>OX467308.1:10000000-15000000 GCA_950108535.1 Agriphila straminella
TGAAGCAAAACTTGACTAATCGGTGATACTGAAGTTATTCTGTGATAGTTAATATTAGCCCGAGGAAGTTTAGCTTTATGGTTTGGCTTGGCACTCTTCATTGTATTATTATAAACTTTGAGAAATTGTTAATATTTTACAGCTGTAGATTTATAGAGTATCTTAGCTACTAATAAACTATCACAAAATTACTGCATATCGCTGTTTAGCCAAGTTTTGCCCTAATCTTAAAAAAACAATATTTTCTTTTACCAGTTCGAGTGAAATAATTCTGGTATTGCGCGTGCTCCTGGTGATGTGTACAGTGATCCACGACATGGTGCAGGCCACCGTCATCACCAGCTACTGCCTGCAGGCGCAACTGTTGCAGGCGCACCTCATGTTCCTCAAGGAGCGGCTGCTCAATCGGACCATCACGCCACTCAACTGGATGAGGGTCAGTCTCTCGCTCTTTGTAACTGTCCATCTGTCGCCACCTACTGCCTGCAGGCGCAACTGTTGCAGGCGCACCTCATGTTCCTTAAGGAGCGGCTGCTCAATCGGACCATCACGCCACTCAACTGGATGAGGGTCAGTCTCACGCTCTTTGTAACTGTCCATCTGCCGCCAGCTACTGCCTTCAGGAGCAGCTGTTGCAGGCCTACCTTATGTTCCTCAAGGAGCGGCTGCTCAATCGGACTATCAATCACGCCACTCAACTGGATGAAGGTCAGTATTTAGCTCTTTGTAACTATCCATCTTCCACCAGCTACTGTCTGCAGGCGCAGCTGTTGCAGGCCCACCTTATAAAGGTTATTCTGGAGTCTGGGATGTTACTTTCAAAAACAATACAAAAGTCAATAGTGATTGAAATGCTCAAATGTTCATTATACTTCACAGGAAATATCTGAGTTCCGTAAGCTGCTGAAGTACTTGAACGAGGAGCTGGCGCCGGCGGTGTGCCTGTTCACGGTGGTGAACGTGTCGTGGGCTTTGTCGGGCGCGCTGTGGCTGTGCGCGCTGGACCGCGTGGACACCGCCACCGAGCCGCTGCTGGGCGTCAGCCTGCTCAACCAGGCGCTCTGGATCGCCGCCGTCGTCACGCCCTTCGTGCAGGTCACTACCATATTTACTTGTCGGGCGCGCTAAAAACGCAGTAGACATCTCCATTAGAACGAACATCAAGGGAGGTGATTCTCGGGCGCGTGACATAGTGTCAAATTCGAGATATTTTAATATTTTAATTTAGTACTTACATGTAGGATACTATTGATTGTATATGTGGAGGTTTGTAATTGGCTTGCCTTTGAGTAATTAATAATGTTTTTATATGCCTATAAAGCTGTAAGCCTTCCAAAAAAAAATATCTCGAAAAAGTCAAGATATCGTAGAGATTGCAAAGTCGACTTGTAATGTCGAAATTCTCTGAGAATAAGTTTTTTGGCTGCAATAGAGATTTTAGTGACATTTTGAATAGAGATGTGTGATTAGAGATAATCTTGAATTCGAGAAATGTCGCAGTGCGAGAGAATAGGCCCCCAGTCTCTTCATATAACGGAGTTCGGAGTGCAGTTTCCAGACAAATATTTTTATATTGAAACCGGGGACTGAAGAAAAACCCAAATGGGATATTTTTAATTGGGTAACTGGAAATAATAAAGATCGACTGTTAATGAGATACTTAAATACTAAACCCGGCAGCGGTTTATTTTGTAAGCGACAAAATAACTAAACGGGCGACTAACTGTGGACTACAAAAAATACATAAAATGGGCAACTACATTTGAGAGATAAATAAATTAAATGAGTGACAAAAATACTGAGTGCGCCTATTATACCAAGTAGGTAACTATAACTGATTAAAGGTGCGGGCAAATTTTTGTCTGACTCCATGCACGTGTTAACACGTGGTGTCAGACAAATGTGCATGGTATTTTTGTCACCTCGATTAGGTTAATAGTCGCCTTTTATAATTAAAATATATGCCCAATTTTAAATGTTTTGTGTACGGTTGTCGCCCAAATAGAAATTTGGTCGCCCGTTCTGAATAACTTAATTTGTATTTTAAAGTCACCCATTTTCAATTTTTGTAGTCGCCCCACTCAATATTTCAGTACGCTATATTTTCATACAAACGAGGTAACTTTGAAGCGGTGTGATCTGATGATGGCCATCCAAAGAGTGAATGGAGGAGGCTCGGATCACTGAAGAAACCGAACGGATCAGAAGAGTCGTTTACACTAAAGACCGTATGGAGTTTTAAGTGTTACATTTTCCATAATTTTGATTGTAATTTTAACTTGTTTTTTTATTTAACCCTGAGCGACTCATCTAATCCGTTCGGATTCTTTAGCATTATGGGCCTCCGCCATTAATTCTTTGAATAAAAATGGCAACATCAGATCACACCCCGTTTAATCCTGGGCGGAGAACCAAAGCTTCAAAGTTACCTCGTTTGTATGAAAATAGGCCTATGATTACATACTTTTACTCGCGAGTGTACTCACAAATAAAATTAAACTGTATTTTTTTGTTGCATGTAAGGCGGCACGGTTATCGAACGAATGCCGCAAGACCCAGTCAGTGGGGCACGAGCTGTGCGTGCGGCCGTTCCTGCACCAAGACACGGCTCAGGAGGACATTATAACGGTGCTCATGTTCGCGGCCACGCTGCGCCTGCAAGCGAAGCTCTTCCACTGCCCCATCGCCGGCCGCTACGTCTGCCTCCTACTCACCGTAGCGATTGTCGTCCTATTCTCACTAGGAATGTGCCATTATTTATAATAATAATATTATCGAAATGAGTTTTAATTTAATTAATTAATTAAATAAAATCGCAATTTTTTATGTCTGTAAATTGTATTTATTTCTTAAACACAACATTTGGCACTACACAATTTAAATTAATTTACTACTTAACTAAAAGTACGTCGTCTATCAAACAACATATAAATATCTTAGTTCAATGATCTTGTCATGACAACTATGTGGAAAGTCACTACGACACCATGTCGCCTTCGTTCGTGGAATAAAAATCCGTTTTTAACGACAATAACAAAATAACAATAGGTGTCATCACATCAATGACAAAATAATATAACCTTTGCTCAATCACAGAGAATCGTTTTGGGACCTCTTTAGATTTTATAACTTTTGCATCAAAAGTACACGAAACAAGTAAATCAATTCTAGGCCGCTGGGAGTGATATACAATCATTTGTTTAGTTAGAATAAAAAGGGCGTCTTCAAACACCTTAAACATGCATCAACGCTATAATTATAAAAATAAAGTTCAGTTTTGTATACTTGTACTATTAGCTTCGATCTATTATTCTGTGGTTTTATGTAGAGGTAACCAAACAAACAAATAAATAATTACTCTTATTATTACAGAGATTCTCACGGGAAACTAAATTTAAGGCGAGGCCAGTTCACGAAATTTACTCTTTCACTATGTCTTTAGAATAAGGTTGAATATTGCATAATTTTAAATGACGCTTCGCCAGAAATTTAACGAATATTAGTTCATTTTTATTGATTTCTGAAATACTGGATCATTTATTAAAAATGTACTCGGTTATTGTGTTAGATCGATAAAAAAGCTATCCTTTTTGCATAAAAATCATATCACTGTCGTTGAAAATTACGAAATCTGACGATTTGAAATTAATTTTTATAAGTTTTTATGGTGTTATTCAGGATTTTTTTACAGAGTTACCATGGCATTTTTCAATATTCTGTTCGGTTACTTTGCTTCTTTGTTTCTTTTTCAGTCTACAGTAATTTTTGTGAAGTCGAATTTTACATCAGTTCTTCACATTGGAAGTTCAAAAATCAGACTTTTCATCAGATCGTGAACTGGCCTCGCCTTAACGCGGACGAAGTCGCGGGCAAAAGATAATGAACGAACAAACAGTATGGTAGTGCTATTTCAGTCGTACGCTATTTCAGGCCGCTGTTGTGCGCGCTCGGGCCGCATGTAGTACAGTGGTGCTAGTCTAGGTGCGGGTGCGCGGTGTAGGCGGCCTGCGCGCCCCACCAGGCGCGCACGTCGTGCAGCGCGGGCTGCGGCCGCGGCGCGCCGCTGTTGTGCGCCGCGCGGGGGACCGCCGCGCTCGCCCCACCGCCGCCCCCGCTACCACTGGACCCTGCAACAATAACCCCATCTCAATTCTCGCTCTCCTCCAATACTAAAAATTACATTATCGAAACGAGGCGAGTAGAGATAGAGACACGCGAAACGAATGTGTAAATGGTAAGCCCGACCGAGGCTCGTCTCAGTTCTCGCTCTTACACTCTTGCGCAAGCACCGAAATGAGAGGATAATGGGAATGGCAACGCAAAGCTAATCGCAGATGGCGCTAGCGGCGATCCGGCCGCTATCAATACTTTTGATTGGTTAAAATATGTCGCAAATGACATTTGACATTTAAAACAACCAATCAAACTATTTTAGTTCAATCGCTTGTGGCGGCATTAGTTCCTCAGTTGCCATTTCCATTGGTGCGCCCGAAGCTCGTCTTGCCTCTCGCAGCACTCGCTCGGGGGAACTTTTTGGGTACGAATCAAATGGACCCCCTAAACGATCAAAATTGCTTGTCAATCATTTACATTGCATTGCTTGTCAATCACATTTTCATCGTCTAGAAGCGATGCTTGACAAGCACCACAGAATAGATAGATTACCGTGGCCAATCAAAAGTAGGCCACGCCCCCAAATGGTAAATGCAATGTAAATGATTGACAAGAAATGCTTGATCGTCTAGGGGCTCCAAAAGGACCTAACGTCGGTCGCGCAGGTTATGTTTACATAATTAAAAATTAAGAAAAATAAACTGCCATAGTTGCTGGTTGAAATGTATCTTCGCGAGCGTATAAACAGAAACTCGATTATCACGCGAGCTACGACGCGAACACGCTTTGTACCGAACCGCAACCGCTCTGAAGTTGCCGCAGATCACTGTTTATTGCCAATTCAATCGCATTGTAGGTGACTTTTGACCGCTCTTAGCGGTGCTTAAGTATTTGCTACTACATAGGTATCTAAGTCAGTTTTTACTTTATTAACCAAGTAATTTGTGGATGATACTTTTACAAGCACAATAAAAATACAATAGGGATGTTGACTATTTTTTTTATTTTATGTTACATAAATTACCTCTCAAAAAAAGAAACATTGGTAAAAGAATTAATTCGCTAGCATGAAAACTGCCCAAGATATCACAGTGTGAAATGCACACAAATGGACTCGATCAAAAATTAAAAAACCCGCCTGCATAAAAAGACAAGTCGACTGAAAAGATGGAAACAAGATTAAAAAAATATTAAAGGCAACATGTCATAATAACATGCAGTCGGAGGCATGCATAAAGAAAGTGACATTATGAATAATTGAATTATATGCCTCCGACTGCATGTTATTATGACATGTTGCCTTTAATATTTATTTAATCTTGTTTCCATCTTTTCAGTCGACTTGTCTTTTTATGCAGGCGGGTTTTTTAATTTTTTTAATTTATTTTTTTATTTATCTCTTTTTAGTTATTATATTTTACGGTCATGATATACCTTTTTGAAATCCTTATAATAAGCCCTTTAATTTGACACCCATATTGCAGTATTCTAAAAAAAATTTTTTTTTTCACTACGTATAATAGCACCGTACAGCCGCCATGTTGGTTTTTTTATAACGCCACCTTCTTAAGAACACTTGGGCTGAAAAGACCAATCTAACGATATCTTAATCATAGAAATCCGTTCAGCCGTTTGAGAGATATGAGGTAATAAAGAATATTACATACAATCAAACATACTTACAAGATACGCGCGAAATACATAACCCGCAGTCGGGTAATAATTATGTTGAACAAAAGTTCTAAACACTACCATCAATATGTTTTAAGTTTGCCTTTAATCTAAACACTACCATCAATATTTTTTAAGTTTGCCTTTAATCTAAACACTACCATCAATATTTTTTAAGTTTGCCTTTATATATTATCTTGTTTCCATCTTTTCAGTTGACTTGTTTTTTGATGCATGTGGGTTTTTTAGTTTTTCTATTTTATTTTTCTGTTGACTTGTCTTTTTTTAGGCAGGCGGGTTTTTAATTTTTTAAATTTTGTTGTTTTTTATTTAAGTCTTTTTAGTTATATTCTCCTTACAAATTACGTAGACGGTCTAATTCTTTAAAAGAATTTTCATCGTGTGGTTTAAATAAGAATTTTTTAGGGTCAAGACAACTGACAGCAAGCCCTGCGAGAGATCGGACTCTGCTTAAAGCCACGTAAGCTTGACCTTTAGCAAATAGGTGACTGCTCAAATCGACAACTGCCCGGTCTAAAGTTGTACCTTGCAATTTATGCACAGTCACCGCCCAGCATAAAATTAGAGGTAGCATACGTCGCTCGATCTTGCCTTTACCGCGTAAACCATCAAACTCAGACGCAGAAGGTTCAATCCGAACACCAATACAAGAAGCTACCAATTTTCTAAATAATATTTTTCTCACTTATGCTCTGAAATCTTATCATTCCATTTGAAATAGGAATGCGGGGCGTTTCACATTTCCGAGGGGGTCTGGTTCATCACATTCTAAATTTAAAATTCAGGCCAGGAATGAATTTCAATACTTACTTCCCGCACCAGCACCAGTGCGGGAAGTAGGTACAGTGCGAAGATGATCTGGGTGGTCTGCGGCAACTTCTTTTTTTTGTTTTAGCTGTTCACAAAAACAAAAAAAGCAAAGGCACATTTGCACCATACAGCCATAACTTTAGTTCCTTTTTTCTGGCACGCAAGCCAACGACAAGACAGTTAATATTATAAAGGTAAAATTATTTAATAGGTACTACAATAACGATACAATAAAAAAAATGGTGCGCACAGAGTATATTACTATAAGAATAAATAAATATTACATTGTATTGTACCAGATTTATCAGAGACAAATCCTCTAAGTAATCTTGAATTATGTACAGCGCTATCTACCGCCGAGAAGCGAAATGAGATGGGTTTTGCTTCTCGGCGGTATCTACCGTATAGAAGCTAGCATTATCTTGAATTACGTGCAGCGCCATCTGGCGCTGCACGTAATTCAAGATTATTTAGAGGATTTGTCTGATTACTCATTTTTAATATTAATTAAATTTAATTAAGTTTCAATTGAAAAGTTTTTTATTTCCTCGCATTTCTTGAGAAAAGCACTATACAAGCCTTGTTCTGGAAGCTACTTGCATTGCCTCGAATGATTAAAGCCCTCGCCTGCGGCTCGGGCTTCAAACCATCCTCGACAATGCAATCGCTAGCTTCCCGTTCACGGCTGTAATGTACTATTATCGATATCAAAGAGAATGTAATTTATCACTAATTCAGTAATAAGATATTCCTAAACACCCTATTCCTTAGTCCTAACTAAACTAGGTATACTTGCAAATTAGATATATGGAATCTAGTTTAATAAATAATGAATGTACTCTAGCTAGCTAGATGGAATCGTATTAAAATAATTATCAATTAAAAAAGTTTTTCTTCTTATTTCTCGTTATCGTTTCTTCGATTCTTTTATTGTTATCTTTATATTTTCTGTATAAACACAAAAGACCTTATATAATCTACAGAGAGCTAAACCATACCGAGATGTATTTGGCTACAACGCCATCTATTGATATGGTCTATGCAACTAGAAATCTATTGATGATGAATACAAAACCATACCGCGATGTACTCGGCTACAGCGCCATCTATTGATTAACTTAGCCGTGCCCTGCGGCATAGCCTGAGGCTTCGATCCCGAGGGATTTTGGGATGATATTATAGCCTATTTTTTCATCATGAATGTGGCTAACATACACAAACAAAATATAAATTTCTCATTGACATGTTTATAGCGGCCGCTCGCATTTGCGTAATATAATTTACTTTTTTTATTTTATTGTTTTTTTATAATTATATTATGGTCATGATATACCTTTTTGAAATCCTTATAATAAGCCCTTTAATTTGACACCCATATTGCAGTATTCTAAAAAAAAATTTTTTTTTCACTACGTATAATAGCACCGCACAGCCGCCATGTTGGTTTTTTTATAACGCCACCTTCTTAAGAACACTTGGGCTGAAAAGACCAATCTAACGATATCTTAATTATAGAAATCCGTTCAGCCGTTTGAAAGATATGAGGTAATAAAGAATATTACATACAAACATACATACATACAAACATACATACATACAAACATACTTACAAGATACGCGCGAAACACATAACCCTTTCTTTGCAGTCGGGTAAAAACGCTCCATACTAATGGCTTGCACGTTATGACGTCACGCCTTGCAAGTTTGTATGCAACGCATAGGAAATTTGTTCAGCAGCTATGTTAATATTGTGTTTATCAAAATGCTTTCTTCGACAAATTTGCTATACATTTTACGGACTAATTAAAGGTATCATTTATTTTAATAAATTTTATACTTTTTAAATGGACTTGTCCATCCAACTTTGAAGGGTCATAAAACAAATAATATGCAATATATAAAACCAAGAGGTATACAAGCTACTCTAAAAGTTTAATATGTTTACGATTTTTATTAGTATTTCGTTATTTTATTCATTAGTCAACATCCCTATTACAGCTATTCGAAATTTAAGTATTACCTGATGTTTTCTTATTCAGTGCAGGGTGAGGATCGCTTAGAGTAGGCTGTAGATATTTCTTAACTGGACTTTCAGGCCTGGAAAAGGGTGGGTAGTAAATAAAAAGCTTTAAATTGACAATTAAATCAAATTATAATATTTAAGTCACTGGTACCTTGGTATGGTTACGGATGGTAAACCAGATCTTTTGAATGGCCCTTTGGTGGAAGATCTCTTCGACTGTGAGTCGAAAGAAGAAGAAATGTCTGAAAAGAGTAAGAAGTATTGTAGTCGTAGATATAGAAATAGATATGAATTTTTGAATGAATCGCGATATTCAATATAAAATAATCACTTACTGGACATAACGGGCTGTGATGTAGATTCGGTGATTTCGGTCCTGCCTGCGTTGGACACGGCTTGCTGAAATTCACTTTTACACATAAGTAACTCAATTGAAGTTTTTTTAGTGCCAAAGTCCAGCAAAAATGTATACCAGTGTTGCTTGATTTTGAACCTATTATTATAATACAGGGTTATTTTTTAGTCACCACCAAATTTTAAGGATGTGTTGTGTTCATGAAACTAAACAACGTTTTCCAAGAAAAATTAGTCTTATCGTAATTCGCCATAAATTGTAGATAAATCTTACTAAACTGACCACGTGATCTCTTTAATTTGTATGGGTAGTCGATTTTTTTTTTTACATATTTCGCCCTATGTTCCTTAGAGACAGTTTTTCAGTTTCATAAACTGGACAAATCCATAAAATTTGGATGGTGACAAAAATGTATACCTGTGCTTCGGTCTCTTGTTTTTCCTTGTCCAGCTTCTCCATATCCACTGCCTGTTCGTTGGTTTTCCTCAGGCCTGCTATAAGGCTTGTTTGTTGTTTCTGTAAAAAAAAACAAATTGTTATACATTTCTATTTTCTTTTATAGCAGTGGATGGATATTACCAAAAATTATTAACTCGTGCTTTGCTAGGAACGTTAAACCTTTTGGTCCCTGCTGCATAACACCCGCATGCTTGAAGGGTTACGGGAAATCATCCATTATCCATGTAATCATAATGGAAGACTTGTGCTCCAGCAGTAAAGACATGGAAATGGCTGCTGATGATGATGATTAGTGATTACTCACACTGCTGTAGGCGCGGATCTTCTTGAGGCAGCCCTCGAGCTAGGTGCGGATGGTCTGATGATGATCATATGAGATGGATGGATACGTCTGATGATGATCATATGAGTAGTGATACTCACGCTGCTGTTGGCGCGGATCTTCTTGAGGCAGCCCTCGAGCTAGGTGCGGATGGTCTGATGATGATAAGTATGAGTAGTGATACTCACGCTGCTGTTGGCGCGGATCTTCTTGAGGCAGCCCTCGAGCTAGGTGCGGATGGTCTGATGATGATAAGTATGAGTAGTGATACTCACGCTGCTGTTGGCGCGGATCTTCTTGAGGCAGCCCTCGAGCTAGGTGCGGATGGTCTGATGATGATAAGTATGAGTAGTGATACTCACGCTGCTGTTGGCGCGGATCTTCTTGAGGCAGCCCTCGAGCTAGGTGCGGATGGTCTGATGATCATAAGTATGAGTAGTGATACACACGCTGCTGTTGGCGCGGATCTTCTTGAGGCAGCCCTCGAGCTAGGTGCGGATGGTCTGATGATGATAAGTATGAGTAGTGATACTCACGCTGCTGTTGGCGCGGATCTTCTTGAGGCAGCCCTCGAGCTAGGTGCGGATGGTCTGATGATGATAAGTATGAGTAGTGATACTCACGCTGCTGTTGGCGCGGATCTTCATGAGGCAGCCCTCGAGCTAGGTGCGGATGGTCTGACGATGATAAGTATGAGTAGTGATACCCACGCTGCTGTTGGCGCGGATCTTCTTGAGGCAGCCCTCGAGCTAGGTGCGGATGGTCTGATGATGATAAGTATGAGTAGTGATACTCACGCTGCTGTTGGCGCGGATCTTCTTGAGGCAGCCCTCGAGCCAGGTGCGAATGGTCTGCTTGGCCACCTCCTCCTCGATCAGGAACTCGAACTCCTCTCGAGCGAGTAATTCTTCCATCTGCAGTGACTTGCGGATGTCCACCGTGCGATAAGACAGCATACTAATTATAAAATGAATGAAACTGTTTATTTAGCTGCAATACACGAGACGTAAGCTGCTACAATACAAACTACACAATAAAACTAAGAAAATAATACAATAATCACAGCCACAAACGCCGCCACCTGAAAACACTTGTGTTCGGTAGTAGACACTTGCGGTCGGTGGCCGCTACCATTCGAATGGCGGGATGTCACAAAATGTATCCCGCTTGGTGGCGCTACTGCTGCTGGAGACCTTTGTATGGGCATTTATCCCCGATTTTCCTGTTTATTTTAAATTATATCTAAAAATGGTTGGTACCTACAAATAATTATTATGGTAGTCGGACAGTAAACGAATTAAAGATTGAAGAAAACCAAATTGTGTTGGAAGAAAAATTGATATTTACGAAAAATCGCTTCCAACATCCGAAAATTGATAGCAAACATATGAAAACAACGAAATGACAGGTCTACATCTACACTAGCGCCAAGTTAGTAGTAGTGCGCCGACTGGTGGACGATTTGTGAATCAGCAAAATTATCTTGCCATTGAATGGTAGACTGAAGCGAAGGGAGAGAGGGGTGGGGT
The DNA here is from genome assembly GCA_950108535.1 of Agriphila straminella. NCBI lineage: Eukaryota > Metazoa > Arthropoda > Insecta > Lepidoptera > Crambidae > Agriphila > Agriphila straminella. Next base: position 10,011,304 of record OX467308.1, read on the forward strand.
ATCGCGCGAGTTGTGTGTCGGCGTTATGTAAGCGAGCAGCGACGATCTGTAGCATTTTTTATGCACAACGGGATAGTGCTTGGCCTTCATCTAACCTGATGTTAAGTGATGATAAGGCCGAAGGTGAAAGCGCACTACTCCCGGAATCCTCATCACTGAGGAACTGGCTATCTTACCTCTAACTGCCGGAACACAATTTTTAAATTGTTGTTATGGCGTCAGACTTAGGTAAGATGGTGGTAGCTAGCCAGGCGGACTTGAAATAAGCCCTACCACCAACCAAACCGAGTACAAATTGTACCCCCCCTAAGAATCGAACCCCTGCGTCTTACACGGTTGGGCAAACCACTAGACCACAGAGGCAGTTAAAACTACCGGCGCGTCAACCGTGATGTGCGCAGAGTTCATATAATGTATGAAAACTACAGGAATAGGTCAGTGGCAGCCTTTTTTTGGTTGTGGTATGGCAATTTAATTAAGTACTTACTCTTAGCTAATTATTTTTAAAAACTACTAAGTTTAACATTAAAATAAATTAACATTTTTCATTACAACAGATAGACAATATTAGCAAAAAAGTAACAATGAGATTCGACTACCTAACTATTTAAACTTATCAATAAAAAAATCTTCTAATGTGTAATAATTTTGACAAAATAATTTTAAATCTTTTATTTCTGAAATGGACAGTGGTAATTTAATAAATATCTGTATCGATATGTAGTAAGGGCTGTTTTTATATAACTCCCTGAACCAAAGCTAGAAGCTGTGGTTCAGGGAGTATGAGTTGGTTTTTCCTGCGCTCACTCTTAATATTGTCATATAGCGATTTATTGGGCTAACTAACTTGATGACGTCATGGAAGGTGACGTCCTCGCCGTTGTGCAGCCGCTCCAGCTCGTAGCACATATACTTAAACAGGAGACGCTCTTTGTGCGTGTCGCATTCCAGTCTTCCTTTCAATAAACGGAGAATAAACTTCACCTAAAATACATAAAAGCTTGAAATATTCATACAGCACGCATGACATTTAAGAATCACAAATTAAAACAAATAACTCACTTTTCGCACTGGTATCACTCCTTTTTGGTGTACATCTACTATATTCCAAGTGTTCTGGAAGTTTCTTATATCAGCGTAAGAGAGCAATGCATCTTCTTCGTTTGAATAGAATAATGAAAAGTTCTCCATTATAATAGCTGCAACAAGAGGATTTCATATTGAATGTGAGGTTGAAAATGCCATTTGTGCCGCGTTGACATGATCGAAGTAGGCTTTGACCAAGTAGTTTTGACGACTACTTGGACGCTACTTCGATCATGTAAACGAGCAATCAAAGCACACTTTGATAAAAAAATTAATGAAAGTAAATTCGGACCATGTTCTACTTTCATCAAATCCTGCAGATTGACAGCCGCCACAAAAAGTACCATTACATTTTTTACGACCGCCTCAATATGGGTATGAAATGAAAGGGCTTGATTAAAGTCGCATTACTAATTTCCTAGCAAAAATGTATACAAAGGTGTTGCCAGAACAAAATAACACAAAAGGAAATAGTATATTGCTAAGTCTAGAAATAAACACACATGTTTTTTCATCACAAACCTAATAAAAATAGATTAGATAAATTTTAATACTCTGAATCATGAGTTTTGCACCATTTCATAATAACAGTTTTATAGTATAAAATTAGTATTACGAGTAACTGTAGTAGTAACATTTGTCTTTTGGTATTGGGGAAGAACAGCGAAGATGCTACGTATTTTTGATAGTTTACACACAGTCAATATTTAAGTAAAGTTTTCTTATCAGTTCGTTTCAACAACTTTTAACATCAAAAGTGATGATAGGTTATAAAGATAACATTTCTAATACCATCCTACTTTAAAACTACCTTGGATGACATTACATTTATTATGACTCAAAATATAATAAAAATTTAAAAATTAATAAAAGTGATCAAAGGTTTTCAATATCTGAAAATGTCACTATCAGGGTCAGTTTGTCAATTTGACAGTGACTTTTTTGTTTACACTTTTGCTGGGAAATTAGTAATGCGACTTTAGTAGAATATAGAAAAACTAAAACTACAACAACAGCCGTGTGCATGCGTGCAGTATGCGATTATGAAGCTGTGACTGATACTGACCCACAAGCAAGTTGAGCACGATGTACGTGATGATGACGTAGAAGGTGCAGAAGTAGGCGAGCGAGGCGGTGAAGTTGCCGCAGTCGGTCTCCCAGTAGTTGTCGGCGGGCGTGCAGTACGGGGGCGCCACCATGCAGTCGTGCATTATCTTGTTCCAGTCCTCGCCAGTCACTATGCGGAATAACATCGCGACGCTGTGTATCGGCGAGTTGAAGTTTGCTCGTCTGAAATTGTGATGGATCTTTTTATATCACAAATATTGTAGCCGGTTTGGTCCATACACTTTAGGATGCTGGATAGTTGTAGCACGCAGTTAAAAATGTTACAGAAGTTAAACAGTTGTTTATTGTAAATAACTAAAATATTACAGTAATCATAAGTTGTAGGTTACTCTTTGTTTGACTAGCTAGTGCAAGCGCTTTTGTGTCCTCAAACACGAATTAAAATATAATTAATAAAGTAAACAACTACGCGCAACTAGAGTATGTCGCGAATCAGCAAAAATGGGTACGTATCAGAATGTCTAAAGTTAGAATGTCTAAACTTAAAATGGCAAAGTTCAAAATGTCAAAAATCAAAATGCAAATTGTTTAAAATGTCAAAAACAGTATAACTTCATAATAGCAAAATTTAAAATGTCAAACGGTTCAAATATCAAACTAGTTAAAATATCAATGGTCCATAAGTCAAATGTTTACAATGATTTTAAAACAACAATTCGCCTTTTTTTTCATTTATCGCCTTGCAACATTTTGTGAGCAATTCTTTGTAGTTTAAATATTTAATAACCCCTCCCTAAAGTTTGAAAGTTAGGAGATGGATACTTTTTTTTAAATGGTTAAAATAAACAAAAAAATTTGGAAATTAAGCAGGGGAGGCTAAAAATGGTGGGGAGAGGGGAGGGGACGTACGTACTAAATTTCGCACGTAAAAAAAGTCGTTTCTGGCGCTTCGCCGGCCGCTACCGCGGCACGCTCGCTTCGCTCGCTCGGCTCGCGCGCTGGGTTCATGTACACCTAACATGCTCGTCGCTACGCTCCTCGCACCTATCATGTGACCTGCGGTCCTTTAGTAGTGCTACCAACTTAGTGCGCCGCTATTAAACGTCAAAAATTACGACACAAATCTAAAATTGTCATTTTTCCTAGAAAATCTTAATTTTCAGTTTTTTTTTCTCGCGTATTATTTGGTTCCTAAACATAAAATTTCGTATGCGTGTTCCAAATCATGAGTTCTTTACATAAAAAAAATATGAATTCGAAACTCGTGGTCTGATAATGGAAAGGTGAGCCCTGCAAAATCATATAGCGTCTCCAAGTACCGATATCGCAGCGTCAACAAACCGGTCCCACGGCAGACCAGCATTATACTGAGTTGGGACCGTTTTGAGACAAATAGTGTTTAAGTTTTATTGTATTGTGTGTCTCAAATAAACTATTTTTCTTTCTTTCTTTCTTTCTTCGATATTGCGATCTATTTACCAACAAAAGATTCGATGCAATAGATGATAAATCGCGAGAAAAAAAAGCATTAAGAAAAACTAGGTAAGGAACCAACCGAGTTTGATTTTTATATTGATGAACAACTGACAACTTACAATAACAAAAACTTTTTCATAAAAGAAAGGACTTTTGCACAGTGTAAAAGAGTGATTCTGTTTAGCACGAAAGAACTCATGCTATTGTTGAGTCAAGCTACTTTTTTTGGATTATGGATGGAACCTTCAAAATCGTTCCTCAGATATTCATGGCCCCACATACAACTGTGAAAAAACGTTTCCGTTACTATTTGCGCTTTGTACACACAAAGAAAAGCATCATAATATGATGTTATGTTTGATTTGATTCCTGAATATTGTACAAAAATGAAATTTCATTATATCCATTATTTGTCGTCATGGATTTTGAAAAAGCTCCAGCTTTATGTTAACGCCAAAATTTCTTAACTTATTTAAATCACGCTTTATCAACTTCAATTTTGGTGGACTGCTACTACCATCACATCATCAAAAGATGTAATTGGCATTTATTATGAATTGGTAATTTAAATATTAGACATTTTAAGTTTTGATCATTTGAATTTAGACATTTTTATTTAGCACTATCTGACCGTTTGACATTTTCGTTTTTGACATTTTGAACTTTCGACATTTTAATCGTTAGACATTCAAATTTTTGACATTTTGGACTTTGCCATTTTAAGTTTAGACATTCTAACTTTAGACATTCTGATACGTACCCAGCAAAAATATGTGCGGTGTTATGACCCTACAAATACTTTGAGTCACGTCATTAAAATAAAGAAAACTCTAGAATCAAATTACTAATGTATTGGACAACAAAAACTTGCTTCAAAATAAAAAAAATACCTTCCAATCCCTTCTCCGTACTTGACGTTCCCAAAGACAATAGTCCCAGCGAGAGCGTAGAAGAATACGAGCAGGAACATGCCGAATATGATGAAGAAACTCTTGCAGACGCTCACGCCCACCGTCAGCATCAGCATCTTGAGCGTGGTGTGCTTGCCCGTGATCGTGAAGAACCGCAGGATCACCACCATGAACCCCACGAAGTAGGATAGGTCGTTCTGAAAGGTATTTGTAATTGTTAATTTTATTTTGAGATTTTAGCTTCACAACACAATGCTATTTATATATAATACAAGGCTATAGTATAATTAATTATACAGGGTTATTTGTAAAACAACAACAACCTCGCTAGAGCGGCGCCGCCATCCATTGACGTAAAAAGTGTCGAACAGTACAATAAAAACTTGAAAATTCATTTTTGGTGAATGTATTGAGTTATGATAAAAGTAGTAGAACAAATGTTTTTGTTTATGATGTTAGTAATCTACTTCTGAGAGGTAGTTTGTGTTTTACAAATAACCCTGTATACTAGAAAAAATCGACACGTCACGGCGTCACCAGATCATTTTCTCAAGCTGGAATCGATTCCCGCCTGAGAAAATGATTTGGTGACTAGTCGATTTTTTTCTGCTATATTATTTAGTATCTTGTTTTTGTAAACTAAAAAATTCAAAGTCACATCATATAGCGTATGCCACACAAAATTGGTTGGAATGGCGACCGCGCACCGGACGATGCTCCGTGGGTGGCCTACCCGACACGGACAGTGCAGGGGCCGTACCGGCTAACTTTTCGAACTTCGGCAGGTCTGCCGAGTTTCAATTTAAAACAAAGAAATCAAAGTAAAAGAATTTCGTATTGTAATATTTGTTGAAGTTATTTGGAAGATATCGATGTTCGTGTGACATCATGAATTGGGGTTTACCATTTTGGCCCAATTGGGGCTCGATTTATCTATTTTAATTTGAAACCCGGCAGACTTTTCGAAGTTCGATGCGTTAGCGGTACGGCCCCAGGACCGATCGTCGTCGTGAAGATCCTTGGGGGAGGCCTACGGCCAGCAGTGGGTGTCGTGCGGCTGATACGATGATGATTGTGATGATGATAGTATGTAGTTACCTTGAGTGCAAAGTGCATAAAGATCCATATGCAGCCGGCGACGGTGACGAGTAGGTCGTACCGGTTGCGGCGGCTCTGCCAGTAGCCGCGCGGCGTGAACGCGATCGTCTTGAGCAACACTTCCACCACGAACACCAGCGTGAGCAGCGCTGACGTCAGCGCCAGCTGCTCCGTGTACGGCGAGTACCGGGACCACTGACCAAATAATTTACTTAGTTAAGATTCATGTCTCTCAGGGGGCTGTCGATAGGTGAGTGTGCCGTTTGTATTGTACAAAGGCGGTTAAACAACACATAATATGGCTTTGTTTTTGTTAAACTTAAGGCTTGTTTCACAATCAAAAATATGTTCCGAGTAGCTTACTTGACAGATGATTTGACATATTTTTCATGTCACAACTGTCAAGTAAGCTTCTCGGAACAAACTTTTTGATTGTGAAACAGGTCCAAATCTAAAGCTTAAGCAAGTAGGACTCGAACTTTCCTCACCAGGTCCCCTAATATGACCACCGAAACACGATGTCTGTCGTGTGATATAGCGACGTAGTTGAGGATGAGAAATTGGCTAATTGATATGTAGACGCCTGGCGCCGAAAGGGCGTTTTATCGACACTCAACTGTCAAAACCCATTATTTTTTGACAGTTAAACGTGATAAATTGCTTTATCATTTCGCGTTGCGGTGGTCATACTAGGGAGCCTGACAAGGGCGTCGCCAGCCCATGGCTGAAATTATTCAAGTTTTGAGATGGGACGGGACTTATCAGAAAAGCAAGTCAATTGCATGGCCTAAGGACTTTGGCTATTTTGCAGTTGGCTACATTTTTTAGCCTCTGGGGGGGGGGGCAGCTAACCCCCCGCCGACCCTTGGCGACGCCTGAGACAATTATAACAGTAATTGTAACGATGTTATGTAAAATTTTTATTAAAATGTTGTGCGACAAAGTCAATGTAAATGTTTGTAGGGTTTTGAAATTAGTGCAGGCATCGTTTATGGCAATTAGATGGCGAGATTTCTTACCGTGACTGCTAGCAGTGCGCTGTTTATTAGTACAACTATTGCAATAACTCTTTTGAAAGTCAAGTTCTGGGTGACGTCATATGCAAAAGCTCGTACTTTCCTCTTGTTAGGTCGTGGTGGTAAATGGAGGGGCTGTGCGATTTTCAATCTCTTTTTAAGGTCACACCTGAAAATTAGAACAGTAATTTATAACATTAAAAAGTATTGTTATAGTTAAGCTTTGGTTTATAATAAACTAGCGGCCGCCCGCAACTTCGTCTGCGTGTAAAGCTTAATGCTATTCCTCGGGAACAGTACTTTTTTCGGGATAAAAGGTACCCTATCGTCGATGGGCGTGCAAGACCGCGTAAGAGCAGTTTGCAACACCCCGTATTTACGAAAGTCCCAAAAAGGGCTTAGAGGGGATATTACATGATCATCATCATCATATCAGCCGCACGACACCCACTGCTGGGTATAGGCCTCCCCTAAGGATCTCCACGACGATCGGTCCTGCTTGGCCCGCATCCAGCGGCTTCCCGCGACCTTCACCAGATCGTCGGTCCACCTTGTCGGGGGCCTACCCACGGAGCGCCGTCCGGTGCGCGGTCGCCATTCCAGAACCTTTCCGCCCCAACGGCCATCGGTTCTTCTCGCTATGTGTCCCGCCCATTGCCACTTCAGCTGAGCAATCCTTCGAGCGATGTCGGTTACTTTAGTTCTCTTGCGGATCTCTTCGTTTCTGATTCGATCACGCAGGGAAACGCCGAGCATGGCTCTCTCCATTGCACGCTGGGTGACCTTGAGCCTCCTTATGAGACCCATAGTTAGCGACCACGTTTCACTGCCGTAAGTCGTCACTGGCAACACACACTGTTCATAGACTTTCGTCTTGAGACACTGAGGTAAGTCGGACGCGAAGATTTTTCGAAGCTTCCCGAATGCTTACATGATAATCTTATGAAATTGTAGGTAAATATCGTTAAATTACGTCATTTTCCTATAAAACAATACTTACCTACTCAAAGAAACTACAAACAAGTACAGTCACAAAAATGTATTGAAATGGCCAGGATATTATGTTTTTTCTGCGCCTTTTAAAAATAAAAAAAATTGATACGCGGAACGCGGTATACTTGCGCGGTCTTGTCCCATCGACTTTGTCTTTTGTCCTTCTCTTTACCCCTGCCAACGTGTATGTAATAACAAACAAACGGACTTTCGCATTTACAATATTAGTGTAAGAATAAAGTAAGAACGCATTTATAATATTAGTAAGGATTATATTATAACGTACCATCGTCGTTGGTCGACAGTCAATAGCGCTGTGCCTTTGTTTTCCGAATAGTTCGCAATTACCACACCCACGAATAGGGTCAATCCAATCATACAGCCGAGGAAAATGTAGACGTGGATGTACAAAGCATGTACCTGAAATGTTAAACACATTGAAATCTACTACTCAAAACAAAATAGGGGTCACACTATTATCGGTTTTCCATACAAACGAGCTAATTTCTAAATTCAAACTGATTTTATTTGAATACAGTACATTCAACAACCCGCAAGTTGACTATCACAGCTTTCGAACAATATCAAATTCAAATAAAATCAGAATTAATTATCATAAGAATACCTCGTATGTATGTATGGAAAACCATAAAGTGGCCCTATTTTCTTTTGAGCAGTGAACATTATCATCAATACTATTTTAAAAAGTGTATGAAAAACTAATACTTACTGGGCCTAACGCCTTGATAAGGACGTCACGAACATCCAACCACCCTTTAAAAGATAGCACTTCGAATAAGGTAAGAAGCGCGTCGCCTATGTTGTCAAAGTTGAATCGTTTTGGATTAGCCCTATAACAAACAATCCATTAGAAGGGTTCTCAATATTACAGGCTGTGAACTTAGGCGCAATAGTCAATACATTATTATGTGTCAGCGGGTGGGAGGGAAAGGGTAACCTTGGAGCGCCGCAGTTATTTAAGTTACTTTGTGTTCAATTGGGATGATGACAACTTTTTTATTTATGTTACATAAATTACCTCTCAAAAAAAAGAAACATTGGTAAAAGAATTATTTCGCTAGCATGAAAACTGTCCGAGATATCACAGTGTGAAATGCACACAAATGGACTCGCCCAAAAACGCTCCATACTAACGGCTACTCAACTATGACGTCACGCCTGAGTAGTTTGTATGCAACGCGTAGGAAATTTGTTCGGCAGCTATATTAAATATTGTGTTTATCAAAATGGTTTCTTAGACAAATTTGCTATACATTTTACGGACTAATTAAAGGTATCATTTATTTTAATCAATTTAATACTTTTTAAATGGACTTGTCCACCCAACTATGAAGGGTCATAAAACAAATAATATGCAATAAATAAAACCAAGAGGTATACAAGCTACTCTAAAAGTATAATATGTTTACGATTTTTATTAGTATTTCGTTATTTTATTCATTAGTCATCATCCCAATTTGCTAAAAGTCCAATTAAAGTAACACACCGGATCCGTACACGTAGGCGCGCACGTGCACGTGGCATTGCGTTGTAATTTCTGGATCTTTGAGACATGGCACACCGCTTCCGTGACTACGTGCACGTATACGTCACGCAAGCGGTATGCCATGTCTTTTTCCAGACATAACAATGTTATTGTACGTCCACGTGTATGTGTACGGATCGGTGTGTTTGGGCCTTACATACATATATTTTGGCCCAAAACGGCGAATTGGACCAATTGCGAATTAGAATCTTCACGAGTTAGATCAACAGTAAATTTTTTTTTTTTATCAATCGCAAATTAAAGAGTTGTATACGACTGCAGCTGACGAAAGGAAAGGCATTGGAATGGCTTGGCGCTCCAAGCGAAACGCGACCGCATCTAGGGGACACAGGATATCAAGTCAAGTAAGAGAAGAATTAACGAGTTGTGTGGTTGTAATGCTTAATGCTTGGACAATTTCACACAGCGCCATCTAGCCCCAAACTAAGCAAAGCTTGTAATATGGGTGCTAGACAACTGATATACTACTTTTTAAATATATACTTATTATACATAGTAACACCCAGACCCATCACAGAAATTAAAATTCATCATTTCAATTTCTGCCCGGCCGGGAATCGAACCCGGGACCTCTGCGTGGTAGACCACCACTCAGGTCGTGTATGACGCACCAGACCCTGGGCACCAGCATGGAGGGGAAGGTCTCGTTGGGCCCGGGGCGCAGCTTCATCTTGGTCACGAACACGCGCCGCATGAACACTCCCACGCAGTCCTCGCGCCGCGTGATCGTCGGGTCGTTGCAGCGCGCTAGTCTGCACCGAACAAATCACTTTGATATTCAGATAATTAGTCAGCAACGAAAGTCGCTTAATACTTTAGTATTTTGTCATGTAGCAACTTTTTTGTCAGATGCCGCACAGTCTGAAATATTAATAAAAGAAGTTGCTATGACAAAGTACCAGTGTTAGGTGACTTTCGTTGATGACCGTACCTTCAATCATTTTTAAAACTTCTTAACAAAAAGTATTAGTACTTCAATTTTAACAGAATTTATATATTCGAAAAATGAAGTTTGGCAAACGACGTGGCCACGAAAGTGGCTCAGTTATGTTTGATATTCAAAATCAGTCCTTATAAACGTACATACCTTCCGCCGTATAGCTGAACGCCGTAACTTGCGAACACGAACATCAACAGAATCAAGAGAGTCGATACCTATGGAAAAAATAAACACCAGTTTTATATGATTAATATTATTTTCTTATGATTCAACTCAAGGCACTCGGCGTTATTACTAACTATACTGAGCCACAATGCACACAGTATTTCACCAAAGTTTAAGGAGACAGTTTAAATGCAGTTTTTAAACAGAGTTGCAACATAAACAAATTTAAGGCCTTTCGCGCTTAAAACCAACAACAAAACATAACTGCTGTTTTCCATCAGGTGGGCAAGGCAACAACCTTAAGAGTCCGGACATGTTTTGCCATTGACTGCCGCTCTCTCGCTTGCACATTTTCATGTTTTCTCATGATTTCTTAAATCTGAGTGCGTAATTGAAAAATGTTTCTCGGCCACTTTTCGCAATATAAGATTAGGGATATTTCAACATATATTTCAGTTTCGAGTTGCTGAAGTACAAAAAATTATCGTATTTGCCTTTTCAAATAACTGTTAGATGTTTTTTTGTTGCCAAAAAACTGAAATATATTTTAAAATGTCTGTAATCTTATATTGCGAAAAGTGGCCGAACACATTTTTCAATTACGCACTCCGTTTTAAAAAAATCTTGAGAAAACGTGAAATGTGCGAGCGAGAGAGCGGCAGTCAGCGGCAAAAGCTCTTAAAATTGAAAAAAATAATGATTGTGGTATGCGCTTACGAGCAAGATCTCCTTGAAGCCGCGGCACAGTTCGTAGACGACCTTGCGCATGTGCGGCACGAGCGTGAAGATGCGCAGCGGGCGCACGCAGCGCAGGATCATCAGCATCTGCGCCGCCGAACCGGGCGGCACGCGCACCGGCATCCAGCACAAGAACGTCAGCGAAACCTTCGGATAATTAAATCTTTTTTACTACCAACCGCCCGCGACTTCGTCTGCGTGACCGGTTTTTCGCTATCTCTCGAGAACTGTACGTTTTTTCTGAATTAATGGTACCCTATGTCCTTTTCTGCACCCCTGACAAATCATGTTGATTGGTTCATTAGTAAAGACGTAAGGGCGTAACAAACAAACACAAATAAACAAACAAACGGACTTTCGCATTTATATTATTAGTAAGTATTTATTTAATTGCAAGGGACGGCCAACAAACAGCCTATTCCCGTTGTCCCCCACTGGGGGATATAGGGAAAAATATTGTTTTCCATACTTTTTTCCTAATATCCTCCGGTGGACGATAAAAAAAAAAGTGGGGGACAATGGGCATTGGCCTAAATAGTAGATTGTTATACAAGACGCTAAAATTACCCATTGCATACGAGGTAGTTTTATTCCCGAGCTTTAGCGAGGGAATAAATAGAAACCGAGTTACAATGGGTTTTAGCGTCGTGTGTTACACTATACTTTTCACTACGATTGCGAGAAAATAAAATGCAATATTAAATAGTTTATACCTACTTCCGTAAACGAATCCACTCGTTTTTCTATCCTCCACTTCATAAACTTTTTGTACAATATTTAAATAAATGATTTGTGCTTGACGGCAAAAGATTAAAATTATTTCTTTCCTATTACAGTCATACAATTCAATCAGTTTGTAATTATAGAAAAATTCTAAAGATTTCGCGCCACGGTACCTTTTTTAATTTCCGCTGTAGCAGCTAAGCAACACAAACACGCATTCTTCGATTCACTCTGTACACAGAGTATAAATAAGTCTATGATTTCACCGAAGAGATGCTTTTAGTTCCATTTTCAAAAATAAGAATGAGAAACTGGGGGCCTAATACGTAACTTGGTCACGATAGTCGTCCGCAGTTCGTCGGTTGTAGTTATTACAAATATTTTCAATGTAGCTATCGTAGTCCATAGTCTATTGAACGAATAATGACAGATCCACTAGAGAGAAACAATCACTTCGCAATATCGTATACGCTTTGTAATAGGAATCAATCAGAACGAAGCACGGACGCAACTGCGTGTATCGCATTAAAACTTTTCGTAATAGACCCCTAGCATTAAGTCGAGCGAGTTTTTATTCGTGATTATGAATAAAGACTTTTTCGTTTTAGTAGGCTCATTGGTAATAGACAAACATTAAAAAAGAAAAAACTTTATCCCCTAGGGCTTATTATGCTATTTTATCTCGACTCTTGTACGTTACAATGACGCACTTTTTGAGCAAGAGGAGTGAAAAAAATATTATACAATATTGTGTATAACGGCTATGCTTATAATACAAATAATCATTACTAATTATACAACCAGCAAAATTATCCACAACTTACTTTTAGAAATAATAGTGTGCGGGATGGAAGGTCTACAAAATAGCAGAAAAGGTCATATTTTATACTTGTACACGCAAATCTGCGTAAAAATTCGATTCCCCTAGGAATTTTTAGGAAGAATAGGATAGGATGGACATTATCCTAATCAAGGGTCTAATCTATTTCTGTAGGTACCAAAATACGACAAAAACATAACTAAGGTTTTTCATTTGTACCTTGAATATTTATCCGTCCGCCGCTCATACTTACAATGTAGATGAAAACATCTAGAACAGCAGCAGCGTCTTTTAGATAGGCTTTGGGCGTGAAGAAAAGACCATCAGCTAAAATTTTTAAAGCCAATTCCAAACTCATGAAAATAACAAATCCATATTCCGCAATCTGAAATATTATATATTGGTCCATAACAAAAAGTATGATTTATACAACAAGTTATTACAACTTATTACAAATAGCGACAAGAATACCTGTAGAACAAAGTTTTCCATAACTCTGTAAGTTGGTGTTTCAAACATCATTGACAGGCAAGAGAGGGTGGTTACCATTATCATAACCCAATCCATATAAGTTACCAGACCCAAAAAGTTGCTGAAAAATGTTTAACTTTGATGATATTGTCAAAAACAGCACTTGTTTAATATGTTATTATCAAATGACTCTAAAAGCTTGATAATATTAAAGCTGAATTTAATAAGAGATAAAAATAGCAAGTTTATTAAGCACAGCGAAATTTGGAGAACGAAAGCAATAGCATAAGGGATCATTCACACCTCTCAGTCACATCAACGGTCAGGCTTTCAATACAAGTTTTGACAGTCACGTGACGCGTCAGTCACCGGCAAGTCAAAACTCATTTGCCTGACCGTTAACGTGACAGCTGTGCGAATGATCCATAAGTATTAATCTATTGATAGTTGAGTGCATTAATTTACTTTTTAGCGAAATCATTGTTCACATACTGAAAGCTCTTGTAGTGAACTTTTCTCTCGTTCCCAGTAACGGGATCTCTGAGTCGCGCATCGTAACGAGCGTCAACTATAGCGCGACATATCTTTCTAAATCTAGATTCCCGCGGTACTATTAGGAGTGGCGTGTCAAATAATGGGTGGTTTTCACGAAGATCTTCTTCGCGTTGATTTCTAAAAGAAATATAAAACGATTAACAAACAAATTAATAATGTATGTTAAGGCTGGCGTCCACTACAGTCGAATCGAGCCGCATTTGTTCCATGTGCGTCCATCAGAGACGAATCGACGCCAGTAGTCGTCGGTTGCCTGTGCTGAGGTCGTGCTTGTGTTGTGGTTGTGAATGATGGATAACCTCAAAAAGCAAATGTATCCGTCAGCAGTAATCCGCGCGCTGAGCCAAGTCGAAACGCGTCGCCGCATAAATTAGCCTGACGAGCGAAGCGCGCGGTAGATTCGATTCAGTGCGCCGCGGCTTAGTCAATGGACGCAGTTTTATAGTAAATGTATAGAAGGCGAATTATTGCGATTCGATTCGCTTCGGCGAGCCTAGTGGACGCTAGCCTTTAGAGTAGACGTTATTCGCACGAGCGCTTTTTCAACGGGCGTTAAAAAACTATTTATTATCACGAAAGTGTTTTTAAAGCGCTGCGCTTTTTACCCGACTGCAAAGAAAGGGTTATGTTTTTCGCGCGCATCTTGTAAGTATGTTTTTACCCGACTGCAAAGAAAGGGTTATGTGTTTTTTGTATTTGTGTTTGTATGTGTGTTTGTATGTAATATTCTTTATTACCTCATATCTTTTAAACGGCTGAATGGATTTCTGTAATTAAGATATCGTTAGATTTGTCTTGTCAGCCCAAGTGTTCTTAAGACGGTGGCATTATAATTTATATTATTGACGTTGCACATTAGACGTAAAATCGAATTGAGCATGAGCACGCTAATAAAAACGCCAACGTCGGGGTATAACGCGACGCTTTTCAAACGCTCGTGCGAACGGGGGCTAACAAATAGTATTTTTCGTTATTTCATTTTTTTTTAAATTCGTTATTATTAGATGTAGTGAGTTACCTCCTCATTTCTGCCTGTTGCCTCTTAGCCTGGAGCAGTCTAATGTCCAGGTAGGGAGGGCGGGCCCGCGACGAGGGCACCACCCGCGACGCCGCGCCAATGTCGCCGTTCTCAAGCAAATGTTCGTACGTCTGCTTCAGCTTTATGGACCCGCTGCGCACTGACCGCCGTATGGATCGAGAGCCGAACCTAAAAGAGAATAATCACTATTTATCTTTCTAAATACCATTTTTATTGAAAACATGTCTGTTTATCCCATAAAGTTATTATACCTAGCGGAATAGAGGAACAAAGGGCTGAGCAAGCGAGATGTCACTAATTAGCAACACTGTGTGATAAAGCGAGATGCGCGATGCGACGTGATAGAACTCTTTTTCGCAACTGATTGATAGTTTGTCTGCACTTATCGGCACGGCACATATAGATTTTAATGTCAATAGTGACAAGATGTTCATCACTGACACTATACATAAACATTTTCACACACACAAATGTAATTAAATTTCGGTTTCGTATAAAGAGTTGGGTGAATGATTGTTTACCAAATAAGACAAGAATAAATGGACTCTGCGATAATATATTCTCATCAATACGGACGCAAATTTTATGCGATACAAAAATACGAGTATTTATGTTAGTTTTATAGATCAATTAAATTAATTATGATATGATTGATTTCTTACTTCTTTTGGTCAACGCGCAGCTGCTTGGCACTGGATATAGTCCCCTGTGATTTCAAACCAGATTTGCCTCCAGTTGCCAACATGGCGGAATCCCCCAATAAGGGTCGGTGGTTGTTAGAATCACTGAAAAAGTGCAATTACATACTGATACTCATCTCCACTTTTACAAAGAATTTTAGATAATTAAAATGAAAAAAAGGAAAATAAACCTGATAATCAGCATTCAATAAAAAACCAAATTAAACCTGAAAACAAAAAATAAAAAACTAAGTAAAATAATAAAGAAAGAAAAAAATAAGTCACAACTTTCTTTAACATACTCTATGATGGTAGAAACGACATGTCTTCGCAAGGCCGAGCTGGGTCGTTGCGAGGGTGGTGCGACGATCAGGGTTTTGACCAGGCACCGCTTGCGGTAGGGAAAGGCGATCTTGCCCACGCCTATGTACTCGAAGGCGCGCCGCGAGAGGTCCACGGAGCGCGCGCCCACCGGCCCGCCCCCCACCACGCCCACCTCCTCCTCGCCGTCCTCACACACGAACTGTCGCATGAACGACTCGCGAACCTGTCGTGTGGGTTACGTTTATTGAAAAAGATTAGTAAGAATGCGATCTCTCTCTCTCTCTCTCTCTCTTTGCCATACATTCTCGAGTGAAGTTGCAGCGGCAGTTCTATTGCCAATTTAATCGCATTGTATATGTCGCTTTTTTGTCTTTTGGATGAGATTTCGACATTTTTGTTCGGGTTAAATGATATTTGACTGATTTTTTTTCCATACAGAAAGAGAATCTTTTTTAAATAAAGTATTTACTATTTTTCAAGCGATAAAAATGCATTACCTGCTTCAGCTATTTTTAATGTTCACACTGCTGAAGCACAGGCCTTAAAGACGCACTGTTACATGTGCCAAAACTCAAAATTCACACTACACTGTGAACGCTACACTTCCACAAACATTTGTCCAGAGGGGTGGATTAGGAAGATGGGCCATAACCTACTACGCAGGCCCAGTGAGGATTGGTGGGTGAAATGCAATATTTCAAACAAAAATACTTATATCAAAGGTTGGCCTATTACAATCTAATGATGATTTTCATTAAGTAGGTTGGTGGCGAGGGGTAAAATTATGGCGAAGGTAAAGGTAGGGACAAACTGAGCCCACGTACGCAACGTATGCAACGCATTATTAAATCTAAACGGTAGAATTTGTATACCTAGAAACACACTTGTCATACGCAATGCTGTCACACGCGTCCCATGCAACGTTCGACCTGTCGCGCCAGATCGGCGTGGGAACGTGGAGGGGATATTATACGCTATCCCACGCGTACGACTAGTGTGTTTCTAGATCTTTCGTTCGCAGCGCGTCAGACACGAGTTGGACGTAGCGGCATACACGAACAGCTCATTGATTTGGTTAGGCGATATGAAGGCATTTATAATATTAAATGCATTAAATATCGCGATTCTATTTTTTTTGTTCTTTTGGCGCGAAAATATACATTTAAAAATAACAAACGTAATAAATCGTTCTCAAATTCACTGTCAGACTCAGAAAACATTGTACACCTGAAGAAATTACAAGAGCGTCTGATGTCAATATACGTCACATACGTGGGACAAGTGTGCACACCAAGTCTCCCACGTTGTGTAGCATACGTTACATACGTGGGATCAGTTTGTCCCTACCTTAAGCCATTCTGCAAAAATGTTATGATCTGCATAGTGGATCGGTGGGGTTGGATTGCTAAAAAGGGCTAAAAGGGTCCATACAAGCCGATGAGAATCGCCTTGTATGGACCCTTGGCCACTGGTAGGTAGTCAAAAAGACAGTTTACTTACTTTGGGTAGATTGAAATCTCCAGGAACTTTATGCAATTTCGTCATTTGAGGGCTATCAGGAAACTTTTCGAATATTCGCAGTCTGAATGGCAAACTTTCTTTGATTTCCGCACTTTGTTGACGATATCGTAGCTGTTTAAGTTTTTTAATATCTTCATCCAATTCCAAATTGTCCAAAATAACTGCTACGAAAAGCGAGAGCACGATCTACAAAGTACGAAGTGAAAAGATGAGTAAAATTATTTGGACAACAATTAAATTTACATATTTAGAAGGATAATCTTTCTTACCAATGTGACAAATAAGTGATACAGTATGAAGTAAATTGCTACAAGAGGAGTCAGCGTCTGACTTGTTCGCACCATTGTTTCATCCATAACCTCGACCCAAGCTTCTTGAGTTAATATTTGAAACATAGACATGAAGGCCTGAAACATATTTAAATTAAATTAATAAATAAATAAAATAAATAAATAAGTAGCCGGCAAACATCTTGAAATCGGGTGGCTATTGAGCAGAATGCGTATTTTGGGTATGCGTAGCGGTGAGGGGCGCGGGCGGCGGGAACAGCTCGCGCTATTGGTCGCTCGCAAGTACACATGCGCGAACTTCTCCCCTCTCTGTCGAAAGAGAGTCAAGATGTTTGCCGGAATCAGTACAACGAAACTAGATAAAATAAGACTCACCTCAGGAAATGTTTCGAACTTGGTAAATTCGCAAAGAAAGCAGAAGAGTTGCATTGAAATAGACGAACTTATGATTAGCAAGCACATAGTAAATATGATCAGACTGCCAAGTTTTTTGCCTGGGCCGAATATCTTGTACACAAAACCTTCTAACAGAGGTGATGCTTTAATCAGGCGGACAATACGTAGAACCTATAATAAACAAATTGTATAAGTATTGGATACGAGTAGTTTAGAGACAAGACATTCGTTTTTGTAACAAGTATCTAAATTTTACCTGAAAGTAGGTAAATACCGACATATACAGCTGAGGTATTATGTGAATAGTGGTGCCAATAGCCAGTAGTAATTCAAATTTGTGGACAGAATGTTTAAAATATCCTTTTAAACCCAAGCACCAAATTTTTATCAAGGCTTCCAAGTCCAAAAATATGGTAAATGCAATCTGAAAGACAAAATTATTTATATTTATAAATTATTTATAATTATTCACACTTTATTGTACACACAACAGCATAAAAATAAATACAATTTGGCATGTGAACTTATAAAAGACTAATGGCTAACCTAACTCGAAAATACGAACACATACACACATTCCACAAATTATTATTACCTCTATATAATAATATTTTTCATAAAAGAATTCTCGGGGATTGTCATCGTGCTTGAAGTTCATTGTTGCTGTTATGATTCCATTTGCCAAAACTACTCCCATTACCAAAAGACGAAAGTAAGCCGAACGCAACATTTTATGAAATATTTCTGGGGCACTGCCTGTAATGGTTTATAAAACGAGGTTAAATAGTGAGGTAGAGGGTTTGAAAGTTTTGGCATAGTGGTAACAATATTTTTTTATTTTGACATGGATTTCGGAAATATATCGGCGCACGATGAAACCTGTGTACATCGATAGAGGATCTATAGATGAACAAAAATGGCATATGATATAAAATCCTAAAGCGCAACTTTTCCGAGAAGACCCTGTAAAATCCAAACTTATTTCCCGGATTATTTCGAAAACGTTGCGTTTTGGGACTTTATATCATAAGTCATTTTTTGTTCATCTATAGGTCCCCTATCGATATACACAGGTTTCATCCTGCGCCGCTACATTTCCGAAATCCCCGTCAAAAATAAAAAATAATGGTTACCACTAATAGTATGCCAGCCTCTCATACTAAGAGGTTTTATAATAAATAAATTATAATAGAATCAATGTACATATTACACAAGATACAATAAATGTAATTAAAGTAAGAAATATAGAAACCAATGTAATATTAATAAGAAAAACTGTATTAGCTAGTAAGATCATTGTAATACTAGAAAAAAAGAAAAAGAAAAGAAAAAGAGTAATAATAAAAAGAGTAAAACGACATAAGTAAAGCTCATAAAGCTAAAGAAAAAAATGAAAAAAGAAAAGAAACAAAAGAATGAATTGGCAAAAAAAGTCCTGCCAAAAAGCGGGGAGCAGTTGCATAAAAAAAACCCCTTTTATAAAGATTGAATTAACTGTTTTCAGTGTAAGTATAAAAACATGCCTGAATGTTTGTTTTCATCGATGGTGACAAGCTTCCAACCATTGTCATCACCAGTAAAGAACTGTGTAGTGCTTCCTTTAGTTATTGGATTCCTCACTCCCCACATCTGCTGGAACTGGACTCTGATCTCATTGAATGTTTCTGTAATTACGGCTATGAAAACATTCTTGACCAACCATGCGAGGAAGAAAATCATTGTGCTGAAATTAGTAAGATTATTATAATTTTAGTGGGATTGTGAACTGTGACCAGCATTGTGAAAATTGGTATCAAATTAAAGTCAATTAATTTCCAGCTATATTGAGAGCTACATTTCAATGTACTGATTGACTGGACCTAGTACAATGTTTTTAGTTTTTTTACCTGAAATAAAGAGCAGATCTCCAAGTAGGTAAGGAATCAATAGCTCTATACATGATAAACACCCAGCCTTCCTGCGAAGATGCTTGGTATACAGTAAACAGGCTTGTAGCTGTAAAAGTAAAAATGTATAAAAAATAAATATAGTTTAAAACAATAGTATAGTTCTAAAGTCCCTATTTTTACACTTACCAAACTCTTCAAAACCATTGAAACCCATAATGTACTTGGACAAGTTCAACTTCATGCATTTCATGCCTGCTGGGCACTGGTATCCAGAGCCAGGGTCAGGAGAACAAAATGTATCAGGAATAGCCAAGGAATTAATTGTCACCTCACTAAAAAGAAAACTTACTGATAGGTATAATACAGGGGTGGCCAAACTTATGACTGGTGTCACTAGTGAGGTCTACTTAACTACGAGGTGTTTAAAAAAATCTTGCGGTCAACTGCAAGGTAAACACATGTTTAAATGTGATCCTGTAACTTTTTTGACAATACTGTTTGACAGAGACAGCATCACATTTAAACATGTGTTTAGTTAAACAGTGTTTGAAAATCTTTTGTAATAACACGGTAGATGTTTTCAAGTTGTTTACTATATTAAATTTTTTTTTCATATTTTTCTATTCAGTCTACTTAACTCTCGCGGGCTACCTAAATCACCTTCGCGGTCGACAGGTAGACCACGTTCAACCTCTTGGCCATCCCTGGTATAATACAATACAACACAATACCTATAAAAATAAATTTTTACCATCGCCACTCGAAAAAGTGCGTTTAATTCAACGATAAGAGTGAATAATACGCTGTTTTATTCACCGAGTGAATAAAAATATTTTGAATTTGGAACAAGCGCGCATCGTATGAATTAGTTAGAAAAAAAATAAAACGTGCTGAAAGTATGGAGTTATTCCATAGATAAAGCCATAGTTAAACAAATAAATAAAAAAAATATCCCGCCAATTTTATTTAGGTTCTTTTTAGTGTCTTATCTTTGGGTTCTTTTCTAAAAAATATCCCGCCAAATTAATTAGGTTCTTTTTAGTGTCTCATCTTTGGATTCTTTTCTATATATTAGAGGAAGATTAGATGTTCAGTCTTGCATCAGCCTAGTACGATCTTCAGTCTGTAAAAATTCAAAGTCTATACAAACTGATGAAATGTACTGCCAAACCGCCGATCATGTAATTTCCCTCTTAGCGTGGTTGTTTTAGGTCATTGGAAAACTTCTAGTTTCACTATTTTCTGATGTTTAAATACTTATTTACTGATTACCTACCTAGATAATAAAAATGTGATAACTATTTAATTACATAGGTATAAGTACCTACTGCTATTTGTTTTCTCGCAGTCAATGGTAAAAAGTAGAGTACACAACTCGTGAAAAAAAAATTTCATCTCGGT
This sequence comes from Agriphila straminella, assembly GCA_950108535.1. Lineage (NCBI taxonomy): Eukaryota > Metazoa > Arthropoda > Insecta > Lepidoptera > Crambidae > Agriphila > Agriphila straminella. The sequence continues at coordinate 10,032,471 of OX467308.1, forward strand.
CCTTTGTATCCCTCGCTTCGCTCAGGATTCTACTTTTGAATCCCTCGCTACGCTCGGGATTCAACTCTAGAATCCTTCGCTGCTCTCGGGATCCAACCTAGTCCCTCGAACTAAATTCCCTCTTTTTTCACTTGTTGTATAATCTACTATTAAACACAGTAATATTATAACTTCATCAACTTAATATTATACTATAAGTACTTTATAAATTACATTCTTGTTATATTGGCAAGTAAATAAAACTACTTACTTTGGATTAGTGTTGTTTCTTACACAATGATGAGTTAGTTCTCCAAAGAATTGAACTCCTAACAGGCTATACAGAGACATGAAGAACAGGAAGAAGAGGGTCACATTGTAAATCTGTTGGCTTGATCTCCTGCAAGGCAATTTGATTGGTTGAATATTGATAATCCGAGTACTTATTGATTAATTTCAAAATCTATCGTAATTACTTTCAGGATGTGATACATTGATACTTCGTTTTGGCATAAATAAAAACTTACCAAAGAAATGTAGCAATGTGTCACATCCATCTGTCAAATGAAAGCGATTGCGATAGATTTTGAAATTAGACAATAAGTACCCTGTTCTTTCTTAACATTAACACAATGTTCTTTTTTATATTATGGAGTATGTAGTAATTTAAACTATTAACTTTAGCATTATAAAATCAAAAAGTGATATATAAGAGGAACTTAAAAAACTTACTTGAATATTTGGTTGATTCTAGATTTTGGCATGGAGAACTTTAAGAACACTCTTAAAAATCTGATCATAATCAGTGGTCTTGGGGCTCTCAATATACTAAGGTAACTGTATCTTGGCACAATAGCAGTCAGCTCAAACATTTGCAGCAGAACAGACACCCAAAGGAAAAATACCATTGAAGCATCAAATTGGCACCAGTGATCTTTTAAATATGCAACTTCACCCTGTAGGAATTAATAAATACTATAAAGGGTGTAAAAAGACCCTCAACAAAGCCGAAGTTCACGTATTCCGTCCATCATTACAATATTTTTTTTCTTTTAGACTATACATGGGAAATCAATAGCTATGAAGTTATTGAACGTCAGTCAAATGTTTTTTCTCTTCAATTTTTTTTTATTAAACATATTTTATATACAGTTATTTCCTATTTTTGTCCAAAGAAACATTATCATAATTTTAAGTATTTTGTAACAAACAATGGCTTTTTACCGCCATAAGTAATTACCGCCCTATTACTCTAATACCCGTATTATCCAAGGTGTTTGAGAGGTGAATGTGTAAGAGATTGTGTAGTTTTTTGGAAAAAGGTCATATTATTCACTCTAGTCAGTTCGGGTTTCAAAAAAACAAATCTATGTCACTGGCAATTTTTGATCTTCTACAGACTGTATTATCATCGTTGAACAACAATAATTACACTACTGGATTATTTCTAGACTTATCAAAAGCGTTTGATTTAGTAAATCATAAAATATTACTACAAAAACTGGAATCAATAGGTATTAGAGGTCTAGCCTAGCAGTGGATATCATCCTACTTGACTAACCGTCACCAGTCTGTCGTCGTAAACAAGGTGGTAAAAAATGAAGAGTTGTCATTTCACTCATGTTATAAAAAGACTTTAAATGGTGTCCCTCAAGGTAGTGTCCTTGGACCAATTCTATTTTTAATTTACATAAATGACATAAGTAATGCTATAAATCATAAATGTATATTATTCGCAGATGACATTTCAATTATTGTGACATCCAAAAAGTATAATACAATTGACTATCATGAAACAGAAATCAATAACACTCTTGACAAAATCTTAGTATGGCTGCAATGTAATGAATTGAAAATTAATTTAGAAAAATCATGCTACATTCAATTTAATCAATCTTACAATTCTAAATACAATTTTAAAATGAATATCAATAGAATAAATGAAGTGTCATATACAAAATTTTTAGGAATATATATTGATAAAGACTTAAATTGGAAAATTCAAATAGATAATTTATGTAGTAGAATTAATAGGTTTGTGTATGCTATTAAGAAATTAAGAAATATCACAAATAGAGCTACTGTCATTGCCACCTACCGAGCGTATATAGAATCCATATTGCGCTATGGAATAACAGTATGGGGGAATAGTATGGATAAAAGACGAGCATTCATAGCACAAAAAAAGTGTATCAGAGCTATTTGCGGTGCTGCACCGGATGAGTCTTGTAAACCTCTATTTGTAGGCCTTGGTTTGTTAACGATGCCATCTCTGTACATTTATGAGATTTGCAACTTTGTAAATAAACACAAAAGTTTGTTTACTAAGGCTAGTGATATAAACAGTAGACTAAAAAGGGACCCTGATAGACTTGTTATTAATGAAATCCCAAAATCAGCTTAATATTCAAAAAGCTGTCTGATTATGTGTATCAGGATTTATAACAAAATTCCTATTGATATAAAAAAACTAACTGGAAACTCATTTACCAAGACATTATACAAGTGGCTCTGTGAAAAGACTTTTTATGACATAAAAGAAATATTTGGAAATTGACGATAAATGAATCAAATGTTGCATTAATTAATTTATTAGCTATATAATTTCTACTAAATTTGCATGCTATATAAATTAGCAAAACATGTGCGACTATATTGAATGTAATAAAATCCCTGATTGCAACCAATTTGATTATAGCCTAAAGGCTGATGGAGAAAGGAGATGGAGAAAGGAGAAAAAAAAAAAATATAAGTTCTACTAAATTTGCATGCTATACAAATAAGCAAAACATGTGCGACTATATTGAATGTAATAACTTTGTATACCATGTTTTAGCAAATAAAGATATTCTTATTCTTTCCAACAATAATTGAACAGAAATGGTCCTGACTCCTGGATGATGGGCAGAATATGTAGGTAGACCTTGGCTTCGTTGAAGGTCTTTTTACACACTGTATTCTAGAATATTCAATAATTACACATATCTTAATGATTATACTTAATATAACATTCTTACACACCTTAAGAATTCCTCGTATGTGCATCTTGGCTATCATTTCAGCAGTGAATAAAAGAGTGACACTACAATCAACAGCAAATGAAGCTGTTTGTAAGTATGGATATTTTTCAAAAGATTTTGGGGTATTCAAAGATACTGACAATAAACTCAAAAGTGCACAGGATCTTAATATTCTTCTTACCCATAACTGGAAAAAAGTAATGGATATACATATACTCCGCCAAGAATTGACCTAGCTGTGATCTGATGATGGCCATCCAGGGAGTGAATAGAGGAGATTCAGATCGTTATACACACCCAACTGATCTGATCAGCATTGTAAGAGATAGAAGGATATGTTAAAAAAAACCGCAAAATTAGCATAAAAATTTTTGGAAATCCTGAAACTGAAAACTCTAATCCTTCTATCTCTTAGAATGCTGATCAGTATCAGTTGGGTATGTATAGCGCTCTGAATCTCCTCCATTCACTCCCTGGATGGCCATCATCAGATCACAGCTAGGTCAATCCTTGGCGGAGAACCAATGCTTCAAAGTTACCTCGTTTGTATGAATATCGACTGTAAAATAAATATTGATTTGGCATATTATTTTAATGACTTGTTGTTTATATCCCCTTACCTTATTTACCCACTCTATATCTGCGCTCTCATTCAGAGATTCTTCTGGGCCATAATCTGCTAACACTGGTTCTCCTTTCAGGCTCTGCTTCCGCCCCAACATTTTTATACGTTTGAAAATAATTTTTGAAACTGGATTAATCAATAATGGAGAAATGAAATTCAGATATCCTATATTTAGTTTTTAACGTTGTATAATTTTCATGGAAATGCATTTTTATTGTTTATAAATACTGAAATTGGAAAAATTGCGTAAAACTCAGGGCAATCCCATATTCCAACTTCAACTTTTTTTTTTGTCATTGTCATTTGTCACTGACACAACTGACAGTGACAGTTGATTGATAGGGGATGCATTCCGATTCAAACTAAAAATCGATTTCAGCGCTGACAGCGATAACAGGCGTACCGATTAAGGGGCCTTACAATGAGCTCTTATAGCAGGGCTTATATTGAACAGCTGCCTTACTTTTTCGTACTATGACCTCAACGATTAGTATGAAAGTAGGGGGCTTACCATCACAATAAAAATTATATTGACGAGAAAGCTTAGTGGAACACTTTAATATTGGTTTGGAGTTGATTTGTCGACCTAGTACGGCATTGGTCGGATTCGCGCTAACAGCGCTGTCAGCGTGATTCGGAACGCGGCCCTAGCGGCTGTTCACTATTATGGTATTCAGTGGCTGTTCTTGCTAGGTGATTGCGTACAGTCAATCGTATTCATTTGACAGTTCATATAGTATCACAATATATGTTATTCTCAAGGGTCTGACATGCTTTGATAGAGCGAGATCGTCTTATTAAGATTCCTATAGGAGGAAATAGAGAAGAGTGTCATGTTTTTTCTCTATCACCGACCGGACTTTTTTTCATGGTCGGGTTATAGGCAGAGTTCAAATAAGCAAAACAAACAAGTGGGGTTATATCAAAAGTGCCAGAGAAATTAAAGTTTTTGTGGATAACTCCCTAATTAATATTGAAGATTTATTATAAATCGAATGTGTAGTGTTTGTGTCTAGCATACAAAATGGTGGGATGTTCGATATTTGGCTGCAAAAGCAACAATCAAAGGAAAGAAGCGGGCGTTACATTTCATGCGTGAGTACACTGTTTTCTATATTTTGATCACGTATTTCTTTCTCAAATCTCACAGGAACCAAGTTTCTGAGCTAAATCATTAGTTATATCATGAAAAACCTGATAAATAGGAAAAATCTAAAAATTATTTCTAAAAATAACCTCGTAAACATTTGACATGCAAACCGGTAAAATTGCGTACATCTACGTAATAGTAGAAGTCAGCTTAGCTTTGACGTCCACTAAAATCAGTAGGTTTATAATTCGATTTCCGGATGCCTACTATATAGAAAATTTTCCCCAAAAATTACCCCATATTTCAGGGAATTTCAAGCGATTTGATTTTTTCAGATTTCCGACGGAAGATAAAACTCGTGAAAAAGGTATAGAAGCAACTGGAAAAAAGAATTGGGTGCCACACACGAATTTGTTCAAAACATTAAAAAAATATATTGTTTCCGAAAAACAGAAAAACTAACGTTAATAAAAAAAGTTCTGTATTCCAACGATTAATAAAGACTTTACCTGTTTTAATTTAAAGTTTATCTTTTTATTCCATTAACCACACAATCTACAAACAACCCCAGCTAGTTTACTCTATGTATACGTATCTTACCGTTAAAGTACGGAATCCGTTAATCTGCAGATTAACTGGTCTAGTCAGTTAAAGTGCGAAATTACGATTTCCGTAATTTAACTAGTAATCTGCACATTAACGGATGCTACACCGTTAAGGGTACTTTTTCTGATCATGGCAACCCCATATTTTGACGTCATAATATATCTATCCCTTACACCCGGTCGCTCGGTAGCGCATCTACCCCTTTTAATATACTATATCTATGGTTATTCTATACAAATTGCAGCCGATGGAATACGATATGAACTGTTAATTTTAACTTTTCTTTATTCTTATTTAAATAAAATCCGTTTTTTGAGGATCTACCATAATTATTTTAAGAATTAGACTCAAAAACATCAAAATACAAAATCTTCTTGATCTTTCTATAGACAAACGTCGGAGCGTTTTCCAACCACCGATTTTGATGATTAAAAAGTTGCAACGCTCTGCCTGCCTAGCATGACCGATTTATATCGCGTGATATAGCATTTTATCGACACTGAACTGTCAAATTCCTTTGTCTTTTTGACAGTTAAACGTGATAAAACGCTATATCACGCGATATAAATCGGTCATGCTAGGCAGGCTGACGTTTGGAACGGGGTAATTATAACAACCGAACGTCACGCTCTAATGTTTGGAACGCCCGCCGTTAGAGTGTTTGGTTGTGGTTAGGTTGCACTTGGAGCCATAGACTAATATGAGCGTAGGTTTGGAACGCAACCTTGTTCATGACGGTTGTCGGTTACCATAGTAACTGAAACAGTGGGTGGACACTGCAGCAACAAAGTGAACATTTCAAATTGTTTTTCTATTTTCAACCTTATTCCCTTGTAATAAGGCCAACAAACACGCAATTTATAAATTTGTATATACCGCAGATTATGTGCAATATGATAAACTAAATTTTACTGTCGTTATGTTGGCTAAAACTTGGGAATATGGCGTCTGTATTTATTCTTTCTTTCACGGTTGCCTTCGAAATCGTAAACAAATCTTGTTTTGTTTGCTTTGTGAATGTGAATTAATATGAAATTGTGCTCTCGCTCCTCCGTATTTTTTCTTTGTGCCAGTTGGACGTTTAAAGCCATCACTGAACTTAAATTTCTGTGGACCTGTGGTATTGCGTGCTAAAGTTTTAATGTTAATTTTAGTGTAAAGTCTTAAATGAATTGACAATGGAATCGTTTTGTTTAACTACACGCAACTATAAGAAAGAAGTGTGTTTTATGCAGTAGGAGACGTTCACCAGGGTCGAACGTGTTCTTAGCCTGTATCCTGTATCCCACTTGACCATTAGAGGTTTGTATTGCTATACACTACCTAGTACCAATTTATGAGTATTATCTAAATATTATGATCACATACCCAAGTAGCTGAAGCATTTGTATTTGCATTTAACTTCTTGAAGTTGGGAATGTGAGAAAATGTTTATGTAATCAACAACCATTCGTTGCATTGTTCTAAATGGGGTTATTTATTTCAGGTCTCAAAAGTGAATTCAAGCTTTTGGTCAAGAAGATCTTGTTTACATACCAATACAAAAACTTCATGAACTTAAATTTGTTTGAAATGTACATTTATGACAAGACTGGAATAAATCAAGAATCAGACTTGTTCCATGCTGTACCATATTTCAATTTACCTCTACAACCATTAGGTGATGAACTGTTACATGATTTTCCACTGCACATCAGTCAATACCAGGGACATGGTATGTATGTCGCCAAAGGCGAATACTAATTGTAATAAAATCGTACACACTATAGGGATGGCAACACCGGGTAGTTTTTATGAGTCTCTAAGGGGGAATGACAGTGACAGGAGGTGTCACTATGTTTATAAAAATAATAGATGGTAGACCGGCTGAACTGAAGTTTAGATTCTTTAAATAAATCTAAGGGCTAAAGTTGAAACTCTCGTGGTGTGATGAGAGTTTGACAGGACTCAGGAGATGCACACACGATGAATTCATGTAAGTTTTATTTGTCTGATTTAATTTATTATAACAGCCATTAAACCTACTAAGTTGATGAAAACAGGGGTTCTATTGTAAAGTCATGGACTTTGATTATGCGTGGATTTGGGGGCACTGTGAGGGGAGCTGGGAGGTGCCTTTTATACCCCATGATTTTCGTCACCTTGGTAAATGACTAATAGTTGGCAACCGAAGGTAATCTTACTTTGTTCCAAATAGCCAGCTATGATAACTTTATGCGAAGCAGATACTTCTGTATGTAAGTATATTGAGGAGTGTGTATTCATACTTTGGTTTGTATTGGTTCAATTCATGTCTAACAGATCCAGGGTGACGACATGGTGGAGGTGCTGGGATTCTGAGAATCCTAGGTATATAATATCACTAAAGAAATATTGGTTTTTTTTCTTCTTATTCATTGCTACTAAAGTTTTGATAAAGGTAATCTGTGATATAAATAAAATAAATAAAGAGTGTCAATGTACTTTATTTGTGTTTATCACACCAACCTGTGAATGTTACTTATTGCCTACTTATATGTTTCACAAGTTTTATAGTTCATGTTTCTTTTTTATATGTGTGTTGTAGCGATGAAGAGGTTCCTTTATTGGAACGCAGTGAGGTGTCTTACACCTACATAGAAGTCCCTTAGTTGGGACGCAGTGAGGTGCTTTGCACCTGCCTAGAGGTTCCTTTATTGGAACGCAGTGAGGTGTCTTACACCTACATAGAAGTCCCTTAGTTGGGACGCAGTGAGGTGCTTAGCACCTGCCTAGAGGTTCCTTTATTGGAACGCAGTGAGGTGTCTTACACCTACATAGAAGTCCCTTAGTTGGGACGCAGTGAGGTGCTTTGCACCTGCCTAGAGGTTCCTTTATTGGAACGCAGTGAGGTGTCTTACACCTACATAGAAGTCCCTTATTTGTGACGCAGTGAGGTGCTTCGCACCTGCCTAGAGGTTCCTTTATTGGAACGCAGTGAGGTGTCTTACACCTACATAGAAGTCCCTTAGTTGGGACGCAGTGAGGTGCTTCGCACCTGCCTAGAGGCTCCTTTATTGGAACGCAGTGAGGTGTCTTACACCTACATAGAAGTCCCTTAGTTGGGACGCAGTGAGGTGCTTCGCACCTGCCTAGAGGTTCCTTAATTGGAACGCAGTGAGGTGTCTTACACCTACATAGAAGTCCCTTAGTTGGGACGCAGTGAGGTGCTTCGCACCTGCCTAGAGGTTCCTTTATTGGAACGCAGTGAGGTGTCTTACACCTACATAGAAGTCCCTTAGTTGGGATGCAGTGAGGTGCTTCGCACCTGCCTAGAGGTTCCTTTATTGGAACGCAGTGAGGTGTCTTACGCCTACATAGAAGTCCCTTAGTTGGGACGCAGTGAGGTGCTTCGCACCTGCCTAGAGGTTCCTTTATTGGAACGCAGTGAGGTGTCTTACACCTACATAGAAGTCCCTCAGTTGGGATGCAGTGAGATGCTTTACACCTACATATGGTTCCTTAACTGGGACGCAGTGAGGTTTGTTGAATTGGTGAGTATGATCCCCTTAGCAGTAACGCAGTAAGTTGTCTCACACCAATGATCTTAGTGCCTTAACCAGTTAAACTTAGAGATGTGATATTAACATAAAAATAAAAACTGATGAGATGAAATAAACTCCCTTATACTAAGGCATGATACTGATATAATAATGCCAATGTCTTGGGTTATTTGTAAAGTAATAATTGTAGTAGACTTCCACTTGTAATGAAGATATTGAATAATATTCCTTGGTGGAGTACTGTCTCAGTTTATCAATATAGTAATAACTAAATGATATAATACAATATGTTTGATTTATAAATTCAATGTAAGTTTGTGCCAATCGGCGGACATGGGAGTCATAGCGTTCTGTATGGTAGATAGAAGTGTATGATGAAGTAATGAAGTTTACATGTCCGTATCAGACACTAAGTTGTGAATCTCAGTCGGTTAAAGAGACAAGTAATGAGATTGTTGAATGATTACAGTTTGGTGGGGAAAAGGCAATAGACTGCATTTATTCATTAAGTGTATTGGTGACCGTTTCACCTAACAAAATATTTTTTTTTTCATTAGTTTTAGCTGTTCCTGAGACTCTTGACTAAGCATAAAAAAAGGAGGCATTGCAAAATTTGATTTGACAGTTTACAGCAGAGGTGACCGACTTCAGAGGGCTTGCCTTGTTGAACCTTAATCCATCGCAATAAGACAACAATGCCGGTACTGCCAGCATAGCGTCCAGGGGGGTATCCGATGAGACGCATTCTATTCTAATCATTAAAAATTATGTTGCTAAGATAGGATTGCGTTCGGAGGCTTCGAGTACAGTTGTTTAGTTGCACTCGGAAAGACGGTTCTGAACGCAACCTAGGTAGATCTCACAGAATAAAAGTTTAGTTTGACGTTGCCATCCCTAGAGAAGTGTGTTAGTCTATGGTAATATACCACGGTGTACACGTTGATGATTTGCGTGGGTAGCGGCACGGCTCGGGATTTGCCGGTTTCGACTTGAAATTGGTGGGTTTTAGTTGTGTTGCTATTTATGCAAATATGTTGAAATCATAAGTTTTGAGTTGTGTTGTTGTTTGTGCGGGGCACCGACATCCTCTCACGCTCTGTGCAGATGAAAACCCGACTAGAGCGTTTCGTCTCGTCTTGCGCGGATGAATGCGACCAGGCAGGCGACGTAACTTAACGTCACGACAATGAGAATATTTTGTGAAAAGAATAAATAAGTAGGTAATCCAATTTAATTTATTGTCAAATATTTTACAAATATATATTTACTTGGTTCTTCACTAATGATGCTTATGTTTAGGGCAATTTTATTAACTTAAGTTCGGCCAGGGGGCTTACCATCAGCAAATGGGAGGCCGTTCGGTTCAGAAGTAGGCTTTAGACAGGACTGCTTAAGGCCTGCTTTCATGCTAGCCTTTGAGGTCATGGTGTGAAAAAGTAAGGCAGTTCAGTTTAGGTCCTGCTATAGGAGCTCAAAGTAAGGCCCCAGTAGTTGGTTGCGGACTGATTTATTCAACGAAGGTGATTGCCTCGGCGCCGGCGGAGCCCATCTGGGAAGCCCCACGTAACGCTGAGTATACGTTACGGACGGTTCGATACTGATCGGTCAAGTATGACTGATCGTTAAGACACGGCTTTATGAAGATAGTTTTCCCTTTTTTTTGCCTTCTCGGTGATGGGAGAATTTGCTAATAAATAAGGGTGCATTAACTGAAGATTCGTGCCGCATACCATGGAAGTAATAGTCGAGAAAACAAACCTTGATTTTATAAGTATACTTTACGCAATTGTAAACTTTCAGATAAACTATTACAATGGAGGAATCCATAAAAAATTCGAATAAACCTAATAAGTGCCTCAGTAAAATCACTTATTGCCACAGGGCAAGACGTTATAAAAAGCATTAAGAAAGATGGCACTCTTTCGAATGAGTCTATAATAGTAGCCTCCAAGCTAAAAACAATGAACGATAGATTTATATCTGAAACATATAATTATTTTCAATTGGTTGATTCTCCCTCACAGAAGAGGTATCCTCATACACAGTATTACAAATGCAAGCGGAGGAATTTATTGCGGAAATAGAAGCTCTTACGCGACCAAGTAACATATCAACAGCCTCATTGTTAGGAAGCAATAATATAACAAGCTTCCTACAATGGAGCTTTCTAAGTTTAATGGAGACGTTCTGCAGTGGCATTCATTTTGGGACCAGTTTTGCTCCAACATAGATGCAAAAAGGATCGCAGATGTTGATAAATTACTCTACCTCCAATCGGTATTAGAAGGAGAAGCTAGAGAAGTAATAAATGGTTTAGACACCACCAACAGGAATTACACAATAGCTATTGACACATTGAAAGAAAGATATGGAAAGCCTAGCATAATTATAGACGCACACTATATGGCTTTACATAGGATCAAACCCGCGTAAAAGGGTATAAAGAGCTGCCGAACTACATTAAATGAAATACAAAGACATTTAAGAATTTTAAAGTCCCTGGGTGAGGATGTGGAACACAATCACCTGCGGGTAATGATTTTGGAAAAGTTTCCTGAAGATTTAGTTTATGAAGTGCGACTCAAGATAGGTACTGATGAATCTATAGAAATAATTAGAAAAACTTTAGACACCATAATTACTGCGAAAGAATCTTCTGGCCGTTTGATATCTGAAAATAAAGAGAAATTCACAGTTGAAACATTATATAATGTAACACATAAAAGGAAAGAACCATTCAAAAGACGGAACACATACACACCAAATAACAAGTACTCAGTACCTAATAATAATAAAATAGGAAAATAAGCTGTATTTTTTTTGTAAAAAAAAAACCTCATTATAATGATGATTGTGATTTATCATTTAAAGAAAAGAGAGTAATATTGAAAAAAGAAGTGTTATTTCTGTTTCCGTGAAGGACATACAGCGAGATATTGTCAACTTAAAAAAAAATGTGTACATTGTGGGAAAATGCACAATAGAGCTATGTGCCCATCCTATTTTTATAAGAAAAAACAAAAGAAAATAACAAATGATGTCGCTCCATCTGCGACTACATTAACTGAAATTAATCCTGCTAAAACTGCTGTTACTTCCACGAGGAAGTAGCAGTAATACATAAGTCAATCCTGCAGCTGATTCCAGAAAATGAGAGATAATTATTGCAGATGATAACAGTGAAGGAAACAGAATAGACTTATTAATAGGTAATGATTATTATTATTCTTTTGTACACAATGAAAAAATACAATTACATGATAATTTATATATAGTAAATACTGATTTTGGCTGGATATTTACTGGAAAATATGAAAATTCCAAAGGAAATGGAGAAACAGTTAGTTTTATAACTAAAAATACACATAAAAGGTCCTGCTAGAATACCAGCGTTGCTGTGACACGTATGTGTCATGGCAACACAAGCTGAGGTAGGTCCTAGTTAGCCCTAAGACCTGTTTTTTTTTGTGAAATTTTTAGCTTTATTTAATTATTGTAACGTGTGGTCTTTGAGTTAATAAAAATATCTCTCTCTCTCTCTCTCTCTCTTATTACTTATGCAGAAGAAGTGACACACTTACAAATGTGCAATTATGTAACTCCAGATCCACCATTAAAGGATGATAATATAAGAAAGCTATGGGAGCTAGAAGCAATAGGTATAACCGATTCACCAAAGCAAAAAGAGACGAGGAGGCGATACATAATTTTAATCAAACAATTATTTTCCAAAACCAAAGATATTATATAAAGTGGCCATGGGTGGAGTATCCACCAGCTCTGCCGGTTAATTTGGGCTTAGCTTATGGAAGGTTACAAAGTATTTTGAAGAGAACTGATAAAACCACCTTAGAGTTATATGATAAAACAATGAACGAACAAATTAAGTTATGCATTATTGAAGAAGTTTCACCACCGATTGTTAACAGTAACACACCAACTCATTACCTTCCGCACCACTGTGTACTTCAAGAAGAGAAATCAACAAAACTAAGAATTGTTTATGATGGATCCGCTAGAAGTAAAGACAATAATAGCCTGAACCAATGCTTATACAAAGGTCCACTCATGTTAGAAGATTTGACAGGAATTCTGTTGAGATTTAGACGTTACAAGTATGGTGTGACAGCGGATATTGAGAAAGCGTTTCTACAAGTTGGTCTCCAAAACGAAGATCGTGACGTCACAAGATTTCTCTGGGTAGAAGACATAAATAAGGATACTACAGATGACAATATAAAACATCTACGATTTTGCAGAGTACCATTTGGTATAATATCAAGTCCATTTATTTTGTCAGCGACAATTAATTATCATCTCAACAAAAATAATACAGAAATAGCAAGAATGATTGCAAATAATATTTATGTAGACAACCTGATTATCAGTGTTAATACCCCAGATGATGTCCTAGAGGTGTATGATAAAGCAAGAACCATTTTCAATGAACTCTCTATGAATATAAGAGAATGGTCTTCCAATTGTATTAAGTTAATGGAGAAGATTCAGGAAGACAAAATAAGTGTGTTAGGTATGAACTGGAATCCTACAAGTGACACATTATTTATTAAAACAAATATACAAAGGCTGTTGAATCTTAAGGTTGAAACTAAAAAAGATATTTTAAGGTTAATAGCTTCTGTTTATGACCCTTGTGGTTTTATTGCACCTCTTCTACTGTTTACTAAGTTGTTTCTTCAAGACCTGTGGAGATTGAAATTTAAATGGGATACTAAACTACCATAAGAGCTCAAAGAAAAATGGAACGAAATAGTTACAACTTATCATGAAATAAAAGATTTTGAAATACCACGTTACTACCTGTCCGGTTGCTGTGATAATACAGAGCTTGAAACAAACTATGAACTGCATTGTTTTAGCGACTCTTCTATGATGGCATATAGTGCTGTTGTTTACCTGCGTGCGATAAGAGACAACAAGATCTCAGTGAGTTTAGTAATATCAAAAACAAGGTTGAAAGCACTGAAAGAAAAGGAAGATCTTAAAATACCGAAAATGGAACTCCTAGGTGCATTGATAGGGTGCAGGCTGTTATTACATGTTAGTAAAATGTTACAAATAAATATTGAGAAGCAAATGCTATGGACGGACAGCCAAGTTGTATGCAGTTGGATGAAAACCAACAAACTACTACCACCATTTGTGGCTAGACGAATAAGTGAAATAAAAGAGAATAAAAATCTACAAACTAAATACATACCTTCTGAACTTAATCCGGCCGATGTAGGGACAAGGCCACTGAAAGTTAAATTAAAAGATACCATTTGGATATCAGGACCCATGTTTCTACAAGAGAGTGAAATTCCATGCTTCTCAAGTGAAGTTGCCACCACCACTAGCGCTGCTGGTGTGGAGGGTCTTCCGAATAATAAAGAACAAATAGAATTGACTGAAAGAAATATACAGCAACAAGATATTAATTCGGAAGATACTGATAATGGAAATACAGAAAGTGAAAAAGGTATAGAAAATACAACAATATTAGAAGATGAAGGAAATGAAAAGGAAATATTAGAAAAAGAATCTGAAGAAGTAAAGAAAATCATACAACTACAAAGAGATCACTTTCCAAATGAGTATCAAAACAATAGCACCTGTTTATCACGGTCGTTACAACTATTCAAAGATGAGAAGGGGATATTAAGATGCAAAGGTAGATTTCAACACACTAAAAACTGGTCGGCAGACATGAAATTTCCAATACTCATTCCGAGAGGCACAGATTTTACATTTGATCTAATTAATAGAATCCATTTTGAAAATCATCATGTAGGAGTGTCCCATACACTGGCAATACTAAGAGAAAAGTATTGGGTACCGAAGGGTCGATCTCAAGTACAGAAAGTCATCCATAGATGCACCCAGTGTATTAAGTATGGAGGTGGGCCCTATAAGCCCCTCCAATGCCAACGCTACCTGAAGAAAGATCTAATTACAACGCTGCTTTCACATACACAGGAATCGACTACATGGGACCTCTGATAACAACCAATGGAGAGAAGCGTTGGATCTGTGTATTTACTTGTTTATCAGTAAGAGCAGTTCACTTAGAGGTGGTATATAACCTAACTACAGAAGAGTGTCTTTTAGCTCTGAGAAGATTTGTGTCTGTTCGAGGGTTACCAATTCAAATGATGACTGATAATGCTCTTTATTTTAAATTATTAGCTGAGGTAATGCAAAGTAAATATTGCATTGACAATACAATAAAGTGGAAGTTTATACCCGAATTAGCACCATGGTTCGGTGGCTTCTATGAACGACTTATGGGATTAATAAAACACTGCATGAAAAGAACACTAGAAAAGCATTTATTAAATGATCAACAACTTATTACAGTAACAAAGGAAATAGAAGGTGTATTAAACTCACGACCTTTAACCTATGTAGGTAGTGATCTGGAGCACATTTTAACGCCTGGAGACTTTCTTCACCTCGGTGGTCCATTGGTGTGGTGATGACAGCATCTGATATTGAAGTCCAGCAACCTGTAACAGAAACAAAACAAAAATTAATAGAATGTTGGGAAAGAGGTCAAAGAATATTACAGGAATTTATAGGGATGTTCACAGGACAATACTTACCTGGTCTGAGAGAAGGGCGTTCAGTACATGACATAAGGAGCCACGTGTGAGATGTGAAAGAATTCCAAAGGAGACTTAGTACAAATTAAAGCTGAAGGAAATAGAGCCACGTGGAAGGTTGGCAAAATTAAGAATTTAATAGTCAGCTCAGATGGAAACATTAGGGTTGCCAAAGTGGATGCTCGGCCAGGAGAAATACTTACAAGGTCAATATCTCACCTTTACCCACTAGAACTGGAAGACTCTGGTGTATGTGATGTCAAGGATTGGATTGAGACAGATCAGTCTCAAAGCAGCACTAGCAGCCAATCACGGTCAGATGATAATATTCAGCAGTTAGGCGAGACAGTCAGTATCGATGTTGACAAGAGTACGAAACATCTAGACCTAAAAGACGATCAGCGGAAAGGGCTAAGCAGTTACTTAAAATATGGACTGCACAGCTTATAAATAGCAAGACAATACTGAAGTTTAAACTCCAGCCTCGTGTTGGGAGTGTCGCCAAAGGCGAATACTAATTGTAATAAAATCGTACACACTATAGGGATGGCAACACCGGGTAGTTTTTATGAGTCTCTAAGGGGGAATGACAGTGACAGGAGGTGTCACTATGTTTATAAAAATAATAGATGGTAGACCGGCTGAACTGAAGTTTAGATTCTTTAAATAAATCTAAGGGCTAAAGTTGAAACTCTCGTGGTGTGATGAGAGTTTGACAGGACTCAGGAGATGCACACACGATGAATTCATGTAAGTTTTATTTGTCTGATTTAATTTATTATAACAGCCATTAAACCTACTAAGTTGATGAAAACAGGGGTTCTATTGTAAAGTCATGGACTTTGATTATGCGTGGATTTGGGGGCACTGTGAGGGGAGCTGGGAGGTGCCTTTTATACCCCATGATTTTCGTCACCTTGGTAAATGACTAATAGTTGGCAACCGAAGGTAATCTTACTTTGTTCCAAATAGCCAGCTATGATAACTTTATGCGAAGCAGATACTTCTGTATGTAAGTATATTGAGGAGTGTGTATTCATACTTTGGTTTGTATTGGTTCAATTCATGTCTAACAGATCCAGGGTGACGACAATGTACTCAGTTAATACTCCCATATTATAATAATAATTTATAATTTATATTAATTAAATTTTAATGTAATTGAATAGGGTAAGAAATCAAAGCCCTGAATCCTGATTCAAATAGCTATTATTGTACTTGTTCACTAACTTAAAGCTTTAATAAACAACAAACAAGTCACATGTCGGTCGGAGAGTCAGGTTCGGGGACATGGTATGTACATAAGTAATAAGCACACTAGCTTATGTAAATAACAGATTTTTGTATCCAACAGGATGTGCCACATTGCCGTTCCAATTATTTTGAAAAACAAAATGAAGTCTTATTTAAGTAAAATTAGTAAATATTTTTTTAATTTTGAGATTTTTGCATTCACAATGCTATTTTTACACAATACTAAATAATATACTAGAAAAAATACGACTCGCACCAGATCAATACTCAGACGGGAATCGAACCCGCGACCTTTGGATATCCGGTCCAATGCTCTGACCGCTGAGCTACCGAGTCACTAGTGACATCGCCGAATTTCTTCTAGTATATCCTACTCTTACGCTGCAAGCCAGCGTTATTTCACCAATGTGAGGAATTACCTCGACATTCAATTGAAATATCTTTCCAGATATTTGGCAATCGATTAAGATGAAATAGCTATATAATTTTTAATTTTGAGATTTTTGCATTCACAATGCTATTTTTACACAATACTAAATAATATACTAGAAAAAATACGACTCGCACCAGATCAATACTCAGACGGGAATCGAACCCGCGACCTTTGGATATCCGGTCCAATGCTCTGACCGCTGAGCTACCGAGTCACTAGTGACATCGCCGAATTTCTTCTAGTATATCCTACTCTTACGCTGCAAGCCAGCGTTATTTCACCAATGTGAGGAATTACCTCGACATTCAATTGAAATATCTTTCCAGATATTTGGCAATCGATTAAGATGAAATAGCTATATAATTTTTAATTTTGAGATTTTTGCATTCACAATGCTATTTTTACACAATACTAAATAATATACTAGAAAAAATACGACTCGCACCAGATCAATACTCAGACGGGAATCGAACCCGCGACCTTTGGATATCCGGTCCAATGCTCTGACCGCTGAGCTACCGAGTCACTAGTGACATCGCCGAATTTCTTCTAGTATATCCTACTCTTACGCTGCAAGCCAGCGTTATTTCACCAATGTGAGGAATTACCTCGACATTCAATTGAAATATCTTTCCAGATATTTGGCAATCGATTAAGATGAAATAGCTATATAATTTTTAATTTTGAGATTTTTGCATTCACAATGCTATTTTTACACATTATGCATTATTATATTATGCAAAAATCTCAAAATTAAAAATTATATAGCTATTTCATCTTAATCGATTGCCAAATATCTGGAAAGATATTTCAATTGAATGTCGAGGTAATTCCTCACATTGGTGAAATAACGCTGGCTTGCAGCGTAAGAGTAGGATATACTAGAAGAAATTCGGCGATGTCACTAGTGACTCGGTAGCTCAGCGGTCAGAGCATTGGACCGGATATCCAAAGGTCGCGGGTTCGATTCCCGTCTGAGTATTGATCTGGTGCGAGTCGTATTTTTTCTAGTATATTATTTAGTATTGTGTAAAAATAGCATTGTGAATGCAAAAATCTCAAAATTAAAAATTATATAGCTATTTCATCTTAATCGATTGCCAAATATCTGGAAAGATATTTCAATTGAATGTCGAGGTAATTCCTCACATTGGTGAAATAACGCTGGCTTGCAGCGTAAGAGTAGGATATACTAGAAGAAATTCGGCGATGTCACTAGTGACTCGGTAGCTCAGCGGTCAGAGCATTGGACCGGATATCCAAAGGTCGCGGGTTCGATTCCCGTCTGAGTATTGATCTGGTGCGAGTCGTATTTTTTCTAGTATATTATTTAGTATTGTGTAAAAATAGCATTGTGAATGCAAAAATCTCAAAATTAAAAATTATATAGCTATTTCATCTTAATCGATTGCCAAATATCTGGAAAGATATTTCAATTGAATGTCGAGGTAATTCCTCACATTGGTGAAATAACGCTGGCTTGCAGCGTAAGAGTAGGATATACTAGAAGAAATTCGGCGATGTCACTAGTGACTCGGTAGCTCAGCGGTCAGAGCATTGGACCGGATATCCAAAGGTCGCGGGTTCGATTCCCGTCTGAGTATTGATCTGGTGCGAGTCGTATTTTTTCTAGTATATTATTTAGTATTATTTAGTAAATATTTTCAATATTTAAGGTGGGTGCTTACTTTCTCTCCGTGTGGAAAAGGTTTTGGGACAACTGTATATAGGTATTATGTTTATTAGGTACTAAGGTAATGTTTCCTTCATTTTCAATTCGTCTGGATTTAAAACTGGTGAAAGTTCAGACGAACTGCTAATAAGAAATAATTTGTTAATCGATTAAACATTATATTTTGTGTTGTTGTTTAAATAAATGTGTTTTAAATCATAAAATCTTTTTTTATTTCCCTCTTAAATATTAATTAATAAATTCAAGAACCCTGCTATCCAATTTTTTCGATAAATCCCATCACTAGCGACTATCGTGGAAATCTCGATACTTTCCCATCACTAATTGACGTACGTCAGATTGACAGTATAGCCAACATTAAGATTATAATACATCATCAAAAGCTGTGTGGTTGGCAATGATCTGCGTAACAAACTCGAGCTCGGACCAATGTATGGAGTGCCGTCTCTTAAACGTAGTGATTATATTCTCTTTGAACTGAAACAGAGCAACTTTCCCTGACTTTCAAGTAAAACAAAATGCAATGAATAAACAAACTTATATTCTCTTTGAAACAAACTCAAATCTTAATTTTTTTCAATCAGTAATACAAATACATTAATCAAAGGCAGTCTTTATTATTTATTTACACGTTATTCGCGCAAGTGTGAAAGCAGAAAACACAAATTGAAGAAAAACTTAGCGAAGGAAGGAAAAAGGTGAAAAGTTCAAAAAGCGAAACATGTTTATTTACATGAGCAAAAAGGTATTTTTTTCTTTCATTTATCGTCTAAGTTCTATCGTATTAGTTTTAACTTTGTCGTTATTTGTCTTACCTATATAAAATAATTTTACAGATTGCCATACCAAAACAATCAAATGTGTCATGTATATCATGGAACCATTCATCAGGCTATATTGCTGTTGGAGGTGAAGATGGCATGCTGAAAGTTTTGAAGTTAGAATCTGGTATGTTTGTACCATCAATATCAGCCACTTTTTAATGCGCACTGCTGGGGCACAGGCCTTCCTTATCGGTGGATAAATAGGATGGGATAACCCATTGCACCACACAGTCCCAATGCAGACTGGTGGGTGTTAAGAACTGCAAATGCAGCCGGGACCAACGGTTTAACGTGCCTTACGAAGCACAAGAAATTTTGGTCACCCATCCCATGACGAACCCTTGCAAAAGTTACTTTTGCTGCAATTGCAAGGACATATTTGTTCTAAAAACTAACATTGGTTAGGATGTACCCAATGTCCCAATTTGTCTTTGATTGCTCCACGATTGGTTGGATTTAGTATAGTAATTCAGTAGGTAGGTACTTATTCTTCCTTACTAATATTATGTATGAAAAGATTGATAGATATGAAATAAAACACTTTTAACGGATACTAGCGCGGTTTTATTGAAAGTACTTTGGTAATTAGTTGGTATTTGGTTTGATTTTTGATTTTCCCGACGTTTCGGCACCTTTGCAGCTGCCGTGGTCACGGGGGACTGAAGCTACTTGTGAGTGACCCCGTGACCACGGCAGCTGCAAAGGTGCCGAAACGTCGGGAAAATCAAAAATCAAACCAAATACCAACTAATTACCAAAGTACTTTCAATAAAACCGCGCTAGTATCCGTTAAAAGTGTTTTATTTCATGTCTAGTGAGCGCGTAAGCTTGAGAAGTGAATAGATTGATAGATGTTAATGAAGCGAAAGAAGTGTGCAAGGATCGTAGCAGGTGGCGATCCATAGTCTCTGCCTACCCCCATGGGAAACAGGTGTGATTATATTTATGTATGTATGTAATATTATAAATGTGAAAGTCCATTTGTTTGTTTGTTACGCCGTCATGTCTTAAACTATTATACTAAAACTATCGTCATTAAGTTTTGCATACACATTGTCAGGGGTACAGAGAAGGACATAGGATACCTTTCATCTTAAAAAGCATTGTTCCCGAGGGATAACAAAAATATTTTCCACACAACAGAAGTTGCGGGCGGCCCCTAGTATTGTATAAACTTTACAAAAGTTCTTTTGTTGTAGGCGGAGGAGGAAATCTTTCTATGAATCTTAGTCTGGAAGGCCACACTGGGCAGCTTTGTGTTGCTATTTGGAATGAAGTATTTCAGAAATTAACAACAAGCGATGAACATGGAGTTATAATAGTGTGGATGCTATATAAGGTGAATATAATTTGTTTAATAAGTACCTATCATGAAGTAATTTAAGGGTTGTTTGAAATTATCTTCAATTTTGTGTTATTAATACCTAAAATAAAATACCTAACCTACCTACCTAAAATTAATACCTAATACCTTATTAATACCTAATACCTAATTTTGTTATCTAATTATAAGGCGCGATGGTAGTGAAACTAGCGCCGCCACTACATTTATTTTAATTACTCGTAAACCAACTCAATATTTAAAAAAAGCTCATGTCATATCTCTTAAAATTTAAGACTTAAATTGTCTCTAATGTTTTTTGAATAACTCTTCAACAGTTATCATTCATTCTGTAAGTTTTAAAATCCATAATTGCCAAAAGTGGCCACTTTGAGCTAAAACGGATTTAAAAACTTACAGAAAGAATGAAAACTATTGAAGAGTTATTAAAAAAATATTAGAGACAATTTAAGAAATTATCACATGGGCTTATTTTAAATATTGACTTGGTTTACGAGTAATAAAAATAAATGTAGTGGCGGCGCTAGTTTCACTACCTACAGCGCCTTAAAGTGTATGAAGGTATTCCATCCATAGTAGCCATCCATAAATTGTGTCACACGTACCTATATCTAATACTTAGGTAAAAAGTCCATCAAAGTATTTTGTTGGCAGGGATCTTGGTATGAAGAAATGATAAATAACAGAAACAAGTCCACTGTGACAGGTATGGCATGGGGATCTGATGGTCAAAAGATCTGCATAGCATATGAAGATGGTAAATATAAAATTGGCCACTTTTCACAATAAAACTAAATTAAACTAAAAGACAGGCTAGAAAATATTGTTTAAGCGATAAAAAGTACCACAAAACTTTGGAGTGCACTACAGAGAGATAATTCACAATTTCGTCCGGTCCGGGGGGGTCACAGGGGACATGACCCCCTCCCCCAAATCGTACACGTCAAATAAAAAAACTTAAAAATTTACCAAACAAAAAATGCCGTTGTATTTATTATTAGCGACCCCCTCCAAAATTTCAGGCTGCGACCACGCCTGCAATGGCGGCGCTAGTGTGCAGACTACATGCTCTCAAGTAATTAGTTTTTAACAAGGTCAAGAATTATAACTTTTAACCAGAGTATTTTTTTATAGGTGCTGTTATAGTTGGTTCTGTGGATGGTTCGAGGGTTTGGGGCAAAGACATTAAAGGACCAGGCTTGTCTGCCGTTCAGTGGTCTCCAGACAATTCTTTATTACTCTTTGCTCTGTCTAATGGAGAATTACACCTGTATGACGATCAGGGTAACTTTACAGTAAGTTCTGTTATAGTTAACAACCTGAGGTGTATTCATTCATTTTGATATACAAAGCTAGGTATACGGAACTGTCTTTTCCTTGTATTTTAGCATGTTAGAAGAATTAATACAAAAAATAAAATTTACATTACTTACACAAAATTAAAAACATAATGAGATTAACACCTTAAATTTATTTTGCTACTTTGTTAGATAATAATTTTAAAAATATATGATTGAATTTTTTAGATGCCAGTTTCTGTCCACGGTGTGTCAGGATCGATGGAGGTAGTTTCAATGGATTGGTACTCAGGTAGTGCACCAATCAACAGGCCAATTCTTGCTATTTGTTATAGAAACGGTGTGATCATATTGATGAAGAATTGCATAGAAGAAGGTGATTATCTCATCTTGCTTGAACTTAATACATTTTATCGGTGTAACTGCTTGTTGCCTTACTTTTTGCATTCACTTTTCAGATAGTGTAGTGGTAGAAACAAATATGACTACAATAGATTGTCATTGGAACCATAATGGCACTGTATTAGCAGCAGCCGGTTGCACCAATGACCAAGTGAATGTTGTCCAGTTCTTCAGTGCTTATGGAGAGGTTGTATTATTTTTATATTTATGCCCTAACGCCGCGTCTACACCCGGCTCGCTACTTGGCATTCATGCTTTTTATCACAGAATCATAACTTTGCTCTTCAGCAAATTTCTAATACTTACATGGCGTGTGATGCCGCAAATTGTGAATTAACGTCTTGTGCGATGAGCGAGTCGAGCACGCAATAAAGAGAGATTTCGCTCGACGTATCGCCAATCGCCGCATCGCGTGGCCAGACGGTAACGGCTTATTTCATTTATCCACCCTGAATCTTATTTCATTTATCCAGTGGATACTTGGAAAACGCGTGTCCATCTTATCCACCCCATCATAGTTGATAGTATGATAGGGTGGATAGATGGACACGCGTTAGCCGAGTACCCACCTTACGGCGGAATTCTCCGAAGGCTTCTTAGCTTGAAGGTACTGTTACACATGCTCATTTTAAGCATGAAAGCATGCTTATATTGAGCAGTTGCTACTTACTTACTAGCATGTGTGTCGGAATGTTGCTCAAAATTAGCATGCTCATTTCGAGTTTGCTTAAAAATCAACAGGCGTGCGATTTTTGAGCATGCTACCTGCGGCGCGGGTGGAAGGGGGCGTGCTTTAAGCACGTCTAAACAGGTTTGCTTATTGAGAATACTAGTATCGATCAGTCGTTCGCAACAAGTACAACGAAAAAACGCTCAAATTTGTAATTTTATATATAGAAATAACGAGTGCTTGTGGAATCCCCGCGTACAACACTGCACTTGCTCCAAAGTCCTGTCTTCTAGATATCCAATCACGGACCCAAATCTTTCTCTTTCTTTTCTTTTTTTGACGAGCTGATATAAGCTTCTGGTGCATTGCATCGCCAGCAAAAGGATGATCTTATTCAGCTCCATACGGATAGCTGTTTGATTGTCCATGACTTTATTTAAACTGACAGAGCGGGGAAGCACGCTATAAAATGGCATGTGTATTTGAATGTTTGCTTTGAGCATGCTTATTTAGGAGCATACTAAAAACAAGCATGCCTATTGCTAGCAAATGTAAACTGCTCATAAGCATGCTCGTATTGAGCATACTCAATAGCACGGTTTTAAGCATGCTATTTTAGAGCATGTGTAACAGTAGCTTAAATCTTAAGTTAAGGTCTCCTTAACTTTAAGGAAGCTGTCAGTTTCATAGAGTTTCTGTCAAATCTGACAACTTTTATGTATTTAAGGTGGCCTTAACTTTAAGATTCGTTTGAGTATTTGGCCGTTAGGGTGGTTGTTTCAAGGTGGATAAATGGAATAAATAAGACACGGTAACAAGGGGTAGTCTCGCTGACAAATATTCTCCTTAGAGCAAATAATAATGAAATATTTTGTTTTTACAGCATATTCGTACATTGCGCGTTCCTGGTGGATCCCTCAGAGCCTTGTCCTGGGAAAAGAGATCATTGCGTTTGGCCATCGCTATAGATTCGTTCATATATTTTGCCAATGTCAAACCAGATCATAAATACGCTTTTTACGGTAATACACTGGCATTTGTTTCTGGCACAGAGACTGTAACATTCTGGGATACTGTCACTCATCAGGTAAAATAAATACCGACTTATATTTGAATGTGTCTATTGTGTATTCTCTCTGTATAATATGCTTTTTATTATATCTACAGTCTTGGATTAATCATATACCCGACGTGATCGATATGTGTGGTATAGGCGAATATTGCATCATAGCCACATTGAGTACACTAATCATATCAAATCAACAAGGAATACAATGTGATGGTAAGAAAGCATTATTACACAATCTAAAAAAAACATACCTTAAACTGACTAGAGTCATTGTGTTTGGAAAAAAGACAATCTACCCTCAAAAAAACTATATTTGATATTAATTAACTATTTCAGCAAAAACACCATCCATACCTGCATTGTATGTAGGTATAAATAACAAAGCTGTAGTAGTGGCAGCTTCTAAAGAATCATTCATGGTGTGGAAATTTTCGACGCCCTCTAGGCCAAGTAAGTTGATAATATAATTATAAATACAGGGTGTATTATACTAAGATGACAGGTAGATACATGAAATTATTTCAGGAACATTAAGGAATATTCACTTCTCAAGCTTACGCGCTCACTAGACATGAAATAAAACACTTTTAACGGATACTAGCGCGGTTTTATTGAAAGCACTTTGGCAACTAGTTGGTATTTGGTTTGATTTTTGATTTTCCCGACGTTTCGGCACCTTTGCAGCTGCCGTGGTCACGGGGGACTGAAGCTACTTGTGAGCCTAC
The DNA here is from genome assembly GCA_950108535.1 of Agriphila straminella. Lineage (NCBI taxonomy): Eukaryota > Metazoa > Arthropoda > Insecta > Lepidoptera > Crambidae > Agriphila > Agriphila straminella. Next base: position 10,057,627 of record OX467308.1, read on the forward strand.
CCTCAAGCGATGAATTTTTTTTTAGAACGTTCAGAAATTAAAATTTATCAAATTTAATTAGTTTAATTTTGGTTTGGTTTTAATTTAATTTTATATGTTAAAAAGAGAGAATCTACTGAAACTACTACCATTTCAAAAAATTGGGAGGCCCCTCCAAGAAAGAAATGGCGAAAGAAAACTTGGAGAGGAAGGCCGACCTCCGTCTTTTATATTAATTAATTTATTTGCAAAAGGAACTAACCGTATCATTAGATCTTACAGTGTGTGTTTGGGGCTTTAGCTTGTGAATGATGGGGTCCCAAGCTGGTGGAATTTTCCAACCATCATCTCTATTGAAATTAGGATATTTATTTATTTCGATAGCCTCGCGGAGCATTCTAGGAATGAATCTACGTTCCCTAGCAAGGATTTGGGGTTTGTCAAATCTAATATAATGGTTGGGCCCCTCAAAGGCGTGTTCACTCACTGCAGACTTGTTATCGCGCCTATGTTTCATGTCAGCTACATGTTCTTTAACGCGGGTCCCTATGCTTCTCTTTGTTTGCCCGATGTAGGAGAGCCCACAGTCACAATCTAGTTTGTAGACGCCTGCGGCTTGAAGGGGGATATTACACTTGACAGGTCGTAAGAATTGGTTGATCTTCTTCGGCGGCTTGAAGTAAGTTTTGATTGACGCTCGCTTCAGAATGTTTCCAATCTTGTCAGTGACACCCTTCAAGTATGGTAGGATGGCAGGTTGACGCTCTACTGTGGCTGTTTTGGTGCGTTTTCTGTGACGAAGGCGTGGTACTTGCAACTTGTTGTTACGTAGTACTTGCTTGACGTGCTGAAGCTCAGCAGTCAGGTGTTGTTTGTCACAGATGCCGCGGGCTCTCTGAAACAAAGATTTCCCTACGGTAGCTAACTGTATAGGATGATGGTGAGAGTCACCATTAAGGTATCTGTCTGTATGGGTTGCTTTACGATACACTGTATGGCTCAAGGTTTGATTCGGATTCCTGATAATGAGAATGTCTAGGAAAGCTAGTTTATTATCTGCCTCTAACTCCATAGTAAATTGTATGTTGGGGTTTATGGAGTTAAGATGGTTAAGAAATTCAATAAAACCGCGCTAGTATCCGTTAAAAGTGTTTTATTTCATAACATTAAGGAAATTAATGAATCCTGATTTGTTTGATAACCTCGCACGCAATGTATCGCTAACATTGCGGGCCCATCGCACAACGAGCGAGCCTTCCGGCCCGGACTAAAGCGGTGCCAAAAACCCTTGAAATGAAAAAATAAAGTTAAACGGAAAAATAATGTTTAATTTTCTTCCAAAGTCAATTTGACAAGACAAAAACTCATACGAAAACATATTTTCTTCTTTAACTTACACCATAAATAAACTTAACTCGAAAAGAGTCCCGAACACAGCTTCTCGTCACGACCGCGCAGTGATTGCCGAATTCGCTTGCCGCGCCGCGGCTGGCTGTGGCCGGGCCGTTCAGCCGCCACCGCTACAGGGTCAATTAAATACGCCACGTTTACGCGCCACAGCTGATGCCTCCCGTCGTCGTTTGTTAGATAACTTTAGAATTCATTGCTGCTTTTTAATTTTTATCTTAGCTGTTTAATTTAAAAAAAAGAGTGTTGCGTCTAAAGAATGTAATTTTGAAATAATACTTATTAACTGAGCAAACGATATAAAATTTGAAAATTTTCCTAAGGAAATTTCCGAAGAAATATGGTTCGGAATAAGCAGTGAATGCACCCTGTCTGTTGTGGAGGGCTGTCCCTTACCCTTACCCTGTATAAACTTAATAGGGAGCAGTCCCTCCCTAGAATTTGATAGTAAAAAGTGATGTAATTAACTCATATTGCAGAGAGTACAGAAAACATATTCCAAGCAGATGGATCACCCATGACTTCTGGAGATGGTGGTTTCCAAGACGACTCTATATGCTGCATCGCATGTTCAGACAGTCATTTACTACTTGGGAGAGACTCCGGAACTATCCTTCTTTTCTCTCTGGTTAATTTAAAAAAGATAACATCTATCAACATGAATTCAAAACCATACAAATTGGGATTAAATTCCAATTCCAGGTAATTTATTTATTTATTTAATTGAATATTGCTAGTAGGATCTTAGTAATTTATGTGACGCCATACGTTATAGTATAAGTTATAGTTTTACACTACTATTATGGTATTTATCGCAAATGTCACTTAAGTGATTTGTAATTTGGGCAAATAAATATAATAACTTTTCATTATTGCAGCAAATTCTACGTGATCGATCAGCCCGGTGCACTGTATATCCTGGATACCGACATGGCAAACAACATAAGCGTGGGCCAAGCGCTGCGAAAGGATGTTTGGAGCGCGCTGTGGGCGAGCGACAACCCGCAGATGCTGGCGGTGGCGGAGAAGGCGCGCTTGTACGTGCTGCGCGACAACGAGCCCGAGGAGCCGCTCACCATGCAGGGCTACCTGTGCAGGTTCAAGGTCAGTGCGTGTGTCGTACATTACTGTACCTACAGCGCGCTGTGGGCGAGCGACAACCCGCAGATGCTGGCGGTGGCGGAGAAGGCGCGCCTGTACGTGCTGCGCGACAACGAGCCCGAGGAGCCGCTCACCATGCAGGGCTACCTGTGCAGGTTCAAGGTCAGTGCGTGTGTCGTACATTACTGTACCTACAGCGCGCTGTGGGCGAGCGACAACCCGCAGATGCTGGCGGTGGCGGAGAAGGCGCACCTGTACGTGCTGCGCGACAACGAGCCCGAGGAGCCGCTCACCATGCAGGGCTACCTGTGCAGGTTCATGGTCAGTGCGTGTGTCGTACATTACTGTACCTACAGCGCGCTGTGGGCGAGCGACAACCCGCAGATGCTGGCGGTGGCGGAGAATGCGCGCCTGTACGTGCTGCGCGACAACGAGCCCGAGGAGCCGCTCACCATGCAGGGCTGTGTCTAGGGAGTGTCTTTTCTGTACGTAGTACTATATCTATTCTGTGGTATAGTACAACAAAGAACGCTGTGTATTGGTAATTGAGGTTTAATGGCACTACATTATTGTACATGTTGTTTGTCCTTTTCTAGGAGTTGGAAATAACAATGGCTCTGCTAGATAGCATAACAGACAAGTGTACGCCGCAGCACGTTGTGCGGGTGGAGGTGAAGTCGCTGCGAGACACGCGCCAGCTCATCGAGAAGGTTGGCCTCAAGGAGGCCGAGAACTTCATCAAGGATAATCCGCATCCTCAGCTATGGTGACGAGTTTTATTAACTAATCCGTACCTACTTATCAAACTCAAATTTTTTTGCCTTCCGTCGCAGAATGTCCCCTTCGCAAAATGTATCCCCTGGTCGCAAAACATCCCTTTCGCAGAATGTCCCTTTCGCAAAACGTCCCTATCGCAAAATGTCTCTTTTTTGACAGAGGGGTACAAGGGGGACATTCTGCGAAAGGGACATTTTGCGAAAGGGACATTTTGCGAAAGGGACATTTTGCGAAAGGGACATTCTACGAAAGGGACATTTTGCGAAAGAGACGTTTTTCGAGGGGGACATTTTGCGAAAGTGACATTCTGCGACGGAACCATTATAAATTAAAAAAAAATATACTAATATTCTCGGCAACCGATTTTTCTCCCAATAGGCCAATAACATGTGTTTCGACAAAGGCCTTCTAAAGTTTTCCACATTATACCTATCCGTTTCCATGTACTTTAAAATACAGTCTCTTCACAGCTATCGTCCGCAAAACAAGTAAAGAAATAGAGTCTAACCCCCGTATCTATAGACGAGTAAGTAATAACTTGAGTAAAACTTGTAATTTTCTAATGCTTCTCATATCATATTCACATGCAATTTATAGTAAAATTCATCTTAAATGACTTCTTAGTGCAGTTTCGGTCCATTTAAGTTTAATGTATAAGTACTATAAATATAATATTAGAAGCATTTTAAAATTGCAAGTTTTACTCAAGTCATTACTTTTTCGTCTATAGATTCGGGGGTAAGTAATGGTGAATAATGAAGTTGGTAATTTTTTCCAAAACTGTTGTGAATTATATATTTTCTGGTAGCTTTTGGGTTTGGAGTCAGGAATAACAAATTGCGGAATTATATAATGCTTCATTTTAATTTAAATAAAAATTTAAATTTTTAATTTACAGCATAGTACAATAAATCACTATTACGGCTGTATGCGTAGGTTATGCCTTTGCTTCACAGACTTTCTATGTTGTTGCTCAAAACAAAAAAAACAAAGGTATGATTACTCTTTGTTACTGTCTGTCAAATCTGTCATCAGATTTTTAAATCAGTAAATGCAAAGGAACTTCGTGTTCAGCCGTATGTTTGATATTTTATCGCGATAATAATATAAAAAAAATAAGTAGATGATAGATGTAGATGAAATTGTCTCAGTTTTTTATATTTTTGTATTATCTCTTCTTTGGTACTTGGTGAAAGATGATAGCATCTGACACAATCTTGCACAATTATATATTGTTTGTATCAAGTTATGGTACTTTAAGGTCTATTTGTTTATAAATGTTAATTTAAGAATGATTGTATATGTCTGTTTGTTACCTAAATAAATAAATAAATAAAAATAAAAATATTTAGTTAACAAGGTAAAATAAAAAAATCATAATATTATTTTCTTAATTCTTGAAACTTATGCTATCAAAAAAAATATAATAATTGTTCAATGCTATTTTTCCACATTAGAAATTTTGTTTTGAAGAAATTAGCTGTCAAGGGACTTATATTTGGAAATAATCTATTCCATAGGTCTTTTATTCATATTAAGCAATTTTTACAGGCTTTTACTGGCAGAAGCAGCTTTAAAGAATTTCGAATCCGAGAATGCTTTGGAAACGGCAGAAGCGGCCTTCGTGCGCAGAAATGATTACGCCGGCATCAGATTTGTGGCTCGACTCAACGCGTTACATTCTAATGCGCTCAAGAAAGCTGAAATATTGGCCTATTTCAAGGATTTTGATGCCGCCGAAAAGATATATCACAATGAAGATAGACGGTAACTTTAACGCTTATATTTTGTAATACTTACCTAATAGGTATATTAAAAACTCCCTACTCGAAAAAGCTGAAAGCTCCCCTATCATCTCGAGATGGAATAGCTATAAGTAATGTGTCCTAGCGTCCATTGCTCTAACTAAATTGTCTATTTGTTTTTGTATGTTATTAACTACCTGAAATAACGGTCTAGCCACGCGACAATAAATGATGGCAGTGAGTGCTTTCCTTAATCATATGACATGGCGTGTGATGCCTGTGTTTGGCCGTGCAATGACAAGATAATTATTCGATATCGTAGGTATCACCTTCAAACGTTCTAAATCAACTTCCGATTTACCAAATGCAAGTAATCCCCTAATTTCTCTCACCGCTCACAATTCGTGTCGGCACATATTCGTATTAACCATTTTTAGATATAATTTAAAATTAACGGGAAAATTGGGGGTAAATGCCCGTACAAAGGTCTCCAGCAGCAGTAACGCCACCAAGCGGGATAAATTTTGTGACATTAACACCCATTAGCGCTTAGGAGGTTACGAGTTATTCCGCGTTGTAGGGACTTGGCCATAGCGCTGCGCAGGCGGCTGGGCCACTGGTTCCGCGTGGTGGAGCTGCTCAAGATGGCGGCCGGCGCGGGCGCCGACGCGCTCGTCAAGCCCACCTACAGCAACATCGGCGACTACTACATCGACCGCCAGAACTGGTATAAATCCTATATTCTCATCAAGTCACACTGAATCGTTTCACACTGTGACTAGTTGAGAAAAAAAATTCCCACTTGTCAGATGTCGGATCCGGATTTTAATCGGATGTTCCAGTGGCAGAGCATTTTATATGTAGCTATTCACACTTGTCGGACACCGATTTTGTGTCGGATCCGACAAGAAATATCGGGTTTTTTCCAGCCCAGAAAAAAATCGTGTCGGATCTCGCTCGCCTATGAGGTATGACGCTGTTCACATTTGTCGGATGTCGGGTCCGACAATATCTATCATTAGTATTTGATAGTTTATGCTCTCTATATTCGAGCCAAGGTCTTAGAATGTCGTTATTGACATCCTAAAATAATTCATCATATCAGCCGCACGACACCCACTGCTGGGTATAGGCCTCCCCTAAGGATCTCCACGACGATCGGTCCTGCTTGGCCCGCATCCAGCGGCTTCCCGCGACCTTCACCAGATCGTCGGTCCACCTTGTCGGGGGCCTACCCACGGAGCGCCGTCCGGTGCGCGGTCGCCATTCCAGAACCTTTCCGCCCCAACGGCCATCGGTTCTTCTCGCTATGTGTCCCGCCCATTGCCACTTCAGCTGAGCAATCCTTCGAGCGATGTCGGTTACTTTAGTTCTCTTGCGGATCTCTTCGTTTCTGATTAGATCACGCAGGGAAACGCCGAACATGGCTCTCTCCTAAAATAATTAAAAAACATAATTTCGTCATTTCTCAATTCTGTTATTAAGTTCTGAAATGTTCCCAGATTTAATCATTCCCTGAGGATTGGGTGCACCCAAAATTTTCTTTCCTTGGTTGTATTTCGTCTTCTTCTCAAATAATAATACATTACAACAAGAGCTTCATCGACGTCCATCGTGTACTGTCGCCTCGCGTAGAGTGCAAATGGGACCACAACCACAACCCGTTTCGATCGGGCCGTTTCGAACCGACAAGTGTGAACAGAGGCTACGACACCCGACAAGTGGGAACGAGCTGTAAAAAATCACATCGAGTTACACTGTTACTTGATGCATTATTTTTCCGAACGTGTCACACTATACACCACGTAACAGTGTTACTGGATGACAATAAAAATTTGCATCGAGTCAGTGTTACTGGTTGCGAATTTTTTTCTCAACCAGTCACACAGTGTGACACGATTCAGTGTGACTCGATGAGAATATAGAGTATAAAATATGACACTTGTTTTACGGTGACGTACGTTTCGCAATCGAATTTATATTTAATTTTGTTAACTTAGCATTTTCATAAGCAGCCAGCAATCTATCAGTGCATTACACGCATTCGTATCAAATGGTCGTTTCAATTATTACTATAAATCAATTATCAATTTTATCATGTTAATTATTATCATCTAGCGCAGTATTTCCCAATTAGTAGTAGGGGTACGCGAGGTTGCATCAAGGAGTACGCGGCCGCGGAGCAACCTCGATCTACATATCTGATTATTTTTTTTATATATCACTTCTGCAATAAGAGGTACGCGAGTTTAAGGTTTTTCATGGAGGGGCAAGCGTAAAAAAATAATTGGGAACCACTGATTTAGCGTCATAAACCGTATCGTATTATTTTGAAAACTTTTTAAAAGTAGGCACTGTATTATCTTTTGATGTATAAAGTGCTACTTAATAACTATTATAAACTTTGAGTGTTTTTATGATTGTTCGTTGTAAGTAATATAATTTTAACTAAAGTACCTAAATATCTAAGTATAACATATGGTTTTCTTTGTAGGAAACATACAAAATGACGATTAAGTATTGATGTTTTAGGTCTGGAGCGGTAGAGTATTACACACTGTCAAATAATACCGAAGGTTTGAAGAAATGTTACATGGCGTTAGAAGATAACGAGTCGCTCTCAAAACTTTTCACAGGAACGACCAAACCGGTCAAGGTAAGATGGTACTCAAGCTACTAATGCATTTCTTGATTTAAGCAAATGAAAATTGTGACTTTTTTAAGGCGCTTTTGGTTGCGCGGATGCGACTACAGTTGTTGATTTCATCTAAATACTAGTACCTACAGTCAGCGCCAAAATGATCTGAACATTCAAACCTACCTAAATCACAGAATACATAATACCTAAATAGCTAATCATTAGACAAAAATCAACCTTATATCAAGATATTAAAGTGCAGTCGTTTGTTATCAGACAACAAATGAAAGTGCAGTCTTGATTGAGATAATTGTTTTATGGCAAATGTTTAGAGGTTTGTATGCGCATATTATTTTGGCGCTAAGCCGCTAACTGGTGCTGATGGTCGGTTTTAAAATGCTTATTTGAATAAAAGTATTTTGATTGATTGACTGTAGTGTAGGTACAAGTTTGCGCGGTACATGCAATGATATTAAAAAAAAATAGATACGTTACCATTGTGGAATGGCAAGACGAAAGTAAGGTAATTGCCCGACTTTCAATTAGGCACAGGCTCGTGACACGGAAACACACACGACTCTCGTCAGTCAGGCACTAAAATGTATTTTCATAATTTATATTACTCTAATCGGCCATATTTTAACACTCCCCATGATCGCGCCAATGAGCATGCAGCGAATCGGACGAAACTTAATGATGTCTGTTTATCTCTTTCTAACGACAAGTATATCGTATGGTGGTGTTCATTTTTGTCCCTTTCTTGATGTAATATGTCAATGTGTGTATCTGCAGTATCTGTCGCTGTTTTAAATTGCATGATGTTGGCGTATGACGCATCTAAACTTTTTTTTAATATCATTGGGTACAAGTATATTTCCCTTCGACTTTACCAACCTACAATAAGAGAGCTGCCCCTTTGCTTATAAATAACATACCTCTGTGTAATCTTATCCTTTCTCCTTAGCTCCGGATTTTCCCCAAACTGTCCTTAATTTTAAGGAAGTTATAAATAGTATTGTGTTTTTGTCAAATCTAAGAATTTATTTGAAAATAGATGACCTTAACTTTATGAATTATTAGAGTATTTGGCCGTTCATTCAATAAAATGTCAAATCAATAAAATTTAATTCTAGGAAGGACCAGTTAAACAGAGTTTACTTGATGAAATAAACGACACTTTCAGTCAAACGCCGTCTATACAAGGAATAGTCCAACTAAAAGAATCTGGTAGAATGTTGCAAGCTGCAGCAATGGCTTACCAGGTAGGTACTAAACCTAACTTAATCAATAACTCAAAACACGACTAAAACATAACATTAATTCATTGAAATTGTTTTATTTCAGCTGGCGAATATCGAAGCATCTAACAAATCATGTCCTCTACGTATCAAGAAACTTTACATACTCTCAGGGCATTTGTATACGCTGAATTCTGTCGGTAATAAACAGTTTTTTCACACTAGCATGTAAACATTAGTAGGTATTTATAACAAAACTTATTGTAACCCTTTTGTTGTATAGTGGTTCGCTCACCCGTGTAAGTCGCGGGGGTTTCTGGTTCGATTCCTAGAAGGTACATTTGTGGGGTTTGTGGTAGGACTACCACCATCTTACCAAGGGCGAATCCCGGGGGGGCAGAGGGCCATGCCCTCGCCCCCACAAGGCCGATTACCTTTGCGGATAACATTGAACTTGCATTAAAAATGACAATTAATAAAGAAATGTAGGTAGTGTCAGTGCCTTTAACTTTTTTTACCCGACTGCAAGAGGGTTATGTTTTTCGCGCGTATCTTGTATATAAGTATGTTTGTTTGTATGTAATATTCTTTATTACCTCATCTTTCAAATGGCTGAACGGATTTCTATGATTAAGATATGGTTAGATTTGTCTTGTCAGCCCAAGTGTTCTTAAGAAGGTGGCGTTATGTTATAAAACAACCAACATGGCGGCTGTACGGTGCTATTATACGTACTTAGTGAAAAAAAATATTTTTATTAGAATCTGCAATATGGGTGTCAAATTAAAGGGCTTAGTATAAGGATTTCAAAAAGGTATATCATGACCGTAATATATAATAACTAAAAAGAGATAAATAAAAAAACCCGCCTGCATAAAAAGACAAGTCAACTGAAAAGATGGAAACAAGATTAAATATTGAAGGCAACATAATAACATGCAGTCGGAGGCATATAATTGAAATCATTCATAATGTCATTTTCTTTATGCATGCCTCCGACTGCATGTTATTATGTTGCCTCCAATATTTAATCTTGTTTCCATCTTTTTAAATCTTAAAATGTGGCCCGTAGCGTAGGGTTAAAGTCTGGCCCGCGAGTCGTGAAATCGAAAATGGTGGCGCCACTTTCCCTGTTAAATTAATTAGTTATTAGAAACTGATCCCTAAAATAAGACGCAAAATTAAGTAGTTCCTTTTCCAACCACGTATCAGCTTTTGTTAGACAGAATCTACCGTCTGACAGGCATTTGCCACATTTGACATGCATTTCACGGTTTAGACAGGCGTGCGGCCGGCACTAACTAAGCTGACACAGGCATTTTTTAATTTCGCGGCTCTCGCTGTAACGCTTGCAGAGATGCTCCAATCACACAAGCCTGCAGCAAGTTGCACGTTACAAGTTACACGCCCGCCCGGATGAAACTCCAGATTATAAGATTAGAGGATGAAACTGATTAAAAATCGCACTGCACGGCCGTTTTATACCTACCTAATTGGTCGACCAACAAGTTCCTTGTGCTTTACTTTAGCACCTTGAAGGAATGAAATTAAAGTTGTCCTATACATCGCATTCGCTCTAGTGCAGGCCCGTCCAACATAATATTGCATTGAGCTTGGCATGTCCTTCAAACCCTTATAAACGGATTTCAAAAAATCTTTTACTAAGTTTTATAGCTATTAATATGATTTTATATTATATCAATAAAACTATAGGATTCAAACCTGTTACTGATCCTCATTATCCGGCCCTTTACGATCGACCTAGGATTGCAAAACGATCGGTAGGTACGATTATGCTACGTCAGAAGATACAAATGGTAATAATGTCGTTTAGACGGGGCCCGGAGCCGCGAGGCGGCGCGTAGCTACCGGCTGGGTGGCGCGCAGCACTGGCTGTGCGTGGCGAGCGCGCGCGCCCGCGCTGCCCCGCCGCGCCCGGACGCCGCGCTGCGCGCCGCCGCCCGCCTGCGCCAAGCCGTGCCGCACCTGCACCCCGCGCAGTACACGCAGGCAACATACTCACCAATATAATATACTACCGCCCGCGCCGCCGCCCGCCTGCGCCACGCCGCGCCGTGCCGCACCTGCACCCCGCGCAGGCAACATACTCAACTTTTAATCCCCCTTATTTATGAACGATGAGTAAGTCGGCGGCCGGCCCAAGTGTCCGCGCTTGTATCAATGATAGGTGCCGACACGAATCGTGGGTGGTGAGAGAAATTGGAGCCAATGAAACCTAAAGATGACTTGATGAATGATAAAAGATGATGATGATGAAAGAGGCAACATGCGTGTGTAGGCAGTGTGTATTCAGTCGTGTGTAGGCAGTGCGGCGGACGTGAGCCGCACTGCCTACACACGACTTCTTTTGAATGAAAAAATCAAGAACGTCCGGACGCACGCAATGCCACAAACGCACCGCTGCGGCCAGAGACAAAAGGTCTATAAATTTAAAGAGCGCTAAAAGTTCAAAATAAATTGCAGACTTTGGTCACAAAAGTCAGCAGCACGTCAGGCTATCCTGCTGCTGGCCTTCATGTATTAGGCTATGTGAATGGTGCAGAAACTATACGAAAAAAAAACTAACTTTAATATTTTAGACTACTCTAACCCTATTGACTACTGTTGTCAAATCATGAATATTTTACAGGTCTGGTGTACAATTGCAGCAATAGCTATACAAGCGCGAGCATTTGACTTATGTTCAAAGGCTTTTATCAAGTTAGAAGCTATTGATGTAAGTAAATCTTAAGGGGATTGTCAACCACGTGGTCTCCATACAAACGGCGATAACGTTTCTCACCCTCTAAACCTTAACCTTACAGCAATGAATTTTTGGTATGTTTTTGAAATGCCTAAAAACTAGGGCTGTACGTTTTGATTTTTAAAATATTCATTGTAGATTTGAAAATATTGGCACTTCTGTGTATGAAATCACTAAAATGCAAATATTTCGAAATCTATTATAGATATTTAAAAAATTAAAACATACAGCCCTAGTATTTAGGCATTTCAAAAAAATACCAAAAATTAATTACTGTAGGTTAAGGTTTAGAGGGTGGGAAACGTTATCGCCGTTTGTATGGAGACCACGTGGTTGACAATCCTCTTAAACATTTGGTAAAGTAACGATTATTTTGACTTACTAGCGGCCGCCCGCGACTTCGCCCGCATGGACCCTAGAGAACCTTTGACCAGAATAAAAAAGTATCCTATGTTTTCATCCAAGTTATAAGCTATCTATGTGCCAAATTTTACCCAAATCCGTCCAGCCGTTTAGGTGTGAAGTGGTAACAAGCACACATACCCACAAACTATCGCATTTATACTTAATACTTATTAATAGTTGTTTGATTTTTTAGGCGGATCGTTTTGAAGCTCTTGCAATAGAATGCTTTACAAGATACAAACCTAAAGACGTCAAGGTCAACAAAATAGATTGTCCCAATTGTCACATGGGTATGCCAGAATGGTAAGTAAAGTACTTATACATAAATATATACGAAAAACTTTTTTCACAACAGGTTCAATCAGCGGGCTGATTATCTAATTAGAAACCACCTAGCGACCGGTCTCATTTGACAGATGAATGTACATTGCTTCTTCTTTTTGGGGTAAAAAAAACATACCAACGAAAAGTAGCAATGTATGTCAAATGAAACCGGTCGCTAAATAGTTTTTATTTAGATAATCTGCCTGCCGATTCCTAGTTGCGGTCCTGCGGTTATGGAAAATGTTCTCTTTATTCGCTACTGGTTGCGAACAAAGAATAAAAATTCTGAATTTGCAACTGGTTACGAATCGCAGTTGCGTAAACGGCTAGAGGGATTCAAGGGCGAATCTAGGGGGGAGGCCCAGGGGGTCATGCCCCCCCTCCCACACAAGGACAATAGGGATGTTGACTATTTTTTTTTATTTTATTTTACATAAATTACCTCTCAAAAAAAGAAACATTGGTAAAAGAATTAATTCGTTAGCATGAAAACTGCCCGAGATATCACAGTGTGAAATGCACACAAATGGACTCGATCAAAAACGCTCCATACTAATGGCTTGCACGTTATGACGTCACGCCTTGCAAGTTTGTATGCAACGCATAGGAAATTTGTTCAGCAGCTATATTAAATATTGTGTTTATCAAAATTGTTTCTTCGACAAATTTGCTATACATTTTACGGACTAATTAAAGGTATCATTTATTTTAATAAATTTTATACTTTTTAAATGGACTTGTCCACCCAACTTTGAAGGGTCATAAAACAAATAATATGCAATATATAAAACCAAGAGGTATACAAGCTACTCTAAAAGTTTAATATGTTTACGATTTTTATTAGTATTTCGTTATTTTATTCATTAGTCAACATCCCTATTACCTTTGCGGATTACAATGAACTTGCATTGGAAATGACAATTAAAAGAGGGCTCGGTCACTCTGCGCGTGAGTTTGAAGCGCTCGGCCTCCCTTGAGAGGACTTTCATACGTCAGAAAAGATAAGACATACGCGATAGAAAAAGAGGCAACTACTAAGTGAATGTTTTAGAGCGTAGGGAGCGCTGTGCAACCTGAATTACACTTTATTGTGTCGGAGCACGAGTTGCAATTTATTTAAACGATTTTGCGGAGTGTAACTTCTGTACTCGTACGGTTAAAATCCTGGATCCGCCCCAGCCCGTAGCATGGCCACCGAAACGCGATATGATATTAGCGATTTATCACGTTTGAAGTTGAGTGTCGATAATACGCTTATCTTAAGGCGATGCCAGTTCACGAAATTTACTCTTTCACTATGTCTTTAGAATAAGGTTGAATATTGCATAACTTTAATTGACGCTTCGCCAAAAATTTGACGAATTTTAGTACATTTTTATTGATTTCAGAAATACTGGATCATTTATTAAAAATGTACTCGGTTATTGTGTTAGATCGATAAAAAAGCTATCCTTTTTGCATAAAAAATCATATCACTGTCGTTGAAAATTACGAAATCTGACGATTTGAAAATTATTTTTATAAGTTTTTATGGTGTTATTCAGGATTTTTTTACAGAGTTACCATGCCATTTTCAATATTCTGTTCGGTTAATTTGCTTCTTTGTTTCTTTTTCAGTCTACAGTAATTTTTGTGAAGTAGAATTTTACATCAGTTCTTCACATTGGATGTTCAAAAATCAGACTTTTTATCAGATCGTGAACTTGCCTCGCCTTAAGCGCTCCTGTACACGATCGGCCGCCACCGCGCCGCCGCCGCACCTCTACACTATGGATACATGACGCGTAAAAGCCGCCACCGCGCCGCCGATATATGATTTTTACCGTTTTGTTGGCACGGGAATAATCTGGTGAATTTCATATACTTTAAGAAGATCTCCGAAATATGAGGCCAAGTTTTGTGATTACTTTCGGATGAATTACAAGATATTTGACAAATTATTACGCGGCGGCGTCGTGTGTGTACAGAGGAGCGCTAAGTCCTACTTGTGGAAAACGCAAATAAAATGGTTTTTTATTCATTTATTGTTTTTATATCACGCGATAAATATGTGTGTGTTTCAGTGGTCATGCTAATGCTAGAGGGGCTGGAGGGATATTGGCAACGTAGCATCATAATAAAAGAGTTTGTCAGGGATATTATTAGTACCAACCGTATACAGGGTTATTCATATTTACAGCATTCTTAAATGTTTGTAGTTGACAAAGGATATTTTTCTTTGACCCTAGGATGGAGGCATGCCCCGGATGCGGTAGTCAGTTCCCCGGGTGTGCGGTTTCGAGCCGCGCCCTCGTGACGGCCCACACCGTGTGGGCGTGCGCCACGTGCGCGGCGCGCGCTCAGCAACATGAAATGGTGTTGCGCCACTCCTGCCCAATGTGTCATGTACAGTTAGATTAAGGTGATTAGTACCCTCAAGTGGCGCCCTCATCTTAATTAAATTTATTGCTCGCTAGGTACATAATGTATCGAAAATTCAAACGTTGAGATTAAAGTCAAGGTTCTATAGTTTATTTACAAACAATTGCCTTTGTAAAATATAGTTCGTTGTAGTAGTAGTAGGCAAAAGTGCCAAAAGTGGCCACTTTTTGCTCTTGCCTACTACTACTACAATATTTTACAAAGGTTATAGTTTGTAAATAAACTTTCAATCTCAACGTTTGAATTTTCGATACATTATGTACTTAGGGAGCATTAAATTTATTTAAAGTGAGGGCGCCACTGTGAGGGAAGCTAATCGCCGTAAGTTGCAAGTGATAAACCTACTCACTAATCCGTCCTTTAACTTCTAAGAAATAAATAGTGTTAATATTCTATCTCGACTATTCATTTATGATGCTCATGCTCCCTACCTAGACCGACGAGATATGAGTGGGTTAGGTACCGACAAAAATCTGGGGTCTGTTGGAATATAAATAAAAAAAATGATAATGATCGGACATCTGGAATCTAATCTTTATTTAAAGGGTCTCACAAACAAGTCTTGGATTTGTTACTGAATTAATCATCATCTGACTAGATATTATCATAATCTTGTTAAATTTACATAATAGGCAACCATGTGTAGTTATAGTTATACATTATTAACAAAAGATATATTATTGTGAACAACCTCATTATATGTAAGATGATGAAAAAGATTTATTTTGTACTGTCTCAAACATAGGACAAGTGCAAATGTAATCAGTGGATCTTATTGAAAGCTTATAGGTACAGTAAATGTAACTTTAAATGCAGATTATGACAACACAATATGTATATAATACAAACTAAGATTTTGTTTTTCCCAGTTTCCATAAACCACAGTTCCCACATTTATAACCAGTTTTACATATATCTGAAAATATAATTAATGTTTACTTATTACTGCGCAAAATTATTAGGCATATCTATTTTTGAGAACTGCAATGTATTATCAATAATTTGAAACAATTCAGGTGGCTGTGGAATTCTTCCTGTTTCTAATTTTGACCACAGTGGTATATTATTTAGCGATATTTCGAATGCTCCAGATGACACCAGCTGGCCTTCAATCATGTTAGCTAAGAAGAACATCATCATGCACGCATACAACTTATTTTCCAAACACCAACTCCACCATGCTGGTTGTGGTTTGTTTAACCATGCAAATATGTTCACTCCACTGAGTATGCACATAATCAGTATCATTTTACCAAATCCCTGAAACAAGAGACGCAGACGATATGAACATAGTGACAATTATTTATTAAGTTTGTAAGAGTGGGCTTTATCACACTCCACTCTTTGTTTAGCCTAAAGTTGTTGCCAGAAGTGATATCTGCACAGAATATGAATCAGTTTAAGAATAGATTGGACAAATATTTAAAAACCAATGATAGATAAACAAATAAATAAATAAATAAATGATTTTTTGCAAGTTATAAATTAATATTATAATACATAGCATTGGGGTTACTCCTAAGTCCCAAGCAACTGGAGTATCGTACGCAAACTGTACTAGTCACGTCGCATTTATACAAATTCGTCTTCCATCACACACACCGCGACGAGTCGACAACGCGTTTTAGTCTGGCCACACACAGACAGTGAGAAGGGCCTAATGTTTATTATTTAAATAACTTTATTATACTCACAATCATTCTGGAGAGATACATATTTAACCCAGGAGGATCATAATTTGAACCAATTACAGAGATTTCAGGATATTTTTGCTGTATTATACCTGCATAGTCTTCAAAGACTTTTCTATAACCACAAGAGTAACTGAAATAAAACAATGTTTTATAGAAATTTATTTTTACATGCAAATAAAGTATAGACTTGTTTTCAAACACCCTATCAATACGGTAACCCTATCGAAAGGGTAACCCAAGTAAGCACTTACCCAATACGAAAACCCTATCGAGGAAACCCTATGAAGGCTTTATGAAGGGGTTTTAAAACGTGTTCATGCAATTTATACCTAGTTCCACCTGGGCCAAAGGACTGGAACCGCTTACGGTTAAAGGGGTTTTTGATTGGGTATTTCATGAACCGCTTACCGTTAAAAGGGTTTTGATTGGGTATTTCATGGACTTGTTTTTAAAAACCCTATCAATATGGTAAGCATAACGTCGGCTAACCCTATCCAGAGGGGAAACCCTATCATTTGGTAAGTTTTTTAAGGGTGCCATTTCGGTCGCATAATGTAATGTATGATTGCTTGCATGCCTGCTTGCATGTTGCATGCCTGATAGTCATGGTCAACTCTTTACGCCTACGCTTTAATTATCTAAACCATAAACATAATTTAACTCTTCAACGCCCGGAAAACAATACAACAATAGATTTCTATTGTTTGTGCCCGATAGGGCACAGCGGGCGTTGACGATTTAAAAAATCTAAATAAAAAACATAAACACCGTAAATAATTTTGTTTACGGGTTTCCCCATCAATTGGGTTAACCAAAAAAAGGAGTTTTTTGTCGGCCCCTGTTTCTAATAAGATAATCAGCCCGCCGATCTATCACTATAATATTGTGATTACAAAACTGTTATCACAATTTATCACAAATAAAGTTAGTTAGCTATCAATAACTATTAATCTGGGTACTTATTGTCCAATTTAAAAATCTATCGCAAAATGCTTTCATTTGACAGATGGATGTGATACATCGCTACATTTCTTTGTGCCAAAATGAATTTGAAAGATTTGAGGTTGTGATAGATTTTGAAATTACACAATAAGTAGGTACACTTATCCTGAAGTTTCATTAAACCTTAACTGTTTCTGGAGATTCTTTGATGAATTGATGTAATAAAACAACATGTTATGTGGAATATGTGTGTTACATAGTAGGTGAAAATAAACATGTATTCTTACCAATAGTAAATGTTCATAATATGGCCTACTCCTTGACCAATTTTACTAATACTTTCTGCTTCATTTTCAGTAGCTTGTATATAGTTATCAGAAGTTAAAATAAGACACGTAATTGCTATGAAGATAAATCCTATACTTGGACAAAAACTAAACAATGCCATTGTAGCCCTATAACTTAGTAAACAAAATATTGATTATCAATAACAGTTCGCAAACCAATAAAAAGCACGCTGCCGTAATTGAAATTGTGTGAAATATGTTTATTCTGAATGAAGATCTAAGGATATTTGCAAAAAGATAAGTACCTACAAATCAAATCAATCGACAATCACAATGACAGTCAAATGTGAATGACTTTCAGTTCAGTGTGACCGTTTTGAAATTCAGAAATATACCAGAAAATTCTGCTGCCATATGCCAATACTAAAAGGAAAATTAAAATTATACTCAGGTTTTTATTGCATATTTCGAGAAATATTTTAAATAAAACAGTATAATAAACAGTCAAAAATATATATTTTAAACACGTAAAAAAAGACCGACCACTAACGCTCATACATTAGCTTGTTTTTCGGGGGTCTTTTACGTGACGCCAAGAATCTTATATTAATACTCTATTGCGTGACGCGAATACGCGATCGATTCTATACCACACTCATTGACCTTATATAGAAAAAAATTCAGGTCATTGACCACCAAGGAAATTAAGTACTTATAATTTCCTTGGTGACCACACTACTTTCTCAATGTTATCATCATGTTTCCTATTACTCATCGAAAGTGCTTTTTTATAGTTTAAAACAAGGTGCGGGCACATTTGTCTGACATTGATCTGTCATCCGGCTCGAAGGACCAAATGTTAAGGAGAGGGAAATGAGAAGGCTTAATAGGGAAATAAAATAATAAATAGAGAAACACAAACCATTAACCAGCATAGATATAGTAGTTAACCAGCGAAGACCAACCGTAGCCAGATGACAGATCAAAAGCAATAATGGCAGAGGAAAAGAGAAAAAACAGAAACAACTAAAAAGTAACACGCCCGGCCCGATGGCCAGTTCGTAACACCACGTGTTAACACACCGTAATGGACGTGTTATAAGATAAGTGTGATTCTAGTGCTGCATAATTTACACTGAAAATCGATATCATCTGACGGCGTGTTAACACGTGTTAAGACAAATGTGCCCGCACCTTAACACGCCCATATAAATACGGCGTGATAACACGACAACACGTGGCGTCAGACAAATGTGCCTGCACCTTTGCTATCTAAACACCCAAGCATCTATAAAGGTGCGGGGCACATTTGTCTGACGCCACGCATTAACACGTGTTAACACGCCGTCATATTACATCGGTTTTCATAGTAAATGTATATGTCGTAGGATAATCATATAAACCGGATCTTTACAAAAATCCTAGGTCGATTGTAAAAAACCGGATAATTGGAAACTTTCGCAATCGTCCGCGCAATTTTTAGGATCTTTGTAAAAAACCTAGTATGTTTCGGACAATCGTAAACTTGAATGCTGATTGGATAATCTGAGAGACAACTATTTGAATTTTGATTTTAGTCTGAATCGGAATGAACCCTTTGTTGCGGTCTGTGGGTATTTTATTTGAGTGAGGTTGATACATAGAGTACATTATTATACTAGAGATAGAGTTCTGTTATCAGTCAGACCTAATGATCAACGCCATCTAGCGAAATGTGACAAAAACGATATTATAATATAGGTGATAGTAGGTTCCTATAAATCTTGACTTGTAATTTTTTTGGGAGGTAACCGCTATGTCATGAAATAAATTTAAAATAATATAATTTATAGCTAATCTGCTTTGACTATATAAAACTGTGAAAGCCACACGATACCGCGATTCAGCACGGGATAGCGACATCTATCGACTGTTTCACAAACGAAAAATGAGCGCCATCTATCAAATCAATCCGCAACTAAAATCTTAGGCCGCGCTTCCTTGTAGTGAGTCAAGTACGGTTGATAGGTTTCTCTGTCTACGGCGGGCTGAGCTTATAGTATGAGTTGTTTTTTTGTACTCACTTCACTTTGCGAATAGTTAACTATCGTGTTCTCTCTTTCACTCCTTCACTCACTCGTATGATTTTCTCTCTTTCGCCCGATACTATTCGCAAAGTGAGGTAAGTACAAAAAACCAACTCGTACCTAGGCCCTCAGATTATCTAATTAGTAACCACCTAGCGACCCTTCGAGCAGCGACGGCTTCGTCAGAAGCGCGTCTTACTCTAATACCGGTCACTCACATTCGCGCAAATACGCGAACCCACAAGTGTAGGACGGACATTAGCAGATATTCGCAAATGATTTTCCATACATAATTGAAAACATTCGTACAAAGTACGAACTTTTGCGCGCATGTGAGTGACCGGGGTAAGTAGTGACCGGTCTCATTTGACAGATGAATGGGATACATTACATTGCTACTTCTTTTTGGGAAAAAAAAACATACCAAAGAAAAGAAGCAATGTATGTCAAATGAAACCGGTCGCTAAAGCCGCGATTACATATTCCAATCTAGCATACCAATTTAGAGTTGCCACCCGTATAATAATTTAAATTTTAACAATTAATTTAAACAAATAACGCAAAGGTCAACATTGTTTATGTTTTTTTTATTTTCAATTCTCATCTCCAATCTTATATACAATGTTTATCTTTCCGTTAAGAGCCGTTTACACGGGCCAAGCTGATAAGTAATTTAGTTGGGTATTTTTCGAGAAATTGCTGTTTTAAGCTTGATAGATGACAGCTGTCAAACTTAAAACAGCAATATCTCAAAAAGTATTCATCCTAGACTGATGGTGTATTTGAAGAAATGAAAGGTCTTAGCGAGATCTTCATTTTAGATGACAAACTTAAATTTGACAGCTGTCACCTAAAATGAAGATCTAACTGTGGCTGGTATTATAGAATCAAACTCAAACTCATCTCTGCTTGAGTACGGTTAGAAAGGGATGGCGCTATATGCGATGAATAGCACCATTCCATTCTAACTGTACTCAAGCAGAGATATGAATTTGAGTTTGATTCTATAATACGAGCCTAAGACTTCTTCAAAGACACCATCAATCTAGGATGAGTACTTTCGAGATATTGCTGTTTTAAGTTTGACAGATGACAGCTGTCAAGCTTCATCGTTTTTTTACTAGTGAAGTTAAAAAAACATGTGCAAGTGATTTTCGACCTTATTTCTAGCTTAGCATTCCGATATTATGGCCTTTCGTAATCGGCAACAATGGGCACACTGGCTACCGTGTGAACGACATTTTACTAAATTTAAACTTAACTTTAAGTTACTACTTAACAGCTTGACTCGTGTAAACGGCTCTTTATAGGGTAAATTCACTTTTAAAATCGAACTTATTATACAATATTTTATTGTCAAGTACGAGTGGCAACCCTAAATTGGTTTCCTAAATCGGCGTATGTAATCGCGGCATTAGATATAGTTTCTATTTAGATAATCAGCCTGCCGGTTGAACTGTAAAGTTTACTTTTGAGCATTTTGTGAGAGCTTTTTGACTTGACTTGACTTGGGTTGCGTTCCGCAGGCTGATTATCTAATTAGAAACCACCTAGCGACCGGTCTCATTTGACAGATGAATGTGATACATTGCTTCTTCTTTTTGGGGTAAAAAAAACATACCAAAGAAAAGTAGCAATGTATGTCAAATAAAACCGGTCGCTAAATAGTTTCTATTTAGATAAACAGCCTGCCGAACGAACGCTCCTAGTGCAACCGAACGCTCTAACGGCGTTCCAAACATTAAGCTTTGTCCACACTTGTATCATTTTGGCATATCAGGGGGCTTACCATCAGCAAATAAGAAACCATTCAGTTCAAAAGAAGGCCTTAAACAGGGCTGCTTAAGGCCTGCTTTCATACTAACAGTTGAGGTCATAGTACGAAAAAGTAAGGCAGTTCATTATAAGCCCTGCTATAAGAGCTCATAGTAAGGCCCCAGATCACCGTATCTTTAGCATACATCGCTAGTTTGGTTGGTGGTACGTTGGAGTAATACTGTATCAAAGAGACGATGTATGACAAAGATACGGTGATCTGATACGCCAAAATGATACAAGTGTGGACAAACTTTTTAACCATCAAAATGGATGGTTTGAAAAAGCGCGGGAAACGTTAAACTTCGTGGACGTGTTTTCTGAGCTCTTTTAATTTTTATAAATTTTCTTTCTTATATAGTGATCAGTTGATTGGTTTGTTCTTTCTTACCTTGTATTTAAAGTGTATTTATTATTTATATGTGCCCCAGCAGCTTTGGTAAGTCAAAATTTAGCTAATTTCTTTGCATGAAAGATCCCCCTGAGCCGGGGGGTGTCGTCCCCCCGGCTACTAATTTTGTTACAATTGGCTCAAACAATGAATCTGGAATGGAAACAGACGGATCGGTCGCTAGTCGATCTCTGAAACGTAGTCGATTACATATTTGCAAACATTGCAATAAAAAAAGACGCCGACATCACACAGCCGACCCACCAAAACCCTCTGATTGTAATTGTAATGAATCGACAACGGATCAGCCTGAACTAAATCGCAAAATTAATTCTCCAGCTCCTTTTAAAAATGTTCTTGTGCAAGATTCGCCTGTGCCCACTTCCACACCTGCACCTCCCGCACCTATAGAAGCTGTGCCCATAGGTAGGACCGTATATGAAAAGACTGATGCTGCTCCTTACGTAGTACATGTCCAAAGACAGCAGGATTCTCCTAACGATGCAACTACTATGCACCCTATGACTTTTGGTAAATTCTTGAAAAAGAACTCATTTAATAACATAATAAATGGAAGTGTTAAAAAAATAGGCCGTAATAAAATGTCTGTATCATTTTCAAAATACCAAGATGCCAATACCTTCATTAGTCATGATAGTCTAACAAAAAATAACTTAAAGGCATTCATACCTACCTTTAATATTACACGAATGGGTTTAGTCCGAGGAGTCCCTGCGGAGTGGTCTCCTGAGGAAGTTAAAGATAATATATCTGTACCAATAGGGTGTGGTGAAATTATCAAGGTTAGGAGATTGAATTTCAAAACTTATGTTGATGGTTCTTCAACTTGGAAACCATCTCAAACTATTGTGCTCACCTTTGACGGACAAGTTTTGCCGAAACGCATTTTTATGTGTTACAATTCACTTACTGTAGATTTGTACATATTCCCCACTATACAGTGCTTTAACTGCTGCCGCTTTGGGCATACCAAGACACAATGTCGATCAAAACCACGTTGCTTCAAGTGCGCTCAAGACCATACAGGTGAGTCTTGTAACATCTCTGAAGAAGAGGCATCCTGCTGTTCATGTGGTGGTAATCATTTTGCAAGTAAAAAAACATGTCCTGAGTTTGTGAGACAAACTCAAATAAAACTATATATGGCACAGAATTGTGTATCTTACATGGAAGCATTAAAATTGCACCCACCTATTTCAAAATCTTTTGCTGAAGTTGTTGCTAACCCTTCCATGAAATCATCTATTTTTGAAACCCCTTATAATAACTTTTTACCTAGAGTAAATCCCTCAGTATCATACAAAAAAACTACATTTACAAAACCTCATCCTCGCCCTATCCCATCTAAGGGATATGACAAAGTAGCTCACCAAGCTCTCTTGCAAGAATATGCAATCCCCACTCCTAATAATGGCTGTGGGTTCAGCAACAATATAGACTCAACCTCACCTGCTGATATTCAATTACCTAATGATTTTGTCACAGCTCTATTTAATCTGTTTTCCCAATTCAACCTTCTCCCACCGTCCAACGCTGCTCAACCTTTACTTAATAACATTCAATTCCCTCAAAATGGACAGACAGACAGACAAAATAATTCAGTGGAATTGCCATAGTGCTCCACATAAAAGACATGAAATAATTTATCTGTTGAATGAATATGAACCGTCTGTTCTTGTTTTGTCAGAAACATGGCTCAAGCCGCATTGGAACTTTAAAATATCTGGTTACAACACCATTAGAAAAGATAGAAATGATGGGTATGGCGGAGTAGCCATTCTTATCAAAAATAATGTCAAATATGACATCATCTCTTTACCATCTTATAACCCACTTATATCAATTATAGCTGTACATGTACATGGTTTTAACTTAGTATCCATCTATATTCCTTCTCGATCATCTACACTTATCAATGAAATAAATAAACTGTTTGCCACTCTCCCTAAACCCTTTTTAGTATTAGGAGATTTCAACTGCCACCATCAAGCTTGGGGAAGTACTGTCTCTGATAACTATGGAGAAAGCCTATTAGATATCACTAATTTACATAACTTATGTATTTTGAACACAGGTTCTCCCACTCGCCTCACAGCCCCTGGACGTAAATTAAGTGCTGTTGATTTGTCAATTTGTACTCCAAATTTGGCTTCTCAGGTATCTTGGTATACTCACTCATCTACACTTGGGAGTGATCACTTTCCTATAGTTATTACACTTCCCTTCAAAAAACAAACAAGCCAGAAAACAAAATCTACAAGAAAATATAGACTTCCTGACAAATGTTCTAAAGACTGGATTAAGTATAAAACTTGTGTTGAAACCAAGCTGACTTCCCTCCCTGCTGTGACACCTGAAACTGTAAATGAATGTGCAGAGACTTTGGCTAATATTTTAAATGAAGCAGCAGGAGAAGTATTCCCTGTCAAATCTAATTCAAGTACCAAAATACCGTCACCACCATGGTGGGACAATGATTGTACTATTGCCATTGGTAAAAGAACAGTGGCAGAAGAGACATATAATAGTGATATGTCTGAAGCCAACTGCGA
This sequence comes from Agriphila straminella, assembly GCA_950108535.1. NCBI lineage: Eukaryota > Metazoa > Arthropoda > Insecta > Lepidoptera > Crambidae > Agriphila > Agriphila straminella. The sequence goes on from OX467308.1 coordinate 10,082,194, forward strand.
TGCCTTGATGGAAATCATTGCAGAGACTAAAAAGTTGTTCAAACAGAAAAAGTTTGAGGGTTGGAGGAAATTTTGTAGTTCTATTTCACCTGACACCCCCCCTACACTGGTTTGGCGCAATATTAAAAGATTTAAATCTGCTTCTAATCCAACCTCCATAAGGTACATTCCCCCTATTGTAGCCAATAATTTCATGGACAAACTATCTCCTCCATGGGTAGCACCAGTCAATAACACAGATACCTTGCCCGATAACCTCTCAGATTTAAACTGTCCCTTTTCGCTTCACGAACTAAAAGCTGCAATACATGACACTAAAGATTCTGCACCAGGTGCAGACGGTATTCCATATTCTTTCTTTTCTAATATTACTGATGAAGTTCTTATCTATTATCTAAATCTTATCAACACAATCATGATGACAGGTGTCATCCCTCTGTCATGGAAATGTCAAATAGTGTTGCCTGTTCTCAAACCTAACAAACCTCCAAATGATGCTAGTTCTTATCGTCCAATAGTTTTATCGTCTGTTTTAATTAAAATAGCTGAAATATTACTTAAAAACCGTCTTGAATGGTATTTAGAAAATAATAATTTGCTATCTAATACTCAGTACGGTTTTAGAAAGGGAAAAGGTACAATGGATAGTTTAAGTATTTTAACCACTGACATACGCTTAGCTTTCACACACAATGAATCGGTAATAGCAGCTTTCCTAGATATTAATGCTGCGTATGATAATGTTCTCTTATCAGTTTTAAAAAATAAACTAGAATCGCTATCAGTCCCAGCTATGATAATACATTTTATTATGAATATTTTGGAAGAACGACATTTAACACTAAATTGTGATGACCTCCAACTTAATAGGACTGTAAGGAGAGGCTTACCACAAGGGTCTGTTCTTAGTCCCTTGTTGTACAGTGTTTATACACATGACCTAGACCGGTGTTTCAATAATAATATAAAAATATTACAATATGCCGATGATCTGGTAATTTATTCTACTAACCAGTCGATCGAGATAGCTGCGTTACATATCTCATCTGCTTTGCATGGTTTAAACTTATGGATGAATGCTAACGGATTAGAGTTGTCAGCCTCTAAAAGTAGTGTCGTTATATTTTCAAGAAGGAGAAAACCCCCTACAGTGCAAGTTCATTACAATAACACACTTATTCCCGTTAAACCTAACATAAAATTTTTAGGTGTCGTTCTAGATTCGAAACTCACTGGTCGTGATCATTGTGACTATGTAGTTGGTAAGACTGAGCGACTTCTGAATCTACTTCGATGCCTCGCCGGTGTTTGGTGGGGGGCACATCCTCAATCCCTTAGATTAGTATACAATGCATTAATCCGTAGTGTATTGGACTATGGAACTTTTCTTTTGGAACCTGCTAATTCTGCTTCTCTTAAAAAATTGGATGCTGTACAGAACAAGGCACTTAGAATAATAACTGGAGCTATGAAATCAAGTCCCATTAATGCGTTACAAATTGAGAGCTGTGAACCCCCATTAAACATTAGGCGACAATTTCTTGCTGATAGATTTTTATTCCGATCGCTCCAATTCTCCGATCATCTTCTTTTCCGCTCACTTCACTCACTTAATGAAGAAATAAAAACAGCCAAATACTGGAAACACAAAGCTTCTCCTTGCTTGGTAGTCAGTTATCAAAAATATCTTAGCTTATTATCTCCCACACACCGATCTATGCGGCTACCTCTCTTTGATATTGATTATAATGCCTTACAGGTCTCCCCATATATTAGATATGATCTGATTAAAAAAGATAACAATAGTCCCAACTTAACGTTTACATCCATTCTAGATTTAGAATATAATGAATACCACCACATATACAGCGACGCTTCAAAAATATCCTCTTCCGAATGTACTGGAGTTGGAGTATACCACACCCAATTCTCTATTGTTCAGAAAATTAAACTTCCTCCAGAATCGTCTGTTTTCACAGGAGAATGCCTTGGTCTTCTTAAAGCGGTAGAATATGTCCTGCTCATGAAATTAAAAAAGACTATAATTATTTCTGATTCTATGAGTGCTCTTCAAGCCATTAACAAAAATCCTTTTCGCACCCGAACTCATCTTCCCATAATTTATGACTTGAGAAATCGTCTTAATACATGTATAAATAGGGGTTATGTAGTAGAATTTGCCTGGGTACCAAGTCATATCGGAATCCAAGGTAATGAAAAATGCGATCAGTTAGCTAAGGAAGCTATATATTGTGGAGACATGGTTCCATATAAAAACTTCAGTCATGATCTGCTGTCTTTGCCCATGGTCGACATGCGTAAGGAGTGGCATAACTCCTGGATTAACAGTCGTGAACTTAAAGGTAGATATTACTCTGTATTACAGCCGTCTATACCATGGTTCCGCAAGGCCAGGTTTGGTAAGACGGCTACTAGTATCTTAATACGCATGAGACTTGGTCACGTCTGTACACCGGCTCACCTTGCCAAACTTGGTATTGTTAGCGATGAATATTGCGAGTGTGGGATGGACATAGGCGATCTAAACCACATTTTCTTTTCATGTCCATTTTACGACCGATCCGAATTCCTAAATGATCTCCTTTCCCTTGATGTTCCTTTTCCGACATCTATTATTGCCCTGCTCTCTTCAAATGATTTATTAATATTCAAATGTATCGTATCTTTTCTGATTTCCAATGACATTAAGATATAATCTATCAGTATAATATATAATAATATTATTTATAATTTTATAAACCAATAACTAACCTAGTCTCCTGATCCTATCCAAAATTCCGAATCCGCATCCTTTTTTATTTTTGTCATCGTTTCCCTACCTTGAAATTGGCAAAATGCGCAAACCGCGCGACGCCATAACAAAAAAAAAAAAAAAAAAAAAAATGGATGGTTGTAAAACGCTCTGACGTTTGTCTATAGAAAAAAATGTCAACGTCATGATGTTTTTGTGCCTAATTTTTAAAATGATAATGGTAGATCCTCAAAAAACGGATTTTATTTGATTTAGAATAGTGGAAAGTTTAAAAAATTATTCTAACTCCAACTGGAAAACGAAGACTTTGTAATATTAATGACATTTAAAGTTCTTGGTCGTTCAGACTTAGAGTGAGTTAAAAAACAACCAAACAACCGCACTTTGAGTCACTGATTGCAACCCTGGGTTGCGCCCGGTGCAATCAGTTTTTTATCTACCATTATCATTTTAAAAATTAGACACAAAAACATCATGACATTGACATTTTTTTCTACAGACAAACGTCAGAGCGTTTTACAACCACCGATTTTGAAAGTTAAAAAGTTGCAACGCTCTGACGTTTGGAACGGGAAAGTTATGCCGAACGTCACGATCTAATGTTTGGAACGCCTTTAGAGCGTTCGGTTGCACTCGGAGCGTATATAGGTTCGGAACGCGGAATAGGATCGGTTCAGGGACCGGATACCGATATATTCTGAATATCGATATTTTAACGAAAATATCGATAACGGTATCGATAACTGAGATAAATACCGATATTTGTATCGGTATTATAGTACCGGTATTTTGTATCGATAATTTTATCGATACCCAGTACTGATATGCTAGGCTGCGAATCGACGTTGCATGTTTGCGCGCTGCGGGGCGGGCGGGTTGCGGAGAGGTACGGTACGGCAACAGCGCTCAAGCAGCTAGCATGCAACTAATTAATTCATTTGTTGTTTGATTATTCACGCGACTACTTTCGTTCGTTATTCAACATTTTTATAATTATGGGACGGCAAAAACATAACAATGTTTACAGACATTTTGACATAAATAAAAGATCTTTAAAATCAAAGTGCCTATTGTGCAAAAAAGCCCTGATCCCTGATCCAAGCCCTGATCCGAAGTGCGAAAACTAAAAAAAACTAAAGGAAATAAAAAAAATTGAAAGCGCAAAAGGCATTTTTAACCGACTTCAAAAAAAAGAGGAGGTTCTCAAGTCGACGGTTTTTTTACAAAACTTTGTCAATCTCAATCCGATTTTAAAAATTATTTTTTTGTTTGAAAGCATATAGTTACAGATTGGTCCCATTGTCATAAGATCACGATCTGATGATGGGATCCTGGAGAAATCAAGGGAACTCTTCAAATATTATAGGCACACCTATAGCGATTTTGGTATTTTCTTAAGTAACTCGTGCATTTGCTTTCGAAAAGTACCATTTTGCTGAAGTGGAACTGATGATGAAGACCATCGATGATCACCGGAACTATTCAATAGGTTCTCACTGGTGCGATACGATTACTTTAATACGGTTGCTAGGCTATTTCTGTTGTTCGTCATAATGCATATGGTGAAGTGGAGCTGATAGTGAAGTACCAGGAGAACTCCTCAAGAACTAACGCCCCTGCGTCGGGAAAACCAGTATTTTGTAAAAGATGATGAGCTATTGACATAAGACTATTGTAACTTAGATAATATCGTCGCTAAATATACCATACTTACACAAAAAAGTTAAATTAAAAAAATAATAACTTTGGGTCTACCCATGTTTTATCTACCTAGATAATATACTTACTGGATAAGATAATATAAATAAACTAAAGTCTACCAAATACAGAAGGTACTTACTAACACTAAAAATAAAAAAATAAAAATGTTTTAAAAACAAAAAACCGACTTCAAAAAAGCTGAAAATGAAAACAAAAAAGCTTTAAAATTTAATAATACCTCTAAACAACCTACACTACCTAATACAGAAGGTACTTACACTAAAAATAAAAAAATAAAAAAATTGTTTAAAAAACAAGAAAACCGACTTCAAAAAACCTGCCTCTAAAAAAAGTAAGAAATAATATACAAATCATTAGATACGCATTATCATTGTTATAATAAAACACGTCAATTGAAGTCGGGTGGGGCTTTTAAAATAAAAAAAGGAAGATGTACGATTACGTGTTTTATTATAACAATCTAATGATTTGTATATTATTTCTTACTTTTTTTAGAGGCAGGTTTTTTGAAGTCGGTTTTCTTGTTTTTTAAACAATTTTATCGGTATTATATCGGTATTTCAGTATCGGTATCAATACTGATAATTTTCTAAAAAGTATCGATATTCGTGTACTGAAATAAAATACTGACATCAGTATCGATAAATCGATACCAAAATATCAGTTCCGAAATCGATATTTCGATATCGATACTAAAAAAATATCGGTATTCCGGTCCCTGCCTGTGCTTGACTGTTTTTAGCGCGAATCTGACCAAATTAATTATCTATAGCCTCAATATATATACATATATATATATACACACATATTAGGGTTTTTGTACCTACTGCATTTATTTGGATTCGCGATAATATCGATATTATCGCTATGCGGACCGCGCCCTTTGACATATAATAATTATACTCTTTGACTTTGACAGTTGGGAGTTTTGGCGCCATTTCGTCGAGTAGGTCGGTGGCTATTTTAATTATTTGCAAATTGTTTAAAGTGGATATTGTATCTTAAAATCGGTGCCGGTTTGGTGGTACAAGTCATAGAGTACATTATTATACTAGAGATAGAGTTATCAGTCAGACCTAATGATCAACGCCATCTAACGAAATGTGACAAAAAGTGTACGATATTACAATATAGGTACTAGTAGGTTTCTATAAATCTTGACTTGTAATTTTTTTGGGAGTTAACCGCTATGTCATGAAATAAATTTAAAATAATTTACTTTATAGCTAATCAGCTTTGACTATATAAAACTGTGAAAGACACACGATACCGCGATTCAGCACGGGATAGCGACATCTCTCGACTGTTTGACAAACGAAAAATGAGCGCCATCTATCAAATAAATCCGCAACTAAAATCTTAGGCCGCGCTCCCTTGTAGTGAGTCAAGTACTAAGTGAAAAGCCCCTGGTACAAGTGTCTACGCAACTGAATAATATGTGCGATAATTGAAATAGGCGCGATCTTGGTTGTGTGAAGCTGAGACTTTTATTGTAGTGATGGCTACCTCTGCAGAACTAACCGAGATAATTGTCTTAGTTTTTCTGTTTTTCGGAAACAATTTTTTTTTTAATGTTTTGAACAAATTCGTGTTTGGCACCCAATTCTTTTTTCCAGTTGCTTCTATACCTTTTTCACGAGTTTTATCCTCCGTCGGAAATCTGAAAAAATCAAATCGCTTGAAATTCCCTGAAATATGGGGTAATTTTTGGGGAAAATTTTCTATATAGTAGGCATCCGGAAATCGAATTATAAACCTACTGATTTTAGTGGACGTCAAAGCTAAGCTGACTTCTACTATTACGTAGATGTACGCAATTTTACCGGTTTGCATGTCAAATGTTTACGAGGTTATTTTTAGAAATAATTTTTAGATTTTTCCTATTTATCAGGTTTTTCATGATATAACTAATGATTTAGCTCAGAAACTTGGTTCCTGTGAGATTTGAGAAAGAAATACGTGATCAAAATATAGAAAACAGTGTACTCACGCATGAAATGTAACGCCCGCTTCTTTCCTTTGATTGTTGCTTTTGCAGCCAAATATCGAACATCCCACCATTTTGTATGCTAGACACAAACACTACACATTCGATTTATAATAAATCTTCAATATTAATTAGGGAGTTATCCACAAAAACTTTAATTTCTCTGGCACTTTTGATATAACCCCACTTGTTTGTTTTGCTTATTTGAACTCTGCCTATAACCCGACCATGAAAAAAAGTCCGGTCGGTGATAGAGAAAAAACATGACACTCTTCTCTATTTCCTCCTATAGGAATCTTAATAAGACGATCTCGCTCTATCAAAGCATGTCAGACCCTTGATATACTTTGTGCCAAATGCTCCAAGCAGCATTGGAATGTGATGCACCCGCATTCTAATGAAAATTGAAACAATAATTATCTACCACTGGGGCCTTACCATCAGCAAATAAGAAACCATTCAGTTCAAAAGCAGGCCCTAAAAAAGACTGCTTAAGGCCTGCTTTCATACTAACCGTTGAGATCATGGTACGAAAAAGTAAGGCCGTTCAATATAAGTCCTGCTATAAGAGCTCATAGTAAGGCCCCTGAAATATTCAACACTTGACACTGGCAAAAATTACTTCCAAGAAGAAAGTAGATTGCCAAAACAAAAATAAGAAGAAGACTTTGTTTGACAGTTGGTTGACTGACTTCTGCCTATGCCTACGCTTCTGCCTGCCTGAGTGCATGTGTTTTGATTTGATTGATTTATATTTATTCATAAAAGCAAAGTCATCAAAGTGGAGTGGAGCTACGACTTTTTTACTGCTGTATTCTGTCCCTACAATAAACGACAAGTGAAGTGAATCCCTAGGGGGTGCATAAAGTTTGATCTTTCAAGTTACAGAGAATAATGCCCCACAGTCACTGTCATGATGGACACCATGATGATCACGACCATTCAAGTTCAGATGAAGTGGGAATACAGTATAATTTATATGAAAAAATTGATAAAGACAACTTACAATGTTTGAATGAAACTATCGAAGGTGCTGGCAAAACTGTATTTAAACCATGGGATAAAAGACTAGATAGAACTAACGTGAGTTGTGATTTTTTATTTTCGACGGGGATTTCGTAAATATAGCGGCGCACGATGAAACCTGTGTATATCGATAGGGGACTAACATGGACTATCTCGAAATCGTTGCGCTTTAGGACTTATTTCAAATGACATTTACCTACCTACTATCGATATAGGTACACAGGTTTCATCGTGCGTTCATTTCCGAAATCCCCATTAAAATAAAAAAATATGGTTAGGTACCTAAGCAAAAATGTTCAAACTGTTTTAGGAAAACTGTCTTTGATGTAATCTTTAACCACTTTGTTTAATATTGCTCTAATTTTCCTTTTAGTTCGTTGAAAGTGATGCTGATGAAGAGTTACTTTTCAATATTCCCTTCACTGGAAATGTAAAGCTTAAAGGCATCAGAGTTGCTTCAGAAGATACTGAATGTCATCCTAATAAGTTAAGACTGTATGTAAACATAATTTATTGCCATTTTGTCAATCTTAAACTGCCTAAACTATTCAATACCAGTCTGTCCCTTAGTAAGGAAGTCAAGTATCTAGGAGTGATACTAGACAACAAACTCCTCTGGAATAGACATCTCGAAGGAAAACTAAACAAAGCCACCATCATCTTTTGCCAATGCAAAAGACTACTCGGCAAAAGCTGGGGGCTATCACCGAAAATAACGATGTGGCTGTATAAAACTGTTATACGTCCCATAATCACATACGGAGCTGTTGCCTGGTGGTCCAAAACAGAGCAAAGCACCGTCATCAACAAGCTGCAGAAATTCCAAAGACTGGCATGTTCTGCGATAACCGGCTGTATGCGAACTACCCCCACAGCCGCCCTAGAAGTAGCTCTGGATCTAACACCCCTGGACCTGTTTATACAACAGGAAGCCTCCATGGCTGCTATAAGGCTTAAACACCTGGGTCTGTGGTACAACCGAGAGGGTCCTCATTCCACATTGTGGAATAATCTAGTGAAACATGAGCCACTAATCGCTGCCCCATGCGACAGGATCCCTAAACAATACATTTTCGAAAAGAAATACCAGATACAATTATCTGAAAGTGACCGAGATTACTCCGGCATACATGAAGTCCGAATCTATACAGACGGCTCCAAGATGGGGAATGGAACTGGAGCTGGAGTATTCTCACAAGACCTAAATATCAAAATATCACTAGCATTAGGCCAACACAGTTCGATATTTCAATGCGAATGTGTTGCAATAATAAATGCCGCCACCACGGCCCTGTCTAGAGATATGAAGGAATTAAACATCCGCATACTGACCGACAGTATGGCCGTCCTAACAGCACTGGAGGCTAACACGATCAACTCCAGTATCGTCTACGAATGCCACCGAGTGTTGGATCGCCTAGCATCCAACAACGAAGTAATCCTACAATGGATTAAAGGGCATAGCGGATCACACGGGAACGACGCCGCCGATGAGCTGGCTAGAAGGGGATCCTCCACAATAGTGGCAGGACCTATACCCATTCTGCCACTCCCGTTCAGCCAACTGCGCTCATGGGTAAGATAACGTACTCGTGCTGCACATAATACTCGTTGGGTAGATCTAACAAGCTGTAGACAGTCCAAGTTGGCGATGACTGCAGTCTCGCCGCGGTTGACCTGTAGACTGCTCAGCCTTAATCGTCCAGACCTCCGAATAGTTGTAGGTACACTTACAGGTCACCTAGCATTGAATCGACAACTATTCATTATGAATGCGACAGACAGTCCCCTGTGTAGAGGATGCCTGGACGCAGAGGAAACAGCCGCCCACGTGATCCTGGAGTGCGTGGGTTTGGCCGCACACCGGGCAGAAATCCTCAAAGACGTGAGGTCGCTCCTAGAAGCCTGTGAACGCCCCAGGAGGCTTCTGCGCTTCTGGAAGGAGCTGGGATGGCTTGACTAGCCATACCAATGCCATGTTCACGCATAACGGACCAAATGAGAGTCTAAATGCGGAGAAAAGAGCCCATCACCAATACCAATACCAATACCAATTGCCATTTTGTCGTCCCAGGGCTGCGTTCCATGGCTTTGCTCAAGTGCACTCAAGCGCACTCCGGTGCTCACTCTAACCGTTCAGTGGTTCAGTGAAATTTTACTCTGACAGCTGTCAGAGCGTAGTTTTATCGGTACCGTGGCTCGGAGCGCAGCAACCGAACAACCATCAAAATAAATGGTTGAAAACGCTGCATTTATCTTTATAAAAAATGACATTGTCATTTTGACTTTACTTTGTATTTTGATGTTTTTGTTTTTCAAAAAGTTTCAAAATGTTCATAGTTTCTCCTCAAAAAACTGTGTCCTGGCAGTTAGAGGTAAGATGGCTAGTTCCACAGTGCTGAGTATTCTGGGTGTAGTGCGCTTCCACCTTCGACCTTATCGTCACTAAACATCAGTTGTGGTGAAGGCCAAGCACTATCCCGTTTTGCATAATAAAAGGAAAATATTAGAAACTTTGTTGCTCTGAATAATCACCAATTTATAGTTAATGCAACAAAGTTCTATACAAAAAGCACATTTATTAATTCCTATCATAGTACCGGGTGAATTAGGTACACAAGGAATTCATAAATAAAAAAAAATTGCTGCAAAATTTAACTTTGTTGCATAATATTGATTTGTCAAAATATCAGAATGTCACTTAGGACAGTGTTGCTGTGTCAAAAAAATAGATAAAAGACAGCTACCTTTTTCGTAAAAACCCCAATATTTTAGTTACTTTGAACATTTCATAATGTTAAATAGACAGATAGAACTGAAATAGCGATGCGTGATTATGAATGATCATTCGATTATTATTCCATTATCTCAATCATTTTAATAGTTCGAATGACCATTAACATTATTACTAATTAGTAGTGTAGATATTTTATTTTATTGATTTGATACTAGCGCCACGGCAATACTGCGGTACGTTAGTGTAAAAGGAGGAAACTGCCTTTTTAATTTTGATTTTTGTATAAACGTACAACTTTCTTCCAATATCATCGATAATAATGAGCTACTCATTTGGATTAGTAACTTTCGCAACCGCCAAGCAATAATGAACTTTATTCTTGTATATTAAGGCATAGTTTTGCGTAGAGCCATTTCTTAAAAGTATTACTAATTAGTAATATTTATTCGATTATTGAAATTAGTAATAATCGCGCATCTCTAAACTGAAATAACTGAATATTGCCAGAACAAAAAATAGTGTTATTAGTTCAAAATGCCAGATAGAAGCTTGTTGTTCTGGGGCGACGACGCGACGATTTGTCTTAAAACTATTTTACTTAATGTAATGTCAGGGCTTTGGTTTTTTGATTTGCATAAATTAACAGTATGTTTAAAGCCAGCATTATCTCAACAAAACTTGTTATTTTATGCTACTATTAATGTGCACTTGCGATGCGAGCGACCAATAGCGCGCGCCCCTCTCCCGCCGCCCGCGTACCCAGGGATTAAAATACCGTTTTAAAAAATAACGATACGAAAAAAAGTACCGTTAAAACAGTTTATCGTTAAATTTACCGGTAAAAATAACGTTAAAATTTTTGTACCGGTAAATTTACCTATATTTTTACCGTTAAATAGAACGTTAAAATGTATCGGTAAATTTGTCGGTAAAAACAACATTAAAATATTGTACCGGTAAATTAACCGTAACCTCGATATAAATTATTATTATTGGAGTTTGCGACTTGATTATGAAAAAAATATCGGTATTAAAAAGGTTAAATTACGAGAAGCTAGGTATACCTAAACAAGAAAATCAATCGCATAGAACTCTGTGTCGTTCGCGGGCAGGTATCGGAATGAAAATAACGTTAAATTTACCTATAAAGGTAACATTATTTATTAAATTTTAAAGTAACGATACAAAAGTAACGTTATTTATTAAAATACCGTTAATGTTAAAAGAAACAGTTAAAAAAGTAAGAAATAACGTTACATTTTAAAATAACGTTATCAATCCGTGCGCGTACCTCACCGCTATGCATAGCATACCCAAAGTACGCGTTCTGCGCAACTCAATCCGCCACCCGATTTCAAGATGTTTGCGCTACTGTAGTTTATTTTCACTTTGTTCCAGCTTCAAAAATAAACCAAATATGACCTTTGATGATGCTACTATGGAGCCAGATCAAATTTTTGAGCTACAAAAAGACAGTGAAGGCATACTTGAATATTCTCCAAAGTATGTTGATTTCATAATAATTATTCTCTACCTTTAGCTTAAGCAGGTCCGGATAATTCTGACATTTACTTACTATCCCCGCAAATTAGTAATAAACCTGGCGGCCATGTTTTTAAATTTAAAAACGAAAATCAAATGTATTTATTTTTATTTAACTAGACCCTATCTTATTGAAAATAATAATTCAATAATTAAAATATTGAATTACTTACCTATAAGAATTTTATTGTTACATGTAATTTTTAGTTGCGGATGACGTAAACATAGATGTTAATGTGACAAGGTTCCATCGTTTTACCAATTTGCGGGGATAGTACGCCTGTAGAACACCTCCGCCGCGAAGCCATAGGTACCAGCGAAACTGCAAAACCGCGGATTTTCCGCGGTGGTAATAGTTCCTGGAAAATCTATGTATTAGAACAGGCCTTCAAGCAGCGCAGAAGCGCGTCATACTCTAAGGAACAGGCGGTTCGTATTTGTTTCGCTTGTCGAACGTATGGCGGAACCTACCGCGGTGTTTTGACAGGCGTTAGATTAGTAAGATCTTTATAAAATGGTCTGTTTTTGTTTCAGAGTTGTGACATTTTCATCTGTATCTCATTTGACAATGCATTTTCCGAGCAATTTTGGTGCTGACAACACGAAAATTTATTATATCGGATTAAGAGGAGAATGGAATCCAGGTCATCACCATGGAGTTACAATCTGTACATATGAAGCAAGGCCCAATTTAGATGATCACAAATTAAAGCATTTGGATTCTGTTTCCAAACACATAGATTAACTTTGTAATTATGTTGTGATTGCATATAAGTTGGTAATAAAATTATTTTTTTTATATGTCGATTTTTTAATTGGTTAGATCTTTTAATGAGCATAGAGCATATTATAGACAATATAAGAAGGTAGCAGGTGCGATAATTTCAAACCTATAAAAATGATGTCTGTCTGTATCGAAATAGCACACAGAAAACTACATAATATGTAGAAATAAACAATTAGGCAGCCATTACACGCTCATGCAAGCGTCAGTCAAATTCCATCAGTCATGAATTACGTTTGACTGATGGTAAGAAGAAATCAACTTCATGCAACCATAACTCACCCCATTTACACGGTTGGTTGACTGTCAGTCACGGGCCGTGACTGACAGCAAAACCTATCGTGTAATGGCTGCCTTAATCTACTTATTAACTAGATTATACAATTAGGGATTTTTTTACCAGATATTAGTGGTTTTGAATTTAAGCAAAATAAGTTCACTGGCTAAACTGGCTGAAGGTGCGGGCACATTTGTCTGACGCCACGTGTTAACACGCCGTCAGATGTCATCGGTTTTCATAGTAAATGTATGCACTAGGATCACACTTATCTGATAACACATCCATACAAATATTACAAATTTATTTAACTTAATTTTAATTTATTTTACCTTAAAAACTAAACATATATAATTTATAAAACAATGTTGTTAGTAAATAACTTAAAACATATGTTAGTAAAAAAAATCAAGTAGACACTTTGTGTGTCGAATCCGTGGCACAAGGCAGCGTCCCTCTGAAGCGCCTGTATACCACGCCCTGCGGCCAGAAGTCCTCCTTCATGAAGAGGTCCAGCCTTGCTGTCGGGATGCGCACCACAAACGCCTTAAAATTGGTATTATGGCGCGACTCCAGTGGCTGAACTCTCAAACAAAAGTTGGATTTCTTCTTTATGTACTCGATCACGTCCTGCACTGTGGTGGTATGGTGCAGGCGGGACAGGTACACGGCCGTGGTCGGTATGGCAGCTCGCAGCAGGAAGTTGGGCCCTGTCGGTGCGGTACCATGGTGGTTCTTGCTCTCTCGCTGACGACGTCGCTTTTTGTTCCGAACCTCGAGGAAACCGTCTTCATCTTGGCCCGGTACGACGGCATTCAGCGAAGGGGCTTTCCTATCGACGAGAGTTTGCTGCTGCGTCCGCAAACTTGATTTAGTAGCAGCAACAGCAGCAAAGTCGCGCTGACAGCTGGCGGGCACACTCGTCACAGGCGCGCGCGGCGGCGGCGCCACCGGCGTAGAGGGCGGCGGTAGCGGGGCGCGGGCGGGAGACGCGCAGCTCGCGGGGTCGGCGCTCGCGGCGGGTGGTGGCGGCGGCGGCGCTCGGGCTCGGTCGCGCCGTGGCGGAGACGGCGTCGAAACTGCTGACTTGCAACTCGACGACGATATATCGAGGCAAGCCCCACGTCGCATGTTTACATTTGAGCCTGCAGTCAGTGACCTACTTACAAATACGGCGTGTTAAGACGTGGCGTCAGACAAATGTGCCCGCACCTTTACTATTTGACTCATCATTTGGGTTAACCGTTAACATAATGCTGCGTACATACTGGGTCAACGAATGTTTTCAAAATAAGGAAGTAAAATTAAAAAAATATATAATGTTCATTGGCCTTCGTTGGCTCTGACTGTACGCAGCATAAGATTTAAAAATATGAAAAAAAAGGAATGATTTAGGTTCTTAAGAGTTTATTAAACAAATTATTTATTTACATTACCTATTCAACCAACCATTACCTATTCTCTACTATATAAAATATAATTATTGACCTACTATTTTCTGTAGAGGACTAGGTTTCATACAGCTCAATGGTAGGAATCAAGTTTGGTTAGAAACGGCGGCGTATATGTAGTAGCCATCTTTTTATATGTAATACTTATCAACATTACGTGTACAATATCGCGATAAATACAAAATAAAGTTATTTATCAAGTCAAGTTCTTTTTACTTATTTTTTTTCCTATTGTTTTATAAATTATGTTAACAAGTTAAGTGTAGGTACCTACAAACAAACTTAAGTACTTCCTAACTTTAAAATATTTCTGGAGAACAATTATAATAAAATACAAGTACTTATTGGCAGTGATGAATTTCATTCGTTGTAGTGTAGGTAGAAGTATTTCGTTCATTGAGAAAGTATTAATTTACCCGTTCACGAGCATGACGTATGAACCAGCCATTCATTAAATGAATCAATTTTGATTATATTCAAAATATCACATACTTATACTCGTAAATAGAGGGTTTTAATGTTCCAAACAGTGCTGCGCTGCTTAGTGTTAGGTTGTGTACACTACTGTATGTGTATGACTATGCCCCTGGGCGTGTCGCGTGTCTCTGGCGGCCACGCACGACGCGGCCGCCGCGCCTGTAGCTGCCGCCGCGCCGAATCGCCGGCCGCAGGGAGGGCCGCCGCTCCACCGCATTGGGCACTGAACCTACGTCGCCACCCGGGAATGGCAATTGCCCGCTATTCCTGCCTGGAAGTCTTCTTATGCATACCGCACATCTGCAAAATTGGAGCAAATATATTAATAGTTACCTAATTACCTATTACATTAGAGGTTTTTGTCAAAAAACATTCGAGATAGTAAAAGTATTAATTTTTAAAATATGATACCCCACATTTCAGTCCCTGTTGTAAAAAAAATTGTTACCTATTTTATTTCTTTCTTATTTGCAAAACAGTTTAATAGTTGGGCAAACGTCATCTTAAACTATACCAAATTTCAAGTTGATACCATTAGTATTTTTCGACATATCCAGATGTGACAGACAGACAGACCGAGTCACACCATAAGGGTTCCTTTTTACCATTTTGGTACGGAACCCTAACAACCGAAAATGCGTATTATTATTATAAGAAAATTATTATTATTATTATAACGTTTCCAGACTTAACATAGATTAACAAACAAATATCAATATTTAAATAGCTGATTTCTTAATAAATTTCTTAATAAATTTACAGGGTTCTAGCTAAATTCAAAGTTTAAAGTTATTATTCAGTCTAGGCTGTTACAAAAAAAAAATACAATTTAATATGCGTTAAGATAGGTAATCGAAAGCAGACCCACTCCCACTAGCAGCACCCGTTCACGAGCATGACGCATGAACCAGCCATCGTTTCGCACAACCATATTTGAGGGAACGTAATGACCCGCCTCACACGACACCACCGCAGAAATGTTAAAAGTGAGCATGACATACTAAAGTTGCACATTTGTCTGACGCCACGTGTTAAGACGTGTTAACACGCCGTCAGATGACATCGGTTTATGAAATAGTAAATGTATGCACTAGGATCACACTTATCTTATAACACGTCGCTGACGCGACCAAATCCCACGTCAGATACGTAGTGATTATATTCTCTTTGGTCAGATTGCATTGTATTGTGACGCGTGTGATGCTTTAGTAGGGATGCAAGGTGTTTTCGATATCAATAAAAAAATCGATATATATCGATAATATTAGTAGTAGGTACATATATATATATATATAGTAGGTACATATTACCTATATATTCATTTCAAAGATCTTATCCCAATAAGCAAAACAATATTCAACAGTGCATATCTATCATTATAGGCAGTTTTAAGATAGATATTTAAGTTTAAAAATACCTAATGTCGGTAATTTCCAATTTTACATCGCAAAAAAATACCCACTAAAATCCATTTTTAGGCAGTCAGCCACGAAACGATTGAAAACATCGACGATTGACGCTTCACTATCAATGTACGTAACGTGGTATAAGAGTAGTGTGATCCTAACGTAACATCGCATCATATTACGTAAGCTAAGTGTGCTCATACCGCTGACGCGTCGCGTCACATAAGAAGGCGTGTTAATAGTGTAAACCTTACGTCTCATCACGTGGCGTGGCGTGGCACCTTAAATCGCTACCCATATAAGTAAGCTACCCATATTAAGGTGGCTACCCCACCGAAAGTGGCGCCCTCAGGGGATTTTATTAAGGGACCCACCGAGCCTCCACTAGCGCCGTCACTCAGGAAAAAATCATTACAACGAAATAACTATGTTTAATGAAATTCTGAAAAATATTAAAACTAATATTAGATATAAACTATTTTTGTATGCTTTTTTTCCTGGTTTAAAAGTGTTTGAGTAGTTAAAACCTGGATTAACGCCTAAAGTGCTTTGGCGTTAATCCAGATTGTAACTGCGCGAACACATTTAAAAACTAAGAATATAATGCAAACGAAAATAGTTGACAGCTAATTCTTACTAGTTTTTTTTAATATTTTTCAGAATTTTGTTTTTTTTTCTTGATTGGCTAGTGGACGCGCGATGCACTCTTAATAAGTTATTGATAGATTTTTTTTTATTATGTTTTACGTGGAATTTTTAGGACCCAAGGTTTAGTATTTTTAGAAGCTTATCACTACCTTCCCTCGTAGTTATTTGTAGAAGTAGATAGCAAATGTGTCAAAAACGGCCACTTTAAGCAGTTTTGCTATCTACTTCTAGCAGTGTTTTTTTATGGATCGTAAAATTTAGTTTTACAAAAACACATCTTTTATCATTTAAGTAAGTACTTTGTGCAAAATAAGCGCCGAGTTTGTTAGTGGGACGCTATTTGAGGTGCCATTTTTTAAACTCAGAACGGACAAAGGGTATTCTTGATCGAAGGTTTGAGCCTCTAAAATTTACGAAATGTAACCAAAACAAAATTTTACGTTTACCGTTTACTAAAATTTAACCATTGAATGAACAGTAATGAAGCAGCCACGACATGTTAGAGTCCCCGCAAACTACAGACCAAACTGTCGGCCGATAGTTGGGTCGGGCCTTTAATCAGTATGAAGAATTCTTCATATTAAAAACGGCCCGACCCAACTATCGGCCGATAGAAAGTCTGTAGTCTGCGAGATCTCTTATAAATCTCTCACCTGCTAATCTTCGATTCTCGGTCGGCTTTGAGAGTTTGCTGTTCAGGTCTTTCGAACATTCTTGCATCGTCGATGGTGGAGAGCCAGTATGAGACGGCAGTGGCAAAATAGTTGCAGCGGCCGAGGCCGTTGCACTCTATGAACGGCTGAGTGCGGAAGTCGCGTAGGCAGGACCCGGGGGATATGAGACTTTGACCTGCTGCGTCGGCGCCGGACGTGTGCTATAACAATTAATATGTGCGATATCGTTTAAATTGAAGTCGTACCGTTACCGACTACTGGGGCCTTACATGAGCTCTTATAGCAGGGCTTATACTGAACTGCAATACTTTTTCGTACTATGACCTCAACGGTTAGTATGAAAGCAGGCCTTAAGCAGGCCTTAAGGCCTGCTTTTGAACTGAACGGTTTCTTATTTGCTGATGGTAAGCCCCCCGTATCTATTATTCTAAATAATTTGGAGAAGTTACAACTTGTAGCTATTTTGTAGTCGGCCTCAAAACTAGTTGGAACAATGACGTGCCAATATTTCTGATAGCAGGGGCAGCTCTATTTTTGGTCAATGCTATGTCATACATGAATTAGTACGACATAGTCCTAAAGTGTAAGGGCCAGTCTCCAACAAAGCGGAGATACGTGCGAAGGAAGAGTAGAGGAGCTAGAGTGTTACAGCTAGAGTGTGTGACATGACAAGGACACTTTTTACGTCTATGGCTGGCGACGACGCGGCGGCCGGAAGGTCGCGCGCGCGCGCACCCTCTGCGTGTGGCGAGCATATCGCTCGACACACGCCGCTCTCACATGTCGCGTCTCTTCGCGTCGCCCCCGGCTCATTCTATACGAGGGACAGCTCACATTTCTGCATTAATAGGGAATATGCATAAGTCATGATTTTGATGAATTTGAGTTTGATCGCTGCGGATACTTATATAAACTGATGGAACAGGAATAAAAAATATTATTTTAGTTTTATCACACGATGAAATCAGGGGAAAATAACGATTTTTTTTTAATTTTCGGATATAGTCTGATAGAATATCGAATAAGAAAAAATATTTTGTATGACACATGTTATATGTAGGTACTTAAACGCAAAATTTAGGGAGATAATTTAAGATTCTTGGCCAACTCCAAATTAAACGTGTCTGAAACACACCTGAACGTGACAAGTGACGTCACCGTTTTGTATATAGAGCGTTTGCGGCGGGTGCTGATGCGTGCTAGCTAACTTCATAACTATAAGTATCACGAGAAATAAACGCAAGAGAAATGTTTTAATATTTCAATTGATTTTCTTACGCATTATACTTTTGATTTTGATTAAAAAAAAATGATGCATATTCCCTATTGCGCCATACAAGAGATATGAGATGAGACATCTCCTCTCCTCTGCTTTATCGTATCCAAAAGCTAAGCGGGACGCGATGTGTAGGTAGGTAATTAATTAATGAAATATTATAAGTTGTTTAAAACCCATCTCCTCTTGTCTCTTGATCCTGATCTTGAGGGCCGTAGGTACTGTACGTGGATTACGTAAGTCTGTTGCTAACAATTCTCGATTGAAATCGATTGAAAGCGCGTTACATTGTCGCTTTAAGTAAGATAGTTGTCACATTGGTTCTTATAAAGCCGCAATGTAACTGCGATTTCTGTCAGAGTTGATTGCAACAAAGTTACATATTACCCCCACTGTACTTACACAGCAGTAGTACCTAATCAAGGGGCTGATTATGTTACTTTGTTGCAATCAACTCTGACAGAAATCGCAGTTACATTGCTGCTTTAGTAAGAACCAGTGTGACAACTATCTAACTTAAAGCAGCAATGTACCTAACTGCGGTTGCAAGAATTGTTAGCAACAGAGTTACGTAATCAGACCCCAGGTTAGTTATTCGAAACTGTTAAAATCAATTTCATCTGATCTTATCGGCTAGATCAGATGAAATTTATTGAAAAATACATACCATTAAGAAACTAAAACCGTTCCAAAGCTGCTCCCAATCGGGAGGGCAATTTGGCACATCTTTACTTTGACTGTGTACAGCAATAGCCCGTGTGGGAGATTCACAAACTTGACACCTGAAAATAGTTGGCATACGATTATTTAGAGTTAACGTAACGTAACGTTAAAGTTAACAGCGACTCTTAATTCAACAATTAATAAAATTGTTAATACACACTGGCATAAATATAATTATTATTGGCTCCCTCTTCATATTCAAATAGATAGTTTTATTTATTCTTATGCCCATAGTCCCCATGCCCAATTTCTACTATCTTTATTCTATGACTTCCTTATTTTTTCCACTAACTCTGGCCAACATATTCCCTTAATTTTACCTCTTACTACTAGTATATGTAGTAGGTATTATATTATCTGTGCTCTTGTGGCTCTTACTAAACCCGTATTTTTTCTATACTTACAACGTGTCAATGAATAAATGCAAAACCTCTTAGGTGGTGATTGTGCTCATGAATATGAACAACTTTTACTATGGGGCCAACTCTGCAGCTCAACAAAAAAAATCAGCTGTTTCAAACAAGTTGTTAATACCTACTCGACCAAAATTGTCCAGAATGTAACCCTACAAAGATTTTTAGTAACAACAAAGAGGTTTTAAGCTGCTGAAAATTCATATAGATTTTTGGAATAAATAAATGTGTAAGTCCTTAATTAGTCAAACAAATATTTATTATTATTAAATTATTCATAATTCAAAATATTTGCATTTCATCACTTAAAATTATAATTTTGAAGTAGGCTGTATGCTCACTCACCCCTTTGTTCGCAAAATATTCTTGCGTTGGGCGTGTGTAACGTGTAACTCAGCCGAGTGTGCAATAAGCAAAAGCTCACGAGTTACATACGACGTTTTTCAACACATTTGCGAGGAAAAAACAAAGTAATTTACCACACAGCAACAAATACGACAAAAACAAAATATGACAATTATGGAAAAAGGCGCGCAGGTTTTTTTTTGTTTTTTTCACATGCCCAACGCAAGAATATTTTTCGAACAAAGGGGTGAGGTCCCGCATACAACCTACTTCAAAATTATAATTTTAAGTGCTAAAATGCAAATATTTTAATATTTTATATCAAAATATTGTAAATTATGAATAATTTAATAATAATAAACATTTGTTTGACTTAATTAAGGACTTACACATTTATTTATTCCAAAAATCTATATGAATTTAACTGTATTTCCCGGCTAAATTGGGAATGCTCTGTTTACTCGCATAGAACTTGCAGTAAGGTAGGTACTAATTTAACTTTGTAGGGTTAGTTCTATTACGTAGGTGCTAGTTTTTTACATATTATTGCAAGCGTTTGATATAGCTCGGTTTATGGCCCTAAAAGCGATGTATCAGGGCTCACTTTACGAGCAAGTGTGTTGAAAACATAAAAAGCTAAATAAAACCCTAAAGGTGCGGGCACATTGTCTGGCGCCACGTGTTAACACGCCGTATTTATATGGACATGTTATAAAATAAGTTTGATCCTAGTGCATACATTTACTATGAAAACCGATGTCATCTGACGGCGTGTTAACACGTGGCGTCAGACAAATCCCGGATCTATAGATAAGTGGTTTTCTGAGGGACAGATGCTTGTAGTTTGCAGTGCATGAGTAAGCTCTAATCTCTATTATGTTGACCCGCGCGCGTGTCCCGTTTAACGTTTCGCTATGATTTTCCAGATTTACCTCGATATATAATTTCCGACATCTCTGGCTTGAATAGGCGTCATACTCATAGGCATTTTTTCTGGTGTTGTCAACCAGAAACTGTAATCTTCCCTTTGTGCGAAATTACATACGTCGTCAAAGTTACAGAACATATATGGCATCGTTGAAAACTTGCGCAAACAACTTCCTGGGGCACCTGGAACAGTTAGTTTTTTATATAGTTTGCTGAAATACAAATTCAGGATGAAGCAAATAAAAGTCCTTGACCCAAATATTGCAGAGCTTATGCTAGAAGTATGCATAAGAATATAAACAAATAGAACTGTGTGATGTGACCCACGTTTCTGAATGTGCCATCGAGGAGGATATCTTAGATTTAATAGGCATACCTAGCATAATTAACATAAAATATATTATTATCTTACCCAGGTCTTGTCCATGTGCTTCAGCGTTGGCAACTATATGGATTAGTGAGAAGCCGTCCCAAAGAGGAGATGTTCCATCTGGACATTGTGGTATCATTCTTGTTTGAGAATGTATTGTGAAATAATAACCTCTTGACTTTGGTTTTGGCGGTGGTGGTGCAGGCAGACCTGGCAAACCTTGCACTCCGCGGTAGCCTTCTTGCCCACTTTCTCCTCGGCGGCCTTTTATTCCTGGAAAACCTATTGGTCCAGGTTCACCAGCAGCCCCAGATAAACCAATATCTCCTTTCATTCCTTTTAAACCTGGGAACCCGTTACGACCATCTGTACCAGGTCTACCAGGTTGACCAGAACGGCCGTCCTCGCCCGGAGCACCGACATCTCCTCGTGGCCCAGGACGAATTTCTGATAATTGGACCATGTCACCTCTTTCACCTTTAGAACCTTGCGGTCCTGGTAAGCCAATACGACCTTGGTCACCTTCATCACCCCTTTCACCTTTTATGCCAAACAAACCTTGAGATCCGGGATAGCCATCTGTACCGAACTCACCAGTATCACCACTCTTACCCTTAATACCCTGTAAACCTGCCCAACCAGGATTTCCTCTCATTCCTTTGGGACTTATTGCAAAACCAGGTTCTCCAGAGTCACCTCGCGAGCCGGGCAAACCGGGAACTCCTTCCATTCCTCTTGCGCCTGGTGCGCCTGGATATCCTCTTCTTCCTGGTATACCATCCATGCCCTTTACACCCTTCGGTCCTTGGAAGCTAAGACCTGGTTGTCCTGGAGATCCTTCTGGTCCATCAATGCCAAAATCTCCTGGTGCACCTTTTTGACCCATTGGACCAGGCCACCCTGGAAGTCCATTAATACCAGGTCTCCCTTTCTCACCTTGGGGGGCAAATGCTCCATCTAAGCCGGGCATACCAGGGGGACCTTGATTACCTATAGAACCCTTTAGTCCTAGCAAACCAATATCACCAGTCATTCCCTGCTCTCCGATGTCACCCCTCTCTCCCTTAGCTCCAGTGTATCCAGTTAATCCTCCATCTCCAGTATCTCCACGGATGCCAGAAAAGCCTTCTGATCCCATTTCTCCTATGTCTCCTCTGGAAGCAGGTGAAAACGCACTGGGTCCCGAATCTCCCCTTTCACCCTTTTTACCCATGTCACCTCGTAGGCCTTGTAAACCGGGGAATCCATTATCTCCTGGCGTTCCTGGCCTGCCCATTCTGCCTGGTTCTCCATCCATGCCTCTATCACCTGACAAACCAGTCAAACCAGTAAAACCTTGTCTTCCCATCTGACCTTTAATACCAGAATATCCATTTCTTCCGTTTTCGCCAGGAAGTCCCGGAAAACCTTTGTCACCAATTTCACCTTGGATACCGATAAAACCATAAACGCCAGCTTCTCCTTTCGTTCCGTTCAACCCTGACCTTCCTGGAGTACCAAATTCACCTCTTGGGCCTTTAGAGCCAGGCCTTCCTTCAATGCTAAGTCCGATGTCACCGATGTCTCCCTTTTCTCCTCTTGAACCTGGATAGCCCGACCTACCTGGATTACCATTAAGTCCTGATTCACCACTATCACCCTTTGGGCCGAACATGGCATTATCACCTGGTAATCCCGTCAAACCACGCAAACCAATGTCTCCTGTTTCGCCTTTAACACCTGGCCGTCCATCTGATCCAGGCAAACCCATTAATCCAAGGTCGCCTTGAGTGCCTTTAATTCCCAGTGGTCCTGGTGGACCAGCTCTTCCGGGTCTTCCACTATATCCAGGTGCACCACTTTCTCCGCGATCTCCAGATTCACCATGACGACCTACTGTGCCTATAAGTCCTGGGAATCCCTTTAAGCCGATAGAACCGCTATCTCCTGAGCGGCCTCGTGCACCTCTATAACCTGACTCTCCCTTAGTGCCTTTAGGTCCTTCATCGCCTTGCAATCCATTTGGTCCTTGTACACCTGGATTTCCAGCAAGCCCTATTAGTCCTGGCTGTCCTGGCATACCAGGTAACCCGCGAGCACCTTGTACGGCAATGCCAGGAAATCCTTTGCGACCCTGAAACATAAAATAATGTGGTCAATAATAATTCATAAATTACTTAATAAATTATTTTTTTAAATTCTGTACCTAGGTAGGTACCTTCTGTTTTTTTTAAATTATTCTTGCTTAATTAAATATTTATTTATCTGAGCGTGACTTTATCCTTGCAGATAAACTTAGTAAAAAGTTTTGCGCCTTATTGTATTTATAAATAAATAAAATAAAAAAAAGATTTTGACTAATAAATAACTTACGGATGGTCCCCCTGGTCCCTCTAGACCTTCGTCTCCTGGAGGGCCCATTTCTCCTTTTTGTCCAATAACACCCGCATGGCCGGGCAAACCGGGATAACCAGGCTCTCCCATGTCTCCTGAACCACCAGTTATTCCATCCCGACCACGTTCTCCGACAATAATGGAAATTCCGAAGTCTCCTCGTGATCCCTTTTGTCCTTTACTAGCCGGGAATCCTCTTTCGCCTAGTGGTCCAGGTGTTCCAGGTTCACCGAATAATCCCATGTCACCTTTTTCACCAAAATGACCTTTATATCCTATTAATCCTGGCGTAATGCCTCCTGTCCTTCCCATGTCACCCCGGATACCAGGGTAGCCATCATAGCCCATATCACCCTGTTGACCTTTTCTTCCACGTATGCCTAAAACACAAAAGTAAATTACTTATAAATTGCTTTAGTCTTTTACAATTCTGGTTTGTATCTGAAGCTATAGGTAGGTGCCATATGGTACTTACCACGTAAATCTATCGAAACCGAATACGGATCAAGACTAAATAATGTTGTTGTAAAAGTACCTACAGCGCCATAATATACGAGTATTTACCTCCGTAAAAAGCACAAAAATATTCCGTATAAAATAACTTGATGTAATCTCAATCAGCAAACAAAAGTTAGTAAATTTCTTGGGCCATCCAACAAGACAGTCGAAGCTACGAAGGCGTCAAAAATATAAAGAATCAAAGCAACAGACGATGTCAGGGACAATCATTGTATGGGTTGTTAAATTGCATACCCTTAGGTCCAAGGAATCCTTTCGGGCCCCTGGAGCCTTTGACATTAATTTCGTTGTCAAGGGCCTCTCCAACTTCACCTTTCGTTCCATCATCACCTGGTTCACCGTAGTCACCTCTTAAACAAAAGAAATACTTTAAAGTAAGTAGGTAGGTAGATAGAAGTTGTATAGATAGAGGATAATTTATTCAGGTCTCCGTCTACAGAAACGCCACCAAGCGGGATAAATTTTCTGTCATCCCTTCATTCAATGAGGACTACTTAATCTGAGCAGTACTAAAGTATCTGTTTGGGTAGCGCAACCGTGTCTGGAGACCTGTCACTGTCAAACATAGGCACACAGCCTCCCCTAGCATGACCTGGGGCTCTACCGCCTAACTCAAAGCTTTAGCCAGAGCGATAGCAATGCTCTGTCCGTCCTTGTCATATCATAACACGATGACAAGGACGGACAGTGCACTGACGTCATAAACTAAAGCCAGAGTCAAAGCGATAGAGTTAGGCGGTAGACCCGCTGGGGCCCTACCGCCTAACTCAAAGCTTTAGCCAGTGCGATAGCAATGCTCTGTCCGTCCTTGTCATATCATAACACGATGACAAGGACGGACAGTGCACTGACGTCATAAACCAAAGCCAGAGTCAAAGCGATAGAGTAAGGCGGTAGACCCGCAGGTACGTAAGTACTTGTTGTATGGTCTGTGATGACCACTGACTGAAACGCGATATGATATAGCAATTTATCACTTTTAACTGTCAAAAGACAATATATTTTGACAGTTGAGTGCCGATAAAACGCTATATCACACGATATACATCGTTTTGGTCATGCTAGGCCTACAGGTCTCGAGCAGTTCTAAAGCTGTATTATAAAATCAAACTCAAATCTCTGCTCGAGTACAGTTAGAAAGGGATGCTGCTATTCATCGCATATAAATAAATAATAATAAATAAATATTTGACAACATCACATACATTGCTCCGATTCCAAAGTAAGTAGCTAAAGCACTTGTGTTATGGAAATCAGAGACAACGGTGGTATCACAAACACCCAGACCTGAGACAATATTGAAAAGTTAATTTTCTACATTGACCCAGCCGGGGATCGAACCCGAGACCTCAAGAGATGGTGACGCCTTGAAAACCGGCGTGCAAACCACTCGACCACGGAGGTCGTCAAATATATATATAGCGCTATCCCTTCCTAACTGTAGGTAGGTACTTAAGCAGAGATTTGAGTTTGAGTTTGATTCTATAATAAGTAGGTGCCTAAATAAAAATATCCGATTGGGCAGCTCACTGTGTCTAGCAAGAAACCAGGAAGGCGCAGTTTTTAATTTAAACCAGTCCTACTTAATATTATGTAGTTACAAAAATTACCAGTGCCATTTCAAAAGTAACTAGAGGGCCTGCTCAAATGGCCATTGTACCTACATACTAAAATTAACGCTAGAATAGAATGACAATGTATGGGATTGACAGGCAGGAGCTAAGAATTAGCTAGGTATGTTATTCCCATATATTCAATGATATTAAATGTATATATTGTCATTCTATTCTACAAGCGTTTATTTTAGTAGAATGGCCATTTGATTAGCGGGGGCAGAATATAAGAAAACTTGAATAGGAGCTTTGATTATAATGAATAGGTAGACATGTTTTTAGGGTTCCGTAGCCAAAATGGCAAAAAACGGAACCCTGATAGATTCGTCATGTCTGTATGTCCGTCCGTATGTCACAGTCATTTTATTCGAAAGTATTAAGATTACACAGTTGAAACCTAGTAGGTAGATGTATTCTGTTAACCGCTTAACGATTTTAACAAAAAAAAAGTTTAAGGGTGGGCTCCCCATACATGGAACAGAACCTGAAAAAAAATGTTTCTTCATACCAATACGTGCGGGGTGTCTATATGTAGGTCTTCAAAAATGATATTGAGGTTCCTAAGACAATTTTTCTTAAAGTCAACCGTTTGAAAGATAAACACTGTCAAAGTGGTAAAATGTGTGTCCCCCCCCTCTAACTTTTGAAATAGGTGAGTGAAAAATCTAAAAAAAATATATGCTATAGATCTTAATAAAAACTTTTACTGAAAATTGGTTTGAACGAGATATAGTAATTAGTTTTCGTGATATATCATATTTTCCAAAACCGCAAATATAACTTTGTCATTCATACCAACACTGTGAAAAACAAAATTATTTTTACAGACGAAAAATGATAGTGGTATTAAATATGGTATGGTATATAAGGTAACTACGGAACCCTACGGCGCGTGACCCGACACTCACTTGGCCGGTTTTTTTATTTTATGTAATGTATACCCTCCTAACTTTTCATAAGTGAAAGTTTTGTAGAGAAATTCATATACTAGGTATATTTACATTGGACCCATGTCTCCCTTTTCTCCGAATAGGAAAGAAATAGGAATATCAGCGGGTGCACCCTTCAGCCCTGGTCTTCCATCCCGTCCCCTTGTCCCGTTCCTGCCTGGGAAACCTGGTGATCCATAGTCACCTAATCTTCCCTTTATGCCTGGAATTCCATAATCGCCTCTCAGACCTGGCCAACCGGGGTTTCCTGGTGGTCCAATATAGCCGTAGAAACCTGCGAGAAGGAAGAAGTCAAATTAGATTAGGTATCTACATATGAGAAATCTTTATGGCTTATGTTTAACTTATATCCAGATATACTTAGTAAAATATAACGTCAAAATACAAACATACATACAAACATACAAACTTACTTACAAGATACGCGCGAAAAACTTAACCCGCAGTCGGGTAAAAACACTTCCATTTTCATTTCCATTTCCATTTTAATGTGAAATTATAAGTAACCAAAGTGTTTACATCTTGCTATCGTATTAAAGCAAATGACTCCAATGTTAATGACTACCAAAATTTTATTAACATCTCGTTATCCTATTAAAATTAATTACGCTAGGTAAATAATTATTTACCCAAACATAGTAAATAAATTCCTAAAGTTTGACTTTAAACTATTGTAAAATGTTTACGGGAATTAATACTTTACATTACAAAAAAAAAAATTGTCGGTCAACAACGAAAGTTGCGTTGCACTTTAGTACCTTGTTATAGCAACTTTTTTGATAAATGTTCCAAACATACATATGCCCTAGGATACTTAATACTTAATTAGGTACTTAATACAAACCTACTTCTCCTGGTTCCCCACGTTCTGCTATCGTCAAAGAGAATGCTGGCGGTATTAAAGCTCCCTTTCTTCCTGCCGGACCTTGGGGACCAGTCATCCCAGATAGCCCTTTATTTCCTTTAGGTCCTTTGGGACCTGGAGTCCCAGATCTACCAGCATAACCCTGCACCCCACGAGCTCCAGGCAAACCTTCTGGCCCTGGCAATCCTTTTATTCCTAGGAAACCGTCATCGCCTCTTTGACCCTTAGGTCCAGGATATCCTAAAACGAGTGATGTTTTGTAAGGAGCTATAGAAATAAATACATAAGTTACAAACAAATCGTGAATACATGAAAATGGAGCATTCAAAAATAAAACGCTCATAACTAATTTGTTCGTTTTTAAAGATCATAAATATAAGTTATATAGGACAAAAGAGGTAGGTAGGTAAACAGATATAGTTTGGTTGATAGGTATCTACCTACACATGCAAAGAGCAAGCGCTAATTCATAGTTTTCATTTTTAATTACTAATTAAAACACCTGACTACCAAAATACTGTCAAAGTTAAAGATTATCGTCAAAATGATAATGCTAACTATTTGTCACGTCAAACTTGTCAAAGGACATCATGCTGGCTGGCAAACTCTTTTTTTGCTAACTTGTGCTTAATTTTTTTTTTTTTTTTTTTTCTTTTTATTTTGGTACGAAACAGTCACTACAAAAATTACATGATATTTATATACTTACTAAATTTTTTGACAATGAGTACCGAAAATTACTTAGATAACATTTACATTAATGAAGCTTAAATAGAAGGTGGAAATGCAAGTAAGTATTAAACAATACTAGTCGGTACGGTATCTTAACCGGTACTTTAACATGTGGTGCAACTGAGACTTAATCATTATTACACACTATGCCGAAATTACGCGACCAAAGTTACGCCCGCAATGCTATTTGAATGACGACGCGACGACACATTATGCCGAAATCACAGGCCGAAATTACGTCGCTTTTTTTCATATAATAAAAGCGTTACCGGCGAACTTCGGTCGCGTAATTTCGGCATAGTGTGTCTAGACACTTACACCGTTATCTATAGGGCCTATTGCAAGACAAATTACAAGATACAAGCAACTTGTAATGCAATATGTAGGTCCCTGGTTCTAGTTGAATCTTAGAATAAGTTGAATTATGCGTTGCCTACTAACCTGATCTACATATTGGACAATCGTCACCGCGATATCCTTTCAATCCGTCAAATCCAGGTGAACCCGGACGTCCTGAGTCTCCAGCACGGCCTGGGGGTCCTGGAGGACCAATATCACCTGGGGGCCCAGTCCCAGCCCATCCACTACCCGGTAATCCTGGTTGACCACTAAAACCAGGTTCTCCTCGATTGCCACGCATTCCAGGTACACCGTCTGTACCAGGTAAGCCTGCATCACCATCGGGCCCCATAACAGTTGTACCTTTGAAGCCTTTCGCTCCCATTAGACCCGGTAATCCTGCAAATCCAGATGGACCCCGTGGACCTGGAGTTCCTTTAAAGCCATCATTTCCAGGTTCACCTTTGGGCGACCTACCAGGAGTACCTGGTCGTCCAGGAAAACCTTTTGTGCCTGGCAATCCTGACATACCCCTAATTCCTGCAAGTCCGTAGGACCCATCTATACCTGGAGCACCCATGGGACCTATAAATCCTTCGGGACCCTGTGGTCCAACTGATCCAGGTAGAATTGGTTCATTTAAACTAGGATCAAATCTTCCTGGTTCTCCCATAGGACCTTGTAGACCGGGATTTCCTGATCTCCCGTCTTCACCCCCATCTCCGGGATTTCCATCAGCCCCGTCTGCACCTGCATAGCCTGGGGCTCCTTTATCACCTTTGGAACCCGGAGGACCATCTTGACCTCTGTGTCCAGGTTTGCCTCTAGGACCTTCCATACCCTGATCTCCTTTCAGGCCTTGAATACCATTGATTCCACGATGTCCCTTTTAAATAAACAAAATTTTATAAGCTGACTTTCTTCAAATGTATTATGTATTAAAATGTGTGGATATATCCCTGAAGCGGTTCTTCTAATCAGTTAAGGAGGCACCTGACTCTAATCAATTCGCCTGATTCGATACCGCTAACCCCGCTCCCCTTTCCTGCATTACGCGCGCAAGATCGTTTCGGTCAGCGCGCTAGGCGGCAACACGCGTAAACTTGCCATCGTCGTCGCTCCCGCAGAGCGAACAACAAAATGAATGGAGTAGGTAGTCATTTAACTTTCAGATTTTCTTGATTTAATTTAAAAATATAGAAATCGACTTTATATTTGTATTATACATATTGTAATTTATTTATAAACGATTTTGATGTTAGTTTTGGAATTAAAAAAGGCGGCCGCACCTTGTACCAATAAGTATTTTTTGACAGTTCTTTGCCAAATTTAAAACAGCAATATCTCGGAAAGTACTCATCCTAGACTGATGGTGACCTTGAAGAAATGATAGGTCTTAGTGAGATCTTCATTTCAGATGACAGTTTTTTTTTTAATTGACAACTCAAAAAATACATCATACAAGGTGCGGCCGCCATTTTGAATTCCAAAACTAACATCAAAATCGTGCTAAGCACACTTTAAGCCCCTGTCATGGCAACAAAAAAAAACGAACAGTACAGCTCGCACAACATAACTTGAACCAAACCATAGACAATGAAGCTTGCGCAGTAGCAATTTTCAGTACAAAAATTGTAGTGCGCAGGTCACGTGGTACTAAAAATTGGGTCAAGTTATGTTGCGCGAGCTGTACCTACCTACATACTTACTTAAACCTTAAAACTATTTTAAACCAAATCGAAAGAGTAAACCCTGTCATTACGCTGTGGGGAGGCTTTTCACAATGACAAAAAACTGTAGGCTCGATAGATGGCGTTGATAAAACTGTGTGACAATGTGATTTTTTTACTAAGCTTCGAAGAGTATCAACACCATCTAGTGAGGCAAATAGGTACTATTTTAATTTTAATGTCACTTTAAAAACCCTCCTTACACCGTGTCTAAATTTATAAATGAGCACAATGAGCATGACGACTCCGTTGTACTTTGTTACCGCATAGACTCAGTGCTAGCATATACTACGAGTATATCTATGGTGCTAGCACAGCCGAGAGAGTATATAAAGACAATCTCTCTCGGCTGTGGTGCTAGTATGTACTGGCGATGACGGCATTATGCAAGGATGATTATCTTGAAATCGGGTCAGGTTGAACTTATCCCCACTCCATCGAAAAAAATTTAAGATATACCTATATGCCTCATACTGTAGTTAAGTTAGGGTCAGGTGCCTTCGTTTATATTTTCCTACCAACCGGTAGGAAAATTAAACGATTCAAAAGCGCTAAAGCGCCGCTTTTCGAGGTTCCTTTAAATATTCGGCTTCCAAGTGTTGGAACAATTAGCCGCCTCCCATCCGCACTTTGAAAACCCGTGGAACATTTGTAAAACATTTTAAGAGTTACTTGCTAGCACTACAGATAGAATAAGTAACTGTTGTAAATTGTGACTTACTTCGTCTTTCATGCTTTGTTTTTATGGTCGGCTTTTTGTTTATGTTTTATTTATATAATGCCTTCAGCTTATAACTTGAGTATATATAAATTGAGTTTGATTTTTAAAATATCTAAGTAGGTACCTACCTAGTATTTAAGATTATTGTAGGTATACCTAAGTACAGCGTTTTTTTGTACCGGTAGAGTTTACTTACCGGAAGACCGATGGAGCCTATTATTCCTTTGATTCCCTTCTCGCCTCTCATTCCTCGTAAACCTTGTTCTCCTTTTTCTCCTTTTGCTATTATCGTAACATTTTGTTGAAGCTCATTATCCACAATAAACGATGATGACCGTCCTGGTTCACCAATTTCGCCCTGATCTCCTTTTTGACCAGAGGGTCCAATAGTTTCATCACCAAGATCCCCTCTATAACCTGGCTCGCCACGTATACCCATTGGACCCTTAAAATCAAAATAAACATTAAATCATTACTCTCAGCTCTCAGTGTTAAGTGGTTTGTTATTTTATGTATTCATAATTTTAGAGAAATTAATTAATAACCGCTTCAACAATAAAAGTCACTTACTTGGTCACCTTCTTCGCCATGGGATCCACTATCTCCCCTATAACCTTGAGGCCCGGCTTCACCGTCACTTCCTTGACGTCCAAACTCCCCTTGTTCTCCTTTTGCTCCCCTGGAGTTCGACCCCCCTTCACCAGCCAAACCTGGAAACCCTTTTTCACCGTAGAGTCCAGGTAGACCTCTATCTCCCGGTATTCCTGGTCTTCCAAAGGGGCCTGTGATACCATCAACGCCACTGCATCCATCAAGACCCGGCAAACCTCTGACACCTTCCAATCCTTGCATGCCCTTTAAGGTGAGGTTATATTTAATATAGGTAGGTACTAGGTAGGCACAATGCAACTTTATTTAAAACAAATCAAATAAGTAAGTAGGTAGAATGATTATAACAAGCATTAGTGAAAAACTAGACTACGCTATCCGTTCTACTTATATCAATAAAATGTTGAGTATACCTGTGGTCCTGCATATCCTCTAGTTCCGAACGGTCCGTCAGAGCCCTGAAACGGTAATTTTTTTTAATCATTTGCAAGTCCAGACAAGGATTATTTATACAAATAGGTACCTAGTAGAAAAAAATCTATGTTCACCCGTAGCACCTCAGACGGGACTCGAACCCACACCTGGAATTCGACCCAAATTGGGTCATCCAATGCACTGGCCAACTACGCTACCGAGTCGCCACTGGGATCGGCGAAATCTAAGTAATAGGTAGGTACTTACTTTTTTGCTGCAAGCCAGCGTTATTTTATCAATGTAAGGAAATACCCGCGACATTCGAATGAAACATCGTTGGAAATTTTACTACTTAATGTTTTATCATACTCTTACATACCCAGTTTTATTTCGCTGTACATACCCGTTCTCCTTTGTCACCATAGTCTCCCCGTTCGCCGTAGTCGCCAAGCTCGCCGAGCCTCCCCACGCGGCCTTCAGGGCCGTCCTCTCCGTAGTCTCCTTGTGGCCCAGGCATTCCCGGTGGGCCTGAGGTCCCGCGGTCACCTTTTAGCCCGGCACAATCGCATACTGTTTGGTTGCACACCACCTGAAAATGATAATTACATATTTTCAATAAAATTAATTGCGTTGGTTCAGGATTTTATCTTTAGGTATTGGAACTTCAATAGTTAAGTGGAAAGATGACGTCATAAGATAAAATAAGCAAATAATTGTAACTAACAGATTGAGGACACAATAAATCGGTAATATTGTGAACGTGCCTTATCGTCCAGACCTCTGACACACATACAATCAAAGCAGCAGAACAAGTGTAAGACCATTCCACTTCCTACACTATAGTAGAGCATGGCAATCAACTTTATATTTACTTAATATTTTTTATATTAATATTCATATTTTTATGTTATACCCTTATTATTTATGACAATTACTTCATTCAGTTTATTAATAGTAAAGATTTTGTAATTATTATTAAATAAATGGCTATAATATTATAATAATAATAATTAAATAATAAAAACATTAAAAATGACTATTAAAATCATGCTTCGAAACTTTTTTCAATAAGCCATATTGTATGGCTAGTGTTACAAATTAAAATAACAATCAAATATGTAGGTACCTAACCTAGGCTCCCATCAAATGTATGCGATCATACCAATGAAGTCACCAGAAAGATTAATCGTTAAAGTGTTGTTAAAGTAATTAAAGCTAATAAATAGTTATAAACAGTATACCTACTCGGTCAACAGCTTATAGTTTAGTTAGGGGCGTCCATAAATTACGTGATATGTTTAAGGGGGGAGGGGGTCGAGTCAAATCTCATCTTATGGAGCCCCTAGACGATCAAGCATTTCTTGTCAATCATTTACATTGCATTTACCATTTGGGGGCGTGGCCTACTTTTGATTGGCCACGGTAATCTATCTATTCTGTGGTGCTTGTCAAGCATCGCTCCTAGACGATCAAAATGTGATTGACAAGCAATGCAATGTAAATGATTGACAAGCAGTTTTGATCGTTTAAGGGGGTACATAATCTTACGTTGGAGAGAGGGGGGGTCTCGGCAAATATCACGCAATTTTTTTTCTGATTGAAACAAAAAAAATATAGGTACTATTTTGGTCCATTTAATCCAGATTGTACATGCTTAAGATTTAATCTTAAGCGTATATCGTAATACGATTAAGATCTCACGTGAGATTGGGGGATGGGGGGATGGGGTTGAATACAATCTCACGACATCTCACCTACAGAAAATTTAAAAAGACACCTCACGTAATTTATGGATGCCCCCTTAGGCTATCCATCCAAATCTCTCAAACCACAACTCCCTAACTTGAAACGTTAAAATTGTTCATAAGATCAAAGTCAAGTAGGTACTAGGTACCTAAGTACATACAATGCTAAAATTTAACAGTGATTTTCACATGTTTCTAAGAAACTTTGCATTTTGCGAGACCAACGAATTCTTTGTTTAAGCCTCTTAGTTATAACGACCCTCAAATTCAAAGAAATAGCCCGTACTCTACTGGGTGTACCATTACATACAGCTTGCCTTATTTGTTATACGTGACATAACAATATTATAGATGTGGCGTGGCGACAGACTATCAATTTGCAGTTGATATGACAACATGGCTAAATTTGCAAGACGACGCAATGCACTAAACTAGCTAGAGGCAATAGTAAATCTACGAGTAGTTACATGTCCACAATGCCATTGTGGGTTATGACTTTTAAATTAGCTACTCACTTATTTGTATTTAACAACAGTAACTTCTAACACGAATCTTATTAAAAACTGCAGGTTTTTGGATATTAGTATGAAACATAAGTTTTAAATTAAGTAATAAAAAATCGGGTAAGTACCTAGATACAATTATTTCTCATACCTACTCATAAGTTCTTTTTTTATTAACATCATGAAACTTCTCTAGTAGAGCAGTAGTAGAGCAGTTTGTAGTTGGGCAGTGGGGAATATAACCAGTTGAGCAGTAAGTTGAGCAGTCTTTTTGAGCGTAGGGTAAAAAACCCGCCTGCATAAAAAGACATGTAAACTGAAAAGATGGAAACAAGATTAAATATTAAAGGCAACATTATAACATGCAGTCGGAGGCATGCATAAAGAAAGTGACATTATGAATGATTTGAGTTAAGTATATGCCTCGGACTGCATGTTATAATGTTGCCTTTATATCTTGTTTCCATCTTTTCAGTTGACTTGGCTTTTTATCCAGGTGGGCTTTTTATTTTTATTTAATTTATTTCTTTTTAGTTACCATTATATATTACGGTCACATGATATACCTTTTTGAAAAACTTATAATATGCCCTTTAATTTGACACCCATATTGCAGTATTCTAAAAAAAAAATTTTTTCCTCTACGTATAATAGCACCTCACAGCCGCCATGTTGGTTTTTTATAACGCCACTTTCTTAAGAGGCTGACAAGACAAATCTAACGATATGTTAATCATAGAAATCCGTTCAGCCGTTTAAAAGATATGAGGTAATAAAGAATATTACATACAAACACACACACAAAAACAAACAAACATACTTACAAGATACGCGCGAAAAACATAACCCTTTCTTAGCAGTCGGGTAAAAAGGGAACTGACTATGATTTGCAAGTAGATTTAGAAATTGTTTAGGCACTTTAAAAATTTACAATCTATCACAGCGGCCCTTTACCACCTCTAAGGTTCAAATCGCTTGCACGCCGCCCCGCGCCGTCAGTCGCTCCCATATTGTTTAGTACGGCATGCGGCAGGCTGATTATCTAATAAGAAACCAGCTAGCGACCGGTTTCAGTTCACAGATGAATGTAATACATTGCTACTTTTCTTTGGTATGTTTTTTTTTACCCCAAAAAGAAGTAGCAATGTATCACATGCATCTGTCAAATGGTTTTTAATGAGATAATCAGCCCGCGCCGCTAGGGCGTTCGTGTGCGCGCGCTTCGCCCAAGCCGCTAACTTTGGAAACATCTTTGTAACTCAGGCAAAGAGAGCCAAATTGTAATCCAACCAAACTTAAACGATTTATACACTCGTAACCTAAGTTAAGTATATATATCATAAGTTCTGAAATCGATAAGGTAGTTTACAATGATTTAGTTTCGTTTTTACGAGCTATTTCAGGCAGTACGGAGGCCTGAAATAGCGCGTTATCTCTGGATCATTTGGTGATGTTATCGTGCAATTAGTACGTTAGTAGGTACTAATATACAGGATGTCCTAAAACTTTGCCACACGGAGGGAACGTAAACCTACCTTAGATATTGAAGATAGGAAATTTTACTGAAACAAGACTTCATTTTATTTTAAAAAATTATTGGAACTGCATTTAAATATTTTTGACACTAATCAGGAATCGAACCCACCAAAAACGAAAAAAGTGTTTTTATTTATTTTTACGAAACCAATCGAAAGGGTTACTCATAAGGATTATTTTTTCTTAAGTGAGACAGCATCTTAAATAAAAGTAAGACCATATTATGTTTATCATTTAAATTTTAATTATTACAAATTGTATCAATTTGTATCGCTTACGATTAAGCGATTTTTCAAAAATCATTGAATGCAGGTCCGTTTCTTTAAAAAAAAAAGAAGTCTTCTTTCAGTAAAATTTCCTATCTTCAATATTTAAGGTACTTTCCCTCCGTGTGGCAAAGTTTTGGGACAGCCTGTACCTAAGTACATTGTGCTTTTTTTTAGTCATAAGGTTCTAAATTCTTTGATTATTCAAATGCACTATTTTTTCGGTAGTATAACATAGTTTAACATACCTAGTTACCTACCTGTGCTTATTTTTTTTTCAAACAAATTAAACTAGGTACATCAAATATTTTGAACAGGTAACTAGCTATAGATATCTATATGACGTTTGTTTTGTTTATTTAAACGTTACGTTTCAGGCCCACAAAGCATCGGACGCATCCGGGCAGCTCGCGTGGGCGGCGGCGGCGGCGGGCGGGGTGCGGCGTCCGGCACACACAAGCAATGCACACAATTATTTTAGAGTATTCAAGATTCATTTTCACGTAACATACTTAAGGCGAGGCCAGTTCACGATCTGATGAAAAGATTGATTTTTGAACTTCCAATGTGAAGAACTGATTCTACTTCACAAAAATTACTGTAGACAGAAAAAGAAACAAAAAAACACAAATGGCATGGTAATCTCTGTAAAAAAATCTTGAATAACACCATGAAAACTTATAAAAAAAAACCAATAGTCAGCTCAGATTTCGCAATTTTCAACGACAGTGATATGATTTTTTATGCAAAAAGGATAGCTTTTTTATCGATCTAACACAATAACCGAGGACATTTTTAATAAATGATTCAGTATTACAGAAATCAATAAAAATGTACTCAATTTCGTCAAATTTCTGGCGAAGCGTCAATTAAAGCTATGCAATATTCAACCTTATTCTAAAGACATAGTGAAAGAGTAAATTTCGTGAACTGCCTCGCTTTGGAATATTGAAGACACGCCAGTATCATGATTTGTGATACAGTGTTCAAGAGTGGGTACGTTATAGTACCCAGTAGGTACTTAAAGAAAAAGGTAGATTTAGGAATTGTTCAGGCACTTTAAAAATTTACAATCTATCACAGCGGCCCTTTACCACCTCTAAGGTTCAAATCGCTTGCACGCCGCCCCGCGCCGTCAGTCGCTCCCATATTGTTTAGTAAGGTATTTATTATATGGGCCTAATATTGTAAATGTTATTTCTGTTGCCTGAAATAAATGATTTATTTATATTTATATTTAGTACGACAGGCTGATTATCTAATTAGAAACCAGCTAGCGACCGGTTTCAGTTCACAGATGAATGTGATACATTGCTTCTTTTTAACCGACTTCCAAAAAAGGAGGAGGTTCTATGTTCGTCTGTATATTTGTTTTTTTTTGTTTACTCGAAGACGGCTGGACCGATTGAAATGATTCAAACGTAATTTCATTAGGTAAAGTCCCAAGTTGGTCCCATTTTTTAAAATTTGGAAATCGGTTCAGTACTTTTCAAGTAATCTTGAAAAAAGCACGAAAATAGTATGATTTTGTGTGAATTACCTCGATGATAAATGGTCGTATTACTTCTTTGTTTATGAACTGAATAAGATAATTATTTTTTTGTAGGAAGAGGGATATCATAAGTGTAGGTTCTTTAACCGACTTAAAAAAGGAGGTTCTCAGTTTGACCCGTATGTATGTTTCTCCGCGATTATCTTACGTTTGGCTGAGCCGATTTTTCAACATATTATAATATACCTTACCTACAAGGTACCTACACTAAAAATGAAAAAATAAAAAATTGTTTAAAAAAAACAAAAAACCGAGTTTTTTAGAATAAAAAAAAGGAATCTGTACTCCAGCCCCACCCGACTTCAATAGACGTATTTTTATTATTACGAATATTATTTCTTGCTTTTCAGAGGTAGGTTTTTTGAAGTCGGTTTTTTCTTTTTTTTTCTTTGGTATGTTTTTTTACCCCAAAAAGAAGTAGCAATGGATCACAATGCATCTGTCAAATGAGACCGGTCGCTAGGTGGTTTTTTTAATTGGATAATTAGCCCGCGCCGCTAGGGCGTTCGTGTGCACGCGCTTCGCCCAAGCCACTAGGGCGAAGCGCGCGCACACGAACTTTTTTGCAAAGTGGTTGGCACGTGCGTGATTGGCCGATCGTCTTACTTGTGGAGTTTTTAGTACAACGATATCTTTTGTTTCTTGGCAGTTACGGCAAAATATGTTTGTTTTGTAGAGTAATTAATCAAATAACTAAATAATCGGCACAAGGTTATTCTAAGTTCAAGATGGACCCAATTAATTTACAAAAATAGTGTTAATTTTTTTTTATTAGCCCAGAAGTATACAGTTTAAAAAAAGTAAGTAGTTATTAAAAAAATGTAGATGAGTCTTTTATACAGCCAGGCAAAGGTAAGCCTTATCGAAGCTAAGGTAACGCTTGCCGCCTACTTATCTAGGTACACTCACTGCATACCTACTTCCAGAGATGACGTTGATGCGTTAGTGACGTGATCGTTTAATAATAACTTGTAGGTCTGAAACAATTAAGTAGGTACCTATTTCAATTACTATACACTCGATTTCTAATAGAGTTACTATCTGCTAAAGTTATGCTGTGTAGTTGATCGTTTGCTAAACTAAACGAGATCAGATTTGATGATGAACGCTTCTGTCGTCCCGATAGTTTACTAAATTTTAACAGATTGAGCTTGACGACATTGCGTGTTCAAATAATTATAACTTATGATTTTATGTATGTCGGCGATTATAGAACGTATGAGTCATTAGTTGCAATTCAAGGAACAGGCTGGATAAACAATCATGCAGTGTCCCAACCGATAACGGCCATTCGCACATCCCGCTGCCCCCTCCCCCCACTCCTCTCCACGTGTAACTCTTATGTAGTATAAATGTTTTTGTGAGCTGACAACATTCTATATACAAAATATGCACCTACATACAATTCAGCGCATAATTACGAGGGGAGGTCGAGGGATTGGGGAGGAGAAAGAGGGACTTTTTTCTTGCACTAATTGTGACAATCATTAAGGGTATACATACATAGTTTTATAAAAATCGGGTCATTATTCACTGAGATACATATCAATAAACAAGCTAATCCGGAAGAAAATTTGAAATCTGAATGGAAAAAATCTAGTTTCGCGTAGTCATTAAAATGCCTTACCAATCGAAAAAAACTCCTGAAAACTCCGAAAAGCTCTGAATTGTGTAATTAAGTATTATTGTGTAGGACTAAAAACCTAGTACTTGTAAATCGGAAAAATTCTAAGAGCTTTCGTCGCCGTAGAGCAAAAGTCACCAAGGCGACATTTGGCCAAAATGAGTATGTCATCAAAATCTCCTAACTTTTCTACAATTTTCAACCTTACAGCCAATGTCCACCCACACGTAGGTACATAATATCATAGTTTTAATTTTAGAAAGTGCGAAAAACACAAATCCGCGTTTGGACTATAAGGATAACATATTAGTCGAAAATTAATTATTTCGGTAATTAATATACGTAATTCATAAGTATGAAAGTTACTTTATCTAAACTCACAACGTAATGTTCCAAATATGAATTCAAAAAAGGTAATATAAATACGTACTTTATTTTCGTGAACAGGTAAAATTAAAAAAAAAAACTCATTACGATGCAGTCAGCTGCATCATAAAGTAACTTTTTTTCTCATTACGATACAGGGCAAATCCAAGAAGAAGGTAGTGCCGTGATATTAAAAAAAACAACGATATTTTCCCCAAGGAAATATGACTACTCATCCCATTTTTTTTCTAATGGAATGCGCGCCATTTTTAGAGCATTACAAAAAAGTTTTGAATTTTGATTTCAATTTTTACATTTTGTTATACTAAAATTCGTAGGTGTTTTTAATTCTTGCTTAAAAATTTGAAAAAAATTGACTGCAAAATTATTTTAGATGCAGCTAAGGAAATGATTTATTACAAGGTAGGTACATAGCTAATACAACCAAAGTCTCTCTCTCTTTTCTAATGTTGATCTTATATTTAGTAGGTTTAATCCCAAATGTATGAGTGTAGATAAAGTAGTGTATGAAACTGCACATAACTAGGTATTAAAACACTCGTGTGATACTATTAAAAACCTCGCCTACGGCTCGGTTTTTAAACACACACTCATGTTTTAATACCCCTCATTATGCATCAGTATCATAAACTACTATTATGCGTTTTCTATTACTTAGATATATTTTCTCAATATCTTTTCCTATCACGGGCCAGCTAGAAGAAATTTCAAAATGAAATAAGCTGTGCCGTTGTACAATTTTTTCTGTCCATTTCTTTTCTATTTAAACTCGTATATGTGTGTACAGAATTAATAAATAAATAAAAGAAATAATGTAAAAGATAAAGATAGAGTACTTAAAGATAATTCACTCCTAAATGGCTTTAGAAAAGGAAGCACCTTATTTGAGTATTGTAAGAAGATTGTAAGTAAAGCATTGGTATGCAGAATCTAATCGTTTTCTTGTCTCTCCTATGATTAAATTGGTGAAGGTCGGCATTCAAATGAGATCGCTGAGGAAAAGTTGTCACATGATTAAATTGAAGAAAATCGGTATAACCTATTGGAGGATTCGATGATACCTGGGGATTGGTATAGCCTCAAAATAAAAATAAAAATATTCATCAGCATTCAATAGTTAGGAAACTTTGTTGTTGCTAGATTCTTCGTAAACAGGGAAAAAAGGTAAAAAATATGTTGTAAAGTGCGAAGACGGTCATTCAAATGCTGTGAATGACATTGTGAAAAGAGATAGAACATAACATAATGTTCCGGAATCAGAAAAATAGCAACAGTCTTTTATATATGGATGGTCGAAGTGAAATCTAAACCGACAATATTAGACTGGCGAGAATCGTGGGCAAGGATTTGATTGATTGCATTTTTTTTCTCCCAGATTAGACGGGTTCTATTAGTTGAGAAACAAAACACAAATCACATTATCAATCAGCAGATTAGTTCCCAACAAAGTTAAGGAAAAACATCCAATGAAAAACATACCCTTAGACAAATGATGCTTAATTAAAGAAAAATTGTTGGATAGGTTGGAACGAATTAAAAACTTTATGACAGGCAATGAATGTAAATAAGGTCAGTTAGGGTAAAGCTAGGGTTTCCTAGGATGACGGTGCCGTCATATTACGGCCGTAATTTAGCGGCGTAGAAGGTTTTCTATGCAAACAATACTGCGCGCCATATTGTTTTCATAGACAACGTTCTACGCCGCTAAATTATGGCCGTAATATGACGGCACCATCATCCTAGGAAACCCTAGCTTAAGAGCAGAGATGTGCTAAATACTTTATTAAAAGTATTTAAATACAAAATACAAATACTTGTAATTTTTTGTATTTCAAATACAAATACAAAATACTTTTAAAAAAAAGTATTTAAGTACAAAATACAAAATACGTATTTTCAAAATACTTTTTTCAAATAAAATACCTTTTTTTCGTATTTTTTTTATTATTGTTATATTTGCGCCTTGATAGGCTTACGTGGCTAACGTAGCTCACGCCTGCCTAGTGTAGTTCTCTTTTTAGCAATTAGTCGCAATACTTGCAATATAATATGCAATGTATTGTATGTAGCTAGCTGCATACAATGCCTATATAGATAGAAAGTAGGTAGATAGTTTTATTGTTTAACAGTGATATTGGGTGCATTCTAGGTGACTAATAGCTATTATTGATCGCTATAGAGTACATTTTAAGCATGGAAAGTAATAAAACTAAACATTAAAACAAATTACTTTCCATGGTTAAAATGTCTGCTTTGGTGATCGTTTCCTTAGCGATTAGTCTGCTGGAATGCATCCATTGACATAAATAAATGTCAAATTACCGAGCTTCATGATTGGTTTTTTGTTTGGCAGTGACATTGACATGACAAATTATCTAGCTCCATGATTGGTTTGTTTTGTTTGACATGGACTTGACATTTACATAGAAAGTAATTTGTATTTTACAAATACTAATTACGTTTTAAAAAGTATTTCAAATAAAATACAAAATACATTTTGAAAAAAAGTCTTTCAAATACAAAATACAAATAGGTATTTTGTATTTGTATTTTAAATACTTGTATTTCAAATAATTCACATCTCTGCTTAAGAGGAACACCAGTGAAAGAGGAACACGAAACCATAATCATAAACTACTGAATTTAGCAATATGGCATACCAGTAGATTGATTAAACAGCAAAGTAAAAAAAAAAACAATTGATTGGAATAACAGATGTCGCTATGATGTACCCAAAGCCCATAATAATTAAAAATAAAGTTTGACAGTTCTGAAGTCTAAAAACACGAGTTGATTGCATACTTTAAATTCACGTTAAAATTGTGAAAATTATTATGTTATTGATTATTTCAATGAAAAAATACTAAGACAAAACGGTTAGCTTTACTTTATTTTTTATTTTAGACCAAAATCTACAAAAATATTGTAAGGGTAAGAGAAACAGGGTAAGAGAAGTTTCTACTTACTGCAACTCGGCGTTAATTAAATGAAATATGTACTGTGGTAGGTAGCTTATATTTGGCGTTAATAGTCTTCAAACAGTCGTTAAACGCAATACTCATATATGTCAAAAGTAAAAAATGGAACGTTGGGATTTACGAGCAGTTTGCCGGAATCTGGTGACCCCGGCCGATCATAAACGCGACCCCGATACTCGCCGCCCGGCGCCCGCGCCGATCCGCGCTCCTCATCATTACTCTCATTGATTACTTCAGTTTGGGCGACCTATCAACTATCTTATGTGCTTATCTCTGGTATAACAGTACAAAGTCAATTTTAAAATGTATGAAATGTATTAACTGACCACGATAATGGACTATTTGGAAACATTCGAATAGAGATGTAGTGTAGAGCTCTTCTTGTGGACCGTGCTAAATTGAGCTACAGAAAAAAAATATGTTCACGAAATTGACTCATTTAATGATGGGAGGCTGTTGATGATTGCGACACATTATAATTGGGTAGGTACTTGTAGGTACCAATATTTTAACTTTTGCAAAAAAGCTCTCCAGATTCGAGAGTAGGTACACGATCTCCTGCTAAATATAGGCGAGGAATACGGCCGCATGTTCCACTGGCTTTTGTTACTGCGCTGAAACTATTGACCTATTTCACTTTACTGGAAGTAAGCAATAACTTTCAGTGCAACGCTCGCGGTCATAAACCGACTTGTGAGTAACTAAACCGCGAACGTAACGCATTGCGGCCTGTTGCAGTTTATTCATTTCATTCACTTCAGACCACACCGCCCTGCAATTTTTATGCTATTTCGACAAACTTTACGATACAAAAGATGCGTCATTATTTGGTCCATATTTTTTTGCTTTTTAACCGACTTCATCAAAAGGAGGAGGTTCTCAATTCGATTGTATGTTTTTTTTTTTTTTTTTTTTTTTTTTTTTTTTTTTTTTTTTTTTTATCGTTGTTCGCGCGTATCTTCGACATTTATGGACCGATTTCGATAATTTTTTTTTTGTTCGATTGAGTTTTCTTGCGAGATGGTCCCATTTAATTTTTTTTCAAATCGGTTCAGTAGTTTACAAGTAATCCTGAAAATACTATGATATTAAATCAACTAACTTGACAACTTTGTTATTTATGAACCGAATTAGATGATTTTTTTTGTTGGGAAGGGATACCGTTGTGTAGTCTTTTTAACCGACTTCAAAAAAAGGAGGTAAGTTTTCAGTTTGTATGTATGTATGTTTCTCCGCGATTATCTCACGTTTAGCTGAGCCGATTTTTCTACCTAAATAATATACCTACACTACCTAATGCAGAAGGTACTTACACTAAAAATAAAAAAATAAAAAATTGTTTAAAAAACAAAAAACCGACTTCAAAAAACCTGCCTCTAAAAAAAGGAAGAAATAATATACAAATCATTAGATACGCATTATCATTGTTATAATGAAACACGTCAATTGAAGTCGG
This sequence comes from Agriphila straminella, assembly GCA_950108535.1. Classification (NCBI taxonomy): domain Eukaryota; kingdom Metazoa; phylum Arthropoda; class Insecta; order Lepidoptera; family Crambidae; genus Agriphila; species Agriphila straminella. The sequence continues at coordinate 10,126,664 of OX467308.1, forward strand.
GTGGGGCTTTTAGAATAAAAAAGGAAGATGTTCTCCAGCCCCACCCGACTTTAATAGACGTGTTTCATAATAACAATGATAATGCGTATCTAATGATTTGTATATTATTTCTTCCTTTTTTTAGAGGCAGGTTTTTTGAAGTCGGTTTTTTTAGATAGGTACTGTCCATCAGCCATTTTAATGTCCCCACTGCTGGGGCACAGGCCTTCCTTATGGGTGGATAAGGAGGTCGGACCATAACCCACCACACGGGCCCAATGCGGATTGGTGGGTGTTAACGACTGCAGATGCAGCCGGGACCAACGGCTTAACGTGCCTTCCGAAGCACGGAGGAGCTCGAGATAATAAATTTTAGGTCACCCATCTCATGACCGACCATAGCGAACGTTGCTTAACATCCGCAATCGCTGGGCCAGGCCAGGCGCTAAACCACTGCGCCACCGAGCTCCCCGCAAGAGAGGTACTGGGTAAATATTTATTTGATGAACTTTAATGAAATTTTCTTACCCGTGAACACAATTATGAAAAAAATAATGTTGAAAACTTTAATTTGGTTCATATTCTCCCAGGGCATAAAGGCCTTACTTTAATTTAGAAACTGATATAGTAACGTTGATTTTAAATAATTTTTGGACACATCTTGTAATTTGGTGAACTATAGGTGTAGGTAGTATTCGCAAAGCGGAAGGCAATTAAAAAGAGCACAATGGTTGGTTTGTAAATAACAAGTGACGCCTTATTATCAGAATAAAAATTAGGCCGTCGAAGCTCAATCGTTACTTTCGCTATTTATAAAGTTAATGTGTAGCGTGGTGGAAGTGATATCGGCCAGTAAAAATTGAGGAACATGGAATACTTCCTCTTGGGTTCAATGTGCTGTGTGAGGACGGCATGTCGATAAAGAGTGACTCGTGAATTGAGCCCGAGCGTTGACAGGGCGACTCACCCCGCGGGGTGACAGTGTCAGGCCACACTTTATGTCCTATAATCTAGTGTGCCTAGAGCAAGTGCACCTCATTTTTTAATAAATTATGATATAAACACAGGCCCATTTTTAGAATATTGTGTCAACAAAAACTGTTGTGAATAAGAGGAAAAATACTTTCTGAAGTTAAAACAGCAAAACTATTTTTTAAAATACATGTTGTGGTTATGGCCGGTGGTGGCTGTTACTTAAGACTAAGTGACTTTACTCTTTTTTTTCACCAAAAATTCTGAAACTTTTTTCTATTAATAATGAGCTTATTATTCCTACCTATAAAAAATTTAGCAATTTTGATTTTTTTCAGACATTCCGCATTGTCACATGGAGTTTACCTAAATAAAACTTTAGTTCTGCCAATACTCATAAAATCGACTTCGAAAGGAAAAAATATCCACGAATCGTGAAGATATCACTATTTCTTTTACTTAGCATTTTCATTTATGATCAACGGCATTGCGCGACGTTACTTGAGAGTGGAAACTTGCAGCCGGACGCAACCGGCCGCCGCCGCCGCCGGCGCGCGTCGGAGCTTTATGGCCACGACATCAAATGTTTTATTTACTAACGTGTAAGCAGTTGCCCCTAGTTTGGATCTATGATATAATTAGACACGTTGCACTACCGCTATTCACACCACTTTGATATTTTGTATATTTTCACAATATAAAATTAAGATCCTGTGAGCTAGGTAAAGCCTTTAGGACTGTGTTCGCAACTTTAGTTCTTCTTTTTGTTCAACTATACTTATTTGTTACTTTAGATAGATATTTTTGTTTCTGCGGTTGTAGTAGGTACCTACAATAAAATTATAAGTGGGTATAACCTTACTTTCAGTAATCAATCTCCATCGAAGTTAATTAAACTTTAGCAAGCTCCTCTGTCATTTGAAGGATGGTTTGTTAATGGGATGAGCTTGTGGTCACAATCATTAACAAAAACATTTTGAAAATTTGACTTTTAATATTTCAGCACAAACTAGAGCTCCTACGTACGAAGCTTTTGAATTGAGAAAATTTCAGATGCTTAAATTCATTAAAAAATTTTGTGCCAACATAAAGTACTTAGGTATCTAAATCCAAAGGATAATTTAGGTACTAGATACAACCAAATAACCAACGATGTGTTGTTTTATTTAATAAGTAGGTCCTCAAAGGTTTATATTTAATAGTTGTTAATTGAAATTAATTGAATAGGATTTTAATAAAACTTTACGTGGAATTTTTGAGACCTAGCGAGTGGTTTAGTATTTTTGGAAGGTATCATTATATTCCATTGTAGTCCGTTACAGTATCATTACATATTCCACGAGGGAATATGTAATGATACTGTAACGGAACGTTATGGTTTCTCTATGGGCAAACGGGACGGAGAGAGTAGGAGTGGTTGACAGGTAAAAATAGCTGTGAAGACGTGTAGTTTTAGTTCATTGGTGGTTTATCTTAATATAGTAATATAATATTTATTCACACTCAATCTTTCATTCCATACAGTCCATTCGCTTTCAGATAACTTCCAAAAATACAGGACTATACAGGACTATACCATACCCATAGGTCTTAAAAACTTCACGTAGTTTTATTAAAATTATGAACTTACTAAAATTACAATTTCACCGCGGCGCCATCGCCACCACAAAACATCAAAAGTGTTTCCCTTTTCTGCAGAGCAGCTCTAGTCTATATTACGAGGGTGGGTCAAAAAGTTCGCGGAATGGAGGGGAAAAATTAAGAAATTAAACACAAAATTATTTTTCCTTTTCAATATATTCTCCCTTAACTCTAATACATTTATCAGATCGGTGAATTAATTTATTAATACCCTCGAAAAAAAATGTTTTATCTTTGTCGTCAAAATAGGCCTGCCTGCCCTGCCTGCCCCTGTCCCTGCCTTGCTTGAAGAGGTTGTGCCACTTGTAAATCATGGTTTTACCAGGACAAGCATCCCCATAAACAGAAAACATCTCATTCCAAATGGTTTGAGGAGGTTTTCCTTGCTTGGTAAGGAACTTTATGACTGCACGAAATTCAATTTTTTCCATGTTTTAAATTTTCTTCCGGATTGACTTGTTGATTGACGTGTATCTCAGTGAATAATGACCTGTTTTTAATAAAAAATTATATTTATACCCTTAATGAGTGGCACAACTAGTGCAGGTAAAAAAAAGGTGAATTAATTTATTAATACCCTCGAAAAAAAATGTTTTATCTTTGTCGTCAAAATAGGCCTGCCTGCCCTGCCTGCCCCTGTCCCTGCCTTGCTTGAAGAGGTTGTGCCACTTGTAAATCATGGTTTTACCAGGACAAGCATCCCCATAAACAGAAAACATCTCATTCCAAATGGTTTGAGGAGGTTTTCCTTGCTTGGTAAGGAACTTTATGACTGCACGAAATTCAATTTTTTCCATGTTTTAAATTTTCTTCCGGATTGACTTGTTGATTGACGTGTATCTCAGTGAATAATGACCTGTTTTTAATAAAAAAATATATTTATACCCTTAATGAGTGGCACAACTAGTGCAGGTAAAAAAAAGTGACCTTTTCCCCCTCCATACTCCCCATTCCGCGAACTTTTTGACCCACCCTCGTAAATAGGTTGACTGTGAAATTGATTTGAATTTTGAAGTGTCAATTTTAAGTAAGTATTTCGTATGTACAAACTTACTTACTTAATTTAAAACTTCATTTAAATTCATATTAAAAAAATTGCATCCGCATTTCAAGCAAATTCGACTGATATAAAACACAATAATTTTGGGAATGTTAAAGAAAAATTAAATGTCTTTTGACCGTAGACTTTACAATGAAAATATTAACACAATTGATCGTCGTTTATATCGCGTGATAAAAAGACGTGGGAGTTATTTCGGCAATAATTGCAAAAATTATGTTAGTAGGTACATACGACAAGTTGATAGCAGCTTCCTGCCGCGCAGATAAGGGCGGTGTTTGTGTCGCGACCTCGTTTCGTGAGCTTTGTCAATGGAAGCTGATTTTGACCCACTTTACTAATTTGATAGGTACACATCACAATTATTCTCTTAATTTTTACTCCCACATGGATCACCTAGTTCCTTTTCCGCGACTCACAGGAATTTTTTTAAACTAAATTAAGTAATTAAAACTTAATCAGAATTGAATAAAATGTATAAGAATAGAAAACACAGAATACACACGTGTTAAAAATATTGCATACTTCTTTTATGTTTTTCATGAATGAGCTGCGTGATTGAGGGACTTTCCAATAACAAAATTGGCTAATTTCAACAACGTCTTCGTTGAGTATAAAGGTGTTTCATATATTTGGATAAAAACTTCAACTATCTTACTATAATGGTTCAATTACACAATCCGTCAATGGCCGAAGTATCATCGGGGGCGTTCGTCGGCCAAATTCTACCACTACTGAGACTGACATCGTCCGACAAGTAGTGGACAGTACACTACTCCTACTCTAGCGTGTACTTACTACATGCTCTCATACTTTCCAAAGTTTGTTTCGATTGTATTGGCCGAATTCAGTCAATTAGTGTAATCTTACCGAAGGGTCAAAGTGATGAGCGGTTTGACCTACATTAGAACAATAATGACGTCATTTTCCTAAAAATTCGCAAGCTACATTAGTTACGTCATTTAAGAATAGTGAGCTATTTGTTTACATCAAATTTAATAAAATCTCAATTTTCGAAAATTCTAAGACTCGGTTGCATCATCTTGATTTAACGGCTGAGTTGAACCTTAACAGATACAAACTTATATTTATGTTTGTATCTGTTAAAGTTATGGTTAAGTTAAGATGGTGCAGCTCAGCCTAAGTTTGTATCTGTTAAAGTTATGGTTAAGTTAAGATGGTGCAGCTCAGCCTAAGTTTGTATCTGTTAAAGTTATGGTTAAGTTAAGATGGTGCAGCTCAGCCTAAGTTTGTATCTGTTAAAGTTATGGTTAAGTTAAGATGGTGCAGCTCAGCCTAAGTTTGTATCTGTTAAAGTTATGGTTAAGTTAAGATGGTGCAGCTCAGCCTAAGTTTGTATCTGTTAAAGTTATGGTTAAGTTAAGATGGTGCAGCTCAGCCTAAGTTTGTATCTGTTAAAGTTATGGTTAAGTTAAGATGGTGCAGCTCAGCCTAAGTTTGTATCTGTTAAAGTTATGGTTAAGTTAAGATGGTGCAGCTCAGCCTAAGTTTGTATCTGTTAAAGTTATGGTTAAGTTAAGATGGTGCAGCTCAGCCTAAGTTTGTATCTGTTAAAGTTATGGTTAAGTTAAGATGGTGCTGCTCAGCCTAAGTTTGTATCTGTTAAAGTTATGGTTAAGTCAAGATGGTGCAGCTCAGCCTAAGTTTGTATCTGTTAAAGTTATGGTTAAGTTAAGATGGTGCAGCTCAGCCTACGTTTGTATCTGTTAAAGTTATGGTTAAGTTAAGATGGTGCAGCTCAGCCTAAGTTTGTATCTGTTAAAGTTATGGTTAAGTTAAGATGGTGCAGCTCAGCCTACGTTTGTATCTGTTAAAGTTATGGTTAAGTCAAGATGGTGCAGCTCAGCCTAAGTTTGTATCTGTTAAAGTTATGGTTAAGTTAAGATGGTGCAGCTCAGCCTAAGTTTGTATCTGTTAAAGTTATGGTTAAGTTAAGATGGTGCAGCTCAGCCTACGTTTGTATCTGTTAAAGTTATGGTTAAGTCAAGATGGTGCAACCCAGCTTACCCAGCCTATGCTGTCGGATACAAATTAAGTATTATACGGCCGTCTTATCGTTTCCTTGTTTCTGTGTGAATTGGGAGCGAGCGTTATGCGTTATTTACTTACTGATTTATCAAGGGGTTATAACCTCTACAAAAATAAATCAGTCTCTACCCCGCCGAGTAATTCTCCAAATATCAAGAACTTGAATTTCGTAATGGTTTCACATAATATAAACGTTCACTGAAAACAGAGTTTTTTTCCGCAATTCAAACGCCATGTAGTTATAAATAGCGTAAAAGGTATGTTTGTATGGTATGTTTTTCATAAATTAAAACTTAATTGTATCTACTGATATTTTTTTTAAAACAATGTATTATTGAAATAATTTATCCACTTCAAATTCACGAGAGTCAAGAAATTTTTTGTTATGGTAGCGGTAAGATTCTCGGTTGTTGTACGAGTTTAAGTAAGTAGTTTTTTTGTGCCATTCTTAGTTTAAATATTTTTTAGGTCACGAGGTTATGAAATGATAACTGGTTACCAGTTGAATACGCACTTAGATAATATGTATAAAAATCATGATAATGGAGCAAAGGTTAGCGTAACATCAGATTGCTGAAATTAAAAAAATAGTCATTGAGAAACAGCGTAGCGTAGGTACCGGATCTTCATATTTTAACTAAGTACTAGCTTTTGCCCGCGTGGACATTCAGAAAATACTTAAGGAACCTTTGACCGGGATAAAAAGTATCTTATGTTTTAACCCCGGCTATAACTATCGTGTGCCATTCCAGATCCGTTCAGCCGTTTTTACGTGATTGAGTAACAAACATTCAAAAATTAAACTTTCACATTTATAATACTTATTAGTAGTTCCCGTTCTCGTTCTCATTCCTGTTTCCGTTCCCATATTATATTTCCATTAAACATTTGAACCCACGTTTCAGTCCTTTAGGGGTTCAATAATGTCCACTGTTTCGTGTGGGAACCCAAAACTACAGAGTAGATATAAGTATTCCCAAACATCCATCGATTTTTTGGTTTATTTACCCATTAACCCCCTAGGGGTTCATTTTCGGAAAATCACAAAATACGTGTTTCTTAGTTTCAGAAGTAGCTACTCCTACGAAGTTTCGAAATGTCTGTTTTTCAACGTTGCTCGAAAATATGAGCTTTTTTCGGGCATAACTTCTTTGCTTAGATTAGATTTAGATGTTTACAATTTAGATGTAATTTTTTTGATTAAAAGAAAGTACTTACTTCAATTGTCTTCAATTTCACAGTCATTTGACCTTGAACTTGATATACCTACAAGGGAACTACATAGGAACTGTAGTGGTTGAGATATTGGTAGGTTTATGACAACCAAAAGCAAAGTTGGTATAACCTATTTATCCTTACTTGCCTTTAGGGTATTTAGAATAGTATGTAGTAGTAGTAGTATGTAGAATTTATTTTTTATTTTTTAGTGTATTTTTAATAGTCCGTTTTAATGTTTTTAGTGCCTTACAGGCACAGGTAGCCACTATTCCTCATTCGATAAGAAGAATGTTTTAGTCTGTTTTTTTAAGAACTCGTCAAGACAATTCAAACGAGCCCAATTTCGATGGGGTTACACGGTTTCAATATTGAGTTCCAATGGCATGGCCTTCCAGATTCATCATGACCCTGGATCTCGTCTTCCATTAGAGTACTCTTCAAAACGATTCTAACAAACCCAAACACGATGGGGTTGTATGGTTTTATCATAGAGTTCCTGTGGCCTTCTTCCGGCTTCATCATCAGATCAGCTCAATAACACCATAATATTGCATTGCCTTCCAGGTCTGACCTATGTTCAAAATTTCAAGTCTCTAGCTCATCGGGAAGCTAGTATAAAATTGTTCGCAAACTTTGTGGAGAAACACACGAACGAACGAGCAACCTAATAAAACGTGTTAGTACTTGAAATATTAATTTGACACGTCATATATATACAAATGAGACGAAACAAGAAACAACAATAAATTATTAAAAGAAAAAATGTGTTATCGTAATTACGTCGCTCCGTGTGGGTGCTTTAGAAAATGTCAGGACTTTTTAGTAAAAATCAGCCTTTTTGTCAGGATTTTTAGATATCGGTACCATCTAGTAACCCTAAGCTATGTGGGAATGGATTTAGAATTAAAAAATAAGCCTATTAAGAATACGGAACAATGAAGGAAAATTACCTAAGCGCCATAATTACTTATAATATATTATTTTAACGATTCCAGATATAAGTATGTATTCATTTGTAGTTGTTAATAATAAAATTGTTCGACCGACACGATGAGAGCCTATATTTATTTTATAGACGTGGAAGCTGTGATAGCCTTTTGATATCAAGCTCACCGTCATCTTATCATCAGCGATACTCTAAAAGAAGCCGAATGTTAACTTTTGTAAACTTATTTGATAATACCTATTTTGCTGCATGTCTCCTTGAATTTAAAATAACCAAATGGTTATTTGAGATTTGTGGTGACAGAGTATTTGATATACATACCTACTTACTTAATAAATATGTTTATCATCTTTTAGACGGAACGAACGGAACGGAACTAAGCTAAAAATTAATTAATTACTTATATTCTTTGAAACAAAAAATAATCTTCCAAATCGGTTCATAAATGACGGAGTATTGAGGTAACAAAGATAAAAAAATACAACTGAATTGATAAGCTCCTCTTTCTTTTTTTTGAAGTCTACCTATCCTTTTTGTTTATGAAATCAAATCACTGTCGCTGAAAATTAATACCTTTTCCTCCTTTTGAATTTTTTTTGTCTTATTTTTTATTTATTCATTAAGGTTAACAACAGCTCATAAATATGTTATAAATATGTGAGTTACATATTGCATTTTAGTGAAGCCAATCAAAGTTAACCACAAGTTACATTCTAGTAAGAACTTAGTGAAAACTGTTTACAAATTTTGCATCTACGAACAATGGATTTCAATTTTAATTTATTTAATTTCGGACGACCAACAGCTACTATAATATAACACAAAACTTAAATAGTAACAGAAAGCCAATTATAGGTCATCACAAATATAAAGCAAAATACACTCAACGAACACTATCTTAATAATTAATTATCTTATTAACAATGGATATTACAATACAATGGAATGAATGGATAATAAAAAAAGGTTTTTTTTTAAATAAATTAGTGTTTTAAGGTTGTTATGGGATATTAATAAATAACAGAAAAACACAACATACGACGGGAATCTACTTTACTCCATGAATATTTTTTTTTCAGCATAGGTTTGATCGAACTATTTTTGTGTAATTACAAAAAATGAGTGCGTCCAGCGACGAAGATAGTTGTCTAGCCCCAAAAGAGTTAAGAGAACAAGTTTCTAATGCTGAATTTAGCTTTGTAACAGGAAAGTCACATGAAAATAACTGTTCTTACATTAAGAACTTTTCTCGCTGGTAGATGTGAAAAGTTGTATGTTTAACAATAGACCAAATTTTTGTTCTGCCTCGTGTATTTAAATCACTCACTGTACTCAGTCGTTTATACTACTTACAATCACTAGCTAAGACTACTTCGCTAGGTTGTGATTTAAAGTCTGCACTCGCAGCACTGACCTTGGTCACTTGTACCTATAACATTACCAATTTCCATTTTAAACGTATTTACCGACTTGGGATTTCAGTTAGCAACAACCTATAACGGTATAAGTATTAAAAATACGAATGCGTAATATAAAAATAGGTGTTTATAAGTGCGAGATAATGAAGCATTTCCTCACGAACAATATTATTTATTAGATAAGTAAAACGAGCAAAAAAAAATTGAAATATGTGTCAAAGTCGTGTTGGTATTTGAAGTTATCATCTTAAGGTTAAGTAAATAATGCCTAATAACTCATCTTTTTTAAATTATGATAGCCACTGTTACCCTAATTATTAGGATACGAAAGTACCTACGAGCTTAATAAATTGAAACTACCTAGGTACTTTATAATTATTTCCTTTCATCAGTTAGTTAAATAATTGTTACTATTTTAAACGAACGATTATTAAAAGATGAGAACAACATCATCCATGTTTCATACATTTTTGGTCCAAATATGAAAGTGCCGGCGTGTACTATTATGTATTCTGTGGTGCCGACCAAGAGACAAAAATGCTTTATTCTGATCGATTTTGTCCACCTAAGCATTTTCTATTATGGCACCGAAGCTGTAGCAACGCTTCACATTTGTGTCAAAATGTATGAAAAGACAGGACTTTTTGAACTCAATTAAAATCAAGTACAGCGGTGCTACAGCTTCGGTGCAATAATAAGAAATGCTTAGGCGGACAAAATCTATCAGAATTTTCTTTTTGGCCGACTTTTTTTACATTTGTGCAAAGTTAATGTTTGTGTGTTGTCAAGTTAATGCTTTTCGTTTTCGTCAAATTTACCTTTAAGTTATTATTTTTCAGCCAATTCACAACTTATTATATATTTTGAACTAATTTAAAATCAAGTATAGCGGTGTTACAGCTTCGGTGCCATAATAAGCAATGCTTAGGGACAGAATCTATCAGAATAAAGCACTTTAGCTTTTTGGCCAGCACTTTCACATTTGGACTAAAATGGATGATGTCCTTAAAACAAATATAGAGACCGCATAATCTACATTTAAATAAATGCAAATAAATTAATTGGCAAGACTTATTCCAGAGGAAATAATAATATTTGTCATGGGGTTAATCAGTATTAACCATACAGGGTTAAAATTGCTTCCAGGACGTTAGATAAGAGTATATTACAAGTTATTTTGCGTATCTTTCATAAGAATTCATTAAGTCGTTTTCCTCCTGCAAGAGCAAAAACTTAGTATGTTTGGAAAATGTTTATCTGTTTTTTTCAAACCAGTAGCTGCAATGTAATAATATTGTATATATTTTGAATCAGCTCAAGAAGCCCTTTCATTAGATATCCAACACGATTGGATTTGGAAAAAAAAAACAAAATCCATACAAAAAAAGATTGTTATAACTCCCTCCCATACAAAAATCCAAGATGGCTCCCCTTCTTAAAATTATTTAAGGGTTCAGAGGATATCCCTCGATCACCAAACGCAATTTTTTAGAGCAACCGCGACTAATATCCTGTCGTTGAAAATTACGAAATCGACGATTTGAAATTTATTTTTATAAGTTTTTATGGTGTTACTGGATAACACCATAAAAACTTATAAAAATATTTTTTTTACAGAGTTACCATACCATTATTCAATATTCTGTTCGGTTACTTTGTTACTTTTCCAGTCTACAGTATTTTTTGTGAAGTAGAATTCTACAACAGTTCTTCACATTGTAAGTTCAAAAATCAGACTTTTCATCAGATCGTGAACTGACCTCGCCTTAATTATTTTCCATAATGAACTCATTATTATTTAATTTACCTACCAAACGAGTTATTATAAATAAAAGTAATTTTGGTCATGAGTCCATAATATTGTCTGAAGTTCTTTAAATCTGCCATGGTGCTAATCAGAAATATTTATCTATGTGATAATCGCGCCAATAATTATTTTTAAAATATCAATATTTATTATTATTAATTTATCAGATTCTTTAAAATATTGTTGTAGTTAATTACTTTTTAAAATAATTAAAAAGGAAATAAATTTGGCTCTTAATATTTTAATATACTATATCTATGTAATATTGCCACATAATGGCGGTATTGTCATGCCGCGTGACAGAAGGTCAAAGAGTACAACGTGCTCAGTATCATCACAGAGTAAATTTTAACCATCAGCGCGTTCCTCACACCGATGACGTGTCTGTTATATCTATTGTTATTTGTTTTCTTTTGGGGTGTTGTTGGAAGGTCGAAATTGGCAAAAAAGGAAGGAACCGAAGCCAAACGAGGGCGGGTCGCTAGTATAAAATAATCAACAATTTTATAAACGAAACCTAACAGAATTTTTATTGTTTTTAGGTAGTTCTTGTTTTAAAAATGATAATCTTTTAGTGTCCACTATATATTTCTATTTTTACTCTATATCAACAATAAGAATATAAACTTTTTATCAGATTTTTACACACTGTCCAATTTCAAAGTGAAAGTGCTTTACTACTTTCTGGCCTATTTGATTTATTTTTCCATATTATTTCATTGTTAAACTTTCTACTAAACTTCAAGAAATAATGTTTGTAATTTGCACAATGAATGAAATAACGCAAAACCTTTAAACACGATTTAAATCTTTGCTTTAAACTAAATAGGGTCATATCATAATACGAATAACTTTTTGTATGGAAGCAATCCTGAATCACTTTCACAGAAGGACACTGGAACTCTCTCTCTTTCTCTCTTACAGAAGAATTTATTTTATACTTTTTAGTCAGTTTTTTTTACTAGGCCGTTTTAATGTTTTTAATCCGATTTTTATACTTTTTAGTCCGTTTAAAAAAAGTTTTTTTTAGTAAATTTTAAAAACGCAACGGAAAATTGTGAAACTTTTTTCTATTACTAAGGGAACTTTTTCCTACCTATAAAAAAATATTCAGCCAATTTGTTTTTTTTCAGACATTCCCCATTGTAGAGTTGATCATTATGTACAACTTCTTGTATGGAAACAACCCTGAAATCTGTTTTTACTACCTACATTTTATTTGAACTCTGGTAAAATGTATGAAAATGTATAACGAACAGGAAATTCGAACCCGGATTGAAATTTCCCGAGCAACCCTCAAAAGAATGGAAAAAGTTTTATAAATTATTGTCACTAAATAGCTCAGTAAGCTCTCCATTATTACGTGAGGGCCTACTCAAATGGCCATTCTACTAAAATTAACGGTAGTAGAATAGAATGACAATGTATGGGATTGACAGGAGGGAAGTGTTAGCTAATGTCATTCCCATACATTGTTTATTCCAGTTTATTCTATTCTACTTTATTCCAGTTAATTTTAGTAGAATGGGCATTTGAGTAGGGGGGCTTAGTGTTAATGGTTCCTTGAATCCTTCTAAATGTGGTGCTACCGAAGATTGCGACGAAGACAGATAAAGTTTTTAACGTGAGAGTTTTCTAGCGAGTTGGTAAGAGTCGCGATTGCTGCAGGCCGCGGCCGTCAAGAAAATAAAAGTTTGATATCTTGGCAATGTCCTGCGACATGACGCGCTGGAAGAAGGAAAAATCGTGCGCAACATCCGAGAATGGACGAGTACACTATAACCAACGTTGAACAACTGTTTTGCTTGGCGCAGTACAGACATAAGTTCTCTAATCTGCCAACCAACCTCCGTAATGGAGCAGCAGATTTTTTTTCGCGTATTTATTCAGGGTTGAAATAAAAGTTCATTCAGGGTTGTTTCCATCTAAAAAAATGTTCGTAAAGATCAACTCTGCAAATGGTTTTCTAATGTTCTATTGACAAAAAATAACGTTGTACGAGTAGGTATGATAATGTCCTCTTAGTGTTCCTAATCATTCATCAGATTGTAATGAAACTTTGGTGAGTTGTACTGCGTATGCCCGTGAAGATTCGTACCATAATAAATGTACTTTTAGTGAAAACATAAACAAATATTATATGAAGCGGTATTACATTATATTTATATTTATTTTATTTTTTGTAAACTGAAACTCTTCTGAAACTGTAATTATTTACAAAATAAATTATTATTAAAAAGATGTTATATGTATATTTATAGGAGATTATTTTACTTGTAGTTTCATCTAGCTAGACCAAGGGTCTTCAACCCGCGGCCCGCGGGCCGCATGCGGCCCGCGATTGCGTTCTTGGCGGCCCGTCATTGTATTGATTGACAAAATTAAATTCACATATTGTCTACAAATTATACCTATTTAGTTAGAATATAATGTTTTCGTTGTGTTGCGGCCCACCGAACCAATATCAGAGTATACTATAGGCCCTTGACTTCAAAAAGGTTGAAGACCCTTGAGCTAGACGATAGTTTATATAAATAAACTTTTAACATTTTAAGTACCTATTAAGTTAAGCATAAGTACCTAGTATTTGAAGTTTTCTCCTGAAAGCTTAATTACCTACAACAGCAATTATTTACTGTTTTCTTGTGTAACTTCCGGTTCTGCTCTCTATAAGTATTGTCATCAATAAGTGAAAATTAATACTTCGTGAAAACATGAAGCGCCCCTGAAGGTTAGCGCACATGTTTAAGGTACAGCAGAGGGATAGCGCGTTGATGTCTTTTAGAGGCAGAAAATGATAAATTGTGAAAGTTTTGGTTTGAATGACACACAAAGTCAAATTACCTACTATGTACTTACCGCTGAGACTGAGTCAGGATTCCATAGAAGCAGGAGGAGCGCGGCGGGCGCTAGGTGAAGCGCGAAGAAACGCGCGCGCGCCGGGCCCGACATGGCTGCGCCGTACTACTGCTACTGGCGCGCGCCCTCGCATCGCGCCCGGCGCAGGCCAGCATCGCGGGGCGGGGGTGGCCTGGCTGCCGCCCGAACTCTCCTCCTTCCTTTAGTATCCCGGCACAAACGTCGCGCGCGCACGGGATTCAGGCGCAGCGCGCTCGGGGCCAATGGCGGTCTCCGTACTGTGGTAAGATTTCAGACGTGTTACCTCATCAAAAAATAAGTTCTTATAAAGTAAAAATCATTTTTAATTACCACTGGTTTTTTGAAATCCAGAGCAATTATAATTGATTAAACTTCGTTGATTCCGACATATAATTGCTTTTATATCTGTATATCATAGGTTGGTAGTGGCGCTGGTGCCGTTGGGAGTGAACACAGTGAGTAATTTAATAATTTGACTAAACTTATTTTATTTTTTAAGCTTGTTGTAGGAAAGTCATTAAATATGCATTAGGCAAAAAGTTTTCTGGATTTGGGGAATGGCGCGACGCGAGGCGGGAAGCGCTGGCGCGGCCCGACGGCGACTTGCCCGTCCGCTTGTATTCGTCTTTTTGCAATTTCTTTAAAACAAGAACAGTATCTAAAGTTTGCCAATCCATAATTATAATATTCAGAAGACGTTAGGTACTTTTGATTCTTTCTAAAGAAAGGTTGACTTCTTTAAAGCAAAGTAAATAAACATCATTTATTATAATAAAGTTTTATTAACGTGTATTTTATAAGTAGTACAATAAATTACGCAACTATAGAGACGACCGACAAAGTTTATCATCGTTCGGATGTAAATGTATCGGTCATTGCGCAAACCAGAAGCCCACATAGTTTCCTTACAATATTGAATTTTATAGTTACAATCTTGGAGTGAATTTTATAGTCTCAATTTCGGAGCAATTATAATGACGTCATATTTTTTAGTTCTACTTATTTGTTTAAGGTAATAAGCCAGTATAAAATGATTTACAAAACTGTTGAATGAAAAATACTTTTTTGAATGTCAAACTTACTACGGTTTATCAAATTAAAATTCGGAAAAAAATGTGTTCAACAGGAATTAATTTAGATGACGCCTCACAAAGATCAATACTTAATTTAAAAAATATTTCATTTTTAACGTAAGTATCTAAGTACTTTTTCTTCTGTAGAATAAAATGTTATTAATCTGAGCTTTTACATAAGCCATACAGTGTTGATGAGCGTCTGATAAATGTGTTAAGAGTTTAAAGCGTCTAACCCAAGTGTTAAGTGTTTTTATTTTATTTTAGAATTTATAATTAAAAATACTTGGGATAAAAGTCTATTTAAAAAAAAGAGGAGGTTCTCTCAAAAAAATTCAACGGTTTTTTTCATGAATGTTCCGACACATACATACATATTAAGCATCTTCGCCAATACACAGATTTTCATGATTAATTAATTACTTAAATAAATTTTTTCTCCAATACTGTATGGGATAAATGATATAAAATATGTAGATAAAATTAGTTTTATATCATTTCAATAACTCTGACGACTAGGTTCAGAATCTGACGACTAGGTTAGGTATTCATGAAATGTTCTGGCTTCCCACAGATATTAGTTTTCTACTTCTAACGAATAGCGTATCAAATACTTACTTGAATGAATTTATCGTTAGTTAATCTTGTCATTTACCCTTCGATCAAGGATACACTAGATGTCCGGTCAGAGTCTCAAAAATGGCACCTCAAATAGCGTCACACTAACTGGGCGCTCATTTTGCACAAAGTAAGTGATAAAAGATGTGTTTTTGTACAAAATAAGCTTATTTTGTACAAAATAAGTGATATAAAATGTGAGTTTGCACAAAATAAGAGGTGATTATGTACAAAATAAGCGCAAAGGTTGTAAATGGGACGCTATTTGAGGTGCCATTTTTGCGTACTGTTTTAGTTCGTGAAGCGTTATCTAGAATATTCTGGATCGAAACATTTCCCATAAAAATAAGATGTTAAATCCGTAAAATAAGATAATAAATAAGATTTAGAGATTGCTAATTGTTAAAGGGAATTAATTAATTGTGTGACTGGAAATAATTAAGGCGACTGTTAATGAGGCTTAAATACTAAACATGGCAGCGGTTTATTTTTTGGGCGAGTAAATAACTAAACTGGCGACAAACTGTGGATTACAAAAAAACTTAAAACGGGCGACTACATGTGGGAGATAAATAAATTAAGTGAGCAGTGAAAATTCTAAATGAGTGACAAAAACACTGAGTGGGCAACTGTAATATCAAGTAGGTATAACTGATTTTAGCTGCCCAACATGGTATTTTTATCATCTTGATAATGATAATAGTCACCTTTTTTTAAAAAAATGCCCAATTTTAAATGTTTTGTGTGCCCTAAGGTTGCCGCCCAAATAGTAGATTGGTCGCCCATTCTGAATAACTAGTTACTTAATATGTATTTTAAAGTCACCTATTTTCAACATTTTGTAGTCGCCCTCAGTCCGTCGCCCACTTAGTATTTCAGTACGATATATTCAGTATTTTTGATACCCAAAATGGGAATTTATTGTTACCCGATTAAATACTACCCTATGTTTATTAACATGGGTAGAAACATTTATAGGAAACCATATACGAGGGTGGTTTGATAAGTCCATGAAAAGTCAAAAGAAGAAATACTTTTTTTTCATAATTTATAGAAACTTCTTAAGGCATCTTTACACAATTTTTTTTCAAAGGCAAAAGATTACTTTTGGAAACAAAAAGCTCGAGCGACTTCTACTTTTCTTAATGACCCTGTCCTTAGAGTAAGACGGGCTTCCAGATGAAGCCGTCGCTGCTCGAAGACCCTGTCGATCCTCTCGGCGGGACTCGACATTAAAACTCATCGAATGAAGATGCGAATCCATCCTATTCTTTGGATTCAACTCCAGTGAGATTTTTCTCCTACCAAACATGAATAAATGTCTTGGTGTGCAAAGATTTTCATCAAGCCAAAAGGTGCTGGTGTGGGAAATTGGTCCTCATTTCAGTTACCTACCAGTTTTCAAAAATAATAATGGGTTAAAGAGGTAGGAACTTCGTTGGACTGAATGACTAAATACGCAGAGCTACAATAAGATTATGTAGAAATAAAACAAAATAAGTAAGATTCCGAAAAAGTTCATGGACTTATCAATCCACCCTCGTAATTGGGTTTTCTCGTTTTGGTAAATCTGTAGTTTCCTTTTTTTTTTGAAGCCAGTCTTTCAAAATCCGGATACTTATTATGATTTAGGTATTAGAATTTTAATGCAAAAGACCTCTATAGTCGCGTGTGCTTAATAAAAAATACGGCGTTTGGTGATCGAGGGATATTCTTTGGCAGGGTGAACCTTCTGAACCCTTAAATCATTTTAAGAAGGGGAGCCATTTTGGATTTTTATGGGAGGGAGTCATACATAATAATCTTTTTTTTTTGTATGGATTATAAAATATTTTTTTTCCAAATCCCATCGTGTGGGATATCTAATGAAAGGGCTTCTTGAGCTGATTCCAAATTTATACAAATTTATTACATTGCAGCTACTGGTTTGAAAAAATCAGAAAAACATTTTCCAAACATACTAAGTTTGGGCTCTTGCAGGAGGAAAATGACTTAATGAATTCTTATGATACTCTTATCTAACGTCCTGGAAGCAATTTTGAAAATATTAACATTTTGAAATTTTGAAAGATTTTGATCCCATTTTTCTACGACTTAAAGTACCAGAATCTAGAAAATAAAAAAAAATAGTACCTATAAATTGTTAGTGTTTTCAAAAATGCTTTCAGGATGTTAGATAAGTGTTTATTACGAGTTATTTGGCGTATGTTTCATAAGAATTTATTTTGTGGTTTTCTTCCTGCAAGAGCCCAAACTTAGTATGTTTGGAAAATGATTTTGTTTTTTTTAACCAGAAGCTGCAATGTAATAATAATAATAATAATTGCATATATTTCGAATCAGCTCAAGAAGCTCTTTTATTCGATATCCCACACGATGAGTTTTGAAAAAAAAAATTCAAAATCCATACAAAAAAGATGTGTTATAACTCCCAACCATATAAAAATCCAAGAAGGCGCCCCTTCTTAAGGAGCTGCAAAACGTAGCGTCAATGAAAACATATAAAGTTTTGTCGCATAGCTAGAAAAATCCACTCATTTTGAAAGGTAGAAAAAAATATAATTGTATTTGACATATCCTGAATTAGATACTTAGCTATGAAAAATTTCAAGTAAAAGCTTAGTTAGTGAAAAAAAATGATTTTTCTAAAAAGATTTTTCGTCGCGTAGTACTCGATATTTTCAGCGGCAACTAGCATATTTTTCTCAAATTATAAATCGAACATAAGACGAATTAAAGAGTTATATAAAAAAAAAGAATGTTAATGTTATGGATCACTATTAAAATCAAAATAAACAGGTTTTTTAGCGCCTGAAAAATGTAAAGAGCAATGCACTTAGAAAAATATTTGCTAGTTTTCGGCAAACACAGAGATCTGGCGCGGGCGGGCGGGGTGAACGCCCGGGGCCGCCGGGGGCATGCATCGGGTGGTATTGAGAATGGGGCTGCCGCTGTACTTTTCATTTCATATTAATTCATATCGTAGCGTGGTCGGTCTCGTCTTTCCAAACTTTGTTTGTTTTAAGTAAATAAATAATTTTATTTAGTGCCAAGTAATAGTTTTAGGTGTTTGTTTTGTAGTTTTAGGTTTTAGTAATAAATAAAATAGATTTAGTGTAGTTTTACGTCTTGTGACTGTGACTTGTTTTTATAGGTACCTAGTTTTGTACGAACTTGACTGTATTATTATTATTATTATTATTTATTATTATTATTTATTCATGTATTGTGTGTGTGTAAAATGGGAAACAAAAGGAACAAAGAATTGCGACGGATGTGTCGTAGAATTAGAAAACAAAAAAAAATTTACAAATCCAAGTAGGGTGAATATGCCTATTACCAGCCCCCCCTAAGATTTTTCAACTTTGAATCTCTGTTGCTGCCACAATTACAGTCTTAAAATTATTGTTGATACAGTTTAAGGTAGCTTGATTGATCTTTATTACGAAAATAGTACTTAGTTTTACGTAGTTTTGTGGAAAAAAAAGAGAATCGTTTAAATGCACGACGGGCGAAAAACCCTAATTCCAGCCGTCTTTGCCCTAATATCAGCCGCTTTGTTCCCTAATTCCAGCCGGGTACAGGCTGTTCCAAAATAAAACAACCATGTTTGTATGAGATTAAAGAATATTCGTTTGGTAACTCTAATAATGATAATAAAATACTAGAGGCTTTAAAATTATGGTTCCCATAACAAGTCATTGAAACTTATACCTCTCCTGTAGATATTAATCAACTTAGAATATATAAATATATTAAATATTGCGTAATAATAAATAACTTATACAATAATCAACGAGTACGAGATCGTTTTAATTATTTGAAACCTATAAAAGCGTTTTCCAAGAAGTGAATATCGATATACAATTTTTGAATTGAATTTCTTTTATGTTTCTATGATTGATTATTATG
The DNA here is from genome assembly GCA_950108535.1 of Agriphila straminella. Lineage (NCBI taxonomy): Eukaryota > Metazoa > Arthropoda > Insecta > Lepidoptera > Crambidae > Agriphila > Agriphila straminella. The sequence continues at coordinate 10,146,237 of OX467308.1, forward strand.
ATGATAATAAGTATGATTTTGATTATTATGTTTTTTTTACATCTATGTATATAAAATTCAAAGTCCTGACTGACTGACTGACTTACTGAGTGAGATATCAACGCACAGCCCAAACCGCTGAACCTAGAGACTTGAAATTTTGCACATAGGTTTCTTTTGCGGTCTAGGGGTGCACTAAGAAAGGATTTTTCAAAACTCACCCCCCAAGGGGGTGAAACGGGGGTCAAAAGTTTGTATGAAAGTCCCTCAGTTTTGAAGCTAGGATCTTCAAATTTTGTGTTTAGGCTGAACATTGAAAATTAATAAATACGGGTCTCAGCGCTTTTCAAAATTCTACCCCCGAAGGGGTCAAAGGGGGATGAAGTTGTGTATTGAAGAAAATCCTTTATATTCGAAGTAAAAATAACTAAATTTATAATTTAGGCTTATGGCTTTAAATCTAACGTTACGTATATTGTTATTGGTAGTATTTCAACCCCTATGGGGATGAAATGGGGGTGAAAAGAGAGTAAAAAACCCAAAATTAGATATGGATGTCGTTATTAGGGTTTTCTGGGATGACGATTGCAAAAGTGACATTTATTTTGAAGTCCAACACGGTGGACATGATTTGACCCCAAAAGAGGTGAAAATAGGGTTCAAATTTTGTATGGAAAAATAATATAAAATAGACATTACAACTTTAAACTTCGTAGGAGCACATCTTAAAATAAAAAGGCAAACATAATATTTTGTAATTTTGAAAATTAACCACTTAGGGGTAAATGAGGTGAGTAAACATAAAAATCGATATGGATGTCGTTCTTGAGGTTTTATGGGATAGTGATTGCGAAAATGAGATTTATTTTGAAGTCCAACACGGTGGACATGATTTAACCCCTAAAGGGGTGAAAATGGGGTTCAAAATTTGTATGGTAAAATAATATAAAATAGACATTACAACTTTAAAATTCGTAGGAGCATGTCTAAAAATAAATAGGCAAACACATATTTTGTTATTTTGAAAATTATCCCTTAAGGTGTAAATGGGGTAAGTAAACATGAAAATCGATGTGGATGTCGTTCTTGAGGTTTCATGGGATGGTGATTGCGAAAATAACATTTATTTTGAAGTCGCACGGTGGACATGATTGGACCTGGACATGCACATCCAGGGGACGGGGACAGGGACAGGGAGGGAACGGGAACGGGATACTAATATCGCTGGATACAATTCTGAATATTATAAACTAGCTTCCGCCCGCGACTTCGTCCGCGTGGACATTCGATAAAATCCTCATGTTTTAATTTCATTAAATTCTGATCAGCCGTTTTTACGTGATTAGGCGGGTTCCCACGAAGCGAGCAGCCTCGTGCGAGGCCCGTGCGGCAAACGTCCTGCCTCGCGAGGCAGCGCGCTTGGTGGGAACCCGCCTAATCACGTAAAAACGGCTGATCAGAATTTAAAACATGAGGATTTTATCGAATGTCCACGCGGACGAAGTCGCGGGCGGAAGCTAGTCTAATATAAAAAAAAAAAAAACAAAAAAAAAACATTTGATAACACCCTGTATATTGCCGTAAAGTTTTGATGACCGGCTGATGTTAGGTTCTTATGTATTTCTTAATATCAGCCCCTAATTTGAAGAACAAATAACTTAAGAATTAAACATTATTCACCCGGCTGTATTTAGGCCATTGGGTGCAGGGTTAGTAATTCTAGTGAATAGCACTACAAATTCCAACCTAAAGACGAGCAAATTAAGATGAGATTGATTTCTTAAACGAAAGTTAAATACCCAACATCAGCCCCCGGCTGATAATAGAAAGTTTTGGAAAATCACATAGTCAAACTCCAGCCCCCCAAATTTTTCGAAATTAGTAAATTTAACTGCAAACTTGTAATCTTAAAACGTTATCTAACTAATCTATTACTAGTATCAAAGTTTAAAACTATAAAAAATTGCATCTTGCCTTCATAAACACACTTCCCAAAGTTCGCATCGATCTATGTTTTATGCTGTTTTTCAAACATAGTCACCTCTATTCGGTCTCGGTGAACATTTTTGGTCGTTGTGTGAATTGTAGGTGTCGTGACGGGGTAATACTGATTTCCAACGTCGAGGATTAACTAGGGATGTGGCTCCATTAAACAGTTTCCGATTTTTATTGTTTTTTAATTAAAGCAAAGCAAAAACGTATTGGGGGCTGGAATTAGGGGGGGGGGGGCTGGAGTTAGGCATATCCACCCTATTCCAAATTCATACAAATAGTCGAAAAGCGAGCCATACTTCGATCAAATACCTACGCGCCTCGAGTTCGGTCTGCAGTCTGCACTCGGTACCTACACAAACAGTAATGATCCCAACTATTTTATCATTAGTCGGTTTTGTCATTAGAAATTATTTTCTAAAAAAGTACGATTTGCCCAGTGCCCGGCCCCCCTGTTTCTATTTCCGGCCCTCCTATTTCTATTGCCCAGTATACCGGCCGCCTTTCAAAGAACATGACGAGAAGAAAAAAACCACATCGTTCAATGCAGTAGCGATCGTTTGAGTAATTCGCTAAAAAACACATCGGAAATAACAAGAGACAAACAATTAATATTATTAGTAGATAAATTTCAAAGCTGGCAGGTGTACTAGTAGTATTTTGCAGGATAGCCAGTATACCGGCCTCCTAGTGTATACTAGGAGGCCGGTACACTGGGCAAGCACCCAGTAGATCCGGCCACCCGTTTCCATACAAAAAAAATCAACTTCATATACAAGCACATTTAGACGGCCGAGTACTAGACACAAAGTACTTTAAATTTAATAAAAAGGGATAGCATTATACATTCTTCTAGAGAATCCCTCTTTCAACAAAAAGAGACAAAACATTATATCGAGCTCAGTCCCAGTTAACCGGCCCCCTGCCGATATACTGGAAACATGTGGTTTCGTTGTCTAGTAAGGCGGCCCCTTGATATTACTAAATATCTGCTTATTAAGCCATATTTAACATTAAAACAGTAATAAATAACAACATACCTTGAGAACAAACTAAATATTTACCTTTTAACGATGCCTTGAAGGACAATATTGACTATTTGGCAAGAGCTCTCCACTATTTTTTTTTATCTCCACTTGCGAAATCGACCCGGATGCGGGCTTCAACGTAAACACAAATTATAAAATATTACGTAACGTTTCGCTAGTGGCGTCCATACCATTCGATGGATCGATAACAGTGTTGCCAGGAAAATATCCAAATTGTTAAGAAATTGCCACGAATTTCTTATTTTATTCGAAAAACTGTTGGGGGGCCGGATAACTGGAGGCGGCCGGCTAACTAGGCATATTACCCTGTGTACATACTGACAAAATGCAAGTCAGCGTTTTGGAATTGGAATTTTTAGATTTTAGGCATTCACAATGCTATTTTTATATTAAGATAAATATTTTAATAGAAAAGTTCAGACGGGTGAGTCGATTTTTTCTAGTATTTTCTATTAAAATATTTATCTTAATATATAATTTGTCACTTAAATCAGTTAAATCTGTGAAATAAAAATAAATAAATTAAAAAATATTAAAAACACAACGGCCTGGGAACACAACACAACTGCCTGGGAAAAAAAATAAATAAAAAAATATTAAAAACACGACTGTATGACAAAAACGAACTAAAAAGTTAAATAATAAGAGTGTCATTGCAGTCGGGGGACCGTTTCATGGAACAATTTTTGATCATAGAGGTCCCCCGACTGCAATGACACTCTTATTATTTAACTTTTTAGTTCGTTTTTGTCATACAGTCGTGTTTTTAATATTTTTTTATTTATTTTTTTTCCCACAAAATTTCGTAATACTAACTACTACTTTCGTAATAAAGACTAATCAACCTACCTAAAACTGTGTCAACAATATTTTTAAGACCGCAATTGTGGCAACAACAGAGATTCAAAGTTGAAAAATCCTTGGGGGGCTGGTATTAGGCATATTCACCCTACTATCTTATCTTCTTAATATATAAAATCGTAAACTGAATGACTGACTGACTGATCTATCAACGCACAGCCCAAACCGCTTGACCTAGAGACTTAAAATTTTGCACACAGATACCTTATACAGTGTAGGCATCCACTACGGAAGGATTTTTGAAACTTCCATCCCTAAGGAGATGAAAGAAGGGATGAAAGTTTGTATGAAAGTCCCTCAGCTTTTAAGCTAGGATCTTCAAATTTTCTGTTTAGGCTGACGATTGAAAATTAATAAATACGGGTCTCAGCGTTTTTTAAAATTCTACCCCCAAAGGGGTCAAAAGGCGGATGAAGTTATGTATTGTAGAAAATCCTTCATTTTCGAAGTAAATATCGCTAAATTTATAATTTAGGCTTATGGATGGAAATCTAACGCATGAAATGAATGAAAAGGGGTAAAAAAACCTTTAAATAGATATGGATGTCGTTATTGGTTTTTTTCTGGGATGACGATTGCAAAAATAACATTTATTTTGAAGTCCAACACGGTGGACATGATTGGTGATTGATAAGGGGTGAAAATGGTGTTCAAATTTTGTATAGAAAAATATTATAACTAATTTTTATAACTCTCAAAGCACGTTTACGTGATAAAAAGTAAAGGTTCTTATTATGTAATATCTCAAAATATAATTCAAAGTTTTGTTCACCGGACTGATCAGAGAACATGACATTTATTCATAACAGCAAATAATTTAAAATCAAACAAAAATTTTCTAAATGCGGCCCAGTCTACACCGCTGCACTCGCAGGTGAGGTGCGGCGCGGGAGGGGCGCCGCTGCACTCGCACACCGCTTCGTCTGCCGCACCCCCTCAAAAACCAGAAAATTCGATTAAGCAGCGCCTTAAGATCTAAGGGTTCAGAACGTTCACCCTGGCAAAGGATATCCCTCGATCACAAAACGCCGTATATTGAACTTTTATGTCGTGAGCAAATGCTAAGTACTACTTACTGTGTTTACCTTTCTCAAATTTATTTTTTGCGGATCTAAGATTAAGAAAATAAAGGTATTTTTATAAATGAAACATAACCCCAGGTGGAGTACTTGAAAATTATGTTTAATATAAAAAAGTGCACGCGAATTCAATAAGTTGTGTCTGTCTACATAGTGTAAAATTATTTGTCATCAGCAAGAAACATAGCTCACCTACCTACAGTACAGATTACAATTAAGCACGTATGCACTGCACCCACGTATGGATAAATCTAAGTATCGAATTTCTAAGTTTAAATGTCTGCTATTCGAGCTATGATATTCATACTAAAACAAGCTACCTGCTACTAACATTCGGATGTTCGGTTGGCATCTAACGATGTGTCAGGAGCTTTGAAAATGAAGAAATGTGGTGTGGCCTGATGGGGCATTGGGGCCTAGGAAGGCTAAGAAGGATATCTGTTTTTAGGGTTCCGTACCTCAAAGGAAAAATGGAACCCTTATAGGACCACTTTGTTGTCCGTCTGTCTGTCAAGACCCTTTATTTCATTTACTCGATGTACTTGCATTTTTAACCGACTTCAAAAAAAGGAGGAGGTTCTCAAGTCGACGGTATTTTTTTTTTTTTTTTATGTATGTTTTAACATAACTTTGTCAATCTCAAACCGATTTTAAAAATTATTTTTTTGTTTGAAAGCATATAGTTACAGATTGGTCCCATTGTCATAAGATCACGATCTGATGATGGGATCCTGGAGAAATCAAGGAAACTCTTCAAATATTATAGGCACACCTATAGCGATTTTGGTATTTTCTTAAGTAACTCGTGCATTTGCTTTCGAAAAGTACCATTTTGGTGAAGTGGAACTGATGATGAAGACCATAGATGATCACCGGAACTATTCAATAGGTACTAAACTAAGTATCTCACTGGTGCGATACGATTACATTAATACGGTTTCTAGGCTATTTATGTTGTTCGTCATAATGCATATGGTGAAGTGGAGCTGATAGTGAAGTACCAGGAGAACTCCTCAAGAACTAACGCCCCTGCGTCGGGAAAACCAGTATTTTGTAAAAGGTGATGAGCTATTGACATAAGACTATTGTAACTTAGATAATATCGTCGCTAAATATACCATACTTACACAAAAAAGTTAAATTAAAAAAAAAATAACTTTGGGTCTACCCATGTTTTATCTACCTAGATAATATACTTACTGGATAAGATAATATAAATAAACTAAAGTCTACCAAATACAGAAGGTACTTACTAACACTAAAAATAAAAAAATAAAAATGTTTTAAAAACAAAAAACAGACTTCAAAAAAGCTGAAAATGAAAACAAAAAAGCTTTAAAATTTAATACCTCTAAAAAACCTACACTACCTAATACAGAAGGTACTTACACTAAAAATAAAAAAATTGTTTAAAAAATAAAAAAAAACCGACTTCAAAAAACCTGCCTCTAAAAAAAGTAAGAAATAATATACAAATCATTAGATACGCATTATCATTGTTATAATAAAACACGTCAATTGAAGTCGGGTGGGGCTTTTAGAATAAAATTAAAAAAAGGAAGATGTACTCCAGCCCCACCCGACTTTAATTGACGTGTTTTATTATAACAATGATAATGCGTATCTAATGATTTGTATATTATTTCTTACTTTTTTTAGAGGCAGGTTTTTTTTAGATAGGTACTTAACGTTTTGATATTGTTTGGTGATTTGATTTTGGTGACAGATCTATTATTTTGGAGAAAGATTAATGAGAAAGCGAAACCACGATAAAAGTTTACGGAAAATATCCATCCCCGTTTTTACCGACTTCAAAAGGAGGGAGGTACTCAATTCGACCCCTTTTTTTGTTTTTTGTATGTACACCGATTACTCGAAGACGGCTGAACCGATTGAAATGACTCAAACGTTCTTACATTAGGTAAACTCCCAAGTTGGTCCCATTTTTCAAAATTTTATTATTTTATTATTACGAATATTATTTCTTGCTTTTTAGAGGTAGGTTTTTTGAAGTCGGTTTTTTGCTTTTTTTAAAAAAAAATTGATATCAGATATGCGTAGGTACCTATTAGTAATTATGCAGATTTTAAAATGTTTTGTTTGAGCTATTTGTTTTAAAGCTGTTTTTCGCCCTTCAAGTGCACCCGTTTTTCCCGGGGGGTCAGGAAAAAGGGATTAGGTAGGTATAATTATATATAATGATTATTACAAATTAGAAGTACCTACCTATTAAAAGTTTTGTTGATTAACAATTACGGTGTGTTCTTTATCTATGCCCTTAACATATCCTTCTTTCCGAGCCAAGTTCCGAGCTTCCCAAACTTTTCTGTTTTTGGCTATGGAGGTTTATAGTTAGGTATAGTTTAGTCTATGCCTTAGAGCAAGACGGGCTTCTGTGTTGCTATATGAGTCTATGCCATTATAAAAATGGGGTACGTATGCATTACAATGCCGAAAATTCATAATACATACGACCGAAATATCGATGTATAAAACACCTATTTTCAAAATACCGAACATATTAAATGTCGAAATCCGAAAGACCGAAACTTGAAAGATCGATTATCAACTGACCGAAAGTTCGAAATCCCGTAAGTTTTAAACCCCGAAAGTTAAAATGTCGATATTTAAGTATACTGACGTCTGCAGATATTGAAATGAGGAGCAAGAAACGCCCAAGCACCTCTTATGTGACTGTGGAGTCGGACCTCTAATCCACAGGCGTAGCCTCCATCTGGGACGACACGTAATCGACCCGGAGATACTAGACTTCTTGGAAGCCGCGGGGCTTAAGGAGTTACTATAATTAGGTGGCGAGTTACTATAGATCTTTTAGGTCGCAGTGACTGCAGTAGTTTAAAATGAAATTTTACATTGAAGGTATTGATTGAAATTAAATTATTGTTTTTATTTTAGCAAAACGAGTTTATGGAATGGAATAACGTCGACAGTCGATTGCCGCCCAGATACCCGCCAGCTGAGCCCACGGAAACTGCTAGATCGTATGAAAGATTCGGTCTGTCGGCGAGGCCCGACGTGCCGCCCCCTCGCCCACCGCCCAGTTCTGGCCTTAACTTTGCTGTCTACGATCCTGTGACTAGGCAACGTACGACAGCATTTGACCGCAACTGTACTGCACCCGGTTGTTGCGTACCAAAATGCTTTGCAGAAAAGGGCAACAGGGTAAGATAAGCTTAAATCAAAACCCATTAAAGTATGTTAGTACCTAGAGGTATTTTTCTGTAATCTGTTTTTTTTGTTTTGTAGGGATTTCCAGGAGTGCCTGGGTCTCAAGGCATGCGAGGTCTTCCCGGCCATGAAGGCATAGAAGGGCCTCAAGGCCCTAAAGGAGAAAAAGGTCAAGTAGGTCCACAGGGCCCGCGTGGTCCTAAAGGAGACAGAGGGAAGCCAGGTGCACAAGGTTTCGTCGGACCTACTGGTATTCAAGGGCCACAAGGTGAATCAGGAATGCCAGGAATACCTGGTAAAGATGGATGTAATGGCACTGATGTAAGTAATAAGCATTATAAAACGTTATCACCTAACTACGAGTAGCTCAATATACCTAGTGTGTGTGTGTTCCGTTCTCTGACATATAACTTTATTTTTAAAAGGGAGAAGCTGGGCCACAGGGATTAAAAGGATCACAAGGACCTCGTGGTTTCGCGGGATCGAAAGGTGACAAAGGTAATAAAGGAGACCCGGGTTATACGGGCCGTTACCCCAAAGGACAAAAGGGCGAGCCCGGAGCTGACGGAATGCAAGGTAGACAAGGTCCAGTTGGTCCATCAGGACCACCTGGCCTAACTGGTCCTAGAGGAAATACTGGACCTATGGTAAGTGACATGTTTCAATATTTTTTGTACCGATTATATACATACTTGAGATTCGACTAAAATAATAGAGTTCTTTCATTACCTTTAATATTTTACAAAATGTATTAATATACATGAGATTCTTAAACTACTTCATTTAAGGGCCCTGCTGGTGCTAAAGGAGACAAAGGATATAAGGGATCAAGAGGTTTAGCAATAAAAGGTGACAAAGGAGATAGAGGTGATCGAGGTGATAGAGGTCCATCTGGTCCAGAAGTCACATTACCAGTAATTAATGATCCAAAAGGCGCTATCAGACAAAGTCCAGGAGATATGGGTGAAAAAGGTGGAAAAGGTGAACCTGGTAATATGGGGGAAAAAGGAGATACAGGTCCTATGGGGGAACCAGGAGAAGCTGGACTTGTAGGTATCAAAGGAGAAAAGGGGATACGAGGAAATCCTGGAGAAAGAGTAAGACTTTTTTATAGCAATATATTATTTTTATTTTATCCTAAAAATAATAACAAAACATTTTGGTTCTCCCATTTTAACTAGACAGCTAAAATATTGTATTAGTATGGAAAAGTAAAAAAATTGGTATTTCGATTCGACCCATGTTTCTTTGGCAAATAATATTATGTTTAGTTACATTGGTAGAACACTCCCTTAAGTTAATTAAAACGACTACAAAATGGCGGTGTATAGCTATTCTATGAATATAAAAATTACACGAAGTCTGTTTTTAATATTTTAGGGTCGTGAGGGAATGTATGGAGCTCCTGGTCCTATGGGGCAAAAAGGAGATCGCGGATATGATGGTTTAGCGGGATTAGCTGGTAGACCTGGTAGCAAAGGTGAACCTGGGAGAGATGGATCTCCAGGTCCAAGAGGACTGAAGGGAATACCTGGACCAGCTGGTGGCTTGACAGGATCTCGCGGACCTCCAGGACCGCAAGGACCAAGAGGATATCCAGGTCCTGCAGGACCAAAAGGAACTGACGGGAAACCCGGAGAACAAGGTCCAGTTGGTCCAATGGGTCCTCCTGGTGGACAAGGAGAACCTGGCGCTCCAGGAATTGAAGGACCTTCAGGTCATAAAGGTGAAAAGGGTGAATCAGGACTTGATGGGCCAGTAGGTGGAATAGGTCCTAGAGGGTACGATGGTCCTGTTGGACCTCAAGGACCGCGGGGACCTAAAGGGAATGATGGATTATCGATTGCTGTAAGTATTATCTGTCATGAATAAGAATTTAATAAAAATTAATAAATAATGCAAGAGTGTAAAACTTACCTTTAACTATCTCACTCACATTACAGAAACTCAAAACTAACTAATCATTAGTGAGTTATTGTTTTTTACTTTGTCAATATACTAACTAGCCTTTTCGGATCACGAACATTGTGTTATTTGTGTTGCATTAGATAATAAAAACAATATGCGTACATTTGCAAATTATGTTTATTTTTCCATAGGGTCTAAAAGGTGACGGTGGATTACCAGGTATACCAGGAGACAAGGGACAAAAAGGAGAAAGGGGCTATGCAGGTTTACGTGGTGTGCCAGGCAATTCCACCTTTGGTACTCCAGGTAGCCCAGGGGAAATGGGTGCCCCAGGAGACAAAGGTGATAAAGGTACTCCTGGCTTTGATGGCATACCGGGAAACCCAGGTCCGAAGGGAGACATTGGAGGACGTTGCAATGAGTGCTATCCTGGGGGCCCTGGACCAAAAGGAGATCGTGGATCAGATGGTATAGCAGGTGCAATAGGGGAAAGAGGACCAACTGGCCCAGTTGGCCTTCCTGGAGAAAGAGGCGCTGACGGACTGAATGGATTGCCAGGAGGAGCTGGTGCTCCAGTAAGTTTGACTGCCGCTGAAGTATTTATTGCTTTTATCTTTTTTAATATCAAATTTCTTACTTACTTTGATATAATTTTTAGGGTGAACGCGGTGATGATGGACCAATCGGCCCTCCAGGAGAACCCGGCAAAGACGCTATGATACCATCTAATTTGATAAAAGGTCCGCCTGGAGCTAAAGGAGAACGTGGATTACAAGGAGCATCAGGGCCTAAAGGAGACCGCGGACGTAATGGCCCTAAAGGAGACCGAGGTCCAGTTGGTATGCCAGGAACAAAGGGTGATAGAGGTGATATGGGACCATCTGGAGTAGACGGAATACCTGGTACTGATGGATTCCCCGGAACTAATGGTATGAAGGGAACAAGTGTGAAAGGAGAAAAGGGAACACCTGGTGACAAAGGTTTTAAAGGCGGCAAAGGTACTCCAGGAAGAATGGGATTAAAAGGTGATCGAGGTCAATGCCCGGCAAACCTAAAAGAACTGACAAGAGGTGATCCTGGACAACGAGGAGAACCTGGAACCCAAGGACCACCAGGTATGTTATAACATGTTATAATTAGGTTAAATAACCACTTTATTATTTATTATTGCTTTTTCACAATGTGATAAAGTTTTTTATCTACACTCATCATAGCACAGTAGCACGTGGTATATTTAAATCACGAAAAAAGTTACCTTTTCCTTTGTGATACCTATAGTAGTTATTTATTACTAAAACCCAAGTTTTACATATCGCAACCCGCCGAAACCTATATCTCCAAAAGCGATTTTTTTTCGAGGTTACCACATGGTTAAGGTATTGTCGTGTTCTACAGCTTTGATCGATTGCCATTGCCACAGAGAATAGTAAGTTAAATGAAAGTAAAATGAAAAAATAAAAAAATAAACATTTTTGGAGATCATAATCACCTAGGTTTCGGCGGGTTGCTTTTTTTGTAATTGGAGTAAGGGGAAGGAACAATAGCAAAACACACCGCAGTATAAGCGGAGCGAACTATTTTCATCCATTTCCCATTTACCCAATGTAGAAAACACAAATTTAACTCTTGTAGTCTGCCAGCCAGAACAATCCGAGTCTAGGAGATTCCACGAATTCAAAATTCAGAGTTGCCATCACAATATACAATTTACCTCAAAATTATAAAGTTGCTTATAAAAAGTAATAAAAAATTACAAGAAATATTAATTATGAGTAATTTTAGTGAAGTAACCCTTAATGTTTTTTTAAATATGTTTTAAACATGTTTAAAACAAAATGTTTTAAAACGTGTTTTCAACAGATGTGGTTTTTTTCCAGTGTTTTAAACACTTGTTTTAAACAAATGTTTTAAACATTGCCAACCCTGCAATTTAGTTAATTACCTACTATTCTATTTATAGGTAAAAACGGAGACAAAGGTGATAAAGGTGTACCTGGTCGTTCAGGAGAGAAGGGAGAACTAGGTTTACCTGGGCGACACGGTCCGACTGGCCCCCGTGGACTCCCCGGACCGCGAGGAGATAAAGGTGATATGGGACCTATAGGATTCCCAGGAACACCAGGGTCAAAAGGTTCCCAAGGTTTCCCTGGTATACCCGGAGCCAAAGGAGATAAAGGTGAAATGGGGCCTTCAATGCCAGGTCCAGTTGGACCTTCAGGATTACCGGGACTAAAAGGAGATCAAGGTCTGAGAGGAATTCCAGGAACGCCTGGTACTGATGGTCCACCGGGACCAATAGGACTAACCGGAGACAAGGGAGATAGAGGTTTCACTGGACGACCAGGAATTTTCGGACCTCAAGGACAAAAAGGAGAGCCTGGTCCAGTGGGACCTCCTGGCATAGCTGGAACACCTGGCCTCCCAGGAAGACAAGGACCTAAAGGGCAGGCAGGTTATCCTGGTCCAATAGGGAAACCAGGAAATATTGGTTGGCCCGGATTCAAAGGAGAACCAGGAATACCAGGACACGATGGACCAAAAGGAATACCAGGCACTCGAGGACGACCAGGATCTCCTGGTTTGGCAGGCATACCAGGAACCCAAGGAGAAAAAGGAGACAAAGGTGACCTAGGCTACCAAGGAACACCAGGATCACCTGGATTAGATGGATCTCCTGGCCCAATGGGACTGCAAGGCTTAAAAGGAGACCAAGGTTACCCCGGCCCTCCTGGAAATACGGGAAGAATGGGTTTCCCGGGACAAAAAGGGGATACAGGACCCCAAGGTCTTACTGGTTTTAAAGGTGAACCTGGTCAAGCATCGGACAAAGGACAAAAAGGAGAATCTGGAGTACCGGGTCTAAATGGAATGGACGGTCAGCCTGGAGCAAGGGGTGATAAAGGTGACAAAGGGAATTCAGGTCTTCCCGGTTATGGAATTAAAGGTTCTATGGGCCCTAAAGGTGACATTGGTTGGCCCGGACGTGATGGAATACCTGGAACTCCAGGTGGAAAAGGAGATGTAGGTCGTACAGGACCTCAAGGAATAAAGGGAGAGATGGGCTTGCAAGGCCAACCAGGAACACCAGGATTGCCAGGTATGGATGGAGCACCAGGACCACAAGGTGATACCGGTTTACCAGGAATACCTGGTGCTAAAGGTGACAAAGGAGATAAGGGAACCGCTGGACAAGATGGTTACGATGGATCAAAAGGAGAAAGAGGTCCATTAGGGCCGACAGGATTGCCTGGCCCTCTTGGCTATTCTGGACCAAAAGGAGACAGAGGACCTCCTGGCCCATCAATCAACGTTAAAGGAGAAAAAGGAGAAATGGGTCCACAAGGTATTACTGGTGAAAAAGGTGACAAAGGAGACAGAGGTTTACCTGGCTTGCAAGGATTACAAGGATACAAGGGAGACCGCGGATTTACTGGCGAAAAAGGAGACAGAGGCTTAACTGGATTTACTGGAGAAAAGGGTAAGAGACGAATTATTTAATAACTTTACTTTTATTAATTGTGGTCAATTTTAGTATAAAGCTTGACACTAGAAGGACATTGCCTGTGTTAAGTTTTACTATCCCTAGCACAAAATCAGCAAATTCATTTGAGTTGAGAGGCAACTTCAATTAATTCGTGCGTTGATAATTTGATATCTCAGTCAGTCAGTCAAGATTTTGAATTTTATATATACAGGGTTACAGATTAAGTCGACCTATTTCTCTTTAAGGGCGTGTAGTTTACTGATTTGACTATGAAACACCCTATCCTAAATCTAACCGTTTTCGAGATATTTAAATTTAATTGATTTTTTATAAAAAATACAAGATTTTCTGCTATCAGCTTAGATATTTTGAAATGTGTAAGTATGACTATTATTTGATTTTTTACATGTAAAATAAGATGTTTTATGACCTCAACAACCAATATTGTGCGTTAAAAATGAATAAATAAGTCGTTGTACACGATTAAAACTTAAAAAAACTATTAAACATTTAGAAAGTTTATTTTTCTTTAAAGGATATCTAAAAAAAAAATACGGCGGCGCCTGTTTTGCAGATATGCCTAAAATATCTACGTTTCATCAGCTATCCAACGATGTATAACAGGTTTATATAACGTATAACGTATGACAGGTAACGTATAACAGGTTTAACGATATCTAGGGTTTTAACAATTTTTTTTAGAAAAAAACTTAGTTGCGAGCCCCGGGTAGCGGCTAAGGCTAAGACTCAAAGGCTATACTATTTGAGTCACGAGTCAGACTCTAATAGATGAGCTTTTGTTTATGCATATTACTCGACAAAACCTAATCTATCGCGGTAAATAAGTTGACTCAAATGGATTAGCTTTTTGCCTTGATATTGTCAAAGAAAATGCACGGACAAAACCTAGTATAGTACTGTACCAGCAAACAAATCGTATTAATGAAATCGTCGTTTAAAATCCTAGTGACCTTTTTTAAAGATTTTTAGGATTCCTCTGATAAAATTGATCTAATGATTTGAACGACAAATTGTTAAAGTTTGTATGAGAATTTGTATAGGGTTGAAGGTAGAGTCGCCATTTTTGGAGGGTAGATACCTTTCACGATGAGCACTAAGAAAGGATTTTTAAAAAATCCTGTTATACAGGGTGCTATATGTTGTTCAAGTTTGTATGAGAATTTGTATAGGGTTGAAGGTGGAGAGTTAGAGACACCATTTTGGAGGGTAGATACCTTTCATAGTGTAGGTAAGCATTAAGAAAGGGTTTTGGAAAATTACCGTTATACAGGGTGCAGAGTGTTCCAGTTTGTACATATTTTTTTATGGGAAAATTTAAATGTCTGAAATAAGGTCTACTGATATATATTGGTAATGCGTGATTTTCAAAATAAATGCACAATATCTTAATTTATTTTATTTTTATTTTAACTATCTTTATTGTACAATACAGAATGGTACAAGAGGCGGACTTAATGCTAGTAGCTAAGTTAATCACGAGAACGAAGTCGCGGGCAATAGCTAGTGTTTTATAAAAGGTTTAATTTAACACGGTTTACTTTAAAGGCGCATTAATGTTTTGAAATTTAAAAAATATTGATATACAATGTATGACAAAGTCAGACATAAAAAAAATAACTTTAAATATAAGTCATAATAATATGAAAAACATTACGTTCAACAACAACAAAAACATTGTTCATAAACAAAGATGTTATGTCCAAAAATCCGTAAAAACACGTGTGATGGCAAGCTAAACTATTGATATTTTTCAGAATTATGAAAAAACTACCAGCCAGATTTCAATTTTTTTTTATGGGACCACACACGAACTATGTTCTTCGAGATAAAAAAAGAATTGTATAAATCGGTTAACAACTGACGAAGTTATAGTAAAACATACATGAAAAAAAACCGTCGACTTGAGAACCTCCTTTTTTTTTTGAAGTCGGTTAAAAAAAAGAAGAAAATTACGAAAAACCATTTTATATTATTATTAAAGTTCAGTTTACTTGGTCATGTACCTGCAATTGCACTTTGCACGTTTATTCATGTAAAAATACAGAGCTTGATAAATTGTATAACTGGATTACATTGTTTATGGAAGTGAATATTTTTTTATCTAAATTTCGGCATCATATCTTTGCACATTTTATGCACTTAAACTGATCTAGTATATTAAGCTTTGCATTTTTATTATTGTTTAAACTTATTTATGTCTAGAATGTAAATAGTTCTTACGGTAGCGTCTTGCTATGACATCTTTATAGTGCTTGTAAATAAAAAGAAAATGCCTTATAAAATTACCTACAATTTTCTCTGTCATTCAAATCATTAGATCAATTTTATCAGAGGAATCCTAAAACTCTTTAAAAAAGGTCACTAGGATTTTAAACGACGATTTCATTAATACGACTTGTTTGCTGGTACAGTACTATACTAGGTTTTGTCCGTGCATTTTCTTTGAAAATATCAAGGCAAAAAGCTAATCCATTTGAGTCAACTTGTTTACCGAGATAGATTAGGTTTTGTCGAGTAATATGCATAAACAAAAGCTCATCTATTAGAGTCTGACTCGTGACCTTTGTAAATTCGCCCCCGGGTAGCAGTTCTAACAGTCCCTCGCCAATGGGGTTGGTAAACTTTTCCAAAACTGTTGTGATTTATATATTTTTGGCTTTGGAGTCAGGAATAACAAATTGCGGAATTATATAATGCTTCATTTTAATTTAAATAAAAATTTAAATTTTTAATTTACAGCATAGTACAATAAATCACTATTACGGCTGTATGCGTAGGTTATGCCTTTGCTCCAAAGACTTTCTATGTTGTTGCTCAAAACAAAAAAAACAAAGGTATGATTACTCTTTGTCACTGTCTGTCAAATCTGTCAATCAGTTTTTTAAATCAGTAAATGCAAAGGAACTTCGTGTTCAGCCGTATGTTTGAGATATTTTATCGCGATAATAATATAAAAAGATATATTTAGTTAACAAGGTAAAATAAAAAAATCATAATATTATTTTCTTTATTCTTCAAACTTGTGCTATCAAAAAAAATATAAAACAATTCTCTTTGAAAAAGTTTACCAACCGTGCGTGAAATTTGTGTAGTAGTTTTTTGATTGGATCGATATCGTATATCTACTAATCACTTATTTGGTTCAACTTTTTAAACAAATTTAGACTTTAAGATGTTTTGTTGGAACTTGAAAGTTTAGTAAATTTAGTATCTTGTACGTTCATCTAATGTTTTATTTAGCTTTTTTGCCTCCCCCTGTTGCCTATGAAACTAAGTTTTTTCGCGAAATTTTTGATAAAACCGTAGACTTTTATAGGTACCTCGTTGGATAGCTGATGAAATGTAGATATTTTTAGGTACATCTGCAAAACAGGCGCCATAATATATATTTTTTAATATCCTTTAAAGAAAAATAAACTTTCTAAATTTTAATTAGTTTTTTTAGGTTTTAATCGTCTACAACGACTTTTATTCATTTTACGTACAATATTGGTTATGGAGGTCATAAAGCATCTTATCTTTGCATGTAAAAATCTAATAATAGTAATAATAAGACTTACAAATTTCAAAATATGATATGAAAACAATTAAATTCAAATATCTCGAAAACGGTTAGATTTAGGATAGGGTGCTTGTTTCATAGTCAAATCAGTCAGAAAAGATGTAAACTACACGCCCTTAACGGGAATAGGTCGACTAAACCTGTATGTATACAGTGCCTCTGGTCTTGAACTGGCGATAAATCAAAGGCGTGAAATACACCTAATTTTATCAACAAAAACACCCACATGTTGGGGTCTATCCCCACTCTCCCTATAAAATCATATAAAATTTTACTTCAGTATTTTTATGACGTATTTAAGTTGAAAGTTTACACATTTTTTTTTTATTTATAGGTGATATTATTAGCTTTCGAAAAGTACTTTGTTATAACTGTAGGACTTCGAAATCCGGAGAAATTAATATTTTTCGACAGGGTTATCAAAAATAAAAAGTCTGGCGGCCATTCCAACAGGAGTGGGGATAGACTCTAACATGTGGGTGTTTTTGTCGTAAAATTAGGTGTATTTTACGCCTCTAAATTATCACTAGTTTAAGACCAAAGGCACTATATAGTTAGATGATCATGAACAAAGGGAAATGATCTTGAGTTTATATAAAAACCATACTTATAGAAAAAGGATGTTCAGTTTTTTAGAATCCTCTTCCTACACTCACAAACAACAGCATTAGGTTCCCAAAAAATATCAAAAAGCAAAAGATATTACACACAGAGTATGTTTGGTTTGGTTGATGGATCTGAGACGTGTTGCGTAATAATGAAACCCTTCTAGTATGCAACACTCCAGTAATTCTGAGCTGCGGGAGCCTTTCAGCCATTGAACGTGCAGTTTGATGGATTAAATGCTACCCTGGTAAAGCGGGGGATTTACAAACGCAATGCGTTGCTTAGTGGATATAAATTCCTAGATTCCTACCGTACCGCTACCACAGAATATATACTCTAACGCGACGCTAGGTACTCTGCTTTTAGTTTTGTTTCTAGGCCTATGTTCACGTTCAAATTTACTCTTTCACTACCTATCTCTTTACAATTTTAATATGGTTTATAATGGCATAACTTAAATTGTGGCTTTGCCAGAAATACGAAAATTAATAACGAAATTTTAGTACATTTAAATTGTTTTTTGGAATATTTATTAAAAAAATTACCTACCTGGTTATTGTGTTAAAACGATAAAAACGTGTCAAAAGCTATTTTTTTGTATAAAAACAACATCAATGTCGTTGAAAACTACGAAATCTATTTTTTGGTGATATTTAGGATTTTTACAGAGTTACCAAGCCATTTTTTTATATTTATTTCATCACACTGCGGAAGCTCAAACATTTTTTTTTTTAATTTTTAAAAAAGGTACACATAGCATTGTAAAATGCAAAAAAACTATTGATATTTAATCTTTTGAATTTTAAAGAAAGCGTTTTATTTAAGAAGTCTTAAATTTATACTAGGTAGGTACACCGGAAACAATACCCGATTTAATATCATTCTTAGAAAGTTTATTTGCTAAAACACACGCTATCGCATATAATAGAAAGAAAAACACTTTTTTATAAGAAGCACGTTTTTAAAACGGAGAAAGTATAAAATAATTTATCTCGTAAACATTTATAACCCTATATAGAAGTTTTAAACCTAAAAACGTGGGGCGCATGCAAAAGACAATAAATGATAATCTAATACCTAAATAAAAGATAAATCTTACAAAATGTTTTTTTATGCATTCATATATTATTATATATTATGTATTACATACAAAAAATGCCCAATTAATACTGGAGTGTCGAATACTGGAAAGGTTTCCTTAAATAAACTGCGCGTTCATACAAACTGAGGCGAATTCCGCATGTCATTATTTATGGTTTTCACAATAGGAAAACATGTCTTTTGATATCGAAGCTGATCTCTTGTTGATTGGCATTATCTGAAGAAGAATCTCAAGTCTTGAGATTTTTTTCTTCCTAGCATCTTGAGACTCATGCGAGGACGAAAAGAAGAAAATGGGTCCATGGGTTGAGTAGGTAGGTACATACCTACTCAACGCATAGAATTTGGAGAATATGTAATTCTTGTTTCTTAAGCCCAAAATTGAGACACAGTGTGTTTCCGTTTTGGGTTTAAGAAACACCATTTGTTTCGCTTTTGGAAAAAAGAACTGTGTCAAAAAGCATTACCATTCAAACACCATTGAAATACGATTTTGACGTTAACATTAACAGACTTGACCCCCAGGAGTGTTGAATACTGGAAGGGTTTCAATATACTCAGACGTGTTAATGGTTATCTATATACTTTTTCAGGTGACATGGGACCTTCTGGGCCTGCTGGTACCCCTGGTAGAACAATGGTTGGTGAAAAGGGATTGCCTGGTTTATCAGGAAAGCATGGTCGTTCAGGATTACAAGGAGCATCGGGAGAAAAAGGAGACAGAGGTTTGCCAGGTCTTCCTGGACCAACGGGACGGCCAGGAATACCAGCTCCACCAGGCCCAAGGGGGGAGAAAGGTGATCAAGGGCGCGAAGGCTTAGCTGGACCTCCGGGAATCGATGGCACACCAGGACTTGCTGGACCACCCGGTTTTGTAGGTTCTAAAGGTGACAGAGGAGACAAAGGTGCTACTGGTTTTGGTCTACCCGGTGAAAAGGGAGAACCAGGACCCCAAGGAGTACCTGGTCTGCAAGGTGAGAAGGGCAATAAAGGTGAACGTGGGTTGAATGGACTTGATGGACAACCTGGCCCTATGGGACTTCAGGGTGTAAAGGGTGACAAAGGATACCTAGGCCAAACAGGATATACAGGAGTACAAGGAGCTAAAGGCGATAAAGGAGAATCAGCGGCTCTAATAATTGGACCGAAAGGGGAGCCAGGAATTCGGGGCCCACCAGGACAGAATGGTCTTCCTGGCTTTGACGGACAACCTGGTAACGCAGGTTTGGATGGTCGACCAGGAGATAAGGGTGACCGTGGATATCCTGGACCACGAGGACCTCAAGGACCTCAAGGTCTTCAAGGTATTGAAGGTCTGCAAGGTGAAAGAGGAGAGACTGGACTCACCGGCATGGCGGGAGCGACTGGAGTACCTGGTGCCCCTTGTATTGCTCAAGATTACTTAACGGGTATACTATTAGTCAGACATAGTCAAAGCGCAATTGTGCCTCAGTGTGAACCAGGTCATGTAAAATTGTGGGATGGTTATTCATTACTCTATATAGATGGTAATGAGAAAGCGCATAATCAAGATTTAGGTGACGCAGGATCATGTATAAGAAAATTCAGCACAATGCCATTCTTGTTTTGTGACCTTAACGAGGTTTGTAATTATGCTAGTAGAAATGATAGAAGTTACTGGTTATCAACCGGTGAAGCCAATCCAATGATGCCCGTAGAAGGAAATGACATTGCCAGACATATTTCAAGGTGTGTGGTTTGCGAGGTGCCTGCTAATGTAATAGCCGTACACAGCCAAACTTTGGATCCGCCCTCATGCCCAGGCGGATGGAGCGATCTTTGGATTGGATACAGTTTCGCAATGGTAAGTGCCTGAACACTATTAATTTAAAGTTACTCCAAAGCGAAAGTCAGAAATTATAAGTAACTAAACAAAGGTGCACCTTTATATTTAATTTAAAAAGCTTAGGGGTTCCTTAAATTGCATAACATTAATAAACCTATTTTGAAAATCCATAACAGTCTTGCCATAACCATAAGAATAAATGTATTTATTCTTATGCCATAACCTTAATTCGCATAGCAATGTATTTTCAAAATATACTTATATCATTATTAAGCATAACAATTAAAATCCATAATTTTAAAATCCATAATTATAAAAACTAGAACTTTAAAATTCATAACATGAAAAGCTATAATTTTTAAATTTGAGATTTTTGCATTCGCATTTGATTAGTATTGTATAAAAGCCATAATTATAAAAATCTATAATATTAAAATACATAGCGTTAAAAGATTTTAGTTTAAAAATATGAATCAATCTGAAATGATGGTAAATTGCAAAATTGAGTGGGCAGACACAAAAGCAGGGGGATGGACGGGACGGGTGGGGGAGGGGGGAAGCTCGCCATGAAAACGTCTAAGGATTGGACCACATCTATCAGCACCGAACCGCGTTTTTCCGTCGCCCTATCCTTTTCTGTCACTCAGAACCGCCATTTGCTAGAGCGAGAAAGATAGCGGGAATGCGATAGCACGCGGCGGAATCCTCGAAGCGATCGCATTCCCGCTAACCTTTTTGCAGTGACAGAAAAGGATAGGGCGACGGAAAAAAGGTGATACCGTGCAGACAGATGTGGTCCAATCCTTAAACAGTTCATTAGGTTCGGTTAGGTTAGAACTACGACCAAAGTATGCGAAAGCCGAGTGAGTGGAGCGAGCGTGCCGCAAGGCAGAGCGGCGGCGGCTGGCGGGCCATGCGCCAGGAACCACGTTTTTGTAGAATTTACTATCAATACCTAGAGGTCTTAAACTTTTAAACTATTTCATCAAATTACTCCTGTAAGATAACTATTATACGCTACATACTTAAGTAGCTATATCTCTAGGGATATAACTATGTGTATCACTGTGTATATCACAGGTTTAACCATCTTTCCGTGACATATCCATCCTTACTAATATTAATGCAATATTAATTAATTATAAATGCGAAAGTCCGTTTGTTTGTTATACCTGCACGTCTTAACTACTGATTCGGCCTTCATGAAATTTTGCATACACGTTGTTAGGATTACAGAAAAGGACATAAGGCACCTTAAAGTTTTATCTTGTTACGTACTGTACCCCTTGTTGAACCCAGAGCCAAGCTTACCCGCTATTATACCCAAGATATCCCGGACGTCAGCCTGTTAGAGATTAGTATGGCTCTCAAACAGCTGAAAAAAAAACAAAGCGACAGGTGACGACGGAATCACTACAGAACTTCTGAGAGCGGGCGGTAAGCCGATACTTAAAGTCCTCCAGAAGATTTTCAATTTCGTAATCGTCGAGGGCAGAACGCCGAAGGCATGGAACATAAGTGAGGTGATTATGTTCTTTAAAAAGAGTCACAAGTCCCTCTTAAAGAACTACAGACCCATCTCACTTCTTAGCCATATCTATAAGCTGTTTTCAAGAGTGCTTACGAATCGTCTCGCTCGCAGGTTCGACAACTTCCAACCTCCCGAACAAGCCGGGTTTTGAGAAGGCTTTTTTAGCACCACATCCATACGCTGTGGCAGGTTATACAGAAGACCGAGGAGTATAATCTGCCACTTTGCTTGGCGTTCGTGGACTATGAGAAAGCCTTTTATTCTATAGAAACCTGGGCGGTGCTGCACTCTCTACAGAGGTGCCAAGTGGACTACAGGTATATCGAGGTGTTGAGGTACTTATACAAAAATGCCACCATGTCGATCCGAGTACAGAACGAGCACAAATCCTATCGAACTGCAGCGAAGTGTGAGACAGGGAGATGTCATTTCTCTGAAACTGTTCACAGCACAGCTGCATTGGAGGACATTTTTAATCTCTTAGACTGGAAAGGAATCGGCATTAACATTAATGGCCAGTACCTCACACCTTCGTTTTGCCAATGACATAGTTCTTATGGCCGAAACCTTGGAAGATCTGAACACAATGCTCGAAGATCTCCGTAGTGCTTCCCAAAGAGTGGGTCGCAGGATGAACATGGATAAGACGAAAATCATGTCGAATATAAAATGAAATAAATCACTTTTTAACAGATACTAGCGCGGTTTTATTAAAAGTACCTTGGTAATTAGTTGGTATTTGGTTTGATTTTTTATTTTCCGTGACCACGGCAGCTGCAAAGGTACCGAAACGTCGGGAATATAAAAAAACAAACCAAATACCAACTAATTACTAAAGTACTTTTAATAAAACCGCGCTCATGTCGAATGCCCATGTTATGCTTGCTCCAGTTCATGTTGGGAACACTACACTTAAAGTTGTTGACCATTACGTATACCTAGAACAGGCAGTCCAGTTAGGTAAGTCCAACTTCGAGAAAGAGATCTCTCGGCGAATCCAACTCGGATGGGCAGCATTCGGGAAGCTTCGAAAAATCTTCGTATCTGATCTGATTTACCTCAGTGTCTCAAGACGAAAGTCTAGTGTGTGTTGCCAGTGATGACTTACGGCAGTGAAACGTGGTCGCTAACTATGGGTCTCATAAGAAGGGTCAAGGTCACCCAGCGTGCGATGGAGAGACCCTTGCGCGGCGTTTCCCTGCGTGATCGGATCAGAAATGAGGAGATCCGTAGGACACCAAAGGTAACCGACATCGCTCGAAGGATCGCTCAGCTGAAGTGGCAGTAGGCTGGACACATAGCGAGAAGAACCGATGCACCGGACGAGGCGCTTTGTGGGTAGGCCCCTGACGACGTGACCAGACACCACGATCTGGTGAAGGTCGCAGGAACCCGGTGGACGCGGGCAGCGCAGGACCTATACCTAATACCCAGCAATGGGTGTCGTGCGGCTAATATGATAATTATGATGACGTACTGTACAGAGTGTATAGCAAATATGACATTTTGGTTAACTGTTATGACATGAGTATTCACATTATTTATATTAACTTTTATGAGTATTAAAATTATATATGTAAAGGAAATCACCCATTTTATAAGGCGGTCTAGGATAAAAAAAAAGTCGGCGGCCAGGAATGAATTACATTTCATTTTAATGGTGATAAGAGTAGAAATATTTCTTTGTATGGCGACAACGCTGTAATGAATTTGTGAACAGAGATATACAACAATCTTTAAATGATAAAAAATATAATCCTACTATTTCGTGGATCTCGATAAGATTATTCAGCTGTTTTCAACTGGGTGATACCACCTGATACATCAGGTGCTGAGTAGGTAAGCGACCTGCAGATTTTACGATCAGGTTTTTGCTTTCAAGTACGGAAACTAGGTGCCAGCCCCGAAAACACTTCATCATATCAGCCGCACGACACCCACTGCTGGGTATAGGCCTCCCCTAAGGATCTCCACGACGATCGGTCCTGCGCTGCCGCATCCAGCGGCTTCCCGCGACCTTCACCAGATCGTCGGTCCACCTTGTCGGGGGCCTACCCACGGAGCGTCGTCCAGTGCGCGGTCGCCATTCAAGAACCTTTCCGCCCCAACGGCCATCGGTTCTTCTCGCTATGTGTCCCGCCCATTGCCACTTCAGCTGAGCAATCCTTCGAGCGATGTCGGTTACTTTAGTTCTCTTGCGGATCTCTTCGTTTCTGATTCGATCACGCAGGGCAACGCCGAGCATGGCTCTCTCCATTGCACGCTGGGTGACCTTGAGCCTCCTTATGAGACCCATAGTTAGCGACCACGTTTCACTGCCGTAAGTCATCACTGGCAACACACACTGTTCATAGACTTTCATCTTGCTCTCCGAAGCACGGAAGCGCTCAGTTGTGATGTCACTTCACGGTCACCCATCCGACACCTGGCCGGACCGAGCGTTGCTTAACAAACGTGATCGAGTACGATCAGTCTGTTAAGTTCCGCCATGAGCGCTTCATAATGATAATGGTGAGACAGTTCGACTCCGCTGGTAGCTTTAATTGAAGAATAGCATAACTGAGTCACCTAACGACTCTCGTTTCTATCGTTTAAGAGTATTGGGCACTGAGCACAGGAGAAAAAGGGGCGCGGGAGGAGACTGCTAAGATTGTACTACCAAAATAATAATGATTTGATTCTTAAAACTCCTAAAACAAACAATCTCCCATTGCCGTCGTTTTCATTCTTATCTGGTATAATCTCCGAACCAAAATTGTTTTCGACTTTGACGCCATAGTAAAAAATAGTTCGTTTTATGTGTTCTTTATAAATGTGTAATTATTATTGATGGCCGCTAATGAAAAAAAAAAAAAAAAATTATCCCAGAATGATGTTTTTTTAGTCGTTACGCATATTGACATTGGTATCGATTCGGTTAGCACGACGTAACTAAATTGACAGGACTAAACATAATTTTAGCATTCTGTTCTTGTCTTATCGATACAGAAAGAAAGGGATGGAAAACTAAATTTAGTTTAGTCCTGTCAATTTAGTTAAGTCGTCGCCAACCGAATCGACACCAATATCAATAATAAAGATGTGCTTTTTAAATTATATACATTTTAAAATTATGGATTTTGATGATTATTTGTTTTAATGTGTAGGCGTTTTCATTATAGACCTTTAAAGCGAATCCGTCCTAAAGCGAACAAAGGTTTTTAATTATGGATTCTAATATAGACCCAAAAAGCTTAAATATTTTTTATGAAGTAGGTAACTCTAATGTTGGCACCGGTACACATAAGTACAGTACGAAGCATATATCTTGAAATCGGGTGGGGATTGCGCGGAATGCGTATTTTGGGCATGTGTAGCGGTGAAGGGCGCGGGCGGCGGGAGAGGGGCGCGCGCTATTGGTCGCTCACAAGAGCCCACTCCGTCGAAAAAATTTCAAGATAAGTACATGCCTCGTACTGTACCTACATAAATGTACAGACAGGGCGAATTTCCTATACAAACGTAAACGTATACCAACATGATTTGCAATTTCAGCATAATTAACATAAGGTGGTAGCCTGAGCGAAAGTGGCGCCGGGTTAATTATATTAAATATTATAATTGTAATACACAATTTTAAAAATGTTTATCGTGGAGATTTTAGGGCCCACAGTCTTGTATTTTTAGACGGTATCGTTACATTCCCTCGTAGTCACTGCTAGAAGTAGATAGCAAAACTGCTAAAAGTGGCCGTTTTTGACACATTTGCTATCTACTTCTACGAATGACTAGGAGGCCTTCTAAAAATACTAGACCATGGCCCTAAAATCTCCACGATAAACTTTATTAAAATCTTTTTCTATTAATAACTTATTAAATAAAAACCTCTGAGGGCGCCACTTTAACATTTAACTTAACATTCTTCTTATGCTATTCTGATTAAGACAGTATTCTATTAAATAATAAAAAATACATATAATACCAAAATACTTATATGTATTTTTTATTATTTAATAGAATACTGTCTTAATAAAAACAAACCAAAAAAAAAATATGCTATTTACAGTTTTGTATGAAAAAAATGTTGGGTAGAATACTACCCACCTACCTATAAATAAATAGGTTGTGTTCAATGATATTAAAATCATTGGTTGTGTGATTGTGTCTCTTTAAATGAATTATTTCCTCGTGCAGCACACGGGAGCAGGCGGCCAAGGCGGAGGTCAAGCTCTGGCGAGTCCGGGATCGTGCTTGGAAGACTTCCGCGCAACACCATTCATTGAGTGTAACGGCGAAGGTGGCACGTGCCATCACTTCGCCAATAAACTTAGTTTCTGGTTAACAGTCATAGAGGACAGTGCACAATTCGCCAGTCCCAAACGATCTACTCTTAAAAAAGGAAGGACGTGGGAGCTTGTATCGAGATGCACCGTTTGCATTAAAAACACTTAGCTTGAACCATAATGTAATATTAAATAGGTACCTATCTGTAATATTATTATTGTGTACAGAATGTTTTTATAATAATAGCCTGGCGAGCTGCGAGATTACAAACAGAGCTTAGTTGTAAGCTTTTTTAATTGACTTTAATTGAGCTTTGATTACATTCAGTGTTTTATAATTCTAAATCTGTGTCACAATAAAATCACACCAAAGCAATTTTAAATTAGATATACTTTTAATAATCCTATTTATAGATAATTGATAAAATTAATTTTACTAGGTAGATACGTAGTGTGATTTTTTCCCGATTCCAAGCATTCTTATACTTAATTATCATTTTATTTTCATACAAACTTGTCTCACTAGTCACTTTTCAATCCAAATACATACCTACCAAATTATAATTTTAAACAATTTGTGATATGATAATTTTATCGGCCATTTAGACTTTAAGATTTATTATTGGCGCAAACGCTGAAAAATTATAAAGATTAACTGCCAAATATAAAAACCTTATTACTTACTTGAAATATTTCCTCCTCCTTTATTATGTTGATGATGCACACTGCCATTGTAGAGAGATAAGTAAGTAATATTAGAATTTAATTGCGTTTGATCGATTCACAGAACTAATCAAACACACATCGCTCGCTAGGTGGGTGAATCTACGCTGTTTCTTACTTCCTGCGTCATTGTCCTCACCCGATTTTTTTTTAAATCCAATGCATCACAAGGAATAAATCAAAAATATGCAAATTAATACAATTTATGATTGTAGGTACTCTAATGTAAATGATGGCATATTTTTAATTTATTCCTTGTGATTTGTGATGCATTGGACTTTTAAACATTTTCGAGTGAAGACAATGACGCAGGAAGTAAGAAACAGCGTAGATTCACCCAGGTGTTTGTCGTCTTTAGCTATGTGTTCTATTAGTGATTTTTTAAGGTATTAAAATAAGTAATTTCGATCAGACGTAGGTAAGTTCTAATGGGTGAATAACATGAACTCAATTTTTAATAAATAATGTTAAAATTAATAGGTATTCTTTTTTTTATTCAAATTGCTAGGTAAGTAGTACACAGTATACCTACCTATAATTATTATTATATGTTTTTGAA
The DNA here is from genome assembly GCA_950108535.1 of Agriphila straminella. Classification (NCBI taxonomy): domain Eukaryota; kingdom Metazoa; phylum Arthropoda; class Insecta; order Lepidoptera; family Crambidae; genus Agriphila; species Agriphila straminella. The sequence goes on from OX467308.1 coordinate 10,173,950, forward strand.
ATAACTTATATACACTCAGTGCCTTTGGTCTTGAATTAGCGATAATTTAAAGATGTGTGAAATACACCTAATTTTATCGACAAAACGGGTCTATTCCACTTCTGTTGGAATGGCCGCCATTTTAAATTTGACTTTTTATTTTAGATGACCGTGCGGAAAAATATTATTATCTCCGGATTTAGAAGTCCTACAGTTATAACAAAATTACTGTTCGAAAGCTAATAATATCATCTATCAGTTTAAAAAATGTGTAATATTTCAACATAAATACGTCATAAAAAATTACTGAAGTAAAATTTTATACGAGTGTGCTTTTTGAGATTTTATTACATTTCTCAAAAATTAGGACATTAATGTCTGTCTTTTTTGCATTATTCAAATACACAGACAGGGATAGTATTGTCCCCAACCGAATGTCACTACTAATCATAGAATATCGTTAAATAGTTCACAGAAGAGACATTTAGATAGTTTAATGCCTATGAGTTAATGATGATGTCTGAATAAAATAATGAATCTTTTTACTTCAAGCGATAAAACTAGTAGGTAGCTCTATGAACTCTAGACCTCGCTTTATTTCATAAATGTTAATTTCCTCGATCGGTTAAGGGTGTTACATGTAAGTAGGTAAGTATAATAAGTATAGGTACAATATGTTTGGTTAGCGATGTCGGAACTTTTAGGCCGGCCACACACAGACGGAATCACGTAACGGAATTCCGTACATACGTGATTCCGAACGCAGCTAATCCATACAAAACTTCCACATACATGCGTGATTTTTCCGTACGGAATCTTCATACATTATCGAAATTCCGTTCGGAATTCCGTAACGTGATTACGTCTAATCAATTTTATCAACAAACCCCCCCCCCCACATGTTGGGGTCTATCCCCTCTCCTGTTGGAATGACCGGCATTATAAATTTGACTTTTTATTTTTGATAGCCCGGCAGAAAAAAATATTAATTTCTCCGGATTTAAAAGTCTTACAGTTGTAAATAAAATATTTTTTGAAAGCTAATAAAATAATATCATCTATCAAGTAAAAAAATAATTGTGTAGAATTTTAACTTAAATACGTCATATAAATTACTAAAGTAAAATTTAATTTGAAATTTGTGGTTTTTTTTTGTTTTTCTCACTTTTATTATACCTACAGGTAGGTAGGTTTTTCTATACCCACACCGTAACTCGTCGTCTAATCGTCTTTATACATTAAGCAAATACAAATTATTTACGGAACACATACGTACACATAATTCGTTTAAAGAATTATTATTATTGATAAATTATCAATTTTGTAGTTAGGTTGCAAGTAATAAGACAGTTCGCTCTCCGACGAAGGACGACAGCGCGGCCGGTCGGCGCTCGGTCGCGGTCGCCATTCGCATTACTCAGATCGAGTTGTTATGATAAGATATTTTTTCCACGTTGAATAAATACAGGATGTTTTTTTTACGTTAGTAACTTCATACTGTTAAAACTTTTTTAGAACAATATATTAATTAATTAGTTAGGGTAGTGATATTATATACCCATACATATATGTACCTATATGGGATAGCCACATAATTATATTTATGGGTAGGTACATTATCATGTTTCCCGTACATATTGTTGATCCTGGGGACGAGGAATTTGGGATCAGCCAAACTTTTCAATCTTTTATTGACAGTTCTTAAAGTTTTAAGTTCTTCGTTAAAATATTGCTCTTTAAGGAGGATATATTCAATTCTTTCACTTAGGGCGGATTCGTCCAAACTTCAATATAAACGGGAATAACTATACCAAGAATACATCTATTCCACGATTTTTTTCTCGAGTAAAGAAATGGTCATTTTTCCATGCAATCCAAAGATAAGTTACTCTTGGGATTCTTATTCCTTCATTAGTGAGTGAATATGTGAATGAACGTATTATCCGGCCAATTGTCATTGTTCTTTCACGACCTCCGTGGTCGAGTGGTTTGCACGCCGGTTTTCAAGGCGTCACCATCTCTTGAGGTCCCGGGTTCGATCCCCGGCTGGGTCAATGTAGAAAATTAACTTTTCAATATTGTCTCAGGTCTGGGTGTTTGTGATACCACCGTTGTCTCTGATTTCCATAACACAAGTGCTTTAGCTACTTACTTTGGAATCGGAGCAATGTATGTGATGTTGTCAAATATTTATTTTTTTTTTTTTTTTTTTTTTTTAAACGAACTATTTAAAAGGAAAAGTCTTGTCAACTTTATTTTGTCGCCTTTTACGTATCTGTAGCGGTCAAAGTCAAATGTCAAACAAATGTCACTGACATACGGCACGCGGATGCCATTAAAATACTCGCGGATTAACTCTGTTATTCCCCGCGAAATGGTGGTATAGTGACTAGTCCTGAATAGGCAAAATACTCTGAGAATAGTATGTGGTAAAACGTAATTTCGGTTTACTCTCGAATAACTGGTCATTTTATCTAAGAATAACAGTTATTCTCACTTGGTTGAATCCGCCCTAACTGGTAGTACTTTACAGAACTTAAACAAATCGTATTCGTTCTCAAGCTCGATTTGCATTTTTTTAGGTACCTACTATAGTTTTAAGAATGCGTTTTTGTAGTTCATGTAAGCCGTACAAGTGAGACTTGCAAGGTCGTCCGTAGCTACTGAGCCCTTATTAAGTAGGTATATCTCAAAAACTAGGATGTTAATGTTTAATTTTTTGGCATTATTATATTACAAAGAAATATTAACTACAAAACGATAGCAAAATCATAGTTCCTGCAGCCTTCTTCTGGCTACATCAGCAGACCCTTGGACACTATTTCCCAACAGATTACTCGTCAAGACGATTCAATCGTGCCCAATCTCGATGGGCTTGTATAGTTTTATCACAGAGTTCCTGTAGCCTTCTTCCAGTTTCATCATCATATCAGCTCAATGACACCATAATATTGCATTGCCTTCCAGTTCTGACTGACCTAAGGTATGTTCAAAGTTTCAAGTCTCTAGCTCATCGGGGAAGCTAATATAAAATCGTTTGCAAACTTTGGGGACACACAAACAAACAAACAAACAAGAAAGTAACTTAATAAAAACGTGTGAAAAAGGAGAAACAAGATACGTAAAGGTACGGGCACATTTTGTCTGACGCCACGTCTTAACACGCATGGACGTGTTATCAGGGGCTTTATTATGAGCTCTTATAGCAGGGCTTATATTTAACTGCCTAACTTTTTCGTACTACGATCTCAACGATTAGTATGAAAGCAGGCCTTAAGCAGTCCTGTTTAAGGACTGCTTTTGAACTGAACGGTTTCTTATTTGCTGATGGTAAGCCCCCAGAAAAGTGTGATCCTAGTCAACGATATATCAAAACAAAGTTTAGATGCGTTATGCGCCAACATCATGCAATTTAAAACAGCGACAGGTATTGCAGATACACACATTGACATTATTACATCAATAGTGGGACAAAATGAACGCCACCATACGGAATCCCTGTCGTTAGAAAGAGATAAACAGACATCATAAGTTTCGTCTGATACGCAATACGCTGCACGCTCATTGGCGCGTCTCGCTCTTTGTAAAAAAACGGCCGATTAGAGTAATACAAAATACGAAAATACATTTTACGGTTAAATACAGTACTTACGTGTGAAATGAAACATATTTCCGATCTCTGACTGTTGCTGTATAATTTGCACATCGTTTATAGACGCAGGAAGGCATTTTTGATCAGAATGTCACGGTTTTTTAGTGTCTGACTGACGAGAGTGATGTGTGTTTTGTTTACGTGTCACGAGCCTGTGCCTGACCAATTGAAAGTCGGGCAATTACCTTACTTTCGTCTTGCCATTGTGGAGTGCGGGTAACGCATCTAAACTTTGTTTTGATATATCGTTAGATCCTAGTGCATACATTTACTATGAAAACTATCTGACGGCGTGTTAACACGTGTTAACGCGTGACGTCAGACAAATGTGTCCGCACCTTAACCGTCACACGATACGGATCTGCGGGTCTACCGGCTAAAAATAATGAAGTTAATGTTAACTGTAAGTATGTGATACATTGCTTCTTTTCTTTGGTAAGTTTTTATTTGTGCCAAAACAAAGTAGCAATGTATCACATACTTACAGTTAACATTAACTTCATTGTTTTTAGCCGGTAGACCAGCTGGCAACTGGCAACACTGGTCAGTCAGTCTGTCAGCCAGCTGGGTTGCGTTCAGAACGTTTGAGCGTCGGTTGTTTGGTTGTTTTTTAACTCGCTCTAAGGTTTGGAACGACTAAGAACTTTAAATGTCAATGTCAATACAAATTCTTCATTTTCCATTTGGAATACGAATAATTTAACCTTTTCTTTATACTAAATCAAATAAAATCCGTTTTTAGAGGATCTACCATGATTATTTTAAAAATTAGACATAAAAACATCAAAAATACAAAATAATGTCAAATGACGTTGACATTTTTTCTATAGACAAACGTCAGAGCGTTTTACAACCATCATATTTGATGGTTGTTTGGTTGCAACGCTCTGACGTTTGGAACGACACGGTTGTGTCAACCAAACGTCACGCTCAAATGTTTGGAACGCAGAGGCGCGTTCCAAACCTACACTCCGGGTGCAACCTAACCACAACCGAACGCTCTAAGGGCGTTCCAGACATTTGAGCGAGACGTTCGGTTGACACAACCGGCCCGTTCCAAACGTCGGAGCGTTGCAACCAAACAACCATCAAAAATTATGGTTGTAAAACGCTCTGACGTTTGACTATAGAAAAAATGTCAATGTCATTTGACATTATTTTGTATTTTTGATGTTTTTATGTCTAATTTTTAAAATAATCATGGTAGATCCTCAAAAAACGGATTTTATTTGATTTAGTATAAAGAAAAGTTTAAATTATTCGTATTCCAAATGGAAAATGAAGAATATATATTGACATTGACATTTAAAGTTCTTGGTCGTTCCAAACCTTAGAGAGAGTTAAAAAACAACCAAACAACCGACGCTCAAACGTTCTGAACGCAACCCAGTTAGAGCGTTCGGTTGTGGTTAGGTTGCACTCGGAGTGTAGGTTTGGAACGCGCCTCAGGTTTGGAACGCGCCTCAGCTCAGTTGTCATGTCAATGTTGTCATTTTATTAGGTATTTATTTCCATCACCGCTCTCACCACCGCTGCGTTTCTTCTCAGCGGGAATTAAACATTTTGTAAATTATTAATTAACAGAAGAAAATTTAAATTTATTTTCTAATATCTATTTAGGTAATGTTTATCACGCTTAATTTCATTTTTTAAATATGTTTGAGTGGGCATATTCTGGCGCTAATAAGGCTGTCCCTAGAAATGTGGGACCAGAGTGTGCGTATTTTTTATCACATCAAAGGCAATTATTTGAAACAATAATTGTGACTTCAATCTGCATCGTAGTTATAGTAAGTATTCTCAACAATTTAATAATATATACTTCGTTAATACAGATTATACCTTGTCGTCTTTAATTTAATTACGAAAGATTGGTCGATATTTCCCTTTTTGATTTTAAACCTTTATGTATTCTGTATGTAAGTAAAATATTATTTTTTATGAGAAACGTAAAAAACTGATCGAACGTCATCATCAAACATTTATTTTTATGTTTAATGAATTGTAATTCATAAATCTAACCATTCTGAATGAATGAATAAAACTTTTCCTGTTTCCATATTTACGATAATCATTATTTGGATAAAAGATCTATTGTCTGCTCTGTTGGCATGTTTCACAAAGATATTAATTACTGTCATATGTATAGGTATAATTCAATTAGTTGTTTATGTTGTTCTATAGTATAAGAAATAGTGAATATGTAGGTATTTAGAAGTATTATAGTTTGAAGCCTTCGATCAAGAATATCCTAGATAACGCTTCACGAACTAAAACAGTATGCAAAAATGGCACCTCAAATAGCGTCCCACTTACAAACTTGGCGCTTATTTTGTACATAATCACCTCTTATTATGTACAAACTCACATTTTATATCACTTATTTTGTACAAAAACATCTTTTATCACTTACTTTGTGCAAAATAAGTGCCCAGTTTGTAAGTGGGACGCTATTTGAGGTGCCATTTTTGAGACTGACCGGACATAGGGTATTCTTGATTGAAGTTTGAAGTACATCATCATACTGCAGGACATCAATTCATTATTTTTTGTTCATTTATTACCTACTTACTGTTTCAACAGATCAAAACTTATCCAAAGCTCCACATCAAAAATGATGATACCTATGTTAAAAGTGATAGAGGTGGAAAGAGACTACTGGTTATACTGTTGACGTTGCTGTGGGGAATGGAAATTGGGTTTAAGTTTGCATCCCGTACAGTAATTTATTTGTTGAATCCATGTCATGTGACAACTTTGATTCAAGTAAGTTCAAACAACTTAAAACATATTGTAATAATCTTTTTCCTTACCGGACTACATTAGCTGAAATTGTTTGTTTCAGATATATTTGTTGGTAGCACCACCTAGCAAAATGGTCACAGCATTATTTCGTATTCATTTGAATCTGTTAAATGGACCTCTTTTGGCATTTCTGTTTCCTGAAACTGCTTCAAGAACAGTAAATATTCATTAAAATTACTTGAACTTTGATATTTAATTGTATGCATTGATTTGAAATTCCGCTCATGGGCAGGCAGTTATTAGGACACTTAGAATAATAACACCTAGAAGCCGTGTTCTCGTATCCAAAGTGAGGCAACTAATACTAAGCCAAAATGACTTAGTTTTCAGATTTATATCCTTCATACTTATATACTTATACTTACATAGTTTTCATTGTTTTTTTTTCGTATATGTTATTCTTGTACTACCAGATGTTTCTATGTGTATTGCAACAAATAAACAATTTATCTATCTTTTTATCTATCATACGTTACCTCATTGTAACTAAAATCCAATAATATAGTAACTAATCTAATAAATGTAGGAAAATTGAAACTGTTTTGTACTTTTCCTGTATGATACTTATTCGGTATGATTAGGTAATAATGGAGAATAAAATTCTGAAAACGAAGCTATTTTAGCTGTTTTAGTTGCCTCACTTTTGACAGTGCGCTTTGTAGAGAACTATCATTCTAGGTGTTATTATTCTAAGTTAGGACATTAATTTCAAGATTTAAAGCGAATTAAAACGTTTTAGACACGTATTAGCAGCACGACTTAGGGTCTCCACACACAGACCACTAACTACAACCACAAATGATTAACTTTTCTTAGAATTTTCTTTGGTTGCAATGCGGTTCTAGAAGAAAGACAACCATCCAAATAGAATTTATACTTTCTAGAATATTCCAGATATTAGAGTGCAACTTACTGGTAAATTTAATAAAATTGGAATACATACTAATATTATAAATGCGAAAGTTTTGAATTTTTATATTTTAGGCACTCGCAATGCTTTTTTTATATAGGTAAAAAATTACTTAATATTAGAAAAAAGACTAGAAAAAATCGACTTACCCGTAGCACAGCTCAGACGGGCGAAATGCCGGCTCAGAATGCGAAAGTAGCTCTCTCTGTCTTGCGTCGTCCAGTCTTGCTGGACCGATTTTGACGAAATTCGGTATGGATATAGTTGGGACCTTGGGAAGGACAAATAGGCTACTTTTACTACTAATATAACCTGTAATCCACGCCGGCGAAACTGCGGGCGAAAAGCTAGTAATTTTATATTTCTAGTGTAATAAAAAAAAATCTTGCTTAAAGTATCGGATCCATTATAAAAATTATACCTATATTTAATTTCAGATATTTGTTGAAGCTGCTTTATACTGGATACAACATGGATTGATGTTTGTGATTCCTTACTACCTGCTGAGAATTGGCGGTAAGCTTCCCTTTTTAGGGAGTAGTAGGTACTTGTGGGAGCGAATGACGCTGGAGCGAAGCACGCTGGAGTGAAAAAATATTACCGTGGTACGCTGGAGTGATATGCTAAAGGCTTTGCCAAACATAGTGCCGTCGCTGCTGTGTTTGACATGAAACTATGCACGTCCTACAACACAATTCGGCGTTATAGCGCGACGTCAGGTTAGCGCTCTAGCGCGCGCTAAATACGCGTTCTGTTTGGCAAAGCCTTAATATTTTTTCGCTCTAGCGCAGCGTACCGCGTCATTCGCTCGCATCCAAAGTACCTATACCTACTACTCCCGGTGTTTATATACTTAAGTTAGATAATGATACATAAGTCCCATTCAATCAAAAATACTTAAGTACCTACTTTAAAGTTAATTGTAATTGTTACTTTGTAAAATTTCAATAAATACAAAAGGTAAAAATACATAATATTTTAAATATTTTAGTAGGTACTACCTACCTATTTTTGATTGAGTTGAGATGGACTATTATAGTTAATGAAAATACCCAGACCACATTTCTTTAGGGAAGGCAGATTGTTTTCCTTCCAGTATACCTAGGTTATCAAGGCTTTTGTTGTTTTCAGGTGTTTATAATATTGAACCATTCTGGGATTTTAACTGGTCTATATTCAGCTACGCATTAAATATGATCTATCACTTCATTGTGTTGCAAATCATAGCAATCGTAAGTATTCTATGTTATACAGGTGGATTTTTTGGGGAAAAGTGCTTTATAATATATTCTAAAAATATCAACTTTCGATTAAAGGAGACAGTCAAATCATTATTATTACCTATTGTGAAGATACCTATAGATCGGGGTCAGTAACTAAATGCTAATTTTAGTTCTTTGAACAATAGTAATTTTATATTACTTACTTAATATCAATTTTAAAAATGATTCGCTTCTGACACAAAATCAGACTCAAAATGACACATTCTAAAAATTCCTTTTCTCAAAATGTCATTATTCACAAAATGCCACTTAAACAAAATGCCACTGCCAACGAAGTACTTATAATTTCCTTGGCCACTGCATAATAATGTCGTATTAAATTTAAAATCCATTGGTGTCTTTGTTGTGAGAACGTGCGTGACATTATGTGAAACTGGCATTAGCAAAAGCTAATGTGATGTTTTTCGATGTGTGTGTGTGTGACGACTCTTAGACAAAATGTCATTTTGAGAAAAAAATAATTTTGTGAATGTGGCATTGTGAGTGTAATCTGCCCCCCTAGCCAAAGTAACATTTGCAAATTTTCGTCTCGCTTCGAAACATGTATTGGATTTGACGTTTTAAATTTCGATAGTTAACGAAACCTTATGTCAATCCAATATATGTTTCGAAAGCGAAGCGATAACGAAGATTTGCCAATGTTACTTTGGCTAGGCCCTCTGTTCCGCTAATAATAACGATTGTTGGTTGTTTTTCAGCCTGCACAAGTGAACTTAAACCACATGCTTTGCCCAGCGATATTAGACCCCTTCGACGGACCTTGGTACCGCATAGCGGCAGTCGCACATCAAGCTCTGCTTTGTCCGATCCTCTGCAAACTATATTGCCTAATAGCAGAGTTTTGTCTTACGAAATTTCCGCCTACGAAAATTAAACCACAAATGAAAGATTTTCTACAGGACAGGAAACAAATAGAGTCATCACCGAAGAAACACGACGATTAGTAGTTTCAGACGCAGTACCTACCTACTCATTCATTTACGGCTGTAATCCCCATTCAGGGTAGCTAGAATCTCTATTTAAACAAATTGCCTAATAAAGTAGAAGAGAACAATATTTCATCGCGTCCATTTAGTTCGAGTGATTAAAATAGTAGAGATAATGATAAGATTTTTGACGAAGTGCGTATGTTTAGAATACCTACAAACGTTACGGTGTATTTTAGCTTGGTAAGTAGGTAACGTCAAAATTGTAATTACTTGCCGTTTTAATGTTATTGTCAATTTATAGAATAAAAAATAATATTAATTGTACCTTGTAGGTACCCACTTATCTAAAAATCTAAAATTTTATGAAGGCACTAAAAAGATGATTAGGTAAAGGTGCTTGATTTGTAGCACCTTGTGATGATGCACGCTGTACCGCTTGATTTGATGCGAAAAAGAAAGAAAAACAGTTGAAAAACATGATTACTTTTTTGTCTGACCTACCTTTAGCTGTGACGTCATAACGATCGACGACGGCGATCACGAGGTGAACACATAGTAGAGTCCTTTTTCAAAATTTGTGCGAGAGAATGAGACTAAAATAAAAAGTTGCCTAATAACAGCGGGCCGAGTTATGATTATGTTAAAGCGCCGTATTTGGAGTTGCTATTGCTACTATGGGTGTAATAATCTCGGGGTTAAATCTTTATTTGTATAAACGAAGGTAGTTGTGCATTAAAATATCTGTGATGTCAACGTTAAATTATGAAAAAAATACTTTTTACATAATCTTACCACGTTAATTATCTTTATTTATAGTACATTTCAATCATGTAAATTGTGTGTTAAAATGGGTAGTAGGTACTACAAACTACAAGACAATCGATTGTTTAGTTAAAAAAATAGGTAGGTAGATACCTACCCTTAATTGAAAAACAAAGGCGGTCTATAAATTATGATGGAAGTTTCACTTAGTTTTGATTTGAATGCACTTGCATGTTGTAGGTTCGTAGATGCGAAATTTTCCACAGGCTTAGATTAAAAAAATCAAGGGATATGATATTTTATGTAATAGTGATTGACTCTAAGGCCTTTTCAAATAATGTTAAGCTTAAAGCTATCTTTATTATTGAATATCGTTATAAAACTAACATAAAATTATAAATGGAGGTATGCAAACGTACCTAGATTCCTAATGCATTTTCCACGTAATAAAAGTATCATTGAGATAACTTGCGTGGTTTACATTAGTTTTATTTTATTCACAATTATTATTGGAGCCCGAAATTTTAAAATAAATTATCCGTCTCAATTAGAGATGGGCAAAAGACCCGGTTTAAACCCGACCACTGGGTTTACAATGTAGGTCCAATAAAAACCTACATTGTATGTTATAGAAACTTTTTAGTTTTTTTATTTCTATTGATATGTCAAATGTGACGTTGCTATGGAAACAATTTCTTGTTAAATAAATATTCAAAGGATGAAACTGAGAATCTCTTATTTCCAAAGATTTTATTTAGTTCAACAAAATGGTCTATGGGCGATAACTGGGTTTAAACCCAGCAGTCGGGTCGAAATCGGGTAACTTGCCCATCTCTAGTCTCAACTAAAGTATTAGGAAAAAAATTAACTTTATTTTTATGCTTCTGTTTGGTTAATAATGTACATGGTAAAAAACAACATAAATACTGTGGTATTAGTTTTTAGTAACCAAAGTTACCTGCTGTTGAGCCCATGATATTTTTTTTATACTATCTTTTTTATCAAAGATGGAAGAAGAATTATTATAATTTAATTTAGACTTTTCAATTAGGTACCGACTCCTAGCTAACACCAAAGATAAAGTTTGACAACCTTACATCGGGTCGGGTAGGTACATTACACCTAATGTGTTGTACGTCTGAACTGAAAACAAATAGTGGTACTGACTGACTGAAGTCACCAAAAGTCACTTATCTTATGGGTATAAGTGAATCGTTAGCGTAGTAACGTACAGTGGTAGTTTATATCTTAAGTATAATATACCTAGTTATTATATGAGGGGTTAATGTATGAAATTACCGTTTTGTTTGTATGGAGAATTTTAAAGTATTTGCATTTTCTATACTAACGTTTTCTTAATTTATTTATATATATTCTTTATTGCACTTGTAACATAATTACACAGGTAAATATGAAAGTTGTTTACAAAGGTTGTTTAAAAATTTTACAACTTAAACTTTTATGCACAAATGTTTTAAACTCTGCTTTCTAATGCCACATGATTGTGTTATTGTGTAAAAAACCGTACCTATTATATTCAAGTGCAATACTCAAACGACCCTTGCCTATGCGAACGCAGTGCGTTGAAATAGAGCTCTGTGATTTGTTCGTTTGTTTTACGTATTGTGTGATTGGTAGTTGGGACGTTGTGCGTCCACGGGCACTGTGAGACCTCATAGCAATGTTTGTGAATACGAATAAGTTACAACTAATTAAGTGGTAATTTCTACTAACAAAAAAGGAGTCGCTTTTAAGGTACCTACTTTTTTAGACCTATTCCTCGAAGCTCACCCATTATAACAAGCGACTGAAGCAGCTTTAACATCAAAGATGATAATAATATGAGTCACAGTGCGTGAGAAAAGGCAATTTCATACTTTAACCCATACATATTATTAACTGGTTTCAATAGAGATGCTATTTAATCATAATGGATGGATAAACTATTATAAAAAATGTGTTTCAGTTCTTAAAAATGCAGTCGTTCTTTATTTATTTTTAAAGTAATTTAAACCAATTATGACACATTGATGTTCATTGTAGGTAGGTACATACCTATGTCCTGTGTGATCAATCGTGTGTGAAAGAAAGCTTGAAATAATGTAATATTTTTTTATATTATACAAAACAATGTGGATAGCTCTTGAGTGACACTTGAGACCTATTGATATGTCATTAACTTAGAAGAGGAGAACATGCTAGCTAACACAAATGTTAGCATGTTTCTTTCAAGTTAATATAATTTCATTCAACTCATAAAACATAAGGAGCTAAAAGCAGTATTAACGCCACAGACGTCTGTAATACGCAATGAGGGCTTTTCAAAATGACAAAAAGCTGTAGGCTCGATAGATGGCGATGATAAAAATGTATGTCTCAATGTATTTTTTTTTACTAATCTTCGAAGAGTACTCAGGTAGACAGGCAGCTATGTAACCCTAAAATATCTGCAGATGTCAGAAAGCGAGCGCATTACTTGCCTCTTTGGTACAGGCCGTTTATTTTTAAAAGCCAATTTTGACTCATCATCTCTTTCTATCAACGCTATTTATAGTGAGGCAAATAGTTATACTATTTTTGATTTTTAAATGTCACTTTGAAAAGCCCTCTTTACGAAGAGACGATGTTATACGCAGCGTTTAACTGCATCTCGTCTATCTCTCGTTATTACAACTGCACAAGCTCATCGGTGAAGCCGGTTTTATCAAAAATCGTAATAACCAAACTATAGTATTATTCTTTAAATAATTAAATGAGGTTGTATAACAATGAACACCTAGTTGTTTTGTTAGGCAATTGACTTGATTAACCTAAAGGGGGACATTTGAAAGAATTTAAATTTAATTCGTATTAATTATGCATTTACATAAATTATTGTAAAAAACAATTGAGCTATGACTTTGTTAGGACGTTTTTTTTCATAGCATATATTTAGCAATTTACATACCTAATCACATCATTATCTGACTGACACCAAATAATAGGATCACACGTAAGTCGTCAGAATCAGAAAAGAAAGTGGTCAAACATGCATTTCACTAGAAAACGCAAGTCGACAGAATCGCAACTCGTCAGATTTTACTTCTCATCGTTTTGTACACAGTTATTTTAAGAATATCTAAAAAAGTAATGGGTGTATTACAATAATGCTTTCGTATGTCCGGATTGTCCGGCTGTCCGTCTGTTCTATTCTCGTGAAATTTTGTGAGCAAGTTTTCGATATTTTTTTGTCAATGCAGTTTTTCAAAATTATAATGTTCAAAAACACGAAGGACACAGAGCAATTAGTTCATAATTAGATAGCTAGGTAAATGACTTGGTTCAATGACGTTTAATAATTTGCCTAGCCAATACATTGAAATATAGTTCCGTTTTTTGTCATCTGGAGCGCTGTAAGCAGAGATGCCGATAATTAAACTTTTGTTTATTAGGCGATATGAATGATACTGTGTATGTCGCAGCACTCGCAGCCAACTGGCTTAGGCCGTAAAAAACTAATCAATTTGAGTTTTTACGGCCTAAGCCAGTTGGCTGCGAGTGCTGCGGCTGCGACATACATATTTCATATGTATCCAATGGATTATTCTGTTAAAGGTACATTTTGAGGAAGTTACATTTTGGGAAAGGTGCATTTAGAGAAAGGTACTCTTTGGGAACCACATTTAGAAAGGTACTTGGGAAACAGACATTTAGGGAAAAAACCGTTTGAAACCTATGTACATTATGGGAAAAGTGTACTATGAACCTGAACGAATACACAGTTCGATAGACACGCAATTTAAAAGATTTCACAACTCGTCAGATTCTCAATTTATTGGCAATAACTATAAACTATCAGTCTTATTGAGTTTCAAGTTGATACAATAATAATAAATATAATTAAGTATAATATATCCTCCTCTTTTTTTTGAAGTCGGTTAAAAACAAGGGTGTCACTTTTTGTGTGGCCAAAAGCAAGATGGGTGAACAGATTAGGCTCGAAAAATATTGTGCAGACACTTCTTGTGTGGCCAAAAGCAAGACGGGTACCTAACCAATTTAGGCTCGAAAATATTGTGTGTGACCAAAAGCAAGACGGATGACCAAATTAGGCTTGGAAAATATTGTGCTGAAAATTTTTGTGTGGCCAAAAACAAGACGGGTAAAGGTGACCAAATTAGGCTCGATAATATTGTGCAGACACTTCTTGTGTGGCCAAAAGCAAGATGGGTGACTATATTAAAGTTGACACGGTGGTCAAATACGCAAGTCGACAGTATCTGTCGAGTTGCGTTTCTGACGATCTGCTTGTCTGTCGAACTGCGTGCGTGACGTGACTCGTGTCAACTCGAGTCTGATGAATTGAGTATCCGTTTTTAAATCTGAAATTCGTATTTGACCGTTTGCGTATCTGACGATTTGCGTGTGATCCAAATAATATTATTTAAGTTTTGAATTTATTTTACTTTTTAAAAATTACCGAAGGGGTCGTGGTATTTATTATTATTACTTTATTTATAGAATCAGTATATTGATAATCTTTTTATAATGTTATGTTGTTAAAAATTATTCATTATGCAAAAAATAAAGTGCTACCATAATTAATTATGCTTGACAGGCTTGTGGCCAGCGAACTAAAATCTATGGAAGTGCAATAGCAAACAAATATTGCATAAAAAAACAGCACCACCGGGCTAAAAAATTACACCCCGCACAGCATTTAGTCGGGCCCAGCACTGGCGTAAGAAGGGAGGGCCGGGTGGGTGGCAGGTGTGCCCACCAAAGAAAGAAGCCTGATAAAGAAAGCAAAAAAAACCCGCCTGCATAAAAAGACAAGTCGACTGAAAAGATGGAAACAAGATTAAATAAATATTAAAGGCAACATGTCATAATAACATGCAGTCGGAGGCATGCATAAAGAAAGTGACATTATGAATGATTGAATTATATGCCTCCGACTGCATGTTATTATGACATGTTGCCTTTAATATTTATTTAATCTTGTTTCCATCTTTTCAGTCGACTTGTCTTTTTATGCAGGCGGGTTTTTTAATGTTTTAAATTTATTTTTTTATTTATCTCTTTTTAGTTATTATATATTACGGTCATGATATACCTTTTTGAAATCCTTATAATAAGCCCTTTAATTTGACACCCATATTGCAGTATTCTAAAAAAAAAAATTTTTTTCACTATGTATAATAGCACCGTACAGCCGCCATGTTGGTTTTTTTATAACGCCACCTTCTTAAGAACACTTGGGCTGAAAAGACCAATCTAACGATATCTTAATCATAGAAATCCGTTCAGCCGTTTGAGAGATATGAGGTAATAAAGAATATTACATACAAACATACATACATACATACATACTTACAAACATACAAACATACTTACAAGATACGCGCGAAACACATAACCCTTTCTTTGCAGTCGGGTAAAAAGATGCAAAGATAAAGATCATAGTATTAAATATTTTATCGTTTAGGGATTCTTTGAGTATACAGATTATGGTCGCTATTATGCAACCAGTGTTCAGTCGCTTTGTGCTGCATCTGCATAGCTAAATCACGATAAATGCCAGCATTTTTAGCCCCGCGCCTCGCCCACTTGGTTGTAAGTTTAGTGTGAGATACTATTTTTTGAGCGGAATGCTTCTTCCATAGATTTTAGTTTGCTGCTTGTGGCTATTGACTCCAATTTTTTATTGCGATAATGGCATTTTGCGAAAGTGACGTTGTGCGAAATGTCATTTTGCGAGACGTTCTGCCGTCTGCGTCACGATCACGACCAAGCCAAGAGTGCACAGTGTAATTGTGCTGGACGTAGTCCATATTAAAAAACAGTTTATAAATACAATAGCACAGTTATGTATGATGTAAGCTAGAGGGCGTACTATTTGTAATATATTAGATAATCATATTGTATAATTATATTCATAACAATATTAGAAAGTTCTGTTTGTTCCAATAGGATGCATTGCATGCAAAGGAACTAATGGCGTGGCGCCACAAGCGATTCTCCTAAATCGTTCGATTCGTTTTTTAAAACGTGTAATGTCATACTTCACGTATTTTAATTTAACCAATCAAAACCATTGATAGCGGTCGGGTCAACGCTGGCGCCATCTGCGATTAGCTGTTGCGTGGGGATCCCCAATAGTAGTGCGCCCTCTGGCATTTTGTGATAATTAATGGATAATAAATTCCTATGAGGTTGGATGCTTCAATTTCAAGTTGATAAAGCGTAATAAAGTTGACTTTATAATTATGTATTATTATTTTATTCCTATTTTTCCATGTCTTAAACAACATAGCTTCTGTTTGTCACAGCAACAAGTTCACTACTTTGCAGATTCACGAGAATGAGGCTATTCTTCAACTTTGATATAGCTACATACCAACCTACCTTGGCTAAGATAATACCATACCAAAAAGCGGGTATTTGTTCAAAGTAATACCACAGTTTTACAAATGGTAATACCATGAAAGACAGGCAACTGGCTGGGTCAAGGGCACAAAAGTAGTGGTGGCCAAACTATGGAGGCAGCGGTCTTATGCCTGGGGGGGTATTACAACCTCTTAAAACTTGCCAGGTTTATGAATTGCTATAGTTACATCTCTTTCTCGCTGTATAGCAAATAAAAGAGATAGATTGATAGCCAGTCAGAAAACTGCCAGGAAATAAGAGGTCATAATACGGCCCCTGAGCATGAAACTGCGGTCGGGCTAAAACAGGCGAAATCAAACCTTATCTTTTCCTGTCGCTTCTACACCGCCACCGCGAGGCGCCCGCCATGCGCCGATAACCGCACCGCTCTCGCCTGTTGCTATAATAGGGATGATGACTAATGAATAAAATAACGAAATACTAATAAAAATCGTAAACATATTAAACTTTTAGAGTAGCTTGTATACCTCTTGGTTTTATATATTGCATATTATTTATTTTATGACCCTTCAAAGTTGGGTGGACAAGTCCATTTAAAAAGTATAAAATTTATTAAAATAAATGATTAAAATTAGTCCGTAAAATGTATAGCAAATTTGTCTAAGAAACTATTTTGATAAACACAATATTTAATATAGCTGCCGAACAAATTTCCTACGCGTTGCATACAAACTTCTCAGGCGTGACGTCATAACTAGGAAGTCATTAGTATGGAGCGTTTTTGGGCGAGTCCATTTGTGTGCATTTCACACTGTGATATCTCGGGCAGTTTTCATGCTAGCGAATTAATTCTTTTACCAATGTTTCTTTTTTTGAGAGGTAATTTATGTAACAAAAAATAAAAAAAGTTGTCATCATCCCTATTATGGTTTTGTTTACGTCACAAGCCGCGTTGCGCTGTTATCGCTCGGACACCCGCCGCAAGCATCGTGCCTGCACTGCAGTGCAGCCTGAGCCTGGCTTAGCAGAGGCCGTCCACGTTATGCCGCTCTCGCTCGCACATTTCATGTTTTCTCAAGATTTTTTAAATCTGAGTGCGTAATTAAAAAAAAATTAAAATTTGAAATTGTTAAGGGTGCATCGCGCGTCCACTAGCGCCGCCAATCAAGAAAAAATCATTACAACGAAATAACTATGTTTAATGAAATTCTGAAAAATATAAAAACTAGCATTAGTTATACTTAAACTATTTTTGTATGCGTTTTTTTCCTGGTTTAAATGTGTTTGTGTAGCTAAAACCTGGATTACCGCCTAAAGTGGCCACTTTTAAACTAAGAATTTAACGCATACAAAATTAGTTGATAGCTAATTCTAGTTTTTATATTTTTCAGAATTTTATTGAACATAGTTCGTTGTAATGTTTTTTTCTTGATTGGCGGCGCTAGTGGACGCGCGATGCACCCCTAAACGATCAAACTGCTTGCTGTCGTCATTTACATTGCATCGGCTTGTCAATCACATTTTGATCGTCCACAGAATAGATAGATTACCGTGGCCGATCAAAAGTAGGCCACGCCCCCAAATGGTAAATGCAATGTAAATGATGGACAAGAATGCTTGATCGTCTAGGGGCTCCAATACAAACATCCTCTTACCCCAAACTCACATAATATAAGTAATATACAGTCTCCGTTCCGTCGTGGGTAACAAGTTTCGGCCACTTCGCAGTTGGCGCTGCTTACCGAGCTGAAGTACAAAAAGTTGTCGTTTCTAACAGTTTTTTGAACTGTGAGAAACAACAACTTTTTGTACTTCAGCAACACGAAACTGAAATATGTAGGTACATATTAGTTGGTTTAATTACGCACTCGGATTTAAGAAATCTTGAGAAAACAAAATGTGCGAGCGCGAGAGCGGCAAAACGTGGATGGCCCTCTTGGCGCCCTACTTACCTATTATATTATCTGTGTTCAGTTCAGGGATGGATTACGTTATTTTTAAACGTAACGTTATTTCTTACTTTTTTTTAACGTTACTTTTAACATTAACGTTATGTCAATAAATAACGTTACTTTAGCTAACGATAACGTTATTAATTGGAATAACGTTAATTTTAACGTTATTTGTTACTTTTTGTTACCGTTACTTTAAAATTAACGTTATTCCAATTAATAACGTTACATTTTTACCGGTACGATAGTACCGGTACAGTTTAACGCCATATTTAACGGTAATTTTACCAGTACAATACCCCCGTGACCACGGCAGCTGCAAAGGTGCCGAAACGTCGGGAAAATCAAAAATCAAACCAAATACAACAAAAACAAGTTAAAAGTGTTTTATTTCAGTACAATAATTTTAACGTTATTTTTACCGGTAAATTTACCGATAAAATATTTTAACGGTATTTTTAACGTAATTTTTTTCGTATCGTTATTTTTTTTACGGTATTTAAATCCCTGTCTGTGTTACTATACTACCCACTAGTAGCGCCGCTAGTACATTTATTTTTATTACTCGTACGTACGTAAACCAAGTCGACTGTCTCTAATATTTTTGAATAACTCTTCAACAGTTTTCATTACAGAAAGTGCTATTCAAAAATATCAGAGACAATTTAAGAGGGCATCTTAGCTTTTTTTAAATAATTATTTGGTTTACGAGTAGGTAATAAAAATAAATGTATTGGCGGCCGGCGCTAGTAGTAGGTAATTTACTTATGTGAATTGCTAACTTAACAGCCTCACTATGACAAACTTGACGAAATGTCAAAAATATATCCTACTAATAATTATAATTAATATTATAAATGTGAAAATTTGTGGGTTTGGATGTTTGTTTCTTAATCACGCAAAAACGGCTGAACAGGTTTGGATGAAATTTGACACATATAATATAGTTTATAGCCTGGATTAAAACAAAGGATACCTAGTTTGTCTGGTTGTTTTCTTGTAGAATTTGATTGCATATAGTAAGGCTTGTTGTAGAAAACTCAGCTTTGATGGGCAGGTGTTATATTTACAATATTGATATAATTTAATATAGTATTGTCCACAGTTGAAGTGGGATATTTAATCATAACAATAAAAGTTATTTAAATAAATTGGGGAATCTTAAAATCCTTAATATTAATCCTTCACAAACCAAAAGGTGCTAAACCAGAAGTATATCACATTAATAACATTTTGACTAGATTATACATAATTAATTATATTTGCTAAGCTAACCATTAACTATCAGCCATCCAGCGGTGGGCCCAAGTACACCATAGACACTTCAGTATTTCCATATACTGCAGATACTGTTGGATACAGCTTCTTATTTGGTAGGCCTAGAAAGCAATATGGAAAATATCTATGAATATCTTATGTATATAGATAGGCGTATATTTTGTGACTGTAAAAATAGCAGTCAAGTAAAGACAATGCAAAAGAAATTGCCTGATATTGATTAGAAATAAGTAGGTACTTTGTCAGAATAGTCAGTAGCCAGTAAATAAACATTCATTACCTATGTCTACTAAGTATAGTTACCTCGAAATGCAACTCCTAAGAATTCATAATTTCTTTCAAATGATAATGTGTTATCTTCACAATCTAATATAACTCTTATTCGTTCTCCAACCTGAAAATAAAAATACAAGATTAAACACTATTTAATTACAAAGTTTATTCTCATGTACAATAATATGATCCCGTCAAGGCCGGCCGTATACGGAAAGAAAAAGAAAAAGCACCACCACACCAAAAAAAAAAACCTTTTTTTACGAAAAACCCAATAATGTCGCAATCAGGCTATGTTTTATCATTCTGTAAAAAGTGTATTATTTATGAATTTTCCAGGCTTGTCAATGAAATAAAGTTCCCCATACACGAGTAACCGATTTCTATGAGAAAACACGAGACACCTGTGCCGGCCGCATAGGGCCGGTTCAGCGTTGACGAAATAGCTTCAATGTTTTTATCTGTGCATCATAGGACCGGTTCGGCGTTCAGGGGATGAAATAATGTATTTTTATGTTAATAATTTTTACATAATAAAAGTTTTTTGTCATTGTTCAAAATGAACACAATGACATGATACAAAAATATTACAAACAAAAGCCAGTTCAGCCCCCCTAGCATGACCGACAAAACACAATAATATATCGCGTGATCTAGCTTTTTACGTATTTTTATTTACGTATTTTCACGTATTGAGTGAGGCATTTGTGTAGTACATTAAAAATAAGGGTGTAGCACATTGAAAATAATGTTGTTAGGTTTTTATTTTAGTGTGTTTCAGACAGTCAGTGTATTCTTTTATTTATCTGTCAAAATTAGTGAGTTTGTGTTACTTATTTATTGGAACGCTGTCCCTGTTATTACCGGAGACGGGCGTTAGTGCTGCGACACAGTTTTTATAACTTTTGCGGTCATTAACGTACAATACTAAGTGTAACAATGTAACTTGTTCCAAATAAACTTATTGTTATTGTTAACTTATTGTTATTGTTATGGACACCCGACTCTCAAAATACATTGTATTTTTACAGTTAAACGTGATAAATCGCTATATCATGTCATGTTACGGTGGTCATACTAGGGGGCTCTGCATATATTTTTTAACTACATCAAATTCTGATCTTACTTGATATTTTGGGCAATTGTTGAGAAGTGGGTAATGTCCCTGGGTATCGCCATTATGTAGTAAATGGTTATCTACTAAATTCCACCCCCAGCTCTGTTCATCAGAACCAAGTAAACCGACATATCCTTGACACTGTAAAGATGCTTCTTTAGTTGATATACCAACAACTGCAACTGTTCCAAGTGGCCCCTCCCATATTACTTCCCACGCATGACGACCTTGCCGGAAGCCGATTTTGGCTCGGCAAGCATCTGTACTTTGAGCTACTGGATTTCTACAAATTAAAAAAATCTATGGTTATCGAAGAAACAATATCGACGCTTGAAAGGAAAAGTTGACCAAGCGCCATTTTGTACCAAAATGAGTTATATATACAGTTCGAATCGCCTGATTTTTCTGCGTCGTTTGGTCTAATTCTCACCTTCCTACGACGACTTTTAATGTCGCTTCCGCATTTTGTACTTTACGAATTATTCCTTTTTTCTGTTAACCAACCGCCAGAATTTTCGACCTTTTCTAAAAAATTGGTGGTTGTGATAATCGTGCGAAGATGATTTTGCACTTGGTAAATTTTTACGTTTAAGTTCGTAGAATAATTTCTCCCTTAAGCTTATTTTACTTAGATCTGGCAATATATTGTTGTGAATTTGGTATATTTTTTCCGTGCAAAGATTTATTATTGTTTTCACTATAGTCACTATAGCTCAATTGTTTTTCTTTCTATACGGCGTTTAGTTAAATTCGCCTATTTGAGAAATACAACTTTTTGTCGGTTGGTAAGTTTTTACCTGCCGTTTTGAAAAATAATTTTACTGTTTAGGTAAGTTTTACTTGAACTTATAATGATTAACGAATATAGGTTATACCCCATTGGCGCCACACGCATAGGTGCTTAGACGGTTTTTACCTAAAGTAATACATCCGTAAAATGTCGGTTACACCTACAAATTGCCCGGGCACTGTCGTATGCGCAAACAGTGAAATTAGCTTCAAAGTAACATGGGAACTACAGTGTGCGACGGGACGTCGCTAAGAGTGTACGTGCGCGCCTAGACAAGCGTAGTAGTACCGCTACCGCATCTCTCATAACATAACAAATGAAATTAAAAGCTGTAAGTTTCTCTTTTTGTAGCATTATTAAAAATATTAGGACAGCTGGGACGTCACATGACGTAGATCTATGAAACATAGATCATCAAGAGATGACCAATTTTACCACTTGCTGTCATATCACATTGGTGCAGTGGTGAGACTGCTCGCTTTATACGACTTATATGAGAAGCCTCGGTTTGATCCTCTGTCGGACTAAAGTGTTTTGATTTGATGGTTTTTACGATATTTCTAGAATATTTACATGTTTATACAATGTTCACTTACATTTTTGATAGAGAAATAACATTCTAGTATCGTCGGTAAATTAATAGAAAAGATGAAAAAGGACAGAAAATGGTTACAAAAGACAAACGAAAAGAATAACGAAATGACTATTGAAATTCAAGTTACTAGAAGGTTCTAATGGGTACATAAACAGCGGCGAAACGCACAATCAAATAGTTAAGAAGTGGTAGTTCAATAGAAGAGATCGAAGAGAAAAGTAGTTCAATAGAAGGAGTAGTTGGGTAAAGAAGAAAAAAGATCAAGTAGTTGGGAAGAAGAGTAGTAAGTTGAAGTACAGTGAAGAGGAAGGTAGTTGTTGAAGAAGAGAAGTTTCGAGGTGAGGTACTAGCGACTATAATAGTACCTGAGAAGTGGATGTTGCCGGATAAAGAAATTGTAAAGTGGTAGTAGAGAAGTATATTAGTCAGAAGAAGAGGAAGATGAAGTGGTGAAGTAGAGAAGTTAGGAGGAGGTGAGGTCTAGCAGTAGTTGGTGCTAGCACGCAGAAGTAGAAGGGGACATCCCCTTCGAAGGGGACATCGAGTTCAGCGCCGAGAGGCAACGTCGTTCGGATGTGACGCGACTTGGAAGGTCGGACTGCGACATTCGGAGGTACACCACGTAACTCAGAGGAAGACCACGTTGAACGGAAAAACTGCGTCACTCAGGGAGACTGGTTTTTGGTAATAACGCGTCGTCTCTGCAACACAGTGTTTCCTTCCAATCCCGTACCCCGCGTCTTTAACATTTTGTGTCTGAAGTGGGATTGGAAGGTAAGATGCCAGTAATGCCGATGGAGGGACCCACGACGCACGCTATGGCAGCCGCACAAGACACCAGTGTTCCTGACTCACAAGCAGACACCACAAGCGCTGGGATTTCAACGCAGGAGGGCGGCCAGGGCGTAAGCGGCGCAGTGCAGCCATCGCCTACAGATATCATCACGTTCCTCAAGGATGTCGAACGCCGCCAAGAGGAACACAGCTAGGAAGAAGAAGCGCGGCGAGAGGAATACCGCCGGGAAGAAGAAGCACGCCGAGAGGAACAAGAATTCCGCCAAGAGGAATACCGCCGAGAAGAAGAAGAGCGCCGCCGGAAAGAAGCACGCCGGCAGCGGGAGGACATTCTTCAGGCCATGGCCAGCGGTCTTCAGCGAATAGAAGAGGTGGAGAAGAACGTTCATGAGCAAATCTCTTTAATCGAAAACGATGTAAAGCTCCCGACTCGTTTTACTACGATTGAGGGAGAGGCACAATCTCGTGTAACAGTTGAGGAGGAGATGCAGACTCGCATATCAACCGTAGTAATTGACGTAAGGAGGATGATGTCGCACGGAGTTCCTGCCGCAACTGGTGGTGGTAGTGGCCAGTTCAAATTGTCATCCTTCGACGGGACCTTTTCTTGGACAGCGTACAGGAAGCAATTTGAAGCCGTTAGCTAACTCAACGAATGGACAAAAGATCAGGTCAAGACCGCAGACCGCTCTTACCCTAGCATTACGCGAAAAGGCGTTGATGGTGCTGGAAGCTGTAGACAACGACGCCTCCTGCGAATAACTGGTAAGCTTTGTAGTCCAGATACGGAGACTCTCATCTGGAACATGTATACCTTGCCCAACTGCGCGACCGCTATCAACACACAAATGAACCCCTGCAGCAGTGGTCATTGGAGGTCGAATAATTGGTGCGAAAGGCTTACCAAACGGCTGCACTTTGCACTTGTTGAGATCATGCTTCTCCAAGCTTTTTTTGACGGCATCAACGACCCGGAAGTAAGGGCGGCTTTACGATTGGGTACATCACGTGACCATCAATGTCTGTACGTCTTTGATATGTTTGTTTGTTCATAAACATAAAAAAATATTTATTCAAAATCAACAATTGACAAATAGATATTTGCGTTCTGCATATAAAAATAATCTACATTATGCACGGACAAATTTAGCCTTAGTATCCAAGAATTGTAATATTGTATTGTATTAAAATATACAACAAATTACCAAAAGATTTTAAGGAATCTGCTCTTAGAGAATGGTTAGCCTGTAAATGTTTCTATAGTATACAAGAATATCTAGTTTATAAGTAGAAGTAGTGTATTAATTTCTCTTTTTTTTTGTCATATTTTTTTTAATGTGTGTGTTAGTCGCCTGTAAAGGTAGACACCAGTGACACTTTTTTGTAATTAACAATAACATTTGTTTTTTGTTACCTTGTTTCTGTGCACAATATATTCTATTCTATTAAAAACAGCAGTATCAAATGCCTTGGAAGTGGAGGCTGTTCGTCGTGATACTAGAAGAGGGCGGGTGAGGGTTGTGGCTGCGGAGACAAATGGGAGCATTTTTAGACGGAATCCTGGCAAAAGGTGTTATAACTATAGAGAGCCCGGACACTTTCGTAGCCGATGTCGAAAGCGCGTTTGGATAAGGCGTGGGACAAACGCTAGTGTTCAAGCGTCGGGGCACCAAGAAAACTAAAACCTGCTAGGGCTGCTAGGTGGGCGCTGGCCGGTAGACGGTAGACGAGACCAAAGATTCGAATTTCGAATCCGACAAAGCTCAGATGGAAACAGCTTGACCATTGATAGAGCAGTTAATGGAGTCATCTGCTCACTGACTTTGGACACAGGAGCGTCGAGAACAGTGGTAAGGACTTAAGAACTCACCTGATAAGGAAAAACTGACGACAGCGCATCCCAGTAAGAGGTGAGCAGAAGGTGGCCTGATGACCTGATAGCCACCTTGTGCTGAATTCTGATGAATTGGTGACATATTGTACTGGCAGCTGGCGATCATCGCTGACATTGTAGATGACTGTATCATAGGACTTGACTTTTTGTCAAATCATCAGTGCCGACTAAACATAAAAGACGATATCCTTAAATGTGGTGAGGTAGAATTTCGGATGAAAGGAAGTGGCACAGGAAGAGCTATGTATCAGAGAAATTAAGAATTTTATAAACAACAATAGAGTCAACATAGACGGTGCGTTAAAAGGGTGCAAGCGCGAACTGTCAGATGAAGAACTGCGGAAAGGAAAGAGACTATTATTGAGTTTAGAGGACATATTTTCAAAGAACGACGGGGATATTGGAAAGACAGAACTGGTAAAGCACACCATCAATACTGTGGATGAACAGCCCATTCGCCAGCGACCTGGACGTATCCTCTTTGTTGAAGTTGAAGACATGATTCAAGACATAAAGAAGAACGAGGTTATCGAATTACTTCTGGTCTTCTAGTTCTAGAAAAGCAGAAAGATGGATCAACAAGATTCTGCATTGATTATCGCCGACTAAACGATGTGACCAAAAAGGATAGTTATCCCTTGCCAAGGATAGATGATACGCTGGACACGTTGAACTGGATGAAGTGGATCACTACAATAGACCTCGAAAGTGGGTACTGGCAGGTGGAGATGGATCCCAAAGACAAAGAGAAGACTGCATTTTCTATGGGGCAAGGTCTTTGGCAATTTAAAATCATGCCTTTCGGTTTGTGTAATGCACCAGCCACTTTCGAGGGGAACGTGTCCTTGCTGGGTTCTTGGGAGAAGCCTGTTTAGTATACCTTTATGACGTTATTATTCTGGGCTGAGACTTCAACGATCATCTTGGTTGCGTTCAGAGCCTTAAAGCGCGGTTGTTTGGTTGTTTTTTAACTCGCTCTAAGGTTCGGAACGACCAAGAACTTTAAATGTCAATGTCAATACAAAGTCTTCATTTTCCATTAGGAATGCTTTGAGGATCTACCATGATTATTTTAAGAATTGGACTCAAAAACATCAAAATACAAAATAATGTCAATTGACATTGTCATTTTTTCTATAGACAAACGTCAGAGCGTTTTCCAACCACCGATTTTGATGCTTAAAAAGTTGCAACGCTCAACAAAAACGTTACAAAATTACCACATACAACTAATATAAAAAATATTTTATAGTAAGGACTGTACATCTAAGTGTTGATTTGTTTAATATTTAACTATTAATTTCATTGTACAACTGCTGTATAAAGCTCTATTGAGCTATAGCATTTTAAAGTGCTTTTTATTGTATTTTCTGATAATTATTATTATCCAACTTCCTAAAACAAACGCCACTTAAGTTAAAATCACTGAAACACTTCAGTCTAAAAATAAAATATAAGCAGTCTTATATTTTATTTTTAGACTGAAGTGTTTCAGTGTTGTTGTTGCCTCTATTTCCCAACATTTTTAATTTAGGTAAGGTCGTTTTTACTCTGATATGAATTCGATAATTTTTCCTATAACACATTTTTACCGAACTTTTACTGACCAACGTGCGTCAGTTAGTATGTTTTTCCTGTTTCTAATTTCAGGTAAAATTTTACCAAGCGACACTAACGTCTAAACTATTCATTATTTTTAAGAATTACATATAGCACGATAAACCTGACATAATAAAACTTTTTAACTTGAAGAATTACGCCTCTAGGATGATTACAAGAGTTTTTATGATTTTTTTTCTGTAAAGTCAAACTTTAAATCTTCCTCCTGAACAATTACCTCCATGTCGCTTAGTCAATTTTTCCTTTCAAGCGTCGATATGCATTTCTTTGTGAAGATATTCTTATTTAGGGACAAGCTTTACTTACCTATGTAAAGTGAACCCATTAGGCTTAACATAAATATTTCTTGAACAATCATGTGGGTTCCAAGCGTGATAGAAGGCTCTCAACTTTGATTTGTATGTAGTTACAGTTGAAAGGAGATCGGACTTCATGACTTCCTCAGCTAGTCTTTTAAAACAATGTAGCCTCCAAACATAATTATTTTCCTCACTGAGTACCATAGACCAATTCTTACAAACCAAAGAACAATTCCGAAGATCTCTAAGGTTTAAATACGTAAATATATTTTCCAGTATATGATCGGGTGCATAAGCAATTGCATAATCATCATAATAATCCAAGTCATTATTTTTGGTAAATAAATAATTCATTTCTGTATTTCTAATACAAATTAATTAAATTCCACAACAAAGTCCACCCACCCACAACACAACAATATTTTTACAGAACAGAATACAAGTCGACTCAAAAATGACATGAGACATGATGACAGACAAACATCAAGGGCAAGCCAAAGGCGCGTTCCAAACCTAGGTTGCGTTCAGAACGTTCGGGCGACGGTTGTTTGGTTTTTTTTTAACTCGCTCTAAGGTTTGGAACTAAGAACTTTAAATGTCAATGTCAATACAAAGTCTTCGTTTTCCATTTAGAATACGAATAATTTAAACTTTTCTTTATTCTAAATCAAATAAAATCCGTTTTTTGAGGATCTACCATGATTATTTTATGAATTAGACTCAAAAACATCAAAATACAAAATAATGTCAATTGACATTGACATTTTTCCTATAGACAAACGTCAGAGCGTTTTACAACCATCCATTTTGATGGTTAAAAAGTTGTAACGCTCTGCCTGCCTAGCATGACCGATTTATATCGCGTGATATAGCGTTTTATCACGTTTAACTGTCAAAAAGACAAAGGAATTTGACAGTTCAGTGTCGATAAAATGCTATATCACGCGATATAAATCGGTCATGCTAGGCAGGCTGACGTTTGGAACGACACGGTTGTGTCAACCGAACGTCACGCTCAAATGTTTGGAACGCCGAGGCGCGTTCCAAACCTACACTCCGAGTGCAACCTTACCACAACCGAACGCTCTAAAGGCGTTCCCAACATTTGAGCGTGACGTTCGGTTGACACAACCGTGTCGTTCCAAACGTCAGAGCGTTGCAACCAAACAACCATCAAAAATGATGGTTGTAAAACGCTCTGACGTTTGTCTATAGAAAAAATGTCAATGTCATTTGACATTATTTTGTATTTTTGATGTTTTTATGTCTAATTTTTAAAATAATCATGGTAGATCCTCAAAAAACGGATTTTATTTGATTTAGTATAAAGAAAAGTTCAAATTATTCGTATTCCAAATGGAAAATGAAGAATTTGTATTGACATTGACATTTAAAGTTCTTGGTCGTTCCAAACCTTAGAGCGAGTTAAAAAACAACCATACAACCGACCCTCGAACGTTCTGAACGCAACCCCGTTAGAGCGTTCGGTTGTGGTTTGTGGTTAGGTTGCACTCGGAGTGAAGGTTTGGAACGCGCCTCTGCACTCCGAGTGCAACCTAATGGACCCCCTAAACGCTCAAAATTGCTTGTCAATCATTTACATTGCATTGCTTGTCAATCACATTTTGATCGTCTAGGAGAGACTCCATTTGGTTGTGGTTAGGTTGCACTCGGAGCGTAGGTTCGGAACGCAACCCAGATTACATTTGTAGCAAGTGTTCGTCTCGTCTGTTGACAGCTTCATAGACTAAGGCTGGCCACACAGACGTAATCACGTAACGGAATCACGTACGTACGTGATTCCGTACGTACCACCAGTCACCACACACAGACGTTTTTTTTCGTTCGGAATCACGGCTCAGTCAGACGCTAACCTTTGTTGAGGAAACATTGAGCGAAGATGAATTATTTTTCTAAAAATAAACAAAAACTACATAACTATAGACTATTTTTTATATTATAAAAACCAATAATTTGTACAACTTACTTTAAGTATCAGTGCTGTATTTATAGATCTGTGTGAGAGAACAAATAAAGATTTTTTTTATTATTTATATTACGCACAGGGAAGCCCCCTGTGCGTAATATCAGCCATCAGCCATCATACCATCAGCAAATAAGAAACCGTTCAGTTCAAAAGCAGGCCTTAAAAAGGACAGCTTAAAGCCTGCTTTCATACTAACCGTTGAGGTCATAGTACGAAAAAGAAAGGCAGTTCAATATAAGCCCTGCTATAAGAGCTCATAGTAAGGCCCCAGGTCAATTCTATTGCTTTTTTGGAAACTAGAACTACATAATAACTAAGCAAAATAATAAAGGGTTTGCCAAAAGCCTGGTATCCAGAGCTGTAATAAAAAAGGTGTAGGTGTATGTATACGACACTCACACATAGGCCGTGCGTGGTTGCGCATTCCGTACGGAATAAAAACGGTAATATCACAGAGAAAGCAATACTATGGTAATGTCTAGAGATGAGACGTACTAGGCCAAACACGTACCGAGTCTTGCAAGTACGAGTACACCAAAATAATTGTTCCATAAACCTATTCCACGAGTATTTAGAAGTACGCGTTTTTAATTTACTTTTTTACTATACCTAGGTACAGTATCTTTTCGATTACGTGTTTAAAACACTTATTATTCGCTCTACACAATATTCTGAATTACAAAACATACATTGGTTGATAGCTTAATAAACAAAAACAAAGTAAAAATTATACTATTTAGAATAAACTTTCTCAATTTGCAGAGAAAACAATTATTAATTAGGTACGCATCATTAATAATTTTTAATTAAAATCGGTTTATACTTAAATGTAAAATATTTTAATATATTTGGATTCCCACGGGAACGTGATCGGGATAAAAAGTATTTGTTTTAATCTATGCTATCTACTATCTGTGCGAAAAATTTCAACCAAATCCGTTCAGTAGTTAAACCCACAAACTTTTACATTTATAATATTAGTAGGATAGGATAGTAGGATTGATTTAATATGGAAGCTGCCACATTTAATAATTTTTAATTCATTTTATACACTTCCTATTTAAATAGTTTTTTTTACAGTTAATTTTAATCAACACCTTCACCATTCGTATTAGCAAAACATTCAATAAATTAATAAAGTAAATCCACAACACCACCAAAATCTTCTTAACTTAAATAAACGCATAAGAGTTTATCCGCAAAAAAAGCAATCGTAAACAATACGAGATGCCGAAACAACTGATCTGTTAATTCAAATTTAAATAAAACACACGACTAAGCAAACGGTCCGCGCCTAGAAAAATATGGACCTAACACAAATTTTATTAAAGTATAGGAAACAAGACAGAAAATCTTCGGACTTCGCTAAATACTCCTTGACGGCGTCGGACGTTTTCCTAATCACAGTGCATACAAAAAACTGTTTTAACACATAACGTTAAGGTTGATCTTAAATGTATCGGAATAGACTCACTCACACTGAGATCGAACGCGTACTGATCGCGTCTCCGAGTCTCCGACTCTTTGTGAGTTACTTCTTTTTAATAAGTTTGTGTGAGTAACAGACTAATGTACGCCGTCGATACTTCTGAATGCTCGAAACGCGTTGGACGCTGATTCGATACTTAGTATTTAGACGTCCAAGCAAATACTTATTCCAAAAACTTGTTCCAGTAAATACGTCTCAACTCTAGTAATGTCAGCTTACTCAGCTTGACTGTTCGTACCTTCGTATCGTATCCTCGATTTTTTTATAACCTAGAATTTTATACGGATCGGAACGGTATAAGTATAAATAATTATTTTACTCTTTGAGATGAGAGAATCCTTTCTATATATGTAGGTTGGATTGTATTTAAATCATCAAGATCAAGTATAACATTAGCTTAGCATCGCATCGGATTGAATTCCTTGGTCAGTGTTCTTCGTTGGAACTAAATATCATGCCAGGCATTGAAGCTACATTAAGCGATGAAGACTATATTATAATGCGGGCTAAGGAAGCCCAAAAGCAAAATTTAAACTGTGCAAAAGCATGGATGTTGACAGCCAAAACACTTTTTCCCACAAACTTTAAAATTCAGTTTGAAGCGTATCAGATGGAAAAGCAATCGGGGAACGTACAAGAAGCTGCCGAGTGTTTTACATCACTGATTATGTCGAGACAAAATCTTTCAGACTTACTCCCAGAAATATCAGCAATTGCGAACGCTTTGAGGTCACCTGAAACTAGTTTCCTAAGTTTAATGTTTGATAAAATTGTCCCTGAGATTCAATTGACAATTTTGAAGACTAGTGTTGAAAACAGTGATGATACTATGGAACACTGTCGTTTACTAGTATTATTGTTAAAGAAATTCCCTCAGTTAGGAGTGGATAGTTTAGTCAAAACACTTATAAACACTGATAAATTTTTCTATGACAATCGATATGCACGTTTGCTTGTAGTTGATACTTTACCATTACTGAGTTCTCTCGAGTCACCAAGGCTACTTCAGAGGTTGTTAATAAAAGCTATCGATTTTTATAATTCATACATTTATGAAGAATCAGAACATGATATCACTGATCCATGGCAGAGATTATATGGAGTGCTGGACTTGTTGGGAAGGCAGCTCGGTTGGGATACGTACCTGGTTAATTACAATAATAGCTTGAATAAAGAAACTTATTTTCAAAGGTTATTGACATTGAGAAATTGTGAAGATTGTCGTCAACTTTTATATTCAGGAACAGTCTTTTTCTTGAGATCTCTTTATGAGCAAAGGTCCTTGAAAGGAAATCACATTTTGATAGAAGCTTTGTCTGATCCTGACATACCTCCTACTAAAAGAAGAAAAGGCGATATAGAAGTAACTGGAGTTTCATCTCATCAATTTCAAGCAGCAGCAAACTGTTGGGAGCTACTACATAGCAATGAAGTAATATCTCGTGAATTTGGCAAGTTAGCAAATCAACTTCAAGTCAAGCCATGGACCGAAGGATTTGTGGAGGAGTTAGCATTATACAGAGGACGATATGAAGAAGCGATGCCTCCAGCGACTTCAAATAATTTAAAGGCATGCATAATTAGAGCTGCTACTAATTACTTTCAGAAAAAGTATGTTGCATGTGTAGAAAGTATTTTATTAGCTCTGCCACAATTGCCACATACAGAAGGAGTTCTGGAAACAGAACTGATAATTGGAGGCAAAGGCAGGCACTTACATTTTTTGCCACTGACCAAAATTTCTATAATGCATTATTTTTGCACATTATTGATAAGAATCTTACTGAGTACAGGCAATAATTCAGATTTGACTTTTGGCCATATGTTGGTTTTGATGCAGTTAGGTTGGCCACAAGAAGAAGCAATATTTATTCATATTTTAGACAGTATGAAACAAAAAGGCGTATTTCACTATCACTTGTTTTCAGCTTATATTATACACATAGATATTTTAGAAGAGCTTACTTCTATATGGAATGAGCAGGGCAATAACATTGTCCTGGATATATTGCCTAATTCACAACAGCATTTAGGTCAAAGAAGAATAGGTACTCGTGGAGCAGATAAAGGAGTGAAAGAAGATTTTAAGCAAGCGATGAAAGCTCAAGTGACTCGGAGCAATGAATCCATATTGAATTTGATGATACAGTTTATTACTTCAGAGAGGTCATATTTACTTCAGATGTTGTAAATGATTCTGGTGTATTAAATAAATAAATTATGTATGTACTTAAAACATTTATTTTTATAAATTATTTTCCAGATTTTTTCCTTGGTTTAAAGTTACTCAAGTTAAAAAAAATCACACTACTTTAATAAACAAGTCTTATTTACTTTGCAAGTTTGAAGGAATACATAGCTATACTAAAATTATGAATGAGTAGTCAATTCTAACTGCATGTTTTATATGACAAGACAAAAAACCACTTATCAGTAGGTACTTACTGCTGCTGATTCAGTTCCCTTATTATGGCAAACGTATTTTAAATCACTTTGAATATAGTTCTCTTTTTTTAATAATCATTTATTCATTTAACAAACTAAAAATTCCACCCTTTATAATGTAAAATAGTCATATATTCCATAGAACAAGGGTCTTCAACCCGCGGCCCGCGGTTACGTTCTTGGCGGCCCGTCATTGTATTGACAAAATTAAATTCACATGTCTACAAATTATACCTATTTTACCTACCTATTTAGTTAGAATATAATGTTTTTCTTGTGTTGAGGCCCACCGAACCAATATCAGAGTATATTAGGCCCTTGACTTCAAAAAGGTTGAAGACCGAAGACCCTTGCCATAGAAGAATGGAATGTTACAACCATAACAAAGCTCATTTTCTAGTGATATTAGTGACAGCAGGTAATAATTTTAATTTTCATCGGAAAGGAAAATTCATGAAATGGTGCACGCATTTGTAATTTTTTAGTAAGAAATTAAATATTTAATACCAAACTCAAACTCATAGTAAACAGACGGACATGGTAAATGGTAATGTATTATGAACTACCTTCATAAGTTCCTACTGCTAAAAGTAAATTGCGTCGAGTAAAATGTAAACATTTAATAGGTGAATTTTTTGTAGGGAATGATCTCAATAGAAATTTGTCTTCCTTTTGGACTCCATTACTTGTTCCTGGTTCTTCACCTGTTGCTTCGTCAGTTATAGCTGTGAAATCCCACAACTTGATGTTGCAATCTAGAGACCCTGTAAAAGTAATGACATTTATATGTTAGTTATTTTCTATCCCTCGGGAATTATGCTTTTTTAAAAGTGACATTATGAATGATTTGAATTTATATGCCTCGGACTGCATGTTATTATGTTGTATTTAATATTTAATCTTGTTTCCATCTTTTCAGTTGACTTGTCTTTTTATGCAGGCTGGTTTTTTAATTTTTTAATTTATTTCTTTTTAGTTATTATATATTACGGTCATGATATACCTTTTTAAAATCCTTATGATAAGCCCTTTAATTTGACACCCATATTGCAGTATTATATATAAAAAAAATCCACTATGTATAATAGCACTAGCACCGTACAGCCGCCATGTTGTTTTTTTTATAATGCCACCTTCTTAAGAACACTTGGGCTGACAAGACAAATCTAACGATATCTTAATCATAGAAATCCGTTCAGCCGTTTGAAAGATATGAGGTAATAAAGAATATTACATACAAACATACATAAAAAAAAACATAACCCGCAGTCGGGTAGCAATCAAACATACAAGATACGCGCGAAAAACATAACCCTCTTGCAGTCGGGTAAATAGGGGCTATTTTTATTCATTTATCTATCGATTAATTTAGGGCCGTCTCTTGTGTATTCAAGAGAGAGCGGCGTGGGTGCCTGTGGTTACGTCCCACACGAGAACGTCGTTGACTGCTAGGGTTGCCAACCGTACTATAATAAATAGTATTGTACTATATTTCCGGTCTGCGTACTATATACTGTTGAAGAAATATATAGTACGCAAAAATACTATATTTTTAACATCAAACGCTAAGAAACAAATCTTTAATTTTTTTAATTTGTGATCGTGCATTTTGACTGATTCGATAGCGTGTAGTGTATATCGTATCTGAATTCTGAAAGTATCTGTCTTATTGCATCAATGTAAATTTCAAAAGCTTCAAACGATAGTTTGGTCATGGTTGGTCTGCTCTATTTTTGTTTTAAGATTTTATTGGTAATCATCTGCAAAATATAACATTATTCTTTCTTTGAGAAATATAAATCAATTCTTAGATAAATTAGTTATGGAAAGTGGCAGCGATAACGCAAGTGCGTTAAGTTCGATTCAAGTGCGATTAAAAAGCGAAAGATACTAAAAAGACTCCAAAAATGTCCAAAACTTGTTGAAAAATGCAAAATTAAATTTAAAACTGAAAAAATAGTTTTTATAAAAATATATATTACTTCTCAACTTGTTCGATAGACACGCTCCCCTCAGACGAGTTAAGATTAAACGATCCCCCGCTCCTTGGATTACCGCTGAAATCAAAGAGCTCATGTGCCAAAGGGATAAAGCCAAACGGAGATATAAAAAATGCCCATCCGATAGCAATCTGGCTCGATACAAATCTCTCCGAAACCGCTGCAGTCGTTTGTGTAGGGACACTAAGAGACGCTTCTTCCACGATTCCCTTTCCAATCGCAATCCGGCAGACGCCTGGAGATTCCTTCGCTCTGTCGGTGTGGGTAAACCTACTTCTTCTGTCCCTAATGGCACTAATCTGAACGCTTTAAATAGGCATCTTTCTCTTCCTCCAGTTAGCATAGACCCCAGTGTGAAGGATGCTTCATTGGCACAGCTTTCCTCTCTCTCCAGACCTAACTGCTCTCCTTTCATACTGGATTCGGTCTCTGAGACCTATGTTAGAAGTGCCATAATGTCCATCTCTTCAGAATCTGTTGGAGAGGATAATTTGTGCTCGAGAATGTTCATCCCTATTCTACCCATTCTCCTCCCAATAGTCACTTTTATTCTTAACTTATCTCTCACTTCAAACTGTTTTCCCAAGATCTGGAAATCGGCCCATATAATTCCCTTACCCAAAATTCCCAACCCTTCCTTACCTTGTCATTTCCGACCCATCTCTATCTTACCATTCCTATCTAAAGTTCTCGAGCACATCGTCCATAAGCAACTCTCTTCTTTTCTCTTGTCCAATGGTGTTTTAAACCGCTACCAATCTGGTTTTCGCCCTGGCCACAGCACAGTTACTGCCTTATTAAATGTCACTGACGATATACGCTGGGCTATGGAAAACAGAGAGCTGACTGTTTTGATTCTGCTTGACTTCAGCAGTGCTTTCAACTCTGTCGATTTTGACTTACTTCTTGCCACACTTCGCTCTATTAATGTCTCTTCTTCAACTCTTTCCTGGTTTGATTCTTATCTTCGAGGGCGCAAGCAGTGTGTTCGCCTTGAGGATAATTTATCTGACGGGTGCGAACTCTCTGCCGGTGTTCCTCAGGGAGGTGTTCTTTCACCACTCCTTTTCTCCATCTTCATCAACTCTATCTCTAGAGTCATCTCCTCCAACTTTCATCTCTACGCAGATGACTTGCAGCTTTACCGTCATTTTAAACTCGAAGAGGTGGACCTAGCTATAACTCTTATAAATGAAGACCTAAATCGCATCAATACCTGGGCAAAGCAATATGGACTTTTAGTGAACCCTAACAAATCGCAGGCCATTATCGTCGGTAGTCGGCATATGCGTAACTTAGCCCGTCCCTCTCAGTTGCCACCTGTGGTGCTGGATGGGATTACTATCCCATATAGTGACAACGTCAAAAATTTAGGTATCACCTTTGACTCCTATCTTTCCTGGACGACCCATGTCGCTGATGTCAGTCGCAAGGTCTACTACTCGCTACACTCCCTTAAATGCCTCCAAAGATTTCTACCCTTGCCCACCAAAATCACTCTTGCTCAATCACTTATTCTACCTCTTCTCGACTATGCTGATGCTTGCTACTTAGACGCTACAGAGCTACTTTTGAACAAACTTGAGCGCCTTCAAAATGCTGCTATACGCTTCATTTTTGGTCTGCGTAAGTATGATCACGTTTCTAACTTCCGGAAGGATCTCAAGTGGCTCCCAATACGTCTGCGCAGGAATGTCAGAATCCTCTGTCTCCTCTTTAACGTCCTTTTCAACCCTGCCTACCCCTCTTGTCTCCGTGAACGTTTCTCCTTTGTTCATCCTCCCAATACTTCGTGCAGATCCCATCTAAAATCCCTTCTTAAGTTTCCCTCACATCATTCCGACTTTGCTTCCTATTCCTTTTCCGTACATGCCGTCCGTCTCTGGAACTCGCTACCAGCTGAGATACGAGACAGTGAAACGCTTTCTCTTTTCAAAAAACGTGTAAAGGAGCATTACCTAACTACTTGTTCTTAGCATAGTTCGATTTAATTATATTTTCATCTGTCCTCATCATAATTATTATTGTGTAGTATATTTATATGTAGGTATTTATTATTATATTAATTATTTGTGTATGTGTATTTATTTATAGATAATATTATATATATGTATGTTTATAATATATATACTTATCATATATTTTTGAGGTACACACTGTCTGCCCTTCTCAATGTTTTTCCTGTCCCGGGCCTGCTGGAAGAAATTTCAATGTGAAATAAGTTGTGCCCTTGTACAATTCTTCTGTCCATTTCTTTTCCGTTTGTAATTGTGTGTGTACAGAACTAATAAATAAATAAATAAATAAATATGTAAAAAAAAAATTTGCCTATTAAATACTATATTTTTTATAGCTTAATTTGAAAAATACTATATTTCGCCAAAAACATGTTGGCAACCCTATTGACTGCACACAGGGAACGCTATCATGGGCGTCGCCGGGATTTTTTTTCAGGGAGGTGAATCCTGCGTCTACACATTATACTAAACTCAGAGGCGTGCATACCATATAGGCAGTTAGGCAGTGCTTACCTCATGGCGAACCTAATAAATATAGGTACCACTAGTCACTAGTGTTAAAGTAAAAAATAATAATTTGGTTCCGTTAATATTCTATAATAACCAAACTTCTATTAAACACTCAGTTAGTAAGCAAATTTTCCTTGCGCATCATTCCTACCTACGCGCTACGGTGTGGTAAGCAGTCTCCAGAATGCATATTCGAAGCAAGGAGCGTTTCATACAAAACTCATTTAAAAAATTTCGGTAAAAGTTATACGACCTCGGGCGGCCGCGGCCGAACGAATTTTGCCGAGAAGCCGACGACGACATTATTTGTCTCACTCGCTCCCATGCACAAACCGCTCGCTCCTAGTCCGAGTTTTATTATCTCACGAGTGTGGGTGAATTTAACAAGTTTCAATCTTGTTACCTTGTCCTAAGAGTGTTGATACCCGCGCTTAATAGAATGTTTGTTTTCGGAAATAATGATGCAAGCAATGCGGTTGTCATATTTTGTTTGTTTTTAGTTCCGTTAGTTGAAAATAATAAGAGCAAAATTACAACTGTTTAGATCTAGAGTGCCTACCTAGCTTGAAAACCAATGCACGCCCCTGACTAAACTTACTTAATAGAGAAGAATACTGAATTTATTGACAAGTTGAACAAATTTGGACAGCAACCTAGACGCCTTCAGTTTTTATTCAAACTGTAACATAATAAAAAACGGGTGGGTGACGACGGCCCCTTGTTAAGTGGATTGTCAACCACGTAGTCTCCATACAAACGGCGATAACGTTTCCCACCCCCTAAAGTCTAAACCTTAACCTACAGCAATGAATTTTTGGTATGTTTTTGAAATGCCTAAAAACTAGGGCTGTACGTTTTGATTTTTAAAATATTCCTTGTAGATTTAAAAATATTGGCACTTCTGTGTTTTGTCTGAAATCACTAAAATGCAAATATTTCGAAATCTATTATAGATATTTAAAAAATCAAAACGTACAGCCCTAGTATTTAGGCATTTCAAAAAAATACCAAAAATTAATTACTGTAGGTTAAGGTTTAGAGCAGGGATGCACAGACTGCGGCCCGCGGGCCACATGTGGCCCGTCGGCAATATGCCAGTGGCCCGCCAGAAATAATTATTCCCTCATACATTTGAAAAACAATTTTTTTTTGGCTTGTTTTATGTTTTTAATTTGTGCTGGTGGCCCGTCATTAGTTCATCATTTGCCCAAGTGGCACATGGTCTCAATAAGTCTGTGCATCCCTGGTTTAGAGGGTGGGAAACGTTATCGCCGTTTGTATGGAGACCACGTGGTTGACAATCCTCTTAAGACTGGTTTATATTATCTTAGTCTTTAGTAGAGTGCTTTAGTAGCGTGCGAGTAGATTCGAATGTGAGTGGTTTAGTAGTTTTGGTGCCTTTCCAGTGAGCGTTTACATGCTTCCAGTGCAGTGTCATTTGACTAAAGCACTCTACTAAATTCGCTACTAAAATGTCGATTTACATGCTTTCAGTGCGAGGAAAGAATCGCGCGGGGGGTGAGCGGGCGCGCAGGGGGTTCTACTGGAAAGCGATGATTCCAGTTGAAAGGCTACTAGAACGTTACTCTCTTTACTTTTAAGACGACCGTTTACATGTTTCAACTAAAGCACTCTCCTAAAGCACTCTACAAAAGACTAAGATAATGTAAACAGTCTTTAGCTGCCGTCACCCATGAACGCTATCGTGAAGGTTGTCATAATAAAACTCGCCTGAAGATAGAATAGTCCCGTCGCGGCTGAAGGCGAGCGCATGCACGGGCGCGGCGTGGGCGGGCGGCAGCAGCGCGGCGGGCGCGCCCGTGGCGATGTCCCACGCCACCACCTCGCCGCCCGCGCCGCCCGACGCCACCCACCGTCCGCACACCGAGAACGCTACCGTGAAGATTGTCGACTGGAACACACAATAGGGATGTTGACTATTTTTTTTATTTTATGTTACATAAATTACCTCTCAAAAAAAGAAACATTGGTAAAAGAATTAATTCGCTAGCATGAAAACTGCCCGAGATATCACAGTGTGAAATGCACACAAATGGACTCGATCAAAAACGCTCCATACTAATGGCTTGCACGTTATGACGTCACGCCTTGCAAGTTTGTATGCAACGCATAGGAAATTTGTTCAGCAGCTATATTAAATATTGTGTTTATCAAAATAGTTTCTTAGACAAATTTGCTATACATTTTACGGACTAATTAAAGGTATCATTTATTTTAATAAATTATATACTTTTTAAATGGACTTGTCCACCCAACTTTGAAGGGTCATAAAATAAATAATATGCAATATATAAAACCAAAAGGTATACAAGCTACTCTAAAAGTTTAATATGTTTACGATTTTTATTAGTATTTCGTTATTTTATTCATTAGTCATCATCCCTATTATAGTAGATACTTCAAGATAAAGAATGGGCATATAACTAATACCAAATAACTAAACAACTTTTGCTATGGGACCATCTCTAAAATCGCGAAAAAAAACCAGCCGTTTCATACAAAAATTAATAAGTACTTAACCAAAATATCAAAATGTATGAAACAACAGATATTTTTTCACGATTTCAAAGTTGGTCCCATAGCAAGTTGTTCAGTCACAGATTATAATAGTACTAACGTGTTCGGTTTGATGGTCCTTTTTTACAATTTTCGGCATTAGGGGTATATTTGTAACACGTTCAGACAATTTTAAAGACATAACAGACAATTTTAACAAAAAGAAGTTTGGCCCTAAAAGTCCTATACAATTTCAACTTTATTGCAATGAAATAAATGTCAACGTAATTTCTAAGACAAGGAAAAAACGCGATGCCTGTTCTTTGTCTTGAAGTAGGTACTGTACAGGGTTCTTTGTAAACCACCAACAACCTCGCACGAGTAGATTACTGACATCATAAACAAAAACGTTTGTTCTACGACTTTTCCGAAAACAGACAAACAAACGACTTTCCATTCAAATGTCCGAACAGCTGATTGAGTTTTTATAAAAAGTATTTTTTTGTCTGTTTTCGGAAAAGACGTAAAACAACAAACTTTGTTGTCAGTAATCTACTCCAGCGAGGTTGTTGGTGTTTTGAAAATAACCCTTTATACACACTCTCATTAATATTAATGACATCAGCCATTTTTAATGACTCCACTGCTGGAGCACAGGCCTTCCTTATGTCTGGATAAGGAGGATGGGCCATACATAACCCACCAAGCAGGCCTAATGCAGCCGGGACCGAAGACGGCTTGACGTGCCTTCCGAAGCACGAAGAATCTAGAGATAATAAATTTTTGGTCACCTATCCCATGACCGACCCTTGCGAAAGTTGCTTAACCTCCGCATTTGCTGGGCCAAGCGCTAACCTACTGCGCACCGAGCTTCTCCTTCATTTATTAATCCGTGTGTAATTTAGTTTATTATGGTAATTTTGAGAATAAAGTCTACAGTATAACCCTTCACCAATGGGATGTATTTAATAGCACTTTAAATTTGATGAAACCAGCTATAAAATTGTATGTCATCACTTTAAAATAATGATAGATCTATAATTTAATACTATCACTACAAAAATAATGGTTTGCACTTTAAACATTTTTTCAGCACTTTAAAATAATAATAGATCCATAATTTAATAGTAACACAACAAAAATAATGGTTTGTACTATAACTGTGTCCCAACTCCGAAATCATTTGGTTTCTGTCCAACCATGTCAGACTGACCACTGTTAAAATGAGATGGCAAGATGATAACATCTTGTGGCATAATGCAGAACCTAACCTCCTCCTCGGCTCCTCTCACTGCGCCCGCTCGTCGTTGCACCTAATCGTCTGTTTTACCCACTAAAGTTATAAAATTAATTTGTATGGTGCAAAGTATTAATTTTAAAGCTAAGCAATTAAATTGTATAGTGCAAAGTATTAATTTTAAAGCTCAGCATATTTATAGTGGCAACCATTATTTTTATAGTTTATTCAATAAGTTTTGAAGCTAAACATTTTAAAGTGTGTAACATTATTTTTAAAGTGCATTTATATATTCCCCTTCAGCAATCATTGTTACCTTATGTCCCGTCATGAGCCTGACTTGGGATCCAGTAGAACAATCCCACATACGAACAGTTCTATCGCTGGAACCAGTCGCAATATAATTTGAATTCGGATGAAACTGCACACACTGAAACAAGAACGTGATTGATTCTGTTTAAAAACAGTGTTGTATAACAAGGCAGGTTTAAGAATTTCCATTATTATTAAAAAAACTGGACAAGTGTGAGTTGGACTCGTCCAGCGAGGGTTCCGTACGTAGGTAACACACACACGTACTCTGAATAGACTATATTTTTATGATTAATTTACAAATGTATAGTTATCAGATTTTTCCCTGTACTTATAGTATAAATATGACATAGTTCTAAGCAGGGATTGATATACCGTTAAAAAAATTAACGATACAAAAAAAATAACGTTAAAAATATAGTTAAAACATTTTCATAATTTTACCGGTACTATAGTACCGGTAAAATTATCGGTAAAAAAGTAATGTTATTAATTGGAAGGACGTTAATTTTAAAGTAACGGTAACAAAAAGTAAGAAATAACGTTAAAATTAACGTTATTTACTGAAATAACGTTAATTTCAATGTTACGCTATCTAAAGTAACGTTATTTATTGACATAACGTTAATATTAAAAGTAACGGTAAAAAGTAAGAAATAACGTTACATTTAAAAATAACGTTATCAATCCCTGGTCAAACAAAAGTAAATGAAAACCGCAGTAAACATACATCAACATCTGCGAGATGTCCAGTGAAGATTCTGAGCGGTTGGTGGTGGTCGGTGGCCCAGAGGCGCGCGGTGCGGTCGTGGCCGCCGGTGGCGAAGTAGTGGCCGTGCGGCG
Source organism: Agriphila straminella (assembly GCA_950108535.1). NCBI lineage: Eukaryota > Metazoa > Arthropoda > Insecta > Lepidoptera > Crambidae > Agriphila > Agriphila straminella. The sequence goes on from OX467308.1 coordinate 10,216,610, forward strand.
CCCAGCGCACGTCCCACACCGGCCACACGTGCCCGCGGTACACCACCAGGCACGTCCAGCTTTGCAGCGACCACAGACGCACTTAACCGGTACACAACAATACTTATAGTCCAGTACACAATACATCACACAACAATAGTAATAATAATACTTAAGGCGAGGCCAGTTCACAATCTGATGAAAAGATTGATTTTTGAACTTCCAATGGGAAGAACTGATAAAAATAAAATAATAAATAAATGCTTAGACTATTTCACACAGCGCCATCTAGCCCCAAACTAAGCAAAGCTTGTAATATGGGTGCTAGACAACTGATATACTACTTATATAATTTTTAAATATATGCTTATTGTACATAGTAACACCCAGACCCGTCACAGAAATTAAAATACATCATTTCAATTTCTGCCCGGCCGGGAATCGAACCCGGGACCTCTTGCGTGGTAGGCGGCATGTTGACTACTGCACCACTCAGGTCGTTGATGTAGAATTCTACTTCACAAAAATTACAGTAGACTGAAAAAGAAACAAAGAAACACAATAACCGAACAGAATATTGAAAAATGGCATGGTTACTCTGTAAATAAATTCTGAATAACACCATAAAAATAAACTTCAAATCGTCAGATTTCGTTATTTTCAACGACAGTGATATGATCTTTTATGCAAAAAGGTTACTTTTTGATCTAACACAATAACCGAGTACATTTTTAATAAATTATCCAGTATTACAGAAATCAATAAAAATTTACAAAATTTCGTAAAATTTCTGGCGAAGCGTCAATTAAAGCTATGCAACATTCAACCTTATTCTAAAGACATAGTGAAAGAGTAAATTTCGTGAACTGCCTCGCCTTAATGCGCTATATCAGTAAAACGAGATAGCAATGAGAAAAGTCGCGCGCCGAAGCAAGACCGATTTGACAGATTAGGCGGAAAAATCACGAAATCAATTATTCTACACGATTGTGAATATTGATGATACAAATTATTTAAAGTAATTTCGACTTGAATAGCTAATGTTGTTTCTAAATAATCTTAAACTTTAGACTTTTAAAAGGTTTTTCTAAATTAAAATGTATCTAGCCAAAATCAATAAATCGTGTTTCTGGTTCAATACGTAATAAAGATATTAAGAAATATATATCTTAATTTCAGATCCGTAGGATCTTTTAGCGACCTATGGCATTATATCAAAAAGATGGCCTTAAAGCTCCTATAGGTATACCTTTGGGGTGGCGCTCTCATCATAATAAAATTTATTGCTCGCCAAGTACATAATGTATCGATAATTCACGTTTTATTGTTTATTTACAAACAATAACCTCAGTAAAATATAGTTGGTTGTAGTAGTACCTAGTAGGCAAAAGAGCAAAAAGTAGCCACTTTTAGCAAAAAAACTCCATTAAAACATATGAAGCCCCTAGACGATCAAGCATTTCTTGTCAATCATTTAAATTGCATTTACCATTTGGGGGCGTGGCCTACTTTTGATTGGCCACGGTAATCTATCTATTCTGTGGTGCTTGTCAAGCATCGCTCCTAGACGATCAAAAATTGTGATTGACAAGCAATTTTGATTCATTAGGGGGTTCATAAGCAACTGGCTAAAACATAATTATTATTTAAGCGATAAAAGTACCACAAAGCTTCTTTGGAGCGCACTACAGAAAGATGATTCACAATTTCGTCTGTGTGCAAACTACGCGCTCTTAACAAGTCATTGAATAGTGAAAACTTTAGTACCTGTAGAATCCTCGGAACATGATAGTAACAATGTTTTGAATGGATCAAAACCCACTTTGTATACAGGACCAGAGTGTCCGTATAATGTGCGACAAGTATCTCTATCTTTTTCCTCCATCATTCTTACCAAGACATCACCTAGAAGAAGTTATTAGATTTTATAAAAAAGATGAGTTGAACAAAAACAATAATTATATCAGTAAGAGCTGCCGCACACTCGGCCTCAGTAGCCGGCTTCTTCCCGGCGGCCACTAAACCACTAGCGGCTGCGATTGGTGGCTGAATCTAGTGGCTTGACTGAGCTACTAGTGGTCGCGTTTAGTGGCCGCGACTAGTGGCTCAATGTGCGGCAGCTCTAATCATCATAAGCTGTCAGTTAGTATTAGTAGGCACTACTTACCGGCTTCTCTATCAATGTCTTGCAACTTCTCGGCTGATTTCATTCCTCGCAGTCGTACTGGAGTTAATGTCCAAACCTAAGGAAAAGTTATCCAGCAAACAATTACTGAGTCACTAAAACTACCAGGTTTTAGGGTTCAGCAAAAAAATATGCTAATTTAGTCTAAATTTAATTGTAAGCAAGACATATTATTTTGTAGCTATCTTATGTTTTGCAACAGATAACTTCCGAACCGCCAAGTTATTTTGCGCATACTGTACATACCTTTATAGTAGAATTATTGAAGCCAACAGCCAGTAAAGTTGAATCATCACAAATGTCAGCACTGATCGCAGAGTGTCCGCTGTTCAATAATGTGTAGAAACAGATGGATGGCAAAGTGTCTGGTCCGAGTGCAACTCTCTTTGATGCTTCTCTCAGTGCTTTTCCTTTTTCCAGTTTATCAGCTTCTTTACTGAAAATGGTTTACAATTTTATTTAGTAGGTAACATAAAAATTTAAGAAAGCCATACATTATAGGGTGGCCAAACTTGCGACTTTGCGGGGTCTACTTGAGTTTAAAAAAATATTTTTGTGGTCAACTGCAAGGTAGTTTAGACGTTATTTGGGTAGTTTAGAGGTAGTTTAAATCCAATTTTTTTAACACGTTTTTTTTCTATTCAGTTTATTTAACCTCTTGACCATTCTTGAGATAAACATTTTTTTGCTTAGTTATTGAGATGCTTACTTAAAAACACTTACAGTTCAGGCAAGGGAATTCTGTCATTTGGTGGAGCATTTGGGTCTGATTTTGGTTTCTTCATAAAAATATTGTCTTTCTTAGCTTTTTTCTTTTTAGGCTTGTCAGGGGTCTCTTCGGGCTCTTCTTCGTCCTCGATAGGTGCAGGCAACACTTGGATGTCAGGTTCTTTCAATAACCCATAATAGACTTTGGTGCGATTTTCTGACAAACAACATACACATTTGCATATCACAAACAGGGTTGCACATTATCAAGATAATTATTTCCAAGGATAATTTTATCCGTTAATTATCTGAAAATTATCAGGATAATTATCTTGATCATTATCCAATGCAACCCTGTCACAAAAATAAATTAATATCTGGAATCGTGGAACAATTTACTGAAAAGAAAGAAGGTATTACCATTTTTTGCTGCTTCACCAAGGAGGCCACCTGCAGTTGCCTTAACCTGCAATAGGGTGCGACCGGGGCCATCATGTATTTCAATCTGAACATGGTTATTAATTATGTTAATAATAACTGTAGAATTCTTTTGATCTTGTAAATATCTCTTCAGTTGTGATGATGCATCTCGAGACATTTGGACAACAAATTTGTTTGTGCTGAAAGAGAAGAATTTAAGAATTAAATTCAAAATAATCATAACTGGCATGTTTTAAGGAAAGAATAGTTATTAAGATGGGAATGGGAATAAAATACTGTGTATTCTTTTAAGGGGGTTTATAGCTGCACACAAGCACCACCATTTGGAAAAAAAACATAGTGCTTAAATAGAGACAAAATTGTGAATCATTTTCTTGTATTGCACACCGAAGAAGCTTTGTTGTACTTTTAATTGCTTATACAATATTTTGTAGCCTGTGGTTTAGTTAACTAAACAATAAGTTAGTGGCTTAGTTGTTCCTGCAATTGAAAATGGGAAGACAATAAAAGAATGCAGCACATGCAAGAACCCACCTATAAATTTCAGCCAGTTCATTTCCTTTAATTTGATCTTTGTGTTTGACAATAGCCAATTTTTTAACATCTTCTTGGTAATAATCTTCTTGTTCATGGGAAAACTTTTCCAAGAAGCTGGCAGCATGTTCGTTATGGTCGTACAATATGAGGAGCAAGTACATATGAACAAATACCGGATACAGCAGTGTAGAGAGTTCATGCTGCAAATATTAAATAAATTGAACTATTTTTCACAAAAATTACTGTAGACTGAAAAAGAAACAAAGAAACAAAATAACCAAACAGAGTATTGAAAAATGGCATGGTAACTCTGTAAAAATATCCTGACTAACACCATAAAAACTTATAAGCTGGCAATAAAAAAATAAAACTAGCCATTATCAGAATCAGTATTCAAGAACATAAATTAATGCACAAAAAATTAACTTCACCTCAAATAATCACGACCAACTGGTTTACTTGACAACCGGAATGGTGCAGTGGTCAACATCTACCACGCAAAAAGGTCGCAGGTTCGATTCCCGGCCGGACAGAAATTGAAATTATGAATTTAAATTTCTGTGACAGGTCTGGGTGTTGCTAATGTATAATAAGTCTATTTTTTTTAAGTATTTAAGTAGTATATCAGTGGTCATACCCAGTAGCCACCACCAGTTTCACCTCCACTGGGGGACTGGGAATTTTTGTTTAAAAATTGCCCATTCGACACCAGTGGTGGCAAAGTGGTGGCAAAGTGGTGGCGACTGGGACATTGGTTCATAGAAATTCCGAGATGCTAAAGTCAAGCACCCATATTACAAGCTTTGCTTAATTTGGGGTTAGATAGCACTGTGTGAAATTGTCCAATCATTTATTACTATCACATCAATGTGTTTTACTGTTATTAGAACTTACAATAAATTTTGCAAACCTTATAAATATCCAAAGAGTTTTCCACGAATTTCTTGAGACTGTCGTAAGCAAATTCATAGCTGTAAGGATCACTTTCTGTGTGGTGTGCTGTAAGAATACTAGCGATTTCAACTTCAGGCAAATCTAAGTTTTCATATTCTACATCGCCCAAGCTTGCTTCCTTTCTTAGAATTTCTTCTGTACCCTATAAAGTTAGTAAGGCAACGTTTAAAATATTGTGTACTGAGGTTGGTGAACACGAAAAATCTTTCTATTACCTTGAGGTTGTATTTCCGAAGAAGTTGTAATACAGCCAAAAGAGGCGTAGACTTTTCTCCCATTTTTACCAAAGGTCTCTATCTAGATAGGTACATTTATTTAAGAAAGAAAATGCAGCAGCCAACAACAACCACAACACAACCAAACAAAACAACTGACTGAACCCAGTGTTGCCAAATATTAATAATGTAAATCTGTATTATGACATCAAAAATTCTGTATAAATGTATTATTTATATGAAAATTATAAATAAAAAGCTGTCCTTACAAAATTCATACTAAATTTAAACAAGGAAAATCTGTATAAAGTTAAAATTTGTATGAAAGCTAGTTCATAGCGATCTGTATATTTTTAATGAAAATCTGTATAAATACAGATAAATCTGTATATATGGCAACACTGACTGAACCAACTGAGGCGCGTTCCAAACCTACGCTCCGAGTGCAACCGAACGCTCTAATGCAGATCTTAGACGGTTCATCAAAAGTTCTTCATTTTCGACGAATAGTGACCAGTGAACGACTTTTTGTATTTAGACACTAAATGTAAAATGAATGTAGTATTTCTCATTTCTCACAAAATTTCGCGGCAACAGGTTGTGCGTGATAATTTTGATTAAAGAATTGAGTTAATTAAAGAGAAAAAAAATACTTGCATGCACTGTTTGTATGCATGTTGCATGATGCGGGTTGAAAAAGTCTAAAAACGAAAAATAAAGGCATTTACAATAAACACAAATAAGTTACTGACGACATGTCGTTCACTGCAGTGAATGGCACTGTTTACACGCTTCATTTATTGTTCATTTCCGATGCGATGACTGATGAAAGGCCAATGCCAGATGAAAGCGAACGGCTGTTAGTATGGCAATATTGATGTGATGGCAACACTGCATGTGCACTGTTAGTCTATGACGACTTGCTAAAAAATGGAGGACTCGTAATGTAAAGCTTTTGTGTGTTGGTTAAATAAAACAATAGTATATTAAATAAAGTGTTTCCCTTATTCCCCTGCTACAAATCTCAACCAATAGGTTATGGGCCAAGGCGCTGAAATAGTAGCATGGGGAAATAAGATAAGTCAGAGTGAAAAATAAAAAACCGGAAAAATTATAACAAGACCGCGTGGAAAACGCTAAAATATAAAAGAGTCAAACATATAAAAATTAAACAATAGTAAAGAATAAGTTAGTAATTTGTAAACAAATAAAATAAAGTTGTGCAAAGATAAAGGTGTAGGTATTATAGTAAACAATGATAAGTACCTAAATAGATAAGAATTTGATTAGTATTTTCAAATTTGTTAAATTTAAAAATAGGAGAAGGTGTTAGTATGGCAATATTGATGTGATGGCAACACTGCATGTGCACTGTTAGTCTATGACGACTTGCTAAAAAATAGAGGACTCGTAATGTAAAGCTTTTGTGTGTTGGTTAAATAAAACAATAGTATATTAAATAAAGTGTTTCCCTTATTCCCCTGCTACAAATCTCAACCAATAACGGCCGTCTAGTGACTTTCATCAAAAAGGCACATCGCGATGAAAGATGAATCTACATAATTAGACCAATGATATTAAATGTAAAGATAGGTTACCCGCGCTTCACAATGGCAAGACGAAAGTCAGGTAATTGCCCGACTTTCAATTAGTCAGGCACAGTCTCGCGACACGGTAACACACGCGGCTCTCGTCAATCAGACGCAATAAAACTGTGAAATACCATAAAAAAATGTCTACTTGCGTCTTTAGACGATGTGCAAATTATACAGCAACGGTCAGAGATCGGAAAAATGATTTATTTCACACGTAAGTAGGTACTGTATTTAATAAAAATATGTATTTTCTATTACTTTATTCGGCCATATTGTACAAAGAGCGAGCTGTCTGCTTTGCGTGTGGGAGTGAAGGAGACAGCTGACGCGCTGTCAATTGGCAGCCAATGCGCATGCAGCGGCCAATGTGTGTATCTATAGTACCTTTACGCTGTTTTAAATAGCAATGATGTTGGCGCATAACCTATCTTTACGTATAATATCATTGAATTGGACACTTCATTTTCGATGCTTCACTGCGATGAAGCATCGAAAATGAACGAAAAATGAACCGTCTAATATCTGCATTAACGGGGTTGCGTTCCAAACCTACGCTCCGAGTGCAACATTACCACAACCAAACGCTCTAACGGCGTTCCAAACATTAGAGCGTGACGTTCGGTTGTCACTATCGTTTGGTACGGGATGGTTAGTGAAGTGAGTCACTAACCATCCCGTACCAAACGTCAGAGCGTTGCAACTTTTTAACCATCAAAAATCAAGAAATGCTTGATCGTCTTGACTCCCCTCACCCCGCCACCATAACACACACTCTACATTACATCGCGAGTCATTTATTACCGACATCTGTTATTAGAAAAACTAATATATATGTAATTTATTACCGACATCTATTAAAATTGATTATTACAATGTATACAATACAAACCTATTAAAATGAGCGATACGTGTTCCCCGTTCGAGCGCCGGTTGCGGACTCTCTAGTATAATAATCTACTCTATGGGACTGCCGCCCGCTCCCCGCGAGGGCAACCTCTGTCGAAAATGGATATTATGATTTTTTGAAAAATTGTCGCGAAAATCCCATAAATGGTCTTTTCGAAATTTGTAGCATTTTTTCTCCTCTATCGATTGGCGGTAACGAGATTTTCATAGGACTGGTAGCTACGGAGGAGATGCACAGAAACAAAAGTGTTAGTCGATTTTATTTAACGATTATTGTCATTTTTTAAAATATTTATATCAAATGTTGAAGGAAAAAGGTTGAGGATTATTATGGTATATTAACTTTTTTTTTAATATTCATTAAATAAAGAGGAGATAGAGAATGAAAACCTACTAAAAACTACGTTTTGCTGGTACATCCACCTTAATTTAACAGGGAAAGTGGCGCCGCCGCGCCGCCATTTCAAGGGGGCTACTAATTGTCTAATTTCAAAATCTATCGCAATCGCTTTCAGGATGTGATACATAGATGCTTCTGTTTAGCACAAATAAAAACTTACCAAAGAAATGTTAAACTAAACGTCGTCGCTCTACCTATACGTAACGGTAAAAATACCGGACGGGACGGGGACGGAACGGGCACGGGGCGGGGACGGAAAGTGATCCTGACGGTGAGTTTAATGCAAACGTAACGTAACGTGCTAGTCGCGACAGTTGACGTGGTGATAACGTGCTAGTGTTGTGAAAACAACTTTATTAAAACACTATTTTTATGCGACTAATTTTATATTTTCAATCTCAATGAGGATCAACACAACAATTGAATAGGTATATCAATTTTGTATATCACATCAAATACAATATCTGAGTAAATCTCTGTTTCTCAAATCCATCAAGTAAGTAATGACAAAATTATTAAAGATTTAAAAACTGAGTTTAAAAAACACGGCCGGCCCTTGACCGAACAAACACTTGCCGCGCGCCGCGTCAGTGTTTCATTCTCATCATTTTCGTTTCTTTCTTGAGTTTCGTTGTGAACCTTCCATTCCCCTTCTACTTTTTTAGATGAATCACATTGTCTTTGTCCAGTTTCCTCATGGTGTTTGTTCGGGCGCCGACGTCATCAGCCAAATGCGACACGAAAATCGCTCTATCTTCGCCATTTTTGGTCCAATTTCAATAATTCTTTCACTGAAATAGTTTATTTTAATGTGACTGAAACTCTACATATTTAACTAAAAACCTCGTTGATCCTCATTTATACAATTCCACTTTTTTCTAAATGCAATGCAATTTATGCAATTTTCCTCGTTCGTAAGGAAGCTAAAAAAATAGTTTACTTTGAGGTTTAATAACGTTTTAAAGAATCCAATGAAACGGAAAATTGTTGTCACCCCAATTGTCTGGCAATGTGCTGGAAAGAGACACCCTCACCTCGTACTTGCTATCTCAACTGGACCGCAAATTGTTTCTATTGAAATATAAACCTTATGTTTTAAGGACAAAGTGTATTTTCGTATACACAAATACGGCGTGCACCTTCCGTTGTTATTATAATTTCCTTGCTCTTTTCTAAGACAAAAGTCCTTAAATTAAATAAAGAAAAAAAAACATATTTATGTAAGTAACAAGGTACTTATCAATCACAAAAATTCATTTCACCACACAGTTACACTGTAGTGATAGACTGATAGGTAGGTACCATCTAGGTACCTGCCTTCATTACAAAAGGTGATGGATCGTCTGATCGACAACCGAGTGAGTGCTCCTACATAAAATAAAAGGGTTTAAGATGTTACCTACCCACTTTGGCATTCTTCGTGAAAAGTTAATAAGGCATGTTGGGTAAAGATTATTTTTCAGCCAAAAGTAATCAGGATTCATTCTTTCTTTACTTATCTATTGTACCCAGCACTATCCTTCCTGCGTTACGTCATTTACGTAAGGTAAAGGGCCCTTACTTCGTGATGGTAGGTACATTATTTCATGAGTTTTGATTCTGGTGCGAAAAACAAGGAATCTATTATTTATTTATATTATACCTACATCAGTAAAAAATCTTTATCATTTAAACTGTCGAAAAAATCAAACACCAACATTTTGGCGACTAACTGAGAGCAATGTGACGTTTGAAACTCTGCGTTCGGCCACGGACAGTTTTGCGGCGTGTAGGTATTCCTTGTCACAACCGTTAGCGAAAGGTAAGTCCATTTGAATAAAACTTTTAATAGTGCTTTCTTCCTTAACAATTGATTTGACTAAGAAAAAGTTATATGCAAGCATTTAAAATTGCAATAAATCGACTCACGAAATAGCGGTCATGTTATTTTTCGTGTGTCCTCTAGTTCGTGTCACTACCGAATCAGGGATATTATAGAAAAATTTATTAGGCCTTTGGTCCCGGCTGCATTTGCAGTCGACACCTATCAATCCGCAATGGGCCCGCGTGTATGGCCCATCCTCCTTATCCACCCATAAGGAAAACCTGTGCCCCAGCAGTGGGGACATTAAAATAAGGGGGGGGGACGGTATTTTTTTTACTTTTTTCATCATAAGTCGAAAACTATGCGGCTTAAAAAAAGCAAAAAATGATTTCAAATGTGCAAATAGCGCTCTTTCATTATGATACCCCACATGCCCTAGTCACCCCACTTAAAATTTTTAAGACCCCTTTTCAGTCCCTGTTGTAAAAAAACTATTTATTTTTTTATTTCTTTCTTATTTGCAAAATAGTTGGACAACGGTCATCTTTAACTATTTCAAATTTCAAGTTGATACCATTAGTAGTTCTCGAGATATCCAGCTGTGACAGACAGACAGACAGACAGACTGAGTCACACCATAAGGGTTCCTTTTTACTATTTTGGTACGGAACCCTAAAAAAGTCTGATGGACACTTTGGGAATCTCGGGATCAACATTACTAAGAGCAATTTAAATGAAAACTCTGTTTTAAGAAATGGAAATATGGAAATGAAAATGATGCAGTAAAACTTGCTTTATTACTTCCAAGGAAGTGTATTGAGAAATTGTTTATTCTATAGGATGTTGGCACTAATAAAAAATATTTCTGCCGGCGCCCTTGGGCATTAAGCTCGCCACTTTCCATTTTTATTAAAAAGTAATAAAGAATAAATAAATAAGGGCAACCCACGGGCAACTGATGTGCCATGCCATCTTCTTAGTTATCGTATGGTACTGAAAAAATTAAGATAAACTACGAGATATTTATTACAAGGTTTAATTACTTCGCGTTTTGGAAATTGATTACAAAATGACGGAATAGTAAGCGCTAACACGTAACATTATTTAAATTTAAATTCTATACTCAGGTAATAAAATCAATACTGTTCGTAATGTATTATACATTTATGAAGTATCTATTTAAGGGTGCATCGCGCGTCCACTAGCGCCACCAATCAAGAAAAAATCATTACAAAGAAATAACTATGTTAAAAAAGGTTCTGAAAAATATAAAAACTAGAATTAGCTATTAACAAATTTTGTATGCATTAAATTCTTAGTTTAAATGTGTTTGTGTAGCTAAAACCTGGATTAACGCCCAAAGTGGCCACTTTAGGCGTTAAAACAGGATTTAGCTACACAAACACATTTAAACCAGAAAAAAAAACGCCTACAAAAATAGTTTATAACTAATGCTAGTTTTTATATTTTTCAGAATCTTATTTAACCTTATTTCACCTATACTAGTTATTTCGTTGTAATGTTTTTATCTTGATTGGCGGCGCTAGTGGACGCTCGATGCACCCTTAAGTTTTATTATGGGTAAGTAATCGTTTTAAAAATTATAATAATTGTTAAAATATCCTAGTTATGAGCACTTGCTATACCTACTTCAATTCAACATTAATGAGTAAATACCCAATGAAATAGGTAGAAATTGCATTTACTCAATATATCACAGTTCTACTTTTAACTAAGTAAAATTCAATTTAAGTAAATGAAACATAAATAAAGTAAAATATTAATTAATAAAAGTTTTGGCACGCTTATATTATAACCAAGATTTCAAAGGAACTACCTATACCTATTTACAGGAAGTATCTAATATTTATGTGTGATGTTCAAAACATTTTTACACAAGTTGTAAAACAAGTTAGTTTGTCAAAAGGTAGATAGGTACTGAATTAAAAAACAGGAAAAGTGTCCATGTATAGGTAATAACATTTGTCCAAAATTATTTAATTTTGATTAAGGGCGCACCGAGCCTCCACTAGCGTCGCCACTCAAGAATAAATCATTACAACGAAATAACTATGTTTAATAAAATTCTGAAAGAAAAAAACTAGTATTACTTATATTAAGATTATTAATATAATTGAAAAATATTAGAAAAAATCGACTCACCCGTAGCAGCTCAGACGGGTCTCGAACCCGCACCCTTAGGATTCCAAGCCCAATGCACTAACCAGTTATGCTACCGAGTCGCTAGCGAGCTTGGCGAAATTTTTTAATACTTTTCACGTTTTTTTTTTTTTTTTTTTTTTACGCTTTAGTTGAATATTTTTCAATTATATTAATAATCTTAATATAAAAATAGCATTGTGAATGCATAAAAATTTAAAAGTTTAAAAGTTTAAAAATAGTATTACTTAGTTTAGTTATTAACTATTTTTGTACGCGTTTTTTTCCTGATTTAAATGTGTTTGTGTAGTTACAATCTGGATTAACGCCTTAAGTGGCCACTTTGGGCGGAAATCCATTTTGACTACGCGTACACATTTAAACTAAGATTTAACGCATACAATAATAGTTGAGAGGTAGCTAATTACTAGGTTTTATATTTTTCAAAATTTTATTTAACATAAGTAGCTAAGTGCTTAGTTATTTCGTTGTAATGTTTTTTTCATGATTGGCGGCGCTAGTGGACGCATGATGCACCCTTAATGAGTCAACTCTGTACGCAAACAAGTGCTCATTTATTTATAACATTTTTATTTTCATAATCAAACTCCTACAGATTTGCAGTGATTTAACGACATCTTAAAAGTAGGTAGAGTACAAATGCTATGCAAATGCAAACATTATCGTTTCTATGAACATTGGCTTATACCTAATTAATTAAAATAAAGAATAGATAATAATAAAAGGGTTTGAGCTTCATATAAATACAATGCGATATGTTTTGCAGGTCACCTTTCTCAATAAATATTGAGAAAGAAATAAATATAATACTTAGCAAACTTTCTAAGTTCACGATTTAACAAAATTTCTCTTAAGGTGCATTCAGACAGGCGAATCGGCACATATAGTATGCTTTGAAACATTTTATTACTTACCAAAGGTACATACATAAAAATAACACTGTGTTTTGCATCTATAGGTACATAAGTAGGGTAATACATACACGTACCTACTTAAATACTAATAATACTTACGTAACGTACCATATGGGGCGAATATTTTAAATATAATTTTAAATCAATGTTCACATTCTGCTAGAAATTAAGGTTGTAATTGTTGTATTTTTTTTAATTAATTGGCGATGTGTTAAATAAATTTTAAGTTTGTACAACTTAACACAAATCAAGGTCTTACAACAACTTGTCGAAATGCACCTTCGAGGTATAATAAACACATCTTAAGATAGAATGTAATCTTAAACCTACAACAGCAATACTCTAAGTTAAACGTTCATCAGTCTTAAGATCCGTCTATTATTACCATAAGTAATTTTATTTTCAATACAGTTGCTCAAAAAATGTGTGCTTTCGATGACAGTACAGCGTGCGGAAAGTTGTTTTTTGTTCTTTTTTCATAAAAATTTGTGGTTTATTACGCTGTAAAATAAAAAAATGCATTTATTTAGAAGGTTTTTTTACGCTGTAAAATAAATCTTAGCTACCAATAATGTTTTCTCGCAAATGTATTGAAAAACGTCGTATGGTACGGTTGTTAAGGTTTTTTAAAACTCGTGATGATTATAAGACGTCAACTCGTTTTAAAAAACCTCCTTACCAACCTTGTATCATAAACTATGCTATTACAACACTAATATTGCATTAGGAGGTTTAATAATAATATTTTTTTTAAATTTAAATTACTCTATCCTTAAATAATTTCTACGATTTCACTCTATCTTTGGTCGTCGATAAGTAAAGCTATATTAAGATTCATCGATTTAGTAAAACAAAATAATAATAAATTTAGGGATACTAAATTCTCATTAATAAGTAAATATTTAGACTAAGTAACGTATCATAAATTTCTATCTAAAATTGAAACATGATACCTAGATAGGTACATTGAATTTTTCACGATAACAAAATCTATTCATAAATCTAGGACTAATAAGTTACTCGTAATAATCAGTGGGTACTAATTTCTTGATCGAAGGTACTCATGTAAATAATTTGATTTAATTAAGATTTGAATTCTTGTCGAAGGCTCGCATCGATTCCGATTTTTAATCATAATCAATACGGGGGGGGGGAGGGGGGGGGAAGGGGGGGGAAGGGTGTGTGTTATAAGTTTTCTAATACAATTTTTTGGGTAATTTTATTGGTACTGATTCAAATTTACTAACGTTTGTGACCATTTTTTTTCAAGCAGCTGCGCAGCTGCTTGAAAAAAAACCTCTAGGCCGCCTTCGGCCTGCGCTCCAGCCAGTTCCCGCATAGGCTGGTCTTCTAGCTTTAGGAATAATCTGAATAAACAAATATTAATTAGTTTTTAATGAGTGACTGCTCCTCTAGATCACAGGTTTTCGTAGCAGTGTTAAAGCTTAGAAAATTTATTTACTTACATCATTGATCGAAGTGGAATCTGGTGCCAAAGCTATATAGGGGTTGCGAAGAGGAATCTCAACATGTCAGTTTCAAAAATAGATGGTCAGCTTTACGTTTAATTCGTATAAAGTGAGTCTATATCTAAATAGGGTTTTCTGCTCAAATTATGCAAGATGAGGAGAAATATCAGTTTCGTAAGGACATTTTGATAAGGCAAAAAACTGATGATGCTATAATGATGTCCATGCGCATGAGTACACAGAAAAAATACCTGCATAAAAGTCTACATTCATGTGTCTTGATGAGTCTAGCTAGAAGGTCGCTAAACTATAAGTAAATATTCTAGTTTGTTTTTACAGAATGGTTTAACTAATATTGGGTCAGTCTAAAAGTCTTGACTGGAGCAGTTGTGAGCATCCAGGGGGCGTGGCGGGACGTCTTCAAAAGGCATGACTCTTGAGGAGGAGAGCTCGCGTGCGACGCGTTCAGCGGCGCCCAACACTCGCAGCAGATTCAAGCCAGCGAGCTTGCGGAGCTCCTCTATACTCCAGCCTTTCTCCATGAGCTCGGCGAATAGAAGAGGGTATGAGGACACGTCTTCTAAGCCTTGTGGTGTGCTGTAGTAATTAGTTTAGTTTACATTAGAACACAGTGGGTAGTTGATGAGATTACCAACATTATGACAGTCGCTGGCGGATACGGAATATTTCTATAGCGACTCTAGCAATTATTAAAATAATCTTTTGACGTGCTTCAGTCTAGTCAGTGTGTTCCGAGCGCAGGGAAATAGCGTAGTCTCGTCCATTTGCAATATTTTTAAAACAAAATATATTTTTATTGCATTTAGGTATACTTACTAATTGATTCCGTCGTAACCTGCGCCTAGACCCACGCTGTCTACACCAGCCACATCGCGAATGTGGTTTATGTGAGCTGAAATGTAATGCCATTTTATCAATTAGTTATTATTGATAAACGTATTGTCAGTTGCCATTTGTTTAAATTCAATAAAAAATAAATCACTACTGATAAAAGTATAAGCACTACCAACCAAGAATCTTATACAATACTAAATAATATACTAGAAAAAATACGACTCGCACCAGATCAATACTCAGACGGGAATCGAACCCGCGACCTTTGGATATCCGGTCCAATGCTCTGACCGCTGAGCTACCGAGTCACTATATAAAATTGTCATTGTATAAAAATAGCATTATGAATGCAAAAATCTCAAATTTAAAAAAACAAGAATCTTATATTAATATTCGTGTAATAGAATATTAATATAAGATTCTTGCTACCAACACCTTTAATAGTAGATTGTTATACAAGACGCTAAAAGGACCCATTGCATACGAGGTAGTTTTATTCCTGAGCTTTAGCGAGGGAATAAATAGAAACCGAGTTACAATGGGTTTTTCACTCCTCTTGCTCAAAAAGTGCGTCATTGTAACGTACAAGAGTCGAGATAAAATAGCATAATAAGCCCTAGGGGATAAAGTTTTTTCTTTTTTAATGTTTGTCTATTACCAATGAGCGTACTAAAACGAAAAAGTTTTTATTCATAATCACGAATAAAAACTCGCTCGACTTAATACTGGGGGTCTATTACGAAAAGTTTAATGCGATACACGCGGCTGCGTCCGTGCTTCGTTCTGATTGATTCCTATTACAAAGCACTTGCGTATGCGATATTGCAAAGTGATTGCGTAAATTTGACAGTTTCTCTCTAGTGGATCCGTCATTATTCGTTCAATAGACTATGGACTACGATAGCTACATTGAAAATATTTGTAATAACTATAACCGACGAACTGCGGACGACTATCGTGACCAAGTTTCGTAATAGGCCCCCAGTTTCTCATTCTTATTTTTGAAAATGGAACTAAAAGCATCTCTTCGGTAAAATCATAGACTTATTTATACTCTGTGTACAGAGTGAATCGTAGAATGCGTGTTTGTGTTGCTTAGCTGCTACAGCAGAAATTAAAAAAGGTACCATGGCGCGAAATCTTTAGATTTTTTTTATAATTACAAACTGATTGAATTGTGTGACTGTAATTGGAAAGAAATAATTTTAATCTTCTGCCGTCAAGCACAAATCATTTATTTAAATATTGTACAAAAAGTTTATGAAGTGGAGGAAAAAAAACGAGTGGATTCGTTTACGGAAGTAAGTAAGTAGGTATAAACTATTTAATATTGTATTTTATTTTCTCGCAATCGTAGTGAAAAGTATAGTGTAACACACGACGCTAAAACCCATTGTAACTCGGTTTCTATTTATTCCCTCGCTAAAGCTCGGGAATAAAAATACCTCGTATGCAATGGGTACTTTTAGCGTCTTGTATAACAATCTACTATTAGCGTCGTGTGTTACACTATACTTTTCACTACGATTGCGAGAAAATAAAATACAATATTAAATAGTATACCTACCTACTTCCGTAAACGAATCAACTCGTTTTTCTATCCTCCACTTCATAAACTTTTTGTACAATATTTAAATACCTAAATGATTTGTTGACGGCAAAAGATTAAAATCATTTCTTTCCTATTACAGTCACTTCAATTAGTATGTAATTATAGAAAAATTCTAAAGGTTTTGCGCCATGGTACCTTTTTTAATTTTTGCTGTAGCAGATAAGCAACCCAAACACGCATTCTACGATTCACTCTGTGCACAGAGTATAAATAAGTCTATGATTTCACCGAAGAGATGCTTTTAGTTCCATTTTCAAAAATAAGAATGAGAAACAGGGGGCCTATTACGAAAATAACGTACGCAATCACTTGGTCACGATAATCCTCTGCAGTTCGTCGGTTGTGGCTATTAAACACATTTTCAATTTGGCTATCGTAGCCCAAAGACTATTGAATGAATGATGTCGGATACGCTAGAGAAAAACTGTCAAACTTACGCAATCACTTTGCGATATCGCATACGCAAGTGCTTTGTAATAGGAAACAATCATAACGAAGCACGGACGCAGTTGCGTGTATCGCATGAAACTTTTCGTAATAGACCCCCAGTATTAAAGTCGAGCGAGTTTTTATTCTTGATTATGAATAAATACTTTTTCATTTCTCATATTCGGAAAGTGATGTATATTTGAACTGAGCAGCGGGTCCAAAACTCTTCGTTCCACCCTAGGGTGGAAAAGTAATTAAATAAATAATAATAATAAATAATAATAACTTTATTTGACCTTTCACAAAAAATATTGTCACTGACAATGAAGAAGAATACTTATAATAACAGCGGTAGATAATGACAGCTACCCTCCACACTAGTTAAAAAACTGTATTGCGGCAGAGTAGTATCGTCGTCTACAAGTAGCCAACATAAGTTTACAGTATACGCAAGGTGAACAGATCAAATTAACTTACGTAGCTAAACTAAACTCAACTAACTAATATTAATATTAATATTAATGTGTCAACTTTATACCATTATTGTTTATTTTTAAAAGTTTGTATAATAAATTTGTTTTAAATACTTTGTTTATACCTAGATAATTTGTACGAATATATAATTATTATGTAGTTATTTAAGTGTGTGAATAAAAGTAGTTTTTTTTTTTTTTTAATTTACATAGTATATATAAATAATTGTGTTGATTTTATATATTTAACTATTTTATATATATTTAAGAATTTTATATATTAATTTGAATCATGCACGTGCCTTATATTATATTTAATAACTCCTCTGTAGCTGTGTAATCCATTGAAGTTAGAAAACCTGATATTGATATTTTGCAATTATAGTAATCTTTGTTATGCAATGGTTCATGTATGCGACAAATTTTGTTATAGAGCCAGGGACCCAAGTAAAAGTGGAAGCTGCGCGAGAATATAGTTCTAGTTCCAGGTACAGGGTAAACGGGAGGAACACGTATTCGAGACGTGATTTGAGGTGGCGTTTTACGATGTTGTCTTAATATGAGAGATTTAATAAATAATTGGCGCACTGATAGAACACCAAACTCATTGTATAATTTCACTGTCGGATATCGTATACTTTTAAAGTTTAAAACCTTTATTATGGCTCTTTGTGCTCTTTCGATGGTAATTAGGTTTGTTTTTTTAGCTCCACCCCAAGCAGTTATACCATATGTTATTAGAGACTGGCACAAGGAGTAATAAACAGTTTTAATGGTTTCACTGTCTTTAATATGTCTTATTTTTTTACAAACACAAATTAATTTTCTAACTCTCTTTGATATTGCCGTTATTTGGTTTTTCCAATTAAGATTTCGATCCAATATTAACCCCAAGTATTTTATCGATGCGACAGATTCAAGTTCATGGCAAGCGCATGCCGACTTTAAAAATAGAACTGAATTTGGCAATGAAAAAGTTTACAATAGTTAGAAACAAACGGTTTAAAAAAAGTTGCAGCCTTGTACAACAAAACATGGTATAAACAGCCAGTGCAAAATTAAAAACATTGGGCGGAGCGGCCGGCGACGCGACGTGTTCCAAATTTAAAATAAGAAAAACTATAAAATATTGGAGGGAGACTTACCTAACTCTGTGACTTTGAGCTGTGTGTGCCGTATTAAAGTTTTGTGTTGATTTTGTATTTACTAAAATTTTATATCAAACTGTAAATATTCCAAGCAAAAATTTAACTTTAAATTTCACAAATTGTTCTAATTTCTCTAGGTTTTTAAAGGTAAGTTGGTATTAGGTAATAATTATAAGGTCTACCAATGTAGTTACTAAGTAGGTACATGTTTTTATTAATAAACATTTTGGAATAACTAAGGCTTTTTTTACTTTCCTGAAATTCGAAATGAAAAGTAGAGTGTTTAACACGGGTAAAAGTCATCAATTCCTTTTGACCCTCGTATAACAATCTACTATTTCGTTTTAGTAGGCTCATTGGTAATAGACAAACGTTAAAAAAGAGAAAACTTTAACCCCTAGGGGTAATTATGCTATTTTATCTCGGCTCTTGTACGTTACAATGACGGACTTTTTGAGCAAGAGGAGTGAAAAAACTTTTTCACTCTTATTTTTATTTCTCATTTCTCATTCTTATTTTTGAAAATGGAACTAAAAGCATATCTTCGGTAAAATCATATACTTATTTATACTCTGTGCACAGAGTGAATCGTAGAATGCGTGATTGTGTTGTTTAGCTGCTACAGCAGAAATTAAAAAATGGTACCATGACGCGAAATATTTAGATTTTTTCTATAATTACAAACTGATTAAATTATGTGACTAATAGGAAAGAAATAATTTTAATCTTTTGCCGTCAAGCACAAATAATTTATTTAAATACTGTACAAAAAGTTTATGAAGTGGAGGATAGAAATACGAGTGGATTCGTTTACAGAAGTAGATATAAACTATTTAATATTGTATTTTATTTTCTCGCGATCGTAGTGAAAAGTAGAGTGTAACACACGACGCTAAAACCCATTGTAACTCGGTTTCTATTTATTCCCTCGCTAAAGCTCGGGAATAAAACCACCTCGTATGCAATGGGTCATTTTAGCGTCTTGTGTAACAATCTACTATTTTTAACGTAATGCATTGTTATCGATTGCTGGATTCAGGTGACAGACACATGACTACCTAAAATCAGATATAGGTAAATTTTTACTGCTTTTTTACGATCATAATCTTACTAACCAATAGCATCCTGGACAGTGGCAGTTTCTCTGCAGGTGAGAAAGGAGGTGTAAAAGTTGACCATGATGAGGCCCTTATTAGCAGCGAGCAGGCGCAGCACGGCGTCGGGCACGTTGCGCGTGACGTTGCACAGCGCGCGCGCAGACGAGTGCGAGAACAGCACGGGCGCGCGCGACACCGCCAGCGCGTCGCGCATCGTGCGCTCGGACACGTGCGAGAGGTCAACTAGCATGCCCAGCCGGTTCATTTCTTTGACCACTACCTGTTAATGAAATTCCTTGTTTTAGTAGTTTAAATTTAGAGCGTCTAATCTAGCATGCGCACCACGACAACATTTTGTCAACAAGACAAACAAGATGACAAGTTGCCCAAGGTTTTTGAATAGTTTTCTCTGTCATCATCGTCATCATTTTTAATGGCCTCGCTGCTGGGCACAGGCCACAGGCATTCCTTATCTATATAAGTAAGTAGACATAAAATTCAAAGTCCCCTGGCTGACTGACTAAACTGATATATCAACGCACAGCCCAAACCACTTAAGTGTACATAGACAAAATTACTGTATTATATTATCTGTGCTTTTAATACAGTGAAGGTATCTAGTAAGAAAAGATTTATGGAAATTCCACTCCTCAGGGTAAAACAGGGGATGAAAGTTTGTTTGTCCGTCAGTTCAAAGTTATTAGGATCTTCAAATTTTGTGCTTAGACCGACGATTGAAACTAAATATTTACGTGTATCAGTGTTTTTGATAATTCCACGCCTAAAGAGGTAAAAAGGCGGATGAATTTGTGAATGAAAAATCCGTAATTTAACTTTATTTTCAAAGTAAAAATAAATTCTAAAATTATGTTGGCTTATGGTACGAAATTGAAACAATAACACATCACTAAATAATATAATTATATATAGGTACTAGAAAAATTACGACTTCTAAAAATCTCAAATTTAACAATAACTCAGTTTTCATAATTTCCCGAAAATCTGCCCTTTTGGATGTAAATAAACCTGAAATCGATATGGATGACGTTATTGAGGTTTTATGGGGTGTTGATTGCAAAAAAACATTTATTTTGAAGTCCAACACGCTGGACATGATTCAGTCAGACGTAGAGCGACTACGGTTTTTAAGTGCTACGGCGTAGCTCCTTCGTAGTTCTTAAGATATTTCAACATGTTTTACTGTGATTATTTTATTGAAAGATGTATTTTACATCACAGAAGAGAATACTATCATGATCATGTAATATTAGACGACTTTATAAAAGTAGTGAGAAGCTAAATATTTTTTTTCACCCATTGGTGGCGGCGAGCGAGATTTTTTTAGAAAAACATAATGTATCACTAAAAATTTGTTGTGTTTTAATAATTTTACAACTTACAAGACAACACATTATACATCAGCAAATTCGGTATCCTTACATATCATCACTACATAATTATAAAACAAAGTCCCTCGCCGCGTCTGTCTGTCTGTTCGCGATAAACTCAGAAACTACTGAACGGATTTTCATGCGGCAGTTCACCAATTGATAGTATAGTTTATTGAATAGATTGATAATAAATTATGGTTTTATGTAAATTGATAGAAATATGACGATAATTGTTGAAGGAGTCGGCAAAAATTAAGCCGTCTGGGAGCTTGTATCGAAAGCGCTGCCTAAACCTTTCAAGCTATAACAAAATAATGTATGAAGGAATTGTTTCTCTGTTATAGGTCTACAAAAAAGTCCGCGACGGTATATTCCTTTATTTTAAGGATAGCTAATTATAGCCATTTGAACTTTTTTTAAATGGTCACAAATATTGTGGTAATTGGAAAGGTATTTAGACGGAAACAGTATTAATCCTTATTAAATAAAATGCGTTCGTTACCATAAGCGTTTCATGCACATAATTTTAGCCCTTTACACTATATAGTTTGAAATACCTTAGGAGTTATCGCAAAAAGTTTACGCGTGCGAAAATAAATTCAAGCGCGTTTCTCATACCGATGATGACGGGACTCGAGCGGGACGGGTACAGACTTTTGGAGCGAAAAGAAAGGAATCGAAGTTTATTATAATTAGTTACCAATTGTTACAGTTGATATATTGGTACCTAAAACAAGTCAAACCGAAGTTATTACCTACCAAGGTACCGGGAATTTAACTTGATTAAAAACGTCCTGGGTATGTTTCGGTTTCGAATCGCAGATACAGAAGACGATTCATTCTTCACAAATGCATCTGACGAATTTGTAACCGATAGTTTATAACCTGGGGGCTAATTGTCAAATTTTAAAAATCTATCGCAATCGCTTTCGTTTGACAGATGGATGTGACACATTGCTGCATTTCTGTGGTGAGTTTTTATTAACCGACTTCATCAAAAGGAGGAGGTTCTCAATTCGATTGTATATTTTTTTTATCGTTGTTCGCGCGTATCTTCGACATTTATGGACCGATTTAGATGATTCCTTTTTTGTTCGATTGAGTTTTCTTGCGAGATGGTCCCATTTAATTTTTTTTCAAATCGGTTCAGTAGTTTACAAGTAATCCTGAAAATACAATGATATTAAATCAACTAAATTGACAATTTTGTTATTTATGAACCGAATTAGATGATTTTTTTTTGTTGGGGAAGGGATACCTTTGTGTAGTCTCTTTAACCGACTTCAAAAAAAGGAGGTATTCAGCTTGTATGTATGTATGTTTCTCCGCGATCATCTCACGTTGGGCTAAGTCGATTTTTCTACCTAAATATACCTACACTACATAATACAGAAGGTACTTACACTAAAAATAAAAAAATTGTTTAAAAAACAAAAGTCGGGTGGGGCTTTTAGAATAAAAAAAGGAAGATGTACTCCAGCCCCACCCGACTTTAATAGACGTGTTTTATTATAACAATGATAATGCGTATCTAATGATTTGTATATTATTTCTTGTTTTTTAGGGGCAGGTTTTTTGAAGTCGGTTTTTTTGTTTTTTAAACAATTTTTTTTTGCCAAAAAGAAGCATCATTGTGTCACATCCTGAAAGCGATTGCGATAGATTTTGAAATTAGACAATTAGCCCCCAGGATTAAAACAAAGGATACTTTTTATCCTGGTTAAAGGTTACCTAGGGTCCATGCGGATGAATTAAGTCGCGGGCGGCCGCTAGTAATTTCTAATTTCAATTACTTACAACAAATAGTAGCAAGTTCTTGAGACGATGCTAATATATCTTCCCATGCAAGGATTTGCGGCAGCAGATTGCATACAAATGCTTCTATGCTGACGAACATAAATAAAAATAAACCCTCCCTTTTCGCAGGCAGTACGAAGTGAATAGCTGAAATGAACCTCGGCGCAGATTCGCCGGCTGCTTGAATATTTATTATAAAGTGGTCCCCAATTGTTCTTGCTTCATTCCGACTTTAGGATAACTTTGGCTTGTTCAAATTAATTGCCAACTTCCCAGCATCTTTTATAAGACACAACTGGAAGTGACATCGATTAAATCTTTATGGAGACAATTTTTTCAACGACACAGCATAAAATTTTCAGTTTATAAACATTATGTGGGTTGGTAAGCCCTGAATTCGTATGCGGTACGGCTTGTACCATTTAAATGCTTTTACGGGGGTACGTCGCATGGAGTGAATAGTCTCAACAAAAGAAAATATTTCGAAAAGTATCGTTGCAGGAAAACAAAGAAGTGCTCGCGAGCCCGGAGTTCATACAAAGCGAAATATTGCGGTGCGCCAGGATGTTTATGATTATGGCACACTCAGTCTACTCGACGAGACGTCTCAATCTTTATGGTTTCGTATTCACTACCTGCCTATAAGTATTGTAGATTTATATAAGTAAGTATCTTAAATAATTTATTAATTTGCTAGGTTATTTGTTTGCACAAAGGTTTGATTAAATAACAATAAATTATAATAAATTAATAAAATCTTTTTTTTTATATCTAATTCAAGACTCAATAATGAGAAAATTTTGTATACCAAACCAAGGTATAAATTAGTGTGTCTGTGGTCAAATAAAATTAAATGAAGATATTGTCAGCCTTTCATTGCCTTTCATGCTACTCAATTACGAACCATTTTTTTTACCTAACTAAAGACCCCAGTCAAAAACAGATAACATAAGCAATTTTGAAAGTCGATACAGTTGTTCTACATTAAAAGACAATAAATTGGCTTCCTAACGAGCATCCTTAATATAATCTAAAAAGCGATTACAACTTTTTATCCGATAAGCCTTGAGAAAGAATTAAGGAAAGATAAGTCACAAGTTAAGTTTAATAAGTTAAGCGAGCATTTTCTTCTTAATTAAATCTTTATCTTGACGAAATTCCTTGATGGGTTGCAAAGGAGTTTGAACAACGAGGATTATAATAAGAAACTTAATTTTATAAACAAGAGGACAACGTAACATAGCAATTTGTTTCGGATGACATCGACAAATGGAAAAGCGTGTGTTGAGTTTCCTTCGCAAGTGTGCCGGGCCATTGATTGAAGAGCAATCCAAGTTGATTGGATCAAAGTCCAAGCAAATACATGTAAGTTGGCAGACGGAACGCTATTGTGTAAGATTGTAGTTATTTCCCCATTTATTTTGTATTTTATAGTGTGGACGTGGATTTTAGATAAATCTTTTCAATTGGTTATTTATTTGAATCGGACTCATTGCTCCGAACCGCCCTCCATT
This sequence comes from Agriphila straminella, assembly GCA_950108535.1. Classification (NCBI taxonomy): domain Eukaryota; kingdom Metazoa; phylum Arthropoda; class Insecta; order Lepidoptera; family Crambidae; genus Agriphila; species Agriphila straminella. Next base: position 10,241,214 of record OX467308.1, read on the forward strand.
CCCACCAGTTAGCATAGTTGGTAGTTCGTATGAGCAGTCGAAATTGAATCGTCAGCACAGAACATAATAATAGTGTCGTCTCAGTTCAGTAGGGGCTTTACTTCCCTTCCCGAAGTGCGTGAGACCACGCTACCCTGGCGGTCGGTTCAGCTCGGTCGGCGAAGGCACACTCTGCCCAGGGCGTCTCAAACTCACAGGTGGAAGTGAGTGATGTAGTGCATATCGACAGTGAGTAGTTAAACTTTGATAGGCAGTAGAGGCTTTACTTACCTTCCCGAAGTGCGTAAGACCACCTTTAGCGGTCGGTTCAACTCGGTCGGCAGAAGCGCATTCCGCCCAAGGCGTGTCACACGTAGAGGTGAGCGTGAGGTAGCGCACGCCGACTTGGTATAGGGTCCGCAGCACGCCCAAGGACCCACCAATGGCGTGCCCCCCCTCCACTCCCACCAGCGAGCATAGCCGGTGGTTCGCGTGAGCGCTCAGTATGTCTGTGGAACATACCATGAAGGTTTATAATCCCTCACTTTGACAACTATTAGTGCATGCCTCGCAGCCCTTACAGGTTCCGGATAACACTATTTCTCGTTTTATTTAAAATGGAACATAATTTCTATGAAAATATGTAATTGAAAATAATAGGAAACTCTGAAATTAAGCCGGATTCTGTGAAAATTTTAATCGGTCCAGCCGTCTTCGAGTTATCGGTGGACATACACAAAAAAAACAAATATACAGACGAACAGAGAACCTCCTCCTTTTTTGGAAGTCGGTAAAAAGTAGCTACAACGTGGCACAAAGAATAATTCTTGCTACTTTCTAAAATTCTGAACAGTGACGGAATTTCTGGGTCATCACTACAAGAAATATTAAAAACAACCATGCGAGCGAAAAAGGAATGGTTTGGAAAAGTTACGGTGCCAAAATGTCACCCTGAGGTGCACTAGCAGTGAAATTATTACAGTCTTACTAACTTTTCACGTTTTGCACACAAATAATATTTTTTTGCTATGGAAACATGATCGGAATAATTTGTCTGATTATTTGAAATTATAATCGAACTTATGAAAATTTTATGTCCGATCGCGCCTATCCGTTGGGCATACCGCTTTGTATGTCATCATTGCTGTCTGATAACTAAGGTACCTATATCAATATCAAATATACCTAACCTATATCAAATCGTAAGGTTAGGAAAGTTTACAAACGTACATAGTACTCGTATGTACCTACATATAGATAGGTGTCGTTGTGTGTAGGTACAGCTGGCAACAGCGTTCCACGTGGGATTAACGAGAATTTTGACGAGATTACGAGACGACAGCTCATGATAATGTTTTGTACGAATGTATCACGTGTCATACAGAAACATACTATTTACCTGCGAATTATATTTCTAGAGATATTATTTTTACTAGCTTCCACCCGCGACTTTCTTCGCGTGGATATTCGGGAAATCCTTAAGGAACCTTTAACCAGAATAACAAGTATCCTATGTTTTAATCCAGGTGATAAGATTAAAACATAGGATACTTTGTAATATAAACTATCAGTGTGCCAAATCCATTCTGCCAGTCCTGCGTGATTGAGTAACAAACGTGTGATCGTGACATTTCGTCGAAGAACCACAGAATAAATAATAATAAAACATAAAAATAAAATAAGTATTCTTTTTAACGAAATACATTTTTATAATTTATAGTATAAGGACCGATGCCACCTTTTAAGCTTCATTTGGCCTGCATCAGGAGGCACCGCACTCTTCCATGAAACAGGGTTATCATAAAAACTTAAAATCATAAAAAAAAATTAATTAGGAACTAGGTTACATAATACTAGGGTAGAACCTGAACCTGAATGCACGTTGCCAATGCCAACCCTGCAGATATCTTTTTTGTAAAATCTTAAATTGATTCAATACTCTAGCGTTGAAGTGAGTTTGTTAGTGAACAAGCGCCTTTTTCTTCATAGAAACTATCGCAAATAAAAATCTAATCATAGGTGGGCTCGTAGCTTACGAGTACTTAGCTCATTTATATCATTATCACAATATTTTTCGTTAACGATTGAATAAAGTAGATAAAATTAGATTTGGTAAAAAAAACTAAAACTTCTAGCTAGAGGCATGCATGTAATCAATTATAATATTGTAATCATAGAATACAAAACTTAAAATAGTTTTGTTTAGTTTTAAAATTGTATTTACCTACAATGATACACAATTATTATTTAACAATGTGTTTTTCCAATATTGTTATGTTGGTTGGGTTACTTCAGAATGCGGTTTATTAAAATGTATAGTAAAGAAACAAGAGAAGAATTTGCAATTTTAAATAATTTAGGTTTTAGGTAACAAAGTGAACGAAATGACTTTTTCATGCAAATAGCACAACGTTTTCTATCCACCCGTTAGCGGATTACGGAAACAAAATAACTGTTCCGTTATAATTTATTTTCCTCCGCGAGGCTAATTGAGAAAAACATTATTCATTCTTCTTCTTTTTGTTGCGTTTTTCAAATAAATTAGAAAGCGTATACGATTAACTCGGTATCTTTCCATTTCAAACTTTCTGTGGTAAATTGCTCCAGATAAATTATAGCAAAATAACGACGGATTGCTGATTATAGAGATTAGGTAAAGTTAGGATTTTTAATGTGTATTTTTGAGATTACATAAAATGTTAGCCATTTGTTGGTTTTGGCATTTATAAGTATTAATGGCGAATAGGGTACCTACCTAAAATCCTGGGAAATCCAGATTAACAATTTTATTCGCGTAAGTTTTATTAGAATAAAATTGTCCATCTGGATTTCCCAGGATTTCCCGGATTTTCCACGGTAGTGTTGTAAAATAAATCAAATATTAACATTGTAACTGCGCTTTTGCCACTTTTGGCGTAAAGTTTGGTGAGTTCCGACCAATTTGGCGTGCGCAATGCGTGCTGCCAAGCTTGTATTTGCGTCGCAAATTTCAGCGAATTTCCGAATTTCCTATCGATTTATCCAGTGTTTACTGCTGGTCAGCTGCATTCCAAAGCTGATCAAGTAAAGCTCATTACTCCATGATTCTGTTTAAGTATAATTCATGTTTTCGATGAATACTATATTAAAACATATTTTTTTTAAACAATTAAGAAACCACTATTTCATAAAAGTCCTGGGGAGATAGCATAAATATTATGGTTTGGTGTAGTGGGCAGAGACCTTAAAACTATTTGGTATACCCTATTTACGTTAGTTTTAAATCCTACAAGTCATGATAATTAAAAAAAGAAAGTGATTACGTTGGAGGTTTTCCTCGTAAAATTAAATAGGTCAACATCCAATCAATCGCAAACAATGACTGTCCCATTCCCATAGTCCGGCGCAGAGGAGACTCGCGACGAGCATATCTCGCCGTGTGATAAGCCTTCCTCAATCATAAGGTATTAGCCCACAGCTGGGTCACGCGAGGGTGGAGGAGAGCTTGATAGCCCCTTCACTCTTACATGCCAGAGGTCATTCCTGTAGTTTGATTACATCAGAGCACAACTGCAGTTTTATTCATGATTTTAAATACGACAAAACTTTTAGGATATACTTAGTCGCAAATACCGAGCTACAAGCTTTGTTGTTTGTACGATAAAACTACAATTTATATTCGTCTCGAAATTAAATTGTCTATTCCCGCTGGACTTTTGAGGCCGAGGGGGAGGAATCGACTGACACCTCATTTGTCAAAATCAGTCCAGCCATTTATGTTACCGAGTCGAGGGTGACGAAGCTATATAAGCTACTTATAGCACATAAGTAGACGTTTATCGATGTGTTTGATTTAAGTTAGACATGAAATGGAGAAAAGTGAATGATATGAATATAATTACAGTAGATCTATAATAATTATTATTATTTAAAAGTACCTACCTTTAAAAGAACCTACCATTAAAAAATAAATTCTAAAACAAGTGTCGCTATCAATTAAAAACAATAGATGACATACGAGTACATGCCAGTAAACGTAGTGCCAGAAAAATTGTAATAAGTAATGCCGCTGCCGAATAAGACTGCGATAAAAACGGCTATATAAAATGATAAAAGCAGCCACTTATTAGCCTGCAGAAGTGCAAAGCCTGAGTTATGAGATGGTAGATTTTGCCTTTCTTCATTTTTTACGCATTTATGTGTAGTGAGGTAACTTTAATTAGCCTTAGTGCTTGGGATATACATAATAAGGTATATATTTATTTAAAAAAAATGCTATTGAAGTGCAAAATGCAGAGTGAATTTGAAACTCCATTTGACTACTAAGCGGCAGCGGCAAGCAGTGCTTCTTTAAACTATTGTAACGTGGTCTAGCTCTAGTTCTATAACAACATTTTAACCTTATAACTTACTCTAGCTGGGATATACATATGTATGTATGTTTGTGTTATATTATGTTTGTGTAAGGGTCAACTCAGACAGAGCAGCAAAATGCTCGAGTAGAAGGACAGTGGTGTATTTTCTTGTAATCCAATTCAGCTCTACTATTTAAATTGACATAAATATCATTCGGAAAGTGCTCGTTCATTTTGCAGCTTCGTCTGAGCTGAAAGGTTACATACCGTCAGCAGATGTACAGAGCGTGAGCTGCGGGTGATACTTGTCTGTCAGCCGCTGGATGAGGTCGATTTGTTCGAATGTCAGCTGTACCGCGTCCCGGTGCTGTGCGTCGCACGGCACGTACGCTGCCCAGAACTATTTGGCAATATAATATCTTTCATTAGTATATGGTACGAGTATATGCATACACACGGTTACATATTTTACTTAAATACTTATAACTAAAAAGTTCAGTGTTTTCATGGAAATATCACGGATCGTTTCGAAAGTTGCCGGAAGTAAATTATAGTGTATTTTTTCCATTCGCTCGCTTTTATGCATAAATGCTTCTCTAATACCATTTGAATTCTGTGCTCATTGCCAATGAAGAATACTAGGATAAAAGCATAAATTACTCAACCCACAAATCATTTTTTCTCTGTTCTGTTTCTGTGACTCAATCGGTTTTAAATTGATACATCAGACGTCTTTACGAATATGGATTTGATGTGGCATACGAGCACACGACTTGCATCTTATGTCAGTTCGATACAGCCACTGTTCTTCCTGTATTGTACCGTGCGTGACAGCTCTGACACACGACTGATTAAATATCACGCACGAGTGCGAGAGTCCCGCTCCGAATATGAAATTCTTACGCTGCGTTGTAAGAAAATTGACAAAGGTTTTATAGCGGAAAGCTTTGCGAAGATTTGGAAGAACTTGGGTGGGTTGGATGTTATGATTAGATTACAAAAGAACGGTGAACCGCAGTTTCCGTATAAGATTTCCATGGAATTGAATCAATCGCTCGTTGGGATCTTTTACCGTGTCATGTCATGATGTCATGTCTTCCGCTAACGAAATCGAGTAGAATATCGAATGGAAACAAGATTATTTAACAAGTTTATTGTCGTCGTCGTTTACCTATTCAAAAGTCCAACTTTGGGTTGCAAATCAGGGCCTATTTCTGTTGTCCCCCACTTTTGTTCCCCACTGGAGGATATCGCGAAAAAAAGTAGAAAAATTATGTTAAAAATAACATTTTTCCCGATATTCCTCAGTGGGGGCCAAAAGTGCCGGGCTGGCCAGCGCGTAGTGCTACCGTGCGCCCGTACCGTGGGCCAATCTCCGGCGGGCATATTCAAATGCCTTGGCGGGCCACTTCATGGCCCGTGTGCCTGGGTTTGGCCGGTCTTGCAGTCTAATGTTTCGCATCGCATCGTTTGCTCGTACGATCATAGCCAACGGGTAACACTAGTGCATTGTCAAGAATCGCTGTTATGATAATTTTGCAAAATCACTTACGAGTAACGTGTTTTAAAAGATCAAAGGAAAAAGAATTGTACTTATAGGTATAATTATACTTACCTACATTCTTTAGTGACAAAATAGTTACCTAAGATCGTTCTGTTCAAACAGAAAGAAATAACGAATTGGGAAAAATAATAGGAAAAAACGGCAAATGAAATTACAACATTTCACTGGCTTGGGTACACATAATGGGTGAACGGTTAACCATCTAACTTAATAGAATTAGTATAAGCTGCTCAGCCTAAGTACTCTCCTAGTTAGAGGGACGGCTTTCTCTATAAACGCCCATCCAATTGTCTATAGATTCGAGATTACCGATACCATCTTTATCAGTAGACCCTTGCTTAATTACAAATATCTGGTAAAATCGACTACATCTGTGAGCAGGCCGTTACAGTATCTTCCTTTGTTCGCAGTTATTAATATAATTTAGGATGGTTGACAAAATATTAACCAAAACAAGAATAGGACAAACATTTCCATCCTATTCAAATACTGTATTTATTAGCTGGTCTCTTATGAATGCTTCCACCAGGTGTATTTATAAAATAGGGCAATTTTTTATCATACACTTACGAGTAGGTACAATATTAAACAATAATTAGTAGGTAGTCAATTAATGAGTTAAAAACTAAAATATAGATTTTTTAAATACAATATAATATTATTATATAAGAATTATTATATTCAAATACAGTATTTATTAGCTGGTCTCTTATGAATGCTTTCACCATGAGTATTATAAAATAGGGCCAATTTTTATCATACACCCTACGAGTACCTAGTTACATATTACACAATAATTAGTAGGTATATAGTCAATTAATAAATTAAAAAACCAAAAATATAGATTGTTTTAAATACAAGCGTATAATAAATACATAATTATTAGCAAAAACATTGTACCTATATCTACCAATATTGGCAAGGTATGGGAGTCAAATTAATTGGATATTATCGTGCAGGTATATTTGGTACTTACCTGAGCCGCTACTCTGCCCAGCTTTAGCCGCGGCAAGTCTGTATGACTCCAAGAACTTGTCGCCCAAGGTGATATCGTTCGTAAATCTTCATCAAACCTGGTACAACAGATGTTTCGTAAATTTATTTTTTAAAGTAATATCGCGTCATGCGGATTGGATCATAGATAAATCAAAGGCTTTTATATTATTTCGTAACAGTTTAAAGTTAAGACTTAGCAATGCTTAGCGGATTATCTAGCGATCAATTGTGAATATTCAGTTTCAGAATGAAAGGCGAAGCGCAGAGATAAGAAATGACGTAAGAATATCACCACACCAGGGATCTGTTGTATGACTGTATGATATTTAGCTCGGGAGACGTGAATGAGGCTTGTAAAGCCTGACCAATCCTTGGTATTTGGCGAAGAAATATGAACTAATTTTTCTCTTTTTTGTTATTAGGAGTCTGTGTTTGAGTAAAATATAGGGATCAAAATGTCAAAAGGGACGACTGAATGTTGTCATTTAGATAAGTAGGAATTCTCATGGGTAATCTTTGTGGGTCTATTTTTGTTGTTAAATATTTGAAATGGAATGAAAGTAGTTAGCTACGCATGCATGCAGTAGGTATAATGTTATGATCTAAACTATTCTTAACTAAATAATTCATTATAATATGAGGTTTTATGAAAAAAAAAGACAAGGTTTTCTAGTCCCTTTTAACATCATGGGTGGAAAACTCGTGAAAAACCATTAAAACAAGGAGTAGACATTATTATATTAAAAAAATAGGCATGATGTTGTTTCACAGGATTACAAGCCTCACCTGAAGTCTTTTAGCCTGTTGTGTAGAAACTTCCTAATGTTCCATGGCAAATCGTTGTGTCCGTCAATGAGCGGCGTGTCGTGCAGCAGCCGGTCGGCGAGGCGCAGGCGCTCGTGCAGCGGCGCGCCGGGCGCGGCCCGCAGCGCCAGCGGGCCTGCCACGCACGCCGTGCCCGCCACCAGCACCAGCACCGCCACGCAGCACCATCGCCGGTGCCACACAGAGAAACCTGACCAATAGTTTCATCACTGATAATATTATCGTCGTTTATATACCAACACTCGAGGACTTCGATGGCGCAGTGGTTTAGCGCCTGGTTCAACCATTGCGGAGGTTAAGCAACTTTCGCAAGGGTCGGTCATGGGATGGGTGACCATTTTTTTTTATCTCGAGCTCCTCTGTGCACGTTAAGCTGTTGGTCCCGGCTGGATTTGCAGTCGTTAACACCCACCATTCCGCATTGGGCCCGCGTGGTGGGTTATGGCCCATCTTCCTTATCCACCCATAAGGAAGGCCTGTGTGGACATTGGGGACTTAAAAATGGCTGATGGTCATGGACACATGAAAAAAATACAAAAAGGCCCTCCGTCTACTAGGATCCCCTGCTAGACTCCCCTGGGTTATTCATTTGGATATTTTATCCACGTAGATCACCAGGGGGATTCATGTAGTTAATTATAATTAAAGGCTAGCTATCATATTTTGCATATAAATTGAACAAACTATGTAGTTTAGATGCAAGTGTTTTTTTGACTAGGCTACTCTGACTATCAACAAACTAATATTCTGTGTTATAAGAAAGAGAACTTTAAATTGTATTTTTTTTAATTAATGAAATAATTAATAATTTATCTCTTATTCCGTGAGCATTCCTTTTGCGTTGTTTGGTTAGAATTACCTACTTTTTTCAATAATTCCCAGAAAACTCTAGTTCTAATCTATCTATCTATCTATCTCTAACTTTTTTGGTTTCAATTTACTTACTTTGAGCTGGAGGCTTGGAAAGGGAAATCTTAGAAAATGTTCCAATTATTGTTCGTGGAAATTCAGTCGAAGTTTCATCTCCTATTCAAGCGCCAGTCGTAACATAACAGTAACCTGTTTTGCTCGAAAACTTACAATTTGTTTGCTTACTCATACGGACAGTATCTACAATCGTGCCATCTGAAGATTTATGTTCGTCGATTCTTCGACTTCAATACAAAACTACTAATAAATGTGTATTCTTATATACTTTTCCACACTTTGTGTTTTAAATAATACTGAGCGTATTTATAAAACACGATACCCCTCGTATAGGTAACGCATAAATGTTATATTTGATATCCTACTAATCCTACTATCCTACTATACATAGTTTGTGGGTTTGGATGTTTGTTCCTCAATCACGCAAAAACTACCGTAAGGATTTGGTTGCAATTTGGCACACAGATAGAAGATAGCCTAGATTAAAACATAGGATACTTTTTATCCTGATATTCCTACGGGAACGGGAACCACGCGGGTGAAACCGCGGGCCGTCGCTAGTACTTACTAAAATTCAATAGAACTAATATCTCGTATTTCTTGGTAAAGACAATTAAAGTAAAGAAAATCCTCAGCTGACGAAACTTTACAGTAGGTATGATTAAGTAACATAAATAAAAAGTATCTAATTTTGCAAATTATAAAAAAAAAACTTATTTCGTTGATATCTTTTATGGGAAAAAAAATCTGCTTAATATTTCATTACCAAAAGTACTAGTACTAGTATTACCAAAAGTATGTAAGCTACCTACAATATGTGATATAATCAGAAAAAAAAATCCTAGCAGACGACACAATTTTGATTAAATATTTTATATCGTATTTTTTTTTATATTATTGTAAATAGATTTTGACTCATACTATTACAACACAGCAAAGTTTTATCGACTGAGGATTTGGGGCCTTCATACAAAAATCGCTTTATACACTTATTATATTTTCTGCGAGATATTAATTAATTTTCAAAGAACGTTTTTAGACGTGCTTTAGAAAACACATTCAAAGCTAATCTTAAAAAGAAATGAATCATAAATTCTAGTTCGAACCCTTTTGCAACAGATTAATTAATTAAAGTGTCAATCAATATTATCCTTCGTTATCGTCAGGGGTTAAAATTTAAATTCCCACTTTAATGTTTGTTTGTTGTGTTTGCAAGAATAAAAGTAGAAATTTCCAAACTAAATACTGTTTGCAGCGAATGTAAAACACAGAAAAATGCAAATCCGATTTTTTTTCAGCAATGGATGTAAGTACAAAAATTCTGCATGCATTTTTCATTCATAATGTGAACTTTAGTTAGTCTAACTAGTTATTGTCCTTCCTTTTAAAGTGCACCGTATGCAAAGTGCCGAACTGGAATATTATATTTTTTATTCAGCCTTTAAATTTTTAAATTCTCGGAATATAATTTATTCAGGAGGTCTCGGAGCTTACAAATGACGCTTGCTTTTTAAAATGGAAAACATATCGGTGTTCCGTGTGCAACATTAAAATCAATTTAGGTCAAGCAATCGATCGTTACGAGGATGTTACGAGGCTCGCGATAATCTTGCTGTCAAACGCAAACTTGCTCGATCACCGCAGACCGCAGTAGATAAGGTGGATTACATGTTTGAAAATTTCGCTCCACAATGAAACTTTCCGATAAAAATTCAATCGAAATTGCGGCGCAGATATTCATCAGCGTAGAAAGGAGTGCTTTAAAGGAGAGCGCGAAGGTTTTGATGATGTCCGCGATCGCAATGTAAAGCTTTCGTTATACCTATTTTTTTTGTGAACTTTTCTCTTCTTTTATCTGGAAGCTCCAAATAAAACATTAACGTAAGCCTCTGTCCAAAAACCTTATCATTTTTCAACATGTATACGCAACTGTCGCTGTATTGGTCCCACACTTGTTCTTTTCGTGTTTCGTTCCGCCCAACGAAATAAATGATCCTGTAACGCTGTACTTTCCCGCATTCAGCGCCACGGGCTTTATATTTGTATGGGTATCTGACTTTTCCAAGGACATTAATTATTGTATACGACTTACGAAAAGCACATTTAACCTTTGGTTTCGTTAAAATGTTGGAAGGTTTGCAACTACGTTACGTTAATATAGGTGCTTAGGTATAGCGTGAGTGGGTAAGGGGAATTGTGCCTTAAAAATACAGTGTGTGGCTTTTGCATTCGAGTTTTCAGGCATTTAACTAGTTGGAAATTAACTATAATTATTTACTAATATTTTATTTTTCGAATATCTCGTTTATTATTATTGCGGCAAAGCCAGCCTACCACTGCCAGCGATGGTGGAGATGTAGCTGTGGCCAGTGGCGGGCGGTCATTGCAGCAACTTGCACGCGCTCTGTTACATTACGGAACAGGAGCACTGCGTTTATTACCCTACGTTGCCATTGTGTTTACCATTTTTTTCAACGATACTCACGGGAGAATTTGCCAGTGGTATTGGAGCTGTGGCTGGTGGTGGAGGCGGTGGTGGGCGGCCACTGTGGTGACTTGCAGGCGCTGCATTGCATTTCTTACTCTATTATAATTGTAATACCGTGAAATATTGAACTAAAGGCACTCACGGGAGGAGTTGCCAGTGGTGGTGGAGCTGTGGCTGGTGGTGGAGGCGGTGGTGGGCGGCCACTGTGGCGATTTGCACGCGCTGCACGCGACACGCCCCTGCCCGCGCTCCGTTACGTCCGGCGCTGGAGCACTACGTTTCTTACCCTACGATATAATTTGTAGCACTTAACATCTTTGTTATACTCGTAAGCTCGTAACATTACATGCAATTATCCTAAATATTTAATAATGAAAACGTTATGTAGGTCTACATAAGTTAAGATAAAAAAACTGTTGATATATACATAGTTCAAAATAAGAAGGTTGTTTACAGCAGTAATTTATAAATGTTTTAAGAAACATTAGTAAGGTACTTAAAACTTATACACTAAAAGCAGAGGTTGCTGATTTCGAAACATCATTGTATCAAGAGATAGGGTAAAACCTTAAAAGAACACCTATTGCAATATATCGAGGTCACAAAATGCTCCACTTCACCCTGTTAATGGCTGTTACGATTGATTTTTTGGGCGCAGATATTTGTGGGGAGGTTCGTGCTGTTTTTGTTTTATTAGACCAAATTCCTTTGTGAGCAATGTGGAGCGAGTTTCTTCCATTTGGAAAATTGGCAGATGAAAACAAAAGTGAAATTTACCTGTGTGTCGTAGAAAATTGATGGTATTCTAGTGTCGTGTGTCGAGTCGCAGGTGCAGTGGGCGTGCACGGCGCGCGGCCCCATCACGAGGTCGGCGTCCAGGAACGTCTGCGCGTCGTCCTCGACCACGTCGCTGCGCGTGCTGCGCGACTCCGCCGTCGGCGTGTCGTCCCGCGACCAACACTCAGCTACTCTCTCTCGATATCGTTCGCTTGGAAAATCGTTGTATGACATTTGTCTTCGTATACTCCTACATCGACTTCTATTATCTAAAGTGGAAAATTTCATAGATTCTAAGGCGGGGGAGTTCCTAGTGAGCAGTTCATCGTTATTGTCAAAACTTCTCATTTTTACCATTTTTTGTGTCGGTTTTCTACTCGTATCTGCATTGGCACTGTAATCTTTGAGTCTATCGAAACATTGGTCCACGTTACCAGAAAAATTTGCATAAGTGGAGGCGTTATTTTTTAAACCATCTTTCGGTGGATATCTCGGGGATGTGAAAATGCAACTTTGACTATTAACCCTCCTCTGCGACTTGTCTACTAGTGACAGCATCGATAGTTTCCTGAGAGAGCTCGTCGAGCCCGATGTTATCTCGGCGAGTTGGACCGCATTCGTGTGTTTTTTTAGCATCGCGTCGCCGCCCATCTTTTTTAGGTTGGAAAGTTTTCTTTTTATTTTCTGGACTATAGTGTTGGTATGATCGTACGATATCAGTTGTTTTGAAATATAATTTGAGACTCCGATAGTTTTACTTTTTGTATGTTTGCGGTCCAGACTGCGATGGGGACCGATGGCGTGGTGGCTGCGACTGGTGTCTCTTTTAATTCTCTCGAGATCGTAAATATTGAGGGTATGTCCGCGTTGATCGACCGGGTCTCGATGGCAGTTTAAGTAGTTGTTTTGTTGTATGTTACAGTTGCAAACTAGGTCAAAATCGTGGTCTGGTATATGTTTGTCGACACATTGCCTTTGAGTAGCTAGGGCGAGACAAGCTTCGCAGTCGACTCCGAGGAGGAGTTCGAGGCTGGTGTTTCTGATGAATCCGTCGCTGAAGGTGCGCGATCGGAAGTGTGGCGCGTGCGAGCCCAGGTGGGGATCCCAGTCGGGCTGCGGCGCGGGCCCAGCGCTGGCCTCGCCGTCCACCATGGTGGACGCGTCGCGGTTCACCTGGATGATGCGCGGCTGCCGGAACACGCGGCTGTCGCTCCTCACCGAGCTTCGCGACGGCGAAGGCGACGGCCGCTTGTAATTCTCCACTTGAATCATATTTAACTCTTATAAGAATTAGCTGAAATTAAACATCTCGTTTTATTACATGATAGTTAATTACTACCGAAACGCTGTCAATAGACACGATATTATATTGAAAGCCTTTTGGCATAGATGGGTGCTATTAGTCGCTGAGGTAGCACGCAACAGTTAACATTTGGGAATCACTTAGCCTCGCGTTAGTGGACCCAAGAGCCTACTTACTTGTTCATTTATATATCAAAATGAAAAGGAATTCCCGAGGACTGATACGCATCTGTAATGCTATACCTACTTTAGTAAAGGCTCTGAACATAAACGATACTGAACGTGAGGTGAATTGTTATTGAATTTACAAAAGAATAAATGAGCCGGTTAATACTTCCTCTTCCACATTTTCACCACCACAGCTATTGCCGATTGAATTAAGTAATATTTTTTATCTCTTATTACGTACCTACTCGTTGCTGAAAAATATTTCATATTTTGTAAAATATTGGGTATGTTCCGTTCACCCTTGGATCCGCACCGCTTCTGAATCTCAATGAGATTTTATTTTTAAAACATCGAATTACAGTAATTTTGCAAATCTGATTATTATAGGTACCTACTTGGTTGATAGAGTAGATAGAGTCGAGATTTTATACAACTAAAATTACTTAACTTTTTTTTAATATTTATCGAAAAATAAATTAAGTTAAGTACTTACTTACCTACTTATATTAAAACTAAATGCTACTTCCTTACAACTTCATTAGATATAGATAAGGTAGTAAGTAATAGGTACTTACTACAAATAAATATAAAGCAGTATTTTATCTATATATTTTATTCAACGATTAATTACCTACCCATTTCATACCTACATGGTAAATTTTGGGTGTGATTTTAGCTATCGTCAAATAAATGCACGTTTAATGACCTAATAAATAATATCTGTGTCCAAAATAGTAGATCTGTCGCCAAAATCGAATATCCAAGTAACTGATATCAAAACGATTAACTATTAAATCACCTGCAAATAATATCAATCGATAAAAACATAGATCTGTCGACATAATCGAATCACCTATTGATAGTTAATTTTAAAAGGGTAATATTTAATTGGGTAACAATAAATTGCCTTTTGGGCATCAAAAATACTGAATATAGCGTACTGAAATACTAAGAGGGGCGACTACAAAAGTTGAAAATGGGTAACTTTAAAATACAAATTGAGTAGGTAACTAGTTATTAGGTACGGTTAGGTACGGTGGCGCAGCGGTTTAGCGCCTGGCCCAGCGATTGCAGAAGTTAAGCAACGTTCGCAAGGGTCGGTCATGGGATGGGTGACCAAAAATTTATTATCTCGAGCTCCTCCGTGCTTCGGAAGGCACGTTAAGCCGTTGGTCCCGGCTGCATTTGCAGTCGTTAACACCCACCAATCCGCATTGGGCCCGCGTGGTGGGTTATGGCCCATCCTCCTTACCATCCATAAGGAAGGCCTGTGCCCCAGCAGTGGGGACATCAAAAATGGCTGATGGACAACTAGTTATTCAGAACGGGCTACCAAATTACTATTTGGGCGACAACCTTAGGGCACACAAAACATTTAAAATTTGGCATATATTTTATTTAAAGAAGGTGACTATTACCCTAATCGAGATGACAAAAATACCATGTTGGGCAGCTTAAATCAGTTCCTTATATTTTTATTTATTTATTTATAACCAGGCAACAATGGCCTATATGTATAAACAATATTCTTAGTAAATATAACTTATTATTACTTACGTTAGTATAAAGTCAATTTGGCACTTTCTGTGTATATAGTTACCTATATGGTATAATAGTTGCCCACTCAGTATTTTTGTCACTCATTTAGAATTTTCACTGCTAACTTAAATTAATGGCCTTCAACATGTAGTCCCCCGTTTTATTTATTTTTTGGAATCCACAGTTATTCGATCTCTTTTTGGCAGTTGTCAATCTGACATTTTAATGTGCGTTCAGAAACTAACTGGTTTCGGAGTTGAGATACAATACAGGCGAACCATTATTTTTGTATATCACAACTATTAAAGTGCTGTTTATTAAATTTATAATTAGGTGATAGTTCATTGGTAGCAAATATAAACTTGGTGATAAAAATATATTTTTTCCATAAAAGTTTATCTCTACAGTGTACCTAATTTTCGTCTAAACGTATATTAGCAAAGCACTTGCGATTTGAATAACAAGTTTGATAGATTTTTGAAGCGATAACGATTTTGTATAAATGGTGTTGGAAGATTTCCATATAAGTTTAATATCACGCTAGAAGAACCTACAAGAACTTACTTTAAGAGAGATAAAGTTATGAAACCAAACCAAAGCCAAGAAGCGATCACTTGAACTTAAATTGAATCGCTGTTAAGTTTTCTTTTTAACTCCCATATAGTCCTTACAACAAATATAATTGAAGACCCAATTTTAACTTAATAAAAACACTCATTGAAGCTACTTGAATCTTTACTAACCATCTTTTTAATATGTTTTCATCAACATTCAAAATTAATTTGCAGAGCATTCACAAAATTCATGAAAACATCTTCCAAGTATTTCGTTAAGAAATCTTAGCGTACAATTACCTCCCTAAGATAATCCTTATTAAGTAAAGTTAGAAAAAGAACATGAGATGCGTACTTGATGCGTAATAAGCTGTGTAGTGGGTCTGTTCAGTGTATAACCTTAATTGGAAGAAAAATCTTGAATAATAAAAGGGAGGGGCACTTTCCTTTCGTCTTACCTATGAATATCATTGGCATGTTTTCGTGACGTTAGAGCGGGAATGTCGTAAGGCGGGCGGCGGCGGCTGAATGAAAGAACGCGCAGAGACTGTCTGAGGCCTCCGAGACGGGAGGGAATAAGTCATTTTTGTTTTATGTTTGTTTTACCCTGCGGTACGACAATACAGCTTTTGTGTAGAGTGCTCATTTCAGCATTCATTATGGTCAGATTTATTTCGACGCGTAACAAGAAAAACGGTAGATAATCTAGTGTAGCTGCATTGAGTACAGAATGGGGACGTACATTACAGATTATTCATAGTTGTCATTGCGAGAGCTTTGGTCGTTGTTATGAATAATGCCAGTAAAGTAGGCTTTTAGTCACACAAAATAAACGCCACTAAAACATCGTGCTGTTATATTTGAATGCTTCAAACTTTATTAGAGAATTTGAGTATTTTTGGACAGATGATAGATCGACTAGTCGACTAATGTAATAGCAGATTCATTTTCAGACTGTTATTCTAAATATGACTTCTGTAATGATTGAGAATACTTAATTCTCAAAACAGACTGTTTAGGTCTACTAAGACCAATTCAAAATTTTGTTTTGTTGCCAAACGTCGACTTCTGTCGATTACTAATTTGATCGTAAAAAAGGCAATATTTGTAATTAGCTTTATCAGATTTTTTTATTATTTATTTAATTTAGGGGTAAAGGTCATTGGGCATATTTGACCTGCTTGATGAAAGTTCGCGTACAAAAACCAAACCAGTGTCAAATTGAAGAATTCAATCCCACTTTTCAAAATATGTTTTATTTTTTTATGTACCTACCGGCAAAAAAAAGTTATTTCACATTATGTGTGTGAGTATATGTTTAATGTTATTAAACTCTTGTTAAAATAACAGAAGTTTTTAAATGATTGATACTTGCTGAAAGCAGCATGGTGAAAAATATACGTAAGCATAATAAACAGGAGTTAGATCGTGCGTAAACCAACACCGGTGGTTGGTGTCGGTTCGGTGTTGGTTTACGCACGATCTAACTCCTGAGGATGCTCCGGGTTGGCGCGAAACACGTGTAGAGTAGCCTAATTGGTGAAGGTGCAAGGTGTGTTGCCGTCTTGCTAAATGCAGGTATTGTGCACTTATAATTTGTGGTATGCATGTGCATATTTTTGCGGGCGGGCGGACGGTGCATCTTGCATATTTTGTTTGCGGAAGTAAGCTACATATATTTCTTTTTAGGGTTCCGTAGCCAAAATGGCAAAAAACAGAACCTTTATAGATTCGTCATGTCTGTCTGTCTGTTCGTCCGTATGTCACAGCCACTTTATTCCGAAAGTATTAAGATTACACAGTTGAAACTTAGTAGGTAGATGTATTCTGTTAACCGCTTAACGATTTTAACACAAAAATAAAAAATAAATAAGATTAAGGGGGGGCTCCCCATACATGAAACTGAAACTGAAAAAAAAACTTTTCTTCATACCATACCGATAGGTCTTCAAAAATGACATTGAGGTTTCTAAGACAATTTTTTCTCAAAGTCAACCGTTTGAAAAAACAAAATGCCCAATGACCTTTAGGGAAAAATATACTTTTTTACGGAAGATAATATGGAAATTTGGAAAGCTTAATTCAATCGTTACATTCACATAATTAACAAAAATTGTTCTGGTGGCGAAAGTAATCTACCAGCTAAACAACGCAATCGGTGTCCGTCCATCCACTTATGTTACAAATACGTCCGTCTTTTAGATAGGCTTACATTGTTTGGGCACCTCTGAACACCGTTCCATTAACAGAATAATGGAAGTATCTACAGGAGGGAAAATAAAATGTGGAGAACGATTTCTCAGTACCCACCTAAGCGGTCATTTGTAAGCGGCGAGAGAAAAATGCTCACTCGTCTAGAAAAAATAATCGAGAGAGCGACGTGGCTCGTGAGTTGTGGCTCCGGAGCCTTGCATTCTTTAACACGGTTTAACCACTCATAATGTCAGCCTTAATTAACTTTTCGATCTCTCCCAACATTTAAGATCCAATGGCAAACTTTGATATTTTACTTGGAATAAGATACAGCGATCCTAAAACGATAATTATCACTTAATTGAAATTAAAACTTTCGTAGAAACCTTTTTCGTTAATGCTTAATGTTTAAGTATGCCATAATAATTGGGTTCCTAAATTATTCTGTTTTAATATTAGTAACTCGTTTGAGTTTTGACTTTGATTTGATGTTTTGACTTAAACATCCTAATAGACCAAAATGTATTTTTAATAATTTTAAAGGTATATATAATAACTTAAAAGAAGTGCAATATGAACACAAAGAATACGTGAATTAACGTAAAGGATTCTTTGTTGTATTCTTGCGATATTTCCTCACGACGTCTGTTATAAAAGACTGGTGATCGATTCGCAAAAAATGAAAATAAATTTCCTTGTCGCCTATTGTGCTCGTGACAAGAATGCTCCTCAATGGAAGTATGGAAAAGTTATAACATTCTACTTATATTGAGGTATTTTGCATCAAAGGCTATAATCAAGAATCTTATATTCGTACTTTGTTATAATAATTAGCATAGAGTTTCATAGTTTTTGGATATGTTTCTGTAATCAGACAGATTATTTTAAACAAATTCTGCTGGATCTCTGTGAAACCAAGGCCCTAAGAAGCTAACTACTGAAATTGTACGGTGCAGTGCAACCGTGCATTTCGCAGAATCATCATTTTATTAATAAATTGTACTAAATAATTACAATTTTGCAACAGTTCACGTCACCACACACATCGCGGCGGACGCGCGCTCATATATCAATCACTTAGCATAGTAGCATCAACTTAAATATATCAGTTTGTGTAATAATAAATAGTTTAACTCAATATCATCTTTTAGTTACTTATCACAGCATCTTTAGGTGTCTCGTACAGAAATATTTTACGTCCTTAAATTGTTTTAGTGATTATGTCCCATAACCAACATTTTGATTGTCACAATTTCTGCAGTGACTATGTTAATTTATAAAGTAAAAAGCTTTCCAAGAAACGCTGAGTCACAAAGTAAATACCACCGGAGACCCAGGTTTCAGGACCTTAATTAATTTTATAATAAATTTGATATCCCAAGATAAATAAGTCAAATTTTAAATAATTTACCCACCCACGAAGGTATTGTGACAACCCATCATTATTTTGTGATTCTGCCCCCTGATTACGTAACTCTGTTGCTAACAATTATCGATTGAAGTCGATTGAAACCGCAGTTACATTGCTGATTTAAGTAAGATAGTTGTCACATTTGGTTCTTACTAAAGCAGCAATGTAATTGCGATTTCTGTCAGAGTTGTTGTAATCAACTTTACTGGAGTAAGACACGGATAAGTATTCTAATGGATGTGAAAATGAAATGAAAAAATGAAATCTAACAAATAAGGTATAATAAACCTATGTTCTATTAAACCGTAATACATACTATTTACTTACTTAGTATCCATGATTATGTGTTATAGTTTAACGATAGCTTTGAGTTCGTCAGTACCTACGAGTAAAGAGCACAATCGAAATCAATAAAAAAAGAATTCGTCATGCAGTTTTGATGGACAATTTAAAAACTTTACTTGTGGTTTAATATATTATTATATTATAATCTAGCAGTAGATAAACTCATAGGTTAGGCTACTAACTTAACCAACAGTATTTTATTTACAACACAAGGAACAAATATTTCAAATAAATTCGCTGTTTCACTCCATAAAATTAAGCTCAACTAATTTTATCTGTTTTAGTAGGAGTTCTTCACGCTCGAAGCCTTTTCAATCAACTTTTACTTTGGAATTGGGAATTCGTTTTATTGACCTTTCTTTTACAAGCTTTGAACAGACTGTTAAACTTTTTAAAATCTTAGAGTACCGTTAGAACCTTCGAGTGTTTCGTGTATATAACCTAATATACTAAGGTTCATTAAGTAGATAGCTATTTGTGAATACACATGTTATTTAATAACGTCTGCATCAGTCGCGATCGATATACGATTTGGCACGAGCTTAGAACGTAGCCCGTCTATAATAACATGTAGGATTGTTTTGGTCACTGCTTGTGCTCAAGTGGCGTAGATAGCTTTTGGACACGGCCAATGAATTTAACAGCTATTTCGTGTTTTGATTCCATCTGGGCGCCGTTTGATATTAATCAAGTTCTAGAATGATGATTTTTTTAACTGAAATTTTATTGCGACGTTTTCAATAATATGCCTAAATATAATTCTATTAGATACAATTTTGCTTTTTATTTTTGACAAAATACAAACCAAAACTTTGAGTTTGTTATTGGAAGATAGGTACCACTAGGTTTGAATACGAAAGCAATAGTTGGATTCATTATATTATAAAGTGTCTTTCTATATAACTTACCTAAGTAGTTAGATGGTTAGTCATATCAAATAAGCGCACTTTGTACCTAACTAGAAAAATAAATATTCATAAAAACACTTATTAAACTTTACAAATACTAAAAAAATATGCATATTAAATTTGAAATCGTATTTTTCTTGAATAAATACCTACATAAAAAAACAACATATAGCATTTGTAGTTTTTGTCGAATATCCTGTTTTACGGATATGAATTTCATTGGTGGGTACTAAAAGCAAACTTTATCGGGAACAAACTATGTTTGTGTTTGTTTGTGCGGAGCCGTCGTCGGTACACTCGTCCCTTTTCCATTCCGACATACTATACAAGTATCGTAAATCTTTATTGCTCACAATTACAGAAGGTATTATACTACGGACGCGATTATTCTCAAAGTAAACATATGGATGAAATGTTTTCATAAGTTTATATGATTCACACCGAATGGAGCGGGCTTTCATGATTCGTACGACCCCGGGGAGCGGTCGCTGTGTAGAGTACGCCTGGCCGGTTGCTACTTAGCTAACAACCGTCTGTTGTAAAAAAACATTCAGTTTACACGCGCTTTGTCGACTCATTTTGAAACAGAAACAACAATTTGTTATTTGTGATCATAGCGAGATTCATAAACGAATCGTTCAGTTCAATTATGTTTTATTGTGAACAAGATATTGTTATCTGTTTTCGAAGTCTTACGTTCTCAAAATGATTTCTTTCATATTTACTTTTATTTATTGACTTTCATTCCAGTAACATTTTACGTTATTTTCGAATACTGTATTCTAGATCTCCTTATATTGATGAAATATGCCGTCCAATATTCACATTTGCATACATCCCAAAGGATATTTCGGGTAAGCTTTAGTTTCTCGATTTGTACGCTGCAAATACGTAACTAACCAACTACATAGCGTTATGTTGACATAAAACATGCAAACGTAGCTGTTACAATACCTTCTCGTACTTTCGAACCAGACTACTACAAAAAAATCACAGATTTTACAGTCCCCGCAAGAATCGGAGCATTGAAAACGAACCCAAAAATTTACGAAAAACCAAAATCAAAACAAATGCAAAATCCTCTTATATTTTTAAAGTTACCTAGGTAGTACAGACCTATTAATTTTTACTGACTGCTGACTGCCTCGACGCGGCCGAAATATTATTAACCGATTTTAAAAATTCCAACGAATGCACGTCTCGTCTGCTTCTGCATCTTTTAACACTATTACCATGACGATCGGTCAATAATCATAGAAACTACATCACTTTTTATGTACGGAAACACCCGTTTTTCTACAATGCCAAATCTAAAGGGACCACCTACAGGTCACAATTATTAACCGATTTTCAAAAGTTTTTAGCCATTTTGTAGCCAAACTAATACACGAGGACCCATTTTTATTTTTTTCTTAAGTCGGTTTTTTTCTGAAATATTTATAATTTAGTAAACAAACACCCCACAAAAAATTTTCCGAATTTTGCATAATTCCAAAAAAAGTTACCAGTACATTTTCAAAATTCAAACGTTCACACGTGTCTCGATAAATTCCTCAAGTTTTGGTACTATTCCCATCTCGATCCTCCCAAAATCCTCGGAGATATGGCCAAAAATACGTTTTAGGCGATTTGCATCTGATAACAATTTTCAATGGTAAAAAAGACTACACTAAAGGTATCCCTTTTCCATAAAATAAAATCTTATTCGGTTCATAAATTAACAAAGTCGTCAAGGTAATTAACGCAAAATCATAGTATTTTACTACTGCACCGATTTGAAAAAAATAATAATGGGGCTATCTCGCAAGAAAACTTAATCGAACAAAAAATATTGAATTTGAAGGTGTAAGATTATACAATAAATTACCTGTAGAATTAAAAGATGCAAAATCATTAATCAATTATCCAATAGTCAATAAAACCTTTACAGACATTTATTAACGCCTATCTTACCATATAGTAATATTTAACTACTTTACCAGTTGATCTGCCACATCCAGTATGCAAGTAAGCTCGAGCGTCTTAAATCCGTGGTTGCTTGTTGAGGTATACAATGCACATGACGATAGTTTTGTGATATACCCGACATAATGTTTTTTATCATTTCCAATTTTCAGTATTTTAATCTTATTTCCACCTTTGTGCGCCATGTAAACCTACGTTACATACAGTGCGAGCGAATTTATTTTTTACCTTCCGTTTTTTCTAAGAAGGAGACAAACACGCATGCATAAACACACACAAACATATACACACACATCCGCATTCACACAAACCTATCATGAGACAATATTAAAATTATTTCGTTTTTCTCTTAATTTTTTTAATTTCTTTTTACAAATTCGTTGTATAAACTATTTTTTTTGTAACCATTTATATATATTTGGTTTACAAAGTGTTGTTTCCGTAATTGGCTTATGTACTGTATAATAAAATTATACCCGCGTAAATACTCTGTAAATGCTGTGGTAACAATGTTAAATAAATAAAATAATAGTATATTATGAGACAAGTTAGCTTAGGTTGCAATAAGCAAGAGCTCACGAGTTTCATACGACGTTTTTCAACACATTTGCGAGGAAAAACAAAGTAATTTATCACACAGCAACAAATACGACAAAAACAAAATATGATAATTATGGGAAAAGGCGCGCATGATTTTTTTTTGTTTTTTTTTTTACACGCCCAACACAAGAATATTTTGCGACCAAAGGGATCAGGAGCATACAGCCTACTTAAATTTATAATTTTAAGTGACGAAATCCAAATATTTTAATATTTTATAACAAAATATTGTGAATTATGAATAATTTGATAATAATACATATTTATTTGACTTAATTATGGACTTACACATTTATTTATTCAAAAAATGTATATGAATTTTGCAGCAGCATAAAACCTCTTTGTTGTAAAAAAAAAATATCTGTATTATCCGGCTAAATTGGGAATGCTCTGTTTACTTGCATAGAACTTGCAGTAAGGTACTAATTTAACTTTGTAGGGTTAATTCTATTACGAACTAGTGTTTTATATATTATTGCACGCGTTTGTTATAGCTCGGTTTATGGCCCTAAAAGCGATGTATTAGGGCTCACTTTACGAGCAAGTGTGTTGAATAAGGTAATACAGTGGTTTTTTTTTACCACAAAGAGGTTATAATATGTGAATTATGAATAATTATTAAATTATTCATAATAATTATTATATTATTATATATAAAATAATTATTAAATTATTCATAATTCACAATATTTTGTTATAAAATATTAAAATATTTGCATTTTGTCACTTAAAATTATAATTTTGAAGTATTAGTAGTAGGCTGTATGCTCTTTACCCCTTTGTTCGCAAAATATTCTTGCGTTGGGCGTGTGAAAAAAAAACAAAAAAAACATGCGCGCCTTTTCCCATAACTAACATATTTTGTTTTTGCCATATTTGTTGCTGTGTGATAAATTACTTAGTTTTTTCCTCGCAAATGTGTTGAAAAACGTCGTATGAAACTCGTGAGCTCTTGCTTATTGCACACTCGGCTGAGTTACGCCCTCGCCTGCGGCTCGGGCTGCAACCCACAGCCTTGTGTGCAATGAGCAACCTAAGCTAACTTGTCTCATAATGTACTATTATTTTTAAAGTTATATTGTGTACGATCATTATGTTTTCTTTAATGTAAGTAAAAAATGTTTTCTCGGTAAGTCCATCAGCTATTTTTGATGTCCCCACTGCTGAGGCACAGGCCTTCCTTATGGGTTGGTAAAGAGGATGGGCCATAACCCACCACGCGGGCCCAATGCGGATTTGTGGGTGTTAACGACTGCAAATGCAGCCGGGACTAACGGCTTAACGAGCCTTCCGAAGCACGGAGGAGCTCGAGATAATAAATTTTTGGTCACCCATCCCGTGACCGACCCATGCGAACGTTGCTTAACTTCCGCAATCTCTGGGCCAGGCGCTAAACCACTACGCTACCGAGCTCCTTTCTCGGTAAGTGAATCAATGTAATTCTTTATGAGAAAATAATTAGTTTGAACAGAAAGCTTGAATTAATCAGTTAGGTATCATTTTCTTTGAATGTTTTCTATGCATGATACTCGTACGATGTGCTTCTCTGCATTAGAGGTACGAGAACATTATGGTAAGCAAAAACATATTAATCATTAGGGTAGAAAAAAAGGCTGTAGTTGGAGGCAAAGTAAAAAAAATTTCACTGAAAGGAAACATTTATTTATTTTAAAAAATAAGTAACTATAGCTGTAGTCATAGATTTTTTGAAAAATTGCTTGTCTCAGCCGTGAATCGAAAATATATTTTCACTCCTCTTGCTCAAAAAGTCCGTCATTGTAACGTACAAGAGCCGAGATAAAATAGCATAATAACCCCTAGGGGATAAAGTTTTTTCTTTTTTAATGTTTGTCTATTACCAATGAGCCTACTAAAACGAAATAGTAGATTGTTATACAAGACGCTAAAATGACCCATTGCATACGAGGTAGTTTTATTCCCGAGCTTTAGCGAGGGAATAAATAGAAACCGAGTTACAATGGGTTTTAGCGTCGTGTGTTACACTATACTTTTCACTACGATTGCGAGAAACTAAAATACAATATTAAATAGTTTATACCTACTTCCGTAAACGAATCCACTCGTTTTTCTATCCTCCACTTCATTAACTTTTTGTATAATATTTAAATAAATGATTTGTACTTGACGGCAAAAGATTAAAATTATTTCTTTCCTATTACAGTCACACAATTCAATCAGTTTATAATTATAGAAAAATTCTAAAGATTTCGCGCCATGGTACCTTTTTTAATTTCTGCTGTAGCAGCTAAGCAACACAAAGACGCATTACTCTGTGCACAGAGTATAAATAAGTCTATGATTTCACGGAAGAGATGCTTTTAGTTCCATTTTCAAAAATAAGAATGAGAAACAGTATTAAGTCGAGCGAGTTTTTATTCGTGATTATGAATAAAGACTTTTTCGTTTTAGTAGGCTCATAGGTAATAGACAAACATTAAAAAAGTAAAAACTTTATCCCCTAGGGGTTATTTCGCTATTTTATCTCGGCTCTTGTACGTTACAATGACGGACTTTTTGAGCAAGAGGAGTGAAAAAGTCTTTATTCATAATCGCGAATAAAAACTCGCTCGACTTAATACTGGGGGTCTATTACGAAAAGTTTTATGCGATACACGCAGCTGCGTCCGTGCTTCGTTCTTATTGTTTCCTATTACAAAGCACTTGCGTAGGTATGCGATATTGCAAAGTGACTGCGTAAATTTGACAGTTTCTCTCTAGCAGATCCGTCATTATTCATTCAATAGTCTATGGACTACGATAGCTACATTGAAAAAGTTTGTATTAAATACAACTGACGAACTGGCTGACGTCACGTTATTTTCGTAATAGGCCCCCAGTTTCTTATTCTTATTTTTGAAAATGGAACTAAAAGCATCTCTTCGGTGAAATCATAGACTTTATTATACTCTGTGCACAGAGTGAATCGTAGAATGCGTGTTTGTGTTGCTTAGCTGCTACAGCAGAAATTAAAAAAGGTACCATTGCGCGAAATCTTTAGAATTTTTCTATAATTACAAACTGATTGAATTGTGTGACTGTAATAGGAAAGAAATAATTTTAATCTTTTGCCGTCGAGCACAAATCATTTATTTAAATATTGTACAAAAAGTTTATGAAGTAAAGGATAGAAAAACGAGTGGATTTGTTTACGGATAAGTAGGTATAAACTATTTAATATTGAATTTTATTTTCTCGCAATCGTAGTGAAAAGTATAGTGTAACACACGACGCTAAAACCCATTGTAACTCGGTTTCTATTTATTCCCTCGCTAAAGCTCGGGAATAAAACTACCTCGTATGGAATGGGTCATTTTAGCGTCTTGTATAACAATCTACTATTTTTATCTTTCTTGGGTATGCCTTTAATTTAAGATACCTATTATGTTATTCAGAGAAAAATTGATCCTTATAATTGAACCTATCGGTTGGTATCATACAACTACAGTATGTTATTTTCTCGGATTTAAGCCCGTTTGATTCCTGGCTGAGACATGCGATTTATCAAAAATCATTGAATGCAGTTTTACTTCTTTTTTTTAAATAAAGGAATGTTTCCTTCCAGTAGCCATCATTAATGTAAAGGTACTCTCCCTTCAACTACCGTTTTTGTTCCACCCTGTATAACTACCGACCTGCCCTCGTTTCGCTTCGGTGTTAAACTATAGATTTTTATGTTTTGTTCCTACCTTTAAAAATACCTAATATACATTAATACACGTATTATAAAATAAACTTATTATTTTCCTAACATTTTTGCTTTCGTCGTAGCACTGGCTACGAATTCTCGTAGTTGGCATGGCTACATGATAACTATGTGGGTGGTAGGTATCAATTCTATGTTGTTCTTCAACTTTTTTTTAAATTAAGGTGCTTAAGTATATTTTCCCTTAGTTTTTCTTGTATTAGCGTTACTAGATATGTTTATCCTTTAAATAACCCAAAATATCTATTTCAAAGAAATTTTCTTATAATTTGGTTATCCATTTAAGATGCCGCTACTTTATATCGTAGTAATGTAGTTTTGAGAATTCGCTGTTCAATTAAGGGTAAAAGAAAGATGTCCATTTTTGACCTGTCAAAATGTAGATTTTATCAATTATCGTGTACAGAGAAGCAATTATAGCTCATAAGATTACATTTTTATTGTTATTTTTAAATTGCTTACTAAAATAAAAATCGGTAATACAGATATAGAGTCAATTAATAATAAAGATTAGCATCATTACGATTTATAGAAACTAGAGGATATAGATTTTACATTTTACCACAACATAATTATTTTTCTCATTGCTAAATTAAAATTCAATAAATAGGTATATACTATGTTTATTATAGGGTCATAGCAACTATTCAAATATAATTTTATTATCATTAACCATCATCTTTAAAAAAAGCTATTTGACAGGTCAACGCTTGTATGGGAAGTGGTCATAGTTCTGTCATTTTCAAAATGGAGTTTTGATAAGATTTTTTGCCTTCACCGTAGCACACTACGAGTCCTCGTAGTTGGTGTAGCCGTGCCGACTACGAGAACTATCAATTCTATCTTATTATCTATTCTTAGCCGAAGGTGAGTATATCAATTCTATGTTGTGTTCTTTCACTTTTTTATTTCTTAAGGTGCTTATATTATGTTTTTTCGAAGTGTTTCTTGTATTAACGTTGCTAGATATGTTTGTTATTTAAAATTAAAATACCTGTAAATAGTCCAAAATATCTAGTTATTTTAAAGAAATTTTCTAATTTTGTTATCTATTTAGGATGCTGCTGTTTTGTATCGTAGTAATGTACTTAGTACGTTGTAACATGTTGTAACATAGAACGTACAATTGTTCAGAAATGGTGTTTATTTAGGCAGTAAGCCACTGCTGGCTGCGGCGCGCTGGCTTATCGCTCGTTTGTTTTAATGTAGTCGGTAATAACGTCATCGGACGGAATGAAGTTTTCGTTTTTTTGTGTGATATATCCCAGAAACCTCTTCATGTGTAATTTATGATTTTGATGTCTAGATACAATTTCTATTTCCTCATTCCTCTACGATCTACCGACGAGGCTCCACCGGTGGAGCGAAGGATTGAGTTGAATTTGAAAGATTTGAATACGTTTTAGTAGTTA
The DNA here is from genome assembly GCA_950108535.1 of Agriphila straminella. NCBI lineage: Eukaryota > Metazoa > Arthropoda > Insecta > Lepidoptera > Crambidae > Agriphila > Agriphila straminella. Next base: position 10,269,225 of record OX467308.1, read on the forward strand.
GCTTTAGCTAGGTTAATTATATTCCAAGATTTTAGCCGAGCTAAACTAAAAAACAAAGGATTTAATGTAAAATCCGGTGGGAGTTAATTTCTCCTTCTTTTTCAAGGAAACGCTCACCACACGCTTCCATCGGACCTTACCCCAACAGATTTCCATTTCGCGTCGACATTTCGCCATCTTTTTTCTAGGGAAAACTTTTGAATAATTCATTATATACCCGTCCATAAATAAACAAGAGTTGTTTTAAACAAATACGCTTAAAATCAATCTTAACAATTTTTTTGAACCACTGCTAACATTTTTAACACAATAGTTATAAATGTATCAAAGTAAAATATTCTGTTTTGTGACCTATTCTAGTCTTGATCGCTAAAACTCATAAAAAACGATAATATCAGTTAAATAACGTTTGAAAAATATTTGTAAGGATAAATAATGTATGTTTGATTATTTTTATAACATATAATCATAGTTGATTACCTTAGTTTTATTATATAAAAAGACATTGCCTCTTCATAAATATAACAGGTAAGTAAATTAGTATTTTATCATAATATCTTATTAACATGAGATTTAATCAAACTAAGGTAATCATTTTACAGGAAATACTACAGCTGATACAGTAACCCATTAGCTTTAACATTTTATTTATACCTACATCGTTGTTAGTCATTTTGTATAATTTTTGTTTTTACACAGCCACAAATAAAAATTCTGTATTTCGCCTCTGCTGCCACATAATGTATAGTCAGTGGAAGCAGTCTCCTACTTTTTTTAAAGATTATATTTTTTTTTTCGATTTCTGTTGAAATTATGATGATTTTTATATTTTCATTAGATACTTATGCATTAAAAAGTTGTCACGATCGAAGTCATAGTGAGTATTAGTAAGTAGTAACAATTAAAATGATCCTACATTAATCAAACGAATCGGCAATGGGCATCGGGTGCGGAACGCTTTGAAACAAACAAAGTCTTTTTATACCTAAAAGCAAGAAATAATTCACAAATAATTAAAAAAATCATTATTGCCTACTTTGTAGCAGAAATAAAATGCACAAGCTCTAACCTACATTTTAGAAAATAGAAATAAGTTTGAACTTTTGTGTGCAACTTCACCAACAAATCTAACTTTAGCGTCCGTTGAAATTGTTGTTATTGCTAATCAACTTTGTTTCGGTCATGTTAGGAGAAATGTATTTGATGGCGAAAAGGTGGCGAATCCCTAAGTACGATAATATAATAATATATCGGATACACTTTCAAATTTAATAAAAAATATTGACTTTCAAATGTTAACTTATTGTTGGCTATTCTTAAATAAAGATCCTTAACTGCAAATTACTTAATTAAGAAGTTATAAGGACTACTACATGTTTTCCCACAAAGAAAAACATATGAACATCAAATATGGTATGAACGTAAAAATGTTGTACAAGTTTCTAAAACTTTTACAATTAATAAACTAAGTTTACAAGCTATCTCTAGAAAGATCTAGAAAGTTGTAATAAGTTGTGTAATGAGTTTGTTCACTTAAACTTATTAATTGTAATACTTACTCATAAAAAAGTAATAAAATATCACATGAAGATTGCACTGAAATTAATGGTTCCACAGGTGCTTTCCATGATATTTTAATGTGACATTAGTCTCGTCATTTGAACACAATAGGGGTTGTATTAATGGCATGCTTTTAATAGCGTCGCTAAAGGCGAGCTCGGAAGCACGGGTGAAAGGTTACTATTACGTGTGCGCTCGCGGTCGAGCTACGAGCGAGCGAAGCGCGCGGAGCAAGGGCGGGCGCTCGGCGAAGGCGGGCAGCCGCGGGGAGCGCGTGGGTCGCACTGGCTCGGAGCTGCTCTCCGCTCTCGCCGCGAATAATCCATACCCGAGAGGAGAGGTGGCTGTATTTACCGGACCGGACGAGCCGGCGCTGCACCGCACCGTGCCCGCCGCCAAACGCCGAGCCGACGACGCCGACACGGCTCGCTCACGTTGACACGATTTCAAATAATACACGTCATTTTACAATCTGTTCGTTATTTTCATCGCACAGTAGTATAGGTAGCTGGAACAATCGCGCTCCAAACTTTCATAGGTTCTCGAAGCGAGTTCCCAAACACAAATATCATTTATCACTTCCAAGTGGGCAGGTAGCGTTAGCAATTGAAGTCTCATTCAGATTCACTATAATAAAAGATTGCGGAAGTTTTCGGAAAGTAGTTTTATCGAGTTTCCAAGCTTCTTATTGTTTTCCTGGTTATGAATACAAATTAAGATTCCATAAAATGTTAAGACGATAAATTAAAGAGTGATTGCTGCTCGGCGTTAATGATGAAATATCTTCTTTTACACCTTAAAGGGATCTTAATTAAAGTGGTAAAGCAAAGCACAATACACTCAGGGAAACAATTTTATTTAATAAGTGGCAATAAATTTGTTTCAAGGTCCTATTAAGCTATGCCCAAATGGGGTTGAAGGATAAATAAGTCTACTGGCGTGGATTTCTTGTTCTTTGTTGTTGCTATAACAATAAATAACGTTGACGTGACCGGTTTATTAGTCGCTGCATTAGGTGGGTAGGTGTGCCGAGGATATCCGATTGGGAAAACTTTCGCAGATAAAAGAACGGATCTTCAGATGGAATTAAATATAAATTCTTCGGTAATAATTTACTGGCACAATCAGAGCTATCTCTGTCAAGCCCTGTTTGTTTATTGGCCATATCCTTTGTGTCCAAATGGCTTTTGAGGATGATTTAATGCCCGCACATTCGTTGGCCGAAACCGGTACTCCATTTTTATAATCATACTTTTTCGTATTGGTGCTGATTTCAATTATTATTAACTTGCATTGATAGCACAACTTATAATGATAAAAAAACAAATGCTATTAAATGACATTCATTTAGATCACAGTGTGTGCATATTTTTTTATATCTGCATAGATAGTATTTTGTCGAATAATCTCAGATATAATGTTTAAGGTTAAACATTAGCACGTGACTCGCTATTGAAGGCACATAATAAAGTGGTTTCCTATTATTTTAGCTTTTACACAATATATTTTAGCGAGCTCCGACAACTAAAGCTAGGGTTTCCTAGGATGACGGTGCCGTCATATTACGGCCGTACTATAACGGCACCGTCATCCTAGGAAACCCTAGCTTATAACGGCAATTGTTCACTCTATGTTATCAAAGCAAATTATCTCATTAAATGCAATTTGTTTGTAGTATTTGCCGAATACAACTTTAGTGTGTAGGTACTTATTCACTTATTTGTACTAACACTAAAGTTGTATTCGACACACGCTAAAGGGAAACCACTAGCGAGTCACGTGCTAATATTTACCCTTAAAATATCTTCAGAATGCTGAACAAGAATAGAGTTGCAAATGTAGGTATCATAAAAACTGTTTGTTGAGTCTGTTTCTCTTCGGTTTCCAGTAATCGCTAATGGCTCGCTTCGGATAGCTACGGGTATAATTTCCTAAACTTTATTTAAACTACTTTTACCACCACAAAACACTATTACGAAATTGCTTACATTTCAGTATATTTTCGGATTTTTCGGTAAAAGACATACCTAGCTACAACTTTGTTTGATAAGTGATATGCAATAACTACCTTTCATAGAATGTACCACGCAAAATTAAACTTTAATTTATACGTGTCAAATAACAGCGTTGTAAAATCAGGGAACTATCTATTTACGGAATAAAAAAACACTTTTCATACAAATGTCCGAACAGCTGATCGAGTTTTGTATGAAAAGTTTTTTTTTTCTTTTTCGGAAAGTCGTAGAACAAACATTGTTAAATGATGTTAGTAAGTATACTGATTCTAGTGAACTATTTACTCGTGTGCTGAACAGAGATAGAGCTCTAGAAAAATGCAGTTATGCGGGCTAATGTAGCTTAACCCTAACGAAACGAAAGTGATTTGAGAAAGTATCTATGTAGTTCTACTACTACTTATAATAATAATAGTATAATAATTCCTAATAAGTACCTACATAAAATTAATAATAATAAATATAATGTTTTATATTAATAGAATTAGTAATTTAGTAATGTAGGTACTAACTGAAATGTATCTTATGGTAGACACAAAGTCGCAGGATACATAATAGTAAGTACACAAAGTATAAATAGTATTTTTCTCAATGCATCGCTCCAGCTTCCATGACAGGAATGGACGTCTGGTCTACACTAGATTCTATCTATATAGAAAGCTGTTGTCGTCTTGCAACGTCGAAAAAGATTTACCATTTTCAGTTCACGCTCTGTAATTTACAATATAAGAAAATGCTCGAGTTGTGAAAATTTTTACATGATTATTCCCAGCTTTTTGTTGGTCCATGAAACCTGTGAAATTGTGTTTAGTCGCAACATTGAATTTACAGAACGTAGGGTAGGGTTATATTTGAAGAAATGTAAGCGAAGGTAATTTTGGAAGCAAAAAGGAAACGGCGGAAAGGTAAAGAGTAAAGTGGTTGACGTGAAGGGCATCGCCTCTCGAGACTCGAGAAAGATGTTTGGGTCGCGTCAACGGACGGGTACATTTATGAATGTTTCACACCCTCTTCAGCGAAGCCGAAGATTTCTTTTGTAACTAGACGCTATTGTTGTTGAAATACTCGTCAATAGGGTTTGGCGATGCTTGCGTTGGGATTACAAACGAATAACAATATGTCCTGTTTGTATTACCCTTGGCCACCACCTGAATTTGGAATGCAGAGCATAAATCAACAGAATTAAAAGACACGTTTGTAAAGTCAACTCGAGAAAGGGTTTGTTAATGTGAAATATAATATACGAGTATTCGCGTTTTCCGGCTACAGATAATAACTCGAACGGGCGAAACAGCAGAATTATTCCGACAGAAGGTCTCTTTGGGGTGTTATTGTGTAGGCGCGGGCTTCCTGCGCCGCGTTATTGTTAACAGTGGCCCGAAATGACGCTGGCTCGTTAGCCCATTACCGATTTATTTAGGGTTAAAGGCCACTGTTAGTTCTGCAATATGTAACGAGAGTTGTATAATTAAAGAACTTACCAATGAACTGGATCTAAGACATGATTCATTAAAATTATTGCATTTGAGGAAGGAGTATTAATTTATTCTGATAAGTAACTATTGATAATACTGCTGTAAGGTCTATTGAGAGCTGAGACAAAGCAATTGTACAGTACAACCCCCCCTTGTGTAAGCCCCGAGGGTTTTCTATTAACTCTTTTGATGACCGCGGTACCTATAAAGAAATTAAAAAACAAACAAACCCAGCATAGCATTAACAAGGCCATTTCCGTAAATTCATAAGAAAATAGGTACCCGCTTTCTTTAAAAAAAACCTTTTTTTTCGTAATAGACTAATGAAAATCTTACTTTATTAAGATACACATTACCTACACATTAATAGTCAAGTAAAGGACTTAAGAAATAGTAGTTTGTACCTACCTAACTCGATTCATTTGATTAAAAAGGCCAAGTTACTTACTCTTCAAAATCAACTTTTATTAGTATGTCGAGTAGGTAATAAAATCGTCTGTTCTATGGATCTACTAATGAAACTTGGCGGGGACCCTTCCTTCAGCGTTGGGCGTAGGTATAGTATTAATTTTATGGGCGCAGTTAAATAAAATGTGAGCTTGTCCAATTTAGAGGAAAAACGTGGACAGGATTAAGGGTGTTCACGTGCGTGGTAGGCTTTGTAGAGGTAGATTTTGTGTAGCAAATACGTTACGTAACGTGACGGCTATATTGCAATAGATAAATGGAGATGTTTTTGCAACGGTTTCGCTAAATTAAAGGTTTAAATATTCAAATTAAAACTTCTTTCTCAGGCACGACTGTGCCGTGGGCTTCGTATTGTGTTGCATTTGATGTATTTCATTTACTTTTTAATGAAGTGTAGAGAAAGGCTGCATGTCTCTTCTCGTCTTATTTTGAGATTTTATTTAAATGTAGAGTCAATCAATTGTTCCTAGGTCATATGATTATTTAATTTTTAGTAGAAATCAAATTTATCGAATAACGTTAGTAAAAGTCAGAGCAGTCAACGCGCCAAGGATAGGTCTAGAATAAAATTGGATGACAAGGACTGTGCGGTACTTGTACATAGGTACTTACATACTTTCAAATAAAATCACCAACATTAAACAAAATCCTATAACGTTTCAATATATCAAACGGCTAATGAACAAACTGAATACAAATCCGCTTAATCCTAACAAAGGGAAATTACAATATTGTGTGATAATATACGAATGTAGATCAATTTAACTCGTCAGGCCTAAACCGATGTTCGTATTAGCTTCGTTAATTCCATACCCAGAAACTATTTGATAGCAAATACATGTGAACTGCGGTTGTAAATTTGGCAGAGAATACAGTTAGTACTATCTCACCGTAAGCCTAAGTTACACTATATTCGCTAAGAGAATATTGTATGCTGCGCTTAAATGGTTTATCCGGTAACGCCGCCGTCTATGCCCAGTTCACAGAAAGTTAGCTATTAGGCATGAAAACTCAATAACCGAGCTTAATATGTTCACGCGATGAAACTCTCATTAAAGTAGCGACTAAGTAAGTACACATGCTTTATTTAAAAAAAAACATATAAAAAGAAAAACCTCCTTCAAAAACCTGCAAATAAAAACAAAAACAGATATATATATATATATATATAGTTCATTTTTAAAAGCTCCACCCGACCAGTGGATCCAGTAATTGATATGCGCACCTAATGCTTTGAATATTATTTCTTGCTTTAACTATATAGGTATTTAATATTGTTTTAAAAATCGGATTTACAATTCGAGGAGATATCGAGTAACATACATACAAAAAAAAACAGTCGAATTGAGAACCTCCTCCTTTTTTGAAGTCGTTAAAAAGAAAACTAAAGGTTCTCGTCATTTGGCACCGACTGAAAATTGGATTCTGTTGTGTACGCCCCTACCCTTTATACATCTGTTCAAGAAAAGAATCAAGAAAGAATGTTTTATCCTATAATTACAGCTTTTCTTTGTACAATCGACCACACCGGCGCGGTGCTTACTTCCATAATAATTAAAAAATAAGCGCTGATGCGAAGCGCGCGCGTCACACGAACTTTTCTGCAAAGTGCTAAAGCACTTGATTCGCCGATCGTAGGTATGTACCTATTAAGTAGTACTAGTTAATGAAAGAAATCAGTAATACTCCAGTTTTGTCAACAGTCTTACAGTAACGTTTTGGTAGGAATAAAGCAAGTACTTACCTAATATTTTTCCTCACATGAACACAAGTTCGGCATCTACATAACTATGAATACATAGTCGGTCCAGTCTTGCAATCTCACTCTGATTAAAGGCTGCTTCGTAGCTTTCTTTGTTATTTCCAACCTCGGACACAGTCCCCTTTGTTCAGGACTATGCATTGAAGATATTCTCTGATCCCTAGAACGTCGCTTAACTTTCTGAGGACCAAGCGTTATATGCCTCAGAATTTCCTAAGCTGAATTTCTTTGACAAAATTCTCTATGATACAATAATTAACAATTTTCCGCCCATTACGGCTTACAGCTTGTAGGCTTAATTTAACTATCATGAATTTAAAATTACTGTACTTCGGTTGAAGTCGCAGACAAAAGGTATAGTATAGACGTAGTTCTTGTTCGTTAAGCTCATTATCACCCTGCGCGAACGTGAAAATGGCCGCCGCCAGAGAGCTCCTAATAAAATGATTCGCATCGTCCATTACTTATCAATTAATACTGTACAGTAATAGAGGTTACACAAATCATTCATTTAATGGTGTGTGATAACTTTCATTGTTTAGTTCTAATGAAAGTTGCTTGTATCGAACCAGGTGTCGTAATACTGCTTAATGTAACGTGAATTATGAGGAAGAAAAATATATGACTCTGTATAAAAACTGTTAATTATTTTCCGGGCGAACGTCGAACCGTAATAACAATAAACGCTACGTTTGTTTTTATAGTGTTTTCGAACATTGTAAGTTGAGCATTTGTTTTGGAGGGTTCAGAAAACATTCATTTAACAGAGAACTTTTTATGGTTCCGTCAGACAGAAAACAACCTTCACTAATAGGAATTCCTTCGGAATACTGTAAATGGAAAGACGTGCTGGGCACACTGTTATCTGACTCATATTTTCGTGTCGGCCTCGGACCCGATGGCTTTACCATGAAACCTGTTTTTACGAAGGTTTATATCGGGTGGCTCGAGTTCCAATATATTGTGCGGGATTATTCGGTTTTTATGATCTTTCCTCTCTGTAAATTACTTGCTGATAAAGGATGATGCTAGGAATTTCATGCCCATACCTATTTTTCTATAATCATGACTTTTAATTAAGATTGTCTATAAATTTGCAAAACCACTCATACAGCACAACGTCTCGTGCTCAAGGTGTCAACATTCAGGCTGGAAATAAAAAAGTAATAGTATCCTTAAATTCTTCATTGCTGTCATTAAGCGGTAAGTATCTCATTTACATAAAACGATATTAGATTGCTTCTTACTTCTAATATTGCTCTCTTATAAGACAGAGGATATTGTGTAATCAAACAGGAGCACAGCGGGAAGGTAAGGGCCTCACTCATTATTACTACGCATCCCTTGTTATTAGTTTAAAATCCTCCCTCGTTTATTTTAATAAAATCCTCGTAGCAATCCCGCGAGAAATTCTCTGATTTTTAAATGAATCAACAAGCTATCGTACCTACATCACGGCTTCGAAAGAATATTACTGATGTGGGTGTTAAAGGTGCTCTCTCGAGCCAGCCTTTCTCGTGCTATCCATAAAAGAATGAATAAAACCTCTCTATTGAAAAATAACCTTATTTGTTGACGTCTAGTATGCTTTGGAGGAAAATAAATTTGTTCTGGTGAGTATGAGGAGCCCCGGGGCGCTCACCAACGACGTCTTATTAAATGCAGATCTCTGACTCACTTGCCTATTTTTATTTTGCAGCCCGTCATCTTGGTTTATCACCAACATAACTTTTACATTCTATGGCGGGGCAGATAAATAACCACATCTCACCTATGTTATGGTAACAATAGTAGAAACTTATATAGAGTACCAATCGCTTCTTATTCAATCTTCCTAAGTAACTGTGAGTATTACGACAGGAATTTTGAAATAGTCCCTCTTATTTATTACTAGAAAATCTTTTTGTAAGATAGCGCACGTTATTACTTTAGTCTGTAGAAGCAATTCAGGGAACTGGTATACGATTGGCCAACTTTACTAAATAAAACGACTTTATTGACTTGAGTATTTCTCTAGTAGCACTACCCCGAGAAGTGAACGACTGTTCATAAAACTGGTGGTTCAGTACTTTAAAGTGCGTTTCAGGAGCGCAATAAAATTACATTTAACAGCCCGTTGATTGCATCACGTAAGCGAACTCGAAAGTGCATTTGTCATTCATTTCGAATTTTGTAAAGTAATGAAGCAATATTATTTACAATCAAACTTTATTTATGTTAAAACATATTATAATATGAACCACCATTAACAACACTTAAAAAACTTGCTTAATTTTTACATTAGAGATTGCCTTTTTCTTCAATGGTGAGAATCTTTGCACCTAGATGGATGCTCATGATATAATTATTACCTTAATATCGTCTACTTCATCTGCCAAATTTTATGAGCGTGAAAATTAAATGTACACTTAATTAAATCTACGTCGGAAAGTGCTCTACATTATAGTCGCAAAAAATCCTTCAACAATTAGAGTAAATGGTTGTAGAGAAACAAACTATGTAGGCTCGTAGTTTGTTATTTCTATTGACATAATGTATTATTATTATTACAATTTCTATGGGGTTTCATGGGCTAATGGATGTCAATAGCAGCTCTACCTATCTTTTCCTGTCACACAATATTGTAATCTGCGTGTAACGATGAATCATTGCGTACTGATAATTGATTTATTGTTAGTTGGGACGAGCCGCGTCCCGAGCCGCACATTATTCACTAAAAACATCACGGGCCGCCCGCCCGCCCTGCCGCCCGCCCAGGAAATGGAAATCTATATTCTACATGTACCAACTCCATTAGGTATGGTTATGTTTACCTAAATGTTTATGCTTTATACCCTGATAGATTAAGATATTGACATTATTATTTGGTTATATGATTGTTAAATAGAAAATGAAATGTTTTATTTTACTTTACCTTATAATTATGTAAGTAAAATAATAATATGATTGATTCAAATAAAATTTCACACAGGTAAGTAAATATTTTGTACATTCATTATATTTTGTACATTATTATAAATATATAAGGGATTTAAAAAACACCATTTAATTTTTAAACCTGTTATTATATTGATTCAAATAAAATTTTACACAGGTAAGTAAATATTTTGTACATTCATTATATTTTGTACATTCATTATATTTTGTACATTCATTATATTTTGTACATTATTATAAATATATAAGGGATTTAAAAATCACCATTTAATTTTTAAACCTGTTATTATCTGTTCTAGATACAAAGTTCACTGAACCGAAGTTAAATTGAAGCTAAAGTAAAATCTTGCAGTTCATTACCGGGATATTGTTTAATCAAGGTAGGTATTTGAGACCACAGGAATTTAATCTAGCTTGTTTTTAAAGTCGGTACTTCAGAAAGCAATAAAGACTTTGTATCTTTATTCAGGGTATTATGAATAAAACCTGTAACTTTAATCAGTTAATTGTTATTTTCATATCAATACACGCTGAAATTTTAATAATTTGGTTCCCGCAGTATTAATAAGAAAATGAGATCTGTCAATATTGAATTCAGTTACCCTTATATATTGGACAAAAATAATTTTATAACTAACCCATATATTTTTTTTCTTTTTACTTCAGTGAAAAATTTAAGTCTGCATCCGATTTTTATTATTTTGCGTGTTTAAAATTAATTTATTCAGCTAGACCTAAAAAAGTCCAAAAAACTGTATGTTCATAAGCGATTAAAATGTGGTAGGTACCTACATCCGATTCTTACCCTCCTCGTATAGACGAGTAAGTACTTAATGACTTGAGTAAAACTTGCAATTTTCAATTGCTTATTATGTTCAAATGCAATTATAAATAAGTAGAATTAATCTTTTAATGCAGTTTTAGTGCCGTTTTGGTGCATTTAAGATTAATTCATACTATAAATGTGAATATAATATTAGAAGCATTTGAAAATTGCAAGTTTTACTCAAGTTATTACTTACTCGTCTATACATAGGTACGAGGGTAACTCTTGGGTTTGCCCATTTATTACACCCAATTGGCCGTAAGCTCACTTACTTGCAAAAACCAGATTTATCTTTAGTTAAAGCGCCTAAAAATTATTATTCATTTCACAGTTCATCAGCTAATTTGTGGACAAATAAATAGGAGTGAGCGTCAGGTAGGTCGATATTGAACTCCGCAGCCGCCGCCTCGCAGCCTTCTTCAGTGGTGGGCATCTCGTCGATCCGCGCGAGCGCATACGCGGTAGGCTCCTCGCAGCCCATCATGCCTATGTACCGCTCCACCAATTTCAGACGAACGCTCGCCATCTTTATATATGGCAATGGATGTGGTCGCACTGTAACATAACAGATAATCACTTAGTTACAACTTACAAGGAGTATGTAGAGATTTTAAACAACAGCAAGGTTTTTTTTCTAAACAGCGCGCAATGTAATATATATTTATATTTTAATTAAGATACGTTTTTATTCGTTAAAAATTATCTTTTGCAGAAAATACCAGAAATATTGGCAATAACTTCGAGGAGTAGATAATTATATTTTATTGTGACTCTTATGGCTCTCTTGTGTGGAGGACAGTGAATTCTAACATTAATTTGTTAATGAGAATGATAATATTTACAAATAGTGTACGAAGGAAATGCAGTAGTGGACCCCCACCGTAATTCCTCAGTCCACGAAACTTTACAGTATGATAAAGTAGCACAAATAAAACGCATTTTGCAAATTATCAAAAAATAAATCTTTATATCGTTGATATCTTTTTTTGGGAGAACTGCTTAAAATTTCTTTACCAAAAGTACTCATTTAAGGTATGAAAACAATATGTGAAATATACAAACAAATACCTATCTTAGTAAATGAGGGTAGGTATAAATACTATTTAAAACTTCGAATTTTATTTCCTTTTCTAAAAATATCTATTAGGAAAGTTTTATTAACTAAGGATTTAATGTTGGGGTCTTCTCACAAATAATCGCTTCATTTTCTATCCTCTTCTACAAATAACTTTTAATAAACATTCACTCTTCTGTTATTTCCTTATCGATAAATTATTATAAGATTGGTAAGTTTTTAATTTAACTCAGTGAAGAAAAACGTAAAAAAACTGAAAGCGTAGTAAAATTACGCTAATGAAACGCTACCGTGACCCACTCTAAAACACTTGCTAGACAAATATAAATGAATAAATGGGCAGTACATCGGTCAAAGATTAAAAAAAAATAACAAAAAGTTGTTTGGCCCTAAAAACTCATTTACAATTTAAACTTTATTACAATGAAATAAATGTCAACGTCATTTCTAAGAAAAGCAAACACGATGCCCATTCTTTATCTTGACGTAGGTGTACTTATTGTTTAATTTTTCCGTAGGTGCGACCGAGCTTTAACTGAAATAAGCACAAATAAAACAGCAAAAGTATAGCGAGTGAAACTGTAACGGTCATTAGCTGGAGGTGGAAAAAAAAGTTGTTTGAAATGAGACCTGTTTATTGTCATTATAAGTCAGACGGTGAAAGTTTAGGAGCGGAAATGATGTTGGGTGGGGGAAAGCGGCTGCGCGTTCGGGGCTGTTTGCTCCTACCTGTCCGCAGTAAAGTGTACCGAAATGACTTGCGTTTAACAAAATGACGAGTACTTATGTAACTGTTGAGAGGAGAGAAATTTCATTTACTTGTGATAAGACATTAATTGTTCTCATAAGTTGAAGCAGTGAATTTATAAAAAATGGCTAGGTGACTAGCATTAAAAAACCTCGTTTGTAGGGTTCCGTACACAAAGCGGCCAAACTTATTGCTGTCACTCATCTATGTCCGTCTGTCTGTCGTCTGTCACAAAGCTCTTAATATTTGCACCTAAGGTGTGTCATGCCGACTCAAAGCAAAATAAGTACCTATAAAAAAATTAAAAATATTTTAGAGGAAGGCCCACACGAGTGAAGAGGGGAGTGAAAATTTTTGTTTACCCAAAGAAAGTGTGGTTGTTTTGAGTTTGAATTGTTTTTGTTATGTAGACAAAGATTTGTTTGTTTTGTTTTTTAAACTTTCCATTGACGTAAACTTAAAATTTGATTATAATATTTATTATAACGTATATTTTACTAACAAATTACTAAAATTAATTAAAAAGAAATTCTTTTAAATTCCCTCATTTTCTGTTTATAAACCAAACGTACAGCACAGATAAGCCCCGCTATTTGGTACGTAACCCTATGTACGAAACTACGAAGTCCGACACGCACTTAGACGGTTTTTCGTATAATAAATCTATTAATTGTAAGTATCGTATCGTTCATAGCAAGTAATTCCATTTTACTATAAGACGTTTGAGGCTATGTAAACCAAAGCAGTCAAACACTTTAATACGGCGACTTTTGAATTCTACCAACCCGCTTTTTGTGCAATGGGTGATAAAAAAAAATGTTCATACAATAATACCAATAACTAAAATACCTACATAAAGGCTGCGAACTAAAATCTATAGTAGTGTAATTGCAAACAAAAAAATATTGCTTAAAAATGGCACCACGGGGTCGAAAAATTACGACCCGCTCAGCTTTAGCCGGGCCAGCCACGCCCGACTAAATGTGCTGAGCGGAGCGGAAAAACAGAGCGACGCGACGCACCGCGACAATAATTGCAAAACTGCAATTATTGTAAAAAAAATAATACAAACGTATTGTACAAATTATGGTCGCTAATAGGCAACCCAGTGTTCAGACGCTTTGTGCTGCATAATTAAATGCCAGGATTTTTAGCTCCATCCACTTAGTTCTAATTTTCCTGTGGTGCCATTTTTTGAGCGCAATGCTTGTTCATAGATTTTAGTTCGCTGTATAAAGGTAATTAAAAGTTGATAGGCCCAAAAAGCATTGGTATCATACCTTTTGTAAACCGATGTTGTATGACGCAGGCCCAAAATGCGCCGGGGGTAGAGGCGTAGAAAAACAAAACTTGAAGATTATTGCGCGGCTCCATTATCAAAGTGAGCTTATGCCACTCTAGATCTAGATCCAAAGCAGGGTCTGCTGCTTTCACCAGCAGCTTCAGATGGTTAACCCTCTGTAGAAAATAAGAAAGTGAGGCTCTTTATAACTTTCACGCCATGGAGTTTTATTTTAGAAGCTCTTTTAAAATTGAACGGTGAATTATTTTTCTCCTTTTTAGGGTTCCGTAACCAAAGGGTGAAAACGGAACCCTATCACTAAGACTCCACTGTCCATCTGTCTGTCACCAGGCTGTATCTTATGAACCAAGATAGCTAGACAGTTCAGAATACAATTCAGGACAAATCAGAATAAAATAAATATTTAAGTAGAATCCACTCCAATACAAAAAACGTGACTTTTTTTTTTTTTTGCCGTTTTTTGGTACGGAACCCTTCGTGCGCGAGTCCGACTCGCACTAGGCTGTTTTTTTTTGTTTTGGCGGTTCCCTTTTAGATATCGCCAGTGTTGAGTGGTTTACTCAGTTATTTGTTGCTACAAATGTCACATAATAACATACAGTAGGAAAAAAATCCCATAATTTATGGCTATAAAGACCTTCATGAATTAAGAGTTTTGGCCAAAGGGTGTCCTGTTCCGTCGATTCCGCGGCCGGTTATACACTGCGTTGCGCGTCGCCGCCAATACGTGATAAAGTGTCATATTTAAGATTATTTTATTATGTATGTTAGTCTATAAGGTATTCATTGTATGGGCCATTGATGCCAGAAATAAATGGTTAATAAAATAAATAAAAAAATTATAATCTTTTAAATAATAATCTTCATAGAGTGATCGAGATGCGAGACCTGGGGTTCTCCTTGACAGTGAGTTACTTTTTACCTCGCATATCAATAAAATCACTGCTAAGGCCTAAAGGATGTTGGGGTTTATCTTTCGTCAAGGCATTACCATGACGATCGGTCAATAATCATAGAAGCTACATCACTTTTTATGTACGGAAACACCCGTTTTTCTACAATTCCAAATCTAAAGGGACCACCTACAAGTCACAATTATTAACCGATTTTCAAAAGTTTTTAGTCGTTTTGTAGCCAAACTAATACCCTAGGACCCATTTTTTCATAAGTCGGTTTTTTTTCCGAAATATTTACAATTTAGTAAACAAACACCCCCAAAAAACCCGAATTTACCCAAATTTTAAATTATTCCAAAAAAAGTTACCAGAAGATTTTGAAAATTCAAACGTCCACACGTGTCGCGATAAATTCCTCAACTTTTGGTACTATTCCCATCTCGATCCTCCCAAAATCCTCGGAGATATGGCCAAAAATACGTCTCAGGCGATTTGCATTTGATAACCATTTTCAATGGTAAAATTGTTCTGTGATTATGACAGCGAGCGCGAAACGCGAGCGAAGAGTCTCCGTTTCAGCTTGGGCAAAAACGCTATCGTATGTCCGGTTGTCCCGCTGTCTGTCCCTCCTCCTAGGTCGCATTCTCAACTAATCCTCCTGAAATTGTGTGATCAGGTTCAATATTTATGTAGTTTTTTTGTCTATTCAGTTTTCCGTTTTTTTCAAAATATGGAGATATGGGGAAAATCGTAAGGGAAAATCATATTTCTGCCATTTCGATATATGTTTAAAAATGTCAATAAACACGAGGTTTACAGCTTACAGAGCCACTAGATAACAATTAAGCTCAAGCAAATAACGCTATAATTTCTTATAAGCATTTAAAATGCCTTTAGTCCGACTTAAACCATAAGTACTTAAAAATATTGCTCAAGCCAGCCTTAATCCTCTTTGACCGGTGCTTAGGAAAGACGGAAATTTTCATCCGCATTTAATTATTACCAGCTACCTAAATGGTTATCAATATGTCACATGATTAAATATACATAAAAGTCAAACAATGTGTTCTGTGAATGGATTTAATTAATAACTAATTAAAAGTGGACGTCGCGGAGAAACTTTTGGTATTCCTACTATAGGTATAAACACGATTAGGTAGGTACTTAAAAAGAAAATTAAGAAAGTTAACTGTTAGTAAGTACATACTTACATTTTTTGAAGGCAATGAAAATATGATTGGATTTATCTCCGTTCTATTTGCCCAGAAATAAAATATTTTCCACATTGAATCCATAATCTCATAGGGATTGAACCGCGCACCGAATTCAAATTCTTCGCAATTGGTGATCTTATTTGAGCCTACGGGCATCACTCCCAAACCGCGTACCACACTCAACAGAACTAACGCGACCATACGTTTCCAACCAAACATTGTCAATGTGCACCGAATAGTTTCAATAAAAAAATATCTTCATGAACGGTCTTATTTATATAGCCATTGTTACACAGAATCACCAGCCTCTCAGAGACAACCAGGGGCTTATAGTTATGCACATACCTTGTATTCTACGAGCCGTATACCCGCAACCAAGATACCTGTTAATAAATCAGTGTGCCTTCATAATAAATGATTAATGTAGGCAATTAGCATATGCATGGTGGATGAAGGTTTATTACATCCCACTTATCAGTTAAGCTACAATAGAATTATTGTATTATTCGCATTAATAGGTATAATCTATATTAGCGTAAGAAAATTTTATCGTGGACCGGGAAGAGCAAAAATTTTTTTTTTTTTATGATTCGAAATAGCAGGTACGTAATTAATGAAACATAAAAGAGCTTGCTACTCTGTGGTGTTGTCGAATCTCTGTTTATTTTTATTGCGACATCTTCAGGAATTCATAACATCGTAGTGAATCCGTAATGTAAAAATAATATCTACTTCAACTGAAGTCGGCGTTCATATAATATTATAAATATTATAAAGTTAAGAGATAGAATTATAATCATACCTATAATAGATGCAGTTTCTTATATAAAACTTTTTTTTTCAATATCCTATAAAGCAACTGGTTTCATTACTATAATTCAAATGAATATAAAACCAAGTTTCAATGAAATATTCAAAGCTTCGATCCCAACTCTTTATTCTTTCAATATCATATTAGAAATTCAGGATTCCTCCGTCCATCGATTCTAAATCAAATACCGCAGATACCTTCCGCTTCCAAGTCCTATTTTATATAAATTCATTGTCGCAGAGCATAGAGGCGGGAGATTTTATTCGTCGTTTGGCTCGGTATTTATCGCCTGTGGATCTGAGCAGTTGAACAGCAGGGGTGGCGATGACTGAAAGAAGGATCGATCTTGATAAATATTTAAGTGTGAATGCAACCTCAAGTAAGATCTAACTTGAAGGCCCTGAGCTTGACCAGATCAAAGTACGCAGTTTGAAAATTTGTTGGAAGTCTGAATGATGAGAATTTGTTCTCTGCTATCATCTATCCTTCGATCAAGAATATCCTAGATAACGCTTTACGAACTAAAACAGTACCTACGCAAAAATGGCACATCAAATAGCGTCCCACTTACAAACTTGGTGCTTATTTTGTACATTATCACCTCCTATTTTGTACAAACTCACATTTTATATCACTTATTTTGTACAAAAACACATCTTTATCTCTTACTTTGTGCAAAATGAGCGCCCAGTTTGTAAGTGGGACGCTATTTTAGCTGCCATTTTTGAGGCTCTGACCGGACATCTAGGATATTCTTGATCGAAGCATCTATCTAAGAAAGGTTTAGAAAAAGGTATTTTGTAAGTGTTTAACACCCACTCATATTCGCATTATGGCCCATCGTCTTTGTCTATCCAAAAAAAAGTCTTGTGTCCAGGCACTGGATCGTCAGATCCATCAGATCTGAGTGACCCTGATGATCACTATCACTTATGAGGTAGTGACTTGTTATAAACAGTTTGTGCAGTGTAGGGGTCATCACATAGTCAGCCCTACCGTCGAGAGTCGCGCGATTCTCGCGGCGTCTCCTCCGGGCCCGCAGGACCTCGTAAACCAAGTCGCAGTCGCGTGCATTACGACACCTTCGTAACCTCTGGAACATTGCATTATTTTATTAACGTCAAATATATGAAAAGGATATGACATATGGAAAGGATTCTGAGTCATTGTATGCGGCTGTATACTCGTACATCTAGTGTTCGGTGAGTCCAATATCGAAGGAAACTGCTAAATGTACAGGATAGCCGTTTAACACATGTAGGTATACTTGAGGTCTAAACAATATTTCTGATCAGCAGTTTTCAAAAACAAATCTGCCTTAGGCGAAGAGTTTAGGACGTCATTTTTTTTAATGTCTTTTTTTTGTTCTAGAACCTTTCGTGTGTGGTATCTAAAAATCTTGGACGATAAAAATAAATCACATCTTTACATTTTTGTACTACGGGTAAGAAAGTGTATTACTTGTTTTATTAGATAATTTTCGTATATTTGTAAAAAATGAATTTGAATTTTAACTCGCAGTTCGAGAGAATAAAAGAAAAGTGTAGATGTAGAGCATCCTATACTAGCTGATATAAGTTAAAGAAAGTTGTTTTCTCTGGTGTAGGTAGGTACTTTTATTTTTAATGCTCTTGAAAACGTATAGGGTTAAAAATGAAATACCAACAACAGTCACCGAAATTGTGTAAATTCGCGTTGTGTCGTACGTGTGCCAAACGGCTATCGTACGCTATTAGGTGTATGCATAAAAACCGCATCTAGACTTTTTCAATTTCATAAAGACATACGAGTAGGCAAATCTTTAAAGCGTTCTAAGTTATCGTTTAAAATCAGTCTGTCAGTAACAACTTTTATTTTATTCAAAGGCAGTCCAATCAGTGCATAAAAGGATCGCTTTGCAGGCGACAAACGCTACGGGGCGGCGCGGCGGGCTCACTCACACTAATCTCCACATCATTTATATTTTATTTACTTATGCTTTCTAAAACCAAAATTATGGTTGCTGCTCGCAAATAAAAATAGGCCTTAAATTGAATAACAGCTAAACATCCAATTAACAAAGTATACTTCGGGCTTCCGGCCCTCGGCTAAAATATAGATTTACTAATTTACCTTTCCAAAAAAGCATTAGCTAAATGATATTAATGATGACAAGTATGACAACACAATATCGATAGCCGCAGGTACTTGTTGTTGTTGAACACGTTCGTAACTTGAATATAAACTCATTTGTTTTGATGCCACGGGCATGGGCAGTTGTTGGGAAAATTAAAATTTTGTCTAACGAAATGATCAGTGATGACACGTAACGCGTATTTACACAATTTTGGTGACTGTTGTTGGTATTTCATTTTTAACCCTATACGTTTTCAAGAGCATTAAAAATAAAAGTACCTACCTACACCAGAGAAAACAACTTTCTTTTACTTATATCAGCTAGTATAGGATGCTCTACATCTACACTTTTCTTTTATTCTCTCGAACTGCGAGTTAAAATTCAAATTCATTTTTTACAAATACACGAAAATTATCTAATAAAACCAGTAGGAACCAAATAAGACAAAGAAATAGACTTTATACCAAAGCAGCGGCATTTCACGTGAAATGACCTTTGGTCGTGTTTTCCCGTTTGCCGGCGACGGTGTAACCGTGTAACCCGACCCTTGCCGCATACGGCCGAGAAGATACGCCACCTCACACCTGCAATCGGCGCAGCGTACTGGGATTACACAGCCGCAATCATCATCACAAACACTATATATTATTCAATTCCCACGCTATTAGAAACCTCCACACTCACATTTTCCGAATGGATTTTTGCAGCTCTCTAGATGTTCAATCTCATTGTTTAAACAACGAAATTGGATTGAAGAAATGCTGATTCCGTGTTGTAAAACGAAATCTTGCAGTTCTGGTTATTGCTACAGATATTAATTGGGTTAATGTATTAATTTATTTTAATATCTATACCTAATTATTATAAGTTTTTTAAACTTAATTTACTATGATTTGTGCATTTTAATTATCAAAATCCATAATTATATCCATTATTGACCATAGAAAAGTAAATAACTTGATTTTGATTGTTCATAAACCTACCAATATTTCAATCACTGTACAGGTCCTGTTTGATTTTGAGGAGTTCCCTTGTGTATCTTCAAATCCAAGGTCCAATGCCAAAGAAATTAATATAGTGTAATTTTGAAAGTAAGTAAGTATACCTACTTACCTATATTTTTTCTAAACAAAAAATAATTATTTTAATCGGTTCATAAAACAAAAAGTTATGGTTGAACATCCATCTATATATAAAATGGTAACAAAAGTATTTTCAGGATTTCCTGAAAACTACTGAACCGATTTCAAAATTATAAAATGGGACCAATTTGGAAACAAACCTGACGTAATAACGTTTAAGTATAACATTTCAATCGGTTCAGCCATCTTCGAATAAATAACCTTCGCCTTTTCAATTTTTGAAGTCGGTTAAAAAGTACCTAAGCTCTATATATAAACACCTTTACTAATAATTATTTTCTTGCTGTGAATGTATATTTAGTTATTTAAACAACGAATGTGTAACAAATTACTCGCTATATGACTGTAAAGAGTCATTCAGAAAGAATTAATTATTATTATTTTATATCTTAGTTTTACAATCGATTGACACATCTAGAGATGAGACAAGATGTCTCTATAAGTTTAAGTGTCCATCATCAATATGTTTATGCTTTGTTTGGTGTCTAGTAAGAGAGGTGAATCAACTTATGACCACTCGACTGGAATAGATGCTGGACAATATCGGAGGAGGCAGCCATGTGGCACCGCTGTGCGGCAAATTCGCAGAATAGTTTCACAACTTTTAAAAACTTTTAAAAAGTGCAACCAAACCAAACTTCGAATTTAATATCGATGCTCACATGTTGTTTAATAGTAGTTTATGATACAAGGTTGGTAAGGAGGTTTTTAAAACGAGTTGACGCTTTATAAGCCCGAGCCGCAGGCGAGGGTTTATAATCGTCACGAGTTTTAAAAAACCTTAACAACCGTGTGCCATACTACGTTTTTCAATACATTTGCGAGAAAACATTATAGGTACTGCTGAAATTGTAATTTATTCATATAATATAACTGTAAATTCTAAATATTTGTGCGCGAATTACGCAAAAACCGCTAAACGAATTTTGATGGATTTTTCACAATTTAGTAGATTGAGGTCCAACTTAAAATCTAAGCTATGTTTTATCAAATTCAGGTGGGTGGAACCAGGGAAACAGCTTGAACTCTCCGTAGTACTAGCTTTCATACACTAAAGGGGTCATTTTAAACTGGTTGCAATATTTTTCTACTGTCCACGCGGATGAAGTCGCGGGCGGAAGCTAGTAGAAATTAAAAAAAACGTTCGTAAACAAAAACGCACGGCGCCGGCGTGCGGTAAAATCAACTTTCCGCACGCTGTATTACTCCGTAAACAAAAACGCACGGCGTGCGGTAAAATCAACTTTCCGCACGCTCGACTGTCATCGTAAACTTACATTTTCGAGCAACTGTATTGAAAAAGATTTTTATCGTGAATTTCAGTGATGCTATATTGAAAATAGGTACTCGGGTCAGTTCTGAAAATAGTGTAGGGAACAAAATTTTCTTTGTTCTGTGGGTATACGTATATTGTTACTTATAGGCAAAGGCCGAAGCTTCTTTTAAAAGCTGCCATTGTTTACAGGAAGATTGTTAATATAGTTAAATTTTCACTCTAACTAATGTACTTTTCATACTTTAAGATACTTACAAAATAACGAATTCTGTACCTAATTTAAATCTGACTTGTTACACCCTGATTTGATCGTATTGAGTTTCGGCCTTTGACTGCACAAGTTAGTCTTTTTTAGGTTTTGCCATAAATTCGTTATTTAACACACAAATGGTTTTGGGATTTCACTAAGCCTTCTTGTCAAACCTGAGGTTCGACTAGTCAAATCTAGGAGTGCCGGAGCTTCGGCGTTTGACTATAACATATTTACTACACCTTTTTAGAAACAAATAAAGCGTTCTGAGTGTTTCAAAGTAGGTTCATGTAAATTACTTGTAATTTTAACATTTTAGCACTTTCACAAAAGAATTGATTTAAAATATAAAGTTATGCCTTATGAGACTATAAAAAGCTAACAACATCATTTGATGGGAACCGTAAATTTTCACCATTTTAACACCACGTGTTACATACTTTCGGAAATATAAAAACCCCCCGGTGACGTCATAAAACATGGCAAACCTTTCAAAGTTGCCATCGGGCTATGACAGGTGAGTAAAAGCGAATTTACGGAAATCTTCAGGATGATATTCATGTTAAGAATATTGCATAACGTGTCAATAAAACTATATAATAAAATAAATGTTTCTCAAGAAATAAAGTTTATTTATAAAATAAAGTTAATTTGGAAGTGTCTCTGTTCGAATTGAAAATGCAAAATAAATACTGAATCTCACAAGACCGAGAGCAAAGGAATAATTGAAAACCGAATACCTTCCTAGACTCTAGACATTTGAAATAAGAATTTTATGCCAATTTTACCCCAACTGTTACAAAACAAATAATAGCTAAGGGAAATTTACTTTTCCTTAGCAAAAGTTGACGTACCGTAACTTTAACGCCAACGTAGTTTACGCAGTTTGAATAGCTTGTTTTAAAGTCGGTAGCAACATTTTGAATAACTGACCACGTCTCTGGATGCCTGATTGAATCAGGAACGTCAAATATTGTGGTCCGTAACGAATATTCACTTATAGAATTAACTGGGCCTATCTAACTACAATTCGGCGAGCGAAATCACAATAGCCGTCTCATGCAAGTCAATTATGTCTGTCTCCCGCCTGGTTAGCTATCTGAAGCCACTGATATTGTGCTATATCTAAAGTGCGAATCTAATGTTTGTATGTTCAACTCTCCGTTTAAAACTGATTGTCTTATTACGAAAAGCATTTAAGATACGAAAGGTAAATGTGAATAATTTACTTAAGTAATTTGAATTTTTGACCAATTCATGATTAAGTTACTTACGGCCGAATACTCAAAGGCTTCTTAGCTAAAATCTTAAGTTAAGGTGTCCTTAACTTTAAGGAAGCTGTCAGTTTCATAGAATTTCAGTCAAATCTCACAACTTTTTTGAATTTAAGGTGGCCTTAACTTTAAGATTCGTTTGAGTATTTGGCCGTTAATATAATTGAAAAAATACTAGAAAAAATCGACTCACCCGTAGCAGCTCAGACGGGTCACGAACCCGCACACTTAGGATTCCGGCCCAATTCACTGACCAATTATGCTACCGAGTCGCTAGTGGGAGTGGCGAAATTTTCTAGTACTTTTTACGTTTTCGCTGTAAGCCAGCGTTATTTCATCAATGTGAAGAATTATATACCTTCAACATTCGAATGCAACATCTTTACAGATGCCAGACAATCGATTAAGATGAAACAGCAGCAGTTATAAGAACAAGGTGTATTTGTAACCACTCTCCAAATTTCAAGGATGTGTTCAGTCTATCAAACTGAACAACTTTCTCCATGAAACATAGGGTCAAATATGGTTACAAGGGGAGAGTGGTTACAAATACACCCTGTATAAAATTGAATTTCAATTGAAAAAAATCAATACAATTCATGATTGTTATCTAACTACGATTATGTCAGATTCCAGTCCATGAACCTAATAAAAAAAAATAGTACACCTAGCCCATAATAACTATCAAGCCAGTTTGGAAACCACTCAGGCAGAGGCGCATGGAAATGCTAGTGCAGAAATAATTTTGATAGACTGAGTTACAGCCAGCCCGAACTATTAAACGCAATTATTTCTCAGTGAAATTGAATTAAAATTCAATTTAATTATGTCGGGCACAAGCGGTTGAGTGCGGCCGTAAGATATGAATTTGCCAGTTACAACAGACTGAGTGCTGTTATCAATTAAACGATTAGTTTGTAATATTTCGTTCCTGATACTGTTAGGTACTTATGTGTTGTGATGTAGTACCAATTCAAATGATGAGTTTGTATCTACTTCTTACGTTGTACGAATAGTAAGTATTTACGTGAAAATACGAGCTTGAAGTGGTAAGCTTTCTTAAGGGGATTTCAGCAGGTTTTGAAGTTAAGGTGGCCGCGACCTCGAATAATATCAATTTATTAAAATAAAGCCAAAGAAAGGTCAAATACTTTAGGTTGTTTCGTATAGTCCAAATGAAGGAATGTAATGGTAATATAGGTTCTAAGCAAATTCATGATAATGGTAGTGAACACAGGTTACCTGTTTTGATTATTTCAATTAACCGATATCCCGTAAGATAAATACGATTTCCTCCAATTATTTCTTTTATGAATTAACCACACTCAGAACAGAACGAACAAATTGAAAGGTAGGTACCCAACTATGATAGCAAACAACATAGTAATATTGATATATGTAGCTACGTGCGTAGCAAACAAATTATGTTCAAAAATCTTCCCGATTCAGATATCAATAATATTGTGATGGGATTCGGTTCGGGCGCCCCTCATATCTCGAACGCAGCTCTCGCAGAGCTGCTATCAAAATTATTGCAATTTCATGGAAATTTTCTGCTTAAATTACATTCGTGTGGTCCAGCCTCTCCCGAGATAAATCAAGTTGCTAGACTAGTGTTAGGCGTTATTGATCGGCGTGACGAGGTATTTCACTTCCAACATGTTACGTTAACTCAACAATGAACACGCAAAATCCTTTATCCGTGTAAAATAAAGCATGTGAAGCTCGGCGTGAATATTATTAACGAACCTCTTTGAATCTTTAAAAGTTATCTGAAAAAGCTCTAATAATGAGATTTTGATGCGTCAATGCGCCGATTGATTAAATGCCATTTTGGTGTGTAACAGGCAGCATTAGTTTTCCGTTTAATTCGTTAGTTTAATTTTATTATATGAGTTGGTGTTTTTTTTTATTCAGTCGTTTAGTTTAAATCCACGTTATCAGTCCTTTATTTTTTTGAGAAGCTTTATTTACAGTACTTCAAGATAAAGAATGAGCATCGGAAAACATCGAAAACAATCGTCTAACTAACATAACAAAGACAATTAACAAAAAATAGTTTGGTACTAAATGTCATTTGCAATTTCAACTTTATTGCAATGAAATAAATGTCAACGTCATTTCTAAGAAAAGCAAAAACACGAAGTTAGTCGACGCCCATTATTTATGTAAAAGAACTGAAAACTGTCTTTTGGAAATACTGATTTTGTTTTTTTTTACTATTTGCTTGTCTCAATATAAGGTGCATTCATAGGCTGTGTATAGCTAAGCTGTCAAGCTGTGATAACAGATAAAGAAACAGCCTGTAAATTAAATGCGTTGTTCACATCCACCTCTAAGTTATTTTCAATATAGGAAGCACGTTAGACTTTCTATCATTATTATTTACCTACTGTGCATTATGTAATTATAGATCACCGCTAATAGCATGAATTAACTTGCATGAATTATTGCATGAATTAGCTAATTTGTACCTAATTACTTATTATTAAGCAACGTTTAACTGAAATAACGCATAAAGTAATAGGGATAGGCGCACAACTTTTTGTTTGGTAGCGACTGAAATTGACAATGATTTAGAGGTCAAAATGTGTTTTTTTCTCACGAGTAGTTTTCAGCCAGCTTTGAAGAAGGCCAACTATCTATTTTTTTATTTGTGTTAACGACTTTTTATGAAATAAAAAACTTATAAGTACGGAACTGCGGAATCTAAACAGTAAAGAAGGATGTGAGAACTTTGACTTCAGTTATTCAATCCAGTTTGCGAGTAAGAAAAGCTAACTGCTTATTATGTTGGAAGTTTATACGTGCCGTGCAATATGCACAAAAGCAAATAGGGGGCTGCAACTATTCACATAAATATTATGAATAAGTATAACTTCTGTTTATAAACATTAATAGAGAAATTCAGTGCACAATTGTTGATTGTGTTATTTCGTATGCTGGAAATTGGGTCAAATCTTCATGTGGAATAGTACCGTGCAGGCATTGCGCCAAGTATTTTATTATTATGGGTCGTGGAGACGTTGATTTTTCAAGTGTACGACTGCGCTGGTGACGGTAAACGACCGATAATGTGTTACTAACTCTCGTTAGGTACCTAACCTATTATAATCGCAGGCACCTATTATATTAAATGCGCACTTCCTCTACTCGATAAACTTAAGATAAACATGGACTTGGAAAGTTAATCAAATAAATTACACAATTATACAATAATAATAAACTTTTTACCATCGCTACTCAAAAAAGTGCGTCTTATTCATTGATAACAGTGAATAAAACGCGTTTCTATTCACCGAGTGAATAAAAGTATTTTGAATTTGGAACAAGCGCGCATCATTATGAATTATGCACAAACAAAAATTAAACGTCCTTAAAGTATCTAGCTATTCATATAGATCATGGGTCTTCAACCCGCGGCCCGCGGGCCGCATGCGGCCCGCGGTTACGTTCTTGGCGGCCCGTCATTGTATTGACAAAATTAAATTCACATGTCTACAAATTATACCTATTTAGTTAGAATATAATGTTTTTCTTGTGTTGAGGCCCACCGAACCAATATCAGAGTATATTAGGCCCTTGACTTTAAAAAGGTTGAAGACCCTTGATATAGATAAAGCCATATTTTAGTTAGGTTCTTTTTAGTGTCTTAGCTTTGGGTTCTTTTCTATCTATTTATAGGGAGACTTCTAAGTAGGGAGATTAGATGTTCAGTCTGTGGCATTAGTCCTTTTTTTCAGGGTACGATCATCAGGTCTAGAAAAAATTCAAAGTCTACAGATTGATGGCATGGACTGATGCCAGACTGACTGATCATGTAATCTCATGTTTTAAATATTATTGATTTCCTACCTAAATATCAAAATCTGATAACCTATAAATTCCTACTATAGGTATAAGTACTGCTATTTGTTTTCTCGCAGTCGATGGTAAAAAGTAGAGTACACAACTCGTGAAAAAAAATTCATCTCGGTCCTTTGTATCCCTCGAACTAAATTCCCTTTTTTTCACTTGTTGTATAATCTACTATTTTACCATCGCCACTCGATAAAGTGCGTTTAATATTATGAATTTGGAACAAGCGCGCATCGTATTAATTATGTAGAAAAAAAATTTAAACGTGCTGAAAGTATGGAGCTATTCCATAGATAAAGCCATAGTTATACAAATAAATTTAAAAAAATATCCCGCCAATTTTATTTAGGTTCTTTTAAGTGTCTTATCTTTGGGTTCTTTTCTAAAAAATATCCCTTCAAATTAATTAGATCCTTTTTAGTGTCTCATCTTTGGATTCTTTTTTATATATTAGAGGGAGATTAGATGTTCAGTCTTGCATCAGTCTGGTACGATCTTCAGTCTGTAAAATTTACAGTCTATACAAACTGATAAAATGGACTGATGCCAAACTGATCATGTAATTTCCCTCTTATCGTGGTTGTTTTATGTAATGGAAAGCTTCTAATTTCATATACACTTCTAAAGCTTGCGCGCGTACACGTACACTTCATTAGAAAATTACAAAATTTCTTATTTCACTATTTAATTTTTCTAATGTTTTAAATATTATCGATTTCCTACCTAAATATCAAAATCTGATAACCTACAAATACCTACTATAGCTATAAGTACTGCTATTTGTTTTCTCGCAGTCGATGGTAAAAAGTAGAGTACACAACTCGAGAAAAAAAAATTCATCTCGATCCTTTTTATACCTCGCTTCATTCTACTCTTGAATCCTTCGCTACTCTCGGGATCCAACTTAGTCCCTCGAACTAAATTCCCTTTTTTTTCACTTGTTGTATAATCTACTATTTTACCATCGCCACTCGAAAAAGTGCGTTTAATTCAACGATAAAAGTGAATAAAACGCTGTTTTATTCACCGAGTGAATAAAAATATTTTGAATTTGGAACGAATCTATATAAAAAATATAATTTCATCTTCCGTAATTTATTATCCAAGAAATAATTATTAAAATAAAAACATCCCCAACTCGATTTGATAACGCAGTTATCAAATGCTGGCAGCATTATAAGATTTAACAACCTTGTTTGAAAATTTTACATTCCTATAATAGACGTCAACGCATTATATTTACAATGTTCGGAAATTAATTGTTTCTTTCTCGACTAAAGAACGAATAAAGATGTAATATGTAAGAAACGACCTACATCTACATCAAATAACTTACGCATTTTTTTCAAACCAGCTATAAAAAAATTAAGTAACTATAACTTTTTCATTTCTCATATTCGGAAAGTGATGTATATTTGAACTGAGCAGCGGGTCCAAAACTCTTCGTTCCACCCTAGGGTGGAAAAGTAATTTAAAAATAGAACTGAATTTGGCAATGAAAAAGTTTACAATAGTTAAAAACAAATGGTTTAAAAAAAGTTGCAACCTTGTAGGGCGCATTCACGAACAACAACAAAACACGGTATAAACAGCCAGTGCAAAATTAAAAATATTGGGCGAAGCGGCCGGCGACGCAACGTGTTCCAAATTTAAAATAAGAAAAACTATAAAATATTGGAGGGAGACTTACCTAACTCTGTGACTTTGACTTTGAGCTGGGTGTGCCGTATTAAAGTTTTGTGTTGATTTTGTATTTACTAAAAATGAGTTTAAAACTAAAACAAAAAGTTCAAATAAAATAAAAGAAACAATAAAACGACGCTGTAATTCGCCTACAGGAAATAACTACTTCAGGAGAGTCTCTGCCATGGACTTACCGTCTTATCAAAGACCAAAGAATATTTCTAACTTTTACAGGTATCCAACAAAACCAAATCTGTCATCATAATAATTTATATAAAACTGTAAATTTTCCAAGCAAGAATTTAACTTTAAATTTCACAAATTGTTCTAATTTTTCTAGGTTTTTAAAGGTTAGTTGGTATTAGGTAATAATTATAAGGTCTACCAATGTAGTTTCTAAGTAGGTACATGTTTTTATTAATAAACATTTTGGAATAACTAAGACTTTTTTTACTTTCCTGAAATTCGAAATGAAAAGTAGAGTGTTTAACACGGGTAAAAGTCATCAATTCCATTCTCGAACTATAGCCGCCCTCGCTATGCTCAGGCGTCTAAATATCTCGAATGGGAATTGCTTCCTTTTGACCCTCGTATAACAATCTACTATTACAATTACGTAGGTATATATTAGGTATATATACGGTTTAGTAAGTACCTTCTTAAAGCTTGCTTTATTCCGAGAAATACCTAAGCATTACTTAGGCTCCGCGCAGACAGGAAAGCGTTCGGTCTTCAGCGTTTGGACCAGTTGTACCATTGAGTTGTACCATTGATGGTACAGCAGATATGGTCTTATCACACTAGTACCATTGATAGTACAACTGGGATGGATTTATCCCACTAATACCATTGATGGTACAACTGGTATGGATTTATCCCACTAGTACCATTGATGGTACAACTGGTATGGACTTATTCCACTAGTACCATTGATGGTACAACTGGTATGGACTTATTCCACTAGTACCATTATGCATAGAAATCCGGTGTCACGTATTAAATTTCAAGAAGGTACTTGTTTTTATCGAATCGGAACCAAAGTTGACGATTTTTTAATACCCTTATAAGGGTATAAAGCTATCTTTAGTTTAAGCTATCGTTAATAGACAATGGCAAAACTTTACTAGTGAGGCCGGGCCGTCGAAATTTAATTTTAACACAGTTACTAGATAAAAATGTTAGACAAGTTTATTATTTTATATAGTGGGATAACTGGGATAATTACCTACAATTTTTTTTTCTGGGGCAAATCCTCATAGTTTTAATTCTGTAGAGGATTTTTTTTGAAAAAAAGAAATGGTAGTGAAAATTTCGCAACTTTTCACATTTTTTTTTAACATAGTCACTTTATTATTCTACTAGCAGCCGCCCGCGGTTTCACCCGCGTGGTTCCCGTTCCCGTGGGAATATCGAGATAAAAAGTATCCTATGTTTTAATCTAGGCTATCTACTATCTGTGTGCCAAATTCCAACCAAATCCGTTCAGTAGTTTTTGCGTGATTGAGGAACAAACATCCAAACATCAAAACCCAAACTTTCACATTAATTTATAATATTAGTAGGATAAGTAGGTTATTAGGATAGGAAGTAGGATAGTGGGATAACTGGGCTATTCACAGATATATTTTTGGGCCAAATCCATATAGTTTTTCATAACGTAGGACTTTATTTTAGTTTACTGCTTCAATTCTACAAAAGTAAATAAATAAAATAAATAAATTAAAAAAAATTATTTTGTTAAGGATTATAATTACCTAAATGACTTATCTGTTTAAATCGGACAAGTGATTATTGAAAATTTAACCAAACCCTGATACCCGATTTCCGCATCTTTCCCTCTCCCCTCCACCACTTTGTAATGCGTGCGACAACCGCTATATGGTTCAGGAGATCATGCTGAAGACAATTATACCAATTGTCGGTGTAGTTTAATTGTTACAAACAACGCAGAATTCGAACAGCTGAACTCTCTCTGTCTGCGCGGGGCCTTAAGTATCATAAAGATAATTTTTTCTCCATTTGTGAGATAGAAGTAGTATCTTGGTGAACGTTATTTTTTAAAAACTTTCCATTAACAAAATTGACTGTAACTATTTATCTTGGTCCATTACATTTATAAAAAAAATTGATTGTTTAACGCAGTTTGGGGTAATTATTGTTCTAGTTTATGATTATAGGCAGGCTTTTAAGCAGAACAAAAATGATAAAAATAATAATATTTACACATATTACCTACCCTACGCGTTCAAACATTATTTGTTCTCTATTTAAAATAAAGGCTTCACTAATCATATACTTACTTTAAATAACTTGTTTACTTGTTTTTCCGTCATTGGTCGAAATTACACACTGTGGGAAACGGCTGCTTGAGGTAGGGCATTTATTTAAATTTATTTTAATAACGACAAGTCCTAGCGATAGAATGATAGGTAATTTTAATTTTATATGTATTTTTGCTTTTACTTTTACTTTGTATTTGTATTATGTTACATGGGTAGATTGCCTGAAATAAAGCTATTATTATTAATATTAACTGTGTCAGCCTTTGTATAGCCCCCCTTAGAGTACGGCTGAGTTTTTACGATCCGGAAAGGCAGTTAGTTTTAAACTCCGTCGGAGCGGACGCTGGCCGCAGCGCGACCATCGTTGTTTGCCCTAACGTCGGCCGCAGCAAATAATCCTACGGGCACGTGAGATATTAATGAACGCTTGCCTTTTATGCACTTACAACAAGATAACTGAGTTTATTTAAGGCCTTAAGGTGGTTTAAATCCCAATATTTAAAATAATGAATAATGTATATACTTGAAATAATACACAATAGATTTAATTGAAAGCATTTATAAAAATGTTACCACCTTTGATGTAAAAAAATATTCCGTGGACCCTGTGTCTTATTTGCAAAATTTCTCGGAAACAGAACATTCGTTTATGTTAAAACCAACCATAAAAATCGACGATGTTAATACCTTCAATCTTAATTGAACAGATTTTTTTAACTAACTTGAAAGCGAAGAAATGTAATAAAAACATGTAAACATTGGGAATTCGGTGCAAGTTCTCAACGCAACCGCCGCGTTGGAACGCGCACTGATTTGAACCCAAAGTGAGTAGAGTTACGTTCGATTTCACTCCATCACGGATCGACCCGCTCGGATTCCTTTTGGGGCGTTAGGACCAAGGTGCTAAAATGACCGAGGTTCTGAAATGTCCAAAGTTGCAAAATTACTAATATTTTCGGATCCTAATGACCAAGGTGCTAAAATGTCCAAAGTTGCAAAATGACTAATATCTTTTTGAAGTCTAATGACCAAGGTGCTAAAATGACTAAGGTTGCAAAATGACCAAGGTTGCAAAATGACCAAGGTTGCAAAATATCCTTTATTCTCATAATTAAGGATATGCTTTGTTCTCAGTAATAATAAACTACTGCAACTAAGTACTGCCCCGCTAAGCTAAACTACTGAACGCTACGTTTACTATGAAAGCTATAGAATAAGCAGTAGACTTCGGCAGTAGACTATACAATTACGTGCCGTAAGCTTGTCAATTCCATACTATACATCAAAGTCTTTGATGTACATAAGTTTGCGACATGTGATTTAACGTAAATTGCTCATATTCAAGCTATAAAAGAAAGCGTAGCGTTCAAACGTATAGAATGTTTTGCTAGGGTATTGCTAATCCGAAAATATTAGTAATTTTGCAACTTTGGACATTTCAGAACCTTGGTCATTTTATACCACCTTGGTCCTAACGCCCCGAAAGGCTAGCGTGTACCCCGATTTAAATGATAAGAAGTCTTACAAAACGAAGCGTGAAGCCTAAAGGACTTAAGTATAGTTTTTTTTAAATATAAGTATTATCAATAAGGTGAAACCGATTTATTAAAAGCATTGAAATTGTCCTAGAGTTGACTTTCGAAAGTTATTCCAATAAATCTCTTTACTGAAAGTATACACAACACACACACAGCTACCTACACATTTTTATTTTTATGAAACTTTAGTTGTAAAGGTTTAGAATAATAGCACCTGTACAGGTGTTTCTGAAAATAAGTGATTTTGCTAATGAGGACTAAGAAAAAAATATTTATTAGTAAAACTATTGCACAATAGTATTCACGTCAATCATCGAAACTACTATTTTTCTTAAGTTTTCTTTTCAGAAATATACCTACATTTTATTTAATAAAAGGCTTGGAATTTGCTAAGAAGCCCTTTCTTTAACTCGCTAATCTCATGTCTAGATTAAATACGACAAGGAAGAATATAGGTACTCGTCGTAGGTAAATTAAAAACTGTAAGTAATAGATTTTCCAAATTAAAGACGAAAAAAAAAACAATATAAAATATCTAAAAAATATACAACAAATAGGTAGACTATTTCCTAAAGACTGAACCGTCAACTTTTAATTCGATCCACATTTATCACAAATCAAAGAAAAAAAGTCAAATATAATAATATCAACAAATAATCATTTTTCGTTGAGTTTCAATGGCCAGGTAGTGGGTACGCCGCCTTAAAACATAAAGTAAGTTTTTCTAATTAATTTTTATTTTCTTTTTTATTCAATTATTGATATATTAGAAATCAGACACTGAGGCTGTTTGGCGAACATTAAATAAAGTGCTTAGTAAAAGTAAGCTTGAATCAGCTAGGTGATTGCTTAAAGTCAATCGTATTTATTTGACAGTTCATATTGTATCATAATATATGTCATCCCATACAAATTGCAGCCGATGGAATACGATATGAACTGTCAAATGAATACGTTTACCTTACGCAATTCCACCCCAGGTGGAATTTTGCCTCTACCGATGACATCGTCCACATGGCCTAGTTTCATTGCCCCATGGGAATTATACGTTACATCTACCTATCAGTTTAAAATATCTAGTGGCTACGTGTTAAAAGGGTTTAAATCGATCATAAAGTTTCATATAAGTAAGGGTGGGTATTTGGGAGTATAAGCAAAAAATGAAGGGAGTAGAATGGGTAGTAATGAAATCGAGAACAATGACGCACCTGTCTGTTTAATGCTACTAGTTAGTACTGTCGTTAGTAAATTAACACGTTAAAGTCTTGGCCACATCTGCGTAACGCATATATTAAAGTGCCGTAGCATAACTAATAACAAGTTTTTTGCTACAACGTAGCTGAAAATACAACTTTTATTAAATTATTAATGTTCTATTCAAGTAAGAAATAAGAAGATAATATAGTATTAGTACAATTTGTATTTACTTAAGCACCCGAATATAATTTTTCATGGTTTATGTGTTTGTTTCATAGCCTGTCGATTCTGGAACCAAACATGAACCGAAGAATATTATTTATTCTTATTGAACCTCAGTTCGAATTTCACTTTACTGCGCGGGCATTTTAAATCATAAATGAGATAAGTAACTACGCTGTTTGTTTAATCATAAAAGATTTTAGGTATCTACGGTAGCTACCTCAACCTTTTGCAATCAGTAAAGTAGCTTATTTATTCAGCTAATTTCTAATACTGTTACAGAAAGCAGGTTTCTGTAACTTCTGTCAAGTAGGTTTTTTTATGCACAACGGGGTACCTAGTGCTTGGCCCTAACCTCACCTGATGTTATGTGACGATAAGGTCGAAGGTGGAAGCGCATTACTCCCGGAATCCTTATCACTGAGGAGGAACTGGCTATCTTACCTCTAACTGCCGGAACACAATAATTTTTAAATTGTTGTTATGGCGTCCAGACTTAGGTAAGATGGTGGTAGCTAGCCAGGCGAGCTTGAAATAAGCCCTACCCCCAACCAAACGGAGTATACAAATTGTACCCCCCCTGAGAATCAAACCCGGGACCCCTGCGTCTCATACGGGTGGGCGAACCACTAGACTATAGAGGCGGTAAAAAAATATGGAATAGACCACTAGAGAGATTTTTATCATATTATTATTATGTAGATATCTACATAATGATAAAAATGGCAACAGCTGATAGTGTAAGCTTAGGTTGTAGCTCAGGAAGTAAAACAAACACCATATACTTTTGAACTATAATTAATTACAGCAATACACTTTTTCTTATCATAATTTAATGAAAACTGAACAGAGAACCACTAAAGGCGCCAAAAGCAAGCACACCTTTTTCACTTGACAGTTTTACTGACTACCCGAACCACATATTAAATTCACTATTAGAATCGATTAAAGAGAATACAATTTCGTATTACATTACGAATAGTTAAATTAATTATAAATCATAATAATGCTTTCTAAAGTACTTATATAATTATTTGTTTACAATAGAAACACGTCGACAGCCGAAAAACGAAAATTTGCAAAATCTATTGTACCTACCTATGTACAGATTGTACAGTGAACGGCACGTCAGACTATACATGTTGACCTTGAGACCGCCTTTATGCCGTACGTAATAAAAGCTTTTTTCGTAGTTCAACTGTTTAACCTAACGTGCTGTCGTGCGTACTATACTTAATTACTGTTGTGACACGTGTCGTATCGGTATTAAAAAAAATTGAGATCTACATTATTGAATTTTCACGACTATTCATTCAAATAATCAATGTAAAGAGGGTTACAAAATCTACGTATCTACTTTAAAACAAATATACCTAATTGAGTCGTATAGAATCAAAGGCGGCAATATACGATTTTACTAATTTTAAATCGAAAAAGAAAAATCAAGATGGCGGAATTTCGTGGATTTTGTATGAAAGAAAGCCGTCTTTGATTCTAATAAGAGATTTGCAGTCCAATTTACTAGAGGAAATGGCCGCCTTTGATTATTAATCGGTTGAACAGTCGATGACGTTTAAAATTTGCAATGCTGCTGTATCAATAAGTCATTTTTGACAAATGACGTAGATTGCCCCGCCTTTGATTCTATACGACTCTAATGACATAATTAATTAATTATGTCTAATATTTTAGATACCTACCTAGCATTCTAATTTCATTTTATGTACTTTATTTTAAGTAAGAAGGTAATTTTTTTCTGTGGTTTACAATTGACTGGATGGAGTTATTATTCCTTTGAAGATTTGTATGAAGGTATTTAATTTTTCAAATTAACAAGTTAAATTAAATAAGAAAACAAAATAATTTTATGCTTTTCCACTTAATAGATATCCAAGTTAAAGACAAAACTTTAATTTAACGAATTAACGTTTCCCTATCAATGTGTCTCGCAAAAACCAATTCATTAGCATAACAGAAATATGAGAAAGATTATTAATAAACCCAGGAGGAACTTATTTATAAAGCAATGTAATTTTCTTTTGTTTCAAGGCCCATTTTCAGCCAAAGAGAAACGGTCGTTAGCTACTTATTTTTTCAAATGACATAGCGCGTTAAATTTAATTCTGTTATTAGCGTGTTACCAACGCTGCTAAATAGCTGTGTTAGCAGATTGAAAACAATGGGTTATATGACCCGTTATTTTGTACTCGGCTGGAGCCCCGGGGACGTTTATGTTGCGAGTCGCATGTTACAGAGTTTCGTTGACAAATTGAATATAATTAGGGGAAAGGAAATGGGTAAATGGCGCACTTTGCAAATCATTTGGCTTCCTAAGCATATTTCACTTGTGTTTGAAGTTATTCATGTGTAAGTTGAATGAGGGATGGATATTAAAAAATATAAGAAATGCAATAATTAGTTATGTATAAAACACTTTGAATTTTATAAAATAACAAAACTTCACAGCTGATTAAACACAGTCGAATCGATCGCTCTAAATAGTCACTGTTGTGTGAACTCAAACAATCACCTACGCACTAATACCAACTCTTGTTTCGGCCTATTAATAGAGAGGAGAGTGAACTACTCTATAGTCACCACGTATATACGATCAGTGGCTTCAATTGCTAATACAAAGAATTTACGAGGAGTTGGAATAATTTTGCTATATCTAATCTAAATCTATTCGAAAGGTAAAAGAGAATTCCTATAACAGCGCTTCTGTCACGACACAACACAACACGACAGAACAGTGTGTCCGCACCTTTATCGTTTATGCGAGGTTGACTGACTACCAAAAACATTTAAACTCAAACTACCGGCTTAAAACGTCAAAGCTGAAGGTAGATTAGCCCATTCCTCGAATAAACTTAGGGAAGCATTATATTATTCAATATTTTCGTAGCTCAGACATAGAACTGAGATGTTATAGTTGCTCGTCTGCCCATTTTTCGTAGTCCTTGTAAACATATTTTCTGTTAATGAATAATGTAAGACTTTTCTAGTCATACCTACATAAGCGCGATTGTTATTTCGTTTACTTTTATCAAGAGTCATGAAATCCCAGTAAATTTTTAGGAGAATGTCAAGTTTTTCGACCATTCCATAGTCACACTATAACAGTCTCTTCTTCATTTATAATAATTATAAATATTCAATAAAACCAGTTGTTGTATTCTAGAACAGTGGTTCCCGAATGGTATTCCGCGTAATCCTGGGGTCCCGTAAAAGGCTCTCAGAGGTTCCGCGAAAATTCAAGAGTTCAGTCACA
Source organism: Agriphila straminella (assembly GCA_950108535.1). Classification (NCBI taxonomy): domain Eukaryota; kingdom Metazoa; phylum Arthropoda; class Insecta; order Lepidoptera; family Crambidae; genus Agriphila; species Agriphila straminella. The sequence goes on from OX467308.1 coordinate 10,306,424, forward strand.
ATTGCTTTATAATACCGTGGTTCAGTAAATACTTAGTAATATTTTTGTTCTAAATAAATAAATATTTTTATCTCAAAAAGTCCTTCTTTTATAGTCAAATCAAACGTTATTTACAAGATGCTAACACCAAGACAAAAAGCCTTAGTATGGTTATTTCATGTAAAAAAACAATGTTACAGTTAGTTTACTTCCTTACCTGAGCTAGCTAGGGTTCTGCCCAAAAACAGTGAACCAAAGAGGGTTCCGTAGCCAAAAGAATTCGGGGACCGCTGTTCTAGAAAGTTAAATATGATTGAATTGTGTATTCACTTCTCAAGAATCGTGTATTCAACAAAACTCCTCTCAAACCTTATTTCAATATTTGCCTTTGATATGTTTGGGTGAAGAGCGATGACGCCTGTCTGTCTACGGTTTAGGGGGGGAAGAGGGGAGATGACGAGTTTACATAGATAACATTGATAAGGATTAATACCTTTGATAAAGATTCTCTCGGCTGTATGGTGGCAATATTAAATTCTGCAGTGGGACAAATGATGTTATATTATACAACGTGTTACTGAACGAACCAAAAGTGGGACCATCAAACTGAACAACTTTTAATGGGACCAACTCTGAAATCGCAAAAATAATAGCTTTCATTTTGATATTTTCTTTATTAATTTTTGTATGAAACAGCTGATATTTTTTTCGCGATTTTAGAGGTCCTATAAGAATAAGTTGTTCAGTTTGATGGTGCGAAGAAACAGTTTTCACGTTTTTCGTTTTTAGTTCATTCATTAACACCCTGTTACAGGGTGTTAATGAATGAACTAAAAACCCTGTATGATATAAAATTTTCGCTTGTAATATCATATGAGGAGCGTCTGTTCAAAAGGTTATATTTAAATACATTTCCAGAAAAAAAATCTTAAATTTATTTAAACCTTTTGAACGGACGCTCCTCATATATTTTGCTCATAATAAGTAATCCAACTTTTTCTCTTATTCCCAAAAACAAAGAATCACGCAAACTCTTTACAGTCCACAAATCCAACGGCATATTTACAGAATAAATTTGATACCACTTTGCTGGTAGGTAGTCTCGAAACAATGAATATTTTTGTACAAAATTTACAAAAACAAGAAAAGTAGATTACCTCAGTTTTCAATAGTCAAGTGGAAATAAGTGACAAAATATAATTAATATGTATATCGTTATTTCTTTCTGTTTTAATCATATCTTTAAATTGACTTCTTGTGACTATAATCGACAATAGTCAGTGAGCCGCTGGAATGCAACTATCGCAAAAAAAAAATTAAAGCTTTAAATTATACGTCTTTTAGTACCGCAAGCGCTCTAAAGTTATTCAATAGGTATACCTATTGATACAGTTGTACATGTACATTGTTAAATTAATCGCATTGTACCTATTTCAACCAGGGACTGGAACCCTATCGATTTTGATCTACAAATATCTCGTATTCTCATGATGCTATTGATTTATTAATCGAATAAGGTTTCCCTATCAAAGAGTCTGTTAAACATATACATATACAATATGTATGGTTAGCGATATCGGAGCTTTTATAGGCAGATAATATGATCAATTTTATCGACAAAACCCCCCACATGTTAAGGTCTATCCTCTCCTGTTGGAATGACCGGCATTTTAAATTTGGATTTTTGGCCCTGCCTAAAATTTTTTTTTTCCGAATTTAAAAGTGCTACAGTTATAAGAAAAAATACTTTTCGAAAGCTAATAATACCACTTATCAAATAAAAAATTAAATTATGTAACTTTTAACTTTAATACGTCAAATAAAATAGTAAAGTAAATTTTAATCCGAAAGTGTACTTGTTTTTATCACATATCTAAAAAACTAGGACTAACTTGCTCTGAGTTGCATATTTCGAGAGTTATTTTCGTTTGAATATGACTGGATACCAACCCACTTCTTTTAATGTTGTCCAACCCGAGCTAGAGACGCGGGGATATTTTAGATCCAGATCTTTGGATTAGTTTAGTTATGTCATTGTGTTAATTATAAGTCCCTCCATGTGACCGTCCCGTCAACGCTCTTGAGCCGAGCACACTTCGCACAAATTCTTGAACTTTTACTACTGTCTACTTCTATTTACCTATGCTTTTGTAGCTGAACCACACAACTCTTTTTTTAAGTTTAATAAATATGCGCTTTGTATAGTATTATTTTCAGTAATGATTTGTTATCCAACTGGCTATCTCCACAGCAAGTTTATAGGTGGTCTGGCTGGGTAAGCGACGAGTCGGTATAAAAAATATAGACGTTATCACCGGAATTATTGTGAACGCTGTTATGGTAACTCTGGCCGCAAGTACATTGCTCCGAGCTGATAACTCTATTAATATCTGGTGTCTCGAAGCGTACGCGAGCCAATCGTAGACGACTGACGACTGCACAGTGGGCAGTACCAATCACCTCTTGGTTTTTTTCTTCATTATAGTAGGTACTATTATTATCTGTGCTTTTTATTAAAGTATGCTAAAGATCAGCCTTCTTGATTTTTTTCACTTTTACATTAATAAGTTTCATAACAGAAAGACGATGTTGTTTTTAAAATAATATATATAAATAAATCTTAGAAAATCTATCGAACGAAATCATTATATTTTAATCAGCAATAATTTTATTCAGCAGCGTGTCAAAATAATTAAACTTGTAGTTTTAAAGATAGGAAAAGATGTAACTGGACTAGGGCAAAATAATTCATATTTCAAACTAATGATAGTAATATGATTAGGTTTAATGTATTTCTTTACTTTAATTTACTTGGCGACAATAACCACTTGTTTACACATTTTTATGTATCTTTCACTTGTAATTAGTGATAAATAATTGCCTTTTATTTACATACGTACATAATAATGGCGGCGTCGTTAAATATTCATTTATGTTAATATTATCTTGAAATAACAAGTTGCGGTTCATTACTATTCACTGTCAGTCTTCATCTAATCGTCATATAGTTCATCCGTATTTTCTAGTGCGGCTCACAGTGAATGGAGATAGAATTTTGTTTTTTTTTCCGAAAACATTTTTTTTCTCACTGTGCGAGGTTTTAGGTATGTACTTACGCGATACGTTCCTGTCTGCGATATGTAGTGTGTATTTGTGATTCGCTTTAAAATGATGTTCGAATAAGTTTATTTTACAATTCCGATTAAAATTGAATATCGAAGTGTTTTCAGTTTGCACATCTTTTCAAAACACTGTGAGTTTAATATTTCTTTAAAGTTTTATTAAAAGTGTGATTTGTTATAATCATCAGTCATTCATTGTTTTTCTTTTTTAAACTGTGACCCGCAGTTATGTTGCTAGGCGGTTTTCTTATTTATTCGTATCTTTAGCTGATGTATTTACACTACAGTTACTAGCCTAAAACACTTTGCATTTTAAATTGTTTTTGAACAGGTATAGGAAGACATCTTAAAAAAAATAACCGGTTATATAGCGGCACTTAAAATGAAGTATGTAAGTACCTACTTACATTACATTAGGTAATTATATTCATACAAAAGAAATAAAATAATTAATTTGCTAAAGGTACCTACTTATTATTAATTATAAAGTATCAGTTCATGAGATCTTCAAAATATTGACATACCATAGAAGATTTGAAAAGTAAAAACAGATCTATAAAAAATATCAAAATAAATCCACTATACATTCCGCTTATAGGTAATCTAATATTTTAGGGACCACGAATAGGTACTGTGGTTACCATTGTCAGTTTAAAATTATCAGGAAAAGGAACATCCTAACCTTCATCGCCCACCGTAGTATTTATAGGTTTAACGATTCGTTAAATTGTTTTTGACCTCGCGCCGGCCTATACAATCATCATACGCGATAGCAAACATCAAATTAACATCTTATTTAAGGTAAAGTGAACGTGTTTTGCATGTTTATTGAAAAAATACCGACCGAATATTATAGTTAAGTACCAAAAAATATGTTTACCGCATGCTGGCGATAATCACACAGTTAATAATAGAATGATAATCTTGAGCTAAATAATGTTTGGTGTTTATTAATCGTTTTGCTTTTTTAGAGATGTTTCATGCAAATACAGCGTTCCTTATATTTCTTTTATCTTTAAACGTAAACGAATTGAGTGGGATCTTTACATAAATACTTAATTTATTTTTTCCTACATTAACGTATCTTTTAGACTAGAATGATAGAAATTTTCAGTTCACAAGAACATGTATAATACTTGTAATATTTATAATAAATAATTCATAAGGTACCTAACGTACTGGCTCTATGTTCATGGAAATCTTATTTGTTATTTTTTTATTGAAACTTTATTGCTGAAATACCGGCAAATGGCGGACTTAATGCCATAAGCCATTCTCTAACAGTCAGCCGGTAAGGGTGTTAGAGCTATACATGTGGCGGCAACAAAGCAAAAATCTATGTTTTAAATGCAAAAATTTGTTACCAACCTACTTAATTTAAAAATAATTTTATGTCTAAACTCTGAGGCAAAGAAATAATTGCTGCGAAATATTTAAAAGGTAGGTAGTTTCTAAGAATATTTCTAGTTCAAAAACGTTTTCTTAATAATGTGTGTTGATAAATCGTGTGTGATACTAATCATCCCCCCTCCACCACCTCTAGTGAAGCCTACCTAATAGAAAGCAGATCAGACAGGCGCCTCGCAGGTTTTACAATAACTCATTTCGACACCCTTCGAGCTCAGGCCTCAGGTGGATGTCGAGACGTTTAAAATATTGTTGTCACCCAAAACGATATTTCTTCAGGAGCAAAAATGTCTCAACCGCGCTGTTACAACGAGCCCCCAGTTTTTTTCGTGTACCTAGTGATTTATGTTTAATTAGAGTGTCCTTCACATTTTATTACGTTTCGGAATAATTTAAGAAGTTCTCAACTTAGGCTTTCTTCGGGGATTGAGGGAAACTTTGAAAACAAATTAAAATTTCTGCGTTAATGTGAATGTAACCTACTAACATGCTGAAATAAAAAAAAACCTAGATCTCTGAGAGTTGTTCACCTGAGTGTGAGCATAAAGTTGCTCCTAAAGTTTCCATTTCAATCTAAAAACAAGATTATTCATACCTACTTCAAGCGACCTCTCTTTTACCTTCGAGTTGTACCTACGGTTAGCTTCGTAAAGTACAGCAGCAAGTAGCAACCTTTATCAGTAATTTCGTCATAAATAATTACTTATATTCATCAAACTTGAAATAAATAGTTTGTATTTGGTATTCTTATTAAATTAACAGGCTTATCGCAAACGTAAACATACTACTTAGTAAACTTATACTTTTTTAATTTTTATTGCCTACGTACCAATACCTACTATTCTTATAAAATTGTCTACCAACCCGCTGATTAATTGCCAGGATCCGTGACCAATAAGGCCTGTAAAATCTATGATAAAATTCCCTCTTATTACAATCGAAACAGAACATGCCACAAAAAGTTTATCGACAGTAGACAAAATCACCAACAGGAGGCTAGGCTCAAATAGATCTCAATAACTTTATAATTTATCGCAGTTGGATATTCACAGCTGTATATTCGAGCCCTCCTTGGAAAGGGATGAAACCAGAGTCATCGACTATCAATGTTTCCGGATATTAACCACTCTGCACTTAGGTTAGCGGAGATTAGGAGGTAATACCATATTATCTACACGTATCTTATTATAGGCTGTCGCGTTGCCATACGCATCTCGTACGCAGTAAACCCGATTGCTCCACTATCATATCAGTAACGTATAAATAACAAGTGTAATAAATATGAGTTGTTTTTATTTTGTATGGGCAAACTCTCATAAAGATAAAAGAAATAGCTACATAATAATTGAACGAGTATAATGAATGTGTAAGTAAAGCTTACACACAAAAAAAACGGAAAGATCAGTTTGCTCGCCAACGAATAGATTGCGTTGAATTTGGTATCAATTTTACCATTGAAAATGGTTATCAGATGCAAATCGCCTGAGACATATTTTTGGCCATAGCTCCGAGGATTTTAGGCGGATCGAGATAGGAATAGTACCAAGAGTTTAGGAATTTATCAAGACATGTGTGAGCGTTTGAATTTTGAAATACGACTGGTAATTTTTTTGGAATTTAAAAAAATGTAAAAAAGTCATGAAAAAAGGGTATTTGAGCTACAAAATGGCAATGGTTTTTTTCAAAACTGAAAAAAGTCGAGGTTTTTTGAGCACTACGAAGTTAGCACAGGTCTTTCAGGGTTGCAAATTAAGATTTACACTACCTGCTGGTATCTATCCTAACCACATCCCAAAAATGCAGAACCTTGCATGTTTTTGCGACCTAGATGTTTAAGACGACTGGGTAATCTGCGTGCCTCCGTTTAGCCGTTTTTCCGTGATTGAGAAACAAACTTCCATACATCCAAACTTTCACTAAGACACAGACAGTTTCAATCTTAAATTAATTATGTGTAATAAATTAAAATACTTACATCTTACATCACTAGGAGATATACTACAATGTTATTTACATTGTAGGTTCTAGATACACTATCATTATAATAATGATTTAATAACATTCATAGCAGACCACTTAATTGGATAAATATTATCTTATTTTTACTTTTCATTTCTTAACTAAATATTCAAATTACAATATCGTTTCTATTGAATTGTGTAAATGATGTAATAAACAGAGGCACGCCGGACTATGTTATTTAAATAGAAATATATTATACTAAAAATATTGAATGTCAAACATTCTTTCAATAACACCATAGAGAGAGAAGCTTATTATTATCCAACTCAAATTGAAATTTATACTCGTGGTTTCCAATCAAATGAACGCGTAAGTCGCTGATGCTTCCTTTCGTCTGCCTTTCCTATTCTTTACTTGAGCAGAAACATTCCCCAAATACTTTGTAAATCAGTACTAATAATAACTATGTTTCAGCCAATGTACATAAATAAAAGGAACGAAATAATTAATAGTCTCTATCTACCTTTGTCAATGAAAAGCTTTCCCCCCTCCTTCCGTGCCATTTCCGGACCCTAATGATACCTATTGATCGCTTTATGTCTCGAAAGGAAACACGGGTACGTCTCAATATTTCCATAGACAATAAATTGTTTCGATACGAAACTAAAGCGAGAAATTGACGTAAATTACCTATCCAATACAATTAAATATTCTTCGTTCAATTTTATAATAATAGGAGAGATAATAAAACCGTAGTAGGTTTACTTAAATGAGTGTCTGATAACGAAACGAAATCTAAATATTAACAAAATAAGTGCCTATTAACGTGAGAGAGATTTCTAATTTCGTACAAAATTATCTGTGGACGTCTCACCGAAGGGCAAAGGCCTCGCCCTGGGCTATCAATTCGTTATCTGGGACACAGATTGCGTTTTGTTTAAGTAGGTATATTCGGAAAATAATTTTCCAGGAGCTGAAATATGACGCCGCCGACGAGTGGTGAGAGCTTGGATGCCCCGGACGTGGTGGTGCTGGATGGAGGGTTCTCGACGCAGCTGTCGTGTCACGTGGGCCACGTCATCGACGGAGACCCGCTATGGAGCGCCCGGTTCCTCCACACGCATCCTGACGAAGTTGTCAACACGCATTTGGATTTCTTGAGAGGTACGACTCGTTTTTTACTAACCGGTTTCACTATTGTATGAATGTTGGGAAATAATTTAACATTTATCCTGCTGCTTTCTTTGATGTTACTAATAGGTAAGTGAACATACTTGAGACACCTTTATTTATACAAGGTTATTTGTAAAATACCAAATACTTTGCAGGAGTAGATTACTAACATCATAAACAACAAGATATTTTGTTCTAAGACTTTTCCGAAAATAAACAAAAAACTCTTTACATACAAAACTCGATCAGCTATTCGGACATTTGTATGAAAATTCGTAGAACAAAATGTTGTTGTATATGATGTTAGATTAGTAGCGAGGTTGTTGGTGTTTTACAAATAATAACCCTGTATATTTAAAATTAACATTTCAGCTTTTTCTTTATTCATAAGCGTCGTATTTTGATTCTTTTTTGTATGGATAAGCTGTAGGTATAGGTATTATAAAAGTTTATGGAGCCTAAAAGGCTAAAACTACAGAAGGACTCGGTTTTAGTGAACATTTACATGTGAGATAAAATACACTAGAGTGCGGTTCAAAAATCGTTTTGATAATCTTTTGAAACGGGCGGACAATATGTCCCTTTTTACTAGAATAGGCAAGGTTTTGATAAGATTTGCGGTTTATTAAGATTCTACTCAGTAGGCAGAAATCAAACATGTTGTGGACGGTTTTGGTTATAAATATTCCAATATCCCATAAAAATTTAATAGTCCCTGGATCATATCTCCGCGTGAGAGCGGATGTTTTCACGAGGGTGACAAAGCTGTGCATTAAGTATCACATGTCGGGACACCCGACACTTCATGCAGAGATCGCAAAATTTAATTCGGAAGTTTCGACGGTGAGCTTTTAACGGCAAATTGAAATTAACGAATAAGTAATGTTTTTTTTATTTATTCTAAAGTTTTCTAAGGGCTGATTTTTTCAATCCTCAGATAACAGATATCAGCCAGTTAAAATATTGTCAAATAAATATCAAACATTTTTAATTTGGCAGTAAATAATACTGTTAACAGAGCAAAATGTCACTTACTTTATTAAACGAATCGAAAAATCAGCCCTTACCTATAGTGGTTGAAAATGGACATCATTAAAATTGTTCGCTTAATAGCAACAACATGTATTGAGAGTTTATCGGTTCTCTTTCATGGCCCAATATTGGGGATGAAGAAGTTAAATAGCATGATAGTAAACTATAAAAATAAAAAAAATAAAAAAATCTTTTTATTTGCGTTTTCCACACGTAGGACTTAAGATAGGTACTTATGATTAGTAGGTACATTTTGTATGAAACATAGTACTTGTGGAGTCTGATGCCTAGGATAAGCAAGCTAGGACTATGTACAGAAAATGAAACAAAAAAATAAGTACTTACTTAATAACAACGTGACGAGGTGGTAAGTTTTGTATGGCCCGACCGTCTTATCCACCCTTTTGGAAGGCCCTGTGCCCTAGCAGTGGGGACTTCGAACATATCGAAGATTGGGGATAAAAATGGCTCTAATAACAACGAAAAGTATAAAGATAAATATTATTACAAACATACATATTATTTACCTATATAGGTACGTCTCAAATACTGTCTAACACTTGTACTACCTATTATGTATTCTATGGTTTAATTTGGTAGGTGTTTTACACGTACACGTTTATCTGGCAGTGGAAAAAGAAAAGCACTTTTTGACTTGTCACGCAAAATAAATCTTAGAATACTTATTTCGTTGCTTTAACATCCCAAGTTGACTGAGGGATTGCGGATTCAAAGTTTATGTGTAGGCGTGATGGCTAGCAAGTCGTCATATACCTATAAGTACTTATACTTATTACTTAGTATTCTATCTATTAGGTATGTAATAATTATAAATCCTTACTCAGTAATAATTATAAATCCGAAAGTAAGTTTGTTTGTTTGTTAGGTACGCCTTCACGTCTTAACTACTAAACCGATAATCATGGAATTTTGCATACACGTTGTCAGGAGTGCAGAAAAGGACATAGGGTAGGTACTTTCCATCCTGAATAAAAGTATTGTATAACTGTCTTTGTCTACGTAGACGATGTCGCGGACAGCCGCTAGTTTTATTATAAATACACAAACAATATTTCACACAAAAAAGTCTATTGCAAAACATTATTTGGGATAAAAACTTTAACTGAGTTCTATAATGAAGCGGTGTTTGTATCGAACTAATAGGAAGGTTGTTTCGCATGAAAGTTTCACACCAATAAAAGGTTATATGTCCCCGGGGAATACTAGCAGTACAAGGGGAATGCAAATGCCTTTAGGTCATAGGTATTAAATTACATACAAAATTCACGCTTCACCAAACAGACAGTAGGATATTGCCATATTGGTCATCTCATCTTTAACATACCTAGGTACCTAAATAATAGCTCGGAAATGTTATAGGAATGATGTAAAGACAATTCCCATCAAACGGTATCTATCTCTAATATAATGCATTTTTTCTTTTTCATTACATACATGAGTTAGGTAGGGGAGTATATTAATTAATCATAGTTTGATGTGATATTTATTTAGTCATCAAGGCAGCCTTAGAGCAAGCCGGCTTTCTATACGAAAGGAAGCCGGCGTTCCTCTAAGAAGGCAGCACGATCTTCGATCATTGATTGAAGAGCACGATCCATAGATCACTGTTTTAAGATTACTTATTTAGTGTTCAACACATTTCGCGTATATAATTTTCCACGCTCAGTACCTACCTACATTATTGCCCGATAATAACCACATTATCTACCATATGAGTTGCAAACAGTACAAAAACTTGTAAAGATATTCTATTTTTTGTAGATAAAATTATTTGTTTTTATTAATGCTTATAATTTAAAGTAAACTTAATCTCATCATTAACTTTTCGATTACTACTACTATAACTAGGTACTATTGTATCCTTATTATCTTTTTGTATCAATTCAATATTAGTCAAAAACATTGTCTACTCTGTTGACTATTAATAACAGCAATAAAAACTTTGAAGAATGCTGATTTCTAAATAAGAAGGTAAGGTAGGTACTTATATGTGAGAAGATGAATGTACCGGGCAGCACTAATAACGTTCGACTTTTTGCGCATTAGCGAAATAAGTAGGTACTTGCATAACGAACTGCACATGTAGTGCTCACTTTTAGACGTAGTAAATAAGTCGTGCATTTTGTTTCAACAGCGATATTTTAGGAGTTAATTTTCTCGGAACAACTCGTAGCGTCGTACATTTACAGAAAACTGATAGATGACGCCTGTTTACCAACGACACGCGCAACTAATCCCTTTGAACTGCAAAGTAATTGCTTTGTTCCCCATTCCAGTTTCACAGACGAAGTTTGAATGAATTTTCAGGCGCACCTACCAAGTGGAGCATGCTAACCACAAACGAACGCGTAGCGACCATCAGAAGGGAATCCGCAATATGTAGGCGCTGTCGCACCGTACACTACACACGTGTTTTGACAGATCACTGTTAGGTCGCTTTTAGCCTGTCATGTCCATGCATCTGACAGCGAGAGTGCGACCTCGTCTCGTGTCATCGTCCTCTGAAAGCGCTTTTCTTCGCCACAAAACGGACCGTTTCTTTTCATAAGGAAAAGCTGAAAAGTGTCTGCATGCAAATAACTCCCTGGAGGGGAAAGCCTACTGCCTCGCTTTGCTTCCTCTTATACTCGACTTGATATGAAAAAAATATAAAAAATTGCCGCGTATATTGCGGGATTGTAAACGTTACAGTGACACCTTTTAAAAAAGGGCCATGAAATATAATGAATACATTATATTTCCTGCATTTAAATAAATCTAAAAGATATATTTTCTGGAAATAAAGTTCCCGAGTCAAATGGGCTCGTATAATAAATTAGGAATAAGATGAAACGGTGAGTTCTTTGAAAGTAGGAAGTGTATGTAAAAGATGCAACTGTTTCTTGGCGTTGGCGATTATTGTGATTGAGGCTGGAGCGAGTTGGCAAGTGAGGGCGATATTGGACGGGTGCTAAGTACCCCGCATTTGCATGGCGCGGCTGCGGCCGGGGCGGCGCGGCGCGGGCGGCGACGACCCGGCACAAGGCGCCGCTGTCATTAATCACCGCGTCTGTCTAATACGTTTCCATTCACAGCCCGTACACCGTCTCCTATTTACTACGTAATTATTTTCTTCGACAACGTTCCCACCAGAAGTTCGCTCTCTTATTGTCGGTCTGCACCGGCTTGTGTTGCTCCGCTAAGTTTTAATAACATTAATTGTTTACGCCTCCCGGCCGCACTGGGCCTCCGTTATATTAGAGGTTATTAAAGTTCAGTAATATTTATCGTGGTAGTTTACGAATGCGAACCCCGAGGACATGTTTAATTACTGGCGAAGTAAAAGGTACGCCGCTATCGGCCGAATATTTAGAAGCATTAATCTTGGTATTCATTCGTTTTCATTACATCTGTTTAGGATGATTAATGCGAATGGGATTGTGGTTTAAATTGATGTTTTTCCAGGCGGGTCGGATCTGATAATCACGAACACGTACCAGGCATCTGTGGAGGGGTTCAGGGAGCACCTTGGGCTGAGCGAAGCGGAGAGCTACGAGCTGATCGCGCGCGCCGCGCATCTCGCCAAGCGCGCGCGCACGCTATACCTTGAGGAGTACCAGGACTATCCGCAGAGTGGTATGTCGTTCTTCTTTCTTCTTTAATTAAAAAACTGTGTAAGTTTTAGTACGAAAATTACATAAAAATCAGCCTACTGGTTCATTTTTATAGTTTCAAATATTGAGACAGATATTGAGTTGTAGGTACTGGTAAAATATAGGTAATTAAATTAAGAGTAAGTAGTAGGTATTACATTAAAATATCACAAAAAATATAATTTAAATTCAACCAAAGTAAGCTCCAACCAGTCGTTTGTGACGACTCGTTTACTCGTAATTATGCATCAATTTTAACAACTTTTTTATACAGGATCGGCGACGCCAATGCGAACATGATTGCATTAAAATAAACGATCGAACATGTCCCACGCAGAAACAAATTGATGTTCGAAATGCGTTAAATTATTATAACTGCATGGATCAATTTAAATTTTGCTTCACGTTTGCTTGTTGGTTATTAATGGTTGGGTATTAAATAAATTAGATATATATTTCTGCCATTACTCTCTTTAATTGCTGTTATTTGAATTATTGGTAGTTCTATGTGTAGAAATAATTTTCAGTTATTAGAAGAACAAGGGAACATAGAGTATAATAAACTTGAGACACCTACAACCTACATACACATAAGTAACATACCAACACATAAATTTCCAACAAAAAGTAGATACTAAAATGATTTAGTTGTAGGTAGTGAAGGACAATAACTTGAAATTCAGGAAAACACGAACAATGTAGGTACTTTCTTCCAACTTTTTTACCCATATAAATAAAATCAAATTAATGGTACGAAATAATAAGGAGGGAATTAATTAATGATTCATAGTAACAAAGGTTCTTCACTAAAATATTTAACAAAAAAAATTTAAGAATTTATTGATGCAAATAAATTTGATGACTTCGAATCCTATGCTTACTTAGTTACCAATGATTCCAAAAAATAAACTCGTAAATTATGATTGTCTGAATGATAAGAAAAGTTACCCAACTTGACGGTTTTAGAACGCGGTTCATTACCTTTCGATTCAATTTCGCACCAATCGGCCGATCTCTGAAATTGTGCATCTACTTATTTGGTGTAGGTACCTACTTATTAAGCTTATTACAGCCACTACCACTAGCCTGGTTTTAATATCCAGAAATCGTTAATTACTAATAGCGAATTATTTTCATTAATCACAAATACAAATTGATTTTCTATTGGGTTTTATAATATGTCGGTACTTCCGTGCCTACGTCTTGAGTTTATCAATAAAGTCTGGGTTGTTTAATGTGACAAAATTATATTTACCAAAGTACTTAAGACGATAAGTGTCAGATCGTCTCTCCCAGTGTAATCGTACACGCAGCGCGAAATTGCGTTATTTATTCTTCACCGGGAAGTGTAGGGATCAGTGGGTTGATTCCTGGCGCGGTTACACCCCGTCGTTGGTTCCCGAGTGAGTTCATAAATAAACAGGCCCCGTTGCGTTGTTCCTCTGAACGCGATCGGAGTTAATCCTCACAATTAGGATTAAAAATCCCATTACACTTGGCAAAGAGAATAAAATTGTGGACTTAATAATGTAGAGCTTTTATCCAAGATTGCAATACTTTCCTTCGTTTTTTTTTTTTACTGGCAAATTGTTCTAACACAAAAGAAGACAGCAGCGAAAAAGCATAAATAAGCACATTTTTAAAGTGACGTGACGCGACCATGTGAGAACGAAAACTTTGAGTAAAAATATCGGTTTGGGAAAGTCAATAGTGATGATACAAAGCATTCGATGTACTTGTACTGTATGTTAAACTGAATGATAATAATTGATACTAGGTATACTTAGTCTGCTTTATCAGAATTAATGTGCTAAGGTATTCCGTCGGTATAAATCTAAGTAAATTGTTATACATAAAGCATCTGGTTCACATTCAATTCAGCGCTCGGCCCGTATTGTTAGTAGTTATCCAAGAAGTTAGTTTCCACCGGTTAGCTTTACGAGCATCGTGAGAACTGGAAACTGGCACCGATGTAATTTATTAATAACATTAATAAAATTTCAAGAATGTTTGCATTTTCGTGTAAACAAAGATTCCCGGGCCCGCATCCCGAGGGTCGGGTGCAAGCACGCATTAATTACTTTGCAAGGGTTGAAAGGTACCCGTAGGATAGTTGGTAAAATACGCGGGAACTAGGTGACACGTGAACATATCATAATGAAAATATTTCATTATGCTCAGTCATTTTACTTATTGCATTTCAGTTTACATTAGTAATTTCATTACGGTTTTCATGAAAAAAGTAACCACAACGGCTTTTTTGTTAATATTTTTCTATTTCAATTTGAAAATAACTACTTAGCTAAAATAATTCAAAAATTACCTTTTTGGAAACATTTGGCCACAACCAGAAATGTAAGGCAGCCATAATTGTTTGTCATAAAACATTCACGCGTCCGATACAGGCGCGGCAATTTTATTGAAAACATTTTGCAATACCAGTAACTGGGTTTTCTAGATTCTATACGGAAAATGGTTGAAATCAACGACGCACGAGGCTTGTTTCCAAAATGTAATGTCCATGATGGATTACTGTCCGATAGTGGAAAAGTGAGAAATAATTGAATAATTCGGTTCAAATTCGTGGCAAATGGCAAAATCTGTTTATCTAGAAAACACCCTAACACTTTTATCTACAGTTTTCTTTCAACTTTCTTGTGCTGTATAAATTTAATTTTGGTTAGCAGCTAAGTTTAGGTACCTCTAATGATAAATGACGCTGGTGTGTTTTTGATAAAAAAATATTGTCTGTAAAGGAAATCCACACGCAACGAATTCACACTTCATTACATTCTCTTCTCATTTGTTGGTCGGCTAAAGCTGCTGAATTAAAAAAGGCATTTGCGAATGTCATGAAAATTAGGCCCGTGAGGCCCGTCCAATTTCAGCCGCGGGCAACTCGTGTTTAGCTAGGTATAATGTTTCCTTAATTACCTTCTAACACTTTTCGTCCGAGTCCAGTGACGTGTGAAAGCTTGTGTTATAAGGATAGTTTCGTAGAAGTGAAAAACCAAATTCACTGAGAAGACTTTTATTTTCTTTTCTTACTTGTAATTCTTAATCTTTTATAAAGAAAATTATATAACACACAACGACTAAGCTTAGACAACTGTTCGCTTCGGAGTCTCTCGATCAACTGCCGGATTGCCGAGGAGTTCTGCCGCTCGTACCCAGACCGTTTCGCGCCATTTGGTAAAAATGGCGGGAAACATAGAAAGTAAGCGCCAAGCACGCCCATTGGTCGGACAAAATTTAGTGGAAAAATGACCGTACTTATTGACTTTATGATAAAGAAATGTAATAATGCTTACAGCTCGGCCATCCTGCTTGAAGCGAGACCCTTCGCTTATTAATATAAATCGCTTTTATTACAAATATTTTGTCTTACAATTATGAAGTAACATTAACTAACATTAGTTATTAAAACATAATAATTATTAATCGATCCAGTTTAATTATATTTTCATACTGTAATTCTATAGACACAATTATTACAGTTACATAGAAAACTAAAGATCAGATAAGTAAACTAAGAAAGTAAGTGGGTAGAAGTTATTAAAAATAATGAACTAAATATAAATTCGTCATTACAATACTGAACACATTAAAGTGATTTTTAGTTTCACGGAAATCTAATAAAGTTCGTAATTACAATAGTTTATACAGTTTATTAATTGTTATTTCTTGCTTCACTATAATTGATAATTATTATTATGATAAGCACACTATCTACAAAGTTATGGTAAGCACACTATTTACAACGTTATGATAAGCACACTATTTACAAAGTTCATTACTATAATACATAACTAAACTATTTATTCATCCTCATCACTAATTTCTATTAAAGCTCGTCCAAGGTTGTATTTTGTCGATAGCTACTACATTTTCATATCGTCTACCCTGCTTACGAGTAAGAGGGGTATCTTCAATAAGATACCTGTCATTTGGAAGCACTTTTACTATACGATAAGGGCCTTGATATTTATTTACTAATTTTTGAGACTTGCCGTCATGTGGAACTTGTCTTTCCACCCTAACTAAATCCCCCTCTGTATACTTCGTTGCCGGTTTTCTATGTTTATTAAATCTTTCAGCATCTTTAGCCTGTTGTTCCTTAATGTTTTCGCTGGCTTTTTCACGTATGTCTACTGGCTCTTCTGGGTTCGGGATGTTAGATGTATCACATATTACCTCACTCAAAATGCCTTGAGACCTACTGGTAATATTGAACCCAAAAAGTAATTCGGAAGGGCTCTTCTTAGTAGTTTTATGAGTAGTCGTATTAAGACCTAATTGGATATCAGAAATATGTTCGTCCCAATTTTTCTCATCATCTCGATGCGAGGAGGTCGATAACGCATCAAGAATAGTCCTGTTAAACCTTTCTACCTGCCCATTAGCTCTAGGTGTTGCGACAGCATTTTCTATATGTTTAATGCCGAAAGTCGAAGTAAAATCTTTGAACGTTTTACTGGTAAAAGATGACCCCTTGTCTGTGATCAAGCGTGAAGGCACGCCAAAGAAACTAATAAACAATTTTATTGCTCGTATTGTAGTAGCGGATTTCGTGTCTCTAACTGGGATTATATTTACAAATTTAGTAAACCCGTCTACTAAAACTAATAAATAGCAGTTGCCTTTCTTACTTTTTATGAAAGGCCCAAGGTGGTCTGCATGAAGGGTATGGAACGGCTTTGTATTTTTTTCTATTGGGTGAAGTTCACCTTCCCTTTTTCCACCTGGTGTTTTGTGGTGAGCACACTCTAAACAAGAAGACACGTATTTTTTTGTAAAACGACGCATTTTAGCAAACCAATAGTGTTTCTTGATTCTTTCGAGTGTTTTGTCAAAACCACAATGTCCTACATCGTCGTGATTTTTTTTTCACGATTTGCCAACGGACTCCTTTAGGCACTAACCATTTAAGCTCCCCATCAACTATACGATACACGCGATCGTTTTTAATTTTATAGTTTGCACAGTAGTCAGTTACTTTTTCGGAGTCTGGATCACTCAAAACTTCTTTGATCCTTTTGACTTCTTCGTCTGTGCATTGAACGGTGCTTATCCAGTCTTGCCCGAGGTTTTCTACGGAAAGTGAGTCAAGCGTGTTGCTTTCCGTTTCCACCAATTCAATTGGATTGCGGCTCAATGCATCGACGTGAGTCATCCTGGATCCTGGTCTATATTCTATTGAGCAATCATATTCCTGAAGCTGCACCCACCATCGAGCAATTCGTGGTATAATGTCTCGTTTAGTCATAGTATATCTCAATGCATTGCAATCGGTGAGGATCTTAAATGGGACTCCAAGTAAATAAACACGGAATCGACTAAGGGATGCAACGACGGCTAGGGTCTCAAGTTCGTAAGAATGTAACTTGCGTTCATCAGGCGTGGTTTTACGACTGAAATACGACACCGGTTGAAAAACCCCTTCGGTATTGGATTGCATCAGAATCCCTGCAAGACCTTCTTTGCTAGCATCGGTATGCAGTTGAGTGTCTGCGTTAGGGTTGTACAACATCAACAGAGGTCGTCTAGTTAGGAAAGCTTTGATTTTATCAAAAGCTTCTTGCTGAGCTTCTCCCCATAGCCATGGAATATTTTTTTTTAAAAGGTCAGTGAGTGGTGCTGTGATTACAGCGTACCCCTTTATAAATCTTCTAAAGAATCCGGACAAGCCCAAAAACTGCCTTAGTTCGTGCTGATTACATGGTTCAGCAAACTTAGAGACAGCTTCGGTCTTTCTGGCCCCCGGACGAATTCCGTCGGCATTGATTTCAAAGCCAAGAAAGTCCAAAGTGTTTTGGAAGAAGTTACAATTTTGCTCAGTTTAAGCGTTAGCCCCCTTCACTGAGCAAGTTAAGGACTTCTTCTAACCTTTGTAGACCTTCAGAGAAGCTCTTTGATGGGATTAAGATATCATCCATGTACACAAGTGCGTATTTAATTTTCGCTTCTTGTAAAATTTTGTTAATGGTCCTCTGAAATACAGAAGGAGCATTGACTAGCCCGAAAGGCATGCGGTTATATTCAAATTGGCCATCGGGAGTTACGAATGCCGTTTTTGATCGGGATTCCTCTGATATAGGTATCTGATAATACCCAGAGGCCAAATCAAGGGAAGTAAATAAAGTGTTGCCCGACAACTGATCAAGCTGGTCTTCAATACGGGGTAAAGGATAGTGGTCCTTTTTCGTCTTACGATTTAACGCCCTATAATCGACGCAAAGGCGTTTTTCGCCAGTTTTCTTTTGCACCAAGACTATAGGGCTCGCGTAAGGCGAGGAAGACTCTCTAACTATCTCATTATCCAGCATTTCTTGGACCATGTTTCTAACTAACACTCGCTCGGATAATGATAATCGATATGGCCTGTATACAACTGGTTGCGTATCTTCCAGTTCTATTACCATTTCTGTAACATTTGTAAGCCCCAGATCACTGAGGCCACAAGAAAAACAATCACCGTGCCGTAAAAGTAATCTTTGTAATTCCAATTTTTCATCATTCGTAAGAGAATTTCTACAGTTAATATTACTGTCTAGTTCGGCCTCACTAAACTGAATGCTAAATGATTCAAGAAAGCGGCAGTCATCAGAAGTTTTTTTAAATAACGCACGAGTCAAAAGAGAACCTCCAAAGAAAGTAATATTACGAGAAGCAGCGTTATACACCAAAAGAATGCTTTCACCGTTTTTAACTTGATACTGGCCAGGCTGTAAGTAGTATTCATTACCTTCGGATCCTCTTAGTGACCCATTAACTAACAGGTATCCATTGAGGTTGTCATTTGGGGCTTTAACAGGGATGCACCTAGTGGAGTTCCCTGGTATGTGTATTTCTTTCGTTATGGTTAGCTGAACTTTATCATTTGAAACTCTTTCAAAGATTAGTTCGGTCGGCGTTTTGGTTATTACAATATCAGGTTTTTCCGTAAACGAATGCCCTAATAAGATTGGCTGTTGCACAACATAATCTTCGACAACGTACAAGTCAATAGTTTCTTTAATACTTTGAACTTCAACCGTACCTGTAGCTATGCCTACTGGTGCAACTAAATTAGCTCCTATACCCCTCAGTACAGGCAAACCTTTAGGAATTGTAACATTGAGCCCTAGTTCTTTTGCTTTACTTTCCTGTATAAGTGAGCATTGACTACCTAAATCAACATGACATTTAACTACAACATCATTCACCTTTACGTTAATTATATACTTATTATTAGTGTTATCGATGTCTAGCTTAGCCACTTGTTTAACGTTATCGTTAGTACCTTGGCCTAATTGTTTATTCTGATTCTGACTATGTTTAAATCTAAAACAATGCTCTTGCAAGTGTCCCATCTTATCACAATATGTACATTTTACCGGTGGCTTATTACATTTCAAACTACGATGACCAATTTCGCTACAGTTATAGCATTTAACAGTAATTGGTGAATTATTTTTCGACAGGCTTGCCCTAGCTGTTAAAATTCTACGATCGTTACGAGGCCGGAAGGGCAGATCCGTTGGATTTCTATCCCTGACTTGAGCTACCTTTACAGTCTTAAAGTATTTTAATACCTGTTCTGGTTCATTGAATTGTGCGGCTTGGGCACCTACCCTCACGGCCCTATCTTCTACACCATATAGTATACAATCAACGGCTTGTTTCCCGTATATCCTACATCGGTTCAAAAGGTTTACCTTACTATAGTAATAGTGCTCCAAAGACTCGCCATATTTCACCTTTTTAGCTAACATCTCTGTCAGGAGCTCAGCATAATCCTCTCTGCACGGGAAAGACTCGATAAGTTTTTTTTTCCATTCTACCCAAGTAAACAAAAGGGATGGTAATCCCTGATACCATAATTTAGCAACACCGGTTAATTTTGGTAATGCATAATGAATAGTTTCTTTATCATCCCATCCGTATATTTCGGCACATTCTTCGACTTTAGTTAGCCAAGTTAAAATAGTTTGCTCTTTTGACATAGGGTCAAATTCGGGAATGACATTCTTGTTAAATGAAAGCTTAGGTTTATCTGAGCTCCTGACTTTGTCAAGTAATGATAAGAACCTATCAAACATAGCAGTTTCGTTCTCTCTATTATTAGCCCTAGACGTCCGTCGCCGTTTCGACGGACGGTCGTACCGGTCATCAGAATCTTCTGATGACGAACTAAGTCGCCTTCTCACCTTCGTACGTCTTTGAATACCTTCAGTAATGTCGCGGGACTCCGTCACGTAATGGCGACGACCTTGATCATGTGCACCAAGTATCGGACTTAGACAGTTATCAGTAACTTCAACGCCTGGACCTCGCCCTATACCAGGTACTCCTAGGCCCAGACCTTGCTCCTTACCGGGTACTCCTAGGGCTGGACCTCGACCTCTACCAGGTGCTCCTAGGCCCGGACCTCGACCCCCATGGGGTGCTCCTAGGTCCAGACCTCGACCCTTACCAGGTACTCCTAGGTTCAGCCCTCGACCCACATTGGGTACGCCTAGGTCTAGACCTCGACCCCCATGGGGTGCTCCTAGGTCCAGACCTCGACCCTTAGTTCGTTCGCCTCGGCCGGTTCCTCCAGTGTAATTGTCCATGTCTGACACTGACATTAAAATTAAGAGGGTATTAAAAAGTATATTATATCTAGTATGAAATTTCACACCCTAGACTAGAGAGTAACCCTGGCATGGTGTGTAATCAAGTATACAACTACATGCAAGCCCAGGGAGTAGCCCTGGCAGTTTGCATGCAGAAGTATTGGAATGAAAAATAACTTATCACTGAATTAAAATTTTACGCATCCCCAGAGAGTAGCCCTGGCACGATGTGTAATTAACCAACAACTACATGCAATCCCAAGGAGTAGCCTTGGCAGATTACATGCAGTATTGAAATTAAAAATCAGCTTAAAATCACTAAATTAAAATTTTACACATCCCCGGAGAGTAGCACCAGCATGATGTGTAATTTACCAACAACTACATGCAATCCCAAGGAGTAGCCTTGGCAGATTACATGCAGAGGTATTGAAATTAAAAATAGCTAAAAAAAAATACTTAATTAAAATTTTACACATCACCGGAGAGTAGCTCCAGCGTGATATGTAATAAACCAACAGCTATATGCAATCCCAAGGAGTAGCCTTGGCAAATTACATGTAGAGGTATTGAGATTAAAAAAAAAAAAGCTTAAAACCACTAAATTAAAATTTTACACATCCCCGGAGAGTAGCCCCGGCATGATGTGTAATTAACCAACAACTATATGCAATCCCAAGGAGTAGCCTTGGCAGATTACATGCAGAGGTATTGAAATTGAAAATAGCTTCAAAATACTAAATGAAAATTTTACACATCCCCGGAGAGTAGCCCCGGCATGACGTGTAATTAACCAACAACTACATGCAATCCCAAGGAGTAGCCTTGGCAGATTACATGCGGAGGTATTGAAATTAAAACCAGCTTAAAATCACTAAATTAAAATTTTACACATCCCCGGAGAGTAGCCCCGGCATGATGTGTAATTAACCAACAACTACATATAATCCCAAGGAGTAGCCTTGGCAGATTACATGCAGAGGTATTGAAATTAGAAATAGCTTAAAATCACTGAATTAAAATTTTACACATCCCCGGAGAGTAGCTCCGGCATGATGTGTAATTAACTAACAACTACATGCAATCCCAAGGAGTAGCCTTGGCAGATTACATGCAGAGGTATTGAAATTAAAACCAGCTTAAAATCACTAAATTAAAATTTTACACATCCCCGGAGAGTAGCCCCGGCATGATGTGTAATTAACCAACAACTACATATAATCCCAAGGAGTAGCCTTGGCAGATTACCTGCAGAAGTATTGAAATAATGCAAAAAAAAAACAGTAAAACTCACTTCATTAAAATATTACACATCCCCGGAGAGTAGCCCCGGCATAATGTGTAATTAACCAACAACTACATGCAATCCCAGGGAGTAGCCCTGGCAGATTACATGCAGAAGTATTGAAATAATACAAAAAATAGTAAAACTCACTTCATTAAAATATTACACATCCCCGGAGAGTAGCCCCGGCATAATGTGTAATTAACCAACAACTACATGCAATCCCAGGGAGTAGCCCTGGCAGATTACATGCAGAAGTATTGAAATAATACAAAGAAAAACAGTTAAAATCACTTCATTAAAATATTACACATCCCCGGAGAGTAGCCCCGGCATAATGTGTAATTAACCAACAACTACATGCAATCCCAGGGAGTAGCCCTGGCAGATTACATGCAGAAGTATTGAAATAATACAAAGAAAAACAGTTAAAATCACTTCATTAAAATTTTACACATCCCCGGAGAGTAGCCCCGGCAAAATGTGTAATTAACCAACAACTACATGCAATCCCAGGGAGTAGCCCTGGCAGATTACATGCAGAAGTATTGAAATAATACAAAGAAAGACAGTTAAAATCACTTCATAAAAAAATTTAAACCTTCACTTCCAATTAATAAAAATGAAGAAAGAAAAAAAACGTTTCATAAAAATAAGCCTATGTCCTATAAAATTACAAAGCGGAAAGAAAGAAAAAAAAATTTACTTATATGGAAATTACATTGATTTCTATTATTCGAATATGTTTTTTTTGTACTTTTCATTGGATTGATTCAACTGTTTCTTTTCTTATTCAAAGTGGTTTACAGATTAGTGTAAAAGATTCAACTTACGTTTATAGCAGGCGTGGCGAGAATATTAGAATATTCTCGATCGATCTCACTTCTGAAACTATAAGGATAGTTTCGTAGAAGTGAAAAACCAAATTCACTGAGAAGACTTTTATTTTCTTTTCTTACTTGTAATTCTTAATCTTTTATAAAGAAAATTATATAACACACAACGACTAAGCTTAGACAACTGTTCGCTTCGGAGTCTCTCGATCAACTGCCGGATTGCCGAGGAGTTCTGCCGCTCGTACCCAGACCGTTTCGCGCCATTTGGTAAAAATGGCGGGAAACATAGAAAGTAAGCGCCAAGCACGCCCATTGGTCGGACAAAATTTAGTGGAAAAATGACCGTACTTATTGACTTTATGATAAAGAAATGTAATAATGCTTACAGTGTTTTAACAATGAATTTAAAGTTCTTGGTTTTAAACTAAACATGCTCACGACAGCAAAGACACTTGTCTTTTTACTTTTTATAAGTTGGTAGTTGGTTTTTGGCAGGGCAGTCGAGTTTGTTAGTTTTTATTATATTATTTATTTTAGCTATTTTGTTTTTTCACTTTTTCGTAGGTACTGAGAAGTACTAAAAAGTAACTTTTCAACACACTTGCTCGTAAACTGAGCCCTAATACATCGTTTTTAGGGCCATAAACCGAGCTATAACAATCGCGTGCAATAATATTATATAAAACACTACTAGTACGCTAAAGAATTAACCCTACAAAGTTAAATTAGTACCTTACTGCAAGTTCTATGCGAGTAAACAGACCATTCCAAATTTAGTCGGGAAATACAGTTATTTTTTTAGAAACAACAAACAGGTTTTATACTGCTGAAAATTCATATATACAGTTTTGGAATAAATAAATGTGTAAGTCCTTAATTAAGGCGGTTGTATGACCGAAAGTGGCGCCCTCAGAGGTTTTTATACAATAAGTTATTAATAGAAAAAGATTTTTATAATGTTTATCGTGGAGATATTAGGGCCCATGGTCTAGTATTTTTAGAAGGTATGTGTCAAAAACGGCCACTTTTAGCAGTTTTGCTATCTACTTCTAGCAGTGACTACGAGGGAATGTAACGATACCGTCTAAAAATACTAGACTGTGGGCCCTAAAATCTCCACGATAAACATTTTTAAAATTGTGTATTAGAATTATAATATTAAATATAATTCACCGCGGCGCTACTTTCGCTCAGGGTACCACCTTAAGTCAAACAAATATTTATTATTATCAAATTATTCATAATTCACAATATTTTGTTAAAAAATATTACAATATAAATTTGCATTTTATCACTTAAAATTATAAATTTGAAGAGGCTGTAATGCTCACTACCCCTTTGTTCGCAAGATATTTTTTTAAACTTATTTTGTTTTTGTCGTATTTGTTGCTGTGTGGTAACGTCGTATGGAACTCGTGAGCTCTACTTGGCTGAGTTACGCCCTCGCCTGCGGCTCGGGCTGCAACCCACAGCCTTGTGTGCAATGAGCAACCTAAGCTAACTTGTCTCATAATGTACTATTATTTTTCAGATCACATACCTCTAGTGGTGGGCTCGGTGGGCCCGTACGGAGCCCACCTGCACGACGGCTCCGAGTACGACGGCAGCTATGCAGACACTACTACAGTTCAGGTAGGCTTTAAATTGTACCCAACTCTTTGTCCCCACTGGTGACCATGACCATCAGCCATTTTTATGTCCCCACTGCTGGGGCACAGGCCTTCCTTATAGGTGCATAAGGAGGAGAGCCATAACCCACCACGCGGGCCCAATGCGGATTGGTGTGTATTAACTACTGCAAATGCAATCGGGACCAACGGCTTAACGTACTTTCCGAAGCACGGAGGAACTCGAGATAATAAATTTTTGGTCACCCATCCCATGACCGACCCTTAAGTTGCTTAACCTTCGCAATCGCTGGGCCAGGCGCTAAACTGGTGGTCAAAGGTGGAATAGGATTTGATTAGACATAAAAAAATTCATAGTACCTAGGTAAGTACACTGAGAAAAATGCCCATCATAAATGACGTGAATTCAGATTAAAATAAGATGGATTCACTTAAAGCACGGAGTATACTGATATCATCAAAAAGTACGATGATACTACTGTTGCTGATGATAACGGTATTTAAGATGACATGTCACCATACCTTTGGTAGGACGAGCATACAATATTTTTTATATTGTATGCTCGTCCTACAATATAAAATATTGTATGCTCGTTCCTACTACTTATGGTTACTGTCATTGTACATCGAGTTATATCCTATTATTTTTCCTACTATTTCTCGATGACATCCTCTTATGTCAAAAAATATAATATTCTTTCATTATATCTCAAGTTATGTCCTATTATTTTTCGTACTATTTATTGATGACTTCCTCATATCTCCAGTTAGGTCCTAATATTTTTCCTACTATTTAGAAATTATTTCCTCATATATTCGGTTGTTTCCTACTATTTATCGGTGACTTCCTAATATCCTTAGTGAAGTCCTACTAATTAAAATATACTTTTCTCGCATTTCGGGTTAAATCCTACTATTTAGCAACGATTTCCTCATATCTCCGGTTATATCCTATTACTTTACGTGCTATTTATTATTACATCCTCTTATCCTTGGGTTATCCTAGTACAGTCGCCATCAGATATACTGTAGCAGAAAAGGTGATCAAATACTTCTGAACAGTTTAAAATATCAATAAATTCCATACACTTCGTTTACACTTTGTATGGAATTTATTGATATTTAAACTGTTCAGAAGTATTTGATCACCTTTTCTGCTACAGTATATCTGATGGCGCCTGTACTAGGATAACCCAAGGTAAGAGGATGTACCTAATAATAAATAGTAGGTACGTAAAGTAATAGGATATAACCGGAGATATGAGGAAATCGTTGCTAAATTGTAGGATCTTACCCAAAACACAAGAAAAGTCTATTTTAATTGGTTGGACTTAACTAAGGATATGAGTCACCTTATTTGCTACAATATATCTAAAGACGACTGTACCTACTACTTCTTTCTTACCTAATTCACATTCCTAAAATATAAAAAAGAGGATCGCGCATAAGTAAAAAATAACAATTTAAAGCATGTGAAATATAGAAAAAGTAATAGGTACCTTCATAACTTGGCAATATGCAATTGCATTAAAAACTTAAAGAGAACAGGAAGACACGTGTATAAAAAAACAGAAATAGTAATCAAGAGTAATTTTATTTATTTTTGAAAGTAACTTTAATTATTGCAATATCAATATTTCTTTTTGAAAGTAAGTAACGTTAATTTTTACAATATTATTTTTTTACTTTTATATAAGTAATTATTTATTAATAAATGTAATGTACAACAGAAAAAAGACACCAAAAATAATGTACCTACCTATTCGCAAATTGAGCACATAATAGTACTTAATTATAATAACACAGGCTTATCATTATGGTGAACAACTTTTACTTTGGGCACAACATAATTCGACGAAATTTACTTAAGGTGGTACCCTGAGCGAAAGTGGTGCAGCGGTGAATTATATTTAATATTATAATTCTAATACACAATTTTAAAAATATTTATCGTGGAGATTTTAGGGCCCACAGTCAGTATTTTTAGACGGTATCGTTACATTCCCTCGTAGTCACTGCTAGAAGTAGATAGTAAAACTGCTAAAAGTGGCCGTTTTTGACACATTTGCTATCTATTTCTACGAATGACTACGAGGGCATGTAGTGATACCTTCTAAAAATACTAGACCAAGGGCCCTAAAATCTCCACGATAAACATTATTAAAATAATTTTCTATTAATAACTTATTAAATAAAAACCTCTGAGGGCGCCACTTTCGGTCATACAACTACAGTTTTTTTCGATTTCAGAGTTTACCCGATAGTAAAAGTTATTTAATGGATGAGTACAATGCCCCCCTTTCGGCTTAATACACTATGCTTATAATCCCGTACCTTTATGCTTATAACAATCACAGTATTTGTCAGTCAAAAATAATTTACATAGTTAAAAATAAATACCTATTTAGCATGTCACAACTTACTTACGTACCTAATTATACTCATGACACTAAGAACAATCTTTAGGAAAATCCATAAAATATGCAAAATAATTTAATAAGTAAAATCATGATTCGCTTTCAATGACTTAAGATAAGAACCACCCAGCATTCTGCAAGATACTGTGGGTTACACCCACCGTCTCCGTCAAATCCTTCCAATATTTCTGCTCGTGATGTTTGCCAATCTTTCCTGGAGCGACGGGCAGGAGCCGCAGGAGGTATGTTAAATAAGCAACCGAGGAGTAATATGACAGCAATGAAATTTAGTCTCTGGTTTTGTATCTGAAAAAAAATGCTTATTGTATATAATACTACACATTATTATTAATTTATTTTTTTGTCAAACGAGGACAGACCAGAATAATTACATAAATCCTTACCGTCACAAACTGCTAGTGTGTCTGTTATTTTTTTGCGAAGAAACTTGTGCTTTGTGGTGTTCAGCTTCTGCCGGGCAGCTTTTAAATGGTGTCAGATGAAGCTTCGAAGCTGTCGAGACCGCCGGATTTTAAGCTAAAATCAAACATGTAATTTGTGATAAGAATTCAATGTTTTTGGCAATAATATGATCATTTGATTTTTTCCTTCAAATGATAAGTACACTTTATATGAAGAGAAACTTAAAATTTACCCCAAATAGGTACGTTTTTTTGTCCTCCAAAATGATACGTTTTATATAAAAAGTTAATTTTCTTCCCCCCCAATAAAGTGTGCACGCGCACGCGCACAACATAGGATTGGCAACTTACCTTCAAAACGTTGTATATAAGTATTGAGCTAGATTCCATTATTTTAGGAAGTCATGAGTTGCTTTATCCATAAGTATTGCACTTTGCACTCACTCACATTTAAAAAAATAGTCAAATATAAATTAATTCTGTACACGCTAAAAACTGTCCTTGCGACTCTGCGACTCCGACTGACTGAATGGAGAGAATATACAAAACGAACGACAAGTCGATGAGTAATGAACGGCGAATTTACGTGCTGTCATCGTATTTTTTAGGAATCATACAAAAATTGATGCAAACTCTTAAATAAGTATCTGTAATCGTATTTTTGTAGGATTCATTTTAATTTTGATACTATAAGGGAACGTCATCGTATTCTAGATGCTTCTTCTCAAAAACTATGACAACTTTTTATGGAAGGTGGCACTTTCATTGTGATTTAGAATTATAATCTTATTTATAGATTATCATACATATTTATAGGACAGTGGGCTATTTTCTATTACATAATGTTATAATATTAAGAAGATAATATTATTTTTGATGACCAATTTTTACGATATAATATTTTGGCCAAAACTCTTATATAAGTTTCTGTAATCGTATTTTTGTAGGATTCATTTTAAATTTTGATGCCAATTCCTTATATTTTAAGTGAAGGTAATCTCAAAATAAAAGGAACTAGCACATAATTTTATCATACTACTATAAGGGGACGTCATCGTATTCTAGAGATGCTTCTTCTCAAATACTATGACATCTTTTTATGGAAGGTGGCACTTTCATTGTGATTTAGAATTATAATCTTATTTATAGATTATCATACATATTTATAGGACAGTGGGCTATTTTCTATTACATAGTGTTATAATATTAAGAAGATAATATTATTTTTGATGACCAATTTTTACGATGATAAGTGTCATAATATTGCCTTATTTAACCATATAATTTGACTACATCATAACACGTTTCAAGATAGCGTAATATAAACCTATTATTTCCTTATTTTAGGACAACGCACTTAATTTAAACGTACGCCACGATATTTTAAGATTACCCCAAAATGACATTTTTCTCAGTGTAATTAAAATACCTATAATTAAGAGGTAAACTTTGTTTGTTTAATTGTAAGTGGTTATGTATGGTTAATCTCTGGAACTGCCGAACCTATTAAAAAAAATGCACAAACCTGTGCCGTGGCTGAGGTATTTTCATTTCAGCTTTTGATTATTTGCGGTATCTACTTTGAGAAGCAACTTAAACTAAATAAGTAGTATATCTCGTGGAAGACTTTAACACTCCAAGTAGAGTAGCTAGGAATACCAAACAAGTACCTACAATAGAAATCTATAAATACGTACCTGTGCTATACTAACTAGAATAGCGACAGGGAGACGAACCTCGCTATTTGTAATCACCCACACTTGTAAGGCTGTGTGGCGGATTACACCCGTACGGACAGCAAATTAATGAGCTGTGCTGTGATCTCAGGCAAATATTGCACCAGTAGTAGGTACCATTTTTCAAAGTGATAGTCAATAAATATATTTTCAAATCAAATGTTATGGCTCCTAAAAGCCGCCGCGTGCCGCCTGCCGCAAGTTTTTGGTAGGTAGCCGAGGTACCAATTACATAACTTATTTACTCCCGTGTTTTACACAACTAATGACTACAAAACTTAATATAATATCTAACTTATTCAATGTTTGCTCTACGAAAATAGGCTGCTGTATTTTATTTTTAAAAAAAATCGAGATCCCTACGAAAATTGCAATAATGAAACCCATGATACTAAAACTTTTCCTATAAAAGTAATTAAGTAAGTATTTGCTTCGAAAACTATTGATAATACATAAAATAATGTACCTACTGTATGTTTATAGTTCTCATCATTACTCAGAAATAAGTCGGCGAGGCTATATTATTATGTCTAACTATTACAGTTTAGTCACAATAACATACTATTAGTTATTCTGTGACAATAACCGCTTTTAGTTCAAAGTCAATCAAAACTGGGGTAAAATCGAAAGATTCGTACTTATCATAATATCAATCCTTATCCAACTAAATAATTTCATGATTAAAGTGGATTATTTACATTAAATTCCTCTAATTTTAAATTATTCTAATCGGACCTTTCGTTTAGAAGTTCGACGGATGTGAAAATTCTAAAAGCATGAAAAATGCGCGGTGCGAACAGCCCTACGAATCAAATGCACTTACCTATGCTAAAAGGAAGGTTTATTTTATAATATAAGCAAAAGATAAGCAAGCATTAATGTAAGGTTTTTAAAGGAAGGAAAAAATATTTTAAACATCATTAAGTAATTACGTATACAAAATCTATAGTTTACAACGAAGTGAAATTCTTTTTCATACAAAATATTAAAGTATCCGCAAATAATGAATGCCTGTTTTTGTAACAATGTCTGTTTACAGCTCTTTATACGATATTGTACAAAAGAGTTCTCTTTGTAAGATGTTATTATTATGGGCCATAAAGCTGAAAACTTTCGCCTACTTTCGTTACCGACTCTACCTACAAAGCCAGGCGGAGCACAGACCGCGTTACAAGTTTAAATGAAGCTCGCTATTAGTTCTACTACTGGAGACTGTGAAACGATTAGTAATTTTATACAAGTACCTACCTACATTGTTCCGCTGAAAATGAACGTTTTAACTAAATCCTTGCAAACACTAACCCCTTACAAATAAAGATTGTATAGCAGATGTATAGTTACACAGTGTTTTGTCGCTTTCTTTTCAATGTCAAACTCGAATAGTTTGACAGCGAGTAACCATTGTGTAACTATTCATACATCTGCTATACAATCATTATTAGTAAGGGGGTAAGCTTAATCTATACAACGTACCTACTTATTACAAAATAACCCCAAATGCCGAATATGGTAGATAGGGATTAGGGACCATAAACTGAACAACTCTTACTATGGGACCAACTCTGAAATCACGAAAAAAGCAGCTGTCTCATACAAAAATCAATAACGAAAAAATAAAAATCTATGAAACAGTTGTTTTTATAGCGATTTCAGAGTTTGGTGGTCCCTATCTACCATATTCGGCATTAGAGATTATTTTGTAACACGTTGTATATTAGCTTGTAAGCTTTACATACCTACACCACACCGAATATTTTCAAAATACTTATATTAGACTTTATTTCAGGTATTTTTGCATACTATTTTTTATCCCCTATTTCACTCCCTTCGATATTGATTTTCGCAACATATTAAAAACCCTTTGTTATGTCCATACCCCACGGTCCATATCTATCTACCTCCTTGTCATCAAAATCGGTTTGGGCTTTCACGCCTAAGCCACTGAACCGATTTTTACTACTTAACACATTTAAACTACTTAGCTTTCTTGACGACGATGACGAAAATGACGAACTGCGTCGTCGAGTAGTTTGTACACCGGTTTTCAAGGTTTCCAAAACTCAGTGATTTAGCAACTTACTTTGGAAATAGAGCAATGTTCGTGATGTTGTAATATTTATTTTTAATCACATGCCGAATGTGCTATGCCACTACACCATTAAGCTACTACAACAAAGATTAATTTCCCTAACGAACGACTTTGCTCATGCTGTTCTCGTGGTGTCTTACAGAGTCAACCCACGAGTAGGTGACAGACAGACAGAGAGTAATAGTACATTACAGCCGTGAACGGGAAGCTAGCGATTGCATTGTCGAGGATGGTTTGAAGCCCGAGCCGCAGGCGAGGGCTTTAATCATTCGAGGCAATGCAAGTAGCTTCCAGAACAAGGCTTGTATAGTGCTTTTCTCAAGAAATGCGAGGAAATAAAAAACTTTTCAATTGAAACTTAATTAAATTTAATTAATATTAAAATATATTTATTCTTATAGTAATATACTCTGTGCGCACCATTTTTTTTATTGTATCGTTATTATAGTAGCTATTAAATAATTTAACCTTTATAATATTAACTGTCTTGTCGTTGGCTTGCGTGCCAGAAAAAAGGAACTAAAGTTATGGCTGTATGGTGCAAATGTGCCTTTGCTTTTTTTGTTTTTGTGAACAGCTAAAACAAAAAAAAGAAGTTGCCGCAGACCACCCAGATCATCTTCGCACTGTACCTACTTCCCGCACTGGTGCTGGTGCGGGAAGTAAGTATTGAAATTCATTCCTGGCCTGAATTTTAAATTTAGAATGTGATGAACCAGACCCCCTCGGAAATGTGGAACGCCCCGCATTCCTTTTTCGAATGGAATGATAAGATTTCAGAGCATAAGTGAGAAAAATAATTTATTTATAATAATAAAATTAGTAATGGATAAGTTCCCACATAACGCTTTTCTTTTGTTTCTCATCAGCTGTTATTTCCCCCATTCTGGACCCTCTTTTAAATTGTTCCGCCTGTCTAATATCGTGGTATGTAATATAAAGCTTTTAAGTCTTGAGCTAAGAGTTCTTTCATCTAGGGCCTAGACTTGATGTCTAGATTCTAGGCAATCAGGCTACATTGTCGCTAAAGCATGATAGCATCTACAAAATTATCATAACTAAGATGAGATCTTTTCACTAGAGAATTAGAGACTTTATACTTACCTACCTTTCTTTCTATTCTCCATAAAAACTTTTTAGTTTTAAGTTTGTTGGTCTAACTAAAACTTTAGGCTACTATTTAAATTTATTGTTTTGCGTGAGATTCTATAAAATACCCCCCTGGTACAGTCACGAGCAATAAGATGTACACACCATAGAACTTTGTCACATTACGTTTTGAATAACCTAGGTATAACATTATCACACTGAGAGATATTGATTGAATGTGACATAGTTCTAAAGTGTGTATACATTTTATTGCTCATGTCGTGACTGTACACCTATACCAAGGTATAGTTAGGGATAAGTGAAAAAAAACTAGGTACTTAGATCTACTTAGGATCTACTATAGGAATAAGTGAAAACTCTAATTCACTTATGCCTACTAAAATCACAAACTTACGTCAAATGCCAAGAAATAGGTTGTGTGCCGCAAACCAAGAGTTCGTTTGCCGTAAGTACCTACCTAAATAATAAACTCGAGTTTGTAGTAAGTACCTACCATCTACCTAAATAGGCGAAAGAATGAAACTGCCGAAAACTTATTTTTAATAGAAAAACAAAAATCCAATTTTTAATACTTACTTAGAAAGCATTTTAAAATATAGGTAGGTTACGTTATAGTACATTATGAGACAAGTTAGCTTAGGTTGCTCATTGCACACAAGGCTGTGGGTTGCAGCCCGAGCCGCAGGCGAGGGCGTAACTCAGCCGAGTGTGCAATAAGCAAGAGCTCACGAGTTTCATACGACGTTTTTCAACACATTTGCGAGGAAAAAACAAAGTTATTTGTCACACAGCAACAAATATGGCAAAAACAAATATGATAATTATGGGAAAAGGCGCGCATGTTTTTTTTTGTTTTTTTTTCACACGCCCAACGCAAGAATATTTTGCGATCAAAGGGGTGAGGAGCATACAGCCTACTATTAGTACTTCAAAATTATAATTTTAAGTGACAAAATGCAAATATTTTAATATTTTATAACAAAATATTGTGAATTATGAATAACTTGATAATAATTATATATTTATTTCACTTAATTAAGGACTTACACATTTATTTATTCCAAAAATGTATATGAATTTTCAGCAGCATAAAACCTCTTTGTTGTCAAAAAAAATAACTGTATTACCCGGCTAAATTGGGAATGCTCTGTTTACTCGCATAGAACTTACAGTAAGGTACTAATTTAACTTTGTAGGGTTAATTCTATTACGAACTAGTGTTTTATATATTATTGCACGCGTTTGTTATAGCTCCGTTTATGGCCCTAAAAGCGATGTATTAGGGCTCACTTTACGAGCAAGTGTGTTGAAAATGATATTAATATCATTGGGTTAAGTACCTCAAAAGTGCACTTAAAACAAAACTAGGTATTATTATAGCAAATAATCAGGTAATAATCGCTTACTAATTTAAATTGTTACGTCTAATTTACCAACTTCAGAGCTTCGCTGGAAACTTGTTCAATCGAGGTATCAACTGATTTATAAGTAATTTGATTTCCTGTGTAGGTACAGGTAGGTAATTGAGCACGAGCACGCACGACGTGACAATAAAACTAAAAACTTAAGCAAAAATAATTTAATTAGTCAAAACTTTTATGTAGAGTCAGGAAATACACTCAGTAGAGAGTATTTTAGTTGGATTTACATACTTAGTGGTTTTTTATAGTTCTGCGCGTTGCTGTTGTGAATAATAGTTATCATAATGCATGAACTTGACATAATATTCATTCATGGCCTGCTTCCACACTCCAATTTCAGAAAATTAATATGTCGGTCGGCCCTAATTAGTTCTATTTTCTTTCCACATTAGCCAATGCTTTTAGAAACTTTCGACTTCACCAAATGTTAGAGGTGAAGCTTTTCTAGCTAAAAGCAATAAATTCCAAATGAGCAGCATTTCGATATTTTAGTCTCTTGGATATTTTCGCCTTTGTTTTGTGGGAACATAAAGGAGATTTACCTGTTTATTAATGGCTAAGCCGTGAGGTTAACACTGTGGCAGGTTATACCATCAAAATGGTACACAACATTATTAATGTATGTCGTGGGCGTGTTGTACAGTAGCAATTTCCCTTCGATCATTTAGCATAACGAGCAATCTTTTATATTTTTTAAGGAATTTAACTCTGAGATGCCGTCGCCGTCGGTTACGCCGCTATTACCCTTATTAAATAATTTAATCGAAAACCTTGCTTGGTTAGAAATACAATAATGTACTCACATAGGTATGTCGTGCGTGGGCGTAGGCGTGCGTAACGTGTAAGTATGTACCTATCTATTTCGCAAAATCACACAATATTTAACGGCAGTAAGTACCTATTATTGTTACGTCTGCTTATAAACGGATGATGAGTATGACAGATGTTTGCTTAATATAATGTAGTAAACAAACAAATTGTGCTATTAAGTAGGTAGGGCAAAATATAACAATGGGTTAGGCGAGACGTGAAAATCGACCGCGACCTTGTTCAGTATGCAAGCCTTTCACAAAACACCTAACTAATGAGCTGTCACAGGTCCCGACTCCCGGCGCAGATGCTGGTTAACAGTCTCCGCTACGTTCCATAGTTTATCAATCACTCATTATCAAAACAAAGGACCAACGTATCGGAGAACCTCACTAGCCATTAACAACAAAGTGAATTAAGATTGAGTGCCCTTTTAATTAACATTTTAACGATTGCGATTTCCTCTACTGAACCCTGGACGCCATGGATGCATAGCCAAATAAAGGTTGAAAGCGGCAGCTAAATCGTAAAGAGGGCCGTAAAGTTGCTGGCAAATTAAAATTTACATCGGCAATATGAAAAACTCCCTCGCCATTCCTCGACTTTTTTTTTCAACCGAAAGCATTTGACTGGGGTGGACAGTTAATTAACGAAACCTAGAACAAATGGCCATCAAAAACAAACATGAAGTAACAAAAACTCTTCAGCTTAATTAATTTGCGATCCTTTTAGATAATTTGAGGACACCTGTTAAATTGTTTTCATTAATTTGTGTTATTGCAAAAAAAAACTACCTCATTTAATAACATTCGGAAGTCATTTTATCAGCCAGTTATATGTTTTGGTTAACCAATCTAATAGACGTAACCTATTTAAATTTCAGAGGCTTTTTCTCTCAACCGCATAATAATCCGTGTTCGATAACTATCAGATAATTATGGAAATTTAATTAACACGTGGTGGTATTTTCTCTCCACATCTTTATTATTTTAATCCTCTGTTCCCAAACCAATTAATTACGAATGCGTCAGTCTATCTATAATATGATTAAAATAATTTGCAAGATTTCTTTACTTAAGTAGGTAAGTACTTAGTTACAAGTGAAACTAAATAAAAGCTAAGTAGTATATACGAAAATCCGTTAGCATCATTAGCGTAGGTAGGTACACGGAGTGCTGAAGTATTACAGAACACTTTTCACGAGAAAACGTGCCAAAAATTTTCATACTTTCGAAGGTTCAAATGGAAATACGAAATTGCTTCAAGGTTCAGTTTGTAAAACTTCCTTATAGAAGAAAGTTAAAGAATTCCAACTGTTCCCAATAGGCTCGCTTAGCTCCTTTATAAAATTGAAAGCACATTTCTGAAAGAAAAGTCACCTGCCGGTATAAGCGTTGCCGAAATAAAACCTGGTCAGTAGATGGAATTTGCAACAAGGATTTGTTCTTTAAATTTGTTGCCTTGGACATGGACGAATTTATTATTTTCCATGCCAAAGGCTAAGTTATAACGCGCCTCGGATAGACTCTCGAGAGCAAGCTTGGTAGATTGCCCTATGAAAAGTTGGTATGTTCAATGTTCATTGGTAGTATCCTCGTGGTAGTCTCGGTACTAATGTCTTAGATTGCACTACGAGAATTGCTATTGCAACGTCCACACCGGTTAGAGATGATAACTTTTAGGAAAGATTTCTACTTCTAAGGAAAAGTATTCTTGAAAACTTTCAAAACTTCCGGCAACTTTGGATGTTTTAAAAAATATTTTTCTTCTTAATAATTAGATACCGTGAAACTCGCCATATTTTGCCGCTTTTTGCGCACAATCGGTTATAACTCCCAAAAATGTAAGACAAGGACTAGTTTTTTTTATTTGTAAGCCAAGTGCAACCTCAACTCTTGATGATAAGACTCGAAAATTGCGTTGAGTTTTAATTACCAAAAAAATATTTTTTAAAGTCGAACTCCTCAACGTCCTGCCAACATTTGCCACTGCTTATAACTCTTGAACTATAGTAATAGTAAACACAGTTAGTATGGTTCAAAGTGTCCCCAGTTTTTCTAAATACTTATCTATCAATAAATTTATTTTGCAAACTTCCTAAGTTGCTGGTAATTTTGGAAGTTATCAAGAATATTTCCGGAAGTATTCCTGAAATATTCTAAAGTTTCGTAAACATTCCGATGTTTACAGCACTAACACTAGTGCGCTTATGTACAGCCACAGGATAGATATATGGTTCAGCATATAACTTGTGATTTTAATATATAGTTATCGTGGACGAGGCGCTTTATGTTTTTCGTATATTTCAGACAATGCGCGAGTGGCACCTGCCTCGTATCCAGGCCCTGGTGGAAGCCGGCGTAGACCTGTTGGCGCTGGAGACGATCCCCTGCCAGGAGGAGGCCGAGATGCTCTGCGAACTGCTGCGGGAATTCCCTGGCATGAAGGCCTGGCTGTCTTTTTGCTGCAAGGTTTGTATACTTTTACTTTTTTTATGCTCAACGGGATAGTGCTTGGCCTATTCATCTCACCTGATGTTAAGGGACGACACCTAAGGCCAATGGTGGAAGCGCACTACACCAGGAATCCTCGAACTGTCTACCTTACCTCTAAATGCCGGAACACAGAAATTTTCAGGCGTCAGACTTAGGTAAGATGGTGGTAGCTAGCCAGGCGGACTTGGAAATAAGCCCTATCACCGACCGAACCGAGTAGGTACAACTTGTACTCCCCCTGGGAATCGAACCCCATGACCCCTGCGTCTTAAAACGAGTGGGCGAACCACTAGACCAGCCTGCCTAGCATGACCGATTTATATCGCGTGATATAGCATTTTATCGACACTCAACTGTCAAACTCCTTTGTCTTTTTGACAGTTAAACGTGATAAAACGCTATATCACGCGATATAAATCGGTCATGCTAGGGGGGCAGAGGCGGTTAAAAGGTTACCTTTATCCGATGACATTAAATAGATACCTACTCACTTATGTCACAGAAT
The DNA here is from genome assembly GCA_950108535.1 of Agriphila straminella. Lineage (NCBI taxonomy): Eukaryota > Metazoa > Arthropoda > Insecta > Lepidoptera > Crambidae > Agriphila > Agriphila straminella. Next base: position 10,344,103 of record OX467308.1, read on the forward strand.
AATCCATAAGTATTTAAAAGTTCGCGCGAATTTTACAGTTAATCCTGCTTTTGCGAAAACATTACAAAGTGTTTTTTTTTTCAAATATTCTTACGTAGTACAAAGTAAAAGGTCTCCAAACAAGTAACAGAGCCATGCATAGGTACCTACAATAATCTATTTGTGATGCCTAAGATAATATAACAACTGTTAATATTTCACAGCAAATTCTTTCTCGCTCAATATCACAAACTAAGTGTAGACACTACCTACCTACCTAGCTAGAATAAAAGAAAAAAGCGATTCGCGTCTCCGAATGCATAAGTAGCTATTTGTCTGCATACAAGAGCGACTGATAAATTGTGTCGTTAGTACATATGTACTACAGACACATACACTTCCCAGGGATCCATTATTTTGATCCACATTGTGTAAATAGTTATACCTACCTGCATTTAAAAATTTTAGTAAATCTCGTTACCTATAGGTACGTTTCGATATTTGCAACAATATTAGAGAAACTCAAAACATGATATTGCTATTGCGCGAAATCATCAAAATTGTAATCGGATCAGATACCTAATTGAGTCGCCATTGTGGAGTCTACAATGATAGCACAAGTTACGTCACCATCATAGTTTGGGATGGTTTGGGGTAAAAATGAGTGGCAACTAGGTATTTATTTAAGTATATTTATAATAATATGTTTCGTAAGTAAGAAAGTAGGTAAGTATATAATAAATTAGTTATCAGTAATCAAGAAAATTACCTAATTGAAAATAAAATACTTATTATCACAATAATCCAGACCTAGACCTCAGAAACGACAACATTTCAAAATATTATTAAAATCTTGGATTAAAAAATGTACCTAGACTGACTTCAGCCATAAATACGTAAGTAGGTACTAGGTATGCAAGAGTATAAAAAAGCAGTAAAATGTCCTTAAAGGAGTTCTAGAAGGGAGCTATCGGAAGAGCATTAAAAGAGCATTTGTTTTAAAAGAAACTGTAGTCAGCGTTTAGTAATTAAATTAAAACGAGATCCGAACGAAAGTAAAAAAAAACAAATTTAAATTAGCTGGATTTCCTTTTATTATAAGGATTCTCTTTTATTACAGGATAATCAGAGTATAGCGCACGGCGAGAGTTTCCAGAAAGTTGCGAAAAAATGCTGGGAAGCGAATCCCGACCAGCTGGTCGCCGTGGGGGTGAACTGCTGCGCGCCCTCCTTCGTGACGAACCTAGTGAAAGGATTCAATGACGACCGGCCGCACTCCCCCATTCCACTTATCGTCTACCCCAATTCAGGAGAAAAATACAACCCTCAAATAGGGTAAGATTCCGCACAAGATAAGTCGCCAAACTTCTTTCAGAGCAAACAGCCATTTTCTCGTTTCAGGTAGTAAGTACGTGCCTACATGCAGTAGGTGGTAACATTTGTATTCTAGATAAGGTGGCCAGTTTATTACGCGTGACAGTTCACCTTATAAAGGCCATTTTGACTCGGTTATATTCTCGGGAAATCGTATAACATGGTGTTAATTATGTACGCTGTTTTCAAAACAACGGTTACCTACCAAAACTGTATGAATTTTTTTCTGCCCATTGTTATTACGACGACGGGATACAATGGAGGTGCAGAATATATTTTCTAACGAATTTTTAGATTTTAGCATTCACAATGCTATTTTTATACATTAAGTTACTTAATATAACTGAAAAAATATTAGAAAAAATCGACTCACCCGTAGCAGTCCCGTTTGAGCTGCTACGGGTGAGTCGATTTTTTCTAATATTTTTTCAGTTAAATTAAGTAACTTAATATATTTTTTATTTTGGGAAATTACTTTGTTTAGGGGTTTTTTTAACGTACACCAGTTTACGCATCAGACACAAAATAAGTCTTTGTGGTAAGATGCTACAAAGATAAATATAAATCGCTTCTTTTTGACTTGTACCATATCGACCATCGATCGAGATCTAATAGTCAACATTAATAATACTTAGGGCGTCTTCTATTGTCGATTTTTCTCACACAGAGATGATGATAAAGGTGCTTCAGTTACTTAGGTATCTACTTGTTATTATTTCGAATTATGATCATGAATGACGGCCCACTCCGCCCACTATCAGCAATAAAAATAAAATATTTCTGATTTTCTTTCCTGAACTTTAAAAAAGTCTCGTAAAGTGATACAGATACATAGATACTTATTTTTTTCACTTAACTTAACACATGTGGCATTAGTAAGCTGAGTGTTTAAAAACAGCTGTTTCATACAAAAATTAAATATCAAAATGTATGAAACAGCTCATTTTTTTCACGATTTCTGGTCTCATAGTAAAAGTTGTTCAGTTTGGTCCCTATCTACCATATGCGACATTAGGGGTATTTTTATAACACGTTGTATAATCGTGTTACAGGTGGATCGACCGTGACAAGTGCGAGCCCGTGGAGGTGTTCATCCAAGAGTGGCTGGACCTGGGCGTGCGGTACGTGGGCGGGTGCTGCCGCACGTACGCCGCCGACGTCTCGCGCATCCGCAACCAGGTGCACTGCTGGCGGGATCGCTACCGGTTCGCGGCCAAAAATGCGGCCAGCTAACTTCGCACCCTCCAGCTAACTTCGCACCCTCCAGACAACGGCTAGCCAACTTCAGATCGACTTTTCGTACTTGCCAAAAGCTTTCTCCAAATGTTTAGTTTTATCATTGGCCATTGGAAATATTGTCGTCAGTGATTGCATATTTTGAGTTCCATAACTAAAATTCGTAAGATACGTAACATAGCTCTTGTAGGCATGGTAAATAAAACAGACATTATATTAATTGTTATTGTTGTTCCTTATTATTTTCAACCTAGACATTAGACTAAAGCAAACTCAACGCAAAGAACTCTCAATGAAATCTCTCCTGGTAGCATGTCTAAATTGATCAAGCTTTTTTTTTTCCTCAATTTTTCGGTTACCAAGTTACGTATCCTGTGATCTACACAACATTTCTCTTATTTTTTTCTGTTTCATTAATGTACTATAGAGTCGATCCAATAACTTGCAGCTTTGGGACTAAAATTTTGTATAAGTAGAGAAGTAGATACTGATCAATTTCTAACGAAACAGTTCAATAGCATTTAATTCTTTGAATGTCGATTGATAGGGGTTATTTTTCTAGCTATATTTACAAATAAATATGTGTATATAGTCATAAGCAAATCCAACTGTGCCATAATTACTAAGTTAATTCTCTACATCATAATTATTATCATAATTACTTACCTCCTCAATTAGACTTAGCTGAGATGTAATTAAGCATACCTACGTATACGCACAAAAATTGAAAATTCGTCTCTCTCTTTTACCTTTTCGAAATATCACAAGTCATGTCAAACGCTCACAGTTATATCATCATCGTAATTTAATTTTTAGGGCGTTAGTATACTGACGCATTCGCATGCGAAATCTTTGCGAAACCGCAGTGCAATGGTTTCGCAAAGAATCCGCATGCGAATGCGTCAGTATACTATAACGCCCTTACCTTATACAATGAAACTACTACACCAACGTATTGCATCAATCAAGATAATTATCGTAATAATTGTATTATAATAAAATAAATGTGGTAGCCCTGGCACATTTAGTACTAGTGGCTCTGTGACCTATAGACCTCGCGTTTGTGACATTTTTTGAAATGACTAAAATGTTTTTTCAAAAAAAAAATTCGAAAAAATCAAAAATCTATGTAATCATCGAACCTGCTCACAAAATTTCACGAGAATTGATTGAAAAATGCGACCTGTACAAAAGAACGGACGGACAGCCGGACATACGAAAACATTTTTGACCAAGATGAAACGGTGACGCCTCTTGACCACGGGCAAGGAGGGGGTTTTGTCAAATCTTTTTGTATTCTATTTACCTATATGTTTGTAAAATACCAGATGTTTCTACGTATGTTGCAACCAATAAACTATGTGTCTAACTAGTCTATTATCTAATTTGAGTTTTGCGAGACAGTTTTCAAGCTTTGACAAAATTGTTAACAAAATCTAATCTCAGTCTGACTTTTCTCCGACAATCTTTGTTGGAAGATGATTCGTTTTGGTTACGGGCGCCTGCAAAATGAGTTGTCAATTACGATACGATAAGATTTTAATTCCTACGGTTCCTACTCATATTTTCCGCAGACGTTGCAGATCTGCAATCAAATTATTTATTTACTTTATTTTATGCAACTTATTTGTTACTTTTTGTTATTAATAAGTACCAACTAATTAATAACAATATTGTTGTTAATAACTACCTACCTACTAGTCCAAACGGTCCTCCCCGAGACTATACCACAGAATACATAATTAGTACAAGTACTATACGTCGACTATAATAAATAAAATGCTCCAAATTGAGATGAAGTTTTAATTCAATAAAGCAAAAAGACCCAATTCAAGATTTAATAACTTCCAGGCTTATGAGAGAAAATTGGAGAAAACTCTCAACGCGATCGTAGATACCTGCAGTAGTAGAGTGCCAACATTTTTACGGCCGACGATGGACGTCACAATCACAAATTGAAAACGAAATTAAAAAGCTTCCGTTTGTTGTCCGCTCTGACAACGAACGAAAGTCGTTTGCGGCTAAGAATATGAAACATTCAGATGTTTGTCAAGTGGGGTAGGTACGAGAAATGAGCAGGTTATACTTCTTTTATGACGTTGTTTGCTTACAACGAAAACGGATTTTGGCCGACCCCAATCATAGACTTAACTTTATCGCTGACTTTGATATAAAATAACTTACTTTACTGCATATTCCTAGTTCTCATATTATGATATTAATAACGCACAGGAGTGTTATTGTTAGATAAAGTATGCAGAATTAGAAATCTTAGTGATAAAATATTAACTCGCTTTACCTACTGTCTCTCCTAATTAACTCCTCCCGTTCTCATTCATAATGGAGTTATCGCCTTTGTCGAATAAGGCTTTACAAACGGGTACGGGTAGGTATACTATTTAAACAATGGCAGTGATATAAAGTGACGTGAAATCAAGTTATTGTATCAACTAGGTCAGATTTACAGCTTCTAATGTATTCATTAAACTCGTGATAGATTTCTAAATGAAAATACACTCAATGTTAAGCATCTTAACTTGTAAATTACAACCGCTCCTTAATAAAACTTTGTGGATTCGTAGTGACAAGACAGGAGTACCTACCGTTCAATAAAATAGTAGGTATTAAGGAGCCGTACAACGTCAAATACTTACACATTTTTGAACAACGATTTCACAACCCATTACTTGTTTTATCGGTCCCAAAAAAAATTTTGAAAGTAGATTATAGTATACTCAGTTATGTGATTGACAGAAACATGATAGCTAAAACTTTTCTTAATAGAAAAAATAGTAGATTGTTATACAAGACACTAAAATGACCCATTGCATACGAGGTAGTTTTATTCCCGAGCTTTAGCGAGGGAATAAATAGAAACCGAGTTACAATGGGTTTTAGCGTCGTGTGTTACATTATACTTTTCACAACGATTGCGAGAAAATAAAATACAATATTAAATAGTTTATACCTACTTCCGTAAACGAATCCACTCGTTTTTCTATCCTCCACTTCATAAACTTTTTGTACAATATTTAAATAAATGATTTGTACTTGACGACAAAAGATTAAAATTATTTCTTTCCTTATTATTATTACAGTCACACAATTCAATAAGTTTGTAATTATAGAAAAATTCTAAAGATTTCGCGCCATGGTACCTTTTTTTAATTTCTGCTGTAGCATAGCAGCTAAGCAACACAAACACGCATTCTACGATTCACTCTGTGCACAGAGTATAAATAAGTCTATGATTAATTCTTCTTATTTTTGTTATGGCAATCTACTTCTCTTCAGGGAGTAATTTTTGCCAGTGTCAAGTGTAATGATTTCACTGAAGAGATGCTTTTAGTTCCATTTTCAAAAATACGAATGAGAAACAGTATGAAGTCGAGCGAGTCTTTATTCGTGTTTATGAATAAAGACTTTTTCGTTTTAGTAGGCTCATTAGTAATAGACAAACATTAAAAAAGAAAAAACTTTATCCCCTAGGGGTTATTATGCTATTTTATCTCAGCTCTTGTACGTTACAATGACGGACTTTTTGAGCAAGAGGAGTGAAAAAGTAGTTTTACACTGATGTGCCATGCCAATTAATAATAAACCTTTAAGCTTGCTTTTTTATTATAGTTTTAATGAAACTAAAATAAAAAACCTTATCTATGTCTCTAATTTAGTGATTGTCAGTTTTCCAAAAATAAGAAATAATTTATTAGTTATTAAATAATTAAAAACGACAATGTTGCGATAATTTTCACTAAGGAAATTTCTTCCAGAGGTGTACGGCCTCTTTAAGTAAAAAGAAAAATACGATTCTATCTAGTTGATTGGTTTAGTTGGTCAGAGCGCGAAGCCTGAAAACAATCAGTGAATGCCACACCAAAGCCATTTTCGTGGGATTGTGTTTTTCAAAAAGTTTTCAAAGATCACTTCGTCGAAATATTTTCGCAGTCAGTTGTTTTTATCTCCACAGCATTGAATGGCATTGCTTTGGTAACACTTTCCACCTCGCTGTAGTGGTAATCGCTCCAATGAGTGCTCATTGAACCGCGTCCCACTACATAGCTATAGTACCTATACCTAAGTAGTTATAATGTTCAGGTTTAGAATGTTTTCAATGATACCCCAACATATTATCCAGAGGCATAAACTGCAATTAAATTACGTTTAGGTAGGTACCTACTTGACGTATAAGGCGCCGTAATTCCTCACAATGTCATCATGATGACATATAGCGCGTAAGTACGTATTACTACTTACGTAGTTATGAACATAAGTATTACATCCCTATTTGGCTTTAACTAATAAAATACGGAATAAATAAAAATCATTTTTGTAGTTTGCAGAAAATGTTCTGAATTTCAGTGCTAGCTAGACAGATTTTTTTTTTCTTTTTGTAATAAGTACCTATTAGTTTTTTCCGTGATATTTTTTCTGATTCTTGCCATAATTAATATAAACTGTTTGGAGATAACAGATAAGTAGGTGGTGCTTTTTGTTTTGTTATTAATGGTTCTCAGCAATATCTGTTTTGCGACTAATGCGTTTTTTTAAATTATTGAATTTAGGGCGGAATGAGAAATGATAATAAGCAGATAGTTACATAGTATACGTTTATTAAATTATTTGATGATAGTCGTAGAATGATTAATATAAAATAATTGGCTATAAAGACACTATTAGCAGTTACTTTCTTTAGCATCTTTGAATATGTTTTTGGACTGCAAAGCGACTATGGCAAGAGTTCGTTCCTGGCGTTCTTCGTTGAGTTGAAGTTGTAAGTTTTTCACATCTAGCCTGAGGGTTTTTAATTCGTTCTGTAATCGCATGATGATAGTCCATAGGGAAGGCGACGTGTGTGAAGTGGCGAGCGGCAATGATGGAGAGCGCACGAACGCGTCCAACGAAGGAGTTTCATCGTCACACTCTGCGAACATAATAACAACCAAGATATGATAAGAGTTAAACATTGCCAACGCTGCTATTTGAGTAGAACAAGATAATACAAAAGATAACAGCGATGGACTACAATATGCCAAACTAGATTGATTACAATTACAACTAAATAACACAATGCTGTACCCACCTTTTGTGAAGAAAATGAATCCATTTTCTAGGTAGGCTTTACATTTTTAACTACATAGATTAAAATAATTAATGTGTTACAGAGATGTTTTCCAGGTGAAAATAGATAGTAAGGAACTTAAGCCCTAAAGCTTAATTGTGTTTTCTTCTTCTTTTGGTGTAGTTAGCGGATAGGTATATCAGTTTGTGAATGCTGCAAGACAATGTGATTGGTAGTGAACTATGTGAATTAGAAATCTCTACTGCAGCCAATAAGTGTTAGGTTATGCTGAAGTTCACCAACACTTAAACAGCTGATTAAGTTTAAACCGTCTGAGAAAATGTCAAAAACAGTTGGTTTAAAATTAATCGACTGTTAACGTAGTTGGTGAACTCGTGTCTAAGACGTGTGTTTAGGTCAGGTTTAAATAAATATCATAAAATTATAATTTGAGAAATTTATTTAAAAATATTATAGCAGATACAATATATTCCAATAGAAAAATAAATATAGCAATGTAACACACGATCGTATTAAATATAATATCTATGCTACAATACTCAATTACATGAGCGTGGCTAATGCCGGCCATACACACTAAGGTTTACCGGACGGAGAGGTAACCGGCGACCGGCGCAAGATCGAAAATCAATTCTTTCGAGTGACATCGTACGGTGTACCTGTGCATGTGTGCGTGTCCGGTCGCCTGCGCAGGAACACATGCACAGGCAGACTTCTCCGGTAAACCGTAGTGTGTATGGCCGGCATTAGATTCGTTGAAAACATTAAAACGCTAAAATACTTGATTACTTTATAAATTTTTGCAGTTTTTGTACTACTTATATTACATTCCTCAAGTTATATCCAGGCCACGCCCACCCATGATAACACAGTAGAAAAACCTCATCCTTTTGTAATCATGAATGTATAATTTGATGGTAAGTAAAATGAATTAATTTCAGTAAAAGTGACTAGACGAGGAGCCAGTTAAACAATACACAAATAAAAGGCTGTCTCAAAATCAAAAGTCGTACTTTTTCATACTATACAAATTTCAATACATATTTTTTAAGTCAAAACAAATTCAAATGCATTAATTAGGTATTATAAATATAGATTAAGAGATAGCCTCTGTGAAATAAAATATGTACGACAATAAATAAAATACATAAATATGTAAGTATCATAAAGTTAGTAAGTACCTAATAGTACCTATACACAAAACGAGTACCTACCTACCTACACAAAGCTGACGAGAAATTTTGCTACGGTCGGGTGCATAATACGTTGAATAATTTATAAAGCTATTCAACTGACGTATACAAAACACATGGTGTGTAACATCTCAGATTATCTTCGTAACAATTCGCTCGGATAACTTATTATGTAGCCCCTATTCTTGTCAACGCCATCGCCCCAACCCGGCTGTGCCAACCGTTATAACGCGAGTGAATAATGAATTATTTATTATAAAGAAACCTCTGCACGAAACGTTGTCAAAGGAGAAACTTTCGCTATGTTATATCTCATTTTCACATACATTCTTACATTCATGAGACTTAGACGTTTGCAAAGAGATAACTTTTTTATCGCGGATATGAATGATCCTTTGAATAGCCGTTGGAAAAGAAAAGTATTAACGTCAGATATGTTTATGACGGGATTTTTCAGGATTGTACGTGTAAAAACAAACTTCCTGAAACGCACGCAGGTTATTATGGCCTGTCGTCACCGAGGCGTTTCAACTTTCAAGTCAACTTGCGTCAAACGCATGCGATATTGCCTCCAAACCGTGAGGTTTCCCTTTCAACTTTCAATTTAACTTGCGTCAAACGCACGCAATTGCCACCTAACCATGCGTTTACACGTTCAACTTTTTTGGCATAGTCGTTTTTTTGAGAAGAAAGGGCATGCGCTATTGGATGCCCTGACGCATGCCTCTGCTGAAAGCGCAAGAGGAAAATGAAAACGCACGATCAGCGTGCGTTATGCGATGCGACAAATGAAAGTGAAAGGGGCGTCGTATACCTACACACGATATAATAATACCTACCCTTTAATATGCTATTGTTTTCTAATTATTCAGCGCTTTTGGTATTTTAATATAAGGGTTCCGTTTTTCCCTTTTGAGGTACGGAACCCTAAATATATAGTCGTCGCGTGTTCTTTACATTTCGCTACAGCTACTAAGCAAAAAGTCTCCTATTTTTTTGTTTGTTTTACATAATTAATTATCTAGTTTTGTTTTGTTACAGCTATATATTATTGCTTTAAGTAACTTTTTTTTGTAGCGCACCTGACAAAAGGCCGACGTAAAAATACTTCTTTATTTAGAAACACAATGTGCTCACACTCCTAAGTTGGCTGCTAAGTGAATTCATTGATGCTGTTACGACCCTATAAAAAGTACCGACAGGAGAAAGTAATAAGGAAAAACAAGTTTAATTTTGTTAAAAAGAATTACCTATAACGAATATGGAACACGGCCGTTTAAGCTTTTTAATGCATTAGGTAAGTTAGGTTGTGACTTCAAACGTTGCATGATACGCTCTACTTTTTTTAACTTTATTAAATTTGTATTTGAAATAAATCTAATTCATTATGCAGTAGGTTGTGTAGGTACCTATCTATGCATGTCAGTGTTCCAAATAAATGAAAAATTGAATTTGCGTGGATAAAATTCGATAGCCGACCGATAGACTTATGAGACATAAAAAAGCTATTTCAACCAAGCAAATAAGTGACAAATGAAGGATTTTTTTATTGACACGCATCCTGATTTTAAATAGCAAGGGTGTTAAAACTGAAACTACCCTGAGTAACATACCTAGTTTTTCTGTACAACATTTATCTAAGTGTTTAGGCTGCAGCGTTGTTGGCACGGGTCGGACGCGCGGCAGGGGATATAGGCCGTATAGTACCTTAGTGTTGCATATGCGGCTCGCTGCGCTATCCTGTTCAATAATAAATGGAAGGCACGCGGCGGCGGGCGCGGCCGACCGCTGACCGCTGCCCGCTTTGATTACCCACACCACAATCTAATAACCTGCCCCACTTGTCTCCATTAACCGTTCGTTCTCTACGTTTTGCATAATTCGACCCTCCCGCAATAATAAAATGACCGAAAACATTTTCTGATATGATTAGCAAAGGTTTAATTAATTTATGTAAACAAAATTTAATATGGTAGGTAGCAGCTTTACAACAGAAGCGAGTTCAAAGCCTTTATTAAAATTACGTATCCGTGTACTTTGGCAAACCTTAATCAAACAAGCGATGGGCCTATGTCAGGCTTGTAATAAAAGGTATCACGTGTTTTCATTCGCTTCCTGTCAGTTGCGTAAGAACGGAGGTAGGTATTAGGTAGGACTACATACTGTGGTATATTAGGTACAAAATATCAGCTTCCGACGTCAGGTGCACAGTCGAATTTTGCATTCGTTTATACAAAATCAGGAAACAAATGGGTTTGCATTTTGTATTTGTAGTTTCAGTAACAAATTGTTGGAATACTGCCCATCTGTGCCGTTTCACGTACCTACAACTTAAATTGTATAAAAGTTTCACCTACATTATGGTAATCTATGCTTCAGCTACTACCTACGTATGTTACATACAGTTTATTTATAAACAAGTTACAAATTCTCACTGATACCTACACTGAGTTCTTGAATTGAATAATGACAATGATTTAGTAAAAAATAATAGGGACAACAAGATCAGAAAGAAGGGCACTCTTACATAAAATGCTGCATCGAAAAAGGTAGTGATTTAATAGTAGTTTATGATACTGATGCATAATGAGGGGTATTAAAACATGAGTGTGTGTTTAAAAACCGAGCCGTAGGCGAGGTTTTTAATAGTATCACACGAGTGTTTTAATACCTTGTTATGTGCAGTTTCATACACTACTTTATCTACACTCATACATTTAGGATTGAACCTACTAAATAAAAGATCAACGTTAGAAAAGAGAGTGAGACATTGTTTGTATTAGCTAGGTATTACCTTGTAATAAGTCATTTCCTTAGCTGCATCTAAAATATCGAGCAGAGTCAAATTTTCTTTACATTTTAAATCAAGAATTAAAAAAACCTACGAAATTCATTACAACAAAATGTTAAAATTGAAATCAAAACATTTTTGTAATGCTCTAAAAATGGCGCGCATTCCATAAAAAAGAATAGATGAGTGCATTCTTGCAAACTAATCGCAATTTAAGTCATCGATCACCATAGAGTGCATTTTAATCATGGAAAGTATGTGGGAAAATAGAAAATATCGTTGTTTTTTTTTTAATATCACTGCATTACCTTCTTCTTGGATTTGCCCTGTATCGTAATGAGAAAAAAAAGTTATTTTATGATGCAGCTGACTGCATCGTAATGAGTTTTTTTTTTTAATTTTACCTATTCACGAAAATAAAGTACGTATTTATATTACCTTTTTGAATTCATATTTGGAACATTACGTTGTGAGTGTAGATAAAAACAATTAATTAAAAGAGATTAAGACGTATGGTCCAGTAATCTCAACTCTGCGTTCGCTATCTCCGCCATAGATATAGTATATCTCCGCACGTAGAGAAAGGTCAACGAATATTGTAATGACAAATGCTATCTCATAACCGTCTCGCTAAGTGACAATTTGCCAGATGAAGATTTTTCTCGCGGAGACGTGGATTGCGTTCGAGAAAATTAAATTACCTTGGGAATCGATATTTACTCCCAAACGTATAAATATAGTGATGAGTCACACTGGAAATGTGCCGACAACGGTTCGCCCTTCATTCATTCAACCTAAAGATAATAAATAGGTATACGCCCGCGATTTCAATGTTCTTGAAACGCGCTAGCGCGATAGAGACCCACAGGAGATGATTAATTTATGCCTTCGCTTCGGTTCATTGTTTCATTTCAAGCCTTAATAGGACCTCGGTCTAAGGCACGGGGTGGAGGCTTGCTTTCCGTTTGCAATCCCGCAGAGTGCTCGCTCTGTCGCGGCCTAACATTATACAATACACTTTAGAACAGAGGTTAACAAGCTCACTGGACCAAGCGTCTAGCTGAGAATAATACCACGATAACGCGTCGCAGTAAAACCATTTTAAAATGTTTGATGGGCTACCTTGAGCCACTAACCAAGTGTGCTCTCAAAATAGTTCCATCGTCGTAGGACGTCGAAGCACCAGCCCGATTTAGTATGCTAAAGCTATAGATACACATAAACAACACATTTCGTCGCTATCTATACAATAATTAACCATACCTCAGTTAACATTTCAGTACTATCTTATTATAATATAAAATATAATGAAACAGCACTACGTTACATTATTTATCATTATTAAAAACCATGCTAATACGCACCAAATTAATAATGCACCAGGATTTTATAATATAATATTTTATTAATAAGCTTTCACTATTTATACAACGTCTCAACTACTAAAATAATACTGCATACCATACATGGCTACATGCATTTACAATATATGAATTTAAAAAGTCTATGTAAACATAGATAACACGCAATAATTATAAGGCATGAGACTTTATAAATTACACACACTATTGTATTGTCCATCATGAAATGTCACCAATCAACATAACATTTTTAAACTCGTCATGTTAATAAATAAATTAAGATCATTTTCTACTAAAAATATGTTAGTTTAATTGGTGACTTCCCAAAATGATCTTTTAATGCCTCAAAAAATATCTATACAATATAATATTAAATAATTTTATAAGAAAAAATCGACTCGCCACTCACTCGACATTTCTCAGGCGGGACTGAATGATCTGGTGGAGAGTCGATTTTTTTTTCTAAAAATAGCATTGTGAATGCAATAATCTCAAAATCTTTACAATGTCAATTTTACTTTTGCAAACGATTGGTTGGAAAGGTTTTAATTTTAATTTCTGTTTTCATTGTGATATTACGAATTGTTTTCCTTGTAAAATAGCTATTCCATTCAAACTCGTTAGTACTTATTCATTTATACATACATGTTTTGAAATATTTCAACCAACTGTTTACTGATACGTTAGTGACACTGTAAAAGATGTATTTAATTAGTACATGTACGTAACTTCACGAGGCACATCACTGCTAACTATCGGTAACACAACACAACAAACCAAAAGTGTCAAGTTATCGATAGATAGCATATCCCGAGAAGTTTCGCCGACTAGTTTAATTAATCTCACCAAGTATATAAGCAGTTACACCACAATCAACAGATATGGAACGTCGGTTGTGATTATGGTATACTATACACAAAAATAATAGCGGGCAGACAGCGAGCTAGATTTCACACAGCTAACAGTGAGCCACAAATATTTAGTTATAAAATGACAGTCCGGCGAAGTTTGTCAGTAAAATTAGTCGATGGAATCGGCTTTGGTTAATAGATGAAAGAACACCACAGTCATGATCACGCACACTTAAGGCCCAGTTCTCGGGCTATCGAGAGCAGTTTATGCAGTTTTCTTTAATAGATACAAGTGCATCACTTTTATAAATCATGACTCCACGATCTTGATAGTGCGAGAACAATTTATGAAATATTAGTGAGATCTAGCGATGTGATTCGAAGAGGTAACTATCGAGGGGGAAAAGGTTTATCTCGGAATAAATGACACCAAAGTATGGTGAGTCTACTTGTGTCAGTCGAAATGGTGTGACTTTTGGAGTTGTTTGATGAAAGTGCCGCAACACCAAGTGGAAGAACGAGCGGAGCGGGGCGCGGACGCGGAGGCGGGGGCGGGGGCGAGGAGCGGCGCGCGCGGCGGCGCCAGGCTGGGGTGCGAGCCGCTCCGCCTGTCTCGACCGCAGCCCAACTTCTGTCTACGGTCCTCCCCACATTCCCATAGATTCGGATTCGAGCGATTCAGCTGGAATGTCCGGTCCGAGAGCAACCTCCTCGTGTCCGGCCCGCGGTACAGGTAAGCGTCGGCCGCCGAAGAACTCTTGTTACGCTTCACTTTAGAAGAGTTGCTACAGCCGTACCCGGTCCGATCGGGAGTTTCACTTCGTTGGACGATCGGCAGTTTAGTATAGTTATAGTGAGGTATGTTAGTAGCGGGTGCGTGATATTGTACTTTACCGACAGACAAGTGGCCGCAGTCCACTGCAGGTGCGATAAAAAGGCAGCCGCATGGAACAAAATAGAAAGGTTCAGACTACCTCGTGTCGACTAGACAAGCCGGTGCTTATGGTAGTTACATTTACGTCGCGCTTTGAAGGTATGCACGAGCTCAGGCTTGCCATTAATTTGTTAGTAACGACGCTATTATCACGAACAATATGCCGAATGATGCTTATTATTGTGCAAAATGCAGAAATATTAATCATTTGAGATTATTTATAGTGCAAAGCTTACACTTTATGTTGAGATATACTTAGTTACCGGTAGCAAAATTATCAATTGTTAGATGAAATTTAAAAAAAAAAACTAATATTGTATCAAGCGCATTTAATTTCAGCGCTAAATATTAAAAAAAAAGCTGCTACGAATGACTTTTCATCAATAATGATGAGCTACGTATATAGCTACTCTTAATCGCATCTAAATGAATCATCTTTCAGACAAAATATTTTATTTACGAGTGTTCTAATAATATAACTAAATGAGCAGAAACGCTACTATGTCTGACCAGTACCACAATAACGACTAGCTACTTTGTACTGATGTAAACAACTAACATAAAATGAGATAGCATACTTTGTCTAACTTTAATATATCTATAAATAACCTATATGTAAGTATAGAAGTATATTCAGATCTACGGATAAATACTGTGAATAGAACAGATAGTCATATTACCAAGAAAGCATGCTGCTTTATCATGCATTTAGAGACATGTGCTCATAAATAATAGTTTGCGAGTATTTACAAAGAGTATTATAAGAAATAGGTGCGTCAAATATTCACCGACGACATCAACACTTCAACATCGATTATAAAATTTTCAAGCGCTAACTTTATATGACTAGCGATATTTGGTTCGATAAATACAGATCTTTTATTCCAAAAACCAACTGATAATACGGTTTCTTGATTTTGCATGTCTCCTCCTCGTCGACTCGAATATCTCCAGTGGTATATTGGGTACTGCATAATAAATACAGCATTGTTAGTAGTGAGCCTAGCCAATACTAATGTTATTTAGTAAATAACATTCCACAGACAAAAGTGATTCTATTTTACATTTCACTAATACGCGATTGCAATTCAAATCTAATGCAGTACAAAATAGAAAAGGACCAGAGAACGAAATTCATTAACCGTCGGTGTCTCGGCATGGTAATGGTCTGCTTGTTAATTACTGCTATTAGCAAACAATGTTCAACGTAATTAGCATAACGATAGCAATTTAACAAACGGTCGTTCGTCCTGACCATTAACAAATCGTACGTCGCAGCGGTTCAACGGTGATTCTGTATAATAGGGATGTTGACTATTTTTTTTATTTTATGTTACATAAATTACCTCTCAAAAAAAGAAAAATTGGTAAAGAATTAATTCGCTAGCATGAAAACTGCCCGAGATATCACAGTGTGAAATGCACACAAATGGACTCGATCAAAAACGTTCCATACTAATGGCTTGCACGTTATGACGTCACGCCTTGCAAGTTTGTATGCAACGCATAGGAAATTTGTTCAGCAGCTATATTAAATATTGTGTTTATCAAAATGGTTTCTTCGACAAATTTGCTATACATTTTACAGACTAATTAAAGGAATCATTTATTTTAATAAATTTTATACTTTTTAAATGGACTTGTCCACCCAACTTTGAAGGGTCATAAAACAAATAATATGCAATATATAAAACCAAGAGGTATACAAGCTACTCTAAAAGTTTAATATTTTTACGATTTTTATTAGTATTTCGTTATTTTATTCATTAGTCAACATCCCTATTAATGTAAATAAGCAATGGAAAAATGACTCACCGGAACTGACAGCGTTCCTACATCGGGCGGAAGTACAGTAAGCCTCGATAACTTTGAGTATGAGTGCGTCTTCTTCGTAAGAGTTGGATTTTCTTTGGTGCGGCGCGTAGGGGTGGGTGGGGCCGATGTTCTCGTCCGAGCCGATCGTGAATGACTGTGGCCGCAGCGGCGGCGCGGGCCGCAAACATGTTACGCTCCACCCTGAAATATATTATACGGTTTACACCCCAGTAATTACGCGGTCTGTTACGAGCTAGGAGGTTGGAATTTGGCCTCGAGCACGGTCATTTTTTATCCAGGTTCCATTACGTATTTTAAAGTTTTTTTTATAGTTACAACTTAGTTAAAATTATTCACAAACTCAACAAGATTTATTTTAGTTTACTAAATTAGAAGGGATATGTCTACGGACAAGTCATTATTAATGTAATATTTTATGAATTTTCAATCTTATTTGATTGATCCAGACCCGTTAGCGAATTACGTAACTCTGTTGCTAACAATTCTCGACTGAAATCGATTGAAATCGCAGTTACATTGCTTCTCGAATTGGTCCTTACTAAAGCAGCAATGTAATTGCGATTTCTGTCAGAGTTGATTGCAAAGTTACATAATTACCCCCCAGAGATTCCCAAAGTGGTCGATATCGACCACTTTGGGAATCGGTCGAACTCGGAACCCAGGGGTCGACATAAAATATTATTTTTAAAGTAATTTGGCTATGGGGTCTATGAGACATCAGTTCATTTCGGAAAACTCTCGCCTAAAATAGTTCGGGAATCCCTGGGGCTCTATTTTTGAATCGCTCGATTAGCGTCGAGCGCTCTTTTCGATTTTCGTTTTGACTCAAATCTATGAGATTAAGTCAAATGTCGAACGAAAATCAGTAGAAAAGAGCGCTCGAAGCCAGCCGAGCGATTTAAAAATAGGGCCCCTGATCTAGATAGAGGTTCATATAGCTGTTTACCTTTATTACTGTAGTTCAGATTCGATATGTCGATAAAATCGACAGAAGAGAATTTCTTTCCAATAGGACTCTTGTTTGTCTTAGCAGGCGATTGGTCAAGGGAGTCGCAGGAGTTTAGTAGCCAGCGAGCAGACTGGTTTTTTTGTTTGTTTTTTTGAGATTGCTGCGAATGTTGAGTGTAGCTTTGATGATTGTTGAATGAGTGTGATCTTTTGTGGTTGGACAGCCCAGAAGATAAGTCGGAGTTATTGCTGTCGCTCATGGCCATCTGTAGAAACAAACAACTGTTAAAATAGAAATTAAGAACTCAAAAAAAAAACATTGTTCTTCCAGGTTACGCCAAGGCAACCTGTCATAGACTGATGCTCCCAAACATTATTTTTTACTACATTGTGCTTCCCTATTGTAATCGGATGAGGTAAGGTTTTCTGCATAGGGAGCTTGGTCTATTAGTGTAGGAAAGAAAGGTAATGGACCCCCACAGTAAATCCTCAGTAGACGAAACTTTACAGTATGATAAAGTATCATAAATGAAACATATTTTTTAAATTATCCAAATCGTTTAGTTTCTTGTTTTTGGATATTCGTACATAGGTTTTGGAACATACAATATTACATCCCTGCAAAGTTTCATCGACTGACGATAATGTCGGGGTCTCCATACAAAAGATCGCTTTTATTTCCTACACTATATTAAAATGCTGAAATTCAAGTTATTTTTGTACCACATAGATGACAGAGAGAGCAATCAATGAACTTCCATTTAGTAGCTCTAACTGCAGTTGGTAGTTTATCTGTATCAATTTAAGTTTATTACAATAATATTTTCAATAATTGCTATTTATAACGCAGCGGTTTAAAGCGCATTTGACGTAAGTACTTTGAGACGACGATTTTTAAAGCTCGCCACATGTTTAAACGACATTTTTAGCCAGACATTATTATAGCATCGTTCGTTTTTATGGCAATCCGTCACACACAATCATAATATGCTAGCTAGACAATCAAGATATCATTGACTATAATGCATATAGGAAAATCGCAAAATCGAATGTTGCCTTCATGTACGTATTTCTTTAACATAAAAATGTAAGGATTTTGCGATTTGCCCGTCGCTTTTTCTGACGATTTGTAGATCTAATGCAAAATAACTAAACGTATAAACATATGCGTATTAGTATTATTTAACACCTACCAAAAGTATAAAAACATTTTATTAGAGATATGAAGATCCCATGTTCTAATGGATTTTGGCGGCCTTCGGTAAAGAACAGGTTACAATCATCTTGCCATGTTCATGGGCAGAATATAAATAAGCTTTCCATGCATTCTTTTTCTTCATTCGTTAGTAAAGTGAGAACTAGTGGTTGTGGTTTTCTTATGTTAGTAAGATGAATAAACACAGGCAAGGATGATCAAGTAAAGCACTGCAACAGTGGGGGAACTAATGGCAGCATTAATCTAGCGGTTATAAATTCAAGGCAATCTTCAAACCAATGATACACAAAACAGTATCTCTTTACAAAGTGATCCTTGCCTGAGTCGGTGACCACGGTAATGGGTAACTTGGCTTTCATCCACCAGTGCGCGTACAAATCGGAACGGTACACCATGAAGCCCGACCCAGCCTCTGACAAACCCTTCTGCGCTTTGGACATATCTTCGCTTCGAGATCTCGTTTTTTGAGACGACACTGTTTGGTTTTCAAATACATCGCGATTACGTGGTTTATTAACTCGAGATTGTCTGTTAGTAGCCGTTTCTGAATTATCCTTGTATATGCGCATATGATAATGCAAACTGGGTTTCGAACGTTCTGTAATATTAAGAGTGCCCCATTGACAAGGCAGCGGTTGACGTACATTCTTTGGCACTTCTAAATGTGTGCTTGGTTTACGGTACAGGCGCGGCGGCGGTTCTGGTTTCACTTTGATTTCTGGAACATACCGCTCAATGTTCCTCCGTATGGAAGTTCTTTTAATTTGTGGTGATATGACCAGCGGGTTGGCCGTGAACGTTGGCGTGACGTTGGTGTTGGACGAATCTATGACATCCAGACTATTCTCGGAAGTTACACTCGTCACACACGAAGTTCTAGCTGTGGATCCGAAAGGCGAGGTACACCGGCATTGATCCTCAAATGCCGCAGCTTCTATTTCTGACAAAGTTAGTTTTTTACGTCGACAACTATCGAACGCATCTTGTTGCAAATTTGTAAGAGAGCCTTTTAATGATTTTTTGTCTTGACTGTCCGAATCGTTTCCAGTTGTGCCCGAGGTTGAAAATTCATGCATATTCAATTCGGGAGATGCAAGATTGCAGCTTCCCACAACACCTGAATCTGAAGATCTTGGGCTCGGACAAAGAGATCTATTGCAGCATTCGCATTTTCTATTTGCTTTATTATTTTCTGATTGAGAACTCATTCTCTGAATGCGAGACTCGTCGCCTTTATTGAAACTCTCCGTTTCTACCATCGATTTAGATAATGATCGTCTAATTCTTTTGTCTGAATTCAGCGAATGTTTTCTAAACGGTATGTTGGTGTTAAGATTAATAACTTTTACGTCTTCTTCATTGTTTCGGAACATTGGCGGTGGATCTATGATTATTGAATCTATTGCGCTATCGCGACACTGTTTGGGTGAAGGCGGAGCTAAGATATCCAAAATATCAGACATCGCATTGTCTTCGCACTCGATATTATCATGAGAATAATTTTCTTCATTAGATTTCCAAAGCTTCGGTACTGCATCTAGTTTCCCTCTACAGTCTGGAAAACTACGCCTTGTTGGTATGAAATCGAGTTCATCACTATGTAAAGTGCCAATTTGCACATTCTGGTCCATGTTTACTAAATCTTCACAAGCCATGTAAGGCCTTACTTCGAAACTAGAATTTCCAGTGCTTTCGGAATGTTGTTTATAAATTTTTAAATCATGCATCTGCTCAGTTGACAGCTCTTTAGTTAGTAAACTATTATTGATAGTATCACCAAGCAGAGGCAAAGAAGTAAATATATCTTTTGTACAATCTCCTTTTATAATGGACTGTTCGTCATCATTGTAAGCATTGTTATCGAAACACCTCACATATCCAAAGTTACTCCCCCAACTACTACACGTTGAAGATACTGCGCGGGGACTGGAGGCGTCTAACGCATCTTGCCTAAACATTTTTGAACTACTTAAAGCTTCGGTGTCAGTGACGCTGGAAGTTGTGTACGATTCAGTAGTGTCTGTTTCTCTATCACTGTCACTGTCGGAATATTCCGTTTCTGTATCGATAGTGCCATCATCTCCGATTCGCAATCGTATTCGATTTTTGTGCCGTCGCATCACAGGTAAACCAGATAATTCGAATGCTTTCACCCAAGTTCTTTCATGCAAAAGTTTACGTAACATTTGTCTAGTTATCACTTTTTTCTTTACGAGTCTCGCGAAGTATTTTGTCAATGAATAGTATGGGGACGCAGAAGGGTAGCTGGGCGGTGGGAGAGTTACGTGATAAAGACTGCGTCGGCTAGTGTTGATGCTAGACAACGCTCCTTCGGACGGAGAGCGGGCCAGCTATCAAGAACATTATAAAATTCTATATCATTAACTAATCCAAATAAAAAATAATAACCTACAAATTTGAGAGATTACTTACATGAGGCAATGATTGTGGCTGCCCCGGTTCATGGGATGGACTGCTTGTATTGGAGTGCTTCTGCAGTAAACCGACCCAGTTATCGGCTTCAGCTCTTGTTTGACAAACGGCTACTATAGTGTCTATCATGGGACCACTAATTTCAAATGCATTCTTTCTTGTATCAGTGTCATCTAATTTACAAACTGTTATACCAGTCAATGGAAGACAACCCTAAAAAAGAAAATTTGCTCAGCCTTTCTTGCCTTCTTAAATTGTCACCGTACTTAAGGCGATTCCCTAACCAAAAGTGGCGCCTTCAGAGGTTTTTATTTAATAAGTTGATAATAGAAAAGTATTTTATTAAAACTTCTCGTGGAATTTTTAAGTCTACATTCCCTCGCAGTCATTCGTAGAAGTAGATAACAGCAAATGTGTCAAAAACGGCCACTTTTAGCAGTTCTGCTATCTACTTCTAGCAGTGACTACGAGGGATTTCTAAAAATGCTAGACTATGGGCCCTAAAAATTCCACGAGAAGTTTTATTAAAATTGTGTATTAGAATTACAATATTAAATAAAATTCACCGCGGCGCCACTTTCGGTGAGGAAAGCGCCTTAAAATGTAAATTACGTTATACCTCATACACAAAAGCTGATACTCTTTTGCTGACTGACAGCAACAATAGTGCTGAGGGAAATAAAACGAGGTAGCGATCCTGGTGCGAAGGACCGACGGCCACACTGCCCATATGTAGGACGTCGCCCAATGCTGTCAGTTCACCACCTGGCCAGCCACGGACTTCGCCAGTCACTACTTGAAGTTCTAGCTCTTTCTGCCGACGCAATGCTGCACAACCAGTCTGAAAACAAATTATCCTAGATTAGATGGATTAAAATAAATGATAAAAGAAAAACTTGAGTTCTAAATGTGTTACAATTCCATTTTTAGGGTTCCATAGCCAAAATGGCAAAAAACGGAACCCTTATAGATTCAAGTATTTGATTGAATCAGGCGTCACTTGGCGGAAGTCCCAAACCATCTTGAAAAAAGAAATATATGTAGCTTACTTCCGCAAACAAAATTTGCAAGATGCACCGCCCGCCCGCCCGCAAAAATATGCACATGCACACCACAAAATATAAGTGCACAATACCTGCATTTAGCAAGACAGCAACACACCTTGCACCTTCACCAATTAGGCTACTTGGTGAAGAGTACCGAATGCGTGCGGTGCATCTTGCATATTTTGTTTGCTGAAGTAAACTACATATATTTCTTTTTTCAAAAAACCTTATAGATTCGTCATGTCTGTCTGTCTGTCTGTCTGTCCGTCCGTATGACACAGCCATTTTATTCCGAAAGTATTAGGATTGTTGAAACTTAGTAGATAGATGTATTCTGTTAACCGCTTAACGATTTTTACACAAAAATAAAAAATAAAAAATATTAAGGGAACCCATACATGGAACTGAAACTAAAAAAAAAAAAACATACCAATACGTGCGGGGTGTCTATAGATAGGTCTTTAAAAATGACATTGAGGTTCCTAAGACAATTTTTTCTCAAAGTCAGCCGTTTGAAAGATAAACACTGCCAAAGTGGTAAAATGTGTGCCCCCCCCCCCCCCCGCCCTCTAACCCTCTAACTTTTGAAATAAGAGAGTGAAAAATCTGAAAAAATATATGCTATAATAGATCTTAATAAAAACTTTCAACGAAAATTGGTTTGAACGATATATGGTAATTAGTTTTCGAGATATATCATATTTTCCAAATCCGCAAATATAACTTTGTCATTCATACCAACACTGTGAAAAACAAAGTTATTTATACAGACGGAAAATGATAGTGGTATTAAATATGGTATGGTATAAGGTAACTACGGAACCCTACGGCGCGTGGCCCGACACGCACTTGCCCGATTTTTCAAGTTACTTTAGATTACTACTTGAAATATGTAATTGTAACACATTTAGAAGGGATTCATCAGATGTTTTACTCATCCATCAGTTGAAGTTGAAAGGATCCATCAGTAACATATTTCCATGCAGTGAAACATTAGAATTCTGAACACTTAGCACATGTATTTAATTTCTGATATTGAATTGAAATAAAACAGATTATACAATACGGTCACCAGAGATCATGTCATGGTATCTGAAAAGTTGTTAAATCAAGAGAATCCCAAAAATCTAATAAAATATCAAACTACGCAGCATAGCAAAACATAGCTAGTATCCATGAAAAGTGGTTTATTTCAAAACCTTTATAATTTGATTTAAATATTTTAATACTTACAGCAATGTCCTTGTAGACAACTGAAGCTCTATGCGTGTCTCCTCTATCAGGATGGGCTTCATGGACATGACGAGCAAGCTCTTGGAGCATAGCGGGATATTTGCCGAGTCTACGAAACGGTTTAGAAAGGCCTGCAGTCAACACTAAAACACCAGGACATACAGCGCCAGCATTTTCCATCCAGGTGTTCAATTCTTCTCTGAAATTTCATATAAGTCATAAACAAATTGAAGATGTAATCATAATATACCTAATATACAATTTTAAATACACAATATGAGATTGAATCTTTATCAGACTACAGCAAAGCAAAAAGGAGGGTTATTACGACTGATAAAATAGGTACAATACTAATATAATTAGACTTACTTGTATTTATCAAGAATACACACAGCTTTGGGATGGCCAGCACAATATGTCTGGTGAACAGATTTAATTCTAGGAGCCCACTGCAAAAATAGGCCACCAACCCTCTGGTCTGGGCCAGTCTTCGTTGAACATTCCTCAAGCAGTGATAAAAATGTTTCATGAATTTGAAGAACCTCATTTATATTGCCAGTTAGCTGTTTGAACTCGTCCTTTGTAAGCCTTAAAAAACAGTTACTTACTATAGTTCTTTGTCACAAAGACCTTTTTGCTATGAATGTGTTTTTTTTTATAGTTTATTGGGTCTAACAAACAGTTTCACAATGTGTTAGCATGCTTATGCACATGGTTTTAGTGTGTGTTTGCATGCTCTCGTATAACGCACACTAAAATAATGTGCATGTTTACGCCTAAGAACAATCATAGCAGAACGGTCTTTGTGAGATAGAACAACTATACCACCAGTCTTTCATAAAAAACAAATTTAAATCTATAAATACATTACATTTCACTGTTCTCTAGTGGTTGTAAGAAATTATTGACTAGCCCTTGCATTTCAGCAACGTGAGCCTTTTCAGAATCAATTATATCCTTGAGTACTACATTTCTGAAAGCTTGAATTTCAGATGCCGCTCTGATGGGTGAAGTGGTCACTGAACCTGATGGATCTGTGTGTAAGCAACAAAAAATAATTGATAAGTAAGCTTAGAATAATAACACTTAGTAGAGTCCTTGTATGTAAAGTGAGGCAAAAAAACTTACGAGCCAAAATGTGTTTTCTGATATATATCCTTTTATACCTATGTCTAGGTTACTTAATCGAAACTAAAATCCAATAAAATAGTAACTAATCCCCTAAAGGTAGGGAAATTGAAACTTTTTTATTCTTATAGGTACAATTAGGTAACGTATGAAGGATAAAAATCTGAAAGCTGTTTTGCCTTACTTTTGACAGTGTTTTGTAGTGTAGGAAACTATCATTCAAGGTTTTTATTATTCTAAGTTAGTAAGTACTACCATGAGCGTAGCCAGCCATGGGCTCAGGGTGGGGCAGCAGTCTAAAATAATATGTAACTAGCAAACTATACCCGCGGTCTTACCCTGGTAATTTTTTTGCTACGGGCCTATCTCATTAATTCGGCGTCATTTTTATATTTACTTACTTAGGTAAGATTAGGTAGGCACCCTACAGGTCAGAGCCAGGGTGGGGCAAGCGCCCCACCCTGCCCCACCGTGGCTACGCCCATGAGTACTACTGTCCAACCGAAACTGGAATTCCAGCCGAAACCGAAACCGAACTTTCGGCCCTGGTTCCAGTTTCGGCCGAAACTCCACTGTAAATAGAATTATAGACACTTAACATGTGTTAAAAAGTAACAATAATGAAAGTATGTAACATGTGTCCTTTATTTATGTTAAACTAGCTTCTGCCCGCGACTTCGTCCGCGTGGATATTAGAGAAAATCCTTAGGGAACCTTCAACCAGGATCCGACCAGCCATTTTTACGCAATTAGGCGCGCTGCTTGAGACATCTGCCGCGGACCTCGCACAAGGCTCCCCGTCCCCGTTCCCGTTCCCGTTCCCGTTCCCGTTCCCGTCCCCGTCCCCGTCCCCGTCCCCGTCCCCGTCCCCTGGATGTGCATGTCCAAGTCCAATCATGGCCACCGTGTTGGACTTCAAAATAAATGTCCACCATCCCATAAAACCTCAAGAACGACATCCATATTGATTTTTATGTTTACTCACCCCATTTACCCCTAAGTGGTTGATTTTCAAAATTACAAAATATATGTTTGAGTATTTATTTTTGGATGTGCTCCAACGAAGTTTAAAGTTGTAATGTATATTTTATATTATTATTTCATACAAAATTTGAACCCCATTTTCACCCCTTTAGGGGTCAAATCATGTCCACCGTGTTGGTATTCAAAATAAATGTCATTTTTGCAATCGTCATCCCCGAAAACCCCAATAACGACATCCATATCTATTTTTGGGGTTTTTTACCCCTTTTCACCCCCATTTCATCCCAATAGGGGTTCAAATAATAACAATATACGTTGCGTTAGATGTCTATCCATAAGCCTAAATTATAAATTTAGCGATTTTTACTTCGAAAATAAAGGATTTTCTTCAATACACAACTTCATCTTCACTTCTTCATTTGACCCCTTCGGGGGTAGAATTTTGAAAAACGCTGAGACCCGTATTTATTTATTTTCAATGGTCAGTCTAAACACAAAATTTGAAGATCCTAGCTTCAAAACTGAGGGACTTTCATACAAACTTTGATCCCCTTTTTTACCCCCTTAGGGGGTGAATTTTGAAAAACCCTTTCTTAGTGCACCCCTAGACCTCATAAGGAACCTACGTGCCAAATTTGGAGTCTCTAGACCCAGCGATTTGGGCTGTGCGTTGATAGATCAGTCAGTCAGTCAGTCAGTCAGTCAGTCATTCAGTTTACGATTTTATAAATATAGATTAACAATTTTTAAACCAAAAAAGAATCAAATTAACCAAGAGTTAGAAATAGGTGTTTTTTACAATTAAAATCAATCAAATAACTGAAGTTATACCCATTAAGCCACGGAACCTCAGCTCAACACAAGTGCCGATTCACACGTCCCAAACGTCAGAGCGTTGCAACCTAACAACTATCAAAAATGATGGTTGTAAAACGCTCTGACGTTTGTCTATAGAAAAAATGTCAATGTCATTTGACATTATTTTGTATTTTTGATGTTTTTAGGTCTAATTATAAAAAAAACATGGTAGATCCTCAGAAAACGGATTTTATTTAATTTAGTATAAAGAAAAGTTTAAATTATTCGTATTCCAAATGGAAAATGAAGAATTTGTATTGACAATATCATTTAAAGTTCTTGGTCGTTCCAAACCTTAGAGCGAGTTAAAAAACAACCAAACAACCGACGCTCAAACGTTCTGAACGCAACCCGGTGGCCGAAACTAGTTTTTTTGGCCGAAACTGGCCGAAACCGAAACCGCAACATTGGTCGGTCACTAGTAAGTACCTACCTTTAAGGCATGAAACTACCTAGATAGAAATCTCACAGAAATCATTACTTACCTTTAAATTCTGTCACATAATTACTTGGAAACCATCCAGTGGTCTCACCCAATGTACCCTCCCACCATCCACCTTCTTCCTTTTGAGTAACAGTAATGATATCCCCCTTTTTGAAGCATAGCTCATCATTATTCTTGCCCTTGAATGAGTAGATTGCCTTGACCAAACAATTCTCAACCGACATCTTATTATTATGTTTGTTTGTTTGACACCATAATTCCTGAAAGAGCCACCCATGTACTATTTGATGTCTACGCTAAAATGGAACAGGTAAGTATGTACAAAGACATAATATTTTTTGCTTATTGAAATGTAGGTACTATGACCTAACATTATCATATTACGAGCAGTCTTAGGTATGGATTGACTAGAATTTTGTGGACAAGTAAGAATATATATTCAGAAATTCAGATACAGAAAACTCACGGGATAGTCTTTTACCAAAACAGGAAGAGTGATTTAGTGTCAAGTCTAAAATGGTCACAGTGTTTTAGAGGTACCTACTTACTACTTACCGCAAACACAGATTTGCTTTTAATATTTAGAACAGTTTACTAGAAGCTTGTTATTTGTCTCAAATACTAAATAGATTTCTACGTATAATTACACATTCAATCTATTCACAATATCCAAAAATAAATCAGCCCCTCAATACTAATAATCGCAGACTACCTAACTTGCAGTGAAGCCAGCAGACCTCAGTCCAAACACAGACCATTACTGTGATGTGACACTGGGCGCATTCTACCAGACAAATCTTTGAGTCATCGATTTGCGATCGATGAGATTTGTCAGAGTAAAGAATTAGACTCAAAAACATCAAAATATAAAATAATGTCAATTGACATTGATATTTTTTCTATAGACAAACGTCAGAGCGTTTTACAACCATCCATTTTTATAGTTAAAAAGTTGCAACGCTCTGACGTTTATAATGGGACGGTTGTGTCAACCGTACGTCACGCTCTAATGTTTGGAACGCCCCGCGCGCCGAGAGCGTTCGGTTGTGGTTAGGTTGCACTCGGAGCGTAGGTTTGGAACGCAACTCAGTGGTTGGAAAACGCTGACGTTTGTCTTTAAAAAAATGTCAATGTCAATTGAAATTATTTTGTATTTTGATGTTTTTGAGTCTAATTCTTAAAATAATCATGGTAGATCCTCAAAAAACGGATTAAGAATAAAGAAAAGTTTAAATTATTCGTATTCCAAATGGAAAATGAAGACTTTGTATTGACATTGACATTTAAAGTTCTTGGTCGTTCCGAACCTTAGAGTGACTTAAAAAACAACCAAACAACACCGCGCACTAAGGCTCTGAACGCAACCCATTGATGTTAGTGCTTTTCACTTACTACTTGACTCACTACTGACTCACTACTCACTACAAGGGAGCGCGGACTAAGATTTTAGTTGCGGATTGATTTGATAGATGGCGCTCATTTTTCGTTCATCAAACAGTCGATAGATGTCGCTATCCCGTGCTGAATCGCGGTATCGTGTGGCTTTCACAGTTTTATATAGTCAAAGCTGATTAGCTATAAATTAAATTATTTTAAATTTATTTCATGACATAGCGGTTACCTCCCAAAAAAATTACAAGTCAAGATTTATAGAAACCTACTAGTACCTATATTATAATATCGTACACTTTTTGTCACATTTCGCTAGATGGCGTTGATCATTAGGTCAGCCTGCCTAGCATGACCGATTTATATCGCGTGATATAGCGTTTTATCACGTATAACTGTCAAAAAGACAAAGGAGTTTGACAGTTGAGTGTCGATAAAATGCGATATAAATCGGTCATGCTAGGCAGGCTGACTGATAACTCTATCTCTAGTTATATTCTCTTTGTCTCTAGTATAATAATGTACTCTATGTGTGTTTCGGAACGCGGCCTTGGCGTGGCGTGATTCGGAACGCGGCCTCACTGTCACTGTCAGTGTTGCCGTTTTGTGTGTAATTACACATTTTGTGTGGAATCAAGGCCTCTCGTGTGTAACCCGTGTGTAATAGGAATATGTGTGTAATTGTGTACTATTACATACTTGGTCGTAATTTACAAATATATAAGAAATGTAACATTTCTGCGTGGAAAGAAACGCACCTTTTGTTTGTCACTTTTTAAGAAACAAAAGCAGCAGGCGTGTTAAGCAGCGTGATAAGGCGTTTTTATCGACAATCACCTACAAAATCCAGTAACAAAAGTTATGTTGGTTGGCGACACTTCGCAAAGGAAAGGCGTTTTCTTACGCCCAGCAAGGCCCTTACGAAGTCGCGTCGCAATTAAACAATGGTATTTCCTCGTGCCCCCAGCTGTGTGTACGACATTATTTTACCATTAATCTTCAAGTGAAACTTTCATGAACTCGTATAAGAACGAGCTCTTGATTTGATTGATACAACTTCACGCTACCTACACATGCATTGTTGGTTGTGTTTTCTGAATATTTCATAAATGAGCAGTGGGGATGGCAACCCAAAGCTAATTGTAGATGTCGCTGCGTACGCTTGTTCCTAAGATAGTAGCCGTTCAGAACAAATCTGTGGGAAAATAGATATTTATTTTGTGGAATTTTTTACCGAAAAGGACTCATTGCCCAAAAATGGATATAAAAGACTATTCCACAATGCAAATGCTGAAATTGAAAGCCAAATTAAGGCATTTTTACAACAAGCAAGCAAGCATTTTTAGCAAGATACAACATGCCTCGTACCTACTGTAAACGCCCTTTGTATTGACGGTTTTTGTGGAACAAGCGTACGTAGCGCTACTTTGACAGTGGTCCTTCATTCGTCTTGAAACACCCCCCCCCCTCATGAAAGACGTCTAGATACGCCCATGTGTGTAAGGTTGTGTAATCAAGGAGCCGTGTGTGTGGGATTTGATTGAGAGGCAGTGGCAACACTGGTCACTGTCACTGAAATGGATGGATTTTGTTTATAGTTATTTATTCGCCTGTCCAAAAGGACGAATTACAACTACTATCTACATATAGTTATTTAGGTACCAAAATTTTGCGAATTTATTTGTTGTTTTCTTAAAAACTGGTATTAAAATGAGATTTTATCTAGCACTGGTACCCAAGTCCTTTACTAAAAATCATTAATGAATTGTGGACTCGTTAAGCCTACATAATTTTTTAATAAAGTGATTTTGTAATGCTCATGAGCAGTGGAAATTAATAATCATGGATAAATCTTTGGAGGATAATTTATACCAAGCAATTCTTATCCAAGATCAAGATAAAGTATCACACCTATTATCAAAAGGTATTTTTTTTTCTTACGAATAATTAATTACAGTAGGTAGGTACTCTAGTTTTGGGCCTGTGACCTGTGAGTCGGCTGTGACCGAGGGACTGTATAAACTGATTAATAATTTAAAGGCGGCTACGTAATGGAATGGAAGGAAATTTTATTATCAATATAAAAAACAAACTTTCAGATGATTTTCACACTGACAAGTAAGTTACAAAAGGAAATACACCGACGTCAATGTCATATTTTGAAAAGACAATTTTATTGCTTATAAAAAAGGTGCATAATGCACGTCGTCCAAACCCTAAAAAAAAAGAAATTTAGACAAAAAAAAATAAAGACAAAAAACCCCTTATCAAACACTTGACTTATGCCCTTAACATAGGTAGGGAAATGTGACCGAGGGACTGTATAAACTGGTTAATAATTTAAAGGCGGCTACGTAATGTAATGGAAAGGAACGTTATTATCAATATAAAAGGCAAACTTTCAGATTATTTTCACACTGACAAGACAGTTACAAAAGGAAATACACCGACGTCAATGTCATATTTTGAAAAGACAATTTTATTGCTTATAAAAAAGGTGCGTTATGCACAGGGCCTAAGCTAGGTATGCCCAGCATTGATTGTTGTGTGGCTGAATTTAAGTCATTTATATAATTTTACTAGTGGATTTTAGTTACCTAGTTGTATTCTCACAGCACTCTGTGACAATACAGCTAACTGAACATGTTATTAATTTCTATTTATAGGTGCTAATCCAAATAAGACTGCTAGTTATGGTAAAACATGCTTAGGTGAGGCTGCAAATATAGGTAATCTTGGAATTGTTAAGTTACTGATTGATGCTACTTTATCAGAGACTAATTCAAGTAACACAGCATCTCAAAATATTATGTCAAGAAAGAGATACTTTAAATCTCAAAAAAGGAAGTTTAAACAAGACAGGCAACAAGTCGAAACAGTTGTAAAGTGCAAAAACATGAATGATAGAAAATTGAAGGAATACTATGACACAGGCCAGTATAATAGTTTTGCATCAAGGCAAGAAGGTAGTAAAATTGAGAGAAATCAGGGTTATTTTGTGTTCATTCATAGTGAAGGATCAAGCAGTGATGAAAGCAAAGTTCCAGGCTTGAAATCTCCATTAAGTCCAGTATCTTTGACACCTTCACCTCAATCTGATTTAGAATGGGATGAAGAAATTAACAACGAAACACCAGTAGTAGGCACTAGTGAAGATGAAACTTGGAGTTCAATGTATAAGTAAGTGTTTAATTTTTTATTCTTAACACTATGAGCAGCCCGTGACTTCGTCTGTGTGGACCCTAAAGAACCTTTGATCAAGGGCCCAAGTCTGCTATTGTTAACATCATAATCATGTTTGAATTGTAATGCTTTTTGACACAGTTCAGATTGTTTCTTAAACCCAAAACCGAAACACAATTCAAAACATGATTATGACTTTACCAATAGCAAACTTGGGCCCCAGGATAAAACGTAGCCTTTATGTTATTTAAGGTCCTAACTGTGAAGGATATAAATCTGAAAACTAAGCCATAATGGCTCAGTTTTAGTTGCCTCACTTTACATAATATGAGGACTCTGCTTCCACACTTATGTGCTTCAAACGTGTGCCTTCAATTTTCTTTTAATGGGGTCAAAGACGCATCTTAGTACAAAATTGAAAGCTCATATTAAATATAATGCTTGGACAATTTCACACAGCACCATCTAGCCCCAAACTAAGCAAAGTTTGTAATATGGGTGCTAGACAACTGATAATTATTACTTAAATATTATACATAGTAACACCTAGACCCGTCATAGAAATTAAAATTCCCGGCCGGGAATCAAACCCAGGACCTCTTACATGATAGACCGCTATGTGACCACTGCACCACTCAGGTCATCATCATATTGATTGGCTACACTTCGAACAACTTGCTTGCAGATGGTATGCAGCTATTTTGGAAAGCACTGGAGCAGCTATTGCTTCAGCTTCAGCAGCTACAAATGGTATTAACCAACAAGACACATACATGAGAACTGCGCTCCATTATGCTGCAGAGCAGGGTCATGAAGGAGTTGTCCACTTATTATTGAATGCTGGTAACTATAGTTACAAATCAAAATATGTAGTTAACATAACAATTTTTTTGTAGCAATCTGTTTTGGACAAAAATTGTGACTTATGTTCTCTATGCATTTTATATCTTTTTAAATATTTAACCACTAATTAGCTTTCAAGTGGGAAACAATGATATGTTTTTGTACTTTTGTTCCCTAATACATTATTATAATATCGGAGTTAGTCCCAGATACACAAATGGCCATTCTTCTAAAATGACATTTTATGGGATTGACAGGAGCTAAGCGTTAGCTTATGTCAATCCATACATTGTAATTCTATTCTACTAGGGTTAATTTTAGTAGAATGGTCATACAAAAACTAACGCGTCAAAGAAAACGCGCCCAGGATAAGGATCAAACTGCATTGTTAACTTCATAGTACTTATAGTTACTCTTTATATAATTTTAGGTTGTAAGGTAGACCTAACAGCTGGAGATGGACTTACTCCGTTACACATTGCTGCTGTCAAAAATCATGGAGAAATTGCAAGAGTTCTATTAGCAGCTGGCAGTCATGTAAATTACAAAACCCATGAAAAAACAACTGCTTTACATTTTGCAGCCTCTAGAGGTTTCTTAGAAATGGTTAGTGGAGAAAATATTTCTATGTATAAGCAAGTGTGCAGCTGTGAGTTGTTGTATTATGATTGTCCCACATCTACAGTTGTTGAAGTTGCTTGCGGTAACTCTAATCAGGAGCAACTGACCAAAAACAAGACGGCGCGCGGGCGCACCATAGCGAGTTAGCTATAAAATTAGTCTCCTACCGATATTTACACTCACTACTGCTAAATCTCAAGTTATAGTTTACGACTCTCCGCACATTGAGCCACTAGTCGCGACCACTAGTGGCTCAGTCAATCCACTAGACGCAGCCACCTATCGCAGCCGCTTAGTGGCTCCGCCTTGAAGAAGCCGGCCACTGTGGCCGAGAGTGCGCGTGATGCGAGCGACAAACGCGGCCACAAGTAGCGAGCGCGGGCGACTGCCGCAGCTTGTGGCTCTAACGCGGCCACTCGGAACGCTCGGTTTGCGACGATACTATACAAAATGTATGAATAAACTCGTCCGCAGCTTGGGTGCTTAACAATGAATCGGTTAATACTTCTAGTGTAGGAAGGGAAGGTAGTGGACCCCCACAGTAAATCCTCAGACCTAGACGAAACTTTACAGTAAGATATAAAGTATCATAAATGAAACGTATTTTTTAGATCATCCAATTTTTTTTATTTTTATTTTGGTACCTACATAGGTTTTGGTTCATACTATATTACATCCCTGCAAAGTTTCATCGACTGAGGATTTAATGTTGGGGTCTCCATATGTACATACGAGCTAGGTAAAAGATCGCAAAAGATCGCTTCATTTCCTACACTACTTGGTCATTCGCGCAAGCAATTTTGGCATTTAGGATGACAGAGCTCGTTCCTCCGCAACTGTAGGATTTGGATTTAAGTTAGTTTTATTATAATTCACAGGTCAAAATTCTAGTCAAAAACGGAGTGTATTTAGAAGCAAGAGACACTAGCGACCGCACAGCTTTATATCTGGCGGTAGTTCGAGGACATATCGATGTGGTCAAATATCTCATTTCGGTGGGTGCTAATGTGAACAGTGAACAGATTCATGGTAAGTTGATTAAAATTGTTACTTGATGCCTAAAGCCTCATCCAGATTCGCGCCGAGAAGCCCCGAGAATACCCGAGAAACGTGAATGTGATACCCCATACAGACTCACGCCGCGAACACCCGAGAAGCGTGAATGTGATTGCTTTCTCGCCGTCTCGTTCTCGCGCTCGCCTGTTCCCCGATCGGTGTCGGTATTTTGCTCGCTTCAAAGGGTTTTCTCGGATGACGAAAGAGAACGAGACTTCTCGCGTAGAGTGTATAGATACCTTCTCAGATGTCTCGAGCGAACCTTCACGCCAAGACTTCTCGCGTGAGTCTATATGGGGTATGAGCAGTTTCTCGTTCTCGCTCTCGCCTGTTCTCCGTTTGTTGCCGGTTTTTTGCCCGCTTCAAAGGGTTTTCTCGGGTGACGAAAGACAACGGGACTTCTTGCTTAGAGTGTCGATACCTTCTCGGATGTCTCGAGCGAACCTTCACGCTGAGACTTCTCGCGCGAGTTTGTATGGGGTATTATTGGTATTGATATTGGCTATGGGCTCTTTTTTAAACTTTTAAATTTTATGCATTCACAATGCTATTTTTATATTAAGATTATTAATATAATTGAAACATATTAGATAAAATCGACTCACCCGTAGCAGCTCAGACGGGACTCGAACCCGCACCCTTAGGATTCCGGCCCAATTCACTAACCAATTATGCTACCGAGTCGCTAGCGAGCTTGGCGAAATTTTCTAATACTTTTCACGTTTTTACGCTGTAGGCCAGCGCCATCTCATCAATGTGAAGAGAATTACTTCGACATTCGAAAGCAACACCTTTACAGGTGCTAGACAAATCGATTAAGATGAAATAGCCATATAATTTTTAAACTTTTAAATTTTATGCATTCACAATGCTATTTTTATATTAAGATTATTAATATAATTGAAAAATATTAGAAAAAATCGACTCACCCGTAGCAGCTCAGACGGGACTCGAACCCGCACCCTTAGGATTCCGGCCCAATGCACTAACCAATTATGCTACCGAGTCGCTAGCGAGCTTGGCGAAATTTTTATGGGCTTTTTTCTTCGCATTTAGACTCCCATTTCGTCCGTTATGCGTGGTCCGTTCTCTATGGGGTATTAAGAGCGCGTAGTCTGCACAAGAGCGCCGCCATTGGAACAAGAATCATAGGCTTAAATAAAGACGACGCGCAGACTACGCGTTCTTTAAGCTACTTTCTACCGCATTTCATTAGTCCATCAGCCGTTTTTGATGTCCCCACTGCTGGGGCTCAGGCCTTCCTTATGGGTGGTAAGGAGGATGGGTCATAACCCACCACGCGGGCCCAATGCTTATTGGTGGGTGTTAACGACTGCAAATGCAGCCGGGACCAACGGCTTAACGTGCCTCCGAAGCACTAAACAACACGAGATAATAAATTTTTGGTCACACATCCCATGACCGACTCTTGCGAACGTTGCTTAACTTCCGCAATCGCAGGGCCAGGCGCTAAACCACTGCGCCACCTCATTTCATTTCAAGTTTATTGAAAACTTATCTATTATTGCAGGTTACACACCACTATGTGAAGCTGTATGGCAAAGATTTACAACTGTTGTAGAGGTTTTATTAGCAGCTGGAGCTCGCATAACACACTCTCACAAACTGCTACACAATGCTATAATTCAAAGACAGGTAGGTAATCTATAATACTTAT
Source organism: Agriphila straminella (assembly GCA_950108535.1). NCBI lineage: Eukaryota > Metazoa > Arthropoda > Insecta > Lepidoptera > Crambidae > Agriphila > Agriphila straminella. The sequence goes on from OX467308.1 coordinate 10,379,802, forward strand.
TACATAATTGAGTGACAGCTTTTTTTTGTTAACTGATCGATGTTCGTTCATGTATTTATAGGAATCAATTGCGAAAATGCTTGCTAATATGGGTGGAGGGATTAATTTACACAATGATAATGGTGACACTCCGCTCTTATTGGCGGCGCGCCTGTCCCAACCGAACGTTGCTCGAATTTTACTAGAGAGAGGTAAATATGGCATGGTTTTACAATCCAGCAGCTAATATAGCACAACCACCTCAGCTGGGCACCAACAGTTTATTTACCTACTGATATTGTTACGTCCGTTGCCCTAACAATCTTGCACAGTGTCTGGTTATGTTAGCACAGACAGAATAGATATAAGTATGTACTACTGTATATTAGTTGATTTATTTTTTAAGTATTTTTCATATATCTGCTATATTACAGATAAATAACAGTAAATGGTACATTATAATTAAGTGCAATGTTTCATAATAACCCGTAAAATTTTGTTTTTTTATGTATATGTAGAACTGCAGTGACAAACCTAGACACAAATAGACTATTGTTTTCGATAAGCGAATCGTTCAAAAAACCGACTCGGGTGTCCCGAGTTGAAAAAAAATGGGAATCGGCGGCCCATTAATAGGAGCCACCTTTGCATTGATTTGATATATCTTGTGATATATTTTGCTGCTAAATCCAGGATTTGTGCTGCAAAATAATCTACTTTAGTGCTAAATAATGGTGCGGGCTGCGTTTTAAAATCTTGCGTGGCTCTTCAAACCGGTTGGACATAAAATGTTGCCTCTGCGTGCACCGCCAACGCACGACTTCTTTTTACCGACTTCAAAAGGAGGGAGGTACTCAATTCGACCCGTTTTTGTATAAAAAAACTTCGATCAAGTATACCCTAGATATCCGGTCGGAGTCTCAAAAGTGGCACCTCAAATAGAGTCCCACTTATAAACTGGGCGCTTATTTTTATACGACGTAAGTGATAGTGCTAGTTTTAAGTTTGTACAAAATAAGAGGTGATTATGTACAAAATAAGCGCCAAGTTTGTAAGTGGGACGCTATTTAAGGTGGCATTTTTGCGTACTGTTTAGTATGTGAAGCGTTATCTAGGATATTCTCGATCGAAGTATACAAAATAATAGTCTCGGCGCAGTGCGACAAACGCACCGCTGCGGTGCCGCAACAGTGCGTCTCTATCGGTCTTGAAAGAGCCCTTATAATTAAAATTTTGAGTGTGCATAATGCTACATTTATTGTTTTTTTGTTACAGGGGCTAATGTCAACGCTTGTAATAGTATAACTGGTGCTAATGCTTTACACATTGCTGTAGAAAGTATAGACTGTCCAGAGGAATTCGAGGAATTGTTGATATGCTTATTAGAATATAGTATTGATATGAATTCCACTGCCCTCACTGGTGATACTGTTCTCAACAGAGCATTACTACTACATAAGTAAGTACAAGTAATTCCTTCACAGTACTATTCAAATCAAACTTAATTGTGGCTCGGAACATCGCGCGAGACGATGCGCAGAACACAATTCCGATGTAAGTGGGTGGGGCACGGCTACGTGCACATTGTGGCTAACTTCACAGCACAGCAGTCATTAAGTTTGACACGCACTATAGCAGTGATTATTGTACGTGCTCTATAGTCTGTCCAAGATAACTTGGTGATTTTGTGACACATACTTTTTCTTTGTAAATAAATATTTATTACAATCTAATAGATTTTTATTTACAAAAAAAATATCTGTCAGCAGGCTTTCACATCTTCAGCAATTTTCATAATGATTTGGTGGCAATCAAGCATTCCTAAGACGGAATTTGATTTTGTTAAAAATGTATAGACACAAATAATTTTTGATTTTGTTTTTAATTTACAAAGTATCTGACAAAATCACCAAGCTATCATGGACTTGGACTGACTATATCAAGTCTCTCTTTCTTTAATCATTATTGTTTTTTTTTTCATTACAGAGATGACGCCGCAGTGTTACTTATTCGTCATGGAGCCGATGTCAACGTTTGCGATTTACAATCTTGTGGCTTAGACAACTTGTCGATAGCCAGCAGGAGACGATCGCCAGATCTTGCTTGCATTCTCATTAAAGCTGGGCATTGCCTACCCATCCCAGAAGCGGGTGTAGTTCCTAAGCCGGGCAGTTCAGTGTACTGGCTCTATTACGCCTCCAGGGAGCCACTGAGCCTAACAGATTTGTGTAGAATAAAGATAAGGTACATGTGTAAACGTAAGACTTTGTTTTCATATATTTATAGTCTACCATTACCAACGAGCTTAAAAAGATTCCTAATGATGGAAGAAGTAGGTACTTATAATGCATAATTAAAAATATATTATTTATATAAGAGTAAGACACTTAATCAATGTGTACTTATGTATTGATTATAGGATTTGATGTTATTATTAAATAAAAAATAAATTACAAAATGTATTATTTATTGGTGATGTAAACAAATTAAATTTTCGTACTTACAAAGATGACACTAATGCAAATTTAGTGCTGATACAAAAATGTACATGCTAGTAATAAAAATATAAATTGAATGTTTTCTAATTTACTGATATAAATTTAATTATCTTAGATCTTGATTTGATCCCCCTATTGATAGAAATATAAATAAATCCATTTTACGTAACGGTCACCTTTAAAAGTATTAACTCTTACGGAAGTGACAAGAGACCATCACTTTAATACTTATTCATTTTATGAAACTATATAACAAATTAAAATTATAAACGTTCATTATTAATTACAAATTAATAATTTAGAACAGCATATCTTTTTATATTATGCATACCTAGTCAGATTAAAATCAGAATTATACTTCGGCATAATTTTCTCGCCACACATAGACTAAACACGCCACAAAACGCCGGAAACATAAGTGTGGAGTGGGTTGCAGTTTTTACGCCTGGCCCCTATTTCACCAAATTGACATGTCAGTTTTTGTTGTGGTGGGCAATGACAAAATGTCACTGACAAATGTCGACTTGGTTAAATAGGGCCTTGGTGGTAAGCGGTGATGCGATCTACGATGAAACGCGCTTGCCCCAGAAGTAACTATTCACTATCAATTCAGCAGAAAAATATTGAAAATCGACATTATAAATGTATTGTATGTGTTAGATTATTACTTCAAAAACTGTTTCTCTTCGTTGCAGTAAGTTACCTACCTCAGTAGAAAGAAATTGAAAGTTTTTAATTAGCTACATAATGCCACAGATAATATATTATAATACTATACCTACATACTGCCTAGCTGTGGTGATGTTGCCTGTGTGCGGCGACATTTAATTATCCTTCTAATAACATGTCTTATTATCATTTTTATTAAGATAAATATTAACTTAATTTAAAATATTATTCACTTAAATATAATACTAGAAATGAGATAATTATAAAAATGGACAGTTGCGTTATTCTAAAAATGATATGGATGACTTCTAAGTACTTATACATTAAGACAATTATTTTCACACAAAACTGGCACCCAAATTGTATTTTGAATTTGGAGACAACATTCCATAATACCACATTGATAATAACAATGCTTTTTATACGGTCCTTAGGTATTAGGTAGTAAAAATGCAAATAACATTGTACGCATTATATTATGGTTTAGTAGTAAAGTAAAAAAATATCACTGTAATTTATTGTAACATCTACAAAAAATGCATATTTAAAATGTCATATTATTTGACGACCTTCTGTTATATTTTATTCAAGGAAAAACAAACGTTAAAAATTATACAAAAAGTGTGTGCAACACTGCACCAAACACACTGCTATGGAAATGGAAGCAAATAATAAGAATTGCAAAATTATCAAGTGCGAAAAAAATAATAAACACTAACATAAAAATTCACTCACACACTAGCAAGCAAAAACACTCCTTAACACAGGTGTGTGACAAAATAGAAGTCATTAACAAAAATTTAGTGCATTATCAGCTGCACATGTCGGTGTAATAAGCAATGGTCTTCGCTGCCTGTTGTTCACCATAAAGTTATAAAGAAAAAGAAAGCTATAAAGTGCCTTATAAAACTAAAACATGGCTCCATAACTATGACTACATTAGCTGATGTAAAATAAGCCCATTCTACACTTAATATCAAATAATAGTGTTTTTCATGCATTCAATTACATAGCGAGTCTTTTGCTCACTGAATACTTATCCATATCACTCCATATTATGAAGGGGTATGTATTAAAATGCAGAAAATTCATAACACATACGATACGACCGAAATATCGACGTATAAACCAACAATTTTCAAAATACCGAAAATCCTAAATGTCGATATCCGATAGACCGAAACTTGAAAGATCGATGATTATAATATAATCCGTGTAAGCCCGCGACAATATTAGACGTCATATGACATCACGATGAAATGCATGGCACACGGTCAGAAATGTGCAGAGCGAGGATCAGCGGGTCTACCGGCTAAAAATAATGAAGTTAATGTTAACTGTAAGTATGTGATACATTGCTACTTTGTTTTGGCACAAATAAAAACTTACCAAAGAAAAGAAGCAATGTATCACATACTTACAGTTAACATTAACTTCATTATTTTTAGACGTTTTTTCATGACGTAAATATAACCTTAAAATTTTGACCGGAAGTGAAGGATTTTCTCAAGCTTTCGGCCAATTTTATTTGCGATAATCTTCTGATCCTCGCTCTGCACAACATTTCCGACCGTTGCCATGCATTTCATCGTGATGTCATATGACGTAGGCAATATTGTCGCGGGCTTACGGACTATTAAAGGCTTTGCCAAACAGAACGCGTTTTAGCGCCGCGCTAGAGCGCTTACCTGACGTCGCGCTATAGCGCCGAGTTGTGTTGTGTTGTAGGACGTGCATAGTTTCATGCCAAACACAGCGCCGGCGCTAGCAGTACGCTGCGTACGACTAGCGCCGGGGCGCTGTGTTTGGCATGAATGAAACTATGCACGTCCTACTACAACCAGGGATTGAGAACGTTATTTTTAAATTAAATTTTTTAGTCTTTTAGGTAAAATATCCTTTGTGATTTGAAACGTTCGGCCAAACAAAACAACCCTTCGTCCTTTTAATTTTCGGTCTTTCGTCCATAGGTATTGTAAAATTCGGTCTTTTCAACTTCGACATTGTAATACATACCCATTATGATGGCATCTCTATAAGCATTTGAATGTTTAAATAACATAAATTATATAAAAAATTAACAAGCAACATAACATAATTTATGAATCTTAAATAATTAATAATATTAATTGAATTTTTATATACTAGCGCTGCAGATTGGCAGTAGGCTACATAGAACAAGAACGTTAGATAAAAGCAACCTTCTGCTCAAACATAGTGTTAAGAATACTATAGGGTCTATCGTGGGAGGACCTACGTGGGACGCGCGGTAAACGCCCCCATGCCCATGTTGCCTGCGGGGCTTCCCTGAAGTACCGTTGCACTGCGCGGTCGCGACAATGAGCTGTGAGGCCGACATCAAGACAGCGCAGTGGTTACCGCGACGCGTCGGCATACTCGGCATCGCGCGATTCGCGCGGTGCTCTTCGGTGATTCACCACTGTTAGTTTTCTCTACACTATGGCTAAACATATCACTCATTAGTTTTCACTGATAACAGAGTGCGATTTACTGTGTTATAACTGCACAATTGCCTTTGTGGTCCTTAATATGACGTAATTGGGGACAGGCATTGAGCAAGACAGGCACAAGATCATTTCTTTTGTTTTCCACAGCCTTGTGCAGGGCTGTTTGACCATCAACATCTTGTATGTCGACAGTTGCACCAGACTGGATAAGGAATTCTACTGCAGCTACTTTACCTTCAAACAATCAGATAGGTTTTGGTAATTAACTCGAACACAAGAGAACAGATAGAGACACATATCAATAGTTTATCCTCGGTAAGCGACAGGCCTACCAAGGATTAGATGATTCTGTTATGTGAGCAAATTACAACCTTGAGTTATTATTATTTAGAAGGGGAAGCCAGCAAAACCGGACGGGTGATTTTTCATTCAATTCCCCCTAACTCATGATCATGAGTTGATGTATACTGAGATGTATACTGTTTATAGTCAATGCGAGTGAAAGAGATTTGCGATCACATAGAGAGATATAGAGAGACATATAGAGAGACATATAGAGAGAAAACGATAGTTTACAGTAGCGAAAACAGTTTGCATCAACTATTGAGTTAGGTCTAATACCCAGTTAGGTCGAATAGTCATTTTACGGTAGCGAAGACAGTTTGCATCAACTCATGGTAGAGCTACAGTTGCCTAGTATAGTAAATAGTAACTGATCCATAGAAGTAATAGGGAAGATCCATTAATATTATATACCTGCAGCAGCAGCTTTGTGCAGAGGTGTAGCTTTCCCACTCCTTGTTTGGGCATTAACGCAGGCTCCGTTCCGTAACAGCACCTGACAAATATCAATGTGTCCATTCCTTGCAGCATAATGCAATGGTCTGTAGCCTGAATTGTCTGGCGCATTAACTATGGTAGATGCGTTTTTTGCCTTTTCTATTAAACTTTCAACTCTTTGTCTGTCACCATTGAATGCTAAAAATAATATTTAAGTATAGTAAAATTATGAACAACACGCTTAGCACAGCGTAAAATCTTAAGTGTCCAGCCCCCTTAGTATGACCAACCACCGAAAAGATACATCGCGAGAAGAAACAAGCTACCACTTCATGGCAGAATGCCCGATGTACGCATCACTGCGCTGGGAGCTCTTCGGAGTGGACAAGCTTAAGGAAGAGGATCTAAAGCAGTTAATGATAAGTCAACTCAGCAGGTATTGTAAGCGCACAGGTAGGTTCGAGGGTCCGACGCCGGTGGGGTAAATGATAACCCGCCTGCTCTTTCAGGGGATTTGGGGAAATGGGTGAAATGGTCCCGACCAAGGTGACTGATCACCCGCCCGGCTTCGCTGGCGTCCCCCCTTATAAATAATAATAATAATAAAATACATCGCGAGATATAGCGTTTTATCGACACTACGACGACAGCGGGGCTGACATGAAAAAGATTTTGACAAGGAATATAGACCATGTTTTAGTAGACTCATGATAGTAGGAATAGATCAATATCATTATGTACTCAGCATTGTAGTATATTCATTCTATATTTTTCAGTGGCAAAATCAAATGCTGTGTGATATTGATACCTTGCGGCTCAAAGCCGCCAAAACACAACTTTTCAGGAGATTTTTGTTGTTTGTTTTTGTTATGAATAATATTAAAACACAATATTTTAAGAAATATTTACAAAAGTGGGGATGTGCAAACATGTGCAGTAATCCCCTTCAATATCTCTTTCTCACGATTTGTGCCAGCACCTATACCTAAATTTTTTCATTTTATTTACATATAGGAATTTATAAAACAAAATTAATTACCTGCATACCATATGCCTCTTTCCCAATCCATTTCTGATAGTGTCTGTGATAGAGATTGATTAGACATTGCTGCCGTGCAATTTGCGTGGTCACACACATTTTGGTGATCCATTTTTACATCCAAAGCAGAATAGGTGCAGTTACAACTTTTAAATTAAACATTAAAGAAATTAAGATGCATTTTGGACTACAATTTTAAAATTCTTTTTGCAAAGTCCAGGTAATTTCAGACTCTCCAGTACTCGATACTATTTTATAGCCCAGGTGGCTCAAAGAGTTTATAGTATTAAGCACATTAGCACTGATATTATAACCATTTATAACAGGTTCATACTTTTTGGCCAGCCCCTTTATTTCTTCTTCGTCTAATCCGAATATAGAACAATCTGTTGCATGTAACGATCCTTTGATTGCAATGTACGCGGTTCCTCCTATCTTGGCTAAGGGTTCAAAGGCCACACCTGCTGTAAATTTTGGACTACTTTTGGTATCCATAATAATAAAGACAATCAAAATGTAAAAGTATTCAAAAAATATAAATAACAGATTTCATTGAAGATTAAACCTCATCATCTTTTGCTGGGTGCTGATAATTTCCGAGGTGCATAGCCTCCTTGCTGAAGTTGGTGATGTTGTCCTGTTCCACAATTATTGACGGCTCTGGTTCAGAGAATTCCTTTCTCATAGTCCACATATATTCGTTGTAGTCCTGTTTCACAGCTGTTGAGCTAGAGGCCACAACCTTGTAACCCAACACCTACAAATTTATTGATTATGAGGGCATGAGTCATAAATGTTATACAATTAGAAATGTGGTTAGAGGTATGTACTGCCTTACCTCTAACGCACTAAGAATAACACAGGGATGCTGTAGGTAGACAATAGTAGATTCGTCGCAGTATCCTCCACAGGCAAATCTTTTGAGCTGCTCTATTTCACCAGCTACGTACAAGCAAAGCGTTAGTTTAACAAGTAACACGCAATAAGTAAAATCGAGTATGCAGTATGCATCAATCACGTGTGTAATCTTATCTACAATAATAACAGTGTCGTCAGTTATTATTTATCAACATTTAAGTTTCTTACCTTTCAAGCCGGATACTAATACACGCCACGGGTTTTTATGCCCATATGATGCGAGATTGCCTCTTATCAAAATGTAGGGCATTGATTACGGATTTCTATGATCTTCCACAGGCTTGATAATGTATTATTTACTAAGATATTTCTAAATCGATCAATGACTGAATCGTAAGATTCGTACGTATATGTAAATAAAAATTAAATCTCCGATGACGATGAGTCAACCAACGACGTAAATCAGTAATAAATAATGACAGTGACATGAGTGACTGACAGTCAGTCTGTCAGTAGGTGCTTTCCATTCCAGAAGGCTAATCGCTAAGTATAATAACAGAGCTGCTGCGGGTCTACCGGCTAAAAATAATGAAGTTAATGTTAACTGTAAGTATGTGATACATTGCTACTTTGTTTTGGCACAAATAAAAACTTACCAAAGAAAAGAAGCAATGTATCACATACTTACAGTTAACATTAACTTCATTATTTTTAGCCGGTAGACCCGCTGGTCTTAACTTAAAATTAAGTTGCCCTTAATCACTTGATCCATGTTAACAGGGGCCTTACTATGAGCTCTTATAGCAGGACTTATATTGAACGGCCTTACTTTTTCGTACTATGACCTCAACGGTTAGTATGAAAGCTGGCCTTAAACAGTCCTGTTTAAGGCCTGCTTTTGAACTGAACGGTTTATTATTTGCTGATGGTAAGCCCCCAGGGCTAAAGTAAAATAGGTTGTCACTTGGTTCTTTCTAAAGCAGCAATGTAATGTACGTAATGTAACTGCGATTTCTGTCAGAGTTGATTGCAACAAAGTTACAAAATCAGCCCCCGGGTAGTAATCGATTACCACAGATTAACCATGGAAAGTAATTTGTAGGTATTAATGTTCACAATTTTATTACTTTCCATGCTTCGATCAAGAATAACCTAGATGTCCGGTCAGAGTCTAAAAAATGGCACCTCAAATAGCGTCCCACTTACAAACTGAGCGCTTATTTTGCACAAAGTAAGTAATAAAAGATGTGTTTTGTACAAAATAAGTGATATAAAATGTGAGTTTGTACAAAATAGAGGTGATTATGTACAAAATAACCGCCAAGTTTGTAAGTGGGATTCTATTTTGCGGTGCCATTTTTGCGTACTGTTTTAGTTCGTGAAGCGTTATCTAGGATATTCTTGATCGAAGTTTCCATGGTTAAAATGCACTTTATGGCGATCGCTAATATGTTTCAGCGATTAGTCTGTTGGAATGCACCCAATGACAGACAGAATGACAGTTCACAGATGATGCACAAACTTGTCAGCAAAATGTTTTGAATGCTCCCATTCCCTCTCCCATAGAGTACACTATTATACTAGACCCTCTCCTTGGAAGGCAAAAGAATTTATGTGCATAAAGTCAAGTCTTAAAGGATTATTGTCTTCGGTTTGCATTTAGGTAAAACGTAGTGATTAATTGCTCAGTGCATTTAGGTATTTGAGAAGCTCGGTGGTGCTGTGGTCTAGCGCCTTGCCCTGTGATTGCGGAGGTTAAGCAAATTTCGCAAGGGTCGTTCATGGGATGGGTGACCAAAAATGTATTATCTTGAGCTCCTCCTACTTCGGAAGGCACGCTAAACCGTTGGTCCGCTGCATAAATTTGCAGTCGTTAACACCCACCAATCGGCATTGGGCCCTTGGGGTGGTTTGTGGCCTCCTTATCCCCTGCCCCAACATTGAAAAATAACTGGTGTCGATTTGGCACACCGGCACCAATAACGAATCAATATTTTTTTAACTCCTGATTTGTACCTTCTTACCTAGGTAGGTAATTTATAATTTCTTTAATTCATAAGAATTAATTAGCACCTATTTATTTTTAAAATGGAAGAGACTGATATTTCATCAGTCTGTCTATCTGTCTGTCTGTCACAGCAGGATATCTCGAGAACTACAGCTAATGGTATAACTTGAAATTTGGAATAGTATAAGATGACGTTTGCCCAACTATTTTGAAAATAAGAAAGAAATAAAAAAACAAATATTTTTTTACAACAGGGACTGAAAAGGGGTCTTAAAAATTTTAAGTGAGGCGACTAGGGCATGTGGGGTATCATATGAAAGAGCGCTGTTTGTACATTTAAAATCATTTTTTTCTTTTTTTAGCCCGCATTAGTTTTCGACTTATGATGAAAAATGTAAAAAAAAATACCGTTCCCCCCCCTTATCTTCAAAGTTTGCAAAGAGAAAAATATGAAATAATTTTATGTGATAGTAGTTTATAAAAAGATTACAGGAAAAATAAAACGATGTCTCAATATAACACACTTTTTTAAAATTCAAAAAACAATAAAAAAAACATTATATTCCTTTACCAGTCAACGGATGGGCCTGACCTAAGAAAAATTAAATTAGTTCCACTATCGGTCAAGAGATGGCGCTGGCCTAAGAAAAAAATAGTTCCACTATCGGCCAAGAGATGGTACTGACCTAATACTGCAATAATAATTTTATTATTCTACAGAGCTCTGCAGTGTATTTATTATGATGGTACGGAAACCCTCGGTGCGCGAGTCCGACTCGCTCTTGACCGGTTTTTTTTAAGTTTTAGTTAATTAAGTAGGTAGGTACTTATTTATAAGAATAACTTATGTAAGATTAAATAAAACCTTTATAATTATAAATGTTAATTATTAAATTTGAGATTTTTGCATTCACAATGCTATTTTTATACAATACTAAATAATATACTAGAAAAAATACGACTCGCACCAGATCAATACTCAGACGGGAATCGAACCCGCGACCTTTGGATATCCGGTCCAATGCTCTGACCGCTGAGCTACCGAGTCACTAGTGACATCGTCGAATTTCTTCTAGTATATCCTACTCTTACGCTGCAAGCCAGCGTTATTTCACCAATGTGAGGAATTACCTCGACATTCAATTGAAATATCTTTCCAGAAATTCGACGATGTCACTAGTGACTCGGTAGCTCAGCGGTCAGAGCATTGGACCGGATATCCAAAGGTCGCGGGTTCGATTCCCGTCTGAGTATTGATCTGGTGCGAGTCGTATTTTTTCTAGTATATTATTTAGTATTGTATAATGTTAATTATTTTAAAATTGATTTTTTATTTATTGCAAAATTTGCTGATTGTTTTACTGAAAATGTTCTAGTAAATTGGACTTACCTACAAAAAAAGCTTATTTTTAGGGTTTGTTTTGTATTATGTGAATAATCCAAAACTAACAGGGACCCAAAAAGCCTGATGTTATGTCAGGCAGGGGACAAATCCTGATGTCTGGTAACCCTAACCGCGGTGCAAACTAAAGTAAAAGAAATCCGAAAGTTGAGATTGTTTTCCCGGTCAAAGTGTTTCGCTCTCCCCTAGGGGAGGGTGGGGAACTGGGAGGGCGGGGAACTGGAAGGGCGGGGCAAGCCGCAACAGGATACCTAGGTACCTACTTGTCATAAAGTCATAAGTTATGACATACTTTAGCTTTCACCGACTCATAATTACTATCATACGTAAAATAAGATGAAATAATGAGGAAATAAATATACATTGGTAAATAATAATTATTTTATTAACTACAAACTTATCTATTTATTTAAAAAAAACTAGGCGATCACGTCAACCACATTATCACACTCGACTCGACCACCCGGTAATATTACCGTTTTTAGATTTAAGATAGATCGTCGCTTAAATGTTAATGTAGCTAGTATAAAATAAGCCTATTTTTGAATTTATATATTACAGAATAATTTAAGTAATAGCCATTGAGAGAGATCAGTAGGTAGGTACCGTGTCTTTGAAAAATAGGTAGCTTAAATAGTTACACAATAAAAGGTACCTACGTAGTACAAAATTATAATAATTATAGTTACATAACAGAAATAGTTGTGTGTGACGAAGGTCAATTTCATACTAAGTAGGTAGACAAGCTAGGTATTATAGACTTGTACCTACTAAGTATTATGTATTTTGTGATTATAGTAGGAATACCCACACTTGCATTGCAACTTGCAACCACCACACTTTAGTAAGTAAGTAAGAAAGGTGAGTTTACAAAATTACCAACTTACTTACACCTATCACGAATTCATAAAGCAACTTGGCGATCACAATTTGTTCATTTCGACAAAGGTGGAAGAGAGGGAACACCGATCCTGCAAGCGTCATCATCATCATTCAACACCATTATGAGCCACAAAAAAACGCTTAATGTCGAATATTAATTATGGTAGATGGGACCATCAAACTGCACAACTTATATACTATTGGGTGGGACCAACTTCGAAATCACGAAAAAAAATCAGCTGTTTCATACAAAAATAATAACGTAATAACAAAATGTATGAACAATTATGTTGTTCAGTTTGATGGTCCCTATACCTATTCGGCATTAGTTGTTTTTTGTAACACGTACATATATTCCAACTCTCACTTTACATTTATTTTATCTAGACCATGTATCATAGATGGTCGTAGTAAACAGGATGTGCGTGTAACACCCATCTCAAGAGCAGCAGCGTGAAGCAGGCTATCACGAAGAAAGACACCATCACCCGTAGAGTCTTTTCGGAACGTTGATCTCTCTCGCTCGCACGTAGTCTTTCGATAAGACCGTTCTGAAAATAATATCAGAGGTAGCATTTAATAGTGACAAACTATAAGAAATTATATAAAAATAAAGAGCTAAACGACGAGCTCGGTGGCGCAGTGGTTTAGCGCCTGGCCCAGCGATTGCGGAAGTTAAGCAACGTTCGGTCATGGGATGGGTGACCAAAATGTATTATCTCGAGCTTCTCCGTGCTGTTGGTCCCGGCTGCATCTGCAGTCGTTAACACCTACCAATCCGCATTGGGCCGGCGTGGTGGGTTATGGCCCGTCCTCCTTTACACCCATAAGGAAGGCCTGTGCCCCAGCATTGGGGACATCAAAAATGGCTGATGGACAAAGAGCTAAATAGCTTTTTGGTCGAATCTATCGCTATCTATCTATTAACTGCCTAGTGCCTACCAAGCCCTTCGGCTGCCTACAAAACCAATATGCTACGTAACCAGATTTTTCCATTTCTCTTACTCGGAACAGGATGTAGGCTATATTTAAACTGAGCAGCGGGCGGGTGAAAGACTCTTTTTTCCACCCTAGGGAGGAAAGGAATTTTTAAGCTAGAGCTGTATTTGGTTACCTACATGTCAGCCATTAGATTAGGTAGGTAGTTTCGTTGACGGTTTTCGTAAGCGTAGCATGTGCGAACGTCATTTAATACTAAGTACCTACCGACTATTTCATAGCATTTTTTTATCAATGTTTCAAACTGTGAGACATCTATCAAGAAAGTTGCTACAACATAGTACTAAAGGTGTGACTTTCGTTGCTGACTGTACTGTACCTAGCAGCTGTCGAAAATGATTTTTTTTCTAAGTTGTTAGGAACGGTTGTTTTTTTTAATATAACCTTACCCATCCACCATGGGCTGCGATCCAAGAGCCTGGCTCTTCGTGAAGAAGGTCAGCAATGGCAGCCGCGGGCGCCGCGACCAGCTCCAGAGCTGGCTCGCCATCCGCCGCCTCTGCCGCCTCTTTGGCTAGGGCACCGCATATGCAGAACACTGCTGCTATCTAAAAAATATAACATTAAGCCAGGCGGTGGTAAGGAACTAAAAATAAGAAACATTTTAGTCAAGTCAAGGGGTAGCTTCTCCGCCATCAATGCACTTTTAAAGTTAAAAGGAATCACCACGGTCGAGGTCGAGAGAATTGAAAAAATCCTATAGAAAGTTGACAAAATCAACATTTCGTAGTCCCCTGTTTCCTCCTTCCCCTCAAAACTAGACCGATTTAAATACTTTCATGATTTTTTTTATTAAAAAAACCGGGCAAGAGCGAGCGGTTTTCGTACCATCATAATAAATACACTGCAGAGCTGTAGAATAATAAAATTATTATTGCAGTATTAGGTCAGCACCATCTCTTGGCCGATAGTGGAACTAATTTTTTTCTTAGGCCAGCGCCATCTCTTGACCAATAGTGGAACTAATTAAATTTTTCATAGGCCAGGGCCATCTGTTGACTGGTAGAGGAACTAATGAATTTTTAAACAAAAATCGTAAACATATTAAACTTTTAGAGTAGCTTGTATACCTCTTGGTTTTATATATTGCATATTATTTGTTTTATGACCCTTCAAAGTTGGGTGGACAAGTCCATTTAAAAAGTATAAAATTTATTAAAATAAATAATACCTTTAATTATTCCGTAAAATGTATAGCAAATTTGTCTAAGAAACTATTTTGATAAACACAATATTTAATATAGCTGCCGAACAAATTTCCTACGCGTTGCATACAAACTAGCACGGCGTGACGTCATAACGTGCAAGCCATTAGTATGGAGCGTTTTTGATCGAGTCCATTTGTGTGCATTTCACACTGTGATATCTCGGGCAGTTTTCATGCTAGCGAATTAATTCTTTTACCAATGTTTCTTTTTTTGAGAGGTAATTTATGTAACATAAAATAAAAAAAATAGTCAACATCCCTATTATTATTATTATTCTTTATTCTATTTTTAAACCTAATCACAAAATATATAAAAGTACTAATGTACTTAGGCACCTTAATGGTTAAAGTTCAAACCCTTTTGTTTCGGTTGTCCGATTTTGATCTGGACAATTGACAGATTTAATAAAGGCAAGCTTAGAGCAATGCGGGCTCCAGGAAGCCGCGTTGCTCTAAGAGGGCAAGTAAGTAGTTTGTTCAGCTTACAAAGCATCTCTCACTGAAAATGGACGGACCGGGCACAAATTAGAGCACGCATGAATTCTCAGCTTTATATGTCATTGTACAAGAAGTAAGGGTTTTTGTACCTGTTAGGGCTGAATGTACCTAAATACACGCTTTGTGCTGGTTTACTTAGGCCTATTTCTGTTTGGGACATGTATTATGTTATCTGCGTCCTGGGTTTAGGATATCACAGAAACTTACTTTGCAAGAAATACAAAGTCAGTGGTTTTCTATGGTGCGACTTGGTAAAGAAAACATTAAACTAGTGGCTCCGTGAGCTGTAGACTTCGCGATAAGAAGTGGCTCAAATTGTATAAAAATAAAATGTCGCCATGAAGTTTTCAAAGCACACAGTACGTGAGTATTCGCAGCTAGATGGTGATTCTAACTTTGATCGTTTCTTGAAATGGGTGTTTTTTTTAAATCTGGCTTGTCTAAAAGTTATAATATAATTTTCAACACACTTGCTCGTAAAGTGAGCCCTAATACATCGCTTTTAGGGCCATAAACCGAGCTATAACCAACGCGTGCAATAATATATAAAACACTAGTTCGTAATAGAATTAACCCTACAAAGTTAAATTAGTACCTTACTGCAAGTTCTATGCGAGTAAACAGCATTCCCAATTTAGCCGGGTAATACAGTTATTTTTTTTTGACAACAAAGAGGTTTTTATGCTGATGAAAATTTATATTCAATTTTGGAATAAATAATTGTGTAAGTCCTTAATTAAGTCAAATAAATATATATTATTATCAGATTATTCATAGTTCACAATATTTTGTTATAAAATATTAAAATATTTGCGTTTTGTCACTTAAAATTATAATTTTGAAGTAGGCTGTATGTTCCTCACCCCTTTGTTCGCAAAATATTCTTGCTTTGGGCGTGTGAAAAAAAAACAAAAAAAACATGCGCGCCTTTTCCCATAATTATCATATTTTGTTTTTGTCGTATTTATTGCTGTGTGGTAAATTACTTTGTCTTTTCCTCGCAAATGTGTTGAAAAACGTCGTATGAAACTCGTGAGCTCTTACTTATTGCACACTCGGCTGAGTTACGCCCTCGCCTGCGGCTCGGGCTGTAACCCACTTGTGTGCAATGAGCAACCTAAGCTAACTTGTCTCATAATGTACTATATCGAACCTGCTCACAAAATTTCACCAGAATCGGTTAAGAACAAACAGCCGGAAAGCCAGACTGAAATATGTTTTTACATATCTCCGCCATTTAAAAAAAAAATGAAAAACTGGCTGGACAAAAAAAAATATACCATTTTCAAACCTGCTAACAAAATTTCACGAGAATCGGTTGAGAAGAGAACAAACAGCGGGACATACGAAAGAATTTTTGTCCAAGCTGAAGCAGCAGAGACGATTCGCTCGCACTTCGTGCTCGCTCGGTCAAAAAATACTTCGCAGAAATGGCGTCCCATTAAATAAATCAAAAACTTAATTCACTCTAGAGTCGCCATTTCCATTTCATAATATTACAAAAACAGCAATTAAGGTAGGAATTTGCGAAAATGGCGAAATGTGCCTATTATAGTAGCTTACATACCTACTTCGCTAATTTCTTCCTTAATTAATTACGATTAGCACCTCAACAAACATAATCTACTTATTCTGTGATTAGGTTTCCACAAACCGAAAAAGCTTGGCGTCAGTAAATGAGGCCAAATATGATGTGAAGTTTTAACTTCACAATAATTAATTTTTCGCCTGATAAGTAATAGAAACTAGACCTGACTATATTATTTAACTACTTCACATGTGCTTATGAAAATCAAAAGCAAACGCCATTGGACAATTTGGACATAGGTAAATAAATCTATGGCTTAATTGTTCCGAGAAAATTGGCAGGCGAGAAACTCGGCACGGCAAGTACTGTCTTTTCCTCCAATTAATTTTTTGATATATCTACATAAAACGAAATACATATATATACATATATATACATAAAGATTCACACCTAGATAGAAATTTTGTAACATTTTGAACATTTTGAAAAGCAACATTTTGGTAGAGATGCTAGCCACTATGGATTATGTATTCTGTGCTATGGAAGGAAACCAGATAGAGCTCTATCTGCTTTCTTTATTGGATTGAATTTTGACAGCTTTTACTGGCAGAGCCACCGTCAAGCCGTAAACAAACTAAAGGTCGTAAGTCGATCGGACATCCGATAGGTCCGATAGTATGTTTCCAGCTTGAAGACATGACGCAGTCAGCCGTTGTCGATCGCACACATCGCATACTTTATGGAATGTAATTACTCATCTTAGACCAAGTAAATATGAATTTCTCACCTTAGACCAAGTAATATTTTCTCTTGTGATTCGCCGAGCTAACGCTAGCGCGAGCTCCGCTAGCGCCGTATCCGAACGCAACATCGCAGACGGCGCTCGCGTCGCTTGGCGCGCAACATGTCGGAAGGCGTCAGGTCGCTTCCGTTCGAGCGCAGCACAAAGAGCCCGCAACGCCGCTAACACTCCAGTGTCAACGTTGCAGACTGCCTCTTCACCGCATTCAGTTTCCACCATTTGCTGCAGTCGCTTCATAACAATTGCCTGTTATTGGACAAATAGTCAGTATTATTTTTTATCACTGCTACGACGAATGCTACGGCAGATGCTACGACGATTTAGGTAAAGGAAAATGGCAATGTCGGATTTTCGGCCGCATGTTATCAGTTGATACAGATGTTGTCTTCCTACTTTAATAATGGGCTTAGGACCGACAAAACAAAGTTTATGTTTTATTTCAGGATTAATAAAAAAATACTTAAGTATTTTTTTTTATCTATTGTATAACCTTTATCAAGTTACGGGTTGATAAAGAACAATAAAAATGTTTTCTTTTTTCTGTGGCTTTTCTGTGGTGTAGGTATTAATAGGTACCTCCGTCAAAATAAAAATCTTCTTATTATTGGTCATTCGTTATAGTATCCTCTGTAGTAGGTACTTCTGCTGGTTATGTACTTATGTAGGATTATATACATAACAGGTGTAACAATACACTCAACGAAGCCGAAGTCCACGCATTCCGCCCATCATCAGGTTCATTTTTGTCTTTTAGACCATACCTGGGAAACCAATAGCTACGAAGTTATTAAAGGTCAAAATCATTTTTTTTTTATTTTTATGAAATCTTATTCTATTCGATATTTCCTATTTTTTGTCTACTGAAACATTTTCAAAATTTTATGTAAATCGAAGGAAACAATGGCTTCAAAACGTCATCACTCAATGTATTTCATGAGCACGCACATAAACCTTGCCTTTAAACTCGGCCGCACGCAGCTGCGTAGCATTCACTCGCTCGCGGTCTTTTGTACGCGTTTCATTGCGTGGAAATCTATGCAATGCTTTTTTAACACCAAAAATTAAAATCGTTTCCCAGCAATAATTTTGAACAGAAATGGTTCTGATGATGGGCAGAATACGAAGACCTCGGTTTCGTTGAGGGTCTTGTTACACCCGGTATACGAAAAAGCTACCTACGACCCTACGATGAAATAATAATACCTTCTCAGCAATTAGTCTTTTTATGTTTCGCCGAATCAGACCCTAAATAAGTAACAGATATTAGGGTAAAGAAGAGCACGTAGGTAAAGAAAGGCGACTGAGCATACACATTTTAGCATATCCAGACTATTCCAGACCATTAGAATGCCAGGATGTTGGAAGTCTGCGTCTGAATCATAGGGGCATTAAGCTTTCAGTTTTATTGCAGAGCCGTGGGTCCAGAAATTCTGTCTTTATTTCTCTCTAGGCGCGATTTTACAGAATTTATGATAAAGGTAAAGGTATCTAGCACCTATTTGGCATTAAAATGCGTATACTTACCTATTTTTTTTACAATAACTAACCTAATTTATAATAACTAAGTAATAGGTAGGTTAGGTATCAAGAAATTACCGAAAGGAAGGTGTGGATTTAAAAAATAACTAAGTAATAGTAGTTTGTTACACAAGGGACGTAATAGCTACTTACAACCGAGGTAAGCATACTACGTAACATCATTCATGCGAGGTAAATAAAACATTTATATTGGTATGACAAAATGAATTTTTCATTAGAGAGAAAATATTTATAAAAAAAATATTTATTAAAAATAGTTAAATTATTACAATATTAAAAGGCAGTGATACTGGTTGGCCAGGTATGTGCACTGTTTAGATAGAACGTTCCATTTTCAAATCACTTTACAATTCAAGCATAGGGTGAATGCTTTAATTGTAAAGTACTCTTTACCATTCAAGCTATGCAAAACTCCTTAGGGCGGATTCGTCCAAACTTCAATATAAACGGGAATAACTATACCAAGAATACATCTATTCTACGATTTTTTTCTCGAGTAAAGAAAAGGTCATTTTTCCATGCAATCCAAAGATAAGTTACTCTTGGGATTCTTATTCCTTCATTAGTGAGTGAATATTTGAATGAACGTATTATCCGGCCAATTGTTATTGTTCTATAAACGAACTATTTAAAAGGCAAAGTCTTGTCAACTTTATTTTGTCGCCTTGTACGTATCTGTAGCGGTCAAAGTCAAATGTCAACCAAATGTCACTGACATACGGCACGCGGACGCCATTAAAATGCTCGCGGATTAACTCTGTTATTCCCCGCGAAATGGTGGTATAGTGACTATTCCTGAATAGGCAAAATACTCTGAGAATAGTATATGGTAAAACGTAATTTCGGTATACTCTCGAATAACTGGTCATTTTATCTAAGAATAACAGTTATTCTCACTTGGTTGAATCCGCCCTTAGTGAACCAATTTCTTTTCTTATTAAAATGACGAAACTTTTTACTGAAAAAAAACAAAGCACTGTGTTGCACATGCCAACTTACACAGCCTCTTACCATACTAGTAAATCCTAGTTACCGAGCAGTATGATGTAAAAGTACTATTCGCATTTTGAGGCTAAGATCAGTCCCACTTTTGAACTTTTTAAAGATAAATACACGATTTGATTTATTTTTGGTGAATATTTTGAAAACTAAATACATTGTACCTATAGTGGGCACATGTTAAGGTTTTCTGTCTCACTCTTTTTAAAAGACTACTTTATAAGAGTTCAAAAGTGAGACAGCAAAATGTAATTTTTAATTAAGGCGGTTGTATGACCGAAAGTGGCGCCCTCAGAGGTTTTTATTTAATAAGTTATTAATAAAAAAAGATTTTAATAATGTTTATCGTGGAGATTTTATGGCCAATGGTCTAGTATTTTTAGAAGGTATCACTACATGCCCTCGTAGTCATTCGTAGAAGTAGATAGCAAATGTGTCAAAAACGGCCACTTTTAGCAGTTTTGCTAAAATACTAGACTGTGGGCCCTAAAATCTCCACGATAAATTAAAATTGTGTATTTGAATTATAATATTAAATATCGCGGCGCCACTTTCGCTCAGGGTACCACCTTAATAGGAAACCTAAAAATAATTAGTATTTTTATTCCAAGTTCTTTCATGCTATTTCGTACGTTATTATAAAGTGGGCTTACCTAACTATCGTAAAATCTGAGGACACTTTCTTGTGAGAAAGTTTTTTATTTGGTACTTAAACGCGAAGGTGTACGTAAATCTGAAAATAACGCAACAGCGACGTGAAAATTTGTCACTGGGTAATAAAACTTCCGACGAAAAGGAAGCAGGCATTCTCAAATTAGCGTCTTATTTTTATGATTTTGAAAAAATAAATAAATGTAGCTTACTTCCGCAAACAAAATATGCAAGATGCACCGCCCGCAAAAATATGCACATGCACACCTCAAAATATAAGTGCACAAT
Organism: Agriphila straminella; assembly: GCA_950108535.1. NCBI lineage: Eukaryota > Metazoa > Arthropoda > Insecta > Lepidoptera > Crambidae > Agriphila > Agriphila straminella. The sequence continues at coordinate 10,400,896 of OX467308.1, forward strand.
ACCTGCATTTAGCAAGACAGCAACTTTACACACCTTGCACCTTCACCTAAGAGAAGCCTAATTGGTGAAGGTACAAGGTGTGTTGTAAGCGGAAGTAAGCTACAAATTTTATATTTCTTTTTTCAAAATGGTTTGGGACTTCCGCCAAGTGACGCCTGATTCAATCAAATACTTATCTTTATGAAACATAATGAGCCATTTGAAAAGTAAACAGCTGTACCTACATGTACAAGGGCATAGAGCTTGTGATAATTATAGTTAGATAGATGGTCTGAATTAAGTCTAGAGTTAAATTACTGTAAACTATACATAACTATAGAGTTATAATTATAGTGTGCGAAATTTCGCGTCGAAACTAAATTTACCTCGAAAGTGTTAAAAAGTTAAGGTCGAAACCAATAAGTCTCTCTATTTTTTTGTGTCGAAAGGAACGTTGAATAATGGTTATGTAATATTTATTTAGGTTACATAACCATTATTCATTTAGGTTTCATTATTATTGAAAGGGATCTATTTTTTTATTGTTTCTGTATAAAAGTCGATTCTAAACGAGTTTATAAATTATTAATCTCGATTGGATGTTTTTTTTGTTACACTCTGACCTACCTCTGTATTTATTAAAAATATTGTAAAAAAAGCACAGCATTACCACAGTTTTATGGATTGTAAAACTATGGCATTATTGTGAGTCAAAAGGATAAAGAACTTTCTACTTGTGTTACAAGATTTTCCATTTGCCGTAGTTGGTGTAACTTTGTATTTTACCCATGCCCTCATTTCGTCTGGCTTTTAAGAGCAATTTACATTAAATGCAGAGCCAGTATGTGACCTACCTGACCCGACTAACATGCGTGACATGTTTATGAATGATAGCGCTCGGCGCCTGTCTCTATAGTGCGTTTTAAAAGTTACACAATAAATGGATGGAAAAAATAAAGAGAAATTAATAGATTGACACAAACAGATGTGAGAAAAAGACAAATTGTTGGGTTATGTTAAAAAAACCGACTAAGTGCGATGCAACTTTTACAGAAACAGGTACAGGAATGAAACTTGTTTATAGACTTATTAAGTACTATTATATATTCTGTGATATAGATATCATTAGGGTTTATACTTTTATGTATTCTGTGCTTGTGCACCAAAAAATCTATCCCGGTGAAAAAAAGTTATAAATGCACTAAAGCCAGAAAAATAATTTACTTTTCACTTCTCATGCTCGTAAAGTTCGTCGTTATGTCGGGTATAGGCTGCATAAAATCGCTTTTCATGCTCTAGAGCATAAAGTAAAATCTTCGTCTAAGTTCGGCTCTAAGACAAAGGTTGTCAGGTAAACAGCCACACATGCAATTAAACTTCGTTAAATAAACTTGTTATTTTCCTCATTTTTAATCATAATCCATATTTTAACACCTACTTTTTAATTTTTATTTTTGAAAATGAGTATCAATTGAAAAGCCTTAATAAAAAAAAACCTTTTTTGAATATGGGTATCAAATGAAAGGCTTTGATGAGCACATTCCAAAATTATGTAATTTGCACTAAAAATTAAGAAAAAATTTTTTTTTTTTCAATTTTTGAATATGGGTATCAAACGAAAGGCCTTGGTGAGCACATTCCAAAATTGTATAATTTGTGTTTGTTGTTAAAAAAAAATTTTTTTTTTCAATTTTTGAATATGAGTATCAAATGAAAGGCCTTGGTGAGCACATTCCAAAATTATGTAATTTGTGTTTGTTGTTAAAAAAAATTTTTTTTTTTCAATTTTTGAATATGAGTATCAAATGAAAGGCCTTGGTGAGCACATTCCAAAATTATATAATTTGTCACTAAAATTAAAAAAAAAATTTTTTTGTCAGTTTTTGAATATGGGTATCAAATGAAAGGCCTTGATGAGCACATTCCAAAATTATATAATTTGTCACTAAAATTTAAGATTTTTTTTTTTTAATTTTTGAATATGGGTATTAAATGAAAGCCCTTGATAAGCACATTCCAAAATTATATAATTTGTCACTAAAATTAAAAAAAAGTTTTATTTTTTTTATTTTTTTTGTTTAATTTCCTCACAATCGAAGTGAAAAGCAGAGTGTATAACTCGTACATAAAACCCATTTTACCCTCGACTTGACTATCCACCCTCGCCTGCGGCTCGGGTGGATATATAAACGTCTCGGGTAAAATGATGCGTTTTATGCACTTGTTGTACAATCTACTATTTTTAAAAATTGGGCCAATAAGTTGCATTGTCTTCAACTGACATATAGATGTGAATTGTGATCATTTGATTATGATATCATAAGATTCTTGATGATATCTAAGCTGGGGGTAGATGTCCTTGAACCCTTCAGCTTTTTGCCGCTTATTATTACTTACTTATTAGTTTAAAATTTTACCTTTTGCGAACAAACGGAAGAGCGTCGTATCTGAGTTTTGATATACTGCAAACATAAAGCGCGCCCTTGTCTGACTATTTGCGGTTTGACGTGAGTGGGGGTGGCCAGACACCATCCTATAGTGGCGGATAGTCGCCGGGACACCGCAGCCGCTGCAGCGCTCGACACCATCGTGCTGAAGCGCCGCTTCGTCCGATCCAGCGGAGAGAGCGAGCGGGTTGGAGAGGTGCGTCTTGAATCTGTATTCAACATGTTTTTGGTTAAATTAATGTTCTCATAATGCGTCGGTACTATAAAGGCATGGTACTTGTGAAGGCATTCATAATCATCATAATATCAGCCGTATGACCCCACGACGACGATTGTTCTTGCGCTGCCCGCATCCAGCGGCTTCCCGCACCATCACCAGATCACATTCATGTCATCAAATGAATCAAACCATAGCATACACGCTGTGTGTAGTTCTTTGGTGTCTCACACGTTCACGGACACTCCGTCTGAGGACGTTGAAAGAATTAATTTTGATATGACACACCGTCTGTAGACGGCAAGTTTTGTTGCTTTGAAACTGACGTCCCGTCAGCAGACGACCGATTTACTAAGCAGCATAAGGGAGCACGTGACCCTGTGTCACAACACGAAATATTTTATCTTCCTAGTGTCACTGCAAAAGATTTTATGTCAAGTTTTAGGAAGGTTTGTATGTGTGTGTTGGCGCACACATCGAAATGCGTGTTGTGACATGTCGTCGGCAGCCGGCCGATTTCCGAACACGTTCGTTCGCGCAGTCGCCCGGTGTCACAGTACGAGAAGGTCATGCGCATCGCAATCGGAGCGGCTACAACCAGTTTCTAGATGATTTTGTATTGAAGTAATAAGCATACGGTGAGTAGGTACAATATATCAAAGTAAAAGTTGATAATTGTATGTATTTGTGGTTACTGACTGATATATGATCGGGTGTTTGGTTATTTATCGACTTTGGGAGACGAATAGGTATACTTACTTAGCGTAAATTCTGCCCCTTTTGCAGATGGCTTATGATATAGCAGATGACTGATATATGGTCGGGGTGTTTTGTTTGGGTTATTTATCGACTTTGGGAGATGAATAGGTATACTTACTTAGCGTAAATTCTGCCCATTTTGCAGATGGCTTATGATATAGCAGATGACTGATATATGGTCGGGGTGTTTTCTTTGGGTTATTTATCGACTTTGGGAGACTAATAGGTATACTTACTTAGCGTAAATTCTGCCCCTTTTCACAATACACATGTTTTGTAGTATGAAGCGTGACGGCCCGTCCGCAAACGTTGTCGTTTGTAGCCGGTATCGTCATAGCACATATGTACTTCAAGTCAAAGCGTGACGTTTCGTCTGCAGACGTTGACGTCCATGAACGAGTTTGTCACAGCACATGTGTAGAAGTCAAGGGTCTGACATGCTTTGATAGAGCGAGATCGTCTTATTAAGATTCCTATAGGAGGAAATAGAGAAGAGTGTCATGTTTTTTCTCTATCACCGACCGGACTTTTTTTCATGGTCGGGTTATAGGCAGAGTTCAAATAAGCAAAACAAACAAGTGGGGTTATATCAAAAGTGCCAGAGAAATTAAAGTTTTTGTGGATAACTCCCTAATTAATATTGAAGATTTATTATAAATCGAATGTGTAGTGTTTGTGTCTAGCATACAAAATGGTGGGATGTTCGATATTTGGCTGCAAAAGCAACAATCAAAGGAAAGAAGCGGGCGTTACATTTCATGCGTGAGTACACTGTTTTCTATATTTTGATCACGTATTTCTTTCTCAAATCTCACAGGAACCAAGTTTCTGAGCTAAATCATTAGTTATATCATGAAAAACCTGATAAATAGGAAAAATCTAAAAATTATTTCTAAAAATAACCTCGTAAACATTTGACATGCAAACCGGTAAAATTGCGTACATCTACGTAATAGTAGAAGTCAGCTTAGCTTTGACGTCCACTAAAATCAGTAGGTTTATAATTCGATTTCCGGATGCCTACTATATAGAAAATTTTCCCCAAAAATTACCCCATATTTCAGGGAATTTCAAGCGATTTGATTTTTTCAGATTTCCGAAGGAAGATAAAACTCGTGAAAAAGGTATAGAAGCAACTGGAAAAAAGAATTGGGTGCCACACACGAATTTGTTCAAAACATAAAAAAAAAATTGTTTCCGAAAAACAGAAAAACTAACGTTAATAAAAAAAGTTCTGTATTCCAACGTTTAATAAAGACTTTACCTGTTTTAATTTAAAGTTTATCTTTTTATTCCATTAACCACACAATCTACAAACAACCCCAGCTAGTTTACTTTATGTATACATATCTTACCGTTAAAGTACGGAATCCGTTAATCTGCAGATTAACTGGTCTAGTCAGTTAAAGTGCGAAATTACGATTTCCGTACATTAACTAGTAATCTGCACATTAACGGATGCTACACCGTTAAGGGTACTTTTTCTGATCATGGCAACCCCATATTTTGACGTCATAATATATCTATCCCTTACACCCGGTCGCTCGGTAGCGCATCTACCCCTTTTAATATACTATATCTATGGTAGAAGTATGGCATAGGTGACATTGCGTCTTCAGCCGTCATGAAAAAATGTATGGGATTTCGAAGTGTCATAATTATTTCAAATTATTCTTTCAACGTCCTCAGACGGAGTGTCCGTGAACGTGTTAAAGGTAAGGTTTTTAAAAGACAAAAAAGCCACTGGGATGATTTGATTTCTGCCCCCGATACTGTAATTGTTTTACAAAAAACCCATAATAGAGTTTTTTGTAAAACGATTATAAATAATAAATAATGATCAACTTTTACTATGGGAACAACTCTGAAAACGCGAAACAAAATCTGCTGTTTCATACAAACCGAAAATATCAAAATGTTAAGATACCTAGTTATAGTTATTATATAAGAAAGATATTAAATTGTTTTATTTCGCGAATTCAGAGTTGGTTCCATAGTAAAAATTGTTCAGTTTGATGGTCCCTATCTACCAAACTTTGATTTAGGGTTTTTTGTAACACTTTTTTTCATTTATATAAGGACAACCAACAAGGCTAACACTAAATACATGTTCTTTCTAAAATACAGTTGCACTTAAGCTAGGGTAATGTTACCTTAATTAAAGGTTATAGGTATACCTATCTAAGCATCGGAATTTACTTTAAAACTTACTTGACGCGCCTATCAAGCTGTCTGCAGCGCTGGGCAGGGAGCTGAGCGGCGTGCTGAGTTTCCTGCGCGGGTGCAGCGGCGGCACAAACTCGTCATCTTCTTCTCCATCGGGTGGAGTGACTTGAATGGCGATGTTGCTGTTCTCTGGCACCCTCGCCCCGCCTAAATGCCATCGCAGGTCGGTTAGCGGCCCTATCTGTAAATAAACATGGAAATTACAGGTTTACTGTGCACTAGCAGAAGCAGTTCAAATCCACAGACGACAAGCGGTATTTTATGGTCTTTCGAACGTAGCGAGAACGTGATGTTTTTATTGCACAAAATGGGAAAACTGAAACTTAACACTACCTTTTGAAGGTGTGTACGAATTGTAATTCGTTTTTATAATAATTAGTTCATTTATTTCGAAACGTATGCAGCACAGATAGTAAATTATAAAAAGCCTTAAAGCTATGTTAGTAATTTACATTTAATTAATTATTATATTGATTCGATTCGAATATAATACGTATCGAATACATTACACAATAAATTTTGGTAGGTATTATGCTGGCCAGACCTTTTGGGAAGGCAGTGTCCCAGCCAGTAGGGACCACTCTACATTTTCTCGATCGTTACCAAAACTCCCGTCACCTCCCAGCAACGCCCTCAAGATATTGTATAACGTATTGTCGCTGTGTTAGTAAACTGCTCGCAGGTTGTCGAGGAATAAGGTAGTTACTTAAATCATTTTAAGTAAATTATAGATTATATTCATATTTGCCTTTTCTTAAAGAAATTGGTGAGCATTCACCACAGATGCGTTGCGAGATATGAAAGAAACACATTTCTTACAACACGCATCTCTCTGATAAGAACTAACTAATTATTAATATTGTTCGGATATCAATTCTTTATTTCAATATACCTACTTATTAAAAAAAATAAGTCTTACTCTTCTTTTGCCTGAAAAGGATAGCAAAAAAATGTAATCTCTGTTTATTATCTACTGGATTTAAGCAGTTCAGTGAGTCCTAACGAGCTTTAGCTTGTTAAGGGACCGAGACAAAGGGTTAACGAGCTACGTATTGGATAAAGAGAAACGAACCAGAAATGAGAAATCTTCTGATATTCTAATTTAGACACATTTTTACAATCAAAATAGGTAGCTGTCTCAATGGGCAAAATTCGTTGTAGATCTCAGTTTTATGTTTGTAATGTAAATTTCTTGATTGAGGAACTCCTTGTAAAGTTTCGAGTAAACGATTTTATTGACAGTGTGTTTTCATCGTTACTACAGTATATTTACTAATATATATTTTTTTATACCTAATATTCGGTATTCACTTCTGAAGTTTACAAGTTTTATTTCAATGTAGACTACCTGTCTCTGTCTTTTTATTTACTTCAAAGTCAATTGCACTTTCGTTACAACAAAAATAAAAAAAACAAAAACATATAAAACAGTGTAAACGCCTCATTGATAACAAATTTAATACTGAGATATTCGTATTAAAACCGTAAACTAATCAATCTTGCTTTCAGCGTCAAACTCACGCGTAGGAGCACATTATTTTCAGCTTTTGAGGGATCTTTTTGGTAGCTATTCACTGTTTTAAATTAATGAGCTCTCTATTCTCGAGTCATTACAATACTTACTTACTTAAATTAATTGAGGTTTTTGCTACCCGCAACCTTTAAAATGTGGTTCAATTCAGTGGTTCTAAATTCCCTGCGCGTAAGGAAGAGACTTTAATGTTATCCAAATAGTACATAATACTTTAAAATAGCGTAGGTACCTATAGCTATTTATAACAGACATTTAAAACCCAAGGGGCTTCTAAAATTAACGCCAGTAGAATAGAAGTAGAATAGAAAAATAAAAAAAAATAAAAAAAATAGTTTATCTACTACTATTACTTGTACTTTTAATTATTCTGTGTACTTACTTAGTTAACGTAAAGTGTATCTTGTTTGAAATTTAAAATTGAATTTATGATGCGCAAGAAAAACTAAATGCTTTGGAAACTTATAGCAATTTTGTAGTAGCCATCTGCCACATGCTGCACGTCGAGGAATCGTTTTACAAAAGATTATTTGATAAAGTGTGCCATTATAAATGATGACATTTCCCATTTCCCATTACAACTTTCCTGATATTGTATCTATCGGCTCCCTTGACTTGCTCACTTTGGCCTGCTTTTAACCGACTTCATCAAAAGGAGGAGGTTCTCAATTCGATTGTATGTTTTTTTTAATCGTTGGTTCGCGCGTATCTTCGACATTTATGGACCGATTTAGATTCTTTTTTTGTTCGATTGAGTTTTCTTGCGAGATGGTCCCATTTATTTATTTTTCAAATCGGTTCAGTATAGTTTACAAGTAATCCTAAAAAATACTATGATATTAAATCAACTAACTTGACAATTTTGTTATTTATATACCGAATTAGATGATTTTTTTTGTTGGGGAAGGGATACCTTTGTGTAGTCTTTTTAACCGACTTCAAAAAAAGGAGGTATTCAGTTTGTATGTATGTATGTTTCTCCGCGATTATCTCACGTTTGGCTGAGCCGATTTTTCTACCTAAATAATATACCTCCTAATACAGAAGGTACTTACACTAAAAATAAAAAAAATTGTTTAAAAAACAAAAAAACCGACTTCAAAAAACCTGCCTCTAAAAAGCAAGAAATAATATACAAAACGCATTATCATTGTTATAATAAAACACGTCAATTGAAGCCGGGTGGGGCTTTTAGAATAAAAAAAGGAAGATGTACTCCAGCCCCACCCGACTTTAATAGACGTGTTTTATTATAACAATGATAATGCGTATCTAATGATTTGTATATTATTTCTTGCTTTTTAGAGGCAGGTTTTTTGAAGTCGGTTTTTTTTGTTTTTTCCCCTTACGTGTTACGAATGAAGATATTCAAGTAAGCTTCATTCAATTTATTTCAGCGATATTTGTTTTTTGGTTTCGAATTTCATGAGGCTTGAACAAAAATAACAAATGTTCACCAAATAGGGTATAAGTACTGACGAGGAAAGAATTTAAAGTACCTACCTAAGTGTTTGTTTAGAATATCTGCAAGGTACATTTTAATACCCAGTTTTCAATAGGATCAATCAGTTCTATGAAATGATTTGATCGTTTGCTGTATAGATGTTAGCAATTTCAAATATGCGGTGTAGAAATAAAACATTATTATTAAAGAGATCTTGAAAAGCTACAGTAAGTAGTCTAAAAAGTCTAGTTGTCACTTTGTTTTAGTTGTCATTTGTCATTGATTTCTGTTCAAAAAAGTAATACTTAGCTTTAGAGTGACAAAGTTATCTCTAACTGTCTTGTACTTATTAAGGTTTAATTCCTATTTAAACCTTAATAAGTACAAGACAGTTAGAAATAACTTTGTCACTCTAAAGCTAAGTATTTATTACTTTTGTACTTATTATTACATGCAGAAATTGTATGCGTGCATTTTTTGTATCAAAATCAAAACTATAATGTGAGAAACTCAACTGTAATATTAAAACTCTTCTCTTGCGTTTTTTTTTCTCGTGAGGGGCAATCCATAAATTACGTCACACGAATTTCATGATTTTTGACCCCCTCCCCCGTCGTCGTCACAGCTGATCACATTTTGTGGGACCCCCCTTCCTAGTGTGACGTAAATTTTACATCTAGAAATAATTATTTAATTAAAAAAGCAGTTCAGATTTATTCATTCCAATTTAAATGATTTTGAAAAGTGACGTCACAAAATTTAGGACCCCACCCACCCCCTTGTCACACAATGTCACACTTCGTCGAGCCCCTCCCTCCCCCTTAACGTGTGACGTAATCTATGGATGGCTCCTGATATAGTTACTTGAAGTTCTTCTTTAAGACAATCGATATACCTACCTCAAATGGCAACCAGTCGCAAATTGCAAAAAGTCAACGTTAAGTAAAAGAGCGGCTTCCCTGCTGGACCCACTATACCACTGGCCATACCCATGGACCCCCTGGTGGTATGGTTGGACTATAAAACTTCCGAACTAAAGTCGTATCAGTAAAGTAGTACCGATTACCTTATTTATGAACCCATTTAAAATTTCCGAACAATTAGGTTACGCTTTCCATAAAAGGTTTACAAACATTTGGCAAAGAGCTTTGTCGATTTCATCATAAACTTACGTAAAATCTGAAACAAGCATTTCGTAAACTCTCTGGAACGACAAGAAATATTAGGTATACTTGGAGATACTTATCGATGCTCTTTTGTTGCCGCGAAAAATATAAATTGAGAGATTATAATTCTTCAATTTATAAGGTTAGTACTAGCAACCCGCACTCGCTTCGCTTCGGTGTAGTGTGGAATTTGACACCATGTATTATACTTACATATAAACTCTATCACTCTATCTTTTAAAAAACCGCATCAAAAACCGTTAAGCATACATAGGGACAGACAGCGGGAAGCGACTTTGTTTTATACTATGTAGTGATATTCAACTCTGTAAAATGCCGAAATGTCTGGAAATGAAAGTCCAGTCCATCAGCCATTTTTGATGTCCCCACTGCTGGGGCACAGGCCTTCCTTATGGGTGGTAAGGAGGATGGGCCATAACCCATCTAGCGGGCCCAATGCGGTTTGGTGGGGTTGCAATTGGTGGGTGTTAACGACTGCTAATGCAGCCGGGACCAACGGCTTAACGTGCCTTCCGAAGCACGGAGGAGTTCGAGATAATAAATTTTTGGTCACCCATCCCATGACCGACCCTTGCGAACGTTGCTTAACTTCTGCAATCGCTGGGCCAGGCGCTAAATCACTGCGCCACCGAGCTCCAGGAGGAAATGAAAGTAAATGTAGATAAATCTATTCAAAGTAGTAGTGGTACAATATAGTCAGTCTGTGAGTCTGTGCGAGTAGGTAGGTAATGCGTGGTTTGACCTAAGTGAAAATTAAAACTGAAAAAATTTAACCTATTAACATAATTCTGTGTTGGCAACACTATTTAGATAATTTTCTTTACGCAATGATTGATTGCGAAGGTCCAAAAGTAATAAATAAAAAGCCTAAAGTAGGTAGGTAAGTAAGTACTAATATAAATCTTTCAGTGTAGGTTCGTTTCTGGTGGAAGTATTTTTTTAGGTCGATCACTAACAGATTGGGCTGAAACTACAGTCGATCCCTTTTAGTCATATTTTTTCTTTCAGTGACTTATACTTCTGTGTCTGGTAGGCTATTTTTGCAACAAACACCGGCACCACACAATATTAACTTTATCTAATATACGCTATCGATTTTCGCTCATTTATTTTGATGGTTATTTAACATCTATGTCTATCGGCGGTCGCATGCGATAAAGCTAACATCACACGCGATAAGTGGCTATTAGCTGTGAAAACTTACTGGAAAGTTGGATTGTTTGAAGAGATTATCGCGTTTTTAATGGACCGGAGTGTATGATGCTTAGTCATATCGGTTATCGCTGATGTCACAGGACACACATTGTATCATGTCATATTATAAATAAAGGATTTTTTTCTCTCAAAAGAGTGTAGGCTTTTTTCGCTCATGGTCTGCAACATCAAGCAGTGAAAGTGATTCTTTTTAATACCTATGTAGTGTAATAAATGAACTTGGGACCTTTAGAACGATAGAGTTCTCTCAGTTAGTCCCTCATTTATTTTAAGTAGTTCTACAAAGATATCTATAATAAAAAATTTGAATGAAGTCCATTTAGAATTACCTACATTCCTCTACCGAAGAGATTACTAGGTACATGAGCAAGTAGTAGTTACCTACAATATAAGTAAAATGTTGTACAGCTTGACCATAAAGAGTTGACAAAAATTGAGGGCGCCACTTTCTATGTAAACACGTCAAAATCAGGAATAATTTGGCAACATTGACTATATTTTGTACTGAAAAATTTTAGTTCCATTTTATTTAATTTCATCTCTTTATGGCCAAGCTGTAGCTTACCTATTTGTTGTACCTACCTATAGCTATTAAGTGACACCAATCAGCTATAAATAAAGTACTTACTTAGGTAAGTATACTTAGGCGGCAGCCGATACTAAAATTATCTTATCTAGTGTTACGTCAGCACTATTCTTAATATTCCTTCAACCTCAGAATGTATAAGTACTTTGTTATACGAAAGACTAAAATATAGTGTGGGCGTGATTAATATTATAAATATAGATAATAGGGATTTAACGCGTACGCAATGCAATTCCGTAACGTCGTCGGTCGAAATTTATTAGGTGTAAAGATATATTATTTTAATTGCCTATTATGAGTAGGTATAGTGTTAATTACGTTAAAATGCATTTTTAAATTCTTTTAAAATTCCACTACGTATACCGACCCGAAAACTACAGAGTACCTATAGTTATCATCGAAGTAGGTAAACGCGGTCGTCATCATCATTAAACGAGCTGGTTCTTATCTTGCATACGGCCGGCTAAGGGCCTACTAACGGGGCAAAGCCCTTGCCCCATTAAAGACTCCCATAACCACATTCCGAGTGCTGTTTACAAATTGAACGACATCGCCAAGAAAAATTAAAACGTATTTCCGCTAGCGGAAACTAATAAAATTTAATCGCCTCGTTCGAAGTACCCACTCGAAGGGACGATCATAGATATGACTTATTGCCCTTTCTGCATGAGGAAATCGTAATTGGAACCAGTCGTTTTAGCAGTGGAGCAATTAGTAGGAAGTTGAAGCCCTCGAAGGGCTCAATTTATTATTAAAGAAACTTCATACTTGTTAATTTATTGAAGGAAGCAATCGGAAAATAGTGATGTATAAATTATAATTAGAAACACCAGTCGATTTTTATACAAACGAGGTAGTAATAGTAACTTTGAAGCATTGGTCCTCCGCCATGGATTGACCAAGCTGTGATCTATGATGGATGGCTATCTATTAGCTAGGGAGTGAATAGAGGAGATCCAGATCGCTATTCACTTTTTTATAACCTGTCGTTTAAACCCCCTTAAGTAGTAAGCGTATCGTTCAAACGTATAGAATGGGGGGATGGGCAGCCATCATCAGATCACAGTTCATTCAATCTTTGGCAGAGAACCAATTAAGGCTTTATATCTACCTCAAGGTAATGTAATTAAACGACCAAATATGCAAAAAATTCACTCAGATTAGGCTCACAAAGTTTTTTACTCAGTAAGCGTTTTAGGAAATTTGGAAACTTCTGCCTTAGTTCAATATCTTCTCGTATCGACGTATCCAATATAATTTTGTGATAAACTCAATTTACTAGAAAGCTTACATTGAAAGTATGAGTTGTAACAGTGCACGATTGAAATATCTTTACATTACGATAAATGTTTTGTACTAAATATTAGAAACAATAATAAACCTTAAAATAAAATTACTTAGCTTCCGTCAGTGACAGTGACCAAATTCAATCTATTTTTTTTAAGAAAATTGCATTCCTCTACTTCTAAAGTCAAATCTATAAAAAAGATTTTTATTTGAAGCATCTTATTATGTAAAAAAAAAAATATGGTGATTAATTTAAACGTATTTATCATTTTAGTTCCGTTTTATTAAAGCACAAGGTTACCAACTTACCAACTAATAGGAAGTATAAAATAAATAATCAGCTAATTTGATATTTGAAAATGTTTTGATATCTACCTACTAAAGGGGTACCTAGCTAAGTACCTTCCTATGTGGCTTAATATCTACACTCATTATTTATTACAATTTTATGTAAGTATTCATATAATAAATAGCTATATAATGTACCTACCTTGCTGTGGTTATGGTGATACAATAATTGTTTAACCGACATCAAAAAAAGAAGGAGAAAGTTAACAATTCGTTTTTTATGTTTGTGTACTTTAGAGAAACTAGCGAGCATATTTCGAATTTTGATTGTTTCGGACTATGCATAATTATGGTCTCATGAAATTTAATATGATAATAAATATTATTTTACTGATTCCCATTCATGCGGAACAAGAGTAGCACAAAATGGAAAAGCCAGTGTTATCGAATATGATACTTTTGACGAATTCCTTCGTATTATCCGCCGAACTGTGCATTCCAATACAGGTGTACACAATTTTCAAATAATGCCATTAAAAACTGTCGTCTAAGTTTATTTGTATGTAGGTATAACACTAAAAAGAAGAAAATAATAATTTATAGATTTTATTAAAATCACATTTTTGAAAAAGACTAATGCATCAAAATGTATGAAAAACGAATTATAAAATACATCGTGTATCAAAAAAACCTGTCCTCAGATCCTGAAAAGTAGTATGATTTTTTTTTCGTTTTTCGACCTATGTTCCATGGAGAATGTTGTTCAGTTTCACCAACACTATCACCCTTTTCAGGATCTGACTGGGTTTTTTGATACACGATGTATAAATAAAAAAAACGAACTAAAAAGTATGTAATAATTTCTCCTGTATAGATTTATATCATACCCTCTACTTACAGAAATTTTAAACCTTAAAACGTGGGGCGCATCGGGCGTGGGGCCCCACGTTTTTAGGTTTATATTCTGTACTAGCGGCCCGCCCCGGCTTCGCACGGGTGAAATATTGCACAACGGTAATCATTGCAAGTCTTCCCTTGGAAACCAATGATCGGGATGAAAAGAAGCCTGTGTTAAGTATTCCTGACTATAATCTATCTCTGTGCCAAATTTCGTCTAAATCCGTTCACCCGTTCAGACGTGATTGAGTACATCATGAACAACATCCAAACATCAAAACTTTCACATTTATACAATTTTGTGTAAGGTAATAGCTGCACCCCGCGGTTTTACCCGCACAGTCAGTCGATTCTGTAACCAAACTCCTATCTCACTTCGAACCTCACTTCACTTCGCGTTAATTTTTTTATTAGAAATTAGCTATCTAAATGAGCTATTTTATCGATTGCAAAAATTTTAGGTTAGGTAGCTATCTAAAATCTTTTGTGATACAAAATGTTCTTATCGTTATCTTATTTATGATTTAAAATTCCCGTGCAGTGAAGTGAGATTCGAAGTGGGGTTCGAGTTTGGTTACAGAACCGACGACACGCCCTGTTCAGGTAGGTGTAGGTAGGTACTTAATAAAATTACTTAGCGGTTTTTAACAAAATAAGTATAATAATATTATGTAAAATTTAATATTTAATAGTTATTTTCTTTATAAATAAAAATCTATGTAGGTATGTTTATTTGTTTCCCATGCACTCCTAAACCATTCATCCACATCCGATAATGATGACACTTTGGTGAATTGTTCTGCTTACGACTGAAAAGGCTCTTGGCTAAAAAAAATGTGGCATTACAACGCCGGGTGCAACTAATGTTGTGCATTATTATCAGGCTCTCAATCTCAACACTTCTCTAACACATTTCTATCATGTCATCAGTACACGTAGCTAAACCGTAGTGATTATTTCCTCTGTGCCCGTAGCACGAACAGCTATCAAAAAAATATCGCGCTTAAAACTACTCGATAGAGTATTATCTATGGAAAATTTAATTTCGCTTTGCAGCGATAGATGGCGCTGTACAAATTTCCCATACAAAATTACCCTATCGAATGTTTTTACGCGCGTTTTTTCGAAAGCTGTTCTTGCTACGGGTACTGATATTTGCCAGATTTTGCCACGTTTTATTTGACAAATTATTCGTAAAATAGTGAAAATCGGCATAGAACCTTATACAACATGAAAGTCTTTTGGAAAATTACTGAAAGTTAGAAACGTCAGTTCGTGCGGTGACAACTTCTTCTTCTTATTTTTGTTATGGCAATCTACTCCTCTTCAGGGAGTAATTTTTGCCAGTGTCAAGTGTTAAATAATTCAGTGGTATTGTTTCAGTTTACATTTAAATGTGGGTGCACCGCATTCCAATGCTGCTTGAAACATTTTTTTTTCTTTGAATTTAAGCCATTTCAATAATATACCTAACCTAAGTATTATCAAAATTCATGGGATCGATTACATATCTTTATGGAATTTCTTAAAACTTTCACATTGTTTTCAAAGTTATTAATATTTCTCTTATAAATGCTTTAATTTTCAGTTTTCAGGAGGAGTTTGGAGCCGCTGAATGTTTGTAATCTTCCACTTTGCAATGCTATACCGTAGGTATCAGTAATTCGAGGCGGCCCAACTTAAATAATTAATTCTTATCATAAATTGACTGTTTAATTAAGGAAACATTGACACTTATTAATTGGCTCTTAACTAAATTAATTTACTTTTAACAATTTAGTGAAAAGCTTCTTAACGTTTTCTGTGCAAATGTGCTGACGATTTAAATTTTGAAAGTGTAATAACGTATATAGTAAAAACCTATCCGAATTTTTCTTGCTGCATTAATATTGATTTTATTTCCCTTCTTATTTCAAAACATAGCGTTCTTTGCCTGAACTATAGTTCAAGTTAACAATATCATGAAAACATTCAAAACAAAACGAACAAAAGTAAAAAATATTTTGATACTTGACACAGACTTACATACATTGTAACCTAGTCAGCGACAGTTTTTATGATTCTTTTTTTAAGATAAAATCGCACAACTTTTTTACGCAAAGGAGTTTAATTTTTAATATTCCTTTATCTCGATGATTCAGGGTTTTTTTCCACATATTTCGTTAAATAATTAATCAAATACCCCGAAAAATTATGTACGTGTCAGAAATTGAAAAACCTCGAAATGGTTTTCGATTGAAGGTACCTTGTAAAAAATGAAATATTTTAATCATTCGGCTGGCATCGAGCACTCTTTACTACTCATTTTCGTGCGACATAGAAAATCAGTATTTTGGAAACGCTTGTTGGTCAGCAGGTTGTCAGTCAGTCTTTTTGGTCAGCGATTTTGGAGTGCGATTTAGTTGTCAATTGTGATTGACTCAAAATAATACTCAAAGAAATGATTGAAAAATTGGGCCCCAGATTTAAACAATAAAAACATTTTTAAGAAAAAGCTATTTGAATTCAAGTATGTTCCATGTTTAAAGGACATCAGGCAAAGCAAAAAAAACTTTAATGCTAATATTTCTAAATAAATAATTTTAAATAATGTTAATTTTAATTTATGAATTATATTGATTTTAATTTCTAATAATATAATGTTCTTAGGTATTTAAGCTTTTTACATGTTTGCAATATGGACCTTGTCCGAAATAAACAAATTTTATTTTATTTATTTAAAGTCCCATAGAAAAAAACCAAAGAATGTATAGCGTTTTTGTTTTTTTCAAAATGTAGGCTTGTAATTAGTAAGCCATAGAAAATATTCAGATTTTTACAAAGATTTATATTCTAAGATTTATTTATGTTTGAAACTTTTTTCTTTGTAACCCCGACACTAAATAGCAACACCTGGGGCCGTATTATGACCTCTTATTTCCTGGCAGTTTTCTGACTGGCTATCAATCTATCTCTTTTATTTGCTATACAGCGAGAAAGAGATGTAACTATAGCAATTCATAAACCTGGCAAGTTTTAAGGAGCCCAATCGCGGTAATTCTGTACGATAAAACCAAAAACGTTACGTTGTCATTTAGGTTATATTTACCTTAAAAATCTTTGGTTTAGCTTCATAATTTTCACTTCAATTGTCCCAGATTGTAATCCTAGACTCCTTAGGCAGAGTATTCAACAATTTTAACAAAACTAAAGCGAGTATTTTTCTGTAAACGAACGTTCAAAATTAGCGCGTTTAGGCCCCAGTACCACGACCAACACGTTTCGTTAGCTGCGTTAGTGATACAGATTAGTACCACAATCAAATGAACGGGCCGGAACTCTGATCAAACGGAAAATCTGTGCATATGTCGCACGTAACAAAACGCTTTTGACAGTTGACTGACAGATGGCTGTCAATTCAATAGTGTCAAATGACATTCTTTTTTTTAATGCGCAATCACTTGTGCAATCGCTGACAAAGATGTCCGTTTCATTGATATACTTTGGTTTTTTTTCAATAATTAATTAAAACTAAATGTAGGATTAAAAAAAAAATATTGCTACTGTTTTATGATTCTAGTAACAAAGTGTTTATAGATAACAGAATTATCTTTATACACTTTTGGGTCTCATGTGCCTGATGTCCTTTATCACTAAATAACCAGTACTTACGATGTTGTATAACTTTCCAGTATCAAATTATTGAGTAAAGAGTATCTAAAAACTTTTGGCATGCCCCTCGTATTACATAAGTATGTCAGGTAGGTACGTTAGGTATTAACTTTTTGGTAGGTACTACTTACATATTAAAATTTAAAATAACAAACTATAATTTCAAAAAACTTCTTATATGTACCTACCTTCTTTTCTTCCAACACTTTAAAAAAAAATCGATCTATAAAATCTTATTTATTTTTTTTTATTTTATTTAACCATTTATTTCAGGCTACTAGGCCCATACAATATATACCTTACAGACTAACATACATAATTATTAAATAAAAATAAAAATAATCTATTTGTTTACACGTATCGAAGGCGGCGACGTGTTGCGCAATGCAGTGTCCGGTATCCGACCGCGAAAGCGTCGGAACAAGACACCCTTCGGCCAAAAATCTTCTTTCATGAAGGTCGACAGATGTTCAGTCGGTACCCTCACCACGAATGAGTTGAAGTTCACATTGTGGCGTGACTCCAACCGCTCGACCCTCAGAATGAATTTGGTCTTTACTCTGATGTATTCTCCGATGTCATCAGGCTTCGTGCTGTAGTGCAGGCGAGATACATACACCAGCGTCGTCGGGATAGCCGGACGTAGTAGGTGGTTGTGTCCGGTCGGGGCGGTGCCACAAAGGTTACGGCGGGTGGGCTTCCTCTTCTTTTCCACCTTTTTAAAGCCGTCCCTGTCACACTCTTCATCCAGTCTCCGTGGATGCACAGGCTTAGAGACCGGTCGGCGTTGTTTGTCTCCCTCATTGGTACCCCGCTCGAGTTGTTGGACAGCGGGTCGGTTAGCAGCGGTGACTGCAGCGTATGCACGTTGAGGGGTCGACGTGCCCACGCGTGACGTCTCCGCCGGGGCGGGGCGGGCGGCGGCGGGGCGCGGTGCATCGCGCGATGTGTCGGCGGCGGCCGGTGACGCATCCAAGTTCGCCGACTCAAAACTGCCGATGGATGCATTTTGCGCCCCACGACGAGTGTTCACGTTGCAGGCCTCAGGTGACCTACTTACCGCAGCGGTGTTGCTTAACAACAGCACTTGGGCTCGCAACTCACTGATGGTGTTATCTGAGGCCTCTAGTTTACACTGTACTTCTGCCAGGCACGCTTTCAGGGAGGTGATATCCTTTAGCAGCCTGGTGACGTCGACGTGGTCGAAAGTGACAGGGGGCAGCTTGTGCAGCTCCTTCGCCACGAATGTCGGCACGTCGTCTGGATCGGTCTCCTTTAGACAGGTGATGATGTCCTGGAGACTCTTCTCACCTCCATCCCTTCGTCGAGATAGCATCACATCGGCTTTCCCGATGCTCCTGAACAGCAGCGCCTTGCCACTGCAAATCTCATCTTCTTTGAAGTTTGACTTGCAGATCTGCACGATGCTGACCTCGTCCATAGTATCGACGGCGTTTTGAATAAAAGCCAAGACTTCATTCACTATGAGTTGCTGGGAACCCATAGTGATAGCGCGCAGCGGCAAATGCCGCGCGAAAACGTGAATTAGAAACAATTCGCACTAATGCAATTGAGCACGTCCGTTTCCGAGCGGGCTGCGCACTGCACTGATTATTGCACTATTGGCTGTGGTTTGGATATTTTAGGTATTAGGTAAGTACAGCACAAAAGCTTTACAATACTTATTTTGTTATACAATACTAGTTTTAAGTACATTCTATTCTAATGAAAATTTATCACCTATTAACTAAAGGGGGGAAATGGAAGGTAACCTACTCGAAAGATACGCCGTGAAGATAAAACTTCTGGCTCCGTCGTCACTAGCACTGACTAGCAAAATTACATGAGATACGTAACGAGCAGCTCCCTACAGGTTTACCCGCCTTAAAGTTTTAGAGTGTTGCCATTAAAAACTTAAATTTAGGGCTGGGTATTTTTCAAAACGCCCGAAATGAAAAATGGTAGTTAAAAACTTCTTTAAAAATTTTCATTCAAAACGTAAATGTTAGGTAAAAACTCATTAATTTGGATCTTTTTAAATCCAAGCAATTGATTTGTATTGTACTGTACCTATCTAACTTCTTTTGTCAAAAATCTAAAAGGTCTTTTACCTTACATCTAACATACCATTGGAAAAGCCGGAAATTAGATCCGAGACGGTCACAGTAATGTGGTATTTACATGAGGCGACTTGGCAGGCGACTTTAGTCAATTAGCGCTTCTAACAACAAGCGCTTGTAAAATCTAATTGTGCACCTCATTGAAATTATGTTTGCGATCAGAATATAAGCGATTGTCTATAAAAAGCGCTAATTAACTAAAGTCGCCTGTCAAGTCGCTCCATGTAAATACCTCATTACAGTCTCATAGAAACGTATAATATAACGAATTGGTGCTACCAAAGGTAACTACTGTTAATTAAATTGTTGAAATATCGCTTCATGCTGACGTCAAAATATTTACCAATTCATTAATCAAAACATTGAGGAGGCAAATAAATACTAGGTACCTATAGATGGCAAATATTTATGTTTACTTATAGGTCCATGCTACATGAGACGTTTTCCCGCCGCCGCGGGAATCCACTCCAAACCGCACAGACACAATTTATAATATTTAACGCCACATGCGGCGTTAAACCGCCGCCGATAACCGCTCCTTCAAACTACACGATGGCGGTTTCCCGCTACTGTATTTGTATCCTGTTTTTTAATATGTTGGCTTTAATTGATTAAAGTTCATCAAAATGAGTTCACAGACATTCTGTAGTAAGTGAAGAACTTTTGAGGATTATCTCGGTGTTCACTGAACATTGAATGAAATATTCCCGAAGTTAAACGATTACTTAACACTGGTTCGATTCAAACATTGCGTTTTATAATAATTCTGTTGCGAGGACTCCTTTTATCTGACTCCAATTTTGATTTAGCTGGGTTTGAATAATAACAAAATATCTTTAGGTTTAGGTATCTTATAATGGTTTATTACATAAATGAAAAATTTTATTAATAAAATTAATGTTGCTGGCGCTGTGTCGCTGAGCCAAGTGGTATGGCCGCGGCCCGGTCGTCCCCTCCGCCTCAGGCCCCGCGCTCGCCCGGGCTAAGGTTGCGAACAATAGAGCTGCAAGAGCAGTGATCATGGGCGGATCTATCAAAATACTGCTATAAACCGCATTCCGTTTTCCGGTAGCTTTCTTGAGCGATTTCCCGCGGCGGGAGAACCGCCCGTGTAATGTAACCAGGGCTATCAGTCATTATTATGAAATTATTGGAAATGGACTCTTTGTCGATTCGGTTTTATGATTATGAATTTAAATAAATACTTTTTCGTTTTTCTTTTTTTGGAAATACCTAGTACTTAAATGAGGTTAGTGAAGGCTGAAGGTACCGTACCTCTATCTAATTTCCTATTTAATGAGAATTCCTTTGTAAACCTCGACACGTCCGCAACGGAATGTCTCGAGGAATGAGATTCAAAATTTAGTTACAACCTCCGACAATCCCCTCCCCTCCCCCTCTCAGGAACAAATTAAAAAGTGTCATAACATTTTTTGTTGTACTTACATTATCTTTTATTCTATTTTTTGAAGCTACGGTAACTTTGTGAATTAAAAATCGATTTATCCTGAAACTAAACAAATTGCTTATTGGAAGGACAGGTAGGTATCATCAAAAAATATTATTTAAAGAATAGCTTTGTTTTAAAGAAAATATAATTGTATATTGCACCATTTGAAAATAATGATACCTACTAGTTTTTAGAATTCGATTTTGTTCAGCCACTCACTTGTACCAAGAACAATAGTGTTTTTTGCAAATGTAACACCGCTGGATAAAATAATAAATAGTAGATACTCCAAATGATTTTACCATTAACAGTCACCCGATAGCTGTCAATCACTGACTCTCGACTCGATATCATTTATCAGTATCAGGTACTTATTCGTCGGTATGACTCATGGGTGATGTGGAAAAACGATCGATGTGCGTGGCCATGGGTAAGCGATCGCGCCGTTCATGCTAATTCGAGTTTCAATGTTAAACTGATAAGCTTGTCGCATCCAGAATACTGAATGAACACCAGATGGAACGTGTGAAGGTGCCTACCACACGTTGCTACTTGCACATGCAGGTATTATCGTAGAAGTGAGAAAGTCCAATAACTAATGATACCTTTTGAAGTTTGAAAACGATAACGACTGGAAGCTGTAATGCATTTGCAAAAAAGTTCAGCATTAAAATGAAAGGAAATTAAATGATCATTTAAAAAAAAATCTAACTTTTCTTCCAAAAAGCATTCGAATCTTTAAATAACGATTGAAAACATTTAGGCTTGTCCATCAGCCATTTTTGATGTCCTCACTGCTGGGGCACAGGCCTTCCTTATGGGTGGTAAGGAGGATGGGCCATAACCCACCACGCGGGCCCAATGCGGATTGGTGGGTGTTAACAACTGCAAATGCAGCCGGGACCAACAGCTTAACGTGCCTTCCGAAGCACGGAGGAGCTCGAGATAATAAATTTTTGGTCACCCATCCCATGACCGACCCATGCGAACGTTGCTTAACTTCCGCAATCGCTGGGCCAGGCGCTAAACCACTGCGCCACCGAGCTCCTTAAATACATAAAGCTCGAACAAAATACGGCAAGGAAACAAGTGGCATAGCAGTTCAGTGGCTGAGTGTGTTCAGTAATAGCTGAGAGCTGGTGCTAAAGTTGTTTAATAGAAGTTTAACATTTTGTTGAAAACTTCCATTTCGTTGAATGCCCTAACACAGAACAATAAAATTAATACGGCTCTTACAAAAGAGCAATCGCCTAGCTCCTTTGTCAGCGAAACTTAGACAAGTAGGTAATTTAAATTTATAGTGCTATAATTAAAACTTAAAAGCTGTTAATGTTTTTAATGAAAATCTCTGAAATTTTTACATTTTATCAAATGAGTTTTTTAAACAAGGTATTTAAGCCTAAAATATGCGACCATTTTAGAGTGCTTATCTAAAAGATGCTGGATAAAATACACGAAAAACCAAGAATTCACTGACACCACACCGACACAGAATTTCTGATACGCTCAAAACAATTCGAGCACGTGAATGACGCAGTGTCGTCGAGAGCAGTCTACCTATGTGTGTGTGCGTTGATCGAGCTCTCTCTATTTGTTTGTTGTATGGATGATGATGACGGCGAGGAATATGATGAAACTGTTCTGCGGCTGGACATTACCCTCACAGCCGCCGATATGTAATAATAAGGAAATTAATACTTTAGCATACCAAAAAAAACATTGTGTTTTCCATGTAAATGGTCACCAAATCCTAAACCGCCCGAGAAGATTTGGTGAGCATTTACTAATTCTGGGTGAGGTTAGTATGGTGATCATTTAAAGATAAGCCTTTTAATAAGGTATTTTTATCACTTAATCCTATTGAGCATTTACTAATTCTGGGTGAGGTTAGTATGGTGATCATTTAAAGATAAGCCTTTTAATAAGGTATTTTTATCACTTAATCCTATTGAGCATTTACTAATTCTGGGTGAGGTTAGTATGGTGATCATTTAAAGATAAGCCTTTTAATAAGGTATCTTTATCACTTAATCCTATTGCCCATCAGCCATTTTTAATGTCCCCACTGCTGGGGCACAGGCCTTCCTTATGGGTGGTAAGGAGGAGGGGCCATAACCCACCACGCGGGCCCAATGCGGATTGGTAGGTGTTAACGACTGTAAATGCTGCCGGAACCAACGGCTTAACGTGCCTTCCGAAGCACGGAGGAGTTCGAGATAATAAATTTTTGGTCACCCATCCCATGACCGACCCTTGCGAACGTTGCTTAACTTCCGCAATCGCTGGGCCAGGCGCTAAACCACTGCGCCACCGAGCTCCACAAATAAACATTCCAACCTATATACTTCCTTCCTATATATTTCCAACTTAATCCTATTAATATTATAAAATTGTGAAAGTTTGGATGGTTAGATGTTTGGTAATCAATCACGCAAAAACAGCTGAATGAAAGTCATGGGATGGGTGACCAAAAAATTATTATCTCGAGCTCCTCCGTGCTTCGGAAGGCACGTTAAGCCGTTGGTCCCGGCTGCATTTGCAGTCGTTAACACCCACCTATTCCCATTGGTCCCGCGTGGTGGGTTATAGCCCATCCTCCTTACCACCCATAAGGTAGGCCTGTGCCCCAGCAGTGGGGACATCAAAAATGGCTGAGGGACATTATGATGATTTATGAACGGCTAACTTACACCAATTTTCTCAAGAATTTCAGTTAATTTTCTAACGAAATAACAAGAGCTGCTAACTTACGAAAGAATTTAAATTTCAATTGGAACTTATCTTAAGTCGGCATTCATTAACTTAAACTTAATGGAACGCGAATTATTATTTATTAATTTCATTACACTTCTCAGAAAGCTTGTTATAACTTTTATGTTTATGTCTGCTCTAGGAATTAACTGTTATAAAAGTTGGCATGAACAATATTCTATTTCAATTTAAAAAGAACTATTCACAAGGTTCTGAGGGCCTATTACAAAAAAGCATCACGATAAGCGTACAATATTCGTCGCACACCGTGGCACTATTGACTCACAAATAAGGTTCAATATCAAGTAAATTGTACGACGAATTGCGTCCGACTATCGTGATTCTGTTTTGTAATAGGCCCTCAGATTTAATATAACAATAATTTAAGACGAAAAGCGGCTTTTCATACGTGGGTAGGACGGGACGACGGAGTTTCCCACCACCGCTTCTAGTAAAAATATGACCAAGAATGCAAATCGGTCACAAAGGATAAAAATCATCCATAAAATACCTACACTAGATTGCAATAAAACATAAATCCTAAGCTATATATATATAAGCAAAAGAAAATCAAGTCTTGCACCAAAATTTAACATTTTACCACAGATAGGTAACTAATATAAAAGTATACATTTTACTTACTACACTAGTCTACTACTTACTTCCAAACTAACGTTATGCAATTTTCCGAATAATCATTTATAATGGAAATATTACATTTTGGTTTGGACCTCCACATTAAATTTTGGGTTACCTTAGTTTTAAATATGATTTACAGGAGCTTATACAGGGTCATTTTGTATTCACCATCCAAATTTTGAGGATGTGTTCAGTCCATGAAACTGAACAACTTTCTCTAATGAACACATGGCCAAATATGTAAAAAAAATTGACTCCATACAAATCAAATAGATCACGTGATCAATTTACTATGAGATGACCAAAATTTTGTGGCAAAATTCGACTCATTATTCTTAGAGAAAGTTGTTTAGTTTCATGGACTGGACACATCCTTGAAATTTGGATGGTAAGTTCAAAATGACCCGATATGTATAAGTTGGACCCATATGGAAAACTTTCAGAGGGTTAATTATCAAAGAGGATAGTCCAATCACGATAAGCGGACGCTGTTCGTCCCACTCTGTGACCGTAACACTATTAACTCACAAATAAGGTTCAATATCAAGTGAATTGAACGACGTTGTACGGTGCAACCGTCCATTTTTGCAGATCTGCAATTTATTTAGGTCGATGCAATTTACGCCATTTTTATTATTATTTCCACGACAGTACACGTTTCACCTACTGCACGGCGGACGCGTCCTCACTAGCAATTGTTTTCATATCATTTATCATTTAGTTTAGCAAACTATCACGTAAACGTAGTAAATAAAACTTTTTATCTATCTATCTATCTATCTATCAAAGTTTAAAAACTGAAGGTGTCTCATACAGACGTATTGAGTCCGATTATCGCGATTCTTTGTATGTAATAGACCTGCTGATAGTTATGTATCACAGAGGTAAATTATTATGTATAGGTGTATGTTTGAGACCTTCTGTATCGTTCGGTAGTTCGTTAATGCCTGTATACGTTCTTATATAAAAAAAATAGCTGCACTGCACTCTAAATCGAGTTAAAGAACAATAGTAGTTACGTATTATTTCGTAAATCTGTACCGTGACTTCATAGACAGCTGTGCTCACTTAACCGAAATGGATTGGAAACGAATCTAATAGAAATTCTTCACGTAGCAGCAAGTAAGTATCAGCTTCGCTTTGGTTTTAAAAAGCATTTCAGCATTTATAAAGATAAGTACTTACTTAGTTCTTCAAAGTATATGGAAAAAAGCGAGTGATTTACATATCTCCAAATCCTAAGTAAATGCCAATTTTAACAAGATACTTACTTTTTATTAGTTTTAGTAATTTATTGTTCTTCTTCTTTTATATTTTTTTACCATTTTTGAACCATAAAACTTATCAGGGCAAGACGATTAATATAAAAAGTAATCTGTGAAATAACGTGACGGTACGGCACCAATCTCATCATTGTAACAAAGTTTGCGAACTGAACTATCGATAAATTTTCTAAGTATAACTTTACCCAGATTAAATAAAGGTGATGGCACTCGAGCAGCTGCCGCTAAGTAATTTGGATGGTTTCTTTCTTCCATTTTACTTACTTGAATACTTTGCCATAAAGTGCTGTAAAGATATGAAATAAAACACTTTTAACGGATACTAGCGCGGTTTTATTGAAAGTACTTTGGTAATTAGTTGGTATTTGGTTTGATTTTTGATTTTCCCGACGTTTCTGTAAAGATCTCTCGTGCGGTGCGATATGCACTGAATTGAATATTATACTGAAATATAGGCTAGTGTCATAGAATAAAAAAAAGTACCTAACTGATTTCTATGAATAGTAATAGTGAAAGTGAAGTGGTTCTCCTTTTACTAATTTGAGAATAATATAGAGAAATGGTTCTCCTTTTCTTGCTTGAGATTAAAAAGGTTATTAGCTAATGAGTGTATAAACTATTTGGGTTTCGGATGTCTTTGTTACTTACATTTAATTTTCCAAGATTATCTAACATTTTAATTTAGTTTAAATAAATGCAATGTATATTATTTTAGCGATTCTAACCAATATTACAATTTGTGTCGATAGATACGTTTAAAGAGCTATAACACACTAGCCCCCGTAGAAAATGGCTTGAGTAAAAATTCTAATATTATATTCACATGCAATTAATTAAACTAAAATGCACCAAAATTGCACTAAAACTGCATTTTAGATTAATTATAAGTAATATAAATTGCATGTGAATATACTTAATAGTAGAAGCATTTAAAAATTGCACTTTTAATCAAGTCATTACTTACTCGTACACTGAGAAAAATGTCATTTTGGGGTAATCTTAAAATATCGTGGCGTACGTTTAAATTAAGTGCGTTGTCCTAAAATAAGGAAATAATAGGTTTATATTACGCTATCTTGAAACGTGTTATGATGTAGTCGAATTATATGGTTAAATAAGGCAATATTATGACACTTATCATCGTAAAAATTGATCATCAAAAATAATATTATCTTCTTAATATTATAACACTATGTAATAGAAAATAGCCCACTGTCCTATAAATATGTATGATAATCTATAAATAAGATTATAATTCTAAATCACAATGAAAGTGCCACCTTCCATAAAAAGATGTCATAGTATTTGAGAAGAAGCATCTCTAGAATACGATGACGTCCCCTTATAGTAGTATGATAAAATTATGTGCCAGTTCCTTTTATTTTGAGATTACCTTCACTTAAAATATAAGTAATTGGCATCAAAATTTAAAATGAATCCTACAAAAATACGATTACAGAAACTTATTTAAGAGTTTTGGCCAAAATATTATATCGTAAAAATTGGTCATCAAAAATAATATTATCTTCTTAATATTATAACATTATGTAATAGAAAATAGCCCACTGTCCTATAAATATGTATGATAATCTATAAATAAGATTATAATTCTAAATCACAATGAAAATGCCACCTTCCATAAAAAGTTGTCATAGTTTTTGAGAAGAAGCATCTAGAATACGATGACGTCCCCTTATAGTATCAAAATTAAAATGAATCCTACAAAAATACGATTACAGAAACTTATTTAAGAGTTTGCATCAATTTTTGTATGATCCTAAAAAATACGATGACAGCACGTAAATTCGCCGTTCATTATCATCGACTTGTCGTTCGTTTTGTATATTCTCTCCATTCAGTCAGTCGGAGTCGCAGAGTCGCAAGGACAGTTTTTAGCGTGTACAGAATTAATTTATATTTGACTATTTTTTTAAATGTGAGTGAGTGCAAAGTGCAATACTTATGGATAAAGCAACTCATGACTTGCTAAAATAATGGAATCTAGCTCAATACTTATATACAACGTTTTGAAGGTAAGTTGCCAAGCCTATGTAGTGCGCGTGCGCGTGCGCGTGCACACTTTATTGGGGGGGGGAAGAAAATTAACTTTTTATATAAAACGTATCATTTTGGAGGACAAAAAAACGTATTTGAGGTAAATTTTAATTTTCTCTTCATATAAAGTGTACTTATCATTTGAAGGAAAAAATCAAATGATCATATTATTGCCATTGAAATGGACCTAAAACATTGAATTCTTATCACAAATTACATGTTTGATTTAAGCTTAAAATCCGGCGGTCTCGACAGCTTCGAAGCTTCATCGGACACCATTTAAAAGCTGCCCGGCAGAAGCTGAACACCACAAAGCACAAGTTTCTTCGCAAAAAAATAACAGACACACTAGCAGTTTGTGACGGTAAGGATTTATGTAATTATTCTGGTCTGTCCTCGTTTGACAGAAAAATAAATTAATAATAATGTGTAGTGTTATATACAATAAGCATTTTTTTTTTCAGATACAAAACCAGAGACTAAATTTCATTGCTGTCATATTACTCCTCGGTTGCTTATTTAACATACCTCCTGCGGCTCCTGCCCGTCGCTCCAGGAAAAACTGGCAAACATCACGAGCAGAAATATTGGAAGGATTTGACGGAGACGGTGGGTGTAACCCACAGTATCTTGCAGAATGCTGGGTGGTTCTTATCTTAAGTCATTGAAAGCGAATCATGATTTTACTTATTCAATTATTTTGCATATTTTATGGATTTTCCTAAAGATTGTTCTTAGTGTCATGAGTATAATTAGGTACGTGTTGTGACATGCTAAATAGGTATTTATTTTTAACTATGTAAATTATTTTTGACTGACAAATACTGTGATTATTATAAGCATAAAGGTACGGGATTATAAGCATGGGTATTAAGCCGAAAGGGGGGCATTGTACTCATCCATTAAATAACTTTTACTATCGGGTAAACTCTGAAATCGAAAAAAACTGCTGCTACTTAAGGCGGTTGTATGACCGAAAGTGGCGCCCTCAGTGGTTTTTAAAAAATAAGTTATTAATAGAAAATTATTTTAATAATGTTTATCGTGGAGATTTTAGGGCCCTTGGTCTAGTTTTTTTAGAAGGTATCACTACATGCCCTCGTAGTCATTCGTAGAAGTAGATAGCAAATGTGTCAAAAACGGCCACTTTTAGCAGTTTTGCAATCTACTTCTAGCAGTGACTACGAGGGAATGTAACGATACCGTCTAAAAATACTAGACTGTGGGCCCTAAAATCTCCACGATAAATATTTTTAAAATTGTGTATTAGAATTATAATATTAAATATAATTCACCGCTGCACCACTTTCGCTCAGGGTACCACCTTAAGTAAATTTCGTCGAATTATGTTGTGCCCAAAGTAAAAGTTGTTCACCATAATGAGTACAATGAGTCCTTTTCGGATTAGTACACCGTAAGCTTATAAGCCTGTGTTATTATAATTAAGTACTATTATGTGTTCAATTTGCGAATAGGTAGGTACATTATTTTTGGTGTCTTTATATTCTGTTGTACAATACATTTATTAATAAATAATTACTTATATAAAAGTAAAAAAATAATATTGTAAAAATTAACGTTACTTACTTTCAAAAAGAAATATTGATATTGCAATAATTAAACTTTCAAAAATAAATAAAATTACTCTTGATTACTATTTCTGTTTTTTTTATACACGTGTCTTCCTGTTCTCTTTAAGTTTTTAATGCAATTGCATATTGCCAAGTTATGAAGGTACCTATTACTTTTTCTATATTTCACTTGCTTTAAATTGTTATTTTTTACTTATGCGCGATCCTCTTTTTTTAAGTATTTTAGGAATGTGAATTAGGTAAGAAAGAAGTAGTAGGTACAGTCGTCTTTAGATATATTGTAGCAAATAAGGTGACTCATATCCTTAGATAAGTCCAACCAATTAAAATAAACTTTTCTTGTGTTTTGGGTAAGATCCTACAATTTAGCAACGATTTCCTCATATCTCCGGTTATATCCTATTACTTTACGTACCTACTATTTATTATTAGGTACATCCTCTTACCTTGGGTTATCCTAGTACAGGCGCCATCAGATATACTGTAGCAGAAAAGATGATCAAATACTTCTGAACAGTTTAAAATATCAATAAATTCCATACACTTCGTTTACACTTTGTATAGAATTTATTGATATTTAAACTTTTCAGAAGTATTTGATCACCTTTTCTGCTACAGTATATCTGATGGCGACTGTACTAGGATAACCCAAGGTAAGAGGATGTAATAATAAATAGCACGTAAAGTAATAGGATATAACCGGAGATATGAGGAAATCGTTGCTAAATAGTAGGATTTAACCCGAAATACGAGAAAAGTATATTTTAATTAGTAGGAATTCACTAAGGATATTAGGAAGTCACCGATAAATAGTAGAAAACAACCGAATATATGAGGAAATAATTTCTAAATAGTAGGAAAAATATTAGGACCTAACTGGAGATATGAGGAAGTCATCAATAAATAGTACGAAAAATAATAGGACATAACTTGAGATATGATGAAAGAATATTATATTTTTTGACATAAGAGGATGTCATCGAGAAATAGTAGGAAAAATAAAAGGATATAACTCGATGTACAATGACAGTAACCATAAGTAGTAGGAACGAGCATACAATATTTTATATTGTAGGACGAGCATACAATATAAAAAATATTGTATGCTCGTCCTACCAAAGGTATGGTGACATGTCATCTTAAATACCGTTATCATCAGCAACAGTAGTATCATCGTACTTTTTGGTGATATCAGTATACTCCGTGCTTTAAGTGAATCCATCTTATTTTAATCTGAATTCACGTCATTTATGATGGGCATTTTTCTCAGTGTATTTTATTATACGAGAGGGTAAATATTTTGACGTAAGTACCTTACCTACCTACCTGAATTCGCACACAATTTTGTTTATTTTAAAAGTTATGCAATATGATATTTATATTTGTCTGCACTGAGAAAAATGCCCATCATAAATGACGTGAATTCAGATTAAAATAAGATGGATTCACTTAAAGCACGGAGTATACTGATATCACCAAAAAGTACGATGATACTACTGTTGCTGATGATAACGGTATTTAAGATGACATGTCACCATACCTTTGGTAGGACGAGCATACAATATTTTTTATATTGTATGCTCGTCCTACAATATAAAATATTGTATGCTCGTTCCTACTACTTATGGTTACTGTCATTGTACATCGAGTTATATCCTATTATTTTTCCTACTATTTCTCGATGACATCCTCTTATGTCAAAAAATATAATATTCTTTCATCATATCTCAAGTTATGTCCTATTATTTTTCGTACTATTTATTGATGACTTCCTCATATCTCCAGTTAGGTCCTAATATTTTTCCTACTATTTAGAAATTATTTCCTCATATATTCGGTTGTTTTCTACTATTTATCGGTGACTTCCTAATATCCTTAGTGAAGTCCTACTAATTAAAATATACTTTTCTCGTATTTCGGGTTAAATCCTACTATTTAGCAACAATTTCCTCATATCTCCGGTTATATCCTATTACTTTACGTGCTATTTATTATTACATCCTCTTACCTTGGGTTATCCTAGTACAGTCGCCATCAGATATACTGTAGCAGAAAAGGTGATCAAATACTTCTGAAAAGTTTAAATATCAATAAATTCCATACAAAGTGTAAACGAAGTGTATGGAATTTATTGATATTTTAAACTGTTCAGAAGTATTTGATCACCTTTTCTGCTACAGTATATCTGATGGCGCCTGTACTAGGATAACCAAGGTAAGAGGATGTACCTAATAATAAATAGTAGGTACGTAAAGTAATAGGATATAACCGGAGATATGAGGAAATCGTTGCTAAATTGTAGGATCTTACCCAAAACACAAGAAAAGTCTATTTTAATTGGTTGGACTTATCTAAGGATATGAGTCACCTTATTTGCTACAATATATCTAAAGACGACTGTACCTACTACTTCTTTCTTACCTAATTCACATTCCTAAAATACTTAAAAAAGAGGATCGCGCATAA
This sequence comes from Agriphila straminella, assembly GCA_950108535.1. Classification (NCBI taxonomy): domain Eukaryota; kingdom Metazoa; phylum Arthropoda; class Insecta; order Lepidoptera; family Crambidae; genus Agriphila; species Agriphila straminella. The sequence continues at coordinate 10,432,966 of OX467308.1, forward strand.
GTAAAAAATAACAATTTAAAGCATGTGAAATATAGAAAAAGTAATAGGTACCTTCATAACTTGGCAATATGCAATTGCATTAAAAACTTAAAGAGAACAGGAAGACACGTGTATAAAAAAAACAGAAATAGTAATCAAGAGTAATTTTATTTATTTTTGAAAGTTTAATTATTGCAATATCAATATTTCTTTTTGAAAGTAAGTAACGTAAATTTTTACAATATTATTTTTTTACTTTTATATAAGTAATTATTTATTAATAAATGTATTGTACAACAGAAAAAAAGACACCAAAAATAATGTACCTACCTATTCGCAAATTGAGCACATAATAGTACTTAATTATAATAACACAGGCTTATAAGCTTACGGTGTACTAATCCGAAAAGGACTCATTGTACTCATTATGGTGAACAACTCTTACTTTGGGCACAACATAATTTGACGAAATTTACTTAAGGTGGTACCCTGAGCGAAAGTGGTGCAGCGGTGAATTATATTTAATATTATAATTCTAATACACAATTTTAAAAATATTTATCGTGGAGATTTTAGGGCCCACAGTCTAGTATTTTTAGACGGTATCGTTACATTCCCTCGTAGTCACTGCTAGAAGTAGATTGCAAAACTGCTAAAAGTGGCCGTTTTTGACACATTTGCTATCTACTTCTACGAATGACTACGAGGGCATGTAGTGATACCTTCTAAAAAAACTAGACCAAGGGCCCTAAAATCTCCACGATAAACATTATTAAAATAATTTTCTATTAATAACTTATTAAATAAAAACCACTGAGGGCGCCACTTTCGGTCATACAACCGCCTTAAGTAGCAGCAGTTTTTTTCGATTTCAGAGTTTACCCGATAGTAAAAGTTATTTAATGGATGAGTACAATGCCCCCCTTTCGGCTTAATACCCATGCTTATAATCCCGTACCTTTATGCTTATAACAATCACAGTATTTGTCAGTCAAAAATAATTTAAATAGTTAAAAATAAATACCTATTTAGCATGTCACAACTTACTTACGTACCTAATTATACTCATGACACTAAGAACAATCTTTTGGAAAATCCATAAAATACGCAAAATAATTTAATAAGTAAAATCATGATTCGCTTTCAATGACTTAAGATAAGAACCACCCAGCATTCTGCAAGATACTGTGGGTTACACCAACCGTCTCCGTCAAATCCTTCCAATATTTCTGCTCGTGATGTTTGCCAATCTTTCCTGGAGCGACGGGCAGGAGCCGCAGGAGGTATGTTAAATAAGCAACCGAGGAGTAATATGACAGCAATGAAATTTAGTCTCTGGTTTTGTATCTGAAAAAAAAATGCTTATTGTATATAACACTACACATTATTATTTATTTATTTTTTCGTCAAACGAGGACAGACCAGAATAATTACATAAATCCTTACCGTCACAAACTGCTAGTGTGTCTGTTATTTTTTTGCGAAGAAACTTGTGCTTTGTGGGGTTCAGCTTCTGCCGGGCAGCTTTTAAATGGTGTCAGATGAAGCTTCGAAGCTGTCGAGACCGCCGGATTTTAAGCTAAAATCAAACATGTAATTTGTGATAAGAATTCAATGTTTTAGGTCCATTTCAATGGCAATAATATGCATTTGATTTTTTCCTTCAAATGATAAGTACACTTTATATGAAGAGAAAATTAAAATTTACCCCAAATACGTTTTTTTGTCCTCCAAAATGATACGTTTTATATAAAAAGTTAATTTTCTTCCCCCCCAATAAAGTGTGCACGCGCACGCGCACTACATAGGCTTGGCAACTTACCTTCAAAACGTTGTATATAAGTATTGAGCTAGATTCCATTATTTTAGCAAGTCATGAGTTGCTTTATCCATAAGTATTGCACTTTGCACTCACTCACATTTAAAAAAATAGTCAAATATAAATAAATTCTGTACACGCTAAAAACTGTCCTTGCGACTCTGCGACTCCGACTGACTGAATGGAGAGAATATACAAAACGAACGACAAGTCGATGAGTAATGAACGGCGAATTTACGTGCTGTCATCGTATTTTTTAGGAATCATACAAAAATTGATGCAAACTCTTAAATAAGTTTCTGTAATCGTATTTTTGTAGGATTCATTTTAATTTTGATACTATAAGGGGACGTCATCGTATTTTAGATGCTTCTTCTCAAAAACTATGACAACTTTTTATGGAAGGTGGCACTTTCATTGTGATTTAGAATAATAATCTTATTTATAGATTATCATACATATTTATAGGACAGTGGGCTATTTTCTATTACATAATGTTATAATATTAAGAAGATAATATTATTTTTGATGACCAATTTTTACGATATAATATTTTGACCAAAACTCTTAAATAAGTTTCTGTAATCGTATTTTTGTAGGATTCATTTTAAATTTTGATGCCAATTCCTTATATTTTAAGTGAAGGTAATCTCAAAATAAAAGGAACTGGCACATAATTTTATCATACTACTATAAGGGGACGTCATCGTATTCTAGAGATGCTTCTTCTCAAATACTATGACATCTTTTTATGGAAGGTGGCACTTTCATTGTGATTTAGAATTATAATCTTATTTATAGATTATCATACATATTTATAGGACAGTGGGCTATTTTCTATTACATAGTGTTATAATATTAAGAAGATAATATTATTTTTGATGACCAATTTTTACGATGATAAGTGTCATAATATTGCCTTATTTAACCATATAATTCGACTACATCATAACACGTTTCAAGATAGCGTAATATAAACCTATTATTTCCTTATTTTAGGACAACGCACTTAATTTAAACGTACGCCACGATATTTTAAGATTACCCCAAAATGACATTTTTCTCAGTGTGTCTATAGGTATACACCACAACTACATTTGTTTTTGTAAACGACGTGCTTATAAAAGCATTTACTTAAGTAGCAAAAACTGACTCATAAATAACAACGCGAACATAAGAAAATGATGAAGATCGTTTGTTTAATTTTAATTACCTAGAACTAAATAGCTTTTCATTAAAATTTAAATGGCAGTAATTACATAGTTTCAGCACTTACTTAACTTGAGTGTTAAAAGTAGAAACGACTGTCGTAATCGTAACCTTTTTTCTTATATAAAAAAATAGTAATAGTAAACATTTTATAGAAACTTAAAAGGACTAGCTATTATATGAGCTAGGGGTCTATTACGAAAAGTTTAATGCGATACACGCAGCTGCGTCCGTGCTTCGCTTTGATTGTTTCCTATTACAAAGCACTTGCGTATGCGATATCGCGAAGTGATTGCGTAAGTTTGGCTGTTTTTCTCTAGAGTAAATGACATCATTCGTTCAATAGTCTATGGGCAACGATAGCCAAATTCAAAATGTTTGTTATAGCTACAACCGACGAACTGCGCACGATTATCGTGGCCAAGTGACTGCGTTACGCAATTGCGTACGTTATTTTTGTAATAGGCCCCCTAGTTCTTTATTATTATTATTATTTTTAAGCTGATCTACACTACTTAACAAATAACATTGACTCTAAATATTGTAACCATAGGATTGACAGCTGTGCATTTTATCTAACTTTAAATAAAATCAATCAAAGAATATACATATTTTGATATTAACAAAAAAATTGTCAGTGTATTCTAGACATTGTACGGACTTACCACAAAAGATTTTAAAACACTGTTCAACAAGTGTTTAACTAAAACACTGTTTAAATGTGATGCTGTCACTTTTTTGACAATATTGTTTGAAAGAGACGGCATGCGGCATCACATTTAAACAGTGTTTTTTATTAAACAGTGTTTTAAAATCTTTTGTGGTAAGGCCGGTATTGTATTATTATAGACGAGAGATTATAATGGCTTATGTTTAAATGATCACCTTACTATAACCTAATCTAACCCAGAATTAGTAAATGCTCACCGAAGTCGGTTTAGGATCTGGTAAGCATTAACTAATTCTGGAGAACAAAATGTTTTTTTGGTAAGTATTGATTCCCGATTATAATTATGCTCAGGAGTCAAGACAAAAAAAGGGGGTCGAGACAAAAAAAGGGGGTCGAGACAAAAAAAGGGGGTCGAGACAAAGAAGGAGGTCGAGACAAAAAAAAGGGGGGTCGAGACAAAAAAAGGGGGGTCGAGACAAAAAAAAGGGGGGTCGAGACAAAAAAAAGGGGGTCGAGACAAAAAAGGGGGTCAAGACAAAGAAGGGGGTCGAGACAAAAAAGGGGGTCGAGACAAAAAAAGGGGGGTCGAGACAAAAAAGGGGGTCGAGACAAAAAAGGGGGTCGAGACAAAGAAGGGGGTCGAGACAAAAAAGGGGGTCGAGACAAAAAAAGGGGGTCGAGACAAAAAAGGGGGTCGAGTCGAGACAGTTTACCCTCGTATCTATAGACGAGTAAGTAACGACTTGAGTAAAACTTGCAATTTTCAAACGCTTCTAATATTATATTCACATGCAATTCATAGTACTTATAACTCATCTTAAATGAATTCTTAGTGCAGTTTTGGTTCATTTAAAATTAATTTATGCTATAAAATGCATGTGAATATAATATAATAAGCATTTGAAAATTTCATGTATTACTCAAGTCATTACTTATTCGTCTATAGATACGAGGGTACGAATAAGTACAACAGCGGCAACTTCACTGGACAATGAATGGGAAAGATTAAAATACTTACATCGCTTTGTTCCGCAAGCGCTCTGAAGTTGGTCACTTTTGTTGTACATTGTAAAATTAATCCCATTGTACCTAACTTTAGGTACTTTATCTCACCGAGTCATCGTCTAAGTGTGTTACAAAAGAAATGGCAATAGTTATGTATCTCCCTCATTCGTCATGAAGAGACCGATACGGAACAATGGTAGCGATAATCGCAGAATCTGCATGACAAGACAAGATAGACTCTGTAAAATAAAACTAATGTAAGTCGAGCACGATTTACTAGCAGCCGCTACTTGAAGCAAAACGATTTCGTCTCCTTTATCATAAAAACGAAAATTCATTACTTTAATTTGTCAAATTACTGAGAACACTTGGCACCGCTTGGTGGATGTGTTTATGTTCAAAAATAATTAAAAAGTTTGGTTCACGTCGTAGTTCCTACGTATAGCTACTAATATACTGAACAATAAAATTATTAATATGAAAAATATGAAGAGCCGATATGGTAGCGCTGTTTGCGGAGAAAATATTTTAAGACTTTGTCACAGAATATATTATAGTACTAACGACTTTGTTTCATTCCAATAACCAATTGATACAAAGTAGAACCTAAATATTCACTGCGGTAGTACAAACCGATTTGCCCTGAGATTAAGCACTTGAAAACAGCGAACTAAAATCTATAGAAGTGTAAATGCAAACAAGTATTGCTTAAAAAATGGTACCATGGGGCCGAAAAAGTACAACCCGCTCAGCCTTAGTCGGGCCAGCCACGTATCTGGTGACTGCGACGTTAGTGTTCTTTTCAATAAATTGCAGTTTGTATTGTAGAGAAAAGATAGAAAGAGAGAGTTTATTAGAAATGACGTCCTTTATAGTCAAATGGTGTAAAAGATGCAAATAAGGCAGTAAAAATATGCAGAAAAAAACGTAAGTATCTTATTTTTTTGTTTAAGTATAGAAAATATGAGTATACAAATTATGGTCGCTAATAAGCAACCAGTGTTCAGACGCTTTGTGTTGTATAATTAAATTAAAGCATTTTTAGCTCTATCCACTTAGTTGTACTTTTCGTGAGGTGCCATTTTTTGAGCAGAATGCTTATTCCATATTTTAGTTCGCTGCTTGAAAATATGAACTTAAAGGTTAGTACCATTAATCAGTAAGATTTGAAATCTGCAATCGCAAACAAGGATCGTATCCGTGGTAACGATACTATCTTGTAGTGTATGTGTCATACCTTGTAATTACTATGGAACTATGTAACAGAACTGCGAACATGACCTCAAAAACTCCATATTAGCTTGAGATAAATCTTATCAAGATTGACGTCGATTTAGGCTTTTAGGCGGTAGCAGTTAGCTAGTACAAATTTATTCATACAAGGTTAAAATAAATTCTAAATTGCGATATTACGCGCGAGTTTTGTTTTTGAGTCATAAATATTATTTTCACTCCTCTTGCTCAAAAAGTGCGTCATTGTAACGTACAAGAGTCGAGATAAAATAGCATAATAAGCCCTAGGGGATAAAGTTTTTTCTTTTTTAATGTTTGTCTATTACCAATGAGCCTACTAAAACGAAAAAGTCTTTATTCATAATCACGAATAAAAACTCGCTCGACTTAATACTGGGGGTCTATTACGAAAAGTTTAATACGATACACGCAGCTGCGGCCGTGCTTCGTTCTGATTGATTCCTATAACAAAGCACTTGCGTATGCGATATTGCAAAATGATTGCGTAAATTTGACAGTTTCTCTCTAGTGGATCCGTCATAATTCGTTCAATAGACTATGGACTACGATAGCTACATTGAAAATATTTGTAATAACTACAACCGACGAACTGCGGACGACTATAGTGACCAAGTTTCGTAATAGGCCCCCAGTGTCTCATTCTTATTTTTGAAAATGGAACTAAAAGCATCTCTTCGGTGAAATCATAGACTTATTTATACTCTGTGTACAGAGTGAATCGTAGAATGCGTGTCTGTGTTGCTTAGCTGCTACAGCAGAAATTAAAAAAGGTACCATGGCGCGAAATCTTTAGAATTTTTCTATAATTACAAACTGATTGAATTGTGTGACTGTAATAGGAAAGAAATAATTTTAATCTTTTGCCGTCAAGCACAAATCATTTATTTAAATATTGTACAAACAGTTTATGAAGTGGAGGATAGAGAAACGAGTGGATTCGTTTACGGAAGTAGGTATAAACTATTTAATATTGTATTTTATTTTCTCGCAATCGTAGTGAAAAGTATAGTGTAACACACGACGCTAAAACCCATTGTAACTCGGTTTCTATTTATTCCCTCGCTAAAGCTCGGGAATAAAACTACCTCGTATGCAATGGGTAATTTTAGCGTCTTGTATAACAATCTACTATTATCTCGTTGTTCGCAGGAAGACTAGTGGAAAATTCGTACTTCAACGAAGTATATAGGTATACTTACAGGAGGATACTGTTTCGAATATTAATATCTGGAGTGGAGAATGAAGTTGTTACAACAGTCTCGAGTAAATAATATTTTTTTGTACTTCTCAAAGTCGTATTTCATCGAGACATTAATAACAATATGTTAACAAATATTTATTAGTCTATTATTAGCTCTAAGAGCTGTTCAAATACTCCTAACGTAGAAATCTTTGCGATTAAATATTATCTAGGTAGGTACTATCGGTTTAGGTTAGTATATTACTTATTTAATGACTAAATGATATACGTAACCTACGTATTCAATATTCAAATATTTTGCTGTTAATTTGATATTAATAGGATAAGGCAATAAGTTAATAAATAAAAAATAGTATCCAATAGGCGATATAATACTTATTTATATAATGCTGCAATATGTTTATCCTTAAAAAATACATTTCAGTAGTTAAATTGTTACTCACTTTAGTATAGGTAAACATAATAAAAATAAAGGGATAGATAGCCTATCGATCAACGAACTGAAATGGTTTCTTGACTATGGTCGCACGTGTGATCCAAATGACGACCTAATTGATACACTCCAGTGGAAATGGAGATAGGATTTTCACGAGTCAAGATTGCCAGAGGGAAACTGTAATCAAACGCAGATGTAATTTAAATAACTCAAAAAGAAAATTGTCACGTTTAGTATACGCAATATGTCGCCATAATTTGTATAGTTTCTCTGCTAGTCAAACTAGGTCATATGAAAAGCAATCTTTTAAATCTGATCCAATGAATCATTAAATAACGTTTACTAAAAAATTCAAGTCTCGCAATTCATTATAACTTTTTCATTGTAAAAAGTTATAATTAATTGCGCTTGATCAAGGGAGTGTTAGACGTGCTCTAGAATGAACTGATCTGTGCTCACAGAATCACAGTCATCACCAAATTCTGCAAGTTCTGAATTCTGTTTCAGTGAGTTTGTCAGAGAAAAAATTATAAAACTTGATTGGCCAAAGCTTGTAAACTAATAAACTTTGATGAAATTGACATAGGTACTGAAAATTCATTCACAATTTAGATACGTGTAGTGCGAGTGTAACAGTGTGGCCGAAGCCAAGTAGCCTAGAGTAGGTCAATTTTTTTCTTCCCAAAGTAACCTCGTTCCAGATTCGTCCTATTCCATATTCGTTTAAAATTGATCAAACATTATTTGTCCAATATACACATATTTCACGTCGGTCAGGTGTTATACATTTTAGATCGTAGGTATTTAAGGTATGTTTTTGTGATTTAAATTGACGTTGGATTCAATTCCAAGCTTAGCGATAGCGAATATTCAAAGTGATTGGTTTGTTTGCGAACAATAAGTATCCCCCTAGGTACCTAATCAATTTACCGCTGACATGTTGATCATAAATCACCATATTATTATTTACCAGTTATTTATGAATTGTGTGCTGGCTCTTTTAACGATATTTCTGGTATAATGTTCACAAATTACCTTACCTTTTTTTTGAAAATATGATAAAATTACTTATTGAACTTTGCAAAATCAAAAGGACATAAAACACCTGTCATACTATTTTAAGAAAAGTTTCGTAAATTGCATCACTATTACAAAAGAATTTGCCCAAGAGTTAAAATTGAAGTCTGTAGCTAAATGAGAGGAAAGAAACAAAACAAATATAAAGGGAAATCAGTATTCTATTTTGGATTTCTTAAATAAGATTTCAGGTTTTGAGAAAATTGACAAGGTCCTTGCATAACTAACTAAGGGTTTACATTTCAAATCAAGTCCAAATAAGTACCAAGTCTTGGTAACCGCGCGTCTTTATTTAGGTATTGAATAAATTTGCAATTAGTGTTTGTGGTTTTTAAAGTTGGCGATAGCTTCATCGTTAATGACTAATTAATCTAAGTAGTCAAAACTCTTGATCAAATAGAAAATATCAAGCATTCAAAGTTGGTTTGTTAAAAACCTCTTCGTTGCATAATATTGGGGCTTTAACATAAATATGTAAGAAAGACGCGGTTTCTTATCTTTATAAGCTAAGGATAATTTAAATTGATCGGTTTTATTTTATTAACAGGTGAGACTACCATACTGTACTGTACTAAACTGTACAAATATCTGCAACTGTTTGCAAAGTTAACAAAGAGCATCTCAATTTACGCAAAATTACCTTTCTGGACAAGGGTTTAATGGTGGCAGACATTTAGGTAAGTGCCTTAAAGGAACTAAGATGGGTCCTAAGTAAATGTAATTCCACCACATTCAAACCCAACTTGGATAAACATTTTAAAACTTATTCACTGCCCTAGCCGGGTCTGCGAAGCGTGTGCTCTTCCAAGTTCCAAGTTTATTCTTTGATATTTATACAGGGTTATTTGTAAAACACTATCATCATAAACAACAACATTTATTTTGTTCTACGACTTTTCCGAAAACTGACAAAAAATATTAGACTCCCCATACAAATGTCCGAACAGCTGATCGAGTTTTGTAAGAAAAGTCGTTTTTTTCGTCTGTTTTTGGAAAAGTTGTGGAACAAATGTTGTTGTAAGTACCTTTAATTATGATGTAATTAATCTACTCCTGCGCTGCGAGGTTGTTGGTGTTTTACAAATAACCCTGTATATATTATTTGTACATGTACATACGTCGTCAGTCACATCGGCTGAATAAATTGTTAAATCAAATAATCGAGAGCCTCCTCATTTTGTTAGAAATTGGTCAAAATATAGCAACAACCTATGGTTGTAGGAAAATGATGTTATGAGATTGAGCAGTAAATACCAAGAGGGCTTATTCTGCACACTATAGCGCCGCCATTTTGAATAAAATCATAGTTCTTAAATAAAGACGAAATTGTGAATTAACTCTCTGTAGTGCACTCCGAAGAAGCTGTGTGCTACTTTTTATCGCTTAAGGTGGTCTAAATTGATAGAATCCTGAGTTCAGATGCTAATGTTGGTTGATCTACCTACAGTATATCTAAATAAATCAGAAAAGAAAAGCAATAGTCTACTGCTAATAATAAAATATATTCTATTCTATTCTATACAAAAAGCAAAAAGAAATGATAAACGGAACCGTATTGATAGCATTAGTAGCGCAGTTAAAGAGACCCTTTGGGTTCAACCATACTTCAATGGAGGAGTACATAAATGGCGGAGGGTAGTAGAAGTCCTTTTCTCAGCAGCTTTTCTGAAGATAAGTTCTTGACGGAACTTTATGGGAATGATATATACGTTCGAATATTTGAGAAAGACGCTGCATTTAGGTTTTACGTTTGGTAATGCCATGCCATCTACTTTTAATTTATAGTTTGTAAAGCCTTAATCTATTGTCTTATTTACTTGGTTGTAACTTGTATTGTATTTGAGGGCACTGAATGAAATAACGCTTTCATAGGAAGACGTAAAACAATGGTCCCGGTGTGTGAATTATCTTGTTTTGCAGACTAAATCCAAAATTTCGACGGGTCATCCTTATCCTTACATCCTTACTAATATTACAAATGTAAAAGTCCGTTTGTTTGTTTGTTACGCCTTCACGTCTTAAATACTGAACTGATCATCATGAAATTTTGCATACACGTTCTTATATCTGGGTACAGAGAAGGACCTACCTTTTATCCAGAAAAAATATATAGGGATAGCAAAAATAACTTTCCGCGCAGATGAACTCGCGGCTCGCGGGCGGCCGCTAGTTTAGGATAATAACTCAAATTTATTATGGCAATTAACGCCCTAAACGGACCGTCACATTTAAAGTCTACATCAGAAAACAGTATGACATCAACGAGCAAGTATTAGCATAAAAATCTGTAAATGTGAATCGCGCGGCAGGTCACGGCTTTATCTAGATTAGGTATGTACCTGGCATTTACTTCTATACTCTCGGATGATGCGTAGTTCATCGTCGCTGTCGCTCGAATCGCTGGAGACACTACCCCGGTGAATGTACATCACTAGTCACTGATCTTGGAACCACAGACAAAAGCTGGTCCCGGGAATGTCCGAATGGTGAACTATGCCGCAATACTAAAATGTTTTCTGACTGTGACCGGACCGGACAGCGGGTACCGAACAATAAACGCACCAATTTAACAATCGAAATACAAATGGACTGTTGCAACTGTGACATTTGCTTAATTAATATTGTCATTATTGAATTAGTTGGGTAGGTATACGTTAACTAATTTCAATATGACAGGTTATGAAATGAACTTTAAAAAATAATGCAAAATAAGTAAATTTCAAATTAGTGTTGATTTTTCTATGCGAAATGTTTGTGGAATATTCCTATGAAATAATGTTGTGAAACCTTTAGAAAATTGCAACATGGAAGCGTTTCATTACAACAATTGCAGAGGAAATACTTGTGTGACCTATAATCTTATATCAGGCAAGATTACTGGCTTTTACATCATAAGCAATTATATGAGCAAGAATACCTACTAACGATTGTTTACTTAGGTATACCTACCATGATATGCATCACCTATTGGTAGTTCTATTGGTAGTTCTATTGGTATCTACCCATAAGATCCTGTATCTAGTCTACGGTTATTTTAAGAACTCCTTGTTCCAACCACATGAAAATTAGCTTAAGCTGCTTATAAAAGATAAATAGGAATGAATTTCCTAATAATGCGAATTTCAAATCTCGTTTAATTTTTTATCTTCACCCATGATTTAAATCCTGTTAAAAGGTTCTGAAACAATCAGCTTACTGCCAACATTATAACAACCAGTGTTATAGTAACCACAATATCCGAGCGAGAGTATTACATTATGAAATTCAGTACATTATAACACTCGTTCGGGTGATTTTATGATGAGGAGGAGAAAGAGCGCGACAAGCCGACGCTCGAACATTACCGGCTACCATGACCCTGGTTGTTTCAATGTGCCAATAAGACACCGTTTCAAAACCCTTTATAGAGGATACATATTATGGGTGTAGATAAAGTCTTGTATGCAACTGTACATAATTAGGTGTTAAAACACTCATGTGATGCTATTATCACACTACTTACCTACCTACTTACCTACAGTTGCATAAATAACGAATAATGCATTTTATAACACACTGTCTACATCAGGGATGCACAGACTTATTGAGACCATGTGCCACTTGGGCAAATGATGAACTAATGACGGGCCACCAGCACAAATTAAAAACATAAAACAAGCCAAAAAAAAATTTGTTTTTCAAATGTATGAGGGAATAATTATTTCTGGCGGGCCACTGGCATATTGCCGACGGGCCACATGTGGCCCGCGGGCCGCAGTCTGTGCATCCCTGGTCTACATCTTCTAAGTAATATTAATATCACGTGTATTCAAGAAACTTGGAATAGGTAGATAGGTACTTACTTACTTTTAGTAATGTTCCAAATACAACGAGTTTAATTTTAAATTTTGTGCGTCAACATTTACGAGGTTATCATTATAACAAGCAAATAGGTATCGTTCGTAATTAACGAGTTAAATGTACAATGTTAAAATAAACGGCATTCAGATGTTACACAGGTTTCTTTGTTGTTCGTTTTATGTGATAATTGTTTACGTGCGCAGAAGTCTACGTCGGTCGTAAACGGGGGACGGTACGGACGATGTGGCCTAATGGCTTACAGGCTAGCAGAGGTGTGTGTTTGCCTCGGCCTCTAATAGATTTACATTTTTTTTTTATATTTTTTTATTGTAACTAGGTACCAGAAAAAGAAGAGGAGCTCGGTGGCGCAGTGGTTTAGCGCCTGGCCCAGCGATTGCGGAAGCTAAGCAACGTTCGCAAGGGTCGGTCATGAGATGGGTGACCAAAAATTTATTATCTCGAGCTCCTCCGTGCTTCGGAAGGCACGTTAAGCCTTTGGTCCCGGCTGCATTTGCAGTCGTTAATACCCACCGACATACATAAGTTACCCCACCAACCCGCATTGGGCCCGCGTGGTGGGTTATGGCCCATCCTCCTTACCACCTATAAGGAAGGCCTGTGCCCCAGCAGTGGGGACATCAAAAAAATGGCTGATAGACAATCCATGTGCGAGAAGGCAGGAAGTAATTTACATTGCCTGGACAATGTAAATGCTAACTTCCCGAACTCGCCTAGTCGCCTGTAGTCACACTTGTCAACAATGTCAGTCTAAACTCTAAAGTTCTGAAGTTGAGTCACGAGACAAAACTAATTATTGCTCCTGAACTTAAAGTCCAAAAGTCCTATATTTTTATTAACTGGATGGCGTGAAGTCATTAAAACCAGCTACTGATTTCAATATTTATTTTGGAAATCTATCTCTGCTATCGTTGTTTAATATCTCACTATGAACAGCGAACTTTGTAGACGATTACATTCAAAGAGAAGTTATATAAGATCCTACATAAAATTTTAGGTCGTAAAACAAAAGGAAAGGGTTCAAAGAAAATGGAACGAGTAACATTTCGAAGTATTCTAGTCTCATAATAACTGAAATAAAACTTCTTTTAGACATTAATCTTTTGGACCTAAAAGTTTTAATTGAGCTTACGCAACTGACTGACGTACAAAAGCTGTGCAGAACTTAGAAAGACCACAATACCAATATTTAACCGATACACACAAGTACCTACATACATACACCGTGCGCAGTGAAAATGTCAGAGAGATGATGACATTTATCTAATACAAATTCACTGATATAATAAAATTAAAAAACCCCCGACACAGAAAAGCCAACTCTTAATAAAAAAAAACCTCCCACACAAAAAGCTAATTCTTAAAAAGTAAAAAAATATTTCATCAAGTTTAAGTTTTATTTGTAGCTTTTTAAATGTTCGGTACTTATAAGTACTATAAAAAATTCAAATAACACGGTACCAAATTTCGAATCGATCGGACATATGGAAGCTAGTCAGCTCCCCTCATCAACTATTAAAGAGCTGATGATCTTTAAGCGGCTGAACAGATTTTCTTAAAACATGGCTAAGAACACTCGGAATAAAATTATCTACTTATGACACAAAAAAACTAAACGAAAATCTGTTCATCCGTTTAGGAGCTACGATACCACAGACAGATACACAGACACGTTAAACTTATAACACGCCCTCTCTCTTTGCGTCGGGGGTTAAAAAGAGATATGTAGGTAACAAAGAAATAAACGCTTGAATGGAAATGTAAAAATAAAAAATAAACTTTTTGAAATCCAGACGAATTACGTCAACTAAGCTTAAGACTGGTGTTAACATTATCTTAGTCTTTAGAGTGCTTTAGGAGAGTGCTTTAGTTGAAACATGTAAACGGTCGTCTTATGACTAAAGAGACTAACGTTCTAGTAGCCTTTCAACTGGAATCATCGCTTTCCAGTAGAACCCCCTGCGCGCCCGCACCGCCCTCTCACCCCCCGCGCGAGACTTTCCTCGCAATGGAAGCATGTAAATCGACATTTTAGTAGCGTATTTAAGTAGTAGAGTGCTTTAGTCAAAGGACACTGGAAGCATGTAAACGCTCACTGGAAAGGCACCAAAACTACTAAAGCACTCGCATTCGAATCTACTCGCACGCTACTAAAGCACTCTACTAAAGACTAAGATAATGTAAACCAGTCTTTACATAACAAGAAGGACGCAATTCGTCGTTCCTTATTCGTAGTTAATTATGTCACGGTGTGGGACAAACATCGTCTGCTCATCTATTTATACTGAAAACTAAATAACGAATAAAACTTTGATGAATTTCTTAAAGAGACTTTAGCCGTCTAAATTGTGTAACTCTTTCGTATTTATTCACAGTAATTTAACGTTTATTTGATCATTAGCGAATGCAAATCACTTGGAAAAGTAAACAGGCTTAAACATTATTTTATGCTAGACGTGCTGATGCACATACGAGTAGATAATAAATAGTACATTATGAGAAAAGTTAGCTCAGGTTGCTCATTGCACACAAGGCTGTGGGTTGCAGCCCGAGCCGCAGGCGAGGGCGTAACTCAGCCGAGTGTGCAATAAGCAAGAGCTCACGAGTTTCATACGACGTTTTTCAACACATTTGCGAGGTAAAAACAAAGTAATTTACCACACAGCAACAAATACGACAAAAACAAAATATGATAATTATGGGAAAAGGCGCGCATGTTTTTTTTTGTTTTTTTTTTCACACGCCCAACACAAGAATATTTTGCGAACAAAGGGATGAGGAGCATACAGTCTACTTCAAAATTATAATTTTAAGTGACAAAATGCAAATATTTTAATATTTTATAACAAAATATTGTGAATTATGAATAATTTGATAATAATATATATTTATTTGACTTAATTAAGGACTTACACGTTTATTTATTCCAAAAATGTGTATGAATTTTCAGCTGCATAAAACCTCTTTGTTGTCAAAAAAAATAACTGTATTATCCGGCTAAATTGGGAATGCTTTGTTTACTCGCATAGAACTTGCAGTAAGGTACTTATTTAAATTTGTAGGTTTAATTCTATTACGAACTAGTGTTTTATATATTATTGCACGCGTTTGTTATAGCTCGGTTTATGGCCCTAAAAGCGATGTATTAGGGCTCACTTTACGAGCAAGTGTGTTGAAAAGATATTTATATTTATTGTTAATGTTCTGAAAGAGTTGTTTTAATTACATTGTTGCTCTGCAGCAGAAAAGACGTCACACTACTAACGCATTACTTTTCGGAATAGGTTCTCAGAGCAATGCCCCTATTGATTGTTTTGTTTAATATTAATGCACCAACATAATTATCTGATACACTAAAAACCCTAATTCGTAAGGCCTGAACTAATACCATTTTATCTGCTACTTTATCACTTTACGACTCGATAATAAAAATCCTCGGAGCTCGGTGGCGCAGTGGTTTAGCGCCTGGCCCAGCGATTGCGGAAGTTAAGCAACGTTCGCAAGGGTCAGTCATGGGATGGGTGACCAAACATTTATTATCTCAAGCTCCTCCGTGCTTCGGAAGGCACGTTAAGCCGTTGGTCCCGGCTGCATTTGCATTTGGTGGGTTATGGAACATACTTACCACCCATAAGGAAGGCCTGTGCCCCAGCAGCGGGGACATCAGAATGGCTGATGAACAATAAAACTCCTATCCGTACCTATAATACACACATCAACTTTGTCTAGGGACCTACAGGTGTCTTTTTTTCATACAAACGAGGTAACTTTGAAGTCTTGGTTTTCTGCAAGGGATGTGTACCGTGCTATGATCTGATGATATCCATCCAGGGAGTGAATGGATGAGATTCAGATCGCTATACACACCCAACTGATCTGATCATTCTAAAAGATTAAAAGACATGTTTAAAAAACCGCGAAAATAGCATTAAAATGTATGGAAATCCTGAAACTGAGAACTCTGATCCTTCTATCTTTTACAATGCCGATCAGATCAGTTGGGTATGTATAACGATCTGAATCTCCTCCATTCACTCCCTGGACGACCATCATCAGATCATAGCACGGTACATCCCTTGCAGAAAACCAAGGCTTCAAAGTTACCTCGTTTGTATGAAAAAAACACTATCCCTAGACAAAGTTGATGAGTAGGTATACTTATAACCGAGTCCACAAGTTTGCCGACATAATGGAATGGAGCTAAGTTTTCTAGGTTCCTTATGTTCAGTCGTTCATATTTTTCAGTAACTAAACCTGTTCTCGCAGAACTTACCATAATTGCTTCATAAAATGTGCTGAAAATTCACTTGGTTGGTCGGTTCATTCTAGAATATTTTCAACTTTAAACTGTACGAAAGAAACGTACGAAAAGATTTATAATATAGTTTTCAACACACTTGCTCGTAAAGTGAGCCTAAATACATCGCTTTTAGGGCCATAAACCGAGCTATAACAAACGCGTGCAATAATATATAAAACACTAGTTCGTAATAGAATTAACCCTACAAAGTTAAATTAGTACCTTACTGCAAGTTCTATGCGAGTAAACAGAGCATTCCCAATTTAGCCGGGTAATACAGTTATTTGTTTTTGACAACAAAGAGGTTTTATGCTGCTGAAAATTCATATACATTTTTGGAATAAATAAATGTGTACTACGCGTTCACTTCGTGATTGCCGTCGACGACCATTATGACGTCACAGCTAACGGTACTGTAGACAAAAAAGTAATCATGTTTTTCAACTGTTTTTCATTTTTTTCTTGTTCAAAGAGTGTCATTAATTTATGCGGCAATGATGAAGTGAACGCGTAGTAAGACCTTAATTAAGTCAAATAAATATATATTAGTATCAAATTATTCATAATTCACAATATTTTGTTATAAAATATTAAAATATTTGCATTTTGTCACTTAAAATTATAATTTTGAAGTATTAGTAGTAGGCTGTAAGCTCCTCACCCCTTTGTTCGCAAAATATTCTTGCGTTGGGAGTGTGAAAAAAAACAAAAAAAAAACATGCGCGCCTTTTCCCATAATTATCATAATTTGTTTTTGTCGTATTTGTTGCTGTGTGGTAAGTAAATTACTTTGTTTTTTCCTCGCAAATTATGTGTTGAAAAACGTCGTATGAAACTCGTGAGCTCTTGCTTATTGCACACTCGGCTGAGTTACGCCCTCGCCTGGGGCTCGGGCTGCAACCCACAGCCTAATGTGCAATGAGCAACCTAAGCTAACTTGTCTCATAATGTACTATTAAAGGTGTGGGCACTTCATTTTTTTAAAACAGTAGGTATTTAAGTTACAATACATAGATCGCAAACTTCTAAAAATATATTATTAGAATAAGGACTGTTCTAGTTCCATTTTAATATTTTTTTATCATCTGTGTAATACAAATATTATTCAAAGTGTTAGTGAGTAACCAAGAACGTAATTATTTATAGAGCATACCTAACTACTTCTGGTATTTACAGGACAATTTTTATTTTTATAGAATTTGGTTTGTTGATTTTGTAAACAAAACGTTTAAATGGGTTTGTAAATTAGTATTCATTAAATATCAATATTTTTAAACTTGTTGCGAAAGAAAACAACTCCTGCAAAACTGATTTAAAGAAGTACCAAATTGTTTACAAGTGATTAATTAAGAGGCCGGCGGGCAGTGAACTTCCTAATGGGGATCTCCACGCAAAGCTTAAGCTAGATGGCGCTAGCGGCGAAGCGACCGCTATCAATGGATTTGATTGGTTAAAATACGTCAGAAATGACACTTGATATTTGAAACAGCCAATCAAACGATTTTAGGACAAACGCTTGTAGCGCCATTAGTTCCTCAGTATGCATCCCCATTCCTATACAAACGTAATACTAAAATTATTTGCAATTTGAGCATAAACTCTTCTTGTGATGCTATTCGGATTAAGACAGTATTTGTTTGGTTCTATTAAGGCTCTGTTATGCGAAAACATTAATGTCTGTCTTTTTAAAAAAAGTACGTGTAAAGAGTATGAAAAATAATCACTTCTGCACTTTTTTCGATGTTTTTCGTTGTTTTTCATCTTTATTTTTAGCACAATTATCTTTCTTGAATAAAAATTATTGAAGCTACTTCATTTTGATGTAGAATTCAATACGTTTCAGCTATTATTTACGCCAAAAATATTAACCTACCTACGCAAGCGCTTTTGATGATATTCTGTTTTTTTTAATCATCTGTGAGGTTTATTGGCTCCGTGCACGCTTTCCGTGCACCTAGCGTTTCGCAACTTTGTTGGCTCTGACCTGACCGTTTTGACGTTTTGATATGAAATGGCGGCATTGTGACAAAATGTTATAAAATATACTATAAATATACTATACATATTGTGTTATTAATGTAAATTTCAAAATTACTGTGATTTGGGTGGACAAAGTGTTGTGAAATCATTTTTGATCATTTAAAATAAATATGGCAAGTAAAATCTATTTAAAAAGAGTGTTTTATTTTGGTTATATCAGGGTTTGTTTACTTCTTTTTTAGTTGTAGGTTTTGTAAAACAAGAGGATAAAGCTACTTTAATAATTTTTAACCGACTTCAAAAAAAGGAGGAGGTTCTCAAGTCGACGGTATTTTTTTTATGTATGTTTTAACATAACTTTGTCAATCTCAAACCGATTTTAAAAATTATTTTTTTGTTTGAAAGCATATGGTTACAGATTGGTCCCATTGTCATAAGATCACGATCTGATGATGGGATCCTGGAGAAATCAAGGGAACTCTTCAAATATTATAGGCACACCTATAGCGATTTTGGTATTTTCTTAAGTAACTCGTGCATTTGCTTTCGAAAAGTACCATTTTGGTGAAGTGGAACTGATAATGAAGACCATAGATGATCACCGGAACTATTCAATAGGTACTAAACTAAGTATCTCACTGCTGCGATACGATTACTTTAATACGGTTGCTAGGCTATTTATGTTGTTCGTCATAATGCATATGGTGAAGTGGAGCTGATAGTGAAGTACCAGGAGAACTCCTCAAGAACTAACACCCCTGCGTCGGGAAAACCAGTATTTTGTAAAAGGTGATGAGCTATTGACATAAGACTATTGTAACTTAGATAATATCGTCGCTAAATATACCATACTATAATAATACCTCTAAAAAACCTACACTACCTAATACAGAAGGTACTTACACTAAAAATAAAAAAATAAAAAAATTGTTTAAAAAACAAAAAAACCGACTTCAAAAAACCTGCCTCTAAAAAAAGTAAGAAATAATATACAAATCATTAGATACGCATTATCATTGATACAATAAAGCACGTCAATTGAAGTCGGGTGGGGCTTTTTGAATAAAAAAACGAAAAAGTACTCCAGCCCCAACCGACTTTAATAGACGTGTTTTATTATAACAATGATAATGCGTATCTAATGATTTGTATATTATTTCTTACTTTTTTTAGAGGCAGGTTTTTTGAAGTCGGTTTTTTTGTTTTTTAAACAATTTTTTAATTTTTTTATTTTTAGTGTAAGTACCTTCTGTATTAGGTAGTGTAGGTTTTTTAGAGGTATTAAATTTTAAAGCTTTTTTGTTTTCATTTTCAGCTTTTTTGAAGTCGGTTTTTTGTTTTTAAAACATTTTTATTTTTTTATTTTTAGTGTTAGTAAGTACCATAATGCGTATCTAATGATTTGTATATTATTTCTTACTTTTTTTAGAGGCAGGTTTTTTGAAGTCGGTTTTTTTGTTTTTTATTAAGTGATAATAAACATATAATAATTGTTCCTGTATCGCTAGTAATAAATTAAATATCGTTTTCAAACAGATTACAGAGCCTACATTATTTCAACTTTTTGCCACCATGAGCGCTGCGATCGATTATTATACCTTTGCACCTAGCGAATACGCAATTTAATTATTCCTACACATTTGAGTCCAATGTCGAACGAAAATCAGTAGAAAAAAGCGCTCGACGTCAGTCGAGTGATCCGCATTCGTGGCTATTTGTTCCCTAAGGGTTGACTAGGAGAGAATGCTTTTAGCATTAAGTCCGCCTCTTGTACATCATTTTATTGTAGTACAAAAAAGAGTTTAAAATAAATAAATAAACTTAATACCTACTTGTAGCTACTCGAGAATCTATTTAGCTTGTCGTACCTATGTTTTTTTTTTGGCTCCAACTATACGTTTTCTATAAAAAATATGACCCGCAAACTGCAAACAATGTTTTCATACTATGAACCCTTAAATAAGAAATCCAAAATACCAAACCAAATAAAAATTAATCCGATTTACAGTTTTGTATGAGAAAATGTTTTGAATTGGGTAAGTAGGTAGGCCTACTTTGGATTACTAAAAACCCTAGACAAATACTGTCTGAATCCGAATAACATCACACGAAGAGTAATTATGCTCAAATTGCAAATCATTTTGAAATTACATTTGTATTGTATAGGAAATTCACTGTCCGCCGGCCTCTTAATAAGTAATACCTATAATATAAGCAAAAGCTTCGGAGTTTTATTTTACCACTAAATGTTTAAAAAATCGCCTCGGTTACTGGCTGTCCCATTAATCCTTGTTCTTAGGGAGAATTTGGGAAACGCGTATTTAGTAACTTGTTTTTAGGGTAAGTACTTTAAAACAAAAAACGTCAAAACCCTTTTTTTCTAATGAACACGTGGAAGATCAAGTTGAAAAAAGTTAGAAAAAACAAAAAACGCACGGCTTTGAATATCAAAATAAGTTGACATTTGACAAACATGACTAAACGAGCACACGATTCGGCACACGAATACGCGTGGTGGGGTGAGGTAATATGATTTTGGGGCGGGGCGAAGAGTGTCCTTTCTGTTCGGTATTAGTACCTACTATATTTCTGTGACGGTAGTACTTATATCTATTCTGTGACCATAGTCAAAGCCCTATCCTTTTAGGTATTTCCCGTTGTCCTAGGATCCAAAAATTAACTAAAATTCATCAACATTGGTTTAGTAAAAGGTAACAGACAGACATATTGGACCGCCGGCCCACCAGGGTCATTTTCAATCTATGCATGCTTCCTGAAAACTAACCAAGCCGATATGTCTAACATGTTTGTAATGATGCCACCTACGACCATGTTCACCATTTATTTAAATCAATATTCGATCGATTATTTTCTGCGATTATGGAGATCATTGTATGGGAGGCCATTGTTCAGGGTGGCATATCTCCCAGAAGCTTCCTACTTCGCATCCCAGACGATGATATTTATGCGATAGATTGAAAATGAGCCTCTTGGCCGACGGTCCATATCAGAGTCTCTATATATATAGTATGGTAATAAAAAAAATTGGCACGCAACGTTACCCTCAGAGTGAATCTCAAACTCGCGCTTTTCTAATACTTATTCTAAAATAAAGCCCCACATTGAAACGAAGCTCGGGATTAGCTTGAAAGATCTACGGACAAAAAAATCTAAAAAGAAATTCGGGGCTCTTTGCCATTATGTAACAGAATTTATTTATTTGATAAGTTCACAGTCTCCATGGTTCAGTAAGATAAAGTGTCTTATCAGCATAAGACCAGACAAAAAGTACCTATTATTTGAGAATCGTGACACTCGGCGGAGGGCAGAGATTTATGAAAACGACCCAATGGAAGTGGGTTTTACAACCGACTTGAACCTAAGTTGTGACAAACCCGCATGCGAAAAGTGCTCAAATGTAAAAGAAATACAACGCGTGCTACATAATGGCACGAAACAAAATACTAATAGGAGTTAAGTTAGGACTCATTTATTTAAGTAACGAATGATGGAAATGTTCCGAAAAAAAAATGACACACTATTAGGCTACGTATTGTTTAGGGAGGTACTATTTGTATGTGCGTGCTTGACTTTCTAGTTAATTTTCTTGAGTTCAGTACACAAGATTATTAAACTTATACTGAAATACGGTCCATTTATTATAATGCATCAGGTGGTAAAATATTGGCTGCCCTCCACCCTAGAGAGATATTTTGAGTCTAACCTTGAATCGGAGATTGGATCGAGTGCGTGAAGTCTGAGAATTTAATCAAATAGCTAAGCACGATCGAGGAAAGAGTTAAGCATTCATCATTTTTCCGATATTTTTCATAGGCATCATTTACTTCATTTTGTAGGAAGAAAGAAAATAGTAATAATCCTAGCTGTAATTTCAGAAAGAAACCAACGTAAAAAAATAACACTAAAGTGAGACGGTCGGAACAGAACGATTCAAGCATTGGCGGATCCAGAGGGGGGGAAGCATGGCCCCCATGCCCCCCCCCCACGAGATTGGTTACCTTTGCGGATTGCATTGAATTTTGAGGCTGAATAATGGAGCTTTCGTGCTATGACTAAAAATCGCGCTGCGTGGCCGTTTTTTTTACTATACTTAGTGGCTAAACTGATAAAAAATCGCGCTGCGCGGCAGTTTTTCTACTATAGACAACGCTACAAAATTTGTGGCTAAAACTGACTTAAAATCGCGCTGCACAGTCGTTTCTTGTAGACAAGAGTACAATATTAGTGGCTAAAACTGACATAAAATCGCGCTGAGCGGCCGTTTCTTGTAGACAAGAGTACAAGATTAGTGGATGAAACTGACAAAAAATCGCGCTGCACAGTCGTTTCTTGTAGACAAGAGTACAATATTAGTGGCTAAAACTGACATAAAATCGCGCTGAGCGGCCGTTTCTTGTAGACAAGAGTACAAGATTAGTGGATGAAACTGACAAAAAATCGCGCTGCACAGTCGTTTCTTGTAGATAAGAGTACAATATTAGAAGCTTAAACTGACATAAAATCGCGCTGCGCGGCCGTTTTTTCTATAGGCAGTCATTATTTCTATATCAGGCATTTTGTGCATCCTAGACAGGGATCCCTTACATAAACCCTAAACCCGAGGCTCCGAGGGCCCCCCCCAAATTCAAATCCTGGATCCGCCCTTGGATTCAAGCTTATGTAGCAATAATAAATAGTAATAAAAAATAGTTTTCCGTTAAACACACAATGATACAAAGTAGGGACTATTACCATTTTATTGAAAACATGAAAACTCACGAGAAATTGCTCAAGTACCTACTCGTATTATAGGTATAAACAATTTAGATTAATTTTAAAGACGTATCTATAGGGAATTTTCTTGGAATGATGTAGTCTTCTTCTATTTTTACGTTTATCCTATGCGATGGGGAAAATTGATTCCTTTCTTTCATGTAAAAGGTGCTACACATCAATTTGAATTATTGGATATTTTCTGGTTCGAGTATTTGGTAAGGATCGGACACGCACGAACACTGTTACCGAAGAAATTTGTTGAGATTTATTCATATTTGTTATTGTTTTCTACACTTATTACTCTTATCATGATAGATATAATACTGTAAAAATATTATGAACATTCATGACAAAAAGGAAAACATTTCGAAGCAAACATATCTAATGGCTTAGATAATCTACTTTACTCTACTAGGTATCAACTTACTAAGTTATTAGGTTATACCTAATTGTAACGAATGTGGAAATTAATGTTTATCTTCGTAGGCATCGGGCGTCCTAATTAGGAAAATCACTGGAGACTCATATTTCTGATACACTTTAAGATTTACGGGTATCTTAATTACATTTTAGACAATAGTATGTTTACGTCCTGTTTTGTCCGACATTTTTTTAAACATGATTAATTGTAGTAGGCACTAAAACAAGTATGTTATCAGTTTTGTTACCAAGATTTTTGGCAATAATTACCTAAATTCAAAAGAGTAAAGAGCTAATTCCGGAAGTTGCTAAAAGTTGAATAGCTAATTAATATTCGGCCATTTATATCTCTTTAATGGAACCCTCGAAACTCTGAAACGTATAATGAAGTCGACGAAGATAGAGGACGGTCTACTTGAGTTTGGAAATGGAGTCATTATCCTTCTACACGCCCGTAACACGAAAAGGTCTATCGACATAAAAAACACGCGTAAAAGATCGATCGATCGATTCTCTATGGGAAGTATCATTTCTCTTTTGGGAGGTAGATGGCGCTGTATACATTTCCCATGCAAAATTACTTTATCGATTTTTACGCGCGTTTTTTTTCTCCATAGATGTTTGTGCTACGGGTACTGTAGTACTACTTACTTCAGGTGTACAGGGTACTTCAGGTGAATTATTGAAGATTGTCAGAAACTTATTTTCAGTGAGCTTGAAATTAGCCCATTGGTTGAAGCAGGTAGGTAGTATGAAATGATACTAAACTATGACCCTTGTAATTTTAAATGCCTGTCGGTATTTCGGCTTAGTGTTAAATATCAAATATAATAAATATAGAGTCGCATTGCTATCAATTTAGTATCTCCGATGATATTAATTTAAAATCACTGGGTATCTCTGCATTCGTAGACAAACACTGATGAGCTCAGTAGCGCCACCAATGGAAATAAATCAATTACGTTTTATTAAGGGTTTAGATTAAAAGTTTTGATAATTTTGCGCAAATAAAAGACTAAAATGCATTTTCTAAATATAGTTTCAAGAACTCAAACTTAAGCAATAAGTCGTGCATGTCACTAGTGCCAAAAGTGGCTACATTTAGCAATATCGACATTCATAACTTATTGTTTATATTTGAGGCCATGAAAAAATATTTAGAAATTGCACTTTACTCTTCTATTTGCGCAAAATATCCAAAACTTTTATTCTAAGCCCTTGATACAACGTAAATGATTTATTTCCATTGGTGGCGCTACTGAGCTCATCGAACCACAACTTAAGTCCTTACTCACGTAGTTTTAAGGTGTTTCTTGTCTGCAATCTTCAGTAAGATGGGAGTCATTTCTCACGTTCGCGAGCTCCATTCAAGCGGAATAATCCACACGTCTTATTCAAATAAACGTATGGAGGTACTTAGTTGATATTCAACCGTGAAACTATTCGAACGATTCGCAATGGATAGCTTCATTTTACTGGTTTGTGAAATACCTACTTCATTATTATTATAATGGTTCATTTTATACTCCGTACGTCGAACATTTTGTTTGGTTGGATAGGTAATAAACAATATCTATTAATAGTTATTTATGCAACTGTAGTATAATGAGGGGTATTAAAACACGAATGTGGGTTTTATTTACCTAATAAATTATTTACAGTTGCATTAAAGACTTTATCTACACCCATGCTCACCCATGATTATGTATCCTCTAGAAAGGGTTTTGACTTTGACTTTCATCCTCCTCCTCCGTCATTATATCATCCGAACGAGTGTTATAATGTTGTACTGAATTTCATTTATAATGTAATGTTGGCAGAAAGCTAGCCGTTTCAGAACCCTTTATGGAGCATTTAAAGCATGGGTGTCTTTAATATCATTGATGGGTGTAGATAAAAATAATATTAGAATTGGTGAAACTTCTATAAAAAAACTGTTTATAATTTAACATGTGCAGTCATAATCACAATATTAGAATGTCAGTATTTAATCGACTGTATTTGTAATTTTGGATTAGGAAGACAATCTCAAATTTAAAAATAATTGAGGGCTACCGTGTTTTAGCTCACCAGTTGGCGAACACACACGTATGTACAGTAAGTACACCATGCTGTGTGCAGTGTGTGCCTTGATGCAAAAATGGAGACCAACAGTCATAGCGGAAAACGCTTCGAGATTTTATACATTATGCAAATAGGCCTTATATATTATTAAGCCAGAGGGGGCGCCATTGTCGAGCTGACACAATGTCCGAGATGTCAGCCGCCATTTTTATTCCCAGAGCCATCGACAAGGCATCAAGAGCTCTCCAAACACGATCCAATGCGAATAGTCCAGTTATTTGAATAGTGCAACGTAAAAATACTTAATATTTCCAATCTGAGAAGTGGCATTTTATTTCAGTATATGTCAGCACTTTTCGATAAAATAAAAAGTCCCACAATAGATTTCGCACTGATGAACCCTAATGATTGTATTGTAAGTACACCGTGCAAGAGAGCAGTGCGGCATCGTATATAAATTCCATGCTAATTACTTGATTTTGGAATACTTAATAGGGATGGAAAATTATATTATACAGACATAAAGTTTAGTATCCTATCATTTTATAGCCCCAACGGTCATTCGACTCGTTGAAGTTACAATAATGTAACCTAAAGTACCTACACTGTAATAATTTTTGATGATGGTAAAGTTTAGAAAATAATTATTGTAACAGATAAACTTTATTAAGGCAGATAGATACTCATTAGAGGCTCATTGTCTAATTTCAAAATTTCAGGATGTGATACATTGATCATTCTTTTTGGCACAAGTAAAAACGTACCAAAGAAATGCAGCAATGTGCCACATCCATCTGTCAAATGAAAGCGATTGCGATAGATTTTGAAAATTAGACATTAAGAAGGCAGGATCCAACTTAATTATCACGATGGTGTTGGTATAGATAGGTTATTCAAAATAGAAACCCCGGAAAATTATTATTTTTATACTTACGTAGTTTTATTTTTTAATATACCTACAAGTTATTCTAGGATACAAGTATAATTATCATTTAATTAAAAGCTGAAGATGTTAATTCGCCCGAATTTTCAACCTGTCGAACTGGCATAATTGACGAACACATCAACGGTAAAACATTTCTTTCTCCAGCCAATTTTCAGCCTTATGTCAACTAACAGAAAAAAAATAAGTAGGTAGGTACTTACCTAATTAGGTTGAAAAATACAGTTTAGTAGGCTGTGATCGAACATACATCTTCGAATCAATAATAATTAATAGTAGGAAGGTTATTTCTGTTGCTAACGTTTAATATTTTCTCAGCTCCTCAAAATGATTAGATTTTTTTTACATTAAATTTATTAACCTTTATAGACTACAATTTTAAGTGTATCTCGTCTTAGATCTTATTTGAGTCTCACGTAATTATTATGGGCTAATCAAATAGTGATTGACCTGAGAAAAATACCAGGTTAACATTTTTTGACAGCGTTATTAGTTAAGAAAGTAGTTGAATATTTTTCTTTTTTACCAAATCAGAGTAAGGATTTTTATTTTAGTACCTAAGCACTTTTCGTGAAATTACTTTTTAACAACGGATTTTAGTGGATCTAGGGCTTTTTTATTGCAGTCTTTATTAGAGTATGGACTCGACGATTGACAATAAAATAGGCATTGCTCCTACGCACTCTATACCTACATTTATTTAGGTAGGTATACTATTGGCATTGTACCTACAGTTAGTTTAGGAGGTGGAATGTTTAGATTCACCCGTGCGAAAACAAAACACTTACGGGTGCTATGCTATCGCGCTTTTATTGATGTTTTGATTGGTTTTATATTTATTTGATTTTCGACCTGACCTTTAACTACGGCAGCTGCAAAGATGCCGAAAATCTTTGGAACATGTTTTGAAAGTAAGTAAAACTCATTTGACGTAAGGATGGTAAGTTTTGGGTATGGACATAAAGTTAATATACCTGACGGAAAGGTATATTAACTTTATGGGTATGGATTAAAAACACTTGATTTTTGTTTAGGTAATGTGGTGTCTATGCCCGCGTGCTGGCCGTTGCTGCGGTGGCGCGTTGACATGGTTTTGAATTTGCATTTAAAAGGTTAGGTTTCGATTTTCTAGAGGACTCGGTGCGCGGCCATTCCTGGTTTTACATTGTAGGTATTTGAAATTAGATAAAAGATTTAAATAAATAATAATTTATTCAGTCAAGGATTGTTTTATTAAAGTAGCTGTTCCTTCCACTACCATTTCCGAACGTGCCTGTCACGTGACTTGGACCTTGCACCAGTCGTGTGAAAAAACTGAACGGTAACGTGCGCGCGCGCCTCTGTGTTTCAAAAAACTTCTAAATGCAGTGAAAATCTACAGGCAGCTACCCTGTAAGTACCTTTTCCTTTGGTTCTAAAGTTGTGTCATCGATCCCTGCTGAAAAGTTGACGTAAGGTGGGCGATACTTTGATAAATCCAAATATCTTTTACATTGGCAGTGGTGAAGCGTTCAAAGCAACCGCAACATCTAACAGTAGCGCTTACAAGCGTTACAAGTGGTGGAGGCGCCGCGCCGGGTACTTGAAGATACTTAAAGAGGGGGTTAATGTAGGTATATGCGTGAAAAATTTATTTATTTATTTATTTTATTTTGGACAACAGACGGTCATTTACAAAACATGTTACATTGTACAGTAATCTAAAGGAAGACCTTGAGTGCCAACAAATATCTATATAAAAATATAAAAATGAGGAACATTAAAGCGTAGTTAGGATTTTTTTATCGAAAATTGCGTTAACGTGTTAACTGATTTCAAGCGTGTAATAAATTGATTCATAGCGAAAAATTAACACACGTCAGGCAAACGAAATGTTACTTTTTCTTATAAAGTGCTTATTTTTTTTTGTAATAGGCTAGTTGACAAAATTTCAATAACTGCTTAATATTTTAGCTTATTAGGCATTTTATCGAAAAAAAAGGTTTATTTATTTTTAATCGAGCGTTTACATTATAAATTTCGCGTTTTAAAAAACCAATTTTAATTTGGTTCCAAAACGCACAAGACTGTCATGGCGTCTTGAATGACGTCACGCCGTGCAAAACAAACAAAAGAGCGATCGTGTCTTCGTACGTTATAGCTAGTTTTTATCGTTTAAAAATGAATTTCTCATATTATAAGTACTGTATAGAGCCCCAGTGTGATAGCACGACTATAAAAACGCCAAACCAGTTATTTATATATGTTCCAAACTATGGAAAAATACGGAAAAAGTGGCTAAAACTTGCGTTCGGTTGTGGTTAGGTTGCACTCGGAGTGTAGGTTTGGAACGCGCCTCCGGTAGTGATACTCGAAACGTCAAAGACAAGATTGGAGTTTCGCACGGCGTGACGTAACGCTTTCTGATTGGTGTTCTTCTGAATCTTTAACGCTTTTAATAATTAAAATTGTTTGTTTTTTTCTCCATAATATAATTAATCATTATAAACCCCTATCCATTATATTTATTCTTAATGGAAACAAGCCTATTTACATTAATTTAGAATTCTGCTTTATGACAATATGCCATTAAATATTAGGAATTCTAACTATTTCAATAACGTATCAAAATTTAATGCTAAAACATTGTAAGTATTTTTTTTATAAAATATTTTTGATTCTATTTTCATAGGAAAGGGTTCACTAAAACATTTGTTTTGTTTTAGGTACAATTAAGTGAAGTTTCGATCAATGCAATCTTTTAGGTAGAGGTTAACTTTACCTACCCTACCTAAAAGATTGCAAAAATACAAAAGAATAAATCACTTAGAACTGCTATATTCGATTATTATTAGGTACTTATTTAATTTTATTTGTGTTAGTAATGAGGACAAAGAATCTCCGACAAGACTTGTAATGGTTTAGGTTTTCCTCTCCACGGTTGAATGCTTTGAGGTGTTCGTTGCCACGTTTGTCCATTCAAAATGGTTCTTGTCTATATATACCTTTTTTAATTCGCTTAGATATTCAGAAGTCCTAGTGTAGTGGGTTCACACACTGGCTGTGTGAACCCACTACACAGTGTGTAGTGCCACGCGTATATTCTATACAAACTGACTTGCAGGAGAACTCGTCCATTTTTTCCCTGTATTCCTTAACATAAATAGTTCTGTTGTAGTTCCTTGAAATAGACCTCACTTTAGTAGCGCTGTTCTTGGGCTAAATTCGCATCACTTCGGCTGTACTTGCATGCGACGTTAAATCTGCTGGTCTGAACTTAGAGATTCAGGATTCTGGCTAAATTAATAAATGTACCTCCTAATTACATTATACCTCATTGATTGCGACAAGCTTCATCTCATGACCCATCCACGGGGAAGATTCGATGACGTTGTAATGTATTGATTTGATCGCGTGAGCTATTTTCGTCTGAAATATAAGTTAGGTGGTGGGCGTGATTTCGTGCGTGATAGAGATATGATATTCTTGGTCCATGCTTTATGATTCAGTATCACACTCCATTCACTCCAAAGATTGTTAGTATTTTCATATTACAATAATATTGATAACGATACTCGTTTAGCAGAAATATTTCAGCCCGAAGATAATAATCGTTTAAGCAGCATTTAAGCCCTTGTAGATGGCAACTTGTTTTTTATTATTTAACATTTATAATTATAAGAATATACTGTCATATAATTTATTCGAAATATCCTGCTACCAAGCTATTTGCTGAAGGGTGGGTTCTCAAAAATCAAAAATCTTTACTTATTTACTTTAACATACAAAAACATAACATTTAGTAGCTGGAGTCCCCTTTTAAGCATGACAATGCCTGTACCAGAGGGCTCCGCTCCTCCATTCGGACGTTAAAGATTTTAGGATAAAATCTAATAATAAAAAAAAAAAATATTTTCAACACACTTGCTCGTAAAGTGAGCCCTAATACATCGTTTTTAGGGCCATAAACCGAGCTATAACAAACGCGTGCAATAATATATAAAACACTAGTTTGTAATAGAATTAACCCTACAAAGGTAAATTAGTACCTTACTGCAAGTTCTATGCGAATAAACAGAGTATTCTCAATTTAACCGGGCTATACAGATATTTTTTTAGTAACAACAAACTTCAACAAAGAGGTTTTATGCCGTTGACAATTCATATACATTTTTGAATAAATAAATGTGTAAGTCCTTAATTAAGTCAAATAAATATTTTTTAATATCAAATTATTCATAATTCACAATATTTTGTTATAAAATATTAAAATATTTGCATTTTTACTTAAAATTATAATTTTGAAGTAGGCTGTAATGGCTGTATGCTCCTCACCCCTTTGTTCGCAATATATTCTTGCATTGAACGTGTGAAAAAAACAAAAAAAAACCTGCGCGCCTTTTCCCATAATTATCATATTTTGTTTTTGTCGTATTTGTTGCTGTGTGGTAAATTACTTTGTTTTTTCCTCGCAAATGTGTTGAAAAACGTCGTATGAAACTCGTGAGCTTTTGCTTATTGCACACTCGGCTGAGTTACGCCCTCGCCTGCGGCTCGGGCTGCAACCCACAGCCTTGTGTGCAATGAGCAACCTAAGCTAACTTGTCTCATAATGTACTATTATAAAAATCTTATCTTATTTTTAGGAAAATACTTATTTTGCTTATTTATTTAGTTTATTATAAATAAATGTGAGTGTGTGTGTATATATATATATATATATGCGTGTGTGTGTGTGTGTACGTGTGTGTGCGTTTGTGTCTGTGTAGGTGATGTGTGTTTGTGTATTTTATCCGTTTTTTCGGACAAAGTATCGTGCCATATTTCCAGTGAGATGACAATTCATATACATTTTTGGAATAAATAAATGTGTAAGTCCTTAATTAAGTCAAATAAATATTTTTATCTTTAGAAAACATTGTCTATGCTATTCTCATATTCTTTTTAAGCCAAGGTCATTAAAATGATGGGCATGTTATGAGAAGAGATGAAAGGCATGTTACTAGAAGAGTAATGGATATGGATGTTGAGGGCTGGAAAGTAAGAGGAAGACCGCAGAAAAGATGGATGGATTGTGTGCGGAATGATATGAATGTGAAGGGAGTGGATGAGGAGATGACGAGTGATAGGAAGGAATGGAAGAGAAGGACGCACTGCACCGTCCCCAAATAAATTGGGATAAGGGTAGGGGGATGATGATGATGCCGTGCGCAGGTAAAGCGCTGACACTACGTTATTTGTATAGTGCGTGCACTGTACATGCTCCCGGCCACGAGAAGATCGTGATACGATCAAAAAGAAATTAATTGAAAGCACAAAAAAAGAGAAAAGAAAAATTATACAATGAGTAAAAAAATAATAAAGTGAATTTAACTAAAATGTTTTCTAATAACTGGTGACGTTGCTCTGTCAATGATGGCGCCACTGCTGCTAGGTTGATTCTTCGCCAATCGATTTCATTGAACCCTCATGTTTTCTTCAAAAACCTTGATACTATTGTACAAACTTTAATGCCCACTGCTTCCCATAAGCTATAGTAAGTTGTGTTGTTTGTAAAGTATGTATTAAACTTTCGCTGTGAGCACAAAATAAATAAAGAAGACCCAAGAGCCGCTCGCTTATCCGGTTGTAGTGTAGACCCCAACATTAAATCCTTAGTCAATGTAATATCTTAGTACGAAACAAAACCTGTGTACAAATATCTAAAAACAAAAAAAAAAACGATTTGGATTATTGACGACCTGTGTGGTGCAGTGGTCAACATGCCGCCTACCACGCAAGAGGTCCCGGGTTCGATTCCCGGCCGGGCAGAAATTGAAATGATGAATTTTAATTTCTGTGACGGGTCTGGATGATACTATGTATAATACGTATATATTTAAAAAAGTATATAAGTAGTATATCAGTTGTCTAGCACTCATATTACAAGCTTTGCTTAGTTTGGGGCTAGATGGCGCTGTGTGAAATTGTCCAAGCATTTATTTATTTATTATTTATTTATTTAAAAATATGTTTCATTTATGATATTTACTTTATCATACTGTAAAGTTTCGTCTACTGAGGTAATGGGTGGGGGTCCATTACCTTCCTTTCCTACAGGCCACCAAACAAATCTCAGGTCACCAAACCGACTATAGTCAGTAATCTCCTTGCGCAACAATAGGGTCCGCTAACCTTCATCAAAAATTTTGTAAACCCTACCCTGTGCCAGTACAGTGCGCCTTAGTGTGTACGTGTGTGAGCAGGTTCGCACACGTACACACTATTGCAAGGTGAAAAAAATCATTTTTGCTACCATATGGCCCCATAGGTTCGCAGAGGGCTGAGGTTCGCGAATAAGTGGGTATACCCACCTACCCACCCTAACAACATTAATAGCCTTTACTACTTATACCTATTAGTTATTCTGTGCCTATACTGCAACAGTTTCTCAGTTATCATAGGATTCTGGGTGTAGAACTTTCGGCCTTATCGTCACTTTACATTACGTGAGGTGAAGGCCAAGCACTACCCCGTTGTGCATAAAAAAAACAGCTCCTTGCGCAACAATACAAGTGAAAACAAATAACGGAAGTGTTTTCCAATACGGCCAGAGCGGCAACTTCTGTCTAGAATACACAGACTTTAATTTTGTGCCAAGCGTCTTGAAGAAAATACAGATTGAGTTTCATTGACACTACAGAAGGAAGCCCCTCCAAATGGTCCTACGTTATAAATAGTGTCGATTTATTTGTTTGCACTGAGTAAACAGGGTTGCGTTCAGAACGTTTGAGCGTCGGTTGTTTGGTTGTTTTATAACTCGCTCTAAGGTTTGGAACGACCAAGAACTTTAAATGTCAATGTCAATACAAAGTCTTCATTTTCCATTTGGAATACGAATAATTTAAACTTTTCTTTATTCTAAATCAATTAAAATCCGTTTTTTGAGGATCTACCATGATTATTTTAAGAATTAGACTCAAAAACATCAAAATACAAAATAATGTCAATTTGACATTGTCATTTTTTCTAAAGACAAACGTCAGAGCGTTTTACAACCATCATTTTTGATGGTTGTTTGGTTGCAACGCTCTGACGTTTGGAACGACACGGTTGTGTCAACCGAACGTCACGCTCAAATGTTTGGAACGCCATTAGAGCGTTCGGTTGTGGATAGGTTGCACTCGGAGTGTAGGTTTGGAACGCGCCTCTGGGCAGTCATCATTCGGTTGATTGGGTTTGATAGGATTTACTGCCATCGTGTTTTCATTTATAGCTGTAGCTGGCCATGATTGAAACTGAATTGGTAATGTGCGGTTTGAAATCTATCATCACTCGAATATCTGGAAACTATTATTGTTTTAACTTCGATAACTATGATGTCTTAATTATCGTTTGTAAGTTATGCAATATTGAAACGTCATGTTAATAATGGTTTACTCTGTCTGATTCTCTTAACTAGTTCATTTTATTGGTACTTTTTATCAGAATCCATGATAAAAGTTTTTTGTCTGTATGGATGATACTTGCAAAAAGGATTCTGGCTGTTCGTAAGTGATTGCTTACATCAATTTTACGTTATCCTTAGTCAGATTCTAAAATAGGATAACCATCTACGACACTAATCTCATTTCAATTTTATTGTGTCGATATCATGTTTATAATCCAGTAAACATCACGCGACGGCATCTTTATTTAATTCCGAGCAAGCCCCGAACTTCGAGGTTGCACGCCTATACATTACGCGATTTATAAACAAGTTTGACCATTGATGTTGTACGAGAGCAGCATTCTCAATAAGACCAATTTGTATATTCGGAAATGCGAGACTACTTAGTACAAGTGCTTTGTTTTGGATTATGTAAATCAAAATAAAGGTCGGTATTTATGGAACGAAAGTAAGTAGGGAGGAACATAAAGAGCAAAATGTAATGAAATTACGACTTGTTGTATTATGACTGTATTTTTAGTGTATAATTTACTTATGTCCCGGAGAAGACCACCTTCTTATTGGATGATTTAATCACCAAGAAAGGTGTAATTTATCACATTTAAATATTCATTGTGTGCTTTATATTTTCATTCAAGTAATTTTGTAGTCCTCGTTCTCATATCAAATTAATCTGCCTATAAGTCACAGAATACATAGTACCTAAGTAGTAATTTCATAACAATAATAATTATAACTCAAGAACAAAATCCTTGACCGTGAAATCGACCTCTAAACTGTAATTTGAATTCTTTAAAGCACAATTTCCTAACTACTTATACTTTCCTGATTGTTATCAAATACAATGTAAGTAGGTTCACCGGAAACTAAAGCCTTCAAAATATATGTACTCAATAAACACAATGATTTTGCTGGATTTATCTTTCCACCTATAATATCACAGTTCGACTGTGTTTAGAAGTATCAGATAAAAGTGCCAATGCAAGTAAAGATCGGGATGTACAGACAATCGATAAAACTTGCATATTTAATTAAGTTGTGTGAGTCATTGAATTTTCAAGGCTCAATTAACACGATGTTAATTTGTTCGTAGTTTGTAGATTTTTCATTTGATTACAATGTAATCACACCACTGACATGTTATATCATAACACCACTGACTTACATTTTCTAATTTATTATTTATTTTACTAACATACACATCCCGTCTGAGATGCTAATGGTGAGTCGATTTTTTAGTATTTTTTCTAATATAATAGCATTGTGAATGCTTAAAATCTTAAAATTCAATGGTGCAGAGTTGGAGATAATGGTTGTAGTCGTTGTGTAAGTCCACCTTTGCTCACAATTATTATTATAAATTATGTAACAATAATTATTAGTGCAATAAAGAATATATATTATATCTTCTAAAAAAATTTTCAAGTACAAAGCGGTAATTTGGAAAGCTATTTAGAAGGGTACAGTATTAATCCTCATCAAATTAAATACGTTAGTTATCTTAACTCTTCAACGCCCGGAAAATGAGACACAATAGAAAATCTATTGTGTCTCGTTCGCCAGCGACCGCTCCGCGCGGCGTTAATGAATTAAGCATTTCATGCGCATTATTTTAACCATTAACACCATACCATTTAAATTAATATCTTAGGTGTTTTTTTGCAAAAAATTAACCCGCGCGAGAACGAACGGGGGGAAAGTCTTTTTAGAGCAAATGGAGGTGAGGACTGTAAGGTATTTGTTTTTGGGTGTTGTTGGAGAACTCATTTGGCAAAAAGAAGGAACCGAAACGAAGCGAGGGCGGGTCGCTAGTAAGATATATTTGAGAGCCGGCTCAATTATGACAAATCCTGCTTGGATTTGATATTTAAACTAGTACGAGTAACGCTGAAATTCTCCGAAGAGAAGTCCTAAGTATAGACTACCAACAGCAACAATACAATATGGCAGTCTCGGAACCGTCAAAGGAAATCTGAGTTAATCCAATGGCTTATAATTATGGTTGGTTCTGTTTGCGGTTATTATTACGGCATGATTAATTCCCTTATCGTATATCGAGTTGGTGCAGATTACGGAAGACTCTTTTTGGTCACTGTTATAATTCTACCGAAATACACCCAAATAAACATAAATATCACCGTTATCGCGGGTAATTATTGTAACCTGGTAAAGTCATTACAACTTCACTCGTATTGTTTTTTGAGAAAGTTATTACTGGTTGATTTGGGCTAAGACATTTATTTAAGACAGTTTCTTGAAAGTGCAGCCGGCATTTTTTGCGATTACACACAAATTATATTACGGAATAACACTTCTGAATATGGAAATTAATAACGTTTTTATGTGGACTTAACCGTAAATCGGAATCGCTTATTTAAATACCAAATCTCATGCTTTCATTCACTGTAAAAGCAAACACCACTTTGATAAAGTATTTGCAAATAAGACCGTCTTATAAAAAATGTGTTCTTCCTATGTTAAAAAGAATTTGATATTCTCTGTAGCTATGTTATTGTCAACAAAACATTTTATTTAAAACATATTATTCAACTGCAATATATTCTCGAACGATGCACTCGTCTTGTGTCACGGATACATAATTCATAAGTACATGGAGATTTTAATAGGTAAACCTATTTTGTATACCTTGAATCAACTGCAGTCCAGCGCTCGATATCTCGGCGTTTCTCTCGCGTTTGTTTTCTTCTTCTTGATTATTCCAGAGTCCAGAAATGAGCACACATTTGTTGGTAAACTTTGACACTATTAAAGTTCTTGATTAAAGTATGAATCGCGTTGTTTTTGCGGTGAAAGAAAGTTTGAGTTTCGGGATTGTTTCGTATCGTGCGCGTGCGACTGCGTGGCGCGAGCGACGTGCTCGGCGTGCGGTTATCAACTAAGCCACGGTAAAGAAGCGACCGTGTTGGAAATGCCGGCTGATACACAAATTGCCAAGCGTTGCATTGTTGATTCGTAGAGAGAAACATCAAATATCATCAAAAATCCTTACTGCCTATTTGGTTTTTGTAACGCTTTCACATCCTACTCAATCAAATATCATGAAACTTTGCATACAACGGGTATGTCAGTAGGGGTACAGAAAAGGGCATTTCATCCAGAAAAAGTACCTACTGCACTATTATATATTCTGTGCTACTGCTAGAAAAATAAACCCATGCCCAAACGTACCTACAACGAACGTATCGTTGTAGGTACCTACCTATTGTATGTAACTTAGATAATATATATACCAATCACAAAAAAGTTGAAAAATAAAAAAAAAAAACGAAACTTCAAAAACCTTAAAAACATGACAAAAACAGCTTCAAAAATAAACAGCTCTGAAAACAAGATTTTAAAATATTATTTATTGCTTTAAGAGCCGTTTTATTTTTACCCGACTACGGCGAAGCCAAAACGGAGGGTATATGATTTTGACCTTCATCTGTTTCATATTATCTTCTAATCTACTTCTTATCATAATTTGACAAATGAGGTACCTATCGTTAGAAGCGTCTTAATCGTCCACTGGTTATAGGCTATGTGACGTCACATTCAAATGAATATGGCGCCCTCTAGAAGAGTTAAAGTCATGAACTAAAAAAAAGCCATAATGAGCACTTTTGAAATATATTATATTGCCCGCTTATATTATATTGATAGCTTTTGCCCGCGGCTTTGCTTGCATTCACCCAATTTACAACCCCAAAATGTATGTTCATATGTTCCCTCAGAACTTCTAAACTACTTATTATAATTTAACAAATGAGGTATCGTTAGAAGCGTCTTAATCGTCCAATGAAAATAGGATATGTGACGTTACATTAAATCGAATAGGGCGCCCTCTAGAGGCCTTGAAAGTCATGAACTAAAAAAAATACTTGCATGAATTATGCCGGGTTGGGTACCAAACCAAATTAAAGGGCTTAAGGCCCCTATAGCCGTCAACTAGCGCCGCCAATTCATTTATTTTTAACTGACTTCCAAAAAAAGAGGATGTTCTATGTTCGTCTGTATATTTGTTTTTTTTTTTTTGTGTATGTCCACCGATTACTCGAAGACGGCTGGACCGATTGAAATGATTCAAACGTTATTACATTAGGTACACTCCCAAGTTGGTCCCATTTTTTAAAATTTGGAAATCGGTTCAGTACTTTTCGAGTAATTTTGAAAAAAGCAGGAAAACAGTATGATTTTGTGTGAATTACCTCGATGATTGGTCGTATTACTTCTTTGTTTATGAACTGAATAAGATAATAATTTTTTGATGGAAGAGGGATATCTTAAGTGTATTTTTTTAACCGACTTAAAAAAGGAGGTTCTCAGTTTGACCCGTATTTAAGTATGTTTCTCCGCGATTATCTTACGTTTGGCTGAGCTGATTTTTCTACATATAATAATATACCTTACCTACAAGGTACCTACACTAAAAATAAAAAAATAAAAAATTGTTTAAAAAAAAAACAAAAAACCGACTTCAAAAAACCTACCTCTAAAAAGCAAGAAATAATATTCGTAATAATAAAAATACGTCTATTGAAGTCGGGTGGGGCTTTTAGAATAAAAAAATGGAATTTGTACTCCAGCCCCACCCGACTTCAATAGACGTATTTTTATTATTACGAATATTATTTCTTGCTTTTTAGAGGTAGGTTTTTTGAAGTCGGTTTTTTGTTTTTTTAAACAATTTTTTATTATACGTAAACCAGGTCAATATTTACTTATTTTAAAAAAAAACCGGCCAAGTAGTTACCTTATACCATACCATAATTAATACGAGTACCACTATCATTTTTTGTCTGTAAAAATAACTTTGTTTTTTCACAGTGTTTATGAATGACAAAGTTATATTTGCGGTTTTGGAAAATATGATATATCTCGAAAACTAATAACTATATCTCGTTCAATCCAATTTTCTTTGAAAGTTTGTATTAAG
This sequence comes from Agriphila straminella, assembly GCA_950108535.1. Classification (NCBI taxonomy): domain Eukaryota; kingdom Metazoa; phylum Arthropoda; class Insecta; order Lepidoptera; family Crambidae; genus Agriphila; species Agriphila straminella. The sequence continues at coordinate 10,472,301 of OX467308.1, forward strand.
ATCTATAGCATATATATTTTTTTGATTTTTCACTCTCTTATTTCAAAAGTTAGAGGGGGACACACATCACTTTGGCAGAGTTTATCTTTCAAACGGTTGACTTTGAGAAAAAATTGTATAAGGAACCTCAATATCATTTTTAAAGACCTATCTATTGACACCCCGCACGTATTGGTATTAAAAAATTTTTTTTTCAGTTTCAGTTCCATACCCCCTTAATCTTTATTTTTGTGTTAAAATCGGTAAGCGGTTAACAGAATACATCTACCTACTAAGTTTGGCGCAGTGGTTTAGCGCTTGGCCCAGCGATTGCGGAAGTTAAGCAACGTTCGCAAGGGTCGGTCATGGGATGGGTGACCAAAAATGTATTATCTCGAGCACCTCCGTGCTTCGGAAGGCACGTTAAGCCGTTGGTCCCGGCTGCATTTGCAGTCGTTAACACCCACCAATCCGCATTGGGCCCGCGTGCATAGAATACATAATAGTCCGCGTGGTAGGTTATGTGGCCCGGAGGACGGGTCACCCATAAGGAAGGCCCAGCAGCGGGGACATCAAAAATGGCTAATGGACACTAAGTTACAACTTTGTAATCCTAACTTACCTACTTTCGGAATAAAATGGCTGTGACATACGGACGGACAGACAGACAGACATGACGAATCTACAAGGGTTCCGTTTTTGCCATTTTGGCTATGGAACCCTAAAAAGGAAACAATAATGCCCTCTTAAATTGTCTCTAATATTTTTTTGAATAACTCTTCAACAGTTTGCATTCATTCTGTAACTTTTAAAATCCATTTAAACCAAAAGTGGCCACTTTTTTCAAATGCATTTTAAAACTAGCACAAACAATGAAAAATATTAAAGAGTTATTAAAAAAAATAGATACAATTTAAGAGGGCATTATTGTTTCCTTTTATTTTAATTATTTACTTTTGTGATATTTATTTGATAAGTACAATATGTATAAATTATTTGGTTTACGAGTAATAAAAATAAATGTATTGGTGGCGCTTAATGACCACTTTTCAAATACATATATAGCTTTTACCCGTGGCTTTGCTTGCTTTCACCCGATTTACAACCCCAAAATATTTAAAATAAAAAAAAGTTTAAAAACTAAAACCACTCTACAGAAAAATAGTGCTCTAAAAAGTCGTACTTTTACGTCGTACCTCTAGCCTGTTGATCGTGTCGTTCGTACGTGTCTAACAAAGTGGCATGCGACTACGGTTGTCCTTTTTATTGAATTTTGGATACGAATATTTTCTTGTTTCGTACTTTTTAGAACACCATTTTTCCGTAGTCGGGTTTTAGTTTGTAAACTTCTTTTTTTGAAGCTATTTTTGTTATGAAATAAAACACTTTTAACGGATACTAGCGCGGTTTTATTGAAAGTACTTTGGTAATTAGTTGGTATTTGGTTTGATTTTTTATTTTCCCGACGTTTCGGCACCTTTGCAGCTGCCGTGGTCATGGGGGACTGAAGCTACTTGTGAGCCTACCCTCAAGCGATGAATTTTTTAGAACGTTCAGAAATTAAAATTTATCAAATTTTTAATTAGTTTAAGTTTTGGTTTGGTTTTAATTTAATTTTATATGTTAAAAAGAGAGAATCTACTGAAACTACTACCATTTCAAAAAATTGGGAGGCCCCTCCAAGAAAGAAATGGCGAAAGAAAACTTAGAGAGGAAGGCTGACCTCCGTCTTTTATATTAATTAATTTATTTGCAAAAGGAACTAACCGGTATCATTAGATCTTACAGTGTGTGTTTGGGGCTTTAGCTTGTGAATGATGGGGTCCCAGGATGGTGGAATTTTCCAACCATCATCACTATTGAAATTAGGATATTTATTTATTTCGATAGCCTCGCGGAGCATTCTAGGAATGAATCTACGTTCTCTAGCAAGGATTTGAGGTTTGTCAAATCTAATATAATGGTTGGGCCCCTCAAAGTCGTGTTCACTCACTGCAGACTTGTTATCGCGCCTATGTTTCATGTCAGCTACATGTTCTTTAACGCGGGTCCCTATGCTTCTCTTTGTTTGCCCGATGTAGGAGAGCCCACAGTCACAATCTAGTTTGTAGACGCCTGCGGCTTGAAGGGAGATATTACACTTGACTATTCAATAAAACCGCGCTAGTATCCGTTAAAAGTGTTTTATTTCATGTCTAGTGAGCGCGTAAGCTTGAGAAGTGACTATTTTTGTTATGTTTTTTATGGTTTTTTTATTTTCAACTTTTTGCGGTCATGTTTTTATTTAATTTATTTTAAGTATTACACAGGTTTTTATTTTATTTTAAAGCAATGCAAAAAAGTGGGACAGCACAGTAGGTTAAACAGATGAACTACGAAAACTGATTTTATTACGTACGGCATAAAGACGGTCTCAAGGTCAACATGTATAGTCTAACGTGCTGCTGACTGTACCTAAAGATGTTTATTAAACTTCACTAAATCAAAAGTAACAAAGTTTTGAAATAATTTTCCACCGCGTAATTTCAAGCTTGAAATCTATTATTGGTCCATGAAATCACATACCTACTATAGTTTTATCTTTTCTAACATACACTCAAGAGGGTAGATTATAACTTCGTTGAAACTATTTAACCAGAAGAGGCTAAATTGTTTTCATCTAAGAGTTCTGTAACTTACATAATCAAATAAAACTTTACCAAGTTTAATTTTATATTAAATCATTTTCCATTGCTAATCAAAGTCCTCTCTACTTTATACTTTCTTAGATAACTGCGAAAATGATGTCAGTTCTATATTTCAGATCTTTCCCAAAAAATATATTTTTATTAAGTTCTTAGATGAGAACCAACAAAGGAAACCTTGAAGTAATCTCACGAAACCTGAAGATAAATGTGAGTTTCTAAGCAAGATCTGTTCTCAGAAAAAGTTTCATTAGTGGCTGACATTTAAAAAATGGGCTCCGTCCTTCGGGAACATGTTCCAAGTATTTTGATGGTGGCTGACCAGTAGACGATTAGTATTTATTTATTTATTTGTATTTATTTTATTTTGGACAACAGACGGTCATTTACAAAACATGTTGTATTGTAAATTGAGTGCCAACTGTAACTATAATAATAATTATTTAGTGTAACAGGGCCGAAATAGGTAAAGATTTAAACCGTTATGATTTTGCTAACGTTAAAACTACGTTTAGTTCTATCATGTATTATTTGCCAGTTATTTTATTTTTGTTTCAATTATTTTCCTTGTTAAATAATTAAATTTACGATATTGTTATTGATTCGAGTAATCGTATCGATTAGTGATGTACAAAACTCGAGTCGTTGAGTTCTACTTTTGAAGACTCGACTCGGGTTTGGCAGGACTCGGTGAGCTCGGTAGGCTCGTAAGTCCAAGCCTAGTCGAGAAACGAGCTCTCTGAGCCACGCCTCGAGGCTTCAAAAGAGTTTCAAGCCTTCAAAAGAGCTCGAACCTATCAATAGAGAACGAGCCTTCAAAAAAGTTCGAGTCTTAAAATGAACGCGAGGCTAGCCTCATAAAAAGCTTAGAGTTTATGTATATGACTTTACATCATACTGCTCGGAAACTAGGATTTACTAGTATGGTAAGAGGCTGTGTAAGTTGGCATGTGCAATACAGTGCATTGTTTTTTTTTTTCAGTAAAAAGTTTCGTCATTTTAATAAGAAAAGAAATTGGTTCACTAAGGAGTTTTGCATAGCTTGAACAGTAATTCACCCTATGCTTGAATGGGGTTGGTAAACTTTTCCAAAACTGTTGTGAATTATAAATTTTCTGGTAGCTTTTGGCTTTGGAGTTAGGAATAACAAATTGCGGAATTTTTATAATGCTTCATTTTAATTTAAATAAAAATTTATATTTTTAATTTACAGCATAACAATAAATCACTATTACGGCTGTATGCGTAGGTTATGCCTTTGCTCCAAAGACTTTCTATGTTGTTGCTCAAAACAAAAAAAACAAAGGTATGATTACTCTTTGTCACTGTCTGTCAAATCTATCAATCAGTTCTTTAAATCCATAGATATAGTATATTAAAAGGGGTTTAAATCAGTAAATGTAAAGGAACTTCGTGTTCAGCCGTATGTTTAATATTTTATCGCGACAATAATATAAAAAAATATATTTAGTTAACAAGGTAAAATAAAAAAAACATAATATTATTTTCTTTATTCTTCAAACTTGTGCTATCAAAAAAAATATAAAACAATTCTCTTCGAAAAAGTTTACCAACCCCATTGTAAAGTGATTTGAAAATGGAACGTTCTATCTAAACAGTGCACATGCCTGGCCAACCAGTATCACTGCCTTTTCAATAAATATTCGAGTCGATTCGAATTACCCGTAAGTAGTTCGAATCGACTCGAATATTTTTTTTTTATTCAAGCAAGTCCCATCACTAATCATGTAGGTATTCATGGAGAAATAAAACTTGTCACGATTGTCTTGGTTTATCGTTGTTAAGTATACTTTAATGGGATGGGAGGTGAAGTTAGGACCTCATAATCTTTAATTAGATACGGTAGGTACTTACCTACCTTTCGTAAACATTCTTCCGTAAGTCAAGTCCTTAGCTCAGTTGTTTATGGCTGTTATCATGTTGTATGGACAGTTCTTTCTTACTTAATCCAATGTTGCAAGTCTACTCACCGTAACGGTCAAAATGTTATCAGAAGATTAACATTATATTTTAATTTTAAATAAAGGTAATGGCAATTTCGCAGTTGGGATATCGGTACCGCCATCGGTAGAGGTTTAGCTTGTGAATGATGGGGTCCCAGGATGGTGGAATTTTCCAACCATCATCACTATTGAAATTAGGATATTTATTTATTTCGATAGCCTCGCGGAGCATTCTAGGAATGAATCTACGTTCTCTAGCAAGGATTTGAGGTTTGTCAAATCTAATATAATGGTTGGGCCCCTCAAAGTCGTGTTCACTCACTGCAGACTTGTTATCGCGCCTATGTTTCATGTCAGCTACATGTTCTTTAACGCGGGTCCCTATGCTTCTCTTTGTTTGCCCGATGTAGGAGAGCCCACAGTCACAATCTAGTTTGTAGACGCCTGCGGCTTGAAGGGAGATATTACACTTGACTATTCAATAAAACCGCGCTAGTATCCGTTAAAAGTGTTTTATTTCATGTCTAGTGAGCGCGTAAGCTTGAGAAGTGACTATTTTTGTTATGTTTTTTATGGTTTTTTTATTTTCAACTTTTTGCGGTCATGTTTTTATTTAATTTATTTTAAGTATTACACAGGTTTTTATTTTATTTTAAAGCAATGCAAAAAAGTGGGACAGCACAGTAGGTTAAACAGATGAACTACGAAAACTGATTTTATTACGTACGGCATAAAGACGGTCTCAAGGTCAACATGTATAGTCTAACGTGCTGCTGACTGTACCTAAAGATGTTTATTAAACTTCACTAAATCAAAAGTAACAAAGTTTTGAAATAATTTTCCACCGCGTAATTTCAAGCTTGAAATCTATTATTGGTCCATGAAATCACATACCTACTATAGTTTTATCTTTTCTAACATACACTCAAGAGGGTAGATTATAACTTCGTTGAAACTATTTAACCAGAAGAGGCTAAATTGTTTTCATCTAAGAGTTCTGTAACTTACATAATCAAATAAAACTTTACCAAGTTTAATTTTATATTAAATCATTTTCCATTGCTAATCAAAGTCCTCTCTACTTTATACTTTCTTAGATAACTGCGAAAATGATGTCAGTTCTATATTTCAGATCTTTCCCAAAAAATATATTTTTATTAAGTTCTTAGATGAGAACCAACAAAGGAAACCTTGAAGTAATCTCACGAAACCTGAAGATAAATGTGAGTTTCTAAGCAAGATCTGTTCTCAGAAAAAGTTTCATTAGTGGCTGACATTTAAAAAATGGGCTCCGTCCTTCGGGAACATGTTCCAAGTATTTTGATGGTGGCTGACCAGTAGACGATTAGTATTTATTTATTTATTTGTATTTATTTTATTTTGGACAACAGACGGTCATTTACAAAACATGTTGTATTGTAAATTGAGTGCCAACTGTAACTATAATAATAATTATTTAGTGTAACAGGGCCGAAATAGGTAAAGATTTAAACCGTTATGATTTTGCTAACGTTAAAACTACGTTTAGTTCTATCATGTATTATTTGCCAGTTATTTTATTTTTGTTTCAATTATTTTCCTTGTTAAATAATTAAATTTACGATATTGTTATTGATTCGAGTAATCGTATCGATTAGTGATGTACAAAACTCGAGTCGTTGAGTTCTACTTTTGAAGACTCGACTCGGGTTTGGCAGGACTCGGTGAGCTCGGTAGGCTCGTAAGTCCAAGCCTAGTCGAGAAACGAGCTCTCTGAGCCACGCCTCGAGGCTTCAAAAGAGTTTCAAGCCTTCAAAAGAGCTCGAACCTATCAATAGAGAACGAGCCTTCAAAAAAGTTCGAGTCTTAAAATGAACGCGAGGCTAGCCTCATAAAAAGCTTAGAGTTTATGTATATGACTTTACATCATACTGCTCGGAAACTAGGATTTACTAGTATGGTAAGAGGCTGTGTAAGTTGGCATGTGCAATACAGTGCATTGTTTTTTTTTTTCAGTAAAAAGTTTCGTCATTTTAATAAGAAAAGAAATTGGTTCACTAAGGAGTTTTGCATAGCTTGAACAGTAATTCACCCTATGCTTGAATGGGGTTGGTAAACTTTTCCAAAACTGTTGTGAATTATAAATTTTCTGGTAGCTTTTGGCTTTGGAGTTAGGAATAACAAATTGCGGAATTTTTATAATGCTTCATTTTAATTTAAATAAAAATTTATATTTTTAATTTACAGCATAACAATAAATCACTATTACGGCTGTATGCGTAGGTTATGCCTTTGCTCCAAAGACTTTCTATGTTGTTGCTCAAAACAAAAAAAACAAAGGTATGATTACTCTTTGTCACTGTCTGTCAAATCTATCAATCAGTTCTTTAAATCCATAGATATAGTATATTAAAAGGGGTTTAAATCAGTAAATGTAAAGGAACTTCGTGTTCAGCCGTATGTTTAATATTTTATCGCGACAATAATATAAAAAAATATATTTAGTTAACAAGGTAAAATAAAAAAAACATAATATTATTTTCTTTATTCTTCAAACTTGTGCTATCAAAAAAAATATAAAACAATTCTCTTCGAAAAAGTTTACCAACCCCATTGTAAAGTGATTTGAAAATGGAACGTTCTATCTAAACAGTGCACATGCCTGGCCAACCAGTATCACTGCCTTTTCAATAAATATTCGAGTCGATTCGAATTACCCGTAAGTAGTTCGAATCGACTCGAATATTTTTTTTTTATTCAAGCAAGTCCCATCACTAATCATGTAGGTATTCATGGAGAAATAAAACTTGTCACGATTGTCTTGGTTTATCGTTGTTAAGTATACTTTAATGGGATGGGAGGTGAAGTTAGGACCTCATAATCTTTAATTAGATACGGTAGGTACTTACCTACCTTTCGTAAACATTCTTCCGTAAGTCAAGTCCTTAGCTCAGTTGTTTATGGCTGTTATCATGTTGTATGGACAGTTCTTTCTTACTTAATCCAATGTTGCAAGTCTACTCACCGTAACGGTCAAAATGTTATCAGAAGATTAACATTATATTTTAATTTTAAATAAAGGTAATGGCAATTTCGCAGTTGGGATATCGGTACCGCCATCGGTAGAGGTTACCGCTCAGATTTGTGTAGGCCTTTAGGTTCTCCGCAGTGTCAATCGGGACACGCGCGCGGGGCGACATAGATTAGAGTTTACTCATGCACTGCGCAAGCACCTGGCCGTCAAAAACCAGCAATCTATATTCCCGCGCCGTGTACCCGCGGCGGGATCCCGCTTGACGCAGCGGAGGGCCTTATACCTACCACAGAATAGATAATAGTCCTTGCGTGAGCACTGATGACGTGTGTATAGAGCCCTATGGAAGCATGTCCACATACGGAGGCGCTACCGCGGCAAAGTGCCCCGTAGCAAAACCGAGTGTGGAATAGTGTGGATAAGCTTCCATAGTACTCCATTCCTCGCACTGTCAAATTTAATGTGCTTATGCACGGATAAGAAACTGTAGATTTTTACGGCAAAAAACCGTGTCTGGACTTTCGCCACAGTACATATATAAGTTTTTCAAACAGTATAGGAGCTCCATAGAAACGGTCGAATTTGACGGCTGACGTCACTCTAAGAGCTCTAAGCAAAGTTCGCAGTACTTTAGTCGGGGTTGTCACATCGCGTAGTTCACCGAGACTATTGTTACTCATTTTTATTGATTCGCTAAAATGATTCGTCAGAGTAAACGATATTGTGCTGTCTACGGATGTTTAAACTCATCTGAATTTTCATTATTTAAACTTCCTGCCGATGTTGAAAGGTAAAATGTTTTAAATAATCGAACCTCTAAAATGTATCATCGATTGGGTTTGTGTGCTCGACTTGTGCTCGATTAAAAATCTCAACTATTTACTTAAAAGTAATAAAATAATAAAAAATAATAAAATCTACAGTAACGTTCAAATTATGAGCTCGGAATATAACCAACTGGATATTCCCGAAAAAAAAACCACTATTTTATGTTTCCGGTTATCTTTTGAAAAAATGTGCCGAACGTCACAACAATTGTTTAATTATTTTAAAATCTTATGTAAAACCGGATGAAACTATCCAAAACGGTTCTGAAAGTCATTACCTGAGGTACCTACTTAAAAAACCGACTTCAAAAAGCCTACCTCTAAAAAGCAAGAAATAATATTCGTAATAATAAAAATACGTCTGAAATGGGGGGGGGGTTGGAGTACAGATTCCTTTTTTTTTATTCTAAAAGCCCCACCCGACTTCAATAGACGAACGACGTACTGCTTCCCGGAAACATCGTTCGCTTTAGTGTATTCGACGAGACGGCCGGAGAATGCCAACCCCTAGCGATCCGACGGAGTGCAATGACAAAAGGGCCTAAGTGACGTTAGCTCTTCTACTGTTTGATTAACTTATTATATGTACTGTGCTTTCGCCCTTAGGTATACTGTTGAAAATGAAACCATGAAACTTTCATCTAAGCGCTTTTTCATTGCCACATCCGAAAAGTTGTTACTCAACACCCTTTTCGTTGATAAACAAACGAAAATGATGTAGGGTTGGCTAACATAGGTAATATTATGTGAGCAAAAGTTACTTTTCAAACTAAACAAGTTGTTGTAGCATGATGTAGCACTGTAGCATGATGTTGTACACAATTTGAACAATGAACCATTAATTTCAGTACAGCTTTCTAGGTACTTAAGTAATAACAATAAAATATCAACCCTCGTCTGATAAATATCCTAAAACAAAAATAATTATTTAAAAACATATAAATAATTATAAAAAAATAATAAATAATAATATGAAAACAAATATTAATCATAATAGATATTAATAATTATAGAAAATATAAAATTGTATATCATCATCATCATCATCAGCCTATCATCGTCCACTGCTGAACATAGGCCTCTCCGAGAGCACGCCACTGAGCACGATCCGCGGCTATACTCATCCAGTTTCTGCCAGCCACCTTGCGAAGATCATCGCTCCACCTTGTCTGAGGGCGTCCCACACTACGTTTGTTGAAAACTGTATATAATATAATATAAAAAACAGAAGAAGCTATAGCAATTTGTATTGTAATGTAATGGATGGGCAAAGAGGACACGTGTCCGCTTTATCCTGCCCGCTTTGCCTTTTTCGCCACTTGAAATATGCAAATAAATTATAACTTCCAAATGTTAAGACACATGGTGTTTTTGTGCAACCGGATTATAGCCAAATAACCACTTAATATATAAAATATATTAATAATAGCATTGTATACACCAAAAATGAGAGAACATATGAGACTTACTTTAAAATATTTTTCAAAACCCACTAAAATCATTTTTTTTAACGCAGCTCATAATGGCGTGGTCACTGGTGAACTAAACGGATGACGCGAGGTGTGCAGGCCACGGGGCCTATGGTCATGTGATAGCAGCGCACAGTTTTTTGAAATGGCGATATAATATTAATTATTTTATTTTATTTCGGACATAAAATCCATACAAGGTGTTAGTTACAGCGAAACTTATTCTAAAAATATAAAAGCGAGTGCCCTCTTTGGGCACGGTGCCCACTTTAGGCACATCTCCCCTACGTTGCGTCGTCATATTTTAATGTCATTAACGCAAGAAAGTAATTTTGTTCTGTATAAGAAATTAAAGGCAATCGACGTGTAACTTATCAATGTTTATGAGTTTTCTGTGACGAACAGATGCTTTCTTTTGATTTAAATGAAATACTTGTTTACAAGCATAATTTGAAAATACTCGTGATCTAGGTCATTTTGTTTTATTTATTTTTATTTAGCTACCATTTTAAGTCCGTTTCCATTTCACAGTCTCGATTTTATTTCTTTAATATACTGTTACGTCTCAATTTATCATCATTAGTAGGCTTCAACATTCGGCTCTTTCCCCATTAAAATAACCTGGGAAACGGAAAGTATATCTATAAATTCCTATTTCCTCAGGCTGAATGTTCCTTAGCGGGTTTTAATTATTGTCATCAAGTGCTCATAATGTGTCTTCTTTAAAAACATGTTTCATAAAATAGTTTCTTATATTTCACTACCCACGGAGCGTCATCCGGTGCGCGGTCGCCATTCCAGTACCCTTAGCACGAACAGCTATCGAAAAAAATAACTCGCGTAAAATCATTCGATAGATAAATTTTGTAATGGAAATTTGTACAACGCCATCTATCGCTGATAAGCGAAATGAAATTTTCCATAGAGAATTGTCTATCGAGTAATTTTACGTGCGTTTTTTTTCTCGATAGCTGTTCGTGCTAAGGGTACAGAATCTTTCCGCCCCAACGGCCATGCATCGGGTCTTCTTGCTATGTGTCCCGCCCACTGCTACTTCAGCTGAGCAATCCTTCGAGCGATGTCGGTTGCTTTAGTTCTCCTACGGATCTCCTTCTTCTTATTCGATCACCAGGAAAACGCCGAGAATGGCTCTCTCAATTATTATTGCACGCTCGACCATGTGCCTTTTTATAAGACCCGCCTATTAATATAGGCGTTAATAACAAAAACTTTTAGTGGAAAGTAAAAAAAACGCAAGAGCTTATAAACTCAGTTAACGTTCACTATTGCGAAAAATTTACCATAGCGATCATTTTCATTATGAACACACAACACGTTCAAACTTTTTGGCGCACTCTTAATCCATTAAAAGTACTTTATATTTTGTGATTGATTATCTTGCTTGACAAATTATGTTTCAAGACTTTTATATTTTCACCTGAAAATATAAAATGTGGCAAAGAGGAGACTTTAAATCAAGTCAAATTCAGAATTAATTCGTGTTTCATTATAGTGGCAACTTTTGGCTGATTTATTAGATGAAACTATTTTTTACCTTGAAAAGTCTCATGTTAAAAATAAATGGCAAAAGTATTTACATTTCAAGTAAAACCACAGAATAGGTAAGTACATAATAGTAAAAACGTTAGTATTTAATCCTCCCTCTATTACAAATGAAACTCTTTTTTGGATGAAGGTCACACGTTAAAAGATGTCCTTGGCTTTCGGCTCGTTTTCATCTGTTTTTCCTCCTTCATTTTTTTACCTTTAGCGCCGTGAATGGACACTCAGCAGGAAGTAATTAAAAAAAAAACATCAAAATGGAGAAGCTTATCGTAACAGGGCGTAGATAGTTTGATGTCAAAGTAGTTACTTTCAATAGGTTGTTTAAGTCATTTAAGTTCTTAAATTTCAGATCCATAACTCTAAGCGTAGAGATTTATGAGTTTTTCAGACAAGTAAATGTAAAGGGATAGCCGTGATTATAATAATCTGTTATCAGCAACCGCAATGTATAAGTGTAGTCGAATTTACCATGCATAAATTTGAGCTGATATGCCTCCATAGTCATCTCAAGACAGTGGACAGCAATTAGTTGCTCTGTGTAGGCTAACAGGACACGCTGAGCTTATTTACACATGAATAAGCAGTATAGTTATGTTGGTAGACAGCACAGTTGCATGTCAAATATTATTCTTATACTTAATAAAAACTGTGAAAAGTTTAGGGATGCGCGATCCGGGGTCGACGATTCGATTTTTCGGATCGTAATGGATCGATGTCACGATCCGATCCGCGGATCGGGTCGCATGCCTTCGATCCGATCTTTAGGAAATCGATCCAGATCGGTTGCAAATGAATAAGATATAATTATTTTTTTATCTTTATTAAGTAAACCCATGTAAAACTTGTAAATAAGTACCTTAAATTAAATGCAGATGATTGACGCCGCCATGTTCAAAATGTAAGCAACGTTAAAGTTAGTAACAAATAAACCTAAGTAAGTACCCACTTTTTTTTTAAACAAACCGCGGTTTAATTCAAACGATCCAAGAGATCCTATCTTTCAAGTTTTGTATCGATCCGGCAAAAATCGTATGGCCGCAATCCGATCCGAAAATCGCCGGATCGTATGACTTCTGATCCGATCTTTCAAAGGAACGGATCGGATCGGCGCATCCCTAGAAAAGTTAGCTTAAAGTCAAAGTCGCCATATTTATAACATAATAAATTCCAATCAAGTATGCACATGATAACATTGGTGAAGTGGAAGGAAGATACATCCGAGTTTGAATACGATTTGATAATGGTGTAGCTGTAGTGTATTGAAACCGAATTGATTGAAATAATCCTTGAAAAATTCTTAATGCGCAGGTAGTGCTTTTCTCGTTTTCTAGTTTTTCTAAGAGAATTTCATATAAGTTTATTTTTACCCGACTGCAAAGAAAGGGTTATGTGTTTCGCGCGTATCTTGTAAGTATGTTTGTATGTTTGTAAGTATGTATGTATGTATGTATGTTTGTATGTAATATTCTTTATTACCTCATATCTCTCAAACGGCTGAACGGATTTCTATGATTAAGATATCGTTAGATTGGTCTTTTCAGCCCAAGTGTTCTTAAGAAGGTGGCGTTATAAAAAAACCAACATGGCGGCTGTACGGTGCTATTATACATAGTGAAAAAAAAATTTTTTTTTAGAATACTGCAATATGGGTGTCAAATTAAAGGGCTTATTATAAGGATTTCAAAAAGGTATATCATGACCGTAATATATAATAACTAAAAAGAGATAAATAAAAAAATAAATTTAAAACATTAAAAAACCCGCCTGCATAAAAAGACAAGTCGACTGAAAAAATAAAGAAGATTAAATAAATATCAAAGGCAACATGTCATAATAACATGCAGTCGGAGGCATATAATTCAATCATTCATAATGTCACTTTCTTTATGCATGCCTCCGACTGCATGTTATTATGACATGTTGCCTTTAATATTTATTTAATCTTGTTTCCATCTTTTCAGTTGACTTGTCTTTTTATGCAGGCGGGTTTTTTAATGTTTTTATCACAGCCAATTGGCTGTGATCTTCATGTGTGTCATTGGCTGTGATGAGAATTATGTTCAGCTAAAAAGAAGATTAAGCACAGTTTTAAAGTTGAAAAAGAGAAAAAAATACCTACAACATTTCAGACTCATTCAAATGAAAAATTGATACTTTGTTTCATGTTTTTTAAAAACTCTGATGGACAAAAATTCGAACTAAAAGTTATCACAACTAGGAAAAAGTTTTTCCGTCTTTTGCAGTTTGTATGAAGTTGGCAGTTGTAATTATTATTACCCGACTGCGGGTGATGTTTTTCGCGCGTATCTTGTAAGTATGTTTGTATGATGTATGTTTGTATGTATGTATGTAATATTCTTTATTACCTCATATCTTTCAAACGGCTGAACGGATTTCTATGATTAAGATATCGTTAGAATTGTCTTTTCCGCCCAAGTGTTCTTAAGAAGGTGGCGTTATAAAAAAAACAACATGGCGGCTGTACGGTGCTATTATACGTAGTGAAAAAAAAATTTTTTTTTTAGAATACTGTAATATGGTTAAACGTGTCTATAGAGTATCTAATCGTTATTTAATTAAGGTATATATATTTATTTATTATTATTATATTTATTTCAGATATTAAATTACATCCATATTTGTTAGTATTACTTAGACTATGTTAGTAACATTAAAACAAAACGAACGACAAAATTTTCAATTTAAATTTATAGGGTATATTTATTTTTAAAATCTTCGGCTACCCCCCCTCTATATCCAATAGTCCAATGTATTTATCAATTGACTCATCTTGACATCAGCGCATTCAACAAAATACTTTCTTTTGGAGAAATTAGTAAACTAGATTTAGCAAATAATTATCCTTAAATATTATAAATCCGAAAGTAAATTTGTTTGTTTGTTACGCCTTCACATCCCAATGACCATGAAAACATACACGTTGTTAGAGGTACCAAAAAGGACAAAGGGGACCATTCATCACGGAAAAAGTGCTGTTCCCGAGGGATAGAGAAATAACTGTCCACGCAGACAAAGTCGTGGGTGGGTGCTATTCACGAAATAACGTTTTTTTTCACAAGTGTCTGTGTAAAAGTTCTTTTGAATCATGCACAGAATTTCCTGTAATACCCATCTTAAAAAAAGACTCGGCTTTTAGTCGATTTTATGTTGTTTTTAACATAAAGTTTTCATAAATAAAATAAATACTGCTACTATACTCTTACTTCTTACAAAAAGTACAACATGTAGTTTAAGCTTTATTTCATTTATTTATTAGATCCAATTAATTATATTGCACGTAAAGAAATTACAGCTGCCATAAGGTAACCACCAAAATTGAAATTTATGTTTAATGTTTAGTTAAAAAACCCAAGGATGTTGACCAAGCAATATTAAAAGTCAATGAGGATCTATCCGGAATCGTGGATTGGTCTGGAAAAAATTGCCTATTGCTGAACCCTTCCAAAACCAAATACATGATCTTTGGGACTAAACATCAAATAGAAAAAATTTCCTCATCAGTGTCAGTAAAATTAAACGACGCATCAATAGAGAGAGTCTATGAAGCACGCAATTTAGGTCTAATGATGGACTGTAATTTACGATTTGAGAATCATATTGGGAATTGTATTCGAAATTGTTTTTATAGGCTGAAAGTATTGTATAGAGTCAGACGTTACCTTAGCGAAGAGTTACGTATTCGGCTGGTGGAGTCCCTAGTGTTATCCAAACTCAATTACATGGATACCGTATATGGCCCTCGCTTGCATGTTAAAACACAAAAACTTATTCAACGAGTCCAAAATGCTTGCTCCCGTTTTTGCTTCGATATTCCGTTAAGGGCCCACGTGACCCCATTCTTAAATAGGCATACTTTGTTGAAAATGAGGCACCGTCGAAAACTCCACTTAGCTTGCTTAATGTTTGGCGTGGTTAAACATAAAGCACCTTCCTATTTATATACTAAACTTTTTTGGTTATCAAGTCGTAAGCCTTATGGGGCCCGAAAAGATGCTAAACAGCTGGCAACTCCTCAACATGCATCTGCTGCCTTCCGAGGTAGTTTCCGCTACGCGGCTTCCAAGTGCTGGAATAATATTCCTCCACCGATTAGGGGCCTGCAAAGTATCAACGGTTTTAGGAAAAAACTCAAGCTGTTTCTTAATAACTTTCAGAAAATGCAGGAAACTCAAGTGCGGGATACAAGTGCACTTTGACAATACTCTTTCTTACCTTGTTTGTATGTCCCATATGCATTGTGTTGATTCTGTCTCCCGATGTTGGTTGTTTTTTTTTTTTTTTATATTGCATTGAACTGAATTATCAATGAACCGTATCAATGAAATTTGATGTTTTGTTCTTCATGTTTTATTTTGTTCGCTGATGTGTAATAATTAGATAAAGAGCGTCTCACACCTCTCTCATGTCAATGTTAATGTCACAGACTAGGTACCTTTTGTGCACGGGGATTACCCATACTGCATTGGTTTATATTGTTTTTTTTTTTTTTTTAGTTTTCTTAAATTGTAATGTTTAGTTTTATAGTATGTTTTGCCGGTCATTGTTCCGTGGCATCACCAAACCGGTTCCAACGGAAGATCAGCACTTGGTCAGGGGCCAAGTATTATGCTGAGTTGGGACCGATTTGGGACAAATCGTAACCATCAATGTATTTTAAAATAGTTGTTTTGTCTCAAATAAAGATTTTTCTATTCTATTCTATTCTAAACCAAATAACGATGGTAACTTTAAATAGATTACCTAGCGCAGAGAGGAAGAGTTATGTTTTAGACTCCAGGCTTAGCCATATTTGAAATGTGTGTTGTATAAAATGTGGAATACATCGAAAACACGTTTCTGTCAAAAAAAATATAGGTAATTGGCTGAATATTTTTCAGAATTTTTGATTGCGTTGATTTTTTTAATAATAACTTTAAAATGACTTTCTTAATCTTACAGAAGGAGAATATTCTCTTGCTCTATTCCCTAATCACGATGGGCCCCAAAACTTTGTTTTTTGTTGACTCTATTAATAATACCAAACAAACACTTGGTTATTTTCTCACTAAGTGGGTGTTAATTAATGATCGCATCCAACAAACTAAATCGTGATACTTCAAGTTTGCGAAAAACCGAAGCTTTTTCATGTAGAATAAGTATAATAAATTATATTTCCAATGAAACAACATATTTTCGGTGCTATTTCAGGTTGATCTGGACGGGATCAATCACCTTGTGTTAGAATGAAGGGCACGTGAAATAGTTACTTGTTATACAAGTGACCAAAATCAATTTGTGCTGCGAGTTCCGACTTTAAATCACGAACTAGCAAAGTAGTCTAGAATTTAGACTACTGAGCACAGTGAGTGATTTAAAGGCACGACGAGGCAGAACAAAATCTTGGTCTCGTGTAAAACATACAACTTTTCACCTCTACCAGCGAGAAAATTTTCACGTGACTTTCTTAGTAAAAAGCTAAAATTAGCATTAGAAACATGTTCACTCAACTATTTTGGAGTTAGACAACTATCTTCATCATTGGACGCACTCATTTTTCGTAATTTATCACAAAAATTGTTCGATCAAACCTATGCTGAAATTTAAGCAAAAAAAAATTTAAATTGCCACTTCATAAGATTTTGAAAACAAGGATTCACTTTGTGTTGCTGGTTTATCTGTAACAGTTTCATTGTCACGAAGAAGCCAGCCTAATGAGTTTTATTTCGTTCGGATTTAAGCTAACTTTCGCCGTGATTAAAGTTACGACAGATTTATCGCAAAAGAAACAAAACACCTTGATTGCAAGAAATGGAAATCTGTTTATTACTTTTCTGTGAATTCCATGGATTACGATAAATTCAACGCCCAGTTTAGTTATCAGCTTCTTTCGTACAATCTGACAAATTGTCTCTCATTTAACATTACTTATAAAGTTATAATACAATACAAAAATAATTTATTTTATCAAACACGAGTATAAATTTTCGGGGAATCAGTAATTACGAACTGGACCTACCAATTCTACCATCGTACGTTTATGAAATCTTGAACTCATATACAATACTAAATAATATACTAGAAAAAATACGACTCGCACCAGATCAATACTCAGACGGGATTACTCATTCCCGTCTGAGTATTGATCTGTATCTGTGTAGTATTTTTTCTAGTATATTATTTAGTATTATATAAAAATAGCATTGTGAATGCAAAAATCTCAAATTAAAAAATTTAACTAATATAGTTTTATAGCCTGTATTATAGTATATTGTTATTCCAAAAAAATTAAAAAAAATCTTTCTCTTTTCTTCTTTTTTCAATTACTGTAATTTGAAATAAAAATAAAAAGTTAAAAATGCTACCTACTTGGATTGAATTTCCGCGCATTATTTGAGAAAAGTACTATACAAGCCTTGGGCGCAACTAGGCATTGATGGACTCACGTATGTGTGCCTCGGCTTCGCCTCGGCCGATATTTTCACGTTCGTCCTTCAATGCCTGTCTTGCGTGCCGCTGCAGTAATGTACTAATAGGTACAGATAATATAATCTATACTAGAGGCAATCTGTTTTATGTAATGCCATAGCAAAATTGCTGTCGAGTCGTAGTCATGATTCGTTCCCATCTCACCAACACAATCATTACTACCTACAAACTACCTATGTATAAATGAAATAATACCGCCCGAAATAGAAGAGATGAAAGGCATGTTACTAGAAGAGTAATGGATATGGATGTTGAGGGCTGGAAAGTAAGAGGAAGACCGCCGAAAAGATGGATGGATTGTGTGCGGAATGATAAGAATTTGAAGGGAGTGGATGAGGAGATGACGAGTGACAGGAAGGAATGGAAGAGAAGGACGCACTGCACCGACCCCAAATAAATTGGGATAAGGGTAAGGGGATGATGATGATCTTTTTTGTGCTCACATATCGGCTCCACTTTCCGTATCATTAATATTGCCTGCTTAGAAAATGGTCACTCACCCGTACCTACCCAGATCGGAAGCCTGTTCAGTGATTAATTAAGAAGGGTCGCTGAGAAATTGGTCACTGTGTTGTGTACTATTAATTATTCTTTGATACAGGCACAAACAGTTTTCAACTCTTAGTTTTGATAAAAGCTGAAACTAGTTTAGTAAATTTATCGTTTCAGTTTTATAGAAAAATATTCGCTTTAGTTTCATTAAAATTGTCGTGCGACTCGGTTATCCTTTTAGAATTCCGGACTCGAACATTTTCTTTTTAGAGTGTGATTTTTGTTTTTTTGGGTTTTAGTTTTTAAACTTCTTTTTTTATTAAAGTGCTTTGTTATAGATTTATCTATTCTAAAAGAGCAGTATTTTTTAATTGCGTATTAAGGCGGTGGACTTCATTGCAAAACAAAAAAAAAACAATAGAATCCTTAGTAGAAAAGGTGGCAGTTACAATAATTTGATTGTCCAGTATCCATGTTTCGGACTATTGAAAATGATAATAACATTATTTATTGATTTAATCTAGGAAGATTTCATAATAGAATATAGGTACTTACCTTACCACCCAATTATTTCAGCTGTATTGTTTATGAAGTCTTTGTCTATATAGTCTTCGGCTCCTGTGAAGGGATCTCGTTAATACTTTAAGATACAATTTGAATGCTGGTATTTATCACGCTTACGGTTTTGAATACGAATTTGAGCGGAATTTAATATCAATAAACGTTATACATGGAGCCGTGGACCCTCATCATTGGGCAACTAAAGATATTTTAAGCCTTATTTCATTAATGCAACATTTAACGAGCAACATGATGCGCAACATGCCGCTACATACTTGTTTAGCTATGAACCGCTATGAAGCACAAGTTTTTAAACAAGAAGGCATGGTTTTGCCCGCCACCATTCATCCGGGACTAACGTCGTGAGTGTTATTATCAAAATGAAAATTACCTTATAAAATGACGAGTATGAAATGACGAGATACGATGACAATACAGCAGGCTTACGCAACAGCACCATCGCGATCGTTTCGTGATCGTCAATTTGACATTACAACGTTAACGACGACCACGGCTTTACAATACATGAGTGTCGTTATTTCTTTATTTCTATCGTTATTTCACATGCTGACATTTGCACCTGGTTGACACCAAATTGTCACTTTTGCGATGCAAAGACAAAAAGTCTATGTGGTCGTTCGTCGTTATCTTTACTTTGCGAATGTGCCTTTGCGTACCAATTTGACAGGCGGTGTCACTGTCAGTTATTCATAGTGAAATAAAAATTCGCGGTATAAGATCTTAGTTGCTAGATAGAGCAACGAAAAACGCCGATAGAGAGCTTGACTCGCTGACTATATCTTACACTGTTTTACGATCACGATCACGACGGTCGTCAAATTGTGCTGTTGCGTAAGCCTGCAGTAAAGGGGAACATGCATGCATAAGTAACCGATTTTGATAAATTTGAGCTTGATCGATGCGCACACCTATAAAAACATGATGGAACAGAAAAATAAAAAAATATATGTATTATTTTAGTTTTATCACACAGGGGAAAATAGCGATATTTTTTTTCATTTTCGGATATAATGCACTTAACTTAACAGTCGGATAGAAT
The DNA here is from genome assembly GCA_950108535.1 of Agriphila straminella. Lineage (NCBI taxonomy): Eukaryota > Metazoa > Arthropoda > Insecta > Lepidoptera > Crambidae > Agriphila > Agriphila straminella. Next base: position 10,492,402 of record OX467308.1, read on the forward strand.
ATCAAATAAGAAATAATATTTTGTTTGACACATTATTATGTCAAATATGGGAGATATTTGAAAATTCCTGGCTAACTCAATACAAACGTGGCATAAGTGACGTCACAAAATGTTGACCATTTTGTATAGAGCGTTTTCGGCAGGTGCTGCTGCGCGCTAACTTCAAGTGAATATATCACGAGAAAAAAACGCAAGAGAAAAGTTTTAATATTACAGTTGATTGTCTCACGAATTTTACTTTTGATTTTGATACAAAAAAAATTGATGCATGTTCCCTATTTGTTCACTCATAGTTTTTTATGCTCGTATCCCTATCTCGTATAGTTGCTTGGCTTTCACCTCACCTAATGTTAAGTAACGATAAGGCCGAAGGTGAAAGCCAGAGGGTGGTGAGGATTTCGTCCGGATGTAGAGACATCCGGACCAAATCCTCACCACTACGGAACTGGCTCCTCTAACTGCCGAACACAACAATTTTTAATTTGTTTTTATGGCTGTAAGTTTATTTATGGTGTAAGTTAAAGAAGAAAATATGTTTTTGTATTATTTTTGTCTTGTCAAATTGACTTTGGAAGAAAATTACACGGTCATTATTTTTCCATTTCAAGGGTTTTTGGCACCGCTTTAGTTACGTTACGGTGCCTACAATTCGCCCCAGACAAGATAATGGCGACCATCAAAGAATTAAAAAAGAGCCGAAAAGTTTGTCGCCTTTCATACACGTTAGCGACAAACAAAGTCCAAGAGGCTATACGGTCAGAAGCGGAGGATCTGAGAGGACTTTTTCAGACGCTTAAAAATAAAGCTGAACAGCTATTTCATGTCGACGAAGCTTTAAAATCTGCCGTCTTGGCAGAAGACGACATGTCGGAGGAGGACATGTTTCAAATTCTAGATGTAGAAGAGACAATGAAACGCGAAAACTGTTACTATATTATTAAATTTAAATTATTTTTTCCGTTTAACTTTATCCCTCATTTCAAGGGTTTTTGGCATCGCTTTAATTACGTTACGGTGCCTACAATTCGTCCCAGACAATGGCGGCAGACTTAGGTAATATGGTGTTAGCTAGCCAGGCAGACTAAAATAAGACCTACCGGCTACCACCAACCAAACCGAGTACAAATATACCCCTCTCCTGGGAATCGAACCCGGGACCGCTGCGTCTTACACGGGTGGGTGAACCACTAGACCATAGAGGCGGTCCAGAGTAGTCCAGACAGACTCTAATAGCAAAGAGCTTTTATAAAACTGTAAAGTCGATTGCTTGTTTACAATAGGTAATTATATTAATGATTTGAGTCAGAGTTGCTGAGTTGGAATAGCACCTATCAGCAACGAGTGTTTGTAATGTTTCACAATCGCGAATGAACACTAAACACTGAGCTATAACATTACCCCGATGGCTCGCTAAATGGAGGCTATAATGCTCAGCTATTATTACAAGGGTCTCCGAAATATCGCAATTTGTTATATGCGGATAATTTCACGAATATAAGTTCTAATGAGACTTACGATTACCTACATGTGTGATTAAAGTAGACTCTGATACTCTTTTTGTTTCAGGCGCTTTCAGGCGTTTATGGAGCTGATTGAAATTTAAGCTGCCGCCAGCCTCGTAGCTAGGGGCTGGCAAGGGGGGGCGGCTGCCAGGGGCGCAACCATCAGGGGCGCACTTTGCTGACCCACAGCTAGAAAATAATTTTATCTCATTCTCAACATTCAAATTCTCTCAGGGGAGCTCATGATCCTAGAAATAAATATTGGAGCGCAACATTCAAATCTTGCCAGGGGCGCTCAACACCCTGTCCCGACGTTGGGCCCGCCGCTAAAACATTTGACGACATCCATGGCTATCCATACATTAGTACGTCTTCCCTACCTCCTAGATAGCAACACTATGAATACTATTGCTATCTAGGAGGTGTCAATAAGAAAATTTGCCTCAGCCCGCCTAGCATGACCACCGAATCGCGATATTATATAGCGATTTATCACGTTTGACTGTCAAAAGACAATGGATTTTGACCGTCGAGTGTCGAAAAAACGCTATATCACGCGATATACACTGACCTGCAAAACTAAGTACCTACTACAGAGGCCTCTAATATTTTCATATAAACGAGGTAACTTTGGAGCTTTGGTTCTCCGCCCTGGATTAAACGGGGTGTGATGTGATGATGGCCATTCATGAGGAGGCCCAGATCGCTAAGAAAACTCAATGGATTAGAAGAGACGTTTAGGTCAGGGTTGAACTTAAAAAATAACAAGCTAAAATTACAAGAAAAGTCTTGAAAATGTAACACTAAAAAGTCCGTATGGTCTCTGGTGTAAAAGACTCTGCTAATCCATTTAGTTTTTTAGCGATCAGGGTCTCCTCCATTTACTCTTTGAATGGCCATCATCAAATCACACCCCGATTAATCTGGGGCGGAGAACCAAAGCTTCAAAGTTACCTCCATTGTTTGAAAATAGGCAATAAGTCTGGTTGTTTGTGATAAGTATACCGCCTCTCAGGGTTATGCTAGGGGGGCAATAAGTCTGGTTGTTTGTGATAAGTATACCGCCTCTCAGGGTTATGCTAGGGGGGCAATAAGTTTGGTTGTTTGTGATAAGTATACCGCCTCTCAGGGTTATGCTAGGGGGGCAATAAGTCTGGTTGTTTGTGATAAGTATACCGCCTCTCAGGGTTATGCTAGGGGGGCAATAAGTCTGGTTGTTTGTGATAAGTATACCGCCTCTCAGGGTTATGCTAGGGGGGCAATAAGTCTGGTTGTTTGTGATAAGTATACCGCCTAAAACGACCTAAAACACTTATTTTGGGGGTCATTATGACGTCATCGATACGTACGCTAACCTTATGCCGTACGTGATAAAGCACATATTGCATTGAGCTTGGCATTTCCTTCAAAACCCTTTTAACTCAACCATTTCTAAACGGATTCCAAAATATCTTTCACTAAGTTTCATAGCTATGAAATGGCTATGAATATGTTTTTTATATTATACCAATAAAACTATAGGATTCAAACCTCCTCATTGGGACATCTTTGCTTTATATGTTAATGATCTCAATTTCCGAGTTATAACGATGTAAGCCAGCTTAAAAAAAACTATTTTTCAGCTAAAATGAAACTTATTAAAGTAGACATATTATTATTTTAGTATCTACATAGTATGGCAACAGTGAGGCTGCTGAATGCAGTTGCCAACTTTTTTAATTTCACTCCTATGGGAGTTGAGCTTGAAGAGCTTCCAAGAGCCTAAATCTGAACTAGAATTTAGTTTCAAATATATGTTGAAGTTTTAAATTGCACTGCATACAGCGTGGAGTTTTTATCCACCTACTTCAGTCCGGATGAAAATCAAATCGCTAGCGACATTTCATAATAATTTATTTCTATAATAATATGTTAGGTCAAGACACAAATCTGACCAGATTGGACAATTAAACCAGGTTGGACCGTTGAAAAGAATCAAAATTAAATTGAACTGCCAAGCAAATGTTTTACTGTTGTTTTAAAAGTTGAATAAGGAGTTAGTTACCATCTTTATATGAAACCAATCGATTGTTAGAAAATTTAATCCTAGTGAAAAAGTACACGTCTGAAATTAAAAGAAAGGCTGAAAGGTAACCCATTCCCCTAATCTCCAGCTCGACAGATTTTAAACTCGTCAGATTTGCAACTCGATAGATTTTAAACTCGTCAGATTTTCAAATCATCGTTGCGTTGCTAAAATGTACAATTGAAATACACATTTTCTTACTATTTTCCTCAAACAAAATATTTAGTATACAACTACCTATAACAATGTATGAAACATATAAATTTATTCCTTCATGAAACATTTAGCGCGTCTTCATAATGAGGCATCCCTTTCGGTGCAGGTGATACCATCAATCTCGTGCATACCCCACTGTGTCAGTGTCGTGTTCCTTTACCCCTGGATCCACGCTAATGAAGCTTGACCGTGAATAATTACTGCAACGAATGCGACTCAAAGTATTTCGACGGCGTTACATAATGCCATTTTTGTCACGAAGCGTATTCGCCATTATGCTCGTCAAAATATTTATTTCGGCAACATCGCAAACACATCCTAGATCCTCCACATATAAGAACGCGAACCAATGTGTTTGTGTATTTTATGTTCGTGCAAATAAAACCAAGAATTAGTAAAGCTTAGTGAAGGACCACCGTTGTGCTTAAATGAATTAGAATAGAATAGAATAGAATATATTTATTTAGCACATAAGAAATACAATCAACTTAAAACTATTCATAAGACAAGGATGTGCCAAAAAATTAAAAAACCCGCCTGCATAAAAAGACAAGTCAACTGAAAAGATGGAAACAAGATTAAATAAACATTAAAGGCAACATGTCATAATAACATGCAGTCGGAGGCATATAATTTAAATCATTCATAATGTCACTTTCTCTAAGCATGCCTCCGACTGCATGTTATTATGACATGTTGCCTTTAATATTTATTTAATCTTGTTTCCATCTTTTCAGTTGACTTGTCTTTTTATGCAGGCGGGTTTTTTAATTTATTTTTTTATTTATATCTTTTTAGTTATTATATATTACGGACATGGTATACTTTTTTGAAATCCTTATATTATGCCCTTTAAAATGACACCCATATTGCAGTATTCTAAAAAAAATATTTTTTTTCACTACGTATAAAAGAACCGTACAGCCGCCATGTTGGTGTTTTTATAACGCCACCTTAAGAACACTTGGGCTGACAAACAAATCTAACGATATCTTAATCATAGAAATCCGTTCAGCTGTTTGAAAGATATGAGGTAATAAAGAATATCACATACAAACATACATACATACAAACATACAAACTTACTTACAAGATACGCGCGAAACACATAACCCTTTCTTTGCAGTCGGGTAATAAAAAGGCTTCCACTCAGCATTGTGTCGCGGAACATTGTGGTTGCACCACGACGCTGATTTTCAGTGGTCGCCTGCGAAACACAAACACATTGTTTTATGAAAAATATTTTGAGTACCTACTGTAAAAGTCTAAATAACTACATATTGCAAAACTGCTGACGAAAATATTATAATCTAAGATATTGGAAAACTAGCTAATAGCCAAAGGTGTAGGGCACTGGGGTTATTTTTCGCTTGGAGTGTAGCAAAGAAGCGGGGAGAAGGTTTTAAAATTGAACTCGCCGCTTACGAAGTCGTTTTTCTTCAGTAAGTATTAAAATAGCTAACTTCGTAGGTGGTGAGGTTTTAATCGCTTTACAGATAGATTTCGTGAAGGCAGCCGCTGCGAAGTTATTGTAGCTAAGCTAAGTAAGTTATGTATTTTTCTTTAAGTCCCTTCTAGTAAGAAGAAAGCCGAGAGCATTCACTGGAGTTAAAATTACTTAGGTTTAAGTAAAACTTTAGTGAGAATTCTTATTATTTTGAAGTTAATTTTTATTTACATCAACTGTATCTGATAACTAGTACAATATTTTTTTTTTCCATTTAAACCTATTACAATAATTATGGAATAAGTTGGTGTCTCTCCATTTAAGCTGCAAGTCTATGTTTGTGAGACAATAGTATTGTTATTGTTTCCTTCTAACTAATATACAATTTGTGACGTAGGTACCAAATTAGTATAATAATATTATATTCTAGGTACACTTAAACTAAGCGAAGGGAGCTCGCTACTCGTAGGTACTTATATAAGTACGTACATGCCAGCAATCAGAACTTACTAATAATATTGGAACGAAACAATACAAGAACATTTCAAATCCTGAAGCGTGCGAGATCAGCTTCCTTTGTGCTGGATAATATCTCCTAAGCTCTTATATCTCTAGAACTAGGCTAGGTACGTCTGCATATTCCATGACCATAATAGCTAGACCTCTTTGATGTGGTTCGGTATCAAATTACTTGTTAGACAGGTGGGTATTTGCATAGACAACCAACATACATTAAACTAGATTAGCCTCTCTTGACACAGTGATATTGAAATACCGTGTTAGACATTGATGCGTATTTAGTAGTACTTAATAACATCATAACCTGTCGGCATGATGTTAGTTTGTGGAACGTTTATTAGGCTGTGATTATACTTAGCCCAACCAATTTACTATTTGTAAATTCAGAGGCATTAATTCATATAAATTGATGGGGAACAAACGGTATCTTGGAGTTGTTTAAGCCCCAACAGATTATAAGACATCAGTACCCTTAGCACGAACAGCTATCGAGAAATCTTACGCGCGTAAAAAAATACTATTCGAATACGAAAGCTAGCAAAATCGGCAGCACGAATTTTACAGAGCTGGGTTACGTTAACTCGATAGTAAATTCCACAGACCATAATATTACGTCGTTTAAAAGTAATGTAACACAATCCAATTATCAAGCCAATTGAAGCAAGGTGCGTTCAGTAGCCATGTTAAATATCTATCTATATCTTGTCTATATCATAAATATGTAAATTATAATTCAATCACGCTGTTTATCATCATAATTTTACATTTATTATTCTTATTATTAATAATAAATTTATTTGCAATATTTATTTCCTTTAATAACTTTAATTAATTTGCAAATAATTATAATTATTTATAAACTGTGCATGATTTTGCCCATGGTATTGAACGGTCATTGCACCTTTGCGCGCCATGCCCGTGATTGGTTTAAAAAAGAAGAGTATCTCTATTCTTTCTCTCTTTCTTTCTCATTCTGTGATTTAATGAAAAATATAACCTAAAATAGAAAGCCGTGTAAAGCGATTTGATTCTTTATTTTGTTTTTGTCTAAAATGATTTATCTGTGTCGGCTAACAATTAATAATACCTAGGTACCTACAATCGCGAGGGAATAATTATGACCTAGGAGTAAACTACAATGTGTCATAATTTCATCAAATTGTTCTTTTCTATAAACTTGAAGAATAACAATGGATTATCGTCAATGAATAAGAAATTGTTTACACATAAACAATAAAACCTTTGAACGTGCTGTGAAATGTGAATTTCATCGGAAATAAGTGCTTAAAGTGTTTGAAGATTGGACAAAATTAAAGACTTTATTAAGTTGGCATTGTTATATTTAGTGTTTTCTTCATAGTTACCTAAGGTCTTATTTTTTAAATACCTAATTGAAACATAATTAACTGTGTGCTAACTGTGTGATGTTATGGCTGAAAACAAATATTAAACGTATATAACACCGTATCCTCTAGTTTTATTTGAGTTTTGCAGGTAAGTTCTAAAATACCTATTGCTAAAATATAGGTATGGTGAATGTGGGCGATACCGTGGATAGCGTAAAATGACGATATTTTTATTTTGCAAATTTCTATGTCTAATGAGAACAATTTAAGTAATACTGCCTGTGGATAATTCAGCGGCCATGTCATAGTTCTCAAATTTAATTGTAGTTACTACATACATGCTTTTATAATTGAATAATAAATAATACAAAGTCGCTCGAAATGTCTCTCACTGAAAAAAAGACAGTGAGTAAGTTGTCGATAGCCAGCTTGCGAGTTTCTCGATACCGTATGTCAAAAGTGGGTTCGTGCTACCGATTTCCATACAAGTTATAACTTTACTATTCGATCTCGATTCGAAGGCTGCTCGATACCTTATGTCAAAATGGTTCGTGCTTTGAAATCTTAGTTCCGTTTACGGACGTAGTGGCGCTGTACTAATTTCTATACAAAATTGTGAGATTCGAGTAATTTTACGTGCGTTATTTTTCTCGATAGCTGTTCGTGCTAAGGGTACAGTTCTGCGGCTCTAAGCTACGTAATTATTTCGGTTACGTTTGTATGTAGCTTTAACTTACCGTAGAGATTTATGGCCGTCGCAGCTGAGTTGAATAGGGATGTTGACTAATGATTAAAATAACGAAATACTAATAAAAATCGTAAACATATTAAACTTTTAGAGTAGCTTGTATACCTCTGGTTTTATATATTGCATATTATTTGCTTTATGACCCTTCAAAGTTGGGTGGACAAGTCCATTTAAAAAGTATAAAATTTATTAAAATAAATGATACCTTTAATTATTCCGTAAAATGTATAGCAAATTTGTCGAAGAAACCATTTTGATAAACACAATATTTAATATAGCTGCTGAACAAATTTCCTATGCGTTGCATACAAACTTGCAAGGCGTGGCGTCATAACGTGCAAGCCATTAGTATGGAGCGTTTTTGATCGAGTCCATTTGTGTGCATTTCACACTGTGATATCTCGGGCCGGTTTCATGCTAGCGAATTAATTATTTTACCAATGTTTCTTTTTTTGAGAGGTAATTTATGTAACATAAAATAAAAAAAATAGTCAACATACCTATTGTTGAATTCCGTCACTAGTACTTGCTAACCTACTGACATTTATTTAGTCTTATTATTCACGTCAAAGGGTTGGTATACGAGAAAAGAAACTTATTTTAAGAGTCAAAATAAAAATTGGTTTGAGCATTTGTAAATTAATTTTAATGACTGAGTAAATAAAAACAAACAAAACAAATGAGACTATGCGGTTACCTAAAGGGGTGTCACGGTGGAGCAAATAAAAAAATCACAGATCTCGTGCCCTTGACGACCTTCGGTACATTGAATATGAATTTATCGAATTTTATAAAAAATATATTCCTTTTTTTGAATTAGTACTTACAATACTTTGAAATCACAGCAAAGCCATGAACAATTTTGGATCTAAGTATATTGGTATGAAATTCATATAAAAATATTTCATTATAAACATTACTTTTTTATTGAAAGGTAAATTAAAAGTACTACTACTTATAACCTTAAATATAAAAAAAATAATCTAAGATTTAATTGTAGCCCTCGGCTTTGCCTCGGGCTTCAACTACGTCAAACCTCCATAGGAACTCAGCGACGCGACGCGCATCTAAGGAGCGCGCTTCCTAAAATTACGCCAACACGCTACATATTGTAGCCATCGTTAATACGCGTCTTTTGAGGCTTCAACCATTCATGTAGCCTTAAAACTTACGAAACCAAGGCGATGTCGCACTCTGAACGAAAATGGGGGCTACACCGAAGCGATCAAAAAACATTTTCAATGTTAAAGGTTAAGCTACAGGGCAAACCCTTAAACCGATCGTCTTTGTTTTAGGCTCAAATTGTAGCTGACTAAATTGTTCAGAGGATTTTTTCTCAAAATTTTGATATCATTCTTCGATTCCAAAATATCGAGCGTCAAAATAAAAAAATCTGAAACAATTAGCTTTTTTTCCACTATTTCGGTCATAATTTTTTTCGTTTTTTATTTTCTCGAATTTTTGCAGCTTGCAGCTCTCGTGAATACGCGTCTTTTGAGTTTTTTTTAAATATCATATCTTCACAAGCCTCTGAGATATAAGGGGATCGCACTTTTTCGTGAAATCGGAGCCTATACTGGAGCGAACTAATTTCTTTGCAGTCGAGTAAAAATCCTTGTCCTTTATGCCTTTCTTACGAAACAATATTTTTTGTTGAATAAATTGGCCATTGAAACTAGGTCGCCCTGTCCCTAACTGTCAGTAATATTTTAGCCGGTGCTGGCAAGATGTACGAATATTCTTTTTATCGGCCACCAAGGACATAACACTAGAAAAGTTGTAGCACCTTCCTCGTTGTTTGACATAGAAATATGACAGGACTATTTTTTAGATCTAACCCGGTGATGCGATGGGGCATCTCGGCCGCTTAGATAGTGCGCGCTCCGCGTGTCTATTCAGCCATATCAGTTTTATTTCTTTATTTAATACGACAATAAGGAACTTAAATTTCAATTTCAAAAAGGAACTTTTTTTTTAATAGATAATACTAGACTACCTAATGTAATTCAACGGTATTTTCTTGACTTTGTTTAGCCAACCTCAACCTCCCACAAAATAGTTTAATAGTTTCGTGTCGTAAATCTAAATCAGAATAAACTGCTGCTGAATCCATAATTTCAACTCGAGCATTCTTCATTAGAATAGGTAAATCATTACGAGTAGGTACCTAGGCACCTTCCTCTTCGGCTCGGTACCTAAGTACGTTTTCGTTTCGGTATTTTTTTTGTATTGGCTCGGTACAGAATCTGTACCGCCCATTAAAGAAATAAAAAAGTTTTTTGGTCATTGTATTAACTTTAAGTATATTTACATAGAATATTTGTCAAAACCTCTCATTGCTATTTTGCGAAGAAAAATTCAATAAGCAATTTCTTGTTTTTCTATTTAGTATCGCTCCGGAATTCATCAAGCTTTCTTTCTTTTCTTTGTCTACGTCATAGATACTATTTTTTAAAGCACCCTCAAATCCGGGCTAGATGCGAACCACTCAGCCAACGTCAGACCCAATGGAACAGTGCCACTTGATCAGAAATTAGATTGATCTTCAAGGAGATCACAAATAAAAAGTGGTCTGATTTTTTTACTTAGGTAGTTAGTTAGGTACTTAGGTAGGTACCTAGTTTTTTATTTGGTAAACAAGAGAACAAAAAGCTTACTCTTAAATAGTTAAAAATATTATTTTCAAGTCATATCTAATCAAGATCAAGATCTACGAAAAAATAATGGCGTTGGGTGAACATTTAAGCTCGTCACAAATGTCCAAAGATACCTAACGGTCTACCAACGTAAATTTTTGTCGTAGATCTATATATGACTTGATGATATTATTTTTACCTATTTAAGAGCTTGGACCGTGTCCAGAACTACGCGCGATACAATAGGACCAGCGGCGTCAGCAACGTGTGCAATATTAGCAGCAGTGTAATCAAAATCGCGCGAAAAATAGCGGCGAATTCGCCCTTTCTGGATTCGATTTCGGGGGTTTTGATTGATTGATTTTGTTTTTTTATTGTCCCCTAAATTTGCTCATGGTGTACTTACATTATTTTAGTCAAAGCATCTTTTACTGTTTCGGCAGGCAGTTCACCATCTCCATAAATGGCTGGATGGATTTAGATTTTATTAATTTAGCTTTCAATTAAAAAATCTGCATTGAAATCACTTGATCCCTTTAGGCACTACAATGATATGTACAGACAGACTACAATGATATGTACAGACAGAATAGGCTTTAAACTTGTAACAACCCTCTTTGCTCTGTGTCGGAAGTTAAAAAATATATTTTTGATTCTTTCTTATTTGCAAAATAGTCAAACAAACGTCAACTATAAAACTATTATAGTAGTTCTTGAAATATCCAAGCTGCGACAGACAGACAGGCTGAGTCGCAGAGGGTTCCTTTTTACCATTTTGGTACGGAACCCTAAAACGTACTAGAAATACATACATAAACCTACTACATCATACAGAATCCACAAATTTCTTATATTTCGTGTTTTCAGAAGGATATTACACATAGATATGTAATACACACCTACATACACACCTTTTATGTAACTTATACAAGATTGGCAATGATGACTTACAAATGAGATTACCTAAACATGTAAAGAAGTAATATCAGCTTAGGTATACGAGGGTTGGTAATTAGAAGTTAGTTTGATTTTTTTATTAGAAGATGTAGGTAGCGTTACTTCATATTTTTTAATAATTTGTAAAGTATTTATAACATAAAATATGTAACTGAAAACTCTAACTAACTTCGTGTTTTTGAGTTATTGAAATGATACAAATGTCTGTTTTATCAAAGAAATGTCATAATATTTAACATGAAATTGTGAAAAAAAGCTATGAGAAAAATACTTCGCCTCGCAATGTAGATCAATGCCGTATCTTTCCGACATTTGTATCGTTTCTTACTAGAATGGCATCACGTACCTATATAAAGGATATCTATTTAATCTTTTATGAAATTCATATTTTCTCACTCATCTCTGAAATTTATGTTAATTACATTTGAAAAGGGTATGGTATGCTGGAGGTTCTACATTTACGTGGCGGTCTGGTCTTTAAATTTAAAAGTCTATTACATAAAAACAATTCCACTCCGTGAAACTATTAACTAACGCATAAGGTTCAATATCGAGCAAATTGAACGATGAATTTCGTCAGATTATCGCGATTATTTTTTTATAAGGCCTGCAGAGCGGTAAAGAATTTGAATACTTTTCGCACAAGTGCGGGAAATGCGTGCATACTTTGGTGCGTGAGTGAGTTGGTCGATTCACATGGCCACCCGAACCAAAAACTTGTTCTTTGTTTCTGGCTTATACCTACTTCTTTTTTTTCTGAAAAAAAAAACGTAAATTATCTATTTTGTTCTTTTTATTAGTTTCTTCTCATTTTCTTCTCAAGTATATCAAGCCTTGTACGGGAAGCAATTTACATTGTCGAGGATGGTTTAAGCCCGTTTCTAACTTCCCGTTCTTGGCTGTACTGTACTATTCCGAAAAAAAATATGTAAGCAGCTTTCACAGTATTTACTTTAGGACTTATTTACGCACCTACTCTTATAATTACTTATTTAACTTTTTTATGTAGCGGAAAGTCGACAGATGTAATTAATAATGTTTAATGTTTTCCACGGCATTTAATTGTAATATTGACTGAAATAAAGAAATACAAATTGTATTTCCAAAAAATAATAGGGAGAAGGAAAAACGTAAACAAAACCCACTTTGATGGAAAAACATCCGGTGCGGAAGCAGGAGGACAAAGGGATTATTTTGGTATTTTAATGTATGAACAAAATGAACACATACACATTTTGATATCTTTGTTAAGCGGTTCGTTAACGAAGAGAAGCATATTTTGTTTATTAACTGACAAGCTCCGATAAACCGATTACGAAGCACAAAGCGCTTTTGAAAGTTGCACAAACTCTACTTTAATTGTTGGAAAATGTCCGTTAGTTAACGAATGTAACCACCAGCCGAGACAACTTTTATAATATGAAATTTTATATGAAACAGCTGCTTTTTTGTGATTTCAGAGTTGGCCTCATAGTAAAAGTTGTCCAGTTTGATACTCGGCATTGCGGGTTGTTTTATAACAACCTGTACTACTCAAAAGAAAAATAGTTTAAAAAAAACAAAAAACCGACTTTAAAAAACCTACCTCTAAAAAGCAAGAAATAATATTCGTAATAATAAAATACGTCTATTGAAGTCGGGTGGGGCTTTTAGAATAAAAAAAAGGAATCTGTAACAAAGTGGTACTTACCTACTTTATTATTATGATTCACATCTTTAAAATAACTCATGCAAAATCAAAGTTACTCGGAATGCGGTAATTAGTGACTGAATGAAGTTCTCTCTGGTAGGGAAGTAAGTAATTGGTCTAGCTAGATTAATTAAAGGTTGATAGATTGCCACAAATTGTCTATCGACAAATCGTGGTTTTTCTTTCGTTTTTTTATTGTAGGTATATGAATGAAATGAGTTTGTTTTATTAATTCAAAGGCGGCAATATCCACTCAATTACATTTTGAGTCGGTTACTTTCTCACTCTCTCTATATTAAGATAAAGTAACCGACATCGCTCGAAGGATTGCTCAGCTGAAGTGGCAATGGGCGGGACACATAGCGAGAAGAACCGATGGCCGTTGGGGCGGAAAGGTTCTGGAATGGCGACCGCGCACCGGACGGCGCTCCGTGGGTAGGCCTTCGACAAGGTGGACCGACGATCTGGTGAAGGTCGCGGGAAGCCGCTGGATGCGGGCAGCGCAGGACCGATCGTCGTGGAGATCCTTAGGGGAGGCCTATACCCAGCAGTGGGTGTCGTGCGGCTGATATGATGATGATGATGATGACATTTTGAGTAAAAATTTTTCAATGATTTGTATAGTTTATAGTACAATGTCGGGTTTCATATAAACTCTATTTTTTAAACTGTATTTTGTATAGATTGCCACATTTAATGTGTAAGATGTAACCTAAGTATTTATAAACTACGCCATTTTAGTCCATTTTAGACATCGAGTGGATATTGCCGTCTTTGATATTATATGATTCAGTTACTTTGTTTTATGTAAGCTTAGAGTAAGACGGGCTTGGACGAAGCCGTCGCTGCTTGAAGTATGTAAGTTATCTCAGTACCAGGAAATTTATTTTTATTTTATTTGATTTGGGGAGCTTACAGCATCATTTACAAATTATGGAAATAAGTATAATATGTTATTTATATTTAATATGTTAGACAAATGGAAATTGTTAAGCAAATAGGGGTCCTCTAGGCTAGGCTAGAGCTTGGGTCCGGATGCCAATAATCTGATCTTATTAAAACAAGCAAATCAAATATCTGTGGTAGTAAACAATAGCAGAGTTACATCCATGTTACATCACTCGCTGTCACATGTCCCATAAATACAACGACCATTCACAATGCTATTAATATTAAGATAAATGATATACTAGAAAAAGTCCATTCACCTGTAACACCACAGACTGGCCTCAAACCCGCACCCTTGGGATTCAAGCCCAATACACTGACCTACCGAGTCGCGTAGCTACCGAGTCACGTAGGATCGGCGAAATTTTCTATAACTTTTTAACATTTTTGCTGCAAGCCAGCGTTATATTTTCATCAATGTAAAAAAAAATTGAGTTTGGTCAGTGTATTGGACCCGAATCCCAAGGGTTCGAGTCCCGTCTGAGGTGTTACATGTGATTCGATTTTTTCTAGTATTATCGACCATTATAACTTTTTGCACCGTATTAAAAAAAACTTGTTTTTATTCATATACAGGTCTCGAAGCAGCCTAAAATGCCAAACTACCTATCTGGTCTCGCGTTATTTTAGTTGACTACAAGGTACTTTACCTATAAAAAAATGTGAACGATGTATTTAGAAAGGGGATATCGCTTATCGTACACATTATACCTTGTATAATAAATAGGTAATAATAACCGAGCGAAAATATCCGTCTACGAACAGCAGTTACGCATAAGCTCTCGAATACAAGCATGAATTATCTTACTTAAATTGTTTCAAGAATTTTAGATGCTATTAATCTCTTCTCAGTACGAATTTGGTGTTGTTAAGTTAAATTAGTAGGCAACTGTTGTTTCCCGGTATAACCATAATTATCTTCCCATATAACCATAATTAGCTAACTCTATTATATAGATGTTATTGAATTGGCCTCTTATAAAAGCAAGCAGTAGGTACTAGAATTTACTAAATCTTCGTATAATACTTTCTTCCTTTGCGCTGCGACCGTCTTATGCGCTAATCCGCCCATTTATAAGATTAACAAAGTTTTATGGCACTTTCGCTAAATCGCTAAAATGTGCTGCCATGCTGCTTAAACTAATGCTCTAAATTTTGTTGAATTTATCAATGTCTAGAAATTAAATAGGAGTATTATTATGAAAATGCTAAAAAACTTGTAAAAAAACCCAAATATTGATTTATCACTTTCAAAGTGTAATTTAATTTGTGTGTTTTTGTTTCGGCTTATCAAAATCATTGTTTATAGGACCTATAAGTACCACAATATGATAATATGAGTATCTAAATAAACAGAATGTGCATAATGTACTGTACCTATTACCTATCAACGCGTATTCAATAGTAGATTGTTATACAAGACGCTAAAATGACCCATTGCATACGAGGTAGTTTTATTCCCGAGCTTTAGCGAGGGAATAAATAGAAACCGAGTTACAATGGGTTCAACTTTTCACTACGATTGCGAGAAAATAAAATACAATATTAAATAGTTTATACGTACTTCCGTAAACGAATCCACTCGTTTTTCTATCCTCCACTTCATAAACTTTTTGTACAGTATTTAAATAAATAATTTGTGCTTGATGGCAAAAAGATAAAAAATATTTCTTTCCTATTACAGTCACACAATTCAATCAGTTTGTAATTATAGAAAAAATCTAAAGATTTCGCGCCACGGTACCTTTTTTAATTTCTGCTGTAGCAGTTAAAGCAACACAACCACGCATTCTACGATTCACTCTGTGCACAGAGTATAAATAAGTCTATGATTTCTTCTTCTAATTTTTGTTATGGCAATCTACTCCTCTTCAGGGAGTAATTTTTGTCAGTGTCAAGTGTAATGATTTCACCGAAGAGATGCTTTTAGTTCAATTTTCAAAAATACGAATGATAAACAGTATGAAGTCGAGCGAGTCTTTATTCGTGTTTATGAATAAAGACTTTTTCGTTTTAGTAGGCTCATTGGTAAAAGACAAACATTAAAAAAGAAAAACTTTATCCCCTAGGGGTTATTATGCTATTTTATCTCGGCTCTTGTACGTTACAATGACGGACTTTTTGAGCAAGAGGAGTGAAAAATATATAACAAAGAGTACAAAAACGCGCGTAAAAGCACTCAATAGAGTAAATTACGTATGGAAAATTTCATTTCGATTTTCGGCGGTAGATGGCGTTGTACAAATTTCCCATACAAAATGTTTTTACACGCAAAATTTCTTTCTCGATAGTTGTTAGGGTAAACTGTCCCTATTTTCGGATTGTCGTGTTGATGTCATGCCGCTGCTACGCCGACAAATTTTAATCATGAACGCTCCATTGAAAATAGGCGTGTATGCTTTTGGCACCGCATATACCGAGTAGGTTGATGTCACGATGTCGTACCGTACCGACAAATGAGAAAAGGCTTCGCATTTGCAAACATGTTCTTGTGACATTGAAGTTTTAGATAAATTCCATTGCGGCGGTAAACGCTGCAGCTGGGCTGGAATATTATGTGTCACACACATGCATGTTGTTGCAGTTATATTTCCGTTGAGAACTGAGTAACATTGCTGACCTCGTGATGGATGACACCAAGAACTTTAAAATCATATTTTGGATGACACCTCAAAAAATATATGTAGGAACCTTTACCCTTAGCACGAACATTTATCGAGAAGAAATGCGCGTAAAAGTACTCGTTAGAATTTGCGTTTCGGCGGTAGATGGCGATATACAAATTTCCCATATAAAATTACTCTATAGATAGAATGTTTTTTCACTCCTCTTGCTCAAAAAGTGCGTCATTGTAACGTACAAGAGTCGAGATAAAATAGCATAATAAGCCCTAGGGGATAAAGTTTTTTCTTTTTTAATGTTTGTCTATTACCAATGAGCGTACTAAAACGAAAAAGTCTTTATTCATAATCACGAATAAAAACTCGCTCGACTTAATACTGGGGGTCTATTACGAAAAGTTTAATGCGATACACGCGGCTGCTTCCGTGCTTCGTTCTGATTGATTCCTATTACAAAGCACTTGCGTATGCGAGATTGCAAAGTGATTACGTAAATTTGACAGTTTCTCTCTAGTGGATCCGTCATTATTCGTTCAATAGACTATGGACTACGATAGCTACATTGAAAATATTTGTAATAACTATAACCGACGAACTGTGGACGACTATCGTGACCAAGTTTCGTAATAGGCCCCCAGTTTCTCATTCTTATTTTTGAAAATGGAACTAAAAGCATCTCTTCGGTGAAATCATAGACTTATTTATACTCTGTGTACAGAGTGAATCGTAGAATGCGTGTTTGTGTTGTTTAGCTGCTACAGCAGAAATTAAAAAAAGGTACCATGGCGCGAAATCTTTAGATTTTTTTATAATTACAAACTGATTGAATTGTGTGACTGTAATAGGAAAGAAATAGTTTTAATCTTCTGCCGTCAAGCACAAATCTTTTATTTAAATATTGTACAAAAAGTTTATGAAGTGGAGGATAGAAAAACGAGTGGATTCGTTTACGGAAGTAAGTAGGTATAAACTATTTAATATTGTATTTCATTTTCTCGCAATCGTAGTGAAAAGTATAGTGTAACACACGACGCTAAAACCCATTGTAACTCGGTTTCTATTTATTCCCTCGCTAAAGCTCGGGAATAAAAATACCTCATATGCAATGGGTAATTTTAGCGTCTTGTGTAACAATCTACTATTACGCACGTTTTTGTTTTCGATAGCTGTTCCTCAAGAATATTATATCCATATCAGTACCCGTAGCACGAACAGCTATCGAAAAAAATAACGCGCGTTAAACTACTCGATAGAGTATTATCTATGGCAAATTTAATTTCGCTTTGCAGCGATAGATGGCGCTGTAAAAATTTCCCATACAAAATTACTCAATCGAATGTTTTTACGCGCGTTATTTTTTTCGATAGCTGTTCGTGCTACGGGTACTGTTCGTCAAGAATCTTATATTCATATTCTATCGAGCTAGGGGTACTCTGCGGTCTTAGAACATTATAATTTGTTCCCGCAGTGGGGGGGGAGGTTTCACTTTACTATGTGGCCAACTCTGATATCGCAAAAAAAAATCTGAGGTTCCATACAAAAGCGCAATACCTACTCGACCTTGATATTATGTATGGAACAGCTTGTTTTTTTTTCGCGATATCAGAGTTGTCCCCATAGTGTAAGTTGCTTGTAATCATGAGTGGAACCACCCCACTGAGGGGACCAATTATGGTTAAAATTACTGTATTTCTTTGGTAAGTTTTTATTTGTGCCTAAAAGAAGCATCAATGCGTTACATCTTGAAAGCGATTGCGATAGATTTTGAAGTTAGACAATAGAAAGGCTGTTTATTATAAGTTTTTATCGGGTTTTAATCAACTCGTAACTACTAATGTAAAATGGTCAAAAAAAAATAACAGTTCCCCATTGTTTTATGAAGTTCTCACTATATAGAGTTTTCGAGAAAGAAAACTTGAACCATATTATAATAATAATTTATTTATTATTTATAATTTATTTATAATTCTTTGTAATTACTTACTTTATAATAGGTAAGTACCCAGTCGATTATTGTAGGTACTGTACGTCCATCAACCTTAAATCTAAACCATAAAACAAAATTTGAAAATATATATTTTTTGGAAAATAACACTGTTACGTTTAACCCCTTCTCAGTACAAAACGTACACAGCTGGAAATCTTAACTCAATGTTGATACGCCAAAATAATAGGAATGTTAAATTTTCCAAGAATAATCTTGGAAAATACTCGTATAAACGAGGGATGAGCATATTCCCAGCGTGTTATATTAGGCTTAAACCAAATAGACATGGCAGATTTAATTAATAATACAATATTCCTCTAGCATCACTTTGGTTTAATAGAAGTTAATGGAGTTAATTTTGTGATATCTAATGTTTACTGTTGTTGTATCAACTACAAACTTACAACAAAAATAATATTTTCTGTTGACAATATTAGATACTTACTACATAAAATGGCTACTTTTACAGTAACCGACTACTTACAGTAACTGATTCCTCTTTTGCTTTTAAGTACTTACCCTCAGAAAATAACTTTGAAATGAAATTGTAGTGTTAAATAATAATATCACTACAATTTCATTTTAATTAACTATATTGACCACTTACTTGTATTGTATAAAGTTTGTATGTTCAAAGAAAAATTACCTACCCATAACATAGATTATATTAGCCATAAATAAAAATAAAAAAAAATAACTCAAGAATCTGTACGAGGCAAGTCTTCAATGAGCTCCTCGGAACTAACAAAAATTATCATCGTCTCTCTCATCGTGGCCGGAACTCAAAAGTCGTTAAAATACATAATAATATACTGAATAGAAAATATTTTAAAGTTGCTTCTCTTGCTTTGAGCCTGCTGAGCTATTGTTTTTTTGCTTTTTGTCAAATGCCATTCGATGGGAAAAAATGGTTTTCTATTAAATTATTGACTGACTAGTTTTGTCGTTTATCCCATGCTACGAGAAATTGCTACGATATCGTCAGTTCGGTTTGGAATGCTACGAGAAATCGTAACGGTTGTGTACACTTTCAACGGTTGTATGTTTCACGAAGCGTAGAACTTCTAACTATATTTTAAGATGTAACAACAACATTTTTACTTTTGTTATCATAATTAATTATTATGAACTTTGATTTCGAGAACAAACAATAAGGTATTCCCACTCGTAGGTATAAAAATATATAACTGTTCAAAAACGGCCTGAGATTTTATTACAGAGAACTAATTATGTATCCGAGACAATAGAAATAAACTTTCTTTGTTTCTCATTTTTTATTATTAAGTTTATTATATATGTATTTGCAAATAATTAAAAAGTGTTTTTTATGTTATGAATGTTATTTTCGTAGCGGCGACTGAGGTTGAAAAAAATAAATAATTACATTTAATATAATATTAAAAACACGACTGCCCTGCCAAAACCGAACTAAAAAGTTAAAAATAACGATCGTCATTGTAGGTGGGGGGGGGAAGTACTCTAAACAATGGAGATATAAAATTTTACTTAAGGTGGTACCCTGAGCGAAAGTGGCGCCGCGGTGAATTATATTTAATATTATAATTCTAATACACAATTTTAAAAATGTTTATCGTGGAGATTTTAGGGCTCACAGTCTAGTATTTTTAGACGGTATCGTTACATTCCCTCGTAGTCACTGCTAGAAGTAGATAGCAAAACTGCTAAAAGTGGCCGTTTTTGACACATTTGCTAACTACTTCTACAAATGACTACGAGGGCATGTGGTGATACCTTCTAAAAATACTAGACCATGGGCCCTAAAATCTCCACGATAAACATTATTGAAATCTTTTTCTATTAATAAATTATTAAATAAAAACCTCTGAGGGCGCCACTTTCGGTCATACAACCGCCTTAAAGGAAACATTCCTTTATTTTTGAAACTTCCCACATCCAGGAATCGAACCGGCTAAAATTCGAAAAAACGAGACCCTGTACTTTTCTGATGTAATCAATAGGATCAATCATAAGGATCAAATCTGTCTAATATAACAAACATGGTAAATGAAATGAAAGGAAAACCATATAAACATACCGAGTACAGGAACCCTGAAAACATTAACACTCTCTGTTTTTTTAGGCAGTCATGTAAAAATAAAAATACAAGGTACAGTTAGACTCAGAATTACCTAAACAATATTAGTACTACGTCGCATCAATAGTTAATTTTGATGTTGCAATTTCCCGACCAAGCATGTGTCTAAAAAAGTGGTAAAATGTTTTATCTACTAGTCGAAAACTACAAATCGAAAGTCGCATCTAGTAATATTTCTCGAATCTTCCATCGTCTACGTTTTTGTTATCGTATGCTAGTATCATTCATTGGATTGAGGTGAAATTTAGTGCAGAGATAAACTTTTTCTTCGGTTGGTGCTATTTTATGACTGTTCCCTTAAATCCCATATGAGATATTTATTATTCCTTTAGATAGAACAAAAGTTATCTTGTATTTAGAACAAGAAAAAAAAATTAGTTATTATTATTCCTTTCTTTATTTTGTTCCCCGTCACTACGAAATAGGACAAGATTTAGATGAGAGTAGAAAATGTTTTTTATGATGATTAGGTTTCTAATAACTGTTAGAAGTTTTGAATTAGGTAGGTAGGTACTAACTTTAGGCAGAGTACTCATTTTATCTATCAAAATGACAAACTCACTATGAAATGAACTCGTTTTAAGGTACGAACAGTTACGAACGTCGAAAGGAAGAGGTTTAATTACTATAGTATGGATAATATTGATAAAATAAAACGGCATTAATATTAAATTTTATTTATTTACATTTTCCAAAAAAATCAGTTTATTATAATAATTTTTCTTAGGTTTGACATAATAGGTACTTAATTTTTTAACGATATTATCGCATTCCTTTTTTCGTTTAACAAAGAAGGATGGCATTTTTTGAATTCTCAACTTTATCTTAAAACACTTCTCTCAATTATTCGTTTTATTTATGCGAGAAGAGAATTTTTAAGAGAACTAAAAATAATGCCCGTTACAATAATAAAAAAAATACGTTGACCGATTACAAACATTGAACGAGATAATAATATCTTCGTCCTTACACGGTCTAAAATTTGGTCACCTAGCTCGACTAGAAAATAATGAACACTAAATTCCAACAATAAGAACCACCAATATTCTTCGTCATTTAAACATAATAAGACGTGTAACTTTGGCCAGCATGTCAGCCGCACGAGAGGCCTAGTGTTTGACATTGGTCTCCACATCCACAACCTAAGTTTAAGGATGTCCACAACAATCAGTCCTGCGTTGCAGGCATCCGCAGCTGCCCGCGACCTTCAGAACATTTTTGCCCCATCGCCAATTCTTCACGCTATGTGTTCAACATTAAGAATACATGGCCATAGAATAGAACTTTTTATTACTATAACCTACCTACTTATTACATCGATGAGAGTTAAGACCTTCTTGTAAATATAAAAACTTTGTTTTTTTATTATTTGTTTTTCCGAATACTGACTTTTAAAACAATCCTAAATCAGAATAAGTAACAGAAAAACTTATTTTGACCAATGTCTAGCTTTAGTTTTGAAGATAATCTGGGTAAATTCCAATAAACTCTGTGTTTAAAAATTTAATAACTGTATACAGATACTGCTCTAACATTACATTATTATGTAAGTCATCGATCATACACCTAGCTATCTTAAAATTATTAATTTACATAAATGACTCCGAAACTAAAAATTTAACCACTTTCACACATCATGTTTAAATTAGTTGATATTATTTTTTAATATACACTTGTAACTGCAATTGTTTTTTCACAACGTTTAAGCTCATGATCACAATCTTCTCACATAACATCAGAGTTCGTACACAAACAGTAATCAAAATATATAACATAATTTTTCATAGGTCTTATTTTAACTTTGGTCGTTTGCTAATCGTATAGGTCTTTTTTTGATATAGTGGAGATGGCGTAGAAACCGCTGCTGTCGGTCACCTCGTCTGTGCTCTCCGTCAATCAGGAAATATCAGTGTTCTCGACTTTGTAAAGGACACGGCGACGACGTAAATCTCATGAGTCTCCGTTGGGCGCTGTGGTCACAGTGCTGCAGTTGGCGCGAGTCGACCTCGTGGAGCTCCGCCTTAACCCGACTGGATTAAGCACAATCATGTTCTCGCTTTTTCTCTTACCATGGTATTTGCAGAAGAGGAGTTCCTTCATACCTTTCCGAAAATTCTTTGACAGGAAAGCGTACAGAAGAGGATTTATACCAGAGTTGAAGTAGGTGATTAGAAAAGTGAGTGGAGTGAGGAGCGTGCTGAAGTCGCTGGTGCCTTCGTAGCCGCTGGACCAGTACTGCCACATCTTGCGGGCGTGGAAGGGCAGGTTGCAGATGGCGAAGGTGAGCACGACCACGATGAGCATGCGCACGACACCGCGGCGCGCGCGCAGCACGTTGCGCGATAGGTGGCTGAGGTGGTGGCAGTCGCGAGACTCCGCGCTGCGACTGTTCTTCACTGTGTTATTGTTCTTCATGCTGCGCATCAACATTTTCTGTTGAAGAAAAAAAATAAGATTACTATTAGGTAATGGGGCGCTGACTTCAGGCTTTGATTTTCTAAAGTGAAAAAACTTTATAATTTAAGTACTTATTATACTGATTCAAAAAATAATCAACGTAGAGGTTTTCAAATAAAAAAAAACTAGTCGAAATGCCCTTTTTCATAGCTGTCTGTGATACTTTTATAACGGTTCGAATGGCAAAAAAAATCTTACAAAATGTCGAATTTAATCGGAAATGTGCAAAATATATGCGGTTCATTTGTATGCGTACTTGGGCTATCGTGAAATATCGAGTTTTATGTTCCGGCGGCGGAGGCGGAAAGTAAATTGAATCAACGCCGGATCACCCGGCTTCCAAGCCTAAACAATAAATCAAGCTAAGAATGTTCTATTAACATACTCGTACCTAGGTACATCTCCATAATTTATTTAATCTTCTAATCTCATTCGGAATTTGAAAATTGTACCCACCTGTCAGTTTTCGTTCATAGAATAAATCGCGAACAAGAATTTTATATTTATATTGCGACTCGAGAATATGAATGAAACATTCGTTATAGAATAGAGCGTAGGTAGCTATACTGAAAGAAGGCATTCATCAGCTGCCAGTATGTTCTTGAAATAGTCAAAATAATATAAAATACATGACGTGTAACTTTTTCAAGTTGTCAAAGTTCGTTTGTTAGCAATATCCTTTGTAGTACAAACGTTTGTTATGGACAACGTTGATCTCGAGCACTATCAAGAAGGTATCTCTTGACCAGATATTGCTTTCATAGGATGATCAGTATTTAATTAAATATTTTGGTTCAAATAAACTTTATGAATGTTTCGAAACAATATTGTTAGAACGTTATCTTTGTAATAGCTGTTTGTAGAGTGATTGTTTTATATTATTAATCTTTTGAAATTGTATAATTAAAATATTTCCGAAAAACATGAACCTAAAAAATTTGGTAGGTAGCCTATTTTATATTGAATGTATGTTGCACAAATTAATAAATTAATAAATTAAGTATAAGTTTAAAAGTAACTAATTATGTAAGTAGTTCTTGTTGAATAATAAAATAATAAGAAAATTTGTTGATAGAGTAGATATTTGAAAAT
Source organism: Agriphila straminella (assembly GCA_950108535.1). Lineage (NCBI taxonomy): Eukaryota > Metazoa > Arthropoda > Insecta > Lepidoptera > Crambidae > Agriphila > Agriphila straminella. Next base: position 10,516,749 of record OX467308.1, read on the forward strand.
ATGATACCTATTTATTGAAAACGATACAAAGCTCCAGTCCAGGAATTATAATAATTTCCCTATGGATCCCTATTTCACTGAACGCAAAAAACGTTTTATTCAGGAGATTTGACGGAAAAATTGATACATTGACAAGCAAAACGATATTTCCGATATTTCGATTTATATGCTTATACTAATACTAATAAAGATTGTATAGCAGTTACACAGTGTTTTGTCACTTTCTTTTCAATGTCAAATTCAAATAGTTTGACAGAGAGTCATTCATTCATTCTCTCTGTGGTATTAATTTTTGTGGCAAGAAGTAAGCCTACGGACTTTCTTCAATTTCCAATCAATGTAACGGAGAGATAATTATCTGCCTGTAAGATGTTGGTTATATACAAAATGTCATCATATTATTGACTTTCTAAGTGGTTTCTTATTTTGACAGTGTGTAATGTTAGGACCACTGAGTTGTCAGAAATAACCTTAGTTTCTGTGGTACCAACAAAAGTGCGTTGAGGTTCAAAGGTGGGCGCTTTCTCCACGCGTGGGCACTGCGTCGCGCAGCACTGCACCCGGCCCAGCTGTTGCAGACCGTGGGAGCTCTGCCAGAGGCCCACTGCGATCCTCGTGTACAGCACCTGTTAAAATACAAGACTATAATATCAAAGAAATCAAAAACAAATAACTTTAAACCTTTTTTTATTATTCGCTTAAGGCGCCCTACTACCCACTACTAGCGCCGCCAATACATTTATTTTTATTACTCATAAACCAAGTCAATATTTAAAAAAGCTAAGATCATGCCCTATATCAGTACAGTCATAATAATCAAATGACTATTTTTATTATTTTCAAATCGGGTCGCAAAGAGCCGCATTATACATTTATTTTTATTACTCGTAAACCAAATCAATATTTAAAAATGGATTTTAAAACTTACAGTAAGAATGAAAACTCTTGCAGAGTTATTTAAAAAATATTAGAGACAATTCCGCAGGGCATGATCTTAGCTTTTTTTAAATATTGAATTGGTTTACGAGTAATAAAAATAAATGTATTGGCGGCGCGAGTAGTAGGTACTACGGTGCCATAAGGGCAAATTTTAGCAAAACGTAAATTCGTCAAAAAGAAAGAATCTCATAAAATGCGGCTCTTTGCGACCCGATTTGAAAATAATAAAAATAGTCATTTGATTATTATGACTGTACTTCATTATTGTATAGGGCAAGCTAAATAAAACGCTTTAATAACTACGATACGACTACGACCACCTAGTCATTTGTTTTCATTGCATGTACTTTATTGTGTTTTTATGTAAAAAAATCTCTCCATTCTCACTTTCCACTTTATTTTCAGGCTACGATCGATGTTTAATCTCCATAAATTGTAAATTTGCCACTGATTTATGTACATACTGCGCTTCGGAAGAAAATCCTCTGCACTTTGTCATAGGTACAGAGGCTTGCATAATTATACGATACAGAGTTTCCTAGGAGCTTGTTTGATTTATGTTTCCCTATTATGAAATTATAATGCAAATCGAAACATTATGTAAAATAAAAGGAATGATGGTTTTTAAATTAGTACCTAACTAAGTTAATTAGAAATTGTTTTTAGGGTTCCGTACCTCGAAAGGAAAAAACGGAACCCATATAGGATCCGTTTCGTCCGTCTGTCTGTCTGTCAAGACCCTTTATCTCGTAAACGCGTGGAGGTATCGTGTTGAAAAAACCATAAACCAAATGTACAGTCCCTTGAAGCCGTGAAAAATCAAACTTCTAAGTTAACGTTAAAAAAAGAAATTGCCGTTTATGTCGCAAAAAACGCATGTTTCGACTCTCTCAAGGGAATCTAAATTTATATGATACTTTCCGTTGACCGTATAAGACAATACTTGCCATATTTCATAGTTCTACTATGAAATATGGCAAGTATTGTCTTATACTACAAGTACAGGGAAAATTCTAAAAACTATTAGTAATTAAACCATTAACAATAGGTATAGTCTTTTTAAAGTACGTAATCAATCATCGAGTTTGTACGCAACGCTCGGTGGGCGTATCCGACACGTCCTTGTCCGGTTTTTTTTATATTTTCAGTCCTTATCATATCACTATTATTACTATCGATTATCTATTATTATTATCATCGATTATTTCAAATAACGTAAATCTTCGCTTTTCGGATTATTCTTCAATTTAAGACATATACTCGTAAGATAGAAAACACCTTAACAAATGAAAATCATTGACCGAGCGAGCACGAATTGCGAGCGAAGCGTCTCTGCTTCAACTTGGGCAAAAATTATTTCGTATGTCCGGCTGTCTGTACTTTCTCAACCGATTCTCGTGAAGTTTTATGAGCAGGTTCGAACATTATATAAGTAGGTATTTTTTTTAATACAGTTGCTCGAAAATGTAAGTTTACAATGACGGTCGAGCGTGCGGTATGCTGATTTTACCGCACGCCGTGCGTTTTTGTTTACGGATTAGTACAGCGTGCGGAAAGTTGATTTTACCGCACGCCGGCGCCGTGCGTTTTTGTTTACGAACGTTTTTTTTTAATTTCTACTAGCTTCTGCCCGCGACTTCATCCGCGTGGACAGTAGAAAAATATTGTCCATCAGCCATTTTTGATGTCCCCACTGCTGGGGCACAGGCCTTCCTTATGGGTGGTAAGGAGGACGGGCCATGACCCACCACGCGGGCCCAATGCGGATTGGTGGGTGACCAATAAAATAGAAAAATATTGCAACCAGTTTATAATGACCCCTTTAGTGTATGAAAGCTAGTACTACGGAGAGTCAAGCTGTCTCCCTGGTTCCACCCACCTGAATTTGATGAAACATAGCTTAGATTTTAAGTTGGACCTCAATCTACTAAATTGTGAAAAATCCGTCAAAATTCGTCAAGCGGTTTTTGCAAATATTTAGAATTTACATTTTTATTATATGTATAGATTACAATTTCAGTAGTACCTATAATGTTTTCTTGCAAATGTATTAAAAAACGTTGGCACACGGTTGTTAAGGTTTTTTAAAACTCGTGACGATTTTATAACCCTTCAACTCGTTTTAAAAACCTCCTTACCAACCTTGTATCATAAACTACTACTGTCACGCCAGTATTTAATTTTTTTTCAAAATGGCGGAGATATGTAAAAACCTTATATCAGTCCGGCTTTCTTGAAATGTGTGTTCTCCTCTACAGGTCGCATTTCTCAACCGATTCTCGTGAAATTTTGTGAGCAGGTTCGAATATTATATATTACATTTTTTTGTCACAACAGTTTTTTAAGTTTTTCAAAAATGGCGGGGATAATATTTAAAAAAATAATTTTAACACACATGTCACATTTCTCAACCGATTCTCGTGAAATTTTGTGTGCAGGTTTGATAATTATACTAAAGAATGCTTTGTCAAGCCAGTTTTTCGAAATTTATCAAAAAATCACCCATTTCGAAAAATGTTCAAAATGAGAAGCGCCATCTAGCTGCGAATAAATATACCAAACAGCACGTACCTACTATGTGCTTTGAAAACCTCATGAGTGTGTGGGAAAAAGGGGTGGCGACATCTTTTGGATTATTTTTTAAACAACATACAATTTGAGCAACTTTTTAATAGGATTGTCAAGCAAACGGTCTTCATACAAACGGCGATAACGTTTCCCACCCTCTAAACCATAACCTACAGTAATTAATTTTTGGTATGTTTTTGAAATGCCTAAATACTAGGACTGTACGTTATGATTTTTTAAATATCTATAATAGATTTCGAAATATTTGCATTTTAGTGATTTCATACAAAACACAGAAGTGCCAATATTTTCAAATCTACAATGAATATGAGCTGTAGGCCTCGCGTTAAGAGGATTGTCAAGCAAACGGTCTCCGTTTGCTTGACAATCCTCTTAACGCGAGGCCTACAGCTCACGGAGCCACGAAACAAGATTTTCTGTTATATTTTATTTTGTTATTATATTAATATTAATTATCTTTAAAATGTATATCGTAATAATAATTATTGTCATATATGATAGTATATTTTGCATACCATATTATTGGCTAAACCATTTTAGCTTAAATTACCACAATTTTATACCATGTTTACAAGCGAATAAAGATTTTGTATTTTTATTTGTTCATAGGTAGGTAGTTTGTTTCATTTTCCAAAACATAAAATAATTTTATGAATCATGAAATGAATGAACATTATCGATCACAAATAAGATACCAATTTCTTGCAGATGTTTCAATAAATTCACCATTTTAGGTGTTTTCAAAGAATACCCTTTGAAAACACCGAAAATGCTATAAATCAGCAAATGTTTCATTTAATAGTAGATTATACAACAAGTGAAAAAAGAGGGAATTTAGTTCGAGGGACTAAGTTGGATCCCGAGAGCAGCGAAGGATTCTAGAGTTGAATCCCGAGCGTAGCGAGGGATTCAAAAGTAGAATCCTGAGCGAAGCGAGGGATACAAAGGACCGAGATGAAATTTTTTTTTCACGAGTTGTGTACTCTACTTTTTACCATTGACTGCGAGAAAAAAAAAGGCAGTAGGACCTATAGTATTTATAGTTGTCCATCAGCCATATTTGATGTCCCCACTGTGGGGCACAGGCCTTCCTTATGGGTGGTAAGGAGGACGGGCCATAACCCACCACGCGGGCCCAATGCGGATTGGTGGGTGTTAACGACTGCAAATGCAGCCGGGACCGACGGCTTAACGTGCCTTCTGAAGCACGGTGGAGCTCGAGATAATACAGTTTTGGTCACCCATCCCATGACCGACCCTTGCGAACGTTGCTTAACTTCCGCAATCGCTGGGCCAGGCAGGCGCTAAACCACTGCGCCACCGAGCTAACTAAGAGGGAATCTACATGATCAGTCTGGCATCAGTCCACTTCATCAGTTTGTATAGACTTTGAATTTTTACAGACTGAAGATCGTACGAGACTGATGGAATGGACTGATGCAAGACTGAACAACTAATCTCCCTCAAATATATAAAAAAGAACCCAAATATAAGACACTAAAAAGGACCTTATTGATTTAGCGGGATATTTTTTAGAAAAGAACTTAAAGATAAGACACTTAAAAGAACCTAAATAAAATTGGCGGGATTATTTTTGTCATTTAATTGTAGAACTATAATTTTATCTATGGAATAGCTCCATACTTTCAGCACCTTTTATTTTTTTTGTACACCTAATTCATACGATGCGCGCTTGTTCCAAATTCAAAATATTTTTATTCACTCGGTGAATAAAAACGCGTTTTATTCACTGTTATCAATGAATAAGACGCACTTTTTTGAGTGGCGATGGTAAAAAAATATTTAACCTAAAACATTTTTAAAGCCTATTTATCTGGTTAAATCCATCTTCATTTTGATCAACAGCTGTGGTTTAAAAATCCAATAATATAACTGTGTCCTGACTAATGATATAAAGCCTCACTGAGCTAAAACGGTCGAGGATAATTAAATATGGAAAGCAGCTTTCCTTTGTGACATTATACCTATCCAATAAAGTTTTAAGTACGGAATTTATTTTTATGTCAAATCATTATCCAATTTTTTCGAGAGCGAAATAAAAGGGTCCTACCATCAGAATTAATGTTATTCACCTCGGCATAAACGAACTTGTGAATATTCGGTGCCTGTGATACTAAGTAAACTCAAATAATATTAAAAGATGGATTCTTTTGTTGGTTAGCTAGCACCCCGTTAATTGGTGTTTGGTTTCTGTATTTTGCTTTAATTAAACAAATTGAACAAAAGTGGTTTTAAGAAAAATATCAACACGGATCAAAGAAATAGTTCTGAGCAAAATTAATAATAGTTTGTTTATCTTTATTTTTTTATTATTTTATATATTTTTATTTTCTTCTATTGCTTTCATTTGAATCTTCGTGACTTTTAAGGAGTTAAAAATAGTTTACCTTACACTATCAAACATTTAGTAACAATTTTACCACAATCATTAAATTATATCAATTAATCATTAATGTGGATCAATTTATCTGAAATAAAAATTATTTAATTTAATTTAATTTGTTAATTTAAATATTCCGTGGACGCTGTTTCTGGTCTTATTTGCAAAATTTCTCGGAAATAGAACATTCGTTTATGTTAAAACCAACCATAAAAATCGGAGATGTTAACACCTTCAATCTTAATCGAACAGTTTTTTTTAACTAACTTGAAAACGAAGAAAAGTAATAAAAAAATTTAAAAATTGAGAATTCGGTGCTAGTTCTCAACGCAACCGCCGCGTTGGAACGCGCACTGATTTGAACCCAAAGTGAGTAGAGTTACGTTCGATTTCACTCCATCACGGATCGACCCGCTCGGATTGACTCATATTAAGGCCTTAATAAACACTATGTATATTTATAAATTCAAGCGACATTCACTAAGTCTCGCCTTAATCATACATATCAATCATATTCATCAGCCATTTTTAGTGTTCCGTGCCTAAAGGGTAAAAACGGGACCCTATTACTAAAGCCGGCCACACACAGACGGAATCCCGTTACGGAATTCCGAACGGATTAGCTGCGTTCGGAATCGCGTATGTACGGAATTCCGTAACGTGATTCCGTCTGTGTGTGGCCGGCCTTAGACTCCGCTGTCGGCCTGTCTGTCTGTCACCATAGGCTGTATTTCATGAACCGCGATAGCTTGACTGTTGAAATTTTCAAAGATGATGTATTTCTGTTGCCGCTATTTGCTGCTATTTTTCATTAAAGTATAAACATACTAAAAACAGAATAAAATAAATATTTGAGTGCCCCACACAAAAGTATGGGAGCCCCTCCCATACAACAATTTTTTTTGCCGTTTTTTGTTACGGAAACCTTCGTGCACGAGTCCGACTTGCATTTGGCAGGTTTTTGATATCTCCCACTTAGACATTGAATTTCGTTTTGGATGAATTAAGAGCTTGGGCTATTTAACCCACCACTCGGGCTCATTGGTTGGTGCTAACAACGTGAATTATAGACGGAACTAACGACTTACGTGACTTCCGAAGCACCCATACCCATCCCATGACCAACCCCTGGTCAACCGCAGGCTGAATGAATACGCTAAGATGCTATCGAGCTCCTTTTAAGGGTTCCGTACCCAAAGGGAAAAAACGGGGCCCCTATTACTAAGACTCCACTGTCCGTCTGTTTGTCACCAGGCTGTATCTCATGAACCGTGATAGCTAGACAGTTGAAGTACAGCTGTGAAAATTTCACCTGTCTCTTTCTGTTGCCGCTATAACAACAAATACTAAAACAGAATAAAATAAATATTTGAGGGGGCTCACATACAACAATGTTGTATTGATAATGGTACGGAGCCCTTCGTGTGCGAGTCCGACTCGCACTTGGCCGTAAACATTTATTTGAAACCACACAACAATACACAACTTTACAAAGACAGTAAGAAAAACTAAATACAAACACTAACTCAAGCTTACGCGCTCACTAGACATGAAATAAAACACTTTTAACGGATACTAGCGCGGTTTTATTGAAAGTACTTTGGTAATTAGTTGGTATTTGGTTTGATTTTTGATTTTCCCGACGTTTCGGCACCTTTGCAGCTGCCGTGGTCACGGGGGACTGAAGCTACTTGTGAGCCTACCCTCAAGCGATGAATTTTTTAGAACGTTCAGAAATTAAAATTTATCAAATTTAATTAGTTTAATTTTGGTTTGGTTTTAATTTAATTTTATATGTTAGAAAGAGAGAATCTACTGAAACTACTACCATTTCAAAAAATTTGGAGGCCCCTCCAAGAAAGAAATGGCGAAAGAAAACTTGGAGAGGAAGGCCGACCTCCGTCTTTTATATTAATTAATTAATTTGCAAAAGGAACTAACCGTATCATTAGATCTTACAGTGTGTGTTTGGGGCTTTAGCTTGTGAATGATGGGGTCCCAAGCTGGTGGAATTTTCCAACCATCATCTCTATTGAAATTAGGATATTTATTTATTTCGATAGCCTCGCGGAGCATTCTAGGAATGAATCTACGTTCCCTAGCAAGGATTTGGGGTTTGTCAAATCTAATATAATGGTTGGGCCCCTCAAAGGCGTGTTCACTCACTGCAGACTTGTTATCGCGCCTATGTTTCATGTCAGCTATATGTTCTTTAACGCGGGTCCCTATGCTTCTCTTTGTTTGCCCGATGTAGGAGAGCCCACAGTCACAATCTAGTTTGTAGACGCCTGCGGCTTGAAGGGGGATATTACACTTGACAGGTCGTAAGAATTGGTTGATCTTCTTCGGCGGCTTGAAGTAAGTTTTGATTGACGCTCGCTTCAGAATGTTTCCAATCTTGTCAGTGACACATACATAATCAATCATAATCATCAGCCAACCATGCTAGTACCTACGCACTATGTCTGTAGTAATTTTCTTTTCTTTTCTCATTCGAGTTTAGGAGTGATACTAAACCTTACATAAATATTAACATCAAAATCCTACAATAAAAATGAAAAAAATGGTAATGAGAAAAACTCTTTCCAATATAAAAAGTGAGTAATCGAAAAAAGAGAAATTGCTATGAATACTTCGAAAACTCGTTAACGGATATTTTACTGAACATTTTATTTGGTAACCTTACAATTTAAGCAAACAGATTATTACAAGGGCATAATGGCTTTCCCATCAATCGAAAGGAAAAAATAATATGAATATGGTATAATTTTTTTCAACTACTTTACGCCTTCATTGCCCTTATACTTATTACAAAGTGAAAAATGTTTTTCATCGAAAATTCTCATGTCAAAACGAAATTAGGTTTTTATACATTTGTTTTTCTTTGCATAAAAAGCTATGATGTTATTGCAAAGTCTTCTATTTGTCTATTTTTAATGTTCCGTACCCTAAGGGTAAAAACGGGACCCTATTAATAAGACTCCACTGGCCATCTGTCTGTCTGTCATCAGGTTGTATTGTACCTATCTCATGAACCGCGATCTAGAGACAGTTGTTTTTTTTTAAACTGCAGAGCCTGATTCGAAAGTTGAATTTTGGGAGCCACGCATTTCCAACCGAACTCTAACCCCAGTTGTCGGTTGCGAATGTTTGTATACTTACCCATGCATCGGTCACCACGAGCCGAATCGAAATCGGGCACTCTATTTAAAACTCGTCTCTCTTTCCTAGCTTTATCGTCAATTTTCTAACACTGCTCCAAAACACGAAAACTTTAATTTTAATTGAAAGATGCCTAGAATCCAAGTGGAATGAACTCACAACTTTTGCTATCCGGAATGTAACAGATTTTACTGAGTTATGTAACTTATATAACAGATTTTGTTCTGCCATTCATTAAGTGTTGTGCCGTAGTTTCCTTGAAATGAAAACTTGTAGAGTGCTTCTTCAGAAAGACGCTACATTTTAATTTCAAATAGATTCAATCTCTAACTCTTTGGAATAAATACCTATGCAGAGTAGAAATAAAAGAAGGTAGTTGGAGGGAAAGTACCCTAAATATAGGTATATTGATGATGGCAAATTTTACTGAAAGACATTCATTTTCAAAAAAAAGTAAAACTGCATTGAACTGAAACTGAGTTTTAGAATAAAATTTCAGTCGGGAATCGAACGGGCAATAACCAAAACATTAACATACTGTACTTTTATTATACCAATCAATAGAGTCGATGATTAGGGCCAATTTCTTCATAATAACAAAAATGTTATTCTAAATCTAAAAAGATTCAAGTCAGACTCGAGAAAGATAAAAAAATGCACTTAAATACATAGGTAGTTTAGCAAAAAATTATTAACTTACCTACTTTTCTATCTTTCTTGGGTCTGTCTTTAATTTAAGAAACTATGTTATTTAGACGAAATTGATCCTTATCATTGAACCTATTGATTGGAATCGTAAAAGTACAGGTGTTATTATTTTTTAGGGTTCCGTAGCCCAAATGGCAAAAAACGGAACGTTATAGATTATTCATGTCTGTCTGTCTGTCCGTCCGTATGTCACAGCCACTTCATTGCGAAAGTATTTGGACTACACAGTTGAAACTTGGTAGGAAGATGTATTCTGTAAACCGCTTTACGATTTTAACACAAAAAAAAGATTAAGGGGGCTCTCCATATATGGAACAGGAACAAAAATTTTATCACGTTCGATTTTCAAGATTACATTTATTTATTATTATTTTTTTATCGTTTTAGCGCGAAGTGCAGTGTCTGTGGTTTGAAGGAGGTTGAAAATTGCTTTAATTTATCTCTGTGAGTATTTTTACGTTATTTTTTCCATGTTTTTATGTAACTTGTATATTCGGGTTTATTATGATAAAAAGTGTGTAATCAATATTGAGTTTACTTGTTTCTCAATACAATTAGTATCCTTCGTCTAAATTACTTACTTTTTATTATCATTTTAAGGAAACTAAATGTCGAAATTTTTTTTTGGTGAAAACAATTTTTGGGATGTCTTTAGATAGGTCTACAAAAATGACATTGACGTTTTTAAGACTATTTTTACTTAAAGTCAAGCGTTTACAAGGTATATAGTGCCAAAGTGAAATGTGTGTCCCCCCTCTAACTTTTAAATTAAGAGAGTAAAAAATAAATATATGCTTTAGATCTTCATTAACACTTTCAACGAAAATTGGTTTGAACGAGATCTTATAGTTATCGGTTTTTGAGATATTAGTACATTTTCCAAAACCGTAAATATAACTTTGTCATTCATACAAACACTACACTGAAAAACAAAGTAATTTTTGCAGACGAAAAATAATAGTGGTATTAAATATGGTATGGTTTAAGGTACCTACTGAACCCTACTGCGCGTGGCCCGACACGCACTTGGCCGGTTTATTTTTATTTTAGCCCGTTCTATTCCCAGGCAAGACAAGCTATTTATCAAAAATCATTGAAAGCTGTTTTACTTATTTTTAAAAATAAAGGTAGTTTTCTCAATATCATTGAGGTTTCCTTTCAGTAAAGCCTGCGTTTTCTGCCTGAGGTTTCTGTAACTCCGCGCGCGAGTCTGAAGCGCTCGGCGTCCTCTGAGAGGACAAATTTCATACATCAGAAAAGATAAGACCTACGCGATAGAAAGAGAGGCAACTACTTAATGCATGTTTTGGAGCGAAGGGAGCGCTGTGTGACCTGAATTGTATTTTATTGTGTCGAAGCAAGAGTCGCAATTTATTTAAACGATTTTGCGGAGTGCAACTTCTGTACGCTAGTACTATTATCTATTCTGTGGTAAAGCTATCAAGTACTTTCACCGTCTTTTATTTTCACCCTGTATCCTACATTAGCAGAAGTTTGAATGGACTGACTAAAGTTGGTATTTGTCATGACTTCATATTTGGCCACTAAATAGCCATCCCCTTGATGGCAAATTCCTTGATGGCAATTGCCGAGTTTACACGCCTTAGCCATAACGGAAAGTGGGTTAAGTAGATGTGGGATTGGTTACACAATGGGCTGTACCCGCACCCCTGAATCGTTAAATCAGGGTCGATCAGTATTATTTTCAAATACTGACATGACCCTACCACCCTAGACCGTTAACGAACTTAACTCAAAAGCATTTAGGACATAAAAATGCACCCTAACCGGTATGTATATAGTATGTGTGTTAAATGTGGTATGTATGTAAAATGATAGTCTAATTTGCAGCTTCCAAAATTAAATGTGATAATAATACTGAAAATGATTTTTTTTACAAATTCTTGTAATTTTTTTAGTACAAATAATAAGACAAAATTTAAGCAAAATTACTAGTTATACCTATTTTTTTTAATTATCTATCTTAATCAAAGAATAATTTGTAATGTATGTGTATATACCTACTTTAACTAAAACTTTTATTGTGTAGAAAAAAATTAAATGTACGTAGGTAAAAGTAAAAGTTTGATCAACAATATTAACAGCATGTTTTATTTGAAAAATATTTTCTAGAAAGGAATGGCATTCTCTAATTTCTTCTGATTCTTCAAAATGCTTAAATACAGTTTATTACGAAACCGTCGTCGTGAGACGTGCTCTTTGTACAAAACTTCGAGCTTTTCCCAGATAGTAAAAACTTAGGTGATCTTGGGGCTTGTATTTATTTTAGTACAAAAATTTTCTTACGCAACTGAGCGACAAAACATTATGTTTAGATATATGGTATCAAAACTCGACGGCGCACGTGTGAAAATTGTGGTTATGGGAATTACCTACGTTACCTATTTAGAATTCAGAGGAAAAGTAATTCTGAGTCAGTAAGCCGGCTTACTCGTGAAGTCTTATTGCTTGGAATAATGTTTCTGCTCTTTTACTTAAAAAATCTGGCTTTTAATACTTGATACAATGAGACCTACTTAATTTGAAATGCTTATAATTTTATAAATATTAAAAGATACTTATAACAACATGGTTAATTAGCTTCTTTCATTCTTTAAGGGTAGAATTTAATCGGATAACAAACTTTATATTATGTACTCTTATGTACTTTATATAGACAACGAACATAAAATGACTGACCTAAAAAACCGGCCAAGTGCGAGTCGAACTCGCGCACAAAGGTTTCCGTCAATAAAATTACGTTTGTTGTATAAGAGCCCCCTTTAAATAAAGCTTTTATTCTATTTTTAGATTTGTTGTTATAGCGGCAACAGAAATACATCATCTGTGAAAATTTCAACTGTCTAGCTATCACGGTTCATGAGATACAGCCTGGTGACAGACAGGCGGACAGTGGAGTTTTACCCGTTTTTACCCTTGGGTACGGAAACCTAAAAAATGGATTGATTTTAGCAAAAAAATTTTTGATAGGTACTTTTGTATATTTTTTGCCATTCCCGAAAAAAGCTGAAAAACGCATGTAAGTATTTACAAAAAAAACCAGATATCCCCCAGTGGGGTACAAGAGTGGGGGCCAAAAGGAATACTTAGCCCATATTTTTTTATTAAAAAAAAGATTCATAAATACGAATGTTAAGTCCTGTTGTTTCGCCGATCGCTTATCACGTTCTCCTAGTTTAATTGAAAAATTAAACAGAATATTAAACTTACCTCTCAAGTCAGTTAACTGGGACTTATCCGGGATCTGTGCAACAGCTCTTCAGAATAACAAATTATAATAAAAAACAAAGAATCCAAACACATTAGTTATTCTATCAAAACTACTTGATTGCACAGAGATTAATTTTCTCACACCCACTATTCACATTATTTCTCTCAATAGATCTGCGAAACCACACACTGTTATAGAACAGTATGTGTGCAATATGTTTTCACACATAGGTGTGAAAACATATTGCAGTGGACACGAACTCGACTTTTTTCCCACGAAATAAATAAACACAGATACGAAATGGTGTGACGCGTCAACAAATTGCTATTAGTTGTCGATATTTTATCAGGCTAAAAGCACTATTAGATACAATAAACGCTAACCACGTAACCACGATAACATACATACAGCGCAATAATAATTAAGCTACTAAATTGAAAAAAAAACAAAAGTAAGTATTTATTTTTTGACAACAATTGAATTTAGATGATAGTCAGATGAACCTGCATAATAAATAATAACTATTGCTTGGACCACAGAATTACTAACTTGGACCTTAAAGTCCTGAGGACCTGAAACGTGGCATAAGGCAAACCGTCTCGCGTCTTGCGTCGTGTCAAAAGTTATGAATTATTATAAGAAAATTACAATTTTGCATACCCATGAGGGTGGCAAAATACTTGTTAATGTCTAATCAAACGAATAATTACCATTGGGAAATTTATTAGGTTCATTTTTGTAAATATAAATGTGGAGTATGAGATTGATTGATTGTAAATGATAGTCTAGTCTAATATTATGAAAATGAATAGATTTATCGATGATAAGTCAACAAAGTTATATCATTAAATATTAACGTTTGAATAGATACTGATTAAACCTAAGGTATGTTTAAGAATTTTCGTCAGATATCAGGGATATGCTTGAGAACACAAAGGTTTTTAAAGGCTTCACCAATATTTCTCCTTGAAGATATTATTTCTCCCAGTGGAGTTGTGAAGAAGAGTGATCTTGCAAAGGTAACATGGTGAATTTTACGTGGATATTATTTAATTATTAGGTACATTCGTTTCGTTTATTCGTCGGGTAATGATTCACATAATAAGTTCTTCGTAACTACGTATCACAAAGATAAAGGAAAAGGCTGTCTGTACTTGATTTTTTTTACCATGTAAGTAAGTATTATTAGAAACGTTTAATAACAACACACAAAGTAAAAGAAAACAGTATATATAGGTACAATGAAACAAGAAACAAAGAACAAGAAATAAATAAATACATATTAAATCAACGAGATAAAAAAGAGTGCTTCTAATGGGCCATGTCTCAGCAAAATTACCTTCTGGGTCATTCGTTGATGTACAGAATGGCCAGAAGCACTAATATTCTGACAGAGCCAAAGGAGCAATAGACACAATTTGGAACAAACATTTATATTTGGTTATTTATAATATTACAAAGTGTATATAAACACCATAAGAAATATCTACAAAGAAAGTATAGCGAGAATCAAACTAGAATCAGTAGGTGAACCATTTCGAATAAACAGAGGAGTTAGACAGGGTGATCCACTCTCGCCAAAGCTGTTTTCAGCAGTACTGGAAGAAATTATGAGAAAACTCGATTGGGACCACCTTGGCCTAAATATAAATGGATCTCGCCTCAATCACCTTCGATTCGCAGACGATCTTGTAGTACTGGAGGAGGACCCAAAACTACTGGAACACATGATCCAAAATCTAGCAGACAGAAGTGGTGAAGTCGGTCTGGAAATGAATCCCAACAAAACCAAACTGATGACTAATGCAGAAGAAATAGAAATAACAGTCAGCGGACGAAAGCTTGAATATGTTAAGGAGTATGTGTATCTTGGGCAAATAATATCACCTAAAGACCTCATGACCAAGGAAATAGATAAAAGAGTTACATATGGGTGGAACAAATACTGGTCCATGAAGGAAATAATGAAGAGTAAAGACTTCAGTATAAAAACAAAGAAAACCGTTTTTAACACCTGCATTTTACCCTGCATAACATATGGCTGTGAAACTTGGGCGCTGACAAAAGCTCACAGAGACAAATTAGCCAAATGTCAAAGAGCTATGGAGCGAAGCATGTTGGGCGTGAAACTACAGGATAGGATCCTAAACACTCACATCAGGCATATGTCAAAACTTCCTGACATTTTAACTCGCATAGACCAACTAAAATGGAGATGGACCGGCCACATGCTTCGCTGCAATAAAGATAAATGGAGCAAACGAGTGACGCTGTGGTATCCAAGGGATGGGCACCGAAGCAAAGGTCGACCCATAAGAAGATGGGAAGACGACCTAAAGTTGACCCTAGGGCCATTCTGGACGAGAGTGGCTGCTGATAGGCAGTACTGGAGGGGGTTGGAGGAGGCCTTTGCCAAAAGGCACACTGAGCAGAGAGACGTTATTTAAATACTAAATATATTATTATTATGTAACAACCAAAGTGTAGCTCAGAAATAAAAGGCTTATTATTATTATTATTATTATTATTATTTATAATATTACAATAACAAATATATTTCCAAACAGTTCGACTATCTCGAACTAATAATGGAATAAAGGGAAGGTTTACTTACTGGAAATACAGTTTTTATTTCAAACTCGATAATAAAGAAAATAACATTCCTGCCTACGCTAATTATTATTATTACGAATGCAATACCACAATAATTATTGTATTATTGCGCCTCTATTGAATGCGATGCAAATTAGGTACATAAATTAACTCATGGGCTAAAGCTATTTATTTACCAATCATGTGTGATTCATGATATTGTGCCTTGTGTTCATTCATTTAGTATCAACAATCGTGACTAATGAATTGGTACTGTTAATTAACGCGTATTACCTAATCAATAGAAGCGAAATGACTCGAGCTTTATTAGAACTGCTTTCACCACTAAATTGGTATTTTGTCCCATATTAGTACATTATGAGACAAGTTAGCTTAGGTTGCTCATTGCACACAAGGCTGTGGGTTGCAGCCCGAGCCGCAGGCGAGGGCGTAACTCAGCCGAGTGTGCAATAAGTGAGAGCTCACGAGTTTCATACGACGTTTTTTTAACACATTTGCGAGGAAAAAACAAAGTAATTTACCACACAGCAACGAATACGACAAAAACAAAATATGATAATTATGGGAAAAGGCGCGCAGGTTTTTTTTTTGTTTTTTTCACACGATCAATGCAAGAATATTTTGCGAACAAAGGGGTGAGGAGCATACAGCTTACTTCAAAATTATAATTTTAAGTAAAAATGCAAATTTTTTAATATTTTATAACAAAATATTGTGAATTATGAATAATTTGATAATAATAAATATTTGTTTGACTTAATTAAGGACATTATTATTACATTTATTTATTCCAAAAATGTATATGAATTTTCAGCGGCATAAAACCTCTTTGTTGAAGTTTGTTGTTACTAAAAAAAATAACTGTATAACCCGGTTAAATTGGGAATGCTCTGTTTACTCGCAATGAACTTGCAGTAAGGTACTAATTTAACTTTGTTGTTTTATATATTATTGCACGCGTTTGTTATAGCTCGGTTTGTGGCCCTAAAAGCGATGTATTAGGGCTCACTTTACGAGCAAGTGTGTTGAAAACATAATTATAGTGATCTGTGTCTGCCCTTTAACAATATTATATATTATATATATATATAAAGTACAGCAAGAGCTTTCTAAAATGGACTAAAATTACTAATGCAAGCTAAGGGGTATAACTTAAACAGTAGTTTAAGTGTATTAGTTATATTATTTAATTTATAATAATCGCTTCACATTGCATTCATTAAATATACTAATATTTAATAACGTCGCCGAGTGTAACCGCCAACGATTTTGTTTATAATAGACGAATATTACAGTTCTTGGTAAAATAACCTAAGTAAAATGCAATGCCAATTGATCATCTATGGGGATTTATCACATAAGTAATTTTTCAACACACTTGCTCGTAAAGTGAGCCCTAATACATCGCTTTTAGGGCCATAAACCGAGCTTTAACAAACGCGTGTAATCTATACATATAAAATTCTAAATTGATTGACTGATTCACTGATTCATTGCTGGGATAGGTGTGGAGCCCTAACGGCTGAAGATAGAGACACCAGTTTTGGAGGGTAGATACCTTTTATGATGTAGATGAGCACTAAGAAAGGATTTTGGAATATTCCTGTTATATAGGGTGCTACAGGTTGTTCAAGTTTGTATGAGAATTTGTATAGAGTTGAAGTAGAGACACCATTTTTGGAGAGTAGATACCTTTCATGGTGTAGGTGAGCACTGAGAAAGGGTTTTGGAAAATTCCCGTTATACAAGGTGCTACAGGGTGTTCTAGTAATATATAAAACACTAGTACGTGTTAGAATTAACCCTACAAAGTTAAATTAGAATCTTACTGCAAGTTCAATGCGAGTAAACAGAGCATTCCCAATTTAGCCGGGTATCTTATATTGCGAAAAGTGCCCGAGACACATTTTTCAATTACGCACTCAGATTTAAGAAATCTTGAGAAAACATGACATGTGCGAGCGAGAGAGCTGCAGTCAGCGGCAAAATCGCTACGGGCTCTTAACTTGATAATGGACGGTGGTCTGCGGCAACTTTACTCCCGAATGTATGGTGCGCATACCGTACCACCACAATCGCTCTGAAGTATATCCTTGTACGTATTTGAAATAAGCTGGTGAACGTGTGTAACCCAATTTGTCATTTTGTTATAACCACGGCAGGAAAAGTTTTTTCTGCCATACTTTTTTTATAAAATTACTGTGTCTCCGCACAAAAGCCTGAATCCTGCCATGTAAATGCGTCTCAATAAAGATTTAGGACGGAGTAATAAAATTGTAAAGTAATCGGATGTTGCCAACGACACCGACGCCTCTGAGCTACACAATTTTATAAATGTGATACTTTACTCAGTCATTCTTATTCCCTTTGTCTGTATTTGTTTTCACATTCTTGGTGCTAGTAAAGAAAAATTGAATGTTAACAAATACTGCAACACGCTTCTATTAGGTACTTCATTCGTTGAGATATACATACAGAACAAAGTCTTTTGAAATATTTTTGAGGGTCTACTTTTGAAACATTTTCTTCAAAGGTTATTCGATAAGTAGTGGCGGCCCTCAAACTTAAACAACAAAAGAATAACGAAACGAATAAGTATAAGAAAATAATGAAATATTCATGAACATCTTTCAGTATTTTATTAAACTAACATCAAATTACTCTATCATAAAATAAACTTTATTCCTAAAATATATTTTGTTCCTAAGTACCTAGCTAACTAGTGTCATGCACAGAACAATGTTTTTTTTCTAAAAAGAGTAAAATCAAAATGGATTTATATTTAATATAATATCTACTTACACTTTTTTTAAACTTATCTAGGTAGGTATTATCAAATTAACATACAATAGTGGTTAAAGCATGATCAATGATTATGTTTAATACTGAGATAATTAAGCTCATCATGAAACTTTCCTTTTTCAGCCCCCTTTTTACCCGACTACGGCGAAGCCAAAACGGAGGGTTATGATTTTGACCTGTTTAAACTTCTGTCACCTCCCCTGAGCTTCATCGAGGTTTCACTGAAAAACACTGAAGTGAAATGTAGGCAAGAATGGAAACCACAAAACTTTTGTACACTAACTAGAAAATAATTATTATTTAGATTTTAAAGTTTTAATTGATACAGATAGAGAGAAATTTGAAGAAGGATTATTTTATTAAAAATTGTTTTCTTGTTTTTACCGACTTCAAAAGGAGGGAGGTTTTTTGTTTTTTGTATGATTGTACATCGATTACTCTGGCTTTGGTGTACCGATTTTAATATTTAATTTTTTGTTCGATACTTATACCTAAGTACTTTTTCACTCCTCTTGCTCAAAAAGTGCGTCATTGTAACGTACAAGAGTCAAGATAAAATAGCATAATAAGCCCTAGGGGATAAAGTTTTTTCTTTTTTAATGTTTGTCTATTACCAATGAGCAAACTAAAACGAAAAAGTCTTTATTCATAATCACGAATAAAAACTCGCTCGACTTAATACTGGGGGTCTATTACGAAAAGTTTAATACGATACACGCAGCTGCGTCCGTGCTTCGTTCTGATCGATTCCTATTACAAAGCACTTGCGTATGCGATATTGCAAAGTGATTGCGTAAATTTGACAGTTTCTCTCTAGTGGATCCGTCATTATTCGTTCAATAGACTATGGACTACGATAGCTACATAGTAACTCGGTTTCTATTTATTCCCTCGCTAAAGCTCGGGAATAAAACTACCTCGTATGCAATGGGTAATTTTAGCGTCTTGTATAACAATCTACTATTAATTTGGTCCCATATAAATTTCATTATTTTGATTACAGATATTATGAAAATAATCTCTTAGAGAGAGAATTCTACTTTTTTGAAATTTCAAAGTAAGTAGAATTCTTCATTAACTACTGTACTTGTGAATCTTCTATACCTATATATTGAGGCATTTCTAATATAGGAATTCGTTTAACTTCAAGCAAGTTCACCACAGTAAATAAGCTCGAGAGATTTAGCCCGCCAAAAGGCTTTCGTTTATTATTCTGTATATTCAGGCTGCTGAATTTTGGAGTTGGGGAAAATACGAATAGAACGCAAGGCCAGAAATTCATATTAAAAGATCAAAATGAAGGATGTAGGTACTTAAATGAAAATTTTTAGATAGGTACTAGAAACATTACAGTTACAACTTGTAGAGACAAAAAATTAACATTTAGCCACGATGGCAAACAGCAATGGATACCTATCGACTACTTATCGTGAACAACAATCGAATGAAGAAAAAACTTTGACTAAGCTTTACCTACTTATCTTGACACCCGCAGTTATACTTAAGTATACAATATGTTTGGTTAGCGATGTCGGAGCTTTTAAAGGCAGATAATTATGATCAATTTTATAGACAAAACCCCCCACATGTTGGGGTCCAACCCCTCTCCTGTTGGAATGACCGGCTTTTAAATTTGACTTTTTATTTTAGATGGCCCTGTCGAAAAATATTAATTTCTCCGGATTTGAAATTCCTACAGGTTTAAAAAAATACTTATAGAAAGCTAACAATATCACCTATCAAGTAAAAATATTAATTATGTAAACTTTTAACTTGAATACGTTATAAAAAATTACTAAAGTCAATTTTAATTCGAAATTAGTGTGCTATTTTTCAGTTTTTCTCACAGATTTCAAAAACTAGGACATTAATAATTGTGCGACTGTACTAGAAGGAGAAGAAGTATATAACAACACTTACCATTAAATTAGATAGGATTAAATTAACTTTGAAGAAGTTTTTGAAAAGGTGCGATTTTTCTAACGATGAGTGTATTTTTAATGAACCAATAATATGCAATACCATAATTATGACCTTTATCTGTATCGAGTCGTATTTTTTCTAGTATATTATTTAGTATTGTTTAAAAATAGCATTGTGAATGCAAAAATCTCAAATTTAAAAATTTATCTGTATTGTTAAATAAAAAGTACCTCACTAAAATAAAACACATTATAAATACAGTTATCAAGACATGTGCGTTGTCGTAATAAAATCGGCTATCTAGAGATCTAGAGGCCTAGTTAGTCTAACTTAGACCATCTGGACAACGTTTCCATTATTCAGACACAACACGGTACGTCTAATGTAGGTACTCAAAGATAAGCTCAACCATCAGCTTGAAATGTGGTTAGTGGAAATAGATACGGATAGAAGTCGTGTAGGTACGTATTTGCTTTCAACGCTGCTGTTTCACAGGATTTCGAGAGTCGAATGGAGTGATTAAAGGCTTTCAAATCTCTCTGTTGCTTTGAATATCGAAATACTAATTAGACTCATTAAAGGTACTGAATTAAATTGTTAATGATTAGGTTTCACTTGGTATTTGCTCGTGTTTTGTTAATTTTAAAATGAATTTAGCTGCGGCAACTGTACTCGTAACTAGGTGTAGCGACAGCACTGGCCACTTGACTGGAAACCGCGATGTACAGTTTGCTCTCTTTGGATACGTTTTTGATTTGCATCGCTCGATGGGGTCTTACAATTTTCCTGTCATGTTAATAAAATATTATAATTCTTTCTTGTTAATGTTTGATGTGTAAATAATATTCGCTGTGTCGGGCGCAATACAATTCAGATACCGACAAAGTTGTTTTATTGCTAGGCCCGCTAGAGGAAGATATAGCGGCACGTTAGGTAGCTATATAGTGGTAACCCCGACGTCCAAAAAATGGCATCGGACAATAAGGAAACGGAGAGTCAAGCTGCAAGTTCGAGCGAATCAGCGAGAATGAGTGAAAACTCGAACGGTAACGGACAAGGCGTATTTCGTGTAGGAGTTCGTGTGCCGCCGTTTTGGCCAGACGATCCAGCTATGTGGTTTGCAACGCTAGAAGGTCAGTTCGTGCTATCCAATATTACAAATGATCTCACTAAATTCCATTATGTAATTAGCAATTTGGAACATCAGTACACAAAGGAGGTTCGAGATATAGTTGTAAATCCTCCAGCTACAGACAAGTACGAAAAATTAAAAAGTGAGTTAATAAAGAGATTGTCAGCATCACAAGATCGGAAAATAAAGCAATTGCTAATGCACGAAGAACTAGGTGACCGCAAACCTTCGCAGTTTTTGAGGCACTTACAAAGTTTGGCTGGACCTAACATTCCTGCTGATTTTTTACGCACTATATGGTCGAGTAGATTACCCTCAAACTTACAAACAGTTATTGCATCACAGATTCAATCTTCCTTGGAGTCATTGGCAGAGCTAGCGGACACAGTGCACGAGCTCGCGCCGCCAACACCGTCAACCATGCAGGTAGCCAGCGCACCATCCCAAGATCCAGGTACTGCTTTAGATGTTTTATCTAAACGAGTAGCAGAACTGACGCGGAGATTAGACGAAGTGCATGTTACAGATAGAGATTCCCGTCCACGATACAGAGGTTATAATAGACAACGTCACGGGAATCATAATTATGATAGACGCAGTCAGTCGCGATCCAAGTCAAGATCCCGCGAGCGCCCAGAAGGACATCCGCACTGCTGGTTTCATTTTAAATTCGGATCCAATGCACGCAAATGTCGCAAGCCATGCACATATAATGCTTTAAACGCCCAGGGCAGCCTCTAGTGGCGGCGAACGACTGCCCTGAATCTGCAGGCCGCCTCTTTGTCACCGAATTTAAAACTAAAATCCAGTTTCTAATCGACACAGGTTCTGACGTGTGCGTGATGCCTAAGAAAATGACTCCCGGCCTCCGCACAAAAACGAGCTACACGCTGTCTGCGGCGAACGGGACACCGATTGCAACGTATGGCTGCACGAACTTACAACTGGACCTCGGCCTACGAAGAGCTTTCGAATGGCGCTTCATAATCGCCGACGTATCGAAGCCCATCATCGGTATAGATTTTTTAAGCCATTATAGCTTATTAGTCGACTGCCGTAACCAGCGCCTGGTAGATAATCTAACATCTCTCACAGTTAATGCAAAGCAGCGTGCCACTACATCAGTTTCATCAGTACGTGTAATGCTGGACGACACGCCTTCCCATCGGCTACTTCGCGAGTTCCCAGACCTGATTAAACCGGCAGGTAAATTAAGACTGCCTTGCCATAACACAGTCCATCACATAAGGACCACTCCCGGACCACCTGTGTTCAGCCGACCTCGACGACTAGATCCTGAGCGACTAGCCATAGCCAAGAAAGAGTTCGAGGAGATGGTAAGAGTCGGAACCGCTCGGCCGTCTGATAGCCCGTGGTCTTCACCCCTCCACCTCACGCGTAAGAAGGACAATGGATGGAGACCCTGCGGAGATTACCGCGCACTCAACTCACGAACGATACCTGACCGATACCCTGTGAGACATATACAAGATTTTTCATATCAACTGTCTGGTAAAAAAGTCTTCTCCACTCTCGATCTCGTAAAAGCTTATAACCAGATACCGGTCCACAGCGATGATATTCCAAAAACGGCCATAACGACGCCGTTTGGCCTATTCGAATTCCCTTACATGACCTTTGGTCTCAGAAATGCTGCCCAGTCGTTCCAAAGATTCATGGACGAAATCTTAAGAGGCATGGACTTCTGTTACTCGTATATTGACGACGTCATAATCTTTTCTGAGAACGAGACCCAGCATGAACAGCACCTGAAAGAAATATTCGAAAAATTTCAAAAATATGGTTTATTGATAAATATCTCAAAATGTGTTTTCAGCAAGAAGGAAGTCGATTTCCTGGGCTACCGCGTCTCGGAGAGTGGAATCCAGCCGCTAGACAAAAAGGTACGAGCTATCCAGGACTTTCCAGTGCCCAAGACAGTCAAGGAACTGCGCAGATTTTTGGGTATGATGAATTTTTATCGTCGATTTACTCCGAACGCTGCACAGATACAAGCCCCGTTGAACGCATTATTAACCATGCCGAAATCAAAAGGTGCACAGCCGATAACTTTAAGCATAGATCAGCTGCAGGCATTCAATAGCTGCAAATCCATTCTGTCGCATGCAACACTTCTTGCACACCCAGACATACGAGCAGAGCTTTCGATTCAAACGGACGCTTCAGATGTAGGCATAGGCGCTGTACTACAGCAGAAGAGAGGAGACATGTGGGAACCATTAGGCTTCTTTTCCAGAAAATTAAGCCCATCTCAAGAGAAATATAGCCCGTATGACCGAGAATTACTTGCAATTTATGAGGCAATCCGTTACTTTCGTTATATGGTTGAAGCACGAAGCTTCATTATTCTCACTGACCACAAGCCTTTATCATTTGCCTTTGCTACGAATAGGGATAAATGTTCTCCTAGACAATTTAGATACCTAGATTTCATCAGCCAATTTAGTACAGACATCAGATATGTAAAAGGCAGCGATAACATTGTACCAGATGCTCTCTCTCGTATCGAAAACATAACAGCAATTGACTTAACAACCCTTTTTGATTACCAGTCTTTAGCACGAGCCCAGAACGAGGACACAGAGTTAGAAAATCTACTTCACGGGGGTTGCACGCTGAAACTAGAGAAAATAGAAAATAAGGAGGCAGGTGTACAGCTATACTGCGATGTATCGACAGGTACTCCAAGACCATATGTAACCCCAGATTATCGCAGAAGAATATTCGACATGCTCCATAATCTCAGCCACCCGGGTATCAGAACAACGGTGCAGTTGGTTACTCAGAGATTTGTGTGGCCGGGCATGCGTAAAGACTGTCGACAGTGGGCTCAGGAGTGTCAGCAATGCCAAAAGTGTAAAGTAACGAGACATACAAAAGCTCCTTTCGGAACTTTCGAAACACCATCAGCCCGATTTCGTCATGTCCACATGGACATAGTGGGTCCCTTAACACTTTCTTATGGTTACAGGTACTGCCTCACAGTGGTTGATCGCTTCACACGCTGGCCAGAAGCGTACCCCATGGCGGACATCACAGCTCAGACTTGCGCCACCACCTTCATATCAGGGTGGATCGCAAGGTTCGGCTGTCCCGAGCGCATCACTACCGACAGGGGGCGACAATTCGAGTCCCAGCTGTTTAAAATTCTTGCTTCGCAGATAGGAGCTAAACATCACATGACTACAGCATACCATCCGGCAGCAAACGGTCTCGTGGAGAGACTTCATAGACAGATGAAAGCCGCCCTTACCTGCCACGACAACTCACAGTGGACGGAAGTACTCCCGTGGGTACTGTTGGGAATACGAAGCGCCTGGAGGGACGATCTACAGGCGTCAACCGCAGAACTCGTCTACGGCGAGCCGCTCAGTTTGCCTGGACAGTTCATGTCACCGTCTCCTGCCGATGTTCCAGCCGACATCACCGACTTCAGCAGCAGACTTCAGATGCACATCAGAAAGATGGCACCACGACCCACGTCGTGGCACACCGGTTCCAGACATCCATTCTACGTTCCAAAGGATCTGAGCACTTGTACTCACGTGTTTGTACGACGAGGACCTCAACACCGATCGTTGGAGGCACCATACTCAGGCCCCTTCAGAATACTCCAGAGAGGAACCAGAACATTCGACCTCGACATGCATGGCAAACGATACAAAATCACAATTGATCGTCTAAAACCCGCATACTTGACGAGTGAGGACAGCACTCCGATCCCGCCAGAGCCAGTTGCCATCAAGCCAGTCGCATCACTTCCTGAACAACCAAAGAAGACAAAGAGTGGACGAGTTGTTAGATTTCCAAAGCATTTACTATCGATCTTGTGATCTCAGGAGGGGAGTGATGTAGCGACAGCACTGGCCACTTGACTGGAAACCGCGATGTACAGTTTGCTCTCTTTGGATACGTTTTTGATTTGCATCGCTCGATGGGGTCTTACAATTTTCCTGTCATGTTAATAAAATATTATAATTCTTTCTTGTTAATGTTTGATGTGTAAATAATATTCGCTGTGTCGGGCGCAATACAATTCAGATACCGACAAAGTTGTTTTATTGCTAGGCCCGCTAGAGGAAGATATAGCGGCACGTTAGGTAGCTATACTAGGTATTCAATGTAATTGTAAGTTCTTAGGAGAATAAATGAAAGGTAGGTAGTGGAGGTACACTGTACTATGTTGAGGTACCTTAATAATAGTGTTTGGGATTGTCTAATGTTCTTGAGACAACACTAACAGCGTATGGTATATCTGGTCTTGTCTCAACAGTTAAAAAATAAGAAAGTGCGCCAACAGCTTGTATGTTAGGGAATGGATCTTTCTCATTAACATGTAAATTAGCATCTTTGACTATCGGTGTTACAGCGGCTTTACAATTTTGCATGTTAAAACTTTCTAGTAGGCGCTTGGCATAACTCTTTTGATCAAAAGCTTTATTCAAATAAACTTAATTATTAGGTACCTACTTTAAAATCGTCTATATTTTCCTACCTGTTCCAGACTTTTTTAACTGACAAGAAGAACGGGCGCAAGAAACTTATCAGCTTTAACAGCCATAAGTAACGAACGATATTTACAAACTTAAATAATATCGTTACCAGATAATAACAACAGGGTGACAGGATTATTGGCAACAAAGTACTTAATAGTAGTTATTTGTGTTAGCATTTTGATCTTAAAGATAATCGTCTACTTTATAATAACCTTTACCCATGAGCGTATTTTTAACATGGTTTTTAAATTCATG
Source organism: Agriphila straminella (assembly GCA_950108535.1). Classification (NCBI taxonomy): domain Eukaryota; kingdom Metazoa; phylum Arthropoda; class Insecta; order Lepidoptera; family Crambidae; genus Agriphila; species Agriphila straminella. The sequence goes on from OX467308.1 coordinate 10,543,022, forward strand.
CAAAGGAAGATCAATCGCTTGTTGAGGAACTTTATTAATAAAGTTTATGCTTTCCTATAAATGAACCTCTAGTTTTTGCAAGCCTAAATCATGGAACGGGAAGTTTATCTTTATTTCTTGTATTAAACTGGTGAATATTGCTGTTCTTATCAAATGAATTATAGTGTTTCCTTACATAAACTAAATTTTCATATTATTATATGTATTGCCCTGCCAAAGTTATATAGTTATAGATATAGACTTAGAATTCATTTATCTTTGAAACAGTATTTTCCAGTATAACGCAGTTCAGTGTTGATAACAATCATAGCCTTCGGGATTTGCAAGAGAAGGGTTGACCATACATTCACACCTAGACACTTACAAATCCGGGTTATGAATAAATAACCATAATACTTCGCACGAGGATTTAGTGGGTAAAAGGAAGGATTTATCTTACATTTATCTCTATATGATGGACATGCCTTTGAACCATTTGTATGGGAGTATATGATTTGGGATTTGTATATTTACTTATACTTACATAACCAAAGTAAAACCAATTTATTAACTTTCTTAAGGCTGTTCCCAATAACCTATTCTCGGAGAGTTACTTTATGGATTATATTTTAATTAAACTCTTATATGTTTTTCGATTATCGTTCATTTCATAGTTTTTGTAGAATCTCATGAAAGGTAAGTACTTACTTCATTCACGATCGCGAAGCAAGTCAAAATTATTATCGCTCAAATCCTATGATCTTTTCTGTAAGTAGTTAAAGGTAAGTTTACTCTAACTTAAAAAAAAGTGTGTTATATTGAGACATCGTTTTATTTTTCCTGTAATCTTTACAATTAAACTACTATTTAACATAGAATTATTTCAGATTTTACGGGAACGGTATTTTTTTTACATTTTTCATCATAAGTCGAAAACTATGCGGCCTAAAAAAAAAAAAATTTTTAAAATGTGCAAACGGCGTTCTTTTATATGATACCCCACATGCCCTAGTCGCCCCACTTAAAATTTTTAAGACCCCTTTTCAGTCCCGGTTGTAAAAAAACTATTTATTTTTATATTTCTTTCTTATTTGCAAAATAGTTGGACAAAGGTCATCTTTAACTATTCCAAATTTCAAGTATACCATTGGTAGTTCTCGAGATATCCAGCTGTGACAGACAGACGGACAGACAGACAGACAGACGGACAGACAGACGGACAGACAGACGGACAGACAGACGGACAGACAGACGGACTTAGTCACACCATAAGGGTTCCTTTTTACCATTTTGGTACGGAACCCTAAAAATGAACAATGGATGGATATTATCACAGATCTATATCGATAAAATTATTATGTACTATAATATCTAATTGCAATCACCACATGTACCTATGAAATTGAATGATTAGGTAGGGTATTTCCAAAAATTTTGGCGTCTTGCCTTCAACATTTTATTCAATAATCACACACATCTTTCTCAGCTAATTCAAGTTATTATGCCTATTGCATCACTTGGCCTACTTCATTTGCCTCTCTTCTTTATTGTGGTTGTCGGTTTGAATGCTAAACAGATTTTTTATTTATCATAAATTCCATATTCACAAGCTGTGGTGTTTTTTCACTTGACTGTGGCGGTAATTTAATTCGCTAGGTAGCTCGATTCGTGCCCATCAGGTAAATATTCACACGCTCGCTGCATTTATGTCTAAAACTTGAATTAAGTTCAAGGTGAAAGACCATACTTTTTTACCAACGCCAGCGCCTGTAGCGGCGAATTCATACGCGTTAGCCCTCTTTGCACTTTATTGTGTCGGAGCAAGAGTCGAAATTTATTTAAACGATTTTGCGGAGTGCAACTTCTGTACGCTAGTACCTACTTTTATCTAATCTGTGGTTAGGTCCACAGATCACTAGGGCTTACCGTCATGACGAAAAGCGGCGTCACGTAGAGAAGACCGAAGTTGATCATGTCGAACAGCTCCGAGTTGTACTTCCGCCGGTGTGATATGCATATGGTCTCGGTGCGGCCGTCACCCAAATTATTCTTTATTGTCTCCACCCAGATGAACTTCGGGGCGCTGTATGCAGCACTCGTTATCCAAACTCCAACGATGACTAACTACAATGAAAAATAATAAAAACGTTATGAAACTTGTTAGCGAAGTGGCTAACGAATTTTAGTTAAAAAAATATCAGTAGGTTGCTGCAGGTTTTTTTTTGGTTGATTTTGAATGTCAAATATACGTGCCCTATAATTATCTACCATCTTTTATTTCTTTGGCTGTAATAGGTTGTCTGCTTCGTGGCCTTCAAAACTGAGCTCGTCCTTTTTGTTCAAAAAAGTTTCATGTAATTTAATTTCATGAAAAGTCCGTTTCATTCATTAAAACATCACTCTTTCCATTATCATTTTTTGCATGCGAAAATCATTCTTATTTTAAATTAACAAAAACAATCAAAGTAATTACCTCGGTGATATTACTAAGGTCCTATGTACTTATATAGGTATACTTTAAACAGGTTCGAAAATAAATACATAAATTATTTATGTATTGCTATGTATGTTTATATATTGTTATTGGAGCTGGATCTTTATTTATGATCAACGTATTTTTTTAACTTAGTTGTCCATTTTTTGCCGCCACGATTTCTTTCTTTAACACCCTTTCCGGTCGACTATTAGAGAATGCCTTAAGGCATGAAGTCCGCCAATTGTATTTTCTTATAAACTTTAAATAAATAAATATATAAAAAACCTATAAATATATAGGAACATTACATACATACCTACATAAAAAACAAGTCTAGCACTACACCCAGTAGGTAGACCAACAACAATGTATAACAGTGCGTAAGACGATTACAGAATCTACCAATGTACATAGATAACATAATATTATATCAGGGAGATATATTATCTTGATGCCTTGTTCAAAACAAAACATTTTTGTGCACTACCTAAATGGTGCTTTAAATTTACTGTCTTAAGCCCTAAATGACACTTAGGCGCACTTGCACAATCATTTTAGTCTTTATGCAAACGTAAATGGCCATTACATCAAGCTTAAGTTAAGGTACTTCAAGAGCACATTAACTACCATCATTTAAATTTTCCTTTGCCATATAAAACAGTAAGGAACACAGGGTCAAAAATGATTTTTGGAGAAAGTAGTTTAGTTTCATGGGCTGGACACATCCTTGAAATTTGGATGGTATGTTTAGCTTTAGAATGACCTAGTATAAAACTTAATAATAAGATACAACTTACCCTAAGTCTCGTCGAAGTTAGTATTTGTTTGCACGTTATAGGATGGATGATGGCGAAATATCTCTCAGTGCAGATCACAACCAGGATGAAGATGGACGCCGTGTAGCTCAGCGAGTGCACGAACTGATACATCTTGCATAAAAAATCGCCAAACACCCAACTAGAACAAAAAAAAAATTTAATGTACTTTTTTCCCGACTGCAAAAAGGATGTATTCCACACGTATCTTTGTACTTATGAATGTTGGTAATTAGCTAATTAGATTTAAGTTAATAAACTTACGCGACAAAATACATTTAGTAGTACCTACCTAGTATTAATAATAGTTTTTGATTCCTTTCAAAATTATCAAAATACAGGATCTCTACAGGATCAGGAGCTCTACGCATAGCACAAAAGCGTTTAATAGTTTAAGGTATATCGAAGTGCTGAGGAACCTATACCACAATATAGAGAGAGTACTGTACATAAGCTTAGCACTCGCGCGCTCGAACAACGCACATATAGACACCTTCCACCGACACTGTATAACCGGAATCTCAAACCAATCTTAAACCAGCGTGACGTGGTGGTAAGAGCTGTCTTTGTATGTGTACTAAGCTTATCTTCTTTTAGTCTCTCTATTTTGTGCCTATAACTACCCGGGGACTATATAGTGAATCGCATCAGATGTTGTCTCGAACAATCTCCACAAAACGGATCTAACGGATAATAAATTACTTGTCACGAAGCAGAAAGCTTTATGTAAGGGTGGGTACCCACTTGGGTTCGCGTATCACGTGCTCCGCAAACCTATGTTGCAGGTTCGCGAAACTAAATAAGTGGACGCTATATTGCGAACTTCACTTGCTCCTCCTTTGTGTTCGTTCGCATCGGATCGCAAAATGCGCACCGAGGTTCGCAGACGTATACACTATATACGGACTACGGCGCACTATTGCATGTTGACAGAGCGCTAAGGTTCGCGAACCTAATAATAATAACATTCTTTATTGCACACGAAAACACATCACAAACAAAGAAACAGAAAAAAGAAGAAAGTACACAATAGGTGGTCTTATTGATAAACAGCAATCTCTTCCAGGCAACCTTGGGACAGAGAGATATAAGATACAGGACAATAAGGGAGTGGGTGCAACTATTTAGAGGCCAGTCTAAGTAGGTATACATATATATAATAAATAAAAAAATCAGGAAAATGGAAAAGAAAATAATAAATAAAATTAGTGGGGAATAGAAGAAAGGAAATGTCTCCTGACTTGATTACGAAAGGATCCAAGATCCAAGGGTTTGATTGAGCCTTTCTGATACCTTATGGCAGAGCGTTCCAAAGACGTACTGCATGAACAGAAAAGGAATAAGAGAAGAAATCAGAGGAATGATGCGGAAATTCAAGAGTGAGGTTAGAGGAAGAACGCAAGGTACACACTGCCTGGACGAGGAAAGAAATGAGAAACAGTCTTTTAGGTTGGGAGGGGAAGTTGGCAAGAAAAGTATGGAATAGAGAAGGGAAAGGGTGTGCAAGTTCCTGCGCCGGCGAATAGGGAGCCAGTTAAGTTTGGCACGGAAGTGTGACATATGGTAAAATTTGCGAGGTTTGAATTTAAACCTGATGCAAATATTCTGCAGACGCTCAAGTTTGTCGAGTAGTTTTTAAGTGGGTACCCAGTACCCACCCTTAGATTAATAGTAATCAGAGCAGAATCGCGTCCAATTTTTTTCGAGATCCGGATCCTGCACGTCAACATATAGGCCATATGTTTTACCAAGACTACCACATCTTGATCGATACCTTGGACCCAAGTAGAATTCTAAATAAGGGTATCGTGGAGCTATAGTGTCTTGTTCTGTTAGTGATTGTGTGTGATGTGACAAAAAGAAACAATCCAATTAATCCCACTTTTCACAGGTAAATAAGATATTGCCACACATTTCTCTAAAATCAAATTTCGCTACATTTAAATCGTTTATCGACAAAGACAACAGTATGGAACATAGTTTATTAATTTCCTTTGCCATAATATAGTCATATTTTATGTATGTAAGACATATTTTACTCTCATATATAATGTATACATTCGTTTTTCGGATCACCTGTTTATTGACATTATTGTTCTTTGACATTCTATTTCTATGAGTAGTACAGTCTGTAAGGTCTATTTATCAAGTTATATCCAAATAGTCGGAAAATAAATTCCGTAGTTCTGACCGCAGATCTAAAGTTCAGATATTGTCTTTTCGTTCTGTTCAATATGGGATTAGGTCTGATCACCGACAATCAGTTCACCGAATGCCATTTGCCAACCGCCATATCACCGAGGGATATCGGTAGAACTCAGAATAGAGAACTAGGTGGAGCAAAGGGGAGGTTTTTCTCTGACAGCAAAGTAGGAGTTTTTTTTGACGAGAATGTCTGTCCTCCTTATGCAGAATGTTTGTGCCCAAAATACTATATATCTATGGCCCAAACAGTGTGGACATTACGGCTAATGACAACGTACCTACTGTGATGTGAACGAGATGGATGAGAGGCAGAATTTCAGTTACATACTGCTGTCACACGTCACACAAGTCTGACACAACTTCTTACTTAACGAGCAATATATTACGAAACGTGTCTCGTAGCTTTATTCATCATCTACTTGTTTTATCATCGCGTTGGCATCGTTCGAGCGAGACAGACTCTTATAGGTGTTTAATGGCTGGTCCATCAATAATATGGAATTTGATGGTTGGATGAGATTATCTAGCGCTTTACTCGTTTGTGTTGTGGTAATGGCAGAGCACTCAAGTTGATCTCTAGTGTGTTAAACCTACTCTGGTTAAATCTATCTGGTTTATTAATTTATAGGGTTTTTTAACGACACTACATTTATTTTTCACTTCTTTTTTAAAACCTAACTGTATGAAAAAGCAGATATTCTTTCCGCGATAGTACCATAGTAAAAGAATTTCGTTTTGATGGTTCTAGGAAAGGGTTATACCATTTTTACCGACTTCCAAAAAAGGAGGAGGTTCTATGTTCGTCTGTATATTTGTTTTTTTTTTTGCTTTTAGAATAAAAAAAAGGAATTTGTACTCCAGCCCCGCCCGACTTCAATAGACGTGTTTTTATTATTACAATGATAATGCGTATCTAGTGATTTGAATATTATTTTTTGCTTTTTAGAGGTAGATTTTTTTTGGTTCATTCATTAACACCCTGACTGTATAGGTAACGAGTTTAAAATTAGTTCCGAACTGGAATCTGTTCAGGGGCCGTTGATAATTTCATAGGTAGGTAGTTAAAAGTTGCCAACACAGGAGTTTTACTGTTTTGAAAATTATTTCCAACAAACAATTTAGTTAAATTGTTTGTTGGAAATAATTTTCAAATAAGATAGTGATCTTCAAAAGCAATGTTAACAAGTTATTTTATTGTCGCTTTTACTATATTATATTTCAACCTTGAGAAACTTGTTAATTTTCCATTTCTTTTTTATATTTAGTTATTTAATTATGTTGATAACGGTATTGACTGTACAAATACCCAAATAACCGATTAATGTGCTATGTTTACGTAATCTCCTTGTTCAGTTGTTTTTTGTCCTAAATAAATAAATAAAAGATGTTTATCATGAATAATCAGCTTAGATTAGACCGGAAGCAACGAATTATTGGACATCTCTAACATGCAACTTTACTATCAGTCAGTGATCATTTGGTCGAGTTCCTGACAAATGTCATACCCAGAGTCACTAGGTACATAGATATAGTATATTAAAAGGGGTAGATGCGCTACCGAGCGACCGGGTGTAAGGGATAGATATATTATGACGTCAAAATATGGGGTTGCCATGATCAGAAAAAGTACCCTTAACGGTGTAGCATCCGTTAATGTGCAGATTACTAGTTAAAGTACGGAAATCGTAATTTCGCACTTTAATTGACTAGACCAGTTAATCTGCAGATTAACGGATTCCGTACTTTAACGGTAAGATACGTATACATAAAGTAAACTAGCTGGGGTTGTTTGTAGATTGTGTGGTTAATGGAATAAAAAGATAAACTTTAAATTAAAACAGGTAAAGTCTTTATTAAACGTTGGAATACAGAACTTTTTTTATTAACGTTAGTTTTTCTGTTTTTCGGAAACAATATATTTTTTTAATGTTTTGAACAAATTCGTGTGTGGCACCCAATTCTTTTTTCCAGTTGCTTCTATACCTTTTTCACGAGTTTTATCTTCCGTCGGAAATCTGAAAAAATCAAATCGCTTGAAATTCCCTGAAATATGGGGTAATTTTTGGGGAAAATTTTCTATATAGTAGGCATCCGGAAATCGAATTATAAACCTACTGATTTTAGTGGATGTCAAAGCTAAGCTGACTTCTACTATTACGTAGATGTACGCAATTTTACCGGTTTGCATGTCAAATGTTTACGAGGTTATTTTTAGAAATTTTTTTTAGATTTTTCCTATTTATCAGGTTTTTCATGATATAACTAATGATTTAGCTCAGAAACTTGGTTCCTGTGAGATTTGAGAAAGAAATACGTGATCAAAATATAGAAAACAGTGTACTCACGCATGAAATGTAACGCCCGCTTCTTTCCTTTGATTGTTGCTTTTGCAGCCAAATATCGAACATCCCACCATTTTGTATGCTAGACACAAACACTACACATTCGATTTATAATAAATCTTCAATATTAATTAGGGAGTTATCCACAAAAACTTTAATTTCTCTGGCACTTTTGATATAACCCCACTTGTTTGTTTTGCTTATTTGAACTCTGCCTATAACCCGACCATGAAAAAAAGTCCGGTCGGTGATAGAGAAAAAACATGACACTCTTCTCTATTTCCTCCTATAGGAATCTTAATAAGACGATCTCGCTCTATCAAAGCATGTCAGACCCTTGACTAGGTATAATGTCATAGATTCAAAAAAGTTTAGCCAGTAATGGGAATAATGACACCTGCCAGACAACGCAGTCGCAGCGACGAACTGGACGCTGCAAACTTTAGAGAATAGTACCTATATTATATCCGGTCCGTGGTCGAGACGTCCCCATTTTCAGCGCGTTGCGTTGCGTTTACATGACAATAAATTGTATTATGACAGTATAATAATATGTCACATTGAATGCCACGCGGCTGCTGCGCATCAGACGCGCATTCAGTGTGGCATATATACCATAGTATTTCATACATTACAACTTCATTTGCCGTCATGCTACGCAACGCAACGCGCTGTGCTGCGTTCGGTTTGACCCAAGATTTAAAAGCCTACTATTACTGAGCTAAACCACTGAATAAAAAATAGTAGGTACAAGTCACTGAGGTAAATATCTGGTATTTAATAATATTGTCTGTGGGTATAATCACACCCCGACTCCATATTATACAACCGCGCCATTATAAACAGATGACGTCAGATGACGTTTTTGTACACGCGCAAACTGTGTGTGTACTCTAGGGCTACCGTGCAGTTTGTACTGTATGAGCGGCGTTCAATTCATAATTCGAACATTTTGGTAAATAAAGTTACGACGCATTGCTTCATAGATATCATAGATATGGTATATTAAAAAGGGGATAGATATAGTATATTTCGAATATCAAAATAAGTTGAAATTTGACAAACACGACAAACGAGCACACGATTCGGCACACGAACTCGCGGGGCCCAACCCCACGAGTTCGTGTGCCCACCCCAGTCACATGCCCCAGTGAGGTAATTGATTCTGGGGCGGGGCGGGGAGTGTCCTTTCTGTACGGTAGTAGGTACTTATGTCTTTCCTGTGGTATAATGTACCTACTATTAACGTCAGTAAGTAAAGCAATATAGTTCAGTGGTACAAGTCCTATATTTCCACGACTGCCCAAAAGAAGAATGTATTGTTTCAAAATTGTATTAGCCTCGAGGCGAGGCACACTATTTTCTCCTCGAATGATCTCCGTTTTACGGTTAACTTATTGCCTATCGTTTTACGGAGTAGGTAAGCTTTGCAACTTTCCTATTAAACTTTTAGTGATCATCAACTATGTATGTATCGTATTCGGCTCATATGGAGAAATAGACTTAATACGATGGAAAAAAACTAGGCTGGCGAATATTTTATATGGACCTCCCATATAAAATATTCGCCAGCCTAGTTTTTTTTTCATAAAAAATGCAACAGTTTCCTTCACTCCGGATCCGGATGTTTCCGGTACATATTAATTAATTAAACTAGCAAAGCGTAATGTTATCAGGAACCTGTAAAACCGGCCAGTATCGTTTTATTTAGAGAAATATAATACATCCAGCCTCCCTAGCAAGACCACTTTATGCCGGTGAATGACCACTGAAACACGTTATACGTAAGTATATCGCGTGATAAAGCGGCACACTCAACTGTCAAAATCCATTGTCTTTGACAGTTAAACATGGTAAATTGGTTGCTCTTATATCATATCGCGTTTCGGTAGTCATGGTAGGGGGCCAGCCCCCCTAGCATGACCACGCATATGTCATGTGTGAAATTGTCCAATCATTTCTGCATTCCGTCGAGACCGGGGACGAAAAATGTTTAAATTCGGATAAAAGTATGACGTGTGGTTAAAAATATAATTATTAGGGTGACTGTCCATTGACGCGAATCTAGGCGGCGCGGCAGCGGAGCGGAGTAACGAGGAAATAGTAACCAATAGGATTGCATAAAATCTCCGCTACGCAATCCTATTGGTTTCTCCGCTCCACCGCTTCGCTTCGCGTCAATAAACAAGCAGCCAGCCTCCATTAAAAATCCCTCACCTGGGTATTAAGTAAATAGTCAAGTTCTGGAAGACGCAAAACACCCCGACGCAGAGGTCAGCCACCGCCAAGTTCGCTAGGAAGAAATTCGTGATGGAGCGAAGTCGCCTTGATAATGTCACCACGAGAATCACGAGGAGGTTACCTGGAAACAAAGAAATAACTTTAATTACCACTTACAATTTTTCATGAGGCGCGAGGCGATATGCGCTGCGCAGAACACAAATTCGATGCAAGTGTAGGTACGTGAGAGACGTGTATGTAACGCGCATAGAGGCTATAACTTCAAAGTTTAAAAGTTAAATCGAACTACCTATGTATAAAATAAAAAGATAGGTAGTAGGTAACTAAACTATAAGTTAAGTGAAAAGATAAAGCTGAAACAAAATAATATAAAGTCGAAGTATCTCGTAATGTGTTTTTGAAGAACTTATTAAAAATAGAGGGAAAGAGAGGAAGAGGAAGACCAAGAAGAGCCTATATGGAACAGATCAAAGAGACGTCGTGTCTTATCAAGAAATCAAGGAACTGGCTTTGGACAGAAACGAGTGGAGGAAGCTACACGTACACAGACAAGAGCGCGGCTCTTAAGTTGAGAAGAAGAAGAAGCACTTTTACGATATATAGCGGCTGCCCGCGATTTCGTATGCGTAGACACAGTTATTTTCCATATCCTCAGGAACTGTAATTTATTATTTTTAACCGACTTCCAAAAAAGGAGGAGGTTCTATGTTCGTCTGTATATTTGTTTTTTTTTGTGTATGTCCACCGATTACTCGAAGACGGCTGGACTGATTGAAATGATTCAAACGTTATTACATTGGGTAAACACCCAAGTTGGTCCCATTTTTTGAAATCGGAAATCGGTTCAGTACTTTTCAAGTAATCTTGAAAAAAGCACGAAAATAGTATGATTTTGTGTGAATTGCCTCGATGATAATGGTCGTATTACTTCTTTGTTTAAGAACTGAATAAGATAATTATTTTTTTGTAGGAAGAGGGGATATCTTAAGTGTAGGTTCTTTAACCGACTGAAAAAAAGGAGGTTCTCAGTTTGACCCGTATGTATGTTTCTCCGCGATTATTTTACGTTTGGCTGAGCCGATTTTTCTGCATATTATAATATACCTTACTTACCTACAAGGTACCTACACTAAAAATAAAAAAAATAAAAAATTGTTTAAAAAAAAACAAAAAACCGACTTCAAAAAACCTACCTCTAAAAAGCAAGAAATAATATTCGTAATAATAAAAATACGTCTATTGAAGTCGGGTGGGGCTGGAGTACCTACAGATTCTTTTTTTTTATCAATTTTTGTGTGAATTACCTCGATGATAATGGTCGTATTACTTCTTTGTTTAAGAACTGAATAAGATAATTATTTTTTGTAGGAAGAGGGGATATCTTAAGTGTAGGTTCTTTAACCGACTGAAAAAATGGAGGTTCTCAGTTTGACCCGTATGTATGTTTCTCCGCGATTATTTTACGTTTGGCTGAGCCGATTTTTCTACATATTATAATACACCTAAAAATAAAAAATACTAAAAAAAAACAAAAAACCGACTTCAAAAAACTTTAGTGGGGCTTTTAGAATAAAAAAAGAAAAAAAAAAAGAATCTGTACTCCAGCCCCACCCGATTTCAATAGACATATTTTTATTATTACGAATATTATTTCTTGCTTTTTAGAGGTAGGTTTTTTGAAGTCGGTTTTTTGAATGAAAGGTGTCCTAATGCTTTCTGCGTCAACCCCTGACAACGTGTAGGTATGCTTTTCATGATGATCGGTATAGATTAGGTATAACGTGAAAGCGTAACAAAAGAAACAAACAAATTAACTTTTTAGTTACTATAAAAGCCCTTTTATAAATGTTTGTACACTTATTGTTTGACATACGAATTGATATTATCAATCCATTAGTTTATTGACATTCTATCTACCAAATAAAAAGCATCCCTTGAGTTTTTTTCAATAAGTACCTACCCTATTCACTAAAATTGAGGCCTGAACAAATTCAAAGTAATAACATTAATGTAGCTTTCAATCTTATTCAGTGTTGAATGGCAATCTCGTTACAAATTGAAGTAAAATATAAATATTGAGTAGGTACCTATATTATTATATGAAAAAAAATCGTCACTATTTGTTTGATAAATAAACTAAAATGGCAAAACGGTTTTACATGATAATTCGGAAATAGCCGTCATAAAAAGGCTATGAAAAGCACTTATACCAAAAGATTACAGGTTTTTTCAATGGCAGTACCTACCTATTTGAATTTATTTATTACTACGAAAAGGCGTTAGAGGATGGGACAAAATCGGGACACTCGAAAGTAACAATTAAGTAGAAGTGACAGTTGCTTCTATGTTCGAGAAAGGTCGAACAGCTGGTGTTCTTCCCAAGAATTTTATATTAATATTTTATTACACTAGAATATGAATATAAAATTCTTGGTTCTTCCCAATCCAAGTAGATTGTTGTGTACCTACTTCTAATCACAGAGCAATGTAGCCCCTGTATTGAAATACGTCCACTGCGGAAGATTACAGTTAAAAATCGTTTTTTTTTGTATTTTTTTATTAATATTTTCCGGTTTTACAAGTTGGCTCATCATGGTTATTGTGTTCACAGGTTATGAAAGCTGCTTACTTTGGTACTATGTTGTAAATCTTCTTAGAAAAAAGCACTTTTTAATCAAAAGTAACGGCATTTTTGTGATTCGTATAAAAGTAAGTACCTATACTTACAGCCATCAGTTATTCATTTGTGAGTTCCAAAACAAAATACATTTTATGAAAGTGACTAAGTTTAACCCCCTTGGTGATGGCGACTAATTAAGTTGATAGAGATTCTGTTCTGTGTGCTCAGTAAGATATTATTCTGCTTTGTGAAAGTATCAAAAGATGGATGGACGAATAACGTTGACTAATATCCGTATTTGAGAATACGCTTTAATCCAGCGCGAAAATTACCATTTGAATTAAAACTTTATAAATCGTTGCTAATAAAATTTAACAAATGAAACTGAATAATAACTAGCGACCCGCCCTTGCTTCGCTTCGGTGTAAAATTTGACACCATATTATACATTTATTATAAACCTTCCTCTTGAATCACTCTATTTATTAAAAAACCGCATAAAAATCTGTTGCGTAGTTTTTTTTTTAATAATAATAATAATCATTTATTTCATAAAAAGTTTACAAAAAAACTTACAAATTAAGCATGTGCCAGACGGATTTAATCACGCCCCCCAACCAAGGTCACCTTGGTGGAAGCTTGATTGGGGCGTGGTTTCATCCACAGATTGTGTTGCGGCTACACGAGTTTACATCCAAGCGCCATAACACGCTCCCATTCCACAGTAATGATATCCATCAGTATTGTAACTCGGCCCTGTCCTTAAAATAATTACCTAAAGCCGTGCGGTACATCAACAACACAGGTTCAAATAATTAATTTTTAGGCAATAAAATACCTAGATTAACAAAAGTAATGGTAAGAAAAAAAAGATAATTACATATTAATGGAAGAAACAGATTAGTTAAATATCCTTAATAGGTAGTATTAGTCAAAGAGCACTATCTTGCTTTTTTCAAGTTATTATTTTTCTGGTCTTACAACTGGATTTAACTTTAATAATTTTCTCTTCGCATTGTAGGTATTATGTAGTTTATGTAGGATTATTATATGTTGGTATGTATATCGTATATTAGTTACATTTTATCATTATATTTATGAAGGTATTCGAGTTTAGTAGGATTATTATTATTACTTTAATGAATTTGCACACGTCCAACTACCGCATCATATTTATCTGAATTCCTGTCGCGAAGAAATCGCTTCTTAGTGATAAGGCCGCCATTTGTATGTCTCCTTTATGTTTGTATTGTTACTTGTTTGTTCTGTGTGTATACAATAAAGAGTATATAAATAAATATAAATTAATAAATATCTTTCGTTCGTCGTTTCGTTTGTGTACCGAGTGCAGACTGCAGACCGAATTCGAGGCGCTTAGGTAGGTATTTGATCGAAGTATGGCTCGCTTTTCAACTATTTGTATGAAGTTGGAATACTGATAGATATCATTACCGTGATTCGGATGTAACTTGCGCCCTTCCTCCAGGGACGTTAAAGGTCATTTGGATTGGATGGAGAAATTTGGATTACATCTACCGTCTAGATGGATGGCATCAAGCAAGGTCACCTTTGTTGGGAGGCGTGATTAAATCCGTCTGGCACATGCTTTAGTTTTAATGTTTTAAAGATCTAACTAAGCATACAATAGGGACAGACTGCGGGAAGCGACTTTGTTTTATACTAATAGTGATGTGTGTAGGCTAGTTCCTAATATCCGAAAATAAGTCCTTCAAACTAACTCTACTTATTTATATTACTTATGTAGAATTGTCGAGAGGGCGCTGCTGTGCCACGGTTAACATTGTGCTCATAAATAATGTGTTTCTAAAAATAGAAAATAACGTAAAAACGCTGTGAGAAGTGATGAAAAGAAAACAAAACTAAAAATTAAACCTAAAATAAGTAAAAAACTCAGTGAAAATCAAGTGAAAATACCAATTGTTTTGAAACAACAATCGATATATAAAAAGTGCAAAAGTTACAAAATCTGGACTATAAATACATAAGTTTTAATTTTGTGGATCAAGAAAAAGTGTGAACTGATATATAATACGAATAAAAGTGAAAATTTACTGTAAAACCCTTATACGAACATTATAACCTCCAAGTGTTGATCATCAGTGTGCGTTACCCCGGCAGGACAATTTAAAAACAACTGTGTACATCACTCCAGCACACCCACAATAACAATGTAAGAAATAACAAATATATTAAAATACCTTCAAGATGAGATGAAACAACAAAAAATTGATATGTCTGAGATGAGAGAAGATATAAAAAACAATATCAACAATAACATAAATGAAAAATTTAAAAACTTGGAAATAAAAAACCAGAAATTAGAACAACAGATAGAAGAACAAAATAATAAATTTAGACAAATAGAAAGATATATAAAAAGGAAAAACATAATTATATTTGGAGTTGCTGAAACAGAAAAAGGGTACCATGATTTGGAAAATTTAGTGCTTGATATAATTAATAAAGATTTAAATATTAACTGCACAGATAACCACATTGAATCAGTAAGAAGACTTGGAAAAAGAGGCCAAAATTTGAGACCTATAGTTGTAACTTTAACTACGATGGGGATGAAAATAAAAATACTAAAACAGAAGAGACTTTTAAAAGAGCTACCATATTATATAAAAGAAGATTACCCGTTAGAAGTTCTTAACAGACGAAAAGAACTTCAAATACAATTACAAAAGGAAAGAGAACAAGGAAAGAAAGCTATATTAAAATACGATAAGCTAATAATCTTACAAGACAATGATCACAATGTAAACAAAAATAAAAAGAGAAACCTGTCTGAATCACCAGTGTATAATACAGAAAAGAATGGTAATAAGAAACAACCGATAAAAGTAAATAAAACCAACAATATGAAAAATTTTATAGTGCACAAACCCAAATTCACTTATAAAGAGAAAAATCAACAACCCAGACAAGAAACTAGCAACTCAACAGACTAGCAATCAACAAGGCCCCCTCTCAATCTCAATCTCCCAATACGGTTGGTCACCGCGGGAGATCACGACCAAAACCCTTCCACTGTTAAACAATACCCACCAACACAGGAAATTAAGATATGTACATATAATGTTAAATCATTATTATCGGCAGAACGGCTACTTGAATTGACATATGCACTAACAAATATTAATTGCGATATATTAGGCTTGGCTGAAGTAAGGAGAATGGGATGCAAAATCGAGGAAAACCATGAATACATCTTTTGCTACAAAGGAGAAACACCTGGGCTATATGGAGTAGGATTTTTAATAAAGAAAAAACTTAAACCCAACATAGTAAGCTTTTTTGGAATATCTGAAAGAGTGGCTTTATTACAACTACAATTCGACGACATCCCACTCACACTTATCCAAACTTATGCACCGACCGAAAAAGCAGATAAGGAAGCAATAAACAATTTTTACGATGATCTGAGAAAAGCACATGACCTCGCAGGAAAAACAGTAATGGTAATAGGGGGTTTTAATTCTAAAATAGGGCAACCCAAAAACCATGAAAACCTAGTAATGGGCAAGTATGGATATGGCCAAAGAAATGAAAGAGGGAGAAGACTTATTCAATATGCTTTAGAGAATAAACTGGTAATAATGAATACATGCTTTAAAAAAAAGGACAACCAAAGATGGACATGGATATCTCCAGATCAGAAGACAAAAAACGAAATAGATTATATACTATGCAATCAACCGAAAATAGTAACAAATGTAGAAGTACTCAACAAAGTAAATTTTTCTACTGACCACAGACTAGTCCGTGCAACACTTCGAATCAAAATTCCGAAAAAAAGCAGAAAAAATTTCAAATCAATGCCCAAACTACCAAAAACAGAAGAAGAAATATCAGAATATCGAGAAAACTTAAAAAACAATGTCATTAAGAATATGCCTTTGTTATGCAAGGACACAGACGTACAAATATACTATAATAAATTAGAAGAAATCATTTTAAAAAGCCTTAAACTTAGTAAAAAATGTGATCACAAGAAATCCTTAGACATACTTAGTGACAATACCAAAAACTTAATAAGAAGACGAACTGATCTTATAACGGCGAAAAAGAAAACAATCGAAATTAAAAAAGAACTGAAAGAAGTATTTAAAACAACAAAAAAGGCAATAAGATGATTATAACAACTACAGAAGGAAAATAATAGAGAAAAACCTAACAAAGTACCGGAGCTCAAGAAGAGCCTACAAAGAAATGAGTACGCACAAAAACTGGATAGGAAACTTAAAAAATGATAGAGAACAGAGAGAAACAAAAACAAGAGCAGAGATATTGGCCAGCGCTACAGACTTTTACAAAAAGCTATATGAAAAACCACAGTCAGATGAAGAACATAACGACATAAAAACGGATCAAACAACAACAGACCCAGAGGACCCAGTGGAACAAATAACAGAAGAAGAAGTATTAATACATATAAAAAACTGAAACCCGGAAAAAGTTCTGGACAAGACCAAATAAGTAATGAGGCTCTAAAGATTGGGGCACCAATAATCTACACTTTCCTTACTCATCTTTTCAACATTATACTAGAATCAGGAACAATCCCACAACAATGGTTGAAATCTGATATTATTTTATTATACAAAAAAGGTAATCCGCTAGATATAGGTAATTACAGACCAATAAGCTTACTCTCCAGCATTTATAAACTCTTCACCTCTATCTTGCAGACCCGTTTGTCACCTTATATAGACGGAAATCAACCTGTGGAACAAGCAGGCTTTCGTGCTGGCTACTCAACAAGCGACCATATTCATGCTATTGAACAAATATTAGAGAAATATAAAGAATATAATCGACCACTTTACATAGCTTTCGTAGATTATGCGAAAGCATTCGATAGCATATCACATAATTCAATCTGGAAAGCCCTTGAAAATTGTAAAATAAATAAAAAATATGTAAACATTTTAAAAAACATCTATTCCAAAAGTGTAAGTCAAGTGAAACTGGAAAGTAGAGGAGAAGATATAGAGATTCAAAGAGGCGTTAGACAGGGAGACCCACTTTCACCCAAACTATTTATTGCAGTTTTGGAAGACATTTTCAGAAACCTGAAATGGAAAAATAGAGGCCTTTCTATATCAAGCCAATACTTAAGTCATTTAAGGTTCGCCGATGATATTGTGCTCTTTGCCGAAACAGCAACAAAATTGGAAAAAATGTTACAAGAGTTAAATAGACACAGCAAAAATGTGGGATTACAAATGAATGCAGAAAAAACAAAAGTGATGACCAACAATCATAAGAAACAAATACTCATAGAAGATAAACCAATTGAATATGTGTCAGACTATATCTATCTTGGCAAACAAGTCTCATTCAATAAAAACAACATGGACGATGAAATAGAACGGCGAATTAATATCACCTGGAAAAAGTTTTGGGCACAAAAAGAAATTCTAAAAGGAAATTATGACCTAACAATAAAAAAGACTGTAATGGATACCTGTTTGTTGCCGAGCTTAACATATGGCAGCCAGTCATGGGTTTTTTACAAGAAAGGTGAAAAATAAAATAATTACATGTCAACGTGCCATGAAAAGGAGCATCATGAAACTCAAAAAAATTCAAAAGATAAAAAGTGAAGATATTCGCAAAAAGTAACAGATGAAAAAAAAAAATAACAGATGCCTTAAAACATGCACTAAAACTGAAATGGAAATGGGCCGGTCATGTTTCAAGAATGAGAGATGAAAGATGGACGATACAAACAACAAAATGGTTAGGTCCACAGGGAACAAGAAGTGTAGGTAGACCAAAGAAACGATGGACTGATGACATAATTACCATGACAGGAAAAGAGTGGATGAAGATGGCACAAGACAGGAACGAGTGGAATAAAAGGGAGGAGGCTTTTACCCAGAAGGGGTCCATACTACACCAAGATTAAGAAAATACTAACATAGTTCTACAACTTTAATTATCAACTAACAAAATCAATTTACTTAAAGAAAAATGTAAAAAAAAAAAAACTGTATGGAAATAAAGAAGCTTTATTATTATTATTATGTAGAATTGTCTAATTAAGAATATGTATAAAAATGACATAATATGTAAATATAATATGGACTAAAAAAACTGAAATACTTATTGGAAAAATGTGTGTTTAAAAAATAACAATATTGTAAAAATTACGTCTGTTTATTGCGAAAAATAAAAAATACAATTTTATTCAGCTTCTATTTCATTATTACTTACTTGAATTATTACTTAGTAAGTACCTATAAAATCATAGGTTTCTTTAAATTTTAAAAATTAATATTCTGTCTGTTTGGACAAAATAATGCTTTGCACTGGCTGAATTATCTTTCAACGTCACAGGATGTGATTGGAGCATATATAAATTTGCAAAGTCCTGCAAGAGTGTAGGGCATTGTAACAGTTCAAAACTGAACATGTTATTTTTTTATCTCAAATATTACTTAAATTGTAAAGAAAAGAAATATATTAAAGGAAGGTTGTCACTGACCTTGTTCTCAGGAACTTATCGGCATTTGATTATGCAGTTATTCATAAAAAAAACACAGGTTTTGTAGTAAATCGTAAGCACTTCAGATGTCAATCAACAATTAATAAAATGTTCATTATTTTTCAAAGGAGCTTGTGTTGAACATTACTTGGACTCATAAATTGTTGTACTTCACAATTTGTTTGTCATAATTTGATGATGAGAAAGAATAACATAATATTAGCTTCGAAGGTTATAAATTAATAACAGATAATTACAGAAGATTATGACAGATAGGATGACGTAAATCTGACAGCTAGTGATAAAAATCGGAACTATTTAGCAATTGTGAATTTTCTGTGAGAAAGGCAAAGGTTTTTAACCTTACTGCCAATTTTGGAAAACAAAACGAATTAATTTCATTTCCACAGATAAGTTCATGTGATAAATTAATAATGATTGAAAGCATAAATTGTTGGGAAAAACTTAAATAAACATATTGGTTTGCATAAATGTGAAACTATTTTATTCTCGTTCAAGTTTGTTTACCAAGAGATAAATGTGACTAAATAATGCTGAATTGTGTTTGTTTATTTTACTGAATAATAATTAGTAAAATAGAACATAATTAAGTAATTAATTGTTATAATAATCTGTCTAAAGAGTAATTTAAGGTCATAAAAATAGGCGGAAGTTTCTTAAATCTTTCTTGGCGCCAAGGTTTAAATATTAATCCTCGTGACGTTCAAAACATGGATTAAGTTATAATTCATTCATAATTATTATTGATAATATTATTAGTTTTATTAGCACTCATCAGTTATCGTCATAATTGTTTATTTCTAAAAAATACTTTAAAGAGGAATGAAATTTGGCGATTAATTAGGTTTAGTAAGTTGGCAGCCATGGTACGGATTGCACAATTCCACAATCACGATTAGGGGTCTGCACAATTTATATTTTCAATATGGCAGAACTGTCGCGTCAGATCGATGGCGACAGATTGTCGGGGGGGTAAAATAATAAAGAGTGTTGCTAACTAAAATTGCAAAGTACCCATTTTTGTATGTGTGTTTAGTTAGAGATAATGAGTTTACTGTATTTTAAGCAGGTGGAAAAGCGGAATATTTGCATTAATTAGTACTCAGCAATAGGTATTTTGGCAATTTAAATTATACGGGATTATATATATAGCCGTTCGTATAATGATAAAAATTGGTAAGAAAGAGAACGCTAGACACACAGACTAACTACTTTGTGATGCTAGTTAGAAACCACAAACGCAGATTAAGGAGAAAAATTACGATGTAAATATCACACCACAAAATTGGTCGCGACAATCAACAATGACGTAAGATTCATTAAAAGGTTCCCATACTAAGGCCCTTAAGGATCGTCTCCTTAATCGAGTAATGGTATAAGTACCTACCATAAAACGTCCAGGGCATATTCATATGCAAATCAGATCGTATCTACATAGCTGACGGAAAGCTAAGTCCCTCTGTCTACACTAGTGTAGGTATCGCAACGCCAAGCATTACTATAGCTCTCAAAACTTACACTTGTTTTTTTTTCTAGAGATTAAGAGCCAGTTTCATAGGTTTTGGATACAGTACAGGGTGGAATTGACGACCTGAGTGGTGCAGTGGTCAACATGCCGCCTACCACGCAAGAGGTCCCGGGTTCGATTCCCGGCCAGGCAGAAATTGAAATGATGAATTTTAATTTCTGTGACGGGTCTGGGTGTTACTATGTATAATAAGTATATATTTAAAAAGTATATAAGTAGTATATCAGTTGTCTAGCACCCATATTACAAGCTTTGCTTAGTTTGGGGCTAGATGGCGCTGTGTGAAATTGTCCAAGCATTTATTATTATTTATTATTATTAATTTTTTAATGCCACCTAGAGGGAAAGTACTCTAAACAATAGAGATAGCAAATTTCACTCAAAGGAAACATTCCTTTATTTTTGAAACAAAACTGCATTCAAAGATTTTGAAAAATACGCTTCCAACACCCAGGAATCGAACCGGCTAAAATTCGAAAAAACAACACCCTATATACTTTTGGGACCAAATCAAATCTTTGACAAACATGGTAAATTAAATTAAAAAGGAAAAGCAATAAATCTAAATTTATTTTAATTGAACGAGAAAAAAGAGCTAAGTAACTAATTGTGTATGTTTATGTTAGTACTTACTTACTTCCATAACACTAAACTCTGTGTAATTTTATATACTTTATGGATCTATAGGTCTATACGAAACTTATATATAATATTCCACTAATTGTAGCTCGCAGTATCATTTCAATTAATTACGTGTCCAACCAAATGCTGATACGCACTCCATATTGGGTCAAACAAATGAACGTGTTTGTTGTAATATGAACTTCTAAGACGATGCTTAATGCACGTACGCACTTGTAGTAAGCCACCGTTATTGGACTGAAAATTAGATTTTAACTTGTATAATTTAAGGTTCTAAATTATTTGAAATTTAAAGTGGCGAAGACATTGTAATAAGTTGACATATCAATGGTTTGCATCACACATCAACAGTTTTCTTTATGACGTAGTCGTTGCTTTTTTATTAGAGATAGGCAGCGCTTGACCGCCATCTCGACAGATCTATTAAACATGACAATTTGTCACCTGTCATGACAGTTTCATATCCATTGCGTCAACCGATTGGAAAATAGTACAAACTAGTCATAGCTACACCGCAATGTAAACCAAATTGTCACGTTATTGAAAAGGGCCCAGTGGGGGTATTACAACCTCTTAAAACTTGCCAGGTTTATAAATTGCTATAGTTACATCTCTTTCTCGCTGTATGGCAAATAAAAGAGACGCACTGATAGCCATTCAGAAAACTGGCAAGTTTTAAGAAGTTGTAATACGGGGGCTGGTGGTGGTAAGCATTGATGCGATCTACGATGAAACGCGCCTGCTTAAAAGTAACCTATTTATATATTGTAGAAATCTTAAGAAAATAAATGTCTATAAAATAAACATGGTATTGAATTTGTTTATCGGCGTTACAACCTTTTTTTAGATAAAAAGACAAATGCTCTGTGAACAAAATAAGCGAAGTCACGGGCAGACCTAGTAGGAGTATGGTCTTTGACCTTTGAGGAGTATGCGATAATTCTTGAGCAAACCACAAGGCGAGACAAAATAAAGGTGAAAGCATGTTTTATTTAAACAAGTGACGACGCTAAAAGTTGCGTGCTTTTACCACAAACATTAAGTAATTTGTCGGTGAGAATTATATATTACATATTCGCAAATGCTTTCGCCAAAGATAAAAAGAAATTCTCGGAGTGACGCGATGAGTTAATTGCCAAGTCTTGTTGAAAAAGAAGAAAGACAATGATTTATCGTAGAGCAAGGTTTGTGCAAGTTTTGTTTTGACAAATAAGAAATCCTTTTAAATTTATTACACATTAACAGCTTCATTAGTTATTACTGCGACAAAACACATAACATATTTATTTCAAAGTAGTATAATAAACTAAATTTTAATATACAAACAACTGTAGATCCCACGATTAAACTTTTCACAGTCTGACGTCATATTATTTTTGTAGTTGTACCTATACTTACAGACGCTACGAACCACCTCACGCAAATTGTAAACATGTTTTAAATTAATTGGGCAGAAATTTACACGATAGGTAAATTTAAATTAATAAAATAAGAGATTTAATCACAATCGTTTAAAGTCAAATTGGTTCATATCTTATCCGTTGACGTTATTATAACGACAATCAATGAGATGTGTTGAAATTATGCAATTTATTGCTAGGAAGCGGAATTATATTAGAGACCACCAGTAATTTATAGATAAAAGGCCAAAGTACAAAGTGGCCGATATTTGTCAGTATTCAATTAAATCGGCTATAACGAATCTATCTGTCACTTAAATTGCAAGACATTAATATTTACGTCAGTAAAGTTAATTCCTCTAAATTATGACAACTAGTTTTGTTTTTCAACCCACATTTTAGTTTTTTATTCTAGTTTAGTTTTCGAAGTTATTATTTAATATATACCGGGTGTAACAAGACCTTCAACGAAGGTCTACGTATTCTGCCCATCATCAGGACCATTTCTGTTCATGTTATATGTTTGTTATATTGTCCATACTACACCAAGATTAAGAAAATACTAACATAGTTCTACAACTTTAATTATCAACTAACAAAATCAATTTACTTAAAGAAAAATGTAAAAAAAAAAAAAACTGTATGGAAATAAAGAAGCTTTATTATTATTATTATGTAGAATTGTCTAATTAAGAATATGTATAAAAATGACATAATATGTAAATATAATATGGACTAAAAAAACTGAAATACTTATTGGAAAAATGTGTGTTTAAAAAATAACAATATTGTAAAAATTACGTCTGTTTATTGCGAAAAATAAAAAATACAATTTTATTCAGCTTCTATTTCATTATTACTTACTTGAATTATTACTTAGTAAGTACCTATAAAATCATAGGTTTCTTTAAATTTTAAAAATTAATATTCTGTCTGTTTGGACAAAATAATGCTTTGCACTGGCTGAATTATCTTTCAACGTCACAGGATGTGATTGGAGCATATATAAATTTGCAAAGTCCTGCAAGAGTGTAGGGCATTGTAACAGTTCAAAACTGAACATGTTATTTTTTTATCTCAAATATTACTTAAATTGTAAAGAAAAGAAATATATTAAAGGAAGGTTGTCACTGACCTTGTTCTCAGGAACTTATCGGCATTTGATTATGCAGTTATTCATAAAAAAAACACAGGTTTTGTAGTAAATCGTAAGCACTTCAGATGTCAATCAACAATTAATAAAATGTTCATTATTTTTCAAAGGAGCTTGTGTTGAACATTACTTGGACTCATAAATTGTTGTACTTCACAATTTGTTTGTCATAATTTGATGATGAGAAAGAATAACATAATATTAGCTTCGAAGGTTATAAATTAATAACAGATAATTACAGAAGATTATGACAGATAGGATGACGTAAATCTGACAGCTAGTGATAAAAATCGGAACTATTTAGCAATTGTGAATTTTCTGTGAGAAAGGCAAAGGTTTTTAACCTTACTGCCAATTTTGGAAAACAAAACGAATTAATTTCATTTCCACAGATAAGTTCATGTGATAAATTAATAATGATTGAAAGCATAAATTGTTGGGAAAAACTTAAATAAACATATTGGTTTGCATAAATGTGAAACTATTTTATTCTCGTTCAAGTTTGTTTACCAAGAGATAAATGTGACTAAATAATGCTGAATTGTGTTTGTTTATTTTACTGAATAATAATTAGTAAAATAGAACATAATTAAGTAATTAATTGTTATAATAATCTGTCTAAAGAGTAATTTAAGGTCATAAAAATAGGCGGAAGTTTCTTAAATCTTTCTTGGCGCCAAGGTTTAAATATTAATCCTCGTGACGTTCAAAACATGGATTAAGTTATAATTCATTCATAATTATTATTGATAATATTATTAGTTTTATTAGCACTCATCAGTTATCGTCATAATTGTTTATTTCTAAAAAATACTTTAAAGAGGAATGAAATTTGGCGATTAATTAGGTTTAGTAAGTTGGCAGCCATGGTACGGATTGCACAATTCCACAATCACGATTAGGGGTCTGCACAATTTATATTTTCAATATGGCAGAACTGTCGCGTCAGATCGATGGCGACAGATTGTCGGGGGGGTAAAATAATAAAGAGTGTTGCTAACTAAAATTGCAAAGTACCCATTTTTGTATGTGTGTTTAGTTAGAGATAATGAGTTTACTGTATTTTAAGCAGGTGGAAAAGCGGAATATTTGCATTAATTAGTACTCAGCAATAGGTATTTTGGCAATTTAAATTATACGGGATTAGGTAAAGCAAAGTGAAACGATTAATTAGTTAAAATCTAAATGAAGTTGGTTTGAGGGTATTAGTTTATGTAAGGAAATTATATTAATCGTATTATTAAAGATTGACAAGACAAAACTGATTACGTAATTTTTAGTAATATTATTGTGAAATTTTATTATTCAAAAATGATTTTCTCAAAGTGTTGCGTTTCGAGGTTATGACGAATTATTGAAACTGTTAACGACTTCACATAAAATGAAACTTATAGTCTTAGTTGATTTAAATAAGATAATTATCAAAATGTAATGTAAGTAATTTTTAATATCTCCATTAATAGGGTTAGTGAAATATTTTCATAAGCGGGGAACACTGAAAGAGGGGAGGAGTTAGAAACAGGGCACCAATAGGAGTGGGCTAAAGTGCACAATGTCAATTTAACGCGGGAAATTTTAGCTATTTTGATGAAAAAGGCGCAAATTACTTGGCGCCGTTTTGGTTCGCGTGATGACGCTAATTTAGTCTTTATAAGGGTCAGAATCAGGGAAGCGGCGATCATTTTTCCGGTGTCGAGCGAAGCGTCAAGACGTAATTTTTGAAGAAACTCCACATCCCTCTGTAAGATCGCGTTACTGAAAAAGTTTATTTTTAAATCAAGCAAATTTCAAGAAGTCAGCAAGAAAGTGGTCGAGGTTTTCTGACGAATAGGGCCGCATTTGTCCCGCGAATCTTTTGCATAAATGCTTTAATTTGAGCTTATCTGGTATAATTAAGTTCATAATTAAAGTATGTAGATTTTGTTTGCGATAATCATAAAGTAACGTAGCTTTCCCTGTAAATTCTTGAATTAGTATAGTAGGACTACTAGGAATTGAAGTTCATAATTAAAATATGCAGATTTGTTAGTGAAATCCTATAGAGTGAAGTAGTTCTCTCGGTGGGGTCAAGAGGTAATACAACTGTATTGGTTCTTGAGTCTGTTGAGGTCAGGGCTGCATTATTTTGTGGGATGAAAGCTAACTAGATTTGCTAGTATTATTATACAATGTTGATTTTAGATGAGTATTCATTTAGTTTTGTGTCTTTTTGGGGCGATTTTTCAGATCCTCGCGGGGGGTTTAGGTAGAAAAGTCTAACCATGTGGCTGGTTAGATGGGTTTCTGTTTTTAAGATACCTAGATAGTCACATAAATGTAGCAAACGTGGTATAGTTGGCCAGATTTCCGCTCCAATGAAGAAAGTTGAGGATACGTCCCGCTGGCCCGCTCATATCCTTAGTGTTTGTTATTATTATTCCTCATGTAGGGCCTCGGCCGTTCCTTCCCCCTCGGCCAAGGGTTCGTCAAAAGGTTGCTAGGAAATTAGGGAGTGCTACTCAAACTGTACAGAATTGGGCGACAGGATTGAGGGTAAGCAATCCAAGAATTGCATAGGAAATTCTAATTTTAGACGCAAATAGGCAGGTAAATTCATTAATAAGGTAGGAATATTATTATTAGGTGAATTGAGCAAAAGTAAAAGGTAGCATTTCAAGAAGGTGGGGTATTCTTTGAAGTGAGATCTGTGTGGGCGTCAAAGATGTCGGGAAACATCATGGGAGTCGCATAGGAATTCAAAAATTTAGTAGTTGTTAGGCAGGTAAATTCACTAGGTAAGATTCCATGTCTTAAAGTAGGCGCCTTAACAGGAATCCATAGGTAGATGCCTTAACAAGTATCCGTAGGTAGATGCCTTAACAAGTATCCGTAGGTAGGCGCTTTAACAGGAATCCATAGGTAGATGCCTTAACAAGTATCCGTAGGTAGATGCCTTAACAAGTATCCGTAGGTAGGTGCCTTAACAAAAATCCATTTAAACTATAGCTCGGTGTAGTGAATATTCACAATGTAGCATTAATTGTGTTGGTTTTACCAGTTTCGGTGAGTACATATTAATTAATTACTTCAGTGAGTGGATAGTGAAAGTTGATTTATTACTACTTATAAAAGAAAGTTCCTTTATCTTTGAATTGGATTGGATTTATGATGATTTTGTGTGTAGACTACTGATTTTAAAAGAAATATTCTATTCTAGTAATCTAGAAGGTGTACTGAAATCTAGATCTGGGTGTATGAAATAAGCCTGCGTTTCTATATATGCTAAGGTTGATTCACGGCTATTAGAACGCTA
The DNA here is from genome assembly GCA_950108535.1 of Agriphila straminella. NCBI lineage: Eukaryota > Metazoa > Arthropoda > Insecta > Lepidoptera > Crambidae > Agriphila > Agriphila straminella. The sequence continues at coordinate 10,570,253 of OX467308.1, forward strand.
GATCAAAATGTTTGAGTGGACTTTTTCTATTAATAGAATAGTTTTGTATAATATAGAAACAATACTTCAATTATGTACTATAAAAGTATCAAACTGTTTAGTGAATATATCCAAATTCTCAAATGGTTAAACTAAAGTACTTTCTCATCAATATTTCAGCTAGGTTTCATTTACCAATTCAATTGGAAGTTGTTTCAATAGAATTATATTCCACAATTGAATTTAAGTACTTATTGACAAACACAATTAATGTACAGGTTAGATATCATTAGTAGACTAAACTGAAATTACCACAGTTCATAGAAGTATGATAGGTTCCGATGTTAAGATGCGGAAAGACTGCGACCAAATAATACATTCCCTTTGAATTAAATTGTCTTTTCTGAAGAAATTGGATCTATCAGACCCTTTTGAATGAATAGTAATGTTGTGTCCATAATAATGTTATAATGTTAAACAGTTTCGCTAACAATAAATATATTTTTAAATTAAATTAAAATTGTGCAAATCCGCCATCACAATAGAAAGATAATTCTTCATTGTGAAAAGCTGATAGATCACTTGAAGCACTTTGCTTGTCCTCTTTTATCAAGACAGACATACTAAGACTAAATAATTCAACTAATTTATTAATTAAAGTTGTCATGAAAGATTATGGTGGAGCCAGGGGAGGAATGCCCAAGTCTGGAAGTCGAGTTTCACCACGGAGTGCGGGGATTGGTGCACTCCGTCTAGCTGGCAAAGAAACCATTGTTTACTTAGTACTTGACTATAGCACAATAGTATATTTTATATTTGACAAAAAACACTAGAACAATTATTAAGTAGCGATGATAAATTTTCTATATTCTGAATTAATACAACGTTAACTTCTATATTTATTACCATTTTACCTTCTTTTACTCTATTCCTAAGCCACTAACCACATAGGATAACCTAAATTAAATAAAATAAAAAAGTAAGAAAATAAAATCATAATTAGTAGCGGTGAACAGTTTTCCATATCTGACTTTTGGTGATCATAACTTTTGGTTATTTCATTCATTTCTTATTACTGTAATATCTATTAGCATTCCATCATACTAGACTTTTATAAACATACTGAGCAACTTATCCTAAAGAAGTAGGTATCATATTGAATTTCATATAAGTACAGCGGGTAGACATAAGAGTAATTTGTATACCATTTAAAAATATGCAGGAAACTAAGTCAGTTATTAGAATAAGAAGCTCCATAAAGCAATATCAACATTCTAATATAGGTAAAAATTAGGTAGTTTCACTTTAAAGAAGTACTTAGGTTGGCTGAAAGAGATTTCTTTAGAGATAACTCTTCATTACTCACAGGTCTTGTTATAAATTAGGTAATAATAATTATAAGTGCAATAAAGATTATATCTATGTAAAATTTAATATCAAATTCTATTAACAATTTACTAGGGTAACGGCTAATTTGTGATATTATCATTTAGTAACAGTCATAGTAACAGAATTAGTTAAGAATGAATAAGGAAAGAATGATAGCGTTATAGTCGGGAAGCAAAACAATGATTGCACTTCTGAAAAGAATCTTGGTTACTATTATTCACAATCAGGGACCGCCCTAGAAATCACGAGCCCTTTCAGACCACATAAAAGCACGTCAGTAATGTAGGTTATATCTATAGGTAGGAAAGGTTAACAAGGAATAACTAAGCAGACGATAGGTTTGAATATTTAATCGGAGCAAAGGATAAGATTTGATACATAAAAAACATTGGGTAGGTAACTTACATAATATAAAGAAATAGGTAGTTAATTGACATACATCGTTCAGCATTTTAGTATGGTAGAAGTAGGGGTAGGTAAGGGGGGGTTACAGCATATCATCTATGTTGCTCTAATGTCCCGAACAGAATTCTGTAATTTTTTAGGATATGAAATCCTTTATTTTTTTCCAATACGCAGCTAATCTAACGGGAAATAATAAAAATATGGATTAATTTATATTTTTTGCAAAATATGGATTTATTTATATTTAAATATGAAAAAATTAAATATCATAATTTATGTAGAAAATATAATTAAGAACGAAAAACAATTTTAATTAGAAATATGTATGTATTTACATATTAATCTGGGCCGTATTCATAAGATGGCGATTTGTTAAATTAATGCTTTTAATAATAGCAAGTACAATTTTGTCCTTAATTTATCAATCACTCACTATCGTGTCTGTAATTTGATTGAATTTGAAATCTATTCGCTCAGAAGTGGAAGTTTCAGTTCGCAGCTAAATTGATGTTCTGTCGCATGCAAGAAAAGACTATTATGTGCTCAGCAGCTGCCGCAATTCTGACTGGGTGGGATGCATAACTGCGTGTTTGTGAAACGACGCTGTAATTAAATGAGCCGGCGATAATTATTTATCGTCACTACGTTTGTTATCAGATTTTCGGCGTATTTTTTTCGACAAAACTGACAGATCAGCCCCCCTAGCCAAAGTAACATTTGCAAATTTTCGTCATCGTTTCGCTTCGAAACATGTGGATTTGACGTTTTAAATTTCGATAGTTAACGAAACATTATGTCATCCCATACATGTTTCGAAAGCGAAGCGATAACGAAGATTTGCAAATGTTACTTTGGCTAGGCAGTCAGGGGTGGAATTGCGTAAGGTAATCGTATATTTGACAGTTCATATCGTAATCCATCGGCTGCAATTTTTATGGGATGACATATATTATGATACAATATGAACTGTCAAATGAATACGATTGACTTTACGCAATCACCTAGCAGAGATCTTTTCATAGTAGACGCTATAGATATAGAGAATAGCCGTTAAGACTTTGGTTCTCTACAGGGTGTTTGGTAAAAGCCTTATAAAGCCGAATATGGTAGATAGAAAGCATCAAACTGAACCACTTTTACTATGCGACCAACTCTGAAATCGCGAAAAAAAAAACAGCTGTTTCATACATTTGATATATTCGTTATTCATTTTTGTATGAAACAGCTGATTTTTTTTTCGCGACTTCAGAGTTGGTTCCATAGTAAAAGTTGTTCAGTTTGATGGTTCCTATCTACTATATTTAGCTTTATAAGGCTTTTACCAAACACCCTGTATACAAGGGACTTGTTTTTATTTATTTAGTGCCTTTACGGCAAATCAGCTTTATAAAATAAATATTCTTATTTTCTCTGATTTTTTTAATTGTAGTGTGAACGGACAGATTTCTTATCAATAAACTTTCAATGAAAGATCAACATATACTTTTTTTCATTACTTAACTAAGTAATTATTGTTTTAATGGTGCTAAACAACATGTAACTATTAATTTTTGTCAAAAAATGTTTATTATTACTATTATTAATATAAAAAAATATAATTAATGAACTTGATGTTTGTGATGTTTCGAATATTATGCGTACTTAGTTACGCCTAAGCTTACCCGTGTCGTCTACATCGGTCTAGACTTCGCCAAATATTTGGTTTTGTATACGCTCTTACGAGTATCAGGATATTACATAGAATATGATATTTACGTTACTATCCTGAACGTAAAAAAAAGGTAGGTACTAAGGTAAATATTCCATTCACTTGCGTTCTATAGCACACAAAGCCGCACACTTGGGCCATATGTTTGACATTGCTTGGATGTACTAAACTAGATGGGCCAATTATTGTATATTTATAAAAACATTTAAATACTAGGGCGTTTCGCAACCAATGACCAATAAAATTAGTGAAAATAAATTTTCACTCTTCTTGCTCAAAAAGTCCGTCATTGTAACGTACAAGAGCCGAGATAAAATAGCACAATAACCCCTAGGGGATAAAGTTTTTTCTTTTTTAATGTTTGTCTATTACCAATGAGCCTACTAAAACGAAAAAGTATTTATTCATAATCACGAATAAAAACTCGCTCGACTTAATACTGGGGGTCTATTACGAAAAGTTTCATGCGATACACGCAGCTGCGTCCGTGCTTCGTTATGATTGTTTCCTATTACAAAGCACTTGCGTATGCGATATCGCAAAGTAGTAGCCACAACCGACGAACTGCAGACAATTATCGTGACCAAGTGACTGCGTTACGCAATTGCGTACGTTATTTTCGTAATTGGCCTCCTGTTTCTCATTTTTATTTTTGAAAATGGAACTTAAAGCATCTCTTCGGTGAAATCATAGACTTATTTATACTCTGTGCACAGAGTGAATCGTAGAATGCGTGTTTATGTTGCTTAGCTGCTACAGCAGAAATTAAAAAAAGGTCCATGGCGCGAAATCTTTAGAATTTTTCTATAATTACAAACTGATTGAATTGTGTGACTGTAATAGGAAAGAAATAATTTTAATCTTTTGCCGTCAAGCACAAATCATTTATTTAAATATTGTACAAAAAGTTTTTATGAAGTGGAGGATAGAAAAACGAGTGGATTCGTTTACGGAAGTAGGTATAAACTATTTAATATTGTATTTTATTTTCTCGCAATCGTAGTGAAAAGTATAGTGTAACACACGACGCTAAAACCCATTGTAACTCGGTTTCTATTTATTCCCTCGCTAAAGCTCGGGAATAAAACTACCTCGTATGCAATGGGTCCTTTTAGCGTCTTGTATAACAATCTACTATTATGGCATATGCAATTATGGCAAATGAAAATATTGCATTTAAAATTAGGGAAAACATTAGTAAACCGGTGTTGGATATTATTGCTTCCTTTCCAAGCCGCAGGCAATGGTCCTAATGTTGCCACGTGTTGTTCGATATTATATCGAACAACACGTGGCAACATTAGGACTAATTATATATTAATATAATTATTATTTTATGTCGGTACCCGAACTATGAAGTTCTTCGGGAGAGCGGTGAAAAGGACCGGCAACACGACGTGTAGGACTACGCTGACTAATTAATTTGGACAATGGACATGTGCTGTATCGTTGTCTGTTTATTTGCTTGTTTTGTATTTATACTTGTTTTATATTTGTTTTTGTTTTATCGTTGAATCTTATTTGAAAATAAGTTGACGTTTCCTTAATTTACTCAGCATAACAAATTGCATTAGGCAATCCGCTTAACGATTTCATAATGTAAAATATACAAAGCTAGAGAAAACTGGATAGATCCAGTATGTGCAGAATATAGCTAGCAAATGGATATCTAAACTGGTTCTAACTTGAAGAGAATCGCTGTAATAGAGAAATCGATTGAGGAATAATAGCCGGCTCTACTTTCTATCGCCGCCGCCGGCGATATCATGCGAAACGTATAGAGTTGAAAGAAAAGCTATTGAGTACGTAAAATTACAATCTTTCACGTACTAAAATAATATTTTCCCGATTTCTGCTTTTGCGTATTGGTTTAGGATAATCAGTCAATAACTCCTTCCTTACTCTTTCCCACTTTATGTGGGGTCGGCGCTCCTAATTTTGTAAAAGAAATTCTGTCTTGGATTGTCTGTCGGATCGGGTAAATTATCCACTGTCATAAGCTTCCTAATGCTGGTCCACCAGGTGGCGGGAGAGCGGGGGCAGGGTTTACTTAAAGCTTTCTAACCACCTGTTTCTTGTCTCTACATATTACATGGCCATACCATCGTAAGCGGAGTACGCTGAATTTTTCCGACATTGGGGCAACTTTGAAACTACCACGTATGTGTTCGTTCCGGACTTTGTCTAACCTCGTCACTCCACTGGACCGTCTCAGCACTCTCTCTATTTATTTTACACGATTGTGTAACATTTACATGCCTTATACCAGAGTCATTTGGACTCGATCAATAGCATTTCATGAAATCCACATTATTAATAATATTATTATAAATACGAAACTAACTCTGTCTGTCTGTTACGCTTTCACTCTTTAACTACTGACCCGATTTTGATAAAATTTGGCACAGATATAGAGTAGAGCTTGAGAAAGGACAATGGCTACCTTTTATTGCGAATACAATTTATCCTGGTTAAATGGTCCCTAAGGATTTTCACGACTATCCACGTGGACGAAGTCGCGGGCAGAAACTAGTATATTTTATAAATATTACGCCTCCATGATGTAAGTTTAAGAAACCGTTGAATAATTTATTTAAAGGTATATGCACGTTCCTAAATATTAAAATCATTTCTATTCCAAAGGTTTGATAGAACGCTCGTCCATCATGCTTACGTGCCAGTCGAAAAACCATCGTGAATGTATGAAATGAAGCCATGTACCTAAATCACTCGACACTCAATTTAGGTATGTGTATTAATATAAGATTCTTGGGTATGTGGAATAATGATTTGTGTCGCTACAAGGATGATTCAATATTTGTCTCTTTTGTTTGAGCCCAAAGAGACCGATAATCCTTACTACCTAATTCCACAGATAACATAATATCTACTCACTTTATTTAATACACTATTATACTAGTAATGATTATATTCTAGTACATTAGGTATGTACCGTACAGTAGGTAGTGGCTCTGTAGAGCTGTAGACCTCCGATAGATCGTTTTTCGAAATTGCGAAAAAAGCCCCATATCTCCGCCATTTTGGAATTTCGAAAAATTGAATCGACTAAAAAATCCATTTATTATAAAACCTGCTTACAAAATTTCACGAGAATCTGTTGAGAAATGCGACCTGTAGAGAAGAACAAAATGAACAACTAAAACATTTTTGCCCAGGCTGAAACGAAGACACTTCGCTCGGCAACCAAATGGAGTCGGGCGGAAGTTCGTTGGGCGGAGAAAAATTGATTGCGATAAAAATATCTTCCCAATTAGTTCTGAGCCTCGTAATAGCGTTTGATGTTAATCAACACATTGTTTCTTTAAAATTCGATGTGCATCAGTTATCTATCGCGCTCATGAAATGCCGGCATTTCTATAATAGTATAGATTGTTAAACAAGACGCTAAAATGACCCATTACATACGAGGTAGTTTTTAGAAGATTTTAGACGATTTTAGACGAACGCTCCTATCACGTGACCTACAGGGGTAAGGCAGCTTTGACTAAAATTAACCTAAATATTCCGATGTTGGATTTAGTCAAAGCTGTCTTACTTCTGTAGATCACGTGATAGGTTAGAAATTTAAAACAATCGCGAAGCGCAGCGGAGCGATCTTCTTAAATTTTGTGTTTTTTAACAGACAACAGAAATCTTTGTTTCACAGGAAGATTGTTAATTTTCACTCTGAAGAATGTGTTTTTCATACATTTATTTATTTTATTTTATTTATTTATTAGAAAAACACATTTTCAATTTAATTTTATGCAATGACGGTGTCTCATAAACCTTTAAAGGTTTTTCTGTACACCGTAAATACAAAACAACAATTTCTGTACCTAATTTAAGTCTGACTGGTCAAACCCCGATTTGATCGAAATGCGTTTCGACGTTTGTCTGTCCAAGTTAATCTCTCCTAGGTTTGATCATAAATGCGTTAGTCAAAGACCGAAACACGCTACTAGTTTTGGACTTTGACTAAGCCTTCTTGTGAAACCTGAGGTTTGACTAGGCAAACCTAGGAGCGCCGCCGGGACTTCGGGCTTCGACTCTAACATAAGTAATTAAGTACAACAATAAATTCTAATAAAATCTCACTAAGTTTTAATTATTTACTTAATTGTGTTTTTGTTGGTATGTTTGTAACACATAGCTGGCCGAAATTTCGAGCCATTTACTTAATTTTATTGAATTCGAATCAAATTTAACACGGAAAAAGACTTTTCTAGATTAAATTGTACATAGTGGCCGTCTGTCAGTGTAAAATATAATCACGTCGGAGCTTATTGATGTTGACATACCTATAGTATAAATAAAACGCCGGCATTCGGTACTAAATCTATCAACTGTGAACTTCACGTCTATTTATATTTGGCTATGTTGTGTTGAACAGCTGACTGGACGTGGTCACACCTTAGTGACAGGTATTGTGTCTAAGTAACTATTTACACGCCTAATGACTTTTGGGACTTGGAACAAACACCTGTATTATGTTTTGCCCACCCTCAACTAGTTCTTAACACCTACATACATAAGTAATAATATACTTTCATTAAAGTAGCCTAATTCAATACAAATGTACCTATTTAATTCTAAAATACAGTAAAACAACAGTATTTACAGGGTGCTTCATAATACCCCGTAAAATATTGGTTTTAGGGTTCCGTACCAAAATGGTAAAAAGGAACCCTTAATGGTGTGACTCAGTCTGTCTGTCTGTCACAGCTGGATATCTCGAAAACTACTAATGATATCAACTTGAAATTTGGAATAGTTTAAGATGACGTTTGCCCAACTATTTTGCAAATAAGAAAGAAATAAAAAAATAAATATTTTTTTTTTACAACAGGGACTGAAAAGGGGTCTTAAGAAATTTTAAGTGGGGCGACTAGGGCATGTGGGATATCATATGAAAGAGCGCTGTTTGGACATTTTAAAACATTTATTTCTTTTTTTTAGGCCGCATAGTTTTCGACTTATGGTGAAAAATGTAAAAAAATACCGTTCCCCCTCCCCCTTATCTCGAAGTTTTATGTGATAGTAGTTTATGTAAGGATTACAGGAAAAATAAAACGATGTCTTTTTAGAAATTCAAAAAACAAACAAAAAAATTATTAGTTCCTCTACCAGTCAACAGATGGCCCTGACCTAAGAAAATTAAATTCCACTATCGGTCAAGAGAAGGTGCTGGCTTTAGAAAAAAAAATAGTTCCACTATAGGCCAAGAGATGGTACTGACCTAATACTGCAATAATAATTTTATTATTCTACAGCTCTGCAGTGTATTTATTGTGATGGTACGGAAACCCTCGAAGCGCGAGTCCGACTTGCTCTTGACCGGTTTTTTTATTTGTGGAAAACTGCAAAGTGACAACCGTAGACGCAAATCAATTTTCGATATAATCAATCCCCTTAATGGGCAAAATCGAAACAATTAGGTCTTGGGTTACCACTATGCAGTTTATATAATGAAAAGAAAAAAAATGGCGATTTTCAGGGGAAAATCGTTGTATGCTTGGTATCTTTATCTACCATATTCGGCAAGGGTTTTTTTGTATCGCCTTGTAAATTTTTATGTTTTGAAGTGGTTTAAGGTAAAACCTGCTAACTTCAGCAAAGTCAATTGGTGTCGAAATTAACAATTCAGTAGACGGTTGGCAATGAAGTCGGGTCGGGCTAAACCGTAAAAGACTGATCCTCTTCCTTTTCATGATCGAAAATATTTAAATCAGGATTAATTTATTTACTTCCCTACATCTTTTATTATTTTCTGTCTTAAGTCATACGGCAAACGTGCAAAGTCAATGCAATTACGGCTTAGAATGGCTTTTGGTCCGATTTTGTTGTTTTACGCTCAAATTGAAACCTTTTTTAAAATATTTCTTCCTCATGGAAGATCCTAGCCAAGTCATATTATATGATTTGGTTTTTTGTCAATAAGTAAAGTTTGGTAGTAATAACGAAACGGCAAGCGTAGTGATTTCTACAGTATACCTAGGCACAGTATGTAATGTATGTTACGATCTTGCTACGATGAACATACCCAGAAAAAAGTTTTAATTAATAATATCCTCCATTAACATTTTTGAAGTAGACAGTAAATAAAACAAAACTCCGCCCGGTAGAAGTTTTATAAGATTATGCTCTCATTTCTGAGAATTATTTTATTGTCTTGTTGTCATTTTTTTTACTAATTTAAAAGCACTTCGAACCGCATTAACTTAGTGCACCATAGATTTTTATTTTAAGTTTGTTACTGAAATTGTCGTTGTTTTTTAGTTTATTGACTAAGTTGGACAAAACATAACATAATTTATAAGTAAGCAATACATTAAGTGGTGATGGATATGACATAACAAACATCGTTCGCTCTTGTACTGACATATTTATTACAGTTGAATGCTTACCTACTTCGTGCAAAGCAACAAGGTTATGTAGACACGGCGTTTTGCAAAGAGCAGAGCAACAAAAAATAACATAGTGTGTTTTTCGCTTGGCGTTATCAATAATCGCTCAAATGTATGTTTGTGGTCATTATCTATAGTAACTTTAGTGTGGCCCCGCCGTATTAATAGTAGATTGTTATACAAGACGCTAAAATTACCCATTGCATACAAGGTATTTTTATTCCCGAGCTTTAGCGAGGGAATAAATAGAAACCGAGTTACAATGGGTTTTAGCGTCGTGTGTTACACTATACTTTTCACTACGATTGCGAGAAAATAAAATATAATATTAAATAGTTTATACCTACTTACTTCCGTAAACGAATCCACTCGTTTTTCTATCCTCCACTTCATAAACTTTTTGTACAATATTTAAATAAAAGATTTGTGCTTGACGGCAGAAGATTAAAATTATTTCTTTCCTATTACAGTCACACAATTCAATCAGTTTGTAATTATAAAAAAAATCTAAAGATTTCGCGCCATGGTACCTTTTTTTAATTTCTGCTGTAGCAGCTAAACTACACAAACACGCATTCTACGATTCACTCTGTACACAGAGTATAAATAAGTCTATGATTTCACCGAAGAGATGCTTTTAGTTCCATTTTCAAAAATAAGAATGAGAAACTGGGGGCCTATTACGAAACTTGGTCACGATAGTCGTCCGCAGTTCGTCGGTTATAGTTATTACAAATATTTTCAATGTAGCTATCGTAGTCCATAGTCTATTGAACGAATAATGACGGATCTACTAGAGAGAAACTGTCAAATTTACGTAATCACTTTGCAATATCGCATACGCAAGTGCTTTGTAATAGGAATCAATCGGAACGAAGCACGGACGCAGCCGCGTGTATCGCATTAAACTTTTCGTAATAGACCCCCAGTATTAAGTCGAGCGAGTTTTTATTCGTGATTATGAATAAAGACTTTTTCGTTTTAGTACGCTCATTGGTAATAGACAAACATTAAAAAAGAAAAAACTTTATCCCCTAGGGCTTATTATGCTATTTTATCTCGACTCTTGTACGTTACAATGACGCACTTTTTGAGCAAGAGGAGTGAAAAAGTAATTTTTCATTTCTCATACTCGGAAAGTGATGTATATTTGAACTGAGCAGCGGGTCAAAAACTCTTCGTTCCACCCTAGGGTGGAAAAGTAATTTAAAAAGAGAACTGAATTTGGTTACATAGTCAATCATAGAGTTACCTCATCGGCAATGAAAAAGTTTGCAATAATTAAAAACAAATGGTTTAAAAAAAGTTGCAGCCTTGTAGGGCGCATTCACGTACAACAACAAAACAACAGCCAGTGCAAAATTAAAAACATTAGACGGAGCGGCCGGCGACGCGACGTGTTCCAAATTTAAAATAAGAAAAACTATAAAATATTGGAGGGAGACTTAGGTACCTAACTCTGTGACTTTGAGCTTTGGTGCCGTATTAAAGTTTTGTGTTGATTTTGTATTTACTAAAAATTACTTTAAAACTAAAACAGAAAGATCAAACAAAATAAAAGAAACAATAAAACTACGCTCTAATTCGCCTACAGCACAGAATATCCTACAGGAAACTACTACTTCAGGAGAGTCTCTGCCATGGACTTACCGTCTTATCAAAGACCAAAGAATATCTCCAACTTTCACAGGCATCCAACAAAGCCAAATCTGTCATCATAATTTATATCGAACTGTAAATATTCCAAGCAAGAATTTAACTTTAAATTTCACAAATTGTTCTAATTTTTCAAGGTTTTTAAAGGAAGTTGGTATAGGTAATAATTATATGGTCTACCAATGTAGTTACTAAGTACTTTAGAACATGTTTTTATTTATAAACTTTTTGGAAAAACTAAGACTTTTTTTACTTTTCTTATATTCGAAATGAAAAGTAGAGTGTTTAACACGGGTAAAAGTCATCAATTCCTTTTGACCCTCGTATAACAATCTACTATTAATATGTATGGGCACTGAGAGACCACAGCGCAAATTTGCGAATGATTTATTGTAGGTTTTAGTAGAAGTAGTGAAACAATTCACACATGATATTCAACATAGTCTTATCTCAAAAAACGTAGTTTCGAGCGTTTCAAAGATTTAAAAAATCATAGTTCCTGACTGTGAAGTATTTATGGCCTGATTTTTATATCGTAAAAAGCTACATTCTTCTATTTTATATACTTCAAAAATATAGTCTTTGGGACTAATATATAAGGGTACACAAGCTACTTTCTAGAACCACCTAGAGTGCAAAGAGTATTAACTAAAAAACAGGAGTAAAAATAAACAAGCAAAACAGTAATAACTCAAAATAACAATTAATTTTATACAAAAGTTGACAGGCAAAACAGTATCAAGTCACAGTTAATACGCTCACATTTGTAAATAATTTTCAGATTTGGTGTAACACAAATTTATGTTTCGGTGGCCTCGGTAACAGCAAGACCGTCTTAAAATGCAATCCAAACGACTTAGAGTTAGGACTGTTTTACCAGATTGTAGATAAAAAGAAGCTGATTCCGAATATATAAATAACTCAAAATTAATTTTTTTTGAGTTAATACTATGTTGAATATCATGTGCAAATTGTAGAATTGCGTCCCGAAATTTGTAATTGTATATTTTAAAGATACAGCCTGAAATAGTGCGGTCTCTCAGTTCTCACAAAGTACCTTCTATATCTGGGAAAATATTAAGTTTCAACAAGATCTTTGCTTATGGATATTTTGTTTAACTTTATTTACAAAGAATCCACCATAAAACATGTTAAACAGCGACGTGTACAAAAAAATACAATGTTTTTTCATTGATCTCTCAGTTCACAAAAATGAGATTTGTAATGATAGTGGTGGTTTACCTTTAATATAAGAAATAAATCCATATTACATATTTCCATTTCACGTTTTAGTTCAAACTATAAGGAATTTTGTATAACAAATATCACATCACAATTAATCTGCTGCTATTCCATGCAATCGTTATTTAATCGTGGTCTCTCAGTCCACACGTTTCAAAGTATTTAATAATTTGTTTAACAATAAAAATAATACCTAAAATTAATGATGTATCATTCAATATTTTGTTTAAAAGTTCTACCAAATTCTACATATTTCTGATTCCGAATTAATATCGTAAGTAATAGCTATAACAGCTTGATTATTTGTTTGAAAAAAGACCAAGTAAGGTGTACAAAAATTAAAAAAACTTGATATTTTTTTTATATTTCAAGGGAACTAAACAAAACTAAACAAATATTTTTTTTTTGTTTTCGACATTTTCTCCATACATAAAAACCTCAAACGGTTAAAACTAATCAACTGTTTTACGTGTTGGTGAACTTTGAGCGTAGTTTTGGTCACCGGGAAGAGCGCTCGACGCCGTCGAAGGATTCAAAAATATATTTTTGATATCAGATTGGATTGGATATCGCTTTGACTTGACAAGTGACTTTGAGTATCTTCTACTTATTTAAATTGACATATTTCCTCTCCTAGCTTCAATCAAAAGTTTTAAGTTTTGATTAACCAAGGCAAGAGTTTGCTTTAGTGACATAAATCAGAATTGTTGAACTAAATTGACAAACAGTTTGAATGGTTTGGATGGGTGAAGCTTAGAAACATAATCAGTTTAACATAATCAAATCGTTAGTGGATCAAATAGCTTAAATAAATATTACCTGTTCTGTTCTGTTACAATGTTTGTTGTTGGACAATATTGACCTACTATGTAGAGGTAGGTATATTAATAAACGAAGTAGCATCATCGGCACATTTGAAAAGTATTGTAGATAGTTCACTAGGAAAATTGAATAAAAAGTCTCAGGGAAAGTTGAAAACTCTTCACTTAAAACCATTAAACATAATAGGTTAAAATCATAAACCCTCCGTGTTTTTTCGCCGTAGTCGGGTAAAAATATTTTGTGTAACCCAAAATTATTTACAAAATATTTAAGCTTTAAATTTTACTAAAGGTGAGGTGAGAGTGTGAGAATGAAGAATGTTGGCAACTGAATAAAGCTCATGCGGAAACATAAGTCACTTTTGTTCAAGAGGTAACAGATGTCTGCAACGTCACAGAATAAATTATTACCGAGGCAATGCTTTGTTCTCTCTCACGAGACATAAGAATACAACGACCACAAAATACAAAGTGGGCAGAAGAGCCTTTTGGTAAATATCGCGGTTTATCGTGCACGCACATATAGACAATCCCCTTTTCATTTTTAGATATATTAAGTATACTTAAAAAATAACGGTGTATACAGGGTAGGGTTGCCAACATGTCTTTGGCGAAATATAGTATTTTTCAAATTCAGCTATAAAAAATATAGTACACTTAAAAAATATATAGTATTTAATAAGCAAATATATTTTTTTATTTATTTATTTTTATAAAAACTATATTTTTTCACTTTGTGCATTTTTCAACAAGTTTTGGATATTTTTGGAGTCTCTTTTGTATCTTTAGCTTTTTAATCGGCGGCGTTAGCGGCGCACTTGAATTGAACTTAACACACTTTCGTTATCGCTACCACTTTCCATAACTAATTTTTCTAAGACCTATATACTATATTTCTCAAAGAAAGAACAATTTTATATTTTGCAGATGATTACCAATAAAATCTCAAAACAAAAATAGAGCAGACCAACCAATGATCAGCAAACTATTGTTTGAAGCTTTTGAATTTGATATTGACAACTTCGGAATGCAATAAGACATATAGGTAGGTAGGTACGTTCAGAATTCAGATACGATATACACTACACTACACGCTATCAAATCGGTCAAGCAATGCACGATCACAAATCTAAAAAAAATAAGATTTGTTTCTTAGAGTACGATATTGAAAATATAGTATTTTTGCGTACTATATATTTCTTCAACAGTATATAGTACGCAGACCCGAAATATAGTACAATACTATATATTATAGTACGGTTGGCAACCCTAATACAGGGTGACATGGAAATTCGACCTCTGAAAGAAATTTTCTGACCTTTCATACAACTTTTTTTCAATAACTTACGGCGATTTTTGGGAAAAATACAGAAAATAAAAGTTATTGCTACTAAAGACCTTTTATTTCTGAGATAATGTATGTGTTGGGCCAGCGTTTTTTTTTAAACTGATCACCTATTTCGCAGCTTTTAGAAAAATATCAATTCAATGTTCAGAGTGGAGTAGTTTATTCATAATTTATGGTTTTAGGTAACAAGTCCGAATTTTTTTAAAAAATCGAAGAACCATTACAGCTCAGTAACCATCCATTTTTGACCCCTGGTTCACTGGGCTTAATTTGTTGCTAATGACCTCTAGTATAACCCCTTTCAAGGAATAGGTCGAATTTCCATGTCACCCTATAGACAGACAGGTACGTAGACTTAGAGCAGGCAATCTCAGGCCAAACGAGAACAAAACCTTTGTGTTCCTAGGAACTAGCGCAGCGCAACGAAGTGACCTCACCCTCAAACGTCTTTGTTCTGTGTAAATACGGTGGTGTTTTCCAATAAGACCGAGCGGCGATATTCTTTCTAAGCACACAGACTTTTTATTTGGTGCCAGAAGTTACCTCCCCAACATTTTATTCAATCGGCCAAACAATCCAGTATCGTTGGATCCGTAAAGTGCACCGCGCAGTGAATCGTATTTGTGTGGAGGAAGAAGACGTCTCTAAGGAAATGATAGAAATGGAAAAATAACGGAAAACTGAAATCTATCTTAACGTTGGAAATTCCGATTAATATATTGTCCTTTTTATAAAATGTTGTTGCTTAATAATATACCTAGGGTAATGAATATAATCTGCTACATTATTGAAGACAGTATAAAAATGGATATCAGAACTGAAACTATTTTAAGAAAAGCACCTAAAACACTGAATAGTCTTTAATACAATAAGTTTAACGAATTAATTAAACAAAGTAGGTACCTACCTACTTTACGCAATTTTTGTGCTTTTCTTACTTGTATTATTATTTTTTGTGACTGTTTTTTTATCTAGATGAAAATTACCGGGGTTTTTATCTTTTAGACATGCCAACCCATTATAACAACAACAACAACATTATAACTGTAATGGTGTACACATTGTTGAAAAGCCAAATAAAACAAATATTTATGTTCACCAAGTTAATTACGTCACGCCTAGGCACGCGTTTGACCGCACCCGAGCGCTGCTCCTGGCTCCTGCTGTAGACTCCAATGTAGGGTTACCAGATGAAAAAATCAAAAATTCGGAGAAAATGCCCGATTTCCATTGAAAAATTCTGAGATTTGTAGCAGTAGCATTTGTAGCCCCTTGCCACGACGACGACGGCCAGCGGTCGTCACATTAGAAAGCTTATTTATGCTCCTATTAGTACTTAATCAGTTCTTTGTTGATTTTAATTATTATTGTGCAATATATTACCAAAGTTAAAAGAGATATTTAAAATGTATACTGTATTTTATTGGAAATTCTAAAAATTCTGAGATTTCCTGACATTTTCAAAATCCGGCCGCAATCCTGAGAAAAGTCCAAAAATCCTGAGATCTCAGGACAAATCCTGAGATATGGTAACCCTACACCAATGGGATGTTCGTTTGCAAAAATTGCGCCCGCATTCTGACTTCTAATATTTTATTAAATTGAAGAGATCGCAGTTATCTGATAAACAGATGTGCCAACCAGTACTGGTGATGAATATGAAATCTGCCATGGTAAGGAGTTATTGTTAGTTATAGTTATTGATTTATAGTGAAATAAAATGTCTGAATTAGATGTAGTTATGAAAATAATTTAAATCGCTATTCTGTAGTGAATATTTTCGAACACAGCTGGAATCGCCGACAATATCTACATTCATAATATTTAGCCTTGCTGAATTATTTTCAACATAATTAATTAATGTTTCATTTTAGAATTTAAACCTTTATTTGTTAGAAAAATCCTTTTAACTCTAAAGGTAAAAAATCGAATAATATAAAAGTTATATGAATATTTAATGCTCTAATTAGCAATCGTACCTAATGCTGATACCATAATATTGTAAAATTCGTCACGTAGTCCATTAGCCATTTTTGATGTCCCCACTGCTGGGGCACAGGCCTTCCTTATGGGGCGGATATATAAGGAGGACGGGCCACAACCCACCACGCGGGCCCAATGCGGATTGATGGGTGTTAACGACTGCAGATGCAGCCGGGACCAACGGCTTAACGTGCCTTCCGAAGCACGGAGGAGCTCGAGATAATAGATGTTTGGTCACCCATCACATGACCGACCCTTGCGAACATTGCTTAACATCCGCAATCGCTGGGCCAGGCGCTAAACCACTGCGCCACCGGGCTCCTCACGGGCGTCACGTAGAGTTTGGGATTTTTTAACAGCCTTGGAAAATTTATGAAATTGTAGGAAGGAAGGAAAACTGCTGTTTTTTTTTAAATTGAAGGGAAGGACCATGAATAAATCATCCGAAGTTTGTGTAGACTAGATATCTTTTAAAATCATTGTTTCAATTTATAAAACGCTCAATATTTATTCTTGTTCTTGATATAAGTATAAATAGGGACTCTGAGAAAATCTAGATTATCATACTTTGAATGATAAAAATTAACGTAATGGAAACGAATGAAATTATCTTAGATAAAGGTCAGCTAATCAAAAAATCCAAAATTTTGTGACTTTTGAAATGACTAAAAACATCACAGTGACTATAATTACCCAAAGAAATCCATTTCAAATGAACTACACACAATTCAATTTAAAATTAGGTCAAAAATAACTATAATACTGTAAACACTATGTGAAAAATATCACGTTTAATGACTGTTTTATGTAATCCACCGACGACGTTTGCGACTTTAGCTAGGTATAATAGATGAAAGGCAAAAACTATTTCTCATTTTTAGAACGACCTGTTTGAGCAAAAGGTCATTCTTGATTTGAGGCTGATTTTGATTTCCAGCCTAACATGCTTGTAATCTTTTCCATCATTACGGTACCAGAGTTGATTTCTATAACAATTCTTTGCTCAACTACTAAAAAACTCGCCTTAGCGTAAATTGTGTTATCTATATTTATAAAATCGTAAACTGAATGACTGACTGACTGACTGACTGATCTATCAACGCACAGCCCAAACCGCTGGGTCTAGAGACTCCAAATTTGGCACGTAGGTTCCTTATGAGGTCTAGGGGTGCACTAAGAAAGGGTTTTTCAAAATTCACCCCCTAAGGGGGTAAAAAAGGGGATCAAAGTTTGTATGAAAGTCCCTCAGTTTTGAAGCTAGGATCTTCAAATTTTGTCTTTAGACTGACCATTGAAAATAAATAAATACGGGTCTCAGCGTTTTTCAAAATTCTACCCCAGAAGGGGTCAAAAGGGGGATGAAGTTGTGTATTGAAGAAAATCCTTTATTTTCGAAGTAAAAATCGCTAAATTTATAATTTAGGCTTATGAATAGAAATCTAACGCAACGTATATTGTTATTGTTAGTATTTAAACCCCTATTGGGATGAAATAGGGGTAAAAAGGGGTAAAAAACCTAAAAAATAGATATGGATGTCGTTATTGGGGTTTTCTGGGATGACAATTGCAAAAATGACATTTATTTTGAAGTCCAACACGGTGGACATGTTTTGACCCCTAAAGGGGTGAAAATGGGGTTCAAATTTTGTATGGTAAAATAACATAAAATAGACATTACAACTTTAAACTTCGTTGGAGCACATCTAAAAATAAATAGGCAAACATATATTTTGTAATTTTGAAAATCAACCACTTAGGGGTAAATGGGGTGAGTAAACATAAAAATCAATATGGATGTCGTTCTTGAGGTTTTATGGGATGGTGATTGCGAAAATGAGATTTATTTTGAAGTCCAACACGGTGGACATGATTTAACCCCTATAGGGGTGAAAATGGGGTTCAAATTTTGTATGGAAAAATAATATAAAATCGACATCACAACTTAAAAATTCGTAGGAGCATGTCTAAAAATAAATAGGCAAACACATATTTTGTTATTTTGAAAATCCTCCCTTAAGGTGTAAATGGGGTAAGTAAACATGAAAATCAATGTGGATGTCGTTCTTGACGTTTCATGGGATGGTGATTGCGAAAATTGAAGTCCAACACGGTGGCCATGATTGGACCTGGACATGCACATCCAGGGGACGGGGACGGGGACAGGGACAGGGACAAGGACAGGAACGGGACACGGACACGGACACGGGAACGGGAACGGGAACGGGAACGGGAACGGGAACGGGAACGGGAACGGGAACGGGAACGGGAACGGGAACGGGAACGGGAACGGGAACGGGAACGGGAACGGGAACGGGAACGGGAACGGGAACGGGAACGGGAACGGGAACGGGAACGGGAACGGGAACGGGAACGGGAACGGGAACGGGAACGGGAACGGGAACGGGAACGGGAACGGGAACGGGAACGGGAACGGGAACGGGAACGGGAACGGGAACGGGAACGGGAACGGGAACGGGAACGGGAACGGGAACGGGAACGGGAACGGGAACGGGAACGGGAACGGGAACGGGAACGGGAACGGGAACGGGAACGGGAACGGGAACGGGAACGGGAACGGGAACGGGAACGGGAACGGGAACGGGAACGGGAACGGGAACGGGAACGGGAACGGGAACGGGAACGGGAACGGGAACGGGAACGGGAACGGGAACGGGAACGGGAACGGGAACGGGAACGGGAACGGGAACGGGAACGGGAACGGGAACGGGAACGGGAACGGGAACGGGAACGGGAACGGGAACGGGAACGGGAACGGGAACGGGAACGGGAACGGGAACGGGAACGGGAACGGGAACGGGAACGGGAACGGGAACGGGAACGGGAACGGGAACGGGAACGGGAACGGGAACGGGAACGGGAACGGGAACGGGAACGGGAACGGGAACGGGAACGGGAACGGGAAAGGGACCTGGAACGGGAAGCCACGTGCGAGGCCCGCCACACGCGGCAAATGTCTTGCCTCGCCAGTTAGCGCCCTTGGTAGGAACCCGCCTAAATGCGTAAAAATGGCTGGTCAGATCCTGGTTAAAGGTTCCCTAAGGATTTTGAAGGTTCCCTAAGGATTTTCTCTAATATCCACGCGGACGAAGTCGCGGGCAGAAGCTAGTTTCGACATAATACGAGTAGCTGTATAAAGTCGGGTCGTTGCCATAGTACTCCACTAAATCTGCTGCAATGTGGTTTTGCCGTGTCGCAGGTCGCATTTAAAACCGCAGGCAACTGCACCATTAAACTGCAAACTTTAGACTTTATCATTTCAGAGAAAACGGAAGCTGTGAACACATTTGGTTGGACTAGCGCTAACAGTAATCATTTTTAAACATAGGTACCTAGTACGAATGTTAATTAGTTATCAACTTTTGAATGAAGTTTTATTTCTAAATGAGGATATGCTTTTATAAGAAAAGTTAATTTCCAATTTAGAAAAATAAAAGACTCTTATTCTAGTGTGGTCAATGAAAATCCGGAGGTATAAATACAAATAGCGTGACAAGAAACATAAGTGTATGAAAAAGTTTCTTACCAAAAAAACAAGTATGAAAAAGTTTCTTACCAAAAAAACAACAGCAGAAGACGATTGTGTAGAGGGTGATAAATATCGCCCTGATGTCAGTTCTGTCGAATATGTACTCGTCATCGTTAAAACTTTCGTTGGTTCTGGTGATATTGACGTTCTCAACGAAGTTTATCTGGTCCGTTCTGTTTGGCGTGTCAAATTCAAGGTTGGGTCTAAAATGGGAGGCGATAAAAAGCTTCATAGTGTACATGTTCCCAAGGACGTCACACGACGTCAGCTGGCATGTTCCGTCACCCTGAGTTGCCTTCCATCTGAAACAAAATGGTTCCTGTCAATCGTAATGGAAATATTGAGTATCACATTTCAGTGCTTGGTTTTGCTGAGTTAAAATGTTGTGCTTGTGATTTGGACTATTAGATCGACCTGTTATTGAAATTCATATCATGTGTCTGTTACCGGCATTGTGTATAATCCGGTATTGTATACAATAACTGAAATATTTAGGTAATATACGTACCGATGAAATATTATTAATTTTTGTATTTATACTTTAGCTAGGTACTCGTAAGTATTCTACCCATCGAGCCACTGGCTGGGTGGGACAACGGGAGGCGGTCGTGGAGGGAGCCGCAACGTTGAATATTGCGGTCCCCTCCTGGCGAGCCCCACTACGAATCCTCTGCTTACCTACGGGGGGATTCGTAAATGCATTTTTTCTTGGTATAAAAAGGTAGTCTTAAGTATTCTATTAAAGTATAAAATAAATAATATTTCGTACATTGATATCTGATAGTCTAAACTTAATATCAGGTAAAACCACTTTTGAATAAGAGCGTCAGTGAAAACCACTTTTGCCTGATTTTTCTGCCAAAAGTAGTTTTGGTACATTACCTAGCTAGGTAAAATGTGAAATAGACAATAATATTCATACTATTTCATACTTTATCTGGAAGGCTCAGGTATTGTATACATTGCCTGAATTTCACACATTGCCGGTAACATACTATATTTTCGGGTTCGTGGATTATGCCCCCGTGGTGTTTGCCTCCGAATTTTTACTAAGTATTAACTTATTTCTTAGTAAAAATTCGGGGGCAAACACCACCCGAAAATATGGGTAGGTGGATTTCGCCCCTGGTGTGTTTTACTAAGAAATAAGTTAATAATTAGTAAAAATTCGGGGGCAACACCACGGGGGCAAAACACACGGGGCGTAATCCATCGAACCCATATTTTAACCTATTTAACAACATAATGATGACAACAAACTAGAAACGTAATTATTTGCAATGATGATGTATTTAAACATTTTAATGGAGGTGAAGAAATAATCGGGTTTCTAGAAAAACATTGCTGGAAGCAGATTAATGTTCTATAAGTAGGCAAAACGCCCACACGAAGAACTACGCGATTAATTACTAGAATTTACTTACATAAATGCTAAAACTCGTAGAAATTATTACTAACAATAACCAGATTGTACAAAAAATAATGTACTTTAATATTTCAAACAATGACTAAAATTACACTAAATAAATTAACGTTTTGGCTTACGATACCTATTTGTCACAATAGAACCTGCCATAAACAACAACAGTACTGCCAGCACAAACTTGGAAGCCATCTTAATTAAACGTCCAAAACCTACTCTGTGTTTTGGCTCGGGAACAAAATTAACGACAAAACTTTCAAAGAGCGATCTTGTTACAGAAGAAACACTATTTTAAGTCATAATTTTACACTACAGACCCGTCTCTAGTAATAAGAAGGCCACGTCCGCCGCAGCAAAGACAAGGCACAACGCAGCATTTTTTAATAAAATGAAAGCGCTAAGCAGAACTAATCGCTTTTAGCCAGAAATCCTGATAATAATTAACACTCAACCCCGTACGTGATTTCCAATTACCCCGAATTACGCATATCCCCAGATTCAGTATTAATATACGTGATACCGATTTGGATTTAGATACCAATGATAAAATAGTGATGTTCGCCCAACTACCGGTTATTGCATTTGAGTCAAGCAACGTGTGTCCCGTCATATGTGATTTATTACTCCAATAACTAGGCAATTTGCCGATAACATAGGCACGACGCATAATCAGTTTCGTTATTATAAAACGGCGAACGTTTCCAAAGAAGATTGCGCCTGTAATAGCCCAGTAAAATTGTCCGAAAAAGTGTAGGTACATGCCTTGCATATATGGTCGGGTATCCGCCATTTTTTGATTATGTTTGACAAGTCTTGGCCTTCATAAAAAATACAAATTTGCGACTTCGGGGTCCTACCGCGTGCTCTGCCGTAACCCTAAAAATTTTCAATTTCGACATTTTTTTCAGTTTTTACCCGACTGCAAAGAAAGGGTTATGTGTTTCGCGCGTATCTTGTAAGTATGTTTGTATGTTTGTATGTATGTATGTTTGTATGTTTGTATGTATGTATGTTTGTATGTAATATTCTTTATTACCTCATATCTTTCAAACGGCTGAACGGATTTCTATGATTAAGATATCGTTAGATTGGTCTTTTCAGCCCAAGTGTTCTTAAGAAGGTGGCGTTATAAAAAAACCAACATGGCGGCTGTACGGTGCTATTATACGTAGTAAAAACAAAATTTTTTTTTTAGAATACTGCAATATGGGTGTCAAATTAAAGGGCTTATTATAAGGATTTCAAAAAGGTATATCATGACCATAATATAATTATAAAAAAAACAATAAAATAAAAAAAGTAAATTATATTACGCAAATGCGAGCGGCCGCTATAAACATGTCAATGAGAAATTTATATTTTGTTTGTGTATGTTAGCCACATTCATGATGAAAAAATAGCCCATAATATCATCCCAAAATCCCTCGGGATCGAAGCCTCAGGCTATGCCGCAGGGCACGGCTAAGTTAATCAATAGATGGCGCTGTAGCCGAGTACATCGCGGTATGGTTTTGTATTCATCATCAATAGATTTCTAGTTGCATAGACCATATCAATAGATGGCGTTGTAGCCAAAAGCATCTCGGTATGGTTTAGCTCTCTGTAGATTATATAAGGTCTTTTGTGTTTATACTAAAGATAATAATACAAGAATCGAAGAAACGATAACGAGAAATAAGAAGAAACGATTCTCGTTTATGGTCTTTATAACAATTAACAACTTTTTTTAATTGATAATTATTTTAATACGATTCCATCTAGCTAGCTAGAGTACATTCATTATTTATTATACTAGATTCCATCTATCTAATTGGAATTGGAACGCGTGTTGCCTTACTTTACTTGCATTAATATTGAAAAAAAATATTAAAGAAGTAGATTTTGTTAGGTTTTGTAGGAAGCATACCTAGTTTAGTTAGGACTAAGGAATAGGGTGTTTAGGAATATCTTATTACTGAATTAGTGATTAATTACATTCTCTTTGATATCGATAAAATATTATTTAGAAAATTGGTAGCTTCTTGTATTGGTGTTCGGATTGAACCTTCTGCGTCTGAGTTTGATGGTTTACGCGGTAAAGGCAAGATCGAGCGACGTAATGCTACCTCTAATTTTATGCTGGGCGGTGACTGTGCATAAATTGCAAGGTACAACTTTAGACCGGGCAGTTGTCGATTTGAGCAGTCACCTATTTGCTAAAGGTCAAGCTTACGTGGCTTTAAGCAGAGTTCGATCTCTCGCAGGGCTTGCTGTCAGTTGTCTTGACCCTAAAAAATTCTTATTTAAACCACACGATGAAAATTCTATTAAAGAATTAGACCGTCTACGTAATTTGTAAGGAGAATATAACTAAAAAGACGTAAATAAAAAACAACTAAATTTAAAAAAAATAAAAACCCGCCTGCCTAAAAACAGACAAGTCAACAGAAAAATAAAATAGAAAAACTAAAAAACCCACATGCATTAAAAAACAAGTCAACTGAAAAGATGGAAACAAGATAATATATAAAGGCAAACTTAAAAAATATTGATGGTAGTGTTTAGATTAAAGGCAAACTTAAAAAATATTGATGGTAGTGTTTAGATTAAAGGCAAACTTAAAACATATTGATGGTAGTGTTTAGAACTTTTGTTCAACATAATAACATGCAGTCGGAGGCATAGAATTGAATGATAAGTAAAATCATTCATAATGTCACTTTCTTTATGCATGCCTCCGACTGCATGTTATTATGTTGAACAAAAGTTCTAAACACTACCATCAATATGTTTTAAGTTTGCCTTTAATCTAAACACTACCATCAATATTTTTTAAGTTTGCCTTTAATCTAAACACTACCATCAATATTTTTTAAGTTTGCCTTTATATATTATCTTGTTTCCATCTTTTCAGTTGACTTGTTTTTTAATGCATGTGGGTTTTTTAGTTTTTCTATTTTATTTTTCTGTTGACTTGTCTGTTTTTGTTAACATAGATTATAGATTGAACTGCAAAATCTGAAGAATGTTTGAAAATTTTGCAGTTTTTCACGCATCACGCACAAAGCACAATTTTTTGCTTGCAAAACTCCATTTCACTCTCTCCTAAGGAGTCCAAATTACATACAATAAAATGCAGCTTTACATCGCGTTTTGCATTTTAGGAGTTTTATGTCTAAAATTTGACTGACCTATATAATTGCCCATTAGGGTTTAAACTATTATTAATTATACAAGGATGATTCAAACTATTGTAGCTTATTAGTCTACAATTTCTCTAGAAGACAACTTTGCTGCAAGATGCAAGATTTAGAATTTATTTGACAAAAATTGAGAAAAAGTCGAAATTTTCAAGAGTGGCAAGACCCCAAGGTCGCAAAACTTGGATTTTTCATGAAGGCCAGTATAATAACACCTAGAACGATAGTTCTCTACAAAGCGCACTGTCAAAAGTGAGACAACTAAATCAGCCAAAATGGCCCCGTTTTTAGATTTTTATTCTCCATTATTACCTATACCTAATAAGTACAAAACTGGGGGCCTATTACAAAAATAACATACGCAATTGCGTAACGCAGTCACTTTGTTCACGATAGTCGTCCGCAGTTCGTCGGTTGTGGCTATTAAACACATTTTCAGTTTGGCTATCGTAGCCCAAAGACTATTGAACGAATGATGTCGGTTACGCTAGAAAAAAACTGTCAAACTTACGCAATCAGTTTGCGATATCGCATACGCAAGTGCTTTGTAAAGGAAACAATCCTAACGAAGCACGGACGCAGCTGCGTGTATCGCGTAAAACTTTTCGTAATATACCCCCAGTTTCAATTTCCCTACATTTATGAGATTAGTTACTAAGTATATTATTGGATTTTAGTTACGATTAGGTAACGTATGAAGGATATAAATCAGAAAACTAAGCCATTCTGGCTTAGTATTAAATGCCTCACTTTGCATACGAGGACACGGCTTTTAGGTGTAATTATTCTAAGGCTCTAACCAAATTTCCCAAAAATGAAAAATCTAATTCTATCACTGTCATAAATTACCAACAAAAACCCTCCATTATGAAATTTAACTACACAATTTACATCCACTAGCTTAAAATGAAATGTTTTATGTTACCACATCCGCCCAGATAACATCGTCCGTCGATCAATTTGATGAGCTTTGGCCGATCGACGTGTACCGCACGGTACAGTACGTAAAACAATCAATAAATCATAGATCAAACCATTGAAATATATATATTTCAATGGATCAAACGTCGATTCTCGCGTGGCATGAGAAAACAACAATGCAATCTTGTATGCATATAGCTGTAAGTTTAAAATGCATAGGAAAATTACAGATGGTGCGCATTATATTTAGTATAGTTATTTTTAATTCTGCGATAGTTTCCATTATGAACATAAAAGTTTCATTACGCTTTCTTGTTTAACAAACATTTACCAGGCCTTGTAATTATTTTATAAATAGATTCTGTTTCAGCATCTTTCTGAGTAAACCGCCATTTGATGCAGATGAGGCAATTCATTTACTCTGCCCTGGGAAAAACAAAAAGGTATGTATTCATTCCAACACACCGAATTTATGTGGGAGGAATCGGCACTCGTGGATCATAAATATCCCCACATGATTTGTAGAAAAGGATGCTTTTGCTAGGTCTATTTTACTAGGAATATCTACTTATGTGACTGCCGCTGCCAACAGTATCGAATCTGCAAAATCTCGATTTTCATATTATTACATCAGTTGATAGAGTAATTAATAAACTAATAGAAAAAAATATGAACTAAACTAACATAACTTAAACTATAAGCACAGCCGAGAGATAGTCTTAAAAAATCCATAATGCCGAATTATGGTAGGTATAGGGGACTATCAATCTGAACAACTTTTATTATGAGACCAACTCTGAAATCGCGAAAAAACATCAACCGTTTCATACAAAAATTAAAAGGATACTCTCTCTGCTGTGCTATAAGTATAATATTATGAACTAAACAGGCCCACACCGTTCTGTAGAAACCCAAAATCACTTATTTTCTCATAAAACATAATAATTATGCTTGTAAATAATGTCTTTAAAGACCTTGATTCCACCTGCTGATTGTCTGTACCTACACTACCTACCTATTTTATTTTAATTGAAAAAGTTAGTGACTTGTTCAAGTGTGTTTACTTGCATCCAGTCTACAGTTTTACTATACAAATATTAAAAATTTAACTGAAAAATAAAATTTTCTAGACGTCCACTCGCCGACCAAAATGTAAATATAAGTTCACAACATAAATCTTGATTGTTAATAAGTGATTTTGAGAAGAAAATGTTGAAAATAACATTATTGAACACTCTTTCTCTTGAAAACTTCACATTTATTCAACAAACCTAAAGTCTAGAGAAAATGACTTTTAAAATACCACATCCGGCTTTTAAAATCAAATAAATGTGGAAGAAAGCTTATGCTTTCTGATGCGGCTCACGTAACGTTTCATAAAATGTGTTCCATTTCGACAACGTCCGGCGAGCGAGATCCAGCGGACATCTGCCTTTATTTTAGTTTGCGCTTGCCAAGTCATACGACTATTTGTGAAGCACATTTATGTAATGCAAAATCGGTCGAATACACACGTATACTTATATTAAGGCCTTAAGGTGGGTCAAATCTAGGGTTGCCAACCGTACTATAATATATAGTATTGTACTATATTTCGGGTCTGCGTACTATATACTGTTGAAGAAATACTATATTTTTAACATCGAACGCTAAGAAACAAATCTTAATTTTTTTTAAATTTGTGATCGTGCATTTTGACTGATTCGATAGCGTGTAGTGTATATCGTATCTGAATTCTGAAAGTATCTGTCTTATTGCATCAATGTCAAATTCAAAAGCTTAAAACGATAGTTTGGTCATTGTTTTTTTTTTGAGATTTTGTTGGTAATCATCTGCAAAATATAGGTAATATTTCTGTAGTTATGGAATTCATTCGTTCATTTTCTTAGTTATGGAAAGTGGAAGCGATAACGAAAGTGCGTCAAGTTCAATTCAAGTGCGATTAAAAAGCGAAAGATACAAAAAATACTCCAAAAATATCCAAAACTTGTTGAAAAATGCAAAAACTGAAAAAATATAGTTTTTATAAAAATAATTAAGTAAAAAATAATACTTGCCTATTAAATACTATATTTTTTTTTAAGTGTACTATATTTTTTATAGCTTAATTTGAAAAATACTATATTTTGTCACAGACATGTCACACCCTAGTCAAATCCCAATATTCAATTCAAATTATTGAAAGATTACGCGCGTGTAGCTATCATGCAAAAAATTTATAATGTACTTGAAATAATACACAATAGATTTAATCGAAAGCATTTATAAAAATGTTATACCACCTTTGATGTAAAAAAATATTCCGTGGACCCTGTTTCTGGTCTTATTTGCAAAATTTCTCGGAAACAGAACATTCGTTTATGTTAAAACCAACCATAAAAATCGGCGATGTTAATTGATACCTTCAATCTTAATTGAACAGATTTTTTTAACTAACTCGAAAGCGAAGAAAAGTAATAAAAACATGTAAAAATTGAGAATTCGGTGCAAATTCTCAACGCAACCGCCGCGTTGGAAAGTTATTGAGTAGAGTTACGTTCTATTTCACTCCATCGCGGATCCACCCGCTCGGATTGACCCACCTTAAGGCCTTAAACCTTTTAAGCGATACCTACTAAATCAGATATCTTTATTTTTAGCGATGTTTCACAATTAAAAATAACACCTACCTAGTAGGTAGATGTTATTTTACCTGTATAGGTAGGTACATACATATACCTATTTTGGCGGACATAACGAGAGATAGCGATACGCGATTACGCGCAATGATTACAGCAAAACGACTATCGTTGGGCCTTAATGGACTTTTCTTTTGATACCTATACACTCGACGTCAGAAAAATCGCACCTCTTCGAAAATAAGTTTAGATTTAGACTTGGCCACATGGCCACCTGCTATTTAGCTAGCAAACGTTTTATTGTGTAAATTTTGATGTCTATTGAAAGTACTATTAATGAGCTTTCAATTAATAATTGTTTGATTTAATTAACATAACAGTTACCATAATTGTTATGTTTTTTTTTTAATCTATCTATCTATCTAATTAAACCTTAAAGCGTTATTGCTTGCGCCGCCATAAAAGGGAAATAAAAGGGGTCAATTCAGGAAATGCGGGTAAATTCGCTATCGAGATGATGGAGAAAACACGCTTCAACAGTTCAATCAAAAAGGTTCAAAAAAGGAATACCCAAGATGGATACTATTGCCCATGAAGTTGCTCAAGTATTGCAAAAAAAAGGAGGCAATGCAATGTTGCTCGGAAACTGTTATTGATTGATTGATCGACGAGTATTCCTACGATTTCTAGAGACTGTTGGCTATAATGTCCAAAGGGGAAGAAGTATATGACAACACTTACCATTAAATTAGATAGGATTAAATTAACTTTGAAGAAATGTTTAAAAAGGTGCGATTTTTCTGACGCCGAGTGTAGTAGTTATTACCCAATTATTATTCTTATTTACTTTTCCAATCTCTACTAATTTGCTTTTTTTATTTATTATCTTATTATGATAATGAACATAGAGTGTATTTTTAGAAAGTTTTATTTATTTTCAGTATTTTGCCTACTATTGAAGTAGGATTATTGTAAGGCGGAAAACAAAAATGTGTTGACGTCATTAAGCCGTCGCCGTCGCGTCGTAATGAAAGGCGGTGCTCACCGCAAAGGAATTTCTGTTGCTGTCATAATGTTAGTATATACCATCTTTCTGTTTTCACGTTTTTCAGTAACATGTTTTTAGTTATGATGATAAATACTTATAATTACTTAGATAAGTTACCCCACCAACCCGCATTGGGCCCGCGTGGTGGGTTATGGCCCATCCTCCTTACCACCCATAAGGAAGGCCTGTGCCCCAGCAGTGGGAACATCAAAAATGGCTGATGGACTTAGATTAAAAAAGTTGTGTTTGAAATATTAATTTTGGGATGGTTCAAACTCGCTTACAATTACCTTTTTCGGTGAATCCTTAAAAAATATATAAATTATAGTGTTTTAGTAAGTGTAGTTTTAATTACAATTAATTAAGATATTAATACCTATTTCATGTGAAAAACGATATTATTTTTAAAATTATTTATTAAGCAAGCAATCTAAAATTTAAATAGTAGATTATACACCAAGGGGATATAGCACTGTTTTATGTCACGGGCGCTACATTGAATCCTGAACGTAACGAAGGACTCCAAATTTAACTCCCGAGCGCAGCGAGGGTGTTATAAGTTAATTCCCGAGCAAAGCGAGGGAATTAAGATTGAGTCCTGAGTGCAGTGAGGGATTCAAGCGCCCAAGAAAAAACAGTTTTATCCCGGTGGTGTATACTCTACTTTTCTCACTTTATGCGAGCGAGACAATAAAAAACCAGGCTTAGTAGATAGTGTTTATTACAGCATATTAAAAGTCAAACAAATGAAGTTCGTCTCAGTGCGAATCTAGTGGGCCAAGGCCTCGGTCTTCGAAAATCGAGTTGGCCGCGCCCGCTGAGGACACATTCTGTTTAGTGAAATTAGACTTTATGGATATAGCAATAAGAATTATGAAAGTGAAAATCACATTATTGACCGGGTTATAATAGAACATTATAACCCGGCTAAAGCCAAGAGATATAATGTCTTGCTTTCGGTAAGGTTTACATGACATATAATTCGGCATTGTCGAGCATGTGGTGTGAAAAATATTTTATTAAGGCACCCTATTTTTTTTCTAAAGAGGTAATTTACTATTGTAGTAATATAATGAATAGGTATACAATTACATACCTAATTAATAATATTGTTGACTTGACAGTAATTGGTAGTGCTGAAGTGAGGAGGTTAATTAAACTTCATGTGCTGGATACTAACAGCTTTACTTTTCTTACGAAAATACTTACAGCATAATACTAACATATAGTTTGTAAGATGTTACTAATCTGTATATATAAAAGGCTAATCTTAATATATAGGTAGCAGAGTGCAATTAGTATAAACATTTAGGTAGGATTTTGGTAGCATTTAGGTAGCATTTCATAGTTAGTCATTTAAACTTTAGTCATTAGTAAACAAAAAGAAGACTCTGAGTGACTGACTGACATATCTACGCACAGCCCAAACCGCTGATGGGTCCTTTGGCACGTAGGTTCCTTATGAGTTCTAGGAGAGCACTAAGAAAGGATTTTTCAAAATTCAACCCCTAAGGGGGTAAAAAGGGGATGAAAGTTTGTATGAAAGTCCCTCAGTTTAGAAGCTAGGATGAAATAAAATAGATACGTCGGTTACATTAAAATCGCGCTGGAATTCGTTAAAAGTGTACGCGCCTAAAACAAAGAACTAAAATACATAAATTAGAGTATGAAAATAAAAAATAAAAAAACTTTCTGATATTATCAATTTATAAAACCCACCCTACGTGAGTATGAATGAGTCTTCGGCTAATCTTTCCTCAAACCCGCATGCTAAAATAGATATTAATTACTTTGTGGTCCAAAACCAATTCACCGCGTCACTGTCTACGTTTTGTAATCAACGACTATGAGTTGGCTGATTGTCAATAAGAAATTAATTAGCGACGCGAGTGAAGGGTCTTATACCAATTTGATTCCACCCAGATTAATATTATACCTATATTTTATCAGTGACACACGCAAATCATACGGTATATTAAACTAACTATTAGTAATAACTATGACCGAATGCAATGAGAGCCCTTTGTCGGTACTTCTATTTGATAACTTATATCTCGCTAGAGCTCAATTATTATTGGAATCTATTTCTAAGTGTTAATACATTAGATAAATAGAAGTTCATTAATTAACGTATTTTATTAGCAGCACTGGAATACGGTATTAGTTTTCCAATGTTTTCGTTTCTGTATAGTGCCTATACGTATAAAGAAGGAAAACTGGCCCAGGTTGCTATAACGGTATGAAAATAGTGATCTAAAGCTAGGGTTTCTTAGGATAGCGGTGCCGTTATATTACGGCCGTAATATAGCGGCGTTGAATGTTGTCTGTGTAAACAATACGGCGACACCGTAACGTCAGAAACCGCGCCGTATTGTTTACATAGACAACATTCAACGCCGCTATATTACGGCCGTTATATAACGGCACCGTTATCCTAGCAAACCCTAGCTTTATGACGCTTGTCTTTTAAACAACAATGGATATAACATTGTCAACGTCCATCAATAAGTATAATGGAGTGGTAGTCTTACTTCTATACGGGTTCCCCTAGTTTAAAAAAA
Source organism: Agriphila straminella (assembly GCA_950108535.1). Taxonomy (NCBI): domain Eukaryota; kingdom Metazoa; phylum Arthropoda; class Insecta; order Lepidoptera; family Crambidae; genus Agriphila; species Agriphila straminella. The sequence goes on from OX467308.1 coordinate 10,602,488, forward strand.
AAGGTTTTTCAACACACTTGCTCGTAAAGTGAGCCCTAATACATCGCTTTAAGGGCCATAAACCGAGCTATAACAAACGCGTGCAATAATATATAAAACACTAGTTCGTAATAAAATTAACCCTACAAAGTTAAATTAGTACCTTACTGCAAGTTCTATGCGAGTAAACAGAGCATTCCCAATTTAGCCGGGTAATACAGTATTTTTTTTTAGTAACAACAAAGAGGTTTTATGCTGCTGAAAATTCGTATAGATTTTTGGAATAAATAAATGCGTAAGTCCTTAATTAAGTCAAACAAATGTTTATTATTATTAAATTATTCATGATTCACAATATTTTGTTATAAAATATTAAAATATTTGCATTTTATCACTAAAAATTATAATTTTGAAGTAGGCTGTATGCTCCTCACCCCTTTGTTCGAAAAATATTCTTGCGATGGGCGCGTGAAAAAAACAAAAAAAAACTGCGCGCCTTTTCCCATAATTTGTCATATTTTGTTTTTGTCGTATTTGTTGCTGTGTGGTAAATTACTTTGTTTTTTCCTCGCAAGTGTGTTGAAAAACGTCGTATGAAACTCGTGAGCTTTTGCTTATTGCACACTCGGCTGAGTTACGCCCTCGCCTACGGCTCGGGCTGCAACCCACAGCCTTGTGCATTGTTGTGCCCGTGATATAGCATTTTATCGACACTCAACTGTCAAATTCTTTTGTCTTTTTGACAGTTGAACGTGATAAAACGCTATATCACGCGATATAAATCGGTCATGCTAGGCAGGCTGCCTGTCTAGCATGACCAATTTATATCGCGTGATATAGCATTTTATCGACACTCAAGTGTCAAACTCCTTTGTCTTTTTGACAGTTAAACGAAATAAAACGCTATATCACGCGATATAAATCGGTCATGCTAGGGGGGGCAGGGTATCTTAACTAATAAGTTTGTAATTTGAATTGCGATTCTTAACGCAAAAGCGATTTACTATAGAAAATGCAATCGTGATATGTGCTAGTAAAATATCAGAATGAGAAAATGTGATACATCGTAGGTATTTCTAGTGCAGTATACAGTTAGAATATTGTTAACCTCCTCGTTATGAAACTTTTTTGACCGACAATCTGATTTCAGAGTTTTCTGTTTTTTGAACTTGAACCAGACCTATCATTATTTCAAATTGTGGTTTTTTAAACTAGCGTTTTCGAATAAATGTTTCATAAACAAATCGTCTATGTTTACGCGTTGAGATGAGCGGAAACGTTAAAAAGTTGCGATCGGGCAAATCAAAGACATTTCAAGTACTAAACGGATATTCAAGTGGATTGGTAAACTTCTAATAGTAACCGCAGCTCTTAAAAAACGTTAACAAAATAGCCCACACAAATAATATGAATTTTCAGCATTTACTATCGTAGCAAAGAAGGTTGGAAAAATGATCACTGAAAGTTGTGTTTACCAGAAATTGCAGACGACTCCTAGCCCCACTTGATGTTACTTATATTATGGAAGCGAAATAACCTGCCGGTTGTGAAAGGTGCCTTTTTATGCTATTTGAAGGACCCTTTGTCGTAGGGAGGCAGATACAATATTATTATATTTTTGTAGTGAGCCAACGAAATGCTACGTTGTATGGAATTAATCGATGTTCTTGACAATCTCTTTTCTACCTATTCGAGTTTCTACACAATATGGATTCCGCACAACTGCCATTGATCACATTCTCTATTCCACATAAGATTATACGCATAACACAATACGAAAAGCTTTCGAATGATTTATTCAATTCGATTACTAATTTAAGATACTTAAACGTGAAGTAATCGTTATAAGTATTTTACTTCTGCCGTTTTTTATATATAAGTAATATTTACATGTTATCACAATATGAGCTACCCCAATATTCTCATGATCTTCAATTCAAAGTGTCAGGCATATTTATTGGATTTTGATAGAACTAAATCGAATATTTCGTGCGATCGGTTGCCTAGTACATACCTTGAGATCATCATGTTCATGCTTTATTATGCTTTATATCACTTACATACAATTCGTTTATTTCGAAAATCTTCGCTCAGAAAATAACGTAGGTCTGGCAGCTCTATGATGGATGCTAACCACAAACTATACAGTAGGTATTTTCCAATTGTGCAATTAATTTCAGCTTTGAGTTTTACACTTGTAACTTCATTTAAGATTAATTTATGCTACAAATGCATGTGAAAAAATAATATTAGTAGCAGTCTAATTGGAAATATATTACTTACTGACATAAGCAATTAATCGTCGTGCCGAGAACTATGGGGTTGATAGCGATTCAATATTTCACTCATGTTATGACTTGTTATGGGATGCATTTTTTATCAGATCTGAGATCTGTTAGAATCATCGTTTTGATTATTTACGACGACGATTATTTAGTTTAGTATATTGAATCTTAAAAATAATTTACATTTTTAGCAGAATTACGCGCTCTTCGTACCGAAGGAAATAAAAATGGTAAAACGTAATGATAACAAAATAAAAATAAGCCAATTTCAATCCAATTAAATAATAGAAATTTGGGAAAACACATCTGTCTCCAGAAACGTCCCTGGACGTTTTTGTTTGAAAATTCCAAAAACAACACAAGTGAATTCAGCGCTGAGCGAAGAGAGAGAATTAATATTCTATTGTTTTTCTAACAATCAACTAACCAATGTTGAATTATTTTTTAAGGTTTACTATATAGGTATTTATAAACTATCTTAGATCCTATCGCTCATGGATAGCTTAACCATATACCGGGATAAACAAGTAAGTGATCTAGTTTAAACGTAGAACAATTGAATCACTATAAGTAATACAAAAACATCTGACTGGAAGATAGATTAAATTCTAAACATTATTATCGAACAAAACTCATAATAATCCTGCTTACATACATGTAAAAGTAAGGTATTTATTTAGGTACATTTTTACAAAGTTGATTTGGATGCTACCCATTTATTTATTAGCTAAGGCTGTCAACATTTTCCGTTTTGTTCCGGTAGACAGCTAAAATTGCCAGTTTCTCATTGAGTAAGAGTTCTAGACAAAGCACAGTAATCCGTTTTTTTTTTAAATTAATTATGTTATCAACAGCATCTACTTAACATTCCACTTCAAATTCACTTAGAAACATGAAAATGTAGTCACTAATATAAAACACTACTCGTTGAGTGTAGAAAGAAAAGTAACTGAAACAATTTCGTTACTACCAAGGAGCAACACAGAAAATTGCAAGTAGGTACTCTAATTTATTATTCCTTTCACAAGGAATAATTAAATCTGACAAGAAGTAAAGAGAAAAACTTGTCTTTTTGACACAATATTATATCTAGTAGCCTATCTAACTAAGTACTACTTAATTTATTAACTTAAAATTACATTAATACTTACTGTAAGTGTGTAATTAGGATCCATCATAGAGCTGCCAGTCCTACGTTATTTTCTGAGCGAAAATTTTCAAAATATAATATGAATTGTATGTAGGTTAAACATTACATAATATAAATATCTGTTTATAGTTGGTTATTGTTAAAAACTCTACACTGGCAAAGTCGCCAGCATGAGCTAGAAAATTAATAAGCGATGGAGATTTGTTTGAGTATATTATATGTATGTAACTATCGAGAAATTGGATTTAGATATCGATAAAAAAGAGGCTGTATGAAAATACGAGGTCTCTCAGGAAAAACATCGTAAGCACCAAAATTATCAAAAAGTGTTTTAACCGCCATATCAGCTGATTTTAATTGCACCTGATACCACTGACTCGAGAGTTCACAGTACAATATAATTCAATTTTATTTTATTTTAAAGTTTTTATCGTAAGTTACATTACAACTCATTCAGTTTTTTGTCGTAAACTCCATCAGCTGATTTATCGTAAGTGTAGTACCTGTCGCTTACGATTAATACTAGGTTATGTATTTAGTTTAAATAGCAAGCATCCTACTTGTCGCTTGCGATCATTTTGAAAATATTAAAAAAACCTTCTCCTGTAAAACATGCAAAATGGCGGTTACGATGTTCTTCCTGAAAAGGTTTTTGTTTAACAAACAAAAACTGTTAGTATTTGTTTTTGTCATTCATAATTATAGTATAAAACCGGTTAATTTGTATCTTTGGATATTTTAATAAGTTAGTAATTATACTAAATAATATACTAGAAAAAATACGACTCGCACCAGATCAATACTCAGACGGGAATCGAACCCGCGACCTTTGGATATCCGGCTAAATAACGCTGGCTTGCAGCGTAAGAGTAGGATATACTAGAAGAAATTCGACGATGTCACTAGTGACTCGGTAGCTCAGCGGTCAGAGCATTGGACCGGATATCCAAAGGTCGCGGGTTCGATTCCCGTCTGAGTATTGATCTGGTGCGAGTCGTATTTTTTCTAGTATATTATTTAGTATTGTATAAAAATAGCATTGTGAATGCAAAAATCTCAAATTTAAAAATTATATAGCTATTTCATCTTAATCGATTGCCAAATATCTGGAAAGATATTTCAATTGAATGTCGAGGTAATTCCTCACATTGGTGAAATAACGCTGGCTTGCAGCGTAAGAGTAGGATATACTAGAAGAAATTCGACGATGTCACTAGTGACTCGGTAGCTCAGCGGTCAGAGCATTGGACCGGATATCCAAAGGTCGCGGGTTCGATTCCCGTCTGAGTATTGATCTGGTGCGAGTCGTATTTTTTCTAGTATATTATTTAGTATTGTATAAAAATAGCATTGTGAATGCAAAAATCTCAAATTTAAAAGTTAGTAATTAGTTAGTTTTGCTTACTAATAGCTTAATTTTTAGTGCATGCCGTGGCAACCTGTAAGTACGATAGCGCTTTATTATGTAACCTCTAGCATATTTTTGTTGTATTGAATGTAAATAGCGTTTATTGTGTTGGTTGTCCTAAATAAAAAAAAGGCTAGTATTTAGTTGATATGTAGTCAGGTGTGCAACTAGGGAAAAATATTCGAGTCTATATTTATGTATTTGAAAAGTGCTCATTAAGCCCTTTCATTTGGTACCCAACACGGCATCATTAAAAAATATTTTTTTTTAGTTTTACTCCTCTAGAGGGCGCCATATTCAATTTAATGTGACGTCACATAGCCTATAACCAGTAGTGGACTTAGTTTAGAAGATACGTATGATACTATAGCTGACGTCTAACGTCAATGTCATGATGTCGAATCCAGACATGGACGGGAGACGTTTTGTCTTGTTTTTGGCAAAGGTATCGCGCTCCATAGCGCCTAAGTATAACTATTGAGTCTGTGTATTATCGTTTGCTTGTGTTATTATTTCTTTGTGTGAATCTTTTTGTACGCGTTTTGGTTTATGTTGTTTTTTTTCACTCTTTGTATGTCAATATTCGTTATGTTTATTTTGGTATGTGTTGTGTCCGACTACTTACTGTTTACAGGGCCCTGGCAGAATAACAGTGCTTCTTCGTGCGTCATTCTGACCATCTACGAATGACTCAGAAGTTTTTTGCTGAGACAGGGCCTTTTAGCAGCACACTTTCTCACCCTTGTTATTTCTTTTCTGTTCTGTGTTAATGTGTTAATTATTGTACAACATTGATTCTTTTCTTAATCCTTTTGTGTTATTAAATGCTTTTCTATTCTATTCTACTATGTAACAGATGAACATACATAGGTACATACATACAAACAGGTCAAAATCATATACCCTCCGTTTTGGCTTCGCCGTAGTCGGGTAAAAACAAATCTCTTTCCTCATGTGCCTTAAGTGATAGAAAAACAGAAATTCTATTACATTTCAAGTGACATCTGGCACATCCCAACAACAAAAGCCGTTGTTGATTCTACCCTCAAATTGAATGCTCCCCTTATTTCGTGAATAATAAAGTAATCCTAAAAGGTTCTACAATTGGAAATTGTAGCAATTTGGCAAAAAATCATAGACTTTTGATACGTGCACGCTTGAATAAGCGAAAAATAGCAAAAGTATAAAAACATCATTTTAGGTACATTCAAGTCCATTCTACAAGACAATTTTATTTAGGAATAAAATCAACTTCGGTATACACCGTTCTTGTAATACTTTTCTTACATCAAATTATATATAATCTGATTTTTTCTTTATTAAATATTTTTAGTTCGGTCTCTCTCTATGGGCATGAATTTTAAATTCAGTCTATAAAGCACGTATAATCTCCGCTCTGAGAATGAACTTCGCGCGACGAACTTCAACTTAGGCTAGAGGTATTCTGTAATTCAACTGAGAATGCTTTGAATGAAATTGTTCAGAAATGTTAAATTAAATTCATATTTCCTCTTATTTTTGAAATAAAAATAATATGGTATTATGTACCTACTTTACGGCGATGTTTTATAGAAAAATAAATGTAAGTATGGTGAAACGTAATATCATTTTCCTTTTTCCCATAAATCGGCTTAACTGACCGTATTTTTAATAATTTTCCTGTACCTATTCTTTGGGAAAGACATCCAGTAGGTCAGAATCACATTAAAGAAATGAATCACTTTTTATCGTAACCGGCCAAGTTTCTATTCAATTTTTATAAGATACAATATTGTTTTCATAGACAACGTTCTACGCCGCTAAATTACAGCCGTAATATGACGGCACCGTCATCCTAGGAAACCCTAGCTTTAGAGCAACGCGGGTTTCCGTTCCGGACAGAAGCCCGGTTGCTAACAGAAACCCGCGTTGCTCTAAGGCATAATTATGTCAATTACCGTACCGGAACCTCGGCAAGTATGCCGGGCTTCAAATTAAAACAGAAAATCTAGCCCCAATCAGGCCAAAATGGCGAACCCCAATTCATGATGACACACGAACATCGATATCTTCCAAATTACTTCGCTAAATAGTGCAAAACGATTTTACTTACTTCGATTTATCTGTTTTAAATTGAAACCCGGCAGACCCACCGAAGTTCGAAAAGTTAGGCCCTTCATCTAAATCCGTCCAGTCCAGCCGTTCAAGCGTGAAGAGGTATGACAAACAGACAAACAGACAAACAGAAACACACACAAGAAATTTCGTATTTATAATACTTATGAATAGGATGATGATAACAGCATATTTAAAAAAAAGTGTTTTTAGAAAAAACAATATTGTGAAAAGTAGGTGTAGGAAAAGCTGGTGGTGCGTACGCGCTATGATTGGGCGTTTCCCGTCCGTTATAATATTGTAATTTGATTTTAAAGTTGACATTCAATCACAATCTTCGGGAAGTTTATAATTTTATTAGTGAGAATAGATAGGTATAAAACTAACAATTTCATAAGATTTTGAAAATTATAAAATATATCTATTAATACTGCGATGCGACCTGTCGAAGCCAACATTCCAAGATATTAGAAATTCTTTATACTTACGTATTAGTAAATACCCTGTATTTATAGAAACAGATAAAAATAAGAAAAGATCCAGAAATAAAAAAATGCACCTTTGCCATTATGCGGAATACACCCCAAAAACATGATGGGCTACACGAATACAAATAAAAAAGAACATGGTATGAAACCTTCAAGTTGAATATGATTTTTGCTTGAACAGATGTTCTCAAAGTTCTAGTACTTCCTCCTACCTCCAAGTTTCGACTTTGCAGGAACTTTGCCGTCGAAATCAGATTTAATTTATATTCCTTTATGAAATTCGTACACAGCACTGAAGTCAAACTAAATCATTTAAAAGTAGGTATCGTGAAGGTAATCGTCCTAATAAGCATAGACTTAGAAAAAAAATCACTGGTCATAAGTATTTAGAATTACCAACATTACAGCTTCAACATCAAAATTGACAAATATTAAGTGCAAGTACATATATTCCTTTATTAGTCTTATAAAACATCTTTAAAAGCAAAATAATTAATTTACCCAATCCCATTACTAAAGCTACAAAATTTCCACCCAATTCTATCATAAAACCATTCGATCGGCACGGCAAACATTTTTGTTTGACACGACATCTACCACATCTCCTCAAGTATTACCTAATAGTAAACTACCCAAATATTTACAATAGTCCGTAAGCCCGCGACAATATTGAGAAATATTGAGAAAATCCTTCACTTCCGGTCAAAATTTTAAGGTTATATTTACGTCAGGTGACATCAGTACGAGACCCATGGCGTGGCATCATTTAGCCCTTCAACAGTTAAATAGAGAGAATTTACATAAGTCTGTCAGTTCTGAAATGGCCGGAAGTCTGTCAAGTACTTTCATGTCATTTCAGAAGTGACAGACATGTTAACTCTCTTTACTATTGAAGGCTAAATGATGCCACGGGTCTCGTACTGATGTCACATGACGTAAATATAAAATTAAAATTTTGACCGGAAGTGAAGGATTTTCTCAAGCTTCCGGCCAATTTTATTTGCGATAATCTTCTGATCCTCGCTTTGCACAATATTTCCGACCGTGTGCCATGCATTATTTTCATCGTGATGTCATATGACGTAAGCAATATTGTCGCGGGCTTACGGACTAGAATGACTTACTTCAAATGACAAATAAAAGTGTGATCCACGGGGACTGTCAAAGCTATTGACCTAAGGGCCTATCACAAAATAGAATCACGATAGTCGGACGCAATTTGTCGTTCAATTTACTTGATGAACCTTATTCGTGAGCCAATAGTGCCACAGAGTAGGACGAACATCATACGCTTATCGTGATGCTATTTGTAATAAGCCCTCTGTTTGTGTTTTTAAGTATAGTTATTTTATCTTCCACCAAACAATGTTCATAAACCAAATGAAAAAATATTATATTTAGTATATAATATATAAGTATATAAGTATAAGTATTTGACAACATCACATACATTGCTCCGACTCCAAGGTAAGTAGCTAAAGCACTTGTGTTATGGAAATCAGAGACAACGGTGGTATCACAAACACCCAGACCTGAGACAATATTGAAAAGTTCATTTTCTACATTGACCCAGCCGGGGATCGAACCCGGGACCTCAAGAGATGGTGACGCCTTGAAAACCGGCGTGCAAACCACTCGACCACGGAGGTCGAAATAATATATAATGTAATACATAATAATATGTAATGTATTTAGTAAAATGAAATTAATAATTATAAATTGGACATCTTCCCTTCCCTGTTAATAAATAATTCTTTAGTTGATTTTCAGATGATAGCTGCTATGTTGCGGGTTTTGAACCCTTCGATCATCTATACCTGTAGATATTGCATTACAGTGGCATTTGTGGGACACCTCAAACTCCCCCAAAACGCAGCCCACTATGAAAGTCCCCCACGACTTGTCATACAACTTGACATTTAGTGTCGCGTGATTTGTCAAACGGCATGTGCCACATTTCAGCTTTGTTATTGTGTGCTACATCCTCAGCACAGACCATACAACAAGTACTTGTGATCCTCAGGTATAGATGATCGAAGTTTGAACCAGTAAAAGATATCCGAAGCGCGTCGAAAAAACTTGGCAGAGATAATTTTATATTTATGCTGATCTATGAAATATCGGCTGCCTAGGTATCATCCCGCACTGTCATAAAAGTCGACTGGGAGATTAGGTTTTATGGTAGTATGTAAGCGCGTTATGACTGCCATACTTATTTATTTAGTGCGCAAGAAAGAAGGTAATATATCTGGTACACTCCTGGGGCACAGGCCTTCCTAATGAGCGGATAAAGAGACACCACGTGGGCCCAATGTGGATTGATGGTTTGAAAGCACAATAAGTGGAAACAACAGGTGGAAATCATGCGAGAATAAATATACACAGCTCGCCTGCCCGCAAATAGATATTAATCTATTTGCAGTTATTTTAAGTATAGTAATTAATACCCAGTTACCGTTATTAGTGTTATTACCAACTAGGTACGAAAACTACGTATTCCGCCCCTACACAGACCATCGATCGACAGGAGTTGTTAGACTGTGCAAAGCCAAGCACCGAGCACAATATTATTATTGTTTGAAAATATCCCATAATTTTTTTTAAGTACCAAATGTTTACGCTAGCAGCTAGAAACCCATAATTTAAGAGAGAAATAAACGCAGTTAACGGACTGAAATTAATTTCCGTCAGATGAGTGTTGTCGCTATAAATAAATAGCTCCGGTCATTTGAACTCAAACTCAATGTAAATTCGGACATAAACAGATGCTCAAGATTGGTACTGTCCATTATGCATAGGCGTCACCGTCTTATGAAGGGAGAGATTTTAATGCTATATCTAAAAAATGCGTTCATTTTTAACCGACTTCATCAAAAGGAGGAGGTTCTCAATTCGCTTGTATGTTTTTTTTTTTTTTTTTATCGTTCGAGCGTATCTTCGACATTTATGAACCGATTTAGATAATTTTTTTTTTGTTCGATTGAGTTTTCTTGCGAGATGGTCCCATTTAATTTTTTTTCAAATCGGTTCAGTAGTTTACAAGTAATCCTGAAAATACTATGATATCAAATCAACTAACTTGACAATTTTGTTATTTATGAACCGAATTAGATGATTTTTTTTGTTGGGGAAGGGATGCCGTTGTGTAGTCTTTTTAACCGACTTCAAAAAAAGGAGGTAAGTTTTCAGTTTGTATGTATGTATGTTTCTCCGCGATTATCTCACGTTTGGCTGAGCCGATTTTTCTACCTAAATAATATACCTACACTACCTAATGCAGAAGGTACTTACACTAAAAATAAAAAAATAAAAAAATTGTTTAAAAAACAAAAAACCGACTTCAAAAAACCTGCCTCTAAAAAAAGGAAGAAATAATATACAAATCATTAGATACGCATTATCATTGTTATAATAAAACACGTCAATTGAAGTCGGGTGGAGCTTTTAGAATAAAAAAAGGAAGATGTTCTCCAGCCCCACCCGACTATAGATTTATCACTATCTTGTAAGTAGTATAATGCTGAACTGATCTAACTGAAGATTCATCATCGCACAGCCACATCTCAAACCACTTGACGAATCCAGCTATTTGGATATATTTGAAAAGGGTAAATTGAAGCGCTATTTTCTATCTAAAAACATTTTTCAAGAAACTGAAGAAATATGAAATAAAAATACTCGTACCTATGGAATAGAAAAGTTTTTGTCAAACTCCGGCCTTTTTTAACAAAATTATTGTACTTACCTTCATGACTATAATGAATTGAATGTAACAAAACAATGTAAGTAGGGTCATTTTTATACTCCTGAAAGTTTTATCCATAAAGTAGGTACCCCAAACTACATTGTTACTTTACTAGAAACTAGAATGTTGCAGAAGCAAAAAACGTGTACCGAAAATATGAAAGTACCTATCCTAAATATTAGAATTTTTTTACCGGTTTCTACGGAACACAACATAACATTATTTTAAAATATAAGTAGAACTACTTTGCAGGGATTTCAAAGAATCGCTACATTTTATTAACCTTGTGAAAATTCCTAACGCATTCCGAGTGGAACCGGAAGCCAGGAGAGCTTTATCGTACGAGCCCTTATTACCACGAAAAATCTTTCAAAATTGTATCAAGGAATGTTGTCTGGACGCTACATAGCATAGGCAATGTACATAGTACACGTGTGTACCTCCATATAGGAACACTAAACTTTCAAAGATTGCACATCATGGCTCAGAAGGTACAAAAAATTTATACGTATTTTCAATTAGATTTCAAATAGATTGGTTTATTATGGTTTTTGGTTCTCGAATAAATATTTTTTTGAAAAAACTCTCAATATTTTTTTCGGCGATTATCCGTCCTTCTTTCTACAATTCATTTTTACGGAACCTTCAATGCAAACAGCTTTGTTTTTCAGGCTGGCCGAAGCTGGAAGCGCATTTTATCCACCATCCGAGTTCCGGTCAGACCGCGAATAGTTCAGCTCTTCTATCTACCTCTATTTTGTGCCATTATAATATTATTTTGTCTGTGTTATTAGTATCACAATAATAATTCTCAAGTGTCATCCATTAGCTAGTTCCTCCATATTGTATTTCCTTTATTATATTCCGTACGTAAAGGGAACACTACACACATACAGTGCAAAAAATGAGTTATGTCATCACTCGTTATAATACTAGCTAAGGTTAATAATTTCCTTTACTTGCAGGATATTTTTGTAATTTTACTAAATCGAAAATAATTTTTTTGGGGGAAAAAGGTGATTGAGGTCAGTGAGGCTGAGAGTGAAACACTTTACGTCAATGGCAGCCTATTGTGTATAGATGAGGGAACCTGTCAGAATATTTTTCATCTACTTAAAATTAATAGCTGTCAAGGTACCCCGTGTACAGTCGAGTTTATTAATATGATAGCACTTTTGACAGGATGTTGACTTTTATTACAAAGGCATAAAATTTAATGAAGTGTCAAAGTTATTGAACTCGACTGTACCTACCAATAACCCGGAGAAGTAGGTGGTTTAACTTATCGAACACAAAAAAAGGTTTTCTATTTTACAAAAATATACTACTTACACCAAGTCAATACCACATCATGTTTTTTATACAAATTGTAAGTTTTCATTGTTTTAACTATGTTTTATTTCAAAAAGATGTCAAATTAGTGTTGAAATGTTGCAGATGTCCTGCTCCGTAACTTCAGCAATTTCAGCATCTAACGCTATCGCTTTCAGTTTGCCATACATTGAACACTCATAACGGGGCAATAAAAATTAATCGACGATTGTTTTAATTACGCCAGTGATGGATATACATATATTGCCATTATTATTAAATTGAGCAATGTATTTCAGACCATAAGCTCTAAAAGATACGACATTTACGTGGTGTACTGGTTCATCGCGATCTAAATTTGAAATTCAGAGCTGAAATGAATTTCAATACTTACTTCCCGCATTTGTGCGGGAAGTAGTGTTCCGAATTCAAACTGGTAGAACTCACCAGCTATGGTTATTTTTATAAAACTTTATGGCTGCATGACTGATCGTTTCAAATGACCACACACGAAACAATCTAAAAATTTAATTTTTACTAAGAAAATTTCATTTCCACGCATTTTCTGAGAAATGCATTATACAGGTCTTGCGCCGGAAACATTTTCGCACTCGCCTGTAATGTACTTGTGCACTGTTCATAATTTTCGTCGCACCACAAGGCAAGGAAAATGTAAAATGGAAAACATTAGGAATATAATTAATTATTATTAAAAAGTAGTTTATTATTATCAGTGTCTTCCATTTTTATTACTGCAATGTAACTTTGTAATTTTTCTATTATTTAGAAAGAAAGAGAGAAAGAAATTTATTTATATTATTTAATGCAAAATTGTAGGAAAGTATAGTCGCGTTACTGAGTGACTTAAATATCTGTAAGCTAATAGTAAGTTATATTTAATTGAACACTTGTATTTACTTATTATTTATTCAGTTATAATTAATTGTATAACGAAACTTAACACTTTAATTGGCTTTACAGACAACTATCCAACGTTTAATTTTACATGAGTCAAGTCACAAAGCTTAGTTTAAAATAAAATATTTAAGAAGAATATGCGTACTTATAACAAACACTAAATGACTAAGTAATTTTCAGAATTTCCAAGTAACCTATTTTACAGACTTCAAGGGAGTTTCCGTACACAATACAGTCACTGGGACTTTTGGGTTCGTTTCAGTTGCCTTTACATCCTAACTTCAAGTTTATTTTCTCTGTCAAAACTTCTTAAAAGTCATGAATTTTCTCAAATTATACTTGGTTAACAAGTTAGATTGTAGAAATCGCGGAATTTTAGTGCCTTTTGAGAAATAGAAGAAATAATTAGCAATTCAGAGTTTTAAGAGATGGCTACTAATAAATATAGATCGCATTAGTCAGTTTATTTACTAGGTCAACTTGGTCATTTTTTCAAACATTTTCTTTATTTTTTATTTTCAACAATCCATTTTTTTTTTTGAGAATTGATAAAACATAACGGACCGTTATAAAAACATTATTTATATTCAAGAAATTTACTATGCAGTGAAAACTTTACTTTTACAACCGGGTTGTCTATTAATAAGTATTTATATGTTATGAATAGGTATCGTGTGTTTAATGTTATTCATGTTTAATCCATAAATTAACATAAATTTATGTTTGCGCCAAAATATCCATCAGGTCAATGACGCCACGGGTTTTATCACGTAAACCACTGCGGCTGGGCTGGTATCATTTCTTGTATTCGATGCCAGTATGTAGGATAGGTTTATTAGTTACAAGAACAAAAAAACCGTGGGTTTATATTAAAATGTAGCCAAGCCTGGGGTGATTTACGACGTGGCTACAATTTTCCAGGTGGCTATTCGTTATCGTGTCAGTTTAATGTAGCCTTTCTTTATACAATTTCATGTTTAATTCAAAAGAAGTCCTGCTTTAGTTAGTTAGTTATATTTTAGGGTTATTTTGCTTTAGAATACCTTACATATTTAGTGAAAACTAAAAAATCCAAAATATTCACTCTGTCACAGTCCTAATATATGACTCTGTTTTAGTTATTGACTAATAGGGCGTTATTAACAAGGCATCAGGCAACTTTTTTTTTCAGGGGAAAAATAAATACTACCTGCCGTCATAGATAAAGTAAAATCCAGCTTAGCAACAGTACGTTATTTCTTAATTGGACTTCTTTCTAGCCCAAATGTAGAGGCTCTCGATGTTTCTCTATAGTCGGAGATTCTAAAGTAATTTCGCTTCTATTTTGGGCCTAATTTTCACTTAAAATGATGAAATGAACAAAATGAGATTCTTCATTGTGCTTTACAAAAAATCCTACTCTGGCTGAATTCCAAAATTAATATCATGTAATCGCTCTGGTCACGGAAAATAATATTCGTTGAGTTTTGTCTGATAAACATAAAATAGCTGGATAGACAATCAGTTTATTGAAGCCACTTTGCTATTGTTATCTTTAAATCAAATCCTATCTGAATAGTTTTCACGTACTTATGCAAACACTCAAAATATTTTCAAGAAACGCGATGTAAAAAGAATGTAGTTTCTGGCGATTTGTTTGAATTACCCTGTCATGGCGTACTAATATTTATGTAAGCAGAATGTACCTTTAAAAAGTGTGCGAGCGCTGATAGATATCATTTTACTGACAATACGTACGATACTTGTAAGAAATTGATCCTTATTGTTTATGGTTAAGAAGATATGTGAAAAGTTTTGACAACTAAATATATATTCATAATGTCTTAATGCCCATGTGACATTTTAACTACTGCTGGCTTTAACTACTATTTGCTTTGCTGTCTACTTCACTTCTTTTACTTTCTAATCAAAGTTATATACCTATATGCTTGCTAGCTATTAAAAAAAACTCTGCACGTTTCAGCAGAAGTTAGCAACTTTCGTTCGCTGTCATCCAAACACTAAACATGATAATTTGCTATCGAAACCCTCTACTATTTTAACACTTTGTGTAGGCTGAAACACAACCCTTATTTTGCATATTAATTATTTTAAGCTAAGTTTGCTTGAAACGGTTAAAGATAACTGAACAAATTTATCGAATTTTGCAACGTTTCAGAAGGCCGACTGAAAAATAAACACGATAATAATTGGACTATTTATTTCATTTAAGTATTAGCTCTTTGTTATTCGGAAAAGACAAGTTTCTTCCAACTATCGTTATATTACCTTCTTGTCTTAAAATATGAATTTGCAAATCACTTTATGTGATTATTATAAAGACCGATATTTTATTTTACTAAGTGAGGATCGATCTTCATTTGTCACAAAAGTTAAGGTCATTGACGATTGACACGCAACTCGAAAATGGGTTTCAAGGGCTTTGTTCAAATTATTGTTATTTTTATAACTAACATAAAAATACAAAACTTTTTTCAATTTAAAATATTTAGTGCCTGTTTTACAAGTTCCGGCTAATTTTTATTTATGTATATGTCTTGTATATACTTATTACATATATCTTCATTAATTCTGTCACTTGAATAGAACTAATTCTAATGCCCCACAATGCTTGCAAGACCAATTTAAAAAAAAAAAAAACAATTGCTGCTATAGTTTGGTGTAGCTAAGCTATATACAGTGGCGGTGACATAATTAAAGACACCAGTAGATTTTCATACAAACGAGGTAACTTTGAAGCCTTGGTTCTCCGCCAAGGATTGACCTAGCTGTGATCTGATGATGGCCATCCAGGAAATGAATGGAGTAGATTCAGATCGCTAAACACATCCAACTGATCTGATCAGAATTCTAAGAGATATAAGGATTTTGTTTAAAAAAACGCGAAATTAGCATAAAAATGTATGAAAATTCTGAAACTGATAACTCTGATCCTTATATCTCTTAGATTAGAATGCTTAGATTAGTACTGTGTAAAAAATAATTGTCATTAAAGACATTTTGTGATAATAACTCATAAGCTTTTACAATTTTCTAATATTTGGCTACAATGCAAACTAATGTGTAATAGTTGTACGCGTAGACTTTAAAGGTTTATACAAATCTGAGATATCAGCATATTTAAAAAATCAAAAACTTACTTATTTCAACTAAAAATTAAAAAATATGAAAAAGCACTAAAATTCTGTGGCTTTGACCATGCGAAGCAAATAAATACTCTTGTACACATTATCAATAGCCTAATTATACCTCTGAATCTGGCCCACTGTTACAAAAATGGGCAAAAAGTGGACCGTGTTTACCCAGAATTAACCCAAATTAATTGAGCTTCTCATTCCACTTTAACCGAACAGAAAATTTTATTAAAATTATCCGCTGTCACTTTTTTTAATTAAGTAAATCTAAAGAAGCGCTTTTGCCATATTTTTTTACATCAATTTAGCAGCTAATTAGTGAAATAGCTATCAAAATCGCATTATAAATAAAATATCGGCAAAATATTGGTTGTTTGTTGTATTACTGCTGATCTTGTTACAATCAACTTATTTATTTAAATCCTCAACATCAACAGGCTTCGTTCATTAAGAAATTAATTAAAACAAAAAACAGGCATTTCCTCCCTCCCCTTAATTTCTTTAATTGTTCGTTTTTACGAACATAATAATAATATGTACTTAGTACTATACACCAAATAATTTAATTAATTTCTGGAAATAAATAAATGAATATCATAATATTATGTAGTATACTGACCTCATTCTCATGAATTAGAAAAAATAGGAATAGTATTATTTCAGCCAGGAATAGCACGAGCATGCCCTAGGGATGTTGCTATTAAGGTAAGGGGAGTAACAGATGTGACAGATAGGAAATGTACCGTTTCCCTGAACTATATTAATAAATAAGTTAATAAACTAAATAAGCATCAACTAAAAATTTAAATAAAAGAATAGATGAAAGATTTTGACTTCGATTGGACCGAAAAGCTTATACCTAACTAGTTTTAACGTCTAACCTAATTTAAATAAATCAACCACCCATTGTTCTACATATTGCTTGTAATGCACGACATACAACCTTACACACACACACTAACACATACGTGAGCGTGACGCATGATAAATATCAATCACAGATGTACATTTGGCCAGTCTTCCTTTTTAACCGACTTCCAAAAAAGGAGGAGGTTCTATGTTCGTCTGTATATTTGTTTTTTTTTTGTAGTTCTTTAACCGACTTAAAAAAGGAGATTCTAAGTTTGACCCGTATTTAAGTATGTTTCTCCGCGATTATCTTACGTTTGGCTGAGCCGATTTTTCTACATATATAATATACCTTACTTACCTACAAGGTATCTACACTAAAAATAAAAAAAATAAAAATTGTTTAAAAAAAAACAAAAAACCGACTTCAAAAAACCTACCTCTAAAAAGCAAGAAATAATATTCGTAATAATAAAAATACGTCTATTGAAGTCGGGTGGGGCCTTTAGAACAATAAAAAAGGAATTTGTACTCCAGCCCCACCCGACTTCAATAGACGTATTTTTATTATTACGAATATTATTTCTTGCTTTTTAGAGGTAGGTTTTTTGAAGTCGGATTTTTGTTTTTTTTTAACAATTTTTTTCATATTATACTTATAGGCCGGTCATATCTAACATTCAAATCGCAAACTAACGGCTAGTTCTGGTTTTTTAATATGTTGTTAGGACCACTACCAAACCTTGACCTTGCCAAATGTTGACCAAATGTTAAAATTTCACTTTTTTTGAAAAACTTGTTCATCTTTGAAGATCTTTATCTCGGTAAGTACGGAGCTAGGTCTAACCTTAAATTGTGGCAATTTTTGTCTTCTTTAAAATCATGTAGATATTTTTTTTAAACGCATAGTTTAGGGCTTACAATATTGAATACACAAAAAAAAAGTGCGAAAATTTCGTGGTTTTTCGAGTGCTGCAAAGTTAGCACAGGTCTTTCGAAGCTGCAAACTTGGATTTACGCTACTGGTAGTGGTCCTAACAACATATTAAAAAACCAGAACTAGCCGTTAGTTTGCGATTTTAGCGATTTCTTGTGTTAGATATGACCGGCCTATTAGGTAGGTACTTATCTAAAATAAACATGTATACAATAGGGATGTTGACTATTTTTTTTATTTTATGTTACATAAATTACCTCTCAAAAAAAGAAACATTGGTAAAAGAATTAATTCGCTAGCATGAAAACTGCCCGAGATATCACAGTGTGAAATGCACTCAAATGGACTCGATCAAAAACGCTCCATACTAATGGCTTGCACGTTATGACGTCACGCCTTTTTTGTATGCAACGCATAGGAAATTTGTTCAGCAGCTATATTAAATATTGTGTTTATCAAAATGGTTTCTTTGACAAATTTGCTATACATTTTACGGACTAATTAAAGGTATCATTTATTTTAATAAATTGTATACTTTTTAAATGGACTTGTCCACCCAACTTTGAAGGGTCATAAAACAAATAATATGCAATATATAAAACCAAGAGGTATACAAGCTACTCTAAAAGTTTAATATGTTTACGATTTTTATTAGTATTTCGTTATTTTATTCATTAGTCAACATCCCTATTAAACTTTGTCAATTCGGAAGGAACTGGCTTCTGATACACAAGTTTACTTAGTTATTTGGGAAGTCAGGGCTATATTTATCTGTAAATTGTGATAGTTGCAAAAAAGATTTTTTCATTTCATATAATTTTAGGGTTCCGTATTTAGTAGAAGTTATTACTTCCGCATGTTTATAACACCTCGCTGCCCCTTCAACAGCGTCTGCCTGGCTACGCGAGCATGTGCGAATTCTCTCTTCATTGCGCACTTGACTCACTCACTGTCGCGGCATCATACACTTTAGGAATTCGCCCATCGCACATAGGGGTATTTTGCGTTTCTAGCCGGTAAAATGTCCAATTCCTCAAAACTATTAAAGAGAAAAATAAATCATATACCTGCTACAAGCCAGGAAGTTAGTGAGCAATAGGCAACTCTTCCCACTCCGCTGCGTCATTCGTTCGTCTTGCAATACTCGTCGAAATTTAACCATTGTTTTGTGTGCACGTTTGACTTATTGGCGAAAACTTTTACGCCGATACCTAAATTAATAATACGTTATTTGGTGAAGTCTAAGGAGAAAAAAAGCTATGGATGGTTCTAGTTCAGGTAAGACCACGTATCTGTGTCATAATTTTATATTGTTTTCTGTTCGATTATCACTATAAAATGCGCCTTGAATCATTAAGTATTTATGAATATTTTTTTTATCATATTTCTTTACACAATACTAAATAATATACTAGAAAAAATACGAATCGCACCAGATCAATACTCAGACGGGAATCGAACCCGCGACCTTTGGATATCCGGTCCAATGCTCTGACCGCTGAGCTACCGAGTCACTAGTGACATCGCCGAATTTCTTCTAGTATATCCTACTCTTACGCTGCAAGCCAGCGTTATTTCACCAATGTGAGGAATTACCTCGACATTCAATTGAAATATCTTTGCAGATATTTGGCAATCGATTAAGATGAAATAGCGATATAATTTTTAAATTTGAGATTTTAGCATTTACAATGCTATTTTTACACAATACTAAATAACTAGAAAAAATACGACTCGCACCAGATCAATACTCAGACGGGAATCGAACCCGCGACCTTTGGATATTCGGTCCAATGCTCTGACCGCTGAGCTACCGAGTCACTAATGACATCGCCGAATTTTTTCTAGTATATTATTTAGTATTGTGTAAAAATAGCATTGTGAATGCTAAAATCTCAAATTTAAAAATCATATTTCTTTGTTAGCGAGTCTATACGTTATACTTCCGGCTGTTTTCGAGCAAATTTTTTCATTGTGTTTTATAGAATAGTCCATCAACATTATGCTGTTATAGAAATTAAGTGCCACTACTGGCCCCTTTTCAACCTACCTACATTTTAGTAGTGACAGTAATAAATATAGTTTTTTTTTATTTTTATCAATTGGTTATTAATTAACATGATTGTTATTTTGTGTAGGGGAACCTTGGCACCTTATCATCTGATTAATATAATAACAATGCAGGATATGATCTGTAGACCATATAAAAATAACATATTATCTTATATTCATAATTTTTACCGGCTAGAAACGCAAAATACCCCTATATGCATCGTGCCGCTGCCGCGGCGCGCCCCGTATGCCATTTGCGGGCCCTGGCAGTAGGAGCCTCCCGCGGGTGGACAGGGGGAGACTAGAAGCTTTAAAAGTAGTACAGCCTCCCTACGCTATTTCTAGCTAGACAGATAGACTTGATAGCCAAAAGTAACGACATTTCGAGGGCTGTGTGACGTCGAGTTTAACACTCACCCCTGAAAAACTTCTAGTTACGAAACCAATAACGTGAGAAAGTTTGGCAGGCTCTTATCGCAGATAAGTAACACTTCGAGTCATTATTGAAGTACCTAAGGACAAAAGTGAATGCTTGAAACAAATGTTGACTTTACCAAAACAGATTACGGCCGACTTCAAGAACTCGTTTTCCTTATGAGATATATTAAATCTCATATTTTATTTGCCTAGTTAATGTCGGGGAATAACTACAGTTGCTTGATAACGTGAACTGAAGTATCATCCCCGTTGAGCTCATTTACCAACCATTTATTAGAAGTTATGAGGATGATAATTTATTATTATTATTTGAGTGTTAGTGTCTCCGCACACGGGCCGCTAACCACAGCCACAAACTCCGCCTTTCAATGAGCGTGTGGCGTGTAGCGTGTGGCGACTACCGACGACGTTTCATATAAAATGTATGAAAACTACAGGAAAGAGGTCAGTGGCGGCGTTTTGTGGTTGTAGTTAGTGGCCCGTGTGTGGTGGAGACCCTTAGACCCTAAGGAGCTCACTGTGACCTAAAAGATCTAATATGACTCCAATGATAATTACAAGCTATCTGTCCTTTTTTTTATTCAAGTCTCGTCAAAATGTCACAACAAAAATGGTTGTTTAAGTAGTCTAATATAACTTGAATGTTCTTTGTAAAGTAGGTACGCATTATACTTTAAGGGGAAGCATTTATTTGCTTACAGACCTAAATAGGGGCATTATCGCATAAATCATGACCACAAATGGCTTTGCCCAAGGACAAAACATTCCGGATGAATAAAGGAAATTGTCTTTTATTTAGGATATCGGATTTGAATATGTAATGGTTACATAAGGAATGACATAAGCACAGTTAACATTAGATACGGCTGTGACGTGATACCAACTTTTTATATTTGTTTCAATATATTTTGTGATATTTTGTGTTATTTAAGCTAGCGCAAGTTTCGCTCTAGGTATAATAAACTAGGATAAAGATTATGTTAACTGCTTACATAGACTTATTCTATTTATACACACACTACAAGCATTGGCGGATCCAGGGGGGGGCATGGGGGCCATGGCCCCCCCCACGAGGTACCCAAGAGTACACTGAAAAAACGTAACGGCTATAATTAAACAAGTTACTGCTATTAACAACCGAGTAACTCGCTTGCCTGCAATGTTTGTTGCTAAAATTATACAAGTCAACTTTGTTAACGTATGTTGGTAATATAAACCCAGTAAGTTGGTCAAAAAATAGGTATCCAAGGTTGGTTGCTTCTAACCTATTCACTCAGTAAACTTAGCAAACCTATTTACTATAGTGAACCGAGTTACTCTGTTAACAATACCCAAGCTTCTTAGTATTACAAATCAATTCAATCGGTAACTGCAACAACTAACTTGGTTATAGAAATAAACACAACTGTCACTACAGCCAACGTGCTTTGTTGTGTTTAGCAAAGTAATTCAGTAGGCTCAAATATTTTGCTTCGTAAAACTAGCTAAGTAGCTTGAATAATGTTAATTATGTATATTGGGTAGGGACAGCCAATCTACTTTGTTACTTCTACTCAATTCAATTTGGTATATGTAGCCAAGTTACTGTGTACTGTCAATCGTGTTCATTGGGTAACTACAAATAATATACTCTGTTCTTTTTAGTCAATTAAGAATAGTATATTTAGCCAAGTTACGTTCATGCAGTAAAACAACAGATATTTTGCTGACAGACCAAACTTAAAAGAAACTGAAAGAAAATTATGTACATTAATATAATTAGCTTTATTCGGTACACGATACAGTCATTTCAGGTAACATACTACTCTTACAGTCCTTATAGTTCACAGTAGATATGAAATCCTTGCGTTATTAACAGCATATAATATTTGTCACCAAACACTCGCACGGTAAAATATCGCACTACAAAAGTAATTATTGATTATTTTTGTCACTCCACTGTACCTCATACTGTTATAAAATCATCATCATCATCATTAACCTCTTTGGGTCCATTTCTGGAAATAGGCCTCTCCAAAATTCTTCCACTGGGTCCGGTTTTGCGCCTCCGTCATCCAGTTGTGTCCCGCTTGTCCTCTGATGTCGTCAACCAATCGTTTTGGAGGGCGGCCTCGTGGTTTTTTATTTGCCCATGGTCTCCATTCAAGGATGCTTCTCGCAAAACTATTGCGCGTTTTAAAACAAACCCGGCAAAATTCAAAATAATGGTTAAAAGTTGTTGTTTTTATGTAAAACTTTAACCTGCCTTGTAGGTGTGAGGCAGCGCTTCAACAGACGTTCGTCACGCGTCAAGTCACACAGAGAAATGGCCAAATTCGCAGGCTATGCAGCCAATTCCCTGTTTATTATTATCAAGTTACTCGGTTAAAAATAGTGTTTGCTCATTCCATTGATAATTGCCGAGCTGTGCTTATTTACCAATAGATAATCAACTAGTGTGTTTCAAGTAAGTAGCATGGTTATATGCATCATAGGGAGTTATTTAATTCTAGCCAACTATGATTATGTTTAAAATTAAATGACTTAATTATCATTAAATAGTAATGTAAGCTTGTCTATTTTTAACCGAACTCTATGTAAATATTAGCCAACTATAGTTGTATCTAAAATTAAATAACTTACTTATCATGATATAGCAATGTAACCTTGCCTATTTTTAACCAAACTCGGTGTAAATTTTAGCCAACTATGATTGTCTAAAATCAAATGACTTACTTATCATTAAAAAGTAATGTGAGCTTGTCTATTTTTAACCGAACTCTATGTAAATATTAGCCAACTATAGTTGTATCTAAAATTAAATAACTTATCATAAAATAGCAATGTAACCTTGTCTATTTTTAACCGAACTTGGTGTAAATTTTAGCCAACCACGATTGTCTAAAATTAAATGACTTAATTAACATTAAATAGTAATGTAAGCTTGTCTATTTTTAACCGAACTTTATGTGAATATTAGCCAACTATGGTTGTATCTAAAATTAAATAACTTACTTATCATAAAATAGCAATGTAACCTTGTCTATTTTTAACCGAACTCGGTTTAAATTTTAGCCAACCATGATTGTCTAAAATTAAATGACTTCATCATATCAGCCGCACGACACCCACTGCTGGGTATAGGCCTCCCCTAAGGATCTCCACGACGATCGGTCCTGCGCTGCCCGCATCCAGCGGCTTCCCACGACCTTCACCAGATCGTCGGTCCACCTTGTCGGGGGCCTACCCACGAAGCGCCGTCCGGTGCGTGGTCGCCATTCCAGAACCTTTCCGCCCCAACGGCCATCGGTTCTTCTCGCTATGTGTCCCGCCCATTGCCACTTCAGCTGAGCAATCCTTCGAGCGATGTCGGTTACTTTAGTTCTCTTGCGGATCTCTTCGTTTCTGATTCGATCACGCAGGGAAACGCCGATCATGGCTTTCTCCATTGCACGCTGGGTGACCTTGAGCCTCCTTATGAGACCCATAGTTAGCGACCACGTTTCACTGCCGTAAGTCATCACTGGCAACACACACTGTTCATAGACTTTCGTCTTGAGACACTGAGGTAAGTCGGACGCGAAGATTTTTCGAAGCTTCCCAAATGCTGCCCACCCGAGTTGGATTCGACGAGAGATCTCTTTCTCGAAGTTGGACTTACCTAACTGGATTGTCCTAGTCCTAGTCCTGTCCTAGGTATACGTAGTGGTCAACAACTTCAAGTGTAGTGTTCCCAACATGAACTGGAGAGGGTACAACATGGGCATTTGACATAATTTTCGTCTTATCCATAATCTTTAATTATCGACATGGATAAGACGATAATTAAATGACTTACTTAACATTAAATAGTAATGTAAGCTTGTCTATTTTTAACCGAACTTTATGTAAGTATTAGCCAACTATGGTTGTATCTAAAATTAAATAACTTTCTTATCATAAAATAGCAATGTAACCTTGTCTATTTTTAACCGAACTCGGTTTAAATTTTAGCCAACTATGATTGTCTAAAATTAAATGACTTACTTAACATTAAATAGTAATGTACGCTTGTCTAATTTTAACCGAACTTTATGTAAGTATTAGCCAACTATGGTTGTATCTAAAATTAATTAACTTACTTATCATGAAATAGCAATGTAACCTTGTCTATTTTTACCCGAACTCGGTGTAAATTTTAGCCAACTATGATTATGTCTAAAATTAAATATCTTACTTGTTATGAAATAATAACGTAAGCTTGTCTATTTCGGTAAGGGTTAAATTTAACGAGGCGGTAATTTAGAAATAAATAAGTAGTTTGTTAATGATAGCCAACCATATTTAGCAATACTTGCTTGTATAATATTAGCTAAGCTTTATTGCCCATTTTAAATATGTCTTGATTGAATGCAGCCGAATAATTTTTAACAGAGCTAAATTGGTACTTTGCTAAAGCAAATTTTATTTTTATAAATCGCGCTGCGCGGCCGTTTTTTTTTTAAATATAGATAAGAGTAGGTACATACAAATGGCTAAACTGATAAAAGATCGCGCTGCGCGGCAGTTTTTCTACTATAGACAACACTGCAAAATTAGTGGCTAAAACTAACTTAAAATCGCGCTGCGCGGCCGTTTTTTGTATACAAGAGTACAAGATTAATGGATGAAACTGACAAAAAATTGCGCTGCGGGGCCGTTTTTTTTAATATGCATAAAGAGTACATACAAGTGGCTAAACTAACAAAAAATCGCGCTGCGCGGCAGTTTTTCTGCTATAGACAACACTACAGAATTAGTGGCTAAAACTGTTTAAAATCGCGCTGCGCGGCCGTTTCTTGTAGACAAGAGAACAAGATTAGTGGATGTCACTGACAAAAAATCGCGCTGCGCGGCCGTTTTTTTACTATACAAGAGTACATACAAGGAGCTATTAAACTGACAAAAATCGCGCTGCGCCACAGAATATATGCTGAGCGGCAGTTTTTTTACTATAGACAACACTACAAAATTAGTGGCTAGAAATCGCCGTTTTATCTATAGGCAGTATTTTTTTCTAAATTAGGCATTTTGTGCATCCTAGACAGGGATCCCTTACATAGACCCTAGACCCGAGGCTCCGATGCCCCCCCCCCCCAAATTTAAATCCTGGATCCGCCCTTGACTACAAGAGCATTAAATTAATTGGAAATTCTCCCATGATAATGTAAAAACACTAGACTAACACTTCTCACTCTATATTCTTATAGCAGAGCGCAGCGTGGCTTTGTTGCTAATATAAAACATAATATATTATGTCGTTTCTCTTGATACAAGTAGTATCAAGAGAAACAACATCTCAAGTATGCTCTCAAGATAGCTCTCAATGCGTCGAAAGGAATCTCAAGGTTGAGAGCGGTTTATAAATACAGGCCTACCTATGTGTGCGTGCACTTAAAACCCGCTTCCGAATTGCTTCCGAACGCCTCTTCTGTCTATAGGTAGGTACTTTATACTTTGTGATCTAAGGTTGAAATAATCTCACTTCACTTTACAGATGTCCCAAAATTTTGCCACACGGAGGGAAAGTACTTTAAATATTGAAGATGGGAAATTTTACTGAAAGAAGACTTCATTTTGATTTTTAAAATAATTGGAACTGCATTCAAAGATTTTCGAAAAATCGCATGCCTTAGCCAGGAATCGAACCCACTAAATTAGAAAAAAAAAAATTTTTACGATAGGTACCGATCGAAAGGGATACTTCGATTATTTCGATTATTATATATATTATATATCGATATTCGATTATTTTTTATTAAGTAACACAGCATCTTAAACAAAAGGAAGTCCATGTTTAACATTTAAATTTTAATTATTGCGTATGGTATCAATTTATATAGGAATGAATTCCTTTTTTTTTTAAACTTTGAATGCAGTTCGCATTTTTTTTTTAAATAAAACGAAGTCTTCCTTCAGTAATATTTCCTATTTTCAATATTTAAAGTACTTTCTCTCCATGTGGCAAAGCTTTAGTACACCCTGTATACTTACCTAGTTTGCTTTATACAATTCTGCAATTGCTCCTCAAGGCTAACTTCATGAATGAATGAAAAACAATGCTTATTCAAATTAAGCAGCAGATTACAGCTGCAGAACTTTTAACTGGCAACTTCGGATTGAAATCAACAATCCCTAAACAATTACATTCATGAGAACATTCCCGGAAATCTACTAGCTCGTAAAATGAAATTTATGACTATTATAGCTAAATAATTCTATTTTACGAGTTACATGAGAGGAAAACATTACAAACGCGGCCAATTTAAAGTCAAATCCGCTATTTTGAATGTAAAATGAGAAGCAAATTCTAAAGCGGTCTGTCCACAAGGTCAGGGCCTAACTTTCACAGACTCATCGTTTTTAACTAGTTAACATGAGAAACAAATTCAAATTAGTAGGCACTACGACTACGATTTTCTTTTTCTGCGAATTTCAATCGTAAAGCATTTATCTTCAAAAGAAGTCAATTCGTTTTCTGACTGTTGAAAAACCAATGTAGGTATTATTGATTTATTTGATGTAAAGCCATAAAAGAACAGAGTTAAAAGAAAGATGAGAGATTGACACGTTCTACAAAAAATATGAAATCAAAGCATGGCTTTTTGCCATAGATATAGTATATTAAAAGGGGCTTTTTGCATAAGAATGATGTTGGTAAGTATATTATTATTTAGAAACGAGAATTCAAAAATAAAAAATATTTACTAAAAGAAAACTAAAAAACGTTTTTAATAGATACCAACTCAAAAGTATAAAAATCGAATAAAATATTATCTATAAAAAACCGGACTAAAAGTACTTATGTCCCGTAAAGATTTATAACCCGATGCCTTCGATCATCTATACCTGTCATAGATATAGTATATATACCTGTGGATATTGCATGACCACAGAGGAAATAATCACTACGTTTTGGCACTATGGCATTTGTGGGACACCTAAAACTCCCTCCACCAACACGCAGCCCACTATGAAAGTCCCCCACGACTTGTCAAACAACTTGACATTTAGTGTCAAACGGCATGTACCACATTTCATCTTTGTTATGTATGACGTGCTACATCCTCAGGTATACGTATAATCGTACGAAGTACGTAGATGATCGAAGCCCGATGCAGAAGTTTTAAAGCTGGACACCATCTCCCATCAAACCAAATAAGATGGGTATGTGTGATATTATCATAGAGTTCCTGTTGTCTTTTTCCGGCTCCATCATCAGACCCTGGACACTATTTCCCAACAGACTACCTGTTAAGACGAATCAAACGAGCCCAAACTCTATGGAGTAGTATGGTTTTATTATAGAGTTCCTGTGGTCTTCTTCCGGCTAGATCACTAGACCCTGGAAACTATTTTCCACCAGAGTAGATACTGGTCAAGACGAATCAAACGAGCCCAAACTCGTTGTAGTTGCATAGTTTTATTACAGAGTTCCTGTGGCCTTCTTCCGGCTCGATCATCAGATCAGTTCAACGACACCATAATATTGCATTGTTTTTCAGTTTTGACCTAAGTATGTCTAATGTTTCAAGTCTTTAGCTCATCGGGAAGCTAGATTAAAATCGTTTGCTAATCGTATCTAATAAAAACGTGTTGAAATAAATATCGATCATGATTTCACATTTTGTTGGTAGGTGCTCAAACATTCGAATACAAAAAAGTTATTGAATCAATTTACTTCTCTGAGTACGCACATCCATAAAACTCTTAATTAAAATTCCTCACTCTAATCCATCATTTATTAAAAAAAAAGCTTTCCCAATTGATCTTCGTAACAAAAACCATTCATTCTATCCCTACGCCTGATGCGGTACGTGACTGATAGAACTCTGAATTTCCGTAATAACTCACCAACATCTGGTCCTGTCTCCCTACCCGATTTTAATGAGAAAACGTTACATAATTGTCGATTATCTAATCGTGACAAATGTTTCCACATAATAGGCTGATAGGTTCGAGGGTCGAAACCATAGACATAGAAAATTAAGTTTATGGTCGAAACAGCAATGACCTGGAGGCTTACCATCACCTTTTAGAAAACCATCATGTTTTATAAACGTTTTGTTATAAGCTTACAATAAGATTTTTCAAATTCGTACCACAACCTGCACAAAGTAATAATACTTTATTCCTGCCAAAGAACGAATGATATTGCGAAATTGTCTATTCCCTGCTAGCCATCACTACGGCTTATTAGCTATCTACACTTGACACTGGCAAAAATTACTTCCAAGAGGAAAGTAGATTGCCAAAACAAAATAATTAGAAGCGAAAATTGGCAAAGAATGCGCTGAATGCGACAATTAAAAAAAATGTGTAAGCGCGCTTGTGTTTGAACTTTGTAAATTAATAAAATTTTAGATTTTAAACTTAAATGTCGGACTTAAAGTAAGTAAATACAGATTTCCTTTCATCACCTTTAAACGCGCAGTGCTTTAGTTTAACTATTAAGTATTATTTCTTATTATACGACAAAAATTAGAACTTCTATGGGAGTTTCTAAATTCCAATAAGGATATTGCTTCGGCCTATTATAATAGGTCGTTGCAGGCTAAAGAATACACTCGCACAGAAAATGCAACAGCAGCAGCTAATTTTACAGGGGACTTCAGCAGAGGTTTCAACTCCTCGGTGAGGTTATAAACCAATTTCTTGGCAAATCGATAACGTTTCACAAACTCAGCATCCTCTAATTCGAAGGGATCACTTTCTTCAACGGAACATTAGTCGACGCTGCCTTCGATTTCTATTGGTTTCTGCGTTATCGGCTTCCAAAAACTCAAATACTTCGTATTCACTTCACTGTCCGTCCGAAAACAAGTGTGTCCATCAGCCATTTTTGATGTCCCCACTGCTGGGGCACAGGCCTTCCTTATGGGTGGTAAGGAGGATGGGCCATAACCCACCACGCGGGCCCAATGCGGATTGGTGGGTGTTAACGACTGCAAATGCAGCCGGGACCAACGGCTTAACGTGCCTTCCGAAGCACGGAGGAGCTCGTGATAATAAATTTTTGGTCACCCATCCCATGACTGACCCTTGCTAACGTTGCTTAACTTCCGCAATCGCTGGGCCAGGCGCTAAACCACTGCGCCACCGAGCTCCTCCGAAAACAAGTATTTGTTATCAAATAGAAATGAAACATAACAACTATAATATTACATTCACAATGAAGAACAATGTATAAAAACGTTTCACTTACTGTTTATGACGCAATTTCCAATTTCTAAATAAAATAACTCAAAATAGTTTTGTTTCCGTCGAGAAAAAGCAACTTTTTTAAGACTGCAAAATTTCTCAATATTTGACACAAAAACAATAATGCTAGCTGTCAAAAGACACGTCGTGGTACGGTTTAAGTGAACGATTGAACGATGACGTCACAAAACTTCCAACGGAAACATTATTACAATAATCATACTTTATGAAGGTCGTAGTACGAAATAGCATGGTAAGAATGTTATAATACTGCGCTAAGACATGGCAGTAGGCACCCTGATCATAGATTTTATTCTAAGGTTACATAATAACACCTAGAATGATAGTTCTCTACAAAGCGCACTGTTAAAAGAGAGGCAACTTAAACAGCCAAAATGGCCCCGTTTTCAGATTTTTATTCTCCATTATTAAATAATCATACCGAATAAGTACAAAACAGTTTCAATTTTCCTACATTTATTGGATTAGTTACTATATTATTGGATTTTAGTTACAATTAGGTAACGTATGAAGGATAAAAATCTGAAAACTAAGCCATTCTGGCTTAGTATTAGTTGCCTCACTTTGCATACGAGGACACGGCTTCTAGGTGTTATTATTCTAAGGTTTAAGGTGTGATTCAGGCGCGTTTAATATGGAGTGCCAAGAATCTTCAATTATCTCCCTAAATTTTGCGTTTAAGTCCATAATATTATGTTTCATACAAAATATTATTTCTTATTCGATATTCTATCTGACTGTTAAGTACATTATATCCGAAAATGAAAAAAAAAATGGTTATTTTCCCCTGATTTCATCGTGTGATTTTTTATTTAAAAAGAATACTTTTTTTATTTCTTTTTCTGTTCCATCGTGTTTTTACAAGTGTCCGCAGCGATCAAGCTCAAATTTATCAAAATCGGTGATTTATGCATATGTCGGCGCGGCGTGAAAAGACGGTGTTATGACTCGCTAGCGGCACGCAGGGGCTTTTCACTTAGTACTTGACTCACTACAAGGGAGCGCGGCCTAAGATTTTAGTTGCGGATTGATTTGATAGATGGCGCTCGTTTTTCGTTTGTCAAACAGTCGAGAGATGTCGCTATCCCGTGCTGAATCGCGGTATCGTGTGTCTTTCACAGTTTTATATAGTCAAAGCTGATTAGCTATAAAGTAAATTATTTTTTTATTTCATGACATAGCAGTTACCTCCCAAAAAAATTACAAGTCAAGATTTATAGAAACCTACTAGTACCTATATTATAATATCGTACACTTTTTGTCACATTTCGTTAGATGGCGTTGATCATTAGGTCTGACTGATAACTCTATCTCTAGTATAATAATGTATAATAATGTACTCTATGGCGGCACGTGCGCCCTGACGTCATCGCCTCGAACGGGCTTGCGGTGCGACCGGTCGAGCGGGGATATCCCCACTCTTGCCTATAAAAGCGGCCGCAGCGCTCACTCGGCACCCTCAGTCCTCTCTCCATTGCTGTACCTAGCGTACACCAATGATATCCCAGTTCCAACTAACGGTGTGGAACTTTCCCTATTCGCTGACGACACGGCTCTATACTTGAAAGGCCGATCGCTTGGCCGCACCATCCTTCCGAGGCTCCAAACCTCAATCAACGCATTAGGTGAATGGTTCCGCAAGTGGCGCATCGAAGTAAACCCGGAGAAATCTTCCGCGGTTTGTTTCGATGCAAAGCGCCGCACCTTACCCCCTATCGACCGTCCCCCCTCTTTGCTAGGTAAATCCATCCCCTGGCAAAGAACCGCCAAATACCTCGGTGTCACCCTGGACCGAAGGCTCACCTTTGAGCCTCACGTCAAAAGGGTGACCCGCAATGCGCGGTTTTATTTGGGCCGCCTCAACGCCATGTTGGGGCGGCGCAGTAGAATGTCCCTTCGTAACAAGCGAACGCTCTATAAGGTTTGCGTGCGGCCGGTGTTGACATACGCGTCCCCGGTGTTCGCCCACGTCTCCCCCTCAGTCCTTTACAAATTGCAAATAGTGCAAAATCTTTTCTGCCGCAGAGCGGCTAACGCCCCATACTACGTCCGCAATGCGGACTTACATAGGGACCTCGAACTCCCGACACTCCAACAATTTCTCCTCAAGATCTCTGAGCGATTCTTTGAATCAGCTGAGGATCACCCGAATCCCTTAATCCGAAGCGCGGCGGGGTATGACCCCCCCGCTTCCTCCTCCAACCAACTATCCCGGAAACCCAAATCCGTCCTAACGGACCCTCCCAACCAACTCTCGGCCGATCTGGACCGCCTATTGGAGGCCCAGAAGGCAGTACCGCCCCCCTCACCTCCGACCCCTCAGGTCACACCCGACCCCTCAGGTCAACCCGATATCTCTACGGCTGACCGCCCCTCTGGTAATCAGTCGTATTAATTAATTAATTAATTTTTTTTTTCCAAACGGCCGTTGACCCCTCTGGTTGTCGGTCGTCCTCTAAGCGTATGCTCACCTAGGTGAGTGACGCGCCGCACCACCCTCCCCTCGGGGGGCGGTCGCTTTCGATTAAGGTTTTGTATGACTTACAATAGTTGCGGGTCGAAACCAATTCCGGGCGGTTTTAGTCAGTCGAGTCTGACATAACCAGCATAGCACGGCGGCTATGTGGTATCCAATGAGGGATTTCCGCCTCCTTCCCCTCGGTGTCCGGGAAGGTTACTCCGAGCCCCTCAGGCTGAGAGTGAAAAAAAAAAAAAAAAAAAAAAAATCACTCGGCACGCATTTCTGTTGGATGCGTCTTGGTGCACGGACCGTTGTCTAACCACTCGGACTGTCACTGAGTACTGCATTTTTGCTTCTGATGTCTGACCCTATTTTCCGACACATATTCCCTATTGTGAGTATTGTGACCAGCAAAATATATTATGCCGTACTAAATAAACATGGTGATATTGTGTATTTCGACAGGTTTTGTAATTTTCTGTTTTTGTAGTGATCTTTTATCTATTCGGTATTCGCGTTTTTATTCGACTTTATTTGCTAATATTAATGATTTAGGTACTTATTGTTTTGTGAACAAACACGAACAGAACACATCGTCATCAATACACGCTGAAATTTTAATCATTTGGTTCCCGCCGTGGGGTGGTTCCACTCATGATTACAAGCAATTTTTACTATGGGGCCAACCTCTCCTCCTCGCAAAAATAAATCAGCTGTTCCATACGTTAAGATAGAGTAGGTACTGCACTTTTACTTGTACAAAAAAAATCTACCTTAACAAAAGAAGCTTATTTAGTGATGGCAGAAAACTTTTTGTATTTTGGACCCCTAGCTGGAGGTGATTTAAGTTTTCGCGGTAAAGTCCATAATGGACAACCTTTCAAAAATATAATACTTAGGTCGTTTTATTATTATTATTATTTATTATTAATTTATTTATTATGAACATTAGTTTGTGTGTGCATGTTCCTTGCCCCAGGCTGATTAATGCTTTGTTTCACCATTACCCCCAACAGAATGGACTGCTTTTTTATTTATTATGGCATCAGACTTTGACTCTATTAACATAAAGTTAAAAGTAAATAAGTAACGTAAAAAGTGTAAATATAAACATTCTACATCTTTCATAAATAACATTACGTAGACGTCAGTTTCAGTGAAAGAAATTTTACTTCATTAGTTTTTTAAGTAGGTACCTAGTAGTATTTGACGACCTTCTCGGTCGAATGGTTTGTACACCGGTTTTCAAAGTGTCACACCGCCATATCTGAGGTACCAGGTTCGATCCCCTGCTGAGTCAATTAGAAAACGAACTTTTCTATATATTGACTCAGGTCTGGGCGTTTGTGGTTTCACCGTTGCCTCTGATTTCCAACAAGTGCTTTAACTACTTTGGAATCAGAGCAATGTTTGTGATGTTGTTTAATATTTGTTACATTATTTATTTATTTATAATCAGTTTTGCTCTCAAAACATATCTGTTGAAAATTATGAGTGACATACGTGATTGAGGCATTAGCGTCACATAATTTATGGAATGGAAACTTTCCGAAAACCTTTGTCAAGTGGCTGTTTTGGGTGGAAATGATTGATTGATTTATAAAGCTCGAGCGCGTGTTCACGCACGTCAAGTGCGGCATCAGTAAAAGTAATTTATTAAGCTTCACGTCATTTATTTCTCTCTACAGATGCTAAACGCTGAATTTGAAACTGAATATGAATAACGGCGACGTTAGTA
The DNA here is from genome assembly GCA_950108535.1 of Agriphila straminella. Taxonomy (NCBI): domain Eukaryota; kingdom Metazoa; phylum Arthropoda; class Insecta; order Lepidoptera; family Crambidae; genus Agriphila; species Agriphila straminella. The sequence goes on from OX467308.1 coordinate 10,636,694, forward strand.
GCACCTATCACAGAAAACAGAGTCGGGCAACGCTAACTTTGCAGTGGCTTAAAGTTGGGAGATTTTGAAAATATGACTTGGTAGTGCGAGTTCACGAAAATACTTAATGATCTTGATCCTAATTTACTTATTTTTTTAGAAAAATGCATTTCTTAGATAAAAGGACTGTAGACCGTTGCAGGCAGACAGAAGAAAGGTGGTTTTGATTTCCGAGCTTGAAATATTTGAGGACAGATTCATTGGTTCTTCGTGCTGTCCACGGGATTCAGAAAAGACAGATTTATCACAATTATCTGGAAATTATTTCTACAAATAGATATAAGTTTTACAAGAAGGTGAGTAGCTCGATGGCGGAGTGGTTTAGCGCCTGGCCCTTTCACAAGGGTCGGTCATGGGATGGGTGAACAAAAATGTATTATCTCGATCTCCAACGGCTGCATATAGAGTCGTTAACACCCACCAATCTGCATTGGGCCTGCGTGGTGCGTTATATATGGCCCATCCTCCTTATCCACCCATAAGGAAGGCCCGTGCCCCAGCAGTGGGGACCCTAAAAAGGCTGATGGTCATTACAAGAAGGTTAGACCACGATCTACCACCAGCTGTGTTCTTTGTCCCCATCTCCGATTATTATTTAACTTCACACGGCTGTGAAGTAATTAATGTTGATTGAATCACAACATTCGCAGCTGAGCCAACACAACACAATACTCGGAGACAAACAGGCAGCGTAACTTTGTCGATAGTTTTGCTAACTTCCTTACACATTGTTTTCACACCTTTATTACAAAATAACCTTTATTGGTAATTATCGTTAGAGCTTATTGCATGTACTTACACAGGTTTTTGGATAGTCGCTAATCACTAAGTATTAATATTATAAATGCGAAAGTTTGTGTGTGCAAGTGTGTGTATGTTTGTTGCCTCTTCACGCCTAAACGGCTGGACAGGTTTGGATGAAATTTGGCACACATAATAGATTATAGCCTGGATTAACATAATTATAGGCTACTTTTATCCCGGTCAAAGGTTCCCTAGGGTCCACGGGGACGAATTCGCGGGCGGCCGCTAGTTATAAAAAAGTACCCACCATAACCTTACTTTAATTCAAGTTGCTGAATAAAAAACCGGTCAAGAGCGAGTCGACTCTCGCACCGAAGGTTTCCGTACCATCATAATAAATACACTGCAGAGCTGTAGAAAAATAAAATTATTATTGCAGTATTAGGACAGCACCATCTCTTGGCCGATAGTGGAACTATTTTTTTTTCTTAGGCCAGCGCCATCTCTTCACCGATAGTGGAACTAATTTAATTTTTCTTAGGTCGTCAGGGCCATCTGTTGACTGGTAGAGAAACTAATGAATTTTTTGTTTGTTTTTTATTTTCAAAAAAAGTGTGTTATATTGAGACATCGTTTTATTTTTCCTGTAATCTTTACATAAACTACTATCACATAGAATCTTTCAGATTTTTTATCTTTGCAAATTTCGGAGATAAGGGGGGAACGGTATTTTTTTACATTTTCCATCATAAGTCGAAAACTATGCGGCCTAAAAAAAATTATTTAAAATGTGCAAACAGCGCTCTTTCGTATGATATATTATCCCACATGCTCTAGTCGCCCCACTTAAAATTTTTAAGACCCCTTTTCAGTCCCTGTTGTAAAAAAAAATTATTTTTTTATTTCTTTCTTATTTGCAAAATAGTTGGGCAAACGTCATCTTAAACTACCTTATCCAAATTTCAAGGTGATACCATTAGTAGTTCTCGAGATATTACAGTTCCAGCTGTGACAGACAGACAGACAGACTGAGTCACACCATAAGGGTTCCTTTTTTACCGACTTCTTACCATTTTAGTACGGAACCCTAAAAACAAGATGCTGTTTACCTTACAAAATATAAGTACTGCCTATATTTCCGGTGCCTTTTAAAGGACAGTAGCTAAACCATTATACTAATGAATAGTACTTATAAATGAAAAGCAAAAGTACCTATACCACACAGAAGAGATGAACAAACTTGAAAAGGTTAAGTAAGTAAGTACCGTAAGTATCTACTTTTGGGATTTTTAGCACCATTAAATAAAAGTTTGTAAGACTTTTCGACAGCGGAAAGAGCCAGAGGGCCTATTACAATAAAGAATCACGATAGTCGGACGCAATTAGTCTTGATATTGAATTGAACCTTATTCGTAAGTCAATAGTGCCACGGAGTGAGACGAACATCGTACGCTTATCGTGATGCTTTTTTGTAATAGGCCCTCAGAGCTCCTTACTATTTTTGGGGTCGAGTTTATTTTTAGGTGTTTGAAACAAAAATATATAGGTACGTAAGTACTTACATTTAGGCCCAGTTTCACAGTCTATGGTTAGGGGAATTTAAAAAAATTAAAACTTTTACGGCCGAATACTCAAACGCTGCTTAACTAAAATCTTAGCTGAGGCCACCTTAAGTTTAAGAAGCCATTAGATTTAAGTGAAATACTCAAACGCTTTTTATCTGTTGGTAATGTCTGCTTAGCTAAGGACGCATTAACCATTTGCAATCTGGTAACATCACTGAGATTTGCAAACCGTTTCTTTGCATGCAATCCATCGATATCACACCTGGCACTACGTAATCAAAGTTATCTCAAAAATAATAGCGTGCAACGGAACAATCTCTCTCTATGCCACAGAAGCTCAATGTCGATACGACAATTATGTCAACTGTCAATAAATACTGACTGTCATAATAAATAACACCTTTAAACCGCCCAATTTATTTATTTTACTTTAAAATAATCAAACAGGAAAACGTGACTGGAGAATAAAAAGAAATGATAACGAAGAAAAGGACATTTATAAAATATTTTTTCAAAATAATAACCTCACAACGCAAAACAATAGCGCCCTGCACACGTAAAGTTTGGACCGCGCATCTGGGACTGCGTTCCAAACCTGGGATGGATCTGTGCGGTTTGGACTGCGGATCAAACTGTAGTGCTATTTGTCGTGCGATTTACGATGAACGGTTTGGACTGCCGGCGAATCTTACATGTTAAGGCAAACGATCCGAACTGTGCGTGTAAATTGATTTTCAAGAGTTTGGACTGCAGTTCTCTCATAAATTTTAAAAGTTTTTCATTGAAAAATGGATACTCGTTTGGTCATCGCGTTAGCCGGCTTTGTCACTGGAAGTATTTTATGAGCGCGCAGCAGATACTTGTACTGCATTACCTATGTGTCTATAGTGTGTTTACCTGTAATTTATACTTAGCATAATAGATATAATTACTAATAAAAAGAAATATTTGATGATTAAGTATTAGATGTTTCTCATTTTTTACCAACTTAGATAACTCTTTGGCAAAGTTATCTGGTGTTTATTGTACAGTAAATTACGAGCTCCTAACAGTTTGTAATTTTTTGTACAATAAACATCAGATAACTTTGGCAACTAATCTAGCAAAAATTTATGACAGATCGACCTTTTGACCGTTTAACCCACCAAATATTTTTTTTAAAAATTGCATAAGTAAAACTACATTGGGTGCAAAATGTCAAATCTGTTATCCTTGGCGATCGACCGGTCGATCGCGATCGACCGTATGGGCCCTTTGACCTATAGCGACGTAATTTACTTCATGCAAAAGAGATGGCGCTGTATGCTTGTATCCGGTTATATGCAAAAAAATAGGCGAGTTGGCCATCTATAACCACCAGTATCATATGTTTCCCGCGTTCCGAACTTTACGTGTGCAGGGCGCTAATCACCTTGACGTGTGATACTTGAGGTACGTCCGAGCTTCCTTAAATTAAGAGCGACCTTAATCAACTTAAGGCGGCCTCAAATACCTGTCAGATCTTAATGAACGTTTGAGTATTCCATTTTCGATAGTTTTTGCAGATAAGCGGTCCTTAACTTAAGGCCGTCTTAGAAATTGAGCGGCTCTCAAATTTTGAATTGAGTATGAGTTAAGGCGGTCTCAACTGTGTGAGGAGCTCTCAACTATTTAAGCAGCGTTTGAGTATTCGGCCGATAAACTTTTAAATTTTATGCATTCACAATGCTATTTTTATATTAAGATTATTAATATAATTGAAAAATATTAGAAAAAATGTTGAAGTAATTCTCTTCACTCACATTGATGAGATGGCGCTGGCCTACAGCGTAAAAACGTGAAAAGTATTAGAAAATTTCGCCAAGGTCGTTAGCGACTCGGTAGCATAATTGGTTAGTGCATTGGGCCGGAATCCTAAGGGTGCGGGTTCGAGTCCCGTCTGAGCTGCTACGGGTGAGTCGATTTTTTCTAATATTTTTCAATTATATTAATAATCTTAATATAAAAATTAAAACTGTCTGTCATATAACTTGAGAAACCAAAAATGAACTAGAACTTGTGAAACCTAAACACAAAATTTACTCTGAAAATTACATGTTTTATCAGATAGGTACCTAAGTGACCCAAACTTGAAACTCCGTCTAACCCCTGGGACCCATAATTTAGCTTTGAGCTAGGTCTTAGATCAAAAGTCAAAATGAGGTTAGGTTAGTCATGTGATGGACGTCAATGTCATAACCAAAAATAGTAAATTAGGCTTTTGTCACTTTTCATCTAATTCATTAGTGGATTAATTTTATTATTAAGTTTATTTGAATAAAGATATTTAATTTTGACTTTGACATCAGCAAACTAACTATAGGTAAGTACCTAGCTACCTACCTATTTTTAACTTATTAAATTATTTGTTTTTTTCTATTTCCTTTTAGATCAAAAATACCTACCCTCGATGTCCGGTCAGAGACTGTAGGACGGCAGCTCGAAATAACGCCCCATTTTCAATGATTTGTTCCGGATTCGTCATATTAATGTGAGGATTCGAATTTCAAAATTTCGAATCACTTTTCGTTTTATCAGTCGGTGACATAGTGTTTTAGTGAAGTGTTTATTAATGATACACTCGTATTCTATCTTTTAATATACTATATCTATGTATTCTATAGGTAGATCAAAGTATTTCCTTGACAAAAAACTAGTTCATGCTGTCATGTCAATAAATAATGAAGATGATGGTGACATAACTTTACGTACTGTCCTTGTATGTATTTATTATGGTGAACAATAAAGTATTTATTCATTCATTCATTCATAAATAACGGCTACTTAGATGCTACTAAGTACCTACCGAATGTCAGTGATTTGATTAGTGTCTGTCTGTCAATCCCACGTACAACTGGTTCGCTGAAAATCCGGTCCCTAGAGGAAGCAGGGGCTAGTCACATTCCACGCAGTAATTCTCATTTTATTTGGTTGGCAAACTGCGAATATTTCGGACGGAGAAGGATTTCAGTGAGTTAGTTTTTACACCGAGCTGCTAAGCGATTGCTTATTAATAATTATTAAAACCAACTCTAACGTTTGTTTGTGCTACCTTATATGTATACAGTTGTAAAACACCAAAAACCTCGCAGGAGTAGATTTAGTCGTATCTTTTGTCTGTTTTTGGAAAAGTTGTAGAACAAAATTAAATGTTGTTGTTTTTATGATGTTAGTATTGTACTTCTGCGCAGGGTTGTTTGTAAAACACCAACAACCTCGCAGGAGTGGATTACTAACATCAAGCACTCTATATTTTAGCTTTATGTACCTATGTCTAGACTTTAATTGTTATTATTTTGATGTAAGATTATTTCACTAAAGAGTTATTTATTACTAATATTATTATTGCGACTTTCCTAAAAAGAAAAAAAAATGACTTTTCATAAAAAACTCGATCAGCTGTTCAGTTCAGTCATTTGTATAGAAAGTAGTTTTTTTTCTTTTTTCTGAAAAGTCGTAGAAAAAATGTTGTTGCTTATGATATTGTAATCTACTCCTGTGAGGTTCTTGGTGTTTTACAAGTAACCCTGTACAGGCAAGTCAATTTTCATACAAACGAAGCTGTGATCTGATGATGGCTATCCAGGGACTGGGAGTAAATGTAGGAGATACAGATCGCTACACACACTCAGTTGGGTGGTGTAGCGATCTGGTTAATCAACATTCTAAGAGATGTAGACGTTGTTCTAGAGACGTTTGTATAAAAACTACTGGCATCCTTAATTATGTAACATGTATGGCCACCACTATAATGTATAGGTACCTACTTCATGAGGCCCTTTACTGCAAATTTGCTTCTACGGCATGTGTTGCACTTTTTTTATACAGCAACCTCTAAAGGGATAAGTTTTATAAGTTTGTTGTTTGTTGTTTATTTAACTTTGTTTGATAAGTTTAGTTATCGTTTCACGTTTCACACAAGGTTATGTAACCACAAGCTTCTCGCTTTTGCACAGCTTCAATATAATCTACTACAGCTAAACTCCTAGCCAAGTCGACGATACAATACTCGAATAGTTTACCCCCTATTTTCTGTCCCACAACACGTATAAACGGATAAAGCAGTGGGTTTATTATCATGCAGGAACCGTACACGAAAACAGCCGATTATGGAAAACAAAAATGTTGTATAGGTACTAAACGTGCGTCTCGGTACCCTTCGTACCGACTTATGTTACATTACAGCTGTAAGTAAGTACCTGTTTCACAATCTACGATTGGGCACTAAAATGTGTTTTAACGATAGGAACCTATTTCGACTGGAACTTAACCTAACCTTGTGAAACAGGCCCAGCCTATGTATTACCTGTTGGTTGTATGACCGAAAGCTAAATAATTCTTCTTCTTCTTCTTATCGAATGAGGAATAGTGGCCACCTCTGGTGTCTATCAACCAAATATTTGTTTACGGCTTGCTTAGTTAAGTTCAACACTGAGCAACAGGCCGATTATTTAAAAGCTCTAATCAAAATATACTGTGAAATGTTAAAATCACGTCAATTTTCGACTTCATCAATTTTGGGGGATCTGCCAACACAGGCCACAGCACACCAGTCGCAACACGGCACGTGCCGCACTCCGCACACAGTCACGTCTGTCAGATCGGTCGGGGCAAATAGGTACATGTGCAAATAGTTACCATGCAGGTAATTGCTCTATCAGAATTATTTCTAAATGTTTATCCGTGGAATCACCCACGCATTTTATTATACAGTGTGTTTTTTTAAACAGAAATCAAATTTTGTGGTGTGGCTTAGACCATCAAACTGAACAACTTTGTTAAGGAGCTGCAAAACGTAGCGTCAATGAAAACATATAAAGTTTTGTCGCATAGCTAGAAAAATCCACTCATTTTGAAAGGTAGAAAAAAATATAATTGTATTTGACATATCCTGAATTAGAGACTTAGCTATAAAAAATTTCAAGTAAAAGCTTAGTTAGTGAAAAAAAATGATTTTTCTAAAAAGATTTTTCGTCGCGTGGTACTCGATATTTTCAGCGGCAACTAGCATATTTTTCTCAAATTATAAATCGAACATAAGACGAATTAAAGAGTTATATAAAAAAAAAGAATGTTAATGTTATGGATCACTATTAAAATCAAAATAAACAGGTTTTTTAGCGCCTGAAAAATGTAAAGAGCAATGCACTTAGAAAAATATTTGCTAGTTTTCGGCAAACACAGAGATCTGGCGCGGGCGGGCGGGGTGAACGCCCGCGGGGCCGGGGGCATGCATCGGGTGGTATTGAGAATGGGGCTGTACTTTTCATTTCATATCGTAGCGTGGTCGGTCTCGTCTTTCCAAACTTTGTTTGTTTTAAGTAAATAAATAATTTTATTTAGTGCCAAGTAATAGTTTTAGGTGTTTGTTTTGTAGTTTTAGGTTTTAGTACTAATAAATAAAATAGATTTAGTGTAGTTTTACGTCTTGTGACTGTGACTTGTTTTTATAGGTACCTAGTTTTGTACGAACTTGACTGTATTATTATTATTATTATTTATTCATGTATTGTGTGTGTGTAAAATGGGAAACAAAAGGAACAAAGAATTGCGACGGATGTGTCGTAGAATTAGAAAACAAAAAAAAATTTACAAATCCAAGTAGGGTGAATATGCCTATTACCAGCCCCCCCTAAGATTTTTCAACTTTGAATCTCTGTTGCTGCCACAATTACAGTCTTAAAATTATTGTTGATACAGTTTTAGGTAGCTTGATTGATCTTTATTACGAAAATAGTTTTTAGTTTTACGTAGTTTTGTGGGAAAAAAAGAGAATCGTTTAAATGCACGACGGGCGAAAAACCCTAATTCCAGCCGTCTTTGCCCTAATATCAGCCGCTTTGTTCCCTAATTCCAGCCGGGTACAGGCTGTTCCAAAATAAAACAACCATGTTTGTATGAGATTAAAGAATATTCGTTTGGTAACTCTAATAATGATAATAAAATACTAGAGGCTTTAAAATTATGGTTCCCATAACAAGTCATTGAAACTTATACCTCTCCTGTAGATATTAATCAACTTAGAATACATAAATATATTAAATATTGCGTAATAAAAAATAACTTATACAATAATCAACGAGTACGAGATCGTTTTAATTATTTGAAACCTATAAAAGCGTTTTCCAAGAAGTGAATATCGATATACAATTTTTGAATTGAATTTCTTTTCTGTTTCTATGATTGATTATTATGATGATAATAAGTATGATTTTGATTATTATGATTTTTTTTACATCTATGTATATAAAATTCAAAGTCCTGACTGACTGACTGACTGAGTGAGATATCAACGCACAGCCCAAACTGCTGAACCTAGAGACTTGAAATTTTGCACATAGGTTCCTTTTGGGGTCTAGAGGTGCACTAAGAAAGGATTTTTCAAAACTCACCCCCCAAGAGGGTGAAACGGGGGTCAAAAGTTTGTATGAAAGTCCCTCAGTTTTGAAGCTAGGATCTTGAAATTTTGTGATTAGGCTGAACATTGAAAATAAATAAATACGGGTCTCAGCGTTTTTCAAAATTCTACCCCCGAAGGGGTCAAAGGGGGATAAAGTTGTGTATTGAAGAAAATCCTTTATATTCGAAGTAAAAATAACTAAATTTATAATTTAGGCTTATGGCTTTAAATCTAACGTAACGTATATTGTTATTGGTAGTATTTCAACCCCTATGGGGATGAAATGGGGGTGAAAATAGAGCAAAAAACCCAAAAATAGATATGGATGTCGTTATTGGGGTTTTCTGGGATGACGATTGCAAAAGTGACATTTATTTTGAAGTCCAACACGGTGGACATGATTTGACCCCAAAAGGGGTGAAAATAGGGTTCAAATTTTGTATGGAAAAATAATATAAAATAGACATTACAACTTTAAACTTCGTAGGAGCACATCTTAAAATAAAAAGGCAAACATAATATTTTGTAATTTTGAAAATTAACCACTTAGGGGTAAATGAGGTGAGTAAACATAAAAATCGATATGGATGTCGTTCTTGAGGTTTTATGGGATAGTGATTGCGAAAATGAGATTTATTTTGAAGTCCAACACGGTGGACATGATTTAACCTCTAAAGGGGTGAAAATGGGGTTCAAAATTTGTATGGTAAAATAATATAAAATAGACATTACAACTTTAAAATTCGTAGGAGCATGTCTAAAAATAAATAGGCAAACACATATTTTGTTATTTTGAAAATCATCCCTTAAGGTGTAAATGGGGTAAGTAAACATGAAAATCGATGTGGATGTCGTTCTTGAGGTTTCATGGGATGGTGATTGCGAAAATAACATTTATTTTGAAGTCGCACGGTGGACATGATTGGACCTGGACATGCACATCCAGGGGACGGGGACAGGGACAGGGAGGGATCGGGAACGGGATAATATCTCTGGATACAATTCTGAATATTATAAACTAGCTTCCGCCCGCGACTTCGTCCGCGTGGACATTCGATAAAATCCTCATGTTTTAATTTCATTAAATTCTGATCAGCCGTTTTAACAAATAAAAAAAAAAAACAAAAAAAAAATCATTTGAAAACACCCTGTATATTGCCGTAAAGTTTTGATGACCGGCTGATGTTAGGTTCTTATGTATTTCTTAATATCAGCCCCTAATTAGAAGAACAAATAACTTAGGAATTAAACATTATTCACCCGGCTGTATTTAGGCCATTGGGTGCAGGGTTAGTAATTCTAGTAAATAGCACTACAAATTCCAACCTAAAGACGAGCAAATTAAGATGAGATTGATTTCTTAAACGAAAGTTAAATACCCAACATCAGCCCCCGGCTGATAATAGAAAGTTTTGGAAAATCACATAGTCAAACTCCAGCCCCCCAAATTTTTCGAAATTAGTAAATTTAACTGCAAATTTGTAATCTTAAAACGTTATCTAACTAATCTATTACTAGTATCAAAGTTTAAAACTATAAAAAATTGCATCTTGCCTTCATAAACACACTTCCAAAAGTTCGCATCGATCGATGTTTTATGCTGTTTTTCAAACATAGTCACCTCTATTCGGTCTCGGTGAACATTTTTGGTCGTTGTGTGAATTGTAGGTGTCGTGACGGGGTAATACTGATTTCCAACGTCGAGGATTAACTAGGGATGTGGCTCCATTAAACAGTTTCCGATTTTTATTGTTTTTTAATTAAAGCAAAGCAAAAACGTATTGGGGGCTGGAAATAGGGGGGGCGCTGGAGTTAGGCATATCCACCCTATTCCAAATTCATACAAATAGTCGAAAAGCGAGCCATACTTCGATCAAATACCTACGCGCCTCGAGTTCGGTCTGCAGTCTGCACTCGGTACCTACACAAACAGTAATGATCCCAACTATTTTATCATTAGTCGGTTTTGTCATTAGAAATTATTTTCTAAAAAAGTACGATTTGCCCAGTGCCCGGCCCCCCTGTTTCTATTTCCGGCCCTCCTATTTCTATTTTTTATTTTTTTATTTTATTACTTTGGGAAACATACAGCTTTAAATAATACATAATGATAAACAAAATATTAGTACATCCGCCAAAAAAGTTTCCACCACCAAGTAGTACAATACGTTGAACAGACTATTATGTAAGCAAACAGATGTAAGAAAATTATTAATATTAAATAATTACATTACAACAAAAAAGTCTTTTTTTTCTTTAAAAGTTTTGAATGTAGCAAATTTGGTATTTAAAATAAGTAATCTAATAACATTTTAACAAAAATGGTTAAGACATGGTAACAAAAAACATTAAGGTTGTAGTTTACTAATACAAATTTTGAAAGTTTCATTTTTAAATTTAGCAAATTTGGTATTAAATAAATCTATATCACTAAAATTCACATTATAGTTTTTCATAGCTCTTAGTATTGCCCAGTATACCGGCCGCCTTTCAAAGAACATGACGAGAAGAAAAAACCACATCGTTCAATGCAGTAGCGATCGTTTGAGTAATTCGCTAAAATACACATCGGAAATAACAAGAGACAAACAATTAATATTATTAGTAGATAAATTTCAAAGCTGGCAGGTGTACTAGTAGTATTTTGCAGGATAGCCAGTATACCGGCCTCCTAGTGTATACTAGGAGGCCGGTACACTGGGCAAGCACCCAGTAGATCCGGCCACCCGTTTCCATACAAAAAAAATCAACTTCATATACAAGCACATTTAGACGGCCGAGTACTAGACACAAAGTACTTTAAATTTAATAAAAAGGGATAGCATTATACATTCTTCTATAGAATCACTCTTTTAACAAAAAGAGACAAAACATTATATCGAGCTCAGTCCCAGTTAACCGGCCCCCGGCCGATATACTGGAAACATGTGGTTTCGTTGTCTAGTAAGGCGGCCCCTTGATATTACTAAATATCTGCTTATTATGCCATATTTAACATTAAAACAGTAATAAATAACAACATTACCTTGAGAACAAACTAAATATTTACCTTTTATCGATGCCCTGAAGGACAATATTGACTATTTGGCAAGAGCTCTCCACTATTTTTTTTTATCTCCACTTGCGAAATCGACCCGGATGCGGGCTTCAACGTAAACACAAATTATAAAATATTACGTAACGTTTCGCTAGTGGCGTCCATACCATTCGATAGATCGATAACAGTGTTGCCAAGAAAATATCCAAATTGTTAAGAAATCGCCACGAATTTCTTATTTTATTCGAAAAACTGTTGGGGGGCCGGATAACTGGAGGCGACCGGCTAACTAGGCATATTACCCTGTGTACATACTGACAAAATGCAAGTCAGCGTTTTGGAATTGGAATTTTTAGATTTTAGGCATTCACAATGCTATTTTTATATTAAGATAAATATTTTATTAGAAAAGTTCAGACGGGTGAGTCGATTTTTTCTAGTATTTTCTATTAAAATATTTATCTTAATATATAATTTGTCACTAAAATCTGTGAAATAAAAATAAATAAATTAAAAAATATTAAAAACACAACTGCCTGACAAAAACGAACTAAAAAGTTAAAAAACAAGAGTGTCATTGCAGTCGGGGGACCTCTATGATCAAAAATTGTTCCATGAAACGGTCCCCCGACTGCAATGACACTCTTGTTATTTAACTTTTTAGTTCGTTTTTGTCATACAGTCGTGTTTTTAATATTTTTTTATTTATTTTTTTCCCATAAAATTTCGTAATACTAACTACTACTTTCGTAATAAAGACTAATCAACCTACCTAAAACTGTGTCAACAATATTTTTAAGACCGCAATTGTGGCAACAACAGAGATTCAAATTTGAAAAATCCTTGGGGGGCTGGTATTAGGCATATTCACCCTACTATCTTATCTTCTTAATATATAAAATCGTAAACTGAATGACTGACTGACTGATCTATCAACGCACAGCCCAAACCGCTTGACCTAGAGACTTAAAATTTTGCACACAGATACCTTATACAGTGTAGGCATCCACTAAGGAAGGATTTTTGAAACTTCCATCCCTAAGGAGATGAAAGAAGGGATGAAAGTTTGTATGAAAATCCCTCAGCTTTTAAGCTAGGATCTTCAAATTTTCTGTTTAGGCTGACGATTGAAAATTAATAAATACGGGTCTCAGCGTTTTTTAAAATTCTACCCCCAAAGGGGTCAAAAGGCGGATGAAGTTATGTATTGTAGAAAATCCTTCATTTTCGAAGTAAATATCGCTAAATTTATAATTTAGGCTTATGGATGGAAATCTAACGCATGAAATGAATGAAAAGGGGTAAAAAACCTTTAAATAGATATGGATGTCGTTATTGGTTTTTTTCTGGGATGACGATTGCAAAAATAACATTTATTTTGAAGTCCAACACGGTGGACATGATTGGTGATTGATAAGGGGTGAAAATGGTGTTCAAATTTTGTATAGAAAAATATTATAACTAATTTTTATAACTCTCAAAGCACGTTTACGTGATAAAAAGTAAAGGTTCTTATTATGTAATATCTCAAAATATAATTCAAAGTTTTGTTCACCGGACTGATCAGAGAACATGACATTTATTCATAACAGCAAATAATTTAAAATCAAACAAAAAATTTTTAAATGCGGCCCAGTCTACACCGCTGCACTCGCAGGTGAGGTGCGGCGCGGGAGGGGCGCCGCTGCACTCGCACACCGCTTCGTCTGCCGCACCCCCTCAAAAACCAGAAAATTCGATTAAGCAGCGCCTTAACGAGACCAACTTAATCAGATCATAAAAATATTCAACTGTTCCATAGAAAACGTCAATATCTACTCGACCAAAATGTATGGAACAGCGGATTTTTTTTGCTCTGATTAAGTTGGTCCCATAAACAAAGTTGTTCAGGTTGATGGTCTAAGCCATACCACTAAATTTGATGACTGTTAAAAAAATACACTGTATAATAAAATGCGTGGGTGATTCCACGGATGTTTATCCATAGAGCAATTACTGTATGACAGTATCGAGTTGAATTATAACAATCGTGAAATCGGAATCATCGTTATGCTGATGGGGTAGCAGTTGTCAATATTTTATTTTAGTTTGGCTAAGGGAGGAAAGTAGGAGGACTAGGGGGAGTCTAAGATCTTACTATCCCCTACCTCTTGGTATAGGTACAATCATTATAAAAAAAACTTTTTAAAGGATGACCAAACCATTAAGACATAAAACTCTTTAAACAACCTTCGTTCTTGTATAAGTTTTAAGAGAGAAAGGGCCCCAATTAAAATAATAAAGCTTCTGTAGCCTTAGCACGAACAGCTATCGAAAAAAATAACTAGCGTAAAATCATTCGATAGATACATTTTGTATTGGAAATTTGTACAACGCCATCTATCGCCGATAAGCGAAATGAAATTTTCCATAGAGAATTGTCTATCGAGTAATTTCACGTGCGTTTTTTTTCTCGATAGCTGTTCGTGCTAAGGGTACTGAATACTTAAGGAAAAATCTCAATCATAGCAGTGATCATTTTTCCCTAACCTACTTTCTCGCTAGAAAATTTTACTTGGCCAAAGAATTTTTTTCAAAAAGAGTAAACAATTTCATGCGAATCGTTTTATTAAATCTAGTAAGTGAGTGACACAAAAAAGTCCAACTTATCGTATCAAACTTTAAGATCTCAGTAACTCTTAAGTAAAGTAAGTACTTAATTTTACGAAGAGTTAAAAAAGCTTTTCCCTTGAAAATTTAACTTTTCTCACTTTTAAAGCGTAGCCTGATATTCAAACTCATGAGAGGGATACCAACGTGTTATGGAAAATAGACCCAAGCAGTCCTGTGTAACATAATTACCCCTTGGAATTCGAGCCCAAAAGAATCCCATAGGCCCCAAGGTAATCGACCCCCATATAAAATATGAACTGAATTCCTTTGGCCAAATTAGTAAGTGCCTCATTAGGCAAATTAAAATTGCTTTTAATAGTAGTTTATGATACTGCCACATAATGAGGGGTATTAAAACATGAGTGTGTGTTTAAAAACCGAGCCGTAGGCGAGGTTTTTAATAGTATCACACGAGTGTTTTAATACCTAGTTATGTGCAGTTTCATACACTACTTTATCTACACTCATACATTTAGGATTGAACCTACTAAATAAAAGATCAACGTTAGAAAAGAGAGTGAGACATTGTTTGTATTAGCTAGGTATTACCTTGTAATAAGTCATTTCCTTAGCTGCATCTAAAATATCGAGCAGAGTCAAATTTTCTTCACATTTTAAATCAAGAATTAAAAAAACCTACGAAATTCATTACAACAAAATGTTAAAATTGAAATCAAAACATTTTTGTAAAGCTCTAAAAATGGCGCGCATTCCATTGGAAAAAAAATAATGAGATGAGTGGAGATGAGTGCACTGGGTTGCGTTCAGAACCTACGCTCCGAGTGCAACCGAATGCTCTAACGGCGTTCCAAACATTAGAGCGTGACTTCCGGTTGTAACAGCTTTCCCGTTTCAAACGTCAGAACGTTGCGACTTTTTAACCATCAAAATCGGTGGTTGAAAAACGCTGACGTTTGTCTATAGTAAAAATGTCAATGCCATTTGACATTATTTTGTATTTTGATGTTTTTGTGTCTAATTTTTTAAAATATTCATGGTAGCTCCTCAGAAACAGATTTTATTTCATTTAGAATAAAGGAAAGTTTAAATTATTCGCATTCCAAATGGAAAACTAAGAATTTGTACTATTAATGTCATTTAAAGTTCTTGGTCGTTCCGAACCTTAGAGCCAAAATCAAACAACCGCACTCTAAGCCTCTAAACGCAACCCTGCAAACTAATAGCACTTATGTCATCGATCACCATAGAGTGCATTTTAATCATAGATAAGGATTTTAATCATGGAAAATGTGTGGGAAAATATCGTTGTTTTTTTTAATATCACGGCACTGCCTACTTCTTGGATTTGCCCTGTATCGTAATGAGAAAAAAAGTTACTTTATGATTCAGTTGACTGCATCGTAATGAGTTTTTTTTTTAATTTTTCGTGTCCACGAAAATAAAGTACGTATTTATATTACCTTTTTTGAATTCATATTTGGAACATTACGATGTGAGTGTAGATAAACATATTTTTTATTGCCATGGCGACTGGTATATCTTACGGTTGTATGCTTAAACTAGCTTCCGCCCGCGACGTCGTCCACGTGGACATTCGAGAAAATCTTTAGGGATCCTTTAACCAAGATCAAAAGTATTATATGTTTTAATTTCATCAAAATCCGATCAGCTGTTTTTACGTGATAAGGCGGGTCTTCACCACGCGAGCAGCCTCGTGCGAGGCCTGTTGGCTCATTGGGGACCCGCCTTATCACGTAAAAACAGCTGATCGGATTTTGATGAAATTAAAACATAGAATAATAATAATAATAATAATAAAAACACTTTATTGCACACTAAGACAGGACATATTACAAAGAAAAACAATAAACAGAGAAAGCACACAAAAGGCGGCCTTATTGCTAAATAGCAATTTCTTCCAGGCAACCTTGAGTAATAGAGTGAGAGAAGAAGAGGATAGTGGGAAGTGGGTGCAAATATGGGAAGGAGAACAGATATAGTAGATATACAAGAATAAATAGAAAGAAAAGAAGTTTTTCTAGATTACTAGAAGTGATAATAATGAGAGGAAATAAGTTAGATAGTAGTAAGGAAATGTCCTCTGACTTGATCGCGAAAGGAATTCAGAGAACGAGCCATCCTGATACCCTCCGGGAGTAAATTCCACAGACGTACTGCATGCACAGAGAAAGAATATGAGAGGAAATCAGTTGAGTGGCGAGGAATTTCTAGAGTGAGATTGGAAGAAGAGCGCAACGTGCACTGTGTGGATGAGGAGCGGAAGGAGAAACATTCTTTGAGATAGGCTGGGGACGCTGGATGGAAAAGAATGGAGTAAAGAAGCGTAAGAGTATGTAAGTCCCTGCGCCGGCGAATAGGGAGCCAATTGAGCTTAGAACGCAGGTGGGATACGTGGTCATATTTACGTATATTGAAAATAAATCTGAAGCACATGTTCTGCAGGCGCTCTAACTTATTAAGCATTACCTCCGTCAGATCCGTATAACAGACGTCAGCGTAGTCCAAAACAGATAGCAGAAGAGACTGGGCGAGAGTGACTTTAGTACTTGTTGGTAAAAAGTTTCTTAACCGGTTAAGTGAGTAGTACGCAGCAAATACTTTTTTTCTAAGTGCTTCAACCTGAGGTATCCAAGAGAAGCATTGATCAAAAATTACGCCGAGGTTTTTAACGGTTTTGGAAAAAGGAATCACAGTGCCATCAAACGTTACAGGAGAAAGCTGCTCAAGGTCGATCCTCGAAATGAAATGAGGACTACCAATAATGATGGTCTGGGTCTTGGCTGGGTTGACAGTAAGTCCAAATGATTTACTCCAGTCGCTAATAAGCGCAAGGTCAGAATTGGTAGCCGCTATTGCATTTGAAAGTTCTGATAGTGGCGCCTGAGTATAGATCTGCAGATCATCAGCATAGAGGTGATGCGAACTTGAAAGTGAATTTGTTATTGAGTTAATAAAGATAGAGAAGAGTAACGGAGATAAGACGCCACCCTGAGGAACTCCGGCGTTGATGTCACACCACGCAGAGGAAAAATCTCCTAGGTGGATGCGTTGCCGTCGCCCTAGCAGGTAACTTCGAAACCAATCAATTGCAGCCGGAGATATGTTCAGAGATTGTAGTACACCAAGGAGGATATCGAAATCAACTGAATTAAAAGCGTTACTGAAGTCCAGTAACGTCAACAGTGTGAGCTGGCGATTTTCCATCCCTTGGCGTATGTCATCCGTTATCTTAACCAATGCTGTAGATGTGCTATGGCCCAAGCGGAAACCAGATTGAAAAGGATTAAAAAGGTGGTTTATATTGAGATAGACAGTTAACTGGCCATATACAAGTTTTTCAAGGACTTTGGACAGGAAGGGGAGGATGGATATAGGTCGGTAATCAGAAAAGGTGTTTGGATTAGGTTTTTTTGGGAGAGGAATAACATTTGCATCTTTCCAAGATGTAGGAAAAACACCAGTTGAAATGGAAGTATTCAGGATTTTTGCTATAATAGGAGTAAGGATATCTATTAAAGGAAGGATCATTTTGCGACTAATAGAATCGGCACCTACAGCATTGGAATTGATAGACAGGATGGTTCTCTTGACATCACGGTCTGCAAAAAGATTGAGAGAAAAAGATGAATCAGGAGTTGGTAGAGTTGAAAGGTAAGATAATGTTTTGGCTTTACGGTTGCCATCAATAAGCACAGACGAGGAAAAATGACGATTAAGTATATCTAAGTCTAGACTGTTACTATTGATGACATTGCGAGATTTACCAACTCCCAGACTTTTTAAAAATTTCCATACCTTTGCAGGATCTGGTTCGTTTTCGATTGAGTCGTGAGTGTGGCGTCTTTGAGCGTCCCTTATCACAGTATTGCAGCGATTCCTAGCACGATTATATTTAGTCTCGTTTCGATCCGAGGGATCGCCCTTAAACTTTGCTTTGGCCCTGTTTTTCCTGTTCATTAACTTTTGTATGTCATTTGTTAACCATGGCGCGGGAAGGTGTTTAATTTTTACCGGTCTAATTGGAGCATGGATATCATACAATTCGGTGAGGTGGTTATTTAGGATTGCTACCTGCTCATCTACATCGTCAGTGGCAAAAATTGAGTCCCAGTTCCTGTTCCCAGCATCCTCGAGGAGGCGCTCATGATCAATTTTTGTAAAACTACGCTGAAGCTTAACGGTCGGTTTTAGCTTAGGAGGACGAATGCGGTACGACAAGTATACCAAGTCGTGGTAGGAAAAAGCATCCGCAGAACACTGACCATGCTTAGCAGCTAGGGTTGAAGAGGAGACAATTATGAGATCAAGTAAGGAGGGGGTGCAATTGGGAAAGTGGTGAGTTTCCTGTAGAGGAAGAATGTGTAGATTAGATGAATTAACCACCGACAGTAATTTTTTGGCACGAGAATCGTCTTTAACCAGACAGGTATTGAAGTCACCCATAATAATAGTATGAGGATATGAGGGGGCAAAATTTTCCAGGATCTGTTCGAATGACTCGAAATAGTCAACTCGAAGTGAAGGGCTATAAAAGACTCCTAAAAGAAGTTTGGTATGGGACAAAGATATTTCAAGAAAGAGGTGCTCGGCGCTATTGGAAGGTGGCGGTTGAGGAGATCTACTAAGGATAGAATAAGAGATGTGAGAGCGGAGATAAATAGCCACCCCTCCATGTGAGGAACTTACACGATCATTACGAATCAGTTGGAATCCAGGTAGAGAATAGGAGCTAGAAGGAAGACAGGGGTTGAGGAAAGTTTCCGACACTAGGATAGCGTGGATATTATTACTATCGAAAGTAGTGAGCATATCTGGAAAGTGTGCAGGTATACTCTGTGCATTAATATGTACGACATTGAAGTTTTTGGGAACGTTTGAGAAGGCATCATGAAGTAACTCATTCAGTGGGTGATCTATGCTATGGAAGCTGGAGTCAGAGGAGCTAGAGGAGGTACAAGATAAAAAGAGATCAGTAACAGAATCTAGAGATAAATCCATAAATATAAAGTATATCTAAATAGGAAAAATACATAAAATAAATAAAAATACTTTTACTTTTACACTGGTTAATGGATCCCTAACGATTTACTCGAATGTCCACGTGGACGACGTCGCGGGCGGAAACTAGTTTAAGCGTAAGACATACCGTTCGTCATGCTTACTAATTTGGCCAAAGGAATTTAGTTCATATTTTATGTGGGGTCGATTACCTTAGGGCCTATGGGATTCTTTTGGGCTCGAATTCCAAGGGGTAATTATGTAACACAGGTCGGCTTGGGTCGCGTTAGAGTATATATTCTGTGGCTTGGGTCTATTTTCCATAACACGTTGGTATCCCTCTCATAAGTTTGAATATCAGGCTATGCTTTAAAAGTGAGAAAAGTTAAATTTTCCCCTTAGGGATGAAATTTCCAAAAATCCTTTCTTAGTAATGCCTACACTGTATAAGGTATCTAATCTACGTGCAAAATTTCAAGTCTCTAGGTTCCGCGGTTTGGGCTGTGCGTCACTCAGTCAGGACTTTACAAAATCTGCTTGCTTTGGGACGTCCGTAGGTATTATCATTATCTCTTGTTCTGTGTTTGTGACTGTTTGATGTAACTTGTACGTACATTCTATAGAACAACTACAGATAGATACTATTTGTTCAGGATCAAAATTAATGCACTTTTGAATACCTTGATTAAGTCAACTAGTTTTGAGTCAGCTAGACAATAGCAGCAGTGACTAGCCTGGTTTCAAAGCAATTATGTTTACTTCTAACACGACAACATTTACACTTGTTAACATGAAATAATTGAACTGTAACTGACTTCGACACGACTAAGGTATTAACGGAATAATCAACAAAGCAGATGGCTGAATGTCGAATGAGGCGCATTGATTGCTTCTTGGAAATGTGTAAAGTGTATAATAACCTTTATTTTCCTAATGACTTTATGTATACCATATTACTCGTAATTTGTTTGTTGAGGCCTACAAATTTCAGTAATCCTAGTACCTACAAGGTTAATGTTTGTTAGAATATCCTGAGTAAATATCTATATCGCCAGTGTCGGCAGATGTCCTTGGCACCGTCCTAAATTCTAAAGAAATTATCCAGATTAAGGTGATGTTGTGTGAATTTAATTTCGTTAAGACAATTATAAATGTGATTACTGCTACATTAATTAACTATTTCTTATTCCACGCATGACTGAGTAATTGAAATACCTAGATGGCAAATAATTTGGAGACATCTCCCTAAACTAAATCCTCAATCATTTAATTTTTTGTCAATCAATTATCAAGAAAGTGAATCGAATTTCTCAATTTTCAGAGTAACTTTGAAAAACTTTATACAGTTGAAATTTTGCAAGTCGTCTATGAATTCATTCATACATATTGTTAAAATAAGTATACTATCCTAAACGTTTTGTTTTATTATAATAATAAACAAACTTTGTAAGTAAGTAATTAGAATATCTACCTTGTAATAGAGAAAAGAAAGCAATTATATACCTAGTTCTTTATATTTCAAGTATCGCGACTTACTGTAGTGGCTCAAATCCTAATTTGTATATGTGATCGTCTAGTTATAATGTTTTTCTATGTATTTGGTGGTCTTGGTGAAAGTCGATGTTACTGGCATCTAAGTGATCTGCGAATCGTGTTTATGTTTGTGCTATTTAGTAGCTGCGTGTGAATGGAACGGAGGCTCATCGAGATAAATCCATCATTCCGCAGGCCTATGGTTTTAAATAACATTGCGAAGCTTGTTAATATTAAAATGCAAATTGTTTTAATCTGATCGCGACTTTCGCCTCTCCTCTACACTAATTACCTAAGCTATAACCAAAAGATGTCTGCTCATGATGTGGATTACACTCTGGTCGTTTAATAGCGCCTACAAAACCTTCTAGGAAAAACCCTTCTGAGGTTTATTATTTGGGGAACGTCAGCCATCTTTGTTACGCTGCGGAGCGTTTGTCAGACATCTCCAGGATGTGGACATTTATTTACTTTACTTTATAAGGTGTTCGCTAGACACCTTTCCCCATAAAACCATGGTAAACTTTATTTATTCATATTTGTATTAATTGAGAAAGTTCGATTTGGCCAAATCGGGCGATGGCTGAACGCTATGAAAGTGCAAATGTGACGACGACCCAGAAATGCTTCTACCCGTTCGCTGAATCCACACGCAGATAGCCTTTAGGCTCAATAAGGCTGAGCTCGCGAGTACCGGCCATAGCATCCCGTTCAGTCAAGTCTAAGAGAATAATCTCTTATAGTCAAGAGCCCTCATTCGATTAAAGTCAGTGGGTGGAATGCCTAGCTCGCAGCCTCAAGCGGTCAAACACCCCAGGATCTAAACATCCTGTACAAGTTCAATTTCATCACAGATCACCTAGTATACCTATCCCTATTTCCTATCCTAAATACAAGTCTATAAGTGCACCTAACAATGTCTATGTCCTGTGTAGAGGCAAAATGTACTTACACATTATACCTATTCAACACTAATACATTATACTTCCTTCTGCTCAGCTCCTGTTGTGTCTCTCGTCCAAATTCAGCAGCTAGACTCCTTTACTAACACGTTTAAATAAACTACCTATACACAAGTAACCTCAACGGTTTGAATGTAGTCTCTTCCTTAGTCTTTAATCACTCCCTACTATCCCATGTTTATTTAATTAGGTATATGTATAGAAATCTACCTAGACCTAGACTGAAATCTAACGAATTTAGCTCATAGAAATCGTGATTCAACTGAAAGGTATATGTGTGAGAACGCAAAGTGTTAAACGAAGCCAAACAAACTAGCTCAAAGGTTCTTCTAAGTATTTCTTAGTATTTAACACGAGTTTGACTATGCCTCACACTGTGCCTCCTCTTAGGAATCTTATCTCTAAGCAGTAAAACATATAATTATGGAAAAAAAAATATTATTTATTTAAATTAAATGTGTTTAGTTTAACTTCGAAATAGCAAAAGAAACTGGTTTGATTATTTAAGCTGTCACCTATAGGTTGCTATATGATGACAGCTAGATTTTCAGCTCCTATCTTAAGACCACACTAAATAGAGAGAAAGCGAAAATCCAAAGAAAAAACTCTCTAAGGTCATCTAGATTCACACTTAATTTTAATTAAACACACACTAAAGTTTCAATAGTTATTTTACAAATTAAGTCTAAAGTGAGATACGAACACATTTATAGAACTAACCTGATACATTGATTGAAAAATGGAAAGAAAAAACTATTTCACATATTAGTCTAATCTAGACTTGATTATTAACATTCATAATAGATATTAGTGTTTCGTATTCCACCAGGCTACATAAAGTTACAGTCTCTAGGGCTTTAATTAATACTTTCACGTTAACCATCCTTATCTCCGAGATTAACTATGCATTAAGAAAACGCAATCCAATTCAATCTAACCCGGCTCTTTGCATTTCTATCTCATTTGGTAGACCATCTTGCAAATACCCCCGTCTATTTAATATTCGACGATTGCAATAACTGAATATCTTATATCCACAACACCCTAATACAACTATTGCGCATATTAAAGTCAACACAAAAATGAGGTGTTCTACCGAGTTCCATTCGGTTATTAAAGAGAAACCCCTAGAATGGAGTTGTTCTTCGTATTGATACATTTCTACGTTGTATACGATATTCTGCTCGTTAATCTAGAGATTGTACCTTTATTGACACACGAAATAAATCACAATGTACACAATTACATACCCCACTCGACGTTGTTTGGATTCACTTTGTAAAATAGTTACACTTGTTTTAATATTCAAATCTACAATTTACTTAACAAAGTTAGTATTTATTTAATAGTTAACTCTTTAGTCTTTATTTCTCACACAGTTAGTTACAATGGAGTCACGAAACTCCCAATCTACCACTCCTAAAATATTAAAAGCGTCTGCGCCCTACTGTCTGTCTTAGCGTCTGTCTCCCGAATCCCAGTTGCATCGTCGTTTTATCTCTTCCATTCCTACTGAAGTTTTTCTCCGCCCGCTCTACGCCCATTTAGACCCCTCATTGGTCAGCTTGATGCTTGCAATCTTCACGGCGACGCCTACGCACCATTTCTCACGATCCGCCCTACCAATTCTGAGAACTCAAGTTTTTTTCCTTCCTTCGACTACTTCACCCATCTGTAACACATTTAAATCTACCAAACTCTTAGAAATCTGTGCATTTCAACTAAAATTGTCCATCATTCACCAGTTTGAATAGTTTGTATGACAGTTGAGCGTAATTTACGGCCTACCCAAGACTCCATTTGTCTTAGTCCCCGCTGTGCGCTAATAAAACTTGTCGCTCTTAATCTATTAGAAGAAATATTCGAAACAAATTTTTTATTCCTAGTTTTGTTTTACGAGCCCGGCTCTCACATCAGCTAATAATACGAATGCCATCACACATTCCCCTAAATAGAATCTTAAACACCTACATCCGAATGTACGGTCGTTTTAAATTATATTTCCTATCTGTCCACATTTCCAAACTTTCCCACGGTATTCGTTCAGTTCTCACGTTCCCTTTCTATAGCCCTTATCTGTCCATTGTATACCCAAGTAGGCAATAAACCCCGATACTCCGCCTCCTTTGTTACATAAGTATGGCGCCTCACAAACCATTGTCCCTACTTTTTTTTTCTTTTATTTTATTTTTTTATTATTTTTACCTATTCACATAATAGCGAAACAGGTGTATCGCATTGTAATTCCCTTTTATCTTGTTTGTTTGTTTATCTATTAGAGTGTACACGTTGCTACTGGGAATAGCACCAATGACGTATGGTCCTTCAAACAAACGTGCAAACTTCTTAGTCACTTTTTTAGATGCATCCGATTTCGCAAACTTTTTTAACTTCACTAGATCACCTATGTCAAAACACACTAGTTTATGATTTTTGTTATAATGAAATTCTCTACTCTCGGCTGACTTCAATATGTTCTGTCTCGCTCGTTCCCGAACTAATTCTAATGGCTCTTGTTGTAGGCCTAACCCTACTCCAATAATTTTGTCGTTATCCGTAGATAAGCGAGTTCTTGTACCCCATACTATCTCGTTAGGTGTGTAACCCGTCGTGGTGTGTATAACTTGATTGTAACAATCCTCTATTTTCGGCAATACGTCAACCCAAGAACAATGTGATTTTTCACAATACGTCCTAAACATTCTTCCTAGCTCTCTATTGACCCTCTCCGTAGAATTAGGTCGCGGGTTTCTGATTGAGGTGTGCGTTAGCACGATACCTAACTGTTTAACACCTGACTCAAAAATCCTTGATGTGAAATTTGCACCTCTATCCGAACATAAAACCTTTATTTTGACCTGTTCGTGAAATTTTCTAACACAAGTTAACGAGGCCCTGCCACTCGCCTGTCGTAATGAGTATAATCTAATTAATTTGCTGAAGGCGTCCTGCATAACAAACACGTACTTATGACCAAAGCGTCCTGCCGGTATTGGTCCATAAATGTCACAAAATACTCGTTCCCCTATCTCCCTAGCTATCACCGTCTTAATTGGTCCTGAGTGTGCCTCCAACGCATGTTTCGATTTTTGACACACGTCGCAAGCCCTAACTACCTGTCCTATTTTGCGTGCCATATCAGTGAAGTAGTAACGTCGCTTCATTAACGCAAGCACCTTGTATCGCCCAAAATGTCCTACTTCCTCGTGTATACTAGTAATCAATTCCGTTTGTAAGTTCTCGGGAACATATAATCGCGACCTACCCGAACCTATCTCTATTCTATAGAGAATCCCGTCTATTAGTCTGTAATGTCTAGCCTCAGACTCGCTCTCAGCTTTTATACGCTTAGTTATTTCGCTAACAACACGATCACGCCCCTGATGTTCTCTTATCTCTTCCCACTTATTCTTTATGAGTCGTCCAGTTGGTATTTCAAACAAATTCATTTCCGGTCCCACAGTTTTATTAGTCAAGATATCGGTGGCTCCACTTATATGTCGTGACAACACGTCCGCTACAGTGTTCAAACTACCCTTGACATGTTCAATCGTATAATTGAACTGTCCTATATAACTTACCCACCGTATCATGCGAGCGCTTAGTAATTTACACGATTGTAGAAACGTCAAACTCTTATGATCGGTCCTAATTACTAACTGAGCACCCCTTAAATACGTTTCAAACTTTGATAGACTATAAATTATGGCCCACAGCTCTTGTTCAGTGACTGTCCATCTGCGTTCCGTTTCTGATAATGATTTACTACAAAACCCTATAACTCTCTCTTCCCCCTCACTCGTTAGTTGGTAGATGTATCCTGCGACACCTATATTCGAGCTGTCCGTTTGTAAATAATATATATCCTTCGGGTTTGGATGTGCAAGAAGCACGGTATCTACAAATAAAGTTTTCACCCTTTTAAAACAATCATCTACTTCCTGTGTCCATGACCATCTTTTGTTTTGTTTCAATAGGTCACACAGAGGCCTAACCTCCTCACTATACTTTGATATAAATCTACGAAAATAGTTTATTAATCCCAGAAATCCTCTTAATTGTTTTATGGTTCGAGGTGCGGGGAAATCCAATATCGCCCTTACCCTATCCGGATCCATTTGTACCCCTTTGGTATTTACAATGTGTCCTAACAACTTTACCTCCACACATAGGAATTTACACTTTTCCTTCCTACTCGTTAGTCTAGCCGCCTCTAACCTGCTCAGTACTTGATCTAGGTGTTCTAGGTGTAACTTTAGGTCCCCCTTAGTGAACACTACTATGTCATCTATATAATTTATACAAAACTCGCGCACCCCTTCTAGTATCGAATCCATAGCCCTCGAGAAACCTGCCACCGATGTCTTAAGTCCTTGAGGTAAAACACAATACGTATAGGTTTTCCCCATAAAAGTGAACCCTGTATACTTTCTAGAATCGGGATGTAATGGTATCTGAAAATATGCATTATTGAGGTCAATAAGACTGATGTAATTAACCCCATAAAAGGATTGTATGATTTCTGATGTAAGTGGTGGCGCCCCCGCGTCCCCCACCATCTTCTTATTGAGTTCGCGCGCGTCTAATAAGAGTCTAATTGTTCCGTCTCGCTTTTTTGTAAAGGTAAGCGGACTACAACACGGTGTCGCCTCCTGACGGATAACTCCTAAACTCTCTAACCCATCTAGTTCTCTTTTTATCTCCTCCCTATATGCTAAAGGTATTGGATAACTTCGCTTTATAAAAGGCGTGTCGTCGATTAATTCAATAACATGCTCGTATCTGTCCGTCAATCCTAATTCGTCGGTAAACACTCTACTATATCTGTTTAAAACGGGTAACAATAGTTTCTTTTGTTCGTCATTTAAACCCATCTCGTCCAAGTAGGTAGCCACCTTTCCGTTATTGTTTATTTTCTCGCCCGCCTCACTATACACCGCCGGTTGGGCGTCCGTCTCTAACATCGTATTTATCATGTTTGCATTGTCTCTCCCGCCTAACCGTTTTAATTCGCAACTCGAATTTATTTTGACACTAGTCCTGACTCCTAAGTGCTCAATTGATAACGTCCTTTCTCTGCCACACTCCACTATCCCCTTGACACGTTCCAACCAGTCGTATCCTAATATCATTGACCTAGGAAGCCTATGCAGAATTAACATTGACGCTTCAATGATTGTGCCACCCAAACTTAGCTCTATTAGTACCATACGATTCGCACTTTCACTCCGTGATCCAAATGCTCCCTGCACCTGTATAGCCGGGATAGCGATCTCGGGCAAATCACCTCTCTCTTTCCGAATAGAATCGTGTAGTTCCCTAGTTATAGCGCTTATTTGGCTCCCTGTGTCTATCAATGCACTTATACGCATCCCGTACACATCCACTCCTATCTCGGGTAATCTAGGCAACGAATAATCAACACCTAAGTAATCTGACTCGTCTAGCTCATGTGATATCGACAAAACCTCTCTACCCCTGCTTGTACAAAGATCACACGCAAGCCCTTCTTCGTCACATTCTATCACATGATTGAATTGATTTTCCAATAAGACACCTATGCTACACGCTATTGCTCGCAAACTGTTGCTACTCACTGACACTCCCCCGGTCAATGGCCTCTTCAATCCCTTTCCGTCTGCTCCTAAACCCTGACCTGGCTCCCATCCATTTTTAACTAAAATCTTATACGCTATATCGTCTTTCCTATTTTCTGAAGTCCATTCATTCCCCTTCCTACACTTTGATAACCGATCGGACTCCGCTTGTGTAGGGGGTATTAGTTTTTTGTTTTATCCTCCCTCACAGACGTTGATAATGTTGACCCCTCACCTTCCTTCGTGAATGTTATAGCTGGCCTAGTATTTATTTCACCCAACACATTCGACCGTGATGTATTCCTATTAGAATATGATCCGTAACCTATCCTGCCTCGTCGGTGAGCCCTTCCCCGAGTCGAACCGCCTCTGCCTCGCCATCTTTCCGCTAAAATCGTTGCCGCAACTGGATAATCTGTCTGTGTCCTACTGTAACGACCTCTCTGATTATTTCCTCTCTCTCTAGCATATCTACCTATCTCTCTCTGTCCCACAACTACATTTTGTTCGATACTCCTAAGAAAGTTCGCGCCTTTCATAATAGTGGGTTCCTCTGCTCTCGTAAACCACAACCGTTGAACATCCAAAGGATAATGACGCATTATCGAATTTACTAAATCCCTTTCACTAAAAGATATGGTCAAGGACTGCATCGACTCAACATATTCAGCAAAATGTTCGGACATCGAAATTGCTGATTCACTTGTGTACACCGTGTTAATCAACCTATACCTAACGGATTCTTGTATTTGTTCAGTCCAATAAGTCCGTCTAAAGTCGTCCTCAAAATCACTAAAAGTATTCCATCTCCTTGAGTACATCTCCATCAATTTTCGTGCATGTCCCGTGATGCAACCTAGCGCTATATCAATTTCGCGGTCCTGTCCGTTCACTTCTCTAATATATTTTTTTAATCGTTTCAAAAACGCAATAGGGTTCGTGAATGGTTTTCCGTCAAAACTCGGCTTCGCAACTGAAGGCTGTATGACGTATAAGTTTCTAGTTTCCGAATTCGCGACACTACCACTAGCTATTGTGCTAATCGACTCTTGTCTAATCGTCTGATGACTATTTTGCACATTCCCGCTCGACTCTATCCTCTCGTTTAATCGCTCCGCGCTCAACTGCCGTAATGTATTTTGAAATTCATCCATTCTTTGTGACATCTGTTGTAAAGTTATGTTATCTATATTTCCCGTTTGTTCCCCTATGCTTCCGTTACTCTCGCGACTTTCCCCTGTCCTATCTTGACCTCTAACCCGTCTCTTACTGCGCCTAGGCATTATAACGTCACTTAACTCAACTGCCGACAAACTAGTTTCGATTTAAACTTTCCCCTACTCCTAAATGCACAGATCGTTCTTTATGAGAAAGGTAGATAGTTCCACATGTGATTAAAATACTCATGATAACAGACTTACATTGAAATGTAACAATATCTTGAGAATCTGCTCCCGCCTTTGTCTCCACCTAAATCACACATCTTTATTATGCTAACCTTTTTACGTACAGTCAAAATCGTCAAACGCGCTGCTATGCTTTGAATAATATTGGAAAGTATTTTTATTTTACTCTTTTATTGTTTATTTTGTTGGGTAAGATTTCTCCACGTCCTTCCCTTTTGTCTTTAATGTACAACCGTCAAATTTTACTTCAATGGACAACAGCAGTTAAGTTGCAAACCAATAAAACATTACCCTAAGGTTTCCTTTGTCTCGCTTCCCATTCACAAGCTTGTCAGACAGGCTTTTGTCTTCCGTGAACAAATAACTTGGCTATACAGTTGTCTAAAAATAAATTCTTTTAATTTTATAATTTACGAAATAGGTATGTATATATTTTTTTTTTCTTTCGATCTCGTTGATAACATTATGACGAATTCTGACTGTAACTGTGTCTTTCCCCTACATTCAAAAGACATGTAAACAGTTTAACACAATAAAATAATCACACCATGCACATAATTAAAATAATTATTCCATGCACAATTTATCTCGCCTCCTTGTTTCGCATCACGATGTCTCGTAACATCCCTGTAAAAGTATTCCTTTCAACTGACCACGATTTCTACGTTGTGTTTATTTTATTTATTTTTGTTTTATTTATTTATTATAATTATTTGGTCCTTTTGATCCAATCGTATCGTTATTTCGAATACGTATTTGGAATCCTGGTCACGGCACCATTTTCTGTAGTGGCTCAAATCCTAATTTGTATATGTGATCGTCTAGTTATAATGTTTTTCTATGTATTTGGTGGTCTTGGTGAAAGTCGATGTTACTGGCATCTAAGTGATCTGCGAATCGTGTTTATGTTTGTGCTATTTAGTAGCTGCGTGTGAATGGAACGGAGGCTCATCGAGATAAATCCATCATTCCGCAGGCCTATGGTTTTAAATAACATTGCGAAGCTTGTTAATATTAAAATGCAAATTGTTTTAATCTGATCGCGACTTTCGCCTCTCCTCTACACTAATTACCTAAGCTATAACCAAAAGATGTCTGCTCATGATGTGGATTACACTCTGGTCGTTTAATAGCGCCTACAAAACCTTCTAGGAAAAACCCTTCTGAGGTTTATTATTTGGGGAACGTCAGCCATCTTTGTTACGCTGCGGAGCGTTTGTCAGACATCTCCAGGATGTGGACATTTATTTACTTTACTTTATAAGGTGTTCGCTAGACACCTTTCCCCATAAAACCATGGTAAACTTTATTTATTCATATTTGTATTAATTGAGAAAGTTCGATTTGGCCAAATCGGGCGATGGCTGAACGCTATGAAAGTGCAAATGTGACGACGACCCAGAAATGCTTCTACCCGTTCGCTGAATCCACACGCAGATAGCCTTTAGGCTCAATAAGGCTGAGCTCGCGAGTACCGGCCATAGCATCCCGTTCAGTCAAGTCTAAGAGAATAATCTCTTATAGTCAAGAGCCCTCATTCGATTAAAGTCAGTGGGTGGAATGCCTAGCTCGCAGCCTCAAGCGGTCAAACACCCCAGGATCTAAACATCCTGTACAAGTTCAATTTCATCACAGATCACCTAGTATACCTATCCCTATTTCCTATCCTAAATACAAGTCTATAAGTGCACCTAACAATGTCTATGTCCTGTGTAGAGGCAAAATGTACTTACACATTATACCTATTCAACACTAATACATTATACTTCCTTCTGCTCAGCTCCTGTTGTGTCTCTCGTCCAAATTCAGCAGCTAGACTCCTTTACTAACACGTTTAAATAAACTACCTATACACAAGTAACCTCAACGGTTTGAATGTAGTCTCTTCCTTAGTCTTTAATCACTCCCTACTATCCCATGTTTATTTAATTAGGTATATGTATAGAAATCTACCTAGACCTAGACTGAAATCTAACGAATTTAGCTCATAGAAATCGTGATTCAACTGAAAGGTATATGTGTGAGAACGCAAAGTGTTAAACGAAGCCAAACAAACTAGCTCAAAGGTTCTTCTAAGTATTTCTTAGTATTTAACACGAGTTTGACTATGCCTCACACTGTGCCTCCTCTTAGGAATCTTATCTCTAAGCAGTAAAACATATAATTATGGAAAAAAAAATATTATTTATTTAAATTAAATGTGTTTAGTTTAACTTCGAAATAGCAAAAGAAACTGGTTTGATTATTTAAGCTGTCACCTATAGGTTGCTATATGATGACAGCTAGATTTTCAGCTCCTATCTTAAGACCACACTAAATAGAGAGAAAGCGAAAATCCAAAGAAAAAACTCTCTAAGGTCATCTAGATTCACACTTAATTTTAATTAAACACACACTAAAGTTTCAATAGTTATTTTACAAATTAAGTCTAAAGTGAGATACGAACACATTTATAGAACTAACCTGATACATTGATTGAAAAATGGAAAGAAAAAACTATTTCACATATTAGTCTAATCTAGACTTGATTATTAACATTCATAATAGATATTAGTGTTTCGTATTCCACCAGGCTACATAAAGTTACAGTCTCTAGGGCTTTAATTAATACTTTCACGTTAACCATCCTTATCTCCGAGATTAACTATGCATTAAGAAAACGCAATCCAATTCAATCTAACCCGGCTCTTTGCATTTCTATCTCATTTGGTAGACCATCTTGCAAATACCCCCGTCTATTTAATATTCGACGATTGCAATAACTGAATATCTTATATCCACAACACCCTAATACAACTATTGCGCATATTAAAGTCAACACAAAAATGAGGTGTTCTACCGAGTTCCATTCGGTTATTAAAGAGAAACCCCTAGAATGGAGTTGTTCTTCGTATTGATACATTTCTACGTTGTATACGATATTCTGCTCGTTAATCTAGAGATTGTACCTTTATTGACACACGAAATAAATCACAATGTACACAATTACATACCCCACTCGACGTTGTTTGGATTCACTTTGTAAAATAGTTACACTTGTTTTAATATTCAAATCTACAATTTACTTAACAAAGTTAGTATTTATTTAATAGTTAACTCTTTAGTCTTTATTTCTCACACAGTTAGTTACAATGGAGTCACGAAACTCCCAATCTACCACTCCTAAAATATTAAAAGCGTCTGCGCCCTACTGTCTGTCTTAGCGTCTGTCTCCCGAATCCCAGTTGCATCGTCGTTTTATCTCTTCCATTCCTACTGAAGTTTTTCTCCGCCCGCTCTACGCCCATTTAGACCCCTCATTGGTCAGCTTGATGCTTGCAATCTTCACGGCGACGCCTACGCACCATTTCTCACGATCCGCCCTACCAATTCTGAGAACTCAAGTTTTTTTCCTTCCTTCGACTACTTCACCCATCTGTAACACATTTAAATCTACCAAACTCTTAGAAATCTGTGCATTTCAACTAAAATTGTCCATCATTCACCAGTTTGAATAGTTTGTATGACAGTTGAGCGTAATTTACGGCCTACCCAAGACTCCATTTGTCTTAGTCCCCGCTGTGCGCTAATAAAACTTGTCGCTCTTAATCTATTAGAAGAAATATTCGAAACAAATTTTTTATTCCTAGTTTTGTTTTACGAGCCCGGCTCTCACATCAGCTAATAATACGAATGCCATCACATTACTTATCTGTAACGTACAAAGCTAATTGGTACTGTCTCTATTATTTTCTTTACACTTAACTATGCAATGTTTATTATTGTTAATTACACTCAAAAGCTCAAACTCATTCTAGATATTAAGTAGCTATCTCACAGAGTAGGAGAATTTTTTAAAAATTCTTAATTGCCTAGTCAATCCTTTTAACAATGCTAGAACAGACGAATAGCCACTCGTCGTGCCTTCAGTAGCAGCACCAATGAACATTAAAAATAACCACACTAAACAGTAAATTGACGTTTGGAACCTTTTAGCGCGTCTTACTCTAAGTTTGGAACTATCAGATATGTATCTGACAGTTCTAAATGTCCCACACTATTCGCATTTGGGCTCTCAATACACAGAATTAGGTTGCCACGTCCCTAGAGACTAGAAAAAGGACAGATGCCCAATTATAGGGCCTGGAATTTCTTAATAAAACAATCAAAGACTTCTCTATGTTGTATGAAAACAATATATTGCTTTACTTAGTCAATATAAAACCAATACAAAAAGGTAGAGAGAAGACAAATAGCCAAATACCTCGCTTCGCTTTCACCAATGAACAGTAAAAACTACTACACTAGTCGGATTTAGGCTCTCATCAGCAGAATTGGGATTCACCGTCCCTAGAGAATGGAAAAAGGACAGCTGCCCAATTAGACGGCCTGGAATTCTACCTATATAGCTCTGTAACAAGAGTTCGATTAACAAGACCCAAACTTACATAACAAATATTATAGCAAAACGAAACTTCAAAGACAGTTTATTAAAAAAAGCTTATATATTTCCAATTTTTTGGGAGTTCTAATTTAAACAATTATAGAAATTATGTAAAGTAATATATATAGTTTGTTAATTTAAGATTCATCATTTGCCAGTGTATGAACCTAAATGAACTAAAATTAATGTATTTCTACATATACTTAAACTTAATTTGGCGTCTTAATTAACGCAATGTAAAGAAGCCCAAGTGGAGTTTAATTTAAGAATGGAACAGCGTTTCCATGAAATTATCTGATAAGTAAGGTAAATTGGAACCTAACCAGGAACTTGTGAAGTATTATAGGCTCTTAGTCGCATTAATTTCCCCCGCTAATGTAATTAGTAGACGAGAAAATCTGTAGGAAGACTGCGTTGCGCTAGCTAGATGATTTTGTATTTAATAATGAGGCCAACCAAACGGTTGCTCGTTTCTCATAATAAATCTGTTCGGAAACAGAACCGACTTGGGATTTGTGCTTGATTACCGTTTTTGAAATGTTGACGGCGACGCAATAAATTGCGACTGTAATAACTTGATTTATACTCGTATTAAGTCAAGATAGTCGCACTATAATTACGTAAAACAGTGCAGTCAACATGAAAAAAACGGTGGTCAAGCGCAAATCCCAAGTCGGCGGGCTGATTATCTAATTAGAAACCACCTAGCGACCGGTCTCATTTGACAGATGAATGTGATACATTGCTACTTCTTTTTAGGGAAAAAAAATCTACCAAAGAAAAGTAGCAATGTATGTTAAATGAAACCGGTCGCTAAATAGTTTCTATTTGGATAATCAGCCTACCGTTCTCTTTCCGAACAGACTCTATGTGTCTGTGAACGATTGTATTTTTAACCCCCGACGCAAAAAGAGTATTATACCTATAAGTTTAACGTGTCTGTGTATCTGTCTGTGGTATCGTAGCTCCTTCCTAAACGGATGAACAGATTTTAGTTTTGATTTTTTGTGTCATAGTTAATTTTATCGCGAGTGTTCTTAGCCATGTTTCATAAAAATCGGTTCAGCCGTTTGAAGATCATCAGCTCTTTAATAGTTGATGAGGGGATCTGACTGCCTTCCATATTTTATGTCCTATCGATTCGAAATTTGGTACCGTGTTACTTCAATGAGATTAGAAGTATATGGTAAGGTAACCATGACCTGATCCGCCGTTTGAAGATCATCAGCTCTTTAATAGTTGATGAGGGGATCTGACTACCTTTCATAATATGTCCTATCGATTCGAAATTTGGTACCGTGTTACTTCAATGAGATTGGAAGTATGTAAGGTAGGTAACCATGACCTGATCCGCCGTTTGAAGATCATCAGCTCTTTAATAGTTGATGAGGGGATCTGACTACCATTCATAATATGTCCTATCGATTCGAAATTTGGTACCGTGATACTTCAATGAGATTAGAAGTATGTAAGGTAACCATGACCTGATCCGCCGTTTGTCGGGGGGTTTTTTAAATTTTTAATTTTTGTTATGTACATTTTAAGGCTTTTTAATGTTGTTTAAAAAGTTTTCTTGCTAACATTTTTGTGTAAGTGCAAATGTGATGATAACATATAGAGGATCATTATGTCACATTACATCTTTCATAAAAAGACAACGAAATGGTAAAATTTGTAAATACTACAAAATCCGTTTTAATGTTTTTTACGATTACAAATAATAAACTACAATACCTATGTTAAACAGATGTTAATACGAGTATGTCATACGCATCTAAGGGGTTTAAGAACGAAATTGCCATTTTATATGGAGAATTGTAAAAAAAATGCATTTTCCATACCTACTAACATTTTCTTAATTTATTTTAAGTGAATGCACAAATGTTAAAACACTCAGCTTACTAAAAAAAATTGATCACACTTCGAAATAATAACAAGCCACGAAGATATTATTGAGTCTATTTTGAGTTAGAAAAAAAATCAATTTAATTTCATACTTTAATCCTTTTGTTATATATTAAATAAAAATTGTTTTAATGTCAAATTAATCTATACGTGAGATATTTTCAATTCTATGCAACTGTGTTTTTTCTTGAGAACAAAAATAGTTTAAAAAAAAAACAAAAAACCGACTTCAAAAAACCTACCTCTAAAAAGCAAGAAATAATATTCGTAATAATAAAAATTCGTCTATTGAAGTCGGGTGGGGCTGAAGTACAGATTCCTTTTTTTTATTCTAAAAGCCCCACCCGACTTCAATAGACGTATTTTTATTATAACGAATATTATTTCTTGGTTTTTAGAGGTAGGTTTTTTTAAGTCGGTTTTTTTTTTTTTATTTTTTTTTTTTTGTTTTAGTGTAGGTACCTTGTAGGTAAGGTATATTCTTAGAGTATGACGCGTTTCTGTTCCAGAAGCCGCGATGCTCGAAGGGTATATGTAGATAATATGTAGAAAAATCGGCTCAGCCAAACGTAAGAAAATCGCGGAGAAACATACATACGGGTCAAACTGAGAACCTCCTTTTTTAAGTCGGTTAAAGAACCTACACTTATTATATCCCTCTTCCTACAAAAAAATAATTATCTTATTCAGTTCATAAACAAAGAAGTAATACGACCATTTATCATCGAGGTAATTCACACAAAATCATACTATTTTCGTGCTTTTTTCAAGATTACTTGAAAAGTACTGAACCGATTTCCAAATAGAACCTCCTCCTTTTTTGGAAGTCGGTTAAAAACAAAAGTTGCGCACAAAATAATATCTTGCGTTAACTCTTACCTTTCAGTTAAAAGTTAAACTTATTCACTACACTTTAAACTACGACAGCACTCAGCACTTTTCTAATTCTATTTAAAAGTTGCCCAACTACGAAGAAACTACACTAAAATCAAATTAACAGTATTTTTTTAAATAATACTAACTTTTTAAAAGTTTAACAATACACAATACACTACAAGTTGACGAAAGTTCCGCGGAAAAGCGCGCTGAAAATTGACAGTCGTCGAGCGACTGCACTACGGGATACCTCTAGTAACACTGACTGAGTCGGCGTACACAGCGCAGTCCTTCGCAGTCAGGGTTGCCTACGGATAATACCATGTTACCGAGAGTTTAAAAAAAATTTAGATAAGGTTCTTTTATAATTACCCGACTGCAAAGAAAGGGTTATTTTCTTCGTTTTTACCCGACTGCGGGTTATGTATTTCGCGCGTATCTTGTTAGTTTGTATGTAATATTCTTTATTACCTCATATCTCTCAAACGGCTGAACGGATTTCTATGATTAAGATATCGTTAGATTGGTCTTTTCAGCCCAAGTGTTCTCAAGAAGGTGGCGTTATAAAAAAACCAACATGGCGGCTGTACGGTGCTATTATACGTAGTGAAAAAAAAAATTTTTTTTTAGAATACTGCAATATGGGTGTCAAATTAAAGGGCTTATTATAAGGATTTCAAAAAGGTATATCATGACCGTAAAATATAATAACTAAAAAGAGATAAATAAAAAAATAAATTAAAAAAATTAAAAAACCCCCTGCATAAAAAGACAAGTCGACTGAAAAGATGGAAACAAGGTTAAATAAATATTAAAGGCAACATGTCATAATAACATGCAGTCGGAGGCATATAATTCAATCATTCATAATGTCACTTTCTTTATGCATGCCTCCGACTGCATGTTATTATGACATGTTGCCTTTAATATTTATTTAATCTTGTTTCCATCTTTTCAGTCGACTTGTCTTTTTATGCAGGCGGGTTTTTTAATTATTTTTTTTTTGTTTTAATTTATTCAGTTTTTAATGTATGAAAAAATACGCTGAAAAAATATCGGTTTTTACTTATCGTTAAAGTCCTCGAATCCTTAACAGTCCTCAAACATTTTCACATCCAAATTGATCGAAAGCTTAGAATGTTGGTATAATCTCGCCAAATCGGCATACATATACAATTTCATATAATTATTTACTTAGTTATTATTAACTTTTCCGTGATTGTAAAGAGCGGCTCGGTTAGATATTATTGGTCCTAATCCAAAACTGAAAAAAATAAGAATTATTGTTATCAAACCAAATACCAACTAATTACCAAAGTACTTTCAATAAAACCGCGCTAGTATCCGTTAATTCATTAACGCCGGAGCGGTCGCTGGCGGTGTTATACTCTGTCGCAGTACCACGACGCCAAACAAGTGCAAATCCTTTTTAAAATAAATGTTCATGAATTGTTCGTAATTTGTACGCCAGTAAAAAAATTGTACGTTACGTATTTTAGTCTAAACAAAGGGTCGGTGTGGTACTGCCAGGGAGTATGCTCTGCCGCAGTACCACTCGTTATTCTCACGAAACAGACACAGTTTGCATGTTATTTGGCTGAAATAAATGTTCATTAATTGTACGTTCTAGTATCATACAAGAAAATGGCCAAGTGCGAGTCAAATTCGAGCTACAGGGCATTTACAATCTCTTATATAAAAATGAAGGGGTGACTGACAGACTATTGCCCAGCCCAAACCATTAAACCTAGAGACTTGAAATTTGGTACTTAGATACATTAAACAGTGTGAACACCCACTAAGAAGGGATTTTTTGGAAATTCCACCCCTAAAGGGTTGAAATGGGGGTACAAAGTTTGTATGGAAAAAACTATTAAATAGACATTTCAACTTGAAACTACGTAGGAGTACTTCTAAAAACAAATAAGCAAACACATGTTTCGTGGTTTACCGAAACTCAACCCTTTAGGGGGTAAATGGGGTAAAAAAGCCCAACATCGATATAGGTGTCGTTATCGAGGTTTTATGGGATGTTGATTGCGAAAATGGCATTAATTTTTAAGTAGTAGACATTATTCAACAACTAACTTTATTTTGTTAATTTTGTATGTAGTTAGCACACTGTTTTTATATCCCTTCTCAGGTACCTATTCTCTGAATCAAAGGTTGTCTGGAAGAGATCGCTTCCAGCGATAAGACCGCCTTTGCCCACCATTAGTCTTAAGTTTTAAGTTATACTGTATTCCTTTTTAATGTGTGTGCAATAAAGAGTTAATCTATCTATCTATCTATCTAAAGGGCTTAAACGGGGTTCAAACTTTGTATGGTTTTTTTTTAAATAAAATATATAGAATAGACATTACGACTTGAAACTTCATAGGAGTACTTCTATAAACAAATGATCAAACATGTATTTCGTAAATTTATGAAAAGCAACCCCTTCAGGGGTAAATAGGGTAAAAAGCCCAAACTCGATATGGATGTCTAAATTGAGGTTTTATGGGATGTTGATTGCAAAAATGGCATTTTTTTATGTCCAATAGTGGCTATGTTTCAACCCCTTAAGGGGTAAAATGAGTTTCATGTTTTATATGAAAAAATAATATTAAATAGACATTTCGACGTAAAACTTCGTAGGAGTACTTTAAAAACTAACAACTTTTAAAAGCAATCACGTATTTTGAGATTTTCTGATAATTAACCCCTTAGGGGTAAATGGGGTAAATAAACCCATAGAATAGAATAGAATAATGATTTATTTGCATTTCATAAGGGTTTCCCCTTTCAGGGGGTCAAGTCTGCTAATGTTTTCGTCAAAATCGTAGTTCAATGGTGTTTGAATGATAATGCTTTTTGACACAGTTCTTGTTTCTTAAACCCAAAACCGAAACACATTGTGTTTCTTAAACCCAAAACGGAAACATATTGTGTCTCGATTTTGGGTTTAAGAAACGAGAACAGTGTCAAAAAGCATAAACATTCAAACACCATTGAACCACAATTTTGACGAAAACATTAGCAGACTTGACCCCCTGGACAAGGTCTTCCTCTAACCACTTTTTTTTATATACTAATACCTCCAGCATAATGGTTGGAGTATATATTCTCGGCTACTCTTTTATACCTCGCAATTTTTCCTCTCGCACTTTCATTCAGCATACGATTCTTTCTTTCATACATTAGGGTCAGTTTAGATCAGACAGAACGGAAAAATGTCCGAAATAGGACCATTTACAAAAGATAACCGTAACAGTGCAATGCGTCGATATCCATAAATTTTCTGCTTTAGATTATTTTAATACAGTCCTATTTTCAATGTAGCCTGAAAATTGCACTGACATTTTTCCGTTCTGTCTGAACTGACCCTTAGTTATCAAGGGCTAAATTCTGGGCATGTCCATATAGACAGATATTTTCAAAACACTTACCAGCATTTATTTTTGAAACATAAACGAAACTAATAATTTCTTTAAATTGTTGTGGTTCAAAATTAAAGCGAGCGGGCTTGAGAAAGGTATTTTCCCTACCCAAACCATATCACGTATAAAACATTTCCCGGAAGTCACTGGTCGGGAAATTCAATACGTCAATGTCGAAAAAAATTCTTACGCCATATTCGACTTGTGCTTTGAAATTCATCCCACGTTGGTGTACGTAGGCGTCATAAATTTTGCACTTCCATGGAATTTGTTTGGACTGACTTGCACTACTCGCATGCGTTTAGGTAAATGTTAAAACTAACCCTCCTTTTTTTAATACAATACAAATACAACCTCCTAGTACTGTAGCCCGCGGACATCTAAATCACCAAAAAGGTTACCGCTTGCCTTTGTGTTATTGTGACGAAAGTAAATAACTAACACAAATGGAGATTTTAGATTTATCACTGTATATGTTTACGGCGGGTTACGATCTTTAAGACTTCGGTTTTAGTATACATTTTTTTATTATTTTATTTAATGGAAGTTCAACAGCTAGAGTTACAGAATAGTTAACAAATAATAGCCACAGAAAGCCAATTACAGAACTCCACAAATAGCAAACATAGTGGTTATTTAAAGTTATTTAGCGACAATTCGTAATCTACTCATTCATTATGAATTATGGTATTCATGAGTAGTTAGGTACCTAATATAATACAATATTTATCTCATTAACCTAAATTATTTTAACAGTATTTATATATACAAATCAGATACAGAACAAAAACTAATAGTCAAAAACTGATTGGCTATATACTGTGCAATTGCAAACTCTTTAACAATAACACAAAGGCAAGCGCTAACTTTTTTGGTGATTTAGATGTCCGCGGGCTACAGTACTATCCCTTTTATTTTAATACATAGATAAAACGTGATATTCAATTAATAAACCTTACTTACTTTTTTATTCACCGTTCTCAAGTCGTTCTCTGTCATAATCATTTCAGCATGTGTGTGTGTACTGTGTGTGTTCTCGAGCAAATATAAAGAGAAACAGTGTCTATAGCTGGTTAACGTTTACACTAATTTATGCGTATCGGAGAAACATTTGCCGATTTTTCCGTTGCTGTGGCGGGAACTGAAAGAAATATTTTGTATTATTTATTTACTTACAAGCAAACATTTTTACCCATTAACTACATTTTATGTGTTTGTTATTTGATAACCTCCTCAAACATGGAGCACATTAAAGATTAACTTAACTATGGTTCCTATATTAAATAATAATGTGATACATTTATAACATGTCTTAAAATAAGTAAGTATAGAAAAAATGGATGTCTACTTGCTAGAAACGAAACGCTGTTATGGCTTAGTTGGTCACCCATCCCAAGCCCGACCTTTTTACAAAGTTGTTAACATTCGTTATCGAAGTCTCAAACAGTCACCCATCTCATACCCAGTCTTTTTAAACGTTGTTTAACATTGATTACTTCTGGCATCGTCGGTCACCCTCCCCAACCAGATCTTTTTCAAAGTGGTTACCACATGGTCACCCATCTTACGCCATGCCTTATTTAAAGTTGTTTTACTTTCGTCGCATCGCAGTCACAAGCGGTCACCCATCCCATACCCGGCCATTTCCTAGAATTGCTTAACATTCGTCATTGCAGTCCCAAATGGTCACCCATCTCGTACCCGGCCTCTTC
This sequence comes from Agriphila straminella, assembly GCA_950108535.1. Lineage (NCBI taxonomy): Eukaryota > Metazoa > Arthropoda > Insecta > Lepidoptera > Crambidae > Agriphila > Agriphila straminella. Next base: position 10,677,962 of record OX467308.1, read on the forward strand.
AAAAGTAGCTTAACATTCGTTATTGCACCCATCTCATGATGGGTGCCCATTTGGGACTGCAATGAAAGATGAAAGAGACAATTCGACACTTTGACTAACGTAATCTTCGAGATATTCAATCTCTAGCACTGTCGACCACACGTACACGTTGCATGTCGAGGGCTAGCCATCGACATATCTCTATGGTGACATTTCGAGAATACCAAAAACAGGTTTTAATTAATTAACGCCGGAGCGGTCGCTTGCGACCGAGACACAATAGATTTCCTATTGTGTCTCGTTTTCCGGGCGTTGAAGAGTTAATAGACAAAATGGCGGATCCGCCATTTTATTTCGACAAAGGGATCTCTATTTCGACATTTTGTATATCGCGTGAGAATCGACCCCCCCCCCCAATGTTTCCCGCGTACCTACTTCTAGGGGTAGGTACGCAGATCACATCTGATTTAAGTAACTACATCAATTTTTTTTACGCGGGTACGCTTGGACCACGAGAGGTTTTGTATGAACTAAAAATAACCTTGTATAGGTACCTACGTCTAATATATTATTGACTCTACCACAACTAAAACATGGTATCGAATTTTTTAGTCTTCGCTACCTAACATAGGTATCTAAATATTTATGGGTAAAGTATAAGCTATTAGGTATGTTAGAGTACTAGAATATAAACTCAAATATAACATATTAATATTAATGTGTGGGATAACGCCTTTTAGCAAATCGCTGAACTGGAATGAACCCTGATAATGAAAAGTGGCGTAACTCGGTGTTGAGGAGTGCTAAGAAACAAACTCCTAAATTGAATGCCCACATTAAAATTCAATGATTCTTGAAATGGTTTTATTTGATTAATTGTATTCCATAAACAAAACTTAGGCTAGCTCCAGACGTCGTTAATATTTGGTAATGTAGGTATAAACAAACACTCTGTATTTATTTTTTCAGAAACTAATTGGCTAGGTAGATACCTACTCGATTTTCCGCAAGAAGATTCTTAAAATGCCTTTTATGTATCTACCCTATCTACCCTACCTATCTCACCTATAAAAATGTCGTTCAAGCGTTTACGTTGTAGGTACGTACCATTGAAATATATTACTACGTAGTAATACATTTTAATGGTACGTACTAGATAATTAGCTCCATTTGTACCTAAATGGTTTTCATTTAAATCCGACCCGACCCAACTTCAGTTTACTTCGTGTCGCTTTTTGATCTTAGGTTAAACCTTTACCATAAAAATTTAAAAATATAAAAAACCTGCCTGCATAAAAAGACAAGTCGACCGAAAAAATGGAAACAAGATTAAATAAATATTAAAGGCAACATGTCATAATAACATGCAGCCGGAGGCATATAATTCAATCATTCATAATGTCACTTACTTTATGCCTTGTATCGTAATGAGAAAAAAGTTGCAGTTGACTGCATCTCTTAGAGTAGGTAAGACGGGCTTCTGTTCGGGACGAAGCCGTCACTGCTCGACGAAGCCGTCGCTGCTCGAAGACTGCATCGTAATGAGTTTTTTTTTATTTTACCTTTCCACGAAAATGAAGTACCTACGTATTTATATTACCTACCTTTTTAAATTCATATTTAGAACATAACGTTGTGAGTGTAGATAAAATGCTAATCTTACTTGCGAATAGTAAGATCACAATTTTAATGTCATCGCGGCCTTTTGAAATGCATGGTAGAATAGTACATTGTTCACCGAGAGGAGAAAGAGATCGGGAATCGCACTTTCTCTTGAGTGATACATAGTGCTTTATACTACACCTACGAGGAAAATAAAAAACTAAATCTTTACTAATTGAAATTTATATTGAAATTGTTGCAGTTAGTGAAGCTTAATGTAACACTTTTTCCATTAATGTTTGTTTGAGATGTTTGCGACAATGTAGGAGGAATAACTGGCTGTGCTGTTGGCACTCTGCTCGTAGAAGGCTGTGGTGCCAAAGGGGCAACTGGCTGCTGAGGGGCATCTGGCATCGCCGCGCTCGTTGATGGTTGAGGAGATGATCGAGTCTTGATGCACATTAATCGATCCCGATATTTGGTTATTTATTCGTGTTTTGTTTTCTACGGAATTCTCTATGTAACCTTCTGCAACAGCGGACGATTTCCAACCACCGTGACGTTTTATTGTGGTTAAATCAGCACCAGTATCGGCAAGAATAGTCGCTGAAGTTCTGCGAAAGCAGTGGCCAGTGTATTCTAGTGGATATAGGAAGCTATTTCTCTTGGCACAGTACTTATTTTGGTTTTCCCAATTACTTGTTTCGTACATTTTTTGTTTTTATATTGTAGTAAAAACCGATTGGTTTTGGGGTCACTGGGGCGAATTTCGTTATATTTCTTCACTATCTCATAAAATAAGCCCGATATAACAAATGATCGCTGAATTTTGGTTTTTGTGTTAGGAATATTGCCGATTATTCCATTTTCGAGGATTTCGATATCGTCTGTTGTCATATCCACAAGTTCTTGCGAACGACAGGCCCCATTTACTCCTAAAATCAAAATAACCTGTAAACAAAAATATTAAACATGAAAACCTAGTAGATTTCTACTCATAAATAGGTAGTAACGTACGTAATAAATCATAAACCAGTGGATTTTGTTCATAAACTTACCTTCATCAACAAATATTTGTCATCTGGAGCATTCTGCAAAAAGGAATAAACATCCTTTGTATTAAGCACTTTTGATTTCTTACTACGGAATCCCTCCGACTTTCTTTTCAGAAATGCTGTAAGTTTTTTGTATTCTTGAATATTTAATGTCGTTTCTTGTCAATATAGTACTATTCAACATTGAGTACATAGACCATAACGTACTTGGTTTGTATTTTTGCGCTTTTTCACTGAAATAAGCTAGCAAAACAGTTTCAGAAAAAGATGCCGCATTTTTTTCACTTTTGCATTGCAAAAAATCGTCATAAGTTTTATTATATTTTTTAATTGATTTCTGTGGTAAAAGGTTATTAATCAGTATTTTTGCTGTTTCATTCAACTGCGGCGGAGTTAAAAAATCTTCATCATTACTATCACTACTTATCATTTTGATAGTTTTATTTTACTTTCTACGAAAACTGAAACAACCTCAAACAACACACAAATTGAAAATGGCGCCAATGGCGTCTGCAATTTTCACATGTTCTTTTTTCTCAAATTGTTTATCCTGCCGCCGCAGGGTCGCACTGCTAGCCCGACACCATCCGACACACAGCTAGTGGCCAGTGTCATTTTGCGAACTTGGAGATAAAAACTCACTGTAAAAACTTTTTGGCTTTTGATATTTAGGTTACCGGCGCATAGTCTTACCCAAAATTAAAAAAGAAAAACCACGTAAGAAATGGATTTTCATACACTTTTCTCTCCCGCTCAGATGCGTTTTCTCCCCGCATATTGTTCGATATGCAATGACGTACTTTCTACCGTAAATTTGATAAAGTATCAAGGTACTTTCCGAGCAGGTGTAGTATAAAATAATGAATTTTATTTACCTTGCCATTATAATAGCACCTTTTTTCGCCAGTTCTAATACGGTTTAACGTAAACATATTTAGAATTCCGGCGCGATGAAAAATGCGTTTACGTAAACAAACTACTACGGTATCCTATTTGTGGCGCTCGTTATCTGTTCAAAGAGAAGGTTTGAGGTAGGCGAGCCCCGGTGAACCATGTTTACATTATGCCCATAAAATCATTTACAATATCGACAACTCGACATCTCAAAATAAAAACAAACGAAGGAAATATTTATAAATTCCTGATTTTGGCTTTCGTTTTATTCGTCTCGGAATCGTGACTTAACAACATCATGAATGAAAACAATTTAAAACTTAATTTAAAGGCTCAGCTAGACACTCCTTCTTTTTTTCCTGACAGATGCCTGCTTAAATTCCGGACGTGTCAGGAAAATTCCTGTCATCTGGGGATCAAGTCTGCTAATGTTAACGTCAAAATCGTGGTTCAATGGTGTTTGAATGGCAATGCTTTTTGCGGGGCTGTCTCTGCCCGGGGGTGCAAGGGGTGCGTAGCACCCGGGCGCAGAGGCCTAAGGGGGCACCGAGGACCGGTAACCTTATACCGTAGTCTGCCAGTTTTGAAAATCACTTAACATGTACCTATTCATCATACATAATCCAGATATCTTTAAAAATATAGGCACCAATATTAATATTGCTATCAAATACCTACGCCTCAGCTTTCGGCAGATTCACTTTGCTTAAGAGGATTGTCAAGCAAACGGTCTCCATACAAACGGCGATAACGTTTCCTTCCCACCCTCTAAACCTTAACCTACAGTAATTATTAATTTTTGGTATTTTTTTGAAATGCCTAAATACTAGGGCTGTACGTTTTGATTTTTTAAATATCTATAATAGATTTCGAAATATTTGCATTTTAGTGATTTCATACAAAACACAGAAGTGCCAATATTTTCAAATCTACAATGAATATTTTAAAAATCAAAACGTACAGCCCTAGTTTTTAGGCATTTCAAAAACATACCAAAAATTCATTGCTGTAGTTTAAGGTTTAGAGGGTGGGAAACGTTATCGCCGTTTGTATGGAGACCGTTTGCTTGACAATCCTCTTAATTGCAACTTGCTATGCTATTGCTATGAAGTGAAAGCCAATTTTGATCTTTTAAGAAGGTATTACCATACTATTATATATTCTGTGGTATTACTAAGAATTAAAAAACATTTTCAACAAACACGAGCACGCGCGCTCATTTGTCATGCCCTTTGGCACTCGCAAAATACGTGAAAAACTATTCGGATCTTTTCAGTTCAATTCATAAACAATGTTATATTTACAATTAGTTGTTATTAACATTTTGAAAGTTTTAGTCCATCCACACAACTCCGTGTGTCTAATATTTTGAGAATGGCATGGGCAACTTCGTCCAGTGCACACTGCACAGCACAGCCTTTTCAGCAGAAACCTGAGAAACTGGGTCTTTTGTGAAAGTCACTGCCTCTGTGGTCTAGTGTTTCGCCAACCCGTGAGAGAGGTTCAGGAGTCCCGGGTTCGATTCCCAGCGACAAATTTTAAAAAGGCCGAATAAATTGCAGTTTTTCACGTATTACGCGGGTTAACAAGGTGAAGTACCTACCTACCAAAGTTTAATAGTAGATTGTAACATAAAGGAGGGATTCTTTAGTAGAATCCTGAACGTTGCGAGTGATTCAAAGTACGTAAATAATAGTCGCCTCATATTTTATTGTAATATTATTATTATTTAATAAAACATAGTGTAACAACTAAATTGAAATCAAATAGAAATATTAAAACTACTAAAAACTTATAATTTATTTACCTACCTATATATTTTGAGACATTTTCGCAATTTTTTATGAAAACTATGGGTTTTCATATATTGCACCCGCGATTTTGCGGGATTTTGTTTCGTGGCTAAGATCGAAGGAGAATAATTACTCGAGAGTGGATTTCAACTATTTTCAACCATATTTATTGTTAATATAGCGGTCATCGGTGTTGTGATCTTCAAAATAATTTAAGATTTATTGAGATGAAATAATACGACTTTTAGTGTCAGTCAACAAGAGAGAATTGATTTACTCTTTTAACCATAGTCCAGATAACACAACATCTTCCTTCTTAATAACAAACAAAAGAAATAAACATTTTCCACTTATAAAATTATGTAACAAACAAACATCTCTCCTCTCATAGAAAAATAAAAATAAAATATTATAATTAATTAATAGCCAAAACGATCAGGTGGTCGACTCACACGACCTGATGATGTTACATAAAATCCTACAGAATTCCTACTACTTCGTAGCTGCGCTGGTGGAGAATCATTAACACTACCAGGATCATTAATACTATTATCACTATCACTCCGAGGATTTTCTAAATCATCATCCGAAATATAAAAAGGAACAAATGTTAAAGGCTTAATAAATATTCTGTTACGAACAAAAAGTGCACTATTGGAAACAATTTTATATGTTCTTTTATCTAATTTCAACAAAATTTTACCTTTTCTCCATTGTTTTCCAACTTTAAATAATACCTCCTCACCTATTAGTAACGGCCTTAAATCCTTCTTATTCAGATCATAATAAACCTTACTTTTAAACTGCTTTCTTTGTAAAACTGATTTAACATTCTTAAAAATTTTAGGCTGTAAATTATCAAAAGATAATGGCAATATACCCCTTAACTTTCTGCTGTAAAATATCTGGGCAGGTGACGGAATTTCATGAGAAATCGGAGTATTCCTAAACTCTAACATTGCTAAATACAGGTCCTTCCCTTCATGTATAGCTTTCTTAAGCAAATTTTTAATAGTTTGAATTGTTCTTTCCACCATTCCATTTGACTGTGGATACTCTGGACTAGAAAATGTATGTTCAAAATTCCACTGCTTACAGAACAATGCAAACTTTTCACTAGAGAATTGTGGACCTCCATCGCTAATAATTAGTTCCGGAATACCATGACGACTAAAAATATGTTTTAAATTGTTGATCACATATTCACTCGTTGTACTAGTTAGTAGTGATAGTTCCGGAAACTTAGAAAAATAGTCAACAACCAATAAATACATTTTTCCATTCAATTCAAATAGATCAGCTGCAACTTTTTGCCATGCATAATTAGGAACTTCATGTGGTATCAATGTCTCTCGTTTGTTGTTATTGCTATAAAGTTTACAAGTTTCACAAGATGAGACAATGTTATAAATATCGTTATGTATGCCAGGCCAATAGAGACAATCGCGTGCTCTTAACAATGTTTTTGTAACACCCATGTGCGGAAAATGCAAACGTTGCAGCATCTCCTGCCTTAACTTCAACGGAACTACAATACTGACTCCTTTGAATATAATATCTGATTTCAAAGTAAAAGTTGATGACGATATAGCTTCAAGTTGCTGCTTTGTTCGCTGAGAAGTGCAACAAATTTCGAGAGCCAATCCAAGAGTTAGTTTTCTTGTTCGCAGAAGTCGATCTTTAACAGCAACATCCGTTATGCCACAAACTAACCTGTCTTTGATTAGATCTTCAGTTAGAGACCCAAACTCACAAGACGCGCTTAGGTCCCGCAACTCCATAACGTAGTTTTCATAAGTTTCACCCTCCTTTTGATTTCGGGTGAAAAACAAGAACCGTTCATATTAAGAAGGAAGATGTTGTGATCTTCAAAATAATTTAAGATTTATTGAGATGAAATAATACGACTTTTAGTGTCAGTCAACAAGAGAGAATTGATTTACTCTTTTAACCATAGTCCAGATAACACAACAATCGGAGCGTTCTATAAACCGGCTCATTGATTAGCAGTGACCTGCTGTCGCTGACTGCTAATTGTTCCAATAGGTACCATTTAACTTAAAATCTACTTAACCCCTAAACTAACACAGGAGGCAGTGATCATCCCGCAACTCTTAGGCCCGTATTACAGAACGAGACTCAAGCCTTGATCTCTACTTAAAACTAGTTTTGAGTCTAGTTTTAATTTTAAAACGGTGCTTGAGCAGAGCTTCAACAAACTAAACTCAAACTCAGATCACGCTAATTTTAAAACAGTGTTTGAGTACTCGACTCAGATTAGCTTATTTTAGAACGATGCTTGACTGCGTAGGTTAGGTTTACGTTCTTATTAGTATTGCCAGGGTTTTATTTCTATTATAATAGTTAGGTTGAATTTAGGGGAAGGGGTGGATGGGAGGTAGAGAGGGACCTCTCCCCACCAAAGCATTTTGCGCGGAAATGCATAATTTTTTGTTTAATTACATTTTGATATTTTACTAAACCTAACCTCAAAATGTATGAGAAAGTCATCTAAGGGGGCGAGCGAAGAGAAAAGAATAGAGTAGAGAGGGAGGACTCACCCATCCCCCCTGCAAAAGCTTTAAGGGGTATTAAGAAATATATTTTCTGTTGTTTGTTAAATATAAATATGAAAATTAAATTTCTAACCTATCACATCACTTGACAAACTTAAGGGGGGATGGGAGAGTCTCCCCTCTCTACTCTTCTCATTTTTCCCTCGCTCGCCTCCCTTAAATGTTTTTTTTAGATTTTTCATACATTTTGAGGTTATATTTGATAAAATTTCAAAATTCATTTAAAAAAATCGAAATGTTTTAATAACGGGCATGGGGGTTCTCCCAACCATCCGCTCCCTTAAATTAGACCTTAACAAATGTAAATATGAGCCCAAATCAATGCTCAAGCGTGGTCTCGACCATACTCACGTAAACAGAGATCAAATTCCTTCTAAGCAGAGATTTTAGTTCTAAAATCAGTTGAGTATTGCTCGAGCATCGTTTGAAAATTAGCATGATCTGAGTTGAGTTTAGTTTCTTGAATTAATAAGGTCGTCTTCATCATATTCCGTTTTACGAAAAACTAACTGCAGTGACAAAACCACCCATTATAATCTTCTTCGATTCCTATAATTCTAAGCACATATACCTTATTTATTAAAATTAACGTGTAATTGTTCAATTCCAGTCATAAACATATTTAAATCACATTGCGACGCAACATTTACTTTGCCTAATTATGCGTAAAATGAAACTCATTCTGCTAAAACCAAATTTCGTAATAGGAAACTGACTATTATCATAGATAGACGCAAATCTCTATCAAGAGATCAGCTGAGTCTCGACTCAAGCTTTGTTTTGGAATCAACAGGGTGCTTGAGACTAGATTCAATAATTAAGTAGAGACAGGTGATTAGAGTTCAAGCAGTGCTTGAGTGTTTCGCTTTTTCAATGTCTGAATTAGGAAACTTTCAAGTTTCCAAGATGTCAATCACCTTAGAAGACAATGAACCTGTTGTATATAGACCATATAGGCTAGCAATAAAAGAAAAGGAAATAGTTAGGGATATGGTCAAGGATCTTCTCGAGAATGACATCGTCAGACCATCTACTTCTTAATATTCTAGCCCCGTAGTGCTTGTAAAAAAAAAGACGGGTGACTATCGTCTTTGTATAGACTACCGCGCATTAAATAAAAAGACCGTGAAAGAAAACTACCCAATGCCTCTTATCGACGACCAACTAGATGTCCTTTCAGGGAATAATTTCTTCACAACCCTTAATTTGGCATCTGGGTACTATCAGGTTTCGATCGCTGAACAGGATAAATATAAAACTGCATTTGTGACGCCCGAAGGGCATTTAATAGGATGCCCTTCGGTCTTGCTAATGCCCCAGCCACTTTTCAAAGAATTATGCACCAGGGGGCTTACCATCAGCAAATAAGAAACCATTCAGTTCAAAAGCAGGCCGTAAAAAAGACTGCTTAAGGACTGCTTTCATACTAACCGTTGAGATCATGGTACGAAAAAGTAAAGCCGTTCAATATAAGTCCTGCTATAAGAGCTCATAGTAAGGCCCCAGGGGGCTTACCATCAGCAAATAAGAAACCGTTCAGTTCAAAAGCAGGCCTTAAACAGGACTGCTTTAGGCCGGCTTTCATACTAACCATTGAGGTCATAGTACGAAAATGTAATGCAGTTCAATATAAGCCCTGCTATAAGAGCTCATAGTAAGGCCCCAGGTTCTAGGTAGTCTTCGCTATAAAGAGGCTCTAGCATATTTAGACGATATTATTATACCATCAACAGATATTTCAGAGGGTTTAGAACGTCTTGAAATCGTATTACGACTTTTGTCTAATGCTTGTCTTACTTTAAAGATGGAAAAGTGTGTCTTCTTTGGACGATCTGTAGATTATTTAGGTTTTGAGGTTTCGGGAGATGGTATAAAGCCAGGGTCAAAAAAAAATCTCAGCAGTCGAGAACTTTCCCTCGCCGACAAATCAGCACCAGCCCCCCTAGCCAAAGTAACATTTGCAAATTTTCGTTATCGTTTCGCTTCGGAACATGTATGGATTTGACGTTTTAAATTTCGATAGTTAACGAAACCTTATGTCAATCCCATACATGTTTCGAAAGCGAAGCGATAACGAAAATTTGCAAATGTTACTTTGGCTAGGCCCTCAGGTTCGGCAATTCTTAGGGTTAGCCAGTTATTTTCGACGCTTTGTACAAGATTTTTCGATAATCGCCAAACCACTCACTCAACTTCTTAGAAGGGATGCAGCATTGGTGTGTGTGGGGACAGGATCAGCAAAATGCTTTCAAAATTTTAAAATGTAAATTGGTTCAGAAACCTATATTAGCTTTGTATGACCCTAAAGCTCAAACTGAACTCCACACCGATGCGTGCAAAATAGGTATCGCTGGCATTTTACTACAAAAGGATGATAATAATAAATTAAGACCAATTGCTTATTTTAGTAGGCAAACTACACCGGAAGAACAAAACTATTCTTCCTATGACTTGGAGACTCTGGCTGTAGTTGCTTCTTTTCAAAAATTCCGGGTTTACCTTGTAGGCATTAACTTTAAAGTGATTACTGATTGCAACTCGTTACGCGCTACATTTTCAAAACGCGATATGATACCAAGAGTCGCTCGATGGTGGACGTTTATGCAAGAATTTGATTTTAGTATAGAGTATAGAGCTGGGGTATCTATGAACCACGTTGACGCACTTAGCCGCAATCCACCTACAGAACAACAAATTAAATATTCTGTTCACAACGTAATGCAATCTGATTGGATTACGACTGTCCAAAACGCCGATTCCGAAATTCAAAGAATTATTGGCATTTTAAATGACGCAAATTTAAATGATGTTACTGATATAAAAAATAACTATAAATTAAAAAACGGTAAATTATTTCGCATCACCCCTGAAAGTGATCGGTGGGTTGTGCCTAAGGGCGTCCGGTGGCAAGTAGTAAAACAAAACCATGATGATATAGGTCATTTTGCCTTAGAGAAGACTCTCGAGAAAATAAAACTTCATTTCTGGTTCCCCAAATTAAGGCGTTTTGTTAAGAAATATGTCTCATTTTGCCTAGAGTGTGCGTATTCCAAAGCTTCAGCAGGCAAAAAGCCTGGTTTCCTAAATCCAATCGAAAAAGTTAGTCAACCATTTGATACTGTACATTTAGATCACGTTGGTCCTTTTGTCAAAAGTAGTAGAGGTAATATTTATATACTGGTCCTTATTGACGCATTTACTCGTTTTATTTACTTAAAACCAGTTTGTAGTACTAAAAGCAGTTTAACCATAAAAGTAATGCGTGAATATATGGGTATATTTGGTGTGCCACGTAGGATAATATCTGACCGAGGAACATCATTTACTAGTGATTCCTTTATTTCTTGTCTTTCATTACCGAAAAAGGCATTAGTCATGTCCTTAACGCGGTTGCCACTCTTAGGGCAAATGGGCAGGTTGAGCGCTATAACAGAGTTATCGTAGATTCTTTGACAGCTAAATGTGTAGGCACTTCGGAAAGTAAATGGGAGGAACACTTACCAGAAATACAGTGGGGAATCAATAATGCCTTCAACAAGGGTATTAATAGAACACCTGCGGAAGCCCTTCTTGGTGTCCGACCAAAAGGTGTTAGTGATAGTAGGTTAATAGCGGCAATTGATGAGGGTGTTACAACGAATACTCCAAATTCTGATCTGGATTCCATTAGAGATGAGATTAGCTCCTTTGTAACTAGTTCTCAGCAACAACAAAAAGAGAGATATGATAAATCAAGATCTAAACCTATCAAATTTAAGGAGGGAGACTTAGTCAGAGTAGAGAGGCAGGTGCCTGCTACGGGTAGTAGTAAGAAATTGATCCCCAAATTTCAGGGTCCTTATAAAATTACAAAGGTTTATGACCACGATAGGTATCAGATAGAAGACACTCCTTTGACCAGAAAAGGTAATAAGAAATATTCTACCGTGGTTGCTATTGATAAATTAAACCATTGCTCAACTTTTCACGACCTAATGACAATATTCTGAGTGAGGAGGAATCAGACTAATTTGCATGCTTTATTAAAAATAATATTATTTATTATCATTGTTTAAATAATCTATACCAGGTATAACCATTGCTTTTTTTTATTATACAGAACAATGAGGTCTGTGATTATATTTGTATCAGGACAATGAGGCCTGTTATATACAATTTTATTATATTTCTTGTACCCAGAACAAAAGTGGTCTGTGGTAATAATATTCTGGGGGACAATGAGGCCCATTTCAAAACACAAATATTTTATTACAATGTTGATATTTTTTATTTGTTTGTTATTTTATATTGGTATTACTTACCTACGTCAGGTTATGTGAAAACCTGCAATTTATTTTTAACTTTGCATTGTAAGTACATAAAATTGACTGAATTTGATTACCAAGTCATGGAAACCCAAATTATCTAAATTAAAGTGTAAGGTCACACTTATTATCGGATGGCCGAATCTGTTAGCTACCATACACAATTATTAATATTTATTGTTATGATTGTTTTAACCTGACTATTTTAATATCGTATTTTTCTACTAAAATAATTTATTAATAGTTTATAATCTTTTAAAAGTCGTGAAACGACGATAGTCTATTATCTTTTAAAAGTTGTGAAACGACGACGCTCGGTCGGACGCCATCTTGTTGTTTACGCCAACTAGCACTATAAAAGGGGCAAGAAGGTCGTTGTTCGAACGTCGTCCAGTGCACAGCTACAGCAAAACGGTACAGGGGCCTTACTATGAACTCTTATAGCAGGGCTTATATTGGACTGCCTTACTTTTTCGTACTATGACCTCAACGGTTAGTATGAAAGCAGGCCTTAAGCAGTCCTGTTTAAGGCCTGCTTTTGAACTGAACGGTTTCTTATTTGCTGATGGTAAGCCCCCAGGACTGTGTATGGTAATTGGTAATAGTCAATACTGCTGATTTTGTAAGTATTACTTGTATTTGGTATATCATTAAATTAATTAATGTTATCTTCTTTGGCTAATTATATTGAGTTATGAGGTCTATAATGATTGATTTAAGTAATAATAATACATAAATTACAGCAGAAGGTGTCTATATTATTTTAAATAAATCCAATAGTAAGCAATCATTCTTATTATTTCTCCATCCACTTCCACTGAAAACTAGACACCTTTACATAATATATATCTATCCCTTACACCCGGTCGCTCGGTAGCGCATCTACCCCTTTTTAATATACTATATCTATGAACCAAATAGATACGCATAGTACGTAGTAAGTAAGATAAGATAGTAGATGGCGCTAGAGCTGCCTTGTGTCATAAAGCATGAATTAATAATATATTGAACTGCCCTACTTTTTCGTACCATCTTTAAACTTTAACCAAACAACTACACCCAAAGCGACGGAACGCAGCCCTATACTGAAATATTTTTAGTCTATACAAAAGTACTCTGTTCTGTGGTCTGTGCTATGCATCTATGGTTCATTAAAAACAAAGAGAGTCTGAGGGGAGAGGAAGCGAAGGAACGAAAGAAAATTTGAAGGTACTCTTCACAACAAAATACACAAAGTCTTCAAAAGAAACATAAGGCAGCCCTGAAACTCGTAAGTTATAAAATAAGAAACCTTAATTTCTAGGTTGAATGAAATGAAAACTACAGTTTGATTGAACGCTGCTAGTGACATGAGCTAGAAAGAGAAAGAAATCCGATTTAGCTGTCATTGTCATGTCATTAATTTATTCAGATTTTTTTGATTGACTGCTCATCAGAAAAGTGTCGTAGAATTTTATTTTACTTGGCACTAAGTACAAAAATATCAATGTTAAGATCTAAAGCTAAGTAACTAATTAATTGCGAATTGCCTTCAGTAATAACTAGCACTTCTATGTAAGTAGAAAATGGTTTATTGCCCATGTTTATCAGACGAATGACGTTTGCCTAGTTGCATTGAATAAACCTAATTGTAATTCCAGATGTAAATGGGAGTAACAATGAGGTATTCCTGCAGCTGCAAATGAACAGTAAAGAGACAAATAATATTCTTATATTATTTTATTGGTGTAGAAGATTGTAGCCACAATAATGAAGAGTGCATTGCCTAAGGAAAAATCGGGCAAGATGAGGATCAGAGCTTTCCCTGTAAGTTTGACCCAATATTACATACACACAATAATTTTATATAAGTAATCACTTTTAGTAATGTTTCCTACAAAAGTTTAATAACTATGTGTTTACTGCATGCCTGAAAAAATACAACACTGAATATAAATACAGCAAACCCTGTTTTAATTATACCTAACTAATAGGAGCATTGAGTGTTTCTAAATGATTCATATCACATCTTTTGATGAGTACTTAGGCTTTTTCAGTACCAATATTGTTTATTTACAAACAGAATAGTAAACCAACTGTTCTATGAAATGGTGAAAAATTAAACTAGGTACAATGCAATTACTTTAACAATGTACAACAGAAGTGACAAACTTCAGAGTGCTTGTGGTACAAAACGATGTATTTTAATTTTCAATCCGTAAAGTTTTCTCTTACTCTCTATTATCAATTTAAGCCTGGCCACATACAGACAGAACCCAGATTCGGAATTTATGAAGATTCTGTAGTCTGTACGGAAAAATCCTGCATGTGTGTGGTAGGTCCATTGATTTGTATGGATTGGCTGCATTCGGTATTACATATGTATGGAATTCTGTCTGTGAGTGGCCAGGCTTAATCACATTTTATGCAGTCATACATTTTTGACAATAATGCCAACAGCGCCCCCTGCCATTTCACAAAAAAGTGGGTTTGACTGTATGTAAAAAGCTAAAAGAGTACTAAACATCCGAATAATAATCTCAACATTCAATATAAAACTTATCCTCTTTACAAAATAATTTTAACAGACCGGGTTATGGCAATCCTGATATGTATGTCATTAATTTAAAAATAGAAATCATCAATTTCAGTTTGGAACAAAATTTTTGTGTGTATTATGTCATAATTATATTTTGACAAGAGTGAAAAATCAAAGAATTATCCAAGTTTATTGTATTGATATTTAATGTTTTGTATTGATTTTGTACAATGTTTGTGTAACATTATTTTAAATTAATTATTTCATCATGACAAGAAAATTTCAAGTATGGAACTACTCGGAACCATATTACCAAATGTATCCAGACACCTGGGTGTGTACATTATTGTTTGTTGACATTCCAAAATATGTTAATAAAATTTCAAAAAAACTTAAGTGACTACTTAATATCTTGGTATTTAAACTTCTTCTTCTTTAATCTTCTAATTTGTGTAAGACACATTTAGATCTAAGTAGGCATTTTAGTGAATCCTTATTTAATTTATCAAGCCCAAGCGGTCTCTGGCAACCGGACAACAATAAAAAATCTATTGTGTCTTGTTTTTCAGGCGTTGACGAGTTAAGAACCCCTTTAGTAATCATAACAATTTACTTTTTACTTATTAATATATCAAGTGCTTTTTCTATGTAGGTATAGAGCTAAATATGTAATACAAGTGACTAAAACAGATGATAGGTATTTAATTCTTAGTTACCTTTTAATTTATATTTTATATTGACAAAGTCGTTTATAAACTGGAATTCAAAAGTTCACTATGCAGCAAAATTATTTAATATTTTTTGTATTTATTTACATCCAAGTTAAAAGTTAGTGAATCGAATCATAAATTGTTTATTGACTTTGTGTGTTAACACAGATGACTATGGACGAGAAGTATGTAGAGAGTATATGGAGTTTATTGAAAAATGCAATACAGGAGATACAAAAGAAAAATAACTCTGGCCTCTCTTTCGAAGAACTGTATCGCAATGCCTACACAATGGTCCTTCACAAACATGGTGAAAGACTGTACACTGGCTTGAAAGAAGTGGTCACTCATCATTTAGAAACAAAGGTTTGAATGACACTAATTATTTACTATTATTTTTAAGTTCTGTTCTGCAATTATAATAAATAATATGATTTGTCCAACTTTTAAAGTGCATTATTCAAATTTCTAGGTCCGTGAAGATGTTCTCCACTCGCTACACAATGGATTCCTGCAGACTTTGAACAATGCCTGGACAGATCATCAAACTAGCATGGTTATGATTCGTGACATACTAATGTATATGGACAGGGTATATGTACAGCAGAATGAAGTTGATAATGTTTACAATTTGGGACTCATTGTTTTTAGAGACCAGGTAACTATATTAATGCTCATTAAATAATATTATTTAAAAAAAGACTTATGTAATATTTGAAGACACAATTTAGTGTCATTTCAGGGGTACGTATCAGAATGTCTAAAGTTAGAATGTCTAAACTTAAAATGGCAAAGTTCAAAATGTCAAAAATCAAAATTCAAATGGTTTAAAATGTCGAAAATCATTATGTTTAACTTCAAAATAGCAAAATTCAAAGTATCAAACGTATCAAATACTTGACGAGTTGAAATATCAATGGTCATTAAGTCTAAAGTTCACAATGATTTATTTGAATTGGGTTGGATCTTAAAACGAATCGCTTTCTTTGAGGTTAATTGAGTCTGTGGAGGTCTTTGGGCTTCGCCTGAAATGCTTTATAGCAAATTTAGCTGCCGGAAATGAGCCTAAACTAGTCTACTGGGACTTAGAAACCGTAGACCATAGGTCACGAGATAGGTGCGAGGAGCGTAGCGACGAGCATGTTAGGTTGACATGAACCCAGCGCGCGAGCCGAGCGAGCGAAGCGAGCGTGCCGCGGCAGCGGCCGGCGAAGCGCCAGAAAAAAATCTATTTCAAACTCAATTGGTGGATTTTGTTCGGCGGCTACTTAATCAGTGACTGGCACCGGCTACCGAATCAGGAAGCGGCGTGGCTATGGTGATGTGCGGCGGAGACACAGAGGTTAACACGCAATTATTTTACCTAATTAATTAGGTACCTAAATGAAAGAAAGGCATAAGTAAATTCTTTACGTCATTATATGTATTTTGACTATTAGACATTTTAAGTTTTGATCATTTAAACTTAGACATTTTTAGTTTGGACTATCTGACCGCTTGACATTTTCGTTTTTGACATTTTGAACTTTCGACATTTTAATCGTTAGACATTCAAATTTTTGACATTTTGAACTTTCCCATTTTAAGTTTAGACATTCTAACTTTAGACATTCTGATACGTACCCCATTTCAGTCTATTCCAGAACCATGTCCTGCCTGTATTACAAGCTCTTAGAACTTGTCAGTTTTCAATGCGATATGTCTCTTATTTGCTATACAGCAAGAAAGAGATGATAAACCTGGCAAGTTTGAAGAGATTGTAATATATGTATGTATAATATGGGGTACTGTCCATCAGCCATTTTTGATGCCCCACTGCTGGGGCACAGGCCTTCCTTATGGGTGGTAAGGAGGATGGGCCATAACCCACCACGCGGGCCTAATGCGGATTGGTGGGTGTTAACGACTGCAAATGCAGCCGGGACCAACCGCTTAACGTGCCTTCCGAAGCACGGAGGAGCTCGAGATAATAAATTTTTGGTTACCCATCCCATGACCGACCCTTGCGAACGTTGCTTAACTTCAGCAATCGCTGGGCCAGGCGCTAAACCACTGCGCCACCGAGCACCTTCAGAGCATTGGACCGGACTTCCAAAGGTTCTGAATTCCCACCTGAGAATATGATCTGGTGCGAGTCAATTTTCTTCTAGTATACTATTTAGTATTATCATATTTGTTGGCTAGGTGGTTCGATACGGTTGCATCCGCGACCACCTCCGTCAGACACTGCTCGAATTAGTGGCGCGCGAGCGTCGCGGCGAGGTGGTGGACCGCCTGGCCATCCGCAACGCCTGCCAGATGCTCATGGTGCTCGGCATCAACTCCCGCTCCGTCTACGAGGAGGACTTTGAGAAGCCCTTCTTGCATCAATCTGCTGAATTTTATAGAGTAAGTGCTCTTTTTATTAGGGTTGCCAGATCGCCTAGACAAAAAACCGAACATTTTTGTCAAAGGGTACCCCCTTTGATTTTTTTTGTTACAATTTGACGAATACTCAAAGGGGAACCTTTTAATTTTGACCAGATCAAACAGAGAAAGCTGAGCGAGCGGGTTGGGGCCGTGCGTGGGTAGGCGAATCGCGCGGCTAGGAGCGGGCGGAGAGCGCCACTTTCCCCGCCCGCAAGTCTTGCTTACTACCCGCCAGAATAACACAGCTTTTGCTCTGTAAATTCCAGGGTTGGAAAAAATCAAAAATCACTAATTTTTTTCAAAAAATCGAAAAAATCATTATTTTTTCGATTTTTAACCGACTTCATCAAAAGGAGGAGGTTCTCAATTCGATTGTATGTTTTTTTTTTTTTTTTTTTTATCGTTGTTCGCGCGTATCTTCGACATTTATGGACCGATTTAGATAATTCTTTTTTTGTTCGATTGAGTTTTCTTGCGAGATGTCGAGAATCGGTTCAGTAGTTTACAAGTAATCCTGAAAATACTATGAAATTAAATCAACTAACTTGACAATTTTGTTATTTATGAACCGAATTAGATGATTTTTTTTGTTGGGGAAGGGATACCTTTGTGTAGTCTTTTTAACCGACTTTAAAAAAGGAGGTATTGTATGTATGTTTCTCCGCGATTATCTCACGTTTGGCTAGGCCGATTTTTCTACCTAAATAATATACTTACCTACACTACCTAATACAGAAGGTACTTACACTAAAAATAAAAAAATAAAAAAATAAAATTATTAAAAATTTAATAAAAAAAAGGCTGGAGTACATATTCCTTTTTTTATTCTAAAAGCCCCACCCGACTTCAATAGACGTGTTTTATTATAACAATGATAATGCGTATCTAATGATTTGAATATTATTTCTTGCTTTTTAGAGGCAGGTTTTTTGAAGTCGGTTTTTTTGTTTTTTAAACAATTTTTTGCTTGAGCCTTTAAAATCCACTTAATATAGTGCGTGAAACCACAACGCGCTTTTGTTTGACTTATTTAACACTTTAATTCGGAAGAAACACAAGTAAAGATCAATAAAACAGTTCAAAATAAAAATGCCTGGTGAAAGTTAAATATTAGGACAGATGATTTAGCGGTTTTTTTAGAAGAAAAAACAGTATAAAGCCGTAATTCTAACACAAAGTTACATTTAATATACATTTTTATGTGTCTATCAATTATTTAAAATTAAAAAAAATATATTTTTATACAAATAGGAAAGAAAAAAGGCAATTTGATTTAATCAATGATTTTTATTCAAAAAATCTCTTGATTTTATTTAAATCAAGATTTAAATCAATGTGATTTAATCATGCCAACCCACTAAATTCTCTCGTGAGTGAGATATATAATGCGCACAGCTATGGAATGGAATTCCCTGCCGGCGTCTGTGTTTCCGAGCGCATACAACCTGACTCTATTCAAGGCCAGAGTGAATAAGCACCTTCTGGGCAAGCTCGCTCCATCGTAGACCCTGTCTTTGCCTTTGGGCAAGACTGGGGTCAAGAGCAAACCCATTAAATATATAAAAAAAAAGTATTTAATCGTGTATTTTTAAAAAACGGACTTTCTATTGTCCGGTTTTCTAAAATTTTCTAGACCGGACAGCCGATCAAAAAACCGTACTGTCCGGTCTAAAACCGGACATCTGGCAACCCTAGTTGTGATAGAGACAGAGCTATAAATCGTGTATAGCGCCGCACTACGCTACGAATTACGATATTTATAGTAATCACTGTACCTATAGTAATCAGGAACACAAATCACAATCATATTGCTAGATAACCAGTTTCCTGCCTCTGAATTTTCACTTTAAGCCCACTTTTTCTTAATGATCATCTCCATAATGTTTCTTAAAGTGTCCATGGTTTTATTTATATGCTACAGTTTGGCTTTATTATTTTCAGTTTTTTTTTAAGTTACAATTGTTTGGGGAATTAATTAATTGGGTGACTGGAAATAATTAAAGGCGACTGTTAATGGGATACTTAATTACTAAACCGGGCAGCAGTTTTTTATTTGGGCGACAAAATAACTAAACAGGCGACTAACAGTGGATTACAAACATACTTAAAACGTTATGGGTGACAAATAATTTAAGTTAGCAGTTAAAACTCTAAATGGGTGACAAAAATGGCTGACTGAGTGGGCAACTATTATACCAAGTAGGTAACTATATAACTGATTTAAGCTGCCCAACGTTGTATTTTTAACGCGTTTTTATTAGGTTGCTTTCTCGTTTGTTTCTTTATTTGTTTTTTGTCATCTCGATTAGGATAATAGTTAATTAAAAGTTAATTAGGTCCCGCCGTCCCAACACTTTGCGATCCAAGTTTATAAAAACAAAACGTCTTATTATAACCCTGTGGTTGGGATGTGTCGGAGTTACAATGAAGTGGCGCGTAGTAGCAAAGACATCGACATTTTTTACCCTAATTTCGCGCGGTATAAGAAGACTTTAACTAACCTCCTTAAAGACCAGGAATCAATGCCACCCTAAACTTATAAAACTTAATTTGTATAATTACCTAAGATTTTATTGTTGATTTATTTTTGTATTTTTTTATATAATTCATTTCATTTGTTAAAAATAAGTTGTTCCCTACCTACTGTTAATTTATTTTTCGTTTAATTGTGAGTATTTATTAGTTTTTGCATTAGATAATAATTAATCATGCTGTGTACACTATTTGTGGATTATTGTCTAGTCTATGTCTTATTCTTGAAGTTGTTATTTTAGAGATGATTATTCCTTGACCTATTTATAAATAAATAAATAAATAAGTAGTCCCCTTTTCAATTAAATATATGACAAATTTTAAATGTTTTGTGTGCCCTAAGGTTGTCGCCCAAATCGTAATTTAGTCGCCCGTTCTGAATAACTAGTTACTCAATTTGTATTTTAAAGTCACCCATTTTAAATATCTGTAGTCGCCCTCAGTCCGTCGCCACCCTAGTATTTCAGTATTTTTGATACCCAAAATGGGAATTTATCGCTACCCGATTAAATACTACCCAATTGTTTGTTGTAGATGGAATCTCAAAAGTTCTTGGCGGAGAACAGTGCGGCGGTGTACATCGCGCGTGTGGAGGCGCGCATCGGCGAAGAGGCGGAGCGGGCGCGGCACTACCTCGACGAGACCACGGAGCCGCGCGTCGTGGCCGTGCTCGAGCACGAGCTCATCGAGCGCCACATGAAGACCATCGTCGAGGTATACGACAAGTTGCCGCTTAGCAACAAAATGCTTCGAACGGTTTTCTATGTGCCGCCCACACGCTTCTTATATTAACCAGCCCCCCTAGCATGACCACTGAAATGCGATATGTTATAGTAATTTATCACATTACTGTCAAAAGACAGTAGTTTTTTTTTTCAGTGAGTTGAGTGTCGATAAATTGCTATATCACTCAATATAATAGCGTGATTCGGTATCGGTAGTCATGCTAGAGGGGTTGAAGCCACTGCCTAAAGACAAAATCGTTCGCGGGCGAACGCTACCCGATGCTTGACCACGACACGACAGTGCTACGCACAAAAGCGAGTCTAGCATCTAAGTTATAGCGCAATCTCTTTTTTTTTTATTCACAACGTGATAGTGCTTGGCCTTCACCTCACCTGATGTTAAGTGACGAAGCGCGCGCGTGAAGTGGAAGCGCACTACACCCGGAAACCTCATCACTGGGGAACTGGCTATCTTAACTCTAACTGCCGAAACACAACAATCTCTAAATTATTGTTATGGCGTCAGACTTAGGTAAGATGGTGGTAGCTAGCCAGGCTGAATTGAAATAGGCCCTACCACCAACCAAACCGACTACAAATGTACCCCCCTCCATGGAATCGAACCCGGGACGGAATTCCGTATGTATGTGGCCATTCTAAGACGCAGTTAGAATGGCCACATACATACGGAATTCCGTACATACGTTATTCCGATCGCAGCTAATTCATACAATACCACACACAAATGATTTTAATACATTATCGAAATTGCGTTCGGAATTCCGAATCGAGGGCTCTATTTTTGAATCGCTCGTATGACATAGTTTTGTCGCATGCGACTTCCAAGTCGCATGACGCCGATTTTCCGTATTTTTGTATCGTTCGTTTCCGGTGCTGCCAATATAAACGAAATGTTGGATTTTATCCGTTCCACGCAGAATCTAGAGAAAACTGGTAATTATCGCAATGAAAACGAAACGTAATAGGTATCCATGTTTCTATAGGCTGTTACATAAATATGTTTGTTTTTTAGTAGAAAAGAATATCGCTCGCCGTATCGTATCGCTCGACTGTTAACGAGTGAGTGGGCACTTATTGCTGTCGAGCGATTTAAAAATATGGAAAGTCAAATGTCGAACGAAAATCAGTAGAAACAAAGCGCTCGACACCAGTCGAGTGATTCACAAATAGGGCCCCGGGATGTGGCCGGGCTTACACGGGTGGGCGAGCCACTAGACCACGGCGGCGGTCTTCTGTCTCTTATAGTTATTTTGTACACAGATGGAGAACTCGGGCGTGGTGCACATGCTGATGCACACGCGTACGGCGGAGTTGGCGTGCGTGTATAAACTGTTATCGCGCGTGCCAGAGGGGCTGCGCACTGTGGCGGACGCGGTGTCCGCGCACTTGCGGGAGCAAGGCCGCGCGCTCGTCACCGACACGCACCACAACACCAACGCCATCGCCTTCGTACAGGTACTGTGCAATGAGGGCTACCGCTTTTTAGCTCACCAGTTGGCGCCACATTCGCGAGAGGTCTTTGTAAAAGTTTGTTCCCTACGGCCCTACGGGTGTAAAAGTAAACAAATCTTAGATAATACCAATTTATTAAAAATATTAATATTTATTATTAATATCTCAACATTTTATTTATTTTAGAAATAAACGTACGTAGCTCACACACAAAGTATGAAATTTGACGTTTCGAAGACCTCACGCAACACCAGCGCCTCTAGCGGCGAATTCATACGCGTTAGCCCTCATTAGCATTACCACCGAAACTAGACATATCGTGTAATATTGCGTTTTATCTACACTCGGCAAGGAACTTACCGATTACACCGCGCCTTTACCCCCGATTTGGTGTATTCACTCGTGCCGTTTTTTTTTTTATTTACTATAAACACATTTTTTCTTTTCAGAATCTACTCGACCTGAAAGACAGATTTGATCACTTCCTGCAGAACTCGTTCAATAATGATAAGATTTTCAAACACATGATCGCGTCCGATTTCGAATATTTCCTAAACTTAAATAACAAATCTCCGGAGTTCCTGTCACTGTTTATTGATGGAAAACTCAAGAAAGGCGAAAAAGGCGTAAGTTCATTTTTTTTTCCTTTTCTTATTATCATTAATATTTTTCTTCGAATGACTCAATCAATGACCGGAACCGCTTACCGTTAAAGGGGTTTTTAATTGGGTATTTCATAGACTTGTTTTTAAAAACCCTATCAATACGGTAACCCTATTGAAAGGGTAACCCAAGTAAGCAGTTACCGAATACGAAAACCCTATCGAGGAAACCCTATGAAGGCTTTATGAAGGGGTTTAAAAACGTGTTCAAGCAATTTATACCTAGTTCCACCTGGGCAGAAGGACCAGAACCGCTTACCGTTACTGGGGTTTTGATTGGGTATTTCATGAACCGCTTACCGTTAAAAGGGTTTTTGATTGGGTATTTCATAGACTTGTTTTCAAAAACCCTATCAATACGGTCGACTAACCCTATCGAAAGGGAAACCCTATCATTTGGTAAGATTTTTAATAGGGTTTCCCTATCAATTGGGTTAACCAAAAAAGTGGTTTTCCGGTCCCTGGACTCAATAGCTCTGGTTCGCTGGTAGGTTACGAGCACGATACTGGTGAATTTGTACGAAAGTGGGCGAATTGAACTTTGCTCATTTACACTAATCAGTCGCCAGTTCGAATTTGGCTATCTTTGATGTAATGCAGTGTTTCTTAAACTTTTTGCATTCATGGACCACTTTCAGAAATTAAAAATTCCACAGACCAGCGTCAAAGAGTATTTTAAGGAAAGAAAACAAGTCATAAGTAAAAAAAAAAACACTTTTATTGGTAGTTTCATTTTTGGAAGGGTTAGCTGCGGATCCCTGATACTCATGCTACGGACCCCTAAAGGGTCTAATCTAATGCATGTCGTGTCGCCTCACTAGATTAATAAGTCTTATTAATCTAGTGGATACTAATCGAAGATAATATTTTGTACAAATGAAGATGTGTTAGATGTGTGAATACCGTACGTGACGTGTCGTCCTATATTATTATTTCTCACACAGATGAGCGAACAAGAAATAGAAGCAGTGCTCGACAAGACAATGGTGCTGTTCCGTTTCCTGCAGGAGAAGGACGTGTTCGAGCGGTACTACAAGCAGCACCTCGCCAAGCGGCTGCTCCTCAACAAGTCCGTGTCGGACGACAGCGAGAAGAATATGATCTCCAAACTGAAGGTCAGCCTCACACGTCAGGGTTAAGCCGCTAATACACCTGCAAGAACTTCTGCGAGAACTTACACTCACAGCACAGAATATATACTCTAACGCGAAAAGAAACGACACGGCAAAGGGTTGTACATTTGTTTACCGTGGTTATACTGTCGCTCGCCGCTCGCTTGTCGCACTGCAATCCGTATTGTACCGCGATTCGCACGGACTGACTAATACGCGACGCAACATAAGATAATCATGCCCGGCGGCCGGCGTTATTGTTGTGTTTATGCCTGCTTGGCAACAACCAAAAACAAAATCCTAATACATGTTTCTCCGTATTTTAAAATATACGAAATATTAGTCATGCCTTTACTCTTCCTTTCACCTGACTTTAATAATAAAAAGGCTCTGAAAACAAGGATTTCAGACGATTAAACTCGTAAACTCGCAAGTAGGTAGGTAAAATTGTCAATAAATAAAAATATATATTATAAATCAAACCTTTCTTTCATAAACATGTTAAAGATTAAAAAACTGATTATATATAACAGAAAATATAGTATAAGAGTTGTGATTCATGATGTACCCAATATAATTTAAAGATTAGAAAATCTTATTAGAAATCAAATCTATCTTTCATTAACATGTCCGTGCACAAGTTTATATTTCCTAACATACTTACTATGAAATTTCCTATACCACAAGTTTAAATTCCATTTTGGTATCAACCCTAGCGCTTACACGCTCTGGCTCAAGGTCGCTGGCGCTCGAACTCTCACGTACAGAGTGTGTCACGGCTGTGCTCACAGCCTGTCACACAGTAGCTTGTGAACGCGTGACAAACTGTCGCCAGTGCATTTGCTATTAGTTAACACTTGTAAGCTACTGTCCGACAGGCTGTGGGACACTTCTTGCAGAAGTTTACTTACAGGTGGAAACGCGGCCTTACACCAACGTGTATACCATCAGTATCAACTCTGCTAACCTAAGTCTTGACTTTTTCGGTTTGAATATGAGTTGCAACCAGGGCTCTGTCACTATCAGCGCAAGTATGAAGCGCTCGGCGACCTCTGAGAGGACAAATTTCATACGTCAGAAAAGATAAGACCTACGCGATAGAAAGAGGCAACTACTAGGTGAATATTTTGTTACGAAGGGAGCGCTGTGCGACCAGAATGGGGAGATGTCACAAAATTTATCCCGCTTGGTGGCGCTACTGCTGCTGGAGACCTTTGTACGGGCATTTATCCCCAATTTTCCCGTTAATTTTAAATTATATCTAAAAATGGTTAGACGCTGAACAGGAAATTAATTAAAGATCGAATTGAAGAAAAAGAAAACCAAAATGTGTTGGAAGAAAATTTGATATTTACAAAAATTCGCTTCCGACATCCAAAAATTAGTACAAAACAACAAAATGACAGGATTACATCTACACTAGCGCCAAGTTAGCGGCAGTGCACCGACTGGTGGACGATTTGTGAATCAACAAAATTATCCTGCCATTGCACTTTGTGTCCGAGCAAGAGTCGCAATTTATTCAAACGATTTTGCGGAGTGCAACTTCTGTACACTAGTACTGTTATCTATTCTGTGCTGTAACTTATCGGTCGTAGGACAGGTCCCATGTAAAGGTAGGTCCAGATTTTTGTACGTGCAATAATATTTAAAGGTACTATACTTTTTTCAAAGCACGCGAACCTTATTGTTCGAGCACATGCTCAGGTGAGGACCCACAGAGATTCATCCAACAAAAATTAGATCCCGGATTAATTATAATATCGTGCCATTGTCGAAGATAGAAAATGCCTAAAGACAAACCCGCCAAGCTTGGAATTATACCCTCGGGTTGCCTTAAAAATTTGCTAGGGCTAATACTAAGAACAAAAGTTAATAACACTTAAAATAATATAGAAATATGTAAAAGTGAAACTTTGACGAGACAGTAGAGAGAGAAAGAGAGCGCAATCAAAAGAGCAGTAATTCAATTAGTCATGTAAGTAAAGATCTGAAATAGTTTATATAGCAAGTATTCATAGTTCTCATGATTATTTTGGTTTACAACTTTCCCAGAAAGATGGTATGTTAAGGGATGTGGAACCCCGAGACTTCCATTGTATAATCGGTGACGTTTCGCAAATCGAGAATTCTGTCAGTGATTAGTGGCGTCCTGTACCAAGCCCCCGCCCTTCACACATTCTGCAAAATTCTTTACCCTATGGACATTTCGTAAGTGTCCGTTTTTATGAAAATCTCTAGTAGATTTGGAGACAATCTTGCTTAAAGTCTTTGTTTTAAACTGTTTGTTGTGTTGTTTAAGAGATTTTAAGACTTTTGTATAGACGGAACTAAAGAATTTTGCAGAAAGACTTTAAGCAGGGTTGGTTTGTAGCAGGGGTCGAAACTGGTCAGTAAAAGTCAGTGAAAGTCAGTTTTTTTGGCTTCGGTCAGTAAAAGTCAGTTTTTTCAAAAAATGGTCAGTAAAGTCAGTTTTTTAGCTACCTAAGTTCATTTTTATACACTTTTTTATCATTACCGTTTGTTTTTACTGTAAACAGGCAAGAGTACAAGATTAGTGGATGAAACTGACAAAATCGCGCTGCGCGACCATTTTTTTTTAACTATAAACAGGCATGATTACATGATTAATGGATGAATCTGAAAAAAAAATTTTGGTCTAGGGTTGCCTATTCAGTGTATTTATCATAAAGAAAAAAAACGTATTTTTTTCAAAAATGAGGCGATTTTCTCGGTTGATAATAATTTTCTGGGGTTGTGTGTTGTATGCATGGTACCTCATCTAACATATTCGGCTTATAAGGCTATTTATTGCCTGTATAGAGAACCATTTAATGGCAGGTCGTTTTTTTTTCAGAATTATTATATAAAAATAACATTGTAAATGCTAAAAATCTCAATAAAAATTGTTAACTCTGTCTTAAACCCCTCTTTTTATACTCACTAATACAATTTAAACATAGAAATTAAGTCAGTATTAGGTCAGTATTTTTAGGTCTTACAGTCAGTAAAATCAGTATTTTTGACACTGCAACCAATTTCGATCCCTGTTGTAGCTTTACAGAGTAGTATTTCTATAGGACTCGAATTGTAGAAATAATAAATACCGGTACAGTATGTACAAAATGTAGATTAGACTTTTCCCGTAATTTTTTATTTAGCCTATTATGATAATAAGCTTTTTTCAGCCCTCACTCACTAAAATAATATGATTAAAGTGGTGAAAAAGATTTCAGAACGGAACTAAAATTATTTTTAAGTTTATTTTAGTAAATAAACAGAACCGTACAAAAACGTCAATGACAAAGAACTACTGACTGTACCTATAAAACACTTAGGCTGAGTTGCACCATCTTGACTTAACCATAACTTTAACAGATACAAACTTATCTGAACCAGTGGTCAAAAGTAGAACTAAGGTGTTATTACATATTGTTACCTAGGTTACGCCATAGACGACAGCGACGCTGTCATCGAGTCAGATATGTTTGTATCTGTTAAAGTTATGGTTAAGTTAAGATGGTGCAACTCAGCCTTAAAAAGCGTAGAACAAAGATAGCAAACAACTGCTAACAATTATAAAGAAAAAGGAAAGAAGCGAGACGCTGTTTCCTTCGTCGCACCAAGATGTTCATATATTAAATAGTGACGATTGATTGCAGACTGAATGCGGTTGCCAGTTCACATCGAAGCTAGAGGGCATGTTCAAGGACATGACCGTGTCCAACACAATCATGGAGGAGTTCAAGGAGCATGTGCTGTCAGCAGGGGTGAATTTGTTTTGTTTTGCTCTTATCTGTATGTTTTAGGCCCGTATTTATAAACTGCTCTCTAGTTGAGAGCTATTATTTGTTCCGTCATCGATATCCGGAATCCATATTGAGTGATGTGTTTGGTTTCTCCTGGTATACAAATACAATGTGATGCTATAATGTGTAGTATTAAAGTAAACGAAGTGTGACCCTGAGTAGAAACAGGGCATGATAAAAACAGGTGGCGCTCCTAGCGGAAAGAGGGTAAGACTAGACGGAAACGCAAGAAAAACGGAAGGCTAAACTCAACTTGGATTCCGGATATCTCAGGAAAAATAATAGGTAAGTTTTATTGGTAGGTAAAACTCTCTATTTTGAGATCATGCTTGAGATGCTCTTCTTATAGGAACAGCATCTCAGGTATGATCATAAGATAGCTCTCTACGTTGAGAGCGGTTTATAAATACGGGCCTTTTTGTCTGGGACTGCAGTATTATGGTATTTATGGTGTGAAACACTGTCAACAATTTTCATACTTACTCGAAAATAATTTAGGTGGAATCTAATATGTTTTGCGGGGTACTATTACGATATTTGGTGGTGAACTTGTGAACTCGGTTTTTGCCATCAAATTTTTGTTATTGATTTTTTTTCACGTCTATCTAGTTTTAATCAACTCGCTGCCTTTTATTTCTACCAAGTAATAATAGATGCTTCTCGCTCGATACTTTAAAATGATCCAATTGCTAGTTCATATCCGGTTCGAAGGACCAATGTAACACGAATGTGGTTTGTGATAGATTTTTTTGCATTAAACTAGATTTTTTTAAAACTATAATTAATCTATTTTTATTTTTGTAACTGTACATTTGGTCCGGTATCAAAGTAGTGAGGAACAGTGTGAGTAACGTGTGTAGTGTCAGCAGACCAACCTCCACGGCGTGGACCTGTCGGTGCGGGTGCTCACCACCGGCTTCTGGCCCACGCAGAGTGCCACGCCCAAGTGCAACATCCCCACTGCGCCCAGGAGTGCCTTCGAGGTCTTTAGAAGGTAATATTTTAGCCTCACCTCGTTCCGGACCCGATCACTTAGAGAACAAGAAGGAAGAATATAGTATAGTTGACCAAAAAAATTAAGCCGCGTTGTTTCTGTATGCTCGATCAAACACATTTATTTCTCTTAGCTTCTACCTGGCGAAGCACTCGGGCCGCCAGTTATCCCTCACACACGGAAACAATACAAGTCCGCGAAAGTCATTCGTGCGGATGTTTCCACTCGCTCATAATATAGTCTAGCAGCTAGCTGATCAATAAAATTAAGCCGCGTTATTTCGGTGTGCTTGAAACAACCGATTTGTTTCCCTTAGCTTCTACCTGGCGAAGCACTCGGGCCGGCAGTTATCCCTCCAGCCGCAGCTCGGCAGCGCGGACCTGCACGCGACGTTCCGCGCGGCGCCGCCCTCCCCGCCGCGCTCGCCGCCCGCCGGCGCGCCCGCGCCCGTGCGCCGACACATCATACAGGTCTCCACCTTCCAGATGTGCGTGCTGCTGCTCTTCAATAAGCGCGAGCGGCTCACTTATGAGGTTAATATTAGTTTTAATTATCTTTTTTGATAAAATTTGTCAATAATGGGATACGCATACACGTCATCTTTTATTTTGTTTTTTGAAATATCTCATTTTGTTTTTCGAAATATCTAGTCGAGTGAAATCCTTACTTAATCCTTGTCCATCGGCC
This sequence comes from Agriphila straminella, assembly GCA_950108535.1. Taxonomy (NCBI): domain Eukaryota; kingdom Metazoa; phylum Arthropoda; class Insecta; order Lepidoptera; family Crambidae; genus Agriphila; species Agriphila straminella. The sequence goes on from OX467308.1 coordinate 10,707,796, forward strand.
ATTTATATTGTCCCCGCTGCTACACAGACCTCCCTCATGGGTGGATAAGGAGGATAGGACATAACCCACCACGCGGGCCCAATGCGGATGGGTGGGTGTTAGTGTTAACGACTGCAAATGCAGCCGAGACCGACGGCTTAACGTATCTTCTGAAGCCCGGAGGAACTCTGGATAATGAGTTTTGGTCACCTATCTCTTGACCGACCATGCAAAATTTTGCTTAACCTTCGCAATCGCCGGGCCAGGCGCTAAACCACTGCGCCATCGAGCTTTTCATAATCCTTACTAATATTACGAAAGTCCGTGTTTGTTACGCCTTCACGTCTTAACTACAGAACCGATCATCATGAAACTTTACTTACGTTGTCAACGGTACAGAGAAGGATATAGGGTACCTTTCATCCAAAAAAGGAACTGTTCCCGAGGGATAGACAAAATACTATCGACGCAGACGAAGTCGCGGTTTGTCGCTAGTATAAAGATATCTCAACCAATGACTCGGAAGTGTACATTTTGTCACTGAACGGCTATAACGTAAAAAGTAGGCCGTTCACAGCAAAAAAAGATACTGAAGTCATAGAACTCTACTTTAAGATTTTGTGTTTCTGACGGTGAGTAATGGGTCTTTTGGGTGACAATTGGATACAACAGGGCCCAAGTGATTTTTCTTGTTATGTTGTTGATCATTTTACCTTTAGTAAAACTGTGTAATTTGTCACACTTGTATACTAATTAATAATAAAAACTACAAATTATTTTGAGAAACAACTATTCAAGGTAACGGAAAGTCATTAACAGCTCAGTACTGAGAACTGAATTTCGTTGAACAGGAAATCCTGAATGAGACTGACGTCCCGGAAAAGGATCTGATCCGCGCGCTGCAGTCGCTGGCGATGGGCAAGGCGACGCAGCGGGTGCTCATCAAGCACCCCAAGAACAAGGAGATCGAGCCCTCGCACCAGTTCTACGTCAACGACGCCTTCACTTCCAAGCTACACAGGTATGTGTCTTATATGTCGCCTGATCCGCGCAATACAGTCACTGGCGATGGGCAAGCGTTTTATCGACACTCAACTGTCAAAACCCATTGTCTTTTGACAGTTAAACGTGATAAATCGCTATATCATAACGCGTTTCGGTGGTCATGCTAGGGGGGCAGAATGATATAATACTTATTATAACTTAAAAATGTTTGAAATAAATTAAAAAGGTATAAAAGTGTGACCAAAGGTTTAATCTGAAAATGTAACTATCAAGGTCAGTTTAACAGTGACATATCTTTGTTTACATTTTTGCTAGGAGACTAGTAATTAATTAATTTTGAACTTTAACATATTAGATATTAGGTTTGAAGTTGATTGAGGAACATAATTAAAGTGGTAAAATTCGATATGAAGAGTTGGTCTTATAAAAAGAGTTGCTTATACTCGTTATGTTGTCAACTTACACTATGATAAATTTTCACCAGCGAACTAAAATCTATGGAAGTGTAATATTGCTTTAAAAATAGCACCACGGAGTTAAACAATTACCACCCGCACAGCATTTAGACGGGCTAGCCACGCGCCCGGTGACAGACGTTAGCGTTCTTTACAGTAATTTCAGTTTGTATTTTAAAGAAAAGAGAGAGTTTATTAGTAGTGACACGTCCTGTGTAGTAAGAAAAGAGATTTTTTTTTTTAGAAATGACGTCCTGTGTAATGTAAATAGTGTAAAAGTCGCAAAGAAGGCAAGATGCAGAGATAACATAATATCATAATTTTTAAATATTTTTTTGTTTAATTATAGAAAATATCTATGAAATAGATGATACAGATTATGGTCGCTTTTATGCAACCAGTGCAGTGTTCAGTCGCTTTGTGCTGCATATGTTAATTTTAATGCCAGCAGTTTTAGCCCCGCCCACTTGGTTGTAATTTTTGTGTGGTGCTATTTCTGGAGTTCGCTGATTTTTATGCACAACGGGATAGTGCTTGGCCTTCACCTCACCTGATGTTAAGTGACGATAAGGACGAAGGTGTAAGCGCACTACTCCCGGAATCCTCATCACTGAGGAACTGGCTATCTTACCCCTAACTGCCGGAACACAACGATTTTTAAAATTGTTGTTATGGCGTTAGACTTAGGTGGAAGCTAGCCAGGCGGACTTGAAAGAAGCCCTACCACCAACCAAACCGAGTACAAATTGTAACCCCCCCCCCCCCTGTGAATCGAACCCGGGTCCCCTGCGTCTTACACGGGTGGGCGAACCACTAGACTATAAAGACGGTTGTTTCCACAATGTAAACTGCCTTTAAATTCGTAACTACAAAATATAACTTGCTTTGCAGAGTGAAAATCCAGACAGTGGCGGCTAAAGGCGAGTCAGAGCCGGAGCGGCGGGAGACGCGCAATAAAGTGGACGAAGACCGCAAGCATGAGATCGAGGCGGCCATCGTGCGCATCATGAAGGCGCGCAAGAAGATGCAGGTTAGTTACTAATGTTTCATAAGGTTAGTTACTTATGAAGCAAAGGTAGTCACATCCAGTTTTTGCAAAATGGCGGAAAAGGAAAACAATGTTTTTGGTTTCGATGCAGTGCAGTTACTATGGGATATTGCTGTTAATGCCCGTACAGTAGCGCCACCAAGCGCGGAAATAAGGAGACATGTCATTTTAATTTTTGGATCTGTGATTCAGAATCTGCTTTACTTGATCACTTTATAATCTGTGGTTTCTGTCAGCTGTCAAACCAAATTGAAGTCAAGTTGACATTTCGCTTTTTAATTTCGAAAAAAGTAAAGATATTATGGTTTATGCAGCCATGTTTTTATATTTCATAGATAGATAGATAAACACTACATAAAACTTAAAACTATGGTGAGCAAAGGCGGTCTTATCGCTAAGAGCGATCTCTTCCAGATTCCTATTTATTTATTTACATGTTTAAATGTGATGCTGCCACTGTCAAACAATATTGTCAAAAAAGTGACAGCATCACATTTAAACATGTGTTTAGTTAAACAGTGTTTTGAAATCTTTTGTAATAACACGGACAGTGTTTTAGCTCGTATAGCTTGTCAGGTTTAAGAGATATCCTAAAAATTTCTTCACAGTTAATCATGTGGAGGCATAAGCTTTCTGATAAGCCTAACCAAAAATCATTACTGATCTTCATTCTCAAATTTAAAAATAGAAGTTGTCCATCAGCCATTTTTGATGTCCCCACTGCTGGGGCATAGGCCTTCCTTATGGGTGGTAAGGAGGACGGGCCATAACCCACCACGCGGGCCCAATGCGGATTGGTGGGTGTTAACGACTGCAAATGAAGCCGGGACCAACGGCTTAACGTGCCTTCCGAAGCACGGAGGAGCTCGTAATAATACATTATTGGTCACCCATCCCATGACCGACCCTTGCGAACGTTGCTTAACTTCCGCAGTCGCTGGGCCAGGCGCTAAACCACTGCGCCATCGAGCTCCACAAAAATAGAAGTTAATGTATAGTATTATGTGTCCAGCACACGCTGCTAGTAACGGAGGTGACGGAGCAGCTGCGCGCGCGCTTCCTGCCGTCGCCGGTGGTGATCAAGAAGCGCATCGAGGGGCTCATCGAGCGCGAGTACCTGGCGCGCACGCCCGACGACCGCAAGGTCTACACCTACGTCGCATAGGTGCGTAGCCGCCCACCACCAGCTCTGCACGCAACGGCTCATCTCAATTGGCATATATCGGCTCATTTTGAACTTACCATTCAAATTTTAAGGATGTGTCCAGTCCATGAAACTAAACAACTTTTTCTAAGAAACATGTGTCAAAGAGCATCAGGCCCTTTTGGCATACCTACCCGTCCGCCATTTTTAAAAAAGTAGATTTTGACCGCCTCTTATAAAAGTTGTGTCAATCGATAAGGAAATTATTACAAACATAGTCATGAGCAAAAAAATATCGTAAGTATTTGAGTTTGAAGTAAAATAAAGACATAAAATCAGTATTTTCTGGATTTAGTGGATGAAATATGACAATGCATGTTGTTGTTAAGCTTAAGATGAGTCCATGGCTTATCTGACAAAGTGTGCTCCAGTTACGAGTATGGAAAGCACTTGTTTGGAGAGACAGTTGTATGGGAAGTCGATTTTTAATTTTTTTTTCGAAAAGTCGTAGAACAAACATTGTTGTTTATTATGTGAGTAATCCACCCTGCGAGGTAGTTGGTGTTTTATAAATAAACATGTATAAAACAATGCAAAAAATACGTAATTTTATATTGCCTTTATTCAACTTCAAACTCAAATATCTTACTCAGTTAGGAGATATTTTCTTATTACTTTTTGTTTGTAAAGACTTACTCTATCGATAGACATCACTTATATGAGATGCGACCAAAATCGTCTTTTTAAAAAAAAATGGCGGACAGGTAGGTATGCCAGTCTTCATTCATAAATGTCCGAACCCTTTTCGCCAGAAAATTTTGATCACCCATACTAAATTGATCACGTGATCTCTTTGATTTGCGTATGGAAAGTCGATTTTTATTTTACATATTTGGCCATGTGTTCCTTAGAGAAAGTTGTTCAGTTTCATGGACTGAACACATCCTCAAAATTTGAATGGTAAGTTCAAAATGACACGATATAGTGTTGGCCGGTTAATTAAAAACACCAGTCGATTTTTATACAAACGAAGTAACTTTAAAGCCTTTGTTCTCCGCCAGGATTGATCTAGCTGTGATCTGATGATGGCTCTTTAGCTCTTAAAATGCTTATCACACCCATCTGGTCTGATAAGCATTCTAAGAGCTGCAAGGAACAGATTTTTCAGTTTCAGGATTTTCATACATTTTTAATGCTATTTTCACGGTTTTATTTTAAATATCCAAATAGCTCTTAGAATGCTGATCAGATCAGGTGGGCGTGTATAGCAATCTGGATCTCCTCCATTCACTCCCCGGATAACCATCAGATGACAGCTAGATCAATCCCTAGTGGAGAACCAAAGCTTCAAAGTTACCTCGTTTGTATGAAAATCGACTAGTGTTTCTAATTATCCGGCCACCGCTATATATGGCAATTCACAATTTTATTGTGTAATTAGTTTAGTCTGTGCGAAAAGAGAACCGTCGTGTGATTTGTGCTTGATCACCGTTTTTGTCATGTTGGCGCACTGTCACAAAATGGAGAGAATACAGAGAAGTTATACTACGGGCGCTCGAGCATACAAAGAGAGCTCTCACCGCTGCGTCACGTACCGTACTCGACCAGCCTGCCTAGCATAACCAATTTATATCGCGTGATATAGCATTTTATCGACACTCCACTGTCAAATTCCTTTGTCTTTTTGACAGGTAAACGTGATAAAACGCTATATCACGCGATATAAATCGGTCATGCTAAGCAGGCTGGTTATTGTTATGAGTTTCCGGCAGGCTGATTATCTAATGAAAAACCATTTAGGGCCTAATCGCGCTAATTTTCAACGATAAAACCAAAGCTAAATCGTTACCGTTTCTGTTTTGTTTACAGAAAAATACTCGGTTTAGTTTTGTTAAAATTGTTGAATACTCTGCCTAAGGAGCCTAGGATTACAATCTGGGACAATTTAAGTGAAAATTATGAAGCTAATCCAAAGATTTTTAGGTATAAATATAACCTAAATGACAACGTAACGTATTTAGTTTTATCGTTCAGAATTACCGCGATTGGGCTCCAGTAATAATTACGGAATCGTCGCTGTCAAACCGACTGACAGAAATCGCGTATTCGTCGCGGTTCTCGAGTTAGATAATACGAATGTTGGAGCATTTCCTTGCACAATAACTCAGTAACCGCGACGCGACCGCGACAAATTCGCGATTTCTTCTGTCAAACGGCTTTACAGCGAGGATTCCGTAAATATTACTGGTCGCTAAATGGTTTCTAGTTAGATAATCAGCCTGCGGTTATACAGAGAGAGGTGAGATTAGAAGTGATGTGTGCGTTGCTCGAGCGCGCGAGTGATATATTGTGGCACTGTTATACGTAATTATTGTGCGACTATCTTGACGTGTTAGATATCAAGATATTACAGTAGCACTTAAAACGTTACATTGCCGTCAACATGTCAAAAACGGTAATCGAGCACAAAGCCCACGCACGACGGTTCTCTTTCCGCACAGACTTTAAATGTATATTTGTATAGTCTGTTTATCCTTACTTGTCTTATTTGCTAAATAATATTCACCCAGTGACGTATCTAGACTTTTAATTCGGGGGGAAAACCGGCTACCGCAAACCGGGCGACTGACTCGCCCATGTATTAGTCCCGTTCTGTGTTACGGATTTCGGGGGGGGGGGGGGGGGATGAATCCCAAACCCAACTATTCCCCCCTCTGGATGCGGGCTCTTTCAATTTATACCGCTAGAGAGGCACCGCAGCGGTGCGTTTCTCGCACTGTACCCTGGCGTTTTTTATTTTTCATACAAAAGAAGTCGTGCCGAAAAATCAAAAACGTCCGGACGCAGATTGACAAACGCACCGCTTCGTTGCCGCAACAGTGCGTCTCTAGCGGTCTAAATTGAAAGAGCTTTACTTTCCTGTATTCACCAAACTGTATAATTAAATATTCCTTTTTAAAATACAACAAATGGTTTCCCACACATATTACGAAAGAAAATGATAATTATTAGTGACAATTTAATATATTTTTTAATAATGATTAAAGTTTAAAAGACGTATGACAACCTGTCAAAAATTGTTTACTAGATAAGAAAGTAAAGATGAACAGACTACTAAATATTGAATTTTGAGCCTAACAATATCGGCTTGGCCCCGCAATAGGTGACAGGCGGCGCGGCGAGCGTATTCTCTCCTCATTACACGGTCTCACACGCGCCATGTATTCGGAATCCGCTCGCCGCGCCGCCAGTCGCTCTATTGCGCGGCGGGTTAACTTTAAGCAATGACCGCCCAACACCGGATTTTTTCAGTTTTATCTCTTTCGATCACACAGAAACAGCGTTCGCTAGAACAAGAAAATCACGACTGCTTGCTATCGCGCTCTTCGTCATCAGAGAGCCGGCCGTCGTTGAGGTATTGTCGCTCCGCTTTAGCGACAGAGATGTGTTTAAGCGATGGAAAGAAATAAAGCATTGGAAAAATGCGGCGCCAAGTGGTCTTATGGGAGAAATTATCAATTTGATTGGTAGATTGCTAATGATGCGATTTTACCTTGTATATCGACACACACCGATACACTACATCAGAATAATCTTATCCTCCATGTAAAAATTTTGTAAATAGCGGTAGATATAGCTCGACTGTGTAATGTACCGATAAGACAGTGTTACGTTCCCGATCGGCTCTATTAAAAATTTCTTTTCTAACATCCGTAGCTTTTTATTGTATTACCCCTCCCTCGCGTGACTGGCCGGCTCCTACCTCAACCCTCCCTCGCGCGACCGCGGTGTGACTGGCCGGCTCCTACCTCAACCCTCCCTCGCGCGACCGCGGTGTGACTGGCCGGCTCCTACCTCAACCCTCCCTCGCGCGACCGCGGTGTGACTGGCCGGCTCCTACCTCAACCCTCCCTCGCGCGACCGCGGTGTGACTGGCCGGCTCCTACCTCAACCCTCCCTCGCGCGACCGCGGTGTGACTGGCCGGCTCCTACCTCAATTATCGGTTTTCTTTTCAGGCCGACGATCTCAAGATCTTAAGTCCTTGAAGGGTGGATGCCAAGTTAGAAGTGATAGAAGTAACAAAAGTATTTAAATTATTTCAAAATAAAAATTATTAGTTATTATCAACAGTTATTTTATTTGCCAATAAATTGCGGTACATATCATCAAAGGTACACTAAGCTTAATCGTACAATCTCCGTTGGAAGGAAACGGAAAAAAGAAATCTTTAGGCAAACGCAAATTCAAATGAGGAGCTCCTGCATATTCATACGCCTTGCGTTTCGTTCCATCTATGAAATTTGTGTCTATGGTTAACACAGTGGAAACGTCTTCAGCACTGAAAGTTACGTTCTGGGTAGCTACGCTTATATTCACGGCTATTATTTTGTCTTCTCTTTTCGTAAGTACCTCGCTCACATCAGCAAATGTAAATATATAGGAAACGCGAACGATTAAATTGTAGCAACGGAGCCTTGAATTTTTTGCTAGGTATTGGCCATAAGTTATCTCTTTTTCTTGTATATTGTTATTGATGAGTAACCAATCGTTTTCTTTGTTTTCTAATGGATTCCCCAATGCTGATACATATACTTGCTCAGTCAGACCAGTCAGCAATTTTATATTGTTTTCTATATCATCGCAAGCATCAGTGCTATTCAATTTAGAGAAAATTGGTTTATTATGAACGTATCTACATTTCAATCTCTTGTTGATTCCAAACTTGACAAAGTTATTTGTGTAAGTTACACATAATCCGTTTTTATTAGTTGGTTGCGTCAGATATTTTCTATCGGCAACTGTGCTGTTGAAAAATTGTTCTGTATGATTGCTTTTAGCTGTCGATGATATCACGGGCAAGTCATGGATGTATCCTGGATTCCCACTAACTTTAATTATTCGGTCGATCGACACATTCGACATGACATATCTCACATTAATTATTTGCGTCATGAATGGTATATGGTCTGGAATTGTCTTGACTAATAATTTTATAGTTGCATTTATTATTTTGGAATCGTAGTAGTAGAAGATATAATCCAATTGTAGTGCTATATTTTTGCAGTAACTTTCGGTACAAGAAGGTTCGTGGATAGTGTTATTGTAATCGGTACACTTGTTTCCATCTTCATCACAGATGACAATAGTCCAATTTGTGCAGTGAAGGGTAGAACAATTCTGAAATACATAAATAATGTCAGATAAAAATAAGAAATCCACAAACACACAAAAGAAAATGGATTTACCAGAGCAGCAGAATCAAATGATTTCTCAACTACACTGACACAAAAAGATTCTTGAGACGTGTTGAGGATTTGAAACATTTCCAAGTCATTCAAATGAACATTACATTCGACTCTTTCTTCTTTCAAAAATGATATGGGCCTCCTGCCACTACAATAGTTATTAACCGTTGGTGATGGAATATCTGTAAAGATAATAAGTTAAACAAATTAAAAATAAAAAAACATTGAAGCATAAGGCTGTGTAATTAAAATTATATTCTTACCGATATACCAAATAGAACCTTCCTTTAAAACCCATACAATGTCACCATACTCGTATGGTTTCCTTTGAAATTCTGTATGTCTTGAAAATTCATTCTTGTGCCATTTATGTGCCCCATCCACTGCTCTTACATCGTACTGAAACGTAAAAAAAAATAAGAACGTCCAAATTTTATTATAGAATTCAGGAGCTTTTATTGGGTTGTTCCCACTATTCTTAGTATGAATTGCTATCAGTAGATATAGTGTTCTTCTCAAAAGCCCTACTTATTACTTAGTAGGAGTTATGTGAAATCCATGTACTTATCAATATTTTTACTATACTCACTCACACACATGATAAGAGTTGTTTCTGTACGTATCCCTCATATAAAAAACCTAGTAGAAATAACAAGGGATAATTTGATACATGGATTTCGCATAATTCCAACTAGGTTAGGTAGTATATAGGAATAATGAAAAGTAAATTCACACTATTCCTACAGGAAGTCATTTTAATCAGCTTCCAAGAGATTTAATTAAATTAAACACAATTAATTTCTTAAGGCGCGGTGGTAGTGAAACTAGCGCCGCCACTACATTTATTTTTATTACTCGTAAACCAAGTCAATATTTAAAAAAAGGTCATGTGATAATCTCTAAATTGTCTCTCTCTCTCTGTATTTTAAAACTTACAGAAAGAATGAAACAGTTTCATTCTTTCTGTAAGTTTTAAAATATAAAACTTACAGAATGGATGATAACTGTTGAAGAGTTATTCAAAAAATATTAGAGACAATTTAAAGATTATCACATGACCTTTTTTTAAATATTGACTTGGTTTACGAGTAATAAAAATAAATGTAGTGGCGGCGCTAGTTTCACTACCTACAGCGCCTTAATAGTAATGTAAGGCTGTTTTGTATAAAGTAAGCGTCATCTGTTTGTTGTAAGGCCCTTTTCTATTCATGCGAATTTTCACTCGCATGTATGTCTCCACATGCGTGTTGCCCGTTTTCATTTTAACAGGTTTTTATTAGGTTGCTTTCTTATTTGTTTCTTTTTATGTAAGTACATATTTTTCCTAATCGTGTTTGCTATACATACAATGTAGGGATGGATGTGCACGCGGAGCATCCGCTTGCGTGCTAAAGGTCGCAGGTTCATTCAAAACCAACTCACACGAACAAATTTCGATATTGGTACACTTTTATAAAACTAAAATATGCTGAACACTGTTATAGTTTTGATTGCTGATAGCTTGAATCTTACCTTTTTACTATTTATGTTCCGTTTGTGAGGAAGATTAGTCTTAACAACACAAAACAAATTGTCAAATAAATTGGTCTCGTCCATTTTTCTGGATACTTCTAAAGGGTAGCATAAATATTGAGATTCTTCTTTAGTATTTGAGTTGCAACTCATAAACAACTTCTTGTCCTTTTCAGCACAATAACTATCACAGCAGCAGTTAATATCACATACTTTGTACTGTAAATAGTAATAAATCAAATTACTTATTGATAAACATGCAAACATTTAGAATAATCACATAATATGTGATTATTTTATTTTTAAGCATATTATGCTTACCAACAAATCACAACCGCAATTCTTATTTCTTAGTGTTTTCTTTGGTATAGATGGCTTAACTGTAGTTCGGTTTTTCTTCTCAAATAAAGTTATTTCAGTTACATTATATATCTCAGTAGTAGAGTATAATGTGTCTGTGGTGAATCCTCCCTCAGTTGTTGAAATATTTTCATCATAAAAGTCATCTATTATTGTACTAGTCATCATAGTGGAGATTTCTGTTTCAGGCACAGATATATTGCTATAAGTCTTTGAAGTAACTTTTAGTGAATTCTTAGTGTCTACATGAGTGCGATAATACAGTGCATGTGGTTTCCCATTAATTTTATTTAACACTTCATCAAATCTTTTCTTCTGACTAGTTACATCCATATTAGTTAGTTGCTCTTCCAATTTAATTTTTTCCTGAATATAATCCATTACACAAAATTGGATAAGTATGGACAATAAAGTAAATCCAAAGTAAGTGATAATCCTCATTGTTACTTATACTCTACACCAAACTGACTAAAATTCCTTAAAACTATATCAATACTTATTTTGATAGAACCTTTAGACTGTGTTTTCAATTTAAACCTGTAAAGTAAACTTTGATTAATAATTGAATAGATCTTATTTAGTGCAATGAGCTGATGTGTCAAGTACAAACCTATCTGTACCCAAATTAACTATATCAGTGTTCAGGAGTTGATGAGAACCACCAAGGAAGTATTGACGAATCCGGTCAGTCAATGTGGTGGCAGAAGGCAGCCAGCATGGCACATCCACGACGTGGTGTCCTGGGACTACAGGTAAACTGCAGCAACTGTATCCTACAGTCCAAGTACGCCCAATCGAATCTAGACAATTCACCTGTAATACTAATTTGGGCCAACCTGTAACAGGAATACACAAAAATAAAATGTGAAATGGCAGCAGTTATACTTCAATTTCAAAAATCTGGGCCCCTACTTTTGAATCACTCGACAGGCATCGAGCGCTCTTTTCTACTGATTTTCGTTCGACATTTGACTTAAATGTATGGAGGTCGAGTCTCGCCAGTCGAGTGATTCAAAAATAGGGCCCCTGTTAGTGGTGCATATCTTAGTGCTTTTAGAATGGACTAATATGTTATTTGTATTTGAATATTACTAACTATTAGTAGTCTCTATTTTGGAGGTAGATAGAAAATGTACAGTCAGCAGCACGTCAAGTTATACTTAATTCAAAATATGATTAATTATTTTGAACATTAAAATTCTTAGTTTTTGAATTTAAAATTGAAACTGATTACCTTGTTGTGGTAGTCCAGCGTGCCGTTGACTGTACCTACTTCATACTTAATAAATACACTTCAGTTTCAATTTCCACACTAGACTATTAACTAAGTAACACTTATTATTGGGTATTGGGTATTTAACCCATAATAGCTTGGGTTCAAATAAATTTTAACCTACAATTCAATGACATAAAATGGTTCATGGCCACTGTGCATTCATGGCATTTCATTAGTTTACATAAAAATCAATAAGTAAGTAGGTAAGTACTTAAATCAATACTTTATACAAAAAATATCAAAACATTCTATTGATAAGCGCTCACCTTAAAAAAAACTAACCTTGAAGTCCCTTTGTGATGTAATGAATGTCGATGGGATGAGCCCAAATCACTGTTTTATTGTGATCAGGCTTCCCTGAAACAGTCTGACCCTCGGGGCAGCCTGATATTATTGTCCAATTTGGACCTAAAATAAACAAAAGGTAAACAATTCAATTCATTTACGTAGTAAAATATACCTAATATAATTTTACTTATTAGGTTACTCACCTGATTGGAAGGAATATCGACAAAATAGCGAAGATGCCTCTTTGAAGTTGGACACACTATTTAGCTGCCCCAAAACATGCAGCTCTGCCATCAGATTGTAACTTACGGATCATAAACCACAAAATACAATGTAAAACTATTAAAAATCGACTTTTATTGAAATTACAATCGTAACCTCTAATCTATTTGTTGACAAGTGGTAACCATAGCAACGGACGCGGCGGAGTTGCGCATTCTTTTCGCAGAGTTGGTCGGGCGGGCGCAAGAACTTTTCGGACAGATGGCGCTGTGCTCACACGAGTTATCACAGTATATTACAAGATTGTTCGCTCGCTCACCCGCGGAATATTACTCTTTAGTAGGTATGAACGTTTATACAAAAAAAGTTGGGAGTTACAAGTTGTGATAAAGTTTGGCCGCATGAAGGACAGCTTGGCCCAGCTCAATATTAGGTAGGAACAGGCTGGGCCAAGCTGTCCTTACAAATCATTCCTTACGTTGCGGGGCGGGTTGAATAGCGCTCTTTTCCCGGCTTCATTCTAAAAATTATAACTGTCCGGTTTAACTAATATAGATCAAATGTTGTATCATTTTTGGATAAATCGATAACGTAGAATTCATTTCTAGCATATTTCTGGTATCAAAAAATGCATTTTATTAAACAGTTTCTGAAAAATTACACAATAACGAAAATTTTCAAAGTTCATTATTTTATCTTATGTCTTGGCACTTGTTTTAGTATTTTCAAAAAAAACTATTTTAAAGAAGCGTTTTATAGGTTAATTTGTTATATACTTTTGTAAAGCTAACTATATTATATACAATTTTAGCCTAATAGACCGAGCTCCCGCTGCATGAAACCTTACCTCACAAGGTGGAACAGCAGACATGTGTTACAGTAATATTTAGATATTACTTAGGAACACTGGATTTAAGTGGGTTGCCATGCATCGCATATCCTGGAAGAACATATATTTTTTTCCTTTTCGTACCGCAATTTTTGCCGAAAATTACATCATGAGGTGGATGGAAGATCCAAATGTTTACCCATCGAAAAAGAATTTGGATGTCAAAACCCGCATGGGTTGCCAGCCCCTACCCTGGCGGGTTTCAAGGTCAGCCAAGTTTTATGAGGCCCAAAAATGGGGTCACTTACCTCATCAGGTGGAGAGATAAAATTGATGCAGATCGATAGCCCTAGATGTGCCGTTCATGCTGTTGATTACCTTGGTAAAGCCTGCCCTCACCTACGTTAAGCCCCTCCCAAACCAAAATCCTGGATCCGCCACTGGCGGTTGCCTGCCTTCAGCCTGGCAGTTTTTCTGGTCAGCCACTTCAAACAATCTACCTAGTCTGGTCATAAGTTTAGTTAATAAACGACACAATGAGTTACGCACTAAAACCATTTATATATCAAATGAAAGGGTATAAAATACAGATTTATACCAGATTCAAATTATTCGAAATGTCCTCCTCTTGCTTGGATACAAGCCTTCAATCTGCGAGGCCACTCATCAATCGAAACACGCACGAAGTTCATGACAATATCAGCGACTGCTTTAATCAGGGATGCTTTAAGTGACGCCAAGTTGCGATGGGGTTTAGCGCAGACCTTCTCCTCTAAGTACTGCCATATTTTGTAATCCAAGGGATTCAAGTCTGGACTGGAGGAGGGGCAATCCTCATGCCTCATAATGTCAATTCCACGAATCGTGAGACAGTTTTGGGTACTTTTCTCTTATGAGCCGGCGCAGAATCCTGCTGGAAAATCCAGTGCCTTTTTTCGAACCTTGTTTGTGAAAGAGGTTCCACAATGTTTGTTAGGACTGTGTTTTGGTATATACGAGGGCACTGGTTTTCACTCCTTTTTTTACAAAAAACACCTCCGTTGGACCCAAAAAGGAGACCCCAAGCCAAACCATGAATGCTGAAGGGTGATAACCACGCTGAACACGTGGTACACGTCTGCTCGCTTCTTCACTAGAGTGTGCATACACTTTATCATTTTGTTTGTTGAAACTCTACTCAACATTTGCTGTTTTTTTTCCCGCGTACCACCTTAACAAAACTTGGCATCTTTCGAATATGATTTTCTTCAGCCGTGCGTTAAGATGTCTGTTTTTTTTCTATAAGCCTGCAGTCCTAGGTCTTCATTCAACACCCTTTTAACAGTGATTTTGCTTTGTCCCATCTACAGAGCCGCAACGATGCAATGCAATTATGTGCCGGACTACAGCTGGGCCACAAAAAAAAAGTTGGAAATCTGACTTTTTGACTATGCCATGATGAAGTCGATAATTTGTCGGAATTTGTCGCCAAAAACCAGAAATTGTCGGTCTTGCGTTTAGGAGATATGTGTGGCCCAGCCATAGAGACGTCTCTACGGCTGGGCCACACAGATCTCGAAAACGGAAGGTCGTAGCGAAAATCTGATTAGTCTCAGGTGTAGCCGGTAATTTGTCGGATTTTGTCGCCAAAAACCAGAATTTGTCGGTCTTGCGTTTAGGAGATATGTGAGGATACGCTGTGGAAACCTTTCTACCTAGATCTTGAGAACGGAAGGTCGTAGCGAAAATCTGATTACTCGTATGTGTAGCTGGTAATTTGTCGGAATTTGTCGCCAAAAACCAGAATTTGTCGGTCTTGCGTTTAGGAGATACGTGTGGCGCAGCTATAGAGACGTCTCTACAGCTGGGCCACACAGATCTCGAAAACGGAAGGTCGTAGCGAAAATCTGATTAGTCTCAGGTGTAGCCGGTAATTTGTCGGATTTTGTCGCCAAAAACCAGAGTTTGTCGGTTTTGCGTTTAGGAGATATGTGTGGCCCAGCCGTAGAGACGTCTCTACGGCTGGGCCACACAGATCTCGAAAACGGAAGGTCGTAGCGAAAATCTGATTACTCGTATGTGTAGCCGGTAATTTGTCGGAATTTGTCACCAAAAACCAGAGTTTGTCGGTCTTCCGTTTTCGAGATCTGTGTGGCCCAGCCGTAGAGACGTCTCTACGGCTGGGCCACACAGATCTCGAAAACGGAAGGTCGTGGCGAAAATCTGATTACTCGTATGTGTAGCCGGTTATTTGTCGGAATTTGTCGCCAAAAACCAGAATTTGTCGGCCTTTGGACACTGGCAGTCTTGCGCCTATTATGGGGTTGAAATAATAGGGTAAATGCACCAGTTATGGACATTTTTCTTTGGTATCTTCAAATATTGAAAAAAGTAATGTAGCTGTTTAACGTCATCAGGTGGCTCGATGAAAATGATGTAGATCGATAGCCGTAGACGTGCCATTCATGAATATTAGGGTTGCCTGCCTTCAGCCTTGCAGTTTTTCTGGTCAGCCACCTCAAACTATCTATATCCAATATCTTGGAATAACCCAAGTAGTTTAGGTCTATTGTTAGCGAAGACACAGCTAGTCAAAAATAGGAATTTTTTCGCGAAACAGAAAGGTTTATCGTTTCGTTCGGAAGCGTTTTTCAGGTTGTTTGTTCATGTTTCTGTAAAGTTTATAAAATTTTCTACAATTTGAGCCTAGCTTTGTCTCCCCCGTTCAGGGGAGCTACGGCCACTAGCAACATCCCTTTGTCCCCTAGGGGAGACACGGCCCCGTAGGGAACTGGTATTGTTGAAGGGAATAGCAGTTCCCAAAGGCACTACTAGTAGTGTCACGCGGCTGTGCTAAGAGTAAGAAAGGGTCGAGTAATAAAACACTTTATAAAAATAAAATCGCAATTGTATTCCGATAATAACATTGACTCTTATAATTATAACAGTATCACAAATCACAAGAAGGGTTGCCAGCCGTGGAGCAGGCGGCAAAGATTGGCTGGGTCGGTGGCATAAACAGCCGTAGTAGAATACGCGGCAGAGATTGGCCGGGTCGGTGGCATAAACAGCCGTGGAATAGGCGGCAGAGGTTGGCTGGGGTCGGTGGCATAAACAGCTGTGGAATAGGCGGCAGAGGTTGGCCGGGTCGGTGGCATAAACAGCTGTGGAATAGGCGGCAGAGATTGGCTGGGTCGGTGGCATAAACAGCCGTGGAATAGGCGGCAGAGGTGGGCTGGGGTCGGTGGCATAAACAGCTGTGGAATAGGCGGCAGAGGTTGGCCGGGTCGGTGGCATAAACAGCCGTAGAATAGGCGGCAGAGGTTGGCCGGGTCGGTGGCATAAACAGCCGTGGAATAGGCGGCAGAGGTTGGCCGGGTCGGTGGCATAAACAGCCGTGGAATAGGCGGCAGAGGTTGGCCGGGTCGGTGGCATAAACAGCCGTAGAATAGGCGGCAGAGGTTGGCCGGGTCGGTGGCATAAACAGCCGTGGAATAGGCGGCAGAGGTTGGCCGGGTCGGTGGCATAAACAGCCGTAGAATAGGCGGCAGAGGTTGGCCGGGTCGGTGGCATAAACAGCCGTGGAATAGGCGGCAGAGGTTGGCCGGGTCGGTGGTATAAACAGCCGTGGAATAGGCGGCAGAGGTTGGCCAGGTCGGTGGCATAAACAGCCGTGGAATAGGCGGCAGAGGTTGGCCGGGTCGGTGGCATAAACAGCCGTGGAATAGGCGGCAGAGGTTGGCCGGGTCGGTGGCATAAACAGCCGTGGAATAGGCGGCAGAGGTTGGCCGGGTCGGTGGCATAAACAGGCGTAGAATAGGCGGCAGAGATTGGCCGGGGGGTAATTATGTAACTTTGTTGCAATCAACTCTGACAGAAATCGCAGATTCATTGCTGCTTTAGTAAGAACCAACGTGACAACTATCTTAACTAAAGCAGCAATGCAACTGCACTTCAATCGAGAATTTTTAGCAAGAGACTTACGTAATCAAGGGTCAGGTCGGTGGCATAAATCACAAGAAGGGTTGCCATCCGTGGAACAGGCGGCAGAGGTTGGCCGGGTCGGTGGCGGTGCTGAGGAGCCTCGCCACCTGCCCCGGCACGGCCACGCCGCCCGCCACGCCGCCGTCGGTGCCGCTCAGCTTGCTGCTCACTGCTAGCAGCGCTCGCTCGGCTAGACCGCTGTTAGATCCTGGTGCACCTGTAAAGGGATTTGTATTTGTAAAAAGAGTGCCGTGCCCTAAACCAGTTGCAATTTTGCTGCCGCAACGACCGGTTGAGTCTCGCTCCACAAGGAAAGTAAGGATAGCATAATATATCACAAAACGCAAAAAATATGTCCTGGCATATCAACTACAATGCGATTAATTTAATGAAGTGATAACTTCAGAACGCCGCTTGCGGTATAAAACTACGTATTTTATCTAAAATTTACTCTTTGCCATACATTCTCGAGTGAAGTTGTGAGTGAAGCTGATCACTGTCTATTGACAATTTAATCGCATTGACTTGTACTTGTGCGGCTAACGGAAGGGTCTAATACATTATTAGGTGGGTCCACACCAAGCCCGCAGCCTTATGCCATTATATGACAGAACTAGCAGCGCCAGCGTCACAAATCGTAATGGGGAATGTCCGAAAAATATCAAATTGGCTGAATATTTTTTTTATAAGTAGGAATAAGGTCCCTAAGTAATAGAAAAAAGTTTCAGAATTTTCGGTCGCATGAAAATTAAAAAAAAGTCTCTTCGACTTCACTTTCTAAAGTAACAGCAGAAAGGAGATTATACCTTTGCCACCACGTGCCACAACCACAACAAGTATTTTTAAAAAGTTTTGACATTTTGAGTTGAAACTTTTTTTAATACCTAGATTCCTAGATTAGTGCCTACAGCACTAATCTAGGCATCTATCGGTGCGTAGGCGGCCTTAAATATAGAATCGTGTAAATGTGATATTACTCACAAACTGAGGTGTCCTTATTAGCATGCGCCGGAGCGTTCGGTTGCTGCGTGGTGACGGCTCGCCACGAGTACAGCGGGTCGCACAGTAGCACTTCCAGGATCGTCAGGAGCGTTTCTTGGTTGTCGCGCAGCAGTTGCAACGTCTTTTCGCAACACCTGACAACGTAATTGGGATGATGACTAATAATAAAATAACGAAATAATAATAATAGTAGTTTATGATACTGATGCATAATGAGGGGTATTAAAACATGAGTGTGTGTTTAAAAACCGAGCCGTAGGCGAGGTTTTTAATAGTATCACACGAGTGTTTTAATACCTAGTTATGTGCAGTTTCATACACTACTTTATCTACACTCATACATTTGGGATTGAACCTACTAAATAAAAGATGAACTTTAGAAAAGAGAGAGAGACTTTGGTTGTATTAGCTATGTACCTTGTAATAAGTCATTTCCTTAGCTGCATCTAAAATAATTTTGTAGAGTAATTTTTTTTCACATTTTTAAGCAAGAATAAAAAACACCTACGAAATTCAGTATAACAAAATGTAAAAATTGCAATCAAAATTCAAAACTTTTTTCGTAATGCTCTAAAAATGGCGCGCAATAAGTCGTCGATCAACATAGAGTGCATTTTAATCATGGAAAGTATGTGGGAAAATATCGTTGTTTTTTTTTAATATCACGGCACTACCGTCTTCTTGGATTTGCCCTGTATCGTAATGAGAAAAAAAGTTATTTTATGATGCAGCTAACTGCATCGTAATGAGTTTTTTTTTTAATTCTACGTATTCACTAAAATAAAGTACGTATTTATATGACCTTATTTAAATTCATATTTGGAACATTACGTTGTGAGTGTAGATAAACATATTAATCTTTTAGAGTAGCTTGTATACCTCTTGGTTTTATACATATATTGCATATTATTTGTTTTATGACCCTTTTGAAGTTGGGTGGACAAGTCCATTTAAAAAGTATAAAATTTATTAAAATAAATGATACATTTAATTAGTCTGTAAAATGTATAGCAAATTTGTCTATGAAATCATTTTGATAAACACAATATTTAATATAGCTGCCGAACAAATTTCCTACGCGTTTGCATACAAACTACTCAGGCGTGACGTCATAATTGCGTAGCCGTTAGTATGGAGCGTTTTTGGTCGAGTCCATTTCAAACTGTGATATCTCGAGCAGTTTTCATGCTAGCGAAATAATTATTTTACCAATGTTTCTTTTTTTGAGAGGTAATTTATGTAACATAAAATAAAAAAGTTATTATCATCCCAAATATTAAAGTTATTGAAAATGAGAGCTACTATGGGGATTTCAGACCACGTGAATGAACAACATTTATTATGGGGCCATGGAATCTCGAAAAAAAATCAGCTGGTACATAGAAAAGAACAAAATCGACTCGACTATAATGTAGTATGGAACAGCTGATTTTTTTTTGCGATTCCGTGGTTGGCCTCATAGTAAAAGTTGTTCATTCACTTGGTCTGAAATCCCCTTTTAATTTTTAGATATACTTAAAAATTTACGGTGTACCTATAATATTGGGTACGATCATTCCAGTTTTTTATAAACCGCTTACCTTCTAAATATGCCTTCAACACCACTGCATCCAAAACCGGAAATAATATCTTGAGTTAACCGAAAGGGTATTGTTTCTGGTGTTGGTAGAGCTTTGCCTTGATCGAAGGCGATACCTGAAGAAAAAACGATAAAATTAAGAATCTATACTGATTGGTAGTCTATAGGTACTGATTGGTAGTCTATTCTGTTCCGTAGGTAAATGTGGGAACTCACCAAAATCAATATGTATAACTTCGGCTGTTTTCTTGTCTATCAAGATATTTTGTAAATGTCTGTCACCCAGGCCTAAAATGTAGCCTACCATTGACGAGGTAGCGACACTAGAAAATAAAACAGGTTTATTTAAAGCTTGCTAAATAAGTAAGCTATTGTTAAACCGAAAATAAACTTATAGAAAAATAGGTGCGGTCATATTTGAGAAAATTCCAAAAATATCGCGTGGTATACCAACACTCAACTGTTTAGCGTTTTATCAACACTCAACTGTTGGTAGACTTCCTTATGGGTGGATAAGGAGGATGGGCCATAACTCACAACGCATGCTCAAAGCATGCAGCCGGGACCAACAGAGGCACGGAGGAACTCGATAATAAATTTTCGATCACCCATCCCATGACCGACCTTTGCGAAAGTTGCTTGACCTCCGCAATCGCAGGGCCAGGAGCTAAATCACCGCGCCCCCGAGCTCCTCAGTTAGGGAAAGAGTCAGTGGGTGTATTCCAACAGACAAATCTTTGAGTCATCAATCACCACAGTATACATTTTACCATGGAAAGTAATTAGTTTTAATGTTTAATTTTATTACTTTCCATGGTTAAAATGTACTCTGCGATCAATGACTCAGCGACTTGACGAATGATGATAATGATGAATGTTAATAAGATATATTATATCAAACTATAATACAATATCAAAGTACTTTTTGCAATAGTAGTTAAGTTGTCACTGTTAGTTTATATGCATGTGTTGATTTGAATAGGTGCTTAAGGAAATTAATTTTATAAAGTAAGAGGCGATAGTTGCCCTTCATGTTTGCTGTGCCCTAGCAGGGCGTCACTTGTACATACCAATATTGTAACATTCCAACTCGTGGCTTGCAATAAATGAATATATTGAAATATTGACTTGTGTGTTGAAATGCACCCAGTGTTTGTTATGTATACTACACCTTTTCGTGTACGCCAGCCGCCTCTCGTACCACGTCACTGGATCAAGGTAGTTCTCAGTGAAGAAATGGTGGAACACCGGCTTGAATTCCTTCAGGATCGCAATGAAAATTGCTAGTTTTTCTCTGTTACTCTTTCTTTGCTCTTGGCACTTTGAGAGTTTCTGACGAGCTACGTTACAAGATATGTCCTGCATCAAAGAAACAGACGATGACGTGAAATACAATGCCACAATATATATCTTTTATAATTTTTACAAATAAGAAACTTCTGCAAAGCAAAATATTGCTGAGTGCCTATTACAAAATACAAAAGAGCATCGCGATACGCGTACGATACTTATTCGTCCCACTCCGTGACAATATTAACTCCTGTTTAGGATTTAAAATCAAGCAAATCGATCAACGAACATCGTCCGACTATCGTAATTCTTTTTGTAATAGGCTTTATGTTAAGGCGCTTATAGCTATCCACTAGCACCGCCAATTCATTTATTTTTATTATACATACATAAACCAGGTCAAGGTTAAAAAAAAACCGGCCAAGTGCGTGTCGGGCCACGCGCCGTACCATACCATATTTAATACCACTATCATTTTTCGTCTTGCAAAAATAACTTGGTTTTTCAGTGTTGGTATGAATGACAAAGTTATATTTGCGGTTTTGGAAAATGTGATATATCTCGAAAACTAATTACTATATCTCGTTCAAACCAATTTTCAGAAAGTGTTTATTAAAATCTATAGCATATATTTCTTTTAGATTTTTTACTCACTTATTTCAAAAGTTAGAGGCTTTTTTTGGTAAAATGTGTTAGAGACACACATTTTACCACTTTGGCAGTGTTTATCTTTCAAACGGTCGACTTTGAGAAAAAATAGTCTTAGAAACCTCAATGTCATTTTTGAAGACCTATCTATAGACACCACGCACGTATTGGTTTGATGAAAAAAAATATTTCCGTTTCAGTTCCATGAATGTTCCCTTAATCTTTTATTTTTTTTATTTTTGTGTAAAAATCGTAAAGCGGTTTATAGAATACATCTTCCTGCCAAGTTTCAAGTGTGTAGTCCTAATACTTTCGGAATAAAGTGCCTGTGACATACGGACGGACAGACAGACAGACATGACGAATCTATAAGGGTTCCGTTTTTTGCCATTTTGGCAACGGAACCCTAAAAAGAAAACAACCATGCCCTCTTAAATTGTCTCTTATATTTTTTTAAATAACTCTTCAGCGGTTTTCATTCTTTCTGTAAGTTATAAAATCCATTTAAACCTAAAGTGGCCACTGTCGTTTCGATTGCATTTTAAAACGAGTACAAAGAAGGAAAAATGTAAGAGTTATTCAACAATATTAGAGACAATTTAAAAGGCATTGTTGTTTATTTTATTTTAATATTGACTTGGTTTACGTGTAATAAAAATAAATGTATTGGCGGCACTATTGGACCGTTATAAGCGCCTTAAAGGAGTAAAATGACAATGTGTTAATTTCGTCTTCTGCGTGGTGCTTCGTATTGTATTTATAATGACAGTTTACCTGCGGGCGGTAACGCGCATGCGCGCCCTCGCTAGTACTGGTCCCCACTAAGTAAGCGCCGATCGGCATAGTGCCTTCGCACCACTCCAGTACTCCTGACTGCCGGGACATTGGTACCACCTACAAAATACAAAGCTACATTGAAAATTCTTAATTCTCATTTCGCATTGGTGTATTCATTTTTTTATCACTTCAAGGCCTACCAAGGACCACGTTTTTATTTTTAACCAACTTCAAAAAAGGAGGAGGTTCTCTGTTCGTCTATATGTTTTTTTTGCTATTTGTTCATGTCGTATGGAGAACTATACAGGGTGTTTGGTAATAGCCTTATAAAGCCGAATATGGTAGATAGGGACCATCAAATTAAACAACTTTTACTATGGGACAAACTCTGAAATCGCGAAAAAAAATCTGTTGTTTAATACATTTAGATATTTTTGTTATAATATTTTGTATGAAACAGCTGATTTTTATCGCGATTTCAGAGTTGGCTGTTGGTCCCACAGTAACAGTTTGAGTCTCTATCTGCCATATTCAGCTTTATAAGGCTGTTACCAAACACTCATAAACTCAACTGTTTAATCGTGAAAAGATAACATTGATTGATTGATGCATGATAATTTTCTACAATAAATACCTTGTAAGTTCGAATGATTAGTTTGTTTTTGTTCGTTATCGTGTTCTTCTCCAACAAATTATTGACAATATTAACCCGGCGTCATTGTGGCGGAAAAAAGTTACACTAACGTTGAGGTGGGTCATCATGACCCTGGTTACAATTGTTAAAATTTTGCCTAGTATAAAATAATTTTAAATTTTTCAAATTTTATATTAATTATAAATACTGTATTTATAATCAGTAGCAGCAATAAAACACATTGGTAATGAGTGAAATAATCTTTATTTTTCGTTTTTCTTATAGACTATTAATTATACAACAAAACTGTAACTCTTTTCTTAATTTTCTTATATCAACAAAAAACAATATCGTTTCTAACAAATACTTACTTAAATAAAATCTATACTACCTTACCTCTCTATCATTGGAAGATAAGAACGAACGACGAACACTAACATGATCTTCATATAAAATATATATAAAAAGTATATGGCACAAAACAGCAACGTCGCCGTTGAGCTGGGTCATAATTACCCTGTCGCAGGTTCACACACGTGTTGCTCGTTGCGCTGGTGATGGACGAATGAAGTGAGATACGCGAAGGGGAGGGGTGATCTTTAGCTGCAGCTACTGAGACAGACAGTTGTGGGTGGCAATTATTTCTAAGCAGTTTTCCGTATGCAAAACATGCAGGGTCATATTGACCCTGCCTCAATGACGCCGGGTTAAAGACTTGTTGCATAACAGCATCTTGTCTGAGATCATCCTGGCCCTGTTAAAAATATGTTGTAATTAATTACATGAACTGGGCGGAATACTTACACGAGATATACATTTTTTTTATTGAAAATAAGTGAGCATTTGTTCACAATCACACCTGGTGTTAAGTGATGACGCGGACTACGATGGAGCACGCTCACTTAGATAAAGCCTATTCACTCTAGCCTTGAAATGGCCCATGGTTATAACTATTGGGAAACACATCGGCAGGCAGCCTGTTCCACTCTTTTGTTGTTCTTATTATAAAAGTATTAGCAAAATGCTTTGTTTTGTGATGTGACCATACCTTTATCAAAAGAATCTTCTTCCTTCCGTTAGAATCTTTGCAATTGATTTTCTTGGGACAATTGATACCTCCAACCAGTTCAAAGTAAGCGTCAAATGAAACCAATGCTGAAAGAAATAATAATATACAAAATAAGCTCTATTCATCATCATCATATCAGCCGCACGACACCCACTGCTGGGTATAGATCTCCCCCTAGGATCTCCATGACGATCGGTCCTGCGCTGCGTGCATCCAGCGGCTTCCCATGACGTTGTCGGGGGCCTACCCACGGAGCGCCGTCCGGTGCGCGGTCGCCATTCCAGAACCATTCCGCCCCAACGGCCATCGGTTCTTCTCGCTATGTGTCCAGCCCACTGCTACTTCATGTCGGTTACTTTAATTCTCATACGGATAAGCTCTAATACCCTTATAATAAAGATTATTTTATCGTGAATACATACTGCTTATGTATTTATAGTTGCAGTCGCTTCGTATTGGCACAGTATCGGTGGGAATAGGTATGGCGTCTAATCGGGCCAGTTTGCGTATCGTTTCAGCTGCTGGTATTGTCTGCCTCTGCTCCTTTCCCTTTGGTTTATAGTTAGCGAAACTTATAGTTGCTGAAAAAGAATTTAATTATGATAAAGTTAAGAAATTGTTAGAAAATTTTGTTATTCGTATTGAATTTAAAATTAATGTGAGTTTTTTCAGATTCATAAACTACTATTATCAGACACGGTAGCAGCACCTAAATCATAATCGCTATATTACAGTCAAGAAAAACCATAGACATAGAAAAATTTTCGCTGCGTTCAAGAAGATCAACAAAGCGTGGAAAACAGAAGTTAACATTATACGGACACGGTCTTTGAAAAAAAGAGACAAAAGATCAATCACAATTTCTTTAAAATATTTGGTAATCTTGATTAGAATTCTAAATATCGTGGAGCTATGGTGTCTTGTTCTGTTAGTGATTGTGATGTGACAAAAAGAAACAATCCAATTAATCACACTTTTCACAGGTAAATAAGATATTGCCACACATTTCTCTAAAATCAAATTTCGCTACATTTATTCGTTTATCGACGAAGAAAACAGTATGGAACATAGTTTATTAACTTCCATTGCCATAATATAGTCATAATTTATGTATGTAAGACATTTTTTACGTATCTCATATATAATGTATACATTCGTTTTTCGGATCACCTGTTTATTGACATTGTTGTTCTAAGACATTCTATTTCTATGAGAAAAACAGACTAACGGAGCGGGTAGTTCGAGTTGACAATTTTAAACCGTATGGTTAAGGGTGCGGGCGTAGCCAATAGCTGTAGGTTATCACTAGGTTAGAAATTTAAGGTGAGCGCGAAGCGCAACGGAGCGTGAGCCTTAAACTTCGAGGTTATTTTTTTTAACAGACAACAGAAATAACTTTCTTAATACCCTATAAATTTTTAACCGTATGTATTTATATGTACGTATTGAGTATGTATTTAATGTAGGTATATTTTATTTTATTTATATAATATGTATGTGTATTATATAATAAATATGAATAAGTATAGGTTTTTGTATTATTAACTTATTATTTTATTAATATATTTTATATGTCATGCACTTTATGTGCCCGCTTACTATAAATCTCTGACACCTCTTAGGTTGGCTGAAAGAGATCTCTTTAGGGATAAGTCCACCTTTGCTCACAATTATTATTATTATGAATTATGTAACAATTATTATTAGTGCAATAAAGAATATATATAAATTACTCCCCCTTAGTAGAAGGACAAAGGCTACACTACACCCACTTTTAACCGGCTACACCTAGTTATTACGAGAGGTTCATTTATGGGGAAAGGCATAGAAGTTCCACAACAAGTGATTGATCTTCCTTTGCATGAATTTAAAAACCATGTTAAAAAAACGCTCATGGGTAAAGGTTATTATAAAGTTGACGATTATCTTAAAGATCAAAATGCGTGGAAATGATGTAACACATAACTTGCTAATATAAGTACTAAGCTGAAGTAATGTAATAAGTCTATGTTGTTGCCAATAATTCTGTCACCCTGTTGTAATTATGTTATGTAAATATCGTTACTTATGGCTGTTACAGCTGATAAGTTTCTTGCGCCCGTTCTTCTTGTCAGCTAAAAAAGTCTAGAACGGGTGGTAGGAAAATATAGACGATTCAAAAGTACTTAATAATTAAGTTTATTTGAATAAAGCTTATTTCACTTTCACTTTCACTTATTGGCCGCGAGCTAATCGGCTACACCTAGGTTTAACCAACAGCTAACAGCTATCGGCTACACCTAGTTTTAGCCGGTTAAAACTAGGTGTATTAGTATTAGCGGGTATTAGCCGTAACGTAACCCATAAATTTACTAAGAAAACCGATGTCATTTGACGGCGTGTTAAAACGTGGCGTCATTCAGACAAATGTGCCCGCACTTTATGTATTTAAAGTCGAATTTCGCGTAATTTTTCCATTATTCACCCGCTCTTTACGAGCTATTGCAGAACTATGATTGGTTTGACTCACCGTCGCACAGCAGATCCAATTGCGCCACTATGGCGGGCAGACTATCGGCCACCACCCCCGCGGCGACCACCCGCAGTTCCTGCACTATGTTCCGCGGTGGTGTTTCACGAGCTATTGCAGAATGATTGGTTCGACTCACCGTCGCACAGCAGTTCCATTTGCGCCACTATGGCGGGCAGACTATCGGCCACCACCCCTGCGGCGACCACCCGCAGTTCCTGCACTATGTTCCGCGGTGGTGTTTCACGAGCTATTGCAGAATGATTGGTTTGACTCACCGTCGCACAGCAGATCCAATTGCGCCACTATGGCGGGCAGACTATCGGCCACCACCCCCGCGGCGACCACCCGCAGTTCCTGCACTATGTTCCGCGGTGGTGTTTCACGAGCTATTGCAGAATGATTGGTTCGACTCACCGTCGCACAGCAGATCCAATTGCGCCACTATGGCGGGCAGACTATCGGCCACCACCCCCGCGGCGACCACCCGCAGTTCCTGCACTATGTTCCGCGGTGGTGTTTCACGAGCTATTGCAGAATGATTGGTTCGACTCACCGTCGCACAGCAGTTCCATTTGCGCCACTATGGCGGGCAGACTATCGGCCACCACCCCTGCGGCGACCACCCGCAGTTCCTGCACTATGTTCCGCGGTGGTGTTTCACGAGCTATTGCAGAATGATTGGTTTGACTCACCGTCGCACAGCAGATCCAATTGCGCCACTATGGCGGGCAGACTATCGGCCACCACCCCCGCGGCGACCACCCGCAGTTCCTGCACTATGTTCCGCGGTGGTGTTTCACGAGCTATTGCAGAATGATTGGTTCGACTCACCGTCGCACAGCAGTTCCATTTGCGCCACTATGGCGGGCAGACTATCGGCCACCACCCCTGCGGCGACCACCCGCAGTTCCTGCAATATGTTCCGCGGTGGTGTTTCACGAGCTATTGCAGAATGATAGGTTCGACTCACCGTCACACAGCAGTTCCATTTGCGCCACTATGGCGGGCAGACTATCGGCCACTACTCGGACTAGATCCGCCGCGGCGACCACCCGCGGCTCCTGCACTATGTTCCGCGGCGGCGGCTTGCTCGCGCCCTGGCTGGCGTTTAGTATGAACTTGTCCTTATCGGAGTTCTTCAGGTTGAAGAGAATCGGCAACGTGTGGTGGGGATGTTCTTTCGCACATCTCTCTGAAAAGTAAAGTTTTATTAATCTTTTAATAATAAAAATCTTACATCCAAAGCAACAGCATATCATTACTATTGAGTTTTTTTATTGATTTTGCATTTTGTTACGTATACTACCGACGCGTAAACGTACACGTCTACGCAGACCTCCGTCGGGTTTCGGTTTTCAATATTTATTTTCAAATGTACTATCGACAACACTTCCTGTCTACTCCTAAGGCTAAAACCGCTTGCACCTTGCTGCGCGCCGTCACTAACATACGTTTAATTAGTGCAGGAGCGATACGCGTGCACACGAATTTTTCTGCAAAGTGGTAAAGCACTTGAGTTACCGATTGTACGTATAGAGAATCAGGGGTACAGAACACAATATATATTTTTTACATTCATTATAACTTCTATAACCGAGCTTAGATTTTATCTAACTTAGCAACTGCGAACCAATGATGGATCCTTATTATTAAATCTTACTCAATATCAGTCTGAGGTTGTTAGCAAAAGCTGTATCGTCATTAGTGAGCCGTGGCGCGAGCTGTGGCAACACGGCTATGAACTTGTGCGAGGGTATCTTGTGCAGGAGCTCTTCGAACGAGCCGTCAGCCTCGTCTAGTTGTATGCCAGGATTGTCCAGCCACAAGGATATCACGCGAAACACGGATAAGTTGTTCTCGTCAGACTCTTGTAATGATAGCAAATAGTATCTATAAAAAAGGAAAAAGGGTATGAATGTTTTGTAGCTTAAAGAAGTCAAGAAGAAAACTTTGAACAGACATTTACCTCATAGCTAAATGTAGGTATGTTTGTTTCTCAGCTCTTGTGCTAGCTATCTCAGCTTCCTCCAACTGCTCAAACCGCTGATTAGTAAGAAGCGATTTCCTTTCATCTCTACAAAAGAAAAAATATACAAAAAAAAGAAAAAATACTCCAAAGACCAAAAAATATAGATTATCCATTTCGTACTTAGTCATAGTTGATGTTTGAGTCAATTTCAATGTGGAGGCGGTTTCTTTTATATTTTCCAGACATTTTACTTTATTTTCGAATATTGACGAGTTCATATATGCTACGACCTGAAAATCCAAATTGTGTAAGTAGTCGAATACATAAATAAACAAAAAAACTGTGTGCTTTCAAATCATTTGAGTAAAATTCACCTGTTTGTACTCTGCATCAGCGAATTTGGCGATATCGAAGTAAACACCCTGCCTTGTTTTCAAGTCATCGGCTCTTGTCAATTCAAGACTCTTCTTCAAGTATTTGTTGATTATGTCTCGTGCATTGTCGGATTTGGATTCTGCCATCCATAAACCATATTGCCTAAGTAGAAAAATAAACAGTAAGTAGGTAAGTAAATAAATAAATATGGCACATATTCTTTTTGTTATGATAATTACCGTAACGACACCGCAGTCTGATGCAAATCAACAGATCCGGCACCAGTCGGGTTGGCCACTACATTGCGAAGCAACGAAAGGGCAATGTCCTTGTGCCCTTTAGCCCAAGATATCTGGCTCTCCAACAACGTCACCTCTTCAGAAGTCTGCAGCTTCTTGATCATAGCCAAGACGCGCTGCGCCATTTGTATTCTTTGGTTGTTCAAGCAAAGTTCTGAAACATGATTTTATTTAGTTACATACTGTACAATGCATTTTGTATATCATACCTTCATTAATGTAATAACACTGACCTGCGTATTGTAGTTGCAATGATACAATATTTTTCAAGGAATCACCATATGACCTAGCGGAATGTTCAAGTATCACATTACGTTGTGCTATCAAATCTTCCAAGTGCTTGAAATCCTGGAATGCGGGTAGATTCTCCACCCGCCACTTCTCGAGTAAATCGTAAAGCGACAATTTATCACATCTCAATGAGAAATAATCTTCAATGTCCGTGAATATGTGTAGTTTGGACAAAACTTTGTAAACGTTCTGACAGTTCTCCATATTGAGTTGTTGACATAATTTTGCGACAGCCAGTTTCGCCCTACTCAACGGCTGCACCAATTTGTCTTGGAACTCAGGTTTCATTTGGATATTTAGACAATCTTTCAAGCAAGCGTAACGGAAAGCTTTAAGAACAAACTTTGTATTTTGATTTGATAGTGCATGTTTTTCTTCTAAATCTTTTGTGTCCACAAAGTCACTCCAGTCGCCTGAAATATGTAAATCACCTTATCAGTTTATCATTTTTGCTTGTCTTGTCTCAGATGAGTATAATGATGGACCCTGTATGTTACCGCATCGTTTCCTTTGAAGAAAAAATGCGTAACTACTAATTATTGTTTCTCCAACGACGATTTAATTGAATTGACTAAATAAATGTGTCGAATATTTTTTAATGATAAAAAGCTATGATAACCTTAAAATAGATAAAACATTTTTTTTTTATTTATTTATTTAGGACAACCAACACAATAAACATATAAAACTTTGTGTTAAAACTTTAAAATATTCCCATATTCAATGTGTAATTAGTGGTTAACGATGTTCGTTCCACATTTACTAATTTTCCTATGTAACTTAAACTGTTTATTACACGCAATGTGAAACTGTTTGTGAGACCCCAATAAAGTAAACAGTTTGTATGTGTACGTACCCAAAACCGAGAGACAGTCGTATTTTATATCGTTGAGTTGATCAGGCTCGGGCAGCGCCCTGATATAGTGTAGCGCCAAATGGTGCAAGCCGGAGCGATGCAACGCGTGCAGTAAACCGCGCTGCAAAGTTCCCCCGCTGGTCGCGTCGCCGCCCGGGAGCCCGCACAGCGCGATGTCGTGCAGCAGCAATGCGTCTGCGTGCTGCCCCGCGCGCGCTACGTGCTTGCGCTTCTCGTCTTCTATAGTGAGGTGCGCTGTACCACAACCTTCCACTGCGTCCAGCTCGCCGATCGACACGAAACTCTTTGTGTGGAAAGTATGGCGTGTTACCTCATCTTATTGTAAACATATAGGTACACGGTGTTATTAAAAATCTTTTGTATAAAACACCGAAGAGGTTTTACCAGTTGAAAGAACTTGAATATGTTTTGTAATAACTGTGTTCTGACAACGGAACATCAAACATTGTTGACCTCGAGACCGACTCTTTGCCCTACTTAAGAAAAGCTTTTTTTGCAGTTCGACTGTTAAACTTGATGTGATATCGTGTGTTTAATACGCGCCAGTTATTTATAAGGTATAGTTGATGGCGTAAGTATATGAATGAGTAGAATACAAATAAAATCTAGTTTTAAACAATTTTTGACTTTGAGATTGATAAATTAATAGAAACTAGAAAAGTTCATACTTAGTTAAAAGATTCGACAGAAGAATCACCACTAAGGTAAGAAAAGGCTTTCTTTCGCTTCTATCTCACTACGATCAATCCTAGTGTCCAATACAATTCAGGGTTATTTGTAAAACACCAACAACCTCACAGGAGTAGATTACTAACATCATAAACAACAACATTTGTTCTACGATTTTACCGAAAACAGACAAAAAAAAGTCCCGAACAGCTAATCGAGTTTTGTATGAAAAGTCGATTGCCAGTTTTCGGAAAAGTCGAAGAACAAAAAAAAATGCCGTTTATGATTAAGTAATCTACTCCTGCGAGGTTGTTGGCGTTTTACAAATAACCCTTCATAAATTATTTATGAACTATTATAGTTCTTACCTTTCTTAATATCCTCTGTATATCTCTCCCGCCGGCAAGCGCGGTGGTTGCGTCGGGCGAGGCAGGCGGGACCGCATCGTTCATGGCCGTGGTCCACAACTCCCCGTAGTATATGGCGGACAGATGCTGGTCCGCCACTGTCGCCGCCCACGCCACTTTCGCGTAGTCCAGCTTTAAATAATTCAACGTCTCGAGACGTGTTGCTCTGGAACAAGCAATGCGTAACTTTAATTTTAGTTCTTGAGCTAAAAAATAGCACCTTCTTCTGCACTGACAGGCGGTTTCCGCAACTCGACGTCTATTGCGCCTATTTTGCGTTGGAGGATGTGCGGCCGGATCACCCCAGCCAGCCCAGCTCAGCCAGGAACGCTCCAAGGGCTTTCACATTCGTGATCGCTTCCTGGACGCTGCCAGGCGAGCCGAGCTACCTCGCCCGGTAAGGGGCCACCCCTCTGCATATTATCCCTCTGCACCTTATGCATAGGTACTATTTTTTAATTAACAGTACTCTTAGCCCGAAAATCTACAACATTTTAATCAATGAACCCAAAATGGAACAACCGTTTTTCGGACCATCAAACTGAACAAGTTTTACTATTAGTAGTTAGTAGTATTACTATACAGGTTATTCCCATTACAGACACCAGCTCTTCAAATACAAGATTGCTATAATGTCTTTTAGTAATTATATCATTTTTTTGTGAGGAGAAATAAACTTTTTATTATTATTATATTACTATGGGACCAACTCTGAAATCGCTAAAAAAACTGCTGTTTTATACAAAAATTTATAACGAAAATACCAAAATGTATGAAACAGCTGAATTTTTTGAACCCAAAATAGGAACGGTTTTAGGTTCATTCATTATCAGTAACAGGTTGTATAAAAGTCTAATAGACTACATATCAACTTATTCGTCGGTTCGGTTCAGGCAGGTGGAGATGTACAAACGAAACGATACAAACTTATCAATGATGTGGTTTGAGTTTCGTGTTAAAGCGATTTTGCCGCTGACTGCAGCTCTCTCGCTCGCACATTTCATGTTTTCTCAAGATTTCTTAAATCCGAGTACGCAATTGAAAAATGTGTCTCGTTCACTTTTCGCAATATAAGATTACAGACATTAAAAAATATATTTAAGTTTTTTGTTGCTAAAGTACAAAAAGTTATCGTTTCTAACAGTCATTTGAACTGGCAAATACGATAACTTTTTGTACTTCAGCAACTCGAAACTGAAATATAATATGTTGAAATGTCCGTAATCTTATATTGCTAAAAGTGGCTGAGACACATTTTTCATTTACGCACTCAGATTAAAAAAAATCTTGAGAAGACATAAAATGTGCGAGCGAGAGAGCGGCAGTCAGCGGCAAATCGCTACGGAGTCTTAAGAACATAATTATTTAATAAATTGTCATACCAATACAGTACAATAAATAAAACCTACCTTGTGTAATGATTTCTCTGCAGTCTTACGAAGTTAACCACATCCAACATACTCTGAATAATTATTTTCTGATTTTGATCTATAACGCCAATTTTCTTACTAAAATTACTCTCCGCGCTGCTATCAACATTATCGTCGTACGTCAGTTCCCAAAAGTACTTAAAAAAGTTATTAATATTGTCACTTATAATTTTTATGTGTTTTTCAGTGGAGAAAAAGATCAGTACACCAATCAACGCCGGTAAAATTCGTTGGCATACTTGAGGCTGAAAAGAATACAATGATGCAATTATTAAACCCAAATACGGAAGTTAGATGGTCTACTAGCAATTTGATGAAATTGAAATGATGAATTTTAATATCTGTGATGGGTCTGGGTGTTACTATGTAAAATAAGTATATATTTAAATAGTATTTAAGTAGTATATCAGTTTTCTAGCATCCATATTACAAGCTTCGCTTAGTTTGGAACTTGTACTATTATGTATTCTGTGGTTTGGAGCTAAATAGCGCTGTGCGAAATTGCACAAGCATTTGTTTATTATTATTATTTATTTATTTAATTTATCTTACCTTCAATATGCAAACTTCACGAAGAGCATTTAAATAATTCGACTCAGAAACGACGATATCCACAATAGCAACCGTGCATTTAACTATCCATTCGCTGTGAGTTTCATTGGCATCTGGGATCATAAATTCCACGCTCGCAAAATCACCGAATTTCACTTCGTCTATTGTAAATGTTGCCGCTTTATTGTATTGATCCGATGTAAAAGGTTTAAGTATTTTCATTTCGATTTCACCTGATACTGAAATAAAATAATCATTTTTTACTAATTTTTCAAATCCCACACTAAGTAGAACATTAAATAATATTTAACTATTATTAATATTGTAT
Source organism: Agriphila straminella (assembly GCA_950108535.1). Lineage (NCBI taxonomy): Eukaryota > Metazoa > Arthropoda > Insecta > Lepidoptera > Crambidae > Agriphila > Agriphila straminella. The sequence goes on from OX467308.1 coordinate 10,741,832, forward strand.
ATTATACATATTTACAATGGCCAGAAAGAGTAGAAATTAAATACAACGAGAACAAACATTTTTAGTACAAAATTAGTCAGTGTTGCCAAATTATTCGTGATTTAGACGTGTTAGCATAGGAAGCGGCGCCCTCAATTTTCATTAACTATTTGTTTATGATCAAGCTGTGGTTACTTAAATATTGAAATAATAAATATTTACTACAAACTATTGCTTCTCTATTATAGATAAATGTATATTTTATTATGAATTTAAAGCGTATAACGGTAAGCAATTAACATAGCAATTCCGTGTTCCCTTGAAATACTCTGAACACTATCTAAAATATAAAATTAAGAAAAAAAATAGATTAACTCACCGATAGCTTCCTCTCCTTCTTTATACTTCAACAACCGATTTAATGTCTTTGTAACCTTATTGGTGACGTGGGGATCTTCATCAAAAAGAACTTCTGCCAGAGAGGTCACCACTGTCGATGCGAATGTTAGTCTCGGTTGCCCGGCGACTATCGCCCTCGTGTCCGGTGGAGGCAATGTAACTAAAGTCTTCAAATCGTATGTCCCAATTTCTGCGAGACAGTTGCAGGCCTCTATTTTAGTCTGGAATCAGTAAATAGATATGTTAAATACATACCGATGCAAGGTCAATAGCGACAGACAGGATAAGCTACAGTCATCGTCATCATCATATCAGCCGCACGACACCCACTGCTGGGTATAGGCCTCCCCTAAGGATCTCCACGACGATCGGTCCTGCGCTGGCTGCATCCAGTGGCTTCCCGCGACCTTCGCCCTCACGTCGGTACACCATTTAGGGGGCCTACCCACGGAGCGTCGTCCGGTGCGCGGTCGCCATTCCAGAACCTTTCCGCCCCAACGGCCATCGGTTCTTCTCGCTATGTGTCCCGCCCATTGCCACTTCAGCTGAGCAATCCTTCGAGCGATGTCGGTTACTTTAGTTCTCCTGCGGATCTTTTCGTTTCTGATTCGATCACGCAGGGAAACGCCGAGCATGGTTCTCTCCATTGCACGCGTGGTGACCTTGAACCTCCTTATGAGATCCATTAGCTACAGTACTTAAAGAATGGGCATCGGAAAACATCGGAAACAATCTTTGGCCCTAAGGCTGGCCAGACGGAATTCCGTACATACGTAATTCTGAACGCAGTTAATCCATACAAATCTATGGCCCTGCCACACACATGTGGGATTTTTCCGTACGGAATTTTCATACATTATCGATATTCCGTTTGGAATTCCGAATCGGGATTCGGTCTCTATGTGGCCGGCTTAAAGGTCATTTACAATTTCAACTTTAATGCAATTAAAATAAATTTCAACGTCATTTCTAAGAAAAACAAAAACACGACGTTAGCCGATGCCCATTCTTTATCTTGAAATACTGTAAATCGTTTTGCTTTACCTTATCGTCTACAGGACTTTTCAAAATGTTGTTTAATTCATACATTATCTGATGTATAATACTATCACCACAATCCTCGGAAAACCTAATAGGTTCCAAGTCATTGCACAGCTCCTTGACATGCTTTCTGTTTACTTTAAGAAGCTGGTGTAAATTCAATAGAGACTCAGAACTGGAAAGAAGAAACAGACATAAATAAGTAGTGTATCTTATTATTACACTTTATTGCATAATAAAATACAATTCGCGGACTTAATGCCTAAAAGCATTCTCTAACAGTCGACCGGAAATGTGATCAGGATCTAGTTACAATAACAATATATACATAACAATCTTAAATAAATCTTATCTTCTACTATTATATTATTAATAAATCTCACTACTTTATTTGTTTAGATAACAAACACTTATGATATGACAAACACTTTAACATAGAAACATAACAACATGAAAAGTACGTCCTACTACTTGTCCCGTACCTTGGAGAATTGAAGGCTAATTTGTATGTTCGCAGTCTATCTGAAAAAGCATACGACGTGGCACAGACCATGTCTTGTGCAGAAAGCTGAGAGGACATGGATTTAATGTAATCAACAACATCCTCTTCCTTCAAGTGATCCTTCATATCGACAACTAAGTAATCGAGTAGATCGTCACATTCCTTTACAAAGCCTTCCTCCTGTTTTACTTTCAAAATGGACATCAGCTGTGACAGCACTTTTCTCAGTACCTCCACCTCTGCTGGTAAAAATCGCAATAAGATCGCTTTTAATCCATGAGTCAGTGCTTTGATCTCTTTACTGTCTTGTGATTTTTTAATAGCAAAACCGAAACAATTGCAAACGTAGTTGCAAATGAAGGCGTCTGACGGTGCAACCAAAGGGATACATTGCACGAATGTTTTGAATGCATGTATACACAATACTTTCAACTCTAGGATATTTTCTTGGAGCACATTTTCCCACAACTTAAGTAGTATTTTGAATATTGCAACTGGTTGATTCTCGCACAGGTACTGCATGATGTGGCCGTCTGTGAGTTCCTGAAAACATTGCTATTAAGTATTACTTAGCTTGGTTTCTTTTTAATAATTGGCATTATTTTGGAAAACTGGATTATACAGGCTGTTTGGTAATAGCCTTATAAAGCCGAATATGGTAGATAGGGAACCATGCATGCATACAACCCCGGAAAATAAATCCTGAAATGCATCACATCGCATCGCGGAGATTTTTTAATTTATATGGAAAAATGCAATATGACAACCATAGACGCAAACAGACTATTGTATTCGATAATCAATCCTATTATTGGGCAAAAACAAAACACAATTTTGGTCTAGGGTTCACTATGCACTCTATGCAGTTTATCATAAAAAGAAAAAAATATTTTCAAAAAAGTGGTGGTTTATACTAGTTTTCCGGGGTTGTATGCATGGTACCCTATCTACCATATTCGGCTTTATAAGGCTATTACCAAACATCCTGTGTACTTAACCGAAAAATAAGCACTTACTCCAAAATATGTAAGAATAGAGGAGAAAACTATTTTTGGATACTGGTAAACTTCAGTTTTTTCCGGTACATCCACTCGAAACTGTTCCCTCGCTTCGTTATAATCGCTAAGGTGGGATGCTGTCACTAAAAGGAGTTCTCCGATGTTCTCCACAAACAAATTACTCCACTTATCATTTTCTAATACGTCTCTTGTCATTTGGAACATTCTATGGGCATTTAACATCAGCTGTTTAAAATTCTGGATATTCTCAGAGCCTGCATACCGCACCTTATATTTTTCAGTGACTATATACGGTAGACATAACGCCATGATATTGCAGAAACATAGCTGGAAATAATGATACATCATGTCAAAATTGTAAAAATAATAATGCTCCTTTTTGCTTCGTCGTAGTCGAATAAAGTGTAAATTTTCCAGAAACATTCAACACAACAACAATTCTAACAAGGGTCGAATACATATTGAATAATAATATACTTATCACATCTTACCTCAACGACCCTACTTTCAGGCACCTTGAGTAGAGCTTTTGTTTGTTTTAGTATTAAACTGTCACCTATATTGCCTCCGCAGCGCCACAATATATCTGCTGATATAAGCCACTTCATATGCTTCTCAAGAAATGCTCTTTGGTTCCCAATATTAAAAAAATCTAGAGGTAAATTACTCAACTCATATTTTTTTGAGAACCAAAAGTGAAGAATAGAGAGAACATTTCTGTTTAAATATACATCAATGGTTTTATTATCAACCTTGGAGGTGATTATATTCAAAACTTTTTTTACTATTCGCTTGTCGAGTGATTTTTCAGTTTGTAAACTTAGAATCAGAGTCACAATATTTCGTAACAGGGGTTTCTTTGCAGTTGCCAAAACCACTAAGCTGTGTAAAACTGTAAGTGTTCTATTTGAGGACTCGTCTTTCAATATAATTTGTTGCCTCTCGGGAACCTGCAAGATGTGAACAGATAATGAAAATTAAACTTAAAAGCTAAATTTTGGCCAGTTGGCTGACTCTTAGTTAGCGTACATACGTAAGCAAAACGAATGGTACAGGTACGTACATTACTAAATATGTCTGCTATGCCAGAAAGATAAGTGTTGATGCAAAAATTCGGTCGATTTATCAGTTCTTTCAACAAATAGCAGCAATATATACGAATGCAGTGATTATTGCCTCTTGATTTCTTTATCATTGATTTCATAAAAATGTCGTCAACTTCTGCGATTTCTCGGGAATTCAATAACATGATTTTTCCAGCACATTTGAAGATTAATGCTGCTAAGGTAGGTGGATAGAACAATTTCTCACATCTTTCCAAGTACCCTCTGATCATTATGAAAGAGTTTTGTTTCATTTCGTCATCGTGCGCCCAAAAGAGGTCTAACATTTCATACAAAATGCTTAGCAAACTGAATGAAGCATCAGGAACGCGAAATAAATCCTTACACAAACATTGCATAAAAACGAAAATCGAATCTGAAAATAAATAAAAATTATAATCTTGCAATTGCAGAAATCAAGACATTATTTAAGTTTCTGAGTCTTACCAAGTGGTGGTTCCTCAGCACCAGCTTGATACAAAATTTCGATACATCTTAAAGCACATTTGACATCCCAAACTGAAGTTAACTTATAAAGTTTCGGGTCAAGTATCAACTCCAATATCTCCTCTCTATAATTGCCTCGAACTCTGCAGTAAGCGGCCAACGTGTAAATACAATTGTACTTCAGGGTTGTGGAGTTCATCTCATTCTCATCTCCGTCGTATTCAACTTCATCCTCAAGTTCTTGTTCAAAATTCATAATATTGTTAGCGTAGTGAAAAAAGTCCTCTTTGATCGAACGACGAATTTCCAGCGAAAGTAACGGTGAATAATCATGTAGCAAAATCTCTTTCATAAATTGCAAAAGTGTTATTTTCCTCGTAATAAATGTATTACTTTTCAATGTGTTTACTAAAGAGACGAGCATAAGATTCAAAGAACTCTTTAACAGATCGTATACTCTCATTTCTTTGACTTCTTGCTCAGGTACTAATTTGAACTTTAATATTACATCTAAATAAGTAATGAGGATTCTAATACATTGCGAGAATTGTATGAGTTCCATATTGTTGCTTTTATGTTGTTCAGTAAACTGGCAAAGTTTATTCTCTAAAGTAGTTTGTAGAATATTATTCATTTCGATATTTATTTCCGATTTTTCATAATTACTCTTATTTGAAAGGGTAGTTGACAAGTCGAGTTCAAATTCACTGAACAAAATGGACTTTTCAATTGAATAAAACAAGATATCAAACAAATCATCACGATTAGGTTTGATACCCTCATCTATCAAATTTATGTTATCGTTAGCTACGAGTCTAAGTAACAATTCTTTACTCGCCTCTCCTACACAGGCAATATCTCCTTCAAAAAACCAATATAAAAAGCTTTTCCTCTGTTCCAAGACACTGCATTTGTTGAAGAACGTATTGACGATAATATTGAGTGTCTTCACGGTACTACTATTAACAGGCATTCCCTTTTCCAGATACAACTTGATTAAAGGTTGCACATTTACATATTTCAGTGTTTTGGTTTTCAATATGATTTGCATTATTGAGTGCACTGCTTTATGACCTTCGTTGACTGATGTGGAGTTCCTACAACAGAAATTGAATGTCTATTTCAAAAAGCAACCTTGTAACATAGCTAGGTTATGCACCCTCCGCCTGATTTCAGAGTAACCTTTCTAAGTTGTATCTAATTTTGCTTGAACAGTCAATAGTGCAGACACCACTTACGTACAGTTAATAAACCGGTAACCAGTCCATACCAGACTACTTCGAAGGAAAATATTAATTGCTAATATAGTCATAAGTCATACAAAACGCGGTAAATTTAATACCTTCATCACATCTACAGAATATTAAAAAAATAACTTACCTGACACATGAATTCCACAATGATAGTAAGTTTTCTTCTAAATCCTCGCGCTTACAAGTTTTTGATAAAGTTAAGTTTCGAATTATCAAGCAAGTAATCTCTTCAAACAGAGACCACTCAAAGTGCTGATTGTTGCCGTTTAAAATAATCTCATTTATTTTAATTATAGATAAGTAGTTCAAGGCACTGATTGTACAACCATAATGTTTCACATACATATGCAGGATCCCCAACCTACAATTAGAAAAAAACTATTATTTTCTTTATTATTATGATGACATTGCAAAATAACTATTATACTAAGCACCTAAGACTTATATTGTTTTGATAGGAAAGAACAACGACCACTTCTCATAAAAGCGTTGATCTGATTAATAGCTTTTTTTAAAGTTGATGTACAAATACTAAAAACAGAAAAATATATTTGAGTGGGGCCCCCATACAAGAAACGTGATTTTTTTTGCCGTTTTTGGTACGGAACCCTTCGTGCGCGAGTCCGACTCGCACTTGGCCGGTTTTTTTATTAATTTTATCCATTTTTGTACTACCGATTAAAATTGCAATTTTATGAGCTATATTACTTCTCTATACACGATAATTGATAAAATCTACATGTTAACAGGTATGAAATGGGCGTCCTTCTTTATCAACATATCTTTCCTTACCATGGCATGTGGTTAAGTTGAAGCTGATAGATTAAATCATCTAAAGTTTTGTACTTATTCAATGCTATTCTTTGTCTTTTTGAACTACTACCAGTCACACTTTCATTGTTTACGTCCTCTGGTAAATGGAAATTCTAGAACAAATGCAATATAATAGAGATTATTAAATCTATATAATTTTTTATTCGGATTAATATTTAATATATAATTAATAGAATTAATATATATCAGCATACAATAAATTAAATTTACTCAAGATTTTACTCTTTGCATTTGGCTTTCCTCAAATATTGGGAAATCTTTAGTGAATAATTTTACTTTTTAATTTTAGGAGGAACAATACTTTTAAGGCCGAAATCCACCTGATGCGTACGTGTACTACGCGTATACGTTTCATTGCTCCCAAATTGTATGGAACTATACGGACGGTAAACCACCCAACGCCCACACGCATGTGCATTCGCTAGGTTTCAGTCTTAAACTTACAATACTTTTGACACTAGAAACTGAAAAGACGTGATCTCAAAATTAGTTAAAGCAACATACCTGATAATATATTGCAGCCGCCAATGAACAAAAATGTGAATTATGAGTTCCGTAGCTATCGCTAGGCTTCCGCGCTTTTTGCAAAGAGGTCACTTCCAAAGTGATGATCTCCAAAATACTATTAGTATGCTTATTCCAAGTTTCCCAGTTATGCGCCAGGCTACCTTCCTCATTGATCAACTTTCCAGCTGGATGGTGAAGCCAAACTACCATCTCCAACAATTTGAATAATGAGATCTAGAACATTATTAGTTAAATAAAGCACTTCACAAGATAAAATTTAATGGTTTCATATCGAATGAAACACTAATAAAATATTTAGGAGACAAGACAAGTAAGGAGTCATTTTCTCTCTTCTTCTCGCGACTAATATTACTTGTTTATATTTATCTCCTATAACATGGAATTATGTGTTTATCGTTTAGTATTTTGTATATTCATATTCTGTTCTCTAAAGTGCACTTATTCTTCTATTATCATATTTATCTAATTTTATGGGCGAAAGCCCAGGGTTGCCTGGAAGAAATTGCTATGTAGCAATAAGGCCGCCTATTGTATGGTTTTTTGTTTTATTCTGATTGTATTGTTTTTTTCTGTTATGTGCAACAAAGTCTTTATTATTATTATTATCATTAAAATATATAAAAACCCGCAGTAACACAGTACAGTTTCAGCAGAAAAGATAAAAAATCACTGGAGAACTCTACTTTAGTATGCAATGCAAGTTTTCCCGTGTGCTTTCGTAGTTTTTACTTAAGTTATGAAATTTTTATCACACCTTTTTCTTCTGTTCCAAACTAAGATCGTAATACTTTATTATGAGAGACAAAATATTTTCTGAAAACTCGCACATTAAAAGTCGGCTCTCTGTTGATATCTGAAAAGAAAGAGTACAGTTACACATTTTAGTACTGACAAAATTATGTGGCGAATTTCGATATAATAAAAAACACCTTTAAATTACCTTTTCAATCAAAAGTGTTACAATCTCTATTACCACTTCTTGTACTTTCTTTTCATTCTGTACCTGGAGAAAACATCTCTTCAGTTTTGGTAAACAGTCCCTCATGGGTACAATCAATTGACAGTATTTGGTGGCATTTTTTAAAATCAATGACACAAGTCGTAATTTGGTATAATTGTCCAATTTCGAATCATTTGATAATGATGCCGAGATGCTAACATCTAGTAATTCTGAAAGTGCAATAGTAGTTCAGTATCAGTACAATAAAATGAAGACCTAAGTAGTGCAAATGATAACATAAATGTGATGATAAAATTATTATACAACATGTAACAGAATTAATGACTAAACCAGAATATGGTAGATGGGGACCATCAAGCTGAACAACTTTTACTCTGAAATCGCAAAAAAAAATCTGCTGTTTCATACATTTTCATATTTTTGTTATTTTATTTTGTTGTATGAAACAGCCGGTTTTTTTCGCGTACTTAGATGTTTTTCAGTTTGATGGTACTTATTTATTTACCACATTCTGGTTTAGTCATTAATTCTGTTACATGTTGTATAATCATTTTATCATCACATTTATGTTATCATTTGCACTAGGCTAGTCATGTCAGTCACTAGGCATTTGCTATTCATTCTGATAAACATGGTATAAAATAATTACCTTCCCATTGGGTTGGAGTAATGAAACCCAAGTAATGATCACATGATAGAACATATTTGTACAGAAGGTTCAAATAAGCATCACCAATAGCTCTTGCCAGGCGGTTGTTTTTGAGTATGAATAAGCAAGCAACCATAATCTTGTCGCACTTAATATAGGCTTGCCCTGTAAAGGAATATATTTATAAATGTTACAGATACATACAATTTTATTAAAATAATCCTTTTGGTGTCCAAGTACTTTCTTTTTAGGTTTCCGTTCCCAAAGGGTATAAACGGGACCCTATTACTAAGACTCCGCTGTTTGTCTGTCTGTCTGTCACCAGGCTGTATATCATGGACCGTGCGTGATAGCTCGACAGTTGTGATTTTCAGATGATGTATTTCTGTTGCCGCTATAACAACAAATACTTAAAACAGAATAAAATAAATATTTAAGTGAAGTCCCCATACAACAAACGTGATTTTTTTGCCTTTTTTGTAAAATAACTTAAAGATATTTTTGTTTCCAATAATGGTGTACTAAGTATACAGAAGAATTTACCAGATTGTACTTGTAACCATGGGCATATCTAGATATATTTTCCAGAAGGGGCTGGCCTCCAGTTCTGGGGCAAAGCTAGGGGGAGGGGTGCTAGAGCCGCGTTGGAGTTTTGAAGGGCAACAGAAAAATACATCAGGATATTTCTGGGGTGGGCTGGGACCAGACTGTTCTTAGGAAGGCACAGTATGAAGGCACAGTATGATATGTCGTAGGATAATCGTATAAACCGGATCTTTACAAAAATCCTAGGTTGATATAAAAAACCGGATACTTAATTGGAATCTATGATCGATTTTTCGCAATCATCCGAACAATTTTTAGGGTCTTTGTAAAAATCCAAGTATTATTCGGACAATTGTAAACTTAAATGCTGATTGGATAATCTAAGAGGGATATTACACGATCATGCAGACTGACGGGAGACTGATGCAATACTGCCAACTGCCAACTGCACCATGTTTTGTATGAAATTTCATAGAAAAAACAATGCAGTTGGCAGTATTGCATCAGTCTCCGGTCAGTCTGCATGATCGTGTAATCACCCTCTAAGAGACGAGTTAAAACATCTTCAGTCTGATTGTCCATCAGCCATTTTTGATGTCCCCACTGCTGGGGCACAGGCCGCCCATCCTCCTTACCACCCCCCACAGGCGGGTGGTAAGGAGGATGGGCCATACCCCACCACGCGGGCCCAATGCGGATTGGTGGGTGTTAACGACTGCAAATGCAGCCGGGACCAACGGCTTAACGTGCCTTCCGAAGCACGGAGGAGCTCGAGATAATAAATTTTAGGCCATCCGGTGTTTTACAATCATACTAGGATTTTTGTTTTGTACGACAGAAGTCATTGTACCTTTCCATTGATATCATAAGGGGGGTGGAGTTTTGGATATTGTTGTTTAAGACAATGTCCACACATTATTGATATTTGACTCGACTAATTATTTTTTCTTCCAACTATGCTTTAATTTCATTACAATCACACTAAAAACTCAGTACAAAGCGAGCAATAAAAATGTATGAAATTTCATTATTGACCAGTTTTTTTTAATCGCACCAAAAGGTGCCAATCTCAATGGATTAACTCTATTCAGCCAGCCGATATCAATACTTTTTTTTTACGTACGTATTATTCGTTTCTATCCTACTTGTTCCAAATTTAAAAAATGATTGCTGCTTACTCTGATTTAAAAATGAAAGAAATTTAAAAAAGTGATTTGGCGGGAACTTTGTTAATTTTGCTTGTTTTTTTTTAATTAAACTTCTATTTTAACTGTTTGATATGAGTTACTTTTATCTACTATTCCTATAGTTAATAGTTGAAAGAAAAGCAGATTATGCACCTCGCCTTAAGTAATTTATATTGCACCGAGTGCCTGTTAGATTAGAGCCATCTACTATTAAGCTATTTAACAGAGAACAAAGTAGGTCTTGGTCTTGCTTAGAGGTATATATTTATGTTGAAAACTAAAATAATGAGTAGGTACCTACTACCTTTATTTGCTCCAGCAATACATATATGAAGCAGACTTGTGCAAAGAGGTCCAGTGACAGTAAAAAATGTCTTTGCCGTTTCAAACTTTTCTGTTTCCTGAAAGTTACAATAAGTTAAATGGTACCTTACTAATTAACATTTACCCGCGATATATACGGGTGATATAGCGAAAGCTAGTGATGTACAAGACTCGAGTCGTCGAGTTCTACTTTTGAAGACTCGAGGCGGCTTGGCAGGACTCAGTGAGCTTCGTAGGCTCGTAGTCCCCAGCCTAGCCGAGTCGCGAGTTTTCTGAGCCACGCCTCAAGGCTTCAAAAGAGTTTGAGCCTTCCAAAGAGCTTAAACCTATCAAAATAGCTCGAGTTGTTTATTTAACACTGCTTCCAATTTTAAATGAGAAATAAATAAAATATGATTTATTAATAAATTATACATAGCAGTTTTTACTTATTTATTACCATATAAGATACATAACAAAAATCATAAAATCACTAAGATTTGTACTGTTTGTAGTTAAAATAATATTTGCTTGCATACCTTGAATAATTAAAATTTATCTGAAATTTCGCCTCGAGCCCTTTTTGAGCGTCAAGCTTCAAGTAGTTTTTTAAAATCGAGCTATTCTTGAAAGCTCGAGTTCATTTAAAGACCCGACCACTTTTCAAGGTTCGAGTTGTTGCTCAAAGAGTTCGCTATCGAGCTCAAAGAGCGAGCATCATACAAACGAGCCGAGCCCTGTAAAACGACTCCGAGCTCAAGACAAAAGGACTCGGAGGCTCGAGTCTTGTACATCACTAGCGAAAGCTTAACTAATAAACAAATTTTGACAGTTCCGTACTATACGCTTGTTATTACAAGTGGGAAAATCACTCACGGCACCTAGTTTAACTGATGGGTAAATACGTAAAATGAATAAAAATATAATAATTATTTCGATGCTGTTTTCGAAATCAATTCGATAGGAGAGGTCTTTACTAGCATACAAGGCAATAAAACTGGTTGATCAGTATACAATTTATATAAGGAACCGTATTTCTGAACACCTGTTAAATTTTTCCTATAAAAAGTTGTTAACATGATGAAAGTAGCATTCCCTACAAGGTGGATTGATTCTAAAATGATAATGGTCATTTTAATTAGATCACTAACAAACCAACTGTTGCAATGCTACATCAATAACTAATAAAAGTTCACTATTTCTCAACTCGATATATTTTATTTTATAGACAATAAATTTCAAACTAAATAACTCTTGTTAGGTTGTTCTAAAGTTTTTAATCGATGCAGCTTTCACCTGGTTAGGATAGAGCAAAGATTGAAATCGTTTTGATTGGGATAAGTTTCCTTCACAAAAAAAGTTGTGTATTTACATTTTGAACATTTAACAATATTTACGTAGGTGTTTATTATTGTCATAACAACATATGACATTTCCTGGGACCGTTTAAAGGTATTCTTTCGTTTATCATAATATTATTTGTAATAATTTCATTTGCCATAGTGATCCTCGGTCATTACTTTTTAATAATAAAAAAATATATTCATTTGTAATTGTAATAATGGCTTTTATACTAACAACGTATGACATCACAATCCATTAGCCATAACTTTCATTTGCCATAAAATTAGGTGCCATAATAACAAGTGTCATAATTATTAGTTCCGATAAATATTATTTGAGATAATCAATAATTGACATAAAATACATAACTTATAACGTATCTCTTCACCTAAACGTACCTAGGGGTTATAAATAAAAACTTTTAATGCGACCACCACTGGTAGGTTAGGTTAGGTTAGTGTTTTGACCACTCGCAGCGAAGCTTCATAATGCTTGCATGCATGTTGCATGCTTACTCATTATATTTAAACCTTAAATATAAAAAAACCTGAATCGTATAATCATAAAGCTAATTATAATTATATAAATCAAATATGAGCAAACAATTTTATTTTAGTTCCACAATTTTGTCATTTTAAATTGAGCTTCAATGCCAAAGCTCTCAAAAATTCTCCATTAGTTATAAATGTTTATGTGTTTGCCTATTTATTTTAAGACATGCTCCTACGAAGTTTAAAGTTGTAATGTCTATTTTATATTATTTTTCCATACAAAATTTGAACCCCATTTTCACCCCTTTAGGGGTCAAATCATGTCCACCGTTGGACTTCAAAATAAATTGTCATTTTTGTAATCGTCATCCCAGAAAACCCCAATAACGACATTCATTTATCTATTTTTGTTTTTTTTTTACCCCCATTTCATCCTCATAGGGGTTGAAATACTAACAATAACTATATATGTTGCGTTAGATTTCTATCCATAAGCCTAAATTATAAATTTTGCGATTTTTACTTTAAAAATAAAGGATTATCTTCAATACACAATATCATCCCCCTTTTGACCCCTTCGGGTTAGAATTTTGAAAAACGCTGAGACCCGTATTTATTAATTTTTAATGGTCAGCCTAAACACAAAATTTGAAGATCCTAGCTTCAAAACTGAGGGACTTTCATACAATCTTTCATCCCCTTAGGGATGGAATTTTCAAAAATCCTTTCTTAGTGGATGCCTACACTGTATAAGGTATCTGTGTGCAAAATTTCAAGTCTCTAGGTCCAGCGGTTTAGGCTGTGCGTTGATAGATCAGTCAGTCATTCAGTTTACGATTTTATATATATAGATAAATTATCCTGATTGGTCAAAATCTTATAAATTCTTTAATAAATATGAAATTATGCTGGCTTCTTTCATTATTTCTTTGCTGAAATAATAGAAAACTATGTTTATTTTGCCAAATATTGTAATAAGTATTATGTAAAATCATTGTTATGGATAATATTATAACATTACTTTAAATGAAGATTATGGCAAATAAAATTATGTAATAGGAACAATATGTCATTTCATTGCTTATGACCAATGAAATTAGTGAAAATAAATTTATGTCATTTGTTAGTTATGGCAAATAAAACATTATGTTTAATGAAATTATGGCAATTAATCACGAATTGCTCTTAGAGAAGCTGGAGTTCTATGGTGTTCGAGGAAATGCACTGAAGTTATTCCAGTCTTACTTACAAAATAGAAAAATGTTTGTAGAAATTAAATCTATAGATGAAAGTATGTGTGAAATTGTAACCAAGTCCAAACTAGCTGATGTTAAAGTAGGTGTGCCACAAGGTAAAGTAGGTGTGATGTTAAAGTAGGTGTGCCACTTGATTGGTTATATTACAAAAGCTCATAAATCTGTGAAATTAATTCTGTTCGCAGATGACACCAACGCGGTAATTTCTGATAATAACCTAATAGATTTAGAAATAACAGTAAATCAAATATTACAATCAATGCAAAATTGGTTTACTGTAAATGGTCTATCGATCAACAGCCTAAAAACTAATGTGATGCTGTTTAAAACCCATGCTAGGGATTACAGTACCAACTTAAATATTAACTTAAATGGTGACTTGGTACAATCGGTTAAATCTACAAAATTTTTGGGAGTAAAGTTTGATGATCAACTGAAATGGAAGGAAGAATTGAAAGACATTGAGAGTAAGATCAGTTCTGCCTGCTATGTACTACAAAGTCTTAGAGATGAAGCAGATATGAAGCATCTAAAACTGGTATACTATGCCCTAGTAGAATCAAGGTTACGTTATAGTATATTTTGCTGGGGTAGAAGTTATGACTACAATGTTAATAAGGCTTTCATTCTGCAAAAAAGGGCAATCAGGACAATTGTGCGCATACCCCAACAAGAGTCTTGTCGTGAGCATTTTAGGAAACTGGGAATATTAACTGTTCCAAGTCTATATATTCTTGTTATACTTTCTCATTTTGCTAAAACAATAACAGAATACGAGAATCACGAGGAAAAAAATATCAGAGTTGCCACAAGAAGACAGGGTTTTACTCAGAAAATAGTTCCTAGAATAGACATAGTCAAGCATTGTCCCAAATATCAGTCAATACAGTTATTCAATAAACTGCCAAATGAGTTAAAAAGTGCAGTGTATGAGTCTAATTTCAAAAATAAACTGAAAACATACTTGTTGAAGGAATGCTTCTACTCCATTAATGATCTTTTTAATAGCAAGTAATGTTTTGACTGGTTTTTCCCTAAAATATTTTAATAATTATAAATTTGATTGTGTAATATTCTATACCTGCCTGCTTAGCTTGACCGATTTATATCGCGTGATATAGCGTTTTATCACGTTTAACTGTCAAAAATACAAAGGAGTTTGACAGTTGAGTGTTGATAAAATGCTATATCACGCGATATAAATCGGTCATGCTAGGCAGGCTGGTTAATAAATTTTATATACATTATATTTTAATTAAGTAAGAAGTTAACGCGATTTATTAATTTTGAATATTAGACCATTAATTTAATTTAATTGTAAGTAATTTAACCTAAACCTAATGTATTCACCAATTATTGTATATTTTCGACACAATGAACATTGTTATGAAATAAATAAACTTGAACATGAAACATATGCAATTATGGCAAATGAAATTATTGCATTTAAAATTAGGGAAAACATTAGTAAACCCCGTTTAAAAACACAATAAATTGTTCCCTCCGTATAAGAAGGACAATCTAGTTTAATATACTATACAGTGGGTGGACACTGCAGCAACAAAGTGAACATTTCAAATTGTTTTTCTATTTTCAACCTTATTCCCTTGTAATAAGGCCAACAAACACGCAATTTATAAATTCGTATATACCGCAGATTATGTGCAACATGATAAACTAAATTTTACTGTCGTAATGTTGGCTAAAACTTGGGAATATGGCGTCTGTATTTATTCTTTCTTTCACGGTTGCCTTCGAAATCGTAAACAAATCTTGTTTTGTTTGCTTTGTGAATGTGAATTAATATGAAATTGTGCTCTCGCTCCTCCGTATTTTTTCTTTGTGCCAGTTGGACGTTTAAAGCCATCACTGAACTTAAATTTCTGTGGACCTGTGGTATTGCGTGCTAAAGTTTTAATGTTTAGTGTAAAGTCTTAAATGAATTGACAATGGAATCGTTTTGTTTAACTACACGCAACTATAAGAAAGAAGTGTGTTTTATGCAGTAGGAGACGTACACCAGGGTCGAACGTGTTCTTAGTCTGTATCCTGTATCCCACTTGACCATTAGAGGTTTGTATTGCTATACACTACCTAGTACCAATTTATGAGTATTATCTAAATATTATGATCACATACCCAAGTAGCTGAAGCATTTGTATTTGCATTTAACTTCTTGAAGTTGGGAATGTGAGAAAATGTTTATGTAATCAACAACCATTCGTTGCATTGATCTAAATGGGGTTATTTATTTCAGGTCTCAAAAGTGAATTCAAGCTTTTGGTCAAGAAGATCTTGTTTACATACCAATACAAAAACTTCATGAACTTAAATTTGTTTGAAATGTACATTTATGACAAGACTGGAATAAATCAAGAACCAGACTTGTTCCATGCTGTACCATATTTCAATTTACCTCTACAACCATTAGGTGATGAACTGTTACATGATTTTCCACTGCACATCAGTCAATACCAGGGACATGGTATGTACTCAGTTAATACTCCCATATTATAATAATAATTTAATAATTAATAATTTATATTAATTAAATTTTAATGTTATTGAATAGGGTAAGAAATCAAAGCCCTGAATCCTGATTCAAATAGCTATTATTGTATTTGTTCACTAACTTAAAGCTTTAATAAACAACAAACAAGTCACATGTCGGTCGGAGAGTCAGGTTCGGGGACATGGTATGTACATAAGTAATAAGCACACTAGCTTATGTAAATAACAGATTTTTGTATTGTATGCAATTGACAAGTTTAGGTTAGAATATTTAATTTGTACAGTTTATTGTTTATTTTTAAACTAAGTTAGCGAACAAATAGAAAGTTGGCCATATGATTAAGGGGTGGATTTTCTCAGTTTAGACGCAAAGGAATGGCTATTGTGTCTCGATTCCATGGCAATGAAAAATGTTACTATTGATATTTTTTCTACTGTAGATCTGTAAATTATTATAATGTATTTACATATCATTTTACCTTACAGATTCATCTGAAGCACCAGGTACTTCATGTGATGGGTCCCTACTTGAATGGGTATTGCCCGATGAGGAAGATGATCTACAAGTCGAAGATTTATGTTCTTTTGAGGATCTGCCTGTGGTATAATGTCAGTGGGTATTTGGCTATCAACTATCTTACAGCGATCGATTTCAATCGAGAATTGTTAGCAACAGACTTACGTAATCCACGTACTGGTGATTTTTATAAAAAAGCCCAAGTACAAAGTAAGACTTAAGGCGATTGGATTCCTTTCTCCCTTAATGAAATGTATTGTTCGCTAAGTACTAAATACATAATGTATCGAAAATTCACACGTACCGATTGAAGCTAAGGTTCTATAGTTTATTTACAAACAATAACCTCCGTAAAATATAGTTCTTGTAGCAGTAGTAGGCAAAAGAGAACTTTTACCTACCTATTCATTATCGAATTTTCCATACATTATGTAGGTACTTAGCAAGCAATAAAAATTAAGAGCACCACTTGAGGGTACTAATCACCCTAATATTACTCTGCTCAAGCCTTAACATGTGTGTAATTTTTTTATTCTACATACTACCAAAGTTCGGTTTCAAGTCCCGCCTGAGAAAATGATCTGCGGGTCTACCGGCTAAAAATAATGAAGTTAATGTTAACTGTAATTTGACAGATGGGTATGATACATTGCTTCTTTTCTATGGTAAGTTTTTATTTGTGCCAAAACGAAGTAGCAATGTATTATATACATCTGTCAAATTACAGTTAACATT
The DNA here is from genome assembly GCA_950108535.1 of Agriphila straminella. Taxonomy (NCBI): domain Eukaryota; kingdom Metazoa; phylum Arthropoda; class Insecta; order Lepidoptera; family Crambidae; genus Agriphila; species Agriphila straminella. Next base: position 10,759,437 of record OX467308.1, read on the forward strand.
AACTTCATTGTTTTTAGCCGGTAGACCCGCTGGTGGCAAGTCAATTTTTTTTAGTTAGTTTGCAAACTGTTATTCTAAAATTCCTCAAACTGTCTTCTAAAGTTAATGAGGTTGTGAAGACAGTAAACATAATGTTCACCTACTTTCTGTCTTAGCAATAGGTAGGTACTTATGTAACCTACTTTGATTTGCATTATTATTCCCGTTCAACTATTCTGTTTGTCTTGTTGCTTGCTAGAGATTGCTACCTTAGTAAACAAAATGTAATATACAGGATCTGCCACATTGCCGTTCCAATTATTTTGAAAAACAAAATGAAGTCTTATTTGAGTAAAATTAGTAAATATTTTCAATATTTAAGGTGGGTGCTTACTTTCTCTCCGTGTGGAAAAGGTTTTGGGACAACTGTATATAGGTATTATGTTTATTAGGTACTAAGGTAATGTTTCCTTCATTTTCAATTCGTCTGGATTTAAAAATGGTGAAAGTTCAGACGAACTGCGAATAAGAAATAATTTGTTAATCGATTAAACATTATATTTTGTGTTGTTGTTTAAATAAATGTGTTTTAAATCATAAAAGCTTTTTTTATTTCCCTCTTAAATATTAATTAATAAATTCAAGAACCCTGCTATCCAATTTTTTCGATAAATCCCATCACTAGCGACTATCGTGGAAATCTCGATACTTTCCCATCACTAATTGACGTACGTCAGATTGACAGTATAGCCAACATTAAGATTATAATACATCATCAAAAGCTGTGTGGTTGGCAATGATCTGCGTAACAAACTCGAGCTCGGACCAATGTATGGAGTGCCGTCTCTTAAACGTAGTGATTATATTCTCTTTGATACTATATCTATGTGTCAAAGACAACCTTTGCCCATCAAGTTTCGTTAGGTTGGTATACTTGCAAGATAATCCAACCATAAACTTAATATTCCACTCAAGGGTCTGACATGCTTTGATAGAGCGAGATCGTCTTATTGAGATTCCTATAGGAGGAAATAGAGAAGAGTGTCATGTTTTTTCTCTATCACCGACCGGACTTTATTTCATGGTCGGGTTATTGGTACAGTTCAACTAGGCCAAACAAACAAGTGGGGTTATATCAATAGTGCCAAAGAAATTAAAGGTTTTGTGGATTACTACCTAATTGATACCCAAGATTTATTATAAATCGAATGTGTAGTGTTTGTGTCTAGCATACAAAATGGTGGGGTGTTCGATATTTGGCTGCAAAAGCAACAATCAAAGAAAAGAAGCGGGTGTTGCATTTCATGCGTAAGTACACTGTTTTCTATATTTTGATCACGTATTTCTTTCTCAAATCTCACAGAAACCAAGTTTCTGAGCTAAATCATTAGTTATATCATGAAATACCTGATAAATAGGAAAAATCTAAAAATTATTTCTAAAAATAACCTCGTAAACATTTGACATGCAAACCGGTAAAATTGCGTACATCTACGTAATAGTAGAAGTCAGCTTATCTTTGACGTCCACTAAAATCAGTAGGTTTATAATTCGATTTCCGGATGCCTACTATATAGAAAATTCTCCCCAAAAGTTACCCCATATTTCAGGGAATTTCAAGCGATTTGATTTTTCCAGATTTCCGACGGAAGATAAAACTCGTGAAAAATGGATAGAAGCAAATGGAAAAAAAGAATTGGATGCCACACATGAATTTGTTCAAAACATTTTGAAAAAAATTGTTTCCGAAAAACAGAAAAACTAACGTTAATAAAAAAAGTTCTGTATTCCAACGTTTAATAAAGACTTTACTTGTTTTAATTTAAAGTTTATCTTTTTATTCCATTAACCACACAATCTCATATCAACTACCTGAGCGAACCCCAGCTAGTTTACTCTATCTCTCTTTTTTTAGCAGGGCAGTTGTGTGTACTCCCGTCCCGACTGCAATGACGATTGTTATTTAACTTTAGTTCGATTTTAGCAGGGAAGTCGTGTTTTTATTTTTCTTAATACCATTTATAATTATACTGAGTTTTTGCATGCTGGAAACGGCGAATTGTGAGGTCTAAACATTTTATTAATATCTCTGCTGTACCACAATTACTGCGAATAAAGTTTATTTCCATTTCTATTTCTATTCTATGTAAGTACGGAATCCGTTAATCTGCAGATTAACTGGTCGAGTCAGTTAAAGTGCGAAATTTTTCTTTAACTAGTAATCTGCACATTAACAGATGCTACACCGTTAAGGGTACTTTTTCTGATCATGGCAACCCCATATTTTGACGTCATAATATAGCTATCCCTTACACCCGGTCGCTCGGTAGCGCATCTACCCCTTTTAATATACTATATCTATGATTCCACTCAGCGAAAATTTTTCTAAGTCTATGAATCCAACTAAGTAAAAAAAGATCACTAGTAGCATAGCCTTCTATATTTTCCAAGCCATGAAGTGAGCAGAACGGCAACATCGCATACTGGTCAAGTACGGGGTATAACATTATTTTATTCTTTATTATTTGTTTTTCCTATATTATCTATCTTTAAACTAGTTGTAAATTGTGATGTAAGATTATTTCAATAAAGATTTTATATTTATTATTATTATTTATTTATTAGGACATGAGGTTTAAGTCAAATTGTTTGACCTTCTCGGGGTCCTTTAGTACTATGAGCATTTTGATCTAGGCCTTCTCTAGCAATGAATCTTACATCATTGGAAAGGTATTTACATTTGAAACATTTTATTGTATGACAGCAAACGTCAACTATTAGTACTATTAGAGATAAATCGCTCTGAAATCAACCAAATTTTATAACATTAATGACCTAAAACTCCGAAAATACTAACTATTGATAAAAAGTATGTTTACACCAAATATTTTTCATACAAAAACCTCTCCAATGACAATCAAAAACAAACGCCCAAGCACCTCTTATGTGACTGTGGACCTCTAATCCACAGGCGTAGTATCCATCTGGGACGACATGTTATCGACCCGGAGGAAATAAAAACTCTTAAAACCAGGAAGATTCTCGACTTCTTGGAAGCCGCTGGGCTCAAAGAGTTACTATAATTAGGTGGCGAGTTACAATAGATCTTTTAGGTCGCAGTGACTACAGCCTCATTTCGAGCTGCATAGCCCCTAACACTCAAATAATAATAAACTATGTGCTGGACTACATGCAATGTTGCCGTTCTGCTCACTTCATGGCTTGTAATTATAGAAGGCTATGACAGGTACCATAGAGGGTAGTAAAATTGATCTCACGCGTCAAAACGCAAGTGAGAGACTTTACTACTATCGTTACGGTATTTCTCGATGGCATCTGTCAATTAGTAACTCATGGTACCAAATTCGTATGACAAAGGCCAAAACGTTACTCGATGCTCGCTAGCGACTATAGTTAACTATTGTAGATTACTTTACCAACTCATGGTAGTGCTACAGTGTGTAACTACCCAATACAATGAAAGTCTTTATAGTAAACAACTGTATACGGGATCTATAACACCACTATCACTGTCATAGCCACACAGTTGTTAAACGGGTGGGTTGCAGTTCTTTATCAGTAAGACAGTATCAAATATTGAGAATAATTTTACCTTCAGTATATATTCATTAATGTCATCAAATAATTCATTCCATGAGAAACCTCTTTTCTTCAGAGCGTTTTTAGATAGTAAGCAAGGCAAAGCATTTCTTGTTAACAGATCTTTTAAGGCTTCAGCACTTTTCTTTCGGTCAGAAGCACGATTAGATGAAAGTGCTGCGCTGTGTTCTCTTGCCGATGTCTCCAGATCCATGATAGTGATCCTTAATTGTCTATTGTTTCATAATGTTCACAAATTATGAGACCTGGAAAATTTGTAACCACTTTTACTAGGTAATAACTTCATAAAGCATTAAGGGGCTAAACTGTACATTAAGGGCCGCTGGTCTGGAGATTCATAATTTTTTTACTGTAACTGCACGAAGCAAGAAGTCTTTCAGTGAAGTTTTACTAAGGGGAGAACCCCCCCTGCGAAGGGGGGAGTTCGGAACACTGTAGTTTTTGAGAAAAATAAAAATGAAGTTTTGAGGTTAGGTCATTCTAAGGGGCAGAAATTTACAATAACTGCTGAGGAGTTAAGAGTGGGAGGGGGGTGATAGGTTAGAAATTTAAGGCGATCGCGAAGCGCAGCGACTAGTACCTCTGGCGCTCGGCGGCCGCTGCCGCGGCACGCTTCGCTCGCCTTCATGCTGGTGACTTATATGTAACAACAAATGTAACCATATTTTTGCAAATAAATTTATTGATTGATTGATAGGGCAGACTATTAACACGTGGGGTCAGGGTTGACTAATTCGGTTCTGTCACTAATTTTATGATCATACAAAACGTCAAATGAATCTGAACAAACGTAAAGATATAGAAATTTTAATAATTTATTTTGTAAAAACTACAAGGCTCGGAAGTCTGAAATTTTGTGGAAAGTCTACTTAGGCTAAGACCAGTCTGCCATAAAATTTCGGTTGCCCAACTCGACGGTCCACATACCGAAGTTTATCCCAGAGAAGGTTGTACACCACCCCCCTTTCCTGTTAGGTTTACCACTGGTTCAGTCATAACCTCAAACATCAACCATGAGTATCTCAGAAACCAAGGGCTTGCTTACCCATTACCCATTAACTTAATGGGTAAAACATTCAAGGCATCAAAAAGCTCTTCAGCGGCGGGAATTCCCGGATGCTGTTTATCGCTTTAATGAATGAATCTGACTTGCTACACCATGCAGCTTGCTATTCAACTCAAAAACCTATTCATTATATTCAACGAAGTTTATATACTGTTCAAATGTTCAACACGTTTGCCGCCGCCGCCGCCGGTACACTTATGAAAAGTTTGAGTTTTACTAGCACATATAACGAAAAAAGACAGACTCTAGTTTAAAAACCAAATTCTTACCGGGCGGTCCGCAGTGGGAAGTCCTGTTGTTTAATGTTTACAAGTTTGTTTCGGCACAAACAGAGTACACTATTATACTAGAGATAGAGTTATCAGTCAGACCTAATGATCAACGCCATCTAACGAAATGTGACAAAAAGTGTACGATATTATAATATAGGTACTAGTAGGTTTCTATAAATAAATCTTGACTTGTAATTTTTTTGGGAGGTAACCGCCATGTCATGAAATAAATTTAAAATAACTTAATTGATAGCTAATCAGCTTTGACTATATAAAACTGTGAAAGCCACACGATACCGCGATTCAGCAAGGGATAGCGACATCTATCGACTGCTTGACAAACGAAAAATGAGCGCCATCTATCAAGTCAATCAGCAACTAAAATCTTAGTCCGCGCTCCCTTGTAGTGAGTCAAGTACTAAGTGAAAAGCCCCTGGGCACAAAGTTGTTTTCGTTTCAGTCAGTTTGATGATTGACTTTGACTTACACATAGAGTACATTATTATACTAGAGATAGAGTTATCAGTCAGACCTAATGATTAACGCCATCTAACGAAATGTGGCAACGTCGCTCGCAGGTTCGACGACTTCCAACCCCCCGAACAGGCCGGGTTTCGAAAAGGCCATAGAGTACATTATTATACTAGAGATAGAGTTATCAGTCAGACCTAATGATCAACGCCATCTAACGAAATGTGACAAAAAGTGTACGATATTATAATATAGGTACTAGTAGGTTTCTATAAATTTTGACTTGTAATTTTTTTGAGAGGTAACCGCTGCGCTATGTTATGAAATAAATCAAAAATAATTTACTTTATAGCTAATCAGCTTTGACTATATAAAACTGTGAAAGACACACGATACCGCGATTCAGCACGGGATAACGACATCTCTCGACTGTTTGACAAACGAAAAATGAGCGCCATCTATCAAATCAATCTGCAACTAAAATCTTAGGCCGCGCTTCCTTGTAGTGAGTCAAGTACTAAGTGAAAAGCCCCTGGAAAAGGCTTTAGCACCATAGACCACATCCATACGCTGCGGCAGGTTATACAGAAGACCGAGGAGTATAATCTGCCACTTTGCTTGGCGTTCGTGGACTATGAGAAAGCCTTTGATTCGATCGAAACCTGGGCGGTGCTGCAGTCTCTCCAAAGGTGCCAAGTGGACTATAGGTATATCGAGGTGCTGAGGTACTTATACAAAAATGCCACCATGTCAATCCGAGTACAGAACCAGAGCACAAATCCTATCCAGCTGCAGCGTGGTGTGAGACAGGGAGACGTTATTTCTCCGAAACTGTTCACAGCTGCGTTGGAGGACATCTTTAAGCTCTTGGACTGGAAAGGACTCGGCATCAACATTAATGGCCAGTACCTAACACACCTTCGTTTTGCCGATGATATAGTCCTTATGGCTGAGACCATGGAAGACCTGAACACAATGCTCGAAGATCTCCGTAGTGCTTCCCAAAGAGTGGGTCTCAGGATGAACATGGATAAGACGAAAATTATGTCAAATGCCCATGTTGAACCCTCTCCAGTTCATGTTGGGAACACTACACTTGAAGTTGTTGACCATTACGTATACCTAGGACAGGCAATCCAGTTAGGTAAGTCCAACTTCGAGAAAGAGATCTCTCGTCGAATCCAACTCGGGTGGGCAGCATTCGGGAAGCTTCGAAAAATCTTCGCGTCCGACTTACCTCAGTGTCTCAAGACGAAAGTCTATGAACAGTGTGTGTTGCCAGTGATGACTTACGGCAGTGAAACGTGGTCGCTAACTGCAATCCACCCAGCGTGCAATGGAGAGAGCCATGCTCGGCGTTTCCCTGCGTGATCGAATCAGAAACGAAGAGATCCGCAGGAGAACTAAAGTAACCGACATCGCTCGAAGGATTGCTCAGCTGAAGTGGCAATGGGCGGGACACATAGCGAGAAGAACCGATGGCCGTTGGGGCGGAAAGGTTCTGGAATGGCGACCGCGCACCGGACGGCGCTCCGTGGGTAGGCCCCCGACAAGGTGGACCGACGATCTGGTGAAGGTCGCGGGAAGCCGCTGGATGCGGGCAGCGCAGGACCGATCGTCGTGGAGATCCTTAGGGGAGGCCTATACCCAGCAGTGGGTGTCGTGCGGCTGATATGATGATGATGATGATGAACGAAATGTGACAAAAAGTGTACGATATTATAATATAGGTACTAGTAGGTTTCTATAAATCTTGACTTGTAATTTTTTTGAGAGGTAACCGTGACTATATAAAACTGTGAAAGACACACGATACCGCGATTCAGCACGGGATAGCGACATCTCTCGACTGTTTGACAAACGAAAAATGAGCGCCATCTATCAAATCAATCCGCAACTAAAATCTTAGGCCGCGCTCCCTTGTAGTGAGTCAAGTACTAAGTGAAAAGCCCCGACTTGCACACTTTAACTCAACAAACAACTTCATAACTGTCATTCAATTCATATTGTGCTGTCACTGTCACTGCTGACATGAGGTGCATTCCGAGTCGCGCTGACAGCGATGTCATCGCGCTGATTTGCGTACCGCAGGCTGATTATACATTGCAAAAAGAATTAGCAATGTATCACATTCATATGTCAAATGAAACTCCCGCCGAATCCATAGATATCATATAGATATAATGCCGAATCACCGTGAGCGTGCTAGCGACGTCACTTATTGCAATAATTAACACAAATTGCGACGGAGTATAACACTTTCGTGTTATACTCTGTCGCAGTACCACGACGCCAAACAAGTGCAAATCCTGTTTAAAATAAATGTTCATGAATTGTTCGTAATTTGTACGCCAGTAAAAAAATTGTACGTTACGTATTTTAGTCTAAATAAAGGGTCGTTGTGGTACTGCCAGGGAGTATGCTCTGCCGCAGTACCACACGTTATTCTCACGAAACAGACACAGTTTGCATGTTTTTTTGGCTAAAAAAAATGTACATTAATTGTACCTTCTAGTATCATACAACTCGCAGGGACCGGAATACCGATATTTTTTTAGTATCGATATCCAAATATCGATATCGGAACTGATATTTTGGTATCGATTTATCGATACTGATATCAGTTTTTATTTCAGTACACGAATATCGATACTTTTTAGAAAATTATCAGTATTGATACCGATACTGAAATACCGATATAATACAGATAAAACGCCTTTTGCGCTTTAAATTTTTTTTATTTCCTTTAGTTTTTTTTAGTTTTCGCACTTCGGATCAGGGCTTAGAAACAGGTAATAATTTTTTGAACCGGTTCGACGAAATTATAGGTTAGTAGGTACTTACATTTAAATCTTTTTTGCAAAAGGCACTTTGATTTTAAAGATCTTTTATTTACCTATGTCAAAATGTCTGTAAACATTGTTATGTTTTTGCCGTCCCATAATTATTAAAATGTTGAAAAATAACGAACGAAAGTAGTCGCGTGAATAATCAAACAACAAATGAATTAATTAGTTGCATGCTAGCTGCTTGAGCGCTGTTGCCGTACCGTACCGTACCTCTCCGCAACCCGCCCGCCCCGCAGCGCGCAAACATGCAACGTCGCTTCGCAGCCTAGTATATCAGTACTGGGTATCGATAAAATTATTACTTGCTTGAAGTAATTAGTACTTGCATAACTGTTTGAATGGTAAGTTCAAAATGACACGATATAGTGTTGGCCGGTTAATTAAAAACACCAGTCGATTTTTATACAAACGAAGTAACTTTAAAGCCTTTGTTCTCCGCCAGGATTGATCTAGCTGTGATCTGATGATGGCTCTCCAGCTCTTAAAATGCTTATCACACCCAACTGGTCTGATAAGCATTCTAAGAGCTGCAAGGAACAGATTTTTCAGTTTCAGGATTTTCATACATTTTTAATGCTATTTTCACGGTTTTATTTTAAATATCGAACCGTCGTGTGATTTGTGCTTGATCACCGTTTTTGTCATGTTGGCGCACTGTCACAAAATGGAGAGAATACAGAGAAGTTATACTACGGGCGCTCGAGCATACACGACACACGAGCACACAAAGAGAGCTCTCACCGCTGCGTCACGTACCGTACTCGACCTGCCTGCCTAGCATAACCAATTTATATCGCGTAATATAGCGAGTAGTGATATATCGACACTCCACTGTCAAATTCCTTTGTCTTTTTGACAGGTAAACGTGATAAAACGCTATATCACGCGATATAAATCGGTCATGCTAGGCAGGCTGGTTATTGTTATGAGTTTCCGGCAGGCTGATTATCTAATGAAAAACCATTTAGGGCCTAATCGCGCTAATTTTCAACGATAAAACCAAAGCTAAATCGTTACCGTTTCTGTTTTGTTTACAGAAAAATACTCGGTTTAGTTTTGTTAAAATTGTTGAATACTCTGCCTAAGGAGCCTAGGATTACAATCTGGGACAATTTAAGTGAAAATTATGAAGCTAATCCAAAGATTTTAAGGTATAAATATAACCTAAATGACAACGTAACGTTTTTAGTTTTATCGTTCAGAATTACCGCGATTGGGCTCCAGTAATAATTACGGAATCGTCGCTGTCAAACCGTCTGACAGAAATCGCGTATTCGTCGCGGTTCTCGAGTTAGATAATACGAATGTTGGAGCATTTCCTTGCACAATAACTCAGTAACCGCGACGCGACCGCGACAAATTCGCGATTTCTTCTGTCAAACGGCTTTACAGCGAGAATTCCGTAAATATTACTGGTCGCTAAATGGTTTCTAGTTAGATAATCAGCCTGCGGTTATACAGAGAGAGGTGAGATTAGAGGTGATGTGTGCGTTGCTCGAGCGCGCGAGTGATATATTGTGGCACTTTTATACGTAATTATTGTGCGACTATCTTGACGTGTTAGATATCAAGATATTACAGTAGCACTAAAACGTTACATTGCCGTCAACATGTCAAAAACGGTAATCGAGCACAAAGCCCACGCACGACGGTTCTCTTTCCGCACAGACTTTAAATGTATATTTGTATAGTCTGTTTATCCTTATTTGTCTTATTTGCTAAATAATATTCACCCAGTGACGTATCTAGACTTTTAATTCGGGGGGAAAACCGGCTACCGCAAACCGGGCGAGTGACTCGCCCGTGTATTAGTCCCGTTCTGTGTTACGGATTTCGGGGGGGGGGGATGAATCTCAAACCCAACTATTCCCCCCTCTGGATACGGGCTCTTTCAATTTATACCGCTAGAGAGGCACCGCAGCGGTGCGTTTGTCGCACTGTACCCTGACGTTTTTTATTTTTCATACAAAAGAAGTCGTGCCGAAAAATCAAAAACGTCCGGACGCAGATTGACAAACGCACCGCTTCGTTGCCGCAACAGTGCGTCTCTAGCGGTCTAAATTGAAAGAGCTTTACTTTCTTGTATTCACCAAACTGTATAATTAAATATTCGTTTTTAAAATACAACAAATGGTTTCCCACACATATTACGAAAGAAAATGATAATTATTTGTGACAATTTAATATATTTTTCACTCCTCTTGCTCAAAAAGTGCGTCATTGTAACGTACAAGAGTCGAGATAAAATAGCATAATAATTAAGCCCTAGGGGATAAAGTTTTTTCTTTTTTAATGTTTGTCTATTACCAATGAGCCTACTAAAACGAAATGAGCCTACTAAAACGAAGAAGTCTTTATTCATAATCACGAATAAAAACTCGCTCGACTTAATACTAGGGGTCTATTACGAAAAGTTTAATGCGGGGCAGTTCTCAAAAAACTTGCAGATCCCGATTTTTGGGTTGTCAATAGCATAAATGTTTTTTTTTTGGAAATTTGAGCCACGGTTTTCGTAAAATAACTACTTTAGAACATATTTTAAGGACTTGGCAACCCCATCTATATTTTTAAAGTAAGTATTATAGTTGCCATCAATTAATAAAATTCATTTAAAAATCGTCAAAATTTTCCCTCTAATGTGGGTATTTTTTATGAAAATAGCAACATTTTGAACATAAACAACGTGACGTATGGACGCCATTTTAAATGCTAGCAGTCGTAGGTCTCTAGTATAATAATGTACTCTATGGTCGTAGGCGCCACGGAACGAGCGGCTGTTGTGTAAGGTAAGACTTGTCACAGTTTTTTGTCAAGATAGTTATGCAAATTCTCTTAAAATTTGATAAGTTGTGGTTCCTACGATTACTGTCATGTAAACTGATATGTCTATAGTTTAAATATTCCATCAAACATTCTAGGGATAAGTGATAATTATAATATTATTTCCAATTACTTGCGTCAAGACCCCACCGCGTTACGTCAAGTTAGTTACGATTCGAGCCGTAACGTATAGCGTGACAAGAAATGTAAAAGTTGTGTTTCCTACGATTACTTGTCAGTCTCGTTACCAATGTGTCAAGATATGATACGGTCCATAAAATATTTAATTAAAAAAAATTAATAATTAATCGATTATTGAGCTTATTTAATAATATTTATTATATTTAGGTACATATTAATAAAAGTTTTAACTTGGTTGTGATCTCATTATGTAAAACTATGAATAAGAGTAAAAAAAGTTAAAGTTAGACAAAGATTTATTACCTAACGTAACGAAACGGGTTCCTATTGTGATCTATTTAATAATTGTAAGACAAAGTGAGGTTTTTTTGAGTTTAATTTGTTAAATGTTTGTATATCTTTATAATTAAAGCAAAGTTACAACTTAAGTTTGTGTTTTTTATTTACTACAATAAGAATCTCTTCGTAACGACCTGACCTACAAATTGCCTCTGATGATACAAAAAAGCGAATTTACTTAATAAAACTATAAAATAAGTGAGAACCTTTATGCACACATTAAAATTAAATATATTTTACACCTATTGAAATAGAAAAAACAGTAATATATCATCTTTTTTATTTTCACATCATTTTTCAAAGTATCTGCAAGTTTTTTGAGAACTGCCCCGGATACACGCAGCTGCGTCCGTGCTTCGTTCTGATTGATTCCTATTACAAAGCACTTGCGTATGCGATATTGCAAAGTGATTGCGTAAATTTGACAGTTTCTCTCTAGTGGATCCGTCATTATTCGTTCAATAGACTATGGACTACGATGCTATATTAAAAATATTTGTAATAACTACAACCGACGAACTGCGGACGACTATCGTGACCAAGTTTCGTAATAGGCCCCCAGTTTCTCATTCTTATTTTTGAAAATGAAACTAAAAGCATCTCTTCGGTGAAATCATAGACTTATTTATACTCTGTGTACAGAGTGAATCGTAGAATGCTTGTTTGTGTTGCTTAGCTGCTACTGCGGAAATTAAAAAAAGGTACCGTGGCGCGAAATCTTTAGAATTTTTCTATAATTACAAACTGATTGAATCGTGTGACTGTAATAGGAAAGAAATAATTTTAATCTTTTGCCGTCAAGCACAAATCATTTATTTAAATATTGTACAAAAAGTTTATGAAGTGGAGGATAGAAAAACGAGTGGATTCGTTTACGGAAGTAGGTATAAACTATTCAATATTGTATTTTATTTTCTCGCAATCGTAGTGAAAAGTATAGTGTAACACACGACGCTAAAACCCATTGTAACTCGGTTTCTATTTATTCCCTCGCAAGCTCGGGAATAAAACTACCTCGTATGCAATGGGTAATTTTAGCGTCTTGTATAACAATCTACTATTTTAACAATGATTAAAGTTTAAAAGACGTATGACAACCTGTCAAAAATTGTTTACTAGATAAGAATGTAAAGATAAACAGACTACTAAATATTGAATTTTGAGCCTTACAATATCGGCTTGGCCCCGCAATAGGTGATAGGCGGCGCGGCGAGCGTATTCTCTCCTCATTACACGGTCTCACACGCGCCATGTATTCGGAAACCGCTCGCCGCGCCGCCAGTCGCTCTATTGCGCGGCGGGTTAACTTTAAGCAATGACCGCCGAACACCGGATTTTTTCAGTTTTATCTCTTTCGATCATACAGAAACAGCGTTCGCTAGAACAAGAAAATCACGACTGCTTGCTATCGCGCTCTTCGTCATCAGAGAGCCGGCCGTCGTTGAGGTATTGTCGCTCCGCTTTAGCGACAGAGATGTGTTTAAGCGATGGAAAGAAATAAAGCAATGGAAAAATGCGGCGCCAACTGGGCTTATGGGAGAAATTATCAATTTGATTGGTAGATTGCTAATTATACGATTTTACCTTGTATATCGACACACACCGATACACTACATCAGAATAATCTTATCCTCCATGTAAAAATTTTGTAAATAGCGGTAGATATAGCTCGACTGTGTAATGTACCGATAAGACAGTGTTACGTTCCCGATCGGCTCTATTAAAAGTTTCTTTTCTAACATCCGTAGCTTTTTATTGTATTACCCCTCCCTCGCGTGACTGGCCGGCTCCTACCTCAACCCTCCCTCGCGCGACCGCGGTGTGACTGGCCGGCTCCTACCTCAACCACAGAATATATAATAGTACTAACGTACAGAAGTCCGACCCCGCGAGGACCATCAAATAATAAGCTACTCTCGCTGCACGGCAATAAAGTACAATTTCAAACTGCACAACGCTGCGTGGATAAAATTATATGCACCTACGAAGAAGAAAGAGAGGCGTCTCTTTCTGTCGCACAGCTCTGTCTCAACCGACACATTTCGGGGTTGCTACTCGCTAGTTACTGATATCATAGAAAACATTCGTTATGCCCATGAATAAACAATTAAATTACTAGAATAGGTACCTACTTATAAAATAAAATAAATCTACCTAATAGGTGAGCTGAGCATATTTAAAGAGCATAAATAATAAGTATTTCTAAGTAGTTAGAGAAGCTCGATGGCGCAGTGGTATAGCGCCTGGCCCAACGATTGCGGAGGTTAAGCAACTTTTGCAAGGGTCAGTTATGGGATGGGTGAAAAAAAATAGTATTTTTTAGCTTTTTTCTTTACTGGTGCCATATTTCGAACTTCGATACAACTAAGTATGTAAATATGTATACAAAAAATACAATAAACTTTGGTAGGTAGGTAGGTACGTTAGTAATTAAGTATCAAAAACGAAGTGCATGCAGTTTCGCATTCGGCGCTTGACTGACTCGTTTCGTTCGTGACGTTCACGCGCTGCGCTCTCGTCGCTTGCACACGCCGCGCGTTTCGGTCGGCGCGGTGATATCCCTCGACAATGGCCCTCTTGGAGTGGGCCGCGAGCAGTAGGCTAATATAAAAGTTTAAGCGCGGAGTTATACCCCCCTGCCTCAACCCTCCCTCGCGCGACCGCGGTGTGACTGGCCGGCTCCTACCTCAACCCTCCCTCGCGCGACCGCGGTGTGACTGGCCGGCTCCTACCTCAACCCTCCCTCGCGCGACCGCGGTGTGTGTGACTGGCCGGCTCCTACCTCAATTATCGGTTTTCTTTTCAGGCCGACGATCTCAAAATCTTAAGTCTTTGAAGGGTGGATGCCAAGTTAGAAGTGATAGAAGTAACAAAAGTATTTAAATTATTTCAAAATAAAAATTATTAGTTATTATCAACAGTTATTTTATTTGCCAATAAATTGCGGTACCTACTGTAGCGTTGTTTTTTTGGTGTATTAAACTAAATGAATGATAGTTTAGTTGATTTCCCTTGAAAGTGTAGTTTTTCAAAGTATAAAGGTACTTTTTCCTATTAATGATAAAATTTTATTGTTTGGCAGTAAGCCTCATGTCCTTTTCCTTATTTCCGTAAAAAGTTCATTTTAAATTTTCGCGTCATCGACTTATAAAAAAAAAAAAAAAAAAAATTAGAATCGTATTTCCCATATAATCGACTCCCCCAGGCCGCCCACTAATCGGGGCGCGTGCAGTTATGACTTCCGATGTCCAAGTCTTGATGTTGAGATCCTTTTCTGTAGTCCTCAAAAGTTGGTTAGTTCCGCGAAGTTGTTTGACCGTAGTTCCGTTGTGTTCGCTGGCGTCCGTCGCTTCCTGGCGGGCTGCGCAGCGGGGTTTGAGTGGCGGCGGCGGTCAAGTAGGTCGGCGGTCAAGCCATACCCATCGCTGAGCTCTCGTTGGACCCGCCGGAATGCGTCCGAAATCTTGGAATGCATCAGAAGAAAAGTCGAGTCGTTGAACTCACGTTGAACTTTCAAATATCAGCTGGTGTGATTCAGACATTACCTATTTAATTCTTCCTTCGAAGATAACTTCATTTTCTTATATTTTATTCAGACCAGTGTCTGATTACGCTAAGAGTATTCGGCCTTTTGTAGCCTATTTATTCAGACCATCGAATTTGACCAGGTTTGTGGATTTTGTACTACAGATTTTCGTTTCCTGGAATCTTGGAAAATTGTTTTATCACGGTACCTATTCGTTGTTTACAGGGATTCCTTGGCTTATTTCGCTACTAAGAGAAGCTGCTGAGTGCTTGTACCGATTTGGTGGATTTAAAACCATATTTATCGTTTCACAAGGAGCCGGAGGTAATCTGATACAATCTATACTTTATTGTTATTTCCTATTAGGTACCTAGTTTTAAATGCCTGGAATTGGTCTAATTACTACTCTCAATTTCAGATCTTTTAGAGTGTAAAAGATCCTTGCAAATTGAGAGAATTATTAATCTAACTTAAAATGGATCGTTCCTCGGCCATCAGCCAAAATATTTTGTCCTCTTATCTCTTTTTTTAGTCAAGTGAAACCTAATTTTGGCTGCAGGTAGAATCGTTTAAACAGAAAATGCTTTCATGGATAATATTTATTGTCAAAACCAACACTTTAAACAGCAGGAATATTTAACTTTCTTTTAATAATTATGTTCTTTATAATTATGAGCTATTAGTAAATGCTATGGGTTGATCTGAGGTCGCCGTTGTTAACCACAGTACTGTTCCCCGAATACAGGTGAAGAAACGTATACGGGGCCACGTTCCCAGCCCACTGCTCCGTTCGTCCCAGTAGTCGGAAGACTAGACGGCGAGAGAAACAAGTCGAGTTACACTGACACTCGCCACTCGCTAACGGCTCCTAGGAATCGATAATCAGCAGCCGTCGAATCTGTTCAAATAGGTACAATTGAACTGTAAAATCAACCTAACATTTAAACTAACCGAAGCGGCAAGTAATCCTCGGCAACAAATAGTCCCCGGACTCTAATATTTAGGCATTCTAGTTAAGTCTCGAGCTAGATTTTTACAAGAAACTATTCTTCCTGATATCCTTCGGGCAGGCATTCCTTACCCACATTATCTTTGAGTTAGTTTTAAGAGTTAACCACTTTTCTTATATAACCACTGGGGAAGCAAACAATATTTTTATTGTTTATTTTGTCAATCAGTGAAAATTCAGCGGTTAACAGTCAGTGATTGCAAAGATATTTATTATTATATAGAATCAAAAGGAAGTTTCAATAAAACTGTATTTTGGTATTTACTTTACATGTAGTTGTGTTCTTTATTTTCCCTGAATATGTCATTATGGTAAGTATTGTGTATTTAAATTGTTAGAGCTGTCATATTAATATTTCTTGTAACATGTGGGTAATCAAATAATAAATCAGTTATGCTTTGATCTCAACTGGTGTTGTATCTTTTAGTGGCGACTTCGGAAAATTAATGTGTTTTATGGGATTATGGCGTCAAATATTGCAAATATAGTGTTTCCTGGACAATTTGATCCCAAAACTGATAAGTGGAGTGAATATAAAGAAAGACTACTATGTGCGTTAGACGCCGCGGGCGTGGCGGACAACTGGCTTAAAGCTCGTTCATTGTTTCTATCTCAGTGTGGCAAACAAACCTATTCGCTTATAGTGTCACTGTTGGTACCCAGACGTCCCACCGATGTTCCGTTTGAAGAGATAATATCGATTTTGGACAGATTTTATGAACCTGAAATCAACGAAATACTCCAAGCCGGGAAATTCCATAAGCGTCAACAATCCCAAGAGGAAAGCGTGCAAGATTATGTTGCGGCCATTGGTTTATTAGGCGCACAGTGTAACTTCATAGACCTTAAGCGCCAGTTACGAGATAGGCTAGTGTTGGGTGTGCATGACGAGCGTCTGCGGCGAGAGCTATTGAAGACTAAAAATCTCACATACGAAATGGCTGTACAGCAGTGCCTAAATTACCAGACGACTTTCAGTGATATGTACCCTGGCATTAGTGGTGATACAAAGCTAACTCCGTCCACGGTTAATGAACCTATGGATATTGGTAGAATCAAGTCCGAAGAGTGTCGACGTTGTGCACGTAGTCATAAGGTCGGCGAACAATGTCAGTTTATGAAAGCAAGATGCTTTTACTGTAAGAAATATGGACATATATCGTCTGCTTGTATGAAGAAACGGTCCAAAGTGCACCATACTCAATCTGATAGTGAAGATGCTTCTATTGATAATGTTCCTGAAAAGATGATGGGGGTTTATATTTGCTCTGAAAAATATAGCTCACCTATAACAGCAAACATACGCATAGATGGTGTTTATGTGACAATGGAAGTTGACTCTGGTGCTTCGAGGACTATTATGTCTGAAGAAACATTCAAAAAGTTATGGCATACGCCGCCACCCTTGAAATCTACCAATGTAAAATTAGTGACGTGGACCCGCGACCCACTAAAGGTTTTAGGAGCTACACATGTTCGCGCATCGCTTGGCAATAAGGAAGCTCAGTGTGAACTCTTGATTGTGTCTGGTAATGGCCCTTGCCTGTTGGGTCGGAATTGGTTTGAAGCATTAGGCGTTGAGATAGTGGGTGTCTGCTGGAATGACCTTGAAATGGATTGTTTGGTGCGTCAGTTTCCGAACTTATTAGTGAGACACTTGGTGAATATAAAGGTCCAGATGTATCCCTTCACGTGCGTCCTGATGCAACCCCAAGATTTATTAAGGCACGGCCAGTGCCTTTTCCACTGAAGCGCCAAGTTGAAGAAGAATTGACTTGTATGATTAAAGCGGGAATTCTTACACCTGTCAGGTATTCAGACTGGGCTACGCCCTTACGGCTGGTCAAAAAAGAAGATGGTTCACTTCGCATATGTGGAGATTACCGATCAACAGTGAACCCAGCGATTCAAGTTGATACATACCCATTACCCGCAGCGGTTGAATCGTTTGTGCAGCTGAGTGGTGGTCGGATATTCAGCAAAATAGATTTAAAATTAGCTTATATGCAGTTGAAAGTGGATAATAATACTGCCATGATGTTAACCCTCAACACACCACTTGGTCTGATGAAAATGAATCGCTTGGCTTTTGGTGTTAATGCGGCACCGGCTATCTTCCAACGTGTCATGGCAAATGCCCTATCTGGTATTGAAGGGGTAGCCTGTCTGCTTGATGACGTAGCCGTGGCGGGGCGTAATAGGGAAGAACATAATCAACGACTCCATGCCGTTCTCCAAAAGCTCGATAGTATGGGATTTCGTCTAAATGTTAAGAAGTGTGTTTTTGCTACTAATAGCATACATTTTTTGGGTCACACGATTGATGAAAATGGGCTCCATCCCTCGCCACTCAAAGTAAAAGAAATCAAAGACAAGCCTGCCCCAAGCAATAAAGAGACATTAAGAGCATTTTTAGGCTTGTACAATTTTTATGAAAAGTTCATACCAGACAAGGCAACATTATTGGAACCCTTGTACCGTTTATTGGAAACAAAAAGACCTTGGATTTGGGGCGAAAAAGAAAACTCTGCCTTTGAGCAAGCTAAGGAGCTTCTATCGTCAGATTTGACTCTGGTTAATTACGAACTGGAGAGAGAACTATTGTTAATTTGTGACTCTTCGAGTTATGGCCTTGGTGCTATTATAGCACATGTCATGGATGACGGAACAGAAAAGCCTATTATGATGGCTTCCAGAACCTTACAGCCACATGAAAGAAAATACGGGCAAATTGACAAAGAAGCCCTAGCTATAATTTTCGGGTTAACAAAATTCCATGAATTTTTGGCAGGTCGTAAATTTTGTATTATTACAGACCATAAGCCCTTGGTTGGACTGTTTAACCCTTCCAAACTTATTCCTGATCAAATTTCACCAAGAATGTTGCGCTGGTCTCTAAAACTCAGTTGTTACGAGTATGCGATTAAGCATAGGGCTGGAAAGTCATTGGGTAACGCTGATGCTTTGAGTAGGTGGACCATGACACATTCTGCATCCGGCAAGGAAGAAGCTGTAAAAGAAGTATTATTGCTTGAAGAACAACCTGAGGGCTGGAATATTGATGCGTCTAGAATTGCTAAAGAAACTAAAAAAGATGTATTGCTACAGAAGGTTCTGTTCCATGTATTACACGGTTGGCCGAACTCTAACAATGATCCAGTTTTAAGACGATTTTGGTTGAGAAGAGAGGCTCTTTCACACAGTAAAGGTTGTTTACTGTGGTGTAACAGGGTCATCGTGCCGAAATCGCTTCAGAGTGAAGTTTTGAAGTTATTGCACGCCCCTCATGCTGGAATTGTGCAGACTAAGGCATTTGCTCGCGGATATGTATGGTGGGCTGGTATGGACCAGCACATTGAGCAGTGTGTAGCTGAGTGTGAACAATGTCAGGCAGTGAAAAATAATCCACCAAGGGACCCTCAAACCTGGATAACCTCTGAAAAACCGTGGAGCCGTCTTCATATAGATTTTGCAGGTCCCTTCCAAGGTAAAACTTTCCTGGTATTGATAGATAGCTATAGCAAGTGGTTTGAAGCCGAGATAATGTCATCCATGTCTAGTGAAGCTGTGATTGCTATTCTTCGTAGAATATTTTCAGCACAGGGCTTACCAGATACTGTAGTCACTGACAATGGCAGAAACTTTACATCTAAAGAGTTCAACACATTTTTAAAGAACAATGGAATTAAGCATCTATATTCTCCGCCATACCATCCAGCTTCAAATGGCCAAATAGAGAGAGCTATCCAAACATTTAAAAATAAGTTGAGAAAAATTTCTAATATGAACTATCCCTGGAATGAGAAACTACCAAGAACTTTATATGCACTGAGAACTGTCCCGAACAGTAGCACTAATAAAACTCCAGCTGAAATGTTGAATGGGCGTCGATACAGAACAGCTGTGTCATCTTTACACCCTGATTCAGTCCCTAGTCAGGCTGACGAACAGCTGGAACAAGCAGCACAGCGAGCACCAGCACGCTCATTTGTAGTAGACGAACCTGTGTTGGCTCGCATGTATGGACCTGGCGAGAAATGGCAGAGAGCTCATATCGAATTAGCAGAGGGTCCCAGCTCTTATGTGGTGAGGACGGAAGATGGTGAGCTGCACCGACGGCATGTTGATCAGCTGTTGGCTCGTGCTGTGAGACAACAATCACAAATGGCCTCTCCATCCCAAATGGCTCCACACAGCCCACCTCGATCTAACTCATCATCCCCGGAACCACCTATTATCATTCCACCACCAGAACAGTGGCCAGAAATAATTGGCATACCTAATTCATCTGATTTATTTGTTTAGTTTAAATTTGATTGTTAGATTGTAACTGTGATTTCAATTGAACTTTCTTTAATTATGAGGGAAAGGTATATTGTGTATTTAAATTGTTAGAGCTGTCATATTAATATTTCTTGTAACATGTGGGTAATCAAATAATAAATCAGTTATGCTTTGATCTCAACTGGTGTTGTATCTTTTAGTAAGTACCGCATGATTTGTATTTACTTACTTTTCTTGAACAGAGGGCAAGAGAAAAACTACATTACAGTACATATCATCAAAGGTACACTAAGCTTAATCGTACAATCTCCGTTGGAAGGAAACGGAAAAAAGAAATCTTTAGGCAAACGCAAATTCAAATGAGGAGCTCCTGCATATTCATACGCCTTGCGTTTCGTTCCATCTATGAAATTTGTGTCTATGGTTAACACAGTGGAAACGTCTTCAGCACTGAAAGTTACGTTATGGGTAAGCTACACTTATATTCACGGCTATTATTTTGTCTTCTCTTTTCGTAAGTACCTCGCTCACATCAGCAAATGTAAATATGTAGGAAACGCGAACGATTAAATTGTAGCAACGGAGCCTTGAATTTTTTGCTAGGTATTGGCCATAAGTTATCTATTTTTCTTGTATATTTTTATTGATGAGTAACCAATCGTTTTCTTTGTTTTCTAATGGATTCCCCAATGCTGATACATATACTTGCTCAGTCAGACCAGTCAGCAGTTTTATATTGTTTTCTATATCATCGCAAGCATCGGTGCTATTCAATTTAGAGAAAATTGGTTTATTATGAACGTATCTACATTTCAATCTCTTGTTAATTCCAAACTTAACAAAGTTATTTGTGTAAGTTACACATAATCCGTTTTTATTAGTTGGTTGCGTCAGATATTTTCTATCGGCAACTGTGCTGTTGAAAAATTGTTCTGTATGATTGCTTTTAGCTGTCGATGATATCACGGGCAAGTCATGGATGTATCCTGGATTCCCACTAACTTTAATTATTCGGTCGATCGACACATTCGACATGACATATCTCACATTAATTATTTGCGTCATGAATGGTATATGGTCTGGAATTGTCTTGACTAATAATTTTATAGTTGCATTTATTATTTATTTCTTCTATGTTGTTTTCATTTTCAACTTGTCAACTTAAAACTAGATAACAATGTTGCAATCGTAGCTATTTATAGATCTCCATCCTGTAAAAATATAGACAACTACAATGATAGCCTTGACCACTATCTGTCCTCGTTGCAGTCAGTTAAATCCGTGGTAGTTATTGGTGATATTAATATTAACATTGTGCCAAACAGTGCTGATCCAAACTATCATAAGTATTTGGATCATATGGCTTTTCATGGGTTTCTTCCGACTCATGTTCTACCTACACGTCAAGAAACGTGTCTAGACCATGTTATGCTGAGATCCGATTTGAGCTCTTCAACTTTTATTTTAGATTCTCTCATAACAGATCATGCACCAGTGGTCTTTATCCTGGAGACAAACATAAAAAGAAGCATGTCTCAATCCAGTTTCCTAAAAATCGATTTTTCTTCTTTGGTTAAACAGTTTTCAGTCACAAGTTTTGATAGCGTATTTACTGCTACGGACGCAAATTCTGCTACTGAAGCTTTAATAAATGTGATTTCCATTGTTATAAAATCTTGCTCTAAATTGGTGTTGATTCCGCATCGTTTTCGGACCATAAAACCCTGGGTGACGCCAGGACTAGTGCGTTGCATCAGGCACCGGGATAAGCTACACAAAAAATCGAAGCAAAATCCCGAAAATGCTATACACCGAATAACATATACGAGATACCGCAACTTTTGCAACAATCTACTAAAAAAACTAAAAATTGAGTATAAGAAAAATGAGTTCCAAAAGAATAAAAGCAATCCAAAAGGTACTTGGAATACTATTAATAAAATTACCAATCTCAAACAACGTAATATGCCACCAAGCGAACTACTTGGTGCTTCCCTAAATCCAAATGAATCTGTCAATCTAGTTAATGAATATTTCGCGGAAGTGGGTAAAAACCTTGCAAATGCAATCTTAAATAAAAAAGGAGCATCTATGACGGATACAGTGAGGTTGCACAGAGAATCTCAATCTTTAAGGAACTCTATGGCATTGTTTGAAGTAGACACTGAGGAGATTGAAGCTATCATCAGTAATTTAAAAAATGACAGCTCTGCTGGTGTTGATGAAATTCCAACTCTTGTGATTAAAAGTGCCAAAAATTATCTTGCTCGTCCTTTGACATTTCTGTGTAACCTGTGTCTGTCCAGTGGTATTTTTCCAGATGTTTTAAAGAAAGCTCTTGTGCATCCCATTTTTAAAAACGGTAACAGAGACAGTGCCGTAAACTATAGGCCTATATCAGTCTTAACAGTAATATCTAAGATACTTGAAAAGGTTTTAAACAGAAGACTTCTCGCATTCCTGGAAAATAATAAACTGATCTCCAATAATCAATACGGATTCTTAAAGGGCAGATCCACTGAGGACGCTACTTTGAAACTTACTGAAACCATAATTAAACATCTTGACGAGGGATCCAAAGTAGTCGGCCTTTTTCTGGATCTATCTAAGGCCTTCGACACTGTCTCTGTTCCCCTGTTACTACACAAGATGTACTTAATGGGTGTTAGAGGAATTGCACTCGATATATTTGAAAGTTACCTATCGAATAGATCCCAATGTGTCAAAATTGGTGACTATGTCAGCACAAGCGCTAATTTGTGTTACGGAGTACCGCAGGGCAGCGTCCTGGGACCCACCCTCTTCCTAATATATATCAATGGCTTGTGTACACTATCTTTACATAACTGTAGTATCATAACTTATGCTGATGACACAGCTATGATTGTATTTGGTGGGGATTGGGTGGAGGCTAAATCACATGCTGAAAATGCATTCAGAGAGGTGAGCAAATGGTTGGAAAACAATCTGTTGACTTTGAATGTCGACAAGACAAAATATATAACCTTTTCACCTCGTGTAGACTCTCAACCTAGTGCTGGTTTCTATATCACGGCACATGCTTGCGTGTCAGTTGATAGCTGTAACTGTCCAGAACTAACATATGCATCGTCTCTTAAATATCTTGGCCTGACTTTGGACTCAAATTTGAACTGGAAATTACACATCAGAAATCTCACAGGACGTATAAGAAAACTTATTCAGATTTTTCGTAAACTTCGGTGTTCTGCCGATCCCGTGACTTTGTTCTGCGTATATTACGCCCTCGTCCAATCTCTGCTACAATATTGCATTATCACTTGGGGTGGGGTTGGTGTGACTTTATTACTTCCCTTGGAGAGAGCTCAGCGGGCTGTCCTAAAGGTAATACTCGGGAAACCGCGAAGATACAGCACGTCCCTCCTTTACAGAGAGTCTGCAGTACATACAGTCAGGCAACTTTTTGTGATGAATAGTATTCTTCGTAAACACAAAGAACTTGTATATTCTCCTCATACACGAAAGGGAAAGAGTGTATGTCGAATGGTTTGCCATAGGACTGCTTTTGCACGTCAACATTACTACATTATGGCTTCTCATCTTTACAATGTAGCTGACAAGATATGTGACATCTATCACTTACCTCTGAAACATTGCAAGACACAAATAAAAGATTGGTTACTGCACTTGGATTATGATGATACGGAACGGATCCTCCACTTCCAGGTATAAACATAACACGTCAAGTCACAACATCATCTTTTTTATTATACTATGGATTTTAGTTCGCACTTGAAACACTAAAAAATTCATAAATTGGAAAATAATTTTGTTTGAAACAGAAATAGAAAATTTTATGTATATTGAATTGATTGTTAAAAAACAATGATTGTGCACCTATTTTAAGTGAAATGCTTATAATGTATAGTGTGAAGGAAGACGCAGGCAGCTGTGACACAGTTAATACTAATACAGCTGCCAACGTTAACCTAAGTTTTATAATATTTCTGAGCCTGTCTTCAATAAGCTAATGTCTAAATTTGTAAATCGAGTGAACAATAAACTTTTTATTTTTTTTTATTTCCTAATTCGTAATCTTCTCTTTCTTCATTTTCACAATAGTCTTCGTTTCTGTTATTTCTTCCATACAGTTGTCTATAGAAGTTTGTGGCACTCTCTAAAATTTCTTTTCTTGATGTTGTTGTTTCCGAGTCTTTTTCCAGGTTTTGTATCCAATCTTTGTGTATTGTTAGTTGCTTGTAAGCCCTTTTTGAACTTCGATATTTTTTAAGGTTCTTTTCTATTATATTATGTCTGTGTGCTTGATAGTCTTTTTTGATAGACTTGTTAGTTTCTTTGAATAGTTTACTTAACTCCAATTTCATTTCCTTAGTTTTATTTGTGGTTTTAATTAATTCTGTTCGTTTTTCTATTAGGTTTTTTGTGTTATCGCTTAATATTTGGTTTTTGTTATCTGTCTTTTCCTGCATTTTTAAACTTTTAATAATCGCTTCCTCAAGCATGTTGTAGTATTTTTGAACGTTGTTTTTATCATCTTCACGAATGATATCTCTTAACTCCTTAGTTTCTTGTTTCAGGTTGGAAGGGTAATCATCTATTTCATTCTCTGTTCTAGGTATCTTTTGCGGTTTACTAAAGTTGTATCTTGTTTTCTTAGGTAACTTCAGTTGGAATGAACGAAGTAATAATGCACATAAAATTATTGAAAACGGAAAAGAGCCCTGGTCCAGATGGGATCAGCAACGAAGCCCTAAAGAGAGGATACATTGTTCTTGCCGGTTTACTTGTGACTTTGTTTAATTTAGTACTTGAATCAGTGACCGTGCCGGAGCAATGGTGCAGTTCCGATATTGTGCTCTTATTCAAAAATTAAAAAAATTAAAAAACCCGCCTGCATAAAAAGACAAGTCGACTGAAAAGATGGAAACAAGATTAAATAAATATTAAAGGCAACATGTCATAATAACATGCAGTCGGAGGCATGCATAAAGAAAGTGACATTATGAATAATTGAATTATATGCCTCCGACTGCATGTTATTATGACATGTTGCCTTTAATATTTATTTAATCTTGTTTCCATCTTTTCAGTCGACTTGTCTTTTTATGCAGGCGGGTTTTTTAATTTTTTTAATTTATTTTTTTATTTATCTCTTTTTAGTTATTATATTTTACGGTCATGATATACCTTTTTGAAATCCTTATAATAAGCCCTTTAATTTGACACCCATATTGCAGTATTCTAAAAAAATTTTTTTTTTCACTACGTATAATAGCACCGTACAGCCGCCATGTTGGTTTTTTTATAACGCCACCTTCATAAGAACACTTGGGCTGAAAAGACCAATCTAACGATATCTTAATCATAGAAATCCGTTCAGCCGTTTGAGAGATATGAGGTAATAAAGAATATTACATACAAACAAACATACTTACAAGATACGCGCGAAATACATAACCCGCAGTCGGGTAATAATTATGTTGAACAAAAGTTCTAAACACTATTATCAATATTTTTTAAGTTTGCCTTTAATCTAAACACTACCATCAATATTTTTTAAGTTTGCCTTTAATCTAAACACTACCATCAATATTTTTTAAGTTTGCCTTTATATATTATCTTGTTTCCATCTTTTCAGTTGACTTGTTTTTTGATGCATGTGGGTTTTTAGTTTTTCTATTTTTTTTGTTTTAGCTGTTCACAAAAACAAAAAAAGCAAAGGCACATTTGCACCATACAGCCATAACTTTAGTTCCTTTTTTCTGGCACGCAAGCCAACGACAAGACAGTTAATATTATAAAGGTAAAATTATTTAATAGGTACTATAATAACGATACAATAAAAAAAATGGTGCGCACAGAGTATATTACTATAAGAATAAATAAATATTACATTGTATTGTACCAGATTTATCAGAGACAAATCCTCTAAGTAATCTTGAATTATGTACAGCGCCATCTACCGCCGAGAAGCGAAATGAGATGGGTTATGCTTCTCGGCGGTAGATGGCGCTGCACGTAATTCAAGATTACTCAGAGGATTTGTCTGATTACTCATTTTTAATATTAATTAAATTTAATTAAGTTTCAATTGAAAAGTTTTTTATTTCCTCGCATTTCTTGAGAAAAGCACTATACAAGCCTTGTTCTGGAAGCTACTTGCATTGCCTCGAATGATTAAAGCCCTCGCCTGCGGCTCGGGCTTCAAACCATCCTCGACAATGCAATCGCTAGCTTCCCGTTCACGGCTGTAATGTACTATTATCGATATCAAAGAGAATGTAATTAATCACTAATTCAGTAATAAGATATTCCTAAACACCCTAATCCTTAGTCCTAACTAAACTAGGTATACTTGCTACAAAACCTAACAAAATCTACTTCTTTAATATTTTTTTCAATATTAATGCAAGTAAAGTAATGCAACACGCGTTCCAATTAGATAGATGGAATCTAGTATAATAAATACTGAATGTACTCTAGCTAGCTAGATGGAATCGTATTAAAATAATTATCAATTAAAAAAGTTTTTCTTCTTATTTCTCGTTATCGTTTCTTCGATCGAATCAAAACAAATCGATTCGAAACACAAAAGACCTTATATAATCTACAGAGAGCTAAACCATACCGAGATGTATTTGGCTACAACGCCATCTATTGATATGGTCTATGCAACTAGAAATCTATTGATGATGAATACAAAACCATACCGCGATGTACTCGGCTACAGCGCCATCTATTGATTAACTTAGCCGTGCCCTGCGGCATAGCCTGAGGCTTCGATCCCGAGGGATTTTGGGATGATATTATAGCCTATTTTTTCATCATGAATGTGGCTAACATACACAAACAAAATATAAATTTCTCATTGACATGTTTATAGCGGCCGCTCGCATTTGCGTAATATAATTTACTTTTTTTATTTTATTGTTTTTTTATAATTATATTATGGTCATGATATACCTTTTTGAAATCCTTATAAAAAGCCCTTTAATTTGACACCCATATTGCAGTATTCTAAAAAAAAAATTTTTTTTTCACTACGTATAATAGCACCGTACAGCCGCCATGTTGGTTTTTTTATAACGCCACCTTCTTAAGAACACTTGGGCTGAAAAGACCAATCTAACGATATCTTAATCATAGAAATCCGTTCAGCCGTTTGAAAGATATGAGGTAATAAAGAATATTACATACAAACATACATACAAACATACATACATACAAACATACTTACAAGATACGCGCGAAACACATAACCCTTTCTTTGCAGTCGGGTAAAAAAGGAGATCCACAAAATATAGCCAATTACAGACCGATCAGCTTACTGCCGAGCATATACAAACTCTTTACTGCACTTCTGCTCCGCCGAATAACAAAGGAAATCGACTCTCACCAACCTGTTGAACAAGCAGGATTTCGTTCTGGATTTTCAACTATAGACCATATCCACACATTAGAGCAGATTATAGAAAAATTCAATGAGTTTAATAGACCTCTCTATGTAGTACTCATAGATTACTGTAAGGCATTTGACTGCATAAGCCACAACGCAATCTGGACAGCCCTCAAAGAATGCAACATCAACCAGAAATATATTACAATTATTAAAAAGATCTATGAAAACAGTACAAGTAGATTGAAATTAGAACAAAGAGGGGAAAAAATACAAATAAAAAGAGGCGTCCGACAAGGAGACCCATTATCACCAAAATTATTTATCGCAGTGCTAGAGTCAGTATTTAAAAAAGTTAACTGGACAGGAAAAGGTATTAGAATTGGTAATAGAAGCTTAAACCATCTATGATTCGCTGACGACATCGTCATTTTCTCTGAAAGCGCAATACAGCTAGAACAAATGATAAATACACTCTCCCAGGAAAGCTCTAAAGTTGGATTGGAATTGAATACTGACAAGACAAAAATAATAACTAATAGTCGTGAAATATCGGTCAAAGTAAGTGGCAGACAGATAGAATATGTAAACAGCTATATTTACCTAGGAAAAAAAGTCTCGTTCAATAAGCTCCATAATGAAGAAGAGGTAGAAAGACGTGTAAATGCAACATGGAAGAAATTCTGGGCGAATAAAGAAGTACTCAAGGGAGACTATAATATAAAGATGAAAAAAATAGTAATGGACACCTGTCTGCTACCATGCCTAACATACGGCTGCCAAACGTGGGTTTACACAAATAAAATTAGAAATCGAATAAGGACTTGCCAGAGAGGAATGGAAAGGAGCATGTTAAAAATAAAGAAAGTTCATAAGGTCAGAAGTGGAATAATTAGAAGTAGAACAAAAGTGACCGATGCACTGAAACACGCTTTAAAAATGAAATGGCAATGGGCAGGACACATCGCACGACTGAAAGATGAAAGATGGACTGTAGCATCGACAAAGTGGAAAGGACCAGATGGAAAAAGGAATGTTGGTCGGCCTATCAAACGGTGGAATGACGACATTATTCAGATGGCAGGAGTTGAATGGATGCAGAGAGGGAGAGACCGAGAAACATGGAAGGAAATGGAGGAGGCCTTCACCCGAGAAGGGATTCATAGTAATTAAATAAATTAAAAAAGTTTTCCTGTAATATAACTATGTAATTACTGTGAAATAAATAAAGGCTTATTATTATTTATTATTATTTATTATTTTGGAATCGTAGTAGTAGAAGATATAATCCAATTGTAGTGCTATATTTTTGCAGTAACTTTCGGTACAAGAAGGTTCGTGGATAGTGTTATTGTAATCGGTACACTTGTTTCCATCTTCATCACAGATGACAATAGTCCAATTTGTGCAGTGAAGGGTAGAACAATTCTGAAATACAAAGATAATATGATTTCCCGAAACTCAAGTTATAGATAGGGCACATGATCCAAATCTAATAATTCCGTCCCAAATCTAATGCTATGAAATTATTTTATAAGTACCACAATTCAAAACCTTGGAATCAGAGCAAAAGCAACTTAATGTGAACGCTTTTGTATCTTGTTTAAAATTTCCTGTGGTTGAATGGTATGTTATCAAAAATAGTATTTATAAATAATAAATCAATATAATTATGTTAGCAATAATATAATAAATAAATAATGTCAGATAAAAATAAGAAATCCAAAAACACACAAAAGAAAATGGATTTACCAAGCCAGCAGAATCCAATGATTTCTCAACTACACTGACACAAAAAGACTCTTGAGACGTGTTGAGGATTTGAAACATTTCCAAGTCGTTCAAATGAACATTACATTCGACTCTTTCTTCTTTCAAAAATGATATGGGCCTCCTGCTACTACAATAGTTATTAACCGTTGGTGATGGAATATCTGTAAAGATAATATGTTAAACAAATTAAAAATAAAAAAACATTGAAGCATAAGCACAGAATATATAATAGTACTAACGTACAGAAGTCGAAGTCGGTCCCCGCGAGGACCATCAAATAATAAGCTACTCTCGCTGCACGGCAATAAAGTACAATTTCAAACTGCACAACGCTGCGTGGATAAAATTATATGCACCTACGAAGAAGAAAGAGAGGCGTCTCTTTCTGTCGCATAGCTCTGTCTCAACCGACACATTTCGGGGTTGCTACTCGCTAGTTACTGATATCATAGAAAACATTCGTTATGCCCATGAATAAACAATGAAATTACTAATAGGTACCTACTTATAAAATAAAATAAATCTACCTAATAGGTGAGCTGAGCATATTTAAAGAGCATAAATAATAAGTATTTCTAAGTAGTTAGAGAAGCTCGATGGCGCAGTGGTATAGCGCCTGGCCCAACGATTGCGGAGGTTAAGCAACTTTTGCAAGGGTCGGTTATGGGATGGGTGAAAAAATATAGTATTTTTTAGCTTTTTTCTTTACTGGTGCCATATTTCGAACTTCGATACAACTAAGTATGTAAATATGTATACAAAAAATACAATAAACTTTGGTAGGTAGGTAGGTATGTTTGTTAGTAATTAAGTATCAAAAACGAAGTGCATGCAGTTTCGCATTCGGCGCTTGACTGACTCGTTTCGTTCGTGACGTTCACGCGCTGCGCTTTCGTCGCTTGCACACGCCGCGCGTTTCGGTCGGCGCGGTGATATCCCTCGACAATGGCCCTCTTGGAGTGGGCCGCGAGCAGTAGGCTAATATAAAAGTTTAAGCGCGGAGTGATACCCCCTGGCATAAGGCTGTGTAATTAAAATTATATTCTTACCGATATACCAAATAGAACCTTCCTTTAAAACCCATACAGTGTCACCATACTCGTATGGTTTCCTTTGAAATTCTGTATGTCTTGAAAATTCATTCTTGTGCCATTTATGTGCCCCATCCACTGCTCTTACATAGTACTGAAACGTAAAAAAAAATAAGAACGTCCAAATTTTATTATAGAATTCAGGAGCTTTTATTGGGTTGTTCCCACTATTCTTAGTATGAATTGCTATCAGTAGATATAGTGTTCTTCTCAAAAGCCCTACTTATTACTTAGTAGGAGTTATGTGAAATCCATGTAGGTACTTATCAATATTTTTACTATACTCACTCACACACATGATAAGAGTTGTTTCTGTACGTATCCCTCATATAAAAAACCTAGTAGAAATAACAAGGGATAATTGATACATGGATTTCGCATAATTCCAACTAGGTTAGGTAGTAGGTATATAGGAATAATGAAAAGAAAATTCACACTATTCCTACAGGAAGTCATTTTAATCAGCTTACAAGAGATTTAATTAAATTAAAAACATTTCTTAAGGCGCGGTGGTAGTGAAACTAGCGCCGCCACTACATTTATTTTTATTACTCGTAAACCAAGTCAATATTTAAAAAAAGGTCATTGTGATAATCTCTAAATTGTCTCTCTCTCTACAGAGTTACAGAATGGATGATAACTGTTGAAGAGTTATTCAAAAAATATTAGAGACAATTTAGAGATTATTACATGACCTTTTTTAAATATTGAGTTGGTTTACGAGTAATAAAAATAAATGTAGTGGCGGCGCTAGTTTCACTACCTACAGCGCCTTAATAGTAATGTAAGGCTGTTTTGTATAAAGTAAGCATCATCTGTTTGTTGTAAGGCCCTTTTCCATTCATGCGAATTTTCACTCGCATGCATGTCTCCACATGCGTGTTGCCCGTTTTCATTTTAACAGGTTTTTATTAGGTTGCTTTCTTATTTGTTTCTTTTTATGTAGGTACATATTTTTCCTAATCGTGTTTGCTATACATACAATATACAATGTACACCGATGTGCACGCGGAGCATCCGCTTGCGTGCTAAAGGTCGCATTTAAAACCAACTCACACGAACAAATTTCGATATTGGTAGGTACCTACACTTTTATAAAACTAAAATATGCTGAACACTGTTATAGTTTTGATTGCTGATAGCTTGAATCTTACCTTTTTACTATTTATGTTCCGTTTGTGAGGAAGATTAGTCTTAACAACACAAAACAAATTGTCAAATAAATTGATCTCGTCCATTTTTCTGGATTCTTCTAAAATGTGCGTGTGGTGTGAGTGTTCCTATCCTAGAAATTGATTTGACCATACGAAGATTTTAAGAAATAATTGTGAAAACTTGATGGTGAAATCGAAAAATTTGTGAAACCTATGTAGACAAAGTTATGGTCGATTAAATAGAACACTCACACCGCCAGTCTCGCGAAAACGCCATACTTGATATCATAAAATATACTAGACGTATGTTAATAAAAGATATAGGTATGGAAAATTTGTGCTGAATTTGTGACAACTATTCACAAAATAATCAATTCATTATCATGATTAATTTGGATTTTATAAGGGTTTTTTAGGAACACTCACACCACACGGTGTGTGGTGTGAGTGTTCCTGAAATTACTAACTTTAACTGAATAATATTGAAATTTTATTATTGTATATGATAATTTGTATTCAGAGTAAATTTGTGACACATAAATCTTGTCACAAAACGTGATAGATCAAGAGCAATTAAACATTTTGTTTCTTTTTCAATGCTCGTGTGAGTGTTCCATGTTTTGGCATTTATTTTATTATCCAGACCTCGTATACGAGTGGAGGCTGCAGCCAAAATTGTGAAAAGTTTGTTCTTAAAATTTAAAACATCTTCTATTTCCGTAAGTGTTATACTTTAATAGTTATATATTTTTTTACATTTTCAAAGGAATATTTTATGTAGGGTGGGTATGCTTTTTTATTTTGTCGGACACAATTTTCGTCTACCCTCGTATTGGCTAACCTTTACTCGTAGTTTGGCGTTGTAATAATTCTATTTTTATTGCAGTCTGTTGTTAAATTCTCCAGTGTTTCTGTTTACTAATAACAAGTAATCATGTAAGTTATTATATTTTTCTATAGGTACTTTTTATTTATTTTATCTAATACTAGCTTTTGCCCGCGACTTCGTCCGCGTGGATATTCGGAAAATTCCTAGGGAACTTTTGACCGGGGGGTAATTATGTAACTCTGTTGCAATCAAATCTGGCAGAATCTGTGTGCCATTCCAAATCCGTTCAGCCATTTTTTGCCCCCCCGACGCAAAAAGAGAGGGGTGTTATAAGTTTAACGTGTCTGTGTATATGTCTGTGGTATCGTAGCTCCTAAACGGATGAACCGATTGGTAGGGTAACCATGACCTGATCAGCCGTTTGAAGATCATCAGCTCTTTAATAGTTGATGAGGGGATCTTACTAACTTCCATATATCCTATCGATTTGAAATTTGGTACAGTATTACTTTAATGAGCTTTTGATGAGAGGATCTGACTACCTTTCATGTGTCCTATCGATTCGAAATTTAATATCATGTTATTTTAATGAGATTGGAAGTATTTAAGGTAAGGTAACCATGACCTGATCAGCCGTGTGTCGGGGGTTGATTGAGTAACAAACATCTAAACATCCAAAACATTAAACTTTCACATTTTTAATATAAGTAATTCCCGTTCTCGTTCCTATTCCAGTTCCCGTATTTTACTTAGGGGAAAATTTTTACAATAATAAAGATGATCCTGTTATTTTACATTCTCTGTCATACGGACTTTTAGACTTAAATAAAAAAGTGACTGTGACATACAGACGGACAGACAGACAGACATGACGAATCTATAAGGATTCCGTTTTTTGTCTTTAGGCTAAGGAACCCTAAAAAGATGTTATCGAGCCCAATAAAATGTAATACCTAGGTACTATAGCGTAAGTAACAAAATAACCGTTACATAAAGATGCTGGTAACAATAAACGCAACCCTTAATTGCATGTTATCAACCATATATATTTATTTTTACTTTTCGTGTTGTATCTATTTTTTTTTGTAATAAAATGCTTAAACAAATGTTTTTTCCCGCTTTTTGTTCATATGCATGGTCACCCTACATAAGACTTTCCTTTGAAGATGTAAAAAAAATGATAACTATTAAAGTATAACACTTACGGAAATAGACGATGTTTTAAATTTTAAGAACAAACTTTTCACAATTTTGGATGCAGCCTCCACTTGTATACGAGGTCTGGTTAATCAAATAAATGCCAAAATATGGAACACACCCGAGCATTGAAAAAGAAACAAAATGTTTAATTGCTCTTGATCTATCACGTTTTGTGTCAAGATTTATGTGTCACAAATTTACTCTGAATACTAATTATCATAATATACAATAATAAAATTTCAATATTATTCAGTTAAAGTTAGTGATTTCAGGAACACTCACACCACACACCGTGTGGTATGAGTGTTCCTAAAAACCCTTATAAAATCCAAATTAACCATGATAATGAATTGAATATTTTGTGAATAGTTGTCACAAATTCAGCACAAATTTTCCGAATGTATATCTTTTATTAACAAACGTCTAGTATATTGTATGATATCAAGTATGGCGTTTTCGCGAGACTGGCGGTATGAGTGTTCTATATAAGCGACCATAACTTAGTCTACATAGGTTTCACAAATTTTTCACCATCAAGTTTGCACAATTATTTCTTAAAATCTTCGTATGGTCAAATCAATTTCTAGGATAGGAACACTCACACCACACGCACATTCAATTTCCACACTAGACTATTAACTAACACCTATTATTTTAACATTGGGTATTCAACCCATAATAGCTTGGGTTCAAATAAATTTTTAATACCTAAGCCTACCTACCTAAAACAATTTGAATTCAATGACATAAAATGGTTCATGGCCACTGTGCATTGATGGCATTTCATTAGTTTACATGAAAATCAATAAGTAGGTAAGTACTCAAATCAATACATTATACAAAAAATATCAAAACATTCTATTGATAAGCTCTCACCTTAAAAAAACTAACCTTGAAGTCCCTTTGTGATGTAATGAATGTCGATGGGATGAGCCCAACGATATATCAAAACAAAGTTTAGATGCGTTATGCGCCAACATCATGCAATTTAAAACAGCGACAGGTACTGCAGATACACACAACATCAATAGTGGGACAAAAATGAACACCATACGGAATCCCTGTCGTTAGAAAGAGATAAACAGACATCATAAGTTTCGTCTGATACGCTGCATGCTCATTGGCGCGTCTCGCTCTTTGTAAAAAAATGGCCGATTAGAGAAGATGTGTTATGTCAGTATATGCGACGCCATGAATTTGTCCGCAAGGCGTATATACCTGCCTCGTTATAATATAACACACTAAATAATACGATATTACACGGTCAAGGTAACTCGGCACTTTAAGTCGATAATTTCGTATGGTCGCATAGGCCGACTTAACTTGACCGTGTTGTAAAGTGTGAACAAGATAGTATGATTATTTACAAGAGCGTAAACGAGACAGATACATATTGCGCAATGTCGTCGTGAATGTCGCGATACTAATCATAGAATATCGTTAAATGTGTCACAGAAGAGACATTCGATGGTTTGATGCCTATGAACTACAATGATGTCTGAATAAAATAATGAATCATTTTACTTCAAGCGATAAAATAAAAAAGCTACTAATAGTCATAATTAGGGATGTGCAAGGGCTTAAACCCAAAGGTTTAAACCGGGTCTTTACGAGTTTAAATCCGATTTCGACCCAAAAAGCGGGTCGAACCTATTACCACTAATATCTTGGGTTGTTTTTGGGCACAATACAATTTACCTATTAGTTTCTATTGCTAAAATAACAAATAGTCTGTTGCGTAATGGATTTCCACTTCGAAAAAAATATTTTTTGTAACCAAAACGAATTTTTACAATATATGTAACTTCGTAAAACTTGTAAATTTAAATAGTAAAAGTGTTCAAATTAGTAAGGAATTTAGCTTTAATTAAATATGGGCGATAAGAAATTCCATGTCACAAGGTTTAGGTGATCCTTACTAATATTAAAATGCGAAAGTCCGTGTGTTTGTTACGCTTTCACGTCTTAACTACTAAACCGATCATCATGAAATTTTGCATACACGTTGTCAGGGGTACAGAGAAGGACATAGGGTACCTTTCATCCCGAAAAAAGTAATGATCCCGAGGGATAACAAAAAACCATTCCACGCAGACGAAGTTGCGGGCGGCCGCTAGTATTTTAATAAAATTCAGTGGCATTTCATTTAATACATCGCAATTC
Source organism: Agriphila straminella (assembly GCA_950108535.1). Classification (NCBI taxonomy): domain Eukaryota; kingdom Metazoa; phylum Arthropoda; class Insecta; order Lepidoptera; family Crambidae; genus Agriphila; species Agriphila straminella. The sequence continues at coordinate 10,795,420 of OX467308.1, forward strand.
ATTTGCTGGAAACCTATAAAAATAATAGTAAATATATAATAAGTTAATGAGGGCTTTTCAAAATGACATTTAAAAAATAAAAACATACGAACCCTAAAAATAGTAACTATTTGAATCACTAGATGGTGTTGACACTCTTCGAAGCTTAGTAAAAAACTCACATTGTCACCTATTTTTATCAACGCCATCTCGATAGATCATCTGGCTCGATAGCCTACAGTTTTTTGTCATTGTGAAAAGCCCTCATTAATTATTCATCTCGTGGATAATGCTTGAGCAATGTCGTGGCATTGTCCGTTCTGTACATTTATAATCTATGACAGACATCTCTATCACACTCGGTAATCTGAGTATTTGCTGTCGCACTCAATCTTTTTAGGATAATATTTACTGACATTTTGTATTTCTAATGTACAAATATGAACGAAAATTAGTTAAAATATAATACTTACGCATGATATGTGATCCCTAGACTTTTGGAAGTCTTGCTTGTGTAATTAGTACAAGTTCGCATTACGCAGGACGGCATTTTTACTGTGTTTCGCGGGAGCACTTCAAAGTGTCAACGTTGCCGATGCTTTTGCGAGACTACACTCAGGTGAGCTAATTAGCCAAGTTTTAGACTGCCAGTGTTAAGGCGCAGGTAACCCATCTACCTCTTTTTAAAATTCTAATATCTTTGGATTAGAGTAATACAAAATAATACGAAAATACATTTTACGGTTAAATACAGTACTTACGTGTGAAATGAAACATTTTTCCGATCTCTGACTGTTGCTGTATAATTTGCACATCGTTTATAAGCGCAGGAAGGCATTTTTGATCAGAATGTCACGGTTTATTAGTGTCTGACTGACGAGAGTGGTGTGTGTTTACGTGTCACGAGCCTGTGCCTGACTAATTGAAAGTCGGGCAATTACCTTACTTTCGTCTTGCCATTGTGGAGTGCGGGTAACGCATCTAAACTTTGTTTTGATAAATCGTTGGATGAGCCCAAATCACTGTTTTATTGTAATCGGGCTTCCCTGAAACAGTCTGACCCTCGGGGCAGCCTGATATTATTGTCCAATTTGGACCTAAAATAAACAAAAGGTAAACAATTCAATTCATTTACGTAGTAAAATATACCTAATATAATTTTACTTATTAGGTAGGTAGCTACTCACCTGATTGGAAGGAATATCGACAAAATAGCGAAGATGCCTCTTTGAAGTTGGACACACTATTTAGCTGCCCCAAAACATGCAGCTCTGCCATCAGATTGTAACTTACGGATCATAAACCACAAAATCCAATGTAAAACTATTAAAAATTGACTTTTATTGAAATTACAATCGTAACTATGTATTCTGTGTCGTAACCTCTAATCTATTTGTTGACAAGTGGTAACCATAGCAACGGACGCGGCGGAGTTGCGCATTCTTTTCGCAGAGTTGGTCGGGCGGGCACAAGAACTTTTCGGACAGATGGCGCTGTGCTCACACGAGTTATCACAGTATATATTACAAGATTGTTCGCTCGCTCACCCTCGGAATATTACTCTTAGTAGGTATGAACGATTATACAAAAAAAAGTTGGGAGTTATACAAGTTGTGATAAAGTTTGGCCGCATGATAGAAACTGATCTTTAGGCTGTTCCTACCTAATATTGAGCTGGGCCAAGCTGTCCTTACAAATCATTCCATACTGTGCGGGGCGGGCTGAATAGCGCTCTTTTCCCGGCTTCATTCTAGAAATTCAGAAACGCGTCTTACTCTAATTAGAAATTATAACTGTCCGGTTTAACTAATATAGGTCAAATGTGGTATCATTTTTGGATAAATCAATAACGTAGAATTCATTTCTGGCATATTTCTGGTATTAAAAAATGCAATTTATTAAACAGTTTCTGAAAGATTACACAATAACGAAAATTTTCAAAGTTCATTATTTTATATTATGTCTTGCTTGGCACTTGTTTCAGTATTTTCAAAAAAAACTATTTTAAAGAAGCGTTTTATAGGTTAATTTGTTATATACTTTTGTAATGCTAACTATATTTTATACAATTGAGCCTAATAGACCGAGCTCCCGCTGCATGAAACCTTACCTTACAAGGTGGAACATTTGGGTACTTTTCTCTTATGAGCCGGCGCAGAATCCTGCTGGAAAATCCATTGCCTTTTTTCGAACCTTGTTTGTGAAAGAGGTTCCACAATGTTTGTTAGGACTGTGTTTTGGTATACGAGGGCACTGGTTTTCACTCCTTTTTACAAAAAAACAACTCCCTTGGACCCAAAAAGGAGACCCCAAGCCAAACCATGAATGTTGAAGGGTGATAACCACGCTGAACACGTGGCACACGTCTGCTCGCTTCTTCACTAGGGTGTGCATACACTTTATCATTTTGTTTGTTGAAACTCTCCTCAACATAAAAAAAAATTCGTCCAAATAAAATTTTTTGCTGTGTTTTTTTTCGGCACCCGGCATCTTTCGAATATGATTTTCTTTAGCCGTGCGTTAAGAAGATATGCTGTTTTTTCTATAAGCCTGCAGTCCTAGGTCTTCATTCAACACCCTTTTAACAGTGATTTTGCTTCGTCCCATCTACAGAGCCAATTTCGTTGGATTTGCGCCTTCACTGCTTTGATGACCGCTGGAGTCCGAATAGTACGAGGTCGACCGCTCCTCTGTTTATCTTGAATCTTCCCTGAATCGTTTGATAGTATGATAAATAAATCTCAGTGGAATTTTAAAATTTTTCAGCAGTTTGAAAATCTCAGTTGGCGCTAGACCGCAACGATGCAATGCAATTACTGCGACTCTGTCTTCTTTCCACCCCTTTTTATAAAATGAAGAAAATTCCAGAAACTATTTGTCTTTATTTTCTTTAAATGTTCAAATTTCAAAGGCCCATAATATTTTTTTCGGCTTGCATTCTAAATTGACCTTTACGAAATTTTACCTATGTAACAGAACAGGGTTGGCATGATTAAATCACATTGATTTAAATCATGATTTTTTGAATAAAAATCATTGATTAAATCACATTGCTTTTTTTCTTTCCTATTTGTATGGGTTGAGGATACGCCAAAGAAAGATAGTTTTGGAATTAACAAGGATATACTTTTATTGGCACAAATTACTTATTTATTATTTGATGATGTGTGAATCGCGGTTTAATGTACGAATGCGACTGACGCGCCGTGCCCCAGATTCGGCGCACTGGCAGGGGGGTATAACTCCGCGCTTAAACTTTTATATTAGCCTACTGCTCGCGGCCCACTCCAAGAGGGCCATTGTCGAGGGATATCACCGCGCCGACCGAAACGCGCGGCGTGTGCAAGCGACCAGAGCGCAGCGCGTGAACGTCACGAACGAAACGAGTCAGTCAAGCGCCGAATGCGAAACTGCATGCACTTCGTTTTTGATACTTAATTACTAACGTACCTACCTACCTACCAAAGTTTATTGTATTTTTTGTATACATATTTACATACTTAGTTGTATCGAAGTTCGAAATATGGCACCAGTAAAGAAAAAAGCTAAAAAATACTATTTTTTTTCACCCATCCCATAACTGACCCTTGCAAAAGTTGCTTAACCTCCGCAATCGTTGGGCCAGGCGCTATACCACTGCGCGATCGAGCTTCTCTAACTACTTAGAAATACTTATTATTTATGCTCTTTAAATATGCTCAGCTCACCTATTAGGTAGATTTATTTTATTTTATAAGTAGGTACCTATTATAGTAATTTCATTGCTTATTCATGGGCATAACGAATGTTTTCTATGATATCAGTAACTAGCGAGTAGCAACCCCGAAATGTGTCGGTTGAGACAGAGCTATGCGACAGAAAGAGACGCCTCTCTTTCTTCTTCGTAGGTGCATATAATTTTATCCACGCAGCGTTGTGCAGTTTGAAATTGTACTTTATTGCCGTGCAGCGAGAGTAGCTTATTATTTGATGGTCCTCGCGGGGTCGGACTTCTGTACGTTAGTACTATTATATATTCTGTGGCACTGGCGTAAAATGCTGACATGAACAATTGCAAGAAATTAGAAATAATTCTGTGCGGTTATCTGTACCGTACACTATTTGTATAAAAATATAAAATTCTTAATTTTAAATAATTGATAGACACATAAAAATGTATAGGTATTAAATGTAACTTTGTGTTAGAATTACTGCTTTATACTGTTTTTTCTTCTAAAAAAACCGCCAAATCATCTATTCTAATATTTAACTTTCACCAGGCATTTTTATTTTGATCTGTTTTATTGATCTTTACTTGTGTTGCTTCCGAATTAAAGTGTTAAATAAGTCAAACAAAAGCGCGTTGTGGTTTCACGCACTATATTAAGTGGATTTTAAAGGCTCAAGCAAAAAATCGAAAAAATCTGATTTTTTTTATATTTTTTAAAAAAATCTGTGATTTTTTATTTTTTGCAAAAAATCATGATTTTTTTCCAACCCTGTAACAGAACTTATGGCTAGACTAGTTATATCAATATCTTGGAAAAACGAAAAAAGCTTGTAAAGATGCTATGATTAAGGAAATACTTAATGCAAACCGTGAAATTAAATTAAAGTCTACGCACTGGCAGTCTTGCGCCTTTTATGGGGTTGAAATAATAGGGTAAATGCACCAGTTATGGACATTTTTCATTGGTATCTTAAAATATTGAAAAAAGTAATGTAGCTGTTTAACGACATCTCGATGAAAATGATGTAGATCGATAGCCGTAGACGTGCCGTTCATGAATATTAGGGTTGCCTGCCTTCAGCCTTGCAGTTTTTCTGGTCAGCCACCTCAAACTATCTATATCAATATCTTGGAAAAACCCAAGTGGTTTAGGTCTATTGTTTGCGGAGACACAGCTAGTCAAAAATAGGCATTTTTTCGCGAAACAGAAAGGTTTATCGTTTCGTTCGGAAGCGTTTTTCAGGTTGTTTGTTCATGTTTCTGTAAAGTTTATAAAATTTTCTACAATTTGAGCCTATCTTTGTCTCCCCCGTTCAGGGGAGCTACGGCCACTAGCAACATCCCTTTGTCCCCTAGGGGAGACACGGCCCCGAAGGGAACTGGTATTGCTGAAGGGAATAGCAGTTCCCAAAGGCACTTATAGTAGTGTCACGCGGTTGTGCTAAGAGTAAGAAAGGGTCGAGTAATAAAACACTTTATGAAAATAAAATCGCAATTGTATTCCGATAATAACATTGACTCTTATAATTATAACAGTATCACAAATCACAAGAAGGGTTGCCAGCCGTGGAGCAGGCGGCAAAGATTGGCCGGGTCGGTGGCATAAACAGCCGTGGAATACGCGGCAGAGATTGGCTGGGTCGGTGGCATAAACAGCCGTAGTAGAATACGCGGCAGAGATTGGCTGGGTCGGTGGCATAAACAGCCGTAGTAGAATACGCGGCAGAGATTGGCTGGGTCGTCGGTGGCATAAACAGCCGTAGTAGAATACGCGGCAGAGATTGGCTGGGTCGGTGGCATAAACAGCCGTAGTAGAATACGCGGCAGAGATTGGCTGGGTCGTCGGTGGCATAAACAGCCGTAGTAGAATACGCGGCAGAGATTGGCTGGGTCGTCGGTGGCATAAACAGCCGTGGAATAGGCGGCAGAGATTGGCTGGGTCGTCGGTGGCATAAACAGCTGTGGAATAGGCGGCAGAGGTTGGCCGGGTCGGTGGCATAAACAGCCGTAGAATAGGCGGCAGAGGTTGGCCGGGTCGGTGGCATAAACAGCCGTGGAATAGGCGGCAGAGGTTGGCCGGGTCGGTGGCATAAACAGCCGTGGAATAGGCGGCAGAGGTTGGCCGGGTCGGTGGCATAAACAGCCGTGGAATAGGCGGCAGAGGTTGGCCGGGTCGGTGGCATAAACAGCCGTGGAATAGGCGGCAGAGGTTGGCCGGGTCGGTGGCATAAACAGCCGTAGAATAGGCGGCAGAGATTGGCCGGGGGGTAATTATGTAACTTTGTTGCAATCCACTCTGACAGAAATCGCAGATTCATTGCTGCTTTAGTAAGAACCAACGTGACAACTATCTTAACTAAAGCAGCAATGCAACTGCACTTCAATCGAGAATTTTTAGCAACAGACTTACGTAATCAAGGGTCAGGTCGGTGGTATAAATCACAAGAAGGGTTGCCATCCGTGGTACAGGCGGCAGAGGTTGGCCGGGTCGGTGGCGGTGCTGAGGAGCCTCGCCACCTGCCCCGGCACGGCCACGCCGCCCGCCACGCCGCCGTCGGTGCCGCTCAGCTTGCTGCTCACTGCTAGCAGCGCTCGCTCGGCTAGACCGCTGTTAGATCCTGGCGCACCTGTAAAGGGATTTGTATTTGTAAAAAGAGTGCCGTGCCCTAAACCAGTTGCAATTTTGCCGCCGCAACGACCGGTTGAGTCTCGCTCCACAAGGAAAGTAAGGATAGCATAATATATCACAAAACGCAAAAAATATGTCCTGGCATATCAACTACAATGCGATTAATTTAATGAAGTGATAACTTCGGAACGCTTGCGGTATAAAACTACGTATTTTATCTAAAATTTACTCTTTGCCATACGCTCTCGAGTGAAGTTGTCGCTGATCACTGTCTATTGACAATTTAATCGCATTGACTTGTACTTGTGTGGCTAACGGAAGGGCCTAATACATTATTAGGTGGGTCCACATAAAGCCCGCAGCCTTATGCCAGTATATGACAGAACTAGCAGCGCCAGCGTCACAAATCGTAAATCGTAATGGGGAATGTCCGAAAAATATCAAATTGGCTGAATATTTTTGTATAAGTAGAAATAAGGTCCCTGAAACGTTACGGTCGCATGAAAATTAAAAAAAAAAGTCTCTTCGACTTCACTTTCTAAAGTAACAGCAGAATGGAGATTATGCCTTTGCCACACCACAAGTATTTTTTTTTAAAGTTTTGACATTTTGAGTTGAAACTTTTTTTTAATACAATGCTGTAATGTATCGGTGCGTAGGCGACCTTAAATATAGTATCGTGTAAATGTGATATTACTCACAAACTGAGGTGTCCTTATTAGCATGCGCCGGAGCGTTCGGTTGCTGCGTGGTGACGGCTCGCCACGAGTACAGCGGGTCGCACAGTAGCACTTCCAGGATCGTCAGGAGCGTTTCTTGGTTGTCGCGCAGCAGTTGCAACGTCTTTTCGCAACACCTGACAATGTAATTGGGATGATGACTAATGAATTAAATAACGAAATACTAATAAAAATCGTAAACATATTAAATTTTCAGAGTAGCTTGTATTCCTCTTGGTTTTATATTTTGCATATTATTTGTTTTATGCCCCTTTAAAGTTGGGTGGACAAGTCCATTGAAAAAGTATAAAATTTATTAAAATAAATGATACCTTTAATTAGTCCGTAAAATGTATAGCAAATTTGTCTAAGAAACTATTTTGATAAACACAATATTTAATATAGCTGCCGAACAAATTTCCTACGCGTTGCATACAAACTACTCAGGCGTGACGTCATAATTGCGTAGCCGTTAGTATGGAGCGTTTTTGGTCGAGTCCATTTCAAACTGTAATATCTCGAGCAGTTTTCATGCTAGCGAAATAATTCTTTTACCAATGTTTCTTTTTTGAGAGGTAATTTATGTAACATAAAATAAAAAAGTTATTATCATCCCAAATATTAAAGTTATTGAAAATGAGAGCTACTATGGGGATTTCAGACCACGTGACGTGAATGAACAACATTTACTATGCGGCCATGGAATCTCGAAAAAAAATCAGCTGATCCATAGAAAAGAACAACATCGACTCGACTATAATGTAGTAGGGAACAGCTGATTTTTTTTTCGCGTTTCCGTGGTTGGCCCCATAGTAAAAGTTGTTCATTCACTTGGTCTGAAATCCCCTTTTCATTTTTAGATATACTTAAAAATTAACGGTGTACCTATAATATTGGGTACGATCATTCCAGTTTTTTAAAAACCGCTTACCTTCTGAATATGCCTTCAACACCACTGCATCCAAAACCGGAAATAATATCTTGAGTTAATCGAAAGGGTATTGTTTCTGGTGTTTGTAGAGCTTTGCCTTGATCAAAGGCGATACCTGAAGAAAAAACGATAAAATTAAGAATCTATAATGATTGGTAGTCTATTCTGTTCCGTAGGTAAATGTAAATGTTTGGGAACTCACCAAAATCAATATGTATAACTTCGGCTGTTTTCTTGTCTATCAAGATATTTTGTAAATGTCTGTCACCCAGGCCTAAAATGTAGCCTACCATTGACGAGGTAGCGACACTAGAAAATAAAACAGGTCTATTTAAAGCTAGCTAAATAAGGCTCAGTTGCACCATCTAACTTTAACAATAACAAGCTTGTTAAAGTACCGGTTACGCACAAGTTAGCCAAAAAAAGAGTGTGAGTTGCACCAAAACGCTGTTAGAGTTAAAGTTATAGTCAAATGATAATGCTACCTATTTGTCACGTTAAACTTGGCAAAGGATCATGCTGGCTGGCAACCTCTTTTTTGGCTAACTTGTGCTTAACCGGTACTTTAACAAGCTTGTTATTGTTAAAGTTATATGGTGCAACTCGGCCTAAGTAAGCTATTGTTAAACCGAAAATAAACTTATAGAACAATGTAGGTGCGTTAATATTAGAGAAAATTTACAAAAAATAATTTAATGAAAAGACAACACCCTGAATAACTTTTATAGCTAACACTTTGTTTTATAAAACCCCCATTGGAATCATAAAATCAAACATCAGCCATTTCTAATGTCCCCACAGCTGGGCACAGGCCTTCCTGATGGGTGGAAAACGGGATTTGATTTGATTTGATTTATTTGATTTATTTAAGGTACACCAACAGCACTACATGTACATACTTTCTTGTATTAGATTAAGTATTAGCTAGGGGTATAGTTCTTACATGCATGCCAATAATAGGTATACACAACATTTACTGAACTGGTATAGGTTTTTTTTTTAAACTAAGCTAACTGAATAAACTAAGTATATAAAGCAAATCTTAATATATACATATATTATAATGAAGTTAAAATAAATATTCAAATTTTTAACAGCTTAGGCCTCCGGTTCCTCACAAAAAATTTATGTAGCCTTACATCCAATGTGCTTCAGCAGTTTATTTCTAAAAATATTATAACTGTCACTAAATATATCGATGCCAGACACTCTCGTGTTAACATAATTGTACCCGGCACATATTCTAGAGAGTGGTTGATGTCGACCTAGATTAGTCCTACACCTAGGTATATTAAATATTTTACCACAGGTGTGGACCTATGTCGTGGATATTTGTAGGGAACATTGATAGACAGGTTCTCTAGCAAATGTTTACATTTCACCACACCATTAACCAGTTTGAAGAGAAAAAGAAGATCAGAAACAGAGCGACGATCGTGTAATGTTTTTAATTTAAAGAATCTAAGTCTTTGTTGATAAGGATGGCGGTGAGATATGCCAGCAGATAGAAAGGCCAGATGTCTTGTGAAAGCACGTTGTATTGACTCAATTCTTTGTGACTGTGTAGTATAAACAGGGTTCCAAGTGACACTAGCATATTCCAACCTGCTACGAACTAAAGAATTATACAGCATTAATCTGGTTTCAGGTTTTTTGAATCCATGAGTGTTTCGCTTTATAAAGCCTAGAAGCTGTGCGGCCTGCTTTACAGTAGCATCGACATGAGCAGTAAACTTCAATTTAGTGTCTAAAATTACACCAAGGTCACGGACTTCATCAACTTTTGCTAATGGCTTATCTTTTAAGTAGTACTGTGTAGTAAGAGCATAACATTTCTTTGTGTAGCTGATGTGGAAGCACTTGCTTGCATTCAGTGACATGCCATTTCTTTCACACCATGTACTCAAATTATTAAGGTCAACTTGGAGAAGCGCCGCGTCTGACTGGTTATTGACGGTTTTATATATTTTCAAGTCGTCGGCAAATAAAGAGAAATTGCTGTGGTTTATATACGATGAGATGTCGTTTATAAATAATACGAATAGGATTGGCCCTAAATGCGAACCCTGTGGAACGCCAGACTCCGCAAAATAAACATTTGATGCGTAGCCATTAACAACAACAGATTGAGGACGCTTAGACAAATATGATTCAAACCAGTCAAGCATAGGAGCACTTACACCACTGCTATGAAGCTTAGATAACAATACCTTATGATCCACCCTGTCGAAAGCACTGCTGAAATCTGTATAAACTGTGTCCACTTGTAATCCCTTATCAACCTCAACAGACACTGCAGATATAAATGACGCGAGATTTGTGTCTACGGATCGACCTTTTCTAAAGCCATGCTGGAAATCTGAGATGTTGGTGTCCAAATGAGAGTACAACACGGGGTAAATAAGAGATTCAAAAACCTTTGAGAAACAGGAGAGAATAGAGATTGGTCGATAATTTTTAATATTACTTCGGTCACCTTTTTTGAAAATTGGGACAATCCTGGTTACCTTCCACTCATCTGGAAACTTCCCAGTGGCTAGAGAATGGTTAAAAATTATTGTCAACGGTAAAGCAAGTGCCGTTGCGCATCGCTTTACAAAAAGAGGCGGTAAGTTGTCAGGTCCTGGTCCCTTTGTCGAATCTAATGCTCTCAATTTCTTTAACACTTCGCGCTCACTGAATTCAACCCTTGCAAGACAAGAACTACTGTGATCACCAGCCCTTTCGACAGAGATACCACTACTGGAGAAAATGGATGAAAAATGGGCACCAAAAGCATTTGCAATACTTTTTCCAGTGGAAGCAGTAACATCATTAAGTGACATTTGTGCTGGCATTTCAGATCTACCATTACGTTTTTCCTTCATAAACCGCCAAAATTGCTTTGGATCAACACGAATGCTTGATTCAGTTTCATTCATGTAAACATTGTGACAGATATTAAACAGTTTATGACAACGATCGCGCAGCAATTCATAATCAAATCGGTCACGTGGGTTTTGAAATTTGAGAAACTTATTTCGAAGCTTATCCTTTTCCTTAAAGAGTTTAATTAATTTTCTGCTGAACCATGTTGGATGTTTTGAAGATCTAGCTTTTCGCCTGGGGACGTTTTTTTCAACACAATCGTTGATAACTTTATAAAATGTTGAAATCATTAAATTTACATCATTGACACCTTCAAAAGTCGCCCTCCAATCATTCTTTAGTAATTCAGGCAATATAACAGAGTAGTTGGCTTTGTAAAAGTTATAATCATCGCGTGCTTTAGGATGTAGTACAGTATTACAAACATCAACCAATGGTATGGTTAGAACTAAATTTGGGTGGTAAGAATCCATTTTGCTTATAAGATCTATGGGTTGGGTGACATATGCTTCCTTTACATTGCTTATAATTAAGTCCAAAATATTACCATCTGCATTAGTTATGTTATTATGTTGATACAAAGAATTAAGAGTCATAAAGTCCACAAGAGAATAGCCTAGGCCTTTATCATAATTTGTTGGTATCATAATATGTGAATTATCATCTAGAGAACGCCAGTTAATAAAATTGAGGTTGAAATCTCCTAAAACAATAACATTACTAATTTGGTTCATAACTAAATCTAAATTGTCCAAAAAAATTTGCTGAGTCTCTAGTTTTGCAGGAGAAGGCAGGTAAACCGCACATATTGTAAAAGTTTTAAGTATGCCATTAACTTTCAGATTTACATTCACCCACAAATCTTCACAGTCACTTTCCCAATCATGAAATCGTGTAGAGGGAATCTCACGAGACACTGCAATCATGACACCACCACCGCTTCCTTTAGAACTTGTTGTGGTTGAACGATCCCGCCTATAAACAACGTAGCGCGAGTCTATAAATTCGCTATCTGATATTGCTGAGTCTGGGATGGGCTATACATAACCCACCACGCAGGCTCAAAGCGGACTGATGGGTGCTAACGACTGCAAATGCAGCCGGGACCAACAGAAGCACGGAGGAACTCGAGATAAAAAATTTTGGTCACCCATCCCATGACCGACCCTTGCGAAAGTTGTTTAACCTCCGCAATCGCAGGGCCAGCGGGTCAACCGCTTAACTCTATCGCTTTGACTCTGGTTTATGACGTCAGTGCACTGTCCGTCCTTGTCATCGTGTTATTTTTTTTATTTTTATTTCTAGGAAGGCCAACAGCACCAAACAATAATACATAATCTGAATTGCAATAGATAGCCAATTAAAGGCCCTCACAAATAGTATTTAAAAATATTAAATTGACACTTACGAACTAAAATTACACACGTTAAGAACACATTGCTTGTAAATCACTATTATGGAGTTACATACAGAAAATGTATATCGTAAAATTATTAAAAATCGAAAAAATGCTTACTGATTACATTCCTCGCAATGCGGGTCTACCGGCTAAAAACAATGAAGTTAATGTTAACTGTAATTTGACTGATGTATGTGATACATTGCTACTTCGTTTTTGCACAAATAAAAACTTACCAAAGAAAAGAAGCAATGTATCATATCCATCTGTCAAATAACAGTTAACATTAACTTCATTATTTTTAGCCGGTAGACCCGCTGGTCGTGCTTGTGTTGAAAAGGTCAAAATCGAAAGTTCTACACAGTTCATTGAATTTATCACTAGTACGCCACATAAACTCGTTCTGCCTGTTATTATTATTGACAAGGGGCAAGAATAGAAGGGAGTTATTTCTAAGGGACTTTGAGGGAACTCTAAGTGATAACAGAGACAGCAACTCAATATGACTTATGATATGACAAGGACGGATAGAGCATAGCTATTGCTTTGAGTTAGGCGGTAGGGCCCCTGGAGCTAAATCACCGCGCCACCGAGCTCCTCAGTCAGGGAATAAGCCAGTGGGTGTATTCCAAGAGACAAATCATTGAGTCATCAATCACCACAGTGTACATTTTTACCATGGAAGTAATTAGTTTTAATGTTTAATTTTATTACTTTCGATAAGATGCGATCGATGACACAGCGACTTGTGTGTTGGAATGCACCCAGTGTTTATTATGTATACTACACCTTTTCGTGTACGCCAGCCGCCTCTCGTACCACGTCACTGGATCAAGGTAGTTCTCAGTGAAGAAATGGTGGAACACCGGCTTGAATTCCTTCAGGATCGCAATGAAAATTGCTAGTTTTTCTCTATTACTCTTTCTTTGCTCTTGGCACTTTTTGAGTTTCTGACGAGCTACGTTACAAGATATGTCCTGCATCAAAGAAACAGACGATGACGTGAAATACAATGCCACAATATGTCTTTCATAATTTTTACCGACTTCAAAAAAGGAGGAGGTTCTCTGTTCGTCTGTATAGGTATTTGTTTTTTTTTGTATGTCCACCGATTACTCAAAGACGGCTGGACCGATTGAAATGATTCAAACGTTATTACATTAGATAAACTCCCAAGTTGGTCCCAAAAAAACCGGTATAATCGGTGTTATTACAAAAGATTTCTAAACACCTGTTTAACTTAAGACACTATTTAAATGTGATACTGTCACTTTTTTGACAATATTTTTTGAAAGAGACAGTTATCACATTTAAACAGTGTCTAAGTTAAACAGGTGTTTACAAATCTTTTGTAATAACACCGATTATAGTTTACCTGCGGGCGGTAACGCGCATGCGCGCCCTCGCTAACACGCGTACTGGTCCCCACTAAGTAAGCGCCGATCGGCATAGTGCCTTCGCACCACTCCAGTACTCCTGACTGCCGGGACATTGGTACCACCTACAAAATACAAAGCTACATTGAAAATCCTAAATTCTCATTTCGCATTGGTGTATTAATTTTTTTATCACCCAAGGTTCTGGCCTACCAAGGACCACGTTTTTATTTTTAACCAACTTCAAAAAAGGAGGAGGTTCTCTGTTCGTCTATATGTTTTTTTTGCTATTTGTTCATGTCGTATGGAGAACTATACAGGGTGTTTGGTAATAGCCGTATAAAGCCGAATATGGTAGATAGGGACCATCAAATTAAACAACTTTTACTATGGGACAAACTCTGAAATCGCGAAATAAAATCTGTTGTTTCATACATTTAGATATTTTTGTTATAATATTTTGTATGAAACAGCTAATTTTTATCGCGATTTCAAAGTTGGCTGTTGGTCCCACAGTAAAAGTTTGATAGTCTCTCAGTCAGTTGCAAGAACGATCTTTAAAGTTAATGCTTCATTAAATGTATCGCCATCTTTTTCTTCTTTCAAAAGAAGTAAAGGACGGTGATACCTTTAATGACGCATTAACTTTAAAGATCGTTCTTGCAACTGACTGTTTATCTGCCATATTCAGCTTTATAAGGCTGTTACCAAACACTCATAAACTCAACTGTTTAATCGTGAAAAGATAACATTGATTGATTGATGCATGATAATTTTCTACAATAAATACCTTGTAAGTTCGAATGATTAGTTTGTTTTTGTTCGTTATCGTGTTCTTCTCCAACAAATTATTGACAATATTAAAAACTTGTTGCATAACAGCATCTTGTCTGAGATCATCCTGGCCCTGTTAAAAATATGTTGTAATTAATTACATAAACTGGGCGGAATACTTACACAAGATAAAATCACATATTATACCATTTTTTTATTGAAAATAAGTGAGCATTTGTCCACAATCACACCTGGTGTTATGTGATGATGCGAACTACGATGGAGCACGCTCACTTAGATAAAGCCTATTCACTTTAGCCTTGAAAAGGCCCAAGTTATAACTATTGGGAAACACATCGGCAGGCAGACTGTTCCACTCTTTTGTTGTTCTTATTATAAAAGTATTAGCAAAATGCTTTGTTTTGTGATGTGACCATACCTTTATCAAAAGAATCTTCTTCCTTCCGTAAGAATCTCTGCAATTGATTTTCTTGGGACAATTGATACCTCCAACCAGTTCAAAGTAAGCGTCAAATGAAACCAATGCTGAAAGAAATAATAATATACAAAATAAGCTCTATTCATCATCATCATATCAGCCGCACGACACCCACTGCTGGGGTATAGGCCTCCCCCTAGGATCTCCATGACGATCGGTCCTGCGCTGCGTGCATCCAGCGGCTTCCCATGACGTTGTCGGGGGCCTACCCACGGAGCGTCGTCCGGTGCGCGGTCGCCATTCCAGAACCATTCCGCCCCAACGGCCATCGGTTCTTCTCGCTGTGTCCAGCCCACTGCCACTTCATGTCGGTTACTTTAATTCTCATACGGATAAGCTCTAATACCCTTATAATAAAGATTATTTTATCGTGAATACATACTGCTTATGTAGTTATAGTTGCAGTCGCTTCGTATTGGCACAGTATCGGTGGGAATAGGTATGGCGTCTAATCGGGCCAGTTTGGGTATCGTTTCATCTGCTGGTATTGTCTGCCTCTGCTCCTCTCCCTTTGGTTTATAGTTAGCGAAACTTATAGTTGCTGAAAAGTATTTAATTATGATAAAGTTAAGAAATTGTTCGAAAATTTTGTTATTCGTATTGAATTTAAAATTATTCTGAGTTTTTTCAGTTTCATAAACTACTATTATCTGACAGGTTAGTAGCAGCAGGGCTCTGTCACTCCGTGCGCGAGTATAAAGCGCTCAGCGTCCTCTGAGAGGACAAATTTCATACGTCAGAAAAGATAAGACCTACGCGATAGAAAGAGAAGTAACTACTACGTGAATGTTTTGGAGCGAAGGGAGCGCTGTGCGACCTGAAATGCACTTTATCGTGTCGGCGCAAGAGTCGCAATTTATTGAAACGATTTTGCGGAGTGCAACTTCTGTAAGCTAGTACTATTATCTATTCTGTGGTAGCAGCACCTAAATCATAATCACTATATTATATTCAAGAAAACAGACTAACGGAGCGGGTAGTTCGAGTTGTCAATTTTAAACCGTATGGTTAAGAGGATTGTCAAGCAAGCGGTCTCCATACAAACGGCGATTACGTTTCCCACTCTCTAAATTTTAACCTACAGCAATGAATTTTTGGTATGTTTTTGAAATTCCTAAATACTAGGGCTGTACGATTTGATTTTTTAGATATCTATAATAGATTTCGAAATATTTGCATTTTAGTGATTTCAAACAAAACACAGAAGTGCCAATATTTTCAAATCTACAATTAATATTTTAAAAATCAAAACGTACAGCCCTAGTTTTTAGGCATTTCAAAAACATACCAAAAATTCATTGCTGTAGGTTAAGATTTAGAGAGTGGGAAACGTTATCGCCGTTTGTATGGAGACCGTTTGCTTGACAATCCTCTTAAGGGTGCGGGCACAGTTTTAGCTAGCTAGCTGCTAAAACTAGGTGTAGCTAATAGCTGTAGGTTAAAACTAGGAGGTTAGAAATTTGAGGTGAGCGCGAAGCGCAACGGAGCGTGAACCTTAAACTTCGAGGTTATTTTTTTAACAGACAACAGAAATAACTTTCTTAATACCCCATAAATTACTCCCCCTTAGTAGAAGGACAAAGAAGGCTACACTACACCCAGTTTTAACCGGCTACAGCTAGTATTGGCCGCGAGCAAATCGGCTCCTCGATAGCTGTTAGCTGTTGGTTAAACCTAGGTTAAACCTAGGTTAAACCTAGGTTTAACCAACAGCAAAACTAGGTGTAGCCGCACATCGGATATTAGCCGTAACGTAACCCATATATGTACTATGAAAACCGATGTCATTTGATGGCGTGTTAAAACGTGGCGTCAATCAGACAAATGTGCCCGCACTTTATGTATTTAAAGTCGAATTTCGCGTATTTTTACCCGACTGCAAAGAAAGGGTTATGTGTTTCGCGCGTATCTTGTAAGTATGTTTGTATGTATGTATGTTTGTATGTATGTTTGTATGTAATATTCTTTATTACCTCATATCTTTCAAACGGCTGAACGGATTTCTATGATTAAGATATCGTTAGATTGGTCTTTTCAGCCCAAGTGTTCTTAAGAAGGTGGCGTTATAAAAAAACCAACATGGCGGCTGTACGGTGCTATTATACGTAGTGAAAAAAAAATTTTTTTTTTAGAATACTGCAATATGGGTGTCAAATTAAAGGGCTTATTATAAGGATTTCAAAAAGGTATATCATGACCATAATATAATTATAAAAAAAAACAATAAAATAAAAAAAGTAAATTATATTACGCAAATGCGAGCGGCCGCTATAAACATGTCAATGAGAAATTTATATTTTGTTTGTGTATGTTAGCCACATTCATGATGAAAAAATAGGCTATAATATCATCCCAAAATCCCTCGGGATCGAAGCCTCAGGCTATGCCGCATGGCACGGCTAAGTTAATCAATAGATGGCGCTGTAGCCGAGTACATCGCGGTATGGTTTTGTATTCATCATCAATAGATTTCTAGTTGCATAGACCATATCAATAGATGGCGTTGTAGCCAAATACATCTCGGTATGGTTTAGCTCTCTGTAGATTATATAAGGTCTTTTGTGTTTATACTGAAAATATAAAGATAACAATAAAAGAATCGAAGAAACGATAACGAGAAATAAGAAGAAAAACTTTTTTAATTGTTAATTGATAATTATTTTAATTCGATTCCATCTAGCTAGCTGTAGCTAGAGTACATTCATTATTTATTATACTAGATTCCATCTATCTAATTGGAACGCGTGTTGCATTACTTTACTTGCATTAATATTGAAAAAAAAAAATATTAAAGAAGTAGATTTTGTTAGGTTTTGTAGCAAGTATACCTAGTTTAGTTAGGGCTAAGGAATAGGGTGTTTAGGAATATCTTATTACTGAATTAGTGATTAATTACATTCTCTTTGATATCGATAATAGTACATTACAGCCGTGAACGGGAAGCTAGCGATTGCATTGTCGAGGATGGTTTGAAGCCCGAGCCGCAAGCGAGGGCTTTAATCATTCGAGGCAATGCAAGTAGCTTCCAGAACAAGGCTTGTATAGTGCTTTTCTCAAGAAATGCGAGGAAATAAAAAACTTTTCAATTGAAACTTAATTAAATTTAATTAATATTAAAAATGAGTAATCAGACAAATCCTCTGAGTAATCTTGAATTACGTGCAGCGCCATCTACCGCCGAGAAGCAAAACCCATCTCATTTCGCTTCTCGGCGGTAGATGGCGCTGTACATAATTCTCTCGCAGGGCTTGCTGTCAGTTGTCTTGACCCTAAAAAAATCTTATTTAAACCACACGATGAAAATTCTTTTAAAGAATTAGACCGTCTACGTAATTTGTAAGGAGAATATAACTAAAAAGACGTAAATAAAAAACAACTAAATTTAAAAAAAATTAAAACCCGCCTGCCTAAAAAAAGACAAGTCAACAGAAAAATAAAATAGAAAAACTAAAAAACCCACATGCATCAAAAAACAAGTCAACTGAAAAGATGGAAACAAGATAATATATAAAGGCAAACTTAAAAAATATTGATGGTAGTGTTTAGATTAAAGGCAAACTTAAAAAATATTGATGGTAGTGTTTAGATTAAAGGCAAACTTAAAACATATTGATGGTAAGTGTTTAGCACTTTTGTTCAACATAATTATTACCCGACTGCGGGTTATGTATTTCGCGCGTATCTTGTAAGTATGTTTGTTTGTATGTAATATTCTTTATTACCTCATATCTCTCAAACGGCTGAACGGATTTCTATGATTAAGATATCGTTAGATTGGTCTTTTCAGCCCAAGTGTTCTTAAGAAGGTGGCGTTATAAAAAAACCAACATGGCGGCTGTACGGTGCTATTATACGTAGTGAAAAAAAAAATTTTTTTTTAGAATACTGCAATATGGGTGTCCAATTAAAGGGCTTATTATAAGGATTTCAAAAAGGTATATCATGACCGTAAAATATAATAACTAAAAAGAGATAAATAAAAAAATAAATTAAAAAAATTAAAAAACCCGCCTGCATAAAAAGACAAGTCGACTGAAAAGATGGAAACAAGATTAAATAAATATTAAAGGCAACCTGTCATAATAACATGCAGTCGGAGGCATATAATTCAATTATTCATAATGTCACTTTCTTTATGCATGCCTCCGACTGCATGTTATTATGACAGGTTGCCTTTAATATTTATTTAATCTTGTTTCCATCTTTTCAGTCGACTTGTCTTTTTTCATTATTCACCCGCTCTTTACGAGCTATTGCAGAACCATGATTGGTTCGACTCACCGTCGCACAGCAGATCCAATTGCGCCACTATAGCGGGCAGACTATCGGCCACCACCCCCGCGGCGACCACCCGCTGTTCCTGCACTATGTTCTGCGGTGGTGTTTCACGAACTATTGCAGAATGATAGGTTCGACTCACCGTCGCACAGCAGTTCCATTTGCGCCACTATGGCGGGCAGACTATCGGCCACCACCCCTGCGGCGACCACCCGCAGTTCCTGCACTATGTTCCGCGGTGGTGTTTCACGAGCTATTGCAGAATGATAGGTTTGACTCACCGTCGCACAGCAGTTCCATTTGCGCCACTATGGCGGGCAGACTATCGGCCACCACCCCTGCGGCGACACCCGCAGTTCCTGCACTATGTTCCGCGGTGGTGTTTCACGAGCTATTGCAGATGATAGGTTCGACTCACCGTCGCACAGCAGTTCCATTTGCGCCACTATGGCGGGCAGACTATCGGCCACCACCCCCGCGGCGACCACCCGCAGTTCCTGCACTATGTTCCGCGGTGGTGTTTCACGAGCTATTGCAGAATGATAGGTTCGACTCACCGTCGCACAGCAGTTCCATTTGCGCCACTATGGCGGGCAGACTATCGGCCACCACCCCCGCGGCGACCACCCGCAGTTCCTGCACTATGTTCCGCGGTGGTGTTTCACGAGCTATTGCAGAATGATGGGTTCGACTTACCGTCGCACAGCAGTTCCATTTGCGCCACTATGGCGGGCAGACTATCGGCCACCACCCCTGCGGCGACCACCCGCAGTTCCTGCACTATGTTCCGCGGTGGTGTTTCACGAGCTATTGCAGAATGATAGGTTCGACTCACCGTCGCACAGCAGTTCCATTTGCGCCACTATGGCGGGCAGACTATCGGCCACCACCCCTGCGGCGACCACCCGCAGTTCCTGCACTATGTTCCGCGGTGGTGTTTCACGAGCTATTGCAGAATGATAGGTTCGACTCACCGTCGCACAGCAGTTCCATTTGCGCCACTATGGCGGGCAGACTATCGGCCACTACTCGGACTAGATCCGCCGCGGCGACCACCCGCGGCTCCTGCACTATGTTCCGTGGCGGCGCCTTGCTCGCGCCCTGGCTGGCGTTTAGTATGAACTTGTCCTTATCGGAGTTCTTCAGGTTGAAGAGAATCGGCAACGTGTGGTGGGGATGTTCTTTCGCACATCTCTCTGAAAAGTAAAGTTTTATTAAACTTTTAATAATAAAAATCTTACATCCAAAGCAACAGCATATCATTACTATTGAGTTTTTTTATTGATTTTGCATTTTGTTACGTATACTACCGACGCGTAAACGTACACGTCTACGCAGACCTCCGTCGGGTTTCGGTTTTCAATATTTATTTTTAAATGTACTATCGACAACACTTCCTGTCTACTCCTAAGGCTAAAACCGCTTGCACCTTGCTGCGCGCCGTCACTAACATACGTTTAATTAGTGCAGGAGCGATACGCGTGCACACGAATTTTTCTGCAAAGTGGTAAAGCACTTGAGTTACCGATTGTACGTATAGAGAATCAGGGGTACAGAACACAATATATATTTTTTACATTCATTATAACTTCTATAACCGAGCTTAGATTTTATCTAACTTAGCAACTGCGAACCAATGATGGATCCTTATTATTAAATCTTACTCAATATCAGTCTGAGGTTGTTAGCAAAAGCTGTATCGTCATTAGTGAGCCGTGGCGCGAGCTGTGGCAACACGGCTATGAACTTGTGCGAGGGTATCTTGTGCAGGAGCTCTTCGAACGAGCCGTCAGCCTCGTCTAGTTGTATGCCAGGATTGTCCAGCCACAAGGATATCACGCGAAACACGGATAAGTTGTTCTCGTCAGACTCTTGTAATGATAGCAAATAGTATCTATAAAAAAGGAAAAAGGGTATGAATGTTTTGTAGCTTAAAGAAGTCAAGAAGAAAACTTTGAACAGACATTTACCTCATAGCTAAATGTAGGTATGTTTGTTTCTCAGCTCTTGTGCTAGCTATCTCAGCTTCCTCCAACTGCTCAAACCGCTGATTAGTAAGAAGCGATTTCCTTTCATCTCTACAAAAGAAAAAATATACAAAAAAAAGAAAAAATACTCCAAAGACCAAAAAATATAGATTATCCATTTCGTACTTAGTCATAGTTGATGTTTGAGTCAATTTCAATGTGGAGGCGGTTTCTTTTATATTTTCCAGACATTTTACTTTATTTTCGAATATTGACGAGTTCATATATGCTACGACCTGAAAATCCAAATTGTGTAAGTAGTCGAATACATAAATAAACAAAAAAACTGTGTGCTTTCAAATCATTTGAGTAAAATTCACCTGTTTGTACTCTGCATCAGCGAATTTGGCGATATCGAAGTAAACACCCTGCCTTGTTTTCAAGTCATCGGCTCTTGTCAATTCAAGACTCTTCTTCAAGTATTTGTTGATTATGTCTCGTGCATTGTCGGATTTGGATTCTGCCATCCATAAACCATATTGCCTAAGTAGAAAAATAAACAGTAAGTAGGTAAGTAAATAAATAAATATGGCACATATTCTTTTTGTTATGATAATTACCGTAACGACACCGCAGTCTGATGCAAATCAACAGATCCGGCACCAGTCGGGTTGGCCACTACATTGCGAAGCAACGAAAGGGCAATGTCCTTGTGCCCTTTAGCCCAAGATATCTGGCTCTCCAACAACGTCACCTCTTCAGAAGTCTGCAGCTTCTTGATCATAGCCAAGACGCGCTGCGCCATTTGTATTCTTTGGTTGTTCAAGCAAAGTTCTGAAACATGATTTTATTTAGTTACATACTGTACAATGCATTTTGTATATCATACCTTCATTAATGTAATAACACTGACCTGCGTATTGTAGTTGCAATGATACAATATTTTTCAAGGAATCACCATATGACCTAGCGGAATGTTCAAGTATCACATTACGTTGTGCTATCAAATCTTCCAAGTGCTTGAAATCCTGGAATGCGGGTAGATTCTCCACCCGCCACTTCTCGAGTAAATCGTAAAGCGACAATTTATCACATCTCAATGAGAAATAATCTTCAATGTCCGTGAATATGTGTAGTTTGGACAAAACTTTGTAAACGTTCTGACAGTTCTCCATATTGAGTTGTTGACATAATTTTGCGACAGCCAGTTTCGCCCTACTCAACGGCTGCACCAATTTGTCTTGGAACTCAGGTTTCATTTGGATATTTAGACAATCTTTCAAGCAAGCGTAACGGAAAGCTTTAAGAACAAACTTTGTATTTTGATTTGATAGTGCATGTTTTTCTTCTAAATCTTTTGTGTCCACAAAGTCACTCCAGTCGCCTGAAATATGTAAATCACCTTATCAGTTTATCATTTTTGCTTGTCTTGTCTCAGATGAGTATAATGATGGACCCTGTATGTTACCGCATCGTTTCCTTTGAAGAAAAAATGCGTAACTACTAATTATTGTTTCTCCAACGACGATTTAATTGAATTGACTAAATAAATGTGTCGAATATTTTTTAATGATAAAAAGCTATGATAACCTTAAAATAGATAAAACATTTTTTTTTTTATTTATTTATTTAGGACAACCAACACAATAAACATATAAAACTTTGTGTTAAAACTTTAAAATATTCCCATATTCAATGTGTAATTAGTGGTTAACGATGTTCGTTCCACATTTACTAATTTTCCTATGTAACTTAAACTGTTTATTACACACAATGTGAAACTGTTTGTGAGACCCCAATAAAGTAAACAGTTTGTATGTGTACGTACCCAAAACCGAGAGACAGTCGTATTTTATATCGTTGAGTTGATCAGGCTCGGGCAGCGCCCTGATATAGTGTAGCGCCAAATGGTGCAAGCCGGAGCGATGCAACGCGTGCAGTAAACCGCGCTGCAAAGTTCCCCCGCTGGTCGCGTCGCCGCCCGGGAGCCCGCACAGCGCGATGTCGTGCAGCAGCAATGCGTCTGCGTGCTGCCCCGCGCGCGCTACGTGCTTGCGCTTCTCGTCTTCTATAGTGAGGTGCGCTGTACCACAACCTTCCACTGCGTCCAGCTCGCCGATCGACACGAAACTCTTTGTGTGGAAAGTATGGCGTGTTACCTCATCTTATTGTAAACATATAGGTACACGGTGTTATTAAAAATCTTTTGTATAAAACACCGAAGAGGTTTTACCAGTTGAAAGAACTTGAATATGTTTTGTAATAACTGTGTTCTGACAACGGAACATCAAACATTGTTGACCTCGAGACCGACTCTTTGCCCTACTTAAGAAAAGCTTTTTTTGCAGTTCGACTGTTAAACTTGATGTGATATCGTGTGTTTAATACGCGCCAGTTATTTATGAGGTATAGTTGATGGCGTAAGTATATGAATGAGTAGAATACAAATAAAATCTAGTTTTAAACAATTTTTGACTTTGAGATTGATAAATTAATAGAAACTAGAAAAGTTCATACTTAGTTAAAAGATTCGACAGAAGAATCACCACTAAGGTAAGAAAAGGCTTTCTTTCGCTTCTATCTCACTACGATCAATCCTAGTGTCCAATACAATTCAGGGTTATTTGTAAAACACCAACAACCTCACAGGAGTAGATTACTAACATCATAAACAACAACATATTTTGTTTTACGATTTTACCGAAAACAGACAAAAAAATGTCCCGAACAGCTAATCGAGTTTTGTATGAAAAGTCGATTGCCAGTTTTCGGAAAAGTCGAAGAACAAAAAAAAACCGTTTATGATTAAGTAATCTACTCCTGCGAGGTTGTTGGCGTTTTACAAATAACCCTTCATAAATTATTTATGAACTATTATAGTTCTTACCTTTCTTAATATCCTCTGTATATCTCTCCCGCCGGCAAGCGCGGTGGTTGCGTCGGGCGAGGCAGGCGGGACCGCATCGTTCATGGCCGTGGTCCACAACTCCCCGTAGTATATGGCGGACAGATGCTGGTCCGCCACTGTCGCCGCCCACGCCACTTTCGCGTAGTCCAGCTTCAAATAATTCAACGTCTCGAGACGTGTTGCTCTGGAACAAGCAATGCGTAACTTTAATTTTAGTTCTTGGGCTAAAAAATAGCACCTTCTTCTTCTTCTTGTCAGTGCAGGCGGTTTCCGCAACTCGACGTCTATTGCGCCTATTTTGCGTTGGAGGATGTGCGGCCGGATCACCCCAGCCAGCCCAGCTCAGCCAGGAACGCTCCAAGGGCTTTCACATTCGTGATCGCTTCCTGGACGCTGCCAGGCGAGCCGAGCTACCTCGCCCGGTAAGGGGCCACCCCTCTGCATATTATCCCTCTGCACCTTATGCATAGGTACTATTTTTTTATTAACAGTACTCTTAGCCCGAAAATCTACAACATTTTAATCAATGAACCCAAAATGGAACAACCGTTTTTCGGACCATCAAACTGAACAAGTTTTACTATTAGTAGTTAGTAGTATTACTATACAGGTTATTCCCATTACAGACACCAGCTCTTCAAATACAAGATTGCTATAATGTCTTTTAGTAATTATATCATTTTTTTGTGAGGAGAAATAAACTTTTTATTATTATTATATTACTATGGGACCAACTCTGAAATCGCTAAAAAAACTGCTGTTTTATACAAAAATTAATAACGAAAATACCAAAATGTATGAAACAGCTGAATTTTTTGAACCCAAAATAGGAACGGTTTTAGGTTCATTCATTATCAGTAACAGGTTGTATAAAAGTCTAATAGACTACATATCAACTTATTCGTCGGTTCGGTTTAGGCAGGTGGAGATGTACAAACGAAACGATACAAACTTATCAATGATGTGGTTTGAGTTTCGTGTTAAAGCGATTTTGCCGCTGACTGCAGCTCTCTCGCTCGCACATTTCATGTTTTCTCAAGATTTCTTAAATCCGAGTACGCAATTGAAAAATGTGTCTCGTTCACTTTTCGCAATATAAGATTACAGACATTAAAAAATATATTTAAGTTTTTTGTTGCTAAAGTACAAAAAGTTATCGTTTCTAACAGTCATTTGAACTGGCAAATACGATAACTTTTTGTACTTCAGCAACTCGAAACTGAAATATAATATGTTGAAATGTCCGTAATCTTATATTGCGAAAAGTGGCTGAGACACATTTTTCATTTACGCACTCAGATTAAAAAAAATCTTGAGAAGACATAAAATGTGCGAGCGAGAGAGCGGCAGTCAGCGGCAAATCGCTACGGAGTCTTAAGAACATAATTATTTAATAAATTGTCATACCAATACAGTACAATAAATAAAACCTACCTTGTGTAATGATTTCTCTGCAGTCTTACGAAGTTAACCACATCCAACATACTCTGAATAATTATTTTCTGATTTTGATCTATAACGCCAATTTTCTTACTAAAATTACTCTCCGCGCTGCTATCAACATTATCGTCGTACGTCAGTTCCCAAAAGTACTTAAAAAAGTTATTAATATTGTCACTTATAATTTTTATGTGTTTTTCAGTGGAGAAAAAGATCAGTACACCAATCAACGCCGGTAAAATTCGTTGGCATACTTGAGGCTGAAAAGAATACAATGATGCAATTATTAAAATCAAATCTACTAGCAATTTGATGAAATTGAAATGATGAATTTTAATATCTGTGATGGGTCTGGGTGTTACTATGTAAAATAAGTATATATTTAAATAGTATTTAAGTAGTATATCAGTTTTCTAGCATCCATATTACAAGCTTCGCTTAGTTTGGAACTTGTACTATTATGTATTCTGTGGTTTGGAGCTAAATAGCGCTGTGCGAAATTGCACAAGCATTTGTTTATTATTATTATTTATTTATTTAATTTATCTTACCTTCAATATGCAAACTTCACGAAGAGCATTTAAATAATTCGACTCAGAAACGACGATATCCACAATAGCAACCGTGCATTTAACTATCCATTCGCTGTGAGTTTCATTGGCATCTGGGATCATAAATTCCACGCTCGCAAAATCACCGAATTTCACTTCGTCTATTGTAAATGTTGCCGCTTTATTGTATTGATCCGATGTAAAAGGTTTAAGTATTTTCATTTCGATTTCACCTGATACTGAAATAAAATAATCATTTTTTACTAATTTTTCAAATCCCACACTAAGTAGAACATTAAATAATATTTAACTATTATTAATATTGTATATTATACATATTTACAATGGCCAGAAAGAGTAGAAATTAAATACGACGAGAACAAACATTTTTAGTACAAAATTAGTCAGTGTTGCCAAATTATTCGTGATTTAGACGTGTTAGCATAGGAAGCGGCGCCCTCAATTTTCATTAACTATTTGTTTATGATCAAGCTGTGGTTACTTAAATATTGAAATAATAAATATTTACTACAAACTATTGCTTCTCTATTATAGATAAATGTATATTTTATTATGAATTTAAAGCGTATAACGGTAAGCAATTAACATAGCAATTCCGTGTTCCCTTGAAATACTCTGAACACTATCTAAAATATAAAATTAAGAAAAAAAATAGATTAACTCACCGATAGCTTCCTCTCCTTCTTTATACTTCAACAACCGATTTAATGTCTTTGTAACCTTATTGGTGACGTGGGGATCTTCATCAAAAAGAACTTCTGCCAGAGAGGTCACCACTGTCGATGCGAATGTTAGTCTCGGTTGCCCGGCGACTATCGCCCTCGTGTCCGGTGGAGGCAATGTAACTAAAGTCTTCAAATCGTATGTCCCAATTTCTGCGAGACAGTTGCAGGCCTCTATTTTAGTCTGGAATCAGTAAATAGATATGTTAAATACATACCGATGCAAGGTCAATAGCGACAGACAGGATAAGCTACAGTCATCGTCATCATCATATCAGCCGCACGACACCCACTGCTGGGTATAGGCCTCCCCTTAGGATCTCCACGACGATCGGTCCTGCGCTGGCTGCATCCAGCGGCTTCCCGCGACCTTCGCCCTCACGTCGGTACACCTTTTAGGGGGCCTACCCACGGAGCGTCGTCCGGTGCGCGGTCGCCATTCCAGAACCTTTCCGCCCCAACGGCCATCAGTTCTTCTCGCTATGTGTCCCGCCCATTGCCACTTCAGCTGAGCAATCCTTCGAGCGATGTCGGTTACTTTAGTTCTCCTGCGGATCTCCTCGTTTCTGATTCGATCACGCAGGGAAACGCCGAGCATGGCTCTCTTCATTGCACGCTGGGTGACCTTGAACCTATATTTATGAGACCCATTAGCTACAGTACTTAAAGAATGGGCATCGGAAAACATCGGAAACAATCTTTGGCCCTAAGGCTGGCCACATACAGACGGAATTCCGTACATACGTAATTCTGAACGCAGTTAATCCATACAAATCTATGGCCCTGCCACACACATGTGGAATTTTTCCGTACGGAATTTTCATACATTATCGATATTCCGTTTGGAATTCCGAATCGGGATTCGGTCTCTATGTGGCCGGCTTAAAGGTCATTTACAATTTCAACTTTATTGCAATTAAAATAAATGTCAACGTCATTTCTAAGAAAAATAAAAACACGAAGTTAGTCGACGCCCATTCTTTATCTTGAAATACTGTAAATCGTTTTGCTTTACCTTATCGTCTACAGGACTTTTCAAAATGTTGTTTAATTCATACATTATCTGATGTATAATACTATCAACACAATCCTCGGAAAACCTAATAGGTTCCAAGTCATTGCACAGCTCCTTGACATGCTTTCTGTTTACTTTAAGAAGCTGGTGCAAATTCAATAGAGACTCAGAACTGGAAAGAAGAAACAGACATAAATAAGTAGTGTATCTTATTATTACACTTTATTGCATAATAAAATACATTTTGAAAAAAGAAATATATGTAGCTTACTTCCGCAAACAAAATATGCAAGATGCACCGCCCGCCCGCCCGCAAAAATATGCAGCACACCACAAAATATAAGTGCACAATACCTGCATTTAGCAAGACAGCGACACACCTTGCACCTTCACCAATTAGGCTACTCTACACGTGTTTCGCCCCAACCCAAGGCATCCTCAGGAGTTTAACTCCTGAGGATGCTTTTGTTTGCGGAAGTAAGCTACATATTATGTCTTTTTTCAAAATGGTTTGGGACTTCCGCCAAGTGACGCCTGATTCAATCAAATAATAAAATACAATTTGCGGACTTAATGCCTAAGGGCATTCTCTAACATTCGACCGGAAATGTGATCAGGATCTAATTACAATAACAATATATACATAACAATCTTAAATAAATCTTATCTTCTACTATTATATTATTAATAAATCTCACTACTTTATTTGTTTAGATAACAAACACTTATGATATGACAAACACTTTAACATAGAAACATAACAACATGAAAAGTACGTCCTACTACTTGTCCCGTACCTTGGAGAATTGAAGGCTAATTTGTATGTTCGCAGTCTATCTGAAAAAGCATACGACGTGGCACAGACCATGTCTTGTGCAGAAAGCTGAGAGGACATGGATTTAATGTAATCAACAACATCCTCTTCCTTCAAGTAATCCTTCATATCGACAACTAAGTAATCGAGTAGATCGTCACATTCCTTTCCGAAGCCCTCCTCCTGTTTTACTTTCAAAATGGACATCAGCTGTGACAGCACTTTTCTCAGTACCTCCACCTCTGCTGGTAAAAATCGCAATAAGATCGCTTTTAATCCATGAGTCAGTGCTTTGATTTCTTTACTGTCTTGTGATTTTTTAATAGCAAAACCGAAACAATTGCAAACGTAGTTGCAAATGAAGGCGTCTGACGGTGCAACCAAAGGGATACATTGCACGAATGTTTTGAATGCATGTATACACAATACTTTCAACTCTAGGATATTTTCTTGGAGCACATTTTCCCACAACTTAAGTAGTATTTTGAATATTGCAACTGGTTGATTCTCGCACAGGTACTGCATGATGTGGCCGTCTGTGAGTTCCTGAAAACATTGCTATTAAGTATTACTTAGCTTGGTTTCTTTTTAATAATTGGCATTATTTTGGAAAACTGGATTATACAGGCTGTTTGGTAATAGCCTTATAAAGCCGAATATGGTAGATAGGGAACCATGCATGCATACAACCCCGGAAAATAAATCCTGAAATGCACCACATCGCATCGCGGAGATTTTTTAATTTATATGGAAAAATGCAAAATGACAACCATAGACGCAAACAGACTATTGTATTCGATAATCAATCCTATTATTGGGCAAAAACAAAACACAATTTTGGTCTAGGGTTCACTATGCACTCTATGCAGTTTATCATAAAAAGAAAAAATATTTTCAAAAAAGTGGTGGTTTATACTAGTTTTCCGGGGTTGTATGCATGGTACCCTATCTACCATATTCGGCTTTATAAGGCTATTACCAAACATCCTGTATACTTAACCGAAAAATGAGCACTTACTCCAAAATATGTAAGAATAGAGGAGAAAACTATTTTTGGATACTGGTAAACTTCAGTTTTTTCCGGTACATCCACTCGAAACTGTTCCCTCGCTTCGTTATAATCGCTAAGGTGGGATGCTGTCACTAAAAGGAGTTCTCCGATGTTCTCCACAAACAAATTACTCCACTTATCATTTTCTAATACGTCTCTTGTCATTTGGAACATTCTATGGGCATTTAACATCAGCTGTTTAAAATTCTGGATATTCTCAGAGCCTGCATACCGCACCTTATATTTTTCAGTGACTATATACGGTAGACATAACGCCATGATATTGCAGAAACATAGCTGGAAATAATGATACATCATGTCAAAATTGTAAAAATAATAATGCTCCTTTTTGCTTCGTCGTAGTCGAATAAAGTGTAAATTTTCCAGAAACATTCAACACAACAACAATTCTAACAAGGGTCGAATACATATTGAATAATAATATACTTATCACATCTTACCTCAACGACCCTACTTTCAGGCACCTTGAGTAGAGCTTTTGTTTGTTTTAGTATTAAACTGTCACCTATATTGCCTCCGCAGCGCCACAATATATCTGCTGATATAAGCCACTTCATATGCTTCTCAAGAAATGCTCTTTGGTTCCCAATATTAAAAAAATCTAGAGGTAAATTACTCAACTCATATTTTTTTGAGAACCAAAAGTGAAGAATAGAGAGAACATTTCTGTTTAAATATACATCAATGGTTTTATTATCAACCTTGGAGGTGATTATATTCAAAACTTTTTTTACTATTCGCTTGTCGAGTGATTTTTCAGTTTGTAAACTTAGAATCAGAGTCACAATATTTCGTAACAGGGGTTTCTTTGCAGTTGCCAAAACCACTAAGCTGTGTAAAACTGTAAGTGTTCTATTTGAGGACTCGTCTTTCAATATAATTTGTTGCCTCTCGGGAACCTGCAAGATGTGAACAGATAATGAAAATTAAACTTAAAAGCTAAATTTTGGCCAGTTGGCTGACTCTTAGTTAGCGTACATACGTAAGCAAAACGAATGGTACAGGTACGTACATTACTAAATATGTCTGCTATGCCAGAAAGATAAGTGTTGATGCAAAAATTCGGTCGATTTATCAGTTCTTTCAACAAATAGCAGCAATATATACGAATGCAGTGATTATTGCCTCTTGATTTCTTTATCATTGATTTCATAAAAATGTCGTCAACTTCTGCGATTTCTCGGGAATTCAATAACATGATTTTTCCAGCACATTTGAAGATTAATGCTGCTAAGGTAGGTGGATAGAACAATTTCTCACATCTTTCCAAGTACCCTCTGATCATTATGAAAGAGTTTTGTTTCATTTCGTCATCGTGCGCCCAAAAGAGGTCTAACATTTCATACAAAATGCTTAGCAAACTGAATGAAGCATCAGGAACGCGAAATAAATCCTTACACAAACATTGCATAAAAACGAAAATCGAATCTGAAAATAAATAAAAATTATAATCTTGCAATTGCAGAAATCAAGACATTATTTAAGTTTCTGAGTCTTACCAAGTGGTGGTTCCTCAGCACCAGCTTGATACAAAATTTCGATACATCTTAAAGCACATTTGACATCCCAAACTGAAGTTAACTTATAAAGTTTCGGGTCAAGTATCAACTCCAATATCTCCTCTCTATAATTGCCTCGAACTCTGCAGTAAGCGGCCAACGTGTAAATACAATTGTACTTCAGGGTTGTGGAGTTCATCTCATTCTCATCTCCGTCGTATTCAACTTCATCCTCAAGTTCTTGTTCAAAATTCATAATATTGTTAGCGTAGTGAAAAAAGTCCTCTTTGATCGAACGACGAATTTCCAGCGAAAGTAACGGTGAATAATCATGTAGCAAAATCTCTTTCATAAATTGCAAAAGTGTTATTTTCCTCGTAATAAATGTATTACTTTTCAATGTGTTTACTAAAGAGACGAGCATAAGATTCAAAGAACTCTTTAACAGATCGTATACTCTCATTTCTTTGACTTCTTGCTCAGGTACTAATTTGAACTTTAATATTACATCTAAATAAGTAATGAGGATTCTAATACATTGCGAGAATTGTATGAGTTCCATATTGTTGCTTTTATGTTGTTCAGTAAACTGGCAAAGTTTATTCTCTAAAGTAGTTTGTAGAATATTATTCATTTCGATATTTATTTCCGATTTTTCATAATTACTCTTATTTGAAAGGGTAGTTGACAAGTCGAGTTCAAATTCACTGAACAAAATGGACTTTTCAATTGAATAAAACAAGATATCAAACAAATCATCACGATTAGGTTTGATACCCTCATCTATCAAATTTATGTTATCGTTAGCTACGAGTCTAAGTAACAATTCTTTACTCGCCTCTCCTACACAGGCAATATCTCCTTCAAAAAACCAATATAAAAAGCTTTTCCTCTGTTCCAAGACACTGCATTTGTTGAAGAACGTATTGACGATAATATTGAGTGTCTTCACGGTACTACTATTAACAGGCATTCCCTTTTCCAGATACAACTTGATTAAAGGTTGCACATTTACATATTTCAGTGTTTTGGTTTTCAATATGATTTGCATTATTGAGTGCACTGCTTTATGACCTTCGTTGACTGATGTGGAGTTCCTACAACAGAAATTGAATGTCTATTTCAAAAAGCAACCTTGTAACATAGCTAGGTTATGCACCCTCCGCCTGATTTCAGAGTAACCTTTCTAAGTTGTATCTAATTTTGCTTGAACAGTCAATAGTGCAGACACCACTTACGTACAGTTAATAAACCGGTAACCAGTCCATACCAGACTACTTCGAAGGAAAATATTAATTGCTAATATAGTCATAAGTCATACAAAACGCGATAAATTAAATACCTTCATCACATCTACAGAATATTAAAAAAATAACTTACCTGACACATGAATTCCACAATGATAGTAAGTTTTCTTCTAAATCCTCGCGCTTACAAGTTTTTGATAAAGTTAAGTTTCGAATTATCAAGCAAGTAATCTCTTCAAACAGAGACCACTCAAAGTGCTGATTGTTGCCGTTTAAAATAATCTCATTTATTTTAATTATAGATAAGTAGTTCAAGGCACTGATTGTACTACCATAATGTTTCACATACATATGCAGGATCCCCAACCTACAATTAGAAAAAAACTATTATTTTCTTTATTATTATGATGACATTGCAAAATAACTATTATACTAAGCACCTAAGACTTATATTGTTTTGATAGGAAAGAACAACGACCACTTCTCATAAAAGCGTTGATCTGATTAATAGCTTTTTTTAAAGTTGATGTATAATGATAAAATTATATTTGAATAATTGCTATTGTTATTGACTGTAAAACACTAGATTCATTGAATTTTAATTTGGGAAACAGAAAAATATGTACCTAATGGTAAAATCAATATGTTCTAGTTTAAGTATATTTTTAATTATTGCTATTTTTAGGGTTCCATACCCAAAGGATAAAAACGGGTCCCTATTACTAAGACTCGGCTGTCCGTCTTCTCTGCCTGTATCTCATGAACGGTGATAGCTAGACAGTTGAAAATTTCACAGATGATGTATTTCTTTTGCCGCTATAACAACAAATACTAAAAACAGAAAAATATATTTGAGTGGGGCCCCCATACAAGAAACGTGATTTTTTTGCCGTTTTTGGTACGGAACCCTTCGTGCGCGAGTCCGACTCGCACTTGGCCGGTTTTTTTTATTAATTTATCAATTTTTGTACTACCGATTAAAATTACAATTTTATGAGCTATATTACTTCTCTATACACGATAATTGATAAAATCTACATGTTAACAGGTATGAAATGGGCGTCCTTCTTTATCAACATATCTTTCCTTACCATGGCATGTGGTTAAGTTGAAGCTGATAGATTAAATCATCTAAAGTTTTGTACTTATTCAATGCTATTCTTTGTCTTTTTGAACTACTACCAGTCACACTTTCATTGTTTACGTCCTCTGGTAAATGGAAATTCTAGAACAAATGCAATATAATAGAGATTATTAAATCTATATAATTTTTTATTCGGATTAATATTTAATATATAATTAATAGAATTAATATATATCAACATACAATAAATTAAATTTACTCAAGATTTTACTCTTTGCATTTGGCTTTCCTCAAATATTGGGAAATCTTTAGTGAATAATTTTACTTTTTAATTTTAGGAGGAACAATACTTTTAAGGCCGAAATCCACCTGATGCGTACGTGTACTACGCGTATACGTTTCATTGCTCCCAAATTGTATGGAACTATACGGACGGTAAACCACCCAACGCCCACACGCCCAATGCATTCGCTAGGTTTCAGTCTTAAACTTACAATACTTTTGACACTAGAAACTGAAAAGACGTGACCTCAAAATTAGTTAAAGCAACATACCTGATAATATATTGCAGCCGCCAATGAACAAAAATGTGAATTATGAGTTCCGTAGCTATCGCTAGGCTTCCGCGCTTTTTGCAAAGAGGTCACTTCCAAAGTGATGATCTCCAAAATACTATTAGTATGCTTATTCCAAGTTTCCCAGTTATGCGCCAGGCTTCCTTCCTCATTGATCAACTTTCCAGCTGGATGGTGAAGCCAAACTACCATCTCCAACAATTTGAATAATGAGATCTAGAACATTATTAGTTGAATAAAGCACTTCACAAGATAAAATTTAATGGTTTCATATCGAATGAAACACTAACAAAATATTTAGGAGACAAGACAAGTAAGGAGTCATTTTCTCTCTTCTTCTCGCGACTAATATTACTTGTTTATATTTATCTCCTATAACATGGAATTATGTGTTTATCGTTTAGTATTTTGTATATTCATATTCTGTTCTCTAAAGTGCACTTATTCTTCTATTATCATATTTATCTAATTTTATGGGCGAAAGCCCAGGGTTGCCTGGAAGAAATTGCTATGTAGCAATAAGGCCGCCTATTGTATGGTTTTTTGTTTTATTCTGATTGTATTGTTTTTTTCTGTTATGTGCAACAAAGTCTTTATTATTATTATTATCATTAAAATATATAAAAACCCGCAGTAACACAGTACAGTTTCAGCAGAAAAGATAAAAAATCACTGGAGAACTCTACTTTAGTATGCAATGCAAGTTTTCCCGTGTGCTTTCGTAGTTTTTACTTAAGTTATGAAATTTTTATCACACCTTTTTCTTCTGTTCCAAACTATGATCGTAATACTTTATTATGAGAGACAAAATATTTTCTGAAAACTCGCACATTAAAAGTCGGCTCTCTGTTGATATCTGAAAAGAAAGAGTACAGTTACACATTTTAGTACTGACAAAATTATGTGGCGAATTTCGATATAATAAAAAACACCTTTAAATTACCTTTTCAATCAAAAGTGTTACAATCTCTATTACCACTTCTTGTACTTTCTTTTCATTCTGTACCTGGAGAAAACATCTCTTCAGTTTTGGTAAACAGTCCCTCATGGGTACAATCAATTGACAGTATTTGGTGGCATTTTTTAAAATCAATGACACAAGTCGTAATTTGGTATAATTGTCCAATTTCGAATCATTTGATAATGATGCCGAGATGCTAACATCTAGTAATTCTGAAAGTGCAATAGTAGTTCAGTATCAGTACAATAAAATGAAGACCTAAGTAGTGCAAATGATAACATAAATGTGATGATAAAATTATTATACAACATGTAACAGAATTAATGACTAAACCAGAATATGGTAGATGGGGACCATCAAACTGAACAACTTTTACTCTGAAATCGCGAAAAAAAAAACAGCTGTTTCATACATTTTTATATTTTTGTTATTTTATTTTGTTGTATGAAACAGCCGGTTTTTTTCGCGTACTTAGATGTTTTTCAGTTTGATGGTACCTATTTATTTACCACATTCTGGTTTAGTCATTAATTCTGTTACATGTTGTATAATCATTTTATCATCACATTTATGTTATCATTTGCACTAGGCTAGTCATGTCAGTCACTAGGCATTTGCTATTCATTCTGATACACATGGTATAAAATAATTACCTTCCCATTGGGTTGGAGTAATGAAACCCAAGTAATGATCACATGATAGAACATATTTGTACAGAAGGTTCAAATAAGCATCACCAATAGCTCTTGCCAGGCGGTTGTTTTTGAGTATAAATAAGCAAGCAACCATAATCTTGTCGCACTTAATATAGGCTTGCCCTGTAAAGGAATATATTTATAAATGTTACAGATACATACAATTTTATTAAAATAATCCTTTTGGTGTCCAAGTACTTTCTTTTTAGGTTTCCGTTCCCAAAGGGTATAAACGGGACCCTATTACTAAGACTCCGCTGTTCGTCTGTCTGTCTGTCACCAGGCTGTATCTCATGGACCGTGCGTGATAGCTAGACAGTTGTGATTTTCAGATGATGTATTTCTGTTGCCGCTATAACAACAAATACTTAAAACAGAATAAAATAAATATTTAAGTGAAGTCCCCATACAACAAACGTGATTTTTTTGCCTTTTTTGTAAAATAACTTAAAGATGTTTTTGTTTCCAATAATGGTGTACTAAGTATACAGAAGAATTTACCAGATTGTACTTGTAACCATGGGCATATCTAGATATATTTTCCAGAAGGGGCTGGCCTCCAGTTCTGGGGCAAAGCTAGGGGGAGGGGTGCTAGAGCCGCGTTGGAGTTTTGAAGGGCAACAGAAAAATACATCAGGATATTTCTGGGGTGGGCACCAGACTGTTCTTAGGAAGGCACAGTATGAAGGCACAGTATGATATGTCGTAGGATAATCGTATAAACCGGATCTTTACAAAAATCCTAGGTTGATATAAAAAACCGGATACTTAATTGAAATCTATGATCGATTTTTCGCAATCATCCGAACAATTTTTAGGGTCTTTGTAAAAATCCCAGTATTATTCGGACAATTGTAAACTTAAATGCTGATTGGATAATCTAAGAGGGATATTACACGATCATGCAGACTGACGGGAGACTGATGCAATACTGCCAACTGCACCATGTTTTGTATGAAATTTCATAGAAAAAACAATGCAGTTGGCAGTATTGCATCAGTCTCCGGTCAGTCTGCATGATCGTGTAATCTCCCTCTAAGAGACGAGTTAAAACATCTTCAGTCTGATTGTCCATCAGCCATTTTTGATGTCCCCACTGCTGGGGCACAGGCCGCCCATCCTCCTTACCACCCCCCACAGGCGGGTGGTAAGGAGGATGGGCCATACCCCACCACGCGGGCCCAATGCGGATTGGTGGGTGTTAACGACTGCAAATGCAGCCGGGACCAACGGCTTAACGTTCCTTCCGAAGCACGGAGGAGCTCGAGATAATAAATTTTAGGCCATCCGGTGTTTTACAATCATACTAGAATTTTTGTAAAAATACTAGTTGTACAATTATCCTACGACAGAAGTCATTGTACCTTTCCATTGATATCATAAGGGGGGTGGAGTTTTGGATATTGTTGTTTAAGACAATGTCCACACATTATTGATATTTGACTCGACTAATTATTTTTTCTTCCAACTATGCTTTAATTTCATTACAATCACACTAAAAATTCAGTACAAAGCGAGCAATAAAAATGTATGAAATTTCATTATTGACCAGTTTTTTTTAATCGCACCAAAAGGTGCCAATCTCAATGGATTAGCTCTATTCAGCCAGCCGATATCAATACTTTTTTTTACGTACGTATTATTCGTTTCTATCCTACTTGTTCCAAATTTAAAAAATGATTGCTGCTAACTCTGATTTAAAAATGAAAGAAATTTAAAAAAGTGATTTGGCGGGAACTTTGTTAATTTTGCTTGTTTTTTTTTAATTAAACTTCTATTTTAACTGTTTGATATGAGTTTCTTTTATCTACTATTCCTATAGGTAATAGTTGAAAGAAAAGCAGATTATGCACCTTTCCTTAAGTAATTTATATTGCCCTCGTGCCTGTTGGATTAGAGCCCTCGCTAAAGGCACTCGGTGCAATAATAAATTACTTTGTGCTCGATGCAATAATCTACTATTAAGCTATTTAACAGAGAACAAAGTAGGTCTTGGTCTTGCTTAGAGGTATACATTTATGTTGAAAACTAAAATAATGAGTACCTACTACCTTTATTTGCTCCAGCAATACATATATGAAGCAGACTTGTGCAAAGAGGTCCAGTGACAGTAAAAAATGTCTTTGCCGTTTCAAACTTTTCTGTTTCCTGAAAGTTAGAATAAGTTAAATGTTAACTACCTTACTAATAAACATTTATTCGCGATATATACGGGGGATATAGCGAAAGCTAGTGATGTACAAGACTCGAGTCGTCGTGTTCTACTTTTGAAGACTCGAGGCGGCTTGGCAGGACTCAGTGAGCTTCGTAGGCTCGTAGTCCCCAGCCTAGCCGAGTCGCGAGTTTTCTGAGCCACGCCTCAAGGCTTCAAAAGAGTTTGAGCCTTCCAAAGAGCTTAAACCTATCAAAATAGCTCGAGTCTACAAAATAGCTCGAGCCTTCAAAAGAGCTCGAGTTGTTTATTTAACACTGCTTCCAATTTGAAATAAGAAATAAATAAAATATGATTTATTAATAAATTATACATAGCAGTTTTTACTTATTTATTACCATATAAGATACATAACAAAAATCATAAAATCACTAAGATTTGTACTGTTTGTAGTTAAAATAATATTTGCTTGCATAATACCTTGAATAATTAAAATTTATCTGAAATTTCGCCTCGAGCCCTTTTTGAGCGTCAAGCTTCAAGTAGTTTTTTAAACTCGAGCTATTCTTGAAAGCTCGAGTTCATTTAAAGACCCGACCAGTTTTCAAGGTTCGAGTTGTTGCTCAAAGAGTTCGCTATCGAGCTCAAAGAGCGAGCATCATACAAACGAGCCGAGCCCTGTAAAACGACTCCGAGCTCAAGACAAAAGGACTCGGAGGCTCGAGTCTTGTACATCACTAGCGAAAGCTTGACTAATAAACAAATTTTGACAGTTCCGTACTATACGCTTGTTATTACGAGTGGGAAAATCACTCACGGCACCTAGTTTAACTGATGGGTAAATACGTAAAATGAATAAAAATATTATAATTATTTCGATGCTGTTTTCGAAATCAATTCGATAGGAGAGGTCTTTACTAGCATACAAGGCAATAAAACTGGTTGATCAGTATACAATTTATATAAGGAACCGTATTTCTGAACACCTGTTAAATTTTTCCTATAAAAAGTTGTTAACATGATGAAAGTAGCATTCCCTACAAGGTGGATTGATTCTAAAATGATAATGGTCATTTTAATTAGATCACTAACAAACCAACTGTTGCAATGCTACATCAATAACTAATAAAAGTTCACTATTTCTCAACTTGATATATTTTATTTTATAGACAATACATTTCAAACTAAATAACTCTTGTTAGGTTGTTCTAAAGTTTTTAATCGATGCAGCTTTCACCTGGTTAGGATAGAGCAAAGATTGAAATCGTTTTGATTGGGATAAGTTTCCTTCACAAAAAAAGTTGTGTATTTACATTTTGAACATTTAACAATATTTACGTAGGTGTTTATTATTGTCATAACAACATATGACATTTCCTGGGACCGTTTAAAGGTATTCTTTCGTTTATCATAATATTATTTGTAATAATTTCATTTGCCATAATGATCCTCGGTCATTACTTTTTAATAATAAAAAAATATATTCATTTGTAATTGTAATAATGGCTTTTATACTAACAACGTATGACATCACAATCCATTAGCCATAACTTTCATTTGCCATAAAATTAGGTGCCATAATAACAAGTGTCATAATTATTAGTTCCGATAAATATTATTTGAGATAATCAATAATTGACATAAAATACATAACTTATAACGTATCTCTTCACCTAAACGTACCTAGGGGTTATAAATAAAAACTTTTAATGCGACCACCACTGGTAGGTTAGGTTAGGTTAGTGTTTTGACCACTCGCAGCGAAGCTTCATAATGCTTGCATGCATGTTGCATGCTTACTCATTATATTTAAACCTTAAATATAAAAAAACCTGAATCGTATAATCATAAAGCTAATTATAATTATATAAATCAAATATGAGCAAACAATTTTATTTTAGTTCCACAATTTTGTCATTTTAAATTGAGATTCAATGCCAAAGCTCTCAAAAATTCTCCATTAGTTATAAATGTTTATGTGTTTGCCTATTTATTTTAAGACATGCTCCTACGAAGTTTAAAGTTGTAATGTCTATTTTATATTATTTTTCCATAAAAAATTTGAACCCCATTTTCAGCCCTTTAGGGGTCAAATCATGTCCACCGTGTTGGACTTCAAAATAAATGTCATTTTTGTAATCGTCATCCCAGAAAACCCCAATAACGACATTCATATTATCTATTTTTGTTTTTTTTTACCCCCATTTCATCCTCATAGGGGTTGAAATACTAACAATAACTATATATGTTGCGTTAGATTTCTATCCATAAGCCTAAATTATAAATTTAGCGATTTTTACTTTAAAAATAAAGGATTATCTTCAATACACAATATCATCCCCCTTTTGACCCCTTCGGGTTAGAATTTTGAAAAACGCTGAGACCCGTATTTATTAATTTTTAATGGTCAGCCTAAACACAAAATTTGAAGATCCTAGCTTCAAAACTGAGGGACTTTCATACAATCTTTCATCTTTATTTATTTCTTTATTTATACATTTGCACTACATGCGACTACATCCCCTTAGGGATGGAATTTTCAAAAATCCTTTCTTAGTGGATGCCTACACTGTATAAGGTATCTGTGTGCAAAATTTCAAGTCTCTAGGTCCAGCGGTTTAGGCTGTGCGTTGATAGATCAGTCAGTCATTCAGTTTACGATTTTATATATATAGATAAATTATCCTGATTGGTCAAAATCTTATAAATTCTTTAATAAATATGAAATTATGCTGGCTTCTTTCATTATTTCTTTGCTGAAATAATAGAAAACGATGTTTATGTTGCCAAATATTGTAATAAGTATTATGTAAAATCATTGTTATGGATAATATTATAACATTACTTTAAATGAAGATTATGGCAAATAAAATTATGTAATAGGAACAATATGTCATTTCATTGCTTATGACCAATGAAATTAGTGAAAATAAATTTATGTCATTTGTTAGTTATGGCAAATAAAACATTATGTTTAATGAAATTATGGCAAAATTATGGCAAAGTTGACAAAATAAATGCAAAATTGAGGGTGGCTGCGGTTTTCCTCGATCTAAGTTCAGCATTTGATACAATTAATCACGAATTGCTCTTAGAGAAGCTGGAGTTCTATGGTGTTCGAGGAAATGCACTGAAGTTATTCCAGTCTTACTTACAAAATAGAAAAATGTTTGTAGAAATTAAATCTATAGATGAAAGTATGTGTGAAATTGTAACCAAGTCCAAACTAGCTGATGTTAAAGTAGGTGTGCCACAAGGTTCCATATTGGGACCTATACTTTTTATAATCTTTATAAATGACTTGATTGGTTATATTACAAAAGCTCATAAATCTGTGAAATTAATTCTGATCGCAGGTGACACCAACGCGGTAATTTCTGATAATAACCAAATAGATTTAGAAATAACAGTAAATCAAATATTACAATCAATGCAAAATTGGTTTACTGTAAATGGTCTATCGATCAACAGCCTAAAAACTAATGTGATGCTGTTCAAAACCCATGCTAGGGATTACAGTAACTTAAATATTAACTTAAATGGTGACTTGGTACAATCGGTTAAATCTACAAAATTTTTGGGAGTAAAGTTTGATGATCAACTGAAATGGAAGGAAGAATTGAAAGACATTGAGAGTAAGATCAGTTCTGCCTGCTATGTACTACAAAGTCTTAGAGATAAAGCAGATATGAAGCATCTAAAACTGGTATACTATGCCCTAGTAGAATCAAGGTTACGTTATAGTATATTTTGCTGGGGTAGAAGTTATGACTACAATCTTAATAAGGCTTTCATTCTGCAAAAAAGGGCAATCAGGACAATAGTGCGCATACCCCAACAAGAGTCTTGTCGTGAGCATTTTAGGAAACTGGGAATATTAACTGTTCCAAGTCTATATATTCTTGTTATACTTTCTCATTTTGCTAAAACAATAACAGAATACGAGAATCACGAGGAAAAAATATCAGAGTTGCCACAAGAAGACAGGGTTTTACTCAGAAAATAGTTCCTAGAATAGACATAGTCAAGCATTGTCCCAAATATCAGTCAATACAGTTATTCAATAAACTGCCAAATGAGTTAAAAAGTGCAGTGTATGAGTCTAATTTCAAAAATAAACTGAAAACATACTTGTTGAAGGAATGCTTCTACTCCATTAATGATTTTTTTAATAGCAAGTAATGTTTTGACTGATTTTTCCCTAAAATATTTTAATAATTATAAATTTGATTGTGTAATATTCTATACCTGCCTGCTTAGCTTGACCGATTTATATCGCGTGATATAGCGTTTTATCACGTTTAACTGTCAAAAATACAAAGGAGTTTGACAGTTGAGTGTTGATAAAATGCTATATCACACGATATAAATCGGTCATGCTAGGCAGGCTGGTTAATAAATTTTATATACATTATATTTTAATTAAGTAAGAAGTTAACCCGATTTATTAATTTTGAATATTAGACCATTAATTTAATTTAATTGTAAGTAATTTAACCTAAACCTAATGTATTCACCAATTATTGTATATTTTCGACACAATGAACATTGTTATGAAATAAATAAACTTGAACATGAAACATATGCAATTATGGCAAATGAAATTATTGCATTTAAAATTAGGGAAAACATTAGTAAACCCCGTTTAAAAACACAATAAATTGTTCCCTCCGTATAAGAAGGACAATCTAGTAAAACACCCTTGTAGCATAAATGACGTTAAATTAAAACAACCTCGTCATAGTAGAACATCCGAAATCCCTTTCACCCAAAAATATGTAAACTAAACCAAAAAAATAAAAATACCCATTACAATTTCACGCATTTAACCCAATATTCCTCAATATAAGATTTAAATTATTTATTTGTTTATATTTCACTGGAAAATAATTAAAGATGATGTTATTTGTTTAAATTGATTGTAATGTATTATTATTATGTGACATTTCTTTTAATCGATATTTTTTCATGATGTTAATTGTTAGACTTTTTCTATGTAATAATTAATTTTGCACACCCATTGGGTAAGAATACAGCGCTCAAATTTTGTAATACAACACCAATTATTGTAAATACCTATATTCTGCAAATAAAACAATTTGATTTGATTGATTTGATTTGATTTGTTTTAGAACGTGAGCAGCAGTGTTGCAAGTCACATTCGTTACTACCAGTGTGTAACTACCCAATACAATGAAAGTCTTTATAGTAAACAACTGTATACGGGATCTATAACACCACTATCACTGTCATAGCTACACAGTTGTTAAACGGGTGGGTTGCAGTTCTTTATTAGTAAGACAGTATCAAATATTGAGAATAATTTTACCTTCAGTATATATTCATTAATGTCATCAAATAATTCATTCCATGAGAAACCTCTTTTCTTCAGAGCGTTTTTAGATAGTAAGCAAGGCAAAGCATTTCTTGTTAACAGATCTTTTAAGGCTTCAGCACTTTTCTTTCGGTCAGAAGCACGATTAGATGAAAGTGCTGCGCTGTGTTCTCTTGCCGATGACTCCAGATCCATGATAGTGATCCTAAATTGTCTATTGTTTCATAATGTTCACAAATTATGAGACCTGGAAAATTTGTAACCACATTTACTAGGTAATAACTTCATAAAGCATTAAGGGGCTAAACTGTACATTAAGGGCCACTGGTCTGGAGATTCATAATTTTTTTACTGTAACTGCACGAAGCAAGAAGTCTTTCTGTGAAGTTTTACTAAGCAACCTAGTAGTTTATGAGAAATAAATTATTAAAAATCGCCTAATTACTCGGTTGCTAACGTTTTTTCTCAATTTTTTTGTGACAGAACAAAATTAGTAACAAAAAAGCGGGGGGGACGGGGGGCGCAGAGAAGGGTAAAACTTCGGTATATGGACCGCCGATTGGGTTTGGGGATTTCGGTTGCCCAACTCGACGGTCCACATACCGAAGTTTATCCCAGAGAAGGTTGTACACCACCCCCCTTTCCTGTTAGGTTTACCACTGGTACAGTCATAACCTCAAACATCAACCATGAGTATCTCAGAAACCAAGGGCTTGCTTCAAGGGTGGAGGGTACCAGGGGGTACCCCCCTTCATACCCTCTCCCCCCCACCCCCGTCCCATCCCCCTACCTCGCGGATCTTACATTACCCATGTTTTACCCATTAACTTAATGGGTAAAACATTAAAGGGCATCAAAAAGCTCTTCAGCGGCGGGGAATTCCCGGATGCTGTTTATCGCTTTAATGAATGAATCAGAGGGCCTAGCCAAAGTAACATTGGCAAATATTCGTTATCGCTTCGCTTTCGAAACATGTATGGGATTGACATAAGGTTTCGTTAACAATCGAATTTTAAAACGTCAAATCCAATACATGTTTCGAAGCGAAGCGATAGCGAAAATTTGCAATTG
The DNA here is from genome assembly GCA_950108535.1 of Agriphila straminella. Classification (NCBI taxonomy): domain Eukaryota; kingdom Metazoa; phylum Arthropoda; class Insecta; order Lepidoptera; family Crambidae; genus Agriphila; species Agriphila straminella. Next base: position 10,839,710 of record OX467308.1, read on the forward strand.
TTACTTTGGCTAGGGGGGCTGACTTGCTACACCAGCTGCTATGCAGCTTGCTATTCAACTCAAAAACCTATTCATTATATTCAACGAAGTTTATATACTGTTCAAATGTTCAACATGTTCGCCGCCGCCGCCGCCGGTACACTTATGAAAAGTTTGAGTTTTACTAGCACATAAATATAACGAAAAAAGACAGACTCTAGTTAAAAAACCAAATTCTTACCGGGCGGGGCCACTGAGCAAGTAATCACTAGGCGGGGCGCAGTGGGAAGTCCTGTTGTTTACAAGTTTGTTTCGGCACAAAGTTGTTTTCGTTTCAGTCAGTTTGATGATTGAATCTTGCAGACTTGCACTGCCTGCACGCACCTTTCAACTCAAAAACAACTTCATAATAATCTTATGTGGAAAAAAAAAACTGTCAATCATATTGTGCTGTCACTGTCACTGCTGACATGAGGTGCATTCCGAGTCGCGCTGACAGCGATGTCATCGCGCTGATTTGCGTACCGCAGGCTGATTATCTAAATAGAAACTATTTAGCGACCGGTTTCATTTGACATACATTGCAAATAGAAGTAGCAATGTATCACATTCATCTGTCAAATGAAACCGGTCGCGAGGTGGTTTCTAATTAGAAAATCAGCCCGCCGAATCACCGTGAGCGTGCTAGCGACGTCACTTATTGCGTCATAACATCCGCGATCATGCGCTTACGCTGCCCATGCTTGCATCACTGAGGCGCGTTCCAAACCTACACTCCGAGTGCAACGCTCTAACGGCGGCGTTCCAAACATTTGAGCGTGACGTTCGGTTGACACAACCGTGTCGTTCCAAACGTCAGAGCGTTGCAACCAAACAACCATCAAAAATGATTGTTGTAAAACGCTCTGACGTTTGTCTATAGAAAAAATGTCAATGTCATTTGACTTTATTTTGTATTTTTGATGTTTTTATGTCTAATTTTTAAAATAATCATGGTAGATCCTCAAAAAACGGATTTTATTTGATTTAGTATAAAGAAAAGTTTAAATTATTCGTATTCCAAATGGAAAATGAAGAATTTGTATTGACATTGACATTTAAAGTTCTTGGTCGTTCCAAACCTTAGAGCGAGTTAAAAAACAACCAAACAACCGACGCTCAAACGTTCTGAACGCAACCCTGGGTACATTCCGATTCAGACTAATATCCATTTCAGCGTTGGCCACGATAACAAGCGTACCGATTCTGAGGGCCTAGCCAAAGTAACATTGGCAAATCTTCGTTATCGCTTCGCTTTCGAAACATGTATGGGATTGACATAAGGTTTCGTTAACAATCGAATTTTAAAACGTCAAATCCATCCATGTTTCGAAGCGAAGCGATAACGAATTGCAAATGTTACTTTGGCTAGGGGGGCAGTTACCGCGCTTATGACAGTTGTAACTATCAATGATTCGGAACGCTCGTGAACGAGCTAACCGATGTCTTAACCTACATAACCTCAATATAAATTGAAAAGTTCGGAATTTGGACCTTTTTGCTTTATAACGGGTGTAACAAGACCCCTCAACGAAGATTGGCGTATAGTTTGCAGACTCACCATGGAATTAGAAGGTTTTGATTATGTCAAAAAATTGTTAGTAAATAGTGAGAAATAGTGAACCATAGCATATAAATAGTGATACTATGGTTTCGAAGATATTTGAGTATCTTGGTGAGGCTGCTATCTTGACGTCAAGCTAGCAGACACATTAAGAAATACAGTTCGTATCAATATGATTAATATGCCGAAAAATTGTTAGGAAAATAGTGATAGTATACGCAAAATTTCAATAATATTGCTTCAATACAAGCCGAGATATTACGGTCTCAAAGTGGGCTGCTAACTTGACGTTTCTGTCGATGGCGATTCCAGAGAAACGGGTACAAGTTTTAAACAAATAAATATATCAATAAATTGTTAGTGAAATAGTGATTCTTACGATATAAACAAAAAAAGAATCCTTTATTGCTATTTTCCAAAAATCGAATGTGAACTTCTACATAATACTCTGAATATAGGCTGTTGATCAATATTGAACTTTGCTCCACAGTAATAAGGCTTAAACTTGATTGCAATCATGAGGTGAGTACTGTCAAGCAAAAAAGTGAAATTTATATTTTATGACTGTGTCAATAACTAGTCATATCCTCGGTTGATATTGATTTGATATAAAAAATACTTTTCTACCTACTTTTTTTTCGTTTTTTTTATTAAATCTCATCAAGAAAAAAATGATTGTGTCAATATTCTACTCTTAGTTCATTTATTTAGTTATTTATTCGGGAAAAACTATTAATATTTTCTACTTATATTATCTACTTCCTACCTACTGATTACTAATTTAATTTTATATCTCAGTAAATAGGTACCTATCTACTACGTTAAATTTATAACTGAGAAATTGACATTCTTTTCCGAGAGATGGCGCTTCTTATTGTTTGTTGCCGCGTAGGTCAACCACCGGTTACCTACCTTGTGTATGAAATCTACAATCGTTTTTATTTTTGTTAATTTATTTTTAGTGTTTCATTTATGAATTGTAAAAAATATGTTTGTATGGTGGCGTTTAACGTGAATGAATATCGTTATTGTTTGATGACAACATTAAATTATTAGAACAAGTGTAATAATTATAAACTTTAACATAGTTATAAATGACTTATTCATTGTCTATGGTTTGGGTCAAGTTATTTTGCGCGAGCTGTAGTATATAGAAACACCGTGAGATGGCGTGGTTTTGTATACATAAGTGATTTCGGTTAACGACAATGGCGAAAAGTTGGTTATGGTTAAAGTTGTTTGGATTTGAATGGTAATGAGTTCAAATGGGTAAAGTATGCTATTCTTAAAGATATATAAGCCATCACGGTCTTTTTTGTAGATCTATAAAAGAGGAACAATTCCATCATACATTATTTTGTTATACTTAGCTCAAATCGCAATGCAAGCTCCCAGTCGGCTTAATTTTTACCGACCTCTTCAACAATTATCGTCATATTTCTACCAATTTCCTCAAACCTCAACTTATTATACACCTAAACCTTCCTCAGGAATCACTCTATCGTTTATTGAAAACCACATGAAAATCCGTTTAGTAGTTTTTGAGTTTAGACAGACACACAGACGTGGCGAGGGACTTTGTTTTATAAATGTAGTGATAGTGATTTAGATTAGTATCAGTAGGTAGGTAGGAAGTAATGTAAGTAGAAAATATTAATAGTTTCTCCCGAATAAATAATATTGAACTGCGAGTAGAGTATTGGACACAATCAAAAAATTAACTGAGAGTGTACCTACCTAGACCTAGAGTATTGACACAATTAATTTTTTTTAATGAGATTTAATGAAAAAAAAGTAGGTAGAAAAGTATATTTTATACCAAATCAATATCAACCGAGGACATGACTAGTTATTGACACAGTCATAAAATATAAATTTCACTTTTTTGCTTGACAGTACTCACCTCATGATTGCAATGAAGTTTAAACCTTATTACTGTGGAGCAAAGTTCAATATTGATCAACAGCCTATATTCAGAGTATTATGTAGAAGTTCACATTCGATTTTTGGAAAATAGCAATAAAGAATTCTTTTTTTGTTTATATCGTAAGAATCACTATTTCACTAACAATTTATTGATATATTTATTTGTTTAAAACTTGTACCCGTTTCTCTGGAATCGCCATCGACAGAAACGTCAAGTTAGCAGCCCACTTTGAGACCGTCTTCTTCTTCTTCTTCTTGTCAATGCAGGCGGTTTCCGCAACTCGACGTCTATTGCGCCTATTTTGCGTTGGAGGGTGTGCGGCCGGATCACTCCAGCCAGCCCAGCTCAGCCAGGAACGCTCCAAGGGCTTTCACATTCGTGATCGCTTCCTGGACGCTGCCCGGCGAGCCGAGGTACCTCGCCCGGTAGGAGGCCACCCCTCTGCATTCCAGCAGTACGTGGGCGGCTGTTTCCTCTTCCTCCATGCATCCTCTGCATAAGGGACTGTCTGTGACACCTAAGTTAAAGAGATGTCTGTTAAATTGTCCATGACCAGTAATAGCGCCTGTTACCAGGCGAAGTTGCGGTCTGCACAGTTGTATCAGAGCCCTGGATAGACGAGCGTCCACGCGCGGTAGTGCAAGTTTCGCCTGTCTGCACGAGTCCAGCGAGCTCCAATTCTGTTGGTGTAATTCTATTGTGTGTTCACGGATCTTACTTGCAAACCAACTTGTCGGGATAGGCGCCATCGGCTCTGGGCCAACAGGCGTCGAACCAGATGCGCGCCTAGCCAGTTCATCGGCTGCATCATTTCCCCGCGATCCACTGTGACCTTTGATCCATTGGATAGTAATAGTATTAAGTGCACCTACTGTATTTAAGGCATGATGACACTCAAGTAAAAGGCTCGATGTGATGCGACTGCCCTGGAGAGCCTGTAGGACGGATTTGCTGTCAGAGAGAATTAAAATGTCGCGGTCTTTTACCTCCCTTGTTTTGATTGCCTTAGCCGCCATTGTTATGCCCACGCACTCAGCCTGAAAGACCGTGTTGTATGAGCTTAATGGGAATGCAATTTGTATGTTGAGGTCCTCTGAGAAAACACCCGACCCTGTACCCGATGAGGTCTTGGAGCCGTCAGTGTAAATCAAGAGAGCCTTATGTTTTTTCTTGGAGCTGATGTCATCTATCAGGTGTATTCTGTATTTTTTGTCAAAAATGAAGGTTGGCTTAACTTTGTCGCATGCTGCTTCAATAAGAGGGGTGTTGAGCCAGTCCTCCAGTAGTCTTCTGAGATGTTTTACCCTCTCAAATTTTAGAGATCCCAGTTGTTTTAGTCTTAACGCTGTTTTGGCTGCCTCCTGTTGGATGTGGAGATGCAGTGGTGTTAGGTTCAGCATTACCTCTAGAGCAGCTGTGGGAGCTGTGCTCATGCATCCAGTGAGGGCGCAGCAGGCCTGACGTTGTAGTCCTTGTAGCTTTTTGGCTCCAGTGGTTTGGGCGGCTTTTGGCCACCATACTACAGATCCATAGCTTACCAGGGGTTTTATGATCGTGTTGTATAGCCAAAGGAATAGTTTGGGTGCTAGGCCCCAGCGTTTACCAATCATCTTTCGGCACTGCCATAGGATGACGCTGGCGGACTGCGTCTTGTACTCCAAGTGGCTGTTCCAATTCAGTTTACTGTCTAGGATTATGCTTAGGTACTTTACCTCGTTAGAGAGTTGTAGTGTAGTTCCAAACAGTTTCGGCAGACGGAAGTCGCCTACCAGGCGTTTGTTTGTGAACATTACCATTTCCGTCTTCGTGGGGTTGACGGTCAGGTCGTGTCTTTGGCACCACTCCTCAACCTTCTTCAAGGCTGCTTGCATGGTGTTACAGGTTATGCCAGCCTGGTTACCTATACTTAGTATGGTAATGTCGTCCGCATATCCTATAGTGTAGAAATAGTTAGAGTTAAGATGGGAAATCAGGTCGTTCACCACCAGGTTCCACAGAAGTGGAGAGAGCACACCTCCTTGGGGGCATCCTCTCGCCACCAGGGCCTTTTGGCCGACGTCCCCTGATACCTGTACCGTTCTGTTGCGTAGCATATTCACGATCCACTCTATGAGTTGTTTATCAACACCGTGTCTCACTAGTGCTGCCTCGATGCTGGTGAATGTTGTTTTATTGAAAGCGCCCTCTATATCTATGAAGGTGCCTAAGCAGATAAGTTTATTTTGGAGAGCCTCCTCTATCTTACCGACTAGTTGATGAAGAGCTGATTCTGTTGATTTTCCAGCACTGTAAGCATGCTGATGTTTATGTAGTGGGAGGTTGACCAACGCTCCGCTTCGTAGGTGCCATTCACAAACCCTTTCCATAGTCTTCAAAAGGAAGGTTGTGAGGCTGATCGGTCTGAAAGCCTTCGGATTTGTGTAGTCGGGTTTACCTGGTTTAGGTATAAACACTACCTTAACTTCCCTCCACAGGTGCGGAGTGTATCGATGAGCCAAGCAGGCTTGTAGCAAATGAGTGAGGACTGGAACTACTTGCTCCTCTCCCCATTGTAGTAGTGCCGGAAAGATGTTGTCCGTTCCAGCCGCCTTGAATTGGAGAAGCCCTTAATAGCACTTCTTACCTTTTCAGGTGTTATAACATGTTCAGCATAGCGCCAACAGTCTTCAGTGGGTTGTACAGGCTGGTCTTGCCAAATTACCTGTTGTACTAGTGGACAATCTGGGAAGTGGGTCTCTATCAGGATAGCATTTGTCTCCTCCGGGCAGCGCGTCATCGTGCCGTCCGGTTTCTTTAGGTTGCCTAGCGGGCCAGGACCCTGGTTCGACAAAACTTTCCTTACCCGATTTGCCTGTTTGGTGGAGCTTATCTCATTACTGAAATTCCTCCAGGAGGAAGTCCTCCAGTATCTGATTTTTCGTTTGTATTCAGCTTTTGCGTCTTTGTACTTGTCCCAATCATGGTCGTTGCAGGTATTCATTGCTCTATTTAGCCTTTTTCTCACCTTCTCACGCTGCCTTTCAAGCTCCGGTCCCCACCATTGGTGTTTTCCGGGGCCCTCTGGGGCAGGAGTACTTAGGGGACAGGCTTCTTCGAAGCATTGTGTTACGGTATTGGTAAATTTTACTACCTGTTTCTCTAGCTGCGCAGCGGTCGGGAAAGCCTTCCTATCACAGCTTGTGTCTAGTTTCTCAGCTAGGAGTGTTCTGTATTGCTGTCTGTTAGTCTTCCTTGGGTACCTTTTAGGATCAATAGTGATGGTAGGTACCTGAAGGTTGAAACGTAGCCACCTGTGATCCGAACATGAGGCCTCGTCTGAGACGTGCCAGTCCGTTATCATGAATGCCGCTAGCGGTGTTGCAAGTGTTAGGTCAACAATCGTCCCTCTGCACCTCCTAGCGACGAAGGTCGGTTTATTGCCTATGTTGATGATTTCTAGATTGGTTGTTAGTAGAAATTCCACAAGTTCATTACCTCTAGTGTTGCTTTTCTCCTCTCCCCACAGCGGATGGTGGGCATTGGAGTCTGTAGCGATTATTAGCTCAGTGTTGTTATCCCTGCAGTAGCGAGCGAGCGATGCTACCTCCTCAGGTGGCGCGCGCTCCCCCTCAGGCATGTATGCTGATGCCAGGACCAACTCCTGATTGTTAATTGTCAGTTTTATAGTACTTAGATCTCTGGAACAGAAATTTAGTAAAGGCTGTGTTCTGATATCTTTAGATATGTATATGCACGATCTTACATTACCACTTGCGGCCTGTATAAGCTTACCTCCGATACTGGAGAGTCCTCGCACAGTGCCGTCTCTAATCCACGGCTCCTGGATCAGTGCGATCGTCGTCGTGTTGGTCTCCAGCCAGCGCCGTAGTTGAGCCGTTGCGGTCATGCTGTGCTGGAGGTTGGTTTGTAGGAGTTGGGCTTTACTAGAGGGGGACGCCATCTTCACAGACAACGTCCTCCAGGTCCAACTCGTCAAGCCCCCGCAGGAGTTCCTCACTTCTGGGCGAGGCCTCCCCGCAGGAGGCACCGGCGGTAGCCGCGGCGTCGATGTCCATCGTTGCCGTGGCTGGCTCGGCGGTGTCAGCGGCCACTACTGGTGCGGCCTGTGTAGGTGTGCTCGTCGTCGTGTCGTCACCGGGGGACACGCGGGGGTCGTCGGTAGGTGGCGTTTCGACATATTTCCCCTTGGCGTTCCTGAACCTCAGGTACACCGAGCCGGTGAGAAAGCTAACTCGGCGACCTTTGGCCATGATCACCGGCACGATATCCTCCGGCACCGACACGATGACGAACGTCCGTTGAGTGGACTCCTGGGTCTGGAAACCGTTCAGGAGCCATCGTTGCACCTGGAGTTCGGGATTGGAGAAGTGCAAGACTTTACCTACCATTCCCTGCTCGCGGTTCCACAGTTTGGGCAGAACAAAACCGCACCGGACCTTCCTCGGGATCTGCTCAGCTCTAAAAACAGCGAGCTCACCCACGTCCGGAATACGGTGTCCCTTTGCCCATTCCGTCGTCCACTCCAAGGTAGTGTTGTTGGTGCCCGCCAGATGGAGACACCCGTCCTTGTAGGTCGGCTTGGAGTAATTCAGGTCCAGACAGGTTTCCCCGTCCTTCCCTGGCCTCAACCTGCGATCCCGATGCTCCCCCCGGTTGTGCGTCGATACTAGCTGGCAGTGGCGAGGCCACCACCCGCGATCCCGACGGCTTACTGGCGATCGAACTGCCGGAGCCAGCGTCAGTTTGCGTGGAGGGGTTACGAGTGTCAGTCGCAACCTTTCCACGCTTCCTGCCGCCTGCTGAGGTCCGATCGGACTGTGGCTGACCGTCCCGGGCCGGAACGCCGCTTACACCCTTCTTAGAGCGTCTGCGTCGTCGCCCGGGCTTGTCAGGCAGTGTCCATCGGCTGTCGATGGCCAGCTGTATTTGGTCCTGCGAGGCAGGTGTGGTTGGTTCAGAGGGTGCCGATTTCTCAGCGTCCCCCTGATGTGGTCCCTCCGGTTTCCCTTCGGGAGTACTGGTCTCACGTGGGACTTCGGATTGCTCGTCCGTCCCACGAGAGAGTGACCCGGCAGAGCCAGGTCGCGGTGTTTTGAACTGTAAATGGTCCATTATATTAAAGTAAGATAAACTTCGTCCGGTCGGCTTTCCACCCTCCATGGAGCCCGCACATTTGGGAGTGCCCTCTGTATCAAAAACAGAGTGCACTAGAATTACCGACCGAATATAGGTGTAGGAAGTTGGTGCTCGGGCGCGACATCGGAAGCTCGAAGTGGGTGGCTGGGTTGCCGGTTCAAGCAGCTTCCCAGTGGTTCCACCTACTTCTTACCTCGTCAGCATGGCCCTAACCATCCGGCAAGCCGGACCTTCCCACACCTCGCCGCGGCCCTCTAACGGGACGCGTGACCGTTTCCTCCCTGGCGCTACCCAGAAAGGCTACCGTTTCGGGTGAAATCCAGACCAAAGAGGGCGTGTTGTGTAAACAAGGGTACTACCGCCGACCCCGTTTCACTCAACCCTCCAGGATTCCTTCATCCCCCCTTACGGCGATCAACTGCACAGGCCGTAGTGCAGGAGGAGCTGCTACTCCACCGGTGCGCTCCCCTCTCTGCCGGTGGAGAAGGTGGCTGAGAAGGAGTCAGCCGACAGGATGGATAGGAAATCGGGAGAGGTAAGGAGGTGAATAATAGGTACAGATGGGATACGTCTGAATGTTAATTGGTTACATCTGTTTCGTAGGGAACCAGATCAAAAAGCAGGCGGCACCACGGGCAGGTTAACAATCAGACTTGTTCTAGGGATCCTCACGACCTGCGCTCTCCCCTAGAACCTAAACGCCACGTTACCATTTGGACTGATAGTAACGTAGAAGAGAGGCCATGTTGAGCGACCTCATTGTCCAATCAACACTACCTTTCTTCCGCACTTTGAGACCGTAATATCTCGGCTTGTATTGAAGCAATATTATTGAAATTTTGCGTATACTATCACTATTTTCCTAACAATTTTTCGGCATATTAATCATATTGATACGAACTGTATTTCTTAATGTGTCTGCTAGCTTGACGTCAAGATAGCAGCCTCACCAAGATACTCAAATATCTTCGAAACCATAGTATCACTATTTATATGCTATGGTTCACAATTTCTCACTATTTACTAACAATTTTTTGACATAATCAAAACCTTCTAATTTCATGGTGAGTCTGCAAACTATACGCCAATCAACGAAGCCGAAGTCTACGCATTCCGCCCATCATCGGGATCATTTTTGTCTTTTAGACTATTCCTGGGAAACCAATAGCTAAGAAGTTATTGAAGTAAAGTAAAAAAAAAAATCTGAAATCTTATTTTATTTCTTATTTCCTAATTTTTGTCTACAGAAACATTATCAAAATTTTATGACTCACTAGATGGTGTTGATACTCTTCGAAGCTTATTAAAAAAAATCACATTGACACACATTTTTATAAACGCCATCTATAGATTTTTTGTCATTGTGAAAAGCCCTCAAAACAACTTGAACCGTGTGAACAGCTCATTAGAGCGTAAAGTTGCACGTGGAGCGTAGGTTTTGAACCAACATCGATCGCCAAATGCCGGATCCATAGCCAATCTTTTTCGAAAACATTCAACAAAAACACATACCTACACAAAACTTTGTTTCTGAAACATGTTTCACTACACACAGCGATTGCGTGGCTTGTGTATAGACAAAACTTCAGTGTTGCCAATTTAGCATTTTATGTTAGCGCTAAATTTACTGTATAATTTATCTGCATATCCCCACATAAAATTATAGTTACGATGGGGCTGACATGTAACATTATTACAAAAGCTCCTTTAAAAATAAAGAAAAAAAAAAAAAAAAAAATAGTTTTAACTAAATTACTTAATTTACTTAACAGCTTGACCCGTGTAAACGGGTACGTCAGAGCCGTGGTCAGAGCCGTTTACACGGGTCAAGCTGATAAGTAATTTAGTTGGGTAGGTATTTTTCGAGAATTGCTGTTTTAAGCTTGACAGATGACAGCTGTCAAACTTAAAACAGCAATATCTCAAAAAGTATTCATCCTAGACTGATGGTGTCTTTGAAGAAATGAAAGGTCTTAGCGAGATCTTCATTTTAGATGACAAACTTAAATTTGACAGCTGTCACCTAAAATGAAGATCTAACTAGCTAAGACTTCTTCAAAGACACCATCAATCTAGGATGAGTACTTTTCGAGATATTGCTGTTTTAAGTTTGACAGATGACAGCTGTCAAGCTTCATCGTTTTTTTACTAGTAAAGTTAAAAAAACATGTGCAAGTGATTTTCGACCTTATTTCTAGCTTAGCATTCCGATATTATTGCCTTTCGTAATCGGCAACAATGGGCACACTGGCTACTTTCTACTTACTATTTAAACCGTGTGAACGATTTTTTACTAAATTTTAACTTAACTTTAAGTTGCCCATTTAGTTACTACTTAACAGCTTGATTCGTGTAAACGGCTCTTTAGAGTAAGTTAAAAAACAAACAAACAACCGCGCTCTAAAGCTCTGAACGCAACCCTAAGTTGGCCCCATAGTACAATCACCACCTAAGTGGTTTTGAGTTTAAGTATTCAATAACACGTTGTATATACGTACGAAATACCCGAAAGAACTGATACCGACTACGCTAAGGTCCATATTTCTCGAAATCGGGAGAAATTCCGCAAATCGGCAGCAACAGCGCGTGGCCACGCCCAGCCAGCGGCGTGCGCTTGCGGGTGGCGGTTACTTGCCTAAAAATAGACTAGATTCTATTTACTTAATCACTTTCCCACTTAATGGGTAACTTACTACAGTACGAGGCATATATCTTGAAATCGGGTGGGGATTGCGCGGAACGCGTATTTTGGGCATGCGTAGCGGTGAGGGGTGCGGGCGGCGGGAGAGGGGCGAGCGCTATAATTGGTCGCTCACAAGAGCACATGCCCGAACTTATCCCCACTCCGTCGAAAAAAAATCAAGATACATGCCTCATACTGTACTTAATTGGCAGTTTACACGCAAAATTTAATAATAATAATAATAACTTTATTGCACGCGACAAAAAACATAAAACAGAAAGAAATAAATGACAAAAATAAAACATACAAAGGCAGCCTTATTGCTAAGTAGCAATCTCTTCCAGGCAACCTTGGGTGAGAGAAAATTAATAAGTAGAAGTAGGGGAAAGGGTGCAAATTTATTAGAGGAAAGTTAATGTATTTAGATAGAAAGAGAGAATAAATATATTATGTATTATTTATTACTTTTATTATCATACATAATATATTTATTTAATCTTTATAATAATTATAAGTTACGATCACAAGAAAGGAAATGACTTCTAACTTGATCGCTAAAGGATTTTAGAGTCTGAGCCTTTCTGATACCCTCAGGAAGTGCGTTCCATAGGTGGACGGACGCATGAACGCAGAAGGAGTAGGAAACGAAGTCAGTGGAGTGCTTAGGGATGTCAAGGGTAAGGTTTGAAGAAGAACGCAGTGCGCAGTGTGCAGATGTAGTGCGAAACGAGAAACATTTTTTAAGATAATGTGGGGAAGTAGGTAAGGTAGGTAAAGAATAGAATAGAGGAGCGTAATATAAGAGTGTGTAAGTCCCTGCGCCGACGAATGGGGAGCCAGTTGAGTTTAGTTCGGAAGTGAGACACGTGGTCAAATTTACGGAGATTAAATGAATCTGATAAAATTATTCTGCAGACGCTCCAATTTGTCAAGCAGCTCCTCCGACAGGTCAGTGTAACATAACAGACATCTGACAAAAATCGAGAGCAAGAGAGTTTGTGCTAGGGTGACGGAGCCGGTTGAGTGAGCCATATGCAGCGAACACATTTTTTAGTTGACCGACAACTTAATTTTATCTAAATTACTTAACTAACTTGACCGGTGTAAACGGCTCTTAAAATCATACCTACACACAGTAGTCCAAAGAGTAAAGGTAGGTATTATCATATACTATATCTATGGTATTATCAGAAAGTTATAAAGTAGGTTATATAACCATAGACTTATTTCGAGTGGAATATTAAGTTCATAGAGTAAGATAAATAAATTAGGGAAATTAAGTTTATGGTTATAACTCGTTGACTGGCGGCCGCAATGTCACACGTACCATCATAAAAGACTTAGAGTAAGACGGGCTTCTGTTCGGTACATAAATATAGTATATTGTTCGGTACGAAGCCGCGATGCTCGAAGATAAAAGATAATGAAATCTGTTATTAGATTTATTACAGTATCTATAGTAGTATTTACATCTATGAATCAAAATAATATATACTGTGGTATTAGTAATCCTGCTTTAGTAATTACCGACTTCCAAAAAAGGAGGAGGTTCTATTTTGACTATATCCTCTTTGAATCATGTTTGAATCTTTGTTTTATAATTAATTGTTGAACGTACATTTCACTTTATTATAATTTTACTTAATTATTTTCAGTTCCATACAGTTTTGTTTCTATAAAAGTGCACAGTTTTTTGCTACTTCTACAAATATGGCTTTGCCGTGGCATATTCCTTTAGAAGCGGCTCCTTGTTTAAAGGATAAGGTAACACCACCACAGCCATCCTTACAAAAACACTATTGCAATCTTAAACTACATGAAAACCCCACAGAAGAAATAAAAACTGGCTTAATGTGTAATATTGGGACTGAAAATCGAGAACCATCAAATATACAAAGGCTTATATCATGTGGGATGACGGTAGCGAGATTAGACATGAGAGATTTAGAACCGGATGCTTGCGCTCAATTAATTCAGAGTATTCGACAAGCTGTATACAATTACAGTGCTGAATTACAATATGTATATCCTCTAGCTGTAATCATGGATGTACGCGGGCCTAGTATTGTTACAGGCGATTTAAAATCTGGTCCTAATGCCACAGTTGATTTAATACAATACGATTCTATTAGATTATCATCAGATCCTAGTTGGCTAGAATGCGGGACTGCTGATTGCCTTTATGTGGGATATGAAAAATTGACCGATTTACAAATTGATGATATGATATACATCGACAGTTTATCACCAGGAAAGATTAAATTAATAGTAACTAAGGTTGGTGACGATAGCGTAGAATGCTCTATTGCTATTGGAGGAGTCATTGGTCCGAAAATGACAGTTAGAATTTTACATGTTCCACAAGAAGTTGAAAATTTTGGCAATGGTGAGGGTGATAGCAATCAAGCGATTTCATGCAATGAAACTTTTGAACAACCTTTTGAGCATATGGAGGAACAAATAGCATGGGCTATTGGTGCGGATATAGATGGACTATTAGTTCCTAATGTTCAATGCTATTACGATGTCCGCCACGTTAAGGATATATTATCTGAAAAGGGAAAACACATCCTTGTCTTTGCGAGCATAGAAACGGTTCATGGCTTTGATAACATTGACGATATATTAAAAGTAGCAGATGGTATTTATATAGACCGCTGTGTTCTGAGTACTGATTTACCTATTGAGAAAATTTTTATTGCAAATAAAATAATTTTGGCAAAGTGCAATAATATTGGGAAACCATGTATATGCAAAGCAGCCATAAATGAGCAAATACCCACGTTGAGCGTCACCGATATTGCGAATCTTATAATTGATGGTGTAGATGTTATTGCTTTGGAACTTCATTATAATTCTCCGTTGAATAAACTTTCGAAATCCAATGATCCAATCCGTATGGTAGAACATTGTTTAGCGGCTGCATCCGTAGTTTGCAGACACGCAGAGCGTATACTGTGGCAACCTACAATTTATGGCAATTTGGAACTAATGCAAAGTCCTTTGGAAGAGCCTACTAAAGCGGTATGTTTGAGTGCCATGGAGCTTGCAATGCGATCTCGAGCAGCTGCTATTTTGTGCCTCACAAATTCTGGACGTACTGCAAAAATTCTTTCTCATGCGAAACCACCTTGTCCTATAATAGCAGTTTCCAGAGTCTGTCATACAGGACGACAACTGAGATTTTGGCGCGGAGTAAGATCGGTCCATTACTTCGAAGTAGCCAAAGGATGTTGGAGTTCTGAAGTGGAAGCGAGAATTCATGCTGCTCTTGATTATTGCAAAACGAAACGTATTCTTCGTGCAGGAGATGCTTATGTAACTGTCACTGGCTCGAGGCTTGGCGGTGGATATTGTGATTCTGTGAGGCTTTTATATGCTAGTGCTAGAGAAACAGTGCTTGTGGATTGATTTTATTAATACATTCGAACATGATAAGTTGATAACCATTGCAATTTATTTTTTAAACATTGATTTATTTCGAACTATTAATACAAAAATCAATAAGAAATGTTCTATTTTATTAAGTACAGATGACGGCACATCAGACGGAACATGTTGATCTTGAGACCATCTTTAGGCACTACGTAATATTAAAAGCTGTTTTCGCGTTCCTGTCTAACTTAATGTGCGGTGGTTTGTACATAAAAAAAGTTTCGCGAATTATTATTGCCTTAAGCCCCTGAACTAGAGATCCTGAATTCCTGAGAAGCGATCAATTCATGCAATCGATCTGTATTTTTAACCGACTAAAAAAAGAGGGTCTCAAATCGACGCATAATAATGCGCAAACACACAGAAATGTTTTTTTAGGGTTCCGTACCAAAATTGTAAAAAGGAACCCATATGGTGTGACACAGTGTGTCTGTCTGTCTGTCCTTTGTTAATACCTAACCACTAAGTATGTAGAAAAAGTACCAAGCCCCATATAAAAAATGTTTGTCCTTCCCAGCGGGAGAGCATGTGGTGCGGGTGGCGCGGCCAAGAACTATTTACTTAATCACTTGCCCACTTAATGGACAACTTACTACTTAATGGCTATTTACACGCGAAAATTTAGTTGACCGATAACTTAAAAATTAAATTACTTAACAACTTGATCCGTGTAAAAACGATCAAAAAAGCATGTGAATCACATCTAGGAGCGATGCTTGACAACATAATTTTTTTTTCTCAGATCAGTGCTTGGCAAGCTTATACGTAGGTATCAACGTGATTACCGTGGCCTATCAATAATAGTTAGGCCACGCACCCAAACGGTAGTGGTGGTGGTAATGCAATGTAAATTATTGACAAGCCATGCTTGATCGTCTAGGGGCTATTTAAAAGGCGATACACCCCGCATTTAAATGCAAAATAAATAAAAAAATATTACTGAAGACTTGGGGCTGCATGACCAAAGTTTCATTTGCCTTACCTATATGTACCGGCTAGGGTTAGGGAGGGAGGCAGGCAAGGCAACCCTTAAAATCCCCAACTAGGATCCAATTCAGAGCTTCGTTTTTAATTTGAAGTTGGGTCCCCTTTAGTATGGCTAGAAACACATTATTACAGTGTGTCGTGTCGACACAACACACTGTAATAATGTGTTTCTAGCCATACTAATGTATGAAACCGATACGCTTCTGACGCGAGTGTGGCGACTCAACACAACACGACAGAATAGTATGTTTCCGCCTTTACGCCCGATAGTTTGCACACCTTCAGTCGGCTCCATAGCGATTAGCGCGTGTTTTTCTTTGCCCCTTCTCAACATTTAACAAAATCGTCTACATAAAATTCTCTTCACATTTTGGTGTAGAGAAACATTGTTTTTGCTTTCCATGCCTGGTAGTAAACACGTAGTACACAAAACATTTTGCGCGGGTCGAGGGGCAGGGTAGTAATATAGGGTACTAAAACCATACTAAAACGCTAGCGAGTTGTCATTTTGACAAATCGCTAGCGTTTTGTGCGCCAAGTTTGAATGAATGTTGTGTTGTTCTTCGAAATTTGATTAGAAGCAGCGAAAAAAGTTTCCTATACCCAATCGATCTTCTATTTATTTATTTATCCTCGATAAATGTTCAAATTTCGAAATAGGGTCTAACTTGAAAGCGACGTTTTTTTTCTTCATAACAAATCTAAAATCCACAGACATAGGTCTGTGCTAAACTCACAGAGTACTTTTTATAATAGGGAATAGAGACTTAACTCAGGCGGTAAAATAGGAAACTACCCAGTACCGCCATCTCTACGCGAGTTTTGGAACTAATATCACCATGTGATGCTCTAGCTAGCTGGGAAACTAGGTTAATTCACTGACGATTTTTCATGCCTTTGTTAAGAATTAATCAGGAAATAAATCTGAGTTTCAAAACAACAAATCTATTCTCTGATTAAACCTTAACAGAGGCATGAAAAATCGGTCCTTTAATAAATGTACCTACTATACCAAGGTAGTTACTGGATAGAAATAAAACACGATGTAAATGAAATAAATACATTATTTATTTTTTCTTTTAAAACATTTTTGATAATATTTTTTTGCTTTTGCTTTAAAAACATCGGTGTCATCGTCACACTCTCTTTTATTGTTTAATATTTTATTTAGATCTTTGCAATAATTAAATATGAAAAATCTGCAAGATATCTTTATTAAATAATTTATTAACAATTCTTTATGTTTTTCACATTTGATAAAATCAAATTCTACATATATTAATACTATCGTTTTAATTAACTCACTTACATTTTTTTTTTCAATATTTTCTTTTAAAATACTATAATTGATATCTTGCAGACTTGATATACAGCACAAGAGAGCGTGACTTGGACTGCAAAGCCATTTTTTATTACAATATTCTCTATATTTTATATATTCTAATTCTTCTTTACTCAACATATCTTTTTTGCATTGACTACACCCCTTGAAGACTTTTTTCTTAGCGTTTTTTACAAAATATCCACTCACATACTGTAAAGCACCCATTTTTCGTGGGTCATTTTTGTCTTCAAGGGGTGTTATTGTTACATCTGGTATATAGTTTAACTCACATATAGGTTTCTCTTTGCAGTCGCTGTCCACGATGATTATGTTACTAAGGGCATAACAATGGTCAGTTTCACAATTTGCGCCCGGAGCATGGACACTAGAGAGGCTATTCACCAATAACGTAGCGTACGCAGACTCAAATTTTTCGGGAGATGGGTTTACATTGCGACACCCATGGCTTCTAATGGACCCAAAAAAGTTTTCGATTGGGTCCTGATTCAGATGCCGCAACCAAATAGAATTGATCCCATATTTGATATTTAGTTTTTTTATCAATAACTCTATGCCCTCTACTGTCCATACCCAGTTATTAAGAGTAGGGACATGTTCTTCCTTTAAAGATTGAGAATTAATGAATTTCATTTTCTTTAACATTATTTTTGAATCTTTCCATACTTCATGGTGCACTGATGTTGGAGTTGCAGGTCCTAGGAGTGGCTTTCCATGTTTTTTTCTTTTCCCGAAGCTCCCATTGACGGAGTCGAAAAGTCGGTCGAAAAATAACAATATGTCGGCCGTTTCCTTGCATTCCGATGATAGAATTCCTTTATCTATAATAAATAAAACATGATTGTTAGAAACAGTTACAGTTATGCTTTGAAATCCATGACTCGAAGAAGGGCTTATTTCAAGCACCAGTCTCTCAAGCATAAAATAACAATCAAACAATCATTGTTAATACTAATTATTCAATATAGCATTGGTGTGAGACAAATAACTACCTTTATTAGACAGACTGACTTTATTGAGACAAATAAATAACTACCATTACCCTACCTTTAACTAACTAACTTTATTTTCTTTCTTACAAGCTTTATCTAAAATGGTGAAGGTAGGTATAAGCATTAAATGCTTAAGGCCAGTATATTCCAAAAACTCTGTCTCTGTCTTTTTCTTTACGCGTGAAGAGTAATGAAAATAACCTCACTTTTTCAATGTTTTTGTTGTTATTTTGAGCATAAAGACACTTTTTGAAAAAGTAACCGTTGAATATTCTTTTATATGTCATTACCTATTTTTCTATATATTTTTCGTGAATAAGTGATTGATAAACTTTAAGTATTATCCAAAAAATATAAAATTTATGAAAATTTTCTGTCTTTGCATATTTTTTAGTCGAGTGAAGATACGAATATCGTATTTTTAACCGTAAAATAATCAAGATCGTTAATGAAACTTCAACATATATTTTTATCTGCTCAAAATAAAGAATATTTGATTGTTTATCGTTGAATAAAACATAGGCCAAAGGCCAATAATTTGGAATATACTGGCCTTAATGCGATTCCCTGACCGAAAGTGGCGCCCTTATGAGGTTTTAATTTAATTAATAGAAAAGGATTTTAATAAAACTTTTCGTGGAATTTTTAGGTATCTTTAGATGGTATCACTACATTCTCTTGCAGTTATTCGTAGAAGTAGAAAGCAAATGTGTCAAAAACGGCCACTTTTAGCAGTTTTGCTATCTACTTCTAGCAGTGACTACGAGGGAATGTAATGATATCTTCTAAAATACTAGACTATGGACCCTAATATTCCACGAGAAGTTTTATTAAAATTGTGTATTAGAATTACAATATTAAATAAAATTCACCGCGGCGCCACTTTCGCTGAGGAAAGCGCCTTAAGGCGTGGTGGTAGTGAAACTAGCGCCGCCACTACAATTATTTTTATTACTCGTAAGCAAAGTCAATATTTAAAAAAACATTTTGGATTTACGAGTAATAAAAATAAATGTAGTGGCGGCCGGCGCTAGTTTCACTACCTACAGCGCCTTAATGATATATATGGAATAATACTGTGGTAATTAATCAAAAAATAATTTGTTTTTAATCTCATAATTTTGACAGGATGGATTTTGAACATTTTGGCAAATTTCTATATTTCTCTGATGGATGGTACTATCTGGGAACTGTTTACGTATAAATAACCTACTTCGAGTAAGTGATAAAGTAGAAAGCACTGTATTTCTCATAAAACAGAAAATTAATACTTCCAATAATAAAACAACACCAAGTAGAGAGTCAAACGCTATCAGTAAGTACCTTCCATCGGCAGTCTCTTTTATGAGCAATTATACAATAAATACAAATTTTGAACAGTAATCATATGCTTACCTGCAAGGTAGCCCATGTTTGTTGCTACAGTTTGGCTGAAAACTTGTGTAGCGTATTTAACTTTCATTTTAGGGATTTTTGCTGGGATACAATGATAGTCTGTTAATTTCGGCACAAGCCTTATTCCTCGGAAACCTGGGTTTTCATTGTGCAAACCAAGTACATGTGACCATTTTGCTTTTTTCTTACTCTTGTCTTTAATATATTGCAAATCTTTTGTAATCAAATTATTTCTGATACATTTCATTAAGTGGGGTGGATCATACAAAGGTATTATCTCATGCTCGTTTATAAGAAAATAATTTCCTCTTTGTTCTTCTCCTTTTCTTAAAAGAGTAGCTTGTGTTTCTTGCATTAAAAGCTTTATGCATTGTACATTGTTAGTCCCTTGATCACATACAGTGGCAACCACAATCAGACCAGCTTCTTGCAATTTGCCTATAACGGCTTTCAATTGAGCTGCCAATTCAGGCCCTTTTGTGGCAGCTTGCGAAAATGTGTAAGCAATTGGCTGCTTGTAATTTTTTATCAAGCCTCTCAGCATAAAAACTTGAGCATGATCTGCAAACTCAGGGCGCGTTTCTTTACCATTGGTAACAAACCCAGTAACATAATCTTTCCTCTCATTGTAACTTAAACTACATTTGAGTGACATTTCATCAAATAATACCATGCACAGTCGATCCTCTATTTTCATTTTTTCAGCCGCCTTCTTGATCTGCTGTAGTGTTGCTTCATTGATTCCTGGCTTGATATCTGCCATATTTATTAATTTGACCAGTGTCTGCGGTGAAGGCAAGATAAATATCTTTCGGAAAAATCTGTACCCTTTTGGGCTTTGTTTAAAAATAGACAAAGCCATTAGTTTTTCTTTCAGTGAAAAACGTCGTCCTTTAAGACCTTTTTTCTGCTCTCGAAATTGCAACAATGTCAATGTTTTTGCCGTGCTGGGCAAATTGTCAAGAGCTTTTGATAGTTCTGGATGTGAAACAATATTTTGCATGGCTTTGATCTTGAGTGCCTGCTTCTTGACTTTGCTGCGGCATTTACTCAGCCTGACTCCAACTCGTATGAGCTTCCTACGCAAATGCTGCTCAACTTGAGATACAGGAGTGCATCGTTTTCTTCTCTGGACAACTTTGGTTATACCAGTTATACTGCTCTCTGCAATTTAAAAATAACATAAATGAAAAACAATCAACAGCATATTTAATAAACATTAGACAAGCAGTGTAGCCATTTATCATTGACGATAGGACATTACAGCCGAGAATGGGAAGTTAATAGGGCAATTGTAAGAAATTTCTGTCATTTTCCTGCACACAGAATTTTTCTAACAGCATGCGGGGTCTAATACAAAATGTATGCACCAAGTACGTTCTGACAACCGTCAGAATTTTTCTGACAGAAATTTCTTACAATATGCGGCCGCCCTAAGTGAGAAAAAATATTTATTAATGGTATATGACTTACCAAGAATTTGATCTGATTCTATATCTTTAGAAATAATAATTCCACTAGGTTGAATTGCAGCAACATTTATAGCAGTAGTCGCAGGAACTGGTTCTGGAAAATAATTAATGTTGTGTTATCTGTTCTTTTGTACTATGGTAAAAAGAGTAAATGAATTCTCTCTTGTTGACTGACACTAAAAGTTGTATTATTTCATCTCGATAAATCTTAAATTACTTTGAAGATCACAACAATTAATTACATAAAAAAGTACTTCAAAAGAAATACCTACTGCAGTAAAAACTTATTAATGAAAGTATCACCGGTATCACATCAGAAATTACATTATGTTATTGTAAACTTCACTCTTTCAAAAAGCCAAATCGAAAATGACGAGGATGACTTACCTGGAATATGAACAATTTCCATGTCTTTGATAATTCCAGTAGGTTGAGTTGCAGCAACATTTAAAGTAGTCTCAGGAACTGGTTCTGAAAAGGAAAATAGTAAATTAAATTGTGTATTAGAATTACAATATTAAATAAAATTCATCGCGGCGCCACTTTCGCTAAGGAAAGCGCCTTAATACTGTATTGAACTTATTAATAAATTTGTATGTCTTCATAAATTCATTATGTTATTGTCAACTTCACGATATTTCAAAGCCAAACAGATGATGTTAATATTAAATTATTACTATAAGGCATTTTTGATAAGAGTAAAAATTGATTCTTCACTTACCAACATTTTCCTTCATTTGAGCATCAAAAATAGTTGGTTGGACTTGAACCTTATCTTGTGAAGCTTCAGGACCTGAAATAATATTATTTATTTTTTAGACTACGTAAAAAAAATAAATTCAAAATTCCAAACTTCAATATTCAATAGTTAAATGTAGGTATATATTTATTATTATTATTAATTAGTCAATTAAAATGTTATAGTGAAATAAGATACTTATCTAATAAAATAAAATAATGAGCAGATAATTTATTATTTTATAAAATTAAGGAAGATATATATTAAATTAAAATAAAAAGTAAAGTACCTTTTGAGGTTGATGCTTCCAACACATTTTGAATTGATCGCAAGGGTCTTAAACTTTCACTAAAAGTTGATTTTGGCAATGTCAATCCTGAAACAATAATATCACATTTGAAAAACGAATTTACTATAATATTCAATAGATAGCTATATAAACACTTTATTCTATGTACACACACATTACAAAACATACAATTACAAATTAAAACTTTAATCTACGGTCACAGAATACATAATAGTACAACTACGGTGGGCAAAGGCGGTCTTATAATGTTAATGTGGTAGGAAAATATAGACGATTCAAAAGTGCTTAAGTATTAAGTTTATTTGAATAAAGCCATTTTGACTTTGACTTTGAAATGGAAGGAACAGAGTTATCAATTTTTTACTGAATTAAAAAAAAAAAGTTGAGCATTACATTCATCAATGCCCACGCACGCGGCCTCCGGCGTCCGGACAACATAACAAATTCTATTGTGTCTCATTTTCCATGTCTTGATAGGTTAAATATTATTCAAGCAACTTAGCAATATTTGAACGGTGCGTAGTACTCAAATTTATTTTTTTATTTCATAAAATGACCGTTATTCCTATAAATTACATACTGTGACATGATATATTCTGCACTAAATTCTTCATAGATTATAAATAAACAGTATTTACTTTCACACCAATCATTTATCTCCAAAGACCACACTTATATATGGCGACTGAACAAGTGTAAATAAACTTAATATGAATAAAAATCCATGACAGTCACAAAAGCTTATGCTCGCTCGTCATACAAATATTTCCCTATTAATGATGAGTGAAAGAATGAGATGAGTTGAGTTTTTAGGGATTCAATGGAACATACAACTTGGCCGACTTAATGACAAAATAATGTGACTAGAAGTTTTTGTCAGCGGCCTTAAAAAAATTACAAGCAGGTACACAGATATGTTTGCATTATAAAACTGACCTGGCATGTTCGTCGTTGGTACAGCAATATTGCTGAGCAAATTATTTCGGCACCAGTACTTTTCTTCGAAATGCTGATGGCATACACGGCGGTATTTGAAAATATGGTCATTGCTGAGACCCAAAATTTCACCACCAACAGAATAGACCCAAGTGTTAAAACGATCCTTGTTCTTAGCTGGATTCGGGAACTTATGCAAAACGTCCTTCGAACCTGAAATAGGAACGGTCGGTCGGTATGAGTTCGTTATGTTATGAAAGATGCGACGCATAAATGGCTTTGGTCGAGTGTGCCCAAAAAAGAGTGAATAATATAAGTACCTGCTCTGTTTGAACATCCCGGTACGCAACACACTTTGTTAGACATTATGAAAACAAACACCGTCTTCACAAGATCCAATAAGAGTCCTATACTCCTATCTCAAGAGTCCTATCTCAATTCTTAGCTTAAAAATCGTCACAAGCACAAAACTCGACACGGCCGGAGGAACGAGAGTTCAACTCAACGGACTTAGGTGGAGAAACACTTTGTAATCGATAATTAACTAAGTAAAACAAACAAAATAACGACACAGCACTGTAAACAGAGGGCCTAGCCAAAGTAACATTGGCAAATCTTCGTTATCGCTTCGCTTTCGACACATGTATGGGATTGACATAAGGTTTCGTTAACAATCGAATTTTAAAACGTCAAATCCATACATGTTTCGAAGCGAAGCGATAACGAAAATTTGCAAATGTTACTTTGGCTAGGGGGGCAGAACCGGCGACCATTTGCTTGTAGTGTTGCAAGCTAAAACGATAATAAATACCAAATATTTTTCTAGGGAACATCATTATTTTGTAAAATATTTAATTTTTCATTAAATCACAAATGATTTTGAAAAAGAAAGTCAGGATTAGACTACTGTAATGCAAAAGTAATGTCCACAAGAACAAAGTGGATTACTAAACCATTGATTATCAAAATTCAAAGGTACCAATTTGTATAATAAATGGACTAATGTAAGAATGGAATCGTAGCTGGTCACCCTGAAAATACCGACTCACCACCATAGCGCCATCTTGCGTACTACTTAAGAAACTGTGACAAAACCTGCCATCTGTATACGTGTTTTGGAACTAAAGTTTCGTTTGTTTTCTCATACTGCTTTGTTAGTACTAAGATTGTATACCCTGGCTAAACTAGATCATCTTCTCGTCCGAACTCATTGTTTTTATTAGGTTGCTTTCTCGTTTGTTTGTTTGTCCGCAAAGTTTGCGAACGATTTTATACTACCTTCCCGACATGGATATAGTATTTTAAAACTTCCCGATGAGTTAGAGACTTGACACTTTAAACATAGGTTAGAACATGAAAGCAAAGCAATATTATGGTGTCATTGAGCTGGCTGATATGATGATGGATCCGGAAGAAGGCCTCAGGAACTCTATGATGAAACCATAGAACCCTATCGTGTTTGGGCTCGTTAGAATCGTCTTGACGAGTACTCTAATGGGAGATGAGGTCCAGGGTCTGATGATGAAGCAAGAATGATGAAGAAAAATCAGCTGTTCATGTTGTGTGTTTCATCGTTGTACATTTTTGTATGAAACAGCTGTTTTTTTTCGCGATTTCAGAGTTGATCCCATAGTGAAAGTTGTTTAGTTTGATGGTCCCTATCTACCATATTCGGCTTTATAAGACGTAATCTTGTAAGTTGGAGGATTGAGGGCATTTTGAACTAACAAAGTAGGAAAGCGTCTTGCGATAAATCTTACTGGAAATTTTTATTCGAGATTAACATAGATTTTGGCTTTTAAACTTTTACTGTAAAGTTAATAGTTTGTTCGCAACAGCCGGGCCTTCAATCCTCCATGTGAGAACTGAGGGCCCGACTCTTCAACTAATAACTCGGCGAAGATGACTTTCACAAAATCGATTCCAAGTTCAACATTTCTTTAATGTTTACTAAATCATTAGTGTACTTTTATTGACTTTCGACTGATCGAAGACTTTCGAGTTTCGAGGTAGGTAGTGGCCCTCAATCCACATGCACGCGAATCGGCTTGTCAATCACATTTTGTTCGTCTAGGATTGGAATATGTAATCGCGGCTTTAGGCTGCGTTCCGAATCACGCTGATAGCGCTGTTAGCGCGAATCCGACCAAATGAAATAGTCACAAAATATAACACAAATAGGGTATTGGTTACTTCATTTAATGGATTATACGATAACAGTGCTGGGGGCTTACCATACCTTTAGCAAATAAGAAACCGTTCAGGTTAAAAGCACTGCTAAACAGGACTGTTTAAGGCCTGCTTTCATACTAACCGTTGAGGTCATAGTACGAAAAAGTAACGCTGTTCAATATAAGCCCTGCTATAAGAACTCATAGTAAGGCCTGTGTTAGCGTGATTCGGAACGCGGCCTTATTTGAGCTAGGCGGGTCTACCGGCTAAAAATAATAAAGTTAATGTTAACTGTAATTTGACAGATGGATTTGATACATTGCTTCTTTTCTTTGGTACCTAAGTTTTTATTTGTGCCAAAACGGCGTATTTAGCATACCAATTTCGGGTTGCCACTCGTACTTGACAATAAAATATTGTATAATAAGTTCGATTTTAAAAGTGAATTTACCCTATAACGGAAAGATAAACATTGTATAAGATTGGAGATGAGAATTGAAAATAAAAAAAACATAAACAATGTTGACCTTTGCGTTATTTGTTTAAATTAATTGCTAAAATTTAACTTATTATACGGGTGGCAACTCTAAATTTGTATGCTAGATTGGAATATGTAATCGCGGCTTAACAACCACTAAACGATCATCATGTACTTTTTGTTATTCACCCCATTTTACGTACGGTATATTTTGCAACTGTGGCTACGGTCCGCATAGCGATAAAAATCGATTTTAGCGCGAATCCGACCAAATTAAGTATAGCCTCAATATATTACAATTTTATTAAGGTTTTTGTACCACCTACTGCATTTATTTGGATTTGCGATAATATCGATATTATCGCTATGCGGACCGCGCCCTGTATTCTGTGGTGTCTGCCTTCTCTTTGCTTTGCTTGCTTTTGCTCAAAAAAAAAAGTAAAAAAAAACAATGTCAGCGAGCTTGCTTGACTGACTGCGTGTCACGTTTGTTCTGTCTGTAAATGAAAAATAGAAACGCGTTTTTGTTTTGCTAACATATATTTTCATGTGCATTGTTGTACAAAAACATAGTTTTTAGTTAGAGTGGCTACCTACATAAAGGATCGATCTGTAACTACACAACATAACTTAGGCGTAGTTACAAAAACAATATTATATTTTGTGGTACCTAGGTACTACACAGCGACCGTGAAGGTTCATTCAGAATGTTACGTCATTTTGCTTTTGGTGTGTGCTAAGAATTTATGTATTTTGGTTTAATACTGATTAGTGTTTTTATCATCTAACAAATACATTGTTGTGATCAATTTAAACAAGTGTGAAATGTGGAAAAGGCAGCTAAACATTGGTATACCGGCTGCGACAAAATGCCGCCATGTTATTTAGTTTTGCTGCTGTCAACCAGTGATCGTGATTAGCCCTGCAAACTTGGATGTAATAATATCTGGAGATTAATTAACGTGAGTTATATTTTTTTAACTATTCTGGCTGAAATTTGTCATGATATAAAACTTCAGTCTTTGTGGCTCCTCAAATCTGTATATTTTGTTTACTATGGAATATTGACTGTCAATGTAATGACGTCATTGTATTGTATATAAGTACAACCTAGGCAGAAAAGAAAACTAAAAAATGCGTATTAGCAGTGTACTAGCCATAATAATAACACAAAGTTCCCTCTTTCCCGTATTACATCAAAATTTTGGATTTGTGAACTACTCGAACCCTTACTTATCAAGGCTTCATAGTAGCCTTGAATTGCAGACAGAGGTTACTTTTTTGTACGATTAACTATGTCTACCAGTAAAGTAATAATTGTTTATAAAGATTTCGGTCAACTCGGTCTTTCTGTTTCAAGACAACTTTTGTTTGATTTTATGTAGGTAATTTTTTTATATAAGTAGGTACAATTTTAGTATTATTCAAGCTTTAGAGTAGCCCACATGCTATTTTTTTTTTATTTATCCTGGAGGCCTGTTGAAGCCTCTGTTCCCTTAAAAAGTAGCGCCCCTTGAGAGGGTAGCGAGGTTGTCGTTTCTTCAAGGACTTATCACTAACTTACCACCGGCCACTAAAATCGCAATTTGTTTTTCAAAACACAATTCTGTATAAAAAATAGATTCTTCGTAATAATGTCATACTTTTCCAAAAATATAAAAAAACTAACAATTGCTGCTTACGCCCTCCGTAACTCTGGAACCGTCCCCATTAGCAAGATTATGCTATAGACCATTTTTGTTTGCAATTGTAGATTTCTTTTGTCTTTAGCACTTTTGCGCTAAACCACATAGTTTTCAAAATATTTAAGAAAAACTGATAAAACCCAACTTCTCTCCCCTCTCTCCCCCAAACCCGACTCGCAAAGTAGTGTAACTTTTTAGCAAACAATATATGGACTGTAAAGAACAATTTGGAGCTAGAATGATACTTTTACTTTGGATGTCAAGGTCTGGGCCTAAATGCACCGTACTAAATATGGCAAGCACTCAAAAAGCAAGACATTCAAAATAAATATAAAGCTTACAAAGAATGTCTATAAAAACAGCTCAGCTTAAGTCCAACAAGAATCTAATTGGAGACACTTCTTAACCCGGCGAGCTTGTGGTGGGGTGTGACATGCCCAAGCTTTGCGCGAAGTCGTGTATTTTTCAAATTTGCCCCTCAATTGGTTTGTTGCTTCGAGTAGCTGGAGCCAATGTACTCCGCGGGGGGAGAGTGGCGTGACCGTAGTGTCGCGTCAACCGGCGCAGGAGCTACACGCGTGTAAACGTTCGTGGGGTTCGTCATACCCCGCCACATGCTCCGTGTTAGTTTTAACATATATCTACCTATGAATGCCAATTTATTAAACCAAGACTTAAGAATTTATTCGTATTTTGAAATATGGTTTATATTTAGTGTATAAAATAAAAAACAGTGTATATTTATATACTTTTATTGTATTATTTATCAGAAATACTAAAATATAACATTTACAAAAAAACAAAAAAAGGAACTTCTGAAAAAGGAACTAAAATCAACTAATTCTTTAATAAAAATATAAAATCAACTTTAAAAACTTAAAGAATATAAGATTCTCAATAACATATTTTTTTTAAAGAATTAGTTGATTTTAGTTTTAGTATTTTTGATAAATAATACAATAAAAGTATATAAATATACACTGTTTTTTATTTTATACACTAAATATAAACCATATTTCAAAATACAAATAAATTCTTAAGTATTGGTTTAATAAATTGGCATTTATAGGTAGATATATGTTAAAACTAACACGGAGCATGTGGCGGGGTATGACGAACCCCACAACGTTTACACGCGTGTAGCTCCTGCGCCGGTTGACGCGACACTGCGGTCACGCCACTCTCCCCCCGCGGAGTACATTGGCTCCAGCTACTCGAAGCAACAAACCAATTGAGGGGCAAATTTGAAAAATACACGACTTCGCGCAAAGCTTGGGCATGTCACACCCCACCACAAGCTCGCCGGGTTAAGAAGTGTCTCCAATTAGATTCTTGTTGGACTTAAGCTGAGCTGTTTTTATAGACATTCTTTGTAAGCTTTATATTTATTTTGAATTATTACAACTTGTTGTTATTATATTTTTTTCTCGAAAAGTTAATAGTTTTTGAGTTCATTGTAATTACGTATTTATTTACCAAAACTATGTTTTCAGACACAAAAAAAAAAAAATAACTACTCATTCGATTAAGTTTTTTTTATTATTTTGGGATAAAAAATATAAAATAAATAGTTAATTTCAATTAACTAAAAACTTTTCGAGAAAAAGTTATATGACTAAAAATATTTATTTTGACCTCATCTATAACCCCTTAGCAGGAATACGTCATATTTCCTGTAACCCTGTATAAAAGAAGAAACTGATTGGTGACTGACATATCAACGCACAGCTTAAACCGCTGGGTCTAGAGACTCCTGATTTGGCACATAGGTACCTATTGAGGTCTAGGGTTGCACTAAAAAGGATTTTTAATATAATTGAAAAATATTAGAAAAAATCGACTCACCCGTAGCAGCTCAGACGGGACTCGAACCCGCACCCTTAGGATTCCGGCCCAATGCACTAACCAATTATGCTACCGAGTCGCTAGCGAGCTTGGCGAAATTTTCTAATACTTTTCACGTTTTTACGCTGTAGGCCAGCGCCATCTCATCAATGTGAAGAGAATTACTTCGACATTCGAATGTAGTCGATTTTTTCTAATATTTTTCAATTATATTAATAATCTTAATATAAAAATAGCATTGTGAATGCATAAAATTTAAAAGTTTAAAAAGGATTTTTCAAAACTCACCAGGGATGCAAAGTTTGTATGAATGTCCCTAGTTTCAATGCTAGGATCTTCAAACTTTGTGTTTAGGCAGACGATTGAAAATTAATATATTACGTAGTTCAGCGTTTTTGAAAATTCTACCCCCGAATAGGTGAAAAGGGGGATGTAGTTGTGTATAGAAAATTCTTCATTTACGAAGTAAAAATCGCTAAATTTATTTTTTAGGCTTATGGGTGTAAATCTAACGCAACATATATTCAGCCTATTGTTAGTATTTTATTTTATTTTACCCCTATGTGGTGAAATGGGGTATAAAACCTTCAAATCAATATGGATGTCGTTATTGGGTCTATGGGATGATGATTGCGAAAATGACATTAATTTTGAAGTCTAAGCGCTCCTACGTGATAGAAACGTGTCTCTTGCCATGCCTGCTATATGGGTGTCAAACATGGATATTTACAAACCGCACTAAAGCAAAAATTAGAACATGTCAACGTTCCATGGAAAGAAGCATTCTAAAACTAAGAAAAATCAAAAAAGTATGAAGTGAACTAATAAGACAGAAACAAAACTAACAGATGCTTTACAATTTGCCTTAACCCTTAAATGGAAATGGGCGGGACACATTTCCAGGTACACAGACAACAGATGGACATATAAGACAACAGTATGGAAGGGACCAGCGGGAAAAAGAAATGTTGGTCGTCCCAAACAACGTTGGTCTGATGACATTATCCGGATCGCAGGAAAAGACTGGATACAGTCTGCAAAAAAAAGGGAAGAATGGATGCTAATGGAGGAAGCTTACACCCAAGAAGGGATCCTTAGCGCAGAGAATGAATAAATATTATTGTAACCATTGTAACCACAAACACATTTGCTATGGAATATATATAAGCTTAATAATAATAGTAATAATAATAACCCGGCTCCGGCCCGAGAGTTTCCAGCTGAGATACAATAATAATAATAAGCGCTCCTACGCACTGTCCGGATAGCCGCGTTGCGGCTGTCCGTCCGGTGTACCGCAATCAATAATATGTACGATAAATAGTTTTTATTCGCACTGTGATACGGCTGCCGCCCAACCGCACTGGTCGCTCGCAGCGCTGCGGCCCGACGCTGTACGCACTACGCAGTTGCACTGCGGTTTGCTAGTTTGCGGATGTTCGCCATTGAAGGCGCACATATACCTACGTTCGCGACAGATAACATAATTCTCAGCCATGGATTTCGATGTAGTTCGGTTTATAATTGAAATTCTGAAATATATCTCATGTTAATCCAATAAACAGCTGCAACTTCTTCAGCGTCCATCTTGGAAATGATTCGATGAAACCGCAACGTTATCCTATCCGCACTTTCCGGTTGCGGTTACGGCTAGCCGCTGCCCGGTTAACCACAACTGCAACCGCATTCTGCGGCTAGCCGGACGGACAGCCGCAACGCGGCAAACCGGACAGTGCGTACGAGGCCTAACACGGTGGATGTGATCCTTAGGGAACCATTAACCAGGATAAATAGTATTCTTTGTTTTAATTTCATCAAAATCCTATCAGCCGTTTTACGTGATTTTGATGAAATTAAAACAAAGAATACTATTTATCCTGGTTAATGGTTCACTAAGGGTTTTCTCAAATATCCACGCGAACGAAGTCGCGGGCGGAAGCTAGTTCCCAATAAAAAGAGGAGTCCATCAAGGAGATCCACTGTCACCAAAAATATTCATATGTTTATAAGAATTATTCAAACAACGATTTAATGAAAACGACAAAAACATTACCCACCTAAGATTTGCAGATGACATCGTACTCATTAGTGACAAGCCCAGAATCTTTGTAATCAATGAAATACTTACAGATAGTTCAAAGCCTGGATTAAAACGTAGGATACTTTTTATCCCGGTCAAAAGTTCCCTAGGATTTTTCAAATGTTCACAGTGTATCGTTGCTAATGACCCCGTGGATTTTTTGAATGTCCAGTGTAATGTAATGTAATGTGATACACTGTTGACATTTGAAAAAATCCTAGGGAACCTTTGACCGGGATAAAAAGTATGCTACGTTTTAATCCAGGCTTTGAACTATCTGTGTGCCAAATTTCATCCAAATCCGTTCAGCCTTTTTTACGTGATTCATCCAAACTTTCACACTTATAATATTAGTAGGATATTTTCTACATGTAGCCCAATAACTATCTAACCAGTGACCACCCCATTTTTTTCATATTTATTTGAGTTAAATCTTAATCTTAATCTTTTAGAATGCTGGTCAGATCAGTTAGGTGTGTATAGCGATTTGAATCTCCTCTATTCACTCCCTGGATAGCCATCATCAGATCACAGCACAGTACATCCCTGGCAGAAAACCAAGGCTTCAAAGTTACCTCGTTTGTATGAAAATAACACCTGTATCCCTAGACAAAGTTGATGTGTGTATTAAGTAACTTAATATATAATAAATTGTTACAGGTCGCTTCTGAAAAAGTAATCATTTAGCCACGGAGCGCTCAAGTCCAGCGCTGACAGGCGCCACTCACCTCAATGAATCATATATGCCAGTTCTGGCTAATGAAAATGCAAGGTAAGTGCCTTATACCTTACTGTAATCGATTAGACTTGTACAAAATATTGATCAATCATCGTAACTGCAAAAATACCTTAGTTAAGGCGCATTTAGTCCACTTCTCATTTGGTCCACTTGGTCCATTTTGCATTAGGACGTTCTGCGAAATGGACCAAATTCGAAATGGACGTTCTGCGAAATAGACCAAATGCGAAAGAGATGTTTTTTCGGCAAGTGGACTAAATGCGCCTAAACCTACCTTGGCTATCCCGTCCCGCTACCATAGTACATACATAGATTAACTAAAAATAGTAGTTGCCCCGATAATATTCATTAGTGAACCAGTCGGCAGATACTACCTCCTTGGTTACCTGCAATCCATGCCCAATTTAATTAAATATTTGGATATTTTTTGGGGATGGTGTGGAGTGTTTTTTTCTCGAGGACCCTGTGAAAACTTAGGGATTTACACTTTAGCGTATATCTTCTAAACCATGTGTTTTTGGGGAAAAGCGATAATAACAAAATTATTAGATATTTTTCCTTTAATTTGATGGTGTGGGGTGTGGAAACCAACGTTATTAATACAACATACACCTTGTCTAGCCACAGCCTTCAGAGATTGAATGTGATGCGTGATGATCCACGATTCCATGCTCATGTACGACTCACACGTTGATGCAATTATCACTAAAGCCACTAAGTCACTCGGATTTATAATGCGTATCTCAAAGTGCTTCACGCAACTTTAAACTTTAAAAATCTTATACTGTGCATACGTACGAAGCCAACTTGAATATGCCTCCCAAATCTGGAATCCCAGATATCAAATTTACACAGATAGAATTGAAGGAGTCCAAAAGAAGTTTATGAAATTCTTGTGCTTTAAAATGAGGATACCTTACAATTCAGCCGAATACTATACTCTTTGCAAAAATCAACACATCTTACCTTTAGTAACGCGAAGAAAAGTAGCCGATATTATGTACATTCTCAAGATAATAAATGGCGCCATCGACTGTCCTGATCTTCTAGCAAACTTATCATTTTCCGTGCCATCAAGGTCTATGAGGCATTACTGGCCCATTGCAGTTCTATTAGCGTCGACCAACTTAGACAAAATAGTTTTATTCTTCGGTCTACCAAAAGCCTAAACCCAACAGGTGGGTGTGAGCTTTATATCGACGTATTTAATTGCAGTTTAGTTAGATAAGTACTTTTATTTTGTTTAAATGGGTACATAAAATTATTGTTTGTAAAATTCTATATTGTTACTATAAGCGAAAACCTATAATAAGCTTATTGTGTCTTACGCTTTTTCTACACCTATTTGTACAGCTGCTGGTTTTCCATGAAATAAATAAAAAAAAATGGGGTTCAAATTGTGTATGGAAAAAGAATATAAAATAGACATTACAACTTTAAACTTTGTAGGAGCACGTCTTAAAATAAATAGACAAACATATATTTTGTAATTTTGAAAATCAAACCCTTAGGGGGCAAATGGGATAAGCAAACATAAAAATCGATATGGATGTCGTTCTTGAGGTTTTATGGGATGGTGATTGCGAAAATGACATTTATTTTGAAGTCCAACACGGTGGACATGATTCAGTTCCTATAGGGGTGAAATGGGTTAAAATTTTGTATGGAAAAAGAATATAAAATAGACATTACAACTTTAAAATTCGTAGGAGCACGTCTTAAAACAAATAGGCGAACACATATTTTGTTATTTTGAAAATCATCCCTTAGGGGGTAAATGGGGTAAGTAAACATAAAAATCGATGTGGATGTCGTTCTTGAGGTTTTATGGGATGGTGATTGCGAAAATGACATTTATTTTGAAGTCTAACACGGTGGTCATGATTCAGCCCCAGGCCCAGGGGACAGGGACGAGGACAGGGACATTAACGGGGTCGGGGACGGGAACAGGAACGGGAACGGGATACTAATATCTCTAGACCCAATTCTGATTATTGTAATAAACTAGCTTCTGCCCGCGACTTCGTCCGCGTGGATATTAGAGAAAATCCTTAGGGAACGACCAGCCGTTTTTACGCGATTAGGCGGGTCCCCACGCCCCACCAAGCGAGCGGCCTCGTGCGAGCTCCGCCACACGCGGCAAACGTCTTGCCAAGCGCGCTGGCTTGGTGGGGACCCGCCTAATCGCGTAAAAACGGCTGGTCAGATCCTGGTTGAAGGTTCCCTAAGCATTCTCTCTAATATCCACGCGGCCGAAGTCGCGGGCAGAAGCTAGTTCTAATATAATTTTACTATCACTACAGTTTATAGCCTAGATTAAAAACATAGAATACTTTTTGTCTCGATCAAAGGTTTCCTAGGGATTTTCTAAATCGGGTCGGGGACGGGAACAGGAACGGGAACGGGATACTAATATCTCTAGACCCAATTCTGATTATTGTAATAAACTAGCTTCTGCCCGCGACTTCGTCCGCGTGGATATTAGAGAAAATCCTTAGGGAACGACCAGCCGTTTTTACGCGATTAGGCGGGTCCCCACTCCCCACCAAGCGAGCAGCCTCGTGCGAGCTCCGCCACACGCGGCAAACGTCTTGCCAAGCGCGCTGGCTTGGTTGGGGACCCGCCTAATCGCGTAAAAACGGCTGGTCAGATCCTGGTTGAAGGTTCCCTAAGCATTCTCTCTAATATCCACGCGGCCGAAGTCGCGGGCAGAAGCTAGTTCAAATATAATTTTACTATCACTACAGTTTATAGCCTAGATTAAAAACATAGAATACTTTTTGTCTCGATCAAAGGTTTCCTAGGGATTTTCTAAATGCCCACGCGGACGAAACCGCGGGCGGAAAGTAGAATAGAATAGAATAGAATTTATTTGTGAAATGCAGGTGTTAGTATTACAATGATGGAAGTTGTCATTATTTTGTTAGTGTCACTACATTCCCACCTTATAGTAGTAGTAGTTAGTAATAAACATCCAAACTCACAATTTCACATTTATAATATTAGTAGGATGTTGGGGATAAAATAGTATCTTGTTTTAATCCAGATCATAAACTATCTTTGTGCCAAATTTTAAATCGAAATCAGTTGAGCCGTTTTTGTGTGATTGAGAAAAAAACATGAAAATTCACAAACTTTCACATTTATATTTAGTAGGATACATGCATTACATGGATTTAAACCCACCGTTCTACCATTAAAGTATAGGTATAAGGTTATGCTAAATTTAATCATAACTTATATATAAGTAATAACAAAACCAACATAGGTAGGTTATAAAAGAAAATGAGAAAATTCTAAAGATTGAATTTGGTATAAGTATTGGAAAAAAAATCTTTTGCGATTTTTTTTTCTTGATGAAAACTAGGAAAAGTAAAACATCGCGCGGTTTGTCAATATTCCGTACCTAATTTCATTTAAATCGGATTCGGCGTGATAAAGTAACAATAGTCCTAATTGTTCAAAGAATGTCAACTCACTAATGATGGCTCATCGTGAGTTTGTGCATAACGTCCTATCCTACTAATGCAAATTATCTACATACTGGACAACTCCAAAACACTGACTATCATGTCATGGGACAGAATCATTCGTTTCTATATCCGCTGGGGACCAAAGTTGGAGGTTATTGTCAGTTTGTAACAAATCTAATATCCGATGCATTTGTAATAATAAAACAACATTGTTTATTGTTCTCCGTTTTCCACAACAATGACAGTACCTAGCTTACTTTTAGAATGATGCACGGTTTTCTTGTGCCTTGTTGTATTTTGGAATAACCTTGCGGGCGGACGCAAAACCATTAAGATTTCGGCATGTTAAAAAAAAGTTAGCAGCTTAATTATTTAAATATTTTAGCAGAACGTTATTGATGTAATTCGTATACGTAAAACATACACGGCAAATGAAATGTGATCGGTAATGATGGCGACGTGGCGTCGGCAGCAGCGACAGGCGGTCTCCATGACGACATCGGAGGCAGAGCCCCGGCGAGTGCGGGCGCGATCAATCCCGGGCGGAGGAAGCCCCGCCACCACCGTCCGCCTTCGCCGCGCACGCCACCCGCGCACTACGCGCTCCAACCCGCTCACCAGGAGCCCCGGAAGATTACCTTGCCGAAACAAATAAACAACGCAACTCTCACGTGGAATTTTGGAACAGATAAAATAGGCGGCTTTTGATTTGTACATTTTTATCCCCTAGTTTCCAAAGTAAAGTCATGGTCACATTGTAATATGGTTTTGTGTCGTACGTCCAGGTTACAAATAATTGCCGTGTTTGCTAGAATTCATTTTCCGAAACAAATAAACAACGCAACTCACACGTGGAATTTTGGAACAGACAAAATAGGCGGCTTTTGATTTGTACATTTTTATCCCCTAATTTCCAAAGTAAAGTCATGGCTTTTGATTTGTACATTTTATCCCCTAGTTTCCAGAGTAAAGTCATGGTCACATTGTAATATGGTTTTGTGTCGTACGTCCAGGTTCCAAATAACTGACGTGTTTGCTAGAATTCATTTTTATATTACATTGCCGAAACAAATAAACAACGCAACTCTCACGTGGAATTTGGGAACAGACAAAATAGGCGGCTTTTGATTTGTACATTTTTATCCCCTAGTTTCCAAAGTAAAGTCTTACATAGGAATATGGTTTTTTTTCGTTAAACGTCCAGTAAATGGATGGGTATAATTGGCGTGTTTTCTGAATTCTCTTTATTTCATCAATTATGTTAGAAAATTATGCAATTTAAAAATATGCACACCTACTACTCAGTCTTTCATTTATTTTGGCTTGTTATACACCTTCTGTGAAAAAGGTACCTATTTAATTTCGTGGAATAATCCAGCTGTCGTATTTTTTAACCAAAATAATGTTGCAGTTTTCTTAAAATTTGTTGCTCTTTTGCTCGATTTATAATGTTCAGAAAATCTGCATAGTTTAGTTTTTACAATTGGCAGCAAAACAAGGTGATTTAAAAAGTCTATTGTGTACGCTTGTTGTCTCTTTTAACGTTGTCAAAGTGGAAGCCGCGACAACGGGTAAGTCTTGCACAATAGTATCGTAACACGGTTTCGTGAGGCGTTTTTCCTGATCTTGGCATTGATTGTTACTTAGATACTGCATAAAATTTTCGCTCACTAGAATTCGATAGGGAATATAAATTATTTTAACGTTTTGTACTATACGACTTCCATAACAATGAACTATTTCTTGTCTTACGATATTCCTTCCGCTTAGTAGTAGTACAATAGTGTTGTTTTGTATTGTCCTTTGAAATTATTGGAAGCCTTTGTAGTATTGTTTCAAACTGATGTTGTATAACTATGATTTTGGTTATTAATGTATCTAAATTGAAGTATATGAACCGAAAATGTATTATTATTTATTAAATGCTTGGAATGCTAGTGGATTACTTGCTAGTGGATTACCTTCGACGAGTCCATTATAAGTTTCCGTTATCTCTTGCCACTAACAAATATTTTTTATAGTATTGATGATAAAGAATCTGTTATGCTTTTTTTGCGATACTGGTTTATATTTAAAAATATATTAATGAATATGAAGAAAAATAATAGGTTCATGAAATAATAATGTGGTCAGATATAGATATTAATACTTGACCACATATGGATCCCATCTAAGATTGACATGATTGTCTAAAGTCGTCGACATTGTTTACAATAACCTGAAAAGCGGTAGATTCAAGAATTCAACTGTATTAAACTTTTCTTCTCTACTTGAGATTAGACTAATGTCTAACCTAATGTCTGATGTTCGTGCCCAGGCAGAGGTTCATAAGGGCACTGATCCCTATTGAGCGAGGTTTACACCCTAATCTTAGTCGAATGCATATGCATTCGATTGCATGCAATAATCTACTAAAAGTTGTCAATTTCTTCTACGCATACACATAGACAGACATGTATGTATATGCGCAAACTGTAATCTGTAATGTGACCACTCCGTTTCCGATAAAGCTTGTTTGTAATTTTAAATGCGTTGTTAACTGATACATGTATGTTTGCTTCTGTTTTTATGGTGCAGCGCGTGATATAAGCTGGTGTTAGTTTTGTTGTTCATTCCTGAATAAGTAGATAGGTATTCTTCAAATTACTTTTTTTAGCGTTCTGGAAAGGCCTGACAAAAAAATGATCTCTTCTTAATTTTAGATTTAATTTCCAAGCTAAGATCAGACTAGGCGAGAAACATTCCGATCCAATTAAAAAGTCCAATTAAGTAATTCAAATAAGTGTGTGTGTTTAGATGTCAAAGCTCAAACAGACATGAAATAGCAAGATTAGAAAAGCACAATAAAACGAACTAAAAAGTGTCCGTTGTTATGATTGTAAACTAATTATATTTATAAACAATGCTGAAGTCTTCTGCTGCTGATCCCAGTCGGTTGTAGAATATTTAACGGGAAGCAACTTGACCTTGACCCCAGAGCATAGGCCTAACCTGCCCCAAAAGCGTGGAGTTAAAAAGTGGCGGTCGATATGGGAGAGGAGTTGGTTCGCGCATGCGCCACTATTGTCGCCGCCCAATCGATCCGCCCGCCCACGTGACGCAACGCATTTGCGGGGATTCTTTGCGGACAACTTGCTTAACGGTTACACTACACTTGTTAAACACGTCACAACGTGAATACTTACATTACAATCAATCCTAGAAAATAACTAAGCCCTTTTTCTTTTCCGATTATGACGAAACCTTTTTTCTTAAGTTTTCTGCAGATTTTCTTTGCTGAACATTAAAAGTTATGTTAATAATAATAATAATTAAAAAATTGCAAACTGGGGATTTGTACGGGCTATTAAAACTGGATTCTGACTCTAATGTTTTCTAAATTTCACAAAAATATTGCTACAACGCAATGGTTGTTTAAATGTGTTCAGAACCTTTTATAGAAGATTCATAATCATGGGTGTAGGTAGATAGTATTGTATGCAACTGTACTTTAGGTATTAAAACACTCATGTGATAAACCTACCTACATTCGTGTTTTAATACCCCTAAATAAACAACAGTTGCATAAATAACTATTATTGTTCGTTAAAATATCTCTTCTATAAATATTGCATGTGTATACTCGTCGCTGTAGGTTACGACTTTACGAGACTTCTCGATATTCGTATTTTGCACAGCATTTGTTAATTTATGTTACTTAAAAAAAACTTAAATATTTAACTGTTAAACTTCGATCAAGAGGACCCTATGTCCGGTCAGTCTCAAAAAAGGCACCTGAAATAGCGTCCCACTTACAAACTGGGTGTTTATTTTGCACAAAGTAAGTGATAAAAGATGTGTTTTTGTACAAAATAAGCTTACTTTGTACAAAATAAGTGACATTAAATGTGAGTTTTTCAAAATAAGAGGTGATTATGTACAAAATAAGCGCCAAGTTTGTAAGTGGGACTCTATTTGAGGTGCCATTTTTGCGTACTGTTTTAGTTCGTGAAGCGTTATCTAGGATATTCTTGATCGAAGCTGTTAAAGTTAATTCAAAAGTCATGTTTACCAATTTTTTTTTATATAAAATTAGTTGTCTGCCACTTATCCTTTTGTCAACATCTTTGTCCGATATAAAGATAAAAATCACTTTAACCTTTGATGGTAACCTGTATCAAAATGTTTTTCTACAATACAACAGATAACAATATTGTGGTATTTGAATGACGACACGTAATATTGTCTATCTGGTTTGTAGTTGTAGCATTCCTGCATTCCATTATTCCATACATTTTTAGTTGATAATGTTGATAACAAAATATTAGACACAATAAAATAAAATAGCTGGATAAAAATAGCTAAATATCTTTATATAAATGAGTGCCTATTACTTTTTCCGGCTCCATCATCAGACCCTGGACCTGGATCTCCCATCAGAGTACTTGACAAGATGAACCAAACGATCTCAAACTGAATGAAGTTGTATGGTTTTATTACAGAGTGCCTTTGGCCTTCTTTTGGCTTCATAATCAGACCCTGGACACCGCGGTCTCCCATCAAAGTATTTATCAAGATAAATCACACGAGCCCAAACTCGATGGGGTTGCATGGTTTTATAAGAGTTCCTGTGGCCTTCTTCCGGCTCTATCATCAGACCATTGACATCGTCTCCCATTAGAGTACTTGTTAAGACGAATCAAGCGGACCCAAACTCGATGGAATATGCTTTTATTACAGAGTTCTTGTGGCATTCTTCCGGTCCATCATAAAATACTATTTCTCAACAGAGAACTGGCCAAGATCAAGACGAATTAAACGAGCCTAAACTCGATGGGGGTTGTATGGTTTTGTTACGTGGACTTCTTCCGGCTCCATCATTAGAACCTGGACCATAAGAATAAATAAAACTGTTTATTCTTATGCCTGGACAACGTCTTCCACAGAGTACTTGTCAAATGAATCAAACAAGCCCAAACTTGATGAGATTGTATGATTTTATTTATTATAGAGTTCCTGTGGCCTTCTTTCGGCTCCATCACCAGACCCTGGACACTATCTCCTAACAGAGTACTTTTTCTTCGACTGTCATAAATCTAGCAGTTGATCCGTCATTTGGTTATTATTGTTTAACACGGATGTTTCGTGTCACATTGATTGGCAAAGGGTATGACATTCAAGCTCAGTTAAGATTTCCATCCATCTTAATATCATATAAAAAAATATCTTGTTAATAAAAAAACTAAAAAAATGTGTAACAAAGATTATGATCAGCTATTCAAAATGTGTAAAATTTTGCATGTAGACAAGAAAGTAAAGTTTCTCATTGCACTAGAAAACTATTTTTGTGATGATTTTAAAACAAAAAGAGTGTACAACCATAACACCAGGAGAGCAAATGATGGTATTCTGGTGCAACCTCGTTCTAAGAATTATTATGGTGAAAGAACATCAATGTATATGGTACCGAAAATATTTAATTAGTACAATCTATTAAGACAAATTCCAGCTTTGAGTAAAAATGTGTTAAAAACTAGATTCAAAAATTCTCTTTTGGACGAAATAACAAAATAATTTTATTTATGTTGTAAATTAATCCTTATTTATATAATTATACCTAAAAGTAACTTGCATGTTTTGTGAGGTAGGTATGTGTGATGAATTGTTAAAGAGCGCACATCCCGCCAAAAAACTGTATTCACAGTTTGGCAGGAAATTATATATGTGAATATCTGTAACCTTGTGATAAATAAATAAATAAAAAAAAAAACAAAAAAGATGGAAATAAAAAAAATTAAAAAGCAAAACCTTCAAAAATCACCTCTAAAAAAATAAGAAATAATGTTCAAATCAATTAATTAAAAAAACCGTCTAATGAAGTTGGGTGGGGCTTTTAGAATGAAAAAAATAGAATAAAATATTTATTGACAAAATTAAAAATTTTGAAAAAACCCACGACAGTTAAAATTGTTACTTTTGAAATTCATAAGAGTAAAATAAGTTTTACGAATATCCCCCGACTAAAAGTGATGTAAGTACTTTACATATTTATCCACCTATTCATAAATTACAAACCCAAGAGAAATCCGTTGGGGCTGCCATTGCCTGCCCCCAAATTAACTAATATTTTGCAATTGGAATTAATTATCTCAAGTCAAGTCAAGTCTAAACTGTCGTGGGTTTTTTCAAAATTTTTAATTTTGCTTT
The DNA here is from genome assembly GCA_950108535.1 of Agriphila straminella. Classification (NCBI taxonomy): domain Eukaryota; kingdom Metazoa; phylum Arthropoda; class Insecta; order Lepidoptera; family Crambidae; genus Agriphila; species Agriphila straminella. The sequence goes on from OX467308.1 coordinate 10,881,304, forward strand.
TTATTTTAAACTTTTTAAAGAATTCATACGTTATCTACTCTAAAAACGGCATCTAAATCGGTCAAACCGTTCGGAAATTGATTACTACAGCGCCCCCTAACTCTCAACACCATAAGACCAAGAATCATCGCCGATAAACTACAAACCCATTATACAGTCAATCACAAACCCATTATTGAAAACCACATCCAAATCCGACGAATTTTGGTTTTGCACAAGCAAATGTTTACTGCAGCGCCCCCTGGTAAGTTGTAAACGTAACACCTATCTAAGAACTGAAAACCGCATTAAAATCGGACCAGTGGTTTTGGAGATAAATGGTAACATTGGTTTGCACACACACTCTCTCACCCCAAACGTATAAACCGTCTCCGTTCCGTCGTCGTGGGTAAAAACGACACAATTTATAAAAATAATAAATTACCTCCGGACTTTAATAGAAGTTATTTCTTCCTTGTTTAGAGCTGTTTTTTTTAAGGTTTTTGAAGGAGGTTTTGCCTTTTTAAAAAGCCTTTTTATTAGTTTTAATCTTACAATTTATACAAAAAAGAACAAAGCTTACAACTTCAAAAATTCCCAAAAAAAAACTATTTCGGTTTTTATTTCTTAATTTTTAGATACTGGGAACTACGAGTAGGTTTGCCCCTACACTACAGGGTTTTGATTATGCTTAAATTAAAGTATTATTCTTATGAGTGAAGCTAACTAGCTGTAAAGCAACTTCATAATTTAAATTATATCTGAAAGCCTTTTAAAGCTGCTCTCATAATTATCAATATCGTAAATAAACATGGTTCTCATTCGTTTATGTGTTGATTGAGATGTGATGTTATGGCTGGTATACCCAGGCCACTCGGTCCCCAACCAATATATTACGCCATTTATATTCTCATTAGTTGTTTCATTTGATCAGATTACTTACGCTCCCTTGAGGAGGCAACTCATCACTTCTTGTAAGCGTCATGTTAGGTAAGGTTCCACTTAAACTTACCAGAGCGAAAGATTAAACGTACCTACGAGGAAAATTATAAAAGTATGTACGGCTACGGACAGTATGTCAATTGATTTAGTTTTTGCGAAAATTGCTTTTGTATTGCAATATTATAAAATTACCTTGAGATCGAATCAAAAAGTATTCGAAAGGATAAATAATATTTGGGGAGAAATAGTATAAGTAATATTATTACAATAAAATGTAGGTCATTCATTTCGTTTTATTGAATAATAAAAGGAGCATCATGTATTAATCAATTATTCGTGGTAATGATGAATAATATTTTTCGTTAATATTGTATAACATTTGTCGTCATCCTTAAAGGAAAATCAAAACCAGAGTTAATTTGGAATTAATTGCCTCGTAGAATTAGAACTGCGTTCGTATTGCTCATTCTCACGTGAATAATAATTTCAGTCGGTCAATGTCAACGATAAGCCAACGTTAAAGCGGTCTCCCTCCGCAGATAAAACTGAACTGGAATGAGATATAACTATTTTTTTATTTGCGATGTGCTTGGATAAAGGCATTTAACGTGTTAGGGCACAAATAAGTAGTTAGCGAAGATACCGGTGAAGCGGAATTAGAATGAAGTGCGCGCCGCGACTCGCCGCGGCCATGTGCCACGTCATTGCCGTGACCCACTGACATAGATCCGCGGGGCCGCCTGCACCGATATCTGCACGCTCTGCGCTCTTCCTCTACTGCCCCCTTACAATTTTTATTTTATCGCACTGTATTTTAGATGAAGAACGTTTGTTCATAATATTGTGATTACGTGATTAACTAATGCCAGTAGAAAAACGCTATCGTTCGTGAGCAGATCTCTATTTATTTTCACTTTCAGATGCTTCTTGCGTCCAATAATGAGCATGAATAAAACGGCATGAACATGCCATTTTGATGTGTCACTTCTTATCTTTAATTAATCGCTGTGAGAGTTATTAACGTAAATTTTTTAATAGAAATACAAAAAGCTGTTGTGTTATTATATTTAGGTATAAAGCTATCTTAGCTATATATGATATTTGAGATAAAATTATGTTCCGTAAAATGTATCTATAACGTTGTGTAGCGTTATGCAATAAATGACCTCGTTATCTAAATTGTACACTTGACACGAATACTGTTCCATTTCACTTTCATGTAGGTACAGGCGGCTACGTCACGCAGCGCGCTGTTCCGTTGCGTCTGTGGCTGTCACACGGACCAGCCAGCACACGACTCGGGCTTGTGTAACGGAACGTTGTTGCAGTTGTCTAAGATTCCACATGGACGTGGTGGATGATCCTAAAATAATATTTAATGTTATTTTACATAACATCTCTCCCGTCCATATTCTTGCATGATAAAGAATACATTTTCCAGTTAAAAAAAATGTTATTCCTTTGCTTTTCCGATGGATGAAATTACAAAAAAACCGTAGTTTATGATACAAGGTTGTAAACTCGTCACTCGTCATCGGGGTTGGTAAGGAGGTTTTGTGGAACGATTCTCTCGATTCTAGAACTCGTGACGTTAATTTTTTACAAATTCTCTACAAATGCTCTACAAATTTTCTTTATATACAGTATGTAGTACTATTGTAATAAAAATTAAAAATTAAACCGTAAGCAAAAACGCACGGCGTGCATTAAAATCAACTTACGGCTCGCTGTACTGTCATCGAAAGCTCACATTTTCGAGCAACTGTATTGAAAATTATGTATTTTTACTTTCACGTTTTGTCCCATACAATTTTATGCCGTAATAGGTTGTACCTTCTTTATATAAGACGTGCGAAACATGAAATTGATTAACAGATTCGTCAAGGTAATAAAATTTACATTTCGTTGAAGAAAATGAAAGACTTAATGAAAACAGAGAGAATTAATTAAAATTAAATCAAAATTGTTTATTATTGTTTCGCAACAAATGAAGAGCAATGAAAATAGCAAACAAAATATTTTGATATCGGTGATACGTCGTATTAATTCGTAAGTGGTCGGTTTTATTCGACTCGGTTTCAATGAGTGTCGTGGTGACGAGCGAGATCGTAGAGGCCGGCAAAATAGAAGTAGTGTAGGTGTGACTGGAGCAGCAACACTTTTAGCTTCGAGTTGAGTCAGTCTGGCTTCTCCCGCCCGCAGCCGCGCCGCCCGCCGCTGTCGCCGCCGCCGATGATCTGCGTCGTGTCGCGCCGCGCCGCCGCTGTGTTGATAATTTGTGTAGCGGTGAACGAAAAGGACGTATGTATATGTACGTCTCGTCTTTCAGTTGACTTTCATCGTCGTTTTGTGACGAACGTTTCGCACGGATATCGATAGAAAATTGCACTATCGCTACGTAATAAAGTTAAAGCCCGTTTTGCCGTCACACTTTACCTTCATGAGACTCGTTAATAGTTGCAAAAAGTTCGCAGAGTAGTTTAAAGGTTTAATGTTTTGTGTGCGATCTCGAAATCTCTACAATAAAAAATAGCGTCGCGGCGAGCTTGGCGCAATGCAGTGTGTGTTTGGTTGCGGATACGAACAGTGTTATACAAAGTTGGTCCAGGGAGACGCTCGTCTCAAAAACAGTGGCATTAAGCACCTGTGGAATGTGCTTTAGTCATGCTGCCCATGGTGCAGCCGGAACCGGTGATCTTCAACTGTGGAGGTCACTCCGATAGGGCCGCCACACCGTCCGACACCTTGCCCCCCTCGCTCACGCCAGATTCTGAAGTTGACGACTTTGTAGATATCTTCTTTGATGTCGACGTTGGGGATAACACCTTTCCGAGGTAATTGGTTCATTGTCGACATATTATGCAATTTTTGGAAACTTTCTCATTTTTCTACAGCTTGTCGATGATATCTTAGCAAGCATAACTTCACGCCTTAGTATATAACGTCACTCATGTTGCGAAATAGTATTCACATGATTTATTTGAACTCACAAAATATTAGCGTTGTTGCTTTAGTAAACGTTGTGAAATAAATTACCAAAACAACAAAAACATTATACTTCTAAACAATCCTGCGGTTATCTTATTTTGATTTGATTCGTAGGAAAATATAATAAAAATAATGGTTCCATACTATTTTCAGTTCTTATCTGCTGCACTATCTATCTATACATTAATACAATCTTTGAGCTTAATGACAATAAAGTCGGTAAGCTAATTTTTCAGCAAAAACATCAACCTTGGTGATTCGAAATAAAGAAGCTACCTACATTTTTTGATAATTTGCTGAAATTTGAAACTAAAATATTTAACACAGAAAAATAAAAACATTTTAATAATTTTCTCTCAATAAATGTTTTATTTTTTAATGGATCAAATAGCTGTTGTTGAAATCTAGGTATGAAGTAGGCTCCATATTTAGAATCACGAGTAGAATGAACACCCATAAGCTTAGTCTAGCCATTACGCTACTTGTACATAAGTATGCTATATTCATTCTTACTTATGGTGCGTAATCCTATAATGATTACGCATTTCTACGTCGAAACACTAACTTTCCCTAATAGCTAAGCTACTCCTACGTCAGTTTCACTCCATGCCATGTCGACAGATGCCAATGTACCCGTAATGCATTGGGGGGTTTCAGGAATTTATCAAAATTTCTTAAAATTGGGTTCCATTCATCAAAAGGAAGGATCACTTGGTTGTCTGTCTGTCAACAGTCCTTTTATCAGGAACTCGTATACGTATCGACTTGGAATTAATATCAAATACAAGGAAAAATAGCCCTGTGAAAAATAAAGCTTCAAAGGCTCAAAGTCAATTCGCATAATTTCAGTTGACCTACAATAATTTTGTAGGAAACTGCTGTTTGCACCCACAGATGGTGTTGGAAAGAACAACGACCATTTAACGACATGTCAATAGCTAGCTTTTAAAAAAGTACATATAATGAAAATAAAATTATATTATTTGAATAGTTGCTATGACCGTAGAACACTAGTATTCATTGAATTTTAATTTGACAATCAGATAAATTTGTAACGGTAAAATCAATATGTTCTAGTATTTATATTCATATTGTAATTAGTGCCAATCTTAATAATGACTTTTCTCTATTTCTGTATTGGCTATTTTTATTTTTATTAGCTAGCAATCTATAAATAACAATAAAAATGCAATTTTATGAGCTATTTTACTTCTCTATAAACGATAATTGATAAAATCATAATTTTGATAGGTTAGAAATGGGCGGCGTTCTTTATTTAACTAAAAATTAAGTATAGAGTTAAAACACTAGGCGCTACTAAAAAATAATTCGCTGCCTAAGTTAGTTAATTAATGTTCTCTATTCTACCCAAATGCTGTACCCTAAAAGAGTAATCTTACACCTTTGACAGGCTTTGACTTGTACTATTAGCTGTTATTCTGTGGTAATATTGCAGGCAGTATATTTGGTTAATCCGGGTGTAAACTTACTCTTCGTTTATTAATAAGGCCATAATAGTACGGACAAAACCGCACACAAAAGCAAGTTTTACGAATAATAACAGCAAATGACTCGGACCACTAAGACCCATAATGATTGCGGGTCACTCGAAACAGATAAAATTCATGCTACCAAGATAACAACTGACTTTAGTAAACATATTAATCCAATCGAAGTCAATTTGCTTATATTTGAGTGCATAAATAGCAATATTATTATTATATCGACATATTATTTTATGCAAATATAATGTTGAAATCCTAATTCTAATTTGCCAAAAAAAGGCATTGACCATTTTTACTTAAAACTTCACTTGTGGATTTAGAATTGTATTTAATAAATTATATAGGTAGTAAAAAAGCATATATGTTAATTGGCCATGCCGAATAAAATAATATAGCACAAAATTAAGTGATGTGTGATGCGATGCATGATGGATGATAACGTCGGAACAGTTGTCACATGTGGAGACATGCCTATTAACGTGAGAAAAAATGGAATACCTTGCCCAAAACAAGTCGTATTGAATAAAACATTGGAATATATGCATTGAACATTTTGAGAAAATCACTAACATCCTTTATTGTAATTTTTGAAACATTAACTATTCCGTTCTAAAGAAAATTTGTTGCACATGCACTGTATATTGATAGTAAATTTGCTATTCTCTTGATAAAAATTTTTGCAAAACGGCTTGGAATAAAAAATCCAATTTCTCCTCAAAATCTATGCTAGATAAGTGATATTCTATTTTGCTTTTTTTCTGAACGTAGAAATGTTACCGCTATTGTGCATAAATCAGTTAGAGTGCAGACTAACTAGTTAATCTACAGATTGTCTAACTACTAACGACCAAGCATCGGTTAAGTTAATAAAACATGTTTTTTAATTGAAAAAAAAGTGTAATCACATAAAAGTGGGTAGACACAAAAGCAAGGGAACCAAAAAACGTGTTTTTGTAAAATTTACTATCAATAGAGGTCGTAACTTCCTGAAGCCTTGGTCATTTCGCTCACTGTCTTCCGTGATTTAACGGTGTAGCATCCCATCCGATTATCCTAATTAATGTACATATTAACGTATTACGTACTCTAGCGGTAACAGAAATAAAAAAAAATGGCTGTGACATACGGACGGACAGACAGACAGACATGACGAATCTATAGGAGATCCGTTTTTTGCCATTTTGGCTACGGAACCCTAAAAACTTAAAACGTTACACGCTAGTACAAATATATCAAAGAAACCGTGCAAAGAGGATTGTCAACCACGTGGTCTCCATACAAACGGCGATAACGTTTCCCACCCTCTTAAACCTTAACCTACAGTAATTAATTTTTGGTATTTTTTTGAAATGCCTAAATACTAGGGCTGTACGTTTTGATTTTTTAAATATCTATAATAGATTTCGAAATATTTGCATTTTAGTGATTTCATACAAAACACAGAAGTGCCAATATTTTCAAATATACAATGAATATTTTAAAAATCAAAACGTACAGCCCTAGTTTTTAGGCATTTCAAAAACATACCAAAAATTCATTGCTGATAGGTTAAGGTTTAGAGGGTGGGAAACGTTATCGCCGTTTGTATGGAAACCACGTGGTTGACAATCCTCTTAAAGGACAGGAAAACTAGATAAAACGTTACGTAAATGCTTACTATCCAGTAAGCTATTCAGTTAATCTTGACCTATTAGGCTTGTTAGCTGAATACTAAATTACGTCTTAATTTGACATTGTATTTGACGTCCCTCTGGCTGATAAAGTACAACACGTAAAATTTAATGAGAACAACACGAACGTACAAACGGGTGAAATAGTTTGCATTTCACCTGTGTTACGCAAAACGTAACAAAATATTTATCAAAAATTTGATTTCAAATTCTGCTCGTTGATGTCTTTTCTATGTAAGTATGAACATTTTAAATTTTTGAAATAGGGTAGGACGTTCAGAAGATACCTATTCGATTTTCGTGATTAATTTGTGTTTTTTTATCAGTTTAAATTCCATGTCCATAATATTTATTGACTCATTGGCATGACAACATTGACATGGAAATTAAAGTCATGCATGCAACATGCACAACATTATACACAAGCTTCATCTCGTGGACATTTGAAAAATCACTAGTGAAACTTTGACCAAGAAGAAAAGTATGTTATTATATTTTAATCCACGTTATAAACTGTGTGTCAAAATTCATCCAAATTCGTTTAGCCGTGTTTGCGTGGTTGAGTAAAAAATATACAAACTGTCACATTTTGCAATATTATAGTTTGGTCTGTCAGTACGTCAGTAGGGTTAGAATTGAAATCGGATTTAATTCCTACAAAAGGTTTTATTGTTTTAATGACATCTTTTGTTGCCCTATATGACTGTCCTAGATTTTGAAACTTTAAACATAGGTCAGATCTTGAAAGCAATGCAATATTATGGTGTCATTGAGCTGATCTGATGATGGATCCGGAAGAAGGCCACAGGAGATCTATAATGAAACCATACAACCCCATCGTGTTTGGGCTCGTTAGAATCGTCTTGACGAGTACTCTAATGGGAGACGAGGCCCAGGGTCTGATGATGAAGCTGGAAGGCCATGCCATAGGAACTCAATATTGAAACCGTGCAACCCCATCGAGTTGGGGCTCGTTTGAATCGTCTTGACGAGCACTTTGTTAAGAAATAGTCTCCAGGGTCTGATGACGGAGCCGGAGAAGGACACAGGAACTATTTAATAAAACCACGCCACCCCATCGAGTTTGGGCTTGTTTGACTCGTCTTGAGGAGTATTTTGTTGGGAACTAGTTTCCAGGGCCTGATGATGGAGCCGGAAAAAGGATACAGGAACTCTTTAATCAAACCAAATAAAACCATACAAACCCATCGAGTTTGGGCTCGTTTGAATCGTCTTTACGAGTACTTAGTTGGGAATTAGTTTCCAGGGCCTGATGATGGAGCCGGAAGAAGGATAAAGGAACTCTTTAATAAAACTACGCAACCCCATCGAGTTTGGGCTCGTTTGCATCGTCTTGACGAGTACTTTCTTTCTTGGGAAATAGTTTCCAGGGTCTGATGATGGAGCCGGACGAAGGAACCAGGAACTCATCATAAAACCACGCTATCCCATCGTGTTTGGGCTCGTTTGAATCGGTTTGACGAGTACTTTGTTGGCAAATAATTTCCAGGGTCTAATGATGGAGCTGGAATAAGGCCACTGGAACTCTGTAATAAAACCATACAATCCCATCGAGTTTGAGCTTGTTTGAATCGTCTTGACGACTGTTTTGATAGAAGATGGTATATAGCTTTAGATCGTTAACTAAAAAGCAGAAAATAATAATTTACAAAAAAAAAAAAATTTTAAACACGATTTTAAAACGCACTAAAAATTATAAAAATCGGACTAAAAACAAAATTATAAACAGACTAGTAAAACAGATCCTAAAAAGAATAAAATAAACTGTAAATATTTATATTATAACCCTATAACTACAGAAGTTTTAAACCTAAAAACGTGGGGCGCATTTTGTAAAATTGACTTTAGCATGCGCCCCAAGTTTTTAGGTTTAATATTTCTGTAGTTATAGGGTTCTAATATAAATATTTACAGAAGAATTATTTATTTTATACTTTTTAGGATCTGTTTATACTAGTCTGTTTTAATTTAATGTTTTTTTGGTTTAATTCTACTGACGTAAATAGTATGATTGTCTAGACTAGAGCTGCTATTAATAAAACAGAAGCTCTTTACTTGAATGTTGTGCGAGTCAAATGACATGCAAGTGCTGATACAGAAACCATCTCAAAATATAATACAATGCGTATCACAACATTGTCGTAGCGTTTTGCATACGTAGTATCGAATAAATAGTGAAGCCTGTTATAAACTAATTATATTTTGCACTCAGATAGTAGGTAAATGTTTTGGCAATCACTTTCACCTGTTGTTGGACTGTCATGTTGGGGAAGAGACAGATTGATTGATATCGGTAATACACGCCGCTGCCGCCGTTTGATATTGGCTAACTAAGGTAACATAGGTACTTACCTAGTTTTTAAGAATTTTCTTAAGAATAAATATTTTCATAAAAAATATACCAATTTCCATTGCACAAATAATCTCCAAGAATATTTACTCTAGTTTTGTGTAATTATTTAAATAGGTATGCTGATACGACTGGATTTAATATTCATACCCTGCTTGTAGGAATATTATTATTTAATCTATATCTTAGGCAATATGCTGACTTATTCCGATAAAGGGTGATCTGATATGTGTACCTCATTGATAAGATAAAGTAGTCGGTTTGCTCGAGTATAAATAATCGCTTTAGCACTCAAAAGTAGTAAAACCGGGAGACATTACTTAATAAAAATAACATAAGCCAAGAACTGATAAACAACATTTTTCTTGGCTGAAATGAAACCCTGGCTGAAACAGATAAAGCATTTTAAGTAAGATTGTCTTTTGTTTTGTTTTGTAAATGTTAATTTGGTATAGAATTTCTGAAATAACTTATTTCCCAAAAGATAAATCTCTTGTGCTGTGTAACTATCGCATTGGGTTAGATAGTACATGTAATGATAGTTATAAGTTTGTGTGTGTAAAATAAAATAAAATAAAAATAATATTCTCGATTACAAAATCTGTATGGGAGGAAAATGGAAAACTAACTTATATTAGTAAGCATTTTTATATCGGCAATTCGGTTATGGGATATCCCGCGGGATCGTTAAGGCGAGGTCAGTTCACGAAATTTACTCTTTCACTATGTCTTTAGAATAAGGTTGAATATTGCATAACTTTAATTGACGCTTCGCCAGAAATTAGACGAATTTTAGTACATTTTTATTGATTTCTGAAATACTGGATCATTTATTAAAAATGTACTCGGTTATTGTGTTAGATCGATAAAAAAGCTATCCTTTTTGCATAAAAAATCATATCACGTCGTTGAAAATTACGAAATCTGACGATTTGAAATTTATTTTTATAAGTTTTTATGGTGTTATTCAGGATTTTTTTTACAGAGTTACCATACCATTTTTCAATATTCTGTTCGGTTACTTTGCTTCTTTGTTCTTTTTCGTCTACAATAATTTTTGTGAAGTAGAATTTTACATCAGTTCTTCACATTGGAAGTTCAAAAATCAGACTTTTCATCAGATCGTGAACTGGCCTCGCCTTAATTTTAGTTAATGTAAACGAAGTTACTAGCGCTCGCTATTTAGCAATATCACAGAATATTTAATAGTACTAACCCAATATGTTAATTATTTGACACCTTTTGTCTGCATTTGCAGCTTTATAACAAGGCACTCGAATTTAATAAGTTTACAGTAATTTACCCGTGAAACTTTTAAGTATTGCATTTTAGTATTCATAATTGCGACACCATTTCTGTCTATTGCATAATATAACAATGCCTAGTCAGTTTTTACGAGTCACTTTAGTTTTTGTGATATTTGATGGAAATGGGAATCGAGTTCGGTCTTCACGATCCGTAGTCAATCAATTTAGATGAGTTCTCTTTTTTTCTGCATAGGTGCCGATATCTCCGCTAGCCTTTAGTCACAGCTCGCACGAAATATCTTCAACATTAATCTGACAATTTCAGTTAACAGTTCCATTACCATTCGACTGATAAAAACCTGTTATTAGGTTTCTGAATTTATGGTTTGTTGCTCTATGGAATATGAATAGGTAACTTACTACGTGTAAATTGCTGCTAAGGGCTTTCGATTAGCTAAACTCTTAGTATAAGAACGCATTTTAAGCAACGCGAATGTAAATGATAAACATATTCATGTTTCCTTATTTATGTATACAGGTGCTTTATTTATATACAACCTGTATTTTTTGATATCCCATAACTCCTGAGGTTATATTCTAAAGGTCAAAATATTAATAAAAAACTCCCAGAACATGTGGTCCAAAAATGCATTAGTTTTGAAGATATCATTAAACTTAATCTTATTATTCACTTCTCAAGCTTACGCGCTCACTAGACATGAAATAAAATCTTATTACTTCAAAAGTTTTTACCCTTTAAATTAAATTTGCTAAATACTCTTATTAATTTGGATTTAATTACTCCGACTCAACAATTTTGCGTGCTATTTGTTAATAGCTGAATGAGAGGAATTTAATATTATTACGAACATCTACAGTGTACCTTGTTCATATGCAAAATAAATAAATTTCATTTCAATTTCATTTCAATTTCATTTCAATTTCATTTCAATTTCATTTCAATTTCATTTCAATTTCATTTCAATTTCATTTCAATTTCATTTCAATTTCATTTCAATTTCATTTCAATTTCATTTCAATTTCATTTCATTTCAATTTCATTTCAATTTCATTTCAATTTCATTGCAATTTCATTTCCATTTCATTTTATTTTCATTTCAATTTCATTTCTATTAAGATTATACCTTACTTATAAGATTTTACTTAATGAATTTATTAATTCATATTTAGAGGCACGGAAATGCTATGCTGCCATATTTCACATAAAATGTTTGTTTTATTGACTTTGTATTATTATGTGAAAAAAATATTTCTTACGCTATTTAGATTTTATTTCATGGCCTCATTAATACCCCAGTGTGTCGTGCTATTTACAGGACATCCTGAATATATTTGAAACATAAATTTTCCACAGCACTAATAAAATTGAATTGAATGTGTCTATCACAAGTTTTTCAAATATGTTTATTATTATTATTATTAGTCGAAGCCCGAAGCCTATTAAAATATGATTTTCTTACAGGCAGACAGTACTGTATGGTCTTGTTATTCAGAAAATTTATTAAATTCTTTACCATTCAATGTATGTACCTACCTACCCATTTAATTTTATATATAATTTTTCTGTCTTTGTATAGCATAAGCTCACGAAATGCTTACAATCTAATGTAGTTCGCACAAAAAGGTTTACGAGTTTATTATACGAGTAATTAAATTCCATAATTTATCCTATTATTTTATGAGCACAATGCACATCAATTCTCACATTGTTCGCGTGAAAATTATGAATTTCAAGAGATTTAGATTAAAATATTTATACATTTCGTGTTGTTCTGTTCAGTGAAGGCAATATTAGTCTGTACATTATAAACGCACCTTTAGACACTAAAATAGCGTTGGTCCCCAAAAAATTGCTTTATAGATATTTTTGGGTGTTCTTAAGATTAATATTAGTAACTGTAATAAATGTAGGTTAAAAGTATACAAGTTTGTAGCTTGACGGACGGTACTCGGCAAACTTCAAAGTTTTCGGACCCTTCTCAGGTTTCGTTTTATAACTTTTAAAAAGTTCCTTCTGCGGAAAAAGTATTATAACGTTTTTAGCGAAACACATTTTGAGAAATTCTTAGTTGGTCACTGGTTGTGCTAATAGGAAAGGATCATGCCGGATTACGGGCCATGATGCGTCTAAAACATACATAGGGTATGTATTATTATTAAGTACATATGAAAATGGTTTCATAATAAACAAGAAATTACTAAAACAAAACCAGGAAACATGTTTTATTTTCATTCTTTGATGAAATAATTCAGTTACTACTACTCAATATCCTTTGATTATTCACAAAATGTTATCTAGCATTTAGGCGTCAATAAATATTATATTCCTTGTAATCACTACGTTTTATCCTTATTGGTCAGTAATAGTGCTGCGATAATCTACGTTATCGAGATATCTGCGATAATATTGCAGTTTTAAACGGTCACCTTCGTATACCCGGGCTTTCCTAAAGTTGCTTAACTTTCGTTATCGCAGTCACACATGGTCTCTCTTCAAAAGTAGCTTAACATTCATTATTGCAGTCCCAAACGGTCACCAATCCCAAACCTAGAGTTGCTTAAATTTCGTTATCGCAGTACCAAATGGTCACCCATCTTAACCGTCGATTTACAAGAACTTGAGAAAGGCTTCTTGAGGTTCAGATTTCTCATTTCTCCCGCGTTATAATTTATTTTAATGATATTTTTCCCACATTATCTCGAAGCCATTTCTATAGTATATCGGTAGTTTCATCAAAGCTCAATCATGGCACAGAATAGATTGATCGTGGCCCAGCTCTCATAGTAAATCTGGCATGGTCCTTTATTTCCTGACATGGAAACTAGTTACAAAAGTCAGCTTCAATGACGGCCAGAAGGGTAAATTTTCGCAATAAGTGCGAGATTGTAGTTTTAGTTGTCTTGAAAAAATATTGGTTAAATCAATAATTTTGCATGGAAAATCTTATGAAATTATGCTGTAAATTAGTTATTCACATTATTTGCTGAGCATCTTGCATTTATATTTGTTTGCGGAAGTAAGCTACATTTTCTTTTTTCACAATTATTTAGCGTTAAATGAATTAAGCATAAACGTACGTAGCCTCATAAGATCAATAGTTCCTTGTTATCTGAAAAAAAAAGAAATTCTTTGGGAATCTTATTACGAAAATGTCATATTTCAAATGCTGTTTTCGGGACCACGAAATTTATCCCGCTCGGTAGCGCTACTGCTGCTGGAGACCTTTGTACGGGAATTTACCCCCAATTTTCCCATTTATTTTAAATATTTAATTTTTTTTATTTTATCTAAAAATGGTTGATACTTACAATAATTTAATATTATTATTATATAATACATATTATATTATACTACAAGAACTATTGTTTATCAGAAAGGTTTCCATGTAGCGATATGGCCAAGCCACATATACATATTTTGACTAAGGTGTAGGACTGTAGAGTTTTTGAAGTTAGGGCGCGTAGAGTTAGAAGCTTGGCTCTACATGAAGTCTGATAACTTTTTGACAGTGCGACTGTGCGAGCCATATGGATGTCTTGGCTACAATTAATGAAGTTAACATAGGTCTTTTAAGATATATGGATCTTTCTTGTGTTTTTCACACTATGGTCGCCCAAAAAACATACGTCCGGTCTTAAATAAGTGTAGTGCAATTCTTAGTGTGTGTTGTAAAATTAAATTGTGATTTTCCAAATAAGCCGTTTAAAACGTATAGAAACAGAAACGTGTTACTTATACCATTTGCGTTTTAGCAAGTTTGTAAGGAAATAAAAAAATAATTTCTATTGTAAGATCAAAAAACCGGCCAAGTGCGTGTCGGGCCACGCGCAGTATAGGATTCCGTAGTAAAGTAACCTTATACTATACCATATGGCTGTAACTCTCTGTTTTACACAAATAACGACTATAACTAAGTAATACCTAACTATTTAATGTATGTTTACCTACGATCCAATATTTTTAAGTTGATCGACCACTACTCGTCAACTTGCAATGATATTTTCCTTTTAACTTCATTATATTATGTACTACCAGTCCTGAATTTTTTCACGTATCTAAAAGCAACCACCTGGAAGAGGATGGGGTTGGGGTGGGGGGGCTTGGGGCCGACACTTGACTCGGAACATAATTTTGCACTTAGAGGCTCAATATTTTGCAAACGGATCCCTAAATTGAAAACTGATCTTCACAAACCTACAATATCTTCAAAAGACCTATCTAACGACACCCCATTCTATGAGATTAACGACGAGAAAAAAAAACATCCCCACTTTACATGCAGGCAAAGTACTTAAACTATAAAAATATTTTTCAAGATTTTATTCTATCACTTTTATATGATTGTGTATAATATACACAATCATGCCAAATTACAGCTTTTAGGCACTAATGGCTAATCTACTGAGCTGGCGGACAGACGGACATGGCGAAACTATAAGGGTTCCTTTTTAACTTGACTACGGAACCCTAAGATTACAAAAATATTTTTTTCAAATTAATTTAGACATCAGCATTATTAATTTTTTTTATGCGAGTTTCAGTTAAAGCAAATTCCATCATTGTCATGTTCTTTTTATCCTGTAAGTAAGTGATAAAGCTTCTCTATAATTTTGTGTAAGTAAACATGTCGTTTATCCTGAATCGTGTAGATACATTTTTAATAGTAAATTCATTTTAGAAAACTCTTTAACCACAAACTTAGCAGGTAAATAATAATAACGTATACAACACCTAAATATTTTGAAACAACAGTGATTCGGAAATAATGTTTTTGCTCTAGGTACCTACGTACGTAGGTACCATCTTCATCTAAACTTTTCGCGCACTATTTTCATTTACGTACGAGTAATATAAAATACTGTAAATTACGCGTGTGTGTATCTGCTTTAATAGTGTTTGAAATTTAACAATAGATACATATTTTGACCGAATCGCCTTTTGCAACCTTTGCATATAATTTTGACGTTAAATTTTTTTTTCATTGTTTGCAAATAGATAATTCTGCATTATTTATTGTAGGTAAGTAGTAGTACGGTCAATGTTGATAATAAGAATTCGGCGAGGCGCAGTTAAAACTTGATGACGAATACCTGTTGAGTAACGATTGATAAAGCGAAACCTTCGACAGCGGAACGTTTGCGAACAATACCTACCAACTTTCACCTATTTGGTATCAAGTGACATGACAACTGAATAAAAGTTTGCAGGTATTACAGAGACCTGAGCAACTATAACTAGTAAAACCCCCAGGGAACTATCATGATAAAAAAAAATCGCTTGTCCACATCATTTCCGGCTTTCGGCGTTTTCCTTTTATTCTTTGTTCCATCTACAATGAAATCACTTCATAGAACAAAAGAACATCCCAAAGCAGACAGGATGTAGGCACTAGGAACTGGAGGTTTAAAAAAATTTGGAGAATTATTTATTATACTATTTCTGGTCACGCTTATGGCGCGTTGTTGTTATTCCGAACATTATTATTTCAAGGTTGCACGGCCGTCGCAGTGAGGTTGCGTAGTGGGGCTCCTCGGTAGGCGTTCGACTGGTATCTCTGTCCCTTTTTCGCATTAAGCTTCACTCAGCTTGCTCTGTACTTGGCATTTGATATGTATGAGTCGCGTCAATGTGAATATAACTAGGTATTCCTTGATAGTCATTCCTTTATCATTGTGTTAGTTAGGTATACGTTGAGTTACTTTTGATGGTTCACACACACCAATAAAATATTAAACATCGGGGTCTCTAGATAGGTACAACTACAATGACAAACTATGTAGGTAATCCATTCCAAAACAGCAAACACATGAGTCATATCATAACTAAGTCAAAACAGTAAATAACTACAAGTGATTGAGGAACTGCTCAGATAAAAAGTTTAAGTAAAGTCAAAGAATGTACTCTCATCGCAACTGCTTTGTTTTTAAATTAGTTATGCATGGAAATGATTATCACATTCCCAAATCACTTTTCATTTCAACTACCTACTTTACTTAATAGATTTAATTAGATTTTGGTCCGCTTGTCTTTTCCACTTTAGATTAGTGTTTGATTTCTTTAATAATAGTTTATTTGTTTGCTGCTTCTGTAGAATTGAATCCTGTGACCTCCAACTGGGAGACACATGGAGGGGGACGCAAAGCAAGATGAGCGTGGCAGCGCCGGTTAAGAAGCAAAGAAAAAAGTCAGAAAATAAGCCACAATCGCAAATGTACGTATAGTGCGCATAGGATGTTTTTATATAAGTTTTTATCACACTCATTTTCAATGTAGAACGAATTTGGTCTATGATTCTTAGTTGTAATTTTTTAATTTATATTTTACGCAAGTAGTTTGCATTATGTAGTCGATGATTGCTAGGTGCTCTGCTACATTAGCTTTTTCATCTTAGTCTTCATCTAATTAATAATCTTATCATGTGGACCAATCATTGAAACGTCAGAACAAATATTAATAAACAATAGTCTTTTGTAGAACATGCTTTTACAGAATTATTATGGAGTCTTTAATATGCAAACTAAAATATAATATCACTGGCAAAATGACACTACCTAATTACCTAAAACATGTATTTCAGACAGCGTACTAGCAAAATATCAGCTTATTCGCGATCATCCTAAACGAACTAGTATTTTTGCAGTAACCCTGGGAAAATCTCGAAAGACAATCGAAGTCTGACATACGTATGTCAACGGGCTAAAGCTTTAAAACCTAAATAATTGAATGTTAATAAGATTGTTTATTTTTACTTTTAATTTTATTATTGTTATTACGCTGTTGGTTTTCTTACAAATAAATAAAAAAAAAATGATCATCAGCCATCACAATGTGCATCCTGTGACCCAAAGCAGGCCCTCAATATATTAAAGAGATGAAAACAATTAATTTTCAGCGTTTAATTTGGGCGATTTTTCTTGTTTTCTGGGGATGCAATGATTATTGAGTGGCAGGCGGCAGTGGTGTTAATACACTTTAATTTTAACCATGCTGTTTCTGTACATGCCGAGGTTCTTGAAGGTCGCCTATTGCTGCGGTCACTTAGCAAAATGTGGCTAATGTGAGGCTGCTAAACAAAATTGTTGCGGTTTTACTGCAATGGAATTTGAAACTATGACAAGTGTTCATAATGATGAATCTTTGTATTTCTTGTAAGCTATTAAAGTTTAGGTGCAGCACTAAAATACACTAGGCCGCAACGGGGAACCACGTTATATTTTCATAGAAATATTAAGAAACACTTTCACTTCACAGTCTTGTTGATAAAAAAAATTGAGTATCTCTGCAATGATTTACCTACTTATAAATTAATGGCTGGACCAAATGTTCAACTTATCAATAAGCATTTAAAGCAACTGCACAAACTCTTAAACCTCAAACATACAATAAAATAATTATGATTTAAATTCTATATTAAAATAAAAGTACCGTATTGCGGTTTACATTTTTATTACTTTTTAAGGAAATTAAGAGATGTCTGTATTTCTTTGACAAGCTTAAGTGTCACTTGAACATCCAAATCATCCATATCGACATATAAATCATTGCAGTCATGGTCAAATTTTTCATCAATAAGACTGAGTGTGAAGTGAGCATGTTTCTTGATATTTATATGAAAATAACGTGGTGATCCGTTTTCTTTCCGGCTCAGTATATTAAGATTTATCTATGGTTATCGAAAAACCACGTCACATTTGATTTACTTATGAGAAATTGCGGAAAATTCAGATTCGTCATTCGATATTTGTCGCCTAATCAGCACATCAGTTTTTGTTATTTATTCTGGTAAGAAATCAAATGTTTTAAACTCAGTATTATTCTAACTATTCGTCTGCTGCTCTGTTCTATAGAACCAAGTTGCATAATAATATTATCATATCGCAGTCACTCTCCCACGCTATAAACAATACAAAGGCACGTGCGTTTCATGCCTGTCACACATCCCTTTCACAGCTGAGACTCTGTTATTCATTAAAATAAAATTCAAGTTTCCTACGCAAAAAGATATCAGCAGCTACGTAATCAAGTTTTAGTTAACAGACTAAAAGCAGAGCCAGCTTGTCGTCTAACTATAGATAGTTGATAAAAAATGTTTGAGACATTTATTTGAGAGTTTGAATATCATTGGAGCTCAAATTGTTCTTTTCATAACCGATCAATCGTGGAGTGTCGCTGACTCAACGGTATAAATTATTATTTGGATATATTTGTATAACTAAAAGTAGGATTAAGTAAAGATAAATCACATACAAAGTAATGAAACTGTTGGTGACAACGGTCGACAGCTGCGCTTAACTAAATTCTACCCAGCTTAGGCGACACGCACTTGTAACAAATCTAGAAGACCCGGCACCTTTTAGTTTAGAATTTACAATTTATTAGTTATAATGCGAAAGCAAGTTTCATGTAAGAACTGATTATATTATCATCAATTTCTCACCGATTTCTAATCAAAATGACGTAAGTTAATTACGAATTTGTGAGACTTTGCTCCATTTAAAAACTATTTAGCTGGCTCTGTTTGTTTTTATTTCAAAAGTAATGCTAAACTTATGTGACTTAACTACAAAAAAATTTAAACTGTAATTATGAGTATTACATATAAGTAACAAATCAAATCAATCGTTTTGTTTGTGGTTTATAATACTGTGCCTGTGCTTATACCACATTTACTGTTGACAGGTTATCGATGACCGATCGATAAGTAAGCTAAGAATTAATACTTGTAATAATAACAGTTCTTCAATTATTTACAATAATATTCCTTTTTAATCCGTTGCCGACTTATATTCCCAAAATGTATAAGTATTTGCGTTAGTTAAGGGCCGGAAGTCCCCGAAGCCACCTGCGACCTTGTATGTTCTACCAACCGATGATTGTGACACATGTTGTTAAAAATTTGCTACAACTTTGTCTATTCGTACTTTGCGTCTTGAATTCGGGCGTGTCGTTTGAATTGTAAACCTTTGTTCTTGCAGAAATAAGTGCCACAACGAGAAAAAAAGGCGGGAGCTCGAGAACGAGACTATAAATCAGTTGGAAGAGCTTTTGGGGACGTGTCTCGCTGAAGTAAAGCAGCCGGACAAGAACGGGATCGTCCGGGAGGCGACTCGGCAGATCCAGGACGTGCTGCAGCGGCGGCGCGAGTGCCCCGGCGAGTGCCCGCTGCGCGCCGCGCAGGGCCTGTCGCCCGTGCAGGCCGGCGAGGTCAGCTCCACCCAGCCGCTGTCGCTCGGCGCGGGACACAACTACTCGGAGCTCACCACGCTCATCGAGGTATGACTGCTTCCTTACATTTAGATTACACCTGCTGATAGCTATAACAACCTACTAAAAAAAGGTTTTGTCATGACATGGCATTGTAACCTTGTAGGAATGATTTTTTATACATTTTTCAAGGAAAATGTTTACATATAGTATGTTGATTTTATTATATTATTATGAATACTAAATAATATACTAGAAAAAATACGACTCGCACCAGATCAATACTCAGACGGGAATCGAACCCGCGACCTTTGGATATCCGGTCCAATGCTCTGACCGCTGAGCTACCGAGTCACTAGTGACATCGCCGAATTTCCCGTCTGAGTATTGATCTGGTGCGAGTCGTATTTTTTCTAGTATATTATTTAGTATTGTATAAAAATAGCATTGTGAATGCAAAAATCTCAAATTTAAAAATATTATTATGAACATTATTGGGTCATTCATTTGTCACCAGACCTTTGACATTTGACTCTAATAATGTGAATAATAAGTATTTAAGCACAATAAAATTTAAGACATAAAATTGATATGCAATCTTTGGGCACTTCATTTTCAGGCATTAAAACACTACACTAATAGTCTTGGATGGGTGTTGCTGGAGATAAACGCCAAAGGAGAAATTGAATGCGTTACAGAAAATATCAAAGAATTCACTCTGCAAGACAGAACTGAATTGTATAAGAAATCAATTTTCTCCTGCTTGCATGTGAATGATCATGCGAAGTTGAGACCATTGCTGAGGAACATCCAGAAGTTTGCGTGGGGCTCCGGCGAAGTCGACAGGTTTCACGCTATCCAAGTCAGGCTGCTTCTCAAGAATACTAATGGGATTGAAGGAACGAGGTAAGACACTGGCATTATGTAATTGGTACCGTGGATAGTAAATTTTTAATGAACATCAAAGGTCAATGTTGTGATAATGTGTAATTATGACCCCACAACAGCCATTCCAACGAGTTTCCTTAGTTTCATGGAAAGCAACTCCATGCCGAGTGATTATTTTTTGCTTAAAACTGTTACATCAATATGGCGTAAAAATATAAATATAATAACATCATATTTTATAGGCATGTTTAATGCCACTGCAAAACAACAGCCGATTATCGGCTTTATAACTTTATTTATTTATTGATGTTTCGCCTAATGAAACCCATTTTCAAGATTAATTCTTAGCATTTGATGTGATATTGTGTTGAAAAATGGAGACATATCGGTTATTTCGAAACGTTATGTAGCATATTTTCCTATTTCATTGTGATAGTGGATCGTGACGGACGAACGATAAGAGTCCGATTACCCACCTATTTATGTATGAAATGTGACGCAAAACTGCAAAGTGTATCATAATGCTTTGAATCGATATTGAATATCATCATACACAACACAGAGCTGTATTGTTCACACGAATGTTTTTGAAGTTCTTGCATTATCTATCATTATTTAAGCCTGTTAATAGTCATTTTATATTCAGAGAGCATTCACGATCATGCCGCTTGATCCAGTGGCATGATATCCAGTGGCATGACAGATGGCACTCACAGGCAAGCGGCATGAAGCGGCGTCAGTTACGCGAACAAACAGACAATCTTGATCCAGACCATTTGATCATGCCACTAGCAACATGATCGTGAGTGGTCTCCATAACGTATTCTATGATACACGTGACATAATCGAGTTGACATACGATCCAAGAGTCGCATACGTGTATTGATTGTTCAAGTAAATATAGACGCGAACGTCTTCTGATAATATTTGGTTCTTAAAATCCGATCTGATCTGATTTATTATTCGCTCTTCTTACTGTTATTTACTTTTTTACTTAAAATAGAAACAGAGATATACCAAGAAAGTGGATAGAAGTAGTGTCTTTTAGGAATACTGTGATACAAGAACTTGTTTTATTCTTTTATATTTTCTGCAAATTTTATTTTATTCGCCAAATACGACAATTTTTTAATTTAAACAACAGGTATAAGGTGGCTATTTTATACTGGAGTCATAATATACCTATCCTACCTTTATGTTTATGTATGACTTAAATTGAGGTTATAGCGTCAGACTTAGGTAAAATGGTGGTAGCTATAGCCAGGCGGACTTACCACCAACCAAACTGAGTACAGATAGTACCCCCCCCCCCCTGGGAATCGAACCCGAGGCCCCTGCATCTTACACGGGTGGGCGAACCACTAGACCACAGAGGCGGTTAAAATATCATAATGATCTAACCACTATGTCGTCATCATCTGTTTGTATGTATGGAGAATATGCTAAAATATTTATAATTAAAATTGTCGTTTGTATTTAACAGAATATTACAGCTATTTGTCAACTTGTATAAAAATATGAATATTCTCATATTGTTATGTACTTAACGTATTATTATGTTAGGTTGTTTTGTTGATATAAGTATGGTAAACAAGCAAAGCTAACAATCATTAAAAAGACTTTCAATGTTTAATCTTAAAATCTAATTAAATCAAGACTTCACAAGATTTTACTAGTACTTGCATATATTCTGTGATTTTACAAAGGATTTTAGCTTTCTAATAGAAAATCCTAGACACGCCATATTTTAAAGATGATAATGTTTTCCCATGTAGTTTACCTCTTATCGTGCAAGAAAGGAAAAGCGCTACCTAAGTTGTTGAAAGTTTGTGACAGTATTCGAATTATGTAAAGTTTAATGTTGTCACTGTGTAGTAATCAGAAAATATGATTAGTTGATCAAATAACGTACTGTCATCACATCAAGTATTAAAGGTCGTTGACATACGTAATAGAGTCAAACGTGTGAATTGCATGCATTATTATGTTTATAAAATGTTATTGAAGACACATAAAATAAATCAACAAATCGGTTTGAATTGAGTCAAGTGATCATTTTGAGTTTATAAGATGTTAATAGTTGTTTACTAACCCCCTTACTAATAAAGATGTATAGTTACACAGTGTTTTGCAACTTTCTTTTCAATGTCAAACTCGAATAGTTTGACAGAGATTAACCATTGTGTAACTATACATCTGCTATACAATCTTTATGAGTAAGGGGTAAGCGTAAAACAATATTCATTTGCGCATTGCAAATAGACGATGGTGAAAACTCAGCTTCTCTAGATCGCATCAGTTGATTGAATTTAATCTAAACTGTCGAACACAGATCCCTTATATGGCTTGTTATGTGAACCTGGAACTTTGTAAGGTGATAGTTTAAAACTTAAAATTGTGATGTGATGTGAACCAGCCCCCCTAGCATGATTACCGAAATACGACATGATATAGCGGTTTAACACGGTTAACTGTCAAAAAACAATGGATTTTGACAGTTGGGTGTCGATAAAACTCCATATCACGCGATATGTAGTGGTGGCCGGATAATTAGAAACACCAGTCGATTTTCATACAAACGAGGTAACTTTGAAGCCATGGTTCTCTACCAGTGATTGATCTAGCTGTGATTTGATGATGGCCATCGAGGGAGTGAATGGAGGAGATCCAGATCACTATACACATCCAACTGATCTGATCAGCATTATAAGAGCTATTTGGATATTTAAAAAAAACTCGTGAAAATAGCATGAAAATGTAGGGCAATCCTGAAACTGAGAACTCTGATCCTTGCAGCTCTTAGAATGCTTATCAGACCAGTTGGGTGTGTATAGCGATCTGGATCTCCTCCATTCATTCCGTGGATGGCCATCATCAGATCACAGCTAGATCAATCCCTGGCGGAGAACCAAGGCTTCAAAGTTACCTCGTTTGTATGAAAACCGACTGGTGTTTCTAATTATCTGGGCACCACTGTATAATCATGTTTCGTCGGTCATGTTAGGAGGGCAGGATGTTTGTAAGGTGATATTTTCAAACTTGAAACGGTTGCGAAGTGGCATTATTAAAAGGAGGTTGTCGTATGGTGCAGCTACGTGGAGAGCGTGATCCACGCTGCGCCGGTGCGCGGCCCGTCCTCGGAGGAGGCCGGCTCCGTCATGTGCGTCATCCGGCGCTGCGAGGACGCGTCGGCCGCACTGCTCCCCGTCGACGGCGGCCCGCCCGCCATCGCCGCCAAGCCCTCCGACCACATCGTCTTTAGATTGGACAGCAATTACACCATACTATGTAAGTTTTATATTTCTATGATTGTTTTAACCCACCAATCCGCATTGGGCCCGCGTGGTGGGTTATGGCCCATCCTCCTTATCCACCCATAAGGAAGGCCTGTGCCCCAGCAGTGGGGACGTTAAAAATGGCTAATGGGCAATGTAAGTTTTACACTTTGCTAGTTATTACTATGTTTTCATCCGGCCGAGCGACTCATACGCAGATATCCTGGATCTTCTTCTACTCTTGGAAGCCCCGCAAACTACCGATTTTCTATTAGCTGATAGTTTGGTTGGGCCTTTAATCAGAATGAAGAAGTATGCAAATGCACACATTACAATGATATGGTATCGGCCGATTCTTCATATTAAAACAGGTCCGACCTAACTATCGACCGATAGAAAGTCTATAGTCTGCGAGAGCTTTTAGAACATGAAAACCGCAGCATATTGCATATTTTATTCGTAGTGCGATAATGCTGCGCTCTGTAGTAGTGTGATTGTTTTTATTAATATAATTCTTATTTTTTTTCAGCTTGTGATCTAAGTGCTGTGGAAAACAATATAAACTCTCCCGTGTCTCTCGTCGGTACACGTTATTTGGACCTAGTTGAAAGTGGTGATAGACTTCGCGTTATAGGACATTTTCGGGAAGCTCTGTGTTATCCCGCGCCCCCCGCAGTGAGTGATCCCTTTCGTATCCGGATCAGTGCAGATCGATCCTGGCTCCAAGTCAGTGCTCGATCACGGTTGTTTCGGGCTAAGCCGACCTCTGGCGATCCCGACTTCATAATGTCCACGCATACCGTTCTCGGCGACGAGGAGCTGGATCTCCTCGAAGCGGAGAATCCTCGCCCGACTGTGGGCGGACCTCTGATGACGTCCGTCGCGAACGGCGAGTCGTCCGGCTGTGAACCTCGGTACCGATCTTCGATGAGTCCCGCGGATCCGCCGCCGTTCTCGATCAACGATTTCGACCTCGAGCCGTGGACGTCGTCGTTCCCTCTCTCCGACATGACCAGTGACGACTCGAAGGACCGTAAAGATCCTTCAGAGGGACGGTCGACGCCACTGACGCCGCGCGCGCCCTCCACGCCGGGCGACGTGCCCATCGCGGGCGCGTCCAACGAGGAACCGAACCGGCTTCGGATCTTGTTGAGCAAGAAGCCGACACCCGGTGAGGGGGTGACGAACACTAACAATCGCATCCTGAAGGATTTGCTCAGGCAGGAAGACGAGGAGGCTACTGGTAGTGAAACTTCGGCGCCACATACGCCCCTCACGCCTCATACGCCTCACACCCCTCACACGCCCGCCGCGGCGCTCTCACCGTTACATCCAGCGCAGGTTAGTTGCATGACTTTTGATTACTTACTTAATTTTGTTTCTTACGTTGTACATTTCTCAGATCGTCGATCGATAAAATTAATCATATCATTGTTCTTTTGACAGATGCATCGGGCCCCGCCTCACTCGGCGCACAGTGCGCACTCACATAATGCGCATAATGCGCACGGCGCGCACAACGTGCCGCACACGGCGCACAACGTGCAGCAGCACTCGCACAACTCAGATGTACTATTGAGGGTGATTCTTATCATAATCCATCTAGTTTTGTTTGTTTTGCTTTTTTTGAAATTGTTTTGAAAAAAATAAATTATGAACTTATTTAGTTTTTGAACACATTGTCACACAATATGTGTCCCGAAGCATTTTGTTTCCTCTTGATGACAATTCAACTTTGAATTTGAAATTATGTTATAATATGAAATTGAAAGGTCGCGTATGTTATGCCATTTTTTGGTTTTTATTGTGGTTCGACGGTTATGTAAGACTTCGGATGTTCGTTTTAGATATTGAATGATAAATCAGATGAAGAAGCGAGGGAAAGAAGAAATTCAGGTGACGGTGGTGGTCGAAGTGCGTCTCAACCCAGTGCATTATTGTCGCAGTTGCTATCGAGTAACAATGGACCCTCGGGCAACGGGCGTTCGCAAGAAGGAAGTGACAACTATTTAGAAAGAATCGCGGGCGTCAAACGCAAATTGGAGGAAGGGAAAGTGGCTAACAATGTAAAAAGGGCTACACCTGAAAACCAACAGGTAAAAATACAATTATTATGATTCGTTAGAAAGTCTATATTGTTTTTAGTAATTCCAATTTTGTGACCCCCATACCGATGTTTAATAATGCCTATCTACTTGTGCTATTCAGGTGACATCAAGTGCGGTATCCGCAGCGACGTCATCGTCGTCGACCACGTCGACTTGTCCGGCGACGAGTATGAGCGCGCTGTGCCAGAAGAATCAGATCCTTGTGTCTCTACTGGAGCGGCAACACACGACGCCGATCACGCCACCGCCGTTGTCTAACCCCAACCTTCGTTACACGGCGACTGTACGTCCGCGCCCGCCGCCGCCCCCGCACCAGATGCCCACGCCCCGCCATCACCACGCCGCGCTCACCAACATGCTGACGGACGCCGCGCAGTGAGTGTCCGCACGTGTCTGTACATAGCTCCCCCACTACAAGTAGCGCGCTACACGGCGACTGTACGTCCGCGCCCGCCGCCGCCCCCGCACCAGATGCCCACGCCCCGCCATCACCACGCCGCGCTCACCAACATGCTGACGGACGCCGCGCAGTGAGTGTCCGCACGTGTCTGTACATAGCTCCCCCACTACAAGTAGCGCGCTACACGGCGACTGTACGTCCGCGCCCGCCGCCGCCCCCGCACCAGATGCCCACGCCCCGCCATCACCACGCCGCGCTCACCAACATGCTGACGGACGCCGCGCAGTGAGTGTCCGCACGTGTCTGTACATAGCTCCCCCACTACAAGTAGCGCGCTACACGGCGACTGTACGTCCGCGCCCGCCGCCGCCCCCGCACCAGATGCCCACGCCCCGCCATCACCACGCCGCGCTCACCAACATGCTGACGGACGCCGCGCAGTGAGTGTCCGCACGTGTCTGTACATAGCTCCCCCACTACAAGTAGCGCGCTACACGGCGACTGTACGTCCGCGCCCGCCGCCGCCCCCGCACCAGATGCCCACGCCCCGCCATCACCACGCCGCGCTCACCAACATGCTGACGGACGCCGCGCAGTGAGTGTCCGCACGTGTCTGTACATAGCTCCCCCACTACAAGTAGCGCGCTACACGGCGACTGTACGTCCGCGCCCGCCGCCGCCCCCGCACCAGATGCCCACGCCCCGCCATCACCACGCCGCGCTCACCAACATGCTGACGGACGCCGCGCAGTGAGTGTCCGCACGTGTCTGTACATAGCTCCCCCACTACAAGTAGCGCGCTACACGGCGACTGTACGTCCGCGCCCGCCACCGCCCCCGCACCAGATGCCCACGCCCCGCCATCACCACGCCGCGCTCACCAACATGCTGACGGACGCCGCGCAGTGAGTGTCCGCACGTGTCTGTACATAGCTCCCCAACTACAAGTAGCGCGCTACACGGCGACTGTACGTCCGCGCCCGCCGCCGCCCCCGCACCAGATGCCCACGCCCCGCCATCACCACGCCGCGCTCACCAACATGCTGACGGACGCCGCGCAGTGAGTGTCCGCACGTGTCTGTACATAGCTCCCCCACTACAAGTAGCGCGCTACACGGCGACTGTACGTTCGCGCCCGCCGCCGCCCCCGCACCAGATGCCCACGCCCCGCCATCACCACGCCGCGCTCACCAACATGCTGACGGACGCCGCGCAGTGAGTGTCCGCACGTGTCTGTACATAGCTCCCCCACTACAAGTAGCGCGCTACACGGCGACTGTACGTCCGCGCCCGCCGCCGCCCCCGCACCAGATGCCCACGCCCCGCCATCACCACGCCGCGCTCACCAACATGCTGACGGACGCCGCGCAGTGAGTGTCCGCACGTGTCTGTACATAGCTCCCCCACTACAAGTAGCGCGCTACACGGCGACTGTACGTCCGCGCCCGCCGCCGCCCCCGCACCAGATGCCCACGCCCCGCCATCACCACGCCGCGCTCACCAACATGCTGACGGACGCCGCGCAGTGAGTGTCCGCACGTGTCTGTACATAGCTCCCCCACTACAAGTAGCGCGCTACACGGCGACTGTACGTCCGCGCCCGCCGCCGCCCCCGCACCAGATGCCCACGCCCCGCCATCACCACGCCGCGCTCACCAACATGCTGACGGACGCCGCGCAGTGAGTGTCCGCACGTGTCTGTACATAGCTCCCCCACTACAAGTAGCGCGCTACACGGCGACTGTACGTCCGCGCCCGCCGCCGCCCCCGCACCAGATGCCCACGCCCCGCCATCACCACGCCGCGCTCACCAACATGCTGACGGACGCCGCGCAGTGAGTGTCCGCACGTGTCTGTACATAGCTCCCCCACTACAAGTAGCGCGCTACACGGCGACTGTACGTCCGCGCCCGCCGCCGCCCCCGCACCAGATGCCCACGCCCCGCCATCACCACGCCGCGCTCACCAACATGCTGACGGACGCCGCGCAGTGAGTGTCCGCACGTGTCTGTACATAGCTCCCCCACTACAAGTAGCGCGCTACACGGCGACTGTACGTCCGCGCCCGCCGCCGCCCCCGCACCAGATGCCCACGCCCCGCCATCACCACGCCGCGCTCACCAACATGCTGACGGACGCCGCGCAGTGAGTGTCCGCACGTGTCTGTACATAGCTCCCCCACTACAAGTAGCGCGCTACACGGCGACTGTACGTCCGCGCCCGCCGCCGCCCCCGCACCAGATGCCCACGCCCCGCCATCACCACGCCGCGCTCACCAACATGCTGACGGACGCCGCGCAGTGAGTGTCCGCACGTGTCTGTACATAGCTCCCCCACTACAAGTAGCGCGCTACACGGCGACTGTACGTCCGCGCCCGCCGCCGCCCCCGCACCAGATGCCCACGCCCCGCCATCACCACGCCGCGCTCACCAACATGCTGACGGACGCCGCGCAGTGAGTGTCCGCACGTGTCTGTACATAGCTCCCCCACTACAAGTAGCGCGCTACACGGCGACTGTACGTCCGCGCCCGCCACCGCCCCCGCACCAGATGCCCACGCCCCGCCATCACCACGCCGCGCTCACCAACATGCTGACGGACGCCGCGCAGTGAGTGTCCGCACGTGTCTGTACATAGCTCCCCCACTACAAGTAGCGCGCTACACGGCGACTGTACGTCCGCGCCCGCCGCCGCCCCCGCACCAGATGCCCACGCCCCGCCATAGATGCCCACGCCCCGCCATCACCACGCCGCGCTCACCAACATGCTGACGGACGCCGCGCAGTGAGTGTCCGCACGTGTCTGTACATAGCTCCCCCACTACAAGTAGCGCGCTACACGGCGACTGTACGTTCGCGCCCGCCGCCGCCCCCGCACCAGATGCCCACGCCCCGCCATCACCACGCCGCGCTCACCAACATGCTGACGGACGCCGCGCAGTGAGTGTCCGCACGTGTCTGTACATAGCTCCCCCACTACAAGTAGCGCGCTACACGGCGACTGTACGTCCGCGCCCGCCGCCGCCCCCGCACCAGATGCCCACGCCCCGCCATCACCACGCCGCGCTCACCAACATGCTGACGGACGCCGCGCAGTGAGTGTCCGCACGTGTCTGTACATAGCTCCCCCACTACAAGTAGCGCGCTACACGGCGACTGTACGTCCGCGCCCGCCGCCGCCCCCGCACCAGATGCCCACGCCCCGCCATCACCACGCCGCGCTCACCAACATGCTGACGGACGCCGCGCAGTGAGTGTCCGCACGTGTCTGTACATAGCTCCCCCACTACAAGTAGCGCGCTACACGGCGACTGTACGTCCGCGCCCGCCGCCGCCCCCGCACCAGATGCCCACGCCCCGCCATCACCACGCCGCGCTCACCAACATGCTGACGGACGCCGCGCAGTGAGTGTCCGCACGTGTCTGTACATAGCTCCCCCACTACAAGTAGCGCGCTACACGGCGACTGTACGTCCGCGCCCGCCACCGCCCCCGCACCAGATGCCCACGCCCCGCCATCACCACGCCGCGCTCACCAACATGCTGACGGACGCCGCGCAGTGAGTGTCCGCACGTGTCTGTACATAGCTCCCCCACTACAAGTAGCGCGCTACACGGCGACTGTACGTCCGCGCCCGCCGCCGCCCCCGCACCAGATGCCCACGCCCCGCCATCACCACGCCGCGCTCACCAACATGCTGACGGACGCCGCGCAGTGAGTGTCCGCACGTGTCTGTACATAGCTCCCCCACTACAAGTAGCGCGCTACACGGCGACTGTACGTCCGCGCCCGCCGCCGCCCCCGCACCAGATATAATTTTCGTGAGAAAAAAGTTAACAGGTTTTGCTTTGACTTTTGAAAGAATTTTGATAACTTATACCCTTTATTTCTGAAGCCATATTTTATCGCCTGTAAAATTGGAAGAACATGAACAGCACAACATTTTTGATAAGACTTTTTTGTTTTTGCAGTCGAGTGAACAACTTGAACGGCGGCTCGGGCCCGAGCACAGGCGCGGCGAATGAGTGCCCGCCCATGCACGGGGCGCAGAGCCACCTGCAGATGGTGCTGCAGGGCGGGGCGCGCGCCGCCTACGGGCCGCCGCCCGCCGCACCTCTGCACTACGCCACGCCCGCGCCGCACCACTCCTACAACAACCAGCCGCCGTGAGTACCGCCCTTGCGCTGTAGCCACCTGCAGATGGTGCTGCAGGGCGGGGCGCGCGCCGCCTACGGGCCGCCGCCCGCCGCACCTCTGCACTACGCCACGCCCGCGCCGCACCACTCCTACAACAACCAGCCACCGTGAGTACCGCCCTTGCGCTGTAGCCACCTGCAGATGGTGCTGCAGGGTGGGGCGCGCGCCGCCTACGGGCCGCCGCCCGCCGCACTCCTACACTACGCCACGCCCGCGCCGCACCACTCCTACAACAACCAGCCACCGTGAGTACCGCCCTTGCGCTGTAGCCACCTGCAGATGGTGCTGCAGGGTGGGGCGCGCGCCGCCTACGGGCCGCCGCCCGCCGCACTCCTACACTACGCCACGCCCGCGCCGCACCACTCCTACAACAACCAGCCGCCGTGAGTACCGCCCCTGCGCTGTAGCCACCTGCAGATGGTGCTGCAGGGTGGGGCGCGCGCCGCCTACGGGCCGCCGCCCGCCGCACCTCTGCACTACGCCACGCCCGCGCCGCACCACTCCTACAACAACCAGCCGCCGTGAGTACCGCCCCTGCGCTGTAGCCACCTGCAGATGGTGCTGCAGGGTGGGGCGCGCGCCGCCTACGGGCCGCCGCCCGCCGCACTCCTACACTACGCCACGCCCGCGCCGCACCACTCCTACAACAACCAGCCACCGTGAGTACCGCCCTTGCGCTGTAGCCACCTGCAGATGGTGCTGCAGGGTGGGGCGCGCGCCGCCTACGGGCCGCCGCCCGCCGCACTCCTACACTACGCCACGCCCGCGCCGCACCACTCCTACAACAACCAGCCGCCGTGAGTACCGCCCCTGCGCTGTAGCCACCTGCAGATGGTGCTGCAGGGCGGGGTGCGCGCCGCCTACGGGCCGCCGCCCGCCGCACCTCTGCACTACGCCACGCCCGCGCCGCACCACTCCTACAACAACCAGCCACCGTGAGTACCGCCCTTGCGCTGTAGCCACCTGCAGATGGTGCTGCAGGGTGGGGCGCGCGCCGCCTACGGGCCGCCGCCCGCCGCACCCCTACACTACGCCACGCCCGCGCCGCACCACTCCTACAACAACCAGCCGCCGTGAGTACCGCCCCTGCGCTGTAGCCACCTGCAGATGGTGCTGCAGGGCGGGGTGCGCGCCGCCTACGGGCCGCCGCCCGCCGCGCCTCTGCACTGCGCCACGCCCGCGCCGCACCAGTCCTACAACAACCAGCCGCCGTGAGTACCGCCCTGCGCTATAGCAACCTGCAGATGGTGCTGCAGGGCGGGGTGCGCGCCGCCTACGGGCCGCCGCCCGCCGCGCCTCTGCACTGCGCCACGCCCGCGCCGCACCAGTCCTACAACAACCAGCCGCCGTGAGTACCGCCCTGCGCTATAGCAACCTGCAGATGGTGCTGCAGGGCGGGGTGCGCGCCGCCTACGGGCCGCCGCCCGCCGCGCCTCTGCACTGCGCCACGCCCGCGCCGCACCAGTCCTACAACAACCAGCCGCCGTGAGTACCGCCCTGCGCTATAGCAACCTGCAGATGGTGCTGCAGGGCGGGGCTTCGGATGCCCTGGAATCTGATGTGAAAAGCATATACTTAGTGGCCAGGGCCAGGTAATTAAAGACACCGGTCGATTTTCATACAAACGATGTAACTTTGAAGCCTTGGTTCTCCGCTAAGGATTGACCTAGCTGTGTTCTGATGATTGCCGTTCAGGGAGTGAATGGAGGAAATTCAGATCGCTATATACACCCGATTGATGTGACCAGCATTCAACTGCTCCACCTGCGTTAGCGTTAACGTTAATGGTAATGTTTAATTAAGCTTTAGCCAAGGCGTTAAGTAAATTTAGTACTGTCGTTTGTAAATTAATACCGTTAAGTCTTGGCCACATCTGCGTAACGCCTAGATTAACGCTTTAAGCTATGCGTTAAGACGCAGGTGGAGCCGTAGCATAAGAGATAATTCTTAGACTTACAATAATTAATTTATGTTGGCGCGATTAGTAGCCTTGTATGTATGTGTTTAAATGTTAGTTAGGAAACTTATCATATTGTTATTGTTTCTCATAGAAGTGGCAGTAATCGCGCTCAAGGTGGTGGCGCGGGCGACAGCGAGGTGCCGAGCGACCAGACGCTCTCGGACATCCTGGACGTGGTCATCGACAACATGCCCGACGACGACCGGGCCCCATCAGAGGTACAAACGAATATCATCTTTATTCTAATACCAATACGTTCCTTTACTATTTTTTTTTTATGAAACCTTAAGAGCCCGTAGCGATTTTGCCGCTGACTGCCGCTCTCTCGTTCGCACATATCAAGTTTTCTCAAGATTTCTTAAATCTGAGTGCGTAATTGAAAAATGTGTCCCGGCCACTTTTCGCAATATAAGACAATATTTACGGACTTCAACATATACAGGGTGTAGCAAGACCTTCAACGAAGTCGAGGTCTACGTATTCTGCCCATCATCAGGACTATTTCTGTTCAAAATTATTGCTGGGAAACGATTTTAATTTTTGGTGTTAAAAAAGCATTGCATACATTACAACGCAATGTAACGCGTACAAAAGACAACGTTTATGAGGCCGAGTTTTGAAGCCATTGTTTTTTACGAAATACATACAATTTTGATAATGTTTCTGTAGACAAAAATTAGGAAAAAACTAATAAAATAAGATTTCATAAAAAAATTGAAAACATTTTTTGGCTTCGACCTTCAATAACTTCGTAGCTATTGGTTTCCCAGGTATAGTCCAAAATACAAAAATGATCCTGATGATGGGCGGAATGCGTGGACTTCGGCTTCGTTGAGGGTCTTGTTACACCCGTTATTTCAGGTTCGAGTTGCTGAATTACAAAAAGTTTGCACGACAACTTTTTGTACTTTAGCAACAAAAAACTGAAATATTTATTAAAATGTCTGTAATCTTATATTGCCAAAAGTGGCCGAGACACATTTTTCAATTACGCACTCAGATTTAAGGAATCTTGAGAAAACATGAAATGTGCGAGCGAGAGAGCGGCAGTCAGCGGCAAAATGTGTACGGTCTTACGTACGTAGTTATATTGACAGAAAATAATATAGACTTTATTGTTATAATACCAACAGCATCGATTTATCAAGCTTTCGATTGGTTGTATTATGTAGTTTGAATTTCTGATAATTTAGTAAAGCAGAAATTTCCTAACAATGTTAATGTTAAAAGGGTATTGTTGTATTTCGTACATTTCTGATAATTTTATAAAGTAGAACTTTTCTAACAATGATAATGGGGTATTGTTGTATTTCGTACACAAAACGAATGTTTTCTTTTTTCTGCGATTTCATTTCTGTTTTCGTGCTAAATAGGTATTTAGTTCTTTGAAAAAAATCCGATCCTAGAAATGATTTGAAATTCATTTAATAAACAAATGATGTAATTACAGGTCGTAAAAGAGAAAAACGCAATGATTAGTGCTATAAGGGCGAATCTGATGCAGTGCGAGTCTATCAGTAAAAGTCCCGTGTCGAGTCCCGGCACCCCGCCCGTGTACCCCGTACAAAGTCCGGTAAGTGTTTTATCCCGTATGGCTTCTATTATTACTCTGCCCTTACCTTGCGTTGACTCAGCATCGAACTTCTGCAAGTCTGCCGGGCTTCAAATTAAAACAGATAAGTCGAGCCCCAATCAGGCCAAAATGACGAACCCCAATTCATAAATTGACGTCACACGAACATCGATATCTTCCAAATAACTTTGGCAAATAGTACAATACGAAATTCTTTACTTCGATTTACCTGTTTTAAGTTGAAGCTCGATAGACCCGCCCAAGTTCGAAAAGTTAGCCGGTAGGGCCCCAGGCCAAAATGGCAAACTCCAATTCATGAGGTCACACGAACATCGATATCATCCAAATATTTAACTTCGGCAAATAGTACAATACGAAATTCCTTACTTCGATTTATCTGTTTTCTTCTGATCTGTTTTACTTCGGAACTTACGGGACCGTTTTATCGTATCCGTTGCTACGGATACAGTACACATACGGATCCGATATACTGTGTTGTTGTGAACACGCTCGTACAACTACATATGAAATCGCCGAATAATAACGTATCCGTCTGGTAAACAGATCGCTGTATGAACGGGCACTTAGCACGAGAAACTATCGAGTGACAAACGAATTCCTATCCAGCACGAATGTCATGTATTAAAATTATGTAAAGCGCAATTAACCTTTGAAAAGGGAACTAAGATTTCGATACGAATCCAAGTGTTTTCGGAAGTGTAACTCCTTTTTAGGGTTCCGTACCAAAATGGTAAAAAGGAACCCTTATGGTGTGACTCAGTCTGTCTGTCTGTCTGTCACAGCTGGATATCTCGAGAACTACTAATGGTATCAACTTGAAATTTGGAATAGTTAAAGATGACGTTTGTCCAACTATTTTGCAAATAAGAAAGAAATAAAAAAAAAAATTTTTTTTACAACAGGGACTGAAAAGGGGTCTTAAAAATGTTGAAAAAATACCGCGCCCCCCCCCCCCCTTATCTCCGAAGTTTGCAAAGAGAAAAATCTGAAATAATTCTATGTGATAGTAGTTCATGTAAAGATTACAGGAAAAATAAAACGATGTCTCAATTTAACACACTTTTTTATAAATTCAAAAACAAACAAAAAAATTAATTAGTTCCTCTACCAGTCAACAGATGGCCCTGACCCAAGAAAAAATCATTTAGTTCCACTAACGATCAAGAGATGGCACTGGACTAAGAAAAAAATATAGTTCCACTATCGGCCAAGATATGGTGCTGACCTAATACTGCAATAATAATTTTATTATTCTACAGCTGCTGCTCTGCAGTGTATTTATTATGATGGTACGGAAACCCTCGGTGCGCGAGTCCGACTCGCACTTGCTTGACCGGTTTTTTTTTAAATAATGCTAGAGTTATAAACGTGGTTAAATATTTTACTAATAAATTACTTTTTGTTTTGGACGATTTCCCTAATGAGTTTAATCAGATGCTACCGGCAGCTGTCGCATTAGAGTACTTTAATTACCATTTGCGTAATCATTATGTCAGCACCTGTCCATCGTCAAAGCGTTTGGAAAAAGTGTGTTTAAAACAAGTGATATACATATTTATTATCGTAAACATTTAAAAACTTCCGTTTGACATACAGCTATTATTAATAACAGGACAAGAATGACTTTAGATTAATTTAGCCAAAGACGCAGTAAGATGATTTTGTGTTTTAAGTAAAGGACTGTTGACTTACAGATTCGCAGCACAGAGCATCAGTTTAAGGCCGAATACTTAATGTTAATTAGTATATTTTTTTTAATTTATCTGCATATCCCCACATAAAATTATAGTTACGATGGGGCTGACATGTAACATTATTACAAAAGCTCCTTTAAAAAAAAAGAAAAAAAAAGTAAAGGATACGACTTTTGTGTAAAGGACGCATTAAGATACTGTTCATAACCTTATAGATAGCTTTAAAGCTGAAATCAAACTATGTTGGATTGAAAAACCTATGCTTAGCAAAATTGGACGGATTCAGGGCATAGAAAAAAAGGATTGGATAGAGTTTGCAAAACTGCTCGTGCTAGGAGTTTTTTAGATATGGTAATTACGGTGGTTGGTTGTGGGCCGCTTACAATGAAGGGGGCTATAGTTATGTCGTAAGATTTTCGTCTATCTAGCATATCTTCACTGTTGCAGGAAGATTTATATTTCAATGAAGTAAATTAAATAATAAGTACAGTATAGAATAATATACTTGCGCGCGCAGTGAGAAAAAGTTAGGATTTTCGAAGTCTCGAAAGTATTTGAGCAAATCAAAAGACAATGCGTTCTGAGGGCACTCGATTTTCATAGGTGTTCAATGTCGGCTATCGGTCAAGCAAGTTTTAGACCACCGTTGTGGCGAACGCTATTCTTGGTGTGCCAAATTGCATACGAAGTGTGTGATGCGAGCGAGATAACATGAGTTCATCTGTCATTACATTTTCAACTTAAGTGAAAATAACGCTGGCTTGTGGCGAAGGTGTAAGATGTACTAGAATTGACGATCCCACTAGGGCTTGTAACTCGTTAGGTCAATCCCACATGAGAAGTCTGGCGAGTCAAGTTTTTTTCTAGTATCACGCTTGCGGTACAAAGCGGCGTATTTTATTCTGTAAAATGATCTCTTTTCCAAACATTCTCGAGTGAAGTTGCAGTGGATCGCTGTCTATTGTCAATTTAATTGCATTGTACATGTGTCGTGGTGTAGGGTTCGTGCAACATGGGCGGTGGCGGAGGCGGGGGCGGAGGCGGCAAGGGCGGCGCGGGGGCGGCCATGTACGGCGCGTCGGAGGCGGCGCGGCGCGCGCTGGCCGAGCAGCACAACCGCCTGCTGCAGATGCAGCTCACGCAGCAGATGCTCGTCTCCCCAGAGGTACTACACGTTACATTACACAAGGGCGGCATAATAAAAAAACAGCTGTTCCATACATTAAGGTCGAGTAGGTATTGCGCTTTTGATGGAACAGCTGATTTTTTTTCGCGCTAAGAGGGTTGACCCACAGTAAAAGTTACTTGTAATCATGAGTGGAACCACCCCACTGCGGGAACCAAATGATTAAAATTTCACCATGTATATTTATATTTATTTATTTTTAGAATGGCATATTCCCGTAATGTAATATTCGCAGAATGATTTCATTGGCATAACGATTACTTGTACTGATTTCATTTGGCATAAATTTGGTGAGAATAAATGTTTAACGCATAACTTTAACACGCATAATAGTAATTGTAAGTACAATACGAAAGGCATAATTTATTACTGTAACCTTCATAGTCATAATTTGATTGGCACTATAAAAACATTTGATGGACTACTTATGTTAGGACCTTTAGTAAACGAACGATTAGGTGCGACGACGACTGAGCGTAGCGAGCGAGGAGTAAGTCAGGTTCCGTTGCGACCGACGCACGAGCCGAACGAGCGTGCCGCGGGAGCGGGCGGCGAAGTGCCAAAAGTTTTGGCACTTCGACATTGTTTGCATTATGCCACAAGTTGTTAAGCTAAATAAAAGTTATGATTAGTAATCGTTATGGGTAACAAAAATATACAATAAAATTTTATGCTTTTTGATCATTATGATAATAGTATTTATGCGGAATAAAAGTATGCGTAAACATTTATTCTGTATTATGCGAATTGATAATTCTGCTAAAATACCTTATGCCAATATATACTATGATATGATTTAAAATTTTATGCATTCACATTATGGATCCGTTACATCCAGGGTCATATCGAGATCGTTAACACCGCCTCATTAGCCTACAATTGAATTAAGAAAATTGTGATGTTATCGCCGACAAATAAAAAAATCCTTTGATTTCTAGGCTGCGGAACAACCGCAACAAGATTTGGGTTCCACGATCAACGCACTGGTGTCCGGAACAGCTCCTAACGTGGCCCTCACTCGGACAGACTACCAACGTTTATATCACCCACAGAGTACGTATTTTTTTATTCATTATATATGTTGTTGAATGTTTGCTCTTAAGCAAAATGTAAACTTATTCAAAAATTTCTCATTCACAGACCAAATGAGTTCAAATTATGGTACAAATAAAATCGCAACTTCGCAACAAAACCCTATGCTAAGCCGGCAATTAAGTGTAAGTAGACTAGTTTTAGCTCATATTTAACACGACCATTGCTCATTTCTTAGTACCAAAGAAACTCATCTGCTTTTCGCAGTATACTTTACTGTTATAAGAAAAAAGTTATCCATATGTAATTATTATATTTGAACTCTTAATATTTTTAAGTTCATCCTGTAACATTATTATCATTAATTTGATAGATAGATAGATAAATTGTTTATTTGTTGCAATACACATAGAAACATCTGGTAGTACAGTGTATTTGGAGTAATCATGAAATGTTATGTTTAAGTTATTTGCTCGAGGAGTTCGGTGGCGCAGTGGTTTAGATCCTGGCCCTGCGATTGCGGCAGGGCCAGGAGCTAAACCACTGCGCCAAGGTTAAGCGACTTTCGCAAGGGCCGGTCATAGGATGGTGACCAAAAATGTACACTTATGTCGAGTTCCTTCGTGCTTCGAAAGGCACGTTAAGTCGTTGGTCCCGGCTGCATTTGCAATCTTTAACATCCACCAGTCCGCTTTAGGCCTGCGCGGTGGGTTATGGACCATCCTCCTTATCCGTTCATAAGGTAGTGGGTACATTAAGAGCCCCCGCAAACTACAGACTTTCTATCGGCCGATAGTTGGGTCGGACCTATTTTCATATGAAGAATCGGCCGATACCAAATCGTTTTAATATGCGCAGTTGCATATTTCTTCATACTGATTAAAGGCCCGACCAAACTATCGGCCGATAGAAAATCGGTAGTTTGCGAGGGCTCTAAAAGTGACTGATGTCGATGTTGAGAAGTATGCCAATAATATGTAATAAATAACCTATGTAGGGCTCCGGATCCAGCGGGTACTCGCACAGCATAGCGATGGCGAGCGGCGTCCACACGCCCATGACCCCGCAGTACCACCGCGCCCCGCGCCCGCAACTAGGTAACTAATCATATTACATCTATTCAACATGAAATATACAACTTTTGCCCATCAAATCAAATGACACTGACGAGATTATCTCATGTTTTCGATTGTTTTACTCTCACTCCGTGGTAAAGGAAAACGGGATGGTAATTGAAACTTTACAAAGAATCTTCAGTCTGATCCAATGGTTTCTTTTGTATGGTATGCTTCTTATTGAAAAAAATACTAAAATTTTCTTTTAAGGTAGACTTAGATTAGACTAGATGCCGAAAAGATTTTATTTTTCATACAAACGCATGACTCTTCGGTAACGATTAAAATTATATTATTCCGCATGCCCCGTAGATTTTTAGAAATAGTGTAATTTATCGGATTCGGGGAAATACCTCCCGAAGTATCTTATTCAATAAAACTAATTGCATGACTTTGGCTTTACTACTTAAAATTTCTTCAAAATCCAGTTAGAGAATCAGGCATCCCCTAAATTAGGTGGTCATGGACGTCGAGAACATTTTGTATAAGTTATAAAATGCTGCTATTGGAGTTGGGTTTTAGAAGGATTCATGTTTACTTACATGTATCAGTTTACCAGAATCTTATTTAATTATTTTTTTGGAGCCGTTAGATTCGATTCCCTAAATTCTTTTCTCATGTAGAGTTGCATTACTAATCCGGGCTGTCACGTCAATAATTATTATAATTCATATTATAATTATTGTAGTTACAACCATCCACAACTCACGTAAGTAAATAATCTTGGATTGACTGACCGATGATTGACGTTTGATTGATCTTAAAGGTTGGTGGCGAATTGTGCTTATGGCACGTGCGTGTGCAGTATCTGTTATAATCAGTGCTATATCGCATTACATGTTTGCAAATATGAATCCTGTGCTTGTTCAGACGTCAGCGGGAACCGCGTGGCTTGACACGCGATTTTGGTTACACTGCTGTCAATATTGCACAAGTTACTGACACAGCTGTAGCTCTTCTATGAGTTGATGCAAGCTGTTTCCACTACCGGATATACTGCTCACAGTCAATGCGAGTGAAAGAGAGAAAACTAGTTAACGGTAGTGAAAACAGTTTGCATCAACTCATAGTAGGGCCGCTGGTCCTGAGCGAACAATGTACAATCGAGTTCATCAATATGTTGGCACTTTTGACAGGTTTTGACTTTTATTACAAAGGCATAAAGGTTGATGAACTGTCAAATTTGCGTACATATGATTGAAGTCGACTGTGTAACAAATCGCGTGTCAAACCGCGCGGTTCCCGCCGTGTCTGACAAACACTAAATCTGACGTACCTGACCCCCTACCCAAAGTAACATTATCAAATCTTCGTTATCGCTTCGCTTTCGAATCATTTATGGGATTGACATAAGGTTTCGTTAACAATCGAATTTTAAAACGTCAAAACCATACATGTTTCGTAGCGAAGCGATAGCGAAAATTCGTAAATGTGACATTGGCTACAGGCTCTGGCTACTTTCAAAATACATACCAGTTGAGGAATGTTCTCGAGGTGCGTGTATCACGTTCGGTTCGCGCGGGCTCTTCGGGCGTCGTCGGTAGGTAGGTGGTATAGCGTCGCGCGGTGGGGGTTGTTTATAACGCGTCGTGTGGCGTGTGTAGTGGGCGCCTACTACGAGGACGCGGGCTACTGCGGCGAGTACGCGCGCCGCACGCCGCTCGCGCTCGCGCACGCGCACCCCCATCCCGCCCACGACACGCAGATGCCGTGTGAGTATCTTACACTAACACACTACTCGACATCACTCGACGAACACCTTTCTCACAGAAATCATCAATGATTGATCACCTTTTTATTATCAAACGATTGCATAAGAGTTTTCACTATGCACATCACGCTACGCTCGTTTAGGACACTCACTATCGACGCAGCACTTACCCTGATACACAATAATACTTATACTTAATCAGACAATAACACCTTTTTATTATCAAACGATTGCATAAGAGTTTTCACTATGCACATCACGCTACGCTCGTTTAGGACACTCACTATCGACGCAGCACTTACCCTGATACACAATAATACTTATACTTAATCAGACAATAAGGTACAGTTTACGATGGGCACTTTCCAACTAATTATAAGCGATGAAAGTACCAAAACACCTAATACTAACCTTTCAGCAACGAATATTTGCCCAAGGCTTGCCACCGTCACGATCACATCACGCTATGCTTGTGTTTATAGGACAATCGCAACCTACGAAACGAAGCACTTAACACTAATAGCTACCTGACAACACGATTACACGAATATAATGAGCACTCTTTCGACCAATCATCAGCGACAGAAGTAGGCATCGAAGACGGAAAGTGTCTTTCAGATGACAGTCACTTTTAATTACCAAATATTTGGCTTAACGTTGCCGCTATTTCTAGCACATCACACTACGGTTCCGTGTAAGTTTGCCACTAATTACAAAGCACTCTCCGCACGTTTCATAGGTTAGAATTAAATATATTTTTGCTCTTTTCTCTCCTTATAGTCTCACTTTGAATGCTGTTCTATTTAATGAGCTTGCACGTCTTCATCTGAGCTCTCATCGTTCACTACATAATATGTTCTAATGTACTAGGAAGTCTTTACACGTATTCAGTAAAGAAGCAATAAAACATTTCTGCACTGAACTTACAACAAATAACACAAACAATAATGTTTGCTTAAAAGTTCAAAAACATAAGGAACTCATGTTACATAATGAATAAACATCAAAGAAGTACTTCACAGAAGTATAGTGGAATGATTTCTACTATTATTATTGCTTAATAATGTTTTAAGACTTCAGTTACGTTAAGGAAATATAAAATGTTATAGAATTCTTACTATGTGTTTTGGTAGAAATAACATGAGGCACTGTGGCATATCCATCGATATTAAAACACCCGATTGTTAATCCAAACCAGTTCAATTATAGCATTGTTATTACGCAATTTTATACAGACTCGGCATATGTAAATTTATTTAACGACTGCTGCTAGTTACAATTTTTCATATTTATTTATTTAGTAACAGATGCTCTGCTCTGCATGTCTATTATTAATATATGCACTTCTCGCTTGATCAACTTTGCTTCAAAACGATTCTACGACAAGTCGACTTGCGACCATAATCGCACTTTATCAGTTTGGATCAGTCTGAGATGGTTTTGGGAATCAGCATCAGTGGTGGACTCCCTTGGAGTTGAGTGAGATAGGCCTTAAAACGAATATTGTTATAACAATCGGATAAATATTATTATAACAATGTTAGTTTTTTTAGGATGTCATTAAATCAAAAGCTTTAAAGTCATTTCAAAAATATTCGATCAATCAACTGTTCGATTAAACATATTACCTCTATGATTTCAATGAATTCCAATTAGTGTAGGAAAGGAAAATACTGGACCCCCACAGAAAATCCTAAGTAGACGAAACTTTACAGTATGATAAAGTATCATAAATTCATAATGAAAACATTTTTTTTTTAATTTCCAAATAGTTTTTTTTAAATATTTGTACATACATAGGTTTAGGTTCATATTATATTACATCCGTGCAAAGTTTCATCGACTGAGGATTTAATGTTGGGGTCTCCACTACATACAAAAGATCGCTTCATTTCCTACACTAAATGAATCAAGATGATGTTTGTATGTGCGGACTTTACTAGCTTTTCGATTTGATGGACTCCCAAAGCTACTCTCTTCTCTGCAAGGTAGTCGCCAAGTAAAGTGTACCGGTATTTATTCCGACGTTGACGGAGCGTGTCGTTGTTTAGGCGCGGGTAACGGCAGCGGCGTCGTGGGCGGCGTGGGCGGGGGCGGGGGCGCGGGCGCGGGGGGCGGCGGCACGTCCGAGTACGTTCGGAACGAGCTCCGCGCGGTGGTGGGCGCGCGCTCCGCCCGCCCCGACCTGCAGCCGCAGCACCAGCCCCCGGACCTCGACCAACTCATGTCCTTTGACATGTCTACCTCTGGTGAGTAACCTTATATGCGTATGAGAAAATACCATATCTACTATGCGAGCCAAATAAGAATAGTACTGGCAGAACGGCCATATTTGTTTGCGTTTCGCTTCCACTTCAGGGTGGATGTGCAAAAAAAGGAACAAAGATCGAGATTGCCGTTTGACAGTACTATTCTTATTTGGCTCGCATAGTACTAACTTATATGAATTTTCTTAAAACAATTCAAAATCCTATTGTAAATTAAAAAGCAGTTTGTACAAAGCGTACATTATATAAGCACCGAAAAAAATTGAATAAATACGATACAGGTGTCTCAGACACACTTAACATACAATAATAAAACGACCACCACAATTTTTTTCAGACACGAAAGAATACACGTAACTTTGAACATTTTTGCGTACGATACGTTGTAATACGATACGATGTGTACGTAGTAAGGTGTATGTTGTATTTTGATAAATAAACTTGTGGATTTTTTTTTACGGTTTATGGTTTTGGTGGGTCACGGCTTGTACGATGTCTAATTCGAATTCACAGAAAAGTTTGATTATATAAGTTAATAAGTTTTACCACGATTTTTATTAGGTATTCTATCGGATCTATTTGTTAATTTAGACTAAGTTAAGTATATAGGTATTTATCAGTAAACCAATATTAAATTAAGCTTATTAATGTACTTGATTCTGATACACTTAATTCTAAGTACTTGTGCTAAAACAATGTTATTCTTCGGGTTAAAAAGAGACAGTTAGGTTGACATTTAGTAATTGTATATTGTGTCCTATTCGCCGTTATTCGAAGCCTTTGTAAACAGATTGAGAATAGCGGAGCCTTCCCGTTACCGTTCAGCATCATTATTATAGGTCTATATTACTAAATTACGTCACATCCGCATCCGTGTGACGTCATGTCTCATCCCACCATGTTCACCAGGCCGCCGCCATTGCGGGTTTCCGCGCTCATTGGCGTCCTTTTTTCGCAACCGTTCACATCTAGTCAAACGCTGTTGGCGTTCGAAATTTAAAAAAAAAAAATTCTAAGTAGGTCAAATGCTGTTAGCATTCGAATTTTAAAGTTTTCTAAAGTAGGTCAAACGCTGTTAGCGTTCGTGAAAT
Organism: Agriphila straminella; assembly: GCA_950108535.1. Taxonomy (NCBI): domain Eukaryota; kingdom Metazoa; phylum Arthropoda; class Insecta; order Lepidoptera; family Crambidae; genus Agriphila; species Agriphila straminella. The sequence continues at coordinate 10,925,751 of OX467308.1, forward strand.
TCTTAATTCGTAATTTAGATTTTATATTGCATATTTTTGTTAAAAATGAACATCTTACGATTTATTTTCGGTTATTAGAAATGCGTGTGCGTAGAAATTTTAAAACCATACGTAAAATCAGTGTTAGTTGGGTCCGACTCTGTGTCGTCTCCGTTTTCGTCGTCATATTCGATCGCGGAGTAGCAGAGATCGAGGGCGAGGGCATGGATCTACAGTAAATACGACGCAGGATTTGAATTGTATTGAGGTAATCTAACGCCTCGCCATAAGGTCAGTGAAATTTTTCCATATTTTATAATGGTATGATTCTACCCACGATATGTTGAAAAATATTTTCTGTTAATTCTAATATTCGTTAAATTGCAGTTCATGAGTTTTATTCGCTTTTGGCCTATGCTATCTGCTAAAAGGTTATAATTTTGACAAATTTAATGCTTATGAAAATTTTTACGTTACGGAAAACATGTTTTGTAAGATTCCTATTCATTGTTGGTAAAGCATATTATATTATATTGTGTTGAATGTGATCTGAGCACACAAATCCTTGTTGTGTTCCTCAAAATATGAGAAAGTGTATGCAGCTTGAATCCTGGCGCCATCCTGGCGCTATCCGGCATTTCGTTCGACTCATAGTTTTACTTGACCAGTGATGAGATTAACCATTGCGCCCTATTTTATTTTGAGATGTTGTTAGCCGTAGTCGTTTGAAAGAGTATTCAATTTTTTTTTTGAGAAAAGCTACTGCTTTGTGAATCTGAATACGTAACGAGGCGCTTTAAACAAAAATAAGTATTCAGGGTTTAGCAAAAGAATGTTGCCTTTATATTGGTTTTTAATAAAAACATTTATACGTTACTATTTATACGTAAGATAAATATATTTAAACGATATCAATGCGCAAAATTACTCGGGTTCAATTCCCAGTAAGATGAGCGTAGGTACTAATCTTGTCTTGTGTTGTGTATAAATAAAAATTAATGCTTTATATTTGCTTTCTATGCTTTCCAAAACCATTTATTTGATTGTGATGAAACTTGAAAGACCGATTGTCCTGGCCCAAAAAATTCGTGTTTTAACCTTTGATTGAATAAATTTGTGGTATATTAAGCTTGTCGGGTACAGCTAGTTATTAATAAAATAAATTGTGGTAATTGTTTTAAAATAAAAATATATTTTAAATTGCAGGCAATTCAAAAGTTTATCATAGTAATTAGATACTTTCTATTATCATTATACCCCTCGGTTCCAGCTTGTTCCGCAACTGGACCGGGGAAGGTCTATCGGCTGCTCCTGGCACCGTTGACACAAGTTTATGAAAAGTTGTATCTACATAATTTTCTATAATTAAAACTTGCTGTCTACTTCCTCTATGGTAGTAATCCCCACATGTTGAGAGCTGTGCGAGTTGTAACAATATTTTTAATATTGATTCATCCGGTCGCTTCTGAGCACCGTTGATTGATACTTTGATATGAACTCTGGCGGTCACTCCTGATGGATACCGTTGATTAAGTATCTTACTATTTAACATAAATTCGGTCGCCCTCTGATGGGCACCGTCATTATACATATAGTTATGTAATGTCAATAAATATATTTACATTCGATAAACATTTATTATGGTTTTAACATAAATTCGGCCGGTCGCTCCGGAGCACCGTCGGTTGATGTTTTGACATAAATTATTTCGGTTGCTTTTGATGAGCACCGTCCAGGCACCGTCGATATGTACATAATTTAAATCATTTTATCTTATTATTTTATTTAATTATTCTGTATAAACACTGTCCTTAATCCCTGAGGGAGAGGAACTTACAAAGGGGATCATCCAAGATATTCTCGTACTTCTAGTGGGCACCACCAATGAATGAATGATAGAAATAAATCTTTATTTATATAAACTCCATGTTTTTAACAACCACTAGTTGCTGCTTACAGAACAACCAGAAGGATTTTGAAAGTTTCTTTGGGGAGTTATTTATTAATATTAATTTTTATAACCGTGGGCCAGTGGCAACAAGTTATTTTGATTGAAATATTTCAATCAATATATTTTCCTGTTATTTAAAATGTGTCTTTATTAAAAATATCAAACCGGGTGCAAAGTCCGGGTGTCGCAAAGAAAGTTCACCAACAGTTGCGTTCTGGTGCTTCACTGGCCGCTGCCGTGGCACACTCGATGCGCTCGCTCAGCTCGCGCTTTATTTTGCCGTTTTGTGATCAAGGTCACAGTTTTAATCTAACCTATTTTTTGTGTCCCTTTTGGCTACACTGTAACCAAAATAACTGTAGCAGATATTATGTTTTGTTTGAACATTTTATATTCATTTGTATTCTTTGAAGACTGATATTGTCTCATGAGACCGATGACAGATCAGATATCCTAGCTCGTTTTAGTTAAGTGGTCACTGCAAGGGTTGTGCCTGTTTTACATTTTAAATTTTATGAAAATTTAAGTCTGATGATGTTGGCTTTATTACAAAGTGCATTGATAGCCGATTTGACGGGGGCGTGTAATGTGTGTGTACATAGATACATAAAGTGCTAGTTTTTATTGTACTTTGACCACGTTATTATTTACATTAATAGATATGAATTTAAAAAATAACTTTCATATGTATATGTTTTGTGATGTAAACCTTATAAAATTCATGGGGGAATCTCGATTTTACTCAGACCTTGATTGAATCATTCTATATTTTAATTATTATAATCATAGCACGGTGTAGAGTACTTGTTGAATATTTCAGTAGAATATGAAAACACTTTTATTTAGCTACCATAACATGTACCATATTCTGGAAATAACTTTAAAATAATACACTTAAGCACTTTGACATTAGTCAGTTGTTGTAAACACTGTCGCTCTGATGTTATGTTGGTTGGTGTCTGCGAATGATTTACTTAATAAGCAAGCTTAACTACCACGGGGAAGCACTGGCACACTGCTCTTGTTTATTTATCCGGGTGATGATACTTGATTTGTTAGATAACAGAGGTAATCTTCTCGGTGGATAATTCCAAAGTATCTATGTGATTTTAATTGAATAATTAAATGAAAGTATTTTAATTGTAATTATTATTACTATTATTATTGATATGCATCATTTTTGCTATATTGTTTGAAATTCAAGTTTAAAACGAATATAAAGTTTATGCTGCGTGCAGCTTTTCCGATGGCCATAGAAACCATGACATTTAGAAACTTGATTGTTTTAATATTTTTTTTTTATATTTATTTTATAGATTGATAAAAAAAAAAAAAAGATTTTTTTTATTTATTTACCTTTGTCTTTGTGTACTGAAAGTAAAGACATAATTAAAGGCATATTTCTTTACTATATAATTATTTCTTTCTTTGGTATGCAGTACGGTCATATTAATTTGTTCTTTTAATGCATCTTTTAATTTTATCTATTATATCTATTATAGTCTTTACCTAGTATTTTGATTCCCAATGTTAAGATGTAATTTAATTTTGCGATGATAATTAAAAATGTGTCAGTTAGGGGTAGTGGCTACTTACCTATTTTTTTTTTTTTGTTTGTTTTTGTTTTGGGCTAACACAGCTGCTGTGTGTGCTGACCAATCGAATACTAAATGTTTTATTAAAAAAAAAAAAAAAAAAAAAAAAAAAAAAAAACAAATGGCCTGGTAAATGTTAATTAACATTCGATAGCAATTTATATAACACTAGTCTGACATTAGCAACAAGATGTCGCAAACAGTGGCGCACACAGACACTTTAGCTAGCTAGTCGGCCTAAGCGTATAACACCAAAGGTAGTTAGCCTACCTTTGGCTTAAATCAGTCTTATAACGTTTATTTTTGGTTTAGTATTTATTGAGTTCAGTTCGCAGTTTACGATTAAATTAATTTAATCAAGTATTTGATATAAAAGTAATAACTTTGTGACCGTGTTCACAAAGATTTATTTGATTATGATATCCAAATCCAGTTAAGGATTTTATAACGATTTTTTTTTTTTGCAGAGCAAAAGCTCAAAGAATTGACAAGGTTTGTATCTTGAAGTGAATTAATTGTGCAGCAACTGACATCACATTTGTAATAAAAGAATCTGCGAAGAAAACGTTGTTTTGTCCCAGATTATTTTGAAGTAGGCGTTCGACGCGGTTTAAGCAGAGATGCACTGTCAGCCAGCAGTCATATTAAACGATAACACGATTGAAATATTATGAGTTAGATAATTTATGTTAAATAATTATGTTAAAAAAAAAAATAATAATATATTAAGTGAATTTATTTAAAGCTGATCTGATTTGTCAACTTGTTCGACTTTATTTTAGTTTTAATTATTGCCTTTTTTTTGTATTATAATTTTTTCTTCCCTTTACTAATTTAAAGAAAGCTTTCTTTTGATCTAAATTAATTAATAAATTTTAAGAGAAATAAACTAGTTATGATAATTAGAGTGTCACATTGGCGTCCTGTCCCTGTTCACCAGGCGATAACAAACAATGTCTCAATCTGTTTACAAAGGCTTCGAATAACGGCGAATAGGACACAATAGGAGCGTTTTACCTACCATTAAAACGCATATTGTGTCTGAAGCCTTATTCGAAGCCTACCTTCAAGGGCTGCCTGGCATGCATTTAATGTTCAATAGTTGTAAAGTATTTTTCAGATTTTGAGACTGCAATGAGCGCGGAAACCCGCAATGGCGGCGGCCTGGTGAACATGGTGGGATGAGACATGACGTCACACGGATGCGGATGTGACGTAATTTAGTAATATAGACCTATAATAATGATGCTGAACGGTAACGGGAAGGCTCCGCTATTCTCAATCTGTTTACAAAGGCTTCGAATAAGGCTTCAGACACAATATGCGTTTTAATGGTAGGTAAAACGCTCCTATTTTCGGCATTTTTCAACAATTCAACGTCCGTTGACGTGTTAAAAATGCCTTTTTGTACAATCGGCAGCATATCGGGTTTATTACAAGGTCAAAATTCTGCAATCAATTGTTAACTTTTATGTACTACTTCTTTAGGTTTGAAATCAATTGAAGAAAGTCAATATTGGATAGTCTCATGTGCTAATAAGTGAACTTCATTTGATAGTTCTTTACATTATGAAAGATACAATTTTTTTTATATGTGTGTATTAAAATCGAACCAATACGACAGTTTCATATTAATAAGTTCCCTGTTTGATTGGCATTTTCAGTACCTATGTAAGAAATGTATCTGAACTGAATGCTACGGCTCCACCTGCGTTAACGTTAACGTTAATGGTAATGTCCAACTACGCTTTAGCTAAAGCGTTAAGTAAATTTAGTACTGTCGTTTGTAAATTAACACCGTTAAGTCTTGGCCACATCTGCGTAACGCGTAGATTAACGCTTTAAGCTATGCGTTAAGACGCAGGTGGAGCCGTAGCATAAGTAATGTAAGATAACATTAATAAGGTAATGAAGATCCCATGTGCGTCCAATAAGGCGAGAAACTCGAACGTTTAATTTAAATTGTAAAGCCGACCGTGGATAGTCTGAAAGAATAAGATCCAACCCATGGGATGGGATGATTGGCGTTGATGGAACATTGCCAGTGTAGGGTTGATCACTGCCAATGTATTGGTGTATACGTACGTAGGTGGCGGCAGTGTGGTGGGGGCGCGCGCGCCGTCGACGTCGGCAAACACGTGGGAGTCGCAACAGAGCACCCCGGTAAGATTGGGATCGAGCAGCGAGACCAAACCATTTAGTCACTCCACTTACTTTTGTATCGGTTTTCATTATTTTTGTAGACAATCTATGATTATTACGTATTGAGTCTGCTCTGCTGCGTGTGTTGTCGAGTCGATCATCTTGATACTTAGCGCTGATTTAGAGAAATGTGCCAAAATTTTCCTCCATTTGGAGTTCACTTTTTTATGGCTGACGTCTGTAATACGCTTGTAGGTAACAGCTCAGATGCTTTGAAAAAGTGAACGTTTCTTTATTTTCTGTGCAAACGACTACGTCTGTTTGTGCCGAATGGAGGTACTACATGTGGAGTTGGTACATTTCATAACGACTTATAAGCTTTTGTGATGTGATGTGTAATAATATTTCTTGAATTAGTGAATCTATTTTATTATCTAAGTACTCGATTTTCAAAACTATTTAGTGGTATGATATACGAACATGATGATATCACAGCTTTTAGGTTTTTATTAAAAGGATCTTTTAGCTTCTATATACAATTTGGCGATATCCGCATGCGCAGACGATGAACTGGTGAAGGTTTTGTGATGTTGTAGTGTTAAAACAATACAACAGTATTATGTTTTCGCCATAGTTAGTATGCTTATATCTGCTTCTAAAGTGTTGTAATAGCGTAAAGGTTTTTTCATTCGTTGAGTTTAGTAGATATTAAATGAAATTGATTGCATGAAACTATTTAAACCTTCCAGGTTTGTCGGACAATTCGGATTTTTAAACCCTAGCGTACAAACAGTGATGAGACTAGCGTGTGTGGTATTTAGTATAACAATTATTTTAAGTCCCTTTTTGTTTCTTAGATAAAAATCCAATAATAATGCTTTGCAGCAGTACTTTCGTTGGTCTCATTATATTTTGTACCCTTATGGTATACCTAATAGACTATCATCTGCTTCAAATAAATTTCTGCCAACCGATTACCAAGCGGCAAATTATAAATCAAAAACAGCTATCTATACATTTTACTATCTCATATGTCACTAAAAAAATGTTAACAAACTCGTATTATTATCACAAATGAAGCTGCTAGCGTCATCGCAACCTGCCTAATGGTGATGTGGCCAGTCACATCTTCCAGGAAACTTAGCAGCAGAGTGTTGTGCGAATTGTATGTAGAGCAATGGTCGTTTTGTATGTGCAGAGTACTACGGAGGGGGGCTCGGTGGAGGCGGGGTCGGCGGCGGGCGGTGATGAGACGCTGGCGGCGGCGGGCGCGGGAGCGGGGGCGGGCGCGGGCGCGGGCGCGGGGGCCACTTCGGCTAAATCTTCGCTCCTGCAAAAGTTGCTCTCGCAGTAAGCTCGACTCCCCATCCTGCCCATGTTTGCATTTATTATTTTTCGCTAACTCTGGCAGACGACCGTCGACGTGATCTTGATTCCGTCGTCCGCAAGTCGTCGCTCCGAGAATGATCTACGTGGTACCTCTACGGCTGTAAATCTCATTCTAATGAGAGTAACATAGTACACGTATTTATAAACATCTCTTAAGGGTAGTCTAGTAGTGCTAGTGATATTTCGAGTTGTAAAAATAGTTTCATCGTAGACTTCTCTTCCCTTGAGTTCTTTCTGAATGTCGCTCGAGATAGATGTTCAGATTTCTGTAAGTATCTATATGTTAGTATTTATCTTTACGAGATACGATCGATGCGAATACGATGGTAGCTTCCTGTGACGGAATAAAAATAAACGATTAACAATATAATTGACTCGTACGCCTAGTATACATACACAATGTACAATAGAAATATACCGCGTGCAATACTGTATAGAAATAAATACATATTTTGCGTTGTGAACGTTATGTATTATAGTGTGAAAGTCAGATGTTACCTGTTATGACAAAGTAATTTGTATTATATATTATATGATGAAACGGGAATGATAAGGTTTTCTCGTCAGAGAATATTACTTTTTAAGTGTAAATAATATGTTGTTAAATTATAGCTGTTGCTTTATTGTAAATATTTTGTTAAAATATTACATTGTGTTTCTAGTAATGATAAAATAATTTTCATCTAATTTTAAAGTGTAACTGATTTTAATTAATTGACATTTATATTGTTTATTTTACGACTTTACAAAATTGTCTTTGTATTTCGTTGAAATATGTTTTTAAGGAAGTACCTACCTATTTATAATCACAGACAACAAACAGGTAACATAAAAACGTGGAGTATATTATTTTCAGAGCTGTCTAATAATGTAAATGTAAAGCAATTTTAAAATTTGGTAAAACACCAATGATAAATTATGATATTATTCCATCGATTTGTGATATTATTCTATTCAACGACTCGATTAGTTAACTAAACTTTAAACACGAATTGGTTCTTAGAAAAAAAAAATATTTTCGACTTATATAAAGAAAAGCTCTTATTTTTTATTTTTTCAGTTTCAGTAATTAGTTATTACCTGTATTCACAAGAAAAAAGTTAATCTATGTGTTATCGTTGATTTTAAAATATACTGTGGTTATAAATAAAGCATGATGTTTAAAGGTTCAAACCTCCCTTTATTATTTCACTTCCTTTTCTGTTTTTGCTGACATTACCAAAATAATTATCTAGACTTTTGTTGAAAAATTTATGTTTGAGTTTTAAATTAAAACGCTTGTGGGCACAGCCGGCTGATATCTTTTTTGCGATTTAGTTATTGTTTATAGATATTATTTTTGTATTAGGATATCATTATTTTTTCTAGGAATCGTAAATGGGTTGCTTTCATATTACGAACAGTAAGAAAATTAAAAATTACTTAGATTTTGAATAAAATGACAGATATAATTTGATATTTCCTATAACGCATGTCACCCTCTATCGATAGTGTAGCGAACTTTTTTACATCTTCATCAACAAATACTTATTATGTGCGGGTTGAATAAAATTAATGTTTAATGTCATCTTGTAACATAAAATTAGAATTAACCTCCAATTTAGCAGCATACTTTTATCTCTCGGATAGTGAAGAGATTAAAATCTGGATTATATTGAGATACTCGCATCGCATTACGTCACTATCCTAAGAGTAGTACGATCCTCCCTTACATTGACGGTTACTTTATTTAAATGTAGGATTGCACATTTAAACAAAATTCTATCAATTACTATTATCGTTATCGATGCTACTAAAAGTTATTAAATAAATGTGGTGTCACGATATGCGTAATCTTAAATAACGATGTAGTAGTAACTATGGTGCAATCTAAATTTCACAAGGATGTTTAGCCGATGCTAATGTTGAACGTTGATCCCTAATTTGGGACCACTATTCTTGCTGAAATCTCATACCAGCATAAAATAGTTCTTAAATCGTACCTAATGTTCTTCGCATTGGTAAAACTTTCATGTTTGCATGTAGTCCTTAACCTCTTAGGTATAAACTTTATTAAGGTCTTACGGTTGTCGTTACTTAGAGCGACATATGAATATTTAGGAGTGTGACATGCATGCAATGCACGGGTATAAATGTCAATACTATATTTAAACTTTGTAGTGTCGAAAATGTAAACAAGTACGTTATTTGTAATGTCATCTATGAAATTCCTATCTGTGACTATTCGAAGGGGAGCTTAATGCGGACATAAAGTACTTAAAATATTGGGGGTGATTTAGTTCGTGTCTGTTTTTTGTGAAATTCCGCTAGTTTTACCAAACTGATTCTTCTCAAGAACCTACACCTAGACCTAGAGATAGTAGAATGACACTTAAAAATGTGATGTGTTTTATTACCTATGACGAACGTACAAATAATGTGTAGAATACCATAAAACAGAGTTAAACAAGTAATCTGAAATAAAGATAAACGTATTTTTGTACCATTGCAGAAAATAGTTTAAAGCGCATAGGCTACTGATCAACTTGATATGTAACATTCAGTAGACGTGAATGCGTAAATGAATACACCAGTTACACCTAGTGTGAAGTAGCTTTACATCGTCCCCACAGTAGCAATATTACATTTCAGTTTTCATTCCATTATTTTGTAATGGTAGTCACATCTAAACATGTTGTCCGATAGGTATTATCAAATAAGTAAAGTACAAGTGATGGCCTTTAACACGACGCAAATAGAGAAATATTAGTCGAGTCTACATAATTATGTACGTGATCATGAATACATTATGAATACCTACACTAGCTAGTGGAAAAGCATAATGCCTTTTACTGCGACAGCTTCGTGAGGCTAGGTCTTCCCGTGTGCTGCAGTGCTTGAATAGATTTCCTTCAAACTAGTGGCGGATGACAAAAAACTTGTCACAACACTAATTTGAAATTAATTCAGTTATTCCTCGTCGCAGTGAAAGGGGCAATGCCGTCACTTTAAATTAAGTCTTCTCATTGAAAGTAAATACTACACAGAAAAGTTTATATTTTTTGCAGATTTACGAGAGCAGATCTAGAGTATGTAATACTTATACATAACAATAAATAAATAATATGTTTGTAAACACGTCCATTGCATATAATATATTTAAAATTGGTTTCTCATAATTAATAAAACGTAAGAGAGTCGAATTGTAATGATTGATGGATAGGTGCCTAAATTATAGATGAAATATTTTTCAAATTCACCAAACTTTAACGAAGTAATAAATTATTATAAAAGTAAATATTATACTAAAATAAAATTATAGAAACATGCATAAAATAGTTATGTCATAAGTCTGCAAACGTATAGTACATTCTATTAAATTACATAGTATAATAGCGTCTTAGGAGAGATATAATAATTAAGTTTAAAAATAATTTTGCATCGAAAATTAATAAGATTTTGACAATATGCAAAAATGCTATCACTGAAACTATGAAAAAGGCAATTGGGCAACGTAATTAAATAATAAAAATTATAATACAATTAAGTAATAGCATTATTGACTGATTGATATTACAAATTAAACCTTCAAGAATATGACACATAAACACATGCTAGTAATTAGTACAGTGTAAGACATGTATTGATAATAACGCAAATAACGTTTAAACATTGGTGAATACAAACGTCTTCCAAGAAGGGGCAGGTTGAAAACACATTCAGAATAGTCATAATAATCATTACCAACGCTTGATCTAAACAACTATACTTATAAACTGAGGGATTTATGACCATTAATCAAATCAAATAGTCTATTCTATACAAATCACCAACGAAATGATATTCCTATTACCTACACAAATATTTTGATAAAACAAGAATTGAACTGTTTTTGGGCTTTATAAATTGATATTAACTGTGTGCAAATCGTATCTTGTTATATAGAAAACTAGGAACTTGTCGATTTTGGTATATAGAATTTATAAGATGTTTGGGAATAAACTGTCACAGATAAACTGTACAAAATGAACAGATGCTGCCTCAGCGCTGGTTGGTAGTGACAACATTATTTGTCCTGTCGCTAAATAAGTCAATAGTTTAACCTGTTTAATCAAGAGACATTGATTTACAATTTCGATTCTATTGTTAACTATAAGATTGAGTGACATGTCGGAGTTATTAATGGTAATGTCGAGAAATATAATTAAAGGCATGATTTAGATTTTACACTACATACCTACTAATTATATAACAATTCTGGAGAAATTGGTCTATATTGAAATGTTATGTATAAATGGAATTCTATGTAAGAACATTGATGTAATAATCTAATAAATAAGGTATATTTAGACCATTGATACAGAGTGAGTTTACCTAATTAAAATAATTCAATTAATAGGGTCCAAACTTTCCATCCAAATGTTACAGAAAAATAAAATTGGACTGTATAAAAGAATGTGATAAGTCGATATAATAGAATATTTTTTTATCATGACAATTTGCTCTGTGACAATGGACTAATAATAATAATTCACTTGGCGTAATGTGACCAGAAACATGGATGTGTACGGGAATCTTTGTTTCGATGGGGAGTAAGCATAATTAGTTTCGATTACTACAGTTTTATTTTTCTTAAAGTCGTCTTAATAATTTCCATTACCTATAATGAAGTTTTCTAAAATTAATCTGCGTAAGATTGTGTGATAAATATTTATTTGTAGTGAGATGACAGTTGCTAACACATAGAGGTATATCCCGTACATAAATGATTTTATTTTTTGTATAAAATCGTGCCTCTCGTCTTGGCCTGTCGTCTATGATCAAGGGTATTTTTATATTGTGTACATTTCTTAGGTTTAACGTTCTATAATTTAAAAACAAACTAATTATGTTTTTCCAAAACATTGCAAAGTGAGTTTTGAAATTGGGCATTCGTAGAAAAGATTTTTGCAAAAATATAAATAGTTTTTATTGTATGACTCTTTAAATTGACACTTCAGAACCGGTTTTACAATTCATGCCATTTGTATCAATATCCGCAGGCTGGAGTATGTGAGCTAGTCTTATTTTTGCTCTATCTTTTTGGCGAGTGTCTGATAAATCTGTGTTATTTAGTTATCCGATGTTAGTTAAGGCCTTTTGTGTTGCTGTGCATTTCTACGCATTGTATGTATGTATGTTTATATACTGTAAATAGCTAAAATACATATATTTTTACGACTAGAATACACAACCAAAGTTGTTATAAAGTGATGGTTGATTAAAGAATAAATATATGTCGTTATGTTTATTTTAGAAAAGATACAGATAAATTGTACATCAATATATATTGTGGAAGCCTTTTACACAGCCGCCCTGATATAAAATACGAATTTATTATTTTGATAATAAAAGGTAACGAAACATAAAATAGCTTGGGCTCCACGAGTTCCTATAAAATTGATTTGAATAATTATCCACAATTTGTATTTTGTCAATTACTGTACTATTTTATCAAATCCATTCAAACAGAAATCAGGCGTTATGAGTACATTACATTAAGTTGTATTTTTTTGTACATTTTAGATTCGAAAATATATTAATATCTCAATGACAAGTGTTTTATTTGTCCTCGTATGCAAAGTGAGGCAACTAATACTAAGCCAAAATGGCTTAGTTTTCAGATTTATATCCTTCATACGTTACCTAATCGTAACTAAAATCCAATAATATAGTAACTAATCTAATAAATGTCAGAAAATAGAAACAGTTTTTTACTTATTCGGTATGATTGGGTAATAATGGAGAGTAGAAATCTGAAAACGGGGCCATTTTTGCTGTTTTAGTTGCCTCACTTTTGACAGTGCGCTTTGTAGAGAACTATCGTTCTAGGTGTTATTATTCTGTTAGTACAAAACCCGTCAATTTAGGTATTACGTAACACTTAGAAAATTACAGTATATCCATGTTTCATGTTTTTAAATATGGCGTTAATTAAAAATTAGCAGCTCTATAAACGTACATACAGGAGTGATGCGGGCCGCGTGGTAAGCGGCTAATACTGTAGCGGGAGCCACCACAAGCAGTAAAATGAAACTGTTCTGCCTACTTTATTCAAAAAGTAGATGTGATCAGCGCCAAAGCTATGAATTATCCGCCTGAGTGTTTATATGACGATGGTTTGTTTCTTGATAACCATACAGCTAATTTATGGTTGTTTCTAACGATTGCAGTTTTAGTGATTGTAGCTTATGCAGGTGTACGAACTATTATTAATATGAAGTGGCTAAAGTGGTTTCGAAGTAAAAAATATTCGGATTTGCAGCAGGAACTGATGGTAAGTCGCTTTTTCACTGGATCTATACCTAATAAGTCTCAGAGTAATTATTTGTAAACTGATCAATAATGTAGCATCATAGTGCATAGGTACCTAGATGCTTTGAATAATAATTAATATGTATGACTATAAGAAAATAATTGTATAATTATTGTCACCACCACGGTTGTATCTGAAAACCAGCGCCACTGTTTCAGGCAGCGGCACAAGCTGAGATGTTACCGTTTCAGCAAAAAATGTGTAAATTCGATGTTAATTTTATATTTTTTTGTAACTGTTTTGCTGAATAAACATTTTTTTATTTCTATTTCTTTTCATTTTCATATTATAATAATCATCACTTTGATGAGTGATGGATGACTTTGTTTTTTTTCCAAATGGACATCGAGCGGTCATGCAGATATCAATAATAAAAATCAGCCAAGTGTATGTCGGACTTCGCACACTTAGGGTTCCGTACCAAATAGGGCTAGGGGCGGGGCTTATCTGTGCTACGCTTTTGACTGCAAAGTTCAGTTGGTTAGAAATAGGAAATGGTTCAAAACATATATTAGTATTTGTTGGTAAAATATAAGTTACTTATAATATCTATAATAAACATTACATAATATAACCATATTTAAAGTTCATACAAAAATGCTTCTGAACAAAATCAGACTTTGGTGGATTATGCCTTTGTTTTCTAATATACTTAATAATATATATTTTTTAAAAACAAAAAATACAGTCTTTGTCTACATAACAAGTTCTAAACAATGATACCCCACAAGTTTTCACGTATAAAAATTTTCACGCTCCCCTTTACTTGTATGGGAGCTCCCTTCTAAAATATTTTAAAATATTTTTTTATACTTCACCTGGCTTTGGGTCGACATGACACACCTTTGGTGCAAATATGAAGACTGCTAGCTTCAACAGTTTAGCTGCTTGGTCATGAGTGATAGTGATAGGGCTCCGTTTGGCCCCTTCAGGCACGGAACCCTAAAAAAGGAAAATAACCAAAAACAAGAAATCTTGCTTTTCACAAAAAATACAATGTTAACGTAATGGTATTGCCATCTTTGGCGGTTAGGTACTTGTTGTTTTAACAATCCCTATGCGAAACTTGCGAAAGTCTGTTTGTTCGTTAAGCCTTCACGTCTTAACTACTCAACCGATCATCATGAAATTTTGCATACACGTCAGAGGTAGGTAAAGAGAAGGACATGGGACTTTTCATCGCAAAAAAAGAAGTGTATCTGAGGGACAAAATACTATCCACGCAGACGAGGTCGCGGGCGATAAACTTACGCAAGATGAGTAGGTACCTACTAATAAGATTCTTTAATTTTAGCTCTAGGTACAATGCTTGTTATTTAACAGTAACTTCTTAGTTACTATCAATATTTACAGTTCAGTGAATATCGAAGCTCATTGTCTTCCGATGCAATGCTAATTCGGTAAAATTAGCGTATTACTACCGATAAGGTAAATTAATTGATGAGGTCAGCCGAATTTACAGCAAATTGGCCTAAATTTGTAAAGGCGGATGCTCTAACGTCGGCTGCTGATAGAGTTAAGTAGGTACTAGGCTACCGCACGGGCAATCATGAATGTTTAATAATAATAATAATAAATGCTTGGACTATTTTACACAGCGCTATCTATAGCCCCAAACTAAGCAAAGCTTGTAATATGGGTGCTAGACCACTGATATAAGTACTACAAAAATATACTTTTTAAATATATACTCAAGCGCTCATGGCGGAACTTGACAGACTGATCGTACTCGATCACGTTTGTTAAGCAACGCTCGGTCCGGCCAGGTGTCGGATGGGTGACCGTTAAGTGGCATTACAACTGAGCGCTTCCGTGCTTCGGAGGGCACGTTAAACCGTCGGTCCCGGCCGTTGTCATCTGATAACAGCCGTTAAGTCAAGTTAGAGGCCTTAGGCGGCTTGATAAACTCGAACACTAGAGGTGGCCACTATTCCTCATTCGATAATAAGAAGAAATATATACTTATTATACATAGACACCCAGAACCGTCACAGAAATTAAAATTCATCATTTCAATTTCTGCCCGGCCGGGATTCGAACCCGGGACCTCTTGCGTGATAGACGACTCAGGCCGTGTCGTTTAGCTTCGTGGATATTATTCTTTTTTAAAAAAACAATCCTTTTTTGTAAACCATTCATTTTTTGTAAACCTGAAAATATGGTTTGTAACTAAAACGACTAGCTAGCTAGGGTGTATGTGACTCAGGATCTGTAGCACAGAACAAAGAGAAATATCTTGTCGTGGGATCTGTAAGTGAAATTGCTCACCATCAGAAAGGGAGCTAACAATAGAGCAATAGGGCCATACTGTTTTGCTGTCGTATTTTAATGTGCAGTGCTATAAATAAAATTAATGGATAAATAAAATTTTATTTGTAACGACCTGAGTGGTGCAGTGGTCAACATGCCGCCTACCACGCAAGAGGTCCCGGGTTCGATCCCCGGCCGGGCAGAAATTGAAATGATGAATTTTAATTTCTGTGACGGGTCTGGGTGTTACTATGTATGTATGTATAATAAGTATATATTTAAAAAAGTATATAAGTAGTATATCAGTTGTCTAGCACCCATATTACAAGCTTTGCTTAGTTTGGGGCTAGATGGCGCTGTGTGAAATTGTCCAAGCATTATTTTTTTTTTTTTTAATTTAATGGATAATATTCTAAACAATTTTTTAGGAAATTTCTCAGCTTTCAGGGTATTTGGGAAACTGGGTGAAATGGTTCCGATCATGGTAACTGATCACCCGTCTGGCTTCGCTTGGGGGATGCAAGCGAAGCCGGACGGGTGATCAGTTACCTCATCAGTTCTAAATAATAAATAAATAAATAAATAATAAATTACACTTTATTGCACACACAAAAAGAATTACAGAAAGAAGGACAGTTACAGAGAAAAAAGCATACAAGAGGCGGCCTTATTGCTAAGCAGCAATCTCTTCCAGGCAACCCTTGGGTGAAAAATAAATAAAGATAGGACTATAAGGGGACTAGGGTGCAATTACGGAAGGAATAGTGCGTCTGAGAATAAATATATCTAAAGATAAATACAAATAAAAATAAAAAATAAAAATATACCTATATTAATAGTCAGTCAATAATAACTTAAATAATAAGGAAATTTCAAAATACTTAGAAAGCTTTTGTAAGATTATGGGCCGAAATGCTCCACATATTTAGTACTGAGCTTCAATTTCGTCATGCAATCAACTTTATTTCCGCAACTCGGGAATAAAAGTTTATGTGTAATTAAGTGCTGAAAAACACATTTCTAAAATACAAAGCATCGAATAACTTTATTGATCTAGATACACTTTTACGGGAATGTCATAAATCTAGCATCGGGCTCACTCACCTCACTGCTATTTTGTACATTTCGACCATTTCCCCAAACTCTTTGTTTTGTTACCGACTTCAAAAAATAACAAAAAACCGACTTCAAAAAACCTACCTCTAAAAAGCAAGAAATAATATTCGTAATAATAAAAATACGTCTATTGAAGTCGGGTGGGGCTGCATGGAGTACAGATTCCTTTTTTTATTCTAAAAGCCCCACCCGACATCAAAGACGTATTTTTATTATTACGAATATTATTTCTTGTTTTTTAGAGGTAGGTTTTTAAAGTCAGTTTTTTGTTTTTTTATTTTTAGTGTAGGTACCTTGTAGGTAAGGTATATTATAATTCCCATTTTTTTAAATTTGGAAATCGGTTTAGTACTTTTCAAGTAATCCTGGAAAAAAAAGCACGAAAATAGTATGATTTTGTGTTAATTACCTAGATGACATGGTCGTATAACTTCTTTGTTTATGAACTGAATAAGATAATATTTTTTTTTGTTGGAAAAGGGATATCTTAAGTGTAATTCTTTAACCGACTTAAAAAAGGAGGTTCACAGTTTGACCCGTATGTATGTTTCTCCGCGATTATCTCACGTTTGGCCGAGCCAATTTTTTTACCTAAATAATATACCTACACTTATACACTACCTAATACAGAAAGTACCTACACTAAAAAGAAAAAATAAAAAAAATGTAAAAAAAACAAAAACCGACATCAAAAAACCTACCTCTAAAAAGCAATAAATAATATTCAAATCACTAGATACGCAATGCGTAGGTTTCTAGTGATTTGCGTATTATACGTATATGCGTATTACGAATTATAGGTATTGTAATAATAAAAAAAACACGTCTATTGAAGTCGGGTGGGGCTTTTAGAATAAAAAAAAGGAATTTGTACTCCAACCCCACCCGACTTCAATAGACTGTGTTTTTAATTTTATTATTACAATGATGCGTAATACGCATATACGTATACGCAAATCACTAGATATTATACGCATTGCGTATCTAGTGATTTGAATATTATTTATTGCTTTTTAGAGGTAGGTTTTTTGAAGCCAGTTTTTTCTTTTTTTTTTCTTTTAGATAACATAATTTTTGACTTGCTTTTCCTTTTTAAATGATGAGTTGATTTTTACATGATAATGCGTCTGACTGAATGACGTTTTTCGACGTACTTACCTACCACTTTGGAATTCGTTACGGTATTTATCTGCTTGACGCTCTTTTGATCGTGCTGCCTAGCGGGGGGTGCGACCTAACTCGGGAGCAGTCGGGACTCGGGACAGGCAGGCCTGCGAGCCCTGTCCCTGCCAGCCGTGCCGGCCTAGGCGGGAGTCGGGAGCCGAGCGGCGCGCTGGGTGCACGCATGCGTGCGTTGTGCGTTCCCTTACTAAGCAACGTCCTGTTGCACGCATTACAAATACGCGTCATTTACACCACTTTAATTGGACGTGCGGATGTTGAAATGAACACAAACAGTAGGTACGCAATCGCTCAGTTTATATGAATGAATGTTTTATTGAGAAAATATTAGTTTGAAGTGATAATTGTATAGTGTTCAGAAGTATTGAAGTTAAGTGAGAGGTCAACAGTGCAGATACCGATCGTAAACATACCAATATCGGTATGCCGTGGAACTGTCCGTGGTCTCGCGACCGACAGCGGCCTGCCGTGGTCAGCCCAACTCAACGTGTGGTGTTGCAGGTTCGTTTCCCGATCATTATTATACATAACTTAGCGTCGGTACTAAGTATTATTTATTCTGTGCTTAGATGGAAACAACGAGGTTGTTCAACTACTGTTGTAATAATAAACAAGATTGTGCTAACGTGTGATATGTTTAATGTTAATTTACTTCCTAATGACAGGTTTAAAAACGAATGGTTTATTTTTATTGCAGTTACTCAGATGAACATACGTTACCTACTCCAGTCCAGCCTGCCAACTTTGTTGTTCAACATCACAGTTCTCTATACTCTTCCTAAAAAGTTTTTTCTTTTGCTCGTGCCGTGCATCACTTACCTTCTCCGGACTAGTTTTATTAGGACAATTTCATAGATAGCGATAGTCAATGAACCCATTACAAAAATCATATGAGATACAATACGACGACGCGAAGGGCTCGACGGATTTAAAGCAATACCGTACAGTGTCGAGATAATGTTGGTAGCCAGACATAATCCCGAGATTTGTATTAATGGATTTTAAGTGTTGTATTCATGTTAATGTCATGTCCATATAAAATCTTCTGATATGAAAGTATAACAAGCGGTTAAACTTGTGACGAGCTTAGGGGAACTTATTTTTCTATCAACTTTAAACACTTTAGTTAGAAGCCATAAAGATATCTTGTCACTATGGTAAAAATCATAAAAAACTTCCATAAACTTTCGTAAGCTTACGGCATCACGTATGACCCAAACTCGCCTCGCCTCGGAAACTGTGTTCTAAACCGCGCTTTTTAATAGGTATTGAACTATAAAAATATCACTTAAAGAATGAAATTTGATCTAAGCTATTTCATAAGATAATACATTAATTGTGCATTCAGGCAAGAAAAAATATGAATCTTTATTTAATGACTTTTATTTGTTTTCAAATATTCGCATTTTGGCTTCATAAAAAAATACACTGATACAGAAAATAACCATCCCAGCCACCGCAGCAATTAGGTAGGTAATTATTTTTTTCTTTCTATACTTAAGGCACAGCTTACAGTGCTTAAGGTATTGAAACTAGCCTTAAGGCTAGTGTATCATATTCTGTATCATATTTTCTCAAAGTGGAGATTAATTTTATTTATACTCTTGCTTTGTTAAAAACAAAGTTTTCGATCAACATTGAGAAATAAACTAGTGTTCGACCAAACAGGATTTTCAGCCGTAACCGAAACCGAAACTTCGGCCTTGGTCTCAGTTTCGGCTGAAACCGAAACCGGAACTCATTTTTAACCGACTTCATCAAAAGGAGGAGGTTCTCAATTCGATTGTATGTTTTTTTTTTTTTTTTATTTTTATTTTTTTTTATTTTTTTATCGTTGTTCGCGCGTATCTTCGACATTTATGGACCGATTTAGATAATTCTTTTTTTGTTCGATTGAGTTTTCTTGCGAGATGGTCCCATTTAATTTTTTTTCAAATCGGTTCAGTAGTTTACAAGTAATCCTGAAAATACTATGAAATTAAATCAACTAACTTGACAATTTTGTTATTTATGAACCGAATTAGATGATTTTTTTTGTTGGGGAAGGGATATCTTTGTGTAGTCTTTTTAACCGACTTCAAAAAAAGGAGGTGTTGTATGTATGTTTCTCCGCGATTATCTCACGTTTGGCTAGGCCGATTTTTCTACCTAAATAATATACTTACCTACACTACCTAATACAGAAGCTACTTAAACTAAAAATAAAAAAATTAAAAAATTGTTTAAAAAACAAAAAAACCGACTTCAAAAAACCTGCCTCTAAAAAGCAAGAAATAATATTCAAATCATTAGATACGCATTATCATTGTTATAATAAAACACGTCTATTGAAGTCGGGTGGGGCTTTTAGAATAAAAAAAGGAATATGTACTCCAGCCCCACCCGACTTTAATAGACGTGTTTTATTATAACAATGATAATGCGTATCTAATGATTTGAATATTATTTCTTGCTTTTTAGAGGCAGGTTTTTTGAAGTCGGTTTTTTTGTTTTTTTTACTTACTATTGTTTACTGTAATCTGGTGTACAATTACACATAAGTAGTATACGTTTTTGTTAACACAAAACATGAAAACCATTTTGTACTGTGTAGTGAACAACCCTGAAATCGCGAAAAAATCTTGCTTTTTCATACATTTTACCAGAATTCAAGAAAACAAAATTGGTTTTATATGAAACAGCTTAATTTTTTTCGAGTTTCAGGTTTTCATACAAAAAGTTGCTCATAATAATTAACTCTACAAATAGTTTTCAGGTTTTGTGTTAAAAAAGTAACTGAAATGCGTGGACTTCGGCTTCGTTGAGGGTCTTGTTACACCCGGTACCTATATTTTTCGTTTTTAATGAATCTACATGTATGAAATTGTACAGTCAGCGGCGGGCGGTGCTCTGTCAGACTGTCACCCTTAAGGCCAAAATTGCTTGCGCTATTGACGTAGTAACCTATCTATGCGTGCGCGACCAACCGACGGAGTTTTGTTTGCAAAGTGACAGAGTGCTAACCAACACACTTGCGTTTTTAAGTAAACTTCATCAAAAATCAAAACTGAGTATCGACGCGGCCGAAAATTTTGGCCGATATTTGGCTGAAACCGAAACTATGGCGAAACAAGATTTTTGGGCCGAAGCTGAAATCGAACCTTTGGTCGGACACTAAAATTAACTGATCTCGAATCTTATGTATTCCTGTTCCTAATATAAATTAGCCGCACTAAAGCCTGGCGTGTCCCGTCCGTGTGATCCGCGCCGCGACGGACCGCTGATCAGCTGGCTGGGTGTTGTGCTATCAGGGCTCAGTCGGATCTCGCCTGCGCCTCGCGCCGCCCGCATTCACCCTATTCGAACTACGCGCTTCCGATAACAAATCGCAACTATCGACACCCAAGTGCCAATTAAAGAAAAAGTTAACATGACTAACTTAAAACATAAAGAGTGCTCTCCTTAGCACGGTTTTTAAACAACAGTTAAATAATTATGTATCAAGGATGCCCTGGAACTGTTTTTGGGGGTACGAACCCCCTGCGCCTTCGTGCCGAGTGAGCAGACCTCTGCAATTAATATTGCAGGTAATTCATGCAATCATTTTAAACTAATACTAACTTGCAGTGTGTTTCATCAAAATAACCTAAAGTTTATTAAAATAAAACTTTTCTGGATAAACAACAACATCAAAACAATATTATGAACGATGTTTTGCGGTTTTATTCGGATGTAAGTAGAATTGTTTTCTAAAGTAGGTACCAAATATGAATTGATTGTATGCGCAGAAATATAGGAAAAACAAAACTGTAAAAAAAATCATAGAATAAAAAAAAATGCAACACGTGAAAATTAACCAAAAAAGACATCAACGAGCTTAATTTTTTGTAACAACCTTTCCATTAAAAAATTACCATGTTTTTCTCTATTATTCGTAAAGTGACAATGTTGGGTAAGAGGAAATTCTTAACCGATATCTGATACTCCCCTTTTATAGAATACATAATTGAAGAATAGTCTTACAATTTTTCTAAAATTTTTGTGCAAATTTTACGAGTACCTAAAGGAATTATCTACTTAAGTGACTTTGTATAAAGTCAAAGGGTATTTTAAAATACACAACTTTTATTTATTTGTAAGGAGCTCCAATTCCTTGTTTCCAAATTGCGGAAAAAATAACTTTGGCTGTGAGTAGGTACCGATAAAACAATAAATTGATTGTTGATATATCATAACGCACAGCCCAAACCGCTGGACCTAGAGATATGAAATTTTGCACATAGGTACCCTTCTACAGTGTATAGGGAAGGATTTTTTGAAATTCCACCCCTAAAGGGCTAAGTAGTCAGGATTCGAAGTTAGGATATTGATAGGCTGACAATTGAAAAATAATTTATTCGTGTCTCAGCGTTTTTGACTTTTACATTTCCGAATCGGGGTTGAAATGGGGGTTGAAATTTGTGTAAAAAATTTGTCAGTTTTAATCATAAATGAGATTATTTGAGATTATAAGTAGGTTGGCGACGTCAGTAGGTATGTATTTAGATTGGGAACGGGAATGGAATACTTTTTATCCCACATTAATAATATTTAAAGATCCCTAAGGATTTTCTCGAATGTCTAATAGTTTTTCTATAAAGGAAAATAACAGATTTTGTGATTTAATGAATTTGTTTGTCGTTACATATCGTCGGCGGGCTGTGAAAAGAAAACCTCGCATGAGCATTAATTATCGAATCCGAGTTTCTTCGACGTAAACATGTATTACGAGGTTTTCTCACGAAAAACAACTAAAAGAGATTTTCACTAAATTTGCGACTTACGAGCTTTTCACAGCCCGCCGACGATATCATAAATTCTGAAACTTACACGCTGCATAGATAAAGTCTTACAAGTGCTTACAAAATATTAGAAGAAAAACAATTTTCTCACGATGGTTAATGAGCACAATAAGGGATAATTGGTGCAACGATGCCGATGCCGGCCACCCGGCGGACTTACTCGATTCTCTTCGGTACTGCTTAGGCTTACTGATAGCCATTGTCTTATACCAACCTTATTGCATTGAGATAAGAACCAAGTTTAGGCAGTAACCGTGGATGACCGATCTACCGCGGACTGTGTTTTTTTTTTCTTTTCTCTTTATGACTTTGCTGTCTTTATATTAATAGTGATGACGAGAATATTTACCAAGAGGATATAATAATTGAATATTGTGAGTTAAGAAAATTAATGAAATGAAATAAAACACTTTTAACGGATACTAGCGCGTTTTAAAGTGTTTTATTTCATGTCTAGTGAGCGCGTAAGCTTGAGAAGTTAATGAAATGAGTTAAAAACACATTCATTTGGGAAAATACGTAATTTAATTTATTTTCGTTCAGGAAATGGAACGTTTTTACTATTAAAAATAGTAAAACTACTGCGACTTTTGTCTTTTGATGCTTGATTTACGAGTTCTCACGTTCATTTCAAATAGACCGTTAAGCATATCTATGTATTAATATTAAGCATTTATTGATAAGTAGGTTTATAGTGTGTGGTGTTCGCTTTATAAAAATTCCCTGCTTAATGAAACATGTACTTACCTACTTATTAATAATATATTTAAGTAATTTCTAAATAATTAATGGTAATCGCCAGCACACTCGCGGCAGTGGCGCAGGCGCAGGGAATGTTCACGAATCGCTAGGGCTGTACGCCGTACCTCTGCTCCTTTGCCTACATTCCTAGTACTATAATAAAGTCAAAAACTTTTTTCAAAAATCGCATAAATGTAGAAAAATGACACACTTTCGGGGTTTTTTCTCACTAAATCGACAATTTCTCAAAAACGAAATGCAGTATCGAAAATATTAAAAAACCCCAAGAGGTATTGAGTTGGGCTACATTTTGAAAAAAATGAAATGAATGAATGTCTATAAGAATGGAATAAAAAAATATTTTTTTGTAAAAATTCATTAAATTCATTTTTAATGTGCCAGACGGTCGTGAAAACGAGATCTGTGATTTTTTTTCGATGTGTACATTTATGACAGAGTTAAGCCGACCAGTGATTACAAATGGATTCGCGTTCGCGGTTAACCATTACCGCTACGATACCATAATTTGTTTTGTTTGTATCTGGTGTGAATCTATTTGGTATGTGTGACATGGTCGGGCTGCCTTGGCTGCGAGTTAACGGTAGAATGCTAATGCGCGCCGATGTGGTGGCATTGTCGATGCACGCCCGTTGAGCTTCCCAAATGTTGCGTAAGTGCTTATAGTGCGAGCCGCAGTACCTCGGAATAATAAAGCTTTTATTTTATTAGTGGGCGCCCACAACTAAGTTGTATAAAATTTTATGTTTTTCTGTAGGAATTTGGCTGTTTCTTGTACCTAATATAACTTGATACAGTGTAAGTTACTATGCGTACATGATTTTTTGGAATTGGTTTAGTATTTCTAGAGATTGCACCCTACAAACGCAACAAGCTAATTTTTGAGAAACTATTTAATAATGATTATAGTAAAATTAGTTACTCTTACCTACTCTTTTTTTTAAGTAAAGTCCGTTAACCTCCTTCTGAAATTAAGTTAAAAAGTTAACGGAAAGCAACAAAAAATGGGAAAAAGCATCTGGAAATAGCTAGGTAATTACTTTCCTGAAGCAAGTTTTTTCAGGCAAAATTTCGGTCAATTTTGTACTGTACTGAAAATTAGTTAGACTACTTATGACTCATAGGAATCTGCGATTCCGTTCCGTTCTCATGGAATGGAGCTTCTGTATAGTGGCGGTTGTTGCGCCCGCGCCGCCCACGCCTTCGCGCCGGCCCGCCTCTGCTAGCGCACACAAGTTCATTGTCACCTAATTCAATAACCCAACTATTCACTTGGAGTACCTAAACAAGAATAAAATTATACTATGGTTAATGTTTTACTCAGATTCCACGGTGTAAGTACTGACTGGCAGTGAAAACTTGAAAGTTTAATCTTAAGAGGTTAAGAAGGATCTATGTCTAGGTTACTTGCCCGGTCCTGTCTTTGTCCCGGTGATCAATGTCATATCTAATCCGTCTAATCCTAACTCGAAGGTTTGTCAGGCATAGCTTGGGTAAACATGTCTCAATTTATGTTTTTTTCAATTCTGATACCTACCTAAGTAAATGATATTTTTTCTGCAACATGACAAAATATCATAAATTAAAGTAGGTACTTACATAGGTACTTATTCTATTTTTATTACCTGAGTTTCAATCTGAGCAATCTGCATAAAGTTGTGTGTGCAACCTTTATACGTTTTATTAATTTACGTTCGAGATATTGCAACTAAAACACGCTGCAAAGATTTAATAGAGTGTCTAAACTAATTATTTAGCGAGATAGAGAGTTTCATTTCCTATTTTCTGCCCTTATTGGCGAGCTTAATAAATCTTTCAGAGGCATTATCTACAGCGTAGTGAAGGCAGCCGTTGTGTAGATGCCTTCACTCGCGGCTTATCTATCCCGCATTGGTAATTAGCGGGGTGCGTGCGCGCAGCTCCGTGCACGCACAATATAATCATTCAGCGGTCGGTCCCTTTGACGTTCTCACATAATACAACTAACCTTGTATTGGCTTTTATTGTTCATTATAGTCATTGTCATAACTATTTGGATGTCTCTACTATTACAACATTTGATTATACGTCTGCATTAAATGTATCAATGAAACAATTTCCATGCTTGATTTTCTATTTGTTTTTTTATAGATGGTACGATTTTTTAACATTTTTATGTTATTTTATTTAAAATGTTACTATTATGTAGTAAATACCAAGGTAGGTAATAAATAAGTAGTTGAATGTCATATTATTAAATTCTACACAACAGTATAATTAGGTAGTACCAAATAATAATAATTATAAAAAAATACTAAGTATAAATAAAATTTATTGGCCAAAACAATTTTTACAAAGCTAAATACTAGGAATGGAATGTCGTGGGAGCCAGCTTCTTTCGTACAGATTTCGGTTTGCTTGAAATATGTGAAATATCTATAGAGGAAACATATTTCGCTCTATGTCTTAAAATGAAGTATATTTAGATTTTCAGTTCACGTACGTTCAGAAGAGTGATTACTTATTCTGTTTCCGCCTTCTTGTCCTCAATAGACAATGTGTGGTGGACAAAATTTCACTTTATTGCCGTAGCCAATCGCCAGGGTGCAGGCGTATTTGGCTACTCCATAGATTCTAGCATACTTTGAGTGTAAAACAAAGCTTTAGAAAGTTTAGAAAGAAATTCTTAAAAATAGTTCATACGTTT
This sequence comes from Agriphila straminella, assembly GCA_950108535.1. Lineage (NCBI taxonomy): Eukaryota > Metazoa > Arthropoda > Insecta > Lepidoptera > Crambidae > Agriphila > Agriphila straminella. The sequence goes on from OX467308.1 coordinate 10,951,954, forward strand.
TGTTTCTAGTCGAAGTTGGAATTCGTAAGATTTATTTTTATCGTAACCCAGTTCCAAAGTGTTTAGTAAATGAGAAGACTCTCCAATCATAATGTAGCTTTCGAGAGGTTGTTTGTTCGGTGAACGTAAACAGACTTCTGAAAACATTAAGGTAGCCTATTTTTCTTGGGACCTTGTTATCTATTTGTACTATGAGGGATTATAAACAAGAGAATGGTATCTGAGGTGCTTGTCAGAGTATCAGATTGCGTTATTTTTCGGCAAAGTCGTTGATATTTGGCGCCGGCGCCGGTCGGCGCGACACGGGCGTCACGTCACGACTCGAGTCCGATGCGCACCACTGCCCGTCGAGCTCCAGCGATTAATTTGACGGCATAAATAAAGTGTAACCGATACCAGACGACTGATAGAAAGGGGACCAAAAAGTGTCATTGGCCAGTGTGACCTTCACTACTAAAAATTTGATATACCTACCTATATTATATACTAATCTGATGATAATAATGAAAAAATGATCTCTCGTACAAATTGTGGTCTAAAATTTTCAAAGGGGAGATGATTATCGTCTACAATATTTTTGATGTTTAAAGGACGCTATATTTTTGTAATTAAGAATGGTCCTGAATAATAAGAAAGGTGCCTATGTAATTATAATAAAATATTTAAAGTTTAATATGTAAAATAAATCCTCATTCTAACAAATCTTTTTTGCAAAAATATCTTTGGAACTTTATATTATATATTGACAACAATAATATCGTACACTTTTTGTCACATTTCGTTAGATGGCGTTGATCATTAGGTCTGACTGATAACTCTATCTCTAGTATAATAACTCTATGGGCGCAGCCACGACTGGCGCATCTTTATCATCTATAAATGTTGTCAGTGTGTGCGTGCGACGCTCATACGTACGGGCCGCGCTCACATACAAACCGCGTTCGGGGCGTATAATGAGTAAGACGACTTACTTATTTGATTCTACTATGGCACTAGACTGTGTAATGTTTATGTTAGTACTTACTTACTTCCATAACACTAAACTCTGTGTAATTTTATATTCTTTATGGATCTATAGGTCTATAAGAAACTCATATTTTTTGTATGCAATACCAATGTATAAGACTGTTTGTATCCTAAATAAAATAAAATAAAAAATAAAAATAAAATAAAAAATAATACAAATTTAAACGATTGTAATATATGACATAACGTGTAGTTACTGCTTTTGTTAACTTCGATCGATTTTGAGAGCAGTGAAATATGGACGTGTTGGGCCGTCGGAGCGGGCGCAGGGACTCATTCACTCGATGATTTACGGCACATTCCGAGGCTTTTACCAGTCTGGTGCGTACGCGCACGCCTGCGCGCCTGGGAACGAGATTACTTCCCATTCTTTCCTTTCGATGACAGACAAAGAGTTTGTCAGAATGGTTCGAGTGTCTTCTTAAGTGTTATACGTTGATACTTTTATAAATAAAAATACCTCATCAAAATACTTGTCATTTTATTACTGCAAAATAAGAAAAGATATAAAATTTATTACCGTTGTAGCGTCTTAACGATCACGAAGTTCAGTTACACGGAGAAACGATGAAAATATCAACGGCAACTAAAACGATTTACGATATTGTTAAAACTTATAATTAAGACATCAGAACTTTACTAATTTAACGATTACCACTGAAACGTTCCAAGAAATTAGTGTTGTTAATTATTAATTAATTTCATTGGCGAGCTCATGATTGCAAGCGGATGTTGGGCAATGGCGGAACTGCCAAAGCGTTTGTTGACCGGAAGTGCGCTCCCGGGCAGCGGCGTCGGCAGGTACCCGCGCAGCCTAATGAACGCGGGAGCGGCTCCACCACAATGTGCGTACGCGCAACGTGTTTGTTACATAATTATGTGTCATGTAATGTAGCGTGAAATTTACCAAAACAGAGGTTTATTCAACAATGAATGAAAAGTTTTATCTCGGTTATATCTCTTTATGATCAAGGATCGGTGCCCATTAACATCAAATGAGTCCACTCAAATCAAAAGTCATGTCACTATATTGTTATAGTCGCTACCTACTTGTTTGATGTTATAGTCTATAGGTAAGGTACCTATAGAGTATAGAGTGAGACACATTATGTCAGTCATCACCTTTTTAACTTGAATTTTTCGCTACCGGGGTGATATTTCACAGCTGAAATTCAAGTCGAGTGCGAAACACCAGGCCACACAAAAAATATCACGCTTCGTAGACCGTGCCTCGCAGCTGTCGGCCAGGCGGCTTTCAAAGAACTCGGAGGCGATAACATTTACCTTGTCCTCATCATCTACTCTCATATCTTTTGACATTAAGGATTCAAAGCGGCTCCTTACCATGAATCAAATCACTCGAATGGGGTCATAAAATAAATTTTATGCTCTTATTGGTTCATAAACAGTTCAGTAAAAATAGCCGCGGCCACCTGGTGCACTCTTACTCCGAACTTAGAGAGCCGTACGTGATTTATGACTGAATGTTCCACACAAAGCCACCGCAAATATAACCCTTGACTATATTTTTTCTAGGGAACAAATTGTCCGGGAGTCGCTAACCGTTTCTCTATTACGATTGGTTTGAGCGAAGCGAACCTTTGTTGATACTTACCCACACGATAGCATACGTCGACTATAAATTAATTTATTATTGTTACAAAACTAGAACGCCAGTGTTATTCTTGCGCTCTATGGAATGGCACGCCGCACCGACTCGACCCATGGGATTAGATTTTTTGTTCTCCTTCCGATTTTATCCTTGCGTACATCAAAAGTTACATTCCAAGGAATTAAAATAAATAGTTGATGCATTTTTCTCTTTGTTCGTCGGTTATTTTTTGGGGTTTTGATTTAAGAGAAATTGTATTGTACATATTTATTCAAATTGGTTAAAGAGAATTTTGTTGTTCACGGTTAAATGGAGGCAATCAGGCAATTATCCACAATGTTGGAAGTTGTGTAGGTACCTATATTATGTTAAAGTAGTGGGCATATGCCATGGTTGATGCCAGGGCAGTGGCGCTGCGTGGGAGGTCCCCACATTATCGTCTTCAGAATGAATTAAATTGTTGCGGTACGTGAAGCTACTGCCATTAAATCTCAATGAATGTATTTTTCTCTAGAGAGAATAAATTTTGTGACATTCAAAGTATTGTAAGTTATTGTACTTTATGAATCGAATAATTAAAACAATTTTAGAGATATTTACAACGAAAGCGAAAAGTGTCGTAACGTCAGGAAGTAAAAAACTAAAACTAACTTATGTCACGAGAGAGTCATTATTTCAAATAAGTACTTTCCATCATCACATCAGGCTTCTCCCTTATAAAATTATGGGTAAGTAATAGTTTCAGTCTTATCGTAACAAAAAAAGATCAAGTAAAGAAAACCCAACCCCATTCATTATTGTCTCTCTTTCTGAATTAAGAATCTGTTAGCTAGAACCTGCAAGATTATGTTTTGTTGTCAACCTGCCCAAAATTGATAATTTTTAATAGTACATTTCAAGTTGATTTTCATATCGAGACTTTTAATTTTTCTAGTAGATGTTGAGCTGTTCATCGTACGTCAGGTTGGCACGTCCTTCTCGGAAGGCCAATTGTTTTTATTCCCAACTGTGGGCAGTTCGTTCGAGCCCCGGTTTTGTATGGTGCTCTATTTTTTGTCTACATCTAGCAGATAATGGCGTGGCGTCAGGTTGTTTCGCAAGATTGATCTGATAAATAAAAAATTGTTTAAAAACAAAAAAACCGACTTCAAAAAACCTGCCTCTAAAAAAGCAAGAAATAATATAGAAATCATTAGATACGCATTATCATTGTTATAATAAAACACGTCTATTAAAGTCGGGTGGGGCTGGAGTACCTACGTCTTCCTTTTTTTATTCTAAAAGCCCCACCCGACTTCAATTGACGTGTTTTATTATAACAATGATAATGCGTATCTAATGATTTCTATATTATTTCTTGCTTTTTTAGAGGCAGGTTTTTTGAAGTCGGTTTTTTTGTTTTTAAACAATTTTTTTATTTTTTTATTTTTAGTGTAAGTACCTTCTGTATTAGGTAGTGTAGGTATATTATTTAGGTAGAAAAATCGGCTCAGCCAAAAGTGAGATAATCGCGGAGAAACATACATACATACAAACTGAATACCCCCTTTTTTTGAAGTCGGTTAAAAAGACTACACAAAGGTATCCCTTCCCCAACAAAAAAAATCGTCTAATTCGGTTCATAAATAACAAAATTGTCAAGTTAGTTATTACTTGTAAACTACTGAACCGATTTGAAAAAAAATTAAATGGGACCATCTCGCAAGAAAACTCAATCGAACAAAAAAAGAATTATCTAAATCGGTCCATAAATGTCGAAGATACGCGCGAACAACGATAAAAAAAAAAAAAAAAAAACATACAATCGAATTGAGAACCTCCTCCTTTTGATGAAGTCGGTTAAAAATTGTCATTGTACAGTAGGACTAGTTTATACGAGTTGGTGAAAGTTTCGGAACATTTTACATTGGTATGTATGTCATAATATTTTATTTTAAGTTAGATAAATATGGGTAAAACAGTACATTCACAAACAGAAACCTTAGTGAGGTGCTAGTGAGCTCACTCTTTGGAACAGAAACATTAAAAAAGAAACACTAAACACCATTAGTTTAAATTTAAAACCAGTAAAAAGAGTTTCATTTAATTAGTCGCTTGGAATATGATACCTTACCTAGTTCAAAGTAAATAAAGTTGCATGGCTATTTCCTTCAAAGATTTGTTGAAAGTTCGTTGATCAGTTCGGCGACCGCGGGCGCAGGCGCAGGCGGGCGCTGACGTCATTCACCGCGCGTCCCCTAGCTCGTCAGTCTCGTCACTCTCCCACCGTCCGTCGTCGCCATCTGCTGACATCCCGCCTATTAACTTGTCACCGTTCGCCGATATTGGGCCCGGGTGAAAGTAAATATTCTTTGTGCTTAATAAATTAATTGTTTTGTTATGGATGTCACGCTTTAACAATATTATTAGCATTTGTGCTACACCTAAGTAATCATATTTTAGACAATAACAAAAACAGCTTTTGTTTTAGGGGAACTAAGTTTGAAAAAAAAAAAAAAGGGGGAACTAAGTTAAGTTTTATCACACATAATGTTTATATTAGTACTAGAAAAGGTGACAGCGCCTTTTTCAACTCTACTTACATGGTCATGATGCCGCCAAGACAAATCTAGAAACGGAGCGTAATGGAGTTATGCCAAAAGTTTTTTAAAACAGTGAGCTCCAAGGTTTAAACATGTTTACTATCTATTTAAGGTTTGACTTTAAGCAGAAAACTATTGTCTTCAGAATAATGCGCATTAAAATAATGAGTCGGTTGTAAACATGGTCTGAAAGTTGCGCAAGGTTGGGTGTAAAGGTAGTGACGTCAAAATAGTTTCGAAACTCTGCAAACGAGCCCGTGGCACGGTGTCCTCATTATGCACAAACAAAGAATTACAACGACCACAAACGCGTGATAAACATTGAAAATAATTTGATCACTGCCCTTACTGTAACCCTTTGTTGGAATTGTCAACCGTTTTCATCTTAATGCAGCCCAGCCAGCCCGTATGTGCCTGATTTAATTTAATTGGAAATATCATGATAAGCACTTTTTAACGAAGATAAATAGTCCTTTGATGATTGAATTTGGGAGTTTTCATACCTATTTATATTAATTTTGATAAGTCAAGTGGCACACTCTGATAAAATAATGATGATGGTGTGACATTTACTATGTCGCCTATTATTCTAAAATGTTAAATTCAATTTAATTTAATTAATTAATTTTGTTAATTATTTTATTTTTATTTTATTTTATTGGGGACAACAAACAGTTTACACAATATAGTATTACTTAAGTGTACAAGTTTATACAATTTTGTTTGGTTCATTGCGAAACCCACACCGTTATCCACATATTACTTAAATCATATTACTCAATAAAAAATAAAATAAACTTTTAACCTAACAACAAAGAACGAGAAAAACAATGCTTATTTATTAAAAAAACAATTATTATTATTATGTGCGAGCTGAGAAACAATATGATGTTTATGTAAATAAGTACCGAATCTATAAAGTGTATAATTTTACATGTTTTTTAAGTATTCTATTAAAAGTCGTTTTAATTTTTGAGGACTGTGTGCAAAAATGTCAATATCAGGAAAGGATGAGTCGTACATGTGAGCCAAGCGATGTAAGGGCGCGCGCTTACCGGCTTGTGTACGGCACCGCGGTGTGTAGAACACGCGATTCACGCGTACAGCGCGAGGATGTGATGTATAAGGCACAACGTAACACAATTTGTTGCTCAGCTCAGTACAATCAAGCTTATTGTTACAAATGCCATATAGTGTCATAGCACTGAGAAGTGTGCGTCTGTGCTCCAGGCTAAGTACATTATATTTGCCCAGAAGTTGTGTGTATGACCGACGAGCACGACAGATCTTAAAGTCAACATAACGCAAGAACTTGCGTTGTACTTTCTCTAATATATCCACGTATTTGCGATATATAGGGTTCCAAATGGCTGTGGCATACTCCAGTTGGGGTCGAATTAATGATTTATATAAATGAATGAGTGTAGAGGGGTGCCTAAAGTCACACGCTGATCGCCGCACAAAACCATACAGTCTAAAAGCCTTATCTTTGATTGCACTAATGTGGTGATCTAAATGCAATTTAGTATCTAGAAACAGACCAAGATCCTTGATGACATCTACAGATTATAATTTAATAATTGTATTAATTTTGTATGACCCTACTAGCCTAAACATATTTTGCCTAAATGTGGTAAACAGTAGGTAGGTATATTGCTTGAAATCTGAGGAAGTAAAGAAGTCGGAACTTTAAAGGCTCCACAAGTTTCTGTGACATTAAGCTAAGATATAAGTTTTTGATAGGGCAATTGAGATTTACTATTACATACTTGATTTCAATTTAAGTAGAGAGATAGCTAGCGGTTTCGCACTAAATTGTATTTTCGAATCATACTGGGTCATGTTTAATGTCGAAGTGTGCCATACGTGGCCTGCACAAATACGGAGTGTGATGCTAAACCCATTCGCTTCGGCGCGGGTGGTCTCCAGAATCAACTCGGCACTGAGAAAGCGACAATTAAGAAATTACAAAACACTCATGATGACACCGATGAACTTGTAAGACAAGAAATAAAGGTACTTATTAACAATCCAAAGGTAACTTACTTTTATTAAATCGACATTTAGCCACGATTTTGTAACAGCTAACTTGGGGTTTGGCAATTCTGGTCGCAATTTTCAGCGTGTTGAATTTATTTTCCAGGTTTGCTAGTACCGAGTATGAATACTAACTTTTAAGTATTGCTATGTTGGTTGTCTGCCGCCAACGTTTTATTCAATCCTGTCCAATTGGTATAAGTCGGGTCGACCGGGACGTTAATTGAATTCCCTCTAATGCATTTATCTTTTTGTCTATGTCGGAATTGATAGGTGCCACCATTCTGCAACAATGCAGAATAACTCGATTACCAAATAATAGCTTTATTTATCTGCTGTAATTATCGTATATTTTCAATTAACTAATAATTATATTTTTAAAAATAATAGTTAATAAATAGGTAATAAAAAACAATATTGTTAAAAAAAAATTGTAAATTGTCTTCGACAGTTTATTTGTTTTAGAATATATTTTAAGATACTGAATCAAATAACCATATAAGATAAGATCAAATATCCAACATATGGATAGGTTGCACCAATGTAGCTTATTGTACTTAGTTGACTTCATTGCTCCATTAGAAAGGTAGATAAAGAATTTTTAAATTAGGCGACAAACTAAATAGATGGTCTCACTGAGTTAATAGCATCATCAAATAAAATGCACGTTAAATTCTGGCTTCTGTGTACAAAAACACCGGCCGCGCGGGTCAAAGATCCAGTTAGTTAATTAATGGAATCAGATCGAGCCATTAATTGACATCTAGAGTCGATTAATTGGCTGAGATCCGATCTCTGTGGAGGATTGTCTGCTTCTGTTAAAGTACGTAGGGTTTTTTCTATGGACATACTTACTTAGGTAGACAAAAAGAAAGCAACACAACTTTATTTTTACGCGTAAACTTAAACTTAAAACCTATGAATTTTCTACGAAAATAAAATTTTTCAACATATGTTAGTACTCACAATGTTTCGCTCAGCATTTTCAGAAGCAACAGCTAAAATCTTCCGAAATTTTCCTTTTCTTTTAAAAGGTCAAGCTGTTGAAGGCCGTTCTATGACGATAAAGACGGGCTTAAGTTCGAACATTCAACTTACCTAGGTAGTTGGCAGTTGTTATATTGTGGTATGCCATAACATAACTTTAGCCATCGCCAATTTTACGATTAAACTTTATGTGATTCTACCTGGAACGCTTGGCTGGAACAAAAGGAATGTAATAGGCTTGTTGATATGCACACAGCGCATGCGCGTGACTATACTTTCTCATGCTGAACCCTAAATGGACATAACGACTGACATGGTTGTCAGTGTTCTGCTTGTAGTATAGTTCTACATTGGACTTATAAAAAGAAGCCCTTTAAAACTGAATTGAATAGGTAAGGTAGCTATGAAAACCCGGCATAATACAAAAATTAGGACAAGAGTTAAGTAAGGATAATAACCGTGACAAAAGTATATTTATACCTATTTGTCAATTAATAGTTTGATAACGTTGTCTAGATTTTAATTAGGTGTCAACTTTTTTTTTATTGAAGAACTGACATTCCATTCCAACTCATATTTCCAACAAGAACAATCTATGTTTTTGGCGCAAAAAGGCGCAGTAACAGATGTAGAAAACAAGTTAGTTAGTTTTTAGTCTATACTCGAGGAGTGCAATGGTGGAAACTTATTGTCGTTTTAATGAAGTGTCGATGCTGAATAAACGGCAGATCGATTACTCGGAAATTGCATTCTGATGTTGACTGGTAGGTATAGATCTAAAATCAACAAAAATGCTAAAAGACGGTTTACAAATTTAACGTCTAAGTCAGGCAGCTATAAAATTCATTGTCAGGGACAAGAAATTAACAAATATGCCTGAACCTGTCTTGTAGAAAATTCCTAAGTCAATAAATTCGCGATAGTCAAATCAGAAAATTCCACTCACGATTTTGTATAAAACTTACATTTCAACTAAATAATTTTCGTTGCCTGGAAGGGAAAGACAATCATAGATTATATAGACAAGTTGGCAAGCTGCCATTATTAGTGGTGGTTATTTAGGTACACAAAGATCGGAAAGTCGATAACTTTTAAAATATATTTCTTTTAAAAGGCGTCTTTTAAGCCCTAAAATTGAGCCCAAACGAAAAGCCTGACAAAGAAAATGTGTGTGACTGGTATTTTTCATCCAATTTCTTTGATCAAATGTAACTTGGATAAAAAAGTACATGAATTCATCCAAAATATATTAGAGCAAACACTAGTAAAAAAGGACCAAGATTTAGACAAAAATGATCCAGGCCCACATGTTACTTGTTAGAAAAATAATAGATACGTTTTCTTCAGAGATAGATTCAGATGGATGCCTCAAATGAATAATATGATAATAATGTTATAAGGAAAAACTCCGATTGAAAGAAAATATATAGGTACGAGTCCTAATGTTTATAAATGAAGGAGGAAATTGAACGTCTTTAGTGTAAGTGCGGCCATATTTAAGGAACTCTGCGAGATGTTTTAGCCGAGATATGCGTGTGTGATATTACTACGGTTCCCTTATACGTACGTGAACAGAATATTACCGGTAAAAGGAAATACCTTTCTACTTTTATGAAAGCAATACTCATATTTTTTCAGTTTTTATAGTCGTTGACTGTCTTGATATTGTTTCTTTTGCGATACTTTACTTACACTATGAATTCTTACATCGTAAATATATTAGTTTTCTTAAACTCACTGTTCGATAAACTTTTTTAAGTGATAAATATATCCTCTGAATTCTAAAGGGAGTTGGAAAGGACATGTGCCGTGACTGATCAACATTGGTACGAAAAACAAATGTAAGAGAAACTTTACTTATGTAATAGACTCTTGATAGGATTTCTTTGATTTTACTCGTGTATTATTTAGGCATCATTATAGCTTCCAACTTCTGTCAGTAGATATCATTTCTTTTTGATGAAGTTTGTTTTTTTTAGTACACATGTTATTTGAATTTTTTTAGATATTTTGAATTACGATATAACGATTAACGAGATAACAAGATGTAGGTAAACCTTTTTTTACTACAAAATTCCTGTTCATTTTCACTGAAACTGACTGAAGTAAATAACAAAATTCTATGTTACTAAAATAAAAATACACTAATGTCATAATGATACGCGACGAGTATTATGAAGTATTAATAAAGTGTACCACCATGTAGGGATGCGCACGCAGGTAATGGTGTGTAACAAATGAAGCAATAAAATAATGCGTGTCTACCGGTCATCATTATTTATAATCAAAGTAAAAGCGCAGTAATTTGATAATTTGCCTTTTATTTGGAGGGGGCGGGCGTGCGTGCAGCGGTCTTGGCTCGCCCAGTTGTAAATGACTGCAATGCATTATGAAATTCATTTAACTTTCCGTATAAAAGTTCATTCTTAAACTGGATATTTCTGTTTTCAACGTTCGAAAAACATCTTTAAATTAAGTAATAAGTGGGTCTAGGTAGGTATTTTAATAATAATCATGTAGTCATGTGGTGATAAAAGGTGATAGCATGGATTGCGTAACAAATAATAAAGCATTTTGACTTAATTTTAGTACTCATATCTACATAACATTATCACAGTTTCAGTTTTGTTTGTGTTGCATTGGATCAATAATATTGGTTGCTTTGTGTTGTTTAATGCAAGTTTTGATAATAAGTTCGATAGGGTCATCACTTATGATCTTTTGTCATTGAATTGAATGCGATATATTAGATACGTGGGTGTTGGCCTACCCCAGGTAGGGACCGACCCTCACCTATGTCTATTCGTAATGGGAGTGCCTGTCCATCATCACTCACCAACTGGGGTTATTAAAACAATATTAGTTAAGAAACAAATTATCTATAAAAATATATATATAAAAATAAAAACATATATATTTTGTAACTTTATACTATCAGTCACACAAAGTTACACAAATTAAAAAAGAAATAAAAATAGCAAAAAGTGTCTAGCAGAGCGTAGTTTCGATCTACGGACCTCTGGGTTATGGGCCCAGCACGCTTCCACTGCGCCACTCTGCTTCCGAGAGACGTGTTGAAATTTATGAACCCTTTTTACAACTTTAATGATTTCAAATTTTTCGTTCTTATCATATTATAATTTTATTTATTTTAAAATTATTAGCCTTCGGTTGTAACAAAATTTTCGCAAAAATATAATATATCGAGTTTCGTATCCAAACAAAGTGAGAATTATTATTATTATTATTATGACGAAACGAGAAAAGTAGAAAACATAGATAATGCACTTATATAATTGAAAGTAGAAAACATAATCATGGGCATAAAAAAAAATTCAAAGATTTTACCCGCGTTTTGTCGAATATAATTTAAGATAACAGTAAATAATTTACCTCAGCATCCAAATGAAACTACTTATCATTTTCTTTTCGCATGACCTACTAGTGGTACACTCTAGCCACAGAATATATAATAGTACTAACGTCTCTAGCTAGGTCATAAAAGTCGGTTCCATTTCCTAAATGTTTCCCGTAAACGTATACGTATAGAACAAAAGAAAACCGTGAGGCGTTATCCCGGCTTGTAATTTGTGCCAGTTTTGTGTAAAAATCCAGCGAGGTCGGCTATCGAGCGTGACGCGGCCACCCGCCGCGGCGGGGCGCCACCGGGCGACTTCTGTAAGGACCTAAGGACATAGTAAATTAATTGCGGAGTCCTTTTTACAAAATTCACTATGTCATTTCGTCACTCGATGGTTCTCTTTCATATTATAATATCCTCCTTTGTGTACATATCTCTAAGTATTTTTGTGTAACTGTTTTTATGAGTGCAATAAAGAGTAAAATATGGGACTACTTAATTCAAAGAAAAATAGAAAAGATAATAGAAACATGAAGTTGATTAGGTTTTGATTTTGCTGGGAAATATATATCGAATTAAGTAAGTACATAAAATAAAAAAGAGGAAAAAGCATTGGACTTTTAATATTTGTGATCGACCTAAAATAATTGAATGAGAAAAACCCAACTTATAAAAAATAACTTGCCTACTTACGTGCTATAAAGATTAATAATGTTTCATGTTATTTGTTATTGCTAAATCAATAACTAATAATCGAACCACATCTAATAGTGATATGCAAAAAGTATCGATACTTTTGTTTCGATATCAAGTACTTTTGGAATCGACACTTTTCTACCGAAAGTTTATCGATATTTACCTTCTCCCCATTTTAAAATGAAAATGAAAAAATATTAATCGATACCTCGTTTTCTCCATTCGTAGCGTATTACGGTTTTACAATGCACATTATTTGTTCTTGACAAATACTGTACCTATCTATGTTAATATCGTTGTTTTACTTGTTTATTTCAATGTCAACACGACAAAGATAAGGAGAATAACTGCAGTGCAAAAACAAGGCAATGTCTATAAAAATAATTAGTTCTTTGGTAGATAATAATTATTTGCAACACGGTTTTGACAAAAAATACTTATTACCTACATAATAACAACATGGTACCTAAGTATCTCTATGCTTACCTACTTGGTGTGACTATTAAAATTTATAAGTTTTCACAATGAAAATTGGAAATTATTCACTGACTTACTGATTGATCATAAAGAGTTGACAAAAATTGAGGGCGCGTCAAAACCACGAATAATTTGGCAACACTGACTAAATTTTGGACTGAAAAAAAAGAACATTGTATTTACCTAAATTATTTCAGCTTTATTCAGAATCGAGAAATAACCGTTTATTTGGACGATACGCAACAAACGACAATGATTTTGAAAGTCATAGTAATTTTGAGCTCTGTACAACGCATAAGAGATAATTACATTTAATTGCTAATTACTAATTGCAGAAGTTTTAATTAATTATGAAGGCAGGTCGTTTTCCGGTTTCGCGGCGGCGGCGGCGGCGGCGGCGGTTCAACTCGTAAACTCACGACTCCATGACTTTCACGGTTCTATATTGGTATATATTATACGTAGATTTAGAATTGCCTAATATTTATGGATAATGAACATAAGTTTATTATATTCGCTACACTTGGTTTATTTTGTCGGTCAGTACCTACGATATCAATGATCGTTTAGGGGTAGTTCTTGGGAGAGCAATTTTTGAGTGTCACAGACTCATATCTCCTATAAAAACAAATAATTATGATTAAAACTATCATTACATCGTTTCTACATTTCATTAAGCATCGTGTCATATAGATTTCACTGGTTAAAAACTACGTAGATCGGAGTAACTCACCCTCAACACCTCAAATCCGGTTAATTTTGCACGTTTTTACGTGTCACACGGGCGCCGGCTTATGAGAAATCGCGGATATTTTTGAAATCACCCACGTTTTTAATCTGTTTTGTACACACATTTAAAATAGACATATCACGTTATATACTGATCAAATTTTGAATCCTATCGGAGGGAAACTTTTGATTATATGGACCTAAGTAAGTATGTCACACGCCTAGCTACTTTTTCACTGCGCCCTCTTGCGAAGGCCATTGCTCTGGACTGGCTAGGCACAGACAAATAGTGATTGATGTTTTCGAATCGACAGTTACACCGCTACTGACATGTAAGATGGCTGTGTTGCTGTTTCCCACGCTTTTGGTGCAAGACTAAGTTCTACGATTTTAAAAATTTTGGTTCTCATTTCTAATGTATTTCCATGTCACATTTTTGCAATATAATTGTGCTATTTTTTGAAAACGGGTCCTGAGGTGTAATACCTTACTCCCAAATGTACTTAACCAGTAACAAAGTAGCAGGTTATATCTTTTCAATGCCGATAAATTTCAAAATTAATGCTTTTTGGTAATTTCCATGGCGTAATTTCCATGTATAAAACACCATGGAAATTACATAAAGCCCATGGAAATTACTTTGTTTTATTTTTGGTTTAATATATCAGCCGCTCGACACTTACTGTTGGGTGTAGGCCTTCCCCAAGGTTCTCCACAACGATTGGCCCTGTCCTGCCCACATCCAGCAGCTTCCTCCGACCTTCACCAGATCGTCGGACTACTTTGTCAGGGGGTGGGGGCATCCGGTGCGCGATCACTATTCCAGAGCCACCGGTTTGTCTCGCTATGTCCGCCCACTGCCACTTCAGCTGTGCAATCCTTGAAGTGATGTCGGTTACTCTTCAGCTGTGCAATTCTTTAAGTGATGTCGGTTACTTAAGTTCTCCTACGGAGCTCTTCATTTCTGTCGCCAAACAAGGCAAGTTGGCAACAACACACACACTGTCGTTTTGAGACACTGAAGTTAGTTGTACGCAAACAATTTTAGAAGCTTTGAGTTGGATCTGACGAGAGATCTCTTCCTCGAAATTGGACTCACTTTACTAGGACTGTCTGTCCTAGGTATAATTAATAGTCTGGATAATTTGAGTACACTGTTCCTAAAGCTTCTAGAAAACTCTGAGTATCGGCTTTCCGTCAGTTCTCAGAAGTTCTCTAGTGATTCCATCGTCACCCGCCACCTTGTTGATTTTTAACTATTTGAGGGCCATACTATTTTCAGGCTGGCGTCATGGATATCTTTGGTAAAGTGTCGGGTGAGCTTGGCTTTCGTCGATCCTGTATTAATTTCTTCGTTACTCAAAAAAGAAAATCAAAAGCAAAGCAAGTGGCTTTGCTTTTGATTGAAATACTTGTACATAGGTCAGTTACACTCCAGTCTCCCGATATGGCGCTATGTGCTGGTGGTTACTCTACTCTATGGGCGGTATGGCTTCGTATGCAGAACTGCCACACCGGTGTAGGTCGCATTATCACCTGGCTGTGGGCTGCCGTGTTACCGTCGTCCGCCAGTTGCCGAGTTGCTGCTGCTGGGCTTAGTTGCATTTTGATTGCAGACCTAGAAAGCTAACTCCAATCTTCACTCATGAGGGGTGGTATACCTTGCTGCTGTCCAGTGTCGGTGGTCAGGTCACCATTGTTGAGGAAGGCAGGTCACGTCGTATATTCAACGAAAAGGGAAGTATGTACTTCTGCCGGGCTAGGAGTCTGTGCCCGGGAATCGGGCGTCAGCGTTATTGTTTGAAGACCATACATAATTAGTGAAAACTAGTCTTTAGTAAACGAGTATTGACCTAGGTCGTACAGATTGTTGATACTTTTTACCAAATATTTGTTATTTTTATTATTATGATGCTCATCCATAATATGCAATCAATAATATACACTAGAATAAAATTTATTAATTAATAACATTATTATTTATTACCTTCATGTTTCTACATTGAGTTCCTTTGTAAGTTTTTTTTATTAATCTACTATTTTTGCTAAATATAATTATAATACAATGTAGTTCTTAATACTACCCCAACTAACTTTTATTTGATCTTTAATTTCATATCTGACATGATGTTGAGCAAAATTTTATCTGCTGGGTAATTTCCGTGGTCTTTACTGTAATTTCCATGGATCGCAAATTTTCTATAATTTTTTTTAGCAAAAGTATGCATTCGATACGTGGCGAATTTTGATATAATGTTTGAATTTGCATAAGCTTTCAATTTTTTTGCGTAATTTACTTTAATTTAGTGATTTCAAAAATGCTGTGGAAATTACACGGAGAACACTTTTCCGAAGAACTACCCTTAGGCTCTTGTATACCTTCCCTAGCTAGACCAACGATCTCTAGGGATTGAAAGTATTTGTAAAGCTGCGAGGGCAAGGCTTACCGGCCACCGGCGCGGCGGCTTTGTGCGTGAGAATTTTTAATTCCATCAGACTCAAGCCTGTCGATACTGGCCGGATGTCACGTCCGATCATGAGCTCTTGTTGTGCACTTGCCGCCACTCTCCGGAGGCAAACTGTCTCGGAAATAACACAAAACTTATCATTCTACAAAACTTGTAAGATTGTAAGATTCATATTCGTAAAGTAGAGTCTAACAAGTTGGCATCATAAATTCTTAAATACGGTAAACGTAAAATCTCCCAAATTGTGTATACGTCTACTTACTTATCCAAACTAATTTTCAAATTCATCTCATCTTGTCTTTGTTTCTATCTGTAATGAACAGAGTAATATAAAGCTTTGCGTTGTGTACAGTGCTTCCCCCTTTCTAGATTTATTTAGGTACGACGATATTCGTGTTTCGACTTTCAGAGGGCTTCTAACTATCTAGGTGAAGGGTTTAGGTAGTTCCTTTTATGATTTTTATTTTTTTTAAGCAAGTTACATTTAATGTAACTACATAACTAACTATATAAATTTTATATTCGATGTATAATTGTGAATTGAATTTGAATTAATTTTTTGACATTTCTATTACTTAAATTAATTCTCCATTTATATACTAACATAGTATCTAAGTATCTTTTCCATTATTGTTTTACTAACAGCTCTGCCTCTGGAGGAGCTCGGTGGCGCAGTGGTTTAGCGCCTGGCCCAGCGATTGCGGAGGTTAAGCAACGTTAACAAGGGTCGGTCATGGGATGGGTGACCAAAAATGTATTATCTCGAGCTCCTCCGTGCTTCGGAAGGCACGTTAAGCCGTTGGTCCCGGCTGCATTTGCAGTCGTTAACACCCACCAATCCGCATTGGGCCCGCGTGGTGGGTTATGAACCATCGTCCTTACCACCCATAAGGAAGGCCTGTGCCCCAGCAGTGGGGACATTAAAAATGGCTGATGGACAACAGCTCTGGATCTATGATATCAGAGAATAAATGATTTTAATTTTAATAACTAATGAACGAACGCTAGCCGACTAAAGGTTACTTCATTCGCTTTATTTATGTGTAGTTATTTATTAAATTTACTGTTTATCTATGTAATGTAGCAGATATAAATATCTACTGCAGCAGCGTTATTTGAATAGATAGAGTACCAGCTTTCACACTTGTGTAACATGTACGATCTAATTTGAAGTCTTGCCACGTGCTCGGGAGCTAGCGTGTTTACACGTAGATAAGTTTTAAAAGGAACAACACTCTACACGTCGTTAGGGCTGTCGCAAAAGAAGTCATGAAAACTAAAAGTCGAATATCTCAAAGTCACTTTCTTTCACTATAATTATCTTATAAATAGAAATATGCATAATAATAATCAGACTGTTTCACAGTTATTCAGTCTTTAAAACTTCTTTACTATAACTGAAGATTATTTTTTAGATCGTTAGATTTTTTGGTTTTCAGCCCTAACAAGGGGCGTTCCTTATCTTGTTTGCTGTAAATATACTGTCCGAAATTACCTCGAGGTGATGTAATGCGACTGAAATGATCATCGCAGTTATGCACGAGTGAGCGTCTCCAGCCGGAGGAGTTTTTACTATCATGTTTGCACAAACAAATCATTAAAATTCCGGTGAATAAACTCCCAAACGAAAATGGCCGTGAATGAGGTGAATATTGTGCGCTAAAATATTCGAAAAAATGTGACTAGGTAAAATTTTTGTATATATATGCGAGCTGCATTATAGCGATCTTTAATACAATTGATGAATGAGAGTTTTTAAATGTAAAAATATCGAAATCTTAATTGACACTAAATGATACATTAATTTATTGAAGTGGGTAATAAATTAGTAATACATAACTCAAAACTTTCTGACATATTAATTAACTAACCAAACAAAACAATAGTCTATCAAATATCTAATCTCGTACATCTTGTTGTCAGCACCCCTTGGATCACGGGAACGTTAACGCCTAATAATGTTAATACACAAACAATAATCTTAATTACCTCACAATTATTGCTTGCAATTTAATATCTCGTTGCTATATTTGCTGTAGCTATAAACGTCAAACCAATTACGGAAATAATTTACGGTTGTGGATTTACTAATGGTACGCCCACTGAATCTAATTGAGATTGTTACTATTAGCCATTAGTTATTCTGCCAAACAACGGTAATTATCGCTGCGTTCTTGCGTTTGTGGCACGCTGGCTGCAAGGAAAACCACATAATTCTAAACAACTACTATCTTATAGTTTGACTGTGATGTGATTACAATCTGTTCTCTATCAACAGTTGTATTAGGAACAAAATTTTGTGTTAAGAGGTGGCGAAGTATTTAACATATAAGTAGTAACTGTCAACCATTAATAAATTGTTCAAGCACTTTATTACTTGCGTTTGCCTGCAATTTTGTATTTACGATTTTCCAGAATTTTCCCGGAAATTATTCCTCCCATTATTACTCCCATTAGGGAGTAATTTAATTAATTACTTAGTCAATAATCTATCTAGCATTCTTATTAATAAGTTTGTAATGATTGACAAATATCGTAGGATATCGTGAAGGCTAGTCAAGTCAGTTAGGAAGTGGATCAGCAGAAAAAAGGAATCTTCATCTTCTATGTTACTTTAGCTTACTATATGTTCTTATGTGTATATTTTACTGGACCTAACCTTTAAATTCTAAAGTTGTTTAAAACGTGAAACCTTTTATTATTAGGCTTTACTCCAGAGAAAGAGCGATACTAGAGATTTGTGAGTATAAATAGTATTTAAAGAGTGACTTGAACAATTCCTCCAACTATGCTCTTGCGCATGATTACAAAACAATGGCGGATCACATCTGAAGGGCCGCTTCCGTTGATTTATCGTGAGTGACTTTCGGCCTTTTGTTTCGAGATGACGCGATCATGCGTCCACCGATCAAAAGCTTCGTGGCGGGACGCATATTAATTTCGGTTTTATCTCATAATGAGACGTGATGGAAGAAGTTAGTTCAATTAGATATTGTATTAGATTAACTCTGAAGTAATATGATATAGTAAAAAAATATAGGCGATTTACCTTGGTGTTTTCAATTTGTAAAACAGTCGTTCTCCCCTAAAAGTCATTTTACTTACCAACCTCTACCAACCAGGTCTACTACTATCACATAAAATGGTGTACCTAAGTACCTTTAAATACTCTTTTTACAGTCTTGAAAAACATTGAAATAAGTAAGTAAGTATGTGATAGAAAAAAAAATAAAGAAAAACATTAAAAATCTTGTAATGATAATGACAGGTAAAATAATATTATTTTATTTATGTTAAGCTTATTTTTCTCGTAATTGACAGGATAGAGTCGTAGAGAGGCCACACCGGTGGTGTCAGGATTAGGGCCTCTCTACCCTTTTTTTTTGTTTGTTTATGTACAAAGGCATGTATTGCGTGGAGTCGCTAGTCGTCGGAAGAAATAACTCAATCCTAACAGTGACACCTCCCCAAAAAGTTTGTTGTTACAAGCTCAAAGAAACCGTGTCGGGCCGTAAGTTATTGTTGCAGCCCTTGCCGTAAGCACATTTTAAAGTGTCAAGTTTTCCGGTTTAGCTGTAACACAGTGTGTTATTAGGGATGGTGTTGGTATATAGTTAGCTACTCTAACACAAGTTAGTTCAATATTCCTTAGAGAGCTATAGCAAATACAAAGTTACTGTTGCCGTGGAATTTGGTGAATTTATCTCCTGGGTATTGTTGGCATGCCTACGGAACGCTTAGATTAGATGTTTGTTTTGTTTGTGCAGTTCCGAATTTTGAGTAAGAATTATGTTTGAGTTGGTTTCGGACAGTGGACAGACTTTTGTTCCTAATGCTACTTTTCAATTGAACAATAGCGTTTTGCGTAATACAAAAGCCGCAGTAACCCTCGGGCACTTTAATTTAAGATACGTCTATTTGTCGGGACAGTTGGAGCTCATTGTATTTGAGTACAGAACCAGCTGTTCAATGAAATTTGATTCAGATAGCTAATGGTGCGTGTGTGATCGTTTTATTGTTTGGTGTCTGTTAGTGTTTCCTTTTACGGCGTGTGCGCTATGGTTTTTTGTTGCGTTGCGATGCGTTTGGCACGGGCCGGGTCGGCGGGTGCGACGCTGCACCTGGCAGGTGATCAAAACTACATCCCGTGTATTTTCACCATTCATTTGCCATGCACGCGAGCTTGCCACATGCCGTGATTTACTATAGAGTCACATGTAAATTTCTTTCGACGGAAATTTGATTTAAAAATCCACCGGGATAGTTCCAATTCCAATAGTAAGTACGAGTAAGTACTTACTTAATAATAGTACTTATTTTTAACCGCAATGCTGCAATCGTTAACATGGTTTCTAAAATAGAACAATAAAATGGTTTATGATTCAATTATATTATACGTAACCGCAGTAACAGAACAGCGAACAGACAGCCACTCGAGCACTGGTTGAGCATGAGCAGATAAGACTGTGGGCTGATTTATTTGAGTCTGGTGGCGCGTAAGTCCGCCGGTCATGTGCGCTGCAAATGTGGCGCCCCGCCGCCGCCGGCGCCACGCCGCATGCGCTTGCGCTGCCCGCCCGTGGAATATTCTAATCTATCACTATCTATCGCATATTAAAAACGATTCAGCAGTTTACGAGTGACACGGTAACAAACAGACAGAGAGACATAGGTACTTAGTTACTTTTGCATACCTATTACATAAATAATTAGAAGCTATTTTAACTTTAAAGTGGTTACGTTTTGAAAACAGGTCGAGTGCAAACAGTAGTTGTTATTCCACTGCCGCGTTCTGTTTGGCGGAACCTTATCTCCCGTCTATTACTCAGATAGGAGGATGTACTTAGACAGTAGCGATTGCCTGTTCTCGGCCTGGCAAATTGCGCACATACTTGCTTCCAATTCCCTGCCCATACCAATTACAATACGAGGAAAGATAGCCTATTTCCTTTCTCCGCGCACACATAACGAGATCTGATTTACCGCTGTCAGTTACAATTTGCTAACGAGTGTAAAACATGTCAGGGCTTTAACAGATAAAGATCATGGCCTGCCGGTGTATTATTGAATGCAAATTGCAACTATAGAACTTCATACAACTTGTAGTTAAACCAATTATTTTTTCACGCATTATGTGCTGTCAACATAGCAAACCTGTTTTAAAATGAAGAGCAACCATGAATCATAGAGTTTTACTTAAGTAAATAACATTTTATTCATACTTCAAGGAGCAGAATTGAAAATGTTGAACAGCATAATCCAGGTATCTACATACATACTTAGTAAGAGCAAGTTATTATAAACACGTTGACGTGACCATTTAATTCCTATATTTATTTGTTCCCGCACGCGTCTATTGTATTTTGCGACACCTTGAAGCAACGTAAGCAACATTGTTCTGTAGAAAGCAAAGCGTTCGAATGCGCTATGAATTAAAAAAGGATAATTGGTTGAGGTCGGTAGTGTTGAATGGGCCGCCCGCGCCGCCATTGTGGCCTAACGAAGGGCATGGGCAGCGGGCAGGTAAGGCGGTCGTGCGCACATAGATTCCCGGCGGCTCATCTACGGTACGGACCCTCTGCATTCTCAAAGAAAATATATAGCTAATGCAGTAACGCAACTGCAGAACAAACGTTCGAAACGGTGCCTAGTCCTAGTGTATCATCCCGTGGGCGCACCCAAACACAGGCGTCACACAAAATTGGGAGAGTCATAAATAAGCTATTAATTTAGTGTTTTAAGCCAGCTTCGTTATGCATCTAGTGCGGTTGCCTAGGCCAGCCAGAGTCGGACACTGTGTATAATGACCGTGCAACACCTGCGCCACCCGAATCTCATTGGATATTTACTTAAACATAATCTGACATAGCCTCTTTGCTAAGAACATACATACGTATAAACACACACACACATAAACACACACAAAACAAGCTCAATTTTGTACTTATATTTTTAATTAGTTAGTCTTAAGTTTTAGTAAATTTGTTGTTTATTTGATTATAACTGTATACTGGTTTATAAAATTCTGTACATGTATGCTTTGTTAAGGAAGAGTGACTCCACCCGAGGTATATTTTTGTTTATTTATTTATGGTATAGGTAATCTGAGTTTTTAATTTGATTAAAATTTTGAGTGCCAATTCCACCAACCCGATCGAAGAACGGGCTTAGTTGCGATACTTAGATACTGCTTTTACTGTGGCTTGTTGTCGTTTCACGCGCTCACGCTAAACGCTCACCCTGCAGCTATTTGTTCGCTTTCTTCTAAAGTGTTTTCCAAACTTGGACTCCTCCGACTGAGACGAATCGTCAGACAGTAATATTGCAAACACCTAATAAGGGTGCAATCGATTTATTAATATCTAATAGTGTTTATCGCTAGACGAACTCGAAGCGTGGCTAAAAAGTGGTACGGTTATTAATTTATAAATCCCCATGGGATAGGAAAGTTCATAATATCGTTTATTTGTTTACGCTGAGTCGCTGACCATACTTTGTGTGTTGTTGCAGAAAGAGGGCGTTCCGCAGGCGCACGCGTTCCGCAGCAAATCTTT
This sequence comes from Agriphila straminella, assembly GCA_950108535.1. Lineage (NCBI taxonomy): Eukaryota > Metazoa > Arthropoda > Insecta > Lepidoptera > Crambidae > Agriphila > Agriphila straminella. The sequence continues at coordinate 10,974,483 of OX467308.1, forward strand.
CCGCAAGCCGCGGCCTTGCCAGTGGTGCCATCAGCCGGTCCACGCACAGGGCTCCTGCTGTAGAGGTATATGAGTATTTTTTTAATATCTTATTGGAGCCACTGATCTAGTGGTCCAAGATAGAGAGAGACCGTAAGGAAGCCCATTGCTAGAGTCGATAACCCAGGATACGTATTATTTATCTTATCTTGGCACAGGAGATTGTGTAGACCCGACCCCAAATAAAGCTTGGAAACGAAAAATAAATATAGTCAGGTGGGGTAAGTGAAACACCGGGGTAAGTGAAACACCCAACCATATCTAAGAACCTATCGTAGTTTATTCTCATAGCGATGTGTCGATAAATCAGGAATGACGAATCACTGCCCTCAATAAAACACAGATATCGCTGCGATCATTAAACTAGCTAGTAAACCAAAAAGAAAATTAAGTTATGTTATAAAATGAAAATTACGTTTTTTAGATAAATATTTGAAACTGGACCCTATTTTATTAGAATTTGATACATTTTGGATGTTAACGGTTTAAAATGATCCTTTTGTCCTGTTTTTAATTAAATTGACTCAATATTTAAAGCTATTTTGGCCACTGTTTCACTTCCCCCTTGTCAGGGGTAAGTGAAACACTTCTTAGCCTTTATATTATTTTCGTGATTTTGTTGCTTAATGCAAGTCTTTAGATATTTATATTCATACCGTTAAAGGCTGATTTAATGAGGAGTACATTGCCTCCACAGCTACTTTAATTGCGAGTTTTACAGCTTTACTAAACCTTGTTAAATAAAAATAAAAATAAAGTATGTTTCACTTACCCCACCTGACTATAAATATATTTATACAATACTAAATAATATACTAGAAAAAAATTAGTATTGTATAAAAATAGCATTGTGAATGCAAAAATCTCAAATTAAAAAAAATATATTTATATATAATAATAAATAAATAAATTTTAAGGGGTAAGGAAAAATAAATTAGGATAGGGTACACCCTATCCCTAGAAGAGAGCCCTTTAGTACCCTAACAAAAAACTATTTTGAAATCGAATCAATTTAAATTATTTATAGCGTTTCGTGAGAAGGGTACTGCTTGCTACCCTAACCTTATGTATTCTGTGCCCCCTAACTCACCAAAAGAAATACATACCTTGGACGAATTAACTATTAATACATTGTACCTATGTTTTACTGGCAAAATGTCCACAGTAGGTACGAAACAGGCATAAAAAAATAAACTTGAAAACGGATTCAGTATGATAAAGGAAACTGTGACTACAGTGAACTCTGCCACTTGCGGAAGTAGCCAGGTCCACGAAATTTAAATATTTATGTGGTCGTATGAATTAAAGATGGCAACACAAATCGGCCTGAATGAACGGTGCTCTACGGTGGTGTCGGTGTTGACGAGTCCAGAGAAATAATATTTTGTACCAACAACGTATAACCAAAAATTTAATATTTTGTACCAAGTACCAAAAATTGGTTTCCATATCTTTATTTAACATTTTACTGCGGAATGAAAATAAAGAAAATCTTATGGTTAGTCATCATCAGCCATTTTAGAGATCCCACTGCTGGTGTTAGATCTTCCTTATGGTGGCTGGTTTTTTGATTAACGTGCCTTCCAAAGCACAAAGGAGCTCTAGATAATAAATTTTTAGTAACCCATCCATAACCGACCCTTGCAAAAAATGGTGAACTGCCGTAATCGCAGGGCAAATATTACCCACTGCGAGGAGCTCGAGATAATTCATTTTGGTCACCCATCCCATGACCGAACCTTGCCAAAATTCTGAAATACCATAATCATAGGGCAAATAAGTGAATCTACTGCGAGGAGCTCGAGATAATATATTTTTGGTCACCCATCCCATGACCAAACCTTGCGAAAAATGCTGAACTGCCGTAATCGCAGGGCAAATACCCACTGCGCCATTGAGCACCTCATAGGTTTACATAATGCACAGTTATTGTAAGTCATGCCATTTGTTGTACATGTTATTTGGTCCAGTTTGTTTACGCCTGGCATTCAAAGGTCGCGACCAAATATACAAGAGAAGAGTTCTACAGGAAATATTTTAACAAATGTCACGCTAGGAAATTGGTCTCGTACAATTCACTTTCACGATTGACTTGGTAATTGCAGTGACTTGACATAATATAAAATAATTGCTGCAATAGTTAAGTATCAACAAATGAAAAAAAGTCTACGTTTTTCAGTTGTGACGATTACATTAGACATGATAAAGAATTTCATTTGGCATTGAGTTATTCATTAAACTTGTTTTTATGCTATTCGAAACAACAATAATAAAATGATTACTGTTGTTTGATGATGATGAACAGTAATGAACATATTAAATTTTAGACTTTTTTAAAAAATTTGCTGCTCCCCAGACATGGAGTTATATTACTTATATTATATAGCGTATTTTTTCTAGCATATTTAACATAGGTTTTAATAAAATTACTCTTTAGAACGGATAAGAATTGATGTAGTACCTAGTTGGTTCGCTTGACACACTTACTTTTGTTTGTCCAGTTGGCTGTTTAATAATGGAAAAACATACTGTTTCAGTTTCGTCAGAGCCATATACAATTGATTTTGCAAATTAACGGCAACTACACCAGCCACACATATCTAATTTCATATTTCAGAATTAATTTTGTAGGTTTTCATAATTAAACAACTTTCAGATGTAATTATGTGGCCTCTCTTATTTTATTTAAAATTATAGCGAATAATAGCTATTAACTTATAAAAAATACAATTACACTTCTTTATTTATCTTATCGAATAATAATGTGATATGATAAGGTCGTAAAATTAAATTGGTTTTCCAAGGGACCGTGCATAACTTAATATCAAACTGAGCAAAAGATGACCAATTTTCAATTTTAAAGTCCACTAGCATCTCCAAAAGGCGAGATGTAGCAGTAATTTCATATTTTTCTTTAAAATAAATCCTATCCTATCCTACTAATATTATAAATGTGAAAGTTTGTGGGTTTGGATGTTTAGATGTTTGTTCCTCAATCACGCAAAAACTACTGAACGGATTTGGTTGAAATTTGGCACACAGATAGTAAATGGCCTAGATTAAAAGTAAAACATAGGATACTTTTTATCCCGATATTCCCACGGGAACGGGAACCACGCGGGTGAAACCGCGGGCGGCCGCTAGTTAAATAAATAAATGTTACTTAGAGGAAAATTCAAAACTTGAAATGTAGAGTCACGAAAGTTCAAAAGAAAAATATTTGTTAGAAAGTGGACCTTGTATATTACAAAATATGTCGGTGTTTTTGCGTTGAATGTCAATGTTTTCAACTTGAAAAGGAATATAATTAACATAGTAATTTGTTTGTTTCAGTGTGCAAATATGTCTGCCACACGGCCTGTGAGAGCAAGGTACGTATTTTAACTATTGGAAACTAAGCATTTACTTAAAATATGACTAAAATGACGAGAAGATAATTACCTACATGTAATACTTTTGGTATTACGAAACGAAAAACCGAAAAAAACAGTTAGTTACCTAAAACATTTATGAATTTATGCCGCTACACGTGTAAAGTAGCGCCATCTGCGGCAATCTGTAGATCGCTACGGCTTAAGTCGCTACGTTATGGAGTAACAATGTTGCGCAAGCGCAGTAGTCTTATAGCTTTGAAGTCGTCATTAATAACGGAAGATGGCGTTAGCTGCGCCTTACTTGGGCTTACTCATAGTTTTCCTAGTGGTCTCTAACGAAATTACAATAATAAAAATCTAATATCATTGGTGGTCTCTACATTTTTGTAGTTGTTAAAAAAATCGCTTTTCACTATATGAATACTGTTTATAACTATTGCGTAGAAACTTTGAAACTTAAAGTTTGATGTTCTAATTTTTAAAATGACTGAGAAGCATGAAACATTTTGATACACTTTTCCTTTGTTTAATTGATATGTAAAGGTACTTATTAATCAAAAGCCAATACAACCACCATTGTTATTAGCAATGTAAATAGAGTTGACTCAGCTGCGATACGATCTTACGGTACATTCATAACACATTAATAAAGACTTCTATTCAATTCTCGTACAATATCGCCTTACTAGCGGTATTGTGAATTTCGTGACACAAACCGGGCGTTTGGCATTCTGTGAGCGCTTATCCGGCTTATTTAAATTTATTCATAAATAGATAATAGGCGCGCTTGTAGGAGCTGGTACGCTGTTCCGATGGCAATCACGTGGTCGCGGGTCACGCTTCCATTGTTCCTGCCGCGACAAAATTGGACTTTACGCAAACAATGTACGATATAAACCAACTTAGTTTATATAATGGAATTGAACAAATTGGCGACTTAGACTTATACGAACTACAGATTTGTCAAAGTCAACTCGAATGGGAAGTGGCCGTTTCAGAAATTGGGGAGAGCTACGAAAAATATGTTGACATTTTCGCCTCTGATTTGTTTTGAATAAAAAATAATTTGTTTTGTGTGAATAGGAATGTCAATATCATTTTAAAATTGGACGACGCAAAATCCGCTCTACCACGTTAAATTATTTCGAGCAAATATCTTTCAATAAAAATGATAATTTAAATCGAAGTGCCAATTAGCATTTATATTAGAAATTTAGTAAATCGGCTTAGTTTAAAATAGCGATGAATTACGGTGATTAACATTACTTTGGTCCGTTTTATAAATGTTTAAAATTTTTGACTCTATCAATTTGGAACATCTTTGTTTGAAATAGAAAAAATATATATCTGAAGTTTCTAACAGCTTAGGCTTTAAAAAAGCTATAGTAACTAAAGCAAAAATTAATAAAAGTAAATATGCCTGATAGGGTCCTAAAAGTTTTCATTAAAAAAACACATTTTCGAGTAAATCAGAGTAATGAAAATAAAGACAAAATCTAATAAGTTTACTTATTCCTAGATTCCATCTTTGAGAAGCGTCCCCAATACTAGTGTCTGTTCTTGTCTTAAGTGTCCTATCACAGTGATTTACGTCGTACGTCGATACTGCGTGATGTCACTTGCCCGTACTTAGCCCGAACATTGCACAACTCGCCTTATACAGAACTATGGACCAGTCACCATGTGTTTTTCTTTTAGCTATTCGTTGGCACAACAAGTCAGATTACTATGTGATCTTATCTTGTTATGATACTTCTAATGTAAAATTCATATGTAGTAGCAACTTATGGTTCTAAGGTAGAATAAATTTATTGTTATTTAATAATAATAATGTTGAGATACATACAGAAAAATAATCTTATAACTGCTTAATATTACTGTATTACTTGGTAGGTATTATGTGTTGGTCGTAAAGTCGTATGTTGTTTGTAAAATTTCAGACAACGTTAATAAAGCCTTTTTGCAATTACTCATGCTGTAAACTTTAGGCACTTATACACTTACAAATAAATAACTTACTGCTGTTAAAATTTTACCATAAATAAAAAAAATTGGGTGCTGAAGTGAAACAACATTTATTTCAATGTAGATTGACTAATATTCCCCGTGTCAGAATTTTAAACGTTTCCTGGTGTCTGTGATTTGCAATGCAGATAATATGGACGCATCTGCCCGCCGCCGGTGTCTTTCGGAGTTATGGATATTAATAGCTTGTAACCACATGGCCCTTTCAATTGAACTACACGCAGATTGGTTTCCTTATGGTCGCTGAAAAATAGGACGTTTCAAACATAGGCATAAGTAGTATAGCTTAAGGACCGTACAACTTTAAATACATATTTTTGAAAAAAGACAGTGTTTTCACACTTTATTTATCGGTCCCAAAAAAATAATGTAGAAAGTAGATTATAGTACTCAACTCAGTTATGTAATTGACAGAAACATGATACTTAACTAACATGATAATTTCATGTCTAATTGTTGATAGGTTGTTTGTTATCTATTGACAAAATCACATTATCTTTAATTATATCATGTAAAACATTAAAACACCAAGTTGTGTTGTTCTTTAAATATATTATCAAATTTTTATTTTAAACTACCAAAAAATGTATTATTGTGCTTAGGGCCTGTTTCACAAATTCCGTTTGTATTAATTTAATTGTTTACCTGACAAGTAACTTGATTTAAGTTCTGTTCCATTTTGTTATATTGAACCATAAGTTATTGCCTATTCATTGATTGTAAAAAAAAGTTATAGCATGCACTCACTACAAAACTAAATTAAAACACATAAGTATGTGAATTAGCGCTGTAATTTTGCTTTGTTTTTTATTGCTGATTAAATTAAGGTTCTCATTGTATAGTCACTTGATCTCGTTTATCACGAATCGTTTTCGATAAGATTTGTCACATACCTACATATAATTTTCATTAAGTAATAATAGGCACTCTAGGTCTATAAGTTAAATAATTTAATAGTTGAAGCATATTTATGTCGATGTACATGACTGTTTGTTGTCATTAAATAAATGAAAAAAAAAAAACTTTATTTACTCGATAGAAAAAAATCGTAAAGTGATCTCCAATTTTGTATTGTGTATTGTGGAATTTTCAGTTCCACGTTCCACGATTCAATTCAAAGAAAATTATTTTAGTTATGAACAGAGTAAAAAATAATGTAAATGATTTCCTTAGGTTAAAAATATCAATGGAAAGTCAACAAGGCGACATCTTCATACGCTGAATATGCAATTCAATTATTTATCACAATTATTCTAAATCGAAAGCTTTGTAACAAACCTATGCTATGTGGGCACCTAAATGTCTAATAAAATATTATTTATCTCTCAAGATGGTGTAGAGAGTTTGAAATTCAGGTCGCGCTCGTCGGGACCATAGTAATTGATCAATATTCTTGTACTTTGGTGTGATGACAAACCGCCTTATCAAATGCACTGACACTTTATATCAGTTTCACCGCGACTTTTGACGGCCGCTAATGTTCTGTCCAAAATAATAATATAAAAAAAAACTTGCCGTTCGCCGATCAAGCGAGGTTCTTTGAAAATTTACAATTACAGTGCCGCTTAAGTGTGTGTCGTGTGGTGAGGCTTAAGTAAAATTGTACTATATTGTTCTAATAATTGTTATTGTTATAGCAAGTGTGGGTGCAGCTATTCCCTAAATTCTGTGCTTGCATCAGGACCGTTACTTGCTTTTTAAATGTAAATTGAATCGTAAACCGCTCGTCGTAAAATTTAGTACATCGTGTAGGTGGGACACGCGAACGTACGGAGGGAATTGTATTTTTGTTGTTTACAATATCCAATAGTGTTGTAACATATTGATAACATTAATGTAAGTTCTTGTCTGTAAGAAAGTGTGTTAAATAATGTTGTCATGTTTTTCCTTTCCGGCGTTTGATAGGATTAAAGCTTATTATGAAAACTGTACCACAACTGAAAAATACCTTTGAAATCTCAATAATGTAGGCTACATTGAGCCAAAAGATAAAAAAGTAAAGAAACTCTTTAAAATATCGAAATATTTGATCAAAAGTTAAAATATTACAATAAAATTATGCTGCGGCAGCTTTGCGGCAGTTCTAGTCTAGGGGCACTTGCTCTTCCTATCAGACACGATCAGCAATATACCAATACCAAGTTGTTGTTTTTTCGCCTGCCCGATGCCCGTGTGAACATTCTTGTACTCGCTGTACTGATTCCACTGAAGGTATAGGTATCAAAGTGACCTGTTTACTTGCAAACTTAGAGTAGGTAGGACGCGCTCGAAGCCGCGATGCTCGAAGCTTGCAAACGCTGTTTTACTTTTTTTTAGAAAAATAATATTAATAAAATAATAAAACTTCAAAGGTCTAAAAAGTAATGTTTTACAAATAAATGATGAATACGTTGCGAAATAAGCCAATGTGAATTGTTTTTATTTAAAATTCGTAGTAAGGTTAATAACGAAAGTCACTGAACTATTTAGTACTTTGTCATAATTCTTTATTTTTTAATTGTTCGAACTGTTTGAAATCAAAAAAAAGTTGATGTGACAAAGTAAAAGAAAGTTTAACGACTTTCGTTGCAGGTATCTAGTTTAATAGTACCACAGAATAAATAATAGTGATAGTACATGTTCAAAAGGCTCCAGATGCAAGGGTAATCCATATTCGAGGAAATTATTCCTGATTTGATTTGTTAGTCGAATTAATCACATAAGTACAGAACGATCGTATAGGTAATGAAGAATGATTTTGTAGTAATACAAACTTACATGCTTAGTCTTTAAGACTAAGTATGTAAGTTTAAGTTTAACTGCTGTTTTTGACTGTTTTATTCAGCCTTTGCACTGCATAGAAATTTCACCAATATCTTCAGCGGGCGGTGACATCGCAAACATTGTACGAGTACTTCAAAAAATTAAATTAATAGATTTTTTAAAGTTCATCAAAATCCCTGAATGTTTCCTTGCTAAAATCTTTGTTTCAGAAATACCGTTCCATTTATGCCCCATTACATTCCCAGGTCTTGCAGTTAACATTTCAGACCCTATATTCCCTGCTTCAGCCGCAGTTTTGTTGAATTGCCGTAGTTAAGGCTCCGTTATGCGAAATCATTTGTCTCTGTCTTTTTCTTTACGTGTAAAAAGTATGAAAAATAACCTCACTTCTGCACTTTTTCGATGTTTTTCGTTGTTTTCTCATCATTATCTTTAGCGCAAGTACCTATCTTTCTTGAAAAAAAGTTATTGGAGCAACTGCACAGTACTTTAAAGTGTAATTTGATGTATAATTCAATACGTTTCCGCTATTATTTACGCCAAAAATATGACCCGCGACAAGCGCTTTTGATGATATTCTGTTTTTTTTTACAATCATCTGTGAGGTTTATACTTACGCAATTGAATACTTGCAGCTACTATATAATCTCTGTAGCGTGTCGTATGTTTTTTTTTGTGGCTACAACTTTACGTTTTTTATATAAACATATGGCCCGCGCAAACCATGTTTTCCTATTATAACCCCTTAATAAAACGCTTTCAAGCAACCGAGTTTATAACGATGTCAGAACGAAAATACGAAATTTTCGTTCTGCGGATATTACTGACATAATATTTAATTTCTCTCACCTTAGCTTTTATATAACATTTCAAGAAGTCTCATTTTCAACAGCTCTCCTTTATTGTAACGACTCTTTTTAAGTCTTAAGGAAAATGGAAAAATAATGCCGTTGAGGAAGTTTTCTAATTTTCATTCACCTGTTACGTAGAAAAGCATTATGGGTCGTTATAGACTTACTATGAATTTTATTCTTTGGATGAAAGATATTTATATACATAAGCCACAAGTTTTATTCAAAAACTGAAAAATCTGTCCATAAAAACCATTTTTATCGCATACGAGAATATAAAATTCTTGCATACGATTAACAACTTCTATCTATTTAATCTAGTTATGCCATTATGCTTTATAGTTATTTATTGCGTATGTAGATATATACCATACGTGATGCAAATCTAGTACTATTTTACAACGGTTATAGGGACATGCATGTAGGGTTACCAGATGACAGGAATTTTCCTGACATGTCAGGAATTTAGGGCATCTGTCAGGAAAACAGGAAAAAACAGTAGGTAGTTGTCATCCGTATCCGTTCAAAAGTGTTACTCAAATAAAGACATTCTAGCTAGAATATAGAAAATAATAGTACTTAACACATAGCATTATCTTTTAGTTCTTTTTTTCATATCTGTTATTGTTAAATTGATTAATACCGGGCTGCCAGAATTGAAGCATAACGAATAACGATACAACATAAAGTAGTACTTTTCAAAACGTTCCTAAAATAAAGACACTCTAGCTAGAACATAGAAAAGTAATAGTACATAACACATAACAATATCTTTAAGTTTTTTTTTCATATCTGTTATTGTTAAATTGATCGATACCGGGCTGCCTGTAAGTCTCTAAGGTGTGAAACTACCTGATAATAAAACCTCAACTTGTTTTTATTCAAGTGATTTGGCGCCAACCCTAATGAATGAACTAGTATAGGTATAATCGGTATAATCGCTCAGTGGAGTGCGGGCTTCGACGCGTGGCCGTTACTGACAGTCTTCCTAATGCGACATGGCTTTTGCCGACACATGAAATATTGCTTACCTTTTGGAAGTGATACTGGGTAATAATAATAAGTAATACGAACAATCGACAATAGTCGGGTACCTACCTATGCCTATAACTCTATAAGTTATAGTACTTATAGTATTATTATTTCCGTTTAACGTAGCTGCAATATTTTGTTATTTATTATGACATAAAAGCAGCAAACGAGATCTGATGTTAGCTAAGCAATCACCGTAGGCTACAGACACTTGATACAAGTACCACTTTGTCCAATTATAATGCTGCTATTGATATGCCAGGTACATATAAGAAAATATTTGTCATAATGATGAGAACGACATATTGTGCTTTTGAATGCTTTGTCGCCTTCACAATCGTGGTATTTTAAACCTCCTATCTAATTTTACAAAGGTTGTAAATATATCTCGGACACACTTTAAAGTTGAAAACTTGCACTTTAAGTGGTTATTTAACTTCGTGTTAAATGTCCCTTTTTTGTACCCCTGAAAACGTGTATACAAAATTTCATGATGATCGGTTCAGTAGTTAAATGTGAAGGCGTAACAAACAAACAAACGAACTTTCGCATTTATAATATAGTACTTAGGGATAAGGATTAAAATATTTATTTTTACCATCGCCATTCGAAAAAGTGCGTTTAATTCAACGATAAGAGTGAATAAAACGCTGTTTTATTCACCGAGTGAATAAAAATATTTTAAATTTCGAACAAGCGCGCATCGTATGAATTATGTACAAAAAAAAAACGTGCTGAAAGTACGGACACAGTACATATATAAGTGGTATGGAGCTATTCCATAGATAAAGCCATAGTTACACAATTAAATAAAAAAAAAATATCCCGCCAATTTTATTTAGGTTCTTTTTAGTGTCTTATCTTTGGGTTATTTTCTAAAAAATATCCCGGCAAATTAATTAGGTTCTTTTTAATGTTTTTATCTTTGGGTTCTTTTCTATATATTAGAGGGAGATTAGATATTCAGTCTTGCATTAGTCCATTCCATCAGTCTGGTACGATCTTCAGTCTGTAAAAATTCAAAGTCTATATAAACTAATGAAATGGACTGATGCCAGACTCTTAGCGTGGTTGTTTTATGTCATTGGAAAACTTCAAGTTTCACTATTTTCTAATGTTAAACTATTTGTTTTCTCGCAGTCAATGGTAAAAAGTAGAGTACAAAACTCATGAGAAAAAAAAACATCTCGGTCCTTTGTATCCCTCGCTCAGGATTCTACTTTTGAATCCCTCGCTAAGCTTGGGACTCCTTCGCTGCTCTAGAATCCTTCGCTGCTCTCGGGATCCAATTTAGTTCCTCGAACTAAATTCCCTCTTTTTTCACTTGTTGTATAATCTACTATTCTCCACCCCTAATAGGAGTATTCGACGACGCGTGATTCATTTCATTCATATTTACAAACCCATAACTATACAAACACAACTTTTTTGTCGTTTGTGGTCATCAGCCCTTCTCTACCGCTCATATAATAATTCAGAGTTACGGCTTCGTGACAAATCTTTACGGTCGGTCCCTCAATTTTGTGAGTTTTGACATTGATGGATGTCTCGCGATAAAAAACGTTTGTGGAGTACTATTAACCGATATTGTAAAAGTTTGCCCACAAACTGTATTAAAACTTTGAAATTTACATAATATTCAACTGAGGGGCAGTAATGCTAATGCAAAGTAATTAATTAAATGGGAGCGCTTGTTGAAGTTTGATGTTATTATTACAATGCTTCTGTATGTGTAACAACTAAGTAGGCATAGGAATTTATATTATATATTACACGCATTTAGTTTAAATTAATAAAATATAGAGGAACTCAAAACAGAATTCCATACGTACAAAATAAGATCACAGAACAAGGGGGAAACATTGTTCTATGTTCTGCGTAAGATAGTAAAATTAGCATACGTTGATTGTCATTTTTTTGTTCTTTAAAATTTGACTTGACCTTTCAAAACGTAAAATGACATTTCGAACACGCATCGACTGTTCAAAAAACATAAATATAACTTTAGTAGCAATAATACCTACTTTACACAACTTTTAATAAGCGCTGAGTTTCATTTCCGGTGGCGGTTTTATTTTCACGAGGGCCTTAAAAATCAAAACGTACAGCCCTAGTTTTTTGGCATTTCAAAAACATACCAAAAATTCATTGCTGTAGGTTAAGGTTTAGAGGGTGGGAAACGTTATCGCCGTTTGTATGGAGACCACGTGGTTGACAATCCACTTAAAAGTGCAGGATAAAAAGACACATTTAAAAAGGTAAGAAATCATAATTTTTCAGCTTTTTTCAATTGAAAATCCTGAAAAGATTCAAAAGTCCAAAAAGGGCGAATTCACTGCGAATCGATTCGTGCGAATTCGCTGAGATACTGGTCACCAATTACATTGCGTCTACAAACAAAGGCCCACAAGCATCGCGTGAATTAAAAATTCGTGCGGAAATCGCGTGCACTACGCCAGACTCGAGAGATACTAGAGACTCCTTATTACGTCCAGTTCACACGCGAACTTGGGCGAGCGCATGTATTTAAGCATGCAAGAATAGTAGATTGTACAACAAGTGCATAAAACTCGCCATTTTACCCGAGACGTATAAATCTACCCGAGCCGCAGGCGAAGGATGATAGTCAAGTAGAGGGTGAAATGGGTTTTATGTACGAGTTATACACTCTGCTTTTCACTTCGATTGTGAGGAAATTTTAATAGCAATATTGCAAAAAGAGTATCATAACATCATGGATTATGTATAAAAATGAAAAAGCAGAATGAAATAACAAGTTTATTTAATTTTTATTTTATTTTATTTTAACAATCTTCGGGAAGCTTACAGCTAGGTTAAAAAGAAAGTTTAATTGCGTGTGTGGCTGTTTATCTGACGACCTTTGTCTTATCCTCGTTTTTATAGACGAGTATAAGTAATGACTTGAGTAAAACTTGCAATTTTCAATTGCTTCTATAATATTAGATGCAATTAAAGTGTAATGCAATTTAGAGTATAATTAATCTTAAATACAGTTTTAGTGCAGCTTTGGTGCATTTAAGATTAATTGATACTTTGATTGAATGTGAATATAATATTAGAAACATTTGAAAATGGCAACTAAGTCATTCACAAGCCACTCGTCTATAGATACGAGGCGAGCGTCAGAGTCTGAGACTTAGACGACGATTTTACTTTATGTACTAGAGCATGAAAAGCGATTTTAACTATGCAGCCTATCTATACCTAACATTAAGACAAACCTCATAAGGTTGAGGTATGAGAAGTGAAAAATATATTTTGTATTCTAGTGGAGTGGCATATTTATATTGTACATGTTTAAACGGTACCAATATTATGAAATTAATTAATAGTATTCCCTAAAGAGCAGTGAATTGCCATAACAAAAATAAGAAGAAGAAGTAAGAGTATATTTTTGTTAAAGTAATATAAAGAGTTCATGAAATAATGTTTTTATTTTCTTCCATAGGAGACAAAATACATTTTCATAGAACATTATCATCCGTATTTGCCTTCGATCATCTACCTGGTATTCACAAACATTACTATGAGGTCTCACACTGTCCGAGGATGCACAGCGTCCCAACGACCTACCAATCACACGTAATACGTATAACAAACGAACCATTCACAGAGCTCTATTTCAAAGCAGTGCGTTTATAGGCAAAGGTCGTTTGAGTATTTTTCTTGAATACGGGTGTAGTCATTTTCAGAGGTAAAATAACTGTGAACGGATTGTATTGGTAATTATTATGAAGGAAGAATATGAGTTTCCTCATTTCCTCAGACTCTAGGCATAGAGCGGGGACAAATAATTTTCTACTGACAAAATCCGTACCCAAATGTTCGCGCGTTGGTCGCTGCTTCTGGCCCATTGACCTCTATGTTAAATAAAAAAAAAAACTTCTGGTCAGTGTTCTGGCCGCACAACGTTCACGCGAAAATTTCGCGGCGAATTCGCAAAAACAAATTATTTATTGGCTGTCTTTAGTTTGCTGGTTTTGTACTTTCATATTCGTATAAATTTTTTCTTTCATTTTCAACTACGAATGCTACGATTTACGTAAGGATTTTATTCTTGGCATCTGTATTATCTTTTTACTCAACTGAACATTTGATACTGCTATATTATTTATTTCATACAGCTGGATGTTCCCAGCAAGATTCATTGTAAACACGTTTCAGTAAATTTTTCTCAGTGAACTCGCAAATAACAATGTCGAACGGTATTCGCGATAAACGGTTGGTAATATTTCAAAAGCGATACACAAAAAGTGGCAAAAGGCGAACAGAAGAAGGGTGTCTTTGTGCTCGTTCCGTTATGGAGTCAACGGTCCCATGACGTCATGAGCCGTCAAACACTTGAGCAAACAACTTGTTACTCAGATACCTAATACTTCATGCTTCACACATAACACTTATAAACATGTTACTATGTTTTTAATGGGGCTTACGTGTACATTTTACTAAGTTTTAAATTTTTATTACTTTCAGAATTCTGGCACTAGATAGCGACTTGCTTTTCTACCTAAATATAAAAAAAACCGGCCAAGTGCGTGTCGGGCCACGCGCAGTAGGGTTCCGTAGTGACCTTATACCAGACCATATTTTAATACCACTACCATTTTTCGTCTGCAAAAATAACTTTGTTTTTCACAGTGTTTCTATAAATGACAAACTTATATTTGCGATTTTGCAAAATGTATTCTATCTCGAAAACTGATAACTGAATACGTCGTTTAAACCAATTTTAATTGAAAGTGTTCATTAAGATCGATAGCATATATTTTTTTTTAGATTTTTCGCTCTCTTATTTCAAAAGTTAGAGGAGGTTAGAGACACACTTTTTACCACTTTTGCAGTGTTTATTTGACAGATAATGATTGACTTTGAGAAAAAATAGTCTTAAAAACCTCAATGTTTTTTTTGAACCACGCACGTACTTATTGGTTTGATGAAAAAAAAATCTGTTTCAGTTCCATGTATGAGGAGCCCCCCTTAATCTTTTTTTTTGTATAAATCGTAAAGCCGTTTACAGAATACATTTTCCTGCCAAGTTTCAACTGTGTAGTCCTAATACTTTCAGAATAAAGTGGCTGTGACGTACGGACGGACAGACAGACAGACATGACGAATCTATAAGGGTTCCGTTTTTTGCCATTTAGGCTACGGAACCCTAAAAAAAGATATTATAAATCTTAATTGAAGTTCACCATTTCGACTGTTCCATTATTTCTAACCGTATTTCGTGATAAGAATGGTTTCTTTGATTAAGATGTATGGGTCCGATATTGGCTCAGTTATCAATGAATACGAATGAGTCTTATTAGCCCCCCGGCAGTTTGTAGACGGAGGCTAACTTGCTTCGGACTCCTTTTGTGATGACGATTACTACCAGTATATAAATTAGGTCGCTACTTGTAATGGGAATGACATTTTAATAATGAAACGAGAGCTTTTCCAGCTATAAATTAAGGGACAATAAATTCGAAACGACGAAATTTTGCTTATTATTGTTTACACGATAGCTTACACAGAATCTGGTGTTTTCCAGTTACAAATTGTTTCGTTGCTTAACTAAGTTTCTTTTATGTAAGTATGTATAAAGTTATAAATATAGGTAATTATGATGTATGTAAGTATTTGAAAATATGACATTGATTAATAATAAAAAGCTTTTTAGTATGAGTAACTCTTTATTTATACCGTTCATTGATGAAGTTTCATTCTGTTATTATCCCAGGTAGGTAGGTAGGCCGTTCTATTGGATCGCTTCCAAGGCCGTGGAATCTCCCGAGAAATTAAAAGCTCCCGAACTTATAAGTAGTTAGGTATTTCTATACTTTATAGCTGCTGCATTCTCAGTAAGCAACTGGGGAAGAGACTTGGTAGGTAACGACTATATTTTATGTTATCACTTAACTGAAATGTAATGTTATTAGGTAAATGATAAATGATAATTTATTCGCAAAAAACATGGTAAAATAGGTGGTCACAACATTAGAGCTTACAAACATGTTTTACCAGACTGGCATGCAAATATTATACTTATTGATTTAGATTAATAATCGAGTTCATTTTATTACTATTTATAATGATCATGTCAAATTAAATACCTAATTAAAATTAATTTCAAAATATAACCATTGCTAATAATATGGATTACAAAAACTTAAATATTTATAGTGTCCCCATCACATCCTTAAACAATTAAATTCTTCATTAATAAAAAATCTGCTACACTATAAAAACTGTGATCTATTAGAAAATTTCTTAGTCTTGTCTTAAATATAGCTAAAGATGGTGACTGTTTAGGTAGGTACTATATAACAAACTGCGTTTTAGCAAAATCTTTGGAAATTGAATACTAAAATATTTATTAATGTAGGTATGTACAGTTTCAGTCCAGTAAAACAATTTTTGCATACTATTCACTTAATTGGTACCTACCTATCATAGAAAAGACGTTTAGCAAGAAAAACTTAACTTGGAAACTTCTACATATCAGGACTAATTCATGCCCATTAATAGTTATTATCGACAGGGTAGTTTTCCTAGGCATGCTACAATGCGGACGCTACTAAGAAGTAACGCGAGATAGAGCGTGCTGGCACGCCGGGACTCTACCCCGGTGCCTGAAGGAGAGAGCGACGCAGCGCCGGCGCCGGCAGCGCGCACCGGCTCAGGTGCAACGCTCGCGCCGCCCGCGCCGCGCCAGTGCTGTCGAGCGCGCCGTCTCTACCACGCGCATGCGAAAACGCAATTCGCACCCCGCGAACGATCGCAAAAGCTCACGTCCTTTTCGACACAATACACTCTATAAATAACGGTGAAACCAACTTAAAGCAATCTTGCGGAATCTGTGCAAATGTTATTATGTTATAAATTTTGACTTAATGGACTATTATGAGCTCCCCGCCGAATAAGGAGAACGCTAGCTGAACACAGGGTGATTATTCTGAATGGTCACTTGTAAATTGTAACCTTATGTGCGCTTATTGTTAGCAGTAGGAAAATTTTCATTATTGTGTCAGTAAACAGAGATTAATTGTTATATTTATATTTGGCAAGAATGGTTTTGTTACCGGATAACATAAAATGTAGCAGCTTTATCTAATACTTGTTTATTTGAAATCTCAGCTTAGCTATGTTATTGTCACTGATATGCAAATGAGTAATCTTGTCTCTTCAAGCTGTGAGCGGCTGGTTATAAACAAGGCGGTCCTGTTACGGTTTTCACTTATAATAATGTTCTTTATTTCATTCATACAAGTACATAATGTAAGTACAGTTATATGAAACTAATTTGATAAAACTCTTCAAGTTAATCTACGTAGATAAGTAGCATAAAGCGAAATCCTGTGTTAAACGCAGAACATTGATAATTTCTAGATATTTTTTTAAAGTCCGATATGGTTTTCAAGGTGAAAAGGGATTTTATCACCAAAATAGTAAATTCGGTGCGAATGACGACTGCTCACGATAACGTATGTTATGCCACTGCTTATCGATAACAATTCCCTTAAGTCACGTATGCCATTGCTCACTACACGGGTGGACTCCGTATGACTATCACATTTTTGTTATTAGTAAATAGACGCTTAACGAAACTCATTAAATACTAGAAGTGCAAATCTTAGCTAAAAGCTTCGTTTCTTGGAAAGGTTTAAGTGTAGAGAAACATGCATTAAGTCAAAGGTGTACATTTTACAGTTGAAACAATGTGTTTTACACGGATGTGGCGCGCTAACGACCACTAACTGAAGAAAGCTTTACTCGTGCGCCGGCGAGTCTGCAGCGAATGTGTCCATTAGGAGCTGCGGACCAATTGGAAATTAGTTTTAGTTAATTGGAAAAAGTGTTAACGGAAATATAATGTATCGTAACGGACCTTTGACCAGTGGTAGCAGTACATCAACTTCTTCAGGCTCATCAGACTTACGGATTAATGTAAGTAACAAAGCTAAATATTTTTTTTTTTACATAATATCGTCAATATCGTTAGAATAATTTGTTTGCAGATGCAGATGAATTTGTACAAATAGTGAAAGCATAGAAAGTGATAATGTTCAATAACTTTTGCAGATAAGTTGTATCCATATAGTTAGGTACATGTAATGAACAAACTTATTTTCAATATTTGGTAAATGACAATGAGCTTTTATAAGTATTTTATTTCTACAGACGCTTCCGTAGAGCCTCATAAATTTGCGATGAAACTATGAATTCGTGTATGAAAATTGGATAAGTCTACAAATAATACTTTTTGATCTTTTTAATATGTTTACAGAAATATTTTCAATGGGTTCATTCATGCACATAAATAATAGCCTAATTACGATGTTAATTTAATTGCGTTGATGTCTTTTATATAAAATAACTTAATATGTCTTACAAATCTCTATAATTCTACCTATTTTTTCTAATATCTTTTAATCCGGTTAAACAGACTGATATAGTTATTGAATACTTAATGAACTGTATTACTACATTTATTTCGTGACGTGTTGATGGTGATGCAGCACCTGCCTACCATTAATCAAGAGCCCTTAATCAATCACGTAGCATCGATTCCTCGCAATAATTTGAGGTTGCAAACTAAAGATACGCCACATCGTAAATCGATAGCGGGAGACTTTTGACTGAGATTACTGAGAATCTGGCAAAATATTTTTTCTTTCTGTTTAACTGCAAACTTTTCATTTTTCGTTTTTTCACACTTCGTCGATTACAATATGATAGCTATTGCGAAATCGTAAAAAAGAGATGAAGGGATTACACTATACTATGCACTACGAAATATTTTTTAAATACAGTGTTATACACTTAGTATTGTGTATGTTGACCCAAAGGTATCTTAACATAAAAAAAAGATTAGTCTGCTTCGCTATTCTCCTTATAAATATAGATTTCTCCCAATATGAACAAATTCATGAGAATGAGATCCCTTAACTTTCTGAAAGGGTTTATTAAGGTTTTATTACACTGTTCGAACCTTCAATGTCTATAAAATTCCATAATCGCTTACGATAAAAGACCAGCGTTGTATTAAAATACCCTTATGTGGAAGGGTACAATAAGATCCTCTTAAGTCGTGAAGACGGGCTTTCTTGACCGCGCTCTTAAGCTCATACAGTTCAATAAACCGAACATAAGCAAAGCTCGTTGAACAAATAAAATGGCAAAACCACGACGGCTTTGAAATACGCGGGTCACCTGACGCTGACATCGCTAGGGTTACTCCGGCTGTAATGAACCTTCAAACATGTCAAAAGTATACAATATGCGATGCGGATACTGACAGTGACGTGTCGAGGTGCTTTAAGGCCTTATAGTATGTTTTTGTGTTCTGTCGGAGATAGAGAGCGATGTGATGGGATCATGGCCGACGGGTTTTAAGGACGTAACCTTACATAATGTAATATTATGGCAAATCATAAAGTTGCGTTTGTGTGAATTTATAGAGATAATAGATATTATCATTATTTAATTGATTATATATTTGTGATGAATGTATGAAAAATACTTTTGTTTTAAGTTTAAAATTTTCATGGTATTCGGGAGGAATTTCGTTAATGCAGAAATTCAGAAATGGCGACTGATTCAATGTCTATGTTTGGTCGGAATGCGCCCGCGCCTGCAGGCGGTGGGGGGTGGGCGGGGCGCTGGGGCGCGCGCGGGCCGCGGGGCTGACGCTAAGACTCACATTACACCGATATTTACTCCTACTAATAATAGGTTGAGCTAACGATTTGAATGAATAATTACGCACTTTCCAAATGACCAAATACCTCAATAAATCAGAATTTGCTACGGGGGTGCAGTGACTTAGTTGCCGACGCGTGCTGTATTTGATGCTTTATTTTAATAAGTGATCGCGATTGCTATCATGAATTATATTATTACAGCTTTCGCGTCTACTGTCCTTCCTGTGTTCGAACTCGATTTGTTCAGATTCCCATTACCATAACGCATATGTTATTACCACAGAACAAGATGGTTATTACGCATGTTTGAATTTAATGGGATATTTATACTTAAACAAATTGCCTTTTAAATTTAAGTGGAGAAATTATGCGCCCCCATAGGTAACGGACGCATCAGTTTGTCGAATTACTTATTCGCTCGCTCGCTGCCCAAACCGGTGGAACTCCGTTGAGCATCAATTCGGCAAGCAATCACAACTTGTTTTGGCTAAATTGCCGCATCCGTCAGTTAGTACTTCAAACTAGACGAGTGTTATCAATTTCTCTATCTTAAGCTGTAAACAAGGAGAAACCTTTTAGCTTAAGCTGTTAATTAACTTTTTGTCACTTCTGAACTAGTGAAAGCAAAGTAAAATTCCAAAAATGTACCTACCTACCTGTATTATAAGAGAACTTGTATGCACAGATATTGATTTAAGTATACTAGTAGTTTCAAGAACATAAATGTTAATAGGCAATCTGACTATTCTACGGGTGATTGTTAAACAAGATCGTCTCCATAGCAACAATTTAGATTTTTACATGATTTTTACAATAGAGTAGAGATAAACTTGCATTACGTGGAATCGTTTGGACTACAAGAGAGCATTCCTAAATTGTGTATGAATGGGGCGGTATAAATAGTAATTGAGGAGCAAATGATAGTGTTTATATTGAAACTGCGCTCCTCCTCTGAACATAATTAAATGCAGTTATATAAATTGTGATTACACATAACAACTGTATTTGCACAGATTAAAATGAACACAGAGCGAGTGACGCTTTTGAAAAGGAAATCTATTTACATATTCTGAATTGTGTCTTTCCAAGCTATTATACCTAGTCAATAGTCATAAAACTTTATAAGAACTGTTAAATGCGAATACGTTTGAGGCACGATGGTATCATGGTGTATTAGTCACGGATTACTAGAATATTAAACTTGTAATATAACTAACTTGTTTTCACACTTTGCTGATACTCATGACATGACTGTCCAATTATACAAATTGCTGATTTAATTATTAACGAACACTATAATTTCTCAAACCATTATAAAACGATCCTTAAAATAAGTTTAATCGATTTACTGTCACTAAAACTACTGTTACTCAGATACTTTGCAACTACAATAAAAATTTATGGTGTACCACCCCAGCACATTACTGTGCAATAATTATACCACCACACCAAGTTACAGTTCGATATTATAAGGTAAAGTGTCTTTTATTATATTCCCTGTCTTAACACATAGGAATATCCTTCATTTTCTCATTTCTTTTTCACCACTTAATACAATATTGAGATTTTTATTCAAACGTACACTGTATGTTAATACATTCTCGTAATAGTAATGCAGCTCGTGCGCCGATAAGATCGCACAATGCGATTGTCAATTACGGCTTTATTGGACCGCGAATGGAGTGCAGGATTTAGTCGCTTTAGTTATGTCACCGACGACGTCCAAGGGTGTGGTACACCTTCCGGCCGCTCGATACTTTAAATGTCACCCGGTTTCCGCGTGCGATGCCTCCCGGGAGATTAAATGCCCGCCTGTCAGCTGTACGCCCGTAACCAACGAAGGCATGCACTACATACAACTTAGCTTAAACAAACTTGCTTACATAGTTAAAGTTGAACGCTCGCTCTTCATTTCTCGGTTTTTATTTTCATATTTTTCCGCTAGAAGAAAAGGCTTAATTGCGTTTATATTCAGTAAGTAGTTTTCCTCAGCATAAAAAGGTATACTTGGGACTCGGTAAGCATTAAATGAATAATCTATAAATAAGATTAATGAAGTGTACAGTGCATAATTATGTTGACATCCGTATCTATTGTTCATCGTCTTAAAAAACGGATTAACTGAAAATCGTGCAGTGAAAGTGAGTTTGTTAAACAAGTATACACTTTTAAGAAGACAGCTCGTAATCCAATAAATCTATCTCTTAATTTATCAAATGATTAATGATCATATTTGCTGTTTTTTGTGCATCACTACATTAACTAAAGTTCTAAGATAAATACTTTACAAACATCACATTTGATTAAAGGTTATTATTTAGCATACCATTATTTAAATAATGAAATGATCCAAATGCCTACGTTTACCTTTAATAAATAACGAGCAATCTCAAACTAACTGAAAACCTAAACTTTGCAGCGCTTTACGTGTTAAAAGAATTCTTTCTTAAGAAAATGTTATGAATTATCGGCATTACATTATTATTATAGTTATTGCTAAGAAAATCATGAGGAATTGTTCACCAACTTTAGTAGTAAAGAGGTAACACTCCAAAAAGAGTTCAGCTTGCAGCAGCTTCATTAATAAAGCTTGAATAAACTTTTCAGGTTAAAATGTGTTTCCAATTAACTGTATTATCTAGACAGAAGTGGAAAACATAAAATTATATTGGTTCGTACGGCGCTTTGTGATTTCTTATTGATGCCGAAAAATGTCTGGAGCTCACAATGCAAGGTCGTTCCGCCGCGCGCCGGTTGGAATCTGGTCAACCGTGGGGTAGGTTTGGAGTCGCTATCTCTTCGCAGGAAATCTTAGCCGGCGCATATTTTATTCAGAATTACAATGCGTAAGATGAAAGTTCGGTAAGACGGAGATATAAATCCACGGGATCACTGCGACACTGCAATTTATTTATATCAGACGCTATAATTCACGGCTGTCTGTGGTATTCGCCGATTGTGTTAGTTTGTTTGCGTGCTTGTGTTCGGTTAACCACACAAATAGTTGAGTTTGCTGCGTTTCGCTGCGAATGTGTGTTCTATTCCAATTAGAAGTGAGTGGGAATGCGATGCCGATACCGAGTGCATATCTTTATAATCATAATTGTTAGTTCTATGACTCTAACCGTTTTTGACTCGTGGGGAATTGGGAATGCTTGAAATTTTTGGGTGATTACCAGTTATAAATACAGTCCACTCTCATTGAAAGTCGATTGTTGAATCATACTGATTTCTTAGTAAAGCATCATCAGCAATAAAAGCAAGCTGATACCAAATTACATACTAGGTATGTATTAGCTTCCACTCGCGAGTTCGTCTCCTTGGTAAGTTATTTCAGTAGTTTTTTCGAGATAAAAGGAACCCTATGTCCATCTCTGTATGTCTAGCCCTATACAACTGACAACGGGTATGAAAAATTTCATGATGATCAGTTGAGTATCTAGTTAAAATGTGAAGGCGTAACAAACAAACTTAGTTTAACATATTTTGTAATAACTATTATAGTTAGTAAGGAAACACGCTTAAAATATCCAGATAAGTAAACTTTTCATTATTGTCAATACGTTCGTGTCTGTTGGTTGGTACTAATTAGTTCAAAGTAGGCGTGCTTTCTCTGTTGCTTATTATCTTACTCTCATTGCTGGCTCCGGCCGAAGTATCGACAGTAACCGTAAATCCGGGTTTACCACACCACGCAATTGCCTTAAGGCCTTAAGGTGGGTCAAATCCCAATATTCAATTCAAATTATTGAAAGATTATGCGCGTGAAGCTATCATGGAAAAAATATATAATGTGCTTGAAATAATACACAATAGATTTAATTGAAAGCATTTATAAAAATGTTACCACCTGTTGATGTAAAAAAATATTTCGTGGACCCTGTTTCTGGTCTTATTTGCAAAATTTCTCGGAAACAGAACATTCGTTTATTTTAAATCAAACCATAAAAATCGGCGATGTTAATACCTCTAATCTTAATTAAACAGATTTTTTTTAACTAGCTTGAAAGCGAAGAAAAGTAATAAAACATGTAAAAATTGAGAATTCGGTGCAAGTTCTCAACGCAACCGCCGCGTTGGAACGCGCACTGTTTTGAACCCAAAGTGAGTATAGAGTTACGTTCGATTTCACTCTATCACGGATCGAGCGGCTCGGATTGACCCACCTTAAGGCCTTAAGGCAGGCACCCTGAGCAAAAGTGGCGCCGCGGTGAATTTTGTTTATTATTATAATTCTAATACACAATTTTATATAATGTTTTACTTGGAATTTTTAGGGCCCACAGTCCCGTATTTTTAGACGGCATCGTTACATTCCCTCGTAGTCATTGCTAGAAGTAGATAGCAAAACTGCTAAAAGTCTTCGAGCAACGACGGCTTCGTCCCGGTCTTACTCTAAGGCTAAAAGTGGTCGTTTTTGACACACTACTTTTACGAATGACTACGAGGGCATATAGTGTCAACCTTCTAAAAATACTAGACCATGGTCCCTAAAAACTCCTCGTAAAACATTATTAAAATCTTTTTATATTAAGGCGGTTGTATGACCGAAAGTGGCGCCCTCAGAGGTTTTAATTTAATAAGTTATTAATAGAAAAGATTTTAATAATGTTTATCGTGGAGATTTTAAGGCCCATGGTCTAGTATTTTCAGAAGGTATCACTACATGCCCTCGTAGTCATTCGTAGAAGTAGATAGCAAATGTGTCAAAAACGGCCACTTTTAGCAGTTTTGCTATCTACTTCTAGCAGTGACTACGAGGGAATGTAACGATACCGTCTAAAAATACTAGACTGTGGGCCCTAAAATCTCCACAATAAACATTTTTAAAATTGTGTGTTAGAATTATAATATTAAATATAATTCACCGCGGCGCCACTTTCGCTCAGGGTACCACCTTAATAACTTCACTACATATAAAACAAAGTCCCTCGCCGCGTCTGTTTAAGTATATTACTTTTATTGTTATTACTTTTATTTATATTACTTTTATTGTTAAGGCGACTAGTGTATTATTTATATATTTTATTTTATTTTTTATTAGTAACTGGGCAGGCCACCATCTTGCTTCATAAACAGGATGTGGTCTAAGGTGCATGCTTGCCCAGGCAAAAAAATATGTTATAAATTATTATTGTTTATTATTCATGTCAGTAGGCTGCGTTGTTATGGCGTAAAACTTTGTATCCCTCAGGAAAAGTATATTTTTCTGGATGAAAGGTACCCTAAGGGTCAATCTATGTCAAACGCTACAAGTCCTTTTCTGTACCCCTGGCAATGTGTAAGTATGCGAAATTTCATGACGATCGGTTAAGTAGTTAGGATGTGAAAGGCGTAACAAACAAATAAACTAAAATAGTAAGGATTGGCAGAGCATCTAAATGATTAAAAGAAACAAAACATCTGAAAGTATCTTGAGTACCTTTCAGTTGCGCTTAATGAAAAAAAAGTACTACCTAGTTTCAATGACTGTTGATTTTTTATCAGTAAGTGTATGCTATAGTGTGCCTGTCGGGATCGTGCTTTAATTATAACAGTGGCCACAAAAACATCAATAGTCACCGCGACCCGGAACTGGCCGCCGATCATCTCCTGCGCAGAAAAAAGTCAGGAAAAGACGACCCACTAATGTTGGCAATGTTGCACTACTCGTAATTGATACAAAACCATTTTATTTTGCTTTTCATTTTGGAAGGCGGTTTGTTTTTTAGTCTAGCAACGTTAACGGTTTGCTCTCAGTATTTTATTTAAGTGCTACACTGTATAGTTACAGAAATGATAAGAAAGCTGGAAAAGTTAATATAATTTTAAAACATAATTTTATTTTATTCTGAAGATTTATATTCAGTCAAAAAGTTGTTTAAGAAAACTCGTTTTAGATTTTTTATCCCGGTTTCCAGTATTCCCTGAGTTAGCTTGTTAGTAAATATAGTAAATAAAAGTTGGGATTATTAAGAATATAGATAAAGTTTTCAGAATAGATAACAGCATACAAAACACCTGATTATTATAATCTAAAGATAATCAACATAACATAAACAATGTTAATAATAATGTCGTTAAATGCAATTTGCATTATTGGATTCTAAGCTCAGAGAGTTTATGAAGAGGTGTTTGTTAGAGTCTTTTACTTGAGTACCTAGCTCTAAAGTCTTAAAATATTTCCTTTACATACCTTGGGTGGAAGATTTACTTAATAAAATCTTGGTGTATTCATGTTTAAAAATATAGTTAAAATCTGAGCTGAATTTGTTATACTCGTAATATAACATTTATTAGCAGTTGGCATTCTTGTTCTCTACATATCTTGGGTGGAAGATTTAACTATTAAAATCTGGGTGTACTCAAGTTTAAAAACATAATTAAATTCTGAACTGAATTTGTTATATTATAACATTTATACTGAAAACTTTCAGATTATTCGGACTGTTTGTTTGTGGCAATCCTTTCAAAAATTCACAATAGTTTTGCCAAATATTTTTCGATTTTCGTCGTTCGAAACACATTCATACAAACGCTGTAAATAATATCTTCATAATAAAACAATGTAAATATTATGCGACTTCTCGATAACTTGTGTAGAGTTAGATTATTATTTATGCAGCCAATAGAAGCGCATTCCGAGTTTTAAAACGATAAAAAAGTTCTTTTATGCCGCGGACCCGTGGTACTCTTATGCCAACTGCTAATCGCCTTATGACAAGCAGTTTTTTTGTGCCACCAAATCACGATTTCGACGCGATACGTACAGATTGAAAAAGTCGATAATCGATCTCTTGTTAGCGTTTGGATTTAGAGTTCCTAAAGTGCTAGGAATGTTTTTCCATTTTTAATTTATTTACAATTTAAAAAACATGAAATAAGCACCTGCTTAATACTAGTGTTGTTATTGGCTGAACAAAAATATACGTAACCTAGGTAACTATGTACATCAAAATATAGATAGTATAGAATTTGACTATTTAAAAAATCCAACCAACCTCTATTGTTTTTATGGTATGTCGATGTTTGTGTCAATATTTTTGGTTAGAAGAAACATAGCGTTTTATTATAAATATATTAATAATAATTTTATTGTGTTAAATAAGAACGGAACCATTGGAAGTTAAATCCAGCGAGGCGTACTTAATATTTTATTTGTATTTATTTGTATTTTAGCTACATGTTTTGATTGATCGAGATAACTTTAGAATTTGTTAGGCCTGTCTTAATTAAAATAAGCTTTATCTTGTGTATTATTTTACTCGTAAAGCAATCTTAAGATGTATGAATATGTGTAAAATAATTTTACGGGAATTTTGCTTTAACAATTTATTGTAGAATAGAGTGCATTGCTAATGACGTTTTATGAAAATACTTTCGTCAATAATTGCAGAAGTTTCACCTTTATAAAAGTAAAGGTTAGGTTTGTTTATAATTTTGTAGTAAGTTATTAGCTCTATTATGGAAACATGGTATATTTTAAATTTGGGGCAAAAATAATATAAACCACAGCCTTTCCAAATTGATCATAAAATGAGCATTTTTTTAATGGAATACGGCTGAAGTCGTGACAACGGCGGATGTAACACGATACCGCGGTTCGCTTGTTCGCGTTTCACCCAAATATTTTGGCTTGGTCTTTTCTGAATTTATTGTGACATACGTATCACACGAGTACCAAAGTTGGTCGAACCCGCCGCCGCCTGCCGCCGGCCGTTCCTGCATTTTAATTATGCTGACAGTTGACGTCTCTGCGAATTGAGATGTCGGTGAATGCACCAAAAGAGCTTAAACATTTTATTCTCACACGTTTCATTCGAAATTAAGCGGTAAATTATGTTGTTGCCGGTCACCTTTTCGTTACTTGTGGTTTCTTACAAAAATATAATTTGTGCATTCATTTCTTAATCATTGAAATAATTTATTTATCAATGGTAAGTACTTACCTATTAAAACCGCAATGTTTCTGTATTATGTATTCAATTCAACTTACAGTGATTACATAAACCATTTCTAATTAGTTGAGAAACCACAATAAGTGTCTATTATGGCAATATTTATAGTTGTCATGAATAACAACAAATAATTAAATTAACTAGTACCTAATAGGAAACTACATAAATATTATTATCATTTAATTAAAAACTATTCTTATTCACATAGACAATATTGTCTGTTTTCAATTAAAAATGCAGTAAGTAGGTCTTTTTAAGTAACGAGTTACCTGAAATCTTTTTTATGACTTTTTTACATTTTACATAACGACATCGACGACTGCATATTGGGATAAAGATTTTCTTTTGTTTTTAATGTCGTGATTACAGTAAAGTGTGTTCCTAATTTTACCTGCCAGTCAGTTCACAAGAAACGAACGAATGAACGGAAGACCACCCGGCTCAATACGAGCAGAAAACGTATTGTGGTTTATAGCCCGTTCCAAATTTGAACCAGACAATAAACTTATTAAACTGTTGGGTCTATGATTCAAGAGTAAATTTTTTGTAGCCACTCGAAGTTTAGTTGATTGTGTAATTGCTAGGTGCCTAAAAAGTTTTATTGTTTCGAATGTGGATATGGGAAGTGAATTTTTTACTGATGGTACCTATTTAGGTTTCAATGTGGTGGCACAGGAGTTTTACTATATGCGATTATATTTTTTTAGCCGAATGTTCCTTAAATTCACTATATTCGTTTGCAGTTCTACCTATATAAAGACATAAAATTCAACTGTTTTGCAATCGCTCGCCAATACTAAATTGATAGGCTAATAAACCAAACTAACAAGGGACGAATGAAAATAAACATGTCATGTCATAAAATGCTGTCGATTCCCGATCGGCCTCAAAGCGGGGGCCCTGCATGCAGTGGATCATCGGCGCAAATGGCTTGGCATCTGATTGGCCCAGTTAATGCGGTTTATTTATACAGCAATGCGCCACGTGGCATGCACGCTCAAAATATGCCCATATCAATAACTATAAAGATGCCGGACACGTCACACCAATCATTTAGCCCCAAATTATGTATTATGATGACTAAATAACTGAAAGAAATACATATAAATAAGTGCCTATGTAAACATCCATGACTCGAGAAGTAATTTTTATTTCATTTCTACTAGGACTCAACCAGGACCTTTGGCTGAAGAAGCAGGGTTGCTGCCTTCTATACCATGCTATACCAAACTATAGGTAGCTCGTCAACAACGAATAGCGATATAACTTTTAAAGATGTCCAAAAGAACTTCTTTCAAAGGTTGGCACGCGACCGTATTTTTTCTGCTCTATCCGATTTTTTAAATAAATTGATGGAGGTCCGTTATGAATGATTCTGAAACTTACCTCCTTCATTCGCTCAAGGTTGCAAGCTGACAGTGCGAGGTTCAAACTTTAAGGGATCGAACTTAAGTAGGTAGGTATTTTATGGAGTTCGCTTGTAAAATGTTTGAATTTAATTCATCCATATGATCTAGTGCGTTTCTGAGTAGAGAATATGGTTAAAATGTTTAAAGAACAAATTGCGTACCAGTTAAGATAGTATTTTTGTAGTGTAGATAAAGAAGTCTTAAAGAATGAATCATCTACCTAGAATTTATTATTAACAAAACGAGTTATTTTATTTCCTTCAGCTTAAGACGGATAGGTACTAAAATAATAAATGAAGCCACCTTTTAACCAAGATTGTAATTGACCTGCTTTTATGAAATTTGATCTCGTCATCTCCAAGAAAAATTTATATTGTCATGGCAAAGTAACAGCTGGTTGGTTAGGCACGTATTAAAGAGTTTCAAATTACAACAATGATATCTCGTAGTACTTCTTAACAATACGTGCGGTACCTATTCAAAATTTAAAAAAGATAATGTTTTTGTTTGCTCGAGGCTTATGTTAAAAGATTCATCATAACTGTTTCTGTTTCTTCATTGCGTCCAGTTTCTGTCATTAGTTTCCTCTGAGTACCCAAAGAGGGCATACGAAAGGGCCCAAGAGAAATTGCCCCTTCCGTTCACAATGGATCTAGTTGGCTCACCTCCCATATTATTTTGTTTCACATCTCAGTGCACAATTCACGCCATGAATATAGATGGCTGTTCGTACAGAGTCTCATTATGTGCGAGTGAAAAATGATTCAAGTGGCGCTGACCGATGGGTGGGCATATGTCGCGTGATTACTAAGCCACATTACTTACGATTGCTACAAAGCGTTTGTTCCCGCCAGTCTTTCAGATTCACCACATACAAAGGTAGTTAAGCTTATCTTGAGGCCGTGACCCGTAACCAGAGGGCTGGAGGGACGCTTGAAGTAGCTTCGGGGCTCTCCTAACGACCCATTAACTCCAATGTATTCTAAATCTAAACGATATTACCTAGTTTGTGCACTGGAGATATCAATAATCGTATACAATCTTTACCGTACTGTTTATCGTAGTAATGTTTATCACATTATAGCCTAGCCTATTTTCTGAAAGTTGCTTATCTAGGTACTCAATAAACAGTGATTGATAACATTTTACAATAACAAAAATAAAGCATTGCATATTTAAATTGAAGTCACAAAACAAAAACAAAAGTTTACTTAAATAGATTTTAAAAAGATTTCACGTCAAACGCATAATAATAATTATTTTTCAAGTCTTTGCATAAACTTTAGTTCTTGAAATCTTAATAATATTGACCACAATATTAAACATTTAAACCACCATCGAGATATGAAATATACTTTGGTACCAAAGTACTTTCAATAAAACCGCGCTAGTATCCGTTAAAAGTGTTTTTATTTCAAGTCTAGTGAGCGCGTAAGCTTGAGAAGTGAATTAAATACACCATCGAGATATTACGTATCTTGATCGAGTTGCAAGTACCTATAGTTAATAACAGATTTGGGCCAGAGGTCTACATCACAATTAGATTGAAATACTGGAATCGGTAAATGAAATGTAAACTACCTTACCGTTCATTGTCCTGTCTCTTAAATTGTCTTGTTAACTGCTAATTGAGTTAGAAGGCCTAATTCTAAAGCTTAATGATATTGATATTTACGTTAGGGAAGATCTTAATAAATTAAATTACAGATAATGATACTGAAAGGAAGTAGGTGGAATAGATTAAAGGGCCCTAATGGGCACCATCTGGTTTGAAGTGAATTGAAGTGAAGTGAATTTGAAACATTTCAGTAATTAATGTAAAATTCTCTTTACAACTCTGCACTCTTTGTTCTGAAAATCTAATTAATTTTAATCTATTTTAATTTTACACAATGAACCTTTTATGCTTTACGGTAATGCCTAAATCCTAATATCGAAGGGATCCTGTTTTTCTCTCTCTCTTTTAAGTAGGTCATCTGAAATCAACACAATGAGCAGTGAAGTTTCAGAGTAGAACGATATTTCGCTTAAATTCAAGAATGGAAATATTTATGGGCTATGAAGTGCCTTTCAAACGATTTAAAAAACCACATGCAAGTTTTTCTGTTATTTTTAGTTTGAAATATATTAACAGTTTGATATTATCTATGTTGTCTGCTGTCTAACTTTGATGAAAAGAATTACATCAAGTACTTGATACTTCAAGTGATAAAGATTATCCCAATGAAATACTGAAAAAATAAAATAAAACATTGAAACCAGGAAGAAAATAGAATTATAAAGGTTCTAAAGAGAATTTAACATTATGGATTTCAAGCTAGGCGTGAACCGCCTCTGCTACCGGATCTAATATAATTTAACTTCAATCAACTTATAATTCTTGATTAGCCGGATTTCCGCAATTTTCGGAGAGGGGTGGAGCCATTTTCACCTCCGAACGAGTCCAAGGTGCACTTTAGTTCCTCCCGCCGCCGACAGAGGTCGCGGCAGTTAATTGGGGCGCGGGTGTCAGCCAAATGGGGGAAAGTCCCAGCCTGCGGAGATAGCCCACATTTGATATTAAAGCAATATGCGATTATAAACACTCTTGTTTGCTTTGTTTTGTTGTGTGTTGCGTAACATACCAATACACAAAACTTGTGTAGGATAAAATGAGGGTATATGATACGTGAAATCCCTTGGAGATAACCATGGCCAGATTACTGGTTATCTGTAAAGTAAGTTTTGTCAATAATGACTCTATTTCCCTAATACATAGAGCGAATTTTCAGGGAAAATAAATAATAATTAACATTTCACTTTATTGTTTGGGAACTGATTACATTACTCATATATTACAGGAATAGTTATTTGTTATACAAGTGACCAAAATCAATTTGTGCTGCGAGTTCCGACTTTAAATCACGAACTAGCGAAGTAGTCTAGAATTGAATCAAAAGGGTAGCAAGTGATTCTAATATTGAGCACTGTGACTCAGTGAGTGATTTAAAGGCACGAGGCCGAACAAAATTTTGGTCTCATGTAAAACATACAACTTTTCACCTTTATCAGCGAGAAAATTTTCACGTGACTTTCTTAGTAAAAAGCTAAATTCAGCATTAGAAACATGTTCACTCAACTATTTTGAAGTTAGACAACTATCTTCATCGTTGGACGCACAAATTTTTTGTAATTTATCACAAAAATAGCGATCAAACCTATTGAATTTTAGATTTTGGCATTCACAATGCTATTTTTATATATTAAGTTACTTAATATAACTGAAAAAATATTAGAAAAAATCGACTCACCCGTAGTAGCTCAGACGGGACTCGAACCCGCACCCTTAGGATTCCGACCCAATGCACTAACCAATTATGCTACCGAGTCGCTCGCTCGATTTTTTCTATATTTTTCAGTTATATTCATCAAACCTATGCTGAAAATTGTTTACTCATAATCATAAAGTAGTAATCATAGGTGCCTAGATTTAAATTTTACAAGTCTCAACCTTGTCACTTTTTTTTTATTATTTTAAAAGTTGGTGTTAGAAATTAAAAAAGCACTTTGCCTCACGCTCGCAGCTAAAATCGATTTTGCTGCGAGTTTTTACGCGCCAAAAGCGCCCTTTTCGTGCTGGAGAGGTTAATAGTACATTATGAGACAAGTTAGCTTAGGGCGAGGGCGTAACTCAGCCGAGTGTGCAATAAGCAAGGGCTCACGAGTTTCATACGACGTTTTTCAACACATTTGCGAGGAAAAAACACAGTAATTTACCACACAGCAACAAATACGACAAAAACAAAATATGATAATTATTATAGGAAAAGGCGCGCAGGTTTTTTTTTGTTTTTTTCACACGCCCAACGCAAGAATATTTTGCGAACAAAGGGGTGAGTGAGCATACAGCCATTACAGCCTACTTCAAAATATAATTTTAAGTGATAAAATGCAAATATTTTAATATTTTATAACAAAATATTGTGAATTATGAATAATTTGATAATAATAAATATTTTTTTGACTTAATTAAGGACTTACACATTTATTCATTCCAAAAGTGTATATGAATTTTCAGCAGCATAAAACCTCTTTGTTGTTACTAAAAAAATAACTGTATTACCCGGCTAAATTGGGAATGCTCCGTTTACTCGCATAGATCTTGCAGTAAGGTGCTAATATAATTTTGTTGGGTTAATTCTATAGCGTAGTAGTGTTTTATATATTATTGAACGCGTTTGTTATAGCTCGGTTTATGGCCCTAAAAGCGATGTATTAGGGCTCACTTTACGAGCAAGTGTGTTGAAAAAAATATTTGTTCTTTGTTACATAAAAATATCATTCAGTTGAGTTATTATTTTATTGTAGTGTGTTTAATGTTTTATCATTTCTAAATATGTACGTTACTCGCTGTTTTCCGGCTTTCTAAAAATTCCTTCTTCCCTTAGGTTTATGAAAACTAAAGTAGGTAGCTCAAGTCGCATCCGTTCAATCGCAGTGCAGTTAGGTTTTTTCAATACCGAGAAGAATAAGATAAAGGTTTTTTTATTCTTATGAGTTCTGATTTACCGTTAAATAAAAAATATAAGTCCTCCTTACCACCTATAAGGAAGGCCTGTGGCCCAGCAGTGGGGACGTTAAAAATGGCTGATGGACTGAAAAAATATAAAGGGAATAACGTTTACCAAGAATTATTAAATTTATCAACTTGTATGGAATACTCTCTCAATTATTTTTCTAGAGTTACTTGACAGAATAGCTGATTCTTTCATAAAAAAGTTTGCAATTTTTTTATGTCTGTTAAAATGTAAATAGCGTTCTGTTTGTGTATTTTAATACATATTTTAAGTTACGATTCAAGTGTTTTTTCTTGTCTCTCGTATTTTTTTTAATTTGATACTTCTTATTAGAAAAACAGCCATAAATGAATAAAGATGATGGGATAGAGACGAGGTTCTGGTATTAAAATGTGTGGGCAATGTGTTCTTGCGAGCAATTAGATTTTATCTTCCAAGTTATATTCACAGTGCTTAGTAATTGATTCATGGTATCTGTTGATCTCTTATCAGCTATCAACGCTTTAGACATCAGATAAAATTGTGAGAATCGACATGAAGGTGTCAAGTTTTTCTTAATATAGAGTTTTTATAGGCCAATAAAATGTATGTATACAAAATCAGTTGTTATGTTCAAACGGCTAAAGATTACCTACATCATTATTTTATCCTATCAGCAATCTTCAGTTTAAGTTTCAATCAGTTGATTTACAAAAAAGTTTTTTTTAATTATAACAATATTATTTGAAAATAATATGCCAGAAACAATTAAATATGTTCATATACTTAATTGATAAGTTAGGAGCTTACTTATCGAATTGCCATTTTCTTCTCTTTGATTTTAAAGGTGCAACAGTGTTGCTTACTACAAATATCGAAATAAGATCATAAAGATCAACTATCATATTAATAAAATAAAATTGATAAGAAAAATTACAACTTTTTTTTGTTCTGAAGTCATCCAAGATTTCTATTTCTTCCTTACATGCGGCTTAAAAGATAATATATAAAACGTAGCTTAAAATTCTTTTCGTTTAAAATTTTTCAAACAAAATATCTGCAATACAATAATCCCAAAATAAAATGCCTTTTGAATTTTTAACGAATGTCTACTTAAGTAGGTCGGTATCGGAATATTTAAATATATGTACCATTTTCAAAGTATTGTAGATTTGTAGTGTTTCCGTTTAAGGTGATGTCGTTTTAATTGGAACAGTGAACGTCAGGTTATGGCGGGGAAGGTTAGGTTAGGTGCTTTACATTATCATGTATGCTTATTTTGTTACATTATCATGTAAATCTATGTAAGTTTAATTTAAAAAAAAGTTAATTCCTTTATCCTATTATAGGTATACATTGCAATAATTGCATACGGTTTGAATAAGATTTATATTTTGGTTTTGTATCAAATATCATAATGCAAGCAAGGGACTACACCATAAAACGATTAAGGCGTGACGTAGGGGAACCCCCCTGCGGGAACCAAATGATTAACATTTCAGAGTGTATTATTGACCACATTATTGGCAAAAATATGTTCTCAATCGGTTACCATAATAAGTTAGTTTTCATGTAGGATCAGAATGTCAGATTATGAAATAGTGTGATTACCATCGCTGGGTCCCTCATTAAATCATTAGCAGAAAGTCTTCAACATGGAGCCATTTTCGAGGAAAACAATTACAGAAATTATTATGAATTATTTACCGTCTTCCCGAGTAAGCAAAATACTGGTTTGCTTGCAGTTGCTCGTTCCAGTTTTCTTGAGAACTAATTGACTAGGTACTGATTTTACATTGTCGGATATCGGAATTACATATTTTTAATACTTTGTTTTTAAACATACTTTAAATGACATTAACGTTATAATGCTTATGCTTAATAAGTACGTAGAATTACTCTGTGGGTACATTTTTTCCTAATTACATTGCTAGAATTTTAATGCCCCGCTATCCTATTGTAAGCTCCGAGAACAAACGCTTAGCAATTTCACATGTAATTTGATCTTAGTCAAAGCTAGTGTTTTGCCGCAGTCATTTCACAAAGTGACCGAGTTTCGCCACCACTATGCGCATGCGCACATACCGGTGTCAGACACTCGAGACTACTATAATTTATTCCCGATTCGCCCCGAGAAATTTAACTGGCAGTAAAGGTCCTACTGTAGCAGATAAATCACAAATTGTCGGACTCGGCCCGTTGGAAAAGCATTAAGTATTAAATTACAGAGCTGCTTGCTTACAAGGTTACCGTTTTGTTTAGTTTGATTTCCTTGCAATTTATTTACCATATATGTTTGTGCAAGCACTATGTAAATAAAGGTATGGTATCAAGTATTTTAGATGAGTCACTAGATATTTTCAGTATTTTGCAGTTGCTACTTTTTATGTTTACTCTATTCAATCAGTTTGATAAAAATTATCTTATTTAAGAAATGATACTCAAGCGGTCATAAAATGTTACAGTAAAACAACCTACTTGATATCTGAAATCTGCAACATAAAGCAATCCGCTCACCGCCAGTAAATAAAAGTAGTCCCACACGAGGTGTAAACTTTTTACGAGAGCGCACTCTCGTGACAAATGCGGGAGATATCGGCCAACAATAACGCCAAATTGGAGCCCTTCGGCTGTGCGATCCGAAGAAAATAACGATCATACAAGTTAAAAAATATTAAACCATACCACAAAATAAATAAAAGTATAATGCGTGCATTTTTTAGAGCATTCAACCAAATATCGAATGCTCTAAGGTGCATTTTAATGAAAAGTATGACTGCTTGTCACAAAAAATAATAATAATGCATCTAATTTTTCCTAAATATCTCGTTGTTTTTTATACTCATACATTTTATTAGAGCCTGATGATGACCATGCTTTCATTCAAGTGAACTCATATGCAAATTCTACATACCTAATTCTTGTAAGATTAATATAATATTTAAAAAAAAACGCGTTTATTGGATAAAATTACTAGTAATAGGGATGTTGACTATTTTTTTTATTTTATGTTACATAAATTACCTCTCAAAAAAAGAAACATTGGTAAAAGAATTAATTCGCTAGCATGAAAACTGCCCGAGATATCACAGTGTGAAATGCACACAAATGGACTCGATCAAAAACGCTCCATACTAATGGCTTGCACGTTATGACGTCACGCCTTGCAAGTTTGTATGCAACGCATAGGAAATTTGTTCAGCAGCTATATTAAATATTGTGTTTATCAAAATGGTTTCTTCGACAAATTTGCTATACATTTTACGGACTAATTAAAGGTATCATTTATTTTAATAAATTTTATAATTTTTAAATGGACTTGTCCACCCAACTTTGAAGGGTCATAAAACAAATAATATGCAATATATAAAACCAAGAGGTATACAAGCTACTCTAAAAGTTTAATATGTTTACGATTTTTATTAGTATTTCGTTATTTTATTCATTAGTCAACATCCCTATTATTTAACTGTCTGTTCTGTTGACGGTAAAGTCTTTTAACAAAGGCACTTTTTAGATTATTTCTAAAGATTTATGATTTCCTAAAAGCTTTGCAAAACTGTTACTAAAGCTAGTTTTGCACGTTTGCGTAATTATTATCGAACGCACATATGATAAATGATTGTTTCAGTAGGTACCGCATTTAGAAATGACATTTCACAAAATAACATAAATCATAGCTCGCGACAGTACCTGCGCATTGGCAAACCGATATGCACCAATAAAGATTAAATCGATTATTTATCACTCTCTCTTGATTTTATAAACTCCATGTCTATTGCTTTACGAATTATGGTGACAATAAACAATTGTTCACCTAATAAGCTCAAGGCATTTTAATATGTAGGGCAGTAGCATAATTAAATTATTATTGTTTTACTATCAAAGCAGTGGAGTAATAGGAAAAAATGAAAAAATAATTTATTTCCACCAAAGTTACATAAATAGGTACCTATCTATATAAATCAAAAATTCTAGGTAACAGTATACAACAATTGATGGACTGGAGCCTAAACTAGGACAATCCTGTATTTCGGGACTCCAGGCCTCGCACCCGTGGTATAAAATTCATTCGACCTAAAATTGAATCAAATATTTGTATTGCTATTAAATGGAGGAATATACGAGTATTTTGTCACCAATTTACTAAATCCTGAATCCTATATTTATCCCGGTGAAAGATTCGCTAGGGATTTTCCAAATGTCCACGCGGACGAAGTCGCGGCCTAGTTATAAATAAGTTAGGTTGAATAAATATTGAAAAAGATGAAGCAGGAGCTAAGTTACAAAAGCAAAAACCTCAGGCGTGATTCTTTTTAACCGTGATTTTCTCATGAAGGGATTTAGAAAAGATTCAGCAAATTGTGTACACGTTGACAACTTTATGTTATCGAAATGTGTTGACGTAACGTAACGATGATGGCATATTCTTTACATATCGAACTGATTTTCAGTGTAGATTTCCAGAATTTACTTTCGGGATCGGGAACGGTACATAGATAGATAGTTGAAATATATTATGCTGTATTTAGAGTAAAAATTAAATAATAATATAATAATAATAAAGACTTTATTGCACATGATAGAAAAAACGATACAATCAGAAAAAAACAAGAAAACATACAATAGGCGTTATTGCTACATAGCAATAGCAAATTAATACTTATTCGTAATAATTTTTCACTTAGTATCTGTGGAAGATATTTTTAGTTTGGAATTCAGTTTAGCGTTTAACTATGTCTATATAAGATTACTTATTAAGTATTTTAATTAAATCATAATTTCTTCAGTCCACACTAAATTAATAGTTTTGTTTTGAGCACCACGTATAATAATTATGATGATGAGTAGACAGGTACTTACTTATGAAATTCTGATTGCTTCAGGTGTCGGGTGCGGTGGAACTGGCAGACCCAGCAAACGCTGGACAGCTACTAGCGCATCTGCAAAACTCGGTAAGTAACTCAGCAACACTCGCAATCGTCAATTTTTTACCAATGCCAATCATAGATTCAGTAAATTCAGTAATTGCACTAAAGAACGCAAAAGTCTTACTTAGGTAGGCTAGGTAGCGTATATTCAAATTAATAATTACAGAAAAAACGCAACAGACATTTTTCTCTCACCACCGCTCTCAAAATGAGTCGAGAATGTAAAAAAGGTGCTTATAACGTATTTAAATTACTATTTAGCACGAAGGTTTTCCTTGATCCCACATACCCCCTTCCCGATCACCAGCAGGAAGGGAAGCGGGTAAATGCGTTTTTCTACGGCATAAAAAAAAAGGTTTTCCTTGATAACCTAAAAATCATTTGAATTGGAACAGAACGTACCTCGCTGGATTTGCGCTGGATCAATCAACAACAGTTTGGTTAATCACGGAGCGTTTATTGGATGCACCAAACCAGAATTACTTGAGCTGAATGTTCTTTCCATTTTAGAAAAGGCAGTACAATAGAAACATCAATGCCATGTGCATTTTCAGAGTTTTAAAAAAAATCCACAACACACTAACCAAAGGACATCATTCGTATAGATAAAAGTGGCAATTTAAGTATAGAACAACATACTCATAAAAAAGTATTTTTAGGGTTCCGTACCTCAAAAGGAAAAAACGGAACCCTTATTTATAGGATCACTTTTTGTCCGTCTGACTGTCTGTCTGTCAAGAACCTTTATCTCAGGATCGCGTGAAGGTATCAAATTGAAATTAAAACCATATACCTACTCAAGTCTATGGACCCTTGAAGGTGTGTATAAATCTAGTTTCAACGTTTACGTTGAAAAGATTATACCGCAAAATATATAAATATATATTTATATATATTATATATACCTATATTTCGACACTCAAGGGAATCAAAATTCATAGGGTGCTTCCCGTTGACCTAGAACTATGAAATTTGGCAAGTAATATCGTCTTATACTACAAGTACAGAAAAAACTATAACATTTGTGATTAAATCATAAACTGTCTGTATGTCTGTCCGTCGGTCTGTTAAAACCCTTTATCTCGGGAACGCGTTAAGGTATCGAGTTGAAATTAAAACTAGTAATATCGTCTTATAAGTACTACAAGTACAGAGAAAAATCTGAAAACTATACATTTGTAATTAAATCATAAAAAATTAAGTACTTACCAACAAATTTGTACGGAACCCTCGGTGGGCGAGTCCGACTCGCACTTGTCCGGTTTTTTTGTAATAAACATACCTATTCATAGCCTATACCAGATCAGATGTTTAATCTGCTGCGTCTGTCATCATTATTAATATCTCATTATCTTGTACACGTATTATTGGTAGTAATATGAAGTATTTCATATTTGACCTTTTCATCTCGACACTGACATAACAGAGCTAGGATAGGTAACATGATGTCATGTCATAGTTTTATCATATCGTAATGATTAGTTATAAATAATATTATTACAATATAGTTTTGTCCTCCTTATTAATAGAGTTATGTCCTCTAGCGTACTTCACTTCAATATTGCATACATATAAAACATATCTAGAAGTGTTTTTTTTTTAAATTATAACATAGCTTTATTAACGTGTTCTATGTGTTACAGCTAATGTGTGTAAATCAGTTAGAGTGCAGATTAGCTGGTTCATGGTGGAAAACATTGATTCAGTTCTTACATTATGTACGTAATCTGCAGAATTCTTATGTAATCTGCAGACTAACGACTATAAGCACCTGTTAAAGTTAATAAAACAGGTTCTTGAATTGAAAAAATACTGTAATCACATAAAAGGGGGACGGAGGCTCAGGGAGCGAAGGCCCTGCCATGAAAAAAGTCTTTAAGAGTTCATTAGGTTGGGTTAGAACTGACTGAAACGCCAGAAACTACGTTTTTGTAAAATATAATATCAATAGAGGTCTTTAACATTCTAAAGCCTTAGCTATTTCGCTCAATGTCTTCCGCGATCTAATGGTGTAGCATCCGTAAATCTGCAGATTAACTAAGTAGGTAAAGTGCATAAATCTTCTACTTTAATAAAATAATCCACTTTAACGGATTGTACCCGGAAATTTGCAGATTACCTAGTTAATGCGCACTTTAACGTATTCCGTACTCTAGCGGTAACATATGCACTGATAGAAAAAAAGTCCGACAACAAATCAAATTCACTAGCTGACCCAGATATTAAATCTTGATCGCTATTTCATTGTGACTTCCGTTTCAAAGATTATTGCATTATTTGTCTGACACCGTAGTCACTTGACATTTAGTAATGTGCCATACAAGTATTCCGGTATCTATAGGTACGGCACATTATTAACATATCGAATACCCTAATGAATTTTTATCTACACTATTAACGTAAGAAATCGTTATTTAAAAACATTAACGGAACTTTATGGAGGTGTAAGCAGAAAAATATTAACTTAAGTCCTTATATGCCCGACTTCGACCGATAATTGGAGAAAAATTGTAGCGTAAATGAATTTATAAAAATGATATTCGGTAGGCGTTTTCATCATCTGGTCATTAAGGTGCGCATATTTGCAGCGTCCTGATGGTTCGGCGCGAGATATGGCTGATGTAAGAGCCTCTTTGGGGCTGGAAATTGCAGATATTACCTCCCATTACGATTATGGGTCGTGAACAAGAAAGCGGCGACCGGCGACCGGCGGCGCGCGGCGGCGGGTCACACCGCGCCTCC
Organism: Agriphila straminella; assembly: GCA_950108535.1. Classification (NCBI taxonomy): domain Eukaryota; kingdom Metazoa; phylum Arthropoda; class Insecta; order Lepidoptera; family Crambidae; genus Agriphila; species Agriphila straminella. Next base: position 11,015,828 of record OX467308.1, read on the forward strand.
ACTTGATTTTCACACCATTTGCTGAAAATTCGATGCCACATAACTGTAGCTCTTTATTATTCTGACGATGTTGTTACGCGAGCAAAGCATGTCTTCGAAATGTCAAAGTGTACAACATTTTTACGCTGACAGACAAGGACGTTGTATAATAGACATTGTGATAAGTAGGTTGTAGGAGGCGAGGTATGCAACTTATTTGACAGTGTATGTATACCAAAGGACTACAGTTAGTCGTAGATACTTGGGTGAGCCAACAAAGCGTGACGCCTGTACAATGTCGGGAATTATTACCCGCTTCAGGAGATTTCAGGATGGTAGTGTTTTGGTTTATAAAGCCGCTGAAGGGTTTCTATCTTTTTTTCGTGTATCACCATTTTGTTTACTTTAGAATTTATAAAATTAGGTTTGTGTCTTCTCATTTTAGTCTGCTGATAATTAATTTGCAACGTTTAACTTTGTATTGTCTTATCATTATGTTTATAATTCCCAAAACACAAGTGCTTCGAAACTTATCTGGAATCATAGGCAATAGGATCAGTGGGAAAATTTCTAAATTCTGACGTTAAAATATTTTCTAACACTAAGAAGAATGCTAAGAATTTATGACTTTCTCGTGGCAAATATAAACTGTCTGTAACTTACTCAAACGATTTGAAAATCTGAATTGTATTCGTAGTTATCTGTAGATCTTTGTAAGTTTTATGAAGATTTTTTTTTATTAATGATCAAATATTTTTATTTTTATTTTTATTTTATTTATTTATAACACACATCCATCTTTACACGTACGCCCAATGTGATAGAGTAGACAAAATATAATTTAAGTATACTTAACTAATATTATTGTTTTATGGACAAAATATTATATGATTATAAAAATAAATGCTACATTTTCTTAACTTTGACTGTAACACAGCACAAACAGAGTAACTCTTGTGAACTCGTCCAATGAGCAACAAAATAAGTACGTGAACAGTATTGGCAACAATATTTAATGTTCGCAATGCTCGAATAAGAGGTGCTTCTTTTAACAAGTTGGTGCGCCTATTAATTTATAATATTAATTTTACACAATCAATTTAATAGCTTTAAGTAACTGAAATGTACTCTTAGTTCTCTATCGATCTTTGCCCTTTTTATGAAGATAATTATTAATTATCTAATTTTTATTTTCCAAAATCAATTTCTCTGTTTGATAAAAATGTATTTGTAAACAATTTCTTGAAATCTTCTTGTAACTTAGTTTACTTAGTTAGCTAGTTTCATATAACGAACATGATTAAACCTTTGCAAACCATATCAACGAATAATAGGAAAAAACAACTACTTTTCCCCAAGAACACCCATATCAAATTCAATGAGTTATTGGATTTACAATAGCTCAGCCAAACCGAGTGGCACAGGATTTAGAAAGTGCTAACCACTGCGCAAACACTCGGCCCACACTTGCCACATTCCGGCTCCACATTCCCCCATTCCCTTCCTGTTTGATGTTTGACCATGCACTAATAACTACAGGCTTTCGGCTCACCGAGGGTATGATAAGATTCCTAGTGTTAGCTGAGTAGGTATTATTTTAACAAGTATTCCAGAAACACAAGCAGCTTATTTTGTAAAACCTTGGCTGTAAATATTGTAGACAGGTAAAAGTTTGTATTTATTATGTGTAAGTAATTAAGAAGAAAAGTGAAATTGAATAGTTTGCGCCAATAATTATTTCTTTCTAAGACTTTATTTAATGAATGAGTAACAATCAGTTCATACTTTTTACGTAACATTGAGATAACCAATATTAGTACAAAATGTAATAATCGATACCAAAGTCAAGGGTCAAGACTTCAAGAGTAAGGAATAACTCTCAATTTGGGTCGTAAGCCCATCATTGACGTTTGGTTTATGTTGTGCCTAAGTGATACAAACGGGCGGGACGCTCCGGTCCGTGACACTGCCAATCGGTTACAGTTTATGGCTCACGATGAAATATTTGCCAAGGTCACGGAGAGTGTCACGATTTGCCCGCTTTAGGGTTTATTTGAGATATTACACTGACCGAAATAGGCGAGGCAGTCCACGAAAGTTACTCTTTCACTAATGTCTTTAGAATAAGGTTGAATATTGCATAGCTTTAATTGACGCTTCGCCAGAAATTTTACGAAATTTAGTACATTTTTATTGATTTCTGAAATACTGGATCATTTATTAAAAATGTACTCGGTTATTGTGTTAGATCGATAAAAAAGCTATCCTTTTTGCATAAATAATCACTGTCGTTGAAATTTACGAAATCTGACGATTTGAAATTTATTTTTATAAGTCTTTTTATACAGGATTTTTTTACAGAGTTACCTACCATGCCATTTTTCAATATTCTGTTCGGTTATTGTGTTTCTTTGTTTCTTTTTCAGTCTACAGAATTTTTTGTGAAGTAGAATTCTACATCAGTTCTTCACATTGGAAGTTCAAAAATCTGTCTTTTCATCAGATCGTGAACTGGCCTCGCCAATATATTATCGTTACACTACATAACATATTAATTTGCAATTCCTCAGTTCAACTTTTTACTGCGTTAATCTCATAGTGTGGGGTGTCGTTGGATTGGACAGTTGAAATTTATTTTTAAGCTTTAAAGTGCAAAATTGTTACAATCAAGTGTCTCCCCCTTCTACTGGGAAAACAGCTGCTTTTGGCTATGTCAAAATTCAGGAGACTATTTACTACATAATTATAATAATGTTGAAAGAAAATCTATCAACGCTAGGTATAAACAGTGGAAAAAAAATCGTAAGTACAAAGTTAGTATCTGGTTTAAAGTAATACAATTAACTTTAAAACAGATAATATAGACCCCTCCGATAAAGTTAAACCTCTAATAACCTCCGACTAAGTACCTCAGAAACCAGGGGTAGGACTTATTTAAGAAAAAAAGTGTTGTTTTGTATAATTAATTTTAGACCAAAAGTCAGTAAGTTAAAAAAAACCCTACATTTCTATCGAGTATAAAACGTTTCTGCCTGCTTAAGTTTCAAATATCTTAGGCACAATCTTGTTTCAACTGAATAATCGAAATATTATACCTACGATCTAGTGTCGTTTCTTGGGCTTTGAATGTCGTGAGAAATATTCGAACGAACAAATTGTTCGATTGTTTGTACAACATTTGAACAGTTTATTACGAAGTTTTTAATGTATTTGGAGCGCAGTGTTCCGTGGAACTGACACCTATCAAACGCAGGCCGGCTCTACTGACTGGTCCCATTTTGGAACATTGTTTATAACAGAAACGGATGCTCTATTTACTTCACTAAATAACAGAAGTTTGAAAACCTAAACATTGTTGTTTATAAAAAAGATGGACTTCTCCAATCTCCATTGAATAATGCTACGATCAAACTGAACTGTAGAGATTTGAACTCGTACCTCTAAAAACTCTTGAAAAATTCACATTATTTGTCTGATCGTCGAAAATTATGTCTTATTAATCGTGGTCTACTTGTATAATAATTTGATTTTAATCTAGGTGTCGATATCCCATCTTGCAGGTAAGGTAGGTAAACTACTTTTAGATAAAACATCAGATAGTAGCATAGTGAATATGAGATTGATATCTTTGCTTGATTATGATTACATACTTACTTTCTCATGGCAAAAAACCCCTCCCAAAGTAGATCAATAATCTCCATCTCCTTATTAATATTTTACGAAACTTCTTTGCAAATTCACGATACCCCAAACTATAATTTAACTTTCAAGGTGAAAAAACTCCTGATTAAGATTGATGGGAAAAAATATTGGGGTGGATTGAGTGCTGGCGGCCGGATGTACTGTTGAGAACCAAAAGTGTAAGTTCTATTCTTTACGATAAGAGACCGTATAGCTTGTAGAATAAACACTTTCTGTGTAACCGTTGGTCTGTTTGTCTTGTGAAGGTGACGCGTTGGCCGCGCGCGCGGCTGGCGGCGACGGCCAGTGCGCGCCGCGCCCGCGACCGGACCGCACACCATCACGCACGGCATGCGCGCCACCACCGAATACACGCAGCGTTACCGCGCAACGTGAACTGGACTCGCTAGTTCGCGCGGTTTTTCTAAAAAACCGCGTCCAACTAGCCCACTATGTAGCATGACTTATCCCTTTGTAACACCAAAGATATACAGTCTAGTGATCTTAAATTCTCGTTTGATAGTGAATACTTTGAAAATGCTCGCTTAGTGAGGTGTCGTGGAGACATTTGCACAGCACCGCCGCCGCCGGCGACCACGGCTCAAAGATGAAGTTGTTCAAGAGGAGGCTGTCGTTCAGCGGAGATAAACACAAACGAGTTTTCCACACAGACGATCCCTTTGAGCACGAGGTAGGTTCGGCCCACACCTACCACTTTCCGACGTAAATGGCTTCACTACGGAACTTATTTCGATCAACAATAGCACTTTCTTTGTGATCAAACACGTGTATCAGAGAGTGTTTGTTATTGTTTCGAACGTACAATCGATTGATGAGAAAATTAATCTTCAATGACATAATAACACTGGAAATATGAAACTGCTACACGACTAGTATTTCTTGAAAGGTGATTGATAAGCGTTTGGTGTTTTCCTAGCCGGCGCGCGCGCACGTTTAGCAAAGTAAATTGAAAGGCAAGGTTATCTTATCAGCGGGGGCCGCGTTGCGCAGCGTTTAGCCACTTCGGTTTAATTCTGCGAATTGAAATGCGCGCTCTCTGGAGCCCAATCTGCTTTCTAAGTATTTGCGAATGTTTATGCAATCAACTATAAAGTTATTCGCTTCGTGTTGATAAAACATTGAAAGGGAGTAACTCCAGCTGTTTAGACATAGTTATTTAATTATGTAATACGGATTTGGAAATATATAGAACATCATGTGAGAATCATCCAAGCAGCCTTGACCAAACATTTGTTTTGTCTTGAACGTATTGCACGAGCTCTATATAGACTAATCTGAATGAGAATGTCTAGCTAGAGTGTTACATCTGTTTGATAAAAACGTGCTCAACGAAGGTCGACTGCGAACTCTCAGCAATAAAATTAGACGCATTATTTTGGTGAAAAAATAACTTCTCGATTTTCTGCGATTAAGCTTATTGCTGCTTTGTTATATTTATAATGCCAGTGACGATAGAAAAACGCAGGTCGTAATACAAATTAAACTTTAGTCGTAACTGGATCATAACTCTGACATCAACATAAAATATTGAGTTTCTGTTGGCGTTATCGCAAAAACGTATCAATCTAACTCGTCTAAGCGGCAGGCGATTGACTCAGATATGAATGAAGTCAATGCCAAGTTAATAAACATCGTCTTTACTGCGCGCAATGAAATGTGGTTACAAGAGTTTAATTGAACTAATGCTACTTAATATAAATAAATAAATAAATTACACTTTATTGCACACACATAAAGAATTACAGAAAGAAGGGCAGTTATAGAGAAAAAAGCATACAATAGGCGGCCTTATTGCTAAGCAGCAATCTCTTCCAGGCAACCCTTGGATGAAAAATAAATATAGTTCTAAATGAGTCCCAAAGTAAGTATTTAAATCAGGGATTCCCAAACTATTTTAGGCAAGAGATAGGTACTTTTTCCTAAATGAACCTGATACATATACAGACCCCATAAGCCAAATTACTTTAAAAATCCTATCAAATATCAAGTGTAATTAATAATTATTATTATAATTATTCGTTTATCTCGACCCCCGGGAAACCAATTTCGACCCCGAGGGGTCGATATCAACCACTTTGAGAATCCCTGATTGAAATAAGAAAAATAGAATATTATGTAATTTGACTGACCGAATAAAAAAAACTTATTTTGTTGCAAACAACAACTAAAAAGTTACAATACAACTACACAGACGAAGAAATCGAAAAAAAGATAGTTCAATAGGACACGCAAGTAAAAAATTGTTATTGTCTTCCCAAGTACCAATCTATTGAAAATAAAAACATGTTTCGTAATGTACTTAATTATTTTTTATTTCAGGGGGTCAAGTCTCCTAATGTTTTCGTCAAAATCGTAGTTCAATGGTGTTCTAATGGTAATGCTTTTTGACACAGTTCTTGTTTCTTAAACCCAAAATCAAGACACAATATGTTTCCGTTTTGGGTTTAAGAAACACAATGTGTTTCGGTTTTGGGTTTAATAAACAAGAACTGTGTCAAAAAGCATTACCATTCAAACACCATCGAACTACGATTTTGACGAAAACATTAGCAGACTTGACCCCTGTCCTGTAGGTATGCAATTTTACGCTGCATTGGTGGTACAGGCAATGAAGTCGTATGAAGTCTTAAAGGATTACACGACATAAAGTGCGCAGAAGTTACTTAAGTCATGGAAAATGCCTCCGCTCATGCGTGGGTTCCGTCCGTTTACATTACACAACATATGGTGGCAAATCCGCTCCGCTAACTGTTTGTTAAATAAAAACTTATTAGTGAGACGTTTACTACACTCTCGTGCTTTACTGTTCGCAGTAAATATTGAAAACTTACGGCCAAGGGAATGATGCTGCGAAGAAGCAGAAGTAGGGTAACGCTAGACTCAAAATCGTTTTTAGTTAATTTTAGTTATTTTCTCAAATTTTACAATCGCTTATTCTATAACTGTTCCGGAAGTATTAACAACTATTGAGACGACGAACTATAAAAAGCTAAACAAAGCTATAAAAAATATTGAAAATAGCCCGTACTCAAAGAGTTTTATATAAATAAAAGAAAAGCGGAAGAAAATCAAGCAAATAAAAATAGATAGATAGAAATCTAACGTGTTCTCAAAGACCAATGCTTTCCCAATTTAAGCGGGTTCAAATCAATTATTATTGGTTAACTGACTTGAGTACACTGTCTTATTTATATAGTTTAGTAATATTGTTATCAATATCTAATCTCACTAGATTGGGATACGACCTGCTTTCAAATCTTGATGTCAACTAGCGCTGCTGAGATTGATTGTACAAGTCATATGTACACTTGTAGGTACTATTCTGTAGATTGTACAGACATTTCTGCGTTCCGCCATACTATTATTTATTCTGCGGTTTTGCACAATGTTCGACAAATCACTAAACAAATATGGTGTGCCGATTTCACCACCTCCTTAAAATCTCTGTCAACATAAAGTTAACGGTGCTGTTTACGCTACTTTGTTAAACTTTATTACTAACTGAAGTATGACCATTTTTTTTAATGTCCCCACTGCTGGGGCACAGGCCGTCCTTATAGGTGGATAAGGAGGATGGGCCATAACCCACCACGCGGGCCCAATGCGGATTGGTGGGTGTTAACGACTAAAAATGCAGCCGGGACCAACGGCTTAACGTGCCTTCCGAAGCACGGAGGAGCTCGAGATAATAAGTTTTTGGTCACCCTTCCCATGACCGACCCTTGCGAAAGTTACAATCGCTGGGCCAGGCGCTATACCACTGCCCCACCGAGCTCCTCTAGTGAAGTATTATTATTATTATTAAAACTTAAAAGTACAAGGTACAGTCACACTCACAACACTTACTATTCTTTTCGTTCGGATTTGATCCGGTTTGGCATTTCTACTTGCGATGACTTTACTTGGCACTGTTCGATTGATGTCTCTTGTAAATTACCGTGGAATGTCTAAGCAAATGAGCCTCGGTGATGTTCGACTATTTGCAGTGAGACAGCCACCGAGATAACATAAAAGGATGAAAGAAGCCGGGGAGGAGCGCTCGACCGCGGGGCGCCATCCCGACAACAACTCAATAAGGTTGAACTCTGAAAGATATTGCAAAATTATTAAATTGGGAAATGATGATTCTAATAACGTAATAACAAATATCAAATGCTATCAATATTCGACTTTGTGTTGTGCATTGAATTTAAAGCTTTTTTTTTTGTAGGAGTGCGTTTGATTATGCTCAGTACCAAACCTAAATCAACCGATTTCTTTTTGTAATCAGACAGAACATTAACTTTTAGCGGTTAACTCAAGGTTAAGCGGTGTTTCCTTAACGACTTCATTTTTAAACCATGTATCTGACGGATATCAAAAATTCTTCAAGGTCTCGAATGTTTGTATTAGTAGGCAATTCTCACGTTACGAGACCACAATCTCTTCGGTTAGTTTATGGATCTACACCGGAGTAATGAACCATGTAATTGCACCATTACTAAATACTAATGACTATAGCCACAAGCGATTAGTATGAATTGATTATAAGCTGAAACCGGTCTCTATAAAAAAAATGTAATCAAATATGTTTGTTAAGCCACAGTCTTGATTTATTAAGTGTTTATTTATGAACCTCTTACACACAACGTTGGTTAAGTAATTGAAAACAATTTACAATCCAAGTACTTATAAAGACTCCCTTTTTTATTAATTCGTTATTCTTGATGTATCGGTAAATATTTAAAATTTAAAATTAACCATAACAAGGATTGGAGGTGCGACTTAAAGAGGTGCGGATAACTTTATTAATTCCATGCGTTGCTTATCGCGTCGTCGCGTGTTGAAAAGTGGTAAAGAAATGTTGAGTGCACGCGCCCACGCGCGGCCCTGATCGCGCGCAGCTATGCGGCCCGCGCGCAACCGCCCTACAAACTACGGTCAAAGTTAAACTGTTCAATCCCGCCCTTCACGCCTACGTAATAAGAACTAACGGTTTTATAATTTCTAATCTGGCTTGCAGACCCACGTGGGATGTTTATTATCTTATCTACCTGCTGTGCTATTTTCACTTCACACATTGTCGGATGGAGATTTGAAAAGAATCTATGTAACGCCTTCTCGTGAAAATGTAAACAACGAGACGTTATATTTATTATTGTTTTCCATGAAGTGGGTAACTTCAAAGAGGTTATTTTTTTAATCAACTGGCACTGCACACTGTAGAGATACACAAGACGTGACCAACATTTTGAGAATAATCGCTAACCAGAAATTCTCCCGCCCTCGGCCCCGAAGTTATCGAACCAATCATTATTCAATTTCACTCGAATTATCTGGATGGGATCTCGGCATGTTTGCCACATAAATTCTAAGTGTCGATGTTTTTTCAACGCCTCAAATTGATTAAACGATATTAACACGAGTAATCTCATGAAATATTGTTTATGTAAGTGGTTTTAATACATTGTAGGTAATCGATAGTTTCCGTAACAAGATAATTTCAATCAATTTCTGTAATAGCCTCATCTTGAGGGCCGTGAATTGAATAGTGAATTATTTATTAAAATTAATAAGATTGCAATTAAATTCAACAATAACTACCTAGCAAAAAATATTATTAAAAAATAAGTATATTTGTGTAACCCCCGACTGTTTAGGATAATAAATTAGCTCAACAGCTTTAAATAAATATCTCTAATGATGTAATTACTTACTTTATATAGTTTTAATTAACTTTTCACACATAGCAATTACTTAGTTAGTTACGTGACAACGTATTATTAGGTTACCCAGTTCGCGGCCTTTTTAGAACATAGCCAATATCCTGTACGCGGCCGCGCGGCTCGCATTACAAAGAGGTCCGATCGAGCGGTGACGTGATGCGAATGCAGATGTGGATGAAGTCCATCTTAGCTGTAAGGAGTGCACTTAGTTGTAGACGTCGAGTATAGAATGAACAAAAAGTAGAGTTCCTTTTTCATTATCCTTTATAAAGGTCATCGAAAGTAATGCAAATATTGCACTAAGAAAGTCCAGCTTTCGTTACTTACCTATTGCATTCTAAATTTTGCACATTTCATAACAACTCCTGTAACTACCAGTTAAAAATTGTTAATATTTCCTAATTTACATTAATTTATCTACAATGAATTATTAAATATTGAAGATCGGGTTCTGACTGAATGTTGAGGTGTTGTTATAAAGAAAACCTGCTCGAATCCGCAATAAAATACATTGTTAGTGTTTCTCCATTTCCGTCTCTTGTTTTGATTACGCTTGCGTGTGCCTTGATATTTGAATTAAACGTCATTACTTTGTCCACAGGACAGAGCAAGGTTCTCGGACACCAGCTGGCAGATCCACCGGACATGGGCCCGGAATGGCGACCCGCTCCCGCTGACGCCGCCGTCCGGGCGCGCGCCTCCCGCTCCGCTGCCCGCCACCGCCGCCGCCGCTATGCAGCCGCTGCGATCGGACCAGAACAGCATTTATGATACTATCACCGTAAGTGTTAGTGAGACTAATTAATCTTGCACTGCCAAATGCTGGCTCATTATATTGTTTTCTGACAAGTTTACTTTTAATTAGTGTTAAATGCACTTATTTTTCAACGCCCGAGCGAGCGGCTCGGTCGGGCCGCACAACAATGGAAAATCTATTCTGTCTCATTTTCCGGGGCTTGAAGGATTAAGGATTAAATTAAATTTAAAAAAAAAAGGATTAAATTGTTTTTACCGGTATTCGTCATACATCAGTGATGCAAAATTTTACAATGCCTCATCTTTTTCTAATAAACTAACAACTGCTGCACCGGGATTTCCACTCTGTAGTGTAAAATAAAAGTTTGAGCAAATAATGGTTGGTCTTAAACTAGATTGTACACGTAAACAAACACCTTTGATTACATTCCGGCATAAAATAGTGCTTATAAAAGCATCAATGTACCAATCCGCTCCCGCTGCGCTCCTCGCTAAGCTGGACAAAGTGTAATAAGTAGTTTCAAACGCACCGCGTGTGACACTACCACAGCATGTCGTGCATAGCAGATGAGAGAGAGACCTTAACGTTATTGCATTGTTTCTATAATTGGCCGGTAATCTACAATGTCATAGCTAAATCTGTTAAAATTATTTAATTATAGCGCAGTAAAGTGACGCAGTTTTAACACGGTGAAATCAAGGTTTAGGAAATAGCCTTAACGTCTGAACCTTGACATCTGCGGTAATATCAATCGCTATAAAGTGACTAAACATGTAGTTATGTTCTATTTTTTTTACTCCATTGACTAAATGATAACCAACGAATTAAACTAATACGGCCTTACATACCACAAAAGATTTTAAAACACTGTTTAATTTAGACCACTGTCACACCCCCGGCACTCCATACAAGCGCCGCGTTTCAACTACCTATTACACAGACGCTATACAGTGACGTTTTTGCACACGCGCAACTGTGTGCGTGAAGTGCACACGATTCGGCCACGGAAATGTATCTATTCTGTGCCTTTAAATGTGATGCGTCTCTTTCAAACAATATTGTCAAAAAAGTAACAAGTTTTGTGCCTATTTGAAACGCCACTAGCGTGCGTCTAAAGAACTAATTTTGGCATTTGGCATACATTTTTGACAAGTTTGAATGGAAGTTTGAAGTTGTATAAAGGGCTATCGCATAGATATAGTATATTAAAAGGGGGCTATCGGTATTTGCGTTGACATAAGCACATCACTAGATTTAGTACCCTGTACGCACACTACGTCCTACAGCGCCAAAATGGTGGAAATCAAGTAGGCACAAGAACAGTTTGACAGCAGCCAGTCCAGTCCAATATAATATAGAGGTCAATGAGTGTTTAAGTTAAAACCTTATTGAACAGTGTTTTAATAGTAGATTATACAACAAGTGAAAAAAAAGGTAATTAGTTCGAGGGACTAAGTTGAATCCCGAGAGTAGTGAAGGATTCAAGAGTAGAATCCTGAGCGAAGCGAGGGATACAAAGGACCGAGTTGTGTACTCTACTTTTTACCATCGACTGCGAGAAAACAAATAGCAGTACTTATACCTATAGTAGGTATTTATAGGTTATCAGATTTTGATATTTAGGTAGGAAATCGATAATATTTAAAACATTATAAAAATTAAATAGTGCAATTAGAAATTTTGAAATTTTCTAATGAACTGTACGCGCGCAAGCTTTAGAAATTAGAAGCTTTCCATTTCAAAAAACAACCACGATAAGAGGGAGATTACATGATTAGTCAGTCTGGCATCAGTCCATGCCATAAATCTGTAGACTTTGAATTTTTTCCAGACCTGATGATCGTACCCTGAAAAATTGTTTAAAAAACAAAAAAACCGACTTCAAAAATCCTGCCTGTACCTGCCAAAATTAAATGGGTTCATCTCGCAAGAAAACTCAATTAAACAAAAAAAGAATCATCAAAATCGGTCCATAAATGTCGCAAGATACGCGCGAACAACGATAAAAAAAATATACAATCGAATTGAGAACCTCCTCCTTTTGATAAAGTCGGTTAAAAAGAACCCAAAGCTAATACACTAAAAAAATCCTTACTAAAATAGGCGAGATATTTTTTTTATTTAATTGTATAACTATGGCTTTATCTATGGAATAGCTCCATACTTTCAGGACGAAATTCAAAATACTTTTGAATTTGGAACAAGAATAATTTTGAATAAAACGCGTTTTATTCACTGTTATTAAAGAATAAGACGCACTTTTTTGAGTGGCGATGGTAATAGTAGTTTGTTACACAAGGGACGTAAGAGAGCTATTACAGAACAAGATCCAATTTGGCTACAGTTCTAGGGTGTAATAGCTACTTACAACCGAGGTAAGCATACTACTTTACATCATTCATGCGAGGTAAATATAATAAAAATAAAAATAAAGACAAAGACAAAGACAAAGACAAAGACAAAGACAAAGACAAAGACAAAGACAAAGACAAAGACAAAGACAAAGACAAAGACAAAGACAAAGGCAAAGGCAAAGGCAAAGGCAAAGGCAAAGGCAAAGGCAAAGGCAAAGGCAAAGGCAAAGGCAAAGGCAAAGGCAAAGGCAAAGGCAAATGCAAAGGCAAAGACAAAGACAAAGACCAAGACCAAGACCAAGACCAAGACCAAGACCAAGACCAAGACCAAGACCAAGACCAAGACCAAGACCAAGACCAAGACCAAGACCAAGACCAAGACCAAGACCAAGACCAAGACCAAGACCAAGACCAAGACCAAGACCAAGACCAAGACCAAGACCAAGACCAAGACCAAGACCAAGACCAAGACCAAGACCAAGACCAAGACCAAGACCAAGACCAAGACCAAGACCAAGACCAAGACCAAGACCAAGACCAAGACCAAGACCAAGACCAAGACCAAGACCAAGACCAAGACCAAGACCAAGACCAAGACCAAGACCAAGACCAAGACCAAGACCAAGACCAAGACCAAGACCAAGACCAAGACCAAGACCAAGACCAAGACCAAGACCAAGACCAAGACCAAGACCAAGACCAAGACCAAGACCAAGACCAAGACCAAGACCAAGACCAAGACCAAGACCAAGACCAAGACCAAGACCAAGACCAAGACCAAGACCAAGACCAAGACCAAGACCAAGACCAAGACCAAGACCAAGACCAAGACCAAGACCAAGACCAAGACCAAGACCAAGACCAAGACCAAGACCAAGACCAAGACCAAGACCAAGACCAAGACCAAGACCAAGACCAAGACCAAGACCAAGACCAAGACCAAGACCAAGACCAAGACCAAGACCAAGACCAAGACCAAGACCAAGACCAAGACCAAGACCAAGACCAAGACCAAGACCAAGACCAAGACCAAGACCAAGACCAAGACCAAGACCAAGACCAAGACCAAGACCAAGACCAAGACCAAGACCAAGACCAAGACCAAGACCAAGACCAAGACCAAGACCAAGACCAAGACCAAGACCAAGACCAAGACCAAGACCAAGACCAAGACCAAGACCAAGACCAAGACCAAGACCAAGACCAAGACCAAGACCAAGACCAAGACCAAGACCAAGACCAAGACCAAGACCAAGACCAAGACCAAGACCAAGACCAAGACCAAGACCAAGACCAAGACCAAGACCAAGACCAAGACCAAGACCAAGACCAAGACCAAGACCAAGACCAAGACCAAGACCAAGACCAAGACCAAGACCAAGACCAAGACCAAGACCAAGACCAAGACCAAGACCAAGACCAAGACCAAGACCAAGACCAAGACCAAGACCAAGACCAAGACCAAGACCAAGACCAAGACCAAGACCAAGACCAAGACCAAGACCAAGACCAAGACCAAGACCAAGACCAAGACCAAGACCAAGACCAAGACCAAGACCAAGACCAAGACCAAGACCAAGACCAAGACCAAGACCAAGACCAAGACCAAGACCAAGACCAAGACCAAGACCAAGACCAAGACCAAGACCAAGACCAAGACCAAGACCAAGACCAAGACCAAGACCAAGACCAAGACCAAGACCAAGACCAAGACCAAGACCAAGACCAAGACCAAGACCAAGACCAAGACCAAGACCAAGACCAAGACCAAGACCAAGACCAAGACCAAGACCAAGACCAAGACCAAGACCAAGACCAAGACCAAGACCAAGACCAAGACCAAGACCAAGACCAAGACCAAGACCAAGACCAAGACCAAGACCAAGACCAAGACCAAGACCAAGACCAAGACCAAGACCAAGACCAAGACCAAGACCAAGACCAAGACCAAGACCAAGACCAAGACCAAGACCAAGACCAAGACCAAGACCAAGACCAAGACCAAGACCAAGACCAAGACCAAGACCAAGACCAAGACCAAGACCAAGACCAAGACCAAGACCAAGACCAAGACCAAGACCAAGACCAAGACCAAGACCAAGACCAAGACCAAGACCAAGACCAAGACCAAGACCAAGACCAAGACCAAGACCAAGACCAAGACCAAGACCAAGACCAAGACCAAGACCAAGACCAAGACCAAGACCAAGACCAAGACCAAGACCAAGACCAAGACCAAGACCAAGACCAAGACCAAGACCAAGACCAAGACCAAGACCAAGACCAAGACCAAGACCAAGACCAAGACCAAGACCAAGACCAAGACCAAGACCAAGACCAAGACCAAGACCAAGACCAAGACCAAGACCAAGACCAAGACCAAGACCAAGACCAAGACCAAGACCAAGACCAAGACCAAGACCAAGACCAAGACCAAGACCAAGACCAAGACCAAGACCAAGACCAAGACCAAGACCAAGACCAAGACCAAGACCAAGACCAAGACCAAGACCAAGACCAAGACCAAGACCAAGACCAAGACCAAGACCAAGACCAAGACCAAGACCAAGACCAAGACCAAGACCAAGACCAAGACCAAGACCAAGACCAAGACCAAGACCAAGACCAAGACCAAGACCAAGACCAAGACCAAGACCAAGACCAAGACCAAGACCAAGACCAAGACCAAGACCAAGACCAAGACCAAGACCAAGACCAAGACCAAGACCAAGACCAAGACCAAGACCAAGACCAAGCCAGTCCAGTATAATAATATAGAGGTCAATGAGTGTTTAAGTTAAAACCTTATTGAACAGTGTTTTAATAGTAGATTATACAACAAGTGAAAAAAAAGGTAATTAGTTCGAGGGACTAAGTTGAATCCCGAGAGTAGTGAAGGATTCAAGAGTAGAATCCTGAGCGAAGCGAGGGATACAAAGGACCGAGTTGTGTACTCTACTTTTTACCATCGACTGCGAGAAAACAAATAGCAGTACTTATACCTATAGTAGGTATTTATAGGTTATCAGATTTTGATATTTAGGTAGGAAATCGATTATATTTAAAACATTATAAAAATTAAATAGTGCAATTAGAAATTTTTAAATTTTCTAATGAACTGTACGCGCGCAAGCTTTAGAAATTAGAAGCTTTCCATTTCAAAAAAACAACCACGATAAGAGGGAGATTACATGATTAGTCAGTCTGGCATCAGTCCATGCCATAAATCTGTAGACTTTGAATTTTTTCCAGACCTGATGATCGTACCCTGAAAAATTGTTTAAAAAACAAAAAAACCGACTTCAAAAAACCTGCCTGTACCTGCCAAAATTAAATGGGTTCATCTCGCAAGAAAACTCAATTAAACAAAAAAAGAATCATCAAAATCGGTCCATAAATGTCGCAAGATACGCGCGAACAACGATAAAAAAAATATACAATCGAATTGAGAACCTCCCCCTTTTGATAAAGTCGGTTAAAAAGAACCCAAAGCTAATACACTAAAAAAATCCTTACTAAAATAGGCGAGATATTTTTTTTTATTTAATTGTATAACTATGGCTTTATCTATGGAATAGCTCCATACTTTCAGGACGAAATTCAAAATACTTTTGAATTTGGAACAAGAATAATTTTGAATAAAACGCGTTTTATTCACTGTTATTAAAGAATAAGACGCACTTTTTTGAGTGGCGATGGTAATAGTAGTTTGTTACACAAGGGACGTAAGAGAGCTATTACAGAACAAGATCCAATTTGGCTACAGTTCTAGGGTGTAATAGCTACTTACAACCGAGGTAAGCATACTACTTTACATCATTCATGCGAGGTAAATATAATAAAAATAAAGACAAAGACAAAGACAAAGACAAAGACAAAGACAAAGACAAAGACAAAGACAAAGACAAAGACAAAGACAAAGACAAAGACAAAGACAAAGACAAAGACAAAGACAAAGACAAAGACAAAGACAAAGACAAAGACAAAGACAAAGACAAAGACAAAGACAAAGACAAAGACAAAGACAAAGACAAAGACAAAGACAAAGACAAAGACAAAGACAAAGACAAAGACAAAGACAAAGACAAAGACAAAGACAAAGACAAAGACAAAGACAAAGACAAAGACAAAGACAAAGACAAAGACAAAGACAAAGACAAAGACAAAGACAAAGACAAAGACAAAGACAAAGACAAAGACAAAGACAAAGACAAAGACAAAGACAAAGACAAAGACAAAGACAAAGACAAAGACAAAGACAAAGACAAAGACAAAGACAAAGACAAAGACAAAGACAAAGACAAACTGAACAACTTTCATTATGGGACCAACTCCGAAATCACGAAAAAAAATCAGCTGTTCCATTCAAAATGAATCTTATCATTTTATGAAAAAAAAAATTGTTTGACCAAGGAGTTATGCATAGCTTGAACTGAAATGAAATACCGCTAATTTCATTGTAGTTTTTTTTTTCAGTAAAAAGTTTCGTCAGTTTATAAATAAGAAAAAAGATTGGTTCACTAAGGAGTTTTAAATGCTTGAATTGTAAAGTGTATTTGAAAATGGAACGTTCTATCTAAACAATGCACTGTGTTGCACATGTCAACTTACACAGCCTTATACTATATTAGTAAATGCTAGTTACCGAGCAGTATGATGTAAAAAAGATTTGTGGTAAGGGCGTCAATGTTCATTATTTACCTGACAAGGTAGATAATTTTAATTCAGTAAAACTTGCTGTTTCGATGACATTTTCATTTTCATTAATACGTCGGTCGTCGATAACACCAAATTATTGAAGTAATACCAGTTTCTGATAAAAATATACTACCTGATGAATTTTCACATAGAAACAAGACAAGTAAACGAATCTCCCAAACAAAATATACTTAGACGTATTTTATTGGTAATGATATAGAAACATAAATAGACTCTAACAGGAACAGGAAATATAAGATGAAGCCATAATCTAGTCATCTTGTACTCAGTAATTACTGTTCGTGTAAATCTAATCTATGATAACATACAATCAATATTACTTATAATTCATAGGTACCTGAAATATCGTAACTTCGAGAGGATCTTTGGAATTTATAAATGCATGTTTATAGCTAGCATTAAGTACGAGTATACACATTCACGCTTTTGTGTTTACTTTTGCTTGGCATTAAAAACAATCAAGCTTACAGTTGATGGACGTGTACGTGTGCAATTTGAGTTGAGTACAGAAAATTGAATGAAATAAGAGGGTGGTTGGCGGGCCGTGGTATTAAGTTGTGGTCTCAGTGCGAGCGCAGCACTCGTACGACAACCTGCCTAGGAAGAAAGGGCCTGCATTATAGAAAACAGTAGGCTATTTCCTACAAAGCTTATGGGAACGGCATCCGTTTCCTCTTTCCATAACAGAGTCATGTTTAAAGCATAATGCAGAAATGAGCAACGTTTTGCAGTCATTGCTCGGTTTTAGTAACGGTAGGGAATTCTGCCTTTTCTATGTCATCTCCGGTCCGGGCTATTCCCTTGCTGATTTGGGTATCGTACACATTTCGGCGAATTTAGGGTCAACGTGTTTGGTTTTCCACGAGATGTACTTGTTAGTCATGAATATGTGAGCATAGAGAATCATAACGGTCGGGAGTTACTGTCTTGCACTGGCAGTAATATACACTGTGTCATAAACAGACGCATAGAGTGAGCTTTCGAACTATAGATTTGCATTAACTGCTCATAAATCATAATGGAGCTGGTCGGGCCGGCTCGGCGGCGGTTCCGTTGTTCCGCTAATATACCTTTGTGGTGCGCTCGTAAAGCGAGGGTGAGTGAACGGAGACCACCGTCTTAGCACTGAGCTGGATGTCCTGTAGACGTAGTGTAGGCGAAACATTTATAAATGAAACATATACCTGCCACTACTGACTTGTAGCTTGTAGCTACTGATTTGTGGCAGACAGAAATCAGTAACCACAAGTCACTAGAAAAAGAGAAAAGTTTAAAGAAAAACTAGACTACCTAGACAGAGGCAACTTCTTTCTTCCACTTTATATGAACATTGGGTAAAATAAAAAAAACAACAGTTTAAAAAAACTTGTAAATAATTTTCTTCGAATATTTATAGAAAATACGTTACTTTTCCTTCTAAAATGCAATACTTTCTACTATATTACTACTATATTATAAGATGGAAAGTTGAGTTTTAAAAGCAATAACCTCAAATAGTCGCTTATTTCGTAGCAATTTCCATTTAAATTTCTGTTTTATTTACTCTAATAAAATTAAACTACCTTGCGGAGATTGCGCTTGGTTTACATTTCCAGCATGAAAGCTCACGAAGACGAATCAAATTGGACTGTAAGTAAAGTCCACGTTTTGTCAACATCTGTTATTCTTTGTTGTTTTAGAACAATGAACTTTAAGTTTAGTACATTAAAGAGTACTAACAAATACTGTAGATTCTACTCTTAATTGTATGCTGTTTCAATTATTTTCACAAGCTCATAAGAGTAACTTTATGGCCTACGACAACAAGAGTCAATTATGCAAACATAAATTTCATTGCCCGTAAATTCACAGAAAAGCTAGTTGATGAAATAGAGCCTTCATCAGATAGAGTTCAATTAAATTATTTTTCTATATTATTTTCAAGAAAATGTATATTCAATAGTTTAGAATAGTGCGCCATTGCACTTTTGACGAGCAAAAGTGCAATGGCGCACTATTCTCTTAACAACTATTCAAAGGTGTGGACTGTGGATACGCATATTTTGTAACTATTGTTGTGATACTTGTAACGGCTGTTTTTTTTAGAAGCGGAGAACTTTAAATTGAAATAAAATTTTAATAACTATGAAATTGATTTTTTTTTGGCATTAATGTTTGAATATGATTAAGCGCGTAGGTACATTGCGTATTCTGGATGGAGGTCCAACTCTTCGTAGTACATTCGGCAATAACGCGTCGAATATTGGCTTCCAAGTCTTAATTGTTTCTGGTTTAACATGCGAATTTACGTCATATCCCCCCCAAAAAATGGCGTCAAATCGCACGAACGCAATTGATCGTTCGTATAATCGATTAACGCCATTAATACATACTTTCTTTGGGGACATGTAAAGTCCCACGCGTTACAGCCGAAAAACAGCCTTATTGAGTGTTTTATTTAAATTTAAAGTTCTCCGCCACCCCTTAAAACCCTTATTACTTACTTGGGGATGAGGCCTTCGCGGCCGGAGTATATTAAACCTAAGTGCGGGCATTAAATTCACGGTGCTTCGCAGAAACAGCATTATGAACTGCCTAACTCTTTAGTTACGGACTTAACTCTACAGAGGATCTCAACAATAGTTAATTATTTTTAACTGCTACTTTATAGTACCAGTTAAATTTAGGCAAATGATGTTAAATCAATATTATTTATAGGACTAGCTGTGTCTGCGACTTCGTACGCTTCGGATCAGAACATTGTTTACTAAACTAATTACTTATTTTATATAATTAATTATATTATTTTTTTAATTATTTATTTACTTTTTTCCATCGAGAAAAAATTCAATAAACAATTTCAAATTTACATATTATATTAAAAATAGAAAAAAATATTATATAGGTATTTACTCGGGCTATTGTGAAATGCGGCGCTTGCTTTTAAAAAAAGTCGATTTTATTGAATGCTAAATAAAAAGTGCTATGTAAATTAAGTAAAGTATAAGTAATATGTCGCTTTACGACCTACATCAATGATGTCATTCATCTCTTTAGAGTGACTTACGTCAATACATTACTGCTGTAAAGGTACCTCTGCATAACACTGCCTTACCGGGCCAAGGTCTACTGCATAGGTTAACAAACAGTTTTGAGCACTATTCTAGAAATAAGGAACTAAGAAAGCAACTATTTTGCGTCATGAAGATGTATGATTGTATGTAAAGAGAAAACTAATAATATATCATTTTTACTTGAGTGTTTAACCATAGCCACAACAACACACAATATTTATTGTAAATTACTCAATTTACGATATTATTGTTTGTTGCAGAGTTCACTGGAGTCGTACTTACTTACCCTCTTACTAATAAAATTGTATAGCAGAGAGTAACCATTGTGTAACTATACATCTGCTATACAATCTTTATTAGTAAGGGGGTAAGGATTTAATTAGGCTGAATAAATACTTTCATACCCCCCTAATAATAATAAAGATTGTATAGTAGATGACGTATAGTTACACAATGGTTACACTCTGTTAAACTATTTGAGTTTGACATTGAAAAGAAAGTGACAAAACACTGTGTAACTACTAACTATACATCTGCTATACCTACAATCTTTATTAGTAAGTAAGTATCGTTATCACAGGTTTTGAGAAACCCTGTTTCTATTTCCGAAATCGAACATTGACCGTATAGCTTGAGTTTCGTTCATTTGAAAATTCATAATTAAACTCATTCAACCGAACTGAATTTTGTCACATAGGTAAGTATAATATAATACGAAAAATTATTGTACCTAAATAGATGTGATTTTATCATTCAGTACATAAAATTAACTCCTTTCGTACATTCTATTACACTTAAAAAGAAGATTATTATCCTCGTTTAACTAACGATCAACCCATAGGAGAGTGTGTACACTGGCATTAGCTATGAAAGCGATGGTGGCCGTAATACTTTCCGCCATGGAAAGGTGTGGGTTCGATGCTAATGGGGTAATTGTCGGCCAGTAATTGATGGACTGATCCTCCTTCCGCCGCTAATGCTTCTCTTTGATGGCGGCCATCAATACGAATAACTTTTACCATATATCCTAATCGAAGATAGGAAAATAAAATGTTATAGAAGCCCGAACACAATTAATTTTACAATTTGTTGTTGGTTACGAATTATAATGTTAGTATATAACCAAAAACACACAAATTGATATGCCGTCCCTGACTTAAGCCGTGGCCAGAGATAGGTATAATGTTTATTTTTATTACAAAATCAATAAGTATGTATCTAATCTAGAATGTTCATAGAGTAGTTTAACATTTTTCATTCATATAGTATTGATGTTATTGCTAGTGGTGCGAGCAGCGTTCTTATTCCTTCGTTCGGCATCTGTTTTATTTCCATCGTGCGTGTTACTTTTATATTGGATTTTCTTCTGGATATAGTTTCGAGTTTGCCCTACTTCTGGAACGTTAGGAGAGTCAGATTAAATTTTCTGACGCCATCACAACTTCGGGCATCTGCAAACTCTGTAACTTTACGATCGTTTGTGGTTTGACGCAAACAAACAATGAATACAATGATATTCGAAATACAATCTGATGAAACTGAACATGAAACAAATTTGAGTAACTATGCTATAATGTCACCACTAAAGTATACGGAATACGTTTATGTGCGAATTAACTAGGTAATCTGCAAATTACCGGTTACGACCCGTTAAAGTGCAAAATTTTTCATAAAGCAGCATATTTCCGCACTTTACCTAGTTACCTAATCTGCATATTAACGGATACTAAACTAAAGTTTGGAAGACCTGACTGAAATAGCCAAGGCTTCAGGAAATATAAGTTCCTCTTGAAAGTAAATTTCACAAAAACTTCGTTTCTGGAGCTTCGCCGGCCGCTGCTACGGCACGCTCGCTCGGCTCGCTCGTTTTTGGTCGCAGTTCTAACCTAACCTAATGAATTCTTTAAGACTTTTTTCACGAGTCTCCCTTGCGTGGAGGGGGTACTTTTACCTCTTTGTCAAAATTATATTAAATGATAAAACAACATATTTTTGGTTTATCATCAACAAACAACAACAACACATCAATAGTTATTTAGTCCCAAACGTATTGCAAAACTATTCGTGCGGTAGGGGAATTCGAACCTTGTGTTCATTGTGAGTGAGTATGCATCTAGATTGAAGATATTTATTAGTTTCTTGATATTAGAGATTTCGAACAAATCAATATTAAATGTTACTCAAGTTTGTTTGGTATCCGTTCTTATTTTAAATAAAAAAATGCAACTGCAGTTAGGCTCTAATGTTATGCTATTAACGTTGTTGAAGTATAATTATGTACTTGTTTTACAGTACCTCAATGTAAACACTGAATAATCTCCCAGATAAGATCTCCCTGATAGCAAACGAGGTTGGCAGTGTGGTGTTTGCTAAGAAACTGGCGCGACTACGGCGTATGCATATTAAAATATCTTAACTGATCCTACTGAAATTTGAATACTGGATTCCTTTAAACATTAATGAAGTGTTTTTATAGGTCGGTACACAAACTTCCAGTATACTTATGACATCATCAGATTATTTCGAAAAACAGCGCAACTGAAAACAGTATTGTTTTTTTTAAAGAAGACATTTCGCGATTTAGTTTCTTAGGTTCGCTTTTTGGTGTTAGTATCAAAACGTGCTGTAAAAAAAGATATTGTGAATATATTTTGTGCCTTAACAATGTGTTTTCAAATAAAACTGCATTGACTAGCGAAAAAACCAGAAGGGCTCATGAATAATTCATGCATTTAAAGAAAAGGATACGTACATGAGATCGTATTTTAGCTTCTGAAGTCGAGAATGAATAATTTAGAATACCGAGGGACTTAGAACGTAGTGAGATAGTCGGACCTTTTTTTATCTTTCTGACACGAACTATCTATTCGAATACCAACTGCGGTCGGCGTTCCACCTGATCAAAATAGCACCCTTGGTATTTGAGCAAAGACGCGCTGAATGGGAAACACACCTTAGGAAATGTATTTTGGGTTCAGTGTTCGGTTAAAGTGTTATTTTCATTCTGCGAAGGATATCACAAGTATTTCTTGCTAAAATATAAAAAAAATATATATAAAAAGGTTACTTCAACAACTTTTGGTACTGCCGCACTTCATACGATTAAAATAAAAACGTCTTCGATCATCCATCTGAAAAACGTACAAAATGTATGTATGTACTTCATTTCAGTACATAAATAAGTTTGTTTGGCGTCACACATTTTTATATATAATAGTAATCAATCGAACAATATCATATTCAAATAAAATCTGATTGAATTTATCAGAAGAATACCTTTAAGAACTTAGCTCTTTTGTATGGGAAATCATATGGTGACCACTATTTTCTTTTGAACATTATCAGTAATCTATGTAAACGTAGGTAATAATAAATTTTAACACACTTTAAATTCATTACCATCATGTTGGTTCCAAGGGAATCTCATGGAATCGTAAGAGATCGTGGTTTGCCTTCCAAAACAGCATTTCAAATAATTATGTAATATTTGAAATATCTAATCAACGATCAATCTACTAGATGACATAGATATAATCGAAATGAGAGTCAATTAGCCGTAAACACAAATGACAATGGACTAAACAGTGAAGTTGGCTATGCTAGGTTGATAAATGCTTGATAAATTGCAATCAAAATTAAATCAATGATTGGCTAGAGTCTAGCTGCTAGACCGATTAGTTATAATATTGTTATTTTTTTGTTATTAAATAACCAATCTTGCATCTAAAAACTTATTATTAAGAAAATAAAAATAAAGATACTTTTCTAAGTAAATCTTGTGAAAATATTTCTTACTAAATCCCAGTGATAGTAGAAGTTCAAGGGACGGCTCAAGGCCATTTATCTTTTACAATCTCCCAGAAGATAAAACGATTTTCAAGTCATTAAAATTGCACAAAATTCCCGCAAAAAAAAAAGTACTAGGTATACTTACTACCGCCTAAAACGTAATTTAGCCCGCATCAAAACCAAGACGACAAAAAACCTATTACGTTTTGTTTTATTGCCGTATCCTTGAGATAAGTGTTAGCCAAGTTAAGTTAAAGTAGTCTAAAATTAAATAACATCACGTCATTAGCTCTAATGGGCCATTTACATGGGTCGATTTTCCAGGCGAATTGCTAGGCGACTTTAGTCGACCAAGTCTTTTTTATCGACAACCGCTTGTTAAATCGAATCACCACCTCATTGAAATTAGGTTAATTAGTACTACTTTACACGCAATTGTCGATAAAAGCCCTGTAGCAAGGAAGTCGCCTGAAAAATCGACCCGTGTAAATGCGCCTGTGTGCCATAAGATTTATTTGCAATTATGATGTCATTGTTTAAGAACGCATCGTTATATTTTTTTTTTCGAGCGCGAGTATTTTATGTGGCGGCACGAATTAAAATATGTCCTAGCACCGCGCCATTCGTTAAATTGCGTAACTTCACACACATAAAATATTTGTTGGTTGTTGTCACTTGATTTTCAAATTAGTGTTCATTGTTATAAAGCAAATGTAATAGCTACGGGTATTTGTTAGTTAAGGAAACTGCTTGGCCATGAGAACCTTACCCTTGGCTTCTATGTAAGATCAAGTTACATAATTCATTTATTAAAAACATTGCAACAAATCCTGCACAGGGTTTGCCATGTTTTTTTCTATTTACACAAGGAAAATATATATGAATTTCCAAGTTAATTTTAATATATTCCACAACAAATATTATTTTACTATTTTTGGCGAACTATTTTACCACTTATTTGATGGGACCACCCCGTCATTTTAGATGAGAAGATGGTCAACGATGACCGTAGGTTTTATAGATACTTAAAATCAGATGAATGAAACTCTCGTACACAACTCGTAAATAATATCCCAAACTTCTCAATTGCTCTAAAACTGGGTCGGATTGTGTAGACAGATCGTAGACCGCGCGAGGCTGATTTGGGTTTTGTAGTGTAGTTTTGTGTTTATTACTAAGTATCAGCATTATGCTCTGTTAGAAAAGACACCAAATTTTATGATACTAACTGAAATATAAAACTTATGTTCTTACTTCGTTTTGGATACAGATCCTTTAAATAAGAAACTAAAATACCATGACAAAAATACTTCGTACATCAAACTGTTTTATTTCAACAATTTCAGAAACAATGACATAAAGTTTTTATGGGATTATTCTACCAGCTACGCTATGTAATTTGACACTCATAAAACGGACTCGAAGGTAAACAGTTCCTGTTTATCATAATCGGTAGCTTACAGCCACAAAAAAGTGTCAACCTGACTCTATCTACAGATCTGTAGATGTACCTGACTAATAAAACAATAGATTAAAACTTACGGTAGGAATTATTCGTAGCAGAGGTTTCGATTTCAAGTCATAACAACAACGTAAATAAATATATTTCATCCGAGGCTGTGTTTGCTACACACAAACTAATGAAGATTTCCTTTGAAATACACTTTTGTTGACAAATTGTATTTTTAAGTTTAGCGTGTTACTGAGAATGTTTTTTTTTACATTTCTTGACGTTTTGACACCTTTTCAAGACCAAGGTCACGGGATATAAAAATATAGATAAACATTTTATTGCACACACATTAAAGAAAATACAATCTCATAAAACTTAAAACTATATGGTGAGCAAAGGCGATCTTATCGCTAAGAGCGATCTCTTCCAGACAACCTTTGAAACTTTGGATAGCTGGACAGATTAAGATTTTCCTCTCGCTTAGGTACTGTAAGTTTGATCAATTGGATGTAATCATTCTTGATTTTTTTACTAAAGGGCTGTTTTCGGGTTGTTTAAGAATTTTTTATAGAATAGTACAGTCACATCCAAAATATGTATACATTGTAGACTTTGTTATAGTTGTCATTTATTGTCACTGATTCAAAAAAGTAATAGACTGACAAAGTTCTAAACTGTATACAAATTAAAACTTATAGACATTTTGATGTTATTTTATGATTTATGAAAATCATTTATTGGCATCAGTTCATTAATTTCAAGCAAATATAATTATAATGTTTTCCTGACCAACATGAAAATGCCATACGTAAAGTAGACCAATTTCCAAAATGTAATGTAAACACAATCTGCATTATTCGTGACTTGGCATTAATGAGGCTTATTTTAACAGGGGAAATCCCATAAACAAATATATTGCAATGTACTGAATGGTCAACCAATATGCAATATATCTACGCATTTTGCATAAACTTTTAAAAGTACGTTCTAGGAAATAAACTCCATATCACGAAACGCTTGCGTTGGCAGGTTATCGAATGTATGCAAATAATAATATCTTTAATCTTTTTTAACTCAAAGTTTTTATTTATTAAAACTAAAGAGATATTCTTATACTAACTTATGTATTTTAAACTATGTTTGATGTATTTAAACAACACATCACCATCCAAAGATTCTGTAGCATAACAATAGGTACTTCATAAATTCGGAAAATATAATTAGTAATGGTGATTGCTAAGCGCATTCTTTAGCAAGTTAGTGGATGGATCGGCATGTGACAAGCGTGTCCGATTTCACTACAGCCCTTTCTAATTGAATTCTACCGAAGGCAAATGCATGATCAAATTAGTCCGTCAAAGAGACCGCAAACTTGGAATCCATTTTAAGTAAGATAACTGCATATTTTAAATTAAATGATATGGTACTACCACATCAACCTAAGCAAGTATTTGAAAATGAATTTAATTATGATTGTAAAAAAATATTTAGGAATATTTTTAATCACCAAGCACATCAAAATTAGAATCGAATGCTTCAGAGGGATTCAAATGGCAGAAAGTAGAGATGCGCCTAGTACTCGGTTATTACTCGGTACTCGACACACTCGGCAAGTTTTATAGTACTCGTACTCGACCGAATAACTGTACTCGGATAAATTTAAATTGCTTAAAAACAGAGAAAGAATGTTAGAAAAAGAGAAGTAAAGATTTTTATAGTCTTCACTATCTATTTGACTAACTTAATAATGTCACGAATGTGTCAGTACAATCGACATCATAAAGATTTTAATACCTCATCGATCGATATCGATAGGTACCACAGTTAAGAAAATCTAGCGTCAATAATGCTCTTCCATAAATCAAAAATTCTTCAGCTTATAGTCAGTGATACCCCATGGATTTAGGGTCTGTGCCTTGAATAGTGTTAGAGTAATCGTTATTGGCTATATTACCAGCTGTAGCTGTTTGATCGTTTCGAATTCCGGATCAATTTTTGAGACCACTCGTATAAATAGGTAGGCTTTTGAAATATGAAAAAGAATTAGGTTAGCACATTGGAAAATGTTATGACATGACACTAATTTATAACATACACATAGCCGGTGGCGATACTCGGCCACCATGTTTTATAGCGATTTTGTGCTATTATACTGATATAAACTGAACCGAGAGATTCGGCCGTTTATTCGGTTCGATATAGTCAAAACCGAGTCATACTCGGTAAGTAAATTAAGGACCTATTTTCACTTTACCGTATTAAGAGCAAATAGGGCTATTATCTTCACGTCTTGCAACTATAAGCACCATACCTAAGTACTATATGGAGATTCGTGTTAGAAACCCTAATAAGTTGGCGAACGCGAAAGTTTCTCACGATGATCGTCGCGATACTGTTGTGGCCCGGGGCGTCATGTTGGCTTTGAGGATGTCAAGAATTATGATCCTGGCTTCTTGACTCTGGACAGATAACCGCTTAGATCTTAAGGCGATCTTAATGGCCGGCGCGGTCCTCGTACAACTAAATATTATTATAAGGAAATCGAGCGAGAACATTCCAGTTTCGACGCCGCCTAAGTTAAACTATTTTGTATAAAATTAAACCTTGTTTTTGTAAGCATCAAAAATGAATGTTTATTTATTACGAACGTTTAAAACAGCCACAGATGGTCGACATGAAAAGTTTATTTGATAGTAATCTTATGTAAATATGGAGTCTTTGGCTAAATATTTACTTTGGGAGCCGATGATGATGCTGCGCGTTACGCTTGCTCAACTCGCTTTAATGTATATTGACTCTCGTATCCACTTGAGGACGTGGTTGTGGCTCCATACTACAAGGTCTACGTGATTTCTTTAATTATTTTCGTGCCTTTAGCATATAATAGTAAGTGGTCCTTTAAGCCTTTTGTAAAAGCAGCAATTAGAAACATCATATTAAAGCTTTAAGAAAAATTTGTCTTCCTCTGCTTTTAATAAGCTTTTAGTTTTGGTTTTCTTTAAATCTAAATTAGGCATTTACGAAAATAACTCACTAAAACAAGTAAACAGTCTTACAGTTGATTGCGATAAAACATTACTTACTTATTACAAAAGCGGAATACGCAAAGGTATTGCAAACTTAGAGTTATTTATCAGTGTATGACATCCGTCTGCGCAGTTCGTATGGCCAATCAGTCCCATCCCAACCCCAAGACAATCTTAGTAATCTTTACAAATCAACAAAATACTGCCGTCATCGCTATTCGGATTCTAAAGTTTTTTTTCACACCTCTATTTATAAAGCCCTTTTCTCATAGACACACAAGGAGTTACGTGAAAGTGTTTTCTCAAGTCACAGCCGATATTGGCATATATAAATTGACGTACAGGCCAGGCCCTAAGGCAGTCGTGCGTGATTGGCAAGCACGAGTGAGCCCTAACCGCGCTCGACAGGTGTGTCGTGAGAACCTCTAAACACATCTCGTTATCTGTATTGTGGCTAATGCCGCTGATTGATTGTCCATTAACTGAAAATGATAGGAGCGTTTAAATGCCTTATGTTGTATGACCGCGAGCGTACGTCAAATTATACAGGCAAAAGGTTAACCGTGATCGAACGACTGTCTCGTCGGTTAAAATAGTTATCTATTCATCAAGTGGAAATAATTTACTCAATAAATTATGTAACTCATTTAATTATCCTATCCATCCGCCAATATTTAACCTCAATTTTGTATTTTGTTACGTAGGTGTAATAATAATAATGAGTTACTTATTATTCATAACATCAATCATAACATGCAGTCTCTTTGTGAATTATTAAGTTACTATACGGAAATGTCATCAATCGAATATTTTTCATTTATCAATGAAACAATAGATGCGACAGAGTAGTTACAGCTATAGGTCAGCAGTTATTACAATGGCATAATAAATTAATAATAGTCTCTTAAATGGATGATATAATGCACGCGCACGTTCGGCTCACGCGCGACGCAAGCGCATTTTGTTTACGGAAACGATCTGTCGCGCCGCCCGCCCTACAATGTGTCTGCCCTACGTTAATATGTAGACTGCAATAATACAAATTAAAAGTTAATTTCACGCCTTAACTTTTAAGTCTGTTTTGTATTAAAGTCTGTTCACGTATTGGTAGAGAATGTGTTTTATATAAACTTTGTACACTTATATTTAAATATTTTTTCCTTTTACTACAACTGAAATAGTCGTTGTGTGTGTTATTTTTAAGGTTCTACTTGATTCAACACAGACATACAGATGTACTTATTTTTGTATAAATTGAGTGATCCGCTGATATCTGTTTATTTGTAAATTAAATAAGTTGCTAAACGAACATAACATTATGAAGATGCTTTTCCTTTAAGTTAAAATTTCTTAGGTAATTACAGAATTTAATCACCAAATAATATGTTGTGTGACTTTCATTTGCGTCAAGCAGTATAGTTTCACTACTTATTTATAAATCGTGTCTATAAGCATGAGAATATAAAACAATAATACTAATTAGTATGCAAACGCAACTCTTTGCGTCGGACAACAACAATTTGTATTTCATCAAATAGTTATTTATAATTTGCTTGTCTGACTTATGAAATAATTATATGGTAGACAATAGGCCTAATATTTTTTTATGCTACGAGACAGTTATCGTTATTATTACGCTCTATGTTTAATGACTGAAAACTTCTGGTGAGAATTTAGCTATAATTACCATTCGCTTTCTAACTTACAATATTATGAATAAAATAAGTAAAGAAGTCAGTTTACGGATGAAAACCAGACAGGTAACTGTTTTCCTACGTGAAACTTTAAAGTGGAACATGTAAATAAAACCAAACTAAAATGAAATAGTTGCGCAACAGAAGAACTCTATCGAGAATGTTGTTTATTCTTTTCGGGCCGTGAATAGTCATTTCTGCTTGGCTATCGTAATTCGCCGCGTAAATCAGTGGGTCGGCGATTAGCTAGCGAACGTAAAAATAAAACAGTGCAACTCCGACGAAACGGTGCAACACTTCCGCTTTCCACTACTTGCTTTAGCGATTAATGCCCGGAAAAAAGATGCAACTTTATCGAAAGATTGTTTTGTTACACAATTTTTTTTAAATAGGTACCTATCGTTACAGTTTGCTCAAATATTGCAGTTTTTAAATGTAATTAAAGTTGAATTGATTTCTAGCCAGTTTAGGATGATTAATCTCTACTCTTGATAAAAGCTATGCGGTAAATTCTCTCACTTAAAAACTTTAATATAAAACATTATTCCCCTCTAACACTCGCAGAATTCGGATGAAAAATTGCCAAGTCATAATTTACCAAAAACGGTCCCCACATCGTAAAGTAGTGTCGGTTGCCTAGCAACGGGCGTCGCCAGAGAGGCGAGCGCCGGGACGCTGCGGCGTCTGCGGCGCAGTGCCCGCCCCGTCGCGTCGCCGACTGCATCGCGCCATCCCAAACACTGCACCCGGTACGCACTAAACCGAAGTGATGTGAACATTTGTGATTGAAAAAAAAAACACTTCATGCGATATACGCAAGCTGAAATGACGTGAAAACTGTGCGAAAATCCGTGGTACCGTTACAAAGCGGTGGTGACAGTGGTGTAGCTACAAAAAGTGAACATAGCTATTTAAAAAATCTTGATATGTTTAATTCAATAATAGACAATGAACAATTAGAACTGTTTTTCCTGAAAAATATGTATAAATTACTTACTTACACTTTTTCTAGGAAAAACAATTTTCATCACACATTGCAACTACAGCATAAAACGCTAGTTTTTTACTTTCTACTTACTTGTTTTTAGTTTGAGTATTGCCAATTCCAATTAATTTTCTTTATTTTTACTAAAATGTTCAATACTGTCTTTCTTTAAAGACGCACAGATAATTAGAGTGACGAATAGTATAGAGATAGTGGTTATCGTAACTTTGTAGCATCTTCAAGCTATCTTTGATTGAATGCCCTATCAAATAAAAAGGTCTGGGCATGTTTTTTTTATTGAAACCACTTAAGATAAAAATAAAACAGCAAATAAGAAAACAAAACTAAGATAGCCTTTGTTTATTTTTTGTTTTGATTTCTTGTGTATTTTTGTTTTGTCTCAAATAAATGTTTTTTTCTATTCTATTCTATTCAAATCAATAAAATATATTTTTCTCAAACATGCTTGGAAATTCGATCATTATTTTGACAACCTTCTTCGTGCTAAATCGGAGTTTACGGACTGACCTAAACCGCGCCGGCAATCTTAGTATGAGAATCCATTACTAACGTGTAATAATGGATTTTCATACAAATGTTTCTAATTAAACTCATTACGCACGTGTAATTCAGAAATGGAGCGAACTTTTTAATGAATCACGAATAATGGGTATCAAATGAAAGGCCTTGATGAGCGAGCACAATCCATTTTTTTTTTTTAATATTAGGTATATGGGTATCAAATGAAAGGCCTTGATGAGCACATTCCAAAATTATGAAAAAAAAGGAAAAAAAAAAAGAAAAAAAAACTTTTTTTTAGTACCTAGGTACATGGGTATCAAATGAAAGGTCTTGATGAGCACATTCCAAAAATATGAAAAAAACGAAAAAAAAAAGAAAAAAAACTTTTTTTTAATACCTAGGTATATGGATATCAAATGAAAGGTCTTGATGAGCACATTCCAAAAAATGAAAAAAAAAACAAAAAAAAAAGAGGGAAAAACAATTTTTTTTTAATATTAGGTATATGGGTATCAAATGAAAGGCCTTGATGAGTACATTCCAAAAAACTGGAAAAAAAAAAAAAACGAAATAACTGGAAAAAAAAATTTTTTTTCAACATGGGTATCAAATGAAAGGCCTTGATGTGCACATTCCAAAAAAATAAAGAAACTGGCTCCTTTCTTCTTTTTTCAATTTTTTGCTTTAATTTTAAATAAAAATTAAAAGTTAAAAAACCTTCTTGGTTTGAATTTCCGCGCATTATTTGAGAAAAGTACTATACAAGCCTTGGCCGCAACTAGGCATTGATGGACTCACGTATGTGTGCCTCGGCTTCGCCTCGGCCCACATTTTCACGTTCGTCCTCAATGCCTGTCTTGCGTGCCGCTGCCGTAATGTACTATTTTTCGTTCATAAACTCAAGCCTGAAAAAACAAATTAGCCATAACTATAGCAAAAATGTATTAATTACTTTAGAACTTATATAAGTGCGTTTGTTGTTAATCATCGCAGTTGATATTTTTATAAGTCATCAGAAATCCATTCTAAAGATTCTTACAAACATTTGTAAAGCAAGTTCTTGAATAGTCTTTACGTCTCTACATTGTGGTGGTCCATTTCAATGCGGGCCTGATAGCTCGTGTCCAATGTCTCTGAAAGTAGCAAAAGAAAAAACAGCTGAATCGGAATGAAAGAGCTATGAGCCGGTGCGGTGTGAAGACGGCCTTTTATTTAGAGCCACCCCCGAGGTCGTTGACCCCGCGCGTGCTGCACGCGTGCGGAAGGTCAGGGTTACCCGTCACTGTCACGCCCTCACAATGCGCATTAATACCATTCGATCCGTGACGTATTTTGAATGAGCCAACACTTTTTGCTAGTGTGCCAGCTTTTTAGTTGGTCGATTTTTAAGAAAATTGCGTGTCTAGTCTGTTTAACTGGTAGTTATTTTAGTTTTAGGACTTAATAATTCCTCCTAATGTTTTGCTACGCTTGTCATGCCAAAACTAAAAATACTCGTGGGTATATAACAATAAAAGAACCAAGCATTAGGAAGTTCCGTTCCTTGAAAAAACAATCTAACTAGCATCGTAAAAATTCACGGGAAGCGCGAGACGACTTCGTAAAAGTCATTAGGTACTAGTTTTTTGTGGGTTGCCGCAGTGCAGGGGCGCACGCCCCGGCCGCTCGTGAGACTCACACGTCGCCAACACAGTACATATGGCTGGGCAGTTAATGACAATCATTAAAAACATACTAAAAATATAGAGGTCTTTAATGTTTCTTTGATATCATGAAATATTAGAGAGCTGTGATCTAATTTAAAAAATACAGGGTTTATGAAATTGTGACATTTGCCTCTAGTTTCGCAGATATTGAGAGGAACGCGGATGAACTGTATGTCAAACTATGCGTCTGCTGGAGGGCTTCAAAGTGCAATTTGAATTCCTAAAATGGGTCGGTAACTTTTAGAGATTTTCCAGACATGGATCGAGAATTTAACTTACAAAAATGTTTTTTTTTTAAATTGTTCTAATTAATTTGTATGCTATTGCAGCGTGCCCTTCTCTATTTCAAAACTTTTTAAAAGCTAATGTTGTATGTAGGTAATATACAGTGTCTACTGTCTACATTTTTCATGTAGCATGTTGCGGCTTGCGGCCGTCTCGTCATGAGAGCGTCTTTTGTTTTTGTTGACACATGCAATCGTGTTGCGTCGTCGTCCCACAGCTTCCCTATTAAGATTTATGCTACTAATGAGCACTTTTACGCCAGCGCCTCACATCAAACAGACTGTGATCGACTAGTTTTTCTTCTTCATTGTAAATGTAAGCACTTGTTTTATTAAGTTAATCGTTATTCATACAGAAGCATTTCAAGTCGCAAGAGAGGTTATATATAAATGTGAATCACTGTAATTTACACTTTCAAGTGTAATACTTACAAGTTGCTTATATTTTATTCAGCGGCAGAGGATGTGGATTCTACCGTAGGCCTTTATAAAAGATTCCGCCCGCCAGCAATTCTCGTTATTGTTATTATTTTAACACGTCACGTAGCCATTTATATGGAAAAATTGGTGTCATGACATGAATATAAATGAAGTAAGACTCAAATTGAGTTGTTATTGTTTCGTGACGTATCGTACACAGGAGCTTTTGTATAACATTAAATGAAATGAACAGGCCAAGCTCTCGTACTGGATTTCAATTGATATAATGAGAAATAAATTATTTTTAATAACTAGATGTTCAAGTGATAAAAAAAAATTCTTAGTAACAAATATCGACTTCAGTTACAGTTTATTTTATTGTGAGGAATGCGTCAAATGAAGTGAAAGAGTGTGTGACAAAATGTTGACAAACAATTGAACCATTGGGGAAATATTTGTGAATGGCGCAAGATGCGCGGTCGCATCGCAAGCGCGGGCGGCGGCGGCGGCGCGGAGGCGGCGCGCGCGCTGCACCGGCTCGCATTCGCCCTGTGGCGCGCCGTGTTCTACCTGCAACGCGCGCCGGCGCAACTGCGGACAAGATCACGCAGCTTCGTACGAACTTCCAACAAGAAACTATCGGTGTGTTTATATAAGTATGACAAACATGTCCGCTACCAATATTCGTGTGTAGTAAAATTAAAATAGTTTACCGATATGTTAATTAATAATTAGTGTTGTGTCTAGTGTATTACTAGAAATAGTAGGTAACAAACGCTTACTGTCTTTCAATTCCAATATAAGTAAACCTTCATACTTGTAAGTATAATTATTCTGTGCCTTTATAACAAACATGTAGAGCGCGCTGCACCGGTTCGCGTTCGCACTGTTTTAAGTTTTTACTAACAATGTGCGCCGGCGCAACTGCCGACGTGGTCGTGCGAACTTCCAAGAAGAAACTACCCGTGTGTTTCGTGGCAATGTTATTTATGACATCCATCTCCGTTTCCATATTAGTTTGTACTAAAATCGTCATTATTTTGCATCGGAAATCAAGAAACTGAAAATCAGAGTAGCTAAAAACATATACTTAGTTGCAGTAGGCACCTATTCGAAATAGTAACAGACACTTAATGCACTTACTTACATCCAAATCCGAAATACCTGAGTAAACTTTTACAAACATGTAATGTAGTATTACATTACCGGCAACCCATACTAATCATTTTATCTCTCCCATCAAATTTAGTTTACCCGACAGACCTTGCTGAATAATAACCTATTTTTTAGCTGATCGTACGTTTAAACTACTTCCCTTTGCGTTGCGATAGAGTATCGTTAATATCCATAATGCAGCTAATAGCCGGCTACAAGCAGAGCCGCTGCAGTAATCACTTAAGCCGCGCCTTGCCAATCGATCAGGCTTACTGGGCAGAATCACCCTTAAAAAATAACGATGGGCAGTGGGCCTTACAGGGGGGTTATTCACGATTGTCGGAAACCAACTTTTCGAATCGAATCGGAAAGTCAGTCTTCGATCTTATTTTCTACCTTATGCTACCAAACTTTGTAAATGCATTTCGCTTTCCCGTCGGAAAGTGAATCGAATGTCAGTCGAATGTATTTGTGAAAGCTATATTTTTGTTATATCGGAGGATACGGGTTCGAATCGAATGCTTTCGAATAGATTTCCGACAATCGTGAAATTCGTGAATAACTCTACAGGTCGCAATTATTAGGTACTTACATACCTACTTACATTGTATTTAAAACAGTAAACTTTTCCACAAAAAATAAAGTACTTATGTAAATATATAGGTACTTACTTAGGTACTAGAAAAATTTAAATGAAAAAACATGAAAAATGAAAATGTTCTCTTTATAGAAAATGTTTTGAGCAAAAACAGAATGAGTCTATTTTATCATCGAGATAAATTATTTTATTATCATTATACATAAGTACTTATAATATAAAAGGTACTGTGATGGCTTACTGAAGCTGCAGTAACTATTACAACTACATACTTATATTTTAATTAAGATAACAGAGCCACATCCACTTTTTGTCTCCATGGATATTTTATTTATCTGAATTTGATCTTAGCTATCTATCCGAAATAATCCGGATTGTCAAGAGGCACTAGGATATAAAGAAACAAAATTTATGTAAATAATGTTTTCATGTAAAATCTAATCAACATAAATACCTGTTCAATTATTTGCTAGACTTACGACATTGTTGTTCACTCCATAATTACCGTTTAAAATCTCGACAACCGCTAGGAACATGAATATATTATTATGGGTCCTTATTGGCGGCACGTAAGTGTGTGTTGCAGCATTATAATGTCGGATTATTAAAATGGCTTGTTTATTGCGTACATATAGTTTCCACGAAATACAGCAAAATGTGTGTGTACACAAAATGAATATTGGCTTATTAGACAAAATTAATGATTAATAGACATGATTTATTTTTAATCCATATTAAAAAAATTAGGAAAAGGAAAAAGATATTTAATAAACTACGTATTGAAAGCGTTATAATAATCCTTTTGAACTTTGACCCAAATACAATTCATTAACTTGCCTTCATTTATTTCAAAGCGAATAATAATTTTGCTTTCAAATCAATATTAATGTCATATTAATTTGCCGTTCGAATGTAATTTTCTCTAAGACTAATTTCGTGCAAGACTCGAAATAATAATAAGCTATATCAAATTCATTTTTCATTTTCATTATCTCGGCATAATGAAATACGTAAGTTCACTGCTGAGGGTCGAGAGTCGAGAAAAAAATGACGAGAATTAAATTACTACTTTTGATTTCATTATAATGACTGGCGCCGGCCTTGGGGAAACTTTCGTGATTTGTTTTGCGAGACGA
The DNA here is from genome assembly GCA_950108535.1 of Agriphila straminella. Taxonomy (NCBI): domain Eukaryota; kingdom Metazoa; phylum Arthropoda; class Insecta; order Lepidoptera; family Crambidae; genus Agriphila; species Agriphila straminella. The sequence goes on from OX467308.1 coordinate 11,052,865, forward strand.
AGCACAATGCGAAGTTTGAAGTGATTTATAATGGCGGCCTTACAAAGCTTTAGGCTTATTCATAGTTCAATTATGATATCTATCCTGTCTTTATTTGTTATATACTACTTTGCGATATATGTAGATAGGTAGGTAGCTGATAGTTTGTTAGGTCACTCATTGTGTAATGTAATGTGTGAAGCTAAAACCGGTCAAACGATGCAACCGTTTTCAACCTCTTAAAGTTTCTTCGACTGATGCTGATGGATAAAAATTACTGAACATTTTACCATATAGGCATAAGAATAAATAAATCTGTCCTAGCACAGAAAAGCACAGAAATATATGCCCTTAGGTCCACGTCAGCCCACGTGGTTAGTTTTAGCTGGTTGTCAGCCAGTGCTCCATCTTATACGCTCCAGTGGGATTTTGATTATTGATGATGATTAGATTAAATTATAAATCAGTGATGAAGTTAATTGATTAGTGAAAATTAAAAACTATTGCAATATTTTGTTGCATGTTTATTTTCTTGAATAAGAATAAGGTTTGTGAATTTGTGAACCAAAAGAAAGAAAAATTAAAAAATAAATCTTCTATTTAGTTAAAAAATTACTGACTGATGATAATAGGAATAGATATCTTTCGTATCATTTCGTAATATGAGATTTTTTTTATTGTTACAGACACGAGCCGTAAGTGCCCCGGCCACGCCGGCAACCTCAGTCTTCGCTAGAGAACAGGTAATTTAGAACATATTTTAAGTATAATTTTCATAACAGTCATTATACATTACAGCATTACGCTTGAAGGTGCTTAATCCACTAAATCTACTCGACAAAGTCGACTAGACAAATCGGATTAAGTGCGTCAATGTTCGACCGAGGCTCTGCGCCTACGCATCACAAGTATCACTTTCTAGTCGCCCGCGCCTACGATCTTGTGTTTGATCTGACAACTACTAAGCCAGGCAAATCAGGGCTTTTCACTATTCACTGTGACACTTCCAATTTTGTTTTAGTAAACATTATAATTATAATTTATAGTTTTATTAAACATTATAGTTAATGATGTGGCATTTTGTCAAAACCTTTAAAGTCTTAAGAACTCTTACAAAACTGTAAGTTAATCGCTTTAGAGAGGCAAGTATAAGTATAACAAGATTGCCGAGAACTGATAAATTATACGCTGGACTTGGAGGGCTTTAAGTATTTTGTTTATAACGTCGTTTATCCAGCAAAATATGACATCGAGTTGATCGATATAAAGATATCAACGTATTTACATAACACCAAAGATTGCTACTTAATTGCATTTTACACGTGCGTAACATTCATTCGAGAAGTTAGATCAATCATAAGCGTAATAAGCCGACATTTCTCCGTCGACAGTTATATCTTCGTCTGAGAAGTTGTTACCATCTTTTGCATGTAACGACCGAAACCGGTTTTGCATTTAAGAATAGTTTGGTGCTAACAAGAATCATTTTATTTGTCTTTAGCAATGTGTTGAAAAGCAGATAAAATAAGTAGATACACTTTTTGATCTAGTGGTAAATTACATTGAATATGATTGTAATAAAAGTTGGTATTCTCAATCTTTTATTTGATCGCAGGCGGGTTCCCGCTCCGTGAGCTACCCCGGCAGCGGGTCGCGCCTCGACCTATGCTATGTGGCGGAGCGCATGCTGGCCCTGCATCTCCCAGAGAGGGACGCACATGCAGAGGCGCAAGCTGCGCACATGCTCACCAACAAGCATGGAGAACACTTCATGGTAAGTTTATTTTATAATGTTTATATGTTGTCGAATTATATTTTTCAACACACTTGCTCGTAAAGTGAGACTTAATACATCGCTTTTAGGGCCATAAACCGTCCTATAACAAACGCGTGCAATAATATACAAAAAGTTAAATTAGTACCTTATTGCATGTTCTATGCGAGTAAACAGAGCATTCCCAATTTAACCGGGTAATACAGTTATTTTTTTTAGTATCAACAAAGAGGTTTTATGCTGCTGAAAATTCATATACATTTTTGGAATAAATAAATGTGTAAGTCCTTAATTAAGTCAAAAAAATATTAATTATTATCAAATTATTCATAATTCACAATATGTTGTTATAAAATATTAAAATATTTGCATTTTATCACTTAAAATTATAATTTTGAAGTAGGCTGTAATGGCTGTATGCTCACTCACGCCTTTGTTCGCAAAACATTCTTGAGTTGGGCGTGTGAAAAAAACAAAAAAAAACCTGCGCGCCTTTTCCGATAATAATTATCATATTTTGTTTTTGTCGTATTTGTTGCTTTGTGATAAATTACTTTGTTTTTTCCTCGCAAATGTGTTGAAAAACGTCGTATGAAACTCGTGAGCTTTTGCTTATTGCACACTCGGCTAAGTTACGCCCTCGCCTACGGCTCGGGCTGCAACCCACAGCCTTGTGCGCAATGAGCAACCTAAGCTAACTTGTCTCATAATGTACTATTACATCACAAAAATAACAAATCAATTTAAAAAACGTAAAAGCAAGCATAATACAAAAGCAATAGAAAAGAGAGAACTTTAAAAAAGCTGTTGTTATCCATGTAAGTATAAAAAGATGAAACCAAAGTTTATAAGGTATTATTACTTTAGAATCAAACATCATTACAGCAGCTTTATGACGAGTAAAACATATATGTGCGAAATCACTCTGACATTTCCTCAAATTTTGTCATTTCTAACTACATGCAAGGAAACGTGACGTATCCACGAAATGAAGACATCAATTTTATTAAAAGTTAATTAACTTGCTTTAATTTAAATAAGTATGTCATGTTCCGCCAAAGAATATCAAGTAGAAATGAACCTCACTTATTGATTGTAAATTTAATATAATAATACTTACTAAAAAGATTCCAATTATCTATTCCAGATATTTGAGGTGACCAGTGGGGAAGGCAGTGGAGACGGCAGGATCGCTCGGAGTGTGTTTGGTCGTGCGAGGTCCTTGGGCTGGGCGGGAGACCTGGCGCCACCACTAGAGCGATTATGCGCCGCCTGCAAGCACATAGAGAGCTGGCTTGCTGCTCATCCAAAGAACGTCGCTATTCTATTAGCATGGTAAATAAAATCTTCAAACAAATTCAATAAAAAAAAATTAGTTTACATTATTTTCATGTTTATTCAAGTGCTAATATCACAGAATAACTAATAGTAATATTAACATAATTATAGCCAATTCCTTTCTGCCAAAGATATAATATTATAACATCATGAGTCATCATGAGGAATATGAAAGTGCAAGTAGATGAGAGTATGCCATTCAACGTTTTGTTAACATTTTTGTCAGTCCAGGTCATTAATCATACGTTGCTATTACTAATGTTGGCGATTTTTTTATTGTTTTGAAAGAATAAGCCAATAGTATTTTAATTAGGTAGTTATCAAACTGATGACTTCTTTGGCTGGAGAGCATGAATGACGAAACTGACGTTTCCATCTCCTTGTTTCGATAAGAATGCCTTCTCAAGTCAACTTAAAAAACTACTGGTATATTTTCTTCAATAAAACCGCTAAGTATAGTATCCGTTAAAAGTGTGTTATTTCATGTTGAGTGAGCGCGTAAGATTGAGAAGTTAATTATTTTCTTAAGTTAACATTTATAACAACTACTGCTTCAGGATTTCATATTCTGATTGTTAGTCTAATCCATCTTACATTTTATTTATCGTCCACAGGGGCAACAGGGAGAGGCTAGGAGTACTGGTGGCGGCATACATGCACTACTCAGCAATCTGCGGAGCGCCAGAGCATGCGCTCGACCGGTACGCCATGCGGAGGTACCTCGACGACCGGGTGCCTGTGTTCCATTTACCTTCCAATAAACGGTAAGTAAAATAGAAAATATAATTACTTAATAAGCAATCGGTTCAAATGAGGAGAGGCTAGGAGTTCTAGTGGCGGCGTACACATTACTCGGTGATCTACGGCATTCTACGGAGCGCTGGAGCTTGCGCTCGACGTGAGGTGATTTTCGGGCGCGTGACATAATGACAAATTCGAGATATCTCGAAAAAGTCAAGAAATCGTAGAGATTGCAAAGACTTTCGACTTGTAATGACGAAAATTGCTGAGAATTAGTTTTTTGGCTGCAATAGAGAACGTGACATTTTTAATAGAGATTTGTGATTAGAGACTGTAATAACTTTCAACAGATTTCATTCTTTCTGTAAGTTTCAAAATCAATTTAAACCAAAAGTGGCCACTGTCGTTTCAAATGCATACTAAAACTAGTAGAAAAAGTGAAAAATTATAAAGAGTTTTTTTTTTTTTAATTTGAGATTTTTGCATTCACAATGCTATTTTTACACAATACTAAATAATATACTAGAAAAAATACGACTCGCACCAGATCAATACTCAGACGGGAATCGAACCCGCGACCTTTGGATATCCGGTCCAATGCTCTGACCGCTGAGCTACCGAGTCACTAGTGTTAGTTAGTTAATCGATTGCCAAATATCTGGAAAGATATTTCAATTGAATGTCGAGGTAATTCCCCACATTGGTGAAATAACGCTGGCTTGCAGCGTAAGAGTAGGATATACTAGAAGAAATTCGGCGATGTCACTAGTGACTCGGTAGCTCAGCGGTCAGAGCATTGGACCGGATATCCAAAGGTCGCGGGTTCGATTCCCGTCTGAGTATTGATCTGGTGCGAGTCGTATTTTTTCTAGTATATTATTTAGTATTATAAAGAGTTGTTAAAAAAATATGAGAGATAATTATTTATATTAAGAGGGCATGGTTGTTTTAATATTTATTTGGTTTACGAGTAATAAAAATAAATGTACTGGCGGCGCTAGTGGACCTATGTAAGGTAAGCGCCTTAATTTTAGCAGAAAATAAATAAATTTCACAAAAAACATTCAAAGATTCTCTTTGATAGAATGTAAAAAAAAAATTTGAAACAATGTAAATCACTGTCGGTCGTCGTCTATGGCGTAATTTCCAGCCAACTTACAGAAAGAACTTCTAGGTAACTTAAAATCAGTTTTGTGGCTCTAACTAGATAAAACCCATTAAAGTCGTTAGAGTATATATTCTGTGATTAAGTGCTTTCCTTATTCAAAGCTCTTTCTTATGACAGCTAGTAGTGGCATTTGCTCACGACATAAAAGAGCAATATACGGCGTTTGATGATCGAGAGATATCCTTTGGCAGGGTGAAAGGGGTTTTGAAAAAAAAAAACAAATTCCATGCAAAAAAAAAATTGTGTTATAACTCCCTCCCATACAAAAATCTGAGATGGCTCCCCTTCTTAAAATGATCTAAGGGTTCAGAAGGTTCAAAATGCCAAAGGATACCCCTCGATCACCAAACGCCGTATTTTTTACTGAGCACACGCCACTATAGTCTTTACGTCATACCACAGGGTAAAAAAAAATGATGAATATACCTTGTCTTCTCTTCTAGCTACATCGACACGTTCGCGGGGCTGCTGGCCGGCCAGATCCGCGTGAACGCGTCCCCCCTACACTTGACGCACGTGAGCGTGGCCGGCTCGCTAGCGTCACCAGCCTCACCCACCATCGCCTTCCTCAAGATATACGAGAACTTCGTGTGCGTCTATACTTCAGGTATGAACAATTTGTATTGGTTTGATTAATGTAGCATGTATGGCACAAAAATTACGTGGATAATACACGTAATTTTTGTGGCCGGCCAGATCTGCGTGAACGCATCCCCCTTACACTTGACGCACGTGAGCGTGGCCGGCTCGCTAGCGTCACCAGCCTCACCCACCATCGCCTTCCTCAAGATATACGAGAACTTCGTGTGCGTCTATACTTCAGGTATGAACAATTTGTATTGGTTTGATTAATGTAGCATGTATGGCACAAAAATTACGTGGATAATACACGTAATTTTTGTGGCCGGCCAGATCTGCGTGAACGCATCCCCCTTACACTTGACGCACGTGAGCGTGGCCGGCTCGCTAGCGTCACCAGCCTCACCCACCATCGCCTTCCTCAAGATATACGAGAACTTCGTGTGCGTCTATACTTCAGGTATGAACAATTTGTATAGGTTTGATTAATGTAGCATGTATGGCACAAAAATTACGTGGATAATACACGTAATTTTTGTGGCCGGCCAGATCCGCGTGAACGCATCCCCCTTACACTTGACGCACGTGAGCGTGGCCGGCTCGCTAGCGTCACCAGCCTCACCCACCATCGCCTTCCTCAAGATATACGAGAACTTCGTGTGCGTCTATACTTCAGGCATAAACAATTTGTATTGGTTTGATTAATGTAGCATGTATGGCACAAAAATTACGTGGATAATACACGTAATTTTTGTGGCCGGCCAGATCCGCGTGAACGCATCCCCCTTACACTTGACGCACGTGAGCGTGGCCGGCTCGCTAGCGTCACCAGCCTCACCCACCTTCGCCTTCCTCAAGATATACGAGAACTTCGTGTGCGTCTATACTTCAGGTATGAACAATTTGTATTGGTTTGATTAATGTAGCATGTATGACACAAAAAATAAGTGTATAATTATTACACTACTACCTCCGTGGTAGAGTGGTTTGTACACCGGTTTTCAAGGTGTCGCCATCTGAGGTCCCGGGTTCGATCTCCGGCTGGGTCAATATAGAAAACTAATTTTTCTATATTGGCTCAGGTCTGGGTGTTTGTAGTTCTCTCGTTGTCTCTGATTTCCATAACACATGTGCTTTGCTACTTACTTTGGAGTCAGAGCAATGTTTGTAATGTTGTCTGGCCATCAGCTATTTTTGATGTCCCCACTGCTGGGGCTTCTCCTTCTCCTTCCTTCCTGTGGGTGGATAAGAAGGATGGATGGCCCATCCTCCCACCACGCGGGCCCAATGCGGATTGGTTTGTGTTAACGACTGCAAACGCACCCGGGACCAACGGCTTAACGTGCCTTCCGAAGCACGGAGAAGCTCGAGATAATAATTTTTTGGTCACGCAGGTACTTAACCTCCGCAATCAAACCACTGCGCTATCGAGCTCCTCTATCGAGATGTTGTCTATAATTTATTTCTTTTGTTTACCTTTTCCCACAGGGCTCTACATGGTGAACGGTGGTGGTTGGACAGTGGGCGTGGGGCGGCTAGCGCTGCGCGGCGACGTGCTGGTGCGCGCGTACCGGCGGCCGGCGCACGCGCACGCCGCGCGCCGCCACCTCGTGTTCGCGTGCCAGTTCCACACCTGCGCGGTGGCGGACCACACACTCTCGTTCACTAAACAACAGCTTGACCATGCCGCACACGGTAATTACATTTCCTTTTTTACCCACTATCCTCATCTCGTGGAAGCGCACCACACCCATAATCCTTATCACTGAGGAACTGGCTATCTTATCGGAACACAACAATTTTTAAATTGTTGTTATGGCAGACTTAGGTAAGATGGTGGTAGCTAGCCAGGCGGACTTGGAATAAGCCCTTCCACCAACCAAACTCAGTACAAATTGTACCCCCCCTAGGAATCGAACCTGGGACCCCTGAGTCTTACACGGGTGGGCGAACCACTTGACCACAGAGGTGGTTAAAATTTTAAAAAGATTACATCTTTTACATTTACCTCTTAAGAGCTATTTATAGACCATACATTATAAATAATCTACTGTAACAGATCCGTCGTTCCCGAGCGATGGCGCAGTGGAGTTGGTGTTCGCCCGCGGTGAGGGGTCCGGAGGGGCCGCCCCCGCCCCCACGCCCGCCGCCCCCCTGCGCGCCGCCCCCGACGCTCTGGCGCAAGCCGACTCCTTGGAACATCTGAGGCCACTCTCCACTCTCACTGATGACGACCCTGGTGAGTACTTTTGATAGGGTGTGGTTTAGGTTATAATAGAGTGTGGCTTATAATTGGTTAGCAAAATATTCAAGCAGAAAAATCTCTTCGGTCAGCCAAACTTGTTCAGGTCACCAACTTTTGGCTAGCTGGACTGCTCAAATTTTCTTAGCTGTAATCTGCGTTTAGTAAATTTTTGGTGAGCAATAGGGAATGACCGAAAAAAAACAAAGTGGCTGAATATTTTTTATAGGTAGGAATAAGCTCCCTTGGTAATAGAAAAATGTTTCAAAAATTTCGGATGCGTGAAAAATTTTTAAAAAAAGTTGGTATAGGTAGTTGGTATTAAAAAAAAGTTTTAACACAAAATATCAAAACTTTTTTTTAAATACTTGTTGTGGTTGTGACAGCAGGTGGTGGCAAAGGAATATTATCTCCATTCTGCTGTTACTTTCGTACATTTGTGAAGTCGAAGAGACTTTTTTTTTTTCACGCCACCGAAAATACTGAAACTATTTTTCTATTACTAGCTTATTCCTATAAAAAAATATTCAGCCAATTTGTTTTTTTTTTCGGACATTCACCATTCAGTGACGGTTCGTACCGTACGAATAGATTTGATTAGATTGCGAGTGACGTATGGCAGCTTTTCAATTTCATTTGAGGAGCTCGACGGTGCAGTGATGGGTTAAGCAACTTTCGCAAAGGTCAGTCATGATATGGGTGACCAAAAATGTGTTATCTTGAGTTCCTCCGTGCTTCGGAGGGTACGTTAAGCCGCTTGTCCCGGCTGCATTTGCAGTCGTTAACACTCACCAATCCGCGTGGTGGGTTATTATGGCCTTAGAGCATTTAATTGGTTTAATGCGCTAAGATTATGGCCCATCCATCTATAAGGAAGGTCTGTGCCCCAGCAGTGGGGACAATAAAAATGGCTGATGGTCAAGGCAACTTTAGGAAAGACCGGATATGAGATGGGTCACCATGTGGGACTGCGATAACGAAAGTTAAGCAACTCTAGGAAAGGCAGTGTATGAGATGGGTGATCGTTTGGGACTGTGATAAAGAATGTTAAGCAACATTGAATATAGGTCGGGGTTGGGATGGGTGACCGTGAACGTTTGGGACTGCAATAACAAATGTTAAGCTACTTTTGAAGAGGCCGGGTATGGGATGGATTACCGTTGAATTGTGATAATGAAAGTTAAGAAACTTTAGGAAAGGCCGAGTATGAGATGGGTGGGGGTGTCCATGTGGGACTACGATAACGAAAGTTAAGCAACTCTAGGAAAGGCCGGGTGACGGCTTGGGTCTGCGATAAAGAATGTTAAGTAACTAAAAAAAGGTCGGGTTTGGGATGGGTGACCATTTGGGACTGCAATAACGACGGGTATGGGTATGGAGTAAGGGGAAGGGGAGGGGTATAGGAGATGGGCTAGCTAGGTGAACACCATCGCCCTCCCCGTAAACAAAAAGTTTCCTCAAATCATGCAGACATTTAACGTAAACGTTGTTTTAGTAATTTATTTTGATGTACGAGGATTACTGATTCTGAAACTTACATGCATAACTAACTCGCATAAACATTATTGTTTATGTGATTGTCTAATGCTTATGCATCAGACTTTAGATTTAAAAGGACAAATAAAAGTAAATGAAGGAATTAACAATTTTAATCTGTCATAAGAATAGGTTTATTCATTTCAATGATGTTTCGCTTAAAAATTTGATTATAATGCCCTACACTGATGGGGTAAACACTAACTAGTAGGTCGCGATTTCTCTAAGACCACTACCAAGTGACTTCAAGTAACGTTCGATTAGAGTATAAATTTACGGAATAGCTCTGCTGGTCGCACATCCGCGACTGGTGGCTGGCTATTCTTAGCGTCGCCTAGAGAGGGCGTTACTGTTCCAGGTGCTCGCATCCGCACATCCGCAACGCGTAACCTGCGACTTTGTTCTCGAATCGCCAACTTCCTCTCACGAGTTAATAGTTTTTCTGTTTCGTAGAATGGGAGATGGAAATGGGAAGCTCTAACTTCCCTACAAATATTTTCAGCGTATTATTTTTATGCGATTTAAAGATTTTTATTATAACAATCAGACAATCATAAAACGTACTACTGAAATATTTCCACCAAAAATTGTGAGACATTTCTCAAAAAAATTTTCGATTTCGATCTGTACAAAAAGTTTGTTCAGAATAATGAGCTCTACTATGGATATCAGGTTGTGTAGGTATTATTTTGTCAACGACTTTTTTCACAAAAATAGGTACACATTGTATAGTTGTTGCAAAAATATACATTACCTACTTGTTTCATGCGGGTAAATGCTGCCTTTCCTTAAAATAATGCAGAATAAGTACGACTTGTGCCAATACCAATTAATTAATGACTGAAGCTGCTCGAAGCCTGCCCTCAAGCGTACCCAATTTCAAGCCTACCCTCACGAGCAGCTTCAGTCCCCCATGGCCGCGGCAGCTGCAAAGGAGACTAGACGTCGGGAAAATAAAAAATCAAACCAAATACCAACTACTTAATTACCAAAGTACCTACTTTCAATAAAACCGCGCTATCCGTTAAAAAAGTGTTTTATTTCATGTCTAGTGCGCGCGTAAGCTTGAGAGATTAATTTTATTTTCTCGTGATGTTTCAATGTATCGCTCATTACAAAGTTGCGCGATCGCAAGAATCGCTTGTCAGTGTCACTTTCAAGTATTAACTGCAGCCGTTAACTCGAAACGGAAGCGGTCAATGTTAACTAATAGTCGTCACTGCTTCTTAAGAGGTGGATACCAGAATACCTGTATATTTACTTTTACCTTCTACAGATAAGTATCTGTGCACAATAATAACGAACCAAATTGAAAGTTGTTTTTATTTTCACTTACTTACATAAAGTGAATAAATAGTAATGATATGAATAGTATTATAAAAGATTTCATTAAAATTACAAAATGAACTAAACTTTTCTTTTCTATTAAATGCCGTTGAGATAATTAAAAAAAAAAAGATTAAACACTATCAAAAGATTCAACAATTTCCTTATTTTTTAATGAAACTTAACAATATTTGAAACTCAACTATGAAATATCAATTTTTTCTGGCAACACGAATATTTATGTTTACTGTTTATCTACTATACGAGGCTTTAAGCAAAATTATAACCAAAAATGCACACATTCATGCATTTGAGTTCCTCTTATTTTACCTTTAACAAAAGTTCTGATAATGATTATACATTTAAAGTTTTTAAGCAACGGCATTTAATAAAAAATAATAGTTTAGTTCATTTAGTCAAGCTTATTTCATGAAAATCTAACAGATTTCACAAACAGCATTGACAACCGTCAGAAGTTACAAACAATAGCGTGAAAATAGTGCATAAATTGTGTCACAGTTAGTGACAATGTCGGTATAGAGGTGTCGGTGGGCGCAGGTGCCCGCGCGCCGTCTATTTCAGTAGAGGCGCCCGCCCGGACGCGGCCGCCCGCCCAGTCGCGCGCCCGCTCCCGCCCAGCGCGCCGCCGACACACACAACATGTGTCTTCATTCACAAACCCGCACATCTGTTTTATTTCCACCAAACCATTGACCAAGTTTCATCAAACGATAAATAAAGTAACAAAAAATATTATGAACTTTCCAAATTAAAAAAGAAAATAACAGTTGGTTATAAACAGTGAACAAAATTGAGGTGAGTGTAACAATGCACAATTGTTAATTAAGGTTACACTAACACCTGCCTACGCTTATTGTTGCATAATAAAAATGTTTCGATTATTAATATAAAAGATGTTTACGTTACGAACGGCGGCGTGTCAAATGCATTTAATTTAACAATAGCGCTTATGAGTGAGCAATGTATTGTCATTGTGTGGACAAACGAGAGGCGGATTGGTTCCGGCGAAGCGGCGCCGGCGCACTAATTGACCGGTGTGGTGAATCGGTGATGTATGCCCGCTGGACGCCGCCCGCCCTTAGGGTCACTCATTCGTCACACTTGGAAGTTCATTCGTCTCGACCGACAAATGTAGAGTAGACCTTTTTAGTCCATTCCATTATTCGATATTATACCAACTCTATTTGTCGGTAAGCGCTTGAACCGGTTAATTATCACAAAACATTTATCAATCACCTACCTAATAGATCCTAGACATACAATCCAATTTTGGTTTCAAGGTAAAACTTACTATGACTACTATTTCAGTTTTTAAATTTGAGATTTTTGCATTCACAATGCAATTTTTATACAATACTAAATATTAAGATTATTAATATAATTGAAAAATATTAGAAAAAATCGACTCACCCGTAGCAGCTCAGACGGGACTCGAACCCGCACCCTTAGGATTCCGGCCCAATGCACTAACCAATAATATACTAGAAAAAATACGACTCGCACCAGATCAATACTCAGACGGGAATCGAACCCGCGGCCTTTGGATATCCGGTCCAATGCTCTGACCGCTGAGCTACCGAGTCACTTTCACTATTTCAGTGTTATCACACTGATTTCTATAATGTAGCCACATCCACATGTAGCTATAGTAAAGCTATAAATGCGTGCCTTCATTAATGAGATTACTGTACAAATGGATCGATATATATTCTGCGAGCAGCATAGGTAGGTACTCGTGGCGTCGGCTCAGTCAACACAATTTAGGTTCTCACGAAGGCACGATGACGTCACCACTACGATTGTGCGAAATGTAAGTCAGCTTTAAAACTTGCAGTGGCTTTTGATAAAGTTTTACTATCAAACTTCTAAGTAAGTAAATGATAGATTGCTTATTGTATTGAGCTTTATGAAAGACCGATTTTTGCAATTTACTGTATTTAGTATGTAGACATAAACATTATTCTATAGTAAAATACTTTTACAAGGGTCACAAATTCTTCTGTTAAAAACTTTTATCCCATAAAATGATTTTGGGCACTGATTAGCTGTTGGTATAAGATACCGACCGTTATCGTCGCTTGTTATCCCACAACACCACGGTGCGTGAGTCCCTATTGATTTAGTTATTTCAAACACTGTCCATAGTAATCCCGCTTAAGTGGTACTAAGATAATGAAGTCAGACTGCTATCGGATCAGCATTAATATATCGGCCGAGCTTTCAGACTTTATGGACAGTCAATATCATAAGTGGAGGTATTGTGGACGTGTTCTGTTCAATTGATTGCTGTGAGAAACCGGCAAATAACGAATGAAGTTGTCCACAATTATGAGTTAAATTGATTAAGTACCTACATGCATCACAAGCGATTTACGTTCAGTTTTAAATGGGTAAGTTAACGTTACATTTGATTCTATCTTCACTCTGAAGTTTCACATAGGTACCGCGTAGACATTTTGATGAATTTCAAACGGTTCCAGGATTTTGAAAGACTTAAGTTACCTATCCAAAACTTTTAAAATACCTACTAAATAACACAGGCTATAATGTTTCTCTCTTTTAAACTTATTTTAGGCACAAAATGATCATTTTAAACATTGCCAAACAAGTAAAAAACTTCCAAACTGGTTACGAATCACCCAAGGATCATAAAATGGAGATAGCGTAGCGGCTGGAATAATAATATGGAGTTTAGTTTCGTAGAAACACAAGGTGGCGTGGCCGGATGACATCATACGGCCGGCCGCACGCGTTCACCTTCGCTCCTATCTCGCAAGTTTGCCACAAACTGCGAGGATAACCGACCTCACTAAACATTATACAAATCTGAAAAATCATTATTTGATCTTTATTATGCACTTGTTCGTCTCGCCCTCTATGATGATTTTTACTACATGTTAGTACCGTTTCTCGTACTCACTAACGCCACATAGTTAAAAGAATAATAAATTAACGCGTTTGGAAATGAATTAAATGACGTTTTCAAACGCATCGTATATACTGGAACGCAGCCTGTGCTGTCGCTGTCAAAACGTCCCGCGCTTCTGGCTGTCATTCGTTTTTTATGTCACTCCACCGGCGCCACGCATTTCCATAAAATATTTATAAAATTATTATAAAAGGTTTTAATAACCAATTTGGTTCTCAGTTTTATCAAGAACAAGAACAATAGTGAAATGTAAAGTTAAAAAAGTGTTTAGAAGTGTGTGGAAAAGTAGGAAGTTCTATACCGATACCTACGTTACTGAAGAAAGAATATGGTTTAATCAACAATAAGAATTAAGAGTTTTTATGCTACGGACCTGCTGCGGGTTGAGGAACGGCTGACTCTCCGACCCGGTATGGGTATCATATTGTTTCAAAACATTAAGGCTAGAGGTTATGTACACAGATGTGTACGTTCAACCTCACTGTCCTCTAGGACAGTACAAACGGATACGTCAGGCCTATCTACAGGATAGTGCGGTATCTTAACGTTTTCAAGGCCTGGGTAATATACGTTAATACGTTATACATTCACACCGTAGATATACGGCTTGTAAGTAATGAGGTTGCTAAACACAGTGAATGTATACGGACCCACCACTCACTGTAAGGCATAGAAAAGGAAGTAAGACCTACATAAGACTCGACCTGCCTGTGAGATATGGAGACGCCAGATCAGCAATAAAATCGACAATAATTAAACTCTGACCTGCCTTCGGGTCATGGAAGAGTCAACAATTGTAGTTGCTACACTACAGGCTGCAGAACCTAAATCTACAATATATCAGGTTATAATACCATATGCCATATACCATACCATATTATTGTTACTACTTATATCCATTTGTCACAAAACGAGACAACATTATTACCAGATTGGTGATGGACACCATTCACCCATCGTTGAAGCAGGTATATATTTCTGAAAGAAATTTTTTTTTCTCTCTCTCATTTGCCTGAATGGACTGATCATTTCTGCCTTGGCAGCTTAGAGTAATAAGAAGAACAGTAAGTTTATAAACTATAAAAAAAAAAATAAAAAAAAAAAAAAAAAAAAAATTGGTACCTTACCTACTTGCACATATTAAGATTGAACGATTAAAGAGACATAACATATGTACCTATCTCTTTTGGAAATCATAATAATACTGATCAAGTTTAAACCACAACTTGGAGCAGCAGCGTTAAACATGAGCTTGCAGCGGTTGTTTATTAGTATTGAAGAAGTATAAAAACTATTGGACATAACAAAATAAATAAATTGGTAAGTAATAATTATTCTTATGGTGAATTACACAATCTCCATGAAAACAAAATTAGCATTGTGCGAGATTTTTCCTTTTTTGCACATGAACTATAAATGAGCAAAAGGCTAATTAGGCTAATTACTCAATAAATATTAAAGCTGTACAGTGTAAAAGCCTGTTTAAGCCTTAATAAGTAAAGTTCCTAAATAACTTTAACCAGAGCTTTAAACTGAAGGGGTAATATAATCTTAAGTGTCCGGGAAACAACGGGATGAGAGCCAGAATCCTTTCTAAGACATATTATTTATTTATAATTGGGTGAAAATAATTAAAACCTATATGAGTTAAATTGGGCATAAGAATGACTGATTTATAATATAAAATCAATTTATATTGTAAATTTATAATTACAGAAAACCTATGGATAAATAAAACTCAACATTTTAATGTTCATTTAATTCTTGACAAAAGACTTTAGATTTATTCTGAAAATATTGTGTAAAAGGATATTATATTGTGTAACATTCTTACAAAACCTCAGAAGTATTAAAAATCTTAAATTCATAATTGACAGACATACAATCATGTACCTACAAAATGAAATAAGTACTTACTTACACCAAGTCTTCATCATAATTGTTTGACGAATGTTATGATCAATATTCTGATAATGTCAATGACATTTTTTAAACTCATAATAGAAAAGAAATTATGTCAACTCATTTCTTCTAAATAATGCGAGTTCCTTGGTTTAATACTAAGACTTCTATGTTGTATGTTTGTTATAATAGATTCATACAGTTTTTTTTTCCAGAGCTAGGTATCTTCATAATACTACTGATAAAAAATATTATTTTTTCAATGATGTTTTCTGAGTCAGGACAGGACAACCTGCCTTGATCTAAAATGATTTTTTTCCAAAGAATAAGAAAGGCATAAATATACCTACTTATTCCCTTTAAAATTATATAATAATTTAGTCCTTACCTAACCGACATTAACAATGTCAGTTAAATAAGTACCGAAGTAAACAAAATAAACTTGAGCGGAAAACAGGCATCTATTTAAACCATTATTCCAGGAGAAATAAACAAATACAAATATTTTTATTATTTAAATATAATTACCTAGTTAAAATGATTCAGTCTTAAAACTTATCATTTTTTTTTTGTTATTTGCTCCTGAGTAATGTGGAAGTGTGAGTTTATTTGTGATTTCGTAGGTAGGCATTAAGGACTAATAGTCATTCCACCCTAATCGACAGTTTTTTGAATGTATTTTTCATTTATTTGTTACTAAGCTAGTTTATTTGGCAGTTTAACTTTAAAAGTTAAACTTTATATTGTGAAAATTGATATGAAAATTAAGAATGTAATACCTAGTAGGTATGGTAATTACATACAGATTGATAAAATACAGTATGTAAATAATTACCTATTTTTCTTAGCAAAAACTATTCTAAAATATTAAAGACTCAGATTCATAGTCATTGTACTATTGTACATACAATCAGTACAATAGAAAAAAAAAAAAAAAAAAAAAAAAAAAAAAAATTAGTATTGTACAAAATAACTAATTATTGAAGATTTCGATTCATGAAAAATATAATGTCACACAGAAAGGGAACTATAACTAATATTTAGTATTTAGATACCTACTTAAGTATTTGTTTGCTTTAAGAACTTTAAATGTCCTTATTACACAAGATTATCTTGGCTTAGATACAGATATTTTATGCATTTTGATGAGTCAAATGAATTGAAAAATTATAACTATATCTGTTAGGCATTTGAGATACACTGCCTTAGCACAGTTAGTTTTTCAATTTCAACTTAATTATTGCATTATTTTCTTTATAAGATATTTTTTTTTCAGTATATTTTAAAAAAGCAGTAATCTACTCACCTATATACCAAATATAATTCTAATACTTTTTATTAATTTTATTGTCTTATATAAATGGATACTAAAGCACATAAAGGTGCTCTATTAAGATAATAATTTCTTAACACACAAGTTTGTTTATGCTGGTACATCTTGAAATCTAGGTATTTTTTGATTAAGGTGAATGAAATGTACAGTCAACAACATGCTGGGCTACCACAACATACGGGGTTACCACCACAGGCTACCAAATTATTTTAATCAATTCTGAGCTTAAATGCGAAGTCATAAAGGTTCAAAATTGATTGGAGATTTATTCACAATTTGTATAGATTGACGTGCTGCTGACTGTACTATAAGCAGCGCACATAATTAAATTAAGTATAATTATTTAAGTACCATGCCATTATATACCCTTAGGTTGGAATCGATGAAAAAGTTGAAATATTATTAAAAACTTATATATTTATATTGTATGTACCTACCTTACCTACATCTAAACCACGATATAAGTTTAGGTACATGAGATGGTTCTATTGCTATATGTACATTTTATGGAATCAAATTATTTGACATTGTTTATTTGATGATTGCACACAGTCATCAGTTTTATCATTTAAGGATGTTATTATCTATGAAGTCTCGGGTTCTATCCCTGGCATGGTTAATTATTTGGCATATTATTAAACTAATATTTCTATATTGGCTTAGGTCCGATTTTTTGTGTTAACATAACACCAACCATTGTCTCTGATTTCCATCACACAAGTGCTTTAGCTACTTTGGAATGGGAGCAATGTATGTGATGTTGTTCAAATTTTATTTTATTTTTATTTATTAAAAATTGATTTATTTATTTACTATGATCATATCTGTTCTGGCTATGAGTGGAATAGACGACAGTCTTCTCCACTCACCAGCAAACTAACCACCTAGTCATTAGTAATGACAAAATACTGAAGTATTTTAATATTTTTTTTTAAATATTGGTTATTTATATATACCTATAGATAGATATTGTCCAAATTATAATATCATTTCATATAATTAGAAGAAATCAAAAAGTTTAATTGATCATCATAAATTCATTAATTATAATATTTTTTTTTTGTCTTATAACAAAAAAAAAAAAAAAAAAAAAAAAAAAAAAAAAAAAAAAAAAAAAACTATACTTATTCAATTAACACTGATTCTTAATCATAAATTGAAGTTATTTTTATTTACACAGTTATTTCTTAGAATAAAAATGTTAAAAATATTTAAGTAAGTTACATAATTACCTTTATTGTATGCACAATAAAACGAGACAACAAGAGGCGGACTTACTGCCTTACTGCTAATAGAATTCTCTACCAGTCAATCTTTAAAAAAAAATATATATATATACCCTACATTAAAATTTAAATATGGTTCATAATAATATCGGTCCTTTTTTGGTGCACAACGTAATAACTCATCAGCTATTTCCAAGGAATACGATGATACATCATCACTCTCTACAGAGTTTCGTGCACACTAATTTGGATGAAGTAAAGTGTCTTAGTATTAGTAGGCACGTTTTTTGATTATTATTGGGTATATTAAAATCTGAATGCGAAATTCTTTTAAAATTACTTGGGAAGTTCTCAGCTCCGTCTTGTCTCTCCAATTCTATTTCAAGCCTCGATAGTAATGTTATCATATAATATAATAATATCATTCTTTTTGATGATTATTTCTACCTATTTTTTTTATGGTTAGGTATTCAATAATCTGATTCTACAACTGAACTTTAAACATCTAACATGTAGTAAAAATCATCATAGAGGGCGAGACGAACAAGTGCATAATTGTACAATCAAACAAACTTACCAAGTGATGTTCGATTGAAATTATGCACTTGTTCGTCTCGCCCGAAGATGATGAATCCCTCCCACCCTTATATTACAGGTACATGTACCTATACCCTACAGTTGCAGAATCAGCATATATACAGGGCGTGTGAGACCTAAACTTTAAACTTAATGACAGCCAGAAGCGCGGGACGTTTTGACAGCGACAGCACAGGCTGCGTTCCAGTATATACGATGCGTTTGAAAACGTCATTTAATTCATTTCCAAACGCGTTAATTTATTATTCTTTTAACTATGTGGCGTTAGTGAGTACGAGAAACGGTACTAACATGTAGTAAAAATCATCATCTTCGGGCGAGACGAACAAGTGCATAATTTCAATCGAACATCACTTGGTAAGTTTGTTTGATTGTACAATTCTTGATTGCTTGCTCTTGTTTAGTCAGAGGCGTGTCATGCGCTCATCCGATCCGCGCCGTCATATCACGGTCACGCTCATTTTAATTAGTTAACGAAGTTAGCTCGCCACTCCCATTGACACTCCGACTTTGTTACAAATTCTGACGTTTACAACCGTAACGAATCTATTTAGTTGTCATAAATTGATTGTTTTGGCGAGAAGGCGACAAAATTAAATTGTCGTACGATACATCTATTAAAATTCGACAGAGCGTGCGCGTAGGGCTGTGGCGCGTAGGGCGCACGCACGCATCCTCTTCCTGCGGCGCCAGTGCGTATTTCGTAACCGCGGCACCCATCCCGGCCCAGTCGCGTTATTTTCGTTGACATCACAGAAATAACCACATCTTCCTTAACAGCGGCCGACGGTCACCAGACGCTGACGTTGATACCTTTACACTAATTGCGTTATTGACAACCTCACTTTTAGTTCGTTTCGAAATGAGCACGAGACGTTACTAAGATACAGTTTGCGTACCAAACCAACGTACTACGTTCGTGCGCCGCGGAAAGTATAAATATTTTATTTCACAGTTGAGCGGCATTTGATAATGCAAATGAGATGCGTGGCGACTGGCGAAGTATAACTCCTTATTAGCCATTCAGTGTTTACCCGCTAGACTGATTCGAACATCGTATAAGCGACCGTATTGCCAAAATATGTTCGACATGGATGGTTTCACACCGGTTAATAAATGCGACTTAAAAGGTATCGACTAGTAATTAATTAAATATCTTTTCATTAAGCACAAGGTGATACCTTCATAGATTGCGATCTTTTAAACACTCGAAAGTTTTATTCAGTAAGTAGGTAAGTACCTATTAATTATGAAAAAATAATCAGTTCTTCAGTTTGAGTCATTGAAAAATCCATTAAAGAAAATTTATAATGTAGATAAAGGTACAAAAACTGAAACCAAAAACAATAGCTTCAAAGTTAAATAGGTACCTCTAAAAAAGTAAGAAATAACATATAGGTAGGTAAGTACATAAAAACCGTCGACTTGATAACCTCCTCCTTTTTTTGAAGTCGGTTAAAAAACCATTGTATACCTACCTAAAAACATTTAAAAGAAAAATCATTTCGTTATTATTCAAGTTTGCTGAAAGTTTAGTACTTAAATTATCTTTTAAATGGAATTTACATCTACGGACACTCAAGATACCTACTGTAACCTAACTAATTAGCTCTAGCCAAATTTTTCGGGAAACCAATCCCAGGATCTGTTTAAGATTCAATTAACTGATACTGTCATAGAAATTCTGTATAATTTTTATATTAATAGGTAAGTATACTATACTTTGTTTTAAAATTTATATTTTTTTTTGTTTTATGTCAAAATATAAATTATTTATGGAGATTTTATTATTCACATTAAATAGAACAAAATGGAAGGAAACATTACTTAAAAAACATTTTGGTGTTTTTGCAAGTTTTTTTCCTGTAAGTACTTTATGCTGTTTTTTTACTCTTCTGTAAACTTGTCATTTTTGACATAAGTAGAACAAATATTGCAATATGCACGAACGACATAATATTATAGAGTCAATTGCTTTCTCATTGTTTGCAAGTATGATAGTAATATCTTTAAGTACCTATATCATTTTATAGAGTAGGTGTACTGGTCCTACCCATTGATGAGGCCACTTCCTCAAGCATTGCCTTGAACCGACAACCTGCGTTGAAGAGCCTCAACATAATTTATATGATATCGAGGTTATCTGCTCGTACAGACGACTGCTCTGTGTCAATGACAATCATTCTTTTATTTTTGATCTGAATCCCGCTTATCTTCTTCAATGGTTTTTTTTTCTAAGAGGACAGTAATAAAACTAAAATTAATGTTATTGCTAAGAAAACCTGATAAGAACCGAATACGCATAATTTTTTGCAAAAACTTTAAATATTATTTTACGCCTACCTATACTTAGAAGTCCGCCCTCATTCCTCCAGGCAGTGCAACGGTCGCACCTTTGCCTTAGTGCTACCGGGATAACGGGAGACTAGAATTAGTCCTTTTAAGGATCTGGTCTGACCGCTACAAGTAACTATCTCCGCGCTCCGGGAACTCACAAATAAACTTTTAATTAATAGAGAGTTTCCTCCCTATCACATGTTTATTTCCTATAATAAACCGCTATTAGTCGATTTGAAATTCTAATGGCTCATGGCCTCGAGGAGTGTGGTAGAAAATTACACGTGTTCGCTCAGAGAATACCATCTCGTTACGTCGACTCCCAGTTAGTTTATTGGAGCGAATCGGATCCAATTTAAAAGCTATCCGTAATTAAAGCGTTGCTAAATTGTGGTGTTAGAACAGCGACTGAGTTGCAAAGCCTATTAGTTTATAATTTTATAACTGATGACTGACGATTATTTAAGACTTTAATTTTTGGTGCAGGTGAAAATAACGGCAGTGCAGAGGGTTCGAGGTCCGGCGGTGAAGCCGGTGAGGGTGCAGAAGCAGCGCATACGTTCGGTCCCTTGGACGGGTCCATCTACGCGACGGTGGTGCGCGCCGGAGGGCCCGGCTCACCGCTGAGCGCCTCCATGGACTCGGGCATCTCGTCAGCGGGGCGCCGCGCCGCCCCCAGCCCACCGGACGAGCTCGACGCTCTGCTCGGAGACATGTTGCGCACGGTGAGCGCACTGCCTGACGCGCCGACGCAGTCGCGCGCCGACACTGCACCCGACATACCGTACCACGCGCGCGCAGACTCCGCGCCCTTCACCTACGGAGCGCCCGGCCTCCGCCCCGGCATGCTCCGCGCGCCGAACCGCCTCGCCAGCCCGGAGCTGGTCCGCCGCGCGCTCGGCGGCAACCGCTCCTACCGCCCCATTGAAGATGACGACGATGAACGCACAGCCACCCCTGAACCACAGTCACCTCGTTCGCCCGTATCACCCAGAACTTTAAGAAAACTTCACCACGAAGATGTCACCACTACGACCACGGTAGCGCCACAAAACACAACTTTAACGAACGGAAGGTAAGTTAATTAGAGTAGCTTTATTTTTGTTATATCCTTGAATGTGAAATTCAAACTTCATTAATTACGTTTTTTACATTAAAATATTTGCGACTTGTCTCACAAAAACAACTTTGTTTGGGCTAAAGTATTAGCCTCACAATTAATCTAGGTGCATTTCTGGTAACTGGAAACTCGGAACTTTCATATTATAAGCTTTAAGCTTGACTAAACTAGTTTACTTGTAAGTAAATGATCGCTAATTCAGTCGTTTCTATCAACTACACTAATAAGAGGATAATTATTGCACACATCAACCGGGTTCTATAATCGATAGATAATAAATTTATCTGATCAATCACTCAGTCATCAACAACAGTAAGAAAGAAAATTAAGTATTTTCGAATCAAAGAACCGGAACGTAATTATTATATTATTAACATTAGCTTTTTGAAACAGCAAATTTCCATTCATATGAAAATATTGAATATACACTACCAAATCGAAGTGTTAAAAACATGAAGACAAGGGAATCTGGTAGCAAACATAAACATGTGTTCCTGTATTGTAGGCGTGGAGGCCGCTCGCCGCCGCCCACGCCCGCATCGCATTTGTTTACATTCACAACCTCAATATTTACACTGCATTTTAAGCGAATTCAACGGAAAATCTTTGCCTGAATTCCACCACATGCATTTGGTATAAACATCTGAAGAGAGTGTAACATAATCGTACGGTGTCTCTATCGTGTAGCTGTAGATGGCCAGTAACAAATCAGTCGACAAATAACATAGCGAGTCGTTGTGGGTTGCGGGTCGTATTTTAATTTATTTAGCCGCGTTCCGCTCGACCCACTTCACTGTCAATGAATATGGGCATTAAACAATCTAAGACGATAGCCATAACCGTCCTTTGTATCACTTATTAGTTTTATGATTGGGTTTTGGTAAATATCGCCATGGGAGTTATTTATATCGTATTACATCGTATGAATTTGATTGTAACCTTCACCTCTGTCCAATCTTCAACTGATTGTGTATGTTGGTCTGGTGATGATCTCTTTGAGCGATTAATAATTATATAGATTTTTTGTCGATTCGGTTTTACGAAATTTATCAAATAAAACTATATTTCAGCCAATTCAAAAAATATTCAAAAATGCCACAAAAACGAGACAGTATGAGTATGAGATGAGTCAGGTTCGACAGAAACAATATAAAATTGACGGCTGCCTTAAATTAGAGAGACCCAAGCTAAAAAAAATTGCAAAGAAGCGTTTGGGGCTAAGGTACCTACCTACATATTATACTTACGTTACGACTCATTTTAAATTTCTACAGCTACTCATTCAGCCCAGCCTACCTTATTATCGATTAGTGGACTATTTATCCAAACTTATGATACTTTTAAAACAAGCTTACAGTGTGTTTGAAACTAAATTATTGCTATTACCGTGCATCACAATTTTTTAAGAAAAAAAACCAGACTTACATCGAACACGCTTTAAGAATAAACAAACATGCTGGACTGGCTACCTAAATCCTCCTCAATACGAACATTGGATTCCCCAATATTCTCTGGGTTAAATAGTCTTTCGTAAAAATGTTCATCCCATATGATATGATCTAACAACAAAATAAGCTATTGCGGTAATTAAAAAAAAAACAGAAAATAAATTCAACGGGGTTCTTGTACCGTTAAATTTTTGCCACTTTTTTTTACAACAATAAATTTTATTTCAATTTTTTTTAATGAAACATTTTCTCTTAAATACTTACCTTTTTCAGTTAAATTATTTTTAATGCTTTTTTAACAGAACCCAAATACTGAGTAGTAACTACATTTATTCGTTGTTGTTTAGAAAATATTTCTGATGAATCATGTCTTCTCGGAAATTCCCAGCTCTGAATGTAGTCATTTTTGTATTTTCCCCTGAAAGTGTAGAAAGTGTCTGCTTAACTAATACTTAAATTAAAATTTAGGTACTTACCTAGTAAATTTTTTGTGTCACTAATACATTTGTTTTTTGAACAAGTAATGCTCGTTGATTTAGGTACTAAATGCTTACCCAATTGACCTCTATATCAGAGAACACAAATTATTTCAAGATTATTTTAAGAACAAGCAAATCTGGTTTTAGTCACAAAATGATTCTTGTTTGGTTTAAAATCGTTACGACCGGAAAGGGTTATCGCATGTTTGCCAGTATTTTACTAAATTTTATTGCTAAAAATTTTCAAGGGCATGTCTTATGTTATTAAGCATTATAAAAAAATTACGTGGTCGGAATTATGCTGGCCCTTTGATTGAATTTATCTTCAACTAGCGACCCGCCCTCGCTTCGCTTCCTTCCTTTTTTGCCGATTTCGACCTTCCGACAACACCCCAAAATAAAACAAATACTTTCAAGTCGTCACCGAAATTTACTCCAGAGATCTCCTGTAATTGTTCGAGTCCCGTCATCGGTGTGACTCTGTGGTGTCCTTTTTAATTATTTTAAGAAGTAATTAACTACAACAATAGTTAAAAGGATCTGATAAATTATTAATAATAAATATTGATATTTTAAAAATAAATATTGGCGCGATTATCACATAGATAAATATTTCTGATTAGCACCATGGCAGATTTAAAGAACTTCAGACAATATTATGGACTCATGACCAAAATAACTTTTATTTATAATAACTCGTTTGGTAAATTAAATAATAATGAGTTCATTATGCAAAATAATTAAAGTGATTTATACAGTAACCTTACAATTTGTTTTGTTTATATCTCAAAGAGATAAGACAGCGTTTTCAATGAAAGCTCCCAGGTAAGGCGGCTTGAATTTTTCCGACACTTCCAACAAATATCGTTTTATTTCAACCAATTTACATAAAACCTCAACTTATCATTACATCTATAACCTTCCTCAGGAATCACTCTATCATTTAGTGAAACTGCATGAAAATCCGTTCAGTAGTTTTTGAGTTTATCGCGAACAGACAGACAGACGCGGCGGAGGACTTTGTTTTATAATATGTAGTGATACCGTACAAAAAAACTATGTACCCACTTATTTACATTTACGGCCATTCCCAACTTCATAAAGACAACTATTATGCTAAGCTTTATAGCCTGCCTATCCACTATTAAGGCTGAGAGCAAGAAAGATTTTATAAAAAATCCATTAAATTATAACGTAAAACCACAAAATATATAATAGTACGTAAAACCTTACCCACCATGTTATAGGTATATTATGCATACGTCATATAGATGTGTATTCTCGTTATACTTGTTTTGAAATTCCAAAATAGGTAGGTACCTATAATATTAAAATTATTTTTGAGATACTACCTCTACTTTAATCTTCTTGTTTCATTATTTGGGCAATAATGCCTTATAATACCTATATATACAATAAGCTACCTACATAATAAAATAATATTATAATTTAAGTATGGGAAAAATAAATAAGTACACCAATTAAATAGATCGCCTCAATTTAATTCAAATGAGCTATATAATGACACTAAAACAAGTCTGTAATCACCGGTTCTCATAGAATTAAAAATAAATTTTGAATAACTATAAGATCAAATGTGGTGCTATAATGCAGGGTTTCTTAGACAGCGGTTCCCGAATGGTGTTCCGCGGAACCCTGGGGTTCTGTTATATTTTTTTCAATACACTTGCTCGTAAAGTGAGCCCTAATACATCGCTTTTAGGGCTATAAACCGAGCTATAACAAACGCGTGCAATAATATAAAACACTAGTACGTAATAGAATTAACCCTACAAAGTTAAATTAGTACCTTACTGCAAGTTCTATGCGAGTAAACAGAGCATTCCCAATTTAGCCGGGTACAGTTATAATTACGGTATAAGTACGGGTATTAGTGTTTTATATTAAAATTATAATTTTGAAGTATTAGTAGTAGGCTGTATGCTCCTCACCCCTTTGTTCGCAAAAAATTCTTGCGTTAGCCTGTGAAAAAAAAAACAAAAAAAAACATGCGCGCTTTTTCCCATAATTATCATATTTTGTTTTTGCTATATATATTTGTTGCTTTGTGATATATTACTTTGTTTTTTCTTCGCAAATGTGTTGAAAAACTTCGTATGAAACTCGTGAGCTCTTGCTTATTGCACACTCGGCTGAGTTACGCCCTCGCCCGCGGCTCAGGCTGCAACCCACAGCCTTGTGTGCAATGAGCAACCTAAGCTAACTTGTCTCATAATGTACTATTGTTTTTTCCTTGCAAATGTGTTGAAAAACGTCGTATGAAACTCGTGAGCTCTGCAACCTAAGCTAACTTGTCTCATAATGTACTATTAATTTAATTTCCTAAAATATTATTTGACACCCGGGGCATGAGGAATTTTAAAAATTCTGTAAGTGGTCCGTGACTGCGAAAAATTTAAGAAACACTGCTGTAATGGAACTATCCACGTATATTGTAGGTATCACGTACTTTACGTAAGTTTATAAGTATATTCTATTAACAAATTATCAAGTAAATAACGAGCAGCAAATAGGGAACATGCATCAATTTTTTTTTGTATCAAAATCAAAAGTATAATGCGTGAGAAAATCAACTGTAATAATTAAACTTTTCTCTTGCGTTTTTTTCTCGTGATATAGTTACTTGAAGTTAGCATGCACACGCATGATATGTGCCATACAAAATATTATTTCTTATTCGATATTCTATACGACTCTTAAGTGCATTATATCCGAAAATGGAAAAAATAAATCTTTATATTCCCCTGTGTGATAAAATTAAAATAATAAGTATTTTTTTTATTTATTTTTCTATTCCATCATGTTTTTATACGTGTCCGCAGCGATCAAGCTCAAATTTATCAAAATCGGTTACTTATGCATATTCCCTATTATTGCCTTAAAATCTCTGGATACGCCCATGTATACCATTAATTAGGACCGAAATGAAGTGAACACAGTGCCCCATTGTGTGATAGTGTAAGTATGATTATGAATTCCTTGCATTACTTAATGAATTACGCAATTTGAATACCAATCAAGAACAATAAATACTTTAGTTATACTTAGATGCAAAGGCGTGTGTAATAATAAGTAAGTGGGTCTAATTATTACGATCGATCGAAACATGCCATGCATGATTGCCATGCCATGCCTAGTCGATTAAGACGTGTGAAAAGTTTGTTAGTTTTCTGGGTTTTATTTAAGTATAACTTTGAAATAGGTTTCAACTAGGTACCTAACTACCTACTACTTTTCTTGTTTTATCCATTACGATTTATGTAACACGTTCGCAATTGACATATACTAATTTACACCTGTGACATGTATGGTTAACTGCGCATTATGTGAGAATTATCACTTGTATAAGATAAACAAAACACTGTCATAGGAAAGTAATGTGCCGCCCATATACGATTATCTATGTCGAAATTGATGGAGGAAGATAAATGGCGGGTATCAGCTCTGTCAATCACGATCAAGAACGCGATTGTGCGATTGAATCAGATTGAATGTTTAAGTGAATATCCTACTAGACAAGTAGAGGCGGTGGCAAAAATAATTATAACTATGATAACATCTGTACAAGTAGTTGATAATTTAATAGTAATTCTAATAAATGAATATCTTTGGAACTAATAATACAACAAGGAGCTTTAAAAACAGAATCACTTTATACCATACTTAAATGTCATGATACTATTTATTCTGGGCTATTCAAACACTAGGTATAGTATACCTAACATTAGTTTTATTATAAGTGATCACGAAATTACCTACGCATGTATTCCACAACTAAAGCCACCCATCAGACCACGATTAAATGATAATAAAGTAAATCGCACAAGACAGAAACGGAAACAGTGTTGATGGCAGTAATTGAGTCGATTGGTAGGCGTGGGCGGCGATCGAGTGCCCGTGCCTCCTTCCTTCGGCGCGTTCCATTCCAACGCTGACCGGGCGCTATTATTGCAAACATTTACCAAATTCGTACCCGAGCTTCCACTCCCCGTTCCCATACTTGGAATAGGTACAATACCAACAACACGATAATAACTTTGTCCCAACTTTGTATGTTCTTTATTTGCTTTTGACCAAGGGTGTCGAAAACTGTTAGTATGGACTTCAATATAATATTGCCTGCCTCAAACGTTGCCCAATAGACATCTAATCAAAAGTCACCATTACCATACATGTATCTCAAGTCAGTACCTAGCTTACTCCGAAAAGCGAACTGTTGCGATTCTGAGATTGATTTGGAGCGATGGCGTGTGATTGCTTCGCCGCCATGACCCAAACAAGTTGCTATTTCGAGATAAATGCCGCCATAAACGGGACTGTCGACCGGTCAGGCGCCGTCTCGACGTCCACAATCATATGTTGCTTTCTAATAAATGCTACTCCATCAATTGAATCATTAAATTCCTTCATCTTTGACTTAGGCAAACTATCGGACTAGTTGTTTACTAAATAATCATGCATGCAAATGAACCACTTCGTGTGACATTCCGTTCATAAGATTTACGGAAGTCGTTTAATATTCTCATTAACAGTATACATAATGCGTGTTATCCTCAACGCTTGACACCCACTATTTACAGCTCTCGAGAATCGTTTACCGATACCATATTTGCACGCAAACCTAGTCCTACGCACGGCATAAGAAAACTAAAATACAGACTGTAGGTACAAAAAGGTAGCTACTACAAAAAGTTACCTTTATTAATGTGGTCGGTGCTCTATAAAACATCACGATATCAAATTATGTAATGCTTTTAACGACCGCCTTATTAAGAAGGTTGTATGTTTTGTTGTCAGATGGCTAAATGGGGAGACTGAGTGGGCGGAGCGGCCGCCGAGCAACGTGAGCAGAAAAACCCCAGAGAACGGAACTTGGCGATCAGCTAGCACCTTGGGATGGCAGGAGACTACGAGAGCGAGAGAACCACGGCGCTCAGAGAGTGCCTTGGAGAACAGCTCGGGGCTCACATGGCTGCAAAGACAGCAACAGAAACTCAGAGAGAGAAAAGAAGCTAGAGAAAGGGTCGCAAGGCTTCCTTTAGAATGGGATACTGCTCCATCTCGGCATATACGTCGGTCAGCCAGTCATAGGTAAACTATAAAAAATATAAAATTTTGCCTTGGAGTTTCAGGCTTAAAGAATCTCTCCTAAATCTCCTCTCTCTTTTGTTTTTAGGGTGGATGGCTATACCAGTGATACAACGGCGTTTGCTGACGATGACGACGACTTTAGTGTGCCTTTACACGTTAATACAACACGAACTGCCCTCAGGACAGATAGCATCAGTCCTCAAGCTCCTGACAGGTAAAAAAACATTTACAGTAATTTGTTTCAGTATATTCTAGCACAAAACATTGTTAAAAATATGTTATATTTTTCTAGAACCTCATCTAAAAAATTCATGTATGAAAAGATGACGATGCGCGAATGGAGTACATCCACGACCCCCACTAGTACCCAAGTGCCTGGCTTACTGTCACTTGCTGAACCTATCACTAACGGAGATAACATCGTAAGTAGAAAATCCAATACTCAATGTGTTAACAGTTGGTTAACAGAATGAAATAGTGATACTGCGCCATACATAAACCTAACAACATTCATTAGGTACGTTCTCATCTAAGGTACCTAACACAAAAAGTTGTTATTTACATAGTGCGCAATAATCTGTATCACCATTTTTTATTAAGCCATAAATTTTTACTACTGCAGTTAGGATAAGTAGCATATCCACCACATACTGTATATATCTGCCTCTGATTTTGTATTTTTGCTTTAAAAAACGGCACCTCGAAATAACGCTTTTTGTTTTGTCAGTCGTCGGTGTCACATTTACGTGCTGTTTTGGTTGGTAAGCGTTATCTAGGATATTGATCGAAGCTGATGCACGCTGTGTTAAAAACACATCGAAGAACCAAGGATAATATCGCTAATTCTTTCACCGGACGCTTTGATAGGTACGAGAGCGATCAGAGAGTTGGTCGCGGTCGGAGTCGCGCGCGGGCACGCCAGCGTTCCCGACGCACCCTCGCACGCCCTACCCGCCGACGCCCACGCCTTCACTCAACGCCCGCCCGCCGCGCTCGCCGCCAGTCACCAGGTATGTATCTATGCCATTGTCTATGTGTAAAATGTCAATGCCAAGGTCTTTAATGACCTTGAAGAAGCACTCTGTAAGATTAGAGACTCCTCGTGCATTTTTGACCATTGTTCAAGATCCGTGCCGAGATCTGAGGACTGAGCTGAGACCCAAACCTGAAAAAAGTTGTACAAAATGGCTTGAACTTGTCCGACACCAGCCTGTCGATTTTGCAACCAACTTACTTATAAGCTACTTTATCGTTTGCAAAAGATTTTACGTAGCTACCGTAGCAATCTAAAATCTTTAGTGATTAAAAAAATAGTACCTATCTATATCATTATCTCATTTAAGATTTAAAATGTCCGCGCAGTGAATTGAGATTCGAAGTGAGGTTCGAGTTTGGTTTCAGAATCGACACGGAGGCAGGCCTGGTTGATGTAGCCAAGTAGACTTGCTAACTTCAATGCTAAAAATCATTCTCCCTCCTCAGGAAAGAGCGCGAAGGCAGCCCCGAGTCGGAATACCGCACTTACAACGGCAGCTGCGGGTCGCGGCGCTCGAGCCTCGGCGGCAGCGCGGAGCCGCACCACGTCGCGCCCGACCGCGTGCGGTTCGCGCGCGACACCAGCCATTACTGGTACAAGCCCAACATCTCCAGGGACGACGGTAATTATCGCTTGATACCTTGTTGTAGCACTAAAATTCGACAGATGCCAGCATGACTGACACTGACGGATGAAAATACGACTTTTTTTGCCCAACAGAAACTGTAGAAATGTGTCATAACTAGATGTATCTACAACTCACAGTGATATGTGAACCAATTAAGCCTGTACATGTTGAGCGTTTTTAGTAGTGGTTTTAGCGTAGATAGATGTGCAATTGTGCACTGAGCTAAGTTACCTATCCGAATATGAAATTAAATGTCTGATTATTTTTTTCAGCTGTAACAGCACTCCAGCTGTTAGAAGAAGGCTCATTCATCGTGCGAGACTCGAACTCATTCCCCGGCGGATTCGGCCTAGCAGTGCGCGCCGGGCCAGCGGGCGGCGTCCGCCACTTCCTGGTCGAGCCCACAGCGCGGGGCGTGCGGCTTCGCGGCTGTCCGGACGAGCCTGTGTTTGGCTCGCTCTCGGCTCTCGTCTACCAACATACCGTCACGCCACTGGCGCTGCCAGTACCCCTGAGATTACCCGACAGGTTTGTTGGCTTTTGAAAACACTTCGGAATTATGGTAGTAGGTAGATACTTTCTACTCTTTACGAGGTTCAGAGGGTCTACGACACTGATTTTCAGCTGGGCCTAAAATGAGATGAGGGCGCCACTTTTTCATACAAAAAATTATAACGAAATTATCGAAATGTATGAAACAACTGATTTTTTTTCGTGATTTCAGAGTTGGTCTCATAGAAAAAGTTTTTCAGTTGGTCTACCTACTGAAATTGCCATTCTAACTATACTAAAATTAACACTAATAGAACAGAAAGACAATGTATGGGATTGACAGCAGCTATGAGTTAGATGTCATTCCCATACATTGTAATTTTCAAATAATACTAGTAGAATGGCCATTTGAGTAGGGGGGCTTATCTTTTCTTTTTCGGTTTCTTTATTTTTTGTGGGTTTCTCATTTAAATGATTGAAGATTTATAATTGGCCCATGTTAACTACACATTTGTTCTGAGAAATTATTAACACACAGAATTTCTGCCAAAACATTGTAGTGAAAGAGATACCCACGATAAGATTAGATACATTTAGCTTTATAAAATGTATGTTCGTATCGCTAGAGACCCATGGTCGGGGGGTAACGCAAACGCAGCTGCGCGGGCGCTGCTGGCCACTGGCGCGGCGTGCCACGTGCTGCTGCTCGGCTCCGAGAACACCGAGGCCCTCACCGGACCCGCGGCGGTCAAGAGGGCCGTGCACAATCTACTCATTAAAAAGGTGACAAGTGACAATCATTTATTTTATTATCACTAGCGACTGCCCGCGACTTCGTCTGCGTGGAAAGTATTTTTGCTATCCCTAAGAAACAATACTTTATTCTGGATGAAAGGTACCCTTTGTCCTACTCTGTAGCCCTGACAACGTGTATGTAAAATTTCGTGATGATCAGTAGGCGTAACAAACAAACAAACGGACTTTCGCATTTATAATATTAGTAAGAATGCTTAGATGACATGACATTCACTAAATTCCACGGACAATCCGCCTACGAAAGCCCAAGTGACGCTTTGTGATATGAATTTCCGAAACTCAACTCAGAAATATTTTATTTTGCAAGCATTCACAGTACAAAAAGTTGTAAAAATAAAACCAGATACTGGCATGCAAACAGTACCTAATATATGAAAATGACGCTAATTTACTATATTATAAGTATTACATTTTGCTTCCCATATTCATAAATGTGAAGTAAGCAAACTATATTCGTAAAATATTTACACTTCCTTGCATAGTGGTCATAGATACAATACTCATAAGACGCAAAATTAATACTGAACGGGATGGAGTGGGCGTGAACTGATGCAACAATACCTTTCGACCTTCATAGCACCACACATCATAATTACGTAAATGCGACCTTCACTGTGTTCCGTAGGCGCCAGCGCACGTGGTGCACTTCAAGGTGTTCGGCGGCGGCATCACGCTGACGGACGCGGCGCGCAAGCTGTTCTTCCGGCGACACTATCCGGCCAACGGCGTTTCTTACGCTGGCCTGGACCCTGACGATCGCCGGTACACGCACGTTGACAACGGAACTCAGGCTGAGAAGTGAGTCTAGATATGTCTTATCTTACATTAATTATTATTTGCCTTACTTTGTAATTTAGTTTTAGTTGCTCTGTATTTTGGTCACGGTCTGTAAGATTATTGCAATTTTCATAAAGTTTTGTGTTGTAAAACTGAAACTTCTAATAAATTATTATATGCATAAAATTTAAAAGTTTAAAAAAATTATTATGTCCGTTTTTTATACTAGTACCTATAGTATTATATTATTCCTACCTTCAATATTTAAGGTAGGTACTTTCCTTCCGCCAGGCAAAGTTTTGGGACACCCTGTATAAAACGGACATAAATTTATCACAATTTCAAGCTTTAGATTTTTTGACGAGGATATTGTCATATCTTAGACGTATTTTTAAGCTCAATTTTTTTTACAAAAGACAATTTGTAAATGTTGCTGTTGTTGTTCATCAGCCATTTTTGATGTCCCCACTGCTGGGCATAGTCTTACCTTATGGGTGGTAAGGAAGATGGGCCATAACCCACCACGCGGGCCCAATGCGGATTGGTGGGTGTTAACTGTTAACGACTGCAAATGCAGCCGGGACCAACGGCTTAACGTGCCTTCCGAAGCACGAAGGAGCTTGAGATAATACATTTTTGGTCACCCATCCCAAGACGGAACCATGCGAACGATGCTTAACTTCCGCAATCGCTGGGCCAGGCGCTAAACCACTGCGCCACCGAGCTCCACGGCTGTCCTGATTCAATCCGGATCCAATTTGTAAATGGTATCCTGAAATTCGCTCTCGTTGTGCGCAGGCGCATCTTCGCGTTTGTGGCGCGCGCGACTTCCGGGGGCGACAACCAGTGCCACGTTTTCGCCGAGCTCGAGCCGGAGCAGCCCGCGACCGCCATTGTCAACTTCGTCAACAAGGTAACTAATATTTAGATATAGATACATAACATACTCAGCGTTATAAACATATCGGTACCCATAGCACGAACAGCTTTGGAAATAAAACGCGCGTATGGAAAATTTCATTTCGCTTTTCGGCTGTAGATGGCGCTGTACAAATTTCCCATACAAAATTACTCCATCGAATTTATTACGCACGTTATTTTTTTTGGTAACTGTCCGTGCTAAGGGTACCTACTGGCATGTACTAAGTGGAAAAAAGGCAGTAAATTCGCCAGTAATGGAGTATTCAAATACTTTTAAGCGGAAATCTATGGAGCTGTTCCTTTGGTTATTATCTGGTTAATTACATAAATTAGCATTTTTTTTATAGGATCAGGTAAAATAATTCGCTTTCGCAAATTGTTCTTCTGAATAAATATACACTGAGATTTTGAGACGAGTAGGTATACTGTATCGAAAAGAAAAGAATCGAAAAGAATTTTAATAACATATCTAAGTGTCTATTCATCATAAATTATAGTAGAGGCTTGAGGTTTAAAAAATGTCGTTACTGTAAATCTTTCTTATGGTAATAATAATTATGTCAAACAAAAAAGGACAAAACCACAATTTGTCATTTGTCATGAGATAGTAAATAGGGAGACAGGATCTACATTATAAACTTGTCATTATTCTGTAATAACTACCTACATTTACTTTTTCCGTTTCACAGGCACTGCTGGGAAATTCGCAGAAGAGAGACATCCTATAAACTTGCAAATCCGCATCGGATGAGTCGGATCACATACTTTTCACTAAGAAAATATTTCGATCATTGTAAAAATACTCGTGGTTAAAGTGTGAAACACGCCTAAGTAATTAAATTTACTTTCGGGAAATAAGGATCGTGGATTAAATTCAGTTGTTATTGTTTAGTAAATAAATAATATCTTAATGTATTTCTTGTCAATACGCTTCATTTTCACCAAGTACAATTAACCATATAAATAATAGAAGTCGATTATTATGATAATTATATTTACCTACAATAATATAGGATAGGGGAAAACTAACTAGTCTCATATAAATTAATAATATAGTGTAGTGATATTATGTGTGCCTAAACATGTTGTAATAAGTACATAAACCACACATTTACAACGACTACGGTGTATTATGTCAATTACCCCGTTCTAGCTTTGTAAAGAATCGCATTTTGTGCATCACAAATAAGTAGAAACAGATCATTGACTGCCACATGCCACGAATAATTTTAAAGAGTACAACGAATTATGGATTTTCAAAGTTAAACTATTGCCTACATAGAGTATACTTGTTAATACTGCGATGGATGCGGGTTCTAAATAATTATATAAGATAATCAAAGTTATAATATTATTTTACTAAAGCAACAGGCAAAAAATTATACATTGCCATTTGGTGGACTTTTTGTACACATCTACAAACAAGAATGGATGAAATACTTATAAATGAATGTGCTTAGGTGTATGGTCTGTGTGTATAAATTATTTAATATTTAAAAGTATACTAGAGCCATAGGGAAATGCCTTAACAGTGATCTTTGTTATTAAATATAATTAAATATATTTTAATGTAGGTACGGCGATACCGATTTCGTATCGAGAATCATTTAATATAACACTTTGTAATAAATAACTGTTTTAAATGTATTTATTGGTTATAATTATATTACATTCATGAGACCATTAAAAAGTGTTTTATTTCTCTACATTACTAATCAAAACAGAATAGATAAGACACATTAATATTTACTCTATTTTGTCTTTAACTATAAAGAAACATCATACCAGCCAATAAATTGACATTTCATTTTAGAAGGGTGTCTAAAGAGAGCTTTATTAGACAGTTTAATTAAGTAGTGTGACAGGGTTTAGGGTTGCCTCTGTGTTTGCTGGTGGTTCGTTTGTGGGCGTGAGTCTGTCAGTCTTCGGATCGCCCGAAGCGCAGATGTCCATAGTCGTCGAAGGCGTCGTCGGCGCGTGCGGCGCGCCGCATGAGGCTGTAGTCGCGGTACAGCGGGCGCAGTCGCAGTTCGTCTTCGTCGTCCGGTGCAGCCAGCCTGCGCAGCCCTGTCCCTTCGCAGTAGCGTAGGAAAAGCGACAGTGTCACCGCCACCGCCAATGCGACGATTGTTAGAACTCGCATTTTGTTTGCCACCTATGAAAAATATGTGCTTAATAAGTACCTAGTAACTAGGCTCGACTGACTAAGTCTAGCCGGTTTCGAAACCTATTATATAACAACAAATTACATATATAACAACTAAAATACCATCTGAATTTTTCAATATACTCGCTGTAATCCGTAAAAAAGGTTTTATTTCTAATGAACTGCACGCGCGAAAGCCTTAGAAGTGTAAATATAGGTAGGTAATGTTTTTCATATTATGATAAGGTCAGTTTCACAAATTCCAGTTATTTATGTTCCATGATTATTTAAATAAAATAGAAAATAGTCTCACGGTGTATTTGTAAACAAAAATCTTGACTGTAAAATAGGTATAAGGATCACGGTTCCGAATATTATTGATCTATTCTAGGTATCTACTTAATAGTAGATATTTTATAGAATTTCAATGTAAGTACCTACTTCTATTTTTAAATTCAACATCTACCAAGTATCTACCAAGCAAGGAGCTAAGTACTAAATCCATGGGGTAGTGTTATCCAGAACCTCTGAAGTAGGTCCGGAGTAACAAAAACAAAAGTTTAAACGTCGTCCCTGGATAACTACTTAGGTACTATACTATCAAACATAATTTTCAATAAAGAATATTACATACAAACATACTTACAAGATACACGCGAAAAACATAACCCTTTCTTTGCAGTCGGGTATAAATATGGGAAAAGGCGCGCAGGTTTTTTTTTTCACACGCCCAATGCAAAAATATTTTGCGAACAAAGGGGCGAGTGAACATACGGCCTACTTCAAAATTATAATTTTAAGTGATTAAAAAGTCAAATATTTTGATATTTTATATGTAACAAAATATTGTGAATTATGAATAATTTGATAATAATAAGTATTTTTTTGACTTAATTAACGTTGAACGTACACATTTATTTATTCCAAAAATGTATCTATAATAATTTTCAGCGGCATAGAACCTCTCTGGACGCCTCAACATGACCACGACCGCTCTGCCAAGAGTGAAACGACGAAGAAGAAGAAGAGAACCTCTTTGCTGTTATACTAAAAGTTAACCAAACGAAGTTAAAAACACAACTATTAGGAAATTACAATATATTAATTGTATATTATCCCGATTTAGCATCCTAGTCGAAAACTCTAAATTGCCTACGGGCATAAATACGATCAAATAGCAATTTAGAGAGTTGCCACCCGTACCTATAATAAGTTCAATTTTAACAGTGAATTTGCACAAATAACGGAAAGATTAACATTGTTTATGATTTTAACCCGACTGCAAAGAAAGGGTTATGTTTTTCGCGCGAATCTCGTAAGTATGTTTGTAAGTGTGTTTGTATGTAATATTCTTTATTACCTCATATCTTTCAAACGGCTGAACGGATTTCTATGATTACTTATATGATTAAGATATCGTTAGATTTGTCTTTTCAGCCCAAGTGTTCTTAAGAAGGTGGCGCTATAAAAAAAACACTTTTCACTACGTATAATAGCTGTACCTACGGTGCTATTATACGTAGTGTAAAAAAAAATTTTAGAATACTGCAATATGGGTGTCATATTGAAGGGCATATTGTAAGGATTTCAAAAAGGTCATGACCGTAATATATAATAACTAAAAAGAGATAAATTAAAAACCCGCCTGCATAAAAAGACAAGTCAACTGAAAAGATGGAAACAAGATTAAATATTAAAGGCAACATGTCATAATAACATGCAGTCGGAGGCATATAATTCAAATCATTCATAATGTCACTTTCTTTATGCATGCCTCCGACGACTGCATGTTATTATGACATGTTGCCTTTAATATTTAGTCTTGTTTCCATCTTTTCAGTTGACTTGTCTTTTTTGAATTGGAATATCTTAGTGTTCAGCTTCAGCGCCAATGAAATCGAACGCAAATATTGTTTGAATAAAGACTGACTGGTACGCCGGCTGATTAAAAAATAGAAATCAAATTAAAAACGCGCGAGTGGACGAAGGTACGTATTAACTACCTAACAAAAAAGTTCAAAATTAGTTATGAGTGTTTGCAAATTATGTTAAAGCCTGAAATGCGCATTTTGCTAGGATCTGTACTTTTGACACGAAACCAAAATTTGCGTGTTTTGAGCTCATCAGTCGATTTACCATCACTTAAATTTTATGTTCATGCAAAAAAGTTGTTTTTTTCAGATTTGTCAGAAAACACCATTTGTTTCCTTTTAAAAAACAAGATAATAACAATGTTTATAATCACAATTTTTAACACTAAGGTTTGTTTGATGCGATTTAATTCACTAATAAAACTAAAACAAAAAAGTTTTTTTTTATAATTAAGTAGGTATGTAATAAATACGATTAATTATAAAAAAGATAATAGTACCACAAAAGAGGATTTATAGGAGTACTTACCTTGATGAACGTAAGCCTCGGTAAAGAATGGCTGACTGTAACAATAAGCTCGGTTTATATACTTACTGAATTCACCCTGTGGAAAAACATCTCTCCCTTTTTTAATATTCCCCTCGCGTGCCGTTTGTTCTGAAAGTACAGCGAAAATTGACACATTTCAATTATTTTAAACTCCGTAGATTGATGCGATTAGTGGCTGAAAATTATTCATCTCGATGCTGAAAATTATTTTCTCCAGATTATGAAGGTTCTACGGTATACAGAGTTCCAGGAATTATAAGCGCGGGAGGATAATTCGAAGAACTGTGGTTTCTTATACAGTTGCTGACTTTTGTAATTTCTTGGGATATAAGCAAATCACATGCATTTTCCGTATTTTCTCATAATTATTGATGGAAATTCTTTGAAATAGAATGAGTCTTATCAATTTTATGGTTGTCAATGTACCTATAGTCTGATACATTAATTGTCACTTACTGTGTGTACTTGATTAAGTTAAAATATAGTTTATTTATAAGAATTAATATGATTTTGATATAACATTTTTAGGTGGACTCCATACTTATTGGAGCCAAAATTGCGATAAACTTTTGCTTTCGCCTTGATATAAGTTAAGTGTACCTAAGTAATTGATTCAGATTTCATGTTTCTAATTTTACACGTGTTGTCGTCGTGTTTTATACAGTAAAGCTAGGGTTTCCTAGGATGACGGTGCCGTTATATTACGGCCGTATCTCGGCACCGTCATCCTAGGAAACCCTATCTCAAAGAAATAGGCGCAGGCGAAAAATATTCAAAGTCCTAGCTTAACCCACTGAGCAAGTAATCACTACGTTTTCTGTAACCACAGTTTTATTTTAGTACATTATGAGACAAGTTAGCTTAGGTTGCTCATTGCACTTAAGGCTGTGGGTTGCAGCCCGAGCCGTAGGCGAGGGCGTAACTCAGCCGAGTGTGCAATAAGCAAGAGCTCACGAGTTTCATACGACGTTTTTCAACACATTTGCGAGGAAAAAATAAAGTAATTTATCACACAGCAACAAATATGGCAAAAAGACAAGTCGACTGAAAAGATGGAAACAAGATTAAATAAATATAAAAGGCAACATGTCATAAATAACATGCAGTCGGAGGCATGCATAAAGAAAGTGACATTATGATTATGAATGATTGAATTATAT
The DNA here is from genome assembly GCA_950108535.1 of Agriphila straminella. Taxonomy (NCBI): domain Eukaryota; kingdom Metazoa; phylum Arthropoda; class Insecta; order Lepidoptera; family Crambidae; genus Agriphila; species Agriphila straminella. The sequence goes on from OX467308.1 coordinate 11,092,449, forward strand.
GCCTCCGACTGCATGTTATTATGACATGTTGCCTTTTATATTTATTTAATCTTGTTTCCATCTTTTCAGTCGACTTGTCTTTTTATGCAGGCCGGTTTTTTTTTTTTTTTTATTTTTTTTTTTATTTATCTCTTTTTAGTTATTCTTATTATATATTACGGTCATGATATACCTTTTTGAAATCCTTTTAATAAGCCCTTTAATTTGACACCCATATTGCAGTATTCTAAAAAATATTTTTTTTTTTCACTACGTATAATAGCACCGTACAGCCGCCATGTTGGTTTTTTTATAACGCCACCTTCTTAAGAACACTTGAGCTGAAAAGACCAATCTAACGATATCTTAATCATAGAAATCCGTTCAGCCGTTTGAAAGATATGAGGTAATAAAGAATATTACATACAAACATACTTACAAGATACGCGCGAAAAACATAACCCGCAGTCGGGTAATAAAATAAAAACAAAATATGATAATTATGGGAAAAGGCGCGCATGTTTTTTTTTGTTTTTTTTCACACGCCCAACGCAAGAATATTTTGCGATCAAAGGGGTGAGGAGCATACAGCCTACTACTAATACTTCAAAATTATAATTTTAAGTGACAAAATGCAAATATTTTAATATTTTATAGCAAAATATTGTGAATTATGAATAATTTGATAATAATTATATATTTATTTGACTAAGGACTTACACATTTATTTATTCCAAAAATGTATATGAATTTTCAGCAGTATAAAACCTCTTTGTTGTCAAAAAAATAACTGTATTACCCGGCTAAATTAGGAATGCTCTGTTTACTCGCATAGAACTTGCAGTAAGGTACTAATTTAACTTTGTAGGGTTATTCTATTACGAACTATTGTTTTATATATTATTGCACGCGTTTGTTATAGCTCGGTTTATGGCCCTAAAAGCGATGTAATAAGGCTCACTTTACGAGCAAGTGTGTTGAAAATGATGTTTATTATGGATACCCCTTTGTTCATCCCACAGATCAAGAAAAAAGGTTTCTTGTTCTGTGGTTCATCCCATGTTTCACCTTTTATTTTTTAAAGATTTTTTAATCTCTGCCTTTTCCCGCCTTAAAGAGACAATTTAATTTTGTCTATGAAACAATTATTAAAAAACAAAGTTAACTGCTTTGCTTTACAATTTTATTTTTGTGAGTGTTTGTTAAACATTTTGTTTAAAACATCACAATGAAAGAATTCGACAGTTTCGAACAATTATTTTTAGAACTTGTAGGAGAGTATCAATCAATTAGTGTAAGTAAAAGTAAATAGAATTTGATTTTGGATATAAAGTACTACAATGCGATTAAATTGACAATGACAGTGATCTGCTGCAACTGCACTCGTTAATGTTAGGCAAGGAGCAAATTTTACGGATTTCAATAAGTCAATTTGTAGGTACCGCATTAGTTCAGTTTTACTTAATCGCATTGTACTTAATACTTATTTTTTACTTTTTATTATTACCACATGAATATAAGTAATAAGTAGTAAGTTAAGTAGGTACTAAACGTACTTATAGGTATTACTTATTTACCTAATTTAAGTAGGTTTTTTATTATTTTGTACCTACTTTGGAATAAGTAGATTTTTGTTTATAGGTAGGTACCTACCTAACCGATTTTATTTAATTATATTACTTTACTCTTTGATTTTATCTCTGGGTAACGACGTTATATAATAAGCATAATGAGCAGCAATTTTGTGTTTGTTTTTTATCTTAAGTACCTATATTGTTTTGAACTGTGCTAAGCCTTAACAATGTTTTTAATAAAGGAAAACATATTTTGAAAATATAAGTAAAGTACTTACCTAAGTACTTACTTAGTTTTGACTAGGGTAAATTTTTCATACTCCTACTTACAACCATAGACTATTTTGTATACTTACCTAATTTTATTAAAATCTGTTAGTTGCAGTTAACAGTACATACCTAGCTTAGCTCTTTACTCTCAACAATGCAATGCTGCAGTTTTAGTAGTGCAGCTGTAACATATATATTGATTTGAATCAATATTTATGTGAATTTAGAGATAGTTCCAGAGGTAATAATAATATTGGTAGGTAGGTAGGTACTTACTTATGTTTTTTGTAATAGAATATTATAAAACTTCCTTCATTTTTTTACTACGTACACCTAGAAGTTATATCAATTTATACGTGTTACAAAAAAAACCCTACCTAATGCCGAATATAGTAGATAGGGATCACCAAACTGAACAGGTTTTAATATGAGACCAACTCTGAAAACGCAAAAAAATCTGCTGTTTTGTTTCATACATTTTGATATTTTCGTTACCTATTAATTTTTGTATTGAAACAGCTACTTTTTTCGCGATTTCAGAGTTGGTCCCATAGTAAAAGTTGTTCAGTGTGATGGTCCATATGTACCATATTATATTCGGCTTTATAAGGCTATAGTCACAGAATATTAATTGCTATAGTGGCCGCCCGCGGCTTTGTGTGTATGAAAGTTTTTTGATATCCCTGGGAACAATACTATTTTTCGGGATGAAAGGTACATTATGTCCTTTTCTGTACCCCTGACGTGTAAGTATGTAGAATTTCATGATGATCGGTTCAATAGTTAAGACGTGAAGGCGTAACAAAAAAACAAACTAAGTGAAACTATATTAGTAAGGATTACCAAACACTTATGTATTCTGTGACTATACCGGGTCATTTTGTATTAACCATCCAAATTTTGAGGATGTGTTCAGTCCATGAAACTTTCTCTAAGGAACACATGGCCAAATATGTAAAAAACAAATCGACTACCTATCCATACTAATCAAAGAGATCACGTGATCAATTTAGTGTGGTATGACCAAAATTTTGTGGCGAAATTCGACACATGTTTCTTAGAGAAAGTTGTTTAGTTTCATGGACCGGACACATCCTTGAAATTTGGATGGTATGTTCAAAATGACCCGATATATCAGAGCTCTGAACTTCGGCTCCGGGAGGCCCTTCGCACGGAGGCAACTCGCGCAGAGGCCGCAGAAGCCGCTCGTGAGGCCGCGGAGCGATCGGCCTCTGAAGCCAGGAACACTGCTGCGGCGGCGGCGGCCAGCGCTACCCAGGCGGCAGCAGTGCTGTCGCAGGCGCAGGAAGAACTCACGGGACTCAAAATACAAATGGATTTGGCGGTAAGAGCAGGTTCAGTCAGTTTCTTCGTGCTAGGTGATATGCCGTGACAACCTTTAATTAAGACAGCACAACTTTGATATTCATACTTACTTCTATTTTTCATTTGCGATCAACTACTTATGTCATAAAGAAATAATTAGGTAAATAAATAATTAGGTAAGTCCATTATTTTACCAAAGAAAGAGATTTTATCCTATATAATAATTCGTCACGCGGATGTTTTTATTTTTTCACTACCTACTTTTTAATTCTGTAGGTACTTTAGTGAGACTTGAAAATCTCCCATGCCATTACTCTATCTATCGTAAGTATTTTATTGATGTCATTACTTTATATAGGAACGTCAACGAAGTCTGTTAGAAGAACGTTGCGCAGAGATGACCCAGCAATTGAGCTCTTTGGAGAGAGAGCTGCAGTCGCTACGGCCACTGCAGCCCGCGCAAGCTGCGTTACAAAGACAATACGCTGAGCTGAACGAGCATATCAGAAAAGCCACTGAGCAGGCGCGCAAGTACGTAGCTTTTTTATTTTTGACAACATTTTGAAAGAGTTACGCAGAGATAGAGCAAGTTCGCTCGTTACAGAGAGAGAGAGATATTTGTGTATCTGTACGGTAATGTTGGAACAGTTGCAACCTATCCAAGAATGCCAGTCAGTCTGCCACTCTCTGGGGATCATGATAATGGAGATTTCTTTTCAATCAATTTTAATCTATTAGGCTCTCCATCTACTAAGTTTGAGATTCGGTGGCTGAAATTTTACAAAAAGAGTTGTTAGAAATAATAAATAAATCAGAGTAAATTAGGTTTATTTTACTCACTTGCATCTGTAAACACAGTTAATATAAAAATGGAAATAAAAAATATATAAAAGAAAAATTCACAAAAAGCTTCCCGGTAGCGAGTCTTCCCGGCTGGAAGCAGAACTGCGCAGAGTCGAGAGGTGCGCAAGCGGCGGTTTTGAGTTGCGTGAGCGAGCGCGCCTCGCCGCCGCAGCGCACGCGCGCGAGCGGAAGCTCGCCGCCGCCGAGCTGCAGCACCTCACCAAGGAACTGCTGGCTGCTAACGGTGAGACCAAGCTGCAAAGAGTATCGAGCTTAATAAACCCGGCCACATACAGACGAAATCCTGATTCGGAATTCCGAACGGAATTTCGATAATGTAGGTATTAAGATTCCGTACAGAAAAATCCCGCATGTGTGTCCATAGATTTGTATAGATTAGCTGCGCTCGGAACTACGTGTGTAATTCCGTTAGTCTAAGTCGGCTTTTGAGTTACATACAACAACAACAAATTCAATTAACTCATCTTTAAAAAATCGGTCAAGAGCGAGTCGGACTCGCACACCGAGGGTTTCCGTACCATCATAATAAATACACTGCAGAGCTATAGAATAATAAAATTATTATTGCAGTATTAGGTCAGCACCATCTCTTGACCGATAGTGGAACTAATTTAATTTTTCTAAGGTCAGGGCCATCTGTTGACTGGTAGAAGAACTAATGAATTTTTTGTTTGTTTTTTGAATTTCTAAAAAAGTGTGTTATATAGAGACATCGTTTTATTTTTCCTGTAATCTTTACATAAACTACTATCACATAGAATTATTTCAGATTTTCTCTTTGCAAACTTCGGAGATAAGGGGGGGGGGAACGGTATTTTATTTGTACATTTTTCATCATAAGTCGAAAACTATGCGGCCTAAAAAAAAAAAGGTTTTAAAATGTGCAAACACATCTCTTTCATATGATACCCCACATTCCCTAGTCGCCCCACTTAAATTTTTTAAGACTCCAATTCATTCCCTGTTGTAAAAAAATATTTTTTTTTTTAATTCTTTCTTATTTGCAAAATAGTTGGGCAAACGTCATCTTAAACTATTCCAAATTTCAAGTTGATACCATTAGTAGTTCTCGAGATATCCAGCTGTGACAGACAGACAGACTGAGTCACACCATAAGGGTTCCCGTTTTTTTGGTTTTGGTTTTTTTACCATTTTGGTACGGAACCCTAAAAATATGAGGTGGAACCAAATGATGTGATGATACTGAAACAGGTGACAGTCAGGTAGATAGATACTTACATTACATCACATAATTTGGTTCCAGCTTATATTTCCATCCTTATTATATTTCAATAGGTAATATTTTCTTGAATTACAGGTTTCTTTTAAGTATATTTCTTTGCGGTTTGAGAAAATTTAATGTCAATTTTACCGAAATAACAAAAAAATGTTTTACTTCAATTAAGAAAGGAAAAACTTAGCTTATAATCCTACTTAGGTAGGTAGGTACTTCACTACTGATACGAATTAGTTACTTAATGTAAGTACCTAATCCAACCCAATTTTTTTATCTCTTATAGCTGAAATAGCAAGACTGGGAGTCCTCGTAGCCGAATTGCAACTTCGAACGTCAAAGGATTCAAACCATAAAACAAAGGATGTCGAGTCCGAAGCGCTGATAGAACTCCGCGCTACTCTCGAATCCGAAAGAGCCGGTTCAGCGCGGCTGGAGCGAGCTTTAGCCGCAGCGCTGGCCGACAATGCGGCTCTAGCAGCAAGTCTACATGCCAATGACAACGCACCTTCTTCAGCTCCACTTACTCCAAACTCGGCCGCTACCAATATAGGGGCTATAGATTCTTTCCTTGCAGATTGATATGATACGTTTTTAGTTATTACATTTAGACTTGGGTAAATTATTTTCTGTACCCTCTATTTATGTTTAAGGCGGTTGTATGACCGAAAGTGGCGAGTATTTAAAAAGTTATTAATAGAAAAAGATTTTATCTTGGAGATTTTAGGGCCCATGGTCTAGTATTTTTAGAAGGTATCACTACATGACCTCGTAGTCATTCGTAGAAGTAGATAGCAAATGTGTCAAAAACGGCCACTTTTAGCAGTTTTGCTATCTACTTCTAGCAGTGACTACGAGGGAATGTAGTGATACCTTCTAAAAATACTAGACCATGGGCCCTAAATCTCCACGATAAACATGATTAAAATTGTGTATTAGAATTATAATATTGAATATAATTCACCGCGGCGCCACTTTCGCTCAGGGTACCACCTTAAGGCGCTGTGGTAGGGAAACTAGCGCCGCCACTATATTTATTTTTATTACTCGTAAACCAAGTCAATATTAAAAAAAGCTCATCTAATAATTTCTTAAATTTAAAATCCATAATTGCCAAAAGTGGCCACTTTGAGCGAAAATGGATTTTAAAACTTACAGAAAGAATGAAAACTGTTGAAGAGTTATTCAAAAATATTAGAGACAATTTAAGAAATTATTAGATGAGCTTTTTTTAAATATTGACTTGGTTTACGAGTAATAATAATTTGGCGTAGGTACTTAAATGAAAGTCTCGATTTATCAGAAGGAATGAATTTTTATTGCTTTACTATCGTATTTTAAACAATTTGAAATATTGCACTTAGATACTAATTAGAGATTTCCAAAATTATAAGGTACCTACTCCAATTATACAAAATAAAAATATCGACGGTGGTGTTGATATCGCCTATACAGTTACGCACACAGGGACAGATCTTCTCCACATAAATACTGCGCGCAAACCAGCTGCGCTCCAGTAACAAGGTAACAACATCGACGTCGGACGTATGTCGCTTGGAGAAATGCGCCGGGGCTCGCCACATAAATATCTCGCGCCGGCGCGTGAGCCGCTCAGTCAACGGGCGCGCTCCGTGCGCGGCAGATGTCTTATGTATGACAACGTGGTAGGTGTGTCACTACATTACTCCCCCGCTAGCGAAGCGTACCGGTGGTTTCGATACTCGGCCCGATCTCGTTATGTGTTGTTGATCGATGTTGCATCTGTTTCTCTCTTCGCTCATCGTTAGTTCGTTGTTGGTGTAGAAAGCCGGTTTCAATCGATCTATTGATATGTTTACAACTTTGTTCGGTAGCTGTATTGTGTAGTGCTTCTCATGTCTCTCGATGACTCGATACGGCCCGTTATAGGTAGAAACGAGCGGTTTGCTGTATGCGTCGTTGCGAATGAAGACGTGTGTGCTCGACGGTAGCTCCTTGTGAATGAAAAAGGCTCGTGATTGCGCTGCATTCCTTTGCGTTTGCGCTTTTTTTAATGCTTCGCTGAGGTCGAACGTGAACTGTGATGACGCATCGGTTTGTTTACATTCTTCTCCGTAGAACTCGCCGGGTACTCGTAATGCTTGTCCATATAATAGTTCGGCGGCGCTCCTTCCGATGTCCTCTTTGATACTGGCGCGAAGTCCCAATAACACAGTTGGTAACTCGCGTACCCAACCGCTACAGTTTAGTTTAGCAGCTAAAGCGGCTTTGAGCGATCGGTGCCAGCGTTCTATCATGCCAAGATGCTGGAAACAGCACTTGTTTAGCGCTCCTCGACTTTTCCCGAGCTTTTGATGGTATTAGTGTTCCGTTGCTTCTTTCCAAGCTTGCATATTATGGATTAGATCATAACTCCCTGAAATGGTTTGATAGCTACTTCAAATGCCGCACTCAAGCTGTAAAGCTTATGGAGCCGAATGGTAATTATTCTTTTTCTGATTTTAAGTCGGTGTGCAGGGGTGTACCTCAGGGCTCTATTTTGGGACCTTTGCTGTTTGTGCTGTATAGTGCGGATATTGCGAACGTTATTACAAACTGCAGATATCATCTGTATGCAGATGATGTACAGTTATATATTTCATCTCATCCTTCAAAGTTCAGTGAAGCTGTAGTAAAATTGAATACTGATCTTAACTGTATTGCGCAGTGGGCTGACAGAAACGCATTAGCTCTTAATCCACTAAAATCTAAATATATGATTCTGGGTTCTAAGGGGCAGCTTTCGAAAATTGATCACAGCTGCTTGAATGTGTCTATTCGAGATGAACCGATTGAACGTGTCAACGAAGCAAGGGACCTTGGTATAATACTTGACAGCAATCTACGCTTTGAGACACACGTAGCTAATTTGGTGCGATCATGCTTCTATCGCTTAAAATTGCTTTATAAGATTCGTCATCTACTAAGTGAACAGGTTCGTATAGCTTTGTGCGAGTCATTAATACTCTCCAAACTCAATTATGGTGATCTTGTATATGGACCACGATTGTTATCCAGTACTCAGAGGCAGTTACAGCGAGTGCAAAACGCTTGTTGCCGTTTCTGTTTCAACATACCGCCGCGTAGTCACGTTACTCCCTACTTAAATAGGTTCTCCATTCTTAAGATTAGTTTTCGTCGACATATACGTCTTGCTGGGTTATTATTTGACATCATAAAATATAATGAGCCTAAGTATCTTTTTTCTAAGTTGAATTTTATGCAGGGTCGTGGTGGTAGCAGTATGAGACCGAGGCGCATAGTGTTGTCTACCCAACATCACCGTACGGTAGCTTTTACTGGCAGTTTTCGATACCAAGCGACAAAATGTTGGAACACCATTCCACCCCCTATAAGACGTATGTGTAAGACCTCTCTCAAAAAATACCTTAAACTAGAATTTTTAGAAAAACAGAAATTAGGATTAGTGAATGTTTACTAGCTTGGTATTGAAACTAATTGATTTATTTATACTGGCCCCTTGGTATGTTGTACATAGCTGCGAGTATGCCATAATTGATATTATTGCTTAAGCTTACATAATTATATTTACCTAATTAAATTACTCTAAATATTTTCTTGTTGTACCTACTGCTCATTTATTATTCACGGTGCCACATTATATTACCCACTACTTATCTAAAATATCTACTTAAATGTATATATATAATATATATATCTTTTAATGTATTGAAGTACACTCTTTTGTTTTGTGTTATTGCTTGCGACCAAACGATGACAGGGGCTCGGCTGAAAATCAGTGTCTGGTTCCTCGGAACTATCAACACTGAGCTTGAGTTCCTTTTCAGACTGCCACTGCTGCACACTCCGGTACGGTATTATCTTGGACAATGTTTTTAGGTTAAGTTATCACATTTTTTGCATTTTCTCAAGTGTTCCAGTTGTTGTTGTTGTTGTTGTTGTGTGTTGTAGTGGTATATGAATAAAATTTTTATCTATCTATCTATCTACCATTCGCTTGTGGGTGGTAGGCAGTAGTTCGAGTGCGATGTATTCCCATCCTCTGCATTAATTTGTTGAATAGTTCCGATTCAAATTGCCGGCCTTGATCAGTGGTTATAATGGCGGGGCAACCGAATCTCGCAATCCATCCGTTGTAGAAAGTGAGTGCAATTTTTTCAGCCGTGATGTCTTCAATAGGGTAGGCTTCAGGCCATTTGGAAGCTCGGTCAATCATCGTCAATAAATATCGGTATCCGTCACACGAGCTTAGGGGTCCCACGACATCAATGTGGACGTGGTATAGTCTATCAACTTCGCTGAATGATGCGATCGGCGCTTGCGTGTGTTGTTGTACTTTCACACGTTGGCAGGGTACACAGGTTCGGGTCCAGTGGGTGACGTCGCGGTTCATCGACGGCCAGATGTAGCGGGCTGCTACCATACTTATTCCCGGGTGACTAAGGTCGTGAATCGCTTGAAAAGCTATTTTTCTGAATTCTTGAGGTAGGTATGGTCTGCTTGTTCCAGTACTTGTTTCACATACAATCTTCGTTTTTACGCCGGGAAAAGATAAACTTTTGAATTGAAGTCGCTTGTTATTTTGCAGATTTTTCAATTCTTCATCTTTTTCTTGTTTTTTTCCTAACGCTTCGTAGTCGATCGGCGATGGACAGGCGATAGTTTCAATACGAGATAAGGCGTCGGCGACTTGATTTTCTTCCCCACTTATGTGTTGTATATTTGAAGTGAACTGGCCGATGTATTCTAAGTATCTTGTGCGCCGCGGTGTTTCGTTTTTACTGTTTGCAGTTAATGCGCCAATCAGTGGTTTATGATCGGTATAAATAATTAGGTCTTGTCCTTCAAACATCCGACGAAAATGCTTGACTGCCATATAGATAGCTAACAGCTCCCGGTCGAAGGTACTGTATTTCTGTTGCGCTTCGTTGAATTTTTTTGAATAAAATCCAAGTGGCTTCCAGTGACCGCCGCCGGGCGTTTTCTGTTGTATTACAGCTCCAGCACAGGAGTTTGATGCGTCCGTCATTATAGCGAAGGGTTCGGTCGCCGACGGGAATGACAACAAAACAGCGTTCTTGATATCTTCTTTGCATTGATTGAAGGCTTGAATTGACTTGTTGTCCCATGATATTCTTGTTTTGTCGTTTTTCTTGCTGTTATGAAGATATTTGTTTAGTTCTTTTTGATGTTCGGCCGCCTTAGGAATATTTTCTCGGTAGAAATTAATCATTCCTAGGAATCTTCTCAGGTCTCGGACAGTTTGTGGTTGCGGGTAGGATGTGATGGCCACAATCTTCTCTTCGGTGGGTTTAATGCCTTCCGGTGATATCGAGTAGCCCAGAAAATCTAGATTTGTTTGTCCAAATAGGCATTTAGCGACGTTAATCTGCAGACCGTGGTCGCGGAGGCGCTTGAATACTTCTTCTAGGTCTCTTCTATGCTCTTCTTGGCTACTGCTTGATATCAAAATGTCATCGACGAATGGAAAAACTGGCAGGCCTCTCAATGTGTTGTCGATGTGCCGTTGAAATGTTTGGCCAGCGTTTCTCAAACCAAAGCACATTTTCGTGAATTCAAAAAGGCCAAATGGAGTTATAACTGCTGTCTTCTTTATATCTTCTTCACGATTTCTGAGCTGATAGTATGCTTTGTGCAGGTCTATTTTGGAAAATATTTTCTTGCCTCGTAGGTTGAGAGTGAAGTTGTGGAGCCGGGGGATCGGGTACCGATCGGGTACCGTTACAGAATTCAGCTTTCTATAATCGCCGCATAATCTGTATTTTCCATCTTTTTTCAGTACCATGTGAAGTGGGCTGGCCCATGGGCTGCTCGAGGGACGACAAATGCCTTGTTCCATCAATGCTTGGAATTCTTCTTTGGCTATCTTGAACTTGTGGGGCGGGAGCGGTCTGGCTTTGGCGTAAATTGGGGGGCCGACGGTTTCAATGTAATGTTCAACTTCGGAGTCAACTTGCTTTTGAAATCCAGGCCGTGTGATTTCGATGTATTTTTCCAGCAAGTCGTGGTAAGGTTGGCTGCCATCTATGGTGCGAATACTTCCGATCGTGCTGGGCGTGACGCTGCCGGTGACGCATAAATCGGTGCGTTTGTCGATTAATTTTCGCTCTCGCAGGTCAACTATGAGGTTGTGATGTCTCAGGAAATCGGCGCCTAATATCGGCTGGCCGACTGCCGCTATCACGAATCTCCAGCTCAGTGGACGTCGAAGGCCGATATTCAGTGTCATCGTGCGTTCTCCAAATACTGGTATTGCTGTTCCATTGGCGGCGTACAAGTGGTTACTTGGTGGTTTCTTTTTTTCAGTCGTGCGTGCAGGGAGGACTGAAACGTTCGCGCCGGTGTCGATGAGGAAACGTAGGCCCGTAGTAACATCCTTGATAAAAAGACGGTATGATATTTCGTCGACTGCTGCCCCCGTCGTAGCTTCAGTCTTAATTAGTTTTCCGACTTCTTGTTGTTATCAAAATTGCACGGCGCTCGGCATCGGTACGAATCTTGTCCGAACTTGCGATGGAAATAACAAATCGAATGTTTCTGTGTTCCAGGGGACGAACGTGAACGGGAACGACTTCTATATCGTGGCTGCCGGTAACTACGATGGTTTCTTGATTTTTCCATCTTTAGGGAGGCGACTTCCTTCGCGAGCGCGTCTATCTTGCGGATGACGTCATTATCGGTTGATAACGGCGCGGTCGACGGCGACGGAGCGGGACTCGATTGGCAGGAACATACGGAATGGATTTCTCGTACAGTCTCGTTCATCTTGTCTGCCATTGCTGCTAGTGAATCCAGTTTGGTTTCTTCACTAATCGACAAAACCGCTCGAGTTGAGGCTGGTAGGTGTCCCATCCATAACATCTTCAAAGTTGAATCGGGGATTTTTCCGAGGGCCAGGTCCTTCATCCGGCGTAGCAGTTGTGATGGGCGTTGGTCACCGAGGTCCATGTCGTTGAGTAGTTTCTGAAGTTGTTTGTTCTCAGACTCTTCGTACACCGAGAGTAATCGCTCCTTAATTGCTTCGTAACGGCCGGTGTTGGGCGGCGACATAATAATATCGCTTATTTGTTCAACGTCAATCTTCTCGAGCTGTGTCACGACGAGTCCAAATTTGTTTTCGTCGTTGAGCCTTGAGCCGATAATCATCGTCTCGAACTGCGCGAACCAAAGCCGTGGCCTGTCGCGCCAAAATAATGGAATGCGCGACTTGAAGGATAGCGCGCCGATGCTAACTTCTTCATTTTGTTGCTGTTGTTGTTCGTCCGGCATCGTCGGGGTTACCAATTTGGCGTAGGTACTTAAATGAAAGTCTCGATTTATCAGAAGGAATGAATTTTTATTGCTTTACTATCGTATTTTAAACAATTTGAAATATTGCACTTAGATACTAATTAGAGATTTCCAAAATTATAAGGTACCTACTCCAATTATACAAAATAAAAATATCGACGGTGGTGTTGATATCGCCTATACAGTTACGCACACAGGGACAGATCTTCTCCACATAAATACTGCGCGCAAACCAGCTGCGCTCCAGTAACAAGGTAACAACATCGACGTCGGACGTATGTCGCTTGGAGAAATGCGCCGGGGCTCGCCACATAAATATCTCGCGCCGGCGCGTGAGCCGCTCAGTCAACGGGCGCGCTCCGTGCGCGGCAGATGTCTTATGTATGACAACGTGGTAGGTGTGTCACTACAATAATAATAGTAATTAATGAGAATAAAAATAAATGTAGTGGCGGCGCTAGTTTCACTACCTACAGCGCCTTAAATTGAAAAAAAAAGTTACACAGTTATGTATTTCAAGATAAATACCTACCTACATGCTTTAAAAAAAATCTCAGTAGAAAGTAATTTCATATTGAATAAGAGTTTGTAACTGGGTAAAATATATTCTGTGCTATTTATGTTTAAATACAAAAAAAGTTTCATTTAAATAAGTAATGTAATTGTTAGTATTTAAGAATAATATATGCTTTTAATAAATTATCAGTCGAAAGTAATTTCATACTGAATAAGAGTTATTGAACACATAACTAACTGCACTATTATGGAACACAAAACGTGTGATGTAAGTGGGTAAACCGGTCGCTATTTTAAGTATTCCAAACCTGTTCCACAAGAAGAGACTTCTCCGAAACACTATATCTCAAAGGCGACAGTGACCTTTGCAATGACAAACTTTACATATTTTCAAAATAAGTAAAAATATCACAATAAAATTCTAGAACGAGGCGTAACCTCAAACTCACACCTCAATTCATCTCGTCATTCTATGGTTAGATGCACATCTCGGCCAATGCACTTTAATAAGCTAAAACTTGTTCTATGAACGCATCACGCTTAGGTACTTACTCTACAATCTACATCTCCTGCGGCGTAGCGTAACTGCATATAAAATTATGAGTACGCTTCTACAACGAGTGTGACCTTACTTTCTTTGCTAAAGTGAGAATTATGTATTTAAATGAAAACAGAAATGTGTATTCTCGTGGTCCGTATGGAGGTTGTTTCCGCGCTACAGCCTGCGTCGTGGTCGTGGGTGCAGCAGCGCGGTCAGTGGCGGGCGGCGGCGGATTTTCGCAAGGCTTCGCGCCGCCCCACTTGGTGCGTAGGCGCCGCGCGCTAGTACCACTGCATAGCGCAGCCATACCGCGCGCCTCGACACGCCACGCGCGGCTAACGAAACGATCTGTGATATAGTGTTAAGTTACATATTAATTACTACTGGAAACAAGTGAACTGTCAGACAGGTGAGGTCACCGGAAAGTTATAAAAATAGATGCATTTATTCGCAAGAATTTGTTACATTTTGCGGGTATGCAAAAGCAGAAAGCTCTACATTCAAAAGCTAGTGCAGATTTATATTAATGAGATCAGATCAAAGTGCATTGTACCCAAAAACTCGAATCCATCGTAATGGTAAAATGGTGTGAATAATGAATCGTGATATAAGTAGGTAAGTACCTATGTAGAAACAAGAAATAATCATTGTTCGGAATCACGTTCACTGGTGCAACGATTGTTTTGTTGATGGTGAACGTAAACATCACAAAGAATACCTACAGTGCGTATTGAGAGAAAGTTTATACTTGCCACATTACTTGTTTACGAGTATGATCTACACTTGACAACTCGTTTAATACGTAATAAAAATATTTTAAATAATAAATAGTTTAAGTAAATTGTAAGTAAGTATTAACATGAAAAACCTTTTTCATTAAAAAAAATATACTGCAGGAGAAGGATATAAAATTTATGAATTTGATATAAATGGTACCCAATTGTTTCCTAAGGAAGGCTTATGTGCAAAGTTTGTTTTACCACACCTGACCAAAAGACATGTCCGCCGACGCAAGATGTTGTCACAGTGAGTCAGACGCGAAGGCCGGTGAGCTCGAACGCTATGACAAATATGTAAATTCAATACATATGTATCACCCACGACTAGCTGACATAACTGTTGACAAAAAACAAGGCTGAGTAAATACCTAAGTTCTGTTTAGTTAGTATGGTCATTGGGTATTTTTAAGTTAGAAGCTTTATTTAAGTATTTTGTAGAACATTATAGAACAACGCTTTAACGAAAATTTTAAAAATACAAATTTTCTAACATAGAAGTGAAAATTGATACCTGGTTATATTTTATTAAATTCTATCTAATGTTACCTACTTATACATACTTTGATCTGAGTAAATTAAAATGATAGGTACCTAATTGCATTTTATGGTTTATCCAAATTTTCATTTTTACTCATAGTTAGTCGTCTTACTAATAGTAAACAGCTGAAACTTATGCGATTTGAATTGCATCGATGGATAACCATCATAAGAATACTAGAATTCTATAATGATCTGTCAAAATGATGTAGGTATAGTGTATGCTACCTTCATACCCCATGAAATAGTACTAAAAAGGGAGAAAATCTATCACTGAATTAAACCAAAAATGATTTTTCAACGAGTTTTGAAATTTCGGAGTTATTAAAGCTTTACGCATTTTCAAAAAAAAATTCTGTCGCTGATAGTGAGTGAATTTTTGTTTTGATATTCTTAATGTCCAACCCAACTTAACAATTACTATCTTCAAATATTTTTGATCTTCATACTATCTTCAAAACTTTAAATTCTCCATCATAATTTTCATTAATAAGTAACTGTAACATCAGGAAATATTTAAGCTCAAAACATTATGGCATGTGCAAACATGCGTTTTTGTATCAAATATTATTTTTATTTCAGAATGATATTCCAAGGCACGCTTCGCAGCGTCTTTGTAGTTCTGTTGGCTCCAGCTCTCGTACAATGGTAACTTAAAATAAATCACTATTATTCACATTTCAATCTCGTAATATTAATAACACCGCCATTCCGTTTCCTATCCTAATAAACAATAGCTATAACAATTTTTTTTTATTTTCAGTAAGTTTTTATTACTTACAATCTTTTGATCTACCTTATATATATAGTTTTTTGCATTTTTCCTGTTTGTAAATAACTTAATTTTAATGTAAACTTAGCTCTTAAATTAACCAAGTTATTGATACCCAATCTGGTTCAACCTCTAACTAGAAAATTAATTAAACTAACTAAATTAACTTTTAAGTTATTTTTTAATTAAATTAACTTTTAAGTTTTTTTAATTAAATTAACTTTTAAGTTATTTTTTAATTAAATTAACTTTTAAGTTAATTAAAAAAAATAACTTAAAAGTTCTAAAATTGTTGCGGTAGCTTTAGACGTTCTAACTTTAGAAGCTTCGATATCTGATGTAATATTTTCTGCCACAGCATCTCGGTGGTAGGCCCACGGGTGCTGCGCCCCTTCAGTTCATACAGCGTAGCAATCGGAGGCGGCTCGAGGGCATACACACTATACGTTGCCGTCGAAGGCCGCCGCAGCAACGGGGAGCAGTTCTCGCAGGGGCGGCAGGTGCAAGTACCACCCGCTACCTCTAGACAAGTTGATTTCGATGTGAGTATTCTTTGTTTCTCTATGTACAAGCTTCGTGCTGCGTATACAGATAGTAGAGCGTTGCCATCGGTGGCCAGTGGACGGTAGGGCCGCTGCAGCAACGCCAAGCAGTTCCAAAGTACCACCTGCTTCCTCCCGGCAGGTCAGTTTTTATGTGAGTCTACGTAGTAACTCAGTATCCTATTGCTAGGTTCTTTGGTCCTGTTTCCTTTCAATTCGTGCAGCGGTGCCATGGATGGGTAGCAGCTTGATGGTATGCTATGAAAATAATATATTTTATCTTTAGAAAATGTTAAAGTTTTTACTTTTCCCTTATGTCTTATAATTTATTTAGTCATCCGCATTCTAAAAAACCCTCTTAATTTTAACGTGCCATCTAGATCGATGATCCTGGGCCTGGAGAGTACTCGCTGGTGGCCCGCTCTACGGCAGGCCCGCTGTTCTCGTCGGCAGCACCGCTGGTCTACCAGCCCCGAAGCTTCTGTGTCTTCGTACAGACAGACAAGAGGGTCTACAAGCCGGGAGACACTATCAACTTCGCTGTCGTGGCGCTGAATAAGTAAGTAATGGACAAGGTGTCTAGACACTTGTTTAGTTTAAGTCTCATCATAAAAATATGATATATTCTAATGTTTTAGTTTTGTCAGAGCATTGGACCGGATATCCAAAGGTCGCGGGTTCGATTCCCGTCCGAGAATTGATCTGGTGCGAGTCGATTTTTTTCTAGTATATTATTTACTATTGTATATTCTATGTATTTATAAGTATCAACTAAATTCGTCTCGCTGTACTACTATCGACAACTGTCATGTCGTCAAGCAATTATTTCTGAAATAGCTGAAAAAACGTATTGTCAAACTTTTAAATGTTGTATTTTTACCACGGCAATAAAACTTTCTTAATACGATATCGAAACAAATTCATCAAAACCACGGTCCATTAGTTGATGGCTAAAGACACTTTCATTTTCTACATCACCATCCGTGCGTCTGCGCAAGTCGCTTCGCGTGAGAGCGCGGTTACGTGTGATTGTGGAAGGTCGTTGACCCACCTTTGGTTTCATAGTAAGTAATCGTTTATTGAAGCAAAACCACGCTTTTTGATCCAGTATGGTCTAATAATCTATTAGCTTTTTGCTGTCACGGCTAGTCTTTGGGAGGAAGTATTCGTAGAGTTAATTAATTCGGTTGGGCTATTCTATTGATAAACCGTGTTATTAAAACTTTACAATTTATTGCTTACAAAAAACCAAATGCCTAATGAACATCCATGATTGACCAAATAAATAAGATGTGAGTACAATCGGCTGGTTGGAATATGAAAAGATAATTTTATTTCACAGGCCAAAAACAAAACACTTGCGAAACAAACATAATAAATTCTACTTAGACATTCTCTCTGCGTACGCTGCGCTATCATGTCGTTTAGCACTACCTATTTGTGAAAGGGTTTTAAAGAACTTATTTAAGTAAATACCTTTCTTTGAACTATAGGCTTCCCGCCCGCGATTTTTTGACGCCGAGTATAGAACATTCAGAATTCGATACTACTTAAACGCCCACGAGCTACAAAAAAAATGTTTACAAAAGTATGACCAAAAAATCTCCACTATTATATATAGCTACTACGAAAACTAGTTCGTGTTTTTTACGCTAAAAAAACACAAAAATACAACCATATCGCAACAAAGTTATCATTTTACATACGAAAAATAATGTTTAAGCCCTCAAAATAAATAAGTACATAATTTTATTTATTACGTAGATTCCTGCTGCCTCTAAATGCGGCAGTGGATGTGAGCCTCCTGGACGCCGGCGGAGCACCAGTGTGGCAGAAGCTGGCCGTGCCTCTGGACCGAGGAGTGTTCACGGACCAGTTCACGCTGGCTGATGAGCCCGCCCTAGGACAATGGACCATACAGGTAAAGAAAACGTGTTTTGAATCATGGTTATTCACGATCTCTAGGTTTGAATTATGTGCGAAAATGTTAAATAGACAATCATCCATTAATTAAGTTGAAATAAAGTAAAGAAAATATTTTGATTTCAAACAGATAGCGTTAGTTAAGTATTTTGACAACGCTATTAAACTTCTTTAAAAACCTGTGAATTTTCTTTTGTATATGTCGATTTTAATGAAAGGTACTTATACATATACCTACCCTAAATACATCTAAAAAAGTAAGAAAATTGATTTTTGTTTTCTGTATTTGAAGCTAATTACAATAATAGTGCGCTGACTATTCAGCCTACTTATTGTCTAATTTTCAAAATATATCGCAATCGCTTTCATTAGACAGATGGATGTGACACATTGCTGCATTTCTTTGGTAAGTTTTTATTTGTGCCAAAAAGAAACATCAATGAATCACATCCTGAAAGCGATTGCGAATATTGCGATAGATTTTGAAATTAGACAATTAGACCCGGCCTCCGTCGGCCGGGTCGGTAACATTTCGATCTCTTTATCTTTTTATCAGAGCCGTCCTATTGTATGCGTGACTCGCAAAAAAAGCAAGAATGATTTACAATCCTTCTTTTTAATAAGTACATTAAAAATAAACTATTTGCCGAGTTTGAATATGTAGGTAATCCTTTACTTGCTTCCTTTATCTACAAGGAAAACTTTAATACTTATAGTTAATCATTGTCACGTGGACTTTTCACGTTCGCAATGTTAAAACGGTGATTTAGATGCCCATTGTGTGCCTACTATGCATCAGGTACCTGCTTATACATATGCGCACAGAGCAATACAAAGATCGATAGTATTTTAATTAATAATCATAGGCTTTAGTAAAACTAATTATTGAGAGCCAAACATGTTCAAAAACAAGGAGGTTCTTTATCCGTCGCGTTTATAATTTTTAAGGTTGATGTTTTTTGCTTCCGTGTATCAAGAGATCTCTTAAATTTCACAGTATTGTTGTACTGCATTTAATAATCATTCCATTGTTAACAGGTGGAAGCCCGCGAGCAGACTTACTCGCGTCATATCCTAGTAGCCGACTACGTGATGCCTAAGTTTAAGATGGACATTGACTTGCCAAAGGAAGTACTTTTTAGCGAGGGACGCTTCACAGTCAACGTCACCGCCAAGTAAATAAAATTTGCATTTACAGAAAAAAATACAATTTTGCCTTTCAATAACAACTCTAATAATAACAAAAACATTTTCTAATTCGATGAATCAAACTTCAAACGCAAAGGAAAGTTCCACGTAAAATTTAATTTCCGAAAAAACTCATTATTTGAATCTAATAAAAATATCAAACGTAATTGGAAGCAACATAAAAAACAAAGACATTGAATTACGTTGGTACCAAAACCTTGATGTTTATTCGACTTGAAACATCGAGAGATTGGCATTCTATGTCAACACTCATTCTTATTAGTATTTTATTTTTTGAGTTATAGAGGACTCTAGTGCAATGTTGGCGGTTCGGGACGTCTAAATGAAAGATCTGACTGCGATTAATAACTGATTTATTGGAGTACTGTAATGAGTTTATATATGAGGAGAGATGTGTGTGTTAGACATATTCGTACACACACTACACCTCCCCCCTAAAAGAAAAAAAATAATGTAGTTTACATTTTTTTTTATAATTAGGTAGTTACTGAAACAATACAAAATCCTCTTTCGAAAAATAAAAAATAAAAAATCCTATTAAAATAAACTGCTTGCAACACATTTTGTAAGAAAATAATTTGTAAAGAAACAATTAAAAAAAAACCGATTTACCAATTTGTATTCTTTCACTAAAGAAAATTATTTTGTGTTTACAAACAAAATGAAGTTAAATTGTTTCTATATTATATTATGTATGGCAAAATAAGTAACAGTATAAAATAAAATCCTTTCTATAACATCCAAACCAGTTCATCAGTTAATTTCACAAACAAAAGAACAAAAACAAAAAAAAACACAAGAACAATAGAATAAAGGTAGATGCCTAAATTTTAATTTTATTAAATTTTAAAACTTTAATTTGACGTTATTTATTAAATATATTGTTTTAATTAATAATCAATGATTATTATTAATCATATTGTAAAAGAAACATAAAATTCTAAACGAAACTTGAATGGTAAAACTCTAACATTGAATAATTATAGTAAACAAATGACATAAATATTTAAAAAAAAAACTTTGTCGAAATGAAATACAATTTACTACCTTAGGTGTCTAAGTATACTTATAAATGTTAGTTATGTAGGGAGATAAAATATTGCTATGGAACATCTAACCTATAATTTACGTAATCTTTTCGTACTTATACAATTTTTAAAAACAGCAAATTGTTACCGATTTTTTAACAATTATTTCAAACTCAATGCTTATTTAATTATAAAACATATAGTGAAACCTAAATTGTTTTGATACAAATATCTCTGTTGGTGACAACCGAGTGCTAATCTTACATTCCTAACATAGGTACTTACCTACCTAAAAACATTCATATTCTAATTTCATATTTCAAAACAAAATTATTTATTTGTTACCCATAAGCATTCTTCTGATTTATACTTGTAAAGATTGCACAGACTCATATTTTGATACAAATAAACATTATATTTTTTCCCAAAAAAAAAAAATCCTTTTCTCATCAGTTGAAAAAGGTAACTGAATAAAATATTAAACTTTAAAATCACTTACAATCATAACTTTTCACTAACTAAAAAAAACAAAGTTGTTTAAGTACTTAATTTCATTCATCGCGTCTTTAAAAAAAAATCATCCATCTTTCTTATCATTACTTTTACGTAAAAAAAATATTGCTTTCAAACATTATTGTCATACTAGGTACCTATAAACTTTAGTCAACACTCTTCATCATATTATAATGTCCTCAATCATCAATAAATGCATCACCCATTATTATATTTTGTATCCTCATATTCCTCAATATTCCTATTTCTCAATACCTATTATTACCTATATATTATACTCCCTGTCAATATTCCTATGTATTTAGTTTCTTTTAGCCTACTCTTGCTCGTTATAAACTTCATTTCCATATATCGGTACACTATACATATTACACATATCACCTACTAGGTACTCACATATATCATAATTCGCCCGGCGCCGGCGTACTTTCATTTTTATTTAACTCATCATTTTTGGTACATACTTTATCATATTTATTTATAGTCGACTTCATTATCATAACACAATATAAAAATGGACAACTGCCATTTGGGCTTTGCGCAAAGCCTAATCATTAATGGGGGCAGTTTTAAGTATCTTTGACTCCAACTTATCTCACAGAGGAAATCTCGTTCGCACCATGATCGAATGGAAGGATCTGACACCCCACGTATGTACCATTATTAATAGGGTCATGAATTAAGACACATACTAATTTGGTCTCCAAACAGGATTCATAGGGGAATCTCGTTCACACCTTGATGCAACTGAAGGACCTGAACCCTATAGTACCTCTCCTTAAATGTGTACCGTATAATCGAGCTTTATATCTTGACCGTTACTTTCCGAAACCTATCAAAAGAACTAACAATCCTAATTTGAATATAAGGTAAATAAGAGATTCATCGCTTTTGGGTGATCAGTCCAATCGCATGTGAAACCTTATAAACCGTATATTCCCTAACTTCTATAAATAAATCCTTATCATCATTCCAAATCCTACATAAAAAAACACATCACATTACCTATACCTAAACCTTGCTGTACCTAATTGCAAACTCAAAAGCTACAAAAAGATTTTTAATACAGCTACATTAACTTGCCTTCAATATTCCTTATACCTATAAAACCTATACCTTTCCTTTATTCTAGTCATACACTAAGCTTTCAAACTGTTCCTCGTAACTTTCCTTTAAATCCTAACTATATATAATTTCCACAAACATACTATCTCAATCATTATTATCTCAAGAGAAACTTTCACATCCAAAATTAATAAGTAATTCCATAAAAAAAAATTTCCCATTGAAGTTAATACTCGCGTTATCTTTTCCAATGTTATAACAATGTTTTAAATTACAGCTTGACTAGCAAACCCGTGTGATATTTTGCGACAAGATTAATATTACTGCTTCACTAAACTAAATATCAACTTGCATAAATGCAGCTGCGCTACGTCTTTGTAATCTACCGATATCGAAATACAACACTTTACATTCCAATACCTTGTTTGTTATGTTTATTAAAACAATATGATTGCATCACTTCTACTTAGAAAATTTATCACATAATAATCTACTACCGATACTTATTAAATTGAATTGCGTATTTACTAAATTATACTGAAACTAATTACAATTTTAATCGCTTCGCTATTTAATAATTTTACTTTACAACTCATTTGTATGAAAAAATGAAATGCTAGGGACACTAATATAAAAAATATGGAATAAAAATACTATTAGTTAAAATCAAAATATTTTCAATACTACCAAACTGGCTACCTATCACTATTTTCGATCAATAATGCCTAAAATGGAAAAGAAGATAATTTCACTACAAAATGTATAAAAATATCGTGCCTTTATTTACTTACTATACGTAACAAAATTCTACACAAATAAAATATAAATAATTATGTTATTCGTAAAACAAAATAGAGCGGAAATATAACCTGACACTATGATTATACGCAAAACTAATGAAATCTAACTTTTGTTTTTGTCAATATCATGAATAAAGTTAAAAATCAAACTCGTATATAAAATATTGTCAAGCAGACTTCGAAACTAAAATGGACTTTTGAACTTCCCTTTCTTCATAATTAGTTATTTCATAAGATAGAATAAAGTTATAAATTACTTGTACCTACATAAATAAATAATTATGATATAAGTACTTACACATACCTAGCAAAAAAAAGATGTACTAAAGACAAAAGATAGTTTCTATAAGTTAGCTAATTTAATAATTAGTTTGCGATTTCAAAAATACTTTAACAAGTCAAATACCTACAATGTTTCTATGATGCTTTCCAAATCTATTAAAGAATAATTAAAATAATAAAATAAGTATTTAGGTACGTCATAATGAAAAATATAATTGAATTTCATAGACTAATAATAATATTATGTAGAAATAATGAATAGCAATAATTTACATACTATCAAGAATTTATTTATACAAATGCTATACTTAATTTACGATGAAAAAAAAAACTCAAAGATATTTAACTTCTTTTGGCATAACAAAAATGATACCAATTTAGTTCGCTGCTACAATATCACACGTGTCGCTATGTCAGCAGTTACGATGTCGTTCACCTATTTATATCGCATTACGAAATCCAAACTTTTATGCAAATCATAATAATTGACATCGATAAAGTAATATAAAAATGTATTTCAGAAAAGGTTGTTAAAAAAAATACTTACTTGATTTTGAATACAGTCCGTGGCAAAATGAAACTATAAGACCTTTAAAAAGGAATAAAATTATCCTTATTCATACTAAAATTATATCATAAGTAAGAATCAAAACTTCATAAATGAAACTTAAGAGTTACCTTTATCAACCACACTGATTTTCTGGAAAACTAGCTGTAAAATAAAACCAAACATAAATCAACCAACACCTCTAAAATAATATTAATTACTTTATTTTTCTGTGCAATCGTAGTATAAATCGGAAACTTTCTTTTAGAGAAAAAAAACCTAAAACTATCTACTTATACATTTTTTCACTAAAATCTTTTGTTTTTCAAAATTCACTTCCTATAATACCTACTTCATATAAAATGTTCTGTTTAGGTGCCTCAACTTTTAAACTAATAAGTTGTGACAATAGTCACAAACAAAATTTCTTATAATAACACAACGATTAATGTTTTTTAATAGAAAAAAGTATTCATAGTATATAATTTTAAAATAAATCCTTCAAATAGTAATAACTATTCTTTTTTTTGTTAAGTTATTTTTCTTCTAATTATTAAACACATATTTAAATGTTGGAGAAGGCAAGTTAAAATTGATTTTTCTTAATCTACCCATGTTATTATAATTTTACCGTATGAAAATATATAAAAAAAAATTACATAATGTCTGAATTAATCTTGTAATTGTAATTTTAAGTTTGCTTAAAACCAAAACGTTCAAAAATCAAACTACAAAAGTCCTTGGAAGTAATTTCGTTCTCGCTCCACGCTGTTTTGTCTGGCCACTTTCCGTCAGTAAATCCAGCTCCTTGTCCTCTCATGACTCCATCATCAGCCGGCAGCGTCCACTTCCGACACCAACGTCTCCCGGCACCCTGCTATTCATCTCCACATCAGCAGCATCACAGCAGCAACAAAGTTCGCGGCGACGATCACCTTTAGTTCACATTGTTTAATTTTGAATGTTCATTTAATGACTTTTTGTTTTTTAGTCCCTTACATCTGAAGAATTTATTTTCTAATATACATTTTATATCAGTAGGTATTATAATATTTAAAGATAATTCATTATTTAGAGTTCATCATTTTTTTTGTCCATTTTTAATCACCCACGTCACTTTTTGTCCATATAGTGTAATAATTGTCCTCCAATCTGACCACTTTTTTTTTATTTCACATCGTTAAAAAAACCGTCTGCGCAGCGCCGCCGATAGGCAGCACTGGCAGGGTCGCCATGCAATGTTGGCGGTTCGGGACGTCTAAATGAAAGATCTGACTGCGATTAATAACTGATTTATTGGAGTACTGTAATGAGTTTATATATGAGGAGAGATGTGTGTGTTAGACATATTCGTACACACACTACACTAGGTAGGTAACAAAAAAACTTACCGTAAGTTTATTTCTTCTAGGCACTTCAACGGTTTACCCGTAAACGGCGAGCTAACAGTGTCAGCATACGCCGTCTTCTTCTCCCAACTCCTGCAGCCGGTGTTCTCGCCACCAGCTCGCAAAGTGCTCGACTTCAACGGCAATGCCCAAGTAGTATACGACTTCAAGACAGACCTCGATCTCGCCGTGGACGCCGCGAGGCCGGTCGTCGTCGAAGCGGTGCTGGAGGAAAAAGATACGCTCATAAGGCAAAACGTTACGTCAAGAATATTGCTTATGAGGACACCTTATAGGTTGAAGGTCACGGCTCCTGACTATGTCAAGCCAACGCTGCCGTACAATGTCCAAGTAAGGCCAAAAATATGATTTTATGTTTCTTTTTAATAAAGTGTCTACAAATTCCTAAGTAATTATGTCGAGTGCAAGTGCAATATGCACAGTTTCGCCGTACGATGGAAACTGCCTTCTTATTGTCTAATTTTCAAAACCGATCGCAACGCTTTCAATTGACAGATGGATGTGACACATTGCTGCATTTCTTTGGTAAGTTTTTATTTGTGCCAAAAAGGAGCATCGATGTATTACACACCCTGAAAGCGATTGCGATAGATTTTGAAATTAGACAATAAGCCCCCTGGTTGCACGTTTAATTAAACTTATTTTCTGGCTGTAAGTATTAAAAATTTATTTGGATAAATTAATGATTTCGTTTTGAAATATTATTTTTAGATCGAAGTAGTAGACCCCGCAGGACAAATAATGGATGTCAATGAAGAAGTCATTATAGAACGGCTATGGGATGACGGAGCACCAGTCAACGTGACCACACTCTCGCTCAAAAATGGAGTCGTCACTTATACCCTTGTGCCAGACGCAGCACATATAAACTCTACCCTCAATTTAGTGGCAAGTATTAGATTATAGTAAATTTTCTTTTGCATTGTTGAGGGTTCTCTACCCCAAAATATTAACTGTTTGTATTGTAGGTAAAGTACAAAGACGTAACGGAACGAGTGGTGAACGTGCAAAGGAACAGCGACTCAGGAGGACAGTTCTTGACAGTAGAACTCTTGACCAGAGACACATCTGAAGGCGATGAGATGAGAGCTCGCATTACGGCCACAGAACCAATGGACTTGGTGCACTATGTGGTTATCGCGCGGGGAGACATCGTCGCTGCGAAAACCCTCGAGGTAAGAGCAGTAGAGTACTTGGTTTATTTTTATCTATGTCCATTGTCCACGTTTTTAAATAATATATGATTGATTCTGTAAGGTAAATAGAATAAAACTTATTATCTACGCCTTTGTTTGATGATTAGTTTATAACGACACGCTTACCTGCAAGCGTACGGCTATTTATAAAAAGCGTTGAGGCTTTTTTCTACTTAGCCTCATTTTGCAAAAACCCTACAAAGTTGAAAGCCAAACACTACAATTAGGACATCGCCGCGTCGTGGCCTAATAGTAAAAAATTGCACTTTTTGCTACGATTGTTCGTAGCACATTCTCGTAGCTCGTAGCAAACTCTTATTTATTTTCGGAATAACTTTTTTTCTCACTTTACTCATCTAAGCAGCTTGAATAACACATGCAATTATTATTGTTAGAACACAGTTAGAACAAGATGGCTTACCAAACGTTTTTAACTTCCATCAGTTGAATCCGGCCCGCCGCAGCGTTGATGTGTCAGTAGAGGTGACACGAAACATGAGCCCCGGCTGCGTGCTGCTGGCCTGGTACCCGCGCCTCGACACCACCAGCGCCATGCTCGCGGCCGCCGTCTACGTGCCGCAGCGGAACATGCTCCACCATAAGGTGACGATATGTCAACTATCAGCTGTAGCGTGGACGTGTCATGGAGATGACGCTACACATGCGTGCTGCTGACCTGGTATCCGCGCTACCAACACATGTCATTGAAATACCACACTTTTCAATTGTTTAGAAAAATACTTGTAAGCTGGAACAATTATTGGCCTCAGTTCAACTTCTTGCTTAAAATGGAATGGAATGATGATGATAAATGATACAGTGCGTGGCCTAGAACCGGGGATAATACATATACACTGTGTATATGTTACCGTTAAAGTACGGAATCCGTTAATTCTGGCGCTTCGCCGGCCGCTCCCGCGGCACGCTCGCGCGTCTTTGGTCGCAATACTAACCTAACCTAATAACTCTTTAAGACTTTTTCCATGGCGGGGGGCCGCTTTTGTGACGTTATTACATTTTTTTCAATAAAAGAACCTGCTGTTTCCGTACTTTTACTGATCCTTGGTCGTTAATCTGCAGATTAGCTAGGGAATCTGCAGATTACCTGGCTAAAGTACGAAATGAAACAATTTTTCGCACTTTAACTGATTCGGCCAGTGAATTTACTCAATTCCGCACTTTAACGGTGACATATACCTACACTGTGTATCGGCGGCATCTCATCACCCTCCCATAAATACTACTCCATGAAAGCCCATTAGCATAAAATTACCTATTGCATTGCAGGTTTCTCAGCATACTAAAATTCGTATTGACATAATCGTCTTTCTACTTATTTTTTTTGCAAATCTATAACTTATTCTTTTATTCCAGGTTTCCCTGAAGCCTGTATCAGCGTCCAACTACCAACCGAATACTCTGGCGGAGTTGCAAGTGTCAGGAGAGCCGGGTTCAAGGGCGGTGGTGCTTGGAGCGGACACAAACGCCATCGCCGCTGGTCTCGCCAACACCAATGGATTGGGCAGCGGTCTTGATTTACAAATTGTGAGTCGCTGTATGCTTTCTTATGGCTATAACTATAACTACCAATAGTATATTGGAACTGACATTCCTTATACTTTATGTTCTAACAGTGTGATCAAGTAGATATTTCTCTTTTAGTTCCTGTAAAAGATTTGCTATTTTATCTTGTTACAGATCCAACGAGAAGTGGAGAGTTTTACAGGTTTAAAGTACTCAGTTTTCAAAAACGAAGAACATTTGCCTGGTCTAGGCTTGGACTTAGGCGGCTACACTTCTAGAGACGTCTTCCAAGTACGTTTCACCTAGAATTCGTGTAACCTATGATTCATTTATTTTAAATATTCCTTCTTTTTATTTTTATGATTAATAAAACCAATTCGTCTTTCAGAACGCAGGTCTGGTGATTTTAACCGATGGTGTGATTATACAAAATGGAGGTAAGTTATAAATTTATTTATTTTTGTTTTCCGTCGTAATGGATGCAATGTTGATACGTTGTACGTTGTATGTTGACCCTTCTCTTGCCTAACAACCTACATAATTGACCGTATGTAACACTTCACCATTTTTACATCCCTAGATTTGGCACTTTGCCTTTTGTCATTGTTTTTATGAGGTTCAAGAAATGCCCATTCTGTAGTAGTACAAGTCCATTCTGAAGTATATATACCGCGTTTATTAAACTCGAAGAACGTGTGGGGACTACTCCATCTATCTTTTTGTTTATCCATCACCATATCTGGGTATAGGCCTCCCCTAAGGATCTCCACGACGATCGGTCCTGCTTGGGCCGCTACCAGCGGCGCACCGCGACCGCGCACCAAATCGTCAGTCCACCTTGTCGGGGTCCTTCTCACGGTTTATCCATACACTGTAATCACCCCACTTGATTAACAGTGGATCCGAAGCATGATGAGCCGGAGTCCGGCACGCGGCCGCCGCTCGCGGGCCCCTACGCCTTTAGCCGGCTGCCGCCGCCGCCGTCGCCGCGTTACTACCTCACGGAGACTCCGTTACCCACGTGGGCCTTCGCCAACTTTTCCCTTGAGTGAGTACCTACTTTGATTATTTGTAAGGAAATAGACCTTGACCCCATCTGAAAAAGTAAAGATGAAATCATTGGACATCGCACTATAACATCATCATCATCATCGTGATTTGGTAGCGTTCTCTAACCATCCATGCATTCACTATTGAATCATCCGACAACGGAACTGGTATTTTAGGACTAATTATAACTATTTCAAAGTTTTTTTATTTTAAATTATCTTTAAATGGTTGACTTCCAGTGTAACTTCTTCGGTTGTTCTTATCCACCTCTTGTTTTAGCAACGACGGCAAAGGGTCTACAGGAAAATTCACGCCTCCACCACAAGTCCCCGCCAACATAAAGATAGGAGCATTCGCAGTGGACCCTCAACTAGGCCTTGGGTTAGCTTCCCCGCAGAGCTTCGCCACCGCCGTCCCGCTGGCCATCAGCTGCGAGCTGCCCGCTACCATGCAACGAGGGGAGACTGTCGCTGCCATCGTCGTTGTCAAGAGCACTCTCACTGTCGACATATCCCTTGAAGTCACAATGTACAACACAGCTCAGTTCTTCGAATTCGAACCGTTGGACAACGATATTAACGCTACGAAAAGTAAGTTCTTTGTTTACCTCGTTTTTTTATACGAAACTTAAATTTTATAGACTTACATTAAACAACTTCTGCTTTTTTTCCTATCGTAATGAGCATTAGTGGCCAATTATCAAGCCGCCTGTAAGGCCTCTAACTTGGCTTAACGACTGTTATCAGATGACAACAACCGGGACCGACGGTTTAACTTGCCCTCCGAAGCACCGAAGCGCTCAGTTGTAATGCCACTTCACGGTCACCCATCCTACACCTGACCGGACCGAGCGTTGCTTAACAAACGTGATCGAGTACGATATTCTTCATGATTTGAAAATTCCGCATTACCAAAGACAAATTACATAAGTATGTTTGTGATAAAAATCAACTGCTATTCATTCCAGAAATCGAAACATACAGCCGCCTCCGTCTATCAGTGCCGGCAGAAAGTTCTGCCAGCACGGCGTTCCTAGTGACGGTGGTGCAGACGGGCCGCGCTGAAGTGCTGATCGACGCTAAGGGCGGAGGGGTTTCTGCTACCTTCTCCACGACCATCAACGTCGCTGTGAGTGTAGTTTAATCAAATGAACTTTTGTTCGCTTCGTTCAGAAATAGATAGATAGATAGATATTTATTTATTATTCACCATAATAGAAAACATTACAAGGAAAAAAAATACATATTAAGAACAATTTGGCGGCCTTATCGCTAAAAAGCAATTTCTTTCAGGCAACCATTTGTATCTACCACCTATGTATTCACTTTATGGTATGCAATAAAATATTGAATTGAATTGAGAAGTGGGCAGTTTATGGTGCTTTGACACTAAGATTCTTCAAAATTATTACAATATGATATATATTTACACCTAAAATATTATATACAATACATACACTACATAGTTACATAAATATTATAAAAGTACGGACAAGTTAATGACTTAAACAAAAAGGAATAAAGTGTGGTAAGGCTATGGTGACAATGATAGATAGTGTTCCTTTACAAGTCTTAAATATATCTATAATGTGCACGTTTACTAGTAGAAATAGTAAAAATCGAAAAAATAAATGCATCTACTGATAATGTTAATGAATTATATTTTTTCTGCAACAGGATGGCTACGAAGAAGAAATCTGGACATGGAGCCTCCTGAATGCCAAAAACGGCGTTGCCCGCGCCAACATGACACTAGAACCTATCGCGGGCACCCGCTTGGGGCCGATCTACCTGCAGGAGACCGGGGACTTGCTGTCTTCAGCTCTTCAGGGCATACAAACTCCTCCAGCCCCGTCTGGGGACCCGCCTCACGCTGTTCGGCCGTTGGCTGTAGCTTGCGTGCTGTTGGAATACTTGCAGGTCAGTATAACATAGAATTTGGGTCGTTTTTTATAGAAGCGAAGCAATTTGATTATTTACAAAGCAACAAAAATATAACTTGGAAAAGCCAAAGATGTGAGTCAAATTATTTCTGTAATAAATAAAACCAACATCAAGAGTGTAAAGAGAGATTGCTTTAAAACTCCTTTCTTATATCCTTGCGATTGCGGTCGTTAAGCAACTTTCGCAAAGGTCGGTCATGGGATGGTTGACCAATTTGATCACAAACTTCTCTGTACTTCGGAACTATTTTGAAAGACACATTAAACTGTTGTTCCCGGCAGCATTTGCAGTCGTCGTTACCACCCGCCAATCCGCATTGGGCCCGCGTGGTGGGTTGTGGCTAGTCCTCCTTGTCCACCTATAAGGAAGGCCTATTCTTCAGCTGTGGGGAGCTATTCTGATAATGAAGAAATGTTGTTTTACAGAACATGAACCACGCGACGGTGTCGATCGCAAAAGACACCCAAGCGTTAGCTTCTCTCGGGTTCCAACGGCTCATGGCGTACCGACGACCTGACGGCTCCTTCGCGCCGGAGACAGATCGCGATTCTAAAGGGGATGTTTGGTAAGTAAGAACAGTCTGTAAACACTTACGAAAATAGCTCCTCATTCAATCCAATCTTTATAGAGGCTAAAATACCAAGTACAAACATTTATCGACGTTTAGTTGTCCTCCTATAATTTTCCCATTATAGGTGGATAATTTTTCTTTCAAACTTTGATTTTCCAAATAACAGCAAGCTGACAACGTCATTGCTATGTTAGATAATTTCGACATTTTGTCC
The DNA here is from genome assembly GCA_950108535.1 of Agriphila straminella. NCBI lineage: Eukaryota > Metazoa > Arthropoda > Insecta > Lepidoptera > Crambidae > Agriphila > Agriphila straminella. The sequence continues at coordinate 11,123,968 of OX467308.1, forward strand.
AGGATGACATCGGTAGCAGCGAGGTGGGTGTCCCGTTGCGCGCGTTTCCTGGAAGTGACTCCATCAGCGGCGTCCACTGCAGTCGAGTGGCTCGTACAGAAGCAACTGCCAGACGGCAGCTGGGGCGAGCCGCCAGCTGTCAAGAACGACCCGCAGGCGCAGGCGCCGATTCCGCTCACTGCTCACGCGCTGCTGGCACTTATGCAGGCTAAGGTATGTTGGTGATAGATAAGATAAGATAATGCTTTATTTTCAACACCACAGTAACATATAACAAAGAAATAACAATAAAACATAGTGTCAAAACATGGCGGTCTTATCGCTAAGATAATAGATATAAGATATAAGATAGATATTGTTATTAAGGGTAAACATTAGCACGTGACTCGCTATAGAGGCACATATGTACATGTGCCCCAGCAGTGGAGACTTTAAAAATGGCTGATGGTCACCCTAAGTATTTTTTGTGCAGGGCAAGGACATCCACTACAGGAACGCGATCAACAAAGCCGTGGATTTCCTCGCCAAGGAAGTGTCTCCTACTCTCGACGCGTACACACTGGCGGTGGTCAGCAACGCGCTCGCCGTCGCCAAGCACCCGGACGCGGCCGTCGCGCTGCAGCATATGGACAAATACGTCAACAATACAGGTAAAAACGAGAATAGCTTCGATATTATAAACTCCTCTGTGGTCTAGTGGTTCTCCCACCCGTGTAAAATACAGGGGTCCCGGGTTTGATTACCAGGAGAGGGGTACAAATTGTACCCGGTTTGGTTGGTGGTAGGGCTTGTTTCAAGTCTGCCTGGGCCTGGCTATAGCTACCACCATAGCAACAATTTGAAAATTGTTGTGTTTCGCCAGTTAGAGGTAACTTAGCCAGTTCCTCAATGATGAGGATTCCGGGTGTAGTGCGCTTCCACCTTGGCCTTATCGTCACATAACATCAGGTGAGGTGAAGGCCGTTAACGTTAAAAAGTTATTTATGTTGACTTATTCCACAATTTTCAAATAATCTTATGTCCTTAGAACAACACATTATTTTCAATTCAAAAAATAATTGCTCAGTAAGCAAAAGGCTATTGTAAATCTAAAAAAACGTAAAAGGAGAATTTAAAAGTGTATACTAAACCACATACCTTTATCTACTGTATTAAAACAGGCTCCACATTATTCTGGTCCCGCAAAATCCGTGGCCCCGAATGGCGCAACCCTTGGCTGAAGAGCAACAGCTTAGAAGCCAACACCGCGGCGTTCGGTCTCCGCACCATGCTCGCCACGCGGCTCGAGGATAAGGCAGAACCTGTCGCCAGATACCTGCTCCAGGCTTACCGTCCACAGCAGCCAGATCCGGATGTGGTGAGTATAATCCATAGTACAATGCAAAATGTACGGTTCTTAGTGGCGCAACCCTTTGCTGAAGAGCAACATCTATACCGCGGCGTTCGGTCTTCGCACCATGCTCGCCACGCGGCTTAAAAACAAGGCTGAACCAGTACCTGCTTCAAGCTCACCGTCTATAGCAGCCAGATCAGGATGTGGTGTGGTGTGGATGTAAAGTCTACGGACGGATGTCAACATCGCATTGTTGTAGGGGTCATTTTGATGTATAGTCATTATGCGCAGTCATATAAATGAATATCTTAATCATGGTTATCATCTTTCAGTTGGATGCCTTGGCTCACTATGCAGAGCTAATAAAGACTCAAACGAAGCTGAGAATATCCGTCAACGTATCTGGTTCGCAAGAGCTAAGACAGATCCAGATCGGCGACAACAATCCCCTCATCATCCAAAAACAACAGGTAAAAATACATTTTTAAACAGCAAATAAACTTGCTTGTTTCTACCGTCAACATTGTACTCGTACCTTTCAGCGTTTAAATATTAAAATATTTATCTAGCTCATTCTATAAGTTCAAAACCCATGAGAAATCATCCTAAGTCATACACTTTTTTTGGGTAATCTCTAAATCTGTTAGACCCAGGTCCCAGATGAATTAAATGATGAAAAACAACGGTTTAACTTTAGTATCATCGTTGAAACATATCACGATTGTTCCTCTAGATCGGTACAGCCCGGTGGGCGAGCGCAGTGACCGAGGGCCGCGGCGTAGCGGCAGTGGGGCTGCGAGCTAGCGGCTTCACCAACGTAACCGGAGCTTGGCCCCGATACACGCTCGACCCGCGCGTGGACCAAGTGTCCACCTCGCACCGCATGCAGCTCTCCATATGCATAGGGTAATAACTTCACTGTCGTTCGGTGTTCTATATCTTTGTGCCAGTATATGTCCTTGTGTTCGGTTGGATTGCGAACTAGCGGCTTCACCAACGTAACCGGAGCTTGGCCGCGATACACGCTCGACCCGCGCGTGAACCAAGTGTCCACCTCGCACCGCATGCAGCTCTCCATATGCATAGGGTAATAACTTCACTGTCGTTCGGTGTTCTATATCTTTGTGCCAGTATATGTCCTTGTGTTCGGTTGGATTGCGAACTAGCGGCTTCACCAACGTAACCGGAGCTTGGCCGCGATACACGCTCGACCCGCGCGTGAACCAAGTGTCCACCTCGCACCGCATGCAGCTCTCCATATGCATAGGGTAATAACTTCACTGTCGTTCGGTGTTCTATATCTTTGTGCCAGTATATGTCCTTGTGTTCGGTTGGATTGCGAACTAGCGGATTCACCAACGTAACCGGAGCTAGGCCGCGATACACGCTCGACCCGCGCGTGGACCAAGTGTCCACCTCGCACCGCATGCAGCTCTCCATATGCATGGGGTAACGACTCTATGTCCGTCTATTTCTACATGTTCTATCTCTGTGCGCCTATCTCCAAATGTCACTCTATTTCCATATGTCAATTTACCTTCTTGTGCCAGTGTATTCCATTGGGTCTGTGTATCCCATTATGTCACTCTATCTCCCCTTCTCTATGTGTCAGTCTTCTCTATAATATTTGTCTGTACAGGTTCGTCGCACAAGGCAATGAAACAGAGACTGGACTAACTTTACTGACTGTCCAACTTCCCTCCGGTTACTTGGCAGACATCAACACGATCACAGAGCTAACGGTAAGAGTTTAGAGTTTAAGTAAGCTTATAAAGTTTTCTATGACCCTTGCTGTAGTAGCTGTTGGTAATCGCACCCTACTGATATACCCTGTCAGATACTGAAACATGTGATAGTATTGCTTAATCTAAACGAAATTTTCCAAGGATCATAGGTCGAAAAACTATTTTTGTTTTGCCTTTCCACAACCAGTCGGTCAGCTGACTAATACATTTTGTATGGGAGTATGAATTTGTTTTCGTTTTTCGACCATTGAGAAAGTTGTTCAGTTTAAGCAACACTATCACCTGTTTCAGTATTTGACAGGGTTTTGTTACATTTTAATGATTAAATGCGAAAGCATGCGCGTGTGTGTGTGTACGTGTTTGTTATCTCTTCACGCCTAAACGGCCGGATGGATTTGGCGCACAGATAACTAGATTACTTAGATTTACGCTCACATTAGATTTAGCTATAATTACTTTAACCGTGTGAATCTATTATTAGCTTTTAAAGTTTATACTTGTAATTTAAGATATTGTTGTGTAAGCTGATGATTCACCGAATAATAAAAAATAAAAATAGAAACAGATAGTTTAGAGCCTGGATTTTGTATCCTTTACTTTTTATCCTGGTCTGAGATTCCGTAGGGCAATACAAAATAAATTGCGTTTGTCAGTCGGCGCGCATGGTGACATCCGCGCGCGTGCTGGAGGGCGGGTCGCGCGTGGTGGCGTGGGTGCGCCCGCGCAGGGCCGAGCGCTGCGCCACGCTGGCCGCGCCGCGCGCGCTGCCCACCGCGCGCCAGCGCCCCGGCTGGGCCGACCTGCAGGACCTCTACGACTCCAGTCAGTATACTAAATAGGGAATATGCATAAGTCACCGATTTTGATGGATTTGAGCTTGATCGCTGCGGACACTTATAAAAACATGATTGAACAGACAAAAAAATATTATTTTAGTTTTATCACACGCTGAAATCAAAATAACGATACGATAGCACATCAGACTATACATACATGTTGACCTAGAGACCGCCTTTATGCCGTACGTAATAAAAGCTGTTTTCGTACTTCAACTGTTTAACCTAACGTGTTGACGTGCGTAATAATGTATCGAAAATTCACATCTACAGGTTGAAGCTAAAGTTATGTTGTTTATTTACAAACAATAATCTTAGTAAAAATATAGTTCGTTGTAGGTAGTCCGTAGTAGTAGGCAAAAGAGCAAAAAGTGACCACTATAGGAACTTTTTGTCAAATATGTAAATAGGTATACCCAAGTCAAAATCTACTTTATCATCTATCTATAAAGCATATTTCGGTGTGTGCAGGTCACCGCGGACGCGTATTCTTCCAGCCGCCTCAGAGCAGCGCGTGCGACGTGTGCCGCGCGTGGGCGTCGTGCGCGCGCGCCTGCGGGGCGCCCAGCGCGCAGCTGCCGGCCGACCGGGCGCCCGCTGCACCGGACTCCACTACTATTGCTGCGCCTTCTTTACTGTTACTATCTCTCGCGCTACTCGTGGCTCGTGGTAGTGAGTGAAGACTGAATCAGATGCCGTGCCGCGTGGCGTCGATGCGGGCGCCCGCTGCACCGGACTTATCTACCCTTCTTTACTGTTACTAACTCTCACGCTACTTATGGTTAGATAGTGAATGAGGACTTAGAATCAGGGGGCTAATTATCTAATTCAAAAATCCATCGCAATCGCTTTCGTTTGACAGATGGATGTGACACAATGCTGCATTTCTTTGGCAAGTTTTTTTATTTGTGCCAAAAAGAAGCTTCAATGTGATACAACCTGAAAGCGATTGCGACAGATTTTTAAATTAAACAGTAGTAAGGCGGATGCCGGCCGCCTCGTGCCGCGACGCGATCCGCACGTAGGCGTCGCGGGGCCAATCGCACTAATTCTGAACGATAAAACCAAAACCGTTACGTTGTCATTTATGCTATGTTTACCTAAAAATCTTTGGTTTACATTTAAAATTCTCATTTAAATTGGCCAAGATTAGCTCCTAGGCTGCCAAGGCATAGTTTTCACCAATTTTAACAATACAAAAGCGAGTATTTTTCTATAAACGAAACTGAAAAGTGCGTGAATGACCCAAACACACTTATTCATACTTTATGAATGTTCTATAACAGCAAATACGCTGATAAAAATGTAATTGACTAATCTCCTAAAAGCATTATTATGTGTATGTATTGGGTATATTTATTGAACTGTATAAATATTTATAAAAAAATCATAGAATTCTAATAGATTTTTTATGAATGATGATGATGATGATAAGTTAATCATTTAAAAAACAAGGATAAACAACAACCTTAATCAAAGTCTGTATGCAGGTGCTGGTTATAAACCGGTGCTTACTTTTAGTGTAAATAGATAAGGAAATAACATAAGTAACTATAAAGAACTAAATTAGGATAATAAATAATAAAAGATACTTACATAATATATCTGCCATTTATTCTTACACACCCATATTTAGACACAGAAAAATATATTGTGTTAATAAATACTAAATAATGTACCTATATTTTAATAAAAATAGGTTATATTTCCATTTTCCTCATCATCCAATGAAAGAATCCCAAAATCGAAAAAGACATCGTCAACGGCACTGCAGAAGCTTTAATCCACGCCCAAAGACTGGAAATGGGAACAAAAGAATTCTATTACAAATTGTTAGGTAAGTACTTCATAGGTTGATGTAATAAAGATATGTCTATACACCTACCAGTAAAAACTGAGATGCTTTAACAATAAGTATGACTCACGCCATTAAGGAAAGGTATCCAAAATGGCGGCAATCATCGTGTCATCTCACGCGGCTTATCATTTGGTTTTAGTTATATGACTGCAATAGCACGATAACCAGCTGCCCTTATATTGCCGCCATTTTAGATTCCTTTCTTTATCCTCGTAAGACCGAGCGTTATTTTGAGCGAGCTACAGTTAAGACCGACGACGGCCTTTTAAATTTTATACTCTGTAAGTCCCTACAATAATAACCATACAATATCAGTGTAACTACTCAGACCCCTAGTAACATTCCTAAATCTTCGTTATCGATTCGCTTTCGAGACATGTATGGGATGTTTCGTTAACAATCGAATTTTATAACGTAAAATCCATACTGACATGTATGGATTAGCGAAGAGATAACGAAAATTAGCGAATGTTACTTTGGCACCAAAAAAGCCACAAAAAGCACTGCATATTTTTTATGACTTGGAGCAAAGCTTTACATCAGTAAAAAAACCGCGAGACTTTTCTTTAAAATTGATAATTGAAAAATCTTCTGGAAAATGTAAGTTTCAGTTCTTCAGCATAATTATACATATGATTTGGTACTCACTCATAAGGATCATCCGATATATAAAACGGTTGTGGTGTGGGCACTATTCCACAGTCAGCAATAAAAACTCTCGTTGTGGGTCGATCCTCCACATCAGTTGGCGTGTGCTCCACCAAATGTACAATATTCTGACCTTCCACAACCTAAAATAAATGATTATTGTTATATTCAGATGTGTAAAGAAACACTTAAGGTTAAACATTAGCATGTGACACGCTATTTTAGCTTTTACACAATATATTTTATAGTTCATAGTGAACAACTGTCGTTAGTTGTCGGGACACGCTAAGATATACTGTGTAAAAGCTGAAATCCTGGAAAACCACGTTATGTGCCTACATTAGCGAGTCACGTGCTAATGTTTAACATTACATAATGATGTTTCAATTAAATCAATCAGTCATCAGGTGTTAAAACATAGGCAAAGTGAGCCCGCGCACGGCTTACTGCTGCTTGGGTAGGTGCGCGGTGAGGGCGCTCCCGTACACCGTGTGTCTACCGCCGCTTTTCCTCCCCCCGCCACGTCTGTTGCCATCGCTATGCTATAGTATAGAGGGAGATTACATGATCGGTGTCGCGCAGTCTGTATAGACTTAGATTTTTTTCCAGACTGCTGGAATGAACTGACGCCCAGGGACCGGAACCCTTTCGATTTTGATCTACGATATCTCGTATTCTAATGATGCTATGATTATTATGTTTGCATATCGAATAGAGTTTCTGTCGGATTGTGTATGGTATCCCTTAAATATATTTTTAACGTGACAACACTTGACTTTCGTTCGCTCCTCTTTCTTGGAACGACTTCTAATGGCCGGACGCAATTTTACATTATTGTATAAAATAAGTTCAATTTGTATTTACTTGAACAGTTTATTATGATTAATAAATTCGTTAAAGTGATTATTGTGTTTTGCTGTTGGCTGTGCCCACCTCCGCTCTCTCCACTACTCTGCCAAAGCTTAATAGGTTATGTGACCAGCGTGTATTCGAGCGTGAGCTTTGGGGCCAGCTTTTCATTACAGCATCCGTACGAATTGCATAGTAATTTTTATATTTTTGGAATTTATTTGCGTCCGGCCCAACGCCATTGTAATTCGTTATGGCTGACGGAAATTTGCCGGCGACTTCGGCGAAACCGAGCCACGTGTTGGCCACACAAGGAATTGAAAAACTGGATGGCCCTGCTAATTTCCATACTTGGAAATTTACGATGCAAAATATTTTAATTTTGGAAGGCCTTTGGGATGTCATTCAAGGACGCGACGAAGATGCGGTGAGTGGACAGCGTGCTCTGGCGCGCATATGCCTTGCAGTAAAACCTAGCCTATACCAGTACGTTCGGAATTCCAAGACCGCTGCTGAGGCATGGAAAAATTTATCAGACGTTTTTGAAGACAAGGGTCTTTATCGCCGTGTATTACTCCTGCGAAGATTGCACAGGATCCAATTTTGCGAGTTCGACACAATGAGTGCATACATTGAAGAGGTGACTACGTTGGTGCAGCAGCTCCTTGACATAGGGAGATTCATAGAAGATGCTGAGGTAGCTGAGATTTTGCTTAGCGGGCTGTCGTCAGACTATGACACTATCGTCTCGAGCATGGCTGCTGTTACTGCGACTAACCAACTCTCAAGTGAACATGTAAAGGCAAGACTCTTGCAAGAATACTCTAGAAAAATGTCAAATGGAAGTGGATCAGCTTTTGCATCAAACCAAATTGGAAATTTAGTGTGCAATCATTGTGGGAAGAAAGGACATTTGAAAGCCCGTTGTTTCAAATTGAAGCGTGAGAGAAAATCAAACAAGGCAGCGACTGCAAGCGTCGATGAAACACATTTAGTTTCAGCATTTTTGACTGTTCCCGATAAGGACAAGAACTTTTACTTAGACAGTGGTGCAAGCAATCATATGGTTAACAACAGAGCTTTATTTCAGGATATGAAACCTTGTAATAGTTCAATTAAAGTCGCCAATAATGACACTTTATTAAGCAAAGGAATAGGAACCGTTAACCTATCAATTGGTAATCAGGTGAGTCCATTGACTTTGTCTAATGTGTTGTATGTGCCCCACTTGTCAAGTAATTTAATTTCCATTTCAAAATTAATTCAAAAAGGTTATTTTGTCGTTTTTAATGATAAGGGCTGTTCTATCTATAATAAAACATCTGGCAACCCAATTGCATGTGTTGCATGTACAAATGGTTTGTACAAGTTGTGTGTATGTGTTAATGTGGAGAATGATAACCCCTCGCCAAAGGAGCACTCTTTGTTCCTGGGTAATGTAAGCCAGGAATCACCGAGAGCCACAGTAGCAGCAAGCTTACCCGCACAATTGTGGCACAGACGTCTTGGACACTTAAGTGAAAAAGGTATGATACAACTTCGGGAATGTGCATGTGGTATTATGTTTCAGGATGAACTTAATTTGAAGACCTGTGAGCCATGTCTTCAGGGGAAGATGTCGGCCGCATCCTTTCCCAGTGGACGGGCAAACCGAGCTACTGAGCCACTGCAGTTGATACATAGCGACGTTTGTGGACCGATGCAGGAGCCAAGCTGGGGTGGGGCGAGATTTCTTGTCACCTTCACGGATGATTATACCCGCAAGACTTATGGATACCTTATGAAGGAAAAATCTGAGGTAATTGACCATTTTATTACTTTCAAGTCACATGTAGAAAATCAATTGGGGTTGCGAATAAAAGTATTGAGATCTGATAATGGTGGTGAATATTTTAGCAACAAATTCTCTGATTATTTAAAAAGGGAAGGTATTATACACCAAAGTACCGTACCCTACTGTCCGCAACAAAACGGGGTCAGTGAGCGTCTTAACCGTACGATTATGGATAAAGTTAGGTGTATGCTGGCAGAATCTGGACTGGGCAACCGTTACTGGGGTGAGGCTGTAATGACAGCGATTTATCTTAAAAATAGATCACCCACTGTTGCACTAGAAGGTCGTATGCCTGAGCAGGTCTGGTCTGGTTTACCTGTGGACCTGTCCCATCTCCGGGTCTTCGGCTGCATTGCCTATTATCTGAATCCATCTCAGAAGCGTAGGAAGCTGGATGCTAAAGCACAAATGGCTATTTTCGTTGGCTATAGCGAAACATGTAAAGGCTATAGATTGTCAGAGCCATCTAGTCCTAAAAATGTGATAATTTCCCGTAGTGTGGCATTTATAGAGAATAAGTTTTATGAAAATGTACCTTATAAATCAGAAAAAGACTGTAATAATATTGATAATTATTATTTTAATATTATAAATGAGAATTTGATGAATAATGATAATGAAAATATTATTTTAATGAATAATGATAATGATATTATTGAAAATTCTAATCAAAATGTTTCTCAATCTTCAGATGGCGTAGACAAGGAAGAGTCTTTTAAAGAAAATTTGACTGCACCGGACTTTACTGAAGAATCTGATGCTGATGAGCATTATCATGGCACGACATCGTCTGGCCAGCCTACTGATGGAGGGGAAGAGTTGTTACCTGTCGACTCCGAGGTGCTTGTCGAGCCCGACGTGCCTATCGAACCGACGAGGGTGTCACAACGTCCTGTACGTAATGTGCGACCACCACAAAGGTATGGTGATTATGACTATAGTATGTTGAGTCAGCAAGCTCTTGAAGAACCGTTATCGTATGATGAAGCTGTGTCTTCTCCACAACGGGAGGATTGGCTAGCAGCAATGCAAAGCGAGTATAACTCCCTCTTGGAAAATCAGGTTTGGAAACTGGTGGCGAGACCTACTAACACTAACATTGTGAAATGCAAATGGGTTTACAAACTAAAGCATGACGCAGATGGGAAATTTGATAGGTTTAAAGCTAGACTGGTTGCCAGGGGTTTTACCCAGAAGCAGGGGATAGATTATAACGATACCTTTTCTCCGGTAGTGAGGCATTCCTCTATGAGAATATTGTTTTCATTAGCAAATGAAATGGACTTCGAAATTGACCATATTGATGTCACAACTGCTTTCCTTAATGGTAATCTTAATGAGGTTATATATATGGAACAACCTGTAGGTTTTTGTAACAATAATCCAAATGAAGTTTGTTTATTACAGAAAAGTTTGTATGGTTTAAAACAAGCTAGTAAAATGTGGAATGAGAAATTGCATAATGTTTTAACTGAAACTGGTTTCAAACAGTCTCTTTGTGAACCATGTATTTATACAAAGAAATTAGATAAAGACTTTGTTATCCTTGCTGTTTATGTAGATGACTTTTATGTTTTTTATTCTAAAAATAGTTCAATTAAAGAGCAGTTGTTAAATGTATTACAAATGAAATTCAATGTCAAAAATTTGGGACCATTGAAAAATTGTCTAGGTATGAGAGTCACTAGAGATAGAAGTAAAGGTACTTTGTGTTTGGATCAAACTGAATATATTAAAAAATTATTGAAACGTTTTAATATGGAGAATTGTAAACCAGTTAGTACCCCTATGGTTTTAAATTGTAAATTGACAAAGAATACTAATGTAAGTGAACATTTAAAAGACGAAACCTATAACTATAGGCAACTCATGGGAAGTCTTATGTATTTATCGGTTTGTACTAGACCAGATATTTCATTTTCATGTAGCCAGTTGAGTCAGTTTAACAATTGTTTTGAGCAGTCTCATTGGACCGCGGCTAAGAGAATATTGAGGTATCTAGCCGGCACAATTAACAATTCTTTATGTTTTATAAAGAGTGCTAATTTTAATTTGGTAGGATACACTGATGCCGATTGGGGCAATGATGTAAATGACCGCAAATCTTACACTGGTTTTGTGATAAAGCTAGGAAATAGTACTATTAACTGGGAATCTCGTAAACAGAGATGCGTTGCTTTGTCTAGTACTGAAGCCGAATATTTGGCAATAGGTGACATATGTAAAGACTTATCCTTTACTAAGAACTTGTTATCAGAGCTTATAACTGAAGAGATTTCGTGTACAGTGTATAATGATAACCAGAGTGCCCAAAAGCTCCTGGAGTGTAGAGAACTATGTCATAAGAAGACAAAGCATATTGACATAAGATTTCATTTTGTGAAAGATTTAATTAGGAATAAGTCTATTTCTGTAAAGTATTTATCCACTGACAAAATGATTGCCGACGTTCTTACCAAACCTTTGTGTAAAGATAAACATTATCGTTTTATTAAAGGTATGAACATGTTGACACCTGATGTATCTGCATAAATTAAGTAGAGTATACACTTTTTGCATATGTTGTCAAGTAATTTTTATTTATTACAATTAAGATTGTATTTGTAATTATATTATTTGACTTAAATATTATAAGGTATAAGGGGAAGTGTCGGATTGTGTATGGTATCCCTTAAATATATTTTTAACGTGACAACACTTGACTTTCGTTCGCTCCTCTTTCTTGGAACGACTTCTAATGGCCGGACGCAATTTTACATTATTGTATAAAATAAGTTCAATTTGTATTTACTTGAACAGTTTATTATGATTAATAAATTCGTTAAAGTGATTATTGTGTTTTGCTGTTGGCTGTGCCCACCTCCGCTCTCTCCACTACTCTGCCAAAGCTTAATAGTTTCCCTATCAAAGAATCTATTTATTCGATTTATTTTTTCATTTTCATTCTGTAAATACTAAAAACCCAAACGCACGAAGGGGTTTTTAAGCGCTTAATCCGGTCCCAGCTGATGCCAAACTAAACATGTAATCTTCCTCATAATTCTACAAAAGTTTAAATTCACTATAATACGTTTCAATCTTATAGGCAGCTCGGAAGATCGCGCGAGACAATGCGCAGAACACAATTTCGATGTGAGAGGAGAGTGGTGGAGCACGGCTACACGCATATGGCTAACTTTACAGCCGCCAATAAGACTAAAACGCTTTATACCAAGATACAAAATTCCACCCTGTATAAAATTATTTGCAACTTAAAATCAGAATTAGGTACCTTTCCTATAACTGTATGTAGGTGATCTAGCCATGGAGTTCCAGTAGTTGTTATCAAAAACTGGCACCCATTTGTATTTCTACCTGTACAAAAAACATTATTATTTTACAGAATATCCTATCTTAAAAATCTAGTTTCGTTGACTGACTATTAATAATTTTATTTTTTTTTATTTTTATTTTAGTTCATTTGAGAAACAAACAATTTCACAGTACATTTAGTTTTACCAAATATTATAAAACAGTGATCAGCAAAGTTTCCTCTGATAATTAGAACATACAAAATAAACTACAGGGCAATTTGAACTTAATTAAATTCACAGAGTAAGTTAACAATTATACTTCATCTAAAATGGAACTGTTAATTAAAGATGTAATGCAAAAATATTTGGCAAACTTTCGAATAAACTGACCTCTCTGTGTAATATACATATAATACATACTTACTAAAATCTTATTTAATTTGACTACATAAAATAGGACAGTTACATTCACAATTTTCAATATATTCACAAGTAAAGATGAAATATATCAAATACCTTTGTTTGCCATTGAAACAAATCCTGCCACACTATGCTCTGTTTCTAAATTCTCATCGGGAAACGTTTCACCATAGATACTGATAGATCCCAGACCGTCATCTGCTACTACATCCCCACCTAAAAAATTTAGCTAATGTTAATGTTACTAAATTTAAATGAAACTAAACAATATATTACAATTAAGTTAGTTTTTATTATGATTGTTTCAATCACCAAACAGTGTAACAATTAAAAATGGTACTATAAATACCTTGAATCATAAATCTTTTAATAATGCGGTTGAACGAAGTTCCCTTGTATGATTTCCCTTGAATGCCTTTTGTGGCCAACACTTTGAAGTTCTTTACTGCTTTTGGTGCCAAGTCACCAAACAAGCCGATCACTATCCGTCCCAGTGGCTTTTCTTCATTATGTATATCAAAATATACTTGATCTGTTACTCTAAACTGTCTGGCCTGAAAAAGGAATGATAATTATTATTTAGCATTGCAATCAAAACTCTTCGTTGCATCATGCATAAAGCTCTATTGTATCTAATTTTGTATTTTTATGAATAGGCTAAAAATTTCAAGTGAATAGTGCTACTCACATCAACTGTATAGATATTTATAAAAACATTTAAAGTGCAGAATAGTTTATACAAGTACATCTTGCAAAGTATTTGAAGCAATGACTAAAAGGTGGACTACTAATTAAATAAGCACTTACTCTATAACAGAAGCCCCACAAGTCCACCTACACTATTGACAGCTATAATCTATTATAATACATGAATGGTACTCTATTTTTGATGCAGATTTTTTTTAAATAGGTTGTTTTTCTTATTTTCTAGTTTTACTTTGACAAGAAAATAATCATCTAAAAGGTGGAATCAAAATGTTCTTTATAGTAATGCAAACTATTCATTGACTCCACTATTTAAAGGAACTATACCAATTTCTGCAATGTCAGAGTCAGGTGGTGTATGTTTCTTCCTTGTATTTCTTTTACTAATTTTCTTGGTGTGACATTTCAAATGCAAAGAGAGCTTGTCACTTCTAGTAAATTCTTTCTTGCAATTCAAGGTATCTTTGAAAGGGCATTTCAACACTTTTCTGATCTGGTGTGACTTCATGTGTCTGTGAAGTACATCCTGCCTTTTAAATGAAGCTTTACAAATGGTGCATGTATATTGTGGTTCTCCATGTCTCAACATGTGGGAGGCTAAATATTTTCTAACATGAAACCCTTGCTTACAAATATCGCATTGAAAAGGTTTACATGCCCTATGAATTTGTAAATGCAATCGAAGTCTTTTATCACTAGCAAATACTTTATCACAGTGTATACAAGCTTTTTTGTGACTTTCAGTGAGTAAATGTAATGATAACTTTTCTGCCTTGGTAAACACAGAATCACATAGTGAGCATTTATACTTCTCACTTTGAGGACTTTCAGCGACGCAAGTGCCATTAAAGCTTTGATAGTGAACAGCCATTTCCTCTAAAGATCTAAAAGCTTTGAAACAATTATGGCATGAGTACGACGGTGACTGGTGAGCATTCATTACATGGTGAATTAAACTTTCAACAGTTTCATAGAAACTATTGCATTGCCCTTGAACACATTTAAATTTTTTAAGGGATTGATGATTCTTCAAGTGGGATCTAAACTGATTATAGTTGGACATAACTAAGTCACAGTACAAACAAGAGTAACTTAAAACATCAACTTCAGCTGATTTTGCTGTTGTTTCACTGAGGCCATCTGGCCAAACTTTATGTGATGAAATGTGTCGTTGTAAATGTGATCCTTGCATGAAGCAACGGCCACAAACTGGACACTGATACGGTTTTTCTTCATGTATTTTCAAGTGAATTTGTAAAGTGTTGTCCTTCTTGAACTTTTTTTTACACAATCTGCAATTTAATCCAGTTTTGTTGCTATCTTCATTCAACGTTATTTTACTATCATCAATAGTTAGGTGGGTGTTTCCACAGGTAATTAAAACGTTTTGAAGTTCATTCATATTTGTTTTTAACTTACAGTCAGAGTTTTTATGGGATATGAATAATTCTATCGAGTGAAACATTTGTTTGCAAGTTCCACAAAAAAACGTGTCTTCATTTACAGATCCAAGTAAATTGATATGCGCCATATCAATTATTCAAATAAATAATAGCAAGGAAATAATTTCAAAAGAGATAGACTTTACTTTTTCTCACACAAAAACAAGCAAAAAAACCACAACTACTGTCAGTCACAGATTGACATTTGACATTGACACCTGGGTTGCGTTCAAAGCCGCGACTACATACGCCGATTTAGCATACCAATTTCGGGTTGCCACTCGTACTTGACAATAAAATATTGTATCATAAGGTCGATTTTAAAAGTGAATTTACATTGTATAAGATTGGAGATGAGAATTTAAAATAAAAAAAAACATAAACAATGTTGACCTTTGCGTTATTTGTTAAAATTTAATTGTTAAAATTTAACTTATTATACGGGTGGCAACTCTAAGTTGGTATGCTAGATTGGAATATGTAATCGCGGCTTAACTCGCTCTAAAGTTCGGAACGACCAAGAACTTTAAATGTCAATGTCAATACAAACTCTTCATTTTCCATTTGGAATACGAATAATTTAAACTTTTCTTTATTCTAAATCAAATAAAATCCGTTTTTTGAGGATCTACCATGACTATTTTAAGAATTAGACTCAAAAACATCAAAATACAAAATAATGTCAATAATGACATTAGGCGCGTTCCAAACCTACACTCCGAGTGCAACCTAACCACAACCGAACGCTCTAACGGCGCGGCGTTCCAAACATTTGAGCGTGACGTTCGGTTGACACAACCGTGTCGTTCCAAACGTCAGGGGCCTTACTATGAGCTCTTATAGCAGGACTTATATTGAACGGCCATACTTTTTCGTACTATGACCTCAACGGTTTGTATGAAAGCTGGCCTTAATCAGTCCTGTTTAAGGCCTGCTTTTGAACTGTATGGTTTCTTATTTGCTGATGGTAAGCCCCCTGAGCGTTGCAACTTTTTAACCATCAAAATGGATGGTTGTAAAACGCTCTGACGTTTGTCTATAGAAAAAATGTCAATGTCATTATTGACATTATTTTGTGTTTTGATGTTTTTGAGTCTAATTCTTAAAATAATCATGGTAGATCCTCAAAAAACTGATTTTATTTGATTTACAATAAAGAAAAGTTTAAATTATTCGTATTCCAAATGGAAAACGAAGACTTTGTATTGACATTGACATTTAAAGTTCTTGGTCGTTCCAAACCTTAGAGCGAGTTAAAAAAACAACCAAACAACCGGCGCGCTCGAACGTTCTGAACGCAACCCTAGACATTTTTTCTATAGACAAACGTCAGAGCGTTTTACAACCATCCATTTTGATCATTTTGATGGTTAAAAAGTTGCAACGCTCTGGGGGCTTACCATCAGCAAATAAGAAACCGTTCAGTTCAAAAGCAGGCCTACAGGGGGCTTACCATCAGCAAATAAGAAACCGTTCAGTACAAAAGCAGGCCTGAAACAGGACTGCTTAAGGCCTGTTTTCATACTAACCGTTGAGGTCATAGTACGAAAAAGTAAGGCAGTTCAATTTAAGCCCTGCTATAAGAGCTCATTGTAAGGCCCCAGGACTGTTTAAGGCCAGCTTTCATACTAACCGTTGAGGTCATAGTACGAAAAAGTAAGGCCGTTCAATATAAGTCCTGCTATAAGAGCTCATAGTAAGGCCCCTGACGTTTGGAACGACACGGCTGTGTCAACGAACGTCACGCTCTAATGTTTGGAACGCCGTTAGAGCGCGTTCGGTTGTGGTTAGGTTGCACTCGGAGTGTAGGTTTGGAACGCGCTTCTGCTCTATCTATCTCTATCATCATCTGTCATGTCAATGCTCCCCCTGAGTAATTGTGTTCTGTGTGTCAATGTCAACGTCAAATTTTCGGTCGTTCGTTTAATTTTGGGATTTATTTAATTTAAGTTTGAGATTTATTGTGTTAAATAATCATTTTCTGTGTTGCTTGCCCTGTTGTTTCTTGAGGTTTTAAGGTGAGATTGGATTCGTTAGAGGCCAAAAAGAACCGTACCCGCAGTGCCTACTCTGACCCTTCTGACTAGTTTTGTTCCGATCCGATACGTTCTAGGAGAGTAAAATTATACAATTAGAAATATGGACTTCTCTTTGTAGCGAAATATTAAACAGAAGCATTGTGCAACGTGTAACTAATTCTCACCCAAGAACAAAACATGACCGTCAATAATACCATCGCTCATCAACGTTTAATTCTTAGTGGAGATCGAGAAAGGTAAGCAATATTTTACCTATTATAGAACTTCACCACTATATTTTATCAATCTTCCTTTGATACAGGGTCACTTTTAATTTGAGTGGCAGTTTTTAATCATACAACAATAACCTATTGTTTAAATTTAACTTATCGTCTTTTTGATGGTATGTTTAAAATAATGTTATTTCTCATTTTCTGCAGATTTAAAGAGTTATTAAGACGACGTCTAATAGAATGTGGTTGGAGAGATCAAGTAAGGATGCTTTGCAGGGATGTAGTAAAAGAAAATGAAAGCACAAATGTAACTTTTGACATGTTGGTGTCAAGAGTAACTCCTAGAGCAAGGGCACTTGTCCCAGACACTGTGAAAAAGGAGCTCTTACAAAAAATCAAGACCCATCTTTTAACCCAAAAAGACCAATAAATCAAATGAATATATTAATATTTCTCAATGTTATTGTAGACTGCATTACTTCTAAGCTTTAAATAAAACACTCTTTACAACCAACAGTATATTTTATTTATAAACATTTTACATTAAGGCTAAACAAAAATATATATATATTGCTTATTCATAATACTGCAATTAGATCCTATCCTTGACTGTCATGAAAGTATTGGTGCCTGATGAAGTTGTCATGGATTTTTATGACATTGGATCTACTATAAAAAGTGACAATCTTTATACACAAATGTGGAAATGCAAACTATTAATGTAACACAAGACGGAAAGAAACAAAAAATGCAGAAAAAAGACACTGAATAGAGTGTAGTATGCAGATACTGATGTGGTCTACAACAGTTTATAAGAGAGGTATATGTATAATCTTAAAAAAATATAATAATTGAGCTAGAGTTGCACATAGAAAAATTTTTTGAGCAAGTAAAACCACACATTTTATGGAAATACCCAATACACCATTCATATAAAATTAAACCCTCCAACAAAATATATGTTTTAGTAAATGCTTACCTTAATATTATAGTCAAACACATTCAAGCTGCAGCATTGAGTACAGATTTAAAATAATATAAATGAAGTAAACCTTAATTAAAACAGCAAACATACAACAAAGAAATCAAAAGGTACATTTATAATCAACTAACATGGGATATTGTTATGTTACTAGCGAAGTTGCCTATTAAATAAATAAATAAATAAATATTTGACAACATCACATACATTGCTCCGATTCCAAAGTAAGTAGCTAAAGCACTTGTGTTATGGAAATCAGAGACAACGGTGGTATCACAAACACCCAGACCTGAGTCAATATAGAAAAGTTCATTTCACCCAGCCGGGGATCGAACCCGGGACCTCAGAGATGGCGACACCTTGAAAACCGGCGTGCAAACCACTCGACCACGGAGGTCGTATTGTTCACAGCTTGGACAATAAAAGGTAATAAATAGGTACTAGCTAGTGTATGTGCGATTTACACCGAGCGGCGTGGGTCGGAGCGGTTTACACATTTGCCAAAGAGAATTAAAACGTCTTGACAGTACTTCTTTCATTTATAATCGTTATGGTGGTTTAAGAAATATAACATTTGAGATACACAACATTGTAGAGACTTGAATATGATGAGAATTTGCTTGACCATGACTGTGTAAAAAAATACCTTCCCACAAAATAAACCAAGCTAAAATACAATGGCAGTATGTTCACTATGTAACACTAAAAAGTTACTTACGTAAAATAAAAATAAGTAATACAATATACTTAAATACATTGTTGGTTTATAGAATAAAAAGTTGAAATAGAAGTAGATGAGCAATAAATTTTCTTAGTACAATATCCCTTAAAGCTCTTGAATACCTGATCTAATCTTGATAATATTATATTGCATTTATTATTTACAACATATACAATGGAATGTAATTTGGACTTGCCTATACCTTTGATCAAATATATTTACCTTACTACGTTAGTTTTAACAATATCAGTACTCTCTTAAAAGATAGAGAACTATTCCAATAGATCTTTTAATAATTACATAATTTCTTACAGTTAAAATCTTATCCAGATAATTGTTTGACAAGAATCCACTGATAACATGAACGTATATTTGAGACTACATCCACAGTTGCACACCAACAGATCTTTATCCAAGATTGATTATTAACGCTAAATGCGTTTTTTTTGGTATGAAAAAACTTCGCACCTTGCATAATATAAAACTAACAGTGATTTGATGATGTGGATGCAGTTTTGCCTGTTAGCTGCGGGTGCATTCTTTCAGACGCGGTCGTAGGTGCATTTTTTCAAACTCATGTGATGATGATACCAAATTTCGTGTTGTCACGTGCGAAGATCAGATCTCACTTATCAATATACGCCATTGCAATAGCAACCGACGTCAATAGTTCATTCTCTAAACCTTTGTTGAGGCAAAAGACCCTATTAAATAAGACCCGACCCTTAACTACTTACCGATTACTTACATTCTTTTGACACTGTTTATCAATATGCAGATAAACGGCCAGAATTAATTAATCAATCTACAGATAGGGATAGGCCTGCCCCCGTATTACAACCTTTTAAAACTTGCCAGTTTTCTAAATGGCTATTGTAAGAGCCGCTGCTATAGAGTGTCGATTTGTTAGGGCTGGTGTGCGAGGGGCCGTCGTAATAAATTAAAATCGGACTTACAAGACTTCGTTTAGGCGGAAGGAAGAGAGCAAACGCATGTGTTGCCACACGGCAGTTACAATTTTACCTAATGTTGCAAGTACAATATTGAGATACTCCCAACAGCTATCAATGCGTCTCTTTTTTATTTGCTATACAGCTAGAAAGAGATGTAACTATAGCAATTCATAAACCTGGCAAGTTTTGAGAGGTGATCTAGATTAATTGCAGACAATACCTAGACAACTGTCGTACATTATTTAAAAATATCAAATGTCGCATAGCAACCAATCTGGATCAGGCCTATTCAAATCTGTGGATTGGTTGATTGATATTAATTCTGAACGATAGTTTGACCGCAAGTGCAGTGCTACGCCTAGTAGCTGCGCGGTGAGGGCAGGGACCGAGCAGCATGCTTTTTCTCCCTCCCACTTGTATGTCTGTCTATCGCCGCCGCTTTCACTCCTCCCGCCATATCTCTCGCTACCCAAGGCGCAGTACAACGCTTGCGTTCAAACTATAGTAAATAATTTGAGTAATTGATCAATCAAATTACACAATACTGTCGATTACAGCTCAGCGTAAAATATAGCAACAGATAACACATAATCATTTTACTTATAGCTTGCTCTCTAATTAACACTTTATAAAAGTTAATAAAAAATAAATAGGTACAATTAGCTAAACAAATATCAATATTTAATAATCATTTCATGATGATCGAAAGAGAACTATATGAGAGCACCTGCTAATTTTAAGATAAATCAAATTTTATTCCCACCTTCACAAGTTTTAATTGGTTAACGGTACCCTACTTCTCCATTATACTATATCATACAATATAAGAAACTATTAGGTAGGTAAGGGAAATATACCTATTATATTCGAAAATAGCCAAGTATCATAATTCTTTAGACATGCAAGAAAATATCTACACATCTTATTAGTTTTATAACTGTGCCAAATTAAAATTAGATCATTAAAACAAGCAAGAATAAACTGGTACTTATATCAAACCTAATTAAATAAAATTAATTAGGATGCAGCTTTCGTTTAGGACGAACTCCACCACAGGCCGCGAATACGATAATTTATAAAAATCATGTTATAGTAATCATGAAAAGAACAACCAATACTCTCAAAAGCTAATGAAAATAAGACTTTAAAGTACCCAAGAATTCCATTATTTAAAAATTATTAAATCATGTAATCAATCACAAACAAAACTTAACTATTTATTATGATAGGTATCGGCGTATCTGCCAACGTGGACGGTAATAAGTAAAAAGTTTACACACAACAGTAATCTTTTATAATATGGTGAGATTCGTCTTAAATTAAAATAGTTCGCTTTATATACAAAAACATATTTAACTACGAATATATTCAGTTCAGATTTGAAGCCAATATAATTAAATGTTGATCACATTAGAGAGATTCATAAATAATTTTAGAAGGAACTTGAAAGTTTACTTATGCAGCAGTGATAAGCAAAGGGCACGTTTTAGTATTGAACTAATAAATAAATATCTATAATGTTGTTTGCGCTGACATGCATGCAGCATCAACAGGAATAACAGATCGTTAACATCATGTAATAAAATTTTGAAGTAATCAACATAACGACTATCGAATATTCACAACCTGCGCACGATGCGTGCCCAATTTTGATTCCTTTGGCTCTTTACATGAACGGACACAAACTATTAACGCTGGCAATGAAACATAATAAATCAGAGACCAATAAAATTCATCTTATTTTGACAAAAACATCACAAAATCAAAACTGCTTCATTTTCAAGTGCTTGATATAATACGTCACACCAAAACGACTCTTTTTTTTAAAACCTTTAAAATTTCGATTATTGTACAGTCAGCAGCAATCCGCCTCTACAAAACTGCCGAATAACGCCAATTGATTTATTTAGAACTTTGAAATATTGAGCTTAAAGTTTAAAATTGATTGAGAAATTTTGACAGCAGCTGTGGACTGTACAATACAAAAAAACTAATTGATTATCCACATTTAAATAGCTAGGTATATCGTTACTTTGTCTTCAGAACTATAAATGAATAGTCTGCTTGACACTTTGACAATAATCAAAATTTTCCTTTGACAAAGGTTCTAATTAGCATTTAATATTTTTGGCATCTTCATAACGTTTTCCATACATTCCGTTTCAATTAATTTGAATAATAAAATGATATCTAGTGTTATTTAGATATATGTAGGTAAGGTAGTATAGCTACAGTCAAGTACCCTTAAGTGTCCATTCATCACTGACAACACAAATACCTACTTTAATATTTCTGGTACAACTAATTAGTGCGAACCCTTGTTACGGTCAAATATAGTTAATCAAATATAGCACACATACATATCTAGGTACAGTTTATGGCGACGTATCACTCGCGAGGCGGCAGCTAGCTGGGTTTTGATAGATCAATATGCAAAGCAAAATATCACTTATTCTGAAGGTAAAAAAATGTGAATGTCGAGAAATATGAAAAAGCTTGGGGCTACTATTCCTTTTGATTGGCATGAACGCGCATTTGTAACATAAACGTGCGAAACGTGTCAAATAAAATGTAAACGATACTTTAAAATATTGATGGACAACACATTTTATTGATCATGATCTTTCGAGTTTAATTAGATATTTATTTCTGAAGTCTCAGTTCTTTTTCAGGGGCAAGGCAAACTAAACTCGAAAGTTCAATTAAAATTTTAAATGAATAGGTATGCGTAAAAGAACGGCAATAACCCTTTCTTTGCAGTCGGGTAAAAAGAAACTAAAGTATTTTTTTGCTGTATTCAAAATAAGAAGTCTCTTTTGACTGGTAACTTCTGCAAAGCAAAATACTGTTTGTACTAAAGAAATGAACCTCAAGAAAAATATCATTGGTAATTTTTATTCATTAAAAGTTCATTAATGATGTAATGTTAGAGTATGTTGGCAGAAGTTAGCTATCAAAAGAGACTTTGTATTTGGAATAGACGCAGAAGAATAAAAAAGAAAAAAAAACAGGCAAATGCGTGTCAATCTAAAGTGTATGATGTGTCGCTCGCGAGTGTGGCGTTATCACGGGCGGGTAACTGAGTAGGCACTAGGTGTGCAGCGGGCGGCGCGGGCGCGGGCGCGGCGGCGGGCGCGAGCGCGGCGCCGGCGCGCGGGACACCAGCACTAGTGACGACGCTAGTGCTAGCCGCACAGGCGCGCGAGCCCCGCCCGGCAACCTGAGTAGAACACTCTGTTTAATAACGTGATCAAATAACGGACGTCA
Source organism: Agriphila straminella (assembly GCA_950108535.1). Lineage (NCBI taxonomy): Eukaryota > Metazoa > Arthropoda > Insecta > Lepidoptera > Crambidae > Agriphila > Agriphila straminella. Next base: position 11,147,105 of record OX467308.1, read on the forward strand.
TTTATGTCAAAAAACAAGTTAAACACAATCGCAGATAAAGAATGGGATTGAAAATGACGGCTCACCGCGCTCGCCACTGTGGGTGACTAAGAGAGCGATAGCTGTGGCGTTTAGTGTGAGAACGAGAAGTGAATATGGACGACGCCATTTCTGATCCCATTCTTTATCTTCGCTGGTTGTACATTCATTATTCATGTCAAACAAAGGTTCAGAATAGGTAAAATAAGCACAATTCAAAACTTATGGATCGTTTGGTCATTGACATAATTTTTCATTGACGTGAATACTACTCATCTTAGCTAAAAAAGTTATGTGTACAGTGTACCCCGTATCATGCTGTATATTGTGGTCCTTCGAGCCGGATAAACAAAATAACTGATTTGAATTGTGCATAAGATTACCAATATGTCTGGGAAAGTTTCCAGTTAGATTAAAATTTCACCTAGTAGAATGAAAGTGAAATGTATGTTATCTATGTCAGTTGAATAACTTACCGTACGAGCACGGATGTGACAGCGGAGCGGCCGTCGCCCGTGGGCTCGATGGCGACAGGGCGCAGGTCGGGCGCGTGTGTACATGATTGACTGCAAGTAAGCAGGTGTGTGTACTTACCGCACGAGCACGGATGTGACAGCGGCGCGGCCGTCGCCCGTGGGCTCGATGGCGACAGGGCGCAGGTCGGGCGCGTGTGTACATGATTGACTGCAAGTAAGCAGGTGTGTGTACTTACCGCACGAGCACGGATGTGACAGCGGCGCGGCCGTCGCCCGTGGGCTCGATGGCGACGGGGCGCAGGTCGGGCGCGCGCTTCCGCCGCCCCGCGCTGCCCACCACCACCGTCACCGACGCGAACGGACGCTTCGCCATATGCAGCATCTGCGACGTTACATTGTGTTGGTTACTCGATCAAAACCACCGGTACCTAACCGGTTATCAATGATCGGAAAGAGGTATAGTTCTTGTAAAAAAGATTCATCTTATCTTATTGGTAGTTGGTAGAGGTAAGATAATTAATACGGAGGTGTGTATTTGTATTTCAAATGAATACATGTGGCGATGGCGCCGACCGAACCTACTGGTGGTGCCTAGAGCTCGCACGATCATACTACGCAGGGCTCCACTGACGCGCGCATTCCGCACAATTCATTGTTCTCTGAGTGAATTCACAAAATTAGCTGCGGGGATTTGTTATGTTATATATAATTATAAGAAGACATCAAAAATGCTGAACTATAGCATTGGGTTAGATAGTAGTGATAGTGATAGTTATAAGTTTGGGTGTGTAAAAATAAATAAATGAAATAAATCTTTGTAAAGTTGAGATAAAATATCTACGACAGGGTGTCTAATTTAACTTTAAAGTTGTATTAGAAGAATAATTTTATCATTATTAATATTCTTGCAATAAAATCGTTTTAATTATTGTGGTTTACACTCAAAGTAATTATCTTTACCAGTCTTCAAACTTGTTAGCTTTATGAATAGACTTTTCCAAAGCTTAGCATTTGTGCAAAAAGAATCAAAACATAGCATACAACAAAAAACTTACCTCGACGACGTGTCTTCTCCTAGCTCTTCTAACATCAGCGGCCTGTTTCGCTTTCCACGCCACGACGCACGCGGCAAGAAACAGGAAGAAGCACGAGAAGAATACAGAGAAGAACACGAACAGATCGATGTGGAGCTGATCCTGCCGGAAGAATATCACGCCGAAGCTCGCCGCACCATCGTCCGTGTTCTTCGCCTTAATTATTATGTAAAACTTAGTATGCGTCAAATCGTGCACGGTTTGTGGCAGAGTCAACACGAGGCGGTTCCGAAGATTGCGCACTCTAAGTAGGATGTTCTTCCTGTCAACTGTCACGTAAGTCGCGAGATCTTTCGCTTTGTAATCCGCTAAGGTGTACTCCGTTTTATCGTACCACCACGTGATCCTCGGCTTATCAGGCACGTGATCGTCGAACGAGGGCATTTTCCGGAACGGTTCGTGTTTGTAATACGTAGGATCTAACTCCACAGCGTGACCTCCGTTGCTAGCGTTGACGGCGACAACGAAAGAACTGTCGTTTGGACTCAAGTATAGATCTACGGCCCCTTGAGTGACGTCGACGATCACTCGTATGTCCACGTTCATGTACCGAGGGTTTACTGCTACAAATACTGTCTGTCCCGGATATAATGGTCGCGGCTTGATCTTGCACTCATCTGAAAGTAAGCGTTCTGATAAGTAATCACATAGCATAATTTATTGGTCTTATTAGATACTAGCTTTTGTCCGTGACTCGGTAACGTTTATATTGCGTCCCCGATAGTTCCCGACCTATGGAGCCTTATAAGGTTTTAGAGCCTTCTCCAAATTCCAGGGATGAAAACGTAACACACAGTGGAGTGACTTTTGCGATTAGCATACTACTACTCTACTATAAAACATATCTAAGAACCTGCTCTGAAGTGAAACCTTTTGAATGCTAAAAACACATCTAAATCGACCCAAGTACTCGTAGCTTCCGAGGAAAATGGTAACAGACATACATACTATTACATACAAAAAACCTCTAACCCCAAACGCATAATACCGCCTCCGTTCCGATCCATCCGTCGTGGGTAAAAATAATAACCAATGGACTTCCCGTCGAAATAGCTTGTTCTCTAAAAATACTAACCGATGGACTTCCCGTCGAAATACAGCTTGTTCTCTAAAAATACTAACCGATGGACTTCCCGTAAAAAAACAGCTTGTTCTCTAAAAATACTAACCGATGGACTTCCCGTAAAAAAACAGCTTGTTCTCTAAAAATACTAACCGATGGACTTCCCGTCGAAATACAGCTTGTTCTCTAAAAATACTAACCGATGGACTTCCCGTCGAAGCACAGCTTGTTCTCAATGTTGATGGTCTTGTAGCACTGGTGGCCGTTGCGCGGGTCGCCCATGTACAGGTCGCGGCACTTGACGCATTGGTAGCGCCAGCACTCCTGCGCAGAGTTCTTGCTCGAGCTCGCGGTCTGGCAGGAGGCGTCGCTCTCGGTGTTGTTGCCGCAGTTGCATTTCTCGCCGGTCACCGGGTCGCAGGTGTCGCCGTGCCCGTGGCATTCGCATCTGTTCGTTGATGTACAGTTTGAATAAGGTGATTAGTATCCTCAAGTGGCGCCCTCATCTTAATTAAATTGATTGCTCGCTAAGTACATAATGTATCGAAAATTCAAACGTTGAGATAGAAGCTAAGTTTCTATAGTATATTTACAAACAATAACATCAGTAAAATATAGTTTCTTGTAGTAGTAGTAGTAGGTAAACTTAGCTTTTATCTCAACGTTTGAACTTTCGATACAGTATGTACTTAGTGAGCAATCAATTTAATTAAGGTGAGGGCGCCACTGTGAGGATACTAATCGCCTTAAGTGTATTTGCAATAAAGTAAATAGTGAATAAAGGAGCTCGATGGCCAATCCGCAGTGGTTTAGCGCCTGGCGCAATGATTGTGATATCATGGGGTGGGTGACCGAACATTTATTATCTCGAGCTCCTCCGTGCTTCGGAAGGCACGTTAAGCCGGCTCCAGCTGCATTTGCAGTCGTTAACACCCACTAATCTGCATTGGGCCCGCGTGGTGGGTTATGGCCCTTCCTCCTTATCCAGCCATAAGGAAAGCCTGTGCCCCAGCAGTGAGGACATTAAAAAATGGCTGATGGTCAAATATTAAACTTCGGAGAAATGTTTCTGATTGACACATTGGATTGTATCTTTAGGTTAATATTAAAACAAAAAGTAATTGATTCGCTAGTGTAAAATGAGAAAACTACGGCTACGGATAACGGCTATTTTTATTTTGCCATACAGTCAGTTTTAATAATGAGGTTTTTAGTCACATCAAAATCAATTATTTCAGTGAAAGAATTATTGAAATTGGACCTAAAATTACGAAGATAGAGCGATTTTAGTGTCACATTCTCAAAAACGCTCCCCGCTGATGACGTCATCAGCCACGTCCGCCGCTCAGCGGCGCGGCGCGGCGGGTGTTTGTTCAGGCGATCGTAGTACGTGACGTCATCGCATGTTCCGCAAGGGCCGGCCGTGTTTTTTAAACTCACTTTTTAAAACTTTAATAATTTTGTCATATCTTGATGGATTTGAGAAATCTAAACAGAGATTTACTCAGATATTGATATTGTATTTGATGTGATATGCAAAATTGATATACTCAATTGTCGTGTTGATCCTCAAGGTCCCAATTAAAAGTTAACAAAAATATTCAAAAAAATAATACTCACGGTCTACACGGATCTCGAAAATCTTCAGAGCCTCTAAAGTACCCTTCAATGCATCTTTCACACCTCGGGCCGTCCGTATTGTTGGCGCATCGGACGCAGCGAGCTTTAGCGGCCGCGGGGTCCCTGTAGAAGTCGTCCGGGTCCGGCACGCTCGCGTCCTTAGAGTCGGCCGTGTCGCTCGTGCAGATGGACGTGTGTCCGTGGCAGAACATTGAGCAGGGCACACACTGTCCGTTGTTAGTTGGGTCACCCACGAAGTTCGGCTTGCATTTCTCGCATTGATTACCCTATGACAATAAATGAGTTTTGTGATAATAAGATTTAGCAAGAAGTAATTAGGTTACAGAAAGTGTTTGTCAAAACTGTAAAAATATTGACTTATCTTCTGACTATTCGGATGGTTAAACTGACAAAAAATGATCGCGGATTCTGATGTCAAGAATTCTCATTTTCCAAGTTGACCACTAAGCTTGTAAATAAGACCTAACTTAAACTAAACAATTAATTAACAATTTACAATAACGTAGATCATATCATAATAAAGCATTTAGTACACTCGGTGGTAAACAATTTTAGGAAATTTCTTTTCTACACACTGTCGGTACTTACCATAGTATTATTGTGACACTCTATACACTGATCCAGCTTGTCCGGTCCCTCGCAGTGAGAGTGGCCGTTGCACTGGCACTGTATAGTACAGTTGGCGCCGACGTATCCGAAGTCGCAGCGGCAGACGTCGGGCTGCACGCAGGCGCCGCGCACGCAGCCCTGCGAGCACACGGCCGCGCACCCGCCGCCCGCTGCGCGCTTGTGGCCTTGCCCACACGCGCACTCGTAGCCTTCGGGGAGGTCGCGACACACCTAAAACGAAACATTGATTAGTTAGTAAAATAAATGTAGGTAGGTAGGTACAATCTTGTGATTATTTATTTACTTTTTTTTTAATGGCAATTAGTAAAAGGTTTTTTTTTCAAATGCTTTACTGATTTGATTAGTTAGTGTCAGTGCCTGTAACTTTATTTTTTTTTAATCTTAACGTGGCCAGAGATCCAGGATCCGCCCCTCCCTGGTAGGTGAACACTCAACTGTTCAAACCAAACGTGTTTTATCCATGAAAATTTATTATTTTTTAATGAAGACCGAAATGATCCTGACCTGAATCGATCACTTTGAAAGATGATTTCAATGTGTCGAAAGGAAAGTAATAGTTTATTAAGATAGATAGGTTTAGATTGGTCAAGTTCTCACCTCAGATTCAGCTTTACACTGATGGTGATTGTTCTCGCACTCATTTTCTGGCGGGCACCGAGTATAGTGCCACGAGAACGTGTTGTTCGTTTCATTTAACTGGTGAACGTTGTTGTACACAGCGGCGCAGGTAGTGCGCGCTGAGTAGTCGAGGGGCGTGTCTATGGAGCCTTCTGTGCAAACTCCTTCGCCGTTAGCGCCCTCTATCGCACACCAGCCGCAATGAGAATGGTGCAAGCATTCCGAACACTGTTCGAATGTACCACAAGGAGCTGGGCACTTATTCTTGTCAGCTTTGGTTAGTACAAGGCCACACACCCCACCAGCACAGTACACAGGTTGATAAGCTGGTGATATACATTTGCCTAGATAGGTTGCCCAGTGACACTCTGAGAATCCGCCCTCAGCCCCGTCGGAGCTGAGACAAGACTGGCAGTCGTCGAACGTGTGGCACCGACTTGGACATTCTTCTTTTGTGGTGGGGCGCAACGTAGGGCGGCCTTGTTCCTCGATTAATGTGCAAGTCCAATTGAAAAGTTCTGAAGGATCTTCCGATATTCTCGTCAGTTGGCCTGGAAACAAAATATTGTTAAATAATCCTAAACTAAATATTTCTTTAACAACTTTCTGTAAAAGTGTCCAACTTGTAATATTTACCTTCTCTACTAGCCTGTTGAGTCCACGTGCATTGATTAGACACACATTTTTCGCAATCAGACGCAACACATCTCAGTTCAGGGCATTGATCTACGTCGCTTATGTATGTTGTGCCTGCGTTACACTTGATGCTCGTGCAAGATTCGTCTGTAGGTACGCATTCGCCTAAAAGTACGACAATTCATTTATAAAAAGATTAGACAAATGTTTTAAACTTTCTTTTTCAAAGATATACGAACCGACAGCTGCAGCGCAAGATTCACACCAGCGACATGCTGGTTTCTCTTCAGGATATAAAGGCCAAGCCGCCAGACACGAAGAGCATGTAGTGTAATTTTCACAAGATCGTCTTGAGACAAGCTCTGCATCGCATGCAGCGCCGGAATTAGTGGATACTCGGTCGCTTCCCTCGCAGCCGGGTTTGTCCACGGCGTAACATTTCGTGTAATTTCCAGTGCTACAAAAACTGCAGCCCATGTGACTGCGGCACTCCATTTTACTTGTACTCCAAAGTGAGCACAGGTCTTCTGGCAGTGATATGCGCGTTACTTGACAATGTGCGCTGCCGGTCCAACCGCCGATTATGTATATAAAGCCATCGTTTTCAGATTCAACGTCTATAGCCATCGCGTGAGCAATGGTCGGCGGCGGTGGATGACCAACGATACTAACTCCTATAAATAAAAAACCAAAAGATAATTAAAACAATAAAATAAATTAATCTAAAAACATCACATTTCTGTATCAAGTTTGCTTACCTTTCACAAGTCTCACCCACTGGTTGCAACTGTACGCATAAGCTATTAAATTGTCAGATCTATTATCAGGTTCTGTTCGACCTCCGAACACAATCATGTATTCATTAGTAGTAACTGCAGAGTGTAAATAGGTAGCCTGTGGCAGTCGGTCATAGTGATTGAAATTCGGGAAAGTAGGGAGCTCGCTCCACTTCTTGGTGGGATAGTGAAAAGAGAAGAGTTTATTTGACATAGATGTGCCGTTGTAAGCATACAATATTCCACCGTATATGTATAAGCTTTGGGAGGGTGCATGGTAGACTGAACTATGCCCGATGATACCAGCTGGTTTAGCACCATCACATTTCAGTTTTATCCATTTATCATTGTCCAAGTCAAATTCCCATATATCTGCCATAAATCCATTTTCCATTGAAAAACCTCCAATCAAAACCAGACTCTCATAATCCTGATACTTTTGTAAAGTTAATGTGTGACCAGCAAGTGGTGGGGGCTCTTCATCTTTGGTTTTGATGATCCCCCACCTCTGATCTTTCAAACTGAATTGCCAGAAATCATCAAGCGTTTTATTTTGGACACTCTTCTCTTGTAAACTAAGACCACCGTAAATGTAGATATTTTGTTTAGAATGATAAATTTCAGCTGCATGGAAATAGCGACCTTCAGGCATCTTTGCATCGGGCGTAGCTTCTACGGTTACTTGCATCCAAGTGTTATTTTTTGTATCAAAAAATCTTATATCATTCAAAGGGCCGTGAGAAAGTGAATAACCACCGAACATCCACAATCCCCTTCTATCTGCCACCAAACTATGTCCAAACCGTGGCAAAGTTTTTCTAAGATGATCTAGTCCTTCCATTAAATACTCAGAATTGAAAAGTTCAGTGAATACTAATTGTGTTTTATCTAATTTTGTTGAGCAATCATCACCGCCATAGCCTTCGTTGCAGAGACATCGGCCGTAACTAGTATCACATATCCCTGCGTTGATCGACATACTACAATTATTCCTACAGATTTCCACGTCACAATCGGGACCTCCGAATCCTTCCCTACATACGCAATGTCTTTTATTGCACACTCTTGGCCATGGACAGTGGCCATCACATGCTAACACTTTATACACGCCTTCGAATCCTTGTTCAGGTTGGCCCTGTTTATAATGCACTGTTAGATTTCCACTTCGGGCTTCTACTACTCCTGATGATGCTCCATTACAGAATACACCTAGAAGCTGACTCTGTTGATTATTACTCATATCAGGTACACCACCTAAGCCATCGTATACATAAACTGCATTTTCATCACATGGCACATCAGAAGTAGAAGAGTTTATGGTAAATTGAATGAGGGCATCCTTTATATCATCAGCAGATATGATCCACAAACATTCCTTTGAAGGACCAACTGTCTTAATATCGGAATCGCTTTTATAGGAGCCAATGCCTTCTGTCTGTGACGCGTTTAACATTCCTCGAGGTTCGCATTGGTAATAGCACCTACCACCATGTCTCGGGTCACCGTAAAACTTAGGTTTACATCGTTCACAGTTTTGCCCCTCGGTGTTGTCTTTGCAAATACATTCGCCTGTTGCGACATCACACACACCGCGTGTTTCATCACCGTGATCGTTACAATCGCAGCGACGACAACCTTGTCCCATCGTAGCATTGCCGTGGCTACCTGGTTTACAAGACTCACAAAATTCTCCTTCCGTCCAATCTTGGCATTCGTCACATCTACCTACACCAGTCTTACAAGTTGAATGATTATGGCACCCACAATTTATTGAGCAATCCGCACCCGTCCATCCAAGATCACATTGGCATTTATATAGAGGAGCTCCGAGACAATATCCATGAATGCAGTTATTGTAGCACGTTCTCATACAACTTTTCTTGCCGTCTCCGATATAACCCTGTTTGCATTTGCAAGTATATGAACCATGAGTGTTATTACAGACGGCATGTTCATGACAGTCATGGAGACCGAGGCCACATTCGTCAACATCGGGGCATTGAGCGTACGCCCAGCCAGCGTCACTTGTAGTTACATTCAAAAGGGATGAGCAATCCACGTGTGCCCTCGTAAAATCACCTTCTGTACACATACCATTAATAGGATTTTCGTGCGAATGACACCATCCGCACCCCATACTTCTTAAACATGTTGAGCACTGTGTGTGAGCTTGACAAGATTTGCATTGACCGGATTTGCGAGTGGCATCATCAGTGGGCGAAGAAGCGCGGTCGAGCCATTCGCGGCATAGGCCGAATTGATATTCGCTGGTGTAAACACTGAAGCTAAAGCATTGCCGAGTGGCCTCGCACCATACGCAACGCCCACGTTCATCGAGGCAGTTCTCGCAATCGAGACGCATGCGACAAGGCGCGGGGCACTCGCTTACATCGACGATGGCGCCACTGGCGCGCCCTCGCCTTGCACATCTAGCTTCATCAGCCCACCATTCACAAAAGTTTCCAGCGACGCATCTCTCACAACTTATATAATTTGAGCAGTTTGGACAGGCTGCCGGTTGCAGCGTGAGATATCTCCATTCGCCATCTGCTGAACATATAACATTTTCATCGGCGCTTCTTAGTTCACAGCGGTTTGTTAACTCACACCAGCCGCACGCCGCATCTGATAAACACAATAAGCAGTTTCCATAGTTCGCGCACTGACCATCTGAATATGGTTCCAAAAATTCAAATGTGAATACCTGTAACAAGTATGAAAAGGTTACAGAAACAATTAAGAATGAAAAAAATAAGAATTTTACTATTATTATCAAAGTAAAAAATAATTACCTTTGCACTTTCTTGCGATTTGTTATGTAACAATTCCATTTTAGCATGGTGATGAGACGGATAGAGTCCAGTATGTAAGGAATCGTTTGCGTGCATGTCGACTAACAATCGACCAGGAAACAGAGCTGGCCAATCAACAAGAGAACAAGCAGACGGCTGTGCTGTCAAATTTGCCACAGATTCGGTGTTACCTCCTAAAGTAAGCGAAATATTTGAGTAGCCCGCGCAGATATGTAACGCTTCTCCTGTACCGTTCCAGTATTGGGGTATATGTAACCACCCCTTTAGCCTCGCTTCACTTGACCCACTAAAAATGTGATTACTTCCACCTCCCGTGCCCCAGTCTACTGTAGTGGCGTTCACCACCGAAACGGCATCTGGGTGATTCCAATCAGCCGGCTGTTGGTACCGGAGGAACGTCAGACCGGGTCGTTTGTCTAATATTTTACATTCTTCAGGAGTAGTAACTTCTGTGCCTGTAGTGCCCCACCAACCGGGGTTCTCTGATGGAGTATCTTCGCCACATACTCCGTAATTATCTAGAGTAATAAAAGGAGGTTGTTTAGTTTTTTTTAAAATTATGAATGGATATTTTTTTATATGGGTATGTATTTACCATCTTTATGATGACAGCGAGCATTCTGCACGCACCAGCTGCACTTGTAGAGTCCCAGCTTAGTGCTGACGGAGGGCAGCGGCGTGCGAGTGGTGTTCTCTCTGGGCGGCGGGCCGTGGATCAGGCAGGAGCGGCAGTCGCCGAGCGCGGGGCAAATGCCGCCGCAACGAATTGATTGCAAATTCGTCGTACAGTTCGATCCGATTGTTCTTCCGTAGCAAATCTAAAGGTTGTCAAATGTAATGCAATAAATATTACGACGAATATACGACGAGTGGCTCGTACACTTAGGACTGGTTTTCAGTGTTACCTACCATCTCCCCTCGGCGGTGGCAACACTTTGAAAACCAGGTACCAGTCTCCTTATTGTCAAATTTTCAAAATCTATCGCAATCGCTTTTCTTTGATAAGTTTTAATTTGTGCCAAAAAGAAGCATCGATGTATCACATCCTGAAAGCGATTGTGATAGATTTTGAATTAGACAATTAGCTCCCGGGTTCGATCCCCGGCTGGGTCAATTTAGAAACTTTTCTATATTGTCTCGGCTCAGGTCTGGGTGTTTGTGATACCTACCACGCCGCACCCGTTATCTATGATTTCTAAACCACAAGTGCATTATAGCTACTTACTGTGAAATAGGAGCAATGTGTGATGTCAATATTACGACTATTTTCAAAAACAGGAAGGAAGTTCTATCTATATTCGTCGCGTATATGTTCATTATTTATCAAAAAAATTATAAATAATAGGTATTATACAGTTTATTGTTTATTACATAATTATTGCATAGCATTAAGGGTCTTAAGAAACTAACATAAATTTCAATCATTATCCATATTGACTGTATAAATAGCTACTATACAAAAACAAACAGCCGAAAATAACAAGACGAGAGAATATTGGATATGAAATTCAAGATATTATCATTAGAGATGATTTGTAAGTAGTTAATGTTAACTTTTTTTATATAAAATACTGTCGTGAAACGCAAACGTGGTCAGTGAATTAGCACCCGCTTCTCAGACGTATTCCGAGTAATTAGAAAATGTTTTGAGTAAGAAATGGTTTGATGTGGTTTCTTAAGATTTCCTCTTTTATTTTGATACGGGTTTTTGGTTGTTTTCTAAGTATAATAGCAATTTTTTTTTACTATTTTCTTCCAATTTCTTGGTGTTTATATGCGAAAACAAATTCAATGAGTATATTTGTATCATATTTAGTTATGCTATTAGTAATAAATACTGTATGTTTTTCAATGAAAATAAAATAAAATAAACAACATTTGTAATACTTAAGTTGTTTAAAATTGCCCATTACTACATTTTTTATATCTACTTTGTCAGCATGACTTTCAATGTGCATCTATAGTAAAGATTGCTTGACCAGAAATATGTTTAACCTTATTTGTGTTTTTCTAGTATATTATTTCATATTAGATAGTGAGTGAGTACTTACATCGTCAGCAGAGCACCAGCCGCATTCTGGGTCCGCCAGACATTCCGGCTGCGTCTGATGCTTGGGACACGCAGACTCTGGGTTGTCGTTACTGATGCCTGCCTGCCAGCTCGGAACGACGTATGCTAGTAAATCCCCTGAGGAAGATCATGTGTTGGGTAAACTTACACAGGGAGAAAAAGCCAGCCCATGACGAGTTTCTTGCCGGTTCTCCTCTCGTTACAAAGTCTCCCGCTGTATCTACCGATAGCTTCAAAGTCCGTAGCACGAAACTTACAGAGCTAGCTAACGTTAATAAAACTAACGTACAAGACGCATATCGTTTTACGTTGTTCGCTATTCGCTATGTATAAGGATTGATTGAAGTAAGTATATTATGGACAGAGTGTTAAACAGTACTGCAATGCAATCAAAATCCCGATTAGCGGCGAATTCATCTCATCTAAAAAAGTGATATAAACGTGTCTCTCTTCAATTGCAGAAAAAATGCTTTCTGCAATTGAAGTGAGACTGTGGCAGAGTAAATGGCAATTGTTGACCGACTTTTTTATATCGCGTTATTAACCGATAAGAAGGTGAAGGTGAAGGAACCTGTGCTTATGATAAAACGATACAACAGACATACCTATGATACCGAACCTTAAGGATTCTAATAATATTTTTATTATGATTGTGGAATGCGAATGTCTTGAAGAATATAACAAATAAATACAAGTAAAGTATGAACTTATAGATTTCACATAGACTTACCATTTACGTTCCCATGATATCCACCAGCAATCAGTAAAGTTGACGGCGGTTTCAGCGCGGCGGCATGCGCGAACACGCCTTGTTTCTTCGGATAAAACTTGGGAATCTTTCCCAAAACGTCTATAGGAATCCACGAGTGACACCCCAAGTGATACAGATACATTTGACCATCGTAACAAATCTCTTCTCTGTTATGACGGTGTGAATATCCACCGAAGACTACTAGGTAATTGCCTGAAATTATTATGTTAGTTAATAAAATCTTATTTTTTTTACTAAGCTTGTATAAAGTGATTAAATTCGTTACCGATTATAGTAGATGTATGGAAAGCTCTTTCCCTAGGCACATAAGTGTCACGAAGATGAGCTCTCGGGTAATGTATTTCGCTCCAATGTTTGTAGTCTATATCAAAAGCGAACATTCTATCAGATAGTTTGGAAAATCTGAAAAAAATCAGGTATAAAAAGATTATGTGTTGCTTAGAAATTATCATCCTTTAACATTAGAATAATGTTTTACCTCGCCACGCTTGCAACTACGCCGCCGTACACTAAAATAGAATTGGAATGTGAGTGGTATACTGCCGTATGAGCAACGACGCGTACATCCAACTCCTTGCCTCCCCTTACATGTACTTTCTGCCAAGACTCGGTGTTTACGTCACTCAGCTTTATCTTGTACATACTGCAAGAAATATTTTTAAATGTAATACATCTCTTTATTAAGTATCTAATTATCGAGTACGGACTACGCCATTTACCTTGAAGAGAACTCGCCTTCGACAGTACTGCCTCCAAATAGGTAAATCTCATCTTTAACAGCAGTCAAAGTATGCCGTGTAAGTCCGGGAGGAACAAATGACGAATTAATAGCTCTCAACGTCCAAATGTTTGTTTTAGCATCAAACAACCACAACTCTGACGATAGACTTCCATCAGACAGTTTCCCACCATAAAGCACGAAACCAGTGCCATATGCACAGGCTGAATGGCCATATCTAGGTTCAGGTTTTGTGTAATTGGATTTCATAGAAGTTAATAGTTCTGGTCGGTCAGTGAACTGTAAGTAGCTTTCAGAATACGGTGTGGGTGAATGCATGAGAGGTAGCGTCGTTTTGTCGGGATTCGAAAATGACGATAAGATTAAAGTGAACAATGAACTTCCGTTTCCAATGTGCCAGCTGCCGTCATTATTGCCCTGTTAAGAACAATAATGTAGAATTATTAACTTAGTAATTACTAATCACGAATTTTATGCTTACGTAACTATATTAGTGGACTGAGCTAAGTAATTTGCTAATTATTGGAAACTTAATAAATACCATGTTTATTTTTTCCGTGGATTAAAAACATTACCTTTTTAAATAGAGTCAATAAAGATTTCTCCATTTCTTCATTAGTTGGATATCTCCGTAATACCCGTCCATGTTCATCATACCATTGACTAGTAGAAAACCTGGTTATTTGTAAGAAGAAAGTACCTAATTAAATACTTTTGTTCTTCATAAATAACTAGAATTAAATTTAGTTTACAATGGGAGAGAAATGAGAATAATGATAGACACATTGTTTGATTTATCCTTTAGTGATTATGTGTTTCATACTGATAGAATCTAGAGGGTGCAAAAAAGTAGTAGGAGGGAATGTAACCTAAAATATTGATGATGACAAATTTTACTGGAATGAAACATTCAATTATTAAAAAAATAAGTAATAAGTAATAGGGCAATGATATGGATATTTTTTTTCTAAATAACATAGTATCATAAATAAAAAAAATGTAGTTTAGCCTGTTCGATTCACAGCTGAGATAAGTGATTTATTAAAAAAATTTAGAATGCATTGCATGCATTTTACTTCTTTTTAAAAATAAAGGAATGTTTCCTTTCAGTAAAATTTGCTATCATCAATATTTCAGGTACTTTCCCTCCAACTGTTCTTTTTTTCCACCTTGTATAATATGGATTTACTTAAGTAAATTAAAGTTTATTTTGCGAAGCTTCACTAAATTGAAAGTATTATATAAATCCAAAATTGTTGAGTTCCTTTACTTACTAAAGGACACTTACCTATATACTTCTAAGAGGCCTAAAACTTTGTTCAAGTCGTATCCACCAAATATGTATAGAGAGTCCGTATGGTTTACATATACTGCGGTGTGAGCTGCTCTTCTGGTCATCCCACCTTCCGACCGAGAGAGCCAATGCCAACTGTTACCTTTCTTGTCACCGTGTTTCAATGAGCAAGATTCACCAGAATACCTAAAAAAATACCAGTTTATTAATCAAATCATGTAACAAGTAACAACATGCTCGCTGAGTGTCGCTGATTTACCACTTCTTGTCAACCCTAATCAACTTTGAACTTGGATTGCTTTTGCATTGCATCCTGAGAGTACTTAGGAATAAAGAAACATTTGCTTATGTTTTAATCCTATAATATCATAAGTAATTATTTTTCTGCAGCAGAAGGTTAACACTTTTTACCTGACTATGGTGAAGGAAAAAAACGGAGGGTATATGACTTTTATGTTTTTAGGAATAGCTAGCTTTGTATACTATTGAAATGATGTCATTGATTGGGTTCTTATTGTATCACACATACTTAAATATGGAATTTAATGAAAATAATAATAATATGACATAGCTACCAATTTAGTATGATTTTAGAGCAAAGCAGGACTTGATAACTATTAACTAATAAAGAATTTCATATAGTTATTTAAAGTAAAACAATTCACTAACCCTTTTCTACAAATACATTTGTCTGCCTTGCATTGACCGTTGCCCGAGCATCCATGGGGACATAGGTCCACACTGCAGTCAGGCCCGCCCCATCGCCCCCAACAAAAACACTTATTTGAAACACATTCTCCCTGTCCTGAGCAGTTGTTGGGGCAATCATGTATAGCATAAGTTGCACGAAATCCATCTAATACGTAATTTGTATCACTATATAATAAAATTAGCATCTGCAAAGTATAAAACAAACTTTTAAAAGTAACTCTTCTAAAGTACCTATTGCTCATAAATAAATGATAATAGCACTTACAAAACCACTAGTAGCGGTAACATTTTGTGGTTCAGTCTTTCCACTAAAACTTCCCAGTAGTTTTGCATCAAATGAATCACCATCATAAACAAACACATAATCATAGGAACATTCTGTGCCCATGCGTATGAAACTGAGGGTTATAAATTTACTTCTGTTTGCTGCTTTGATGAGCCATTCACAGTGAGAGTCCTAGAATAGTTAAAAAGAGGTGAAGATTGTTGTTTGGTAACATAAAACTACAGGCTGAAAGCGGGCTGGTTACCGACCTGTGTGTAGTTAGAGTTACTAGGTCCATCTGTGATAATACCGCTCTGGTCAGTAAATACCCTACGGGTCTTGTCGCAGGGCGCTGTGGACGCGGCGCACAACACAGCCAGACAAGTCCAGCTGAGGACGACTAAACCTGCACCTTTCTCCCGAATACGTGGGTAAAACATGCCTCTTCCGGATTGTTGTTAAACATAAGTCAAATAGCAAAGCCATATAATCGTGAAAACGCAACTAATATCACTAAAATGTAAAATAAACAACACTCATTTAAGATAATAGATGACATCCACTTCAAGGCTAACCACTTATGAGCATAATGCCTCAATGACAAATAAATCCTCTGCAATAACTCGAAAGATATATTGGTTTCGCGTGATATCAGCATTTAATTCTTACTTTTAATTGTTTTATATTACTTTCTAACAAGTTTTTCTTACAAACAAACAAATTCACAGATCCATCACAGTATTTTGACATTTGGCGATTGATTTTATTATTTTTAATTTTACATCACTTTGGGCGAAGGAAACTTTATCTTTCAGCTTATTTATTGTTTACTTTATCTTACATTAATCTGTAAAACTGAATAGTTTTTTATGAGAGACGTGAGAGCTTGGTGAAAATCTATACATATAATAAAATCGTAACAAGGCTAATTCTGTACGGTAGACGGCACGCTAGGCTTCTACGATCTGTCAAATTTCTTCAATCATTTTTAAACTTTAAGTAAAGCATATAAAGGTTCAAAATTGCCCACTCGTTGCAAAATTCACGAGAATGAATACCTTTTCAAAAATAGCTATTTTAGGGATTCGCATACGATTTGGATAATGGAACACCGGGGGCCCTACCGCCTAACTCAAAGCTTTAGCCAGAGTGATAGCAATGCTCTGTCTGTCCTTGTCATATCATAACACGATGACAAGGACGGACAGTGCACTGACGTCATAAACCAAAGCCAGAGTCAAAGCGAAAGAGTTAGGCGGTAGACCCGCTGTACCCTTAGCACGAACAGCTATCGAGAAAAAAAACGCACGTAAAATTACTCGATAGACAAATTCTCTATGGAAAATTTCATTTCGCTTATCGGCGATAGATGGCGTTGTACAAATTTCCAATACAAAATTTATTTATCGAATGATTTTACGCGAGTTATTTTTTTCGATAGCTGTTCGTGCTAAGGGTACTGATCACAGAATACATAATAGTACAAGTACCTGATGCAGAACCATAATGGTCCAACTAAACTATAAGGAATATAAAAATAACGCCTTAACAAAAGTTGTTCAGCCTGGTGAGCATTTTTGTTGTGGTATAAAAATCGAAGATCTGGAACACCTGATGCTGAACCATAAGGGTCTAATTAAACTATAAGGAATATAAAAATGACGCCTAACAAAAGTTGTTCAGCCTGATGAGCATTTTTTGTTGAGGTATAAAAATCGAAGATCTGGAACACCTGATGCAGAACCATAATGGTCCAGCTAAACTATATACAAAATATAAAAAGACACCTTAGCAAACGTTGTTCAGCCTGATGAGCATTTTTTGTTGAGGTATAAAAATCGAAGATCTGGAATACCTAATGCAGAACCAATTTTAACTTATTTGCATAAAAATGTGAAATTTGACTCTGCCGAAATTTTGCAATGGAACCTGACTTAAATTGCCACAGAATCTTATAATAGACCTAACGTACGTAATATCGCACTGCAGGACCTGCAGGATGATATTGTTCTTTCTTTCTTTAAAATTAATTGTGCAATTAAAGTCAATGCTTTGCAGCGAAATATTATTGAAGCTGAGATTCTGGAGCTCACTGGGAGTGGTGCCGGTGAAACTGTATTTATTCCGCGTAGGTATCTCTCTTCCCCAACAAATTTTATCACTCAAAATTATAATTTTGAAGTAGGCTGTATGCTCACTCACCCCTTTGTTCGCAAAATGTTCTTGCGTAGGGCGTGTGAAAAAAACCAAAAAAAAACCTGCGCGCCTTTTCCCATAATTATCATATTTTGTTTTTGTCGTATTTGTGGCTGTGTGGTAAATTACTTTGTTTTTTCCTCGCAAATGTGTTTAAAAACGTCGTATGAAACTCGTGAGCTTTTGCTTATTGCACACTCGGCTGAGTTACGCCCTCGCCTGCGGCTCGGGCTGCAAGTTGCAACCCACAGCCTTAAGTGTGCAATGCAACCTAAGCTAACTTGTCTCATAATGTACTATTATATGATTTTTTATACTGGATTCTGAAAATGAAAATATGTGACCCGTGTTTCGGCTTTCGTATACCTATACAAAAAAAATGTTGTAGAATAACGTTGAAGAATTGCGTAGGTATCAGGAATATCAGGATGCGTATCGATTGCGTGCGCTGCTGATTCGGCATTCGGCGGGTCGCACAGCGCAGAGGACTCTTCTCCCAACCCACCACTAGAATGCCAAACGAGCTGATAGAAAACGAGATACAAGTTATCTGATTATCTAGGTAAATGTCGTTCATAATAGGTAGTCAATAATCCAAATATTTAATCTTAACATGGAAATGGGTTCAAAAAGTCAACACTTACAAGTCGTTAAGTCGTAGTGACTTTTTGAACCAATGTTTGATTGGATATAACATAAAGTACCTTACGCGAAATCATTTGTCACTGTCTTTTTCTTTACGTGTAAAGAGTATGGAAAATAACCTCACTTCTGCACTTTTTCGATGTTTTTCGTAGTTTTTTCATCATTATCTTTAGCACAATTATCTTTCTTGTAAATAAATTATTGGAGCAACTGCACAGTACCTACGTAAAAGTGTATTTCGATGTAGAATTCAATACGTTCCCGCTATTATTTACGCCAAAAATATGGCCCGCGACAAGCGCTTTTGATGATATTAAATTTTTTTTTACAATCATCTGTGAGGTTGCGGAAATTGCGTATAAAATTTAATACTAACTTGTAGCTACTTGATACCTAATCTCTTTAGCTTGTCGTATGTTTTTTTTTGTGGCTACAACTTTACGTTTTCTATATAAAATATAGCCCGCGCAAACCATGTTTTCCTATTATGGCCCCTAATATAATATGATGATGATTATTTCCTTTGTGTGTATAACTAGTGCTAGAAGTAAAGAGCATAACTTAGATAGGTAGGTACCTATTCAAGTATGTATTCTCAACGTGTAGTAAAATATGAAAATCATGTTCCTCTCATCAAGGACACTTCTCCCTTTCACTCAAGACTTTGGAGCTCATTATGAAGGCGTGCACCATATTTATGAAGGTAAAAATTAATAAATCATTAAGCGCACGTGGAGAGAGGGCCGTTCAAGTTTTTTCACCCGGAATGAAGTGATAACCGCTAATGACTCACTTCACCCGCCGACTCATCCGCATCATGCGGAATTATTGAACTTATCTAATACCAGGACATAATGAACGCGTGGAACCTAATCTACCTGCCTTGATACAGTGGAAACCTTTGTGATTTTCTATGCAGCTAAACATATCTTATAACTTTTGTGATCAACTAGCTCTTGCCCGCAACTTTGTTCGCGTGATTAAGATAGTTGTTTTTTTCTCTCACTAGGTATATAATTACCTACTTAAATACAAATCGGGCAAACGTTTGCGCTATAGGTATCAACGTGTATGATATGACGTCAGTGAATCAGTTGCAGAATGGTTTTTTATACCTTCCTACGTACCTAAAGATTATTTGCCTTGCCCTATTAATTATGTATTCTGTGCCCTAACATACACATTTAAATTTTCCGATAAAAATCATATACAAACTAGACTGGAAATTCCCATTAGACAGGGTGTAGCACCCTGTATAATGATAATTTTCCAAATCCCTTTCTTAGTGCTCACCTACACCATGAAATGACCATCTACCCCTCCAAAAATGGTGTCTCTACTTTCATATACAAACTGGAACATTCTGTATAACGGAAATTTTTCAAAACCCTTTCTTAGTGCTTACTTACCTACACCGTGAAAGGTATCAACCTTCCAAAAATGGTATCTCTATACTTTCATATAGGAACACTCTGTAGCACCCTGTATAACGGGGATTTTCCAAAACCCTTTCTTAGTGCTCAACGGTATTTACAAAAGGTACAACCTACAATCCAAAAGTGGTGTCTCTACCTTCAGCCGTGGGCTCTATCACACATTTCAATTTTCCTATACAAATTCCCTTACAAACTGGAACACCCTGCAGTCGTGGCATCCTGTATAACGGAAATTTTCCGAAATCCTTTCTTATTATTCACCTACACGTACACACATACCATGAAAGGTAATCCGCCCAAAAATGGTGTCCGTCCAAACCATCAATCAGTGAATCAAAATGTATTGATGGGTTTGGTGGATTCTACTTAAGTACTCTGCAATTCTGCATCTACCGAATAATTTTCTCGGTAGCCATGTGTTTAGTTTGGAAAAAAAAGTATTATTCAAGTATACCTAATAATAAAGAGTTTTTAAGTAAAAGTAGTCAGCATAATATATATTCCTAAAAACATTTTTGTTCCAGACTATCTTCGTGGAGAAATGACGTGAAATGTGTGCAAAATGTTGTACCGTATAACTCGCGGGTGGAGGGCGCGCGTGCCGGCCCATTCTAAGCGTGCGTTTACCATTTAAATTAACTGACCGCCGCTCAAGCCATCGCCATCACTCGTTTTTTTAAACAAACAAAACCAGTGTTTGCACTCGTGTCCTGTTTTCAGTCACGCTGCGCCGCAGCGCAGTCTATGCTAACTAAGCTACACCGCTAATGTTTTTCCAAGAATTTTCCGCCGATTCAATTTTTCAATAGATTTATGCTCTAACGATTTTCATTCCTTTTATAATCGGTATAGTAACTGCTTTGATTTGATCATACAAAATGATTAATTGATAAGTAATTTTCATCGTTAAAAATCACTTAGTAGGTTGTTTTGTATTCTACTACATAGGAGGTATATTGTAGCAATGTGGATGTGAGCTTTACATTGATTTAGCTAAGTAATTGTGGGCAAAAGTCTTAATACAAAATCTGTCTTATCAAGAAGGTGACGAAATGTTGATTTACTCTCTCACAAACGGTCTCGTGACCTCTCGAGATGGTCCGGGGGTCCGGTGGCTCGGCCTGACCGCATCATCATACAAATGGGGCATTACCGCCGGACGGCCGCCGGGCGCACCTTATCTGCTCTCAACTATATTTGTTCTGCACCGGATTACCAGAGATTTACCACGGTCACCGGCAGTTAACATGCGATTAACTGTCCTCTGCAAAGAAATGCTAAATTTAATAGCGACTCGTCGACCGTTAGCATTTTCAGCTTATGCGGAGTTGCTTTGGTTGTGTTGTGTGTAAAAGAAGGTTTTCTTTCTTTACTTTTTATCAATACCATTACCATACACTGCAGTGTAGGTAGACCACCCTAGAAGCAGTATTAAAAAATACTTAAGGCGCGGTGGTAGTGAAACTAGCGCCGCAACTATACATTTATTTTTATTACTCGTAAACCAAGTCAATAATTAAAGTAACCGCATGTAATAATCTCTTAAACTGTCTCTAATATTTATTATTATTTTTATTAATTGACAGGCAAGCAGTTGAGACAACTGATAAGAAATATTTGTCCAATCTATTCTTAAACTGATTCGTATTCTGTGCAGATATCACTTCTTCTGGCAACTTGTTTCAAGCTTCAACTACTCTATTATTAAAAAAATGTTTATAGGTATGTGGATTGTTTCCTAATAGTGCCTTTGATAATTTGAGATGATGGCCTCGCAGGCATTGGCGGATCCAGGGGGGGGGGGGATGGCGTCCATGGGCCCCCCCCCCCCACGAGGTTGGTTACCTTTGCGGATCGCATTGAATTTTGAGGCTGAATAATGGAGCTCTCGTGCTATCCTGCTGACTATCGCTCGCGGAACAGATATTACGTAAAAATTTACTAATTGAGATATATTATTAAAATTATTATTTTCCGTTTACTTAATTAGTGGATGAAACTGACTAAAAATCGCGCTGCGCAGCCGTTTTTTTTTCACTATTATATAGATAAGAGTACATACAAGTGGCTAAACTGACAAAAAATCGCGCTGCGCGGCTGTTTTTTTGCCATAGACAACACCACAAAATTGGTTAGTGGTTAAAATCGCGCTGCGCGGCCGTTTTTTCTATAGGCAGTAATTTTTTTCCTAAATCTAGGGTCTATGTAAGGGATCCCTGTCTAGCTAGGATGCACAAAGTGCCTGATTTAGAAATAATACTGCCTATAGACAAAACGGCGATTTTTTGTCACTAATTTTGTGGTGTTGTCTATAGTATTTTTTTTTTTAAAAGTAAAGATTTTTTGTCAGTTTAGCCACTTGTATGTACTTACTGTACTGTAATTTTGTAGTCTACAAGAAACGGCCGCGCAGCGCGATTTTAAACAGTTTTAGCCACTAATTTTGTAGTGTTGTCTATAGCAGAAAAACTGCCGCGCAGCGCGATTTTTTGTTAGTTTAGCCACTTGTATGTACTCTTTATGCATTTAAAAAAAAACGGCCGCGCAGCGCGATTTTTTGTCAGTTTCATTCACTAATTTTGTAGTGTTGTCTATGGTAGAAAAACTGCAGCGCAGCGCGATTTTTTTGTTAGTTTAGCCACTTGTATGTACTCTTATCTATATTTAAAAAAAAAAACGGCCGCGCAGCGCGATTTTTTGTCAGTTTCATTCACAAATTTTGTAGTGTTGTCTATAGTAGAAAAACTGCCGCGCAGCGCGATTTTTTTGTCAGTTTAGCCACTTGTATGTACTCTTATCTATATTTAAAAAAAAAACGGCCGCGCAGCGCGATTTTTAGTCAGTTTCATTCGCTAATCTTGTAGGTACTCTTGGGTACCTCGTGGGGGGGGCCTTGGCCCCCATGGCCCCCCCCCCCCCTGGATCCGCCAATGGATCCGCCCTTGCTCGCAGGTGTATATGTTTCGTGAGTACTGGAATAGGAAGTTGTTTATCAAAATTCTCTATGTCATAGTGTTTTTGAATAACTCTTCAACAGTTATCATTTATTCTGTAAGTTTTAAAATCCATTATTGCCAAAAGTGGCCACTATGAGCTAAAATGGATTTTAAAACTTACAAAAAGAATGAAAACTGTTGGGGAGTTATTCAAAAAATATTAGAGACAATTTAAGAAGTTATTACATGAGCTTTTTTTAAATATTGACTTAGTTTACGAGTAATAAAAATAAATGTAGTGGCGGCGCTAGTTTCACTACCTACAGCGCCTTAAGTAGAATGTGTCATTGTTATAATTTTCAGATCCTGCATGAATAAATACGTACCTTCTAGTCGAAGGGCGTGCGTGATTGGTATAAAATTAGAGGCGTTTCAATGGGTAAAACTTTAATAAGTAAGTTACTTACTTACTTATTAGTAATATTTTGTAATCAATAGGTAGGTAGTAGTCATAACTTAGTTCTTTAACGTTATAAATTTACTATTTTTTGATTATTCAAGTGGTATTTTGAACATGGATTACGAAAAAATACTGTAAAAACGGTCTTTATTGATTTTTTTAAATCAATTAAGGGGCCACGGTGTCCCACAATAGGCCCATATAAATAAGCGTCCCCACGGCACGTTTTAAAAGAGTACAGTCCGTGGACACAGTGGGACAAATGTAGCGGGTCGCGCGCGATAGTGCGGCCCCGCGATAAATCAGCGGCTGTCGATGAGGGCGGCGCGACTACGCCAGGGTTGATTTGTCGCGGCCGGCCCACGAGCCCTGGCCGTCATAGTGTTGTTATGGATATCGATCTTTTAATTTTGAGACTTCATCATCCATCATCATTAATTATGAGCTACTTTAATGTTCACTTACACCCATCCGACGACCTACGATCTCGCAGGTTGAATGTGCTGTAGCTAATAAACTAATAAGTCACTCACTGCGCCTTCGCCCCCTCTTTTTATAATCTCTTTCTTTCTGAAACTTTCTACGATAAATCTAAAATTAAGTAAGTCTGGCATTTGATTGTTACAGTACTTCTACGTATTCATCCGTCTCTTATTGAATCCTGTGCGAAGAAGATGCACAGTTGGACGGCATGTTTTTTATAAATATAAGTAACTATATATAGTTACTTATATTTATAAAAATTAATTAATTATATTGTAGTATGTATACAACTGTATACATACTACAAGTTTAAAAAATATAGCTTTCTAAGTAAATTTCTACAGAGATGTGTAAGTAAGTGTCTTCTAACTTTTAATTTTCTTTCTCGATAATTGATAGAAATCATCGAATTCATTGCATCACTATTTTCCAATAGGCAACTAATACAGCGTTTGGTATATTCACCCCACGGTCAATAATATCTTATTTATACCGTGACGTGACTGCTTGCATAATCACAGACATGCCATTCAGGACATCAATATCCACCAAATTACTGTACTGAAAGCCTCAATATCCGAGAGTAAAAGACTACTATGGCGACAATTTGCCATTAAATTAGTACTTATAAATATAAGAGTATTTTTTTATAAGAGAAATATGTAAATAAAGGAATCGCAAACATTTTCTTTAAAGTAACAAAAACAAACCAAACTGCCCAATGTTGTTAATATTCCATTTTATATAGAGTAACTTTGCGGTTACTTTTACAAAAGTAAGGCTTGTCTCGCTTTAAAAGAGCATCATAATTATTATTATGCTAAGTTCTATTAGGTATGTATTCATTTTTAACCGACTTCAGCAAAAGGAGGAGGTTCTCAATTCGATTGTATGTTTTTAAGATAAAAAAAAGCCTATGGAGTTTTGATTTAGAAATAAATCTCAACGTAAGTTATCGAACTTTGTATGCCTTGAGACTTAGCCCCTCCCTTTCTAAAGATGGTCCGTACAGTCACCAAGTTCGTGTTAAAGAAACTGTGTCAGTGTCGCATGAAATGAAGTGTGAAATCGAACGGCGACCCCTCACACGACGTGTAAACTGTGACCTAATTACAGATTAATACCGCTAAGCGGAAACCTCACTAAGTTCTAATAGCAGGCGGAAAGCCCGCTCGTCCCGTCACAAACGAGCTAATAGCCTCAATGTTTACTTCACTTTCTCCATTACGCAAGTTAGCGACTAAGTAGATTTATAGTTTCCGCCCTGCTCATTACTTGTATTGAGTAGCTTCGGACGAAGCATAAATCTGAATGGAACGGGACGATTCCGCCCGCCCAAGAAACTTTTCCTAACTCTGACATAAGTTGGACAACTTTTGGAGTTGGACGGGCGCTTGATACACCGAATGCTGCCGATAAGAACCGATAAAACTGGTTTTGGTGCCCATATTGTTTACCAATAACATCGATGCTGTCTTATCTTATCAGCAATAATGCTGTCATTTCCTGCTTCAGTCGTTCTGCTGAGCGCGTCTGACCTTGTTGACCTACAGCCTACTTATTCATAAACTGTGCGTTTTAAAGATTTTAAATTAAAATAACTGTCATAAAAAATCGTAGATCTTTGAAATATATAAAATAAATAGATTTCTAGATAATAATAATTAGCTTAGCTTAACATGTTATTAATCGTTAGGAAAAATGCACAGATGTCCTGCCCAGCATATGATAAGAGAGACTGTGTAAAAACCGACATAAAAATGTTTTAAAAAATATGGTTCATTCATATTTGTACAACGCGTTTTGTAAAATATAAAACCTGTGTTTGTATTCAATTTAATAATGCAGTCTTACCCTACGATAACCAATTATCCACGGTGGTCAATATTCAGCCCTAACAGAGAAATATAGCGGAAGGCATAACCAGCCAATCCTTTCAACGCAGCTTCCTAACATCGGGGGTTTTCTCTATGTTGGCATTTTTCATGTAGTTAAGAAAAACAAGGAGGCTATAACTCTCGTGCCGGTTGATCAGATAACTGCGTAATGGCAGTAATGGATCCTGGTCAGCGGCCCGCATGCAAATAAATCTGCGGCCCGATGCAATGATGTGTGGAAAATGGCGCTCACCCCTTGCCAGCCCTGCTGCCCTGCACACCGGCGTGCTATAAAACAAACTTGACGATTGACCGTGCACTATTCCTACTTGGGTTTTATTTTAAGAAGATAATTTGAAGAGATACTAATTTACGCTATCAAAATTTTGATTTCGGTGTAAAAAAAAGATAAGTAATTGTTTTTAAAATCAATATAAAAAATAAAATTGAAATACATTAGTGAAAATTACCTAATAAAATAGTGTAAGTATTAAATGTGATTACAATTTTAGCAATAAAATAAATGTTGTCAACAAATGGCGCTTTTTAATTTGAAAACGAAGGGTCAAGGTTACAATAGCTTCTCGTGAGTCAATCCTTATGAACCCCCCTGCAATAACAGAGATCGGCAATAAGGATCGGACAGGGGCTCAGTATTAGTATTGCCGGACAAAAAGCAGGTAAGTTCTTGTGTTGTTTTGCCCAGGAAGTGGGTAGCGATAAAAGTCAGAGCAAATGGCAGTCAATAAAATAAATAGCGATGGCAGGGTGTTCTGTAAATAAGTCGGTGCCCGCTCGGGGCGACGACGATCGTCTTTTTTATTGGCGCCTCGATTGCTCTCGAAACAGCGAGTGTGAAGAGACGCGCGCGGCGCATATTGCAGCTCACTGCTGACTCCGCAGATTATACTCCGAGATTACAAATGGAATTTCCCGCTGTGTTGCGCCGTTGTTGTCTCCGACGATACTAGACACTTGAGAAAGTGTGCCTCTTAAAAATCATAAATTTTGAAGTTTCCCCACTTTCAAGTTTAGCACTATCTTTGACTTATCTACGAAGTGCCGCAATATTGCTTCTGACATACGACAGAAAATGTATCTTTTCCTTCTATGAAAAAAAATA
Source organism: Agriphila straminella (assembly GCA_950108535.1). Classification (NCBI taxonomy): domain Eukaryota; kingdom Metazoa; phylum Arthropoda; class Insecta; order Lepidoptera; family Crambidae; genus Agriphila; species Agriphila straminella. The sequence continues at coordinate 11,173,878 of OX467308.1, forward strand.
TTGTTTTATATATATCTGCAATTTTTATGGTGTCTAACGGCGTTAGAGCCCTCAAAGACACTCAATGTCAACAGACAGGCTGTACAAATCGCGTTAGCGCGCGATGTGTATTCCGCACGTATCGCGGGAGGTGGCTCCCAGATAGATGTATTAATTTGTAAGAATTTGTCCTCGGACCCTCGCGCGCCGCATTCCAATCACGCACTACAAGCGACGTAATTGAACCTAATAATTTCTTTAAATAGCCTCCGTTGCGGTGGACAGTTGGTACAATAGTCATGTTCCAATGAACACCCATACTAGGTATTTATTTCTGTATAAATTTCGTAATTTAGAGGGCGACAAGCTAAATATTGCATAATTTAAAATAGTTATTGTGTTTTGATACTGAATTATATTGTTGATAAACTATGAAACTGTTTTTTCAACACAATATTTTTTAATAACAGTAAGTAAGCACACGTATACACACGGTAATAAGTATTGCTTCATTTGTTCAAAACTTCAAGAAAGCATGAGCAAATACAAATAATGATAAGTATTAACTTTACGATTCTAATCGTAAAACTTACAACTACGACCTCATTCGAATCAACATCAAACGAAGAGCCCAATTCCAAAAATAGTTTGGACAATAAAACAAAAAACATAAAACAGTGTCATTCCGTTTACGAGGCTGAGCGGGTGTGTCCAGGGTATTAGCGGCCTCCGGCGGTCCCGGGGGCCTCGTCAGGACGCGGGAGCTAATCCAATCACGGCTACGGCGGATGCACACGCCTCCTTCTGTTAACCTGAACGACTGCTCGAGGCATCTGAAACAGGAGATACAAATGTAATTACAATAAACCATTGCGTATTTTTCAGGTTAGAAAATTGGAACCTAAAAAATCGAGCACCTAGATGTGTAGGTAGAGGTAGGCTCCGTCAGGAATCACGAGCGCATGAGCTAACAATATATCGTCAGTTTACTATACTTACTTTACTTCCCTTAATAAATATCTGTTACAAATATATTGTAATAATTTAATGCCAGTTTTACCTAAGAATAGGCCACATGGAAACATACTTTTTATAAGTTGTTAAAAAATTCGGTACTTCCCTATTATACGCTCAAACTTCTATTCATCGTAAATATATTTTACTTTGTTATGAATAACACACAAATCGTAAAATTAATGAAGTTAAATGCAAATCTGTAACGATTTATTTACTTCAATAGCTGATAAGCGGCCTGCTACGCACCGAGCCTGCCTGCTACGGCGTAGCGCGCACTCGTAGCTCGTAGTCCTTAATTTACCTAAGCACCTTACCGCTATCTGTTTCGCGCCCGCGCGGCGACTTATGCTAATGATGTCATGTAATTCTCTTATCAAGCTTTGTGTACTTGCCAACGGAACATAATATTCAAATAATAATTTTCATAAAGCTTTATTAAGCAAAGTGTAAGAAAAATAGTTAAGGCAAAAATGGGTAATAACCGTAAATCTACGGCGAAGATAAAGTTAGTAGCAACGCCTACGCCCAATTAGTCACGAAACGAATTGCGAGACGGTAGCAAATGATGAGGTGTATTAGTTGCATTGGGCGAATTTGTCCCCACGCTCGGTTCCCTGGAGGAACACACGCGGGAGTGTGGGAACAATAAAGTATCGCTATCTAAGAATGTGTCGCACACTAGCGTAGCATTTTGATGCAGTTGACCAGCTAAAAGTGGCTCAGATTGACAACGTGTGCGCGACTCCTTCGTTGGTGTGGGTGCGCTGCAAGAGGTAGGCTGTGAGATTTCTTTCTTACATTCCTTCAAGTCGTATAATAGGCGCAAGAGGGGACTGGCCGTAAGTCACCGCGACCACCCGCTATCAGTGAATCAATGACCGCCCCGCTATGATACATGGGATTAACCGTCGTTTATAGTTTTAGCTATGGCCAACGAATTAATACTCCGGAAATATCTCGTATAAATTTTTATGGCTCCCGCCAAATGGGTTTCCTAGATAAATAAATTAGATATTACTACCCCAAAAACAATCGAATTTAATTACTTATCTATTTGGTATGATTTATTTAGTAACGTGCCTTGCGATTTTCTTTTTCTACAGTATATAACAATTTCAGTCTTAAATATAAAAAAATATAAGTCAACATCACAAATATTGCTCCGATTCTGCACACAGTCTTAACTTTGACCTCAACTGCTTTGTAATATTTTATAAATATTTTACTATTTTATCATCAGATTTCCTGAGTTTTCTCTGATAAAAATAAAACAATAACAATTATCATGTTAGACATCCACATCTATTTTATAGTGAAATATTTTTCCAAAACTAAAGGCAGTGGTACAGTCCCAACTGGCACCTGTCACTAGCACCGCTGTCAATTTAAACGTGTAACAGTTAAGGGTGTGTTTCAGTGGGTCCGCTTGTTAGCGCGCCGCGACGTGCCTCGCGCGGTAAACACGACTGATACGATCTCGGATTGCCTGTATATTATTTTTCCCGCGTTTCCCCGCTAACTAGAGAGCGCCGATCACAAAAAAGGGAATACGGGTATTGTCTCTTGAATTTAATGTTTGCCAAGATCTGATTTTGGTAAATAAAGTTTTTTGGGTTATCTGAAGGAACGTTGGAATATATCTGCCACCTTTTAAGGGTTTCTTGCAGATGCAACCCTGCTTCATCCTACTTATATTATAAATCTGAAAGTTTGTGTGTGTGCGTGTTTGTTACATCTCACGCCTAAGCGGCTATGGACGGATTTGGATTAAATTTGGCACACAGAAAGTTTATAAACTGGATTAAAATATAGAGTGATTTCATCTTGGTAAAAGCTTCCCTAGGTTACATGCAGATAAAATCGCGGGGGCTGCTAGTATTTAATATGTATGAAGGGTTTGTAAAGAAAACTTTTCATAACATTAATTTTCGTTATCGAACAAACCTGACCAGTTTGCCTTGACCTACACCTGCCGTTATTTTTACTAGACTGCCTAAGTTTATACTTATATTATAAAACATATTTTTGATCTCGTTTCCCTCAGAATCCCAAAGCCCAAGATAAGGTGCGACATTCGGTTAGTTAGGCACGGCTTACACTGCGGGACGCCAGTAGCGGTCAGCTAATGATTTGAGCACACTCGCGCCCTCTGTTGGCTTTGTAATGCAATCACGCGGGAACGAACCGGGAACGCGGCCTGCATACGGCTACTCCCTGCATTTATAAAATTATATTAGGTGAAAAGTGGGTGAAGGTGAATTGAATATTTTCGTAACATTTTCCTCTCTTATTTTGTTTAAGGACACGATGAAAATAATTTTAACCCTAATTTTTTATGTTTGTTAATCTACACAGATCCATGGTTATTGTATTTTAAAAGCAGTCATTTTAATATTATGTATCGCATATAAATGCGACGCAAGAGCCATCGCGGGGCCGTGCAACCGCTCTGATACCCGTTGAAGGGGTTTTATTATTTTTAAAGGGCGCGCTCGTTTGCACGCGAATGGGCCACTTAACCACGGAGACAAGAGCGAACGCACCGTGCGCTTCCTCCTTAACCTAAAACTAGGTATATTTACGACAAGGGTAACAGTTCCGCCACGCTTTTTACATGTTTCCCAGCTTCGATTGTAAAAACGCGACCCTTCAATAAAGTGACGATACTTATTAAAGCGATTATGGCCTTTGTCAGTATAGAGAGGCCTTCCGTGCTTTAATGCTTTCATAAAACGGACATGGGTTTACGAGGTGCGATCTACTCGTTATCAATAGTCCCCGCCAGGCAGTTACGGAGACAGAGGATCGAACGTAACACGCTACGTGACCGGGGTGACGAAACGCGATCTGTGAGGAGACTGCACATATCTATTTGCAGTAAATAAAAAAGTAGACGGATAAAGAGATAAGAAACGACAGGTTCAATCAAACAAAATAATTATGACAGCTTTATTTTGATATATTTATGAAAAAGAAAAATAACATAACAACTTCGTCTGTGTCTTGTCTATGTATTATTTTCATTATGTTTACACTCTAAAAATCGGACAGAGCCTCATATGCAGCTGAACCTGGAAAGCCTTTGGTACGACATGGTCACTAAGTCTTTCGTAAGAATAATTGTTTTTGTAAAGAGCTGTCTTACAATGATTAAGAACTAAATAACCCTCTATTTTTTTAAAACTTAAATGAGCATCTTCTCCCCAAACTCATAACAATAAGTATTATAGTTTAATTTGTATTTATTAACCGTTAAAACGCGGAGTCGGGTCGCGCGGAATCACTAATTTGCAACCCCTCGTGCCACTCGCGGTCTGTGAGGCCGCCGCAGTGTGTGAACATCGAAAGCTTGATTCTTATTCATAGCGCAGGGGTCGCCCCGACCGCGGCCTAACGATTTGATAATGTATTCACTTGATAAAGCGGAAGGTGGTACTTCGCGGGCGCGCATTAAAAAACCAATTACAGCGTGACTAAATCGCGCCACCGCTCCCGGCTATTTGTCAGACTCCAGAGGGATAAAAAGTATATTCTAAATTTAATTTCACGCAATTTAAAAAAATTGGGGGACAGTCGGAAATATTATTTTTTATTGGGCACCGGTTTCAACGTTTATTAATAGGATGCTGCACTTGTTAACTTTGAAGGGGACAATTTTACGTAGCTAGTTTATTAATGTCTTTTTTTTTACTCGTTTCAAATAAAAAATAAAAAACTACTTAAGTGCTTACTTTTTTCATTAATCAAACTTTCGGTTTCAAATTAGTACAATAAACACTTTGTGATCAGCATCTTTGTGATCAGTACTTAAAAGATTTTCTCTTATTTGTTTCAGTAGGTGCAGACAAAGGTCTTTAGTAAGTATGATAACTCAGCATCTTCAACTGGTAATCAACGAATTAGGGACTCCCTAGGGATCCATTTTGTACCCCATTTGCCAACTGTACAAGCTTATCCCAACATAAGCAAGCATTAAGCACGCACTTAATTTAAGCTTTATTATAGAAGTTTTTTTCGACTTTACTGTTCGGCATATTGTTTATTAGAAATAATGAACCTATTTATAACAGTAGATTATTCAAATCGCAACTTTGTTAACTATGTACCCACCACATAAACATTATATAAACTACATGCAGACTAAAGAGTTGCTTGATGAAACTTTATGCAATTTTCCGAATTGACATTCTGCGTTAAAGAGTAAAATAATATGACAACATAGATGAATTAGTTCTACCATGAGTTTTACCACAGAATAAATACATTTTACACGATTTTAGACCCTCCGCTTTTAAAATTTGCTTAACATTTTGTTTTATATCATTTTGGACATCGACATGTTGAGATGTGCTAGTGCTATTCGCACTTATGCTAATATTTTTTTTTTATATTGAAGGTTTTATGTTATATTAATCTGAATTTTTTGATTTTTTTCAGTTATATTAATCTTACAAAAAGCATTTTCATTTATAATGTTGCCAAGACTTCCATATGGTTTGCACTCTTCGATCAAGAATATCCTAGATAATGCGGCGGCCGGGTCGATGTTTAGCCCTGCACCCAGTAAGCCACAGATAGGTAGGGTAGGGTTCGCAAATTAAAGAGGGAATTAGGCCCAATAATTTAATTAATGCCAAAACTCTAGTGGGCGCTTCACGCCAGGCTAGTTGAGAGAGGTAGGTAGGTGAACACTGGCCTGACAGTCCGTAGCTGGTCTCGGCTCAGGCTGCTGGTACTTCGTAGGTAGGTATTCTCAATTGTAATCCTCGGAAGATTTGTTGGTAGCAATATCCATAACATAAATCCCTAGCGGGATATCCTTTAAAACGTGATTATTTTAGTGGACGTTCGCGGAGCAAGCGACACAGCCTCTGCGTACAACGTCTAAAGCAGCTATGAAATAGGGAATTACGAGGAACGCCGAGCGCGCGGCCAGTCGGCTGGTTCGGGTGTTGCAATAGCATCTATTGTTTTCTTTAGAGATGCGCAAACGCAAATGTGTGAACCATCGCGGCCAACGTACTTGTAGATTCCGTATGCAGTTTTTTATTTAATGTTAGTTTATAAGTAGTTTTAATTTTGTAATATTAGTGTAAGTGTTTATTTATAAGTTTTAGTGTATATAGATTTGTATTAGTATGTAAGTATTTTGAAATTTTAATATAAATATTTTTAATTTAGTTATTGTTATGTTTTTTATGAGTGTCTTTTAGACAAAGTGCTACAGTACCCCCTCACGAAGCAAAGGATTTTGCGTGCTTAGATGCAAAATCCGACTAAAACTACTAAACCAGTCTTACTGTTTCTTTTTTTCTTTCAGAATAACCTATCATACTTCACGCATACATTAATCAAAGAACATAGTGTCATCAACTCATATTAATGGTTTGAGACCATAACAAACAGAGAACAATTATATTAGCTGATAATTGTGCTCAAACAGCAAGTACTTGTGTATTAAAGTTATAGAATGAAACTTTAATACGCAAGGTTTTTACATAAGTAGATTTAAATAGTCTATTTAATAAGCACTAGCTCAATTGAATTAAATAGCTAATAATATTATTATGTTATTTAGAATAAATTTTATACTTTATAGTTGGTGAGTTTAATATCTTTGATGTGGTAGGATCCTAGCGGTTTTCCAGACATATCAGCCAGATCATAAACAAGAGGTGATAATTTACCAATAATTTTGCATTTTATAAATTTAGGAGCTAGTTTTTTACTGAAATATTTATCTTTATCGCTTTGGTAGAACGTCTTCCTCCAAATCACATCACCGATATTAAATTCAGCAGGTTTCCTACGCAAATTATATTGTTGATAGTTCCTACTATGAGCTTGCAGTAAGGAAGCTTGAACTTTGTTAAAAATGTTAGACAATGTTCCGATGTTATCAGCGTAAGACTCGCGCGGTTGAAAAACAACATGATCGTCGTTCTCAGTGTTGACATAGTAAGAGCCACAAGTAACTAGTTCGCGACCGTATACTAGAAAAGAAGGAGTATAACCAGTAACCTCATTTACAGAACTATTTATAGCAAATTAATTTTGGGTACAAGTAGATCCCAAATTCGTTGATCATTAGATATAAACGATGATATAGCAGTCATGATAGTTTTATTATATCTCTCTGTAACAGTTCAAAACTGAACATGTTATTTTTTTATCTCAAATATTACTTAAATTGTAAAGAAAAGAAATATATTAAAGGAAGGTTGTCACTGACCTTGTTCTCAGGAACTTATCGGCATTTGATTATGCAGTTATTCACAAAAAAACACAGGTTTTGTAGTAAATCATAAGCACTTCAGATGTCAATCAACAATTAATAAAATGTTCATTATTTTTCAAAGGAGCTTGTGTTAAACATTACTTGGACTCATAAATTGTTGTACTTCACAATTTGTTTGTCATAATTTGATGATGAGAAAGAATAACATAATATTAGCTTAGAAGGTTATAAATTAATAACAGATAATTACAGAAGATTATGACAGATAGGATGACGTAAATCTGACAGCTAGTGATAAAAATCGGAACTATTTAGCAATTGTGAATTTTCTGTAAGAAAGGCAAAGGGTTTTAACCTTACTGCCAATTTTGGAAAACAAAACGAATTAATTTCATTTCCACAGATAAGTTCATGTGATAAATTAATAATGTTTAAAAGCATAAATTGTTGGGAAAAACTTAAATAAACATATTGGTTTGCATAAATGCGAAACTATTTTATTCTCGTTCAAGTTTGTTTACCAAGAGATAAATGTGACTAAATAATGCTGAATTGTGTTTGGTTATTTTACTGAATAATAATTAGTAAAATAGAACATGATTAAGTAATTAATTGTTATAATAATCTGTCTAAAGAGTAATTTAAGGTCATAAAAATAGGCGGAAGGTTCTTAATTCTTTCTTGGCGCCAAGGTTTAAATATTAATCCTCGTGACGTTCAAAACATGGATTAAGTTATAATTCATTCATAATTATTATTGATAATATTATTAATTTTATTAGCACTCATCAGTTATCGTCATAATTGTTTATTTCTAAAAAATACTTTAAAGAGGAATGAAAATTTGGCGATTAATTAGGTTCAGTAAGTTGGCAGCTATGGTACAGATTGCACGATTGCACAATCACCATTAGGCGGTCTGCACAATTTATATTTTCAATATGGCAGAACTGGCGCGTTGGATTGATGGCGACGGAATGTCGCGGGGGTAAAATAATAAAGAATGTTGCTAACTAAAATTGCAAAGTACCCATTTTTGTATGTGTGTTTAGTTAGAGATAATGAGTTTACTGTATTTTAAGCAGGTGGAAAAGCGGAATATTTGCATTAATTAGTACTCAGCAATAGGTATTTTGGCAATTTAAATTATACGGGATTAGGTAAAGCAAAGTGAAACGATTAATTAGTTAAAATCTAAATGAAGTTGGTTTAAGGGTATTAGTTTATGTAAGGAAATTATATTAATCGTATTATTAAAGATTGACAAGACAAAACTGATTACGTAACTTTTAGTAATATTATTGTGAAATTTTATTATTCAAAAATGATTTTCTCAAAGTGTTGCGTTTCGAGGTTATGACGAATTATTGAAACTGTTAACGACTTCACATAAAATGAAACTTATAGTTTTGTTGATTTAAATAAGATAATTATCAAAATGTAATGTAAGTAATTTTTAATATCTCCATTAATAGGGTTAGTGAAATATTTTCATAAGCTGGGAACACTGAACTAGGGGAGGAGTTAGGAACAGGGCACCAATAGGAGTCGGCTAAAGTGCACAATGTAAATTTAGCGCGGGAAATTTTAGCTATTTTGATGAAAAAGGCGCAAATTACTTGGCGCCGATTTGGGTCGCGTCATGACGCTAATTTAGTCTTTATAAGGGGAAGGATCAGAGAAGCGGGGATTCATTTCTCCGGTGTCGGGCGAAGCGTCAAGACGTAATTTTTGAAGAAACTCCACATCCCTCTGTAAGATCGCGTTACTGAAAAAGTTTATTTTTAAATCAAGCAAATTTCAAGAAGTCAGCAAGAAAGTGGTCGAGGTTTTCTGACGAATAGGGCCGCATTTGTCCCGCGAATCTTTTGCATAAATGCTTTAATTTGAGCTTATCTGGTATAATTAAGTTCATAATTAAAGTATGTAGATTTTGTTTGCGATAATCATAAAGTAACGTAGCTTTCCCTGTAAATTCTTGAATTAGTATAGTAGGACTACTAAGAATTGAAGTTCATAATTAAAATATGCAGATTTGTTAGTGAAATCCTATAGAGTCATGTAGTTCTCTCGGTGGGGTCATGAGGTAATACAACTGTATTGGTTCTTGAGTCTGTTGAGGTCAGGGCTGCATTATTTTGTGGGATGAAAGCTAACTAGATTTGCTAGTATTATTATACAATGTTGATTTTAGATGAGTATTCATTTAGTTTTGTGTCTTTTTGGGGCGATTTGTCAGATCCTCGCGGGGGGTTTAGGTAGAAAAGTCTAACCATGTGGCTGGTTAGATGGGTTTCTGTTTTTAAGATACCTAGATAGTCACATAAATGTAGCAAACGTGGTATAGTTGGCCAGATTCCCGCTCCAAGAAGGAAGTTGTAAATCTGATTTCGCTGGCACGCTCATATCCTTAGTGTTTGTTATATTTATACCTCTGTAGGGGCCAATTTGTTCCTTCCCAATCAAATTTGGCATTCGTCAAAGGTTGCTAGAAAATTAGGGAGTGCTACTCAAACTGTACAGAATTGGGCGACAGGGTTGAGGGTAAGCAATCCAAGAATTGCATAGGAAATTCTAAATTTAGACGCAAATAGGCAGGTAAATTCATTAATAAGGTAGGAATATTATTATTAGGTGAATTGAGCAAAAGTAAAAGGTAGCATTTCAAGAAGGTGGGGTATTCTTTGAAGTGAGATCTGTGTGGGCGTCAAAGATGTCGGGAAACATCATGGGAATTGCATAGGAAATTCTAAATTTAGACGCAAATAGGCAGGTAAATTCATTAATAAGGTAGGAATATTATTATTAGGTGAATTGAGCAAAAGTAAAAGGTAGCATTTCAAGAAGGTGGGGTATTCTTTGAAGTGAGATCTGTGTGGGCGTCAAAGATGTCGGGAAACATCATGGGAGTCGCATAGGAATTCAAAAATTTAGTAGTTGTTAGGCAGGTAAATTCACTAGGTAAGATTCCATGTCTTAAGGTAGGTGCCTTAACAAAAATCCATTTAAACTATAGCTCGGTGTAGTGAATATTCACAATGTAGCATTAATTGTGTTGGTTTTACCAGTTTCGGTGAGTACATATTAATTAATTACTTCAGTGAGTGGATAGTGAAAGTTAATTTATTACTACTTATAAAAGAAAGTTCCTTTATCTTTGAATTGTATTGGATTTATGATGATTTTGTGTGTAGACTACTGATTTTAAAAGAAATATTCTATTCTAGTAATCTAGAAGGTGTACTGAAAACTAGATCTGGGTGTATGAAATAAGCCTGCGTTTCTATATATGCTAAGGTTGATTCACGGCTATTAGAACGCTAGATCAAAAAGTTTGAGTGGACTTTTTCTATTAATAGAATAGTTTTGTATAATATAGAAACAATACTTCAATTATGTACTATAAAAGTATCAAACTGTTTAGTGAATATATCCAAATTCTCAAATGGTTAAACTAAAGTACTTTCTCATCAATATTTCAGCTAAGTTTCATTTACCAATTCAATTGGAAGTTGTTTCAATAGAATAATATTCCACAATTGAATTTAAGTACTTATTGACAAACACAATTAATGTACAGGTTAGATATCATTAGAAGACTAAACTGAAATTACCATAGTTCATAGAAGCTATAATAGTTTCCGTTGTTGAGATGCGGAAAGACTGCGACCAAATAATACATTCCCTTTGAATTAAATTGTCTTTCCTTCAGAAATTGGATCTATCAGACCCTTTTGAATGGATAGTAATGTTGTGTCCATAATTATGTTATAATACTAAATACTAAATAATATACTAGAAAAAATACGACTCGCACCAGATCAATACTCAGACGGGAATCTGAGTATTGATCTGGTGCGAGTCGTATTTTTTCTAGTATATTATTTAGTATTGTGTAAAAATAGCATTGTGAATGCAAAAATCTCAAATTTAAAAATTATGTTATAATGTTAAACAGTTTCGCTAACAATAAATATATTTTTAAATTAAATTAAAGTTGTGCAATTCCACCATCACAATAGAAAGATAATTCTTCATTGTGATAAGCTGATAGATCGCTTGAAGCACTTTGCTTGTCCTCTTTTATTAAGACAGACATACTAAGACTAAATAATTCAACTAATTTATTAATTAAAGTTGTCATGAAAGATTATGGTGGTAGCCAGGGGAGAAATGCCCACGTCTGGATGTCGAGTTTCACCACAGAGTGCGGGGATGGTGCACTCCGTCTAGCTGGCAAAGAAACCATTGTTTACTTAGTACTTGACTATAGCACAATAGTATATTTTATATTTGACAAAAAACACTAGAACAATTATTAAGTAGCGATGATAAATTTTCTATATTCTGAATTAATACAACGTTAACTTCTATATTTATTACCATTTTACCTTCTTTTACTCTATTCCTAAGCCACTAACCACATAGGATAACCTAAATTAAATAAAATAAGAAAGTAAGAAAATAAAATCATAATTAGTAGCGGTGAACAATTTTCTATATCTGACTTTTGGGTGATCATAACTTTTGGTTATTTCATTCATTTCTTATTACTGTAATATCTATTAGCATTCCATCATACTAGACTTTTATAAACATACTGAGCAAATTATCCTAAAAAATAGGTACCATATTGAATTTCATATAAGTACAGCGGTAGACATAAGAGTAATTTCTATACCATTTAAAAGTATGCAGTAAACTAAGTCAGTTATTAGAATAAGAAGCTCCATAAAGCAATATCAACATTCTAATATAGGTAAAAATTAGGTAGTTTCACTTTAAAGAAATACTTAGGTTGGCTGAAAGAGATTTCTTTAGAGATAACTCTTCATTACTCACAGGTCTTGTTATAAATTAGGTAATAATAATTATAAGTGCAATAAAGATTATATCTATGTAAAATTTAATATCAAATTCTATTAACAATTTATTAGGGTAATGGCTAATTTGTGATATTATCATTTAGTAACAGTCATAGTAACAGAATTAGTTAGGAATGAATAAGGAAAGAATGATAGCGTTATAGTCGGGAGACAAAACAATGATTGCACTTCTGAAAAGAATCTAGGTTACTATTATTCACAATCAGGGACCGCCCTAGAAATCACGAGCCCTTTCAGACCACATAAAAGCACGTCAGTAATGTAGGTTATATCTATAGGTAGGAAAGGTTAACAAGGAATAAATAAGTAGACGATAGGTTTGAATATTTAATCGGAGCAAAGGATAAGATTTGATACATAAAAAACATTGGGTAGGTAACTTACATAATATAAAGAAATAGGTAGTTAATTGACATACATCGTTCAGCATTTTAGTATGGTAGAAGTAGGGGTTGGTAAGGGGGGGGTTACATTTTGGGGGTGCCTTGACCAGAATTTTGTATAAAACAAGTATCAAGTCTTCATAGTGGTAACTTACAGACTTTTTGGTAGGTATAGTTCAAGTTTTTGTGTAGTCCTGAAAGAAAGTGGCTGTTTTCATTTAATTATGTTCCAGTCACATTTTGTTGCGGTGAAAATGGACTCGTGCAATTGTTAATTTGTGTCCCGTCATCCTTCCTTATTTATTGATAAACAGTATCAATGATTTATTGCACTTGTGCAGGTTTCATCACATTAGGGGTCGGTTTTGATTATGTGTTTGGTTTATTTACGTCCTGAAAATAACACTTTCACTTTTATAAAAACACGTTGATTTGACAATGGCTACGCAAATTAATTAGGTTAGGGTTATGTTTAGAACGATCGAGCGGGATTGTGTCAATTAAACGTCACGCCATAATAATGGTAAGTGGCATTGAAACGTTCGGTTGTAATTCATTGCACTCGGAGTGTGGGTTTGGAACACGCCTCGGTACAGATAAATAAATTTCTCTTTGAGTCACAGAATAAATTTGTCTTTGAGTACAGATAAAAAAACGAGCATCTAGAGCGATCATTTACTTTATTTTATTTACGTATTAAAGTCGTCATGGCTGCAATAGGCTAACTATCGGCAAGTGGGAGGTCGTTCAGTTCAAAGCAGGACTTAAACAGTACTGTTTAGAGCCTGTTTTCATACTAACTGTTGAGGTCATAGTACAAAAAAAGGTAGGGCAGTTCAGTGTAAGTCATGATATAAAAGTTTGTAATAAGGCCCCTTATTTTAATTATCTGTGGTTTGACATTACGAAATAAAATGACAACGAATAAACTCTACTTTGACCGTCAAGGTAGACACAGAGAAGTTGCGTTCCGAATCGCTTCTCAGCAGTAATGCTCGGTCCGAATCATGCTTAGGAAGTCACTGTTATTTTTAAACTGTCTTTATACATCCTTGATACCTAATCGATAAATCCGTAAATTTTGACATTTGGATTGATGTTATCTTATATTAGAGTTTGTAGGGGTCAAGCGCCACGCTTTGTGTACGTAACAGGGCTGCGTGATAGAGTTGTGCGGAAAGGGTCTGTTTATGAATAGCGACTGAACTGTGTTCGCGTAATCGACACAGTGAATTCAATTCGAATTGCGACGGTTTTATTTCACGATACGGTTGTAACAAGTAATTTCTGATGTGGCTTAAATTCTAATTCCGATTTAATTATTTAAGGGTTTTCCTTTATCTATTTTTATTCAATGATTAGAGCAGTCACATTGGCTGATGCCACGTGGTAACACGTGTTAACACATTATAAATTGACGTCGGATTTCATAATGAATGAATGCGTTAGAATTGTATCTATCAGGGGGCTTACCATCAGCAAATAAGAAACCATTCAGTTCAAAAGCAGGCCGTAAAAAAGACTGCTTAAGGCCTGCTTTCATACTAACCGTTGAGATCATGGTACGAAAAAGTAATGCCGTTCAATATAAGTCCTGCTATAAGAGCTCATAGTAAGGCCCCAGATAGCACGTCCGTTTAAATACGGCGGTTTTATTAAGTCGGTTAAATTTATGGGCCGTCACATTTACGTTCCGAATGGCGTGGCCGATTAGACGGTACAATGTGGAATCGATTAGCAGTCATGATAAAGGTATCAAAGTTGGTCGATCGCGCGGGCAAAGTTCACACGAAGTATCGCGAGATGGCGTTCTGATGCGTGCGTGCTAATTCGGTTACGCAAAAACATCAAAGATGGCGTCAGTGGTAATTATTTTACCACAATCAATGAAATAATTCGTGATTACCATAGTAATAAGTAGAACTGTGGGGACGGAAAATATGTGTTAGATATATCGAAATAAAGACTTATTTTGCCTAAATTGCCAGGTTTCAAAAAAAAAAAAAAAAAAAAAATTGCGAAAAATAAAGGAACGAATGCCATTCGGAGAGAATGATACGGAGTTCGAATGAATGGGATGAAATTTGAGTAGATTTTCATGATTGCCAGTCACTGTTTACGTTCGACAGCTGTCAAATTGACATTATTTTACGTTGAAAAATAAAAATACTTTAGATTAGAAGTTATCGCGATATTTTAACTGAGAAAGTGATATAAAGTATAGAAGTATAAAAAAAACAGAAGGTTCCTAGTGAAAGTAGGGTATGGATTAAGTGTAAATTGCAATGGATGTTATGTAAGTAAGCTCTGCTAAATTCATTGTAAGAAACAAACAATAGAAGTGTAGTAAACATGTAATAAACAATATTTATTAATGATTGCCAAAGGTCACATGTGGATTTTATTAAATGATGTTAGTTAATTGTAACTTGTGGTTATAAAACTGAGTTAAAATCGAACTGCATTTGAATAGCCAAGTCTTGGTGGTAAAATTTGTAGAACATTGCTATTTTGAGTGAAATAAGTTAGCAAAACATAGGTTAGTACACAGCGGAATTGGTATTCGGTTAGGTTGTTTAACAAAACAGTGTGAATAAACTTTGCTATGAAAAATACTACCTTATCTTTAACATTGGGGTCGAAAGTCATTTAGTTAACTTTAAAATCAAAACCTTAAAGCAAGTTAGTATGCGTTGGTTTGGTTTTGTAAAAGTTCAAGATTCAATTCAATTGCTAAGTAAGTCAATTAAGCGAAACGATAAGTAATATTTAAGAAAATTTAATAAAATTCTTAGAACCTTAAGGTACATTATTGAATATCAGACTTAATTTGTATTTTCTAAATATTTGACCCGCAAATAACTTTCAGAATTATTCTTTTAGTTAAGTTAGAATGGAGTTGGGTTAGTATTTTTACTACAGTAAAATGATCTTAACCAAATGTTTATGGGTACCTTTATTAGTGGTTCCTAAGGAGAAGTTAAAAGTTAAAATTTAGTGAACGGGACTTAAATTTATTCGAGTCATTCTTGTGTCGCTCTTACTATTAATGTTGTTATAAATTGAACGTAGTAAAGTAGATAGTCAGCTTAGCTCAGAATTGAAGCGAATAGTTGATATTATCAGAGGAATTGTAAACACATATCATTGGCTCTTAGCGTCGACAGGATTGATAACATAATAAATATCGGTATATAGTGTTAGTGAAGTAAAGTTAGGATGTGTGAAATTATTTTATAGGTATTGTTGTTTGTGATGGACAGGGGTAACAGTACCATTATTTTTAACAAAATTTTAAGCATAACAATAGAGTTGAGGTATGATTAGTTTGCCACTCAAGTGGAGGTCAGTTAATAAGTACTTAACTTGAAATAATTAAGAAGGATTAGGGACTGTTTACATTGAAAGATTTAAACAGTAGGGATAGAAATGATTTGTTAGTGAACAATTGCAGATGACCATTAGGTAGTGATAGTGCGGGGACTTAAATTAGTGATGTAATCAAGATTGTCTATGACACTTATCAATAATCATTTCAGGGTAAATTGAATTTTATAATTTAAATATTTATAAGAATAGTGAAGTTAATTTTGGAATTAAGATTTAGTTCATTGTTTGGTTTCAAAGATTTTATTCAAACTTCAAAAACCAAATGTTTCAGAGTTTTGATTATAGTTAACAATAGATTTTGGGTACCAAGACTATAAAATATTAGTTACAGATTAAAGTAGGGGGGTCGTGGATTAAATTAGTTACACTTTTGAAGTTTATTAGATATATCAATACATATTGATTTGACTTTAAAATTTATTTAATTGAATGATTAAATGGTTTATTTTAAGATTATGTGCAGATTATTTTTTTCAACTTAGGTTAAATATTTTCTAAATGAGTTTCTTATGATATGCATTATGAAGAGAGTTACACAGCATAAATGTTTTTATGATATATCTATCTGAAGAGAGTCATACTTATGGTTGACAATAATAGCATTAGAAAAATATTTAGTAGGAAGTGTTGTAGCATTAATTATCAAAACGGTTTAGTCATTGAAGCGGTGATGGTTAGGGAGGAATAATATAGGCGTCAGTTATAGAAATTTAATAAAAAAAAATTGGTTAGTGAATTTGCTAAAAAAAAAAAAAAAAAAAAAAAAAAAAAAAAAAAAAAAAAAAAAAAAACACGAACTAATTAGAGGGCAAGGTTTTACGTTATCCGATGCATTGAGTAACATAAAGCCGAGTCGATAGGGTTTTATATATGTTGTTTGATTAAAGATCTGACCTTACACCAAACTCAAGAAAAAATTTTAAGTTTTCATTATGGGAAAACCAACTCGAGTGCGCCGTGTACCCAAGCGATATGAATCTATAGAAGAGCGAGAGGGTTTAGAGGAATCAAATAATGACTCCAACCAGCTAAATCAACCAGAGCAAATAGAAGTTAGGGACGTTCAAAAGGTTGACAAGCCTCAACGGATAGTCAAAACTATAAAAAGAACAAAGATGACACGTTCACGTGAATTATTGACAATACAACGAATGTTGAATAGCACAATAGGAGTTCTAAATAGGAGAGTAAACGTATTGAGTGAAGAAGTCAAAAAGACACAGAATTCTATTCGGGATACTACTAGAGGTAAAGAGGAAACAATAGTAACTGAGATTACATCATCGAACAATCTTGAATTAGGAAGTAATGTACCCGGCGAGGTAACAAAAGAATCTAATCTAGTAGAAGATAAACAGAAGTATATAATTTGTAATGTTAAAAACATAAACTTAGACAAACCAAAATTTGGAGAAAATTTAATACATCCAGTTAACTTTGTTGAAGATTTAGAGACTTATTTGAAAAAGGCAGGAAAGTCGGACAATGAATTAGATCTAATACTGGAGTGTTTAACTGGTAACTCTAGAGATTGGGCTCGCATTTATAAAGGAAGATGGACTGGGTTAGCTGATTTTAAGTTAGATTTCTTGAAAGCCTATTGGGGTGAAAATGAACAAAACGAGCTTAGACGGAAGATAGTGCAAGGCGTTTGGAATAGGACGGAAACACCCACTATGGTGGAGCATTTTTTAAAATTGTCCGGGAAAGCACAGATGTTAAGCTACAATATTCCTGAAAAACAATTAATCGGCGATATCATGCGGCATTACCCGAAGTTTATACAACAAGTTTGGGCTACAAGTAAAATAGAAACTATTATTGAAGCTGCTGAATTTTTAAGAAGTATGGACGACATACAGAAGCAAGAAGTTCCGAACACTTCCACAGCTAGAAATTTCAAAGAATGGGAGAAGAAAAAGAAGGTGTATCAGCAAAATTATAGGCAGTGGCAGAAACCAAGAGAGGCTGAAGTGCAAGAAGTTAGGTTTACTAATAGTTCAAACGTAAATGGTAGTGAGGCGTTAAACTAATGGAAGCTGAGACTCTAGTCTCCGGATCAGCTTCAACCACAGGGGACCCTAATTATAAAATGATGATTAGGATGAATTGGTGTCCAGGTGAACCATTAGGACGGAATAAAACTGGTGTTAGGATGCCTATAGGTCTTAATCTTAAAGAAAATAATACAGGAATAGGATTAGGATATAGTGAGCCAGAGGATTTAGTTCTAAACCTTCCTAGTCAAATAGTAGAGGTATTAAAATTAAAAGTAGAGCAATTTTTAGTTGATGCTAATAGTAATTTAAAAGCAGTTTTTGACGAAGAAACTACAACTAGAGAAGATACACAAGTATTTAAGTCTGAAATATTAGTGCAAATATTTGATGAAAATCTTGTAGCTTTATTAGATACAGGTAGTGATATAACATGCGTGTCGGAAGAATTTTGGAATATTTTAAAAGAGAAAAGGCCAACAATACCCATTATGCCTATTAAACCATTTTTTATTAAAACTGCAGTAGGTCAGAAAAGTGTAGAGATAAAGAAAATTGCTTTAGTTACTTTAGGGATAGGACCTTATGTATGTGATTTAACTATTTTGATTGTACCAGGCCTTAGTGCTAATTTGATATTGGGATTTGATTGGATGAAAGAACATCAAGCGTCTATAAAGCTTAATAGAGAGGAAGAAGGGATAGAATTAATTATAGGAAACGAAAAGAAATTATTTAAATTTTATAAGGGTGAGAACGTTCACAATAATTGTAACCTTTTAACAAACTTTGACGTAGAAGCAGTAGTTGAAGAAAATGTAGATAAGAATATTCAAGATTTAATACACAATTCAAAATTAGATAAAGATAAACAGGTAGCTTTAGAGGAAGTTTTGATGAAACATAAATGTTTATTTACCGCCAAATTGGGGAGAGCAAATTGTTATGAACATGTTATTGAAATGGAGCCTCATGCACCAGTAGTAAAAAGGACGTATCCGATACCATATGCATATAGAGGCAAAGTAGAAGCTAAATTGATGGAAATGCAAGAGCAAGGGATTATTAGTCGTACTTCCACGCCATATTGTAGTCCATTGACTTTCACACTGAAAAGAGATGGTTCTATACGTGTGTTGTTAGATGCTAGAGAAATCAATAAGCATATGATAGCGGAAACTGAAAAACCACCGTTACAATTAGATGTTCTAAATTCATTTCAAGGGGCAAAATTCATTAGTATAGTAGACCTGAAAAATGCTTATTATCAGATCCCAATAACAGATGCTAGTAAAAGGTATACAGAATTTTCATTTAACGGAAAGTCTTACGTTTATAATGTTTTACCTCAAGGTTTGAAAACGTCTGTAGGAAGTTTCAGTAGAGCAATGGATCTTATCCTAGGACATGAAGTTAGGGAATTTTGTATAAATTATCTTGACGATTTGGCTATTATAACGACAGGGTCGCTATCGCAGCATTTAGAACATTTAGATATAGTACTGGGAAAGTTATCTAAGGCAGGTTTAACTTGTAATTTAGAGAAATGCGAATTTTTAAGTACTGAAGTGAAAATGTTGGGATATATCATTTCAACTGACGGTATTCGCACCGATCCAGAAAAGGTTAGATCAATACAATTATTTCCGGTACCAAAGAAATTGAAACAAGTCAGGGCGTTTTTAGGACTTTGTAATTTTTATCGAAAATTTATACCCAATTATAGCTTTCATACGAGATCCTTATGCGAATTATTGAAAAAAGATAAAAGATGGAATTGGAGCCAAACAGAACAAGATGCTTTTGAGAAAATAAAGTCACTTTTTATTAGAACTGTAGAATTGAATCATCCGGATTTTACTAAACCATATTACTTACAAACCGACAGTTCAGGAATAGGATTAGCTGGGTTTTTGTATCAAAAGAATGATCAAGGAGAAGTAAAAATTTTAGGGTTTCACAGTAAATTATTGAGAGGAGCTCAATTTAATTGGACAGTTACAGAACAAGAATTTTATTCAATAATTTGTTGTTTAGAGAAATTTGAAACTTATTTACGGGGAGCTAAAGTAATAATTCGTACCGACCATAAAGCGTTAACATTTGTTAAAAATTGTAAGTTATATAATGCTCGAGTAACTAGATGGATAAATTATTTAGAACAGTTTCAATACGAAGTTCAACATGTAAAGGGTAGGGATAATGTAGTAGCAAATGTGTTATCTAGATATCATCCAGATGGAGATTTATTACAAGAGGATAAGACTAACTCACCTAGAATATTTTATACCGAAAATAGGATTAACAAAGAATTACTTGAAAAATTAAAGAATTTGGCTAGTTTACAACGGAACGATTTAGAAATAGGTGAAATAATTAAAAAGATAGATAGACGGGTCGTGGTAGATAGTAGATCTAGTCAAATTTTTAAAAGATGTTCTTTAGCCGATGGGTTATTATATTACTCACCTGGTGAGGGAAGTAAAAGGGTTTTATTTTTACCAGATTCACTTAGAGAAGAAGTTATTTGGCAAGTTCATTTTGAAATGGGACATCAAGGGGCGTACAAAATAATAAAATACATTAGGGATAGATTTTTTTGGAAAGGATTAACTAAACAGGTTAAAGGATCATTCACACAGCTGCGGCGCGTCAGCGGCGCGTCAACGGCAAAAATATAGTTACATACAAGTTGTACTACACTGTTCACACACATCAGTCACGTCAACGTCCAGTCACCGGCAAGTCAAACGCATATTGCTACGGCATGCCGGCGCCGCGCCGCTGCCGCGCCGCTGACGCACCGTGCGGCACGTCACCGGTGCGGCGCGTCGCCGGCGAGTCACCGGCAAGGAGAACAGGGTTGCTACTTTTTTGTTTAACTAAATTATTGGTTGCTTTAATCGTTATAGAAAAGTACACTGTGGTATGGAAATAAAGTATTATTTATTTATTTCAACTTTGAAAAACATTTATTTTTACAACTTTTGGTAATATCTTGGTAAATTTATTGGACTTAATTTACACCACCAGTCTAGGATGAGTATTTTTCGAGATATTCCTGTTTTAAGATTAACAGATGACAGCTGTCAAAGTTAAAACAGCAATATCTCAAAAAGAAATTGTTGAGGTTTGCGTACGTTGCGGATGACGTCATAATTTAATTACAGATCACTAGACTATGTTTTCCTACCATCACTTGTTTTTACGACATTCATTTGTTTACTCTAAATCCACTCACATTGTTGTATTTTTATTAAAATTTGAAAAAAATTACCTTTACTAGAACTTAGTGGAACAGGTGAATTAAGTCTCATAAAGTTACCAAAATATTAACAAAATTAAAAAATAAAACTGTTTTTAAAATTGAAATAAATAAATAATACTTTATTTCCATACCACAATGTACTTTTTTTCTACCTATTATAATACAACCAATAGTTTATTAAAACAAATAAGTGGCAACCCTGTTTGCCTTGCCGGGGAAGTGGGCGGCGGCGCGGCACCGGCGGCGGCGCGGCTGCGGCGGCGGCGCGTCACCGGCAAAACAAACAGGGTTGCTATTTTTTTGTTTTAATAAATTATTAGTTGCTATAATCGGTAGAAAAAAGTACATTGTGGTATGGAAATAAAGTATTATTTATTTATTTCAACTTTGAAAAACATTTATTTTTATTTTGGTAATACTCTTAATTTACACCACCAGTTTAAGAGGAGTATTTTTCGAGATAAATTGCTGATTTAAGATTGACAGATGATAGCTGTCAAAGTTAAAACAGCAATATCTCAAAAAGAAATTGTTGAGGTTTGCGTACGTTGCGGATGACGTCATAATTTAATTACAGATCACTAGACTATGTTTTCCTACCATCACTTGTTTTTACGACATTCATTTGTTTACTCTAAATCCACTCACATTGTTGTATTTTTATTAAAATTTGAAAAAAAATACCTTTACTAGAACTTAGTGGAACAGGTGAATTAAGTCTCATAAAGTTACCAAAATATTAACAAAATTAAAAAATAAAACTGTTTTTAAAATTGAAATAAATAAATAATACTTTATTTCCATACCACAATGTACTTTTTTTCTACCTATTATAATACAACCAATAGTTTATTAAAACAAATAAGTGGCAACCCTGTTTGCCTTGCCGGGGAAGTGGGCGGCGGCGCGGCAGCGGCACGGCAGCGGCGGCGGCGCGGCACCGGCAAAACAAACAGGGTTGCTATTTTTTTGTTTTAATAAATTATTAGTTGCTATAATCGGTAGAAAAAAAGTACATTGTGGTATGGAAATAAAGTATTATTTATTTATTTCAACTTTGAAAAACATTTATTTTTATTTTGGTAATACTCTTAATTTACACCACCAGTTTAAGAGGAGTATTTTTCGAGATAAATTGCTGATTTAAGATTGACAGATGATAGCTGTCAAAGTTAAAACAGCAATATCTCAAAAAGAAATTGTTGAGGTTTGCGTACGTTGCGGATGACGTCATAATTTAATTACAGATCACTAGACTATGTTTTCCTACCATCACTTGTTTTTACGACATTCATTTGTTTACTCTAAATCCACTCACATTGTTGTATTTTTATTAAAATTTGAAAAAAAAATACCTTTACTAGAACTTAGTGGAACAGGTGAATTAAGTCTCATAAAGTTACCAAAATATTAACAAAATTAAAAAATAAAACTGTTTTTAAAATTGAAATAAATAAATAATACTTTATTTCCATACCACAATGTACTTTTTTTCTACCTATTATAATACAACCAATAGTTTATTAAAACAAATAAGTGGCAACCCTGTTTGCCTTGCCGGGGAAGTGGGCGGCGGCGCGGCAGCGGCGCGGCAGCGGCGGCGGCGCGGCACCGGCGGCGGCGCGGCTGCGGCGGCGGCGCGTCACCGGCAAAACAAACAGGGTTGCTATTTTTTTGTTTTAATAAATTATTAGTTGCTATAATCGGTAGAAAAAAAGTACATTGTGGTATGGAAATAAAGTATTATTTATTTATTTCAACTTTGAAAAACATTTATTTTTATTTTGGTAATACTCTTAATTTACACCACCAGTTTAAGAGGAGTATTTTTCGAGATAAATTGCTGATTTAAGATTGACAGATGATAGCTGTCAAAGTTAAAACAGCAATATCTCAAAAAGAAATTGTTGAGGTTTGCGTACGTTGCGGATGACGTCATAATTTAATTACAGATCACTAGACTATGTTTTCCTACCATCACTTGTTTTTACGACATTCATTTGTTTACTCTAAATCCACTCACATTGTTGTATTTTTATTAAAATTTGAAAAAAAATACCTTTACTAGAACTTAGTGGAACAGGTGAATTAAGTCTCATAAAGTTACCAAAATATTAACAAAATTAAAAAATAAAACTGTTTTTAAAATTGAAATAAATAAATAATACTTTATTTCCATACCACAATGTACTTTTTTTCTACCTATTATAATACAACCAATAGTTTATTAAAACAAATAAGTGGCAACCCTGTTTGCCTTGCCGGGGAAGTGGGCGGCGGCGCGGCAGCGGCACGGCAGCGGCGGCGGCGCGGCACCGGCAAAACAAACAGGGTTGCTATTTTTTTGTTTTAATAAATTATTAGTTGCTATAATCGGTAGAAAAAAAGTACATTGTGGTATGGAAATAAAGTATTATTTATTTATTTCAACTTTGAAAAACATTTATTTTTATTTTGGTAATACTCTTAATTTACACCACCAGTTTAAGAGGAGTATTTTTCGAGATAAATTGCTGATTTAAGATTGACAGATGATAGCTGTCAAAGTTAAAACAGCAATATCTCAAAAAGAAATTGTTGAGGTTTGCGTACGTTGCGGATGACGTCATAATTTAATTACAGATCACTAGACTATGTTTTCCTACCATCACTTGTTTTTACGACATTCATTTGTTTACTCTAAATCCACTCACATTGTTGTATTTTTATTAAAATTTGAAAAAAAAATACCTTTACTAGAACTTAGTGGAACAGGTGAATTAAGTCTCATAAAGTTACCAAAATATTAACAAAATTAAAAAATAAAACTGTTTTTAAAATTGAAATAAATAAATAATACTTTATTTCCATACCACAATGTACTTTTTTTCTACCTATTATAATACAACCAATAGTTTATTAAAACAAATAAGTGGCAACCCTGTTTGCCTTGCCGGGGAAGTGGGCGGCGGCGCGGCACCGGCGGCGGCGCGGCTGCGGCGGCGGCGCGTCACCGGCAAAACAAACAGGGTTGCTATTTTTTTGTTTTAATAAATTATTAGTTGCTATAATCGGTAGAAAAAAGTACATTGTGGTATGGAAATAAAGTATTATTTATTTATTTCAACTTTGAAAAACATTTATTTTTATTTTGGTAATACTCTTAATTTACACCACCAGTTTAAGAGGAGTATTTTTCGAGATAAATTGCTGATTTAAGATTGACAGATGATAGCTGTCAAAGTTAAAACAGCAATATCTCAAAAAGAAATTGTTGAGGTTTGCGTACGTTGCGGATGACGTCATAATTTAATTACAGATCACTAGACTATGTTTTCCTACCATCACTTGTTTTTACGACATTCATTTGTTTACTCTAAATCCACTCACATTGTTGTATTTTTATTAAAATTTGAAAAAAAATACCTTTAGGAACAGGTGAATTAAGTCTCATAAAGTTACCAAAATATTAACAAAATTAAAAAATAAAACTGTTTTTAAAATTGAAATAAATAAATAATACTTTATTTCCATACCACAATGTACTTTTTTTCTACCTATTATAATACAACCAATAGTTTATTAAAACAAATAAGTGGCAACCCTGTTTGCCTTGCCGGGGAAGTGGGCGGCGGCGCGGCAGCGGCGCGGCAGCGGCGGCGGCGCGGCACCGGCGGCGGCGCGGCTGCGGCGGCGGCGCGTCACCGGCAAAACAAACAGGGTTGCTATTTTTTTGTTTTAATAAATTATTAGTTGCTATAATCGGTAGAAAAAAAGTACATTGTGGTATGGAAATAAAGTATTATTTATTTACTTCAACTTTGAAAAACATTTATTTTTATTTTGGTAATACTCTTAATTTTCACCACCAGTTTAAGATGAGTATTTTTCGAGATATATTGCTGATTTAAGATTGACAGATGACAGCTGACAAAGTTAAAACAGCAATATCTCAAAAAGAAATTGTTGACCTTCACATTGTTTTTCCGACATTCATTGTTTACCCGAAATCCACACACATTATTGTATTTTTATTAAAATTCGAAAAATTGTTCCCTTGCTAGAACTTAGTGGAACAGGTGAAATTAAGTCTCAAAAAATTACCAAAATATTAACAAAATTAAAAAATAAAACTGTTTTTAAAATTGAAATAAATAAATAATACTTTATTTCCATACCACAATGTACTTTTTTTCTACCGATTATAGCAACTAATAATTTATTAAAACAAAAAAATAGCAACCCTGTTTGTTTTGCCGGTGCCGCGCCGCCGCCGGTGCCGCGCCGCCGCCGCTGCCGTGGACTGCTTGTTCACACACATTTTTGACGTTGCCGGACGCGCCGCTGACGCGCCGCTGACGCGCCGCAGCTGTGTGAATGATCCTTAAACGTTTATTAAGGGGATGTCATGATTGTCAAGTCACAAAAAGTGATACAGCTAAATATGTAGGACCTTGTCGTTCAATTATAACTGAGAACGTGGGAGATATCGTTATGGTAGATTTATACGGACCATTACCGTCAGGAAAGTTTGGTATGAGTTATATTTTGGTTATTCAAGATTCTTTTAGTAAATTTGTAAAATTTTATGATCTTAGAAAAGCAACTTCACTTTCGGTATTAACAAAAGTAAGGAAATTCTTCCGCATAATAAAACCTAAAGCTATAATGTCCGATAATGGTTCACAATTTGCTAGTAAAATGTGGAAAGAAACTATGAAGGGAGAAGGCGTGAGGGTTATTTATACCACCGTTAGAAATCCTAGACCAAATACAACTGAAAGAGTGAACAAAGAATTAGGTCGTCTATTTCGAACTTATTGTAGGACAAACCATAAGAGTTGGGTTGATTTATTGCCAAAGTTAGAAATTTTATATAACAACACTTATCATGATAGTATTGGATTTACTCCTTGTGAGATTCTATATAGTGAACCTACGAAGCTATCTTTTGACGAAAACATACCAGTTGATATAGTGTCCCCGTCTGTTGACAAAATTAGAGAAAAGGCACGTGAAAATTTAAAGAAGGCAGGACAGCTACGTCAAGACAAATTCAATGAGAGGTATCGAATTATTCAGTTTCAAATAGGAGATCTAGTTAAAATAAGGAAATTAAATAAATCAGATGCAAAGTTGAAAATAACAAAAAAGTTTGAGCCATTGTATGAGGGTCCGTTTGTGGTTGGAGCTAATCCGTTTAAGAATGTGTACTTACTTGTAGATCCTAAATCTGGCAAGGAACGAGGAAGGTTTAACGCCATACATTTGTCTAAATATTATAAATAAGGTTTCATGTCATGATTATTATAAAAGAAAACAAAATGTTTATGTTATGTTAATTAAATGTGAATGTAATTTTTAAGTTGATAAATAAAGGTTAATGGGGTAATTTTGTATAGAGACTGTTGGGAACGGGAAAAGCCTATTTGATCTTACAAAAAATTAACAACTCAAGAAAAAAAAACAGCCTAATAAGAGTCATAAACTTTCAAAAGAGATGTTGCTCTTTTTATAAAAAGAATTGTATTATCATACAATAAAAATTAAGTTAACCATCAATAGCACAAACCGAATGAGCACTTAAATTTTGAGTTGTTTAAGGTGTAAGGTCAGATAGAGGGGAGAGTTGGCGGCTTTTCTTTGGGAGGTTGATAATTTTCATAGGTAGATTAAGATAAAGGTAATCTTTTTAATTGCCTACTAGTAACTTTAGATTTTAAAGAAATTGAGTGAGTAAAGGTTTTCTAATAATGAAGATGCTTTGCGTAGTTAATGGGAAATAATGAGTCAATTCAATGAGTCTCAATGTTGTGTAGAATTTCATATGGTGACAATCGACGTATTTAGTAAAAAAATTTTATTCAAA
Source organism: Agriphila straminella (assembly GCA_950108535.1). Classification (NCBI taxonomy): domain Eukaryota; kingdom Metazoa; phylum Arthropoda; class Insecta; order Lepidoptera; family Crambidae; genus Agriphila; species Agriphila straminella. The sequence continues at coordinate 11,200,884 of OX467308.1, forward strand.
ACAATTCAATTTAGCAAATTAATTTGTACTCAGGTAGTAACTATGATATAATCTTAGGTGGCGTGAAAGTAGGCTAGTAAATGAAGATAGTGGACGTTGTGCGATGAGGAAAGAAGAACAGAGTGAGAATCTAAATTAGATTAGGAGTGTGAATAGAATGAAAAAAAAAAGTAGCTAGGAAAAAATATAGATTCTTTATGGAGGGCTTTGGATTATAACGTATGTGAAGCTTGAGTACAGAATTATTATTGGCTCAAAAGATAAGATCCGCACACTACTTTAAACGTTCAGTCTTGGCTAGCGGTCGGATTGGCGTTTTAAGGTTAACAAACTTGAATTTTGTACAGAAGGACCTTTTGGTGATAGGTTAATAAAATAAAAAAAAAACGGAGAGAAAACAAACACTATTATTGTTTGTAATTGTCCTGGTGTAAACAGCTGTCCAAAATTCATACTACACAAGAAGCCAAGAGCTATGATACAATCGACAACTACACATTTTCCAAGGTGATATTAGGGTTGTTCTAGAGTCTTAAGTAAGCTTTTGGAAATATAGGGTCATTGTATATGCTCACTCTATCTGGTAGAGTAGGCCCTGTTAGTATAGAAGGAGGCGTACAGGAATATGGAGGGGTACTTTGGACGGATACGTTGTGTCCTACACTATCTTTTCATAAGGTTAGAAAAGAGCGTATGTGTCCGGGTAGGTCTAATAGGGACTATGGCCTCACAACCCATACCTTACCTTGTTTTTGTACACTTCTGGTGTTGAATATGCATAAGACGGAATTGGCAAAAGCAATAAAAGTACTTGAAACTCGCTTAATAATTTTTAATATTATCTTGGTTTAAATACACTCTTCAATCTTAAAAAAAATTCATTTACACTAGGGCTCACCCAACAATTCTTTGATTTTGGGAAAGTAATAATAGTTAGGGTTATAAAAAAAAGAAGTATAAAAAATATAACTTTGAAAAAAAAGGAGAGAGTAGAAAGGTTGATATAAATATTTGAGAATTGAGAAAGAAAAATTCTACTCCGGATCCAGTACGTAGTATTGTCACCTATGAAGAATTTTGGGGTCGAGCTGTAACAGTTCAAAACTGAACATGTTATTTTTTTATCTCAAATATTACTTAAATTGTAAAGAAAAGAAATATATTAAAGGAAGGTTGTCACTGACCTTGTTCTCAGGAACTTATCGGCATTTGATTATGCAGTTATTCACAAAAAAACACAGGTTTTGTAGTAAATCATAAGCACTTCAGATGTCAATCAACAATTAATAAAATGTTCATTATTTTTCAAAGGAGCTTGTGTTAAACATTACTTGGACTCATAAATTGTTGTACTTCACAATTTGTTTGTCATAATTTGATGATGAGAAAGAATAACATAATATTAGCTTAGAAGGTTATAAATTAATAACAGATAATTACAGAAGATTATGACAGATAGGATGACGTAAATCTGACAGCTAGTGATAAAAATCGGAACTATTTAGCAATTGTGAATTTTCTGTAAGAAAGGCAAAGGGTTTTAACCTTACTGCCAATTTTGGAAAACAAAACGAATTAATTTCATTTCCACAGATAAGTTCATGTGATAAATTAATAATGTTTAAAAGCATAAATTGTTGGGAAAAACTTAAATAAACATATTGGTTTGCATAAATGCGAAACTATTTTATTCTCGTTCAAGTTTGTTTACCAAGAGATAAATGTGACTAAATAATGCTGAATTGTGTTTGGTTATTTTACTGAATAATAATTAGTAAAATAGAACATGATTAAGTAATTAATTGTTATAATAATCTGTCTAAAGAGTAATTTAAGGTCATAAAAATAGGCGGAAGGTTCTTAATTCTTTCTTGGCGCCAAGGTTTAAATATTAATCCTCGTGACGTTCAAAACATGGATTAAGTTATAATTCATTCATAATTATTATTGATAATATTATTAATTTTATTAGCACTCATCAGTTATCGTCATAATTGTTTATTTCTAAAAAATACTTTAAAGAGGAATGAAAATTTGGCGATTAATTAGGTTCAGTAAGTTGGCAGCTATGGTACAGATTGCACGATTGCACAATCACCATTAGGCGGTCTGCACAATTTATATTTTCAATATGGCAGAACTGGCGCGTTGGATTGATGGCGACGGAATGTCGCGGGGGTAAAATAATAAAGAATGTTGCTAACTAAAATTGCAAAGTACCCATTTTTGTATGTGTGTTTAGTTAGAGATAATGAGTTTACTGTATTTTAAGCAGGTGGAAAAGCGGAATATTTGCATTAATTAGTACTCAGCAATAGGTATTTTGGCAATTTAAATTATACGGGATTAGGTAAAGCAAAGTGAAACGATTAATTAGTTAAAATCTAAATGAAGTTGGTTTAAGGGTATTAGTTTATGTAAGGAAATTATATTAATCGTATTATTAAAGATTGACAAGACAAAACTGATTACGTAACTTTTAGTAATATTATTGTGAAATTTTATTATTCAAAAATGATTTTCTCAAAGTGTTGCGTTTCGAGGTTATGACGAATTATTGAAACTGTTAACGACTTCACATAAAATGAAACTTATAGTTTTGTTGATTTAAATAAGATAATTATCAAAATGTAATGTAAGTAATTTTTAATATCTCCATTAATAGGGTTAGTGAAATATTTTCATAAGCTGGGAACACTGAACTAGGGGAGGAGTTAGGAACAGGGCACCAATAGGAGTCGGCTAAAGTGCACAATGTAAATTTAGCGCGGGAAATTTTAGCTATTTTGATGAAAAAGGCGCAAATTACTTGGCGCCGATTTGGGTCGCGTCATGACGCTAATTTAGTCTTTATAAGGGGAAGGATCAGAGAAGCGGGGATTCATTTCTCCGGTGTCGGGCGAAGCGTCAAGACGTAATTTTTGAAGAAACTCCACATCCCTCTGTAAGATCGCGTTACTGAAAAAGTTTATTTTTAAATCAAGCAAATTTCAAGAAGTCAGCAAGAAAGTGGTCGAGGTTTTCTGACGAATAGGGCCGCATTTGTCCCGCGAATCTTTTGCATAAATGCTTTAATTTGAGCTTATCTGGTATAATTAAGTTCATAATTAAAGTATGTAGATTTTGTTTGCGATAATCATAAAGTAACGTAGCTTTCCCTGTAAATTCTTGAATTAGTATAGTAGGACTACTAAGAATTGAAGTTCATAATTAAAATATGCAGATTTGTTAGTGAAATCCTATAGAGTCATGTAGTTCTCTCGGTGGGGTCATGAGGTAATACAACTGTATTGGTTCTTGAGTCTGTTGAGGTCAGGGCTGCATTATTTTGTGGGATGAAAGCTAACTAGATTTGCTAGTATTATTATACAATGTTGATTTTAGATGAGTATTCATTTAGTTTTGTGTCTTTTTGGGGCGATTTGTCAGATCCTCGCGGGGGGTTTAGGTAGAAAAGTCTAACCATGTGGCTGGTTAGATGGGTTTCTGTTTTTAAGATACCTAGATAGTCACATAAATGTAGCAAACGTGGTATAGTTGGCCAGATTCCCGCTCCAAGAAGGAAGTTGTAAATCTGATTTCGCTGGCACGCTCATATCCTTAGTGTTTGTTATATTTATACCTCTGTAGGGGCCAATTTGTTCCTTCCCAATCAAATTTGGCATTCGTCAAAGGTTGCTAGAAAATTAGGGAGTGCTACTCAAACTGTACAGAATTGGGCGACAGGGTTGAGGGTAAGCAATCCAAGAATTGCATAGGAAATTCTAAATTTAGACGCAAATAGGCAGGTAAATTCATTAATAAGGTAGGAATATTATTATTAGGTGAATTGAGCAAAAGTAAAAGGTAGCATTTCAAGAAGGTGGGGTATTCTTTGAAGTGAGATCTGTGTGGGCGTCAAAGATGTCGGGAAACATCATGGGAATTGCATAGGAAATTCTAAATTTAGACGCAAATAGGCAGGTAAATTCATTAATAAGGTAGGAATATTATTATTAGGTGAATTGAGCAAAAGTAAAAGGTAGCATTTCAAGAAGGTGGGGTATTCTTTGAAGTGAGATCTGTGTGGGCGTCAAAGATGTCGGGAAACATCATGGGAGTCGCATAGGAATTCAAAAATTTAGTAGTTGTTAGGCAGGTAAATTCACTAGGTAAGATTCCATGTCTTAAGGTAGGTGCCTTAACAAAAATCCATTTAAACTATAGCTCGGTGTAGTGAATATTCACAATGTAGCATTAATTGTGTTGGTTTTACCAGTTTCGGTGAGTACATATTAATTAATTACTTCAGTGAGTGGATAGTGAAAGTTAATTTATTACTACTTATAAAAGAAAGTTCCTTTATCTTTGAATTGTATTGGATTTATGATGATTTTGTGTGTAGACTACTGATTTTAAAAGAAATATTCTATTCTAGTAATCTAGAAGGTGTACTGAAAACTAGATCTGGGTGTATGAAATAAGCCTGCGTTTCTATATATGCTAAGGTTGATTCACGGCTATTAGAACGCTAGATCAAAAAGTTTGAGTGGACTTTTTCTATTAATAGAATAGTTTTGTATAATATAGAAACAATACTTCAATTATGTACTATAAAAGTATCAAACTGTTTAGTGAATATATCCAAATTCTCAAATGGTTAAACTAAAGTACTTTCTCATCAATATTTCAGCTAAGTTTCATTTACCAATTCAATTGGAAGTTGTTTCAATAGAATAATATTCCACAATTGAATTTAAGTACTTATTGACAAACACAATTAATGTACAGGTTAGATATCATTAGAAGACTAAACTGAAATTACCATAGTTCATAGAAGCTATAATAGTTTCCGTTGTTGAGATGCGGAAAGACTGCGACCAAATAATACATTCCCTTTGAATTAAATTGTCTTTCCTTCAGAAATTGGATCTATCAGACCCTTTTGAATGGATAGTAATGTTGTGTCCATAATTATGTTATAATGTTAAACAGTTTCGCTAACAATAAATATATTTTTAAATTAAATTAAAGTTGTGCAATTCCACCATCACAATAGAAAGATAATTCTTCATTGTGATAAGCTGATAGATCGCTTGAAGCACTTTGCTTGTCCTCTTTTATTAAGACAGACATACTAAGACTAAATAATTCAACTAATTTATTAATTAAAGTTGTCATGAAAGATTATGGTGGTAGCCAGGGGAGAAATGCCCACGTCTGGATGTCGAGTTTCACCACAGAGTGCGGGGATGGTGCACTCCGTCTAGCTGGCAAAGAAACCATTGTTTACTTAGTACTTGACTATAGCACAATAGTATATTTTATATTTGACAAAAAACACTAGAACAATTATTAAGTAGCGATGATAAATTTTCTATATTCTGAATTAATACAACGTTAACTTCTATATTTATTACCATTTTACCTTCTTTTACTCTATTCCTAAGCCACTAACCACATAGGATAACCTAAATTAAATAAAATAAGAAAGTAAGAAAATAAAATCATAATTAGTCGCGGTGAACAATTTTCTATATCTGACTTTTGGGTGATCATAACTTTTGGTTATTTCATTCATTTCTTATTACTGTAATATCTATTAGCATTCCATCATACTAGACTTTTATAAACATACTGAGCAAATTATCCTAAAAAAATAGGTACCATATTGAATTTCATATAAGTACAGCGGTAGACATAAGAGTAATTTCTATACCATTTAAAAGTATGCAGTAAACTAAGTCAGTTATTAGAATAAGAAGCTCCATAAAGCAATATCAACATTCTAATATAGGTAAAAATTAGGTAGTTTCACTTTAAAGAAATACTTAGGTTGGCTGAAAGAGATTTCTTTAGAGATAACTCTTCATTACTCACAGGTCTTGTTATAAATTAGGTAATAATAATTATAAGTGCAATAAAGATTATATCTATGTAAAATTTAATATCAAATTCTATTAACAATTTATTAGGGTAACGGCTAATTTGTGATATTATCATTTAGTAACAGTCATAGTAACAGAATTAGTTAGGAATGAATAAGGAAAGAATGATAGCGTTATAGTCGGGAGACAAAACAATGATTGCACTTCTGAAAAGAATCTAGGTTACTATTATTCACAATCAGGGACCGCCCTAGAAATCACGAGCCCTTTCAGACCACATAAAAGCACGTCAGTAATGTAGGTTATATCTATAGGTAGGAAAGGTTAACAAGGAATAACTAAGTAGACGATAGGTTTGAATATTTAATCGGAGCAAAGGATAAGATTTGATACATAAAAAACATTGGGTAGGTAACTTACATAATATAAAGAAATAGGTAGTTAATTGACATACATCGTTCAGCATTTTAGTATGGTAGAAGTAGGGGTTGGTAAGGGGGGGTTACATCTCGACCGTGTTAACGTGTGGAGAGTATTTAGGAGTGAAGTGTAGTTTTGGAACCTTGTATTTATCGAACATTTGTCTTAGGGTAGCACTAACAAATTGTTTGCCGTTATCAAGAATCACCGTAGAAGGAATACCATGTATCAAGAATACATGCTCTTCTATGATTCTTGTGACAATTTCAGCCGTAGCGCGCTTGATTGGAAAGAGTAAGCAGTACTTACTAAAACAACAAGTCACAACTAGAATATAGGAGTTTTGTTTCCTACTAGGCGGTAGAGGTCCTACAAGATCAACGCTGATTGTTTCAAATGGTTTAGAACAGTGCTTAGGTCTTCCCATTTCACCGAGAGGTGCATGGTTCTGATGTTTATGCGCAATGCAAGTGTCGCAAGTAGTTACTAGTTTGACGACATCGGCATGCATTCCAGGCCAGTAGTATCTAAGACTTAGACGTTTAAAGGTCTTAAATATGCCAAAGTGACCAGCTGTAGGTTCTGAGTGGTGTTTAGTTATTATTTCCTGTCTAGATTCTGAAGGAATCACTTCTTTCCACTCGAACTCTCTGTGCAAAGGATGTTTGGTTTGCATAAAGCGAAATAAGCGATTATTTTTAACAGCATAGTTTGGGAATGATACAGGTAAATTTTGACATCCATGCCAAATGTTAAGATACCATTCATCACTAGTAGAAGGTGGTGTAGAATTATTAGATGTAGTGGGTTCAGTGTCAATGGCGGATAAGGGGTAAGCACGGGATAAAGCATCAGGTATTACGTTATCAACGCCACGACGGTGTTTTATGTCAAAATTAAAGGCAGATAGTCTAACACCCCAACGAGCTAGACGTCCAGTAGGATTGTTTAGATTTAAGAACCATTTGAGGGCAGCATGGTCAGTGTAGACGTCGAATTTTTTACCATTATCCACATAGCATCTCCAGTGTTCTAATGTGACTAAAACAGCAAGAGCCTCTCGTTCGGTAATGCCGTAGTTCCGTTCGGCTCCAGCCAAAGTTCGACTAAAGTAAGCTATAGGATGTTCGACGCCATCTATGGTCTGAGTTAGTAGACCTTCAACACCATAGTTGCTGGCGTCAGTGTGCACCTCGAATGGTAGTTCAAAATTAGGACACGAAAGAATAGGGGCAGACACTAGTAGCTCTTTTAGTTTAAGAAACGATTCATCAGCTTCTGTAGACCAAACAAAAGGATGAGATTTTTTGTTGGTAGAGTATTTAATGTTAGTTTATAAGTAGTTTTAATTTTGTAATATTAGTGTAAGTGTTTATTTATAAGTTTTAGTGTATATAGATTTGTATTAGTATGTAAGTATTTTGAAATTTTAATATAAATATTTTTAATTTAGTTATTGTTATGTTTTTTATGAGTGTCTTTTAGACAAAGTGCTACAATAACGCTTCACTAACTAAACCAGCACGCAAAAATGGCACCTCGAAATAGCGTCCCACTTACAAACTTGGCGCTTATTTTGTACATAATCACCTCTTATTTTGTATTTAAACACTTTTTATATCACTTATTTTGTACAAAATAAGCGCCTAGTTTGTTTTTTAAGACTGCTATTTTTAAGACTCTGACCGGACATCTAGGGTATTTTTGATCGAAGCTCGCACTGTCAAAAAGTTATCAGACCTCATGTAGAGCCAAGCTTCTAACTCTATGCGCCCTAACTTCAAAAACTCTACAAATTAGTCGGCTTGGCCGTTTCATTACTACAAGAATTTATCAGAAAAGTAATGAAATGGCCAAGCCATATATTTTGACTAATGTGTAGAGTTTTGAAGTGAGGGCTTGTAGAGTTAGGGCGCATAGAGTTAAAAGCTTGGCTGTACATGAGGTCTGATAACTTTTTGACAGTGCGAGCCATATGGAGGTCTTGGCAACATTATACCCTGCATGAAAATGTTTTTGGTGGGATGCAATTTTCCGAGTTGAATTTTCCAACTACACGTTCAAACAAAATGGATCTTTAAATTAGGCTATACGATTCGAGGGTCAATTTACTCCTATATTTAGTGGAAATTATTACAAAACATACATTTATGTATAAAGTCTTGAGTTCACATTCCAAATTAGACTCTTATTTTTATTGAATAGAATCAATTGATTTAAAGAAAGATTTCCATTCTTGTGTAACGTATTGTGACGTAGCCGCCCTAACACAATATCTCGGGCGGCCGGAACAAACTGCGCTATAAAATATCACCAGTGAATAAATCAGCCTGATGCGACCCTCCACCTACAACTATCAGATTTATGGTCATGGAATATTATATCACAGATAAAATATTAATAGCCTCATCTTTAAATATCTGTGCTAATTTTATTTTATTACAGCCATAAGAATTCTGTTTCGCTGTTTTTACTATGGTAAAATGAGTGAATCGCACTTCTGAAAGTTTTTTAAATAGTATCAGTCGGTCACACCCTTTTTAACCGACTTAAAAAAAAGGGGGAGGTTCTCAAGTCGACGGTATATTTATTTTTATTTTATTTATGTAAGTTTTAACATAACTTCGTCAGTTGTTAACTGATTTATACAATTCTTTTTTCATCTCACAGTAGTTCGTGTGTGGTCCCATAAAAAAATACAGAGATCTGGCTAGTAGTTTCTTCATAATCCTGAAAAATATCAATTATTTAGCTTGCCATCGCACGAGTTTTTATAGAATTTTGGACATAACATCTTTGCTTATGATAGTGATTTAGATGATTCTTTTTTGTTTGAAAGGGTATACTTCAAGAATGGTCAGATTTTAATTTCATCGGTTTCAGAAGAAACACAAGGGAACTCCTCAAAGTCAAATAGTTATGTAAAGTGATTTAGATTTTGGTAGGTTTATGATAATCCAAAACAAACCAACCCATGGTCTGCGATGCAACGTTCTGGACTAGACTTGGACTAGGAAGACACAACGGAACTCCTCAAAAACAAACAGAGTAAATTTGGAAATTGAGTTCTGGGCATTTTACCATTGAAAATAGTATTAATATAAAGTTAAAAAATATTTACACGCTGCGCTTACATACCTACCACTAAAAAATTGAAAATAAAAAAGCTTTTTTAAAAAAAAAAGGAAAACCTACTTCAAAAAACCTGAACAAAAACAGCTTCGAATATTCGAATATTATTTCTTGCTTTTTAGAGGTATTTAATTTTGAAACTGTTTTTGTTTTCAGGTTTTTTGAAGGAGGTTTTCCTCACAGTGTACGTCATACAGTACCGTGTAGTAAACAGTGCCATGTTTACTACACGGTACTGTATGTACACTGTGAGATTCCTTATGTATTGGATTTGTGTCATTAGGTCTAAATTTATTTTCAGACAGATAATCTTTTATTTGGAATTGTTATAAAAAACAAGAAAATATTTTAATAATAGTTTTTTAGCTTTCATTTCACTTGCTTGATTTGCGGGCATTTGCCTTTTGCAACTAGCCAGAAAATTGTACACGATTTAGTAACCCTTATTTTATACATCATCTAAAATAACATTTCGTAGTACATAAGTACATGTAAATTCCATGTGACAAAAGCGCGACGCGTGAAACTGTGCATCAGTATTCGGCTCATACAGCGTGAAACAGCGGCACACCCGCACTGATTGAGCCGCGACAAGTTAAACCATTTGAAACAATTTAATAGAGATCAAAAATTTGTGCCCCAGGGGGCGCCCGCACTAACTTTTGAAGTTTTTCCCTCGCTAAAGGGATTATCGGTGAGCGCGAGCTTAGGGGATACTTTACGAGATTTGTGGTTATTTTTCCCATTTTTTTCCATTGAGCTTGTTTTAATAGATTTTTGCCCGTAATTGATATGAACGAAATATTCTGCGTAGGATACTTTTTCAAGGAGTAGATGCATTTATTTCTTAGTTTTTATATAAATAAATACCCATGCTAAAAATTGTTTTGGTGGAAAAATGTTAACATACATTTTTTTCAAGATGAAACAACGATTGAAAACAATTATGATTATATTTTTTGCTGCTGCTTACAGTTTTCCATTAGTCAACCCACATATTTTGTTCAATTATTTTTAGAATCACCTGACATTTGATTCCTATCCTACTTCACTATTATCACTATGATATCAAAATCAAACAGTCAAAGTCCATGTAGCATCAATGTGTAACCAACTATATGAGTACTTTTGTCTTGTCAGGTCATACTATATCTATGTGTCAGGTAGCACTTTCATTTATTGTCAGTAACATTCACATTTTCATAAATCAATCAATTGTTTTATTTTACGACATTTTTCCAGGTTCGTGTCATACATTCTCCACATATATCACGAAAATAGCGAGAGCTTTGCATTATTATAGTCCCTGATCGAGTTCACGTATCTACTCCACTTCTTTGCTTCCATGCTATCAACGTAAATATCTGCAGATTTCCTCTGATATCCTGGTACAGAGTTGCCTGCGTAGGTGTATGTGCGATTCCGACTTTTATTTCGTGAGAGTTAAAGTGGTGTATTCGTGGCGTTATTTGAGTGGAACTTTGTCGCAGTTACGGGGTTCGATATGCGATTGCGTTATGATAGGATCAGGGTGCCGCGGAGCGTGTACGCTCAGAGCGATTCAGGCTCTGCACCGACCGGGGGCACGTCTCAGTGTGACGCTAATGTAGTTTTAAACGCGCCCAACTCTTTGTGCCTTCAACAATTTGTGGTTATTGCGATTGAGTTTGACAGAGCAAAAGGCCCTTGCAATTTTTTTAGACGATATTTGATTGACGGGGTCAGAGGGAGGAATAAATAATAAAGAATAAAGACGTACCCTCATCATAGTGTAAAGTATGGCAATCCGATAGTTCATTCACAACACCTACATTTGCATAACAAAGTGTTTTTAGTTTAGTTTTTTCCAAAATATTTCAATTTTATTGAATTTAAGGCAACGCTCGAAGAAAAGTCGACAATCGACGACAAACGCACGAGTATGATTCTGTATAACGTATCGAAAGCTCATTATCTTTCATAAGTACGATACATTGGGTATGAAAAGAATTATATGGCAGAACTACCTTCTTATAACTGGAACAATTGTTGTTCCAGAAGGCAGTGCGTTGGGATTATCGCGGTGTATAATGGAGCAGAACGCATCGCACCGGCGGCACAGCCGACCGGAACGCACCCCAACGCATCAATCGCAATATTGATTGTCAATGGAAACGGTTTCCGATATTGCAGAGTATCTATAAAAAGTTTTAAACAAAATATGCAAAATATAGTATATAATTGTAGTCAAAATATTTTTGACGTCTCTTGAAACTTTTAAGAAAAACCATGAAATAATTTACCTTTATTAGTAAGTTTTTTTAATGCCAACAAAATAAGCCTCGATGATAAAGTAAACGAAAAAATTCTTAAAGACTGGAATTAGGTAGTCAATAGTCATCAATTTGTAATAAGTTTTGCAATCCAATCATTTCAATAAGTCGAAGAAAACAACTGCTCAATGCAATAATGCAGTTTAAATTAGATCACATAAAGATTTCTTACAGCGGTTTACATAATAAAAAAATATAATTTAATTTGTGTTGTGTTTAAGCGGGCATTTATATTATTCAAAGCTACTATTGAATAAATTATGAACAATTAGTTAGCTAACAACAAGTGTTAATTCGTAAATTTTTACTACACTTTCGCTTCAGTTTATTACAAATTGACCAAAAATTCCATCAACTGACCAAATTACGTATCTTATTCAAGATCACCCAAGTAAAATAATCCGTTAGATTAATTTTGCAGAAATATACCTTGAACAGATTAAATTCCAAGAAAATCCTTCAAAGTCTACGTCCATTTAGTTATTCCTTTGACAAGTCGGAATCCTTTCAGCGTCTTGGGGCACCAATTCAGCTCGGCTCGCACGCAGAGGGATTATATTTTTATAGTAACAACACAAACACAATCATGAGTAATAGTCGCGTAGCTAGAGAAAAATTACCTTCGATAATACTAAAAGTTTTCGTTTTTGCTGAGTGTATAGATTATGTGCATTGTGAGCTATTTTTGAAAAGTTAGAAGTTTTATGCCGGTGCTTTAGGTATAGTTTAGGTATTTCGTAATATTTCGTTTAACTTCATATATATAGAATTAAAGTTTGAAATGTTGATTGTTTCATAATAAGAACTATGTTGTCATCATGTTGTAAAAAAATTAGAAAGTCAATATATGTGTAACTGCGTAAATCACAAAATTACTCTTTTGTGTCCGAATAAAATTTTAAAGTTTCTGAAATCTTATTTTAAGACTTTCAGTGGTTAGATATAGCTGTTGAACAAAGTTTAGAAAGTTAAGTGGTGTGCTTCTTTGATATTTTCATTTTTCCTTTATAACATACGGAATAATGAATTAAAATTGATAAGATCGCTCTAACATGACCTTTTCAATGCACTTATATACTACACAAAAAATTAGAAACATACATAATGTGGATTTTGTTTAATTAACGGATAAATAATTGCGCTTAAAAACGAAATATGCGGGACGCGCGAGCGGGTCCATGCAGGGGCCGCAGACTGCCACGCGCCGCACGGGCAGGCGCGGGGCCACAAACTATAAGCTACTCTCGCCGCACGGCAATAAAGTACAATTTCAAATTGCACAGCGCTGCGTGCCTGATATTATATATAAGCACCTACGAAGCGCCTCTCTTTCTGTCGCGTAGCTCGCTAGTCGTTCTTACCGATGCCGATATCATAGAAAACATCCGTTATGTTGTATGTCGATGAATATACAATGAAAAAACACAGAATACTTATAAAATAAAATAAATCTACCTACCTACTAAATGAGCTGAGCATAATTGTATTTCTAAGTTAGTTGGGTGAATCAACTTTTGAGGCACTCCTTTCAGAGCATTTTGAAACAGAAAAACAAAATTAAATTTAATCGAATTTACAAGAATTTGTATTTTATTTTTTTAATTTAATTTATTTATTTATATTCAGGCATCGATGGCCCATAGATATATACCTTAAAAACGAAACATATATAATTTATAAAACAATGTTGTTAGTAAATAACTTAAAACATATGTTAGTAAAAAAATCAAGTAGACACTTTGTGTGTCGAATCGGTGGCACAAGGCAGCGTCCCTCTGAAGCGCCTGTACACCACGCTCTGCGGCCAGAAGTCCTCCTTCATGAAGAGGTCCAGCCTTGCTGTCGGGATGCGCACCACAAACGCCTTAAAATTGGTATTATGGCGCGACTCCAGTGGCTGAACTCTCAAACAAAATTTGGATTTCTTCTTTATGTACTCGATCACGTCCTGCTCTGTGGTGGTATGGTGCATGCGGGACAGGTACACGGCCGTGGTCGGTATGGCAGCTCGCAGCAGGAAGTTGGGCCCTGTCGGTGCGGTGCCATGGTGGTTCTTGCTCTCTCGCTGACGACGTCGCTTTTTGTTCCGAACCTCGAGGAAACCGTCTTCATCTTGGCCCGGTACGACGGCATTCAGCGAAGATATAGATTAGATTATAGTTTGTATCATTTATCTAAAATTTAGGTTTTAAAGGTGGCCACGATGTTTGACGTTTAGTTTTTGAGATTTTTGAGAATAACAAAGGATCGTCGTAAAAATTTTCCCTCTGTTACTGTTGAGTTTTTTTTGTGAATTAAAATGATACTTCAAAGAAAATCTGTACATTAAGTATTTAAGTAATACAACAAGAACGTATCATATTAAAATAATGTATCTATGTATGTAGTAAGTAATAGTTTCTTAAGATTGACATTATTTTAACTCCACTGCGTTACTTTGACATAAAGTAACGCAGTGGAGTTGATTAGTAACTGATTGTTAGTTTTCGCACTAACAATCAGCGGGTAATAATCGGTACCGCCTATAGGCCACAATGGCAGGACCCGGGTGTATTTTTGGACGATATTGCGGATTCCATTGCCTCTTTCAGAAACTACGATGTGTGTTGATCCTGCTGGGTAATTTCAATATAAATCTGCTTGATGTTAGTACTGGTAAATACAAACAATTTATGCAGTTTCTTAGCTGTGTCAACTTAAAACAAATAGTTAAAGAACCCACACATTTTACCGATCACAGTTACAGCTTAACCTGCGCAGCTCCACTCGCTCACAAAGGACCAAACTAATCTCATTCCGTCAAGCGCCGCGCGCTCACATAGGACCAAACGGCCGAACGGCTTGCAGGCGATATTTTGTTTTATTGTGACAAAGATATGGTTTAGTTTTGTTTGTAATGTTCTGTGACTTATATCGTTATGACATTGCCTTTCCAATGACGTATACACAGACCGAATAGAGTAAATGGATGCGTTCCAATTGCCAACCGAAACTAGTCGGACTTTTTCACTTGACTATATGACTCTTATTGTGATAAAGATAAGGTTTAGTTTCGTGTGACCCAATATCGTGCAGTTCAACATGTTATTGCGTATTATAAGGTTTGTTAGTATTATTGCGTATTATAGGTATTATATCTTGGTTTTTTATTTACGTAACCCAGTTTTTCGTGGGTTTTTCACACTAGATGGCGGCACTGGGCGGAGTTTCGTAATCAAAATGGTGATGCTGCACAGGTTAATTGATGTAATATGCACGGATACTCGGGCTCTAAATGTCACTGTTAAACACATCTCTGAACGTGGTCATGGAATGGTATTAGCTGAATTTATGGTCAAGAAAGACAAAATATGCCCACGATGGGTGACATATAGGCCACTAAAAAATATAATGGTGGACCAATTAAATCGGGATCTTGATGCGATCAATTGGGATGATTTTCATAAACTTGATAACATCAATGAGCTTGCAGAATCCTTTACGGCTTGTCTCATTACATTATTTGATTTGCATGCTCCAACCAAGGTGCGAAAATTCAAACATCCACCGCACCTCTGGATCACTGATTCTATCAAATGTATGATGCAAACTAGGGATGATTATAACATAAGATCTTTGGACGAACACCTAACTTTTGAAAACCATGTCGCTGAGTGCTCACGCAATTGTTTTTATAGACTTAAGTTACTGTTCAAAATAAGACCTTATTTGGGTGAGGAACTGAGGGTCACACTGTGCGAGGCACTGATTTTGTCAAAACTAAATTACTGTGACATTGTTTATGGGCCGTGTTTGATCTCCTAGACGAGTAAGCTTATCCAGCGGGTGCAGAACGCTTGTGCGCGTTTCTGTTTTCATGTACCACCCCGATCGCATGTGACTCCCTTTCTGGACTCTGCAAACATGATGAAAATGGAAGCGCGCAGGAGACTTCATCTCGCCACTCTCTTGTTTGGTATATTAGATACGGGAAGGCCGTGCTATCTTTATGAAAAATTGGTATGGTTTGGTGACTTGAGCAGGTCCCCAAAGAGAAAAAATACTAACATTTTCGAATTCCAAAGCACGGGACAATGGCGTTCCGCGGTTCTTTTAAATTCGCCGCCTCGAAGTGCTGGAACGATATTCCACCGCCGTTACGTGACCTGAAAGCGGTTAAAACATTTTGGAACCACCTTAAGAAATATCTCACCACGTTGCAAAAACAAGACTCACTTCGGGGTTTTTCACGATAGGAGCCGGGTTGCGTTCCAGCCTTGGGGGTTGTGTGTGTCGCCTTGAGGCGGACACCTGTTTTAATTTATTGTATTTGTCACCCATATATTATTTTGTCACCATACAATTTGCTTGAATGTTGTTTTGTTATTGTTGTTTGTTTGTTTTGGGGTTCCGAGGTTGTATTATATCACACTATTCTGTAGTTGCACTTTGTATGTAATGTAGGTTGCGATTTCTTTTTCTTTTTTTTATTGTTTGAAATGATGTATTTTTGCCATATTAACCAAATAAAATAATCTCTTCGTAAATAAAATCAAAACGAAAAATATCAAATCAACCAAAGAGTACTTCGATTTGTCTGACCAAACACCTCTTTTATATATATTTCTTTTTATTACTATGTAGATCAAACTGTCATGGAAGAGGCAAGGAGACCTAATTCCATACAGCCATTAAGTTTTTTTATTTTTATTCCTCTTAAATAATATTTTTATTTTGTTAGTGTTGGTGATGATAGAATCGATGCTCGTTAATATTTATCTATTACTTCGTTAAAATTATTGTCTATTGTCTTCTGAATTGTTATTAAATTATAATTTTTGTTTGTCTGTTCGCTGTCGTCACCAAGTAGGCTCCTCCAGAATACCAGCGTTGCAGTGGCATACTCAGGTTTGCCTCTGTAGCATTGCTGAGGTTGGGGCCTAGTTGGCCGCACTATAATTAGTCCTAAGTTTATGTAGGTACATTGTTTTCTTTTGTTTTGCGGTCAATAAATGATTTTTCTTCTTCTTTCCTAAACTTTTAAATAATTTGATATTAAACAGCCACTTGAAACTTACTTCTATGTCAGGCAGTACTTTTCTTTTCTTTATAATTACGTTCACTGTATTGTTTACAAGGGGGACACCAGGGTAACACTAGAGAATAATATATAGTAACTCCGGAGAAAAAGAAAGAATTTAAGAATATTATATTGTAACTAGCGACCTGTCCTTGCTTCGCTTCGGTTCCTTCTTTTTTGCTAAATGCAACCTTCCAACAACACCCAAAAAGATAACAAAATAATACCTAACAGTCCTCACCTCCATTTGCTCTAAAGTCTTTTTCTCTCCTGTTCGTCCCGTCCCGTTGTCGGTATAAGAGACGCGTTTGATTTATATTTGCGCGTGTTAATTTTTTGCGACGACTCCTACGATATTCATTTAAATGGTATGGTGTTAAAGGCTAAAATAATGTGCATAAAATGCTTAAGGTAACTAACGTATTTAATTTGATAAGGATTAGTACTTTATTCTTCTAAATAGCTTTCCAAATTACCGCGTTGAACTTGATAATTATTTTAGGAAGATATAATTGGTATAGTTAGTTATTTTTAAAAGATAGATATATACCATCACGGACTTTTTTGTAGATCTATAAAATAGGAATAATTTCATCATAAATTATTTTGTTATAGCTCTAAAGGTTAGAGCAGCGTTTTCAATGCAAGCTCCCAGTCGGCTTAATTTTTGCCGACCTCTTCAACAATCATCGTGATATTTCTACCAATTTCTATAAAACCTCAACTTATAATAAACTTAAACCTTCCTCAGGAATCATTCCATCATTAAGTGAAAACGCCGCATGAAAATCCGTTTTTATAGTTTTTGAGTTTATCGCGAACAGACAGACAGACAGACAGACGCGGCGAGGGACTTTGTTTTATAATATGTAGTGATTCATCAATTAATCTAAGCTATAAAACTAGACACGAAGTTATATTAACTTAACCAGATCACAAATCATAACAGGAACATAGCGAAAACACAATTTAACATAACATATTATCGCTATGTCCCATGTATGAAAATGTATATTTTTTTTACAATTTAAGTGATTTTTTCAAAACCTACCTGTAACCTTTATAAAAAACATCGTATTATTTTTTTAACGATAAGTTTGAGCTTGATTTCACGTCCTTTCATTTGTGCACTTAATGACTGGGAACATGGTATATTTTTAAAATTGCTGAAAACTCGACTATATTGATATTTGATTCTATTTTAAAATCAGAGCTCAAACCTCGTCAAACTGCAGCGAGATAACAACAAGACAAGGAGCCGTAATGTATTTTTTTAGGTTTCTGGACTGGAATTAATTCGGCATCAGCATCAATGGCGAGCACCTAGGATGCCTTCATTTTGCTAATGATGTAATTCTTATAGTCAAGACCTTAAAATACTAGGAAATAATGTTTTAATATCTCAGTAGTGCTCCCCAAAGTGTGGGAATGAGATGAACATGATAGAGTTAAATAATAAGTCTGAAGGAGATCGGGAATTTCTATTCCCTCGCAGATTCGATGACTTCCAACCTTCCAAACAAGCCGGTTCCCAAGAAGGCACCATTTTTTTTTTTTTTTTTTTTTTTTTAATAATAATAAGTTTATTTCGTTTAAAAGCATGTTTATACAATAGCTAGTGACCGGAGTCATCTTTTAAGCAATTATTGCCTGTACCAAATGACTCCGCTCTTCCATTACATATTTTCAAAAATTTAACTGTGCTATATACATTATAAAGTTCAATAAGAAATCAAAACTTACTTACTTTACTACTAAAGTTACATAGCATTATGAATATAGGTGTATGTGTGTATGTATGTATGTGTGTGTGTGTATGTGTGTGAGTACGTGTGTGTGTTTATGAATGGTGTGTGTTAATTTATTGTAAAAGCATCTCTGTTTCATCATAATTAATAGATTCTAACCATGAGTTTACAACCTGTTTACATTCAATATATTTTTTTTTATAAATGTTAAGTTTTTTGTTGACGTTATTGTAAATCCGAGCTGAACGACTGCTATATTGCGATCTTGCAAACTTAGTTTTAGTTTGAATAACTTTAGCAACATTTTTTTTCCTTCTACTTTTTTTTTTATTTTCAACAAAAGGTAAACTCCTGTGCGTTTTTAAAATAATTTGTTTTACATATAATTTTCTCACCGACAGCAAACCACATTCAATATAAAGTTGTTCAGTAGGGTATCGAATGTTTTTGAAGAGCATGACTTTTATTAGGGCACGTTGTGATCTCTCAACGTCTATAAATTTCGTTTTTGCTGCACCTCCCCAAACAGGGATGCAGTACATTAAAACTGATTGCACTAGGGCAGTGTATATATTTTTTAATACATTATTGATCGGAGAAACTTGAGCCGTATTATGTTTACTATTTATCGGAACCACGTGCCTTAGGGTTCGAAAGATCCATATAAGTTTTCTGACTCTTCCAGACACCTGTTCAAGTTGGAAATACCAGGATAGTCTCTGATCTAGTATAACGCCCAGATATTTAATGTGAGTGACTTTACTAATGGTTGAGCAATCACAATTATCACCCATGGTGTTACTACAGTCATGAACCCTTATTTCGAAGTTATGAGCGGGCTGATTATTATCGTATATACTGAAACACATATAGTTTGTTTTAGACGTGTTCAGTGACAATAAGTTACATCTCAGCCAAGTGGATATTTGTGCCATACCTACTTCAGCACTATCTTTTACAGCTTGCCAGGATTTCCCAGAGAAGACTACAGCGGTATCATCGGCATACGATAAAATGTTGGCATTAATGACGTTTAGATTACATAGATCGTTGATATAAATTAAAAACAAAGTAGGACCCAACACGCTTCCTTGAGGTACACCGTATGATACCCCTGCATCCTCACTAGAATATTGTTCCATTTTGACTCTTTGTGTCCTATTAGTAAGGTAGCTTTTAAAAAGAGTTAACGATGTACCCCTTACTCCAATTCTTTCTAGTTTATTCACAAGGATAGGGATAGAGACTGTGTCAAAGGCTTTTTTGATATCGAGAAATACTGTCAAACATTTATTTTTTTGGTCCATATGTTCTGTTATTAAGGATGTTAAGTTAATTACTGCATCCTCAGTTGACCTTCCCATTCTGAAGCCAAATTGGGATGCAGACAATATATCGTATTTATGAAGGAATGTGAGTAGCCGGGAATTCAATAGTTTTTCTAAGATTTTTGATAAGCTAGGTAAAACGGATATGGGTCTGTAATTATTAACGTCTTCTCTATCCCCACCCTTGTGTACAGGAGTGATAATAGATTGTTTCAGGAGGTTAGGGAAAATACCGGTATTGAAGCAAAGGTTGACAAGATGAGTTATTACAGGAACGACTTCGATTCTTACAAATTTTAAATACTTTGTAGTAATTCCATCCCAGCCAGGAGCACTGTTAGATTTTAGGCTCATTAGGACACTGTCTACTTCATCCTGATCTGTGTCAAGAAGCACAAACGAATTTAACTGTGTGGGTAGTAAAGCTATTAGGTTATTGGAGTCATGAGATGAAATAGTATAAAGTACTCATTAACAAAATTTGCTGAATCAGATGGGGAAGGTTTAATATTTAATAGTTCAACGCAGGACCGATTGTTGTGGAGATTCTTGGAGGAGGTTTTTTACACAGAAGATAAGATGATGATAATGAGTGTAATTGTAAATGTAAAACCAACCATTAATTTACTTCACTACAGTGAAGTAATCGGTTGATTATATTATATATATATACGTATAGTACATAAATTCTCTGGTGTTACCGGTTACGCGATGGAAAACATTGATAAAAGTACAAATAAGTAAGTAAACATTGCATATCGATCAACTATTTCAACTTGATCTTAAATTCCGATATTAAAGTTAGTATTATAACATAATAATAATAAAATAATCCATGAACTTATCGTGATTTCCGACGTAACATAGCAGAACCACAATAAACCCACACACACCCCTCGAGAGCTATCGCTAGAAAGACATTGAATGACAAAACGTACGTAAAGTTAGACAAGGGGCAATTCTAACGACGCTAGATAGGACCTTTATGGTAATACCATCACCAATTATTAACGGTCATGCAGGAGCCCTGATTTTTTAGAGATTGTTGGGGACAAACCATCGGAAATATTAATTAAATATTGTTTAAGCAAAATTACTAAAGCTATGTATTGTAAATAAAGGATTATTCAATATAGAACTTAAATATGTATAAAATATTGGGTATTCTGATACAATATTTTGAAGATTTGACATGATTTGCTTTGACCGGCTATGCCAGGTAACACAGATTCTTTGTATGGGGAGCGATTTTGTTCTCCTGAGATACTAGCTATAAAATGTTCAGAGGAAAAAATATTGTAATCTGTTGTTCTCGCATTGCTAAATGCATATAATTTTAGATTAATGTAGAAAAATGTAAGGTTTAAACCGAGTTGTATGTAATAATAGGATTTTTTATAGAGCGGGGACAAGAAAGGAGTGCCTTAAAAGTTGATTGGCCAATCTCTGACTCTGACTGAAGCAAACATAACTTGCCTAGTAAAAACTAGGTACTTGATAAAAATAAAAATATACTTGAAAAAGTATTAATCAAATTGTTTAAACCTACTAATTTGTTTTATTTATGTACCTACTGTGCATTACATTTCATAAAATTACTGTCGTCTTTTAGGGCCTATCTACATAATATACGTGGCAGTTGTATAAATTAGGTAGGTACGTTAGTTAGAGCTAGGTAGGTTAGAGTTGCACTATCCTTATATTATAAATGCCAAAGTCCGTTTGTTTGTTTTTTACGCCTTCACGTCATGACTACTGAATCGATTACAATGAAATTTTACATACACGTTGCCAGGGGTATAGAAAAGGACATAGGGTTTTATCCCGAAAAAAGTATTGTTCGCGAGGGATAGCAAAAACTGTCCACGCAGACGAAGTCGCGGGTGGCCGCTAGTGGAATTATAAAAATATCGGGATAAGAGATAGGTCAGATAGGAGTCGACACGTCTTAAGTAGCCGTAATGTTACGTTACGCCGAAATGTTACAGATCAATCGCCAGTATCGCCACCTAATTAATTTATTCATATGGCGCGAGCGGGCATAGTAGCTGGCCGCCGCGCCGGCGTAACGGCGCGGCGCGGGCGACCTGTATCGACAACAATTTATCTGTAATTAAACAAAATCCACTGTATGTATTTTTCTAATTTTTTGTGTGGCATATAAGCGCATTGAAGAGGTCATGTAAGAGCCATCTGATCGATTTTTAATTCATTATTGCGTATATTATGAAAGAAAAATGAATTTATCAAAGAAGCACACCACTTAACTTTCTAAACTTTGTTCAACAGCTATATCTAACCACTGAAAGTCATAAAATAAGATTTCAGAAATTTTAAAATTTTATTCGAACACAAAAGAGTGATTTTGTGATTTAGGCAGTTACATATATATTAACTTTCTAATTTTTTTACAACATGATGATAACATAGTTCTTATTATGAAACAATCAACATTTCAAACTTTAATTCTATATTTATGAAGTTAAACGAAATATAACGAAATATTACGAAATACCTAAACTATACCTAAAGCACCGGCATAAAACTTCTAACTTTTCAAAAATAGCTCACAATGCACATAATCTATACACTCGTCAAAAATTAAAACTTTTAGTATTATCAAAACTTTTTTATGAAATTTAATGTCCCACGACCGGACTATAATCGGATCACAGCGATGGCCGGTGATTTGGCCGATCGCCGTCGCAATGTCGGAAGCTATCTAAGTATTGAGATAATAGGCCGGGCCCCCGCCCTTGCGGATACTGTAAGTGTCCGGGCGACATTTGCGCCGAACTGCCGGCGACCTACGCTCTTACTTATGCGGTTTTTAATATTTTTATTGTAATGCCTGTGGTCACTCGAGA
The DNA here is from genome assembly GCA_950108535.1 of Agriphila straminella. Lineage (NCBI taxonomy): Eukaryota > Metazoa > Arthropoda > Insecta > Lepidoptera > Crambidae > Agriphila > Agriphila straminella. The sequence continues at coordinate 11,223,617 of OX467308.1, forward strand.
GCCGAGACAGGGAATGGTATGGATCTTTTTTCTTTTTGTGTTTTGTGTTTACTTAGGTAACTATACTCATCAATTTTGTCTAGGGATACAGGTGTTATTTTCATACAAACGAGGTAACTTTGAAGCCTTGGTTTTCTGCCAGGGATGTACCGTGCTGTGATCTGATGATGGCTATCCAGGGAGTGAATGGAGGAGATTCAGATCGCTATACACACTTAACTGATCTGATCAGCATTCTAAAAGATTGATGGGTCAGAGTCCTCAGTTTCAGGATTTCCATACATTTTCATGCTATTTTCGCGGTTTTTTTAAACATGTCCATTAATCATATACACACCCAACTGATCTGACCAGCAGTCAGATCAGTTGGGTGTGTATAGCGATCTAAATCTCCTCCATTCACTTCCTGGATAGCCATCATCAGATCACAGCACAGTACATCCCTAGCAGGAAACCAATGCTTGAAACTTACCTCGTTTGTATGAAATAACACCTGTGTCCCTAGACAAAGTTGATGTGTGTATCTATATTTTTTAAATATTTAGCGGGGTTTGGTTTATGCATTTGGACTCAATGATTTAATGGCAAAATCTGTGGAGACGCATATTTCGAAAAAAATCCGCGTACCTAATATTGCAGGATCGTGCCGTTCACAAATTCAAAATAGAGAGCTAGGCAAACTAGGTATTATTGCTTTTTTCGATTTATGTTACCTAGTTGGATTTCGCCGCACCTACGATAACGACCAATATCTAATTAAATTCTTTTGTCAGAAAGTAAATAGTTAGATTGACATTGGAGTCTCCACTCATTTCCCTGATTCTAGGTGAAGCTTGTAAGAAGCGGTGTAAAAAACAGCTGTGGCGCCCTCTGCCGTTATTGTGGCTCGGACATATACCGGCCGTAAACCCCCAGCCCCGACGGCTATTATTGGAACTTCCCAGATACCATTCCGGTTAACATTAGCACTTTAAGATATGACCTGCTTCCGCTCTGTAAACTTTGCCTCCAGCTCCAACTTCTTTGCTTGGTCATATTTTGTGTTATTGTTGTGTGAAAAGTTACTATCTAAGTAGGTACTTGTGAAAAAGTGAATGTTTCGTAAACATGCATTCTCAACTCAAACATAAAAGTACATTAAAAATAATTTAAATAACCCTTAAAAAACAATTTTACAATAACTTTTTGGTATTTTTCGTTCATGAGAGAGACCCAAGCTTTTTAATTAATATTGTTATTAGAGTGTGTGCAAAAATATCTAAGTACATCATGCAAATTAATTGAACTGTCTGAATATTAACACAGAAAGCCAATAAATTAACCAATTTCAGCACAACAGCTGATATTCAAGATTTCTGTATTTTGTCTGTCGTCTGAAACAATAGATCGTCCTTCTCCTGCGAAGATTAATAAAACGTCCACGTGCACGACTGGCCGTAATATATGAGTTGAAATAAAATCTGTCAGTGACCATTTATGGACAGGAGTCCTGTTATTAAAATGTAGCGGAGCGGCGTCACCCGGCGCGGGATCTGATTTATGCACTACGGCGATATGTTACTACTGGTAGAACTTTGTTTTTTACTAAGGATATGTACGTTTTCGCATTGGCTGTAACTGTATTGGAGTTGGACCAAAAAAATTTTATGAAACAAAACACTTACCTTTTACAAAACATTTTGTCTGTGATTTTGACGCATGATTTATGCGCTAGAGCAAATTTTTTTTACATTATACTGTTAGTTTTTTTTAACGAAGCAAAACGTTTTCAAAGCGACGAAGCATAATCAAAATTACAAATCAATTTTCGCTTTCTTTTTAGAGATATGAATTTTTTGCCAATGATCTTATTTAAGTTTGCAACAAAATAAATTCAATCATACCTACTTATTCTACTTATTACTAAGTATACAGGGCCATTTGTAAAACATCAACAACCCCGCAGAACTAGATTTTGGCAAACAACAACAAGCTGATCGAGTTTTGTATGGAAGGTCGATTTTTTATTGTTTGTTTATTGCCAGCACAGTAGTATTCTTTTACACAATTACTGGTTGACTGGAAGAGAATGGCTAATGGCATTAAGTCCGCCATTTGTTTGTATTTTGTATACTTGCAATAAAAGTTTAATAAATCAAATAAAAAAATATTTTTTGTTTTTTTTTTCGGAAAAGTCGTAGAACAAACGTTGTTTTATGATGAAGTTATTAATTTTCCTGCGAGGTTGTTGGTGGTTTACAATTAATAACCCTGTTTGTATGTAAGTAGTACGTACGTAGTAAGGTACATACATATTTATTTATTAAAAAAAGAAAATACTTTTTCTTGGAAAGGTTAAACAAAAAGCGACTTTAATCAGTGTTTTGTTTTTGTTCAATAATCAGAAATTTTAAAACCTACTTATTTACCTATAACAACTTTTAAAAGACACCTAAAACATCAAGTTTACTTTCAATGCCTGAATTCAAAGCCACAAACTAACAACACAAAGTATTCTAACGTTTCATATATACGGCACTTGATTTATGTCCCGGACAGCAGTATTTTATTCGTCGGGCGCCTCAAGAAAACTATAAGTTTCCGTTCGGCCGCCAGGGGGCAGCGCCACTAAATATTGTCTCCGCTGCATCAACATCGACAGATATCTGTATTTATTGCGCTTCCTTTCTAAGATAATTCCGTAATGGATCGGTGTCATTATATTCCTTTAAGGTGGTACCCTGAGCGAAAGTGGCGCCGCGGTGAATTATATTTAATATTATAATAATTGTAATACACAATTTTAAAAATGTTTATCTTGGAGATTTTAGGGCCCACAGTCTAGTTTTTTTAGACAGTATCGTTACATTCCCTCGTAGTCACTGCTAGAAGTAGATAGCAAAACTGCTAAAAGTGGCCGTTTTTGACACATTTGCTATCTACTTCTACGAATGACTACGAGGGCATGTAGTGATACCTTCTAAAAATACTAGACCATGGGCCCTAAAATCTCCATGATAAACATTATTAAAACCTCTGAGGGCGCCTCTTTCGGTCATACAACCGCCTTAACAAACTTCTGTTTCTTATAATATTATGTTTTAATAATGAAACAATGTAAACGATTAATCAATTAACTACTATAGGTATATTTAAAAACATAAATCTTATACAAATAGGTACTATAAAAGGTCAAAAACTTTTTTTTAAATCGTCTATCAATCGGTTTTCTGTCACATTTACGAAATTAAGAATGTCCTCCTAGCACGCCAATTAAAAAATTTCAAATGAACTTTTCAAAACATTTAATAATTGCATTAGTTTGATGGAAAATTCGACAAACAACAGCTAAATTGCCTAGAAATGCTTTAATTAAAAGTAATCCTAAATAAGACAATAGTTAATAACTGGGTGAATACAAAAAACAATATTGTACTGCTGATTTTTTCAAACAATAACAACTTCATAATCTTATAATGGGGTTGGTAAACTTTTTCGAAAAGAATTGTTTTATATTTTTTTTTGATAGCACAAGTTTTTTATATTATTATCGCGATAAAATATCAAACATACGGCTGAACACGAAGTTCCTTTGCATTTACTGATTTAAAAAACTGATTGACAAATTTGACAGACAGTGACAAAGAGTTTTGTTTTGAGCAACAACATAGAAAGTTTTTGTAGTAAAAGCATAACCTACGCATACAGCCGTAATAGTGATTTATTGTACTATGCTGTAAATTTAAAATTTTTATTTAAATTAAAATGAAGCATTATATAATTCCGCAATTTGTTATTCCTGACTCCAAAGCCAAAAGCTACCAGAAAATATATAATTCACAACAGTTTTGGAAAAGTTTACCAACCCCATAACTAGCCGATAGGTAGGTACTTACTGTTTTCACTTAGCACATTGTGGCATTAGTTAGCTTAATTTGTGTTTGTATAAATAATAGGTAAAGAAAATGTTAGTAGGTATGGAAAATGCAACTTTTTTAAAATTCTCCAATCTCCATACAAATTGGGAATTTCATACTAAAGTGATATTAAACTCCACATAATATATTAAACCGTCAACCTTCGCACCGGTACACTACAACTTGCTACAAACGAAGCCAATCAGCCCGTCACCAGCTAGCATGGGCTCCCTCGTCGTTACTACCGCCTCACTAACCCGCTCTCTACACTAACACTTATCGAATGTTGTATTAAATTAAATAAGTAAAGTGAGGCAATATCGTCTTGTGGGACCTCTACGAAAGCTCTGAAAGAAGATATAATTGTAAAAGTAAGACGTCGTTAAATTACTCCTTCCTTTACAGAAGAGACCTATGTAGTAGGCCTAAAACTTTGCCACACAAGGATACTTTAGTTATTTTCATAGTGTAATGTCTTATGGACTGCTATTGTGGGGCTCAGCAGCCAGTATTGAAAATATTTTTATTATGTAAGGAAACACTATGATTCATTTGATAAGAACAGCAAAATTCACCAGTTTAATACAAGAAATAAAGATAAACTTGCCGTTCCAAGATTAAGGCTTGCAAAAACGAGAGGTTCATTTATGGGGAAAGGCATAGCCTTTATTAATAAAGTTCCACAACAAGTGATTGATCTTCCTTTGCATGAATTTAAAAACCATGTTAAAAAAACGCTCATGGGTAAAGGTTATTATAAAGTTGACGATTATCTTAAAGATCAAAATGCGTGGAAATGATGTAACACATAACTTGCTAATATAAGTACTTTATTGAAGTAATATAATAAGTCTATGTTGTTGCCAATAATTCTGTCACCCTGTTGTAATTATGTTATGTTACCCTGGTAACGATATATTCAAGTTTGTAAATATCGTTACTTATGGCTGTTACAGCTGATAAGTTTCTTGCGCCCGTTCTTCTTGTCAGCTAAAAAAGTCTGGAACGGGTGGTAGGAAAATATAGACGATTCAAAAGCACTTAATAATTAAGTTTATATGAATAAAGCTTATTTCACTTTCACTTTCACTTTCAGTCTTCTTTCAGTATTTCCCATCTTTTATATTTAAAATTATAAAAGATAGGAAATACTGAAAGAAGACTTAAATTTGTTTTCAAATACTTATTTAAAAAATCGCATAGCTATGATACAATACGTAATATTATCTTCCTTTTAAACGAGATGCCGTGTTATATAAGAAAAAATAATTCTAATCAATATTTAACCTTTTCGATAGGTATCGTTAAAATAAAATATTTGGTAGGTTTGATTCCTTCTAGGGTACCTAGGTACTTATTGTCTATTATCAAAATCTATCGCAATCGCATTCATTTGACAGGTGGATGTGACATATTACTGCATTTCTTTGGTAAGTTTTTATTTATGCCAAAAAGAAGCATCAATGTATCATATCCTGAAAGCGATTGCGATAGATTTTGAAATTAGACAATAAGCCCCCTGGTTAAAGAAGCGACTTTAAAAAAAAAATTGAATACAATTCTAATTATTTTTAAATCAAAATGAAATGTTCTTCCAGTAAAATTTCTTACCTTCAATATTTAAGGATAGGTAGATACTTTCCTTTCATGTGGCAAAGTTTTGGGACATCCTGTATATTATATCTTTAGTAGATAGAGCTCATATGCTGGTGATATTTTTCAAATTCTAAATGATATTTTTTTTTTTAAATATGCGTTTAAATTTCTTTGACAATCCCAGCATGCTGATCCTTGAGTGCAATAAGTACTCTATCTACTCCTCAAAACTTTTCAATTGATGCACAACAGCAACTTTCACAATTATTTGTTGGGTTGTGATTACTCACAATCACAATGTTTTATGTAGAAAACAAATTATTTTCCGTTTGTGTTGCAGAAATACTTAAAAAAAATACAAAAAATATAATAATATTGTATGTCAGTAGGTATCTACGGCTGAATCGATAAGGTACTTACTTCACTATCAAACCTCAGATAACAGATATCAATCAGATCTTTTTAATATACTATATCTATGGTTAAAATATTAACCAAATCTAATAAGTCATTCAAAAATGTGACAGACAAATGAATAGGGAAGTTTCCGTTTTTTTTAATTTTCTTTACAAAACATCACATTAAGCTTGCAATGAAACCCAGTAATTTTTTTTTTCAAATATCTCTGAAAATGACGAAATTATAGGACTTTTCCCGTTCGTTAAAAAATTTATGGTGTGACGTCATGCGTACCTATTTTACTGAGAAACCGTGAACTTCGACGGCAAGGCCTAGCTCGCTTTTTGTTTGCTAGTGCAACAGAGCTGCCAGCTTAGGAGATTTTCCCGCGATTTTGGGTAAAATAGGGAAAAGCTTGCAATGTGTTCGCCAATGAGGGCTTTTTAAAATGACAAAAAATTGTAGGCTCGATAGATGGCGTTGATAAAAATGTATGTGTCAATGTGATTTTTTTTACTAAGCTTCGAAGAGTACTCGTGTAGGCAGATGTACCTCTTTGGGTAGAGTAGATGTCAGCTAGCGATCGCTTACTTGCCTTTTTGTTACAGCCTGTTTATTTTATAAGCCAATTTTGACACTTCTCTTTCTAACAACGCCATCTAGTGAGGCAAATAGTTACTATTTTTAATTTTTAAATGTCACTTTGAAAAGCTTTCATTGAAAATGGTAGCTACTTTTTCCTCATGTTTTTAAACCATCTGCTGCGAAGTGGTTCGAATAATATGCTTTAATATCACAACTCTTTGGTCACAACCAAATGTCACAGTCACAACTATCGGATGGCTCGTCAAAAATCTAACTCTTTGGTGACTGTTCGCTGCGCTATCGTTCAGAGTTTATAAATGCACACCATATTTATATTATCAAGTGAAGTTGCCGCGGACCACCGTCGTTGTCAAATTAATAAAAATAATCGTGTTGTAAGTACCTACAATCGAGAATGTATGGCAACATCGTTTTACATCGCAACGCAAGCGTTCTGAAGTTGGTCACTTCTATTCTATTGTACTTGTATAATCATTTTTCATTGTACTTAACTTATTATTGGTTTTAATATCTTTTTGGATGTTACTGTTGCAAACTCCTATGTTATTTGTCATTGGTTTTATGGGAAAACTGTACCTAATTTGTTTTTATGTAACGTCAAATAAAATAAATGGTACGGCTATCGAAATTATTCCTTTACAATTATTTTTTTGGAATCTGGGGAAATTTATGAAATTTGGGGAAATCTGGCAGCCTCGCAGTGCTGCGATTTCGGAAGGCCTATTAAAAAAAGAATTGCTTTAATCGGACTTTATCGGACGATGTTCGTCGTTCGATTTACTCCTTGGTTTTAAAAATGTCACGGATGAGGACTACGATTTTCGCTATTCTTTTTTTGTAATAGGCCCTTGAGTGACATATGTCATGTTTAACCCTAGATTAGATACCTAATAATATTCGACTGTAACAGTTTTTTGTGCGTTCAATAGATGACCTACCTATTGTGAAAATGAAAATTTTAAAAATAACGAATGACTCATTTTTGGGCCGATTTCGATGAAATTCAGTTTGGGGCACTATTTTTAAAAGAAAACAGCAACGCATAATGTTAAAAAAATCTAAAATCCATGATGGCGGCCAACTTATTTGTTTGTGGGCCGATTTCGATGAAACTCGGTTTGGGGCAATATTTTGACAAAAAAACAGCAACGCAACGTTAAAAATATAAAAAATCCAAGATGACGGCCAACTTTGTTGTTTATGGGCCAATTTCGATGAAACTCGGTTTGGGGCACTATTTTGATTAGAAAACAGCAACACAATGTTAAAAGTACAAACATTCAAGATGGCGGTCAACTTTTTTATTTCTGGACCGATTTCGATGAAACCCGGTTTCGGGTTTTATTTTTAAAAGTAAACAACAATGAAATGTTAAAAATGTCAAAAATCCATGATGGCGGCCAACTTATTTGTTTGTGGGCCGATTTCGATGAAACTCGGTTTGGGGCACTATTTTGACAAAAAAACAGCAACGCAACGTTAAAAATATAAAAAATCCAAGATGGCGGCCAACTTTGTTGTTTATAGGCCAATTTCAAAGAAACTCGGTTTGGGGCACTATTTTGATAAGAAAACAGCAACACAATGTTAAAAGTACAAAAATTCAAGATGGCGGTCAACTTTTTTATTTCTGGACCGATTTCGATGAAACCCGGTTTCGGGTTTTATTTTTAAAAGTAAACAGCAATGAAATGTTAAAAATGTCATAAATCCAAGATGACGGAAAACTTTTTGTTATTCTTCTTTTTTCAACCGAGTCTTCTAGATCAACCCAAAAACAATGTTGGCTGCCCTAAACCAAGTTTCATCGAAATCGGCCCACAAACAAAAAAGTTGGCCGCCATCATGGATTTTTACATTTTCAACATTTCGTTGCTGTTTTCCTTTAAAAACAAACTCAAGCAAACCAAAACTAAAAATTCTTGCGATTAGTATTATACTCACTTTTTCATAGCAAGTAATGAGTAGTAACAGTAAGTAATAAACATCAATAAAATTACGTAAGTATTTTAGGGTTAAGTTCAAAACGAACAAATGAACCTAGACTAGGCCACAGACTGACTATTTTATGCTGTGACCGGACGGTACATGTGACGTCACAGAAAATTTAATAAACGCGACTGTAAAAAATTTAATAACTTCGTCATTATTCAACATATCGGAATAATTTTTTCACCATTATTCATGTATTTTGTTTATCTTTTCATTCATATATGTTGTTGTTGATTTTTGAGACTTAGGAAACTTCCCTTTTTCAATTTGGCAGTAGGTATCATACACTATCAAACGGATAAAGCTTTATCAAGGTATTGAAAAATCAGCCCTAAATAGCCTAATAATTGCTCTTGTTCCTCAAAAGTTTATTGTATCATAATTTTTTTTATGTATGTTTATGACTTAAACTTTTCATTAATTACTTTGTTCCGTCCGTGCTATTTTACAGCCCCATCTTTTTTCATGTTCTGTAAATATCTCCATGCCTCCGGTTGACTGGAAGAAATCGCTTTTAGCGATAATTTATTGTTAAGTCTTTGTGTATGTTTCACTTTTGGTGTTAAAATAAAGTATTATCTATTCTATTCGATTCTAAACATCAGTGAGTGATTAGTGACCTGTGACAGTAACGAGAGCGTCATGTCAGCGGAACATCTCTCCCAAATGACGCCCGGGTCGCCCAGCCCGGTGGCGGCCGGGTGATTGACGGCATGCCGCTTATATTTTTAATTTGTCTAATTTTTATTTCACATAAAATGTCATCATTAAATAATGACATTAACAATCCACTAAGATTTTGCACTCAATTTTACAATAACGACCAAAATTATTAAATTCGAATGTAAACAGATATATGTAACCGAGCACATTTTTTATAGAAAATGTATAGTTAGATAACTAGAAAGAACAAGAAATAATAATAATATAAATAAAATAAAATATTGTTTATTTACTCTTCACAAAGGTTATTATAATACGTAACTATACTAAGAGCTAAAGCTTACAGATAAAACCTTTGAAGAAATAGCTAACACCTAAAACAACAACATTTGTTCTACGACTTTTCCGAAAACCGACAAAAAAATCCACTCTCCATACAAATGTCCCGAACAGCTGATAGAGTTTTCTATGAAAAGTCGATATTTTTTTGTTAAAATCAGCTGTTCCATACATTAATTATAGTATAGTCGAGTCGATGTTGTACTTTTCTATGGAACAGCAGATTTTTTTTGCGAGATTCCGTGGTTGGCCTTAAAGTAAAAGTTGTACATTCAAGTGGTCTGAAATCCTCATTTAATTTTTAGATATACTTAAAAATTAACGGTGTATAAAATGTAGAGAGTATTAGTTAAAGTAACGTGTGTGCCGATAATAAGAAAATTATAAAAACCACTAAATTAATAGAGCTTTGAGATTTTAACTAAACGGAAAGTTTTGTACAATCGCTTAAAGATAACCGGAGGTTAGTGTGCGAACTACAGAAGCCGTTGAGCGCCAGCTACAACTACAAGTCGCCGGTCAATGGATAACGGCAAGTCCAATTACCTACTTGATTGGATTAGCGCGCATTAGCTCATAGCCACGCGGCGCGGCGCCTCGAAGCAGTTTCGCAGTCATTATCAATACTGGCACTATTTGTATGGTAAAAAATAGTGATTAACCTAACCTAAACGCTCTAAAGGTTCCTTTAAGTTGCGTTCAGACGATAACGCACGACCTGAACTCAACCCAAACTCAACTCAAACTCAACTTAACCGCAGCCCACTCCTTGAAATACATCACTTACAATTTTGAGTCTTATGACACATTTAATAAGCTCCGTTATATTTTGTCGATGCAACTGCCCCTGCCTGGTTGAGTTTGAGTTGAGTTCAACTCAAACTCAACTCGAACTCAACTGAAACTCACCTTAAACTCAACTCAAACGCAGCCCGCGCTTTGAACTGCAGGAAAGTTTCTATTCCTGAAGTGAAAACTTCTACAACTTCCGGTAAGTATGTTTTACTACTTACAAAAAGATTTTGTTTTGTTTTCGTTCGTTTCGTTCGTGTAAACTTTATATTTTCATCTTAATTCATCTCCCAGCTACTAAATTTCTACTTTTCCCGTAAATGTATAATTATGAGTCATTATTATAAAATGAATTTCTGGATCATAATAACTTTTTGGGAGGTTAATACCTATATATATATACGTTAATATATTAAGCCTACCCAAGTTTCAAAAAAGCTACCTATTTCTTTTTTCTTGTTTATTACGTACTAAATGTTAGAAATTATAAGTGTACGTGACAAACTCTTGACTAATGGTCATTGCCCTCAGAGACACAAATGTCTCACTTGTGTTTTGTAAAATCATCATAATAATTGCGCTTACACAACGATGCATTTCGAGCAACGTGAAAATACTTAAAAATAACATAAGTGATTACCTTGCAAAATACCTATACATTGTAAATTAAATTAACAATAAATATGGAAAGAACTAAAGCTCTTTAGCAAACTGGTTACTTTTAGGAATGGCAAGCGTATAATTTATTTATACTTTACTAGTTAGTATAATTTAGGTGTCATTATTTTATTAACGTATAATAGGTAGGTATCTATTTTTTCAGAAACAATTAATATGTACAATACGTTACAAAATCATCAAATGATCATCAAACTGAAAATCTATTACAGATGGGACCAACTCTGAATTCGCGAAAAAAAATATCTGCTGTTTCATACAAAAAATAATAACGAAAATATCAAAATGTATAGATACCTATACACATACATAACAGCTGATTTTTCTCGATTTCAGCGTTGGTCATTTAGTAAAAGTTGTTCAGTTTGATGGTCCCTTCTACCATATTCAGCATTAGCGGATATTTTGTAACACGTTGTATATTTAAATGGGAATTGAATAGGTAAATAATTATGCAGACTATAAACACCCTCATTCATGACTTGCGGCTAGACGGCCAAAAGGATAGAAAATATTATTATAAAAAAATAATTTATATAACGAAAGTCCATCTTCAACGACACAGTGTGACAACAACCTTAGAAAATTATTGGAATGTGGGGTCATTAGAATTAGAAGTCAATTGTTTTATGTGTCGAATAAAGTTTAATTTGGAATCAGTGGAGGAAGTTTTAATTATTCCTAACCTACCTACCTATACCTACCTAGCTATACCTAGGTACCCTATACCTATATTTATCATGTTCATTAAAAAAACCTAACAAATACAAAAAAGTAATATATATTTATGTTGAAATTAACCAATTAATAGACTTAATATAGTTTATATTATTGTTGAATATGTTTTTTATGATATTATTTAATAGGATGACCATTTGTAGTCTATTTTCAATGTTGTCAAATAGGTACCCCTATCTTTATCGAGTATAGCAAAAGCTTAGAATAATAACACCTAAAAGCCGTGTCCTCGTATGCAAAGTGAGGCAACTAATAAGCCAAAACGACTTAGTTTTCAGATTTATATCCTTCATACGTTACCTAATCGTAACTAAAATCCAATAATATAGTAACTAATCTCCTAAATGTATGAAAATTGAAACTGTTTTGTATTTATTCGGTATGATTAAGTAAAAATAAATAAAAATCAGAAAATTGAGCTATTTTAGCTGTTGCTGTTTTAGTTGCCTCACTTTGGACAGTGCGCTTTGTAGAGAACTATCGTTCTAGGTGTTATTATTCTAAGAGTAAACGTTACTATGCCAAGTACAGGGTCGTATTATCCACGCCGCCGGGCCACGCCGCGCCGCCCCGCGCGGGCCGCCCGCCCGACCGCACGCTGATTGAGCGATTGTTCTGCCATTAATCACGCAGCCACCTTCCACCGTTAATCGCTTTTGTTGACGACGTGTAATGCCTGTCTAGACCACATGTAATGGCTGTTCAAAAAGAAACAATTGGATGAAAGTACGTTGTTGTAGCTAAATAAAAACCGGCCAAGTGCGTGTTACCTTATATACCATACCATATTTAATACCACTATCATTTCGTCTCTAAAAATAACTTTGTTTTTCACAGTGTTGGTATGAATGACAAAGTTATATTTGCGGTTTTGGAAAATATGATATATCTCGAAAACTTTACTATTTCTCGATCAAACCAATTTTCAGTGAAAGTTTTTATTAAGATCTATAGCATATTTTTTTTTATTTTTCACTCACCTATTTTAAAAGTTAGAGGGGGGGGGGACACACAATTTAGCACTTTGGCAGTGTTTATCTTTCATGTCCTTTTAACTGACTTGTCCGATTAATCATGTTGTTCACACATGTTGTTGGAGTTGCAGCCTACCTGCTTACTTTTTATAATGTTGTGATCTATATTTATGTATTTGCTGTAAATCTGTTTTGTGTGACAAATAAATAAAATAAAATAAAATAAACGGTTGACTTCGAGAAAAAATTGTCTTATATCCTCAATGTCATATATTTTTGATGACCTATCTATAGTCACCCCGCACGTATTGGTATGAAGATTATTTTTTTTTCAGTTTCAGTTCCATGTATGGAGAGCCCCCCTTAATCTTTTTTTTTTTATTTTTATGTTAAAATCGTTAAGCGGTTAACAGAATACATCTACCTACTAAGTTTCAACTGTGTAATCCTAATACTTTCGGAATAAAATGGCTGTGACATACGGACGGACAGACAGACAGACAGACATGACGAATCTATAAGGGTTCCGTTTTTTGCCATTTTGGCTACGGAACCCTAAAAATAGTTGAATAGAAGAAATCGCCCTAAGTTCATACATACACTGTCATAATCAAATCATAAGTGTCATAGTCATAAGTATCTATTCTGTGTTATTTATGTTTTTAAAAAACAACACAATTTGAGCTTGGTACTTTTTAACGCGAGGTCTAATAGCTCACGGATCCACTAGCACAGAATAATTAATAGTACAAGTTACAAAACATACCGCATTACCGAGAATAAGAACTCAATTTAAATCCAAACAATGTGTGACATTTTACGTCGCCATTATTAGTTTAATATTACACAGCTCTTAAGAATCCGATGTCATTATGAAATGTGACTTCGGTTTGTGCCACTTGATACACCGCCATTGTTTAGTAAATGTGATCCGTTGACCGGCGCGGACGGCGCGGCGGCGTTTGAACGTCCCATTTTGGGGAACACGTGAGAATGTTTTAAAGTAAATAAGCAGTAAGTACCATAAACAATGTTGAAACAATGACACAGAATATAATAATGACACTGTAGATACCATGTAGATACAAAAAATTGAGGAACAAAAAAAACGTTTTCTTTTTTTTTCTGATGAAAAATTGTAAAATTAAATGGAAAACCCGTACCTACACTTGATAAGTACCTAATTATTTTCCTGTGTACCTATTTCAAATATTTCAATATGAAATAAAACACCATTGCCTGAATGCACTCGTTGCGAAAGAAAAAACGACTTCAAGGTGTATTTTCAGTCAGTGTTAATATTATTTAATTTCCTGACTAATGTGTCTTCTCCATGAATTGAACAAATCCAAATTAATGTTTCACTGATTAAGTAATTACATTTTATTAATATTATCCTATAGTTTATGGCAAAGCGTTTACCGTGATAACCGAAAATGCAGTTTTCCTTAATATTTTATCATTAAAACGAAAATAATCAAGTGATTACTTACCTATTAATTTACTTATTTAGATCAAAACATTTTTATTTCAAAGTAAAATATACTAGGGGGAATTTAGCAATTTGTCAAAAAATTTAACAACATTCATTTTACTGTCGGATTAGTCAACCTACCTATTCTTGGACACACTTTTTATTTTTTTATGTAAGTAGGTACCTAGTATAGTAGGTAGATATGAACAACTAAAGTTGGTAGACAGGCACCTAGCACCTAATAAGTTCCTATAGGTAGGTAGTAAAATTCATAGGAAAATCAATCTTTAAAGTAGAAGTAGCTTAGGTAGGTATACACATTGTTTTTCCACAATATCTATGATCACTAGCCAAAATATGCCAGCGTATACTTGGTACTGATGGTCTCTGATTGTGCTTCAATCTTTACAAACAAATTCTAAGAAAGAGGTGTCGTTGCATAATCGTAAGTTCAATGGCAAAATCGTCATGGAAAAACCATTGATATAAACGTCAAACAAACGTCAAATAAGAGCAGAATAGGTACCAAATAATTGGACAATCGAGACGCGATTGTAACGCAGTTATTTGCAGAATGCCAAAAAGTACCATGACGATTAAATGATAGTTCGATGGCCTGTCATGAAAAAACGATTGAACTTATTTAAGGAGCGGAATACCAAATGTGTCAAAATTGGCGTTTGAGACCCAATTGAGATTCCATTGATGCATTTGTAAATTAGCAGACTTGGGCCCTTGACCTGACACAAGAAGACGCACTACTGGGCCACAGAGGCAGGTGAAAACATGAAAATTAACCACAAAAATCTATGTATTATGTTTCAAATACAAGCCCCAACCTAAGAGGTTCTATTAAAACATTGCAAGCCTTATTTGCAATAACAACCGATCAAACTGCATAATAATTACAAGAACTCTATCACCTGAGTACAAGGCACAATCACTTGATAACACACCCGCCCTTCTCGGTAGTCCACAGGATGTCGCCTGAAACTTAACACTCTTTACAATGTATCAGAAATTTACTCCAAACAACATTTCAAACGTAACTTAACTTTATATCAAGAGCACAAGTGTTATTCTTGCACATACCTAATACAATCTTTAAGTTATTATTGAATCACGTTGTGTCCGATAACTGCAACATTGTTTCGCATGGGTATCAAATTATATTTTTATTTTATTAATAGTTCAGACTTACTTTTATCACATCCTGTCCTATTTGAAGCTGTAAGAATTCTAATATCATAATACCTATAATTTATACATACTCGTAGTTAAAAACAAATCATTGATGAAAGATTTTCCGAAATTAATAGTCTACTTAGCAATACAAAACAAGGAAATATTATTAGGTATGTAATCGGTTGTCATTTTCTTTTTGTTGGAAATTTTTAATTTCCAAAATAATTAAATATTTTATACTTCCGACAATTTAAAAATTATAACAGGTTTTTTTTTATAAGTACGTAGGTAAGTATATTGAGTATTTAAAATTATGCGGACAACGGGCCAATTAGTGATTGTTCAGTGTTTTTCAGGTCTAAGCTTATACTAGTCGGATCGTGTGCTCGTTTGCTATACAGTGTGAAATCGAAGTCACTGGCATCTTTGAAAAACCGCGATATTGATAAGTTTAGGACAAAAATTTCATAAATCAAAGTGATCAAAATTCAATGTTAATAAACATAGGTACAAAAATCACAAGAAGTCATAGTAAAAGATTAGGTACTGCTGCTAAAAAAACCTGAAAAACTAAGGTACTTACCTAGCTGATTTAAACTAAAAATCTTTTACTTATGATTTCTTGTGTTTTTTTAAATGTTTATTTCACCTTGAATTTTAATCACTTATCAATATCGCGGTTAGATTCTTAGTTAAAAAAATTGAATAATTTCGATTTCACCCTGTATAATAGCAAAATAAACGTATGTACGGACCCTTACATAAAAATGGACGAGATTCAGCTAGACATGTGGTGTGAGTGAATCATGGAGACTCTTCGCTTCGTTTGCCGAAATCGCATTGGACTCCTGCGGCTGCGGTGCGGTGCGGTGCGGTGCGGTGCTGGCGGACAGAGAATGAACCGCAAACGTGTGTAGTAGTGTAATTTTCAGGTATTTTTTAAACAAGTCAGTTATTTCTATGCAGTCATAATACTGATATGAGATTGCTACGTTGCAAAATCAAATTTAGTTTTTTTTTTATGTTTACACATTGTGGTAACCTAGTTAAAAGGTTTGCCAAAACTTATTTTGATATTTTTCACGAGCACGTCACAAAGCACTGTCTTTGACAAGGCTCCAGTGAGGCGTCAAACAAGAGAGGCATGAAGCGCCGCCGCGCGCCGCCCGCCGCCGCCTTTGCGCCGCCCGGGGGCGCCATAATTCACTTAAATCATGCTTAAATCACGCATTCAAGAGCTTCACGCCTCACGGGCGTGCACCCAGCGACTCGAGAGCGGCATCAAAAACGGCAGAGCATTCTTAATACCCCTTTTAATTTTTTTACCAGCTTCGCACTTATTATTACATCACTACGCATTTCTTAAGAATTGATAAGTTATCCACAAAGACCTATGAAAATAATATTATAAATATTAAATCGGTAACAATACCTATATCACAAAAAGCCATCGTCAAAATAATATAAAGGACGTCGCTGATCTCAAAATCCTGCAAATAAAATTCCAATTACACGCGAAAGAAATGACATATTCGGTTTGCTCAAATCCTTAAAACGTCATCCAGATATCCATTACATGTCTATTAAATCTTACGACATATATTTGTGGGATTGTGGGGCTCAGTCAGCAAAGTTCCCCTCGCAAACAGCGCGCCGATTACGAGCTCGGCCGACCGAAGTAAACGAATATAAAACACATGCGGAAAGACGAATGCAAAATGTACTCGTCAAGATTTTGCATAGGTAAACAGTAGGATACCGATCACCCCTTCCGCGTTAAGAGGAGAAGACACTCGACTCTCTAATTTGCGTACGGGTAGACAAATATTCAATTGTTTTAATTTAACAAAAGATATCACGTGGAGTTGTAACGTGGCACTCGACACCCGCAAGTACATGCAAAGCCCATTGTCAAGTCAACCTCTTCACATTATGTACGGGGTGAAATCATACTTTCTGTGTGAAGTTAACCAAACGACCTCAGAGTATTCCTGTGGTTCAGATAAGATCATTTTTAAAGAAATGCTTTCTGCAATGTTATATAATGCGTTACGGCTACAGAATCATAAAATTGCAATATTGTGAAAAAGTATCTGCTTAAAAAATTGCAAAAATCTTATTACCTATTTGTTCTACGAGTATTATTCTAATTTTGGATAAAAGTTAAGTCTAATAATCTTAACCAGATTTTAACACGTTTACTTGCAGTGAAAGCCACGTTTATCTCGTAGATGCACTTCCATTAACCTATTTGATAACACTAGAATCTAGACTATTGCGCAATTTCTATTAGATATTTTCGCTGACATACAATGTAGAGTCGGTTACAAGGGCAGTCAAAGACCTCACATAATAACGTGATATGTACGGCAGTAAACATCACGCGTGACATTTGCTTTTAGGTATATACATGGTTTTGCTGTTTATATCTTAATTATATTATGTAGATTGCAAAGAAAACTCTAACTCAGATGCAATTCTTTAATAATAATATTTTGGACAAAATGAAATGAATCTAAGTATTTGGTACTAAAGTTTTATATGATCGGGGTGTTTCATTAATTTTAAATTAAACACAATTGCATAGGTTGATTTAAAACATAATCTTATACTTAATATGAAGTGGGATCACTACATAACATTTTTAAAACAGGCATGGAGAGATGGAGACAAAATAATTTAAATATTTTTGACTATTTCAACATTATAATATGCCTTTGTAGATATTGTCTTGATAAAGATTAATGCCAATTTATCCACGTCTGACACAGACGAGACGTATTATCGCCCCTACCTTGCTCTATGCCGACCACACCCAAGACCTGGCCTTAAAACCCGTAGAAACTCCCGCAGGTGGTTTTGTTGCGTGCGACAACAACACCACGTGGAGACGACCAGCGAAAACCTGACCTACAAAGCTAATTTGAAGGACATCGAGAAAAGGAGAGTGACCTGACGTAGCAGCAGCTAAACTGATGAGTCGCGCGTGGCCGCCGCGCCGCTCAACATCGAATGGACACTAAGCAGTATAACATCTTCCTTACAACGAAAAATCACTGTCTACTCACACAGAAATCCAGCGCTACGGGGCGCTTTTATTTAGTTTCTGTAGCGCAGATTTTGTGCTAGTGTGAGTGATATCAGCTTGAAGCTCTCGTAAGTACGTTTCATACTGCGGGTTCTCGTGTAGCGGCAGCGGGTCTGCGCTCAGCGCGAGTATCGATTGGCAATAGTGCTTAGTTAGCGATCTTCGCCCGCCCGCCCGCGCGCCGCCGCCGCCGCCCTCGCGCCTCTCGATCTCGAACTCTCTGCGTAAACCCATTTTTGTCTTTTCATTTTCATAATTAAATTGGTGTCTAAAGTTTTTATTATTTTGATAAATGTTTGCGTTATGATTATTACAATAAGAGAAAATCTTAAGAAGTTATTATTGTTTTGTAGGAACATAGCTATTTTGGAGTAGGTAATGCAAAAATTAACTAGAAGTAAGTATCATTAACTGTGGGACCACAATGGTTGACTTATGAGTTATGACTACATTTTCAGAATTCCCAGCGCTCTAGTAGGCTGTTGGCTACGTATGCATATAGAAAAAAGCGTATACGTATTACCTACTTGCGGTTGATAACAGCGTTACATATTAACCTAACAGCATTATCACGGTAATTTTGCTGCGCTTGCAAATAATATCGCAAGTTTTATCAAACCTCGCTGATATTTTTTAGTTAACTTTGGTCTTAAAAAAGCTTCCAAACTTTTACAGTTATACGATTTTTATATAGAACTGTAAAAGAAACGTTGAACCGAGTAAAAGCTGATGCGGTGTTGTGATCGGAGCCAAGGCCGGGGTATCGACCGCGCGACCCTGCGCGTACTGCGGACCTGGCACTGCCGCCTCAGCGCGCCTCATCAGCCCTTTTACTGCTGGCCCAGCTACCAGCTGTTGCTATATGGGGGAACATTTGTATAGTCTCAAATTACTATTACACACTGTACTTGTATTTGATGGGCTCATATTAAAAATAGACACTTTTTAATTGATGTAAAATTTTAGCTAGTTAGTATCTGAACTAGATCATAAATTATTGTTTTGACGTATCAAAATTACAAACAGACACAATAATATTTAGAACGGTTTGAATTGTGATTTTTATTGTGCAACATAAAGTGCATACTTCACAGTCAATGGCTAACCGTAGACGTACCTAATGCTTAAGCACTATAATTTCTGATAGGTAATTTTAAAGTGAACACAATTTGCATTACATATTTCTGTCAAGTTAGTTAAACCAAGCCAGTATATTCTGCATCCATTTTCTTTTGCACGTGTAATTTTTGTTGTTTAAGGGCGGGCGTAGGTACACTATATTATTGCTATACGTAAAACAAAGTAGGCAACCAGGGCTCTAAGATTTAGTTTTACTTACAATATAAAGTGGAACCAAATGATGTGATGATACTGAAGCATGTGATAGTGTTGCTAAAACTGAACAACATTCTTCAAGGAAAATAGGTCGAAAAACTATTTTTTTTCGCCTTTCTAGTAAGTCAGTCAGCTGACCAATACATTATGTATGGAAATAAAATAAAAGTAAAATACTTAAGCATGAGTGACCCAGTGAAACAGTGGAGACATCGACTGGAAAACTGTGATGCTGACGCAGCGAGCCGCCGCCGCCGGCCCGGAGCCGCGCGGCCCTTACCTTGCCGACCTGCACTTTCACTCTACGTGTCTTTTTGTAGTAAATTTACAACCCACTCCTACTCACTACTAGTAGGTACGTTACTTCTCTACCTATGAGTAGGTATTCTAAATTTTGATAAAAAAAATAGTACATTATGGGTAACCCATTATGATTTTATTATGGTGATTCAAATAAAATAAAAATACTTTCTAAATTCTAATGATAGTTGCATAAATAAAACATGTACTTTTCTATTTCACAGGCACAGGCCTTCCTTGTCGTGGGTGGATAAGGAGAATGGGCCATAACCGACCACGCAGGTCTAATGCGGGTTGCAATGCAAATGCAGCCGAGACCACAACGGCTTAACTTTCCTTTCGAAGCACGGAGGAACTCGGGTTAATAAATTTTTGATCACCCAACCCATGACCGACCCCTGCGAAATTTGCTAAACCACTGCGCCACCGAGCTCCATATTAACCTATCTAAAGGAAAAATATGAAGAGGAAAATAATATACCTACGAAAAATTTTACCAAATCTCAAAAACTAATTAGTTTTGCAGCATCTACCCAAAAGAAATGATCCGGGAATCCTGCGAAGACAAAGACCACTAGTAATCTTATTATTTTTATCTTGTTATACTTACTATCAGCTAAGAGTTAAAGAAATAAGCGAAATAATGCCGACTTGATAATATTTGTGAATGTTGTCATATAAAACAACAAAACTGAAACACGCACGCCAAGATTTTAATCCTGAAAAAGTTACTTGGCTGTTGCTTGCCAATTTCCAAAGACAAACAACGATAAATTACCTCTTTTTCGGATGTCCACAGTTTGATTTGATCGGAAAATGGTAAGTAGATACCTATGTGTAAGATTTTTTATACTTACTTAAAATGCACACCAGATTTTAATCCTGAAAAAGTTACTTGACTGTATCTTGCATAATTCCAAAGACAAACGATAAATTACATCTATTTTCGGATGTCCACAATTTTATTTGGTCGGAAAATGGAAAGTAGTGTGTAAGATTTCCTATAGTTAAAATGCACGCCAGATTTTAATCCTGGAAAAGTTATAAATTTGGCAGTTGCTTGCCTATTTCCAAAGACAAACGATTAGTACCTCTATTTTCGGATGTCCACAATTTGATTTGGTTGGGAAAAAGAAAGTAGTGTGTAAGTGACGTCACAGGCGACCTTGCTACTGGAAAAATGTGCCGCGTCGCCGGTGCTGGCTCATCACAGGCCCCGGACGTCGCACCCGGGAGCGACATACTAACTCGTGATCCGTCCAAAACAGCTGATTCAAGTAAAACTGTGGATTCTTTCAGTATTGAATGATGATGTTGATCCACATTTCACTGCTCTGTGGTATTTTCCATTTCTTAAGCTTATTTTTTTGTAATACGAGTACCATTCATTCAAATAGTTGTGATAACCGGTATAGTCTGGAATTTAATAAAGTTATTAAATGTAAATATTTTGATAAGTATGTAGGAACATATCAGCTGTATCTAGTCGAAAATGATTTTTCTATACGAAGATTCGATAAGTACAGCTAGGTAGGTTTCATTTAAGTACAAACTCTGTGTCTAAGCTGTAAGTGTGATTTAAGTAAAAAATATCGCCGTCGTTGTAGGTACCATATATATATACCGTGCACCTCAGTATATAGCTGAGTATAAACCTATGAGTTATTGTTAAAGAAAACAACCAGAAAGAGTAGCTAAGTAATAATTAAGTAATACACAGTTCAATTTTCTATCAACATTTATATTTTCAAAACTACTCTCACAAAAAAACAGGTAAAATTGTGAGTTTGATTATTTCGTAATCAAAATTCTGCAAACGTTTAAAATTAGGTTTTTCTTGTGGTGCAATAATGTTTCCTGACGCATCCATATTCCATCTAAGTAGGTACTTACTTACGTTTATAAAATATAGAAGTTTTTAAGAAAAAATTTAGTCCTATTATTGACCAAGCGGAGCGCGAAGTGAACCGTTTCAGCTTAGACAAAAATGCTTTTGTATCTCCGGCTGTCCCGCTGTCCGGCTGTCCGTCTGTTTTCCTCTATAGGTCGCATTTCTCAATCGATTCTAGTGAAATTTTGTGAGTAAGTTCGATATTTAAAAAAAAATATATCAGTTTTTCGAAATTTTTCAAAATGGCGAATCTACAGCTCACAGAGCGACTAGTATACGAGTTTTTGTTACTGCATTCATTAATGCAGGCCAATAGTATTGCAGGAATAATTGTGCCATTTATTATTATGATGTATACGCCTACCAAATGGGCTATTACGGAGCTGGCCAGGCAGTAACAATGGCCATAATTCTCCTCGGCTTCATTAACAGGCCTCCATTTGCATGACAACCTCCACTTGTGTATATCTACATCTATCTTAGTGGAGAGCGCGGTCATATAAAGTTCATGTCACATTTACGTTTTGGAAACACAGAGCTTTTCAGAATTGAGCTTTATTGTAAGTTGGATTAGGAAAAGTCTGAAAGCGGTAAATGGAAAATGCGCGTTGGTTGTATCTGAAGCCGGTAGGCGGCGCTATCGTCGTCTCTCTCTGGCGGGGCGTGGCGGCGGAGAGCACGCCCCTCCCCTCGCCGCGCCGCGCCGTAGTACGGTACGGCTAGGTCGATGCCGAGACGAAACGTAAAAGTACTATAATATGACGGTGTAATCAGGCACCTAAAATAATATGAGAAAGTACACGGCGTTATGCTATGCCGCGTAATGAATCGCCAAAAAATATAGATGAAATGCACATTTAAAAGCTAAAACTTCTATAAAACTCTAAGACGTGCTTCTGTACTTACCAGCCGTCGCTGCTCGATAAGACTCTACCTTTTAATGAATCGGGATCTTATTAGGTACTTAAGTATACTTATCCCAAAGTAGACTATACCTATACTTTACAAATAATTGAAGTAAGAATTTCTTAAATTGGAAAAAAGGTAATGAATTTGCAAGAATTCAGTATTTTATCTTATTATAATTTCTTTCGTTTCTCTGAACAGTAGGTAGTAGTTACATTTAGGGCATAGGTAGGTACTTGATCGGTATTTGTCAGGTAGGTTTACAGTGGCGTGACATTGAATTGCACTTGTAATTCTAAACCTTGCATGCTCATACTCGATATACCATCATTACCAACACGATCGGTTCTAAGAAGTGTTGCGGCTTAGTGTCACAATGCTTATTTGTTTGGAACCAACACAAATACTGATTGTTCCTCTGCTAAGTACTTAGACATTAATAAATAAATAAAGAATAATATCGCTGTGATCCCACGATAAGTACCTATTTCTGTTATGGTATTCACTACAACGACAGTAGGTGACCCATTCCTAAGAAAATATACAAACCAACCTTATTTTCATGAATGAAGCCGGAAGAAGGCAACTGGAATTCTATAATAATACCACAGAACCCCATCGAGTAAGAGCTTCTTTGATTCGTCTCTTGACTAGTAATAATTATGATGGGAGACAGTTTCCGCAGGGTCTGTCGGTCTGATGCAGCCAAGAAGGCCACAGGAACTTGTAATAAAACCAAACAAATCCATCTACCTACCTATAGTTTGGGCTTGTTTGAGTTGTCTTGAGTAGGTAGTACTGAAAAAAATATTGTTTTTTAACCGACTTCCAAAAAAGGAGGAGGTTTTATGTTCGTCTGTATATTTGTTTTTTTTTTGTGTATGTCCACCGATTACTCGAAGACGGCTGAACCGATTGAAATGATTCAAACGTTATTACATTAGGTACACTTCCAAGTTGGTCCCATTTTTAAAATTTGGAAATCGGTTCAGTACTTTTCAAGTAATTTTGAAAAAAGCACGAAAATAGTGTGTGAATGATTGATTTTGTGTAAATTACCTCTATGATTGGTCGTATTACTTCTTTGTTTATGAACTGAATAAGATAATTATTTTTTTGTTGGAAGAAGGATATTAGTTAGGATTAGTTTTTTAACCGACTTAAAAAAGGAGGTTCTTAGTTTGACCCGTATTTAAGTATGTTTCTTCGCGATTATCTTACGTTTGCTGAGCCGATTTTTCTACATATATAATATACCTTACCTACAAGGTACCTACACTAAAAATAAAAAAATAAAAAATTGTTTAAAAAAAACAAAAAACCGACTTCAAAAAACCTAACTCTAAAAAGCAAGAAATAATATTCGTAATAATAAAAAAACGTCTATTGAAGTCGGTTGGGGCTTTTAGAATAAAAAAAAGGAATTTTTACCATCGCCACTCAAAAAAGTGCGTCTTACTCATTGATAACAGTGAATAATACGCGTTTTTATTCACCGAGTGAATAAAAATATTTTGAATTTGGAACAAGCGCGCATCGTATGAATTAGGTACAAAAAAAATAAAAGGTGCTGAAAGTATGGAGCTATTCCATAGATACAGATATAGTTCTACAATTAAATGACAAAAATAATCCCGCCAATTTTATTTAGGTTCTTTTTAGTGTCTTATCTTTGGGTTCTTTTTTAAAAAATATCCCGCTAAATCAATTAGGTCCTTTTTAGTGTCTTATATTTGGGTTCTTTTTTATATATTTGAGGGAGATTAGTTGTTCAGTCTTGCATCAGTCCATTATATCAGTCTGGTACGATCTTCAGTCTGTAAAAATTCAAAGTCTATATATATATACAAACTGATGAAGTGGACTGATGAAAGACTGATCATGTAGTTTCCCTCTTAGTTAGCTCGGTGGCATAGTGGTTTAGCGCCTGGCCCAGCGATTGCGGAAGTTAAGCAACGTTCGCAAGGGTCGGCCATGGGATGGGTGACCAAAAATGTATTATCTCGAGCTCCTCCGTGCTTCAGAAGGCACGTTAAGCCGTTGGTCCCGGCTGCATTTGCAGTCGTTAACACCCACCAATCCGCATTGGGCCCGCGTGGTGGGTTATGGCCCGTCCTCCTTACCACCCATAAGGAAGGCCTGTGCCCCACAGTGGGGACATCGAAAATGGCTAATGGACAACTATAAATACTATAGGTACTGCTATTTTTTTTTCTCGCAGTCAATGGTAAAAAGTAGAGTACACAACTCGTGAAAAAAAAATTTCATCTCGGTCCTTTGTATCCCTCGCTTCGCTCAGGATTCTACTTTTGAATCCCTCGCTACGCTCGGGATTCAACTCTAGAATCCTTCGCTGCTCTCGGGATCCAACTTAGTCCCTCGAACTAAATTCCCTCTTTTTTCACTTGTTGTATAATCTACTATTTTACTCGAGCGCCACCCGACTTCAATAGACGTTTTTTATTATTACGAATATTATTTCTTGCTTTTTATGGTTAGGTTTTTTGAAGTCGGTTTTTTAATAAGTAGGTTAGGTACCCTACATGTTCTTAAAACGTATAAAAATTGGACTAAGCATACCTACCTATAAAAAAACCGGCCAAGTGCGTGTCGGGCCACGCGCCGTAGGGTTCCGTAGTTACCTTATACCATACCATATTTAATACCACTATCATTTTTCGTCTGTAAAAATAACTTTGTTTTTCACAGTGTTGGTATGAATGACAAAGTTATATTTGAGGTTTTGGAAAATATGATATATCTCGAAAACTAATTACTATACTATCTCGTTCAAACCAAATTTCGTTGAAAGTTTTTTGGTATTAAAATCGTTAAGCGGTTAACAGAATACATCTACCTACTAAGTTTCAACTGTGTAGGTAATCCTAATACTTTCGGAATAAAATGGCTGTGACATACGGACGTACAGATAGACAGACAGACATGACGAATCTGTAAGAGTTCCGTTTTTTGCCATTTTGGCTACGGAACCCTAAAAAGTAACAACTACGCTGTTTTGATTCGTAAATATAGTTGGATTCGTAAATAATTGTGTTATAATCACATCAAAATCAGATATGGAAAAATACAGGCTATATAGCATTATGTTTTGCGAATCCGTATTTTTACTGAATTAGCCCTAATTTCTGTCTGATAACATCTGACGACAATCAAAGTTAGGAAATTAAAGTCGTGAAACATAATGTACCGTGATATTTTTTAAGTAGATAGGTATAATGTATCTAGGGTATGTATGTGAATGTGATCTATTAGTTCCGCTATCAACGAACATGACGCCTAGCCTAACTAAGCTAGCTCCAATTAATAGAATCAAATTACGATTACGAATGTTCTGCTCAAACCATAAAGTTAATGTTACATTAACTTTATGGCTCAAACACACATGCCTAGTTAGTTGTAACTACATACACATCAGCAACAAAGTAGGTTTCCTGATTGTTATTATAACTAGGTACATGTAATAAAACACTTTTAACGGATACTAGCGCGGTTTTATTGAAAGTACTTTGGTAATTAGTTGGTATTTGGTTTGATTTTTGGTTTTCCCGACGTTTCGGCACCTTTGCAGCTGCCGTGGTCACGGGGGACTGTAGCTACTTGTGAGCCTACCCTCAAGCGATGAATTTTATAAGACGTTCAGAAATTAAGATTTAACAAATTTTAATTGGTTTAAGTTTTGCTTTGGTTTTAATTTAATTTTATATGCTAAAAAGAGAGCATCTACTGAAACTACTACCATTTCATAAAATTGGGAGGCCCCACCAAGAAAGAAATGGCGAAAGAAAACTTGGAGAGGAAGGCCGACCTCCGTCTTTTATATTAATTTATTTATTTGCAAAAGGAACTAACCGTATCATTAGATCTTACAGTGTGTGTTTGGGGCTTTAGCTTGTGAATGATGGGGTCCCAAGCTGGTGGAATTTTCCAACCATCATCTCTATTGAAATTAGGATATTTATTTATTTCGATAGCCTCGCGGAGCATTCTAGGAATGAATCTACGTTCCCTAGCAAGAATTTGGGGTTTGTCAAATCTAATGTAATGGTTGGGCCCCTCAGCATGGTAGGTACATGTATTAGTAACTAAATCATATGACCACTTGAAACTGAAACCTGTGACATCCTGTGAGCCTGAGAACCTAATATTCGAAACTAGTGTTGGTAATTAGTTATTACCTTGTTAGCTAAATTATTTCAATCATCTTTTTTTTTAAGTCCAAGCCGACTTTATCCAACGATAAAGTCGAAAAGTTAGTCTTCAGAGCACTTCTCCAGACCTTGCTAAAAATGCTCATTTCGGTGGCACTTTCTCTTTCGGTTTTTTTGGAAGTTATATGATTAACGTTATTGAAAATATAATCAAATCTAAGAAAATATATGCAAATGGCGCACCTATTGACATAGCGGTTTACGAGATATTTGATTTTTAAATTTGAGGGTCCACCAAAATCAGGGTTATCGCCACCGAAATCATATTGCTTTGCATGATGTTATAGGGGAAATAAATAAAATTAACGAAAGCTGAGTAAGTACAAAATCTTAAATCAACATTAACAATGCTTTCTCATAGCAGTTATTAATTATTTAGTATTAACACAGCCAAAGTGTTTGATTCTGGGAATAGAACACGCCACCGTCGTCACGAAAAGTTTTTAAAATTTTGAGTTTTTTTTACTGAAAATCAGTAAGTGCTGTCATAATTTTTTTATGCTCTCCAGTTACCGTAAGGCACAAAGAAGCCCTAATTTTTTTTTTAGAAATTTATCTTAACTTTTTCTTCGAATTTAAAGCCTGAACACAAAAATCAATCACCTCGGAGATCTACATTTTCCTGGCTGGGTATCGAATTTTTAACCTCAGAGCTAGAACTAACGTGCCCCAGCAGTAAAAACTACCAAAGCTTCAACAACAGAGGAGAAGGTCAACGAAATGATGATGATATCATATTAATTGAGATACTGAGATAGAGATTCTTCAATCATCTATCTATACCCTATATACCTGATTAATCCAATCAAGTTAATTTATAATCAGCCGCGGCCTTGCGGCCGCCCGCGACTTCGTCTGCTTGGAAAGTTTGTTACTTTCCCTCGGGAACAATACTATTTTTCAGGCTGAAAAGCACCCTATGTGCTTTTCTGTACCCA
The DNA here is from genome assembly GCA_950108535.1 of Agriphila straminella. Lineage (NCBI taxonomy): Eukaryota > Metazoa > Arthropoda > Insecta > Lepidoptera > Crambidae > Agriphila > Agriphila straminella. Next base: position 11,251,636 of record OX467308.1, read on the forward strand.
TGGCAACGTGTATGTAAAATTTCATGATGATTGGTTCAGTAGCTAAGACGCGAAGGCGTAACAAACAAACAATAAACAAACGAATTTTCGCATATAAGTAAGGATTGAATGCTTGACAGCAAAATAATATTATGCTAACTAGTATTAAGTAGGTAAGGTACAACAAAAAGAAGGTAACTCGCGTAAGTTCGGGTTCATTACAGCTGTTTAACAGGTAAAATGTTTAATATTTGTTTAAAATTGTCTACCAAAGTATTTTTAATATTTGTATGAAATTGTCTACCAAGTAATTTAATTTGAACTTACCTGGAAATACAGAAATAAGCTAAAAAAAGCAAAACCTCCTTCACGAACCTGCTTTAAAAAAAATATCTTGTTTAACTTTTTTTGGTAGGTACAGTCGAGTTTATTAATATGTTGGCATTTTTGACAAGCTGTTGACCTTTATTATAAAGCCATAAAGGTTGATGAGATGTCATTGTTCGCACGTATCTTTGACATTTATGGACCGATTTTGAAGATTATTTTTTGTTTGATTGAGTTTTCTTGCGAGATGGTCCTATTTAATTTATTTTCAAATCGGATCAGTAGTTTTCACTTGAAAACTACTGATCCGATTTGAATACTTAATCCTATTACTTAATCCTGAAAATACTATGAAGCTACCTTGACGACTTTGTTATTTATGAACCGAATTAGATTTTTTTGTTGGAAAACGGATACCTTAAAGTGTAGTCCTTTTAATTTCATTGACTTTGGATCTTGGACTTCGAAGATATTCAAGGGAACTCCTCAAACTCAAATAGGATAAGTAAAGTGATTGAGATAAGTAGGTTTCTGTCAATCGGAGCTATGGTTTGCGACGCTGGAATAGACTTGGACTACGTAGACACAAACTCCTTAAAAATACACAGCGTGAATGAGTTATGGGCATTTTGAAAATATATAAAGTTAAAAAATATTACACACTTACATACTGTAGGTACCAGAAAAAAGTTGAAAATAAAAAAGCTTTTTAAAAAAAGAAAAACCTCCTTCAAAAACCTGAAAATAAAACAAAAACAGTTTCAAAATCAAATAACTCTAAAATTTTCAGTTATTAAATTTCGAAACTGTTTTTATTTTTAGGGTTTTCATAACACGTGTTTTAATAATAATAATAGGTGTAACGAATGATTCGAATATTATTATTTCTTGCTTTTTAGAGGTATTTAATTTTGAAGCTGTTTTGTTTTCAGGTTTTATTTTCTATTTTTAGAGCATTCAAAAATTCGAAATTTGAAAATGAATAAGGTTGTGTTTTGCGACAGAACCTAGGACTGCGTATATTATATTATGCACAGTATAGATAGATACTTACTCATTAGTTGGGAAAAGCTTTTTTTAAAAAAAGAAAAACATCCTTCAAAAACCTAAAAATAAAAACAAAAACAGTTTCAAAATCAAATAACTCTAAAATTTAAAAAACAGTTTCAAGCTGTTTTTGTTTTCAGGTGTTTTGAAACGAGGTTTTCCTTTATTTTAAAAAAAGCTTTTTATTTTCAACTTTTTAGTGGTAGGTAAGTATGTAAGCGCAGCATGTAAATATTTTTTAACTTTATATTATAATATTTTCAATGGTAAAATGCCCAGAACTCAATTTCCAAATTAACGCCGTTTGTTTTGGGGAGTTCCGTTGTGTCTTCGTAGTCCAAGTCTTGTCCAGAACGTTGCATCGCAGACCATGGTTTGGTTTGTTTTGGATTATCATAAACCTACCAAAATCTAAATCACTTTACATATACTATTTGACTTTGAGGAGTTCCCTTGTGTATCTTCGAAGTTCCAAGTTCAATACCGATGAAATTAAAATGTGACCACTCTTGAAGTATACCCTTTCAAACAAAAAAAATAATCATCTAAATCGGTTCATAAACAAATAATATGTTATGTCTGAAATTCCGTAAAAACTCGTGCGATGGCAAGCTAAATAGGTGGATATTTTTCAGGATAATGGGAAAACTACTAGCCAGATCTCTGTAAAAATTTATAAGGTACTTGATACAAATAAGGCCTACCTAATTTGAAATGCTTATAATTCAATAAATATTAAAGGTTACTTACAAAAACATGGTTAATTAGCTTCTTTCATCCTTCAATTGTAAAATTGTAAAAATTAACAGTTTCGAGCTACATCTAAGCAAAATAATGGAATTCCGAAGACACTAGGCCTATACAAATTCAAAGTAAAAAAATACCTTTAAATTGAAGTTAAATTTGAAACAAAATTAAATAAACACATACAGTTATTAATGAAATTAAATATTTAATAGAAAAAAAGTAAGACTCCTTTTATAAATTCTTAAAAAATAAAGATCTCTCTCAGTTGGAAAAAATTGTATAGGCCATATTAAAATACCCTTTTTATTTCATTCTTTTTTCTTAGATAGGTTACATTTTCTCTTAGATTCCTACAATTAAAGAATGAAAGAAGCGAATTAACCATGTTTTTACTAGTAACCTTTAATATTTATTGAATTAGAAGCGATTAAATTAGGTAGGCCTTATTTTATCACGCAACTTATTTGTGTTTAAAAAAATTTAATTAATGCATCTAAAGCCAATAGTACAAATCAAGGCCATGGATAGCTAATTAATGATATTAAGAAACAATTACTAAGAAAAGCTATTACTAGAATAGCTTAATTTTAAGCTAAAATGTACCACAAAATCACACGAAATTTTTAACGCAGCACTGAATTGTCCACCTCTATCGAAAAATGCGTGCCAACTGATGGCGTAGTGAACGCGTAACGTGACGCTCGTGCACTGGGGCGGGTTATAGGGTGTGTGTGTACGTGTCTATGAAGTATTTTCCCTGTTGGATATATTTATCTAGGTTTTCTAGCACATAGGCCTTATGTACTACGTACGTACGTAGGCCTTATTTTGTATCAAGTACCTTAATAATGTAATTCCAGGACCGATGGCAGTACAAGGTAGTCCTCTCGAAGTTGTTACGAAATATGTCTACCTCGGGCAAACATTGCAATTGGGTAGAAACAACTTCGAGAGAGAGGCCAACAGAAGAATACAGCTGGGCTGGGCAGCATATGGGAAACTTCGTCGAGTCTTTGAGTCGCCTATTCCACAGAGTCTAAAGGCGAAAGTCTTCAACCAGTGCGTCCTGCCTGTCATGACATACGGAGCCGAAACGTGGACACTCACTGTAGGGCTGGCTCACAAATTTAAAGTCGCACAGCGAGCTATGGAAAGGGCTATGCTCGGAGTTTCTCTGAGAGATCGGGTCCGGAACGAGGTGATCCGACAGAGAACTAAAGTCATCGACATAGCCCACCGGATTAGCAAGCTGAAGTGGCAGTGGGCCGGCCATATTAGCCGTAGAACCGATGGCCGCTGGGGCAGACGAGTTCTTGAGTGGAGACCGCGTATCGTATCGTGCTCAGTGGCGTGCTCTCGGAGAGGCCTATGTTCAGCAGTGGACGATGATAGGCTGATGATGATGATGACCTTAATAATTAATAATAATTTTAAAAATAAGTAATTTATGAGACCACAGACCACCTACCTACAGGTCAATTTTCAAAAAAAATTCGCCATTTTGTAGCTAAACTAATACCCTAGGCAGGACCCTTTTTTAATTTTTTCTTTTGAGTTTTTCCGAAATATTTACAATTTAGTAAACAAACAACCCCCAAAAAAAACAGAAAAAAAACAGAATTTTGCAAAATTCCAAAAAAAGTTACTAGTAGACTTTCAAAATTCAAACGTTTTCACGTGTCTCGATAAATTCCTTAACTTTTGGTACTATTCCCATCTCGATCCTCCCAAAATCCTCGGAGATATGGCGAAAAAAAACGTCTCATGCGATTTGCATCTGATAACCATTTTCAATGGTAAAAAGTTTTGTTACGGTCCGGAAGGACATACGAAAGAATTTTTGCCCAAGCTGAAGCAGAGACGCTTCGCTCGCGCTAGGTCACTAATTCACACTTTTCAATGGTAAAGACGGTTAGTTATATATTCTGTGGTTCGAGACTAGTCTAGAACGTCCTTGACCATAGTTAACAACCTAACTTGTTTGATTGCCATAATCCTACCAGTACTTCAATCACTATACAGTTCCTATTTAATTTAGAGGAGTTCCTTTGTGTATCTTCAAATTCCAAGGACCAATGCCAATTACATTAATATAAGAATCATCTAAATCGGTTTTTAAAAAATGTTATGGTCGAACATATATATATATATATATATGTTTTATGAATTTAAACTGCTGAATTCATATAATGGTACGAAAACGACGGTTTATTTCAGGTTTTCCTGAAAACTTCTGAACCGACTTCATTGAAAACATGGAACCAATTCAATTAGGTGGTTCAGTCGTCTTCGAGTAATCGGTGTCGGTATAGGTACCTACATAAAAAATATACGCGACGAATAGATTACCTCCTCCTTCTTTTGAAGTCGGTTACAATATGACTTCTTATCAAAGTCAGAAGAGAACAGAATTCGAATTCAAAAAATATCGACAGAATAGAATAGATCAAAAAATTATATAACTTCCAACGTTTTCTTTTATTAAATTATTATCATATTTCTGAGACAACAAAATAGTACTGAAACAAGCAAAAAAAAATTTAATTATGGGTCGATTATTTTTAGATGTTCATACTCATACGTTAAGTACTATCGCAAAATATTTGTATGAAAATGAGTTATGAATTTAAATAAATAGGTATTGTAATAAATAAACATCAAAATGTTACTAAAATTCATATTTTCTTAGTAACATTTTGACATATAAAAACTTTCACTGGCATCTAAGTTTAAAATCTAAACTCAATAAACTATAGGACATTTTTCATTGACTGATGATAAAAGAAAAGCATTGACTTTCCACGTCAGAAGGGTGACACGAGTGCAAGCCGGCTGCGCATTCGACCTCGATTCTTGCAACTCTTGGGCAATCGCCGCGACTGCAACGCTGCCTGTTTTGCACGCTAAGCACTTCGCAACTTGATGTTCCCGATTCCTACTTGTGCGCATAATACCTATACTTACTCATTAACGATAATATTTTTATTATTCTTTGGATGTTTGGATGTTTGCTACTACTGAACCACGCAAAAACGGCTCAACGAATTTGGATGAAGGCACACACATAGTAATTATTATGATACTTGTTATTCCATAGGGATTTTATCGAATGTCCAGCGGACGAAGTCGCGGGCGGAAGCTAGTTCAAGCATAATTTTAGGTAAGTTAATAATTCACTTTTGGAGAAGCATGAAAAAGGTGAATTTCCCGACCACAATCAGTTAAATCACACATGATAATTCGATAGCTTTTCTGAGACGTAAAGACGTTCACTCACCCCATTTAGAGATTCATAAAAAGTACCTTATGCAAAGTTAAAATATTGGTAGGTATATCGAATGGGATTTAAAATGCTGTTTTTTTTCTGTAATCAAAAAACGGTTTGTCGAACAAATAAGTTAACAAACATGATTTTACGTCAACATGTTATTTTGTAAAGTCTAATATTATATAAACTTACATGTTAGTAGGTACAAAAGGTTAGGAACTGAACCCCAAGGTTCCTCCGTTTATTGTATATCATAATATTGATTTGATTTGTTTTCAAAGCAGTTGAGAATCCTTCACTTTTCTTTAAAAAAACCTGAAAAAAGTTATACAGTTTCTGAATTTCTGAATCACACTAATTTTTTAGGCTAACGATAAATTTGTGAGCGGCTGCCTATATTATGAAGGCTTTCTGGTGGAAGTTTTGTTAATGTCCTGTCCTGACACGTAAGTCACGTAACGTACCTACGTAACAGTAATTAAGTTGGAAAAGTAGAAAATCGTGCCTGGTTAAAATAAGTATCATGATTATAAAGTTCCTAGTTTACATAACTAGGAGTGCCATAATAAACGTTAACTATGTGGGTTTGCTCTTCCACAAATTTCTTTTCAATTTGATGGATATGATATGATAATTATGAGCAAACAGCTCAAACCTATTTTTTATTATATCTATGATAAAATATGTAATAATCAGTTTCTCAATGAGGTGGGTAAATAAAAAATAAATGTTATTGGTAATATTTTATTAGGAAAACACAAATCCTCCTATAGATATTATCGTAATTTATGTATCTATTTACAGTTATAAAATAATCAGTTGTTGGAATGATACTATCTTTAACTTACAGTTACTTTAATAATACATAATTAATAGTATTTTAACGAAGCTATGCATATGCATAATTTACGACACAACCATACATTTAACACGGTGTCGACAGCTACCTCGATCAGAAAGTCACTGTCAAATTGTTCCACCTTAATAAAAAAAAACTATGAAACTGGAACTGATTATAATTAAATTTCAAAACTTAACAGAAGCACTCGGGCGAGATGTGCGTACGCGCGCGGTGTGCGGCGACCTCAGTAGCGCTGCCAGGCGCAGGCGGAGGAAGCGGCTGCCCGCGGCGCCGCGCCCTGCCGTCACAGCTCCGAGAAGAACTCGGGCGAGGAGTGCGGCGTCGGCGGCGCGTGCTGCGGCACCGCGTGCTCGCGCCCCACCAGCGCCAGCCGCTGCTTCAGCACGTCGCGCTCGTGCGTCACGCGCGCCACCTGCAGCTGCAGCACGTGCAGCTCGTCCTGCAGCGACCGGTTCGTCAATTCCAGCTCCTGCCTCTGTTGCAGCCTTTTGCTTCGGCAATTCTGCGCATAACCACGATTTTTCAAAGTACGCCTTTTCTGTTTCAGTCGCGTCACGTCTTCGCGGGGAAATCCATGTAACCGTTTGTTTAGTTCACGCACACTCAGAGTCATAAGGAGGTCGTCGTTGATCAAATCATCACCGCATGATGAGCCTTGGTAGGACTGATGTTGACCTGTGCGGGGCGATAGTGCGGAGCAGGAGCTAGCCGGCCGCAGGGCGATCTGCTGGAGGTGGTGATCTTGCTCGCGCCACTCACGTCGATCCCATTCCTCAAAATTGCCACATGGAACCGTGCGCATGTCGAGGGGTTCCCGCATATGTGGGAGCCACAGAACGTCGTCAACTAGTGCAGCGCGGCAGGGGCTGCGGCCGACGGGAGCCGGAGGTGTCTCCGGCGGCGTACTGGGGTCCACAGCGATGGCGACATGCGGTTGAGGGTAAGGACCCGCGTCTGGCCACGGTCGGCAGGCACGGGCACAGGCCGGCGGAGTTTCTATGAGTTCGTGCCATCCGCTGCGAAGCGGCTCGCGCTTCACAAGATGATGATCTTCGAGATGGTCGAGTTCAAAATTCTGGACATACTCGTCGGCGAGCTGGTCGTCTGCGGGCGCGCGGTGTGGCTGCGGCGGGACGGTCTGCATGGCGCTCGCCTGGGAGCAGTCGACGAGCGCGTGCTCCACCATGGGGGCGTGCGGGGCGCGCGCCGGCCGGACTCGGACTGCCGCCTGCCGCCGGGCGCAGGGCGGCACGACTCCGCCCTCCGACCCAATGACGTCGCGAGACGCGCGCACATACTTGCAGCCTTTATATTCGCGACCATAAAGTTATCTCTATCGCAACAATACCCAATAATATAAACAATATTTACATGACACACATTTACGCGAACACGCTTGAATGCTGTGAAATAACAACTTTATCAAATAGTAGGTATCTCACTTCCAACAAATTATAGTAAGGAAAGGTTTGCGTTGCATTTCATGAAATAAGAAAAAAGTTATTTCTTCATAGAAATTCAATACAATAAAATTTCATCGTAACTTTGATAGTTTTGCTCACTATGTTTTATTACCTACTTAATTTAGGTACGCTTTATTATTATTCTATGAATACAAAATTTAATTAATACAATAAATATGCATATTAAATTAATAATTTTATGACAGAAAAATGATAGTAACTTTGAATGTGTTTTAACACTAATTGTATGCTACGCTTATTTTTCGTAGTCGTCTACGATGCTACGACGAGAATTCGAGTCTCGCATTGGCTTGCCACAGATATAGGTAGTACCTACCTACGCATTCGTCTGTCGCTAACTGCCTGCGAAATAGTTTTCTTTTTGTTATAAATAACGATTAGTATCTTCATATTCCTTTTTCTTTAATGATATTTTATCAATGCCCTACTTTCCGTCCGTATTCGAACGAACGAGTATCAAGTCAAGAAGGGGATTTTCATGTAAAATTCGATTTAGTTTTAGTGTTTGGTAATAGCACAGAGAGAGTATGTTTCTTAAATATGTGATAAAATTGTAATTCTATAGGGTATAATAATACCAAAAAACTCTAAATAAAAAAATACAATCTGTTTCATATGGTTAGGTAGTTAGTATGTACCTACTAGAGTTCGAGGTTATTATAATATTATTATTTAATATCGCATGTAGGTACCTGAAACTTAGGGCTGCCAACCCTTCTATATAATATAGTATCCTACTATATTGAGGGCTCGCCTTGGTACTATATTTTTTGAAAAAATATATATTAGGCAAAACTAGTATATTTTTCAAAATAAAAAATTAAACAAATGTAACAAAACAATATTACTTATAATTATGCACATAAACACTTGTGTTTATGGTTGTTGAATAAATTATAAAAAGGTTGAAAAATGCAACTTCTTTAAAATCCTCCATACAAAACGGCCACCTACCTACAATACTTTTGGACTTTTGGCCATCTACTATATTTTTACACTAATAATCTTGAAAATACTAGGAATATTTGATGCAAAAACAGTTGGCAACCCTACTGAAAGTAACTATCTCTTGGCTTATTTGTAAGGCTGAACTAATTTAGGTATAGAAATAGATTAGGTCTTAGATCGTAACATAGGCAACCATTATTCCCAAAATTCCCATGGGTAAAAATTGCCATGCGGAAGAATTCATGGGCAGAAGCTAATTTTAGCATAACAGTTTTTTATCCGTTCATCCCAATTGTTTAAAATTTTAAATTGTTTAAATTCTCTGGTTCGATGGATTTCCCACTTCGTATTCGAGTAGGTAACACTTATTACGTATAATTATGTACTTCTACTTATTAGGAAATTCTTGCGTGGTTTTTAATTTAACAAGAACATTATTTAGAATAAGCTGCGTGTTCAGGAAGCATTAAAATTTGTAATTTCTCGTTAGGTTTATTTGCTGAAAATTATAAGCGGGGTTGGCAGGCAGGCGGCCAGCGCTCAGCACAAGTGATTTCACGCGTCGCCGCTCGCAAGGGTTGAAGTGGCACAGTGATTAAGCCTGATTCAGCAAGGATCACTTACTTACACCCGTATCTTAATTTAAAGGGTAACAGGTTATAACATAGTACTATACAGAGTGGAATTTTTAATGCCACTAAACAATGGAGATAGCAAATTTCACTGAACTGCAATAAAAAAAATATACGTTTCCCACACCCAGGAATCGAACCGACTAAATTCAAAATCAACAACCTGTACTTTTATGATATAAATCAAAAGATAATCGGTGGACATACACAAAAAAAACAAATATACAGACGAACATAGAACCTCCTCCTTTTTTGGAAGTCGGTTAAAAATAGGGCCACTATACCGTTTTCCATACAAACGAGCTAACTTTGAAAAGGTTTTTTTTAATATTATCAAATAAACTTAGATTTTATATGAATTTGATATTATTCAAAAGCTATATTAGTCAACTTGCGGACGTTACTGTAGAATTTACTGTATAATTAATAACTCCTATACATTATCAAATTCAAATAAAATCAGTGAATTAAGATTTAAGGCCCATATAGCCGTCAACTAGCGCCGCCAATCCAATTATTTTTATTATACGTAAACCAGGTCAATATTTAAAAAAAGCTTATGTAATAATTTCTTAAATTGTTTCTAATATTTTTTTAATAAATCTTCAACAGTATTCATTCTTTTTGTAAGTTTTAAAATCCATTTAAACCAAAAGAGGCCACTTTTTTTCAAAAGCATTTTAAAACTAGTAAAAAGAATAAAAAATATTAAAGAGATATAAAAAAAATATTAGAGACAATTTTAGAGGGCAATATTTACTTGGTTTACGAGCAATAAAAATAAATGTATTAGTGGCGCTAGTTGACCTATATAAGCCCCTTAACCTTTCTAAATTTAGCTCATTTGTATGAAAAACAATATCGTGCGGCCCTTATTTTGTTTTCTTTTGATTAGTAGGTATTATTAGCGGTTTTCAGTTTTTTCAGTAGGTAGGTAAAATCTTTTTTACAGTTAAGTAGGTAAGTATTTTATATTAAAATATAGATTCCTAGAATAATATTATTCAGTTATTTAATAATTCAAACTATACCTTCTCCTCGTGAATCTATTCACAGACAACTCCAAACAACTTAGCTCCAGCATACAAATGCTATAGGGTTTTGTTCGCGGCTGACGCAGCAGCGGTGTTTGGCCACGGTCAACATTGTTAGCGAGCCCTCTTGCGGCAAATGTTATTACGTGATTAACCCTACCGACATCGACACGTCAATTCGACCTCGCTTATTAATTGCCCTCACAGTGCAAACTGTCTGTACGCTTATTTATTACGGGAACTCAGGAACTCATCGATTAAGATGGATAATTCTATAATTTTCTTTGAAGGAACGAAAACCATTTTCCCTGGGTAGGTACTTAAATTAAATGTATTTGAAAGAGAAAGTACCTTTACCTAAATACTTACCTACCCGGGGCGAAAAAAAAATATATAAAAGTTCTAGTGATTTTTTAAAATTAATCAATCACTGCAATCATCTATGAGACTATACTTAACTAAAAGTAAAATATTTAATATTTAATTAAAAAATCACAGATCTCGTGCCTTTCACGACCTCCTGGTACATTGAAAATGAATTTAATGAATTTAACAAAATATTTTTTTATTCCTAAAATATCTGAATTTCTACATAAAATAACCTAATAAAAAAATCTAATCAAAATCAAATGCAGCATGCGAGACTCGCGCCGACTTCATCGTCACTCGAATGTGCAATAACAACCCTCATTTTATTGCAATTTCAAGCTATGTTTGTTTACCTAGGCATCATCATCACAGTGATCGTTGTAAAAATTCATTTGGAATCGCAGCGTAAATAATTCTAAGAAAGACATGAGACATGACCGAGTAATTTCAAATCTCGAAATTGAAATAACAGCAACCACATTATATAATATTTTTGATCTACTATTCTGTATCTACTCGTAAGTACATATATTACTTCTCTTCTGTTCAACTTTCGCTCAAAATTCGTTTATCACAGAAAAACTCAATATGACGCCTAGCACGTGTACTGAAGATTTATTTTATTTATTTTATTTTATTTATTTAGGAAACAACAGCATATAATATACAAACTTAATGATACAATAATGTTAGCACATTAGCCTAACAGTTTCCACTAGTAGTTAATACAAATACAATTTCTGTTGAGTAACAAAGATGCGAATTATAATAAACGTACTGTTTTTTTATATATATTTTTTTAAGCAAAAACAAATTTAAAACTATTTGTACTTACATTTTGTTTTAATATAATAATTATGGACTGTTAAATTCAGAAAAAGAAGAAGAATGTTCATCAAATTAATACTAAATTGGTACTACAAAACTGTTAAACAAATTATGATCTTTAATCTAAAAATGGTACGGAATTGATATTAAATTGGAAATAACAAGCCAAGAATATTTATTCAAAACTGATCAAACCTTGTGAAACAGGCCCATTATTTAAGACTTAGGTACTTATTATCTACAAAGATATTAAACATTATAATGTCTGTATAATATGCACAACAAAACAAAAGATCTAATACCAGAACATATTTTTATGCATAACAAAAACAAAAGAAAACGTTAATTGACAAATTCGGTACTATAACTATTATTTATCACCGTTTAAAAGGTTACGAAAACGCCTTATTTTTTCATGAAATATGTGGATGTGATTGAAAGTACTATTAAACTCATTAGCAGCTCTAATTATAAAACTGTTTCGTCTATAAGTAGTTGGTCCTACACGATTAGTGGGAGATCGTGGGGATCGATTTGTATGGGGACCTTGCATTTTTGAGACAAAGCAAACCGCTTGGAACAGGTGTTCCTGGGGGTGATCTGAGCTGATTTAGCCCGGTTGCCACGCGGTTCCCCCCAGCAAGTGGGCCGGGGAGAAGGGAGAGCAGTGTGCCGGCGGGCCTCACTCTAAGCTTCATATCTGCATACATGTAGCAACTATATCAAGTTTGGTGTCTTTTTTTTATAATTCGAGGACGAGGAATTCATTTTTGGGACTAAATTTTCACTCACCCATATAAAAAACGCGCGAAATTATAAAAAAAAAATTTTTTCTCTACTATTTTTTATTCGAAAATCCTCTACAGAATTAAAACTATGAAGATTTGCCCCCGAAAAAAAATACTACTGAATAGCCCAGTTATACCACTATACATAATAATAAACTTGTTAAACATTTTTGACTAATAACTGTGTTAAAAAAAATGTTTCCTGTCGCGCTGCGGAATTTTCTCTGCTATTTTTTTTTCAAATTTATTCTACAGAATTAAAACTATGAAGATTTGCCCCAGAAAAAAAAACTGGTATATAGCCCAGTTATTTTCCTATATAAATTAATACATTTGTTAAACATTTTTGTCTAGTAACTGTGTTCAAAAAAAAAATTATTTCGCGCGGTGGAATTTTCTCTACCATTTTTTTTTCGAAAATCCTCTACAGAATTAAAACTATGAAGATTTTCCCCAGAAAAAAAATACTGGTAAATAGCCCAGTTATCGTACTATACACATAAATAAATTTGTTAGACATTTTTGTCTAGAAACTGCGTTAAAAAAAAATTTGTGTCGCGCGGCGAAATTTTCTCTGCATTTTTTTTTTAATTTTGAATATTTTCTACAGAAATTAAAACTATGAAAACTTGCCCCAGAAAAAAATATTAATAAATAGCCCAGCTATTTTACTATATAGAATAATACATTTGTTAAACATTTTTGTCTAGTAAGTGTATAAAAAAAATGTTTTGTGTCGCGCGGCGAAAATTTCTCTACCATTTTTTTTTCGAAAATCGTCTACAGTATTAAAACTATGAGGATTTGCCCTTGAAACAAAAATACTAGTGAATAGCCCAGTTATACTACTATATAGAATAATAAACATTTCAAACATTTTTGTCTAGTAACTGTATTAAAAAAATGTTTTATTTTTCTGGTTACATCAATAATTTACATTATATTGATAAATTACTTCTGGACGTTACAAATATGTGATACAAATTAAATTAAATAAAGATGTTGGGAAAACGTTCGCCATTAGAATTATTGTAAATGTGAAAAAATTGTCATAACTCGTTATGAGATGTTTAAAAAAATGCGGGTTAAAATAAAAATTATTCGCAGTTGCCACTTGACTACATGCACTATTGCACATAAGTCTGTGCATTTTAGATTTATTTTATACTAAAATGCACAGACCTATGTGTTGCACCTTCCTGCGCGTTTTGTTTTGCAGCGGCAAAGAATTAATTTAACAAGCAGCAGATGCAGTAGGTATGCTTTTCCAAATAGGCTCCCAATAGCCATTTTGTTTGAACCAGCCCCAGTCAGCCAGCAGTGCATGACAGCTGTTGCTGAGGGGCTATAATCTATCCCCAAACATAGCCTCCTTGGTAAACTGCACGGAGAATATGGTTACGAAGTGTATCTTCCGTTGGAGGCAGATATTCCAACTGGAGATCTTTTTTGTAAAGAGTACTTTTCGGCACTCATTTACACTCGAACTTGTACCTGATCTGAAATCAGTGACAAATAAAAATTCATAATGTTAAAATAATGTCTAGGAACCAATTCACATCTCTTAATTCAAATCTCTTCACTTCAGACTTAACATTGAAAGGTTACCGCACTACTAGACAGGTCATCTGAGCGATTGGTCACGTGCTGCAAACTTTTGTTAAATATATGATTTTAGTTGTAACACATTGATTTATAATTTATTTTACAGGACCAGAAAAGACTGAAGTCTTGCCATTCTTCCACGCCTTTTCAGGTTGCGACACTGTGTCTTCTTTGTGTGGAACGGGTACAAAAAGTACATTTCAAGATTGGAGCACATATCTTGCAGTAACTGAAGGGTTTAAATATGCCAAACAAGGCAATATTGAACAGGCATTGCCTATATTGGAAAAAAAAATAGTGTCTTGTATGACAAGTATGAACCCTACAATATTAAGTCTGAAGAGATTTGAATTACGAGATGTGAATATGGTTCCTAGATAATATTTTACCATATGAATTTTGTATTTGTTACTGATTTCAGATCAGGCACATGTTCGAGTGTAAATGAGTGCCGAAAAGTACTCTTTACAAAAAAAAGATCTTTAACTGGAAATCTGCCTACAACAGAAGATGCACTTCGTAACCATATTCTCCGTGCAGTTTACCAAGGAGGCTATGTTTGGGGACAGATTATAGCCCCTCAGCAACAGCTGTCATGCACTGCTGGCTGACTGGGGCTGGTCCAAACAAAATGGCTATTGGGAGCCTATTTGGAAAAGCATACCTGCTGCATCTGCTGCTTGTTAAATTAATTCTTTGCCGCTGAAAAACAAAATGCGCAGGAAGGTGCAACACATAGGTCTGTGCATTTTAGTGTAAAATAAATCTAAAATGCACAGACCTATGTGCATGTAGTGGCAACTGCGAACAATTTTTATTTTAACCCGCATTTTTTAAACATCTCATAAATATGTTAATTTTATCACATTTTTAATTTCTAAACGTTCGCCATAAGAATTATAAATAATTCTTATGGCGAACGTTTTCCCAACATCTTTATTTAATTTCATTTGTATCATATATTTGTCACGTCTGAAGCAATTTATCAATGTAATGTAGTGTAAATTATCAATGTAACCAGAAAAATAACAACTTATCACAATTTTGCAGGTCTGCCGCGCGACACAAAACATTTTTTTAACACAGTTACTAGACAAAAATGTTAAAAAATTGTATTATTTTATATAGTAAGATAACTGGGCTATTCACTAGTTTTTGTTTTGGGGCAAATACTCATAGTTTTAATTCTGTAGACGATTTTCGAAAAAAAAATGGTTAGGAAATTTCCGCCGCGCGACACAAAACATTTTTTTTAATACAGTTACTAGACAAAAATGTTTAACACATGTATTATTCTATATAGTAAATAGCTGAGCTATTCACCAATATTCTTTTCCTGGGGCAAATTTTCATAGTTATATTTTTGTATAAAATATTCGAAAATAAATAAAATTGTAGAAAAAATTCCACCGCGCGAAACAATTTTTTTTAAAGCAGTTTCTAGACAAAAATGTGTAACAAATTTATTTTTGTATATAGTACGATAACTGGGCTATTTACTAGTATTTTTTTTCTGGGGAAAATCTTCATAGTTTTAATTCTGTAGAGGATTTTCGAAAAAAAAATGGTAGAGAAAATTCCACCGCGCGACATAATTTTTTTTTGAACACAGTTACTAGACAAAAATGTTTAACAAATGTATTAATTTATATAGGAAAATAACTGGGCTATATACCAGTTTTTTTTTTCTGGGGCAAATCTCCATAGTTTTAATTCTGTAGAATAAATTTGAAAAAAAAATAGCATAGAAAATTGCGCCGCGCGACATGAAACATTTTTTTTAACACAGTTATTAGTCAAAAATGTTTAACAAGTTTATTATTATGTATAGTGGTATAACTGGGCTATTCACTAGTATTTTTTTTCGGGGGCAAATCTTCATAGTTTTTATTCTGTAGAGGATTTTCGAAAAAAAAATGGTAGAGAAAAAATTTAATTTTTGAATTTCGCGCGTTTTTTGTATGGGTGAGTGAAAATTTAGTCCCAAAAATGAATTCCTCGTCCTCGAATTATAAGAAAAAGACACCAAACTTGATATAGTTGCTACATGTATGCAGATATGAAGCTTAGAGTGAGGCCCGCCGGCGCACTGCTCTCCCCCCTCCCCTGCCCACCTGCTGGGGGGAACCGCGTGGCAACCGGGCTAAATCAGCTCAGATCACCCCCAGGAACACCTGTTCCAAGCGGTTTGCTTTGTCTCAAAAATGCAAGGTGATGTCCCCAAGATCTCCCGCTAGATGGAAGAATAAATGTTTGCTTTATAAAAAGACAATTGTATCACAGTGTATTATAAAGCAGTATTAAGACTGTATAGTAATAATGCGGCTTTCAATACATCTGTACCCTTAGCACGAACTGCTATCGAAAAAATAACGCGCGTAAAATCATTCGATAGTGCAATTTTGTACTGGAAATTTGTACAACGCCATCTACCGCCGAATGGTGAAATTAAAATTTCCATAGATAATTCTCTATCGAGTAATTTTACGCGCGTATTTTTTCTCGATAGCTGTTCGTGCTAAGGGTACAGCATTAGATTTTATGTTCTGTTTCAACTCAAATATATTTAGTCCTGTTTTAACTTTACTTAAATTTTCAGTAATTAGGTACCTACTCGTAATTTTTCAGTAAAAATTTTTATTTTTCAAAACCAACTTTTCCATAATATTTTTCATCAGCTTCTATTTCGCGTCTTTTGAGCTCTCATACGTCCTCGTGGCCACACGCAAGCCGCCCGCCGCGTGATATCGCACCTCGCGCAGCGCAAAACTCGCGGCTAAGGGCACCTCTGCAGCCTCAACCGTCACTAATATCAAAAAATGTGTAATGATGACCTAAAACATAGATTACCTAAAATGTGCCATAGTTCAATACAGAGGTGCATTTTTTTTCTTTTTTTTAAATTCGGCCCCGTTCTCGAGATATCGGAAATTTTCTGTGAAAACACACGGTTTTTTTCGTGGCCCTTAACGTCAGGGTATCACGGGCGAGTCGCACTTTCAGCGAAAATGAGGGCCTACTGGAGCGAACGAAAAAAGAAAATACATTTTTAACCGACTTCATCAAAAGGAGGAGGGGTTCTCAATTCGATTGTATGTTTTTCAATGTTAAGATATACTATAAATCAGCAGAGTTCTCGAAAATTTTATACTTACCAACCGCCTTTTGTGGTTTGATGCCAATTTTTATTATTATCTTCTTTGCTTCTGAATCTCCTAATATGAAATTAAACGCGCTTTTAATCATTACTTACTTATATTTTCGTAGTAGCGTAGCGAGTGTTTGCCAGTTTCAAGATAGACTTTGACGATAAGTAGCGATTTTTCAAGAGATTAAGTATTACTTCTACTTCTCATATGAAATTAAAGGCGCTTTTAATCATAGTATAGCGAGTGTTTGCCAGTTTCAAGATAACGGCTGACAATGGAGGACGGGGCTGGGGGCCGTGAGATTGGCTGCCCCAGGGCGGGGCACGTACCAGCCGTATCGAGCCTCTTCATCAATCGACCCTGCTCCTCGTGCGGACGATGATCCTCGCAGCTACTACCTGATGAGTTCTAGTTTTTGTAACGATTTTTTTAAATTTTTAGATTGCCACGGCTAGAGGTTGGTTTAGTTGCAATTATGTTTGAACACTTCATTGCAGCACTCACTACCTGCACTACCGAGATTAGTTTGATAGGTAATTATTACCTTACATCGATTCATTAATTTTTATATACTTACGTAGGCACAGAACTCTACCTTTACTAACTTAAAGATGCGTTAGTGAAATATCTATTATGATTAATATTATTTACCGGAAAAAAGCTTTTTTAAAACTAACTAGTATTAAAATTAGACTAAAGACATACATATAAAAAATATAAAAAACCGGCCAAGTGCGTGTCGGGCCACGCGCCGCAGGGTTCCGTAGTTACCTTGTACCATACCATATTTAATACCACTATCATTATTCGTCTGTGAAAATAACTTTGTTTTTCACAGTGTTGGTATGAATGACAAAGTTATATTTGCGGTTTTGGAAAATAATTATGATATATCTCAAAAACTAATTAGGTACCTACTATATCTCGTTCAAACCAATTTTCGTTGAAAGTATTGGTATGAAGAAAAAATTTTTTTTCAGTTTCAGTTCCATATATGGGGAGGCCCACTTCAATCTTTATTTATTTTTATTTTTGTGTCAAAATCTACTAAGTTTCAACTGTGTAATCCTAATACTTTCGGAATAAAATGGCTGTGACATACGGACGGACAGACAGACAGACATGACGAATCTATAAGGGTTCCGTTTTTTGCCATTTTGCCTACGGAACCCTAAAAACGGTCTAAAATGTTATAGGTATATAACATCCAAATTCCAAACTTTCACATTTATAACTTAGTTATTAAAGTAGGAAGTAGAATTATCAAAACATTCGAAAGATTATATCGTTTCAGTCTTATAGTGGCTGCAGTCACCGTTGCAGGTTGCAGCGATGTGACCTTCGTGATAAACGGTCGTCCACCCAAACTGCCAAGCAAAGTCAGAGGTTGCGTGCTCCACACGCTGCTGGTTACGTAACTGGTAGGTATTATGTTATCTGTGATAACTGAAAGAAACTCTGTTATTATATCAATAAAATTCGTAAGTAGCACTTGGTCGAATTCGCAAAAGATTTCGCCGGAAAATCTTTTTCTAAAAGTTTTTTATAGATGAATGGTACCCTATGCTAAGGCTGCCAACCGTTCCGCATTGGGGGGACAGTCCTCCTTTATCAGAGGCGTCCTACTTGTCCCAGTTGTCCCACAAACATCAAAAGTCCCACGTTGAAAACATGCGCACATACATAATTCAGTTACAGCCACAGGTGAAATCAACGCATTGCACACGAATCTAACTTAGGTACCAAAACGAATAAAAAAACGAGGTGGCGGATCATGCTCTTTTTTGGGGCCACTGATTTTGGATTTTTAGGTCTGTTTCCCATTTTTTTTAGGAAATATGGGCCTTCCACGTCCTTACGTGTCCTTTTCCGTAGCCCTGACGTGTATGACCGTTACTGAAACAATAACCGTAAAACGTAACAAACACCTCATTATAAATTTTTTTATCAGTTACCATTTCAAATTAGGGTTTTTCAAACGAAAATGAAATCGTAATGAACACAATACAGTAAAATATAACCTTACTCGCCCACCAACATTTTTTGTGTGATCTATACCTACCTAACTCAAAGGTAAAAGGTGTGTCGGTCATATTTCATAGACAATCGTAAAGAAAGAAAGACCTACATTATATTATGACCTTCTACCCTTTCTAACTTTCTCCATATTTCAATTAGTTTATGGAATAAATTAAACACAAGTTTTTTTTATTTAAATATTTAATTTTAATGGATTTAAAATAAGAATAAAAAAGTATAAATAAACAACAAAGTTTTTTTTATCTAATTAACCGTGGCAAATTAATTATAAATTCTTTGATAGAATACCTAAAATGCATTTAACAGTTATTTATGCAACTGTACTAATAAAGGGGTATTAAAACACGAATGTGGGTTTGTGATGATAAGTATCACACGAGTGTTTTAATACCTAATTATGTACAGTTGCAAACAAGACTTTATCTACACCCATGATGATAGATAATGTATTCTTTAACGAGTTTTGAAATGGTGGCTTATAGGCAACATTGAAACAACCAGTGTCATGGTAGCCGTAATGTCCGAGCGAGGTCTTGTCGTCCTCGCGCTCGCGCGCGTCCGTCATAATATCACCCAGTTGAGTGTTTTAATGTAATAATACTGAATTCCATAAAGCTTCGTCCACACTTGTATCATTTTGGCGTATCAGATCACCGTATCTTTGTCATACATCGTCTCTTTAATACAGTATTACTCCAACGTACCACCAACTAAACTAGCGATGTATGCTAAAGATACGGTTATCTGATACGCCAAAATGATACAAGTGTGGACAAAGCTTAATGTAACTCCTTCGTGCGTGGGCGCGGGGAGCGCGCCATGCTCTCGCTCGGATATTGTGCTTACACTGGATGTTACAATGTTGGCAGTAAGCTGTTCCAGAATCTTTTATGCTTAGAGGATTTAAAGCATGGGTAAAGATAAACTACTAATATTACATTCTATTTATATAAACATTAACAAAACTTTAGGTACAATTCATATTTATAACTATAAATTAATAAAATCTGAAGAGGTTTGAATTATTACAGTTTTCCATATAAGGCACTTTCAGTCTTAAAAGTTAATTATAAAAAATACATCAAAAAATATTATAACATTATTATATTAAAAAATGCACTAAATTCCCAAATCCCATTACAAGCTATGTCTAGCTTATTTTTTTTTATCATTAACAATAATCAACGTAATTTGTATTTGGCATGAGTTACTCGTAACTGAATACTTTATTAATTTCTTTAATTTCAAATCCCTGTAAACAATAATTTCCAATAATACTCCGCCAGAGTAATTGCTTTTTCATCAAAATTCAAAAAAAAATAAATTTACCTTATGACTAAAGCACATAATATACATTTATGATATCTTATATGAACATAGTAAATAAATAGTGTGATTAGATTATACTTGTATCAATAGCATATGAAATTATTTCTTTAATTTTTTTTTTAATAAATAGCATTGGCACGAATTTACTTAAAACTATTACCTATCGACTATCACAATTATTATGAAGGTAAATAAGCAAGATTACTGCGTAACGCTTGAGCATTTCAGGCTATTACTCATCAATCATGTATAGCTTAAATTAATTTGAAAATGTTGCTTAAACTGAAATTGAAACTGCTCAATGTTTATTGCTCACACTCTCGGACTAAATTGAGCCAACGTACGTACGCACGCACCACAGGATAAAACATATTGTTGGTGATGATTACTGCTGTGCACGCACTATAGTGCGTTTTCACTATGATAAACATTAACTACAAAACGTAGAAAGAACAATCTATCTCATAAAAGGTTCATTTTCCTTTTTAAAGTTTGTAGAATGCATTTTCCTAAAACTCTTAACACAGTCGCTTTCCCGCTTCCTCTTGGGCTTTCAACAAAGGCATGCCTCATTACAATCAATAGCGCATGCCCATCTTCTAAAAAAAAGCCAAATTGATATAACATAAAGTTACAAGAGAAAGAGCACGGTTTGGATTAATAATGTACTCTATTGTTTGGAGGTAATATTGCATGCGTTTGACGCATAAAGTTAATATACCTAGGTATATTAACTTTATGGTTTGACGCAAGTTGAAAGTTGAAGCGACACCCGGTAAAGACAGAACAATCTTTTATTGGATGTCTGTGATATTTGGTTCGTTCGAAATTCGAACGTCCGCCACTTATATTGCGCATTGACTTGACACAAGGGATCAGACGCTTATCTATCATTTATCCAGACGCTTGGACGCCAAACAGTAAAGCGTGAACGAACTAAGTACTTCTAGTAAGACGCTTAGAATAAATGATTAACTTTTGCCTTATTATTAGGTACCACTAACATCTGTCATGGAGTAGCACAAGCCGTCTTTCAGCTAAGGACGTGCGAGGTAAATAAACGAAGAAAAGCTAAGCAACTTTCGACCAAAATCTAAAATAGGAAGTTGCAGAAACACGCTTGTATACCTAATTATACATTTTATAGAAAATAAAGTAAGCTTCACACTTTTCTCCGAGCCGAATCTGAGTGGGCAATCTCGCGAATCTCGCGCCACGCGCTCTTTTTTGGAAAACCAGCCTAGACGAATCTTTATAACAAATAAAATATATTTAAATTTTGTATGGGTTTGATTGAAATGCGCGAGCGCAGTCTTGTTAGTGCATTGATAGCGAACGGCTGCCGCGTGCAGTATAAGCGCTTCGCGCTGCAGCTCCGCTTACGACAGTTGTTTGTTGAGTTAGTTACAAAGTCGAATTTTGTATGGGCTTGATGTGCGCGAGCGCAGTCATGTTAGTGCATTGATAGCGAACGGCTGCCGCGTGCAGTATAAGCGCTTCGCGCTGCAGCTCCGCTTACGACAGTTGTTTGTTGAGTTAGTTACAAAGTCGAATTTTGTATGGGCTTGATGTGCGCGAGCGCAGTCATGTTAGTGCATTGATAGCGAACGGCTGCCGCGTGCAGTATAAGCGCTTCGCGCTGCAGCTCCGCTTACGACAGTTGTTTGTTGAGTTAGTTACAAAGTCGAATTTTGTATGGGCTTGATGTGCGCGAGCGCGGTCATGTTAGTGCATTGATAGCGAACGGCTGCCGCGTGCAGTATAAGCGCTTCGCGCTGCAGCTCCGCTTACGACAGTTGTTTGTTGAGTTAGTTACAAAGTCGAATTTTGTATGGGCTTGATGTGCGCGAGCGCAGTCATGTTAGTGCATAATGATAGCGAACGGCTGCCCCAGTATAAGCGCGCTTCGAGCCGCAGCTTTGCTTTCAGTACTTCAAGATAATGAACGGGCATCGGAAAACATAAATAATCGTCTAACATAACAAAGACAATTAACAAAAAGTAGTTTGCCCTAAAAGTTTTTTACAATTTCAACTCTATTGCAATGAAATAAATGTCAACGTCATTTCTAAGAAAAGCAAAACATGTTAGCCGATGCCCATTCTTTATCTTGAAGTATTGTATGACAGTTGTTTGTTGTATTTATTACAGAGTGGAATTTTGTATGGGCTTGAAGTGCTCGAGCGCGTAGTCGTGGTAGTACATCATGATGGCGAGCGGCTGCCCCAGTATAAGCGCGCTCCACACCATGAGGTTGCCCCAGCGCGCGCCGAGCCGCAGCTCCGCCCACCGCGAGATCACCGCCAGCGGCGGCTGCCCCATCATGCCCAAGAACGCCCAGATGCGGAACATTTGCAACGGAACGCTCACCTGGAACGATCGAACATTTTTCGTTACATTAAAACTTTTGAGAACAAGTGCTTTACAACGACGCAGCCAAAACTCCATAAAATCAAACTATTTGTTATATTTGACGACATGAGTGGTGCAGTGGTCAACATATAGGTACTATGCAAGAGGTCCCGGGTTCGATTTCCGGCCAGGCAGAAATTGAAATGAGGAATTTTAATTTCTGTGACGGGTCTGGGTGTTTACTATGTACGAGTATAGTAAGTATATGTTTAAAAGCATATAAGTAATATTTATCAGTTGTCTTGCACACACATTACAAGCTTTGCTTAGTTTGGGGTTAGAAGGCACTGTGTGAAATTGTCCAAGCATTAATTATTATTATTTATATTACTGAGTGCAAATAAAACTGCCAGCTATTACATATTTATGGTTAAAAAAGAAATATATAAACTAAATAAAATGTAAATACCTATCTACATTATCTTTGTTACGAAAGAAGTAATAACAAAAACTAACATTAAAAAAATTAACATTGCACATTCGGATTACCTTATCAGATAATGATTTAGATAAAAACACCGAAATGATAGATACTCATACTATAATAGCCACCATTATCAATCATATAATACGGGATCAGACAGTCACTATCACTATCAATTAAAAAACAACTTTGAATTCGTAATAAGTAGTTCTATTGACCAAATATAACTTCATAATTGTAATACACGTATATAGTTTACTTTGGTACTAATTAGTTACTTACATGTTTTTTTCTAATAAGTATCAATGTAGGTACCCTTTCAAAACGTAAAAAAAGAAGCGCAATCGGCAATACATAGGTATTTCAAGTACATAACAAATGCCACATGCATACAACAAACAAGCATGGCCTATCTTATGGTTACAGATTACCATGGCATTTAAAAAATAATTATGTTCAACTAGGGTGGCCAACTTTTCTGTATTTTACGAGACGTCCCGTTTTTCAGCTATCATTTTGGCCATGTCCTGTTTTTTACTTAATAAAATACAGGACATGGCCAAAATCTATTTATGCTGTTTATTTTTCCTTAAATTTTAGAACGCTTGAAAAATGAGCACCCTGTTTTGGTCACCGTAGGTTGAACAAAAATTTCACTTACCAAATACTCGTGGAAGAAGGCAGATATGAAGAAGACGACAGCGCTAGCAACGACCTTGCTATAGCCCTTCTCAGTAATAGGGATGTACACGTGTCGCACGGCCCACATGTGCACGGGCAGGTTCCAAGTACTCCAGAACACGGAGATGTTGTTGGCGTTCCACCAGTCGGCGTAGAACTTGCGGTCGGCGAAGTGGAGCAACTCTCCCATCAGGTTCAGGAACGAATGGAAACTTAGGTAGAAGAAGCAGAGCCATATCAAGTGGTTTGGTACCTGTAACGAGGACGCTTTAATGAGGAGTTTGTTAGCACTGCATGTTCTCTGGCGAATTGAGTTATAAGCTAAGAAAATGCTTTATTATTTGTTCAAGACACTTCACCACCGCTTCTACGTCAAAGCTGTCGGGCATAGTATTCTCCTTTGAAACGTGACCACGCCCTTACATTTTTGCTATTTGTAGTAGCACTTTCGCGCACGCCGCCGATTTCAATAATTTTCAGTAAGAGATAGGCCTACTTATAGCTTTGTTACTAGGCAACTGTTGTTATTTCCCGTCATTTAACTGAAATATCTAGGCAACAAATCTTTAGTAAGCCTATCTCTTACTGAAGATAGGTTATTGAAATCGGCCGGTGAATACAATTGCTTTAGACTTTCAAAACTTTATCAAGACTGGACGTAAAAAGCTGGTTCTTGAATATATGATATAGGGCTGAAGAAAAAAATTTGTTAATATTGGTTTGCTTATTATTTTAGAAAAAATGTGTAATAGCAATATTTGAACATTCAAGTTACGATTACGAGTCATTGAACGTCTTTTACAGGTGTTGTTCTACTGTCTCACGAAGACGGTTCGGCTTGTTGTTGTTTCGAGTTTCTTGCCGGTTCTTCTCGTTACAAGGTCTCCCGCTCAGGGTTTGCGAACCGATGGCGTAGCTTCTTTGACATTCACAAGTGCTTGTAACAGCCTAGACTGAATAAATTATTTTTTGATTTTTTTTTTTTTTGTTAGGCATGCACATGCACGTTATTTTAGTCTGCGTAACGAGAACGTGCAGACTAAAACATTGTGCATGTGTACGCCTAACAACATTCATACCCGAATCGCCTTCGTGAGATAAAACAACTGTAGTGGTTAAAGGTTCTAAAGGTATAATAATCCAACTTACTGAAAGCTTAAGCAATCTTTCAGTTATCTTGATAGGATGCATTTCAGAGAAAGGATCTACGGAATTGGTGACCGAAGGGATCATCCATTGCTGGAACAGCGCCAAGACAAGGTTCACACCGAACACCACTTCCAGTAGACGTTTCACCAAAAACCTTTTTCGGATTCTGCAACATGGAATATTTGTTTTTGTTAGGAACTTTAAATTGTAGCACAGAATACATTATAGTACAATTTAGGTAGTTAATTTGAAGCAAAAATAGTACAGTCAGTTCCAAAAATTGTGTTGTATGTACGGGTTGTACCTAAATTGAAAATTGATTAATTATCGTATCAATCGATACGATACAGAGCTCTTCTTGCCTGCCTAGCATGACCGATTTATATCGCGTGATATAGCGTTTTATCACGTTTAACTGTCAAAAAGACAAAGGAATTTGACAGTTCAGTGTCGATAAAATGCTATATCACGCGATATAAATCGGTCATGCTAGGCAGGCTGGTATCTGTCTACATGCTCAAAGCCAACTCCAAAACAAGTAGTCAGCCTTTAATTTTAGAATGAGTAATAATTGACGGAGGGAGGCGAACAATTTAATGCGCAATGATGCCAATGATCGTCGTGACGTGAGTGACTGAAACTTAGCACTGTCTGCCTGCCTAGCATGACCGATTTATATCGCGTGATATAGCATTTTATCGACACTCAACTGTCAAACTCCTTTGTCTTTTTGACAGTTAAACGTGATAAAAAGCTATATCACGCGATATAAATCGGTCATGCTAGGCAGGCTGGGATTATAATTATATCTTATTCATCTCATTGCAAGCGGAGTCACCTCCAATCCAATTGATTCAATGTATAAGTACTAATAAAGTTCTTGTTTCCTTTACGAAAGCATTAACTTCATTTCATCCATAAGTTAGTTCGCAGAGAGTCGAAAAAATCTGGGTTTTCTAAACTCATTACAAAATAGCGGCCCACTGATTATTTTACATCGCCATCCGGGCGCTCTGGCGCGGCGGCCCAAACTTCGTGCCTCGTACCAAAAAAACTAATAAAAAGAATAATCGTCGCCCGTCATACAAATTGCGATAATTAAAAGACAGTTTTCATAATAATTTATCCACTTTCAGCGAACATACAATAAAAGAAACATGGCATGCAGGACTAACCGTGTAGTGCGGGGAAAATTCAACTCATAGCAGAGCGTGGGAGCCAACAGGAAATAAAACAAGTCTTTGAGATTCAGGTTATCGGGGTACTTGACCAAGCGCGCCGCGGCGATCGCGTCGTTCATGTCATCGTCGAAACTCTCTGAGGAAAGGGACAGCATGCTTAGGAACACACACACACGCACATTATCAATACAATCTGTCATTTACCAGCTGGAATCAGCCTCCCAAACTTCATTACAGTCAGTCTCTATCGAAATATTTAACAAATGTTACTAAGTTGATGAAACCAGCTGAGCGACTACTGTAAAAATTATACATAAATACTTTCTCGAGAGAGAAAGTATGAGGCTTTATTTCTTTATTATTTTTTTGGCAACAAACCAATTAGAAAATTCTAATATCATTGCAACAAACAGCTAACATAAGACAAGGTAAGAACATAATTATATAATAAATAAATAAAATTTAAAAAAAAAGACAGGCTAAGCGACTCCGTCTTAAAAAACATAATAATTCTAGTCTAAAAGTTTCTAAAAAAGTTACAATACCTTTAACTATTATTTTCTTTGTACTATAGCGAGTAAATAAGTATGTATTTAAGAATGAAGAAAAAATCCAATAATTTTTGAGAATTAATCAAAATCTTTTTACTTATTCCAAGTTGATTCTTGTAAATCAATACTTGTGAGCTATAAACATTATAGTGTTCTAAATACTTAAATAAAAATATAACTAACTAACCGACACCTCATAAAATACAATGTTATCTTAGTTTTTCAATGTTAACCCTTCACCGACTATCAGGCCAGGCTATGAGCACCAGGGGCTGGTATTTTTTGTAGTCAATTATGCCAAGAGGA
Source organism: Agriphila straminella (assembly GCA_950108535.1). Taxonomy (NCBI): domain Eukaryota; kingdom Metazoa; phylum Arthropoda; class Insecta; order Lepidoptera; family Crambidae; genus Agriphila; species Agriphila straminella. The sequence continues at coordinate 11,278,776 of OX467308.1, forward strand.
TAGATTATAGGTGTTGTGCTATAATATTTCATAGATAGATTCTAATTATGTTGATGTTATATTTCATAAAAGTTTTTTAATTTACACGCGAGATTCGACGAAAATATTTTAATTATTAGGTATATCACTAAAGTATAAAAAGAAACAAGCAGTCTTTTAAAAATCCCTCTCACATTATATCATGATAAGAACAAAACAAGGAAAAGAAAGCATTGTGTGATAGTAAATAAGAATTAAACCAATGACCAATATGACCCACAAACCAATGTAATTTCGACACTAAAGATAATATTGCATTAACTGTAAAGATTGAGTAATATTATGTTAGGAGGGACAGAACATAATCAATTTTTAATTTAAACAAAATTACATTTCAATTGTGGTTTTAGTAACATTTCCTTGATTTATTTAAGTAAGTATTTTTATTACTTTCACAATCTTTTAATCTTGGCACAAAAAAACAAAAAAGCAGAGAAAGCAGAGAATTAAGAAGAAAGGTCAGAAGCAACAAACATTGTTGACTTACGCTCTTGTTCAGCGTGCATCAATTTGTCTGTGAATCATAAATAAGACAGCTTTAAAATATAATCAGTATCGATAATTAACTAGATTGTATGAGATGCCTGGATAGACTCAAACTTTGCTTACGGCCTGGACACGGGAATGGGCGATCGGCGCGGGCGGCACGACGACGAGCTCATTGCGAAACAGCCCCAAAGTAACGTTTGCAAATTTTCGTTATCGTTTCGCTTCGAAACATGTATGGATTTGACGTTTTAAATTTCGATAGTTAACGATACCTTATGTCAATCCCATACATGTTTCGAAAGCGAAGCGATAACGAAATGTTGCGAATGTTACTTTGGCTAGGGGGCTGATGGCGTGTGATGCGTTGTGATTGTAACCGCGCAAAGGAAAGATAATTCAAGCCTCGCGCCGCCGGTCGCTCCTGCGCGTGGCCAGGCTGCTTTAGGGAACTCTACATTATAGAGCCTGGAGTGGCTCTATCTACTCTGCAATGTCATTCCTAGCAACAAATCTGCTTATAGTCAAGAATACTACTAAAGAAAATGCTGAAAAAAAATTGATAATGATTTTAAACTATTTGTGGATCGAGGTTGGAAGATTATTTTTATTTTACTTATTATACATTAAGTATAGATATAAATACTTACTCCAATTAGGTGCAGACAAGCTCTGTCTTCTGAGTTTATTTTTTGCCAATTTACCCTTCATTCCAGAACGACACCAGTGATTTGTTTGTGTGTAACTCCATAGTTTCAAAAAGATGACTAGATAAATCATGCACACTGTTGAAATTCCCACTAAAATAAAATAAATTGTAATCACTATCACAAATACAAAAAATGGTATTAATAATTAAAATAAAAGTAAAAAAATACACTTTTGACTAGTAATAATAAAAAGTGTAAAAAATTATAAAGACTTATTATTATTTATATTTTAATGAAATACATAATGAAATTTAAGAAACAAAGGTAGGTATACCAATAAGTACAATGTAAAAGAACATACCAAAACTAAAATATGGTCCCTTATAGTGCAACACAACCACAGGCAAAATGATAACAAACAATATGTTTGACACTTGTAAGCCCAAACCAATTTTATCAGACAATATATCCTAAAAGAAAAAAAAACAGTCTTCAGTATGATCAAATAGCTTTATAGGAATAATTTACAATTTTAAAATATTGGGACCTACCACAGCAATGCCTTTTTCAATTAGTAGACTGGTTACAGCAGGTACCACACTAACTGAAATAATTATTAATATCTAATAAATCTTACTAAAAACAATAATTAAAGAAGATATTGAATTGGTAAAGAATAAGTTGTGAGCGTTATTACAACTTTTTCGGATTTTATTCCATGTGTGGAGAGTATGCTACTACTAGCTTTTGACGTGACAAGCTAAATATGCCTTGTTTAATCAGAAACTAATAAAGTTATTTAGAAAAGAGAAATGCCAGTGCATTTCTCAAAATATCAGTAAAACATAAACATAAAATGCTATGTTTATGTAACATAAACACCTAAAAATGATAGCTCTGATGTTGGTAATCTACTCCTGCGAGGTTGTTGGTGTCTTACAAATAACCCTGTATAGGCACATCACTCAAGTTATTAATCCACTTATATTACTGGACTATTAAAATATGCTTCCTACTGAGATGACTTCTGTGATCTGTGTCACATTCACTTACATATTAATAGTATGATTGAAGGGTACTGATGCTCATTGCCTTCATTATAGCCAGTCAAAACTATAATCCACTCAAGAGGGTTAACTCTGATACCATATCTGAAATAATTTTATTAGTACCTATTAATATACTAAATTATGGAGAACTGGATTACTTATAAATTCTATCAAGTTCAGAAGGACAGTACTTACTTCAATATGTTTTCAAGAAACAAGCGTAGACCTCCAATACTTAGCATAAGAAACCCCCAGTTCACCAGGCCAGTAAAGTCTGTAAACTCTGAACTCCATGAAAATAAAGAGTCTCTTGGCTTGTGTAATCTAAAACACATCAGTGATTTATCAGAGGATTAACAAATAATTTTGTTATAGAGGGTAGAACTTTTTATGCTCTCAAGAAGAGCTGAAGCTGTATCTTAAAGACAACTTCTTGAGCTTCAACTACACAATATGGACCAAAAGACGATTCTATTCTAATATGTTATGTTTATTTATTGCTTTTCATACTATATCCAAACTACAAGGACAGCCTTGTTAGCACACATATCGGCGCAGATAGGCTGGTCGGAGAGTCAGGTTCGGGGTGGTGTGGTCTAGTTGGAGTATAGACTTCGGGACGCCGGTACTTACGGTTTATCAAACTGAAGCCTGCGAGCCTTATTCTCTTTTTCAGTTATTTCTTCGGCTTTTGTAACACTTTGTGCTCTTCTATATCTTAGTGCCTTCTCTTCTGATTCTGTAGTCATTTTACTGATTTAACCTGTATACTTGAACTGATCAGCGTTTGAGCGTTTTCAATTCATTCGAACTCTACAATACATTCCTTAATAATAAATAAATTCGTAAAAGTAAAATGATAAACCTTGTACACCTTCAACTGTCAAAAAAATGTACCACTAACTACCACCATAGAGTTTTTATCCTAAAGAAGCTTCAACGTTTAGAGCGCCGGTTGTTTGGTTGTTTTTTAACTCGCTCTAAGGTTTGGAACGACCAAGAACTTTAGGCCGGCCAAACACAGACGTAATCCCGTTACGGAATTCCGAACACAATTTCGATAATGTATGAAGATTCCGTACGGAAAAATCCCGTCTGTGTGTGGTAGTCCATTGATTTGTATAGATTAGCTGGGTTGCGTTCAGAACGTTTGAGCGCCGGTTGTTTGGTTGTTTTTTAACTCGCTCTAAGGTTTGGAACGACCAAGAACTTTAAATGTCAATGTCAATACAAATTCTTCATTTTCTATTTGGAATAAGAATAATTTAAACTTTTCTTTATACTAAATCAAATAAAATCCGTTTTTTGAGGATCTACCATGATTATTTTAAAAATTAGACATAAAAACATCAAAAATACAAAATAATGTCAAATGACATTGACATTTTTTCTATAGACAAACGTCAGAGCGTTTTACAACCAACATTTTTGATGGTTGTTTGGTTGCAACGCTCTGACGTTTGGAACGACACGGTTGTGAAAACCGAACGTCACGCTCAAATGTTTGGAACGCCGTTAGAGAGTTCGGTTGTGGTTAGGTTGCACTCGGAGTGTAGGGTTGCGTTCAGAACGTTTGAGCGTCGGTTGTTTGGTTGTTTTATTACTCGCTCTAAGGTTTGGAACGACCAAGAACTTTAAATGTCAATGTCAATACAAATTCTTCATTTTCCATTTGGAATACGAATAATTTTAACTTTTCTTTATACTAAATCAAATAAAAGCCGTTTTTTGACGATCTACCATGATTATTTTAAAAATTAGACATAAAAACATCAAAAATACAAAATAATGTCAAATGACATTGACATTTTTTCTATAGACAAACGTCAGAGCGTTTTACAACCATCATTTTTGATGGTTGTTTGGTTGCAACGCTCTGACGTTTGGAACGGGGCCGGTTGTCAACCGAATGTCACGCTCAAATGTTTGGAACGCCCTTAGAGCGTTCGGTTGTAGTTAGGTTGCACTCGGAGTGTAGGTTTGGAACGCGCCTTAGGTTTGGAACGCGCCTCTGCGTTCGGAATCACGTATGTACGGAATTCCGTAACGTGATTCCGTCTGTGTGTGGCCGGCCTTAATGTCAATGTCAATACAAAGTCTTCGTTTTCCATTTGGAATACGAATAATTTAAACTTTTCTTTATACTATATCAAATAAAATCCGTTTTTTGAGGATCTACCATGATTATTTTAAAAATTAGACATAAAAACATCAAAAATACAAAATAATGTCAAATGACATTAACATTTTTTCTATAGACAAACGTCAGAGCGTTTTAACCAAACAACCATCAAAAGTGATGGTTGTAAAACGGTCTGGGCTTACCATCAGCAAATAAGAAACCGTTCAGTTCAAAAGCAGGCCTTAAAAAGGACTGCTTAAGGCCTGCATTCATACTAACCGTTGAGATCATGGTACGAAAAAGTAAGGCCGTTCAATATAAGCCCTGCTATAAGAGCTCATAGTAAGGCCCCCGAACGCAACCTCTGACGTTTGGAACGACACGGTTGTGTCAACCGAACGTCACGCTCAAATGTTTGGAACGCCGTTAGAGCGTTCGGTTGTGGTTAGGTTGCAATATTCTACACAATCAACAAAAACATCTCAACATTAAAAAAACGTATGATGATTTTGTTTCGCAAAACAATGTTTTGTTGGTTGTGTAGGGCAAAACACGCGCTATATCATTACCACCACCCACAGACAGACTAACTAAACTAGTGATGAGCCGCGGGTCTACCGCCCTCTATCGCTTTGACTCTGGCTTTGGTTTATGACGTCAGTGCACTTGTCATCGTGTTATGATATGACAAGGATGGACAGAGCATTGCTATCGCTCTGGCTAAAGCTTTGAGTTAGGCGGTAGGGCCCCCGATTAGCCGAAGAGCGATTGGCGTATAGTTTGCAGACTCACCATGGAATTAGAAGGTTTTGATTATGTCAAAAAATTGTTAGTAAATAGTGAGAAATAGTGAACCATAGCATATAAATAGTGATACTATGGTTTCGAAGATATTTGAGTATCTTGGTGAGGCTGCTATCTTGACGTCAAGCTAGCAGACACATTAAGAAATACAGTTCGTATCAATATGATTTATATGCCGAAAAATTGTTAGGAAAATAGTGATAGTATACGCAAAATTTCAATAATATTGCTTCAATACAAGCCGAGATATTACGGTCTCAAAGTGGGCTGCTAACTTGACGTTTCTGTCGATGGCGATTCCAGAGAAACGGGTACAAGTTTTAAACAAATAAATATATCAATAAATTGTTAGTGAAATAGTGATTCTTACGATATAAACAAAAAAAGAATTCTTTATTGCTATTTTCCAAAAATCGAATGTGAACTTCTACATAATACTCTGAATATAGGCTGTTGATCAATATTGAACTTTGCTCCACAGTAATAAGGTTTAAACTTGATTGCAATCATGAGGTGAGTACTGTCAAGCAAAAAAGTGAAATTTATATTTTATGACTGTGTCAATAACTAGTCATATCCTCGGTTGATATTGATTTGATATAAAAAATACTTTTCTACCTACTTTTTTTTCGTTTTTTTTATTAAATCTCATCAAGAAAAAAATGATTGTGTCAATATTCTACTCTTAGTTCATTTATTTAGTTATTTATTCGGGAAAAACTATTAATATTTTCTACTTATATTATCTACTTCCTACCTACTGATTACTAATTTAATTTTATATCTCAGTAAATAGGTACCTATCTACTACGTTAAATTTATAACTGAGAAATTGACATTCTTTTCCGAGAGATGGCGCTTCTTATTGTTTGTTGCCGCGTAGGTCAACCACCGGTTACCTACCTTGTGTATGAAATCTACAATCGTTTTTATTTTTGTTAATTTATTTTTAGTGTTTCATTCATAAATTGTAAAAAATATGTTTGTATGGTGGCGTTTAACGTGAATGAATATCGTTATTGTTTGATGACAACATTAAATTATTAGAACAAGTGTAATAATTATAAACTTTAACATAGTTATAAATGACTTATTCATTGTCTATGGTTTAGGTCAAGTTATTTTGCGCGAGCTGTAGTATATAGAAACACCGTGAGATGGCGTGGTTTTGTATACATAAGTGATTTCGGTTAACGACAATGGCGAAAAGTTGGTTATGGTTAAAGTTGTTTGGATTTGAATGGTAATGAGTTCAAAAAAAAATACATGAAGTGAAAGTTTATACCTATCGTTTAAAACATACAACCTACATTTTAAAGGTACGTAGCTTCTATTTTGGTTTTATAATAATTAATAAAATGTATAGGTATAATCTTGAGTTATGTAGATATTTTCTCAGTCATATCATGCAAAGCTTCTCCATATTTAGTAGGGCACAACTATATCACTCACCAACCAGGGCACGGGATCTCCCCTCGCCGCGGTTAAATATCATAATACTTAACTAAACATATCCCAACTATTCTCGAGACAATTACGGCCAAAAGACAAAAGACCTAGGTATTGTTTAGAATAACTACTACCAAATCAATATCAACCGAGGACATGACTAGTTATTGACACAGTCATAAAATATAAATTTCACTTTTTTGCTTGACAGTACTCACCTCATGATTGCAATCAAGTTTAAACCTTATTACTGTGGAGCAAAGTTCAATATTGATCAACAGCCTATATTCAGAGTATTATGTAGAAGTTCACATTCGATTTTTGGAAAATAGCAATAAAGAATTCTTTTTTTGTTTATATCGTAAGAATCACTATTTCACTAACAATTTATTGATATATTTATTTGTTTAAAACTTGTACCCGTTTCTCTGGAATCGCCATCGACAGAAACGTCAAGTTAGCAGCCCACTTTGAGACCGTAATATCTCGGCTTGTATTGAAGCAATATTATTGAAATTTTGCGTATACTATCACTATTTTCCTAACAATTTTTCGGCATATAAATCATATTGATACGAACTGTATTTCTTAATGTGTCTGCTAGCTTGACGTCAAGATAGCAGCCTCACCAAGATACTCAAATATCTTCGAAACCATAGTATCACTATTTATATGCTATGGTTCACTATTTCTCACTATTTACTAACAATTTTTTGACATAATCAAAACCTTCTAATTCCATGGTGAGTCTGCAAACTATACGCCAATGAAGAGCGAGTCAAGCAAGCAAGCATAGAGTACATTATATTATACTAGAGACTAGAGAGACAAGCAAGGAGGACTTAGTCTATGACCGACTCGAACACTGATTCGATACCTTCTTGGTTTAACCCATAGACTTAGAAAAATTTTCGCTACGCTCAAGGAGACGGACTATGGTGCGAGTGAGAAACCGATTCTTACGGCTTATGCCATGCTTATGCGATGTGTGAGAAAGAGTTAAAAACAAAATGACAGCAGAACCTGGCTTGACTTCATTTATCGTCTTTTATCATCTTGTCAAAAAGCGTCCACATTTTGATCGCGATCGGGTCGATTTGGCCCTTATAACTATATAAATCAATAATGGTATCGTGTTCTGTATTGAATTGTAATGTTACTTACGACAATATCCCAAATAAACACTCATTTCACAGGTAAATATGATTGTACAAGTACCATTTTCATATTGCTTATTTTAGTTGAATATATTCCCAAACACACTAAGTGAGACACTTAACTCATGCTATTAACCGTCTATTTTCTAAATAAAAGCTGATTTCTAAACCTTATGTGTTAGATAAAAAGATATTATGTCCGTGAACTTGAGAAAATACGACGTTGAGATTGATCAAAAATTATCGATATCGATACTAATGTCGATGATTTCCAATATAACTTTGTTTGTCTTTGTGAACACTGATAGTTTTATTTAAAGCTGCTTTTAACTCTAGAACCGTACTCTGGGGTACAAATAAAAAAAATAGCTTAAATTGCTATTAGTGAAATTGAAATTAACGTTTAAGAAACTTCTAGCATGACCGATTTATATCGCGTGATATAGCATTTTATCGACACTCAACTGTCAAACTTCTTTGTCTTTTTGTCAGTTAAACGTGATAAAACGCTATATCACGCGATATAAATCGGTCATGCTAGGCAGGCTGTACACGATGCCGCCGCCGCACCTCTACCGTCTTCAACCCTCGACCCGAGGTTACGTTCTTGGCGGCTCGTCTGTCGCGACGGCAACACCAATCGCGATGTTTGAGGTGGCAACATTTATCCAGTGCCGCCATAATTCTATTGTCAATGTCAAGTAAGCCGCCTTTTATTTTCTTCATGTCTAGTTGTGCTATATTGTTTCTCATGTCATAATACAAATGTAATGTGCCGTGCTGCAAGCTTCTATATTAAACGTGCCTGCCAACAAGTAACGAGCTCAGGAAACCAATGGAATATAAACGAGAGCTAAGTATTAGTATAGTACATGCAAACCATAACCTGTGTACATCTCATCTAATGTAATGTTTGTACGTTTGAGCCAATATGTAATCGCTAATAAAGTATTCTGAAATAAGTCCCGCGCTCCACGTTTATGGGTAAGTAACGTGGGAAGGACTCTGCAAATAAGATGTTATGTTACGAGCCACGCACCATATTGTGGGTAAGTAACGTGGACAAAGGTTTATTACAGCTAAGTATCTGTGTTTACAAGGGGTGCCAGTGTATCACGTCCCACATTAGTGGACAAGAAGCGTGGGCAAGACACTAGAAGCCTCCATGATCCATTGGCGTATAGTTTGCAGACTCACCATGGAATTAGAATGTTTTGATTATGTCAAAAAATTGATAGTAAATAGTGAGAAATAGTGAACCATAGCATATAAATAGTGATACTATGGTTTCGAAGATATTTGTGTATCTTAGTGAGGCTGCTATCTTGACGTCAAGATAGCAGACACATTAAGAAATACAGTTCGTATCAATATGATTTATATGCCGAAAAATTGTTAGAAAAATTGTGAATCGTATACCTACGCAAAATTTCAATAATATTGCTTCAATACAAGCCGAGATATTACGGTCTCAAAGTGGGCTGCTAACTTGACGTTTCTGTCGATGGCGATTCCAGAGAAACGGGTACAAGTTTTAAACAAATAAATATATCAAAAATTGTTAGTGAAATTGTTATTCTTACGATATAAATAAAAAAAGAATTCATCATCGCTATTTTCTAAAAATCGAATGTTAACTTCTACATTATACTCTGAAAATAGGCTGTCAATCAATATTGAACTTTGCTCCACAGTAATAAGGTTTAAACTTGATTGCAATCATGAGGTGAGTACTATCAAGCAAAAAGTGAATAGTACTGTAGCCCGCGGAAATCTAAATCACCAAAAAGGTTACCGCTTGTCTTTTTGTTATTGTTATAGATTTTGCAATATTGTATAATAAAACCGAAGTCTTAAAGATCGTAACCCGCCGTAACCATAGTTTGAGAAATACCCATTTAATCTTCAAGTTTTTGTAATAGAAATAAAAGATAAGTAAATGCGTTTTGTTTAATTTTTGCAATTTTTGTTTATGGACCAAATGAGTCTTAAAATCTAAACCGGCCACAGTAAAAGTCTTAAAATTGGTCTATGATTTGTTCAGAGAGCCTATTTTTAGTATAAGGAGTTGTTCCATTTTTGTATGGAGGCTAGGCCCATCTGGGTGACCCGTGGCCTACATTCATAAAATTATATTTTATGGAAAGAGAACAAAATAAGGAATCTGTCCATGTATAAATATATATTTTTAAACCTGCAAACATTTTTATTTTATTTTTAAAGTTGGATAATTTTAAAAAAGTGAACCCAGGAAAGAACGACTCCTTTGAAACGGTAACTCTAAAATGTAAATTATTATCAAAATGGCCGGACTACATCTGGTCTAAGAATGTATTGCCTACTTGAAAAAGAAGATTAAAGAAGAAGTTTTTTTTATCAATAAATACGTTAGAAAATGACATTTTTAATGTTTGTCTGTTGTTTCCACCACCCAGTTGCGAATCACCCCAGTTTACCGGCATACTGTGGTTGTACGAACCTGCCCGGACCAGAGAGAATATCGAAAAAAATCCTATACTTATGGAGCCCCTAGACGATCAAGCATTTCTTGTCAATCATTTACATTGCATTTACCATATGGGGGCGTGGCCTACTTTTGATTGGCCACGGTAATCTATCTATTCTGTGGTGCTTGTCAAGCATCGCTCCTAGACGATCAAAATGTGATTGACAAGCAATGCAATGTAAATGATCGACAAGCAATTTTGATCGTTTAGTTAGGAGGTCCATTAATTACAAATCTTATGGACTCCCTAAACGATCAAGCAATTCCCGTCAAGCACGTAAATTTTTCTGCATGTCAATCACATTTTGATCGTCTAGGAGCTGTTTGGCATCAAGCACAACTACGTGCTGGATACGTGCTTGATGAAAATTTGCAATGATTGTCAAGCACTGCTTGATCGTTTAGCTACATGCTTGAAGGTGTTACCAGGGGGCTTACCATCAGCAAATAAGAAACCGTTCAGTTCAAAAGCAGGCCTTAAACAGGACTGTTTAAGGCCAGCTTTCATACTAACCGTTGAGGTCATAGTACGAAAAAGTAATGCAGTTCAATATAAGCCCTGCTATAAGAGCTCATAGTAAGGCCCCAGTACAAAACTTCCATTCAGGATAAATATGTGGATACGTGACGCGTAAAAGCCGCCGCCGCCGCCGCGCCGCCGATACATGATTTTACCGTTCTGTTGGCACGGGAGTAATATGGTGAATTTTTATTCACTTTACGAAGATCTCCGAAATATGAGTACAGTTTTGTGATTACTTTCGGATGAGTTTTACGCGTCACGTATCCACAGTGTAGAGGTGCGGCGGCGGCGGCGCGGTGGCGGCATCGTGTACAGGAGCGCTTAGGTATGTTGATTTTTAATAAAAGTTTCTAATCCTTTCGTTAATTCATTTTTTATTGGGGTACAGCCGCGTACCCCAGGGTACCATTAATTTAATTTTAATATGGGTACGGTTCTTCTAGGGTTAACCGATAGTTTTCAAATAGTAAATTATACTTACTTAAGTACCAATTTAACAATATTTCCAGATTTTCTGTAAATCCATAGTGATTAACTAACTTAATCTAGATAAAAATAATAAGGCTGGGAGCCTCAAAGGAGACCTTATGAAATTATTTAAATAAAATTGTTCTCTTCAGAGGATAATAATGACACCTAAATGTTTCATTGAAGTTATACTACTACTTTATTACAATAATTAAATCTTGTTTGTGTTTTATTTATCAGAGCTATATCTTATGGTTATCGACAACCCAAAATGGACTTGAGCGCATCTCTAAACTTCACGCACACGTTTAAAAATTTACAAACACTAGCTCATGTCACTTTTGGTGTCGCCGCCAAGCAAACTCTGTCCGTCTATTCGAGTGGAATATTAAGTTTATGGTTTATCCACAGTTTTACAATCATAAATATTGGAGAATCATTTTAGTCAAGCACGTAAATTCAGCTTGTCAATCACATATTGATCGTCTAGGAGCTCTAGGAGCGATGCTTGGCTTGACAAGCAACACTGCGAGACGACACGGCACGGACCCACAGAGAAAGCTCTACGGACGGACCGGACCCTCCCTTACCCTACTGTCAATGTCAAGTTCTTGTCAATCAAAATAATCCTCTCCATCCGTATAATATTTTTTTAGTTCTTTTCCAAAGGTTAGACTAGGAGTGGGTTACATTTTGCCAGCGTAATGTGAGAAAAGTTATGTAAAAATAGCTAACAATCAGAAGGGATTGGTTATTCTCTTCTTAACTCCGCCAAGAGAAATATTATAAAATCAATATAATGAAAATTTGGACATCTGAACATACCTTCAAGTAAGTTTCCTCAATGAATGACGCAACATTAGAGATCTTGCTTTGTTAATGAGCAGAAAACTAAGTTAATTTTAATTGCATTACAGTCACCCTTGGGAAACAGTAGCCCAAGCAGCATGGCGGAAGTATCCCAATCCTATGAATCCAGCTGTCATTGGTACAGATGTGGTGGAAAGGAGGGTAGTGGATGGAGTATTGCACACCCATCGACTCGTAAGCTCCAAATGGTTTTTCCCAAGATGGGCTCAAGCAGTAAGTACCTACATATTAGTTTTATTGTATTTTGTTATGAATTAGGTATATTTATAAAATCTGCATCTTATTAAAAAAAGGTTTTTAAATTGCCTTGATATCTTATAGTATAAATACTAGATAGATTATAGATTTAGGAGATAAACTTAGTATTTTTTTACCCTTTTTTAGCTTATAGGCACTGCTAAAATATGCTATGCTAGTGAAAAGTCAGAGGTAGATCCAACACAACGTCTTATGACCCTGAAAACAACAAACTTGTCTTTTTGTCGATACATAGCTGTTGATGAATCAGTAAGATATGTACCACATCCAAAGGATCCTTCCAAAACGCTCCTCAAACAAGAGGCAGTAGTTACAGTTCAAGTGAGTATTAATTTAATTTATAGCTAACACTACATAAATGAACTACTTCAATAATAGTCAATAAACTAACAGAAAAAAACAAATATATAGAATACAGTATACACTGTAATAGATACACTTAAGTCATATCAATCACTTACTGATATGATAATGAAGCAGTTCATGATATATGAAACTTCATACAGAATTATATCATATTTCTTTGTGATAACATAGCACTCGTAACTGAACAAAGCATGACCAAAGTCCAACCTGATTTTGATGCACAGCCAATTAAATCAGGAAATAGAACTATTGCTTTCTTGGTTTTATATATAAGATGAAGAAATGTTTGTTGCAATGCAATTTAGTAAGAAATATTTTGGCACACTTAATCATATCATTTTGTTTTGTTGTCAGTTTATAATTTCACATCACTAATTGAGTTTAATTTTAAATTATTGTATAAAGAAAATACAGGAGAAGAACATGCCATTTATGATGTTAATAACCTAGATTGTTTTGTTAATATTGTTTTCTGAATAGTTAAATTGCATAGGTAGTCAAATAATATGAAGTTGCTACATTCTGTCCCCTAGAATGACCACCGACACGCAATATGATAAAGCAATTTATCACGTTTAACTTTCAAGAGACAGTTGAGTGTTGATAAAATGCTGTAATACCCGTTAGGGGGGCTGTATTAGTTATGGTAGGAGCTAAAAAAAATTTAATCTCTTAATATTCCACTGACTGACCAATGATTTGATTAATGCTTCATAGATAGAAAAAAAAAGTAATTTTACTCAGGGTAAAAAATGCTCTAAATTCATTTTTCTGAAGCGATATCATTTTTAAGTATATGGTAGACATTCTGAATTATAAATCTCGTAATGTAAGTTCATTGCCATAGCAGACCAGAAAAATTAAGTTCTTTGTGGGCTTGGTTAAAACAAGCTTTTAATAATATTTTACTACTTTGATATTAATTTTTAACAATTACTATTTTTATTTTTCAGGGAGTACCTTTAAGCAGTTACATGGAAGATTTATTGGCAAACAAGATTTCATTAAATGCTGGCAAAGGAAGACAAGCTATCGAGTGGGTCATAGGGAAAATTGACTCTGAAATAAAAGAACTAGCCACTTCAGCTTGCAAAAGCACAGATGAATTGCTATCACAGACTAAGAAATCCCTTGATGACATCACATCTACAGCGAGAAGATCTATGGATGATATATCTACGAAAGCAAAGCGATCATTGGATGATATTGAGAAATTCACAAAGGCCAATGCAAATCAACGAAGCTGAAAAGAGGAGTGACTTCTGTGTTTTGTTGAAATGTGTTGTCTTTTCACACCTACTAAGGCATCCCATACTATATTACCTGATTTGTCATACTTTTTACTCATAATGAGGAATGTAACATTATACATTAGTAGTTTATTTATTATCATAGCACAATTTGTTATTTATCATTTTTATAGTGTTATGGCGTGAATATTGTCGAAGTATAAATAATTGTAAATAATACATTAAAGAATCATTCCTGATGGGATAAGTAACTTTGAATTATAATGACTTTGATATGAGTTTCCAAGTATATTTTATATTGTGTTTGTGGGTATTTTTTTAAAGATAATAACTTTCTTTCACTTCATTGAATGGTTTCTTGTTATTACATTAGTGCAATGCTAAATAATATATCAAAATTAAGTAAACTTGGTGGATGTAAATTAATCTTATTCACTACCTGTTTCACTGCTCTGCTGAACTAAAAACACAGTATTTATAACAAAATGTTATTGTATAGATGTTTGTGATGCAATTTGTTTTTGGTAATACATGTGTTAAGTGCTAAAGTTGCTTTTTAAATATTCATTATTTGCAAAAGTTAGTGGCATTAATCAACTTCATAGTCTGTTAATTACATAATTTCAGACAAACTTGTTGAAAATATATGCATTGATCAGATCATATTTCTAAAAATTACCTTTTTTATTTTATTTTCCTTTACTTCTTACTTTAGAATTATTTTGAATCCAAATGATTTTTTGGAAAAAAAAGTTATTTTTACTTCTAATACAATTTTTTAAATATGTTTTGAGGTCTTGCTTGCTAGAACTTGCGTCTACTGCAGACTACAGTAGGTATAGTATATTTTTGTGCTAAGAAGAATAGGTATCTCAAATCTATGATAGAGCAAAAGTAGCAGCTGTAGAGTTAGTAGGCAACAACATAGCACAGAAGCGCCCTCAACAGAGATAACAGAAGAGATATTCTCTATTATGGGAATAACTGTGTCTTTTCGTCTTCTATTGTTTATGTTTGGATCAAAATTTATCGATTTATGTAGTCTAAGTATGGAGTTTAGGACATATAGTTTTCTAACTGTCAGGAGTTCGGCAAGAGTGTATAATTGAACTGTTGAAAACTTGTAAGGAAGAGAGTACATCACTTTGAGTAAGGCCCTTTGAGTTCTTTCTATTTCCAGGAATTTCGTCTTACAGGCCCCACCCCAGACTGGAATACAGTAAGTTAGTACGGATTGCGCCAGTGAAACATAGATACTGTTGAGTAGTTCTCTATTTGCAACGTGTCTAAGTTTTTTAAAAATACCCATAAGTTTTCTGAGCTTAGACATAATACTTTCTAAATGTAAATACCAGGATAGCCGTTGGTCAAGTATAACTCCTAAATATCTAGTTGAGTCAACCTTTTTAATTGTCTGACAAGAACATGAGCAAGATGGATTTTGATGGTTCCAACAGTCATATTTGGAAATCATTTTTCGGTTGAGTTCTTTTGGTGATAGTGAAACATGTAATTAGTTTTGGATACGTTTAAGGTGAGGAGGTTTGTATGCAACCACTCTGCTACCGTACGTAACCCAGTTTCTGCAGTACTTTGCACTTCTGCCCATGTGTCTCCAGAAAATACTATGGCCGTATCATCGGCATATGAAAATATATTTGCGTTATGTAGTTTTAAATTGCAAAGTTCATTTATGTAGGTACAGCAGAAATAAAGTCGGGCCCAATACACTCCCCTGAGGTACACCATAGGGTATGTTTGCTAAGTCACTAGTGTAGCTCCCCAGTTTAACTTGTTGTTTTCTGTTATGCAAGTAACTTGTTACTAGAGCAAGTGGAGTACCTCGAATACCATATTGTTCGAGCCTGTCTACAAGAGTGGGGACAGAGACGGTGTCAAAGGCTTTTTGTAGGTCAAGAAACACTGTGAGACATTTTTTGCCACCGTCTACATGTTTTACTATCAACGACGTTAATGCGGTAACTGCATCCTCGGTAGATAGTCCATTCCTAAAGCCGTATTGTGAATTTGACAGGATGTTGAATTTGTTTAGGTAGCTTATTAACCGTATATTTATGAGTTTTTCAAGAACTTTAGAAATGGATGTCAAAACTCAATCATCATCATATCAGCCGCACGACACCCACTGCTGGATATAGGCCAGGCCTCCCCTAAGGATCTCCACGACGATCGGTCCTGCGCTGCCCGCATCCAGCGGCTTCCCGCGACCTTCACCAGATCGTCGGTCCACCTTGTCAGGGGCCTACCCACGGAGTGTCGTCCGGTGCGTGGTCGCCATTCCAGAACCTTTCCGCCCCAACGGCCATCGCTTCTTCTCGCTATGTGTCCCGCCCATTGCCACTTCAGCTGAGCAATCCTTCGAGCGATGTCGGTTACTTTAGTTCTCCTGCGGATCTTTTCGTTTCTGATTCGATCAGGCAGGGAAACGCCGAGCATGGCTCTCTCTTTATTGCACGCTGGGTGACCTTGAGCCTCCTTATGAGACCCAGTTAGCGACCACGTTTCACTGCCGTAAGTCATCACTGGCATGGCAACACACACTGTTCATAGACTTTCGTCTTGAGACACTAAGGTAAGTCGGACGCGATGATTTTTCGAAGCTTCCAGAATGCTGCCCACCCGAGTTGGATTCGACGAGAGATCTCTTTCTCGAAGTTGGACTTACCTAACTGGATTGCCAGTCATAGTTATACGTAATGGTCAACAACTTCAAGTGTAGTGTTTCCAACATGAACTGGAGAGGGTACACCGTACAACATGGGCACTTGACATAATTTTCGTCTTATCCATGTTGAACCCCATTCCCCCGCAGGAATGATATAAAAAAAGTTACTGATATACCTTAGGTTAGGTAAGGATTGTCCCGCGTAGTAATGCTACATCGCGTAGGTATCACTAGGGAACACTGCTCTAGAAATAGCTAAAGAGGTGTTTGATGGCGCAATGGCTCACCGCATTCAGCCTGCGATTCTGCCCACGTTGCCCGTTGTTATGATGTACCTATGGTGATGGTCCATTCTCCTTATCTGTCCATATTGATAGATGGCCTGTGATAGCTGACAGCGACTAATTCCGAAAAAGTGGGACTAACGGCCGAATACTCAAAGGCTTCTTAGCTAAAATCTTAAGTTAAGGTCTCCTTAACTTTAAGGAAGCTGTCAGTTTCATAGAGTTTCTGTCGAATCTGACAACTTTTTTGTATTTAAGGTGGCCTTAACTTTAAGATTCGTTTGAGTATTTGGCCGTAAGTAATTAAGACTAATTTGGGAGAAATTTTCCATCTTAGTCAGAATTGCGGTTTTCAAAGTGGTCCATGCCAAGATGTAGGACACTGTATGGGATGATATACAAATTGCATATTAAGAGGATTGTCAACCACGTGGTCTCCATACAAACGGCGATAACGTTTCCCACCCTCTAAACCTTAACCTACAGCAATGAATTTTTGGTATGTTTTTGAAATGCCTAAAAACTAGGGCTGTACGTTTTGATTTTTAAAATATTCATTGTAGATTTGAAAATATTGGCACTTCTGTGTTTTGTATGAAATCACTAAAATGCAAATATTTCGAAATCTATTATAGATATTTAAAAAATCACAACGTACAGCCCTAGTCGTTAGGCATTTCAAAAAAATACCAAAAATTAATTACTGTAGTCACTTCTCAAGCTTACGCGCTCACATGAAATAAAACACTTTTAACGGATACTAGCGCGGTTTTATTGAAACCGTACCAACTAATTACCAAAGTACTTTCAATAAAACCGCGCTAGTATCCTTTAAAAGTGTTTTATTTCATAATTACTGTAGGTTAAGGTTTAGAGGGTGGGAAACGTTATCGCCGTTTGTATGGATACCACGTGGTTGACAATCCTCTTAAGATACAATATAAACTGTCAAATGAATACGATTGAATTTACGCAATCGCCTAGCTCCGCTGCGTCAAGCGGGATCCCGCCGCCGCGGGTATACGGCGCAGGAATATATAGATTGCTGGTTTTTGACGGACGGATGCTTGCGCAGTGCATGAGTAAGCTCTAATCTATGTCGCCCCGCGCGCGTGTCCCGCTTGACACAGTATCCACAGGAGGTGCGGCGGCGGCGCGGTGGCGGCATCGTGTACAGGAGCGCAAACAACTGTACCTTTTTTCGAATTGTTTACATAGGTACAAAGATGAGTTGTTGTGTGAATAATGATCAACTCTGTAAATGACTTTACTTTTGAGATTTGTATTAACAAAAATTTTACTTACATAAACACAAAAATATTAGGTACTGTATAAGGCGGACGGTTTGCCGTAAATAAAAAATCATCAAGCGTGTGTGTGTGTGTGAAATATGACTTTAAAAATAAATGTTAATTCAGTAGTAGTGTTGTTTGTTTCTAACTCAATTACACCACCAACAAATCCTCAGCATATCCTCAGTCTTGTTGTGAATAGGGGTAGGTGTCCCGCATTGACTTATCATAAAGTTGGCCGCCTTAATATTGTACCTATTGCTAACTAGTGAATAAAAATGTGATAGATGATGTTAAAACTCACTCTGAGGTAGCCTACTAACCATGTACTGCTTACCACAAGTCTGTATTAACCAATTTAAAGTAGGTACCTATATGTAGGTAGCATGACAATATTACATTTTATACTTATACTAGTTACATATACCTACTTCTAAATACATATATTGGCTAACATTTCTCAACTATAAAATTAATAACATGCAAGTATTTTACATAGGTAGGTACTTGTCAAAATTATGATAATATGATAGAGCAGAGTAGGACACCTTTTAATCCATTTTTAATCAAAGAAAAATAATATCAATGTCAATTTATTACCAACTTTATTTTTATTGAACAGTTTGTTTCAGAGGTGCAGCACCTAATAAGATACATCACTGTAATTCTATAAGGGAACGTACCCATACTACGCGTCCCATTTTTTACCCCCCTCCCCCCTTGGTGATCAGTAGTAGTATATTCCCCTATACCCCTCCCTTGCCTAGTTTTCACGTAGTAATTCTTAGATAATGGTTTTATATCATGTTTAATAGAAATTAAAAAAAAATGCTTATATTTGTCTTTGTATAATAATAATAAAATAATAAAAAGTTTATTGTTCACTCGATTTACAAATTTAGACATTAGCTTATTATAGACAGGCTCAGAAATATTTTAAAACTTAGGTTAACGTTGGCAGCTGCAGCTGTATTAGTATTAACGGTGTCACAGCTGTTCATTAGTAGCTGTGGTATTAGTACGGTGCTTGCCACGTAACGCCAAGAGTGTGTGCCATAATTTTACATACAAGGAGGACTTTTCACAATGACAAAAAACTGTAGTCTCGATAGATGGCGTTGATAAAAATAGGTGACAATGTGATTTTTTTACTAAGCTTCGAAGAGTATCAACACCATCTAGTGAGCCAAATAGTTACTATTTTTAGGCTTCGAAGAGTTTCAACACCATCTAGTGAAGCAAATAGTTACTATTTTTATTTTTTAAATGTCACTTTAAAAACCCTTATGAGAAGTGAAAAAATGTATCAAGAAAACATTTTTCGCTGCGTCGCGCCATATTTGAATACAGCTCGAAAAAGAACCAAATTTCCATAGAGAGGATATTCACCACAGAGGAAATAAACGTGACAAAACCTAGACCCCCCTCCCCCGCCCCTGTGACCAAGCGTGGTATTTTAAAGACCCCCCTCTTAACGGGTCACGTAGTATGGGTACGTTCCCTAATGGTAAATAAGGTTTTAGAACAAAAAAAATTTCTACCATACAAAAAAAGAAAAATACACATTGAGTACTACGCGTTCACTTCATCATTGCCGCTACCTAGCGGGCCCGCTTTGTCATACCGCACCCCCTGCGTCGCCTTGCTAGTACGGCTAGCAATGCAAAGCTTAATTTTTGTTTCTGTTCATTTAATCATTACGTTCGTTATTTGTGTCGTTTTTATGATTAAATAAAAGAGTAAAGTTCCTACATAATGGCGAACCTTACTTGTTATATAAATTAATGACACTCTTTGAATAAGAAAAAAATGAAAAACATGATTACTTTTTTGTCTACAGTACCGTTAGCTGTGACGTCATAACGGTCGTCAGCAGCAATGACGAAGTGAACGCGTAGTAAGTATATGTGCCAAACAGCGATCCTGTACATCGATTTGCTGTTTTTTTTGCATACAACTAGCACTAAAGGTAAGCTTGTTATACCACAATCAATGCAATATTCTAAAAAGTGACTCTTCGATTATCTTTTCTACCAATACTATTACATAATGAAAGTATCTTGCATTTTCTACCAATAAACAAACATTATTTGAGATTATACATTATATTTATATCAGGTACTGGTCCCAGAAGATGTCATGTTGCCATTAGGCACAGATCCAGGACCAGTTCTACCAGTGGCTGCTAAATGAGAGGCCTTGAGGCGGTCAAGTTCATTCACCCATGAGCGCACATGCTCCAATCTATGCCATGCCATTTGCAGGACCTTCTGAGAAGCGTATCCAGATCCTTCATGAGGCTGTCCAGTGGACACTTGCGTCAAATAGTTAATTTGATCACTCAGTTTTGATTCAACCTGGTTAAGAGTTCTCAAGAATTGTGAAGTATTTGTCTCGGCTTGTTTCTGGCCCGATTTTTCTTTACTAAGTTCTAGAAGAGCTTGAGCTGGAACAAATGGTTTATATAATAATTGAAGAAGAAGTAAACTATCCGTAATCCGTAATACCTTACATACCTGCACATTGTAAACAAGTTATAATATCCTTTTCAATATCATCTAGAACTTGTATCCTTTCCATTGGGCCAGCCATATTCCGTGTTCAATGTTGTAAAGACTGCATTAGAAATGCGAAATAGTGTTTGTGGGGTTGTGGGTAGTAAGTAGGTAATTAGTATACCGCAGATTGTAAAATCTAGTGATTTACTGATTTGATTATATTGCTTAGTCCCGGATTGGAAGAGGTCGCGATAAGCAAACGACTATCTTTGTAGGTATCGTATCACTCACTTAACGAATGAATGTATAAATAATAATATAATTAAATGAATTGGTTTGGTCATTTTAATTTTGATGTTGAAAAGTCGATCACAGAGGCCACAGTAGGTATAGTATTGCTTTCTCTGTGACTGTGACAGTAGGCTTGTTGAAAAAATATCGATATATCGATATTTTACCCGATATATTTTGATCCGATATATCGATACAAAATAACCAATATTAAGTCCTTTATTTAAAAATAAAATAAAATTTAAAAATAAATTATTCTACAGCTCAAAAAAAAATATCGAAAATGGTATCAAAATCGATATATTTATTATTATCACATCACTCAAAAGTCGCTAGAATGACGGAGCGGGATGCTTGCTGGAGACCTTTGTACGGGCATCTGCCTCCAATTTTTCCATTTATTTTAAATCATATCTAGAAATGGTTTAATACTAATAAAAATAACTATGGAAGTTGGATAGTAAAAGACTTAAAGATTGAACAAAACCAAATACTTCAGTATGTTGGAAGAAAAATTGATATTCAAGAAAATCTAAAAATTCTATTGAGATTTCTGAGCTAAGCTGCACTAAATACATTACTTAATTATTTTAAAACTGCATATGTTCTCTGAAAATTTGACCGATATATCGATATTTTTTTCGCGATATATCGAGGCCGATATTGATATTTTTATAAATATCGTTGTATCGATATATTCACTTTCGACATCCCTAGGCCACAGACACAGACAGAGGAAATACGTAGTATCTCTTATTAGTCTGTGGAGGAAATATTCCAATCCTGCGGGTCTACCGGCTAAAAACAATGAAGTTAATGTTAACTGTAAATAGGTGATACATTGCTACTTTGTTTTGGCACAAATAAAAACTTACCAAAGAAAAGAAGCAATGTATCACATACTTACAGTTAACATTAACTTCATTATTTTTAGCCGGTAGACCCGCTGTCCCTAGCATGACCGATTTATATCGCGTGATATAGCGTTATATCACGTTTAACTGTCAAAAGAACAAAGGAATTTGACAGTTGAGTGTCGTTAAAATGCTATATCACGCGATATAAATCGGTCATGCTAGGGACAGGATTGGAATATTTCCTCCACAGACTAATAAGAGATACTACGTATTTCCTCTGTCTGTGTCTGTGGCAACCTAACCACAACCGAACGCTCTAACGGCGTTCCAAACATTTGAACGTGACGTTCGGTTAACACAATCGTGTCGTTCCAAACGTCAGAGCGTTGCAACCAAACAACCATCAAAAATGATGGTTGTAAAACGCTCTGACGTTTGTCTATAGAAAAAATGTCAATGTCATTTGACATTATTTTGTATTTTTGATGTTTTTATGTCTAATTTTTAAAATAATCATGGTAGATCCTCAAAAAACGGATTTTATTTGATTTAGTATCAAGAAAAGTTTAAATTATTCTTATTCCAAATAGAAAATGAAGAATTTGTATTGACATTGACATTTAAAGTTCTTGGTCGTTCCAAACCTTAGAGCGAGTTAAAAAACAACCAAACAACCGGCGCTCAAACGTTCTGAACGCAACCCAGCTAATCTATACAAAGCAATGGACTACCACACACAGACGGGATTTTTCCGTACGGAATCTGCATACATTATCGAAATTGCGTTCGGAATTGTTTCTTAATATTATCACCCTTTTTACCCTTAGATTTTTTTATTTTAATTTTTTAATATTTAAAAACGTAAATTAACATTTTATATTTTTAACGCGTGCAGGGGCCTTACTATGAGCTCTTATAGCAGGACTTATATTGAACGGCCTTACTTTTTCGTACCACGATCTCAACGGTTAGTATGAAAGCAGGCCTTAAGCAGTCTTTTTTACGGCCTGCTTTTGAACTGAATGGTTTCTTATTTGCTGATGGTAAGCCCCCAGGACGTTTGAGCGCCGGTTGTTTGGTTGTTTTTTAACTCGCTCTAAGGTTTGGAACGACCAAGAACTTTAAATGTCAATGTCAAAACAAAGTCTTCGTTTTCCATTTGGAATACGAATAATTTAAACTTTTCTTTATTCTAAATCAAATAAAATCCGTTTTTTGAGGATCTACCATGATTATTTTAAGAATTAGACTCAAAAACATCAAAATACAAAATTAGCATGCTCATTTCGAGTATGCTTTAAAAATCAACAGGCGTGCGATTTTTGAGCATGCTACCTGTGGCGCGGGTGGAAGGGGGCGTGCTTTAAGCACGTCTTAACAGGTTTGCTTATTGAGCATGCTAGTATCGATCAGTCGTTTGCAACAAGTGCACAATTTCACGCAAAATGTCTCGCTGGGGCGACGAAGAAACGCTCAAATTTGTAATTTTATATAGAAGAAATAACGAGTGCTTGTGGAATCCCCGCATACAACACTGCACTTGCTCCAAAGTCCTGTCTTCTAGATATCCAATCACGGACCCAAATCTTTCTCTTTCTTTTCTTTTTTTGACGAGCTGATATAAGCTTCTGGATGCATTGCATCGCCAGCAAAAGGATGATCTTATTTAGCTCCATACGGATAGCGGTTTGATTATTTGAACTGACAGAGAGCGAGGAAGCACGCTATAAAATGGCATGTGTATTTGAATGTTTGCTTTGAGCATGCTTATTCAGGAGCATACTTAAAACTAGCATGCCTATTGCTAGCAAATGTAAACTGCTCATACTCAATAGCACGGTTTTAAGCATGCTATTTGAGAGCATGTGTAACAGTAGCTTAAACTTTATGCCAAATGCTCCAAGCAGCAATGGAATGCGATGCACCCGCATTCTAGTGAAAATTGAAACAATATCTACCGCTAAACTATTCAAAACTTGACACTGGCAAAAACTACTTCCAAGAAGAAAGTAGATTGCCATAAAAAAAATAAGAAGAAGAAGAAGACGTGGAAACTGACACTTGACATTGACAATTTGATTTGACAAAATCATTTTTCGGCTACGTTTCTCGGCCATTTTTGTTGCGACTCTTCAAGAAGATGGTAAGTTTCGAAGTTTAGTTTACATCTTTAAAAACAAATTTGATCTTTCAATATTATTAGAAGATTAAGTATTCTCAGCTTAGTGCTATAACTTTGAATATTTTCTGAATAATCATTTTTTGTGAAATAGTTTCGAGTCGTGTCATTTTAAAAAGCATATGATGAACAACCTATATTATTATTTAAACGGTTAGAACCTGAATCTATGTGAAGATTTTCTAGGGCGGACTGATGCTTTATTTTCGTTTAAGCATATTTTCTATGTAGTGCTCGTGAAATTTCATTTGAATCGTGTTTTCAGTCGCATCGGAAGTTTTCTGCACCCCGTCATGGGTCCATGGGATTCTACCCCAAGAAAAGATCCCGCCGTCATCGCGGTAAAGTGAAGGCGTTCCCTAAAGATGATCCCAGCAAACCAGTGCACCTTACAGCTTTCATCGGCTACAAAGCTGGTATGACCCACGTGGTTCGTGAACCCGATCGTCCTGGATCCAGTAAGTTAACTTTCTTTAGGTGTACATGTATCATCTAGGTGAGTGTATAGAACTGTAAGATAACCAAATTTTTCCTGGCTTCCAGAGATAAACAAAAAGGAGATAGTCGAAGCTGTGACAATCATTGAGACTCCGCCTATGGTGGCTGTGGGCGTGGTGGGTTACGTCGAAACTCCACATGGCCTCCGTGCTCTGCTCACTATCTGGGCCGAGCACATGTCTGAAGACTGCCGACGCAGATTCTACAAGAACTGGTAAGAAACCCATTAGATCAGAGTGTATTTTTATCTGACTTATGTACAATATCCTTTTGTGTATATACAACTAGTTATTATGCAATTCTAACTTGCATAATAACTAGTTGTCTAATTCTAGCTCCTGTGAACATCGCATAAGACGCTGTGCAATGCATAACACAAATTCGATGTCTGTGAAAGAGATCGAATAATAGTCATAAAGTTTGAATTGTATAATATCACTGTAGTTTGTAACTTGTAATAATAAGAATTTGAATATGTAACTAATAAAATCTTATAGCTCTCCAATCGCTGGATGAGAGCCATCACTAAATATGCCAAGAGCATGTTGGTTACCAAAACAGTCTCCGCTCAACGATGAGGCTGCTTGGTTTTTCTTGCAGCTCCCACTTTACAATGTGATTCAACCAGGTACAAGTGCAAGAAGAAGGCATTCTCTAAGTCCAGCAAAAAGTGGCAAGATGAACTGGGTCGTAAATCCATTGAGAAGGACTTCAAGAAAATGATCCGCTACTGCAGCGTTGTCAGGATCATTGCCCATACCCAGATGAAGTTGCTGAAGCAGCGTCAAAAGAAAGCACACATTATGGAGATCCAAATCAATGGTGGCTCAATTGAAGACAAAGTAAAATGGGCTCGTGAACATCTTGAAAAGCCAATCCCAATTGACTCTGTATTTGCCCAAGACGAGATGATCGACTGTATTGGTGTCACTAAGGGCAAGGGTTACAAAGGTATGTTATAGACATCCTGGATTTGTTAAACATAATAAACTTATAATTATTTAACCTATTAAAATAATTAATTTTAAATCCTTATTTAAAATACTTTTCTGTTATTTGTTACAGTCATTTAGTTTTGACAAATCCTCGAAATGCTAATTTCTATAAATCTGGTCGCATGAATTTGTGAACTATCGTCTGTTTATCTTTACTTGTCTTTAGTAATAATTTTTTGACATAATTTTCATATTTTTTCTAGAAATTGTTGTTTTAGTAACTTTATCAAGTTAAATTAAACAGACTTATAGCTAGGCTTATCCTAATTTTAATAATAACCTTGTAAACAATGTTTACCATTAATTTATAGGTGTAACATCCCGTTGGCACACCAAGAAACTGCCACGTAAGACACACAAGGGTCTTCGTAAGGTTGCTTGTATTGGAGCGTGGCATCCTTCTCGAGTGAGCTTCACCGTTGCCCGCGCTGGTCAAAAGGGCTACCATCACAGAACAGAAATGAACAAAAAAATCTACCGCATTGGACAAGGTATAGGCTTTATTTACGATATTATTGCTGATCCTGAGTTTGGATTATTGAGAGATGCTAGATTTTAGCCTGGCCACATTTGGTAGTTAAATGAGGTAGTTTATTTATTTACATATTTATGTAATGGCTTTTATTTTGTTGTACACAAAATCTTATTTATATTTGTAATTTACCAACTTTTCATAGGAATCCTTTCTAATTATAAGACCTAAAAATGTACCCCAATCAAAAGCAAATAAATATATTCTATTCTATTGTAGGTATCCACACCAAGGACGGTAAAGTCATCAAGAACAATGCTTCCACTGAGTACGACCTGTCTGAAAAATCAATTACTCCAATGGGTGGTTTCCCTCATTATGGCGAAGTCAACAATGACTTTGTCATGCTCAAGGGTTGCTGCATGGGACCTAAGAAGAGGGTTATTACTTTGAGGAAGGTGAGCATCAAAGTTTTTTCATTACAACCTGGTCAAGTTAACTTTGCACCTGACTCAAATGAATTTTTCTCACACAAGACTAATTTTTGGGCTAATACTTTAATGGCTGTGTAATTAATTGCTTAGATTAAATGGGCAATATGATAGTGGAGTGATAGAACATGGTAAACAGCACTTGCAGCACAATGTGATGGAACGATTATAAGAAAACGTCGCTTTCGACTCTGGTACTAGACCTGCCTTTCTATTGTCTAATTTTAAAATCTAGCGCAATCGCTTTCAGGATGAAACACATTGATGCTTTTTTTGGCACAAATGAAAACTTGCCAAAGAAATGCAGCAATGTGTCAGATCCAACTGTCAAATGAATGCGATAGATTCTAAAATTAGACAATTCGCCCCCGGGTTGTAGTTACTTTATATTTGCTATCTTAGGCTGGTATTATAGAATCAAACTCAAACTCAGATCTCTGCTTGGTTACGGTTAGAAAGGGATGGCGTTATATGCGATGAATAGCACCATTCCTTTCTAACTGTACTCAAGCAGAGATTTGAATTTCAGTTTGATTCTATAATACGAGCCTTAGACTTTTTTAGTCACTTGTTTGTTTCTTATTTTCGATCATGATAATATACTTGCATATCATTCGCTATTCACATAAAACTAAGCTAAATGTTTATTTTCAGTCTTTGAGAGTTCACACCAAGAGGGCAGCGCTTGAGAAGATCAACTTGAAATTTATAGACACCGCATCCAAGTTTGGTCACGGTCGCTTCCAGACGCCGGCTGACAAGGCCGCCTTCATGGGCACGCTCAAGAAAGACAGGATCCGCGAGGAGGCTGCGGCTACCACTACACCTGCTGCCGCTCCACAGTCTTAAATAACTTTTTGACTAAGAATAAAACTGTTATCAAATAAGATTTCTTTTAATTAGAACTACCTACCATAGGCGCATAAAATTAGCTTTATTTGGACATAATTCGATAACTGAAATTTTCTTTTTCTATGGCATAAAGTATGTATTGTTAGTTATAGATAAAATAAATAGTAGATTATACAACAAGTAAAAAAAAGGGAATTTAGTTCGAGGGACTAAAGGCCTACGCTGTGTCCTACATCTTGGCATGGACCACTTTGAAAACCGCAATTCTGACTACATGGAAAATTTCTCCCCAATTAGTCCCAACTAGTCCTACTTTTTCGGAATTAGTCCCAAAAAGGACTGAAAGATATAAGCGATTTAAATGGTCCATGCCAAAGCAAACCTTCATTTTGGCAGGGACAGGCTATATCTAGTGAACCTAAACACCTAGCCAGGATCTGATTATTCAAAAAAAATCTCCCTTTTTTATGGATCCCGCAATGCCTAGAATCAAAACGAAATGAAGCGCCGTTCAAAAAATATAAAGGAATGATTTGGTCCCTGCCAAAATCAACCTACATCTTGGCGAGGACTTTTGAACCAGGTCACCTAGAGAAATTCTGATTATTGGAAACGATTCGTGTAAATTACTCCCAATTAGTCCTAAAGCCACAAAATTAGTCCCCCTTTAGTTTAGGAGAAATTCCGTTTTTTTATATAAGTACAGTCATGTACAAAAGCGTACAGTAAAAATTAATTACATAAAACTATTCTGTTCCGTAATGCGCAGTGTTCCGATTGTAAAACATTAAGCACGAACTTTCGTAAATTGAGGAATGCAGAAACAGTATCTGTGAACATAAGTTTTAACAATCGGAACACTGCGCATTGCGGAACGGAATAAAGTTTTAGGCCCATATTACACTATCATGTATATATCATCCGAGATATATGTTTACTATCTTCGTCGGAGATAGCATCCGATAAATAATATATGATAGTGTAATATGCTCATGCCCCCCTAGCATGACCATCGAAACGCGATAATATGATATAGAGCTTAATCACGTTTAACTGCCATAAAACAATGGAATTTGACAGTCGAGTGTCGACAAAACGATATATATCGTGTATTGTCGGTCATGCTAGGGGGGCAGCCCTTCCTCCCTCCAGTTAAACGTGATAAATCACTAGGTACCATATCACGTTTCGGTGGTCATGCTAGGCTAAGAGGGAGGGATTGTAAGGGCGTTTTCCTACGAACAAACAATGACACGACACGATTGTCAACAGTGTTGCCAGAACGTACAAAAAAGTACAGTTATCAGCACTATAGTGTTGACAACACTGTCGTGCAGCTTGTGAATCGTGTCGTGTCGTTGTTCGTGGAAAAACGCGCTAAAGCCGCGTTTAAATAGACACAAAAACATGTTGGAAAACATGTTTTCAATTCAACGTTTCCGAAATATCTATCTGTGTCATCCATTTGAAGCAAAATGGAAGAGACAGGTACCTAAATGTTGCGAAACATGTTGTCTAAATGGCTCTTAACAAAGCCATACCACACCCAAAAAAATAGTTCGTTTTTGTTATACATTACATGCTGTGTTGCCGTTCTAGCGACATAGGAGCTGGATTAGCGGATTTTTTTAATATTTTTGTAATTTAGTCGCTAAAAAAGTATAACTTACCTAATATATTTTTAATGTTTTTAAGCAAAATTGTGAAAAATGAAATCCTATTACATATTGTCGTAGGTACTTCACCTTTGTTAATGGGGTTGGTCAACTTTTTCGAAGAGAATTGTTTTATATATTTTTTTGATAGCACAAGTTTGAAGAATAAAGAAAATAATATTATGTTTTTCTTATTTTACCTTGTTAACTAAATATATTTTTTTATATTATTATCGCGATAAAATATCGAACATACGGCTGAACACGAAGTTCCTTTGCATTTACTGATTTAAAGAACTGATTGACAGATTTGACAGACTGTGACAAAGAGTACCATCATACCTTTGTTTTTTTTTGTTTTGAGCAACAACATAGAAAGTCTTTGGAGCAAAGGCATAACCTACGCATACAGCCGTAATAGTGATTTATTGTACTATGCTGTAAATTAAAAATTTAATTTTTTATTTAAATTAAAATGAAGCATTATAAAAATTCCGCAATTTGTTATTCCTAACTCCAAAGCCAAAAGCTACCAGAAAATATATCATTCTCAACAGTTTTGGAAAAGTTTACCAACCCCATTATGTAGGTACTATTTGCCTATAATTATTAATGAGTGCTTGATTTCATAAATTCGCTTTTATTTACACATTTTTAAAGAAGAAGAAGAAGAAAGAAAGAAAAAAATGACAGGCATGAAAGGCAGTGTTGCCATTTTGTTTATTCAAATTTAGCTTTTTTTCACCCCATTTTACATGTATGTGAACTTGGCATTTTGCATTCTTTTTTTTTAAATTAGGTTTAATTTTCAACTTTCGTCTATGACAACATTTTACGGGAAAACGGCAACACTGAATTGGCACTTGGCAGGTGTTTTTTTTTTCGTTCTTTGGTTATTTGGTCGGTTTATTTATTTTTATTTTAGAGTGGTTTTAGAATCGATTAAGATGAAATAGCTAACTATATAATTTATAAATTTGAGATTTTTGCATTCACAATGCTATTTTTATACAATACTAAATAATAGACTAGAAAAATAAAGTATTGATCTAATGCGAGTCGTATTTTTTCTAGTATATTATTTAGTATTGTATAAAAATAGCATTGTGAATGCAAAAAGCTCAAATTTAAAAAGTAATAAAAAAGGTAAATCACACGTTTTTACACTTTGGTGACAAGTATCTGTAAATGTACAATTATTATAAAAAACGTCACCTTATCAAAAAGTGTCATGTACCTACATATTATTGTATTTCTAATTATAATGAAAAAACTTATACGAACTGAATTTTTATTGGTTTTGAAGCCGCTGGTTTCGAACCATCTTTCTCAACAACTTTCACTATGAGACTTCTACGGTGAAAAAAAATCAGCTGTTCCATACAAAAGCTTTTTAAGATTATTTTTTTTAAGTACAATTAAATACATAATGATGGACAAATACATAAAAGTCCAATACCTTACTCTGTCAAAATGAAACGGCTGATTTTTATACGGTTTAATCAATCGGCTCACAAACAAAAAAGTAAGACGCCATCTTGGCTTTTTATTTTTTAATATTTCATTATTATTTTCTAGTCAAAATAGTACCAGAAACCGAGATTCATCAAAATCGGTCCACAAACAATAAAGTTGGCCGCCATCTTGGATTTTTATATTTTTAACATAGCGTTGCTGTTTTCTAGTCAAAATAGTAGCAAAATCCGAGTTTCATCGAAATCGGCCTACAAACAAAAAAGTTGGCCGCCATCTTGGATTTTTTATATTTTTAAAATTGCATTGCTGTATTCTTGTCAAAATAGTAGCAAAAACCGAGTTTCATCGAAATCGGCCTACAAACAAAAAAGTTGGCCGCCATCTTGTATTTTTTTTATTTTTTTAACATTGAGTTGTTATTTTCTTGTCAAACTAGAAAAAAAAAACACCTGTTCCATACATAAGTACAATGCGTAGGTAGGTACTCCATCGAAATGTATGAAACAGCTGATTTTTTTTTCGATTTCAAGGTTGGTCCTATAATGAAAGTTGTACAGTTTGATGGTGTGATCAGCCCCAAGAGAGGTTTTAAATTAATTACAAATAACCCTGTATGGGTACAAAGTTTCAAGTGAACCCATTGAAGGAAGAAAATCACTCTCTACTCCAAATATGAATAGTTTCGAAAGAAAAGCAATATAACTTTAAAATTCAATTTTATACATGACCATTTCATACTTCTTTTGAAATTATTTTGTACGCGACTGTACATGTTTTTGATATAGTCCAGGAGTCCGGGATCAAAATACCTCTAAGAAATAATTTTTATTTTATGACTTAAAAATTAAGGTTTTGAGTTTCGAAAATGCATAAAAGTTACGTATTACTTTACGTTATACTTTTGTTTTACATTATACGTTAATAACACTTCATTATTTTAACACAAACACGCAAAAATAAAACAAGTTACAAATATCGTCACTAAATAGGAAGTCGGCTCCTGTACTATAAAAACCAAACTTTAATTCCGATTATCTCCTAAACTAAAGGGGGACTAATTTTGTGGCTTTAGGACTAATTGGGAGTAATTTACACGATTCGTTTCCAATAATCAGATTTTCTCTAGGTGACCTGGTTCAAAAGTCCTCGCCAAGATGTAGGTTGATTTTGGCAGGGACCAAATCATTCCTTTATATTTTTTGAACGGCGCTTCATTTCGTTTTGATTCTAGGCATTGCGGGATCCATAAAAAAGGGAGATTTTTTTTGAATAATCAGATCCTGGCTAGGTGTTTAGGTTCACTAGATATAGCCTGTCCCTGCCAAAATGAAGGTTTGCTTTGGCATGGACCATTTAAATCGCTTATATCTATCAGTCCTTTTTGGGACTAATTCCGAAAAAGTAGGACTAGTTGGGACTAATTGGGGAGAAATTTTCCATGTAGTCAGAATTGCGGTTTTCAAAGTGGTCCATGCCAAGATGTAGGACACGCCTACGCTACGCAGACCTGGGGCCCTACCGCCTAACTCAAAGCTTTAGCCAGAGCGATAGCAATGCTCTGTCCGTCCTTGTCATATCATAACACGATGATGACAAGGACGGACTGTGCACTGACGTCATAAACCAAAGCCAGAGTCAAAGCGATTGAGTTAGGCGGTACGGGTACGGGACGGCATGGCAAGGGATTTTGCCGTGAGTCGGCGCACACTGGCCGCTTAGATACCGCGGCATTCCAGCACTATGCCACGGCGTGCCGCACCCCGCAGATGTGCGTGTGGTGTGAGTGTTCCTATCCTAGAAATTGATTTGACCATACGAAGATTTTAAGAAATAATTGTGAAAACTTGATGGTGAAATCGAAAAATTTGTGAAACCTATGTAGACTAAGTAATGGTCGATTATATAGAACACTCATACCGCCAGTCTCGCGAAAACGCCATACTTGATATCATACAATATACTAGACGTATGTTAAAAAAAGATATATAGAAAATTTGTGCTGAATTTGTGACAACTATTCACAAAATAATCAATTCATTATCATGGTTAATTTGGATTTTATAAGGGGTTTTTAGGAACACTCACACCACACGGTGTGTGGTGTGAGTGTTCCTGAAATCACTAACTTTAACTAAATAATATTGAAATTTTATTATTGTATATGATAATTCGGATTCAGAGTAAATTTGTGACACATAAGTCTTGTCACAAAACGTGATAGATTAACAGCTATTAAACATTTTGATTCTTTTTTAATGCTCGTGTGAGTGTTCCATATTTTGGCATTTATTTGATTAACCAGACCTCGTATACAAGTGGAGGCTGCATCCAAAATTGTGAAAAGTTTGTTCTTAAAATTTAAAACATCTTCCATTTCCGTAAGCGTTATACTTTAATAGTTATAATTTTTTTTACATTTTCAAAGGAATATTTTATGTAGGGTGGGTATGCTTTTTTATTTTGTCGGACACAATTTTCGTCTACCCTCGTATTGGCTAACCTTTACTCGTAGTTTGGCGTTGTAATAATTCTATTTTCATTTCAGTCTGTTGTTAAATTCTCCAGTGTTTCTGTTTACTAATAACAAGTAATCATGTAAGTTATTATATTTTTCTATAGGTACTTTTTATTAATTTTATCTAATACCAGCTTTTGCCTGCGACTTCGTCCGCGTGGATATTCGGAAAATTTCTAGGGAACTTTTGACCGGGGGGTAATTATGTAACTCTGTTGCAATCAAATCTGACAGAAATCGCAGTTACATCGATGCTTTAGTAAGAACCAATGTGACAACTATCTTAACTAAAGCAGCAATGCTACTGCGCTTTCAATCGATTTCAGTCGAGAATTGTTAGCAACAGAGTAACTTATTTCGCTAGCGGGATAACCCAGGCTATAACTATCTGTTCGCCATTCGAAATCCGTTCAGCCATTTTTAACCCCCCCCCCCCCCCCCCCGACGCAAAAAGAGAGGGGTGTTATAAGTTTAACGTGTTTGTGTATTTGTCTGTGGTATCGTAGCTTCTAAACGGATGAACCGATTGGTAGGGAAACCATGACCTGCGGGTCTACCGGCTAAAAATAATGAAGTTAATGTTAACTGTAAGTATGTGATACATTGCTTCTTTTCTTTGGTAAGTTTTTATTTGTGCCAAAACAAAGTAGCAATGTATCACATACTTACAGTTAACATTAACTTCATTATTTTTAGCCGGTAGACCCGCTGATCAGCCGTTTGAAGATCATCAGCTCTTTAATAGTTGATGAAGGGATCTTACTAACTTCCATATATCCTATCGATTTGAAATTTGGTACAGTGTTACTTCAATGAGCTTTTGATGAGAGGATCTGACTACCTTCCATGTGTCCTATCGATTCGAAATTTGGTATCGTGTTATTTCAATGAGATTGGAAGTATATGGTAAGGTAACCATGACCTGTGGCCCTACCATGAGTTGATGCAAACTGTTTACGTTACCGTAAACCATCGTTTTGTCTCATTCACTCGCACTGACTGTGAGCAGTATATCCGATAGTTTACGGTAATGTAAACAGTTTGCATCAACTCATGGTAGGGCCACAGATCAGCCGTGTGTCGGGGGGGTTTTTTTTTTTTTGTTATTACGTGATTGAGTAACAAACATCTAAACATCCAAAACGTTAAACTTTCACATTTTTAATATAAGTAATTCCCGTTCTCGTTCTCATTCCTATTCCCGTTCCCGTATTTTACTTAGGGGAAAATTTTTACAATAGTAAAGATGATCCTGTTATTTTACATTCTCTGTCATACGGGTTTTTAGACTTAAATAAAGAAGTGATTGTGACAAACAGACAGACAGACATGACGAATCTATAAGGATTCCGTTTTTTGCCATTTAGGCTACGGAACCCTAAAAAGATGTTATCGAGCTCAATAAAATGTAATACCTAGGTACTACAGCGTAAGTAACAAAATAACCGTTACATAAAGATGCTGGTAACAATAAACGCAACCCTTGATTGCATGTTATCAACCATATAATTTTGTTGTCTACTTTTCGTGTTTTATCATTTTTTTTGTAATAAAATGCTTAAACAAATGTTTTTCCCGCTTTTTGTTCATATGCATGGTCACCCTACATAAGACTTTTCTTTGAAGATGTAAAAAAAATGATAACTATTAAAGTATAACACTTACGGAAATAGACGATGTTTTAAATTTTAAGAACAAACTTTTCACAATTTTGGATGCAGCCTCCACTTGTATACGAGGTCTGGTTAATCAAATAAATGCCAAAATATGGAACACTCACACGAGCATTGAAAAAGAAACAAAATGTTTAATTGCTCTTGATCTATCACGTTTTGTGTCAAGATTTATGTGTCACAAATTTAATCTGAATCCGAATTATCATATACAATAATAAAATTTCAATATTATTCAGTTAAAGTTAGTGATTTCAGGAACACTCACACCACACACCGTGTGGTGTGAGTGTTCCTAAAAAACCCTTATAAAATCCAAATTAACCATGATAATGAATTGATTATTTTGTGAATAGTTGTCACAAATTTTCCATATATCTGTTTTTAACATACGTCTAGTATATTGTATGATATCAAGTATGGCGTTTTCGCGAGACTGGCGGTATGAGTGTTCTATATAATCGACCATAACTAAGTCTACATAGGTAGACGGGACGGCATGGCAAGGGATTTTAATTTTTACTAATGGACATTCAACCGTACTGTTACAGAAATACGACAAATTGCTATGCTTTGAAGTGATGCCGTGGCATTGAAAGGGATTTTATCGCACGGCATTAAAAAACGCGCCACAGGCTCCCGTGGCGGGATGCCGTGGCATACTGCGGTAGGCAACGGCATGCCACGGACTCCGGCGCTCGTAGTGATATACTGCGGGGATGTGCGTGTGGTGTGAGTGTTCCTATCCTAGAAATTGATTTGACCATACGAAGATTTTAAGAAATAATTGTGAAAACTTGATGGTGAAATCGAAAAATAATACTACACAAATACTACACAAATAATTACACAAATTTTTCGATTTCACCATCAAGTTTTCACAATTATTTCTTAAAATCTTCGTATGGTCAAATCAATTTCTAGGATAGGAACACTCACACCACACGCACATCCCCGCAGTATATCACTACGAGCGCCGGAGTCCGTGGCATGCCGTTGCCTACCGCAGTATGCCACGGCATCCCGCCACGGGAGCCTGTGGCGCGTTTTTTAATGCCGTGCGATAAAATCCCTTTCAATGCCACGGCATCACTTCAAAGCATAGCAATTTGTCGTATTTCTGTAACAGTACGGTTGAATGTCCATTAGTAAAAATTAAAATCCCTTGCCATGCCGTCCCGGTCTGCGTAGGCCTTTAGTTGGATCCCGAGACCGAGAGTAGCGAAGGATTCTAGAGTTGAATCACGAGCGTAGCGAGGGATTCAAGAGTAGAATCCTGAGCGAAGCGAGGTATACAAAGGACCGAGATGTTTTTTTTTTCACGAGTTGTGTACTCTACTTTTTACCATCGACTGCGAGAAAACAAATAGCAGTACTTATAGCTATAGTAAGTATTTGTAGGTTATCAGATTTTGATATTTAGGTAGAGGAAATCGATAATATTTAAAACATTAGAAAAATTAAATAGTGAAATAAGAAATTTTGTAATTTTCTAATGAAGTGTACGCGCGCAAGCTTTAGAAGTGTAGGTATATGAAATTAGAAGCTTTCCATTACATAAAACAAAACCACGCTAAGAGGGAAAATTGCATGATCAGTTTGGCATCAGTCCATTTCATCAGTTTGTATAGACTTTGAATTTTACAGACTGAAGATCGTACAAGACTGATGGAATGGATTGATGCAAGACTGAACATCTAATCTCCCTCTAATATAGAATATAATCCAAAGATGAGACACTAAAAAGGACCTAATTAATTTGGCGGGATATTTTTTTAGAAAAGAACCCAAAGATAAGACACTAAAAATGTTTTAAAAACAAAAAACCGACTTCAAAAAACCTGAAAATTAAAACAAAAAAGCTTTAAAACTAAATACCTCTAAAAAGCAAGAAATAATATGCAAATCACTAGATACGCATATCATTGTAATAAAACACGTCTATTGAAGTCGGGTGGGGCTGAAGTTCAACTTCTTTTTTTTTTTATTCTAAAAGCTTTATTTAAATCGAAAAAATCATGATTTTTTAGATTGTTTGCTTGAGCCTTTAAAATCCACTTAACCCGGCGAGCATGTGGTGAAAAAAGTTACACCGAGCATGTGGTGGGGTTTGCCATACCCCAACATATAACTACCTATAAATGCCAATTTATTAAACCAAGACTTAAGAATTTATTCGTATTTTGAAATATGGTTTATATTTAGTGTATAAAATAAAAAACATTGTATATTTATATACTTTTATTGTATTATTTATCAAAAATACTAAAACATAACATTTACAAACAAACAAAAAAAGGAACTTCTGAAAAAGGAACTAAAATCAACTTATTTTTAAAAAAATATATAAAATCAACTTAAAAAACTTAAAGAATATCAGATCCTCAATAACATTTTTTTTTTAAAGAATTAGTTGATTTTAGTTTTAGTATTTTTGATAAATAATACAATAAAAGTATATAAATATACACTGTTTTTTATTTTATACACTAAATATAAACCATATTTCAAAATACGAATTAATTCTTAAGTCTTGGTTTAATAAATTGGCATTTATATGTTAAAACTAACACGGAGCATGTGGCGGGGTATGGCGCACCCCACGAACGTTTATGTCTCCTCTACACATCGACAGATGCGTCTGCAGACGTCGACAGACGCATCCGCAGATGTCTCACCACGAGCCGTCCACACGTCTGTCGGTCGATCAGTATGTGTTAATTCTTGACAGACGCAACTTGTACGCATGCGATAAAAAATGGATGTTGAGACCGTAGCTGCCGCAGCTGTTTATTTATTTAGTACTTTTAATTATTACTTAAGTGTGCATCATAGTAAAGTGATTAAAAAAAAATGGAAAAGAAGAAGATGGTGGATGCTGGCTATACATAGAAACAGAACAAAGTTTACATAGAAACAGAACAAAAAAATTCGAGGAATTTAAATGTTTCCTCAGTGGTCATAGAAGCCATTTCAGCTATATAAATAATAGACAGTCGAAAAAACACACGCGTGCACACTCGTACGCAACTTCAATAAAACTGATGCATCGCCAGACGTGTGGACAGTCGCCGAACGCTCGCGCTGAAACCCTTTGATCTTAGCCAAAAAAACCGACAACGAACGGATTGGCGGCCGATGCATCTGCAGACGTTAAATACCTACCACAGACGACCGGGCTCTCCGTCTACACGTCGGCGGACGCATCGGCAGACGCCACTCTCCCCCCGCGGAGTACATTGGCTCCAGCTACTCGAAGCAACAAAACAATTGAGGGGCAAATTTGAAAAATACACGGCTTCGCGCAAAGCATGGGCATGTCACACCCCACCACATGCTCGCCGGGTTAATATAGTGCTTGAAACCTCAACGCGCTTTTGTTTGACTTATTTAACACTTTAATTCAAAAGAAACACAAGTAAAGATCAATAAAACAGTTCAAAATAAAAATGCCTGGTGAAAGTTAAATATTTAGGACAGATGATTTGGCGGTTTTTTTAGAAGAAAAAACAGTATAAAGCAGTAATTCTAACACAAAGTTACATTTAATATACATTTTTATGTGTCTATCAATTATTTAAAATTAAGAATTTTATATTTTTATACAAATAGGAAAGAAAAAAGGCAATTTGATTTAATCAATGATTTTTATTCAAAAAATCACTTGATTTAATCATGCCAACCCTGGTTTGATAGCTGTCATCTGTCAATCAACAGGAATATCTCGAAAAATACTCATCCTAGACTGGTGGTGTAAATTAAGTCTAATAAATTTACCAAAATATTACCAAAAGTTGGAAAAATAAATGTTTTTCAAAGTTGAAATAAATAAATAATACTTTATTTCCATACCACAGCGTACTTTTCTATACCGAACTTCAATTGACGTGTTTTATTATAACAATGATAATGCGTATCTAAAAAAAAAAAAAAAAAAAAAGCAACCAATAATTTAGTTACACAAAAAAGTAGCAACCCTGTTCTCCTTGCCGTATGCCGTAGCAATATGCGTTTGACTTGCCGGTGACTGGACGTTGACGTGACTGATGTGTGTGAACAGTGTAGTACAACTTAGGCGCGTTCCAAACCTACACTCCGAGTGCAAACTAACCACAACCGAACGCTCTAACGGCGTTCCAAACATTAGAGCGTGACGTTCGGTTGACACAACCGGCCCGTTCCAAACGTCAGAGCGTTGCAACCAAACAAAGGCGCGTTCCAAACCTACACTCCGAGTGCAACCTAACCACAACCGAACGCTCTAACGGCGTTCCAAACATTTGAGCGTGACGTTCGGTTGACACAACCGTGTCGTTCCAAACGTCAGAGCGTTGCAACCAAACAACTATCAAAAATGATGGTTGTAAAACGCTCTGACGTTTGTCTATAGAAAAAATGTCAATGTCATTTGACATTATTTTGTATTTTTGATGTTTTTAGGTCTAATTTTTAAAATAATCATGGTAGATCCTCAAAAAACGGATTTTATTTAATTTAGTATAAGGAAAAGTTTAAATTATTCGTATTCCAAATGGAAAATGAAGAATTTGTATTGACATTGACATTTAAAGTTCTTGGTCGTTCCAAACCTTAGAGCGAGTTAAAAAACAACCAAACAACCGACGCTCAAACGTTCTGAACGCAACCCAACCATCAAAAATGATGGTTGTAAAACGCTCTGACGTTTGTCTATAGAAAAAAATGTCAATGTCATTTGACATTATTTTGTATTTTTGATGTTTTTATGTCTAATTTTTAAAATAATCATGGTAGATCCTCAAAAAACGGATTTTATTTGATTTAGTATAAAGAAAAGTTTAAATTATTCGTATTCCAAATGGAAAATGAAGAATTTGTATTGACATTGACATTTAAAGTTGTTGGTCGTTCCAAACCTTAGAGCGAGTTAAAAAACAACCAAACAACCGACGCTCAAACGTTCTGAACGCAAACCTTGTACGAGGGTGGGTCAAAAAGTTCGCGGAATGGGGAGTATGGAGGGGGAAAAGGTCACTTTTTTTTACCTGCACTAGTTGTGCCACTCATTAAGGGTATAAATATAATTTTTTATTAAAAACAGGTCATTATTCACTGAGATACACGTCAATCAACAAGTCAATCCGGAAGAAAATTTAAAACATGGAAAAAATTGAATTTCGTGCAGTCATAAAGTTCCTTACCAAGCAAGGAAAACCTCCTCAAACCATTTGGAATGAGATGTTTTCTGTTTATGGGGATGCTTGTCCTGGTAAAACCATGATTTACAAGTGGCACAACCTCTTCAAGCAAGGCAGGGATTCGATTGAAGACGATCCCAGGCCTGGACGCCCTGTCGAGGCGACCACGGTGGAAAACGTCGAAAAACTTGAAAAAATTATATTGGAAGATGCCCGTTTGAAGAAGAAGCAGCTTGCAAAAATGATCGGAGTATCAGCTACAACCATTTTGAACATCCTTCACGATCATCTTGGCATGTCAAAGGTGTGCGCAAGATGGGTGCCGAGAATGCTCACGCCACACCAAAAGCAGCGGCGAGTTGAGTGTTGTCGCGAGTTTTTGGCTCTCTGTGGTGAAAACAAGGACGAAGTTTTAGACCGGATTGTGACTGGAGATGAAACTTGGGTTCATCATTATGAGCCTGAGTCCAAACACGACTCGATGCAGTGGCACAAAAAGGGCACACCACCCCCGAAGAAATTCAAAGTGTCTTCGTCGGCCGGAAAACTCATGGCCACTGTTTTCTGGGATACAGAGGGAATCCTTCTTATTGACTATAAGGAAAAGGGTGTCAACATAACTGGAACTTACTACGCTACACTGCTGGAACGACTGCGAGATGCTGTGAGGGAGAAAAGGCGGGGAAAATTGTCCAAAGGGGTGCTCCTTTTGCACGACAATGCACCCGTACACAAGGCACAAGTTGCGGTGGCTGCTGTACAAAGAGTGGGCTTTGAAATCTTGCAACATCCTCCCTATAGCCCAGATTTAGCCCCGTGCGATTATTATCTGTTTCCAAAATTGAAAAAAGAGCTTCGAGGGAAGAAATTTTCCAGCGATGAAGAGGTGAAAAGCGCAATTTCGGCCTATTTTGACGACAAAGATAAAACATTTTTTTTCGAGGGTATTAATAAATTAATTCACCGATCTGATATTATTCCCTTAACTCTAATACATTTGTATTAGAGTTACGGGAGAATATATTATAAAGGAAAAATAATTTTGTGTTTAATTTCTTAATTTTTCCCCTCCATTCCGCGAACTTTTTGACCCACCCTCGTATGTAACTATATTTTTGACGTTGACGGGCCGGTGACGCGCCGTTGACGCGCCGGAGCTGTGTGAATGATCCTTAAGCCAGCGACTCGATACGTGTGGTGTTTCTGGTACAGTCGTGCAGAATCAACTAACTTTGCAATAAATAATCAATTTTCCAAAAAATCTACATTTACAATTATAAATAGGTAATCAAAAACTAAAACTTAAAAACGAAAAACTAAAGCTTTTTCGTCTTACTTGAAATATTAATTTTGTACGTCATTATAACAAGAAAAAATTATAATTTATTAGTTATATCTACAATGTGTTATCGTAAGCCGTGTGGGGGCTTTAGCAAAATGACAGTACTTTTCAGTTGAAAACAGGCTTCTTGACAGCATTTTTAGATAGGTATACCAATACGCGACGTGGTATAGGTAATCATACAGAGATAATTATGTTTGCTGTTTATTTTATGACTGAACTGAGGTGGGTCAATTGCCATGGCAGATGGGCAGAGTTCATTAGACAAGTAATAAAATAAATGACATTGTAATAAGTAGGTACCTACCTAAAGTTTTTTTCTTCGATTGCTAATCCTTCACCTCCAAATAACTCCACTATTTTCCTCCCACTGTTGTTTCTTTAAATCCCGATTATTAGAATATTCGTTACCTACCTACTTGATATATCCCAAATAGCTTTTCGCAATTATATTTCGAAAATAAATATTACAGTATCGAAAGCCATTTTGTGCGCGAAGTCCAGTCGCGGCGACAGTCGCTCGAAGTGCGTAGGTACGCTTCCATTTGAACCCGTGTATCTCTTGGACGCCGAGCGACTGGGCTTGGCTAGTCGCCCGAGGGAGTCGCCCAGCGACCGGGCGACCAAGTGCGTACGCGTCCATATAAACTAGTAGAAATTACAGTCGCTGTCGACAGTCGTTCGGCGACTAGTCGACAGTGCGGTTTGGCTCTTAGTTGTACTTTTCGTGTGGTGCCATTTTTTGAGCGCAATGCTTGTTCCATAGATTTTAGTTCGCTGCCTACTGATATGAGGTTTAGCGACACGTCGCGGCTTCGTGTCGCTGGCTACGAAAGGTATTTGAGAAATACATAGAAAAAAACCAGGGTTGCGTTCAGAACGTTTGAGCGTCGGTTGTTTGGTTGTTTTTTAACTCGCTCTAAGGTTTGGAACGACCAAGAACTTTAAATGTCAATGTCAATACAAATTCTTCATTTTCCATTTGGAATACGATCATGTAAACTTTTCTTTATACTAAATCAAATAAAATCCGTTTTTTGAGGATCTACCATGATTATTTTAAAAATTTGACATAAAAACATCAAAAATACAAAATAATGTCAAATGACATTGTCATTTTTTCTATAGACAAACGTCAGAGCGTTTTACAACCATCATTTTTGATGGTTGTTTGGTTGCAACGCTCTGACGTTTGGAACGACACGGTTGTGTCAACCGAACGTCACGCTCAAATGTTTGGAACGCCGTTAGAGCGTTCGGTTGTGGTTAGGTTGCACTCGGAGTGTAGGTTTGGAACGCGCCTCAGTAGTATCGCGGCGACACCACCATAGAGTATATTATTATACTAGAGATAGAGTTATCAGTCAGACCTAATGATCAACGCCATCTAGCGAAATGTGAGCAAAACTGTACGATTTTATAATATAGGTAGGTGGATAGGTTTCTATAAATCTTGACTTGTAATTTTTTGGGAGGTAACCCCATGTCCCCTATGTCATGAAATAAAATAATTTAATTTACAGCTAATCAGCTTTGACTATATAAAACTGTGAAAGCCACACGATACCGCGATTCAGCACGGGATAGCAACATCTATCGACTGTTTGACAAACGAAAAATGAGCGCCATCTATCAAATCATTCCGCAACTTCAATTCATCAGTGATGTCAGCGCAATAATCAAAATGGAACAGCTTTTAGCGCTCACAGCGCCAACAGTACTATTGGCTCAAAAGGGAACGCGGCCGTTGTTGATCCAGTTCGGTAAATTATGTAAATTATATATATCATATAAAATCATTACAGAATTCTTCTGTCAGAAGACCTACTAAAGCACTTTTAGTATTTCGGTTCATTTTCACTTCGCGCCAAAAAAGTAACTTGGTTGGTTACCATCGCTTGATAAAAACCCGTTTTCGTTTCCCGCAGCACATGCGCAGCAGTTTGTGACGTCATGAGCTGCGCATCGCTGCGGCCGCTAGCTAAACGAAAACACGCCTCAGCTGGGCCACACAGATCTCGAAAACGGAAGACCGACAAACTCTGGTTTTTGGCGACAAATTCCGGCAAATTACCGGCTACACATACGAGCAATCAGATTTTCGTCCGTTTTCGTTTTCGAGTTCTCGTTTTCGTCTTCCGTTTTCGAGATCTGTATGGCCCAGCTGTAGAGTAGGCCATAGAGTACATTAATATACTAGAGATAGAGTTATCAGTCAGACCTAATGATCAACGCCATCTAGCGAAATGTGACAAAAAGTGTACGATATTATAATATAGGTACTAGTAGGTTCCTATAAATCTTGACTTGTAATTTTTTGGGAGGTAACCGCTATGTCATGAAATAAATTTAAAATAATTTAATTTATAGCTAATCAGCTTTGACTATATAAAACTGTGAAAGCCACACGATACCGCGATTCAGCACGGGATAGCGACATCTATCGACTGTTTGACAAACGAAAAATGAGCGCCATCTATCAAATCAATCCGCAACTAAAATCTTAGGCCGCGCTCCCTTGTAGTGAGTCAAGTACTAAGTGAAAAGCCCCTGGACACCACGCCGCTTCATGTCGCGTGCGGTCGGCTGCCAACTCGCACCTTAGTTGGGAAGATCCAGAGTAATGTGATGACTGATGACTATAAAACAAATTTATTTAGCACATATTACTTATAACTAATATTTTACACATTTTTTTATTTATTCAAGTTCTTATTGGTCATTATCTTTTTTACCAAAGAAATTATTATTTACAACATATCTTATGCATTGCAGGATAATATTTCGTTCTTGTT
Source organism: Agriphila straminella (assembly GCA_950108535.1). Classification (NCBI taxonomy): domain Eukaryota; kingdom Metazoa; phylum Arthropoda; class Insecta; order Lepidoptera; family Crambidae; genus Agriphila; species Agriphila straminella. Next base: position 11,322,801 of record OX467308.1, read on the forward strand.
GTATCTCCCTATGTAATAACTTTCGAAGAAGTGTGGAAGGAACCCTTGGTTTAGGTTTTCTATAATTAAATTTATTAACTTTGAAATTATCTAAATTAGATTTTTTAGATGTTATTCTGTTACGATTAAATGATACTTTATCATCATTATTTTCATTTGGTTTGCTTATTTTTACTTCTTCAGGTCCACCTTCATCATCACTTTCATCTCTACACTTACTAGCAACTAAATTTTCTGAACCACTTAACTCAACATATTTTTCCTTTATTTCCTGATCATCTTCTTTACCAATGCAATTATTTGTTGATACTTTATTCTCCTGGTTGGCTTTTGATTTTAGCTCTTCTGCTTTCTTAACAATATCATCATTAATTTTATTTATTTTTTTATCTCCATTAAGGTGACTGTTTAAGTTACTGTGTTTTTCTAATTTTGAACATGGTATTTTTTTATTGTCATTTTTAGAACAATTTGAACCATTACCTTTGTTAAATTTTTCTTCAGGAAACTCATCTTCAGAGGATTCATAGTCACACATAAGTGAAGACAAAGCTCCACAAACTTTTGGCTCACTTTTATCTAGTTCCACTATAGTATTAGGTACTTTAATATCATCTTCATCTTCTATATCTAAATCAGACTTTTTCACATCTTTTTCGTCCTCCTCCGTACATGTCATGATGATATCCTGGATGCCAGTGAAAGGTTTAAGTTTCCGTTTATCAACAGATGGTAGCGCTTCATTCATCTTTTTTGGTACTGACACTTTTTTAACAAGGTTAATAGCAGCATTCCTTCTTACATTAGGTCTTTGTCTTTTATGTGGTTGATCATCTCTTGAGCATGATTTCCTTTTTGCACCTGCAAATAAATATTAGACTTGAATAAAAATTACACTTACGTGTTTAATCTATTAAAATAAGTCACCCTTATTAATAAGCAAAGAATAACTTACACCCTCGTTAAACCAAGAAGTTTGCGTAATAATAGCCAGGATGTAAATGTATTCTTTGTTTATTAATAAGGCCGAGTAAGTATTGTTAGTGAGTATTCTGTACTTCACAATAACATTTATTATGAGGTAATATTTAAGTGAAATCTATTTAAAGAGTAGAATAAAACATGATCATATCAACTTATGGTGATATTCATGTGACCAACCTGTTTTGAAGTTCCTGTTGGGGCCACCAGATTTCAGTCCCATTTTTTCTCCTCTTTCAAATTTTTCTTTACGCTCCGCAGCTTTCTTTTCTATATTGATTTTGGTGGGATACTTCCTCTTTCTCTCTTCTCTCCATTTTTGTATTTCTTCGGGATTATTTAAATTGGCAATTTTCTTATAAAGACCGGTTGCATGCTGCATTTGAATGTGTTTTGTTACAACTTTAGGATGAGCTACAAATTGACAGCCATCAATATTACATTTCTGAAATAAGAAAATTTTATTAAATAAGGTATCTTGTATGAAATTGTGTAAAAAGATTCAGTTCTTTCAAACCATAATATTTGTTATAAATGATCTGTTTCATACATTTTATTCTGAATGAAAATATAATTTAGTATACAGCTGTGTACTTAATTTGCGATTATTTCCATACAAAAATTTGTTCTTAATGATCTAACTCTACACAAATGGTTTTGGTTTCCTATTACTATTAATAAAAAATAATCATGTATTGCCAACTACACCACACTGGAGTGTAGTTTACAATTTTTTTTGGTAACCACACCACTGCCAAGTACCTACCAACTAGTAGCAATGATATGAATGTTACGATAAATGCACAAGTTTAGTATTAAAAATTCATTACGGTGGTACCTATGGTAAAAAAAAACTGTAAACGACACCACATAATACATAATAGTACAAGTGTTGACAATACAAAGAAAATAATATTGTATAATAAAAGACTAGATTGTTGTCTGATGAATTAAAAAGGAACGGTGAAATTCATTTATTTGTTTCATGCTTATGGTGAGCCTCTTTCCTTGACGGTGAACTCTTTTCCATTCCTCCCTGTGTTGCTCTTTGCCATTACATTTAATATAAGGGTGCCCGCAGACCAAACTGTCGGCCGATAGTTGGAATCAGTATGAAGAAGTATGCAAGTACGCACACTACAACGATTTGGTATCGGCCGATTCTGCATACAAAACTAACTGCGGGCACACTAAATGTAATCAATAATGACTATACTATTATATGGTATGGTATTTACTACCCAGACTACAATAATGCTAATATTCACCTGATGTTGTTGTAAATGCTTTTCAAGAAGATCAAAAGTAGGAAAGCTTCGATCACATGTCTCACACCACTGTTCAGAGCTAGACTTAGGAGGACCGTTATAAAAGTTCTGTCTTTGATAGTTGAACGGAGCCCTGTGGCGAAAGCTTTGTGTAGTATTATAATTGAATCGAGGTGGTCTGGCTTGCAGCATATCAAAACGAGGTTGTCCATGTCCATACATTTTTTAAAGGATTGCTGATAGGTTGATAAGTTGAAGATATGTTGCGTTGTAAAAAGCTATTTTGCGGTTATAAAAGCAGAGAAAATCCTCTCAACAAATAGTAATGATCGTTTGTTTCATTCATAAATAATCCAAACCGCAACCGCAACACGAGTTTTGGAATTTTGAATTTACGACTAATTTTGACACTTTGACTTGACAGACGTTTGACAGATACTTTTTTTTTTTTTTTTTTTGGTTAATTTTTTCCGCTTTGAGCAGAAAAGGCAAAGGCTCATTTGCGCCATACAGCCATGACTTCAGAGTTTATTTTCAAAATATTTGTACAGCTTGTTTTAAAGTTTTCAGTCTTCATTCTTATATGTCTTCTATAGTGCTTCTTATAAAATTGTATAGAGCCGCCCCCGTACCGCCTAACTGTATCGCTTTGACTCTGGCTTTGGTTTATGACGTCAGGGGGCTTACCATCAGCAAATAAGAAACCATTCAGTTCAAAAGCAGGCCGTAAAAAAGACTGCTTAAGGGCTGCTTTCATACTAACCGTTGAGATCATGGTACGAAAAAGTAAGGCCGTTCAATATAAGTCCTGCTATAAGAGCTCATGGTAAGGCCCAAGTGCACTGTCCGTCTTTGTCATCGTGTTATGATATGACAAGGACGGACAGAGCATCGCTATCGCTCTGGCTAAAGCTTTGAGTTAGGCGGTAGGGCCCCAGGATATTGTTAATTTTTTCCGCTTCGAGCAGAAAAGGCAAAGGCTCATTTGCGCCATACAGCCATGACTTCAGAGTTTTGAACGTATATCAATGGGTGCATTCCAGCTAATCGCTGAGACATTGATCGCCATAGAGTACATATGGAAACGTAGACAGAGAAACTATCGCTGTTGGCGCAAAAGGGAACGCGGCCATAATTAATTATTTTTTGATTTGACAAATTATCCGACTCGTACCGTACGTATCCGACTTGTAATTTTCGGTGCAGTGTTTTGACAGCTCCAGTGTGACCATTTTAGGACAAAATAAAAGTAGTGACATGACAAAATAATCGGTAATTCAGTTAAAAATCGGTGAATAATAAATAAACTGCCCCCCTAGCCAAAGTAACATTTGCAAATTTTCGTTATCGCTTCGCTTCGAAACATGTATGGATTTGACGTTTTAAAATTCGATTGTTAACGAAACTATGTCAATGCCATACATGTTTCGAAAGCGAAGCGATAACGAAGATTTGCCAATGTTACTTTGGCTAGGCCCTCTGTTAAGAATATAAATATTGTAATGAAATGAAATTGAAAATGAAAAGTTTTTTGTTATAGGTCTTATGCTTAAACCAGGTTTATAAAACCACCAAATATTATGAATACTGTGATAATGCTACGTGCACATGTTTTATTTAAATATTAATGGAACATAACTGAATTTAAATTGTGATGGTATTTTTTAATACAAAATAGCATACTTAACAAAAAACAATGTAACAGAAACTTAAACAAAAACTCAACGTCAAGAAACTTTAACAAAAATTTTACCGAGTAGGTACTGCATTGGGCTGTACTTACACATTTGTATTTTTTATTGCTATCTTTAATTCATACTCAAAATTAACAAACAATCATACACTTAAGTAGGTACCGTAAACTGGGTTGATTAGCAACTTGCGTGGTGAATAGAGATGGGCGGTAGGTAAATACCCGATGGGTATTTACCGGGTAAATACCCAATTTGGGTATATTCCGGGTATTTACCGGGTAAATACCCAAAAGCATGGGTAAAAACAATAAGCACGATGTGGTTTAGTAGTATTTTTTCTTTTCGTCTTTCTTTTTATTCATTTAAGTTTAGTTTTATGTTTAGGTACAAAAAAATTATATTATCTTGATTATTGACTAAACTAGTGAGATGATTTTCATTTCCGACTATTGGTTAGTTGTGTTCTATAACAAAAATAAATTAAAAAATAATAATTTAGTTAGTTACATTATGAATTGAATTACTTTACTACATAATTTAAAAAAAATGGATATTGTACTGGTAGTTACGAACAGTCATAAATAATTATAGCGGTATTGTTGTTAATCAGTCTTTTCAAAATATGCCCTACCCTAACCGCTCGGTTGCTCCGGGCGCCCGTCGTAATCACTCGAGCTTTGCCCGTCAATTTTCCACCCTTGCCGGCCCCTCGCCACCGGGCAGCTCGATTTCCGTTAAAGCGTTCATTGCGACTTAACTCGATATGTTACACTATGAAGTGTTGTGTTTTTATGATAAGTAGGAATACAGCTATAGAATGCAGTTAGTGGGGCCGGAAATCGATAAAATTGTGCGCATCGTGATGAAAGATGATGAATTTTTACCATGCTTAGGGGACACCACTGTGATTATTTTTAGGTGTGGAGGCTATCTGGATTTGACCCCTAACGTACTTTAGAGGTCAAATTCGATATAGAGGACGTTTTATTCCGTATTATTCCGTTTTATGTCTTTTTACGAAGCTAATACCCTTCCTATTTAGCTGAAAACTGACATATGAAAACACATCTACACATCACCCCCTTTCCAATGATACCTCAATCATCAAAATCGGTTCAGTAGTTTAGGCAGCAATAGTGATTTTTTACATTTGAGAGATATTCAAATGAGTACTGAATTGTACTGATTACTGGTTGCTGAAAGAAAAAAGTACAAATATCGGCATAAAAAAATATGATTAGAAAGCCACATTAATACAGATTTAAAAAATATAAGTTTAATTGGAACAGTTTGATAAAAAAACGCGTTTAAAAATATTATACACAGTGCGGTAAGTAAATTAAGTAGGCTTTACAAAAGTATAGGACCAAGTTACTTGAAATACGCTTCATTAATTAATATAGTTTTTTTGAAGAAACTGAAAAAAAAGGTAAGTTTTTCGAGCAGCACAGGGTTGCAGAGCTGCATACTTCGGTATGAACTACTTTCAAGGGGCATAACAACATTTATACAATCGTGTTACATGTGCGATTTTTGCCTTTTTGTGTTGATTTTGAGTGGCCTTTTTTGGTTTTTCAAATAATTTACAAATATATCGTACTTCTTAGTTTTCGTTTTTTTTTAATTTTCTTTAAAACAATAACATTAAAGTATTATAATATTTATAGTATATTTGGAAACAGCTATTTATAAGCTTTCATTGGATAGCCATATTGTTATACTTTAATACAAAAAACCTTTTCTAAAGGAAATAGACGGCGCGCGACGTTAACATTTTTTTTTCGCTATTTATTGTTTGTAATGGTACTTGAAAATTATATTTTTTCAAATCTGCATTAAATTGAATTTATCAACATAGTTTTTGTTTGCACTAAAATTATCAGTTTATTATTTACGGTAATTTAAAATAAAATAAAAAATTAAAGTTTTTAAAAATTGAATTTCCATATTATAATTTAATATATTTTCGTAACTGTACTACTCAGCCTATGTTTTGTATTATAACATTATAGAACACTTAATTCCCTTTAACCTGACACCGGATTCATAGAATCATAATTATCAGGTTTTTTTTTTCAAAATGCGTCCGTCGCCATTTTGATGACGTCATATCTCCGGAACAAAACACTTCACAGGCGGTCTCCCGACGGTTTTTAAGAGAAAATAAAATGTTAAACAACATATAAAAATTTAGTGCTGGTATCACAGAGATAACTGTAACGGCCTTTAATAAAACGCATTTTTAAGATTTTTTATGTATTGCCGCGCTGTGTATAATATTTTTAACCGACTTCCAAAAAAGGAGGAGGTTCTATGTTGATCTGTATATTTGTTTTTTTTGTGTATGTCCACCGATTACTCGAAGACGGCTGGACCGATTGAAATTATTCAAACGTCATTACATTAGGTACACTCCCAAGTTGGTACCATTTTTTAAAATTTGGAAATCGGTTCAGTACTTTTCAAGTAATTTTGAAAAAAGCACGAAAATAGTATAATTTTGTGTGAATTACCTCGATAATTGGTCGTATTACTTCTTTGTTTATGAACTGAATAAGATAATTATTTTTTTGTTGGAAGAGGGATATCTTAAGTGTAGTTTTTTATCCGACTTAAAAAAGGAGGTTCTCAGTTTAACCCGTATTTAAGTATGTTTCTCCGCGATTATCTTACGTTTGGCTGAGCCGATTTTTCTACATATTATATAATATACCTTACCTACAAGGTGTACCTACACTAAAAATAAAAAATTGTTTAAAAGAAAACAAAAAACCGACTTCAAAAAACCTACCTCTAAAAAGCAAGAAATAATATTCGTAATAATAAAAATACGTCTATTGAAGTCGGGTGGGGCTTTTAGAATAAAAAAAAGGAATTTGTACTCCAGCCCAGTCGGTTTTTTGTTTTCTTTTTTAAACGTATTTTTATGACACTGTTCCAATTAAACTTATATTTTTTTAAATCTGTATTAATGTGGCTTTCTAATCATATTTTTTTAAAGCCGATATCTGTACTCGTCTCAAATTTATCGTTACTGGAAAATATTTTTTTGTTAATAACATTTTCGATTTTTGGGGTTCGAAATTACGGTTATTTATTTTCTAGTATGTAAAGGTTTGTTTTTTATTTCAGAAATCTATTGGCTGTCTTTTATTTATCCGAAAATGATACCACACTTGCCCTAGTAGCTGTAAAATGATAGGTCCGTGATGAACAATTTGACCTCTATAATCTGTTAGGGGTGAAATCCAGCTTGCATCCACATCTTAAAACGATCACTGTAGTGTAACTTACGAATGGTAAAAGAATCATGCTTTCATCACAATGTGCACAATTTTAATGAAAATAAGCGATTTCCGGCTCCACTACGTCTTTTGATTTTCAAAACGCGATTCCGGTAAAGTATTACGATGAGGTAAACATTGAGATGGCGCGTTTTAGAGCGCACTTTAATAAAAAAAATCGTACCATAAATTAAAGCGATGACCTATGGTTTTTTATTTTAAAATACGTCAATAAGATAATAAAGATCATGTTAAAAAATAAAAACATACACTTGTCTATACAAAATACTAAAATCACTCAAAACACAGAAAACACAATACACTTTTCGACAGACCACCACGTTCAATACGAATTGTCATTTGTTTTTCTCTCAGAGACCTAATGCTTGTTTATGGATTGTACAGCTAGCAAATTTCACAGAATAACGAGACAAACGTTCAGAAATGTCCCTAAGAGTAAAAGAGATAAGTATAATTCAATAAATCGAGGCCTCTCTCACGCGCTAGCCCATGTCAACCAGTAGTTGACACGGGCAGTTCAGGTAGGTACTCAAACTCGTGTCAACTACTGGTTGACATGGGCAAACTAATCGCATTACAGAGTAAAAAAGTCGTTGGACCTGTTTTTAGCAAACATGCCAGATGCTCTACACCTCTATGACAGATCAAGCAACATTTAAATAGTATAAGAGACTAATAAGAGACTTAAAACATAGTTGGAAAGTAAATACCCACCCTTTGGGTATTTACCTGGGTAAATACCTTGATTTTGGGTACGTTGGGTATTTACCCGGTATTTACCGGGTAGAATCCCATCTCTAGTGGTGAATAACAACAGCTACATTTTTTTCTAACAAAAATGTCGCAAAGTGACATTTAAAAAATTAAAATTGTAACTATTTGCCTTACTAGATGGAGTTGTTGGAAAGAGAAGTGTCAAAATTGGCTTTTAAAAATAAACTGCCTGTACCAAAGAGGCAAGTAAGCGCTCGCTGGCCGACACTCAAAGAGAAACAGTCTTTATGGTTACATCTGCCTGCCTGCCTGAGTACTCTTCGAAGCTTAGTAAAAACAATTTACATTGACACATACATTTTTATCAACGCCATCTATCGAGCCGACAGTTTTTTGTCATTTTGAAAAGCTCTCATTCAATACAAAAAACCTATTGAACCGTGTTTTATGGCAAATAAATAAATTTCATTTCATCATTCACAATATTATTATTAATTTGGCATTAAAATTGTAAGTATCATTACAGTCACAACATTTGGCAATTATTTAAATATAGCTAATTAATGTTGCATTTTGTTTTATTATAATTATTAAACTAACTGAACTACTTTAAATAAACTAATAGCAAAATAGTACATTATGAGACAAGTTAGCTTAGGTTGCTCATTGCGCACAAGGCCGTGGGTTGCAGCCCGAGCCGTAGGCGAGGGAGTAACTCAGCCGAGTGTGCAATAAGCAAGAGCTCACGAGTTTCATACGACGTTTTTCAACACATTTGCGAGGAAAAAACAAAGTAATTTACCACACAGCAACAAATACGACATAAACAAAATATGATAATTATTATTATGGGAAAAGGCGCGCAGGTTTTTTTTTTGTTTTTTTCACACGCCCAACGCAAGAATGTTTTGCGAACAAAGGGGTGAGTGAGCATATAGCCATTACAGCCTACTTCAAAATTATAATTTTAAGTGATAAAATGCAAATATTTAAATATTTTATAACAAAATATTGTGAATTATAAATAATTTGATAATAATAAATATTTTTTTGACTTAATTAAGGACTTACACATTTATTTATTCCAAAAATGTATATGAATTTTCAGCAGCATAAAACCTCTTTGTTGATACTTAAAAAAATAACTGTATTACCCGGTTAAATTGGGAATGCTTTGTTTACTCGCATAGAACTTGCAGTAAGGTACTAATTTAACTTTGTAGGGTTAATTCTATTACGAACTAGTGTTTTATATATTATTGCACGCGTTTGTTATAGGTCGGTTTATGGCCCTAAAAGCGATGTATTAGGGCTCACTTTACGAGCAAGTGTGTTGAAAAAAAAATTACCACACCAAACCAATTGAACACGATTCAATTGGTTTTTGTTCACATCACTAGTAGACATGAGGTGGCAACATAATTTTACTGACTGTCCTGACAGTTTAAGCTGTCAAATTACTATACTGCACCAAATTACAATACAAGTCTGATTCAAAACAAAACATAAAAGCAATATTTATTGATTGATTGATGTTTACTTAAAAACATTTATCTGATAAAAGCCCTCGGACGAATTTCAAGATTTTTTTACAATGAACAACTCTGCTGCTAAGGTGCGTCTTATAATTTATAATATTATTGTCATAATATATAAAAATATAAAATGAACTTTCGAGTAATCAGGTTGGTACTTTGGTAGGTAATATTCGCAAATATTTACACATTATTTTTTTTTAACCAATATTCATAAGCCGACAATTTGTTTACTACAAAAGCTGTCACTGCAACATCCAGCGAACTAATTGATTACAACCCAGGTACCTAGGTACTTATTGTCCAATTTAAAAATCTATCGCAATTGCTTTCAGGATTACATTGACACTTCTCTTTGGCACAAATAAAAACTTACTAAAGAAATGTAGCAATGTTTCACATCCTTTGTCAAATGAAAGCGATTGAGATAGGTTTTGAAAATTAGACAATAAGTAACCAGGTCAAGTTAACTCGGCACCTGGCACAAATGATTTTTTCCCACACGAGGCAACTTTTTGGTCTGATACTTTAATGGCTGTGTTATAATTGTGGCATAATAGAACATGTTAAAAGCACTTGCAGCATAATATGTGAATGATTATAGTGTCGCTTTCGACTGCCGTGTTAACTTGACCAGGTTGTAGAGGTACATTTTCAAACTGTAACATTTTTAATACTTATATAGATCTAATGGTTTGACCATATTTTTTATATGAAATATTGAGTCTAGCAGTACAGCTGATTTGAATATACATTTGAATGTTTCAGGTTGGAGAAATATTTACAGAAGCCGGAGCAGCTTTCAATAAATTGGCTGAAATGACTATGATGCTGCATCCCATCGCTGAAACCTCACCAAGGTGAATTTTAGTCTGTTGGTTTGTTCTCAAATACGAGCCGATTAATTTTATACTAACATGTTTATAACAACAAACCAATTAGTATTTCAACTTGGTTTATACATACAGTGGCGGTCACATAAAGACATAAGTTGATTTTCATACAAACAATTTAACTTTGAAGCCTTGGTTCTCTACCAAGGATTGACCTAGCTGTGATCTGATGATGCCTATCCAAGTACTAAATGGAGCAGATTCACTATACACACCCAACTGACTTGATTTATCAGCATTCTAAGAGATATAAGGATCAGAATTTTCATTTTCAGGATTTCCATAAATTTTAGGCTAATTATGTGTTTTTTAAACAAATCCTTATCTCTTAGAATGCTGATCAATGCAATGATAATAGGGATCTGAATACCCTCCATTCACTCCGTGGATAGCCATCATCAGATCACAGCTAAATCCTTGGCGGAGAACAAAAGGCTTCAAAGTTACCTCATTTGTATGAAAATCAACTGGTGTCTTTAATTATGCGACAGCCACCGTAAGTATTCTTATTAGCTAGTAAAGCATCATACAGAATTCAGACTAAATAATGGGTTCCAAATGATATACAGGCTTTAATATCTAAGGATCTAACCTGAAAAATTGCTTTGCATGGCAATTTCAGTACTACAACTAAAACTCCTTTGAAGAGGAAGGCAGCAGAGGAGCGGGCAACCCCTGGGAATGCTGGTGCTGCGCAGCAGGCTCATCAGCCACATCCTACTGTTCATGCTGCCCCAATATCACAACAGGTATCAGACAAATGCCAAGTGTGTGGTCCGTTATTATTAGAGGTTGGAATCTTCCAGTCATTCATATTATTAATATTAAAACCTCTTGTTCTTGCAAAATACAGATTAAAAAGAGGGCCCAAATTATGTCACTTAAAGGCGGACCCTGAGCCTGTAGCCAATGTCACATTAACAAATTTTCTCTATCGCTTCGCTCCGTAAAATGTATGGATTTTTTACGTTTTAAAATTCGATAGTTAACGAAACCTTATATCAATCCCATACATGTTTCGAAAGCGAAGCGATAACGAAGATTTGCAAATGTTACTTTGGCTAGGGGTCCTGGAATAACCGGCTGATTCCGATGTCTGTTTATTATACAAAGTTGGCAGGAGTACCATGTTGACTTTGGCAGCAAAATTTTTACTATTATCATAACATGTCAACAGTTTAATTTATTGTGAAATGCAATGAACTCTGAATGACTCTGATGTAAAGGTAACCCACGGTGCGCGAGGTTCTGCAAGTCGCGCCGCACCGCACCAAACCAGACCGTGGGAAGGGCCTGTTGACGAGCTCGCACAGCACTTTCCGTTTATACAAAGTACCCTGTGCGTGCACAGCACTGCGCCGCACCTTTGAAGTTAGTTCAAGTTACCGACTAGCCCTATGACACGTGTCGTCGGTGCGAGCTCGTCCGCGATTTCGCGCACAAGCGCGTACGAGCACGCACGGCCGCTGGTTCGGTGCGGGGCGGCTTGCAGAATCGCGCACCATAGGTTTCCATTCCAACCTTAAGAAAGATTCCATAGAGAATGCGTATCACAAGATTTTCATTCATTTTGTAATCCTGTTAACACTGTGGTAAAGGGGTGTGTTTATTTTAGTAACAAAATCTATAGGCATGCACTCTAAGTTCTAACTAAATAAAACATGACTCAATGGCTTGATAATAAATAAGTTTAAATTGTTCATGTTACTCTAAAATAAGTTTCTATTAAGGAAAATACATGACTAAAATGGTTAACAATACTAAACTGATAATTTTATTATTCTGTTTAAATGTTTCAAGTTTAAGATGAGTAGTTAAGTTTATTGTTTTCAACTCCGCCAAGTGTGCAATAAGTAAAAGCTCACGAGTTTTATACGACGTTTTTCAACACATTTGCGAGGAAAAAACAATGTAATTTACCCGGCAACAAATACGACAAAAACAAAATATGCTAATTATGGGAAAAAGCGTGCAGGTTTTGTTTTGTTTTTTTCACAGGCCCAATGCAAAAATATTTTACAAACGAAGGGATGAGTGAGCATACAGCCTACTTCAAAAGTGATAAAATGTAAATATTTTAATATTTTATAACAAAATATTGTGAATTATGAATAATTTGATAATTATAAATATATTTAAGGACTTAAATAAATGTGTATTTATTTATTCCAAAAATGTAAGTATATTAATTTTCAGCGGCATAAAACCTCTTTGTTGTTACTAAAAAAATAACTTTATTTTCCCGGTTAACGAACTAGCAGTAAGGTACCTACTATTTAACTTTGAAGGGATAATTCTATTACATACTATTGTTTTATATATTATTGTACATGTTTGTTATAGCTCGGTTTATGGCCCTAAGAGCGATGCATTAGGGCTCATTTTACGAGCAAGTGTGTTGAAAAACAAGTACCTTCATTAAATTTGTATTTTTAATAAATTTAACATTAAATTATATACTAGAAAAAATACGACTCGCACCAGATCAATACTCAGACGGGAATCGAACCCACGACCTTTGGATATCCGGTCCAATGCTCTGACCGCTGAGCTACCGAGTCACCAGTGACATCGTCGAATTTCTTCTAGTATATCCAACTCTTACGCTGCATGCCAGCGTTATTCCATCAATGTGAGGTATTGGTATTGGTATTGGTGATGGGCTCTTCCTCCGCATTTAGACTCCCATTTGGTCCGTTATGCGTGAACATAGCATTGGTATGGCTAGTCCAGCCATCCCAGCTCCTTCCAGAAGCGCAGAAGCCTCCTGGGGCGTTCACAGGCTTCTAGGAGCGACCTCACGTCTTTGAGGATTTCTGCCCGGTGTGCGGCCAAACCCACGCACTCCAGGCGGCTGTTTCCTCTGCGTCCAGGCATCCTCTACATAGGGGACTGTCTGTCGCATTCATGATGAATAGTTGTCGGTTTAATGCTAGGTGACCTGTAAGTGTACCTACAACTATTCGGAGGTCTGGACGATTAAGGATGAGCAGTCTACAGGTCAACCGCGGCGAGACTGCAGTCATCGCCAACTTGGACTGTCTACAGCTTGTTTGATCTACCCAACGAGTATTATGTGCAGCACGAGTACGTTGTCTTACCCATGAGCGCAGTTGGCTGAACGGGAGTGGCAGAATGGGTATAGGTCCTGCCACTATTGTGGAGGATCCCCTTCTAGCCAGCTCATCGGCGGCGTCGTTCCCGTGTGATCCGCTATGCCCTTTAATCCATTGTAGGATTACTACGTTGTTGGATGCTAAGCGATCCAACACTTGGTGGCATTCGTAGACGATACTGGAGTTAATCGTGTTAGCCTCCAGTGCTGTTAGGACGGCCATACTGTCGGTCAGTATGCGGATGTTTAGTTCCTTCATACCTCTAGACAGGGCCGTGGTGGCGGCATTTATTATTGCAACACATTCGCATTGAAATATCGAACTGTGTTGGCCTAATGCTAGTGATATTTTGATATTTAGGTCTTGTGAGAATACTCCAGCTCCGGTTCCATTCCCCATCTTGGAGCCGTCTGTATAAATTCGGACTTCATGTATGCCGGAGTAATCTCGGTCACTTTCACATAATAATATCTGGTATTTCTTTCCGAAAATGTATTGTTTAGGGATCCTGTCGCATGGGGCAGCGATTAGTGGCTCATGTTCCACTAGATTATTCCACAATGTGGAGTGAGGACCCTCTCGGTTGTACCACAGACCCAGGTGTTTAAGCCTTATCGCAGCTATGGAGGCTTCCTGTTGTATAAACAGGTCCAGGGGTGTTAGATCCAGAGCTACTTCTAGGGCGGCTGTGGGGGTAGTTCGCATGCAGCCGGTTATCGCAGAACATGCCAGTCTTTGGAATTTCTGCAGCTTGTTGATGACGGTGCTTTGCTCTGTTTTGGACCACCAGGCAACGGCTCCGTATGTGATTATGGGGCGTATAACAGTTTTATACAGCCACATCGTTATTTTCGGTGATAGCCCCAGCTTTTGCCGAGTAGTCTTTTACATTGGCAAAAGATGATGGTGGCTTTGTTTAGTTTTCCTTCGACATGTCTATTCCAGAGGAGTTTGTTGTCTAGTATCACTCCTAGATACTTGACTTCCTTGCTAAGGGACAGACTGGTATTGAATAGTTTAGGAAGTTTAAGATTGCCTAGACTTCGTTTCTCTGTGAACATGATCAACTCCGTATTTGTTGGGTTCACTGTTAGATTGTGTTTATTGCACCACTGTTCAACGACCTTCAATGCGCACCTCATACGGTCACATATCACACTCTCAACTCGTCCGCTGATGAGTATGGTCAGGTCGTCTGCATAGCCTACTGTGAGGAAGTTGCGGTCGTTGAGCCAACTAATCAGCTCATTGACCACAATGTTCCATAAGAGAGGTGAGAGGACACCCCCTTGGGGACATCCTTTAGCTACTACCCCTCTGGTAGTACTATTCACAGTAAATTGTATAGCTCTGTCTCTTAACATGCTGTCAATCCACCTGGCAATAGTGGGATCGACACCATGTTTAGAGAGGGCCTGGCTTATGCTGGTAAAATTGGTTTTATCAAAGGCTCCTTCGATGTCGATGAAGGTGCCTAGTGTTGACATTTGGTGTTTGAGATTGCCTTCTATATAAGAAACCACCTTATGTAGGGCAGACTCTGTTGATTTGCCTGCAGAGTAGGCATGTTGGTTTGGATTTAAGGGGTCGATCAATGTGAGGAATTCCTCGACATTCGACAAAAAAAATGACTCGCACCAGATCAATACAATATTTTTTCTAGTATATTATTTAGTATTGTATAAAAATAGCATTGTGAATGCAAAAATCTCAAAATTAAAAATTATATGGCTAATATTTCATCATTATCAACTGTTGTCAAAATATCTGGAAAGATGTTTCAATTGAATGTCGAGGAATTCCTCACATTGATGGAATAATGCTGGCTTGCAGCGTAAGAGTTGGATAAACTTGAATAAAATTCGACGATGTCACTAGTGACTCGGTAGCTCAGCGGTCAGAGCATTGGACCGGATATCCAAAGGTCGCGTGTTCGATTCCCGTCTGAGTATTGATCTGGTGTGAGTCGTATTTTTTCTAGTATATTATTTAGTATTGTATAAAAATAGCATTGTGAATGCAAAAATCTCAAAATTAAAAATTTAACATTATTGTGAATTTATTATAGCTATTACTTGGCCCCTAGCATGGCCACTACTGAAAAATGATATCAACCCTCAGCTCAATTGTTAAATTACTATAATTATCCAATATAAGTAGGTATATTGTTTTGGTGATGATACTGTGAGGGCTCATGGTTTTCAAGTAGTTCTAAGCTTCTAAGTATTTATCTTTTTTTCTAGGTCACATTGAACATGCTCAATGCTCAAGAATCAGAGATGGATGTTGAGGGCCTGAACGATGAGATGAAGCTGGAGTTTGAATCTAGTACTGAAGAAGTTACCACTTAAGTATATTATGTTATGATTAAGAAATAAGAAACAGAAAACCATGTAGGTACTACAATTTTAATATAATTAGGATTTTGAAATTACTGTTGTTTTATTAATTATTTATAAATATATTTTTTTAAATTCATTTTTTTAATACTTACTGTGTCTTTCTTGAGAACAATAAAACAGTTATAATAATAAAATTGTGTTTGGGGGTTGATGAAGCATTTATTTGAAATGAAAGCATTTATTTCTATATTATTATAATATAATTTAATTAATAGGTATATTCTTAATTTGATTGCAGCTGATAAGACTTTATCATTCTTTTCCAGTTTGAACTTGGAGATTCATACACTTTTTTATGAGTATTTTGTAACAAAATTTCATCAATGACATTGTCAACATTACTCCTAATTTTTAACTTTTCATAGAGAGGAAATGTGCCACCAGATTTCTTAATCCTTCTTTGTGCATTACGATAACAGCTCCAAGGTTGAGGTTCTACAATTATAGCCCGAGAAATATTCTTTGTAAATTGTAGAAATTTGAGTAAACCATCGTCACCATTATTCAAGTGGATCCACATAGTTACAGAAAAACAAAATGTTACATCAAACGTGTCTTTTTTATGTGAATCCAGATAATCCTTTATTACTTTACAGTCAATGTTGTCCATTACATTTAGAGTTTTGTAACATATAGTTGGCACATTGGTAACTTCTTCTGCTCTTTTTATCAAATTGTGATCAATGTCTATAGCTAAAATATGAATATTAGAATCAGGATAGATGGTTTTCATATATGAATGTAACTCCTTTGTGAGCTCTCCAGTGTTACAACCTATGTCTAAGCAAACGACTGGTTGATTGCAAGCAGAAGGAAACATGTGTGGTTGGAGATTTTGAATTCTTTCCATAGTACTATGAAATGAGTAGTAGTTAATAAAATTTCCATATTTAACAGCGCCAGGATCGTCGCCAATGAAATTTAGTTCTTCTGTCTTCATTGTAGATATAGCACAAATGTAACTTTCTAATTTACTATCCACACCTAGCAGATATTAATTTCCGGCAGTATCCATACTCTCCATAATAATAACTTTAATTTTCTATTTCTAATTTCCAATCCCTGTCGTTTTTATAATATTTAGAAATTTATGAGTGATGCCTAGTTTAATGCATTTAGTATTTACGGTACCTACCTAACCTACCTAGGTAAGTAAAGTAAACCTAGACATTTTCGATATTATTTTATTTGACATTGACATTTATGATTTAACTGAGGCGCGTTCCAAACCTACACTCCGAGTGCAACCTAACTACAACCGAACGCTCTAACGGCGTTCCAAACATTTGAGCGTGACGTTCGGTTGACACAACCGGGTCGTTCCAAACGTCAGAGCGTTGCAACCAAACAACCATCAAAAATGATGGTTGTAAAACGCTCTGACGTTTGTCTATAGAAAAAATGTCAATGTCATTTGACATTATTTTGTATTTTTGATGTTTTTATGTCTAATTTTTAAAATAATCATGGTAGATCCTCAAAAAACGGATTTTATTTGATTTAGTAGAAAGAAAAGTTTAAATTATTCGTATTCCAAATGGAAAATGAAGAATTTGTATTGACATTGACATTTAAAGTTCTTGGTCGTTCCAAACCTTAGTGCGAGTTATAAAACAATCAAACAATCGACGCTCAAACGTTCTGAACGCAACCCGGGCTTGATTGACTCGGGCCGCGTTCCGATCCGAATCACGCTAACACAGCACAGACAGGGTTGCGTTCCAAACCTACGCTACGAGTGCAAGCTAACATATCTATGAAGCTAACCACAACCAAACGCTCTAACGGCGTTCCAAACATTAGAGCGTGACGTTCGGTTGACACAACCGTCCCGTTCCAAACGTCAGAGCGTTGCAACTTTTTAGGCTGGCCACACACAGACGGGATCCCGTTACGGAATTCCGAACGGAATTTCGATAATGTATGAAGATTCCGTACGGAAAAATCCCGTATGTGTGTGGTAGTCCATAGATTTGTATGGATTAGCTGCATTCGGAATCACGTATGTACGGAATTCCGTAACGTGATTCCGTCTGTGTGTACCATCAAAATGTATGTTTGTAAAACGTTCTGACGTTTTTCTATAGAAAAAATGACAATGTCAATTGACATTATTTTGTATTTTGATGTTTTTTAGTCTAATTCTTAAAATAATCATGGTAGATCCTCAAAAAACGGATTTTATTTGATTTAGAATAAAGAAAAGTTAAAATTATTCGTATTCCAAATGGAAAATGAAGACTTTGTATTGACGTTGACATTTAAAGTTCTTGGTCGTTCCGAACCTTAGAGCGAGTTAAAAAACAACCAAACAACCGCGCTCTAAGGCTCTGAACGCAACCCTGTTAGCGTATAATCCATAAGGCCGGCCACACACAGACGTAATCGCGTTACGGAATTCCGAACGGAATTTCGATAATGTGTGAAGATTCCGTACGGAAAAATCACGCATGTGTTTGGTAGTCCATAGATTTGTATGGATTAGCTGCGTTCGGAATCACGTACGTACGGAATTCCGTAACGGGATTCCGTCTGAGTGTGGCCGGCCTTAAATGCATAAAGTTAATATACCTAAGGTATATTAACTTTATGATTAAATTAAGTAGGTACACAAATACCCTGTAATATTTTGTGACTATTTAATTTGGTCGGATTCGCGCTAACAGCACTATCAGCGTGATTCGGAACGCGGCCATGACAAGTGTGATTTGCCATTAGTTTTTTTCAAAGTGCGTTACCTGAAAAGGCAATGGAATCTATGCCCATACAGTCCAGCAAGCCTATTTTTGTAACTCTGATAGCTCTGTTGGGCACCGAGTGGCATTTGGTCTTGTTGTTATTACATTGTTAAATTAATCGCATAGTATGGCACACTAACTAGTGTTTACTAGAGAGATTTCGTTGCTCTGGGGGCTTACCATCAGCAAATAAGAAACCGTTCAGTTCAAAGACAGGCCTTAAACAGGACTGCTTGGCCTGCTTTCATACTAACCTTTGAGGTCATAGTACGAAAAAGTAAGGCAGTTCAATATAAGTCCTGCTATAAGAGCTTATAGTAAGGCCCCAGCAAATAAGAAACCATCGTTAAGCCGTTTAGTTAAAAAGCAGGCCTTAAACTCGAGCTAAAATCGAGGTCATAGTACGAAAAAGTCAGGCAGTTCAATATAAGTTCTTTATGAACTCATAGTAAGGCCCCTGTATCGTGGCTCATTGATACACTTTCATTGCCGTGGCTAGCTCTGGGTCCCCCCAGACCTACCGTTTCTTTGCTTTCCGGTTTCCATTCTGATAGAACAGAATGGAAACCGGATCATAGCCCACACACGCCGGTCGCCGGGCTTTCTTGATTCGCGCTCAGTCGTCTCAATCTAGCGCTCGCTGAGAGACGTCGTTAGACAAATCAAATTGTGTGATAAATGTAAGCGTCAGAACCGCTGGACCAAAAGCTATATTAGATGTTATGAAAATACCAAAATGCAATACCTTTTTGCTACTATTTAATATCTAACATCAAATATTAAGTAGGCTTAGAATAATAACACTTAGAACGATAGTTCTCTACAAAAAGCACTGTCTTTTTATTTTTTAAAGATTTTTATTTTCCATTAATACCGAAAAATAATGATCCGATCCATACACATCATGTTTCGAAGCGAAGCGATAACAAAAATTTGCAAATGTTATTTTGGCTAGGGGGGCTGAATAACTTTATGTATGTAGGTACTACCGTCTAAGTCTGTAATACACATAGCAACTTACGTACCTAGGTACTAGGTAGGTACTTACTTACCAAATAATCCAAATATAGAAACTAAAGTAGGTAAATAAAAAAATACAGATTTTACGCTCCACGCCAACTGCTATCAGTCCATTGAAAATGACCATCAAAAAAAATTAAAAAACCCGCCTGCATAAAAAGACAAGTCGACTGAAAAGATGGAAACAAGATTAAATAAATATTAAAGGCAACATGTCATAATAACATGCAGTCGGAGGCATGCATAAAGAAAGTGACATTATGAATGGTTTAAATTATTATGCCTCCGACTGCATGTTATTATGACATGTTTTTTTTTTATTTTTTATTTATCTCTTTTTAGTTAATATACATATATTACGGTCATGATATACCTTTTTAAAATCCTTATAATAAGCCCTTTAATTTGACACCCATATTGCACAATACTAAATAAAATACTAGAAAAAATACGACTCGCACCAGATCAATACTCAGACGGGAATCGAACCCGCGACCTTTGGATATCCGGTCCAATGCTCTGACCGCTGAGGTACCGAGTCACTAGTGACATCGTCGAATTTCAAGCCAGCGTTATTTCACCAATGTGAGGAATTACCTCGACATTCAATTGAAATATCTTTCCAGATATTTGGCAATCGATTAAGATGAAATAGCTATATAATTTTTTAATTTGAGATTTTAGCATTCACAATGCTATTTTTACACAATACCAAATAATATACTAAAAAAAAAAGAAAAGAAAAATTCGGCGATGTCACTAGTGACTCGGTAGCTCAGCGGTCAGAGCATTAGACCGGATATCCAAAGGTCGCGGGTTCGATTCCCAACTGAGTAATGATCTGGTGCGAGTCGTATTTTGTCTAGTTTATTTAGTATTGTGTAAAAATAGCATTGTGAATGCTAAAATCTCAAATTAAAAAAAACCCATATTGCAGTAGGTATTCTAAAAATTTTTTTTTTGACTGCGTATAATAGCACCGTACAGCCACCATTTTGGTTTTTTTTATAACGCCACCTTCTTAAGAACACTTAGGCTGAAAAGACAAATCTAACGATATCTTAATCATAGAAATCCGTTCAGCCGTTTGAAAGATATGAGGTAATAAAGAATATTACATACAAACATACAAACACACATACAAATATGCCTACTTGCCCCCAAATGAACTAATATTTTGCAGTTATAGTTATTAGAGAGATGGCAATGGCAGCCCCCTACGGTTTTTTTTGCGTTAGCAATTTATGAATAGGTGGATAAATTATGTATAGTCACTTTTAGTCGAGGAATTTTCGTAAAACTTATTTTACTCTTTTTAAATGAAGACAATGATTACTGCAGCGCCCCCTAGGGCTCAACACCAAGAACCATCGCCAACACACTACAAACCTATTACAGAAAACCGCATATAAATCGGTCAAATCGCTCTGAAGATACATGGGAAAATGATTACTGCAGCGCCCCCTAGCGGCTCAACACCATAACACCAAGAACCATCGCCGACACACTACAAACCTATTACAGAAAACCGCATCTAAATCGGTCAAATCACTCTGAAGATAAAAGGGAAAATGATAACTGCAGCGCCCCCTAGCGGCTAAACACCATTACACCTATATGAGAACCATAGCCGATTACCTACAAACCCATTACAGAAAACCGCATCGAAATCAGTTGAGTAGTTTTTGGGAACTTTTCAAGTGCGACTTATCTGGTTGCTGCAGCGCTCCCTGGTGGTCTACCGCCACGAAGCATGTCTGAGAACCTGCTCTGAAATAAAACCTTTTGAATGCAAAAACCGCATCGAAATCGGTCCAGTAGTTTCCGAGGAAAATGGTAACAGACAAACATACAAACACACAAATAAAAAACACACATCCTCTAACTAGGGCTGCCACCTTTCAACAAGAGCACACCCGGAGATTTTCGAAAGATCGCATTTTTTTAATAAATCATATTTTGGGTACGTAAATAAATATTATTTATTTAAATAAAATAAGTTAGCAACTGTAAAGAAAATCGGATTTTTTAAACTCGAGCGTTTATATTTTTGGTCAGTTTCATTCACTAATCTAGGAATTATTTGTCAGTCTATAGTAAAAAACGGCCGCGCAGCGCGATTTTTTGTCAGTTTCATCCACTAATCTTGTAATCTTGCCTTTCTCGTCTACAGTAAAGAAACGGCCGCGCAGCGCGATTTTTAGACACTTTCATCCACTGATCTAGTAAATTTAATCTTGTCAGTCTACAGTAGAAAAACGGCCGCGCAGCGCGATTTTTTGTCAGTTTTATCTATTAATTTTGTAGTCTTGTCTTTCTCATCTACAGTAAAGAAACGGCCGCGCAGCGCGATTTTTAGACACTTTCATCCACTGATCTAGTAAATTTAACCTTGTCAGTCTACAGTAGAAAAACGGCGGCGTGGCGCGATTTTTAGTCAGTTTTATCCATTAATTTTGTAGTCTTGTCTTTCTCATCTACAGTAAAGAAACGGCCGCGCAGCGCGATTTTTAGACACTTTCATCCACTGATCTAGTAAATTTAATCTTGTTAGTTTACAGTAGAAAAACGGCCGATTTTTGTCAGGCGCCACCCGGAGACATCGATGTTAAACCCGTAGCCCGGACATCCACTACTCAAACCCGTAGACTCCGGGTCAAACCCGGAGAGGTGGCAGCCCTACCTCTAACCCCAAACGCATATACCGCCTCCGTTCCGTTCCGTCCGTCGTGGGTAAAAATAAAAAGTAATACGAGTAATAGTAACTGCGGGTCTACCGGCTAAAAACAATGAAGGTAATGTTAACTGTAATTTGACAGATGTATGTGATACATTGCTACTTCGTTTTGGCACAAATAAAAACTTACCAAAGAAAAGAAGCAATGTCTTATATCCATCTGTCAAATTACAGTTAACATTAACTTCATTATTTTTAGCCGGTTGATCCGCTGGTTCAGCCTTCGAGCAGCGACGGCTTCGTCCCGAACAGAAGCCCGTCTTACTATCTGTTCGTCTATTCGAAATCGGAAGGAGTTAAATTTTTAAGATTTGTTTTTGAAAACTTTCTAAGCTGCTGTGTGGGAGCACCTTTTAATAATACATTTATTAGGTACCTAAAACTATCCATACACTTTACTCATCAGGGTGTTTGGTAATAGCCTTATAAAGCCGAATATGGTAGATATGGACCATTAATTAACTGAACAACTTTTTCAAAAACCTCAAAAAGTCCGTCATTGTAACGTACAAGAGCTGCTATTCCCTAATTTATTTATCTTACTCTATGAGCTGATATAAAATAGCTTAATAACCCTTGGGGATAAAGTTTTTTTCTTTTTTAATGTTTGTCTATTATCAGTGAGCCTACTAAAACGAAAAAGTCTATTCATAATCACGAATGCAATACTGTTTCTCATTCTTATTTTTGAAAATGGAACTAAAAGCATCTCTTCGGTGAAATCATAGACTATTTATACTCTGTGCACAGAGTGCATCGTAGAATGCGTGATTGTGTTGCTTAGCTCTACAGCAGAAATTAAAAAAAGGCACCATGGCGCGAAATCTTAAGAATTTTTCTATATTTTTTTACATATTACCTAAGAAACAAATAATTTTATTTTAATCTTTTGCCGTCAACATGCCCTCAAGCACAAATCATTTATTGACCAAGCGAGCACGAAGTGCGAGCGAAGCGTCTCTGCTTCAGCTTGGCCAAAAATTCTTTCGTATGTCCGTCTGTCTGTTCTCACATACGGTCGCATTTCTCAACCGATTCTCGTGAAATTTTGTGAGCAGGTTTAAAAATAATATTGTTTTTTTTTGTCACGCCAGTTTTTTGAAATTTTTCAAAATGATGGAGAAATGTTAAAAAAAAACATATTTCAGTCCGGCTTTCCAGTGTTGTCTGTTTTTCTCTACAGGTCGCATTTCTCAACCGATTCTCGTGAAATTTTGTAAGCAGATTTGAAAATTGTATAGATTTTTATTGTCGATCCAGTTTTTTTTTAAAAATGGCAGAGATAATGTAAAAATCATATTTCAGTCAGGATTTCTGGCGCTGTCTGTTCTCCTCTACAGGTCGCATTTCTCAACCGATTCTTGTGAAATTTTGTGAGTAGGTTTGATAATCATATATAACTGTTTAGTCAAGCCAATTTTTCCAAATTTATAAAAAGATATTCACCCATTTTGAAAAAATGATCAAAATTAGAAGCACCATCTAGCTGCGAATACTCACGTACTTTCTGTGTCGTTTGAAAACTTCATGGCGACATTTCATTTTATTTTATCGCGAGGTCTACAGCTCACGAAGCCACTAGTGTAAATAGGTACTGTAAAAAAAGTTTATGAAGTGGAGGATAGAAAAACGAGTGGATTCGTTTACGGAAGTAGGTATAAACTATTTAATATTGTATTTTATTTTCTCGCAATCGTAGTGAAAAGTAGAGTGTAACACACGACGACGCTAAAACCCATTGTAACTCGGTTTCTATTTATTCCCTCGCTAAAGCTCGGGAATAAAACTACCTCGTATGCAATGGGTCATTTTAGCGTCTTGTATAACAACAATATACTTACTATTACTATCGGACAAACTCTGAAATCGCGAAAAAAATCTTTTTTGTTTTTCGCGATTTCAAAGTTTGTCCCATAGTAAAAGTTGTTCAGTTTGATGGTCCCTATCTACCATATTCGGCTTTATAAGGCTTTTACCAAATACCTTGTATAATACAGAAACGACAGCGTAGGTGCTATAATTACAGCTATGCTATAATTATATTATAGTATAGACTGCATCAAAGCGGCCGAACTACAAACCACTCCCACCTTTAGGAACCTCCGCAGCCCACATCTGTCATCCGGGAGTATCCAGTAGGCTTATTTTGTAGCCCAATTCAATCTCCGCGTTTTTTTCCGAATTTTGATTAAGCCCCCTCGAAAAAAAGTTAATTCTAATTTTTGTCCGGAAATATTTTAAGAGATAGAGATAGGCCGCACTTTTGGCTAAACATCTGGCACATACACTGGTGAGCACATAAACATTTTCAATGTTAAAAAGTGAAAATGAAGTACCTTTATGTCTCAAATAATTTTATTACTGACGTAACCAGCAGTAATAATTATAATGGGTATTTTATTACTGATACGACTCGGTACACCTTTTACTTTCTTTTAATCGCAAATAGACTACAGTTCCTTATGTTTGTAATGTGTATACCGTTGCTCGGATCCTCCGCCACGCACCCACCAAGCATGCGACCCGCGACACCGCCACGCCAGCGTCCAACCTTGCACCCTGCGCGTGCGCCGTTAAGGACTGAAATTATATTTCCCGTATATCTAACCAACTAATACACTGAAACCGGTCGTCCGTGAGTGAAAAGTGGGACTGAATGGTCCTCACCACGTTACACGCAAACTTACCCGTAATTACGTGTGCACACACATATACCACAGAGACCAACACGAGGTGCAATCGGCAACAGATATGTGTCTCGCTTTTTGCCGTGCATTTTATTGGAGAAATTCACTTGGAAAATGGCTCTCGATCATTTTCAAGTTCAGTTACGTAAGTACGCGTGTGGAGAATTAGTGCGGAATAGCGGATGTTTGGTGGTGCTCGACGGCGAAGTGGCGCACAGTTATAAGCTCTCACCCGCTCCACTGCCTGTCAGTTGCTGCCAGACCACCCCCGTGTACATCGATTTGTAGTTTTTAGTGCAGTGTGTAGAAATCGAAACAAAATGTGTCCTTTCCGGATAGCCATTATCTCTGTTATCTGTGTGGTCGTCGCCTCGGGACATGTTCACGGGCCGCGGAGATCACGCGTTATGGATTTAGAGGATTACGCACAAAATGAAATTGAAAGCGGGAGAGCGGATGAGAGCTCGTGGTGGCCATCAGCGGAGTTCACCGTCTTACAGAAGATTTATGACGACTGCAGTGCGCAGAAACAGTTCTCGATGTGTTTAAAGGGCAAAGCTCTGACGGCGCTCACTAGGGCGGTAGAGCAGGTGATAAGAGTGTTCATTGTGCATTGAGTGTGGTGTGTGATGTAAACGGTGTTTTAATGGTTTCTTGTGTTGTACAGGAGAGCGTTCAGCTCGCCGATGGCTTGACGTTGGTGAAACAGGCTGACGCTCCATCTGCGGTGTCTGAGCCGCGGTTCTTCCCCGGAATGTCGACAGAAGATAAACTCGACACGATGCTGCGTACTAAATTTGAGCAGTTGATGAATACCCATACCATTTCTATGGATCTCGCTTCAGAGGGTAGGGGCAGAGGTGAGTAAATATGCAAGAATGACAGTAATTCTTGCGTATTACCTACTATATAGTTAAAATAACTTTGTTTCCATTTGTTATTAGGTAAGAAAGTCTTGCCTTATTTGCTGCTTGGTATCTTCACGACTGTGAGCATTGTTGGAGGCATGGCCCTGAAGACTCTAGCAGCTATCGCAGGCAAAGCGTTGATTGCCAGTAAGGTGGCCCTCACGATTGCTGGAATCATTGCATTGAAGAAACTGTTCAGCCACGACGGCAGCAATGGTGAAACTACTTTCCAAGTTCATGCAGATGGACACCATAGGTAAATAAAGAAAAAATGATTTCATCTGTTCAATATTTTTTGCAAGAATTTAATCTTAAAAAGTATTTGAATCCCAATAATATAATGTAGTTGAAATGGGTAAGTATACAAAAAAATAATGATATTTTTTAATTCTAGTCTTTAATTCGAAGGCGGAACCTGTATGTGGTGAGGCCAGCAAACCCCAGCCTGGTGGACCCGTATCGGTATTATGCGGAGCAGACGACTACGAGCGCGTAGTTGACTCGGCATGAGCGGTCGAGCCGCTGAGCACCGCCGTTGAGCCGCCCGACCGTTCCGCCGAGGCCGTCAAGCCGCCTGCCGCGCCGCTCAGCCGCTGAGCCGCCGGCGCGCGCGCAGCCGTTCCCGCCGCTACCGATCGACTCCACTGCGCCGACACCCACGCAAATAACCTCAAACCAAAGTACTTGTCCTATAGGACATCCTTCTTAGACGTATCGGTCGTCCACTCTCAATTTTAAATCTATGTCAATAAATTATTTAATGTAATTTATTTATTTGTGACTATGGTTGTATGTTTGAATGTAAAATAATTTACTACGTGATGTAAGATATGAAAATAAAAAATAACACAGATATTATTGTTTAATTTTTTGTAATAGGTACCTTTCATAATACCAGCTAACAAATTGCTCATAATATGATAAAGAAACTGAAAATGTAGTAAACAGTTAAAAGATGCTAAGCATGCTAAAAAAATTTGTTCCCATAGCAATATCACTACAAAAAATTATTACTCAGTGTAGCTTTAAAGTTAGATGTTATGTTCAGCTAAGTAAGTAAACAGTTTATCATCAGTTATATTACTGTTAGATGTTAAGCGGACGTAGCATACGTTTCAATAAATACGTAGGTAAACGTTTTATTAGATTTGATAGGGGTGCCGCATCAGTGATTCATCCAGGGCTCATTGGTTATGCATACGCGCGGCGCAGATGCCTGCATGCTTATGGCTGTTAATTAATTACTTACAGCAGTAACCCGCTTTCTTTATTCGCTCTACTGGAGAAGAGTCCGTGAAATGTGTCGAGATTTTCCGTTAAGTAGGTGCAGCGGGTATGAACGTGGAAAGTAGAAAGTATTAATCGATTCACTGCACATGCACGCATGCTGCTAGAACAAACCGGTACTTTATGATGTTTTCTGCTTTATTGAATATCAAGGTAATGCACATATTTGTCAATGGTCGGTCATGGTCATTGACGTCAAAGAGATGTTCAGTTTTGTATTTGAGCTTTTGCGGGCGGGTGAATAGATGACTTGTTGGCCGTTGTGAAACATTTTGAGCGTAGAGCAGCGCAGCGGCAGGAGCGGAAGGTCAGCACGTTGATTAGTCGTGCGCCGGTAAAGGCCCGACCGCAGCGCGTTTGTGCTCCCGGGCGCTGTTTATAATGCAGATATGTGTTTGCCCAATCGCTGCACGCTACGCTTGCTATATGGCATCGTTAATGTGGCCGGCGTCTCTTTGCATACGCAAATATAGGGCGGGCGGTCCGGCGCTGATTAAGCGGTGCGCCAGCGGTGGAGCTGGCTTCATTTCTGCCAGGATTAGTGTGTCACTTGATTAGTTGTCAGCTCATGTCGGATTGCCTGCTCGAGTTTTGTTTGTTACAAACATTACTTTTCGACAGTATTAGTAAAATATGAACTTAAAATCTGATAAAGTTTCTCTTTATAAGTATGATGAAAAGACGGCTAATATTCTTTGATTGTATTAAATTAACTTCTAACTTACCGAATGTGTCTGTAAAACAATATCGCAAACATTCATTCATTAAATTGAGTATCTGCATCATCCAACGTTGTCTAATTCAGTACTAGCGGCACTCACTGATATGCAGAATGAGAAATTAGACCATTTCCCTATTGTTGGTATGGTGCACCATCAACTCCATTGATGGTAGGGCAGTAGGTACTCGTGGGAGTCTGAGGCTAATATTACTTACGTTGCCAAGTGTCCGGCGGTTATCAATACTTGATACCGTATGCATCTCGAATTAGGTCAACCGTCAAGGGACGTCTCTACAGATTAATCATTTATTGCAGGTAAATTTGTATGTCCGTGTCTCATTGATTATGCTATTTGTGTCTAGACTGTTTGTATGGATATACACATTTTGATTGAGGATTTATGACTAATTAAAGGGGTTTTAAGAGATCTAACAGAATATCATAAAATCATTAGCGAAAACGTACTTATAAAACAGTTAGACACTCCAAGGTCATTTAGAGAACAAGTTAGGAGTCATTTTCTCTCTTCTTCCCGCGACTAATATTTCTTGTTTATATTTATCTATACCATGGAATTATGTATTTAACCTTTAGTATTTTTGTATATTCATATTCTGTCCTCTAAAGTGCACCTATTCCCCTTTATCCTATTTATCTTATTTTATTTCGCCCAAGGTTGCCTGGAAGAAATTGCTATGTAGCAATAAGGCCGCCTATTGCATGTTTTCTTGTTTTTTCTGATTGTATCGTTTTTTCTATCATGTGCAATAAAGTCTTTATTATTATTATTATTAATTTCATTTCATAATCAGTAAATCAGTTAGAGTGCAGATAAGCTGTAAAAATGAATCAATTCTTATATTAACTAGGTAATCTGCAGACTAACGACTAAGTATCAGTTGAGCAGGTTACTTATTTAATTAAGTTTATGGAATTTATGATTAAGTACCTATGTGATTTAATACTTGGGCATTTTCATTATAGGCATTTTCAATTATGGATTCTTATATAGACAGACCCATTATGTCTAACTGCTTTATACGTTTTATATGTTATTTTTCCTCATCCTCAAGAGATGTTTGAAAAGGGGTTTTCATATCAGACAGACGGGATATTATAAGGCCGCCCGCGTCCTAGTGGAGTTAGTTCACGGTCGACCGGTCAAAGTGTCCGACATAAACCTATTTTGTTCTCTTCTTATATTGGACGATGTGCTCCCTTCTCCCCCCCCGACAACCTTTGCCACAGGGCTGCCGAAACCTGAAATAACAAGAAAAAATATTAAAAGAGGAATAAACTTATGTTTAACTTGGGCGTATAAGTAATTAGAATTCTTGATAATGACTACTGAACGGAAATCCTTACAAATATGCGAAAGTAGTCTCCTAAAAATGCGCAAAAAACGTCGAAAACTATTTAAAACAATTTGTAAATGAAACGTAAAATAAAGTTAATGTTTGCAGCTGAAATTATTACAAAAGCAAAATATCCTGTTCTCAAAATAAATATTTTTGATCACCATCATGAAGTCAAATTAAAATTATATTTGCTAAAAAATAACTTGTGATGAATAAATAATTGTAAGAATGTTAAATGATTTATTACAAAGAAAGTTTTGTGGAGTCAAAAATTCATATCCTACTATTTTTTCTGAATATCCACGCGGACGAAGTCGCGGCCGGAAGCTTAATACATCGTAAGAAAGACAATGTGCATTAGCTTACTAAGAAAAGCAGGGATATTATCAGATTTCTTTCGACGAAGTGATTATAAATATTTCTAATGATACAATTTACACATTCTGTGTACTCTGGAAGATAATTTTACCTGTATCACCAGAGTGTTACTGATTAATACTTTACGATATTCGTGTTCGTTAAAATTGTGATTGGAGAATATACCTACCTACTTAATTCAATAAAATATTTGTAAAATGTTCCTGCCACGGACCATTATATTATATATACATACGGACTCCTACGTTATAAATGAAATATTTTCATGTATACAACCAAGTCTATTCATTAATATTCATATTCAATCATATTCATATTGATTTATTCCACTTAAATTTGTAACAAAAGAAGATGTTATAGGTAGTTTATAAAAACAATTATTAATAATAATCTTTAATAGTGCTATGAGTTTACTAACGTTAATAAAAAAATGGCTGTGTCGCAATTAGAAAATTATTTGGAGTTATGAGTGAATTCAATGCAAAGTCGCTATATATTATATTTATTCAGGTTATTGTTGTTCATATGGTATTGTCTCAGTAAGCCAATTCCAATCTTCAATACCCAATTATCTTAGTAAATTACAGTCCATTTGCTACGAGTATCTCCCACTAGTGGCAGGCCCGATGCCGCCACAGTTTTGCGTAGTATTTTAGACGTCTTACGTACTGCGATGGACTTTGCTGTTATGACAAATGATAATGATGCTTGAAATATGACATTTAAAGAATACTAAAGCTAGGGTTTCCTAGGATGACGGTGCCGTCATATTACGGCCGTAATTTAGCGGCGTAGAACGTTTTCTATGTAAACAATACGGCGCGCCATATTGTTTTCATAGGCACTGTCATCCAGGAAACCCTAGCTTAACGCCTTGTTTATTTTAAGTTTTACTTTTACTCACGTGACGCTAAACTTAATTATTGTTTTGCGTGTTTTTGTGGTATGTTTCATTATCTTTATGAGTGACTTTCGTTTGTATGAGTACTTCACTTTCTTAATATATACTCATTCACTTTCTCTACCTAAACAAAAAAATAATCAGTCAAAGCGTTAACTTTAAATAAGGTAAGTATAGATACTCATTTTCCATTTTCCCAGCATAGTATGATTAAAGCTTAAATTTTGATAAACGAGTATAGAATCGAATTATATGTTTTGATTCAGGTTTGCATCATAAAGCTATACTTAGTTATAAGTTAAACTTTAAACTGAAAAACTCTTCTTGGCCTCCAATAAAAAGGTTAGTGGAATACGCCTAGAAAATCAGAAACCAAACTTAAAATAATGCATATTGTACTTACCTTAACTTAATTTACTTCTAATATTTATATTTCTTTCTGAGTTTTCTAAAAATGGAAAAAGAGAAACAAAAGAAAAGATTCATCAACAGATGTAAACTTGTTGGGGTTCAGCCCTGTATGTCTGCGAGGAACTTTTAGAATCACGTTAACGTTGGCACGTACGTGCTGAAGACATTATTGGGCGAGAAAAGTTCATCAAATTCATTTTTGGCTACTCATACGTCTGTAACTTATCAGTTCACAATTTTTCTTGACGAAAAATATCTTAAATACAATATTGGCAAAATCTAGTAACAGCTAGACCAGTATTTTATAAAACAGCTATGAATCCTAAAAGAAAAGATGTAAACAGTAATATTTGAAAATGTTCTTACAAATATAAATTGAAAAGTCATGTAGTTGTTAGTGAAAGTAAACGATCACGCACGCCTCTGATCGAATTGTTGAAATCCAAGTGCATTAGAAATGGAACTACGGACAGAATTATTATACTTACTTTCCAATGTTAGCAATAAGTAGGGGAGTAGTGTTATTTTACCCGTTAACCATTATTAATGTACAGCTGTTTTGTCTTTCTATACAGTTTTTCTCATGCATTAAATTAAGAATAGAATAAGTATAAGTTTGTAATGTTAATTTTTGTTCTAATAGTCACTGTTATTTTTTTTAAAGAAAATTTAAACTTTCAAGTTATTGAGATAATTAAATATTCCATGTGGTAATAAATTTACACATGTAGGTTAATAAATATCTTTAATGTAAAATGAAAAGGAAAGAAAACTTTTTATTGGAAAAATGTGACATAAGAATGATTTATCCTATAATATCCGACTAAGTTTGGCTGTTTGTGATATTTGGATGTTTGTGACTTTCACGTAAAACAGCTGAACGGATTTGTGTTAAATTTGGAACACAGAGGTAATTTATAACCTGGATTAAAACATAGGATAAGTACTTTTTCTCCTGGTCAAAGGTCGCCTTGGAATTCTTCACCTGTTCGCGAGGACGTTAGTTATTATACGCAAGCCATATTTTATGTGATATAAGTAATATTATGAGAAATGGCTTGGCTCTTTTGCGGCCTGTTCTCATGATCTAGATTCCCCTTGGCCAAGGTAACGGTGCGTTCGGCCATCACCCCTTGGAACATCGTTACATGTTATTTTCCCCCGCAAGCGTTACATTCATCATAATCTATAACAAGTTTGCTAGCGCCCGCCGTCACACTGAATGACGTGGTACAGTAAACAGCAGAAGTTTAAAAGTTTTTAAGTTTAAACCATTGCATGTTGAGATCTTCGTTATGGACTGTTGATTTTTGAGGTCGATGGTAATTCAAAAAACATTTGATGAAAATTGTTACGTTTATTTGCACACTCAATGGGGTTGGTAAAATTTTTTGAAGAGAAATGTTTTATATTTTATTTTGATAGCACATGTTTGAAGAATAAAGAAAACAATATTATGATTTTTTTATTTTACCTTGTTAACTAAATATATTTTTTTATATTATTATCGCGATAAAATATCAAACATACGGCTGAACACGAAGTTCCTTTGCATTTACTGATTTAAAAAACTAATTGACAGATTTGACAGACAGTGACAAAGAGTAATCATACCTTTGTTTTTTTTTGTTTTGAGCAACAACATAGAAAGTCTTTGGAGCAAAGGCATAACTTACGCATACAGCCGTAATAGTGATTTATTGTACTATGCTGTAAATAAAAAAAAAAAATATTTAAATTAAAATAAAGCATTATAAAAATTCCGCAATTTGTTATTCCTAACTCCAAAGCCAAAAGCTACCAGAAAATATATAATTCACAACAGTTTTGGAAAAGTTTACCAACCCCATTATGATTATGGACCCAGTAGTTTGCTGCCGGGGCAGAGAGAGAAAGATACCGAAGTACCATCACTTTTTACGGGTCTAAACCTTAAAACACACTGCTACCTTTAAACATATTATTATCTATATTGTAAGTATATGTACTTATATTAATTTTTATCTTAATGTTTTAAGTTGCAAAATCCAAATATAATACGATCAAGTGACGGTAGTACGACATCAACTTGCAGCACTTTCGATATCAATTTGTAACACTTGAGTTTTTCAGAAATGATTAATATTAAAATGTTTCAAATCAGTAGTTGTTGAATGTGATTTATTGAATTAATGATCATCTGTTACTTTTTCTGTAGACCGTACGGAGCACTCGACCGCGAATTCAAGGTGATACCACACACGGCCATTATATCTATGCTTGGTGCTTATTAAATCTTTCTCTTAAATTATGTCAAAGGCTTTACGGATGCACCTAGAGTTTATCAAGCCAGAAGGAAAATCTAAAGAAGAAAGAGGATTTTCTTATGGCTGAATGTATCCGTTTTCAGCCTGCCTAGCATGACCGATTTATATCGCGTGATATAGCGTTTTATCACGTTCAACTGTCAAAAAGACAAAAGAATTTGACAGTTGAGTGTCGATAAAATGCTATATCAAGCGATATAAATCGGTCATGCTAGGCAGGCTGGAGTTATTAAAAGTCCAACCAAACGCATTAATTGATAGAATAGTGCACGCAAAAAATAAGAAGATTCAAAGATTTTTCGGGTATGACTTTGATATAAAAGTGTATTTATTATGTCTTCCACGTATATCATCAGAAAGCAAATAAGCAGGTACCTAGAAAATGAACTAACGATAATTATTTTTAAATGATAAATATCGTGATGTGAATTCGTGCACTGCGTAAACATAATTGACAGGTTGCATGACATAGCGCTTATTACCGGATTAGGAACTTTAACTTTTTATAGTATTTTATTGTAACGACTGGTGACAATCGAGCTTTATTCATGATCATGACCCATTATTCGTCCGATAATATTGGAATATTATGTCCCGTTGTTACAGACTCCAATTAGGTGTGGTGGGGTGGTCAGGTGGTCACCGGTGGCCGCGAGTGCACCCAAACGGCAAGACCTCCCGGGGAGGACAGCCAACAGACCTTGACTGATGTACAATGCGTCTTCTATAGCTCCTAAACCGTTCCTTTACAGACCAGTTTTCCGTTCACTGGACGAACAGTGAAGTTGCTGGTTCTCCACCCCCTGGCCACCAGCCGGCCGTCATTATGTGTCATTAGTTTTGCGACACTGACCAAATGACTGGTCTGCGATATCGAATGACTCATTCAGTTCGTGATTAGCCTCTCTGGTTTTCTCGACGTTTATAAATAGAATTGCCTCATTAGGCTATCCAGTTGTTGAAAATCGGTTCAATAGACTGATATGTATCTGATTGTCTATATTTACTTATATCAAATTATTCTTGCTTTTGTTTTAAATATCGAGTTAATGTTACTTCTTTGTTGCTGATTCTCGTGAACACAAATATCACTGTACGAAAACAATGGCGATCGACTCACATGCGTTGTGTGTTTTCGTTCTAATTATGCCATAAATCTTAGTTAGTGAGATCAATGAGATGTTATTGGAAATTTGCCATTAGCTATCCTCTACAGAGGGGGATATAAACTATCATGATGTCGTTCCTTTTGCAATAGCTTTTTGGGAAATTAAAATCTTGTTATTTTCGTAGTATTTATACTTAACGATTCTATTTATCTATTTGACGTCAGCAATTGACTTTAGAAAATAAATATGAATGTAGGTAATGATCAATCTTCAAAGACTGAAGATCCGTGTAAAATGAAGAGTGATATCCAATCAAAGCAACTCCTAAAACAAAGTAGGCAATTACACGCACGGCTAAAGAGAGCGGGCGCGGGCGCGGGCGGGCGGCGCGGCGGGCGCGCGGACCCGCGGTGCCTTCCCGCGCGCCACGCGTCTGAAGGAGAACGCTTCATTCCCGCCGGAATATAATCGTCCGCTCGTAATTTATATTGTCTGCTGCAGAGGCGAGTCCCGCTGCACATTCATTTATTTTATGTGCCATTTACAATTGTCGGTCGATGGTCAAGGGGGAGGGCGCGGGTCTTGGGGGGGCAGGCGGACGCCGTTGCCTTCGCATTATAAAACGTGCGGTCATCTGCGAACTCCGTAATGGTATTTGTAATAGGGCCGCATGAAATGTGACGCCGGCCACATGGGTCTGATGGTTTATTTATAAGATTAATTTCGCCACAACGGACGTGCTACATCCATTTAACACTGAAGTAAATAGACTTATTAAATTGTCGTTTATTAGGTTTGCTTTTTGAAATAAGCTACTAGTAGTAGGTTTCATTTATAATCATTTATCAAAATGTTGGGAGTAATACAAGTTGAAAATTTATTCAGGTTGAAATGGCAATCGTTATATTATTATGTTATATGATGCTGTTTAATTGTTTGCAAAATATACAACCTGGAGACGAGAATACGACAATAATAAATGAAAACATTGGTGACACTAGACTGGGAGTATTGTCGTCTCCAGGTTGTATACTTATATGAAAAAATATTGTAATGGCATTGATATTTAATACATATTTAATCACAATTAACGCAAATAAGAGGCAAAATCTTTACCAATGCTCTAAAATAAAAACAGCTGAAACAATCAGGAGCAATAATTCTTCTTTCAAAGTTTAATTGTCAGAGGTTGCATTTTTTCGCATGAAAGTCGAACGAACAACGGGCAGCCAAGAGGCTGAGTGGCTGTGTATTCTTTTGTTTTTTAATTATAACGCCACCGGCCGAGGGGTTCCCCCCGAAGTTCTGGTGGAGGTGCTTTCTTGTTAAGCCCGCCGGGCGCTCGCCTCCTACGTGCCTCGGCCATTCATTTCATGGAAACTTATAACCTGACCCGCGTACTTATGAGCGTCGCCAATAAATATAGCGATGACCGGAGCGCGGGCGTCTCGGTCCGGCGCGGGCAGAGGGAGCAGGATGGAGTGTAGGTAGCCGTCGGTCGCGGAGCATTGTTAGCTAAATATCTAGGTGGTCAGTTGGGCGGGCGGGCGGCGGGGACAAGACGGGCGGGGGGCGGCGGACGTGCCCGGCGCCGGCCGATGTATTGAGCGCGTATTGCAGACGCGGTCACGCGCTGCAATATTGCGTTCGCTCTGCGATATTGCCCCTCGGTAACTCAATTTGATAAATTGTGCAAAGTTCGCCAGCTCCGCATTTGCTTGCCATGAGCTCTATCGACGTATTGCCCGTTATAATGAAACATGTTTTCACGTAACTTGTGGAAATTCCGTAAGGAAGGAATAACTAACGAACTCAGATAAAGCGGGATGTTGTTTTACGTGAGTCGGAAATACAACTGTTGTAGCTTGGCCGGCTCTCTTTTGTCTGGAAGTAGGTACTCAGACTACATACCAGTAAATACCAGTTCATAATAAAAAATATTATGTTAATTTTTCCCGCAGGATCGCTGCTTTGAACGTGGGTCTTCTACGGAAAAGTATTACGATAAATGAAGATGTTTGTCGTTCGAAATTCGTGCTGGATTTTGGACCTTATTCCCAAGCTGAAAATGTCACTTAGCGGAATGAACGTCCTCCGATTATTCACGTTCGGTTTTCAGAGTAGGCTCTGTTTACATATCTTTAGATTTATAAGATATTCAGATATTATATTTCCTAAACTGACACTAAAAACAGCTTATTTACAGGAAACGGTCTGAATGATATCAACGCCCATTTTCCAGTGTGAACACGCGCGTGGCGCTCGTGCAAAACATTAATTTGTAGGTAACTCTTTTTCCGTGCCATCAGTGAAAGCTAAAAGCCGCTCGCTTACTATCTGTAGTATCTACACCTGTAGTTAATCATAAGTTTCAAAAAACGGAGTAATCTGAAAATTCTTCAACTAAGTATAAAGGCATATTGAAAACTATGAAAAGCTTATCTAATACGAACCGTTATCCAGAAATTCTACCAAATAAAGGTACAAAACAACAGAATATTTAAACGGAATTTACCGAAGATGGACTAAATTAAATACTTAGCAATGATCGGCATAGAAATGGGTTTGGTCTTAAAAAAAACAAAATAATGTTTTTACATCACACACCGTACTCTTAATTTTAAACAACATTACGTATAAGATGAACGGAGCTAAATGAAATAAAATTTTCTGTGCTTGCTTACTTTTTAGTTATTCAAATGTATGAAAGAATTTGTGCGTATGTCATCAGTTTTCATTTTCATGAATGAAAAGTGAACGGAGTTGTTCTAATACCATAGTTTTATCAGCAGTAAGTTTTCCATTCATTTCAATAAATAAATAATGAATCTAAATATTTAGAGAAAATATTCAACGGGTGAGTACATATGTAGGTATAAATGTAGATGAGGAAAAGTAGTCGGGAGTCTGCGGCGGGAATCCGAGCAGAAATGTGCGCAAAATATGTGCATATTGCACGCCGCAAGTGTTTCTTTTTTTGCGCACGCTACGTGGTATACGGTTGTTTTTAATTATTTATCCACCTTGGATTTCACGTTGCATACACTTCAGTGGCCAAAAACATGAAGCCAGAAGTAAAAAAGTGCAATTAAAATGAAACTTATTTACTTGCTGAAAAAAACATGTCTTATTTAAAAAAAATAGACGTCGTGAGTGAATACTCACATAATTTATTTGTTAAGCATCTTGTAACCCCCCCTTACCAACCCCTACTTCTACCATACTAAAATGCTGAACGATGTATGTCAATTAACTACCTATTTCTTTATATTATGTAAGTTACCTACCCAATGTTTTTTATGTATCAAATCTTATCCTTTGCTCCGATTAAATATTCAAACCTATCGTCTACTTAGTTATTCCTTGTTAACCTTTCCTACCTATAGATATAACCTACATTACTGACGTGCTTTTATGTGGTCTGAAAGGGCTCGTGATTTCTAGGGCGGTCCCTGATTGTGAATAATAGTAACCTAGATTCTTTTCAGAAGTGCAATCATTGTTTGTCTCCCGACTATAACGCTATCATTCTTTCCTTATTCATTCCTAACTAATTCTGTTACTATGACTGTTACTAAATGATAATATCACAAATTAGCCGTTACCCTAATAAATTGTTAATAGAATTTGATATTAAATTTTACATAGATATAATCTTTATTGCACTTATAATTATTATTACCTAATTTATAACAAGACCTGTGAGTAATGAAGAGTTATCTCTAAAGAAATCTCTTTCAGCCAACCTAAGTATTTCTTTAAAGTGAAGCTACCTAATTTTTACCTATATTAGAATGTTGATATTGCTTTATGGAGCTTCTTATTCTAATAACTGACTTAGTTTACTGCATACTTTTAAATGGTATAGAAATTACTCTTATGTCTACCCGCTGTACTTATATGAAATTCAATATGGTACCTATTTTTTTTAGGATAATTTGCTCAGTATGTTTATAAAAGTCTAGTATGATGGAATGCTAATAGATATTACAGTAATAAGAACTGAATGAAATAACCAAAAGTTATGATCACCCAAAAGTCAGATATAGAAAATTGTTCACCGCTACTAATTATGATTTTATTTTCTTACTTTCTTATTTTATTTAATTTAGGTTATCCTATGTGGTTAGTGGCTTAGGAATAGAGTAAAAGAAGGTAAAATGGTAATAAATATAGAAGTTAACGTTGTATTAATTCAGAATATAGAAAATTTATCATCGCTACTTAATAATTGTTCTAGTGTTTTTTGTCAAATATAAAATATACTATTGTGCTATAGTCAAGTACTAAGTAAACAATGGTTTCTTTGCTAGCTAGATACAGAGCACCTCCCCGCTCTGTATAGTGAATCTCGACTAACCGTACTGGGACAATTCTCCTCTAGCTCCACCATTTGCTTTCATGACAACTTTAATTAATAAATTAGTTGAATTATTTAGTCTTAGTATGTCTGTCTTAATAAAAGAGGACAAGCAAAGTGCTTCAAGTGATCTATCAGCTTTTCACAATGAAGAATTATCTTTCTATTGTGATGGTGGAATTGCACAACTTTAATTTAATTTAAAAATATATTTATTGTTAGCGAAACTGTTTAACATTATAACATAATTATGGACACAACATTACTATCCATTCAAAAGGGTCTGATAGATCCAATTTCTGAAGGAAAGACAATTTAATTCAAAGGGAATGTATTATTTGGTCGCAGTCTTTCCGCATCTCAACAACGGAACCTATTATAGCTTCTATGAACTATGGTAATTTCAGTTTAGTCTTCTAATGATATCTAACCTGTACATTAATTGTGTTTGTCAATAAGTACTTAAATTCAATTGTGGAATATAACTCTATTGAAACAACTTCCAATTGAATTGGTAAATGAAACTTAGCTGAAATATTGATGAGAAAGTACTTTAGTTTAACCATTTGAGAATTTGGATATATTCACTAAACAGTTTGATACTTTTATAGTACATAATTGAAGTATTGTTTCTATATTAT
The DNA here is from genome assembly GCA_950108535.1 of Agriphila straminella. Lineage (NCBI taxonomy): Eukaryota > Metazoa > Arthropoda > Insecta > Lepidoptera > Crambidae > Agriphila > Agriphila straminella. Next base: position 11,362,271 of record OX467308.1, read on the forward strand.
ACAAAACTATTCTATTAATAGAAAAAGTCCACTCAAACTTTTCGATCTAGCGTTCTAATAGCCGTGAATCAACCTTAGCATATATAGAAACGCAGGTTTTTTTCATACACCCAGATCTAGATTTCAGTACACCTTCTAGATTACTAGAATAGAATATTTCTTTTAAAATCAATAGTCTACACACAAAATCATCATAAATCCAATCCAATTCAAAGATAAAGGAACTTTCTTTTATAAGTAGTAATAAATCAACTTTCACTATCCACTCACTGAAGTAATTAATTAATATGTACTCACCGAAACTGGTTAAACTCAACACAATTAATGCTACATGATGAATATTCACTACACCGAGCTATAGTTTAAATGGATTTTTTGTTAAGGCACCTACCTACAACACTTGTTAAGGCGCCTACTTTAAGACATGGAATCTTACCTAGTGAACTTACCTGCCTAACAACTACTAAATTTCTGAATTCCTATGCGACCCCCATGATGTTTCCCGACATCTTTGACGCCCACACAGATCTCACTTCAAAGAATACCCCACCTTCTTGAAATGCTACCTTTTACTTTTGCTCAATTCACCTAATAATAATATTCCTACCTTATTAATGAATTTACCTGCCTATTTGCGTCTAAATTTAGAATTTCCTATGCAATTCTTGGATTGCTTACCCTCAATCCTGCCGCCCTGGTCTCTACAGTTTGAGCAAGCATAACTCCCTAAGTTCCTATCGCTTGGACATGTCCACAGTTGATGGGGGAGGAACAACTGGGCCCTACAGAGGTATAAATATAACAAACACTAAGGATATGAGCGTGCCAGCGAAATCAGATTTACAACTTCCTTCTTGGAGCGGGAATCTGGCCAACTATACCACGTTTGCTACATTTATGTGACTATCTAGGTATCTTAAAAACAGAAACCCATCTAACCAGCCACATGGTTAGACTTTTCTACCTAAACCCCCCCCGCGAGGATCTGACAAATCGCCCCAAAAAGACACAAAACTAAATGAATACTCATCTAAAAACAACATTGTATAATAATACTAGCAAATCTAGTTAGTTTTCATCCCACAAAATAATGCAGCCCGACCTCAACAGACTCAAGAACCAATACAGTTGTATTACTTCTTGACCCCACCGAGAGAAATACATCACTTTATAAGATTTAACTAACAAATCTGCATATTTTAATTATGAACTTCAATTCTTAGTAGTCCTACTATACTAATTCAAGAATTTACAGGGAAAGCTACGTTACTTTATGATTATCGCAAACAAAATCTACATACTTTAATTATGAACTTAATTATACCAGATAAGCTCAAATTAAAGCATTTATGCAAAAGATTCGCGGGACAAATGCGGCCCTATTCGTCAGAAAACCTCGACCACTTTCTTGCTGACTTCTTGAAATTTGCTTGATTTAAAAATAAACTTTTTCAGTAACGCGATCTTACAGAGGGATGTGGAGTTTCTTCAAAAATTACGTCTTGACGCTTCGCTTGACACCGGAGAAATGAATCCCCGCTTCTCTGATCCTTCCCCTTATAAAGACTAAATTAGCGTCATGACGCGACCCAAAACGGCGCCAAGTAATTTGCGCTTTTTTCATCAAAATAGCTAAAATTTCCCGCGCTAAATTGACATTGTGCACTTTAGCCCATTCCTATTGGTGCCCTATTTCTAGCTCCTCCCCTTATTCAGTGTTCCCCGCTTATGAAAATATTTCACTAACCCTATTAATGGAGATATTAAAAATTACTTACATTACATTTTGATAATTATCTTATTTAAATCAACAAAGACTATAAGTTTCATTTTATGTGAAGTCGTTAACAGTTTCAATAATTCGTCATAACCTCGAAACGCAACACTTTGAGAAAATCATTTTCGAATAATAAAATTTCACAATAATATTACTAAAAGTTACGTAATCAGTTTTGTCTTGTCAATCTTTAATAATACGATTAATATAATTTCCTTACATAAACTAATACCCTCAAACCAACTTCATTTAGATTTTAACTAATTAATCGTTTCACTTTGCTTTACCTAATCCCGTATAATTTAAATTGCCAAAATACCTATTGCTGAGTACTAATTAATGCAAATATTCCGCTTTTCCACCTGCTTAAAATACAGTAAACTTATTATCTCTAACTAAACACACATACAAAAATGGGTACTTTGCAATTTTAGTTAGCAACATTCTTATTATTTTACCCCCCCGCGACATTCCGTCGCCATCAATCCGACGCGCCAGTTCTGCCATATTGAAAATATAAATTGTGCAGACCGCCTAATGGTGATTGTGCAATCGTGCAATCTGTACCATAGCTGCCAACTTACTGAACCTAATTAATCGCCAAATTTTCATTCCTCTTTATTTTTTAGAAATAAACAATTATGACGATAACTGATGAGTGCTAATAAAATTAATAATATTATCAATAATAATTATGAATGAATTATAACTTAATCCATGTTTTGAACGTCACGAAGATTAATATTTAAACCTTGGCGCCAAGAAAGAATTAAGAACCTTCCGCCTATTTTTATGACCTTAAATTACTCTTTAGACAGATTATTATAACAATTAATTACTTAATCATGTTCTATTTTACTAATTATTATTCAGTAAAATAAACAAACACAATTCAGCATTATTTAGTCACATTTATCTCTTGGTAAACAAACTTGAACGAGAATAAAATAGTTTCGCATTTATGCAAACCAATATGTTTATTTAAGTTTTTCCCAACAATTTATGCTTTTAAACATTATTAATTTATCACATGAACTTATCTGTGGAAATGAAATTAATTCGTTTTGTTTTCCAAAATTGGCAGTAAGGTTAAAACCCTTTGCCTTTCTTACAGAAAATTCACAATTGCTAAATAGTTCCGATTTTTATCACTAGCTGTCAGATTTACGTCATCCTATCTGTCATAATCTTCTGTAATTATCTGTTATTAATTTATAACCTTCTAAGCTAATATTATGTTATTCTTTCTCATCATCAAATTATGACAAACAAATTGTGAAGTACAACAATTTATGAGTCCAAGTAATGTTTAACACAAGCTCCTTTGAAAAATAATGAACATTTTATTAATTGTTGATTGACATCTGAAGTGCTTATGATTTACTACAAAACCTGTGTTTTTTTTGTGAATAACTGCATAATCAAATGCCGATAAGTTCCTGAGAACAAGGTCAGTGACAACCTTCCTTTAATATATTTCTTTTCTTCACAATTTAAGTAATATTTGAGATAAAAAATTAACATGTTCAGTTTTGAACTGTTACAGCTCGACCCCAAAATTCTTCATAGGTGACAATACTACGTACTGGATCCGGAGTAGAATTTTTCTTTCTCAATTCTCAAATATTTATATCAACCTTTCTACTCTCTCCTTTTTTTTTCAAAGTTATATTTTTTTATACTTCTTTTTTTATAACCCTAACTATTATTACTTTCCCAAAATCAAAGAATTGTTGGGTGAGCCCTAGTGTAAATGAATTTTTTTTAAGATTGAAGAGTGTATTTAAACCAAGATAATATTAAAAATTATTAAGCGAGTTTCAAGTACTTTTATTGCTTTTGCCAATTCCGTCTTATGCATATTCAACACCAGAAGTGTACAAAAACAAGGTAAGGTATGGGTTGTGAGGCCATAGTCCCTATTAGACCTACCCGGACACATACGCTCTTTTCTAACCTTATGAAAAGATAGTGTAGGACACAACGTATCCGTCCAAAGTACCCCTCCATATTCCTGTACGCCTCCTTCTATACTAAACAGGGCCTACTCTGCCAGATAAAGTGAGCATATACAATGACCCTATATTTCCAAAAGCTTACTTAAGACTCTAGAACAACCCTAATATCACCTTGGAAAATGTGTAGTTGTCGATTGTATCATAGCTCTTGGCTTCTTGTGTAGTATGAATTTTGGACAGCTGTTTACACCAGGACAATTACAAACAATAATAGTGTTTGTTTTCTCTCCGTTTTTTTTTTATTTTATTAACCTATCACCAAAAGGTCCTTCTGTACAAAATTCAAGTTTGTTAACCTTAAAACGCCAATCCGACCGCTAGCCAAGACTGAACGTTTAAAGTAGTGTGCGGATCTTATCTTTTGAGCCAATAATAATTCTGTACTCAAGCTTCACATACGTTATAATCCAAAGCCCTCCATAAAGAATCTATATTTTTTTTTCTAGCTACTTTTTTTTTTTTCATTCTATTCACACTCCTAATCTAATTTAGATTCTCACTCTGTTCTTCTTTCCTCATCGCACAACGTCCACTATCTTCATTTACTAGCCTACTTTCACGCCACCTAAGATTATATCATAGTTACTACCTGAGTACAAATTAATTTGCTAAATTGAATTGTTTTGAATAAAAATTTTTTACTAAATACGTCGATTGTCACCATATGAAATTCTACACAACATTGAGACTCATTGAATTGACTCATTATTTCCCATTAACTACGCAAAATATACTTAACGCTACGCACTACGCATTTCATACTATACGCTACACATTCCGCTAATACACATTCCTATTAAATGATTTGCACCTTATTAATCCACATTTCTACGCAAAGCATCTTCATTATTAAAAAACCTTTACTCACTCAATTTCTTTAAAATCTAAAGTTACTAGTAGGCAATTAAAAAGATTACCTTTATCTTAATCTACCTATGAAAATTATCAACCTCCCAAAGAAAATCGGAGTTGGCGGCTTTTCTTTATTAACTACCTATACCTAAACTATTTTCGGTAAGAATGACCCAATGATACGCTATTACAATCACTGACAAAACTAATTTTTATTTATAATGAAATGAGTATCTACCTGTTCCAAAAATCGACCAATAACAAGTTTGTTCTATCGGGAGATGTAAATAAAAAGTTCAGACAATTTGAATCTGTGTTTTCTGTTGAATAAAGCTAAAATTCAATAAAACTCGTGGTGACTCTATTAACCGGGACGTGTTGCGCGTTTTTTTCTTTTTGGTGACTGCGGGCACCGGAACGTTTGAGAAGTTAACCTAACCTACTATTAAAATTATACCAACATTCTTCCGAAACATATGCTATATCACTACACTACTTATACTAGTAAGCTACAAGACTTTCATCAAATATTTTAACTATCAATTTCGACCTAAATTCTACCCCAGTTTACTCTATTTGTAATTTCCTCACTAACTGTACTTATGATAATATTGTTAGTATTTGCGATTGCGAATATTATACCGTGATTTAGTTTAATTTGCTAATCTTAGTGAACATACTGGCGGTAAAGAGTGAATTTACTAGTGGATGTGAAGGTGAATTGAAAAAAATCAAAGCATACTCACTCACAATCGTCGCCGTCGCCACAGAATATATAATAGTACTAACGTCCGTCGCGTCACTAATATTCGCATCCTACAGTACGCAATTTTAGTCACCTAAGTTATAGCAAAGCTGGCACAAGGGATCGCACCTCCACATTGGACCGGCAATCCCAAGTTCAAATCCGCAACCAAGCGTTTTTTTTTTCTTTTTTTTTTTTTATTGTGTTTTTTTTTTTTGTACTGTTATTAATCAAATCGAAGTTAGTATCAACAAAAAAAAATTACTCCATCTTTAACTTCTAATCAAATTAGATCAAATCACGTTTATTGGCAACTAAGTGTACACAGGCGTTACACTACATTAATAAAATGCATGACTTAATAACCATTTAGATATAGTAAATTTTTGACAGTATTATTAATTAACATTAAAATTTACGATTAGACATTTAACCCAGTTGTTACTGAAACAATTTTTTTTTCATATCACAGCAGTATCCTAGTATACCTTAATGCATAAACTAAACATGGAAAATTACCAAAAAACTAAGTTTTCAGGAAAACCAAAACAATGTCAAACAATCACTGCGGTGATTGGTAACCAATAAGAAAAGTTTTCCGCTCATTTATATTTTTAAATTGAGGATATTCCTTATACTTATTTTTTTTAATCTTTATAACGATCGGTCGTTATAAATGGGTTTAACCAATAAAATTACAAAAAAAATAAAATTATTATATGATTCGATTAGATCCTAATACCTTTAATATATTTTATGTATTTATAAACTCTTTTACAAAGAAGTAACCCTAACTATTAAAATTATATGTTATGTTGTATTTATTAATATCTTTGTACCGCCTTCATTGATTTATGTTTCCTAAAGTTGACTGGGAGAGAAAGCTTTTAGCATTAAGTTCGCCCTTTTGTAACATTTTGTTTGAAATGTACAATAAAGTTTGTTAAATAAAATAAATAACATCCCCACTTTCTAACTAGAAATGAATTAACTAAAGCCTCTGGCTCGTTATTTTCTAACTCTATTTTTATTTCTGAGATGACTCATAATGATAATGGTGAGTTCACGGTGAACTCATGTTGGTATACCCTAAGTGAAACTTAATTTCTATTCACCCTTGTAATGTAAATGAAACTTATTTTTTTCTTGAGTTTAGTTTAAGGTCAGATTTTTAATCAAACAAAATATATAAACCCCTATCGACTCAGCTTTATGTTACTCAATGCATCGGATAACGTAAAACTTTGCCCTCTACTCTTTGCTCACTTAGTTCTTAAAATTAATTAGTTCGACTCAATTTATTTTCAAAGCAAATTCACTACCTTATTTTTCATTAAATTTCTATAAATGACTCCTATATTATTCCTCTCTAACCATCACCGCTTCAATGACTAAACCGTTTTGATAATTAATGCTACAACAACTTCCTACTAAATATTTTTCTAATGCTATTATTGTCAACCATAAGTATGACTCTCTTCAGATAGATATATCATAAAAACATTTATGCTGAGTAACTCTCTTCATAAGGCATATCATAAGAAAAATCATTTATAAAATATTTAACCTAAGTTGAAAAAATAATCTGCACATAATCTCAAAATTAACCATTTAATCATTCAATTAAATAAATTTTAAAGTCAAATCAATATGTTTTGATATGTCTAATAAACTTCAAAAGTGTAACTAATTTAATCCACGACCCCCCTACTTTAATCTGTAACTAATATTTTTATAGTCTTGGTACCCAAAATTTATTGTTAACTATAATCAAAACTCTGAAACATTGGGTTCTTGGAGTTTGAATAAAATCTTTGAAACCAACAATGAACTAAATCTTAATTCCAAAATTAACTTCACTATTCTTATAAGTATTTAAATTATAAAATTCAATTTACCCTAAAATGATTATTGATAAGTGTCATAGACAATCTTGATTACATCACTAATTTAAGTCCCCGCACTATCACTACCTAATGGTCATCCGCAATTGTTCACTAACAAATCATTTCTATCCCTACTGTTTAAATCTTTCAATGTAAACAGTCCCTAATCCTTCTTAATTATTTCAAGTTAAGTACTTATTAACTGGCCTCCACTTGAGTGGCAACCTAATCATACCTCAACTCTATTGTTATGCTTAAAATTTTGTTAAAAATAATGGTACTGTTACCCCTGTCCATCACAAACAACAATACCTATAAAATAATTTCACACGTCCTAACTTTACTTCACTAACGCTATATACCGATATTTATTATGTTATCAATCCTTTCGACGCTAAGAGCCAATGATATGTGTTTAAAATTCCTCTGATAATATCAACTATTCGCTTCAATTCTGAGCTAAGCTGACTATCTACTTTACTACGTTCAATTTATAACAACATTAATAGTAAGAGCGACACAAGAATGACTCGAATAAATTTAAGTCCCGTTCACTAAATTTTAACTTTTAACTTCTCCTTAGGAACCACTAATAAAGGTACCCATAAACATTTGGTTAAGATCATTTTACTGTAGTAAAAATACTAACCCAACTCCATTCTATCTTAACTAAAAGAATAATTCTGAAAGTTATTTGCGGGTCAAATATTTAGAAAATACAAATTAAGTCTGACATTCATAATGTACCTTAAGGTTCTAAGAATTTTATTAAATTTTCTTAAATATTACTTATCGTTTCGCTTAATTGACTTACTTAGCAATTGAATTGAATCTTGAACTTTACAAAACCAAACCAACGCATACTAACTTGCTTTAAGGTTTTGATTTTAAAGTTAACTAAATGACTTTCGACCCCAATGTTAAAGATAAGGTAGTATTTTTCATAGCAGAGTTTATTCACACTGTTTTGTTAAACAACCTAACCGAATACCAATTCCGCTGTGTACTAACCTATTTTTTGCTAACTTATTTCACTCAAAATAGCAATGTTCTACAAATTTTACCACCAAGACTTGGCTATTCAAATGCAGTTCGATTTTAACTCAGTTTTATAACCACAAGTTACAATTAACTAACATCATTTAATAAAATCCACATGTGACCTTTGGCAATCATTAATAAATATTGTTTATTACATGTTTACTACACTTCTATTGTTTGTTTCTTACAATGAATTTAGCAGAGCTTACTTACATATCATCCATTGCAATTTACACTTAATCCATACCCTACTTTCACTAGGAACCTTCTGTTTTTTTATACTTCAATACTTTATATCACTTTCACAGTTAAAATATTGCAATAACTCCTAATTTAAAGTATTTTATTTTTCAACGTAAAATAATGTCAATTTGACAGCTGTCGAACGTAAACAGTGACTGGCAATCATGAAAATCTACTCAAATTTCATCCCATTCATTCGAACTCCGTATCATTCTCTCCGAATGGCATTCGTTCCTTTATTTTTCGCAATTTTTTTTGAAACCTGGCAATTTAGGCAAAATAAGTCTTAAAATAATCACGAATTATTTCATTGATTGTGGTAAAATAATTACCACTGACGCCATCTTTGATGTTTTTGCGTAACCGAATTAGCACGCACGCATTAGAACGCCATCTCGCGATACTTCGTGTGAACTTTGCCCGCGCGATCGACCAACTTTGATACCTTTATCATGACTGCTAATCGATTCCACATTGTACCGTCTAATCGGCCACGCCATTCGGAACGTAAATGTGACGGCCCATAAATTTAACCGACTTAATAAAACCGCCGTATTTAAACGGACGTGCTATCTGGGGCCTTACTATGAGCTCTTATAGCAGGACTTATATTGAACGGCATTACTTTTTCGTACCATGATCTCAACGGTTAGTATGAAAGCAGGGCTTAAGCAGTATTTTTTAAGGCCTGCTTTTGAACTGAATGGTTTCTTATTTGCTGATGGTAAGCCCCCTGATAGATACAATTCTAACGCATTCATTCATTATGAAATCCGACGTCAATTTATAATGTGTTAACACGTGTTACCACGTGGCATCAGCCAATGTGACTGCTCTAATCATTGAATAAAAATAGATAAAGGAAAACCCTCAAATAATTAAATCGGAATTAGAATTTAAGCCACATCAGAAATTACTTGTTACAACCGTATCGTGAAATAAAACCGTCGCGTTTCGAATTGAATTCACTGTGTCGATTACGCGAACACAGTTCAGTCGCTATTCATAAACAGACCCTTTCCGCACAACTCTATCACGCAGCCGTTACGTACACAAAGCGTGGCGCTTGACCCCTACAAACTCTAATTTAAAATAACATCAATCCAAATGTCAAAATTTACGGATTTATCGATTAGGTATCAAGGATGTATAAAGACAGTTTAAAAATAACAGTGACTTCCTAAGCATGATTCGGACCGAGCATTACTGCTGAGAAGCGATTCGGAACGCAACTTCTCTGTGTCTATCTTGACTGTCAAAGTAGAGTTTATTCGTTGTCATTTTATTTCGTAATGTCAAACCACAGATAATTAAAATAAGGGGCCTTACTACAAACTTTTATATCATGACTTACGCTGAACTGCCCTACCTTTTTTTGTACTATGACCTCAACAGTTAGTATGAAAACAGGCTCTAAACAGTACTGTTTAAGTCCTGCTTTGAACTGAACGACCTCCCACTTGCCGATAGTTAGCCTATTGCAGCCATGACGACTTTAATACGTAAATAAAATAAAGTAAATGATCGCTCTAGATGCTCGTTTTTTTATCTGTACTCAAAGACAAATTTAATCTGTGACTCAAAGAGAAATTTATTTATCTGTACCGAGGCGTGTTCCAAACCCACACTCCGAGTGCAATGAATTACAACCGAACGTTTCAATGCCACTTTCCATTATTATGGCGTGACGTTTAATTGACACAATCCCGCTCGATCGTTCTAAACATAACCCTAACCTAATTAATTTGCGTAGGCATTGTCAAATCAACGTGTTTTTATAAAAGTGAAAGTGTTATTTTCAGGACGTAAATAAACCAATCACATAATCAAAACCGACCCCTAATGTGATGAAACCTGCACAAGTGCAATAAATCATTGATACTGTTTATCAATAAATAAGGAAGGATGACGGGACACAAATTAACAATTGCACGAGTCCATTTTCACCGCAACAAAATGTGACTGGAACATAATTAAATGAAAACAGCCACTTTCTTTCAGGACTACACAAAAACTTGAACTATACCTACCAAAAGTCTGTAAGTTACCACTATGAAGACTTGATACTTGTTTTATACAAAATTCTGGTCAAGGCACCCCCAAAATGTAACCCCCCCTTACCAACCCCTACTTCTACCATACTAAAATGCTGAACGATGTATGTCAATTAACTACCTATTTCTTTATATTATGTAAGTTACCTACCCAATGTTTTTTATGTATCAAATCTTATCCTTTGCTCCGATTAAATATTCAAACCTATCGTCTACTTAGTTATTCCTTGTTAACCTTTCCTACCTATAGATATAACCTACATTACTGACGTGCTTTTATGTGGTCTGAAAGGGCTCGTGATTTCTAGGGCGGTCCCTGATTGTGAATAATAGTAACCTAGATTCTTTTCAGAAGTGCAATCATTGTTTGTCTCCCGACTATAACGCTATCATTCTTTCCTTATTCATTCCTAACTAATTCTGTTACTATGACTGTTACTAAATGATAATATCACAAATTAGCCGTTACCCTAATAAATTGTTAATAGAATTTGATATTAAATTTTACATAGATATAATCTTTATTGCACTTATAATTATTATTACCTAATTTATAACAAGACCTGTGAGTAATGAAGAGTTATCTCTAAAGAAATCTCTTTCAGCCAACCTAAGTATTTCTTTAAAGTGAAGCTACCTAATTTTTACCTATATTAGAATGTTGATATTGCTTTATGGAGCTTCTTATTCTAATAACTGACTTAGTTTACTGCATACTTTTAAATGGTATAGAAATTACTCTTATGTCTACCCGCTGTACTTATATGAAATTCAATATGGTACCTATTTTTTTTAGGATAATTTGCTCAGTATGTTTATAAAAGTCTAGTATGATGGAATGCTAATAGATATTACAGTAATAAGAACTGAATGAAATAACCAAAAGTTATGATCACCCAAAAGTCAGATATAGAAAATTGTTCACCGCTACTAATTATGATTTTATTTTCTTACTTTCTTATTTTATTTAATTTAGGTTATCCTATGTGGTTAGTGGCTTAGGAATAGAGTAAAAGAAGGTAAAATGGTAATAAATATAGAAGTTAACGTTGTATTAATTCAGAATATAGAAAATTTATCATCGCTACTTAATAATTGTTCTAGTGTTTTTTGTCAAATATAAAATATACTATTGTGCTATAGTCAAGTACTAAGTAAACAATGGTTTCTTTGCTAGCTAGATACAGAGCACCTCCCCGCTCTGTATAGTGAATCTCGACTAACCGTACTGGGACAATTCTCCTCTAGCTCCACCATTTGCTTTCATGACAACTTTAATTAATAAATTAGTTGAATTATTTAGTCTTAGTATGTCTGTCTTAATAAAAGAGGACAAGCAAAGTGCTTCAAGTGATCTATCAGCTTTTCACAATGAAGAATTATCTTTCTATTGTGATGGTGGAATTGCACAACTTTAATTTAATTTAAAAATATATTTATTGTTAGCGAAACTGTTTAACATTATAACATAATTATGGACACAACATTACTATCCATTCAAAAGGGTCTGATAGATCCAATTTCTGAAGGAAAGACAATTTAATTCAAAGGGAATGTATTATTTGGTCGCAGTCTTTCCGCATCTCAACAACGGAACCTATTATAGCTTCTATGAACTATGGTAATTTCAGTTTAGTCTTCTAATGATATCTAACCTGTACATTAATTGTGTTTGTCAATAAGTACTTAAATTCAATTGTGGAATATAACTCTATTGAAACAACTTCCAATTGAATTGGTAAATGAAACTTAGCTGAAATATTGATGAGAAAGTACTTTAGTTTAACCATTTGAGAATTTGGATATATTCACTAAACAGTTTGATACTTTTATAGTACATAATTGAAGTATTGTTTCTATATTATACAAAACTATTCTATTAATAGAAAAAGTCCACTCAAACTTTTCGATCTAGCGTTCTAATAGCCGTGAATCAACCTTAGCATATATAGAAACGCAGGTTTTTTTCATACACCCAGATCTAGATTTCAGTACACCTTCTAGATTACTAGAATAGAATATTTCTTTTAAAATCAATAGTCTACACACAAAATCATCATAAATCCAATCCAATTCAAAGATAAAGGAACTTTCTTTTATAAGTAGTAATAAATCAACTTTCACTATCCACTCACTGAAGTAATTAATTAATATGTACTCACCGAAACTGGTTAAACTCAACACAATTAATGCTACATGATGAATATTCACTACACCGAGCTATAGTTTAAATGGATTTTTTGTTAAGGCACCTACCTACAACACTTGTTAAGGCGCCTACTTTAAGACATGGAATCTTACCTAGTGAACTTACCTGCCTAACAACTACTAAATTTCTGAATTCCTATGCGACCCCCATGATGTTTCCCGACATCTTTGACGCCCACACAGATCTCACTTCAAAGAATACCCCACCTTCTTGAAATGCTACCTTTTACTTTTGCTCAATTCACCTAATAATAATATTCCTACCTTATTAATGAATTTATCTGCCTATTTGCGTCTAAATTTAGAATTTCCTATGCAATTCTTGGATTGCTTACCCTCAATCCTGCCGCCCTGGTCTCTACAGTTTGAGCAAGCATAACTCCCTAAGTTCCTATCGCTTGGACGTGTCCACAGTTGATGGGGGAGGAACAACTGGGCCCTACAGAGGTATAAATATAACAAACACTAAGGATATGAGCGTGCCAGCGAAATCAGATTTACAACTTCCTTCTTGGAGCGGGAATCTGGCCAACTATACCACGTTTGCTACATTTATGTGACTATCTAGGTATCTTAAAAACAGAAACCCATCTAACCAGCCACATGGTTAGACTTTTCTACCTAAACCCCCCCCGCGAGGATCTGACAAATCGCCCCAAAAAGACACAAAACTAAATGAATACTCATCTAAAAACAACATTGTATAATAATACTAGCAAATCTAGTTAGTTTTCATCCCACAAAATAATGCAGCCCGACCTCAACAGACTCAAGAACCAATACAGTTGTATTACTTCTTGACCCCACCGAGAGAAATACATCACTTTATAAGATTTAACTAACAAATCTGCATATTTTAATTATGAACTTCAATTCTTAGTAGTCCTACTATACTAATTCAAGAATTTACAGGGAAAGCTACGTTACTTTATGATTATCGCAAACAAAATCTACATACTTTAATTATGAACTTAATTATACCAGATAAGCTCAAATTAAAGCATTTATGCAAAAGATTCGCGGGACAAATGCGGCCCTATTCGTCAGAAAACCTCGACCACTTTCTTGCTGACTTCTTGAAATTTGCTTGATTTAAAAATAAACTTTTTCAGTAACGCGATCTTACAGAGGGATGTGGAGTTTCTTCAAAAATTACGTCTTGACGCTTCGCTTGACACCGGAGAAATGAATCCCCGCTTCTCTGATCCTTCCCCTTATAAAGACTAAATTAGCGTCATGACGCGACCCAAAACGGCGCCAAGTAATTTGCGCTTTTTTCATCAAAATAGCTAAAATTTCCCGCGCTAAATTGACATTGTGCACTTTAGCCCATTCCTATTGGTGCCCTATTTCTAGCTCCTCCCCTTATTCAGTGTTCCCCGCTTATGAAAATATTTCACTAACCCTATTAATGGAGATATTAAAAATTACTTACATTACATTTTGATAATTATCTTATTTAAATCAACAAAGACTATAAGTTTCATTTTATGTGAAGTCGTTAACAGTTTCAATAATTCGTCATAACCTCGAAACGCAACACTTTGAGAAAATCATTTTCGAATAATAAAATTTCACAATAATATTACTAAAAGTTACGTAATCAGTTTTGTCTTGTCAATCTTTAATAATACGATTAATATAATTTCCTTACATAAACTAATACCCTCAAACCAACTTCATTTAGATTTTAACTAATTAATCGTTTCACTTTGCTTTACCTAATCCCGTATAATTTAAATTGCCAAAATACCTATTGCTGAGTACTAATTAATGCAAATATTCCGCTTTTCCACCTGCTTAAAATACAGTAAACTTATTATCTCTAACTAAACACACATACAAAAATGGGTACTTTGCAATTTTAGTTAGCAACATTCTTATTATTTTACCCCCCCGCGACATTCCGTAGCCATCAATCCGACGCGCCAGTTCTGCCATATTGAAAATATAAATTGTGCAGACCGCCTAATGGTGATTGTGCAATCGTGCAATCTGTACCATAGCTGCCAACTTACTGAACCTAATTAATCGCCAAATTTTCATTCCTCTTTAAAGTATTTTTTAGAAATAAACAATTATGACGATAACTGATGAGTGCTAATAAAATTAATAATATTATCAATAATAATTATGAATGAATTATAACTTAATCCATGTTTTGAACGTCACGAAGATTAATATTTAAACCTTGGCGCCAAGAAAGAATTAAGAACCTTCCGCCTATTTTTATGACCTTAAATTACTCTTTAGACAGATTATTATAACAATTAATTACTTAATCATGTTCTATTTTACTAATTATTATTCAGTAAAATAAACAAACACAATTCAGCATTATTTAGTCACATTTATCTCTTGGTAAACAAACTTGAACGAGAATAAAATAGTTTCGCATTTATGCAAACCAATATGTTTATTTAAGTTTTTCCCAACAATTTATGCTTTTAAACATTATTAATTTATCACATGAACTTATCTGTGGAAATGAAATTAATTCGTTTTGTTTTCCAAAATTGGCAGTAAGGTTAAAACCCTTTGCCTTTCTTACAGAAAATTCACAATTGCTAAATAGTTCCGATTTTTATCACTAGCTGTCAGATTTACGTCATCCTATCTGTCATAATCTTCTGTAATTATCTGTTATTAATTTATAACCTTCTAAGCTAATATTATGTTATTCTTTCTCATCATCAAATTATGACAAACAAATTGTGAAGTACAACAATTTATGAGTCCAAGTAATGTTTAACACAAGCTCCTTTGAAAAATAATGAACATTTTATTAATTGTTGATTGACATCTGAAGTGCTTATGATTTACTACAAAACCTGTGTTTTTTTTGTGAATAACTGCATAATCAAATGCCGATAAGTTCCTGAGAACAAGGTCAGTGACAACCTTCCTTTAATATATTTCTTTTCTTCACAATTTAAGTAATATTTGAGATAAAAAATTAACATGTTCAGTTTTGAACTGTTACAATCTCAAGAGAAGTAAAAAATATTGTAAAGATATTTTGTTTTTAATTCAAAAGTATTGCTTTTCTCACATATTACTGATGTTTGTGTTCTTTGTATGTTTTTAAAGAAGTTAATCAAATGGGTAGTATACGAGTATGTATTGTGTTTTATGGACAACTTGATATTTTATTAATACCGGGTGTAACAAGACCCTCAACGAAGCCGAGGTCTACGTATTCTGCCCATCATCAGGACCATTTCTGTTCAAAATTACTCTAGGAAACGATAAATTTTTGGTGTTAAAAAAGCGTTGCATACATTACCACGCAATGTAACGCGTAAAACAGACCGCGCCTGCGAATGATAGTTATAATCCGCGCGCGATGAGAATGGTAAGGGACCTTGTCAAAGTGAATTGAAAATGACTGTAAAGCAGTAGTGTACAGCGCCGCGCTGCCGCGTTTGCGGTACTGTGCGCGTCTCAGTTCCAAAAGGTATTATACCATTCTGATCGCGCGCGGATTATACACAGCTGCATGCGGCCGAGTTGAAAGGCTGCGTTTATGTGCGTGTTCATGAGATACATTGAGTGATAACGTTTTGAAGCCATTGTTTGTTACGAAATACTTTAAATTTTGATAATAATTATTTAGACAAAAATTAGGACATAACGAATAAAATAAGATATCGTAATAATTTTAAAAAATATTTTTTGACTTTGACCTTCAACAGCACTATTGGTTTCCCAGGTATAGATACTTAGTCTAAAAAACAAAAATGATCCTGATGATGGGCGGAATGCGTGGTCGGCTTTGTTGAGGGTCTTGTTACACCTGTTATATTGGTAGGTTTGACCTCTTATAAAAGCAAATTTTAAATCTCATTCGTTGAATATTTTAACATTTTACAAACCCAGTTCAAAAAGCCCCTTGAAACTGTTTTTAAATGATATATGGTTACTAGAAATCATTCACCAAATACATAAGTCTGGTTGACAACAAACTTTGTTTTGATACCAAAATAATACCTATTACTTAATTAATTTTTGAGATGCATAACTCGACCAATAGGTGTGTATAATTAGCAAATATAAAACTCTCCAACGTAATGATTGGTCTGTTGTATTCATTGAAGCTAATGCATAACTAATCACGCGATATAATCACAGTGGCGGCGCGATGAAATTTATCGTCGTTTAATTGTATCTCAGGCGTACGTACGCGGCGGTTTAATCCAGCTTGATTTATAGCAGTTATGAAGATTATTTGGATATTGCTGTTTAGCTTTAATGGAAGTGATTTTTAACCGACTTCCAAAAAAGGAGGAGGTTCTATGTTCGTCTGTATATTTGTTTTTTTTTTTTGTGTATGTCCACCGATTACTTGAAGACGGCTGGACCGATTGAAATGATTCAAACGTTATTACATTAGGTACACTCCCAAGTTGGTCCCATTTTTTAAAATTTGGAAATCGGTTCAGTACTTTTCAAGTAATTTTGAAAAAAAGCACGAAAATAGTATGATTTTGTGTGAATTACCTCGATGATTGGTCGTATTACTTCTTTGTTTATGAACTGAATAAGATAATTATTTTTTTGTTGGAAGAGGGATATCTTAAGTGTAGTTTTTTAACCGAATTAAAAAAGGAGGTTCTCAGTTTGACCCGTATTTAAGTATGTTTTTCCGCGATTATCTTACGTTTGGCTGAGCCGATTTTTCTACAAATATAATATACCTTACCTACAAGGTACCTACACTAAAAATAAAAAAACAAAAAACCGACTTCAAAAAACCTACCTCTAAAAAGCAAGAAATAATATTCGTAATAATAAAAATACGTCTATTGAAGTCGGGTGGGGCTTTTAGAATAAAAAAAAGGAATTTGTACTCCAGCCCCACCCGACTTCAATAGACGTATTTTTATTATTACGAATATTATTTCTTGCTTTTTAGAGATAGGTTTTTTGAAGTCGGTTTTTCATTCTGATTTAACTGCTGATATACCTACAATACCTACTTTATGCTACAGTTTGGAAAAGGGCAGAATTCAGTCCTAAATGTACAGCCTGGTTTTACTAGATATTTTTGTAGTATTTTTTATAGTCATCATTCTAATATTCATCTCTGAAAATAGTTTTCAGCAATGTTGTGGTGTGGCGCGGGCCGAGTGCGGGTCGCGTGTGGCCGCGGCCCACGACCGCCGAGAAAATGATTTATATTGTTTGTGGAGCTGCGGCTGGGAGGAGGGCGCTTTCTCAAGTAGATCCGGTCCACTGCAGATATGGCCGAGTATTATTATCGATCCAGCCCGAGCGGTCGGCACTTCCTCATACAACCGAGGGAGACATATTTATCGAGCCTTATAACGCTGAAGGTGCAGTAACCTCGACTCGCCACCCGCGCCCTACCGCTCAGCCAATCCCTGCCCGTTATGATATTATATAAAGTCATAACAGCCAATCCCAGCGCGTTATGAAATTGTGGGCGGGCGCGGAAGTGCAAGGCAGTTTTTCCTGTAGGGCGGGCGGTGTTATGATATTTTGTTATGATTACCTATAACTGACTTGAGGAAGGGGAACTGCTTCTCCAATCATAACGCAATGCGGTTAAATTTACTTAATGTGTTATGATTAATCCGTGAAACAGTATTTTTATACCTATCTACTGATTAATGAATCAAGTTTCGGGAATATATTTTGGTAGTTGATATTTGTATGCTAAAAATATTATGAAATGGTGATGCACATAAGAGCTTAAAATGGTGGGAAATACTATCAATACGTGTTAATTAGCATAAACATTTATTTGTAATGGTATCAAATACACGTGTACTTATTATAAATTTCAAAACATTTCTACGAAAGTAATCCCTTTTACAAAAATAGTACCTACCTATCCTTTGTGTAGCGTGTATTTATAGTGTGTGTCGGCCTTTATGACACCGCGCGCTCTATTCAATATTACATTTTCCATCTCACCCGGCGGAGTAACGTTTGATTTTATTTTCGTCGATTTTGCACAATCGTGACCTGGAAAACGATGAGGATTTGTTGAGGAACTTTCGCCTTTTATTTTTTAGGAGGGCTGCCGTCTTTGTTGAGATATTCGTTGTTTTGGATATAGGTAGTTAGATTGTAGACCGTAATGATAGCGAACAAAAATTTCGTAGTTCTACCTAATTATTGACTTTTAATGGGTCATTAATTTCAACGTTAACATTGTTTAAATCAAAAAGTTTAAAGCGTTTTATTTAACTTTCATAAATTTTCCTGAAAATCTTGTTTTAAGGCATGTTGTCACCACAAAAACTAGTAACAATAGTAGTTTATGATACAAGGTTGGTAAGGAGTTTTAAAAAACCTTAACAACCGTGTGCCATACTATGTTTTTCAATACATTTGCGAGAAAACATTATAGGTACTGCTGAAATTGTAATCTATACATATAATAAAATTGTAAATTCTAAATATTTGTGCACGAATTACGCAAAAATCGCTAAACAAATTTTGATGGATTTTTTTACAATTTAGTAGATTGAGGTCCAACATAAAATCTAAGCTATGTTTCATCAAATTCAGGTGGGTGGAACCAGAGAAACAGCTTGAACTCTCCGTAGTACTAGCTTTCATACACTAAAGGGGTCATTCTAAACTGGTTGCAATATTTTTCTACTGTCCACGCGGATGAAGTCGCGGGCGGAAGCTAGTAGAAATTAAAAAAAACGTTAATAAACAATAAAGCACGGCGCCGGCGTGCGGTAAAATCAACTTTCCGCACGCTGTACTACTCCGTAAACAAAAACGCACGGCGTGCGGTAAAATCAACTTTCCGCACGCTCAACTGTCATCGTAAACTTACATTTTCGAGCAACTGTATTGAAAAATATTTTGTAACTAAGCAGCGCTACTTATAGACCTCGAATATCTATAGACCGGAATGTAGATATAAATAATTGAAGCATTTGAAGTAGTGCTTTGTAGAGAAAGCATAAATTTGTTTCATTTAATTTTTTTTTTCTAAAACTGATACTGAAGGTAATGTTAATCGTACATGTACGAGCCCAATCGCGGTTATTCTGAACGATAAAACCAAAAACGTTACGTTGTCATTTAGGTTAATTTACCTAAAAATCTTTGTTTTAGCTTCATAATTTTAACATAAATTGTCCCAGATTGTAATCCTAGACTCCTTAGGCAGAGTATTCAACAATTTTAACAAATTTAAAGCGAGTATTTTTCTGTAAACGAAACTGAAACGGTAACGATTTAGCCTTGGTTTTATCGTTGAAAAGTAGCGCGATTAGGCCCGTTATCTCGAAAAATATTCTTGAAAGCGAACTGCAATGTTCGTTTTAACTTACGTATAGTACCGATTGTAAACAAAAACCTAAAGCTCTAGTTAAGCATATGAAAAAACTTGCGTTTTCACATAACAGGCAACCAACCAGCTGTAATTCTATTAGGTGTACCTACCTTTTATTGCACAAATAACATTAGCGACTATTATACGAGTTATAAATACTATGTACGCAATTAGAGTGGCACACATATAAACAGTTTTATACTTTATTACCTGGGATATGCCGGTACGTACTATGGCATCCATGGCCGGTCGTAAAAATGTTTTATTCACCCCATACGGCCTCGTAAAAGGCGTAATAACGCGAGGAGCCATCGGTGAAGCAATTACTGATCTGTTATAGTTTGTTACAAAGGCGCTTGTTTATTATCGTTTTATTATCAACTCATTTGCCCAACAAGGACGCCGTTTAATTCAATACGCTTTTTATGTCATTAATTTCCCCGGCACTCGGGATAAATTAATTTACATAGAGTAATTGGAACGCAGACGTGCTTATGGCGACTTACGTCACTATTTCTATGGTCTAGTAGGCTAGCGGTTTTAGAGATCGTTGTAAGTTTTTGTACGTATCTACGCAACTATCGAGCATAAGATTCTAATTCTGTACACAGGCTGTTTGGTATAATAGCCCTTAGAAAACCGAAAATTGTAGATAGTAAATTTAATTTAATACTTAATTTTCGAATAATCGAAATATATAATAAATAATCGAATACAATAATCGAATTTATTTATGTCGGTTTTCATTTTGCATTTTCATACAAATGAAAAAGTAAAATTTCTCAGCCATAAATATAAAAATAAAAATGCTTGGACAATATCACACAGTGCCAGCCAATGTGGGGGATCGATAATCAAAGGGATTGATTTATCGATCAATATTCAATAATCAATGGGATTAATAATTATCGAATACAATAATCTATTTGTGTCTAGGGTTGTCATTTTGCATTTTTAGTCAAATAAAAAGCAAAATATCTCGCAAAATTTCTCAGCCATGTGGCAGTTTTCAAGGTTTATAATAATTTTCCGGGGTTATATGCATGGTACTCCATGTATGTTCTATGCATGGTACTCCATGTATGTTGTATACATGGGTTACTATGGGGTAACATGCATGCCCCGAAAATGATTATAAACCTTCAAAAACCACCACGTTCGTGGTTGAGATTTAAAAAAAAAAAATGCAAAATGATAACCCTAGACACAAATATAGTCTATTTGTGTCTAGGGTTACTAGAAAAATAAACTTAAAAAAAGTGATAGTTTTCGGGGTAATAATAATTTTCCGAGGTTGTGTGCATGGTACCCTCTATCTACCATATTCGGCTTTATAAGGCTATTGTCAATCACCCTGTATAACTAGACTATGTTGACATATCAAACGTACCAATAAGGTTAAAAGGGAGCCATCATCATCATCAGTTCCCGGCCGAAATCGGTTAAGAACTGATGATGATGATGATGACGAAAAGGGAGTCGTAACATAATGTTTGTAACTCTTGATGAAATCCTAAATGTTACTACGAGTACCTACTAAACAATAGAAGATGAATATTAAAATGACAAAATCATTAATTATTATTAACACCATAGAAATATGTAGAATCAGCGAAAATTTTTCTAAGTCTATGATTAAAACAGATGCTAAGTAATAATTTTTCATTTTGTTATTTTATTTAAATTTAAGTATTATTTAATGTTATTAATGTGTATTGTAATTAACAGGAAATGCGTTTTTTTAATTGATTGATGTTTGAATGTTCTTAACTACACTTCACTACAGTGTTAAAATTAATTTGTTGCAATTGCTATGAGGTGTAGTTAAGTACGACATAATATGTAAATGCAATAACTAACAATAACGCTTTGACTTTAACTTACTCGAAGTAAAAACACTGAAGTTCCTTTGCGTTTCCAAATTAGTATTTTCAATATAAACTATGATCATTATGATGTTTTTAAACATTTTATTACTTAGTATCTACTCTTGCAAAATCAAAAAATATTTTTTAGTAATAGGTACCTTTTTGTAATTATTTTTAAGTTTTACAGAAAATGACTGCTGTAAGTTGTAAAATAGCTTGCACTGCACCGTGTGTTATTTCTTTGTATCATTCGACTTAGCTGCAGTAGCGGAGAGTTGTCGTGAAACATTTTTGATCGTAATGCGCTACGAAGCTCGCCTTGCTTGTCAAAGTTCTAGAGTTGGATAATTTAATACATCGAAGTCGGAAGTGGATATGTCCCTGGGCGCAGCGGCGCGGCGGGCGGCCCCGGTCACTCAAATAGATTGCGTCATACCGTAATGCCGTCCCACAGCGCTCGCCAATTATACGCGCCAGATGAATAAACTATTAACCTCTCTGAACTCTCCGCCTGTTTCGTCTAGCGCGACTACTTCTTTGTCAACTAATACTACGTGTGCAACATTCGCCGGCGTGGATACAATATACATTTTTTTATTTTTTACTCAGGGGACACTTTTTCGACCCTCGTCCGAGCGGCCTCTTTGAAAAGTGGACATCGGAACGCGGGGGAAGGAGCCCCCGAGGACAGCGGACAGAAAATGCGTTGTAAACATTGCGACTACATTCAATTTCCGTCATTTTTCAAACTGATAAATAATTCTGTCATCGAACGCTCGGACAGGGGTCCTATGAAGTGATTGTCGATGGAAGGACGCCGTAAAAAATAGCGGCCGATGAGATGGCCGGCTCCTCCATGTGTGCGATAAATTTCTTTTTTATTATCAGATATCGAGGGACTGGGGAATCGAATAAAGCGCTCATATTTAATTCATAAGATACCGGCCATATAGCACTACGCTGGACTATTTTATTTAAGATGTTGAAAGATTACGGGCTTCGGGTCCATACAAAGTTACGGACTCGGAACGTGTTTACAGATTTTATTATTATTATTTACGGCGGTGCCCCTGATCTTTACAACACTGTTTAAATTCTTTTAACTTTTTTCTTTGGCATATAATGCTAAATGCACACCGCTTTTCGTAAGTTATAAAACTTCTATATTCTACCACTCACTTTTCTCTCACCGCATTGGGCCCGCGTGGTGGGTTATGAATGGCCCATCCTCCTTATCCGGGAGGCCTGTGCTGTGTCCCAGCAGTGAGGACATTAATGATAATTTAATATATTTTTTAATAAAAAGAAAAAAATGAAAATATGAAAAACTTTTAAAAGTTTTTAAATAATGATCGATCAAATCGAATTCACGATAGACTTACAAAAATCATTTAACTTAACGACAGTAAATTATTTTCCAAAAAGTTTTATATCGCAAAACGTCGCAGACGCATTACGCGCGCGAGGTATTTAAATTCTTCAATTTATTGCGTTGTTGTGAGCAGGTCCAGTGTCCGGCAGATGTGTTCAATACATTTACAAGACACCGAGGGTCACTCGCAGTATTAAATAGCTCTCCGACAGCTAAATGAGTAGGGGAACAGCGACGCAGGGTTTTTCTTGTAATCTTTATTTTGTACTAGCGGCTGCCCGTGGTTTCACCCGCGTGGTTCCCGTTCCCGTAGGAATATTGGGATAAAAAGTATTCTATATTTTAATCTAGGCTATCTACTATCTGTGTGCCAAATTTTAACCAAATCCGTTCAGTAGTTTCTGCGTGATTGAGGAACAAACATCCAAACCCACAAACTTTCACATTTATAATATAGGGCCTTCAGGACCTTCATTCTCAGAAGATCCATCAGCCAGATCCACAATGGATCTAGTGAGATTTTTTTTCTCAAGATCTATAATGGATCTAATGATAATTTAAATCTCAGAGATCCATTGACAGATCCATAATGGATCTAGTGAAAGGTTTTTTCTTAGTTGATGCATTAGCCAGTTGCACGATAGAAAGTTTTTTAGGATAGTAGAATAGGAAGTATGATCATGCGAAATGTAAGCCATAATAAAATTTATGTGCCTACCTAGGTAATTTTCAAGACTGTATAATTTTTTTTTTATTGAATATAGAAAAACCCGCTATTTTTATGAATGTGTCCTAAAAATGGTCAAATGCTTATCACAGACACTTTTGGGAAAAACAATCTTTGACTTAATTTCAAATAAGCGTAAGAGTGATATTTATTTGTCCATCCAGTTATAGTGTGCACTAAAAGGACACTTTTAAAATAGTCCACTACTTTTGTAGATTGATACTGGAAAATCTAATACTGTTATCGTATAGTAGGTAGGTACTAAGTTCTATGTAGTCACTTAAGATACTTTCACTATATTCCATGCTAATTTTGTTTAAGTTTACTTTTGTTACAAATATAGACCGACGAATTTTTAATATCCTAATAGAGATTTAATTTATTGTGTAAGGCAAATTCCGAAATTTATCGAAATAGAAAAACTTATATGACGAAAATCATGCTCTTCATTTCTTTGCGACTAAAATAGAATCACCCTACTGGATTTGTTACCCGTCGCGGTAAGGAACAATAAAGAAAATTACGATAATTCACATACCTACAGTAACTTTATTGCTCACAATGTGTTTCGTTTGATATTGGCAATAAATCCTTTAAAGTTTTCGTACAAATGTATGAATTTCGGAGTTGATAGTTCGTATTAATCAAATGGTTGAAATGCAATCAAAAGAATTCCGTTATCGGTACTCATTTTTAACCGACTTCATCAAAAGGAGGAGGTTCTCAATTCGATTGTATGTTTTTTTTTTTTTTTTTTTTTTTTTTTTTTTTTTTTTTTTTTTTTATCGTTGTTCGCGCGTATCTTCGACATTTATGGACCGATTTCGATAATTTTTTTTTTGTTCGATTGAGTTTTCTTGCGAGATGGTCCCATTTAATTTTTTTTCAAATCGGTTCAGTAGTTTACAAGTAATCCTGAAAATACTATGATATTAAATCAACTAACTTGACAACTTTGTTATTTATGAACCGAATTAGATGATTTTTTTTGTTGGGGAAGGGATACCGTTGTGTAGTCTTTTTAACCGACTTCAAAAAAAGAAGGTAAGTTTTCAGTTTGTATGTTTCTCCGCGATTATCTCACGTTTGGCTGAGCCGATTTTTTTACCTAAATAATATACCTACACTACCTAATGCAGAAGGTACTTACACTAAAAATAAACAAATAAAAAAATTGTTTAAAAAACAAAAAACCGACTTCAAAAAACCTGCCTCTAAAAAAAGGAAGAAATAATATACAAATCATTAGATACGCATTATCATTGTTATAATAAAACACGTCAATTGAAGTCGGGTGAGGCTTTTAGAATAAAAAAAGGAAGATGTTCTCCAGCCCCACCCGACTTTAATAGACGTGTTTTATTATAACAATGATAATGCGTATCTAATGATTTGTATATTATTTCTTCCTTTTTTTAGAGGCAGGTTTTTTGAAGTCGGTTTTTTCAAATATAAATATGAAACAAAAGAAGCAAGATATTTTGAACAGCTTTTGTCTCTCGACTACAGCTTGTGTATTCACAAAGCATAATTTCCAATGCTTCATAGTTGCACACACCGACCTCAACGACAGTTTAGGTTGTATGACTGAAAGTGGCACCGCGGTGAATTTTATTTAATAATGTAATTCTAATACACAATTTTAATAAAACTTTACGTGAAATTTTTAGGGCCCATAGTCTAGTATTTTTCAGTATCATTACATTTCCTCGTAGTCAGTCACTGCTAGAAGTAGATAGCAAAACTGGTAAAAGTGGCCGTTTTTGACACATTTGCTATCTACTTCTACGAAAGACTACGAGGGATAGGTATACCTTATAAAAGTACTAGACCATGGGCCATCAAAATTCTACGTAATAAAGTTTTAATAAAATATTTATTAAATAAAAACCTCTGAGGGCACCACTTTCGGTGGTATAATCACCTAAAGCAGGGTCGTTCAGTTCAATAGGTCCATCAACAGATGGCACTAGTATTTTTCAATTTTGTAACATCCAAAGAATTTGTTTTCGAAGAGATTTTTCACGTGCTGGAAAGCATGTTAAAATTTTATGCAGTGTATTGTTTTATTTCGATGTATAAAATAATTGAAGAACTTCTTAGTAATATTGCTCAACTTAAAAAAAAATATAGAGGCCGAATTATTATTAAAAAAAAACAACTGAACTGTAAATTAACAAAGTCTATTGGATATTTCGCATCACCTATTCAATTCCTTAGATAAATCTTTGGCGAGTTATTACAAAAAGTAGATGCAAAGATTTCTCCAAAATCCGTCTGGCGATCTCCCGTACTACTCTGATAGGAGCTCAGTTTATATTTTATTCATACATTGTATTGTTGGAATATCAATTGCCTCGCCCGGCGGTGGGTAAAGGGTACATTTCCAATCCGCACGGGATTCACTTAGATTTGAAGGAAAATAGATTTCGATTTCCAAAGCTGCGACAAAGCAATCCGATATATTTTTCAGACAGATATTGCTAGCGATTTCTTTTGAGCTTTGAAATATAGGGGGAATTTAAAAAGATTCTGTGTATTTTCCTCCCTATATGTGCGGGTTCGTATATTTTTATGTTTTCTTTACAGTTAAGTTGGCACTTTGTTGTTTTGGGAAAAAGTTTTTCAGATAAGAACCTTTTTTCTGTTCACTTTGTTTTGTTGGTGATGTAGATGTCTTGGGTATTCGTGTTACAAGGGGATGAAGCAATAATTCTATAATAAATAGGCAAGTATGTTTATTTATTGTTCCAAATCTATCTACACCGTCATTTTATAGTCGTTTTGATCCCCTTAAGAAAGTGTTCTTCCAATAAAATTAATTATTTTGCCAAAAACCACCTATTATTAAAAGCATGCTTCCTCGTCTCGTCACAGCTTGGCGCCAGGCGCCGCCCAGCTCCCAGCTCGGCGAGGCACAGCTGTTATTCGCACTATACAAAATTGAGACATCTCTTCTCCTATCTAGCCCAGTCATCTAAAACATTCTAGGTCGCAAATAATTGCAAGGTTGTGCATTTTTGGGATGTTGTTAGGATAGATACCAATATAGTGTAAATCCAAATTTGCAACCTTGAAAGACCTGTGCTAACTTGGTAGTGCTCGAAAAACCTCGACTTTTTCCAGTTTTTGGCTTACAACTTCTAAAAAATGCATTCAACGGCAAAGTCGTCTATGACACTTTTAAAGAAGATAAAATTAACAACAATTTGAATGCAACTTTAGCTCTGAGTGTCATATATGTCTCGAGATACAATACTTCAAAAACGGGCCATTTTTGACAAAAAGTTATAAAGCTCGACTTTCGGATAAAACACTGTCTAAAGTACTCATTCTACGAGGAAAGGCATAAGAAATAAAGTTGTAGAGCAGCTATTTGGCTTTAATTTAAGATTAAGAAATTCTCTTTAGGGTCAAAAATAGTTCTCTTGTTATCAGATAAAAAAAACAGGAAATCGGATTTTTCAAAAAATTAAGCCTGACAAGTGTGACGAGTATAACTCTTTTAATTCATTAACGCCAGAGCGGTCGCTGGCGACCGAGACACAATAGATTTTCTATTGTGTCTCATTTTCCGGGCGTTGAAGGGTTAAAGGACAAGAAAGATATCAAACAGCGGAAAACTGTTTATCATGCAAAATGAAATTGAATACAATTAATATTAACGTGAAATCACTACATATTATAAAACAAAGTTCTCCGCCGCATCTATTTGTCTGTTCGCGTTAAACTCAAAACAGTATACTTTTTGGATTTTTGGACGGATTTTCACCAATAGATAGAGTGATTTATGAGAAAGGTTTTGGTATATAGTTTGTTAAGGTTTTGTGTAAATTAGTTGAAATATAACATAATCTGAGCGATACCCTCCTCCTCCTCCTCCTCCTCCCGATATAATAAACAGATTTTTGGAGCAAATGGAGGTGCCAACTGGAAGGTATTTGTTTTCTTTTTGGGGGTTGTGGAATGTTGAAATTGATAAAAGAAAGGAAGAACCCGAAGTGAAGCGAGTGTGGGTCGCTAGTTTCTTAATAATGAAGTCACAGTGGCGAAGTGATGGAGGGACCTTGAAATTTTCAGCCTTTTTTCAGGTTTTTGTTTACAACTTCCAAAAAATGATTTCTACGGCAAAGTTATTTAATGAAAATATTAATGAAAATAAAATGAGAAACAATTAAAATAAAATTTCAGCTCTGTATGTCAAATATATCTTGAGAACTTTTTTGAAAAAATGACCTATTTGAAGTGTTGTATACCTACACTTCAAATGGGTCATTTTTCAATAAAGTTTGAAATTTGTAGTATAGTATTTTTAACAAAATACCGTCGAAAGTACTCATTCTACGAGGAAAGACATAAGAAATAAAGTTCTAGAACAGTTAAATAGCTTTAATTTAAGACTAAGATATAGCAGATTAATAATAGTTCTCTTGTTATCAGGAAAAAAAAAGACAGAAAATCAGAATAAAAAAACCTGACGAATTGTAGGACTCTTTTAAAGGCTAAGAAAGACATCAATCAGCGAAAAAATGTATATCATGTAAAATGAAACCAATTAATATTAATTGTTAAGTCAACTTGCGTTGCGACAGAAAAACGCAACATGACAACTACCTTTTATTTTCTAAAAAAGTTCTATAAGTTCTATTTCTTGAAAAATCTAATTTTCTAATATTTTTTTACTTGATAACAAGATAAATTAAGCGTTTTTATTAATCTTAAATTAAATTAAATAACTTTTCTACAACTTTATCTATATATATAAAATTCAATGTCCTGACTGACTGACTGACTGATTGACTGACTGACTGACTGACTGAGTGAGATATCAACGCACAGCCCAAACCGCTGAACCTAGAGACTTGAAATTTTGCACATAGGTTCCTTATGAGGTCCAGGGGTGCACTAAGAAAGGATTTTTCAAAACTCACCCCCCAAGGGGGTGAAACGGGGGTCCAAAGTTTGTATGAAAGTCCCTCAGTTTTGAAGCTAGGATCTTTAAATTTTGTGATTAGGCTGATCATTGAAAATTAATAAATACGGGTCTCAGCGTTTTTCAAAATTCTATCCCCAAATGGGTCAAAAGGGGGATGAATTTGTGTATTGAAGTAAATCCTTTATTTTCGAAGTAAAAATCGCTAAATTCATAATTTAGGCTTATGGATGGAAATCAAACGCAACATATATTGTTATTGTTAGTATTTCAACCCCTATGGGAAAGAAATGGGGGTGAAAAGGGGTAAAAAACCCCAAAAATAGATATGGATGTCGTTATTGGGGTTTACTGGGATGACGATTGCAAAAATCACATTTATTTTGAAGTCCAACACAGTGGACATGATTTAACCCCTAAATGGGTGAAAATGGGGTTCAAATTTTGTATGGAAAAATAATATAAAATAGACATTACAACTTTAAACTTCGTAGGAGCACATCTAAAAATAAATAGGCAAACATAATATTTTGTAATTTTGAAAATCAACCACTTAAGGGTAAATGGGGTGAGTAAACATAAAAATCGATGTGGATGTCGTTCTTGTGGTTTCACGGGATTGTGATTGCGGAAAAGACATTTATTTTGAAGTCCAACACGGTGGACATGATTGGACCTGGACATGAACATCCAGGGGACGGGGACAGGGATGGGAACGGGAACGGGAACGGGATACTAATATCTCTGGATACAATTCTGAATATAATAAACTAGCTTCCGCCCGCGACTTCGTCCGCGTGGACATTCGATAAAATCCTCATGTTTTAATTTCATTAAATTCTGATCAGCCGTTTTTACGTGATTAGGCGGGTCCCCACCAAGCGCGCAGCCTCGTGCGAGGCCCGTGCGGCAAACGTCCTGCCTCGCGAGGCAGCGCGCTTGGTGGGGACCCGCCTAATCACGTAAAAACGGCTGATCAGCATTTAATGAAATTAAAACATGAGGATTTTATCGAATGTCCACGCGGACGAAGTCGCGGGCGGAAGTTAGTTTCTTATGTTTTTCTTCGGAGAATCAGTATTTTAGACGGTATTTTGTTCGAAAGACTAGCCTAATACAAATTTATAACATTTTGTCAAAATGGCCCATTTATGAAGTGTTTGTTTCTCGAGATATATTATATGAATATGACATTCAGAGCGGTGGTTGCACTCAAATTGTTGATAATTTTATCTTCTTAATAAAAAGGGTCATAGACGACTTTGCCGTAGAATGCATTTTTTAGAAGTTGTAAGCCAAAAACTGAAAAAAGCAAATTTGGATTTACACTATTGGTATCTATCCTAACTACATCCCAAAAATGCACACCCTTGAAATTATTTGCGACCTAACAAGATTTTTGTGTCTACGTTGACTGGCCTAATCCGCTCAGCCGTCTCCATTACACCTGAGCGGGGACGAGATCTGTAAATATTGAAATCCTATTGATTGTTTAAATCATATCTCTTCTTCTCTCGTCTCGACTCTGCTTTGATGGAGTTTTTTTTTCATTTTTGAAGATCACGCCTTTCATTGGTAAGCAGAAATCAATATTTTCCACTAGCTACAATCTTTCTTTCACTGCATAGATGAAGATAGATCTATTCCCGACGATTTAGAGTACTCTTGGGCGAGATATTAAATAAGTAACTTTATTTTATCTATATATATAAAATTCAAAGTCCTGTCTGACTGACTGACTGACTGACTGACTGAGTGAGATATCAACGCACAGCCCAAACCGCTGAACCTAGAGACTTGAAATTTTGCACATATGTTCCTTATGAGGTCTAGGGGTGCACTAAGAAAGGATTTTTCAAAACTCACCCCCCAAGAGGGTTAAACGGGGGTCCAAAGTTTGTATGAAAGTCCCTCAGTTTTGAAGCTAGGATCTTCAAATTTTGTGTTTAGGCTGACCATTGAAAATTAATAATTACGGGTCTCAGCGTTTTTCAAAATTTTACCCCCGAAGGTGTCAAAAAGGAGATAAAGTTGTGTATTGAAGAAAATCCTTTATTTTCTAAAAATCTAACGCAACGTATATTGTTATTGTTAGTATTTCAACCCCTATGGGGATGAAATGGGGGTGAAAAGGGGTAAAAAACCCAAAAATAGATATGGATGTCGTTATTGGGGTTTTCTGGGATGACGATTGCAAAAATGACATTTATTTTGAAGTCCAACACGGTGGACATGATTTGACCCCTAAAGGTCTACGTAAAATAGGGTTCAAATTTTGTATGGAAAAATAATGTAAAATAGACATTACAACTTTAAACTTCGTAGGAGCATATCTAAAAATAAATAGGCAAACATATATTTTGTAATTTTGAAAATCAACCACTTAGGGGTAAATTGAGTGAGTAAACATAAAAATCGATATGGATGTCGTTCTTGAGGTTTTATGGGATGGTGATTGCAAAAATGAGATTTATTTTGAAGTCCAACACGGTGGACATGATTTAACCCCTAAAGGGGTGAAAATGGGGTTCAAAATTGTATGGAAAAAGAATATAACATTTATTATTACATACATTACAACTTTAAAATTCGTAGGAGCATGTCTAAAAATAAATAGGCAAACACATATTTTGTTATTTTGAAAATCATCCCTTAAGGTGTAAATGGGGTAAGTAAACATGAAAATCGATGCGAATGTCGTTCTTGAGGTTTCATGGGATGATGATTGAGAAAATTACATTTATTTTGGAGTCCAACACGGTGGACATGATTGGACCTGGACATGCACATCCAGGGGACGGGGACAGGGACGGGAACGGGAACGGGAAGGGAACGGGAACGGGAACGGGATACTAATATCTCTGGATACAATTCTGAAAATTATAAACAAGCTTCCGCGTGGACATTCGATAAAATCCTAATGTTATAATTTCATTAAATTCTGATCAGCCGTTTTTACGTCATTAGGCGGGTCTGCACCAAGCGAGCAGCCTCGTGCGAGGCCCGTGCGGCAAACGTCCTGCCTCGCAAGGCAGCGCGCTTGGTGGGAACCCGCCTAATCAGGTAAAAACGGCTGATCAGAATTTAATGAAATTAAAACATTAGGATTTTATCGAATGTCCACGCGGACTAAGTCGCGGGCGGAAGCTATTACAATATAAACAGTTAATTTTTAAGTACTTACACATTCTAAAAAAGTAATGGGCATACGTCCACTACATTCTTCCCTTTACTCATCAAGCATGTGCAGTTAAAAATTTTAAATATTCCATATTTAAGTAGTCAAGATATTGAGGTTTGTTTGCATCCCAAAATTTTACTGATTTTTGGATTTTGAGCTCATTCATAGACTTTAAACGCACGTAATGAAAAGAGGCTGTCTTGTTTACGTAAATTATGGAAATAATAAATGCGTCTACGCACGCGTCTTGCTACTTGCTATCATTTGTGAGTTTGACTATTCATCAAG
Source organism: Agriphila straminella (assembly GCA_950108535.1). NCBI lineage: Eukaryota > Metazoa > Arthropoda > Insecta > Lepidoptera > Crambidae > Agriphila > Agriphila straminella. The sequence continues at coordinate 11,394,788 of OX467308.1, forward strand.
GTTTTTTTCAATATATTCAGACTGTTGATTTTTAACTTTTGACTGCACATGCATAGGTATTATTCAGTCAAGTGGTCTGATATCCCCATTTATTTTTTAGATAAACCAAAATGGGAAAAGATGTTAGTGCTAAAAAAGTGGTTGCAAATAATTAGGTAGTATACCTAGTAGCAGTATACATACTAGTCACCAATGATGTGGCACAGTGGAAAAAAATATTGTGGATAAGTAATTACATTTTTCATCACACATTACTTACGATTTAGTAATGTATGAGGCGAGGTCACTGACCCCCAGACGTAGACGTCTGTTTCCTCTTTTTAATTTTGGCAGCAGACAATACCGAAAGAAAACATTAAAGGGGAACAGGAACCCCTTTTAGAAGTGATTAATTTATTACACTCGTTGTTTTTGTTTTGATTTTCTTAACGTCACTTTAATGAGGGAAATTCTAACGAGTTTTTTTATGTCTGTAAGGACAATGAAGTTGTGATAGGGGTTGGTAACTCAGTAAGTTTAGAAAAAATATTAAATACTTAGATAAGTATCATTAGTAAATATAATTTTGAAAAATTAATATGTACTTAAATATTGCTTAGGAAAAACCACAGTGATTACTAATAGCTTTTTAATAATTCAATACTTAATACGCCCCTCCCTAGAGGGGTACGATTTTGTTTCTTGAATATTCATAAAAGTTATAAAGTTATTGAATGGATTTTTATTACAGCTATATAAAATAGCAAACGCATATAAGTTATGTACTGAACCCGTAAAAGTATCACTCGTGCAATATAAAAGTTAACGACACAAGAAAACGCGTTTTCCACAACATTAAAGATAACAACAATACGGGGGCGAGCGAGTGTAGAGCCTCCCGGGGTGGCGGGCCGGGGGTCGAGAAAAATTCAATATTAATATGAAGGAGGTGCGAGCGAGAGCCGTCCGTCGTCTCGCTCGCGCGGCCAATGGCGAGCCTTGCCGCCGTTGCGATATGATGAATTTATGGATGTAATAAAAGCGAGGTGTGCGATTGGAGGAGCGGTCAGGGCGCGCTTATTTTCTTTATTTTCATATTTGGAATGTCGGTCTTAAGTCGCTCGCGATGGCTTATGGACGTCGGGCATTTCTATTCTGAGTATGATGGAGAACCCGCGAAGTATATGGGTAGGTAGTTGTAGTATGTCCCGCTTTATTTATGTGCAAGGAGATTGAACATTTTTGAGATTGGAGAAGTTTGCGGCTGCTGAGGGCACTCGGCGCACAGAGCCAGTTGGCAGTTGATTGAAGCGTGAAAACCGGTAGGGTTTCTTTCTTGATTTGGTACCCGAGTGGCCGAAACGACTCGTATTTGCATGAGTCGGTTTCAGGTATTTGTTTCACTTATCTCGTAACTCGACAAGACGTCTTGGACGTGTAGCCATCTGAATAATTTACCTTGAATTCTCGTGGACTGTGAGCGTTGAGTAACAATAGACTACGAGTATTTCTATCGTCGAAACGAATCTGTTTACGTTTTAAACTAGCATATGAGAAAGAAAGCTAAATATCCCGTCGCGAATCGCAGACATAAGGCGCTTACCGAACGAATTGCTTTCTGAAGGGAATTGATACCGTCAATATAATGCTTCGGATATAGAACCGTTCAAAAGGCAGAGCCGTGACATTCGCAAAGACAACGCAGACAAAACAAATAGGAGGGCGTCGCGGCGAGCGGCGAGGCGGAAGTATTGAGGATCAGCCGCGAGCGCAGTTTTGAACTCCAATTATACCGGCAGGTGGCTCTCGGCGCTGTCGCCACTTCTACGACGTTGTGCCTGCCAGGCCCATGCGCTTTTTTTTAAGTTAATATTCACGTCAATTACCTTGAAGTATAATCATATATGATTCATAATTACTGTACTTTGTAGAGATACGAATTTGAGTTTCAGTTTCATCATTGAGCCGAATAAATTCCGGTAAGAGTATAATTGCTGAAAGTCACAATTTAGTTGTAAAATTGTGTTTAAATTTTCTTTAATTTTCGTTTGGTAAGTTAACAAAAAGGCTGCATCGTGAATATTCTCGCTTATTGCTATTATAAAAGTATAATTGTTAGAAAGCTAAACTAGCCCATTGATTATAAAACCATTCACTGAATGGCGGACGGCCACATCAAACAAGTAGATATCCATGAGCTACCTGTTCGGGCGAGCACTTCACTCGTAGCGCACAAAAGGCGAAGTTTCCCCGCAGCCGGATTCCTTTTCTTTGTTTGGTGTATTTATTGTAAATCTACTCATACCACCCACCCCTGCCCGTTAAAAGTATTCCGACATAACTTTGCAGGCAGCCTTATGTATCGCGCTGAACCCTCGCCAAAATTCTGTATAAATGCCCGTTATTAGTTTCGGGAGTTTTGTTTATGTATCACGATTATGTGTGTGGTATAAAAACTCCTTGTGCATTTGATTTAGTAGCTCCTTGTAGTCACTCCTACTATGCAAGTCACGATCAAATGTGCACCTCATATGATGTGTCTTGTTGACCCCAGACCTGTGATCTGTGGTCTAGACACTTGCGCTTTCAACGGAGGCATGCCTCTGGGCATGCAATAGCGCATGCCTTATCTTCTCAAAAACGGCAAAATTTGTATAGCAGAAAGTTGAAAGGGAAAACGCACGGTTTGGAGGCAATATTGAATGCGTTTGATATTGCTTTTCAGCGATAAGGCCGCCAATTGTTCCACTTTTGTACTGTCCTTGTATGTATTTATTATGGTGAACAATAAAGTATTTATTCATTCATTCATTCATTCATGACGAATTGAAAGTTGAAGCGACTCGGTGAAGACAGCAGGACATAATATTGTTATTAGGTAAAAGAATTGACAATTTAAAAATGCCCATTAAAAATATTATTTCATTTAATTGAATAATTAATATAACATAGCACACTAACAGATAAATTTATATCGTGTGACATAGTTATGTGATGTGTACATTTCATTACTCGAATCTGTACATTCATTCAAAGAATAATTTTGACGATTTAATTGTGTTTTTTTACTACTAAGCTTGATAGTAAATGTCAATGGAGGTAGGGAGGTAGTTATTGTTTTGGTTTTTTGTACTTTAGTATAAACGTGTGTACAGGTTTGGTATAGAAATACTTACAATTTAAAAACTATAGAAGCATTAAAACTTTGTCTATTCAAAACATAACTCTAGACTCACACTACGCACAACTATCAAAGGCATTGAAAATTTAATTTAGAAATAAAGCACACGGCGCTGTTCTCAATGCTGCCTAGGCTTATCGTACTGACGATAAAAGTAAATGTTGATGCTACGAGTATTATCAAAAATTACGTAAGTAACAATAATTAATATTATTCAGGTAGAAAAGGTCTTTTAGCCATCGCAATTTTTTTGACAGTATACAATCGTAACTTCAATACTAAATTGGGAAACTTTGTTTCCTAAAAACCCTGATAAGTACATAAACTTTTCTTGTTATTAATTGAAAACATTTTTTTCCTTTAGTTTTATTTAACCATAACTTTAGATCATGGTGACTATACATATATTTTGTACATATATCTCTCAACGAAACCTAACGAAAAGGCGATTAAATTTTGGACGACAAAAATATATTTTGTGTATACGAGTAAATATACAATTATAATCTTGTAGATTACGTCGTATGCTGAAATCATCAGGAAATCAAAGCGATAACCTAAGTTCACAGTCGAAATTTAGCATTACAATTTGCAGTTTAAATGCAAGGCTACCTAACAAATCTAAACCTGCATCAAATGCACGAAACCAACAGAAGTAGCGCTGCAGCGTTATGCACCAGGCAAGTGTCAGTTTGTGCAGGCCGAAGTACGAACTACCCTCGTTAATATGATTTGCGCGCACCGGCGCGGCGGCGACGACGCTCGTGACGCTCTAACCAACTTAATAAACCCGCTGCGCATTCGTTTTACTAACTCCCTTTTAATACTTAACTACTATGTACATTAAACACAGCGGTGGAATAATTTTGATGTTTTTTTTCCAAAAATGCTGATATAATACTAAACGACAAGAAATACGACAAGAAAACAAAAACTCTTATCTCTTAAAAGCGACCATTTGTTATCATTTAAACTGGGTGAGCTACGAATTGACCGAGCAAGCGCTTTCAGCTTGGCCAAAAATGCTTTCGTATGTCCGGATGTCCGGCTGTTATCATCTACAGGTCGCATTTCTGAACCGATTCTCGAGAAATTTTGTAAGCAGGTTCGATACTTAGGTAATTATATAGATTTTTTGTCGATTAGCTTTTTCGAAATTTATCAAAAGGTAAAAATATCATATTTTTGCCATTTCGATTTTTTTTCTAAAATGTCACAAACGCGAGGTCTTACTTTTATTTTTGCTATGAAACTTATTATTACTAAGTAGGCACTCTACGAGCAGTGACGTCACTGGCTCGTCTTTTATTTGTCAGCGATAGCGCGTCGCTCAGATGTTTGAGTCCATCAAGAAGTTTATGATAAATCAATCCCGATTCCCGATAGATAGACTTGTGTACCCATAGATATAGAAAAATTTTCGCTGCGCTCAAGAAGACCAACAAAGCGTGGAAAAGAGAAGTTAACATTATACGGACAAGGTCTATGAAAAAAAGAGACAAAGGATCAAGTGACAATGTGCCAACTTTTTTTACAGTAAGAGCCCCTAGCGTCCCGCCTAGCAAAGGAGCAATCACAATTTCTTTAAAATATTTGGTAATCTTGATTAAAATTCTAAATAAGGGTATCGTGGAGCTATGGTGACTTGTTCTGTTAGTGATTGTGATGTGACAAAAAGAAACAATCCAATTAATCACACTTTTCACAGGTAAATAAGATATTGCCACACATTTCTCTAAAATCAAATTTCGCTACATTTATTCGTTTATCGACGAAGAAAACAGTATGGAACATAGTTTATTAATTTTCTTGCCATAATATAGTCATATTTTATGTATGCAAGACATATTTTACGTATCTCATATGTAATGTATACATTCGTTTTTCGGATCACCTGTTTATTGTTGTTCTTTGACATTCTATTTCTATGTGTGTACCCATAAGTAAGTATTTATTGAGCCATGTATTTTTGTGATGATTATTAAAATAATTAAATTTAACTTATAATACCAATGCCTACATGGAGAAAAATAACATAATGTTTAGAAAACTCGCCTAATAACGCTTAATAATATTTCGACGCGGTCAGATTTTGTTCATTAGACACTTGTGTGTTTATTTCATTTATTTTTTAATAATGTAGAATATAGATGTTGATTATGATGAAGTCAAAAATTTAGTTACAGGTTTAAATCTTAAAAGAAAATGAAAACATTTGATACACTTCTTACTTACTAATAAATTACTGGAAAAGCGAATTTTATAGAACGATTAAAAGGTAGCGGTCAATCACATCCGTCTCCAAAAAGACTCCTTATTCAGCAGATGTATCGCATTATGATAAAGCTCGAACATAACATAAAGGGCCATTAGAGTCCGATGCGGCGGAGGAAGTGCTATAGAAGACGTGTAGTGGGCAGAGGGGGGGCAGTCCAGTCTTCAAGATACTTAAGGGGGCGGCCCCCGGCGACTTGCTTATTCTATCAAGCGTGGCACACACACCCGCTCACACACACAGCATTATACGACCGGCCACTCCACTGTGTCAATACAATACGCTCTCTTCGACTTAGATTATTTAGAAAGCACTTGTAACGTTCATATAAGAACCGTGGAAGACGCATTCACAATGGCCGGACGTGTCCGCTCGGCCCGAGCCCGGATACGAAAAGATTACGATCCTAAAAAAACAGCGTCCACTCGCGTCTCCACCTAATAATATTAGCCGATTGACTTTCAAGGTGGTTTTCTGTTTCATTACGTTATATTCAGTGACTATCTTTCTGTATAAATATTCTAGTACCTAAAGGTATTTCATTTTCATACGCTTATACTTTATGTTCAATTGTAACTTGTTTGTTTTTAATTTACAATTTTTTTCCTAAGTAGCTTTGACACTTTTGATAGGTATGATTAAACACACTTACAGCTGTGACGAGGGTGCAATTCTCATTATATTTAAATATGTATGCAGGCCTCTCAAATGCATTAAACATGACAGGGAAAGACCATCAGAGTCATATCGCGGAGGCGTGAGACTACGCCGCTGGACGCGGATTATCCGCTACGCGGCTACGCCGTAGCACTTTCTGCTACGAGTGTAGCATTAGCGCGTGTGGAGATAGCTATCTAAACATTTCTAGTACTGAAATTACCCTGTAAATATGTATAAAATTTTCCATTTTTATTGAGAAATTATCCACTGACCATCAATTTATTATCCACGTACAAGTTTTCTCATCAAGTTCGCCTTTTTCGAACTAAAAGTGTATTATATTAAGTTTCATGAAAACTTATTTAATTAGTTTGTTTTTGTTAGTAAAACAAGTTAGGTAATCCAAAACTGGCTAATTCTCTTATGAACTTTAATCCGTTTCGCTATCTGTAGCTGTAGATTCATAGAGAAACTAGTTGCAACTAATCCTTTGCCTATTGGAGTATCCAAAATTAATGGTCCTTTAAATTAATAAGTGTCAAAGTTTGGCGACGCTGGGAGCTGTGTGAGTAGCGCGCGTGTGTGCGCGGAGACGCCGCCTCGTGTGTGAGTACTTTCATAAATCTGTTGGGAGATATATGAGAGCGCAATTTCCGGTATCCGGCCATTAGCGCCGAGCTTTTATAAGCTTAAAGCTTAGGTTAAAGATTTTCTGGGTAGTTTAATGCGAATCTTGTAATAGGTACGATAAATTTTCCATAACGTATGTGATTGCATATTAGGTGTCGATTCGAACTTTTAATGTGTGTAACTTGGCCTAATGTGTGTTTGTTTGTACTACCTGGGTTGTCGCTTTCCCGCCTTTATTCGTCTGCACCGTAATTTAGGAGGTTGTATCGGTTTACGTGCCAGCTTTATATTGAATTTAATTACGTGTCACACTGAAGGGTAAGCTTAAAAAATTACAGTCGGTTATATGGGGGACGTGGGGAGGCATGTGTACGTCGGTATATAGCGTCTGGAAGGGGGCGAAGCGACTTATTATTTTTATCGACCGTAAAAAGGTGCCGGACCTCGCACGGACCCTTTCACGACTCTTCTGGGGAGATTCCAATTATTTACGGATATTTTACTCCGAATCCCGAAAAATACTGACCGGCGTAAGGCTGCGCGGTACTTATCTTATGCCTGATTAGTATTTTCTGACTTGGGAGTCTTTTTTAATGTGCGCCATTCGTTTTACAACCCCTTCGCTTAAGTTGGAAGAAATACTAAATTACTAATGAAGGTGAATCGACCGTGAATGAACTGAAGCGGAATAGCGGTGTATAATTGCAAATCCTGACCTGAGTGACATATATTGTTCAACTGTCACATAATTTTGTATAAAAAGTGCAACTTTTTTATTTGAATAATTGATATTGACTGTAAAACATCTGCTCGGGTTGCCGTGCTGTGTCCCATCACCGTGACAGGGTAATCATGTGCTTGCAGATGCACCCCACCGCCGCCCGCGCCTCAATAATGCAACATTGCACACCCATTGTTCTCTCCACTCACGACCGACCCACATCGCTAGTGCTACACGCACGCTTGTTCCGATTTACCCGACGTCACCCGATCGTTTGTTTATCTGCATTCGCACCGGAAAAATCTTCTTTCAATTAAGGCGACAATCTTCATAAATCAATTTCCCCCGAATTGAATGTCAATAAGTAGGGACGGCTGTTAAACGACGCGCCGTAAAATAAAACTTTCCGGAGGGCGGAAAGTTTGGAGCAAAAAGAATATTTACATTAATTCTCTTCATTATGTTTAAAGAATAATCATGGGCACCGTTTCCCGTTCCACTCTCCCGATTGAGTTTTTATTTGAATATTTTTTCTCCCGTCGTTCACAGAGTTCGTCCGCGCGCTACAAAAGGAAGTTTTTATTAGCATCTTAATGATTTTACGGCGAGTCCCCGGTTACAACAGCCTTTATGTCGTCAGATTTTCTTGAGTATTTTTTGTCGAGTTTTTTGCATCTTACATTATTAAAGTTTTCATTCCGTCGCTTAATGAAGCTCATTTCTTCTGTTCGTCCGGGCCTTGATTGCCTTTGTTTTGCATAAATGCAAGATTTCTATAGGTTTTCTTCTAAAAAATCGAGCAACTTCTTAGACGGGAAATTTGTTCTCGGCAGAGGCAATTAATTGTATTCCTCCTTTTCTAAATGTCTTTCAGAAAAGGTAAGGCAATTGAAATAGCCAATCAATGAAATACATTATTTGTTTGTACGTTCCTTATACATATTTACTTGATGGCAGATCAAATTGTGATATGAGCTGTATGTACTTAAATGTGAAAGATGTTGCAAATAAAATGTTAAATGTTAATAATTGATAAAAGTGAGAAAAACTTTTAATTCCTGCAAAAAATAATTTAATTAAAATACATGCGTCATATTATCCAAACACCTTATTCAACTCCTTGTGACATTAATCGATCCCAGATTAGATAGTCAAGCTTCAAACGTGCAGGTAGCAAATCGCGTCCGCTGCAGATCCGATTTGTCTCGTCGTGCACGGTAATTGCATTCATCTCTGTTCCAGACTGATTTATGCTGCGCCTGCTGCTCGCTGTGCCGCCATTAACTTTCCTTGTGTCTTACGCACCACAAAATAATAATTGTCCGGAAAATCGGCGCAGGCTGTATGTAATGTTATGAGAGGAAGGCCGTCCGTTTCTCTCGGCCGGGGCAATCGAGTCCGAGATCTTGGTTTCTTTTTAATTTCCCTGCGGCCTCCTAATGAGGTCCCGGCGGCGCGCTCGCCGTTATCTATGATATTCTTGAGGTTGATGCTTATTGTGCGTGTCACTGATGGCTTCCCTTTTATTATCCTCTCGAACACAATTCAGCCGCCCAAATGAGGTTTTCTCATTTGCTTTGCTCTTTTTATTTCTCCAGGCGGCTGTTTGTCTTGTGTCATGACTTAACTTGTTTTAAGTTTATTGAGACGGTTCTGCGTGGTTCGTTTGGCCTCTCTTTTTTCAACGTTTTACATTAGAATTACATCGATCTCATTTAAATGCTTAGTGAGCGGTCCGGTCAATTACCGAACTTAGGAACATTACTTACGTTAGATTTAACAAAATTTATTTAAACTTTACTGCTATACGAAACTTTCCGTGCTGTTTTTAACTGATAATTATAATCTCCGTTTTTTGTGTACTCCATTTCGGTGAAAAACAAATATGATAAAAAATCATTCTTTGAGCTGAAACCATGCAGCTTCTAATAACTTTAATACTATATACAGTGAGCTTGCTATTATGCAAGCAATAGAGAACGTGATATCAGCAACAGCAATGTTAATCCTTCAAGCTCTGACAATATTTCATAGTGACGCACTCCGCAGCTAAAACAGCGAGCTGTGTGAGCTAACAAATCACACAGCTCCGCCTCCACTTATCTATTAAAATGAGAGCTTATTGTCGGCTCAAGCATCATATTGAGGGCCGGTGTTATTTTCACTGGATTGTCCAATATTGTCACAATATCTATGGGAGGGCAATTAGAGATGTGTCGCGCGTGGCAGGCGCGTGCCGGCAGCGCCGCCCGCGTGCCCGAGCTCACACACTACCCTCATTACTAGACAGTGTTTATACTGAGCACAAGCCAGCCTCACGCCGGGATAACGATACGTTTAAGCAAAAATCCTCAACAGTTTCTCAAACATAACGCGAATCCCCGATAAGGAAAACGAGGGGTGACAAATTATCTTCGCCTATACGATCCGAATTCGGAAATTAAAATGACAGATGTTCCGCCGACACCCCAAACGCGATTATGGCCGACCTCGTTGAATTAATAAACGGAATTGCAACTGAATAATTTGGGTATCAAGGAAATCCCCTTGGAGGAATTCGCTTCATTTAAATATCGCATTTTTCTTGAAGATTATACCTTACGACAGCCATAAAAGAAAACAGGAGGCCCGCCCCTCGATAATGCGACGAGCTCGAGGAATTTTTGTTCCGTTCAAATCTCTCCTGACATAGGTATATTTTTGCGAGATCGCCTGGAGATTTTAATACCCGATTTTATTTAAATTCGTTTAGGCGGTGCGGGTGACTCACCCTTAGACATTTATCGCGGGGGCGTGATTGTGTTTATAAGTAGAAAATGTTTGGCACCCACTGACTTACAAGAAATTGTAAAGATACTAAGCACATTATGCTTCAATATGCTATGTTATGGCATCACGACAAAGTAACCATAAATAATAATAATAACAGTATGTCAACGAAAACAAAAAGTGGCACTGAACTCAAAATCATAGCTAGGCTGTAAATAAATCAGTTCATTTTTTTCATTCAGCATTTTCTTTCGGCATGGATAGGTATACCAAATAAAAGATAATTATAATATAAACTGATGCTAACAGTAATCTGCAGAAAAACATCGCAGGCATCCCTCTCTATTGATATCTCGAGTATATTGATGAGCTTTCCTATTTTTATTTATACCAGTCTTTTTACGAAGAAACTTTTCAATAAGCGTTTACCGGCGCCCGGTATAGAGCCATCAGTCACTTAGCGCGACACGAGATGCGTGCCCGCTGCACCTCGTCCGTAATATACTGTTGCACCGGTGATCATTCTTCATTTGTCACCCGCTCCAATGATCTGCTGGACTTGTATTTCTACTGATGTATTACTATCATTGAAAGTACTGTGTACCTACTGTGTTGAGTAAAAATTGTTTAAAAAACAAGAGTCTGTTTGTCGCAAACATCAAGTCCTACAAAAAACGGAAATGTGCTCAAAGTTTGAATTACGATTCAGTAAGCCTCTAACTTGATGGGGGCGTATGCGTTGTCGATGTCCACATATCAACTTCCCCTACTGGAACAATTGTCCAGATCAGTCAGAAAAATGGCCGCAATTTTTCGTCCCGTTTTTACTTCTTCCATCTCAATGAATTTTACCGCCAAAATTTTCCTTGCCATTTGTTTCCATCGCGCGAGATCTTTTCGTATGAAGCGAGTTCTCTGTTAATATATGTGCCCGGAATACCGTGGCCATATATTACGCCGACCTCTGCCGGACCGGACATAACAATCCTCGATTTGCTATAATATCGGTCGTGCATCCCTGTCTGCGGCGGGAGAGCGAGCGGGCCAGCGCGCGGGCGCGGGGGCGGGCGCGGGCTACGTGCCGCGTATAATAAGCATTTCATGCACGGGGCGCGGGCGCGGGGTCCGGCTCCGGACGTACCTATTTCCCGTAAGTCGTGTACCTAACCGGACCGTATATTATGAGCCGAGGGTCAGCGTTTCTCGAGCGCCGTCTCTGTCGCGCTCGCCGCACAAATGCCGCCTAAGCATAATTTCGTGTGATATATCGTGGACCGGAGCCGTGATGGGGCTCTATGAAAATTGTCCTTCCTGCGGGTTGCCATTCGGACGAGTAACGACAGTTTGCCCGTTTAAGGCGTCCGCTACTACGAATATTAATACCTTCGTTGTACTAACTAAACGGTAGCTGGACGGTAGCAATTTACATTAATACGTAAAGGGAACGCCGTAAAAGTATTGGATATATTGATAGCGGTCGCTGTACCGCTGAATTCATCTTCTATCTGTACGATTTATATACGAGGAGGCCGTAAAACGGAACAATAAAAACCCAAAACAGCAATAAATTTCAAGCAATAGGCGAAGGTTCGAGCGTGCCTTATCAATTCCCTCCACGCATGGGACTCGAACCCCGCCATAAACTTATGACGAAAGCTTCGATTCGTAAAGTAAAACAAATCCTCTTAGAAGGTGGGCCACCCGAACATAGTTATTGTTAAATGTAAATACTTAAGGAGGATACAGTGTTTACTTGCAATCAACACTTAGTGGACAATCGTACGAAGGTTTCAGGTGGGCAAAACAAACAGTGGATAAGTCCAGCGCCTCCTCGGGGGAGGGTCTTTGTACGATTACGTACAAAATGTATATCTATTTGCTGACTAGGCGACCTACTTTGGCGCGCCGCCGGCCGCCCAACGATTTACATTTTCATGCAATAATTAGTTCTATACTTAACTCATAACTGTTAACTGCTACTAAGACTTATCGAATAAACTAAAGTAACTTTAAACTCAGTGTTTTAACTTCCAACTGAACTATCTACTTTCTCTACACTCTTCAAGACCCATACATCTCTTCGTGGTCCTTCGAAGCTTAACAGGTACTTATATAGTGAATTTTGTTCGGTAGCGAATCGGTTTGTCTGGCCTCCCACAAGCGGGTCTCACCAGGCAAATTGAGACTGGCGCACATATCGAGCAAAAGGAACGGTTATAGGTACCTATAATTTACGACTACGCAATCGGTGGCCGTAAAGAACCATCACCTATTGGAAAAGTTTTTTGGTGAACTTACCGAGAACTTATCATGTCAACTGAAACTCAAGAACTCATTCTGCGTCAGCAGGACAGCTTCCTGAAAATCAAGCAAATATGTACCAACTTTAAGAAAGACAGCGCATCAAGAAAAACTTTGGAATATTTGGAAAAAAGACTTAGTGACTTGAAATCGCAATGGCAGGAATTCCAGAGGAATCATCAGGTACTTTTGCAATTAGAAGATAAGGATATCGACTATTTTAATGATAATATTTTTGAACGTACCAAAGCTCTTTGTGAAGAAACTGAAAACGAGATTTTGAACTTGCAAAATGAGATTGTTATGTCATTTAAAACTCCTTCTGGATCTCAGGGAGTTCAGAGAAATCCTGAAAAACGGGAACCGAAAGAAACTACTGCTTCATCTGTGAGTAACAAGCGCAACGAACTTTTACGTTATCAGCAGTGCAGTTTCAAGATGCTGCGACGCGCTTTATCTAAATACGAGACTGTCACCATAACTGAAAAATGGGAATTGGAAGATGCCTTGGGTGACATTAAATCAAAATGGCAAAGTATCGAGAAAACCCACTTCGAGCTGGATTATTTGTCACCTGAAACAGATTACTTTTACGAACACGAGTACAGTGAGCTAGAAAAGTCATACGATAATATCAAAAAGCAACTTAACCATAAAATATGGAACAACGTCCATTATGAAAAAGCAACTCCAAGAATCGAAATTCCAGACTTCTATGGAAATTATACCCAGTGGTCATCATTTAAAGATCTTTTCGTCGAAAGCATTCACTCCAATCCCTTGCTGGCCAAGACTCAGAAGATGCAGCATCTGAAATCCAAACTAAAAGGAGAAGCTGAAAAACTTGTGCAGCATCTGAACGTCAGCGCGGAAAACTACGACGCGTGCTGGGACATCTTAACTCATCGCTATGACAATCAACGACTTTTGTTTACATCTTACATGAATACAATGCTCAACCAACCAACAATACAACATAATAATGCTTACTCCATCAAAAAGTTACATGATACCACTGTGGAGTGCTTAAACGGTATCACTAACCTTGGATTGGACTTATCGGCATCGCATTCGATTCTCGCGCATTTAATTTGCAAGAAACTTGATAGCGAGGTCTATGCCGAGTATGTGAAGGGACTTAAAGCCCCAAGAGAGTTACCAAACTTAGAAGAGCTTTTAAACTTTTTGGAATCCAAGTTTATTGCACTCGAAACTTTGCAAAATGGTCAGAATCCCAGACCGTCAGCAGCATCCAATCAAGTACCAATTAGAAAATACGACAGTCAGAAGAAGCCGACTTTTTATAATAGATCTGAAAAAGCGCATAAAACTTATAACTTTACGTTCTCACTTCAACGATGCCCGCTATGCAAACACAATGGACACGTTTTAATGCAATGTGACAAATTTTTAAATATGACTAATGACGCACGGCGCAGCGCTGTCGCAAAACTGCAATTTTGCAAAAACTGCTTATACAGTCACAATAATAAAGCATGTAACTCTGATAAACGATGCAAATTCTGTAATAAGGCTCATCACACATTATTACATGAAAATAACTCTGAAACTTCGACATCTCAAACCAAATCACCGGCCGTGAATAGCATTACAGATGAGAATAGAGAGATTTTGCTAACGACTGTACAACTGAAGGTGAAAAATATACATGGAAACTACGTCACCTTGAGAGCGCTCCTGGACCAGGGATCTCAAGTTAGCCTCATTACGGAAGATTCTGCTCAATTACTTCAACTTCCACGACAAAAAATGAGCGCTGTTGTATCTGGAATTGGAAGCATCAGTGGAAACAGCAAAGGCTTATTACAATTAGAATGTAAATCAATAAATTCTAATTTCACTTTTAAAACTGAAACTTTAATCATGAATAAGCTGACGAAGAAACTTCCCGCAACTTCATTTTCTATTGATAACTGGAACTATCTCGATAACATCAAACTGGCCGACCCTGAATTTAATATTTCGGGACCGGTAAACTTACTTCTTGGAGCTGATGTGTACTCAGAACTGATAATGGATGGAGTCATGAAGAGTGAAAAGAACCTTCCCATCGCTCAGCAAACCAAATTAGGATGGATTCTCTGCGGAAACGTCCAGACTTTTAACTGTTTCATTACTTTAAACGAACTTGAAAACATTACACATTTTTGGGAAACTGAAGATATTAACCAAAACAATCGCTGCGTAGAACTGAATGAAGAAGAATACTGTGAAAAATACTATACGAGCACCACTGAAAGGCAAAACGATGGAAAATATATTGTCAAAATGCCAATGAAACCTGATTTTGAAAAATACTTGGGAGACTCGAAGCCGCAAGCTATGTCGCAATTTTTTCAACTGGAAAGAAAAATGCAGAGGCAGAAACATTTTGCAGCCCAGTACAAACTTTTTATGAAAGAATACAAAGAAATGGGACATATGAAACCTGTTACTATAAAAACTGAAAATCAACCACAAGCTTATCTTCCTCATCATGGAGTGCTGAGAAACGATTCTACGACCACTAAGTTGCGAGTAGTTTTCAACGGCTCCCAGAAAACTAAAAATAACTACAGCTTAAACGATCTAATGTATACTGGCCCTAACTTACAGAAAGATATAATGTCGCTAGTATCACAGTGGCGGCTCCACCAATATGCATTTACAGCTGACATGGAAAAAATGTACCGAAACATCTTGCTCCATGAAGATCAACAGCAACTTCAGAAGATCATATGGCGTAACACACCAAAAGAGCCGCTACGTGAGATGAATTTATGCACCGTAACGTATGGAATTAAGGCCGCGCCATACCTCGCACTGCGAACTCTACAACAACTCGCTCAAGATGACGGTCATAAGTACCCAGAAGCTGCAAAAGTGCTTTCATCCTACTGTTACATGGATGATTTACTCTATGGATGCAATACGATAGAGTCAGCAAAAAACTTAATTCAAGACCTTATACTACTAGCGAAAGGTGGGGGTCTTAACTTGAGAAAATGGACAACCAATGAGCCTCTTATCTTACAAAACCTTACTGAAGAGCAGAAATCTAAGAATACTGTTTTGAACTTTAATCATGAAAACTCTGAAAAAACAAAAACTCTCGGCTTAAATTGGAACCCACAAGATGACTATTTCTTTTTTGACTTCAAGCAACCGCCTTCTCAGAAACATACAAAGCGCACGTTGTTATCAGAGATAAGCTGCCTTTACGACCCCCTTGGATGGCTGTCACCGGTTATCATCAAAACTAAACTACTTTTCCAAAAACTGTGGCTTGAAAAACTTTCATGGGATGAAACTGTGCCCGAAGAAATCTATAAAGAGTGGGAAAAGATAAGAAAAGACCTTGAAAACATACAAAATTTGAAACTGAACCGATGGCTGTCGACAAGTGGTGACAAAATTGAGCTTCACGGATTCTGCGATGCCAGCGAAAAGGCTTACGCGGCCGTGGTATACTGCCGAGCTCAAAATAAGAACGAAATAAAAATAACATTAGTCGCTGCTAAAACTAAAGTGGCGCCTATAAAAACAAAGATAAGTTTACCACAACTAGAATTATGCGGGAGCCATTTATTGGCTAAGCTACTAGAAAAGCTCAATAATACTTTTAAAGAAAAACAAATAACTTATCACTGTTGGACTGACTCGAAAGTAGTATTGGCGTGGCTTCAGCGTGACGTCAATAAGTCGGAGCGATACATCGCAAACCGCGTGAAACAAATACGCGCGATTATTCCTGTAACACAATGGAATTACGTGAAAAGCGAAGAAAACTCAGCCGACTGCGCTACCAGAGGCCTCCTGCCGTCGAAACTTATGACCTTCAAATTGTGGTGGGAAGGACCCCTATGGCTGAAAACATACGAAGGTTCTGAATCGCCAGATAAAAAACAATCATTCGTCACAGAGATGGGAATGATTAGTAACTGTTGTTTCGCAACTAAAAATAATCAAGACAATAATACATTATTTCTTGCACTACTTATGAAATGCAGTTCTTTGACCCGTGTAATTCGAATCGTCAGCTGGATACTTCGTTTCGTAGCAGCAACACGAAATAAATTATTTAATTGCACAAGTTAAACAAAATAAACACCATTGAAAATCAACCTATATATTTCGACGAAATCGGGAAGATACAACTGATACACGATGACTGGTCACTTCTCATTTACTACAATTTAACATCATACTGGAGCTCAATGATTCGTATTCAAACAAACGTCGAACACATAAAAGAAATTTGCACCGCTGTGAAAAGTGCGCCCTGTGACGCCATCGCAAACCAACTACGTCACGAACTTGCCTACTTATTAGAACGCAACGACTTATTACTAACTACGCCGAAGTTGAGACGCAAACGAGGATATTTCAATGGCATTGGGAACTTAGCAAGAACATTATTTGGTACCCTAGATGAAAACTTCGCTATAAAATATGAAAAGGACATCGACAGTTTGAAGTCAAATGACAACTATCTAAAACATTTAATCAAGAACCAGACTCTAATTATTGAAGCTGAAAATAATATAGTAAAAAGAAACGAAAAGTTCATAAACGATCAATTTGAAATAATGTACAATTATATGAATGAGACAAGATACGCACTACAACAACTTGAAACCAGAGTCGGCATGCTATTTGTTATGAATGACGTCAACGCGATGTCCCTCACCGCGAGCCTAATACTTGCAAACTTACACAGAACTCAAGAAATGTTACTGAACGCGCTAGTCGACGTTTACAACGGGCATCTAGACATGCATTTGTTTTCGGCTGAACAACTGATACAGCAACTTCACATCATATCTGGAAAACTACCGAATGGATTGTCTTTACCTATTACCGATAGCCAGCAGGAAATAACTGAACTATATAAACTATTACATGCGAAAGCTCGGATAACGAAAAACTACTTTTTGTTTGAACTACATATACCACTTGTCAGCGATGAAAAATACAACATCTATAGAGTGATTCCTGTACCATTCAAAAAGGAAGAACACTGGCACATGATAGCAACTATTACGTCATACATCGCCATAAACTTCGCGAAGAATTCATATTTGAACTTTCAAGAACAAGAACTGCAATCGTGCACTTTATATAACAAAGATAATTATATTTGCAGTTTACATCAACCTATTTACAAACTACACAATCAAGACGCACCATGTGAAATAAAAGTGTTCAATCAGCAAAGGTCATTGTCATGCACCATGAATGAAATCGCGTGCAGTGATAAATGGGTCAAACTTCATATGAGTAACATATGGTTATTCACGTGCTGCGACAAACACCTGTTACGGATTATATGCAGTGATCAAGTTACATCAGCTGCGATAACGGGAACGGGACTTATTGCATTACAAGAGGGATGTGCAATACAAAAAGAAGACGCGACTATTTACTCATTCAACCATTTCGGAAGCGAATATAATTTAAAGGCGAACGATGACGTAACGACACTTGATTCATCGATTAATAAAATAATGAATATTACATGGCACAACACGCAGCTCAAAATTGATTTTAAAAGGTTGAATAATTCTGAAGATTATACTAAAATTCAACAGAGTTTAATTGAGCAAAAACTGAAAGAACAAGGGTCACTGCCATCAGAAACTGATACTTTATCGTTTCACGACGTCTTCCACTACTCATTCTCTTTTGTCGTCGCGGGAGGAGCCGCTGTCTGTATAATATATTGTGTTATCAAGAAGCGAAACTTAAGACAGGCGAAGACAGCGTCCGTGCAGCAAGAGGTCACCACTATCCAGCCACCAGAGATTGAGCTGCAAGAAATGAACACTGCGCCCGCGCAGCAACCCCAGAGTTCGACTTCGAAGATAACTTTTGATTTTAATTAAGTTTTAATATTGTGTAACTTTTTGCTGAGATGTGTTTTTATATTTTACTTAGATTTTTATATTTTATTACTAACTTTACCTTTTTCTTTAGACATTTTTTGTCATATTCATTTAATTTTTTACTTTTATGTATAGGTAGATTTTTTATGTTTTCCCCTCGGGAGCATGTACGATTACGTACAAAATGTATATCTATTTGCTGACTAGGCGACCTACTTTGGCGCGCCGCCGGCCGCCCAACGATTTACATTTTCATGCAATAATTAGTTCTATACTTAACTCATAACTGTTAACTGCTACTAAGACTTATCGAATAAACTAAAGTAACTTTAAACTCAGTGTTTTAACTTCCAACTGAACTATCTACTTTCTCTACACTCTTCAAGACCCATACAGTCTTCTTAAGGGCGAGGAGCGGCCGCCACCGCCGCAAGATGTTCTTTATGCATTAGTAACGACACCTAATTGAATCAGAATTGCGATTTTGACCACTGTCGCTAATTGGAAATTCACTGGAACCCCTGAATCAATGATAAGTGTCCTTTTAGTGGACGGTACCAGATGGAAACGATTTCTTAGAGATTAATGCTAAATTTTAATAGAAAGGTGGGCAGTCTGGCGTTGTACGGCCATCAATAATTCGTGAGTGTGGTCCGGCGTCCTTACAGCCCCGATTCATTATCGTTACGGTCTCGGCTCGACGGAGATCTACGATATAGCTCCCTGATTGACCCCGCATTAAAAATTACATACAAACAGAGGAACGGAAGCTAACTGCTAATTTGCGCTTGCTACTTTCTCTGTTTCGATTAATTTCTTAGAGGCATTAATAATTAATAAAACGGGCATGGGATCGATGGAGGTTGTGGTTTGCGTTCATAACGTAATGGACATTGGGCATGGGCATACGTGTACGTAAGAACGGAGCGGGTATTAAATGGCTCCTTTGATTCGTTAGGTTAATTTTGGAGGGGCTCGGGCGAGCGCCACAGCGGTCGCCGGAGGGTCGAATAAATATGTCCCAAAGAGTTAAGTGGTGGAGAAGTGCGGAGCGAGACCGCGTCCGACGTTTGCTCTTCCACTCGTGTTGTTGCACCACTTATTACACACAAAGTTCTGTTAAAGTTTTCTCCGACACTCGAGCGCGAGTTTAATTTACTCGATAGTGTAAATAAAGCGGGCGAAGTGGGAAGTTTCGCGGCGAGCAGCCCCTGGCGACACTCGGCTGCGGTCGAGTGATAATAACGTGCTGCCGTGTGGGACTTCCTTATTAATCGAGAACGACAAATTTTAACGACAAGAATTAATGAATCTCGTTACACGGGTTAATCCCCCGGTCGTAAAGTGCGCTCGGTGGCAGTTAAGGTGCGGGGCGGGCGGCGACCACACACCTACGCCTCGCACCTCCTCACACTCACATTCATTTGTTTTGTTATTACGTCATCTCTTTATTACATACCCTTTGATATGTTTCGGGATAAAGCTTTCTTTGTTTATGCTCCGTGTACAGTTAGGTAGTTTTTATTACGCAGCAAAACATACAGATAAAAAAATTGTGCTTAGAAATACTGAATTACATAATTTATATTTCTAAAAGTCAATATCGACAGATACCTATTTGAAAGTTTGATCATGCTTGAATATCATGTTTGTGGTTTTCATATTAGATTTAAGTTTATACTTATGATAGCACTTGACCCATGGTTCATTAATAGAGTGCATCATGAAGTGCTTAGGCGGTGAGATGAAATAAGCGTGAACAACAAGAAAGCTTGAGTTAGGGAGTCCGAGATATATCGTCCAGTTAACGAGCATGTGCGAATAGAACTTTATTGTAATTGCCTTTTGTATAAGATCCGGACAGGGTCATTACGGGTCGTCCTCACAAACCGACCTCCCGTTTGCAAACTTTCTTCACAAGACACTTCGGTGTTATGTGGCTAAATTCGCACAAGAAATAGAATCTGTCGCGGTAGGAGGACGAGTCCATTTATAAACTCAATTAAAGGTTAAATGTGACGTTGATATTGAATTCTATCAGCGGTAGTGAGCGCGCCTATTCATCAGGTGAAGAGGTGCGGCACATTAGGGGGCTCGGGCGGCCTCAAAGCCAGAAGACTGATTATGTCTATCCGCAATTTCTCTCCGGCTCTATTCTCGCGAGCGAAAACTAGCGAGTTTTCCACCACGCTATTAAGCGGTCGCTTTTACATTTGTCCTTATAATGGAAAATGTGTTACTAATTAATTTAAAGCGAAACTCATTTATGTCGAAATGCGTGTCTATTAAGCGATGATGGGATGAGCGCCTTTCAGAACTACTCTTACGCGTTCGGTGTGGATCATTTAATTGTTTTTGGGTGGTTGATTTAACTGTTTCTCTTTTGTTTCTGCGCTTTCGCGGAATAGTGGAAATCATACGTGTTCCTATTACAAGCCCTCACCCCATTAAGTGAGGCGAGCTCATTCTCGGTAAGACTAATCAAATAACAGTCTCCCCATCGGGCCCGCGCCCCGCGGCGCCCCCTCGCGGCCAGCGGTCATCTCTCTTATCGATTGTGGTGGAATTCGTGCACAGAATGCGATATTTCCCAGCAAGCGCTACACATTCTTAGATCCAATCGGAGAAATATTATCTCGGTTTCCTTTGTTGGAATTCTTTTGTTACCTATTGGCAGTTGGCTCACAGTAACAAAGTATTTTATGTGTTTTTATATGCGATGTGGGCTGAAACTTGAAATAGAAAGAACACTATAATTCTTGGCGCCTGTTACGAAACAGACCACTTTGTTTCTGCACGCGGACACAGGCGGAAACCATCAGGTGTTGTCGAGTTAGTTTGGATTACTCGAAAACTGTATTGGAAAATAAAAAAAACGAAATTATAGTTTATTATTAATAATATATTTTAATAATTAAGTTGAAATGAAGTGAAATAATTTAAAACATTTTAAATATTTTTGTGTATCTAGAATTTTAGATAACGATCTGGAATAATTGTTATATTACTTATTAGGAATTCTGTCGCAAAAAAGAAGTTTAAAAACTAAAACTCAATTACGGAAAAATCGCGCTCTATATAAAAAGTACGTAACAAGAAAATATTTGAGTCCAAAATTCAATGAAAAGGATAACCGTAGTCGCATGCCACGTCCAGCCTATAGTCGTTTGTGTCATGAGTATCTATACTCCGACTTTTAATTCGGTGCAGTAATTTGACAGCTCCAGTGTGCTCACTGGGGTGATTAGCAACTTGCGTGGTGAGTTGCTTATCACCCCAGTGGGCACACTGGAGCTGTCAAATGACTGCACCGAATTAAAAGTCGGAGTATAGGACAAAGTATAGTATAAAAATATATAGGTACCTATATTTGAAAAGTGCTAATTAAGCCCTTTCATTTAACACCGAACACGGCATCATTAGAAAATATTAATAAATATTTTAGTTCATGACTTTAGTCCTCTCGCCAACTTAGTCTATAACCAGCGGACGATACGATACCTCATTAATTGTCAAATAATACTATGATAAGTACATACCTACTTAGTTTAGAAGTTATACGGGAACAGTTGAACTAACACACATACCGGCCAAAAGCATAGCCCTCACTTTTGCTTCGCCGTAGACGGGTCAAAACGGAACTATTGAGATACAACTATTTGCTCTGCTTCTGAACATAACTAAATACATAATATTTACTCAATCACTATGGGTAAAAAATATTTTAGTTACATTTAAAATGGCATTTGGAACAGATTAATATTGGTTTGCCCATCCATATTGGTTTTCCAAGTACATCTGAAATAGTAGAATTATTTAAGTATTTTCATGCTTATTACAGTGAAGTGTTGCGGCCAGATGAATACATTAATGGAGTTTGTTAGCGCTAGGAAATGTCCACTGTCTATCCATGAATATTGATGTCCCTGGTTCCGTTCCGCCACTTAGCTCTTGCCATACAGTGCTGGGATGTCTCTAAACTAGAACGTTCTAGATAACTGGCACATATGCAGATGAATCGGTCAATAAAGTGTGTTACAAGCAGAACATACCGCCGTCCATTCCACAATATCGATTCCTCGAATTCTGTTCCGATACGCCTACTCTATGCTTATTTTGTTAACCGTACTGCAAATATGGTAAGGTAACGCAAGAAAATTGTCTATACGTTATTAATATTTTGACTTGAATTTAATAAAAATACTCTACTATTACAATTTTATTCAGGTTCCAACAATATGATTAATAATCACTACTGCTGGTGGGATTCTTACACATATTTTAGTAAATTGCTTTGCTAACTTCAAAGAAAACATACAAAATATAATGATTTCCTGTTTATTACTATGTAGTAAGGAACACATGAAAGCGGGTCCGTCCACTCGGGCGACATGTTATTCTAATGAGTATTAGCGTCGCTCGTCTGTCTGCCCGCCTCAGAGTGAGCTTGCAATTTTGCTACCATTTGTATTCAAAAGTACAATTTATTAATTTACATGAATCCTACACTACATAGGTGTATGTAGAGATCACGTTTTTCCACGCTGACGTCAGCGTATGAAATGTATAGGAATGCTTACGCTGACGTCAGACATCACGTATAGCATAAAATAAATAGGAGACCAAGACCTAAGCATAGGGTTGACGTTAATGCTATTATACACTGCTGGACGCAACACGGGTTCATAATAATAGGCTAGTTGACAAAATTTCAATAACTGCTTAATATTTTAGCTTATTAGGCATTTTATCGAAAAAAAAGGTTTATTTATTTTTAATCGAGCGTTTACATTGTAAAATTCGCGTTTTAAAAAACCAATTTTAATTTGATTCCAAAACGCACAAGACTGTCATGGCGTCTTGAATGACGTCACGCCGTGCGAAACAAACCAAAGAGCGATCGTGTCTTCGTACGTTATAGCTAGTTTTTATCGTTTAAAAATGAATTTCTCATATTATAAGTACTGTATAGTGCCCCAGTGTGATAGCACGCTTAACCAGTTATTTATATATGTTCCAAACAATGGAGAAATACGGAAAAAGTGGCTAAAACTTGCGTTCAGTTGTGGTTAGGTTGCACTCGGAGTGTAGGTTTGGAACGCGCCTCCGGTAGTGATACTCGAAACGTCAAAGACAAGATTGGAGTTTCGCACGGCGTGACGTAACGCTTTCTGATTGGTGTTCACTGTCACGTGACTAATGGTTTCATTTTACGAAATTTATTTTTTAAAAATATTATTAATCTTTAACGCTTTTAATAATTAAAATTGTTTGTTATTTTCTCCATAATATAATTAATCATTATAAACCCCTATCCATTATATTTATTCTTAATGGAAACAAGCCTATTCTGGTTTATTAATCTGACCTCCGTAATATTGTAGTTGGTATACGTTGAGTGAGGCACGTCCACTCGGGCGACATGTTTTTCTAATGAGTATAAGGTTCGTCTATCTGCCCGCTCTAAGGAGA
This sequence comes from Agriphila straminella, assembly GCA_950108535.1. Classification (NCBI taxonomy): domain Eukaryota; kingdom Metazoa; phylum Arthropoda; class Insecta; order Lepidoptera; family Crambidae; genus Agriphila; species Agriphila straminella. Next base: position 11,418,661 of record OX467308.1, read on the forward strand.
GCTTGCATTTTGAATTCAATATTTGTCGGCAAAGCCACAGTTAACGTAAATGACATTGATTATTTTGTGACAAAAAACTTACAAACTGAAAACTTATAAGAAATAATAAATGTGAGCATAAATATGTCTTTTGATTTATCTATTTTGAACAGATAATTAATATTAAGAAATAAGTTTTTTGTCAGATTTTATTGGAAGCATTTTTGTTCTACAAAAGCTATGATTAGTTTCATACTGGCCGGTACATCCAGAGAATACTCAAGTAGTTTAAACAGATTCATTTACACTTAAAATCCTCATACAAAGTCTGTACATTAGAAAATCGGCGCTAGTGGCAACTATGCATCCTATCTGCCGTTGCGGGCCGTACGCCGCCGCTTCAGTGGACTGTGAAAATGATTTTGATTTGACCCTTTGAAGGGCGGCTGTACCGCAAAATTACATTTCCATCTGTGAATTTGCTTATGTATCTGACACTCCATTATATAAGCCTTAATTGGAAGGAGCGATCATATGAGCTCTATGTTTTCAATGGTGATTCAGTGCGACCCATTCAAAAGAGCTATTTTGTAACATTAGAGTGTTGCGTCATCCGGATAGGATGTCGATAGTTAAATGCAAAAATACACTATGAAACCTTATGGGCAGGAAGATTATTCACACACTTCGTATATGTAAAACCTTAAACAGCCTTACCACAAACGTTTTAAAACACTGTTTAATTTGGACCACTGTTTAAATGTGATGCGTCTCTTTCAAACAATATTGCCAAAAAAGTGACATCATCACATTAAAACAGTGTTTAACTTAAAATCTTGTTGAACAGTGTTTTAAAATCTTTTGTGGTAAGGCCGTATGTAACTATCAAGCACAGCAATCCATCAGGAAACTATTTATTTAATGATTTTTTAAAAAGAAAATTGTACTGAAATATGCATGTCAGTTCAATCCAAAACGTCTAGCAGTTTCATTGGAATCTTTATTACTTATTTATTATTATTCAATTTCGGGAAACGTACGAGACGGCGTCACAGCGGCGCTCTTTATCCGTAAATGTGGCGTCGTAGGAGATAATTTTATTCTGAGAGTATCTCTCTCACTGCTGATATATTCAACTGAATATTCCCATATGTGCGTAATTCTGCGGAATGGCAAAAAAGGTCTGTTTGAGGGGTGAAATATGTAAATTTATTGTCTTGGGCGGCCCGGGCGCTAGTGGCGCCCCCATCATACGCCGACACGTAGGATAAAGGAAATGTTAATGCGCACCAATTTATGTGCTTTTCTATGATTTCGCTGAATCGGGCGCGCCGCTTTCCCCTTTATTGCCGAGCGCTGTTTATAAATTGGAGCGGGCTTGTACCTCTCCATTCAGAGTTTTCATAACCGTTTATTGAGATTCTTTTGTTTTATTTTCCGTAAATAGCAGACAGTTTTTTTATCTTGAACAATAATAAGTTTAGTAGGTCTTGTAGCAACTTTGGTAAGTTGTAATAATGATAATAAAATTATATACTTCAAATGTTATAATACTAAGTCGTGACAGAAATGTCTCAAACTACTTTTATTACTAATAGAAACAAACAAAATTATCATACAAGTTACATTTTTATGATCTCGGTAATAAATCTACATATCTATACGGTTGGTTAATAACGGCGGCAAACACCCAATCTATTCCCCCAGTGATTCTCAGTGACTAATTCACAAAGGCCAAATGTGACATAATACCAGCATAATTCAATGTTTTGCTCACCATATTGTATTTTATTTATGAATTATGCCTCTTGGAGTGTTATTTGTCTCTTTCTGACGTATGATTTGGTATATCGCTGTCCTTTTCTGGGAAGAGGGTGCCGATTCATCGGGGCTGTATGAACGGATGGTTAAATAGTACGAGTTAACTTACACCGCATCGGCTACGCGTCATTTAGGGGTGATGAGGAGCGCTTTATGCAATCTGAGCACACAAAGTTCATTTTGTTGAAGCAGTTTTAGATAGTCTCACTCAACTCAAACTTAAGTATAATCTGTTCTGTAGTACAATCAGGGTAGAAAATGGCTTTAAAGTTGTAGCTGAAACTGAAAAATCAAATCGAGAAAAGATCATAGCTATTTCAAACCACTATCGAAACTTGTGAACGAAACAGTTGTTTTTTCTCCATTTGCAGAATAGCTGTTCGTAATGACTTTTTATATTTTCTAAGTTGTGCTTATTGCAGTTACAGATTCTGGAGTAATTTTGAGAAATTTTCCAGTTTCACAACTTTTATTGCTTTTCAAAATTACTTTATTTGTTATTTTTATATTTTCAAAAATTTTAATCGGGGCTACAGATGGTCGTCTGTCATATTATTAGCCAAAATTTCATCGTAGTTTGTACGGTATCGAGAAGAAGGAGGGAAGTAATAAATAAAAGTAAAAAGTTAAAGATTAAAGCATATTGCATAACTCCGTCAATCCAAACTGCAGGGGCGAAACGTCCAAAGCGGACTTTACGGTTTTTGAAGATTCGTACTGCGAGTCGGACGGGCGCGACGTTTTTCAGGTGGCCGTTGCCGTCGTCGTTTTAATTTCGGAGGGCTCGTCTGTCGATATTTAAATTTTTAAGCGTCGCCCTCGCGTGCCGTGATGCGCCACCAATTTGTTTGCCCAGTCAGGAACAATTTTATGTTATCATTGATTAGTGCTTGATTTCTTCCGTATTTTTCAAGGAATTACGATTCTATTTTAGTATGTAAATTAATAAATTGGATATCTTAGTTATTTTTTATTGAAAAGATAATACTTAAAGCATTGAATAAAAAAATAATATCGATACGAAATTTATTGGGGCCGAAATGGGTAAGCAAGGACCTTATTTTTCAAACGTCATTCTACTATTTATATTTTATTTTGTGATATGGTTCTAAACATTTAAGAATTTATACTTATGTTTCAATCAATCACTTATACTAAATGATATTAACAAAGTTAACTCTCAGAATATTAAGCAATATGTCACCACCAGTTTTTTAACCCACCACTGTTTATCTCGTCACCCTCCGAACAAAGAGTATGGTTAATAAACACGACAGATGATATAAACAGGCAAATTGTCTGTCAGTATGGTGACACTGCATAATAATATTAATAAATCTGACAAAATGGCGTGTCAGCGGCGCGTGCGCCCGGCGGGGGGCGCGCTGATGGGGTTATTAGCAAACAAGTTTTGGAAACTTTGATTTGTTTATATTTGTTGTTATTACTTAAATATCAGTAACACTGAAGAAGAAATTTATTTTAAATACCCAGTGAAATACTTAATCAGAAAATATAAATGTAATGTAACTTTCGTATTTTGAAAAATATAAAAAATATTTATGTGAACATGATAACTTTTTGTGTGGTCAAATGGTTGGTTTGGAGTTTTGATTTGAAATATATGTAGTACCTAGTAAAAGGAACAGCAAGCCGTACATACTCGTACATATTGTATTATACAAAAGTACTATAATTACACTTCATAGTTATCGTGAGAAATATGAGTTAATTTTGTATATTTTAGCAGTACCTATATATAATAATAAGAAGAAAGGATTTTCGATAGAAAAATACAGATTATAGTAGGTGCGATACAGTTAATGTAGCCGATGATCGCGTCAGAGATGTGTCTAGGTACCGATTCGACGACATCGGGGGCCCGGGGCCCGTGAACCGGGGCCCGCCTCGTGCAAATAGTAGCATTAACGGCACGGCCGGGCCTCGCCCGCGCTATCTGCTACCGATCGCGCTATACCACCATCACATTTATCACCGCCGTCATATTTAACCCTTTCCACTCACACCGCCACCACCGCCACCCCATGAATTAGATGCTTCTCAAACTTAATTTTATATAACAAAATATCAACAATGCTTCCGCATAAATAAATAATTAAGGAACTTGGTAAATAAGCGTGGTGGCCTCATTTATTATTCTTTATAAGGAAACAAAGGCGAGGGTTAGCCGTAATAAGGCTCCGCCACCTCGCCGGCTTATCTTTATTGCCTCCAACCCACGTAGAATAATAAATCGTTTTCATCAAAAACAAATACTCGACAGTTTTTGTCGGAGTCGAGCGAGCGGGCGGGAGGGTGGCAATTTTCCACCCCCTTAATACAATATTTTCCGACATTTTCCACGGGAATACAGCTTCGAATCGCTCGCTCGCGGCAGGTTCCTTTAATGTGTATTTTTCGTCCAATCAGAGAGCGGCGAGAGTCTCGATATTACCTCAACTGTCACACATAAAGTGGAAAATATGGTCGGCAGATGTAGGGGGCGCGAGGTGAGGGGGCGGAGGGCCTGCTTGGCAGTCGGCGCGCGTACGCGACGCTCCGGCGCGCCGGAAGAAACGCTCCGAACAGGTTTATAGCTTTTCTTTCAGCTCCACTCAGGTACGGCCCGTATCATAACAGGGAATAGCGGCGCGTGATGTGAACCCGTGATAAAATAAATGTCGAGATAGGCTTATGTATTGTACTGTTTATCTTAATAATGGCCGCCCCGAGAAAACTTTCGATTAAACTTTGCTTTTTCGCAACGGCCCTTTATTTTTATACAACACTTAATAAGGGATACTTATAGAATAAATAAACAGCCTTGTCGTTTTATGTACGACTCTTGAGTTCTTTTGTTGTAGCGAAGTTAAAAGTAATACATCACAATCTTAAGCATCTCTTAAATAGAGAATCACAAAAATACTATTATTCATTACAATACCCGTTATCAAACCCACGCCCGTTTGTATGCGGGATGACGAAAGCTTTCATCAAAATAATGTTCAAAGTTTCTGTCTGAAAGCTTTACGAAGGTAATTTGTATAAAGTCATGAACGTGATACTAATTTCATTAAATGCGCTCCGCATTTCCATAAAATATCTGCAACGAGAAATGAAAATTGTGAAGCGGCCGCCAGCGGTTCTCACGCCGCCTAATTCCGCTGCGGAATTGCCGGCGGCGGATACAAATCGCGATTCATTTCTCATCGTAACTTTTTGTCGGTTCTTATCTGTTAGACTTCACTTTTCATCATCCGAGGGGATTTATGTAATGCCTAGTCATTTCTCGGCGTCGAGCGAGGCTTATCGGCGGAGCGCGAGTTCGCTTGATTGATGAGCGCGCAAAAATAAATGTTCAGTTAAATTATTCGATAAGTTGGAAACGGAAGTTAAACGGGAATTATCTTTGTCTTGCCCCTGAAGATTTCACGGTTGTAGCTGTTATGTCGGGGTGATTGATCGATCGAGGTGATAATATGGTTTTATTGTTGAAGTGTGACGTAGTTTGGTAACTGAGAAGTTTGATACCTTTGCTTTTAGAGCGTCGTAGCTCGCTGCTACGGTTTCGTAGCAGCGAGCTACGACGTAACGTAGATACATCTATCCATAGAAAAAGAAAATATTAGGTGTTTTTGCCAACGAATGTGTTATAAGAAACCAGGATAAAGCGAAGTTGATAGTGTTCTATTTTTTTGGCATCATTTTGTTACGCCCCGTCCAGTTTTGTTCGTGTCACACATTTCGATTAGTTAAAAACAACACACCCATATTTTTTCGTATAATAAATCAGGACTAAATTTTATTATTATCGTACGGTTAATTTGAAATTTAATATTTTTTCATTACAATAGTACAGAAAGGTTACACAATTCAAGCAGGACTTTGTAGTTATTCAAATAGTGAAAGCAACCGTAAAATAAAATAATTTCTTCCTTCATCTGTCTGGCGCCACGATTTCTGAGAAACCAGGTTCGATTCCCTTCTTAATGATAGTGCATTACTTTATTAAAACTTTGGTGACTAATTTTGAGATAGAGCTTTGATACGGTAGTGTACTTACTACTAACTCTCTTACTAATATAAAATTTGAATATTCTAGTTATTATTTTTACACTAACTTTCATAAAAAGGTAAAACAAAACTAATCAAAACATGAAAACATAGAATAACCTGTATGCAAGGAGTACCTTTTCAAATTATCTCTAAACGGGAAACAGAGTAGCTCCAATGAACCACAATTTCTTAAAAAGCTAAAAACGACCCGAATAATAAACTATTCGGTGTCAAATTCCTAATAAATTATTCATGGCATGGCAGTTTTATTGCCCAAATTAATTATCGCCAGCGACATGATTAATCGCACTTCCACTGCGACATATGACATGCACTTGACCGCAGTTATAAAGGAGGGGAAGTAACGTCAGAAAATTAGGCATGAAAGCTAATGCCATAATTGAAGGCAATCGGCGCCCCATGCCACGGGACTATCTTTGAAAAATGAGTGGCTTACGTACTATTGTTTCCAGTTTGTTGATTTGTTTTAGGGAACTTGTGAAAAAAACCTATGTTATGTATTGTTTATTTATAATGTTATGTTTTTTTAAAGGCAGGTAAATGTCTCCTCGGAATTTTGAAGTAAGAAAAAGGCATGTAAGCTATTGCCATAACTTGGAGCCACTCGACATTTTCTCAATGAACGAATGAAATTTACCGAAAATTTTAAAATTGTAAACAAAATTATGTTAAAGAGCAGCATTGATTTTTAGGGTCCCGGAGTTATCGAGGTGAAATTAAAACCATGTACTCAGGTCTACGGTCCCTTGCAGCTGTGAAAAATCAAACTTCCAAGTTTACGTAAAAAAAGATACGGTTTATAGGGTACTTCCCGTTGACCTAGTACTAAGGCAAGTATTAGTCTTATACTACAAGTAGCGGGAAAAATCTGAAAACTATACATTTGTAATTAAATCATAAACTGTATTAAAACCCTTTATATCAGGAACGAGTAGAGGTATCGAGTTGAAATTAAAACCATGTACTCAGGTCTAATGGTCCTTTGTCAAAATCAAACTTCTAAGTTTATGTAAAAAAGATACGGCCGCAAAAAACGCATATTTTGACACTCTCAAGGGAATCAAAATTCATAGGGTCCCGTTGACCTAGAACTATGAAATTTGGCAAGTACGTAATATCGTCATATACTACAAGTACAGAGAAAAATCTGAAAACTATACATTTGTAATTAATCATAAAAAATATACTTAGTTTTTATTTTAGTACTAACAAATTTGTATGGAACCCTCGGTGGGCGAGTCCGACTCGCACTTGTCTGGTTTTTTTGTTACAAGTGGTTTATATAACGCTAAATATATGTTTGAATTTCGTTTTCATCATACGATTTTTTGTGCCTTTTTAAATTTTAGAAGTTGTGTTGCAAGACAAAAATAGAAACGTTTTTTCTACTTTCTCCATTCATTCATTCATATTCAAAAGTATAGCAACATTAGTACAGGGAAGTAAATGCAATAATTGGAGGCATCAGCCACCCCTCGGCATGATTTATGAGCACCGACGAACTGCCTTCTCATTAATTCATTTTGTATCTTTGACAAATGGTTGCCACCAAGCCTGCTGAAATAACTTGAGAATTTTAACATAAAAGCTGGGCGGTGGTTATTTTTAGCTTTTACAAAAGGTAATCATGATTCAGAATGTAAGTTGTGATTGTGAGTGTAATGAAATTAGACTTAATTTCGTAAGATGTACTGTTGCCATCAGATTTACGTCAATATTTTTTTATGAAAATTATGTGGGTATTTTATTTGTAGGTATCTTCAAACAATTTGCTGAACTTTCACGTATTTATTAGCGTCTTTAGGTACGAGTAGGTGAAGTGCTGTTTGTTGATTGTTATTTCCTTTATTGTCCCATTCCTATAACAGGTGTCACATAATCCCCAAACTCCATTTCGAGGTGGGAAACAGCAGTCACTTGTTAAAACGTGCAACGTTCGGGTAATAGCCAAACTTGTGTTCCAGATTCTTAAATTGCATGTGGGACTGCAGCTGGTCCACTTAAAAAGAGCATTGTGGCTAATCTCTAGCGACACATGTACAAACAAAGTTTAATTGTGAGCGGTGCGGTGCCGGCGCTGCCCCGAGCAAAACCGATTACAGTCTTAGCGCGCTCACCTTCGATTCCTGCCCGCCATCGCCACCGCCACCCTACTCGCCCACACATATTCAATTCCAATCAATCCACCGCACATATTTATATGTCTACGTATGGGAGCATGTTTTTATTGCGGACTGCATCGAATGACGGCCGCAAACATTGCATCCGCCCGCCCCCTCGCTTGCGTCGGAAAAACCTTTTATTTTTAATTTCGATTTTGATTTTTTCCGAGCGCACCGTTTCATTCTAGTTTTATTTTGTTTCATTTCATAGCGCAGGGTGGGTGCGCGACAGATCGGAATTTCAGATATGTACAATTTAAAATCGTGTAAGTACGGTCAGCGTGCGGCGGAGGGCCGGGCGGCGGGAAGCGCTTCGCTCCCGCTAGACTGACGCCTGTCGGTTGTTTTCTTTGCTTTTTTACGAATTCTATTTTCATTTGATTGCATTTGAATTTCCGCCGCCAATATCCGCTAACTAAACACGATTAATGCGGAGCGGAGATGGACAGGCGGGCGGGGCGGGCTGTGACGCTCCGTCGGGGTTTTGTCGTTTTATATTAGAAGCCAGCTAATTTATTGCTAACGCGCTACAGGATTACTCTTATTATAACAATGAGTTCCATATGTAGCGGTGTAATGTTTTAATAGAGATTTAAGTCGATCTATAGCATTAGCTACATACATCTGTATGTGTACATACTTGTTTTTTGGATTCCATTACAAGAAAACAGGCGATAAAGGCAATAATAATAATGGGTACGTATGATTTTCTTACTTTCGTTATTTGTAACGTGTGCGAAACTGAGTAAGTACAAATAACAAATAGAAATTAGAGAAACACTCAAATTAATTATAATGAAATGAATTCATCTTATTGTAAGGTATGGTGAATAAAGATAACAACTTTTAAACTTTCGCGTTGCATTTTATTAGATTAGGAACACAGGTTTTTAACGTGTTTTTAAACTAAACATAGGTGTTGGACACCTACCTTATCCCGACGTTTCGACCGAGTTGCATCGGCCGTGGTCACGGGCTGACTGGAGCTGCGGTGTTACGCCTCCTCCTCTGCGGTGCAATCTTCATCCACCGTCGAACAGTTTTTCCAACTACCGCCGCACACTATACTAACGGTGTCCCTATTCCGTATCATAGCCGTATTCTGGTTGTTAGCCGACCGCGAACAAAGAGGTAGTGCGTTTGTAATTACTGGATTCCACACTTTACTTTGTGGAAGATGGCCACAAATTATCTGCAGTGTTGCATCGGCCGTGACCACGGCCGATGCAACTCGGGCGAAACGTCGGGATAAGGTAGGTGTCCAACACCTATGTTTAGTTTAAAAACGCGTTAAAAACCTGTGTTCCTAATCTAATAAAGATAACAACGACTATGAATGTCTGTTATTATTAACTTATAAACGAAAACCTTCGTTAAAAGTATAAATTAGTAGTCGTTAACATATTATTAACAATTTATTCAAATGAATCTAATCTATCTAATCTAATTTAATCTATAATCTGAAATAAGTATAGTAGCTATTCATTTAAGACAAGTATTTTTTTCAACATTAAAAAAAAACACGAACATCAATGTAACAAAGAGACGTCCAATAAATCTGTATCGGTAGTACAACAAACAGAATTATAATGCGAGGACAACCGAGGGCCGGATCGATCACGGCGCCGTTATTGGCAAACTTCGCCGCGACACGGCGCTTGATTAAAAGTATGCAAATTTTATTACCAAGCGCGGCCCGCACTCGTTCCGGTCAACTAAATATCTGCTCCGTAAATAATGACCGGCGGAGACGTCGCCCAAGGAAAATATCTGAAAACTCAAGAATTATTCGTTTTTATTTTGCGGATATTTTGTATGGGTTTTGAGAATAATGACGGGTGAAATTGTCGCCAAAGGAAAACAAAAGAAATGTCAAGAATTTATCAAATTTTTAAGTTATGTTACATTATTTTTAATTTATTTTTAAACCATTTATGGCAACGCCTCGCCTATAGAAAATTATGGGGAATTGCGGTAAACAAAAAATATCTGTAAATTCTTCTTCTTACGAATGAGGAATAGTGGCCACCTCTGGTGTTAGAGTTTATCAAGCCGCCTGTAAGGCCTCTAACTTGGCTTAACGACTATTATCAGATGACAACAGCCTGGACCCACGGTTTAACGTGCCCTCCGAAGCACGGAAGCGCTCAGTTGTAATGCCACTTAACGGTCACCCATCCGACACCTGGCCGGACTAAGCGTTGCTTAACAAACGTCTGTAAATAATGGCAGGTGAAGATGTTACCAATGCAAAATATGGGAGAAGTCAAGAATTGTCTAATATTAAATTAAGATTGTAATCTGTAGTCATTTTGAGCACAGTATACAGAGTTAATTTTGAAAAACGCCAACAACCTTGCAGGAGTAGATGTACTAAATTTATAAATAACAACTTTTGTTCTACGACTCTCCCGAAAAAGACAAAATCGACTTTCCATATAAAACTTGATCAGTTGTTTGAACATTTGTATGGAAAGTTCTTTTTTTGTCTTTATCGGATAAGTCGTAGAACAAACGTTGTTGTTTACGATGTTAGTTAGATATTTCTGCGAGGTTGTTGGTGTTTTATAAATAACCATGTATATTATATATTTTTAAAACTAATTAGGTAGTGTACTTACTAACTTTTTGCGGTCTATATTAGTTGACAGCAACATTATATACAATATAATATGACATAAGTACAATATGTAATAAAATTGTATCATCGCTAGGTAGATGAAAACTCAGGTAAATAAAAAAACTAAGAAATTATGAAAAACTAATTTTAAAAATCTTTGCCTAATTTTAAAAAGTTGCCAACTTTTTTTGCATTAAATATAGTATTTTCAAGATTATTACGTGTAAAAATATAGTAGATGGCGAAAAAGTCCAAAAATATATAGTAGGTTGTTGTTTTGTATGGAGGATTTTAATGAAGTTGCATTTTTCATACTAACATTTTCATAAGCCTAATCACGTGAAAACGGCTGATTTGATTTCGATGAAATCAAAACATTGAATACTAATTATCCTGGTTAAAGTTTCCCTTATGATTTTCTCGAATATCCACGCAGACGAAGTCGCGGGCGAAAGCTAGTAAGATTTTAAATTATAAAGTACTTTTTTTAACAATGACGAAAAACTTTTCAACAAATTCCATGTGGTTCGAGGGGTTGTTACATTTTATAAATATTCCTGTTACACAGTGAAAAACTCACTTTATTAACCTTACAAAATACCTAGTTTATTTTTAGTGAAATAACTACACACAGCACAGGTACCTAGTAGCCGTACGTACAAGCCATCATGACAACGGTCCAATCGAAAACGGTGCTTTCAATCGTAGGTATAAAATACCTAGCCGTGTTTGTAATAAATAATTCGAGGCTCCGTGTACTAGAGTGGGGTTTTGTTTATGTCAAATTGTAATTTATTGGTTACTCGGCTCGACTTGGATATTACGACGGGCGTCCCTCCCACTACCCCCCACCCTCATTCCATGAAAATTTTATATTACCGTGTCGACGTTGCGTCATTCCGTTTTTTTCTTGCCCATGACCAGCCGAAGCGATCTTTTGATTAAATTAAGGGGATCAACGGGAATTTTTATACTGATTGATAGGTTGACACAGCGTTTCAAGGAACATTGCCGGAATTTATATTGGCTATAAGTGATTGAGCGCAAATTTACCTCTCGTATAATGTATACAGTTAATAAACATTAGTGTTGCGTCCATCGATCTCATACTCATTTAAGGGGAGATTGGTACTTTTTTAATCTTTAGCAATACTCTATTGATATTATAGCCTTCATCTATTGGTGGATTTGCCCTCCATCCATCTCCATAGACGATGCAAGTAGTGAATATTAAAAATTGTATTAAAAAATCAGATCGCGTAATTCACTGCCATTAATCTGATCTTCCTTCATCTCTTCTAACTATATTATGTATTTAGAATAGTTGTTTTAGTCACATGATTCTTTAAACAATTGTTAAATATGTTTAACTGTGTTTAACAATTTATTGTGTGATCATGTGACTTCCTAAAAGCAGTAAAGGCACAGAGTATAATCGTTATTTATGGTTTCATAATATTTACGTTTCTAAATTCAAATTCGTTTACAGTAGATGAATACAAGAAGTACAATACTGCACATGCATTGATTTCCTGCAATAAATGACAACCATTAAAATTGGGGTAGTCCATCAGCCGCGATGCTCCCGCGCACGATCTCTCATTTAACTGTATCAACGCAGCTGTATTGTGTACCATATTTGACCCAGGGTCGTCACCCCTGCGTTTCTACTTAGGACAAAAATGCATTCACCCCAAACGATCATTGCAAAATTTCGCCACGCATTTTAGTAGTATAAATTGAACTGAAGGCTCCAAGGTTGATGGATGAGCATTGTTTTTTTAATAGTACCTATTTGGGTACGTTTTTTTGGATGGGGGATTTTGAGTATTTTTCTGTTGAAAAATAATTCTGATAAAAATAATACGGTTGTTTTGTGCTTTCCCAAGTTTTGTATGCGTTTTATTTCATGTCAACATGTAAGGGTAGAAACTATAAAGGAACATGAAATATCATGAACTAGTGGTTCTGTAGCTGTAAAACTCGCGTTTGTGACATTTTTGATATTTTTTTTTGAAATAGCTGAATGGTGATTTTCCCCATACCTATCTCCGCAATATTGAAAAATTATCGACAAAAGAGTTCTATATAATTGCTCACAAAATTTCACGAGAATAGGTTGAGAAATGCGACCTGTAGAGGAGCACAGACGGATACCCGGAAAAGCTGGACAGCCGGACAGACATGCGAACGCATTTTTGTCCAAGCTGAAACGGAAACGCTTCGCTCGCGCTTTGCGCTCACTTGGGTAAAAACTGTAACATTTCAATAGAAAAATATGAGTTTTTTTTTAAATAGAAGCAAGCAATATATTTATTGATTTTGGCTAACATTATGTAGAATGCAAGTAAGTGGACAAACAGAGAGTTTTAATATAAACAACAAATGATTTCGTAAACTTATTATGGAAAGGTTTTAAACATATTTCTAACAATTATCATTCTTAGGTACTAAGCACGTTAGGCCAAACAACCTCGAAAACAGGTTTTCGTAAACTAAGTGTCATGAAAACTGTCGCACAGAAATTAGTCGGGACTGTCGCTGTCGGCGAACTACGGTCGGAATTCGTCAACTTAAACCATTTTCACTTAAACTTCAGCAACAACTTATAATAGAATAACTTCGTAGATTAATCTATTTTCTGTCGAAGCCTTCGCACCTGAGGACTGACTAACTGTTGACAATATTGTGGAGTAACCTACTTGAAGCGCTACAGAGTTCCCGAGTAATTTTATTGATCAATAGATAGAAGCGAGAATTGGTTGCAAAACTTTCTTGAGTGGCTCTGTAGTCGACAATACTTTTTGCTCGGAGTGACCCGTGGGCCGCGTCGCTACTCCCGCTGATAAGCAGTAAATTGCTTTTCTTTCCATTTCTTAAATAACCGGCCCCTCCCCCCTCTGCGCTCCCTCACCCCCCACTGAAAGGTACGCTCGCATCGCAATATTCTTTTACAGCTCAGAAAAGTTTAATTACAGGGCTGCTTAAAAAGGGCGAAATCGCGTTATGTTCTAATTATTGTACCGACAATAAAAATACGCAAACGAGTGTATTATACAATTAGACACTTCTCCCCGATCGTTAAAAGGGAAATTTAAATGGAATTTTTATGTCCAGCAATTAAGGATAACGTCGGCGTACTAGACATTTTTGTAATTACAAAAATAAGATTCTTGAAATGTAGCGTGAAAAAGAATTGGGCGGAAAATACTTTAGAAGATACTGGCTGACAGATGAAATACCTAAGTGGAAAATGGCTGTTGTTTTGTTTTATAATAAGATGAAATGCAGAAAATACTGCATGATTTTCTTGGACTACATTTTGAATTCCGGTCATTGAAGAGTAAAAATAGTATGACAAACCGTAATAAAGTGTTGCTTTTAAGGGTTTTCCCCAAGGGCTTTAAATTTATACTATATAGTACCGATCTCTTTTTACTAACCGCTTATTTAATCTTTAGAACCAAGAGGTAAAGAGTTTGTATTACGACCAAATTATTAAGACTGTACGTGCTTCGATATAACACACATTTGAATAAGATGGCGCAAATCCCATGGAGCACGTCAGTGCTGCATACAGAAACAGGTGTTCGTACGCTGGGCGGGATGGTGTGTACATGAAGATGGAGAACGGTTAAGAAGCCCGGGGGAGTTGCGGATTTATCGGCGTGCCGGGCGAGCACCGGCCGCGCCGCACCGCACCGCGCCGCCACGCGCCGCGTCGCTCCGCCGTCCACCGCCGCTGATTTATACTGCGCAATCTCGCAAAACTTACTTCACATTTAAATTTCCAAACTGTCTAAGCTGCTCTTAACGTCGACCATATTATCTCATTCGATCGCCTATAAATTTTATGAGCTGACTCGCCTTTGTCGCATTTTAGCTTTGACTTGAATTAATAGTCCGAAGGGATCGCACTCTTTTTGTTTTTATGGGCTTCACTTCAAGACGACACGACATTATTCTTTGAGTAGGCACCGTTTGATTGAACGGCGCCTTGCAAATCGCTTATTCTAAATATAAACGCACTTAAATTTTCTCATAACTGTAACGCGTGCCGCAACGGTTACTCCGCTGGGATTTACGAAATGAGCAGATCCACGGTGCCTGTTATGAATATCTAATTTAAATTTGGAATTCTCCGAGTGTGAGACCGATGTTTGTTGCCACAACTGTCTCGGGCAAACACTCGCTCCGCTACCACGAAACTTTGTCACAAACTTTGGGTTTGCTCGCTCCCGACGCGCGACTCACTCCCGCTGCAAATTCCTGACGATAAAGCTCGCTTTGATTAAATCTTCGCGACAATCTTGGTACGGAGTCCATCGGCGCAACCCCTCTCATAATTTAGTTTGAAACTTTTTAATTAGCTTTATATTTGTGTTTGCAGATTGAGACTTCGCCTTTCAGTTTGTCATTCCCTCGGCTGCGGCTAAAAAGTTATATTATTATAAATGTTTGTCAGACGACTTCTGCATATCTTCTTTTATTAATGGAGTTTGAGTTTGTAGAGTCGTCTCATTTAGGAGTCCGTTATATTTACTAAAATGTATACATGTTTTAAAATTCATGGTGTAATGTTTTACCAGACTATATGTAATGTATTCGTGTAGTGTTGATCTGACTGATTCAATTACTGTTGGCAATTAAAATAGACCTCTAGACCTCTATCAAACACGTAGAATTTACCTACAAGTACCTAGTGATGCAAAACTTTGCGTTACATTTGTATTTGTCGGCGGTTAGGAACATGTGTGCCTACCGTTGTTCGGTCTTCGCAGGCTACATGACTTGAATCCGACCTCGCCAAACTAAATTTTATCAGGGGCAAACATACCTGTCCGCTTGTTACAGCACCTAAATGTGATTTAAGACGCCCAACACAAATATTGGAATGTCTTCTTGGAGCGACCGTCTAATTAGGTAGGCCTAGCCTAGATACAAACTGAATAGTAATGAATGACAATTGGATTTGTGGTGGTCTTAGTAGATTATGTGTATGCTACCACTAGTATAGAATGGACAGCAAGCAGCAGTCCTGTGTTATATTCTGTTTAAACGTCACTGACAATGTGACAATATCAAACCTTAAGTACTCACGACCTCTATGGTCGAGTAGATTATGTATCTACGTTGGTTTTCATGGAATCACACTCTCCAAGGAGGAGCTCGGTGGCGCAGTGGTTTAGCGCCTGGCCCAGCGATTGCGGAAGTTAAGCAACGTTCGCAAGGGTCGGTCATGGGATGGGTGACAAAAATGTATTATCTCGAGCTTCTCCGTGCTTCGGAAGGCACGTTAAGCCGTTGGTCCCGGCTGCATTTGCAGTCGTTAACACCCACCAATCCACATTGGGCCCGCGTGGTGGGTTATGGCCCATCCACCTTACCACCAATAAGGAAGGGCTGTGCCCCAGCAGTGGGGACATCAAAAATGGCTGATAGACACTCTCCAAGGTCCTAGATTCTATCCCCAAAACACAAGTGCTAGGTGCTTACTTTGGAAGCATCTAACTAAAAATTGGAAGAATAACACATAACATTACTCTGGAATTGGAGTAATGTTATGTGTTATTCTTCAATTTTTTTTAATTAACTTTAGATAACTTCAGTTACCTTTTCACAGTTCTTATAAGATTCTTTTTAGTTAGTCCCGCTCACTTCAAGAGCTACCGACTTTAATCACAGTATTCAGCAGCGGAGCACGTTATGATTTTATGGAGTTTATTTGCTTTGGGGTGCAGTACGGTGCGGGGTATCGCTCGCTCTTCACGCACGGGCGCTCCTGTTTACCCAACATGCCACCGATGCGATGATACTGTTATTATTTACTATGAACACTGATTTATACACAGCGAATTTCACGAATAGAAAAAGAAAAAACAAGCAGTAATATAAAAAAAAAACATACATTCTTGACACTTAGGTGCATACGTGTGTCGCATATTTAACGAGTTAAAATAAAAAGTGGTTTATTTTGTAACTGATGAACAAGAATAATAAAATTAAAAGTTTTAACATGACAAATCTTGGGTTTAGTCCAACTAAATAAGAATTATTTCTTTGCGTTTGAATACAAAATTTACACTGGAAAAGTTGAAGATGAATAGATATTACTATACAGCTTGAATTCCTGACTTAAAGTTTTTTTATACGGGTTTGGCAATAGATAGAATAGGCCGTTATCCATAAAAAACTATCGTAATCCAGAAACTATTCACCTTAGATTAAACAATCCAACCCTACGTTACTAAGAGCAATAAGACTTACAACTCCGCCCCTACCAAAACAATCCTGTATCTCGGTGTCTTCGCTAATGGCGCAACTTCGACAGTCGAAGTTAGTTCGAGTGTTCTACGGCAGCAATAAAGATAAATCCAGCAATAATATGTTCGGTTGGTCTTACGGGATTGCTTGGGCACGAAATTGAATTTGCATGGAGTCTTAAGTCGGCTGTTGTGGCTCGACGGTTGGTTCATTCACCGGACAATTACTAGTTCACCATAGCTGGCGATTACGCAGTTGAGCCTATTCAGCCGTGCCCCGACCGTTTATACGAGGAAGCGCCGCGCCGCTGCGTTCGTCTGGAGACGAATGCTTTCATCGATTCTGTATGCCCTAAACTGGTGACGTAGGACACAGAAATGATCCAGCTCAAGTGCCGAGAATACAGTGACGTTACCAAACTACAACGGAGCAATCTCGAGCGGAATTCTAAGTAATCCTCGCCGTAGGGCCAGCCATATGAAAGGACGTTCCTTATCCCTTGATCCCGTTGTTTACCAGACATTAAGCAGATAACAAGTCCTCGCCCCGATACCGTCGCAGCAGATTAAACCCGGTGCCCGTAATCCGAACTTCGATTAATTTCATCCAATACTTACTCGGGGAATACTTAATCACTCCAACTGTCCATTACAACTGTACATGTAGTACATACATACATGCACACATCAATTAAAATTACTTTTCTTAAAAAAGTTTCAAGTAACAAATAGAAATAAATAATCGTTCTGAAAGAGAAAAAATAATGTGAAAATTTTACCTACTTTTAAAAAAAAATACACTTTAAGTATTATTTGTGCTTTCCTATTTTTAGGGATTTTAGTTAAGTTTTTTTACTTACTTAACGGTAAAAATAATAATAAAATACCTTCCTAGTTTTTGAAATTCTCAAGCATGAAAGATGTCACCAAAACAATTTCAAACAACTTCAATGTCATGTGCAATTGTATAATCAAGGGTAACCCTTAACCAGGTATAAAATTGAATCCGGCTTAAACGACGAGTGCTTTCAACGTCGGTTAGTAAACCTGCTTATTAAAAATGGCGTACAAAAACGCAGGATGTTTACAGCGATGACAATGTAAACATGGAATTCAATTTAGAATAAAATGACGTGGCAAAAAATATAGTGGAGTGCGTCGGTGCTTCACTGTTATGACAAAATACGCGCAATGCTGGGTATTATTATATAGCTGATGACAAAAAGACGTCGCTCGGCGCTCACAAAGTAGATGTCACGAAGCAATCCATCCGTAAAATGTCCCAAATCGCGACAAAAAGCGTCCGACAAAAGTGTTGTTGTATGGACGTAAAATGAAATTTAATAAACATGGTACAATAGGGTGAGTCGTAGATATTTTTGCCGAGATCAGATCGTGAATGGGAGATAAGCTGGCAAAAGGTTGCAGTCGCTGCATGTTTGATGTTCGCTCTCGTCGGCGGACCGTGAACGGAGGAGGGCAATGCAGCCACAGTAGCATCTGTCAGATACCACTCACAGAATAGATATTTTTAATTTTGGATATGGAACCATTCAGTTACGTCATCCCTGTATGGTGCATTGAATAAAGAAGCTATTTATCAACACCACAAAATTAATCATTGGAGTTGTTAAGTGGAATATTTCATAATGTCAAAAGTAACAAACAAATACTTATAGATAGTTAAATGGACATAGTTAAATCAATTTACTTCTAAACTGATACATTTCTGCCCTCATCATCATTCATCATCATCATTATATCAACCGCACGACACCCACTGCTGGGTATCCTCCAAGGATCGCCACGACGATCGGTCCTGCGCTGCCCGCATCCAGCGGCTACCCGCGACCTTCACCAGATCGTCGGTCCACGGAGCGTTGGTCGTCCGGTGCGCGGTCTCCATTCCAGAACCTTTCTGCCGCAACGGCCATCTCGGTTACTTCTCGCTATGTGTCCCACCCACTGCCTCTTCAGCTGAGCAATCCTTCGAGCGATGTCAGTTACTTTAGTTCTTCAACGGATTGATCGTATCTGCCCCCAACTAATAAAAAAGTAACACTGATAAAGTTTTCTTTTGAATGCACTTATGATACCTACTGACCAACGTAAAAATGTAATCCATGTCTGAAATTAAAAAAAGACGTAGATAAACTAAAATTACTATTACATATTTAACAGATAGATACGTACGAGTAATCAATTAAGACAGAACAGATTAAGCCTAGGTAATAAAACAGTCTTCAAATACGGAGCTCTATCAAATAAAATAATTAATTTCGTCGGAATCGCGCAATCATTCCAGAAGTGTATTAGGAGATAAGTATCAAACGTTTCTATTTAACTTCTCCCCGGAGCGGAAATTCCCTGAGCGCCATATTGAAATGTTTATAATTAAATTACATAAAGACGAAGAAAATTAATTTCACAGTGCGAAGTGGCGAGCGCTTCGCGCACAAAAGCGGAAACGCTCAAAGGCGGCGCCACCGTCGTCACTGAATTTAATTTTCTAGATGTTTTTGGAAATTGCCGAGGAGTTGAATAATCACGTTATAACTTAACGGTATTAAATTTTATACGTTAAAGTGTTAATATTTCATTTTCAAGTTTAATTTAATTAATTCCAAAGTTAGCTGTGTTTGAATGAGAACGAGTTTGCATTGTCGGATATATCTTATGATTTTGATTTAATTGAGAATGGGATGTAGGTACCTACCTAATATTATTAAGTTTTTATTAGTACATTATGAGACAAGTTAGCTTAGGTTGCTCATTGCGCACAAGGCGGGTTGCAGCCCGAACCGCAGGCGAGGGCGTAACTCAGCCGAGTGTGCAATAAGCAAGAGCTCACGAGTTTCATACGACGTTTCTCAACACATTTGCGAGGAAAAAACAAAGTAATTTACCACACAGCAACAAATACGACAAAAACAAAATATGATAATTATTATGTGGAAAGGCGCGCAGGTTTTTTTTTTTTTTTTCACACGCCCAACGCAAGAATATTTTGCGAACAAAGGGGTGAGTGAGCATACAGCCATTACAGCCTACTTCAAAATTAAATAAAAAAAATAATTTTAAGTGATAAAGTGCAAATATTTTAATATTTTATAACAAAATATTGTAAATTATGAATAATTTGATAATAATTAATATTTTTTTGACTTAATTAAGGACTTACACATTTATTTGTTCCAAAAATGTATATGAATTTTCAGAAGCATAAAACCGCTTTGTTGATACTAAAAAAAATAACTGTATTACCCGGTTAAATTGGGAATGCTCTGTTTACTCGCATAGAACTTGCAGTAAGGTACTAATTTAACTTTGTAGGGTTAATTCTATTACGAACTAGTGTTTTATATATTATTGCACGCGTTTGTTATAGGTCGGTTTATGGCCCTAAAAGCGATGTATTAGGGCTCACTTTACGAGCAAGTGTGTTGAAAAAAATGTAATTTAATCTCTTTTACAAAAGTTTAGAAAACGTGTAACAACACAAGCAGAATATGGTGGATAGGGTACCATATGCATACCACACCGGAAAATTATTATAATATGGTGGATAGGGTACCATATGCATATCACCCCGGAAAATTATTATAATATGGTGGATAGGGTACCATATGCATACCACCCCGGAAAATTATTATAATATGGTGGATAGGGTACCATATGCATATCACCCCGAAAAATTATTATAATATGGTGGATAGGGTACCATATGCATACCACCCCGGAAAATTATTATAATATGGTGGATAGGGTACCATATGCATATCACCCCGGAAAATTATTATAATATGGTGGATAGGGTACCATATGCATACCTCCCCGGAAAATTATTATAATATGGTGGATAGGGTACCATATGCAATGCATACCACCCCGGAAAATTATTATAAACCCTGAAAAAATGGGAGAGAATGCTTTTAGCATTAAGTCCGCCTCTTGTACATCATTTAATTGTAGTACAATAAATAGTTTAAAATAAATAAATAAAATATATAAAAACATATGGCCATCCATTTTATGGACCTAACTGCATTGTAATTGCATGAGGGACAGGTATATATAATATCTAGATCTACGCTGATTCATGTAACATGATTGTCTCATACATCATTACTTCATTTGACAGATATTAGTACCTATAGGTATACATATTTTTATTTATTTATTTATATACTCTTTATTGGATACACACAGAACAAACAAGTAACAATACAAACATAAAGGAGAAATACAAATGGCGGCCTTATCACTAAAAAGCGATTTCTTCCAGGCAACCTTGGGATGGACAGGAATTCAGATAAATGTGATGGGGTAGTTGGAGTTGCAATTTTTTTCATACTTCGAGGAAAAAACATGATTATTTCAAAGTTATAGATTGATCTTAAGACTTATCCTCGTATTCTCTATCACCTGTGCCGAAATCCTTAGCCGGCAGCTCGGAGCTCCGCGCGACGAAACAAATTGATGTACCCAAATAATTATTAATGCCTCACGAAATTTAATTGGAAAAGTTGAATTTGTATCGCGCTCACGGCGTAGGTGAGCGATTCGACTCGCAGGCGCCGCGCTCAATGTTTACGAGATAATTAATCTCAAAGTATTTACGGCTTTAATCGAGCCTCTAGATAGGGAGCGAATAATTCTCGTATGTAATAATGTTGCCTGCTACCATACAGTTTCGTTTAGTTTGCCACGAATGAGGTTTATCTATCGTTCTGTACCGCTCCGAAGTAAAATTATAGATAAAAATACACTTCGGAACATAGCATAGGATTATGAGGGGCTTTTAATATTTTAAAAAACTTAGGTGTTAATGGGATGTAAGAAAAAAAATTATTCCAGGCTTTGCCTCCAAGATCAAAATTGAGTGTTTGTAATAATAATAGACTATGGGGGTAGGCAGAGATAGTCTCTGCCTACCCCCATGGGAAACAGGCGTGAGTATAATATGTATGTATGTAATAATAATAACACTGCAACCGCAACGCGGCTTCCGTTACGGAAGTCGCGTTGCTCTAAGTCTGCAACAATATTCATAGGTAGTATTATCGAAGAAATTTTTTTCTGTAAAGTTCAAAGAAGAGTTCAACTGTTCGTCACTAATTTTCCCTATAGTAGGTATTTATGCCCACTAGTTTAGCAAAACGGTAAACAAAACTTTTTTTCATTTTATTAATCAAATAAAAACGTTCTCTTTTTAAAAGTGGAAAACTTTTCCGAAACGGTAAACAAATCTTTTTTCATTTTATTAATCAAATAAAAACGAACTTTCCGTTTCATAAAAATATGTGGGTATAAAACAAAGCTTCATCTATCCGTCAATAGATGTCGCTAGGAGTAACAAAAGTTGCCCAATGTAGAGCTGCACTTTAGTTCCTCCTTTCGCCGCAGTCGTAAAGCGCCGTCTACATTTCTAACTTCGAATGTACACTAACTAGGTTGTTCCGAAAATTATTAGCCACATAGTAATATTTTTCTTAAAATAATTATTTTTTAGCGGATAATTTTAATAAAATCTCACTGACCGTTCATGCGTGGTTATTTTTATTTTTTAATTTTTCAAGATAATTTGTCGAGCTCTTCTTGCTTATGAACGTCTTGCGAAAAGCTTTTCTCTCATAGCTGCTGAAACTATCGACGGACAACTATTTGGGAGTGTTTTTTACCACCCCATCCCTCATACAACCCAACGCGATTTATTATTTGCCGAAAAATTAACACCTCTGAAGCGGCCATCCAAGAATTCAGGTGATTATTTCGACCTTTTTACGACCATTTTAATGTTTGAGGGCTGGTGCACCCAATATGAAAAAGCTGTAAAAATTATTTGAAAAAGCTGTAAAAAATATTTTTTCAGATATATACTTACTTATTATTTTTCGTTTCACTAATTATTTTCGGAACAGCCATTACATTATTACATTGTTATTAACAAAACGCTACAAGTGTTTCTTAAAATTATTAAACTTGCACAAGTTATTTATGTTTATCATGAATTATCTTGATTCCACTAAACCGTTAGTCTGGCACAGCGCATGGGCCGTTTAAGCTAATTAACAATAGATCGGAGTACCTACTGCAACAATGAAAAACGAAGAATAAATGTCAATTTCACAACGACGAGGAGGGTTCGACTTTAATCGAATTCCGTTTAATAATAGTATCGCGTTAGAGTTGAATGCACTCTTGATAGTGCGATGGTTTAATGTCATTGTTGGGCCGTATATTGGAATATCGTCTTCGGTATTAGGACTTTTTTACCATTGAAATGAAAACATTATTGTAAAATCATCTAATAAATAAATCGTTAAACCAGAACGAGACAAAAAGCGAGATGGCGCTCTACGAAACTTTCTTGACACGTTTCTCTTAAACGGCACAATATTCCTCGAGAGTTAAGAGATAGCCAAAAAAAAGGACGCAAACAGAATTTGTGGGGAGTCAACAAAAGTGCAAACGGGAAAGCACTCTCCTGACATTTGGTCCGTATACACCGAGAAGGTATGAAGGACCATGGGTTGGTGGAGAATTGCGTCTATGGTAGAGGTCATATACTGTAGGTCCTAAACTGTTCATTTTCTCTAAATTAATAGTTAACAATTTGTAAATAATCTCTAAATACTATGTCACTATTCTGTAACTAATCTGTACATAATTTAATATGTAAATAACAATTTATGCATTAAAATCTTTTCAGAGCATAAACAGTTTAACTATTTAGTACTTACTTACTTATTATCACTGTGGTTTTGAAAGAATAAATTGTTTGTCATAGTATAGTTTCGTCCACGCGGGCGGAGCCGCGGGCAGTATCTAGTTCCTTATAAGATAGACTATAGTTGGCGGATTGCACACTCATTTCCTTTTAGAAATACAGCTTCATATAGAGAGAGTCGCTGTTATGCTTAGTAATGTATTTTTTTAAATCCCTTGACTGTTGATTTGTGAACAAAATAAATTAGTAAACTTTTGAAGTGGAAGTAGCCAATTGAAATTTACCGAGAACTGAAATCAAATAAAAAAAAATAAAACGCTACTTAAAAAGTTTGTCAACTACGTGGTCTCCATACAAACGGCGATAACGTTTCCTTAACCTACAGCAATTAATTTTTGGTATTTTTTTGAAATGCCTAAATACTAGGGCTGTACGTTTTGATTTTTTAAATATCATTATTTATTCATATTTTCATCAGATTGCATTTTAGTGATTTCATACAAAACACAAAAGTGCCAATATTTTCAAATCTACAATGAATATTTTAAAAATCAAAACGTACAGCCCTAGTTTTTAGGCATTTCAAAAACATACCAAAAATTCATTGCTGTAGGTTAAGGTTTAGAGGGTGGGAAACGTTATCGCCGTTTGTATGGAGACCACGTGGTTGACAATCCTCTTAATCAATTTTTATTTTTTTTCTTCATATCTCTCTCTATCACACATTTGGGACGACTTTTAACTAATAAGAAGAATGGGTGCAAGAAACATTTTAGGTTGTAGGATGTCGTTATCAAACACTATTTTCCACAACATTATTATGTAACAAGCGGCCGCCCGCGACTTCGTCCCCGTTGACCCTAGAGAACCTTTTACAAAAATAAAAAGTAGCTTATATATTAATCCAGGTTCTACTCTACCAAGTACCAACCAACCAAATTTCATCCAAGTTGGTTAGGCGTGGAGAGGTAACAAACACCATACTGACACATACACAAACTTTCTCATTTATAATATTAGTAGGATAAATTGTGCAAATACAGTAGATTGCATGTTTGAAATAATAATTTCAATCGCTGTTTCCTATAAACAAATAAGAAAAAAAAAATGAAAAAAAATCAATAGTTATCACACTGCTTGAATTACGAATGTTAAAAACGTTAAAAATACTTACTGCAGACAATGTTGATTTTTTTTGTTGAAAAACCATGATCGTAGGTAGGTAAATATAATTTATATTTATATTTCACGAAATTATTTACATTTTGTATTGAAAAATGAACAACGAATGTCTTTATTAAAATAAATACGGTTTTTACTTTAACATAATATGACGAAACCTAAAAATACTAAAAATAAAAATTATATAAATAATATTTCAAGGAAATACACTTAAAGGGGTGAATCGGAAGCCATTTTTAAGGCTGAGACCTCAAAATAAACGTTAGCTATTTAACCGAACAGAATCGGATGAGGCCCCTCAGTCGTGGCTCAGATTAGGATCTCTGGATTCGTTCCGAGCGTAAAATGAGCTGGGATTGTTAAAAATCTTACTAAGAACGCCAGTCTTTTAAGTTCAACGTTTACCAACTTAATTTTTGCATCTTCCTTCAGCGAGTACTAACTATAGGCAAAATGAATACATGTGGCGAGCCAGTGACTTATTCAACAAACTATGTAAAAAATATAATTTGGATTTGTTTAACACCAGTTTGGTTTTGGCGAGGAACACAGTAGCCAATCAGTTTTTTGACTATTAGTTTGTGTTCTGTATCTGATTTGTATAAATACTGTTAATATAATTTAGGTAAATGAGATAAATATTGTATTATATTAGGTACCTAACTACTTATGCATACCATAATTCATAATGAATGAGAACATTACGAATTGTCGCTACATAACTTTAAATAACCACTATGTTTGCTATTTGTGGAGTTCTGTAATTGGCTTTCTGTAGCTATTATTTGTTAACTATTCTGTAACTCTAGCTGTTGAACTTCCATTAAATAAAATAAATAAATAAATTATTAGCAAAACACTTTTTCATGGCTAAAAATGGGAATTAAACTAACGAATACTATGAAATCTGCTCAGTGACACTTTGACACCTTATTCGTATTTTTTTGACATTGACACAATTTTACCTAAGTATACAAATAAACATTATTTGAATAAATTTGCGAAAAAAAAGTTTTGATAAGAGTATCTTTAAAAAATTACAAAAATTCTTCATTTTATGTTGATTGTTGAGTATTTTAATTAAAGGAATTCTTAAAAAGGTACGAATCGTTTAATGAGAATTTCGCTACAACTTTTGGTGTGGTCGATCGATAGGCATTCGATCTTATCGATCGAT
Source organism: Agriphila straminella (assembly GCA_950108535.1). Lineage (NCBI taxonomy): Eukaryota > Metazoa > Arthropoda > Insecta > Lepidoptera > Crambidae > Agriphila > Agriphila straminella. The sequence continues at coordinate 11,444,672 of OX467308.1, forward strand.
AGGTTAACCCAGGGGTGTCACACTGATTTTTCTAAAGGGCCATTCATACGTTTAAGAGTGTGTTAGCGGGCCAGACTCAAAATTAAAAACTCAACATGTGTTTGAGTTTTTAATTTTGAGTCTGGCCCGCTGTACTAAATTAAAATTACCCCGAGATACTAAATAAAAAACTTTATTTTCGTACAAAGGTAATAAATAAAAGTTATCTTGTGCTTGAGGATAATGAGGATCCAGATACCTGAGGTCTCTTAGGTATTTTATTATCTCACAATAGGTATTAGTGGCATCGAATGCCGTCTAAAATCCTCACAGGATAGATTCTGGTCGCGGGCCGTATTGAGATGGCTTGCGGCCCGTGAGCCGTTCTTTGACACCCCTGGGTTAACCCATCACGCATAGGCATTTAAATAATAATTGTCCCAGTCTGATCATCCGCCATTTTTAACCAAATTAAAACTTTTTTACTTAGAAGGTTTTCATTCTACTGTTTTTTGTATGTAATGTACCTATCTTTAAATATGGCTAAAATGATAAAATAGCGAGTACCTAATTCAGGAAATGTTACATCCAAATATCACCATGATCAAATCCTTATAATCAGTTTATGTAATACATCACAGCTCCCTTATTAAGACAAAGTGTAACATTAAAGTTGGCGCAGTCCAGCTCAGTGGGAATAATTATTGAGGGTGCAGACGTCCGTACGTTCCTCTGCTCATAGTATGAGGAACGGTCCGCCACCCCCTGCCCATTGCTGACCGCTACACCCGTTGCCTAGCAACCGTCCGATGCCTAATCATCATAAACAGATAACCCGCCATCTTTGATAACGTTTGGACGTGAATCACGCGTGGTTAGTAAGATTTCTTGATGAAGCTTCTAATAAATGTATGCTTATTTACACTTACAGCTTAGAATTTGGCTGAAGTGTAATTTTGTAAGTACTTATCTGAATTTTATATTTCAAAAGCTTCTAAGGCTGTCAAAACTTTTGATGTAGGTAACTTATCTAATAATAATTATGATCCATTACATTGAACTCTAAACCCTATCTAAACCCAACTAAGTAAAAGTTTAATATTGCTGAAGTTTAATATTCTTCACTTGGTTGGTGCTGGAAAAAATAGAATAATAAAGTCCAGTAGTTGTAAAAGCTTACAAATAACCTACCTGAAAGGCGTTAACGGAACTCCAATAAGAAATTATAAAGAATAAATCTCCGAATCGCTACATTTACAATTTAAAGTCTCCAAAGAAAGCAGAGTAAGCAAAACAAACGATTGGATATCCAAATAATCCTTTCGGCTGAGCGTTTAACCCCCCATTTAAACTTAAAGCTGCCTGCATTTTTAATAAATTTCTAAGAGATGTCAATCGAGTGTTTTATTTTGCATAGAGCTTAGCGAAGGGGTGCGCGAGTACGTTTCGTTGTTCGTCATTTGTCGTGGCAGCGCAGCGCCCTCTGGCGACCAACCCTGCAACTGCACTTATTGTTGACGGAATATCAAATGATATTCTAATTGTGTACATATCGCGCTATGAGTGTTTATTCTTATTTGAGGGTTGCGAGGTGTAATAAAGTGGTGGAGCTACTTTGTATGAGAAGGAAAGATTGATGACTGGCTTTTGAGGGCAAATGAAATGGGAATATTTGTGTTAGTGGAAATTAAATAAATATCAAAAACATGATTGATTGCATTGCTGACGACCTCCGTGGTCGAGTGGTTTGCACGCCGGTTTTCAAGGCGTCGCCATCTCTTGAGGCCCCGGGTTCGATCCCCGGCTGGGTCAATGTAGAAAATTAACTTTTCAATATTGTCTCAGGTCTGGGTGTTTGTGATACCACCGTTGTCTCTGATTTCCATAACACAAGTGCTTTAGCTACTTACTTTGGAATCGGAGCAATGTATGTGATGTTGTCAAATATTTATTTATTATTTATTTATTTATTTATTATTGCATTACATGGACATCTACTTCCTAGAGACCTAGCAATATCAATAAAAATACCACAATGGCTCGCTGGGAATCAAATATGGGACCACACAGCTGACGAAACCAAACCCGGAGTTCTAGTTTAGACCATGGCCTTCGAAAGCTGCCATACTATTAATACTGTACTTGTTCATTGGCAAACAATGTAACCTTCGTTTGCATACTTACTTAAATGGTTTGCATCTGATTATGAATAAATACCCGAGCGGCAATCATCATTCCGTTACTGTCCAAATATGCCATCTTGTCTGTATTCTACGAAACATTTACCTTTCTGCAACAATTTATGATTTCTTATTACTGCCACCTGTTTTATGTTATTCTCAAGATGTTTAAAGTGTGTCTACATTTTTTTTAATTTAAATTAGGTATATTGTGTTACAATTTACTTTAATAGGTACCTAATATAGGCATACTAAATATACGCATGACACAATAGATTAACTATTTTGAACCGACTTAATTTTTTTTAAACGAGGAGGTTTTACAGAGTTATTATTTGTACCACCACCTCGCAGGAGTAGATCTAAAGTCATAAACAACAACATTTGTTTTACGACTTTTAAGAAAACAGACAAAATAAATTCGATTTCGATACAAACTCGATCAGCTGTTCGGACTTTTGAATGGAAAGTATTTTATTTTATTTATTTTCGTAAAACAAATGTTGTTGTTTATGATAATAATAATCTACTCCTTCGAGGTTGTTGGTGTTTTACAAGTAACTCTGTATAATGAGAGCTGCACCATTGGGAAAAAATGGCTTGTTCATTCAAAGGAAGTATAATGTCAATGGAGTGTATCCACATTTTATAAAATTCCATTGCCTTTCAGTGTAGCTCTATGGATTTGTCATTGCAAATATTTTGATTTGTTTTAAACCTATTTTTTAAAATGAATTGTGAATTCTCTGATCTTAACCGTACTGTACCGTGTAGTAACAATCAAACTTCTGTTATTTTCATTGTGTCGTCACAACAGTTGGTTTAGATCAGAGAATTCACTGACAACTCAATGACTCAAGCAAAAGTTTGATTAGAAGCGCATTAATTATTTTCATTTTCCAGTATTGTACAAAAGGGCACCAGTCAGTTAGTTAAAAAGGGTAATAGATGCATGTCTTGTCTGCTATTGTCTCGGCCAGGGTAATCGCTTCCGTGAGAGAATAGGCCGTCGGCCGTCGGCCACTGATCGGCCATCTGACAGGTCCAATTTGTATGCCGACCACTGCCACATCGGCCACCCTACTCGCTCTCACGCCACCACTTCGTTTCATCTAATTATTGTTTAACTTTTTAAGGCATAACACATGTTCGATTGTTAACAAACGAAACTTCGTGACGGGAATACAAATAACGATGGTTACGATATTGGGAATTTGTGGTCGGTGTTGATGGGTTAAAAACTTTTAACCCATTAAGATTTATAATGCATCATCATAACCAATGTATGTACGAGTATAAAAAGCTTAAAAAGTACAATTTACTGCTTAAAAAGCATAAAACTCTACATCGTGTTATTGTTATTCATTCTAATTTTCGGTTCCCTTTAAAGGAACGAGTTCTATTGTGATCACAATGATCATGTTGAAAACAAAAATGGGCGGCTATATTCTAAGAGAATAGATCGCGGTCACAAAATAATTACGTGAACGATTATTCGTATAAGGCGAGCCATTATAGGCCATTATCATTTATTCGAAAGGTGTTTTTTCACGCGCCGCTGTGTCGGTCGCTGTGTCCCGTGAGCCAAAATAGGTTTAAACAGAGCGGTCGCTTTGAGACACTTTGAGTCGTTGAAAAAGACCATAGATTGATATATTCTGAAGATGAATGAACAGGAATCGTATGCGGTGGATGCTGCGAGCACGCTTCGCCACTTGCCTATTCAGGATGTTTCGGTTATGGTATGGTTCTAATGACCGTTCCCTGTTTGGCGCTACTTTGAAATACGACTTTTTGTCGTTGCGCGTTGTTGTTCTTGCGCGTACGTCAGTGGACGTCCGCAACGGGACGTCATATAACGGCGATGGCGGGTATTTAATGATAAAATTTGTATTCGTTTTCTATCCCCGCTGTCATGGTGTGATATGAAATTCCTGTTTTTATTGTGCTTCATATAAGTAGTAAAACGGGCCCAGATTCTGTACCTTGTAAGGCTGATAGGGTTCATATTTGGTATAATTTCTATCTATTCCTAGCTTTAGCTCTAATCCATTACAAGAGTCATAAACAATTTAAAGTTGTAAAGGTAGGGGTTGCTCTGATTAAATAAGTTTCTAAAATATTCATTAATTGCAAATGAGATAAATGCGTATGTACCGAGAGATTCATTTAAATTGGCAGACAATAAAATTATTCTGTATTTAGTTTTTTTGTAATGAAAAAGGAAGTAATCTTTTAACAAAAAAAACAAATTTATTGGCAGTTAATTTGAATTAAAATCGCTGCTATTATGTATTTAAAAAATACCTGTTTATGCTAGCAACGGCACATAAATGTATGTAGCGAGAATCACATTAGCAGTATTAAGTCCTTCGTGCATTCGTTAGCGGGTACTCTGTATGGCAAAATATGCGCACGGACCGCTTCTGCTATTCGCGCCGTATGATTTTCAGAAATGGCCACGGCGTATATATATGCGGTAAGGATACAATATTTTTATGCGGTCCGTTTTTCCTTAGTGGCGGTTTTTACTGCCATCAGCGTGGCTAAAGTAGGAAAATCGTTCGAGATGCTACATTCTAATGACGGTTGGATGGAAGGCGCGCGTGCGCCGGTACTCTCTGGAATGCTAGGGCTGGTATGCTTTGGAAGTAATTATATTTTCAAACGTTTTACACATAGAAAGTGCTAATAAATAACCTTTTGAATGTAATTTCATTAGAGAAAAATAAAAACTCAAAGAAAAATTAAGACTTTAGATAAAGTATTTTCTGTATTTTTTTTTGTAGTAGAGAGGAGTATCTAATTGAGTAAGTTGAAAAAGAAAATTTTATTGTTCAGGAATTATTCTGAAATATGAGTTATTTTGGAAAGTATTGGTATTTTGTTTTGTAGTAACTTATGATTTTCAGTAAAGAAAATTAGACTAAAAATTCACAGATTTTGCAGTCCCTGCAAGAATCAGAGCCTTGAAAATGAATATAAAAATTTACGAAAAACCAAAATGAAATCAAATGCAAAATCCTATTATATTTTTTAAAGTTATCTAGGTGGTAACTACCTATTTATTTTTACGATTGTGACACTCGCTTCGCCTCGTGTCAGAAAAGCGCTGACTGCCTCGACGCGGCCGAAATATTATAAGCCGATTTTCAAAATTAAAACGAATGCACTTTTCGTCTGCTTCTGCGTCTTTTAAGACTATTACCATGTCGATCGGTCAATAATGATAGAAGCAACATCACTTTTTATGTACGGAAACACCCGTTTTTCTACAATTCCAAATCTAAATGGACCACCTACAGGCCACAATAATTATTAACCGATTTTCAAAAGTTTTCCGCCATTTTGTAGCTAAACTACGGCTCTTTTTTAATTTTTTCTTAAGTCGGTTTTTTTCCAAATACTTATAATTTAGTAAACAAACACCCCAAAAAACCCGAATTTTGCAAAATTCCAAAAAAAGTTAGCAGTAGATTTTCAAAATTCAAAAGGACACACGTGTCTCGATAAATTCATCAACTTTTTGTACTATTCCCATTGCGATCCTCCCAAAATCCTCGGAGATATGGCCAAAAATATGTCTCAGGCGACTTGCATCTGATAACCATTTTCAATGGTAAAATCAAATATTTTTATTTATTGCAAATTACACATCAATTTTATCACTTAAATTAGTGGCAGTTAATAGGCGAACTATTTAAATTACCGTTATGATACCGACAGCCCTATAAAAATTGCCGCACCTCAAAAGATCTAACACGTTAGTACACAAATGACAGCCAAGAATGCACACACATCAATCAATAAGTATTAAAGCTACAAAGTGCCCGTTGCACTTCTAATGCATTCTCATATGCGAATGCTTCTATGAACCGATACGGCCATATCACACCACTCTACTCGCCTCTTTAGTCTCTGTCACCAAAAAGGTGATAATCTACTTAATCAGTGGAATTGTATGAATTACCCTTTTTTATGGGAATTTTTAAACCTTATCGCATTGAATTTATTATTTTCGGCTAATTATCTTGTTAACTTTATGATTTTTGTTTTAAATTGATAAAAGTTAATGTTACATTGAAAATAATTAAACTCATTGTGTGTTCATACTCATAAGTTATTTTCAAAAGTTACTTATAAAATTTATGTTTGAAACAAAATATTGTTAATTGAATGGTTAATGAATATTAGTGAATGAATTATTATTGAATAGGTAGTTTTAATCGTGACAGACTTTTATAATAATGATCATTATCGTCGTCAACTAGGTAGGAGTATCACCAGTGTGAAAGCGGTTTTATAATTAAAACTAGACATCTTGACTTGACACCACCATAAGGCAAGGAAGGAACTAGATCAACACGCACGATTAGCAATGTATGATATGCGTTCTCTATGCCATCATAATTACTTATCAGGAGGTGGTTTAATTATGACAGGTTTCTATGCATTCATTTGGAATAAGTACATTTTTCACCTACATTTAAAAACCTAATCGAGCGTCTTCATTTTAGGTATAATTACGCATATCAATTTATTACGGTATATTCCTCCGATTAAGCCAATCGCTAATTAAAAGCACATATCAAGCATATTAGTTCAAGAAATATCCACAACAATTTCCACAGCGTAAGGACAATGTCGTGAACTGGAGTTGTCATAAAAAGAGCAAAATGCGTGGAATCGTTTAGCTCGCTAATTTGAAGGAGCCGGGCGGAGTGTCGTAGTGAGATGGCATCTTCACGGCTTACAATAGTAAACAAATGTGTCGCGCGGGCGCAATTACACCGCGCGGGTACGCGCCGGGCAGGTACGCGATGCGACGCGGCGGCGTCACGCCCGGCCCGCCGATCGCGCACCCATCACGCTCCGCCACGGACTTATGCTAATGGCCACAGAGCCGCGTAAATTGGAGTGAGCTTGCTGCAAAACAAAATAGGGTCCGCCTCTTTATCTTATTACTACCACTGCCCGCGCTAAGAACTAATACGGCGACCAGCAAAACTACGCCTTGTGTGAACGATGCACGTCCTCTTTCAGAACGGCTTGGAAGCGCTAACTCCCGCTTACCAGTGAGCCCGCAGATTGCTTCTGTGAAATTCGAATACAAAAACTAGCGCGGGAAGGAACGTGAAACCGATTAAAAGGCCACATCACGATTTTGTATGCACTTTGCACTCATTCGATCCCGTGCGGATGGTACTGGCTACTCCACCAGATACTTTGATTCTATGTTTAGCGGAGATTAGTCGAAGCTCTTTATAATTAAGGTGCCGGGTCCTGTGATTTATTCTCTATTCTTTTATGTGTTCAGCGAGGCGCTTCTAATTATCGTTAACTTAAAATATAAAATGTATTTTCCTGTCTCTAACTACAGCTTTGTTGTTTACGAGTGTAGAGTCCGGTTCATCAGTAGCAGTGAAGTAGCATGATGATTGAATATTGATCTGTGGATCAACAATAATAGATCCCATCAGCGGCCGGTATGTAATATAATAAGAGTTCAATACGTCTCACCGTGAAATGTGTCGATACAAAAACTTAACTAACTATAACTGCTAACGTGTGAATCGTATTAAAAAGCTGTTAAGTCATCTACTTCATAAAAATAGATGGCATTCGATTTGTCGTGATTAAATTTCGTCCATTAGGACACCGTTAGACGTCGGTGCGGATAACGAGTGGAATAATCGGCCAAATAGAAATTCGGCGGTGGTATCAGTAGGTAGCTGTTATCAGGTGACACATTATCTAACTTTTGAATACGGGCCATTATGACTGGCTTTGATATTAGTTGCAACATATCTAAACACGTTACAATACGTTACAATAGACAAATAAGGAGATGTTTTTTCTATTTCAAAATAATAACGAAAAGTTGAAGAAAGTTCTTATTAAAGTTTAATCGCGTTTCTCTTGCAAACTTATTAAAAGTTTTCTCAAGATCAGGAGAAAAGTGTCAGGCAAAATATTTTTTTTCAATTGCTAAATAGAATAAATAAAACATGACCATGAACATGAATTCGAATGAAATATAACTACACAACCATAAAGTGAACTGCAGCCAGAATTTTGCAGCAAAGTGGCGCTAAATTGTTGTTCCTAGCCTCAGAAAGAACAAATTGATGCTATACATTGTCCCGTTTAACTAAGTAATTTCGTCCAATTGTCTTACAAACAGCAATAAACAATCGCTCATGGAGAATGGACGGAAATGTCAGTAGGAAATTACGGAGCAACAAGGGAAAACCTTTAAAAGTACCGTTTATTATATTTTTAACGTTAAGTATTGTAGAAAGTTGGTGCTCGATGTTCGTGTCGGCTAATGTGTTTCACTTGTTCTGAATATGGTTATGGTCTAACCTTTGTTTATGAGGCCGAGGATTAAGTTTTGACATTTACAAAATGTAGTTGCAGCTTTTTAATAGACTTTTTTACTTATGGATTTGAACTTGGTATAAAAACTTGTTTTGTTAAGGCATCATTTCGATTATTTTCATTTTGCAATTTCACTTAAAATTTCAATAATTAAGTATACTTACCTAAATAGTAAATGGTTTCTTTAAATAAGTTATTGGATGAAAATGTATGCTCGGGTTTGTACGGAAATTTTCTGTGGCTTTCTAATTAACTTTATGAAATAATTACAAAAAGCTTGCCTTTGTGCATAAAGTATTAAATACATTGTTACCTTCTGACTGAATGTAAAAGGTAATAAAATAAATCTTGTCATCGACAGAAAAAAAAGAAAATTAAAACATCGATCGATACCAATGAAATTGAATTATTATTGAGCTGAAATCCAAATACCACATCATAAACAGACGACCTTAAATCTTTTAACGCTACTTTCACAGTAAGTTGTCAGTTATAGAGCCACGTACGTGACAACCATATTCACCACTCCACGGAATCTCTGGCAAATAACTCTATGCGGAATCCTATCCGAAAACGCATTTCACATACAAATACCTAATTTCGAAGTAAAGTGCGCACATTATACAGGCGGGTACGCATTTAAATTATTCCAGCGGATCGTTTATAGGCCATAACCGAATTTGGGAATTAGCTATAAAACAACATTTGATAGGGGCGCGGGAAGCGGGTAGATTTGAATGTTCCGCCCGTACCGAGCTCATTGGCTTGCGCGCCGCGTCCGAGCCGTTAGCTTCATATTGCCACCTCGCCACCACGTTCTTTTCCGACAGGTGACATTTTCCTGTGCCTTTTCAAGTAACTTATCTTTACTTGGCGCAGAGGCATAATCTGTTAGCGATTACGTTTGTTAAGAAACTGTCGTAGCGCAGCGCGCGTCATCGAACGGATGACTTAAAATGTAACTTAAAACTTCTCCGTGCTTTTGGTGGCGTAGTGGGTTATATGGCACACCCTACTTATTCTTCTCTACTATATTATTGGGTAAGAAATTGTGTAATTGAAATTATACCGCGCCGTTGAGACCGCCTTTATGCTCTACGTAATAAAAGCTGTTTTCGCAGTTCAACTGTTTAACTTGTCGATGTGTTGATATCACAAGCGACTTTTGCGATTGAGGCTCGGGTGGCAGTGTCTTTGTTAAATGTTAAGATAACCACTAATCGCTATGTAGTTATAAGTATACAACGGCCAAATGAAAAGCTTTTATAAGATTTTTTCAAGTCTAATGAGTCAATTAATTTATATTCAGATAGACATAAAGTGGTTTTTCTACTATTAAATTATGAAAATAATTTCAAATGGTAATTTGCCATAACTTCCAAGCCCGATAAAAGTTCAATTTAGTATTCATTAGAAACCATTAAACTGGTAAAGAATAAAATTTATTATAATTTACCGTCGCGACTATAGAAAGGAGTTTATTGGGTATATGCTATTCTAAAGTGTGAAAATATGTTAAAGCTACACGGTAATTTTCCAACTTCCTATCCTGATAAAAGCTCAAAAGTATTCATTGAAATCATTAAACGGTTACACAAACGTGAATAACGCCTATTAGGCAGAAAATACAAAATAACATTAACCCGTCGATGATTACATGGGAGGAGCGTCTAACAGGCACGAATTATAAATAAATATAATTAACAGTCGTGACTATAGGAAGGGGTTTACTGGGGGCCTGGAATAGTTTAAGGAGCTATACTTTGCAGCAATTTAAATTCCATTACAATGAATATAAAAAGCCAATTCTAGACTGCATTGGCACGTTCTCGATAATTTCTTTGAAACAGTTAGAGTTAAATTAGTAGCATTTTGTATTGTGCATTATACAAGTGTTGTTTCATTCGACGCTGAAAATTTTGATTAGTGTTTAGTGTTTTGAATAATGTTGTTATACATCAATTCTATAGTTGGTTATGAAACAAACGGTCTAATGATATCACGAAAGATTAAACTTGGCAATTTCATGGTGAGCACTTCATTTTGATAAACAAGGTGTGGTGCTTATAAAAACATGGTATAATGTAGGTAACCCCCTACTCTCGAAGGGATCGAGTTCACATCAGGAACGAATTATCGTCAAAAATATGTTATTTTGGTAGGTACCTACTTTGGAAACTGTTGCGATATGCGGTTTCAACTGTTTTGACGTTTATTCGATTTGAACTCAAAATCGATCTCGTTGGTTGTACCTACCCCCTAATCACTGATGCAGGTCGATGCCCCTGATGCATGGTTTTAAAAAACAAATGAAAATCACTTCGTCTTAATCACAGTGGCCAGTGCTACACAAGTTCAAGCTCACTGACCTCTCAAAAGGAAACTATATTATTTACTCCAAGATCGCACTCAGTGCATATTATTAAGTCGGACAATACCAACTATCCGTAACATTCGCAATTGACTTAACAATTACATTAGAAGTGGGGCTGTCATTCAGAGTACTCGGCTAGGCGTGCGAACGAGCCTGGGTATTAAGCGGAGCGAGCAATTTCGCAAATAAAACAATAATGATAGTGCCGTGTAATAATGTTTCCTCTTATTCCGCGATCATCTTGACGGCTACGGACGGTATTATTCAGAGAAAATCTGGCGGCTAAGACGATTGTTGGGGTTTTGGTTAGATCTTTAAGATTCGTTTGAGAAATAACGTTTATTCTCCACTTTTTTACTCAGATTTCGAACATTTTCTTCATTTTTGTAACAGATGAAAAGTGGAAAAGGAAGTACTTAATTTAAATAATTTTCATGGTTGAAACATAATAATGACTTACTATTTATTTTACGAGCCTAATTATATATTTTCTAACGCATAGGCACAGATCTTGATAATACTCCATCACCTAGGTACATTGTTTTGGTATCCTACTAATATTACGAGTGTAAATGCGAAAGTTTGTATGGTGTGTTTGTTATCTTTTCACACCAAAACGGCTGGACGGATTTGGATGAAATTTGGTTGGTAGATAGATTGGGACCTGGATTAATATATAGGCTACTTTTTGTCCAGGTCAAAGATTCACTAGGGTCCATGCGGAAGAAGGCGTGGACCGCCGTTAGTAATAATATAATTTTGAATCTCATATTGTACTAGCAGCTGCCCGCGACTTCGTCTGCGTGGAAAGGAATTTCCTATCGCTCGGGTACAATACTTTTTTAAAGGTCTGTGGGATGAAAGGTACCCTATGACCTTCTCTGTAACCCTGACAACGTGTATGAAAAATTCAATGATGATAAGTTCAATAGTTAAGACGTGAAGGCGTAACAAACGAACAAACAAACGGACTTTCGCATTTATAATATTAGTAAGGATGGTATTGAAACTGGCTTGACTAGTTTTGAAGTTTTATAATCTACATTCAATAAAACGTAAAGTAAGGTGTACAATAATTTTATATCCACAAACACGCCTGTAGGCAAGTGTCGGATGAAGTCCATTACACTGTCACTTCGGTACAATGATTCGGTACACCTGGTTCACTTAATGTACTTTATAAACACTTGGTAAGTATTGAACAGCCTGGAAATAACAAAAACTATGGAAAAAACCACATAAGTATTTTGATAGCGTATTTTAAAGAACATAAAGGAGATTTTTTTTTCAGTTCTGCGATTCAAATATCAAAATGATTTAAAAAAAAATGAAAACGAACTTATTGACGAAGTAACTGACGATAAAAAACTTGTCAATTCTTTATGGAATCTTGTCAAGACAAGTGATTGATATGAGGATGAAGGAGGTCAGGTCTCGAGGTCCCTGGGCAATGTTTTAATTTACGATCGTAGTCACAAGATTATAGATCTGTTTAGTATTTCTTAAAAATATGACAGTATAATTTTAGGGTTTATATGTCTTGTACTTTTTTTCATCTTTGGTTAATGAGGTATATTTTGTACATTATTTGCAAAAAATAAAATGAACAACATGCTATCATATTTTCTTTTCGTTTTTTTATTAATATCTTGTAGATATCTAGATCGTTTGATATCTAGTCGCTGTTTCTGATTTTGCCTTTTTCTTCAATGATAGTAGTTTCAAATAATGTGCGGTCATGCTTGCTGATATATTATTTAATTTGATATTATTTAATATTTTTTTTGCTGTATTTTTTTTGTAAGAACACTCGGATTTTTAACATCGTTTATAGCTCGTAAATAATTCTAATTTACATTATTTTTAACCGACTTCCAAAAAAGGAGGAGGTTCTATGTTCGTCTGTATATTTGTTTTTTTTTGTGTATGTCCACCGATTACTCGAAGACGGCTGGACCGATTGAAATGATTCAAACGTTATTACATTAGGTACACTCCCAAGTTGGTCCCATTTTTTAAAATTTGGGAATCGGTTCAGTACTTTTCAAGTAATTTTGAAAAAAGCACGAAAATAGTATGTTTTTGTGTGAATTACCTCGATGATTGGTCGTAGGTATTACTTCTTTGTTTATGAACTGAATAATATAATAATTTTTTTGTTGGAAGAGGGATATCTTAAGTGTAGTTTTTTAACCGACTGAAAAAAGGAGGTTCTCAGTTTGAGCCGTATTTAAGTATGTTTCTCCGTGATTATCTTACGTTTGGCTGAGCCGATTTTCTACATTATAATTAATATACCTTACCTAAAAGGTACCTACACTAAAAATAAAAACATAAAATATTGTTTAAAAAAAAACAAAAAACTGTGGGGCTTTTAGAATAAAAAAAAAGAAATTTGTACTCCAGCCCCACCCGACTTCAATAGACGTATTTTTATTATTACGAATATTATTTCTTGCTTTTTAGAGGTAGGTTTATGAAGTCGGTTTTTTGTTTATTTTTAAACAATTTTTTTCTGAAATTCAATTAAAGATATGGCAAACGTACGTAAAATTAGTTCTTATATACATCGGTAGTTAGTGAAATGGTGACATAGTGATAAGAATTCACTTTATTGGGAAACAATATCGTTTTATTAAAAAGTAAACAATTTCCAAATAGTTAATCTGTACTAAGATAATAAAATTTGTGTCAGTTGAGTGTTACTGCAATCAATAATCAACAAAAAGGGTTTGTTGCGTAACTTGAAAGACAATTTCACTATAAATAGGCAACGATTTTAATAATGCTTTCAAATCAAGGTATTGATTAGTGGTGCATCAAAGAGTATAGAAGAGATTAACCTTACAAAATGTTTGCATATCTAACTTTCACATTACTTTGCCTGACAGCCTTAAGTGCAGGATATACAATAATTGCTCCTAAGTTTTTCAACATGGATATTACATCAGACATGGAACAGATGACTCGTGTAAAAGAGTTTGTTAATCTAGTGGATATGGAAAAAATTAAAGATTTATTGATATTGGAAAGGGGTCCTAGGTTCAATGGCCTAGTTAACCAGGTTGCATCTTTAGATGAACTGAAGGAGGTAAGAGAACATTGTTTTTTGTTTTACTATTGACATATTGTATTAGGTTACAGTAATAGAAGAAGAAGTTAAAAATGTTATTTTACAATCAAGTTTTTAAGATAAAGAAAATAAACGATGTTTACTTAGTGAAAATATGAAAACGTATAACGAACTAGATATAACTCACTAAGTGTAACGCTGAGCAGTAATGCTTATTGTAAAGCTTAGCGATTTATATCGCTAATCGGTTATCCGGTTAATAAGTTAAACCAATTTAGTCAATTTATACCATCAACAGAAGCAATGCAAGGAAATGAGTAGGTAATAAACATAGTATTATTGTCGAAAGTTAGAGAGTACAAGTACCTGGGCCACATTGTAACAGAAGACCTGAAGGATGACCAAGACATCGAACGCGAACGTAGGGCGTTGGCGGTCAGAAGCAATATGATCGCCCGAAGGTTTGCTCGGTCTTCAGATCAAGTAAAGATAACTCTTTTTAAATCATTCTGTCAATCTTTTTACACCTTTGGGTGAGATATACGCAGAAGGCCTACAGCGCTCTACGTGTGCAGCACAATAATGCTTTCAGGATGCTATTGGGGTTGCCGTGGCGCTGTAGCGCGTCCGGCATGTTTGCTAAGGCGCGAACTAACGATTTTTATGCAATAATGCGCAAAAAACTAGCTTCACTTATGAACCGAGTGTGCGGCAGCAGCAATAGCATCTTGAGAGTTGTGGGAGGTAGGTACGAGTGTCCTATTAGCCACCACTGGACTAATGTATTGGTTAAGTTAAACTAAATTGTAATTCTTTTAATTCTATTTTATTTTCATTTCGTAATTTCATGTACTTAAGTATTTCATTTATTAATAATATTATTTGATTTAATTTGTAATACTCTAAATTAACATTTTTATTATTATTATTAAGATTACATTTGTTGAATGAATGACTATGGAACTTTGTATTCTGAAATAAAGCATTATTATTATTATTATTAATGTGACTGAATTGAATACTAAATAAAGTGACTTTATTTACCTACAGATCCTTGTATTCTTGGAGTCTAAGGGATACCGTATGCAATTCTTGAGCGATGTTCTGAATTCGTTCCTTGCTTCTTCTCTTAAGAGGGCAGAACAAACAGGACTGGATCACACTGGATTATTAGACGATGTAAAAGCAGCCTTATCGGAAGAGAATTATTTGGAAACCAACCCTGAACTAGTAAGACTACTGGAAACTTTAAATACTGATGAATTTATCAACATGTTTAATAAACTTTTGGAGAAAATCAAGGAGCTAGTAGACACTTACAGTACGGCTATTGTCAAACGCGTTTGTGATTTTTTGAAAAACATTTTAGGGGACAAACTCACAAGTCCGTTATGTAAATAATAAATTCAATCAACCGAATCATAGGCTATGTTTGTGTTGTCTGTCAAGTGATAATTGTATTTTGGAACGAGTATACTTACCTAATACTTTTTGTGTAGGTACTTACCTACTATTAAATCGAAATTAAATACTTATAACGGATCAAACTGGCGTTTCATTTTTGATGTTGACTTCTTTTGTACGTAGCACTTTTTGCTACCGGCTAGTAATAACAATCGAGATAATAAAACGGTTTAAGAGTTTATAAAGAAATATGATAACGCAAAAAAATTATATCAATTTCAACAATGGTTCATTACATTGACGACTGTCAGTGAGAAGTCTAAGGTTGACTGCAGACGACCGATTCGTGCAGGTCTGGTTGTCAAGTTAAAAGAAAGTCTTTTAGGGAAATTAATGTCTGAAAGACGTTCCACCTACTTAGGATTTTGGAAACTGAAATAAGTCAAAGCTTCTTTTACATTTTCATTTCCTACTCGATTGTTTTTCCGCTTTCTGTACTTGTACTATATTATGTGTTCTGAATGTTTGTTCGGGCATTCCGCGTTCGTATTTTAAATGCTGGGTGGGTTGTGTTCTAAAGTGGTAATGCTGAATAAAAGTGAACGCAGAACGCCCGGGTCAGTCATGGGATGGGTGACCAAAAATGTATTATCTCGAGCTCCTCCGTGCTTCGAAAGGCACGTTAAGCCTTTGGTCCCGGCTGCATTTGCAGTCGTTAACACCCACCAATCCGCATTGGGCCCGCGTGGTGGGTTATGGCCTCCTTACCACCCATAAGGAAGGCCTGTGCCCCCCAGCAGTGGGGACATCAAAAATGGCTGATGGACACAGAACGCCCGAACACGTGACCACTTTCTGTCTCACAAAACTATGATAGATCCCTAATGTTGCTAGTGAGCTCTCTTCCTACTGCAGTCCTGCACGTGCAAAGATTCAGTTACGTTAGCATCGGCTACCACGCCGTGGCTAGTAAGTGAACTCTTTACAGAAATGCGTACACTATAGGTACAACGACCCGCACTCTTTAGATTTAGAGTATAAGACAAAATAAAATCTATAGGTCAAGCTCAGTAGCTTCTTGTATTTGAATCCTTACGACTGGTCACAGCCAGTGTTGTGACCAGTCGCAGGGATTCAAAGACATAGTCGCTAGTCAGTGCTCTTCCTACTGCACGTGCAAGATTTAGTTAGGTATGTCAGTATCGGTTACTACGACGTGGCTAGTTAGCGAACTCGTTACAAAAGTACGTTATACTACAACGATCCGCACTCACGTCCCGCTCGAGACTCACTGTATTTTAAATTAACGAGGAATGAGTCAAATGCAACAATACTTTTTTGAAGTCGATCAGAAATTAAAATTAAAACACTTGTTGCGATTTCTTTTAAAAAAAATATTAGATATACCGAATAAAACAGGCGAGTAACTTTATTATAGTCAGTATGTGAAAATTGAGTAATGAATCCTTACTTCCTTTCTAATATTATAAATGCGAAACTCCGTTTGTTAGTTTATTTGTTTGTTACGCCTTCACGTCTTGACTACTGAACCGATCATCATGAAATTTTGCGTACACGTTCTCAGGGGTACAGAAAAGGACATAGAGTACCTTTCATCCAGAAAAAAGTACTGTTCCCAAGGGTTTGCTAAAAAAAATTTCCACGCAGTCGAACTCGTGGGCGGTCGCTAGTAGAATAACATTTTAAAAACAACACTATTTTTAACCGACTTCCAAAAAAGGAGGAGGTTCTATGTTCGTCTGTATATTTGTTTTTTTTTTTTTTTGTGTATGTCCACCGATTACTCGAAGACGGCTGGACCGATTGAAATGATTCTAACGTTATTACATTAGGTACACTCCCAAGTTGGTCCCATTTTTTTAAATTTGGAAATCGGTTCTTATCTTACGTTTGGCTGAAACGATTTTTCTACATAATATAATATACCTTACCTACAAGGTACCTACACTAAAAATAAAAAAAATAAAAATAGTTTAAAAAAACAAAAAACCGACTTCAAAAAACCTACCTCTAAAAAGCAAGAAATAATATTCGTAATAATAAAAATACGTCTATTGAAGTCGGGTGGGGCTTTTAGATTAAAAAAAAAGGAATTTGTACTCCAGCCCCACCCGACTTCAATAGACGTATTTTTATTATTACGAATATTATTTCTTGCTTTTTAGAGGTAGGTTTTTTGAAGTCGGTTTTTTGTTTTTTAAACAATTTTTAATAACGCAATACCTAGGTAATCGACCTTAATGTATGGAACAGCAGATTTTTTTCCCGCGATTTCAGAGTTGACCCCATAATAAAAGTTGCTTATAATCATGAGTGGAACCACCCCACTGCGGGAACAAAATGATTAAAAATTCACGCTGTATTATAAAATGTCTTCTGTATTTCCTTTAGTTTCTTGCAGGAGTAAACAATTCCAAACGGTTTATTCAAAAATTAATTTTCGTCGTCACGCGACCGGCTGTTTTGTACTCGTAACAACTTCACCATAATGGCCTTCGCATCCACTTGCGGTTTAACTAGCGTTTGGTTATTTGATTGAGGTTTTCCATTTTTAGATCGGTATCGTTCAAATAAGCTTCTAACGTTCGTTCATATTTCCTTTCTGTGTTGAGCCGCGTAATTTAGCTAACGAACCGAAAGTTAGGTCAACATTAAAATATTCTCGATTCGCATCGTAGCAAGCTTTTCAACACCCATAAAAAACCTATGTAGCAATAGTGGTAATACGTCAAATAAAATTTGAGGGTTTGAATGGTGAATGAAAAATAACCCTGTGTATTGATTGATTGGTATACTTAACCCCCATTCGGGTTGACATAAATATTAGAAAAAGGGAAATAACAGAAATATTTGGTAAAAATATTAAAGAATTTTTCTCGGATTGTAACTAGGTATATACCTAATGCTAACAATTGCAATTGCAAATCTGCCTTTGATTTAAGAATTTTAAGAGACAGAAATAAAACGCTATCTAAAGATAAACCATCGATGCAGATAAACATTGATATTTTCCAGATCTTTAAATATTACATAAACTTAGGGGCATATTCCGCGTCCCGCTGAGATAAGTGAAGGCACGTACCGGAAGTGGCCTCATCCGGGCCTTGCATCGCTTCCGGTCCAACTGTCGTCACTTCCGCTTCCGAAATGCTCTAGCGTACACTTGGCGTATCGTACCGCCCCTTAAGCGTTATTTTTGTAAGTGAGCTTTGATCTCGCAATTTATTTGCTTGTCAATTTCAGGAAGAGGCCACGCGCCTCTCTCGGGGTCGTCGGTTCAATAAATCTAGAGTTAACGTCAATATTGAGCTCCTTAATAGCTGTATTAACATAACTTTTCCATAAGAGAAAACTTACTGTCGGAGGGTAAAAATATTTAGATTTTAAGGAAAACTAAGTTATTGAAGTAACTTATTATTAGAAGGGTTAAAGTAACTTATCTTAAAGAACTACAAAACCTGTAAACATTTATTAAAAAAAAACTATATATATTGGGATCGAGTGAGTGACATTATATAATGCTGTAATGCGACTCATTTGCGCAATAAACCTTTAATAGGTTTAGAGCGCGTCTAGTTTTTAACTTTTATAATTGTTATATTATGAACAAATAAATAAAATAAAATAAAAAAACTAAATTCTAAGACAAAGGCCTCTTATATAGGTAGTTATATCATATATTTTTGGAGTAGATATTACCATAATCTTTAGTTAGTTTTTACGCAAGAAGTACTAAAGGTTGACTTTTCGCTCTATGCGTCGGTTTCTACAGTAGGTACCTAGAAACTTTTGGATTCATGAAAAAATTGAAAAATTATTCTATCAATTATTTGTTATAATTAGTTGGTATCCAGCCCCCTACTCAAATGGCCTTTCTATTCGTTCGCTAACCTAACAATTAAAACTAAGCCATAAACTGGCTTGTCGATTCCATACAATAACAACAATGTCAATACTGTATACTTTTAAAAGAATAAAAGAAAAATCTGATTTCATCGGTCTTTTAGTATTGGTTGTTGTGTAAGGGGTAAGTACGTGATATTATCGAAACCATCATCGCTTAACTATTAATTAAACATTAAGAGAAGGCTTTAATGAAGCACATTAATCAACGGCGGAAAATTCAATAATCCGTTGGCGGTTAAACAGAGCTATTGATACATTAGAAACTGTACCGGAAATGACAGCACAGGAGATTATTCGTTTGATGCATCGAACAGATAAGGTGATTGGTGGCAGATCGAATCGAGTACCACAGAAACTTAAAATCTATCTTATTTTCTAGGTAGTAAGGTTCATTTTGAAGTGTTTGTGTTTAGACAGCATTAGGGCTAGGAGAAATTCGCGGCTGATCACACTGCAGGGTGTCCGAACATGCGGACAATCTTTCACGCTCATATGTGCACTCACCCTTTTATAGGGTTGGAGTGTAATGTGGATATGAATTTGATTTTACAAATTAGAAAAAAGATACAAATTATTTTGTTCACTCTTCAGTTTTGATAATATGATTATAGAAATTTTAGTAGGTTTTTTTGTAGTCGCAGTCCTGTTGCTATGAATAGAGTTATGCCTATATTGTTTTTAATTCTGGCTTTTAAATCTCCAACGAGAATGATATCTTACTTATGAAGTAACCAAGATCAAGCTCGTGTCTACCAATTTCATGACAGTAATTAAATGTGATTTTATCGATTTCTTTTAACCTACCTAGTTTTATTATAATATCAAAAAAGTGTAACCAATTTTGCTATGAATTTATTTTCTAAAAAATACGATAAGATATAATATTATAAACTGTAGTAAATTATCGACGCCTAATATCAGTCGATCAGCTTCCACACTATGTCCACATTGCCCCTCTGATTAGAGTGTAGGGGTGCGAGGAAGACACCGTGAAATTGTCTGCTCACTTCTGTAAATATCATTTGTCGACAAAAGGACTATAAACGATATGCTCAGGGTCATTCTTAAACCCTCTTCTGACATGATTATAACCTTGTCTTTTTAGCAATCATCTGTTTTGTACTATATAAAACCGCGGATTCCCTTGAAGCTTATTTGTTTTTTATGCAACATGTATAATCTTGATGTTCAGACTACTTGAAGACTTGTACTATTAGTTATTCTGTGCTTGAAGTTCGTAGAAATAAACAAGGTTATTAAAGTCACATATTCTGAAAACCACCTAACTACCTGTCAATGATCATTGTTGTAAAGTTGTTACTATTATTTAATCTGTGGATCAGTGTTTAGTAAGTTCATAAAAGTACACAATAATAAAATAAATAAATATTCTGGATAAAACACCTATACCAAAATGAAAACGATGCATACAATTTTCCACAGCTCTTCTTCTTGCATCATCATGAAATTATCATCATTGCTAACTTTGTTCCTAGTTTATGCAATGATAAACTAGGAACACATTAAATTCCAAATCTTATTGCCATCATTTGCATCAGAACGTCGTTGTGAATCGTGCCAAAACTTGCGCTTACTCGGTTTGATTAATTACCGCGTCTTACATCTGGCTCGATCCAAAATTTCGATCGCTTTACATCCCGCTTATTGAATTAATGCATCCAGTGTGACTAATGGAATCACAGAACAAATAAAATTAAAATGTAAATAGCTGAACGGTGAAATGCTAATAATAAATTTCTCCATTTTAATAACTGTAACTGTGAGGGGAGCTTCTGGCCTGTTAAGTCAATATAACACTTCCATTACTCCAAATTAAATTCCTCGGGGAGTGAGATGAAGTTTTTATTCGACGAACAAAGGCGTAAGAAAACTGGCCTCTCTCCTTCACACGATGTATTGCACTTAGTACCCTTTTGATAAGGCTTTTTAATTTTCTTGACTTACCTACGATGAGAATCTCCCCTACATCTTTTCTTAATTATCTTTAAGTAGGCAAGATGAGACCATTTCTAAGTTTTTTTTCCATTTTTTGTTACATACAAGTCCCCCTTCGGAATGAACACTGAAAAACGTTAGCGAAAGAAAAAAACTATTCCTAACTGAATAAAAATCCCATAGAGATAGATGGTAGATCAATGATTTTTAATATTACATGACTTCAATATGGAATGACGGTATAATCTCGACTTGAGTAAACGTTACTGGCTTTAACTCTGTCAAAATGAATGAAAATAAAAACAATATTGTTAATCCACTACAATAAATTGCACTTCATAATAAACAAGGTGACAAGACAGACAAGAGGGCGCGAGTACCAAACAAAGGCGCACTTGCGTGAAAAATTTCAATAGTAAGTATAAAGTGCAAGTGTGCATCGGGTGCGAAGTATTAATATTTCACGGGATTAATCATTATAATCCTTCTGGCAAACAACGGGCCCGGGGGACGCGCGAACAATATAATGAAGTTGTCATTTTTTAGGCGACACAGGGGAGGCGGAGGAAATCCAAATTGAATCATGCGGCGAGGGAATTGTGCTATTATGTTATTAAAGGAGAGGGCAGGAGGGCACCCCGGCTAAGCTATTTTTTGCGAGGGCGGCCCGGAGACAGTTATCAGTTTTCACAATAGAATTATGATATAATTTGACACAACAATGCTTGAAGACGGGCTAGCAAATCTGATTATGGTTTCGCTTTGTCCAGAGAATGATGGCTTTTTAGAACTTTTTCATGTTTTTTTATGAATTTGTAATTGACTTTTTTTACATAAGTACTTTAAGCTTTACAGATTATTCAAATTGATTTGTTTCATGAAGAACTCTAGTCAGTGGAACACACAGTTATAACAACCACAATATTTAAATATGAGTAAGTCTATCATCCAACATTAAAGTGTGGAAGTATAAAAGTATCTTCATGTTAAAATAAATAAACAAATGAGAATGCTACATGAAGCCCATCCTCATTTACTCAGTCTACTTATACTCAAAAGAGCTAAGAGCGAAATGAAAGCTTTTATCCATATGTCGGAGTGAGTACTTACAGCGGCTTATTGTCACCCCCGCTAGAGAATTTGATAAAGCGTGTGCGAATATTAACAAAAGGAATATCTTGTTAAATTGATATTGCGAATAGACACAAGCGATTTTGAACTCAAGAAACACGGGTTGCCATATATCGACTGATATTATCGAGTGCCGCTCTTTTACGAGTTGCATCGTTTCGTCGAAAATGGCGTGAAATTGTCTCCGCTCGAGAATGTATAATTCAAAGGGGAAGATTAAAATATTATCCATGTTAAGTAAATATTCAAATGAATATTTTCCGTGTTAGACAACAATAGGCGCTCGGAGGGGTGAGTGGTGTAATTTGATAGATACCTATCTACAAAACGGGCTCTTCGTTAAGGGACCTCCCTGTTATTATAAATTATAAGCGCGATTTGGGAATTCGTCGGAATTTAACGGTTCACAAGTGGGCGGGACTTCTGATTTCGCTTACATTTATCAAAGTTGGGCCTAGGAAGCTTAGATTTTGCATTACTCTCCAAAGGTCTATCGAAAGCATTCAGCAAGTTATTATACTTAATTATAACTATTATTTAAAATGTAAGTATAATATTTTCATGATCTGTTTTGAATTTGACTACACCATTAGCTTGAAAGAGTGCCTAAAACTAAAAAAGAGTTCAGTATAAAGGAGGGTTAATGAAATTGAAACAATCATGGCTGGGTGCACTAGAATGTGTCGCATCGCGCACATTATCCACTTGCTATAGACTGCGTCGCCTCCTCGGGGACCGCCTATTGTTATAATAAAATGCCATCTCGCTATATGAGGTACAGACACTGGCGATACTTGGATCTGACGATTTAAGATAGCTTTACAGTGTTATTCATAAAATATTCAAACGCTTTATAAACCCACCTATTTTAGTTCAAATGTGTTTTGTCTTTTGCTTTCATATTATGAATTGAGTTTGAACTAACAAGACAAAACACTTTATAACTTTGGTTTATAAAGCATATAAATTTTTGTGAATATTATAATATACAGGTTGGTCTATACTTACTAGAATATTTCCAGTCAGTGTTCGTGAAGCTTTCTGATATTGCATTTTAGCTTGCACTCTACATTACCTTTTCTTGAAAACAGTTCTCGATACCATAAGTTATGATGAAACTTGCACAGAGAAAGATAATCTTAAAGTCAGTAAGTACAAATTGTATCAAATGGTATACATACTTAGTTACTTTGAAATATAAGTCAGTACCCAAATGAAAACATAGTAGGCGCGTTAACAGTGCCTGCGGGTGTACATCACGAGGGTGTAACATGTTTATATGTTTATTTTAATACGCGTGTCGTGCGTATAATACGGAATTTATTACGGCGCGGCCCCCGACCGGATTAATGCGATACGGAAGATTTGAATTCGGAGCATTAACTTGGATTGGTGCGTTTTGCGCGCTAAGGGGAGAATACAGCCTGCGTGTGTACTCGTACCAAACTTGTCATACTGATTAATGTTTCATAATTAGTACAGTGATTGTGCTGTTATGTTGTTTTAGAGGTTACCGAGGTTATTGTCAAAATGAAGTTACGACTCTATAACCCACTTCTTCTGAGCTGTAAATAGGGAGGTATAGGCACTATACCTCCCTATTTAAAGCTCATGCCGTATTTTGTAAAGATACAGAAATGAATTTCTTTTCTGAACCTTGCTTGAGACATTTCGATTCTTTAAAGTCCTTGAAGATGGAATGATTCGTCGGGATTTCAGGAGAATATAAATATCTTGACAAGAAATGCTATCAATTGACGTTGTGTACCTTGCAAAAGAAGCTTTAGAACGAATGTTATCACGTCTTCAATATCTAAAGTTCAAGGCGAGCTTTATTGAAGTATGTTTACGAAAAAAACTTAAGGTAACACAATATAATTTGGTTTACCTAACCTCAGATCTTATTTAAAGGATCACCCGGCACGGATGCCCAATGATTTACGACCACTAATAACGGGAAAAACTGGCTATAATCTATTTCCATTCGTACACAAATCGGTTGAACAGAAAACCATAAAACACCACACACAAAGAATCTTTATGTAAACATAACAAACATAAAATAACGTTATAACTGTTGTTTCAAGTCATTTCGAAAGTCATTCATTGCGGAGCATTGTTGTAGTTATTGCACCCAGGTCTTGTTACTATTTATATGATTTTATTGCATGATTTGTGTACGTTTTACGTGTGAGTACATTTAGAATTTGATGTAAACACGACTCGGACACTTTCCAAAACTTATTAAGGTGGTACCCTGAGCGAAAGTGGCGCCGCGGTGAATTATATTTAATATTATAATTCTAATACACAATAATTTTAAAAATGTTTATCGTGGAGATTTTAGGGCCCACAGTCTAGTATTTTTAGACGGTATCGTTACATTCCCTCGTAGTCACTGCTAGAAGAAGATAGCAAAACTGCTAAAAGTGGCCGTTTTTGACACATTTGCTATTTACTTCTACGAATGACTACGAGGGCATGTTGTGATACCTTCTAAAAATACTAGACCATGGGCCCTAAAATCTTTTCTATTAATAACTTATTAAATAAAAACCTCTGAGGGCGCCACTTTCGGTCAAACAACCGTCTTAACAGAAAAGTCAGTGCTTATAAAAATCGCTAACAGTTAATTCCAAAATATTAAGACTGTATCTGTCAATTCTCTGTTTGGCAGTAAAGCCGCACAACTTTCGCCGCAATATATGGCAATTCGGCCTAGGCCAACGGTGACTGAACAAAAATTATCTGATCCGGTGTCCAAAACTGAAACTACGTTATTACCATAGACTTAGAAAAATTTTCGCTACGCTCAAGTAGACGGACTATGGTGCGAGTGAGAAACCGATTCTTACGGCTTATGCGATGTGTGAGAAAGAGTTAAAAACAAAATGACAAAAGAACCTGGCTTGACTTCATTTATCGTCTTTTATCATCTTGTCAAAAAGCGTCCACTTGATTATTTTGTGATTTTGATCGCGATCGGGTCGATTTGGCTCTTATAACTATATAAATCAATAATGGTATCGTGTTCTGTATTGAATTGTAATGTTACTTACGACAATATCCCAAATAAACACTCATTTCACAGGTAAATACGATTGTACAATTACCATTTTCATATTGCTTATTTTAGTTGAATATATTCCCAAACACACTAAGTGATACACTAATATCATGCTATTAACCTCTATCTCTATCTATCTCTAAATAAAAGCTGATTTTTAAACATTATGTGTTAGATAAAAAGATATTATGTCCGTGAACTTGAGAAAATACGATGTTGAGATTGATCAAAAATTATCGATATCGATACTCATGTCGATGATTTCCAATATAACTTTGTTTGTCGTTGTGAACACTGATAGTTTTATTTAAAGCTACTTTTAACTCTAAAACCGTACTCTGGGGTACAAATGAAAAAAAAAATTAAAATCGTTTGCTATAATAGACGCTTTATTCTGCTCGTGGGTGTATTTACGAGTGGCAGCGAGACGCGTGGACACCCCCGCTGGTTGTCAGTTTTGTTGAAGAGTAGACGTGGTACACCAGCACCCCAGGGTACCATTAATTTAATTTTAATATGGGTACGGTTCTTCTAGGGTTAACCGATAGTTTTCAAATAGAAAATTATACTTACTTAAGTACCAATTTAAGAATATATTTTCAGATTTCCTGTAAATCCATAGTGATTAACTAAGTTAAACTGGATAAAAATTATTAGGCTGGGAGCCTCAAAGGAGACCTTATGAAATTATTAAAATAAATTGTTCTCTTCAGAGGATAATAATGACACCTAAATGTTTCATTGAAGTTATACTACTACTTTATTACAATATTTATTACAATATATACTACTACATTATGGCATGGACGAATTTATCGTCCATGATTATGGTTATCGACAACCCAAAATGGACTTGAGCGCATCTCTAAAATTCACGCACACGTTTAAAAATTTACAAACACTAGCTCATGTCACTTTTGGTGTCGCCGCCAAGCGAACTCTGTCCGTCTATTCGAGTGGAATATTATTCGAGTGGAATCAATATACTATATCTATGAGTGGAATATTAAGTTTATGGTTATTACATATTGTTACCTAGGTTACGCCATCAACTACATAGACTACAGCGACGCCATCACCTGCGATTCAATTTTGGAAGCGACTTGGTTGGTGATTAAAGTCGACCATCGCAGGTGACTAAAATCGACTCATGTAAATAGCCCATAAACTATCAAAATATGGACTGGCAACAGTCTGCTATTTATCTGCAATCTAATGAGGGACTTTCCAGGCAACGTTCCTTAAAAATCTACTAGATGGCGCTGTCCAATTCCCAACAACTTTACTTGATACTATGGTATATGAATGTGCTATCTACAGGCACAGAGGAAATAATCACTACGTTTTAAGAGACGGGACTAGGTAATGGCAAAATGGAATCAATTTAGTCTAAATCTAGTGCCACCTTTTCAGCACAAAAGTCAAAATTGTGTCAAATAACTGAAGTGCCAACATGGCGAACCGAATAGTGCTGCACACACGCGTTCCCAGCGTTTATCGATAATTATGTGTGGCATTGTGGTACGATTTATCGATAAAAATAAAAAATAAACATTTTCATCACAATAATACATTTATTGACATAAAAATTCAAAAATATATATTTGAATGAAAAACGAATTTTCAATGAGCGGTTTTGAAAAGGCAGTTTAAAAAAAAGTAGTACCTAAAAAACGGCTAGATGACGTTGTTCAACTAAGTACGTAACTTTTTAAGAAAAAAGCAAAGGATGAAAGGAGTCAATGCCAATTTTTGACGTTGTTATGGCTATCTATTTCTCTTCAGAGAGTAATTTCTGCCAGTATCAAGTGTTAAATAATTAAGTGGTATACTCAGCTGCTAGGATTTTTTTTGAAAAAACCTACCTAGTTGAATAGCGCCATCTATCAACATAAAAATAAACTTAAATTCTCAGCTGTCAGAAAACCGCTTATTGCAGAAAAAAAAGATATTATTAGGAAATGCTAAGATTAGTACATTTAGCTAGTGTCCGAGCTAAGTTTCGGTTTCTGTTACTTAAATCTAGTTTCGGCCATAGTTTTGGTTTCGGCCAAATATCGACCGAATCTTTCAGCCGCGCGCGCCGAAACTCATTGTCCTCCGTCCTTTATTTTGCATAATTTCTCAATAGGAACATGGCCAGGTCCTCATTCTTCTTTATTTGAACCCATTGTCTGCAACTGAAAAATATTGTAAGTACCTAGTTATCGATAGCTATCAGGAGTCAGGAGCAGCACTAGTTTGATATTATGAACAAAACATTTATTACAAATTAAGCATAAAATTGTGCTTGCATGTAACCTGCTGTGGTACACGGGACTAAATATTATTATAATTTATTGCTTACCGGTCAGGATCCAAAGGAAATCTAGCCAAAAACTTCCTTTTTTCATTTTTGTTACGATAGGCACGAACACCTCAAATAACACAAGTTTTATAATATATTCTTGGTGACATGATTAAAAACACAAGTACATTTCAATAAATTCTATTTTACACGAATTAAACCACCATAATTTAATTAATTTAATTCCAAAACAAACAGAAATAATCTTGAAATATGTCAACTTTGACAACTATGAGTTGAAGTAGGACGGAAAATGGAGAGAATGAGACGGCAATATCCGCCATTATTTTTGGACTAAACTCCATACAATGTTTTTTTTGTTCCTAGTTGCGCCAGGCT
This sequence comes from Agriphila straminella, assembly GCA_950108535.1. NCBI lineage: Eukaryota > Metazoa > Arthropoda > Insecta > Lepidoptera > Crambidae > Agriphila > Agriphila straminella. The sequence continues at coordinate 11,472,830 of OX467308.1, forward strand.
GTCTACAGGTAATAAAGAGTAAAAAACATAATTATGATTTTGACAATTTGTTTTCATTGTAATCTTTCAGTGATATTGTTGTGAATATTGAAATGTATTATTAGGTACTATGCGTGAAGACCTTGTAACTTTCTTGGACTCGATAACCGTCGACCAATGAGTCAAAACTACGGTTCTTGGACACTAGCAGCGCTATAGTCAACGATATATTTTTGATCAGAATGTCACGGTTTATTAGTGTCTGATTGACGAGAGTGGTGTGTGTTTACGTGTCACGAGTCACGAGCCTGTGCCTGACTAATTGAAAGTCGGGCAATTACCTTACTTTCGTCTTGCCATTGTGGAGTGCGGGTAACGCATCTAAGCTTTGTTTTGATATATCGTTGGCTATAATGTACTGTACGGTCAGCAGCACATCAAGCCCAAAACTGACAAAAATCTCCAATGATTTTTGAACCTTATTTTTTTTTAAGTTTAAAATTGAATGAGAAAATTTGACACTTTTTGCCCAGCGTGCCGTCTACTGTACACTTAAACGGTCAGGCATGGCTTGTCAAGCACGTACATTATTCAGCTTGACAATCAAATTTTGATCATCTAGGGGCGATGCTTGACATCAAGCACGAAGTAGGTATCACGTGATTACCGTGGCCTAGATTCCGGCAAACATCTTGACGCTCTTTCGACGGTGTGGGGATGAGTTCGTCCATGTGCACTTGCGAACGACCCATAGCGCGCGCGCCCACTCCACTGCCCACGTACCTCACCGCTACCATATGCCGCTACGCATATCCAAAATACGTGTGCTGTCTGCGCAACCCCTACCCGATTTCAAGATGTTTGCCGGCTACTGTATCAGAGGTAGGCCCCGCCCCCAAGTAGTAGTGGTGGTGGTAATTACGTGTACATGCTTGAAAACAAAGATTTAAATCGTTAGATATGCCCTTACCATAGTATGAGCTCACCGAAATGTGTCATCATTCAAACGAGTGAGCCCCACTTCTTTGGTATTAGATGGCTATCAGTGCTCATTTGAACACAGTGTCAGTTATTTCGAGAAACCACGTAAGAACTTTTTCAAAATGCCGTCTTGTGCCTTTTATCTGTGCATCAACAATTATAGAAATACAAATAAAGCAAAATGGTGTAACATAACATTTCACGCGTAAGTATTTAGATTAATAAATAAATAAATATAAATATTTGACAATACATTGCTCCGACTCCAAGGTAAGTAGCTAAAGCACTTGTGTTATGGAAATCAGAGACAACGGTGGTATCACAAACACCCAGACCTGAGACAATATTGAAAAGTTAATTTTCTACATTGACCCAGCCGGGAATCGAACCAGGGACCTCAAGAGATGGTGACGCCTTGAAAACCGGCGTGCAAACCACTCGACCACGGAGGTCGTCAATTATTATCGAAATTTTCCTTCCGTTGTCAATTCCGATGGACGTAAACAACGTGCGCCATTTTGACAGATTCGAAATAACGCTACAGATTGTTACGAGAACAGATCTAACGATTTAAACCTTTGCTTGAAAAGCCATGCTTGACCGTTTAAGGGTACAGTGCATAGTACATTATAGCGCTGCTATTGTCCAAGAACCGTAGTCTTGACTCATTGGTCGACGGTTATCGAGTCCAAGAAAGTTACAAGGCCATCACGCATAGTAATAAATAATATATTTCAATATTCACAACAATATACTAAAAGATTAAAATATAATAAGTCGTATTATAATTTGAGTTTGAACGAAGAAACAAAACAAGTATAGGTATAACTAAAATATGGTCATTTTAGTTTTTTATTAATTCTTATGCATTGATGATTTTATGAAATGTGGAATACTGAAAATTGTCACAGTTTCAACATCTTTACTGTGCATACTTTAGTCAACAACATAAAATAAATTCTATGAATAAAGCAAAAAAAGAAGAGAAACAATTAAAAAGACAGTTGGTGATTTTGTTTCGGACAAACAAATTTAATTAACGTTGGCTTATTTCCCCGCTTGATCCGAGAGACAAATAGTCTAAGTAAAATTTATGTATTGGAATCAAATTCAATTTCGTCTTTGCATTTTTTATTCCATTTTTAAGACCTTTTGTTTTAATGTCGATGACGAAAGAAACTAGTGGACGTTCCTCTATGATTCTACTTGTTTTAGTTTTAAAAACCTGTTGTTTAGTTTAGTTTATTTATAGACCATAATTATTAGCAAAGAAATACATCAGTAATATCTAACTAAAATTAAAATAAAATTTGATAATCTTCTTTTGCCCAGAATGGACTGGACATCCGCTGTTCACATACGTCGCTCCATATTTATGTTTATAGCCTATTGAAAGTTAGATTTTTATTATTACTGTCATCATTATTATGTATTTTTAATATCCCATCAAAAGGAGCCGGACTTCAAAGGATCTTGACTTTTTTAGTCGTCCGTCTCCTGACGTCCCGCTGATATTTCGGCATATTTCAATCATTTCTCTTTTGACATTCTTCATATATTTGCAACTTTTCCATAAATGGCTGGAGGCTCGTAGCAAAAAGCGATGCAGTGCAAGAGAGGCCATGCGAAATAAGTGTTCCGTTCGATGCGACGATTAAATAAAAAGGAAAAAAGGAATAGCCCATCTTGTTATAATAACATAAATGGATTGAACTATACTCTTGCCCTAAGATAAAAATTGCATAAAATAAATAAAAAAATACTGAAATACAAATACACTAACTTTTAATGTCAAAATTTGAGTTTTATTTATTTTTTAACGTTTGCAATGTTTTTTGTTAACTTTAAGTACCTAAGTAACACTATAAACATGTTTTTTTTTCTTTTTCTAGTAAGTACCTAAGTATATCATATTTGTACTTTAAATATATAATCTACTTTCTGCATATTACTGTAGTGTTCAAGTGTGTAAAAACTACCTTAATTTGTGATTCCTACTCATTATATGATGTGAGCTCAAGATTTTTTAATTTTTTTTTTCTAAAACTATCTGTGGAAATTTTTAATTAGCATAGGATTATCCATAGTCTTATACATTTAGTTATTTGTCTGTTAATTTCCCAAATACAATAAAATAAAATAAAATAATTCATACCCTTTATACATATCTGTTTCTTTTATAGTGAGTGTAATATTTTCAGAATTGCTTTAATTCCTGGCTTTTATTAGCTTCGTAGGTAAACGTATTTACTGAATTCAGATTATTATTAACACGTTGACTATCAAGTTATCATACACCTAGGTACCTACACAAAGTATGAACACAAATCAACTGTAACAAACTTCCACACCTTTCGATCTTGTGAAATTTGTTTTCTTACAGGATTTTTCTAATCTGCCTCGGCATCGTTTATATTGATTATAGCGCTTCTCCCGCCTAATTTATATTCAGCTTGTGTTTTTTCATCACGCCCTGTGCTTAATATCGCAATTTGTACTGTAGTTGGCGTAAGCGAGGGGACTTGTCACCTCCTGGTCTCGGACCCGCCGTCTTTCTCTTTCCAATGACTATTTTATTACCCGTTTACACATAAACAAGAAAACTTTACGACCGTTTTTACATTTACAAATCAGTCATGGAATGTAATAAACGAATTATTATATGAAGATTGAGGACAACGTATCCGTAAATGAGTATGATTATGAATCGGCGCTCTCTGATTTATATGATCGGTGACGTCTGAAGACAAAATTATGTCCCATAATGTTTCTCGTGTTGGATGCCGCTGATGATAATGATTGGTTTTTTCTAAGAGATGTCGCCAGCGCGGACGCAGGGCCGCCGGCCGCGCATGCTCGCTGCTCGCTGCCGCCGCGCCGCGCCCGCATTCGTTATAATTATACGCGACTAGCTTTACTGACTACCTACTGTCTGTGACTACACATATTGCTAAGAGACGAATTTTGACAGAAATGATGAGCGGTTTTCAAAAGGCAGTTTAAAAAAAAAGTTGTACCTAAAAGACGGCTAGATGTCGTTGTTCAACTAAGTACGTAACTTTTTAAGAAAAAAGCAAAGGATGAAAGGAGTCAATGCCAATTTTTGACGTTGTTATGGCAATCTACTCCTCTTCAGGGAGTAATTTTTGCCAGTGTCAAGTGTTGAATAATTAAGTGGTATACTCAGCTGCTAGGAAAAATAAAAAAAAAACTACATGGTTGAATAGTGCCATCTTCTTTTTGGCGTTGTGAAAAGCCCTCATTACAATAGATAGGTACATAGTTGATGTTCTTAGTGGAACTGCAGCAATCGCTGGCTGACATCTGCCCAAAGAGCAACACTTTAGGGTTACATCTGCCTGCCTACCTGAGTAGTCTTCGAAGCTTAGTAAAAAAACACATTGACGCATACATTTTTATCAACGCCATCTATCGAAAGTACAGTTTATTTTGTCATTGTTAAAAGTCCTCATTACATTAGATAGGTACATATTTGATGTTCTTAGTGGAACTGCCTGTATAAATAATATGATTTTGTATTTGGACTACTTACTTATAAACTATTATTGCTTAAGTATAATAAAGATATGTTTTTCTTACTTAAATTCCGTTTATAAATTCCTTAATCAGTTTTAATCGAATAAAAACAGTGGCGCCATCGATCAATTTGTTCCAAGTAATAAACAAAGAAAATATGTCTGTTATGGGAGGAATTTGGCTGTCCCCAAATTTCTTTTGCTACATCAATCAAAATCATACCGATAATGAAATCATCATTTGGGTGGCCATAGAGAAGTTGGTTCGCAGAATTCCGTCTCAGGGCCGGGATGAATGTGCACCGATGTCATTATCACATTCCTGGTTTATTAATTAGCTGTTAGGAGTCCGCTGAGTGGGATTCTAACGAATAAAACCCCAACTACAGAAAGCTGGATGTCCAGGAAAAGTCTGAAGCTGGATGCACAGAAAACGGTATTTTATTTTTATTTTACTATTAAAAATTATATCGATCTTATCAAGAAAATATTATAAAGTACGTACATGGTGAGTTCATGGTCTTTTGTGACAAATCAAGAAGAACGAAAAATGAACCTAAGCCACAGAATATATAATAGTACTTACGTCCTAAGCCATGTAGAAAGATAAAACTTAGTCATAAAGTCATAATCCCTACTAACCCCTACTAATATTCTAAATGCGAAAGTTGATTACGCTTTCACGCCTAAACTACTGAACCGATTTTGATGAAATTTAGTACAGAGATAGATACCTTGGGAAAGGACATAGGCTAATTTTATTCAACTGTTGGGCACGGGTCTCCGCCCGCACGATATAACCTATAGCCCACGCGGGCGATGCTGCGGTCGGAAATCTAGTAAAGTAAAATAAATGTTTTACGTTGAAATTTTCTCTATAAAAAAACAAAAAACCGACTTCAAAAAACCTGCCTCTAAAAAAAGGAAGAAATAATATACAAATCATTAGATACGCATTATCATTGTTATAATAAAACACGTCTATTAAAGTCGGGTGGGGCTGGAGAACATCTTCCTTTTTTTATTCTAAAAGCCCCACCCGACTTCAATTGACGTGTTTTATTATAACAATGATAATGCGTATCTAATGATTTGTATATTATTTCTTCCTTTTTTTAGAGGCAGGTTTTTTGAAGTCGGTTTTTTGTTTTTTAAACAATTTTTTTATTTTTTTATTTTTAGTGTAAGTACCTTCTGCATTAGGTAGTGTAGGTATATTATTTAGGTAGAAAAATCGGCTCAGCCAAACGTGAGATAATCGCGGAGAAACATACATACATACAAACTGAAAACTTACCTCCTTTTTTTGAAGTCGGTTAAAAAGACTACACAACGGTATCCCTTCCCCAACAAAAAAAATCATCTAATTCGGTTCATAAATAACAAAGTTGTCAAGTTAGTTGATTTAATATCATAGTATTTTCAGGATTACTTGTAAACTACTGAACCGATTTGAAAAAAAATTAAATGGGACCATCTCGCAAGAAAACTCAATCGAACAAAAAAAAATTATCGAAATCGGTCCATAAATGTCGAAGATACGCGCGATCAACGATAAAAAAAAAAAAAAAAAAAAACATACAATCGAATTGAGAACCTCCTCCTTTTGATGAAGTCGGTTAAAAATCGAAAAAAGTTGGTTGAACGTGCATTCATCTTAACAAGTTATGACAAGTAAAAAGTAAAGTAAAGCTTAAGGTCACTTAGATTAAAAAAAATGTTATAAGCAAGTACCCAAGTTTTAAATATTTGTTTTAACAGTCGTTACTTTTCAGTTTACTGAATGAAAGTGCTTATCATTATTAATGTCGTTAAAACGTTTATACGAACTATAAATAAGAATAATCACGTTTCCTTCCTCGTGAACCTCATCAGAACTTATAATTCATTTGTTCATAAGTGCATGCAACATGAAGTTAGTTGCTGCACTATTACTCTGTGTATCCACATATTCACTAGATGGTATCTATTTTAGTGTTTTGTTACTATATATTTTTAAAACTCTTCGTATTATGCTTGTAATGAGAATATTTTTGTTTCAGATACATTAGAAGATTTCCGAAAACATTATGGTCTGAGTAATTACCACAATTGCAAAGAATATGCCAGGATCTTTAAATGCCTTACAGCGTGCAAAAGCATCGGCTTTCAAGTATTCCGAATGGACAGGAAATGCAAATGCACATGCCATGTGATGAAAACTACCACTCCGGTTCCACTCTTTATGTGGAGAACTAATGGTACCACGAGGAAATTGCCAGAGACATTTAGACCACAACTTTATCACGTCGTAGGTACATTGTTTCCAGCAACCGAGTCCGAAGAAACAGAGACAGAGGAGGATAACAAGGATAATTGTACCATACCTGCTTGGGCGATTACTACTACAGGTGGTGCTAGTAATGATAGTGATGCTAGTAATAGTACTGATGCTAGTTCTGCTTCTGGTGCTAGTTCTGCTTCTGATGCTAATAATCCTACCGATGCTAGTGAAACTACTACTGCAGGAGGGGAAAGTGAGTCTACATCAGAAGGAGATAAAACGACCCAAGAAGCATCGACGGATGCACCTGCGCCGTAAGCCAGCACTTAAGAAGAATGAAAACTACGAGTACATTAAAACCTATCACAAGCTCATTTTTCTTATGCAATAATAAAATATGTGCTTGATTATTCTTCTTTATTTTAAAATTGTTCCCGTCCACGATTTCATCCGCGTGAACATGATAACTGCAGTGCCCCCTAGCGACTAAACACCATAACAGTTATCTAAGAACCATCGCCGATAAATTACAAACTCATTACTAAAAACCTACAAGCCCATTACAGAAAACCGCATCTAAAACGGTCAAATTGTTCTCGAGAAAACTAGCAACATTGGTGTTTGCGCACAACATCTCACCCACGTCTCACCCTAAACGCATATACCTACTTCTCCGTTCCGTGTCACGAGTAAAAATTACATAAAGGTAACATGACATTAATAATCGTTCCTGTCCGTAGACATGGTATTATAACGTTTAATAAAATAAAACCGGATATTTTAGATAAGATTTGAGCAAGAGATTAGTGGCACTCATGAAAGACATTTCAGACATGTTAGTTTACTACAACTTGCACAATGAGGATCAACGAGGTTTTTTGTTAAATATGTAGAGTTTCAGTCACATCAAAATAAATTATTTCAGTGAAAGAATTATTGAAATTGGACCAAAAATGACGAAGATAGAGCGATTTTCGTGTCGCATTCTCAAAAACGCTCCCCAATTCACGATTGGCTGATGACGTCGGCGCCCGAACAAACACCTGCGCTGCACGGCGCGGCAGGTGTTTGTTCGGGCGATCGTGGCACGTGACGTCATCGCATGATCCGCAAGGGCCGGCCGTGTTTTTTAAACTCACTTTTTAAATCTTTAATAATTTTGACATTTCTTGATGGATTTGAGAAATTTAAACAGAGATTTACTCAGATATTGATATTGTATTTGATGTGATATACAAAATTGATATATTTAATTGTCGTGTTGATCCTCATTGTTTTGATCCTCATTTTGATTAATATTAATATCAGTTTACAGAAAAGTCCTACACTACTAAATGTGTGACTATATTCACACACATTCTATCAATTACTAAAAAAATTTATTTTGCAGCTAGTTAAGGCGTGTGATGTCTATAAAACGAGTGGCTCTGTGAGCTGATGACCTCGCTTTACAAGCACCCATAATACAAGCTTTGGTTAAATTGGAGCTAGATGGCGCTGTGGCGGTCCAAGCATTTTTTTATTTTGGAAAATTTCGAAAAACTGGCTTGCCCGCGACTTTGTCCGCGTGGACATTCGGAAAATCGCTATGGAACCTTTGACCAAGATAAAAAGTATCCATGTTTCACCACAGGCTATAACTATCTGTGTGCTATTCCAAATCCGTTCAGCCGGTTTTACGTGATTGAGTAACAAACATCCAAACATTAAACTTCACATTTATAATATTTTTAGTTTCCGTTCCCGTTCTCATTCCTGTTCCCGTTACGGTATTATTTTTCCAAAAAAAAATTCAGTCCTTTACGTGTTGAATAATGTCCACCGTGTCGTGTTGGACCTTAAAATAAATGCCATTTTCGCAATAAACATTAGGCTCATAAAACCTCAATATCGACATCCATATCAATTTGTTTACTTATTTGTCTTTAGAAGTACTCATACGAAGTTTAAAGTTGAAATGTTTATTGAATATTATTTTTCCATACAAAATATGAATCCCAATTCACCCCTTTAGGGGTTGAATCATGGCACCGTGTTGGACTTAAAAATAAATGTAATTTTCGCAGTTTTTAAAAGTACTCTTACGAAATCTCAAGTCGAAATGTCTTTTAATAAAAAAAAAACCATACAAAATAAGCCCCATTTCACCCCTTTAGGAGTTGAATCATGGCCACCGTGTTGGACTTCAATTTAAATACCGTTTTCATAATTAACACCCTATGAAACCACAATAACGACATCCATATCGATATATGAAAAAAATGTAGAAGTACTTCTTAATTTTAATTTAAATAATGTTTGCATAGTTAATGGTTGAATAGGCAGATCTTTTAAAAATCTCCAGTGTACCCTAATCAAATGCAAAAAAATCATATTCAATTCTATGGGTTTATTTACCCCATCTACCCCTGAGGGGTTAATTATCGGAAAATCACAAGATACGTGTTTGCTTTTATTTATTATTATTTTTTATTTATTTATTTATAATCAGGCAACAATGTTCCATAGATACATATCTGAAAACGTAATTTTAAATGTTGTTAGTTTTTAAAAGTTCTCCTACGAAGTTTCACGTCAAAATGTCTATTAAATAGAATTTTTTCATACAAAACATGAATCCCATTTTACCCCTTTAGGGGTTAAAACATAGCCACTATAATAGGACTTAAAAATAAATGCCATTTTCGCAATCAACCAACATCCCATAAAACCTCAATAACGACATCCATATCGAGTTTGGCCTTTACCCATTTACCGCTTAAGGGGTTGATTCTTAGAATTTTACGTAATACATGTTTGATAATTTGTTTAAAGAAGTACTCCTACGAAGTTTCAAGTCGTAATGTCTATTTAACATTTATTCCATACAAAATTTGAACCCCATTTGACCCCTTTAGGGGTTGAATAATATCTACCACTTAAAAATAAACGCCGTTTTCGCAATCAACATCCCATAAAACCTCGATAACGACACCCATATCGATGTTGGGCTTTTTTACCCCGTTTACCCCCTAAAGGGTTGAGTTTTGGAAAACTACGAAACACGTGTTTACTTATTTGTTTTTAAAAGTACTCCTACGAAGTTTCAAGTTGAAATGTCTATTTTTTTCCATACAAACTTTGTATGGACACAAATTTCCAAAATCCCTTCTTAGTGGGTGATTACACTATATAAAGTATCTATTTACAAAATTTCAAGTCTGTTCAGTGGCTTGGGATGGGCAATAGTCTGTCAGTCACCCCTTCATCACTTTTATATAAGAAGAAGATGTGAAAGTTTGTGGGTTTGGTTGTTTAGATGTTTGTTCCTCAATCACGTAAAAACTACTAAACGGATTTGGATGAAATTTGGCACACAGATAGTAGATAGCCTAGATTAAAACAAAGGATACATTTTATCCCGATATTCTCACGGGAACGGGAACCACGCGGGTGAAACCGCAAGCGGCCGCTAGTCTACTAGCCAAAGTAACATTAGCAAATCTTCGTTATCGCTTCGCTTTCGAAACATGTATGGGATTGACATAAGGCTTCGTTAACAATCTAATTTTAAAACGTCAAATCCATACATGTTTCGAAGCGAAGCGATAACGAAAATTAGCAAATGTTACTTTGGCTAGGGGGGCCGCTCACAAAATTTAAAGAGATTCGATTGAGAAATGCTACCCGTAGAGGACAACAGGGTGCCTACTGCCATGTCTTAGCGCAGTATTATAACATTCTTACCATGCTATTTCGTACCACGACCTTCATAAAGTATGATTATTGTAATAATGTTTCCGTTGGAAGTTTTGTGACGTCATCGTTCAATCGTTCACTTAAACCGTACCACGACGTGTCTTTTGACAGCTAGCATTATTGTTTTTGTGTCAAATATTGAGAAATTTTGCAGTCTTAAAAAAGTTGCTTTTTCTCGACGGAAACAAAACTATTTTGAGTTATTTTATTTAGAAATTGGAAATTGCGTCATAAACAGTAAGTGAAACGTTTTTATACATATTGTTCTTCATTGTGAATGTAATATTATAGTTATTATGTTTCATTTCTATTTGATAACAAATACTTGTTTTCGGAGGAGCTCGGTGGCGCAGTGGTTTAGCGCCTGGCCCAGCGATTGCGGAAGTTAAGCAACGTTCGCAAGGGTCAGTCATGGGATGGCTGACCAAAGATTATTATCACGAGCTCCTCCGTGCTTCGGAAGGCACGTTAAGCCGTTGGTCCCGGCTGCATTTGCAGTCGTTAAGGTATTTTTATTTCTCTACTAAATCTTCTATTCTACTTTACTGACGCTGTTTTTTACTGAATCAGTAACTGGTTTATCGAGCAGTATTAATTTTAGGTTGCAAACTACAGTCAAAATATGGAAAAAAATTGTTCAACCATATCCTATTTCAGGTTGGAGCTTTATGACAAAAACTTTCATTTCTGGCGTCCTGAATGTCCTGATGGTGATGATGAAGATCCAACAATGCAGCTACCATCAGAAGAAACTTATTTGGATATTAATAGCCACACAACTCTACCACCTCTAATAAGACTATGATAAGCATTATTTATCTTAGTAAGTAGGTACCTAATCATAGGAATATTTTATTTCTATAAAAAATGTGACAGACCTCTTAATGCAATAAAACACTTGTTTATAATATTGTAATCAGTTTTTATTTACAATCCCTTCTTTAAAGTTACACAACATGACACATATTGAAAATATTTTTGATGCTAAGGGCACATAAAAATGGTTAAAATTATTTTGCAATATCAAATATGTTTTAGCAAATATATACATCAATATATTATATCAAATAATTTAAAAATAAATATTGACAAATCATATTATATCCAATTTAATAAATCAAAGCATATACAATATAACTTTAATTTAAATGTAAAGAAGATAACTAAAGTAAAACACTTAAAATTTTTAGGTGTAATTATAGACGAGGACCTTAATTGGAAATTGCACATAGACAACTTATGCAATAGAATAAATAGATTCGTTTATGCCCTTAAGCGAATAAAGGATGCAACCAACAAAAAAACTGCTATTTTATCCTATCATGCATACATAGAATCAATCCTACGCTACGGTAATTTATTATGGGGTAACAGTACGGATAGAAATAGGGTTTTTGTTGCTCAAAAGAAGTGCATCAGGGCTATATGTGGCATGTTACCTGACCAATCCTGTAAACCGCTATTCAAAAGTCTTGGATTGTTACCACTACCTTCGCTTTACGTTTATGAAGTTGCCGTGTTTGTCCACAAAAATTTAGGATTGTTTAAAAAAAAAAATAACTTTAGACTAAGAGACCCGGATAGAATGATTTTTAATGACCGACCAAAGTCGGCCAAATATCTGAAAAGTTGTTTATGCATGTGTGTAACAATCTATAACAAGATTCCTAAAGATATTAAAATGCTAAATAGTAACATGTTTTAAAATAAATTATACAAATGGCTGACTGAAAATAATTTTTATGACATTAAATCTTTTTTAGACAAAGTTGACAATAAATTATGACATGCAATGTATTTATAAAAAGGGTTATTAATAATTCGAATTTGATATTTTTTGGACATATTTTTTAATTTCTTTTGCTGTGAATTGACATTTTATTTCAAATCTTACTTGTATATTTGCATGCTATTTCTATTGATGGCGAAACATGTGAACCATATTACTTTGTACCACCTTTCATACCGTGTTTGAAGCAAATAAATATATTTATGATTTATGATTATGATTAGTTAACCCAATAAGCCTTTCGATATGTACCCTTTAACAAGCCAATTTCTGGTCTGCAAGTAAAAGGCAAAGCTCAGTTGAGAATATTCTTAGTAACTCTATGTGGAGTTTGAGTTTCTTGGTTTGTTTTATTTTCTAATGAAAGTGGAGTAGGAACAGTAGTATTCATCTCAGATTCAACCACATGAGATACATTACTGTCCATGCAGCATGCACACACTGCTATCTTTTACAAGCGGCACTATGTCCTCACAGCACTGAGATGTTGACGGCATCTGCATTTCAAAAAGCTGTTTCTTTCTGAGATTCCGGGACCCGGGACTCTAATCTATCTTTCTTGCAACTGCCTTTTCTGAAACCGGTTGTATATTCCATTGAAAAATAGATGGAACAGCATTTTTCTTAAGGTATTTACGTTGATGATCCACACCTAGAACAAAAAATTATGTCAACATTATTATTGTTCCAAAAAAGAATTTCTATTATAACTGATCTTTCAAAATATATACTTTTTGGTATTTCATTATTAATTTAAACAGCTTACCTGTATATTTACTGCTTTTTTCATAGTCATTGTCCACAAAATGTTTTGAACATAACCTCTAACTAGGCTTCAGAATTAAATTGACACGGCGTATGGCTTTAACCAACGCCGACGAATATTTTTATCTTTGGGAATATGATGTACTCCAATTTCAGAGCATTTTGGTACAATACAGCGAGTCATAATATTATTTGGAATTGTTTTCTTCCATACACCATATAAAATTATTATGTTTTGGGAACTAGCTATGCTAGCGCCACTTTGACAGTTGCCAACCCCTTGTTTTGGCAATCTACTTTCCTCTTGGAAGTAATTTCTGCCAGTGTCAAGTGTAGATAGCAAATAAGCCGTAGTGATGGCTAGCAGGGAATAGACAATTTCGCAACATCATTCGTTCTTTGGAAGGAATAAAGTATTATTACTTTGTGCAGGTTGTGGTACGAATTTGAATAATCTTATTGTAAGCTTATAACAAAACGTTCATAAAACATGATGGTTTTCTAAAAGGTGATGGTAAGCCCCCAGACGGACGGCCGTACAGACATACGAAAGCATTTTTGCCCAAGCTTAAGCAGAGATGCTTTGCTTGCGATTCGCGATAGCTCGGTCAAAAGTTTTTCAGTAAGTAAGGGCTGATTATTACATTGCACGTGTTATCATGTTATTGTTCAATGCTTTTCTGTTTAAAAAGCGTTTCTGTTGTGTTTATTGACAGTTTTATGAACTTCTTATTATTACGGAATTCAATTTCATGCCATGTTAAAAGTAGCTAAATGGATTTTGAAGTTGTAAACGATAATCGATTATTAAGTCGTAAATTTTTATGGATATAATGAGTAAGTAAGTACTTATCTCAAACACCTCACATCAAAATTGGCCGGCACATAAAATGAAGACAATGAAAAACAGAAATTGCATATGTTCATTTTATCCGCCGTTTGCAATTAATATGAAGACTCTTGTTATTTTATTTTCATGGTCTGTAGCGTTTATATTTCACAGCAGTATGGCATCTTCTAAAGAAGGTGATTCTATAGTAGGTAAGACTTTAAATTTCTTTAAAATTACATTATATCATATAATATTTTATTATTAATAGTATATCGTTTGAAAATTATCTAGTAATATTTGTTCGCAGTTAGTCTTGCTGAATTATTAGCAACTGATAAACCTACAAGTAAGTATTAGATAAAATTAAACAATTAAAAAAACCCGTCTGCATCAAAAGACAAGTCCCCTGAAAAGATGGAAACAAGATTATTAAAGGCAACATAATAACATGCAGTCGGAGGCATGTACAAAAAAGTGACATTCTGAATGATTTGAGGTCTATGCCTCCGACTGCATATTATTATAATGCCTTTAATATTTAATCTTGTTTCCATCTTTTCAGGGGACTTGTTTTTTGATGCAGGCGGGTTTTTTTCCATTTATTTTTTATTTATATCTTTTTAGTTATTATATATTACGGTCATGATAATAACTTTTTGAAATCCTTAGCCCATTAATTTAACACCCATATATTGAAGTATTCTCAAAAATTGATTTTTTTCACTTTGTATAATAGCACCGTACCTACAGCCGCCATGTTGGTTTTTTTAAACTCAACTTACTTAAGAACACTTGGGCTGTCAAGATAAATCTAACGATATCTTATTCATAGAAGCCGTTCAGCCGTTTGAAAGATAATAATATGAGGTAATAATAGTAGATTGTTATACAAGACGCTAAAAGTACCCATTGCATACGAGGTATTTTTATTCCCGAGCTTTAGCGAGGGAATAAATAGAAACCGAGTTACAATGGGTTTTAGCGTCGTGTGTTACACTATACTTTTCACTACGATTGCGAGAAAATAAAATACAATATTAAATAGTTTATACCTACTTACTTACTTCCGTAAACGAATCCACTCGTTTTTTTTTCCTCCACTTCATAAACTTTTTGTACAATATTTAAATAAATGATTTGTGCTTGACGGCAGAAGATTAAAATTATTTCTTTCCGATTACAGTCTCACAATTCAATCAGTTTGTAATTATAAAAAAATTCTAAAGATTTCGCGCCATGGTACCTTTTTAAATTTCTGCTGTAGCAGCTAAGCAACACAAACACGCATTCTACGATTCACTCTGTACACAGAGTATAAATAAGTCTATGATTTTACCGAAGAGATGCTTTTAGTTCCATTTTCAAAAATAAGAATGAGAAACTGGGGGCCTATTACGAAACTTGGTCACGATAGTCGTCCGCAGTTCGTCGGTTATAGTTATTACAAATATTTTCAATGTAGCTATCGTAGTCCATAGTCTATTGAACGAATAATGACGGATCCACTAGAGAGAAACTGTCAAATTTACGCAATCACTTTGCAATATCGCATACGCAAGTGCTTTGCAATAGGAATCAATCAGAACGAAGCACGGACGCAGCCGCGTGTATCGCATTAAACTTTTCGTAATAGACCCCCAGTATTAAGTCGAGCGAGTTTTTATTCGTGATTATGAATAAAAACTTTTTCGTTTTAGTACGCTCATTGGTAATAGACAAACATTAAAAAAGAAAAAACTTTATCCCCTAGGGCTTATTATGCTATTTTATCTCGACTCTTGTACGTTACAATGACGCACTTTTTGAGCAAGAGGAGTGAAAAGAATATTACATACAAACATACAGACTTACAAACATACATAATACGCGCGAAAAACTGTTGCAGTCGGGTAATAGGGATGATGACTAATGAATAAAATAACGAAATACTAATAAAAATCGTAAACATATTAAACTTTTAGAGTAGCTTGTATACCTCTTGGTTTTATATATTGCATATTATTTATTTTATGACCCTTCAAAGTTGGGTGGACAAGTCCATTTAAAAAGTATAAAATTTATTAAAATAAATGATACCTTTAATTAGTCCGTAAAATGTATAGCAAATTTGTCTAAGAAACTAATTTGATAAACACAATATTTAATATAGCTGCCGAACAAATTTCCTACGCGTTGCATACAAACTCTCAAGCGTGACGTCATCATTTAGTAGCCGTTAGTATGGAGCGTTTTTGTGCGAGTCCATTTGTGTGCATTTCACACTGTAATATCTCGGGCAGTTTTCATGCTAGCGAATTAATTCTTTTACCAATGTTTCTTTTTTTGAGAGGTAATTTATGTAACATAAAATAAAAAAAGTTGTCATCGTCCCTATTAGGCATAACAAAATATAAAGTGGGGGCCACATTATTAAGGACATTTGATTTTAATACAAATGAGGTATCTTTGAAGCCTTACCTTTCTGCCAAGTGTTGACCGAGCTGTGATCTGATAATTGCAGGAGATAATAAGAGATGTAAGGATATGTTTAAAAAACCCGCGGAACTAGCATCCAAATGAATGTATGGAAATCCTGATACTGAGAACTCACATTTCTTAGAATGCTGATCAGATCAGTACCCTTAGCACGAACAGCTATCGAGAAAAAAAACGCACGTAAAATTACTCGATAGACAATTTATTCTCTATGGAAAATTTCATTTCGCTTATCGGCGATAGATGGCGTTGTACAAATTTCCAATACAAAATGTATCTATCGAATGATTTTACGCGAGTTATTTTTTTCGATAGCTGTTCGTGCTAAGGGTACAGTTCGATGTATATCTGCATCTCTTCCATTCACTCCCTGGATGGCCATCATCGGATCACAGCTCGGTCCATCCTTAGCGGTGAACCAGCAAGGCTTCAAAATTAAGTACCTACCTGTTTGTATATGAAAATCGACTGGCGTCCTTAATTATGTGGCCACCACTATACAACGTGTTACAATACCCCAAAGCCGAATATGGTAGATAGGGACCATCAAACTTAACAATTTTTACTATTGGACCAACTCTAAAATCACGATAAAAAATTTAGCTGTTTTTTAAAATTTGAAATAGTTAAAGATGACGTTTGTCCAACTATTTTGCTAATAAGAAATAAATAAAAAATTAAATATCTTTTTTACAACAGGGACTGAAAAGGGATCTTAAAATTTTTAAGTGGGGCGACTAGAGCATGTGGGGTATCATTTATGAAAGAACGCTGTTTGCACGTTTTAATTTTTTTTACTTTTTTTTAAGCGACTTTTCGACTTATGATGAAAAATGTAAAAAAATACCTTCCCCCCCCCCCTTATCTCCGAAGTTTGCAAAGAGAAAAATCTGAAATAATTCTATGTGATAGTAGTTTACGTAAAAATTACAGGAAAAATAAAACGATGTCTCAATACAACACACTTTTTTAGAAATTCAAAAACAAACAAAAAATTAATCAGTTCCTCTACCAGTCAACAGATAGCCCTGACCCAAGAAAAATTAATTTAGTTCCACTAACGGTCAAGAGATGGCGCTGGACTAGTAAAAAAAATTGTTCCACTTTCGGCCAAGAGATGGTGCTGACCTAATACTGCAATAATAATTTTATTATTCTACAGCAGGCTCTGCAGTGTACCTATTTATTATGATGGTACGGAAACCCTCGGTGCGCGAGTCCGACTTGCTCTTGACCAGTTTTTTATTTATTTATTACCTTAGTATAAAAATAGCATCGTGAATGCCAAAAATCAATAACGTTGTATGTAATGTATTATACCTAAATTGCACTGTGAATGTATAAAATACTTATATAAAAAAAACAATTCCGTTGCTGCCATACAGCGAGCCTGGGATAGGAGAGATAAGTCAATAGTTCGAACTCTAGTAAGACGTAACATACGAAATTTTTTCCACATCGATATGGTAAAATCAAATTAAGTTCATCTTCCTAACAAATTAAAGAGTGATTAATTTAACTTTGCCAGCCTCCGTCGAGTGACATGCATACCTATTTTCATGGTGCCATCTCTGCCATCTCTGAGGTCCTGGGTTCGATCACCCGCTGGGTCAATTTATAAAACAAACTTTTAGTATACTGTCTATCAGTTCTAGGTGTTTGTGGTACATGGTGGAAAATAATCTGTTATAAGTAATTAAATTTAATACATTTTCTTTCAGCCACACCTAAAAAAGCCCTGCGTTACGGATTTCATCGAACTAAGGAATGTCAAAATTTTAAAATGGCATTTTTGTGCGTCCAAAAATGTTTAGATCTTGGTTACGAAGTAGCACACTCGGATAAAAACTGCGTCTGCACATGTTACCGTAACAAAATAAAGGGACAGTATATGAAGAAAAGTAATGTCACAAAATGGCGTTTGGGAGCGCCTACGACGAAATTGCCTCTTTGGGGTCAGACTATTACACAAGCTAAAGAGTCGCGTGAACAGCAAAATGTTTATGACAGTGAAGGGGATAATGCAATCCATACTAACAAAGGAACTGCGAGTGTGATAAATCCTCTAGCCAACGGAGGAGCCGCTGTCAAGGGTGAAGCCACAGTCAATGGTAATGCAGCCGCCGATGGCATAACTGCAGCCGATGGTGGAGCGGCAGCCAATGGCAAAACGGCAGCTGATGGTGCTAGTGCTGCTAGTGATGCTAGTGTTGCTAGTCATGATAGTAATGCTGGTGAAACTACTGCTACAGGAGCAGCTAATGGTGAAACGGCAACTGATGGTGATAGTGCTTCTATTGAGGCTAGTGATGCTAGTGATGCTAGTTATGTTAGTGATGCTAGTGATGCTAGTGACGCTAGTAGTGCTAGTGATGCTAGTAATGCTGGTGAAACTACTACTGCAGGAGCGGAGAAAAGTGAGTCTAAACCGGTAGGCGGAGGAGAGACAGCAACAGAAGCAGCGGCGAAAACGGCGACGAAAGCCAGCACTTTAAGAGAATGAGACCTACAAGTATATTAAAACCTACCACAAGCACATTTTCCTTATGCAATTATAAAATAAAGATATATACCTACATGCTTAGGTCAGTCTTTATTTTAACCTTGTTTCCTTCCGCGTCTTCATCTGCGTGGACATTCGAAAGGTCCAATCCTTATTAAACTATCTGTTTGCCATATGACATCAGGCAGAAATTTCTGTTTTTTTTTTTTTCAAAACTATGACTTAAATCATATAGTGGGGTCTACACTACACAGTACGCACGGCATAGATGCAGTGCTATATACGGCGTTGGATGATCGAGGAATAGCTTTAGGGAGTGTGAACCTTCTGAACAGGGAGTTATATAATCTTTTTTGTATCGATATTTTTTTCTAAAAACAAAAAATGATAGAGGCGCGTTAGAGTTTTAAAGGGTATTTAAAAAATATCAGGTTTAGTTTAGATCTTGGTTGCGATGTAGCACACTCGGATAAAAACTGCGTCTACATGTGTCCGTAACAAAACAAAGACGCCTTATATATAAAAAATGTCACAATATCTCGAAATTGCCTGTATGGGCTCAGACTACCCAAGCTAAAAGCCAGGTGAAGATAAAAATCCGCAAATGTTTATGGCAACACCACCGGGTGTAGGTAAAGGTATTAATGCAATCAATCCTAACAATAGAACTGCAAATGGTAAATTAACTTGTGCCAATACTCTCGTTGGTGATGACGTAGTGCCAACAGCTAATAGAGGAGCCGCAGTAGGCAGCAAAAGTTAAGATGCTGCTGATGGTAGAACGGCTATTACCAAAAAAATTACTCCAGCTACACTTGAGCCCCTAGATCACTAAAATAATTTATCTGGGCATTAAATAAGCGCAATTTCATTGTCATTTTTAACAAGGTAATTTATTAGTAAACCTATTAAACAAGGAATACTGCTGTGCTACCAACACCCGCAATCCACTACTAATGATAGGTTATGATGATGATGATGATGATGATAGGTTTAAAATATTGTGGAAGCTTAGTAATAAGTATTTGTTTATTTTGTAGATTATTAAAAAAATATTAAAGAATAGGTACCTACATTCCCTTGTCCTCACACATTACCAATAGTAGAATGATACTTAGTTTAATTAAGCAATAGAACATAAATCACACAAATAGCGAGTAATATGGGGCATCTACGGGTCGATATTCAGGTCGGTTTGGTGGTAGATTTTAGTCGATCAGCCCCCCTAGCCAAAGTAACATTTGCAAATTTTCGTTATCGCTTCGCTTCGAAACATGTATGGATTTGACGTTTTAAAATTCGATTGTTAACGAAACCTTATATCAATCCCATACATGTTTCGAAAGCGAAGCGATAACGAAGATTTGCCAATGTTTCTTTGGCTAGGCCCTCTGGGCTTTAATTGAAAATCGCTTGTAAAATCGAATAGCAAACCTAATTTTAATGTGGTGACGATTACCGATAAATAGCGCTATTCGACTAAAATCGACCCGTGTAAATGCACTATTAGCTTAGAACTTTTCGCAATTATTAAGATTTGTGATATCTTGAGGGACTATTTGTACGTTTGACATAATTTGCTGATTATGTCAGTATTTTTTCATTAAGTATTTCGTATCCGTACTACCATAGCCTTATAACGCTGAGATAGTATCAAATGTGATGCGAGCGGAATATTTACGAAGACTAACTGGAATAATTATCAATATATTTTGCTTAACGGCCACATTAGGGAAATAACTTCCTCCTCTCATTTAATATTGATGCTGATATACGTTCTCGGCTGATTTGATGCCTCGAGAATTTCCTGAGTAGGATAGTTATATCCTACTGAATCAACACTGAAGTTAACGGGTGCAACCAGCCGTTAACTTTGTATAAAGTCTAATGGGGAATGTCCCAAAAACCAAATTGGCTATATTTTTTAATAGGTAGGAATAAGCTCCCTTAGTAATAGAAAAAAGTTTCATAATTGTCGGTTGCGTGAAAAAGAAAGACTTCGACTTCAAAAATGTACAAAAGTAACAGCAGACTGGAGATTATACCTTTGCCACCACCTGCATCAACCATAACTTTATATACTATATCTATGACCACAACACGTATTAAAAAATTAAGTTTTGTCATTTTTTGTTGAAACTTTTTGAATACCTACCAAAACTTTTTTATTAGCGGTGCTTTATTCATGTTCTGTGGTCTGTGGGTGCCATAAACTTAATATTCCAAAAAATAAGTTCATGGTAGGTGCAAAGCTAATTTTGTTTTTTATTGTTAGAAGACTCAAAAGTTCATATCATAAATCAAAACATTTCTGGCCAATATTCGAAATTTGAAAATAACAATGTAGATACATATTACTTAAAAAATCTAATATCTATTCTGTGTTACCGGCTGTCAATGCCTGAGTAAGACGGGCTTCTGTTCGGGACGAAGCCGGCGTTGCTCGAAGCCTACAATGCAAAAAATTCCCAGATTTTGCAGTTCCCGCAAGAATCAGAGCATTGAAAATGAATTCAAAAATTTACAAACAAATCAAATGCAAAATCCTATTATTTTCTAAGTGTAGATTTAAAGCACCCGCTGACTGCCTCCTGCCTCGACGCGGCTGAAATATTATTAACCGATTTACAAAAATCCAACGAATGCACTCTGCTTCCGCATCTTTCAATGCCATTACCATGACAATCGGTCAATAAATCATAGAAGCTACATCACTTTTATATATTTACGGAAATACCCGTTTTTCTACAATTCCAAATCTAAAGGGACCACCTACAGGTCACAATTTATTACCCGATTTTCTAAAAAAGTTTTCTATTTCGTAGCTAAACTAATACCCTAGGACCCTTTTTTCATTTTTTCTTAAGTCGGTCGGTCAAAAAAACCAGAATTTTTCAACATTTTTCAAACTTCCAAAAAAAGTTACCAACCGATATTCAAAATTCAAACGTTCGATAAATTCCTCAACTTTTGGTACTATTCCTATCTCGATCCTTCCAAAATCCTCGGAGCTATGGCTAAAAATACGTCTCAGGTGATTTGCATCTGATAACCATTTTCAATGGTTAAAACCTACGTAGTAAATAATCCACACCTCATATTCTCTACTTCGTATTTTCAACAAAAAGGAGGCATTTTGCTACTATGTATGTCATTATGCAATTTAGTCATAATAACGAAGTTCGGAATATGAGATGTGGACATACATACATAGGTTTTACCATTGAAAATGGTTATCAGATGCAAATCGCCTGAGACGTATTTTTGGCCATATCTCCGAGGATTTCGGGAGGATCGAGATGGGAATAGTACCTACCAAAATCTATACCTTTTATATCTTTATCTTAATCTTTTTTTGGAATTATGCAAAATTCCGGTAAATTCAAGTAAATTCGGGTTTTTTGGGGGTTGTTTGTTTACTAAATTGTAAATATTTCGGAAAAAAAACCGACTTAAGAAAAAATTAAAAAATGGGTCCTAGGGTTTGGCTACAAAATGGCTAAAAAATTTTGAAAATCGGTTAATAATTAATTGTGGTCCCTTTAGATTTGCGATTGTAGAAAAACGGGTGTTTCCGTACATAAAAAGTGTTGTAGCTTCTATGATTATTGTCCGATCGTCATGGTAATAGTGTTAAAAGATGCAGAAGCAGACGAGAAGTGCATTCTCGTTGGAATTTCGAAAATCGGTTAGTAATATTTAGGCCGCGTCGAGGCAGTTACGTAATAGTAGTTTATGATACTGATGCATAATGAGGGGTATTAAAACATGAGTGTGTGTTTAAAAACCGAGCCGTAGGCGAGGTTTTTAATAGTATCACACGAGTGTTTTAATTCCAAGTTATGTGCAGTTTCATACACTACTTTATCTACACTCATACATTTGGGATTGAACCTACTAAATAAAGATCAACGTTAGAAAAGACAGAGAGACTTTGGTTGTATTAGCTATGTACCTACCTTGTAATAAGTCATTTCCTTAGCTGCATCTAAAATAATCGACTGCTCACAAAATTTCAGGAGAATCGTTTGAAAAATGCTATACTACGGGACACTTCGCGCTCGCTCGGTCAAAAACAAACAAGAAACCATTCTGTTCGATGGTTACTTGTAACTAATGAATATAAGTCAATGCTTCTAACTTTATCTCCACAAAGTAAAGAGTAAAAAATAGCGATTGTTTCCACAGTGCGTTCGCTTAAGGGAGTGTCCACGCGGGCCCGCGGGAGTTACCGTCGATATTCATATCGACGACGTGACGTTGTGATCGAACGTTTATTCATACTTGCAAAACTTCGTATTATAAAGAACATTACTCATCGACCGGTGTTGTAAGTAATGTTTTGAATGAGGATTATTTTATGAAATTTTAAAATTGCCGATCGAAAGAAATGACTCATATTAAAGAGCTTTTTTACTGTGTAAACATTTAGAACGAAAAACTTTATTAAGTACCTACCTATGATACTTAATAAGCATCGCCAATTGATGTAATTATGGTTATAAATACTCGTGTAACCAAAGATGAAAATAAAATATTGTTTAAATGAAGATAAAAAAAAGGATCATTAAGTTGTTGTTACGATGCCTGCTGTCTTTATGCTTTCAAAAGTGATTTTAGTCTCAAATCGGACCTGCAAAGATGCTATTCGACATAACATAGCATAGATGAATAGACGTAAAATTTTGAAGAAAATAAGATAAATATCCGTAGTTTTTTTATACTTGGATGTATACAAGTGTGCGGGTTCCACAAGTAGGGTACGCAACCGAAAGTTTTCATGCAATACCCGAGAGGCGATCGTTGACTGACGGCTATGACGTATCGATACGATTTTTTTACCAATAAACACCGAACATATTTTTGCTTTTATGTCAATATATCAATTTCTTTTATCCTCTCCGACATTTTTGGTAAAACTATTCTCTCAGATACGTTTATGAGTATTAGAAGGGTAGCGTTTCAGTAGGTCTTAAGGTGAGGTGTTTTTGTTACTTATAGTATAAAAAATTTCTTATAAAACCTACTTAAAATTACGGAAAAGGTGAATGACGATTTTACTTATGGATTCCATTCCATAGATACCTTAGTAAGTCCCAGATTCCCGATCAGGTTAATTTAAACTAGCTAACTTGTTTTTTTTATTTTTTGAGTCTGGGTGCAAATGATTTAGTATTGATGATTTAGGTGCTTTCAGCACCTAGGTATATGATTATTAAATTACTGATTATTATTAAAACAATTGTATTATCAACTATTGAAACATATAAACACATCTAAATCTCCTTCAAGTGACTATTTTCTTCAAAACCGATTACACATCTCAATAATAGCTCCAATAAATATTTTAAGCGGTATCATAAAACAATAACTTTGATATGAAAATCTGCGTGAAGAATAGCATAGACTATATCTATAATAGAGTCTGTCCATATTCATAGCTCTGCCACTTCGTCACCGGGGGCTGAAGTTATAAATCTCGCGATGACCCTCCCGATTCATGCACGATATGGGTCATCTGGGGACGGACACAATAAAAATACGCTGTCAATATTTATTTAGGAGCTCCCAAGATATGGGAATTTTTCCGGTACAAATGAGTTTGAAACAGTTTTGGTATATAGAACTAAAAGTGGAACAATTTTTTTAGCTGCAATTGTCAGATAAAAGCAAAATAGGTACTTTAGTTAGGCGTTTCCTTTTGAATATGCTGGACTATAGTAAAAACACTTAAGAAAAAACATAAGTTTCAGTCAAGTATTAATTTGCAGTCATAATAGTAGTTTATGATACTGCCACATAATACCTAGTTATGTGCAGTTTCATACACTACTTTATCTACACTCATACATTTAGGATTGAACCTACTAAATAAAAGATCAACGTTAGAAAAGAGAGTGAGACTTTGTTTGTATTAGCTAGGTATTACCTTGTAATAAGTCATTTCCTTAGCTGCATCTAAAATATCGAGCAGAATCAAATTTTCTTCACATTTTAAATAAAGAATTAAAAAAACCTACGAAATTCAGTACAAAAAAATGTCAAAATTGTAATCAAAAGTTTTTTTGTAAAGCTCTAAAAATGGCGCGCATTCCATTAGAAAACAAATTATGAGATCAGTGCACTTTGTTGCGTTCAGTACCTACGCTCCGAGCGCAACTGAAAGCTCTAACGGTGTTCCAAACCTTAGAGCGTGACTTCCGGTTGTAACAACTTTCCCGTTCCAAACGTCAGGGCGTTGCAACTTTTTAACCATCAAAATCGGTGGTTGAAAAACGCTGACGTTTGTCTATAGAAAAAATGTCAATGTCATTTGACATTATTTTGTATTTTAATGTTTTTAAAATATTCATGGTAGCTCCTCAGAAACAGATTTTATTTCATTTAGAATAAAGGAAAGTTTAAATTATTCGTTTTCCAAATGGAAAACGAAGAATTTGTACTATTAATGTCATTTAAAGTTCTTAGTCGTTCCGAACCTTAGAGCCAACAACCAAACAATCGCACTCTAAGCCTCTGAACGCAACCCTGCAAACTAATCGCACTTGTCATCGATCACCATGGGAAAATATCGTTGTTTTTTTTTAATATCACGGCACTGCCTTCTTCTTGGATTTGCCCTGTATCGTAATGAGAAAAAAAGTTATTTTATGATTCAGTTGACTGCATCGTAATGAGTTTTTTTTTTAATTTTTCGTGTCCACGAAAATAAAGTACGTGTTTATATTACCTCTTTTGAATTCATATTTGGAACATTACGTTGTGAGTGTAGATAAACATATTAATATATAAAGGTTGCAAAATTTTCTACGTAATAAGAATAAATTATTATTTCAACGTATTTTTATTTAAATAATACCTATATACACATAATACGTCCTGAATCCGCCTTGAATCCCTAATCAAAGAATAAAAGAGAAAATATAATTACGCGCACCAAAATGAATTTATTTCTGAGAGCCCGTAACAAAGAGGAAAATGTCTTCGGAGGATAAGTCGGCTAATCCGAAAAGCATACTTTGATTAAAGATTGATTTATTTGTAATAAAACGCTTTGGTCTCCTTTTATCTGTTCGCACACAATCGAGGGCGAAACAAGAGAGGAAGGCAAACAATAAATCCACCTACATGAAAATTGCAGCAACTTTGTTCATAATGCCGATGGAGGCATCATCAAAAGTTGGTTCGGTTCGCACCCTCGCGGCCATTCGTGCAGAGATTACCAATAAATCCAATACGGGATAATTGGGCGGCTTAATTCTGTTCTATCTTTCTACTTAGTTCAGTCGTCAGAATGTGCCAGCTCAGGCCCCCTGGGAGGTCCAGTCGGGACTACTGACACCGGCGGCTGCCAAACAAAAATAGTA
Source organism: Agriphila straminella (assembly GCA_950108535.1). NCBI lineage: Eukaryota > Metazoa > Arthropoda > Insecta > Lepidoptera > Crambidae > Agriphila > Agriphila straminella. The sequence goes on from OX467308.1 coordinate 11,499,058, forward strand.
CTTCTACTATTCCAGTAAAATTGTTTTTCTGTTGCAAATTATGAAATAAAGCAGAATCCAAGCCAAATGAAGAAAGTGGCACGGTTAATGAGGTATTTTTAGATTTCTGGACAGTGATAAAAATTTGCGCCAATGACGTCTGTTAACTGTTTTGCTTTTCTATGCGCAAAGTGAGTGGCAGATGACGGACGTAGGTGTCGTTTTCCCTCGTATAATGGATGAGAATTATGGAGTCAAGGGGTGGCTCGGATTTGATATTCGCATCAGCAGTGGCCCTTGGGAATGCTGTGACGTGACTCAATACGCGAGCCCTGCGATTGACGGTCTTACAAACATTCAGATATGGGAAATGCACTCGGCTAAATCGGTTATGTGACTCTTTTAATACCCAAGGCGCTGAGATTTTTAGGGGACTCATAAGTGGGTGCGACAGCTGAGACTTTTACTTATTTTCCTAAGTTTTTTCCTACCTTTGCAAATATATATTTTTTTTCTTAGATATAGAAATAATTAAAAAGTAATTATAAACAATGTTCACATTTTACAACGATACTCACTGTGTTATAAATCTACGTTTTAGTTCCCAAACAAATACCAACGCAATTATTCAACATTCACGTAGAAACGAACTTTTTAAAAACATTTCACCCCAATGACGAGTTAGAATTAAAACGTCAGTCAAAGCGAAAAAATCCCGTTCCGAAAAATTAGCGAGCAGAATTCCAACAAATAATTAATCTGGAATAATCATACAAAACGATGCGAGCGGGATGCCCGGCCATTATTACCATTCATTTCAAATCAGCCGTGCGGAGGCGGAGGGCGAGGGGGCAGCGCTCGACCTGAATAAGCATACATTTTCCAATCAGGCCACGTATCATTAAACTCGCTATTAAATTCGACTTCTTCCCTCCGAATTATTATCTTGCCAAAAGATCCACGAGTGTGTAAGTAACTACCTGTCTATCACTTCCGCCCGCTCATCCAAATTTATAAGGAGGAAAATTCGAAATTCATAGCGTTTTTCGACCTAAAATTTATTGTGTGGTGAGCATTCATGAGACGGAGAGGAAACGCGAATGTTTCGCTTAGAACTGAATACTTTCATAAACACCGTCATAACATTCATGCTTAAGACCTTTTACAGTAATTACTTGGCTTCTGCTCCGGCCGGGTGAATTAGAGAATTAAAAATTTTATAAAAGAAGTCTTGGTTTTTTCTTGCACCGGTCGTCTGTATGGTTTACTTATAGCAGCGCTTCACTCTGAATGTTGAATATTGAATAATAGCTTGCAAACATTGCTATCAAAAGAAAGAAATATTTTTGAAGTGTTAACTTTACTGAGTTGTGTCTTTGTAAATTATTATCCCAAACTATCATAACTTTAGGTGTCAGGTAGTTCTTTTGTTTATTGCTGATTTTTCATCAGCACACAATCTTGCATGTATCATTTTGATTCAAGGAGAAATAAAAACTTTGTATAATATAATTTATGAGTTGCCGACATAATGTTGACGGGTGGCATGCAGGCACGCGCGCCTGACACCTGACACGAAGTCACCCGACCTCCCCTACTTATTAAATTAATAACTTCAACACCATCATTATCCTTCTAATTGGAGGGGTGATGAGCTCTTTTAACACATTACCTAAGCGTTTAACTCGCGTTTTATGAACTGTGTAATTAATATTTCCTTCGCTAGAAGTCGAGTATTAAGTTCGAACGGGCTGGAGTTTCTTTGAAAACTTTGGGGAATCACTTTTGACTTTATGAAGTCATAAAATGATTATGTCAGGAATAATAAATAATATTAGAAGCTACAAGTTTTTTTTTTCATTTTGCTGTTTATTGTATTAATCATAGATACCTACTTTAAATGATACTTCATGTTAAAATTTATTTAAAAAAATAAGTAGAATACAATAAATAAAAATGAAAGATACATATATAGCACTTATTTGACCATTGAGGATGAGGAGGTCAAAAAATTACCACCAAATCTATGATTTGCATTTATTTGCAGCCCTCTCTTTTTGTTATCGCAAAAGCCAAAACTTGTAAGTTTAGTTGCGGTTGCGGACTCAACGCCCGTAAGCGCTATCGCACACGGGCAACTTTTGTCTCCGCAACTTTTTTGTCTCTCACTTGTATGAAGAGTTGCCGATGTGATGTGTGATGTGATTGATGATGTGAGAGACAAAACAGTTGCTGGGCGACTAAGTTGCCCGTGTGCGCTCTCCCTAATAGAAAAAGTCGTTCTCCACCCGTTATTATTTAATCTGTTTGACGACCTTTTGTTAACGGATATTTATGCTTTCCCTCATAAATATTTAATAAAAACTAGACGTAATTCAAAACCCGCAACAAATCGAACCTTTGTCACAACCGACGACTGGTATCAAAAAGTAGGTACAAAATTAACGAGACGGTAAAAGTAAAATATTCTAGTTGTTTACAAACATATCATTTTGCTGCCTTGCTGACGCTCCCGGCTAAATTTTACTTAGAAATTCAAGAGATATAATTAAGAATTTCGCTGAGCGCAATAATTTAGGGATCTTCTAATGAATGATATCAGGTTCCAAGTAATTAACGCCAAAGGCAGAATGTTCTTCTTATAGAATAACTTAGTAATATTAAGCATGATAAAATTTTGTATTTTGCATTTTCTAAATAATTATATTTAGAAATAATTGTTTTATTATAGTTTTCAGACACATAATATCGAGCTAGGTTATTGTTTTCATATCTGATCACACTCTTATCCTATGTGTTTGTCTATGGATTTCAATTAATATCCACATTAATTTCTTTGCTGTGTTATTCTAAAGTTAAATTAAATTATGATAATTTCAGATTTTTCAAAAAAACCGTTAAGATTTGTAATTATTTGACAGTAAACTTCCCAACATTAAAAATAACAAAACACTTGTTCTTGTGACATAAAAACAGTATGTACCTAAATCTACAGAAAAATCATTTCACGATTAAACTAAATAAGTGTCTATACGAATCATTTATGGGCGAAGCAGTTTTATAAATCCATCGTCTAATTGGCTGTAAACATGATATTATACATTAAGTGGATGTAATATGTAGTGAAGACCTTGACGGTCGGTGTGTGTTTCGCTGTCGAGGCCCTACAATCGCGAGCGTGATACAAATATACACATAATTTTAATGCCGGGAAGCATTAAAAGTCAGGGATCAAATGCCTTTTAATACCGTACGAAGAGGCATAGAGCCGCCTACTTTATATTACGTAATGATATAATATTTTAATCTGATTTGGTTGTTTTTAATTTTGTATTGGTTAATAGTAGATTGTTATACAAGACGCTAAAAGTACCTATTGCATACGAGGTATTTTTATTCCCGAGCTTTAGCGAGGGAATAAATAGAAACCGAGTTACAATGGGTTTTAGCGTCGTGTGTTACACTATACTTTTCACTACGATTGCGAGAAAATAAAATACAATATTAAATAGTTTATACCTACTTACTTACTTCAGTAAACGAATCCACTCGTTTTTTTTTCCTCCACTTCATAAACTTTTTGTACAATATTTAAATAAATGATTTGTGCTTGACGGCAGAAGATTAAAATTATTTCTTTCCAATTACAGTCACACAATTCAATCAGTTTGTAATTATAAAAAAATTCTAAAGATTTCGCGCCATGGTACCTTTTTTAATTTCTGCTGTAGCAGCTAAGCAACACAAACACGCATTCTACGATTCACTCTGTACACAGAGTATAAATAAGTCTATGATTTTACCGAAGAGATGCTTTTAGTTCCATTTTCAAAAATAAGAATGAGAAACTGGGGGCCTATTACGAAACTTGGTCACGATGGTCATCCGCAGTTCGTCGGTTATAGTTATTACAAATATTTTCAATGTAGCTATCGTAGTCCATAGTCTATTGAACGAATAATGACGGATCCACTAGAGAGAAACTGTCAAATTTACGCAATCACTTTGCAATATCGCATACGCAAGTGCTTTGTAATAGGAATCAATCAGATCGAAGCACGGACGCAGCCGCGTGTATCGCATTAAACTTTTCGTAATAGACCCCCAGTATTAAGTCGAGCTAGTTTTTATTCGTGATTATGAATAAAAACTTTTTCGTTTTAGTACGCTCATTGGTAATAGACAAACATTAAAAAAGAAAAAACTTTATCCCCTAGGGCTTATTATGCTATTTTATCTCGACTCTTGTACGTTACAATGACGCACTTTTTGAGCAAGAGGAGTGAAAAAAACTTTTTTGTTGGTATTATTATATTGTTATATCTGGATCTGATCTGGATGACGGTTTTGGAGATGAAATTTATTGATGATTAAACGAACTTACCTGTAAGTGAAGTTCTATCATAATTATACGATGGCTTCGTCCGAAGAGATTAGCATAGAATAGACACAAATAACACTTGTAGTAGCGCGCAGCGATCGCCATTATTGCACTGTATTGAGAGTACGTCGGGTGTTCGATCCCTTTGCCTCGTTCTCTTTTTTTTTTTTTTTTTTTTTAAACAACTGTCATACTGACACCTCATACCTTTACCGCGCTCTAGCTGTCATTTAGTTTAGAGTAGAGATCTACATATTTTACGATTGGGGCTGGGGCAAACATTTTTCGGGCGGGATGCTAATCTCTTCGGACGAAGCCATCGTATAATTATGATAGAACTTCACTTACAGGTAAGTTCGTTTAATCATCAATTATACTCGGCTTCGTCCTTTGAGATTAGCATAGAATAGACACAAATAACACTTGTAGACTTTTAGAGATAGAATCGTGAAATATGTACTAATCAGGTACTATTAAAGAATAACTATTTGATCATACAATTACTTTTATTATTTATTCACAAATGAAAATAATAATGAAATCGATTTTATAATTATTAGGTATTTGGGTTTTACAAACTATTATTTATTATTGCGTTTGCAAAAGATACATTGCCAGAATCAGATATATTCAATGGCCGATTATAAAACTTAAAGAAAACATTGGAGGATGGACTCCATCCAGCCGTCCTCCTGATGACGTCTAGGCTGACGCCGAGTCGGTGTGCGTGCGAGACGGCCGCGTGCCGAGCGCTGTGCGCTCCGAAAACCGCGGCCGGCACGCCAGCGTCCTGCAGCGTGCTGCGAATCCATCGACTCAACGTCTGGCTCGAGACGACACCATGTTTACGTTTAAAACTTATAAACAAGTTCTTAATATTACCACGCAGTGGTGCAGTTCGATTGAGATAATCTTGCAAAACTCTTCCAGGGCATATTTCGGGTTTGTCGTTGTAAAAGGGCAAAATCAATAAAGGCTGTGGGGAACCAAGACGAGAATGTTTTAAAATATCTGTTATTTTAATAGAAATACGAGAACCTGTTATTGTTATGTTTTGAATATTTATTTTTGAAATTGTTTGCACCCTGTGCGCTGTGATTAATGCTATTAAAGTAATTAATTTTTTGGACAAAAGTTCTAAAGAGATATTATCGTGAGGATAACATTTTTCTAGATATGTTAGCACTATGCCTGGGTCCCAGGTTGTGTCGTATTTAGGGAAAGCGGGACGTAAACGAAATATACCCTTGAAGAAACGTTTAATCGCTTGATCGGATCCAATATGATCTCCAATAATTAGAGAGAGAGCCGAACGGCAAGTATTCAAGGTGCCGTACTGAGCGCCCTCGTTATATAAATCAGTGAGAAAACAAAGGACTTCTCTTACAGATGCATTAAACAAATCAACTTTTTCCTTAATACAATAATTGTACCATTTTCTCAGGTATACATCGTACTGTTTAATTGAGTTTACTGACAACGACGCAATCATAATGTCTAATGCTGCTAAAGGAGTGTTTCTTTTCATGAAGGCTGACCGGATAAGATAGCGGCAGCCAGGGTAATTTTGGTGTGCATCTCTCGACTGCTGAAATAAGGAGAAATAATTGGGTTTTCTTCTGGTTTAAATAACAATATTTCTGAACAAACTAGGCTTTTAAAAAGGGGAAACCAGGGCTGTGTAGGCCACATTGGCACTATCACGATACCTCTGGAGTTATCATTTATTATTTTGCGTAAGACTTTAAGAATAATTGAAAATGGCGGGAACGCGTAAAAGAAAAGTTCTTTCCAACTTATTGTGAAAGCGTTAACTGTATGCGCCTCTGGGTCTCTGTGCCAGGAGACGTATTTATCACATTTGTTATTAACCCTGCTGGCAAACAAATCTATATGTGGTGTTCCAAATTTATCAACAATGTGTTGAAACACTGAAGGTGAAAGTTCCCACTCAACATCTGGGTGTATTCTCCTTGATTCAGCATCGGCTTCTTTGTTATCACTAGAGCTAATATAAGAGGCGTATACGAATAAATTGCGAGCTTCGCACCACTGCCAGATTGACTTGGTAACTTCTGTCAAGTGTGGGTATTGTATGCCCCCCATGCGGTTGATGTAAGAGATAGCAGTTGTATTGTCAATCCGTAATAGGATTTGACAGCTACGTATGTTTTTAGCAAAAATTTTAATACCAAAATATGCGGCTAATATTTCCAAATAGTTGATGTGCATGGTACGCTCTTTTTCGTTCCATAATCCGCTAGCTCTTTCATCACCACAGGCCACACCCCATCCCGTATTTGAGGCATCTGAAAAAATCTCCATTACATAGCTATCGGTTTTTATTTTATTGACAGACTGGGGTATAGCTTCTTGCCACCATTTTAAATCTGGTAAAACACTAGAGGGGATAGTCATATACTTGTCATAATTATCATCAGGTTTTAAGTTCAGAAATTTTATTCGTTCAAATAATTTCGTATATAGCCAGCCATATTCTATGGCTGGACATGCCGAAACAAGCAAACCCACAAAACGTGCAAACTCCCTTACTTTACATCTGTCAGTTACAAGAAATTTCTCAATTTCTTTTTTAATTTTGTGAATTTTTTCAGACGGTAAACTAACATGGAGATGTTTTGAATCTATAATGTAACCTAAAAACAGGCAATAGTTTTTTGGCGTAAGAATACTTTTTTCTTCATTTAGAATGAAGCCTAAAGAAGTCAAAAGAACACTAGTTTGTTCAATATTATTTAAACATAGCTCATAAGAAGGTGCGACAAGAAACCAGTCGTCTAAATAAACAGTAGATAAGTAACCAGCAGAGCGAAGAACCTTAGCTACAGGTTTCATAATTTTAGTGAATACATAAGGTGCAGTGCTCAAACCAAATGGTAAAACGTTGAATTCATAAATATTTTGACCCCATTGAAATCGTAGAAATTTTTTAGAATTTGGATGTATTTTTACAAAAAAATATGCATCTTTTAAATCAAGTTTGGCCATGAAACAATCTTTAGAAATTAATTTTAAAGCTGTCCTAAAATCTTCGATTTTAAAATGCTTTGTGTCGATAAATTTGTTTAATTTCTTTAAGTTGAGAATGAATCTCATTTTTCCATTCGGTTTGGGCACTAAAAAGGTACTAGACAGGAACTGGCCTTTGCATGGTTCACATTTTGAAATGGCCCCACTTGACAGTAAGTCAAAAATAGCAGCCTTGTATTGTTCTATTTCTTCCTTAGAAAGGTGCCGGTCGGGAGGTATTTCCGTCTGAAATACTGGTTGAGAAAATGGAATTTCGTAACCATGTATATAGGACAGTACAGTCGGATCACGAGTTATAATACGCCACTGATCATAAAAATGAGATAATCTACCAGCATAGTTTACCGGAGCAGACGGGGAAGATGATGACGACGTCCCGGGCTGTGGCGCTAGCGTCGACTGCGCGTGCTCCGCTGACTCTGCGACGGCCTGGATGAGCTGGTTTGCCGAGTCTTCGGTGGTTTCGATGAAGCTGGCTCCTTCGGCTTCGGAGGCGCTGTCTGCTTGCGAGGAATTTTCCAGTTTTTTGAAGGATAACCTTTACTCGTTGACGGTTTCGGTGCCGGTGTTGCTTTAAGTTCTGCCCCGGACTTGTGAATTGCTTTAGCCGTTTTTAATGTGTCGGCTAACTGTTGCCCAAATAAGGAACTGTCGATCTTGGAATTTTGAAGTGTTTCTTTCATTTCCTTTTTTACCGAAAATATGATAAAGTTACGTCTTGTTATTGAGTAATTATGCTGGCAATCGCATAATATACGGCCAGTGTCTACTAGTAACCGAAACAGGTCAGTATTCTTTTCTTTGTTTGAAAGAACAAGATTGATCGCTTCTCCGAGACTAGAGATAGCAGACGCCAACAACGCTTGCTTTGATTCAATGACCTTGTCACGTTTTATAACCATCTCTGATAAAGCAGCTTTGGTTTCAGGGTTCAGGCTAGGTGCACCGATCAGTTTACAGTTCTCTGGTATAAGGTATTTGTCTGAGAGACCCTTACGGTCCTCTTTAGAAAGACCCGCTGTTGCGAGGTGCTCAAAACGAAGAGCGATGTCCTTGTGAATATCTTTTCCGAAGTTATTTATTTTTGTAGGATCGGTGCCAAGGATTTGTAAAAAATCAGAATCTAACTCACATGTCACTTCATCCAGGTTCTCGGGCATAATGATATTATCCCCTTCTTGAGTTAAATTGTCCAATTGGATATCACCTGCTGGTGCGTCCGAGGCTGAGGCAATAACTGGCTCTGTTTCTGTTTCAGGACGCACAGGGCTCGGTGATGCGCAGTCTGAAAGACATATGGCAGCATTAATAATGCACAATTCAATAATCTTACATACTTACTTATATTTACACAATTTAAGTAAAATGTAAAATTATGTGTTCAGTTTTGGGAAAAACTTTATAATCAGGTAATATATTTTTGAAATGTATGATTAATATCGACATGAGACAATCCCCAAAAATTGCCCACTATGTCATTAATTAATGTGAACTGTTACTAGAGAGGTAACATATTGGTAAGAAACAGCCCCACAAGCTGTTCACAATACCACTCACAAAGTAAACGCATATTTTATGCGGAATGCTACAGTGAAGGGATAGCCCCAGAAGCTACCCGCTACACTAACACATTGGCACGAGACAGTCCCAAAAACTGTCCACAATACCACTTACAAGGTAATCATAGTCATCATAAAGGATCACATAATAGTTCTATGTGAAGTGTTACAGTAAAAGGGGTGTCCTTAAAAAGGACTACCTGCTAAGTATACTGTAAAAAGGTACAAAATAGCCCCACAAGCTGCCCTCAAACCTTGTTTCAACAATTAAAATTTATAATTTTGTTACAAAGGAAAATAAATTCAGGTAGTTTTACAACTACCTGCAAAATATAAATCGGGTCAGAGGGTTATCTTTGGGGCATATTTTTTGGAAAATATCCACTTAAATCAATTCATAATACATGACTAACCGTTAGTTTCATACTGTCGAGCATCCGAATCCTGCGACGCTGAAGATGAAGAGGAAATAATTCTGACGCGTCGACGGCGGTGCTCACTTCTTCCTCCATGCGTTTCGCGCAGTTCTTCTTCGAGTTTTCTTAGTTTTCTGCTTATTTCTTCATAAGAGGCCTTACGTTTAGGCATTATAACTTTTATTTTAACTTTTATTTGAAAAAATTATGAGAAAGTGCGTAAATGGCAGAGCACTGAAACGCGAATGGCAGCTAGAGCGCGGTAAAGGTATGAGGTGTCAGTATGACAGTTGTTTAAAAAAAAAAAAAAAAAAAAGAGAACGAGGCAAAGGGATCGAACACCCGACGTACTCTCAATACAGTGCAATAATGGCGATCGCTGCGCGCTACTACAAGTGTTATTTGTGTCTATTCTATGCTAATCTCAAAGGACGAAGCCGAGTATAATTATTGTTAATCTTTTGGGTTGATGATGGCAAATAAGTGTTTGAATTAAACTTAAGTAAGCTCGTTTTGTGTATAAAAAAGGTGTTTTTTTATTATTTCAGTACAACCTCATTCGTTGTACCTACCTACCTAATAGAAATGGAAAACACGAAAAGCTCCGTAATACAGTACCTATATAAATTTGTATTAAAAATAAAACACCTTTGTTTTTACACGACTGCCCAAAAAAAGGAGAGTGTATTGTGTTCAGGGTGCATGTTTGTATGTATGTATGTAAGTTTCTTTATTCCACTATAACTTCTAAATGCCCAAACAGATTTGGATGTGTGAGGTATCGTTAGAATCCTTACATCACCCCGAGTGATACTTACAATAGTTTTTTTAAAGTCAATATTATGTTGGCTGCATTGCATGGCTCCAAAAAAAAATTGTTTTCTTAAAATTAAAATTATTAAATTTCACAATATGGGCATCAAATGAAAGGCCTTGATGAGCACATTGCAAAATTATATAATTTGTCACTAAAATATGTGAAATAAAAATTAATTATTTTCAAAAATATTAAAAACACGACTGCCCTGCCAAAAACGAACTAATTAGTTAAATAATAACATATGTGTCATTGCAGTCGGGGGACCATACTGTGGAACATTTTTTTATAAAAGGACCAATGTATTTATTTCACTTTTTAGTTCGTTTTTGGCAGGGCGTGTATTTAATATTTTTGAATTAAATTTTTTTCGGACACTTTCTGCAGGTTCATTGAATTTCCGAAGTACATGTAAGATAGAACGTTTTTCATAGTATAAACAAATATTTGGAAATCTCCATGGTGTTTTGTTTAAAGGACGAAGATATGATTAGAGTGCACGCGACCGCCGAAGGGTAAGCTCGCCTCCTACGTCGCACTACTAATCACTTCTCATATTCTTTATTGAGGAGCTCGGTGGCGCAGTAGTTTAGCGCTTGACTCAGTGATTGCGGAGGTTAAGCAACTTTCGCAAGCGTCGGTCAAGGGATGGGTGACCAAAATTTCGAAAATTTCAAAAATCTCGAGCTTCTCCGTGCTTCGGATGGCACGTTAAGCCATTTTTTTTTTTTCAAAAATTATTTATTTGTGTCTATACATTTTAACAAAATCAAATTAACGTTAATAACCACATTAGTCAAAGACTGTGTCGCAGCTATTAGCGCCCACCTCGAACTTATAGAATTATAACAGTAAAACACAAAAATAAATTTGTTGAATCTAGAAGGAACTTACTATGTAAAACAAACTTTCTTATAAATGCAAATGAAAATTAGTATGTGTGTGTGTGTGGGTGTGTGTGTGTTGTGTGTATGTGTGTGCGTGTGTGTGTGTGTGTGTGTGTGCGTGCGTGCGTGCTAAATGTTATTCGTAATGTAAAACAAGAGACTCGACATCTTCATAATTCAGGCTAAATAACCACTCACACAAAACTTTCTTACACTCGCGTTGAGATAAGCTGTAAATACGCAGTTTATAATTAATTTTATTATATAGGACCCACCAATCCGCGTTGGGCCCGCGTGGTGGGTTATGGCCCATCCTCTTTTTTCACCCATAAGGAAGGCCTGTGCCCCAGCAGTAAGGACATTAAAAATGGCAGATGATGATGATGATTCTTTATTGTAAGTAGCAGTTAAACACATAAACACACTTTAACCATTACTTTGTTTGAAATGGTAAAATAAACAGTGTGTTTTTTTGAACGGTGATCAAATTTTGTGGTGTGGCTTAGACCATCAAACTGAACAACTTTGTCTATGGGACCAACTTAATCAGAGCAAAAAAAATCAGCAAATCAAATAAGTATATTTTGGCCGAGTAGATATTGATGTTTTCTATGGAACAGCTGAATATTTTTTTGATCTGATTAAGTTGGTCCCATAGACAAAGTTGTTCAGTTTGATGGTTCAAGCAATACCACAAAATTTGATCACTGATAAAAAACACACTGTGTTATGCAGAATTATACTTTAATGAATTTGACTACCGAAACTGGCTTTCATGCACCCGTATTTAAGAAAAATACTCAAACAACACTTGCCTATGCGAACGCACTGCGCTGAAATAGAGCTCTGTGATTTGTCCGTTTGTTTTATGTATTACGTGTGATTGGTAGTTGGGAGTTGGGACGCTGTGCGTCCTCGGACTGTGTTAGAGCTCATTGTAAAATGTTTGTGATTACGGGTGTAGCTTTTCCGCGAATATCTATAGGTAGTCCGTCATTGTCCAACAGTAGCACTAGCAGTGAACAATGATTATAATTTTTAATGTTACGATTAGTCATGATTTTCGCAATTTCACTCACCCTCATAAATTGCAGCAAAGTGAATACCTTGATGAGTCGAACGGAACATCTACACACACTAACTACACACGAATATAGGATCGCTATTATCTATCATCAAATATTCAGTCTAAATCCGCTCACATATTACGCATTCGTCAATAGGGTTTGAGTCGTCACCCTTTTAATTTAGAGCCTGGCCGAGGGGTCATTAAACAATAAAGTGTTGATTAAAAGCCCCTATGCAGGGAGAGGGGAGAAGGAGGGGTTATTGCGAATAACTGCGCTTCCTGCGTACTGCTATTATTTTATCACCAATGATTGGCGCAAGAGTGTTGTGATCCGCTTGACTCAATCGATGACGCTTATTGATGCCAAGGAGAGTTCCCGTTGTTTATAATAAAATACCCGCAGTTTGATAGAATCAAGGAGTTTGTTTTTAATAGATTGAAACGATGGATATCATCTTCGGCACATAGTGCTACCTACAGATCTTCCCAATGGATATCCAACATGCAGACCCGAAGCTATAGGGTACCTAACCTAGTATAAGTAATAGTGTTTTTATTAAATGGATAGTCCGCGCGTATACCTATACAAGGTGTATTTGTAACCACTCTCCAAATTTTAAGGATGTGTTTAATCCATTAAACTGAACAACTTTCTCCATGAAACATAGGGTCAAATATGTAAATAAAATGACTTTTCATACAAATCAAAGAGATCACGTGATCAGTTTAGTATGGGATGACCAAATTTTTTTGGGTATTTCGACACATGTTTCATGGAGAAAGTTGTTCAGATTCATGGACTGACCACATCCTTAAAATTTGGAGAGTGGTTACAAATACACAATGTATAAGAGTTTCAATCTTTGTATTGTCAAAAGAAAATTCAGAATTTAGCGTCGGAATATTCCATGTACGGAGTTTGTATTCAGAGCATCAGAACGCGACGATAAGGAATATGGGGGACAGTGACGTGTTATTCCTTATTATACGAAATGTAAACGGAATGCAGAGATAATCTGGTGAACCATTTAAGGAAATTGTATACCAATCGTTAAAAAGAGAACCGTCCTGTTAACAGATTTTAAATCATTGCCGTCACCGGCCGCCATTGTAACGTCAGGTTAGTTCAGAAGCGGTCGCTCCAGCCGAACAAAATGATCTTTGCGGATCGAATCGGTGCTTCCACACCTCGCGGATCAATAGATCTCATTCAAATAATAATAAGGAGTTATAGATCAGCGCGAACGTCGGTCGGTTGGGTTGACGCGGCGCGCCCTGCCCGCGCGTCATTGTATATCGACTCCTGCCCGCATTTGAGTATGGAAATGGATATTTATTTCGCGTCTCGGATGCCCGCCGTCTGCGGTGATCGGCGAAGATGATAACGCCTCGATTTATATATTTCACTCGATGATCGGTAGCTGCTACTAAGCCCGCCATACAACTGCCAGCGCGCGTGTTCGCTTATACAGGACGTTACCTCCATCAACGCCTTAAGGATCACGAATGCATTAAAATTCCCTTTGTCTATTTTGGTGTGTGATTATTTGAGATTTTTCTCTCCCATATCTTCTGAGGTTATTACTTTGAATATTATAAAATTGTTGGATATTATTCAAATTTATGCTTGATTTTGTTGATTTTACCATCAGTTTTGTTGTTCCCGACTTATCATAAAAAATATTGAACACATTACAACTCATACAAACTACCAAGCAAAGCTAATAAAATAATAATAAAGGATGTAATATTTACTATAGCTTAATACGAAAACATAATTTGATTCGGTAATCAATATTAGTTTATTTTGCAAACAAAAAAAAATGACTTTACACCAGATCTTATTCTCAGGCGGGAATCAAACCCTTACACTTACACTTACTTACACTAACGGCCTTATTAATAAACGGAGAGTAAGTTTACACCTGGTTTAACCAAGAATTTGTCTTCGCAATATTACTCCTTACGTTTGACGTCTCAAAGCGTCATATTCCTATGCAAACTTATTGGTTAAACTTTGTGTAAACTTAAATCTTCGTTTATTAATAATGGGGTTACATAACGTATGCCACTTACGTTAAGTTAAGCGAAAATAAGTTTTGGCTAAGTTAAAACAAATAAAGTGGCCATTTCTGCTAAAGCCGCCGGTAACGATCAATATATTGCGATAGTCAATTTTTTTGTCAATGCCATTGTTGGAGCAATTGACAATCGCTTCAATTGCACGCGTAAACGATCAATTTTCACATAAATGAGCGTCAATGACGTAAAAATTAACAATCGCAAATGATCGTTACCGGAGCGCTTTGAAAAAAGAGAAGTCATTTTTAAGGCATTTTTTATGTTTTTACTATTGATAGTAACAGTTGTCTATGATGGCTATTATGAGATAGGTCTATAACATCAATCAATTGATGACTATTTTAAATCATAGAAGTGACGAGGTTCTCTATTTGCGAGAAAATATCGCCAGTTTCATAGGTAAAGACCTAATATTTAGTAGTGTACCACATAAATTTACCACAACCTGGATTATCTCTTGCACACGTGTTGTTTTACAGTCAGTTTGTGGTAAAGTTACTAAAATAACATTTCAAACCGCCTGTATGTAAATTGCATACATATAGAGTCTAAAGGTCCTCATATGTTCTCATAAATTCGGATGCTCGGTTATAGCAAGATATGGAAAGATCGGCGAAACAATAGAACAGGAGCTCAGCTTCGTCACTACTGGATTGAAGCTATATACGTGATTATCATAAGTTATATGGAATTATTGTTTTGTAGTTTTGTTTAGCCTCTATCTAGATTATTTTGAAATTCAAAGCGTTGCTTAGGTTTAGATTTGGATACTAACGGTCGTACTCAGAGACGTCAATTAAGTTTAATGCTTCATTAAAATTGGTGTTATCTCTTTCTTTTCCATAGTGATAGTATAAGTCGACATGATATTTAATGAAGCATTAAACTTAATTGACGTCTCTGAGTACGGCAGTAACTCATTGACTTTATCTAAAAATCATCACATCGCAAAGTGTGAGTTGCACCAAAACGCTGTCAAAGTTAAAGTTCTCGTCAAATGTAATGCTGCCTATTTGTCGCGTCAAACTTGTCAAAGGACATCATGCTGGCTGGCAACCTCTTTTTTTGGCTAACTTGTGCTTAACCGGTACTTTAACAAGCTTGTTATTGTTAAAATTAGATGGTGCAACTGATAACGTGATTGACAACTTAAACAAACCCTTACTTTTTTAGTTGACCGAGCGAGTGCGAAGCTTGAGCGAAGCGTCTCTGCATCAGCTTGGGCGAAAATGCTTTCGTTCGTCTGCCCGTTTGTTTGCTCAACCGATTCTCGTGAAATTTTGTGAGCAGGTACAATAATTTGTAGTTTTTCTTTAAAGAGCCAGTATTTCGAAAAAAAATATACATTTCAGCCATTTCGAATAATGTTCAAAAATGTCACAAATGCAAACTAGTATCAGAAGCAAAGAAGGTTTCAACGACACTTCTGAGAATAAAAAGAAAAAAACTAGCAAAATGCCACACTCGCCTTTCATTTGTTTATTTCAATTTTATTTTTTTAGTCGGCGGCCACAGATTCAAAATTTATAACGCGGCGGCTATGTCACGTCTCGGGTTAATTAGGTGTCGCAGGAGCAAAGGGAGTGGTATGCGCGGGACTTGCTATTATTTCCTCTAGCGCACCGATATGATACGACAACGAAGGAGTAGGGCCACTTTGAAATGAAACAAATCTGTTACCTACCACTTTTTGTTGCACAATCGTGTGTTTCAGGTTTCAGTAATGGTTTAGATACTGCCATAGGAACCTCTAGTCTGAATTATTACTTTTGAATCATCTACGATAAATTATCTTCCAAAATTTGTCATAAAGGAAATGACGATAAATTTCTTGGGATTGACATAAGGTTTCGATAAATATCGAAATTTAAAACGTCAAATCCATACATGTTTCGAAGCGAAACGATAACGAAAATTTGCAATTGTTACTTTTGCTAGGCGGGCTGTTTCTTTAGTCAACATGGGCGCTGCGGCCTGGCTTATTTCAGGCAATTTTCTGTAGCATAGCACGACAAACTATCGATAGTTTGACATTTGTGCTCGATACGAATTTGATTCACACTCGATTGTTTTAACACTGTGAGCGTCTTTTCTACCTATTTCACATAAATAATAAAAAGCCGATCATGTTCTTTAATAGTCTGGTGAACAGTAGATTATTATACAAAGAAAATGTATACTGCTTTTGAACAGTAGCTTGTGTAGCAGAGTTCATATTCCTTTTCTACTTTAACTATGAGAGCATACACGTATGCCGCACAGAATAATAATTATTCGACCTCTTCGCCGCCTCCGCGCACATTTTGCATACTTACCGCGGAGATAAAAGTATATTTTATTGAAATGTTTGCAATGTTTTTGAATACGACTCGCTAATGAAAATGGTAAATATTTAAGATCGGCATGCAATATGCTTTTGCTACTTTATAAACGTTTTAGCTGCATTTGCAATTAATATTTTTGTAAATGATTTGACATGGGTTATAATAAGTTTTCTGGGATTAGATCATTCGTAATTTTGAGGTCACGAATGGACACCAAGATTTTTACTGTATAAAAAAGTGGTCATAAAACTTGTTTCTTTTACCTGCAGGAATTAATATCACTTATTAACTGTTACACATTTCAGTTGATTTAATACTCCAGATAAAGGGCCGACTCGATTTCTCTCGACTTAATTTTTTTTATACGAATATAACCTTTAAGCTCTAAGTGATTACGACGCATTAGTATCGAGTGATAAGCTGTCAAGTATATATTATGAAAGGTTTATAAAACAGTGTCTGCAGTGAACGCATATTTCCAACATTAATTGGAATATGGCGATAACTCGTGAGGTCCAGGCTCTTCATCATTAAGATAATATGCAAATATATGGAAGAAAATCCGAAGTAAATTGTGCTGTAACATTGGGATCAGACTTGATTGATTTGAAGCCGATAGCGAGTGAGGCGACGTGAGAATTCTACATACATAATTGCTCTAATATGAGATGTAAGTGCAGCAATTATTAATGCTACTTGCCTATTGGATTTTCTATTTAATGGTAGAGTAAGTTGCTGTTAATCAATTTATGTCGTCAAGGTTATATTTTTAAGCTGATTTTGACCTTTAATTCCAGATGATTAAGTAGGCTTTGTCGGTCGTTAGACTTGTCGGTTATTTAAATGTAGTTCTAGGTTATTTTACTTTTTACCGACTTCAAAAGGTGGGAGGTACTCAATTCGACCTTTTTTTTTTTGTTTTTTGTATGTACACAGATTACTCGAAGACGGCTGAACCGATTGAAATGATTCAAACGTTATAACATCAGGTATGTTTTCAAGCTGGTCCCATTTTTTTAAATTTTGAAATTGGATGATGGGATCCTGGAGAAATCAAGGGAACTCTTCAAATATTATAGGCACACCTATAGCGATTTTGCTATTTTCTTAAGTAATACGTGCATTTGCTTTCGAAAAGTACCATTTTGATGAAGTGGAACTGATGATGAAGACCCTAGATGATCACCGGAACTATTCAATAGGTACTAAACTAAGTATCTCACTGGTGCGATACGATTACTTTAATATGGTTGCTAGGCTATTTATGTGGTTCATCATAATGCATATGGTGAAGTGGAGCTGATAGTGAAGTACCAGGAGAACTCCTCAAGAATTACCGCCCCTGCGTCGGGAAAACCAGTATTTTGTAAAAGGTGATGAGCCATTGACGTAAGACTATTGTTACTTAGATAATATCGTCGCTAAATATACCATTCTTACCTCAAAAAAGTTAAATTTAAAAAATCTTAAGATCGGGGTCTACACATGTTTTATCTACCTAAATAAACTAAATATAAAAAACTAAAGTAATTATCTACCAAATACAGAAGGTACTTACACTAAAAATAAAAAATGTTTTAAGGGTTTTTAGAATAAATAAAGAAGTTGAACTTCAGCCCCACCCGACTTCAATAGATGTGTTTTATTACAATGATATGCGTATCTAGTGATTTGAATATTATTTCTTGCTTTTTAGAGGTATTTAATTTTGAAGCTGTTTTGTTTTCATTTTCAGGTTTTTTGAAGTCGGTTTTTTGTTTTTTTTGTTGTTTGATTCTTTGGCGTAAAATATGGCAGTTCTAATAAATAACCCTAACAAGTAGGTATGTACACTAACTTAGAGGTAACTTACCCCGATTTTAGAAATACCTCATTTGGAAAGATTAGGTGTGTTATGAGCAGTTCCACGTTCGATCCCGCCTTTTCGTGGACAAGTTGTTCTGTTAAATGTATTTTTACAGAAAAATATAATGAAAGGTCATTGGGGCATTTTGTTCGGACATTTGACCTACGGCGTACACAAACGAAATAGGGCTAGGTATGTCGATAAATGTATCTGCTACTTAGTGGTAGTATGGGTCGCATTCTTGCAGGCCATGTTTAATTTTTTATCATTATATCATAGCATTTCAATAGTAAATAAAATAAAATATATAAATACAATACAAACGCGTTTATTATGCTTGTACCATATTTTTCATAATGCTGAAAGTAAAAACTTATGTTTTATTAACTAAAGTTTAATACATTAAGCATATACTCACACACATACTGTAAAATTAATTTCCTTGTAAGTCTCTTCGCCGGAAAGTAAATATTAAAATAATTCATTTAAAAAGTATTTTTGCAGAAGAAATATAATCACAGAGTTGTCTTGTCTCGTTTTCAAAACCTTTTTCAAAACATGGCAAAATACCAGTGACAACCCACTGTCAACCAACGAGTACATTATAATAAAAAGTACGTTTTTCTCCTGTTCTGTGAATCTGTATTATCTATGCTGTGAATGTTGTTTCGACTGCTATTTCTTTGTAAAACCGATTTTCTTAATTATTGCCGATTTATGTTATTATATTACCTCAAAAAGTGTAAAATGTGAGTAATAAAGTAAGTATCAAAGTGTAAAAATACATTTATTTTGCAAAAACAAACATAAATAACTTCTTACAGTCCCAAGATAACAATATTATACATGCTAATTTAGACACATTTTTAGACTTTCCGGCAACTTTATTACTATAATTTATGTCCTTTAGATACAAAGTATTAATTATGGGAATCATATAAAATTATATTTAATGTCCGTCCAAGTAAAGCCAAAGACCCTTTGAATCTTGATTATACTACTGGAACCTTTTCAAGAATGTTTGATGTCCATAACTTCGCGTGCGCTTACCGCCAACTGAATAGTTTTTAGAATATTCGAAGAATTATGAACGGCTAGAGGTTTTTGCGTTCCTCGCCGATCTAATAATGAGTAGGTATGCTTATTATTTGCAATATAATTGTGAAGTAGGTGAGAAGTTTGGGTACTAGGTTAGGTAAGTAACATATTTCTATTGTTTCATTAATACTGTATTACTTGGCAAGGTTTAAGTGTTAGTGTTTAAATTCGATTAAGTTAACTCTAGATATAAACTAGATTTAGTTAACCAGATTAAATTTAGTTAACGACATTTCTTCACAAAATACATCAGAAAACTCTATATACTTACGTCGAAAAATTCACCAAAAGAGCTAAGCGAGTCTTATCCAAGCTTTTACTATAATTACAGATAATATAATACTATATAATAATGTACGTAGGTAATTATAGGTACTCCTTTTTCTAATAGAATCTAACCAGCTTGTTTAGCAGTGACAGCGCAGAAAGGAAAGCTTTTTCAGACGAAGTTATATCAGCATGAAATTATTTCTATCTATACTTAACGAATTGATCTTCTTTGGATTAGAATTGAGTGTGTTGCTACGGTACCTACGTAATAATACTGTGGATTGTTTTTAAATAATGGGGAGGTATGTAATTGTGACTATCACACGCTTACATGAAAATAAAGATCCAGCATCAAGTGATTCCATCTCTTAGTTTATGCTAATAATAACATAAATTCTAAAACAACTAATTGTATTTTTAGTCACCTTACCCTTAAACAACCATACTTTTATATTTGCTAAAACTTCCCTCGAAACATTCGTTAGCAAAACAACAGTATTATCAATGAAACCCAGAATAATGAATAAATCTTTTAGGCAAAGACAATAAAGAGACAATTATTGCATAGAATTGCAAGCGAGGAGCACAATGCAACGACTCCTGCGCCTGCGCAGCGCCCTTTGCAATCTATTGTACGGAAATGCAGGCTCGCAAACAATTTGGTTACTGTAGTCATAGTATAAACAACTACCAGCATTTCATGGTCATACAGATCTGCTAAAAGTGTGATGTAATGATGACGCTATTGTTCTATAACAATACCGAGATTCAAAATGTGTATAGATACTTTAAACACAACAGTCGAATAGGTAAATAATATGCCACCGTCGGACGGAGTGTGTGTGAAAAAATAAAAAAAACCATATGCATAAAAAGACAAGTCGACTAAAAAAATGGAAACAAGATTAAATAAATATTAAAGGCAACATGTCATAATAACATGCAGTCGGAGGCATGCATAAAGAAAGTAACTTTATGAATGATTGAATTATATGCCTCCGACTGCATGTTATTATGACATGTTGCCTTTAATATTTATTTAAACTTGTTTCCATCTTTTTAGTCGACTTGTCTTTTTATGCAGGCGGGTTTTTTATTTTTTTTAATATATTTTTTTATATATCTCTTTTTAGTTATTATATTTTACGGTCATGATATACCTTTTTGAAATCCTTATAAGCCCTTTAATTTGACACCCATATTGCAGTATTCAAAAAAATTTTTTTTTTCACTACGTTTAATAACACCGTACAGCCGCCATGTTGGTTTTTTTTATAACGCCACCTTCTTAAGAACACTTGGGCTGAAAAGACAAATCTAACGATATCTTAATCATAGAAATCCGTTCAGCCGTTTAATTTGATGGTTGTTAATTATAAGGGTAATGTTTTATGTACGGTATTATTTCAAGGACACTACATAAGTTAAAAGATTGGTTACTTACTTATTCTGTATTGTGGAATTTGTATACACGAATGAGTGTGTGCGAGAACGTTATTTTGTGCGAGAACTTTCTAAATACAATGTGTTCAACATTAAAACAGTTTCCACTTACAAACTGGGCGAATGGGAAAGGTCCTACATATTATTTGTTTATATTAAACATTAATTCAGCCCGTAGCAACTAGATTCTCTGATGTTGTACGTATGTATATACCTATCGTTAGAGTTATAGTAGTACCTAACTACATCTGAATAACACTAAAACTTCAAATAAAAAGAAATGAAAACAACTACTATAATTTTTGACACCTTTTAATGTCAGGTAATTTTTAACATTATCTTTTGGAATAATTATTGGAATTCAGACAAGACAGTACTTGAAACATAAACCTTGATGTCATAAAGTTAAAAAAAGTGTCAAAACAAATAACAATTGCTAATTTCCTAGTCCCCCATGAGTATATGATAAAATAATAAATTGCTCAGTACACTCGGGTACAAATGAGAAGGGCGCGAGAGAATTGTACCAACACACAAAGTCAACGTCTCCTGACAAAAACAGACAGACGGCGAAATTTGTCATTGGAAAGCACGTAATGTAAATTCTATTATTACGGTCTTTTATTTTTCAATTACGGCCCCCGACCCGGCTGCGCCTCGGGGCACACTTTGTAAGAATCCGACATATTTTTTCTCGTATGGATTTTTTTGTTTTCTGTTTGTATGAATATCTAGACATTGGGTTCTCTAGACATTCCTAATTTCCACAATCTAAGCTTTAGATGATTATTCCGAGGGTTTAATGGATCTGAATGTGGATGATAAATGATAATATATAGACAAACATTACAAAGCGCATAAGTAAGCTGAAAGAGACATTTTATAATACAATATTGCAAAGAAAAACATTGCCTACTAACCGGCTAGAAAGCTGCCGACGTATAAGTAGGTAATATCCACGATTCTTCGATTCATAAAAAAGTAATTGCAGACGGTGTAATCAAAGTATAATAGGAATGCTCGTTATCGCCTCCATTAATTTGCCAGCAATGGAAATGTAATCAACACTCCATGTTTACAGATAAAAAGCTTATTACAATTTTCTAAAGAAAACGATCTGTAAATTTATACGCTATTCTTTTTTAAATTCCTCGTATTAATAAATCCTATTCTATGTTTAAATTGTAATGATTTGCGTGTTATGTTATACAAACTCATAAAACGATGTTATCACTGCTTGGGCGTGATTCAAATTTGTAAATGAAGAGCAATTACGTGCAATGAAGTCGAAGGCACGCTACGTTCGCACCGCTACGCATCGCATCGGATACGACTCCCCACAAACACTCGTTGGAAATGAAATCATTTCTATTATGACTCTGATTGTATGCACGCGATGGTACTTGTTGTCATAATAAGGATAACACGACAGCAATTTGTGGAAATGTTCTGTAGTTCTTGTTAGTAGGGTGCGATAAGGTTGATTAACTTGCTGTGTTTTGATTTGAATATCCCAAATGATATTTCAAATGATTCGAAAACAAAGTACGAGTATAATGGATTCATAGCATAAGACTAAGTAAAAGAGCATACAATTTTATTTGGAGATATTTATTTTACAGTAGAAGGCATTGGATTCACTTAAATTTTAGACTGTATATTCGATTCTTAAAGCCTACTCTGCAAAACCCTTCCTTGTTTTACGCTTTTAAAAACTAGATAATTTGATAATTTTGATATTTAAATATTCCTTGGTAGTCGTATCTAACATCAGCTCAACGAAATCGTCTGATTGTATATAGATATGGTCACGATTCGTCAAACCCATCGAGGTGTCGGCTGTCGTGCTTGTTAGCAGTAAACTTACAATCGATATTTACATTTCGAATAACAATTTATGACACAACTGCTGTTTCGATTATGTATAGTTCGGGTTATTGGTGTAAGGAACGAGATGTTCTGTAAGTTGCAACTTTCTTTTGAAAAATACCTAAATACCTAGTGTCTTTGTAAAATCAATTTGTACAATTGTACCACGTTCGTTAGAGTATAGATTAGAAATAAATAATAAAAAAAACACTACCATTTCACTTTTACTCCGATCGTTCGTAGCACAGAGGAAATAATCACTACGTTTGTAGGGTTTTGATTTACGGAATGGTTACCCCTGCAGTAAAAAGAACTAGCGGTATATGAAATAATAGACATATTTATTAAGTTATAGAGGTGTCGCAGCAGATATGTATGAATGCAGTACAGTTCGGTAAGATACGGTCGAATAGATCAAGCAGTCCATCGAGTATTGGTTATAAATCTAAACACAACGAGAACATAAAATTTTATTTGAAACGACCACTTGTTAACGTATGTTGTCCGTGTGTCACATTTCACAACTAGCCGCCCGCGCCGGATCACGTACTCTGAAATCCACGTCGAGAACATAAACTATTTACTTACTATTCAATATTCAATACGCGATTGCAAAATACGCCAAATTATTGCATTAGCAGTGAACAGGGATTCCCGATATTGTGGTTCAGCGATCGGCGCTCACACCGATATGCGGCATAAATAATTTAATAATTCGCAATACGGAATTTACCATACACAGACCGTTCGTCTGCTTCGTATTCAATATGAGTATTTGTTTCTCATACTGCTGTCGCATTGGGCAACATTCAAGCCGGCAGTCTTCGACAGGCGATAGAACGGCTTCCGCGGTGGTTCTAAGGTGTATTTTTCAAGTGCTTTTGCTGCTTTGCTGAGATCTTTTCAAATTGGAAGTGTTGATATGTAGGTGAATAAAGCACGTCTGTACATTTCAATATCGGGAACATCCGTGTTATACGCGTGACCTTGCAAATCACAGCCTGCTTTCCAAACGGCTTCGAAGAAGCCTTAATCGGCGTCTGTGTTGCGTGACCGTCTACCTCTTTATGGAATAATAACAAGATATGCTTGAAAATTACCTTTACTTCTATATTCATGTAATCTATTATAATTCTATCTTTACGAGGACAAAATAAAGTTACACCATTCTCGTTTGGTATGTTTTGGTGCTAAATTATTGTTTGAAAATATACATAGAAATTGCTTTAGAAAAATTTACAATTCCCTCCCTAGTTAAATGCGTATTTTATTATCGAATCTGTCAAATAAATACCAAGGGATAATAAAAATCGAATGAATAAATATCTTAGCAGATACTTTACATTACAGTGTGGGTCAAGTTATAATAAAGCAGTTTAACTATTCTTAAATCGTTCACAGTATTCCGTTCTCATGGTCGTAAAAGAAATTGTTGTAAATGTTGAGCGCGTGCCAGCTCGGTATCGATACCTACCATGTATCGATGTATTTCATCCTTTGCATTCTTATTCCTTGCCGAATTCCGGTGACAAGTTTGCGACTATGGGAATGGACACAATGGCCGTCATTGACCCTCTTTATGGCACCTTACTTCTAAACGGCCGGTGTGGTGGCACTAACATGACCTAAATGACTACAGCCGAATAATGTTGATATAAACAGGAGAATTACAAAGCTATGCCCTCATGACATTAGGGATGAAAAAGGTAATGATTTAGAATGTGTATCACGCTGTTTGTAAAAAGAATTCAACGGTAAACCACTGGCTATTTTTCGTCTTTAATCTCATTTATCTATTCTCCCAAAATTATGAATATTGGTACAACACAAAGAATGCACCGTTTGGATAAAATTCACTCCACTAAAAGCTTTCATATGAGTTCGTATCTTAATTACTGCAATAAAAGCATAGTTCCCTTAAACCCGTCAGGTGAAAAATGGATGGAGAAAAAATTTAATGTTCATACAGGATAGCGGAGGTAGACAAATTGACCGATGCTCAGCGACCGATAGCGGCGGGATGACAACGAGGCTTACACGTGATGATAGCCGTCCTTAATAAATTACGCTTTTATTGACTTTAATTGTGACGAAAAACCATTATTGAACATTTATAAACAGTGTCGGCTTTTGGTCAGCAAAGGGTTTTCGTCAAAAAGAGCGATCATGTTATGAAAATTATTTTAAAAGCCACAGAATTTTTTAACAATTTTTCAGAAAAAAAAAACATCAGGATGTTTTCTGATTAAGGCTCTTTCCTGACCGAAAGTAGCGCCGTGGTAAATTTTAGTATTTTTAGACGGTATCATTACATTCCCTCGTAGTCACTGCTAGAAGTAAATAGCAAAACTGCTAAAAGTGGCCATTTTTGCCACATTTGCTATCTACTTCTACAAATGAAATGATGCAAGGGAATGTAGTGACCTTCTAAAAATGCTAGAACTTAGCTCTAAAAATTCCAAAAAAAATTTTAGTAACATCCTTTTCTATTAACAACTTATTAAATAAAAACCTCTGAGGGCGCCACTTTCGGACCCAACATCTAAATTTTGGTTATTGGATTGGTTTTAGAAGGCGTTTGATGTTTCATTGTGTTCATTTCAAGTTTCAGCGTGTCCAAATCTAACATTTTAGTAGACGGATGAATTCGAACTTTTTAAGTATTCCTGAATATTTTATTTAAATAGAAGGAAAAAGGATTGAAGTAAAGGAGAAGACAGTTATGGGAAAATCTCCGGACGAATGCGCGTTTGCTGCGGCTGAGGCCGTCTAATGAGACCGTCTGCTTCCTTTATTTATGTGACAAATGTGAATTGCACCTCCCAATGAATCTTTCACGAATATTTAGTGCGAGAGCGGCGGACACGCCACGTGAATATTCAATTACACACTTTTCTAACCTGCCAAAACGTTGTGGGACCCGATAAACATGTCATAGTGAAGGACAACACATTAGGAATAAATATTGAAAGCGCTCCGATAGTTTGAACTCGTATTTCTTTGGAAATCTACCTTTCCGCCAGCTCTAGTTTACAAGTTTAGACGGTGTACGCTCAAATTTATGTTTGAAAGATTTGTTCGCCACAAATAAGGTTGTCAGCGTGTCTTATCTACGGGATCGTTAATTAATTAGAGAAATTGAGCGGCGTCGGCACTGGGGACCAATAACTCGCAACCCGCCTCGTATCATAGCTTCGTTCGCTTTTATTTATTTTTACCACTCACGTGAGCAAAATTGAATTCTAATAGCTAAGGTGGACACTGGACGAGTTTATGCAGATGACTCTTTGCTTTGGCCTTAATATTTCTTCATGCACTGAACTTTTCTAACATAGAATGGAATGAAAGTTACAAGACAGTGCTTATAATAATTAATTGAGGAGTTTAATTGAGATACGTTAAAATTTAATTTTTCAATTTAAAAGTTTTTGATTAATACTGAAGCAAAATCCTTAATTTGTCCTTAACTTGCATTTGCTATTAACAATAAAATACGTATACCTAGGTATCCGAAGTACCTAATTACCGAAAGTAGGTACCCATTGTGGCGGTACCTAATAGTAAAAACTGCTTCTAGTAAATTGAATTCAATTGGTACAACCATAGACATAGAAAAATTTTCGCTGCGCTCAAGAAAACCAACAAAGCGTGGAAAAGAGAAGTTAACATTATACGGACACGCTCTATAACAAAAAAGATACAAAGGATCGAGTGACAATGTGCCAACATTTATTACAGTAAGAGCCCCTAGCGTCCCGCCTATAGCAAAATAGCAACCACGATTTCTTTAAAATATTTGGTAATAATCATTAGAATTTTAAATAAGGGTATCGTGGAGCCTTTCTATGGGGACAAATACAACATAATTATCTTTTTAAAAATGGCGATTGAAAAAATGAAAATCTCTATGATGTAAATGTTGCTTGGTTACATAAGGTTTTACGAGCTTCCGTAAATTACACAATGTAGTGTTGACAAGGCGGGACTTGTTAACGTCACCTTATCATTCAATCATTGATAACGCTAATTGACTTGTTTATACATCCGAATTTATGGTGACCTGTGGTTTCTATGTCCTTTGGGTTGCAATTCCATAGGTAGAGTGATGTCTTTCTTTCATCACTAAATAAAAAGAGAGGGGTCTAATAAAAGT
The DNA here is from genome assembly GCA_950108535.1 of Agriphila straminella. Taxonomy (NCBI): domain Eukaryota; kingdom Metazoa; phylum Arthropoda; class Insecta; order Lepidoptera; family Crambidae; genus Agriphila; species Agriphila straminella. The sequence goes on from OX467308.1 coordinate 11,526,302, forward strand.
CAGGTTGTAAAAAAAACATCAATAGTGTGTGTAGTGATACATATTTATGAAGAATGGTTATTATCATTGAAATAAAAAGTAATTAGTATTTTTTCTTAAAATCTTGACGACGATAATATTTTGGTCGGTCAGTACCATTATAATTTCATTGATCTTTTATCATAAAGTATTATACTAAACTAGTTGATTAGCGGTTTTAATATCGTCAGACTTTTAATTACTAACCATTACAATCAGAAGATAAATTATTTAATAATAGCAAATAATGAAGGAAGATGTAAGAATGGTTAACAGGGCATCCGTGTTAAAATTTAGTGTCTAAACAATCCTAATCTTAATTTTATAGCGCCTATATAAATCTCTACGTTAAAATAAACATGTGTACGTTAAACACTCCCGAAGGCTTGGTTGAACAATCAATGCATTTTGACAAAGACATAAACAAAGATGTATCTACAGCGCAGAGACAACAAAACGGACCGATAAAATGGCGGAGCATAGACAAAATGCTACAATAACATCAGAACGAGAACGAATCGCCAGTTTACGACAGCGCAACGACCGACTGCTCTACAAATGAATAAGCCATCTGTTCTAATGGTTGCAATTAAACAGCCGCCCATTGGTGCACGCCAAAGCTAAGAATCGATATTGGTTTACTAGTTCCCGAAATGTAAGGAAATGTTAACTTGTTTGTAATCAAGAACATTAATGTTAAGTTGCCATAGATTTAAAGATCGAGCAGAGTTTCAATATATGGATTGTTTCTTTCTCTGCTCTATTGAAACTTCATCGTAGCGATTCTTCCAGATTCTTTATAGGTACTCGATACCTCCTTTGTTGAATTGTTTATCACCGGCGTTAGTTAATTTGAATGAATTAATTGATTTATACTTTTCATTCACACGAACCAAACAGGTTGCACGTTTAATGCATTCACTCATTAACTAATGCGGCGGTCTTCCTATCTTATCATTCACGATCCTTCGCCAAAGTAAGCCAAAGCATCACTTTGCGTTTCTAACTTTGCGTAACATTAAGGTTTTTCAACCAGCATTATCTTTGTACAGGACACATCAGGAATGCCTGTTTTTTGACGTACTGACCAAAGGTATCAAGTAACCCATTCGTGTATGGCGAACGGTCATAATTAAAGATAATAATGAGGCCGCAACGATATTTTTTATCGATCCCAAGAACCGTCATAACATTGTCAAACTGGCAGGTAGCGTCTTGACTGAAAATGGTCTGAAATGAATTAATTGCATGCAGCAAAAAGGGAAAAACTTTGTAGGCGGCCGCCATATCTACATACGTGTAGTAGACACAATTATTTTAATTGTGGACACTTTAGCCGAACACAAAAATGTTAACGAAGTTAATGTGACTTAACGGCATTAATATAATAATATGCGTTTCCATAGTAGAGTAAATAAGCATTTGTTTTTACTTGGATGCTAAAGTTTAATTTTTAATTAATTTAATCGAATCGAATTGGTAATTACAAGCATAATGATAATTAGTGGTTCTTGATCTCTTCAATGTTGTGTCATTCGACGTTTTCAGCATTTTTCAATGAATTTTTCAATAGGGACGGAAGAAAATAGGTGTTTTTTTCAGTCGAGTGGTCAGCCGATATTTTACACGCAGAGGTGCCTATATTGCACAAATTCGAGTGCAGTGATTTAATATTTCAAAGTAGTGATACGAGCTGTAGTGTAATCAAACTTCTTTAAATTATTTTAGAAACTTAAATAACAATTACACAAAAACGAATAATATATAAAAATAGGATAATTAAATAATTTGCAAGATAGAAAATGATATTAAGTTACTTAATATAACTGCTACTAGTTGCTACGGGTTAGTCGATTTTTTCTAATATTTTTTCAGTTATATTAATTAACTTAATATATAAAAATAGCATTGTGAATGCTAAAATCTAAAAATTCAATAGAAAATTATATAATTTTCCTTCTATCAATAGTCAATACCCCTCAAAACCTGAAAATTCTTGTCAATACATTTAAGAAACTGTAATATTTTAATATTACAAACCATAAGTGAAAATGATTTTAAAAAAAGAACGGTCTACAACAACCTAACACTTTAATTTAATTTTTACTAACTTTAATCATGAACAAATTTTAATCAGACACTAACTTTAACCAATACGACAATATTTAACACTAAATGAAATATGAGAGAGCACTATAAGTGCTATAACGCCACAAAGAAGCAAATAATAATTGTTAGAAATTTAAATAATTTGCAAGATAGTAAATTATTCAATTTCCCATCCCACCCCTTAAAACCTGAAAATTCTTGTCAATTTATCGCTTTTACAATAAGATTGTCGGATTTACATCAAAGTAACCCGTCATAGATTCCAGCTTTTACATGGTATTTACTTTCACGTTCGACGGCCGCCTGCGCATACGCACCATAAAGCCATGCTCACTACAGATGGGGGTTAATGTCTAGAGACAAGGCGCGCCGGCGCGGCGCGGCGCTGCCTCCTCAGTTGACCTGTAATTGCCGAGTATTTTATTGCACCATCTCAGAAGTTTTATGTCATCCAATCCACATCTCTTAATTGAATAAGCGACATGAAATTTACAACAGTCATACGTTTAGCCCGGTCTAGTTAAGTATCTTTGATGTTGCCAATGAGTGAATGAGTGTGCGCTTTAATGACCGAAAGATGTCACAGGCTAAATTTAATTTGAATGGTTTCTGTATAATGTTATTGCATTTACAAAGTTTAATGATATGTCCAATTATATTATAATTTAACTATATCATAGGATATGTCAAGTGGTCGAAAATTTTGTACGTTAATAAAATTTCATAAAGATTTAATAGTACATTATGAGACAAGTTAGCTTAGGTTGCTCATTGCACACAAGGCTGTGAGGGCGTAACTCAGCCGAGTGTGCAATAAGCAAGAGCTCACGAGTTTCATACGACGTTTTTCAACACATTTGCGAGGAAAAAACAAAGTAATTTACCACACAGCAACAAAAAAGACAAAACAAAATAATATGATAATAATGGAAAAAGGCGCTCAGGTTTTTTTTTTCACACGCCCAACGCAAGAATATTTTGCGAAAAAAAGGGTTAGTGAGCATACAGCCTACTTCAAAATTATAATTTTAAGTGATAAAATGCAAATATTTTATAACAAAATATTGTGAATTATGAATAATTTGATAATAATAAATATTTATTTAAACCGTGTTAGCGACGCGGCTCCAGGGCCGTTAATTTTGGTTTAAAAATATATGTTTGAAAAAATGAGTTGTCAGAGACTAGTAGTGTGTACGCTGGTTTGTTGTGAATGTCAAATATACGTGCGACTGAAAATATCTATTTCCAGTTTTTAATTTCTTATTTTGCTCCGTCGCCTTCATTTTGGTCATTAAGGACTTGCGCATTTATTTATTCCAAAAATGTATATGAATTTTCAGTTGAAATAGTACATTATGAGACAAGTTAGCTTAGGTTGCTCATTGCACTCAAGGCTGTGGGTTGCAGCCCGAGCCGCAGGCGAGGGCGTAACTCAGCCGAGTGTGCAATAAGCAAGAGCTCACGAGTTTCATACGACGTTTTTGCAAGGAATAAACAAAGTAATTTATCACACAGCAACAAATATGGCAAAAACAAAATATGATAATTATGGGAAAAGGTGCGCATGTTTTTTTTTCACACGCCCAACGCAAGAAAATTTTGCCAGCAAAGGGGTGAGTGAGCATACAGCCTACTTCAAAATTATAATTTAAGGTGATAAAATGCAAATATTTTAATATTTTATTACAAAAATATTGTGAATTATGAATAATTTGATATCAATAAATATTTATTTCAATATATATTATTATTTATATTATTTATTTCAATATGTATTTCAATATTTTTTTGAAAAGTTATTTTGTTACTCTTGAATCTTCATTCTTATCTAGTCCAAGAGCTAAGTGGAGTCGTTTAATATAGTCGGCATTTATTTAAGATGATAATATTTAATTATATTAAAAAACTTTTATAGTGTCCAATATCGCAATTTTTTCTAAAAATGAAATAACGCTAGTAAAATCAATAAAATATATTGACTCAATTAATGCAAAGACAGCCGCTTTTCCATTAAAACTACAGAAAATGTTCATTAGGCAGATTAATTGATTCAACTTAGAAGTGTTTATGATATCTTCTGTTCCAGCTAAGCTCTAATGAAGGTTTATCAAGAATATAAACGAATAAATAAGCCTGATTCACCCAATTAAAGATGAATCCCTGCGAGGATCATGTGACAACATGCCCGATGATTTATATTGTATGCTCCATAGGAGCGCAGAAAGACTTTGATACTTAAATATTGTTAGATTATATATATCAGAAAGCAGGGAAAAATGGACCAAAATTATAACAGAGTGGCAACCATGGGACGGGAAAAGGAAAAGAGGAAGACAAACCAAAAGATGGGCAGATGATATTAAGAAAATTGGAGGAACATTTTGGACGCGAAAAGCAAAAGACAGAACAGAATGGAAACAGCTGGAAGAGGCCTACGTGTCACAAGACACGCTGATCACGAAAGCCAAAAAGGAATAAAATGTATTTAGTTTATTATTAGTATCAATATTTAGAATGTTTGTTTGCTTTGTGACAGCAATATAGGCTTAAAGTAAAAGTAAAGTAAAGATTATCTAATTATTACACAACGTGCTACAAAACAACCCCTTATGCCGAATATGGTAAATAGGGACCATCAAATTGAACAACTTTTACTATAGGACCAACTCTGAAATCGCGAAAAAAAATCTTCTGTTTCGTTCAAAAATATCAAAATGTATGAAACAGCTGATTTTTTTCGCGTTTTCACAGTTGGTGCCATAGTAAATGTTGTTCAGTTTGATGGTCCCTATTTACCATATTCGGCATTAGGGGTTAGTTTGTAACACGTTGTTTGTATAGCGCCTGGCCCAGCGATTGCGGAGGTTAAGCAACTTTCACAAGGGTCTTTCATGGGATGGGTGTCCCGGCTGCATTGGCAGTCATTAACATCCACCAATCCGCATGGGGCCCGCGTGTTGGATTATGTTATGGCCCATCCTCCTAATCCACACATAAGTAAGACCTGTGCCCCAGCAGGGGGACATTAAAATTTACTGATGTATTTTATGGTTTTGCGCTTGGCGTAGTGGTAGCGATTCTACATCTTGAGCTTGAGGTGCCGGGTTCAAATATTGGTGGGGTATTTATTTGATGATGAGCATGTTAAGTTAAAGTATCAACATTTTCGTCCCATGTTTGATTTGCTAAGTTCCAAAAGTGGACTGACAAACCAACGCGGGCCGATACATATTATATAAATATCAGTATGAACTATCGTATTTTTATTATAATGAGCATTAAAAGTTGCTCGGCGTCCCAAAAAGGACGAATGTTTGATGGGTCGGCTCATATTTTAGTCTGATGCTGAGCCGAAAGGACATATAAATCAATGGCATGCTCGCCTGAGCTGCGTCTGCGCACCACGTCTCAGTAATTGCTGCAAAAACGTGCATCTGCGATTTTTTGAAGACTGGCAAATTTTGGGGAATAATTTCAGTGCCAAAAGTTTTTCATGTCCATGCTCACCAATCCCGAAGTACTAGAAAACCTTTAAACTCTAAGCCAAAGCTTTAAATCTCAGGAAACTATATTCATCATTTTATGTATTTTTTAATGAAATTAAACGTAGGTTCAAAGTTATTTGACGCATTTTGTAACAGTTAACAGTGAAAAGAAAATAATATTCATTTAGAAAATTAATTTCATACAAATTATTACGATGTCAGTAAGGGTGCTCTACATGAGACAGTGGTGAATGAAGACCTATGGAAGAAGTCATGTTATTTATAATTGCATAACATAATAAAGATTTGCTTTGATATTTTTTTCTATCCTCGAACAGATTTTGACAAAAACATGCAAGTACCTATCATAAAACAAAAAGATTTTCGTTTGATTGTATTGTCTTCGGAGAACCTGCAGAGGACAAAACAAGCTAAACTTCAGTATGTAGATAGGTTATAGCCCGCTGGTCGGGGACTGATTAGAGAATCCTGCGCAGATCTCTCAATGGCTCAGCGAGCGCGCTCTCGGGTGCGTCATAAATTTCCATTGATTGGATTAATCTGATTTGGATGTCAATTTTGCAAGCAAAGTACAGGCTCTTTATAAGAGAATACAATCACGGGCCTTTCGAGAGCTTATATATTCTGTCCCCGACGCATAATAACAAAATATGGTGCTACGCTTGTGTGCGCTACACATTTTTCCTTTTCTTTTTCCTGATGCAATCGTTAACGAAACAAAGAAGATTTATTTGTTCATCATTTTGTCTTATTAAAAATGATGGCCCCACATTTCCTGTGGGTGGACGGTGGAGAGGATGCAAATTTGAAGGTTTTGCTCGACATATGTTCAGTAAACGATGCCTGTTGAGAGACTGAAGTTGGCCTCAGCTAGAGCCTCGATTACTCTCGCCTTTTATGGCTTTGGTACTTTATTTCAACTCTTTATTATTCTATGACACACTGCAACTATGTAAATATCATACTAGACTTATTGAGAAATACTTTTCACACACATTGTATATATGAACACAACAATAATTTAGTAGTTATGATTTTCATTTAATTACCTGTATAAACTAAGGTATCTTAAAAAAAGGACTGGCTTTTCTGCGGGCTGAATTAAATCTTAATTTAAAGGAAAACATTGAATTAATTTTAATAAGTGTTCCGTAGTTATTACGCGAGGAAAATGAAGTATCAAATTACAAGGTGAATTATTATTCACCTTTTAAGAAATAAAATCGGTACACGAGCACTATATAGCTATATTATTTTTCATAAACAGTTCAACGGTTTTACGGTTCTCTTGTTATCACATCTTGGGAATGTATTCGTCGAACGAGGAAGTTATCATGTCTTGGCATACTTGAAAAAAGTGCACGTTTGTCATATGAGAGTTATAAATTCTTTTATGAGTAGCGTAACCAGTCTTCGCATCTGCGCACGCGCCAAATGAATGCGACCTCAGGCATAAAAACCAGGACTTACAGGAAGAAGGGCCCGGACCGTTCATACATCGACACCACTGGACACTGCATACTGTACTACCGGTCCACTTGTTTTACCCATAACCGATGCTTATTATGAGGCTTTTTATTACCTACGCACCAGCCCTAATCAGAAAACTTCTTACAACTGTTTCTATTCTAAATAGCATGAATGCTAAAACTCGTCAATCATTATAACGGCAGCTGAGAATACGCCGCGAATATTATGATTAAAATATGCAACGCTGGCTACCATGGACTAGTTCTATAATTCATTGTAAAATTTATAGGCATCGTTGCCTACCTGCGGTCACAAACGAGCATATTTCCCACGTCAATTTTGATTGCAATATCATAGTGAACGATGACATTTGAGTACGTACTAATTTAGCTGAGCGCGCGGCGGTATCTGGGCATAGATATAGGGTGGCGCAAACGCAGCGAGCCATTTCTCCACGTATTTCACCGCAGGAAAGTTCAATTTTGAAGCGCCCTCAACGTGTACGTAATCACGCAATGTTGCCCTCTTAGCGCTGAGTAAACAAATCTTCGACATTGTATCTGTACGCCTTAACTCTCTTTATTCAAAGGAACATTGTCAAGAGAATGTACGATTATTGTGGTGTTTCTTATGGATTGCGTTTCGAAAATATATAACTCGCGGCTACGCTAAGGGCCGCTATCTGTGATTTCATGTTGTTTATCAATTTGAACACGCCAATAGACGTATTTGTTTCTCGTAATCTAGGTCTGTGTGAGTTCACCGGGATCACCCTTGTTGTTACCTAGACGTCGATAAAATAAGGAAATCTATTTATTGGTAACAAAGCAAAATACTTTGGAATTAATAGGTTACTATTTATATAAAAACCCGCCGAGCTATTGCCAAAAGAATTCACCTTTCTCACAGTGTGCGATGCGACTAATGGCTGCGGTTTTAGACAGCCATAAATCTGAACAATCATACAGTCGGTCATCTTTCTTTGTTATCATATTAAAGGGACGACATTCCATCTGAGTAATTATGCAAAAAGCCGGACCATGGCCGCGTCGGCTACCCTTTGACAGCCGCATCATTATAGTTGACATAAACTAAGATTTATGCGATTGATTTATTTAGCAAATATGAATTAACTCCATCTAGGTCTCGAGAAACATTAATAACGGGAAGGACGTCTACGTCTATTTATCTATTAAAAAAAATATTTGTGACGAAGAGTTACGATCGTTGCCTAAACAAGATAAAACCGATACCTAATTCGGCGAACAGTGGTTAAATTAGTCGGCGATGCGGGCACCTATAGAGTCGCTTAAATTGGCAAAAAATCGAAACAAGCTCCGAATGACACCGATCTCGGAGGCATCAGCGAAACAGGTGTTATCATAAACATACATTTTGCGATAAAAACAAAATAATTTTCATGAGTGGCCGGTAGGCGCGAAGTGCCGTTCGTGTCGCCGACACAATGGCGATTTCATAGTTTTTTTTGTTTCGTCGTCGGCGTAAAAGCCGACGATATTAAATTTAGTAAGCGGAGAGGTGTCCGAAATCTCACGCAGACGTGCGATCCGCCACACATATTTCCATCCTCACAAAAAGCGGAACTATAGCCATAAATATGTCCAAATAAACATTAGTCGTCGACCGACTGAATAGGGTTTCGGAACGTCCAGTGAGCGACAATAATTATTTCACTATTTTATTAGTAGGAAAATATACCTCAATATCGACATATTTTCATATTTTTCTCTTCAGTTGAATATTGAAACGAAACGCTGCGCTGGACAAATTCGTAGTTTTATTCGGTATGTTCTTTTACCGATGTCTAATTTCTAGTAGGTATATACCTAAGTACTTTTTGAAATATTGATGATACGCGTTTTTATTGTACTTAATATTTTAATTGATAGCAACAATAAACAAAACGAGATGAGTGAGATTTATTATTGAAATAATTTACTATTAAGCGTTACATAAATAGTGGAATCAGAAATTAGAACAAAGGTGAGAAGCGCACACTTTGCATTGTGCGCGCTAACAACGTGAAACGTTGACTTGCGCGCGGGTCGCTGAGATGACACTCGCGTTCGCCCGCCCGATAATATGTGTACATATGTAACATTAAACTGCACAAATAAAAGACACTTTCACACTACATGGGTTCAAGAACAAGTTTTTCCATAACACAAAAGACGACACTGAATAGTTATAGCTGCTTCGCGGCCTCGCCGCATAATCCAATAAAACAATCTGCGGAATGTACGGTCAGAGAATTACAGTGAGCTAGTTTAATACACTACTAATTCAAGTATAATTTTATTGTTATCGATTTATTCGAGGTATTTGATATCAGTTCGGAACAAAGCTTTTGCATGTCAGAACAAGTCATTGAGATAAAGTGGTAGTGTTTGTTTTACTGATGGTATGTGACTGTAATTTTAGTTTGATATTTTATGTTGCCATTGCGTAGTGAGTACTTCATGTGACCATCTAACTCGCTATTATTATCAGAGTTTGCGAGTTTTCTTCTCGACATAGACAGATTGGGTGCAATTATTCCGAAATATAAGAACGTGATCCAGTATAAACCCACTAGTATTTATTTTGCAACAATAAATGACAAAACTGTACAACTCTATTACTTGTTTGAAATCCCTCAACGTGAGATTAATTCTCCAACGAGTTGGTAAAGAAAAAAGTTGGAAAACTTCAGCAATCTTTTACGACATGAAGACTAGCTAGTTTTTCCAGCAATTTTTTTTTAATTGTCAGGAGACTCAGAAGGTTAATAATATGATAATAATCATACATTGGCAAAATTGAGGAAGAGAACGCGCTAGATAAGGAGGAAAACAACGTGGTTATGAAACATCCGAGAATTAATAAGTATAGTCAGCGTTGAACAATAAGTATTTCATTTGGTGCAGGATAGGAGATATTCACTAAGCTGCAAGCAATAGAGAGTAAGATGAAAAAAATTTGACATGTCCAAAAGTCACTACCATTAGTCGATCATACAAGCAAACTGTGATAAATGCCTGTCCCATAAATATTTGTACTTAATAATCTTTTTATTTATTCGTCATTTCTTCTGGCTGTACTGATGAAATTGGCGACTGAATCTCAAAATATATGAATTTGATTCAATGGAAAGGCAGCGGCTCTCCTTTCTGAGGCGAGGGCTGCCACCGGGGCATGCGTTGGGCCCGTTCTTTTTTACTTTTCATAATATTTATTATGCTCACATTATGCAGCCACCGAAAATATTCCATCATATTTTGCTGTATGATAAATATTAATTTGTGCTTGCGCTTACTGTAGACAGCCGTGAGCTCAGTGATATCTGCCCAGATTCATTACAGAACAATATCGCATAGCCGTAATATCGTTAACGTAATCGTTGATCATTTTTCTATGAAAGAATAAATATTTTACTAGCACAAATTGGTTGATAAATTACTTCTCATACTTTAAAATTTGTTATTAGCTTTGCGCTAGTTAAAAACTATACCTTTTTTTCCAAAAATATGGCTTAGTGTCTGAAAGTGGTGGCTACTCTATTATCCTAAGTTTTAACGATGCCTTGTGCCTTGGTCACCAGCTTCGTAAGTATCGGAGGCTGTTGCATGACCCTGCATCATCCATTATGCAAGTGGGCAGTAACACGTGTAGCCCGGTGCGTCGCCGACACCTCGCCTTCCATAATTGTCACAATATTATACTTATTGTTTACAATGTTTAACTTTAAGTGCGTTAAACTTCACAATTTTACTCTTACCTACTCGACACTTTTTACGCCATGAAAATAGATCGGCACTGATAAAGAAACAGGTTAATGATTATTTTTATCATCTATCTATAATTCTATATTAACTTCATGTGGACGTCATCCAACCAGTATGAATATGTAAACACATATCAACTTTTAACTCATTTGCGTTTCAAGAAATAATCGATTCAGTTTAGTTTTTTTAACAAACCATTTCTAGGCATTGAATGTTCTTTACTTAAGCATGTTAACTTTAGCAATTCCTTTCTTATGGGCGCGTTCTTAGATAATCATTACGGACTTAAAAGGTTGCGTATGCATGATGAGGGGTGCACTATGACCAAACTGGGCAATCTCGTCCCGTGTCAATATCGGACCCGTTCGACTCGTCCAGTTCTCGCTGGGATTTCTTTCAATTTGCTCTCTTTTATTTTTGTTCGCACGGCTCCACGTTCGTCCTTTTCTTTTTGTGAAACATAAGTTTCTATTGTAACAGCTGTCATTGTTATGCTACCAACAGTTATTTCTTCAAAACAATCGACACCTCATTCGACAAAAACACTGAACTATTTATAGTTGGCTTGTATATTTTATTATCCGTTAAGGAAAACATTTCTTAAAAATGAGTTGGCAGTCGCAGAAAAGTGCAATACTTAAGTGATCATTAAGATTTCTGATCTTTAAGTGTTGTCACTTCATCACCGTTTAAGGTAAAAAAGAATTTCTTGAGTGTTGAGCTAGGTACATAATCATTATACTCATAAGTATAATGATTATGTACCTAGCCCGGCATACCGGGCAGATAATGTTTTCACAGTTTTGTATTTCTTAATAATATTGCTCCCTTCCCTTATTTGTTTCCTGCTTTTCCTTTATGTATATTTAAGCGTAGGTACCATTCAAAAGTTCGAGTACTTATTCGAACTTTATAGTAGTACCTACCCACTAAGTAGAGTCGGTTGCAGTAATAGATGGTAGTTGCTAAAAACATTAGCACTTACCACTACCACGTCACTGCAATGATAGCTTTCAGTGAATAAGAGTTACGATTACAACTTAGTGAAAAAGCTATAGGTATAATACATACGATTCATATTTAAAATTAAACCTTCGTTTTATTTATTAATGATAAGTTTGCCAATTTTAAAGCCGATATTCCTAAGACGTGTGATAAGTATGCCCTTCACCAACATTTCGAGTCGGCTGTTAATTGCCGCGTACGCTGCGCACGTACCGCCACTGACATGTCACAAGACGTCCGCCACCGACCGCGGCGATCCCTCAACGAATTCCGATCGGGAAGCGAAAAAGACACGAGCCGAGCATTCGCGGGTAAAAAGTTGCGCGTCGGGAGCCGCGCTGCGGGAGGCGGTTGCTCGCCGCACCCGCGCCCGCGCCAACCGCTCGGATCCGTTGCAACTGAATCACGCTATTAAAACGCATCACCACTATCTTTCAAAGATCGATTACTGCTAATGCGCTGGTATAAGTATCTGTCTTCATTCTTTTTGCAGCTCTATTGACAAAGAAGGTTGCATTGGATGTTATCAAACAACCTTTACTTCAACATCGGCATGCATTTATCTACACTACAACAACACTGGGATTTTGCATTTTTTACTAAAGTCGTTTAAAATGGTTGCATTAATTAATATTATGCAAGAAATGTCCTAGTTCCTGGTATTGAATCGGAGAATTTTTAAAAGGACATCTCGGCGCGCGCGCCGTCTCTTACAAAAACAGAACCGTCTGGTGCGATGCGCGGGCGCAGCGCACGCGACTCCCGACTGTTACGCACTTTCGCTAAGTTGCCAAACCACGATTTTGCGCGTAATGTGCATCGCACTCAGCATCTTAAACGATAATAAAAGGCTGACACGATAATTACTTGATTTTGAAACATTTCGAGATCGCAGTGTAATGAAGTAATGTTAAGTAAATCAGCGATTAAGGTAAATGTCACGGTAAGAAAATGTGATGTTCGCCCCCCAGCATGACAATTGGCAGCGAGTCGGCGCGGGGACGCCGCCGTCATACGAATGACGCGATGTAACGGATCCACCTGATTATTTCTGTCCATTTCACGACTGTTTAATAGCAATGTTAAACTCGACGAAAGCAAACATACCCGCCCTGTTTATCGAATATTTTACGATCTTCACCGGATTCATTTTAAAAATCCTAAGCTTTGTGGAAGCGGCTGAAAGATTGTTTGATCGCCAAACGCGCTGCTAGTTTTACTATTTCAGATATTTATATTACAGTTACTCATTTACCATTCTGATTTACCTGCATGTATGTTTGTTCTGATTCGTATGTTTGTAATACACGAAATATTTACTTTATTTCAAATAAGATTAACTGTTCACAGAATAATTTGGCGTTGTAACATCTGGTACAGATCTGCTTATTTTGTTAATTCCGTTTTTGATGCTTGTCTATAATTTTTCAGTTTTTATTTGTCTTATTTATAACTTCATTAATTTCACGAATTCAATTTCATTAGAAACAACAAATACTCAATTAACTAATGTTAATTTAGATAACGTTACGAAAAATATCTATTTTAGTATCTGACGAATAACAAAATAATTAACCTTCCGTAGCATTTGTTTGACTTGGAAATTAATATGCATAACCAACTATTGTTTTGGGTTATTATAATTAAAGCGGGCAAACTAATGTGGTTTTTGTGTTAACTAAATCGAATCGCTTCCGTTCAGGTGACGACGGGCGATAATGCGATACCATCGCGAGCAAACGTAAAATATCAACACGCTCGTGTCATGTATTCGTGCCTTTAAAATTAATAGTGGAATAGATATCAGCTGATATATCGTTTACACTTGAGAGCGCATACATTTCGTTGTCATTTACATAAAAGGTAAGCTTTGTGGCTGTATTCATGCTCGTGAATTTGTTTATTTTATAGGTACCTTATCGAACAAATGAATAAATAATGCAGTCGCTTCGGAAATGGTGGATTTTAGCTTAAATTGATAACAGGTTGGTCGTGGATATGGTGACATAATTGCTTATCCTAATTCCTTATGAATAAGTACATTTGAATTCGACAATAGCGTTAGTCTACGTTAAGTTAATTTACATACTTACTTAATGTATGGTGGTAGTATATAATAAACTCAATTTTATGTAAGTACTCTTACAGTTATGAGTTCCGAAAATTCTTTTGTGTTATACAATGTATCAGACACGAAAGCACGCACAATATATAGGTATATGATTAACACAGAACATAGAAATAAATTTTGTTTCTGTGTTATGTTTGAGATGATTAACAATAAAGTTTTTTTCAAATATTTTATTACTGTTGTCTTATACTTGACATAGGTTGTCTTATGTTTGGAGTGTAATTATAGAATAGAATATCATTTTATTAGCAGCACATTATCACAAACACAAAGCGTGACAAAAAAATATAACAGAACTAAAAATACAAAATAAAACAAAGTCACACTGTACAGTGCTATTTGATACTAAGTGACCTCGGCTCGGATAAGCAGCAGACGAGAAAGAACATCTACTGCAACTGATATTCTGCTGAGCCACATTCTGCTGACCAGTGGTGACATCACTGAACTAACAGAATTAATGATAAAAACGTATGCAACACAACAAGCATACATACAACATACAACATAAAAAAGCAGTAGTATTGCTAATTCAGGGGGCTAATTTCAAAATCTATCTCAATCGCTTTCAGGATGTCATACATTGATGCTTCTTTTTGGCACAAATAAAAACTTACCAAAGAAATGCAGCAATGTGTCACATCCATCTGTCAAATGAAAGCAATTGCGATAGTTTTTTTAAAATTAGACAATAGTAGCCCAGGTTGCTGATATAGTGGAGGCTGAAATATAAAAATATTATATAGGTAGTTATTAACACCGTGAAATATTTGTATGATACGAATACTTATTACAAGAAAAAAAGGATTAGTATTGATTTAATTAAAAAGGAAAAATGAACAATGCAAATTCAGGTTGCTGATACAGTGGAGGCTGTTATATAAAAATATTATAATAACACCGTGTTTTTTTTATATTTATTGACCAAATAAATATTAAGAAAGGTAATATATTTTGTATTGTAACTTATGATCAAACGTTACGTATATAGTTGCCTACTCAGCAACAGCTAGAGTTAAGGCAATCAAATAGATGCGTATTTTACGGTTTTACGCTGACATAGTTGCCTCGAGAATCTGCAATACAACTTTTATATTTATTGATTATATAAATAGGTAAATAAACTTTCAGATAGCCTGAAAAGGATGAATACTGCGAGTGAAACAGAAAATTATAACCGCCTACGCATTCTTTAGATGCTCTTCTAACAATTTTCAGGGGACAACATAATGGAATACAAGTTTTTACTATACAGGAATTATGCCATACCTAGTTAAACAAAAACAAATCTATATCTGTCATAGAATTATCTGACTCACGGAATATGACCGTGATTA
This sequence comes from Agriphila straminella, assembly GCA_950108535.1. Classification (NCBI taxonomy): domain Eukaryota; kingdom Metazoa; phylum Arthropoda; class Insecta; order Lepidoptera; family Crambidae; genus Agriphila; species Agriphila straminella. Next base: position 11,541,666 of record OX467308.1, read on the forward strand.
TATCAACATATTGTAATTATAATAGAACACGTAGATTATGAGGGCAGACATAATTATTCGAATAATTCGCTCGTCCGGATATCCTAACAATTGTCCATCGTATGTTTATAGGTGCCGCTTTTGTTGTTTCGAACGATATTATTAAAAAATATGCAAATCAATAGACGGCACAGGATGTTCGTTTTAGTAATAATGTTGGCGTATTTGCATGTAAATGTGTTTGCGGATGTTAGAATCACAAATTGTAACGTGCGTCGTCATAGTTATAAACTGCAGCCCGATGCTCCAGTAAAATTATGCAGGTTTAGTTTGGTTTCCGCCCAAATAAAATTTCGGTAATGTGACAGCTTATTACGCTATCGCTGTCCGAAGAACGTTTGCGATTATGAAAAGATAGCGACGACGATTTTTTATCGATTATGGCACTTTGTTACAAATTGATGGTAATTTTTGCGATAAACCGCTTTAAAAAGTGTTCCATTTGTTATTTGAAAGTATATATTTCACGTGCCTTCTTAATTTTATAACCTCATTATGCGAAGTTATATTTCGATCGAACGGTAATTTGTTGAAATTGGTAAAAGTCAACAAATTGCTACTAAGTAAATAAGGGTAATGTGAACCTACTTATGTTTTTACCATTGAAAATGGTTATCAGATGCAAATCGCCTGATACATATTTTTGGCCATATCTCCGAGGATTTCGGGAGGATCGAGATGGGAATAGTACCAAAAGTTGAGGAATTTATCGAGACACGTGTGAACGTTTGAATTTTGAAAATCTACTGGTATCTTTTTTTGGAATTACGCAAAATTCGTGTTTTTTGGGGATGTTTGTTTACTAAATTTTAAATATTGCGGAAAAAAAACCCGACTCAAGAAAAAATTAAAAAAAATGGGTACTAGAGTATTAGTTTGGCTACAAAATGGCTATTTTTTTTTTTTGAAAATCGGTTAATAATTGTGACCTGCGTGATTCTCTTTAGATTTGGAATTTTAGATAAACGGGTGTTTCCGTACATAAAAAGTGATGTAGCTTCTTTGATTATTGACCGATCGTCATGGTAATAGTGTTATAAGATGCAGAAGCAGACGAGAAATGCATTCGTTGGAATTTCGAAAACAGGTAAATAATATTTCGGCTGCGTCGAGGTAGTTCGCGTGCGCTTTTGTGACACGAGGCAAAGCCGAGTGTCACAAACGTAAAAATAAATAGGTACTACCTAGGTAACTTTAAAAATATAATAGGATTTTGCATTTGATTTGATTTTGGTTTTTCGCAAAATTTTGGGTTCATTGTCAATGCTCCGATTCTTGCGGGGACTGTAAAATCTGTGAATTTTTACCTACTTAGGTACATTACAACAATACAACATCAATATTAACTCGAAGTCTAGATAGTAAATTATGTTGTAATTTAACTCCGTGGATAAAATAGTGTCACAAAACTAACTAAAACTAGAAAGTAAAATAAAAATAAGGACATTGAACGGGAAAAGTTCTGCTATTCAACGACAGATGGCGTTAGCTGTATCACAACAAATCGACTCTACAGTTTACATTTTCACAGACGCTGCATACGCTTTACGGTTTAAACTCAACCAGGGCGAAATTTTTTTTGTTTTGCTTTGTTACTGCTTTTTGGTGTCAAAAAACGATAGTTTACATATTATTACAGTTGCATACACTACCTATGCAAACAAGTACAAGTCAAAATTTCAAACTTTAAAGTTCATTCATATCATAACAAATTGAAAGTCCCCTGAAAAAAAAATTCATTTCACAATGAAAATTTTCATCTTTCTAGTGGATATGTAGTAGCGTGCGTTCGAGTCGAGACGAGTGCAAGTCGGCAGTGCAAGGGAGGTCACGCGCGCGATGCAGCCGCCCCGGCCCCGCCCCAACGCCCGCCCCGCGCCCCCCTGCCCACCACTTGATTAGGGCTACCAAAACTAAATCCTGATTGACATTGAAGACAAAATTAACAGTATTTTAATTTTTAACCATAATGGTTCATTAGCGCCAACGCTCACGGGCGCTTAATCGCCGAGCGATTTTTTGTAGCCCAGAATAGAACATATGGAGTTCAATACGTAAACGCCCACGAGCTACAAAAAGTAGCTCACACATAGCTCGGCGACTAATCGCCCACGAAATGACACTGACAAGAGTGACAAGCGGCTTTAACCCTAAAAGACACCACAATTTTTTTCGCAGGCTGACATAATTATTTTTGTAATGGTAGAGCTTGCAATAAAAAGTAAGAGAATTATTATTACATGATATGCTTACCAATTAATATAGTTTTTAATCCTGTTCCAAAAAAGGTAGGATCACACTACGAACCTAAGGTCGGTTAATGCAATTATTGTTCTGGGACTATCATAAGTTTATAATTTACCTATATTATTATGGAAAACTTAACGTAAACGTAACAAAAGAAACATCAAGTTAGCTAAAGAATTTGATTTGTCGCTAATAAAATTGTATTGAAAGCACTGTCGTTTTGTCTAAGAACAAACATCTAGTAAATTTTATTTATTTATAAATAATGAAAATCAAAGAAGTCGCCGTTTAAATATGTTTACCATAACAATGCCTAATGAAGTAGGTAAATCTACTTCTGTTTTGCGTAAAAGAATCGCAAGATTTAGTTTTTTAAGTAAGATGATTTTGGTCAGGGAATAGGGCATAATACTGAGGAAGTAATGGCGCCACATGCGACTCTCCTAAATTCGTTAAATTTGTTGTTTCAGATGTAAAATGTAATTTCTGACGTATTTTAGCCAATCAAAACCATTTTTGTTTACCTCAGAGTACAATGGTGCCATCTGCGAAAAGTTTTGCGTATTATTTCCTATTGCGAGTTTTTACACAAAAAAAGAAAAACCATAAGCATTATATGGGTTCTTTATAAGGGTTCCGTAGCAAAATGGTAAAAAGGAACCCTTATGGTGTGACTCAGTCTGTCTGTCTGTCTGTCACAGCTGGATATCTCGATAACTACCTATTAATGGTATCAACTTGAAATTTGGAATAGTTTAAGATGACGTTTGCCCAAATATTTTGCAAATAAGGATGTTTTCTTTTTTACAGCAGGAATTGAAAAGGGGTCTTAAAAATTTGAAGTGAGGCTACTATAGTAGGGCATGTCAAATATTTCTCTTTTTTTAGGCCGCATAGTGTTCGACTTATAATGAAAAATGTAAAAAAAATACCGTTAAATTTTGTTGTTATTATAACTACGTGTTTTTCGAGGTATTTAATTATAATTATTCAATAACTGTGACGTTCGAAAAACATGAATAAAATATTCTATTGTACTGTTAGCCAATCGGTAATTATAGGGTTTGAGGTTAGTTTTCGCACAAGTCATCACGAAAATACGAAAATGTGGTATCGATGCATTCAATACGATGCCCTGATCACAAATGTGTGTGTGTGTGTAACGTCGACCACGAATTGAAAGATGCGGAGGCAGCCGTGGTTACTACCATCCTTAGGGTTTGGGATGAGCATTTCTTTAGGGCACCTTTTCTAGCCCCCTCCCCGGCTGAGCGGGGAAAGCAGTGCCTTCCTAAATAGGCTGCTTTGTCACTCCGGGTGCTGCCGAATCCGCTCTGTCACCCCTATGCAGAGCGAAAGCGACCACGGCATGTACTCACACCCCCAGAGCCGCCCATGTGCAGGCATCAGACAAAGTCTGGCTTGCATCAAACCAGACCTCTCTACCTCAACCCATCGCCACGGGACTTTCGACATATCGGAATCCATTTTCAGAAGCAGTCAACTGCGCAGGAGATATTAAGGTGCACAGACGTATGCGCATACGCAAGTGCACACACTCGTCTTCACCCTTCTAAACCCAGTGGAACGGAAAACCGCTACGACCAGAGAAGAGGTCAGATGATGTGTCTGGCCAACGATAACTTTACGCCCTCTATCGTTGCCCTAGGCCTTCCACCTTGCCTTGCTGAGTCGCCGAGTCCGCGATCACAAATATATAAGATGAAAAGCGTGAAAATGGCGGGGGTAGAAACTGTGATGTCATAAAGTTTTCAGTAATTACAAAGATTTTTTCATACCATGTGGTATATAAAATGAAAGGGCTTTGTGAGTATATTGCGAATATAAAACACACTATAACATGTCATCAAAATCTGATCATAGTAACATATACAGTAACAGTAAAACACATAAAAGTACCGTTTGTGGAACACGGATAAAAATATTATTTTTTAATATGTCATAAAATGATGTAATACAAAAACTAGCTTATCTCTGCAAAACAAATACTTCTAGCGACTCGCAATACTTTTTCCGGGTCAAAACCTTCCAGTAGGTATCGAACAAATTTTTATTAAGTCTTGAATTTGCGCATATAAAGTAAATGCAGAATTTTTGTTCTTCACACTATTTTGACGATAAAAGGATCTGAAGACATTTGAATCGTATACATTGTTTGCTTCATTTGTGAAAAAGTATATAATTACTGACATAAATAAATCATAAACTTTATTTTATAGAGCTTAGCAATAATAAAAGTGATTGTTCTAAATTATTATTACCGGGTGCCTTTTAGGGTTAACCTACGCCAGCGACAAAAAAGCGCCGCGATTGTCGCCGCGATTATCGCCGCGTTTATCGCAGCGATATCGCCGCGATTAACGCCGCGCTTATCGCAGCTACAAAATAGCGCCCGTCAGCGGTAAGCCTTACTAAAACTTAGCTATATTTTATCGCAAATTCCAGTTTTCTTATATTTAAATATAACTTATTGATTGTTAAATATCACTTATTGTATTACTTTATCTAAAAGCTTAAATACAAAATGTAGGAAACCGCATTAATATTAAAATCATATTATTAAATCGAAACTAATGGCTGAATGACAAAAAATAATTTAAATTTCGTGCTTTCCAATAAAAAAAAACACCGTTTTTAAGGAAAAGTAAGCCCACTTGCATAAAATTATAAAATTTTCGCAACTTACTCTCAATTTAACTCGGTCTTTCTCAGTGAGGTTAGCTGCCCGAGGTGGTAACCCTAGTCCGGTTCACTTGTTTTGATGTAAGGTGTCCACTGCAAGCCACCAGCTCAGCCTATGCAAAACGCATGGTGGTGGGAAAGTTTTCTATCCTTGTCCACTTGTCCGACATGAAAGTTTTGAATTAGCATTTCGCGACACTTTTATGCCAACATGAAACAGACAATACACTTAGCATTGTTTGTTTTATTTATGTATAACTTTTTTGTTACAAATTGTGGTATGTTGTTGTTACAATATTCCTGAATATCAACCTTTAACAGGATATTAACAGCTAAAAGTAACTTTTGCAATATTAATATTTAACGATAAGTGATTTAAAAAAAATCTAACAGAAGTAATGTAATTTTGGCTTTATCAGAAAAGTGACTGGTACCTAACAGTTTTATTGAAAGTTCACTGTCTTGATTTGTAGTTAAGTTATTTTTTTTACGAAACCTTCGATCATCTCAACTCTCTGTCGATGATAATGCTTTTGTATCTGATGTCTTCACCATTTGCCTACGGACAAAATCACGTACTTTCCTAATATTCTGTGGAAAAGATTAAAAGTAACGGGATACGGTCAGAAAAAGTCGGGTACCGGCAAAGGAAGCCGTGCGTGATGTTTGCATAAACTTGACCCGGCACGTGGCGCTTCATTGTTTTTTGCTATCTCTACGGTTTTCCGAATAAACATTTCTACAGTAAAATTTCTAAGACATCGCCGCATCGACAGGTTATACGTGAATCATGATTTTCGGTAAAGATTTTATGTTCATTTCTTTTTTACGAGAAAGAGCATCGAAAATTGAAAAGCGGGTTTCGTTTTTCAGATACTGTTATCAGAAAAAATAAAGGTGAAGTCAATTGCGTAATTCAAGTGCTGGAATTTCAGTAGGTATAATTATTGTCGCCACACAATCAGTCTTCAACAAAAGTACACCCATTAACCAGTTTTCATAAATTTTTGATTTCCCGAATCGCTTCTTATGATGAACGAATACATCGCAGGAATTGCTCAAGTATGTTAACATGACACTGCGATGTATGACTTTTTACTTGTCGCACACGCAATGTAACTTGATTGTCTGCGCCCGCGTCGCATCCAGGAATGACGTCCGGTGAGACTTGTTAATTGCAAAAAAATTAACTTAATTGATTTTGTTAGTTTTAGCCTCACTAATTTATTGACGGATGAATATTTATGTTTGCCTTAAAAGTTAGAGCGAATGTCGCCCAAGTTGGTACTAATGCCCTTTGTAATAAAACTGCAAATATTTCCGTCGATAAACTTTTATCCATTATTTATTTTCGAGCTCCGGAAATTATTATCGATACATGAGTCAACGTAGAGTCATTTATAAAGAGAGATATATAGGTAGAGACGGATTAGAAATATAGATACTTTGGCATCATCGATATATTTTATCGTAAAAAGTTAAGTAAAGCGGCCTGCCGGTTGCTCACAGAGTAATAAATAAGAGAACAGATCGTTATTAGTTTTTTCGTGCGCATTGCGAGGCGGAGCTGCGTGCCCCGCGGGTGGCGCAAAGTGAAACACGTAGTTCATACATTTTTCATAATTAGCCCTGTTATGAACCGCATAAATGTTTCATGATACATCGACGTGGACAGCCGACAATTAATTAACTTCCGAGCAGCGCTTACATTAATTAAGAACATGTCATGCGATGTCATACATTGCGCGCGCGCCGCCGCCACTCGATTTATGAAAATGACGCTGTGTTTTCATAATTCAAACTGGATCAAGTGACGCACTGAAATAAGTCCATGGATTTATTAGGCGGAATAATACCACTTCATTTGGAATCAGTATAATTTATAACTTGACTACGAATTAGATGTGACTACGTGCAATGTGAAAGCTTTTCATGAAAAAAAAAACACTGGTTTTGTGTTTTTATGATTTGACTGGTTTTGTGAGCGCTTCATGATTATGTTTTCAGACTCATTGCAGTTCATATTTATGAGGCAAGAGATTTGTTTTGTTGTATTAAGTACTTAGGCATTTGGATATTTTGTAGTTAAATACTCTGTAGTTTTCCTACAAATTTTTTAACCGACTTCAAAAAAAGGAGGAGGTTCTCAAGTCTTTTTAATTTTTTTTATGTATGTTTTGGTGTAAAAGCACATAATACACATTGATATCGAAACGAAAACTTTAAGATTATTCTTACGATTTATAAGAAATTAAAATCGTGATTATTTACATATTTTACACATACGTTCTTTTTAACATTGTTTATCTCAGACACTTACACAAATTAAGTTATTTTATAATTTTATATTAGACCACCCGTATTCTGTTACTGACAAATTTACTACATAAATTTTTACTGAGTTAATATCATTTATTGAATGGTTATCCACATTATATTGCTCTCTTCGAGGAACTAATGTCCGCCCAATTATGGCTTTATGATTCATAATTTGCTCCCAAGATATTAACTTAGATTATTTAACATCATAATAAACAGCCGGCGTAGCAAACATGCCTAATAATAAACACAGAAAGCATGAAGTCACTGAAACTTAAATAAAGGCTTAAAATAAATAAAGGTCTTATAAAGTTATTTTATTAGTGAGCAATACACCGATATATGGCCGACATTAATAATCAAAGAGGAATATTTCATTAAGACAGAGGGGACCACTAAGTTTTACAACTTAATTGCTTTCGCAAACTATATCAGGATCGGTTTTTACGGCCACAGACGAGGCTCGCTGGAATCTGGCCGGCAATCATTCATAATTCTTTATTTTTTGCGTCGTAGGCAATGGGATGAAAGATTCACTTTTGTTCCTTTTGCCAGCTCTATGACTGAGCAAAAAGCATTTGGTTGTTGTGACTACCTGATCGCGATACACCGCTACGAACATCTATGAGCGGTACTAAATATTCTAATCGTGGCTGTGTAATCTGCTGAGTATTTTGTAGGAATATTGCGCATGTCAGGAATATTCTGCACAATGGGTCGGGTTGATAAATCCACGGGGCTCGTTGCTCGGTTGTCTGGTGATCGGCAATTTTCCCATGATCGTAGCCGTAGGCTTGCGATGCAACTTTGCCTTTTCTTGGTCCAGAACCTCGGGCGATCCTTCAATTTTATCGTTGTTTAAGTTGGATTTGACAGACTAGAATCAAGTTGTCTGGATTATTTAGTTGACAGACAAGTGAAGTATAGTTGTATAATACGAAGCTGGTGGTTTTTAAGATGCTAGGAAAGAAAAAATATTAACTTCATGTATCTAAAAGTGATTCTTTAATGCACTTATCGAACCACTGATTGGCTTTAAGTTTAGTCAGTCGTTCGCTTTCTTTAAAATCCCGGATATATAAAAAACAATTGAAAAGCGCTAAAGACTAAAGTTAGCCTACCGAGTTGCAATTAAAACTGTGAAGATATTTTGGTTACCACCATTGTGTATCATACAAGCGTAGTTCTAAAGCACAAAATGCTTTGGCTGTGCTAATCTGAAACATTTGAAGTTAAGAAAGCCTTCCACTTATTCAGTTGAAATAAAATGTGTAAAACAAACGGTTGTTTTTAAAGAAAATTAAAATCGGGAAGTTTTACCGATCGGAGCGGTAATCTGCCTCCGTGTAAAGAAGAAATTAAAACAACTTTCTTGGATATTTATTACTCTACTTTTATTACCTCTTATTTTCACTTTACAAGACTGAATTCAAATAGGAATAAAGGCTTGCTAATTAACTACCTCAGCTTTAGGAATACATTTATATTGGCAATTGTTTTGGAATAAGTTTATACTTAATTGAATTCTAATGAGGTGTATGAGCTTCTATTGCCTTACCTCTATTAACCGTCATATTATTGCAATGCATTTTAAAAAGATATTTAAGTTCACTTTTGAATAGCTTTTGCCACTTTTTATGCAGATTTTAGGGCTCAACTGATCACGCCAAAAGTTTGTTTGTTGTAACTCGTCATGTGCCAAAACCAAAAATGTAATAAATTTGAAATTTTGTCAAGTCTCAAAAATGTTACAACTTGTTACGTTTCAACGCAATTCATGTGACGCAACGCAACTGAATTTCTTGGTGTACCAAAAATCAACAGTAAAGACTTTACTGGTTCTGACGTAGGTATAAGGATAATTAATATAAAATATAAAAAAGTCAATACTCGTATTAGCCGTAATCGCCACAAAAAGAGATAATTTTATGGTGGAGGGTGTGATCATATAATTGGTAGTAATTACTACGGTGGCTCATTAAACAACATTTCAAATTCAGCACCAATAATACTTGTAAATAAATGTAATACTTCATGTTATAGTTCGCGACGAATGCAAGAAAAAAATTTTACTTGCATAGACTTTTCGAAATCTTTAAAATTACTTGTTCTGCGGTTTTGTTTGCTTCGATCATTGTAAGTCGTATTTACTTTATGATTTTACTTATTTAGAAGAGTAAAGACTGGTTTATTCGCTCAGGAGAAATCAAGTTTTAATTCTAAATCAAAAGAAGATCAGGAGCTGATTTAAGGCAAACAGTGCCCTTAGGTTCTAAAAGGATGGCCAGAACCCTCTTGGGGGCCACGCTTATTCGCTTAACCTGCTAGACTCTTTGCTATGTAGGTACAAAAGTTACTTGCAAAAGAAAATTCAAGTAGGAATGACTAGAATGTACTTATACCCAATTCGACATGTCTCGATCGATAGATCGTATGTATCGATTACCTAGCTATACTAGTGTAGGTACACGTATTCAATAGTAAAATTATAGTCCTTTACTAAATAATATACTAACTAGAAAAAATACGACTCGCACGCGCACCAGATCAATTATAGTCCTTTATTTAAATTTTGAATCTACATTAACATAGAAATGAGAAAACATCTTGCAAATAACTATTTCCTTAAATACTTATTTAAGCGACTTTATCGACTTTTATCATTTTATAAACAGGAAAATTATAAACAGTACCTTAATGAGTACACCTGTAATTTTAATTTAAGTTCATTATTTTTATCTCTAGAGATAATCCTCGAGATGTGCGCAATCGATAATAAACATTTATGTTTAATTTAAATAAGTCTGGCTTGTTGGCATAGACAGTTTATTTTTATGTTTATTCATATATGTATCTGTTAAATCTTGTATAACATTAATTTTATAGAGAAACAAATCCAGGTCAATGAAGATCAAATTCTAATTTTCATAATATTATTATTCTAATTTAAAGCAAATACATTTTTTTATTATGTCGACTATGTTTTTACTACCTATTTATATTATGATAAATTCATCGAACATACTAATTAGTATAAGTCAGTTTAAATACTTTGGGTTCAGTACCATTATTTTTCTTTGCTTTTGCACTTTGAGAAAATAAGGTAAACTAAACGAAGGCATATTAACAAAATTTATTAAGTTTAATAAGAATTTTGAAGTTCACAAAACTCTTCATAATTTTCGAAATCTATGTGCATTTCAAAACTTATCTCGAGAAAGTTTATCAGTACCGTATTTCTATCTTATACATATATATTAATTAATTTGTTTACAATATTCCTCAAAAGACTTAATCCAAAAGTGCAAACAGATTGATAAACATTGTAATACTGGATTATTTGTAAAACACCAACAACCTCGCATGAGATTACTATAACATCAACAAACAACAACATTTTGTTCTACGAATTCTCCGAAAATGGACAAAAAAACTACTTTCCATACAAATGTCCGAACAGCTGATCGAGTTTTGTATGAAAAGTCGTTTTTTTGTCTGTTTTCGGAAAAGTCGTAGAACAAATTTAATGTTGTTTTTTATGATGTTTAGTATCTACTCCAGTGACGTTGTTGGTATTCTACAAATAACTCTTTATACGTGTGGGCAACTCGGGTGGGCAGCATTCGGGAAGCTTCGAAAAATCTTCGCGTCCGACTTACCTCAGTGTCTCAAGACGAAAGTCTATGAACTGGCAACAGTGATGACTTACGGCAGTGAAACGTGGTCGCTAACTATGGGTCTCATAAGGAGGCTCAAGGTCACCCAGCGTGCAATGGAGAGAGCCATGCTCGGCGTTTCCCTGCGTGATCGAATCAGAAACGAAGAGATCCGCAAGAGAACTAAAGTAACCGACATCGCTCGAAGGATTGCTCAGCTGAAGTGGCAATGGGCGGGACACATAGCGAGAAGAACCGATGGCCGTTGGGGCGGAAAGGTTCTGGAATGGCGACCACGCACCGGACGGCGCTCCGTGGGTAGGCCCCCGACAAGGTGGACCGACGATCTGGTGAAGGTCGAGGGAAGCCGCTGGATGCGGGCAGAGCAGGACCGATCGTCGTGGAGATCCTTAGGGGAGGCCTATACCCAGCAGTGGGTGTCGTGCGGCTGATATGATGACGTGCTGCTGACTGTTGTACCATTCACAACAAGATATAATACACGCTGAAATTTTAATCATTTGGTTCCCGCCGTGGGGTGGTTCCACTCATGATTACAAGCAACTTTTCTATGGGGCCAACTCTCCTCCTCGCAAAAAAAATCAGCTGTTCCATACATTAAGGTCGAGTAGGTACTGCACTTTTGTATGGAACAGCTGTTTTTTTCTGATCTTCATCAAAAACAGTTACCATTTAAATACTAACAAACAAAATCTCAGCATCAATTAATTAAAAATCACCGAATCCTAAAAACTCGTATTAGTAAAAGTTTGCTCTGAATTTTCTCGTATTCACATAAAAAGTTAACATTATGAGATCTCAACGCTATCATTTCCTTAGCCCAGTTTTACAATCGCAGATAAAGATCTAACAAAACAAACTAAGCTTATTGTAGTAGGAATTTAGAGCGTTGTAAAGTTGGGTGTTGATGGCCTCCCACGAAGCGAGCTCAATTGTTGAGATTATTATATTATATGTAATAACAACCGATCCCATTATAATGAGAAACCGGCAGGTTTAATAGTTGTAAAACATTATAATTTATGTGGAAGCCTTAATTAGCATAGATTTTGCAATTATAATGAGCAGACTAGTCTTTCTATCATATTTATAATTTGTATTCATTTATTCATAATTATTATTCGGTTAGAAATGCTCAGTTCGAAAGATATGGAATGTAGGTTTAAGTGATTTACTTGAATAAAAATTGCTCAAATTAAAGATGAATTTTAATAATAATTTATAAACTTTTAGCTTTTTTATTTGGCAACTTGTAATATTTACAATGATTTACAAAGAAGTATTTTTAAAGTATACTATACTTTATTGTTTTCACAAATCTATTAAAAATTTCAAAGAAAACCAAAAGAGTGACATCTAGTGACTATTAGCTGTCAAAAAGGTTTATGAACTACAAATTAAAATCTTCCAAACCAATAATGAGAAATATGTATAATGCTATTTGGATCAGGAAATCATCACAAAAAATAACAAGTTCCAAAAGAAAGAACAGTGTCAAGATTTTAGATTATTTATCAAAGCCACAAAGTAATAAACTTAAAATACCTTTAAATATCAGATGATAAAACAAGTTCTTTGTTCCCGTCGAAATTCGAAATGACGATCCTTTGAAAAACCATAATGAGTATTGATTTAAATTATTGGGATTAAAAAATCTGGGAAAAGTTATAAGAGGAGGTACCGATGTGTGACTGTTGGATTACTATGGATACGATCTATAAAATGGGGTAGAGTCTGTCCGGAAAGAGAACCGACTTGAGGTTTGTGTCACCGTTTTTATCATGTTGACGGCACTGTAAAGGCACTGTTACGTCATTATAATGCGACTATCTTGATATATAGATATTCCAGTCGCACTAAAACGTTACAGTCCCATCAACATCTCAGAAACGGTAATCAAGCCCAAATCCCAAGTCGGTTCTCTTTTCGAACAGACTCTACTTACAGCATATAAATATTCTTCAATAATTATTTGATACTTGCAGATCATTATAACGATAGTATTAAAACATTTCGATGATTGTTATATTTTTAGGACTATTTTATTATTTTATTAGGTATTAGGGTAATGGAATTCAATAGTAGTTAACCAGATCCTTTGTGCTTTTTCATATTCAAATTAAGTATTTGACCTTTATTAGATTAAACTATCGTATGAATTTACGTTATCAATTCTTAATTCCAAGTGTAAATCATTTAAAAATGTGATTTTGCAATCTTACTAGGTACTTAAACATATTTTATTCTCTCCCAAAACTTGAGGCGTATCCATTTTATGCCAAAAGTTTAATTTTTCAAGAATAATGAAGCAGACATTTTTATAACAAAGGTCCTTGGCCGTGCATCTCGATCTCAATGTTATCTCTAATAGGTCAATAAATAAAGGGCAACGTGCGAGCTTCGGCGACACGATGGGGGTTTATTAAAACAAAAAACACACGAATGCGACCCGTTCACAGTAATACGGTGGGTTTTATTCATATTTTAATGTGCGACGCATTAAATTAAGCCCAATTAAGACCAACTTGGATTTACTCGGCGATTTCGATTCAATATTTAGAAAGCAATGCTCGATTTGATGACGGTCTTAATGAGAACGATTGCTTACACTTTCAGTGGAGAGTGAAATAAGGTTAAAACTTAAAAGCCCATTTGACGCCAAACGTTAAGCTGGCAATGTCATTTAAGTTTTTTTTAACCAAGTCTCATTCTTAGTAGGTGTATAGGCAAGTCTACCAGAATAATGATAAAATTATGTAACGTTAAATTGCAATACGCTAAAATGATCCTCCGTATCGTCGCATCAGTAAATGGACCTGTGAACCAACGATTACGTGGAATACAGGCGGAACAAATATAAAGTTAAGTTTACAACGGGCTAATCGTACTTATGAATGAAATGTAAACAGGCAATGAATTGATATAAACGATAGGCGGGCAGCCGCAGCGAGGCACAATCTCCGCGCGGCATCTATTTCCCATACAGCCTTATGATGTCCCATTTATTTAGATATTTGAACGGGTCCCCTCATTTTTATTCCAAAGAGGAGACATTATTATGCATAAATAAATACTCTTTTATTTTATTCCCATCGTTATTTTAATACGTTCAGCTTGGAAGCGGCGTTCGTCACCTCTTCGGTCGGATTGTGGCGACGATATTTAACGGAATCGAGATAAGGCCTCCTTAGAGGTTTTTTGTAACTTGATGCTTTAGTAACGATTATATTTATTATTTATAGAGTTAACATTTTAGAGATAACATCAGATTTTTGAAAGCGAAGGATTAGAACTGGTTGTGTGTTTTTATGTGACGCTTTTGGTGAATGAAAATATAAACGCATTTGAATATTTGGAGGAACCGGTCAAACTTTGATGGGATTAACTGCATATCGAAAACCATATTGTCCTCACAAACTTTGTTGTGTGATTTATGTTTTTGGAATTACATATTTTACAAAATTTTGATCGCGTCAAATTAATTACTTCACGTTTATACTTATTAGATATCATTGAGACGTCTTACTTTAATATTATAAAATGTCACTTACAGATAGATTTTTTTTAATAATCTATGCTTTTTAATGAAACAAAATTACAAGTAGAACAAGAACAAGTAGAAAATTTAAAAAAAATCCAAAGACACATTGAATTTTCTTTAAAAAATTGCATTGCATTGTAAGGTGTAATAACATTGTATCAAGAATGCTGTTATCCAAATACTGTCATTTTTCAGTGAGGTGTGACACGGCGGGGTCGGCCATTACAATTAGGCGCGACGGTAGCGCTCGCCCGCTGCGCGCCCCGGGGCGCCGCCCGCCGCCCGCCGCCTGCGCGTGCGCTCATACTCAGATATTTAATATCTTAATAACCGCTTAGTACTTTGAATAATTAGATAATTTGTTAAACGGCAGAGGGGTGGCGATGAGGTCTGCAGTTGACATAGACACTGATTTTGGCAGATAAAAGTTTACTAAAAAAACTTCTTCCATTGTTAAGAAAGTGTAACTACGGAATAGTTACACTTTCTTCTCTTTCACTAAAAATAACTTAAGTTAGTTGATAAGTAACTTAGTTAAACTATAAAATTTCTAAAGTTAATTAGCTCTGATTGTGTAAATTTTCGATGACCTCTTATTCAAGCAGTTGATTTAATATTTTCCGTGTGAACCATTGTGATGTGTACTTAAAACTCTTTAATAAATAAATAAAAAAGTTAACAATTTGTTAGTAAAACCCAAATATGTAGAGTACAACTACAAAATGAAGAACATTCCTATTCACAATCGTAGCCGACTACGAGATGCTCAATTTTGAAAAGTGAATTGCGCAGCGGCTTTAAATGATCCGTGTAATGAGCCTTAATGAATCTAATAACACGTCTTAAGATTTCACTTCAGGGTCTGCGGTGACCCCGTCTCATGACAAATGCTCCGTGAGGGGTCGTTAATGGCTCGAAAGCGAGCTAGCGGCGCGGGCGGCTGTGCGCATATCATCTATTGACTACGATTTGGGCAAACCTCTATACAAGTACGTGCGTCTGATTTACGAGACTAACGTGTGCCCTTTGTACTCCAGCTGACTAATGGACGGACGCTCATGGACATTTATGTAGATTGATTGTATAAATTTTATTCACAATGTTTAATACAGTAACAGATTTAGATGTCATTTAGAAATGGCTTTAAAGTTGTGCAATTTAGGCCGTGAATAATGGATGACGAATGGCCCGTTTCTATGCCGGCTCGTGCGAGGTGGGGCGCCGATTGTGTCCTGAAAGCATGGTCTAATGGCGACTGGACTGATATTGTTTGGATAAGAGGCTCGGCAGATACAGTCATTAATGATTACGATATCTTTTTAAAATCGCAACATGGTCAAACGTGATAATCTTTCGATTTAACCTAACATAAGAACTGAAATACTCTTCACTGCGTGAAAAAATATTTTTTTGGTAAAAAATTACCGACATCAACTTTGAAATTCTTGTATTATAAAAGATTTGTAATGTACCTTGTAAAAGCAATTATACCCAGAAGCGTACAGAAAGGAACTGCGGTTACATTCCAGATATTTTAAAGATAATGTTTTAATATCTTTATGGAGCAATAAAAAATGTACAAAACGGTTAGTTACGGCTCGGAGAAAAAGGACAATGCGAGGACTTGCAGCGTCATCTAATCGACACGCATCAAACGTTGTTAATCAAAAATTTTAATGACCATAGTTCGGAAAATAATAACTTTTCTTTAGCTACCAATATACATACTACGCTCAAATTGTTTTGATACTTTCTGATTACCCTTCCTTAGCCCTCAAGGCAGCAAAATGTTTTCTATAATGTCTTGCTTTTGCGGGCAACATAAATTACGAAAAATTATTGAGCTTTTGCAAAAAGAAATATGACTTACACAATAATCGGCAGTAAGTTGGCCTTTAAGTATATTATAGCCATATTTTATTGACTTTTTTTAACAATCCTGTCCCCATAAAATCGTTATTCAAGTGATTACTTTCGGTGATATACACTCTTAATTTTTAACTAAGTATAATCTATAAATGAAATGGGGATATCAGACAACTTTACTGAATAATTTTGCAGATTAAAGTAATAAGTACTTAAATCAATAGAAGAAGATAATGCATTTAATAGAAAAAATACTAAAAAAATCGATTCACCCGTAGCAACTAAGACCGGATCCCGTCTGAACTGCTACGGGTGAGTCGATTTTTATTAATATAAAAATAGCACTGTGAATGCCTAAAATCTAGAATTTCAATAATCAATAGAAGAAGTAAGGAATCTGAAAATATCGGAAAATAATCTTGATTATTCGGCAAACTCACAAAGATAGCAAAACACGTGCGTAGACGCATTAATTCTTTCCATGATTTACGTAAACAAGACACTCTCTTTTCATTACGCGTGTAAAGTCTATGAATGAACGAGCTCTAAATCCACAAATTAGAAAAAAAAGGGATACAAACAAACCTATCTTGTTGACTAATTAAGAAATATTGAATTTTTTAACTGTACCTACATAATTACAAATACACCCACCAATATTAACACACAGTTATTAAATAGCACTATTGTCAGAAAAAATATACAAAACATTTGTAAGTGATTTGCTTATTGCATACAGACAAGAGGGTACAAAAATAAACAATCAACTACAACGCCCAAGTACCAACACTCGTAGAGCCACCTCGGTCACGGTGAGCGGAGCTGCGAGACAGTTCGGCATCCAGTTTATTGTGCCAGGCTTATTGACGCTGAGCTGGACATCACCACATTCACCACCTCTATCGGACACAGGAAATCTTTATACAGACACTTTTTATTAAACCTTATTAATAGGCTAATGGGTATCCTATTACACTTACAGTAGCAATACTAAATAATTATGATACAATATTACAAGCAAATGTAAGATTTAGGAAAAAAAAGGGCTTGCTTATACTAATGACCTTTTTATTTAGATTCGAATAATATATTTACATTAATTTCATAAGAATCAAATAAGTAATGCACTACCTAAATACTTACTTGACAAAAAGCGTTAGGTCTACCTGGAATGCCGCTTATAGGGCTCGGGTTCGTGGGCAAGTAAAAAGGCATTAGATTTTTCTCGGATTAACGTTGACCTTGTATAGAATAAAGTTAATCGAAATGAATAATAATAGTGAAGAATGAAATCTATGTATGTTGTTTAAAATTATGGTCTGAATATATTTAAAGTAAGTAGAATCTCATTTACGTCCTGTATCTATAGTACTCCATTCAAGTGCGGGAGCGGAGGACGTGACCGCTGCTGGCTAGTTCGATCTCAATAGTGTACCTGTCCATCGAAATATAATCACGAGCGACGGGCGTCCAACCAACAACATAAAAAATAATCGTCACGTACCCCACGAATTATATGGACGAGCCAACCGGCCACAAAAATTATAAAAACTCGCTCATCTAGACCAAGGAATATCTAAGCGTTGACGCGGACGTGCGATGACTTTTTATTTTTCAAAAACTTGCCCATTATTCAATCACTGACTGTTGAAATTAAGCACGCTCAACGCCTATAGCAGTTAGTGAAATTCGGTTTGCATGACGTGGCATGCTGGTTCTCGTGATCTTAATCATCTTTGTGCCTAATTCGGAGGCGTCATTTGATAACTCTGTATTGACGCACCGTAGCGGCAGGGTATAACTGATGGAATCTGTCCGAGCACAGGTATCCGCAAATAATGGCGGGCGCGGCGAGCTCCGCTGCCGGCCGCATTGTGTTCTCTTGTTATAAATGGCAACAACAGGTGAATAACTAATTTCACTCATAAAATAGGGATGTTGACTATTTTTTTTATTTTATGTTACATAAATTACCTCTCAAAAAAAGAAACATTGGTAAAAGAATTAATTCGCTAGCATGAAAACTGCCCGAGATATCACAGTGTGAAATGCACACAAATGGACTCGATCAAAAACGCTCCATACTAATGGCTTGCACGTTATGACGTGACGCCGTGCTAGTTTGTATGCAACGCGTAGGAAATTTGTTCGGCAGCTATATTAAATATTGTGTTTATCAAAATAGTTTCTTAGACAAATTTGCTATACATTTTACGGACTAATTAAAGGTATTATTTATTTTAATAAATTTTATACTTTTTAAATGGACTTGTCCACCCAACTTTGAAGGGTCATAAAACAAATAATATGCAATATATAAAACCAAGAGGTATACAAGCTACTCTAAAAGTTTAATATGTTTACGATTTTTATTAGTATTTCGTTATTTTATTCATTAGTCAACATCCCTATTAGCTCTTCATGGGTGGAGTGCAATATTTATCCGTCGTCAACATCCGTCCATTTATATCATATTATTACCATGACAGATACACGTGATCGCGTCGTATTCAATGCGCAACTCTATTGTGACCGAGACATGTCATTCTATATACCCATTCAACAATAATGGAGCCATCGACGTACATTCCGCCCAAACTGATAATCGTTAATAAAACAATTTCATATGGACATCGATGCAAAGGTAACGAGGGAATCAAATTGCCTGTAAAATATACCGGACATTGTTTTTGTCTCAATCAAATATGCAAAACCCGGAATGAAATATTTGATGCGGCCGAAACCATTTTATGAAATGGAATTATTCATGGCGTCAGTCGCAGGAAAAAGCGAGCGAAACTGGACAATTCATTTGTTTGTGCGACTGTCGCGGCCGCGTCGCCGTCTGATGGTCCGATGAAAGTTAATTCGAGTTTATTTGATACTAATTCATGCTCTCAAACTTTTTATTTTATTGCTCGTTTTAAATTTCCAATTTGAACGTTAGTCAGAATTGATTATTCAATATTAATAAGTTTGTTTGAAGCTATGCTAATACGCGGCGGTTCCGTTCGACACTTCCTCGTATGTAAAGTGGGTAGTGCGCCATCCCCGCGCTCGCTCCCCACAAGTGTTCAAAGCGGGCGAGCGACTAGTCAACCCTTTGCCGCGCACTCGCTCGTGAAATCACTCAAATACTGAATATTTTAATCTGAGCAGATAACGAGCTCGCAATTCTATTAGATGAAACATAGCTGTGCGAAGTTAAACACACGCCCCCGCTCAACATGCGCTATGCTCATTCGCTTATTGCAATCAAACGCCTGTATGCATTATGCTATTTACATGAACCTGATTATTTAAAATGCATGCAATTAAAGATAAATTTATAGAATTTTCAGCTAATTAGATTCAAATTATTATACAAAACCCTTAAATTTGTCTAAAACTTGTATATGCTGACGATTGCAATTTTAAAAAGGTTTTTCTTTGTAAATCTATTACGAACTACTGAGTATACTTACTTTCATTTTTTTTAAATATTAGCTACAATATAGAGACAGTCGTCAGTCAGTCACATCAGAGCCAGTTACAGTTAGGTATACTAAAAGAAGACAGTCATACCTTTAGTATACCTAACTCTATCTTTCCCCAAGGGTTTGCAATTCGAACAACATTTCCTGCAACAATAACTCCGCAAGTTAATTTTGTAAGCATGTATAAATATATCACGCCAAGCAATAAAGCTATCAAATATTTACTAATCTGGAACGGTGAGAGCGAACCCCTTCTGCGCCCGACTCATAAAATAAATTGAAATAGTCGCGCCGCCCCCCAAATTAAAATATTCAAATGGGACGCACGCGCAAGAAAATTGAAAATTGTCGTCTATCGTCCGCAAATGAAACCTATAACTCCTCGTGTACACTGTCGGCCGGATTTAATGGTGTTTTATAAAGTCCTTTTTTGTTTGGCGAAAAGTACGTATGAATGAATTCACTGGAAGTCTTGATAAGCAATGCGGCTGCAATGTTGTTATGCCCCATAGAAACTAGTTTCTATCACTTTAAATCTAAATTCTTGTGTACCACCCACGTCTAGTGTTACAATTTAGTTTATCTTGGAACTTTTTCTAAAAGTCCAAAACTTTTTAAAAATGCTCGTGAATATTTTAACATTGTTATGATTCACATACCTATTGTTTTAATTTTCAATACTCTATTCATATGAATCCTTGTATACGGATGAATACTTTTTCAATCAATGCATAAATATTTGTTTTTATAACAACACGACTTTAAATAATTCACGCTTGCATCAAAGATATTATTTGATTCGTTTTTAATGTGTCTCATTAAATTGCTCTACAGTGTACAGTATGGAGAAGCAGTTCCGATACGCTGCCGAATAATGCCATAAATGGTCTTCACTTTTATGGCTGTAATTTGGATTCAGATGCAGACTTAGTATTTGTTTTATGCAAGAATAGCTTTATGGATTTGAAATTTACTTAGGGTGAATGCTTACATAGAGACGTATTGCTCTTATAACGGTCGTGATATGAAATTAATTAAGTTCTTTTTTATACTTTTTTTACCTTTTTGTTCCATGTTTTTTAAGTATAAATACGTACTTCTTCTTTTTAATCAAAGGAAGGTTTTGCTTTGAGGTGAATATAAAGGTAGTAAGTTAACAGGTTTTTATAAGTTTGCATTCTTATTTTTTACAATTAATATACCTACTTATTATAATCAAACACCAAAAAATTACTATTTTGCAATCATGTTTTCAAAAGTAAAAAGCACGGACCAGCGAATATTTTTCGTCAAGTGCTTAAAAAAATATTTAGTGAAATCGTTACTTTTTTAACTAAGTAGATCTAGAACTTTTATGAAATATTAAGATTTCTGCGACAAAAATATATTCGTAAACTTGCGCAAATTAAAATAGTTTCATGGCTGTATTATAAGAAAAACTTAAATTTTACATTTTGTATATATACTTCAGCAATTTGGATATCTTCTAAAATAGAGCAACAAATATCCGAACTGAACACATAGGTACCTTTTTTAATATATCCAGCAAATAATTTGCAAACGGATTGTTAATGTTTCAAAGTCTGTGACTGTTACCAACACAGGTGAGATCGTTCATAATCCTTACTCAGTCGCAATAGAGTTCAAATTTTTGCATAGAATATCGTGTAAAGTACGTGAGAGAGTAGGGTTGGTACGGTAGTGGCTTCCGTTGTATTGCGGTGACGCTGATTTTGTGGTTTCATTTCGCGTAACTTGATAGATACAGTACTTGCACATCCTCGTGACATACGCCAGTGGTGGACACTATCGAATATCGTGCTTTTAAGTTATCGATTATTACCTACACTTACGGTCTTATTAATAAACGAAGAATAACTTTACACCCTGGCGAAACAAAAATTACTCTTTACGTTTGATGTCTCAAGGCATCATAATTGATAACCAAACTTCTTGGTTTAAAGGGGGTGTAAACATAATTTTCGTTTATTAGGCCGTTACATATTTTCGGCTTCATTCAACGTAAACTTTTCAAGACCAATTAATTATTATGATGGTGATGATGTCCTCTCATTCCTTGACAAGAACATTAATTATGCTTATTAGAAAATCTCGGAGTCTAAAAATAATCAGGCCCGTATAATAACTTCAATTTAATTGCAACATACATATCAATATGAATTGTGTAGTAATTTTTCACTATGAAAAGAAAAAATATATTCTCTTAAGAAAAAATATGCTTCAATATACGGGTCTCAAAGGTACAAGTTCATGACATGATCGCGCTTATTACTTTTCAGTAATTTTTGATTTCGATGAAGTTTTATCGAGTAGTGTCCATTAGTGTTGAGGCACACTCAGCGTCCGGTGTTTGTGTCATCGATACCCTGGGAACGAGCAGTCTTCCGCCGCACTGTGCTGCCAGATTCCCACCCTGTGCACTTCTGACCTTGTACCACCCTCCAATGGTTAACTTCTGCAATATCTTTTGTATGAAAAAAACAACCAAGGTGTTCTAGAATTTGTACAATATTTAGAAAAAAGATAAGTTAAATAACTCAAATTTTGGTCGAGTGGTTAAAGTTGATGTTACAAAGAATGTTTTAGCTGCTACTGAAGTCGACTTTACTAATTAATTGACAATGTTGGCTTATAAGTCAATGTAGTGCAAATCCACGATAAGAATAACAGTGCGATGCAAGAAAATTGATACTATATAATCAGAAAAGCATAACCAAAACTGTTATAAAAATCACAAGCAATAATGATACCTCAACCACCTCAAATCAAAATAAGAAAGTAGTTACTTGGGTAATCGAGTAGAAAAAAAGCCTTTAAAATTTTACAAAAAAAGTGGACAAGTTCAAAAATAAAGCGAACGTTTAACACCTTCCAATTTTGCGAAACGACCTCAGCGCCCGAGTTTTATTCATTTCATCGCATCCGAAGATTTAAAACATTTGCCTCCGTTCATAAAATTATTAATGCGATCGTAAAATTGGGCAAATTTTATTGTCTCGAAGACATAATGGGAACCTAATGTAGCGTGTTATTATTCAGATCGGTTGTAGCCGTAAATTACGAATGTTTGCGTCGAAGATGCGCGACGCGGCGACTCGCCGCGGGTTCGGTTCCCAGTTCCCAGTTCTCAGCGGAAGGCCCCTCTCCTATTTGAATATCAAACGCAATTCGGGCATATTTCATTGGAACGGTTATGATATTCTTCCTCTACGTTTTTATTGCGCGTGTCCTGAATACTGACAGGGATATGTTAATTCGTTCGGGTCAAAGTTTTCTAAAATTGAAATCGGTTCCGTAGCCGAATAACATCACCTATTGAACTTGCACTAAATCAATGAGCTACTTTGGTACATTTTATAATAAAGGTATTGTTTTCGTGATTATGAATAACTTATTAAAAATCAAGTGTATTGTATGTAAATCGGTATTTGGTTGCCTAACGCGGCCTCTATCGGGTCGGCGTAATATGGAATTATTTATTGAGTTATGAGTGAAGTCTGGTTGTGGTTGAGATGGCAATCGCATCGCGAACTTCACAGAACCACACAGAGGGCCAATTGTCTGCCCTCACGGTCAGCGAGCACAGAACTGACATGAAATTATTATAAGAAACATATGACTTCAAAACTTTACAAAGAAACATTTAGACGCAATATCAATATGTTTTCATTATCTCCAACTGAAGAGTATGATACAGATGTAAAATAAATCGTCATAAACAATGGTATGATTGTAATCTATGTGATTTAACATAAGACAGATAGAATTCTGGACACGTAACTTGCGAGTCTGACTCGCTCTTGACCGGTTTTTTTATTTTGTAATTTCCAGAATGTAAATAAATTGTAAGCAAGATAAGGCGAAAATGCGATTGCCGAATTTATTGTGGCTTTATCGTGAGCACTTGAGCATTCATGGATGTCCGACTAATAATTGGTGGCCAAAAACGCGTGGTGGCCGAAGTATTTCGGATAAGGGAGATAAATATTAATAAAACAGCACGATTGTCGTTCTTTTCCTCGGAATATACGCGAGGGAAGAGACAATATGCTTTTGTTTTTCTTTATTGTTATTGCCGTAAAACATTTAGCGGTCTTGGCCATAAAACACGTTATTTTGTGTGACAAAACGTCGAGCTTCATGAGAAAATATTGACCCGCAGATGGTGGAATAAGCGAATTATTGGTGAAAGGCACTCACGAGACGGAACCATCCTGTTACACTTTGTTTTTGTAACATTTTTATATAGGTTTTACCGAATTAAAAAAGTAGTATAAAGCTGAATTACTAGAATGGTAACTTTTGAGAATGCTCATCTCATTAAATCAGATTTTAAATGCTTAATAGTTAGTCCGTGAGGATTTTTTTATATCGTAAATAAATTAAATTAACTTGTCAGTTAAAGTCGTGAAAGAAAAAAATAAAGAAGGCGAGCAAAAGTAGCTTTGTCTCGTTTCCCTTGTGGCTCACTCTAACATAAGCTCTTCATATGATAATGTGACGAACGATAAATTGGCCACTAATAAGATAATTGGCCGTGCTCTATACTCACGTAAATCAACATTTCAACAGCTGCGTACGATTGGTCTATCTATCTATATAATAGTGTAGCCAAATCATTATCAAAACAAAACAATAGGCATGATGACTATTTTTTTTATTTTATGTTACATAAATTACCTCTCAAAAAAAGAAACATTGGTAAAAGAATTAATTCGCTAGCATGAAAACTGCCCGAGATATCACAGTGTGAAATGCACACAAATGGACTCGCCCAAAAACGCTCCATACTAACGGCTACTCAATTATGACGTCACGCCTGAGTAGTTTGTATGCAACGCGTAGGAAATTTGTTCGGCAGCTATATTAAATATTGTGTCTATCAAAATGGTTTCTTAGACAAATTTGCTATACATTTAACGGATTAATTAATTAATTTTATACTTTTTGAATGGACTTGTCCACCCAACTTTGAAGGGTCATAAAACAAATAATATGCTATATATAAAACCAAGAGGTATACAAGCTACTCTAAAAGTTTAATATGTTTACGATTTTTATTAGTATTTCGTTATTTTATTCATTAATCATCATCCCTATTGCTATTGTTTGTTGAACAATTTTCAATAACCATTTGTTTATAACCCCTTGTAAGAAATGAGATGTTAAACAAATAAAAAAATGCTCGCTTTGTTATGAAATTTTTAAATTTCGAGAGAGCTAAATAAAACATCGTTCGATGCTTTCAGTTTCATCAGTAAATTTCCACACCAGATAAGTACTTAAATATTGAAATAAATTACTTACAAATCAATTGCAATTATTACCGAGCAGAAAGTTGTGAATTTTGACTTAATTTTTAAAATTAAGCAATGCCATTAAAAAGTACCTACCTAAATCACTGTTGACAGATTATTTTCTCAACAACTTTGAGCTCCACTGGTTCCCCCAGGCACCCGCGAGAAATTTATACCGTCAAGCATCGCGGGTGCCTCCAGGCACCCAGAGATCAAATATTTTGCTAGGCAATATTTTGCCTTATTGTAAATTAAATAAATCTTGGATTTAAATTTAATTTTCTGTGACATTGGGCCTTGACGGATATTCTTTTCAATGACGTATAACCCGTCTCGCGGGTGCCTGGGGGAACCCGTCGCGCTCAATAGCTTAAACATTTTATTGAAAACAAAAAAAGTTTCCTTGATGGTCACCCTGCATTGTATGATTCACTTTAATGTTTGGAGCGATTTGAAGTAAACAATCAATTACTTTTAAATTGCAGCTCAGCCGATAATAGAGGAAATATATTGTCATTGTAACATTTTATAAGCAATTTATAATTTAATTGATATCGATGAGGTCGGCTGAACGAGTGGGCAGACGAATGGTCACCACACTGAGAAAAATGTCATTTTGGGGTAATCTTAAAATATCGTGGCGTACGTTTAAATTAAGTGCGTTGTCCTAAAATAAGGAAATAATAGGTTTATATTACGCTATCTTGAAACGTGTTATGATGTAGTCGAATTATATCGTTAAATAAGGCAATATTATGACACTTATCATCGTAAAAATTGGTCATCATAAATAATATTATCTTCTTAATATTATAACACTATGTAATAGAAAATAGCCCACTGTCCTATAAATATGTATGATAATCTATAAATAAGATTATAATTCTAAATCACAATGAAAGTGCCACCTTCCATAAAAAGATGTCATAGTATTTGAGAAGAAGCATCTCTAGAATACGGTGACGTCCCCTTATAGTAGTATGATAAAATTATGTGCTAGTTCCTTTTATTTTGAGATTACCTTCACTTAAAATATAAGGAATTGGCATCAAAATTTAAAATGAATCCTACAAAAATACGATTACAGAAACTTATTTAAGAGTTTTGGCCAAAATATTATATCGTAAAAATTGGTCATCAAAAATAATATTATCTTCTTAATATTATAACATTATGTAATAGAAAATAGCCCACTGTCCTACAAATATGTATGATAATCTATAAATAAGATTATAATTCTAAATCACAATGAAAGTGCCACCTTCCATAAAAAGATGTCATAGTATTTGAGAAGAAGCATCTACAATACGATGACGTCCCCTTATAGTATCAAAATTAAAATGAATCCTACAAAAATACGATTACAGAAACTTATTTAAGAGTTTGCATCAATTTTTGTATGATTCCTAAAAAATACGATGACAGCGCGTAAATTCATCGTTCATTTACTCATCGACTTGTTGTTCGTTTTGTATATTCTCTCCATTCAGTCAGTCGAAGTCGCAGAGTCGCAAGGACAGTTTTTAGCGTGTACAGAATTTATTTATATTTGACAATTTTTTTAAATGTGAGTGAGTGCAAAGTGCAATACTTATGGATAAAGCAACTCATGACTTGCTAAAATAATGGAATCTAGCTCAATACTTATATACAACGTTTTGAAGGTAAGTTGCCAAGCCTATGTTGTGCGCGTGCACACTTTATTGGGGGGGAAGAAAATTAACTTTTTATATAAAACGTATCATTTTGGAGGGCAAAAAACGTATTTGGGGTAAATTTTAATTTTCTCTTCATATAAAGTGTACTTATCATTTGAAGGAAAAAAACAAATGATCATATTATTGCCATTGAAATGGACCTAAAACATTGAATTCTTATCACAAATTACATGTTTGATTTTAGCTTAAAATCCGGCGGTCTCGACAGCTTCGAAGCTTCATCTGACACCATTTAAAAGCTGCCCGGCAGAAGCTGAACACCACAAAGCACAAGTTTCTTCGCAAAAAAATAACAGACACACTAGCAGTTTGTGACGGTAAGGATTTATGTAATTATTCTGGTCTGTCCTCGTTTGACAAAAAAATAAATTAATAATAATGTGCATAAATACAATAAGCATTTTTTTTTCAGATACAAAACCAGAGACTAAATTTCATTGCTGTCATATTACTCCTCGGTTGCTTATTTAACATAACCTCCTGCGGCTCCTGCCCGTCGCTCCAGGAAAGATTGGCAAACATCACGAGCAGAAATATTGGAAGGATTTGACGGAGACGGTGGGTGTAACCCACAGTATCTTGCAGAATGCTGGGTGGTTCTTATCTTAAGTCATTGAAAGCGAATCATGATTTTACTTATTAAATTATTTTGCATATTTTATGGATTTTTCTAAAGATTGTTCTTAGTGTCTTGAGTATAATTAGGTACGTAAGTAAGTTGTGACATGCTAAATAGGTATTTATTTTTAACTATGTAAATTATTTTTGACTGACAAATACTGTGATTGTTATAAGCATAAAGGTACGGGATTATAAGCATAGTGTATTAAGCCGAAAGGGGGGCATTGTACTCATCCATTAAATAACTTTTACTATCGGGTAAACTCTGAAATCGAAAAAAAACTGCTGCTACTTAAGGCGGTTGTATGACCGAAAGTGGCGCCCTCAGAGGTTTTTATTTAATAAGTTATTAATAGAAAATTATTTTAATAATGTTTATCGTGGAGATTTTAGGGCCCTTGGTCTAGTATTTTTAGAAGGTATCACTACATGCCCTCGTAGTCATTCGTAGAAGTAGATAGCAAATGTGTCAAAAACGGCCACTTTTAGCAGTTTTGCTATCTACTTCTAGCAGTGACTACGAGGGAATGTAACGATACCGTCTAAAAATACTAGACTGTGGGCCCTAAAATCTCCACGATAAATATTTTTAAAATTGTGTATTAGAATTATAATATTAAGTAAATTTCGTCGAATTATGTTGTGCCCAAAGTAAAAGTTGTTCACCATAATGATAAGCCTGTGTTATTATAATTAAGTACTATTATGTGCTCAATTTGCGAATAGGTAGGTACATTATTTTTGGTGTCTTTTTTCTGTTGTACATTACATTTATTAATAAATAATTACTTATATAAAAGTAAAAAAATAATATTGTAAAAATTAACGTTACTTACTTTCAAATAGAAATATTGATATTGCAATAATTAAAGTTACTTTCAAAAATAAATAAAATTACTCTTGATTACTATTTCTGTTTTTTTATACACGTGTCTTCCTGTTCTCTTTAAGTTTTTAATGCAATTGCATATTGCCAACTTATGAAGGTACCTATTACTTTTTCTATATTTCACATGCTTTAAATTGTTATTTTTTACTTATGCGCGATCCTCTTTTTTTATATTTTAGGAATGTGAATTATATATATATTCTTTATTGCACTTGTAACATAATTACACAGGTAAATATAAAAGTTGTTTACAAAGGTGGGCTTATCTCTAAAAGAGATCTCTTCCAGCCAACCCAGCATTGTTTGAGATTTTTAAGTAAGCAGGTAATAGAAAGTGCATAGTAAGATGGAGATAAGTGAAATCCTAAATAAAACTTAATCTAGATCATTTTATACACATACATATACTTATAAATAAACTTTATAGTAGGTATAAACTAAACATAATTAAATAAATATAAATATGAATAAATACATACATAACATGATACATATACATAAAATAATATATACCTATGTAATATAAATATATAAAACTGGTTGTATTAACTATCTCGTGAATCATGAATGAGACAATTGTGATAGAAAGTGAGCTTTGACTTTTGATTTGAAAGTTATGATGTTCTGGCAATTCTGGATGTTTGACGGGAGTTTGTTCCAAAGCTGAGCGGCTTTAACGGAGAAGGAGTTACGCAGGAAGTTGGTGTTGCTTCTAGGCAGCTCAAGCATCTTAGTGATACAAGCCTGCCTAGGGCTTTATTTAATTAGGTAAGAAAGAAGTAGTAGGTACAGTCGTCTTTAGATATATTGTAGCAAATAAGGTGACTCATATCCTTAGTTAAGTCCAACCAATTAAAATAGACTTTTCTTGTGTTTTGGGTAAGATCCTACAATTTAGCAACGATTTCCTCATATCTCCGGTTATATCCTATTACTTTACGTACCTACTATTTATTATTAGGTACATCCTCTTACCTTGGGTTATCCTAGTACAGTCGCCATCAGATATACTGTAGCAGAAAAGGTGATCAAATACTTCTGAACAGTTTAAAATATCAATAAATTCCATACACTACACACACACTATTCCGTACACACTTCGTTTACACTTTGTATGGAATTTATTGATATTTAAACTGTTCAGAAGTATTTGATCACCTTTTCTGCTACAGTATATCTGATGGCGCCTGTACTAGGATAACCCAAGGTAAGAGGATGTAATAATAAATAGCACGTAAAGTAATAGGATATAACCGGAGATATGAGGAAATCGTAGCTAAATAGTAGGATTTAACCCGAAATGCGAGAAAAGTATATTTTAATTAGTAGGACTTCACTAAGGATATTAGGAAGTCACCGATAAATAGTAGGAAACAACCGAATATATGAGGAAATAATTTCTAAATAGTAGGAAAAAAATTAGGACCTAACTGGAGATATGAGGAAGTCATCAATAAATAGTACGAAAAATAATAGGACATAACTTGAGATATAATGAAAGAATATTATATTTTTTGACATAAGAGGATGTCATCGAGAAATAGTAGGAAAAATAATAGGATATAACTCGATGTACAATGACAGTAACCATAAGTAGTAGGAACGAGCATATAATATTTTATATTGTAGGACGAGCATACAATATAAAAAATATTGTATGCTCGTCCTACCAAAGGTATGGTGACATGTCATCTTAAATACCGTTATCATCAGCAACAGTAGTATCATCGTACTTTTTGGTGATATCAGTATACTCCGTGCTTTAAGTGAATCCATCTTATTTTAATCTGAATTCACGTCATTTATGATGGGCATTTTTCTCAGTGCATTTATGTGAGGGCTTTGTGTTTAACTTCATTTGAATATTACTATTGAATTTCGATTGTTTGGGACTGATTGATAATGAGCATGCATGCAACTGTTTTTGACTAAAACTTAATCAGTAAATAACAAGAACTACGCTCACGAAATATCTATTAGCAATAACTAGAAAACGTTTTGAAGACAAAAGAAATTAAATAGACAATTAACATCATACACGTTGCTTAGATCCCAAAGTACCTAAGTATCTCTAGCACCTGGGTTATGGAAAATTGAAAACAGCGAAAGTACTTACTACAAACACCCAGATAAAGGTACCCTAGACTATTTAGAAATAGTACATTATGAGACAAGTTAGCTTAGGTTGCTCATTGCACACAAGGCTGTGGGTTGCAGCCCGAGCCGCAGGCGAGGGCGTAACTCAGCCGAGTGTGCAATAAGTAAGAGCTTACGAGTTTCATACGACGTTTTTCAACACATTTGCGAGGAAAAAACAAAGTAATTTACCACACAGCAACAAATACGACAAAAACAAAATATGATAATTATGGGAAAAGGCGCGCATGTTTTTTTTTTGGTTTTTTTCACACGCCCAACGCAATAATATTTTGCGAACAAAGGGGTGAGGAGCATA
Organism: Agriphila straminella; assembly: GCA_950108535.1. Taxonomy (NCBI): domain Eukaryota; kingdom Metazoa; phylum Arthropoda; class Insecta; order Lepidoptera; family Crambidae; genus Agriphila; species Agriphila straminella. Next base: position 11,572,535 of record OX467308.1, read on the forward strand.
CAGCCTAATTCAAAATTATAATTTAATGTGACAAAATGCAAATATTTTAATATTTTATAACAAAATATTGTGAACTATGAATAATCTGATAATAATATATATTTATTTGACTTAATTAAGGACTTACACATTTATTTATTCCAAAAATTGTATTTGAATTTTCAGCAGGATAAAACCTCTTTGTTGTCAAAAAAATAACTGTATTACCCGGCTAAATTGGGAATGCTCTGTTTACTCGCATAGAACTTGCAGTAAGGTACTAATTTAACTTTGTAGGGTTAATTCTATTAGGAACTAGTGTTTTATATTACCTATATTACTGCACGCGTTTGTTATAGTTAGGTTTATGGCCCTAAAAGCGATGTATTAGGGCTCACTTTACGAGCAAGTGTGTTGAAAAGTAATTTTAGCTTCTAATGTCCCGGTTTGAACCTAGGACATTAAAAATAGCGACTTCATATCGACCACGAAGGTAATTTTATAATTTGTAAATTAGATGCTTACTACAAAATAATAAGTAGCTATACAAAACAACTCAAATGATGTGAATCCGTTTACGATGGCATTTCTATAGATCGTTACTATAAACAGAAAATGCTATAAAAGGGACACAGTGTTATTAAAGTAAGAGTATTCATGTGGCGACGACAATTCGCGGCAAACGATAACATCGGCATTATTTGTCTACGCTCCAATGCGTCACAAATGCTTTTTGGGTCAACAGTTGATTGGGAAACGATCTGTCCATGTAGTAAAATATAAATAATTTGTTTGAAACGAAATGAGGGCCATTTAGAAACATGAGGGTAATAAAACTAGTGCGTGTCATGTAAACTCGGTCGTAGGCCTACGGATGGCACGACCAGGCTATATAGACCTATAGGTCTTCTTGCGTTGATCTGGCGGGGGCCTTAGGAGTAGGTTGTGCGGGGGGCGGGGGAGGTCCCAATACGATATTTAAGGCACGGGTATCGGCCGAAACGTAACAACGTATTAGCATTCTGTACGTAGATGGACGTACGTGCGCTGCGGGCTACGCTCATATAATAATAGCCTTGTTTTCGAAATAATTGTAGATATTGAATACGGAATATTTTTATTGCATTTTCCTTATTTTTATGTTGCTTACTGCCAGTTATGTAATGACGGATCTATCAGAATAATAAGTAGGTATCTACTTGTGTAATAAGTATACCTAGGCCTTTGCTTAGCAAGGAAACAAGAAGGGTAGACAATCTAGCACTAAATAGTCTTGCTAAATGCAGGTATTGTGCACTTATATTTTGTGGTGTGCATGTGCATATTTTTGCAGGGGGGGCGGGCGGTGCATCATGCATATTTTGTTTGCTGAAGTAAGCTACATATATTTCTTTTTTCAAAAAAGAATAAATCTTTTTTGTCTGAATTTGCTTTAAATAGATTTTTGATACTGTAACAATAGTTTTATTCAAGATATTTCACAACAACGTGTAAAACAAATTATTTTATTCAAAAATTCGGCGTTATGTAATATTTGAAATGTATTCAGTTTAACAATTCAACAAGGGAAAAGTAATAGAAAATGGAATCAATTTCATACATCGGAATTTATTAATAAATATTGAAAATGTATGTACATAATGTTTGACTGTTGGGTACTATGAAAATAAAAAAATACATTATTATTGAATATCAAAAGTAATTACAATAAGATAGGATTTTTCTTCAATGGAACGCCATAATTTCTTGAACCTACCGTTATTTATTTATTAAAAGTTGTTTAAATAAGTGATATTGTTTTGATGTTATTTTCTAAGATTGCTAACGGGACGTACCTAACGTCTTTGGAAAAATGAGATCTGCATTTTTTGCAGGGCTGCCATACTAAATTCATAGGTATATTGAAAGATAAGCGTATAAAGCCGGCCACATACAGACGGAAACGGAAACTGAATCCCGAAACGGAATCCCGAATCGGAATCCCGATTCGGAATTCCGAACGCAGCAAATGCATACAAAATATAAGGGCCTGCCACACACATGCGTTAGCGTTCCGTTCGTAATTTTATGCGTTACGGAATTCCACATGAGGGCCCGTGCATTCGGAATCTCGCACGGAAATAAGCCATTCCTAACGCAATACTAAAATAAATGCCGCCACCACGGCCCTGTCTAGAGGTATAAAGGAATTAAACATCCGCATACTGACTGACAGTATGGCCGTCCTAACAGCACTGGAGGCTAACACGATCAACTCCAGTATCGTCTACGAATGCCACCGAGTGTTGGATCGCCTAGCATCCAACAACGAAGTAATCCTACAATGGATTAAAGGGCATAGCGGATCACACGGGAACGACGCCGCCGATGAGCTGGCTAGAAGGGGATCCTCCACAATAGTGGCAGGACCTATACCCATTCTGCCACTCCCGTTCAGCCAACTGCGCTCATGGGTAAGACAACGTACTCGTGCTGCACATAATACTCGTTGGGTAGATCTAACAAGCTGTAGACAGTCCAAGTTGGCGATGACTGCAGTCTCGCCGCGGTTGACCTGTAGACTGCTCAGCCTTAATCGTCCAGACCTCCGAATAGTTGTAGGTACACTTACAGGTCACCTAGCATTGAATCGACAACTATTCATCATGAATGCGACAGACAGTCCCCTGTGTAGAGGATGTCTGGACGCAGAGGAAACAGCCGCCCACGTGATCCTGGAGTGCGTGGGTTTGGCCGCACACCGGGCAGAAATCCTCAAAGACGTGAGGTCGCTCCTAGAAGCCTGTGAACGCCCCAGGAGGCTTCTGCGCTTCTGGAAGGAGCTGGGATGGCTTGACTAGCCATACCAATGCCATGTTCACGCATAACGGACCAAATGGGAGTCTAAATGCGGAGAAAAGAGCCCATCACCAATACCAATACCAATACCAATAACGCAATACTACTGTAGCGGGTGATGACGTACTCCGTAGAATAAAAACCGCCACTTCTCGTACACGTATAGTTTATTGTACACACAATATACACGTAGATATATACGAACACAGAAGGCGAAGAAATGAGTATGAAAGTCCAAGAAACAAATAAGAAAGCTAACAGCACAATAGGTACGTTTAGGCAAATCTAGGGCTAGCCGAAATCTAAATAAGCGGGAGCACATACGACACGCATTCGACGCAGAGGTTTAGAAACGACTACTGGCGGCGGGCCGATCGAGGCGCAACTGGCGCGCTCGGGCGGCCGCCTATTGTTTGCCGAAGGTCGTGCGTATGCGCAAAATGTCTACATACAAACACGGATCGGTTTGTCCGGTTGTACGTTCAGAATATAAAATTAATATTACAAAATATAAAATCTTGTACATTATTAATTAAGAATTAGGTTAAGTTACTTTACATAATATTTATAGTTATATAATATAAAATTTATAATTTATATTTATATGTATAAAACTATTTATTTTATGTTTTTATTTTTATATAATTTTATTTATGTAAGTATATGTAAAATTATACATAATTATAGTAGTGACACTACACTACCATAGATTTTGTATTGGTCACAACACACAACCGTTTTTATATCGTACGGAATGCGCTCGGTACTACTAGTCTACCTACCTACACTGTTTTATTACAGCTCTGGATACCAGACTTTTGGCTATACCTTTTATTGACATTGATTATAAGGACACTGAATTTTAATTTACGCGCGATGTATGTGATGTCTGTTATTAATTATGATATGGAACATTTAATAATAGCTGTTGAAGGCTACCCATGCATATGATTGATGTTCTCATGCACACCTTTTTTTGCACGTGTAAAGTAAAAGCAAAATCGCTATTAGTACATCGTCGTCAAAATAATTCATCTTAGCTCAATGTTTCCTAATCAAAGTTTAGCGTCTGACTGAGCCGTGATTCCGAACGAAAAAAACGCATGTGTGTGATGTTACGTACGGAATCACGTAAGTACGGAATTCCGAAACAAGATTCAGTCTGTGTGTGGCCGGCCTAAATGTGATCAGTATACAGAGGCGCTAAAACAACCGCTTACAGATAAACTAACTGAATGTAACATTTTGTAACAATACAAGGTAGGCAATGAGTCAGTGTAAACCGAACAAGTTACATAGCAACAAAGGCGATATAATGAATAAACCAGCGGACAGTTGTTCACTGCGCCTGTGGCATATAATGCTAGGAATTAAATGGGAGCAGCTTGTAATGGATTTTAAAATGACCAGAATACGTCTTATATGTACCTACTGTCTACGTACTGTTATGGTGAGATCTAATAAAGTTACAACAAGAGTTTGGTCACGTAATTCTCATTTGTAGACAAGGCAGAGCGTAATTTTCAATTAATTTTAATAATTAATTGAATATTATATTGTGTTTATCTATTTCAAATTAAAAGTATACTATCAAATATCATAATTATTATCAAGTAAAATTTTTGAACAGTAACAAATACCTGAAAATATGCGCCTCGTCTTCTAAATGTGTAAGGTATCCCATTTTAATACGTCTACGTAATCGTATAAAATATGGGGGCAAACCTTTATACTTTTAAATCATTCCAAAGAATAGACTTTGCAGCGAGGCCAGTAAACATGTAGATTATGAAAAATAGCGTCACAAAATGATCGCTCATGAATGAATCATGAATATACTTATGATTTGTCCAATGAAAGTGAAATAAGTTTGATATGAATATCTGAAGTGGCAGCCTCGTTGCCGGCCACGTGACTTTATGAAGGTAATGGCTCAACTTTGGATCTTTTTATCTGAAATAAATGAATTATTATATTATTAACTAGACTCGTGGCTTCGTTCGAAATTCAAATTGTCACTGTCATCGATGTCTTTTCTTGACAGTCAACTGTTTTTCATTATATTTTTCTTAATTATTATTCTTTGCTGAAATACTGATGGCCAAAGACACATAAAACTTTCTCCAAATTCAAGATTTGACCTTTCTATTTTCATCGTAGACAAACAAACTAATTTCCTATTTGAATTCGCACTACATATCGATATTACAATTATGAATATGTAACCACTGCTAACTTTATCAATTTTATTCTGTGAATTATAAAATTATTATGCGCACTTTAAATATATCATAGTTATTATTCTACTTGTTTTTTGAGCATCTTGATGTCATTTCAAACTGAAATTTAAAATTATCAGAATTGATAATGTATCAGTTAATCATTTTTTATTTTGAATTTTTAGTTAAAGCTTATCATTATCATGGTAAAATAAAAACAAGTTGATTTTTAAGGTTTAGGTTCTAGCAAAAGTTACCATTAAACAAAAACAGAAAACTATAAACTAGATAGTCATAATAAGAAATCACTACAGTTTTAAAGTATTACACAAAATTGTAATAACATTTATCATTTGCTTGAAATTTTCGTTATGCTATAAAAACAAGTAAAACTCCCTAAATCTCATACTGTTATGGACGTTAATTGGAGTTACAATAATTTCTCTTAATTCAATGCATCATTAGTTGGCTGTAAATCATTGTTACATTCTGCCACTAATTAATTTTACGCTTTCTTTTTCATAGCTAACAAGATATGTGAATGAAATTCCACCGCTCAAATGGGCGAGCGTGTATAAGTTATCGTAGTGCTCATTAAGCGCATACCGCGCTAGAGATGTAGCTTAAGCTAAATCAACTTAATAGAGAGGCTCATACTGTGAGTACTATTATATTCTGTGGTATGTTCGGGTACTGTAAAAATTGCCTTTTCAATTTCGTACAATGATAATAATATAGGTAGAAATTCATTATTTTATAACGTTGTTGTTTTGTATGATATGATAAGATTCACTTCTCGCAAACGGGCTAAATATATTTAATTAATGTATGTAACAAGGTATGAAAATATATTAAAAACCAAACAAAAAGTAATAATTTGAATTACTGAACTTTCTTTCATGAGGAAGAAACCGAAAATGATAATAATGAATAACATACTTAATTATTATAACTCAATCAGTCTTTTTATTTGAAAATAAAACTTAGTACTTTATTCGTTAAGGCCAAAATGTCATGGCTAATAAAAAAATATCGACACTGGTGTATTACTATGATATTCTTTAACTTTAAAATTCATTACTAGAAGTAATTTGAAAATGAAAGATCCTCAAGCTTGTTAATTGCTAAAAAATATTGCAGCAAATATAACATTCACATCATTTTTTTATTATTAGAAGTTACTTACTACATTAATTTTCTAATTAGCATTATTACATTGACCTTTACAGCCAGTCAGTTAAAATTTATTTGTGGATGTAAGGGACCAATAACCAAATTTAGGTATAAAAATATATTAAAAACCAAACAAAAAGTAATAATTTGAATTACTGAACTTTCTAATTCAACAGAAGGTCAAAACAACAGTTGCCTTTTCAGTGAGAATGTGTGTGTATAAAATAAGTATCGTTCAGTTCGGCTTAGCACACACACCTCACTAGTATCTCGCAGCCCTTGTGAAATTAACATATTTGTATGACGAGTGGTTAGCTACCGTGACACAGGCGTCATCCCATGATATATTCCGCGCATTGTGTGCTAATGCCGCGTTTTAATTGCCGATGCACTGTGGTCCGACACCAGACGCTAATTTATGAAGACACCTCGCACGGACGCGTTTTGAACGTCCGTTTATCATCATTAGAGACAAGAAGTCACTTGTTTGAGTAAAAAAACAATTTGAATAGTAAATATGATTGGATTCAGATGTCTAAATTCATGAACACTATCACATAATTAATGTTTGCTCTCTCGTCAGTGTTTGCCAGGTTTGCAAGCTTTGATTCTGAAATGCCGGATACTTCAGAATAAAAGCTTGCAGCATTGCCTCATAATATTAAAAAACGTATAATTGAAAAATTTCATCCAACCAAACTTAGGTAGAGATCCTTTGAACCGTTATCATGGTTATTAACCTTGAATCTCTCATAAGTTCTCTCATTACTTTTTTTTTTAATAGAGTGCGCTATCATCCTTGCTATTGAATAAAAAACGCAACATTATAGATTGACATACAACCCGTTTGTAAAAATAAATATTAATTTGTTCAAATCTTTTGCGATCAAAAATAAGTCGAAGCTTTTAAAACTATGTGTAGAAGAGCGACTAATAAATGAAGTATTTCCGTCCCGTAATATTTGAGGCGCTAAGAAGAATCGATAAAATTAATCACCAATATTAATAGACTGAAAATGGAACATTAATAACTTCAGCTTCGAGGAGCAAAGTCAGTCTCATAAATTAGGCGATAAAATTAAGCGACGCCTCACAACAAAAGTCATTTCAAATATGAAATGAGTTAAATCGCAGTTAACAACATAATGCGAGCTTTCAGACTTTTTGTGACACGGCGCCATGACGGCATTTCCTGCTACCGCTTATGACACAAAAAAATAGAATGACAGTGCATCTTATGCTTTTAAACTTAAGGTCTAAATTAGAATAGCACAACACTAAGTTTTACTAAAGTGGTGATTAATTGTGTTATAAAATACTGCTATATCTCTGTTCTCTTGTTATGTTTACTGGCACCATGTTTAACGTTTCGATTAAATTTTTCAGTAAAATAGTTTTGACAGCCTAGCTGCTGTGCATTTGTAGTTTCTTATGCATCGTATTTGAACTAAATTAAAACATCTTTTAAAATGACATTGCTTCTTGTCTGTCATCAAGCACCACTTTTAACTATGCGGCTTCTATGGATTTCATATATTTAGACTCAATATTTATCACGGACCAACTGCATTCGATAAATGATAAATCGGCAGGATAAGATACAAGGAAATGTCCAATTAGGCAGCGCCTAGACATCGTAATGCGATAATTCTGCGAGCTCAATTGATTTCGCGTCTGCAGATAACCAGTGGATGTTGTCCGCGGGCATGTTATCAGATCGACGTGTCGTCGCGAGCGCGCCGCCCACCACGTGGGAAATCATAGGGAAACTTCCTAGGGCAATTATTCATTCACATGCCTATGAAATTTAAGGTTAAGCAATGTATTAGATGTGGTATGTACCTTTGATTCACCTTTTTTCGTTTCCTCACCTCTTGCCTATCCGCGATCAGCCCAGTAGCACCCAGTAGTACCTAATCAGCCCCATGATTTTGTAACTCTGAATCAGCTTCTGATTGAAATAGACAAAAATCGCTGTTACATTGCTGCTTTAGTAAGAACCAATGTGACAACTATCTTACTTATAGCAGCAATGTAACTGCGGTTTCAATCGAGAATTGTTAGCAACAGAGTCATTTAACAGGGGGCAGATTTGTTGTAATTTTGTTGGGTATACTTAGTTTGGGTATATTCGCATCCTGTGATGTGTCACTCTCTCTATAGCCTGCATGTGGACGTTCCTAACAGTAAGAGGGCGATAGAGAGTTTATTCTTGTGACTTTAAAGCCTTTGCTTGTTAGGCACTTGTAAATCTCTCTACATCTTCCTTGACTGTTGGAAATTGTAAGTACTCATGTACCTCAGTGTTTCTTGTGAACTAAGTAGCGCCGCTGATCGTTTTCAAAGCTTTATTTTGGAAACGATTGAAACGAAAATTTGATTCACATGTCATTTTTTTATTTCCATATTATTATGTGTTTTGTTCCTCAAAGTACAAAAGTATATATGCGGTGTTCTTACGTAGAATATAGGTGCAAATCACTTTAGTATTAATTCTGCGTTACACCAACTAGTACCTGACCAACTAATTTTATAAAATTCAATCTATTTTAATCTATTTTCGTTGATATTATTATGTAAACAAAAGACAAAATACCTAGGAACAATTTTTATTGAAAATGTAAGGCAATGAAAATTTCGTCGACTTTAACCAGCTCCCTGATTATGTGTAACCCTATTGCTAACAACTTTTAATTGAAACTGACATAAATCGCAGTTACATTGCTGCTTTAGTAAGACTCAATGTGAAAACTATGTTACAGTTTGATTGAAACAGAGTTACACAATCAGGGGAAGGTTCTTTTTAGTTTCGATTTATCCATGCATTAACATTTTTGAAAGAAGTTCCTAATCAATAACAATACAAACCTATTACGGTGTTATTATCAATAATTAACATTCAAATTTGAGCAATTTTTGTGACTCCCTCATAAAGTTCCCTATACGGAAACATTTGGCTTCCTATGCACACAAACAAAAAACATCCAATTATGCAAATATTTATGGCTATTTACGGAGCGTATCGACTTTTAAAGCGACTTACGTTGCGCTCTGGCATCATATTTTACAACCATAAAAAACGTATATGGAGCAATATGTGCATAAATGTCAATATTTATCCGGCAAGTGACTGGCGCGGGAGCAATATTTATTCGATAAAGGCTCGGTGTCCACTGACCGGACGACGAGACAGATGAGTTTTAGGACAGGAAAAAAAGTTAATTTTGTGAAAAGCTAGCTGTAAATAACAGATAATAAATTTAGAATAGCCTTGTAGACATTATAAAAGTTGTTAGCACGTTGGTCATCGCGTACATAAATGCGCAATGATGGAAGTTGAATATAAAAGGCAAATTATTTGATGTTTTGTTATTTTGAGAATTAATCATTCTGTGTTTAATCAAAAAACAATAGGTACCAACAATTGTTTAATTTAATGGAAATCTTAATCGCAAAGAAGCTTCAAAATGTTAACCCAACTTATGTGACTTATGTGTATTATAAACGGTTTTATTACTAATTTGCATGCTATGATATGATATAGTTAAATAGGCATAAGTTCTAGCCAGTTGTATAACACCTACAAAGTCATAAAAATTGTACCCTATTTAATGCAAATAAATGAATTAAATTGAATTAGTATTGTGGTATTTACACGGGTCGACATGGCAGACGATTTGAGTCAATTAGCACTTTTTATTAACAATCGCTTGTTAAATCTAATCGCAAGCATAATTTCAATGAGGAGGCGATTCGGTTATACAAGCGATTAACGATAAAAAGCGCTAATTGACTTAAATCGTCTGCTAAGTCGCCTGCCAAGTCGACCCATGTGAATACCACATTATTTAACTTCAGACTTCCAAATTACACTATTGTTCTAATTTCAAAATAAGCTGCTACTTGCTGCTAGTTTTGACTTGAGTCTGTGTCGGCAACCCAATAAGAAGCTTGCCGTGCCGTGCCATCGGTGGGTGCCGGGCCTTAGTCCTCAAGTCGCGTCGGCGGGCGGCTCACAGCGGTATACCGCGCGCTATTACCTCCAGCATCGTAATTGTCGATTAATTATCTCATTTTCAATAAAACATGTACCATTTAGATGATATTGTATAATTCTACACATAAAACTCCGCTAATAAGGTATAACCGCTGCGCGGCGCCACTGACTGAGATTTTTTATATCGCCCTCAATGGGAGAGTACTGTATTATAAATAAAATTTAAGTTGTAAAGGAAGTAGATATTTATTTTGAATTTTTATTTCTTAATTTAGCATGTTATAAATTCATATTATGCTTTGATGCATAAGTAGTCTAACTTAAATCAGGTTTTGGTTATGCTTCTCAAAATGAGCTGAAACTGGTTTAAGTATTACAATAAAAAAATATCTCACGAAGTCCGCCTTTGATAGCTTATTTTCTACAATATAAATCTTAATGTTCCTCACAAAACATACTTACGTGAGATACCTTAAACTGATTGATTTTAATAAAACAGTACCCATTAAACAAAGTCAATTACCATAATTTACTTCTACATCCTTAAACATTGTTTAAAACAAGGTATTCCCATGTCAAGGACCCGCACCGTTTCTAAATATTAGTTAAGATAGCGGTACAAGAATTTATGTGTTCATTAATTCAAGTTTGTGTTAATAACACGACATCACGTCTTTGGTTCACAAGCAGGAGTAGCCATTTATATTCCGTCAAGTAAGTGGCGTTTAGATTGGGACTATACCACAAAATATAAAGTAAGTATACACAAAAGTCAAAATGACGATTTTACGTGCACTCACACACATACATTTCGTACAGACAATCTCAACTCAGTCAGGCTATATTCATAACCAAGGAGTTCTCAGCACAATGAAACAAATGACGGCATTTTTTAAAAATCGTTGAATGATTTTTAAAGTCAAAATGAAGTCTTCTTTCAGTAAAATTTTCTGTTTTGGGACACCTGGTATACCTACATAAATAGATGGTTAGTGCAAATTGCGCCATTTTAATAAATATTTATTATTATTAATACTTTCTTATCTTATTTATTATCTGGGTGACAATTTCGTAAGGTCTATATCATCTATCTTCTAGTTCAATAACAAAATAGAACAGAATTTCTATGACGGCCAAAGCGAACCTTCTGTCTGAAAGACACCGATTTTTTACTTTGTGATACTTTTCATTATTATGCAGTGGGCGAAGGCAGAGTTCGCCCAGTTTGGGAAACAACAATAATACATTGTTAATATAATGAGGTTTGATTACTCTTCATGGGATTACACTTACTAATCTTACTATGAACACATATTTGTAATCTATGAATTATTTATGTATGACACAGTTCGAAATCTTATTTCGAAGTATCTTGTAGTAATTAGTAATGATCATTACGAATCGGGTACATTCCTGCGCGTCCTATCAGCACTGCGTGGGGCTTCTTGTTTTTTTTTAATAAAACATAAACACTTAATCCAACTTGAAAATAGACATACTATCCTATTCGTATCAACAGATAAATAGTTTAGCAATATTTTTTTGTAACTACTTTTTTAAGTTACTTACCTGTATTTAGGGTTCCGTGGCCAAAATGGCAAAAAACGGAACCCTTATAGATTCGTCATGTCTGTCTGTCTGTCTCTCCGTCCGTATGTCACAGCCATTTTATTCCAAAAGTATTAGGATTACACAGTTGAAACTTAGTAAGTAGATGTATTCTGTTAACCGCTTAACGACTTTAACACAAAAATAAAAAAATAAGATTAAGGGGGGCTCCATGGGCATACATGGAACTGAAACTGTTTTTTTTATCTTCATACCAATACGTGCGGTGTCATAAAAAAAATGCTATAGATCTTAATAAAAACTTACAACGAAAATTGGTTTGAGCGATATACAGTAATTAGTTTTCGAGATATATCATATTTTCCAAAACTGCCTATATGCAATATAACTTTGTCATTCATACCAACACTGTGAAAAACAAAGTTATTTTTACAGACGAAAAATGATAGTGGTATTATGGTATGGTATAAGGTAACTACGGAACCCTACGGCGCGTGGCCCGAAACGCACTTGGCCGGTTTTTTTTCTGTTAACACATACCATTTTTTTCTGTTTTGTGTTGCACTAGGCTAGGCTAGGCTTTATGCCGTTATATTCTTTATTAAATAATTCTGTACGTGTAGCTCTAGTTTCCCGATTGGTCTATAAAGCTCACGAAAAAAGCGAATAATATATATTTATATTGGCATAAAGAATGTTGATTTAATCCAATTATGAAAGAACTATACCTTAAATGGTTATAAGAAGTAATGCGGTTATAAATTTTTATCATTATTAATAAATGTTACGTACCTTGGTCTATTTATCAATTTATTTACATAAATACTCCATACATCAATCAGCGGAAACAAAGTTAATAGTTATTTTAAAGTTAATAAGCTCCATTATAGCGAGCGAAATGATAAAAGGACATTAAAGCGGTATGAAAGGGAATGACAAATTATAATAATAGGGCACACCTGCTATTCTTTTGATCCGACATTTCTCTCATTTATGACGTTAATTGAGCGGAATGCTCTCGTGTTAACATAGTTTTGTCCCCAACAAAGCATCGCACTCGAACAATGCCGACGCGCTTTACACATATTTTTTGTATCACATAAATTCCCTTTCATCTTAATTTTAGATCAAACTATAGTTCTTACATTTAGATCATGTCATTATTGTCTCTGTTGACTGTCAATATCGAAGCAATAACGTCATAATACAATGGAAAGTTTTGGAATATTGTACTTTAAGCCGTTCAGTTTGGTCATAAAATGTTTTGTGTGGGAGTGGTTGTTGCGTTGTGATGTTTTTAGTGTTGTGGAAAGATAAATAATAAGCGGCATTGCTTACGGGCTGGTGTATCGTTGTCGCGTGAACGTTAACGCGCGCGTTGTGGGATGAATTAGTGAATTGCGTGCGCGCAGGTTTTGTCTAGCGGTCCGCCTCTCTCGAACATTAATCTCTACATCTGAGATGAAGTGATTCGCATTTGTCATCGCGTCGACGATTAACTCTTTCTTTTGTAACGTTCAAATTAGTTATTATTTGAGTCATATGCAGCAACGCGCTAAGGCTAAATTTGAGCTTAATGGACTTGTTTCAATTAAGTTTAATCGTTATTATTTTAAGTGTTCTCAGAATAAGTAAACGTTCTGGTATTGCGAGAAAAAATTGCATACCATGTGTAATCAGAATTTAATCTTTGCTTTTTTTTCATAAACCTGTTGCATGCGTTTAAAGTGCAATGCTCACAGAAATTTAAGGTTCTTAAACACAACATGAAAATATATTACTTACTTATAAAATCAACAACACAATGGGATATCACATGGAATAAATTAGTCAGTAGTTAGGCGGTCGGCAAACATCTCAGAAATATTATGTGCATGAATAGCGCTCCATAATGACGGACAGCAGAAAGGGCTGCCCTTAAGGTTACCTTGTATTATTTTGTCATTATTAAATTCCGCTGTCACGAGCATTCTCATTTCTCCCTAAGAAAATATTGTATGCAAAATTATATGACATTTGAATGAGCATACGAGGTTGAGGTTTGTTTTCAGACGGTCCGCTGCTTTCTATGCCGCCTCAATGACTCATTTCATACTATTATGTCTAACAAGCACTCAACATTTAGCTCATCTGAATGTAATAATTTCGGAAAAAGGGAACAAACCAAGTAAAAATTAATTGACAAAGATCAAAAAAGAGCTCTCTACGTCAGTCATCCTATAACGACACAATAATGAAATTTGACCAATGTCATTCTGCACGATTTGCTCCAAATGAGGTACCTACTTGAATTACTATCTAACCATGGTTCGGAATAGATGAAATGAGGCGAGCCACAAGATCAACATCGGGTCCTCGAGGAGGCAATCACGTCCTCACGTTATCGACAACGCCTCGACAAGCCACAAAATGAAATTTCTCGATGCCGTCAATCATTTTCCCCTCACGGAGTCACCCTGTTATTTCACTAGTGGCTGGCATGGTGCAATGTTAAGAGTAAGCGAGTACGTGAATAGTTACGTTTAAATCAAAAGTCAAAAGTCAAATAAGCTTTATTCAAATAAACTTAATTATTAAGTACTTTTGAATCGTTTATATTTTCCTACCACCCGTTCCAGACTTTTTTAGCTGACAAGAAGAACGGGTGCAAGAAACTTATCAGCTGTAACAGCCATAAGTAACGATATTTACAAACCTGAAATGAAATCCTAATTTATTATGATTGTTTTTTTAACTTTAACATAGAACTACATAAAAATGTAATAAAAACATCCGGGAAACGAATCAGTAGTTTTTTTTCTTAACAATAAATTAACCAAGTATTATAAAAAAAATACAACGCATATAAACCTAAACGTATTTTAGTTAAAATGAGTTTTATCTTCATTCAAACTCAGATCATAATACTAAAGAGAACTACAAAACACTTTTTAACTAAAATAGTTTTATTAAGCGTTTGATTTTTTTATGAATAACACGCTGATAGTTTTGTTAGAGGACATTAAAAACCCATGTTACAATACAATACATGCAGTTTTTTGCCACTTGCTTGGTAAAAAGTTAACCCACAAACTCTTGTGAAACCTATGTGTTACACGAACTAACTTAGGTACTGGAGTCTTACAACTACGTACATTATTTGCCTGCCCTCTGAAAGATGGAAACTTATTTCACAAAATGCGACTAAAAATTCTGTCATACTCTGTGCATCATGTCTTGATATGGATGATATGGAGTACGGACAGTAAGTAGTAGAGTCGCTTTAGAATTGTGCCATACACTGGAAGTAATCGAGACATTATTCCGCCGCGTGAACCCGTCTGCCATGCACGGTGACTTTAACTTGAACTAACATTTTAATGATATCTGTCTAAGCAGGATCACTACCAAAAAGTAAAGTAAAAAGTTTTAAACTTCTATCGAAGAAGAAACTCGAATTCATGTGACAAAATATAGGTACCTACAGGTTCCAATTTGCGTTTTGTAATTTTACAATGGTGGAAATTGTATATAGAATTCACAATGCTTATAACTTTTATACCTCATTTCTCAGTGTTTTTGTTTCAAACAATATAAAGTTTAAAAGTAGTGATATTATAATGATATATTTGACAGTATACATTGTTATTTGTAAAACACTAACAACCTCGCAGGAGTAGAGTACTAACGTCATAAACAACGTTTGTTTTACGACTTTTCCGAAAAAGACAAAAAAAATACGATTTTCCATACAAAACTCGATCAGCTGTTTGGACATTTGTATGGAAAGTCGTATATTTTTTGTCTTTTTTGGAAAAGTCGTAGAACAAAAGCTGTTATTTATGATGTTAGTATTCTACTTCTGCGAGATTGTTGATGTGTTTTATAAATAACTAACCCTGTATAACCTTAGAATAAAATATGAACTCAGGGTTAACTTTATAATAAAGAAATATCGTGGGTTTACTTAACTTAAGCATACGATTAAAAGCAGGGTTAACATGCACATTAAAATATTTAAGTCTCCCTGCTTAATTTAAAGAGTATTAAAACAAAATGTGTCGTTCTCACAATCGCGGAGTGTTGCCAGCCGCAGACGGAAAAATATTCGAGAATTGAGATTGATGTCGCACGCATGTGCAGACGGCCTGTCTGTGTGTCTGTATGCAAAACAACACGCCACCAAATATAGAACTAATTTATGTCCATACTCGCCGATTATAGATAAAAATAACCAAGCTACTCTCGCCTCACATAATTTATAGGTTTCAGTAGAGATAAAAGATTTACTATTAAACTTTGATACTTGCCAAGATGCGCTCTTACTTGATAGAGATATGTATTACATTCCTCTATAATGTAACAAAACATATGTCTTGTTCCAACTTCAAAGTAATTTGCACTGTATTAATCACTCCTTCAGACTTTATTAAAGTTGAAATTTAAAATGACTTGCATTGATGACTGAGCGTGCTTATTATATTTACCTTACTAGAAGCACAGCCCTACCAAATAGTAGATTGTTATACAAGACGCTAAAAGGACCCATTGCATACGAGGTAGTTTTATTCCCGAGCTTTAGCGAGGGAATAAATAGAAACCGAGTTACAATGGGTTTTAGCGTCGTGTGTTACACTATACTTTTCACTACGATTGCGAGAAAATAAAATACAATATTAAATAGTATACCTGTCTACCTCCTTCCGTAAACGAATCCACTCGTTTTTCTATCCTCCACTTCATAAACTTTTTGTACAATATTTAAATACTTACCTCAATGATTTGTTGACGGCAAAAGATTAAAATCATTTCTTTCCTATTACAGTCACTTCAATCAGTATGTAATTATAGAAAAATTCTAAAGGTTTTGCGCCATGGTACCTTTTTTTAATTTCTGCTGTAGCAGCTAAGCAACCCAAACACGCATTCTACGATTCACTCTGTGCACAGAGTATAAATAAGTCTATGATTTCACCGAAGAGATGCTTTTAGTTCCATTTTCAAAAATAAGAATGAGAAACAGGGGGCCTATTACGAAAATAACGTACGCAATCACTTGGTCACGATAATCGTCTGCAGTTCGTCCATTTTCAATTTGGCTATCGTAGCCCAAAGACTATTGAATGAATGATGTCGGATACGCTAGAGAAAAACTGTCAAACTTACGCAATCACTTTGCGATATCGCATACGCAAGTGCTTTGTATTTAGGAAACAATCATAACGAAGCACGGACGCAATTGCGTGTATCGCATGAAACTTTTCGTAATAGACCCCCAGTATTAAAGTCGAGCGAGTTTTTATTCGTGATTATGAATAAATACTTTTTCGTTTTAGTAGGCTCATTGGTAATAGACAAACATTAAAAAAGAAAAAACTTTAACCCCTAGGGGTAATTATGCTATTTTATCTCGGCTCTTGTACGTTACAATGACGGACTTTTTGAGCAAGAGGAGTGAAAAAGTAAATTTATTGTTTATTGGCTAAGACATTCTATAAAAGCGTAAGCTTTTGATGATTAGAAAATACAATTGTATAAACTCAGATATTTATTTCTTTGCATCGTCTGTGACTATGACAAACCCCATTAATGAACCAAACTAGAAATATATTGTAGTACCTACTAGTACTAGTACCTTACCTATTAAAAATGTTTCTGTCTAATTTTGAGGCATTTATGAAAAATGTTTGCGTCCTTTTCAAGCGCATTGCCAATAAATAATTAAAATAAATCCCATTTAAGGGTAAGCTCCCACGCGATAAGAGGTGTTATTTATACCCCCACCACCCACAAAGGAACCGCTGCCGAATATCACCCATAAATATTGGTCTGAGGTGTAATTTTTCACATACCACGTCTCAGCGTCGCACCTTTAAAATAAATGCAAACAAAATTTAATAGGGAGAGATGCGCGGGATCGCTCTTCAGGTAAAAATAAACGATAGTCGACCAATCGTTGTGAGACATTTTGTCTTTGAGAAAGTATTTCTGCTGAGTCAGCAGGTACATAAATCTGAGTATGCTTTATGTGTTAAATGAATTTATTTTACACTTTTGCTGTTTTGAAAATGTTATTGTATTTTTTTTGCGAAATTACTATTTGTGCTACCAAACGATCAGAAAACTAATGTTTGGAGGACTTTGAAAACTCACTAGAGTGTGATTATATTAATAATTTGATTTTGCATTGTACACTTTTGTCTATGTGTTCCGATGTAAGCCAAAATACAGTCAGTATAGATAGAGATTTCATTTGACAAACAAAACAGACTTTGAAAATAGAAAAACAAATTCCGTTCCAAATACCGCGCAGCTATCGTTTATAATTTCACTGATGTACGGGCGCGACGGGTCGGAAGGGCCGCGGAGTATATTTATTTACGATTATTGGTTATGGACAGCTAAGGCGAAGTTCCCGGGAGCCTCGTAAGCTCGGACTCCGGCCAGCGAGGGCGCTTGACGGATATATCCGTCTCCTGGGGATTCCGAGCCGTTCGCAAAATTATGAATCGCTAACGGCCATTGTCTGGAACAGATATGTGAGCTTGGAAAACACCTGATGAAATCGGGAAATCAGATTATAGATAACATTACCTAAATACCATGGATCTGACACATCTAAAGAATCGCCTATAAAGTTTGATTAAGGATGTTAAATATTTTTTCAAAAGTGTGAATCGCGGGTAAGTGCATGCACAGGTTCTCAACCTCCGTTATAAAAGTCCCCAGTTATATTTAGTGGAGGTCAAAAACTATTTTTGTTAGAGATTGTTAATTAAACAAAAACTAAACCAGAACACCTGATAAATTTTTCCTATTCTAAAAAAACTTATAATACTTATTCTACCTATAGGTAAAAATAATAGATTTATAAATCTATTTTTTTACTTAATAATAGATTTACAAATCTATTTTTTTTACTAAATTGTATTAAATTTTAAACTTGGAAGTTTAAACAGCTTGTTAGCAGCAACACACATCCGTGTGGAATAAAAAAGCAGGTAAGGAATGTAAGTTAAAAATGTATTAAATTAAACATAAACTGACATATAAACAAGCGTCTCAATTAATGTATAGAGTTGAATAGAAAACCCTATCATAAATATCAAACATTACGTCGCCGTAGCGCTCCATACATCAAACGTCAAAATGCTCCGATACCACTCCCGAAGTTGGTAACTTCATGGCACTTTCGAGATTACGAAATGCAAACTCGGATTCAGCTATCAAATATGTGAAAATGTTCTTAGTGAATAGCTTTCCTGGATACAAATTGCAGTTTGGTTGTATGTTCTGCCACTGTTCAAAGCAATATCAAGTACCTACCGGAATGTCACCTCAAAGCAACTAACAATACAAAAAGACAAGATAAACCACCAAATAATCAAAGACATAAAATCTGAAACAACCAAACCTTCGATTCCTATAACAGGTACACGCAATAAATAAAGATACAAGTATTTGTCACAAAATAATCTGGCTTCCATCAAATAATTCGACGACAATAAAAAACGTATAGAGACATCGCACGAACTCGTAATAAAAGTCGCGTCATAAATAACGATCATGAAATATAATACACCTGCAATCTTCGGGAAATGGGAAAATCATTTTCCGAGGGCGGGCGCGGTCCGGCGTGATATTGTTATAAATGTACTTTTCTGGGGGCATAAATAATAATGTTGGGCAGCGGTGGTCGCGGCGAACTATGCGTTCCAAATGGAAAATATTTAACTTTTTATTCATTAAACAAAAAATGATATTTTCCCAAAACTTCAAAATATTGTAAATGGTAAGTGTAATAATAAGGTATATTTTTAAAGTGATGGAAAAAAATATGAAAAATAATTAAAACTTTTCGCAACTTCAAACAATAATAAAATATATACAAAGAGTTTATAAAAAGTATTGTAGCTAAATTTTATTTAAATGATGATAAACCAATATTTTTCGTTAACACTTTTTAAATAAAACATACACTTTGAAAAATCAAATTCAAACACTTTTAGCAGCTTCAAAATTACTAATAAAGCAAAAAAAAACAAAGTTATTTTTTGTTATTATTATTCTAAATATTCAGTAGAATACAACATTCAAAACGGTAGATCTCATCAGCTAGCATTTTAATAATATGTTATATTTTTCAATAGCGTCCGTTTTCGCCAAGGCGCGTGACTTGCGTCGAGACTGAAAAGCCTGTGGGAGTCATTTCAAGCAGACAGCGTGTAAATTTTCCATTACGGGATATGAAATATGACCGCCTCACACCCTGCCACGTTTACGACTGTTAGCTTGACCATCAAAACGTTATGATTTGTGGGAAAAACGTGTCATTAGTCTTCCGTTCGCTTAACGAGCGTCATTTTGTAATGCACAATCGTCATGTCAATTAGTTTTTGTATGGATATTTTGTTGATTGTAAATAATAACAACATAAATACTGTATATTCGAAAGAAAGCTAAGAAGTATTTTCCTGTAAAGTAAGGTAGGTATCATTGTAGAGTAACTTTCAAAAATTATTATCTCATGACTTCCAATACGAAAAGTGCTGCTTTCAAGAACATGAAGACATAAACTCAGGTGAGATGTGTTAAAATGTCCTCTCAAGCGCATGCGTCAAGTAAATAATTATACCTTTATACGTCTTTCACATTACAATATTTTGAGGTTTCAACGCGAAATTCAGCTTTTGTTCTCGGGGCCGCGTAATGTCTTTATGAGGCCACTAAAGTGATATTATTTCAATTAAAGGCCTGATTTAGTGCCGCCGGAAAAACAACACAATGAGGTGCAGACAATTGTGCTGCGAAAATAACGCATAATGAACCATCTGATTTGTGTGACCAAATATAATCGCGTGACACACGATTAAAGCCGTTTAATCGACCTATTAACCGCCAGATCGTAAATTAATAAACATGGAGATATTTTGACTAAGAATAGCTCACGGCATTAAGAGACACGTCTGAACAATTAAACACGTCGTCGCTTGTCTTGTAAGACATCAAAATAAAATCACAACTATTTATGCATCTGAGACGCACCGTACTCTTATAATGTAATAAATCGTCTGGAAAATATAACCGTCAGCGCTCTGTCATACGTACGACTCATGCGCGGAGATGCGCCCGCGCCGGTGCGCCCGCCCTGCCTGCGCGGCGTCACGCATCCATAACCCATAAATTCTAACAACGTAAATAAAATCTGGCGTTCCATATTTTAAAACTTTATTTTAATAGCCCCCTCTTCAACGAGAAATTAAGAAGTGTTTATTAGCTCAGCGCTCGTAATGCACACTAACTTC
Organism: Agriphila straminella; assembly: GCA_950108535.1. Lineage (NCBI taxonomy): Eukaryota > Metazoa > Arthropoda > Insecta > Lepidoptera > Crambidae > Agriphila > Agriphila straminella. Next base: position 11,593,594 of record OX467308.1, read on the forward strand.
TTTCTCCATGCGCTTCTCTTATGTCATAAATCTGTAATCGAGTTAAGTTACGATTTGTTATTATTAATGTCATCAGGGTACGTCAACACTGTCTCAATAAATAATTATAAAGTTCATGTTACGAACACGCAAGCCCAGTCGCATAAAGTGCGCAGACAAAACATTGAAATGTATCAAAGTTGCATGCATCAAACAAACTTATATTGGAAGAGTAGTTTCTATTAGCAGTAACAACAGATATTTTTCATTGTGGCAGCTTTTATGTTTTTTCTTCCCCACGCAAGATTGTTTTTATCTATGCAAACACCGATATGAGTACGGGTTATGTCGCGGAAGAAGTGTATGTAAAAAGTTTTTCTCTGAACTGCAGTTATAGTTTTTTTAGCTGAGATAGATTCCTAGAACGATAAATCATTATTTTTGTACATCCCAAATATTATCTAGTGTAGCGGTAAGTAGTTCAGGCCCAGCCCACGACAGCTGTCCACCTAATCAATTATGTCGAGTCCTCTTAATATGAGTGTTCTCTTGACGACTATAAAATTGCCACACATAAAATTTTTGTCTGTGCCAAAAATCAACATCATCTCGGCCGGAATGTTAACAACACAATATTTTTCAACGTGTTCTTAATCTCCACAAATTGCTGGAAATGAAAATATTTAATCTTGTGCTTTCAAGAAAGAGAATGTGGCAATTGTCATGTTTTTCTTTCACGCAACGGTTTGAGAAAAGACGTTGGGGACATTTAATGGGTTTCGGTCGGAGCGATGGTTGTTAAGAAATGTCATTAAGGGGTTTGCTTGTTGACTTACAACAATTTTATCCAAAAAGGTTGTAGTAATTAAAATCAAAGATGGTATTTTTAAATACTGGAATATTAAAAGTACTTACTTATATAATTTTTGTTTTACGTACTTATTCAAAAATAATCTTAGAATTTATTTTTTTACTATTTTTACAAACAATCATAATACCTTTTTTTAATCACCTGTAGCCTAATTTATCTTCTTTCTTTGACGGAAAGTGGAACAATCGCTTAACCTTCGCTATTGTAACATATCGCCTTGAAATCCACGTGCGGTGCACATACGCGATTTTGAGGGCAAATCTAAAACAATAGACAAAATCTTAAGACGAAGCTATAATTTAATTTGTGACTCTTTGACTCCATGCCAGAATGACTAATTCGCGCTAGAGTCGTGATTCTTTTTATTACATACATTTTTCGTATATCGCTGGTTTCCTACTATTAAAATAATTGCTTCACTGCCACTCAATAAATTTTCCTTTAAGTGATATAGGTATATCATTATTGCTTTCAAGACTTTATTTACTGTTATTAGAGTTGTGTAATGAAATCGTTTAGATTACATGTTAAAAGTCAAACTATTGTTTAATCTTTTCATTGTATCAATAAAAACAAACTCCGGTTTCGTACGTAGCACTAAGATCCCCCTTTTGTTGTTTTCATGAAAGTTGTTTCATTCAATTTCTTTGAGTAATGTGTTATTTCAATGTTGACCACGGCATTTAACACAACAGGGTCGCCGTATAAAAGTAGCTGATAAGTCTATTTATATACGTTTGCAATTAAAGTACTTATCCATAATTCGCATATTATAATTAAGTACTTCTGGGCAAGTTCGCTCCATCTTCGTTTTTCACAGTTTTGATTATTTACTTTAAAATCGTAATATGAAACGGTCCAATTTATTTGATTTTTAGCACAAAATTAGTGCACATAACGGTTTAATTTAAACAAGTATTGGATTACCATTCGTTAATTAGAAAAATATTTAAAATACCACATTAAGCCAGTTAGTCGCTCTAAGATCATTAAAAGCGGTTGCAGCATACGTATTTAATAAATACATGGTCATTACATTCCAACCTGTTAAAAAGTATAAGTAAATTTAAGTTTATTTGTATAACATACACACAGTGAATCATCATTTTAAAAGAACTTTTAGTTTAATTTATGTTATTCGTTCAGAGCAGAATTTCTCTTGTAAAGTTCCGTCGATAAAATTCAAGAGATTGAAATCTGTCATCTGTAATTCTGTACCAATACACGCCGTTAAAGAAGTCAATAAATTAAACGCAGCTATATCAGACTGATCAACATCCAATGATTAAGTTTGCAAGTTCCATACTAATTTCTTGAAATAACTGCAAGACGTGTGGAGATGCGACACTGGCGCATTCCACGGACAAGTAATAAAGTTTTATAAGGGTTAGACTATATTGGATCACATGGCTCCGGGTTTTTCGACTCACCGATGCTGATACACCTGGATGCAGCCGGGTGGTTTTCTCACTCTAGCGAACAGTGATTCTGTATGACAAAACAAGACAGACCTAAGGAAAAGTGCGGAGCCGGGCAACCCAATGTAGTTTAACCCTAAACAGCGGTTATCGTAAACAGGACAAATAGCTATGTTTACGACCTTGTTTCGCTTTTCCATTTGCATGACGCGGGTATATCATAGTCATAACATAAGGGATTTGTACGGAGCAAATGATTTATTGATTCATTTTTGTTACAAGATCTGCTTGATATAAGGAAATCTTTGCCAAGATGTGAATAAATAGGTAGGATCTTATTACAACAAGTAAATATATAAAGCTTTTACATAAATATCTGTATCATGACAAATACGAGACATGCATTGGTGGGTGTCTGTAATCTTAGATTAATTAAATGTTCGGATTGGTTCACGGTAAAAAAGGATTTCTTTAAATAAGAAAGACCAATTTCTTGAAATATTTGGTTATTCTAAAAATATATTTACTTAAGCCAATGCAATATTTTTAAAACAAAAATAGTGCTCATCTTTTACTCAGACAATATTTTTCTTAATGATTAAGAGAAATATTTTTGTTTCAAGGCTTATTTAAACTTATATCAATTAAATTGACTTAATTTAAATCAAGAAATGTCCATCTTCTTGCATCAAATTAAAATTATCTGAAATCAACTACAAGTTACTTGAATTTAGATAAACCTTTTTCAAAAAATCATGTTCTTCTATTAAGAGAAAGTTTATTGTTTATGAAGTATTATTTCTTGTTCTAAGAAATGATTTTGTTCGGCTTATAGAAATTTTGTTTTAAACAGAGAAATACAAAAATTTCGAAACAACGGAATCATAGTTTTCGATAAACACGATAACATTTTTACTTTGAGAAATTTATCCATACATCATGGTCTGACCCGCGGTGTTAAGATTTTTATCTAGTTCTTTAAGTAGTCGGACTTAATTTTGTTTTGTCAAGCTCAATCGGGTTTGTTTGTTGGTTGCCTCTGGGTGTCGCGTCCTACTTGGAACGGCTTCCCGGACTCCACTCCTCTTTCGAGCACTTTTATTTACCTTGATTTTTTGTAAACCGCGCCCACGTTGTTATTTTTGGACAGAAAAGTTAAATCTGTACTTTTAAAGGAAGGAAGTCATCGGTGTTCTCCAATTATCTCCACTTAATATACAACAACAACAAAATATACATCTTCATTCAATAGACAAAATCTCAATTTTCCATTTAATTTTTTTCATCAAAAATCAGTAATTACTTAGGCCAACTAAACATTTACTTATGAGTAAAATAATAATTTACTCTAAGTCTACAAGAGACATAGAAGATTTTTGTATCAAGAATACATTTACTTGACTGTACAAAATAACGTTGTCTTGAATGAAACAACACGTGTCTTGGAATAAATGTATTATTCTTGCAACAACTAAATATTTTTAAGAGTATTTTTTACTATTACGAAGAAATTATTGTCTAGCGTCTATAGGGAGAGGATCATTTTCTTAGATTCAATAAATATGTCTTAAGCCAAAGCAATTTGTCTTTTTTTAAGAAATCTGTTTTTACCGTGTTGATTTCGTTTTCTAATACCAGGGCTGGTTATTTATGTAAATATCCCCCCTCGCTATTATTTTGAACAATAAATCAGCGGTACTATAAACTTAAGAAAATAAGAAGCCTAGCTCAAAATATGATATATAATCCTTTAACAGATACAGTATACTTCCTACTAAAACAACTATGTCGAAAATTCATGTTAAGACCTACTACCACAAAATAGAGAGTAATTAATGTGTAGTGGGTAGTAGTTAATTATAAAGAATTTTCCACTTTAGGCGAACATATCAGCCAGTTTTGATCTCTGTCTCGCCATAAACCACGCGTGAATTATTTTAAAACAAAACAACAGCGACTATAAAACTACAACAGCCCGCGGTGTATTTACCAACCTTTCATGGAGTGTTCGCGCTTCAGCTCGTAATAAAACGATCGTCAACAAAGACTCATTAAAAACGAAAAGTCATAATAATAACAGGAAATGTGATATAGTGGTAAGGATCGCCTCTTTCATCGTAAAGAAGCGGTGCGCGGCAGCTGGGCTACCATTTAATGTGGTTTCCGAGCCTCTTTAATAATCCTGTTTATTTACGAAAGTGGAACACCCGTATGAAAATTCCTATGATGGCATGTCACTCGCCGGAATATCTTTTTCATTGTTTTCTTCCAGTGATTTTTTTACACTTAAACACTTCCGACGAGAGCTGTTGCGGTTTTTAATGAGCGCTAATCTTTGTGATGAGTTTTTGTTACATTGTTGGCGTACACTGTGCAATTGAAATTTGATGTTTAATCTCTTTATTTTTAACGTGCCTTTTGTAACGTTATTCGTTTAAAAATTGTAAAAAGGTTTTTTACACACCTCGATAAAAACGTACATTTTACAAATAGTTGTCACTTACATAATGAATATTTCACATACTAACACAAATATATTAATCCACCTTCGTGCTCATAATGAAGACTAATATAGAGAGGAGCATGTCGCATACCTAACGCATAGCAAAGCGAGAGGGTTGTAGTAAGTGACAGAGGAACGGCAAGCAATAAGCCTCCTCGTCGGCTAATAACAACAGTAGCATCTCAGCGATATCTCAATATCGTAGGTGCGAGCTTAATTAACACATGACGCTTGTCGTCGAAATAGAATTCCTGTAAGCGGGTGCGCGCGCGCCCCGGGCACCGCGCCCGCTTGCGCCCAATGTTTGTTTACAGCCGACGAGACTTCATTACGCCGCCGGCTAATGTATTCAGCTTCAGCCTCCACGTTAACAGCGACACTTCTCGGAATCAATATGCTCCTTGTATGTTTTGATTGGCTCATACTGACGCCCACGACCCAAATCCACCCTAACCACCGCGTCATAGAACACATATCCCTCCGTGAGCCGACCAGAAATTTAACGACACCTAATACAACGAACGGATTTCAGTGTTTAATACTTACTCGAGATAAATTTCCTATAGTGGTAACGACCTCGCATTGAACTTGTCCAATTTTAGGGTTAACGCGTATTAATTTGTTTTATTAAAGGCGTTAAACGTTTAACCGTTTCCTGCCTCTGTTTCGTGTCATTCCCAGCTATTGTCTGCTATTTTTAAAAATAAGATGAAAGCAGTTTCTCCTCCACTATAAGTCAAAGTAATCCCAGGAACTAACCTCATATTTGCCTCGAATAGCAAGGATGACGTAGCAAATCTATCGAAGCGACTTCTGATCCCTGCGCCCCCAAAAATAATAATGTTTCATCTTATAAAAATATTTCCCTTACGACTGTCGCTCGGTATATCACGGTATTTGTCACAGAGGATCACCCTTTATGTTCGTTCCCAGTCAAACCCCTTAGATAAGCGAGCCTTTTATATGCCAAATATAATATATTATGGTTTACAATTCCAACAAAAGACTAACATGGATGAGTTCGGAAGCACAAAACATCCCAAAGGAACTTTTATCAGAATTTTAAGGTGACCCTTTGAAGAAAATTTGCATGGAGTTTGACAAGAAAGCAGCATTTCACACCTTCCTAAAATACATAGATCGAATGTAAATCAATTTTCAAACGATGAACCTTGATCAAACACATGATCTAAACGAAAACAACTTAAAACCTACAAGTATTTGACTATCCTAGCCTTCAATTAAATGAAAAAAAATATCGCTTCACTAAAACACGTGACGATTTAATAACTAGGTATATCAAAAACAATACAAGGTATATCCACATTCATCCAAAGTTCACGGGCCATTACTTCCAACATATGAGCAACGCGAAATATCAGCGTATTATGGGTTATCAGAGCAGTCTCCGTCTCCGCCATAGAGTCGTGCTTCTATAATGGATTGATCTCTTTCATATTCTGAAACGTTCGATGTCTGCGCTCCTATGATCACGTACTGATTTAATGATATCGCGTTTGTCAAAGCAGAATTTACATAAAGAAAACGAATTTTCAGTAGTTCCTACTGACTACTGAAAATTTGTTTTCTTTTTATGTTACACAATATTTAATAAGTTAGGATGGCAAAAACCTTGTTTATATTTATCACCACAAGAAGAAGTTTGTAGAGATCCAAAGTTCGAATCCTAGACGTTACATTTGGTTTTGTTAACACAAGGTTTGTCTGATGTCACTGTCAATTTTATTTGACTAAAATATGTAAGGTACTAACATAACGTTGTTAACATTTTGCCTGAATCAAATCAATAATAAAGATAGCTTGTCCAACCAGCAATGCTACGACCTTTTTGGATTTTTCTTTGGTTTACCTTCCAGTGACATTTTTTTACTAAAAAAAAGTAATAAGTTGACAGTAAACATTACTATTAGAAAGACTTGGTCTAATTTCTACTAAACTGCTACCTGATCCTCATCAAGCAATTTTCCCAATAGCAGCTGTATAACCGTATCGTCAGAGAACAAATGAAATGAAAAATAAGGTTAAACACTTCCTATTGCAGAATAAAACTAATAATAATTCATTATAAACACTTGTCGAAGTATAAAAAGTAAAACTTAATTCATACATCATTTCCCGATACAAAGCTTTAAGTTCTCGCCCGCTTATTTGCACAGCAAAGCTCCCCTTTCATATGAAAGACGAAATCAAACAGAGAATGTGCCAAATAGCAAACAATATTATACGGAATGCACAATAATATCAGTTCCGGCGATGGAGTGGCCCAGAGCCGAAGTTAGGGGTTGTCCATGGAGTTTTTTTACTGAAACTACTTTTATTACAGCAACAGCTATTTTGATTTTTTTCAGATGTGAAATCTTTTAAAATTTATAAAAATTTTGTAGGTATTAGAATTTAATATAAAATTTTAATTTAATAAAAATTTGTTAGCTCTGCCCCTGCTTACGGCCTTCAGTCTGTTATTTGCTTCACGAATAAATATGAAATTCGAAGACGTTCGCCTCAGTCGAGCAAATATTATGGAAGGCTTGCTTTGGTAAAATGATAACCATCAAGATTGAAAATTTGGATTTAGCCGCCAGCGAGGGATAGTGACGTTATTGAATACTCGTGAAGGGCATTTGGCATATCGGGTTATTTTTTGGGGAGAACTTGCTTATATTTGTATGTCTTTTAGTAGGTGTTACGTGTTTGAAGTCAATATGAGCCTGCGTGAATAAATTATGGTTTTTTACAATAACGTCATAGGATAGTATAATAATTATGCAATGTTTTAGGTAGTCCATCAGCCATTTTGATGTCCCCACTGCTGGGGCACAGGCCTTCCTTATGGGTGGTAAGGAGGATGGGCAATAAACCCCCACACGGGCCCAATGCGGATTGGTAGGTGTTAACGACTGCAAATGCAGCCGGGACCAACGGCTTAACGTGCCTTCCAAAACACGGAGTATACTCGAGATAATAAATTTATGGTCACCCATCCCATGACCGACCCATGCGAACGTTGCTTAACTTCCGCAATCGCTGCGCCAGGCGCTAAACCACTGCGCCACCGAGCTCCTCATGTTTTAGGTAGGTAATTAATAATATTATAGGACATTCTGTACTGCCGCGGTCTAACTAAATTAAATTAAATGGAATACCTACAAAGTATTGAAATTAATATCCACAATGAATTTCAAAAGAATGTGATTAACCAGATCACCACGTAAATTTGGAACCTCTCTCATTCTTATTTTTTTCATATTTCAGAGCATAAGTGAGAAAAATAATATATCATAAAAAAATCGTCACGAAAATCACCAGATTGATCACTTTCTCTGAGAAAATTTTATTACCTGGTGGCGAGTTGATTTTTTTCTGTACATTATTTTTTAAAATAGAATTGTGCATGTGCATGCAAAAATCTCAAATTTAAAAATACCTATCACTTTGCTATTCCGAAAACAAGTTTTTATAATAGAACTTTTCTGATGTCGTTCGTCGTAATAAACCTGATCAAGCCATCACACATCAAATACAATGCAAATCATCCCGTCACTAGCACTAGGTCATCGATTTATAGCTTACACTACAAATACCCATTTGGTATTGTATAGAAATTGGAAACACAACGAACTAAAGAGACGGATGGTTCGATCGACCCCTTATCATCCCGCGAGAATAACTCCTAGATTTATGTTCCACGTAAAAGTTTATGTCGTTGTTTCCCTGCATGCAACTTATAAACACGAGTCCCGAGATTTCGATGGGGTCCCACTGATGCAATCCGTTGACGGAATAACTCGCAAGGAATTTGTACTATTGCAAAGTTATTGATATTAAAAGTTATCCGAACATATTATTATTATTATGAAACGAAGGGTGTGTGTCATTGTAGCCTACGGAAAAGTGATCCTTTCCCCTAACCTATGGAGTTTCATTGATTCTGCTTCTTAGCAGGAACACTAACGTCTGTTTATAGAAAATTCAGTAGATAATACTTTTTACATTGTATATAAGTCATAATCAAAAATAAATAATTTAGAAAATATTCGGTGTTTATTTGTCTAAAATATTAGTATGTGACTCTATACCAAAAATCCAAAATAAGAGAGATCCAGTAATCATTTTGTTAAAGTCAGGACTATTTTTAGGCAAGTGAACATAGATCCTTATTATTTTAACTTTAGCACCTTACATTATAGTATAAAAGGAGAGAGGTATTCAAAATAAGAAATAACGTTAGAATAAAAAGTCCGAGGTAAGGAGTCTGCGAGACGAGTGGACGATAATAGAGAAACGCCTTTACGAGTTCGACACCCGCTTGACACATCAACACTACGCCGACAATAGCTTGCGGAATCGTAAAGAGCTGCCACTAGTGTGACAGCGTAATCGTAGGTGTGACAAAACCAACTCGTGGATCATTATGAATGTTAAGATTTACAACTCTTTCTTAAGCACTTTTTCTTTTTTAAGTGTTTTTGTTTATATAAATATTGGTTACTTCTATAATATTTATTGGTCTGATAAAGGTTCTAATTTATGTTTGTTTCGCTAGGTTGACTTCAGCCTGTCGATTCTGTAACAAACTCACATCTCACTTCGATCCCCACTTCACTTCGCGGAAATTTCAAATCATAAATGCAATAATGATAAGCTATTTTTTTAATCACAAAAGAATTTAGATAGATACGGTAGCTACTCAAAACCTTTTGCTGTCGGTAAAATAGCTTATATTCAGCTAATTTCTAATAACGAATTCACGCAAAGTGAAGTGAGGTTCGAAGTGAGATGCGAGTTTGGTTACAGAATCGACAGGCAGAACAATAATTATGTAACTGGGATCAGCAAACAATCATGTGAAGGTCCCGGATCAAATTAAACAGCCAGAATAGCGTCTCTATACGTTTATGATTAGCTCGCGCTTATAAATAAAATTTAGAAAATCAGTTTCATCAGCTCCTAGCATTTCACGAGACACCCACCACTTTCTGCAATGTCATCGCTGCATATAAAAAGTTATGACCACTGGCAATATTTCTGAGAGGCGGCCGGGGCTCCGAGGAAACGATATGCAGTAAACGGTCGGGCGTGCGGTCTCGCGGGGCCACTGTGCCCCCGCTGACCCCGCCGACTTTATGCCAATTTTCATAAAAATAAATCTGACTCGCTGATTGAACCAGTCACCGCTCGGCCCGTGATCGCCTTTCTATTTTATTGTTATTAGCTCAGTCGCGTAAGGGTACGAATTATTGTTTTGCCATTTGTTCGGCGAAAAAATCGAATCGCCCGACAGGTATAAGTTTATGAGGGAGAGGGCTACGGCATAAGTCCGCCGCTGTCAACTCGATATTGGAAACACAGTGCCGGAAATTCTGGTACCTATAGTATGTTCTATAGTGAAATGTGAATTGTTTTCTTAACTATGAACAGAACAGTATTAACTTGAATTCTATATAGAAATGATTACAAAGCTTCGATATATTTTCGAAGAAAGATTCTCTTTGTGCTTCAATCGCATCAAATCAAATCAACGGAATAACTTCGACGCGTGTGTCAGATAAAAGAAGGTTTAAAGGCTTCCATTATAAACAGTTGGGCGTATTCTTTGAAACAGTGGAAAAAAACTGTGCACGACGAATGCAGGCGCGAATGGACCGTTCGGAAAGTATAATAATCGGCCCGCCAAAGGAGCGGTCACACTCCCCCTATCGATGTTCAACATCGGAGAACAAGTGTTATGGCATTGTCCGCTACCATATACGATTAGAAACATTCCGAGAGTTATTCCGATGGTTATCGCGGCCACACACGGCCAGGCCAGCTACTGGTATAACTAGTTGACACCAAACGCCAATTTGCGACACTTTAACGCTCATAACAGCATCTGATACCATTTAAGAGGGTCCAGTACGCACCATTTACGATTTACGCTGCCTTTATGGCGTCATATGGAATTAATTCCATTAAAGTGCGTTTATAAAATAAGGCTCGGACAAAAGTGCGGAGTGTAGACGAAGAAGCATGGCGGGCGATCGTGATTTATCGCGGCCGCTTTTGAATATTAAATAATGTTTAATGGGAGCGCATGATCGGCCCATTAGCCGACGTCGCTCCTTTCACGTTTAATAAAGACTCATTTATAAGCGGCGACGCTTTTCCCTTATCTGGAGGTATGTCGCGCGAGTGAGGTGCCGCCCTATCGGGCTTAATTCATAATTTTGTCCGCGCAGGTATGTTGAGTTTTCATTTGTAACATTTTGGTTGTTAAAACTGGAACTGTAAATGGTAAACAGGTAGTAAATACGAAACTCTGTGTATGAAAAAGTGAACAAGAATTCATTTTTTCAAGCAATCATTGGGATTTTTTTTTCGTTCAGATTCAGATTTAATCGTAAAACACTGCTTTAAAAGAGTGCTAGTGAATCTTCCTTTACACCAATCTTTAACTTTTATTACATAACCAATCAGACAAAGTTAATCAAGTCAGTAACAAATGTAGGTAATCGATTCCCACGACAAGTAATTATCACATTGTTAAACCATTACAGCATCCCTTTGGTGTCGGGTGATCGCTAATGTGATCCTGAGACCTCAAGACTGCCATCACGAGCCTCTCAACAAATAGGTTTTACAAGGGGAAATTCTTAGCGATCGTTCAGTCTGCGCTAAATGTCGCTCACGTAAGTATCGCTTGAAATCATTACGGTTACTACTTTATCATAAAAATTGTAATAAGTGACAGACATAGTGTCCCGCTCCAATTGTAGTAAACATGCTGAATCAGCAAATGCCTAAAACTCTACCTATTTTTTTTTGTTCAGAGTAGGTACCTAAGACAGAAAAATTCTAGAAAGTACCTACCTAATAATGAAATTAGCTTAGGCTGAACACTCGGTTTAGTATTTATAATAAAATGCCTACTAATACCTACCTCTTATAAAACTGTCGTTTAGTATAAAATCACGACACAATAAAAACAAAATCATATCAAACTTTTTATTAAAAGTTGAAAGAGTTTTTCATCAGATGGCATACGGACATAGAACGAATTTTCTGTGATGTTCATTAAAAGTTTTGAGGAAAAGCACGAAAAAGTAAATTATTCACGAGTTTGAACGTTGATCAAACAGCGTCTATTAGCCAGTATTAGGAAGTCATGAGCAAAAAATTCAGCTCATAAAACGAGCGACGTCGGCTCCCGCGGCGATCCAGCTGCGCCGAATAATAAAGCTCATAGCTGCATAAATGTACCAAACGCAAATGTTTAAAAAATTGCTCATGATTTCCTTAAGCGGGGCTAAAACTCATAATGTTACAAAAAGCGTATGTCATTGGTGATGTAAGGGCCGGTTAACCGTAATTATGAAGATTAATCTGCGATGTGAGTCGCGTCCTGAGGGCGCACCGCTTACGCTTCCTAATGACACTTCGATTCGCCGCCATTACTACAGACATCCGATCGGCTGGAGTTATTCCTCTTAATATCCGCGCCGGCCGACGGGATATCGTCACGTATGCGCAGCTCACCGCCTTAATTATATCGCCGCAATTAAACCCAACTAATATATTATAATCGTTCTGTTAGCAACATCGGTTTTTACAAGAGCACGGGAGCCGCCGCACACTGATCAATTTTATAAATTTAGGGGGACGAAATTATTAAATACTGAAATCATGAATTAAAGGTGTATTTACAACATTAAATAGTTCGATCGAAGCATTATTTTACATAATTTGTCATTTTATGTACTTTGTTACGTCAATCCTCATCTAACACAACTTCTCCGTGGATTTTGCCAATATTTTTTTTACGATTACTTATCGACCTTAATTGAATTGGAACTAATGAACTCATAAATAAGTTACTATCATCCGTATCTTCAATACTTAATACTCAAATCATTTATTGTATTCCACAGTGTTACAGTAGTTCTTAAATTATAATATTTTAGATCACTATGGACCCTGTCGGGCACAACAACAATAATAGATAGCAAACACTTATTTATCATTAACTTATATTAGTATATTAGTTTAATTACAATAGTAGTTATTACTTAATTAATAAAAACTTAATTAATATCTTCTGATCTATCTTCTGATTGAAATGCCTGTTTAAAGTTTTTTTGGCTTCCACTGCCATCAGCACCCCACTTAAACGGACAGCTCACAAAAGCTCTTTTTCGGACGACCTGCCTCTCTAGACGTAGACGTAGAGGACACACTTTCTTGCCCGCCAGAGGTGATTACTTTTTGCTTAAACCATTCCTCATTTTGATTCCGGAATCTATTAATATTACGGGAACTTTTTTGCCAAAATCTTGAAGTTGCTACAGTAAAGGTTTTAATAACATTTTGAAGACTGTTCCTGCTTGTAGTAGGCAGCTCCGATACTTCAAATGTCTCCAAAATATAGCTTAGTAGTTTATCGTTATTGTCCTTCGATAGCGGCTTCACTGGTCGATTAAATGATAAAATATTGAATAAATCAATATTTTTTATTGAAACACCAATACTTAAATAACACATTTTATGACATAAACCGGCGATCACCGCAAAAAAAATGCATATTTTTATATAACGAACACTCCCTGCTATAGAATAGAATCAAAATTATAGTGTACTAATTTGTACTTTTTAACGTAACACAATTCAAACTTAAAAAAGTTAGTAAATATAATCACATTAGTGTTATATATTTTTAATAATACAAATCGATCTATTTAATTTTTTGTTTATATACCAATAAAAAGTACAGACCTTCCTTAATGTGCACCATTTTTTTCAATTTACAGTTTACACTGATAACGTATCCAACTTAACTTTAAAAGAAGCGCGAAACAACGATAAATCAGCCTTGTTTTAATAATTTTGCGTTCGAGATAACTTTGAAATGGCATATCCATTAAACTACTGACTGCATAATGTTAACGTTTTAGTATAATGTAAACAACTTACCTGTAAGTCTTAATAAAATGTTTTTTCGAACTACCGACACATTGACCAAAAATAATTATGGGACGCTAACCTTTAATAATTGATCAGTGTGCGCCGTTCACACAGCGAGCGCCCAACACCACATTACGATTGAACACCGACGTGATTGGGAAGTTCTTAGGATGGCACTATAATCTATTAAGTGCTGTAATTCCACTTTGTAACTCGCCGAGCGATTGACAACTTGCAATTTTTCATAGAAGTCAATAACCTGCCTAGTTAGCATTATGATATATTCCGTCTTGGAAGAAACAAGCGTAAGATTGTGTGATGCACAATGCATTTTGGAAAAATACTTAAAAGTCCGTAGCGATTTTGCCGCTGACTGCCACTCTCTCGCTCGCACATTTCAAGTTTTCTCAAGATTTCTTAAATCTTAGTGCGTAAATAAAAAATGTGTTCTGGCCACTTTTCGCAACATAAGATTACGGACATTTCAACATATATTTCAGTTTCGAGTTGCTAAAGTACAAAAACTTATCGTATTTGCCAGTTCAAATAACTGTTAGAAACGATAACTTTTTGTACTTTAGCAACAAAAAACTGAAATATATTTTATGAGCTTTTATATTTGAGTAAAATGATATAAAAAAATATTAATATTATGATATAAGTTTAATTTATTTTTAATTTGCCTTTATTATAAAAAAGAACTTAACTAAACGTTTTAAAATTGTAGAGCCCAATGCGATTTAGACAACACATCAGTGTGACTGCTAAATAATCAGGTTAGCGGCTGATGCTTAGTTTGATTTAACTGGGAATCATGAGAAAATTGCTTCTACAGGGCGCTTTGAACATCCGATAGTTAAGTATAATTAGCTACAATCATTGAACCATCGCATAAACATAGGATGCTCTTTTGTTTTCAATTCTAAATAATTTATATCTACTAGAAAAGACAAGAGCGCAAAAAATTCTTGAAAATTTACACCGAGTAAAGCAAGAAAGTACGGCTTATGTAAGACGTTTTTTTTTAAATCAACAAATAGTTTAGTCTTCAGGTAATAGGGTATGTTATATTCTAACTATACCTGAAAATAATTCAAGGAGTTTTGATTTCTTGTGAGTCAGGTAGCCCTGAGGGCTGTCAATCATACATTTAATTTGCGACCTCGAAAACTTTGTGGGTAATATCTGAACTTTAAAAAAAGGCTCTAAAAATGTTAGGAAAGCAAAGAGGACTCACTGTCACTCTCAAGGCCTGTCACTCTTTAACTACTTATAGATTGTATTATAATGTTGTAGTATAATAAATTTTTACAAGCAATCAAAACGCACAAGAAATCAAAACTCCTTGAATTATTTCCAAGCAAAATTACCTGACGACTGGGCTAAAACATGCAATGTACTTCTACTTGAATGTTTTTACTGGAATAATGTAAACGGGGTCTAAAAGATTCTAAATGCACCGAGAGAATTCCTCTAGACTCTAGTCTCTAGTGCATTCATTTATTTTATTTTTTAATCCACATCGCCCTGTGCAGTCAACAGATGTTAATCGACGCTTGATATAATTACTATTCGATTACTGACAAGAAAAAAACCTTAACTAAAAACTTCAATTAAACATTAGAAAAAACACGTTTTACGAATACCACAAAAGCAAACACAAACTTGTATTTTAATAGAGTAAAAATCCAACACTTCTCAGTGCTCTGCAATAATAGAAAAACTATTATGTTATTCGTTAAAAATAACGTAAAACAGCTATTTGTAGTAGCACTATGTTTAAGTCTGAAATGTTTATTTCTACTATTATTGTTTAACAGATAAGTCTGTTATTCAAATAACCATCTAGTAATCGACGAGCGATTATTAGATTGCGGGTAAGCTCTTCTCGGTAAAACACATTGTACAGAACAGAACATGATATTAATATTCTACTGAATGAAATGTAAAGGTTTCTGGTTTTTATGTAAAAGTAAGTATTTGAATAAGTATCAAAGGACTATGTTTCACTAGTTTCAAGCAGCACTTTTTAAATACAATTAACGTTCTGGATTTACATAAATACTTAGATAATTATTTTCGAACATTGAACATAATTTCTTGCTTTTTAGAGCTGTTTTTAGATATTTTATAACTCTAGAAAGAGTAAAATGTTATCAAAAGATCTTGGATGTTCCTTTTTTTAACATTAACCTCGTTTGAATGTCATAAACTTAAATATGTTAACGCATAATATATTGCTTCTTACAAAGAAAAGTTAGAAAATGCTAAAAATACTTTATGAAACTCTTTTCCGAAAATTCATCTGCTGTATTGCTCAATCTAGACACAATGCAACATAGTGATAGTCAGCAGTGTCATTTTTGTTTCCTCAATTTGATTTTAACTAACCTTGTACAGTTATTAGACGATTTCAACTCACACTATATTGCATTCAAATCTATGCTTTCAAATTTAACGAAGTATCTTAATCGTAACGGAGCGAAGAATACATCCAAGGAACTACCTAAAACAATTACTCCACAATTTTATTGTTACACTAAAAGCAGCAAACTGTAACAGATATTAACAAATTCTCAGATTATAAATCTAAGCGGGATTGTGAAATCGTTACAAAACGACATAAAAGCGGAATATAGCGGTTTTAATTAGCGTTTCTATAAACGTGTCTGTTTTGTTTTTTTTCTACATTTTTTCCATTGTATGCAAAGCAGAGGTGGAGTGAATCCATCACGTCATATTCGCGGCCCGTGCCGCCCCGCTGCCGGTACCCTAATTGGGATCACCATTGAAAAAATAACTACACCTCGCGTAACATAAATCAAATTATTTATGACTTTTTCGTTGGGTGCTTTTTTTAAGCTGACACCTTTACTTTTTTACTTAGATAATTCTAATTTGACTAGACTTTTTTTCGAAGTCTCGACAAAATCTAAATCGTGTTTTTTTACAAAACACGATTGAGGTCTTTACTTCGCACTATATTAAGTTAAAATGCGGCCGAAGGTATAAGCGCACTTCATCTATTTCATAAACACTGAAAACTCACAACACATTGTCATGTCTTTATTGTTATGGGATAGACGTGTCAGCAGCAAGCAAAATGGTGGTAATGAGTTAAAGTCTGGACCTTTTTTTAAGAGTATTGTATAATCAAGAAGAGCTTCTGAAGTATCAACAAGAGATATCCCAGAGTGACCCTTACTCAGCACCGCCCGTCCCCTGCAAGCATATTTAAATATCAAGTCATAATGCTATACGCGTGCTTGTTAAGGCGCGCATGTAAATTCTAATCCTTGTTGCATTTAGAACGGGCGGCCTAGTAATTATGTGCTTTCATTTGTCTGTACCTCGGAACAAACGATCCAGCCGCGTGTAAGCCCTCTCCATGTAAAGCAGTTAGCGGCACTCTAATCTCGCACTGCCATTAATTTAAAGAATACGTCTGCGTAACCGACTTTACCAACAACGTCGAAACACAATTCTCCTTCACATTTTCTTATTTGCATATTAAAATAATTTCGAGTAAACGCAATACGTAAAGTCTCCTTTCAGCCGCGTTCCGATTCTCGTACTGACTTATATTGCCGTTTCTGGCCAGCGGAAAACGAACCTTAAGCTTTAAAACTTGCAACTTAATATTAAACTGTTTATATTTTCATTATAAACTTGTCTGTTATTAGAAATGTTGGGAACGATGACAGATAAAGGCGGGCTGCGCACCCAAATAGATAAACTAGTGTGGAAATTAATGTCTACATTTACTGGTGCATGAAGTTTGTAGTTAATTATAGGCTCATAGTTATTCGCTTTTTAATGTGTATTAGTATACAAAGAGTAACCATTATCATTTCCAAAGGAAGTATATAAATTATTAACTGTATCAAGTTTTATCGCGAGACATTATTAACATTTATCAAATTAAATTGGTATGTCCCTGAAGCGTGAAATTGTGGGTGATTATGTGGGTGAATAATTTTATTATTTATTTACTTTATTGTATTCTAATGGGGCGATCGTGTCGCTTTTGGAAATGTAGAACGCTCCTTAAGTCTTGATAAATGTGAGAAGAATGCAAGAACAATGCGTTTCACTTAAATGTAGAGTTTATGAACTTTTTTTTTTATAAATTTAATTACTGGTGGAAAGTAAGTATGTAGGCACTTATCAAGATACGAGTACGCATCTCTTTATTTGACGTAAATTTTCTTCAATAAGTTATATCATTGCAAAACTAAATATTTTCATATATGCCACTTACAAGCGATTCGCTTTGTATGTTCACACCGTCTTAAATGAGGCTTATGACACTATAAGCCCATTACGCCATCAACACTAAACAAAAACCGAAAAAACTAAAGAATAACCGAAGTTCTCAATCGAATATGACTTTTACTGCATTGCAATAAGATTGCTTTGTAATATTAACGTAACCCCACGTGTTTAACCACCGTGGTGGTGTCAGTTTATGATAGAATTAATATTTACAAACATCACTTTACACGATACGCGATCTTAAAACAACACTGTTATTACTAATTAGGGGTTATATTTTTATGACAACGTAATTTAACAAATTGTGAAGTGCCTGGTCATTTAATGTATGGAGTCCGATTAACATCTTTGCCAGTGAAGTTATACCCGAACAATGTAAATTTATGTAATAATTAGCAAACACTTGTCAGGTAATTTTTAAAACACATGAAATTGAATGCTTCATGCATATTTCAACTTGCAATATAGGTAATTGCAATTTACAATACTTGCGTGTAAAACTTAAGTTAGTTTATATTTATATTTTTTTGCAAACATATTAAAACATTTTGGACAAGTGATGAGGAATACTAAATTCTCCAACTGATCATACAGGGCAAAATTGTTGGTAAACGCAGTATTGGTATAAGAATAACTGGGTAGAACGGACTCTTCTTTGTCAGAGTCCCAAACGGCGCATGGAAAAAGGATCCATCTACTCGTCAACGCCCGGAAAACAAAAGATCTTCTATTGTTGTCCGGACGCCGGCGACCGCTCGGGCGTTGATGAATTAAAAGAATCCGTGGAATGGTTTATTTGTTTGCAGCATACCTCCCTGCAAATAACATCCCTATTTAAGATAATTTTAAAGGTAATAGTGCTGTCCAGACTCTGATAGAAATGGAACGAAAAGAAAAAGATTGCTTTAAATGATTATTACTTTATGTTTAACATCTTGTTTCAAGTGAATATTGCTAATAGTCAGCTGATTAATACAAACTATCGACTACTTCCTCTGACTAAGTAATTAATTCCTTAGCAGATTGAAAGATCAATGCAAAATAATAATGCATTTGTCGGTTCTACATTATTAAGTTAACTTTTATCGATCGATCAGTATGCGTGACTTAAATCGAGTAGATGATTAACGATGGAAAATTTTAGTGGCTTCATATCGAGTGTTTTGCGTTATTACTTGTTCGTACGCCCCTCTGATGGGCCCGTGTCTGTTTTCACACTTCACCGATTTTAACGTTTGTAGTATCAATTAATTAAAGAATGACAGGGAATACTATCGAAGGTTACCGCGTAATAAATGAACTTGATATTGGCGTAAAATTTGTTGCAATCGTCAGAGAGTCGGCCGCAGACTAAATATAAACAATTCGTACCCAATGGAATTTTTCAGAATAATAGTTTTAAAAGAAAAAATCATTAGAGTATTGAAAATCAAATGTCAATGAACATAATTGATTATTTTTATGCTTTTTATACCGCTCTTGTCCTCAAGAGTTCTTTAAAGCTTTATGTGAAACATAGCACAGAGTTACAAAGTAAAGCAAGCACATAGTAGAAATACAAATACGACAGCAACATTAATAGTTGCCTTCGTTGATAAATTCACTTTGCTTCTCTATGGCACAGACAAATTTTTTCACACATTCCTGGAAGGCGATAGCACGGTACGGGGCGAGGGGGCGCTCGCGCGTGAAATTATTATCATATAATACCCGCTTTGAGTACAGTGCGATTATTCAAATGTTCAAGCGCAGCACGCCGCCCCATAAGGTAACCACAGTTTGCTACGAAACAGTAATGTTTTTGAGAAATAATAAAAGCGAAAACATCTTAGCTGAATAAAGTCAAAGGGTAGATGTTTGAAAACTTTAGAACAGGAAAATGGTGATTTAAGCAAAAAGATTATTATTTTTTTACTTACAAGTGTGTCATTAATATTTGGGATATTTTTAATTGGATGACTAGAAATAATAAAGGCACCCCTGTTAATGGGATACTTAAATACTAAACCCGGCAGCGGTTGTTTTTGTTGGCGACAAAAAACCTTTACGGGCGACAAACTGTGGATAACAAAAAATATGTAAAACGAGCAACTACATGTGGAAGATAAATAATTTAAGTTAACAGGAAAATTCTAAATGAGTGACAAAAATACTGAGTGGGCAACTTTATACCAAGTAGGCTAATTTGAGCTGCCATCGACTTTCCAAAATTCTATTTCTAAATACTATTGATCTAACTCTTAAGTTGATTTCTCGGAAACTGTATAATAATGTCCGAAGTAATTCAAGAAAATAACAATAGCATTTGGTCAATGCTACTTTATTGAACAAATTATTTTTGTTTGTTTCAGATTGGAGCTACTGCATTCACCTCCGCTGTGGCTGCGCCAGCCTGCACCCGGCTTCGCGCGCGCCGCCTCGCACTTCAAACCTCCACTCCCACATTTTACTAAAATTTGTCGATTGTATTCATGTATAATGCGCGAGACATGTCATGTGAGCGATAAGCAAATGACATAAAATGTTATGTAAATTCAAACGGCCATAATACCAACAAACACCTTTATAATGCTCAGCCAGGGGGATAATGGTAGGAGCGTGAGTTATTCTTGCAGATAAGATGCCTTTGTCTAAATAATAAATTATATTTTTATGCAAATACAAGAAAATACGCTAATAATTTCACATTTCTTTTATTTCACTTTAAAGAATAAGAATAGCTAACAGTTTGATGGAGTAAATGAATAGGGATGTTGACTAATTTTTTTATTTTATGTTACGTAAATTACCTCTCAAAAAAAGAAACATTGGTAAAAGAATTAATTCGCTAGCATGAAAACTGCCCGAGATATCACAGTGTGAAATGCACACAAATGGACTCGATCAAAAACGCTCCATACTAATGGCTTGCACGTTATGACGTCACGCCTTGCAAGTTTGTATGCAACGCATAGGAAATTTGTTCAGCAGCTATATTAAATATTGTGTTTATCAAAATGGTTTCTTCGACAAATTTGCTATATATTTTACGGACTAATTAAAGGTATCATTTATTTTTATAAATTTTATACTTTTTAAATGGACTTGTCCACCCAACTTTGAAGGGTCATAAAACAAATAATATGCAATATATAAAACCAAGAGGTATACAAGCTACTCTAAAAGTTTAATATGTTTACGATTTTTATTAGTATTTCGTTATTTAATTCATTAGTCAACATCCCTATTGAACTCAACTTGAAATTAATGAAAAATAAAACTATAAGTCGCATGATGACACTGTCCAATAAATTTCAATTGAAGTCTGATTCCGATCGAGGGCAATTATATCGTTAAAAATGTAACAAAAGATGGATCGCGTACTTTTACTTTGCTCTTGGTCTTATTCGAAGCACTCATCCATGTTTAGTAATTATTACCTAAATTATTGACCGATGCGATGTTCGAATTATCCGTGTCATTTTTTGCCAATAATATTTGTACTGATTTTCCTTATAACGTTTTTCATCGATTTTTATTGCTTGAGAATCGATCAACAGACTGAAATTAAAAAGTATTTAACACTATAGAAAACTATGTTAATGGTTTTCTTTCACACAGATTTCAGAAAACCCAAAAATTTTACATCAAAATACCTTGAATAAAGCTGCGGTAGTATCTGTAAAAAGTGTTATAATATTTTGCCAAAGTTTTCACTTTGCTAATAGACATTTTAATGGGGAGAATCCAGTGATTTCATTAGAATTCTCCTCGTTGTTATATTTGTATTGCTAATTAACAAATAAAAGGTCACAGTAAAATCTGATAAAGACTATTTTATAAGCATTTGTTCAACGTATACGACCGAGGCAATTCCATCAATCTGCCCAAATGTGAGCTACGTAATGTGTTTTCCATTGTGCTCGACTTTGTTGATATTTATAAAAATATGTATAAACTTAAACTTTTACGTAAAAATATGTGTAATTGTAAAAAGTATTTTTGAAAACTTTTTGTGATATAGGTCACTTATAACATCCTTCACAACATCTATTGATAAGTACCTACTACCAAAGAAACGTAAAAGAAAATAATATTTTATGTTAATAACACATTTAGGTACAATATAAACAACACACAAGAAAACGATTTTTAATCATGAAAATAACCTTCATACATTATCAAATTGAATGAAACTTGGAGTTTCGGGCTTAAGGTAATAACATTTTAAATTAATGACAGTTAAAATATAAACAGTTTCAAGTAAACAACAATTCGCAAAATTTGCCGACAAACGGCGAAGGTTAACTCTGCTGACCCGATTATAAACTCGAAATCTAATTATAAAATAATGCTAAACTTAAATAAACTTGGGCCCTCCACGCCGGCCTAAAGTTGGCAAGTGGAAAAGGGCCGAGACGTAAAGTAAGCTTTATCTACGAGTATATTTTGCTTTGGACTCTTTATGAGTTTCAAACGAGATCCGTCACGCGACGTTAACTCGGAATAGAAGTGATAAAGTGCCCGCTAATCTGTCCTATTCGGGCCACACTTAGTACACTTTATTAATCACAAAGCTTACAAATTACACTATACTTCCTGCGGCGTGACACCGCTATGGCGTATGTTAATTTTATTGTCGCTCTATTCGACGATTTGGTCAGCGCGACAACTTTTGTGGGGGTTGTACGCTTGAATTATATAAATTTAAACGGCCTTTTGTGTTGTTTTAAAAATAAAATCACGTAGACGTACATTTTGTTCAGTGATAGTTTTACAAGTATTAATTGTATTGCTCTTTCGCCCATTGTTTGGTATCCCATTACAAGGACTGTTGACATCACAAGTGTGTGTATGCCACATGGAATCACGGCTTTTTTGTATGTTTCGAATAGTTTTAACTTTTTTTATTGTCAAAATGTAGACAACAACGGTGACCATTGACGTAAAACGTCGGGTGTAGTGACTATTCTACATCACTTAAGCCTTGCAAGCAATTTGAAAACTTTCCGAATTATATATAGTCTATAATAATTCGGAAAGTTTTCAAATTGCCTGACCTGAAACCTGTACATTATGATCATGATCCTGATGAATTAAAAATATCCCTCATTTTATCGACTTCAAAAGGAGGGAGGTACTCAATTCGAACCGGTTTTTGTTTTTTTTTTTTACTACCCAACCTTGGTGACCTACCAACCTGATAATGTCATATTTGCACGACAGATGTTCCTTGTGACAATATAATCCAGTATTTATTAACCCATCCAGCGTCTCACCTTTATTATTTCATTACGTTAACAGTTCAGTAACCAAAACAGTTGAAATTATCGAATAATTCTAAAACCACGCCAAATTAAGGACACCTTAGGCCGACCTTCCAAAAGCTACGAATTATGTAGATCACTTATTATTCTTATCGCAACATGTTTCTTTCTACCTCGTTTATGTACAATTTTATACTTTAATCGCAAAATTTACACTTTAAACGTGGGGTTCTCGACATGACGCCTTATGCAAAGCAGGTGCTACCTGATACGTGAGCAGTCGTTCGACTGCAAAAAGTAACAAGAATTAAGGAAATTGCCATGGTAATTTGAACCGAAACATATCGTAGATACCATTATAAGGTATAGTTTTCGACAGCAAAAAAACAATAGGTTTGCATTTTCACTTTAAAAGTATTAAAATGCAAATTTTATGAAGTTATTATCAGCGTAAAGACACATAAGTCACATTTCCATGAAGTTTTCCTTCGACCGAGGTCTTTTACGATTCTTGCTGTCTTGTTGCCTTATCGCGTAACGCCATCATAAAACCTTCGTATAGGGGAAGAAATTTATTTAATGGTGAAAAATAAAATGAATTAACCGTGTACGTTCTACTAGCACTTATTAGTATTTGGAGATAAAATTAAGTTGGCCCGCTTTAGGCAATTTATTGGGGTAAGTTATGGGCGGCGCGGGCTGGAGCGGCTAATTTATTCGCCGTGCACATAAATTACTTGATTATGAATTCAACTTAACTCAGTAGATTGTTTGTCTGTTGTTGTAGCGGCGCTTTTGTAACAAACAACGATATTAGAATTGATCAGTTCCCATAGGGAGTCGACAATTTCATTCAAGACAAAGAACTATGAGTAGATATTAAAAGATAAGGCACCAGCAATGTCCCGAGCTGCTGTCATTAAAATGTAGTACGTGCTTATAATGAGTGGCGAGAGACGAGTGAGCAACGAAAGCAGAAGCGATACCATAAAAAGCAATAGTAGGGATTATGTAGAACACCAATGGTAATGTGGAGTTGTTTTCGAGGCGGCACTAACGCGCCGCAAGTCGCTGCAGCGCGGAATAATCGCGGATGCCCATAAAAGATGTAATTTCAGATAAGCTGAAACAGACGAGCCCCGCCCCTCCCCCGCCCGCCGCCCGCTTACTCCTGCCTACTTTCTAATGACTAATTATTATGCTGTGCGTTGTGAGCTTTAACGTCAGCCTACCTGCTAGTAGTTTGCAGGTTGCAATGTACCTATACAAGCATATCTTGATTGATTTTCTTTTGTGCACTAACTTTTTGTTCTTCGTTGTTGCTATGTATTTCTCGACGTGATCGTGTATTAAATTGACATTTTTCGAAAAAATACATGGTCCTAAGCATGAGACACATTTAAAGTAAAATATGCTTTGCCTTGTGCATTACACACTTTTATAGATTTAAATACACACAGTGTACTGTTAATGTACTGACACAGGGTTTGCCATTATGGTTTTGTCCGCATGGACCATTATTTTCACTGTCACTCTGTTAAATTAGTTGTAAAGTTTTCGCTGCAGAAAAGAATCTCATATCGTATGTACCTATAATACATTCTGAGATTGATTTCTTTTGTTTGAATACCTATTTTAAGTATGGTTGTCATTTAACATTACCATTTTAATTTTATTGAAACAGCCAAAAAGAGTATTGTTTTTGTCTAGTAGCCAAGAACAGCCGGCATAGTGCGGCGCCGCGCTCGATGTCTCCGATAGGGGGCGCCGGCGACGACGTGTCGATCCATGATACCGCATTACCATACCGCTCGGACGCTATCGACACAACACTACTAATGTAATTATTAGGGTTCCCTGCCTCAAAAGGTATGGGATCTGATACCACCATAATGTCCACCAACATCGCTAGGAATGGCGAACAGAAATGAAATTTGCTGATATAACAATGCATTTTACTAACAGAACATAATTTACAGCGATAACTTATCGTAATTCCATAAACATTTTACAAACAAGATTAGTTCAACATTAAAGAGAGTGATAAAATTGTTTTACTGTCACAAAACACACCACACACTTCTTTATAAACAACAAGCCAGCTATTTTTGCTCTGTCCGAATGTAATGAAAGTACCAAGGCGAATATTCACAAGATGGCGGCAAATTGAACTGGCAATTCGTCTGAATTATACAAATAGCCTTTGCCTAACTGCACTAGCATATTGGCATATGTTCGTGACTAGTTTACGAGTGGTACGACATTGCATATTAATTGGTGCCGCTATCGAGTTGCGCATCGACTCTACCTTCCACAGTCTATACGTGGAAGCACTTTGTCTGTGATTGAGGGCAGTTTTGTCATTTATTAACGTTACTGTTTCTACTAATATGGCCTAAGATTTAATTTAATACAACAAACTGGCTGTCAATATAGCTTCAGCCAATCAAATGGGGTTTGTAGGCAAAAAAATTTCAGTACATACCAAAATAAAAAAATAAAAAGTTACAAGTCCAAACCAACAAACACATCATATTGATACATTTTTTAATACAAAAATACATATTAAATACAAACAATAAAAAACACTAGTAAATACAAATCAACAGAAAACTAATTATAGCTACAATGCTATTTTTATCGATTCCAAAATAGTAAAACAAATTGAGAATCAAATTCAGAATAAATAATTTGTACCTAAAACCCAGTTTTCTCTACATTTTTCCTATCTGACGTCAGTTTATTAACCTTTCTTACTCACTGATCACCAGCAGTGGTCAGTAATGAGGGCTTACGTACCCAGTTAGATTTACATTGCACCAGCTCAATCGTTGCCATCGCTCGATGGAGTGAGCGCATTCTAATATGCAAATGTATTTAAATGGTAAGCCCTCTTCATTACGCTCTGCTATCGATCTTAGATATACAATTTGTAAGTCGATATTCCACGGAGTCTAGCGATTGTTCGCTAATTCGTGTTCTTAATGAAGCAGATAATGGGATTTTATTTAATCAATCATATTACATTTTTTTCTATTGCTAAGAGTTCAGGGGTTTTCTTTTATTTCTTTGGCATCGTCTTCATCATGAGTTTGCACTCTCATTAAAATTACTTATAGATTTTTACGAATTACCTATTAATTTATTACACCTACCGACGTAATGCGAAATCTATTGTGCGTCTTTCTACATAATTTTCGTGTTCAGACATGAAAAGTTTATGTGGGTTCGTTTCTAATCCCATATAAGGTCGACATTTAGAAAAAAGAAAATAGTTCTTTAAGATCGTTAGTATTCTAACAAGCTGTACTACCCAATCAGATTAATCTTAAATATTTATTGCGCATAGTCAGTTGGTAGCCGGAGCTACGTAAATTAGTATGATGATGGCTTCACTGATGGTGGGGAAAATGGTAGTGTTTGCATCGTTGGAGACGTGGGTGGGCTGCCAGCTCCTGATTAAGACACGATGAATATTAATATAAGCATCCATGGATATGACGCCGATGATATTGAGGCGCCAGCCGTCATGCCATTTGTTACTATCAATACAGCAGATCACAAGGCCTTATTCGCACGGTTGATATATCTGTTTCCCGCCTAACATTTATGTAACTATAAATTAATATGATTGTGATAAAATTGCAATATCAATCTTGCTTCTAATAGCTGCCAATGTTTTAAAATAATGTGGTTGCCCTATTTGTTGAATGCACTTCCACAAGAAATAATTTGTTTAGAAAATAAAAACCACTTTAATAATAAGTTAAAACAATATTACTTAGATAGCATAATATATAGTCCTTAATATAATAATTAGTTAACTTCAATTATAAACACTTACCACAATAACATCAATAGTCCGTTGCATGTACTTAAATTATATAATGTTAGGTTATAATATTATTATGTTCTTTTACTTTTCAAAATGTTAGTGAGCTCTTCACTCGCA
Organism: Agriphila straminella; assembly: GCA_950108535.1. NCBI lineage: Eukaryota > Metazoa > Arthropoda > Insecta > Lepidoptera > Crambidae > Agriphila > Agriphila straminella. Next base: position 11,620,796 of record OX467308.1, read on the forward strand.
GACAAACCATGGAAATGGTTTTGCGGGTAAAAATAAATGTAATAGTTAATAAGTAAATTATATAATAAATGAAATTCAATTCAATTCAATGTGTTACAATTACTAACATTAATAAATGATTTGTTGATAACAACTTTTGCATTGACGATAACCAAGTTATGTTCTGCTCTAGCAATAGCTAACTAGTAAAAAGCAATAAAAATAACGCTTCCCCTTCCGTATCAGGAATCGATTAGTACCCGACTAATCCGTAACCTACAGCGGCGAAAAAAGGAGCACAAACCACCTCCACCTGTCGAATCTGATAAAATTGTTTTATTTAAATTTCTTTAGCTTGCGACTCAAAAACGAACAAAGCTGCATTTGTGTCTTATTAAAAGAAATTTATAGTTTGAATATAGTTGCTTGATTGACCTCGGTCACTGGAAGGATAACAAGTTCGCATGCAAAAATGAGACCCTCACAATTTGGTTTGTGTGGTACTTATTTTGAAGTTTATTTGCTTCATTTTAATTCCCTGAAATTTTTAAATTACCTATGGTGGTTGTGCCTCTTTTGTTGTTAAATTTTTCAAATATAAGAACTTTTATATTTAGAATTTTAGACTGATCAATCAATTTTATTGTCCTTTTATAAAATTTTAATGATAACCTTACTTTGAAATCATGTAAAAGTCTCTATGCATTTATTACAGATTATACATTTTATTTTATATCGATTTGTTTTTGTTTCAATTCGATATTGCTACATTGTTTCCAGAATGACCACTTTGTAGTAAAATTATAGGTCATATTAGTGATAGACATTTACTTTTATGATATATTCTACTAAAGTTTATTCATGCATAAGTGTTACACTTTATAACTCTATTCATAATAAATTGTACATACGGCCAAGGACAAAAATTATACTCTTAGTAAAACAATAAATTACATGGATGTCCCCAGCAAATGGTCACTTATAACGAAGTTTATGGGAACTTATGTGCCGCGTAAAAAATAATAGGCCTCTCGAATGCCCAATAAATAATAAACTACTTTAGTCCGAAGACCACAATAGAATGTACTGCAAGGTGCGCAAGCGCACGTGCCCGCGCCCGCGGCACCAACTGTATCTTCCAAATTCAAATTCGTGTCATACATCTTTAAGTTTTGCTCTTCAATATCAAGTTGAACTCTACTCGTCCACCCTTAAAGGCGATTTAAATAATAACGTTAAAGGAAATAGATATTCAAAATAATATCACCTCGGGGTTAACGATTACCGGTGCGCGCATGTGCCACAGATGGTTGAATAAACCGACATTTTGTTTCCGCAGTGATATCTGAATTAATGGCGATACGAAATACTCGAAAGGTGCTCATTACCATGATTTATGCAAGATAATATATTCCTTAGAAGCCCCATTGTACTGATTAACGTTACAGATTTAGTGGGATAAATTATTAGTTTTTGGATACCTTGTTAATCACTGTCCAATCTTAACATTTCTGTTTAACCTTTCTAATTATATTTAATTTCAGGAACTTTTGTTTTGTTCACAAAACAATTCGCAATTTCGATACAGATCGTGTATTGACGAATTCTATTTGTTTTAAATCGATATGAGAATAGGCAACCACAAGCTCAATCGATACAGCCTAGCCGCAACCAATCTTTGACACAAGAGTGCATATTCCTTGAATATTCGCGATTCTTCTCAGGGCATCCAGCTATGAGGCTACAATGTGTTCTAGTCGAAGCGCCGTCCATCTCACTGCTCGCCGCTCACTGAGTACATTCCCGTGTAAGTTTTTACACCTATTATTTTATGTGTCGGCGAGTAAAGTTCGGTACGTGAGTTATAAACTCGCTCGCGCCTCTCTCGCCCCTACTTTATAGGTATTAACGACTTGTCCGAGAGTTTTCTTATAAATAAATTTGAAGGGTAACAAGGCTCGCTTTTGTCGGATTAGTAGAGTGGATCTTGTTACACTTTGTTGCGTAGTGGATCTTTTTTGTAGACAGGAAATTCATGAGCGATATGCCCTTTCACGTGTTGGCTTATTTTAGCGGGTATTGGCTGTGCTGTTTCTATGTCTTGGATTAATCGGATTTTCTCGCTTGTGAATTCTCAAGATGTGCATGTATCTTCACAAAATATGATACAAGTACGTACGTACCTGCGCGTAGGTATGCTAGACCCCTCTTGTTGCCATCTTGTACTTTCCACAAGTTATCTGCAAGGAAATGTTTCATTACAATTTCTACCATTGCGTCGTTGTTATTTACAATAAAAGACATGTACTTTATCTTCTTATAAGGTTAAATTAGATTTGGTAGAGATATTACTAGCTTACTAGCTTATTATAAAACAACTCAAATTGTTTACAGTAAAGAAGATTTCTTTAAAACCCCACCTCACAAAATTGGCTAATGCCTCAGCAAAAGGCTCTCAAATCAGAGAATCACGTGACATTAGCCCATAACGCGTAGCCGCCTATAAAACCGAGACATATGGAAGTTAAGAGCACTACAGTGAAATATCAGAGTCATAAAGTAAATGCAACTTGGGACGTGCCTCCTAGAATGGCTGGCCAGAAAAACTTATGATGTAATGTGCGTAAATGAATAGGCACCGTGACTTTGTACGTATTGTACGTATTGGGCCGTGACCGGGAAGACCCCGAATAATGTGACGATATGTTGATTCTACCACTAAAAAGTTCTTATTTTTTATTATTTAACACGATTACATGACAATATGACTAACTAAGATTTGATGGCGTATAAACAGAAGTTGAATCCTACACGTGGCTACGTGTAGGATTCAACTTCTGGCTACTGGCTAGTAATCATTCTAAATGGTTACTGGCTACGTGTAGGACAGTAACGGTATAGTGAAGTTCATGCAACGCCGTCTAAAATAAAAATAAGTCTCCAAAGATTAACAAACGCGTTAATTATGCGGCTATATTTCAACAATAGATATTCTTAGAGCGGGTATTATTACCAACAAAAGTCAATTTATGAGTGCACTCTCAAAGTTTCAAATATCCTTAATGGAGCAAGAGTGAGCCGTTTTACATCTCCCCCCACAAACTGCATTATAATGTCTCCGCCGAAAATAACCGCACATAAATATAAAACAATGTGAAACCACTTAAAGCGAATAAAATACACGTCGACTCAGTAAAATGAATTTATTAATAACGGAGACAATGAACGTCTGAAACAAATGCTTCACTTTTTGTATTTTTAATTGTCCTCCGGTCGACAGTGAACACGCATTAGAGGAACCGAAATAAACATCGGATCATATTCGACAGTCGCGCGCCGCACCGTATGGCCATCGGGTCGGCCCATGAATATCGCTCTCATGCGAACGACCAGTAAAGTAGTCATTAATTTAAAATGTTTTTAATCTCCAACTTGCTTTGTCGCAATTATTGAATTGTAATTTCACGATGTGTCGCATACAGTAAGTAGGAGCGCGGCTCTTAGATGATATCTCGGACGTAATTAAAAATCTTGTCGTGACATTCAGAACCCCGTCCCGCCTCCGCACTCCTCCAGTTTCTCAATATTGCTGGCGATTGAATCGCAATTAAATGTAACGAATCAAACTACACTTTATTAAGAGAGCCCGATAGCTCAAAATGGTCGGCGTATCGATTCGAGGAATCGAACGTGCTCCCGTCGAAATGCCAACCATTTTATTTATTCGCCTTAATTATGTATCTTGTCTTAATTTACGATTGGATCATACGATAATCTGTAGCATAATTTATTGTAGATGCCTAGGTATTCCAGCCGTTGCCATAACGAGATTTAGGATTACACGGGGATGATGTCGCGTTCGCCTCCGTTGCAGAGATTAAAATATATTATCGACATCCATTCGCATTTTGCAATTAAGTGAACGCTCGGATAGCGGCGAGGAGCGCGCGCGACGCCGATGCGCGCGCTTCGATAGCGTCATCGCGTTTAATTTTGTTATGTGTCGATGGCATGACGGCCGAGACGTCTCGATACGACCACTGTTCGCAGATAGCCCTTAATGAAAGTAATGGAGGTTTATTAAAGATACATCGACAGCACTTCTCGCGAATATATAGGCGGTTAATAGACGCACAGGGGCAGGACGTGCGAGAGAGAACAAAGAAAGCCACATTTGCTAATTGCGGTTTTGCTCGTGTCGTGCACTCGGGGGCTGGATCGTGAGCTCAAGAGATATGACGATAACACATTCATAAATAATTAGAGCGAAATTTTCTCATTTGTAAGACGACAGTCATGATATTTGGTAGCAGAGCCCTGTGTTCTCAGAAAACAAAATCTAGATAAGTGTTTGTTCGACACGCCTCGGTCCCGCTCATTCCTCTAAGACGCCAGATCTGGTGCTGAGGGTTCAATGTCTAGTGTTAAACAAAATGCTTCACAGTTACAAAGCTATCTGTTTCATCTCTGTGTGAAAGTTAAAGACCGAGCTAGCCAAGTTTAAAATTTGTAGTTAAACTTTATAAAAATAGTTAAACGTTAAATAATGTTATATTAACCTTCCTAAATCTAGGCACTCGTTGGTTACTTGAGCCAAAGAACAGGTTAAGTACACCATTTCCATCGAGTCTATTGAAATAAGAACAATGTAAAAAGTAAACTCGAGGCGATGTCTATGAAGCATTTGTGGGCTCGGTCACGGTCGGAGCCGCTCGCCATGCCAGGGTTCAAATTTCCACTTCCGCCGCAAACAATCGATATTGTTATCGCTGACTCTTCATTATAAACCAAACAAAAACAAATTAACAATTATAAAAAGCTGGAACGACCGAAAAAAGTTAGACGTCAACCGAATCGACATGACCGCGTTTAAAGATTACTTCAACTCTGGCCTTTATAGCTAACGCTTTAAGACCCACTCATGACAGTCAAAACCATAAACCTCACATCCAATAATGAGGCCATCGGTTACAATTAAAATGTTTCATTTCCCTAAGTTGTGGAGCATCGGATTGTGAGGAACATCGTAAATCATCCGGAAGATAAAAGGTATTAATTGAAAGGAAAAAAATCGGCAGTACGAATGTTTCTAGGTTTGTGCTCCGTCACTCTCTGTAGATTAGAAATTCAGGCGTATCGAATCGTCGTAACATTTATTAGTTTCCGATATCAGTCGACCGATGTGTGTTACAAATCACAATGGAATCGGCTGTTTTGAGGTCAGCAGACATCATCCAATTTGTCAATTTTAACAGGCTAAATATAAAAGTGGCAAAAGCATGTGTCATGGACTTTTCAGGATGTAAGCACAGATGTTTTAAACAAACTTCTTTTGATGAAAAGAAAAAGTTCAGATTTCAAGTTAGTTCGTGGAGAAAAGAGACTAAAAACGCTTTATATAAAAACTGGAATGCCTATTTATGCTATTTTTATATTAAGAAAAACTTTATGAAAATAAATAGAGAGCAAAGTTACGAGAATAATTAAAAAGTAACAGTAAAATAACCGATACAAAAAAGGTTGGCGCTACCGTTCGCCCATTTCTCATTAAACAATCGCTGTGCTAAAACATTTTTCCTAACTTCCTCGTCGTCGATTCACTTTGTTTTTTTTAATCTGCAAAAAATGGCGTTCTCATAAAAACAAACAATCTCTAGCGCATAAATTAAAATTTCCGCTTGCCGATGCTAGTGACAAATCAAGCATAAATATGGCTGGGGGAGTGAATTGATGGCCACTCTGCCGATCAATAAACTTTATTATTACCGATGACGATGCTAACAATATTCTAAAAGAATATGAACTTATAGAATACGCTTCGAATTGATGATTTCGACATGACGATTTTAAATATTTGGAGTAATTTCGTGATTTGAGAGCAGTTCCTTATTGGACAAATATAGCCTTTCAGGATTTTAATAAAAGCCATTTTCTTATATTAAAACAAATGAGAATACAAAAAATCGCCCACCGATTAATTGCTCGTCAGCGGAGGAATGTTGCAAGAATTTGAAACATAAAAAAGATATTTTGATAGACATTCAAACTGCATTCAATTCTGCGGTAAATTAAATTACAGAAGAATAAACTAAAGATAAAAGACATACAGCCTATCAATTACTTTAGTGCACGTCATATTCATTTGAAAGTGCACTTTGGTTGATTAGTGGAATGCTCTTTAAAGCTCCACCATTACTATAAATAAGGAACCGAAACGATCCGAAAGTGTTAAAGTGACTGGTGGCTATCAAAAAATTACTAGATAAGGCACACAATGCTCGCTGGTGACTTATGAAGTGATTAAAAGAATACTAAGTACTGATGGCAAAGAAAAGTGTTTCACTTAGTGTTTTAGTTTCTTGCAATACTTACGATTGACTTATGCATTATCTGTGTATTAATTAATATTTAATTTATTGCTTCATATTTTAGCAAAAACTACACCCAAAGTAATTATGCTATTTTGGACATGAGCGGTCACAAACCCAGAGATAAGTAGTTAGGCAAAAAAACTATACTTTTCCTTCATCAGAAGTTATTATTTCATCTTTTAATTAATTTTGTACGAAATGCACTTTCAGATGTAATCCAAACCCCACCACTCTAGTACATATACATAAATCAGTATTACATACTTCTTATACAGAATGTCGATAAACCTCAACAATGTTAACATTGCAAGAACTTACTGTTGCATTTAAATTAAATACTTGAATATTTATGAAAATAAATACGGAACAAACACCGCAGCCTAATTAAACACCAGATACCTGTTTCTATTTTCATTTGTTCGGCAATAAAGTCACGAGAAATATAAACGCTGTGATCGTTTATACTAAGCAAAATCACCTCTCCGTTTTCCGCAGCGGTGTCAAATTTTAAAATTTGCCAGTTTCATTTTGCCATTTAATAACACAGGTTATATTGACTGTCATTTTTATTTAAACTCGGATAGACATGTCAGTCAACCCTAAATTTAAAGCAAAAAAAAATTACGTTGTCTACAAAAAAAGATTGCTTTAATAGTAATTGTGTATTAAAATTTATACGATTCGACTCATGTGAGTCTAGTCAGAGCTTCTATGAACGCAAGATTAACACTAAAGCAACAAACTACAGCAAAGACATAGTTGTAAGAATTGTCGCACTATCGGTACTGCGCGTGCGCCGGCCTATTACCGCGATAGCTACAATCTGGTAACAGCCGCGTGACATCTTTATGATTCTTCTGAATCCATTAGTAACGACACGTTTTTAGTTACAAGATACCGGCCACCGAGCGCGAACAAAACGCTACATGTCAATGCACTTGCAACTGATTTTGTTTACCGAAAAAGTTACAAAAAGAAAACAAAATGGACCATACTTTGTACTGATATTCTGGAACATACATAAATTGATATTCAATTAGGGTAAAGATGTATGTTACCTACTCTAGCTTCAAAATTTATCGCTCACTCAGAGCTATTATGATAAAACCGAAAATAATGCCATAAACTCAAGTGGACATAAACTTTCTAGTTCCTTTTCTTTATTCCGATGTAGGTAAGATTATGTTTTTTAGCGCAGATTTCTCAAAATCATGCTTACGTACCCTTTTAGTCCAATCAGTAACATAAATATTTAAAATTAAGCTATATCATTCTCCAAATACGAATATTATACAAAATAATATGGATTATGAATGTGTTTACTTAAGAAGAGAAATCATTTTATTCTCGACATCTTGCTATAATTTTTGATATCAATTCAAAACTGTTTATTAATTCAATCTTATTCAATTATCCAAAAATGTTTGAATTATTCATAATTTTAATTGCCTGTTATATTTTTACTACCTATTAATGTTTCAAGATTCTTTACTTTGATGGACGTTTGATACCACAATTTTATATTTTATTAGTGTTTTATTACATTATTATAATCTCGTTTCTGCATAAATTTTCATTTTTATGAAGGTTTATAAATCTTCTTTGAAAATTATCCTTACTAATATTATAAATGCGAAAGTCCGTTTGTTTGTTACGCCTTCACGCCTTAACTACTGAACCAATCATCATGAAATTTTACATACACGTCGTCAAGGGTACAGAAAAGGACATAGAATACCTTTCATAGGGTATATTCAGAACAATTCTTCCTAAACTATGTACTAACCCCCTTACTAATAAAGATTGTATAGCAGATGTACAATTACAGTTGGTTACTCTCTATCAAATTATTTGAGTTTGACATTGAAAAGAAAGTGACAAAACACTGTGTAACTATACATCTGCTATACAATCTTTATTAGTAAGGGGGTACGAGTATAAGTACCTAAAAAAACTAATATATTCGTATATACTGTGGTACCTACCTATTAAGTGACAATTTCCTAAATCCTTGAAACGTCAAATATCTCAGTATCTCGTACAGTTTGATTTTCAGGTAATTTACGCTGGCTTTCCTAATTTGATAGCTACATTTGAACTCCAAGCGTTATAGGTAGGTACAGGGTGTTATGAGAGTATAAATCTCTGACCTTACACCAATTGCCCAACTGCCCGAAGGTATACTGCATCAGATTTACGGGAATGTTCCTCTAGTAAGTTTATTAAGCTATATAGATACTGTACGAGAAATTTTTATACGCGGTGAATGCCTAGTCTGAGAGAAGTTGCCACTCATATATAATTTACAAGCTAGTAATAGCTTGTAAATTAAAACACGAACTATTCTCAAAATCATATCATCATATCAACCAACTTGTAGTTTAAATCACTTAATTTAACTTTACTCAACCGCTTCAATAGGCTTAATTAATTCTATGTGTAATTTTTTTTTCAATAACTCAAAATCGTCCATTTGATACTTCAGTCAAAGAAATAGATAGATAATTTTTGGTTACTCTGCGCTTCAGACCCTATTCTGTTACAACCTTTTCTTTGTTATACAAATTGGATGAAAAACTGATTCAATAACCAGTCAAATTTTTGTCACCTGGTTTTATAGCCATAGAACAAATAGCATTTAACTGATTAAGATCATCGCTTCTACCTAGGCTTGATTACCATAAATCCCTATTCATGACGAAGATCTATAAACTCGTTAGTGTCGTATATCAAACCTGAACTAATGGTGGTAATCGATTGATAAATTATTGATTAGCTGATAGTCGAAAATGATGGGTGTGGAGCAGACGTGAGTCGGTTACTATTGCTTGGAAAACTCGTGCAATAGTGTAACTATTTCGCAGTAGCTCAAACCGCACGTATAATGAAAATAATGAAAATTTAAGAAGCAAACTTGTATTTGAGCTGCTAAAGACGCTTGTCTTTAGCAGATTAATTTTTTTATTGAATTTGATTTTAAAGCTATGATTTAGGTTAGCGATGCTCAGTGTATTAATTATATCCTCAAAATGAGTGAGGGCACTCGGTTGATACTCGTGAACAGCATTGTACCTGCCAGTTGGACCTTCCTTTTTTTCTTTCTTTGTCTTGTTTTTATTTCAAATTGCAATCATGCAAATTACTGACGCAAAACATTAGCGTTTTTAGATTGGGTCTAACTTGCCAGGACGATGAAATTTTTTTAATAGGTCATAAAATAGTTATTTTTTTTATTAATAAGAATGAAACAAATTGGTTTTTTTTTCAATAAGTACTGCTTAGTTGTATACCTAAGTATACCAACTATCTATTTTGACGAATACGCAGTGACTGGACAAACCTAATCGGGTTTTTGTCACTCGGTTTTTCTAAAAAAAATATGTTTTTCTTTGTTTAATAAATAAATATCTAATAAAAATAATTAATTAAAAAGTTTCGTCAGGTGTTTTCTATATAAGTAGTGTTAAAAACTAGTATCTAAATAAAGTAGCTATGGAGATCAAAATTCGTTTAACTGAAGCAACAGCAAAAATAGTAGTAAAATGAAAGATACAACATGGCTTTCTGCATCTTTATCTACTGTGGTCAGTCGTATCTCCGACAGATATGAGCGGGCAAGCCGGTTATATTTTATCGGAAGTAACGGCGTCTAACGTACAGCCAATTTCATAATGCCTCGGCGCGATGTGGCTCACTTATCAATTTGATGTCTCGATCGGGGAAATAATGCGCGACCGATGAATCGACTTTAGCGTCTGTTAAGGAACTCGAATCTATTACGGTCGATATCGCTGTTAGTCTTATTTGTATTACTTTGGATATAATTTTTTTTCTGATTTGAAATCTGCAATCAGTGCTTTCCACTATGAGCAAATGAGTTCCTGTCTTCGATCGGTGTAGAGTGTGTCCCTCAGCAGAGACATCTCCTCCTTCATTCCTCCTTACAGGATATCATTCCTTTTGAGGCGCTTGGTATAATAGCTTCGAGTTAAAAGCTGTGATGCCAGAACATTTGGGTGTCTATCCAGTCTACCCCGGTATCTCTGGGTTGCATTGGCAATCTCTTCCATAACTGTACTCATTTCCAGGTGTTCATGTATATCAGAGTTAGTGATATATCATGGCACTTCACTAATGGTTCAGAGTATGAGGAAAATATTAATGGATAAGTATATTGGACATGAATATGACAAAAACATGTCTGTGTTCGAAAAAAACTATAGAACTTTTTTTGCTCAAATCATACCGAAATTGAATTTCTGCAAAATTTTGCAACGCTTTTAAATACTGCAGACACTGCAGTGACATATATAATTTCTGTGCCTAAAATGGTAGGTATCCATTTTTATTGACAGCTCTACTAAGAAACAAACTTCCTTTGCTCAAATATCTCACTCGCAATCTATAACCCTAACAAACATTGAACTAATCCTCGCTAGCTGTTATAATATACACAACTGTAAAACAGACTGCTCATTCTGTCAAATAAGTCATCAGTGCGTCAGTTAACTCAATTACATCGAGATCAACACACGGCTACCGTGCATGATTAACCGATATGCCCAACGTAGAAAATTGCGCCCAAACATATAAAGGATACAACCTAAAATTGCTCAAGCCACTACTCTCTCTGTAATCCTCCTCCATAAATCATTTAATAACCCAAATGTACAACCACACACTGAGCTATTCCTTCCGTTGTTGGACTTATGAATACGCGCTAACATAAAAGAGAGCTTTAAGCTGTTACCCATACAGTTGAGTATAGATTAAAATATTACTTTCCTTTAAGCTTTTCAAAAAGTAATGACGTTTGTGTTCTCTGTTATAAAGTAACATGTAACTTAAAAACTTTGTAGGAAACAGTACCTTGAGTCTTTGTTGGTTCAAGTTGTTTTAAGGGTTCGGGGTGGCCTAATGGCTTATCCGCGGGTCGGCGCGGATGTCACGGCCCGCGTCAACCCTTGACGTCTCGGATCAGTTTGACAGATCATGCATGAAAATGATTTAGAGCACGTGTTTAGACATCCGCATCTCACTTTAGTATGCAGCTGACGACATGTTTACGATATGTCAATTCAGTTATTACAACATAAAATTTTGTATTATGACTAGCAATATCGTATTTCACGAACGTTAATATGATGAAAAGTCGTTATCGTCGAAATTATCAACCTATCACCGTCGTAATATAATATAGGACGTGTCGTAACCCTATATCATCCACTAATAGAGTACGCTGTGGCTGAGTTGGCTAAACGACGAAACCGTTGACCTTTCAATCAACGCAAAACAAATATTAGCATTTTAAAACACCACTTGCATAGAACGAGAGCCGGAAAGTGGTCGTTAAATTTGGACAGAGGCGGGTCGTAAAAATAAAATATTAATAATTAGCGGCAGGAGGTTAATAGTCCATTAGGAGCCTGTTCATTTACACCCGCGCGGCGTCTCGCTGCGCGCGCGCGTCTACTTTGACACTTTGATGATCATTGTCACTGACATCATAATACTTTGTCTATTTTAAAGGTACACTTTATAGTATAGTTAAATCAGCATAATTTACTAATAAGTTGTGAAATTAGTACGTACCTATTTGAATTAGGTATTCAAAAAAATTTAGGTAATGTTAAACAAATTAATACATTTTCTTTTCGTTAATCCGAAGTTTATTCAAAATGTAATATTCTTTGCTTTCTGACTTTTATTCCAACTCCAGTTTTAGTATAATGTGTAGCAGTAGCATTGTTTGTTACTTACAATATGCCTGCAACATCATATTTCACCAGTCAAATTATCCATTCACAAAAAATGACGCTTACTGACTCTAAAAATTAATGCAACGCTTCACTGATCATTGTTTAAAAACTATAACAGAAGTAATCTCGTAATCAACGAGGTGAACTACTTCCTAAAGTCGCAATATTAAATCGTATAAAAAGATCGTTAATAATTAAACCACCGGTGCTTTCGTCGGGCAGGTGCGCCGGCCCCAAACAAGAGCAAGACATCGAACGAAAAAACTATAAAAAGAAAGAGAAAAATATAAAAACTATACCGTCACGTTGAATGTAAAAACAAATTATCGAAGAAATAAAGATCGAGGAAGCGTCACAGTTGACTGTTCCTACAGATTATCCACAGAGCTATGGGTCGATTTAGTTAGGTATAAAATCTTGCTAGTGACAGAAACAGTCCTTGGTTGTTTGATTTTCTCAATAATTATTCGATACAAAAACGACGGAAATCGAATGCTTTAATCGATTCCGCACCGCGCCTCGCAGTGACGTGGCAGCTGATGTTGATTACAGAAATTATATGGCGAAACGAATCGCCACAACTTTGTTTAGCGTATTGTTAGCGCGACCTTCGCACAAGCGAAAAATAAAAACTAATACAACTGCGTTATTGTTTTAGTCTTGTCATTATTATCGACTATGAGGAAGTTAATTCACTATTTCAAGGTGAACAGTGGGTAATTTCTACGGTTTTTGTTCAATCCAAATTGATCTAGTCATTTTACAAACTTACCTATAGACGTTGAATTAACGACGTAATTATGATCTTATAACTCTACATAAACCTTTTTATTGAAAAAAGACAACTACGACCCCATACCATTATTTATAAGTTTGTAGTATTCCACCCATTATAAAAAGCACTGGTTGGTTGAAAAATTATTCAAGCAAAGATCTTACGGTTTATCATTTTAAGATTCGCGAAGGAAATATTAGAGTGGACTGTGGGCTCTTTGAAAAGCATACTTTGTATACAAATTGCATTAGACACGCCACGTATGAAGTGTACCCCGTGTTCGCATTAAAAATTAATGTGAGACGAAAAGATGGGGCCACTCTGCAAAATTTATCTCACATCTCCACTCCGCCAATGACAAGAAAACTGTTACGGTGTGCAGCGGTCTGAGTGTAACATTAAAAATTCAGGCGTCTTACCCACTTGTGTGAGGGATTGCCGCATATTCACTTCTGGACAGCATTTATATTTTCTTTGCGATGTGCGACGCTGAGCGCTCCATCAAAAGGGAATTTCGGATTTGGAATCACGTGCGTGAGCGGAAATGAGGAATAGGACCTATATTATACGAGTTTCAATATGATATCGAAAAGAGGTTTAACCAAAAAAAGATCGCACCATTATATTCCAATAAGATTTCATACTTTTTTGCGAAGTTGCTTTGGTCTGATTATATCACAAGATGAACATAAGTAAGTTGTTTTTTGCTACAATCATTTATGATGGACGACATTCAATAACCAATTTCATTATAAAAATGCACAATGACTCGCATAACAATGTGGCTTCCTTAAATAAATAATGCAATGTGACCTTTTACTGTGAATATAATAGTGCCGACGAAACTAATATTTCCGTTAATTTTGTACCTTTTTTATCATTAGTTATTTACGTAAGGCCACAAAATCGAAACATCAAATAAAGTTACGACATTCTATTGTGTATTCTTTTTAATATTAAATAGGTTTATACTCCCACACTGAAATCATTTGAAATGTACTGCTTTGTTATCGACATCATTAATCTATTATAAATTATCGATTACGTCTTTTAAACCGTTCCGTATAAGTCGACTCGATAAAATTATTGTTAGACCACTCAATTCAACTCTGACTAAACGTAATTTGAATTCAAGCTAAACATTTTTTCTAGCAAAACCCTATGAGTATGAGATTTTATCTTGAACAGTACAATATCTCTTTGGAATGTATTTTCTATAGCATTTTATAAATTGGGGCTCCAAATACCGACGGCCATGAATGAACTCAAAGAGCGAAGCGCTCTCCGTTTCCGCTTGGACAAAAATGCTTTCGTATGTCTGTCCGGTTGTCCGTCTCCTCTACAGGTCGCATTTCTCAACCGATTTTCGTGAAATTTTGTAAGCAGGTTCGATTATTTTATAGATTGTTTCAATTCAGTGTTTCCAGACTTTTCGAAAAAAAAACACATTTCAACTATTTCGATAAATGTTCAAAAATGTCACACACGCGAGCTCTTCAGCTCACATAGCCACTTAATATTAATGTAAGTATTACAAAAAAAAGTAATTATTAACTAGTTCCCTAATTCTTGTGGAATCATCTCTTGCTTGGTTCATCAACCGCCGCGGGTTGACATATTAATGGCCCAAATTTTTCTGTTTCGAAACATGGAATTAAGCCGATCATTGTTCAATTAGATTAAATAATATTCAAACTCCAGTTTACATTCAAATAAGAATACAAATTTAAAACTATCGCGTTGCATTGCACTTAATTGATATAACAGGTATTAAACGATTTACCTATGGAAAGTAATTGTAAAGTTTGGACCTCGAATTAATTCAACAGCAGTAGATATGGTGTCTGTGCAACTGATCACTGACAATATAATACCAAGTGGCCACCACAATGTCCGGGGAATCGTTACGAGTCAATGCGCACCTTGGCACAATACTTCAATGGCAGTATTCTATTCCATTCAACGTAAACATAGCTATATGTTGTATCTATCCGATTCACCGACCACTGTAATTCAATCTGGTAAGAATTGAATATCAATTCCAATAGGAATTTAAGGAGCGATTTACTTATCTACCTATCTAAACATTATAGTATTTTGAGTTAGAATTTACATCTCTTGAAAATGTATGTGATATCGTCTAATTATTATAAAAAGTTAACATAAATCGCAATTGTTTGGGAAAATATTTTTTTAATTATTAAGGTTAGCAACGATGTGATTTATTTCTTGTGCAATTAATTGCATAAAAAATCTTAGTAAGAATATTGATTAAACTTATCTTATATTATAACATTGAGTTATAAGAAGTTTGGTAAGTAATATGTTGTACTTAAGTCACGGAGTCAAACGGATTTTGGTATACAAGTTCAACACCATGGTAATTTTTAGATCGTTATTGTCATAAAGGATTCACCAGACAATTAACACACGAAATACAATTTAACGGTTGTAATGTTAGGGTTTAAATTGCACTTTATGTTGTTGTTGAAAGTCAACAGTTTTATTGGTAAATCGATCGAAACTGAAATATTTGGAATTTTAATAAGAATATTTGGTTGAACTATTCAGGAATATAGAGTATAGTATCATTCAGAGTGACTTAAAAATACAAGAAAATAACAAATACCAATTTCAACTCCAACTCAAACAAGTAAATAGTACATTGTATCTTTTACTTTACAAATTTTACTAATACAAATTCCTATAAGTCCTTTTAAATGTAGCGAAACTTATCACTATCGAGCAGTAAAAGTATCGAAACTTATCACTATCGAGCAATAAAATCATCGAAACATATCTTTATCGAGCAGTAAAAGCATCGAAACTTATCACTATCGAACAATAAAAGCATCGAAATATATCTCTATCGAGCGGTAAAAGCATCGAAACATATCTCTATCGAGCAGTAAAAGCATCGAAACTTATCACTATCGAGCAGTTCTAGCATAAGCCCAATGCGCACGCGCCGATCATCAGTATTGACAGATCGGGGTGGCTGCAGATGGCGGTTGAGCTCGGCTTCCGTTTCATAAACTTTAATGGCGTGGTTGACCCTTCTTTGTTTGCTTTACTCACAACCGAACTATTTATGAACAGTTCGGTAGTAAAACTATGAAACTGTCAAAAAGCAACGAGTTTTTCTCGAACAACAAAAATTAAAATAACATCGAAATTTAAAATGCAGAAATTCAATCATCACCAACCCACACCCACACAAATTTATAGAATGTCAATAACTTTCAACAAAATATTCAGATAATCTAACGAGACATCTAAAACTTCTTAAATTTCTAAGAAATTTTCGTTTAAATACCGCAGTATATCATAACCGGCTTATCAACAATAACATCTCAAATTTATCACCAGCGACGAACAGACGGTGAGTCTGGCTTGTAAAAACCAGTTCCATATTAAAACAAATGTGGTTCTTAGAAAGTGACATTCAATAGTCCACTATAAAATAATGTGTCCCTCGTTATGGTTCCTTTAATTAACAGAAAATCTTGCAGGCCTGGTCCACAGACATCGGGGCGATGTAATCAGCGGATCACATCTCTTAATATACGGGCCGACGACGAGCGAGATCTGACACGAAATTCCCTAAAAATAATATTTAAAATGGTAATGGGCCCCCGGGTTCATAAATTGCCTGCCATATGTCCCGGTGCACCTACTGTGTACATAAATATGTCAAGTATTGAAACGACTACCTCTGTATTATTTCAGGATTAATTATGTTTGATACTTGGATAGTCTTTACCTTTTCAAGAGACAAACATTTTAGAAATTACTGTGATTAGAAAAGTTCAAAGAAGCTAGAGTTTTCACAAAGTTACTACTCCAAGTCAAAACTATTGAAGTTTTGATTCGGAGTTAAGACATTTTGTGTAAAGTCTTGATATAGAACTTAAAAAAACTTTTTTTGATATGATTCAAATATCTGTTCATGATTAACAGTGAACCTCACAAAGTCACAACACGATAACGTGTAAAAATATTACAAACAACATAATTTATTAAATTATAGTTGTGATGATGATGTGATGATAAATACACTGAATGATGAACATACTCGTACCTAAAAATTTAAAATGGCATGAAATGTTTAACAGCTTTGTGTAGAATTTTCTGATTAAAATTGTTTTATGGAATTTGTCATTTTAGGAAACTTTATAAATATCGAAATAAGTCCTAAACGTTGAACATAATAGAAAAAAAATTAAAAATGGAAAAAATCTTCAGAAAAAAAAGCATTTTTTCAAGTATTGAAGTGATAAGTCTTACTACACAGCGATGAGCACAGAGATACAGCACGAGTCAAATAGGATTTTTGACACCTACAATTTTGCGTTTCCGGAGATTTGTTTGTGGAAGAATAAAAATAGTTTTCTAAACAATTGCCCTCTCCACTCCCGCGGGGTTGTAAGTATGTTTACAGTTATTGACTATTTCAATTAACATACTTACAGAATCGAAGAGAATGTTTTCGTTTTACTCTTAGTTTTAAATATATTTAAGATAAATGTAAACAGTTTTAGGTTTATTTTAGACGTCTCAAATAAATAATCTTGAACTACTAGTGTTTGGGGAATCACACACTTTAATTAGGTAAATAATTACTTCTTATTTACCTATCTTATCATTAAACATTGTCATCATCATCATCATCATCAGCCTATCATCGTCCACTGCTGAACATAGGCCTCTCCGAGAGCACGCCACTGAGCACGATCCGCGGCTATACTCATCCAGTTTCTGCCAGCCACCTTGCGAAGATCATCGCTCCACCTTGTCTGAGGGCGTCCCACACTACGATTGCCGATACGCGGTCTCCACTCAAGAACTCGTCTGCCCCAGCGGCCATCGGTTCTACGGCTAATATGGCCGGCCCACTGCCACTTCAGCTTGCTAATCCGGTGGGCTATGTCGATGACTTTAGTTCTCTGTCGGATCACCTCGTTCCGGACCCGATCTCTCAGAGAAACTCCGAGCATAGCCCTTTCCATAGCTCGCTGTGCGACTTTAAATTTGTGAGCCAGCCCTACAGTGAGTGTCCACGTTTCGGCTCCGTATGTCATGACAGGCAGGACGCACTGGTTGAAGACTTTCGCATTTAGACTCATTAGACTCATTAAACATTGTGAATCAAACTAATTAAATGTGTTTTCTTTATAAGCTTTTGAGTTGTGACACTTCGCACCTGAAAAGGATATTATGGTCATTCAAGATAATTACGATAAAAAAATGCAAAAAAAAACAATTACTTTCAATTTAATAACAAACAACTGAAAAGAAGAGTTGGTAGTAAGAATTTTCCCCCTTTTCGCAGGAATACTTAAGAAAGTCGAATAAGTTAAAAATATAAATATCTGAATCGGCAGATGTTAAAATATAAAACCCCATGATTTATATCTAAATATAACTGAAGATCATAGCAATGAATTATTACCCATAGGGAGCCAATTTCGTAGAACAAATAGGTACTTACGTGCTACGGAGACACGTGTGCAAACTTAGAAAAAAATACTTATTCATAAAAAGTTTCTTACTTAGGTATTAGTTGTTTCTAAAACTGTTTTGTAAAATTATTGTTATCGGAACTTTTACTTTTCTGATAGTCTATGTGACGCTTTAATAGCAATAGAGCTTTTTCGTGTGTAGATATAAGTATCAGCGAAGATTAGCTTTATTGAAGGTTTCAGAACAAAACCTAATCTTCGGTCAATTCGGACTATCTTCAAATCCCTCAAATAGACGAGGGGCCCAAACTATGGCTAAAGAAAACAATAAATTGCTATGACGGCACCCTCGGAAGCTCGCCATTTCGCCCTATAAATAAATGTGTAGATGGATTGATAAATATAAATATTAGGGGCGAAATGAAGAAAAACAATGTTTATGAAACTGGTGTCGTCCGCATCATAACATTGAGTTATGACTTCCGACGTCTGCCTGCATATGGGCTCATGCGATTTTTTCTAGTTCACAATCTATGGCTTACGAGTGTTAAGATAAATATAGATTTTGAGATGATTTCCAGTTGACAGTTAATCTTAATTTGTTAGCCAAAATACTTAAGGAGATTCATATGACACTAAAACTATCTCCTAAACTATAGTAATGCATTCATAATGCTCGACGGACTATAGACATTACGATCACATCAGTCAAAGCACCAGAGAAAGTATGTAGGAAATTTACGACTCCGTCACAGCAACGCCTAGCGAGACGAAATCAAACGGTATCCGTCAAATAGGTACCGTCGCAAATAAATTATCCCTCCATAATAAGAATAACACAGTATTGGCATCGCTACAAGAACAACTGACTATCTTATACCTCCTACAAATCACAGTTCGATTGTGTGTGTGTAACTTTTTTACGCATACTCGTATCGCACAGATGCAAAAGTGAGCTTCGATCATGCGATATTCGATGTAGTGGTGTATACGTACAGCTTAGAAACACAAACAAAGCTCTCCTCCAGTGCTTCCGAAGCGATCGCAAGCTAATACTGATCACTCTTTCGTGCGACGCCGTGTCGGTTTGACAGGGCGTTAGTCACGACACTATACTTAGACGGTTGCATTGTTCTGAAATATCTATTAACGATTATTGACAAGGCATCGGCACGCGAATTCTCGCGATAGGTGCGTCGAACTGCTATTAATATATTTTATGTGCGATGCAGCGCGACGCCACCGGCTGACATATTTACTCATGTGCCGATCGACGATGCTGATGTTTTGCTAACAGAAGCCAGTTTGCAAAACACGCAATTGGGTAACTATGAGATCGATGAAGACAAAAAAGGTATATTTTTACACAATAGCTCAGTATCGACATCTAGAAATTCTAAAATTGCTGCCTCAATATTTATTGAGAAATGTCCGCATAGCGTGACGCCACGCCACGCCAATGTAAAGACGCCAAATGCATTTTTATAAGAAGCGTGAAGACAAATATGTAGTTGTTGAGTAAATTGTAAAAAAATCCCTGAGAGAATTTAAAAAAAAAATTGCTTAAGTCGTCCCGTGACCACGGCCCCTGGAAAGATGTCGAAACGTCAGGAAACAAAAAAAACCAACAAGTCCAAACTAAATAATTCTAATATAACATCTATATTTACCAATATACGCGCTGTAATCCGTAAAAAGTGTTTTATTTCTAATAAAAAAAATTTTTAGTAAACTGCACGAATTTTTGCCTAAGTCTGACGCCACAACAATTTAATAAATGTTGTGTTCCGGCAGTTAGGGGTAAGAAAGCCAGTTCCTCAGTGATGAGGATTCCTGGTGTAGTGCGCTGTCACCTTCGGCCTTATCGTCACTTAACATCGGGTGAAGGCCAAGGACTATCCCGTTGTGTATGAAAAACGAAATAATATAAAAAAAACACCTAAATAATGTGGTTCATTTAAAGACGTTCTAACATCACGCATCATTCCACGACCATTCGAAACTAGCAAACCAATGTTCAAAGTTACAAAAGCAGCACAAACCTAATCTAGCAGTGATGATCACTAATCTAACCACATGATCATATTAAATCATGCGGAACATCAGACAACGGCTCACCTGACAAATTAATGAATTTCACGTCAAAATTTCAAATTGCGAGTTCAAATTGATACAATTGAACGATTAAATTGATTACAATATGCACACAAAGCGCTATCGTGTCCACAAACACGGGCGAGCAGTCAGCGAACCGACCGATTCATATCGAGCGACGGCGTTTCATTTTGTATGTTAAATTAAATTTCCATGAAACAAGATTGAATTTTTCGCAATCAGCGCAAGCGAAACGAACGTATGTAATTTTATGTTATTAGGTACGTGGGTTTGTATCAATAGTTTGTCACAGAGATGGGAGTGATAATGAAGGTTATTTAACTAACAAAAGGATGCATCTTTTATCCCTACTGTCAGGAAAAATAAGACGTCAGTTATTTCTTTATGATGACCATGACCAGCATGCATGTCCAGAAAGGGCTAATTTGCCGCGAGTTTTTCACGCGTATTATGCGTTTAGTGAAAATTACTTAGCTGAATAAACTTTTTTTAAACTCTCATCAAAACTGATTTCATCAGAAAGTTGATATTTAGTCATAATTTTGTCCAAGATATCTTCGTTATTTTGAGTTTGATTGTTCTATACATGTATAGCATAAAACAACAACGATCGTCATGAAATTACACGCAATATCAGAGAGCAGAAACCGCGGACATTCCGACCGCAGCAGCTGCGGCTAAACTAGCATCCGCTTAGTAAATTTAGGAAACTAGAAAGAACATCAATGGGAAATTACCCCATTTGCTTTGTGGAGGCATATTTTATGTACTGTTTACAATTTATTATAATATCACTAGCTACCGCCCGTGACTTCGTCTGCGTGGACAGTTATTTTGTTATTTCTCCGGGAACCGTACTTTTTTTGGATGAAAGGTACCCTATATCTTTTACTGTGCCCCTGACGACGTGTATTTCACGATGATCGGTTTAGTAGTTAAGACGCAAAGGCATAACAAAAAAATATTAGACTTTCGCATTTATTAGTAAGGATAATGATTACAAAGAAAATAACAACTTACCAACGATAGAGTCTATGTTGTAGACTAATCTGAAACATAAGAGTTGAACCGTTAAAATTATTTACACAATAAAATATTCAACATTTACAGAAAAAGTGTTACAGTTGCGTCAGCCCGTAATCTTTTATTTCGAAAATAAAAAAGTTACTGAAATGTAAACAAAAACAGAGTTCGATAGTGATGTAAATGCTACATAAAGACTTCATTTGAACATCGATAAAATTACAAACGACTTTTTTGCTTATCACTGTGATATCGTAAGCAGACACGATGCGAGCTAAGTTGTTAACATTGTTTTTTGACTAAAATGTCATTGCGCCAGTCAGTTGCTAATTTCATGATTGGACAAAACTAAATATCACATAAAGCTACCAGTGGGTGGCGCGACCGCAGAGGCCGGCAGCGGCTTAGCTAATTTACAATTTAATTATCAGCTGGTGACGAGTCGTTAGCGCGCGCCAAACCAAGTTTATGCGCCTAATCAATTGTTTGACGCGGCCGCTGCAATCACGAACACCACCAGTTACCTGATATCGGGGATTGAGGGAAATGAAACGACATTATATAAGGTAAGGTCTGGTTTCTACAGCGAGCGGACCTCATACGGACTCCGCTTAACTAGCGGAGCAAAACTGTATAAAAGCACTTCCACCAACAAAGAGTTATTGGTAGTAGTCAATATTTGCTTGTTCCTTGAAAGAACCTCTGTCAATATTTAAGATGTAATTTGACTTGAGGAATGTATTTTAATATTGATTTCATTTAAAATAGATTTTTATGCTAATGTCGTGTCACCTGTAAAGGTGTATGCATCAGAACATGTACTTAATTATGTATTTTTTTATTGTGGTAATGCATGCGCTGTTGGTGTCCTTTTATAAATAAATAAATATCAAATTTAAACTTTGGCAGGAGATTCAACCCACAATTTCCAGGAATATCTAAGTTTTTTAAAAAAAAATGCTGTTTTAATGGTTTAATCTTTTGCTGTTTGCAACAAATATGACCTTATTAATTAAAAGCATGAAATTTTCATTAAGATTTCACTGTGAAAATACCAAAACAAATCTCACATTACAAAGCGACATTTGGTAAGCCGTTTAAATAAAATTAGTTTCCATTCCATTTCCTCATAATCCTGTATGGATATCAAAATTTTGCCATTCGGTGACAGTTGTTCGGTTTAATTAACGAGAATATCCGTGACTTTAGCGTTCCCAAATCTGCAACATCTACAATTTCATAGGAGATTTAGAGCAAAACAAGCTACGATCGTAAATCATCAATCTTATTTATTAGCATGGCTTGTAATTAATATTATTTTCATAGCATCTCAATCAACGGCTCATAAATGAGTTTCGATCGAGTGAACCGCTCGACCGCGGGAACAATTCTCAGCCGATTAAATATAGCGCAGAATCCATCACGGAGGCGACCGATAGTCGATCGCTCTGTTGCTATGGATTTATGCGCTAAATATTCGACAGGTGCCAAGTGTGTCGATCGACGGGTTCGATGACTAACTACGCCCCAAATTTTATTGCAAATGTCAAATAATTTGAGCGCGATCGCTGGGCTAAGATCGAGACCGGATGGGAAACAACGAATTTATCGACATTGTTAATTTTGTTCTTTTTAACATTAATACGGTCATCTTGTACAAATACCAATACTAAATTCCAGTACCAACAAAATTCCAACCTGAGCCGTTTTTCCAAAAATAATACTTGCAGACAAATATTCTCGATTAATAGTAGATTGTTATACAAGACGCTAAAAGTACCCATTGCATACGAGGTATTTTTATTCCCGAGCTTTAGCGAGGGAATAAATAGAAACCGAGTTACAATGGGTTTTAGCGTCGTGTGTTACACTATACTTTTCACTACGATTGCGAGAAAATAAAATACAATATTAAATAGTTTATACCTACTTACTTACTTCCGTAAACGAATCCACTCGTTTTTTTTTCCTCCACTTCATAAACTTTTTGTACAATATTTAAATAAATGATTTGTGCTTGACGGCAGAAGATTAAAATTATTTCTTTCCAATTACAGTCACACAATTCAATCAGTTTGTAATTATAAAAAAAATCTAAAGATTTCGCGCCATGGTACCTTTTTTAATTTCTGCTGTAGCAGCTAAGCAACACAAACACGCATTCTACGATTCACTCTGTACACAGAGTATAAATAAGTCTATGATTTTACCGAAGAGATGCTTTTAGTTCCATTTTCAAAAATAAGAATGAGAAACTGGGGGCCTATTACGAAACTTGGTCACGATAGTCGTCCGCAGTTCGTCGGTTATAGTTATTACAAATATTTTCAATGTAGCTATCGTAGTCCATAGTCTATTGAACGAATAATGACGGATCCACTAGAGAGAAACTGTCAAATTTACGCAATCACTTTGCAATATCGCATACGCAAGTGCTTTGTAATAGGAATCAATCAGAACGAAGCACGGACGCAGCCGCGTGTATCGCATTAAACTTTTCGTAATAGACCCCCAGTAAGTCGAGCGAGTTTTTATTCGTGATTATGAATAAAAACTTTTTCGTTTTAGTACGGTCATTGGTAATAGACAAACATTAAAAAAGAAAAAACTTTATCCCCTAGGGCTTATTATGCTATTTTATCTCAACTCTTGTACGTTACAATGACGCACTTTTTGAGCAAGAGGAGTGAAATACTTAGTAGATTGTTATACATTTAGGCCAAGAGCAGCAGGAAGTAAAGTGTCATAGATATAAATAAAAAAATCTGATCTTGTGAATTATCGTCACAAATTCTTTCTGATCAAGATGCAGGAGGTTTAAAATTTTAAGAAATAGTGTTTTAATTATTTTTTTGTATTTTAAGATTTTGCCTGCTTTATGTTGGCATGCGACTTACTAATCAATTTTTGTTAACTAGCGCTTTTTATCGACAATCGCTTCTTAAATCGAATCGCCACCTTATTGAAGTTGGGTTTGCGATTATATTCTACAAGCGATTGTCGATAAAGAAGCGCTAACTGATTAAAATCAACGAGCAAGTCTCCTGCCAAGTCGACACGTGTAAATACCTCCTTAATCTAAAACAAAGTTATTTTATTATGTAAAGAAACTATAAAGTAAGTACATTCTCTCGAAAAGCAACACGTTTCACATTAATTAACGTATTTTTTAATAAATGTATAAATAATCCGATTGCCGTTTTTATTACGGGGGTCCTTGAAATGTGTGCTAGATTTCCTAGGGGTCCGTGGCTGAAAAAGATTAGAAACCGCTACTTTACATGATATAATTCCAACCGACCACTCACAACTTTCCATAATTACTGAGGTATCAATATTACTGTTATTTAAAGTTTTCCCGTCAGATACGTTTCGTTTCATTTGTTTAACACGCACGCATTATGAACAATCGCATTCAGGCACCTTGCGACATCATTTCGCTAATGTTGCCAATAACGGCAATAGGCAAGTGCTTAGAAAGTCACGAGGAGTTTTCATTAATTTATTAAGGACGGTTAAAATTAACCGCTCACGAGTGCGCGTCGTGCGACACAATCGTAATGTGAACGCTCACAAGCGCTAATCCCGCGCGCTACCGTTACATAAGCCAACTGACTTGAATATAAATGTAAAACACAATAAATTTCATGCCCCGTAGGAAATGAATATTCATCACGAAATCGCCATGCATATTCTCTTTTGCTACAAAATTTCGTAGCCCCTAACAATGACATCCCTATAAGCTAAAAGTAAACCTTATTGAGCCGCACTATCATTTAGATTCGCATGCAAGGAGCCCAGCTGTAGAGCCGCGCTCGGCACCGCCACGTCCGAGCTCTCGTAAATTTCAACATATAGTAAAGTGATTTACGAATAATTGTTGTGTTGGCGTATAGCTAGAGAAATCTTTCCGCTGTTTGCCGCCGGTTAATTTATATATGAGGCTTAGGTAATTCGCGGGCCACGAGTAATTGGTGTACAGAACAATAGCTTTTGTCATACTCTTATCTCGCGCGCCACGTTTGTCTCTCTCGAAGCGCCCTCTTAAAGCACAATAACATTCGCATGAGTGTTATCTCAGGTACTTTTATTTGAAAACATAACTACAAGCCGTTTATTGTTATTCACGGTCTATTGTCTGTTGCTTGAAGAGGAAATGAATATACGCTAACTTTCTTGAAATTAGAAATGGGCATTCCTACTTTCTTTGGTAATCATCGGACGTTCTTCATTATACGTTTTATAACATCCGATTTTAAATAATTACATAGGTATTAGCAACTTAACGTCGATGCAGAACTTGCGAACGGCTAGTTGTGCGGCGGCATGACCGGAGTGGGTAATGAGCAGTTGAGCAGCTCCACATTAGCGCACACTTAATCGAAACATGTGTTTATCGTAACATGCGAATCGGCCTAAGGCGAATTAGTTCTCGCACAATGCAATTTGAATGCACATTACACAACGACGAGGTACGAGCGCTTTTTATTGCGGCATCGTGAGATCTTATCTTGGAACTGCCACTTCCAGCAGGCAAATTTCAGATTCTCTCCGGCGACGAAGCGTCGGTTTTGCGCCCTACCGTCTTTCGTACAGAGCGAATTATCGCTTGAATATTTTCGGGCGGAACTAGTGTGGGTACGGGCTCATACGCGACCAACGCACGCACCCTACCGTACATGTTTAAAGAATTCAACATAAAATCGGCTATAAAATTGAAAACATTTTGTTACGTTTTAAATAAGTTTCGTCGCGGCGAGTTTTGCCGCCAGGCAACTTTGATCTCTGTCTGAACATTGAAATGTGCAATTTCGTACGGAGGTACTAATTCTGAAATAATTTCTGGATCGATAAGAAGCGTTAATTTTACGAGCGAGTGATAATTTGCTAACTTCCGACAGAGCATCGCCCTAGTCGAATCGTTCCGAACACTTGCCGCATAAAATTACCAGCGGGAAAGGAATATCTAAATTAGGTATCCATGTAAGCACATGTGCCTTTTACTAAATGAAGTACATAAAATGGGGTAATAAAATGCTATACACCGGAATGTTAAGTCGCTATTGTCATCTACATAATTGCTACAAGGATGGTAGACTAATTTAAACTGATGATAAGATTAATCTTTCTCGACAGAATGACTACAGTCTGAACATTGGTATCGTAGGTGAAAACAATTAAATTTCTTTTCAGCTACGAGTAAACAGGCGTAAATACATTTTCAGTGAATCCTATTTTCGCCAAGCATAGTAGCGTAATTTCCGATCTACTCATGCGAGATAAGTATCCTGGCAAGCAAAACACTCCAGTGTAAATGACCCCCAAAAGCTAACGACCTTTGCAGACTGTACGACAAGTGTCTATTTTCTATGCGCACGTGGTATCAACACAGAACGTACTCAGCAAGGTCACCGCTAACTGTATAGTCTTAGCATAGTCTTTTTTTTCTAATATACAGCTTTAACTAAGTAAGGCTAGAATTAAATGAAATTATGTAGGAACTTTATTGTATTAATTAACTTGCTTTGAGGAACATTAAATGAAAGTAAGACTTCACAGCGAGGTAATACCGGAAGAGGAAAAACCATCGGAAAAACTCTATAAATCGAAATGCACAAAAATCAATACTAACATTGGACGTAGTTTGTTGATAATTCTAAGTAAAAATATTAGCATTACAGAGAAAATATTTTTGAAAAGAAGTGAAGCATTCACCCGAAACTTGCGGGCTGTAGAATCTTATAAAACTGACGTTTCTTCCAGCAAGAAGTGTCCCCTTATTGGAATTAAAGTCATAAATTGAAATTCCCTCTGGACCAAATTTTAAATTGGCAAAACGAAAATCAGCCTCAAGAATATTTGCAATACCAATTTTTCCTCCACGTATGGATTCTGACCGAGACACATTCTTCAAAAGCAATCGAATTTATGTCTTTTTAATTAGAATGTGGTCCCATAAACGCAACGATGCGGTCGGGGAGCCATTTATCGAAAAAAAACTGGGCGAAGTACAACATACTTTTAATTTATACTTATTTGATTAATGCCTCGTAATGGGGACGACATAGCTCGTCTTTCGGAACGACCAACAATGGGTAATTATTTCCCAGGCATTCCGCCCAGAGCGACCGAATCTCAAAGTATTTTTTTTACAATTTCGTATTCGCAACTTTCCCAGAATACATGTCGCTAACAAGGAAATTACTTTATTACGTGTCGTTCACGGTACTTACGCCTTAATGAATATGTGAGTCGTATGTAATTAACGTTTTTATAACGCAAGAGGCGATTAAGTAGGCGTGGTTAACGATGGTTGTCTATTAAATTTACTTATAAAGCCAACTAGCAGCTCATTGGCCACGCACTCTCTATCTGTGTTTTATACGATAAGTAGTTGGTATTATAAATTTGAGAAGTAGTTGCTCAGTCACATATTCTCTAATCAAAACGCCATCGGTGAAATTTAAAGTCAATACTTTGTATTCTTTGTTTATACAATGTGTTAAAAAAATACTAAGGTCCAATATGGTGTATAGGACCATCAAACTGAACAACTTTTACTATGGGCCCAACTCTGAATTCACGAAAGAAAAAAATCTGCTGTTTCATTCAATTTTTATATTTTCGTCATTGTATGAAACAGCTGATTTTTTTTCCCGATTTCAGAGTTGGTCCCATAGTAAAACTTGTTGAGTTTGATGGTGCCTATTCGGCGTTAGGGTTTCTTTGTGTTGTATTGCATCAATAAAGACAACATAGCATTCATACCTTTCATATTTGACGACCTGAGTGGTGCAGTGGTCAACATGCCGCCTACCACGCAAGAGGTCCCGGGTTCGATTCCCGGCCGGGCAGAAATTGAAATGATGAATTTTAATTTCTGTGACGGGTCTGGGTGTTACTATGTATAATAAGTATATATCTAAAAAGTATATAAGTAGTATATCAGTTGTCTAGCACCCATATTACAAGCTTTGTTTAGTTTGGGGCTAGATGGCGCTGTGTGAAATTGTCTAAGCATTTATTTATTTATTTATTTATTTATACTCATCTTATCAAGCTAAAAGAACTTCTAATATGAAATAAGAACACACATCTAAGTTGAACCATTTGAGGAAAAGGTAACTTTTTACACTAATCCGGAGACGGAAATATCTTCTGGCTTATGTTTTAAAAAAAAATATTTACGGTGCATAGAGCTTAAAAATATATTAACGCAATCAATGCTTTTCATCGTTTCCAAAATTGTAGACCCATGGTAGTGGTTCCATTTCGGCGCATTAATCATCTCGTCAGTTTCGATTTTTCCGAATTTCGACAGCCAGCACTTTCGGGCGAGCTGCCGGCATTCAGTTAGATAATAGCCCACTGCTGGCCCGCTGCCAACAAGGTGAATGCCACAATTGCCAGACCACGCACCCGACGCAACCCGGTTTAACCGATACACGGAAATATGTACCGTGTAACGCGAATTTGTGTCAGTCATCGCGGGGAAAAGTTACAAGTTTTTGTCTTAAAAAGTGTATCTGAAAAAGAAAAGTGTTCCAAAGAGGTTGGAGAAGAGTACAAACTTTTAGGAACTCGGATGCATGAGCAAAATAAATGAGCAATCAAAACAAAGAGATGTTGTTACCAAATGAAAAACAATTGAATTTAAAAAAATACTTTGAACTTTTTCTAAAAAAAAAGTCCGACCGAGAATGGCCTTCTACACGATAATAATATTTGTTCATAAAATTCAATTATTTTCTTTGGCAAACTCAAATTTTATAGAATCTAATTTTATAGAATGGCTGTTTATATTGAATCAACATTATCAAAACAACAGTTATTTACAAGATAAAACTGTAAGAGAAGTTAAAATCATATATTATTATATTACCTTTTGATATTGTTTCAGTATTGTTATAACTTGGATTTATATATTATTTTATGGGTTCATAAAACATTTTCCAACTACAAGAGTTTGTTACACTGACTGAACGTTAATATTCCGAGCTTTTGATACGATTGTGGCTTACGTACTCCACATAGCATTTTATACAGTAGGCATGCAACCCTACTGAAATGCAAATTGTTATAATGCAGGAAACGTCTGAGTGGGCCTCATAGCGGCCGCCTATACCATCAGTAGCATAAGTTCGTTTGCATACGACAGTCAACGAATTTGCATCCCAAATGTTCGGCGACCGCTCGCCCGCCCGACTTATCTCTCTGCCATGGCGAAATATTACAGTTTGTGCATCGCCACTCGCAATGTGCATAACTGAATGTCAATAAACGAACAAAAAAGGCCACCGGAGGCGTTCCCGCTCTAAAGGCGGATATGTTTTAAGCCAATGGGCGAGCAGAGCTCAGCATATTCATAACGATATTACCGCCGACGGAGCACCGGCGTCATCATAATTCATATATAATAACCCTTCCGACGCCCGCAGCGCCGCGCCGCCCTACCTCTCGTTCGCGCACCGCCTGCCGTCTTACGAGGAAAAGAGATGATCGCTCCGACCGAAATATCATAATTCATAATTTTATCTCTCCACGAAACGCGTAGGTATTTAAGAAAACTTCCATTATTTTCTCATTTCACGATAAAAACACAATGTTCTGGCTGAAAAACAAAATAACGTTAGTTCAAAATAACCAATCCACATTAAAAGACGATAAAAAGTTCATAATTCTTAATAAAATTACAAATAGAACATTCTGGGTATGTAAACGCGATGACAGCTATTTGTAATCGGAATATGACGAGACGTGTGCGCGTGCGCTCGGCGCGTCTCATTCGTCAGTTTATAAATAGAGCTACGCGTCTGCGCCGTGACGACTCGCGCCATTAATTTATATGAAATAACTGTCGGCAGTCGGAAAAATAAGTCTGACCGAGAATGGCCTTCTACACGATAATATTTATGTTTTACGAAGTGCCTGACGAGCCAGTCCGTGTTGATGAACGAATGTCAGAAGCTAGATCTAACCATGCGCACACACATATAAATAATTTCCTTTCAATAAATAACTGATTCTCTTTTTAACGCTCACATTTTATAAACATAATAATGGTGTGCCTATTAAAACATTATTAATCTAACAAGATCTGAAGTATAGAATAATTTTATGTTTATAATTTACATAAGAAAGAAAATTACACGTTGAAGTGGTGTGTAATGGGCTTGACGGCCATTTGCCGTGACAAATAACAGTTGAATAGCTATAAAAACACCTCTCATTACACTTTATAACCATCACCAAATCCTCTTTCACAGTTCTTTTGGAAACCAATAAAGTCGTGAATATACTGATTCCGTACGTTATAATCCAAGCAAAGTGCGCAAAGACAAGCGGTATAAATTCATTCGCGCGCATGTAATCGTCACGAGTATACAAACTAATAACTCACGCGCATAAATTTTAAAGTTGACAGCTGAAAGAACGTCTTATATAGAAATAAGTCAGTCTTCAAAGGCGATGTGATATTTAAACGTTACTCATGGAGTCTGTAGAACAGACATTTATGAATTTAAAGCGTCCGCGTTAAAGGTCAGATTGCATTAATGGATTTATCAAAATAATTTGCATACTCAGATTGTTTATTAACTCGCCACTTACTACTAGCTGCTTAACTTTATATTTCACTTTATATTGATTCAGATTGTTTATTTATATAGAAATCAGAAAGGGGTTTGAAAGCTTTTGGCGCATAGTCCTCGTCTATTTTTTTTTAATTCGCATCGCACTATGAAACTTGTACGAGGGTGGTTTGATAAGTCCATGACTTTGAAAAGAAGAAATACTTTTTTTTCATAATTTATTTTTGTGTCTTAAAAAGAAACTCCTTAAGGCATCTTAACACTATTTTTTTTCAAATTCGGCAAAAGATTATTACTTTTGGAAACAAAGAGCTCAAGCGACTTCTAATTTTTCCTAATGACCCTGTCCACCCTCTCGGCAGCACTCATGACATCAAAACTCATCTAATAAGGATGCGAATTCTTCCTATTCTCTAGATTCAACCCCAGTGAGATTTTTTCTTCTACCAAACATGAATAAATGTCTTGACGGGCAAAGATTTTCATCAAGTCAAAAGGTGGTATCTGAAATGGGCCCTCATTTCAGTTACCAGTTTTCAGGCGATGAAAGAAAAAAATAATATGTAAAAGAGGTAAGAACATCGTTGGACTGAATACGCAGAGCTACAATAAGATTATGTAGAGAAATAAAACAAAATATCTGAAAAAAAGTCTTTCTTCATTAAAAAGTCATGGACTTATCAATCCACCCTCGTATATTTCGATTGAATCGATTCGATTGATTGAAAATTTCAAACTCAGTATTATGAGTCTAAATAATTTGTCTCGTTTTAGAGATATTTGGACAAAAATATTTTTTTTCGAATATCTATACAACATGATATTTAATACTCTATGCAATCGAAATACTTATACAAGTTTCATAGTGCGACGCGAGTTTTAAAGATTTTGGACGAGGACTATGCCACGCATACAAAAATAAAATTTTGAAATGACGACTGTCTTTATCTTTGTAATGTGGGATTTAAGAGGGTCGATTTTAGTAGGTTAGAGCTTTTTATCGCCAACCGATTGTAAAATCTAATCGCAAACCTAATTTCAATGAGGTGGAGATTCGATTTTACAAGCGATTGTCGATAAAAAGCGCCAGTGGACTAAACTGGACCAGCAAGTCGCCTGGAAAATCAACCACCAAGTCGCCTGGAGAATAGACCAGCAAGTCACCTGGAAAATCTGCCCGTGTAAATGCCCTATAAGGATTATAAGCTTTACAAGACGAAATAATTAATAAAGCTGCAAATGAAGCCGTCTGAAAAAACAAAGCCCAACAACACATATTATTCAAATTAACACTTAAGATATAAAAGCACTTATCCCGGAGATGAAACGAAACGTTTCGCTGTCACAATTTCAACAGGCTTCAAAACTCCAGCCGTGGTTGGAATTCTGACAAATTAATTACCCAAGATCTAAACTAAACTCAAAAGACCAATCCATACAAAAGATAACCAATATTAACCTAATGGATTCCAGAGTTACTCCGACGAACGTATTTAAATCTACAGATATTTAAGCATCGCCCTCACGCCCGACTCGCCATAAATAAAATAAATACAAATATTCTCACGTAAGCGAGTACTTCGAAAGCGTTCATTTACATTTGTGAATGTAATAAATGGGGCATCTTCTTCTAAATACAAAAGCAGACTGACAAAAATAATCTATTTTTATGCGTGCGGCTAGCTTAGAATTTTAAAATCAAACTTAATTACGTGATTTAATGTTGAAAAACTTAAATACTTAGTCCATTGTGTTTGATGAATTAAGTCCCATTCACACGCTCTAAGCTTCACAAATGGATATAAAAAATTACCATTTTTGTCAACGCTAGGTACTAAAATTACTTACAGTAATAATAAATAGCTGTTAAAAATAATTTCAATGTGATACAAAAGACTACAGATTTTCATGTAACTCATTCAAACTTTACGTATGAAAACTATTATGTATTCTGGTGATACGAATGAAAAGTAAGTATATAAATTTTGTATACAAATTTTACACCTGAATAAAAATATACCTACTATGGTGTTATAATAAAGTACTTACTATAAACTATTTGCCACTTATCTTATTTAGCTGCATAATGAATGCCAGTGTCATAAGTACCATGAATTATAAGTAAGTAATACATAACATTATATAAAAGGAAAGGTTTCAAGCAAGGGTTGCACACCTGCCAGTGACGTCACACAGATTTACGGCCAGGTATTGAGCCAATAAATGAAATCTTCCGAAAATTCTACCAAAAAGTATAATAAGAACGTCAAAAAAAGCTCAGCAAGAGACGACGACGTCTCCCCTTCATTGGGCCGCAGACAAAGAAATATTACCGCAGGTTTATTCGGTTTTATGTTATACCTTTTAAGAATAATGGAGACAATGACATTCAATTAAAATCGTTCCAATATGAACGGTTGAACAAGCCTGAAGTTCTCGAGATTTATAAATAAGCATTAAAAATACAAAAGTTACCTACTACTACGTAGTACTAATTATATTCTGTGATACTACGCTCTTTTAAATAGTTTATGATAAAGACAAAAAACGTTGAACGATATTTCACCCGAGTAGCTAATTAATGAAGACAGAATAAAAGAACAGGTGAATGAATTAATACTCTAGCTTGCGAACAAAACATCTTTACGACACAGCACAAATATCTTATTATAACACAAATAAATCTCAATCAGAACAAAAATACATTGTGCATCCGAAGGGCATCATAAAATTTTGTAAATAAAACTTGGGAAAACATCTTGTGAGAACTACACAAATATCATGATTCTAATTATACGTTTATTTAGATTATACTTATCTAGTTTATAACATATTTTAGTGCACCATAAACAAACATGGCGTTAGTCGTGGCGCAGCGACGCGGGCGCAACTTGGAGCCATTGTGCCTCTTATAATTTTTATTGGGGCAATCCGTCTGGCTTGATTTACTCCTTCCCGAACTGACGGATCTTTTATTTAATTTACGGTACGAGGCCCGAATGCAGTTGAGATTTAGAAAAAACAAAAATCGCGTCGTTAAGACTAAGAGTTTGTCCGTCTTAAAATTCAGAATCAATATAGGTTTAAAGGTCTCACAAAGTTGTATTATGTGAGGTTCATTAAATAAATCATTTTATGAGGTTAACTTTTAAGTCGATGTTATTTGATCAAACAGATGATTAAATGTTCTAGCCCCTGAAGTAGCTGAATAAGACACCCAAATAAATAATTAAATCTACTTCTTCTTCCTTTCTACTCTACATGGTGTCGAAGCCTTTCTGAAAACTTTAAATTCTTTATAATAATCATTATTTTTCACAAAGAATTCAGTTGATGTTATCCTGTGAAATAAAATACTTTGCGAAGGTCACCGAACTTATGTAAATTTAGTTTGTAATTCATGAACATTCCGCATATCATTCCTCCATGGCATCACTCTGTATGATTTACACGACGAATAATCGTAACGAAAATTTATTGTTTATATTTTTCATGCAAATCTACGGTCACCCACATCGAGGCGCGAGTCAGGCATTTGGCAGTCGTTCAGATATTGTTATTATAACGACTCCTCCACTCATAACACTATCGCCCTGGCAAATGTCTTCATATCCTCAATAAGCCATAACTCGTCGGAACATTAACGTCTCCCAATCTGAATGTTTCGCCCAATGAATTCTTTGATTTACAACGGCCATTACGAAAAATAGATACAGAGCTAAAGACACGTTG
This sequence comes from Agriphila straminella, assembly GCA_950108535.1. Lineage (NCBI taxonomy): Eukaryota > Metazoa > Arthropoda > Insecta > Lepidoptera > Crambidae > Agriphila > Agriphila straminella. Next base: position 11,655,602 of record OX467308.1, read on the forward strand.
CCCTTAATAAGATGCCGATAAGACATTAAAATTCATTAAAAAAATAATTATACGCAGCGACATCATGAACGAGCCAACATTTACAAGTTCGCTGTGCGTCTCATTTGCAAGTAACAGGACGCGTATTATAGACCCACGAAGGCAATAAGAGAAAAAGAGTCTCAATAAGGCGCTAACAGAGGCAAAAATGAAATAAATTGCCGGCGAATAAGAGTTCGGTGTGCAATTGAAGCGAACACGCCTGCTCATTAGACGCACCGGCCGCGCGCGCGCCGCCCGCCGTACAGCGCCGGCAGAGATACCGACCTTACTAATAGCATCTATTCCACCAATTTGTCGCTTAAAGCGAAACAAAAACAAAAGTGTTTCGCTTCCCAGAAAGATTCACACGTCCATTACCCGAGTATCGACAATGAGTCCATTGCAGCCCTTTTGCCGAAAAGCTGTAAAATCGACGGGAATTAGCATAACAAAGATGGTGATTTACGATGACAAAGCTTTTGGGCCCGCGCCCTGTGTCACTTTCACTTATAGCGTGGAGCAAGAAAAAATTGTAGCAGCGTTATTTTTAAAATGCGTTTAAACTGCGTATGTCGATGTGGTAACTTTTCAAAACCGCAGCCTGTGAAGAACAATGTGGCGACGACGGGAGCCACGGACCGTGTCGTGACGAGACAAAAACTTATTTCACTCGGATATGGAATCGAAAACCGGAGAATAACGAAAGGAATGCTGAAGTTTGCATAATGCGGCAAATTAAAAAGAATTTTTGGTTCTGCCTAACGACAAGGAAAAAACTTAGAGCTGCTCGCTCTGGTGTGAACATGACATTACTAATTGATTCATTGAATTTTTCAAGTCAATAGATCAAAATTGAGTACACGAATCATGTTATTCACAACAAATTAAACTTTCTCAGTGAACACAAATGTCCAATGTTTCATTTGCAAATTCTTAACAATTTCGTGAATATTAATTAAGTAATTAATTTCAATTATAATTTAAATGGCATATTTACAAGTCTGCCGAAATGTATAAACGTCTTTATTTTTAAATCAAATCATATTTAAAAATAATCTACGAATGTAAACAAGATCACTCAGAAGTTTTAATGAATTTATTAGCTTTCGACTCCACTGTGCTCCATGTGTTAACGTAACGAGGGTGGCAGGCAGCGCCTACGTCACACGTCTCCACGCACCATTTGCATGCACCCGGCCGCATCCGCCGCGCTCGCCCGTACCACAAAAATAGTATAATATCATATCAGATGACTAGACGCGTGCCGTATTACACGCATGTCATTTTACTCACATCGCTACGAAACGCTACCTACTCTGTTAAAACAACTCGAAACATAAGCTTGCGCAATCACAAAAACACTCAGCTACCTGCCTCTCTGAATAAAGTTTCCAATCTTTATGCGCCACTGATAATGGGCACCTACATCTACAGAACTATAATAGAGACTTTTCAAAGTGTTAAAATTTTATTAACTTTAAACAATAGCAAAAAATTATTGTTGACCGTCGGTCGAGCCATAAATTTTGTGAACGTCTCATTTTTTGTTTGTGAATTTCGTATAAATCCGAAGTTTTTTTCAGCTCATGACTAATTGGCGATACTGCGGAACCGAGCGGCGGGGTGCTCGGTATTGTTTTGTTAAACTTTTGCAAATATAATAATAAAAGTTTATTACCCCGTTTTTGAAAGGGTTTGTCTTCAGCCCTCAAAGGGTAGCCAGTAAAACGTTACTTGGTACCGTCATAAGTCAAAATGGTGCGATTGTTCGGTTGCACATCGTCATAAATCACCATAGAAAAATACAATATCAATGGGACGTCTGCGTCGTTACTCAATACAAGATCATTACACAAATATAGATTTTTGGCGTTTGTGCACGTTCCACAGTTTCATTGTGGGTGGTTCAGAAAAGACATTGCCAAATTTTGCTAAATATTTCTTAGAAAAGAAAGCTGTCCTTGTATATGGTGCCATCTGTCTATAGTTGTGACACCTGCTTTTGCGAAGAAAGAAGGCCCAACAAATAAAAAAATGAATATTTTGCACAAAAACTATTATTTTAATTTGATGATGATAATTAAACAAAAGCATGTAAATGTTTATTATACGCAAAACTACTTTTTGACTTGTTAAATACCACCTATGTTGTACTGGTCAGTTTATATAGAATTAATTTATCTTCAATTCCTTTTTTGAAGGAGGCGTTGTGCGTAAACGTGTTTTACTAACAGGCCCATTAAAAATAACTATATAATGTACAGTGAGTAAAGTCAGGCTATATAAGCCCTTTACTGGACATCGCCCGATCCAGGCGCTATTTCACTGAAATACACTGTAACTTAATGGTCAAACTATTTTAATAGCCAATGCTCGAGAACGAAACCTGTAACACATGATAGATCTTTACAATAAACCATATAAGTACAGCAAGTAACGAATAGTATCCCGATGGCAATGGCATGGTGTATGTATGGTTTGTCTAAAGTTTTAGTTACTTAAAAATTTCTTTTTTACTTTCTAACATTTAACTATCAATTATCATAACACTCTAGGAAACCATCAACAATCCTTTTATTGTTTTGCTTTGCTTTTATCACAATACTTCGAAACAATTTCTAGTCAATGGTACTAAAAATAAAAATTCTTACTCAATTTTCCTGCCACTAAGAGTTCGTAGACAAAACTGTTTCCATTGACTTCATGACGTTTGTCGGAAGAATGATGACGCGGGTCAGGCCCGAAGGTCACGGCGACCGTGCGTCATCGCTAATGACGACAAATGACGCGACCCGGAACGTCACTTGTGACGTGACGTGACACAACGCAACATAAGTAACACAGATTTTAATGATAATGGTAAGTAACTTCGGTGAGACAGTACTGTGAATTTTCATACCAGACATAGATTTTAACGCCACAATAGCCTTAAAATATTTTATTAATAACATAATAATAATAATATTTGCCAAACACAAATAAAAAGTTGTTACTTTTTATAATAATTAATAAACTAAACCCAATCAAATTACGCCTGCTATGAATCTGGATTTATTAAAAAGCTTTTTGAAAAATGCCACTTACATGGTTTTTAATTACTATATCCATATGTTTTGTAACGAAATAAGTCAATCGGCTAGGTGAAAGATATAAACGAACAGATTGGTCACATAACATCATCGACTATCATGGGTTATTTAAAAAAATTGAGACATAAACCGTAGAATCTTTATAAGTGGTTGCTATTTTTCACAGTCAAGTCAAAAACTGGTTCCAAATGGCTCTATTACTTTATCTATCTTCAGCGGTTGACAATTGCTTCTGTGTAATATAAATAAGAATAATACTATAACTAATTGTAAGGGTGTAATAAGAATATAACTAATTGTAAGGGTGTTTCCGATGTCTTTATGCATTTTCCGACAGCTAGAACTGCAACTGAAAATATATAAAAGAGCAAACATCGAGTAAAAATAAATGAAATAGGTACCTAACTAATAAAAACATCAAAAATCTTAAGTGTTTGTATCGTTAAAGTGTTTTAGTATTCAATTATTAGTAGTTTTAATATCAGTCGAATATTTGTAATCAAAAATGTTTTCCAAAGAAAAGTAAGTATTTTCTGCTCATGGGTGTCGAGAAATAAATTTCTTGTAAGAAAATTTTGTCATGGATTTTTTATTTTAGATAAGAAACATATCTATAGTTTTTAATATAGAATGAATGTTTGTTTATAGAACTCAGTTTGTATGGAGACGCTCAATATTAAAGAGCTTAACTTATTTTTTAACAAACAGTAGACGGAAGGTGTCACTCGACGCACTATCCATCAAGAGTTCGTTTCCTGCAACTCGTGACACATAAATTACATTTTAAAACACTGAATTTCTTATTTTATGGATATAACTAAAAAGGTACCAACAAATAACTGAACGGTAACAATTTAATAATGGTGTTATTGAGGTGTTGAAAGGGTGAATAAAATATTAAGTGTAATGCAATATAAACTATAGCATTGAAAATTTTAATTTTAATTCAATAATTTATTGTATTATTATTTTACTCATTATCTTCAATTTTTTGGTATTGCTGTAAAGAGTATTTTTTGTAATATTTACAGCTGAACACGAGTCTACCCAATATTTCAGATTTTTCGACGGGAAAATGTGCAAAAAAGTACCTACAAAAAATATTCAATTTAAAAATCACTTGCCAAAATTTAACGTTTGATGGTAAGATGTGCTCATTTTTTAAAACTATCCTAACCTACCCTCCCCCACAGTTCTTGCACAAGGAATTTGTGAACAATCCTAGTATATTTTCATAAATCAAAATCAATACATGATTACTTATGTTGTTTTTTTTAATAATTTTAATTTGAAATACATCCAGACTATGATCTTTTCAAGGCTATTTTTTAACTATCAAGTGTTTCATAAAGGCGTATGTATCAATTGCACACAAAAATAAGTAAACAACATTTTTTAACTAGCCAAAACATACCTATAAAGTTCCATACAAACGACGTCAGACACTAGCAGTAAATCTTGATCAGTTACAAAAACGTGTCCCCTCCCAAACGTCAAATACGAGTAAAAATGTATTCATTTAGAAATCAAAATATCATAAATAGAGTACAGGAGCGGCCAAGATCCGCGGTGAGACAGTTTCCCACAGAGATTTAGCCGGGCCGGCTGCACGCGACACAAAAATAGCGCACATTTGTCGAAAAATAAAATTTTCCCCAAATAGACAGAAATATACAAAAATGTGAGCCGCGGCGAGGGGCGGCGAGCCGGCGCGCCGTAATGTGCGCCCCTAATTAAAACGTTAAAAACCGACCGCTTCTGAAAAACGTCAATTTTGAAGAGAAATGTGCCGTCCAAAGGATCCCCTTTCATACTTTTTTATTTATTTAAACGCTTAAAAAGAACAAATGGATGACCTCATGTGTTGAGGCGTGCGGACGTTATTCTCGTTCGAAAAGATCCCTATACGTACTTTTGTAACTTAATTGCTGTACGTAACCGTTTGTACACCGTACTACTTTAATTACACTGGTTTATAGAGACAGCGGAGTATATATTGCAGTATCGACGGATCGGTTACGGTGGAACAGCAGATATTGAGTTACGAGCACCGATTACAATCATGTCTAGTCTATGCGTGCACAAAATCATTAAATTTAGAATTTAGTTAGCGTTTGAAACGCGGACAGGTAACGAATGGATAAATCTAGCCGTTAAACCGATATGCAGATCTGCATCGACATTCATTACCTAATTAAAATCGCAAGCCCCTTCCGCTCGCTACATTTCTCCGGGCCGCTGCCAATAAATTTCATCCAGTCGCCCCATAACGATAACCAGTTCCTCGGGAACTATCGTTCAATCTACCGTCGATGCCGTATGTTGATCCGGTCGTGTACCCGACGCTCAGCAGACGGCGCTGTCGATTCCTATGTATTATTTAGTGGAGCTAGGGCGAGGCTGTGTGCGCCTGCGCTGCGCACGCACACCGCGGCCGTCGCGCCGGTCGCCGGTCGCGGGCCACGTCAGCCACAGATAACGAGCTCACATATTCATAAAGAATAAAGAATTATCCAGCGACCTCTCCGCGCCCCGACACCCGCCGCCCTCCTCGCGATCGTAATGCTCTCATTCACACTCTCCCGACGATCTCGATCTATCTGTTCCCCTCTAAGGGTCCGACCGGAATGACTCTACAACCCGTCGTGGCGGAATCGGATTATGGACTTTAATTTATTCAGTGGAAGAAATATTTCATTTTTCGTCGTGGCCCGCTCATGAAACCCTTTCATTCCTCGCGGGTATCTTTGCAGCGAGTTTGAAACGATCACTCCACGCCGAGGAGCTGTGACCGGTTTTAATTCTTAGAGCGAAGATGCAAGGATCATTTCGAAGGCACGTCGGCGCGGCACAAAAGCTCGTTATCGCATTAACAGGTTCGTGGTCCAACCCTCGAAGCAGCATCTTTATGGGCGACGTATTTGATTCGAAAACTTGTTATGCTTCGTCCTAAATAAATTATAACGAGAAATTGTAATCATTAAATGGATATATTTAATGTGTGTAGATGTCGGCGCGGCGCGATGGCGGGCGGCCTATCTGCCTACACGAATGCCTGCGCTCTCCTTAAGATAGCGGGTTCACGAGCGAATCTGAGCGACCTTGCGTGCCCGTTTGTTTTATCGCCTCTGCGCCTTTGTCAACCTATCAATCAGAAAGTTGTTCTGCTACTTTGAAATATTTTTATGACTCTAGGCTTTGAAGACAACTTAGGTAACAAATTATAGACAGAAACGTAAGTAAAAAGGTTTTAAATTTTAAATATTTTTTATTTGGTAAACTGTTGTAGCTGTGTTATAATCAATCAGAGTATGCATAGATTATATGATTTTGATAGCACTTTAATAATAAGATCAAGTAGCTATGAACATACGCATTAACACTTTAGTAATTCATTACTTCATAAATTTTAATGTCTATATATAATGATTTAAATGAACATTGAACTAACTATAAATCTCTACTACAACTCAAAATTCATTAAAATGCTTCTGAATAAAACAAAGCTTAAATCTCTACCTCTTACAAAAATGAATACCTACTCAAAGTTATCAACTTTATACAAAACTCTGCTACTTACAACTCGTACTGTAAATAGATATTCATTGAAATACTTTTGAATAAATCAAAAATCTACCTCTCTACCTCCCACAATAATGGTGAATAAAAAATGTAAATTTAGAAGAAATGAAGTAATAATTATATTTTTATAATATACATAGGATATTGTAAGTTTAATCTGTAAATATATTTTAATCCGAAAAGTATTTTCAAAGATTTCCTCTTGAACTTCAAAACATTTTAAGTTTAGAAGATTTAGAAAAATACAAATGATACAAAATAATAATTACATGCAAAAAATAAATACAATGCGATTAAATTGACAATACACAGTGATCCACAGCAACTTCACTCGAAATGTATTGCAAAGAAAAAAATACAGATTAACGTCGTTTTGTAACGCAAGCGCTCTGAAGTTAGCCACTTTGTTAAATTAATCGCATTGTAAATAAAAACTCAACAATTAGAAACTGTTAATGGAAATATTTCTAAGAAAATTGAAACACCAAAATAGTTAGGGATAGGGATAAGATTTTGTAATCGAAAATATACATAATATTACGATATTATCTCAGCCAAAAAAATTCCTAGTTCTCAATTTGACATTTAATATTAATATTTTATTACTATACAAATAATATAAATCAATGCTAAATTTAATCTGTAACATAAACTTGTTTAAAAGATTGTTTGAGCAATAAATTATAAATGTTTCTTTAATTGAAATGAATATAGCTTATTGACGTGGGTGATTATTCCAATTTAAAGTGGTAACGGGCTTAAGCCTTAAGACGTGTAAAGGTAATCGAAGATAATCAAATAATTGATTCTTTCCGTTTGATTAGAAAGTAAGCTTTTATGAAAAATTTGGTCAATTATTTTTGATTCGATAACAATGAATCAAGAAACAACTGAAATCTCAGTGGTTTTTGGCTTATGATAAATTGGAATCCCTTTTTAAATCTTATTTTTGTGAACACTCGCACACACTTACAAAAATAATTTAAATTTGTTTTTTTAAATAGTTGTATTGTATTCGTTTAAGCGTTGTTAAAAAGATGAATTATTTGAATTGAACCCGGGGACTGATAAGAATATGGAGATATGCCAACTCTCCTGGACTACAACAATAAAAAAAAATCTTCTACCATCGATAAATTAATCTAAAACAAAAATAAGTTTGCTCATGTATAAGATTAATAAAAAGCTAAAACCAACGACTTGTTGAACACACAAAAAATGAACGCGAGAGGCGATCAAATAAAATTTTATATAGTGATCGTTAACACTGCCCTGTCCAATATTAAATGGAGATCGACGGAGTAAAAATTAAAGAGGGGCATAAATATGGAGGAAGAACTTTGGGTCTTTAGTCTTTGGTTCGGGACCTCTGACGACACGTAATTTGATATTTTTCCCTTTTTCCCATTGTCACTTGCCCACTCAATCTTTTATTAGCTCTATGAATGGGACACGCCGTTACCAAATTGTATGGCGCTGTTAAACGTTTTATGTCAAATCGTGTAATAGTTATTCAAAGTGACGTTTTTCTTTTCTTGATATTCGGGATATGATGATTGTGATGGTAACAACGTGTTGAAAATGAAAGTGAAAATTTTGAAACGAAAACAATACTTGAAACAAATAAACAATTAAAATTAGACGTTTTAACATATTGAAATAAAAATTAACCCTTAAATCATTAAGCTTTTAAAGAAGATAAGGTTTGTTTATCCTGTCCAAATTTCTATTTATTTATGGTGGTTAATTTACAACTTTTTTTTATATAACCTGTCATCGTGGCCGAAGAGTTAGGGTAGGCTGGGCTAAACGGGCATGCGAGGAGAGGAATAAATTAGAGTTTAAGTTATGAGAGGGCCGAACTAACGACATGAATGAACCTCGTCCCCCGGCCCCCGCGCGCCGCCTGCGCGTGTGGCCTCTGTCGATGCCTTTGATGGGACGGATTTGCTCGTATCGTAACAAATAATATAAATTACGTATCTGATATCTTTATACGCACAATTCGAAAAAAAAAAACTTTCAGTGGCGTATTGATAATTGCATTCTAGATTAAACCAAAAGTTCTTATATTCTGTAACTCTGTGATATAAAGCCCTATGAGTCGAATAGTAGCTTAGTAGCCCTAGAAATACTTACTTACGGCTTTATTACAAAAAATATATTATTTTGTTTCAAAATTAATGTTGGATAATGATTACAAGATCCACTATTTTTCATTAAATAAAACAAATTAACAGCTGACTATTCTACCAATAATTTAGAAATTCGATTCATCATGAAATCGAATATTTCTTCAACCGATCTCTTATTTTTATTTTTAACCTCAATTAAATTATTATTGTTAAAATTAGAACTCATTTAAACCGTGTACCTACAAAAAAGTTGGCCAAGAAAATCTGCTCTTTTAAATGTCATGTACCGTAAAGATTCTAACAGAAAAATTTCATCAAAGAAATTATTTTCTGCGCTGTAATTTGGTATAAAATATCACGCCTCGATAAATATTCTCAAATATCGCTTTGACACCAATAAAACACGGAAATTAGTTATGCTGTAACCCATCAATATTTTGAAAGTAATCATGAAATGTTACGTAAGGATTTAAAAAGAGTGATTGAGTAAAACGCTAAATTACACAAATTTTTATTAATTACCTGCAGAACGGTATTATTTTGCTGAATCTGGCAGAAGTTTTATAAAGGCAAAGGGTTATACTTACTGCAAACCTGAATCTTTCATGCATTGGAATTATTGCATGCAAATAATATTTTTAATGCACTTTGTAGGCAAAAAGTTTTTGTCATTTTTAAATTTTATTTATTACAATTTTTTAATTTGAGATTATCCAAAGGTCGCGGTTTCGATTCCCGTCTGAGTATTGATCTGGTGCGAGTCGTATTTTTTCTAGTATATTATTTATTACAATTTAAAAGTTTATTTCCTAATTATTTGTCAAGTCCGTCCCTGTTCAAAGGTGAGATGACGCTTTATCGTCACAAGTAATCTGAGCCCGAAATATTACGATTCGGACTCGCTTCGGTCCGCTCCGCGCCGCGGCCGATGAGTTGTATTATAAACGGAGCACCGACATAACACCAACGAACGGATAATTAACTTAGGAGATATTACATCCATTCGTATTTAAATTATTCTTATTTTCCCACTTTTTTTAAAATGCTAACTCAAAAAATGAGGGAGGCAAAGACCAAATGCGTGTCTTAAACTTTCTCACAATGTTGACGAACTATCAGCTTTTTTATGAACACACTATTTATCTGTATGAGCAAGTTGCTAAGTTTGATAATAAAATAAAAGCTACGAAAATGGTAAATTTTCATAATACAATTTAAAAATGCACAACCCTGAGACACATGGATCACAGTTTTTGCTCTTGATGTTGCACAAACCACCACATTTATAGTTTACACAATTCATCAAAGCAAGGAAACTTTCATATTAACACCAAAATTATTTATCCAAAAGAGCGAGGACAACCCAGACCGACGAAATGCATCGGACCATCTGACAGATCACAACGTTATCTAATTACGCTCAGCGAAATTATGAAAATTTTACGTTCCGATCTAAGTAACGCACATTATCAGATATATGGTTCCTTTCCATACGTTCAATTTTTAAAAAAGGTTACCTATAGAAAATAATATTATCATGTGTTCTAAAAAACAAGACACAATTATACAAAAAAACTAGTTTCAAATGAGAGATCGACAACGACAAATAATTCTTCCAGTCGAAAGTCTATATTTACAAAAAATCTATTGAAAAGGCAATTATCACACCTAACATGTAACAGAAAGTAACAAGTAAATACAATGTAACATTTTCCCGATTTTAACACAGATAACGAAAATTTAAACACCAGACAGCCTACGCAAACCAATAAAGTCTACAAAATATACAGCCAGGAAGCAGGCAAAGTGACATTTTATAAAATTGTTAATCTCCCTCATTCGTTATTATAGACATTATAGTCGTCAAAAAAGCTTTACAATAAATCACAAAGTCACATATAATTAAGTTTTATTTTATTCATTTTAATCCTATTAGTGTAAAAGTTTGTGTTAATATTTTTGTAAATCTAGTTCTTATTAGTTGTTTCTGATACACTAATGCTTTTCTAATCAAGTAACGGGTACGTATCAGAATGTCTAAAGTTAGAATGTCTAAACTTAAAATGGCAAAGTTCATGTCTAACGATTAAAATGTCGGAAGTTCAATATGTCAAAAACGAAAATATCAAACGGTCAGATACTTAGTCCAAACTAAAAATGTCTAAGTTCAAATGATCAAAACTTAAAATGTCTAATAGTCCAAATACATATTATAATGACGTATAGAATTTACTTATTCCTTTCTTTCATTTAGGTACCTCATTAATTAGGTAAAATAATTGCGTGTTAACCTCTGTGTCTCCGCCGCACATCACCATAGCCACGCCGGCGCCACTCCCTGATTCAGTAGCCAGTGCCAGTCACTGATTCAGTAGCTGCCGAACAAAATCTACCAATCGAGTTTGAAATAAAAAAAATCTGGGGCTTCGCCGGCCGCTGCCGCAGCACGCTCGCTTCGCTCGCTCGGCTCGCGCGCTGGGTTCATGTCAACCTAACATGCTCGTCGCTACGCTCCTCGCACCTATCTCGTGACCTACGGTCTACAGTTTCTAAGTCCCAGTAGACTAGTTTAGGCTCATTTCCGGCAGCTAAATTTGCTATAAAGCATTTCAGGCGAAGCCCAAAGACCTCCACAGACTCAATTAATCTCAAAGAAGGCGATTCGTTTTAAGATCCAACCCAATTCAAATAAATCATTTAGAACTTTGACTTAATGACCATTGATATTTCAACTCGTCAAGTATTTAATACGTTTGATACTTTGAATTTTGCTATTTTGGTTTATACATAATGATTTTCGACATTTGACATTTTGAACTTTGCCATTTTACTTTAGACATTCTGATACGTACCCCAAGTAACTTATAAACCTAAGTTTCAACAATAAATCCAAAGCGTTGTCATTTTTAATGAACTAACCTAAAAATATTTGATCAATGTAATCGTTGAAACGTAACGGGATAGATCGCGTTTGCTCCATGAACTTAGTTATAAATATTACACTGTTCTGTCAAAGCTTGGACTTATCTTAATTTTTATGGAAACGTTACATATTTAAGTTTGGGATGCGCGATTTCGAAATCCTGTGATGTACTACTTAATTAAATGCTTAAAAAGCTCCAATTCCCAGGTGTCTTTTTATGTATTAATACAGCATACACCACCAACTATTATTAAAAAATTCACGTGTCATCGATTAGCGGCAACGACATTCGAGATAAGTAGACAGGCGACGTCTGCTGTCCAAAAGTGGACCTTATTGACTTGGATTTGCGTATAATTCATTTTTAAAATACATTTTATTCTATTTCGACAGAGTTATTTCGGTAACCGCACGGGCTGTCACAGCACGATGCATGCTTTAATTATTTTTTAACGCTGGTGTTGGATAATGTATCCGCAAAGCATGCAGTTGCTTATTGGAATATGTACGAAATTGTTTTTGATATAAGTTAAGTACGCACAACATCTCCTCAGACTATAAATGTTGACCTGACCTTGAGACCGCCTTTATGCCCTACGTATAAAAGCTGCATATTCACAGTTTAACTGTATAACCTGACGTGCTGTCGTGTGTACATTTCGATACCTAATAAAGTCCATATAAGTAGAAAAAAAATGGAATAGGAAAAAAAATATTCAATCCAAACAATTCGTTGGGATTCTATGTAATGTGTTATTTGAAATATGTAACTGGGTGGTAGGTACTGTTATCCAACAACTTGATAATCCTGGTAGTTCTTACTTTATGCTATGTTTACCAATAACAGTTTATTTTAGCCGTAATAAGAGTTTGGGACTACATTATTAGTCTTATCTGTTAAGAAATAAAAAAATATCTAGTAAAAGTAATGAAATAGAAGGCTTTTATTAGTTTCTTAACTCTTTTTGATAAAATTGTCAACCCTAGCAACGACAAACGAGTTTTGCGATTCAGTCGCGATATTGGCGTATTCAGCGACAAAACGCTGGCTATATATTAAGTGGGAGTGTAAAAATTCCGCTCCTCGTTATGTGTCGCGATTTAATTGAGATTTTATATTAATTAGAGTGCGATGTGAGCCGTCTCAGAGAATGTGCTCCTCGCACGCAGCCCTCGCACGCAACTGCAAATGCCGCGTGGACGCTGCCCTCATAAATCAATGAAAAAATAAAAATCTATAATTACTCGAGATTGCCAAAGTTAAATTTACATGTGACAACAATTTGGCAATCTTTTGATCCGATAAATTATTTCAGGATTAACTCTGGGCTGGATTGAAATAGATATTAAAAGTGCAGCATGAAAATCATTAATAATGAGGTACCTAAGTTAAAAAGCTATATGTTTTGTTAGTAGTTTATAGTAAATAAAGGAAAATAAATTCTCTTATCTGAATGAATGAATGAATAGAAGGGCGATACCTAATCTGTTGCATCAATACGAAGTTAAAATTTTCTACAAAGATAATGTTTCTAGTTAACAGTTTCATTGTACTACGAGATTAAGATACTATAACGCAATAAAATTATTTAAATTAATTACAAACATTATACACCTTTAGTAGGAAGAATCAATAAAGCCATAATCCAGTTTATAATTAGGTGCGTTACAGGATGGCGCAAATCCATCGCTCGCGTGCCCGCCACGATAGCCCGTCACGCGTGTTTACACCCGCCTTATAACAAGTCGAACTAACAAGCACTGAATCTGCCGCAGGGCTGCTCACCTAGTAAACTTATCCTAAGCTGCATAGGCAGCGTCGAAACTACGGAGGATCAGTAACAGGTTGGAATCCTATACTTAGTTTTATTGATATAATATAAAAACATATTAATAGCTATGAAACTTATTGAAAGATTTTTTGAAATCAATTTAGAAATGGTTGAGTTAATAAGGGTTTGAAGGAAATGCCAAACTCAATGCAATACGTGCTTTATCACGTACGGCATAAGGTTCGCGTACGTCGCGATGACGTCATAAGGACCCCCCAAAATAACAGTGTTTTAGCATGTTTTAGCTGGTATAGCTTCTCAGGTTTAGGAGATATCGCAAAAAAAAAACACAGTTAATCATGTGGTGGCATAGGCTTTCTGATAAGCCACTAAACAAAAATCGTTACTAATCCTCATTGGTACCTACTTCAGATAGTACAAATCATATTCCGGGTGTAGTGCGCTTCCACCTTCAGCTTTATCGTCACTTAACATAAGGTGAGGTAAAGGCCAAGCACTACCCCGTTGTGCATAAAAAAGCTAAATCTACACTGACGACTTTATACAGTAGGTCAAAAAGATAAAAATAGGGGAAGGTGTACCTAATCATAGGTTCCATTATAATTACTGTAGTGGAATAGTAGATTATACAACAAGTGAAAAAAGAGGGAATTTAGTTCGAGGGACTAAGTTGGATCCCGAGAGCAGCGAAGGATTCTAGAGTTGAATCCCGAGCGTAGCGAGGGATTCAAAAGTAGAATCCTGAGCGAAGCGAGGGATACAAAGGACCGAGATGAATTTTTTTTTTTCACGAGTTGTGTACTCTACTTTTTACCATTGACTGCGAGAAAACAAATAGCAGTACTTTAAAAAAAAATTAAAAACCTATAGTGATCATATTTTTATTATTTAGGTAGGTAATCAGTAATATTTAAACATTAGAAAATAGTGAAACTATTTAGAAGTTTTCCAATGACATAAAACAACCACGCTAACTAAGAGGGAAACTACATGATCAGTCTGCCATCAGTCCACTTCATCAGTTTGTATAGACTTTGAATTTTTACAGACTGAGATCGTACCAGACTGATGGAATGGACTGATGCAAAACTGAACAACTAATCTCCCTCTAATATATAAAAAATAACTCAAATATAAGACACTAAAAAGGACCTAATTGATTTGGCGGGATATTTTTTAGAAAAGAACCCAAAGATAAGACACTATAAAGAACCTAAATAAAATTGGCGGGATTTTTTTTGTCATTTAATTGCAGAACTATCTTTTTACCATCGCCCCTCAAAAAAGTGCGTCTTATTCATTGATAACAGTGAATAAAACGCGTTTTTATTCACTGAGTGAATAAAAATATTTTGAATTTGGAACAAGCGCGCATCGTATGAATTAGGTACAAAAAAATAAAAGGTGCTCAAAGTATGGAGCTATTCCATAAGTTCTACAATTAAATGACAAAAATAATCCCGCCAATTTTATTTAGGTTCTTTTTAGTGTCTTATCTTTGGGTTCTTT
The DNA here is from genome assembly GCA_950108535.1 of Agriphila straminella. Lineage (NCBI taxonomy): Eukaryota > Metazoa > Arthropoda > Insecta > Lepidoptera > Crambidae > Agriphila > Agriphila straminella. The sequence goes on from OX467308.1 coordinate 11,670,654, forward strand.
TCTAAAAAATATCCCGCTAAATCAATTAGGTCCTTTTTAGTGTCTTATATTTGGGTTCTTTTTTATTAAAAAAAGTCTGGAACGGGTGGTAGGAAAATATAGACGATTCAAAAGTACTTAATAATTAAGTTTATTTGAATAAAGCTTATTTCACTTTCACATATATTTGAGGGAGATTAGTTGTTCAGTCTTGCATCAGTCCATTCCATCAGTCTGGTACGATCTTCAGTCTGTAAAATTCAAAGTCTATACAAACTGATGAAGTGGACTGATGCCAGACTGATCATGTAGTTTCCCTCTTAGTTAGCTCGGTGGCGCAGTGGTTTAGCGCCTGGCCCAGCGATTGCGGAAGTTAAGCAACATTCGCAAGGGTCGGTCATGGGATGGGTGACCAAAAATGTATTATCTCGAGCTCCTCCGTGCTTCAGAAGGCACGTTAAGCCGTTGGTCCCGGCTGCATTTGCAGTCGTTAACACCCACCAATCCGCATTGGGCCCGCGCATTAGGTGGGTTATGGCCCGTCCTCCTTACCACCCATAAGGAAGGCCTGTGCCCCACAGTGGGGATATCAAAAATGGCTGATGGACAACTATAAATACTATAGGTACTGCTATTTTTTTTTCTCGCAGTCAATGGTAAAAAGTAGAGTACACAACTCGTGAAAAAAAAAATTCATCTCGGTCCTTTGTATCCCTCGCTTCGCTCAGGATTCTACTTTTGAATCCCTCGCTACGCTCGGGATTCAACTCTAGAATCCTTCGCTGCTCTCGGGATCCAACTTAGTCCCTCGAACTAAATTCCCTCTTTTTTCACTTGTTGTATAATCTACTATTATCTATGGAATAGTTCCATACTTTCAGCACCTTTTATTTTTTTTGTACCTAATTCATACGATGCGCGCTTGTTCCAAATTCAAAATATTTTTATTCACTCGGTGAATAAAACAGCATTTTATTCACTCTTATCGTTGAATTAAACGCACTTTTTAGAGTGGCGATGGTAAAAACAATTTTTGACAACCCTGAGCTGTATTAACTAAAGCATGCAAGAGTTTTCTTGTACGATTTTATCATAACAGAGTCATTATTGAGACCTTATTATACCACTACGAGAAAATACGTTTTGTCTGTAATCAATTTTATGATCATTACATAATAAAATTACTGTTTAGCAAACTCTATTGTGCCTAAAATTTTGCAAGTTAATTAGATTACCTATCTAATGTAATTTTTTACATTAATTATTTTAACAGGTAAAGAAATTGTAAAAACCGTTTAAGTTAAAGTCTCCACAAATTCCATAAAGTTAAACAAACTTAAATTATGCTTCGGTTTATTAAAGTGATGTGAGTACTCGTATCTATGTAACTATGTATTAACAATAATTTAAAATATATTATAATATTTTTTGTCTATACTGCCAATATCTTGACGACCTCCGTGGTCGAGTGGTTTGTACGCCGGTTTTCAAGGCGTCACCATCTCTTGAGGTCCCGGGTTCGATCCCCGGCTGGGTCAATGTAGAAAATGAACTTTTCTGTATTGGCTCAGGTCTGGGTGTTTGTGATACCACCGTTGTCTCTGATTTCCATAACACAAGTGCTTTAGCTACTTACTTTAGAGTTGGAGCAATGTATGTGATGTTGTCAAATATTTATTTAAAAAAAAAAAAAAAAAAAAAAATATGAAAAGTACTTATTTTTTTTTTTTCTTTCAAAGCTTGTTTTACTTAATGGCTTATAAGCTGTGTCCTTACCTTGCCAACTCAACTTAATTTAAAAAACTTGAACTTGTCAAATCCAAGAACATAACGCTCTACATAATTAAAAGCTTCGAAGCACAAAGGAAAAATCTTGCGGTACTTGCGTTTTGTTTAATTGTATGAAAGGGCTCACAAAAAATATGTCACCATTGTGGGCCGAACTAATGCCTCATAATTGTGGTAGTATTTCCTCTCCATTCAACCGACAAACGTATTTACCAATAACTTCTGTCATATTGGCTTCTTTGCAAGAAATAGTACACACACCACGATTCTGTGCTGTTGTTTGCAGTGTATTAGACGGTCCACTAAACTTATATACCTACTTGACGTAATGTAAAGCAATTTTGGGCTTTTGGTTTGGACAATGTTCTAACAGTCGTTTTTAAGTTTTATCTATTTTAAAATTCTTGAAATCAAGTTCAAGCGTAGCTTCAAACGACTCTGTCAAATAATGCCCCCAAGATCTGGTTAGAGGGACATACGCCTGAAATGAATTTACAAAATATAATAATATATTTAAGACGCATTACCAGTAATTATATTTTCTAGACATCTTACAAAGTAATATGCTGTAATTATCAAGGTTCCAAAATATTATTCAACTCAAAGACACCAAAAATCCAGTAGTGTGTACGCACTTATTATGTGTCACAAGAAGAAAAAGGGCGACAGACAAAAGGCACAATAATGTCCCTTAAATATAATATTATGTGTCATGAAACCAAAGCTTTATGAAATCGGATATTTTTGTCATATCTTATTTTATTGCGCCTGTATAGCGAGCGGGCTCAGAAAAAGCTATTCAATCTTCGCCAATACGCGAGGGTGGATGTGAAAGTACTTACTTTGACAAATAAAACAACAGAATGTTGTAAAAAGTTGGGCATTCAATTTTTTCGTTGACGTCACGTTGACGTATTTAGATTTTTGTGCGTAATGTCCGTGGAAAAAATTATCAACATCGGGAAATATAATGAGTGTGGTAATAATCTGCTGATTTAAACAAAATTTTATTTGAACCCTGCTATAATATGATATTTCTTTTAAGATTAGAATAAAAAGAAGGTATTACTGATTTCTGACCTCATAGACTCATAGTTCTTCTCTTGAAGCTTATGGCAAAGTGGAATTTGTCGATAGAATTCATGTGATATGAAATTTCATGGAACCGACTTAATATAAAAACCGTCGTAGCATTTGCTGCTACATCCACGGGCATATTAATCCAATCGTCTCATACAAACCCACTGTGCGTAACAATTTCAGATTTTGCACAAATCTAGTCGCATTTAAAGTATTGTGTTACATGATGTATTAAATGGCCGGTTGACAATGTCGTGCGGATATTAACCCACAAAAAATGTCCTCGAATGTCCCTCGGATTTTCCGCTTCACGCAGTGGTGCACTCTCTTCGGGCAGCAGTCGGCAGTTGACAAAATATTGTATTGTTCCTATTATACGCGACGTATTTATTTAAAAACGTTATTTAAATGGATGATTTTAAGCCCGATCCCTTGATGCCGCTATTGTCCTCCTTTTAATAGAGTTACTATTTGCTCTGATGGCGGACAAGCGGAGCATCTTTTGATCCAAATAACTGCTTCGTAAATACAGTTAATGGGGTTGGTAAACTTTTCCAAAACTGTTGTGAATTATATATTTTCTGGTAGCTTTTGGCTTTGGAGTTAGGAATAACAAATTGCGGAATTTTTATAATGCTTCATTTTATTTTAATTAACCGACTTCATCAAAAGGAGGAGGTTCTCAATTCGATTGTATGTTTTTTTTTTTTTTTTTTTTTTTTTTTTTTTTTTTTATCGTTGTTCGCGCGTATCTTCGACATTTATGGACCGATTTAGATAATTCTTTTTTTGTTCGATTGAGTTTTCTTGCGAGATGGTCCCATTTAATTTTTTTTCAAATCGGTTCAGTAGTTTACAAGTAATCCTGAAAATACTATGAAATTAAATCAACTAACTTGACAATTTTGTTATTTATGAACCGAATTAGATGATTTTTTTTGTTGGGGAAGGGATACCTTTGTGTAGTCTTTTTAACCGACTTCAAAAAAAGGAGGTATTGTATGTATGTTTCTCCGCGATTATCTCACGTTTGGCTAGGCCGATTTTTCTACCTAAATAATATACTTACCTGCACTACCTAATACAGAAGGTACTTACACTAAAAATAAAAAAATAAAAAAATTGTTTGAAAAACAAAAAAAACCGACTTCAAAAAACCTGCCTCTAAAAAGCAAGAAATAATATTCAAATCATTAGATACGCATTATCATTGTTATAATAAAACACGTCTATTGAAGTCGGGTGGGGCTTTTAGAATAAAAAAAGGAATATGTACTCCAGCCCCACCCGACTTTAATAGACGTGTTTTATTATAACAATGATAATGCGTATCTAATGATTTGAATATTATTTCTTGCTTTTTAGAGGCAGGTTTTTTGAAGTCGGTTTTTTTTGTTTTTCAAACAATTTTTTAAATAAAAATTTAAATTTTTAATTTACAGCATAGTACAATAAATCACTATTACGGCTGTATGCGTAGGTTATGCCTTTGCTCCAAAGACTTTCTATGTTGTTGCTCAAAACAAAAAAAAACATAGGTATGATTACTCTTTGTAGTCTTTGTCACTGTCTGTCAAATCTGTCAATCCATTCTTTAAATCAGTAAATGCAAAGGAACTTCGTGTTCAGCCGTATGTTCGATATTTTATCGCGATAATAATATAAAAAAATATATTTAGTTAACAAGGTAAAATAAAAAAAACATAATATTATTTTCTTTATTCTTCAAACTTGTGCTATCAAAAAAAAATATAAAACAATTCTCTTCGAAAAAGTTTACCAACCCCATTTCATCGATGAATGAACAATATAAATAAAATTATTAGGCAATTTACACACTAGTGCGACACGTACCAGAATCAAAGATCATCAGTCACTAAACCAATGCTTTTTAATAAAAAGTGAAAGCCATTTATTACCTTTATTGCTCTGTTCACTTCGTTATAGTCATCAAGCTATCGCTGGTCGTAAATTTAGATTCACTCAGTGACTCCCAATAAACGTAATGAAGGTAATCATTGACGAAACCAATAAAATAATAGAAATAAACTTGATATGACCGACATATGGTGAGGCTAATGCGCGGCGAACCCCGTTATTGTCGTCAAACATGCGACAAATAGCTCGACTTGGAACTCGATTTCATATTATCGAGCGTTGATTAAACGGCATTGGTCGCCGGGCCACAATGAAAACAGTCGGCGAGAGCTGCCTACCCCCATCCTCGTTTTGATTCACGATGACCAAAAAGTGAATTCCTGTTTATTATTATTCCATTACGCGTCGCCCCATTTTAAAAAATATGTCAGCAGATGACGAGCGGCGGGATGGGGTCGGCGAGGTCGCGACCCGAGAATATTAATACGAATAGAGAATGTGTTTATATAAAATAATTTTCGTGTTCGACAACTCGCAACACAATGGCGCAGATTTTTTGCTCCGCCAATAAATTGGCAGGATTATCATTTAATGGAGGGCTCATGTTTGCTGGGCTTGTCCCGATTCCCTATGACTGACATGATTTTATTAACACCATATCGGTGTTCGAAACGAGCTGAATAATTTTCACGTGTCAGAGTGTCTTATATAATATTCACGTGGTTTCATTTCGAAAGGTAATGTGCCAATTTAACTTTAGGATGTGAGAATTCAGTTATTAGTTCAATTTGGGAGTTTTAGATAGGCAGTGAGGTAAAATATTCAGAACGTATGCGGGGTTTCTATCGTATGACACATAAGTTTAATTGACTATCAAGTATTCACAAACCTTTCGAACCTTTCGTTTCTAATGGATCAGGTCATCTAATATTCCACCAGATAATTTTAACTTATTACTGAGCGGTTTTATCCAAATCATTGGAAATACGTTACAAATCAAGAATAAAAAATATGCTATCCATTTGTTGATTTGCTGAATAAAAAATAGGGTGCCATAGGAAAAGTTAATCCGCAAAACCGCTACTTTCGTTTTTACAAAAAATCTACCGAATTCTGTGTCAATTAATATTACGACAATTTTATTTCGACTAGGGTAATTCCAGCTAATCCGCTCCGAATAAAAATAATTTCCTCAAATCTTTTGATGGCGTTGAAATTTTTTGCGTTGTCATAAACATTTTGTATGCGCGTCGCGTACAGATCTTATCTGGTGAGTCTCCCCGTGTTTACTCTAAATATTGTGTGGCACAATGACATTACATGACATCTGGAGTACAAATAACGGGAATATCTTTATTCATACGGTGGCGAGCAAACATGCTCCCCTAGTTTGCTCGGCGATGAAAACGTCTGCTTGTCTACTATGATACCACCGAGTATTGTAACAAATTGTCAACAAAGTAATTTTATTATGTATATTCTTAAAATTATGTACTTACCTAGTTTTCAGACGAAATGTTGATTTCCAATAGAAAACTTCTCACGACTTTCCCCCTAAAACTATTGCTATATTTTTTGCCTTGAAGCATAAAAGACTTCCAAAATGAATCTAAGACAGATATTAGAGGATGGAGGAAGCGATTTACAATAAATAACTTTAATATTAAAGCCTCCCTCATATTGATATCGATAGCAGAGCGCCGTCCCACGAGCCTTCGGCTATTACAGGGGTTACCAACATATTTTTTGTTATAAACTACTTTTTTCATTTAATACTTGCGTAACTAAAGTCAAATTGATCGTACTATATTAGCTATAAAATTATGAGATAGAAACAATTTTGAGACTGAATACATTTAAAAAGTAATTGCATTTTTATCATGTAAAGATACATATTAAACACGTGGAAATGTAAATGACGAGAAAGATTAATTTTGTTTGGGAAATGTACTTTTGGGAAAGGTACTTTTTGGGAAGTGGACATTTCTGGAAATGTACACCGGTGTACATTATGGGAAGTATACATTTTGAACCTGAAGGCAATCACAATCTATCATATAAAATCTAAAAATGCATGTAATATAGGTAGGTACTTTACAATTTTATCTACTTTTAAATTGGTACGGTGTTTGGTTTCATATTATTTTGCACTCATAAAACCAAGTCTATTTATTCACCAGAAGCAAACTTATTTTAATCCAATTCTTACACCAAAAGTAGCCCACCCCTGGTTTCGCAAAAAATGATAAAACAGTCGTAACATGTTGGCAAAGGAGCCACTATTAGTTTTCTTTACAACCTCTGTTGACAAATGTGGCACCCAATTCTGTGTCATCCCCAATATGACATCCCACTGAATAGCTTTTTTATTGTCTGAACGGGGGTTTGTGAGGTTGGTATTTTATTAACCATTTTTTATATTTTTTTAGTCAATGTGAATTTGGTTTTTAAGTAATTTCTCAGCAGGGTTCTTCATTCTGTATGCCTAATGAGCTATCACAGTTAAAGTAATTTAGATGAAAGTGAAAGTGAAATAAGCTTTATTCAAATAAACTTAATTATTAAGCACTTTTGAATCGTCTATATTTTCCTACCACCCGTTCCAGACTTTTTTAGCTGACAAGAAGAACGGGCGCAAGAAACTTATCTAGCTGTAACAGCCATAAGTAACGATATTTACAAACTTGAATATATCTTTACCAGATAATTACAACAGGGTGATTATATTACTTCAACAAAGTTCTTATATTAGCAAGTTATGTGTTACATCATTTCCACGCATTTTGATCTTAAGGATAATCGTCAACTTTATAATAACCTTTACCCATGAGCGTTTTTTTAACATGGTTTTTAAATTCATGCAAAGGAAGATCAATCACTTGTTGTGGAACTTTATTAATAAAGGCTATGCCTTTCCCCATAAATGAACCTCTCGTTTTTGCAAACCTAAATCTTGGAACGGCAAGTTTATCTTTATTTCTTGTATTAAACTGGTGAATGTTGCTGTTCTTAAGTAAATTCAGGCAGATATAAAGTTATTAACATGAATAATGTAACATGAATAATAAAATCTATAACTTTATTCAACAAAGAAATATGACGCTCATAACAAAAGCTCCATCTAACGGAATGTCCGAATCTAACACAATTAAGACATAAATCATCGAAAGAGCCGCATTGTGTCTGAAGGACGTTATGACGGCTCGGGTTCGATTCCGGGTCGAATCACTCTTGCCCTAGTAGCCATTAGGAACGGTCACCAATTTATCATTACGGCAATTTTTGCAATAATTGTACGCCTTTTGTATGGTTTTGTGGTGAAAGTTGCTCAGCTTCGTCGACAGTTTAACTGTATGTTTGTTAAGTGTTGTTTATTATGTTTATTATAAAATTATTGTCATTAACTCGAAAACGTTTACAATCAAAACAGTAACAATACCTAGTAGATAAAATGTAACGTTTACATAAAATTTTCTTTCACGTTATTTTTATGACTGGTCTAGAAAAATATATGGTCTACATGTTTCTGCGAAACCTATTTCAACCACCAGTCCTTCACAAATTTAGGTCGTAAATGCTTTGATTTATTTACACATGTTTCCATGTAATAAGTTTGTGAAGTAACCAATAAATTCATTTATTTATTTATTTATGGATCACTGCATGTGGACGCCTTCTGATCCATCTAGGGGACGTAAAAATATAAGTCACTTCTTTATTTAAGAATTTTATGGCTTGATCTACGAGAAAATTATATTTGGAACAGAGTTTCAAGTAGGTATATATGTATATACCATTAGTTTATTTATTATAAATTTAATTAAATATTGTATTAGTGATCACTTGTTTCTTCCGACCGTTCTTCTTGTCAGCTAAAAAAGTAGGAAAATATTATCCATTTGAAGGCAGTTCATTTCAAGTTTACTTATTTGAATAAAAATGTTCGGCTTTGACTTTGAGTACTTGCTACACTCAAATTCAAACTCAACTCAATATCTAAACGAACTAAATAAATAAAGTAGAGCAACATCTTATACACAGAGTAGTGGTCATCGGTCCACCCACACACAAAGACGCGTGGGTGCAAAGATTATTCCCATTCAATTGAGCGGCATTGTGCGCGTGCGCATGCCACTTCCAGCGGCACCTCTTAATTACTCGCAGCTGCTGACCCGTCCATCTGCACTCATCACCACCTACGCTGCTTACAGGGTGCTACTGTGGCGTCATAACTGTTAATAACAGACATTAAGTTATTGTATTGTTTCAAAGATTAACAGTTTTACTAGTATAGTTTGCAATACTGGTGCTGGCGACGTCTCCGAATCCCGTGGATAGCACGAAGAACCAATGAATCTATCCTGTAAGAACTGAAGCTCGAAAGTCAGAACCACCTTTCCTCTGTCTGTCTGCAACGAATTCTAAGATATTTTGACCACATCGCGCGTAGAGATACCGACAACATAAAAGCGGCTCATCGTAACAGGCAAGATAGAAGGGAAAAGACCAAGAGGCAGAAGCCCAAAACGTTGGTCAGACCAGGTGTGCAAAAATCTGGACATGCCGGTGAGCTGTATCAAGCCGAAGACCGCGACAGGTGGAAACAACTCGTGCGAGAAGTCCTTGCAAAGAGTCACGATCCTCAACCATAAGGGAACGACTGAGGGGGAGGAGTTTGCAATATTGGCCTTATGTTGTCACTCAGATATGTGCCACTGGGTACGTATCAGAATGTCTAAAGTTAGAATGTCTAATCTTAAAATGGCAAAGTTCAAAATGTCAAAAATTTGAATGCCTAACGATTAAAATGTCGAAAGTTCAAAATGTCAAAAACGAAAATGTCAAGCGGTCAGATAGTCCAAACTAAAAATGTCTCAGTTCAAATGATCAAAACTTAAAATGTTTAATAGTCAAAATACATATAATGACGTAAAGAATTTACTTATGCCTTTCTTTCATTTAGGTACCTAATTAATTAGGTAAAATAAAGGCATGTTAACCTGTGTCTCCGCCGCACATCACCATAGCCACGCCGCTTCCTGATTCGGTAGCCGGTGCCAGTCACTAATTAAGTAGCCGCCGAACAAAATCCACCAATTGAGTTTGAAATAGATTTTTTTCTGGCGCTTCGCCGGCTGCTGCCGCGGCACGCTCGCTTCGCTCGCTCGGCTCGCGCGCTGGGTTCATGTCAACCTAACATGCTCGTCGCTACGCTCCTCGCATCTATCTCGTGACCTATGGTCTACGGTTTCTAAGTCCCAGTAGACTAGTTTAGGCTCATTTCCGGCAGCTAAATTTGCTATAAAGCATTTCAGGCGAAGCCCAAAGACCTCCACAGACTCAATTAACCTCAAAGAAAGCGATTCGTTTTAAGATCCAACCCATTTCAAATAAATCATTGTGAACTTTAGACTTAATGACCATTGATATTTCAACTCGTCAAGTATTTGATACGTTTGATACTTTGAATTTTGCTATTTTGAAGTTAAACATAATGATTTTCGACATTTTAAACCATTTGAATTTTGATTTTTGACATTTTGAACTTTGCCATTTTAAGTTTAGACATTCTAACTTTAGACATTCTGATAGGTACCCGTGCCACTTCCTACGCTGCCTACAGGGTACTATTGAGACGTCTGAACTGTTATTATCAGATATAATCATATTATCTATTTTAAGTCAGTTATAGCACAGTTAATTGGCCTATCTCGTGTCACTCATCGATATCTGATGGGTAAAATAACTCAGACCTCCTTTAGCATCATTGCTTTTACAATGCCAGGCATTTAATTAATGAATTATAGATTATGTTATTCGTTCATAACATAACCCAACAGTTTTTGTTTTATAGAAACTTACCCAATACACAAGAACAATAATGTTAAATAGAATAACTATTGGTAGGTACACATCCCGACTTATTTACTTAGAGCTATTACCTAGAGCTTTTCAGCTTTCTGAAAATTTTATTTTCGGGAATTTTACCTAAATAAAAATGATTGGTATAAAATATTGCACATCCTATAGTTCGCAATAAGCATGACACGTTTCGTTGATCTGTGTAATGTAAGGTGAGAGTGTCCAGTGACAATGGGACATCGGTTTTGAGTGGCCAGACGTCCAGCAAATCTCATTTGAGGATTTATCATTAACCGTATTTCGTCCACCCTCATATTGTTATACGGCAAGCCTATTAAGGGGTATAAATTTTATTTCCGTCTATTGTTATGGTTTGCGGATGTTTATTTTCTGTATGTTTATTCAGCAATAGCCAACTGTATAAACTGTTTCATAAGTTGACATAATAATTTTGGCTGGCTTCACGTGAAAGTAACAATTTTGGTTGTAGATTATTTTTTAGCTATTTATAGAATATAAATTGATCCTATGCTATAAAGGTAGAAAAAGACCAGCATTGCATTTATCTGAACTACTACGCAACTAGCCCTAATCATGAATCCCATCGACGACGTTAGCTCTTGTCTTAATTCGATGACGCGTAATTTACGACTCTGTGGTCCACACACCACCCATAAATAATGCTTGTTTAAGAGCTACGTAGACTCCACTCATGTCAAATTTCACATAAATAATGACGTATATCCTGGAGACAGATCTTATCGCTTATACAAAGGCAAGTTGTAAACAAAAGCCTCACACTAATGACTGAATGGGCCGTCGTAAAACCACGATATTTACGCACGATTCTTTCAGCTCACCTTTTGAAAGGCTTTATAACTCGCACGGGAGATCTTCCCGATCCCCGGACGCCTGCGCCATTCGTGGCGCTATATCTGATTTATTCATACCACCCAAAACACATGAGCGGTTTTTCGGATATAGTCGGTTACATTTTTTCCCCTGAACGCTACCCGTTTCCACTATGAAGCTTTCTGTGAACGTCAACACGTTAGATTTTTTATTCGATTCACTTTAGAAATGATTTACGCTTTGAATGGATCAGGACATTGCGGAAATTTAGTTTAAGATCTCCATTTATATACAGCGGTAGCATAGAAAGTTGTACAATAATGTAACAACACTAAAATTACGAAAACTTTTCACAAATTCTCTTGATAGTTTAGACGAGCTGCACAACACAGTCGATTAACAATGACATAAAAGTGCAGATATCGGGTTGCAATTAAAACTATCGACCGACACTCGTTAAGCGGAGAACAACAGCAGATGTGTTCGATCGACCCTTCGAGCCTCCCACCCTTGTCCGCAATTAGCCACCTATTGCTGTCACCGAATTCTAATATCGAAATGTTTCCACGCAGTGTTTTCTCAACAGGACCAAGGATACGGAGGCAACGGTTTGGGGGGTCTATTTCAGGATTTAAGCTCTCGAATAGGCACCGATAACGGCTACAATATTTATTGTCAACCGACGTCCGTCATTAAGATAGTGTCAAAAGTCTGTGGCACGCACACGGGCATCGTCCGTGCAGGCGGACGGAGCACTCATAATTATTACTAATGCCTTAAATATGTCAAAACAGGAATCCAGGTAAAAAGGCGTAATTTACGCGCGGCCGATAGTGATTTGGCAGTTGGCGCCGAGTCGCTCGGGCTCACATCGCGAGGCGCCGAGTTTTTGTCAACCATTGTCTTTGATATAAATTTTAAATAGGAAATGTCCCTTTTTATGGAGATCTAGTTTACGGCGCTGACAATGAAGGCATAAATCTAACGAGTGTGTCACTATACCTTACCGATGATCGATCGATAAACATTATTTATGTACTTCCGTCGTGTAGGTAGACACGATTGGATAGCCCGACGTGAATAAATTCGTAATAAGGATTGAATAACGAGTCACCTCACCTATTATACGTGGGAAATAAAAGTTCTAGATTCCATCACAGTTAAATTGAACATTTTGACGGTAAGTCTTGCTTTAGGCAGTACATGAACTGATTATAAATTATACCTCCTACAATACATTTGAATGTCGACTACTGTCGCGTATTGCTTCAGATTAAATTATTTTACGAACGACAGCATTATTTATTGATCAAGTTGGTTATTTCTGCTTAATTAGAACATGTTCTAGTTTGGCAAAATAATAAACTCACAAATAGAAACAAATCATGAGTATTTTTGACAAATAAACATCAACACTCTGTACAAAATATGATTCGCCCAAAGTCAAAATTACAGTTCTAGATTACACGTGCAGTGAATATTATTATAATAAGACCCTAAACTACATCTAAACATGATGTTAAAGGTTCTTTTAACAGACCACTTAGTTTCCTTATATAATCAAAACACACGTCACACTGGTTTGGTGTATCGTAGTTGGTAATTGGTTAAGTTTATGATGTAATGAATGATGCGGTGAGCGAAGCCAAGCTCGATTAAAATATGACCCTGTTTTCATTAAAGAAAGTACGAAATAAAAGTATTTTTTTCAACCACTCTTCACGTAAATGTATGAGATCGTTATGTCCATATTCACGTTATGGGAATAACGAAAATTTGAATTTTACTTTAGCCTTTTATCGCTATTTGTCGTTTTGAGACTTTCTAATCAGTGAGCCTAACTTGCAAAACGTCTATAAAGCAAATACGTCTCTTGTGTTTATCAAATCGGTTAGAAGCTCACAGTGTAACTTTTAGAACAAAGTAAAATTACAGCTGAATTCTATACGTAAGTACAGTACCCTTAGCACGAACAGCTATCGAGAAAAAAAACGCGCGTAAAATTACTCGATAGACAATTCTCTATGGAAAATTTCATTTCGCTTATCGGCGATAGATGGCGCTGTACAAATTTCCAATACAAAATTTATCTATCGAATGATTTTACGCGCGTTATTTTTTTCGATAGCTATTCGAGCTAAGGGTACAGACCTCAAACTTAATGGGGGGATGTCACAAAATTTATCCCGCTTGGTGGCGCTACTGCTGCTGGAGACCTTTGTATGGGCATTTACCCCCGATTATCCAATTTATTGTAAATTATATCAATAATGGTTGATACGAATAAATAATTATTATGGACGTCGGATAGTAAATGAATTAAAAATTGAAGAAAACCAAAATCTGTTGGAAGAAAAATTGATATTTACGAAAATTCGCTTTCAACATCCAAAAATTGATAGCAAACACATACAAACAACAAAATGACAAGTCTACATCTACACTAGCGCCAAGTTGGCGGTAGTGTGCCGACTGGTGGACGATTTGTAAATTAGCAAAATAATCCTGCCATTATGTGAGGGAAGATTATTATAATAATCGATAACAAAGGTTGTCAGCAGGATGCGCGGACGCAATCAACGCGCCTCCACGAGCCTGATTAACGACAATAACTCGGCGACGATACCAACTTGACCACGTTTATTTTTACTACAGACCCTTTCCAGTGGATCTCTAATGAATACGGTTTATCTTCGAGTTTATATAAAAAATAAATCGCTTTTAACTGAAGAATCACGCCTTAAAAAAGAAACGCTTATTAAAATTTATTTCTTTCTCTCCTCGCGGCACTGTCGTGTACACAGCCTCGAATAAAATTAAAAAGTCGAGAATTCTTATTTATTTTAATACAATAAACCGCAATCGCTGAATAAAGATAAATAAAAAGCAATAAAAAATAAAATCGCATTAGCAATAAACAAAATACTTCAACGGATGTGGGTAGCGCGGACACGCACAGGGAAACGCGTAGAGTCGCACTTCGAGTCCGAAATTGTATTAGATATTTTTTCCTGAAATGTCAAGTTAATAATATTGACATGTATTTTTTTTTTGCTTCAATCAAAAACACATGATAAAATACAATTAAAATAACTTTAAAACCGAATGACATATTTACATCCATTTTTACTTCCTTTAAATTTTGTTACAAGTACTCGCAATATAAAGGAGTAGAATGAAGTTACTGACCTGGATAATAGACGGTGTGTCTGTTATCTACTGACAAAACCATACAAAATGAGTAAGGTAAGTGTTATTTGTAGAGATAACACCAAATGACTCTTTCCACAGAGTATTGTAATTTTTGTGATCATTAAAAAATCTTTTGAAAACATGTGGTTAATTTTATTATGATTGAATTTTAATTTACCATATATTATATAACATAATTTGGTTAGTCTCGAATTGAATCTTATGTATTTCAATTCAGTTTTATCCAAGTTTCAATCAATTTATTTCAGACGCACCTATTTACTTATTTGCCCACCGATACTTTTCCCAATAACATCAGCACCATCATCATCTTGATCTTATCACAATTCATTTGAGGGTTGACGTGCGTGGCATGTCTTCTGTCACATGAACGAGTACCCTTTCTAGTAATAAATAAATTTTTAATAAATCCTTTCAGCAATGTATATTTATTTATCTTACAAGTATTGTGTGAGAATCTCCACAGTAGTGCTTTAGCCGATTGTCGCGAGTGCTACCCTGCCGGCGTTTTCTTAATTGTGCCGAAATATTTATTTGATTGCGAACTTTGTAGCACAGGCGTGCAACCGAAATGGTCATCGGTATTTGCGACCCGGCCACAATGGCCACTGGCGGGATGAACAAAACATTGTACTATAAAGTCTATGCAACACTTAACAGATACGTAGATGCTACTAATTAAGACTTGTTGTTGGATCAAAGACATATTTCCTGGGGATCTATACTCTTAGATGTAGTCAGAACAGAAGAGACTTAAACAGTCTTTTGATGCATATTTTTGGGGTAAGTATCTTCACAGTTAAACTTCATTCAATTTATCCACAAATAAAAACGAAGTTGCATAATTAATTGACTAAGTAGCTGTATAATAGAGTGGAAGTGTCGTTAAAGGCATACCAAATTATGCATCATTAGCACGATTCCAACATAAATCATAAATGAAACAAAAGGCTTTGTTACATTCATTCACGTGAACTATTATCATACGCGTCGAATTATGCAGAGCCTGGACGCAATCAATTAGGACAATCACAGTTGCATGCATATTCGAAAACGTTCCCTTCATTCAAATCGAGTCGGCGACGCGACGCCGGCCGTCCCTCATGTCGACGTCCTATCAGCCATCTAAATGGGCCACAATATCGATACATACCGAGCACTAGCCTAGCATCGTTCGGATCATTCGCCGAGCAAGAGATGAAATAAAGTATGAAACTAGCCGCTCGATCCGGCGAATACAACTGTATGGTGCCCGAGCCAACAATCGAGATGCGAGTCCCGATAACGATGTCAACTAGCGAAGCCTGTCCTCGCCGTTCCCATGATTTGCGATGCCGTTCTAATCGTTATAATTACGACCTATCCATCAAACAGACGTATGATAAACATGCGACTAGGAAATCCAGCCGAGAAATGGCAATCGATATCAATCTTCGGCCGAAGACGTTCTCAGTTGAAATACACCAGAGATCATTTTTGCGGGTGACGTGTTTATGAGCGTTCGGCATTAAATTCTCTTTGATCTCACCTAGTACGTCGCGTCTCGTTGAGGAACTCTCAATACTGGAAATGCAGACTCTCTGGTGGGTTGCATATTTTTATTAGACTCTTTGGAGTACTTATGTTAATAACATCTGATGGTCCTAACAAAGCTGAGTAATTGTCGTGGCGCGGCGCGTCGTAAAACAGTGCATATTGACGGAATATAGAGAGGCCGGCACACAGTGCTTAATGACATTAATCACATTGATTTATTGTGGTTCCGAGTTATTACAGGCCGGGAAGCTGCACGTGTGTGCGTGCGTGCCCGCGTTTGCTCCTTGTGTACACGTAATGTGTTATATACAGCGTGTTGTGATACACCTGAGCATACGTTGCAATCATTTCGATAGTATCCTGGAAGTAAAACACTTGAACAAGTGGCTCTGTGAGCTTTATAAAATGGATGAAATATTTTTTTGTCACAGTTATTTAAACTGAATAATTCGCACCACAATACAACATTATAAATAATTAATTTAAGCAATTCATAAATTATAGTTCTACGCATTCTTTTCTATAAAATGACAAATTGGAGCAAAAGTTACTAATTTAATTAGATCTTTTTTCTTTCATTATTTCTTTAGCTTATGTCATCGTTTTCACCGCAGTTTAAGTAGGTACTTCTCAAATAATTTTGGTTCAAAATCAAACCAATTTATTTATTATTACTAACCAGCTTCCACCCACGACTTCATCCGCGTGGACATTCCGAAAAACCAAAGAGACCCTTTTACCGGGATAAAACTATATTTGTGTGCCAAATTACATTCAAAATTCCAAAGCCGTTTTTGCGTGATTGAGTAACAAACATCCAAACATCGTAACTTTCACATTTATAAAATTAAGTAGGATAATTCATCATCAAATTAACTGAGCAAAGTAGATCGCCCTATATATCATAGGTGTCGTTCACGGACGTCCCGTGTGTGTGTGCGCGGCATTAGGCAACAATTTACGCTGTTTGCGGCGTGTTAATATTGATTGGCCCGCTTTATTTCGACTCGCACAAATCTATCCACCAAACTCGGTTAGTGCTATCTTTAATGCCAAATATGTTGAATTAACTATACCTTGTTATGAATATGTAGGACAAAGAAGGTTTGAAATTCTAAAGCTGTTAAAAAGAATGATTTCACAATAATAGTTAATTTAATTTTTAAGATTAACTTTAATAAATTTAAACTTCTGTCATCACTGATAGAAGTTTAAACTTACTAAAGTTTTGAACTGTTAAAACTTTAGAAAGTTTTAGTAAGCTTAAAGTAACTGTACTTAATTCAAAAGATTTATCTAGCTTTTACCATTTAACCATAATAAGAGCATAAAAGTCGTGGACAAATATGACAAATTTAAAAGATATAAAATAATAGCAAAACAGGACAATAGAGCAATTTATTATGATAAGTACGTACATGGACAGAATCGGTTACTATTAGATTCATGACACGACGGCCGGTTAGTACAGTCGACACAAATGGAGGATTTCAAATCACGAGAACGCTGCAAGAATGTATCTTGTGACATAGAAAATTTTATACAAACGTAACCTGCAAGTAAATTGAACTGTTGATATTGTGATCCAAAGGTAGGTAAGTAGTTTACTTATGCAACCTGATTGATTTTATATTAAAGTAAAGACATGAATAGAATAGAATAATTTTATTTTGCTAGGAACATGGTTACAAAGTTGTCGTTATAATAATATGGCCAACATGTTTCGCTGAATATACAGCATGCAAAATTATACAAAATGAAGAATAATTTAATTAATAATGGGAAAATAATAGGTAAGTATCAAAAATAGCTAATTAATATTCGATATGGTATTAGATATAAAAAAATGTCAATATCACTATAAATTACAAAAGATTCAAATCGTATGTCATTAAGTAAAATAATATAGAAAATGTCATGAAAACTAAAATTACAAAAAATTCAAATCATATTATTATCACACAATATGTTTAAGATAAATCAGCAGTCAAAAAGATAAAGCAACAGTCAATAGTTTTGATTCATATATTCTTTCTAAAAATTTGAAAATCTTTGTGTTTGTTATGTTTAAAATCCTTTCTTTTTATTTCATACTCATTTGTCACATGAAAATTTACAGCAAATACGTGTTTAAGTTCAATTTTTGAAATTGAAAAAGAATCCGCACATTTGGTTGTATAAATTTTTTTCACATGGAAATTTCAGGGAAATAATTCTCCGGTTCCAGAGGCCCTATTACAAAAGAATCATGATAGTCGGACGCAACTAGTCGTTCAATTTACTTGATATTGAACCTTATTTGTGAGTCAATAGTGCCACGGAGTGGGACGAACATCGTAAGCTTACCGCGATGCTTTTTTAACCGACTTCAAAAAAAAGGAGGTTACATAATTTTGTTAGAAGATAAACTTATTTCAAGTATTTTTCCAGAAAAACAGTAACTCAAATAACACATCACTTTGCTGCATGCTTGCCTTATGCTTGCTTGTATGCTGCGTGCTTGCTTGTATGCTGCATATTTATTTTCGTTTCTTGCATGCTGCATGCTGCATGTTGCATGCAAGCGATTTCGGAAAACTAAAATTCGTACAGAGAAATTTCGAATTTAAGATAGGTAACCGCTTGATATTTTAGTCCTAGGGATCGTCGCCCGAATTGTACGATATTAATTTCAAATGGAAACCTCCACACGTTCCAAAAAAAATTCATACGCACTATAATTTTCCACTATTTTTTCATTGTTCTTTGTTTCTTTTGAGATACTTAACTTCAAAAATATGGTTAAACAATATAAAAACTAAAAATATACCCGATCATGCTCACGATAAGAAACGAACAAGAAAATCGCAGCACCTAAGTAGGGTATGATGGACATTGTCTTCCTAATTATAATGTCGAAATGATCGAAGCCACTCGAAGAAATTGTACGTGAGACCATCATGGGGCACGTCTTTAACCGAGCAAGCGTTTAGTGCATAGCAATAGGGTTCATTATAATTTCATAATGCAAGCTTGTCAACGTAAATAATAAGCAAAATTTATGTTACGAGGTTCTCACCGTTCGATGTAGGCGCGAAGAATGCCTAATAGGATGTTATTTAGTTTTATAGCGAGTAGACTTGGAGACATTGTTCGAAAACATCACAAAGGATCAAACTACGGAAAGAAGAAGTAGAAAAATCTTATTTATTAATTATTTATTTATTTATTGGTTCTGTACACACGAACAATTACAAACAAAAAGAAATGGACAGAAGAATTGTACAAGGGCACAACTTATTTCACATTGAAATTTCTTCCAGCAGGCCTTCTTAGTATTTTTTAGAAATATCATTGACATTCAATTCCTTGCCAATTGCCTATCTTCACAGGGTATATTTTATATTTTAGACTTAACTATAATACCGACACATGTTATGAAAATTGGGTGGATCTTAACAAAAAAGCGACATAATATCATAAAGAGAATAGCAATCAAAATGAAAATTTCATTAAAATGACATGAATGGTTACGGCCCCTGGTGTACGTACTTGGCACTGCACAACTCATATTCATTTGTGGACGTGGTTATAAATTCAATTAAGGCTCGTACCTAGCTATAAAACTGTGGGCATATTTAACTCCGACACGAATTCATTTTCTTATTTGCATAAATGGCTGTTTAAAATATTTTATGGTCTTTCGACCACATAATATGTATATGTGCTTTTCCAATTACCTATTTAACGAAAGTAAAAAATTGATACGAAATGGCGGAGAAGTAGATTTTTGAGGTAACTATCCAATTATTTTACCATTAAACACTTCAAAATGGGAAAAAAGGTGGTATCTTACGCGATCTTGCTTATTTATGTATGGGCTCTTTTATACATGGCATAAGTAATCGAATCGTTATAAATTTAAATGCTCAATAAAGTTTTCATATTTAAGTTTAGGTAAACAGATCTATTTTATCTCGTGCAAAAATTAAAAGCCTCACTTAAGAGGATTGTCAACCACGTGGTCTCCATACAAACGGCGATAACGTTTCCCACCCTCTAAACCTTAACCTATAGTAATAAATTTTTGGTTTTTTTTTGAAATGCCTAAATACTAGGGCTGTACGTTTTGATTTTTTAACCTCTAAACCTTAACCTACAGCAATGAATTTTTGGTATGTTTTTGAAATGCCTAAAAACTAGGGCTGTACGTTTTGATTTTTTAAATATCTATAATAGATTTCGAAATATTTGCATTTTAGTGATTTCATACAAAACACAGAAGTGCCAATATTTTCATTGATTTATTTAATAGCAAACTAAGAACTTACAAATCATATGCCAAAAAAGTTATGTGTGTAATAAGAATCATACATTAATTATTAAGAAATTGTACTTACCTACCGTTTAATTTAATTCTTTAAATTTCTGAGTTTTTATTATTGTTATTACTGAAATCTTTAAATTTTGGTTAGGAAGTTGCTAATTTTTCTCTCATTGTAGTTTTTTTTCTCTTAAGTTAAATTCATTATAGTCTTCGCTATGTAATTCTCATCGTTGGAAACTGTTTTGGCTAATGATCTAGTCATAGTTATTATACCTACCTGTATTATAAGAGCCGTATGTTTCTTTAATAAGCAAAAAAAATAAAAATTAATCAATATACGCGCTGTAATCCGTAAAAAGTGATTTATTTCTACTCTATTTGTTTATTTCAGATGAATGAAAAATAAGCAAATCCTAATCCTAAGTAAATAAGATAAAAAAGCTTTTACATTAACAGTACAGAGACAACAACTTTGCAAATCAGCAAAATAGAATCAGTGCAAAAAACAATAGACGACAACACGCAAATATATCTTGTAGCACATTGAAATTAATGTTGATAAATATACAAACGGAATGGGTGTGCGGCCGAGACCGGAAGCAAGAACATCCATCATGTCTCCCGCTGGATAAAAACGCTCGTTAGCCTACCCCCCTACCAAGCTACCTGCCCCTCTATTAATGTTCCACTCAAGTACCTCTATTACTGCTGTCGTTTATTATATCCATTTTGGCAAATTGTCTGATCTCGCGTCGCGTAATTAAGAGGATCTTTGCGTCTTGGTGTGAATTGGGGTCTCGTTATGAAGGGAAGATTTAATAGTGTAGCACTTAATAATATTTCTGGGTCCTAAGTCTTTAATAGGTGAAATTGCTATTAACCCGAAACATAATAATTTAATTTGATAGCAGTACCCAAATAAATAGTTAGAAAGAAGCCAGTTTACTTATACTAATTTTGTTTTAAGATGTTAACCTATGTTAGAGTTTGGATTTTGCCTGGACTATCAAATTGCGTTTGTTGTGGTGGGATAATACGTTCAAAACTTCTACAGGCTAAAGAACTTTAAGGTTATATGAAAGTTCTATTGGCCTTGTATTAACTTCAAGATATTGTTACTAGACTCACAATTGTTTTAAAACTATCCTCTGTCAAAATATGCCTTAATGGCATATTTTGACACATATTTGGCACACACAAAATTTATTGTTACCATTTTCTAAATTACTTTAAAACTGGCTTAAGAATATTTCTCACTAAAAAAATTCTCAGTTTACCCCTTTTTTCAAGAAAAAGGCCGAGATTTTTCCCAACACGTCTCGGCGTATGAAAATTTACACATGCAAAACAATACGTCAACTTTCACTCCCCAAGCTCTCGTGTCTACAAAGAACGGGTAAATATCATAGAGGGTGTAAAGTACCCTCCGGGAAAAGAGGGAGCCTACTTATAACACTATTCGTGCAAATTCTGTTACCGACAATTTTCACTTACTGTGTAATACGAATTTATTTTTAGTTCTTTAATGTATATTTTACTCGTTGCAAAGGTTTGAAGTAGCTTCTTGGGTACTGTAAGGTCATTGTTAATTTCAGTTCAACTTTCTCGCTAAACAATCAAAACTTAAGCGATTTCACATCGTTTAACATAAATGTCTGAAGTAGGTATAATCCTTTCATTTATTAACACGCTTCTATCGACATGACGATACAATTCAATTCGTACTGTGCTAGTCAAGTACCCGAAGAAAATGTCACCAGCCATAAATGAGGCGAACTATTGTTTAATTCCTGGACGATACAATCAAAAATATTTTTCACTTTTACATTATTTCCAATTGACTTGAGTGTATCAGCTTTCTGTGACAGAAACATGTTTATCAGGGGGCACGGCAGTGCCCCCGCCAAGACGGCCGAGTGAAACGAAAGGGCACTACCTAGCTTTTCTCGAAGCGCTTCGTCGTTTTTTTGAACCCTCATTACTTGGGTTGGGATTGTACCAGATAAACAAAGTTTTCAGAATATGATGTCAATAGTAATTAAGTTTCAATTGCATACCTTAATACTTTAGATTTTATTGATATCTTTAAAACCTCGATTTTAGAATAGCTAGTATTACAAAAAAATCTAAAACTTGGAACTTTTACCCCCCAACCCTTTAGACTACGGGATGGAAGTTTGTTTTAGACTTCCGCAAATTTTGATGCTAGAGGTCTGAAAATTAATATAGGGACTCCTTGTTACGATAGAGAGGGGGCTATAAAAAGGCACCCCAAAGGCAAAAGGCAAGAAATACACTCCAAAAGAAGAAAAAATAAATAAACAGAAAAAAAATATGTCATAAGCAACTTACAATAACCCTCTTGCAGTCGGGTAAAAAAAAGTAAAATCCCACCAAAAACATTTTCATGTAAAATGTTGCCAAGACGAGACCATTATGACTCGCACTGTCAAAAAGTTATAAGACCTCACGTAGAGCCAAGCTTCTAACTCTACACGCCTTACCTCTAGAAGTCCTAACTTCACAAACTCTACACCTTAGTCAAAATATGTGGCTGTAGGTTTAGAGTTTGTGAAGTTAGGGCTCGTAAAGTTATAAGCTTGGCATTACTAAGCTTGATAAATAAATAAATAAATTACATAAGGTCTGATAACTTTTTGGCACTGCGAGCCATATATGTTTTCGTCTCGTCTTGGCAACATTTTACACGAAAATGTTTTTAGTGGGATCTAAAACCTAGTTTGTTTAAGACTTTCCAGCTCCGCAAAACCCATTTAAAGAATCCACGGTAATCCGAAATGCATCGTATTAAAATTATTATGAAACCGCGCGGCGATGAGGCGGGATGATACCGGCTTTACACCCCCACACCCCTACTATCGCACGCCACTCGAATGCCTTTTCAGCGTATATCTACATGAAAACTTGGGACTGAGGTTTATGCATAAATTTAACTCGGAATAAATAAGAATGAGGAAACAGCTGTCAAAGTCCCCGTTGGCCAATTTGAATTAGTGTTTTTTCCTGTTGGATGTACAGTGGTGGTTGGGGAGGCAATTCAGGGGGGGTCAGATGTAAGGTTTTAAGGGCACAATATTGTCGTTCTTATGATTAAAATTCTGCAAATCCAATATACTTAGTAAAAACATGCCATTTAGGCATTGTTCTTTTATCAAATATTTTATTGTTAGAGTGAAATATTTCAATTTAAAATTTTGCCTACAATGCAAAAGCATAATTATTAAAGGTTCACACCATACCAACTACAGGAAACTTTGGACATTAACCAGATAAAGTCATTTCAAGAATGCAAGCGTTCTAGAAACTTTATGCAGAAACTGCATTGGTATGTCGAACGACAATTATAACTTCGGCTCCGGACGCGACGGAGCGTTCCGTTGCAACAAATAAAATATGTCCACGAAAACGCGCGAGTGGGACGGCACACAGAAATTTCGTGCACGAGACAAAGATAAGCTTAACCAGCACGAAATTATGAGCGTTTAACTGTTTCTAGCTGTAGAATCTGGCACGGGCGCTTCGCCGGCTCGCCAACGCGCGTTATTTACGAGGGGGGCTGCGCCACCCGCTGCACCCGAGCCGAGATAGTGCCTTCCCCGGAAAAGCGACGCCGCCGCCGCAACTGCCGCGCGACACCATCCTCCGCCCTGCCGGCCAAACCGCAACCTTAACCCTACGCCGTAGAACCCACTTCACCGGCGCACGCACCTCATGCCACCGCAGCACCTCGCTTACACCTCGCGTCTGCTTGTGCAGATTGCTGCCAAGCCGTGCTTAACCGGTACTCAGATTTGACCCCTATCACCGACGCAGTAGGGCGGAAATTTCTCACACTCGTTCGACGTTACATTATAGTGAAGATGTTTGTATTTCTTGTTTATGATAGCATAAAGCTATGGTAGGTAAATTTATGCCGCTACATCGGTGTAGCAGTCTGCTCGAGTGCTACGGCTATGGCACTACGAGGTTGTACGAGTTCGCTCGATACACATTGTTAGCGCTCGTGTCTAACATAAAGGATATCAACTTGCGCACGAAACACTAAGTAGTATGTAATTTAATTGTTTCAATTTTTTTTTTATTTCTCATTTTATCTTAGAGTATCCTATCACTTTATTGAGACTGCATCAACAACTAACCAATTATTTGCACCAACTAAAAAGAACATAAACCTAAAAATTTGCTTTATCGTAACTTTATTTTTATGACAGAAATAAGTTTCATAAAATCAAAATTAATAATATCGCTGGAAAAGTAATAATCTCGTGTGAATAATACACTTCAATCGTTAAGAAAAATATAAATTACTTACTAAAAATTAACAGAAATTACTTAAACAACCATTTACGATATAATGGGTACTAAAGTCTAGTAATCGCTGGCCTTACTTAACAGTAAAAAGTGTCGTTAACAACAAACCTACATAAACTAGAGATGAGAGGGGTCACGTACAATGTCATTTAAGTGAAAATATACGACACAAAGAAAAGAGAAAAATGCGCAAAAACCGTCTGGAGCATTATGCCGCGCGCCGGACCATTACTTTTAATATAAATAAAATAACAAAATATGAGGTGGAGGCCGCTGAGTGCCCCCGGACACTTTTATATTTCAACGGCCGGACACTCGCTACGCAAGATTTATTTTTTAACTTCGCCTAACGCTGACCCTTTGCGATAGTTTGTATAAGGTTCTATTTCAACTTTAAGACTTATGAGCTTAGATATTTTTGTACGTCAGTTGTTCAGGGAGTATAATTATTTCTGTTTTGTGAAGTTTCTCATAATATTAATTCCATCAATCCCATTCTAATCAAGTTATTTGAAATAAATGATTTGTAAATGATGCCAAAATCACAGAGAAAAAAGAAGATCGAAAAAAGTTACACATTTGTTGTCCAATTTAAATTTGTTTCATTTTCAAAAAAATATTTTAGAAAAATTCAAAAGTAAATCCTCCTAAGTATAATTAACTAAATTTACTTGCTACCTACAAAACCTACTTAAATTTTTATTTTTGTTACAATATTATTAACAGATCTCCGTAATAGGTACCTGCGCACGCACACGTCTTCGTTCACGGCCGTTCAAATCCTTTTGACAGCATAACTACTGGGTTGATGCTGTGTCAGCCATATTTTTCTTCTCATTGCAAGACTTCAAAATGTCAACGTCTCAATTTTATAAACATCATAATACCCCCTCGACACGCATGTCAGCCAATTTTAAGATTTTACGTTATTTCGTGCTGGATTTTTTGTAACCATGCATTGGTTACAAAATGTGGTTATTCATAAAAAGAAAAACTTACATACATGATGCCACACCTGAGGCAGATACCAAGAACACCAACTCGATAAGCGAGCCTCCACTAGTGCCGCCACTCAAGAAAATGTTATTAAAACGAAAAAACTATGTTTACTTAAATTCTGAAAAATATAAAAAAAACTAGTATTATTTATAAACTATTTTTGTATGCGTTTTTTTCCTGGTTCAAATGTGTTTGTATGATTAACGCGTAAAGTGGCCACTTTGGGCGTTAATCCCATTAATTTTTACTACGCAAACTTTAAGGCATAAAAAAATAGTTGATAGCTAATAGGTTCTAGTTTTTATATTTTTCATAATTTTATTTTATATAGTTATTTCGTTGTAATGATTTTTTCTTGATTTGCGGCGCTAGTAGACGCGCGATGCACCCTTAATATAAAGAATACGTAAAAATGGGTAAAATTATGAACATTTTGATTGGCAGCTTACAAAAAATCAGAAATAGATTTTCCCGATTCACAGTTACTCCAGTAATAATAAAGTGAATACAAATTAATTATCTGAAGTTCAGTGCTTCACTATTTGTTGATTGCCTGGCTAACCGCCTAACCCTTAAGGTGGAGTCGAATAAACAGCAACAAGGCGTAAAGTCAACGCGACGAGAGAACACCCCGTGTCACACCAGCGCAGTTTCAGCGGAAGAAGAACAAAGACAGATCACGACTTTAATGCCATTAGTATTAAGTTCAAATTTCCGATTAGCCCGAAAACAGTGGCGCTTTCGTGAGTGCGCTGCGTGAGCTTCCGCGATGCGTGCCTTCCTACAACATCCTATCAATCAACGTCCACCTTTAATGACTTAATTCTGACACGCTCCAGAACAACATTCCACGTGATTTCATATGCCAATGCTGCATTGACTCGTTATCTTCCACTCTCATATTCGCCCCTAAGGCCAACATTGTCCAACGGGCGATCGTAAAGCGTCCTAACAAAACAAAGAGCGTAACATACCTATAGAGTTTGCAATAAAACCGCGTGAAAATGGCAATAGCTATTCAGAGGGAGATATTAAAATGCATGGAAATAAATTCGGCGTCGCATTCGGGCGTACGGCTCGGGGGGTGCAGTAAAAATAAACAGCGCCGCCATTAGAACTCACTTCCATATTCAAATTTATGAACGCGAGGCCACCGCCCGCGCCTGCTTCCGCACCCGCTCCCGCTGACGCTCCCGCCATGGCCAGCACACCGGCCATTTTGTGCAATGGCAATAATTTTGACGTTCAATTTAAAAATTTCACCCTCGCTTTACCTATTGCGGATACGGTCCGCAAAAAAATGCTGCCGTTTTTCGCAGGCGCTGTGAATTGTTGGTATGGAACGTATGCGCGTTGGTGAAACGAACTATTATTTATCACGGGCCGACTTTCTATGGGGATAGTGTAATAAATATTACAGTTGAAACACAGGATAACTTTGGTTACTATCTAAGTAGGTAATAATAAATAAGCACGAAATTAGTTTACATTACCACGCCACAGTTGATAGAAATAAGTATACAAGATAAGAAGAAGAAGTATACAATAAGAACAGTAACTTAGACAATCTAAGTATGTGATTTAATAACACCGCTATATAATTAATGGGGAGCAACGTCAGCTAAAACAAACGACTGAACCTTTTCAGCCGAGTAACATTTTATAAGAATAACCAAACAAAATAAACGGAACCAAGAGACGTGCGATGGGACGATGCAGGGCTTTCGCTTGAACAAACAGACGTTTTCAAAAATTTGTATATTTAAATCGAATGTGACTTGTGTTACTGCGCTATTTCTGTATTAACGGCTGATGGATCTGAAATAACACCTCGGTACTGCATTTCAGGGAACTAACATTAATTTATATGGGATTAGGTGTCATCATAAACAGGAATTATTTAGTCAAATGAGGTTAAAAACAACAGAATAACGAGTGACTAATTATTTTTAAAGGTATTATGGGCTATTATAGTTACCCTAAATAGTTTGGGAAGGTTAACTTTGAAAGAACTACATGATTTAAGATTTTTACATGATAGTTAAGTTAGTGAAGTAAATTAACACAAGTAGTAAGATTGATAAATACAATATCATTAAGGTAAGTTATTTACTTGAATGCTTTTTTTATCCTAACTTAAATACTCTTCCAAGAGATTGCCATACAAACAAAAAATCTATAGGAAAAATAATGTTTTTGCTCAGATTTTTTCCTGTTTCGCTATCGTTTAATTGAATGGAGTTGATTGCTTGTTTTTATTTACTTATCAATATCTTTGTTAATCAAGTTTCATTTCCTTAAATTGTAACTTTTTATTTTAATTAAAATCCTAATTGGCACAAAGTTGGCTATATGATACAAAAAAGTCACAGGATTAGACTTACATAAGTCTAACATATAACTAACTTTTAAGGCACAAGAACTTTGCCAATCGGCTTCAACAAAAAAAAAATTCAACAAAAATTCAACTTTCTGTGGGAATTTTAAGTAATAAAAATAAATAAATGACACGATTTTAGAAATTGCATAAGGTATAAATGTTTTTAATTTTCAGAAATTTTAATATCTTTACAAAGTTTGAAAAAATTGCATTTCAATCTTGCAAACTTAATTGCAACATTAGTAACTGTAAATAAAATAATAAGGGTTATAAATACCTGAGGTCCGTGTACCACACCAATTCAAAAGTTTAACGATCACTTATATCTTTTGAGTTTGCACAAATCACCACATAATAATAAATAAATCTGTTTTGATACACTGATTGACACAATATGATTTCTACACTCAAAACTTAATTAATAATACTGAAATTAATTTATTCAATAATGCGACGCGCAACCCGAATCGATGTGTCTGACAGATCACAAATATACTACAAATACCCTCAGCATATTAGGTACTTACGTTCCTTTCTACGAACATGATGATACTATTTCATTTCAATGTGTTTAAAAAATAGGCCGTTAAAGTTTGTTCATTCTAATAAAAAAATCAGATAATAAACAAACTGCCTTTTCATAAGCTACTGTACTGTGCGTAACTATTACACTCAATATGATTATCTTTGACCTTTTAAAAATCTCATTAATAATAACAAAAAACGATCATTCATATAAATATTTCCAATTAAAATTCCAACGGGTTCGTTTCTAAACGTCATCATCCCGAAGTTAAGCTACCTACGGCTATGGTGCGCGTAATCAGGCCCGTAGTTAGCGACCCACTGTGTGACGAATCGCACGACACAAACGCTGTAACTAGATCTACGATTAACTAATTATAATTTTTGTAACGAGCTTCTCAGGAGAAATGTTGAGCTTAAAGTTTCTAAGTTTGGTACGGGTTCCGTGCATTGTTTGAGGTTTTATTTATTTTACAGCCGTCAGGTATTCGACTGTCCATCAGCCATTTTTGATGTCCCCACTGCTGGAGCACAGGCCTTCCTTATGGGTGGTAAGGAGGATGGGCCATAACCCACCACGCGGGCCCGATGCAGTGGGTGTTAACGACTGAAAATGCAGCCGGGACCAACGGCTTAACGTGCCTTCCGGAGCACGGAGGAGCTCGAGGTAATACATTTTTGGTCACCCATCCCATGACCGACCCTTGCGAACGTTGCTTAACTTCCGCAATCGCTGGGCCAGGCGCTAAACCACTGCGCCACCGAGCTCCACCAGGTATTCGACTAGAGTTTTTAAAATCCACAACGAAGAACCCCTGAAGAACTTATGACAAAATATAAATATGTTTGTTTTATTTGAAAGGGATAAACTTGTTTACTGTACCGTGGGTAGATTAAATACAGAATGCCATCACATATCCTAGATACTATTATGTACAGTCATTTAATATCAGTATATTTATATAATAAATTCTACATAATTCTCTATTCAGCAACAACAATACCTGTCAAACTAAAGCGTTCCAAATGAAACGAAAAAAAGCGAACACAGTTTTAAAATTCATCCGCTGATCCCCTAAAAATAGGCCGGGAGCATGTCAATCGCTTTGTATGCTTTAAATTAAATATACGCTATACGTGTGACTGCCTGGCGTCGATATTAATGTGATACAAGCAATTAGTTCGATTCTGCCAGTCATCAGTTCGGAAGCCAAACCGATTGATGAGTCCTTGTTTTTTTCCTTAATTCAATTCCTACGAATTAGCTACCTGAATGATCGGTAGCGTTTATAGATTCATCGAGGTTATGACTTGCAAATAATTCAACATTATTTAAAAAAAATCGAGACAAAGTATTTCCAACAATATATTCAATACTTTTATTTAAAAAAATACTTGAATACCATATGAGTTAAACTTATGATATGAGCCGTATGGTAAACAAACTGTTACTGTAGCATTTAGAATTTGTAAAAGCAGCAGGGGCAGGGGTGTCACTACAGCGCTAACCTTGACCCCATACCCTTCCCAATACAGCTGTGACAACCCTACTTACAGACATAATTATCACCTCCAATACTAATAGTACGCAAATGTTATTTCTATTCTATAATAATTTTATTTTCAACAACGTTTTACTCGTATTACCATAAAAAAAATAGTACACTACGAATTTTAATACAAATTGATATCACCTAGTTTTTATGGGACCCTGCTTAAAAGGCCAAGACGTAACCAATTCTGTGACGTAACTCAGTAATGGAGGCAATGGTGGGTTGACAGTTGACAAAATATGTAACTTATCAAAATCATCAAACAAATACAGATAAGGGTATGATGAGGCTGACATACCTAAAATAGGTAAAAGCCTCTAAATAAAAATAGATAAAAAAAAAAAAAAAACAAACAAATACAATACTTACATTCAAAAATGTCGATTAATTCGATCATATCCGCGTTAAAAATAGCTGAGTGAGTAAAGCACAACAGTTATAAATTAAACTTAAACTCGGTTTAATTAACTTCGGGTCTTCGGTCGTTTTTGCCTCAGTTCCTGCATATTCATAGTCAGCTCTCGATCACTCACGCTGCGTTCACCGGAATATACATAATATAATCACGATCTTATCCCACTGGGGTTGAGTTTGAGTAACACAAGTATTTTAAACGACACTTGTCATAACAAATTAAGATTATCGTCGATTTTGAACCAAATTTTTAGGCCGCGTTCCGAATCACGCTGATAGCGCTGTTAGCGCGGATCCGACCAAATTAAATAGTCACAAAATATTACACAAAAAGGGTATTTGTGGACCTACTTCATTTAATGGATTATACGCTAACAGTGCTGTTGGCGTGATTCGGAACGCGGCCTTAGTAAAATGCACTAATGTGACAGCTTATCAGCTGTCGGTCTATACATAGTATAAATTCCTCAAATCTATTGCTTCAGTTTGTTAAGTATTGGATTCGCCAAGTTTCGCTTCCAAAATCATAAGTGAAGTTTTGACCATCACGCCACGGTAATAATGTTTCCAAACATTTGATTTTTGTATTATTTACCTATGCATGTGGTTTTCAATTATTTTTCCCTAAATTAAAATAGTGGTTTAGTAAGAAAGGTACAGTCGGATTTACTGTACCTACTTAGTACTTTGTCACACCAACCATAAATGTAATAATAAATGTTATAGAATAAGACACCGAATTTAAGGCGCTGTAGGTAGTGAAACTAGCGCCGCCACTACATTTATTTTGGTTACTCGTAAACCAAGTCAATATTTTAAAAAAAAAGCTCATGTAATAATTTCTTAAATTGTCTCTAATATTTTTTGAATAGCTCTTCAACAGTTTTCATTCTTTCTGTAAGTTTTAAAATCCATTTTAGCTCAAAGTGACCACTTTTGGCAATTATGGATTTTAAAACTTACCTATAGAACGAATGATAACTGTTGAAGAGTTATTCAAAAAATATTAGAGACAATTTAAGAGATTATTACTTGAGCTTTTTTTAAATATTGACTTGATTTACGAGTAATAAAAATAAATGTAGTGGCGGCGCTAGTTTCACGCGCCTTAAGCAGGATTCTGCTTAAATTTGGCGCGACATGGTACTAAGTGATTGTGTTCAGCTTTTCGTACCTGATCAGCATAGACGCCGACCATTAATGTTTGCAATGAAAATGTTTTCTTTCGTTTTTCCGAGCATCATAAAACTTAATGTTATATAGGTAGGTATACTCTGTTTGGGTTTATAAGGAAAATGACTTGTGTTATTGGCACTGACATCAAAACGTGCAATGTTTTAAGGAACATTAGTCGTGGGCAGATCGGTGAATGAATAATAATAAGAGCTCTATATGTAAAGATAAAATTGACAAATATGTATGCGGGAAATCAATAGGAATGTACTAGGATATACCACCACATTAGGATAATCAAATGTTTTGATTTTCAATTTTTTCCTATAGCGAAAAGATATATTACTGTAATGTAGGTATAATAGTAGAGAGCTAGGCTATGGTTTTAAAGGTCTTAGGTTCGAATCCTGTTGGGACATGACCCTGCCACTACCTAAGCCACATGGAAGTTACTTTACACATTTTATAAAAACATATGTTTAATCCTCGAAGAAGTTGAAGTTGGTCTGTGAAAATATTTTCACAAACTATCGCCCCAAAAATTTGTTTTTTTTTATTTCCAAAACACTAGAATTCAATACATTTCAAAGACTAGCATTACTTAAATAATAACGTTTTTTTCTAATGTTCAATCATCCTAAGGTTATTTTAAATGCAAACACTGCTTGATATATTACCATAGGTGTATGGCGTAATTACAAGAAGTCAAAATACGCGATACGGTACCCTAATTTCCCAGTGACCTACTCGCACTTGACCGCTTTTTTTATTGATGTTGGAATGGAAGAGTCATAGTTGTCGGATTCAAAAGTTTTGGCGTTTTACCAAGATCTGTTACATGCTTGTTTTAAAAAACTTGATTTTTCATTTAATTCGAAATCAAACTTAAAAAAAATGTTTCCGTATACATTATGATAATATGCTTATTACAAACAAAAAAGAATACAAAACCTAAAACACCAATAGGTAGGTAGGTAAATATTGTTAAAATATCATAATTTTTGATAGCGTTAAATTTAAAAATTTGATTGACCAAAATTTATAAGTATGAAAAAATTAAACTCATTATGACGTAGCATAAATAAAAAAATATGAAATCGAATTTTCTTATGATTCTGAAATTAACTATCTATATTTGTGTGTAATGAAATTAATATTAAATCACAGAATACATAATAGTACAAGTATAGTTTAAGGACTGAAAATTTATACAATCAACATGTGATTTAGGGTGATGTCTTAAATAATTATCTATGAAAAAAGACAGGATTGCGCGTTACCAAATCAATTCCTCAATCCTACTTTAGAAATAATAAAGGAGGTCACTGATTAATAATAATTTATTGTTTTAAAAATATATTTATAAGTAATATTTTTTATTAGAATGATCTAATAAAAATCCGAGATCAATAAATGCATATCTATATATTACAATTAGTTAAAATCTTCTTGTTACTTACAAACAATACTTATTCAAACAACATTTAATACAAAAGCTGAAATAAATCAATTAATGCCATTTTATTCTCCAAGACTAGTAAAATAACCTTTTAGTTAAACTTAACGATCAAAAGTTAAACAGTTATGCCCTTTCACTAAAACGCCGACTCTACATTAATGCAAAAGTTCAGCATAAACAATAACAAAAAGCCGGCTATGAAAACTTTACGTTTCATTATAACCGGCTGCTAACATAAATTTATGACGTGCAACTTCAATTAGCAAATGTGGGAGGCTTCGCCGCGCGGACGCCATCTAGCGTCCCCGCCCACCACCCGCCCGCCACCACATCGCTTATGAATATGAGGCGTTATGATTATGAAATATGCCCCGCCCCGAATATGGAATATAGGGGGAGGGGGGGCTTGCACCGCGTGCGAATGGGCGAAGTTTGATTTATGAGACGGGCGCAGCCCCGCCTCCTGTCATAATCGCGTACCTGGTGCGCGCGCGCGCCGCCGCCCGCCGCCCGCCGCGTCCTCAGTCCCGCTTCAGATGGCGAGCGGTGCGCCCGACTCCAGCCGCTCAGCCCGCCCGTAGCGAGCGACTAGCGCCCCGTGCTCCGCGGTACGAGCGACTCCTGCCATGCGCCGGCTCTGAGCCAGCGCCACCATGCCGCGCGTGAAGCCCGCCTGCGTCCGCCGCGTCTCCATCGGTACACCCAACACACCACATTATACATGGAACAGTGATATCTAACCGGTGATTTTCATATGCGGTTCGCCCTTAAAAATGATACAGTTAGCGACGATAAAATTCGGCATCCACCAGAGAGCGAGCGTTAAAGCTCGCCAACGCGGTGAGTAAACAGTGCAGTGAATTTTCGGCTGAAATTTTGTAGAAATATGCGGCGTTAACTAAACAAACATAGTGAGAGCACAGGTGTAAAAGCATTGTGCCAAAAGTAGAGTCGATTTGAGAGCCAAGTGATAAATCGTTTCAAAGCATCGGATAGGTAAATAGAAAAGTGAAAAGGTAAATACGTAATTTTTAAGGAAATTTTCTGTCTATAATCTTTTGCCGGTAAGTGGCGTAAGGTTATTTGAAGAGTCTGCCGTGTAGCCCGCGTAATAACAATTTCACGGAACTAAACACACGGCCTTGGCTTAATAATGACCACTTTTTAGGCCAGGAAGACAACGAATCTTCACTTTTTACGTAAAAAATAAGTAATGTAAATAAGAACAAAGTTAAGTAATGTAAATAACACAAAAAGTTTTTGTGATATCATAAAAGTTTTTAAGGCAGACTTTAAATTTTCCAGTTTTGCCTTATTTTGAGAAATTTTCTTACTAAGTATTAAAAAAAACAAAGTGAATTTTGTCAACTTTGGTCATCCATCGTCGTTTAATTATTTCCAGAATATTATTAACAGAGAAATGTTAACGAAAACTCTACCATTTTTGGAGCAATAACAAAGTTATTATATTTCTATAGACTGATTTCATGTTTGTATTTTCGTATGGCTTAATAAAATAACACAACAATATGATCCATAAGCTAAGGTATAATCGATATTTTGAATACTTAATGCTCTTGTAAAAATGTTTAGTACGTTTTACGAGTAAATTTTTTCCTTTTGCTTTTTCAACTTGTCAAAAAGGGAAACGGATAGCTTTTAGTTATTAGAATAACACTCTGTCAAATTTTATTATTATGACCGCTACATTGGCCGCTTATCTCACAGCTAGTTTTATGAGTGCTCTATAAAATATTAAGACACGTTTTATCTGCTAACGATTGAAATAACCTGCCCTCTCATATTCTTATGAAATATACTTCTGTATATGTTTGTCACATAAAAAATCGGAAACTTGTTACGGTCCGGTTTTTACCGAATCAAATATTGATATGCACGCTGCGTCCATCGCCTTGAATGATGAATAATAATTAAATTTAACGATTAAAATATATACTTTCTGTAAGTAGATAAATTAGAACCGATTCCAAAATAATAACATGTGAATAATTTTTATGGCTCCAACTTCCCACTTAATATTTAATTTTAATGTTCGCCATTTTGTCTTAAATATTATTAATGTTCGACACGTTTTTTAAATCTAACAGGTACAGCTTGATCAAATTTATTATACCCACGCATTTCATTTTATAAGATCACTGACTTTGGTAAATCAGTTATAATTTTAAGAAAATTGGATCTATCCTCGATCTTAATTTGATTTACAACCATTATTAATTTTTAATGCGCGTCAAAAGTTCACGTTTCACGTTTAAAGCTTAATAAG
The DNA here is from genome assembly GCA_950108535.1 of Agriphila straminella. Lineage (NCBI taxonomy): Eukaryota > Metazoa > Arthropoda > Insecta > Lepidoptera > Crambidae > Agriphila > Agriphila straminella. The sequence goes on from OX467308.1 coordinate 11,706,270, forward strand.
CATAGCCAAAGTTCCGTCGAGTACCCTATCACAACTAATTATAGAAATTACTTACTTATACTTATTTCTCTCCAAATATTAACTTAGAAAAAGTACAAAATAATTCTTTTGAGTATCATTTTGTGACAATAAAAGCGGCAGGGACAGGTAGGGTATTTATTTTGTATAAACATTGTGTAACGATTGCACCGATGGGCGGCACGCTTAATGCCACAACGACACTTTAGAAAAGGTGTTTTTTTCTTAATATTCTGCGTAACGCGGCGGCGAGACGGACACCGCACACCGCAGCCTTTTGTGTAACGCAGTCCTTCTAAGCTTTGCGATATTACAAATAACTTTAATCCTTCTTCTCACAAAATATTCTCTAAACACCGGCATTTCGCTACAAATGAGATATTTAATCCCTACCCGCAACATTACCCCGGATCATACTGTTTTGTCAATGCTCACTTCTTTTTCAAAACATAGACACAAAAAATCTTAACATTTTTCTGACCAACGAGTTTTTAACTAATAAGATACGTTTAAAAATATTGTAACGGAGAAAGTTTGGAAAATTGATAACAGTTTTATGTGCTATACGTTTAATAAGTGATTCGTATGATGATAGGCCTAATAACAGGCACGGCCAGATATCGTAATCGTTTTAAATTATGGTTATGTTTAGAATCAATATAATGTGTATTGTGTAATGTAAAAGGTCTAGTCGAGATAATAAGAATATAATAATTATATTATGAAAGTTTCAACAAGTTTATACAAACAAAGCTAAATGTAGAGCATTGATTTTTCTATTTTGAATGTTAAATTTTTAAAATTATGTAAAAGAATCTAATAGTGTTTAAAAACTGTGGTTTTCTCAATATGTTGCATTAAATTTTATCGCATTTCCTAAAATTTATCAAAATCTTAAAATTTAAAGCTTAGGTTACATTTATAAATATTAATAAAATACCCTACACCATTTTAGTAATTTCTAAATAGATAGTTACCTATATCACAAAAATAGGATGAAAATAAAAATGTTAAGTTGTAATTTATGAATTAAGTTTATTATGATACCCGACCAAATACATTTTATCGGTCTTTTTAATACAATTTAAGATCATTGTAATAAATATCAATACAAATGAACGGAAAACGGTTACTATTTTTTTTTTTTTATCTAAAATTACTTACTCTACAAAATAATATCTCACAAAGTAGGTATGCTCTTAAAAAATATATTGAATTTATCCTATGAAGTTTTAAAACTTTTGTATGTAATTGTTCCTACTTATTATAAATACATATATTTCGAGGAAGTAATTTAATAAGCAAATGTAAGAATTTAAAAGTGTTATAAAACATGGATAAGTATACCTAAGGGACGCACACATTGTAACAATAATTAATTAAAATTATTTTTATACATTATGGAGGATACATTGTAAATCTATTGTATTCATAAATAAACGACACGTGTAGAGTTATATTAAATTAATTCTGTAAAATACTGGTACTTACATGAAACTTAGAGTACAATCAACATCAAATACCTTGACGACAGTCTAAAGTCTCACTTTATGAACAACTACAAACAAAAAATTAACCAAATCTCGTAAACTTTTCACAATCAACTACCTAATCCATTTTACTGTTGCTTTTATAAAAACTATAAATAATTTACAAAAATAGGCTGTACACCTTACAGTGTTGGTCCATGCAACACTATAAAGAGGATAGGTAGTTGGAGGTAAACTATTACCCTTAATATTACTGAAACGAATCATTCCTTTATTTTTATTTTAAATAATTACGTAAAACTGCATTCAAATATTTTTGAAAAGATTAAGAAGATTAGGTATGTAGTTGTTGGTAGTTGTAGGTTGGTTGTTGTTTGTTCGCATTTTTTGAACTTCGCTACTATTTTTGTATCTTTCTTGGCCTTTAAGTTTGCCTTTAATTTAAGATACTTAAATACTATGTTTTAGACGAAATTGACCCTATCGATTGGTATCAGAAAAGTACAGAATGTAATTTTTTCGGATTTTAGCCCTGTTTTTTCCCGGCTGAGACAAGCAATTTATAAAAAAAATCTTTGAATGCAGTATTACTTATTTTTTTTAATGAAATAATATTTCCTTTCAATAAAATTTGCCATCATCAATATTTGAGTATTTTCTCCCCAACTACAGTTTTTTTCCACCCTGTATATTAGGTACAACATCATAAAACGTTTTGACATCAGAAATTATTGCGGTTTAGTTATTAAGTACTTGATGTTGAGTTGACTTTTACCTATTGTTTACCCTGGAATATAATATTGCCGGTGAATATTTAATTAATGTTTCTATATATATAAATAATATTATAATTGGTGCCATGGATTAAGTGATTGGCAAAGAGTTGGAATATTTTAAATTGGATTTCGAAAAATATCGCATTTGTTCCTAGGAAATATTTGAAATATAACCACATATATTTTTTTTTTAGTTATCTCAAACTAGCTTTCGTAGCTAATACGCAAAGCTTAAGAGGCCGGCGAACAGTGAACTTCCTATTCAAAAGTAATACCAAAATGAGTTGCAATTTAAGCTTAATAAACTGTTCTTGTGATGTTATTCGGATTAAGACAACTAAATAGACAAATAAAAAAATAAAAAAGACAATATTTGTCTAGGGTTCTATTAAAAAAAACAAAATACCAATCCATTCAAAATACCAAACCAAATAAAAAAAACTATTTACAGTACTGTATGAAAAAATGTAATAGAAATTTATTTTGAACTAGCGGCCGCCCGCGACTTCGTCTGCGTGAAAAGTTTTTTTGCTATCCCTCGGGAACAATACTTTTTTGGGATGAAAGGTACCCTATGTCCTACCCTGTACACATGATAACGTATATGCAAAATTTCATGATGATCGGTTCAGTAGTTAAGACGTGAAGGCGTAACAAACAAACAAACGGACGTTCACATTTATAATATTACTAGCGGCCGCCCGCGATTTCACCCCCGTGGTTCCCGTTCCCGTGGGAATATCGGGATAAAAAGTCCTATGTTTTAATCTAGGCTATCTACTATCTGTGTGCCAAATTTCAACCAAATCCGTTCAGTAGTTTTTGCGTGATTGAGGAACAAACATCCAAACCCACAAACATTCACATTTAGTAGGATAGGAAGTAGGATAGTAAGGATTGGGTTAGATTTTTTTTTTATAGAACCCTAGACAAAATAACATATCACAAGAAGGGTGTAGTGAAGAGTAACATCACATTAATTATGCTCAAATTGCAAATCATTTAATACTTACCGTATTACGTTTATTTAGAAAGTTCACTGTTCGCCGGAATTACTTAGGTATACCTACCTATTTTAGTGTGTGAATTTTTGGCTAAGGTATACCTATGGAATAAAAAAATAACTAGCACCATATAAAAACGAATAATGAAATTACAATGAAAACAAACGGCCTTTTAATACACCGTTAAAATATGTTTTATCTTTATTTGTTAGAAAGAGTAAAAGAAACAAAACACTTTATAAGCCTATAACTTTGCATGTTTTTATAAATAAAACGGTAAGAGTTTGAGAATGAAGAAACAACATGAAAAAAAATATAAAGTTTCGAAATTGAAGAGAAAGTATATTATTTATATTTTTAATCAATAAATTTGTTGAAATAGAATAACTTTTAAGCTGAAACTGAAATTTTAATGAGTTGAGACAAAACCGTTTTTCAGATTTATTCACATATGAAATTCGTTAAATACTTAGAAAATAATATAATACCGAACAAACATTGTTATTTCTCAATAATACCTGCGAGTTCTTTCCTTGCATTTTTCTAAAGTTTTCGAAATTTTAGATTTCGAAATTTTTTCATTCTGATTGGCCTCATTGGCATTAACCCGTTGTCCTGTGATAAACTTTTTTTAAGAGGTTCTTTTATCAAAAAGAACTTCCTAAAAAATTAATAATGATGTAGGGAATAAAAAACTTAACAAAAGTAAATTATATTAATAAATGTATCAAGCTAATTAAAAAATATACATTCGCATTTTCACGGTATCTAACGATTTTGTGTTTCTAAAAATAGATTTCGAAATTAATTTATTCCGAATGGCCTCTTTGCAATTAACCCATTTTCCTGATAAAACTGATAAAAAAACCTCCTAAAAAATTAATATGATGTATTAAAAAACTAGACCTATAAAATATATTGTAACAAAAATGAATTAAGTAATAAATGTACCACCAAGCTAATTAAAACATATTCTTTCTTGTAGGAATTTGTCACCAACACCATTCTAATTTAGAATCTATCTTCTGTATTTATCCCTGTATTGCTAAAATTGGTGACAATCATCATATGTCGTCTCAATCAAATACCAATATTAGCAACGTAACTTGGTAGCCGGCCGAGTTCTAACGCCTACGACTAGCGACATCTAGTATCGAGTAGCGGAACTTCCTAAAAAGTTCAAGGCTATACAAAGAAGATTTTGCAGTAACATGATAATAAAATTCTATTATTCCATAATAAAATTTCAATGATCGATGAATTCTAGACAATTTTAGGTAGGTTATAATAATAGTTGAATAAAATATCTTATTAAACATAACATCTATGATATTCAAATATAAAATTGTAGGTAATCTAAACTAGGAAAGTCACCGCTTGCGGGAGTTTTACACAATACCAAACTAAAATTCTTGAAAATTCTTATATACTCACATCCACAACCGAAACATTTTTAAAGCGGAAATCATTTGAATATCAGTACCTAACAAAGTAAATTATTACAGTACAAGTACAAAAAGCGATTTAACCCCAAATGAAAATAACGAAATTCTTTGAAAATGTTTTCAATATTTTGGAGACTTTTGGGTTACTTACCTATATACTTATTATACTACTTACTCTCTAGTTAAGTTGCGCTTATTAAGGGTGGACCGCTTTCACATATCACTTATCTATTTGTTGAAATTCTAAGCACACTTTACAAGAAACTTATAATTATTTAACTTCTTAATATCTGCAGGAGTTAAACTCCTGACAAATTATTAAAATCTGTCGCTGAATAACACTCTATACACTTACTGCAAATAATATGTATACGTTAGTATGTTTTAGTAGAATAACTAGAATAATGGTGCTAACAATATGTTTTATTGTTTTAGGAGAAAGCTCCGGATCGTGCTCAGAAGAAGAAATAAGCAATGTACAAGATGAAGTTAGAGAAAGGCCAGAGGCCCACATGTGTCCTCGCTGCCAGGAACAATTTGAGAGTCTGCACGAGTTTATCTACCACAAGCGACTCTGCGATGAGAAAGCGCTGCAAATGGGAGAGGAGAGAATGCACTCCGACCCTGAGGAGATGGTCGTCTCCGGGGACGAGGAGATGGACGGCCCTAACAAACGACTAGAACAAGTTAGGCGGCATCGACAGGATGCCGAAAATAACAATAGCCTCGAAGATGGTGAGGCAGAAGTGCCCGAAGCCGATGTGCCGCCAGTCGGATTACCGTTCCCTGTCGCCGGCCATGTCACGCTCGAGGCGTTACAGAACACGAAAGTAGCTGTAGCACAATTCGCCGCAACTGCAATGGCAAACAACGCCGACAACGAAGCGGCACTACACGAACTAGCCGTGTTGCAAAGCACGCTGTTCACGCTACAACATCAACAAGTATTCCAACTGCAACTGATACGACAGCTACAAACTCAGTTATCATTAACGAGACGGAAAAGCGATCACAGCCCGAGTCCTTTGCCGAGTGAGCCGGAGCCCATCATGCCAGCGCCCACCGCTCGATCGCCGTCACCGCCTCGTCCGCCACGGGAGCCAACTCCTGCTGCACCCACTCCCCCCACTAGCCAAAGCTTACCCTCTACCCATATGCATCTAACTCCCAAAACAGAACCTATTTCCGTTCCTAAACTCCCCACCCCACCGATGATGAGCCACCCACCCTACAGCTCCATATCATCATCATTAGCGTCCTCGATCATCACGAATAACGATCCGCCGCCGTCCCTCAACGAACCTAATACGCTCGAAATGCTTCAAAAACGCGCACAAGAAGTGCTAGACAATGCATCCCAAGGTCTATTAGCGAATAATCTTGCCGATGAATTAGCTTTTCGTAAATCTGGAAAGATGTCTCCGTATGACGGGAAATCAGGAGGACGTAACGAACCTTTCTTCAAGCACCGCTGTCGATATTGTGGAAAAGTTTTTGGAAGCGACTCGGCATTACAAATCCACATTCGATCCCATACAGGTGAACGACCTTTTAAATGTAACGTGTGTGGATCTCGGTTTACAACCAAAGGAAACCTAAAGGTACATTTCCAAAGACATACCTCTAAATTCCCACATGTTAAAATGAACCCCAATCCGGTACCGGAACACTTGGACAAATATCATCCACCATTATTAGCACAGTTATCACCGGGGCCGATTCCTGGGATGCCACCCCATCCGCTACAGTTCACACCGGGTGGGCCGCCTCCCTTCCCGCCGAGTTTGCCACTATACAGGCCTCCACACCATGACTTATTACCACCTCGTCCACTTGGAGACAAACCACTTCCACCTCATCCTCTTTTCGCTATGCGGGAAGAACAAGACGCTCCGGCTGATCTCAGTAAACCCTCCGCGCCGAGCCCTTCCCGATCTGCACCCGAAGTTAAGTCTGAACCACAAGATGAAGAAAGTCATAGAGAATCCAGTTTTGAAGAGACAGACCGCGTATCGCCTAAACGCGAACCTGATGAGAACGAGACTGCACAAGATAATGAACAAGATCGATATCCCTCGACATCACCATACGATGACTGCAGCATGGACTCAAAATACAGCAATGAAGATCAAATCGGCAGAGATAGTCCACACATGAAGCCCGATCCCGACCAACCGGAAAATCTCTCAAGTAAGAATTCACCGATATCTGGGCCAATTTCAATAGCAACGAGACTTCGAACCTTTCCTTCATTTCCTTTGTTTCCCCAATCTCCACCCAGTAGTATATCCTCTGGTAGTATAACGCCGTTCAATATTTCCCACAATGTCGTTGACACAGTACTAACACGAGACCCGGTTTTTTATAATTCTTTATTACCGCGACCCGGTAGCAATGATAACTCTTGGGAAAGTTTAATAGAAATAACCAAAACATCAGAGACATCGAAATTACAACAGTTAGTAGACAATATCGAAAATAAACTAAGTGACCCTAATGAATGTATTGTGTGTCATCGAGTACTTTCTTGCAAAAGTGCTTTGCAAATGCATTATCGAACACATACTGGTGAAAGACCTTTCCGATGCAAACTGTGTGGTCGCGCGTTTACGACTAAAGGCAATTTAAAGACCCATATGGGCGTACATCGCATAAAACCTCCAACTCAAATGTTACATCAATGTCCAGTGTGTCATAAGAAATATGCGGATCCTTCTATTTTACATCAACATATCAGACTTCACACGGGTGAACGTATCAACGTGCCTTTCGATTCAATGCAGAATTTAGATATAAACAGTTTTCCGTCATCGAACAGCGGGTCAGACGTCAACGACTATCCTTACCGGCCCGTGCCTCCTCCGATGTTCCCCACCCCGTCCACTCCCGGCGACCGACGGGCGGACTCCCGCGGGACCGACGATGAGAGCGGCCGGGACGAGCGCGAGCCCGCTATTCGGGAGTTCGACGACGACTCTGATATGAAAGATCGTCGAACTTCGCCGCTCTCCGTCTGCGCCTCGGCGTCCGAATGCGAAGTAAAAACCATCACCACAACGGCTTCCCTCCCATCGGCGACAGGTTCGGAGAGCGGGCGCAGCGCGCGAGCCTCGCCGCCGTCGCCGACGATGTCGACGCTGTCGACGCCGCCGCGGCTGCCGCCGCACTCGCCGCAGCTGTCACCGCCCGGACCACTCGCCGCACTGGGCGCTCTCGGTGGATCACCATTCAGCCCACTCGGACTCGCGTTCCCTCCCGCAGGTATGCGATAGAGGGACCTTACAAATTTTGTCCGCCCCGGTCGCCCAATTTCCGTTCCCTATATTTCAACCTCGATCTCCGACTAATACTATCTCTATTACCGGGCGCTCGAATACACGCTAAATTGTCACGAAGAAACAGTTAAGTCTGAAAAGATTCAAAGTCATCGATTCTTATTACAGTGTAAACGTGCGTTCCGACTTTGCAATTAGTGACATTGAGTTAGTATTGAACGGTGGATTTATTTGTGTGCAGTGCGCGGCAACACAACGTGTAACATCTGCTACAAGACATTCGCCTGCAACTCGGCGCTCGAGATTCATTACCGCAGCCACACCAAGGAACGACCTTTTAAGTGCACCGTCTGCGATCGCGGTTTTTCTACAAAGGTTTGTTGCATTCCTTTCCTCTTTACAACCCTAGAAATGTCTATATAGATTTCTGTTAACGTTCGATAGCTTTTAAACATACCTAGTATTTGTAATAAACAGAGAACACAATGCCACTAAAATGATAATCATGTAATGGTCACATATATTGAGTGTCTTTGGCTTACAGCCAGTTCATACTTTATTGTTACACAAATAGCAAAGCGAACATGTTTACGATATATCCACTAATTTTCACTAAAACTACAATAAAAAGCTACATCAAAGCATTGTTTAGGAGCTTAGGGAATTCGGTGAATATCAAAATGTAAGGGATAATAGGTATAGAGTATAGACTGCATTGAAGTTAATATTGAAATAGCTGGTGTTAGATAAACAACAAGTAAGACCGTTGTATCGGAGTAAATTTGCGACGCAAGCGGCAAGTCTGGCAAACTTGATGCGCTGGTTACATTTCATCCAAGTTTCAGTGCATTAATTTTGCAGGCGGTAATTACAAGTCTAGTGGACTCCAGTTCCATTAGTTGGCCGTTGTTGGCGCATCCGAGCTTCTTAGACTGGCGTAATTGACAGCCGACTCGGCCAACTCGTAGGCTCGTTTGCTTCGATTTAATCAAAATTGTGCGGTCGCGCGCCTTGTTCAACTTGCCAAACTTGCGCAATACAGAAATTAGTCACTTAGGCAAACAGATCTGATTGTCATAAATTAAACTTTAACACTTATTAATAAATACTTGAAAAAGTAAGATAAATATTTTTGTAAGGAAAACACCTTAACACAAATAGAGTCTATAAAATGAAATATTTCGTAAAATCCTCTTCATAATTCCAAATGTCAAATTTTACGACTCCCGGAACGGTTTCGGGTCATTTGAACTAGAGCCTTCGACCCAAACTACCAATTTACGTCAAATGTGAGTAAACAGACGTTTACAATAGCATAAAATATGAGAAAGTGCCCGCCGCTTTCATGGCAGCACACGTTGGTTCTTCCTATAACAATCCATAATATTTTATTTCCTGCATTTTTATACGCCATAAACAAAGTTATTATAACAAAATTTATTAAATAATAACGTCTTTAGGTTTTATAGCTGATCAGAAGATAGTGGGTACTTACGAAGTTTAAATATGTTTATATACATTGAACTTTAAAAAAATTACATTATCTACTTGATGAACTTCCGAGTGCTATCTTTTTAATTGGGCATTTTAATTTGGAACTAATAACCAGTATAACAAATACTCTGTTTAGGTATTTGCATCATTAAGTTACCTACTGATTTCAAAAACATACCCACGGAGCTAATAATTTTAAAATGGTTAACTGTAACAACGAGTATACTAGAAAAATAACCAAATATGCAAAAATCTATTTGTGGTGTTGAAAACTAACGAATCGACATGTAGGTAGCTCTTTCTATAATACCTTATGCATATGCTTAAACTTTACTTTAACAAAAACTGCCTTATTAACATGCGGTTATACAGATAAAGTAATAAAATGAAATGAAGATAAAGACTTTCGCATAATAACATGAAACTCTCTTTTTACTTTTATTTTAAAATGAGTTCATAATTTAATTAGTCAAAATAATTAAGGTACCTACGTACATTTAGAAAATAAAAATGCACTAAATGAATACATTAATTATTTAACTTCTGCTCAAATTAATTAAATTTGCAATAAACGAACCATTGAAACTAAATGACGAAATATTAAAATTCTTATCGGAATGGCAATGACACGTTTTCATAAAACAAACTGATTCCATTGCACTTACGTTACCACGTCGAGAGGATTAATTCAATGTATTAAATAATAAATAAAGGTTGTTAAAAGCATTTTTATAGCATTTCGAGGTTTATACTCAGTTCGGCCAATATTTCATGCATGTAGAGCTGCGCTCGCGTCGCGGCCGTCGCGTCGCGCCACAGAAATGATAAGTCATAAAAATAACGTCACGGAAAACGATCGGAATATTAATTGATGTCGTAAAATATTTATTGCTTATAAATCCTTGAGCCTTTACCTACGCTCCCCGTCATAAAAAGATAATTTATGTTGGACAAAGTAACATTTTTCGTATGTTTCGGAAAGTGTCCTGAGCACTCTATAAAATATACTATATTTATGATGGCGCCGTGAGAACTTGAATGTTTGAAACCGCAATAGGACCACCTCAGCCCTGTAAATGCTCTGATAAATGTCAAACAACTATGATCTTACTTAAAATGTGACCCAAAAGCCCAGATAATTGCAATGACTGGTAATAAAAATGTATGAATACTTATAAGTGCTTACACATACTTACACCCAAATATAATTATGACCATATCGTGCTTACATAAAACATTCATAATTTGCTTTACTGTAGAGAAAGTACGTTTAACGTGTTCCTTAAATATTATGTTTACAACATCAAAATTTTATTTAATAAAGTGCATATGCAATGACGAAAGTTCAGAAATGATGCAAAAAAATACAAAGTTGAGCTTTAAAAGAGCAGAAAGATAAAGTTTTGAATGCTCACTTTGCAAAGGAAATGCCGTAAATAATAAAAGTATGAAAAAATGGAATTCTCTCCATTTCGCGTGAAGTACATGAAATTATTTTAAACGATGCGGATTTTTAGCATTTATACGTTTAAAACGCGTATAAGTAACAAATCTCCAAAACTAAACTCAAACAACTTTAAAGAATTTAAACCTTCTAGGCTTCTAAAGACTTGACTCGTTTTTGAACAAAAAGACCTAACCTACCAAGACTTTGGAAAACTTAACAAGCGTTACTAGTTAGGTCTTCTTCTTCTTCTTCGTCGTTTCACTCATGGCAGAGCGGTCGTGGTCACATTGAGGCGTCCACGTCGGTGGTAGAGGCGGACACTGCTTTTCGCTAGTTAGGTACAATGTTTCAAAAATTTTACATTATATAAAAGCTGTAAATTAAGAGTCATCTTTCCGTTATGTCATCTTTGTATCTTAGGTATATTACAATATTACATTAATATTAATTACGTCGTTTATAAATAAAAATCGTGTTAATATAAATTATCCATAAGTATCTTTTTTCGAGATATAGTCGTTATCGTTTTGTCCGTCTCATTTATTGTTTTGACGCAAAATAATTCACAAAATTAATGTCTTACTTTCCATATTAAGTTACTAAAACAATGGTAGGTCGGTCCTATTAAAAACGAACCATAACGAAACATTTTCAAAAAAACAAAATTTATACCAAGTTTCCTTTCATTTGGGTTTTGTTCAAATTAACGATGTCAATAAAGTGAGCGCGATAATTTTATTGCACGCTTTTCGAAGATTTTGTTTCAATATTTAATAATAATCTGAAATTGGGGAAATTGGTGTTTTAATCGTTATATTTGTAAAACTAAGTGTAAAATTTTAAAATATAACATAACTCTGTGTACAATGTGTGATATTTAATGATGAAAAAGTGATAAAAAAACAAAACATGTTAACATGAGAGAAATTTCACTAAAAAGACATAAGTCTCGGTAGCTAAGAGTTCATAGCATTTTCCTATTTTATTCATATATTAATTTTAGCGAGAGATTTCGGGTGAGATTCCCACCTGAATGATTAGAGATTTTTGTTTTTTTGCTAGTAAGTATAATATTTAACACCTAAACTAAAAACTAAAACAATAAAATTTAACTGTGAAAGTAACTAAATAATTACTTATATCAGTTAACTTTTCAAATCTGAATATACCATCACCTAATAGATTGTACCATAAGGACATAGGCTATCTTTTGTCGCGAAAATAAATATTGAAGGGAGTGAAAGAGGAGATGATAGAATGAACAGCTATCGAGAAAAAAAACTTGCGTAAAAGAAAAAGTTATACAATACATTTACGTACTAACCCACCTTGTAACTACAGGGTTACAGTAACTAAGTAACTAACACCGCAATACAAAATAGGATACGCATTAGAACGGAGGCCTTTATCCGCGCAGTACTTGGGTTCCGTTGGGGCAAACACATTTAAAATTACAATAAGAGTCGTCGCGACTAGTTCGGACAAAAGTTCACGCGCTGAACAATTTAATCGATTATTCCGATCTTGTATTACTTATGTGTTGCCTTGTTTATGGAGGAATTCGAAACACTGTATGATTCAGTTGGGCAAACGAAGATAGGAAACTCTTGCGAACAAATTTTTTTTATATAAAATTCACATTAGGTAAGTATAAAATCAGCTAGAAATACTGAGTTAAGTACAAAGGATAAAGCAAATACCCAAAGCCCAAACCACAACATAACTTAGAACTAGGTTAAGTGATAGGCTTGATTGAGGAAGAAACGGGGAAAACGCTTTTCTTTTGTTTTTTACGATTTTTTTAAGTAAGAAAGTTTATAAAACTCGTTCGAGTGGATCATATGATGGAACCCTATTTTTGAATCATTATATTTGTTTGAAATCAGTGACTTAAGTCAGCCGACATGCGGCATAATGTCACAATTTACAATTACTATACACTCCAAGGAAATTATTAGTACTTCGTACAACAGTAATTATAACTTCTTTGATACACTCTTAAACCGCTGACCAAAGCCATGACTGACAATATTGCACTGAAAATTCTGATTGTTAGCCCATTCGGCAGTACTTTTTTACCAGGAATCAATTCCCAATTTTATGAAATTATGGGATATTGTTTTGAGACGGTGTAGGGTTTTGAACTTGAATAACTTGGCACAGAGCAATCCTACATAATTATGACATATCAACCAATTTTTTTTCATGGCCAGCAGTTTCAGAAAAAACTGGCCAAGTGCGTGTCGGACCACGCGCAGTATAAGTTTACCTTATACAATTACCATGTGGCTATAAACTTATGTTTACTTTCTGTTTTATACAACTAACAACTAAAACTAACCCCCGTATCATAGACAAGTAAGTAATGACTTGAGTAAAACTTGCAATTTTCAAATGCTTCTAATATTATTTTCACATGCAATTTATAGTGTAAGTACATTAATCTTAAATGCATCAAAACTGCATTTAAAAAAAAATTAAAAGCATTTGAAAATTGCAAGTTTTTCTCAAGTCATTACCTACTCGTCTATAGATACGGGGGTAAGTATCATAACAATTCAATGAAATTTGTTCTACGAAAACTTTTCAAACATAAATTAATTATGTATATTGATCGACCATTACTCGAGGCTACCTAGCAGTTATAGTTTTCCTTTAAACTTCATTATATGTAGGTACTAGTTACAGTCCTGAATTTTTTCACGTTTCCAAAAGAATCCGTTTACCTGGTGGTACAATTTTTTGCTCTTTAAAGCTTAATATTTCGCAAACGGATCCCTAAATCAAAATGTGGTTTTCACAAACCTACAATATTATTGAAAGACCTATCCAACGACACTCCACAGTCCACACTATGTGCATGTACATGCTAAGTTATAGCTTTCTAGAAATTAGGGCCTCTGAGCTAAGCCGCGGATTGACAGACAGACGGACATGGCGAAACTATAAGGGTTGTTGACTACTACGGAACCCTAAAAAGCCCAAATATAATGATCTCCATTGCTCCAGCTATATATTTTGAATTTCTGTATCGCTGTAATTTCTCCAATGAAAATTTAATGCTCAACAATTTTTTCATCATCGCTTTTCCCAAGAAACGCATGGTTTAGAAAATATAAGCGAAAGTCTATAAAAATCCGTAATTTCCGAAGTTTTCTGCCTCCCCCTAAGTTTCCAAAGGCTCCTCGAGATCATATACTTAGATTTTACACCTCACACCATCCACAAACATTATCCCAAAATTAGGAATTGATTCCAGCTACCGTTCCTACCGTTTTTTATATATACATATAGTGGTGGCCAGATAATTAAGGACGCCAGGCGATTTTTATACGAACGAGGTAACTTTGTAGCCTAGGTTCTCCGCCAGGGATTGACCTAGCTGTGATCTGATGATGGCTATCCAGGGAGTGAATGGAGGAGATTCAGATCGCTCTACACCTAACTGATCTAATCAGCATTCTAAGAGATATAAGGATGTGTTTAAAAATACCGCGAAATACGAATAAAAATGTAAGGAAATCCTGAAACTGAAAACTCAGATCCTTATAAGTATATCTTAAAATGCTGATCAGATCAGTTGGGTGTGTATAGCGATCTGAATCTCCTCCATTCACTCCCTGGATGGCCATCATCAGGTCACAGCTAGGTCAATCCTTGGCGGAAAACCATGGCTTCAAAGTGACCTCGTTTGTATGAAAATCAGCTGTTGTCCTTAATTATATGGACACCACTGTATATGCCGTAGAAAAACGCTTTACCGAATAGGCTAGTGTATTACTCCGGCTACAAAGAACTACATAGACAAGTGATATTAAATAAAATATTTGAAAGAGTTTGCATTCATTTTCATGTTCGATGAAAATTAACCGTAAAAGCAGAAATTGTTAAACTTATTTGTAAATCAATTAAATTACTAAATCAAAGAAACTAGTTATTGAGGTTCGTTTGTGAATTAGTTTTTGAATGTTAATTATGACAGAACAGATATTTTTTTATTAAGTATCTTATTTTGAAAAAATAAATATATGTAGCTTACTTCCGCAAACAAAATATGCAAGATGCACCGCCCGCCCGCCCGCAAAAATATGCAGCACACCACAAAATATAAGTGCACAATACCTGCATTTAGCAAGACAGCAACACACCTTGCACCTTCACCAATTAGGCTACTCTACACGTGTTTCGCCCCAACCCGGAGCATCCTCAGGAGTTAGATCGTGCGTAAACCAACACCGAATGAGCAACTACGCCCTCCGACACCGTATTTATTGTCACTTCCTCCCCACTGCGCATCGAGTGACTGACAGTGACAACGTTTGAAGAATGTTGCCAGTTTCAAATTAAAAAGAAAAAAGAAAGAAAACATGTTTTTTAATTTAAATTACCTACAAATAAATTGATATACATTAAATAATGTGTTTTATTAATAAGATACTTATTTTTAAGAATTATTATTATTTGAGAAAATACGCAGCAATGGCGAGGAAGAGACGTCAAGTTGATTGTTAAGTATGGTTCCATCAACATTGTGTTTGATAATTTCTAGGTTTTCCAACACGTTCAGTCGTAGACCTTTACTACAAGTATGTAAAACCTCATAGGAATGGCCATCAGATAATTGATGTCCGGTATTTAATAAATGTTCCGCGAAATGAGATCGTTCCGGTCGGCCATTCCTATAGGCGGAAATATGTTCTTTATAACGTATATCAAAACTACGGCCAGTTTGACCAACGTATACTGAATTACATTGGTTACATGTTAACTTATATATCCCCGACTTCCTGCCAACCTCCGTTTTTTCCTTGCCATTGCAAATGGCACGCCGGACGGTATTAGTAGTACGAAAAGACGGTGTTGGTTTACGCACGATCTAACTCCTGAGGATGCTCCGGGTTGGGGCGAAACACGTGTAGAGTAGCCTAATTGGTGAAGGTGCAAGGTGTGTTGCTGTCTTGCTAAATGCAGGTATTGTGCACTTATATTTTGTGGTGTGCTGCATATTTTTGCGGGCGGGCGGGCGGTGCATCTTGCATATTTTGTTTGCGGAAGTAAGCTACATATATTTATTTTTTCAAAATGGTTTGGGACTTCCGCCAAGTGACGCCTGATTCAATCAAATAAGTATCTTATTATTCCTTAGCTCTAAGGACCCTTGCAACAACGGACTTTGATCTGACTAAAAAAGGGATCATACGTTTAAAAAATTCCTAACATATTTTTTTTATTTCAACTTAAACTTTAAAAGTAATTTACGCACTTATAAACAGTATTTTACATAAGTACAAAGAATGCAACGGCCGTGGTAACAATGTAAAATTATTTTACATACTTACTTAAGTACTACTCGTAGGTAGGAATAATGTGTTTCCTATTAGTTATGTGTAGGTGTAGTTAACTAAATACAAAGTTGTTATTTGAAACTAGGTACTTAGTTCATATTAAAAGTCATACCATAGGTAAGTATACTTACTACCATTTTGTGTCACAATTACAATACGAGTTCGGAAAATATACCTACGAAGAATTCCACCTTTTTCTACTGTTTCGATTATTTAATATAGTTTAATAAATTTATGGACCTTGCCAACATAAAACTCTAATAACTAATGGAATAAAGATAAATATTTAAATGGTTATGCTTTAATATTTTTTTGATATGGTTTAAAATACAATATTTATACCTAAGTATATCATAATCATGAACGGTGTTAAAAGTTAAAATTTAATTCAACAGAGATTGGCAGCCATTTTTAATTTTCATATATCCAGGGCCAGTCTACTATTATTAACGTTATAATCGTGTTTTAATTGTGTTAAAAAGCATTACAATTCAAACACAATTGAAACACGATTATGATGTTTGCAATAGCCGACTTGGGCCCCAGTTCTGGGGTTTTATTACATTTAATCTTTAACTCGATCATTGATCAAAGATCTTTAATAAAAACATTGTTTTTACATTGACCTATAATAATTACATACAGTACACTACAGTATATACCTACCTTATTTATAGAAAACAAATAGTGCGGTGTAAAATAAAATGATTACCTACACGAAAAACTACTACGAATTATGACGTATACAGTTTAGAACTTTGTCACTCTATAGCTATTATTTTGTGAACAGAAATCAATGACAAATGAAAACTGCAACAATCAAATCAAATATATTGTATGGCAAATTGATAACAATTGATAGTTAGTTGGAGGTAAACAAAATCCAGGGGGGCAGCTGCCTCCCCCCCCCTCGGTACGCCCATGCGTGACTATACATACAATGCGATTAATTTAACAATGTACAACAGAAGTGACCAACTGCAGAGCACTTGCGGTACAAAACGACGTAGGTATTTTAATCTGTAAAATTTACTCTTTGCCATACATTCTCGAGTGAAGTTGCAGCGGATCACTGTCTATTGTCAATTTAATCGCATTGTACATACGTTGTCACGTTGTGTTGTACAAATTAAGTTGGACTATACTATATGCAGATAGGAATTACCTACTAATTTAATAGTTCTGTCAGTACTTGAAAGTGAAAACTAATGGTTTATAATATGTATAAAGTACTTACGCATAGGTCGATGAAAGTGTACGTATCTGCGCATGTTTTTACTTTCACAATTTAACTTAGTGTGATTTCAAACATACATCATATCAAATGCGAAAGCTAGGGTGGACAACTTATAAAGAGAACTGGTTATTTATAAGATCAAAGACACGCAACTCGCATAGAAATGATAGAAATACTCTTTGCATGTTTGTATTTTGTTGTGACCCCTTTTTAACTCCCCATTGTGTGTTAGGGATCTGCACAGCTATAGGATTGCCATTTTCAATACAATTTGAAGATTTGGTAGAAATTTGAAATTGGAATGTGTTTGGCGACTCTATGGTTGTGTAACTGCGTGTATTTGTGTGGTTCCAGAGCAGTGGCGGCGGTTGCCGTTGCGGGAGGCGCCCGCGCGCACCCCGCCCTCCGCACGCCACTGCTTTGGATTTCTGGAACGCCTTCGTCTATCCGGTATGAACGGGCGATGCCTGAATGAATTTACTTTGTTATCTATCAAGGGCGTCGCCAAGGGGGAGCAGGGAGGAGCAGCTGCGCCCCCCCCCTAAAAAATGTAGCCAACTGCAAAGCAACTAAAGTGCAATTGACTTGGTTTGCCGATAAATCCCGTAATAAATTCACTAGTGTCATGCTCTTGACTTTACCCACAATTCATATTTTTCTCATCCTCCTTAATATTAATTAACTCGCCCCTCCCCCCCCCCCCCCTGGGCCATTGGCTATTGGCTGGCGACGCTCTTGTTTTCTGTGTTTTAAAGACCCTTTGCATGCTACAAAGGCGTTTTATTAATGGAATGCTAACCTGATAATACTTAAGTTATTTATTAACTGTGTAAACCTAAGTTTAATAACATTCTGCATAATTAAATAAATGGTAACAGCAATTAATTAAGAAACCGCTAAAGCTTTATATATTTTATGGCAAAAAAGGCATTTGAAATAAAGACATAAACACTTTAATATAGATAGACAAACGCTTATACTTACACATTAACATTACTTTGCCTTATCGATTGCTCTACAGTTGTAAACACATTAGTAATTAATTGAAATTCGTACTCAATTTAGAATTCAAGCAAGATAACCGCTAGTACTTAAATATTTTTTTATTTATCTAGGTGAATGTCGCCAAATAAAACTAGCTGAAGATAGATACAATGCGATTAATTGACAATACAGTGATCCGCCGCAACTTCACTCTAGAATGTATGGCAACGAGAAATTTTACAGATTAAAATACTTACGTCATTTTGTACCGCAAGCGCTCTGAAGTTGCCGCAGATCACTGCCTATTGCCAATTTAATCGCATTGTAGGTAGGTATGAAATTAGGTCTATGCCACATACACAATAATATAATAGTACTAAACCTAATGCACCTCTTTTTTACATTTCCAATAAGGGTTAACACACTTCAAACTTGATTTTGATATAGAACCGACTATCTATTATATAAAAAAATACTAGCTCACATACCTACCTACCTACATATTATCATTAACGTAACCAGTTCTGTAAAATATGGAGTAACTATTATTTTGCGCCGCCTATCCATACCTACTTAGTATGGTCAGTCTTAATATGTAATTTATTCAAAAAAATCTATTTGAAAAGATAAATGTACCACCTGTTCATTTTATAATCGGTATTTGCTTCCAAACCCTACTAAATTCTTGTGTAATACATTTCAAGGTTTAACAAATAAATCACAAACAATACCTACTTATCTACAGTTTTCTAAACAGAAGCGCCGCTCCATATTCGAAAACACTTCCGCTGTTGAACTAGGGACCACAATATATATATTTTCTATATCTCTAATATCTACACTGCGTAGGAACTGCTTGAGAACTGTTACAGTAAGATTTTTGCACGTAATGTCTATTGTGTGCGATTTGAACTGAGCGTCTCCTCGATATTTATATTTATACTCGCGATGACTCGTACACCTATTAATTTCAATATTCTCTACAGGGCAACATGAAACAACACATGCTGACGCACAAAATCCGCGATATGCCTCCCGGATTCGACAAAGCACCTCCGACACCCAACGAAGACACCCGAGACACCTCGAGCCCCGATAGACGGTCTTCTCCTGACAAACTGGACCTGAAGAGGTCGCCGCCTGTGCACCAACCGATGTCACACGCATCTCCTATCGACATGCCGCCAATGCCAAAGCGACCATCCGGTAAGACTTATTATAAGTAGTTAAACCTTAGTTATGAGACCCCTTACCCCTTAATCCGAAACGTGAAGTTAAAACCTCTTATAAACCTAGTGCCATTTGTACAAGACTGCCCAAAAACAGAGTGTAATGCATTGAGGGTTCATGTACGTTTGTAGGATGTGGGTACGTGAGTTTCATCCACCACGGGGGCGTCACACACCGGGGGCATAACCCACGAACCAGAAATTACAGCTAGTGACAGCTAGTGACATAATTGCTTAACTTTTTTCAGTTAAAAATACATGTCATAAGTATTTATTGTAATAATCAGGAAAGAAAGCAAATTTACGATTTACTTTGACAAATTACACTGACCTATTAAAGTGGCCCGTTAGTTTAAAACCAGTTTTAAGTTTATTCCTGTGGCACATTTTGAAATATGTGTAAAGCTGGTCAAACTAAGTATTTTCATTTTGTTTACTAAGGAAAAACATACTTTTTGCAATTTATTTTCCATAAGGGAAAACACGAACTTAACTTTAACTTACTAAGTACGTAGTAGTAAATCCTCTGGATACTTCTTTTTTGCAATGGCAAACTTGAAAAAAGCGATTCTTGAAACTCAAACTAATGCTTCTTTGAACAGTTGTGAAATTGTCGATAGAAAAGACATCAACGAGCGCCAAAATAAATTTAATTGATCTACGATACGACACACACATTACTGCCTAGGCAGTCCTCACGACTTTGTAAATCTGAATAAAATCTAAGAAATTCCCCTATACAGAGACGCATCGTTACGCACTACGCATAATAGTGATCTAGTATGAAAGGCATTCACTGCTCCCAGCAAAAACGTCTTGCTATTTGCTTAACAAGCACGGAGAACGCAGCTACCGTCTTACACCTCTGAATTTGCATGCCCTCAATTCTTTTCCACTACTAATTATCAATCAGTTAACAGTTAACATGTAAACACGGTATTCTTCAAATACCTCCTGACGTAAAAAGGAAGCTATTTACTTTGATTAACATACACGATGGGAGCTTGAAATGTTTCATGTTGCAATTACAACTTAATTTGTCGAAAAAGGTAATAGCAATGAGTGATAGATTTTAGTCATGGTGTGGCGTTCCGGCAAAGTAGAAAAACATCAACCCTACACACTTACTAATAAAGATTGTATTGCAGATGTATAGTTACACAATGGTTACTCTCTGTCAAACTATTTGAGTTTGACATTGAAAAGAAAGTGACAAAACACTGTATAACTATACATCTGCTATACAATTTTTATTAGTAAGGGGGTTAGGGTGGGAGGTAGTAGGTAAGGTACATTAATATAACATCTAATGTAGAAATGTGCAGCAGAATTTCAGATAAAAACAATCAAACATTGCAATCTCCAACCCTATACCACAGAATATATAATAGTACTAACGTACAGAAGTCCGTCCCCGCGAAGACCATCAAATAATAAGCTACTCTCGCTGCACGGCAATAAAGTACAATTTCAAACTGCACAACGCTGCGTGGATAAAATTATATGCACCTACGAAGAAGAAAGAGAGGCGTCTCTTTCTGTCGCATAGCTCTGTCTCAACCGACACATTTCGGGGTTGCTACTCGCTAGTTACTGATATCATAGAAAACATTCGTTATGCCCATGAATAAACAATGAAATTACTAATAGGTACCTACTTATAAAATAAAATAAATCTACCTAATAGGTGAGCTGAGCATATTTAAAGAGCATAAATAATAAGTATTTCTAAGTAGTTAGAGAAGCTCGATGGCGCAGTGGTATAGCGCCTGGCCCAACGATTGCGGAGGTTAAGCAACTTTTGCAAGGGTCGGTTATGGGATGGGTGAAAAAAAAATAGTATTTTTTAGCTTTTTTCTTTACTGGTGCCATATTTCGAACTTCGATACAACTAAGTATGTAAATATGTATACAAAAAATACAATAAACTTTGGTAGGTAGGTAGGTACGTTAGTAATTAAGTATCAAAAACGAAGTGCATGCAGTTTCGCATTCGGCGCTTGACTGACTCGTTTCGTTGGTGACGTTCACGCGCTGCGCTCTCGTCGCTTGCACACGCCGCGCGTTTCGGTCGGCGCGGTGATATCCCTCGACAATGGCCCTCTTGGAGTGGGCCGCGAGCAGTAGGCTAATATAAAAGTTTAAGCGCGGAGTGATACCCCCCTGCCTATACTACCAAACGTGATCATATCATGGCGACTTCCTCGCCCGGAAAGGTTCAACATTCTGCAGTGATAGGGATGTCATGATAATAATGATGTGTTTTTCAACAGTACCGAGTGGGCCGACCCATCCGCCGCCCCTGCCAACTTCATCTAAGCATCTGTGTGGTGTATGCCGCAAGAACTTCTCATCGTCGTCTGCACTTCAAATTCACATGCGCACGCACACGGGAGACAAGCCGTTTCGTTGTGCGGTCTGCCAAAAAGCTTTCACCACTAAAGGGAACCTAAAGGTAAATATTGTATAAGAGAAACTATCGAAGCGTGCGCTCCCTCGTACACTCTACTAACTGATTTAGACCTACACGACCTGTTACATTATGTAAACTGAAGCTTTCTATAATTGCTCGAAGTTCATTCCTTGCACTTACTTAGTTCCTCGCTATCGCGAAGTCGTTATTTAACGAGCTCCTTTCATAATGTCGATGTGGTATTATGGTCATGACCCTTTATAGTTCTAAAGTGCATTTTGTAAGTGCATATGCATTAAATACAGTTGTCGTTGCTAATAAGATAGCGCAGCAAGTATGGTGTGAACAAGTACCGAAAGTTAAGTTTGACGAAAAAATTTGTTGCAGCAAATGGAGATCCATATGCAAAGCTAATCACAGATCGCGCCTGCAGCTCCCCGACCGCTGTCAGTGGTTTTAATTGGTTAAAATACGTCAGAAATTACATTTCACATTTGAAACAACCAATCGATTTTAGGACAGTCGGCAGTCGCTTGTGGCGCCATTAGTTCCTCAGTATGCATCCCCATTGTATTGGGTCCTGCGGTCCTGCCTGACAAATACCTATCCATCCATCTCTACCAGTGCTTCAGTAACTAACGATCACAGCATAAACTAACGCAATATTCATTTACATTCATCATTAAAATTCCCTTTCAACTCTGTACTCTTGTTATTCTAAAAGACGTCATAATAGGTGGTAGGGTAAAAGAATTGGACGATTTAAAAATGCTTATTTGTGAGCTTATTCAAATAACGATTTTTTTTATTCTATTCTATTTATACATACATACACTCACGCCTGTTTCCCATGGGGGTAGGCAGAGACTGGATGGATTGCAACCTGCTACGAACCTTACACACTTCTTTCGCTTCTTTCACATCCATCAATCTTTTCATACATGCCCTGCGGTTTTTGTCACTGCGTACACCAGCCTTTTTTATAATAACCTCTAATTAGTCCGCGACTCCGCGTAGGTTTTTCTGGGACGCCCTTGCGCAATCGTTCCTTCCACATTCGCACAATATAGCTCTTTCGTGATTCGCCTTTCATTTATCCTCTCTAAGTGACCAAACCACCGGAGCATACCTTTCTCAATTCTTGTCACTATATCATCTTTCGGACCACACCTTACACGAATCACATCATTGCTCATTTTATCACTCATTTGACTCCACATATTTTCCTCAACGATCGCATCTCTACCGCATTTATTCTGCTTTCATTCTTCTTCTGCCATTCCCAAGATTCTACTCTATTTTTTATTCTATATCTTATTCCCCTAATAATAAAGTGCACTATCGCTTGTCAGGTCCACATGGGCACGCACATGTGGAGCGGCGGCGCGTCACGGCGCGGGCGCCGGATGTCCCTGGAGCTGCCGCCGCGGCCGCTGCACGAGCCTCACGACCTGCTGCGCCGCCCCGACTTGTTCTACCCGTACCTGCCTGCGCCATTCCTCAACGGCATGCAGCAAAAGGTATCATGCAGTGGTTATTGGACAAAATTGTGTCACTTAAACTGAAATTGATGATGGGTTTTCTTTTCAAAATCTTTTCATTTGCGACGTTAAGAGGGCGCTAAAAGTGGCCACTTTTCACTATAAAAGTCCATTAAACTAAACGACAGGCTAGAAAATATTGTTTAAGTGATAAAAAGTACTTACCACAAATCTTGTTCGGAGTGCACTACAGAGAGTATAATTCACAGTTTCGTCTTTATTTGAGCACTATCGTCGTATCGTTTCAATGGCGGCGCTAGTGTATAATAAGCCCTCTTAATCGATGTTAAAGCTTATTCCTGGCTCTTCTATAATTTAGTAATAGAAACTTATTTTATTCCAACAGCTGAACGAAATATCAGTGATCCAGCAGAGCGCGGGTCAAAACGGAGTTGCCAAATTCCCCGGATTACTCGGTTTCGGAGCATTCGGCGGCGCTCGGCCCGGCGCCGCGTCACCTCTAGAACGACCACCATCGCTGGAAGGTGGCGACGAACGGCAAGCTGCCATGCGCGAGTTGGCCGAACGAGGCCGCGAGCTGGCCGAACGAAGCCGGCAGCTTCGCGACGAAGGCGACTATCGCTCGCCGCCCGCGCACGCACCCCTCGCCCCTCCCCCCACGCAATCTTCCTCCCCCGCCCCGCACCACCCCCACCCACACCCTCTCGCCTCGCTCCCTCCTCCCGCCCGCACCGAAGGCCTCACAGTCTAAACAACCCCCAACCCAACATTCCAAACCCCAAAAGCGAGCGCCAATGACGTATCGAAGTGTCATGTTAATATTGTACAAAGATTAGTAGCTTATATGAAATTAAGGGACTGATAAAATTACGACGAAGCGAGTGTTGTAGCATAATGTGAAAAGTGTAGTGCTATATAACGAACTGTTATTCCGCGTGTTTCATACGCCTAGTATTATTGTAAGTAACTTATATGCACGAGTACGGGCCTGGGGCAATCCGGGGCTCGGCGCGGCGCCGCCGCCGGCGAGCCCCACGTTTATATGTCATTACTCTGTGATAGTGCACATTCAAGAGGCTGTGTCTCGTGTCTGGCTGGACGACAGTTGTAGAAACGCTATCGGCTATCTCTCATCCATTGTAGATGCAATCTAATGTGCTATGACATGAAAAATTATTAAATTATCCCAAAAATTAATTATCTTAAATCTATATCTATTAATGTAAATAAATTGTACCATAGTGTCGGACGTATGTAGTTATATGTATTACAATTTAAAATTACAATTATGATTGTTGCTATACAACTGTAGGTACTGTAACTGGAGGGCGATATGCATGATTTTTGTCTCCACATTCCAACCGAATGGTTAATTTAGAGTACTCAGAATACGAGGAGATTTTACTTAAAATATTTATATGTAACACGATCAACCTTGAATCACTCAGACTTGTATAACCTACCACATTTACCTTACTACCATAACTGTCTTCAACTGCAATACAATGTCTACTTGTCTACTGCAGAGTGACAGCAAAATTCAAAACAAACGCATAATTAGAATGCCTATACTGTGTTAGGTGTTCAATATTCTACTACATTTAATTATTGTAACAGAGGTTAATGACATATTCATATCATGTAAATTATAAAAAAGTATTTGCATTTGAGGTCTATATAGTTGTAAGTATTTAGAGTCATAGTTATAATGTTGCTTTAGAATATTTCGACATATCTTTGTAATGAGGGGAGCGATGGTGTTGAAACAAATTATAACTCAATAAGCGTTAATGGTTACTGTTCTGTAGTTTCACCGTCACTCTCTGCACAGACTGACCCACGAATGACCATAATGAAACATTTCTTTCCAAATGTGCATTTTACGAATGCTTATTTAGTCACATTTAGTCGTTTTGATACTAAGTTCACACGAAATTGCATTCACTGTTTTATATTTTGAGTACATTAGTTATCTGTGTATAAATTTCCTACTAAATTATTTATATATAAACTATAAATCATGCATACACTCTTAGTATTAAACGGATGCTTGTGAGGCTGTAGGGCTCACTGGACAATTTAGTTGTTTAGGATAAATTTTCATAGCACCTAAAGTTAATTTCAAGTTGCAAATAGACATAGAAAGTAGAATTAGTCATGAATATGATGTGTCATGTCATGTCAGTATAAATAATCATTGTAAATTATTAAATGTTTATGTAAATGTCCAAAAAGTATTCAAATTATTTAAAAAACAATTATAGCAATTAATTTCTTTTTTTTTCTTTTTCGTTTCACCTAACCCTTGTCTTCCCATCTGTATGTTTTTTATGCGTGTTAAAGTTTACCGAAAAACAAAAAGCTACAGGGTGTTTGGTAATAGCCTTATAAAGCCGAATATGGTAGAACCCCGGAATATTATTATAAACCCTGAACACCGCTATATGTCTGAGAAATTTTGTTTTTTTTAATGGAAAAAAATAATCTTAGACGCAAATATACTATAGTATTCGATAATCATCCCATTAATGGGCAAAGTAAAAAAATAGTAGATTGTTATACAAGACGCTAAAATTACCCATTGCATACGAGGTATTTTTATTCCCGAGCTTTAGCGAGGGAATAAATAGAAACCGAGTTACAATGGGTTTTAGCGTCGTGTGTTACACTATACTTTTCACTACGATTGCGAGAAAATAAAATACAATATTAAATAGTTTATACCTACTTACTTCCGTAAACGAATCCACTCGTTTTTCTATCCTCCAGTTCATAAACTTTTTGTACAATATTTAAATAAATGATTTGTGCTTGACGGCAGAAGATTAAAATTATTTCTTTCCTATTACAGTCACACAATTCAATCAGTTTGTAATTATAAAAATATTCTAAAGATTTCGCGCCATGGTACCTTTTTTTAATTTCTGCTGTAGCAGCTAAACAACACAAACACGCATTCTACGATTCACTCTGTACACAGAGTATAAATAAGTCTATGATTTCACCGGAGATGCTTTTAGTTCCATTTTCAAAAATAAGAATGAGAAACTGGGGTCCTATTACGAAACTTGGTCACGATAGTCGTCCGCAGTTCGTCGGTAATAGTTATTACAAATATTTTCAATGTAGCTATCGTAGTCCATAGTCTATTGAACGAATAATGACGGATCCACTAGAGAGAAACTGTCAAATTTACGCAATCACTTTGCAATATCGCATACGCAAGTGCTTTGTAATAGGAATCAATCAGAACGAAGCACGGACGCAGCCGCGTGTATCGCATTAAACTTTTCGTAATAGACCCCCAGTATTAAGTCGAGCGAGTTTTTATTCGTGATTATGAATAAAGACTTTTTCGTTTTAGTACGCTCATTGGTAATAGACAAACATTAAAAAAGAAAAAACTTTATCCCCTAGGGCTTATTATGCTATTTTATCTCGACTCTTGTACGTTACAATGACGCACTTTTTGAGCAAGAGGAGTGAAAACACAATTTTGGTCAAGGGTCTCGGTCAACACTATAATAAAAAGAAAAAAAGTGGGTTTTCATGCTTTATAATCATTTTCCGGAGTTGTATGCATGGTACCCTATCTAGCATAATTCAGCTTTATAAGGCTATTACCAAACACCCTGTATACGTCGACTGAAATAAATAACCGAGGCATTTAACTGTCAAAAGTAAAAAGCAAGATAATTATGCACATCTGACTACAGTCAGTGCCAAATACGTAGATAAATGTAAGGGGGCGTTTATTTATTGCTAAAAAGATCTTGCATCATTAATAGCTAATTTGAACTCCATTTACGAGGAATAACATTAATACTCAACGGTAACAGTTAGGTAACTGTGAGTTACTTGAATGTTATATAGCCTAGAAAATAGATCAGATTCACTGTTAATAAACACAAGCGGTGACCGCAGCGATTTTTCTATATGTGAAGAAAAGGTAAACCAAGCTTTTGCTCTTGATTGTACAGTTAAGTCTAATACTATCAAAAAGTTTTTTTTTTATTTTTTATTAAGGAAACAAACGGTCATCAATTATTTTGCAATTTTAAATAGATCCAAAAAAAGACGTATAGTTCCATTAAAGTATACAGAAAAAGTAGTTAGTAACAAAACTTTTTGAAATCTAAAAGTTATTCAAAGCAAACAAAAAAAAATTGTAGGTACTTATTAAATGTTAGTTAAAGTTTAAATTGATTATAAACCTTATTCATAAAAACAAGGTTTTGTTAATTTTACTCTCTTGACAAATGATAAAGATAAAGATAAAAAATTATTTTAACGGTGCAATAGCTAAAACAAAATTATTATTATTAGTAGGATTTCAACAATAAACAATCCACGGAGAAACAAGTCACACGTAAGGTGTGTTATAAATATGTAACAAATGTGTTAATAGTAGGTAGGAAATTAACACATAACAACGTTAAAGGCATGTTATAGTAGTTTATGATACTGATGCATAATGAGGGGTATTAAAACATGAGTGTGTGTTTAAAAACCGAGCCGTAGGCGAGGTTTTTAATAGTATCACACGAGTGTTTTAATACCTAGTTATGTGTAGTTTCATACACTACTTTATCTACACTCATACATTTGGGATTGAACCTACTAAATAAAAGATCAACGTTAGAAAAGAGATAGAGACTTTGGTTTAGTACTATTATATATTCTGTGCTTTGGTTGTATTAGCTAGCTATATTACCTACCTTGTAATAAGTCATTTCCTTAGCTGCATCTAAATAATTTTGCAGAGTCAATTTTTTTCACATTTTTAAGCAAGAATAAAAAACACCTACGAAATTCAGTAGGTACCTATAACAAAATGTAAAAATTGAAATCAAAATTCAAAACTTTTTTCGTAATGCTCTAAAAATGGCGCGCAATAAGTCGCCGATCACCATAGAGTGCATTTTAATCATGGAAAGTATGTGGGAAAATATCGTTGTTTTTTTTTAATATCACGGCACTACCTTCTTCTTGGATTTGCCCTGTATCGTAATGAGAAAAAAAGTTATTTTATGATGCAGCTGACTGCATCGTAATGAGTTTTTTTTTAAATTTTACCTATTCACGAAAATAAAGTACGTATTTATATTACCTCTTTTGAATTCATATTTGGAACATTACGTTGCGAGTGTAGATAAAATTGTTTTAAGTGTCGTCACATATCAATAGATACCAACATGTGTCAAAAACTAATACATACATATTAGCCTACTTTAAAACCTTCTACAGAATTACTACTGCCTGTTTAACGGCCGAATACTCAAACGCTGCTTAACTAAAATCTTAGCTGAGGCCACCTTAAGTTTAAGAAGCCATTAGATTTAAGTGAAATACTCAAACGCTTTTTATCTGTTGGTAATGTCTGCTTAGCTAAGGACGCATTAACCATTTGCAATCTGGTAACATTACTGAGATTTGCAAACCGTTTCTTTGCATGCAGTCCATCGATATCACACCTGGCACTACGTAATCAAAGTTACCTCAAAAATAATAGCGTGCAACGGAACAATCTCTCTCTATGCCACAGAAGCTCAATGTCGACACGACAATTATGTCAACTGTCAATAAATACTGACTGTCATAATAAATAACACCTTTAAACCGCCCAATTTATTTATTTTACTTTAAAATAATCAAACAGGAAAACGTGACTATGGAGAATAAAAAGAAATGATAACGAAGAAAAGGACATTTTTAAAATATTTTTTCAAAATAATAACCTCACAACGCAAAACAATAGCGCCCTGCACACGTAAAGTTTGGACCGCGCATCTGGGACTGCGTTCCAAACCTGGGATGGATCTGTGCGGTTTGGACTGCGGATCAAACTGTAGTGCTATTTGTCGTGCGATTTACGATGAACGGTTTGGACTGCCGGCGAATCTTACATGTTAAGGCAAACGATCCGAACTGTGCGTGTAAATTGATTTTCAAGAGTTTGAACTGCAGTTCGGACTGGCGCGTGGAGCGTTATAAATTTTAAAAGTTTTTCATCAGTAGTATGAAAAATGGATACTCGTTTGGTCATCGCGTTAGCTGGCTTTGTCACTGGAAGTATTTTATGAGCGCGCAGCAGATACTTGTACTGCATTACCTATGTGTCTATATAGTGTGTTTACCTGTAATTTATACTTAGCATAATAGATATAATTACTTATAAAAAGAAATATTTGATGATTAAGTATTAGATGTTTCTCATTTTTTACCAACTTAGATAACTCTTTGGCAAAGTTATCTGGTGTTTATTGTACAGTAAATTACAAGCTCCTAACAGTTTGTAATTTTTTGTACAATAAACATCAGATAACTTTGGCAACTAATTTTCATTAAAATATTGACTAGGTAGGTAGGTACATACCTACCTACGTATACCTATAGCAGGGGTGCCCATACTTTCTCTTAATGAGATCGACCTAGCAAAAATTTATGACAGATCGACATTTTGACCGTTTAACCCACCAAATATTTAAAAAAAAAATGCATAAGTAAAACTACATTGGGTGCAAAATGTCAAATCTGTTTTCCTTGGTGATCGACCGGTCGATCGCGATCGACCGTATGGGCCCTTTGACCTATAGCGACGTAATTTACTTCATGCAAAAGAGATGGCGCTGTATGCTTGTATCCGGTTATATGCAAAAAAATAGGCGAGTTGGCCATCTTTATCCACGAGTATCATATGTTTCCCGCGTTCCGAACTTTACGTGTACAGGGCGCTACGTGATGCGCGCACAAAACTGTGAAAATGCACCTCGCATCGACATGCCAGATCGGACTGTCAGCCCCGCGCATATACATGTACGTTTCGGAGCGAGGGATGGAACGGACTCCGAACTTTACGTGTGCAGGGCGCTAATCACCTTGACGTGTGATACTTGAGGTACGTCCGAGCTTCCTTAAATTAAGAGCGACCTTAATCAACTTAAGGCGGCCTCAAATACCTGTCAGATCTTAATGAACGTTTGAGTATTCCATTTTCGATAGTTTTTGCAGATAAGCGGTCCTTAACTTAAGGCCGTCTTAGAAATTGAGCGGCTCTCAAATTTTGAATTGAGTATGAGTTAAGGCGGTCTCAACTGTGTGAGGAGCTCTCAACTATTTAAGCAGCGTTTGAGTATTCGGCCATAAATTTGTTAATAAGTTATTCAGATGTTAGTTAAAAATAAATTGGAGATTTATCATATTAAAGGATACGATAAAAAAACGAATACGAAAAATTTAAATGTTTATTAGATTAGACTGACCTTTCGCTCAATATGTACTTGTTACATCGTATATTAAATTTGATAATCGGATTGCAATCTCACTACAGTAAACAATCAATTTTGTTAAAATCTGTAAGGAATACTACTAAGAAATGAGTAAGGGGTACCAGGATCGCATAGTGTTTAGAAGTTGATGACGCTGGCGAGTTTCTTGACCCGGTTGAGTAGGAGGTCTCCTTCGCGGATGGTCGCCTGGTACAGCTGCGAGCGGTCGGCGTCGGCGCCGCGCCCCGCGCCCGTCACTACGCAGCCCGCGACCGCGTCGATGCGGCATTGCAGGCGCCCGGCGGCTGTGAAACTGTTAGCACAAGTTATTTAGTGAACATGGGCGTATCTAGAGATATTATTTTAGCCGCCTCTGTGGTCTAGTGGCTCGCCCACCCGTGTAAGACGCAGGGGTCCCGAGTTCGATTCCCAAGGGGGGTACAATTTGTATTCGGTTGGTGGTAGGGCTTATTTCAAATCCGCCTGGCTAACTACCACCATCTCACCTAATTCTGACGCCATAACAACAATTTAAAAATTGAAGTGTTCCCGCAGTTAGAGGTAAGATAGCCAGTTCCTCGGTGATGAGGATTCCGGGTGTAGCCTAGGGCGCTTCCACCATTAAGCACTATCCCGTTATACATTAAAAATAATCTCTAGGGGGGCCTGGCCTCCAGTTATGAGCCAAAGAGTCAAAGCTAGGGGGCGGGGGAGTGCTAGAACTAGAACCGCGATGGAGTTTTGAAGGGCAATCACGTTTTTTTCTGGGGTGGGCACCAGACTGTTCTGGGGTGACAGCCCCCCCCCCCCCCCACTTCCTACGCCCATGTTAGTGAACAATAAGTAAGGCAAACAATAGAAAATTAAAAACACGTCTATTAAAGTCGGGTGGGGCTGGAGTACATCTTCCTTTTTTATTCTAAAAGCCCCACCCGACTTCAATTGACGTGTTTTATTATAACAATGATAATGCGTATCTAATGATTTGTATATTATTTCTTGCTTTTTAGAGGCAGGTTTTTTGAAGTCGGTTTTTTTGTTTTTTAAACAATTTTTTTATTTTTAGTGTAAGTACCTTCTGTATTAGGTAGGTGTAGGTGTAGGTATATTATTTAGGTAGAAAAATCGGCTCAGCCAAACGTGAGATAATCGCGGAGAAACATACATGCATACAAACTGAATACCTCCTTTTTTTGAAGTCGGTTAAAAAGACTACACAAAGGTATCCCTTCCCCAACAAAAAAAATCATCTAATTCGGTTCATAAATAACAAAATTGTCAAGTTAGTTGATTTAATATCATAGTATTTTCAGGATTACTTGTAAACTACTGAACCGATTTGAAAAAAATGGGACCATCTCGCATGAAAACTCAATCGAACAAAAAAAGAATCATCTAAATCGGTCCATAAATGTCGAAGATACGCGCGAACAACGATAAAAAAAAACATACAATCGAATTGAGAACCTCCTCCTTTTGATGAAGTCGGTTAAAAATACGAGAACCATGTATATTGTGTTCCATAAACTTCACAAACAACAATGGCAGGCTAATTTTGATGATTCACAAATCGTCCACCAGTCGGCGCACTACCGCCAACTTGGTGCTAGTGTAGATGTAGACCTGTCATTCTGTTGTTTTAAAATTTTGGATGTTGGAAACACTTTCGGCCTTACCACAAAAGATTTTAAAACACTGTATAATAAAAACACTGTTTAAATGTGATGCCGTCTCTTTTCAAATAATATTGTCAAAAAAGTGACAGCATCACATTAAAACAGTGTTTTAGTTAAACACTTGTTGAACAGTGTTTTAAAATCTTTTGTGGTAAGGCCGTTTGCTTTTAATTTTTTTTCAATTCAATCTCTAATTCGTTTACTGACCAACTTCCATAATAATTATAAAGCAATATAAAAATAGCAAAATATAAAGCAATTTTAAACTATTATAATTGAAAAATAACTGAGAATATAAACATACAAAAGGTTTCTTTCGGTGACGCTACTGTAGCGTCACCAAATAAATTTTCTGTCATCCTGCCATTGACGCGCACACACACACACACACACACTGTGGGCTTATTTTATAAATCTGTCTGACAGCTTCACTTGACAGTTGCAACCGAGTTTTGCGTAAGGTGAAGCACTGAAGCAGTCAGAGTTACAAAATAGGCCCACAGATACGCTTCTTGTTGCATGTCTCCGTTTATGTTGTCACTTACGTTACGTTTCCCCCCGATCATTTGTCTTTTAGACTTTATGTAAGTATGTTGTCGCCTAACTAAAGAGAGTCTATAAGTCTCACGTAGCGATTTATAGCTGCTATTTACTGCTTGTTTTACTATCAGTTATTATAAATCGCCACTACCGTGTGTTTTGATCAGCGATTTTTAGATCGTGCATGCTCACACGACGCTAATTTTCAATGGCGGAAAAATAGCAGCTATAAATAGCTACGTGAGACCGAGGCTTAAGGCGCTATATTGATCGACTAGCGTCGCCAATACATTTATTTTTATTACTCGTAAACCAAGTAAATATTTAAAAAAGGAAACATCCATCACACATCCATGCCCCCTTAAATTGTCTCTAATATTTTTTAATAACTCTTTAATATTTAACATTCTTTGTACTCGTTTTAAAATGCAATCGAAACGACAGTGGCCACTTTAGGTTTAAATGGATTTTAAAACTTACCGAAAGAATAAAAACTTTTAAAGATTATTGAAAAAAAAATAGAGACAATTTAAGAGGGCATGGTTGTTTTTTTTAATAATAACTTGGTTTATGTATGATAAAAATAAATTTTTTGGCGGCGCTAGTTGACGGCTATAAAAGGGCCTTAAATGATGAAACCATAAATCAACATGTTAAGCGCTCCGGTAACGATCATTTGCGATTGTCAATTTTTACGTCATTGACGCACATTGATGCGAAAATTGATCGTTTACGCGTGCAATTGAAGCGATTGTCAATGCCTCCAACGTTATCGGCGGGCTTTAACGTTGAAAAAGCGAATAAAACAATCAAGTAACTCACTTGGAAATTTCCTCCTCAACGAATTCACGCGTGACGCCAAAAGTGTCAGCAATATTGTCGAGACTTAACGAGCGGTACGCGCGCAGCAACTGGACGTACGCCTTGATACGCGCCTCGCGTACGTAATGCTGGTAGTGGGGCCGGAACACTGGGTCCACGCAAATTTGGGTCTCCACCTATAATTACAGAATAGATAATATAGTACTGGCGTACAGAAGTTGCACTCAAGGTTTTTTACCGTATTGACAGCCGGACAGTCAGCAAATCGTTAAAATAAATTGCAATTCGGGTCGCATAGCGCGCCCTTGGCTACAAAATATTCGACTATAGTAGTTGCCTCTCTTTCTATCGCGTAGGTCTTATCTTTTCTAGGACGCCGAGCGCTTCATACTCGCGCGCGGAGTGACAGACCCCTCCTATAGATTAATATGCAGTTTTGATCATATAGGGCCTGCATGATCAAAACGGCATGTTAATTATTCACATTGCATCGGCTTGTCAAACACATTTGATTGTCTAGTCTAGGAGCGATGCTTGACAAGCACTACAGAATAGATAGATTACCGTTTGCCTATTTAAAGTAGGCCACGCCCCCAAATGGTAGTGGTTGTGGTAATGCAATGTAAATGATTGAAAAGAAATTCTAGGGGCTACTTAATGAACAGAGGCCAAAAATATAGCTAAACATTCTGCCAAGATGATGATTAAAATGTCCTGTCCTGTCCTTATTCTTTTTAATATTTTAAATTTAAAATTAAATTAAGGACAGGAAGGATTATATTTCAAAGTCTCATTTGATACACCTTCCCCTGTATAGCATGATGAGCAGATTTGGTTAAGTCAAAATGACAATAATGCCCCTCTATAGACCAACCTTTAGCTAACCAATTATCTTACCCAAGCAAGACTCTTCATGAAATCAGCATATCTGCACTCGTGAAGCGACTCTACAAGCTCCCTGAGTTCTGGGAAGCGGGATCGCAACGCCTGCACTGCGGCCCCCTGCCTCCTCAGCGCTGCCTGGAGGGCGTGTCTTTCTAGTGCCAGGGCGCATGCCAGTACACAATACTGAATTATAGTTCCTATAACAAATTAACACTCCTGTAACATATGTATAAGTGAAATAAGACTTGTTATTATAATTATGCTCAAAGCATGGGGGTGAATGAATAATAAATAAGTCTATGTGTTTTGTCGGCATGAACATCCCAATAGAAAGTTTTTTTTATTAGTTCTGTACACACCCAATTACAAACAGAAAAGAAATGGACAGAAGAATTGTACAAAGTATGAGCTATCGAAAATTTTATTACAACATAAAATCAAATAACAAAAATTGTCTTACCAAAATCTACTAGTTCATAAGACTCAAAGGTTGACACACAATCAATGAAGAGATCAGCAGCACGGCTGTAGTCTCTGACTGCAAGGCAGTAGATAGCTTCGTATGCCTTTAGTTTGTTTCTGGAACGCCAGTCTCCACCTTTATCTACTAATTCATGTGCCTGAAATCATATATTGTCCAAATAATTGTAAATAATACATAAACAAACCAAAACTAATCTTTATATAAAATACCTAAAACTAATATTAATGCTGTCATTGGTTACAAATCAGTCTCGTCACAAAAATTTTAGCTACACATTTGGTAAACTTTCTCACACAAAAATAGATTTAAAATTAGAAAATATCCACTGCCTCTGTGGTCTAGTGGTTTGCCCACCCGTGTAAGACGCAGGGGTCGATTCCCAGGAGGGGTACAATTTGTACTTGGTTTGGTTGGTGGCAGTGCTTATTTCAAGTCCACCTGACTAGCTACCACCATCTTACCTAAGTCTGACGCTATAACAACAATTTAGCCAGTTCTACAATGATGAGGATTCTGGGTGTAGTGCGCTTCCACCTTTGGCCTTATCGTCACTTAACATCAGGTGAGGTGAAGGCCAAGCACTATGCTGCTGTGTATTAAAAAAAACTCCACATACCTTGTTGATTGCCTTGCCCATTTCCTTTACATTACAACCATGGAAATATGCAATGCGGAACATTGCAAAGATAGCATCCAGCCGTCTGTTGGTTGTTAGAGTAGTGTCTTCATATTTAGTGGTTGCTAGAGCAGAGGCAGCTTCTTTATCCCCAATAGAACAAAGATAATCTAGCCTAAAATTAGTTTATTATGTTAAATTAGTACTTAGCATGAACTATTTAAATGTTTAATATATTATTAATAGAGGCCGTTATGAAAGGTATATTTTGGAAGCAGACATTCTTAGGGATGGAGTAATTATTTTAGTCTATCTATAAATTAAGTCGACAATAATTAAACAAAATTACAAAAAAATATTTTATTTATTTTATGTGGGGCTGAAGTTCAACATCTTTTTTTATTCTAAAAGCCCCACCCGACTTCATTAGACGTGTTTTATTACAATGATATGCGTATTTAGTGATTTGAATATTATTTCTTGCTTTTTAGAGGTATTAAATTTTAAAGCTTTTTTGTTTTCATTTTCAGCTTTTTTGAAGTCGGTTTTTTGTTTTTATTAAAACATTTTTATTTTTTTATTTTTAGTGTTAGTAAGTACCTTCTGTATTTGGTAGACTTTAGTTTATTTATATTATCTTATCCAGTAAGTATATTATCTAGGTAGATAAAACATGGGTAGACCCAAAGTTATTTAAAGCTTTTTTGTTTTCATTTTCAGCTTTTTTGAAGTCGGTTTTTTGTTTTTATTAAAACATTTTTATTTTTTTATTTTTAGTGTTAGTAAGTACCTTCTGTATTTGGTAGACTTTAGTTTATTTATATTATCTTATCCAGTAAGTATATTATCTAGGTAGATAAAACATGGGTAGACCCAAAGTTATTTAAAGCTTTTTTGTTTTCATTTTCAGCTTTTTTGAAGTCGGTTTTTTGTTTATATTAAAACATTTTTATTTTTAGTGTTAGTAAGTACCTTCTGTATTTGGTAGACTTTAGTTTATTTATATTATCTTATCCAGTAAGTATATTATTATTTTTTTAATTTAACTTTTTTGTGTAAGTATGGTATATTTAGCGACGATATTATCTAAGTTACAATAGTCTTATGTCAATAGCTCATCACCTTTTACAAAATACTGGTTTTCCCGACGCAGGGGCGTTAGTGCTTGAGGAGTTCTCCTGGTACTTCACTATCAGCTCCACTTCACCATATGCATTATGACGAACAACATAAATAGCCTAGCAACCGTATTAAAGTAATCGTATCGCACCAGTGAGATACTTAGTTTAGTACCTATTGAATAGTTCCGGTGATCATCTATGGTCTTCATCATCAGTTCCACTTCACCAAAATGGTACTTTTCGAAAGCAAATGCACGAGTTACTTAAGAAAATACCAAAATCGCTATAGGTGTGCCTATAATATTTGAAGAGTTCCCTTGATTTCTCCAGGATCCCATCATCAGATCGTGATCTTATGACAATGGGACCAATCTGTAACTATATGCTTTCAAACAAAAAATAATTTTTAAAATCGGTTTGAGATTGACAAAGTTATGTTAAAACATACATAAAAAAAAATACCGTCGACTTGAGAACCTCCTCCTTTTTTTGAAGTCGGTTAAAAACAGTGAAGTATTTCTGTTATTCTTAAATGTAAGAACCTGTTTATTCGAAAAATAAATCAAAAAATTGTTGGCATTTTGTTTAATTATAGGTTGATTAGAGTTATTTTATTGATAAACCAAAATTACCAAAAAACCTTTAGGGTCATTCCATGACAAATGTTACTGAGGGTGAAAAAATAAAAATGATCTTTTCGCATTAAATCTGATAAATTTTGAAAGAAAACTTTAAATTATAATGTGCAACAAAAAAAACTAAAAGAAACGCGTAATTTTTAAGTTCATTGCCGTCAAAATCTGTCCTCAAGTGAACTGGCTAAATGACCATTGTACCTGTACTGTAACTATTGGAAATACGAAAAATAAAGAAACTATGAATTTGTCAATCGTTTTTCCATGTTGTGATTTAAGTTTATTTATCATAATATTGGTGGATTGTGTCACAATCCCGAAAAAAAATATAATTCTTATGTTACAAGTGTGTTTTCTTGTTACTTTTGAACTGTAACACCCGAAACGAAAAATCAGGTACCTAATTGTTTTATTATTATATCTTACAGATTGCTAAAAAGAGACCACGTTCTTGATTAGGAGGAGCGGTGATGGCCGCTTCACTATACTCGTCCATCCTTCCTTCCAACCAACTCGCTTATGGTCTGGCGACCGATTGCAAATAGTAGAAAATTAGAAAAAAAAAAACTTACAGATTGATTGGTGTTAAAATCATATATTTAGTAAAAGTAAGGCTATGGTGCTACTGCTAATGCTAATGGTTTAAAATACTAAATAATATCTGAGCATGAGACTAATTTGATGTGTTTTTTGAATGATTAAAAACTGTAACACCCGAAACGAAACGGGTGTTACAACTTTGTTATATATTGATATATATATGTGTGTGTAGTACTTGAATAATGAACTAAGTATTATGTTCAAGGTTCCTTTGACGGTCCACTATCACCGCCATAGGAAAAGCAGTCACAATTCTTTATTTAGGACATTTATTGAAATGTTAAAATAAAATAAATCTAAAATTTAGGTATTAACCATTGTTTTAGCTCACAGATAACCTTTAGGCAAAATTATGCTATTTGTGTTAACTCACGGTTAACCCCTAGCATAGACACTCATTATAAAGTAAAGTTTCACTAACCTTGTAAAAGTTGAACCGAACTTTCTTCATGATAATAATTTTTCTTTTCGTTGTATTTTAAATTTGTATAAAATACTTTTTTAGTAGACTGTAGATAGATATACAACACTTTGGCGTGGTGAGTGAGACGTGCGAACACTGCCGCGCACCAAAAAAGAATGAGGTACGATCACAAGACCGGTGACCAAGTAAGCTGGGGTGGGGTGTTGGTGACGTAATTACCGGAAGTGGTGAAACACTTTTCTAAAACTAGTAGTTTTCATACTCTTTAAAATAGTGCGAATCTGCCGAGTACCTGGAAGGTACTACAAGTAAACCATAAATAATTATATATTTATTTATATCTTTCGTATGAAGCGACTCATATAATATCGATCGAACTTCACTTCTAGAAGTTCGTTTGATCTTATATTATGTGGTAGATAGTTAGTAAATATTACACTTTTAGAGGTCTGTAAGTTTTAGCAATGTTTCCCTAAGAAAATTTGGCTGAATTTCAAAGAAATGTAACAATGGTCAGAACATTGAGGCAGAATCGTGTAACACCGGAAACGCACACTTTTCAATTTATAAAATCGTTATTTAACTGTACAAATTTTACAATTTAGATAAAACTTAAAACGAAGAGAATAATGGCCAAATACTCAAACGAATTTTAAAGTTAAGGCCACCTTAAATTCAAAAAAGTTGTCAGATTAGACAGAAAGTCTATAAAACTGACAGCTTCCTTAAAGTTAAGGAGGCCTTAACTTAAGATTTTAGCTAAGAAGCCTTTGAGTATTCGGCCGTAAGGCACTTAAATTGCTAAAATATTACTTAAAAATACATAAAAATTTAGACTTTGGGTGTACAAATGTAACACCCGAAATGATGGAATGACCTTTTACCTCATCGAACGTCTGCTTCCAAAATATACCTCCGATAACGGCGTCTTATAAAATAAGATTGGATTCATCAGAGTTATTAATCAATTTGATTAGCACAATTTAAAAACCACATAGTGTTTACTATGTGGTTACATACCTGTCCTGCCACACTGGGGTTTCTGAATCGTCTTCTTTAAATTTTGACAGTCGATCAACATTTTCTTTAGCCATAGTATCGTAAAGTTTCTGGTCGAATGGCCATCCCAGATCCGTGCAGACTTCTTTATAATAAGGAGCCATATTATCAGCCTTTATTCCTTGTAAAAGCTGCTCTTTCAATTGAGGATCATCTTTGAGTTGAGGCAAGCCAAGCTTGAATTTGATACCTGCCAAAGCCATGTATTCCGGAGTTTTGCCTTCAGCTGAGAGCTCCATTTTTGTAGATTAGGTATGTTATTACTAGGAAAATACTTATCAAATTAAAACAATGCTTTTCAGACAACAAAATGCAATGTACACGCAAAAATTGAAATGACCCAAATTAACCCAAAAAATGCTTTGTAATAATTGTCAAAAACGTCAAAGTAAAATGCATTCCAACACACTAACCGCTGAAAAATCGATCGCCATAGAGTACATTTTAACCATGGTTATGCTTAAAACGTACTTAGTGATAATTTCCTCTGTGATTATGCTCTAAAATGGAAGAAAGTAATTTTGGGATCGTTCACACAGGCGATTTTTTCAACGGATGATATTTTATCGCCATCGACGACGTTCCACGGGAAAAGGTACCCTATGGCCAGGGGGCTTACTATCAGCAAATAAGAAACCATTCAGTTCAAAAGCAGGCCGTAAAAAAGACTGCTCAAGGCCTGCTTTTGAACTGAACGGTTTTGTTATTTGCTGATGGTAAGCCCCCTGGGGCCTTACTATGAGCTCTTATAGCAGGGCTTATATTGAACTGCCTAACTTTTTCGTACTATGACCTCAACGGTTAGTATGAAAGCAGGGCTTAAACAGCCCTGTTTAAGGTCTGCTTTTGAACTGAACGGTTTCTTGTTTGCTGACGGTAAGCCCCCTGGGACCTTACTATGAGCTCTTATAGCAGGGCTTATATTGAACTGCCTTACTTGTTCGTACTATGACCTCAACGGTTAGTATGAAAGCAGGCATTAAGCGGTCCTGTTTAAGGCCTGCTTTTGAACTGAAAGGTTTCGTATTTGCCGATGGTAAGCCCCCTGATGAGTAGTAGCATAGCCTTCTCTATTTTACAAGCCGTGAACATAAGTTTGGCAACGTCTGTTAGTGTCAGTTCGTGGTCATGGCGTTGGTTAAATGGTTAGTCTCCATACTAAATGTATGGGAATATTTCAATTTTAAAAAGTCGATATTTTCTTTCGTAGTAATCGTGCGGGGTTGAAAATATGAAAATAATGTAGTTCTTTTATTGAAGTTCTTTATATATTAAAAAATAAGAAAAATTTCAATTTTAACCACGAAAAAATGGCTGTCAAAGATGTCATCTTTTTTGTTGATTTTTTTCAGCAGGGCGTTGATCAACACGCCCTCTAGCTATAAATGATAAATCATTAGAAAGGTCTTTTAAGACAAATAATTGCTGTTAATATACTTTATATCAATTGTTAATACTTTTGGAGTTAAAGGTTATTAAAGTATAAAACTGGTTTATTGTCTATGGGAGTTGATCTACCCCACCTCTAGCATTGAATAATATATCATTAGAGAGGTTTTTATATGAAAACTATTTGCTGCAAACTTACTTTTTATCAATAGTTAGTATTTTTTGAGTTTTAGGTCATTAATGTTATAAAATTTGGTTGATTTCAGAGCGATTTAACTCTCAAAGTACTAATAGTTGACGTTTGCTGTCATACAATAAAATGTTTCAAATTTAAAGACCTTTCCAATGATGTCAGATTCATTGCTAGAGGAGGCCTAGATCAAAATGCTCATCGTACCAAATGACCCCCGAAAAGTTCAAACAATTCGACTCAAACCTCATGTCCTAATAAATAAATAATAATAATAAATATAAAATCTTGATTGAAATAATCTTACATCACAATTTACACCTAGTTTAAACGCAGATAATATAGGAAAAAAAAAATCAATAATAAAAAGAATATTATTAATTGGCGTATAGTTTGCAGACTCACCATGGAATTAGAAGGTTTTGATTATGTCAAAAAATTGTTAGTAAATAGTGAGAAATAGTGAACCATAGCATATAAATAGTGATACTATGGTTTAGAAGATATTTGTGTATCTTAGTGAGGCTGCTATCTTGACGTCAAGATAGCAGACACATTAAGAAATACAGTTCGTATCAATATGATTTATATGCCGAAAAATTGTTAGAGAAATTGTGAATCGTATACGAAAAATTTCAATAATATTGCTTCAATACAAGCCGAGATATTACGGTCTCAAAGTGGGCTGCTAACTTGACGTTTCTGTCGATGGCGATTCCAGAGAAACGGGTACAAGTTTTAAACAAATAAATATATCAAAAAATTGTTAGTGAAATTGTGATTCTTACGATATAAATAAAAAAAGAATTCATCATCGCTATTTTCTAAAAATCGAATGTTAACTTCTACATAATACTCTGAAAATAGGCTGTCAATCAATATTGAACTTTGCTCCACAGTGATAAGGTTTAAACTTGATTGTAATCATGTGGTGAGTACTATCAAGCAAAAAGTGAATAGTACTGTAGCCCGCGGAAATCTAAATCACCAAAAAGGTTACCGCTTGTCTTTTTGTTATTGTTATAGATTTTGCAATATTGTATACTAAAACCGAAG
This sequence comes from Agriphila straminella, assembly GCA_950108535.1. Taxonomy (NCBI): domain Eukaryota; kingdom Metazoa; phylum Arthropoda; class Insecta; order Lepidoptera; family Crambidae; genus Agriphila; species Agriphila straminella. Next base: position 11,748,694 of record OX467308.1, read on the forward strand.
TCTTAAAGATCGTAACCCGCCGTAACCATAGTTTGAGAAATACCCATTTAATCTTCAAGTTTTTGTAATAGAAAGATAAGTAAATGCGTTTTATGTAATTTTTGCAATTTTTGTTTATGGACCAAATGAGTCTTAAAATCTAAACCGGCCACAGTAAAAGTCTTAAAATTGGTCTATGGTTTGTTCAGAGGGCCTATTTGCTTGACCACATGCAATGTTGCCGTTACGCTCACTTCATGGCTTGTAATTATAGAAGGCTATGGTAGCAAAGATATTAGAATTTTAAAAATTAAAAAGAGGTAGATGGGTTACCTGCGCCTTAACACTGGCAGTCTAAAACTTGGCTAATTAGCTCACCTGAGTGTAGTCTCGCAAAAGCATCGGCAACGTTGACACTTTGAAGTGCTCCCGCGAAACACAGTAAAAATGCCGTCCTGCGTAATGCGAACTTGTACTAATTACACAAGCAAGACTTCCAAAAGTCTAGGGATCACATATCATGCGTAAGTATTATATTTTAACTAATTTTCGTTCATATTTGTACATTAGAAATACAAAATGTCAGTAAATATTATCCTAAAAAGATTGAGTGTGACAGCAAATACTCCGATTACCGAGTGTGATAGAGATTTCTGTCATAGATTATAAATGTACAGAACGGACAATGCCACGACATTGCTCAAGCATTATTCACGAGATGAATAATTAATGAGGGCTTTTCACAATGACAAAAAACTGTAGGCTATCGAGCCAGATGATCTATCGAGATGGCGTTGATAAAAATAGGTGACAATGTGAGTTTTTTACTAAGCTTCGAAGAGTGTCAACACCATCTAGTGATTCAAATAGTTACTATTTTTAGGGTTCGACGAGTATCAACACGATCTAGTGAGGCAAATAGTGACTGTTTTTTTTTTTTAAATGTCATTTTGAAAAGCCCTCATTAACTTATTATATATTTACTATTATTTTTATAGGTTTCCAGCAAATGAATTGCGATGTATTAAATGAAATGCCACTGAATTTTATTAAAATACTAGCGGCCGCCCGCAACTTCGTCTGCGTGGAATGGTTTTTTGTTATCCCTCGGGATCATTACTTTTTTCGGGATGAAAGGTACCCTATGTCCTTCTCTGTACCCCTGACAACGTGTATGCAAAATTTCATGATGATCGGTTTAGTAGTTAAGACGTGAAAGCGTAACAAACAAACGGACTTTCGCATTTTAATATTAGTAAGGATTACCTAAACCTTGTGACATGGAATTTCTTATCGCCCATATTTAATTAAAGCTAAATTCCTTACTAATTTGAACACTTTTACTATTTAAATTTACAAGTTTTACGAAGTTACATATATTTTAAAAATTCGTTTTGGTTACAAAAAATATTTTTTTCGAAGTGGAAATCCATTACGCAACAGACTATTTGTTATTTTAGCAATAGAAACTAATAGGTAAATTTTATTGTGCCCAAAAACAACCCAAGATATTAGTGGTAATAGGTTCGACCCGCTTTTTGGGTTGAAATCGGATTTAAGGTCACAGCACACATATCAACTCGGAAAGGGATCGCCACCGTATCGCCTCGAGCCGTTCAGTATTGTTTGTATGAAACTCCCAACTGCAACGCACACTAATTGGAATCGTAACGTAATCGCCTCGCCTCGGAACAGGTTCCGAACCGCGATGCGGTGCGTCGTCAACTTGCAGTTCCCGCGCTTACGTCTCTCCGTAGGCGAGCTCACGCCTCTTCGTCCGCCCTTGCCCCTGTCCCCTCCCGCGACTTGCCTGCCGAACGTGCCGCCATTTGCAAGGCAACTTCCATTCGTGTTGCGCGTGAGTTTTATTGAATTTTTGGGTTAGATTCAAACACAATATAACGATGAACAGGGAGAAACTCATTGAAGAAGTGAGAAAATATCCATATTTATATGACTTAAGTGACGCTAAATACAGCAATAACATAAAAAAGGACGAGGCTTGGAAACAAATAAGTATTACTTTAAAACAATCTGGTAAGTACCTACTCCTATTTAATTTTTTATGTAATGTTTTTCGCGCTTATGTAGGTATCTATGGGAAATAAAACAATTGTGATTAATATAATTATAATGTAATTATTTAACACCTTGGACGCCATGTCGGCCACATTATTATTTTTCTATGGAGATTATCCAGACGTAGGATAATCTTTACATGGCCTACGGCAGTCAACGTGTTAACTGTAGTATCTATTAAGAAATATCATTAATATTTAAAGCTAAAAGCTACGATTCTGCCATGGGACTCGTCCAGTAGAAGTTTGAAAATATGTTTTGAACATTTCACGTACATTGAATGCAGTAGCCATATAGTTACCACCAATATTTGGTAATTGACGTAACAATCGGTCTTCGCCGAATTCATCTATAATTTCCTGTTCTGTTCTGTTCGGTTCCAGTAAATTCATCTCAATGTTATATGTCCTCATCATGTGTAAAATGCAAGTTGTTAATACCACTTTATCTACAAACTTTGGATGCCAATTAATATTTTTGTTGTAAATCGCAAATTTTTGATATAAAATTCCAAAAGCGTTTTCAACAACCCTTCTAGCTCGTGATAAACGGTAATTATATTGCCGTTCAGGATCTGATAGTCTCTGTGTGGTTGAGCGAGGATATGGTCTTAACAAATATGTCTTCAACGGAAACGCCTCGTCTCCCACAAATACATGTGGCAATGCATGATTAGTTCCTGGTAATGGTTTGTCACATGGAATATTTAATGAATTTCTTTCAAGTGCCTTTCCAAATGTAGATGATGAATAGATTCCGCCATCGCTGTTTTTTCCATAAGCTCCTACATCAACTGCTATGAATCGGTATTCAGGGTCAACTACAGCTAACAAAACAATAGAAAAATGTTTTTTATAGTTAAAAAACAACGATCCACTATTGGGAGGTGCAATTATATTTACATGTTTGCCGTCAATGGCGCCTATACAATTTGGAAAGTTCCATTTAATTCTAAATCCCTCTTCAATTCTTCGCCATGTGTCTGTAGTTGGTTGAGGTATGTGAATTGGCATTAATTTATTTACTATTGCATTGCAAACGTCTATAACGATCGAGCGAATTGTTGATTCTCCTAAACGGAAGCTCGATGATAAATTTGTGAATGTACATCCAGTTATGAAGTACCTGCAACATAAAAAATATATTTAATAATTAATACATGTCTATACGTGCATGTGTGTGTGCGTGCGTGTGTGTGTATGTGTGTGTGTGTGTGCGTGTGTGTGTGTGTGTGTGTGTGTGTGCCTTTCACACATACCTATGTAACTATACGTCCAACATGCGCTTAAGATGGTTAACCGTGTGATTTATTTTATTTCAGAATCTGAATGCAAGAAACATTGGTTGAATCTTAGAGAGTCCCACCGACGAGCTATCAAGAAGCGTAAAACTAAAAGTGGTCAGGCAGCCACGACGACGAAAAAGTGGACATTTGAAGATGAAATGAGTTTTTAGTACCTCATTACAGAGAAAGAAATACGATCTCTTCGGTTGATGATGATGACGGTTCAGATGTTAGCAGCTTCTTGGATAATGATGATTCACAGAACTCAGTAAACATAATTCAGTCTCCAGAAAACTTACAACCGGAAACTTCTGCACCTTCGTCGCGTCCAAAGTCGTCTGCATCTTCAGTTACTTCTAATACTCCAAAACGAACAAAAAAAAGTTGCGAAATTGAACGCAATTCAGCGTCACATACTTTAATGAAATATTTATTAGATAACAAGGTAAATAAAGAAGAAGACGAGATAGATACATTTTTTAAGAGCATTGCGGCAACGGTAAAAAAGTTGTCTGATTATAACCAAGCGGTTATAAAAAGCAAAATATATAACGCAGTTTCTGAAATGGAGTTGAAAGAAATCGCAGATAAACAAAGCTATTATAGTTATGGCGACCCTTACATTCCTCAAAGACAAGATCACATGGCTCGAGGTTATAACACTGTAAATAATATTAGCCACGAGAATCAATCAATGTCGACAACAACTGGCGCTTCAAACACTGATGATTTTAATATTTCAAACTTAGAAGAAAATGGCGCTTCAAATACTGTAGATTTTAATACTTCAAACAATCTATAACTTCTATAATTTAATTTGTCTAAGTGTTTCCAGATCCGCCATTTAAAGTTTACCTCTTTAATTTTTACGTATATAGTTATACGTATTTAAATATTATGATTATATTTTTGTTGTAGCGCTATATTTGTTTGATTTCCTTAACCTTTTAGACTTAAATAGGTACTCACATTTTTTTCAATTTTACATACACACACCAGACATAACACATACATACACCCCTCCATACACACCAGACATAACACATACATACACCCTCCCATACACACCTGACATAATACACACCCTGATATATCACACACACCAGTCTTAACACACACATACACCCCACACACACACAATATAATTTCGCTAATGAGGGTTGCGTCACAATATAATTTCGCGCAACCCACTTTGCGTTCCAAAACAGATAATTTTTACTCGACAGAGGGTAAAAATTACTCTATCCCGGTCCGAAACGTTCACTTTGTGTTTCGGAATCGGTCCTAGAGAAATTTTTATGCAGCCCAGATAGGTAAATAACTACAAAAAAATTGAAGTTACTGACCTTAATGTTACAGCCAATTTTTCTTCGGGCGATATTGTTTCTCTGAATGTTGTAGTCTTCTTCCTTATACATTCATCTATAGACTGCAATATGTTATAAAACAGACATTTTGGCATATGAAAATAAACATAAAATTTCTCTTCATCATCTATCAAATGTTTTTTAATAGTCCGAAATTCTCCTTCAGTACTCCTTGCTTTATTCATATTGTGTACCCAATTTCTTTTCCTTCGATTCTTCCTATTTACTTTTTCCTCTTCATCAAGTGCTATGGCTATGATAGCCATCTCACGTATTGACCAAGACATAACCGTGCGCAACACTCAACGATTGGATTCAAACTGATTTGGTGCCAACCAGTTCAGCCAGCGGTCGGCGAGCCGTAAGCGCGGTGTCGCTTAGCCGTAGCCGAGTTGACGTACAGGAGCTGCTGATACGCAATGGTTACATGCATACGTTAGGTTGACGCCTGGTTGACGGCGAGGCGAAAGGCGATACGGTGGCGATCCCTTTCCGAGTTGATATGTGTGCTGTGACCTTTTAACTCGTAAAGACCCGGTTTAAGCCCTTGCACATCCCTAATTATGACTATTAGTAGCTTTTTTATTTTATCGCTTGAAGTAAAATGATTCATTATTTTATTCAGACATCATTGTAGTTCATAGGCATCAAACCATCGAATGTCTCTTCTGTGACACATTTAACGATATTCTATGATTAGTATCGCGACATTCACGACGACATTGCGCAATATGTATCTGTCTCGTTTACGCTCTTGTAAATAATCATACTATCTTGTTCACACTTTACAACACGGTCAAGTTAAGTCGGCCTATGCGACCATACGAAATTATCGACTTAAAGTGCCGAGTTACCTTGACCGTGTAATATCGTATTATTTAGTGTGTTATAACGAGGCAGGTATATACGCCTTGCGGACAAATTCATGGCGTCGCATATACTGACATAACACATCTTTTTAATTCTAATATCTTTGTATGGTAGTAGGTAATATGACGTTCCACGAGAAAATATCAATCAATTCATTAAATCTAATAAGCATTTTTCCTATTTTTATTTTTTATTTTATTTATAAGGTACACCAACAGCATAATATACAAACATTCTTGTTCAAAGAAATAAAGGTATTGTTCTAGTATATAAGCCAATTATAGGCATACACAACATTGGCCGAGATATATGAAAAGTACATTTTTTAAAGATAATTAATATGCTTTGTATTATAAAAAAATTATAAGAACACAATCAAAGAAAATTTACTAACTTTCTTTTGAACGAATTTAAAGTATCGCCAAAAATATCCAGCCCAGGTATGTTCACAGTCATACGATTGTAATATTCTAGAGATTGGTTGATGAAAACCCAGATTTGTTCGACACGGTCCGATGTTGAGGTAATGCGGGATAAGGGAGCTTACCATCAGCAAATAAGAAACCGTTCAGTTCAAAAGCAGGCCTTAAACAGGACTGCTTAAGGCCTGCTCTCATACTAACCATTGAGGTCATAGTATGAAAAAGTAAGGCAGTTCAATATAAGTCCTGCTATAAGAGCTCATAGTAAGGCCCCTGGGGTATTTAAAGAGAACTGTAAGTCTAAAAAGTCCAAGTATTGAAGAACTTGTAATAGTTCCATTGAAAACTTTATGTAGAAATGTCAGATCAGCTATGGTTCTCCGATTTCTTAATGTAAGCATTTTAAAGTGTTTCAACCTTTGGTCGTATCGTATGGACGCCTGTGAGAAAGGTTCGGTGAGATGAAAGCTAGATGCCTGGTAAAAGCTCGTTGAATGCTTTCTACGCGTTGTGAGTTAACATTGTATACTGGATTCCAGACAGTAGAAGCAAATTCTAGATGGGAACGGACAAGTGAATTGTAAAGAGCTATTTTGGTGTTAATTTGTTTGAAATTCCGTGTGTTACGTTTAATAAATCCTAACATTTGGGTAGCCTTACTTACAATCTTATCAATATGTTTATTAAACGAAAGTTTGCTGTCAATAGTAACTCCGAGGTCACGTATTTCTTTCACACTGGTCAATAACATATCGTCAATTAAATAGGAAGACGATATGGGTTTGTTTTTTTTAGTGAAGCAAATATACTGGGGTTACATTTACTGGGGTTAAGAACCATTCCATTAGACGAGCACCATTTGATAACATCAATTAGGTCTATTTGGAGTAATTTAGCATCGTTAGGGCATGTAATTATTTTATAGATTTTAAAGTCATCTGCAAAAAGTGATATTTTTAACCGACTTCATCAAAAGGAGGAGGTTCTCAATTCGATTGTATGTTTTTTTTTTTTTTTTTTTTTATCGTTGTTCGCGCGTATCTTCGACATTTATGGACCGATTTAGATTTCTCTAAATCGGTCTCTTTCTTTTTTTGTTCGATTGAGTTTTCTTGCGAGATGGTCCCATTTATTTTTTTTTCAAATCGGTTCAGTAGTTTACAAGTAATCCTGAAAATACTATGATATTAAATCAATTAACTTGACAATTTTGTGTTACTTATGAACCGAATTAGATGATTTTTTTTGTTGGGGAAGGGATACCTTTGTGTAGTCTTTTTAACCGACTTCAAAAAAAGGAGGTATTCAGTTTGTATGTATGTATGTTTCTCCGCGATTATCTCACGTTTGGCCGAGCCGATTTTTCTACCTAAATAATATACCTACACTACCTAATACAGAAGGTACTTACACTAAAAATAAAAAAATTAAAAAATTGTTTAAAAAACAAAAAACCGACTTCAAAAAACCTGCCTCTAAAAATAGCAAGAAATAATATACAAATCATTAGATACGCATTATCATTGTTATAATAAAACACGTCAATTGAAGTCGGGTGGGGCTTTTAGAATAAAAAAGGAAGATGTACTCCAGCCCCACCCGACTTTAATAGACGTGTTTTATTATAACAATGATAATGCGTATCTAATGATTTGTATATTATTTCTTGCTTTTTTTAGAGGCAGGTTTTTTGAAGTCGGTTTTTTGTTTTTTAAACAATTTTACTGTATTTAATTTACGAAACTATGTCGTTCATGAAGATTAAAAATAGAATTGGTCCCAAATGGGAACCCATGGGAACGCCGCTTTTTGCATAGTACACATGAGATTGGGAGGGACCCGTTGATGACAACTGTTTGCGGGCGATTTTCAAAATAGGATTCGAACCATTTTAACAGGATACCGTCTATCCCACATAACTCTAACTTGGTTAACAGGATTTTGTGATTGACTTTGTCGAACGCGTTAGACATGTCCGTATAAATAGTATCTATTTGCAACCCTTTATCAACGTCTGTAGCTATTTCGGATACAAAGGAAACAAGATTACTATCAACCGATTGACCGCTTTTAAATCCGTGTTGGACATCACATAATCCTATTAAATGTGAAAAACTTTTTCATTTTAACACCTATTTTAACTAGCTTATCTTTTTCTAAAATCGAGAAATTCTGGCTTGGCATTCAGGCAGGTGTAATATCACGGTATGACCTTTCGTAGAGGAGTTTTTGGCGCCATTTCGTCGAGTTCAGGTGGCTATTTTAATTATTTGCAAATTGTTTATAGTGGATATTGTGTCTTAAAATCGGTGCAGTTTTGTGGTACAAGTGTCTAGTCTACGCAACTGAACAATATGTGGGATATTATTGAAATAGGCGCGATCTTGGTTGTGTGAAGCTGAGACTTTTATTGTAGTGGTGGCTACCTCGGCAGAACTTACCGAGCAAACAGTATCGATATATTTGATGCCAAATGCTCCAAGTAGCATTGGAAGGCGATGCACCCGCATTCTAATGTAAACTGGGGGCTCACCATCAGCAAATGAGAAACCGTTCAGTTCAAAAGCAGCCTTAAACAGGAATGCTTAAGGCCTGCTTTCATACTAACAGTTGAGGTCATAGTACGAAAAAGTAAGGCAGTTCAATATAAGCCCTGCTATTAAGAGCTCTGAAACAATACCACTGAATTATTTAGCACTTGTCACTGGCAAAAATTTCTCCCTGAAGAGGAGTAGATTGCCATAATAAAAATAAGAAGAAGACCTTTCGTAATCGGCAACACTGGTCATGTCATTCACATGGCTGTCATGTCACAGTGTCACTTCACTGTCAATCAATCAAGTGTCAAAAGTCAAAGCAATCTATCACATCATCTCTTTCGCCAGCTCGTTATGATGTGAAATCATACCCATTTTTTTGCTAATTATTTGGTCCTAGTCTACAAAATATAATACAAACGTAACGTAGGTGTGATTATAATTCCAAGTACCAAGGTACCTACCAAGAAATTCTATTACTCAGTACAAGGAAGTGTCAAAGTAAAAGTGGGAGTACTAAATAAAATGCAAGTGCCTGTCTGCCTACCTAATTCTACCGTGCACTGTTGAATTTCTTACTGTTGTTCTCAGTCAGACCATATTAATCTATGCTCCGAGCTACTTAGAATATAAAACTACAACCCTGTGGACTTGAAATTCATGTTATTCCACAATGAGTGCCAATAACTTACACCAGCTGGTGGACAAAAACCAATCTATAAAAATAGTACCGTCAATTGAAGATTCACTTCGTGCTAAAGGATTAAATGTAGACTTGGATGAAAATGCTACTGTTCGGTTCCAACAGTTACGAGGGACTTGGAAGACGTGGAAAAAGAGTGTGACACTTGAAAATCAGATCGAATTATTTTTCAATTCAATATTAGACCCTTTCAGGGTGACTCTTGTTTTTGTTATTAAAACTGAAGATGTTAAGGATTGTAAACCAAAGACTCTACCGTTTTGTCTCGTGGAAACTCTCCAGAAGTGGTCACTGGCTTCAGGAAGTAGTCCAGATGATTCTTTAAAAATGCCAGCATTTCACATTGCCATACAACAAAGGAATACATGCTTCCTCAACCTGGTTGTTAAAACATACAAAATTGGCACAATCAGAGAAACAATAATACCCCTTGTCAAAGATATGATTAAAAAAGACAATTGCAAACTAGCATCTCAGGTAATTATAGCAATGGAATTATATGATGCCATTCCTGTTGAGGATCTTCTTTTCCCCTTGATTCTTCAAGACAAAACAAACATTATCGATGAGTATTTGACAGAGTGTCCATCTCAAGTCCAACTTTTACTAAACTTTTTAGACAAACTACTTGACAAAAAGCTTAACCTCAAGGAATTTGCCCAAAATTACATTGAAGAAAATAAAATATGCCACATCAAATATGATAAAATACACCATAAACCACTTGGGAAATTGGTAGCCCGATTATGTAACAAGTTCAATATTCCAATTGAAAACTGCAAAAATCTAAGCAAGAACCGCACAACTGGAGGACTGAGATATTTAATACACCAAAAGTATCAGGAACATAATGTGAGTTCCTCAGTTTGGGATGACTTGGTGAAAGACTCACTAAGACACAATGCAGAGTCTGCGCAGGAATTTATAGAAATGTTACTTGATTATGACAAGAATGAAGCACTTAAATGGGCTGCATATCTGAACATGCCTGAAAATGATTTACCTTTGGCTTTGAGAGAATTGTCACTTCAAGACTGCCCAGAAGAAAATTGGGAAACAGAAGATGTAAGCTCTTCTTTAGAATACTATAAACTAAAGTTGACTGAAGAACACATTATAATGATAGATACCCCTGAAAAATTCTATGATCTAATGATGACTGAACTAAGTGGATGCGGTGTTGTGAGTATAGATTGTGAATGGAAACCTTGCTTCGGAGCGAAACAGTCTCAAGTAGCGTTAATACAAATTGCAACTGATAATAGGGTATATTTGATTGATACATTAGTTTTAAACACTCCATCTTATTCAAGCTTTTGGTACACATTTTACAAATCTTTACTGGATAATGCAGAGGTAATAAAGCTGGGGTTTGGCTTTGAACAAGATTTAAAAGAGATGAAAGCATCAGTAGTAGGATTAGGGAATATAAAAGTTAAGGGTGAAGGTTTGTTGGATATGTCATTGTTGTGGAAGAGTCTTTTGAATAGTGGACTCGCTTTGCCTTCCAGTGATGAGAGTTCAGGTAATAGTCTCAGCTACCTGGTACAAACCTGTTTCGGCCTACCCTTAGAAAAATCTGAACAATGTTCAAATTGGGAACTTCGGCCATTGAGACAAACTCAAATTCTTTATGCAGCACTAGATGCTTATGTGCTTATAGAGATTTATAATTTTCTTCACAAAAGGAGCTTAGAGCAAGGGATAAACTTTGAAGAAATTTGTAATGATGTTATGACAGAACCAAAAAAGAAGTCCATCAAAAAATTAAGAGGACATGAAAGAGTACAAACATTTCTCACCAACAGTATATCTAAAGCTACTGAAGATGTGAAATTTATAGTAGAACCTAAGCTCTCTTATTTACTTCCATATTTAAGGTATTGTGGAATAGACACCATTGTAATGCCAGAGACAATGTTATGGCATGATATCATTAACTTGGCAATATCTGAGGACCGATTAATTATACTTAATAAGTTAAAAGGCACTCCAAATGTTAATTTCCCTCAGAGTTCTATTTTAGATGTAGGTAAAGGCAATGTTGTCGATCAGCTGCAAATAATATTCAATAGATTTAATATAGGTATTAAACAACATGATTTATTTAGATATTGCATAAAATGTAATGAAAAAGATATAAAGAAATTATCACCAGATGAAGTCTACAAACTTTGTGCCGAGTATCTATCTACTAAAAGTACAAATTGTCACTATAATAATTATGATGATGATGATGATGAAAACAACTATGATAAATTTCTTAGTGATTCTGAAGGTGATGAAGATTTATACCAGATAGTAAATGCTGTTCAACCAAACAAGTCTTGCAAAACAAGCAAAGGGACTGCCATTGAAATTAATAATGTGGATACTTTGTCCATATCAAAAAAACCTGCAGTATTATGTGAATCTTGTGGAGGGCTATTCTGGGATGGAGATGATTTGACAAAGTCTGTTAGTGATATTATATTAAGTTTGACAAACCTATCTATTTGGTGATACAATAAAGGTACAAATAAAAATGCATCTGTTGGTATGTGATAGTGGTTTAATGAAGAGGTAGCTGTATGTATTATACGGTACCTTATTGTGATAATAATATTGGCATTCAAATATTAATATTGAAAAACAATAAGTGCATACTTTTCCAAGTTAAATAATGTTGAAGTATTGTCAATGGCTATCTAAATATGTCAAATTTTCTACTTATACCATAATGTGTTGAATATTAAGTTCCATTTCAATTATCCAAAACTGACTATACCAACCTGTTTTAAAACTCATGTAAAATAGGTTTAATGGCTTCTACACACTGAGCCGGCCGTGTCGGGCTTACTACATAAAAAACTAAAATATCAACAATGAATATGTCAACACCATTAATAATTATTTAATTAGAAGTGTTTATTATTTGGTTAAAAAAATGTGAGTGTAGATAAAATGTTATAATCTTGTACTGACCACATTTACAGCATGTAAAGAATTTCTTAGATTATTTACATAACAATCCACAATATTTGAATAATAAACGTCCAAGATAAATCAACAAACAATTGTAATTAAGTAATACCTACTGCAATTATATGCAATTTTTATATGAAAATCTGTCATTGACGTCATGAGAGTCGTTGATAAGCTATCTAAACATATGGCGTAGGCGTGTCATTGACATTTTGAACCGTTTATTATTCTTTGAGTTATTAAATTGTTGTTAAATGGTGTTGATATTTTGCTTGTTGATGACCCGGCCGTTGGTGTTGGGGCCATAAGAAATTTCACATATATTATTGTGGTAGGTAAAATGTTGCCGACTGTATGAAATGTTTGTACAGCATGTACGCACGACAGCACGGTAGGTTAAACAGTTGAATTACGAAAACAGCTTTTATTACGTACGGCATAAAGACGGTCTCAAGGTCAACATGTATAGTCTGACGTGCTGCTGTCTGTACTTTGTACGAAATAACATTTTTATTCATAATTACAGTATATACAATAGTTTTTTACATAACAATTATGTAATGTAGAAATAAGTGCATTAAATTTTTATACAAGTAGTAGAATTAAGATGTGAAAATAAAATCTTTATAAACCATTCAGTGCTAAGTTATATCTAGGTAGGTAAAATAAAATAAAAAAACAGAATAACCAAAAGAGTTAGAACTCAGAATGTATTTTAGGAATATAATATGCGTCCAAAGCATTAAATAGGTTGTTTGTATATAAAATAAAATATTTTCTTGTCTATACAACTGTAGATTTATTTCTCATCTTGTATTCTGCATACATAGCCTCTTTTAAAACCAGACCATTCAAAATCTGAACTTTAAATTAACTTTATTTTAATCTTTAAATTAATTTTAAGGAATTGTAGTAGTACAATGCAATGAATGCAAAAATCTCAAATTTAAAAATTAAGAATTGTAGTAGTGTCAAAAAGACACACTATATCTAAATCAAAGATATTGGAATCGAATCGAAAAGCTATTTTTACATTTATTTTAATATATTGCGATACCCAGCTGGATCCAAAACATGATCACTTATTTAGTTATTTGATTTAACATTATATGGCCCGAGCCTATTTCATATGTTCTACTTAGTAAGTACCTAATTGTTAATAAATAAGCTTTTGCACCTTGATAAACTCTTGAGTTTTAATCATTTTACACTATGGGTTCACAGCATTGACTGCTAGTAAAGTGAAATAAGGCACAATTATGTAATAAATACTTATTTATTATTTCATGCCATTGGAAAGTCTTATATTTATTGCAATTAGTTGTGTACAGTTAGCATCAAATATGTGGATATAGCCATTATGCTATATGGGTTAGAAACATCTATATAATATTATATAATCAGAACAGCAAGATTCTAGATTATAAATAAAGAAGACTAACATTTTGCCTGCCGCTAACAATTTGACGCTGACTAGGTATACCTACTGATGTATTTTTATTAAACATCTGGACTTTTCTATACTTATCTGGTAAACTCTCAATAAATTATCAATAAAGTACCTACCTACTATATTCTTAAGATAATAAATGGTCTAGAGACAATAAACTACTATTTGTTGAGTAATTTCCAATTCGTTTACAATGACAAAAAACTTACACACTGTTTAAATATGATGCCGTCTCTTTCCAACAGTATTGTCAAAAAAGTGACAGAATCACATTAAAACAGTGTTTAAGTAAAACATTGTTGAACAGTGTTTTAAAATCTTTTGTGGTAATGCCGACATTTTTTAAAGTTTGGCGATGTTTACATGTTTTTGATTTAGACTTTACTGAATAAATGGACAAAGGAAGACTAACTAATTGAAATAAAAGCTTTTATTCCTGTGAACATCTAGCATATAAAATACGACACGGAAGTTATGCAATACATTATCGGCCTCACCACGAAAAATTTTAAAACACTGTTCAACAAGGTTTTAACTTAAGCACTGTTTTAATGTGATGCTGACTGATGCTGTCACTTTTTTGACAATATTGTTTGAAAGAGACGCATCACATTTAAACAGTGGTCTAAATTAAACAGTATCTTAAAATCTTTTGTGGTAAGGCCGAATGTGTTTCGTATAATATCAGTAAAAGGTTTATTTCAATGAACAGCAGCAATAGTATTCAGAAGTACCTATGCATTAAATAAATATAAAAATTAATAATGTATTCTTAAGGTCGCCGGTAGCTATCAATTGCGATTGTCAATAATTTTTAACGTAATTGACGCTCATTGATGCGAAAATTACCTAATCGTTAAAATGTGCAATGGCAGTGATCGTTCGTTGTCGGCGGCCTTTACAAATAATATTATATTATAAAATCATGAATTGTATCAAATTGTCTATTCTGTCATTTGATCACTTTTAAACTTACTTCAATAATAACTTCTTAAAAATAACAATGAGGATATTATTATTTCATATAATAAAATATTTTTGTAGTAACAAATTAAAGCCCTTAAAAATATTTTGTGTAAAGAAAGAGGCAGTTGTATAATGTATTAGAATATAACTTTACCCTTGAAACTTTCTCTAAAGCTATCTACTTCTTCTATATCCAAATAATTGTCCCGGATATCCAATTCTTCCAATTCCAGACTTGGGAAACCTCTCAAAGTTGTTAATTTATTATTTTTTAGAGATAAGTACTGAAACAAAAATAAACTGTTATAAAATATTACCATCTTTATATTTGGACCTTCGGTCACAGAAAAACTAATCTTCGATTCCAATACGCAAGTAGCTTGCAAACAAGGTGAAAGTTGCATGCAGCTTGATAGCGGAAATTTAAACATGCATGTAAGAGCTGCAAGTGAAAGCAGGTAATTTTGAAAGTACCTACAACGGAATCCTGTCGACGCATAGTGCCAGAAACGCAAATTACCGTACACGCTAATGACCATATTTCAAATTCGCAAATTACCAGACGTGCAAATGACCCGATACGCAAACAAAACGACCTGAAATGAATTGCAATTGACCAGGGGGTCAATTCTGCTAATGTTAACGTCGAAATCCTGGTTCAATGGTGTTTGAATGGTAATGCTTTTGACACAGATCTTGTTTCTTAAACCGAAACACATTGTATTTCTTAAACTAATAACGGAAACACATTGTGTCTCGATTTTGGGTTTAAGTAACAAGAACTGTGTCAAAAAGGATTACCATTCAAGCACCATTGAACCACGATTTCGACGTTAACATTAGCAGACATGACCCCCAGGTACGCAAACGACTTGAAATTGGTCTTAAAATACTTGAAGCGCAGTCGTGACTAAAACAGCTAGAACTATTGTAATTTAGACTATATTTTTATGCGTGTTTTTTTTGTAAAGCTCTTTTACATTCAAAGTATATCAAAGTATTTTTTGGTGGTCAACCAAGTCTCTAGCAGTTAGGACTCCCGTTGAGGGCTGTGGGGAATATGCTAACTGAATCTGATGAACAGGTACTTTGATTAGCTCCTTTACATTCATGCTAGCCTGGTCGCCTAGCCGCATAGATAGGCTTTACAAAGTAATAGAAATTCATTCTCTATCGCACTGACGATAAAGTAAATAGAGCGCAGACTGAGGAACCTTAGTGAAATAGTTTCTTTGGCCACTCCACTTCAGTGACAAAATAATTCTAAGTCCCAGGTGGGACTTTGCGTTTCTGGCACTATACGTACGTATAAATTAAATACAGGGGCCCTATTTTTGAATCGCTCGGCTGGCGTCGAGCGTTATTTCTACTGATTTTCGTTCGACATTTGACTCAAATGTATGGAGATCCAGTCGAATGTCGAACGAAAATCAGTAGAAAAGAGCGCTCGACGCCAGACGAGCGATTCAAAAATAGGGGCCCTGGTCATTTGCGGAAAAAAAAACTGGTCGTTCGCATATCTGGTAGTTTGCTGTTGAAAACATGGTCGTAAGCGTGTACGGTAATTTGCGTTTCTAGCACTATGCGTCGAAAGGAACGGAATCGCGCCTTAACATAATGTGTACGCAGAAAGCCTAATTTCTCTTTAGCAATAGCTCAAGATAAATGAGTCTATATTAGATTATTTTAATGTATTACCTTGCAATTTTGTAGCACAACCAGTGATGGTAAAATTTTAGATGTTAAATTTTGATCCGACAAATCCACTTTTTCACAGAAACTGTAATACTGTAAATGAGGTAGGCTCGTGACCTTCTCGTCAAATGATATTTTATAAATAAGGCTATCATTTTTATAATCCTCATACAGCTTATATTCAATACACCATCTAGTTTTTAAATCTTCATAATAACCTGCGCGCAATTTATCTATATTCTGTAATATTTTTAGATTTTCTATGACCTCTTTGTGGTATAATTTTGCATCAATGCAATTTAAGAACACGGTTGTGGTGAGAAGAGTCCCTGAAATCATAAAAAAGGTAAACACAGTCAATGGGGAATCTCTGAAAAAAAACTTAATTCGCTGAATATATTTTTAAAGGTAATAAGCTCCATTTGTACTTAATAGAAAAAAGTTTCAGATTTTTCGGTTGATTGAAAATTTAAAAAAAGCCCCTGAGGGCTTTTCCAAGTGACGTTTAAAAAATTTTTCCTCACTAGATGGCGTTGATAGAAAGTGTCAAAATTGGCTTTTAATAAAAACTGCCTGTACCAAAGAGCTTGTGCGCTCGCAACACTTTAGGGTTACATCTGCCTGCCTACCTGAGTACTCTTCGAAGTTTAGTAAAAAAAAAATCACATTGACACAAACACACAAAATCACACATTTTTATCAACGCCATCTATCGAGCCTACAGTTTTTTTATCATTTTGAAAAGCCCTCATTAACAGCAGAATGAACCTTAGCCACCACCGGCCACAACCACAACATGCATTTTAAAAAATGGTTGACATTTTTCTAGACATATCGTGTCGAAACTTTTTTATACCCTGTCGTGGTTGTGGCACGTGGTGGCCAAGGAATAATCTCCATTCTGCTGTTACTCCGGTACTTTAACGAAGACGAAGTTAGTGTTTTTTTTTTCAAGCAACCGCAAATTCTGAAACTTTTTTCTATTACTAAGGGCACGCTTATTTCTACCTAATATATATAAAATATATATATATATATAAAATTATTCAGCCAATTTGATTTTTTTTCAGACATTTTTTTTTTTTTTTTTTATTTATTTATAATTATACATTACATGTTTTCACATTTTTATATCCCGCCAAACTGCAGTGCAGTTTGTTGGCAAGTTCACACCCATTTTTTACATAATGTATAGTTACTTACATAAATCAAAAACTTTAAGTCTATACAAAACACAATGCATGCATTCACGTTAATGCTTTTCAAGATTTTTAAGCAAAATTGATTTAAGTTTATTTTTTAAAGTAAATTTACAGATATTTTTATTTATTCTTAAAAAGTCTATCCTATTATAAATACTTGGCAGTACATATTTATTAGTTCTTTTACCGTAATAATTTTTGACCTTAGAACACACATATTTATTTTCCCTTACCCTTCTTGTATTATATTTATTCATTACTCGGTTCATATCTGTATTATTGTAATAATTTTCCATTACAACTAAATATTCAAATTTGGCTTTGACAGGTAGAATTTTACAGCAGGTAAACAATTTTTCATAGTCTCCATTACATTTCAATTTTGTATTATTACACACTAAATATTTAAGAAATCTTATTTGTAAGTTTTTAACATCTTTGAGGTACGTATCAAAGGTTCGTCCATAACAGCTCAATCCATAGCTTAGCATCCATGGGTAATGTCTTCGATCTACAAACAACTTTAAACCATAACACGTAGGAAATAAAGTTCAAAATAGTTTATCTCACTTATTCAGAGTGTAAAATCATAGTTACATTTATTATCTGGCTCCATAGCAAGCAGCTGACGACAAGATTTCAGTTGATCCTGAAGTTCGTTTAGTACAGGCTCTGAATAATGCCGTTGGAAGTTTATGCTGCTCTTGCCAATATAGGTCACTGGTGTTATTGGAGTACATTGAATGACCTGACTTTGCCCATTATC
The DNA here is from genome assembly GCA_950108535.1 of Agriphila straminella. Classification (NCBI taxonomy): domain Eukaryota; kingdom Metazoa; phylum Arthropoda; class Insecta; order Lepidoptera; family Crambidae; genus Agriphila; species Agriphila straminella. The sequence goes on from OX467308.1 coordinate 11,766,979, forward strand.
CTTTTCATATTGAACCTGAAACAAATGTAATGTAAGATTAACGGGTCAGCCACAGCCTGCCGCTATTGGATAAAAATAGCATTGTGAATGCTAAAATCTCAAAAAAAACTGTTTACACAGACGAAGCCGAGGTCAGCCGCTAGTAACAAATACCTTTATATCCAAATCTGCCATTATTGGTTCACCATGTTTGAGGATCCATAGCTTATCATACCGATCCCCACTACAAGACAACCATAAACTGCTTATTGGCAAATTATTAATAAATATTTGCGTTTTACTATTTACAAATTCTTTGGAAACATATTGATTGAATGTTACAAATGTTTTTGACGTTGTTACTGTACACACCACTAAATCTATAGTATTCCTCACTGCACCTGAAATTAAAGACATCGCCCATTGATTCAAAGATAATTCAGTTGTAAAGTACGGTGGACGGCACGCTTTCCACAACCTGTCAAATTTCTTCAATCATTTTTAAACTTTAAGTCGAGCAGCTTAAGGTTTAAAATATATTGTAGATTTTTGACAGTTTTGTATAGCTTGATATGCTGCTGACAGTACCTAGTGGTATTATTTTTACTGTCACACTAGCTTATGAAAAAGATTAGGGATGGACAATAGATCGATTATCTTGAGATCAGTCCGCATTTGTCTGCACACATGCACGAACAGTGCAATTTGCGTACAACTGGAACATAGTATGGATACCTTTGTTTTGTAAATGGACGTGGCTATTTAATTGTTGTGCTAGGACACAATTATATTATAGTGCATACATTATAGTATACATTATAGTGCATAATATGTACTAATCTCTAGGAGATTTATAATTGTGGCCAGATTGAGTTTTTGGCTCTCTCTCGCACACTTAACTTCTAGAGATTAGTATATATGTACATGCATGTAGAAATATTACATACCCAATAACCATCTTTGGTAGAACCAAGCACTAGTATCATCTGGGTCAGTGAATGCAGCACTTTGGACCATTTTCAACTCATGTTTGTGATGGCTATCTTCTATTGGCCTTCCTCCTGAAACATTTAAGTTCATTATTCCATAGACAGAAAAATAATCGCGATTATTAGACAACATTTGTCGTTTGATATGCTTTATTTTGTGCTGTAGCATGCGTCAAAACCAGGGATATTAAGGAGCTCTATAACTGTAACCGAAACTATGGGATATCAAAAATAAAAATATATCCATAACCATAACCGAAAATTTCAGATAGGGGCGGAGTCTAAACGGCCGACACACTAGTTTAAACTTTACAATTTCTTAAAAATCGAATATCCATAACCGAAACTAATGGATGTCCATCAGCCATTTTTGATGTCCCCACTGCTGGGGCACAGGCCTTCCTTATGGGTGGGAAGGAGGATGGGCGCGGGCCCAATGCGGATTGGTGGGTGTTAACGACTGCAAATGCAGCCGGAACCAACGGCTTAACGTGCCTTCCGAAGCACGGAGGAGCTCGAGATAATAAATTTTTGGTCACCCATCCCATGACCGACCCTTGTGAACGTTGCTTAACTTCCGCAATCGCTGGGCCAGGCGCTAAAAAACTAACTAATGGATAATCTGACATAATTTCATATCTGTAATTGTATCCGAAACCAGTATAAAATTATTTCTATATCCGTATCCAGATTCAATATCCATCACATCCCTGGTCAAAACCGCGGCATAACTCTTTGTGATATAATAATCAAGTTTATACCTTCAACATCAGGATATAATTCCACTAACATTTTACTACGGTAATGCCAAGCAGAATAATTCGAAAAATTATCTAGTAATTTTTCTGTTGTAAAATCAAATTCTTCTTTTAAAGATGGCTTATATCGGCTGACCACAAATCTTCGATAGTCCCATGTGTGAACTAAAACACCATAAATTAAGAGGTATCACTAATCCATAAGTATTAAAACAAACCAAACAAAAAGTGTCAAATATTCCACTCCCACAATGTACCTTAATTTAAGATACAAAGCTACTTTTTAATACTTGTATTATGTAGATACCTAAGCCTCATTTAGACTACCTAGTCCATAGACATAGAAAAAATTTCGCTGATTTTCTATGACCTAGTCTAACTTTTTGGGTAAACATCCAATTGCTAAGATATTTACATACCCAAAAAGTTACCCAAACTGCTTACACTACATCTTAAAATAATCAGGCAAGTTGAAAGTATTATACTTTCAGTAGTAATAAAATCAACTACAACTTACAGTTTCTTTCATCCAGTTTCAAGTATTTATTGCATAAGCTGAGTTCTGTACTCCAGTCAGGATCAGAACGATGAGTAAGAACCCATTCTCTTTGATGCCAAGATCCATATGATTTTGGGTTTATTTTCAAACAATACTCTGTCAACTGTAGTTCAGAATCATATAATTTTGATATGTTTTCTTGCATATTGTCGTTTTTTCTGGATCATAGAAGTAAACAAAGGACATGTAGAATTGGAAAAGTGTCACACAACAACTATACAAGAGAAAATAGAAGAGTTAAATTTCTAAACTAAATATTATACTCGAAAATCGGTTCGATTCGCAGGAGGGTACATGGAGAGGTACATTTGTACTCGGTTTGGTTGGTGGCAGAGCTTATTTCAAGTCCCCCTGGCTAAACACCAATTCACCTAAGTCTGATGCCATAACTACAATTTAAAAAATGTTGTGTACCGGCAGTTAGAGGTAAGATAGCTCCTCAGTGATGAGGATTCTTGATGTAGTGCGTTTCCACTTTCAGCCTTATTGTCACTTAACATCAGGTGAGGTGAAGGCCAACCAACTATCCCGTTGTGCATTAAAAAATATTGTACATGGATAGGAACTGCTTTCTTACTTGAGAGTACATAGTATCTCTCTTCTTATGTTCCACAGGGTGTAAATATCCGGATTTGAAGATAACACCTTTTCTGTCAACTCCAGTAGCTCTTGGTCCAAGTCACCTTCTTTTCTCTGGAAGTAAACAGTAAATTAGTAGCTAATAGTCAATGGATTACATTTTATATAGAAATCAGCAACCCATGACTTAGCAGTACAAAAATTTAACATTTTATACAGTATGAGGCATATATCTTGAAATCAGGTGGGGATTGCGCGGAACGCGTATTTTGGGCATGTGTAGCAGTGAGGGGCGCGGGCGGCGGGAGAGGGGCGCGGGCGGCGGGAGAGGGGCGCGCGCTATTGGTCGCTCGCAAGTGCACATGCACGAACTTATCCCCACTCCCTCGCAAAAATTTCAAGATATACTCGTATGCCTTATACTGTAAATGAAATATACAGTAGCGGTCACATAATTAAAATCACCAGTCGATTTTCATACAAACAAACAAAGTAACTTTAAAGCCTTGGCTCTTCCCCAAGGATTGACCTAGCTGTGATCTGATGATGACCAACCAGGGACTGAATGGAGTAGATTCAGATCGCTTTATACATTCAACTGATTTGATCAGCATTCTAAGAGATATAAGGCTCAGTGTTTTCAGTTTCAGGATATCAATACATTTTTATTTTGCAGTTTTTTAAACATATACTTGCTTATATCTCTTAGAATGCTGTTAAGTACGGTTGGGTGTGTATAGCGATCTGAATCTCCTCCATTCACTCCCTCTATAGCCATCATCAGATCAAAGCTAGGTCAATCTTGCCAGAGAACCAAGGCTTCAAATGACCTTGTTTGTATGAAAATTGACTGGTCTTTAATTATGTGACCGCCACTGTATATCCTGACTTTATGAGATACCTTAAATTGGATTTTTTGCATAGCATGCTTGAAGACTTTTAGTTTTTCCTGACGCTCCTTTTCTTTCCGCGCTTTCTCTTCTTCGGACGTCCGCACCTTCACACGACCGTGCTACAAAAGCCACCATATATTTTAATATTATTTCTAAATTCAAAGTAGATAGGATCATTGTACTATTTCGATATACAAGTAGTAAAACTAGTAGGTAAAAAATATTAACCATGATGATTGATATCGCCTTGTCTAAAATTTATTCTGATGGAGAAGTATTGAGTAGTATGAGTTAGTAAAAAATATATCTTTTATTTAACCCGATAGAATATTAATATAAGATTCTTGTAGGGGTTTGAAATAAATAATACAAAAAAATGTAAAAATACTAAAATCCAACAATCCAACCCAATAGTTTTGACCATTAGTAATCTGTGGTTTTGACTTTGACGTTGACGTTGATATAGGGTGCATTCCGATTCAGACTTATGGACCCCCTAAACGATCAAAACTGCTTCTCAATCATTTACATTGCATTTACGGGCAGTTCTCAATAAAATTGTACTCGTCCGATAATAGGTGTCCCTTACATTCAAAAATTATTTAAGACAATTAATCTGGGGCCTTACTATGAGCTCTTATAGCAGGGCTTATATTGAACTGCCTTACTTTTTCGTACTATGACCTCAACGGTTAGTATGAAAGCAGGCTTTAAGCAGTCCTGTTTAATACCTGCTTTTGAACTGAACGGTATCTTATTTGCTGATGGTCCCAGATGCAATTATTTACCCAGACGTTATTATTAGCTTATTTAGTAGTTCAATTAATAGATTCATAAGAATCAATAAAAAGGAAGGAAAGGAAAAAAAATGTTCTCTATAAGTTCGATAATTTTCATTGTATGGATTTTCGGTTTCGCATCGTAAAAGTACAATTTGAAAACTCATTTTAAAAGGGTATTTATTGATAAAATAAAATATTTATTTATTTAAACAGGTGTGTTTACATTTCAAATTGAATAATTACACTTTACTAACCATTGTTTCGATTATTTTAAATAGTTATTAAAAGTTTTAACCTGTCCCAGAAAAAGCTCAATTTTAAGTATCAAACTTGTTACCGTGTTTTTCCTAATCTATATATATAAAAATGAATCCAATATCGCGTGGTCAAGCCATCACGCGTGAACGGCTGGACCGATTTCGCTAATTCTTTTTTGGTTGTGTTTGTTATTATCAGGAGATGGTTCTTATGAATGAAAAAATAAGAAAATTGAGCGGAAAATAAGAAAATTTAAGAATTCTTAAAATAAATAACCATAAAATTATTTTGGACAATATAAACGTTTTTAATGTAACCTTATGACGTTTGACATAGAATTGAAAGAATGCGTGCTGCAAATATCGTCAAAGAGGATGTTAAAATGATGAAATCTGATAATAAGAATAGAAAATAGAGTATCTATATATCATATACTCTTTCCCAAATGGTCTAAAAATATTTTACAATAATTTTGTTTTTCTTTAATTCTGTCTGTCCGTCTGTGTGTCACCGAGTTGTATCTAATGAACTATGATAGCTAGACAGTTGAAATTTTCACAGATGATGTATTTCTGTAGCTGCTATAACATTAAATACTAAAAACAGAATAAAATAAATATTCAAAGAGGGCTCCCATACAACAAACGTGATTTTTTGCCTTATTGGTACGGAACCCTTCGTGCGGATTCCGACTCGCACTTGGCTGGTTTTTCAATGTATGTATATTCCTATGTTGTTGAAGACATATCTACCTACATTAAGGTCTATTATAATAAATATTAAAAAAATTACAAAGTATGTATTCTACCGCAGTATGAAGGAATCCTTACTTTTTCCTTGGTTACCGATTTTGTTACTGTGCCAAAAATTTTAAAGAATTTCCATTTATAAAATTAAATGAATTTCTAAATTACATTATTTGCTCATTAAATATTTTTCAGAAAATGACAAGTTTAGACGATGAAAATTTTAGCCTATACCTAAGTATCATAATTTATCTTCACCACTCTTAATTTTGAAAGGAATAGTTTATTTTGGTTCATACATTACATTGTCCTTAAACTGCAATTATGTTAATATTTAGCGTAAAAATATTGTTTTCATAATTTATTTTGATGAAATAAATAGTTACAAAATTGATCGCAAATAGCAACTATGTCCTGAAAAAACTGTTTTATACTTAATCTGTAGATAATAAAATGAAATAACAAAATATAACATTGGCTGCACCTAATTTTCCTACCCCTTATTGCATAGCATGCCATATCAGGCATCATGAGTTTTTGACAATTCATTTATATTTACACATATTTTTTTTCTCTTGCAACACTAAAATAAATATCCGAACACATGCTTTGACGTTTCTATAAGTTGAATAGGTGCAGCACTAGTAAAACAGAAAAAAAATCAGTCAGAAGCCCAACATTTGAAAAGAGGTAAGAAGCTAACATTATTATGTGTTTTTATCGTAGTTTTTCGCTATAAAAAAAGATTTATTTTATTGTCTACAATGGTGACCGTAGCTTGCCAGTAGCTAATAAATTATAAATGATATTGATTTGTATGGATACTTTCAAATATTTCTGTCATTAAATGTTCCGGCCAGATATGGGATAACATGCAGTGTAGCTTCTTATTGTATTTCCATATATGGGCTTGCATGCAGAATGACACAAATAATGATAAATCCATATTTGACATAGCATGCAAATGTATCAAATTAATCTATACCTACCTACATCGAATAAAAAAACGTAAAACTATAAAAATATATAGAATATGTGAATAAAAAGTAGGCAAATAATAAAATAGTTTAAAATACGTAAAAAATACTATATCAAATAAAGTTACATTCTTTTTAACAGATAATTATGTCAAGACGTAAGCAAGTGCACGTGGTAAATATTCCAGATGAAAAATATCAGAAATTATAGTTGGTACCCAATTAATAAATAAATATTGATTGATAAGTTGTATTGTATTACTTATTCCAACTGCTCCTACATGTAATGACATATTTGGGAAATAGTTTGATACATCTACTTCTGCATGACATACCATATTTGGCATTGACAGTTTTTGAACAATATTTTGTTAAATACTTGACATAGATTTTTTTCCTATTTTATGTGTGCTCTCTGGAGCTTACACTACATCCAGTATTTTTTTGAGACAATTCGTAAAATCCATGCAATAAGGGGTTAAAAGTCTGTAAAAAACACTTTTAAAAAAAACAGAAAAAAATTATAAGGTTTTTTTTTTAAAACTGCTCTTACCATTTGGGGGCGTGGCCTACTTTTGATTGGCCACGGGAATCTATCTTTTCTGTGGTGCTTGTCAAGCATCGCTCCTAGACGATCAATATGTGATTGACATAGCCGATGCAATGTAAATGATTGACAAGCAATTTTGATCGTTTGGGGGGTCCATAAGGGTGCATTCCGAGTCGCGCTGACAGCGATGTCATCGCGCTGATTTGCGTACAGAATCCCCGTAAGCGCGCTAACGACAGACCGTGTAACGTCACTGATTGGGCGGTTTTCCACTTACCGGCACGGCGACGGGACGGCGACGGCGACGGCCCGGCGACGGCTGCCGTGGTAGCATAAATGTATGAGTTTATATGGCACGCTTTTCCACTTACCGGCACGGCGACGGGACGGCGACGGCACGGCCCGTTGACCCCCACCGATGCCGCCGCCGGCCGGCAAATCTGTGTGTGTTTTGTATACGTAAGTAGCCGTGTGCGTGCGTGTGTGCGCGCGCGGGGCAGGGTTCAGCCTGTACAGTCGCGAACGCAACCTTATTGTTGACAAGCTTACATTTGAGGTCGTATGCACTTATTTTGTATGAAATGAACTACAAACATAAGTTTGATATTGTTTTTTTATGTGATATAAATTACAAATAACCATATTTAATTTTTTTATACTTACAGCATATTATAAGATATTCTTATTATTTATACCACAACATAAAAGTCATTTGTACGTAGGTACATTATTGTAATAGTTAGGTTAATTGATAAATTCCAAATATAATAAAAATTGGTAATAATTATTAGTACCTATATAGTTTCAACTGTAGATTTACAGTTTTTTCGATATCTTTTTTTCTTTATTGTGCTAGCGCCATCTATTCTATTCGCTGCATAAGCCATACCAACACAGTTTTGGCAAACTCTACGGTATGGCATACGTAATATTCAAATTCAACTGATTGCACAGATGGCGTTAGTGGATAAACTGTTTTTCGATCGGTGCGTTCAGTCGAAAACTGTTTTTGAAAAAATTTAGTATCCTTCTTTTGGATTGTTTCACATAAATTCTCCAACAGACAATTAAATGTTTCTTGAGTCATTCAAAAATTGTTAAAGAATTGCTTATTGTTCATTTTTAGTTTATCAAATAAAGTATAGTAAGAACTCTTTAAATACCTAACTTTAATAAGTGGATCGACCCAAAAATTTACTTTTCTACGTTGTAGATATTTTCTCCTGAAATGTAAAAGGTAGAGCAAATAAATAGTACGACGACTAGACGAGGACATTTTTAAGTCTTGTAAAATTGGCGTGCGTGTCTGTACTGAGCGTAGCCCGCGCCGTCGCCGTCGCCGTCTAGTGGAAAAACGGAGCGCCGGCCCGTCGCCGGGCCGTCGCCGTCGCCGGGCCGTCGCCGTGCCGGTAAGTGGAAAACCGCCCATTGCGTCATAACATCCGCTATTTTGCGCTTACGTACGCCGCCCATGCTCCGAAGCATTATCACCATAGAAATAGAATTCCTAAGAACAACAATGTCAATAAACAGATGATCCGAAAAACGAATGTATACATTATTATAACTATTATGTAGCAAAAATTGGTTTTAGAGAAATGTGTGGCAATATCTTATTTACCTGTAAAAAGTGTGATTACTTGGATTGTTTCTTTTTGTCACATCACAATCACTAACAGTAACAGAACAAGACACCATGGCTCCACGATACCCTTATTTAAAATTCTAATCAAGATTACCAAATATTTTAAAGAAATTGTGATTGCTCTTTTTTTTGCTAGGCGGGACGCTAGGGGCTCTTACTTTAAAAAATGTCAGCACATTGTCACTGATCCTTTGTCTCTTTTTTTCATAGACCGTGTCCGTATTGGAGCCCCTAGACGATCAAGCATTTCTTGTCATTTATATTGCATTTACCATTTGGGGGCGTGGCCTACTTTTGATTGGCCACGATGTGATTGACAAGCAATGCAATGTAAACGATTGACAAGCAATTTTGATCGTTTAGGGGGTCCATATAATGTTAACTTCTCTTTTCCACGCTTTGTTGGTCTTCTTGAGCGCAGCGAAAATTTTTCTGTCTATGATTATCACTGTGAGCGTTCTGTCAAAAGTAACACTAATTGTTTGTTTTGTTTACCTCAGCTCAGCATAGATCATAAAGTTAATATACCTACGGAATAGAGGAACAAAGGGCTGAGCAAGCAAGATGTCACTAATTGACAACACGGTGTGATAAAAAGAGATGCGTGATGCGACGTGATAGAACCCTTTTTTGCAACTGATTGGCAGTTGGTCTGCATTTATCGGCACGCATTTCAGATTTTTCGTGAAATCGTGGACATTTTTGCGAAATAGTGTTTCAGAAACATGGTGACCTGTTCAGTGATTGATTGTTGTACAACACAGCGAAATAACCCTGGAAAATGTTCATTTCACAGGTAAATTATTCCAAATCGACGCCACCTAACTTTGGGTTTATTTTTGCCAATGCGCTTCGAATTTTTAGCACTGAGCGTGATTATTCTCTTCTGTTAACATTTATTTTTGTAAAAAGCAAAGATCGACTAGACATAATGCAAAATTTACGAATATTTTGTGTAAAGAAATAATTTTAATTTTACACTAGGGCTGCATTAAGTTATCGATATTTTTTGTCGATTGTTCATATCACGCGGTAAACGAATATGTTTCACTGTTGTAAAAGTACCTACCTATACTTTGTCTCTAGGTTCAGCAGTTTGGGCTGTACATTGATATATCAGTCAGTAAGTCAGGATTTTGAATTTTATGTACAGGGTCATTTTGTATTCACCATCCAAATTTTGAAGATGCGTTCAGTCCATAAAACTGAACAACTTTCTCTAAGGAACACATGGCCAAATATATAAAAAAATCGACTATCCATACAAATTAAAGAGATCACGTGATCAATTTAGTATGGGATGACCAAAATTTTGTGGCGAAATTCGACACATGATTCTTAGAGAAAGTTGTTTAGTTTCATGGACTGAACACATCCTTAAAATTTGGATGGTAAGTTCAAAATGACCCGATATAAATAGCGACCCGCCCTCGCGTCGCTTCGGTGTAGTGTGGAATTTGACACAATATGTTATACACTAACGGCCGCCCGCGGTTTCACCCGCGTGGTTCCTGTTCCCGTGGGAATATCGGGATAAAAATTTTAGGCTATCTTCTTTCTGTGTGCTAAATTTCAACCATATCCGTTCAGTAGTTTTTGAGTGATTGAGGAACAAACATTCAAACCCACAAACTTTCACATTTTATAATATTAGTAGGATAGGATATACCTTTCTCTAGCATCACTATCTATTAAAAAAACGCATCAAAATCCGTTGCGTAGTTATAAAGATCTAAGCATACATAGGGACAGACAGCGGGAAGCTACTTTGTTTTATAATATGTAGTGGATATTGATTTTAAATATTTTTGACCTTTTTTTGTTAAATAAATTATTATAAATATCTTCTGATCTTTTTTTAATAGTCATACTTCATTCCAGTATCGTAATTTTAGTACCAACACCTAAGCAAAATTCCATCCTATCTATTTTTCAAATCTATTGCTGTTCAATAATACTATCGATATCGATATTAATGTCTATTGTGACAAGATTACATCACTGAGACGTCAACATATAAAAAATACACACACAAATGTAAATTGATTTCGGTTTCGTTTGACAGCTTATGTGTGTGCCTCTATTCCGCTAGGTATATTAACTTTATGGCATAGATATAGTATATTGCAGCTCAGGGGCCTTACTATGAGCTCTTATAGCAGGGCTTATATTGAACTGCCTTACTTTTCGTACTATGACCTCAACGGTTAGTATGAAAGCAGGCCTTAAGCAGTCCTGTTTAAGGCCTGCTTTTGAACTGAACGGTTTCTTATTTGCTGATGGTAAGCCCCCGAAATCGGTACGCTTGTTGTTATAGTGGTCAACGCTGAAATTGATTTTAGATTGAATCGGAATGCACCCTTTTTTACTCTTTGACTACCGTCATCGATTTCGTAGGTCTGTAACAATTCTCTATTGAAAGCGCAGTTGCATTGCTGCTTTAGTTAAGATAGTTGTCACATTGGTTCTTACTAAAGCAGCGATGTAACTGCGATTTCTGTCAGGGTTGATTGACGTAATTACTCCGCTGTCACTGTCACATTTTGTAGGTAAAAATATATTAAATCTGTGATTTGTTGTTCGACAATCGCGGAACGTGATAATTTTTATAGATTTGCCTATTAACTATTTAAATATTCGTTCATCCTGTTCATATTTCAGCAGTACCAATAATGAATAATGCACCGCAGTTTTCATTACGTTGGAATAACTATGTTAGTCATGTGACAGAGGCTTTTAATGTGCTTCGATTTGAAAACGATTTGGTGGACGTGACCCTATGTTGTGATGGTGGTAAAATAAAGGCCCATAAAATGTTATTATCAGCATGCAGCAACTATTTCAAGCAAATATTTAAAGAAAATCCCTGCCAACATCCTGTGATAATCTTCAGAAACTTCAAGTATGATGACCTAAATGCTATCATTAACTTCATGTACCATGGTGAAGTAAATATCTTTCAAGAACAATTAGAATCTTTTCTAATCACTGCAGAGCTTTTAGAAGTTAAAGGCCTTACCGATAATGTGGAGGATGAATCATCTAAAACCCAAATAAGATTGAATGACAATGCCTCTCTAGACTTAAGTTCAAAGTCAAACAGACTGAATGAAGATATTGTGCCTGTATTATCAGAAGACGAACCAATTAATCTTGCAACTATTCAAAGTTCAAAAGATGAGTACATTCCACAACCGATTCCTGTGAAACCTACCGAGACTATTGTTCAAGATTCTGATAGACTGGAACCTCAACCGGAGTTTTCTAAAACTGAATCAGAGAGTGTAAGACCAAAAGTCACTCCAAACGAAGAAATGCAAGTTGACATGCAATCAACATCAGCTGAAGATTTATCAGAGAAATCAAATTCTGGTACAGTTATCATCCAATTATTAAATCTACATATTTTTTTTTTCTTATCCTAGAAAAGAAAGTTTGTTAACCTACTAATTATGTTTTATTACAGAATCTGAATTAGCTAAGTTCCGATGCCAGCTCTGTCCAAAAGGCTTCAAACATCCTACCTCTTTGACATTGCATAAAGACTCGCATGCAGGCAAAACACAATGTCCAGTTTGTCTCCGTTCTTTCTCGCGGTCGTACGACATGAGGAGCCACCTTCAAAGAATACACCAAGGAAAACAATTGACTATCAAAGAGATCAGATATAAGAACACCAATGACAATTTAGGGCCTAAGCAATTTACTCATCACATCTAGTTTTAATAATATGGTAACTAAAGTTAGCCATAAAGCACTAAGTGCAAAATGCCTATGTAATGTTGTCACTATAAAATACATATTATGTACAGAGTATATAAAATCATAATGATGTTTGTTTGCTAAGAATATTTTATATATATATAATTTATATTATTAAGTCACAAAGAAATTGCTCAGTGCTGTAGCTTTGGCTATTTTTGTACTAGTCTACAAAATATTGTTTTAATATAAAACTGTTTCTATTATTATTAATTGTTTGATTTAGTAATAATATCCTTTATTTATATGGTTATACCTATAGTAGCACATAATAAAATGTTAGAGGCTGCTGTCTGTGTCTCTATATATAGGACGGTAAAATGAGGGGTCTATTATATTATGGTATTATCATAAACTTATTGGAATATTAAGTTTATAGGTATTATACTGTAATGTATTTTTTTGTCTGTCTGTATGCTTGTACTACGCGTTCACATCGTCATTGCCGTCGACGACCGTTATGACGTCACAGCTAACGGTACTGTAGACAAAAAAGTAATCATGTTTTTCAACTGTTTTTCATTTTTTTCTTGTTCAAAGAGTGTCATTTATTTATGTAACAAGTTAGGTTCGCTATTATGTAGGAACTTTAATTATTTTATCAACACAAATAATGAACGTAATGATTAAATCAACAGAAACAAAAATTAAGCTTTGCATTGCTAGCCGTACTAGAAAGGCGACGCAGGGGGTGCGGTATGACGAAGCGGGCCGGGAGGTAGCGGCAATGATGAAGTGAACGCGTAGTAGGTACGCGTATCACACAAAAACTACTGCACCAAATTGGAATAAGAAGTAAAGACTGGTTTACATTATCTTAGTCTTTAGTAGAGTGCTTTAGTTGAAACTTGTAAACGGTCGTCTTATGACTAAAGAAAGAGAGTAACGTTCTATTAGTAGCCTTTCAACTGGAATTATCGCTTTCCAGTAGAACCCCTGCGCGCCCGCGCCGCCCGCTCATCCCCCGCGCGACACTTTCCTTGCACGGAAGCATGTAAATCGACATTTTAGGAGCGTATTTAGTAGAGTGCTTTAGTCAAATGACACTGTACACTGGAAGCATGTAAACGCTCACTGGAGTCTGGAAAGGCACCAAATATACTAAATCTACTCGCATCGCACGCTACTAAAAGCACTAGGTACCTACTAAAAATAATCTAATGTAAACCAGCCTTAAGGGTTTTTTAGGGTTCCGTAGCCAAAATGGCAAAAAACGGAACCCTTATAGATTCGTCATGTCTGTCTGTCCGTCCGTATGTCACAGCCATTTTATTCCAAGAGTAATAGGAATACACAGTTGAAACATGGTTGAAACTTAGTAGGTAGATGTATTCTGTTAACCGCTTAACGATTTTAACACAAAAATAAAAAATAAAGATTAAAGGCGGGCTATCCATACATGGAACTGAAACTAAAAAAAAAAACTTCATACCAATACCACAGAATACATAATAGTCCAATACGTGCGGGGTGTCTATAGATAGGTCTTTAAAAATGACATTGAGGTTCCAAAGACAATTTTTTCTCAAAGTCAACCGTTTGAAAGATAAACACTGCCAAAGTGGTAAAATGCGTGTCCCCCCCTCTAACTTTTAAAATAAGAGAGTGAAAAATCAGCATAATATATAAGCATCGGCAGCTTATCATCATTGGCCACAGCATATTCATAGATGATCGTCGCAGCGCTTGTGTTGGTCTAAATGGCTGCCGCAGCTCCGCTGATGGCTTTGGATCCCTATGGCGTTTGGGCACTTCCTGTCACATCGATTGCAGACGTACTGTGAGTCTGATGGAGGCGATGCAGTGCGACGAAGCCTTTTCTGCTTAAGGTTTTCCAGCCAGTCTTCGTCATGTTTGGAAACCACGCCAATCAGTCTCATGTCTGCACGCTTTTCCCGGTCGTCAGTCCGGCGGACCGGATACCGAAACTGTTCAACTGTTCATGTCTCGTTTGCGTAAGTCTTTAAATCGCAATAAGTATTGGACTTTTTTCACGCACGTCATCAGAGTGAGCTGCACCGCGCTATTGAGTGTATATTTTTTGGAGGCTAGTTCGTTCGTTCCTTTGTAGGTTCGTTTTCATCAGCAGCCTATGCTGCCCCAGTGCTGGGCACCGGCTATTCTTATGGATGGATTCTCTTTAATAAGAGGGACGGTCCATACTCACCACACGGGTCCATTACGGATTTTATGTGTGTGATTCCAGTTCGAGTATCTAAGTACCTCTACCTACCTACCTATGCAATCTTATAGAGAGAACGGGAATCGACGCGGGTTCGATTCCACCTGAGTAATAGATTTATCTATCTACCTACTTACCTACAATGATATTAAATGTACCGACCTATTTTAAGTGTACGTACCTACCTAGTTAAATGTAGCGCTGCCACCTTTCGACAAGAGCAGACCCGGAGCTTTTCGAAAAATCGTTATTTTTTGTTAAATAAATCATACTTTAGGTAGGTTATTAATAATACCTGTCTATAGAAAAAAATGGCCGCGCAGCGCGATTTTTGGTCAGTTTCATGCACTTATCTAGAAATCTTGCCTGTCTACCCCAAAAAACGGCTGTGCAGCGCGATTTTTGGTCAGTTCCATCCACCAACCGGTTGACTTTCGCTCGCGCGACCCGGAGACTTCGATATTAAACCGTTAAACCCGTAGCCCGGACATCCACTACTCAAACCCGTAGACTCCGGGTCAAACCCGGAGAGGTGGCAGCCCTAGTTATATGACTTATATTATTAGGTATAATAATGAGTATCATAAACTCACTTCACTATCTAAAACACAAAAGCCTAGCGACAAAAACGTCACGACGACTTTAGGTCCATCACCTTCAAACTAACAATAGTTTAATTCTGATTGAGCTTGTAGGTAGGTACCTACCTAGTTAAATAAAACACATCATTAACTACTGTACCTAGTAGATCTAATGCTCTGGCGGGTGCATATTGCCAAAAATATTACTTATAGGTACCTATATCGTAGAAAAGAAAGGGGAATTATAGTGCATGCAGCTTTGCAGAGGGGGTGGCGAAGCTCGTAGAGGGGTAGGAGCCGGGACAGGGGTGGTTTCGCGGGGGCGAACGGACGGGCCGGGCGGGGCGCGTTCGATACGCGCGCGCGCCGCGACTCGCGACTTCAGTCAGCCAGTCGCGCTTAGACGCTGTCTGCGAGTGGGCTGCGTGTCCCCTTCCGCTCGCACCTGTCAAACATTTCGACTACCGATATCGTAAAAGTGTATCTCTTCCACAAAGTACGTATACTTCAAATATGTCACAAATCAATTCTATAGCAACATCGGAAAACGCTTATTTCTGTTACTTACCTACTTTAATTCAATAGAAATACTAATTTGTTTACATTTGAATCATATAAGTTTACTAGTGTTCTGGGTTAACAATGAATAAGTGTTGATTTATGAATGAAAAAGCATTCAATTTTGAAGTGTAGTGATGTGTCTTCAAATCTTCAGTGTGTATTAGCGGAGTGATAATGGTGCAGTGCATCTTAAATTTTTGGAGGGTTCCGTTTCGACGGTAGAGTTGTAAAGTAGCAAAGTGTAGAGCCGCATACGTTTTCTGCTATGCAGAAATAGCGTGAACTGTTCAGTAAAATGAGTGTGTGAATATTTGATGGTGTGTCGTGAACGGGAGCGTGAATAGAGTCTAGAATGGCTCGGAAAAACGTCGCGCGACGGCGGCGCAGGGGTATATTGATCGGCGGCGGCGCGGCGGCGGCGGGCGACGGGTCGCGAGACGCCGGCGTCGTCGCCGCCTAAATAAAGCTCGCGTGTATGCGCCTCGCCGCTCGCCGCCCTACCGACCCGCCCGCCGCGCCGTCATCGACGCGCGTTTTCTTTACTACGTCACGTCACATCAATCACACACACATTATCTGGCAAGATTTTTAGCCGATTGTTGGCCATTACCACATATCTCAGTAAAATGAAAGCAAAAAAGTATGGGTAGGTAGTTAGTACCTACCTATCTAGTTAGCATAGCATAGTATGTATTCCCCTTGATTATTTGACCCAATAGCAACTATTACCTACCTATATATCCTGTGCCGATAGGTAGGTACTACCTACACTACAGTACAGCTTACCAAATTAAATGATACCTAAATATTTTAATAATTAGGTAGGTACCTACCTATATTAGATCGTGTTACGATACGACCGACAGTTACTAGGTATTGTTAGGCTTATGTTTAAATGGTCACCACCATACTAATTACTAACCTAACATTATACCTACCTAACCCAGCCTAGTAAATGTTCACCAAATCTTCTTGGGCGGTTTAGGATTTGGTGAGCATTACTAATTTTGGAGAACAAAATGTTTTTTTTTTGGTAGGGTGAATACGTCAAATACCAGGCCCCCCCAAGGATTTTTTAACTTTGAATCTCTGTTGCTGCCACGGTCTTAAAAATGTTTTTGATACCTAACCTACATTCTTAGGTACCTAGCTTGATTATTCTTTTTTACGAAAATCGTACTTAGTTTTACGTAGTTTTGTGGAAAAAAAATTGAGAAGCGTTTAAATGCACGAAGGGTGAAAAACTCTATATCCAGCCGTCTATGCCCTAACCTTAATACCTATCAGCCGATTTGTTCCCTAATTCCAGCCGGGTAGATACAGGATGTTACAAAATAAAACAATTTTTTTTGTATAAAATAAAAAAATATTAGGTACCCTACTTTGGTATAACTCTCAATACCATGATAATAAAACACAAAAGCTTTTAAATTATGATTCCCATAACAAGTCTTTGAAACTTACCTATACATCTTCTGTAGATCTCCTGTAGAATCAACTTAGAATATACTAAATATAATAAAAATGGCGTAGTATAGCGTACAATAAAAATATAAAATTTACTTTGGTTTAATATACATATAATCAACGAGTAGGTACCTACGAGATCGTTTAAATAACCTACTTGAAACCTTTAGAAGCGTTTTCCAAGAAGTGAAATTCAATATAAGTATTTTTTAACCGACTTCCAAAAAAGGAGGAGGTTCTATGTTCGTCTGTATATTTGTTTTTTTTTTTGTGTATGTCCACCG
This sequence comes from Agriphila straminella, assembly GCA_950108535.1. NCBI lineage: Eukaryota > Metazoa > Arthropoda > Insecta > Lepidoptera > Crambidae > Agriphila > Agriphila straminella. Next base: position 11,784,531 of record OX467308.1, read on the forward strand.
ATTACTCGAAGACGGCTGGACCGATTGAAATGATTCAAACGTTATTACATTAGGTACACTCCCAAGTTGGTCCCATTTTTTAAAATTTGGAAATCGGTTCAGTACTTTTCAAGTAATTTTGAAAAAAGCACGAAAATAGAATGATTTTGTGTGAATTACCTCGATGATTGGTCGTATTACTTCTTTGTTTATGAACTGAATAGGATAATTATTTTTTTGTTGGAAGAGGGATATCTTAAGTGTAGTTTTTTAACCGACTTATTATATCGAATTTCACTTCTGTTTCTATGATTGATGAAATATATGAATTTAACTAGGCATTATGATTTTTTTATAATATCATTATGTATAAAAAAACAAAATAATTAAAACCATAATACCTACTTAAGTACCTATATGTATAAAAAAATCAAAATAATTAAAATCATATTTCAGAACAACCTGTAAGTATATTGCTGTAAAGTTTTGATCAAATTTATATTTCCTGTCCCTAGTTTTGTAGAACAAATAACTTACGAAGGCTAGAGAAATCGTTCACACAAACCTTTTTTAGGGTTCCGTACCTCAAAAGGAAAAAAACGGAACCCTTATAGGATCACTTTGTTGTCCGCCTGTCTGTCCGTCAAGACCCTTTATCTCAAGAACGCGTGGAGGTATCGAGTTGAAATTTAAACCATATACTAAGGCCCCTTAAAGCAGTGAAAAAATCAAACTTCTAAGTTAACGTAAAAAAAGATACTGCCGTTTATGCCGCAAAAAACGCATTTTCGACACTCAAAGGAATCAAAATTCATAGGTTACTCCCGTTGATCTAGAACTATGAAATTTGGCAAGTAATATCGCCTTATGCTAAACATACAGGGAAAAATCTAAAAAAAGGAACATTTCTAATTAAGTCATAAAAAAAATTACATTAAAGTACGTAATCAATCATCGAGGTTATACAATGGTATGCGCGGTTATAGTTTAACTTCTAATTGACCTATAAACTTGAAATTTGGTGATAATTAAATAAAAATTGTGGATGTAAGATTTATCGCAAAACGCTTCTTCTTCTTGTCGATGCAGGCGGTTTCCGCAACTCGACGTTTATTGCGCCTATTTTGCGTTGGAGGATGCGCGGCCGGATCACTCCAGCCAGCCCAGCTCAGCCAGGAACGCTCCAAGGGCTTTCACGTTCGTGATCGCTTCCTGGACGCTGCCCGGCAAACCGAGGTACCTCGCCCGGTAAAGGGCCACCCCTCTGCATTCCAGCAGTACGTGGGCGGCTGTTTCTTCTTCCAACATGCATTCTCTGCATAGGGGACTGTCCGTGACACCTAAGCTAAAAAAGATGTCTGTTAAATTGTCCATGACCAGTAATAGCACCTGCACCTGATAGCATCGCAAAACGCTTTCCTACTTTATATAATCTTAGTTCAAAATGGGCCCCTTAATCCTCCAACTTACAAAAATTCATTACGCATTTTTTTTAAACTATTGTAAGTTGTCCAGTGGGGTACGTAATAAAATTAGAAAAAATAATAAAATTATTTCGTTATTTTCCTAAAATCAATTTCTTAGGGATAAATGGGAGTAAATAAACCTGAAAATCGATTTCATTATTAGGGAACGGTAGGTGGGTATCTGGTATTAGCACGTATTAGTAATACGTGGTACCCAGGTTTTAACCTGGTCACCAGGATGTGGACTAACTTGAATCGTTTGAAATGATAGAGCAAATATCTAGAAAAGATAGATACCTAGTAACATCGTGAAAGGTAACATGTAAAAAGGAAAATTTGCGTTAATCTAGTTGTCAGATGGTAAAGTATGATAATTTTAGAATTTATGCAGCCAAAAAGCTCATCAAATTATTATAGTAGTAGTAGGTATGTCAAGGCCCTGTTTCCTTTACGCTCCATCGACGAGGATCCACCAGTGGATCGAATCGAAGGAGCCTAGAAGTTGAGCTAATTAGCTCAACTTTGCCAAATCGAATTAGAAAATTAAACTTGCGTAATATTTACATTTGAATAGTTACTTGTAACTTTATCACTTTTGTGTCTACTATTAATAAGTGGTCACTTACATAATATTTTTTTAATTTTATTTCAGGCATGGGCTGTTTGAGTAACTAGCGAAGAATCCAGAACAGTAAAATGGCGCGCACCGTGCTGGCAGCTGGCGCGCTGCTTTGCACCCTGAGTTTAGCGCATCCGACGCGCGCGCTGATCCTGCTGCCGCACGACGTCAGGCCAGGCCATGCGGTCAGACACTTCATCGGCAACCACTCTCGTTACACGCTGCTTGACCCAGAGTACGCCCCTTTCTTCACGCTCCTTGACGATGGCCTGCTCATGACCACCGCAGACCTCGAACCGCTGCTAAATCAACCGCTCGATCTTGCCATTCTGGAACAAACCCCGTACAGCAGTTCAGCACACTCTATTCACCTTCTCGTGGTGGATCGAAGACGTATGATACATTTCCCCACGTCTGAAAATGTACGAGGAGAAATTTCCGAAAATGCACCGGTCGGAACAGTTGTCGATTTACCCCCTATAAAAGCTACGGCTTTTACAGATGTCGGACCCATAGCATATAAAATTTTGAAGGGGAATGGTAATTCTCTATTTTCACTTCGAGAAAAGAGTAAAGGCGAGGGCATACCTTCTGTTAAATCGGTCATAACAGCAGGTGATGTAGAAATTGTTGCTATGAAACCTCTTGACGCTGAAGAAAAAAGTTCCTACGATTTAATTATACAGGCTACTGATCTACACGGAGCCAATAAAGCAAGTTTGCCCGTTCACATTGATGTTTTGAATGAAAATGATCACGAACCATTCTTTGAACAAGAAATATATTACTTTGCCGTGAATGGTACTCCGAATGAAAATGGTCCGAATGGCACAGCACATTGGCAGAGATTCTCTAGTATTGGAAAAGTTCACGCATATGACGAAGACGGCGACCGTGTGTATTACTCGTTGATGAATCCCAGCAACCTCGCAGTGATTGTGCCTCAGACCGGGGAACTTATATTGGCTGGTGAACCTGATAGTCATGAAGCTGAGATAAGGGTGATCGCTCATGACACAGGCACTCCACCAAGGAAGAGCCGGCCTGCGCGTGTTTATCTCGAATTCGTGGTTCGCGATCGAAAAGACTTACCTACGCTTCGCCGGGAGAAGCGTCGCGTCACCCGTGCGGTTAGACCAACAAAACGTATTGAGTTCACGGAAGCCGATGGTGAAGTTGAAGGACGTGCAGTTTTTACTTTAGAAAAGGAAACTGATCGTGAGACATTTAAAATTCGGGACGAAAATCCTTGGGTTACCGTTGATCCTACTGGTGTAGTGAAAGTTAAAAAGAAGTGGGACTATGAAGAATTAGGCCCTGAGAAGACAATCGACTTCTGGGTTACAATTACGAATGCTGGAAATGGAGGTAAGTTTAGAAACTATTACTAAATATCACTACTTTATCTAATGTTTTTAATTAAAGAGAATAATTAAACAATCATAAACGAAATTAGTCACAACTATTGGCCTATGTACGCGGCTAATGTTGGTCCTATCAAATATTTGATACCGAACAAGATTGATGCTAAGTTAAAACACAATAAAAGCGTGCCCCAACAAAAACATAAATATAATAACGCAGCGGAGCTCAAAGTGTAGCAAATTGTCTCACAACACATTTATTATTTTACCTTTTTCTCGAGTCGATTATTTTTTGTTGAGTTTATACCACACATAATTTGTAACGTCTCTATCCAGAGAGAATTGGGATAATGACAGGGATAGAATAAGGGTGCGCAGGAGTGTGCCATGCTATTTGGTCAATATTTAACGTATCTTATAAAAATATTACGCAGTGCATAGTGATGTTTTTATTATTAATGTAAAAGCATAATTTGAAAATCTCTTATTAACTGCTATCATTTTACAATAGTATTACTTACGTTACGTGGTATTACGAACCTATTACAATCTGCCTTTAGGTTTAAAGGCAGATTGTATCGGATCGGAACCCAACTTGACTACTCCATGGATTGCCTATTCAAAAATGTGATGGCTTCATCAAAGTGACTTTAAGTAAAGTGTAGGTAGGTACGAGAAGGGGCGTAGTAGGGACTCTCAAGTCTCAACCCTTCTGAGGTTTTGTACTTTCTACCCTAGTCACGTTCGAGTTTTAATCAAGATAATTGCAACGTCAATGCCTCTTAAGGGCTAAATTACCTAAAACGTCGAAATTTCTTGTCATTCAAATTCGAAATGAGCAGCAGTGCATTTTTAAAACATCCTACTATAATAATTATTACTTTCAGTTAAACTGAGTTAACATTATAGTGAATCAGTAGTAGGACTAGTACGTGTGTGTATACATACATTTCATTTTCAAATTCACTTATTTACGGTCGGCTAACCAAACGCACGATAATGCGGTACGCAACGCACCACGCACAATACACACCTGTCGGATCGAATGGTGCGTTGAAGCATGACGGCATGATCGAGGCAAACAAAACTCTACCTCAATACCAACACCAATAGCAACAGCACTCACACAGACTTGTAATTGTAACTGAAGATACATCACGGGACTTTGAATCATCCGATCAAGGGTGACATCAATCTAATCGGTCGATAGAATACGAAAGACAGATTTGGAGCAGTGTTAGCAAAGACTGTGACTATAGCGGAGCTTGCATCTCGATCGGAGTCACGACTCACGAGCTTTAATTTTCTCACATCACGATTAATTTTGACCACTCACTTCTTGATCATGGTAAACAGTGATTTACGTTGCCTACTTATTTTTTTTGAGAATCTTAATTCCGTTTTGAAAAACAAAATCAAATCTAAGTAACAGTAATCAATTGGTGTTAATATTATACTAATTAATCTCTTTGTGTCCCGCCTGAGAAGCATCTGGTGGCGAATCGATATTTTTCTAATATTTATTAAAATAGAAAAGAGTTTAATTCGAGCAATCAGTCTAGTTTCATAATGTAACTAACTATTCTGCAGTAAAATCAATAATGACGTCAACACACTATGTCTTATCTGGCATGTTATAAAAACCATCATTGCGAATTCCACGGCACGCTTCTTTACGGAATCAACAATGGCACGAGAAGTATCGGTCGGTACGCATGGAATTCCCATTAGGTTAGTTGAGTTGAGCGAAGCTGTCCGGTGGCTGGCGCGCACGGCCACCACCGTGCCCAATGCGTTAATAATCAGAGACCTGTCGCACGGCCTCGTCATTTCACCTCCGATAGTAGACCGTGAAAATCACGACTATCAAAGATGCTTTGGCTCATCTGAGCATTTTAACTAAAATAACAACTACACTTCCAATAAATTCAAAACGTAGATTATTTTTCCCTAATATTCTCCAACAGTTAATTTAAATAGGTAGGTACCCAGTTTTAATAATATAGGAAACAATGATGTATAATAATAATTTTTTACTATGTTTGCGACTGCGTTTTTTTATATTCCTAAATTCATTAATTAACAACTTAAAAATTACAGCCTTCCAAAACTGATAAAACTAAATTATCAAAATGTGCTAGCAGCACCTAAATAAATTATGTTTTCAATCGATCGAGCTATGAGCGTAGGTAGTAAATCAGAACGTGTAAAAATCCAATTGGGCAGTATCTCGCATTATCAATGTAAATCGAGATCTTGTTTAATTACAACATTCGGGCAGCGCAGAGCGGACCGAGGTGGGTGGCCGCCTGGAGGCTACGCCAGAATGCCCCTCACCTCCGGGAATCTAATCATTATCATTATTACGTTGTATGGATAGCTGTTTCAATAGATTATCGTGGGCAGTGGAGATTTTTATTTATGTTAGTTAGAGAGGATATGTAGAGAGTGAATCCATCATCATAGACAAAAAGATAAAACAATTCAAAGAAAAGAAAGAATCACTTTGCTACAGAAAAGTCAGAAACGACAAGCTCAAGATTGAATGTTGCGCGAGTTTGGAAAATGTGTTTAAAAATGCATGTGGATCTCGACTCGAGTATGCATAATATAGTATAGGTAATAATTTTTTATATTATTTCATGTTAAATAATATTGTATTAGAAAAAATCGACACTCGCTCGTAGCTTCTCAGACGGGACTAGAACCCGCATCCTTAGGAATCCGGCCCAATGACCTTTAGATTACTTAAGTATTTCTATTTTTTTGGCACTTTGAGAGGCACACTGGTTAAATCCTTTTATCGTAGTTGAGTAGAATGTAAAACAATTTCAAGCAAAAGCTCACAAGAAAAGGAGCGTTGGGAAGTCTCGTCAAAGCACCTTTGTCTACCGAAAGGCGCGCTCTATTGGCAAATTAATTCTGTTCTTCAGCAGCAACATTTCGCTTTGTGCTAGCAATCGACAATCACTCTGAAGTGTTTTTGGGAAACTCATTCACGCCATCTGAAAAACGTACTCATCGTAATTAGAAAAGAAACAGTAAATATATTTACAAAAAATAAATCTCACACGAAAGTGATTTTAATTGGAAAAATAATTGTGCCTCTTCATTCATCTAATAACTTATAATGCTGCATATAAAAGCACAATCCTCATGAACAATATATTTAAGATATACATATATTAACACCAGTTCAACAGAATCGAAGCTTCGATTAAGTACAATGTGACTGAGTAAAGGCATAGTGTTATATTAAATTTTAGAACGATTGTTTGGACTTTAGTATTCCATTATTTATATTAGGTACCTAAAGCTGCGCGATGTTTGGCATCATCGAATCGAGATTGACTGTCATTTTAGTTGTGCTTCTTGGAGTTATTTATTAGAATAAGGTTTTAATCATGATCACAGATAATATAATATCCGGCAGAAAGCTACACGTGCGGCTGACTTATCAAATTTAACAAATCATTCATGCACTCTTTACTCTGTACCCTTAGCACGAACAGCTATCGAAAAAAATAACGCGCGTAAAATCATTCGATAGTAAAATTTTGTATTGGAAATTTGTACATCGCCATCTATCGCCGATAAGCGAAATGAAATTTTCCATAGAGAATTGTCTATCGAGTAATTTTACGCGCGTTTTTTTTTCGATAGCTGTTCGTGCTAAGGGTACTGAACTGAAATAAATCTTTCATGCATCCTTTCTATAGATAAGTTCTGAACACGATGTAAAACAAGAAACTTAGTTCAAATATTATTATGTTAAATTATGAAAGCCACTACGTTCTAATCTAGTTTAATTGCGGTATAGAAAAGGTATTATATTTTTTAGAGATCGGGGATGTTTTCTGCAAAAACTGCCTGCCTGGCCCGACTGCCTGTTAAATTGATAGTTAAACTCCCGCCGTCTGGTGCGATTTAGTAATTCGTCGACTCAAAATTGGCTCGTCCGCACCTAATGGTAGTAGGTCTGCATATCTTCAATATGGGTTATGGTCACCATAACATGTACTATTAGTCAAGAATTCAATAGGAAGTGTAAACTGGGATTTTAGCTTCTACCTCTATAATAATTATAATCCCATGTACGTATCTTTTGATTGAAGTAAACAGTATTTTTAGTGAATATGTTACTAAACAGACTCCATTTAATTGAAAGGCATACATGTAACGGACTGTTTGAAACGCGCAGTTAGTTAAATTCACTCATTCATTCAATCAATGGCAATGGGTGCGGGCGTCGGTCGCACAACAATCGGCGCACTGGCCAATTCCCCTCATTGTTGTCCGCTCGCCACAATTACGTATGCGCACTTCCTATGCTGCCTGACCCCAACAGCATGACCTGACCAGTATAGCACTGCGAGGACATCTGTTTGATTCTTTCTACACCGTTTTGTTTCCCTACGCTATGGATGCGATGCGCCTTGTGTGGTTAGAGCAATTAAATTTTTAATTGATAAGACACTTAATGGTTCTTGGGAAGAAAGTTAAAAAAAAATGTTCTGTCGGTCGTTGTCTTAAACCACACCCGCATCCTCTATGATTCTTTTGTGCGGGAAATTAGACACATGAATTGTACTGAAAGTTAGTAAATAATGAATTTTCCTTTTCGGAATGAATCTCCCAAACGTTCTTACTTATTCCTTGATAAATTTTATTCTCCCTATCCATTTATCTTAATAATGTAGGCCTCTATTGTATTGTGTTTGTGTATCGACCACGACCTTGAATATGTGTGCGTGGGCAATTTTGGGGTTGCTATTCTTGATAATTATGTTTGTTTTTCTTACTGAGGGTAAATCTAAAATTGATTACTATGCGCTATGGTCAGAAAACCGTAAAACTGTATATTAACAAAATAAGTAACATAAGCTTGAATGTAATGAGGAGATGTCCGTCTATTCTCGTAAAATGTGAGTTTCTATTTATCGAAAAAAAATAATTATAAATTATATTAGTATAATTAAGTGTCTTAGGTACAGGTTTTTCATGATTACCTCGGTTTATTCACTACTCAACCTAAATTTTATGGATCCGTAACACATTTCCTAGCTTTTTGTTACGTGTAAGTGTATCTTGCGCGAGAGTGTACGTACATCTATCCTCACTCACTGCCCGTATGTAGCCTTTCACTATGATTGTGATTTGATTGCGGTCATTTGCTCGTCTTCCTAAACGAGTGGTCGCATTGCGTTTACACACTCGGCTGACGTGAGATCACGTTTATTTGTAGTGTAATAAATTGCCTAACCGTATTTGATGCTTATCTTTACATTCTGTCTGAGTACCTTTCAAGATGTTTGGATAATAGTACCTACGGCCACTTCTTTTGTGGACAGATCTAATGCATCTGCGGTTTGTTCTTTTACTGGCGAGTTTACTGACACAACTTCATAACGATCCAGAATAGGCATTGTTACATTGAGAGATTTTTTGTTGGGATTTTCTTGAACATTCTTTCGGTCACCTTCCTTCCCAAGCTAAACCGATTGTAGTCGATTAATGAAGCTATGTATCTCCGTCAATCGCATTGCTTAAGGCCAGGCCCGGCCATCAATATGCCCATGTGAGAGGATCGCAAGATAAAGCACCACGTTAATACTGTACAGTCACGATCTCTTCAAATATCAAACGTACAAGCTTTACTACTTGCTAATAAGTAGTTTGAGGATTTATGTTTTTTGTATTGTAATTTGAGATGATATTAAAATTTATCTAGCTTTTAAAGGCACTTTTTCAACCCACACTTGTTAAATTCGGAAAGGTCAAAGTTATTATAGTAGGCAGTAGGGTGGGTAGTGGGTACTGGACTACTGGGTAGGCAACCCTTATTTTATTACTAGGTAAATTTCTTTATATTTGTTTCATTACTTATTATAAATTGTTTTTAAACATTACAATACTGAAGCAAGTAGGTTGTACCTACATCACTTTCAAATTGTAAAAAGATCTTTCGAATTGACAAGATAGATCCACATTAAGTATAAGAATTTCCAATTCTATTTATATTTTAATGTTGCCTACCATAGAAATAGACTTTTAAAGACAGATTTCATAAATTAGAAAGGTAGAGCTGGATGTTCATACAATTTCATTGGATCCAGATTTCAGGTGCGAGCACAGTTGGTAAACAAATCTGTAATTGCACTAAGCAAGGGTGACTAATTTTAATTTAACGTATGCTTCCCGTTTACGGTTGATTCAACTTCGCAATAACGAAGCCGGCAAAATAAAACATTTTTATATTACAGAATTTTATGAACACTACAATTATGAGCCAATTTCTAAAGCGCAGACTTGTAATAAGACTGAGGTTAGGGTGTGTTTTCGAAAATTGCAAATTACCCCTGTATGACTCTGCAAAATCGTAGCCCGGGCACGCAATGCGGTCTTTGCCTTTCGCTCCTTATTGTTCAGTTTGCAATGGGCGTACTCAGCCCTCTTCAGGAGTGGCTCAGTCAGCACTTGATACCACATCATACTAAGGCGACCCCTCGACTAAAGCAGGCTACCGCGAAACTTACAAGAGACGTCTCGAATACCTACCTACAGTACCTAACCTACTAAGTCGGACTTCGGAATTGTATTGTGTTTAGAGAGTTGTGCTAACTCCCCTATCTACTTAACCCGTTGGCAGCGGCAGATATTAAGTAATGAATTATATCAAAATTGTGCTTCAAAGTCGCTGTTGTAATTTACTTTTAATTATCGAGCATTAATTATAATTATAACAGTATATAAAATTGCTAACATCAGTCTCAGTTATTGCTTTTTTAATAACGAATTAAAGTTACTGGAGTTTTAATATTCAAAGATAGATTTATACTTAGGTAGGTACCTATATAAATCACAATTCACAATATAGTTCGTTAAGCATAGACTAAATTCGATATTGCAATGCAAACCTTGTCAATTTTCTTATAGATAACTTGTTTTTATTGCTAATGGTGTAATTATGAATCAATGACATGTTTACCTTACTATTTACTTGAAGGAATCCAATTATTTGCTCTGCGGAGTACGAATAAACATTCCTAGAAGCTTACAAAGGTTAAGGTGCGGTTCATTATCAGATACACCGCGTACCTACCCATCCAATACAAGGCGGTTCCATCCACAGAGCATGTATTTACTCTGTATGTGCTAAAATGTACCTACCTATATAGTAGAGTAAAGACCTTCTAGTAAGCCTTTAATTACAACTCACAACCTATTTTAGACGAACGTCTTGTCTCATTGAATTGAAAGGGTCTTTGTAAACTCGTCACGTACCTATGTAATCTCGCCACGATTTTAAAAGTTCCGTACATTGAAAGTAAATTCGTCACTCATAATAAAATGTATCTGTAAATTCGTCACAGGTACATACATGTTATAGTAAACTCGTCACTATTATCGATTTATATCATATTTGCAAGAAGTAGCCTACCTACGTAGGTCCTACGTAGGTAGGCTACTTCCTACTACCTACGTATACCGTTAGCAAGCAAGTTGGCCGCTAATAAAAATTTCGTAAAAATATTTTTGGTTTCCGCCCATTGGCTTGAATTCATTGCGGTCTTTTTATGTAGGCTTACTACAAGGGGAGATGTTTCATGTTATATACGTCCGTTCTGTTATTGAGATTTAGTACACCTTAGGGGTAAGGTGCAATTATCAGCAGACTGCTTGGCGCCTGGGGAAATAATCGAGAGGGCAATAACGCCTGTGACTTTTAACCCTCGGGTAGGCGTCGTCCTCATGCTCGTTACCCACACCTAATCAAAATTAATCATGCATTGCCACTTTTCAAATAGAATTAATTAAACGACTTGGAAGTTGGAAGTATTATGGAAGTATTAGGTATGTGGCCTTGGATTTCCTTATATAGCACAGAATACTTAATTCCTAGTGCTATAGTTTACCCGTAAAGGTAATTTAGCAATGAATTTTCAGTGGCTTAGGTTCCTAAGTTCCTGTATTATCACAGAATACATAATAGTACCTGATTAAGAAAAAAAATATGTAGTAAGTATATCAGCGGTTCCTAATAAACTAATGCTAATGGTAACTCGTAATGCCACCACTACCCACAAATACTACTAATACCAAAATGAAGATTTCTTTTGTGTATTAATTTACCTAAATACAAGTAAATAAATAATAAAAAAAAAATTGCAACATAAAAACATATTTTATATTCAATCGAATAGGTAATGTGGAGTCGTTCTACACTCTACACGATATTTTAAGACTGTAATTGTGGCAGCAACAGAGATTCAAAGTTGAAAAATCTTAGGGGGGGCTGGTAATAGGCATATTCACCCTACTAAAACTTCGGGCTGAAAATGCGAAAAACGACTTGACTTGACTCATTAGGTAGGCTAGGTACCTACCTACGACATAACATAAGCTCGTGGCCTCGTGGGAAAGGGTCTGACATTTTATGCTATTAATGCTAAAGGAAAAAATTATAAAGCTCATCCTGTCTGTTTCATTCTTTCTACATTACGACGCATAAGTTAATTACAGGTGGTATTTAATATATCCTTTAAATAGGTATTTTAATAACTGTAATTACAAACGGTTAGGTAATTTCAAACATTAAATAAAAGCTGTTTGAAATGTTTAACTTTGCAATGTTTGATAACAAATCTTGCAAAAAATATTAAGTTGGGTAAATTAAATAGAGAGAAATACAATCTTTCTTACCTTGTCTAATTCCATAAGTAAACTATCCAACCTTTCGTCGACACTTCATATGGTGTACTAATCCTTAATGGAAAAAATATTAATGTATGAAGGTATGGGTCAATGTGGAAAGTTGTCTAGGGGGCAAGACCAAACAGTCCATCTAAAACCCGATTCTTGCATAGTAGCGCAATCTAGTCCTTACCTTAGTCCCATAAACAATATTCCATACCGGTTCGGTATGGGTCAATGCGGGGAGGACCGTCTAGGGGGCAAGACCAAACAGTCCATCTAAAACTCTATTCTTGCATAGTAGCTACGTACACAATTTCCAATGTTTAGAACCCCTGACCTCTTTTCTATGCCGGTCTTGCCTCTGAAAATGTTGAATGCCAATTTAGGTAGATATGCACTATGCAGTAGTATGCAGTAGGTATTATGACCACGTATGACTCCTAGTATTTTTATGTGAGTACAAACACATTTAGTGCAATTTGAAAATCCTTTGCGTCGATCATCTACCTATGTGAGGAAATCAATATTTGATCAAAAATCTGTTAAAAAGCTGTTAAGTAAATAATAAAGCAAGAAATAGTTTGAGTGATTGGTTTACTACTTAATTGCATCAAAAATTATTAACATCGATGGCTGGTTATAAATAATGTTCTACTCTTACAAAGTTACGATCCACATTAACATTTTATTCAACTTTGAGACTTAAAACTTTTTTAAATCTGAAAATATTGTATTCTTTGAGAATGAACAGCTTTGCTTGCTATAGGGTAAAATCATTTCATTTACTAACAAAATTATTATTAAATTAACGGTTAATGTTCTTGTCAAATATAAAAAAGCCAAACATTCTCGCTAGGTATTTCCGCCGGCTGAATCACAATAATTACTGACACGGTTGGCCAATTCATCACTACACATTTTATAGAGCATGTTTCCATCTAATAACTCGTCGTTTCGTTTTATTCGGTGAGAGCCATATGATTAATCGTTTGGGAAAACATGCCGGTCTACTCTGTTATTTAGGCACTCGGGATCTGCCAAATTGATGCTATTACTTTTTCGTCTAGTAACAGGCGTTGATTATTGTCCGGTGTTAAAAATGTTCCGATTTGCGGGTGTCTAACGGTCGGTGCCTTGATGGTGATGTCGTGTCGTGCTGCGACTATTTAACCGATTCGTGCCTGTTTATTAGTAGACTTGCGAAAGACGGTATATTAGCTTAGACACGGCCTGCGGTCGTCACACTACATTGTCCACAGTGGTTCAAAAGTATTTGTAGTTTCGAAGATCAATATTCATAAACCCGCTTGATCTTCGCATTTTAAAAGGCAACAAGGCTAATAAATTGATGCTAATCTACGTCCAGATATGTAATTCGATTAGTAATACAAATCAGTTTGTAATAAATTACCATGTAATGTACAGTCGGTTTAAAAACGCGATGATATTGAACTCTATGTCAGTGTTAGAAAGAACTACCTAGTAAGTCGAGTTTTGTTGCTAACCATAAATAACAGCAGGAGGGGAGTAGCCCGCTGATTTCAAAATTCTTAGATTAAGTAATGATATAAAAAGTAGCGACGTTCATAATTTTTATAGATCTCGTTTGTTTTGATAAGAGGAGGTTTTATACTGTTAAGTCATGACGAGTGGTCGCACGTGACGATCTGGAAAGTGAGGGATTCGTGTTAAAGGCCACTTATAGTGGAGAGCGTGGACGTAATGACCATGACTTTCCCACCATAGCACTGGCCATCTTTTAGAATAACCTTTGTGCATGTCGTCGAGTGCTTAGCAAATACTCGTACCTATTAGAAGTTCAAGGGACGACGAAATCATACGAAATGAGAATAAATACATATTTGACAACATTACATACCTCTACCTACATTGCTCCGATTCCAAAGTAAGTAGCTAAAGCACTTGTAGCATGAAAATCAGAGACAACAGTGGTATCACAAACTCCCAGACCAAAGACAATATAGAAAAGTTCATTTTCTATACATATAGACCCAGCCGGGGATCGAACCCGGGACCTCAAGGGATGGTGACGCCTTGAAAACTGGCGTGCAAACCACTCTACCATGGAGGTCGTCATATAGGTCGGGAATAGGACCATATTTTTGGGATTTGACTTTGCGATGTTACAAAAAAAACTGAGTAAGCTTACATAATAATGGTAAGGTACCTAGGTATCAGAATAACAGTTTGATATTATCCAATTTATGAAACTGATGATGATGCTGATTAAAATTGATCATTTATGCCCAGTTGATAGCGCATCGAAAATCAAATCTACGTACGAACCCATATTTAATCTGTCGCATAGCTCTGTCTCAACCGACACATTTCGGGGTTGCTACTCGCTAGTTACTGATATCATAGAAAACATTCGTTATGCCCATGAATAAACAATGAAATTACTAATAGGTACCTACTTATAAAATAAAATAAATCTACCTAATAGGTGAGCTGCGCATATTTAAAGAGCATAAATAATAAGTATTTCTAAGTAGTTAGAGAAGCTCGATGGCGCAGTGGTATAGCGCCTGGGCCAACGATTGCGGAGGTTAAGCAACTTTTGCAAGGGTCGGTTATGGGATGGGTGAAAAAAAATAGTATTTTTTAGCTTTTTTCTTTACTGGTGCCATATTTCGAACTTCGATACAACTAAGTATGAAAATATGTATACAAAAAATACAATAAACTTTGGTAGGTAGGTAGGTACGTTAGTAATTAAGTATCAAAAACGAAGTGCATGCAGTTTCGCATTCGGCGCTTGACTGACTCGTTTCGTTGGTGACGTTCACGCGCTGCGCTCTCGTCGCTTGCACACGCCGCGCGTTTCGGTCGGCGCGGTGATATCCCTCGACAATGGCCCTCTTGGAGTGGGCCGCGAGCAGTAGGCTAATATAAAAGTTTAAGCGCGGAGTGATACCCCCCGATATAGGTATGGATTTTGTCTGTTTTCTGATGTTCTTTACGGATCGGATGCTAAGCGCGTATTTAAATTCACTAAAGTTATTATACATACAGTATTTTTTGTGTTCTAAGCACTGAAAGATTCTCAGGTCAGGAGTACCTAACATGTTCGTAATAAAACAAACAAATCTTAATTTATTTCTCACGAAAGGAAAAGATAACTCTCCAAAGGAAACCAAAGCCACTTAAGCCTATTGTTAGATTAAAACAAACACACAACAAACCATTAATCATAGCGTAAACTATTTCCATATTTATTTTTAAGTCGACGGGGATTCATTTCACTGACACCGAGTAATAAAACCTACCACTGGGCTCAACGGTGAGATATATGGTAATCGGCGTTGATATAAAAGCGATGCTCAAAAAAGAATAATAAATGCGTACGAGTGTGAACGTCTAGCATCATGGAGTACCCTTTAACCCGGCACGTGAGTGATTTATAGTTTCACGGCTTGGATGGTGAGATAGTTCACGCCGCCGCCGCCGTGGATTTAAAAGTGATATCAACTCTCGGACTGGACTGTGAACCAAAAGTACTAGTAGGTACTTACGTTGGCGGTCCCGAAAATAATTAGTGAAACGAAAAATAATAAGATCTGCAAAAAGTTTTTACAGCCTTTTTCTTTTCTGCTCCTGCTGCAAATTTATTATGCATTTGGGCATATTCTGTGATTTGGGTGCACGCTTTCAAATATTAAAAAAAGCATCTTGCGGAAGGTCGACATTATGCCCTGGGATCGCCTGAATTCTTCGACGGCCTCTTTTGCGGTGTTCATTTTTCAGCATTAAAAAAATCGCATGAGGTAACTAGGATGTTCCTAAATAATAATAATAATAATAATAAAGACTTTATTGCACATGATAGAAAAACGATACAATCAGAAAAAACAAGAAAACATACAATAGGCGGCCTTATTGCTACATAGCAATTTCTTCCAGGCAACCTTGGGCGAAATAAAATAAGATAAATAGGATAAAAGGGGAATAGGTGCACTTTAGAGGACAGAATATGAATATACAAAAATACTAAAGGATAAAAACATAATTCCATGGTATAGGAGATAAATATAAACAAGAAATATTAGTCGCGGGAAGAAGAGAGAAAATGACTCCTAACTTGTTCTCTAAATGACCTTGGAGTTTGAGCCTTTCTGATGCCCTCCGGCAGAGAGTTCCACAAACGAACAGCATGGACGGAAAAGGAATAGGAAGCAAAGTCGGTAGCGTGGCGAGGAATATTAAGGGTAAGATTAGAGGAAGAACGCAAAGAAGAAAGTGAAATTGAAGAACGAAAGGTGAAAAGTTCTTTAAGGTAAGGAGGGGAAGTTGGTAGGAAAAGTATGGAGTAAAGAAGGGTAAGAGTATGCAAGTCCCTGCGCCGGCGAATAGGGAGCCAGTTGAGCTTATTACGAAAGTGTGACACGTGGTCAAATTTACGAAGATTGAAAATGAAGCGGATACAAACATTCTGTAGACGCTCTAGTTTGTTAAGTAGTTCCTCTGACAGATCAGTGTAGCAGACATCAGCGTAGTCAATAATGGATAATAAAAGAGATTGCGCCAGAGCGATTTTGGTGCTGGTCGGCAGAAAATTACGAAGTCGGTTGAGAGAACCATACGCAGCGAACACCTTTTTCCTTAAACTTTCCACATGAGGTCTCCATGAAAGATGCTGATCAAACACTACACCGAGGTTACTGACGGTATTGGAAAACGGAATGACAGTGCCGTCGAAGGACACAACAGGAAGCTGTTCAAAATCGATTCTCGAGATAAAATAACGACTACCAATAATAATGCACTGTGTCTTAGCTGGATTAACGGTCAGACCATAAGACTTACTCCAACTACTTATTAGTGCGAGATCCGAGTTAGTCACCGATATTGCTTGTGAAAGTTCTGATAGTGGTGCCTGTGTGTATATTTGTAGATCGTCAGCATAGAGGTGATAGGAACTAGAAATAAACTGTGTGATAGAATTTATAAAGAGAGAAAAAAGAAGAGGAGATAAGACGCCACCCTGAGGAACACCGGCATTAATATCGCACCACCCGGAAAAAGAATCTCCAAAGCGGATGCGCTGCCGTCGCCCTAGCAGGTAACTTTGAAACCAATCAATTGCAACTGGAGATATGTTCAGAGAACGTAAAACACCAAAAAGGATGTCGAAATCAACTGAGTTAAATGCATTGCTAAAGTCCAGTAATGTAAGCACTGTAAGCTGTTGATTCTCCATCCCGAGGCGTATGTCATCCGTAATCTTTACAAGAGCAGTAGAAGTGCTATGGCCTCTTCTGAAGCCAGACTGAAAGAGGTTAAAGGAGTGGTTTTTATTTAGATGGTCAGTTATTTTAAAATTATTAGCCACATAGTAATTATTAACTTATTAAATATTTACTATGTGGCTAATAATTTTCGGAACAGCTTAGTAATTCCAACCTGCCTAGAGCAGTAGGTTCTTTATTCATACAGTCGTAGTCAAATACGTCTCCATTAAAACTTCAATTTGTATACATTACCTACCTACCATTAAAAGATCGTGTAGTGTAGGTCATACAATCGTCTATTTACTACTAACGTACGTACCGTATTCCGATTCTGCTAGGTTACGGAATGGATACAGGGTTAATGGAATTACTTGCAACAATGCGCTCGTGACTTACTCCCCGCTGCCCCTGCTTCTCGTAGTTTGCGATATCCTCACCACAATTCCAGTCGCCGGCGAAATTGCACTTCATTTGCGTGCACGCCGCCGCATCTGAGCCCACTTAAATGTTCTCACGCCCTCGCGGTCTAATGCCGACATCGGGAGCGAAGCATCACGAGCGCTCCATCACCGATCGGAAGATCGTTATCGGGCCTAATAAACCGTCGACACATTCATGCATCATCAGATATCATTACGGAATCTGTTTGCGGTATGTAATTGAAGCTGTCTATTAAAATTACATGTACACGATCCTGCTGTGTCATCGATGACTCTTAGTTCTTCTGAAAAGAATAGCGCCTTTTTTTTGATCCATAAAAAGAGCATAGTAAGCATAACACAAAAATACGAGACCACGCATAGAAACGTGTTTAATTGACGAAGCCTGCGATGCAACCGGGTCGGTCCATCCTGCGTTTGGAGCGAGACAGATAGAGATGGATATATCAAAAGAGCATTAGTTCGAAGGAGCTGACAATGCAGCTTTTGATATCATAATTAAGTTCAGAACGACCGGAGGCGGGAGGATGAAAAAAGTGTTTATCTTTCGAGCATAAACGGAGCCGAATTTTAATAACTCAACACGTTTGATTATTAAATCAACTTGCTATAATGTCGAGCCTATAATAAAGTATAGAAAAGTTCCCCACGCTCTGTATCTTTCATTGAGATATCATTGGTAATTTAAAGGACGGACGCCTATTCAGTAGAATTAAACTGTAAGGTGTAGGAGTGTAATTAAGCTATCTTTTGTCAAGTTACGATTTTTTGATAAGACAAAGAGTTTTAAATTATCTGGAAGTATTGAGACAGTAATGATTTGAAAAGTTAAATGGGTTGATGCCGCTTTGATAATGATGCGAAGGTGGGTTGAGTTAACATCAAAAGCTATTTATTTTGTTAGCGGCGCGGCGGCGATGGGACTATGTGGTACCTAAGTACTGATTAATTGGCTAGTGGGCTCTTTTTAAAAAAAAAACTGTATTACGTATTGTATTTATCTGTATTTATCTTTAATTCAAACGTCGTCGTTTCAATAAATTGCAGACACTCAATGTATTATGAATTGTACAGAGTTTCAGCTTTTATTCACAATATTTGAGGGGATAATGGTTACTTATAAAAAAGGCTAAATTATAATATGAATTGAAATTAATTTCACTAATATTTTTGTAACATTCTGAATTTATTTTTATGCTAAAGGTACTAACTAATGGATGGAGCCCTTCTTTACGTTCTTCTCTTATCTTATCTGTGTGTTTGTCTGTCAAATGTTATAAATATGGTCAAAGATGGAATAATAGCTACTTACGGTAGCAGTGAAATTTATCTTAAAATAGCTTCGCACAGTGTTGAGCGGAGCGGATGCACGTGTGCATTGGCCTTTTTGTTGCGGCTGCTGCCTGCGCTGCGCCTGCGCCGACCCGAGGACGACGAACGCCCGCAGATCGCGTCACAAACGCGCTTTTGTTTTAAAAGTTCGTTATTCAAACTTTGTGAATGTGATCGCTATCTCGGTGTATTCAATCCTCGGTATTATGTCTATTCAATTTCTTAATGTGTTTAAAGCCTTTCAGACGTAATTTAAATTAGACGCATTGAGGTAACTAAATCTTAAATTACATTTACTTACTTACCATTCTGGTCTGTTTGGGGTAAAAAATAGGAAAATACTAGTACTAGATCATTTAACATAGGTATATTTTATCCTTGCTCCACCTATGTATACGTAAAGTACTAGGTATATGAAAAAAAAACGGGCAAAGGCGTGTCGGGCCACGCACAGTAGGGTTCCGTAGTTCATACCACTATCATTCATTAGGCTACGGAACCCTTAAAATACTTATAACTTTTTTTTATACCGGAGAAAATGCATGTAGGTATTTATTTTTTGCGTACTTACTTACCTACCTAATACCTTTAGTACGTAACTAGTAGACTTTGTAGTGTAGCATACATAGCAGACCATTATTAAATAATTTTATGAGATCATTATAACCAATTTGTCTTAGCATTGATAGAATACTTATTGCGATATATTACCTGAAAGCTAAATTGACTTATCACGAAGTCCTTAAAACTCCAGCTGTTTTTAAAAAAACCTGACCATCAAGAAACAAAACGCCGCAATGCAGTGCAGCGGATATCTCGTTCGTTCCTTATAGTCCTTTCCCTTTTAGATCTTTGTCGAAATATTTACGCCCCATATTGAACGTGAAATTCCAAACAATGAGAGCGCCACATGCGCAAGCGCACCACACGTGCGCCCCGTCAAAGATTCGACGCGACTTGAATAAACAGACTGGACAATGGGTTTTTTTTGGAAACAATTTGTGGATAACTGAACTAGGGGCGTACCATAAAAATGCACAATTATTATACTGATTTGTGATTAATAAATCTGGTAATTTTTTATAAATGTAAATTTTTATATTATGATGAATGAGTAAAATTGGAGATTGTAGGTAGGTATTTGACTACAGTTTTTAGTTGATGATTTTCAATCAACATGTCTGTGTAGAAGTTTTTTGTCAATGACAATGATCTTCAATGATAAGAAACATGAAATCAAAACAATCCAACTTGATACTGTCGGTATAATAAAGCAATTACTGTTTTGAAAATTACTCAATCAAGTGTCATTTAAAAAGTCATTTGAATTTTTCAAATTGCCTTTATCAGTCAGTAGTGCCGTAGACATTTGGATTACGAATCTTCTATTATGTGATACCGTGTGAATACCGGCCTATTACGTATTCATCGAGTTTCGAGCTTTCGTTTATTTTTTTCATGTAGATGGATGAGTGGTCGTACTGGCCGTGTAGTGGGCATGAGGCGGAATTGGAACTTGAATAAATTGAATTGTGTGACTATGATTGCCTCAGGATGGAATCGTGCATACTATGTAACGTATTCAAGATTCAATATTGGTTTTTGTAATTGAAATTATGCCTTCAACTCCGGCTGCATGGGAATGCGCATTTCGATTATGTAAACGTAAGACTTAGATGAAAGAAAAAAGGGATGTAAGAGGATGAATTGGATTTTAATATATTAAATTGTTATTTGTCATGAGCGATAGCCGGAAAACGGCGTTGTTTCATTGAATTATGTGTCGTAATGGAAGTGTCGGGTGTAGACTACAAAAAGAGGTACTGTGCGGTGCGGCTTGTTATAAGAGGTGTTGTTAAAAGGCGAGGGTAGCAAAGTAGTAGTAAGACTGTGGCGAGCGAGGGCGACATTGCACAGGGTCAGGCATGGGTCAGGCATCGATCGACCGAGCGCAGCACATGTCGTCGGAACAATCGACAAAACTCAACATTGCTTTGCCTCTTTGCTTATATTAAAACATGTTTCAACTTCAACGTAGACTTTAACTCCTGTAAGAAATTGCTTTTCGTAAAAAGAACATTGTTTGTAGTTTCCGTTATTGAAAATTTGAAACAACTGGAGGGAAAAGAACTTTCGTTGCAACAATGCAACGCTAATTGACGTTTGCTTTTCGAATACTTAGGCAGAGAAGCCGAATACCGAAAACGTAAAAGTATTGAAAAGTCTCTAGAGTTTTCCCAAGAAACTTCATACTAAGTTTCGTAAGAAATGCTCGAGCATTCGTAGAGATTTCAGTATTAGGGTAGGTATCACTAACTTTGTCGCAGTTAAACTTGCTTCACTAGAGCTCGTTTGTACTATCTGTGAGCTCGTGAAGTAAAACGCTGACGTTTCGACTGTCAGAACGTATGAAGAGCTTTGTTGCCCGTAAAAGAGTGTGTGTGATCATGATCAGTTTTTGGAAATAAATCGGTTATTTTTGTTGTTCTATTCTTACAGTAAGTAGTAAAGTAAACTCGTGATACTTTAATAACTGCACCTTTTTTATACTTCTGTGTTTATGGAAGAGCAGACAATCTGTGAAATCCCGTTGTTATCCGATGATCGCGATTGCGGCGGGCCGCGGGCGGGCCCCGGAAGGAAATGAGCGGCTCAATTACCGCAGTCGGTGCAGGCAGCGGTGGTCGTGGTCGGTCGCACGGACGGAATGGACACTGCCGATCGATGTGTGTTTTAATGCCCATTTATTTATGTGTAATGTATTGTCTTGTTTTTGCTGAACACGGCAGAGTAACTAGTTCAAAATTTGTTATAGCTTTTAGAGAGATGTTATTAGAGATATGGGACCCCCAAAATTCTCGATTGTAGAGACGTGATGTCTTTTAGAGGTTCTAAAAATACATTACTTACTTTTAGTTAATAGCTTAGTGCTAGTCATATAATGCCAACATGTTAGAAAAGATGAAGTGGATTTTACTGCTCTATCATATTAAGTTACCGAGGATGCCATTAAAGATATGACAAATTTAAGTGCTCCATCTTTGTGAAGTGCTACAGTTACGAAGCGAAAATGTAAAAAGGTTCATTTCAAAAATGTATAAGGTTTCCGCTAAAGATATTTATGTACAAAATGACCTTTTTATTCATTTATTCTTTTTAGGAGAATATTGCGTTATCTAGTTGTTGCTTCAAAGTTCCCACTGAAGTAAAATCGTGACCGTTTCAATGATGAAGAGCGACGATAGCTAGCCGGTTGCTCTAAAGATCGGGGCATCGTGAGGGGATTTAATTGTGAAATGTGACTGAGATTATCTATCTGCCTATCAGAGTATCATTACTGTTTATCTCTTTCATAATAGTTCTATTCCGTGGCTGCGCTGCTTTGAAATATTTGTTATTTTCTTTTGAGATACAGTCATCAAATAGTTTAATAATATTTTCCCCTTGTGGAATCGAACCCAAAACCGTTGATTTCGCTTAATCATTTGTCTGTTTAATTGATGCTAATCGCGAATTAATTATAGGTCTGTCTTTGCATCAATTTCGGTTAGTCCGTAATACTCTGTAATTTTAAAAATATAATAGATTTATTCAACTTGTAATTTTCTTAACCTAAGTATTCTTTAAAATTTTTACCCGAAAATTTTTAATTAAAATTTAACATTTAAATTAATTTTTTTACAATTTTTTTAAAAGGGTTACAAACATGCCTATGTTTTTCGCGCGTATCTTATTGGCGCGTGACCGCACGCACCGCGCGCACGTGATATGTAGGTATGTTTGTATGTTAATATTCTTTTTACCCGACTGCCGGTTATGTTTTTCGCGCGTATCTTGTAAGTATGTTTGTATGTATGTATGTATGTTTGTTTGTTTGTATGTAATATTCTTTATTACCTCATATCTTTCAAACGGCTGAACGGATTTCTATGATTAAGATATCGTTAGATTGGTCTTTTCAGCCCAAGTGTTCTTAAGAAGGTGGCGTTATAAAAAAACCAACATGGCGGCTGTACGGTGCTATTATACGTAGTGAAAAAAAATTTTTTTTTTAATAAGTACTGCAATATGGGTGTCAAAATAAAGGGCTTATTATAAGGATTTCAAAAAGGTATATTTATCATGACCGTAATATATAATAACTAAAAAGAGATAAATAAAAAAATTAAAAAACCCGCCTGCATAAAAAGACAAGTCGACTGAAAAGATGGAAACAAGTTTAAATAAATATTAAAGGCAACATGTCATAATAACATGCAGTCGGAGGCATGCATAAAGAAAGTGACATTATAAATGATTGAATTATATGCCTCCGACTTTTAATTTTTTTCACAAACTGAACTACATAGAGTATTGGCAATATTGGCATCGCTGCATCTGTTAGTTAATGTATTATCATGATCGGACACTAAAGTATATCGTGCGCATGGAGTGTGAAGCGTGGTCATTCATTACACAATGCCTTCGATGTGCTAGTAACTACAGACCATTGTACTGTCGAATGCTCTCATCTAAATAGTTAGAGGTCCTAGTACCACATTGTTTGCAGATAACAGCTATTTGTTGAGAATTCTAGTTTCTGTTTAATGTAAATATTGTCAGAACCACGATCAGAAATTGCAAAAAGACTTTGTCACTTGGTTACGGTTTTGCAATAGCTACCTCTCCTTTGAAAGAATAGTATAAGGTCACGATGGGGTTGGCATGTCTAAAAGATAAAAACCCCGGTAATTTTCATCTAGATTAAAAAAAAAATATTGTACATTACGTACCTACCTACTTGGTAGGTTAACTAGAATTTAATAACTTTAATGAGATGAAATCACACTTTTTTATGTTTTCTCTTCGGTAGGTACTCCTGCCTGCCTAGCATGACCGATTTATATCGCGTGATATAGCATTTTATCGACACTCAACTGTCAAATTCCTTTGTCTTTTTGACATTTAAACGTGATAAAACGCTATATCACGCGATATAAATCGGTCATGCTAGGCAGGCAGGGTGTTGAAAAGTAAACCATGAAATGATATTAAAATTTGTCCTTGATTTGAATAAGAGTGTTGAGCTTGAGAGTTGGAGATCAAAAGAAAAAGGTTTTGTCCGATTTCCATTTCAATTCTGAATGTGAAAGATCTTACAAAAGGTAGATTTATACTCTCACAAGGCCAGTTTTTCTTATATGTATAGACTGGAAGTGTTCATTTCATCCGTAAGTAAATGTCTTTTTTCACTAGGTAGGTATACTTATGACATATTTTCTGGATCATCAAATGTGTTCTCAGTATCAGACCAAATAAATATGTATGTAATAGTGCGATGACATGTTAACGCAAGCTAAACGACCGGGAGAGTGACGAGTTATGAACTCAAACATAAGATGTACCTAGATTGAAATCATAAAACCAAGTAGGCAACAAACAATGCGTGTGACAGAAATCTGACGCTTCTTCGTAATGTTTGTTTATTATTCTTTGCCCAGAATTCAGTGCCAGAACGGATATTGATGTGGTTAGTGAATTTTTCGCATAGCGTTCTATGATAATATTATCTGTTCTTGTTATTTATTCTACATCTCATATTTTTTATCTAGGTACCTACTACAGGTTTTGATAACACTTTGTTATTAAAATCTGTAAGAAGTAGGTACGTTGCCTAGAATTTACGGGGTCTATTTGGCACAATTTTTTATTGAATAGACACTGATTCTTATCAAAAACGTTTGTTTACAATAGAATATTACCTCCTATTAAAATGGTTGTGGCATCACATTTCACATATGTTGTACTGTAATGTAACACCAATCTACTCAGTAGAGTATGTAGAGTATGACATTCATAAATAAGTAGGTAGGTCCCTAGTTAAGATATGAAGCAGACTCCACGGCTATTTTTATTTGTCCCAAATTTTAGGTGGTGTTTGCGACTTCTCTTCATTATGTAGGCGACACAAGCTTTGCATTAGCATAGGTACATAATCTGTACAGAAGAATCGGCCTAAATTGACTGTTGTCGCCATTTGCTGATAACAAGAACGAGGCGAATCTAGAACAAGCTGAATGTTAAAAATTGAAGAAAGATATTCAAATCTCCTTTACCAATGCGAAGATTCTGAAGCGGAGAGAATGCTTTAATAAGTTTTAGACCTTATTGAAAAATATACTGAAACACAATACCAAACCTAGATACCTACAAGTACATAAATTAATTAAGTGCTTCCGAACTTATGAATTTAGTTTACGTTTCTATACTTGCCTTTTGTTTACAATAATTCTTTTCACAGCACAAAATGCTGAGACTCATCATCTTGATTATTCATTCCCAGTAATATGTTGGCATGTTTGGTTTGCGCGTGTATGTTAAATGTTTATGTGACAATAACCCCTGTGTGTATAGCGGTAAGTGCTATGGTGTTTAATAATCTGTGCAAATGACGAGGGGTCGTATTAATAAATGCGAGTGGATAGTGCCGGTTAAAAATAAACAAACAGACGACGGCGGCGGCAGTTGCGTTGCTGACGTTACGTACGGCACGGCGCCGGCGCGCGGCGTGGCGCGGCGGCCGGGCGGGCGGAACCACGGCGGAACATACGTGACTACGCGTAAACGCGTACCTAATGCACTTAAATTGGGAAATGCAATTTTATTGTAACGTAGGTATAGGTAGATAAATTGAATAATGAATAAGTATATTATAATAATAATAATAATAATAATAATAATAAAATATTTATTTTCTCACACAAAATAAACATTTACAGTATACAATATTTTAGGTTGCGAGGGTACATTAATAACTAATTCTACGGTGCACTGCACTAGTTCGCACTCCAGCGCGGGTATCGGCAATCGGAGCGCTCAGTGACAATGTATTGTTTACATTATCGATATGCAGCGCTGCTGGCGCGCGAACCGGTTAACAAATTACAAGTTAGACTTCATAAACTTCGAACCTAAAATTTAACAAAATGTAGTGTAATTTTGGTACTTAGAAATTTGAGTAGTAATAGATTGTTACAGACATAATTTAAATAATACCAATGTATTGTATACAATACACTGGCACCAAAACTAGGCCTGGCCTGTGCTTCAGGTGCCAGATCCTTCCCTAAGTCGTTTGTTGATTATTTAATTTAATAAGTAAGTAATACAAAATACAGCATCAAGAATTTTGAGAATATAATAAAAAAGCCTATTTTATTTTTAATTGAATTGAATCGCAATACATTATTATACTTATATTTTTAATTTTCTAAATTATTTAAACTCAGGATAATACCTATAGCCACTAAATACATAACTACAAGATAAGTCAGTTATTTCACAACTGTAAATAGATTTTCAGTTTCATCGTACGTTAGAGCCTTAAGCCAGTCTGTCAGTTTAGTTTTCAGATTATGCTTGTTAAGGTGATGGAATTTAAGAATTTGATTGATTTTGTTATATAAAAAGTGACTGATGTAGAAAGGAAAACTATGTATAAAAACTGTTCTGGATGTAAGAGTTGGAAAGACTGTGTAATTTCGACGTTTTTGTGGTTGATTGGTGGTATATTCTAGTTTCTTATGTTGTGATAAAATAATTTCTAGTATAAAGAGCTGTCTCACCGATAGTACTTCCGATACCGCATAAAGCTGGACTGTGGGGAAACGAAAAGGCTTAAAGAACATAACTTTAAGAACAGCACGTTGCGCTCGTTCTACTTTTAGAATGTGTGATTTTTTGGCTCCCCCCCATGCTTTAATACAATAGGTCAGGATGGTTTGTACTAGCGCATAGTAAACAGTTTTTAGTAATTTCTGATCGGCAAAATGTCGCAGTGTCTTAAAAATGAAAATTAATTTGCGTGTCCTCTCCGTTAACATTTGAATATGTGGGATCCAGGTAAATGTCTGATCTAATAAGACTCCGAGATACTTAATTGAAATAACGCATTCAAGAATTGCACACTGACACGAAAGATTAGGCGGTATGTCTATATAAGCATCAGTGCAAGTATGAGCTGCAATCTGAAAGGTAGCATCTGGGGTGTTTTTCGATGTTATGCCAAACGTAATATACTTAGTTTTGGATGCATTTAACGTTAACAAATTATCACGAAGCCAAAGCATAACCAGATGAAGACCTTTTTTGGCCGCGGCTCTAGTCTCCTCCCATGTTTCTCCATGAAAGACCAGTGCAGTATCGTCAGCAAAAGTAAACATTTTACAGTTATTAAGCTGTAAGTTGCACAGGTCATTTATATAAATTAGGAAGAGACTAGGACCGAGAACACTTCCTTGTGGTACACCGTAGGTGACAGGAGAGTCTAGACTGGTGAACTCACCTATTTTAACCCTTTGTGTTCGTTCTTTCATGTAATTTTCGAACAAACGAAGAGTCTGCCCACGAATACCAATTTTTTCCATCTTATCCACGAGTAGGGGGCCGGAGACCGTGTCAAATGCCTTCGCCAGATCCAAGAAAATACCAAGACATTTATTTTTTTGATCTAACTTATCACCAATGTAATTTGTAATACCAGTAACAGCATCATCTGTAGACATACCAGCTCTAAAGCCATATTGGTTAGCAGATAAGAGTTTCCCTTTCTCCAGAAATGACATTAATCTCTTATTCATAACTTTTTCTAAGACTTTAGATAGTGCTGGTAGAACTGAAATAGGTCGATAGTTGTTGACACGGTCTTTGGCTCCCGTTTTGTGGATAGGATGTATAATAGAAATTTTAAAAATCCGTGGGAAGATTCCAGTGTTTATAGACAGGTTTACGATGTGAGTTAGGGCAGGGGATATGTATTCCTTACAGATTTTTAATAGTTTATTTGAAATACCATCAAAACCAGTTGCGCTGTCGTTCTTGAGACTATTTATAATATCTGAGATTTCATCGATATCAGTTTCATACATGACCATTGAATTAAATGAGGAAGCTACAGGTGAATGTGTGTATGTGTTGTTATTAATTATTTTTTTAAATAATAAGATAAAGAAAAAATAAGAGTAATAATATAGAGTTGTAGGTTGTATTGTAGGAGAACCAGAATTCTGCAGAAAGGATAATAAATTAATTTGTTGTGTTGAAAATTAAATTATTAAGTATCGTTGCCAGAGGATGTCCTATCATTAGTTAGAACTAGAACGTCTAAGTGCAACCTACAATAACAATAAAAATAAAACTGTCTTTATTTTATTTTATAGCGCCATAAAACTCGGTCAATTCCTGATCGCGTCTAAAATCGGATGAGCCATCCGATGTCAGTTCACGATAAACGCACAACGCATACAGAAAAAAAATACCAACCAATGGGATACAAACTTACACAAACAGCGGGAGATTCGTGTCAACGGCCGCGGCTTTGTGCCCTGCCCCCCGCGCCCCGGCGTACCCTTACAGCCCCTACCCAGGGTGCCCAGGGGTAGATCGTCCGCAACATTTCCTCTTGATAACGTTTCGCCTTAAGACGATAATAACATATAAAATGTATTCAACTCTTTATCGCTGTGCTGTGATAACTCTACTTAGCTTATTTTTCGTGTGACCTGAAAAAAATAGCAACACAATATTATGCTCGAATAAAAAGCTTATTGACACACTTAACATTGTTTAACATTGTTGTTTTATGCCTGCCTGAGCCATACTAATTTACGAAGAGTATAGATTTCCCTAACTTTTTCCCGGCTTTTACTGAAAGAAAATACCCTTTCATAACTTTAACTTATCATGTTTTTGCTAGTCACGTTGGAAAATACTAAGACGTTTCTATAAGTTTCTGTTATCGATCGCGTGACGAGCTTTTTACGATATCGACGGTCATTAGGCCAAAGTTTTTCAGCAACAAATTATATTTAAAATTTCGAATCGTTTACCCGGGCCGTGATTTATAAAAATGAGAAATGATTTTAACATTGCTAAAATTCTATTCAGAACGAAATTAGACCGAAGAGCTTTAACTAAACATGAAGATTAATTGGATTTTGACCCTGTACATATCTTCCACGGAATAAGATCTCCACTTCGTTCTTGGTCTACTTATAATAACATTACTTCGAAAGAGGCTTTACACACCCACGAGAGAATAATTTGCCTCATGCTTCAGTTTAGTTTTTCGAGTACAATCTTTAAGAGTAGGTAACACAACTTATTCGTTTAGGTAAGACACTATTATATTAGTTGTTGTATCATAATAAAGCAAAAGCAAGGAACTAATGGCAGTGACATGAATGCGTGTACCCACACGCTGAATCTTCCTCTGTCGATCTTCAATTTCATTTCTAATAACAGATTCCTAATCGAACTCTATGATCGGTAATGGAATTTCGTTTTTCCACGAGAGCATTTTGTTGGATTAGCTATTGATGGTACGTCTAAGTGGGATTTAATTATTTCGCATTCAGGTGCTCCGACTTCATACAAATTGGGATTATGATGACTTATTATAATAGATTTATATTGAGATTGAATTGGGTCGTGAGATTTCAGACAAAATTGCTGTGCGTAGCTTAACAATAGGAGATGAAAAGTTTCATAATGTCGTATCTGATTAACGAAATAATATTAATTAAGCAAGAACCTACTGGAAAGTAGCCCGGGTCGGGGATAAATAATTTAATTATAAATTGAAATTACATTAGTTGGTTCGGTTTACCTCTCTCTCTACTACTACTCCTCTCTTCGATCATTTATAGTTAAATTACTAAATTTAATAATTTTATTACAACAAAAATGTTATGGTATGTATAGATAGAACGAAAATATCATTTCTAAAAGTTTATTGTCATTCATATTCACATATTTAATTAATTACGCTAATTTTCTTAAAATGCAGAGTAGAGATTCAGGAAAATCATGATAAGTGTAATCAGATAATTTACAACATGGAAACAAAACACCACTGAGGAACTTTTGTCTATAACAAAAAAGCAAACCTTATAAACACATTTTGCTGAAGCTTCCGTTCTTCCGTTCCGTTCTTCCGTTCTACGTTAGCTAATCTATACGAGCAGAGTAAAATGTTTCAGATGCAGTTTAAAGCTACTATCCTCGAGGAATTCAAACGCGATGTTCTCGTATATTTACGGCTCGCTTTGCTTACGTTAACTTTTAACTTCACAAAACACCTGCTCTTTAACGGGTTTCTTGCTATTCACTTGTTTCTCTAAACTTACTTACAGTTTAGCTTAATTTTTCCCTTTAGCGAAATCCTTTGTGATTTCTAGTGTTGCATTGGTAGTTTCTTTAGGTATATCATTTGCATTTATTTGATTTATCAATTCAAATTTACTAACTACGATTTGTATGTTTATTGTTCACCGCAGATTTACATCTTTGGATAAAAATGATTTCGTATATCTGTCCGGCTGACCGTCTGTTCTACTTTATGTTCGTTTCTCGTGAAATTTTGTGAGCAGGGGCCCTACCGCCTAACTCAAAGCTTTAGCCAGAGCGATAGCAATGCTCTGTACGTCCTTGTCATATCATAACACGATGACAAGGACGGACTGTGCACTGACGTCATAAACCAAAGCCAGAGTCAAAGCGATTGAGTTAGGCGGTACAGGTGCAGGTTCCATAATTATTCACTACCTAGTTAGTTTTTTTTCGATTCAGGTTTTCAAAATGGCGGAGATACTTATGTTAAAGCTCACAGAGCCACTAAGTTCAATATCAATTTGAAAGTTTGCCAAAATATCAACACCAAAATCTTTTACTTGGTACCTGTGATAGTATTTTGTCCATTGTGAAAACATACAACTTAAATTGAGAAATTGATAATCGGTTAAAAGAATATCGATCTGTCATACGTAGGTAAGGTATGCGGCTTAATTCGAAGATTTAAATCAAAGTTGACGAAAACACGTCGTAGTTTTTGAACTACTGAGAGTAACATTAAATTGAGCATAGGCAAGGACTTTATGGAATGATTCGAACATACTTTATGTGTAACATTTCCACCAAATTCTGCCTGTCCAGCAAGCGGAAACGCGGAAGTACGTTATCGAGGGGCGGCGTGATATATGGACGCATTTCTAAAAATATTGTCTAGCGCACGGCGTCTAAGTAACGAATTTTATGTAAGGGTGGACGTTTCCATGTACTTTCAAAGATTTTAGATGAATTGATCCGTATCTGACTTTACTTCTACTTTAGAAGGGATATCTTAACTGAATATACATTACAAACAAAAACCATTTGTCATTTGTAATTGTGTGTTGAAACTTAATTAATCCCTTTATGGAGCGAGGAGCCTAACCGACTATTCGGCTTATGTCATTGTCGTAGTTACTTATTGTTAGGTTGTATTTTGTCGCAATTTCGCTGGGAATGGGCCAAAAACGCTATCTAAGCTGTAGCCGAGATATATTACTTTTAGTTCAACTTGATTCGACAGGCTAAACACCACATAAATCAAAGGAGAAATAAATCTTTAATTCAGAAATTCTATTACGCTACCCTTTTGCGGCTTATCGGAAAGTTTGAAAGACCCCATATAGGAAATTAAATACGTATGAGATATTAAGACTACTAGGGCATGGAAGTTTGATTATTCTTATAGATGTGAAGTAGCGTTTGGACAATAGGTAGGCGCGCGGAGTAATGTGACCGTTTCGCTTCTAAAAATGAATTATAGTGGCCGTTCCGCAATGCAGTCGTTGCATGGGTGCATGGTGTGCGGTGCACGTACCAGGGGGTAAATAATTGTTGAACGCCGCAGATACGCCTATGGATAGCGGCTTAATTTTGATTTATTATGCAACGCTTTTTAATTCTGTCTTGAATAAATGATATTTTTTTGTTAAAGTCGCAAACTAATTCGTAATTATTGGCTATACTCGTGCGATATATGTGTAAGCTAACCTTATACTGCAACCGCAACGTATGACTGTGTATGTCTCTGTCACCATCACAGGGTAAACAAAAATCTTCTACGTTGAATTCTTTATCTAATAGATTTTTGTGGGATAGGTACTCTTGTTACGTTATGAAAGATAATTGAAGCAATCAAATATTATTTTACACCATTAGTTTGAAAAAAGATAATAACTATTTAACTATTAGAAACTTAGGTTTTTCGTGGACAAGCTTATGAAAAAACAATGATGTGGGTGGGACAAAATGGGGGCAAAATAAACTTAGAAGCTAGGTATAGTTAATAGTAATATCGATGTCAAGTTTCTTTAACCGGTCTTCTACTCTGACGTCCAAAGTAAACATGACGTGACCTTTGGTGAATTCGTAGAAACCAGTGTATAAAGTATAGATCAGCTTGGGGGAGACGAGCGGATGTCACCGATTTACTCCCGGCGACATCGCTTACGAATTGATATTGTTCTCGACACTAAAATCAATAGTAACGTTATTATTTGGTCTATCCGAGTGCCAGGGCCGTTCCCCCTTGTTTTCGAGCACTTTGGTATTTGTAAGCATCTACCCCCTAAAATAGCATTTCTTTCCTTCGAATTGAAACGTTTATTTTTGTTGTAAAATTAGACAATCAATTAATACACATTGCGTTTAAATATTTACATGAATACTGATATTACTGATTAGTATGTTGAGGATCAAGCACTACCAAAGAGAAGGTCAAGCACTACAAATCATCAGAATCCAAAGGGGATTCTGATGATTGGCAATTAGGTAAGTCACAATCAAAAGTTTATAAAAATTGATCCTGGAATTTACGTTGCTGGCTACAAAGACGCTGTTACGTTGCTGGTGGGTCAGATACCAGAGATTTAAAATTTGATTTTGATAAGGTTGACGGCAATGATGTGACTATGTGACGGTGTATTCTCTTTTTGATAAGGATATAATGATTGCAGTACAACTGTCTCACTGTCCTTTGTTGAAAAAAAAAATTGAACTCAATAAAAAGAAAGTTTTGTTAATTCAAAATTTAACAACTGGAAATGTCTGGTAAAATAATGTTCGACGTTGGTGTCGCTTTTGATTACGAGGGATTGTTATTTTAATTGGCTATTCGGGCTTCGGAGAAAAGTTTGTCCGGGAAAAATTGTTACCTATTAACTCTGCTTCAAAGACTTCTAGGTACTTACTTTCATATTTTCGTGTTGCTAAACATGAAAATGAAAAGCTACCATGTTAATATTAATCTTTATCAATGTGATATGTTACATTACAACCTCCTTTGGCAAACTACGAAGATCTATACAAAAGGTTATTTAAAGGTAGCAAAAAATTATTGCAAACTGGATGTGCGAATCTGTAAACTCATAATAGAGCTTTGGAAGTAAGCGTAGTATTAGTGGTATCTTTAACAAAGGTGTAGTTTATTGAGTTTGCTATTATGGCATGTGAACAGCAGGGATAATCTTTAATAGTCTATTTGCTACAAAAGCGCTTCTGTTGTCTTGACACTTACATGATTAAGTACCAAACCTAGTATATCTTCAAAACAATAGCCCCAGCATCAACTTAAATGAGTTGTATTCAGCAAAATACATTAAAATCTTGAATAATCCTGCCTGGTAACTATGCTGGATAAAGTAATTAATATACCTACTTGAGTACATGAACACGTTATTACTCGATGATGAGCAGTACAAAACGTAGTTTGACACTTGATAGACGGCCGCCCACATTCGACGACCTAACAAGATAGACAACTATTCGTCCAGAAATTTCTCGACTAACGGTCGAGGTCCTCTGAAAATCTAGATGATAAACATACCTACATAAAAACGGTCATATCGATCAATGGTTTAGCTAGGATTTGGGTGTTACGATCTTTGAGTATCCATCCGTCATGGAATCCAAATCTCGGTCGAATTTTACTTGAATCTAAGGAAACAAAGAATTATAGCGTTTTTAATACCTTTCTATGTGACATCAGAAACTCATAATGATGTTCCCTATATATATATATATAAAAAAGAAAGGGTCAGTTAAATAAAGACAGAGTTCCACGAGGAACTCAAGACGACCATGTGCGTCATGCGTGCAACTTATACGAACAAGTTGCACGCATGATGACGCACATGGTCGTCTCCGTGCTTTGCGGTCAGAAGCTCAATCGTTACGTCCGAGTGTCAAACTTATTGAAACATTTCCGTTGGTCATGAATACAGGAGTATTCGGCACGTTGCTTGTGTGGGCACAATAATGAAGTTTACAGTTTACTGGCGAGTAGCGAGCAAGCCGCGGCTCGCTGATAGCTTGTTTGTGGTGCCAGTAACAAGTGACGGAGTTTTGATTAAATGCCATTGTTGTGTCTGATCTAATTTGTTGTTACTCGTTCCAATTTCCGGTGCATTTTCCGCTTCCGATTAAAACTTGTCAAAATTGGTGTGCCTAGCATAGAACACATTTGTTCCACAACTTCCACAATTGTCCACAATGCATTATTTCTTTCCTGACAGCGTCACCTTGTAGATTCTAAAGGGTTCTTACCTGTAATGTGGATTTTTTGTGCTTAAATCGTGGTTGATGATAGACAGTAGCTATACTATTTTAAATAAAGAGAATAATAACACCTAGAAGCCGTGTCCTCGCATGCAAAGTGAGGCAACTAATACTAAGCCAGAATGACTTAGTTTTCAGATTTATATTTTTCATACGTTACCTAATCGTTACTAAAATCCAATAATATAGTAACTAATCTAATAAACGTAGGAAAATTGAAACTGTTTTTACTTATTTGGTATGATTAGGTAATAATGGAGAATAAAAATCTGAAAACGGGGCCATTTGGCTGTTTTAGTTGCCTCACTTTTGACAGTGCGTTTTGTAGAGAACTATCGTTCTAGGTGTTATTATTCTTAGATTACTACTAGGTATTTTTGTAAAGAGCCATGAACAATCATTAGCGACAAATCAAGGAAAAAACATATTTTTTATGATGAGTATCGAATCCAACCGTGACATGTTTTGGCACCTTTAATAAATATGACATCACTTATTGCAAATATTTTAAAAACCTTCAATTCATTAATTATTTCACTTGGGTAATGGTTAGAGTTTTATTTAATATAGGAACGTGAAAATAAATAGCAACGGAATAAACTAACAAGAAATAAGTGAAGACAATTGTGATCTATTATGTAACTTTAGTGGACCGCATAATGAATTTATTCATTATTAAGGTTCTACTCTACGTTCAAGTTGGTCCCGGTTGCGGTAAACTACTAAATTTTACGTTTTGTACTGTTGTAAACTTTACTTAGTTTAGGGTTGGCGTTTAAGAAATTGCTAGGACAAAGACCCTTAACTTTAAAGACTCGACTTCCGCGGAATTTTGTTGCATTTCTTGTAATAAATTACGAGGATTATATAGCAACTTAACCCGTTTAGACCCAAACAAAAACTAGTTCAAATATTTTTAAAAAATCTTTAAAGCTTAATGATTGGAGGCTAAGAAAAACTGAAAAAAATGTCAATATTAAAAAAAAAACCGGCCTTAAACAAGGCCAAGTGTAATATTTTTCGAAGTTATTATTATTTTCAATGCATGGACATCATTTTTAACCGACTTCATCAAAAGGAGGAGGTTCTCAATTCGATTGTATGTTTTTTTTTTTTTTTTTTTTTTTTTTTATCGTTGTTCGCGCGTATCTTCGACATTTATGGACCGATTTAGATAATTCTTTTTTTGTTCGATTGAGTTTTCTTGCGAGATGGTCCCATTTTTTTTCAAATCGGTTCAGTAGTTTACAAGTAATCCTGAAAATACTATGAAATTAAATCAACTAACTTGACAATTTTGTTATTTATGAACCGAATTAGATGATTTTTTTTGTTGGGGAAGGGATACCTTTGTGTAGTCTTTTTAACCGACTTCAAAAAAAGGAGGTATCGTATGTATGTTTCTCCGCGATTATCTCACGTTTGGCTAGGCCGATTTTTCTACCTAAATAATACACTTACCTACACTACCTAATACAGAAGGTACTTACACTAAAAATAAAAAAATAAAAAAATTGTTTAAAAAACAAAAAAACCGACTTCAAAAAACCTGCCTCTAAAAAGCAAGAAATAATATTCAAATCATTAGATACGCATTATCATTGTTATAATAAAACACGTCTATTAAAGTCGGGTGGGGCTGGAGTACATATTCCTTTTTTTATTCTAAAAGCCCCACCCGACTTTAATAGACGTGTTTTATTATAACAATGATAATGCGTATCTAATGATTTGAATATTATTTCTTGCTTTTTAGAGGCAGGTTTTTTGAAGTCGGTTTTTTTGTTTTTTAAACAATTTTTTTATCTTCTACGTATTTTTCGCATTGCTGTCGTATTTTTATATGTGAAACTACGAAGCAAACTACGCACCGTAGTCGGTTTGGCAGCCTTTAACTTCATCTGCTGCTACTTCCGGGACTTCAGGTGACAGTTCACCAGTCGATTCGATTTTGACGTCCATCGCTTGATGGTTCACGAGATTGTAATGCAGACACCAGCTGGCGCCATTAGCAATAGCTAAATCTATCATCTGTTGTGCATTAAAAAAATGTTTAACTCTCTTCTTCACGACCAATTTGCTGCTACCTATAGTGGCTCTGTGAGCTGTATACCTCGCGTTTGTGATATTTATTATATTTTTTGGAAATGACTGAAATAGGCGGAAATATGTCGGCAAAAAACTATAAAGTAAGTACTTAATTATCAAACCTCACAAAATTTCACGAGGCGAAAAGCCGGACAGCCGGACAAACAGTTATTCGAAAGCATTTTAGCCCAAGCTGAAACGGAGACACTTCGCGCTCACTCGGTCAAAATATTGAGGGATTAAACCCTTTGTTCGCAAAATATTATATTCTCAAAATATTATACCCTTAAGTTCTAAAACTAAGTTATTTTATTAACAATTTCAATCAGATGAATGTTTGATGCAACTGTTGCATAATTGAAATACAATTTTATAATAGCATTTTACATAAAGAGAACGAAACTGCAAGCTTTTGCAGTTACATAAGAGCTACCTACCTTGGTTTATGTCGGTTTATTATGTTCGCTTTGTCGTCGACATCGCTGGGTGCTTTAGTCTCGAGCAAATTGCTGTTTTCTTACGAAGCGAGCCAAAATGCAATCTCACAATGTTTATTCGTCAAAAGAGTTTTCGTCTTGCTGTATCGCTTGGTCAGCTTATTTAGAGTTCATAATAGTTGTTCGTACTATTGCAAAATTATCAAAAATGTTCTTTAGTACCTATACACAGTGGCGGTCACATTTTCATACAAACGAGGTAACTTTGAAGCTTCGGTTCTCCGCCAAGGATTGACCTAGCTGTGATCTGATGAGATTCAGATTATACACACTGATGATCTGATCAGCATTCTAAGATATATAAGGATCAGAGTTTTCAGGTTCAGGATTTCCATACTTGTTATGCTAATTTCGCGGTTTTTTTAAACATATGTAGGTACTTATCCTTTTAAATTAAATTGTCCGCATCCAGATAATAAGATTCAACATTTTCAAAAACTATGATCTCGTGTTTGTAGCGAAGTAAATAATAAAGCAAAAAGCCAATTAGGGATATGTATATTTCACTAACTACCAGCGATAATTTAATCTAAGGATAAACTCGTCAGCCAAAGGGTTGATTCTGTAAATCAAAATGTATACGTCTGCTTTGACAATGGAGTTACAGTTTTGTCAAGTTTAGCGAATGTTATGGAGCTATATGTATTTGATTTAATTCATCCTGTTGATTTGAATCAGTTTTCACTAGTTAATATATGCGCAGGCTAAACGTATCTCAATACCGGATAATGAAAAAATAAAGCAAGAGGTAGCTTCTTCCGGGAAAAAATCTGTAGCCTTCTCAATATATTTTCATGGCTACTTATTTTATAAAGATGCGTGAATTTTCTCGCTATCTGAGGCGGTATGAAATGGGGAGTGATTCCACTGTTGTATGTAAGGCCCGCACCGCACCCCCGGCGTTGGCGCTCGCATTCTCTTCGTGAAATAGCCTTTTGAGACGACTGCGAGAGATGGAAGAGGCTTTAAGCACCTGCGATAGATGATACTTGGAAAAGACACATTCACATTGCCAGACATTTTTATTGCTGAGTTGAGCTCATAGTACTCTAAAGAAAAGGTCGGAAAAATATAAGACCAGATTCCAGAATAAGCACAATAAACAGGAGCAGCTATCCGCGTAGTCTGAATCGCTGATTTTACATATTTAGCCGACGGATGTGCTTACCGCTTGCATGTTGAATATTTAGTAGCGTCGGTTTGAAATACGAGGAAATTGAATTTGTAAGCCGCATTGGAAACTAACTTTTCAGAGTAATATTCAGTTTTCAATTAACGGCATGTAAGTATTTGTGACATACATTTTGAATTCACTTTATTTTCAGCTTTATGAATTTATATGCCATAATGTAGGTTGTCGAAAACAGATTTTTTTATTACCTTGAGTACTGTTTAACAAGAGAAGCCGTCAAATGATTTGAATATTTCATAAAATAGATAATCTTATTCAAAGTTATACATTCTTGTTTCGTGAATTTATACACGTACGATGCTAAAGATACTTAAACTTCTCAAATATGTTATATCATTTTACGTTATTTTATTATATATCATTTTACGATCGATCTCTTTAGGTAGGTGGGTACCTACCTAGGTACCTATTGGTGCCGCCATCTCAAAGATTCGAGTATATCTATTCTAGAATAAATAACAACGTTGTCACAGACTGAATAGCTTACAATAGGTACGTTCTGCATTCTGATTTCCATAACAAAACTTTGACATCTCAGGATCATCAGCGTCCATGCGACATTTACATCAACATTTACATTTCATACAAAATTATACCTAAGTATTATATTTTATTATAAAACTTTTTCTAGCAGTAATACTCATAAGATAAGTCTGTAATGTAACAATATGAAAGTTTCTTGCCAACAGGGCGTCTGATGAGGTGATGAGATAACTTGTGTTTCCCTGTTGTTTCGGGCGGGTTTAGAAAGCTTATGAAATTACATAAATATATAAAAATAAATAAGTTTAAACATGCTTCCTAATCCATTATGCGATTGAAGATGATCCGAAACAGCTGTAGTCGGTCATTTTACCCTTTTCAGTCAAGAAAAAAGTTACTTTTTTGCTTATTTTGTGACATAACAATTGAGCTTAATGATAATAAGAGCATGATAATAAGCAGTTCGTTATTTTAGGACTCGTAACTAAATCGTATCCTAAATCGAAGGCTGAGCAATTTGCACCTTCAAACCAACTTCGAACCATCCAATTTGTATACTACACCCTACACCTATTACACTTTCCGACTCTCTAAATCAGATCTCTTTATCCAACGCCGATCTAATCGGTAGAGAAACTATTTTTACACGGTCATTATTCATATTGTTTTGCTAAAAAAAGGACTGTGCAAACGTGGTGCCATGACAGGATTGCAACGTAAATGAAAACAGCAGTCAACATCCCAATAAGTATTTGGTGAGAATGTTTTATGAGGGAAACATGAGTTGTTTTACTAGTAATAAAGGCAGTTGAATTATGAAAGTTGTAGTAGGTCTAAGAAAGTTTTCTCGGTGGAGTAAGCTGCCGGTCGTGCCCGGGTCAGCTGATGAGTTTACGAACTTGCTCGAAACTTGTGTGCTTTTGTTCCGTAAGGAACGCTTAATGGAACAACTGTGTCAACGTATATGAATTATGTTGTTGGTAGAACGGTATGTGCTCGACAATGATGCTGGATTTTAAAAAATGTGTGTTCATTTTTCTGTAACCTGAAAAGATTTCTACGTAAAGAAGGAACGTAAACACCTAAGTAATTAAATTAATATTACGCACACAAATTTTGAAATTCAATTATATTTAATTAAACGCTTCAAGTCTTTATTATGAGATCACGTTACTGTAATAGGAAAAGTTTTGATATCTGCTTACTTAGATTTAGGTCTTCAATTTTAATTTAACGTTAAATGAAGAGAGCCTACCTAACTTGTTAATTCTGAGGAAATAGAACTGGGAATTAATTTGGGATTTGGCACGTTTCAATTTTCTCTGTCCAAAAGGTAGGTAGAGCTGATTGCTAATTAATTTGAGAGACCATGTAACTATGTGGGCATTATTATATAATTATCCGATAAAGGTTAGCAAACGAAATTAACAGTAGTATCTAAACGTAGCAGGATTACTAATGCTAATGCTATTTAAGTATTTTTATGAGTCGTAAAGAGTTAACCCTTTCATAAACGCGTCAATTAGAAGAGCTTATTAATCTCATAATTTCGCACTGGGTTCATAAAGTACTAGGTACTCGTCGATCGTCTTCAGCCACTCGAGCATTCAACCCTGCGACTACCGCGGTCGGACGCGGCGACCGAGACGTTATTGATTCCAGCGCAGCGAGGGCGCAAACTTTTGCATTCGCTTCCTTCACCGCACAAATTGCTTATCTTTCGGCTATTATACGCCGCTCTTTCATCGTGTCGCCTACTTTTTTAACCTTCGTGCTTTTTAATTGCGGCACGGATTCTGGGAAATGGTTTGCTAGTGTTTTGATCTTGACTTAGAAGACAGTCGTTGGGTTTATTCCTTTTTATAGCCGGTAAAGACTTTTTTTAAACACGTTTGGATTTTTTTTTATTTTAGGCATTCACAATGCTATTTTTATATTAAGTCCCGTCTGAGCTGCTACGGGTGGGTCGATTTTTTCTAGTATTTTTTCTATTAAAATAATTATCTTAACAAAAAGAAATAATAATAACAACGCAATGAGTTATTAAACAAATTGCTTGCTTTTCCGGTAGACCTACTTAAGCTTATATGTATACGTATGTAAATTCAAAGTTAAAATATTTGTCTGAAAAAGTTGTAATCACAGATGAGCATTTTCCTTACGGGAAACTTGGTAGATTGACGAGGCTTATACGATGTCGATGTATCAAGAGTTCCTGACTACTTAATGACTTAAATGGCTTCATTACGAGTGTTACTACGATACGTGACTAGAAATTCCTAGCTTCGAACCAGCCGTAACAAAGGTGCCTCGTGCGAATCTAATACTTTCTCGAAACCGTATTAGCATAGAGTTCGCGATGTTCCCCACTGAAAGGTCAAAGTGTATTGGAAATTGTATTGTTCAAGTACGTGTTCAGTCTTCATATACAAACGTATACGTACGTACACTACTGACTAGTGCAAGTTAAAAATAGAGGATCGGACATTGAACCGGGGCGCCGGACACAACAGTAATGAAAGTGTCTCATACTGCTCAATACTGGAATTCGCAACTGATCCAATTTCCCGCGTCACGTTATTATCTGGATTACTACTGTTTGTTCGAAAAGTGTTTATCTGGCTTAGAGCTTTCAGCAAAATATGGCCAGTGCCAAGCAAACATGACCACTAGGTATTATCTAAAAGCTGCGCGCTATAAAAGACTATCCTTATAGATAATATTCCATCACAATAAGTACATCTAATACCACACTACCCACCGCAGTCTATATTTTTGCACAACCTTTTGAATTAACAAGCGATGGAAATAATTTTATAGGATGTCAATCTTATACCATTACTAGTTAGGTACCGGTTGGCTTATGGAAGCGTGTTATTACAGGTTATGGTGGTATAACACGTGGCTATGGTAATAAACGGTCACCGCTATTAGTTGAAGTAGAAGCTTCTGACCGTAGCTATATCATTAGCCGGGCACGCGTCCTAAGAACGCCGCAGGTGCTTTTAGTTGTACGGTCATCTTTATAAGTAGCTGAAGTCTTTAGAATTATGTCACACCGCCATTCCGTTCATTAGGTTTGTCTTCTTGCTTGAACGAGGCTTGTAGTTGGTGTGACAATGACAAAGTACTAAAATGTTCGACTTCTTCTGACCAATTAACCGCGTGTTAATAAAGCTTAATCAGCAAGTAGCCTGAATGTGTTGTAATATACCGCACCGTGTAAAATATTATATTTCCTAAATATTTCAGTTACAGCTCAAAGGGAAAAGGGATTAGTGTTTTGGCTATGGAAACTATGTTGCCTGCATACCATTTAAGTCGTATGCTCTAAAAGTCTAAGTTAAACACCAAAAAGCCAAAAAGGATTTTGTTAAGTTTCCAACTTAGCAAAGCGGCTTCCGCACTAACTTGCTACGTTGCTCTAAGCTTGCCAAATGTTTTCATCTAGTTCTGTTATGTGATATCGAGGTTTAAAATATGTGAAAACTGCTACTATTTTTCAACCGAACGTTATGAACGACTGAGCTACTCAAGGATGTCACCTCCTGTAGTCCAGGAATAGCCTAAAGTGCATGCTAAAAACAACTGCCTGTCCCTCCGTCCGAGTTGGTAGCATTCTGCAAGTTTGCTTCTAGTATTAGGTACAGTCACGCACGAGCAATAAAATGTACACACTTTAGAACTATGTCACATTCAATCAATATATCTCAGTGTGATAATGTTATAGTTACCTAGATTATTCAAAAAGTAATGTGACAAAGTTCTATGGTGTGTACATCTTATTGCTTGTGACTCTATCTGTGGCTACTTCTAAAAATTTTTGAAGAGTTTTGCTTTTGTTTTAGAACAGCGTTTTGCTCATAGATAATGTGTTGTAAATTATTTACTAGCGGCCGCCCGCAACTTCGTCTGCGTGGAAAGTTTGCTACTACATTGGCTACTACCTACGTTCTTCTCTGTACCTACCCCTGATGGTCGGTTCACTAGTTAAGGCGTAAGAAATAAAAAACATCATACTTTCGTATTTATAAGAACTATGAAGATTTACAAGAAGCAAGTCAACTTAAAAAAATATATCGATGTTCATGAGAGCCATGAGGGGTCTTGAGTTCAAGCCAGCAGCTTCGGATAAATGGACACCGACTTTCACTTATATTTTAAGTTGTTGCTTCTTAATAAGCAAAAACTTCCACCATTTACAGACCCTGAAAATGAACAAACAATACTTTGTAAATGTTTATTGTCGATTAATAACGCTCGTTGAATACCGATAAACGATGTTGTTGTTTGAACGTCTGCCTTTAATAACGAAACTTTGTAGAATTTATTATCCTGAAAACGTTAATATCACGTAAGGGCTGATGGATGTTTAAATTCAAATCAATTGGAATAATGGATTGAAAA
The DNA here is from genome assembly GCA_950108535.1 of Agriphila straminella. NCBI lineage: Eukaryota > Metazoa > Arthropoda > Insecta > Lepidoptera > Crambidae > Agriphila > Agriphila straminella. Next base: position 11,827,767 of record OX467308.1, read on the forward strand.
AGATTAACAATTTCGAATAGATTGGAAACGGCTAAAGCAGCTTAACATGTGATACACATATAATGGTGAAAATAAAAAATAATTCCATAGCGTTCATGATAATGTTCCGGATGATTATACTACTCAACTCAATAGAATTTTTGTTGGTTCCGTTAAATTAAAACTTTATGAAACAATGTTATTGCTTTCGATCTATCGTATAAGTTTTTCCTTTTTCAAACGCGATAAGAAAGCTTGAGTAATTATAATTTCAGTACCTATGTATTTCCCCTAGTTGTTTATATTCACCCACAAGGGCGCAGTCTCACCTTTGTAAACAGTTGCCTCTTTGTTTGATGTGACGTGCGTGGGTCCACCCATTGTCCAGTCTCCGGCGTGCTCCGGCCCTTTGCTTCGTTGACGTGTCACATAACACAGACTCTTTGGGCCCAACAAGTTTATGTTATACGCAATGCTATTATGATGTCGTTTTATATTCTGGCGATTTCTAAACAAAGAAGGTAGATATTGTGTCATTAAATACTCGTAGTTCGAGATTTTCTTACATTGATTCGCCATTTCTGCCAATGCAATGTTTTGCCTAACGATCTCCCACAGATTTCAGAGATCAGCATTTGCTTGAGATTACTTTTTTACATGAACAGGATTTTTTAAATTGACATTAAATTTAAAACTTCTTTGGATCTTTTTGGATTAGCCCGATCTTAATTCAGAATCAAGTAGGTAAGTATACCTATTGTTATGTCAATTACTGCTTTTGTGTTACTTGTCTACGAAGCAGTAGCTATATTTTCAGCTAGACCTTCCAATAATTATTATTGGATCAGGTTTACTAATACTGTTTCCCAAGATGTTGAAAATGAGAGCCTACATTTTATTAATGAATCAGCGTTTTTCTAACCTTCATAATATTACTGCTTATACGATAAGTCTCAAAAGGACGAAGCTACGAAATCTTAAAAATCTTTAAAAATACTTTTATATTGATTTTCTTGAAACACGGCTTTCAATGAAATTTAACGATCAAGATTTAACCAAACTTAAAATTCGTGGGTATAATATAGTATTATTCTAGAGTACATTACATATCTAACAAATTATTTTTCATAGGTTAAGGTAAGTTTGTTTTCTCAAGTGAAATCTATTTGCGTAATAACTTTCTCAAATTTTGCATGATGTCAATACCTACGCTTTGTTTACGGAGTAAATACTTTCAAAATCTTAGAAAGCAGTTAACCGTAGCAAAATTTCTGAGATTACGTGTGAGGTCATCATAAATAGATACTTTTATCTATTGATAGTGCTAACGGAATTTATATAGTTCAACAAAAATAGACGGCGATACTCTGGCAAATGGATTTAGTTAGGTTTGCTTGTTTTCTTGTGATAAAGACGCCAAAACAACGAATACCAAAGACAAATCAACTAAGTACAAATTATATGTCGGTGACTAAAGTTATAATTTCTAAGTAATGTTTTCAGTAGAAAATGGTACTTCTATTCAACATTAAAAATAAAGATTACGATATCTTTAACCGTATTGACTACCAATTTACAATTTTACATACTTCTGGGGTTTGAAATTTCATTTATTTTTAATATTTGAACATCTTCGTTAAAAATTTGAACCATTATCTCGATAAAATTTCCTCTCGGTATCAAAGCTACCAAAGGTGGTGTGAGACAAGCCTATTTGCCTAACCACCTCACCGGCATCGGCAGTGTCGTATCACAGCCATGATGGATTGATTGGACGTGATTGGGTCGGGGTATGCCGTTACCGGAGCTAGCCTTAAGACAATCTATGGGTATGAATAACTTAATGCTGTGGTGCTATAGGTACTCGAATGAAAATTTTGATAGTAACATTAGCAGTTCTAAATTTCAAATTGTGGAACTACCATCCCACCCAACGAGTTTGGAACTTAAATAACTTTTAACCGCCTCTGTGGTCTAGTGGTTCGCCCACCAGTGTAAGACACAGGGGTCCCGGGTTCGATTCCCAGGGGGGGGGGGGGGTACAATTTGTACTCGGTTTGGTTGGTGGTAGGGCTTATTTTATTGAAAGTCCGCCTGGCTAGCTACCACCATCTTACCTAAGTCTGACGCATGACGCCATAACAACAATAAAAAATTGAAGTGTTCCGGCAGTTAGAGGTAAGTTAGCCAGTTCCTCAGTGATGAGGATACCGGGTGTAGTGCGCTTCCACCTGTCACTTAACATCAGGTGAGATGAAGGCCAAGCACTACCCCGTTGTGAATAAAAAAAAACTCCCGAATCTACTTTTAGGCTCGTATTATAGAATCAAACTCAAACTCTAATCTCTCCTTGATACGAAAGGGATGGCGCTATATGCGATGAATAGTACCATCACTTTCTAACTGTACTCAACTCAAACAGAGATTTGAGTTTGAGTTTATAATTCATTTTCTAGAGTGAGCGCCATTGGATTCGTTTGGATTCGTTTCTATTTTGGCGTTTGGGTCAAAAGTCAAAACAGAAACGAACCCAACATTATAATCCTCAATTATGTTACATTCAATAGTTATGTTCTAACTCATACCTACGGAATTTCAATTTACTCACTGACTCGTTATGAATTAAAATGTATTCACAACGTTGAAATTGTTAGATTTCAATTACACGTCCAAAAGTCCGGTTAAATTAAATTTCATTGTGGAACTCTTCGGTCGCGACGTGGTGATCGTAGTATTCGCGTGGATTCGCAATTTGGTTATAATGAAAACCTCAACCTTTGGGTACCTACCTACCTACTACAACAAGCGATTTGGAAAGCTATGCAATAATCATTTATGTTCTCATCCTGGAGTCTTATTTCCTCTTGAATGTTGAGGCCATACAACGAACGTTAAAAAGTATCTAGGATTGAAGAATCATGTAGGTAAGTACTAACAAGCCCCTTTTAAGTTTTAGCATAAGTGATTTGTAAGTTGTAACTTATCCTGACATGCTACCCCTACGAGCTATTTAATGAAAACGTTGGAACAAAGCAAATAAACGATTGACAACATAAAAGTTCAGATTATAGGCAGTAAGTTAGCTTTATTGCCTCGATGGGATGTGGGTTTCGCCCCAGTTATGCCATATTGAATGCCACCCAAACCTAACATATTGTCCGGGTGCAAAATACGCTCGCAAACATTTTAATGGACATGATTCGAAGTTTCTTTATAGAATTACTGTTTTAGTAATTTCTATTACAAAATAAATGTATTGATGAACTACAATGAACTAGTTTCATCAAGAAAAACCAGAATATTCCCAGTTTTAATTTGGAAAATAAGACGCACCCACCCCGTTCGTATTAACATCATCCTATTACTAAGTACCTACCTACGAGTAGGTACCTACATATTTTCTATACTGCTTGACCCCATGGTCAAGCCTCAATTTGATAATGACGAATATCCCAAAATTTTAACGAACAACGATAATAGTGATCTTTCGTTGATATATTTTGCAACTATGAGGTCACTTCCCTGGGCTATAGGTAATTTTTGTGAAGGCGTGCGCTCCAATTCATGGATTAAATCCGTGTAATAATTATGGTAATTTACATTATACCCCAGTGACTAGATTAAGTAGGTAAGTGCTTTTTAAATTTGAGATTTTTGCATTCACAATTTAGTATTGTATAGGTAAGTGCTTGTTAATAACAAAAAAAAATGTGGCCATGTAATGGGGTGAATTATAATATGAATCACTTTGGTATTCATAAATTAGTTTTAAAAGTAATGTTTAAAAATTCGAGAAGGATATCGAAAAACTATAGGTGTCGTGTCCATTATAGGCTAGGTACCAGGTATTTCTAAGTGGTGGGTCGTGGAAGCGCGACCCGTATCGTATCGTATCGTGTCTAATGAAGCCATGCACCACTATTTTAATTGCCCGGACTAAACCCCCATTCTACACTGGCGCCCCCAAATGACTATACAAATTGACCGCCACACGCGATCCCTGACTTATGGCATAAAAAGTTAATTCTTTTCACTACAATAACTGCCCATATTGTTGTGAACTCATGTCCGGGAGATGGTATCACAAGACTGCTTTAAAAACATCAAACTACGATAATAAACAACTGACGAACGGCAATCATTGAAAACTTTCAATGAAAAGTTTGCTGAAAGTAGACAGACAGAAGAGCTTTTGTTTTTATTGAATTAGCAATCTATGGAGCAAATTATGAATACGAAATGAAAAAGTGACTGACAATTTTGTCGATAAGTACTTTATTAAGTAGGTACTTACCTAAGTATAATGGCGAACTTGCCATTTTAAACTGACTTCAAAAAAGGAGGAGGTTCTCTGTTGGTCTGTATATTTTGATAAGTATTTTACTCAAGACTTTTATCATTTTATAAGTACAGCTCTTATAATACAGGTAGAAGTATGACATATGAAAAGATCATAAGCCAAAACAGTTTCCAACGATGAGATTTAGATAGCAAAGACTATAATGAATTTAACTTTTAAATAATGAAAATATGAACAATGAGAAAAGGAAATCATGGCAATTTCATTTAAAGATTTTAATAGAATAAAAAAATACTTAAGTACCTACTCAAAAATTTTAAGAACTAAATTAAACAGTAAGTACAAATTCTAACAATTTGACAAAAGCAGATTTATGAATTATTAGAAAAACCTTCGTACCTAAACCATCAAATGTATTTTTAAATTCAGCAGGGAAACGAGATGATAACCCGAATAATATAAACTGTGGCGTAAAATTTTACGTTATAATTAATTGGGCCAACATTAATTAGCGCCATATCGTCAACACCAACGGTAAACTGTTCTATTCCCCTGGAATTTGTTAACATGAATAATATTTGAGCATTGCACGGTTTTTGTTCGTGTGCAATCAGTTGATGTAGGTACTTACTGAGATCCAGGGGTTTTTTTTAAATAATCTATTACAACTCATGCACAAGATTCAGAATCAAGTAAATCGATTGATGAACATTGACCGATGAAAGCGATTCTTTTTTTATAATGGGCCCTTTTTCAAGCTTTTGAAATAGGTCTAGGTAGGCGTCTCGATTGGTCACCATCGCGATTGTGTTGTAATAATTGTAGGTATCGGTAACAATAATTTTCTTTCACCCATGCGTTTTATTTTAGCGAGACTTGTTGAGGGCTCTCCATTGTTAGTAAACTAATCTGTGTATTTTCTTTTTCAGGTAATTGTAATGGAGCCTGAAAGTTTTTGGTAATTAAAGAGAAAGTGCCATTTTTTATATGAAATTTGCCAGTTTTATCAAATGGTTTTACAAAGTCAGTACCTACCAGTTATAAAAATAATCTTATTCTGCAGCAATGTATCGCAATTCTAGATAGCAAAAAGCATTTGTAGGTAGGTACACACACATTATGAATAAGATATTGATTATATTGTAAGTATTGTATTTCTAAGTGGTCACGAAGTTAATACCTAAGTAATTGACCACTTAAAAATACAAAAATGTTAGTAAGTAAGTACTTAATTAATTAAAACTGGCAAATAATAATTAATGAACTGTGTCATTTACAATACACAGACACAGCACCGCAAACGTTTGTCAACGTATAATTTACTAACGGTAAAATCGTTTCGTCGTGAATAATTCGCTAATCCTACCTACTAATATAATTTGTCAATGAAAGTTAGGTACTAGATACTCTAACTCTATGTAGACTGTACGTACGTACCTCTGACTATCGTGTATGCAAGCGAAACAAACTCATATTCTCATAATTATAATATTAGCTAGGATGATATAAAACATATTTCGGCAATTTTACGATCATGTCGTTAAATACTAGCCTATTTTAACCTTGAGTATACCTAATACCTATAGGTACTTACATAGATCAGATCATGCAAGCATACAAATTTCAAGCTAAATTTATTGTTACCAATATTGGAGAGCGGTTGAATTCTACCTATCCTAACTCAACCACACCGGGTTCATATAAGGAACTAAACTTAAAGTATGAAAATGTATATCTTATGGGTTTCTAATCTAACTACTGGTAGGTAGTAGGTAAACGTACTCGTATAATTCAGAATGTAAACTGTAATAAATTATACATAATTATACCTATATTTGGATAAAAGAAAAAAAGGGTGTAGTTTAACTGGTGAGGAAAATATTTGTATTTTGGTGAGCAGAAAAATCTATTCGGTCAGCCAAAATGGTTAGTTGGTCAGCAACTTTAGGCAGCAACTGGACTTACAGGACAGCTTTAGAGCAGTCTGGACTGCTCAATTATTTTCAGCTACATTCAGTGACCTGCGTTTGATAAAAATTTGTGAGCAATTCAGTGACCCACGTTTGTTAAAATTTTGGTGAGCAATTTCGATACCCACGTCTAATAAATTTTGTAAGCTTTTAAAAGGTGACTTATATAATATTTCCTCGGCAAAAATGGTTATGCGTAAAGTTTTATTTTATTTGATTTTGTCGTTTAGTTAACGCTAACTGGCAAAACGATTAAAGCTATTTTTATTTAGGTGGGTAAAGCATTCTCAATACGTACTTGATGTTCAGATTGCGAAGGTTAATAAGTTCTTCTTTTCAATACAAATAAATATCAAATGTAAAGGTGCGAGCTAATACATTTAACTTGCAAGGAAGCTAGCATCTAGGTCGGCCAGCTCAATCAATGCAGGTGCGGCCTAACGTTTCGCTCGTAGATCAGGCTCGGGAACTCTACGTAGATCCAACTTATTAAAGTTTCATGGCTTCATTGTCTAGCCGGTGCAGGCGACTCGACGCTCCCCTAATATAGAACGCTTTACATTTAATATCCACTTTGCATGTACATTATGGAAATTCTTTAAAATCTTCATTATGTACATTTCGTAGCATTATCACAGACAGAATACATAATAGTTGCATTATTTGAGTCGCCTGAAATTACTTCTATGTTTTTTAGGAAACACAGAATTTTTGTTCAGAGTTTATGGAACCGGTAAAGCTGGTCCAAAAAAGTTGATCTCAGTTCCTCTTTAGATCGCGGCTGCTTTTTGTTTTTTTTTGTGCTCAACTAGCCATGCGGTTTACCACAACCTTAGTAAAGATTGTAACGGGAAGGGTTAAATAAAATAAAGTAAAGTAACGCCACAAAGCGCTTTAATCAGAACGATATCAAACTCAAACACAAGACCAGTGGTTAGAATGTTGCATATAGGTACTTACTAGTTATTAGTAGAGACAAAGAAAATACTTTATAGCTTGCCAAAATTGTGAGCGTATATTCCGTATTAAGCTTCGAACAGACTGAGGCGAATGAGTGGTGGTCAAAATTGCCGCATCGCGCGCGAATTCTCCGCGAAATCGCCTAAGTCTGTCCGAAGCTTTATCATTGTTAATAAAATAAGTAAATCATCCATTAATAATGTAAAAAAATATACTTAGTATTAAAAAAATATTTCTCTTACTCTATGTATAAAATGATTTTATGAGATATCAAAAAGAAACAGTGTGGTTTTCGTTGCCTAATTGTATTCCTCTATAAAATAAAAAATCTTTGTTTCGTTTAAAAGCTCTTGGTTGCATTCTAGTTAGTTAAAATACTTTATTAAAAGCTCCAAAATAATTTAAATTGTTCCTTCTTTATAAACTTACTTATTCCATCAGTCTTGAATGAAACATTAAAGCTATTTAGATAAGTACCTGAAATTGACAATAATCATTAATCAAGATCGTTCTCGAGTTTGTATTAGAGTAATTTGATTAATCGTTTTTTTAACTAATTACTTTGTAAAGATTTTTTGAATCTTCTATTAAAATACTAAGGTAGGTACCTACCTACTAGGATAAATAAAACTGTTTGAAAGAACCAGAACACACCGAATTTTCATTACTTTGAAACTCTTTTGACTAACGATGAAGAATCTCAAACCAATTGCCCAAGGGGAAAGAAAAAAACTTTGCTGAAAAATATTGAAGTTTTTTGGAAGGGCAATGGGATTCAAAGCAAAATTATTTATTGTCGAGATTCATATTGTAGCATACAAATAAGTATGTTTATGATCTTATAATATATCCCATAGGGAAGGCGAGCAGAGTTTGAGTAGGTAACACAAAGTTACAAAAGACACAACTCGCAAATGGTTGAGCTTAGATCCATCATGATAACGCGATCTTCGAGTAACTTGTTACACCAAGTAGTGACAGGTTGCATGCCTCCGTTTACTCAGGATTCGTCTTAGATAAACGTAGATTTTACTCTACCAGGTTTCTACAAAACATCGAAGGGGAATTCAATTAATAAAATATCTAAATGGAAAAAACGTGTGGAGACGACAACACGACAATAAATAAAAACATTGATGACACTAGTGACTAGATGACACTAGGAGTGTTTTGAAACTATCAAATAACTGAACGAAAAAATAATAAAATAAAAAAATCAAACAAACTAAATAGGTACTTAGCACGAAAATTAATTGTACTGAAAACAGTAACTAAAAATATTTCCTCTGACTAAACTACTTATTGGATTTTTTTTTATGTAGGCTGGAAGTGTTATTAGCTATACGACATTTAATTTATTGTGGCATTGTCGTATATTTTTTTAATTATCTATCATGCATTAGGAAATAGAAATATATCGATGTTGATTTGCTCCACAAAGGGATAAAAAACAAAACCCTAATTTGAGAAGAAAAGTATAAGATCAATGTGTGGAAGTCCGTCTGGGAGGCAAGTCCGTCTAGAGGCCATAACTTCCATTTTTGAAGGACTAGGTTCTTATGCCTCGGTCGTTAAAAAAGTATTACGGAGCTAGTTTGAACTGAGAAACATAGATGTCGCTAACATCATTAGGTTGAAAAAAATTGGTCATCAGTTTTTTTTCGCGTTAAGTACTTGAAGTTGGAGTGTAACGTCTCTTCGAAAAAAAAAAAAAATAGAAAATCAATAGAGTTGGAGTTTCTGTGATTACGTAAGTCATTTAGTGATCCGTATACCTGTTTCTGGTGATGAATTCATTAATATCGCTTGAATTTCATAATTATTACATTCACAAAATACTAACCTTAAAATGTAAATAGTTGGGAAGTCCGTCTAGCATTCATAAGGAAAGTCCGTCATATGCCGGTCTTGCCTCGATTGCAGATATTGTCAAACTTTTCAGCTGCACGTGAATTATGTCACTTTTGCCTGTCTGTCAATTTTTTGTTTTATAGCTCAAAACACATGGGATAAATACTTATACAAAAAATACAACTAGGTAATAACACTGTAAGATCTAATGATACGGTTAGTTCCTTTTGCAAATAAATTAATTAATATAAAAGACGGAGGTCGGCCTTCCTCTCCAAGTTTTCTTTCGCCATTTCTTTCTTGGAGGGGCCTCCCAATTTTTTGAAATGGTAGTAGTTTCAGTAGATTCTCTCTTTTTAACATATAAAATTAAATTAAAACCAAACCAAAATTAAACTAATTAAATTTGATAAATTTTAATTTCTGAACGTTCTAAAAAAATTCATCGCTTGAGGGTAGGCTCACAAGTAGCTTCAGTCCCCCGTGACCACGGCAGCTGCAAAGGTGCCGAAACGTCGGGAAAATCAAAAATCAAACCAAATACCAACTAATTACCAAAGTACTTTCAATAAAACCGCGCTAGTATCCGTTAAAAGTGTTTTATTTCATACAACTAGGTTGTTATTTAAATAATAAATTTGACAGTTATGCAAAAAATATGGTTGAAAAATTTATGACCTCTTAAATGATAATGAGGGAAGGTAATTGTTATTTTTGCAGTCAATACTTATAATGTTCAATTTGAAATAAAGATTTATGTTTATACTTAGTATTTAATATTACGGAAAAAAATGTTATAATTTTATTGAAAATGTTTGCAACCACTTTCACCAAAGTTATGCCGGACTTGCCGGAAAATAAAATAAAATAAATTATCATTGAAATCTAAACCGTAAGCACAATGAAATAAAACACATATTTCAACGCCTGTTTTGCATCACTGCTAGAAACTGTTTTCATCCATATAGCCTCACTAGTTATGGTTATATTAGTATTAATATTATTTTTAGACCAATATAAGTAAATTAATACATTACCTATAATTTCCGATGACAAAAGTCACTTTAGAAAGCGTACCTGGTGCAATAAGTTCAGTTAAACTTAAATATTAGAAAAGTATGCCGGACTTCCACACACTGACCTTACGTAAATAGTTAATTAATTATTAAAAACAGCAAAACCTTTAGTTTGAATTAATTACATTCCAACGAAAAGTAGTGCAGAGAAAATCAACTCTGAATGGATAGCAAAAGCACTTATCCATTGAATGTCTCAAAATAATAAAATTTTTGCTTGCAATTGCTGAAATCGTCTGAATGCTATTCAAATTGAATGCTCCCGGAAGTATTTTACTTCCAAAAGTTCCAACTTTGAATGAATCCTTATTCATACAATCCTCGGTTCTAATTTAAGAATGCTACTTTTGGTACCTACCATGTGGAAATCGTTAAAATATTACAAGAACAAGAGTCCTCAAATAGTACAACCTACTGGTTGTACCATAATGTACCAAGTTGGTGTACATGCATCTTAGCGATTTTGAAATTTTCAATCCGCTTGAAAATTTGCGTAGGTGTTTTACTAATGGATAGAGACGGCAGTTATTTTCATATGGCTGGTCTGACATGCGGTCGTCGCGGCGTAGCCACGAGGAAAACACGCGGATTTAGTGTACGCATGCGTACCAGCCTCACGGGATAGGAGGAGGAGGGCAGACTACGATTAACCCCCCATGCCACCTGCTATAACCTCACACCTCTCGTTCCCGTTATTAAAACCTGCTTATATTTCACGCTATCCAGCGACTGTCATTTACGTCTCTGTTCTTCAACAATCAGGGTATCAAAATTGAATTTTCAAGTTTCGCTTACAATACGTACATCCCGATTCGGAAGGAAAACGTAATTAAACGACTGAAACGGGCGAAGTCTTCCGATACGTGCATTGACATTCGATTTTCATTCTTTGTGCTAACTTATGCATTTCAAAGTTAAGGCGATTGGGAACGGGGAGCTTTTGATTGAGTTTTTGTTATTGCAAAACTGATATTATCAATGGCTGGCCTGCGGCCAAAGGGGGTGAGATCAGGAGCATGTCGAGTTAGGCGTTTCCCGCAATCTACTTCCTTTTCACCTCACGTAGAAATGTTGTAAGTAAATAAACCAAAAAGATGATAAATCTTATAGATTGGGTAGCCTCGCCCGTAGATAATGTTAAAACGTGTGCAGCAGAAAACATTTCTCTGTAAAGATAAGGTTAAATATTAAAGGGCGACTAGCTATGTTAAAATATAGAAAGAGTGGATTTATCCTAATTAATTGCTACTTAATTTGTTAAAAATACAACACTTTTAACGGATTACAGCGCGTATTCAGTACCCTTAGCACGAACAAGTTTCTTGCGCCCGTTCTTCTTGTCAGCTAAAAAAGTCTGGAACGGGTGGTAGGAAAATATAGACGATTCAAAAGTACTTAATAATTAAGTTTATTTGAATAAAGCTTATTTCACTTTCACTTTCACTTTCAACAGCAATCGAGAAAAATAACGCGCGTAAAATCATTCGATAGTGCAATTTTGTATTGGAAATTTGTACAACGCCATCTACCGCCGAATAACGAAATTAAAATTTCCTACCGTGACCTACCGTGTAATGGATGCCTTACACTCGTATAGAATCTAACAATACTTACCTACTACTAGTACATACATAATATGTCAAAATTTTTGGCCTACAGCCAGAATTGTAGTACGTAGCTACAGATGCACCCCTCTAGGCCATTCGCCTTTTGTTTGCCAGACTATCTTGAATTATGTGAAACTGTTTGTCTATCTGTTATATGTTGTAGTCAGTATACATTATGATAACGTTTGTTTATAAAATATAAGTCTTATGGATTTCCAGTTTTTGGCACACTATTGCTGAATAGGTGCTCTAGTTATCGCTGTTATAACTTTTTTTATTTTATTTCGTAGTTTAGAAATGTTTATTCACACTTTCCACTTTAAATGTTAATTAATTTAAACAATTTTTAAAATTAATAAATAATTCTAAAAATAAAAAAAAAATCTTATACCCTCCTTTTTGGCTTCGCTGTAGTCGGGTAATAAAAATAAATTAATTGGCGGCGCTAGTAGACGGCTATAAGGGCCTTAACGTTAAAGCTTTTAGTTCGATATATTCGAACGTCATAAAGCTGCTAATTCTATCCCATGTAATATAGCCTTAAGTTTATCCGTTAATCTATTCCAAATTAATTCGTTTCTGTTGATTACTGATAGGCAATCTTGGAGGCAACAATTCTAGGTCAATGTACTGTGAAGTTCAGTTGTATGTGAAACAATACCACCGAAACTAGATCCGCACAATAGGATTACAGCAAACGCCGGATTTATACCAGGGATTGCCTAAATCCCCGGACAAAAAGGATACCACCAGGATATAGTGGTGTTAGAAGCAATGTTTGATAATGACAGTTGATTCTTGACCGTAATACTAATAAGGAATACACGAATCTTTGGAGTAACTAATACCTATATTATCTTCTTGGTCTATGCCTATATACATTTTGAAGTTGCTTTTCTAATTTAACGGGCTCACTAGCTGCCCCGTTCTTGTTCACTGCGTAGTCTGCGTATTCCAGACTCTTTTTAGGGTTCCGTACCCAAAGGGTAAAAACGGGACCCTATTACTAAGAATCCGCTGTCCGTCTGTCTGTCGCTCTGTCACTAGGCTGTTTCTCATGAACCATGATAGCTAGACAGTTGAAATTTTCACAGATGATGTACTTCTTTTGCTGCTGTAACAACAAATACTAAAAACAGAATAAAATAAATATTCAAGGGGGGCTCCCATACAATAAACGTGTTTTTTGTCGTTTTTGATCGATATTAATAACTACAACAGACGCTTGAAATGTTCACAGAATATTTAGTTGTATTAAATATATTCACTACTTATAAAAAATAATAATTAAATTAAAATAAATAAAACTTAAGAGGGGCTCTCATACAACAAACGTATTTTTTTTACGGAAACCTTCGTGCGCGAGTCCGGCTCACACTGAAAAAATGTCAATGTCATTTGACATTATTTTGTATTTTTGATGTTTTATGTCTAATTTTTTAAATAATCATGGTTGATCCTCAAAAAACTGATTTTATTTGATTTAGTATAAAGAAAAGTTTTAATTATTCGTATTCCAAATGGAAAATGAAGAATTTGTATTGACATTGACATTTAAAGTTCTCGGTCGTTCCAAACCTTAGAGAGAGTTAAAAAAAAACAAACAACCGGCGCTCAAACGTTCTGAACGCAACCCTGAGTTTATTCTTATGACTGAGGTGCGTTCCGAAGTTCAGAGTGTTGTTCATTGTTTTCTACCTCACTACTATTTCGGAACGACATCGAACAGCTTCTTTATCATACTAGAATTCCATTCACATAAGTTATAAAAGATATATTATTATATTAGGATGGCGCTTTCTCTTTTCTAATAATAAGTTAGAAATATTAAGAACTTACATACCTACATTGTACTAATCCATAATTAATATTTTATTCCATGCTAACTCGACAGTGGCTCTAAAATGTAAGTATGAACACAATTATGTTTGTTATTTGCTAATGGTCATACTCGTAAACTTATTATTTACTTGTATCAATAGATGCCTTATTTTAGTTAGTGTTTCTTACATTTCATTTACTAATTCTCATTTCCGTTACTTATTCTAAAAAAAAGATGTTCAAAATGTTTATGAACTAAGAAGGTAGGAAACTACTTGGTGGATCGCTTAATCAAAACCAAAACAGAAACAACATTAATTAAATTCACTTTTCCAAATGTAATAAAAAAGCAGTGGTGAAATAAATCTTTCTTCATTGTCCACAAGAAGAATGCCACTAAAACATTTAAATTTCTTTGAACCGTTGGCATGCTCGCTTTAACGTTTCCTGCTGCCATTTAGATGGCAATGGAATATATTTTTCCCCGGGTTTCTACCAAAATCTCGCAGTAGATGTTTGTATAACATTTTTGAATATGTATTTGCGAATCTACATTTTAGATTGCCCCTTTGCAGTGCTCACACTACGTTGGTTTGGCAATAATATTGCGATGTCAGGGATGTCACCAAAATGATTCTTTATAATAATAATAATGTTTCCTTTTACATTTTAAATGGTATTCAAGTTTTAACGATAGTTTGTTATGTTAGTGTTTACTTTACTATTCATTGCTTTTATTTTGATTTCCATTTCCGTTGTTTGTTTTGTTACAAGGTACCCAGTATTGTTTTGTTAAGTACCCATATTTAACTTAATTTAGCAAACATGTGTTGTGACGTAATGCTACAATATTTTTCGAAATCTCAATTTTCGAATAAACCAAGCTTCTGCATTTGCATGATACTAGAGGTATGGTATGATCTAATTGTATTATAAACGAATGTTAAATAATCTAAAGCGAATATTATTTAGCTTTAACTTTAACCTGCAACAAAGTATACACAAAAATTAAGGGCACCTTTTGATCGATTTTGATTTGCAGATGCAGAAGCTTGGTTTATTCGAAAATTAAGATTTCGATGCAAGAGTTCGAATATCTCCTCCTTACAACTTTTATTTTACATTTATTTGTAACGCTTTGCTCTTATTTTTTTTGTAACTGGTCAGATAATTTATTACATTTCATAAAAAGATCACTCTTAAAAATCGTAGTGGTAGCACAGAATATATAATAGTGTGGTAGGTAACTAAAAATTACAATTAACTAAACATAATATCTGATAAACAAATAGACAGGTTGAACGTTATTAGGCTAAATGTTGCTATATTGTACCTGTGGCAGAGACAGTGTAACATTGCTATTATAGTGCTGAAGCAACCCTACCAAGCAATGCAACGTGTAGTGCCCGTGGTGAGGCTTTATTTATCTAACTGCAGTTCAGACAGTGCTTGCATAATGACTGATGACAGTCAGCTCACTGCTGCATTTGTATGCTTATTTTCGACGTACCTTTGTGTAAAATGTGTGTGAATGTGTTGAATTTGGGAAATGAAGTTAATAGTTACGATGTTTTGTTAAATTCAAATTACTTACTACATCTTCATAATGTGAATGACTCTAAGAAATATACATTTATCGACTTCAAGGAGGAAATTGGACCAGCTATCCCTGAAAGGGAACCCTATTTTAAGGTCAGAGCCCGGGCCTTACCGCTTAACTCAAAGCTATAGCGATAGCAATATACTGTCCGTCCTTTCCATATCATAATACAATGACAAGGACGGACAGATGTCATAAACTTTAGCAATTTTAAGTGATTTGGGTAGGCCTGCAGGTTTTTAGGCTTGTATAACCTTTTTTGTAATGAAAATTAAAAAAAAAATGTTACAAATTCCAGACACGGACAACCAACGCGTCATCATCCACGTGAAGGACGTCAACGACGAGCCTCCTTACTTCATCAACCGTCCGCTTCCGATGCAGACGGTGGTGCAACTGAACGCTGCTCCCAACACACCAGTCTTCACCTTACAAGCTAGAGATCCTGATACTGACCACAATATCCACTACTTCATCGTGAGGGATCGCACTGGGGGCCGGTTTGAAGTGGACGAGAGATCGGGAGTGGTCAGGACTAGAGGAACCGACCCCTTTCAGTTGGATATGGAGTACGTGCTTTATGTGAAGGCTGAGGATCAGGTGAGAGGAACTTCTATGTTTTAGCTAGTCTCTATAAAGTGTTAAGTGGTTGAGCTCCGAACTGAATGCTCGGTAAAGAGAACTGCCATTGCCTAGACTAGGTTTTGATGTTAAGCTGCCATAGCAACGTATTGCAAATAGTCTGCTGAGTTTAACGGCAAAGTCCGAGTCAAAATTCATTCGTGTAGTCTGTAGTTTTTTTTTTTCAAATATTTATTTTCTCAGACAAGAGTTCATTTGCTTAAATTAACGATAAACTAGTCGTGTCGCGTGGTTATTATAGTTTTATTTTACCACAGATTACATAATACCTATTAACAAACTAGAAGACAATTTCAGTATTGACCAACGAACTATTGATATCATGACTGATTTTCATTTGGCGTTATTGATAACTAGCGGCCGCCCGCGGTTTCACCCGCGTGGTTCCCGTTCCCGTGGGAATATCGGGGTAAAAAGTATCCTATGTTTTAATCTACGCTATCTACTATCTGTGTGCTAAATTTCAACCAAATCAGTTCAGTAGTTTTTGCGTGATTGAGGAACAAACATCCAAACCCACAAACTTTCACAAATGTGGCATTATATTAATGCATTTTTAAGATTTTAGTTCCATTTGATGAGTTTAACATATACAACTATTGTTAAGAACTTAAGAATCTGTTAAGAACTATGGTTTTTAACAGACTCAAACTGTATGCAAACTGTATGCAGATGACTGCAACGTATCATGCCCGTTTGAGGAAGCGATTCTTAGTAATCGGTTAGTGTTGCCATAAATATAAATGAAGTTCTTTAGTGTAGTAAGTTCGGTTAATGTTGAGAATGAAAGTATTTGTCTGTAAGGTTTAGTTTTGATAACGTTTACCCGTGAATCAGAGTAGGTAAACCTACCTACATTTCAGCAATATGTTATAAAACTTTGTATGAATTTCATGAATACAATTTACTAATGTTACTAATTATAACATAGGTAATTAGTTCGAATGACTGTGTATATTTTCTTTGGCATTAGTAGTCTTTTAGCTGCTTTTAACAGTACGTAGAATTGAATTCTAGCGAAAAAGAGGCCGTACAGATTACGACATGTTAATTTGACCTCATTTGTTAGACCTTTCTTAGAAAGAAACCATTTTTGCCCTAATGGGTAACTCAATATGTCACACACATGTTGCAAATGATGTGACTCACAGAGATCGGACTGTGTCCTTCTTACGAAGTTAATTTTTATTATCTTACGATTTATTGTTAGAGTAGAGTGTATATTAGAATGGTTGCCTTAAAAAACTTAATTTACATTAGCCGTGTTATTATAACCTGGAAAAAGCTATTTTTCTGCGGATTTATGAGCCAACATTATACGAAAGCTCGGGGCGTGCGCAAATTACTTTAAATTATATTGTTTTATAAGAATAAGTGTGCTATTAAAATACAGAAGTCGTTAAATATTTAAGACTTTTTTTTTACTAAG
Source organism: Agriphila straminella (assembly GCA_950108535.1). Taxonomy (NCBI): domain Eukaryota; kingdom Metazoa; phylum Arthropoda; class Insecta; order Lepidoptera; family Crambidae; genus Agriphila; species Agriphila straminella. The sequence continues at coordinate 11,845,002 of OX467308.1, forward strand.
GACAATGTCAAGAATGATCTTGAAATTGTACTAAGCTAGATTTATATTGTATTTAGGCGAGCATCGTTCCAGAAAAAATAATAGTAAGTAAATATGGACTTCATTTATTTTTTCTAGAACGATGCTTGCCTGTTTTGATTACTTACTTATAAGATCTTAATTAACTTATCGTATTGACATACGTCATGTCAATACTTTTTAATTTTTTCTTTTATTGTGCTCTCTGCCGTATACTTTATGGTATACTTTTAGTAGGGTACCTACTGATAAAACTGAGTCATTGGTAAAAATTTAATGGGGTTGAATGTCTGAAAATATCAAATTGGCTGAAATTATTTAGAGGTACCTAGGAATGTCCGTCAGCCATTTTTGATGTCCCCACTGCTGGGGCACAGGCCTTCCTTATGGGTGGTAAGGAGGACGGGCCATAATCCACCACGCGGGCCCAATGCGGATTGGTGGGTGTTAACGACTACAAATGCAGCCGGGACCAACGGCTTAACGTGCCTTCCGAAGCACGGAGGAGCTCGAGATAATACAATTTTGGTCACCCATCCCATGACCGACCCCTGCGAACGTTGCTTAACTTCCGCAATCGCAGGGCCAGGCGCTAAACCACTGCCCCACCAAGCTCCACACCTAGGAATAATCTAATATAATAATAGAAAAAAGTTTCAGAATGTTGTAGTTGTGGCAGGTGGTGGCTAAGGAATCATCTCCATTCTACGGTAGTTTTGCGAAGGCGAAGTTATTTTATTTATTTAGTTTCTTTTTCACGCAACCAAAACTTTAAACTTTTTTGTCAAAGTGACAAAAAGACGCTTACAAAACGCTTTCTGCTTCGAAAATGTAGTATCGATAGATGCATTCAGTACGATGTCCATCACAAACATATAAGATGACAAGCGCGAAAATAGTGGGGATAGAAACTGTGACGTCATAAAGTTTACTAAAATTCCAGAGCGGGCGCGTGGACGAGAGACGGTTTCAGTCAACCCCTGAAGAACGGCTAAGCATAGTGGGAGGCAAGCGTGCCCCCCAGTTCTACCTGCCCAGCTACGAGGCTGAGATCGCTGAGAACCAGAAGAAGGATTCCGAGTAAGTCTTTAAGTTATCTTTCATCATCATTAGCCCTTTACAGCCACTAACAGGACATATGCAAATGTATCGCTCGTAGATGGATGTTGTAGGTACCCTATCATCTCCACGCTTGGCAGGCTGGTTGAAGAGTCGGGCTGTTTTCATTGGTTAACGCCGTTACCAATTTTCTGGTCCACTGAGGTATTTAGTCTTTACCTCGAAGTCACTTTCACGACACCCCGGGTGAATGGTTGGTGCTATTCTACTCTGCTGAACGCCACACGGCTTGTTATCTCCAGCAACATCTGCGGTTTCTCATGTAGGTATTATTACAGACACGATAGGTACTTGATACTCTTGGTTCAGGATGTTTCATAATAACCCGAAAAAATATTTTTTATTTGTATGGAAAACAGCAAAGTCACAACCCTAGACGCAAATAGACTATTGTTTTTTTATAATCAATCCCATCAGAAGACTACGAAATTTATCATGAAAATATTGTTTTTTTAATAAAGTGGCTGTTTTCAGGCGTTATAATAATTTTGCGGGGTTGTATTGTATGCATTGTACACTTTCTACCATATTTGGCTTTAGGGTTTTTTCGTCTCCCAATACTAGGATCAAACCTTGACATGGGCAAGTGTTGACTGCTTAGCTTGGGACTAAAATGGAATAATGGAATGTGAGGTCGCCAGCAATATTTCGGTAGGTGGATCAATTTTATCGATAGTCTGCGTGTTTCGGCTGTAATTGTATTTCAACGATAAATCTTAAGTCAACTAGGTGCCTTTCTCTGAAATTTGCGTTAAATCGTCGTCAGTTTTAAGTTGTACAAGTTCAGGGTACATGAAACAGATTGAGTTTGTACCTTTAAAGAAAGTTGGTCCGTTGTTCTGACGCGGGCACATTAACAGTAAATCCAACTTTAAATTACCTCCTTTAGCTTGATCAATTTCGACACCACCTGGCGTTAAAGTTCTGTTCTTCTGGGCAACTTTACTGGAACTAGTAGTAACAATAAATTTTTTTTCATGACATTTAACTTTAGACAGTTGCCCATTAATTATAAATTATTGTTGAGCTTGTTAGAAGACTACGACTACAAATGGGTCGGAAGCTGTTTCATTGCTTATGTGATAAAATTTGAAATTTATTTACATAGGAAATTGTGTCGTTCAGATAAGCTAAGTTGGCTGTTCGGCCAAATTTAATGCGGTCGAGTTAACGAGTAACCTAAATCAAATTTTCATTTGCATCTCGAGTCATTTCCCCGACTTTATCTTCTCATCCATTCTTTCCTGTCGTCCCTCATCTCCTTATCCACTCTCATCTCATTCATATCATTCCGCATACAATACTGGATGTATTCTTCCTCTATCCATCAACATTCATATCTATCACTCTTCTAACAACATACCTATAATCACTCTCGTAACATTTCCATACTATGGTTACTATTATGATATTATTATGGATATTCATATTACTTATTATTGTTTCCAAACTTCCTGTTACTTTGTTTGTCTATTGCAGGACAATTTTTTAATCTAGGTAGTTATTTCTTATTTCTTTCCAAGGATATTTTTTCAACATTCAAATTTTCTTCTTCCAGTATCATCTCTGTGAAAGCGAAATCGTTTGCTGACCGTGAGATCCGGTACACCCTGAAGGCTCAAGGGCAGGGTGCCGGGACCTTCAATATTGGACCTACTTCTGGGATCGTGAAGCTGGCAAAGGAACTGGACTTCGAAGACCTGAGACAACCTCACGTATACTCCTTGGTGGTGACCGCTACTGAAGATTCTGGTGGCTTTTCGACGTCCGTTGAGGTAGAAATATTATTCATGTCATATTCTATAGTCTTCTTTTGAATTGAGTACTCGCATAATTTTAATATGTTTTTAGCAATTGACCACTTCACAAACTTAGGTAGATTAGAGCAAATGCCAATATCCGCACTGTACTTTTATCCATTTAATATTGTAACATTTTTTTAATTTTCACGTAGGTACCTACTAACACTGTATTGTGGGTCCGAATTCGAATTCTACGTGCAAAAACATAATACCAACATTCTAAAAGTTACCTTGGTGCCTTTTTACGAGCATACCTACCTTGGTACTTAGGGATCATCCTAATTGAACGCGACTCACGCGATCATCGCAAGAATAGGGATGATGACTAATGAATAAAATAACGAAATACTAATAAAAATCGTAAACATATTAAACTTTTAGAGTAGCTTGTATACCTCTTGGTTTTATATGTTGCATATTATTTATTTTATGACCCTTCAAAGTTGGGTGGACAAGTCCATTTAAAAAGTGTAAAATTTATTAAAATAAATGATAAGTACCTTTAATAGGCTAGTTGACAAAATTTCAATAACTGCTTAACCCGGCGAGCATGAGGTGAAAAAAGTTACACCTAGCATGTGGTGGGGTTTGCCATACCCCAACATATAATTACCTATAAATGCCAATTTATTAAACCAAGACTTAAGAATTTATTCGTATTTTGAAATATGGTTTATATTTAGTGTATAAAATAAAAAACAGTGTATATTTATATACTTTTATTGTATTATTTATCAGAAATACTAAAATATAACATTTACAAAAAAACAAAAAAAGGAACTTCTGAAAAAGGAACTAAAATCAACTAATTCTTTAATAAAAATATAAAATCAACTTTAAAAACTTAAAGAATATAAGATTCTCAATAACATATTTTTTTTAAAGAATTAGTTGATTTTAGTTTTAGTATTTTTGATAAATAATACAATAAAAGTATATAAATATACACTGTTTTTTATTTTATACACTAAATATAAACCATATTTCAAAATACAAATAAATTCTTAAGTATTGGTTTAATAAATTGGCATTTATAGGTAGATATATGTTAAAACTAACACGGAGCATGTGGCGGGGTATGACACACCCCACGAACGTTTACACGCGTGTAGCTCCTGCGCCGGTTGACGCGACACTGCGGTCACGCCACTCTCCCCCTGCGGAGTACATTGGCTCCAGCTACTCGAAGCAACAAACCAATTGAGGGGCAAATTTGAAAAATACACGACTTCGCGCAAAGCATGGGCATGTCACACCCTACCTCAAGCTCGCCGGGTTAATATTTTAGCTTATTAGGCATTTTATCAAAAAAAAAAAGGTTTATTTATTTTTAATCGACCGCTTAGATTATAAATTTCGCGTTTTAAAAAACCAATTTTAATTTGGTTCCAAAACGCACAAGACTGTCATGGCGTCTTGAATGACGTCACGCCGTGCGAAACAAACCAAAGAGCGATCGTGTCTTCGTACGTTATAGCTAGTTTTTATCGTTTAAAAATGAATTTCTCATATTATAAGTACTGTATAGTGCCCCAGTGTGATAGCACGACTATAAAAACGCCAAACCAGTTATTTATATATGTTCCAAACAATGAAGAAATACGGAAAAAGTGGCTAAAACTTGCGTTCGGTTGTGGTTAGGTTGCACTCGGAGTGTAGGTTTGGAACGCGCTTCCGGTAGTGATACTCGAAACGTCAAAGACAAGATTGGAGTTTCGCACGGCGTGACGTAACGCTTTCTGCCTGCCTAGCATGACTGATTTATATCGCGTGATATAGCGTTTTATCACGTTTAACTGTCAAAAAGACAAAAGAATTTGACAGTTGAGTGTCGATAAAATGCTATATCACGCGATATAAATCGGTCATGCTAGGCAGGCTGATTGGTGTTCACTGTCACGTGACTAAAGGTTTCATTTTACGAAATTTATTTTTTAAAAATATTATTAATCTTTAACGCTTTTAATAATTAAAGTTGTTAGTTATTTTCTCCATAATATAATTAATCATAATAAACCCCTATCCATTATATTTATTCTTAATGGAAACAAGCCTATTAGACGTTAGTACTATTATATTCTGTGCTATTAGTCCGTAAAATGTATAGCAAATTTGTCTGAGAAACTATTTTAATAAACACAATATTTAATATAGCTGCCAAACAAATTTCCTACGCGTTGCATACAAACTACTTATTCGTGACGTCATAACTAGGAAGCCATTAGTATGGAGCGTTTTTGGGCGAGTCCATTTGTGTGCATTTCACACTGTGATATCTGGAGCAGTTTTCATGCTAGCGAATTAATTCTTTTACCAATGTTTCTTTTTTTGAGAGGTAATTTATGTAACATAAAATAAAAAAAAGTTGTAATCATCCCTATTGCAGCCGCGATCAAACATACTGATGTCGAATAGCTTTTCTTGTCATCGCGCGAACATGCGATGGTCGCGTCTCTTACTCGCGCGATGATCGCGTAGGTAGTCGCGTTCTATTAGGACGATCCCTTAGATTCTGAATTTAAAAAAAATCCTTGGGGTAGTATTTTCATTTGTCCATCTACCCATTTCCAGCTAACCATCCGCGTGACTGACGTGAACGACAACGCGCCGAAGTTCGAGCTGCCGGACTACCAGGCACACAACGTGGACGAGGACATCCCGCTCGGCACCAGCATCCTGAAGGTCAAGGCGATGGACGCCGACTCCGGGAAGAACGCAGAGATCGAGTATCTAGTGTCAGGTGCGTAGGAATCTTATAAGATTCATAGCTGACTGTCAAAAGTGGCAGCTTCTATTTACCTACCGATAACTTTCGAGTGGCGAGTGCAGATGTTAGATTATACACAACGTGGCCGAGGACATCCTGCTCGGCACCAGCATCCTGAAGGTCAAGCCAATGGACGCCGACTCCGGGAAGAACGCAGAGATCGAGTATCTAGTGTCAGGTGCGTAGAAATCTTATAAGATTCATAGCTGACTGTCAAAAGTGGCAGCTTCTATTTACCTACCGATAACTTTCGAGTGGCGAGTGCAGATGTTAGATTATACACAACGTGGCCGAGGACATCCTGCTCGGCACCAGCATCCTCAAGGTCAATGCGATGGACGGCGACTCCGGGAAGAATGCAGAGATCGAGTATCTAGTGTCAGGTGCGTAGAAATCGTATAAGAATCAATAGCTGACTGTCAAAAGTGGCAGCTTCTATTTACCTACCGATATCTGATATGTTTGCGAGTGACGAGTAGAGATGTTAGATTATTCACAACGTGGACGAGGACATCCCGCTCGGCACCAGCATCCTGAAGGTCAAGCCAATGGACGCCGACTCCAGGAAGAATGAAAAGATCGAGTATCTAGTGTCAGGTGCGTAGAAATCTTATAAGAATCAATGGCTGACTGTCAAAAGTGGCAGCTTCTATTTACCTACCGATATCTGATATGTTTGCGAGCGGCGAGTAGAGATGTTAGATTATACACAACGTGGACGAGGACATCCCGCTCGGCACCAGCATCCTGAAGGTCAAGCCGATGGACGGCGACTCCGGGAAGAATGCATAGATCGAGTATCTAGTGTCAGGTGCGTAGAAATCGTATAAGAATCAATAGCTGACTGTCAAAAGTGGCAGCTTCTGTTTACCTACCGATATCTTTCGTGTGGCGAGTTGAGAAGTTAGTTTATTCACAACGTGGACGAGGACATCCCGCTCGGCACCAGCATCCTCAAGGTCAATGCGATGGACGGCGACTCCGGGAAGAATGCAGAGATCGAGTATCTAGTGTCAGGTGCGTAGAAATCGTATAAGAATCAATAGCTGACTGTCAAAAGTGGCAGCTTCTATTTACCTACCGATATCTTTCGAATGGCGAGTTGAGATGTTAGTTTATTCACAACATGGACGAGGACATCCCGCTCGGCACCAGCATCCTGAAGGTCAAGCCAATGGACGCCGACTCCGAGAAGAATGCAGAGATCGAGTATCTAGTGTCAGGTGCGTAGAAATCTTTTTATAGCTGACTTAAAAGTAGCAGCTTCTACCTACCGATATCGGATTTACAGGCTGTATTTGTATTAACTCTTCAAATTATAAGGATGTGTTCGTTAAGTCCATGAAACTGAACAACTTCCTCTAAGAAACGTAGGACCAAATAAATAAATAAAAAAATTATTATCCATACAAATCAAAGAGATCACTGATCATTTTAGTGGGGGATGACCAAAATTTTGTGGCATATTTCGATTTCGACACATGTTTCATAGAAAATATTGTACAGTTTCATGGACTGAACACATCTTAAGGCGAGTGAATAAAAGTATGTCCTGTATTTGCGAGTGGCGAGTGGAGATGTTAGATTATATTGTAAGTAGGTGGGCATATGGATCATCATTTATTTTCTTATAAGATTTCTAGTAAACGACTATAAGCAGGTGGGTACTTATGTAGTGGAAGAGGTGGATATGACGTTTCTAAGCTTTTAAAATAGGAGATGGTGTAAGTACCTATTATAAAAGAGACAAAATATTTATTTATCGTTTCATTTGTTGGTTTTATCCACTGACCTCCATTAAATACACATATTATATCGAGGTCAGTGGTTTTATCACATTTGGAGCACCCATAGGAATGTAATTTAAGTCAGTGTTGAAACGATACTCCCAGCGCCATCTAGCGTGCTCTCAGGCTATGTAATATTGCTTCATTCAACGCTGGAAGGCGCTAGTGTAGCAAATTACTCATACGTGCCAAAACGTAGCGCATTTTGGGTTTCTTTCTTTCTACAATAATGGGGATTTCTGAATAAGTTCCCTTGCGAAAGTGGCGCCTTCGGAGTATTTTATTTAATAAATTGTTAATAGAAAATAGAAGATTTTAATAAAACTTTTCGTAGAATTTTTAGGGCTCATATTCTAATGTTTACTTCAGTTCATTGCTGACTTCTGTATTTGCTTATGCGTAGGCCTAGACGAATGTTTTTATTTTTTATTATTTTTCATGCATACAAAAGTTTTCTAATAGGTAATGGGAGGTTTTCAGTTCTTGGGTATTCCTACCAAAAAAATATTCAGCCAACAGCTAATACTCAGCCAATGTATAGAATACATAAAAGTACATCTTACTTACTTATATTAGTTTAGGCTTAAGTTTATTACTATTATAGTTGACAGTATTGTAAAGTAATAAGAGTGTTTGCAAGATTAAAATTATAATTTTGACTCATTGGGCCAGATGAATATGAATCGAAGATACGATGACGACGACGATCCTCAAAATATTTTGATGAACTAAGTATGTAATATAACAAATAGCTATGAAAATCGATAGAATTTCCTTAAATTAGGTTCAAAACTAAGATAAAGTAGGTACCTACTTACCTACCTTTTAAGATATCGTATTTTCAATTAACAAAACAAAACTCTTAATTTCAAATGTTTCAGATGACCACTTCAGCGTCGATTCCAACGGCATCATTACCAACAATAAACAACTGGACGCTGACAACAACAATGCCTACTACGAATTTGTGGTCACTGCCAAGGATAAGGGCGAACCCGCCAAGACAGGAACAGCCACGGTCAGAGTTTATACTAAAAACAAGAACGATGAAGAACCAAAATTTTCTCAACAAGTGTACACTCCCAATGTAGATGAAAATGCTGGACCAAACACTTTAGTTACTACGGTCGTCGCATCAGACAAAGATGGCGACAACGTTAGATTTGGGTTTGTCGGTGGCGGTACAAGTTCAGGGCAATTCGTCATAGAAGAAATAACTGGTGTAATCCGTTTGCACAATAAAGCTATATCGTTGGATCGAGACAAATACGAACTAAATGTGACTGCTATGGACGACGGAGCGTGTTGCGTTAACGGCGACGCTACAATACACACTTCAACTGCCGTTGTGGTAGTATTCATAACAGACGTAAACGATAATAAGCCCATATTCAAAGACTGTCCAACATATTTCCCTAAAGTTGAAGAGGGTGCACCGAATGGCAGTCCTGTAATAAAAGTTCACGCGACTGATGAAGACAAAGGTGTTAATGGCCAAGTAAAATATTCAATAGTGCAACAACCTAATCAGAAAGGTACCAAGTTTACAGTTGATGAAGAGACCGGTGAAGTATCCACTAACAAAGTATTCGACAGAGAAGGCGACGATGGAAAGTTTGTATCCGTTACGGTAAAGGCTACTGACCAGGGCGAACCTTCTCTGGAAGGTGTTTGCTCGTTTACGGTCGAAATAACTGACGTCAACGACAACCCTCCACTATTCGACAGACAAGTAAGTTTTTAAGTGTTAATAGAGTAAAGGCACAAAAAAGCATGAACACAATTAGAAATCGCATGTCCTAGGTAAAAAGCGGATAATATTCACCATATTTTCTGTATCTTGCAGAAATATGTGGAGAATGTAAAACAAGACGCCAGTATAGGCACAAATATTTTGAGAGTGTCTGCCTCTGACGAAGACGCAGATAATAACGGCGCTATTGTATATACGTTGAGCGCGCCATATAATCCTGCCGATATCGAATACTTTGAGATTCAGCCCGAATCGGGCTGGATCGTTCTCAGGAAACCTTTGGACGTAAGTATTAATTTCGGAAACATAATAGTCTTAAAACCACATTCGACAACGTGTGAAATTATGAAAAGCGCGATGAGTGAAAGGGTCAACTTTATAAAGTTTGGTGGATGAGTGCTACCTACAGACCCTAGGATTCAATTGGCACATACTTTAAGTTAATTTAAATGTAAATAGTTCTAAATTTGACTGCGCTGTAAATTGCTGAGGAGTGGGGTAAATCCTGGCTGTGAGGAGTAGTTGTCCATTGAACGGCGCGGGGCGGCGGCGGCCGGCCGGGCTTGTTCTTCTTGCAGCACTGTTAGTTTGATTTGCCGCCAGCGCCGGCTCAGCACTCAATCTTGGTTAAGATTTATTTCCGCAGCACCATCTTGCATTTACTACTATCTTACCGATGATACGACCTATGTATGATACTCGAGACGGAGATAATACTGCTGTAAATATTTCACCGTTGAGACCTATGTTTAGTTCTAAAACATGTACAGTTTCCGTAACAGCACTTCTGTATATTTCGCACAAACTAGTTTCGAAGTTTATTTTATTGTAAGTACTTGATCGATTGATTTGAGAAGCTTACGCTTTTGATACCTATCAGTATTATTATGTATGTACATGTTTTGATACTAATCTTGTTTTGCGGAGCGATCTCTCCGGAGGCAGTTCGAGCCTGCCCGCTGACGTTTCGTCGTCGACGGCCACTCATTCATTGTGTACAAAGATATGTCATCATGATAATTTGAAATTTTTTACAGGGTGCCAGTATATGTTAATATTTGTATAATATTGTTAGTTGTTAATTGAGATGGTCAGATTGCCTGCGCGGCAGTTTGGCCATCTGGCCAGTTGTGACATATTCCTTCTGTGAAAGGGGCAACGTTCTCAAAACTCGAATTTGTACAGTGAACCGTAACGTCCATCGTTTGTAATATATTTCATTTCAATGAGTGTCGTTTCGTTGTAGTAATTACGAGGTCACCAAAACCAACTTACGACAACCTGACCTTTCTGCCATGTCTTGTATGCAGAGCTGCATGCATTTGCCTGCTTTTCGTTCGATTATTTTCATTTTATAATTAGTTTAGTTTAATTATATTATTGTACAGAATAATTACCTATACATAATGTACAGTTTGTATATTTTCTTATTGTACATACATAAAAAACTTGTAAAATACCAAAAACATTTTTGTTTCCAGTTTTCTTTCTTGCACCTTCTAAAATTGGCTACATTAAGGAATGTTACTGTAAGTGAGTACGCGAGGTGCCTGTGCGTGACTGCGGGTGTGGTCGGTTCATATTTTACAGTAAAATTGACTTTATTCTTTTCTCTTTTTTCTTTCGGCTTCATGAATGCCTGCGCGACGGATGCGAGCGACTACAATACTTTATACAGACATCCTTAACGGCCAATAGTCAATTTCAAAGTGAAGTGAGAGTCGAGTTTATTTTCTAATTATTTCGATTGTTTATTAGCGATGAGTACTTATGTGTTTATGTTTTAGTTGTGTTATGTTTTATTTTCCCCGCTGACCTCTGACCCGTGTATCTGTAGCGGGACAGGTACCGCCTGCGCGTGCGCGCGTCCGACCGCGGCGCGCCGCCCTCGTCTGCAGACGTGGACGTTGAGTTAGACGTGGTAGACAGGAACAATAAGCCCCCCATCTGGGACATGACCACGTATGGCCCCGTTCACATCAAAGAGAATGTCACAGTGGGTACCGTAGTGACCAGTGTGAAAGCCAGGTTGGTATCGGGCGCAGCGGGCCCCCGGGCCCGCCGCCCCTCCCCTTAACACTACTAACGACGTGGTTTTGTCTGTTTCCATCGACTCTTTCCCCGCTAGCGAGAGACGTACAAGTTGGAGGCTATGGCTCAAGACAAGGGTTTCCCGCCCTTGTCCAGAACCGTGGAGGTCCAGATAGACGTAGTGGATCGCGCTAACAATCCCCCCGTGTGGGACCACACGGTGTACGGCCCGATCTACATTCGAGAGAACTTGCCCGTGGGTGCCAAAGTGGTGTCCGTAAAAGCAAGGTGCGTGTTTCTGTTCGGCACGGGCACCGCACGCAGCCCCGTCACCTGCACGCAGTGTGCCACGCCGGCGCCGCGGCGACACCAACGCCGCAAACGTCTGTCCGCCGCAAACGTTTCACTTTCGACTTCAACAGACATCTTTAAGAGGAAAGGATATGTTACGAGCCTACCTATTATTTACTTAAGTGCTAAAATTCAATTTCCAAGTTTTCAATTTGATGAAGTTTTTTGATGACAAAGTGAAACTGTGAAAGACAGATTCTTGCGTGGTCATCAATTCTTTAATCAATATCGAATTACCTATCCCGGGGCCCTGCCGGCTAACTTTTCGAACATCGCATCGGCGGGACAGTCGAGCTTCAACTTAAATTTGGTATTGTACTATTTGCTGAAGTTATTTCGAAGACATCGATCGATGTTCGTGTGACATCATGAATTGGGGTTCGCCGTTTTGCCCCATTGGGGTACTAATTATCTGTTTTAATAATTTGGAGCCCGACAGACTTCCCGAAGTTCGATGCGTTAGCCGGTACGGTCCCTGCTTATGAAACTTAAACTTGATAAATATTCGATGTTGATTATGAAATAAGGAAGCACTGGTGTTCGTTCGCCGTCGGTGTCTTATATCGTTATCACTTGGTGACTTATCAGAATGGGATGACAAATGCATTGTCACTACACCACTTCGTTCGAGTTAATATGGATCACTAGCGTGCATAAGGGCATATGGGCTTACTGCTTAACGTGAAACGGGGAATCACACTAATATTAAATTGTTATTTTGGTGAATGTTGCTTTAATAAGTCAGATTTCATATTAAAATAAGTATAAAATAGGGACTCTTTCTAGAATTCTGAAAAAGTAATTAAGCTACCTACCTACCTATCTACTTAGTTGGTTATTAATTAACATTAGTACTTACCTAGTTTTAACATTAATACCTAATTGACAACATTTCAAAAAATATAAGATATGATAATTACGTAACCATTTCGTGGTTTGGCCACAGAATAGGTACATAATAGTGTTTGGCTACCCTGCATATTTTTTTTTTTCAAAAGAAAAAAAAAACTCAATTACAGGGTTGCGCAGGATTTCTAACAGTGAATGCCTATGTCACATAAGTAAATAAATATGCCATGTATTTTTTTAATTTACCTACATTTCATGAACTGAATGAAACTGCCAAAACTATGACAGCAGAACAGGGACTCTACCGCGTATTTAACTTCATATCAGTATGATATTGAAGTTCATATAAATGTTGACAGTTAAAGTCCCTATTTTTTGTATTTTTTTGTTGATTTATTTGTTTTTATTGCGACGAAACGGACGTCGTTAAAAAGAACAAAAAAAATTGCGGTACCCCGGCTGTGATGCATGTCATAAATAATTGAGATTATGTAATTGTATTTATTTTTTATTTTTGCGGAGTTTTCAGCATTTCCTATAAAAATCCTATGGAGGGCACTTTATGTCTTATGTCTCGTTTTTTTGTAAGAGCAATCTAAACATTCAAAATACCACATCACAAAATTTTTTAATGTTTAAAAAATTGAGATTTTAGCATTCACAGTGCTATTTTTATACAATATTAAATGAACTACTACTACTAACCGCTGAGCTACCAAATATATTAAAAGCAAAAATCTTAAAAGAAGGCTACTTACTTGACCACCATTTTATATTTTTTTAACGGGATTTCTACACGTCATGGTGTTTCCTAATAACCTGTGAAATTTTGTTTTTAATTTGTATGGAAAACTGCAAAGTGACAATCCTTAACGCAAACAGACTATTGTTTTCGATAACCAATTCCAATAATGGGCAAGGGTTGCCATTCATTATGCAGTTTATCTTGAAAAAAAAAAATGAAAAGGGGCTGTTTTCAAGGGATATAATAATTTTCCATGGATGGGTTGTATGTATGGTACTCTAATATATTCGGCTTGACGTTTTTGTTTTGTAACACATTGTATAGTTTCGAAAGTCATTTGTCATAAATTTTTAGTTCCACAAAAAATATCTTGATGAATATCTCATTGGTGCGAGTCGAGTTTTTTATTGTTTAGTATTGTATGAAAAATAGCACTGTGAATGCTAAAATCTCTTAAAAATAATTTCAGTTATTTTATGATTTAGTCCACCCTGCACCCTGACCCTGCACCGTAGTTTTACTATGTAGGTTCTCTCTTATACATTTACTTACTTACTTATCTATTTATGACTCCAGTCGGTACCAAATATTAAAGCACCATTCACAATAGCATGGACGAGCGTCCATGTCAATAGCTGTACAGGGTCATAAAAATCAATAAATTTATTCTAAAACTACGGAATCGTTTAAATGTTTATGATATTATATTGTTCGTCCACGTTGATGTCCACTATGCATGTAGGCTGAGACATCAGTGCATCATGATAATTAAAAATATATATTGTGCGTAGGAAAAGCATGAATATTATTTCAAAGTTTTTTTTGTTAGATCGTAGTTTTAGGCAGGTAAATTGAGAATTTTACGTTGAAAATTGTTTGTTATATTTATTTGATAGTAAGTACCATACCTATGTTCTTGATTAGCTGCAAGTAATGTCATCTCTTTAGCAATAACGAATGAATATACTTGACTATTTTATGTTTTAATTATTATAACTTTATTTAAATGTCTATTCATATTTACAAGTTCGGTTGAGAAGTAGAACAAAGCTCCTTCGGAACTGATTGGTTGAATTTTCTGTTAAGACGACTATGACTCGCAAGTGGCGCCCTCATCTTAATTAAATTTATTGCTTGCTAAGTACCTACGTAATGTATCGAAAATTCACATGTACTGAAGCTATGGTTCTATAGTTTATTCACAAACAATAACCTTAGTAAAATTTAGTTCGTTGAGTAGTAGTTAGCAAAAGTGCCAAAAGTGGCCACTAGAACGAACTAGATTTTACTGATATTATTGTTTGTAAATAAACTACAGAACCTTAGCTTTATCTGAACATATGAATTTTTGGTACATATGTCCTTTGCGAGCAATTAATTTTATTATGATGAGGGCGCTACTTTGAGGTATATAGGGGCCTTAAGGACCTTAAGGTACCTGTTAAGGAGGTATCCTTAATAGGAACCTATGCAAAAAGTAATTGTCACATTAAACATATATATTATTGTCAACATTTGATATCTAGTGACAGTTAAAAATCTCTAATACCTACATGTTTTAATTATACTGTAAATTGGATATTTCTTCTTACAAACGTGGAGTAGGTATTATTTAATTTTAGCAACAGAATATAATATAGTAATATATAATAATAGAATATTTAAATATAGTATTATTTAATAAGGGGGGCAGAAGACATTTGTTTCAACCGTTATTTTGCAGATTTCGTTATTTTTTTATTTAAGTACCTACCTATATTAGTGTAGTATCGATGTTAAGTAATGAATACAGGTTATAGGTAGTAAGGACTACCTAATGAAATCGTACCTACATCTAAGGGAATGTGCATCACATAAGGCCTATTCAGTAATAGATGATTTTATTAAAAAAAAAAATATAAATAATTAATAGTAAATTGGGTTTGAATTGAATTCTATACGGAAAGAAATAAGGTTGTTTTTGGATAAAAAAAAAGATTTTATTAAAGTTTCTGTATGAATTGGTGATCCTAAAACTCACTCACTTATTTGAAAATGTTTTATTGTTTTGTATGTTTGAAAGTATTATACCCATGTAAAGTCTTCATCAGTCAAAGTATAAATTAGAAAATTTTCCAGCAGCTCGGCTAATCTGTTATCTGGGGGTTATAATGGATCATTCACACAGCTCAGTCACGTCAACAGTCAGGCAAGTTTTCAATACAAGTTTTGACTGATGACGCGAGACGTCACGTGACTGTCAAAACTTGTATCGAAATTTGACTGACCGTTGACGTGACTGAGACCTGTTTGAGCTGTGTGAATGATCCCTAAAACTGTTTATTGATATAATGGCATATAGATGAGAAACTCTTTTCAATGCGTGTATGTAGACTCTTTTCAATACGTGTACATACTTACGAACTTGCGACCTATGAATCTGCCATAACTAAAATCTACCTGAATAGGCCTTATTGTTCCACGGGCATTTGCATTTTCATTTTTTTATTTATACTGCATCTACCGATCACGTGTGCCGGCCGATGGCAATGTTCACATCTCTATAGTCTATCTGTTCGTCCTAAAAAAACACTTTCCTAACTTACATGGTTGTGAGGAGACGAAACCATACTAATTCACTATACTAACATTCTATTTTGAATATTTTTTGTAGGGGTTAACTACGTAAAATCGAAAATCATTACTGCGAAACTTATTATTTTCAACTCAACAGTAAAAAAATATTTTACCATTTCAAGGGTAATTTTGATCAAAGTTACTGGCTTCGAACTGGTAAACAATTATTTTGGTTTGCCTTCGTTGTTGCATACTACCTAATTAAGGGATTTTCGATTTCACGTAGGAATCCTTTTTTGAAGCAATAATTGAGTAATTCCTTTCTTTGGATTATAGCCATATATTAAAAGCATTAATTGTTACTCATTCTTTTGTGTTTGCTAAGTATAATAAATACCTTGAAAGGTTTTGTGTGCAATATGGAATGAATTACTCATACAGATGCAAATCAGTTTTTTGATCCAGCCATTGTTTTTTTAGTTGCATTCTAGAAGTCTTTGTTCAAACTGAAATAAACTTGAAACTAGATGTTTTTTTTGCATTCAACCTAGATTTTTTGTTTTAAAGTAAAATCTCTTTGCTGTCATGTGGTGTCCAATAAATGTCGCTGATACTATGCTTTTGTAGATAAATGTGTTTTAATGTGTTTTACCGTTTCAGCTCGGGCATTGAGAACAATCCGACCGTATTTTACCGCTTGATGCCCGGATCGACCGCCCAAACCAATAAGTTTCACACCTTCTATTTACAACAAAGGGCGGATAATGGATTCACTTGGGCGGACATAAAAGTCAATCATCCGTTAGACTATGAGAGTATCAAGGAATACAACTTGACGATCCGTGTTGAGGTGAGCTTGCTTACCTATATGTGTTTTTTCTTGAGGCAGATGTTATTCAACCTTTTTTCGGTTCGCTTGAAAATATGTGTTTGCATTATTTTTCCGGAGATTAGGGTCGCTTTGGTTTTATTTTGGAAGTATCTTTGCCGTTTTTCGATATATTCAAATCTGGACATCACGTAGGTATCTTAAATTCTTAACTCATGTTAGGGGTGTTTTACTGGGTCCCAGTGTTATAAACCAACTGGGTGTGATTCATAATTAAGGCGCTGTAAGTAGTGAAACTAGCGCCGCCACTACATTTATTTTTGTTACTCGTAAATGAGCTTTTTTAAATATTGACTTATTAAAAATAAAAGCTAATGTAATAATTTCTTAAATTGTCTCTAATATTTTTTGAATAACACTTCAACAGTTTTCATTCTTTCTGTAAGTTTTAAAATAAATTTTAACTCAAAGTGGCCACTTTTGGCAATAATGGATTTTAAAACTTACAGAATGAATGATAAATGTTGAAGAAATTTATTAAAAAAATATTAGAGACAATTTAAGAGATTATTACATGAGCTTTTTTAAATATTGACTTGGTTTACGAGCAATAAAAATAAATGTAGTGGCGGCGCTAGTTTCACGTTTCACTACCACCGCGCCTTAACTTATTTAATAGAGTTGATCGTTACGATTTAGAGCTTTTCATAATAAAGTAAGTACGGATTACAATTACAAAATACTTTTCACTTCTCATGCTCGTAAAGTTCGTCGTTATGTCGGGTATAGGCTGCATAAAATCGCTTTTCATGCTCTAGAGCATAAAGTAAAATCTTCGTCTAAGTCCGGCTCTAAGACAAAGGTTGTCAGGTAAACAGCCACACATGCAATTAAACTTCGTTAAATAAACTTGTTATTTTCCTCATTTTTAATCATAATCCATATTTTAATACCTACATTTTTTTAAATTTTTTGAAAATGAGTATCAATTGAAAAAATAAAAGCCTTAATAAAAAAAAACCTTTTTTGAATATGGGTATCAAATGAAAGGCTTTGATGAGCACATTCCAAAATTATGTAATTAATTTGCACTAAAATTTAAGAATTTTTTTTTTTTTTAATTTTTGAATATGGGTATCAAATGAAAGGCCTTGGTGAGCACATTCCAAAATTATGTAATTTGCACTAAAACTTAAGTTTTTTTTTTTTTTCAATTTTTGAATATGGGTATCAAATGAAAGGCCTTGGTGAGCACATTCCAAAATTATATAATTTGTCACTAAAATAAAAAAAAAAAAAAAAAAAAAAAACAATTTTTGAAGATGGGTATCAAATGAAAGGCCTTAATGAGCACATTCCAAAATTATATAATTTGTCACTAAAATTTAAGAAAAAAATTTTTTTTTTTAATTTTTGAATATGGGTATCAAATGAAAGGCCTTAATGAGCACATTCCAAAATTATATAATTTGTCACTAAATTAAAAAAAGTTGATTTTTTTTAAAAAAAATTCTTTAATTTCCTCACAATCGAAGTGAAAAGCAGAGTGTATAACTCGTACATAAAACCTATTTTACCCTCGACTTGATGCGTTTTATGCACTTGTTGTACAATCTACTATCCGTAGTTTATAAACCTTGGTAGTTATATGCGAACTATGAGAAACATGGTCAATGTAATCCCGAGGTTCCTACATAAGTAGGTACTTAATGCGTCGGTCGAAGCCTGGTAAAACATCATTCTTTGTTGTCTTAGGGCTTGGGCTTAAGTACAGCTGAGGACTTTCTAAAGCCAGAGAATAAATGTATTTATACCCATCTCGATAGGGTCAAAAATTGTGCGACATTTGATTTGTGAATTTTTGCCGTATGTGACTGTTAAGATTTTGATGATACTTCAGGCAAGACACACGTACCCTTAAAACTTACCTAGTAGCGATATATTAGAAATTAGAAGCACAGTATCTTATCTTTTTTTTTAAAATCTAGATGAAAAGACAGGGGTTTTTGTCTTTTAGATATGCCAACCCCATCGTAACCTTATAGGTAAGTAATGCTACTTTTAAATGAGAAGTAGGTAGGTACCTACATATTCCAAAACCGTGAACAAGCGACAAAGTCTTTCAACATCTGATTGGTTTATGAACTGAATAAGATAATTATTTTTTTGTTGGAAAAGGAATATCTTATGTGTAGTTCTTTAACCGACTTAAAAAAAGGAGGTTCTCAGTTTGACCCGTATGTATACTTATATTATGTTTCTCCGCGATTAAGTCACGTTTGGCTAAGCCTAATACAGAGGGTACCTACACTAAAAATAAAAAAAAATAAAAAAATTGTTTAAAAAAACAAAAAACCGACTTCAAAAACCTACCTCTAAAAAGCAAGAAATAATATTCGTAATAATAAAAACACGTCTATTGAAGTCGGGTGGGGCTTTTAGAATAAAAAAAAAGGAATTGGACTCCAGCCCCACCCGACTTCGATAGACGTGTTTTTATTATTACGAATATTATTTCTTGCTTTTTAGAGGTAGGTTTTTGAAGTCGGTTTTTTTAAGTATAGCTTACATTCTGCCAATGTACAATGAAGTTGAATTAAACCTTTGTTAGGCAGGTAACAACGTGCTTTCTTTATTTTTTAAAAGAAAACTTTTTACGAGTCTTTAAAGTGAAACAAGGAAGTCGCCGTCATTACATTATTTAAGTATTTTTAAAAGGTTTAGGGGGCTTGTTTTACAACTTCATTTTTGCATAATTTATTCCATTATAAACTTTCTATGGACGCAAAGTTTTAGGAGTCTTTTTATGTCCATCAATTTATAAGTTATTTGATGTTTTGCGGTTATCATGTGGGGATCTTCGTGTGAGAAAGCATATTTTTACTAGGAACGTCCTTACAGAGTTTAAGAATATGCAAGAATTTAATTACAATTTTAATTGGTAGACAAAACTATTCGTAGTTGTTAGTGCCATAAGCTAAAAAAATTACAGAAGCTCTACACTTTAACCCTGTGTAACTATACATCTGCTATACAATCTTTATTAGTAAGGGGGCTATTATTTAGATCTTAAATTGTTTCTGGACCCAAAAGAGTAGCGTAACTAAAATAAATTTAGCTTTAAATTTCTGTTCATTAGAATAATGGTGCTCAACAACTGGCTTCCGAAGCGACGGTGTTCATCATGCTAGAAGATGTCAACGACGAGATCCCATTGTTCACGGAACGAGAACAAGAGACAGTGCTAGAAGGAGAACCTATCGGCACTAAGGTCACCCAAGTCAACGCGATAGACAAGGACGGCACGTTCCCGAACAACCAAGTAAGTTTTTATTTGGAAACTTTTTTACGTCACCTTTTAGGACGTCGCCTTTGAAATAAGAGTTCACGTAAATAGGGAAAATGATCGTTTCACAAAATGCAATAGGACACAGGATAGGTAATTCGAGGAGTAACAATGTTGAAAAATTACAACGAAGTTTAGATTTTAATCTTGTTTTAATATTTACCTAATTTAGCATCGCTGTGGTTTTGAACGATGTTGCGGGCAACAGCTAGTGATGTAAATAACAGTTTGTTTTATTGTTGCATTTTCATTATTTTTATAATTTACGTAATTTACCCATTTAGCTGTTGCAAATGTTACTCGCCTTGGGAAGATTTTAAAGGAAGCACCAGTTTATAATGATATTCTATTCCATTCTATTCCTTGCGGACTGTCTCCAGAAAATA
Organism: Agriphila straminella; assembly: GCA_950108535.1. Classification (NCBI taxonomy): domain Eukaryota; kingdom Metazoa; phylum Arthropoda; class Insecta; order Lepidoptera; family Crambidae; genus Agriphila; species Agriphila straminella. Next base: position 11,865,341 of record OX467308.1, read on the forward strand.
AAATGAAGATACTTTTCCTAGCTTAAAATAATAATGAGAATGATATTAATAAGTCTGATACCAAAAGCTAAAATTCCACCTGGATTCTTATTTTTTTTCTAGATAGAGCAAAGGTGAAAATATCCTGGATCTTGAGTATTTTATTTATTACTTTACCTAACTATTGAAGCTAGCACTAATATTTCCTATAGAGCTATATGGTGTAGGAAAATAAAGATTAAATAACGAAGCTTAAACAGGGTTATTAAATTTTGTAGATTAGAATTCATATAAAAAATTACGACGTGTTGGTTTTATTTAACCAAAACCGTACATCATCGGCCGATTTCAATAAACTATCCTCAGTAAAGCTAGGGTTTCCTAGGATAGCGGTGCCGTCATATTACGGCCGTAATATAGCGGCGTTGAATGTTGTCTATGTAAACAATACGGCGACACCGTAACGTCAGAAACCGCGCCGTATTGTTTACATAGACAACGTTCTACGCCGCTAAAGTACGGCCGTAATATGACGGCACCGTCATCCTAGGAAACCCTAGCTTAAGAGATAGGGCTTCCTAAAGAGTTACCTAGTAACATATCCATTTCCATAGTAGGCTTATCACTTACTGTAGATCTATGTAGATATAATATTATTGAAATCGACCGTAAGATTTTTTTTTTTTAGTTTATTTTTCAATACAAAAGAAAATTACAACAATTTTTTTTTTCCAATCGCAGCAAGAGAAACCGTAAAAGGTTTATGTATTGCTGCCATCACTCACTGACACATTGACAGATAAAAAGTTTTTAATTGTCTTTTACATTGTTCCGGGTTATCCAGGATTTCATCAAGTAAATCCTTTTGCAGCTCATTTAACAATGACGGTAACATAAATATCGAGCAACGTTTACCATATGTGTTATTGTATGAAGGCAGCACATACTTAGGTAAGTAAATCAGATTACGTAAATTACTATTTCTAATTCTTAATTTTAACAAAGAGCTGTTTTCTATTTCGTCGCAAATTACATACATTTTTATTTTATTGTATATATCTATTATTCTACAATGTTTGAATAAGTTACTATAATCATTTTTATATTTATTTTTGACTGAGTTAGGCACAATAGTTTTTAATAATCTAAGTTGCAATTTATATATATTTTCGATGTACGTTTTGTATGTCCTGCCATAACTACTGAGGCCATATCCTATTATCGAGTCAGCTAGTGCATTATACAGCATTCTCATAATATTGTATGGTAATTTGTACTTCAGTAATGAAAGTTTGGATAAAACAGCTCTTAGTTTTTTACAAACATATTCAACGTGTGGCTTCCAATTAAATTTATCATCTATTATTAGACCAAGGTACGTATGCTGTGACACAGATTCCAAATTGTTACAGTTACAATAATAGCGACTTGTCTCCCTTATTGTACTGCTGCGGTGATGCAGGCAGAGATGGGAGTGGGCCTGGATAGTTGGCTGGATCACAGATTTATTGTGGGAAGAGTGAATGTGGATATATTTAGTTTTATCATAATTTATGATTAAGCCAACATCGTGGGCCCATTTACAGAGAAGATCAAAGTTAATTTGCATTATGTTTTGTACAGTGTCTAAGTTCTTATCTGCCACCAGTAAACATGTATCGTCAGCAAATTGGTATACAGAGGCCTCCCTAAAGATATTACACATATCATTACAGTAAAAAAGATATTCGGTTGGACCGATAACCGAGCCTTGAGCTGTGCCTTCTTCGGTTGGCATAAATTGACTATGTACGTTACCTATCTTAACAGTAGTTTTCCGGTTAGTGTGATAGTTTTTAAGAAGATCCAAGAGAGGGCCCTGTATACCATTTTGCGAGAGCTTTGCGTACAGGGTGTTGAAATTCAAAGTATCGAAAGCTTTGCTAAAGTCAACAAATAATGCAATTACATGCTTTTTGTCATTTAAATAGGTATTGACTTCGTTTGTGAATTTACATAACAATTGGGAGGTATTTTTATTTTTTTGGAAACCATACTGTCGCTCGTGTATTATGTTATTCTCTATTATAATATAAGATGATTTTATGTATTTGATTGAATCAGGCGTCACTTGGCGGAAGTCCCAAACCATTTTGAAAAAAGAAATATATGTAGCTTACTTCCGCAAACAAATATGCAAGATGCACCGCCCGCCCGCCCGCAAAAATATGCAGCACACCACAAAATATAAGTGCACAATACCTGCATTTAGCAAGACAGCAACACACCTTGCACCTTCACCAATTACGTAACGCACGTAAACCAACACCGAATCGGTGTTGGTTTACGCACGATCTAACTTCTGAGGATGCTTCGGGTTGGGGCGAAACACGTGTAGAGTAGCCTAATTGGTGAAGGTGCAAGGTGTGTTGCTGTCTTGCTAAATGCAGGTATTGTGCACTTATATTTTGTGGTGTGCTGCATATTTTTGCGGGCGGGCGGGCGGTGCATCTTGCATATTTGTTTGCGGAAGTAAGCTACATATATTTCTTTTTTCAAAAAGATGATTTTATGTCAAGCTTGATGAAAATCAAGACGACATGAACTCTGTTCAAATTTTAGGGATAAATCTTACGGTGCTTAGTATTATTTTTATGATTGTTGAAATTCAGTTTTTTTCAGTTAATTGCTCTTGTAAAAAATCATTTTCTTGAGACAAAGATAAGTAATACAGATTTCGATAACATGCTTCGATTCACTACAAATTCATAATAAAAAATACCTACGATAGCTATTTATATTACTATAGTTAGAGCCTTAGAGTAAGACGCGTTTCTGTACCAGATTAGAGCCAAACATTTCTGACCAAATCTAAGAAAAAGCAATTTGTTTTCAAAGTAGCTCCGTAAATACGAAGATAGTAAAAAAGCAATTTTCTAAAGTGTCGCTTTCATAAATTAATTGAAAGTTCTTCCAGACTTTACAAAATATTTTCTTCATTTTTTGTGTTAATGTAGTAGCATTAATCGATTTTTTTTATGCTCAAGTGATTTTTTCAGTGCCATGCCGCATATTGTGTTAACAAAAATACAGTTTTGGCTTTGTTATTTTATTACCAATTAACTATATTCTATTCTAATCTATATTCTATCCTATTAATCAACTAGCGAGCTGTAAACCTCGCATTCTGCATAATTATCGAACCTGCTTACAAAACCAAGAATTGCGACCGAGGAGGAAAGTCGGACATATCTACATACGAAATGATTTCTGCCCAAGCTCGCGCTTCGCGTTCGCAAATAAGGTTATAAGTACTTAATTCACATCATAAAATTTTCTACTTATAGCTATTTATTTTGACCAAACAAAATATGTGCCTCGTGTGAAAAACCGATAAAGAATAGCCGCGTGGCCGAAAAAATGTTCACACGATGTGTATTTTTGTGGAAATATGCAACCTTTGCAATTTCATTTTGCGTATAATTTTCGTGAAAACGGGACAACAAAAATGCAATTCTCGCACATTGTGATTGCGCTTTGAATTGCCGCTCGATTCTGAATTATTAAATAGATTGCCTTCGTTTAGCATAGGACGCAGACAGTTTATTTTATAACAGCAGCAGAGCGTACCTCTACATAATAGGTATCTACTCCAAATGAAATGTTCGTAATTCTGTTTATCAACCGGTCACCTGAAACGATAATGATTTCAAATAAACTTCAGAAAAATACTAAAATGTGAATCTTAAAATCAAATTGTTAAGTTCATTTGCTTGATTTTCGTCTGCTAAATCTGCGAAATAATATTTTACGACTTCGAAATTTCTGTCTATCCTCGTTAGTAGAAAGCTAATTGGCTCAGAGTTATTGTTTGAAAGTTTCTGTTGGAGTTCGTAAGATTTGCGTTACTCAAAGTACTTGCTGAAACACACAGGTACAGGTAGGAACTTAGGTATCGGTCATACTCCGTCTATGATAGCAGAAACTTCCCAGCACTTACAGATGTGGAAAGGAACTTATTGGTGTAGGGGAGCTATCGAGCAACTACTCCGCTAAGTGTTTGCTTTGTAGGGGAGAAAATTATATTGGGCGTTGGGAATTGTTCAGATTCGACTAGAGATAATAGTACATTATGAGACAAGTTAGCTTAGGTTGCTCATTGCACACAAGGCTGTGGGTTGCAGCCCGAGCCGCAGGCGAGGGCGTAACTCAGCCGAGTGTGCAATAAGCAAGAGCTCACGAGTTTCATACGACGTTTTTCAACACATTTGCGAGGAAAAAACAAAGTAATTTATCACTCAGCAACAAATACCACAAAAACAAAATATGATAATTATGGGAAAAGGCGCGCGTGTTTTTTTTTGTTTTTTTTCACAAGCCCAACGCAAGAATATTTTGCGAACAAAGGGGTGAGAAGCATACAGCCTACTTCAAAATTATAATTTTAAGTGACAAATTGCAAATATTTTAATATTTTATAACAAAATATTGTAAATTATGAATAATTTGATAATAATATATATTTATTTGACTTAATTAAGGACTTACACATTTAATTATTAAAAAAAAGTATATGAATTTTCAGCAGCATAAAACCTCTTTGTTGTAAAAAAAATAACTGTATTACCCGGCTAAATTGGGAATGCTCTGTTTACTCGCATAGAACTTGCAGTAAGGTACTAATTTAACTTTGTAGGGTTATTTCTATTACGCACTAGTGTTTTATATATTATTGCACGCGTTTGTTATAGCTCGGTTTATGGCCCTAAAAGCGATGTATTAGGGCTCACTTTACGAGCAAGTGTGTTGAAAATATTATTATAGGAGTACTTAAGTACAATCCACTGATTGTCCTCTAGCCATCGTGTTTTTTTTATTATGTGTAAGGTGTAAGATAAAATAATTAGGAACATAATAAATTGTCTCTGTTATAGAGTGTCAGGATCGTCAACGCTGCAATATTTGTTGATAGATAAATCACAGAATAGGTTGATAGCCAACTCTGCGATATGATAATACCTACTTATCTACCTACAGTATCTTCATACAGTGGAAGAATACTAAAAATTAAATTATACACGACTAAAATTAGCATTCGTTAGGACGACGCTTTTAGTAAAATTTTACGTTCCTGGATAGAATCGTTCCTGCCCCTCTAGCCAAAGTAACATTTGCAAATTTTCGTTATCGCTTCGCTTTGGGATTTGACGTTTAAAATTCGATTGTTAACGAAACTTTATGTCAATCCCATACATGTTTCGAAAGCGAAGCGATAACGAAGATTTGCCAATGTTACTTTGGCTAGGCCCTCTGGATAGAATCGTTCCCATAAATTAACGACTAGCGTAAAATACTGGCTTTAAATTTTTTACTTTTCTGTAATGCCAAAATGCGGCGATCGTGAGTCGTGACTACGTACGTACTTCCGTTTTATTGCATGGAAAGCGAAGACAAGTGAATATTTATAGCTGTTTATAGTTCCGTTATTTGTTGAACTGTATTCTGAAATGACATTAAAATATAGCCCAATCGTTGTTGAGGGTGCTTCTACACGGTGGAAGTAGCCCGCGCAATTTGAGGACTTGCGCAGGTTACATGCACCGTGTAGAAGCACCCTGACTTTTATTATCCGAAATTTTAGGATTAAATAAGATGTGAGGAGCAGTAGCAACTGTGTTCACACAACTGTGAAAGTTGGGAAACAAGGACCAGCAGTTCAGTAGGGAAAATGCTAACAGCTACTGAGTTTAGACTTCAATGTAGTTAAACACTGACAATAAATGACTGATAAATAAGTAGTAGAATTAGCGCTAGATGTTTTTTTTTAATTTTACGGAAACAAAGTAGGACGAACTATGCATGGAATATACCGCTAAAGATCAGAAAGGAAAGATTGGTATTAGTAATATTAAGTAGTTTAATACTATATTTTGATCTAATGAATGTGTCAATTATTGTATGTAATCCAGCACCCTTGTATTATCTGATCTACTTAACTTAATATCACGTTTTGTGGCCTGTGCGTTATGTTTCCAAGGGTATGTAGGTACCTACATGTAATTTGGCGTACTTAACTGTAATATTATCTCTTAACTACCTACTCTGTAATTATTAAAATGTATGGAGGTTTGTACTATGTGGCAAATTTCGTATTCATAGTACACGCAATGTTAACACAACACATATACGGTTTCTCGTAAAAAAAATATGACAAAATGTTGAGACGGTGATTGTGATATTAATGTTTATCATAACATTGCACTTTGCAGTTACCTACATAACATTTCTTTGAACATAAAGATGTTACTGCGGTAATGTAATAGACACAGCTCGGAGAAAGGTTTTCAGTCCCTCTTCTCTTCGTAATACAAGGAACATAAATTTCATTAACCACGAAATAATATATGTAAGAGTAGTATTAAATTTCTTCCAAGAATAGAAAAGTCTTTGTAAATAGGTACATCATCACTTGGGTACTTTTGGTAGTCATAAACGTTGAGAACTTATATATTATTATTTTGTGGTTATAAATAGCGGGCAAAATGACTAATTAATATTTTCGGATTACGTAACTACAGTCACAATTGCAAATAAATAATTTAATTTATTTGCTCAACATTTATCAAATATTTAAGATACTTACCTTTCAAATGATAGCAAAGCTCTGTACTTATAGACAATTTTGGGTTTTGTGTGCATATGCTTACCTATGGAAATCGCAGGTTTGCGTTTCTACAGTACAAGGCGAGGCATTTATCTTCATTAACCGACTTCCAAAAAAGGAGGAGGTTCTATGTTCGTCTGTATATATATATATATTTTTTTGTGTATGTCCACCGATTACTCGAAGACGGCTGGACCGATTGAAATGATTCAAACGTTATCACATTAGGTACACTCCCAAGTTGGTCCCATTTTTCAAAATTTGGAAATCGGTTCAGTACTTTTCAAGTAATTTTGAAAAAAGCACGAAAATAGTATGATTTTGTGTGAATTACCTCGATGATTGGTCGTATTAATTCTTTGTTTATGAACTGAATAAGATAATTATTTTTTGTTGGAAGAGGGATATCTTAAGTGTAGTTTTTTAACCGACTTAAAAAAGGAGGTTCTCAGTTTGACCCGTATTTAAGTATGTTTCTCCGCGATTATCTTACGTTTGGCTGAGCGGATTTTTCTACATATATAATATACCTTACCTACAAGGTACCTACACTAAAAATAAAAAAATATTTTTAAAAAAAAAAAAAAAAAACAAAAACCGACTTCAAAAAACCTACCTCTAAAAAGCAAGAAATAATATTCGTAATAATAAAAATACGTCTATTGAAGTCGGGTGGGGCTTTTAGAATAAAAAAAAAGGAATTTGTACTCCAGCCCCACCCGACTTCAATAGACGTATTTTTATTATTACGAATATTATTTCTTGCTTTTTAGAGGTAGGTTTTTTGAAGTCGGTTTTTGTTTTTTTTTATCTTGATTTTTTTTCGACGGAGTGGGGTTAATGAAGTTCGCGCATGATTGTGCTCTTGTGAGCGACCGATAGCGCGCGCCCTTTACCGTCGCCCGCGTACCTAGGGTTACTAGATCTAATAATGATATTTCCTGACTTTTTCCCTGACTTTTCAGTAAATTTCCTGACATTTTGTCACCTACATCTACATTCTTCATTTGCAATCTCCACTTGATTTCAAGATATTTGCCTCGTAGGTACTGTAGGTACTTAAGGGTTTTTTATAAGAACTTATAATTTAAAGCTTTAAAGCCAGACTTTCTGCTAAATACCATTAAAGTAAAGCCACGCAAAGCTTCGGTTTACTTTATCAATGTTTTTGAGGACACTTCGTAAGCGGCGGGCGCTAAGATGTCGCAAAGTTATATGTAGGCTGACCTAGTTAAGTTATAGGATGGGTGGGTGGGTACCCAAGTCACTCGCCGAAACACTAGCTTTTCAGTACTCATTTGGGGTTCTTTTGGCTCCAAAACTTATTAAAAAAACACCTGAAAGTTTTGAAACAGCCCCTTTTCTTCCCTCCAATTTAACTTTACTTCTCATCGTGGCTACGGTGCTTTTGAAAGGTCCTGCAGCAGCACTTTTCATTTGTTGGCCAATTATTTGGCGGCCGCCCGCGACTTCTTCTAGGTGGAAAGTTTTTTGCTATCCCTTGGGAACAATACTTTTTTCGGGATGAGAGGTACTCTATGTCCTTCTCTGGACCTTTGACAACGTGTATGTAAAATTTCATGATGATCGGTTCAATAGTTAAGATGTGAAGGCGTAACAAACAAACAAACAAACGGACATTCGCATTTATAATAATATAAATATATTAGTAAGGATAAGGATTCTTAATTAAATAAGACTACTTTGTCCGGTAGAACATAAACGGTTACTATAAGCCGTTTTAATTACTTCCGCAGATGTTAGTAGATTCTGACCCCACTTATCTCCAGATAGGGATGCACTATAATCAAAATTTATTAGAAAGGACTCTCTCTGACCCAGTTAGAAAATGTAGATGAAAACTGAAATTGTACCAAAATGAAGCACAAATCTCGTATCACGTTTATTTCGTTAACTTAAAACTTCCCGAGGTACCACGTTTGTAAGTTATCTACGTTTCATTTTATTTTTCACTTAGTTAACTAGATGTTTTTTTTTTCTAGAAAATATACCCATTCGAGATGTTATCTTTTATCTAAGAAAACATCTGGGGCGTTATTGTCCAGTAGCATACTTTCACGACGTCAAAGAAAACAAAGCTTTATAGAAACTTATGAGATTAAGAATGAGTGCTTTAATATACCCCTTTTGTTTTCCATAGGCGGCTAGAAGCAGTTATTTTATTTACTTGGCGTGGTATTAGAAATACTTAATAGCTACCTTAAGCATTTATCTTATTTCCCGCGGGATCAAGAGCCAAAACGGTTCACGTTCACCGGCCTTATTGAAATGCAGTCTATGTATAGGTCGTGTCACATAGCTTCTTTCTTTGTACTTTGCTTCTGTTTTATTAAAAACTAGTAATAAATTAATGAATGTGGAGGCGGATTTATTATTTTTGAAACAAAAAAGGTAAAATGTGTTGTGGATTATATGCCGAACTTCAAGGGATGGTCAGGTCAAGTAAGAAGTAAATGGTAAAATAATATTTTTTCCAGATAACCTTCATTACTGCCATTTAACCGCCAATTGTTCCACTTTTGTACTGTCCTTGTATGTATTTATTATGGTGAACAATAAAGTATTTATTTATTCATTCGTTACTACAGTTGTCGCTATTTGTTTGATATACCTACATTAGACGGCAAACAATAATTCCTTTACCATTGTGTTCACGTGACTTGACTACCTCCTGAAGTCCTGGCACATAGTTTTATATCACCTTATAAATAAATAAATAAATAAATATTTGACAACATCACATACATTGCTCCGATTCCAAAGTAAGTAGCTAAAGCACTTGTGTTATGGAAATCAGAGACAACGGTGGTATCACAAAGACCCAGACCTGAGTCAATATAGAAAAGTTCATTTTCTACATTGACCCAGCCGGGGATCGAACCCGGGACCTCAGAGATGGCGACACCTTGAAAACCGGCGTGCAAACCACTCGACCGCGGAGGTCGTCAAATAATAATAATAATATTCTGTCTGACATTAAAAAAGACCAACGCAGCAACGACACACTGCATATCACTTAATTTCTTTACCCCTGTAAACTCTGGACGCTTATTTACTTCAGAATTCCATCACCAGTCGCTCTACTCGTATGAATTTATTCTAAAATCTGATTAATTTGTTCTAACACTTGTGATTTTGTTTTAAAACTGGTGAATTTGTTCAGGTGTACTACTACATCGTGGACTCCCCACGCAACGAGGGGAAGGACTTCTTCGAGATCAGCATGCAGACCGGCGAGATCTTCACGAAGGTGGTGTTCGACAGGGAGAAGCAGGGAGCCTACGCGCTGGAGGTGGAGGCGAGGGATGGAGCCCCATCAGCGAGGCCGAATTCTGACAACCAGCCCAATTCAGGTAAGATTAACTTAAGGGGATACATAAAAAAATTACACTTTTTGATGTAATGTCATAGACCGCGGAAAGATCATAGAGATCTGAAATTAAGATATATATTTCTTTATTTACTTATATCTTTCTCCAGACACGTATAGATCCAGAAACATGATTCAGTGATTTTGGCTCGATACATTTTAATTTCGAAAATACCTCTTAAAAATTCTTAAAGTCGAAATTATTTAGAAACAACATTAGGTATTCAAGTCTTCACTGCTTTAAATAATGTATATCATCAATATTCAGAATCGTGTAGAAGTATTTCTCTTTAATACTTAACTATATTTATTTACTACGAATTGATTTTGTGATTTTTGCGCCAAATCTGCCGAATCGGTCTTGCTCATTGCTATCGCTTTACGCTTTATTGTTGACATAGCGATTTAAAGTGTTTTTTTAAAGAAACCCAAAATTGCCAATCAGAAAACATGATGAACCTTCTTGATCATGAAAGCTATATACAACGGTACTAGCTAAACTATAAAACACAACCAGCTAATAAAAGGACATTTTGGCAATGAAGTCACTCGGTTCGTTTGATCCAATCCCACATAACGTTGATTTTCGATTACATCCAATACAAATCATGCGTACCGTAATTTTGTAGTCCGGATTATCAAAGGATGAAACCTAACAAGCGCTCTTTTACAAACAAACGGTGGCCGTATTGGTCGATATCCTCAGATCTAATGTAATACAATTGAGCGGTACAAAATCAGGCCGTAATTATGATTAATGTCTATTGGATTTTGAACCTTATGAACAGTTGTTGATATTGACTATCGTGGTTTTAGTAGTTCAATTCGCTATTTGTCTTTAAACTATTGGTATCCGCTAGAGGTGGGATGTGAAAAATTCGCTTCAATCGCTTCTGGCGTGTTTGCGAGCAATGTTTCCAAGCAAATATCTGTTGATGAAGCCGGCATTTGTTTCGTGATTGAATATCTGTGGCTGACCTAAAAACTTCTGCGGGCTGGCTTTAGGTTTTCGTGAAACAAGTAAGCTAATACGAGGGTTTCGTTGAAGTTCTTCAAACTTTGGACGATTCATGAATGTAGATCTACACGGGGCGGTCTTTAATTTATTATGAAGTTTGGGCGGGACAATTTCTCGAACAAGTTATAGCCGCGTAGAAAAAGTTACCATATACTATAAATCTTTGATGAAACCACATTTATTTCTCAGAATTCTCCGTGCCCTCCGAACCACTACTGTCGGTTGTAACAATCTCTCAAAAAAAAACCAATAAACGTACTCGTGGCAGTCATGTTTTTCGAGTAGAAATCCATGTTTTCCTTTACCATGAAAGGTCGTTTACCGAAATTTCCGGCCAGTTACATTCGTTTTACCAATAATGACGTAGCTTCCTGCCATCACTCACGAGCCAGCCCCTTTCAAAGCTTATTGAGTAGGTAAGGTATATATATACTACTACTGCGCTAGAATATTATAATTTATAAGACCTATATCTTTATACCTTTTACGTACTCACAATACCAATTCTGTGCCTGCGCTGTTTTTTCTGAACGAGTAATTTGATGTAGACCGTTGGAAAAGATTAAAGTCCAAAAAAGCCAATGACCCGTTCAATTACGTTAGAAGACGTTGGGTCTTGGGACCCAGCCTTCTCTTCAGTTTCAGGCTAATCACTAACATGACCCGCATTCAAATTACTTTGTTCTATGTATGGCATCTGAGCGATCTTGTAGGGCAGTCAATAGAAATACCTAATTATCGCCCTTCTGATCTGGACATATTTGTTTCACAGTATGTTTTTCAGATATGGCGTCTGAAAGATCTTGTAGAGCTACCAACCGAAATACTCCGAATTATTTCTGAGAAGTATTGCCTTTCCGATTTGGACATATTTGTTTCACGGTATGTTTTTCAGATGTCCAGGGTAGATTCGATCGTTACGTGCGACACTATAAATTGTGTTTTCGGCCTCTAGGTAAGGATAGCAACGCCTCGCCGTATCGCGTCATCGTAAATCAAGCTGAGGAATAATCAGCCGCCTGGAGCCGTAATCCGGTACAGCTACTCGTCCCTATATCTGTCTCGCGTGCACAATAGCAAATTTCCCCGCCCTATTTAATACATTCCGCATCAGTGTGCTTGTATAATTTGGACACAGATATAATTCATACGCGGCACAATAAAACGTTCGAACTGAGTACATCCCGGCCGTAAATTTATATTATCGCTGCTTTGCTTACGTGCCGGAAATACAAACACCATCCTGGGGACCGATATTTACTTCAGGTAACTATTAAATCAAACAAGATCGATCAGTCTGTGTATTATATCAAAACAATATGTATTTTGGGTGGGACGTGGAATCGGTTCAATCTGTAACTTGTGGAATGGTGGTCGTTTGTGATAAAATGGGTGAATGTGAAATTTGTGGCAATAAGTATTGTGAATATAAGCCACGTAGCGCCCGTGAGCATATTGCAAGCCGCAGCGGGTCTGCACCGGCGCGGCGCGCATACTGATCAGCGGCGGGTGGCGCCGTTGCTCAAATGCCATGTGCCATGCCGACTTCGCAATATTTGCCACCAATTATGTTCGACACATTTGCACTAGGTACTTTGATAAATTGGGTTTCCATATGCTACTCACAATTCGCTTTATTTTTCTCTATTATTGTATCTGTAGAAACTAAAATAAATTACCTACATAATAAGTGTCAAGTAAAATTTTACAAAAAAAATTGCAGGGTGCTGAAAAATAATAATAAATGTTTGTGTAGGCTTTCATTAAAACTAGTGGGTACGGGGCTTCCACAAACTGTCAAATTTCTTTAATCGTTTTTAAACTTTAAGTCGAGTAGTTTAAAGATCAAAATTCATTGTAGATTTTTGACAGTTTTGTATAGCTTGATGCTGCTGACTGTACCTAATATAATGTTTCATAAATGACCTCGTGCTGTTCGAGAGGTAATTGTACGAGCATCGTACCTAACTACGGTACCTTACATATATAATAGCTAATGAGTTGCTTCTGGGAATGGTTTAACTAAAATAACGGTCGGTATGAATAGAAATTTAACCGTTTACGTAATTAAGTTGAAATTAAATTGCGGGCAAACAAAGCTAAGTATCCCAGCGGGGCAGGAAGTTTGAACAGCCGACTGTCCCGGCTTCGAAGCCGCGTTAAGATGGCGCTCGTTTCAATACGATAGGTAGGGCTAGTAGGGTTGCCAACTTTTTTTGGATCAATTATAGTAGTTTCAAGATTTTTAGTATAGAAATATAGTAGATGGCGAAAAATCCAAAAAATATAGTAGGTTGCCGTTTTGTATGGAGGATTTTAAAAAAGTAGCATTTTTCATACTTATGTGTACTAACATTTTCATAATTTACTCAACAATCATAAAGACAAGTGTTTAATCACAAAAAAATATGCAATTACTTATGTGCATAAGTAAAAAGTATTTTTTTGATGCTTTTGTTTAATTTTTTCACTTGAAAAAATATAGTAGATTTGCCTAATATATATTAAAAAAAATATATAGTAGGCGAGCCCTCAATATAGTAGGATACTATATTATATAGTTGACAACCCTAGGCTAGAGCTGCCAACTACCATCCGTTGGGCTATCCCTGTATTTGTCTTAGTTCGGAGCGTCACGTACCAAAAGCGTCCGAGGAGCGTCTACACGCTAAACTTAAAAAAATATAAGTATTAATATTTTTCTAAATGATGTCCGAAAAAACTAGTTTTTATCAAATAAATAAATAAATTTCCGGGTCTTGAAGTTTTTATTCGGCGTCCGCTTAAGTGATGGCAGCCCTAGGAGGAAACGTGGAGGTTGGGTGATGTTATCTTCATACCAAGTTAGGGACCGCACGGAAGTCACTCTAAACTCTAATTAAAATTTATATAATTTAACTATACTATCTCTGACTCCTATGTATCAGTTCTGCAGTGCCATAAAAATAAGAAGGCTATTTTAAAACCTCATTGCATACACACCTATAAGGAATTTCATCGTGTGTGGAATTGCTAATTAAGGAATCACGAAACTACAAGACGTATTAACAGTCTTGAATCAGGTATGCGTAAACATACTAGGTATCTATCTGCTATCTATAATAGATTGATCCAAATCTTATTGACGTGATTGTGTTGGTTAATCGCTCTATGACGTTGTCGTGTTATGATATACGATACGAGTAAATAGACTGCTTGGAGGCATAGATTAACAGCTACTTAATAGTTAAAGTACATACAAGGTTAATCAATAGTTGTTATACACTCTGCAAGGATTTAGTTATATTTATCACTTTATATTTGAACATTGACATCAGAATATAAGGCTCCTTTACGTGTCTCTAAATACTAACATAAAATAATATTTTATTCAAAACATTTAGAACTTTTGCTTAAAGTACTTACAAGGTGTAAGACTACATTAAACTTTTGTTTTCTTCTAAAACATATTAAAAATCTTTAACATGTTACTTTTTAGAGTTCATTCCTACTTTGTTCGTTAGTTGAAAAAATAAAGCTAATTTATTAAACATTTTACTTTTACCAATTGATTTTTCGTAAAAACTTTAGTTCGCATGTTAAGATTATACTTAATTTGAATATTTTGTCGTGATTGTTTCAACCAGTTGTTTTGTAGTTATGTTGAATCACGAAACTCCAGTTTGATACACATTTTGCGATGAATCATCTTGAAATAATTATTCGAAATTATAGCAAGGCTTCTAAAATTCCATAATACGTTTAGGAAATGATAAATTGGTTTAAAAAACATTTCCAGTTTCTTTTATAAAAATATTTTATCGAATTATCCAATATCGTTTGAAATACAGATGGTTTTGAACGAAAATTTTGTATTAGTTGTTTTTGTTAACGTGTATTTTATCCCGGTTCACCAAAACTACTCATAGTTGAATTCTTTGAATACCTACATTGAAATGGGTTTACTAAATTTGAATTAACATTTAACATGACGTTACACGTTCAATTACTTGGTTCGATCGGTCGGTAACAAATCGTGTGTTTCGAACGTTTAGCTTTCATTTTCAGCGGGCCGCGTAGTTCCCAACTGCCAATTTTGTACGGAGTCCCAGTTTGCGTTTGCTGTCACTAACAGTCACTTATGTTTCTTCGTGGTATTTCATAAGTCGAACGCTTGTCGGCACATAGTTTCAGTCAGTATTGTATATTGTATTTCGGAACTACGTACCCGTCAGCTAAGAGTATTCCCGATATTCGCGATATACTTTTCCTAGTGGAAATAGTGAGTCTTCTACACCGTCAATTTTTAAATATTTATATCTACAAATGAAATGGGGATTTCAGACCACGTGAATGAACAAGTTTTAACCACGAAATCTCGAAAAAAAATCAGCTGCTCCATAGATAAGTACAACATCGACTCGACTTTAGGTAATGTATGGAACAGCTTTTTTTTTCAAGATTTCGTAGTAGGCCCTTTAGTAAAAGTTGTTCATTCACGTGGTCTGAAATACCCATTTCATTTTTAGATATACTTAAAAATTATTTGTGTATATGGAAATGGTACAATGGCAGTTAGAAAATATTTAATATGCCTATACGTTTATAAGTCAGTATGGGAGTATTTTCATACTCTTACCTCTTCTATCAGCACTGAGGATCTTCATTTCACTCATCATTGGAATTTAAGTGCGATTTCTCTTTCTGTTATTTCTTGTCTCACAGACGACAAAATAACCTGATAATCCTGATAGATGCATTAAAGAAATATATTATTATACTTATTGAAATTGCATCAAATTTGGATGGAATATTCAGTTCTGTGTTATGGTAATGTTTCGTTAAGGTCTCGCATGAAATCCTGTGGAGATCCATTAGGATGTATTCCACGCATGAATACGCTCCTACCATTTAGGTACTGGTTTGCTATGCATCTCACGGTGGTGCCGTTTCGATTGCGTATTCAATGATAATATTTAATATTTCTCCATCTCTCTATACCATCCATCACGCCAAATAAAAAAAAACAGAAAGCCAAAATACCGATCTGTGATGGGATTTTGGCTAGATGAATTTTGTTATTAAAGAAATATTCAAAACATTTTTTTGGTCAAAACTTTTTCGGTACTTATCTGTGAAGATTTACGTAGTACTTAGGTAGTAAATAAATAACAAGTTCATTGTGTCTAAGATTTTTCATAGGACTAATTCGATGATTTCGTGAAATTGTAATAAAGTAAGTACCTAGGTATGTTAATATAAGTATGTACGCAAAGTTTTTCAAGATTGTGCAAAGTAATGACGATTGCTTACAGTTACAATCAGATCTAGAGCGTTTAACAGAATATTGTTCATCCAATCAACTGTTTCTGAATTTGGACAAATGCTCCGTAATCTCGTACACACGCAAAAAGAACCCTATTAACTTTGATTATAAAATTAACAATTTATCACTTGGCCGGGTCACATCAATTCGTGACTTGGGTATTATAATGGACTCTGGTTTATCTTTTAACTTACACATTGATTATATAGTTAACAAAGCATTCCGACAATTAGGTTTCATTCTAAGGGTTTCAAAACCTTTTAAGCAATCGCATACCCTTAAACTATTATATTTCAGTTTTGTCCGATCACTTCTTGATTTTGCCTGCATTATATGGAGCCCAAATTATGCTTGCCATGTTGCCCGTATAGAAAAAGTTCAAAAAAAGTTCGTCAAATCTCTCGATTACCGTGGAAATCATGAATACATATCCTATGAAGATTCACTCAACCATCACGCAATGACTACTCTTGCTAACCGTCGAGTCATGTTTGATCAAGTCTTTCTTTATAAAATTTTAAATAATTTGGTTGACTCCCCTCACATTTTAGAAAAAATTAACCTAAGAGTACCCAGACCTGGCTCGCGCCTACAAAAACTATTTGTTGTCCCTTCGTACTCAGCTGTATATACCAGAAATAACTTTTTTCGACGTAGTGTTGAAACTTATAACAAAAAGTTCAATGATATAGATATCTTTTGCAATAGCCTAACTGTCTATAGAAAGTTATTGCATAATAAGTTGTCAATAGCACTTTGATTATTAATAGTAACTTGATGATTTATTGTACATTTTCTAAAGCACTAGACTGTGTATGTTTATGTTAGTACTTACTTACTTCCATAACACTAAACTCTGTGTAATTTTATATTCTTTATGGATCTATAGGTCTATAAGAAACTCATATTTTTTGTATGCAATACCAATGTATAAGACTGTTTGTATCCTAAATAAAATAAAATAAAATAAAATAAAATTATTGGGTCCCCACCTATAAAATTGGCGATTTTTTTCTCACAAATAGAGAACCTCGCCACTACTATGATTTAAAATATTCATCAATTGCTTCATATTATATCGAATAATGACCATCATAGACATTAATAGTAAAAAAAATCCTTATAACTTATAGTTTTCTAAACATAAAAAAATACCTTAAAATGACTGGCATGAATAACGCATACCTTCTTTAAATTCTCCATACAAAACGCCGATTTCATAGGTGGGGACCTAATATTTACCCTTTTATAAAAAAAAAGTAAAATCGTGATTCTAAACGTAAAATTCTGTCCAAATTATACACCATCATTTTTATTATCGACGAATGCTCTCATGAATTATTCAAGAAATTATATAACGTGGGACGCAGCGTCAAGCGAAAAACAATGAATCCAATAATGATGAAAGGGCTACGTCATCGCGCTATGGCGGGATTCTGTGCTACGAGCGCTACGGGCGCCACGCGCTACGCCGCCGCCGCGCGCCGCCCGCCCGCCGCCCGCCCGCCGCCGAGACGAGATGGCGGCGGCGGGCGGCGCGACGCGACGCGAGATTTCGCGACAATTTTATTACAACGAACGTTCTGTCCTATGGGGCTCTGTGGTTTGTTCGAAGTACGCTTTTCCCCGTCCCTCGGTGGCACTCATCGTTTATTACGACTTTTTTAATTTGACTGCCTCTTGTAGATTTCTTATTGGACTTTTTGTGCTTATTCTTGTTCTGAATTCCATATCCTCCGACAAAACGATACAGCAGTTAACTGTATTCTTCTATAAAGCTTTTATACATAGAGTAAAAAATAAAACTATTGTCATAAAACCGTTTTTATGATAACAATAACGATTTTATGTCTGAATATTATAAACTATTTTGATCAGTGATAATCTGCGTGGTAATAATAGTTTATTTCTAAAACCGCGTTCCATTTTAATAAGGGGTAAGAAATTATACTCAAAGATACCGATCGTGTTCAGTCTTGGTTTTTTTTATCTTTGATCGTTCCGAATTTATGGGTAGTCTGAAAGCCTGGGGACGGCAAATTTGGGAGGTGGATTTGGGAGAGAGTAAAGGAAATATGTTAATCCCCTTGGAGGGTGGGTGGTCAAGAGTTAGCGGTTTCATCTCGTTCCGATCCTTGGATTGTGGAGACCTGACTATAATTTATAGTCCACATATTGTAAAAACTATGTAGTTTTAACATGAGGTCGGGAATATCTTGAAAATTTTGAAAAGGAGGGTCATTTTCAAGACGCCGAAATTTAAAATGCAATTAGTAAATACATGTTACTGACACGTCAGTAATTTATCTCTAAGTTAAAACACTTCCTTGTGGATAAGATTCGCAGAAGAGAACTTATAAACTTTGAAAAATCTTCGCTTTTATACCTGGCAGTCTCGTCGTTGCATAACATTGCATTGGTAATGTGGCACGAAATATATACCTTTACAAGCAGTCGTACATTAGTTGGTATCTTATTAATAACAAAGAAGCGCCAAGTTGGCTGCCAAAGGAGTTTAAAATAGCTTAGAAATGCTCAAAGTAATTTTCACGTAGGTACAGTCGACGGTAGATCAAACTATACATGTTGACCTTGAGACCGTCTTTATGCCGTACGTAATAAAAGCTGCTTTGGTAGTTCAACTGTTTAACTTACCGTGCTGTCGTGTGTTCTTGCTGATTATGTGTATACGAAGTGGAAGGAAATTTCGATTGAATCACATTCACTTTGCTAATGCATAAAGGCAATGCAGTCAACAACTTCAAACAAATGTTCTTCTAAAACTCGTCTCTTAGAGTTTTCACGAGATACCTATTATAAGTTTTGTTCCTGCGTCTTCCTCAATTGAAGTTCTCGTGAATACATATAATACAAGCGGTTCAAACAAAGGCGGAAAGGTATATAAACCTACAAAACGATCTTCTGTTCAAGACGTATTATCTAGGTGGTGCAATGTTGCTTCGAGTCGTCTATTTCAACTATTTCCAATTACTTGGGCTTAGGGTGGCGCGACGTCGCCAAGTGACAAAGCAATATTCCGGCTGGGAACTTGGTGGCCTACATTTAACGTGGCGCCCCCTAGAATTTCTGATGAGCGCTGACTGCAGGCCAGATTACCGTCACGACACTAAATACTGCTGTTTGCTAAACAATGCCCCGTTATTACTAGCAGATTAAAGCGGATTTTTAATCCCTTTCGTGATTTCTGATTTGCATCGTACGATCTATCTAGCCGCCACGACATTGTTGGGGTTTCTTTGTGTTGAATACTTGTTATCAAGACGTCTGGTTGTTTAGGAGGGTTTGATAGTGTAGAAACTTTCGTTGATTTGAATTATGTTTCATTTATTTTCACCAACGTTCAAAACACTGTATCTGTATCTTATTTCTATTAACTAATACCCTGTTTTACTTATAAATTAATTACAAATCCGATTTGATGAGATGATCTAATTAACAGGCCGAACAAGATTTAATTTAATAAGTGAAAACCGGTTTCCACTTTACTCGGATTTAAATCCCTACATTCGCGGACTAATTATTGTTTCTAATTAATACGTCTGGTGAAATTTTACGGAAATCTAAAGGGATAACAATTCCTTTAAATTTTGTTAAAGCGACTGGTGTTTAATTATTTCATTATGGAAATGGCAGAAGAATGTGCAGTTAAAATATTTGGTTTAAGCTTTGCAAAACTGCGATAAAAATGAGTTTTTAATTTAAAATAGGTGGAATTTTTTGCAGTTCCAACTGCGGTGCTTTGTAACACAAAATTGAGGATAAAAACTCAAACAGGAAAATTTTTTTCGAAAATTTAACGCATGTAAATAGCGCCTTATGATGCCATTTTAAATACTTACTCTTAAACCGGTTGATGGCAGTGATGCGAAGGAATGTAAAATATGCATAAGTAATTTGAAGTTTACGAAACTTGTACGTAACTCATTTGAAGAATTAACATGAGAATCACCAATTTCACAAGATTCTGTGCATCGGCGTCTAATTGCCTTTTCAATATTGTTAACATATAGCTATAGCTGCCAAGATATAGTGTTTGAGTACATTTTTAATTACCTATCATAATATTATTTTAGTGTTTTAATTTTAAAGATACATTAAAGCACATTGATCAAAAGAATTAATTTTTAAGCAAAAATATTTATTTAGCTACCTACTGTCTTGTTACGATACGATATGATTTCCAACTGTATTTTGTATTAGAATATTTTATGAGCCGGATCTTATAATTTAAATTCAATGTCAATAGTATGAAATGGCAATCGAGGCGGAATTAATGTCGCATCTTTAAATAATGCTATTTATAATATTACGTCGCTTGTAACAGAAATTTTCCTCGTCATTACGACAGCTATTCAAGAGACGAATCTTGGTAATTTGAAAGCTTTCTGAGACCGATCTGGTACCGCGGGGAGAGAGGGGAAGAAGTAGGTACTGCTACATCGTCAAAGCGACGCAAGGTTTTAAGAACCCATAAGCTTCAGAATTCACTTGAGTCGGCAGACATAAAAAAATCGGAAACATGCAAGTGTTCACCAATTTGCATTTAAGTATACATTAACATACAGCTTTCACCGGTTTTTGATAGTATTTTCTTGCTTAAGAGGAAACACCACGGTCAAGAGATTTGAAAAATTTCTATAGAAAGTTGACAAAATCAACGATTCGTAGTCCCCTGTTTCCTCCTCCAAAATTAAATCGATTTCAATGATTTTTTCATCAAAAAATTAAGAAAAGCTTTGGCTGTGTTGCTATGTTTGCTTTTATTTATTTAATTTCGTCATACTTGATTACTGGATGTCTAAATAATGTTTTTTTTTTAGTTTTTGGGAACACAGCCAAATCCATTCTTTAAATATTAATGAAAAAAGTATTTAAATCGGACTAGTTTTGGAGGAGGAAACAGGGGACTACAAAACGTTGATTTTGTCAACTTTCTATAGGATTTTTTTAATTCTGACCGACCGTGGTGTTTCCTCTTAAAAGAAAGATATTACATTGTAGCAGTTACTTTAATTAAAACATCCCGTCATTAGACGGGCAACGGCTCTCCGCCATCTCACCAACGACCGTTCAATAAGAGGGTCTAATTAAAACACTAATAATTAATTCGTAACACCGGTGCTAAACACCAAATTGGTCTGTTCCTCGTTATGACAGCACATTTATTGCCGTCATTTTTTTTATCAATTGACAGAATATTATTTTTCTTTGACGTCCGGTAGAGATATAATTATGTAGAATAGAAGGTGAAAAGATTTATGAATATCATCCGTGAAAACGCACCCTTGAAATAGTTGAAACGGGCTTTTAAGGGTGCTTACCTTACGCGTTGGGTATTCGATCGCTTCTGCTTCATTAGATAGTAACTGCTTCCTTCCGTGCTATCGTCTAGTTATTATCAGTTTATTGTCGATGCGGCTGAAGGAGACCGTATCTGAAGCGGGCGTGGCTTCGTGAGTAATGGAACTTTGAGCTCGCATGAAGAGGGTCCACTTATGTCACGAGGAATGGTATGATTGATAATGTTCCACGGGTAAAAACACTGCTCCATTGTATGATTATACCTAATGGCCACTAATCTATGGCGCAGCTAGGTAGAATCGCAGAGGCGCTGTAGACGTCTTATTCATTATGCTTTTATCTTGTATGTACAGGACCATTTATTAAGTTTCCTTTCATAAATAATAACGTGCTTATCATATTTGTAGACACGGATTATTGAAATACGAGTAAGTACTTCTGACTTTTGTAAAGGAACGAGCCAATAAGTAACATGCGTAGTAAATTCATTTTGCTATCTCTTTTATCATAAAATAATATGCTTGTGTAATCATAATGAATGGTTACTACATATTACTAGTTGCTTCAAGAAACAAGCAAAAGTTGGTGGACTTATAAATTGTTCGTTGTCCTGTAGTTCATGTTTTTGTTCGAGCGTGCTCTTGTATTTGTGTGTATGTATAAGGAGGGCACAATCGTCGTCCCTTCGGGTAAATTAGCTAATGTTTAAAGTTTTCGAGGCTCAGTTAATTACGAGGAGACCGATGAACGAGGAGCTCGGAGCTAATTGCTCGTGTAGGCGGAAAAAATCAATCCTAGTCAACTCCACTTGTTCAATATTGTTCTCGGTTTCGTCAACAACTCGTGGACTCATAGGATGTTTCAAGTTTGTTTGGATATCCTTCAAATAAACTCGATCGACCTTTTTATCGTTTGAAAATTGAGCTTCTCGAATTGGTTTCACATTCATAGAACTGTTCGATTGGCGCGAATGTGTTAGCTTTTTTTATTATATTTTGGAACTTTTATATTCAATAACCCTACCTGCTATTCACGTTTCTGGAAGTAGATTTTTAGAAGTTAATCCTAATTAAAATGTTGGAAAACCTAAAATGGTTCTAACTTGTTTATTGATAGGCGAAAATGATATCTACTACATGCTATTATGGACGATTTTCTTTAGTTCAAAATTGCAGTAATTTCTGAGAAGGTTTCCAAATTAGCTACCAGAACCGTTAAAACAGCATTCTTTCATTAGTATTCATTCGGGCAAATTCTTTGATTTATGAAACTTACTGCTTCGCCAGCATGTTTTTATGTCCAATAACGGTCGAAGATCTCGCCTCGATAATATTTTTACGAAGCCAGGAAGGGTGAGTCAAGTTATAAAATTGTTGAAAGTAAAATTAAGGGATTGTTTAAATTCTTAGCGTTGAAAGTGGAGTGGAAGTGCTTGAAGTTTTGCTGGGAAATTATGAAGTCGCATCGTGGTGTCGCGTCGGGAATACTAATTAGTTGGATTGTTCACTGCTACTTTGTTCATCTTTTTGGTTGGTTAGCGCAGATAAATAAATAAATATAAACTTAATAGTAATCCAACTAGTTAATTAGTCAATCTTGTTCCTAGAAAGTAGGAATGTGGTTTGGTTTTAAAACATGATTAAACCGAATACATGGAACACAATATCTGTCATTGTTCTGTCATAGACTATTAAGGCCTTAAGGTGGGTCAATCCGAGCGGGTCAATCCGTGATGGAGTGAAATCGAACGTAACTCTACTCACTTTGGGTTCAAATCAGTGCGCGTTCCAACGCGGCGATTGCGTTGAGAACTTGCACCGAATTCTCAATTTTTACATGTTTTTATTACTTTTCTTCGCTTTCAAGTTAGTTAAAAAATCATAATAATAATCAAACTCATAGTCTCTGCCTACCCCCATGGGAAACAGGCGTGAGTATATGTATGTAAAAAAATCTGTTTAATTAAGATTGAAGGTATTAACATCGCCGATTTTTATGGTTGGTTTTAACATAAACGAATGTTCTGTTTCCGAGAAATTTTGCAAACAAGACCAGAAACAGGGTCCACGGAATATTTTTCTTACATCATAGGTGGTAACATTTTTATAAATGCTTTCAATTAAATCTATTGTGTATTATTTCAAGTATATTATATATTTTTTCCATTATAGCTTCACGCGCGTAATCTTTAAATAATTTGAATTGAATATTGGGATTTGACCCACCTTAAGGTCTTAATATAGCGGCTCTGAGTTTCGCAATGTAGTTCGCACCAATATGAATCAGCCTTCATAGGTAAAACAGTTGTAATATTATCGAGTACAATCAGTTTCATGACATTATTTTACCAAACTTTGTTATGTACAAGATACGTGCGTGAGTTAATTGCGAATAATGAACGTTAATTAAAATAAACATTCTGTTCTAACACTCGACAAAACATGACTAATCTTTGTACAACTTTAAAGGTATCTTAATCTTCAAAGCGTTTGGAATTAAACCTGCGAAGAATGTTTGCGCCTGTGAAATTGTTCATTTATTTATCTGACTCGTAAAATTGTACCAAACGCTTCTCTCTCAAGGAGAGATTCCAGTTAATTTTGTCAGAATTCAGTGTTCTCGGAAGTTGCTGGAATATGCTGTATATTTGAAACTCATATAAAATCTTATTCTGTTGGACTACTGACTTATAAATTAAAGCTTTAGTATAATATATCAAGTGCAGAACTAACCACTTCAGTTGTAATATTTCTGCAAAAGACGTAGGTACGCAACGCAAAACCTATTAAAATTGTTAAGATCACTCAACAGTATATCTCAATAAAATACCAAATAATTAAATCTGCTATACTATTGTTGAGCATGTTCGGAAATAAGGTGTTTCAATAGTGTTGCAAAACAATTTGAAATAGACCTTTTCAACACTTCCTCAAGTAAGCTTAAGCGAATGTTAAGTGATAGTTATTTTTCTAACAAATAATTTGTAAAACTTTAGTGGGTAGCTACTTGTTTATGCTTTAACTACTGTACTGGATGTAATACTTAGGTACCTAAAATTCTTAATATAACGTAGGCTACATTTTGTAATATTAATATTTGGCTATTTGTGGAATTGTGGAAGCTTGTAATTGACCTTCGATATTTATTTAAGTTAACCACTTTCTTCTCAACCTAGCTGTTAGCTTCCCGAAGATTGTATAAATAAATAAATAAAAATAAAATAAAATAAAACTGACTTTCAAGTAATCCCAGCTCACGTCCTGCACGAGTCATAACAGAAGCAGTTCGTTTATACGAGATACAGCCTTTATGCTTCATGATGACTAATGCCACGAATATGGTCGTATGCTTGTGTTTATGTGCTTCTCTCTCGCCTGATATTGGCTCGTTTTAAGATTTCGTGACGTGTTTACGTGGGCACTGCCAAAGTAGATTTATTCTTTATTCGTCCGTCCATAATGTTCCAGATTTTTGTTACTCTATATTCATCACACGTTACCTTATTGAATCTATAGCGTGCTCGTTTGCATGTTTTGTTACAAAGATATGTAATGTTATTTAATCATACCCATTTCGTTAGTGTCGAAAATAATAAAAAATGTTTAGCCGACTGCTGAAACCTGCTTTATACTCGTATAATAAACTGTTCTACAGATAAACGAAAAATAATTTAAGTAGAGTTTTCACGCCCATATTGTGTGTGCAAAACAAAAAGAGTAGAGCGGCAACCATTTCCTTAATCGGTTTCCACAAAATGGCCTTCCACGCCGTAACCGAAATATTACCGAATTATTCGTGAATAAATGGTAGCAGCAGGCCAGACACGGCCACTCCTAAGATCGAATACTAGTAGCTCTTCTGGGAATAATTTATTTACCGCATTGGAATCAGTTCCCCGTTGAGTGGGGTGGGGAGTGCATTTATTAGCTTGTTTACATGTTTCCAATGCATGTGTCCGATTCAAATTGAATCGGTGCTGATTTTCATTTAGAAACTTATAGGTTTGTTTTAAAATTACGCTTGTTTATTTACAAATTCTTGTTTACTTTTTTATTTTTTCTTGATTCGTAATAGGACATAATGCTAGATTCGGTTCTAAGAAAATGTTTAGTACTCCTTCACACAATGGCGTCGAAATATTTCACAACAATGCTAAATTCACTGAACGTGTTTGAATTTGACGTTATAACGAAAATAATATTAAAAATATAGATCAAGAAAAGAGGCGAAAGCTCGTAAAATGTTTATTGACATCGCAAGTCGTGATGCGACAAGTCGGAGTTTAGAAGCAATATACTTTATCCTCCATATCTTGCTTGACAGCCGGACACTTTTCCCCAAACTGTTGCAAATTCGGAGAAGGTATTCCGTATTGTTCTATCGACTGCAAGGGTGAAAGAGAAATATGCTGTACAGTTGTTTTTCTATAAAAATACAAAGGAATAGTTTGGAGCGGGGTCCCTGCGGCAAATGCCGTCGACAGGTGCAAAGCGGTCGCCTCCTTGCGCGTGACTACACAACAATGGCTGCGGGAAAAATAATACAACTTATTTATGTCGCATGTTTTTTTTTGCGGGGCAAGTTTGCATGATAAAGGTCTCGCGCGACTGCCATCCTGCCATGCTAGGAAAATTCAAAGAATCTGGCCCGCGTGTCGTGAACTCCGTAAGAAGCAAATGAAAATAGGCAACAGAATAAATCCTTAATGATATTAGGTCATAATGGTTTGTTTGAATGCGCAGTTCTCTGTGTACCTAAGCCTTGCTAATCTTCTAGTAGATTCAGATACGAAGTAGCACTATTTAATGTTTCAACGGAGCTTATTTTAGGTTTAAGTGCTTTCATGCCGCCGTCAAGGGAGCTTTTAAGTAATATTTTGAAACTGTCTTGATTTGTGGAACTGCTGTTTGCATGCATGCGAACAACAGAGCGCTGCAAATTTAGTTTATCAGCGTTGAGAACTGTTCTAATTATTTTCAAAGCAGATAGTGGTAGTAGTATTTTGTTCGTTCATTTTCTACTATTATTTAGGCTTATTAGTCTCCTATTAAAAATGCGAAAGTAAGTTTGTTACATTTTTATTACGCTTTCACGTCTTATCTACTCGGCCGATTATTCTGTGCATACACGTATTATAGTCAAGGATACAGAAAAAGAATCATCCAGAAAAAAGTACTGTTCCCGAAGAATAGAGAAAAACTGTCTACGCAGAAATAGTCGCAGGCGGCGCTTGTTGTATAAATATATCACGACATGAATTTTTCAGATTTGTTTGACATCTAGGCCGCGTTCAGACGATAACACACGACCTGACCTCAACCCGAACTCAACTCAAACTCAACTCAACCGCAGCCCACCTTTAAATATATCGCTTACATTTTTGAGTCTTATGACACATTAATAAGCTCCTGTGTAATGATCAGGTGAGTTTGAGGTTAGATCGGACTGAGTGCGGGTTGAGTTTGAGTTGAGTTCGGGTTGGATTTTGAGTTGAGTTCGGGTTGAGCGCGGGGCTTGTGCAGTTTTATTGACAAAATATAAAACTCTAAAGTTGTAAACGCTGTATTTCAAGGTCTGCGGTTGAGTTGAGTTGAGTTCGAGTTGAGTTTGAGTTGAGTTCGGGTTGAGGTCGGGACGTGCGTTATCGTTTGAACGCAGCCCGCACTCTTTTTCTTTACTAAACTATATAAAGAAAGCACTAATGCAACAAGCGAATTGCTCTTTGATTTATCTCAGAGAGGACTCCTGAATATACGCACTCATTTCTGAAATCGGGTAGCAATTGGCAATCCGCCATGAGGGAGGGACCGCTATTCCTTTGTTTTTCGTATATTTTCACATTTGCGTTATTATCACTTTCCTCAGGTGTCACTTGTACTCGCTATTACCGAAGGATTTTCGTGGACAAGTTTATTACAATTTTATTCATGAATAATTGGAGGTGGCTGTTTCGTTCGGATATTTTATTACATTTCGAATGAATATGAAAAAAGTATTTCGTTTCAAACGCAATTTAGGCGCAATTCAGATACACTTAGTACTTACAAGTAATTTGATTAATTATCATTCACTGAATTGGCAGAATTGAAAAGTTTTGGCATGTCTATGCATCTGGTTAATTTTTGTATGAAACAGTTGATTTTTTCGAAAGTTGTTTAGTTTGATCTACCATTTTCGGCTTTGTACGTGTAAGGCTATTTCCAAACACTCTGTATAGGTGTTCCATTTGGTTTTGTTGGTGCGCCATGCATTTTATTAGATGGTGTTTCAAAGAAAATAAAAGGCACATTGACTCGATTGCTATAGCGTCGTCGTGCAATCCATGCAGAGGGTATTTTCTTAGGTTTGTGATTACCTCAGCGTCGCTCGGAGGCGAATCATTAAGTTTTATCCGGGCTTGCCTCGTACAATTCGGATCAGTACGGATTATATTTCCATTTGCTTGCCAGTTCTTGACTGTCTCCGGCGGATTTATTAGGCCATACTTTTTATCGATATTAAAAGCTTTTTTTAAGCGCCATTGCTGTTTTTTGCGCACAATAAACGCTTGATACCAAAGCGATTCAATTAGTTTCGAAACATTTCAGGTCATCAGTTCTCAAGTTTTATATTTTATTATTAATTACATTTTCAAGTAGGTACTTATAAAGATTTCTTGAAAGTTATTTCTAATTTCAAGCCCTTTGGATACACGAATTTCTACGTATGTTGTTTGCCCTAAGTAATATTATATGCCAATCACTATCGGTTAAATTGAATTTTCTCGCTCAAGTAAAGTACCAAAGAACTTATTGAGCAATACCTAAATGCCCTGAATATTTGCGAGTAGGTATACCTCATCAATGACATTGAATAAATTAGCCGCTGTTTATAGGTATATACTTGAATAATTATTCAAAAGCTTTGGTAATTTTCGGTCGGTACGTATGATTTAGTTCTAGTTATTTACAGATTCAAGTATATTAATAGTAGTTTATGATACAAGGTTGGTAAGGAGGTTTTTAAAACGAGTTGACGTTTTATAAGCCCGAGCCGTAGGCGAGGGTTCATAATCGTCACGAGTTTTAAAAAACCTTAACAACCGTGTGCCATACTACGTTTTTCAATACATTTGCGAGAAAACATTATAGGTACTGCTGAAATTGAATCTATACATATAATAAAACTGTAAATTCTAAATATTTGTGCGCGAATTACGCAAAAACCGCTAAACGAATTTTGATGGATTTTTCACAATTTAGTAGATTGAGGTCCAACTTAAAATCTAAGCTATGTTTCATCAAATTCGGGTGGGTGGAACCAGAGAATCAGCTTGAACTCTCCGTAGTACTAGCTTTCATACACTAAAGGGGTCATTTTTAACTGGTTGCAATATTTTTCTACTGTCCACGCGGATGAAGTCGCGGGCGGAAGCTAGTAGAAATAAAAAAAAACGTTCGTAAACAAAAACGCACGGCGCCGGCGTGCGGTAAAATCAACTTTCCGCACGCTGTACTACTCCGTAAACAAAAACGCACGGCGTGCGGTAAAATCAACTTTCCGCACGCTCGACTGTAATCGTAAACTTACATTTTCGAGCAACTGTATTGAAAAAGTATGTTATCAATCGTCTACCCGTGAAATAAACGCTTAGTAGGTAAATCTATGTAATCCTTAGGTACTTATATTATAAATGCGAATGTCCGTTTGTTTGTTACGCCTTTACGTCTTAACAACTGAACCGATCATGAAATTTTACCGATCATCATGATATTTTTATTATGATATGCTAAGTGCTGACGAGTACTGTTACTTTGAATCACATATTTTAATAACAAATGATAATAAGTAAGTAAAAATTACTTATCAGTCCACTCTACGTGTCAACGTAGAGTGGACTGATAAGTAATTTTTAGCTTGAGTAGTTGAGCTCTCTTTTTTCTTCGGCCAGAAGAATGTAAAAGCATATTATTTTGTAATGACTTTTTTGTCTTAAGGCAATCATCCTTAATTTAATGTTACCGTTTTCGCTTCCGTTCCTTCGTTCTTTAGTCTTTAGTTTGACCTGCTAGAGGAATTTAGGAGTGGGGTCCCTTTTTAAAAGGGTGCTCGGAGCTCGGTCTGCTATTTATCAGTGACAGAGAGAGAGCGGACCCCGGCCGTTTTGTATTATCGCGAACATTTCAGAGTGCTTTCGTAATGAAAAGATTGAAATGAACTAATTAACTGCGTATTTTTTTGAAGTAGCTTGAAACGCTGTCTGATTTTCATTCGCATTTCTAGAAAATGGAGAGTTGTCTCATTACTTGGAGAACCCTCTAACTGGGCTTATTACGCTTACGTAAAAATTATATAAATTAAACTTTTGGAAAAACTAGGTTATATTTTATACTGAAAATATTATTTTGATTAATTACATACAAAATTTAAATATGTCTTTATTTTTTCTTTCAGGTAAGTTTCACCGCATTGTACATACGAGAGGTAAGTACTACCTATTACTACTGATATGAGAGCAAAATCAATAATACTTTCACTGCAATACTATACAATATAACGTACCTAGCGCTGAAGTAGAAATCCATTAGCATTTCCAATTTCCACACGGTCACGTAGACCCAATTCGTGTTAGTAGATACCCAGTAAAAATAAACGATAGCAAACACAGCTCTGTAAGCACTGGGTGCAGATCACGAAATGGCAGTATGTCGATTATGCGGACCTTCACAGCTCTTGACCAGGGGTGGGGATGCTCCAAAACGAGACGAACCTTTTTCGTTTTTTTTCTTGAAATCTTTTACTCTATTGGGGATGGGAAGTGACGGGAAAAGAGGTGAGGAATAAACCTAAACCTTTTTTTAGGTTTTCGTCAAAAATACGTTTCACTAATGCGAGCGCTTAGTAGCAGCTGTCGATCACGCCTGAACTGTTAGGGCTGGCATTTTACAATCCACTGGGAATATGTACGAGTTGAAATAGTGATTATTGGGTTACAATAGTATTTTTTAACTAGAAATAAATGAAGAATACGTTAAATCTACATGACATGTGTGTGGTATGATTAAATTATGGCAAGTTCGGTCCATCTATCTACAAAGGATCGATTACACATCAAATAAAAACATATATTATTATGCATGCATGTTTCTAAAGCTGTTTTCTCTATATATTCTAAAAGAGAACTATACATTTACATATAAACCTTCTGCACATTTTGCCTCCTGAAAGGTATGAAGAAAAAACCCTATAAAGGCAGCCCTGTCGGAGAGTACCGTCCCTAATGACGGGTCACGCATTTAAATGACCTGATTTCGCACCAATCGGTTATCGGTTACATATTCGAAATTCATTCTTCCATTCACCCGACGGTTACCGATCTACTTCGGCCCTGAAAGCCTGCGCAGCGTAGAGAGCCGGGTCTAAAAAGGAACTCTATAATATGTAAGAAAAGTGAAAAAAATACAAAATAAGTATAGTTATTGACTTATAGCAGAAAATTCTTTAAAAACCCTAAAATGGTGGGGTTAATTTTTAAACATCAGATTTTTTTCGTATTGTTCATAAAATTCATAAAATCAATTTGAGATTTGAGAAATTGAACAATTATTATGAATATGAATAATATTATTTAACAATACTGTAATGTTGCCTTTTCAGATCCGCTGATTTATTCCAAACATGCATAATACCGACCGCTACAGTAATGCAACCATAATATGGTTTACTTAGTATTTTATATCGGTACGCTTCAAACATTTCCCTCGTTTGCAACTGTAGACGACGTGAATAAACAAGTATACGGTAATGTAAGGCTGTCATGAACATAATATGTTGGTCTTTTCAGGATAATTTTGTTTGTCATTCGTTTATGTTTGTGTAGTAAGTGTAGCAATGATTATATTAAAAAGTTTGAACATAAAGTCGTTGTACAAAATTGCACATACCTTTTGATCGAACAATTTTGGTCCAAAATTCAATACCACCGGCACAGTTTGTAAAGAACGTTTCAGTTCCAAAACCACATTCTTCAAGGGTTAAGTTTTCTCACTTGTATTTTCTGTCACAAACTATCACTATAACCTGGTAACACCATAGATATAGTATATTAAAAGGGGTAGATGCGCTACCGAGCGACCGGGTGTAAGGGATAGATATATTATGACGTCAAAATATGGGGTTGCCATGATCAGAAAAAGTACCCTTAACGGGGTAGCATCCGTTAATGTGCAGATTACTAGTTAAAGCACGGAAATCGTCTACTTTAAGAAAAAATTCGGTACTATTATGTATTCTGTGCTTTAAGAGGATTGTCAACCACGTGGTCTCCATACAAACGGCGATAACGTTTCCCACCCTCTAAACCTTAACCTACAGCAATGAATTTTTGGTATGTTTTTGAAATGCCTTAAAACTAGGGCTGTACGTTTTGATTTATAAAATATTCATTGTAGATTTGAAAATATTGGCACTTCTGTGTTTTGTATGAAATCACTAAAATGCAAATATTTCGAAATCTATTATAAATATTTAAAAGTTTGTGTGGTTAATGGAATAAAAAGATAAACTTTAAATTAAAACAGGTTTAAAGTCTTTATTAAACGTTGGAATACAGAACTTTTTTTATTAACGTTAGTTTTTCTGTTTTTCGGAAACAATTTTTTTCAAAATGTTTTGAACAAATTCGTGTGTGGCACCCAATTCTTTTTTCCATTTGCTTCTATCCATACTCACTTCTCAAGCTTACGCGCTCACTAGACATGAAATAAAACACTTTTAACGGATACTAGCGCGGTTTTATTGAAAGTACTTTGGTAATTAGTTGGTATTTGGTCTGATTTTTTATTTTCCCGACGTTTCGGCACCTTTGCAGCTGCCGTGGTCACGGGGGACTGAAGCTACTTGTGAGCCTACCCTCAAGCGATGAATTTTTTAGAACGTTCAGAAATTAAAATTTATCAAATTTAATTAGTTTAATTTTGGTTTGGTTTTAATTTAATTTTATATGTTAAAAAGAGAGAATCTACTGAAACTACTACCATTTCAAAAAATTGGGAGGCCCCTCCAAGAAAGAAATGGCGAAAGAAAACTTGGAGAGGAAGGCCGACCTCCGTCTTTTATATTAATTAATTTATTTGCAAAAGGAACTAACCGTATCATTAGATCTTACAGTGTGTGTTTGGGGCTTTAGCTTGTGAATGATGGGGTCCCAAGCTGGTGGAATTTTCCAACCATCATCTCTATTGAAATTAGGATATTTATTTATTTCGATAGCCTCGCGGAGCATTCTAGGAATGAATCTACGTTCCCTAGCAAGGATTTGGGGTTTGTCAAATCTAATATAATAAATTCCACCAGCTTGGGACCCCATCATTCACAAGCTAAAGCCCCAAACACACACTGTAAGATCTAATGATACGGTTAGTTCCTTTTGCAAATAAATTAATTAATATAAAAGACGGAGGTCGGCCTTCCTCTCCAAGTTTTCTTTCGCCATTTCTTTCTTGGAGGGGCCTCCCAATTTTTTGAAATGGTAGTAGTTTCAGTAGATTCTCTCTTTTTAACATATAAAATTAAATTAAAACCAAACCAAAATTAAACTAATTAAATTTGATAAATTTTAATTTCTGAACGTTCTAAAAAATTCATCGCTTGAGGGTAGGCTCACAAGTAGCTTCAGTCCCCCGTGACCACGGCAGCTGCAAAGGTGCCGAAACGTCGGGAAAATAAAAAATCAGACCAAATACCAACTAATTACCAAAGTACTTTCAATAAAACCGCGCTAGTATCCGTTAAAAGTGTTTTATTTCATGCTTCTATCCATTTTTCACGAGTTTTATCTTCCGTCGGAAATCTGGAAAAATGAAATCGCTAGAAATTCCCTGAAATATGGGGTAATTTTTGGGGAAAATTTTCTATATAGTAGGCATCCGGAAATCGAATTATAAACCTACTGATTTTAGTGGACGTCAAAGCTAAGCTGACTTCTACTATTACGTAGATGTACGCAATTTTACCGGTTTGCATGTCAAATGTTTACGAGGTTATTTTTAGAAATAATTTTTAGATTTTTCCTATTTATCAGGTTTTTCATGATATAACTAATGATTTAGCTCAGAAACTTGGTTCCTGTGAGATTTGAGAAAGAAATACGTGATCAAAATATAGAAAACAGTGTACTCACGCATGAAATGTAACGCCCGCTTCTTTCCTTTGATTGTTGCTTTTGCAGCCAAATATCGAACATCCCACCATTTTGAATGCTAGACACAAACACTACACATTCGATTTATAATAAATCTTCAACATTAATTAGGGAGTTATCCACAAAAACTTTAATTTCTCTGGCACTTTTGGTATAACCCCACTTGTTTGTTTTGCTTAGTTGATCTCTGCCTATAACCCGACCATGAAAAAAAGTCCGGTCGGTGATAGAGAAAAAACATGACACTCTTCTCTATTTCCTCCTATAGGAATCTTAATAAGACGATCTCGCTCTATCAAAGCATGTCAGACCCTTGGGTAACACTAAGTTAAAGATGTTGTATTTTCTGAAAATGTCTTTTATAGCGTCCTCTAACGGCAGGTTATGAGGACCATTAGTTAATGTCGCGGTTGAGTTTAATATGTCTCGTAGTGTACCTAGGCGTTGTGCCAAAATGTTAACAGAATGGGACGCCGTCCTAACAATGCGGAAACAACTTGCAGGCTACACTCTATAAATGGGGAAATGTATTGCAGGCCAGGCAACTTTGCAATCTTCGAATAAAACTGTTGGTCGTCAATTGTTTGCATTTATTTTTAACGCCATAGACCATAAACAGTTAAAACCGTTATTCGATTATGTTTTTAATGTATTGCAAGTGTTCGATTGATCTTATCTTAGAGGTAAATTAGCTTTACTGTATTTAAATGATTAAATGAATGATGAATTTTATTTTGGTGTTGAATTTGTTGTTCGAAAAACATAGAAAAGATGCAGTGTTTATGAACTTTCACTATGACATTTTTAACAAAAAATACAATAACGGCTCTGTAAATGCTACTACTAACAATCGTATTTTTTACCAATAGGAAAAATACGAACAGAATGAATGTAAGGTATAAAGAAAACATGTGTTAAAATGTGATAGGATGATAGTTCTTGCGATAACAGTAATTGTCCACGTGATAAATGGTTCCTGTAAACGTGAGCCATTTACAGATCTGTTTGAAATAACAAGTGGGGCTTTGCTTTCCTCTAATTACTCTTTGATGGTTAAACGAATTAAACAAATATAAATTCATATCATCTTATTTTGTCATCAGCATTACTTTGGCATTTTATTTTAAATCAATTCGTTTCTATGAAAATGTTGTGTGCTATGGAAATGGAATTCCTATCATTCGTTCTTCAGTTTCAGTCCTAGTGTTTTTCTTCCTAAGTATATGAAGATCTAAGTGTTAATATAATAATAATAAATAATAATATGTATCAATAAGTACCTATAGTCATAAGAAACCCATACTGAAACCAATGCAATAAACTGAATTATATAAAGCGAGGCCTTGCAACTTGTAACAACCATTCGATGCAAAGCTTGGACGAATCCAAGATGCAGAGAAACATATATTTTCATAATATTAAGCGTTTTCAAAACGAGTAGATGAGACCTATAAACTGGGCCATTTTTTATTCAGTGTCTTTTTAAGGATGTGTATGTGTCTTGAAACTTAACAAATTTCTCCAAGAAACATGTGTCGAAATACACCACAAAATGTTGGTCGTTCCTTACTAAACTGATTAAGTGACCTCCTTTATTTGTATGGATAGTCAATTTATTTTTAAATAATTATTTTCAGTTTCATGGACTGAACACATCCTTATGGAGAGTGAATAAAAATAACCCTGTACACATACCTGAAAAATCGGTTCCATAAACGTGCCCTTGCCTTGCCAAACGTCTTATCTTAAATATAACGATTCATTTTGTGAAAACGACGCGATTTCGGCTACTCATTGTCCATTGAAAATAATTAACTTCCTGACTCAACAAAAAGTTGAGGGCCTCGAAGTTTAGAAAGTGCAAAAGGCCATAAGTCAACGCTTGATGCAAAGATTTTATAAAATTGCCTAGTTATTTTCGATGCACTTTTACGTACAGTTATTAACATTTCAATAATTAACTTACTAAGATATAAACTATAAAGCAATTTGGTTATTCCTGTCTCTCGTGTTCCAGTTGTATAACACTCGTTTTACATTTTAGACTTTTATTCATGAGAAATAAAATTGTTAAAAATATACGTGTAATTTCTAGAATAGTTATTATGATACTGGAAATTGTAGTGCCAAAGTGTTATACTCTTAAAAAATCTATTGAAGTGTAACAATGGTGCTGTTTATTTAGGATCTTTCTTTTTAAGAAGAAAACATCATAAAAATATTCAAGAATGTTTTTATTTAAATAATTTCAAAAATGTATTACTTATATGTTGCTATAAATTACAATAATTAGCACAGGACTATACAGGACTATGCCAGTATTAAAATTTTCCCTAATGTTTGCGATGTGTCAAACTTCAAATCCACAAAAATTTCGTTAACGTTTCTCAAACCAATTCATTATAAACAAAATCTTAAACGTCAAGTGGGAATAAGAGGAAAACAAACTACAGTTCATAAATCGGAAGGAATTAGGGTCTATACTTCCTTCGGTTCTCCCTTTAATGTTTCATCGCCAAGCTTAATGAAGAATTACTAATTCTAAAGTAAGGAGGGTGTTTAAGGCTCTTGCGATCTGTTGCGGACGGGCTCAAGCATAATTTATATAATGTTAGCCAACCTTTTAGCGCGTGTCGGGCCACGAGTTTTGTCCGTCGTCATTGTTTGAAAGCAGTAATTTATATTGTGTTCAGGCTAATTACCACCGCGCGGTAAGCTCAGGTGCTACCGCGACCCATTTACTGCAGATTTACTCTCTGCTTTAAGACGAGTCATCTGTTAAGTAATTATTAAAGCTCGTTAAAAATGTATTTACCCTGCCCCTTTACTGGAAAAAATCGGCGAAGACCCTATTTCCATACTTTGTTGGTAAATGGCTTTTAACCCTATTACAATAAAGTTGAAAGTGAATGGGTTTTAATAATCAAACGTAATGGTAACTTACAGCCCAATTAATTAGTTTTTACAAGCTTTTGGGAGCAAATGAATAATCGTAAATGCGAGTTTAAGCTTTTGATGAAAACCGGCACGCGTATTTTTTATCAAACATTACAATTGTTTAAGCATAATAATTGTTTAAATCGGAATTTTATGTAATATTTTGTCGTAGTCATTTATTTTGACATAAACATCTAAACTTGTCGCTACATTTTCCAAGACTTGTCAAACCAAACGTAGAAGTTTGAAAATTAAAATGGACGTTCGTCAACGTACAAAAGTTCAAGAGCGACTGCTATTTTAGCTTGCTTTACAGTAAATGCCGGCGCGTTTTTAATGCCATCCCCTTTTCCTCTTTTTGCGGTAATGGTGACAGGCTGAGTTCTCCCCTGCGACCATTTATAACGAGTTTTAATCGCGACTCGGAAATTAGTTATATTACGCGTCTATCCGCCTCGTCGACTACATTATATGGTTATTAAGTCGGAATGACACGCGCTCAAAGGAGGAATAGAAGGAATACGTTCTCATAAAACCATTAAGTATAATGATTCTGACGTGTACTACGATGGCAATTTTGATTTCATATTTGCTTTGATCTTAGATGTATTAAGTTTTTCGTTATACTAACCGCATTTTTCTAATGCGTCTTTGTAACATCACTGATATTTTAATATAACCAAACAAAAGACAGTCGGAAAAATTTAAAAATTCTAAAGCTTCTTCGAATGCTTTGAAATATTTCGCCACTTGTTGTATGGTCTGTGTATTCCGCATATTAGTTTACTGCGCGTGATTATGTTAAGGGTTACTTTGAATGTTGATGTCTCCTAGTAAATCTCAGTATTTCGAATCTCTTGCTAGAATGTGCCGTCGATATTGTTGCATTGCAGCCAATAGTAAGTATCTCTGATCCCGGTTTGGGGATTGCGAAGATGCAGTTCAGAGTAACATTCCCGTTGGAGAGAGCTCCGAACGAATTACTGTTCGGTTTTCAATTGAGGATTTTTCTATCAAATTTACCATTCCGTTCTCGCTGAAACTGGCTCATTTTAAAACTAAGGTTACCTTAAGGATAACAACTATTGTCTTACTTATATGTAACTTATTTACCTATGGGTACATAAATAAAGCATTCCTTTACCTATGATTATTATCCCGTTTTCTTCTCAACACTTAAAGTAGCATTAACACAGATAAAATTATTTACTTTGTTCATTGCCGTAACTTTAAAATTATAGTTGCCATAGAAAAAGTTAGGTCCCAGGAACATTGTACTTTTGTCCACCATGTTGAGGTGGATGTCATATTGTCCCTGCGAAAATAATGTTCGTACAATTAGATAAGTTAATTATTTCTGTATTGACTTATGCTACTTAGACGAAGAGCAATAATTCATATTACCTCGAGACAAGGCAAAGATTACAAATTAATATTATGTAGCATTCATTGAGTTTAAGTAAAAACGTAACCAACTTGTAGAAGTATTGGCATTTATAGTAGGTACCGAGAGCAAAATCAATTTCTGCACCCGGATGTCAAAAGAATTAAAAAAAGTTGAGCAGAAAGCGCTGTTCCTATCAGTGAAATTAGTACCGTTCCCAAAGGCTGAAAAGGCATTTCTTTAGAAGTAAAATAAATCTGTGGAGATGGAAAATTGTACCTTGTTAATTTTGCAGCTGTTAGTAAGATTGAAGGAGCTAATAAGTATCGGTCCCAGGACGAAATGCTGGCATGGATTGTCTAGTGCGTAGTTGAAGAGCTTTTTCGACTTCTTATTACTTAGTACAGCGCTTATTGTGACTCTAGCCTGTAGGGGATATTCAAATTAGATTGTTCATTATTAGTTTTTTGGTAGAAAAGAGTT
Organism: Agriphila straminella; assembly: GCA_950108535.1. Lineage (NCBI taxonomy): Eukaryota > Metazoa > Arthropoda > Insecta > Lepidoptera > Crambidae > Agriphila > Agriphila straminella. The sequence continues at coordinate 11,903,984 of OX467308.1, forward strand.
AAGTTTGTCACACGGAAGTAAATATCATACATAAATTTCTAAGCTAAGTCTACTACAATTATTTAGATATATACAATAAAAATGTTCCTTTTCTCAAGTTCCAACTATATAAATCAGTTTTTTACCTAAGTAAATATCACAATAGAACTCTGAATGTTCTGGGAGTTCACTGCTGTATAGGTAGGTATAGACAATTAGAGAACTTTTAAAGTTTACTTGGCGAACTTTATTTCATGTCAGGTGATTCGTAACCATTAGCACAATTTAGTCTAAATGTTGATATATTACATCCATTTCGCTACACCTTGTATGGATGGTCATGTGTGTTTTTTTACACGCACATAAAAATTTACAGGCATATTTTATAACATTGTTTACACGAATGTATCCAATACTATATTCGCATTAATATTCTGAAACTTTCCTGATTTTGTTTTTATCTGGGCAAAGTATAAATATTATATTTCAGAACCAATATGTATCAATATTTAAAGAATTAAAGAACAAGAAAGATTTTTTTCATTTAATAAAAGATATCCTCAAAATCTAGATAGAATCTAATTACTATTATTGCTATTGTATACTTTGCAAAGTTTTCAAACATGCCAAAAGTATTTTTGACAGTATTAAAAAACCTATGATGTTTCATTTTTTCGTTTGATCTAATAATAAAGTGTATTCATTTACCGATGTGACTGGACAGTGGTTATCGTAATCAAACTTGAACAGAACATCCGACATGTTGCTTCTGTCTGCTATCTCGTATTTGCCGCAGTCATTCTGCTTGGGGCCTTTACACTTACCAAACTCTAAAAAAGTGATGATGTATGGACCCTAAAACATTGAGATAAATAAAACATAAATATACATAATACATAATAGGTCGTAGTGAAACACGATTTATTCATTACGCATACCGTTGCACAGAAAAAAAATCAATGCAATGGATTGTTTTGGCTCTAATACAATACTTAGTGTATTTTTTTTCTATTTAATATCTCAATTTTATTAACAAATATAAAGGTTTAAATTCGACCTTACTTGCAAAAAACAAAAATCACTTACGTAATTGTTCTTATTCAATTGACATTTTACTGAATATAATGATGAACAAACTAAAAAACAAACGCTTGCAATAAAATTCATGTTGAAAATGATTATATTTAGTATTATGATGTTTAATTATTAAGTCATGACTGGAATCATGAAAATTCATCATATTTCATTAACTAAACATTTGTACGTCGACCATATTATTTCGGATCATTATGTTATAATGCCTTTTGTCGTAGAAACATTAATTTCCGGCGATTTTGATTATCACGCTTTTGTGTATGGCATGGCATGGTTCTCAGATTCAATTTCAGTACCATTTATTATCGTGTATTATCTAAGTTATTAGTTATTACGCATTGTAATACTTTCTTATTAGCCTTCTTTGTTATTAAATTGGAAACGTGATTAGTTATTTAGCCGTGTGGGTTGTAGGTATCCGAAAAATGTAACGATCATCTTGTCACACAGCTAAAACAAAACTAAAAGAAGTCACATGAAAGAAAACTTTTAGCTACGATGCGAAAGGGTTTTCACTGAAATAGATTTTAGTAAGAGTTATAATAAAATATAATGTACCAGCATTTTTAGTCCGTGTCACGAAGAGAATTTTTATTTGTCTAAAGTGCCGGTGTTATCTGCGCAGCATGTCCTAAATACGTTGTAATGGCTTTAGCCATTACACGTCCTCTATAACGAAAATGACATTTTCAATACAGTTGCTCGAAAATGTAAGTTTACGATGACAGTCGAGCGTGCGGAAAGTTGATTTTACCGCACGCCGTGCGTTTTTGTTTACGGAGTAGTACAGCGTGCGGAAAGTTGATTTTACCGCACGCCGGCGCCGTGCGTTTTTGTTTACGAACGTTTTTTTTAATTTCTACTAGCTTCCGCCCGCGACTTCATCCGCGTGGACAGTAGAAAAATATTGCAACCAGTTTAAAATGACCCCTTTAGTGTATGAAAGCTAGTACTACGGAGAGTTCAAGCTGTTTCTCTGGTTCCACCCACCCGAATTTGATGAAACATAGCTTAGATTTTAAGTTGGACCACAATCTACTAAATTGTGAAAAATCCATCAAAATTCGTTTAGCGGTTTTTGCGTAATTCGCGCACAAATATTTAGAATTTACAGTTTTATTATATCTATAGATTACAATTTCAGCAGTACCTATAATGTTTTCTCGCAAATGTATTGAAAAACGTAGTATGGCACACGGTTGTTAAGGTTTTTTAAAACTCGTGACGATTATAAACCCTCGCCTACGGCTCGGGCTTATAAAACGTCAACTCGTTTTAAAAACCTCCTTACCAACCTTGTATCATAAACTACTATTCTTAGAAAGTTAAATTATTATTTTTATTCTCGTTGGTGTGTAAGTAAAATTAGGAGTTTTAGTACTTTTTGTTTAGTTGAAAAATTCCTGATTATTACTGATGTTTGCATTTCAACGCTTTCCCAGCCCGGTTAATGAATAATACATACAAAAATCTTATACGTTTTGTAGTATTACACTTTTCATTCTGTGTACCTAGGTAGGTACTTATTTGATAAAAAAAACCGACTAATTTGTGTTCAGTTTGATTAAACCATGTCGACTATACTAGCTAAAAAAAACCATAGTTAAATACTAATAGCAAAAAAACGGTATTCTAAGATATAACATTAAATTTATTTTAATTTTTTTGCCCTATTTGACATTATTTAGCATATGCAAGTAGACTTATTTACATTCTTATCCAAACAAAGAGTATTTCGTTAGAAAGGGAATAGACGTACCTATAAGTTAACAATGTTGCATTATCTTTACATAAACAAACTGCATGCATTACCTACCGAGACTGCAACCGAATTTGAGCTTCCTCTAATCTCTTGTAGTGTTTAGTTGAGTAGCTTTCTGCAAATTGCTAAGTTGTATGAAACACACGAGATAGAGTACTCGACGATACTCGACTTTATCCGCAGACCCTCGACCACGCTAGTTTATCGCAAATCGCAAAGCTTATACCGACGTTCTAAGTTCAATTTCCTCAGTTTTAATTTTTTTTTCACTCGCTCCAGATAGTTTTTTAATAAGTGCCCGAGTACGCAACGCTGAAATTGCTTAAAATTTCTCACATCAAATTTTTATGAATGTCGCCTCATGACCGGGCTGAGTCAGCTGCAAAAGAGATATTACATTTTCATACTCATAGAGTTCGATTTTCTAGTGTATAATTTTATTAACTTTGATATTGAAGGTTCGATCGCGAGGGTGACCTAACTGGTTGTAACGTGATTTTGGATAATTTAGTCAAATCGATTCAGCTCCTTGCGTCTCCAGCTGGCGATTTTAATAACGTCTTTGATAAGGACGTGTATTCGGGCGGGAGAGATGAATGTGGGGTCCGAAACTCGAACACGGCTCGCCCTCGTCGCGCTCACGTCGACCGCTGTCTGCGCCGAATAAAGGTTTACATCATTTTCCTCGTGGCATTACAGAATAAAGTAGCTCGCCCATTCATATAGACCTTGCAATACGGTTAGCTAGCATATTTTAATGATTCCCTTCTGCCATTATCTCTAGTTTACTGCTAATTGTTTTCTCATAACTACGAAGTGAAAACTGTTAGCTTTTATTGCAAAAGAGAATTTTATTCCTAAGACTGCGTGTCGGAAAATTGAAATGCCAGCTATAAAAATCGTAAGTAAGTAGAGTAAAAAGTAAACGTTTTACATGACTGCAGTTTTAATACTAAAGACGTAGTTTTATTAAGTTGTCGCCATTCAGTGTCAGAGAAAGGTTTTTGCAATAACTTTTCCACTATGCTTTGTCCAGCATAAAGTATAGCCCCTCGTAACAATGGCGGTGATCTGGGACCTAAGTCAAGTGTAAAGGAGGCGGAACGGGGGCGTGCCGTCGTTTCCCAGAAGGTAAGTTTTCCTCTTCGCTAACTTTTATGACGATCCCATCGGCCTCATGTCAACCGAAAGTGTTGGAACTAGATCAATGACGGTTCACGCGTTCCTCGCGTTTTGTTAAAAAAGGACCCCAACATAACGACAGCGGTCATTGATCTTCCCAACATTTACAAAACCAATTGTCTTTCATGATTTATTTGTTCTCGACAAAGTGAAATTGATTGCCATTTTATTTGGGAGATTTGCAAATTCTGTTTCCATTTTATAAACAAAGTTTTTCTTTGAATATTTATGTACGGTACGACGTATTTGTTGTTTCCTAAGACGATTGCAGGATGGAATAAATATTCCAAGAAACACCCTGATATTTACGAGTAGGGTAGTAATATAATGTGTGAAATGAGGATATCCGCTTCTGCAATGTATATTTGTTTTATTAAACGGTTGCAAATGCGGCTATAACATTACCTTATTTGAACGAGAACCTACTTTGTAGTTTAACCCGGAAAACCTCTTCGCTGTTCTTGTAACAGATACGATTTTAATGTACTTACATTATTAATTGTTCATCTAGCAGCTTCTTTATTCAAGAGATTCGCGAGTTCCTTGCATCTGTTTTCCAAGAACTACAATCTAGGGTTATTTAAATCGAGAAGGAATATAGATTTTTAGGTAAGTGCGTTGTCCTGAAGAAACGAGATTGCGAGATAAATGAAAATGCTGGGGGATCGGGATCGGATTCCTTCTTCTTCTTCGGGAAATTATTAATTGATTGGCGGTCAATTCTTGAGGCCCAAGCAGTGGCTGTCATGAAGCAGATATGATGAACCCTTTTTATTGTTATTGTTGTATTTTATAGGTATAGTATTGTTTAGTCAAATCAATTTGATTTTTGTATTGTTCTGCAAACACTTGTATGCACTACTCTAAAAATGTAGTAGGCACCTAAATTGTCTTGATTTTAAAATATAACTACTTAGATCTGAAATATTCGGCAACATAGAAAGAGGTAAAAAATTTGCAATGGCTTTTAGCAATATATATTCCATTGTCTGGTCATGCTCACATTAGGTAAACCTGACATACTTTGCGATAAAAATCTATTTTGAAATTTGAGATTTTTGCATTCACAATGCTATTTTTACACAATACTAAATAATATACTAGAAAAAATACGACTCGCACCAGATCAATACTCAGACGGGAATCGAACCCGCGACCTTTGGATATCCGGTCCAATGCCCTGACCGCTGAGCTACCGAACTACATTGGTGAAATAACGCTGGCTTGCAGCGTAAGAGTAGGATATACTAGAAGAAATTCGGCGATGTCACTAGTGGCTCGGTAGCTCAGCGGTCAGAGCATTGGACCGGATATCCAAAGGTCGCGGGTTCGATTCCCGTCTGAGTATTGATCTGGTGCGAGTCGTATTTTTTCTAGTATATTATTTAGTATTGTATAAAAATCTATGTTTTTTTATCAATGTTCTATCGGTCGAATAGAAAAGACTTACGCTCGACTGACTTTTTCTGAATCGGTCAACAGATGTCGCTTATTCAAGAGGTCACCTCTCGAATTGATCGCATCTAATATTGTTTATGTATCGAATAAAATGGGGCACAAGGGGTTGGTCGCACCGTAGTAAAGCACTTAAGCGCTCGAAGTGTGATGAACGAGCATCGCAGACGGAGTCGGCGCGCCAGAGCGGAACACTGCTGCCCATGATTGATAGTGCTTTATGCCAGTTCAAATTAACTATAGAATTCCACTTATTACATGCAAAGACGCAGTTGTTTTGTGACCCTTTAACTTCAGCTCATGGCAACATTGAGACCCAAATGCAGAGTGAGTGATGACAACTGCTGTTAATTAATCTTCTTGTCACACCTTTATTTTATTTTGTTTGTTGCGACATTTCACACAAATTATATCTCTTTCGTTAATAATAATCAAGAAATGTTCTCACTCAGAAGTATCTCTATAGCAATTTTTTGTAGAGAAATAATCAAGAGTTCTTATCTAAACATATAAAATTGGCAAAGTAACTTAATAAGTCTATGGAAATTGGTCTCTCTGCAAACTGGCAGTAAGTAGGTATTAAATATTTTTGTGAAAGAAAACATTTTTACTTAATATTTGAGTGGAATGACTAACTACTTATTTATAAAAACCTATACAGGGTTATTTGTAAAACACCAACCAATAACCTCGCAGGAGTAGATTACGAACATCATAAACAACATCATTTTGTTTTACGACTTTTGATAATTCGTTTGATTTTACTTTCATAAAAAAAAATCACAGATTTTACAGTCTCCACAAGAATCGGAGCATTGAAAATGAATCCAAAAATTTACGAAAAACAAAAATTAAATCAAATGCAAAATCCTTTTATATTTTTGAAGTTACCTAGGTAGTACCTATTTATTTTTACGACTGTGAGTGTGAAAGCGCCCGCTGACTACCTCGACGCAGCCGAAATATTATTAACCTATTTTCAAAATTCCAACAAATATATTACCATGACGATCGGTCAATAATCATAGAAGCTATGTCACTTATGTACGAAAACACCCGTTTTTCTACAATTCCAAATCTAAAGGGACCTACCGGTCACAATTATTTTTTTTGTTTTTCAATAAATAAACAATAAACGATTTTCAATTTTTTTTCGCCATTTTGCAGCCAATCTTATTAGATAGAAACCATTTTTCTTAAGTTTTTTTCGATAAGTATTTACAATTTAGTAAACAAACACCCCCCAAAAACCCCAAATTTACCCGAATTTTGCAAAAATTCCATAACCAATTACCAGTAGATTTTCAAAATTCAAACGTTCACACCTGTCTCGATAAATTCTTTTTGGTACTTTTCCCATCTCGATCCTTTTAAAATCCTCGGAGATATGGCCAAAAATACGTCTCAGGCGATTTGCATCTGATAACCATTTTCAATGGTAAAATATCATTTTAATTTACCGTTCGTATGGTTATAACTCTGCGCGTGGCGCGCGGAGTGCCTGGTGCGGCTGGTACGCGCGACCCGCCCGCCCCGACGGCCCGCCCGCCCCGCCGGCGCGCCGCTATCCATAGACGTAAAAAGTGTCGAACATAAAAAAAATAAAAGTGTCAAAAATAAATACTTGAAAATTCATTTTTGGTGAATGTACTGAGTTATGATAAAAGTCGTAGAACAAACATTGTTGTTTATGATGTTGGTAATCTACTCCTGTGAGGTTGTTGGTGGTTTACAAATAACCCTGTATAAGGAAGTTTTTTTATAATTTTTTTAAGTTATATGTCCTTCGAAGCAAAGTTTAATTAGATAATTTTTTGCTAGTTATTTGGTAAAAAAGAATGGAATAGAACATGCCATGGACAAATCACGTTTTCACTTTTAATGCCTCCCCCCCTAGCATATGACCACCGAAATACAATCCTACTATCCTACTTCCTACTAATACTATAAATGTGAAAGTTTGTGGGTTTGGATGTTTGTTCCTCAATCAAACAAAAACTACTGAACGGATTTGGTTAAAATTTGGCACACAAATAGTAGATAGCCTAGATTAAAACATAGGATACTTTTTATCCCGATAGTCCCACGGGAACGGGAACCACGCGGGTGAAACCGCGGGTGGCCGCTAGTATGATATAGGGATTTATCACGTTTAACTGTCAAAAGACAGTTGATTTTGACAGTTGAGTGTCGATAAAACGCGATATATATCGTGTCTCGTCGGTCATGCTAGGGGGGCAGAATATCCTATTTGACGTAATGCTTACCGAAAACAAATGCTATTTTTAACCGACATCAAAATGAAATTAAAAGAAGGAGGGTTACCACAAACCGCCGCGCAGTGGTCTCTATAAACACTCTGATATCATATTACTAACGATATCTAGATGTAATTTATAGTAGGTACCTATTAATTAGTACACGGCCGGTTGCGCCCAATTCGACCGACCCCAACATTCCGATGCCTGCCCTCCAAATACCTGAATAGTTTCTAGTACTATGTAATGCATATACATTAATATAGTTTGTCACTAATAAACATCTTAAGATGTACCATTAAATGACGAATTTACAAGTAATATTTTAAACGGGTAAATATTTTATATCTCGTATTAAAATCACGCATAATTCTTTTGACTGCGTGTCACGCCTTCTCATCATTTGGTGAAATCTTACAATTACAGCAAGCTTTTGTACGCGTTTCACATATTCAAATGTCTTGAATTTGAATAGACTTTTTAACTTAAGGTTAACGAAGATTATAAAATATGTCTTTTTCTTTAAAACTTTTGTTACTCAAACTCAATCACGCAAGTTCCTTTGCAACGCAAAACGGTTGTGTGTTTTTAAATTTTTCGAATATCCACGCAGACGAAGTCGCAGGCCGAATCGAATAATAAATATCACTGATATCGAAATCACGTATAATTCCTCTGACAGCTTGTCACGTTTATTCTCATCGTTCGGAGCAATCTAGAACTACGTCGAAATTGACCTTTATGTGTAAGCTTTTGTACGTATATTCTAATGTCTGGACTAGAGATTTTTGACATACAGTATCTTATTTAAAATTAAAACACTGATATTGCGCTTTTATTTATTTTATGGGAAATGCGTATTTATAGGCAACCGATAAAAAATAAGCTTTTGTCACTATCAATCAGACCATCAACCATCAAGGCGACATAAATATGATTACTTGTTAAATATTTTCTGTCCTAAATCCTTCTCATAGTTTGACGAGAACCTTATTATGAAACCTTATTATTTGACCCAAGTTTGTTTATTCACTTCCTCAATAGATGGCCAAATCATTGTAGAGCAAGCCAAAGTCTTTCGCTTATACTTTTTTAAGGTATTCCCTGCATTGTTTATTTATAAACCATATTATTATACCTATTCAATCTAAATATACAAGGTTATTTTTAGTTAATACAAAACCTCTCGTGGAGTTTGTCAGACCATCAAACTGAACAAATTTCAAGGGACCAAACTTAAAATCTCGAAAAAAAAATGTAGCTGTTTCATACATTTCGATGGAGTAGAATTTGCTCTTTTGTATGGAACAGCTGATATTTTTTTTGTGATTTTGAGGTTGGTCCCATAATGAAAGTTATTCAGTATGATGGTCTGATTAACCCCACGAGAAGTTTTGTATTAACTAAAAATAACCTTGTATTATCTGCCTGCCTAGCATGACCGATTTATATCGCGTGATATAGCGTTTTATCACGTTTAACTGTCAAAAAGACAAAGGAGTTTGACAGTTGAGTGTCGATAAAATGCTATATCACGCGATATAAATCGGCCATGCTAGGCAGGCAGATGAACCTAAAATCGATGACACAGCCGTTTGCGTGCTATTTGCTATAGCTATAGCATAACGCATCTCGGTGTAGTGTGGAAAAACTAGAGATTGATATTTTCTACGCCATTTAGGTATATTTTTGAGGTTCTCGCGCGAGTCTCCAAGGGATTGATTGATGATAGCTGAAAAAATATGGAAAAGTAATGGCCTCTCACCAACCCTCGGCACCGATACCGTATCTCGTCTTGTCAAGTATTGTGTTTTAGCATATTTACGTTTCCCCATAAATTGCACCGCTTAGTAATTTATCAACAATTTTTGTATGAAAAAGTCCCCCTTAGAAGTAAAAGATGATTGAAATTCAAACGGAAGATGGCATGTTTTAGTGATAAATTGCTTACGCTTAAAATAATTATGAACTTTTAATTTTATTAATAGTTAGAGGACTATTTCTTTTGTGGAACGTACAATAGATTAATTTTGAAACTAATGTGACAATATCAATCGCTTTTGCTGCTAATGTATTATGTATAATTATAATGATAATGTAAAGTTTCAAAATAAGTTTCTTTTTCTGATTTTGACTTACTTACTTCATTCTTAAAGCATCCAGAGAAAATACAAGTATAAATTAAATCCACTGATCAAGCGATAAATGGTTCCAGTCTATCGCCCGAATAACATCGCCTCAAACGTGACGTTTGCAGTTTGACGACAAATACCGTGCGCCGGCCGCCGCGACGTGATCCTACCAAATGCTCTCAAGAGAGCACTCCTTGCGACTCCCTTACAGATTTCATAATAAATTTAGCGTTATGACTGCTTAAAAAGTACGTTGTAAGAAAACCTGACGCGCTGCTACGTTTCGGAATATTTTAACACCTTAAACGCCACCATACAAACATATTTTTTACAATTCATGAATGAAACACTAAAAATAAATTAACAAAAAAAAAACGTTTGTAGAACATTTCAGATTTCATACACAATATCAAAAATAAACGAAAATTTCCTTTGGGGAAAATAGAAAATTAAAAGTTAATTTTAAAATTGAGGTCACCGGTGACCTACGCGGCGTCTAAGGTGTTAAAGAAGATTGTCAAAGTACATATTATAATATTTATATAGATAGAAGTTTGCAAGTGTGACTAGTTTTGATATAATCGCTTTAGGAATCTGATATGGCTTTGTATTATACAATTTTGGAATTCCTTTACACAGAGTAGTAGGAGTACTACAAAAGGTAAAAGAACAAACATAGGTTTACATTTCAAACAAATTATATTATCGTGTGTTGTATTCTAATGCTTAGTTGTCTACGATAAATCTTTTGCGGCCATGTAGAAATCGATTTGGATTAAAATGCTAACACGGTAAATTCTGATTCGATTAACGAGATATCCGCTTCATCCGGGATATTGTAGTGAACAAGGTTATCTATACGTGACTATTGGAATAATACCACAGAATACATAATAGTGATAATTCTAGCGTTCTATCTTCGCGAAGTTAAGGACAAGTCTGCATCAAAATTATTTAATTGAAATGAAGTTCTTTACTCGATGTAAGATTCTTATTATTTCAATACGAACAAGGGAAAAATGAATTAGACGCTGAAAAACTAATCAAACATGGCATATAAAATGAGTGTTGTATTACCTACAGCTGGGGCCCAATCGCGGTAATTCTGAACGATAAAACCAAAAACGTTACGTTGTCATTTAGGTTATATTTACCTAAAAATCTTTAAATTTTTACTTTTCACACAAATTGTCCCAGATTGTAATCCTAGACTCCTTAGGCAGAGTATCCAACAATTTTAACAAAACTAAAGCGAGTATTTTTCTGTAAACGAAACTGAAACGGTAACGATTTAACTTTGGTTTTATCGTTGAAAATTAGCGCGATTAGGCCCCGCTCTTGTTATCTAATAGGTCACATGTAATGAGAAATTGAAACGGCAAGGCAACGCGAAGATATTTTGTAAAAGTTTATGCTAATAAATAGCATAAACTTTTACAAAATGTCTTCGCGTCTTTGGAAAGCACGCAATCAATATATTTCAAGAAAATACATCTCAAAGGACGAAATGAACGGATGGGTTAACCTTAAGAGACCTCTAGCTATATCTTCTAACGAAACTGGATATCCGAACTCTTTTTATAGTCGAGACGGTCACCATAAAAACTATTCTTAAGCTTGTACATAAATAAAACCGGGGAGTCAAATAACAACAAAAGATACGACCGGCTTCTATATGAAAAAAACTTGTAATATTTTCTTAGCCAAGTACGCAATAAAGGATAACATCACTTTTATTAAAAAGTTCCTTAAAAACTTTTAAAGTTTCAATAGAACCAAGGCAAAGTTCTTCAATTTTTAATTTTGCTGGCTGACTTACTGGCTGTCTTTTGCGTCATACTTAGAAATTTTAAAAATCCTATAGCAAAATATTCACCATTAGACTACTGACTATAAAACTGTGTTTTCCAATACAACCAAAAATACTGAAGAAAACACCAAAAATACAAAATTAAGGACTATAGGTAAATGGTTTGAGTGGATTCAAGTTGAATATTCCAAGCGCTTTTTAAAAGTCTCTTTATGACATATGTTGGTGATCAATAACATCTTAGACCATGCTCTCTAAGGATGAATTTAAGCCACCGAGTAGCTGAAAGATAGGTAAATTCAATGCTACGGACTATTTTCTTATTGGATTGGTCTTTGGAACTAACTTGAAAAACGCCCGTTTTCATAGAAAACCGGGGTTGGTCGTCTATTCAAATTGAAAGGAGCCAAAGTGCGGTACAACTTGGTGGTTTGTCGCAGGTCGCACCGTTTTGTAAGCGTCCCGCCTATCGACAGTTGCTTGCCTTTGAGTAATTAGCATAATTAATCAGCGTCCATCGAGCCCCACTCAAGTTCCATTTGTATATATAGTTACTAACGAAAATACACCTTAAGTCAAACGCACAAGCCTCTTGAAAAGTTCATTTTACACAATTGTGGCAACAGCTTGATTTAGTTTTTTGAAGTTTTGCAGCTGATTTGTTCGTTTCGAGATATAATTTTTAACTCTTAGTTACGGTTCGGTTGAAGCATTTCGACAGGTAAAGATATTTGGAATCACTGAAGAAATGTTTTTTTTAACAAAAAACACTTTTAGTATTTAAAATGATTAATTTATGTTATATCGGAACTCGATACCTACCTAAATAACACCTTCAAGAATCGACAGTGATTTTTTAGGTTACTTTATAGTTCATTGTTTTAAATAAAGTGTTGGTGAATAAATAAGCGACAACAGAGTGTATTATGGAAATTGTTCTGTCTTGTCTTTATGCAGTAATCCCTTGGCTATTGGACCAAGAGGGTTCTCTAATAACATCGGCATTAGCTTCAAGGACACAAAACCCAAACTAATTTAGTTAATTGAAAACAAGCCGTGATTCTATAGGTAGGTAGTAGGATCAAATTATTTGTAAGATTGTGTTTGTGAAGTGTGGCGAATAATTGTGACAAGTATATTGCGGCCTAGCTTCGGCCGGTTTCAGTTCACACCGACGACGGCTCGTTTCAATTAAAACGGCCCAAGTTTGTTCAAAAATGTTCGTTGCTAGATTTCCTACCCTGAATCAAGACTCGACTGAGTCGACCTCGTTTCGTGAGTAAAGTTTGTACATAACATCACTAATTATATTATTGCTAGAGAACGATTGATCAGAAATGTGTGACGTAAAAAAGAAGGATACAAATACTACATAGCTATCATCTTTCATACATACAGTGTAGTTAAAATGTAGGCGTGCATAATCGGGCTAGGGAATATTTTACACTGATTTGCAAAACTACTATCGTGTTATAAATTACAAGCGTGTTAGCGTAATCACAGGACCTGCTGTCGAATAGTTGCTTCTCACATGTAGCACATTTGCCGGAGTTGACTTGTGCCAAAGCGATTTCCAAAGCCGCCATTTGTAGTACCGCCAGGTCCGTTTGTTACCTTTCACTCTATGATTTTTGCAGGAAATTTAGACAACCTTCTTCGACCTACTGGACAGGCCATTGAGCCAAATCTATATTTACCGTGGTGACCCGCAATGTTACAAACTCATATTTATCGTGTAATTAAAAAAATGGAACGAAATTATTGTAAAAAGTGATTTAGAATTATAATCTTATTTATAGATTATCATACATATTTATAGGACAGTGGGCTATTTTCTATTACATAGTGTTATAATATTAAGAAGATAATATTATTTTTGATGACCAATTTTTACGATGATAAGTGTCATAATATTGCCTTATTTAACCATATATTTAACCAATAAATTATCGTGTAATTAAAAAAACGGAACGAAATTATTCAATGAAACACGACAACCAAGGAGGTCTATGACTTATCATCAATAAAATAAAATTAGAACTGGCTTTGCAAATGGAAAGTTCCGTATCACGCTAGCAAAGTGCCATGAGCGCGCTACCGCTCGCTGCGGCCGCCCGCCCAGTTCGATTCATGGTTAGAAAACGCTCACGTAAGTTGAAGTAACCTCACATCATAATGATTCGGACTGGTGCGACATAAAATGACGCCACACGTGTAAGTAAAAAAAGACAAAAAGTGATTGTGATTGAACATTTTGGTACCTATTCATTAGACGAAATCAGTTCAAGCGAGGAAAATGAGAGTGATGAAAGTATTTGAATTCTCGCGCATTGTTTGAGAAAAGTACTACAAGCCTTGACCGCAACTAGGGATTGATGGACTCACGTATGTGTGCCTCGCTACGCCTCGACCCACATTTTCGCATTCGTTCGCAGTCAGCTCTGCTGCCTATGCCATTAGAAAAGTTAGACAGTTAACAGATGAAGAAACTGCCAGATTAGTGTATTTCAGTTATTTTCATAGCATTATGTCATACTGTATTCTTTTATGGGGGATAGCAGCCGATATAAATACTATTTTTGTTTTACAAAAACGAGCAATAAGAGCTATTTATCAACTAAGTTCTAGAACATCTCTTAGGGATAGATTCAAAGAGATTGGTATATTGACAGCAGCATCTCAATTTATATTAAACTGCATACTTTTCGTGCGTCGCAATATTAACTTATATACAAAGCATAGTGATTGGCACAATCGGAATACCAGAAATAAAGACAAACTTGTAATGCCTCAGTATAGATTAGAAAAAGTCCGTGGTTCTTTCATAGGTCTTGGTATAAAGTTTTATAATAAAATTCCAAGTAATATTTTGGATTTACCATTTGAAAACTTTAAGTCTCATGTAAAAAATTGTCTTCTCAAAAAAGGATACTATACCGTTAAAGATTATTTAATTGATAAAACAGCCTGGTCGTAGATTTTTCTATTCTATGTGAAAATTGAGGGAATTGTCCTACCTACTTAAAACTTATTGTAAGCTTTTTGACTCGACGACGCCTTAATGCGAGTAGCTTTAGTATGTCATGCTCACTTTAAACATTTCTGCGGTGGTGTCGTGTGGGGCGGGTCGTTACGTTCCCTCAAATATGGTTGAGCGAAGCGATGGCTGGTCCATGCGTCATGCTCGTGAACGGGTGCTGCCAGTGGGAATGGGTCTGCTTCTGTCTGCTTGTACTAAGGGCGTCGTATATTTATATATATTTTTTTCTCTGTTTGATGTTATCAATATGTATGGCACTTCTTACTCAAAACATAAAACTAATAGGCAAGTAAACCTTGTTTTGATTTCTCTTTTTTTTTATTGCAATCATTTTGCTTTCTATAGTCAGTAGTTTTTGTAAGTAAAGGCCTATGAAAAGCTTTTGGATATTAGTTTTCAATTCAGTGCCTTAGGATGGGTAGCCTAAGTATGTCATGCTCTCTTTAATCATTTCTGCGGTGGTGTCGTGTGGGGCGGGTCGTTACGTTCCCTCAAATATGGTTGAGCGAAGCGATGGCTGGTCCACGCGTCATGCTCGTGAACGGGTGCTGCCAGTGGGAATGGGTCTGCTTCTGAGTACCTATCCTAACGCATATTGAATTGTAAGAATTGCGTTTTTTTTTTTTTTTTGTTAATTTTTATGTGTTGTATCAAGTATTTTTTGGTAAATTTTGCCTACTTAGGTGCACTTTCGAGTAGCAGACATAGCGATTACTGATTTCTCAACTAATTGAAAGTTATTTACTCTCACAATTAACTATCTGATATGTAGTAGGTATTTAATTTCAACCTACCTACCCATTGTGTACAAACTTTTGTTAATTATTGTGATGGAAAATGACCTCACTTTAAATGTGGAGCTCATTTTTCAATGTTGACGACTCTGTATGAAATATACAGGGAGAAAAAAGCAGCCCTTGACGAGTTTCTTGCCGGTTCTTCTCGTTACAAGGTCTCCCGCTCAGGGTTTGCGAACCGATGGCGTAGCTTCTTTGACATTCACAAGTGCTTGTAACAGCCTAGACTGAATAAATGATTTTTTGATTTTTTTTTTTTTTTTTTGTTCATCAATGCCCGTGTTGCTTGCCGCTGCAGGAATGTGCTATTATCTCAAGTTCAAACACTACAAAGTCATAATTGCATAGTCATATTATCTTTAAACTTTCACTACTCCAAATTATGTAGCTATAACAGTATCAATTTTATAATTCACAAAACCATAGTTTAACACCTATGGGTATTAATTTGAAACAAACGGATGTTGACTGGATTTAGTGAAGTGATTGTCGATTCTCTAACTGCATTAGTACTGTGGAGATTTGGAGAGTTTCCACCAAGCGGACAGGTCGGCAAAGTTGCGAATTGCGGACTGCCGACGACTCATTCGGTGGACTCGGATTAACCCTCGACAGTCGCTACTTCGACTTTCTGTCACACTAATTAGGAAGCTTAGACTTTTTTCGCTGACTTACGAGCCCATGAGGTTAGTGTGAGAAACCGCAACAGTAGGCTTCTAGAGGTGTAATTAGAAAGATTTTGACGTCTATCCATGACGATCAAAAGACTTGATAGCATCCCAAAGAAATTAATACTAATGTAATGAAAAATGACTTTATAATGACCTTAAGAAGAAATACGTTTTTATACTCTGACAACTTTGAAATGGATTTCTAAGATGCAAACGCCACCTGGTGTACGAGCAACTTGTCGTAAAACTATCTATCTCAGTATTAGAATAGAACAAACATGAATATTGTTCGTAAATACATAGGTAGGTACATATCTTTTAGTACATAACCAATATTAATAGATGAGAAGTTCGTAATGGGTATTGCGAATGCCAATGGTATAATCACTGACGCACAAGCTTGCCGTCGACTTATTAGTGACAAAGTAATAAGTTAGTTACTGCTAATTAACGTAGCGTTATCTTAACTCATCCGCTAAAGGTGGTAGATTGATGGTGGTAATTTATTATAAATTGGATTGCCTGATATTTGTGGAAATACTAATAAATTTCTTCTTCAAAGGTACGCCGTATCTCGTTTGCTCAATACTCACAAATAAAGCATTATGATTAGGAATAGTGAAAATGATTTTTTTTCAAACACGTGATATCTCTTAATGAGTGTGATTGAATAGTGAACCGAATCCGGTTATTGACTGATTAAATGTCGGATTATTTACTCAACGATAATATGAGTCTATGTTCTAAACGTCGAAATTCACGACACCATAGTACCAAAAGGAATCTTATTTAAGAATTGGTCATAATCCATAGAGGCGTGGCGAAGCAGCCGGCAACTCTGTTTTATTTGTGTAATTCTCAGTAAGCCGTTTAATCGTCCATCGCCTACTTAATGTTTGAGTCCCGGAGGCCGAGGGTGGTGTGGGAGTGGGGGTCCGCCGAGGGTAGTTGTTGCTAACAAATCGTTTGCCCACCACGCACAGGTACTGTCACGGCTCATTACTTTGAGTTTATGGCCCTAAAATCACTTGGAACTGTCATGAATCAACAAGATGTAAGCTTATGAACCTTCTCGCCAATGTATCGTAGCCAATAGTTATAGATTCATCTGCAAATGGAATTAAGGAAGAGTTTTAGGTAACTACTTTTTCTAAATAAGGTTTTGTGATTGTAGTTACATTTTTTTTGATATTTCAGCTTTTTTTACGACTTACTTTCTTTTATAATCGCTTCACGCAATTATTTTTGAAATTACTTCCTCTTCTTGGTAACTAAATGTAGGTAACATCGAATATTAGGAATTTAATATAAATCTTTACATGAAACGATTTTGCTACGTTTGATGTAGTACAAACTCATTATTTACTTGTTTTACTTGTGCTTTGAGGGTATACGAATACGAGGATCGACGAATAAGTCTAGTCGCGTAGTGTCAATTTCATCTTGAGCTCATAACTATTTTCAGAAGCAGTTTTTTAAGAAAGCCAAAATAACTTTAAGTTAAGACCGTAAGGACTTAGAATTATTCACGAATATAAAATAAGAGTTTTATTTTGAATATAAACTAGGCTTAGTCTGAATATATAAAACACTTCATTATGCAGTTTTGAATGCATAATAAGGATTTTATTCCAATATTCCTGACGTAGATTAATGCGGTCTTGCAAATAGGTAGGAGCTGAGCTGGGATAAAAAAGGGCTCGCCCAGGTTACCGACATGCCTACATTAAGACGCCCCGGTACAACTTTTCATTAAACAAGCAATCGCGGTTATTCAGAACTCTTTGTTTTCGAATAATTTAAAGTTTCCCCGTTTCGTTGCGTGTTGTTGTTGGAATTGGAAAACGTCACGTGTATTGTTAATTTTGAAGAAGATGGTAAAAAATTGTAGAAATAAATAATGATAACAAAATCGGAAATTAGTTATTTAGAAAGATTCTGATTCTTCCTTTCATTTGCCATGCCATAGAGCTTATTTTATTGCGAACTGTCACTTTTTATATGAATAACAAGTCGCTCAAACGTCCTTCGCATAAACGATTTTACGCACAAATGCATACATACGTTCTTTCGTTCGAACGTCTATCTCAAAAACGTTTTTTTGCACAAAAATGTATCGCACGATTATCTTCACACAAAAGTTCATTGCACAACATTTTATGTCAGAGTGTTCCTCTTGAAGTCTCTCAGTTTAAATTTAAAATTCGCTAAAGGCTAAATATGTGTCATATTTTTTGTAGGACAAAATCATTCGCCATATCTGAAATTACCCTTTGTTTCGTCGCGCGAACATGACAGTAATTATGTAAATATGAAATTTGGAGGAAAATTTATCGAACACCTACGTCAAAATAGTAAAAGGCAATGCATGTGTTTAACGAGAGCACGTTTTGTCCAGCAGTGCTGCTGTTCTATGACACATGGCCGGCTGGCGTGCAATCACGGCACTTAAACCAAAATGTGTTGCTACTGTTGCTTTACATTAGACCTACTGAATCACCCGTATTTATTAAAGCATATACTACCTAGTATAAACCTTTTTAGATGTCACGTAAATATAAAGGTAATAAAAACGAGGCCAAACATAATAACGAGAATGTATCCACGGATCTATTGTGGACATCCTCGTTATTATTTAATAAAAAGAATCCGGTGGCGATTGCACAAGTAAAAGGGAAAGCGAAAAATCACGAGCTTCATAAAAAGAATATTCGTGAGCTAGCTATTTGAATAAATATCAAAGAGAGAACATTTTTCACCGCACTGGTGATAATAATGACGCTATTTATCAACGACTCGAAAGGGTGGGTAATAATTAACGTTATATTTCGGTGGTTTCATTTGTTTACTTACAGTTTGCGGACGATATTTTTGCCAGCTAGCGACAGTACAGTAGGTCATTTCGTTTGGATACGCGGCTATAGCTCTAGGTGATTTATGATTCTGTTGAATATGCATGTCGGGATGAAAAATGACGACAAACGTGTGAGAGGTGAAGAGAAGGGTATGTTGAAAAACTGTTCGTTTATGTTAGTCCACTTAAAATGTTGACATATTTTTTCATTGTTGGATACTTCAAATATGTCTCTATGATTACTTTAAACTTTGAATTGATTGAATAGTTTAGGATGTGTAGCGGATAATAAAAGGTGTAATTGGATGATAACTTTTTTTATGACTAAAAGGCATGTCTTGAGTCTTGACAAAATTCAACGGAATTCAATTTTAAACTTTAATTTTACACAATGTCCTCCGGTTTCATTCTTTACATCGAAGTATTTAGACTTCACTCTAGTCTAGTGGCACACACGTTGGGTTAGAACCTCGTACCGAGTTTCTTCGAAAGTTCCAAACTTTATGACGATGAAAATTCTATTTCAATCCATTCAACTATCGTTGATGCTCGCATATGGAAAGAGCGACTTATCGACTTATCGATCGACACGAGCAAATGTGGAGTATAGTCAGAATCAGGTGCTTATATTATCTTTAATTTTGAGAAGTTAGTTATTCTGTGAAACCCCTCTCTATTGTATTGCGAAATGTAAATAGTATATATGTATTAAGTAACTATTTCTAGTATAATGCATTACTATTATAAAATTTCAATTCAGTTGTGTTCTTAAGATTAAAGTCATAAAATCAGATAAGTAGATAGTGATCTTAATATCCCTAGAATCTTAAAATAATTACTTAAACTATATTTAAACTATAAATATATTTTTTTAAAACGGATTATTTGTTTTCTTCATTTTAACGTCAAAGTACCTAGAAGTATCAATTATAGTAGGGGTGTAAGAACATGTTTTGATGATTAAGTTATAAAATACCATAGTTGTTACCCGCGTCTCCACCACCCGTCACCGAACGCGTCACGCCGCGGAAGTCGTTAAGAAGATAAATAGTCAACCTCACGAGACCACATAATCCTTCTAAAAAAATTAACTGGATACGCTCCTTTTACTTTACACACTTTTTACTTACATTTACAAATGTATTCGCTAGGGGTGGACTATCAATTTAATAAAAGCATGCTTTACAAGTTTGTATCAGTTTTCAAAGCGAATTTGGAAGACCAAATTTATGAAGTGTAAGTGACTTGGCAAGTGCATCCAAGATCCAAGTTTTTAGGTAGATTGTTGGAAACAATGGCTGGAAGTTTTACCGGGTACCCGGTCTATTTCGTTCTACGCCTTCGCGCTCGAGTAATGCGGCCAAGCTATTTTGCATGCAAACTCACATAATTTTCACGACAACTGTATTGTACTTTCTCTAAAACGGGGATGCCATTATTGTATTCTGTTTTGTAAGATGGCGTTTAACTGTCGTTTGCTCTCGAATTTGAAATTTTACGACTATACGCACACTTTTTTATTTTTAAATTCTATTGTGCAGGAATTAATGTCGTATTTTATTTTGTTAAAGCGAAAAGAGAAGGTTATTCGAGAATTTTAGGAAATGATAGGTAAACTTGGATTGATTTTCTTTTAAAGCGCGTTCTGTGTAATGACCTCTTAAATTGTCTCTAATATTTTTTGAATAACTCTTCAACCGTTTGTTTTCTTTCTGTAAGTTTTTTAAATCCATTCTAGCCAAAAGTGGCCACTTTGATTAAAAGAAATGAAAAATATTAGAAACAATAATTTGAGAGGTCATTACATGAGCTTTTTTTAAATATTGACTTGGTGTAGGTACGAGTAATAAAAATAAATGTATTGGCGGCGCTAGTAGTACCTACTACTTACAGCGCCTTAACAACCAAATCTTAGGGCGTTTAAAGTGTTTTATGTCGACCATTTACTTGTTGGTGAATTAAATTGAAATACATTTTTTGCCCCGACTGGCTGGTGAAATGGGTCACAACAACACTGAAACAACGGCTTTTTCAGCTGAAAAGGTTTCCTGCCGTTTGTTTTTTGCTGATTTAATATGTTGTTTCAAGTCCCTAATCTATGTATAAATAGCAAAAACCTTTGATAGGGCTTTAATCACTTTGGATCCCTTTCATAAACTTAAACACAAATCTAAAATGAGTTGTAGACGGTACAAAATTACATAATGTTAGTATTTAATTTATTAACTTGTACCAGTTTCGATTTCATTTGTAACAGAGTTGATTAAGATTAGTATTTTTTTTCATTCCTAATATATTCATATTTAATTATTTTTAAAAGCCTGTCTAGCCATTATGTTTCTAATAAAGTTAATTTAATTTGAGTAAATCTGCGTTGAAATTTAAATGTAACCGACATGAATAATTATTGAAATCATTTTCTAAATTAATATAGTTAAGCCAAATAGACTCAACTCTTTCATAAAAGTTTTTGATTGGTTTAACTAATGGAACTGAGTATCCACAGACTATATTACAAGTACGGTGTGAGTGTCCAATCAACTGATAGGCATTGCTTCTAAAATTAATCTCAGGATTCGACAAATTGGCGATATCGATATCATAATTATTTGATCCTTATTTTTATTGGCTTGGTCGCTAGTCAACTTTCTCTTCTATCGATTATTACGATATTATCGTCTTCTAAAAACGCCATCAAAATTAACATTAGGTAGCGCTAGTCAATAGTGTATTTTTTATCTATTTGTATATTTTCAGTCAAACGATAAACTTCTAAGGACAACATTGAAAGCACATTACTTTGACTCCGTCTTAAAACAAATCTAAATGTTTTTTTATCAATACCCATAACCTGTTTTAGCCAGAACAATATTTCGTTAAATGCCGTAGCTTTTTCTAGTGTTTTCTTAGTATGAAGCTTTTATTATAAGTAATCTACGTCCCCAGAGTAGCTAGTCTTGAAATAAAATTGGATCCACTCCGCTGGCGTCAGGCCTTAGGATTATATTGACGCTCCAATATTTGAGATAGCAATAAGTGCAATCAAGCTGGCTCGATAAATGATGGTATTGTTTTCCCAGTTATTGCGATTCCGTTGCCGAGACACGCTCGGAATAAATTAAACTGCAATTTGGTGCCTTTAATATGGAGTGCTGTTAGTACTATTGGGCCATGGCGGTGTGCGGCTCGTTGATATGAGCAGCGGCATTCGAATGAGTACACAAAGGCGCTACTATCCATCGGTAATGCAGCGAGCCATATGATAGTTCCGTCCCCTAGAGAACATCGTTGGTTCATGCATTCTGCGTAGGAACGTACCACCAATCGTTTGGGTGTGTATGCGTTTAAACGAAAAGATAACCGTTGCTATTTCGATTTTTGTTTTTTTAAGCCAAGTTATTTAAGTTGATTTGTTACGTAAGTATTTTAAGTCAATCAAACTACCTCAGCTTTCAATAGAATGTTGATTAAAAGAAAACCTAGTTAGCAAAGTAATTGTTGAATCAATGACGATTGACATAACGGAATTCCGGTTTATATAGCCTAGGCTCACAATATTCTGTTAGTCCTGTGTGGTGCTCAGGCATCGCACAAAAGGTATTTATTCAAGTGTACACAAACGTACATCGTGGATTTGACGGTAGGTTGCATTCTCGTGAATATGGTTACAGTTAGTTCATGATCCAACCCTTTGAGATGCATTATAGCGGCACATACGTGTGTTGCGATCCTCCGAGCGTCGTCTCTAACTGTGCTCTTAGTTCTCAATACCATACCTAATTGCGTAAGGGTAGATTTTGCCGTTGTTCCAATAATGCGCTGTTTTGTATAAAATTTGGTGATGTTGACTATAATTCTCCAAATTGACTTCCGTAAATTACTTCTGTAATTTACCATGAATATAATTATAGCATACCCAATCAGAAAATTAAGATTGTAATTTCGACCTTTTCATGATATGATGTTTTAAAATTATCTGTCAAACACCAGTGAATTAATGAAGAAGTTGTTGTGAAACCAACATTTCAATATAAGATTGTTGCTATTCATGCAGTCTGCCATTTCTTCAGCCAATAAAGATTTCGATTCGTGCTGCCCAATTGCGTTGTAAAATCATCTCTCGACTGTTTAAATAACACAACAATAATTTAAATATCTCCATTTAATAACAGTAGGTATCATATTATGTTTTTTAATGCATAATAGTGCTTGGCCTTTACCTCACCTGATGTTAAGTGACGATAAGGCCGTAAGTGTAAGCGCACTACACCCGGAACTGGCATCCTCATCACTGAGGAACTGGCTATCTTACCTATAACTGCTAACAATTTTTAAACTGTTTGTTTATAAACATAAAAAAGCAGACACTTATAGCTATTTTCCCAGGAAACATCGAACTATTATAAATACTGCTCGTACCTATGCAAGTAACTTGGTCTTGAACGTTCGCCGGTTGTGTGCCTCACTCACTAATGAGATTCCGTCTAATTATTTTTCAGTGTTCCTCGTAAATTTCCCTCTCGAGAGTTGCTGAGCCATTCTGTGGCGGAAACATCCTTCTCTGGCTTAATTATTTCCTTTTTTACTGTGTTCAATATTCATTCCGATTTTCGTCGAGCAGACATTAAAATTCATAACTTTGCTATTATACTCGTCAACATCTGGCGCCACTTGGAGGTTATTATCTCAAACTCTTAGAAAGGCATTCATTAATTTGGAGATCATAGTTTAATTGCTTTTACAAGTGCAATTCTGTGTGAGCGTCAGTTATTTGTTACGGAGTAGCCTGATATATTGCAATCACTTTGCGTTTAAGTCTCTAGGCTCTCTACATTAACTCTCCCAGAATGTGTTAAATAAGTTTCCTCTTTATTTGTGGCGCAATAGGGAGAAATTATTTGGGGAAAAATGTTAGAGGTGGCTTCGATGCAAAAATATGCATCTCCTATGTTTAGTTGGATGGTTGGCAAAAATGCCAATGGGATAAATAGCTATGAATAATAATTATTAGTGCTGTCAAAGTAGAAAAAATGTCAAGAATACTATAATTATAATTAAATAATATTCAAGTTTTTTAATTTTTAATGCCACTCATCTGAATAAACATCCTCAATAAATAAAGTCCGAGCAAAAGTGTTGTTTTTAGGACCATTTTATTTTATTTTTCAATCAGAGTTATAGTACTTATACTCGAAACGCATCCAAATATATGTTTTTCAACAAAAAATACAAAGCGTGCTGTCGGCAGTTTCCGTTTGGTTGCAAGTAGCCGACACGGCTTTACAAATGTAGGGCACTCATGAAGAAAGAATCTACATTTTTAAAACATTTTTTGTGTTTTTTCTCTTTATAAAGTTATTAGCGAATGAAACTGGAATTTACTAAATGATTGGGTTTCTAGCTGACTAGTAGAAAAACATTGACATTGTGGGGTAACTGACACATCACTTTCCTTACCATTTAGAAGGAAAACAGTTTGCTTAAACACAAGAAAGTTAACAAAGACCAGCACCACATTACTTACTGGTGTTTACTACTGTCCTCGAACATAAAACGTTATAACCCAAGACTAGAAGGTATTGGTCCATCCGTTGAAACTTTATGAGTTTTCACGGCTCATCTTAGAGATTGGTTTGAGCTTGGCACGCCGCTTAACGCATTGAAGTGGCATTTTATTGCTGGATAGTGGGTCGCCAGTGCTCGGTATGGCCGCACACGATAAATTTGCGTTGACAGTCCACGCCCACTAACGCTCCTAGGAGTTGACAGCACGGTCACAGAGTAAATAAGGAACAGTGTCTTGTCTTGAGTAGTGCTGAAGTATGTATGTACATACATACGTCTATCTAACTATCTAAATCAGCCTTTCAATCCACCAGCAACCTGAATTACATTAATTTAGCCATTCAACCAAACAGGGGTGGAATTGTGTAAGGTAATCGTATTCATTTCACAGTTCATATCGTATTCTATCGGCTGCAATTTGTATGGGATGACATTTAGTATGATATAATATGAACTGTCAAAAGAATACGATTGACTTTACGCAATCACCTAGCTGATAGGCAAACGACTTGGTTCGATAAATATTTGCCAAATCAATTATGGCTTTTCCAGCACACAAAAACACCCAGTGTCCTTAAAATTTTAGGGCGCTCGGTATATACGTACCTACAAACATAATACATAACATAACACATAATACTCGTATCCGTAGTACGCTGAACATTACAGTCTTTTATAAAATATACTGAAAAATACAATCTATAGATTTTTTTTTTTTGAATTTGAGATTTTTGCATTCACAATGCTATTTTTACACAATACTAAATAATAAAAAAATTATATAGCTATTTCATCTTAATCGATTGCCAAATATCTGGAAAGATATTTCAATTGAATGTCGAGGTAATTCCTCACATTGGTGAAATAACGCTGGCTTACAGCGTAAGAGTAGGATATACTAGAAGAAATTCGGCGATGTCACTAGTGACTCGGTAGCTCAGCGGTCAGAGCATTGGACCGGATATCCAAAGGTCGCGGGTTCGATTCCCGTCTGAGTATTGATCTGGTGCGAGTCGTGTTTTTTCTAGTATATTATTTAGTATTGTGTACAATCTATAGAATTTTGCGACTTAATTTACTATTACCTTACATGCTTCCGCTTTCGTACGTAGAATCTTATCGGTCCAATTTCGTCTTGTTTGTAAGAAGACGTAATACTGGTATTTATTTGTACTATGGTACTGCCGGAGAAGGCGTCGCACTCGTAAATAAAGTACAATGCCGCCTATCTCTTACCAGCACGCAATGCGCTTGCATCGCTTTGTATCATGCCAATCCCATTGGTTAAAAGATGCTCCGATCCCACAGAATAAGTGATAGTTTTTGTCTGACTATTTTAACAGTCCAGTAGGTAATGAATTTGCATTAAAATGTGCAAGTTCTAAACGCGCTTGTGAAGTAAAAACAGATTACATTGTTAACGGAAGAAGAAAATAGATTTTAGCTTCTTATTTGGTTTCCCTTTTACCCCTGAACTTCGTAGAAACTCAATCAAATACAAATACATACGTTTCTTAACAGAATTTGACTTACATTTTGATAAAGGAATACCTAAAATTATATTAACAAAGGAGTGATCTTGGTTTCCTTTTTATGTCACCGCTTTTAAGCACGACGACACGATGATACTTGATACTTTCTTGGTTACTTCGAATGTAGTTTATACGATGGGTATCTTAAGTGGGCCATTAACAAGTAAGGGTGGAAGTTAGTAATTAATTTGCATACGCAATTGTGTCAAGTTCATTATGGAACAGTTTATACGTGCTCTATTATTGAGCGAAGTACTTACCTTGGACATCAATAACAATAAATAATGGAAAAAGTCATAAAAATTTAGTAAAAAAACTGAACGAGTTAAAAACCAACGCTTACACGAGCATTAAGAACTTTATGACTGAGATTTTGCGGTTTAAATATTTTATTTACCCTACCAGAAGTTTTAGAGTTGCTGCAACATCTTTACTTACACAATTCTTACGTTCACAATTTTAAATCTTTCAAAGACTGATTCTTTACTTAGCTGTATAGGTGTGATTGTAAAATCTGAGCACCTTTCACGAAGACCATTTTGTCGAATGGAAAAGATAGTTAGCACTGGCCACTGTCCAGCTACGCCAAGTTATTGTTTATTATTAATAGCTATGTGATGATAATAAACTTTTTGTTAGCCACTCGCTTATTTTATATTTTTCATAAATGCCAATATCTTCGGTTCGTACATTGTCAAAAATATAAACCGCTCTAATAATTAATGCGCAGTCCTGAAATGCAGGCAAAATGGACAATTGAATTCGCAATGACAAATTCGAGCTTGACACGGGGTTTTTCGCTTCACTCCTCTGAGATCCGTTCTACATTTTTATTTTACTCCTTTCAGTCTAATTTAATATGCGGCCTCGTAGAAGAAATTGCGCGAATATATTTTCGCATTTGCTAAGTCTACCTTGAATGAAATTTGATTTAACTCACGAATTTGCGGTGAATTCTATGGTTGTGTGTTAATAATTGAAGCTTTTCGTTAAATTGTAAATGGTGTTTCATTGTGATTTGTCTTTACTGGGAAATTAAGCCGATAATGTAAAGATGAATTTAATATGAGCAGCTTTCCTGACAGCTCGGATTATAATAATGGCTAAGGTCTTATTATTTGATATATATTTAATAATATAATAGGTATTTAGCTCATAACTTTTAATGTACCTGCTGTACAGTGGAAGTACAGTTAAAGGATATTCTAAAATTTTATTGGAACTCATGCAACTTTATTTGAAATCGATCAGGGCTGTTCAGTCACTATTTAAATTGTAACGCTGGGTCACCTAAAACCAGATGGGATTTCATTAAATCTTCTCTTACAAAAGGAAAATCTCAAGCTTCCTTGATAGGAATTTAGATAGCCTTCTATTGCGAGATTTTTAATTAAATCTGCTTTGATCACAGAACCAGAATGTGTCTTTGGTGAAATGATTAAAACCAATATAAAATGTTACCTTAGTACTTAACCAATTAATCTGTTTTATTTTCGGATCGTTTCCTTTAATCGAAAAGTAGGAATTGTTTTCGTTATCGGCCTTCAAAGCTTTTAAGGAAAACAAACTTGTTATATTGGGAATTTAAGGCCCTATCGTGCAATGTAGGAGTGTGTTCGTTAAAGTACATGATACATGCTGACAACGCAGGTCGTAGTCCAGCTGACCAATTCGTTCCTGAAAACCATGCAATAACTTGCTTTCGCTATACTAACTTCAATGTAGGAACATCCTACGGCGACCAAATTTAGTTCGATATTTTGGTTTGGTTTTTTATTTTGCTATGCATTTTTTATTCTAAAAAAGTACTATAGTATTATTTTGGAACCACTTAATAAACAACGATCTTGACGATCCAGAAATTTACGCTTAGGTAATATTATTTCGCCTTATCTTCGAAACTACTCAAACTTCGGTAGAATTCGCTACGCTAAGACAATTTTATCACGCTGTCGAAGGTAAATCTTATCCCGGATCTAGTCTAGTCCAATTTATCTCCAAACATTATAAGTTCAAACAACCTGTCGGCCTAGTGTAGTGTTATATCATTTAAGACTTTACAAGTAACAAGGGTCGTCGCTCAGCTTAATTAAGCTCTTTAATTGATATTTCTGGGTCCCGGATAGAGCGGTGCAGGAGGTTCGATGGTTGTCTGCCTAGCTCATAGTCGACGGTTTTAATTTGTGCTAACAGTAGCCAAGAAACGTGCCTATTGTAAACTTAACCTTTTGTTCACGACCTACATTCTGGATTGTGTAACCTTCCTCAGTTACCCCAATTTATCATATTCTCGGAATCCTTATGGCATCCCCCTAACGTTCTATTAGAAAACCGACAAAAACTTTGGATGTGGAAATTATGGAATCGAGCTAATAATAATTCTACTTATATCTCCATTTGAATCAAACATTGATAAACCGAGATTCAGTGAAATGAATTTTAGAACCGCCAAATTTACATTACATACATATTTAATTTGCGCGGCATATTTTGCTCGTCCTGAAAGTTAAATCCCTATGGTTTTCTTTAAATATTTATGAAGGCCCCGACGTCCAGTGACTTTTAATACTTTAGAAACATTATCATATCCTTGTCATAAGCTCTTTCCGATAAATATTTTCTTGCTAGCAACTTTGACACGAATGAGCTTTTACAAAAAAGGTTGTATATCGAGAGGTTAATGTAAGTGCGTAAGCATATTATTTTGCTATGTTTGCTCTCGTAAATAGGTATCATAAACAGTGGTATTGCTCGGGGCGAACGTGCGCAACTCAGGGATGCTACATGGAGATAACAAAGGACTACAGCACTTCGATAAGAGATAAATTCATTTTCATCGTGATGATTTATCAAAGCTGTACCGGCGGGCGCGTGCGGCGCAGCGCGGCGTCATCGTCGCCGCTTCCTTCCACCGACATATCTCTTTGATAAATTGCTTGAAAATCTGCGAAGAGGTGAAATTCTAAAATAAACAGTCCTCCCTGGTGAAACATCAATTCCGCCGAGTTCTTTTTTTAACACCTGGATTTGAGTACCTAATTCTGTTGGGATTATTATAAATTACACGTGAGCAATGAGTATGAACTGAATGCTGAAGTCGATCGATGACGATATATTTAGTGGATCGTTTCTGCGACAGCTGGCAGTGACGTGCCTTAAGCGGCTGTTATGCAAGCTCTCCCTTTATTTATGATCGAGTTGAACGCTGCTTATTACATTTGTGGGTGCTAGACATGTTTCATAAGCTCGCTTTCTATAATCGTTATTTCCTCGACACATGTTGATGTATCTCCAGAAGGATGTCGGCCGTACAAGTACCTACTGCACAAATGCGGCACATCAATACTAATAAGCCCCTGCGGCGGTTTTTGCCCTCAAATGTGCCTATTAACCCGAAACAGTCGTCGCAAGTAGAACTTGACTAATTGCTCGTATAACTACGACAATTTGTATAATTTGGAAGTTTTACCTTATGTACATAAATCACACGTCAAGCTTCAGAGCGGAGTTGCAAGAGTTTATATTGTTATTCACGGCGTATCTTGAAACCGTGCAGTGATGTGTTTCTCGCTAAGCCCCCACATACATTTCGCCGTTTTTGTCTATCACTTGGCAGCAACTTCCCTAATGTTTTCTCATTCGGCCGTAGTCTTTCCGAAAAGTTAGCTCGTTCTTGTCTCGGTGGGTGCCTCGGCGAATTACGAACTCGGCACTCAGTCGCCGATGCGTGTAAAATGTCTTTACGATCCACCTAAATTTTGAAACGTGCGATTTACGTCACCTATCCCAACCGTCCTTTTTTCAATTAACCAAATCGCTAATTGAAAAACTTTAAATTCGTTACAAAGCGTGGAAAATATGAAGTTTTGTCGCTTCAGGTAAAGAAAAACACTTCGACCTACTTTCTAGTGCAAACAATTCTCCATTTTTATAGCGGACGATAGCGGAGTCCTGCACAAAGCATTGTGCATAAAGAAATGAGATTGAGCTTTAAAGCACTTTGATTTCAAAATTTTCAAATTTTATAATATTAATATTGAGCGATAAAAGACTGACACTCCCAATTCAATTTCCTGTCAAAAAGTTCAATACAATGTGACTAATAATAGAAGCGTACAACAATGAACTTGTACTGATACATACTTTTTTCAATACAATGTTTTTTTATTTTACAAGTTATTTTTGCTTAACAGTAAAAAACAGCTACGTCTGCTTGTCTCCATAATTATAATTCCTAAGTTGACCCAAAATGCAATAAGGAATTAGTTTAAGTATTTGAATACAGATATGCAGGCTAGTTGTTGGAGAAATGAATTTGGCAACTTATCTATGAACTTTAATGTAAAGTTTTGTTGGAAATACATAGTAGAGAACGCCTTTTTGTGGTTGTGTGTTGTCGCCGAACAATCTGCTGCAGTAATTGTTTTTGTGAGTAGTTCTTGTAGTACTTTGAGAATTGATTTTAACTAGCTAGCTTTCGCCCGCGACTTCGTCCGCGTGGTCATTCGGAAAATTCCTAGGGATCCTTTGACCGGGATAAAAAGTATTTTTTGTTTTAATCCAGGCTATAAACTATCGGATCCGTTAAGCTGTTTTTGCGTCATTAAGTAAACATCCAAACTTCCACATTTATAATATTAGTAGGGTAGGATGTATCTAGACTTTAGAGCTAGAACATAAATTATCCTAGCTACTAGCTACATTTAAAAATACATACGTTACGACTATCTAATATCAGCGCTTTCACTACTCCATTTTGCGGAGCAATTATAAAGTGATCTATCTGTGATAAAAAAAAAATAAAGAAAATACCTAACATAAATATCATCCATATAGAGCTAATTACAAAACTATAATAAATCAAGAAGCAAATTGAGAATCATTTTCTTCAGCCGAGTCATTTCTTAGTCAAAATCCATGAATACATTTCTCCGCAAACCACGAACCACTTCGCATCACGAAGAGTCGCGCTCACCGGCTTTATATCACGAAGGAGTCGTTATAACAATCGTTAGAATTCCACAGCCATTACGTTCACGTTACGCTAGAACTTATGTTATTACTCCGGCGGTCATCAATGTTCCTTTTGGTGGTTAAAAGACGTTTAAGGAGCGTCGCCGTCGCATTGACGTGCAACCTCTTCAAGCGGCCAGTGGGGAAACGGCCCTCGCCTGCATAACAAGGTTAATATCTTGCAATTCTATCAGACACTAATAACGTTATCTGCCTACTTCCTGTTCCAACGTTCCTAATAGGAAGTTTCCTGTTAGTATATTCATGAGAATATCCAAAATCATAAATCTACATTAAACTTTATCCAAGTCTCATGTTTTTGAAATGCGACTTCCATTTATTTCATTGGTAAACGTGCTAAAGCATATGAATAAGAAACTTCTAAGTATCACGTTCTTACTCGGGAAATCTAGATTTTCTCTATATTGGCACAGATAATAGGATCTTTTGTCACTATTTTAGAGTAGGACAAGTGCGTATTAAATGAGATCCTTTCAGCAGCTCATTTAGTATTGTTTGATTTCTAGTACGGTTGGGAGACAATTTCTAGGTGAATGATTAAATAGTGCTTGTATTCAAACTATAAGTTTGATAAATTTAATTTCTATGAAAGCTTGAAAACTATCTGGAGATAAGGGGAGTTAAAATGGATTCTAAGAAACTTTAACATATTGATAGTTTATGTTGGCTGGCAACATGCTGTTACTTCGGTTGGAAAAGATTTCGACTTAACCTGTAGCCTAGAAAGTTCTTTGTGTGAATTCCTGTTCGTGCTATCTCGTTTTTGCGAAATTTAATGTAATGCTAATAGCCTTTGCTGTGGTGGCAAATTTGTGAAGCAAAATTGTTCGAAGTGTGAATAGACGGTATAACATCGCTGTATCAAGTTTTCTAATAGATGGAATAGCGTTGGTTGCTTGAAAGTGAAAGTGAAATTGAAATAAGCTTTATTCAAATAAACTTAATTATTAAGTACTTTTGAATCGTCTATATTTTCCTACCACCCGTTCCTACTTTTTTAGCTGACAAGAAGAACGGGCGCAAGAAACTTATCAGCTGTAATAGCTTTGTTTCTATCATGTTGTCATTTAGCATGAAAGATCTTATGGCTTTATGGCTCCTTTTCTATGCTTTCATAAACGCTGAAACTGTTCAAAACTTTTTCATAAGTGATACAAACTCTCATGATATAACCGTAAATAAATTCGGAAAGCTAGACAAGCTCTGAATAAAAAATGGAGTCGTCAACAACTTTACTCATAAAGGGGTTATGGTGGAACCTCGACGCGACTTCAAAAGTGTACAAGTTGATTTTGATGCGGGACGCGTGATCGATGAGCGATAGTATCATTACAGTTTTATGGTCTTCTTTGAGAGGAAAATAATCATAAACATAAGTAAACATCGTTCAAGCTGCTATAACATTATTGAGTACAAACAGAATAAGGAATATGGACATAATATAATATTTCAACACACTTGCTCGTAAAGTGAGCCCTAATACATCGCTTTTAGGGCCATAAACCGACCTATAACAAACGCGTGCAATAATATATAAAACACTAGTTCGTAATAGAATTAACCCTACAAAGTTAAATTAGTAACTTACTGCAAGTTCTAATGCGAGTAAACAGAGCATTCCCAATTTAACCGGGTAATAGATACAGTTATTTTTTTTAGTATCAACAAAGTGGTTTTATGCTGCTGAAAATTCATATATTTTTTTGGAATCAATAAATGTGTAAGTCCTTAATTAATTATTATCAAATTATTCATAATTCACAATATTTTGTTATAAAATATTAAAATATTTGCATTTTATCACTTAAAGTTAAAATTTTGAAGTAGGCTGTAATGGCTGTATGTTTACTCACCCCTTTGTTCGCAAATCATTCTTGCGTTGGGCGTGTGAAAAAAACAAAAAAAAACCTGCGCGCCTTTTCCCATAATAATTATCATATTTTGTTTTTGTCGTATTTGTTGCTGTGTGGTAAATTACTTTGTTTTTTCCTCGCAAATGTGTTGAAAAACGTCGTATGAAACTCGTGAGCTCTTGCTTATTGCACACTCGGCTGAGTTACGCCCTCGCCTGCGGCTCGGGCTGCAACCCACAGCCTTGTGCGCAATGAGCAACCTAAGCTAACTTGTCTCTTATTGTACTATTGTATAGAGCCAGTAAATCCTTGTTTTATAACTTTGGGAAACTATACTATCTGTTTTGAATCATACGGCTGATATGGGGTTATTCGATTCATAATCATTAGTACAGTCTACTCAGAAGTAACTTAACCTTTTAACCATGTTACTGCAAATATTGCATTCTTAAATTACTAAACAATCGATATAGGTAGCGTGACAGTGTTTTAAAGTTATCGCTGTTTTTGGGACTAACTGGATTGAGAACTTCCAAAATAATCGCTTGGAATTTAAAACTGCTTTTAAGTTTTACTAAACAGGTGCGCAAAACCTTTTTTTTGCGTACAAAGTATTCGTTATTCCGTTAAAAACATTTTTACAAAGCGATGCTGTAGAAACCGCAAAAAAACAGGTCTGTTATTAAAACTGTAAAGTGTTTTTAGATTTGAAACGTGTAATTACGCTGATGGTTGTGTGTATATGCTTAGGTACATGGAAAGCTTAAATGGGAAAGTTCAGGATGAGATGTAATTCTTAACTTGACGGCCACTGTAAAATCATATAAGTATGACACATTCTTAGATTAGTTCAAGTCTTTTTGTTATTTTAGTCGAAAATATAACTTTTATATTCTTTTACGTATGCATTTTATTGAAAATCTCGAATATTAATGTTTATAGAGAATAAGATGAATAATGGGCAGGGGCCTTATTATCGCTTTCAATACCTGCTATTAACATATAGTGTTTGATTATTATAATCAAATTATTAAGTTTACATCCATCACTGACTTATAAAGACGCTCGTTGAAGTAATTCGTGTTCAGTGTATACCTATATTTAAACGAAAAGCAAATGCAATTGCAATGAATACTGGAGTGGAGTTAAAAATTAGGAAGTAGGTATAGTCAGTCAGTAGAGGTCAGTCTTTATTACTTGACTTGATGGCAACTTTAAAATGAAACAGAACAAATTTAGATAAAAACATTTCGTTTCATTACGTTATCACTGATGAAATTTCCAGTTGCGTGATTGCCTTCTTGAGTTATTACATTGCTAACTAGCAGTCAGAGCGAAATCTTCCTCAATTATCTAAACAAGGGGTGGGTCATTAACGTACTGCGTCTCAACGTTTTTGGATTTCATTTCCTTTTTATAATATTAAATAACAAACAGCCACGCGTTGTTTCCGTTTAAGAGCGGTGTCTACTTCATATTTTGTGTCTACAATTGTTTTTAAAAGCTATTTTTAAGAGTTGTTTAATCATATTTATCAATGTGGCGATTATTTACATTATAGAGAGGTAGTTTTTTTTCTTCCACTAATATTAACTTATCGCTAGGAGCTGTAATAGTTACAGTAACTATACCCGGTTTGGCCTGAGATTGCCTGTTCGGAATGTCTATGTGTGTTTGAACGGAAAACAGATTGATTTGTTCCGAGCGGCTCTTCTATCTACAAGTACTCGTACTTACTTAGATTTTTGTGCCTGCAGTTCGTGCAAGAAGTATACAAGAAATACACTACCCGCTTTTCCATCAGACAACACAACACACACGAGCTTTAAACTGTAGAATGTCTGTATGTGTATAACAAACAGACAGAAGTAGGCATCTAAATGATATGATGCGACATTGTTCTGTGGTTTGTATACATCGCTTGTGATTACACATTTTGGGTGCTGTTTGGACAGGACCAACGGGAGATGTTCCTTATTTTATCCTTTCACCACATCACTTAACAGCTCATAAACCAACTGAATTATTTCTCCATGTAAACCCTTAGTTTTTTCTTCTTAACAAACTCTATAAATATCGAAGTTTTCTTTTTTCCCAACTGGTTATTCATATCAAGAAGGCTTGGTCTGATCATGTTATTTATTACATATTAAGAAGACCAAAACTTTCTAACACTATAACAAGCACCGTAACATATTTAGTTTAAGGCTGCAAAAGGCACTTTTATATAAAATCAGTTGGTAATAAAACATAGTAGGTATCATTAAAGAAAAATATTGCGCTAAATGTCTTGATTTTATTTCGCGTAGGTGCGTCATGTTTTTATTCGACAGTCTTTTAAAACAATAACAGTTTCTTCTTAATTACGAAAACAAACCCAGTCATCCATATTATTTTACAATAGAGATCTCATAAACTAACCGTCAAGAATATAATTTCGCAAGGAAAAAGTAAATCTAGATCTATATTGTAAATTGCCAAAACAATAATAACCAAAGCATTTATTAAATTTTCAACGTTTTTATTAGGTTGCTTTCTTGCTTATTGTTTTTTTTATAATTTATTGTACAACAATACGTCAAGTATGGTGAAGGTACAAGAGTGGACTAAATGCTAGTAATATTACTACAAGTATTCTAGACAAGTAACTGAGTTCGAAAATCTGTGTGTTGTGATGGCATTCGTATTATTAGCAGATGTGAGAGCCGGGCTCGTAAAACAAAACTAGGAATAAAAAATTTGTTTCGAATATTTCTTCTAATAGATTAAGAGCGACAAGTTTTATTAGCGCACAGCGGGGACTAAGACAAATGGAGTCTTGGGTAGGCCGTAAATTACGCTCAACTGTCATACAAACTATTCAAACTGGTGAATGATGGACAATTTTAGTTGGAATGCACAGATTTCTAAGAGTTTGGTAGATTTAAATGTGTTACAGATGGGTGAAGTAGTCGAAGGAAGGAAAAAAAACTTGAGTTCTCAGAATTGGTAGGGCGGATCGTGAGAAATGGTGCGTAGGCGTCGCCGTGAAGATTGCAAGCATCAAGCTGACCAATGAGGGGTCTAAATGGGCGTAGAGCGGGCGGAGAAAAACTTCAGTAGGAATGGAAGAGATAAAACGACGATGGAACGAGCATTCGGGGGACAGACGCTAAGACAGACAGTAGGACGCGGACGCTTTTAATATTTTAGGAGTGTTAGATTGGGAGTTTCGTGACTCCATTGTAACTAACTGCGTGAGCAATAAAGACTAAAGAGTTAACTATTAAATAAATACTAACTTTGTTAAGTAAATTGTAGATTTGAATATTAAAACAAGTGTAACTATTTTACAAAGTGAATCCAAACAACGTCGAGTGGGGTATGTAATTGTATACATTGTGATTTATTTCATGTGTCAATAAAGGTACAATCTCTAGATTAACGAGCAGAATATCGTATACAACGTAGAAATGTATCAATACGAAGAACAACTCCATTCTAGGGGTTTCTCTTTAATAACCGAATGGAACTCGGTAGAACACCTCATTTTTGTGTTGACTTTAATATGCGCAATAGTTGTATTAGGGTGTTGTGGATATAAGATATTCAGTTATTGCAATCGTCGAATATTAAATAGACGGAGGTATTTGCAAGATGGTCTACCAAATGAGATAGAAATGCAAAGAGCCGGGTTAGATTGAATTGGATTGCGTTTTCTTAATGCATAGTTAATCTCGGAGATAAGGATGGTTAACGTGAAAGTATTAATTAAAGCTCTAGAGACTGTAACTTTATGTAGCCTGGTGGAATACGAAACACTAATATCTATTATGAATGTTAATAATCAAGTCTAGATTAGACTAATATGTGAAATAGTTTTTTCTTTCCATTTTTCAATCAATGTATCAGGTTAGTTCTATAAATGTGTTCGTATCTCACTTTAGACTTAATTTGTAAAATAACTATTGAAACTTTAGTGTGTGTTTAATTAAAATTAAGTGTGAATCTAGATGACCTTAGAGAGTTTTTTCTTTGGATTTTCGCTTTCTCTCTATTTAGTGTGGTCTTAAGATAGGAGCTGAAAATCTAGCTGTCATTATATAGCAACCTATAGGTGACAGCTTAAATAATCAAACCAGTTTCTTTTGCTATTTCGAAGTTAAACTAAACACATTTAATTTAAATAAATAATATTTTTTTTCCATAATTATATGTTTTACTGCTTAGAGATAAGATTCCTAAGAGGAGGCACAGTGTGAGGCATAGTCAAACTCGTGTTAAATACTAAGAAATACTTAGAAGAACCTTTGAGCTAGTTTGTTTGGCTTCGTTTAACACTTTGCGTTCTCACACATATACCTTTCAGTTGAATCACGATTTCTATGAGCTAAATTCGTTAGATTTCAGTCTAGGTCTAGGTAGATTTCTATACATATACCTAATTAAATAAACATGGGATAGTAGGGAGTGATTAAAGACTAAGGAAGAGACTACATTCAAACCGTTGAGGTTACTTGTGTATAGGTAGTTTATTTAAACGTGTTAGTAAAGGAGTCTAGCTGCTGAATTTGGACGAGAGACACAACAGGAGCTGAGCAGAAGGAAGTATAATGTATTAGTGTTGAATAGGTATAATGTGTAAGTACATTTTGCCTCTACACAGGACATAGACATTGTTAGGTGCACTTATAGACTTGTATTTAGGATAGGAAATAGGGATAGGTATACTAGGTGATCTGTGATGAAATTGAACTTGTACAGGATGTTTAGATCCTGGGGTGTTTGACCGCTTGAGGCTGCGAGCTAGGCATTCCACCCACTGACTTTAATCGAATGAGGGCTCTTGACTATAAGAGATTATTCTCTTAGACTTGACTGAACGGGATGCTATGGCCGGTACTCGCGAGCTCAGCCTTATTGAGCCTAAAGGCTATCTGCGTGTGGATCCAGTGAACGGGTAGAAGCATTTCTGGGTCGTCGTCACATTTGCACTTTCATAGCGTTCAGCCATCGCCCGATTTGGCCAAATCGAACTTTCTCAATTAATACAAATATGAATAAATAAAGGTTACCATGGTTTTATGGGGAAAGGTGTCTAGCGAACACCTTATAAAGTAAAGTAAATAAATGTCCACATCCTGGAGATGTCTGACAAACGCTCCGCAGCGTAACAAAGATGGCTGACGTTCCCCAAATAATAAACCCCAGAAGGGTTTTTCCTAGAAGGTTTTGTAGGCGCTATTAAACGACCAGAGTGTAATCCACATCATGAGCAGACATCTTTTGGTTATAGCTTAGGTAATTAGAGTAGAGGAGAGGCGAAAGTCGCGATCAGATTAAAACAATTTGCATTTTAATATTAACAAGCTTCGCAATGTTATTTAAAACCATAGGCCTGCGGAATGATGGATTTATCTCGATGAGCCTCCGTTCCATTCACATGCAGCTACTAAATAGTACAAACATAAACACGATTCGCAGATCACTTAGATGCCAGTAACATCGACTTTCACCAAGACCACCAAATACATAGAAAAACATTATAACTAGACGATCACATATACAAATTAGGATTTGAGCCACTACAGAAAATGGTGCCGTGACCAGGATTCCAAATACGTATTCGAAATAACGATACGATTGGATCAAAAGGACCAAATAATTATGATAAATAAATAAAACAAAAATAAATAAAATAAACACAACGTAGAAATCGTGGTCAGTTGAAAGGAATACTTTTACAGGGATGTTACGAGACATCGTGATGCGAAACAAGGAGGCGAGATAAATTGTGCATGGAATAATTATTTTAATTATGTGCATGGTGTGATTATTTTATTGTGTTAAACTGTTTACATGTCTTTTGAATGTAGGGGAAAGACACAGTTACAGTCAGAATTCGTCATAATGTTATCAACGAGATCGAAAGAAAAAAATATATACATACCTATTTCGTAAATTATAAAATTAAAAGAATTTATTTTTAGACAACTGTATAGCCAAGTTATTTGTTCACGGAAGACAAAAGCCTGTCTGACAAGCTTGTGAATGGGAAGCGAGACAAAGGAAACCTTAGGGTAATGTTTTATTGGTTTGCAACTTAACTGCTGTTGTCCATTGAAGTAAAATTTGACGGTTGTACATTAAAGACAAAAGGGAAGGACGTGGAGAAATCTTACCCAACAAAATAAACAATAAAAGAGTAAAATAAAAATACTTTCCAATATTATTCAAAGCATAGCAGCGCGTTTGACGATTTTGACTGTACGTAAAAAGGTTAGCATAATAAAGATGTGTGATTTAGGTGGAGACAAAGGCGGGAGCAGATTCTCAAGATATTGTTACATTTCAATGTAAGTCTGTTATCATGAGTATTTTAATCACATGTGGTACTATCTACCTTTCTCATAAAGAACGATCTGTGCATTTAGGAGTAGGGGAAAGTTTAAATCGAAACTAGTTTGTCGGCAGTTGAGTTAAGTGACGTTATAATGCCTAGGCGCAGTAAGAGACGGGTTAGAGGTCAAGATAGGACAGGGGAAAGTCGCGAGAGTAACGGAAGCATAGGGGAACAAACGGGAAATATAGATAACATAACTTTACAACAGATGTCACAAAGAATGGATGAATTTCAAAATACATTACGGCAGTTGAGCGCGGAGCGATTAAACGAGAGGATAGAGTCGAGCGGAAATGTGCAAAATAGTCATCAGACGATTAGACAAGAGTCGATTAGCACAATAGCTAGTGGTAGTGTCGCGAATTCGGAAACTAGAAACTTATACGTCATACAGCCTTCAGTTGCGAAGCCGAGTTTTGACGGAAAACCATTCACGAACCCTATTGCGTTTTTGAAACGATTAAAAAAATATATTAGAGAAGTGAACGGACAGGACCGCGAAATTGATATAGCGCTAGGTTGCATCACGGGACATGCACGAAAATTGATGGAGATGTACTCAAGGAGATGGAATACTTTTAGTGATTTTGAGGACGACTTTAGACGGACTTATTGGACTGAACAAATACAAGAATCCGTTAGGTATAGGTTGATTAACACGGTGTACACAAGTGAATCAGCAATTTCGATGTCCGAACATTTTGCTGAATATGTTGAGTCGATGCAGTCCTTGACCATATCTTTTAGTGAAAGGGATTTAGTAAATTCGATAATGCGTCATTATCCTTTGGATGTTCAACGGTTGTGGTTTACGAGAGCAGAGGAACCCACTATTATGAAAGGCGCGAACTTTCTTAGGAGTATCGAACAAAATGTAGTTGTGGGACAGAGAGAGATAGGTAGATATGCTAGAGAGAGAGGAAATAATCAGAGAGGTCGTTACGGTAGGACACAGACAGATTATCCAGTTGCGGCAACGATTTTAGCGGAAAGATGGCGAGGCAGAGGCGGTTCGACTCGGGGAAGGGCTCACCGACGAGGCAGGATAGGTTACGGATCATATTCTAATAGGAATACATCACGGTCGAACGTGTTGGGTGAAATAAATACTAGGCCAGCTATAACATTCACGAAGGAAGGTGAGGGGTCAACATTATCAACGTCTGTGAGGGAGGATAAAACAAAAAACTAATACCCCCTACACAAGCGGAGTCCGATCGGTTATCAAAGTGTAGGAAGGGGAATGAATGGACTTCAGAAAATAGGAAAGACGATATAGCGTATAAGATTTTAGTTAAAAATGGATGGGAGCCAGGTCAGGGTTTAGGAGCAGACGGAAAGGGATTGAAGAGGCCATTGACCGGGGGAGTGTCAGTGAGTAGCAACAGTTTGCGAGCAATAGCGTGTAGCATAGGTGTCTTATTGGAAAATCAATTCAATCATGTGATAGAATGTGACGAAGAAGGGCTTGCGTGTGATCTTTGTACAAGCAGGGGTAGAGAGGTTTTGTCGATATCACATGAGCTAGACGAGTTAGATTACTTAGGTGTTGATTATTCGTTGCCTAGATTACCCGAGATAGGAGTGGATGTGTACGGGATGCGTATAAGTGCATTGATAGACACAGGGAGCCAAATAAGCGCTATAACTAGGGAACTACACGATTCTATTCGGAAAGAGAGAGGTGATTTGCCCGAGATCGCTATCCCGGCTATACAGGTGCAGGGAGCATTTGGATCACGGAGTGAAAGTGCGAATCGTATGGTACTAATAGAGCTAAGTTTGGGTGGCACAATCATTGAAGCGTCAATGTTAATTCTGCATAGGCTTCCTAGGTCAATGATATTAGGATACGACTGGTTGGAACGTGTCAAGGGGATAGTGGAGTGTGGCAGAGAAAGGACGTTATCAATTGAGCACTTAGGAGTCAGGAATAGTGTCAAAATAAATTCGAGTTGCGAATTAAAACGGTTAGGCGGGAGAGACAATGCAAACATGATAAATACGATGTTAGAGACGGACGCCCAACCGGCGGTGTATAGTGAGGCGAGCGAGAAAATAAACAATAGCGGAAAGGTGGCTACCTACTTGGACGAGATGGGTTTAAATGACGAACAAAAGAAACTATTGTTACCCGTTTTAAACAGATATAGTAGAGTGTTTACCGACGAATTAGGATTGACGGACAGATACGAGCATGTTATTGAATTAATCGACGACACGCCTTTTATAAAGCGAAGTTATCCAATACCTTTAGCATATAGGGAGGAGATAAAAAGAGAACTAGATGGGTTAGAGAGTTTAGGAGTTATCCGTCAGGAGGCGACACCGTGTTGTAGTCCGCTTACCTTTACAAAAAAGCGAGACGGAACAATTAGACTCTTATTAGACGCGCGCGAACTCAATAAGAAGATGGTGGGGGACGCGGGAGCGCCACCACTTACATCAGAAATCATACAATCCTTTTATGGGGTTAATTACATCAGCCTTATTGACCTCAATAATGCATATTTTCAGATACCATTACATCCCGATTCTAGAAAGTATACAGGGTTCACTTTTATGGGGAAAACCTATACGTATTGTGTTTTACCTCAAGGACTTAAGACATCGGTGGCAGGTTTCTCGAGGGCTATGGATACGATACTAGAAGGGGTGCGCGAGTTTTGTATAAATTATATAGATGACATAGTAGTGTTCACTAAGGGGGACCTAAAGTTACACCTAGAACACCTAGATCAAGTACTGAGCAGGTTAGAGGCGGCTAGACTAACGAGTAGGAAGGAAAAGTGTAAATTCCTATGTGTGGAGGTAAAGTTATTAGGACACATTGTAAATACCAAAGGGGTACAAATGGATCCGGATAGGGTAAGGGCGATATTGGAATTCCCCGCACCTCGAACCATAAAACAATTAAGAGGATTTCTGGGATTAATAAACTATTTTCGTAGATTTATATCAAAGTATAGTGAGGAGGTTAGGCCTCTGTGTGACCTATTGAAACAAAACAAAAGATGGTCATGGACACAGGAAGTAGACGATTGTTTTAAAAGGGTGAAAACTTTATTTGTAGATACCGTGCTTCTTGCACATCCAAACCCGAAGGATATATATTATTTACAAACGGACAGCTCGAATATAGGTGTCGCAGGATACATCTACCAACTAACGAGTGAGGGGGAAGAGAGAGTTATAGGGTTTTGTAGTAAATCATTATCAGAAACGGAACGCAGATGGACAGTCACTGAACAAGAGCTGTGGGCCATAATTTATAGTCTATCAAAGTTTGAAACGTATTTAAGGGGTGCTCAGTTAGTAATTAGGACCGATCATAAGAGTTTGACGTTTCTACAATCGTGTAAATTACTAAGCGCTCGCATGATACGGTGGGTAAGTTATATAGGACAGTTCAATTATACGATTGAACATGTCAAGGGTAGTCTGAACACTGTAGCTGACGTGTTGTCACGACATATAAGTGGAGCCACCGATACCTTGACTAATAAAACTGTGGGACCGGAAATGAATTTGTTTGAAATACCAACTGGACGACTCATAAAGAATAAGTGGGAAGAGATAAGAGAACATCAGGGGCGTGATCGTGTTGTTAGCGAAATAACTAAGCGTATAAAAGCTGAGAGCGAGTCTGAGGCTAGACATTACAGACTAATAGACGGGATTCTCTATAGGATAGAGATAGGTTCGGGTAGGTCGCGATTATATGTTCCCGAGAACTTACAAACGGAATTGATTACTAGTATACACGAGGAAGTAGGACATTTTGGGCGATACAAGGTGCTTGCGTTAATGAAGCGACGTTACTACTTCACTGATATGGCACGCAAAATAGGACAGGTAGTTAGGGCTTGCGACGTGTGTCAAAAATCGAAACATGCGTTGGAGGCACACTCAGGACCAATTAAGACGGTGATAGCTAGGGAGATAGGGGAACGAGTATTTTGTGACATTTATGGACCAATACCGGCAGGACGCTTTGGTCATAAGTACGTGTTTGTTATGCAGGACGCCTTCAGCAAATTAATTAGATTATACTCATTACGACAGGCGAGTGGCAGGGCCTCGTTAACTTGTGTTAGAAAATTTCACGAACAGGTCAAAATAAAGGTTTTATGTTCGGATAGAGGTGCAAATTTCACATCAAGGATTTTTGAGTCAGGTGTTAGACAGTTAGGCATCGTGCTAACGCACACCTCAATCAGAAACCCGCGACCTAATTCTACGGAGAGGGTCAATAGAGAGCTAGGAAGAATGTTTAGGACGTATTGTGAAAAATCACATTGTTCTTGGGTTGACGTATTGCCGAAAATAGAGGATTGTTACAATCAAGTTATACACACCACGACGGGTTACACACCTAACGAGATAGTATGGGGTACAAGAACTCGCTTATCTACGGATAACGACAAAATTATTGGAGTAGGGTTAGGCCTACAACAAGAGCCATTAGAATTAGTTCGGGAACGAGCGAGACAGAACATATTGAAGTCAGCTGAGAGTAGAGAATTTCATTATAACAAAAATCATAAACTAGTGTGTTTTGACATAGGTGATCTAGTGAAGTTGAAAAAGTTTGCGAAATCGGATGCATCTAAAAAAGTGACTAAGAAGTTTGCACGTTTGTTTGAAGGACCATACGTCATTGGTGCTATTCCCAGTAGCAACGTGTACACTCTAATAGATAAACAAACAAACAAGATAAAAGGAAATTACAATGCGATACACCTGTTTCGCTATTATGTGAATAGGTAAAAATAATAAAAAAATAAAATAAAAGAAAAAAAATAGGGACAATGGTTTGTGAGGCGCCATACTTATGTAACAAAGGAGGCGGAGTATC
This sequence comes from Agriphila straminella, assembly GCA_950108535.1. NCBI lineage: Eukaryota > Metazoa > Arthropoda > Insecta > Lepidoptera > Crambidae > Agriphila > Agriphila straminella. The sequence continues at coordinate 11,948,243 of OX467308.1, forward strand.
GGGGTTTATTGCCTACTTGGGTATACAATGGACAGATAAGAGCTATAGAAAGGGAACGTGAGAACTGAACGAATACCGTGGGAAAGTTTGGAAATGTGGACAGATAGGAAATATAATTTAAAACGACCGTACATTCGGATGTAGGTGTTTAAGATTCTATTTAGGGGAATGTGTGATGGCATTCGTATTATTAGCAGATGTGAGAGCCGGGCTCGTAAAACAAAACTAGGAATAAAAAATTTGTTTCGAATATTTCTTCTAATAGATTAAGAGCGACAAGTTTTATTAGCGCACAGCGGGGACTAAGACAAATGGAGTCTTGGGTAGGCCGTAAATTACGCTCAACTGTCATACAAACTATTCAAACTGGTGAATGATGGACAATTTTAGTTGGAATGCACAGATTTCTAAGAGTTTGGTAGATTTAAATGTGTTACAGATGGGTGAAGTAGTCGAAGGAAGGAAAAAAAACTTGAGTTCTCAGAATTGGTAGGGCGGATCGTGAGAAATGGTGCGTAGGCGTCGCCGTGAAGATTGCAAGCATCAAGCTGACCAATGAGGGGTCTAAATGGGCGTAGAGCGGGCGGAGAAAAACTTCAGTAGGAATGGAAGAGATAAAACGACGATGGAACGAGCATTCGGGGGACAGACGCTAAGACAGACAGTAGGACGCGGACGCTTTTAATATTTTAGGAGTGTTAGATTGGGAGTTTCGTGACTCCATTGTAACTAACTGCGTGAGCAATAAAGACTAAAGAGTTAACTATTAAATAAATACTAACTTTGTTAAGTAAATTGTAGATTTGAATATTAAAACAAGTGTAACTATTTTACAAAGTGAATCCAAACAACGTCGAGTGGGGTATGTAATTGTATACATTGTGATTTATTTCATGTGTCAATAAAGGTACAATCTCTAGATTAACGAGCAGAATATCGTATACAACGTAGAAATGTATCAATACGAAGAACAACTCCATTCTAGGGGTTTCTCTTTAATAACCGAATGGAACTCGGTAGAACACCTCATTTTTGTGTTGACTTTAATATGCGCAATAGTTGTATTAGGGTGTTGTGGATATAAGATATTCAGTTATTGCAATCGTCGAATATTAAATAGACGGAGGTATTTGCAAGATGGTCTACCAAATGAGATAGAAATGCAAAGAGCCGGGTTAGATTGAATTGGATTGCGTTTTCTTAATGCATAGTTAATCTCGGAGATAAGGATGGTTAACGTGAAAGTATTAATTAAAGCTCTAGAGACTGTAACTTTATGTAGCCTGGTGGAATACGAAACACTAATATCTATTATGAATGTTAATAATCAAGTCTAGATTAGACTAATATGTGAAATAGTTTTTTCTTTCCATTTTTCAATCAATGTATCAGGTTAGTTCTATAAATGTGTTCGTATCTCACTTTAGACTTAATTTGTAAAATAACTATTGAAACTTTAGTGTGTGTTTAATTAAAATTAAGTGTGAATCTAGATGACCTTAGAGAGTTTTTTCTTTGGATTTTCGCTTTCTCTCTATTTAGTGTGGTCTTAAGATAGGAGCTGAAAATCTAGCTGTCATTATATAGCAACCTATAGGTGACAGCTTAAATAATCAAACCAGTTTCTTTTGCTATTTCGAAGTTAAACTAAACACATTTAATTTAAATAAATAATATTTTTTTTCCATAATTATATGTTTTACTGCTTAGAGATAAGATTCCTAAGAGGAGGCACAGTGTGAGGCATAGTCAAACTCGTGTTAAATACTAAGAAATACTTAGAAGAACCTTTGAGCTAGTTTGTTTGGCTTCGTTTAACACTTTGCGTTCTCACACATATACCTTTCAGTTGAATCACGATTTCTATGAGCTAAATTCGTTAGATTTCAGTCTAGGTCTAGGTAGATTTCTATACATATACCTAATTAAATAAACATGGGATAGTAGGGAGTGATTAAAGACTAAGGAAGAGACTACATTCAAACCGTTGAGGTTACTTGTGTATAGGTAGTTTATTTAAACGTGTTAGTAAAGGAGTCTAGCTGCTGAATTTGGACGAGAGACACAACAGGAGCTGAGCAGAAGGAAGTATAATGTATTAGTGTTGAATAGGTATAATGTGTAAGTACATTTTGCCTCTACACAGGACATAGACATTGTTAGGTGCACTTATAGACTTGTATTTAGGATAGGAAATAGGGATAGGTATACTAGGTGATCTGTGATGAAATTGAACTTGTACAGGATGTTTAGATCCTGGGGTGTTTGACCGCTTGAGGCTGCGAGCTAGGCATTCCACCCACTGACTTTAATCGAATGAGGGCTCTTGACTATAAGAGATTATTCTCTTAGACTTGACTGAACGGGATGCTATGGCCGGTACTCGCGAGCTCAGCCTTATTGAGCCTAAAGGCTATCTGCGTGTGGATCCAGTGAACGGGTAGAAGCATTTCTGGGTCGTCGTCACATTTGCACTTTCATAGCGTTCAGCCATCGCCCGATTTGGCCAAATCGAACTTTCTCAATTAATACAAATATGAATAAATAAAGGTTACCATGGTTTTATGGGGAAAGGTGTCTAGCGAACACCTTATAAAGTAAAGTAAATAAATGTCCACATCCTGGAGATGTCTGACAAACGCTCCGCAGCGTAACAAAGATGGCTGACGTTCCCCAAATAATAAACCCCAGAAGGGTTTTTCCTAGAAGGTTTTGTAGGCGCTATTAAACGACCAGAGTGTAATCCACATCATGAGCAGACATCTTTTGGTTATAGCTTAGGTAATTAGAGTAGAGGAGAGGCGAAAGTCGCGATCAGATTAAAACAATTTGCATTTTAATATTAACAAGCTTCGCAATGTTATTTAAAACCATAGGCCTGCGGAATGATGGATTTATCTCGATGAGCCTCCGTTCCATTCACATGCAGCTACTAAATAGTACAAACATAAACACGATTCGCAGATCACTTAGATGCCAGTAACATCGACTTTCACCAAGACCACCAAATACATAGAAAAACATTATAACTAGACGATCACATATACAAATTAGGATTTGAGCCACTACAGTGTCACTGTCATCACTTCAGAGTTCAGACGTACAATGTTATGATGAAATTGCCCTGTCATCTACTCCCAAATATACCGAGTCTGTCACAGGAAAATGATTTATTTGCCTTCGGTAAAGAAAAAAATATTGTTTTTCGTTTCAAACTAATAATTGAATCAGGATGTAGCTTTTAATGAATCGATATATAATAGGATAACTTAATTAAAAAAAAGGTTTTGAGGACTTTTAGTGAAAACATTTTTTCAGGGAGTCATCTAAATAAGGATGTAGCTTTTAATAAATCGATACATAAGTAATAGGATAACTTAATTAGAAAAACAGTTTTGAGCACGTTTAGTGAAAACATTTTTTCAGGGAGTCATCTAAATAAGGATGTAGCTTTTAATAAATCGATACATAAGTAATAGGATAACTTAATTAGAAAAAAAGTTTTGAGCACGTTTAATGAAAACATTTTTTCAGGTAGCCATCTTAATAAGGTTTTCTAATCATGCAAGTGCTCCGCAAGCTTAAAACTTGATAGCCTTGCATATTCTCTTTTTGACAAAAATAAAAACACGCGACCAAATGCAAAATAAAACAAATTAAAGCTTTATTTTTTTATTAATGGTGGTATTCCTTTTCTTCGTTACGCTCGTTCGTAGGTTATTTGTGTAAGTATATTGGTTTTATACACCATTTCTAGACACACATACACACACATTAGCTTCATCTTCAGCTCGAGAACTCTGCAGACCTAACACTTCCGCACGTCTATTTCGGGCTGATGTTAATAACTGGAGGTTGAATGTGATCAAACGTCATCGCCAACGTATGCGGAGGTGCTTTCATAAAGCCTCCATTCAGGGGGCACCAATTCCGGCCCGCATTTCTTCGCGCTCGTTAACGAAACAATAAATAATGATTTGGAAGGCCCCTCCATTGCAGCCATTGTTCTGCTATCACGTTTTCCGTTCGCCGTGCATCTAGCCGGTTTCAATTCTTCTGTCAATACGTCTCAGATGCATCCGGGAAACTGCGGATATCGTAAGTAATTAAGCTCCGAAACAACGGGCGTGACCTGGAAAAATTAGTCTCGACTATTTACTGTGAATACAGTTTTCCTCCCTTTGTTTTTACGAAGAAATAAAGTTTGGATGCGAAAACTTTTTGCAATCACGCCGCTTTTGCAGATTATTAAATCCGTGTGATAATGTTTTGATTGGTTTAATTTTAGTAGCAAAGTAAAGCCAAACAATTTCAACTAATTGATGAGCTGATGAATTGACCTATCGATATCGAAACTCTTCTTGGGCAAATAATATAATTGGGAGATATAAATCACTGTGTAATGAAATGCTATCAAACGGGACCGGTCAATATAAACCAAAATCTTGAACAAGTATTTGGAAATGAGGTGGAAAATTTATGCGTAGTAGTAGTTTTTCTGGACTTGGAATTTTAAGTACTCTGGAAAAATAACATTTGATTATCCTCTCTTTTGTGTATCTTCAAGCAAAATATTACTTTATCGGTATCCTAAAAAGATCATTTTACTGAGCTATATTTTTATTTTTTTTAAAGTAAGTATATTATCAATCTTTATTCATTATAAACTTTATTGTTTCAGGTAAGTGAATACGACCAGTTCATTGGTTCACTCTTGTTCACTCTTCAGAAGTGATAGAGGTAAGTGATATTACATGCATAATAAATAGGCAAGGGTAAAAGTGCTACTAATGGCGAAGATTAACCTAATACCGTTTCGCTTCAAAGCGAATTAAACATCATAACCCTATGTGAACTTAATGACAGAGGCAATTTACTTAATACTAACAAGCCCTGCGACTACCAGCTTATGTGGAGTTATCTTAATATTTTTGTTTCCAAATGATCATTGTTTTGGGTGGAAAAGGGTGTCGTTTTGCACGTTTTCCTGAAATTTCCGTGTTCACTTTACTAATTATCTTCGTACTATCGTGGAATAACACCTTAACATTATTTTGATCATTACATTTTCCAGGAAAATGTGATACCTGGGTAGGTATTTTGTGAAGTACAAACAGTGCAGATAACCAGAGTAGAGATGTAACATTAACATTTTAATGAGAGATAGGGTTTAGCCGTTACATAATTTTTTCTTTGTTTCGGTGTCAAGTCGTAAAACATGATTTATCTTCCAAAATAACCATAAAAATTCAATAAGCCTTACCGAAAGTGTAAGCGTTGTTGTCGGAATATTGTTAACAATTTATCTTTCTTTATTGTGGGCATAGAAGTAAGAATATAATATATTCGTGTACGGCTTCAAGATATTTATTAGATAAAACAATGCTTTCTAACATATCTCCAAAAGAAATGATACGTGGTTTTGAACAAAGATTAGTTACTCTGCTTATTCAACGACCAAATACCTATAGATTCTAGATTGTCCTCTTGTTATCCATCTCGAACTTCAAATAAAAATATAATTATTATAGTTCAGGAGTTTTATATAATAATCACGTAATGCTATATAAACTTTCTGTACTATTGACAACTTTAAATCGTGGCACAATAGTTTCCGAGTTGCGATTCTAATAAACACTTGTTTCTTGTTACTTTCTTGCAAAGTTAAATAGTATCACCGTCGATGAAACATTTTATTGACAGTCGTTTTCATTATTAGTTATTATATAAAATTATGAGATATATTGATATGTGCATTTCGTACTTTTATATGTAATGTGAAAGGACACGTATCATCATCCTAACGGACAACGTAACGGGATTTTCGAATGTTTAAATGCAAATTTTAATGAATTCGTATGAAATCATTTATCAAATAACTAGCGTATAATTTACGTAGGTACAGCTAGCGAATAAAAAGATTTTAATTCTCGAATTGGAGAGAATATACTTACATTGAATATTCTTTTACTCTTAATTGACTAACGTACGTTTCGATTTGCAAAAACGAAATGTTAAATGTGTAATCGGTAAGCAGTTTAACAGGCGTTTACGAATCCTGGACAGCATTGTGTGCGTTAAACAGCGCTGGACGCAGACACTGCATATCGGTGGTATCATTCTGCCTTTGAATCGCTGCTAGAGTGTCCCTGCTACAAAAAGCGTAAAGCGCATTGTTTTCACATTGGAGAGAAACGTCCAGCGCTGACAAGCGATGGCTGGGTCTAATGGACCGGTATTTACTTTGACTGAGGGTTTTTACGAACAGGCTAGGTCCACTGGCAACACAAGGAGTATTTGTTTTATGGTTACCTGGCAAGAATACTTTATTGGAAGATATATCACGATAAAACGATTCGACTCAGTTAATTCTCCAGATACATTTGTCTTTGCTAAGTAACGAAAAGGGATAGAAATTGGCCTGTGCTTGCGAACTGTTTTTGTACTATTTTCCTCTTAAAGTAAAGGCTGTCTTGTTGGATTCGAAAAGAATTGTGTTTGACTGCCAAAACCTATAACAAGAGAGAGGTGCCTATTTCTAAGGTTCTTAAAACTAAAACACAAGTGAAAGTTTTTTTAAGTGTTGTATTTAATAAATAATCCTAAGTTTTATAATTTCTATGTAGCAACTTATGCCATCCTCCTCCTTTCTATACTAATATTAAAAAATGTAGAAGTTTGGATGTTTAGATGTTTGTTACTCAATTGCACAAAAACGGCAGAATGGATTTGGAATTTTGGATGTTTGGCAGACAAATAGATAGTTTTTATCCCGGTCGGTTTCAAACTGATTTTTCGACTGTCCACGCGGACGAAGTCGCGGGCGAAAGCTAATGGTATAATAGTGATTGGCAAAGGACAACATCAAAGGACATGCCTAATCGTAGCAGCCACAAATACGTCTTGGGTTGTATGTGACCTATATAAATAAACCGATTTCGGTTGGTTTAGTACCGCCTTTTGTTTTGTTGTTCCTTGTAGTAGGGATAACGCCCACGAGCTAGTAATCGCTGAGCGATTTTTTGTCGCCGAGGATAGAACATACAGAGTTCAATACGTAAACGCCCACGAGCTACTTTTTGTAGCTGCGATAAACCAGGCGTTAATCGCGGCGATAATCGCGGCGCTTTTTTGTCGCTGTCTAAGTAAAACCGTTCGTCGTACAAAAAAGCGTTCGTCAGCGGGAACGCTTATTGCAAAATGAGTAAGCTTGTACCATGAGTATATTTTAGGTTTCTGCATGAGTATATTTTAGGTTTCTGCATTCACAATGTTATTTTCAATAAAATTAATACTAGACCAAATGCCTTTAGTTTCTTTACACATTTAAACCCAGCGGTTTACCGGTTTGAACCATAAACGCTTTCATAATTGCATTAAAAACTTCGTGTTGGTCGGATTCAGTTGTGAAATAACTTTTAACATGTCTACTACGTAACTTTAATGTTTTCGTACTGTATCTCCCCGATATTATGAGATTACGAACTTCTCCTGTTCGGAAACATTGAAAATTCATACAAACTAAAACTATAGGTAATCAAATTTATTCCGCTGGCGTTGATTCAAGAGATTTTATAATAGGAAACTGTATTAGTACTTTTGTTTTTTTTTTTATGAAAAATGTAATAAAATAAACTTTTTTTCTAATCCTATGATAATTTGAGGAATTCTGAGTCTAATTACTTACGTAAAAAAAGTTATTTTCGTAAAAAATTTGGTACGTACTGAGGTACGTAATACGTATTTTTTATATTGAATTTGATTGTTCATATTGGTGCCTTATCAGCTTTACATTTAAATTCATTAACGTGTTATTTGTTTCATTTGTAAATTTTGTAAACGTAAATAACATATTACAAGCAAAAATACAATTTACTCAATTAAAAGTTTGATTGCGTGTATCTAACATGTCAAGAACTTCTGAGTACTCCTTAATTAACTTTCAAATTAGATACATTAGATCTAGATCATTAATATCCAGTTAATTAACCTATCGTTTTCAGTAATATTAAGATAGAAAATAGAAAAGAAAAGACTTGGTATCCGATGATGATTATGATTTCTAAAGATGTTATTAATAAATAAATGTTGGTAATAAAATATTTTTTTTTAAATTTCATTATATCGATAGTAAATGTTGAAGAGCTGAAGTGCCTCGAAGTGTTCGATTTCAATAATTCCTGAAAAATATCGATATGGACGCGAATATTAATTACTTATTTTTAACAAGTTGCTTTTAATTAAATTCTTATCATAAGAAGAAGTTGCTAATAATAAATAATTCACTTCTCAAGCTTACGCGCTCACTAGACATGAAATAAAACACTTTTAACGGATACTTACGGATAATAAAACCGCGCTAGTATCCGTTAAAAGTGTTTTATTTCAATAATAAATAACTTAATTAAATTGATACGGATTTATAAAAGTTTTTAAAAATAAATTCATTTCGTAGAAACGAAAAAATAACACTTTAAAATTACTACCTATACGAAGGCTTTTTTTATTTCGTTTTCGGTTTGAAGAGTGAACTGTATTTTATTTTCGTTAGTATTTTTTAGAAACCAAATTGATTCAGATACTATTTTTCCCTTGATATGAATCTCAATATTTTTGTAAAGCTTTTTATATTACCAAACTGAAACTTTTATGGTAATACCTAACTAAACAAATGGTACTTAAGTAAGTACTTCTTAATTGTTTATGTTATTAAAGATACACAGATAAGCTTTTGTGTGTATGAATAAATTATTGAATAAAATTTTGTATATAAATAAATCACTTTATTGAAATGGTACATCAGTATGTCAGTGTGTGAGGGTGCGCGAAACCGGCGGGGTGAGATCGCTCCGCCAGTGAAACGCCAGCTCGCGACGAGGCCGCCCGCCCGACCTCGTGGCACCCCTACCGCCGACCGAACCCCGCGAATCATTCATGAAACTCGCCAGTCATTAATGATTATATCATTTAATCTTGTGCTTACTGGATTGACGTGTGTTCCGAAATTGAAATTGTGTGCAAGTTCTGTGCGAAGTTCACGTGGAATTTAAAAGTAGGTCCGATTAATCACGAGTTTTTATAATATCTAAGTTTTCGAATTCTCTTCTACGTGAGATACGAACAGGCTTTTCGAGGCTTTAACTTAGTGCAACAGAGGTGAAGCAAAGTTGATGAAACTTCTATACGCGCTCCTACCGCCATAAATTTTCCGAGCGGATAATATTGGATTAGAATATCATGCAGGAGACGCCAAAACTGTGTTCATAATTAAATTCCGTTATTCCGTTTGTTTATTGCCGCCACGATTTTTCTCCTTAACAACTTACCGGTTGACTGGTAGAGAATGCCCTTGGGCATTAAGTCCGCCATTTGCTGTTTTTATTTTAAGCAATAAAGATTAAATAAAATAAAATATATTTATGCATGATAAATGAATTAAGTATTACATAAAAGAGATTCCATTGAAAATGCATATACTCGTAACTAAATATAATAAATTAATCGTATTACCATTTGAATTTTCGTGATAACATCTAACAAGCACATATAAAACGACTTGTAAGGGCCGTTTCGAAGTTTCGGGCTCTTTGTTACAAAATGCCATTAAGTCTGCGTTTCGAAACGAATAGAAAATACTTTTGTGCTAGTATACTTCGCAGCGGAGACGTGGATATGCGGATCGTTGGAATTTCTCCGTTCAGGAATTCCGTAGATAATAAAATCCTTCCGCATCACTAAAATGCTGTCGATATGGTCGTAGTTAGACAGTCTAGTACCCTATTTCATTATGCTAAAGATGTTAAAACTGTTTGCTGAGTATGTTTCGAAGTTCTTCATAATTATTCAAAACCTCTTTGAAGCTACTGAAATTCAAATTTTGTTTAGATCTTTCTAGATAAAAGAGAAATATTTTGTCCCGTAATATTGACTCGTTATATGAAGCTATGTTATTTAATGTGCCTGTGATAAAACGCCTCTCATAATCTGTACAATTTGATATAGTTCCCAAAATCTTATTTATATGTATTATTATGAATAGTAGGGTTTCGACTAAAGAAGATTTCTCCAAGAGGGTTAAACAGTAGATTGTGTGGATCACTCGAATGAAGGAGCGAATTGCTAGCGGGCAGCAGCTTCGAATATATTTTACGATAGTAAAATATCTTGATCCCTCCACAAACCTTTATTCCGTAATAAATGGAAGTTATTCGATCAAAATGTGTCTGTGGAAACATTCTTAATGGAGATTTATTGCTATATAATGGTACGTGAAGCGTAATAAGGCTTGACGCAAGCTAGGCGTGTCCCAGGGGTCGCAAGTTCACATATTTTATAAAACATTTACAATTATTAAACATGCGAACTCATCGAAATCATTAAAACTTCTGTATCGTTGAACATTGGTTAAAGTTAATATTAAATGTATGCTAATATGGTCCCATTTGTTTAGGACTCGAAGTTGGTTATTAGTTCCGTTAAACCGACTTCAGTATTGAAAAGTCGGAAAAGCGTTAAAGTGGATTAATTAAAGGCCCACAAGCGGTATCGGGATTCACTTTAAAATTAAGTACTTACCTACTATGTTTAATACTACTGTTGTCCATTTGATGCATACAAAATAAGAAAGAGATTTCAGGACCGCATTCTACGCACGAAATCCCTTCCTATCGCCAATTCTTGAATAAATATTTACAAAGTTTACTTTCCTCATAGGTACAAGATACAAGAGATATTTTTCGCGACCCAGTTAATGGAAGATAAGAGGGAAAAGGTGTAGTGTTGCTTTCGGTTACTCCCGGGCTCGTTATTTGTTTATATCACCAGGATCAAGGGGATTTAGCCTAAAGCTCACTAATTACGTACGACGCAAAAGGTATAATGAGAAGCCGAGAGGTTTGATTATTACCTGCGACTTAGTTTGGATAAGTAAGTGCTATTTCCGCTTGGAAAATTTTGGGTAGGTTCCCTTGTTCCTGTCATGTCATAAGTGTTACGAGTTGATATTAGGGTGACATTCATAAGTGCCGGGTTGGTGGAACAAATGTCCTGTCATACGCACATTGCGGTGCGGGGTCCAAGTTGTTAACCTGACGTTTTCCGGCGAAACTATAATAGTAGTTTATGATACAAGGTTGGTAAGGAGGTTTTTAAAACGAGTTGACGCTTTATAAGCCCGAGCCGCAGGCGAGGGTTTATAATCGTCACGAGTTTTAAAAAACCTTAACAACCGTGTGCCATACTACGTTTTTCAATACATTTGCGAGAAAACATTATAGGTACTACTGAAATTGTAATCTATACTTATAATAAAACTGTAAATTCTAAATATTTGTGCGCGAATTACGCAAAAACCGCTAAACGAATTTTGATGGATTTTTCACAATTTAGTAGATTGAGGTCCAACTTAAAATCTAAGCTATATTTCATCAAATTCAGGTGGGTGGAACCAGTGAAACAGCTTGAACTCTCCGTAGTACTAGCTTTCATACACTAAAGGGGTCATTTTAAACTGGTTGCAATATTTTTCTACTGTCCACGCGGATGAAGTCGCGGGCGGAAGCTAGTAGAAATAAAAAAAAACGTTCGTAAACAAAAACGCACGGCGCCGGCGTGCGGTAAAATCAACTTTCCGCACGCTGTACTACTCCGTAAACAAAAACGCACGGCGTGCGGTAAAATCAACTTTCCGCACGCTCGACTGTCATCGTAAACTTACATTTTCGAGCAACTGTATTGAAATAAATATTTACGTGTCCTGCTTCTATACTCACCCCGGTAATGTAGGAGACGTGTAAAATGAACTCTATTTTACTATTAATAGAGTTCACTTTTATTGTTAGGATAGTGAGCTGAATGTTTAGTGGTCAGTACGAAACATTATTCTTATACAGTTAAGGCTTATGTAGACATATTTTCTGACAAAGTGACACAACAGAAATAGAAATGAAGCTTTACTTTTATTTTAGATCCGGTGCCTTATTTAATAGTATTTCACTCTGACTAATATTAAATGTTAAATTGTATAAATATTGATTACATAATGAAGGCGGATGATGGTTGTCATTGTTACTTTAAATATCTATTCTACTTAGGTATTTCTATTTCTACTTAGGAAACGAATAATAGTTAGTGCTTTTGGTCTTCATTCCATTAAAACATAATATAGTACTTAGAAAAAAGAATATAAATAGCACTTATAGGTCGCACCACACGCTGTTAAAATGTGTTCCCCGATAGTTACAACCTTGGTATCTTCAAGGCAAGAGTTAAAAGGCATTTCATGGGCAAGCGTGCTACACCTTAGACCACATCCTGTTTACCAAGCAAGATGGTGGTCAAATCCACCCAGTCTACAATAAAAAAAAATAAAAAGTATTCATAATTCATCTAGTAATATACAGTACAGCAACGTACGTACGCGTTAAAACTATTTTTAGAAGTTTTATATAAATTATTTAGTAAATGTAACACGTAGAGGAATACGCACTATCCTATCACCCTTCGCTCTTGAATACACAAACTTAATCATGGTTTGCTTATTGCAAATGTATTCTAAACAATTTAACATGATAATTTTGGAACTCGCGTTATCTCACATGTCACTGGCGGGCCACATTCTTGCTCCTCATTTTGTAGGGAAATTCCTCAGTATTAACTAGATTGTACCCTCATTGGGAATTCTCAAGAATAATGCAAGTATCTAGAATGAATTCCTCCTCTCGTATCGTGAAGCATTTGAGAGTGATATTGAATAATTTACTTTTATTTAGATCTTTGTTTTGTTTTATTCAGATAGGGTATAGAATTGTGACTGAGGTATTTGGGGTTCTGAAAATTTAATTTTTTAGGCGTTCTATCAATATATTTATCTATGACCATCAAAGCATTTTAGATTACTTAACACTCTTTGATCCAGCCGGCCAAAACGAATCTGCGATTTTTTACATTATTTTATAACAGCACGTTACAAAGAGATTTCAGAGTTGGTCCCATAGTAAAAGTTGTTCAGTTAGGTGGTCCCTATATACCATATTCGGCATTATGGTATAATTTGTAACACGTTGTGTAAGACACTGTAAGCTTCGTCTGGCATCTACTTCCATTGTAACCATTACCTACTATTATTTAAGGTACGCCTAAAAGTGTGGCAATTAATAATAATAAAAAAATATTAAAATTCACTGCATTTGATCCGTAAGTAGTTTCCAAAGCTACGTATTTCAATGAGCGCTAGAGAAAACCGAACTTTATTCGATTTACCCGTAAAATATCCTATTATTCTTGCCTCATGAGAATGTAAGTGCATTTGAAAGTGTACCTCTTTGCACAAGTGCGCGAATCTATTGTTACAAGTTTTCGCCAGTGTTTGGACGTAGCGGGGTGTATTCCCGAGCTAGCGCCTATCCAGCTATAGTTTGATGAAGTTTCAACAAATTGTTGCTGGATACTCAACAACTTGGGAGTGTCTCGGCAAATAAAGCTCGACGAAGAACCTCTTCCGATGGCAATAACAAGTTTTTTGATGAATCGTCTTTCGCTCTATGATTATAGGATGTTTTTTTAGTTAGGGAGGAGGAGAGTAGGAGTTAATTAGGTAAATTAGTTAATGTCTGTTTCCTATCTAGGAAAAAGACTTATATTCTTAGAATACCTTGGTTGATAAGTCTTTTTAAAGGAATTAGCGATAGAAATATCAATTATGTACTGAGTTCTAACTCGGTAACATACATTAACCCGGCGAGCTTGTGGTAGGGTGTGACATGCCCATGCTTTGCGCGAAGTCGTGTATTTTTCAAATTTGCCCCTCAATTGGTTTGTTGCTTCGAGTAGCTGGAGCCAATGTACTCCGCGGGGGGAGAGTGGCGTGACCGCAGTGTCGCGTCAACCGGCGCAGGAGCTACACGCGTGTAAACGTTCGTGGGGTGCGTCATACCCCGCCACATGCTCCGTGTTAGTTTTAACATATATCTACCTATAAATGCCAAATTATTAAACCAATACTTAAGAATTTATTTGTATTTTGAAATATGGTTTATATTTAGTGTATAAAATAAAAAACAGTGTATATTTATATACTTTTATTGTATTATTTATCAAAAATACTAAAACTAAAATCAACTAATTCTTTAAAAAAAATATGTTATTGAGAATCTTATATTCTTTAAGTTTTTAAAGTTGATTTTATATTTTTATTAAAGAATTAGTTGATTTTAGTTCCTTTTTTTGTTTTTTTGTAAATGTTATATTTTAGTATTTCTGATAAATAATACAATAAAAGTATATAAATATACACTGTTTTTTATTTTATACACTAAATATAAACCATATTTCAAAATACGAATAAATTCTTAAGTCTTGGTTTAATAAATTGGCATTTATAGGTAATTATATGTTGGGGTTTGGCAAACCCCACCACATGCTAGGTGTAACTTTTTTCACCTCATGCTCGCCGGGTTAATAATATTTCTAAAAAAAAACTAACAGACAGCATGTATTTTTTATCTAAACGAACGACCTGAGTGGTGCAGTGGTCAACATGCCGCCTACCACGCAAGAGGTCCCGGGTTCGATTCCCGGCCGGGCAGAAATTGAAATGATGAATTTTAATTTCTGTGACGGGTCTGGGTGTTACTATGTATAATAAGTATATATTTAAAAAAGTATATAAGTAGTATATCAGTTGTCTAGCAACCCATATTACAAGCTTTGCTTAGTTTGGGGCTAGATGGCGCTGTGTGAAATTGTCCAAGCATTTATTTATTTTATTTTATTTTATTTTAAACGTGTCATACATTCCAGCGGACGTGTCTATACTCAGTAATAAAGGTAGGCTGAACCTTTCATCTGCCATTTTACGTAATTATAAATAAAATACTAGTATATTACTTATGTTTCATCAAACGATGCCGCATCAGCGGATTTCATTTCATTTTTCAAAAAAAAAACTAAATATTAATACAATGCTACCACATTCCTAGTATAACAGAAAGAAGTATAATTTATCCATTATTGAAGTTTATCGAGCCCTTCCGTAGAATAAATGCTATATAATACTTATACTACGAAATGGCGTTATTAAAATTGCTTAATGATAAGGAAAAGGATTCTGTTTAAAAAATCTAAAACTATACTACATCAATTATTGTTTTCTCTACTTCCGTGTAAGTAAAAGGGGTAAAACCTCGCTGTGGAAGCTCTATAAATGTAGGTCAGCTTGCGTGACGCGTGGACAGACAGCTGGAAAATAAAACGGAAACTGTTACTTTCCTTTCAAAAAGCTTTTTCCATTTTTTGTATATTCAGATCCTTGTCAGCGACGTATTAATGCTTCACACATATGGTAGGTATATCATGGACTGCCGTCATAAAACAAAAAACTAAGATATTCACACGTAGGATTAATTCGAGTAGAGGAAAGAAAAAATATGAAAGAAGCTAAACTTCTAAATATTTGTTTTATACCTTACTATCCTATCCTGTAAGTGCCTACGAGACGGTCACGAAGAGATTTTTTATTCATGTAAAAGGGACTGTCATTTTCAGCCACACTATGGTTAAACAATTTTTTTGCTAATTATCTGAACTGATATTGTTTACCTTATTTTATGAATTTAGTTAGTTCCAAATTAATGTTTACTTGAAAGTATAGTATTATATTATCTGTGCTTGAAACAAATAATTATAACCAAAACCACGCCAAAGAACTTAATTCTACATAGGTAGTTGAAAGCTGTCGAAAGCATTTAATTACAGGTATTATTATTAATAAGGCGATGTTCAGTTGATTGGTTGGTAGTTTGACATGAAAACTGATTGATTGGTTTACTAATAAACTAGCTATTGGGAGCATTCAGCGGGTACTCATATCCATCGCGAATTAATCGGCTTCGCTCTGGTACGTTAATAGCTATTTGTCAACCGTCATATGAGTGAAATACGATTACTTAATCACCAGTAGTGTACTTGTCGATGGGTCATTATGGTGACGTTGAGAGAAATTGATGATGGGTTGAAAATAATTGCATAAATCTGTTTATATGTATTTTTTTTTTTAAATCTGAAAAAAAATACTGCACTCGATTCTGTTTTCGGGATTCGTTGGAATTTTGTTGGTAAGATCTTGAAACGTGGTATTGAAAATTGTAGGTAACATACGTTATTTATACGTGAGTAAGATACGTTTGGTTAAAAAATCTAATAAAAGTAAGAATGTTCAGTTCAGCTTTACTCTGATCGCTAAAGTTGTTTGTTACCTTTGTTTAACTACTATTTATTTAGTACCTAAATATTGAGAAAAGTTACCAGGAGCCCAATCGCGGTAATTCTGAACGGTAAAACCAAAAACGTTACGTTGTCATTTAGGTTACATTTACCCAAAGATTTTTGGTTTAGCTTCATAATTTTCACTTTATTTGTCCCAGATTGTAATCCTAGACTCCTTAGGCAGAGTATTCAACAATTTTAACAAAACTAAAGCGAGTATTTTTCTGTAAACGAAACTGAAACGGTAACGACTTAGCTTTGGTTATATCGTTGAAAATTAGCGCGATTAGGCCCAATGATAATAAACTTATGGGTCATTTTGTATTTACCATCCAAATTTTGAGGATGTGTTCAGTCCATATAAAACAGAACAACTTTCTCTGAGGAACACATGGCCTATGTGAAAATAAAATCGACTATCCATACAAATCAAAGAGATCACCTGATCAATTATGGGTTGACCAACATTTTGTGTCGAAATTCGACACATATTTCTTAGAGAAAGTTGTTTAGTTTCATGGACTGGACACATCCTTGAAATTTGGATGGTAAGTTCAGAATGACCCCATATTTTCTCTAAAATCGAAGGTCAAACCTAAACAAACGATATAGATGAAAATATAGAGAACATGAACTAAAAGATGAGTCTGTATCTCAGTCACAGACCATACAACAAGTACATCTCAGTACACCACACATGACAAAAACAAGAGATTTAATCAAAGTGCAATAAATTAAAATGAAACCATCAGATAGTACTTATAAAATTGTATGTTTCACGTTATTGTCAATGCGAGATTGCGTTTAACTGTCAATATGTAAATTGTGGCCTGTATATAGCAGACAGGACGTTTTATGATTGTGCCATACCAATTTTGAACCGACAACGATTGTATTCAATACGAAGTGACATGACAACAAAGCCTATTTTTGAACTTTTGTAGGTTAACAAAACGTAAAATGTGAATTGTAATTGATAAATGCTAAAAATATTCTAAAAACATACTGAGAGCTTTTAATTCACTGAAATAAATAAAGAAGGGAAGGAATATCGTGGGGAATAAAAAAACGTAAATATACGTTTGGTAATTTTAATACACATCAAAACAATCATAGGTCAATGAATTTTACCTGAAGCCAAAGTTTTAGATATCCTAAACCGCAAATTGAGTTCGCGCCAAAAAGCCACAAACAGTGGCGGCAGTCGCTCGAACTGATATCATTTTTGCGCGCCCGGCAACTGGAATGCCAATGCGCTTGCCAACTAGAATGCCAGTCAGGTGCGCCCGAATGAAGAAAAGCGATGCAATAGTGGATGGTTTTCGACGCACCTCAAAGGACGGTTAGCAAAGTGGCATGCGCTTAATTGTTTGTTACTGAAACTGACGATGTGCCTTTGTTCCATACTTTGCATTGTTTGATGTTTCAAAAATTACTGTTAGAAAAAGTATCGTTAATAAAAAAATTGGGCCTGTTTTGCTGATCTGGGTGCCTATATTAGCGCTTGTATTTAAATTCCAAAATTATACCAATGAATTTAAAACTTTTTAAAGGCCTAGAATGAATCTTACAACAGTATCGGTTCTACTTACTATTTATTTCTTATTTTGTACGTCTTTAATGTCCAAATTGAATTCAAAAAGACATAAAATGCTTCTATCGCCCTTGTTGCCGGGCCGTAAGCTTGTGGCATCACATAAATGACGCGAAACGATGTGACAAGGTGACATGCCACAGAGTTCGCGTTAAAACCGTGAATATAATTTAATATCCGCGCTGTGAATTTCACTGAAGAATTTGCCATAACACATACTACACCACACATGCCTAGATGCCTACGTTATAGTTTTTGAAAGAATTTTGAAAAAAAATCGTAAACCTATTATCCTTACTGCCTACTATTATAAATGCGAAAGTTCGTTTGTTTGTTTGTTTGTTACACCTTCACGTCTTAACTACTGAATCTATCATCATGAAATTTTGCACACGCGTTGTCAAGGGTACAGAAAAGGACATAGGGTACCTTTCATACAGAAAAAAACGTACTGTTCCCGAAGGATAGCGAAAAAACTGTCCACGCAGACGAAGTCGCGGGCGGTCGCTAGTATAATAATAATATTATTATGAATACGAAAGTATCTGTCTGTCTGATACGCTTTCACGCCTAAACTGCTGGACCGATTTTGACGAAACGTGGTATGGATAAAGATGGGACCTTGGGGAAGGTCATAGGCTACTTTTTATCCCACTGCTGGGTCTCCGCCCGCACGATATAACCTGCAGTCCACGTGGGCGAAGCTGCAGGCGGCAAGCAAGTAGGTTATTAAGTTATGTTATAACATTATTAACGTTTCCAATATTTTTTCGTAACTTATGAATAGAAAAATGAAATGCCTAATATTCTTTAAATTATATAATTGTACTTAATTAAGTACCGAAATCAATACTTCTACTATTATTATAAGTAAAGATATTATCTCCAGACTGGAAAGTGTAATTTTATATAACATTTTTATGGTATGATGTTACGTTACATTTTCGTTTGAATTTTAAGGAAAGTCTACCTACTGCATATCTGCATACTTCCGTTTTGGAAACTATTTCTTGGGAAAATGTTACGAAGTAACTTTTCCTCTTCCTTGTTAACATGGGTATTTTTAACGGACTTAAAAAAGAGGAGGTTATTAGTTCGTCAGGTTTTTTTATGTACCTGTCTATGTTACTCGATTACTCGAAGACGGCTGGACTGATTTGAAAAATTATTTTACATCCCGTCGTCCCATTGTTATTAGGTCAGGATCTGATACTGGAGAAATCAAGGGAACTCTTCAAATATTATAAGCACACCTATAACGATTTCGGTATTTTCTTAAGTAACTTGTGCATTTGCTTTCGGAAAGAACTGATGATGAAGACCATAGATGATCATCGGAACTATTCAATAAGTTCTAAGTATTTCACTGGTGCGATACGATAACTTTAATATGGTTGCAAGGCTATTTATGCTCGTCATAATGTATATGGTGTAGTGGAGCTGATAGTGAAGTACCAGGAGAACTCCTCAACAATTAACGCCCCTGCGTCGGGAAAACCAGTATTTTGCAAAAAGGTGATGAGCCATTGACATAAAGTTATTGTAATAGAATATTAGAATGCTGATCAGATCAGTTGGGTGTGTATGACGATCTGAATCGCCTCCATTCAGTCCCTGGATGGTCATCTTCAGATCACAGCTAGGTCAATCCTTAGCCGAAAGCTTCAAAGTTGCCTTGTTTGTATGAAAATCGACTGGTGTCTTTAGTTATGTAACCGCAACTGTATACTTATGTCACACTAGAGGTCGCCCGTGACTTCGTACGCGTGGCGCGTGGACCCTTAAGGAACCTTTTACCAGCTTTAATCCAAGTTATAAACTATCTAGCCAAATTTTATCCAAATCCGTACAGCCGTTTAGGCGTGAATAGGGGTAACAAACACACATTTATAATATTAGAGGATGTAGGGATAACAGAACCACAAAACATAATAATGTAAAGACTTTCGTATTCTGATATAATTCTTTTGAAATAATAATAAAAATACGTGTTTAATTAAGTCAATTTGATTGAAGCACGCTTTTATTGTATTTCACATTTCCTTACCGCATTGCAAATTATAAAAGATACTCGTACGTTGAAGCTCTACATATATTTTACAATGAACATAATTCTGCAGTCGGTGAAAATAATAATATCTGCATGATTTTTATTACGGTCAGGTAGGGAGAATTTAGTACCGGTGTACGGTTATATGGGGATTTCACGCAGTGCGGGCGTGGGTGTTGGCGTTAAATCTCAAAAGCGTCACTAGGCGGCGCGCGATCCGGCTATCTTGTTTAAATTGCGGCCAAAACAAATCCGGCCCGGCTGTCAGTTGCGTTATATAACCGGAATGGAAATATCGTCGTGGAAACCGGTAAAAGAGACGCACGGCGCTCCAAATTGGACGCGGCTTTAATTTAGCTCACACTTCACTATAGTTAAATGGGTTAAATAGATTTTTGTACGAACAATTTTAAAGCGTTTTTTTTTCAAATATTTCATTAAGACTTTGCATATAAAATTTAGTAATTTAAGACTCATGTTTTTACCTTCAATGTTTAAGGTACTTTCTCTCCGTGTTGCAATGTTTTGGGACACACTGTATAATTCTTATTTGTGTTATACCTGATAATCAGACACATTTATACGCATAGTATACCACAAATTAGAACATTTCAGAACTCATAATGAAACTCGTAAACATTTATTACCGATCACAGAAGTCAATAAAACAGATAAAGGCCTCGGGCCACAAAGTTAGTAATTAGAATTGATAACTCACGTACTTGAATATAAATAAATAAAAGTTTCTTTATTCTCTCAACATTCTTTTAAGTTACCTATTATTTAGCCCGGATATTGTTAATTAGGAAAAAAAGATTATTTTGGAATTGAACGTGAATTCTTGGAAGTTGCAGGATCTATACAGTGTTCAGTATCCTTAGCACGAACAGCTATCGAAAAAAATAACGCGCGTAACTTTACTCGATAGAGATAATTATCTATAGAAATTTTAATTTCGCTAATCGGCGGTAGATGGCGTTGTACAAATTTCCAATACAAAATTGCACTATCGAATGATTTTACGCGCGTTATTTTTTTCGATAGCTGTTCGTGCTAAAGGTACAGATTCTTGTTTATATACTTAGAAATACTGGAAGATTTTCTGATTTTACTTCAACAATTTTGTTTAATGGAAGTCTCCGAAAACATTTAGTTTGAATGTTTTCGGAATGAGTTCCTTTCAGATAAATAATTTTGAAAACAATAACTATTAAACGCTGCCCTAGCAAAATCCATAGTATCCATATAAAACCTAAACGCATTCATTTTATGATGATATAAAATGTAAGAAGAAAATATTTTGATTTTCCATCCTTTTTACGACATACCTTAGGTCCAAATATGATAATTTTTAATCATAACATAAAATACTCTGCCTGATATTCTTTCCTCGCGTCAAAAAAAAACTACATTATTATTGGGTAACCTATTTATATGTAATATCAACCATTTTGATATTGTGGTCTCCTCGGTGCCACATTGTAATACAAAATTACTAGTACAAAGAAACAAAGGGTATTGTTAGCCACATAAATGTGGAACACAGGATAATGGATTTTGACGTGAAAGAACTCCTTTTTCAGCTATATCGTAATCTGGTGAAAGAATATTGTTGACGATATTTTCTCTTATATAAAAACTAGCAGCCGCCCGCGACTACGTCTGCGTGGAAAGTTTTTTTGCTATCCCTCGAGTACAATACTTTTATTCTGCATTTAAAATTCCCTTGGTCCTTCTCTTTACCCCTGACAACGTGTGTGTAAAATTTCAAGATGTTCAGTAGTTAAGACTGAAGGAAGGGGTAACAAACAAACAAACGGACTTTCACGTTATAATATTAAACAGTAAGGATGAATTGCTGTTCGTTAGTCGAGGGCTTCGAGCAACGACGGCTTCGTCCCGAAGCCCGTCTAAGGTCGAGGAGTATAGAATCAAAGACAGCTAAGTGCATAAATGTCAAATTGACAGGAAACGTCTTTTACGTTTACCTTAGTAATCACGTGGTTCACTTTTGTATGGGCCTTAGCTGCCTTTGAACCCAACTTCATTTTTTAGACGCAATTTAAAGGGCTTTAGCTATTTTTGTTTCTAAAATAAAAGAAGTAAATAGTAAATAGGAGAACCGAAAATTTCCTAGATGGCGTGATACTCAGTTCATTTTCGTAATTTATGTCACTTAGCTGTCTTTGATTCTACACCCCTCTCTGGTTAAAACTAAAATAAAACCGGTCGAGTGCGTGTCGGGCCACGCGCCGTAGGGTCCCGTAGTTACCTTATACCATACCACTATAATTTTTGCGTCTGTAAAAATAACTTTGTTTTTCAAGCCCTCCCTTAATCTTTTTATTTTTTTATTTTTGTGTTAAAATCGTTAAGCGGTTAACAGAATACTTTCGGAATAAAATGGCTGTGACATACGGACGGACAAACAGACGGACAGACATGACGAATCTATAAGGGTTCCGTTTTTTGCCATTTTGGCTACGGAACCCTAAAAACGGCTTGACCGACTTTTTTGTTTTGTTCGCCATAGTACTGGGGTGGTTTAGAAACAAATAATTAAATAGATGGCGCTGGTTTATCTATATTTTAATATTGATAATTTATCAATATTAAAATATTGAAAACCAGCGCCATACGAATATGATT
Source organism: Agriphila straminella (assembly GCA_950108535.1). Taxonomy (NCBI): domain Eukaryota; kingdom Metazoa; phylum Arthropoda; class Insecta; order Lepidoptera; family Crambidae; genus Agriphila; species Agriphila straminella. Next base: position 11,970,799 of record OX467308.1, read on the forward strand.
TATCATGTAGGTGATACGAAGTTCACAGGGTCCACTGGCTAGTTTGAAAATAATTTTCAGTAGATAAAATAAATATAAGATGTTTTTGGTTTTGTGACTAGCTGTACACAAATGCTCAATCTTATTAGAATTTTTACCTGGATGCTAGGACGTGGTCTGCATTGAGAATCAATAATAAGAAATTCTGGAGAACACAAACCAATTACTTTATTCCAGTTCGTACTATGTTTACTAAAATATGGAATTCGGCACCGATATTAAGGCGACTACTATAAACATTGCAATATACTTCAATTTTTTTGTACTTGTACTAATCATTTTAAAGAGGTACGTGAGTTTTCATTTATTGCTCTGGTTTTAAAAAGGTACGGTCTTCTTGTTATGTTAGTATCTTGCATCAACTGTATGATAAAATGTATGAAGATATTCTGTTTAAATGAAAAAGATAGCAAATTGAAAAAAAGGCAGTAAAAGCGTTAGATAGCAATTTATTGTCGAAGTAAAACAAAATAGGCACTGATTCTCTTGGAGTTTAGGAACTTAGTACTGAAAAAACGGTTTTCTTTCTCTTAAATAAATAGATCTAACTTTTTATCTCGGCGCTGCAGGATTTCACACTATAGCGCAGAAGATTCGAGGCAAAGTGGGGTTTCGCATTTGATCCAGTACAAATTGGAAAAATAAGACACGTCCCGCTTTCGCGCTTAGATTTGAAAGGAAGAATTTTAAACGCAAGCATTTTTTTATTCTTTCCATCGTTGCATTATCAGTAAGCGATTCTGAAATAGCAGACAGTAAAATTAAGGCTAATTTAACAGATAACGCTGTAAAAGCTCGTGGCACGTCCACTGGGACTGTCGGACGTAATTGTAGATCGTTTGCAAAGTTTACAATGATGCTAGGAACATAATATAAGTTGGGCCGTAAAATGTAACAGCTGCATGGGCCGTAATGATACCTACTCGAACCGAAAGTCGAATGGGATATTGAAGACGACCATGGATAAGGAAAATACTGTTCGGAACAATGGACGGAAATATCTAGCACTACGGCCAATGAATGAACGAAAACATCCTCCTGCGTGTTATGGAAGCCAACTTGAGAAGGGTCGTTTCAGACAAGGAGGCTGACAAAGCGTTATTGTCGTTTATATTGTATTAAATAAGTGCCCTTTTATAATAGCGTATTGTTAGCCCATTATACTGGCAAAGACTTCACAAGCTAAGTGGGACGGTTTTGCTTTAAGAAAAGCCGCTCGCGCTGGTCAAAGGGTAATTTAATTAAGGGTTATTTTGGTTTATAAAATCTGAGGTTTATTTAATTAACTACACAACAGGTGGTTGAAATATTTTGTGCTAAATAACAATAATCGTTTAGTTATATTTTATAAAAAGTAAGTTTAAGACGATTTCGGGAGATCAAAAAAGTATTTTAAATTGTTTAAGTGTGAAGAGATAAAATCCTAAGTTCTTTGTGTTTTTTTTATCTTCTACTACCTAGTTAATTCTACTAAGATTTATATGCATTTGAAAACTTCTGTCAGTTTAATTATGTTCGGGTACCGTGAAACTCCTTTTGGTCTTTAATTAGTATTTTCTTTAATGAGTATTTTAAGGGGTTTGTGTTTGTGTGATTAAAATTATTATTATAAGTATTTTTTAACAATTTTGGAATTTGTCGGCCAGCTATCAAATAGCGATTGTTCGAAAGAAGTTTTCACCATTTTCTACATGGGCAGTATATGACTTTTCGTATAGTTTTTACGCCGATTAGTAAAAGTTACAAATGAGAAGAGGTGGAAGGAATTCACGTTACCATTCCTATTCGAATTCGAGTTCGAAATAAAAAGCTAACGATATAATGACTACCGTCTTTTGTCCTCGAAATTCGCAGAAGTTAACAAAACTCGAATTGGCATATAAAATGAAAATAAAGTATATTGCTTTGGAAACGTCTAAATTGGGTTAGTTGCTTCTGGCTGGTGAACAATTCTTGGAAGCTAAGTTTTTAGGTCTTACTTCCACCGGCGATTTCGTCCTCGTTATACACTTCTTTGTAAGAATTTTGATCCTTATGGATGCGACGTCATTACAACTATTTTCAGCTCTATCCGTCCAATGGCGAGCTATGCGATGATGAATCTGTCAGTGAGTCAGACAGGGACAGGACATAATAATATTATTTTATAAGTTTAGATTGTTTCACATTAATTTCCCTCCAGTCCTAATCTGGGAGGCTAAAGCCTCAAAGTTATGGATGTTATCATTAGATGGTCTGCGAGCAGTCGGCCGTTAACACGTGTCACGTAACTACACTAATATTAGCATAGGGTTAAGGAGGCGCCTCCGATGACTGTGTGTTCTGCGTTTTCTGTTTATACGATATGATGAGGGGTGACAGCCATTTAGACGCAGCGATTCGATACGCTGATACAATTTATAGAGTTGAGGATTTACGCCAGTCAATCGCGATATGAAAAATATCTCTGAGAGTGAATATTCTCATGGATACGTCGATATAGCAGCACTCTTGCCAACCAAATAGAGATACTTTATTTTTTCTCTAGATTTTATAATGTTAGAACTTGAACGAAAATCTATGATAGCTGATTTAATACTGGAAAGAAAGAAACACGGCACTCTCTTATAATTATTTTATACAGCGACTTTGATATATTATGATAATCATGTAAAATTTTGAATGCAAAGGTATAGTTTTAGAGTTAGACGAATATGCATAATTAATAATGTTTGTACCCACCCAGAGAGTAAAGTAAGAAGTTTAGTTTTTCTGAACCCTACTCTACTCGTAAATTCATTTTCAAATTGCTAGTTTCATGCAGTCGAATCTCAATATTATTCTCACATTTTGAAGATCAAGTTATTTCACTCATTTCGTAACTATTCCATCCATTGCAATTGGCTTCATCAACGGCATTTGTGTCGGAATTCAACCTGCTTCACTGAAACTAGCTAACTTATGGGAAGTGAAGTTACTTCTTCAACATTCATAGAAAATTTTGTGTTGCTTATATACTTTTGATATCATACGTCTCTGACGTCATCGTGTTTATACGGGCAACTGGATGTAGTGAAGTGACTAATCAACATAGAGCTAGAATGTGGTGCTGTTTACTGTTTATCAAGTCTTAGACTGTAATGAGGAATCAAACAAACGTGTTGTGCTACGATTCTGTGTATAGCTCTTCTTTGTTTAAAACATAGCATGGACAAGTGAAAATGTGGCATGGCATAAAACGTGACATATCAAGTTAATAACATAATATGAAATATTAGATGAATACAATATTAATTATAGTACAGTTGAATCTCGATTGCAGAAATGAGACATGTTGTATTAGGGATGTGTTATGTATGTATGTACAATGGTTGTACCCGCTGATAAAGCACAATAACTGTCAGACCGTTATTTACGATGCATGTGTACACGGCCAGTCGGAAGTATTTTTTTGTGGGTATTAAAAAGTGTCAATTCTAAATTTGCTCAAATTGTGGATTGTGGTCAACTACACGATATAATATTATAATATACTGTGCTACCTACAATAGCTAACTAATTAATAATCTACCTACACAATGACAAAAAACTGTATTATCTACAGAATGGTAACTATTTTCAGTGTAGTATACAAATATCTAATCTGTGGTAGTATAAAGGGCTATTTCGAGTAGTTACCTAAATGCAGTGGATCTCTTAATAAGTTTTACTTGTTTAATTAATATTTTTAACATGAATTTTTGCGTTTTTAATTTATAGCGTCTGTGGTAAATCATCTAAATAATTCTAAACACATCTGTGACTTAAGTTAGTCGAAGTGCGGCGCTGCCCTGCCTCTAAGCTGAAAGTTCGTGAATTTACGCAACTTACACATAAGTAATTAAGTATGCACTGTCTGTCTGTCTCTGGGTAATGTTTGTTGTGGTCAACTTTATTGTTCTTTGAGTAGGTACTTAAAGCTGCTAAAAGTATTGCGTATTTATTTATTTTTAATTGATGTCCCCACTGCTGGGGCAAAGGACTTCCTTATGGGTGGTAAGGAGGATGGGCCATAACCCACCACGCGGGCCCAATGCGGATTGGTGGGTGTTAACGACTGCAAATGCAGCCGGGACCAACGGCTTAACGTGCCTTCCGAAGCACGGAGGAGCTCGAGATTATAAATTTTTGGTCACCCATCCCATGACCGACCCTTGCGAACGTTGCTTAACTTCCGCAATCGCTGGGCCAGGCGCTAAACCACTGCGCCACCGAGCTCCTGTCTCATTATACTTACTGACAATAATTTATTTTCATTTATTTTAATTGGATATCATTTTAACAACTATTAAGGCGCGACTTACATTAAGCAAGTAGCTTGCATGCCAGGTACAAGTTGCAACTTGCATGGTGGAAACGTAATATGCATGCAGACTGCTAGTTGAATTTAGTCCATCACTCTTCCTATGTAGAAAGTAGTTAAAATATTTCTTAAAATTTAACAAAAGATGAACGGAGTTGAAATAATTCTTAAAATTAAACAAAAGACGAACAGAAACAGCTGCACATCGTACTGGTAACCCTATTTGATGAGATTTCATTAGGAATTGAATTTGAAACCATGTGTTTAATTAAAATATACAATTTTATTTAAAAATCAAGTTTATCAAGGTTTAAGGGTTTTAATTAAATCTCAAAGTAGGCTTACTAATGATGATTTATGGTTTGTTCAATAATTGTTATGTTAATAGTAAATTGTATTTAAGCGAACTTAAAAATCTGATAGTGTGTGTGTATGAGTTACCGTTATTTCAATATCAAGTTACTTTTAAGTATGTTAAATTCACCGAGTAAAATTTTACTCGTAACTAAATTGTAGCTCATTTAAAAATTGCAAGAATTGAGAAACTTTAGTATGATTAGATAAAATTGTGAAATGAAACTAAACTTCGTAATTAAATTACTTAAACTTTGAGCGCAACATGCCCATACCATGCAAGACCGTCTTCAAAAACATATCAGAATATTTTGATGTGTTTTTAATTAACAAAATTAATATGAGATTAATTAACATTAAATGAAAAGTTAATTTTATAATTTGTGTAAATAAAGTATATTATGTTTAAAGAGTACCTATTCTCCTGTGAGTAGAAATTTTCAGACCATTGGAGTTTTATGTTAATTTGCTCCAGCTAATGCTTGCATTTGAAATTCTCGTCTCATAATTATATAATTCTATTTAGAGACAGAAAGTTTTTAGTTAAATAAATACTGTAGACGAATGCGCGTGTATTTAACTAGATCACAACTTTTATTTACTTAGTTTTAGTTTCATGTTGCGTTTTGAAACAGATGCTTTGATAAACGCGGAAATTAATACAGTTAAATAAACTACTCGTTCGTAGATTAGTTAAGTGTGGCATTAGTTTAGTTTAGTACAAAAGAAAGTAAATTAATGCAATACAAATATAATATTCATTTCGATAATTAAAACGCACTCGCTTAAAAATTCGTGTGTTCCGCAGGATTTTCGGAGCTCCGAATCGTCTATACGCTGTTTGTCTGGGTAACGTCTCGCGGTTCACTGGGCAAATTTGTGAAAATCGCATTTGTACACTGCGTATACATTCGTGTTGTTTATTTTTTTATCTGTCGACCCGCGGCAGTTAGCCGCCCGAGAATTGTGCCCGTGCATATCAAAACGTTTAATGAGTAAGTCAGTAATGTTTTGAAATATGACAGAACAGGAGCCCAATCGCGGTAATTCTGAACGATAAAACCAAAAACTATAAAACCAAATTATAATTCAATACGTAATTCTGAACGATAAAACCAAAAACGTTACGTTGTCATTTAGGTTATATTTACCTAAAAATCTTTGGTTTAGCTTCATAATTTTCACTTAAATTGTCCCAGATTGTAATCCTAGATTCCTTAGGCAGAGTATTCAACAATTTTAACAAAACTAAAGCGAGTATTTTTCTGTAAACGAAATTGAAACGGTAACGATTTAGCTTTGGTTTTATCGTTGAAAATTAGCGCAATTAGGCCCCAGATCGCTATAGGTACGTCTAGCTATGTATAGGTATATGCTTATATAAAACCCCATTGGAAGGAAAACGCTTAATTAGCATGGAGCTACCAGGTAATAAAAGGAATGGTGGGCGATAATGACGTCTGGTTTGCCTGCTCCTTTACTCTGCTCCTCCTAATATTGGCATATCCTTTGTTAACCGCACTATGTAGACCTAACTGATCTTTAATATGTACCTAGTATACACAATTGACCGAATTATGTGCAAAAAGTAATAACTTACTAACTAACTAACTATAACTTAAAGTACATGGCTTGAAATGTACACTAGTATTTCGCTAATATAGGTAAGTAATGTAGTTGATATAAGGTTGATATTTTTACTTCAGTGATGGCGTGCTTTAATCTAAATTAGCCTGGTTATACTTATTGTCTCCAATTTTAAGAAATTAATTTCAAAATAATAGTAGAGTTGCTCTTAGATATGTGAACAATGTGCATACTCGTATGTAGCACATTGTCGGAGCTCGTTCCTCCCAATCTAATTAGGAAGCAACTGTGGAGATGGCTGCGATCGAAACTTGTGGCTTATGAGAACGACCAACATCACTGACGAGATTAAGAAACTTTTCGCTGCGACACCTAACCACGGCCCGTGGAGAATTGTGATATGAAATGTACCTCCTTTAGACAATTTCTCTTGAACTCAGTGTACAGCAAATTCTGATAACCGGTTTCCACTGCAAAACGAACGAAAGAAAAACTCGAAGAAAAGACACCGGTTTAACGTTCCAGTTATCAAGAGTTTAGGTAATGCCCTTCACTGCAAAGTACTCGTATAAATAAAAAAGAGGAAAGAAAATAAGCTTATTTTGATTATTTGTAATCGCTCATCCACTCCACTACACTTGTTGGTGGGAGTATATGATGAAGTTTTGTTCTTGCGAGTTTTACCGAGTCCGTACTACGGGGCGTCCGTTTCGTTCGCAGGGAAAAGACGCCTTGGAGCTCTTCTAAATTGCTTACGTCGTGGCTTATGGAATAATCATAGCGAATCGTAAAGGACAAATCTTTTTGTTGTTTACACAAAAGACTGGGCGATTATTCGGTGGCCGTTGTAGATCGCACCCTATCTTGAATGTTATCTGAAGTCTTAAATTGACCGACGTCGACGCTGGGTGTTTTTAATTTCTGACTTTTGTAACGTTTAGTTGTTATTACGGAACATGTTGTTTCCTAAACTCCATTTTTTTGTTTTATTTCACAAAATATTAAGATCTCATTTTATTTTATGGGAGTAAAAAAGTTAAACAGGTAGTTAGAACAATTCGAAGTGTTTGAGGGTTTTTACCACTAACGTTATACTGCAGTACCTACAAGTACTTATGTGTGAGACATTGATATTGATTGTTAATTTATATATAAAGAGTAAAAGTGATATTATTATACCTATCGTCGTAAATTTCTCACTTCATTCTGTGGTACCTCCATTACGAAGCTTAAGCTAATTATAGTCGAGCTGCCGTTTACAGCTGACACGTGACTTTTACCATGTACTCATATTAAGCTGTTACTTGTCTTGTCTCGGTAACAAATTACACGAATTTGTTCGACTCCGTCGAGCGGTACCATTCGCCGTCTCCGCTTCACCTGTTTATTTGCTTGCTACCTCTATTTGGAACGCGCCGAATTTGTCCTACGATTGTCCCGTTTGTTTACGCTTGTCAAGTTGTATAAATCTCATATATAACATTGATCATTTACTGAACAATACGTGTCAATAGATTTTGATATCGCTGTGCCTCTACGAATGCATCAATCATGACCTATTCGTATATAACTTTTTCCGTTCCGATTTTCGTCGTCGAGTCCCAACGGATATCAATTTTTTATAGAAAAAAAATGTTTTCGTTATTTTCCACTTTCGTTTGGAAAAACATAATTAATGACTTGTAAAGCTCATCGAGTCTAATCCTACTTTTAGACGGATTATCTTGATGCTAAGGCAAGGGATTCGAGGAATTCCATTTCTGCAATCATTACGTTGACATCATAACGTTTCTTTGATTTTCTTTGAAGTTGTTGGTCACAGATATTGAAATAACTTTGAGATTTGTTACAAAATCATTGCTTTATTAATGTCTTTGGCAAATTCCACTGAACTTCATTTGTACCAGATGTTATGAGTTCTAAATTGAATTCTGATATCTTTTGCAGTTCGTTAAATCAGAATCGTCAAATACGACATATTTGTATAATCTCAAGATCATCAAATCACGTAATTAGGTATTATACGTACTACGGCTACGGTTGACAATTCAATTTAAAAATTTACGGACTTAGATCATACCTACTAATTTATTTTGTCATGTCATAATAAATGCGAATTCGAGGCCCAACAAAATGAGCGATACAATTAAAAAGCAAGCACAGAAAAAAAATATACAGAAACGCAACCTTCATCAATTTAGTCAAACCGTTGTCGCGACAAGTGTCTTGGTGATTGGGATAGTTTCGCCATAGTATGTCAAACTAATTAAAATTTTGCGTAGGTAAGCCACTGCTAGGCCACGAGAAAATCGATAATTGGAATCGGGGGCCAAAGCGGTGTGATGAGTTTCGGCATTTCAGAGGCCCAATTTCAGGACACAGTGAGTGAGGGCTGCGCTCAGTCGGGAGCGGATGTTTTTTTTCCAATCCCATTCTTCCGACAAGCTACACACTTTATCAACAACAAAGAAATAAGTATCTGAGGGCTCGGTCACACTCGAATACGCGTATGGTGCTTACAGATGTGTTACGATGAATCAAAATTATTCATTTGTGCCGAGATATGTGAGCGAGGTTAAAGTTTAATAACATTGCGTTGAGTCACTTGTTACTTTGCTTATGATTTAGTAAAATTACTGGTATTTTTTACGCATTTCTTTCAGCAATCACGTAGTTTCATTTGAAAGGTAAACACATTTTAACCGGCGTCAAAAAAAGGAGGAGATTATCTATTCGTCGCGTATATTTTTTATGTATGTACACCGATACTTGAAGACAGCTGAACCGGTCGAAATGATTCAAAAACGTTGTTACATCAAAGATCCCAAGTTAGTTCCATTTTTAGAAATTTTGAAATCGTTTCAGTTGTTTTATTGATTACAGAGTTTTCTGATTTGAATATGAACAAGATGATCACAGATGTGTTCAGTGGAAGATGATTGATACAAATAACACAACACACTATAATAGATGTAGAATAATGTAGATTCTTGACGCACTTACTCGCAATAATTTATATTTCTTAAATTTTCGAATCAAATTGAGAAGCCCGAGTACTTAGTTGTTAAACATAAACGTTCATTTAAGTATTTATTTTTTATTTTATTTATATAATCTTTATTGTATACATACACAGAACAAATAAAAAGAAACAGTACAAACTTAAAGGATATATAGAAATGGCGGCCCTATCACTAAAAAGCGATTTCTTCCAGGCAACCTTGGGAATTGGATGGACAGGAATAAAAAAAGTATGCATAACAGACTTAAAGTTTCACCACTAACACTAAAACGTTCTGATAAAGATACTTTGTCTAACATTCGACGCGGCATTATGAGGTTTTACGACCCGATAGCTGATTGGAACCCTGACGTATGGAGCTGTAAATCTGTTTGGGTTCCATTGTTCTTGACGGACTTTGTAGTAAACTATTATCTAATCTGTGCTCATGGCATTCATATAACATATACATATAACTAGCCGAAGGGTTCTAGTTGATTAAATTATTTTTTGGTTATCGTTTTTTCTATAATGTGAAAACTTGTAATTGGCTTTACTGTAATATGACGTAAATATAACCTTAAAATTTTGACCGGAAGTGAAGGATTTTCTCAAGCTTCCGGCCAGTTTTATTTGCGATAATTTTCTGATCCTCCATAGCCTTCTCTAATTACAGAAGGCTATGGATCCTCGCTTTGCACAACATTTCCGACCATGTGCGATGCATTTCATCGTGATGTCATATGACGTAGGCAATATTGTCGCGGGCTTACGGACTAAAACGTATTACTCGAATAAGTTGCCGATGTCCGCTAAGTATTGTATATTATTTAGTAAGTATTGTATAAAAATTGCATTGTGAATGCTAAAATCTTAAATTTAAAAAGTTCACAATAACAAAATTATCGCCATTACAAATCGACGAAATTGTGATATTATTAAAAAGTATTTTAAATCTAAAAATTTAAATCACAAATTTAAAAATTATATAGCTATTTCATCTTAATCGATTGCCGAATATCTGGAAAGATATTTCAATTGAATGTCGAGGTAATTCCTCACATTGGTGAAATAACGCTGGCTTGCAGCGTAAGAGTAGGATATACTAGAAGAAATTCGACGATGTCACTAGTGACTCGGTAGCTCAGCGGTCAGAGCACTGGACCGGATATCCAAAGGTCGCGGGTTCGATTCCCGTCTGAGTATTGATCTGGTGCGAGTCGTGTTTTTTCTAGTATATTATTTAGTATTGTATAAGTATTTTAAAAATCAAGGTATTTCGATACGTTTACGTATATCAATATATTGATCAGAATCGCACTATAGAGAATAGTACAGCAGTGCGGAACGCGCCCCCCTGGCCGGATGTTATCCCCAGCCTCCGCTTCCGACGCCCGCCCGCTTTATCAACAGCCAACTCTTGAATCTAAACATTTTTTCTTGCCCTTTTCTCTGACTAATGCGATTTATTTTGAATCCCTCTCTACACAACATCCAGCTCTAACATCACGAACCTCCAGCGACTCTTTTAAAAGTAAATGCTACATACACCGATACCCCGCTTGTTTAGATTTATTCGAGTGCGAGGTAACTTCGTTTCCACGTTTTCGCTGGACTATTTCGATTTGTATCTTTCTCTACTGCAAAAGCGAATGTTAGCATTTGACTTTAAACGGACCGCCGCAAACGAGACTGTAGGTACTAACTGTCGGTACTAAAAGTACTAAATCGAAAACTTTATAAAAACTAAGAAAAGAAAAAGAATTCTTCACGCTTAGATAAACCGTTCGTCGAAACTTAAGTAATTAAATTTTCAAACTGTCTTTTAACTCCTTAAATTAGTTTCTAGCCGATCTTTGAGTTGAAAGATATTTACCTTTTCAAGTAGAAATAGTTAGATTGACAAATATTGACGGTACTTAATCACTTTCGCGTCACTGTTATAAATGCATTCGCAGCATGAAATTCAACTACTTAGCGAGCTCATAAAGTGGTCATGGATTTCAAATTACCAAAATAATTAAAGTAATAAAAATTCAGATTTCTTTACGTTTGTTAAACACGTTTTCATTGATTTAAATTCTACAAAATTGGATTATTGAATTGACAAAAATGTCTTCGTCATTATTATGAAATGCAATCGCAGCAAGTAATTCGACAAGCGAGCTCATAAAGTGGACGTGGATTTCAAATTACCAAAATTAATAATACCTAACTAATAAAATTTCAATTTTCTTTACGTTTGTTAAACTCGTTTTCATTGATTTAAATTCTACAAAATTGGTTTATCCAACACTGTGATTGCATCACCCATTCGATTTATTGAGGCGTGAATCAGTAACGTTATATTCATCCATTTGTATTTCATACGAAACTAATGATAGTTACGACTTTATCCCCGTTGGTAAACAAAACAAAAAAATAATTTGAGAGGCTTTTAAATGGCGTCGATTCTATATTAAATTTTGAACGTTTGAGCTTTTCAATGAATTTATAATTAACCAATAATTATTGGTTTATTGCACACTGTACCTTATATAAAATTTTGAAGTTCATACATTAAAATGAAACACTCAAAATTGATAATAATGTTTTTGAGTATTGCTTTTTATAGCTAGGTTAGGAAGTACTACGTATTACAAAAATACAACTTACAAGCCCCATCGAACAGCTATTAGTATTACGATTTGTTTTTTTTTCTAGTATTTATGTTTAACATTACTATTGATTATTATCAACTATATTAATATAATATTCGTAATTATTGTTGTCTATTAACTACTTTATTTAGTTAGGTTTAGGTTTAAAGACTTTATTAAAAAAAAGACTTACTTGAGTCACGTACCTACCTACATGAAAATAAAAAAAATACAAAAGTATTTTTTTTCATAAATCACCACCAAGCCTTTATATTAGTAAGTATTATACTTAAAAGGAGGCTCCCAGAATTTGGCAACTTTAAAATCGTAAACCGGGGCGCTGCCAGAACGATGGACACAAAGCGCTCGGCCGCGCTATCGCGCGGGACTCTATCGAGTGTGGGAGCGAGACAGTTGCGAGTAAAATGAGCGGGTGCAAAAAAATTAATATTTTTTTGCAAGCGGACTCTTAACTACCTCTTTACTTTACCCTTTACTAGTCTTCGTGGTCAGTTATTGTCCAGCCCTCAAAGGTGGTGCTTTTTAGGGTTTCGTAGCCGAAATGGCAAAAACGGAACCCTTATAGATTCGTCATGTCTGTCTGTCTGTCCGTCCGTATGTCACAGCCATTTTATTCCGAAAGTATTAGGATTACACAGTTGAAATTTAGTAGGTAGATGTATTCTGTTAACCGCTTAACGCTTTTAATACAAAAATGTAAAAAAAATAATGATTAAGGGGGGCTGAATAATAATAAAAATAATGAATACATGGAACTGAAACTGAAAAAAAAAATTTTTTTCTTCATACCAATACGTGCGGGTCTAGATAGGTCTTTAAAAATGACATTGAGGTTCCTAAGACAATTTTTTCTCAAAGTCAACCGTTTGAAAGATAAACACTGCCAAAGTGGTAAAATGTGTGTCCCTCTCTAACTTTTGAAATAAGAAAGTGAAAAATCTAAAAAAAATATATGCTATAGATCTTAATAAAAACTTTCAACGAAAATTGGTTTGAACGAGATATAGTAATTAGTTTTCGAGATATATCATATTTTCCAAAACCGCAAATATAACTTTGTCATTCATACCAACACTGTGAAAAACAAAGTTATAATATAGTATGGTATAAGGTAACTACGGAACCCTACGGCGCGTGGCCCGACACGCACTCGGTCGGTTTTTTTAGTATAATTTGCACGTGCCCATGCCAAGACTAGTAAGCTGGGCTGACGAAGGCTGTGTTTGCTAGTTTGAGATTTTTTGGTAAAAGTTATGTTGGTAATGTTTTTTTTAAATTTTAGAATCAAAAGGCAAGTGCTATACACGTGAAGTTGCTTTATGTTCACTTATTTGGTTTCTTTGAAAATTTTCTCGGTAAGTGTTAGATAGGGAAAATGATAAAGTGTTTTTTTTTATTTTATTTTGCATTCTTTGAAGCTCCTGTAGCCTTGTCTTACCTGCAATGCTCCAAATTTCAATAAGTAAAGTAAATGTGATTTATTTTACCTTAGCGACTATTGTTTCCTTTAAGCTAAGGCTTTTAACACCGAGTATTGAATCCTAATAGCTCAGTTTCTGGAAACGGCATTAATGCTGCCTGATTACAAGAGATATCAGTAATCATCAGTAACCTTAAATTAATCTTGACAATAAGCTGATTGGAGTTCAGTTGCGTATACTAGGAACCGACTACTATTTCATGTTTGTATGTTTACCTTAAAGTTTTTCGTATATTGGGCTATGAATGAAACCTTAAAGTTTTTCGTATATTGGGCTATGAATGAAACCTTAAAGTTTTTCGTATATTGGGCTATGAATGAAACCTTAAAGTTTTTCGTATATTGGGCTATGAATGAAACCTTAAAGTTTTTCGTATATTGAGCTATGAATGAAACCTTAAAGTTTTTCGTATATTGGGCTATGAATGAAACCTTAAAGTTTTTCGTATATTGAGCTATGAATGAAACCTTAAAGTTTTTCGTATATTGGGCTATGAATGAAACCTTAAAGGTTTTCGTATATTGGGCTATGAATTTCTAGTAGCCGAGTTCACGCTCGATGGTTTTGATAATATATTATGTTTTAAACGTCGGAAAGTTAATATTAAGCTTAAAACAATACTGTTCAAACTCCGAAGTTCCTCTGTAAGATCTCAACTGTTAGTTACCTAGCTATAGTATTATATTATCTGTGCCTATAGTTAGATAAATTCCACTCCGGGGCATAATTTCTCCCCAATTAAGTACGTGAGTTATAGCGTGCCATTATAATTAACCTTGAAACAATAGCGTACTCAACGACACATCCACCAAAATTAATTTCAATTTAATACCTTTGAGTATATACCTACGTATCATTTTCTAATGACGATACAAACATTCTTTTGTTTGTACAAAAATATCAAACGTCAACAGCGTGCTGTGATGTAACTAAACTAATCCGCTCTCAAGTAGTTGTCAGCTAGCAGCAATTTACGCAGCGGGTTCTCTTTTTTCCAAGAATCGAGCTCCCTCCCAACTCCCGGTCCGTTTAATGGGAAGCCGCAGGAGTCGTACAACATCACATCACGCTATTTTCCATCTCCTTGCTTACTCTGCTATTTTCATTTGACCGGACGAAGTATGTCGTCACTACATCCACACGACATCGTCTGGCAGCCGATAGCTATTGTTCTTTTGCGAACCTCAAGGAAAATAAAAAATAATAATTTGCTCAACTAATATTTTATGGATTCTGTTGCTAAGCCTCACTAAAAGAATTTATACAAAAGATGCTTTGAAATATGACTTTCCCCTTAATTACGAATGGAAATTACTACGGCATTTCGGCACGCGAAGGTATTATATTTAATGTTTAAGTACCAAAATGACTAAAAGTTTTCCTTAGTTCTGCCAACGCGTTCATCCACATCGGGCACGTGGTTTAGATAGTTTGAGTTCACCGGAGTTAAGTTTGGTTAAGTCGAGAGCCAACAGTCACATAAACGTGCAAAAGTTTCGCCACCGATAAGTTCATCGGGGTACACAATTGAAATAATATAATTCTTTTCAAATCAAATTCTCTTTTAGTACTCTATTCTTGAATCGAATAGGAGACACTTGTAAAGCCAGTCGCAAATTAGATTTAGGACAGCTGCACTCTTTTCGCGCAATACAAGTGTTTCAGAATGGAAATAGCGCCAAAGTTTCGAAGAACTCGATTGAATCTATAAGGTCTCGGATTGCATATTATCGTACACTCTCAGATGCAATGCGGTGCACTGGTTCACTAAAAACTAACGGCTTAAGTGCTCATGATTGAAACTGTCGATGTCAAACGATGCAAATTCAACGGCGAAAGAGCGCTCGAATATCTCTGGGAACGTTCTGTGTCGATTAGATTAGGGAGGTTTTATGCATTCAACTAGAGCGCTAAAATGTCTATTTATCGGAGCTGACAATGTGAAACGTAAAATGTCGGCCACTTTACGACTAATTCGCGCAGCAGCCGAGTTGGATTTTCTTTGATGGGTTTGACTTATTTGCCCCCCGTTGGTCGCTCTCTGTTTGAAGAAAGTCAATCCCCGCTCGAATCCAACTTCAATCGCAACCGTAATTTTGTGTGACACTCTTTAAATATTTGCCAACCTCTATGAAGCGCAATAATGTTATGGGAAGTACTTTGGGAAGAACTTTGATCTTGGTAGGTATCACCTTTTAAAGAAATTTAACTACAAATGCGCAATAATTATAATCTTTACATATTATAAAACAAACCTCGCCGCGTCTGTCTGTCTGTTCGCGATAAACTCGGAAACTGCTGAACGGATTTTCATGCGGTCTGAGATAGAGTAATTCCTGACCTGAGGAAGGTTTAGGTGTATAATAAATTGAGGTTTTATGTATATTGATAGAAATATGACGATAATTGTTGAAGGAGTCGGCAAAAATTAAGCCGTCTGGGAGCTTGCTTCGAAAACGCTGCCTAAACCTTTCGAGCTAATTACAAAATAATGTATGAAGGAATTGTTTCTCTGTTATAGGTTTACAAAAAAGTCCGCGACGGTATATGTCTATCTTAAGGACGGAACTTTAGCCATTTGAACTTTTTTTTAAGGTCACAAATAATGTGGTAACTGGAAAAGCTAACTTTAGCCATTTGAACTTTTTTTAAAATGGTCACAAATAATGTAGCAAACCATAAGCGTTTCATGCATATTATTTTAGCCCCTTTACACTATGTAGTTTAAATAAATACTTATCTTAGGAGTTAACGCAAAAAGTTACTCGCGCGAAAATAAATTCAAACGGGACGGGTACAGACTTTTGAAGCGAAAAGAATGGAACCGAAGTGAAGCGAGGGCGGGTCGCTAGTTTATAATAAAAAACAGTACCTTATTGCCTAAAAATGGTTGCCTAATCTTAAAAGTTTCGTATCTATACCCAATAAAACATTTCGTGTTAACACTCACTTAACCCTTTTTACAGTAAAACTCTGACTTATTCAAAATGTTGTACAACTTACATATAATTATCTAATCTACTTTCATCAATTTTCCGCTCGCTCCATCTTACCCTCTTTAGACCCTTTACTTTTAGATTCAGATCAGTGTGTCGGCAGGCACGTACCTAGTACCTACACGATTTCAGTTCTATAGGTAGTGTACCAGTCAAGTTCCAGTATTAATAATATTAACATTTGAAAAGCGCATTGGAAACAAACAACAACACAAACACACACACACGCAGACACACACACACACACACACACACGCGCACGCAGACATTTTTATTTTATATTCATTCTTTAATTTTCATTTTTCTTTCTCCTTTTGTCATGTTTTTATTTAGTACTTACCCTGGAGAATAAATTGTGTACCATATTCGTTATGGAGGAGCGGGATTCCTAACACAAGTGCTTTGCACTTAACTGGCGATCCCATTATTAATTTTAAGTTTGTAATCTCCTGTTACTGAATAAATAATTTTGTATTTGTATTTGTATTTGTGTCGGCAGGCACGTACCTAGTACCTACACGATTTCAGTTCTATAGGTAGTGTATCAGTCAAGTTCCAGTATTAATAATATTAACGTTTGAAAAGCGCATTGGAAACAATGGCGTCAGATGTATTGGACACGGCACGGACAATATTTAGTAGCATTATTATAGAAGGTATTTAAGCCTGGCACGATTCGGCTATTAATTATATTATATGTATCGGCTCTCCGAATTTAACCAGCCTCTCGAGCCTGCGTTTCCATTCACCGCTCTTGTCATAAACACATTTTCCCTAATGGACTGGCGGAGGTATTCTCGAGACACCATTGTTTTTTGTTCGACGATCATGCGTATACAATGTATCACGCGGAAGTATCTGCCAGGCATGAATCATATCGAGATAATAGAACTTTTCGATGTTGCGAGGAAAATATGACCCCATAAAATTGTTTCCAAGCCGATTCTCTGGCAATTATGTGCCCATTAAGAATTAATATTTGAAATACACCGCTATTAGCGGCGGTCCTACAAGGGAATGTAAAATTTATAAACGAGGTGTAATTCATTATTTGAATCTGTAGAAAAATGGAAAATTACAATTCCCTTGTTAATCATCAATCTTTAAGTTTATGTATAAATATTTGCCTATTAACTTATCTCATTTCATAAAAAAAATACTTTTTCCAAAGACGAAATCTAAACAATGAAAGCATTCACTTCTCAAGCTTACGCGCTCACTAGACATGAAATAAAACACTTTTAACGGATACTAGCGCGGTTTTATTGAAAGTACTTTGGTAATTAGTTGGTATTTGGTTTGATTTTTGATTTTCCCGACGTTTCGGCACCTTTGCAGCTGCCGTGGTCACGGTTGCCGTGGTGCAAAGGTGCCGAAACGTCGGGAAAATCAAAAATCAAACCAAATACCAACTAATTACCAAAGTACTTTCAATAAAACCGCGCTAGTATCCGTTAAAAGTGTTTTATTTCAATGAAAGCATTATTGTTGATGTGAACTTTAGTTTTAGGAAGCAAAAATCTTAGATTAGTGCAGTATAGGGAGAAAAACTTATAATATACTTAATCAGGTTTTTTGAAACGAATACAATCTGTTCAAGCGGAATATTAAATTTGCTTGTCAGAGGCATTTTTCACGAAAGTTTTAGCTGTAACGAATAAGAATACGCCTTAACTTACACTTATTGTGTGTATTGTCAAGGAGTGCACTACACTTTAACGTGTTCGTTTTCGTATTCGAAGATTCTAATGCCATTTTATGTTTTTAATAAAAACAATGAGATATTTGTCTAATGTATTGCGTGTTTTAGTTTAATTTTCAAAGTTCGCCTTCATAATGGCTCGCGCAGAGCTGTTTCGATCATTTGTATTGAAATTAAAAAAAAATGAACTTTATCGGAATACACCACTTCAAGCCACATTTAGACTTTATTTTAGACGTTTTGCTTCTTAGACTTTTTACAACTTAGACATTGATTCTAGACAGACGTTCTGCAAGTTAGGCTTTCTGATCAAAAAGTAAATGATTGTACTAGTATTAGAAAGCTTAGAATTATAAGTGTAATGTACAATGCCACGATCAATATTGCATCTTTAGTGTTAACAAAAGTTTTAACTGACCACGAGGTCTAAAGACTGTTCAAACATTGAGTGTAGTTATATTTCCATAACGGACTCACTCATAGTCGCTGATAGTCGGACAAAATAAGTCTTGTTGTTCTTTTGTTGAATTGAATACACAGAAGTTTCCATCTCAAACGGCACTTGGACCAAATTCGTCGGCGCTGGGTGCGCTTATTACGGCCGAAGTGAGTTCAATCTCTTTTATCGCGGCATTATAGCGGCAAAATAGAACGGCCGCCGTATCCCGACAGCTCATGGTACCAAGCCTACTCTACCGTAAAATTATGTTAAACTTGCTCTGCGTTTTTATAACGTTATCATTCCGCCTGTAAACTGTAGTTTATTATCGTCGCCGAGAAACAAATGATGATGGCACTAGGGAATTTACTGTCAAGCAAAATGTTCAACTAAATCGAATTAACTTAATGTTGCCTCCTTATCCAGTTTTCATGTAAACATCTCTCCTTCTTAGCATTTTTCCGCGCTGAGTCCAGGCCCGCCTCGCTAATTCTTATCCACTTTGTGTAAATTCAATCAAGCTCCATTCATTTCCAATATCCGGTCACAGGGGCGTACAACACAATATATAGAGCTGTCTACGAATTGTAGTAGTAGTGAATGAAAATGGGTTTTTATTAATGGAAAACCCATAATTTTTCTAAAAGCTTTGTCTTGAATATACTAAATCACATTTTAGCTCAAAATAGTGGCGGGGCATTATTATTTTTGAAGTATTTTGTTCAATATTTGTTAGTTGATTGATACGTCAATAAAGTGTAACGTGTTAACCATTTATACCTTAGGCCCGGTCGTTTCGACCATACAGAGTGAAATTTGGTGAAAAAAGGATAGGATGCCGATTTCGCGGCACACCACGCGGACTCGTAATTACGGCGTCACTCGGCTAAAACGGCGAAATAAATTGAAAAACCGACTCCGATGAAAATTCGAGCCCGAAAATATATCCCTCCATGGCTCTCGGCCCTCCCCGCTACTGACAACACACCAGATAATGTATTTGTTTTTCACGAAATCTCATTGTTTTTGCGAATAATAAATTTTCTTTTTCGACAATTACACCGTCCTTTTAATGTTAATAGGTTCGTTAATGTTAATTGAAACAATGCTCTTTATACAGTTGAAAGGTAATGGAGATTGTCATTTGTGAATCGAAGATTTATTGAGCTATTTGCAATTTTAACGAAGTTTGATATTGTTTTAATCAATCAAAACAACCGAGATTCTGTTTTTCTAATACTTATATAAAAAATTCCTTTTCTTACAACTTGTTTATTATTTCAGAGAAATGTCGCAAATAATTTCAAGATAAGTTTGTGCGAATGAAAATTTAATTTCTCTGTAAGTAATTGGAAGTCAATTTGCGACCTTGAATAAATGTTGACGAAAAATTACCTAATGGAAATAGCAGAAACAGAAAAACACAAAACAATAACAAATGTTTTTATAATCGACAGGATGTCGCGAGCACGTGACTGAAATTTCATCTAGTTCAAAGAAAAAATAAAACTTAGTTCGCCCGGGCAAAGGTCATCAAGGATTCTAGGCGCGGTAGGGTTTGAATAGCCCAACTCGCACAACAATTGAGGGTGATAAAGGGGAATCAGTATGCCATTTAACCGCTAAGGCAGTAATTATTGGCGTTTGTGTGGGCCTTGTCAGCGTATACATATACGGAGTATGTGAGTGGTTAGCCGAATGTGCTCATTGGAACATTTTACCTCTATTTCCTCTCAAAAGTTGCGGCGCCTTTTTCGAGATTACCCATTACCTGAAATGTCCGCAATCGGAGGTCGGATATCGTTGGGTATTTCAATTTTATGCGACCGCAGTATAACAATTTATATCATTGTATTTTAAAATACGTGCATGCGTTTTACCCTGAAATAAAACGTATATTAAAATACTTACCTCACTTAGTTGTGTGAGTATAGTGATGTTTTATATTAAAATAAACAGATTTACAAAATCTCACAAAAAAACTTAAATTTTAATTATCGTTATTACCGTTAAAAGCATACGGTTGCCAATAAATTCACTATTGGTAGGACTGTAGTAGAATTCAAAGTAAACTGAATTTAATTTTGGTGGAGTGCAGATTTATTTAATTAATTGTTTTTTAAGTTAATATAACGAATGTAAATAGTTGCGTCAGACATGAACTTTATAATTAAATTGAAATCAGCATGGTAACCCAACTAGTAGGCTGCAGGCTTAATTGAAAGCAATCTTTGGTTCGGTAAAAATATCTTTAGCAAGACATGGTGTTAATGAGCTTGTAGGTATAAACAATATTAAATTTTAATATTTAAATACTTATGAATCCCGAAATTGCATACAATAGCGATAAGTATAGCGCACTCATTTACATTTGAATATAGAATGTTATTTTTGTTTTTAAAGCTAAGAACTCATTCATGAAATTAAAATAAAAATTGACCGGAAGTCGCGAGTCATTTGTATTTTTAACCGACTTCAAAAAAAGGAGGAGGTTCTCAAGTCGACGGCATTTTTTTTTATGTATGTTTTAACATAACTTTGTCAATCTCAAACCGATTTTAAAAATTATTTTTTTGTTTGAAAGCTAACTATATTTACAGATTGGTCCCATTGTCATAAGATCACGATCTGATGATGGGATCCTGGAGAAATCAAGGGAACTCTTCAAATATTATAGGCACACCTATAGCGATTTTGGTATTTTCTTAAGTAACTCGTGCATTTGCTTTCGAAAAGTACCATTTTGGTGAAGTGGAACTGATGATGAAGACCATAGATGATCACCTTAACTATTCAATAGGTACTAAACTAAGTATCTCACTGGTGCGATACGATTACTTTAATACGGTTGCTAGGCTATTTATGTTGTTCGTCATAATGCATATGGTGAAGTGGAGCTGATAGTGAAGTACCAGGAGAACTCCTCAAGAACTAACGCCCCTGCGTCGGGAAAACCAGTATTTTGTAAAAGGTGATGAGCTATTGACATAAGACTATTGTAACTTAGATAATATCGTCGCTAAATAAGCTTTAAAATTTAATACCTCTAAAAAACCTACACTACCTAATACAGAAGGTACTTACACTAAAAATAAAAAAATTAAAAAAAATTGTTTAAAAAACAAAAAAACCGACTTCAAAAAACCTGCCTCTAAAAAAAGTAAGCAATAATATACAAATCATTAGATACGCATTATCATTGTTATAATAAAACACGTCAAGTCGGGTGGGGCTTTTAGAATAAAAAAAGGAAGATGTACTCCAGCCCCACCCGACTTTAATAGACGTGTTTTATTATAACAATGATAATGCGTATCTAATGATTTGTATATTATTTCTTACTTTTTTTAGAGGCAGGTTTTTTGAAGTCAGTTTTTTTGTTTTTTAAACAATTTTTATCACAATGCGAAGTTAATTTACGCGAAAAGATTTCAGGGTGACGATTTTTTATGTTTTTGAAACTTCGCTTTCTCAGGAAGTTTTCACTGCTTCACTTTCACGTGCTTTAAGCATAGGAAGCTCCCTTATTTGAGTGTAATAAAACATTGGTATGCAGAATGTAAGTTATTTACATTAATGGACTTAATCGCTTAATCAGCTAATAGACAGACGCCGTAGATCAGATGTATCAGTAAATATTATAAAAAAGTTACACTTATACACTTGTAAGTAGTTAGACTGTTCCAATGTAAACAATGTTAGTCTGAAAATAAAAAATAAAATTCTAGTACCTGCGACCTTTTGCTAGTCGAGTGTTCACAAAGTGCCATCGAGCTGAGCAAAAAAGGTAAAAATACGTTTTATTAATAGTTAGTCGCTTCATATTTTTTGCCTTTGCTGCTCGCCCCGGTTTACCTTATAAACACAAGTAGTATAGGTACCTACCTAACCACGATAAATTATCTAATGCGGGCCTCGAATTCAACAAGAACCGTTTTTGTTCAATTCTTCGTCCCGTCGTCAATGGGGAAATTTATTACCGGCTCTGCTGAATTTAAATATGGCCGATTATATCAGGGTTCCTAAATGCTCTGTGCGCACTCGACTGGAGATGGCAATTTTCTCATTCTGTTTCTCACCTTTTACGTGAACGTGCTGGATATCGCCATTTAGTCATTTATTCTTCCTTAATATTATTCTATTGGGCGATCGACTTATTGATTTCGTATTAAACCACCCGAATCGTCTGTGTTAATTCACAACGAAAACCATTGACTGAATAACCTTTGTTTTGAAACATGTGCTTCTGCTTCAAGAAGTTCTTCAGTGAGTGCAGTGGAGTGTGCGATGCCATATTGTTTCCAAGAACCGGCGATACGGCAAGATTTCCAAACCTCAGAATTATAGCTGAATAATGTATGAAGCTTTTAATTGAAAGGTGATTCCGAAATAGTTGGGATTGCGAATAGGAAAAAGGTTGATAACTAACTATTTTTGTAGGTACGCAATATAGTTGTGATCAAAGAAGTTTTTATATTGATTCTCAAAATGTTGGGAGCCAGGTTGAATAAAGTTGTAAGCGGTGGTGGTCGTAATCTGTCCGGCAGCCGGTCGAGCCGACATGCGGCCGGCCGGCCGGTTGACCTCACACATTTCTCCTATTGGCCGCGGCCGCTCGTTACTTTTGTGAGTGCTGGATTCCATCTATCATATCCCCCCACACCCCTCTTCTGGTGAACTTTCTTTGACAGGACGAAGATTCCCGAGATATCGACGTCAAAAGGCTCATTTTGTACGGAGTAAAATTGAAAGTATGTTTATGTGGGTGTGGTAATGGAAAATGCGTACCTATTAGGATGTAAGAAATAGCTATATTATATAAACATAATCCGTGTTATTACAAAACACATGTTTAGTTAAACAGTATTTTAATAGTAGTTTATGATACTGATGCATAATGAGGGGTATTAAAACATGAGTGTGTGTTTAAAAACCGAGCCGTAGGCGAGGTTTTTAATAGTATCACACGAGTGTTTTAATACCTAGTTATGTGCAGTTTCATACACTACTTTATCTACACTCATATATTTGGGATTGAACCTATCTAAATAAAAGATCAACGTTAGAAAAGAGAGAGAGACTTCGGTTGTATTAGCTATGTACCTACCTTGTAATAAGTCATTTTCTTAGCTGCATCTAAAATAATTCTGCAGGGTATTTTTTTTACATTTTTAAGCAAGAATAAAAAACACCTACGAAATTCAGTAAAAATTGAAATCAAAATTCAAAACTTTTTGTAATGCTCTAAAAATGCGCATTACATTAGAAAAAAAAATGAGATGAGTCATATTTCCTTGGGGAAAATATCGTTGTTTTTTTTAATATCACGGAACTACCTTCTTCTTGGATTTGCCCTGTATCGTAATGAGAAAAAAAGTTACTTTATGATGCAGCTGACTGCATCGTAATGAGTTTTTTTTTTTAATTTTACCTATTCACGAAAAAAAAGTACGTATTTATATTACCTTTTTTGAATTCATATTTGGAACATTACGTTGTGAGTGTAGATAAAATCTTTTTCAATACAGTTGCTCGAAAATGTGAGCTTACGATGACAGTCGAGCGTGCGGAAAGTTGATTTTACCGCACGCCGGCGCCGTGCGTTTTTGTTTACGATCGTTTTTTTTTAATTTCTACTAGCTTCCGCCCGCGACTTCATCCGCGTGGACAGTAGAAAAATATTATAACCAGTTTAAAATGACCCCTTTAATGTATGAAAGCTAGTACTACGGAGAGTCCAAGCTGTTTCCCTGGTTCCACCTACCTCAATTTGATGAAACATAGCTTAGATTTTAAGTTGTAAGTAATTAAATAAGTAAGTAATTTTAAGTCTGTTTTTGAGTAATTCGCGCACAAATATTTAGAATATACAGTTTTATTATATTAGTATAGATTACAATTTCAGTTGTACCTATAATGTTTTCTCGCAAATGTATTGAAAAACGTAGTAGGGCACACAGTTGTTAAGGTTTTTTAAAACTTGTGACGATTATAAACCCTCGCCTGCGGCTCGGGCTTATAAAACGTCAACTCGTTTTAAAAACCTCCTTACCAACCTTGTATCATAAACTACTATTGTAATAACACTCACTTTTGAGATATCTGCGCGATGAGTTTTCAATTAATAACGATTTCACGTAGTT
The DNA here is from genome assembly GCA_950108535.1 of Agriphila straminella. NCBI lineage: Eukaryota > Metazoa > Arthropoda > Insecta > Lepidoptera > Crambidae > Agriphila > Agriphila straminella. The sequence goes on from OX467308.1 coordinate 11,995,522, forward strand.
AAGGAAAACTTGTCTAGACTAGGGAATTGTGTATTTTATTGTATTTTACAATACTAGCGTTATTATTTAGAGTGAATGACGCGATGACACAATAAAACAAACAGTTTAAACAAAACTCAATGCAGGAGAAAACAAAGAAATCATTCAAAACGATGAATGAGAATATGAGAAAATATGTTGAATTAATCATGATGAAACACTAGAGGCTAAAGTAAGATGATTCCTTACAATATGGATTATAATTAAAACTTAACAACTTCCAGTGAGATTCCAGATATTATCAAAGTTAGGGTAATCATAGCTGTGATCAACGTTACTTTATCTCATTCAAATGCTGTAACACTTATAATTGCCACTGGAATTACAAAAGATATTTGATAAAGTTTGATTAGAATTTATATTGAGGTTTAATTATATTATTTGGGTTTGATTATAATAGGGATGTTGACTAATGAATAAAATAACGAAATACTAATAAAAATCGTAAACATATTAAACTTTTAGAGTAGCTTGTATACCTCTTGGTTTTATATATTGCATATTATTTGTTTTATGACCCTTCAAAGTTGGGTGGACAAGTCCATTAAAAAAGTATACAATTTATTAAAATAAATGATACCTTTAATTAGTCCGTAAAATGTATAGCAAATTTGTCGAAGAAACCATTTTGATAAACACAATATTTAATATAGCTGCTGAACAAATTTCCTATGCGTTGCATACAAACTAGCACGGCGTGACGTCATAACGTGCAAGCCATTAGTATGGAGCGTTTTTGATCGAGTCCATTTGTGTGCATTTCACACTGTGATATCTCGGGCAGTTTTCATGCTAGCGAATTAATTCTTTTACCAATGTTTCTTTTTTTGAGAGGTAATTTATGTAACATAAAATAAAAAAAATAGTCAACATCCCTATTATTTTTGGAGATAACCTGTACAAAAGTAGAAGAAGAATTCTCCAAAGGCCGACAATCAATCACTGTTGGTCTGAGACAATAAGTTAATTTTCGGGACAGACCTTCAATGTTCTCGTACAGAATATAAAATAGACACTATGATAAATAAGACGGGGAATAATACCAATCATCTCTCCGGGAATATCGCCGTACAATATACCTATTACGGTATTATAAAGGTTCATTTTCCTAATCATGTGGGCGTGACATGTCAATGGACGACGTCCACAAGAGTCTAATTTGTCATCCCCATGGGCACTTGATTATACGACGAAAGCGGCTGCCAGTGGCACGCACTCCTATCACTGATTAATGTTACATTTTATTTTTTATTCCTCCTTATCCTCATATTATGCACACTTACATAAATTTCAATAAGTAACCCCAAACCCCGAAAACAAAATAAAGATCAGTGATATGAAATATCTTATTTGTCTCATGTTCTGACACTGTTGACACGGAAAACTATAGAATTATGCCGTTATTACATTTATCTATTGTGTTTCCCTTCGAAACGGGAAAGCTGTATATTCTCGCCGTGTCGGGTGACTTCGCAAAGTGGCGAAAAGCGGAACGAACCAATCAAATAATGTGATTTAAACCTCTTGCCCAGGCCTTTATTGTGTTGCTTATTTCTCAACTTTCCTCTGTCTCGAATGCTCTTCTTCGTTACATTTTCTACTGCACATACGCAACTTAAGAATAAATTTTAAAATAATTAGTATTAATTTAACTCATTAACATTAACACGCCTGACTTAAAAAGTTTCAGCTTTCAATCTGCCTTTTCAATAATAGCAATAGTTTGTTTATTTGCCCTATTTGGAAGCCACCCAACACTTTATTGAAATATTCATTTATAAAATACGTTACAACAAAAAATGGTTTTTCACACACAAGAAATTTGATAATTATTAATGACCATATAATTTGTTTCATATTTTTAAATAATTTAAAAGACATATGACAACTTACTGTCAGAACAGCTATTTACCATTACTATATAAAACAAGTAAGGAACCAAAATATACATTGGTATAGTAAGAAGCGAATATACAAAACGTTTTTCTTCAATTTGTTGAGTCTCGCTGGTGTTTTCTTTGTAGGATTAAGTTGTTTTGTTTTTGTTCCAAGAACTACTTACTTATTTTTCAACAATATAAATAATGCTACTGTATTCGCAAACGCGACTAGGATATAAAGCCAAGCTTTCATGCGATTTACACTAGTGCTTTTCCCACTTGCAATGCAATATGTTGTATTGTAGATATCTTCTGGGAATTTTCCGTTCCGCTCCGTTCCGCCTGCGGATTGGTCGAGGTTAAAATACCGGCTGTAACAAAACACTCAACGAAGCCGAGGTCTACGTATTCTGCCCATCATCAGGACCATTTCTGTTCAAAATTATTGCTGGGAAACGATTTTAATTTTTGGTGTTCAAAAAGCATTGCATACATTACCACGCAATGTAACGCGTACAAAAGACCGCGCCTGCGCGAGTGAATGCTACACATACACAGCAGCGTGCGGCCGAGTTAAATAGCAACGTTTATGTACGTGCTCGCTCATGAAATACATTGTTTGTTACGAAATACATAAAATTTTGATAATGTTTCTGTAGACAAAAATTAGGAAATAACGAATAAAATAAGATTTCATAATAATTTTGAAAAACATTTGACTTTCGATAACTTCGTAGCTATTGGTTTCCCAGGTGTAGTCTGAAAGACAAAAATGATCCTAAAGATGGGCGGAATGCGTGGACTTCGGCTTCGTTGAGTGTCTTGTTACACCCGTTATAAAAAAACACTGACCTGACTGACTTACCGTTCATAGTTTAAGAAGCATCTATTTTTTTTTCAAATAGACTAACAAAGTCGTGCTTTTGAGCTGTTTAACCTTTTTACCCTGAAACTTACGTAGTACATCGTTTAGCTGAGAAGAAGGCGCAAGAAACTTATCAGCAGTTTTCATATAAATTTTCTTGTTCGTAATTTTCCAAATGTACCTGATCAAATTTTAAGTGTATACCTATTTGGTGATTTAGTAGTGTGTAATGTGATTTGGCAAGCATCCCCGTGACTTCGCGTTACGGGTTAAGCTGACGCCGTGACTTGCGTTAACGTTGTTTTCTTATTTGGCTCTCAGCTAATATTTTGAATTAACTTCTTCTATTTTCGAATAGGTACACTCATCACATTTTGGCAGTGTGCTCATATTTCAAGATAACTTATAAATAATTGGCTGGAAAAATGGAGTGCATCCAAGTAATACATCGACTTAATCTCCTTTGTTGAAAATAAATATTAATTAATTGTGTTTTGTTTTGAATTTTGTAGCATTGTACCTTTTCTTTGCAAACAATTATAATAACCTGGAAAAGAAAACATTTAGAAAAAAATATTTTTTCATTCGTAGTATGTTAAAATGAGATGATTCCTGTAAAACACCGAAGTAATTATACAAGCCCGCACTGTTAGACCTATCTTGTATAGTATCTTGTTTTGATTTCAAACAGGTAAAGTTTGAAAAAATCCAATTACTTTAGGCCTAGGTTGTAATGTATTTGAAGCGCGTTTACCTTCAAAATATTGGGTATTGATTGATTCGAATTAAATTGTGTTGGACTGACCTGTTAGTTATACAGCAGCTTTGATCACTCGGGCCAACTCGATAAGGTTCTTTTAGGCAGTCGATAATGTAATTAACGAATGACGAATTTTATTCAGTCTGGGGAAGCCGCATGTAATAAAGTCGTCGAAATTTCGTTAAAGGATTGCATATATTGATGTGTGTATATATTAACATTGCCGAGTGAAGCTAGGTACCTATATTGTTATACAACCGTATGAAGTTCTTAGATTGTACCTTTAATTATAGTACACACATTGTATTGTCTAAATCTAGATTGAGTATAAAACATTCTTCAAGTGTCGGGAGCGGTTGATAGGATCGTTAATTCTTTCAAAGATCATAAATAATAGATTAATAAATAAAATGCATTTATTTCAGGCTACCCACATACATATTTTTACATTACCAACATTAAATTTAATATTACATAAAACATGAATTTACGATTGTTGAGTCTTGAGATTTCACGTTGTTTCAAAGGTTATAAATAAATAAGTAATATAAACTTTAACACTGTTTTTGTAATTCGAAGGACTTATTACAATGGAAGGAAAACGAATGGCCAGGCGTTCCAAGGAAGAGCCGGGTCAATTGTCATTTCTTTCACCCCCCCTGGGATAAGTCAAGCGATGCGGGCGAATCTGACCTGAAATTAATCGTCGTCGCTAAGTTCTCTTCCTATACTTATATTACAATTTTATCACATACTTATCTTGTCTATGTAGTTATGTCATAATAGGTGTTGTTCTTCCTGCTACGACCATTAAAGATTTTCTCATATCTTTAGGCGGTAAAAAATAGCTTAGATTTTCTACTATTTATTACCCCTGTTTTGAAAATTTTTACCTACCTACCTACCTACTTTTTTTTTACACTTATTTAGGAATTTCATGCTATAAGGATCATATTATAGAGATTCGAAAGTCGTGCTGGAAAGAATCACTTTGTAGCACGACCAAGCTTAAACTATTATTAATTCAGGGATTTCAAAACGGTATAAAATTGCTTAGAATATTTTCAATTTTTTACACCCATTTAAGAATTTCGTATACTATCAAGATCATGGAATACGATACGAAAGTGATTCTTTCCAGCACGGCCTTCGTATCTCTATGAACTTGATAGGACGAAATTCTAAAATGGATGTAAAAATTAGTAAATTAATATTCTAAGCTATTTTATGCCTTTTTAAAATGCAAGAATACGTGGTCGTGTTGGGGAGTATTTTTTCCAGCACGACCAGCGTATCTCTCAGATCTAATAGTGAAAAAATTTCAAAACAGGGATAATAAATAATAGAAATAACAAGCTATTTTTAACCGCCTAAAGATATGAGAAAATCATCAATGGTCGTGGCAGGAAGCACAACACCATAATAGCAATTTAATTACCTTTTACTTTCAGAAAGTAACAAAAGGGAAACTATGAATAGAAATTTTAAACAGAATAATTAGAGTTGAATTACAGTTACTTTATCGTTTCATACCAGCTAATTAATACAATGAAGTTATAACTAAGGAATTTCAGATTGTCACCGCTCAGTACTCTTGAATGGTTGAGTAACAGGGTCTCGTCAGTGATTGGCGCTTTATTATGCAAAATCACGTCAACCAACCCGCCAGACCTCGCACTGCGAAGCTAGGCCCCGGTTACTTCTCCCTGATTACGTCTCCACGGTGTGTGACGGTACAGCAAAGTGGTCTAGTGGTGGTTTAACCGCCTCTGTGGTCTAGTGTGGTAGTTTCGCCCATCGGTGTAAGACCCGGGGGTGGGGGGGGGTTTACAATTTGTACTCTGTTTGGTTGGTGATAGGGCTTATTTCAAGTCCGCCTGGCTAACTACAACCATGTTACCTTAGTCTGACGCCATAACAATTAGAGGTCATAGCATGGGCAACAATTAGAGCCATAGCAGTTAGAGGTAAGATAGCCAGTTCCTCAGTGATGAGGATTCCGGGTGTAGTGCGCTTCCACCTTCGACCTTATCGTCACTTAACATCAGGTGATGTGAAAGCCAAGCACTATCCCGTTGTGCATAAAAAAAGTGCCGTGCAGTGCCGTGCTGATATTTCGTTATACTTAACTTTGGCTTGTATAAATATAAATAAGACTACAATTACTACAATACAATCATGCCCAAATATAATGCACATTATTTTTACCGACGCCGTCACTATTGTAACTAGACCTAGAGTAACGTGACCGTGCCGTGTCACGATGACAATATGACGGAGCGCCGCGCCCTGTGGAGATGTGGCCAAGCCCCTTACTGTTACGACTTCGCGCAAATGAACTGTCCAAACGCCTATCTGTTCTTGGGAACTCCATAAATAGCTAAGCCCGTTCACTTTATGTTAAACTTACGACAGTGTGCCACAGTTGTACCTAATAGTCTTTAAGAAACCAAATGGCTGAATAGAAATGATATACTTCTGCATAGCGCGTATATTACAATAGTTATGCATTTAGTTTTGAGTTTGTTTTGACAACTGTTGGTGAGATACTTTGACCGTATTTTGTAGTAACCAGACTGTATTTGTAGTCAGACTATTGCAGACTGTGCTATTGCTGAAGTAAAAATGCATATTTTTATTCATTCTCTTTTTTTTCAATTAAGCATATAATTTGTTTAGAAATACAAATCTATTAATCCTTCAACTACTAAGTACAACTCTATTATTAAAAATCTATTTAACAAAAACAGATGCTACCAAACTCGCTGGGAACGCCAACGCCACCTACGAATAGCTGGAAAATTTTCCGGTTTGTTGTTTATAAAACAATGGGGCTTCACCTCGTCGCACATTGTCGACCGTGGCCGACCGACGTCCGCAAAAGCTTTGTAACTGGCATGCCACGATAAATATTGCCGTGTCGTGTATACTCGACACACAGATATGTTGTGGGCTTAGCAAGTACTGACCCGAACGGAAAAAGCTTAGCTGATAGGTAGTATTATAATTATGTTGTCCGTTTTCCTTCTTGTTAGGGCACCGTTTCTGTACCTACTGCCAACTTTCTCTGGTTGGAGGGGCACCCTAAGAAGACCGAAATAAAAGTGACCTATTATTTGATGATATAAATGACGTTACAATCTATTATGATTGAAGCATTTACCAGTTTCGAGATAGATCGATCTATATATATCTAATCTATATCGAAAAATATGCGTTAAATTTTAATTAGTAAGTATAGTACTTATATAATATGGATCTCAATGTTTCGACAGCTTACAATCTCTCGAGACTTAGATTGATTTTACTTAGATTCTTATCTAACGGTATTTACAATTTATAGTGACATTATACATAAGTTGTCAGAATTAGGTTTCTTGTGAATTTTATAAAACCTTGTTATTTTCTTGTCGGTATTATAGCATAGAATAAAAAAATCTTTGAAACTGTTATTACACTTTATTTTGCGTTTATTTATCCTTAATTTTTAATGTTTAACCCTATTTAAGGCTGTGTTCCAATTCTGTTTACCTACCTAACACGAAAAAATATTGAAAAAAACTACTGATTTGAACTCTGTTATAATTATTTCTTAGAGGCGACTCTATACATATTATAGACAATTTTATTTCACAGTAAAAACCAATTTATTAAATGGGTTTTCATTTCATACGCTTGATATACGGAAAAATTAAACCAACTTTGAGCACAAGTATTGACTTTGATCTATGACGGTATTACCAATTTTTGCTATTGAGAACTTTTGATTTTGAAATTTTCCTTTGATATACGCTTCCTTCCTTCCTTCCTTTGGTATACATTTAAGGCGAGGCCAGTTCACGATCTGATGTAAAGTCTGATTTTTGAACATCCAATGTGAAGAACTGATGTAAAATTCTACTTCACAAAAATTACTGTAGACTGAAAAAGAAATAAAGAAGCAAATTAACCGAACAGAATATTGAAAAATGGCATGGTAACTCTGTAAAAAAATCCTGAATAACACCATAAAAACATAAAAAAATAAATTTCAAATCGTCAGATTTCGTAATTTTCAACGACAGTGATATGTTTTTTTATGCAAAAAGGATAGTTTTTTTTATCGATCTAACACAATAACCGAGTACGTTTTTAATAAATGATCCAGTATTTCAGAAATCAATAAAAATGTACTAAAATTCGTCAAATTTCTGGCGAAGCGTCAATTAAAGTTATGCAATATTCAACCTTATTCTAAAGACATAGTGAAAGAGTAAATTTCGTGAACTGGCCTCGCCTTAAAGGGACGTTAAAAATGATAGATTAGATTAGAAATCGGTAAAAAGCCTCTTTTAGTTGTAGTTTCACCAAAGGTAAAGGGCAAAGGATACAATATATAATAATGTGACGGTTTCTTAAGATTTGTCGAACCGCATACAATTTGTCGAAGAAACGGTTTGCCCGCTGACCCGTTTCTGGAAATTAGGAAAAAAATTGAAATGTATTCTCCGAAGAGTCAAACGAAGGTTGTCCAAATAAATCCCGCAATCGCTTGTTTACTTTGATTTAGGAGATTTCAATTTAAATCGCTTGGCTAACCTCTGCGATCTACTTTTTTAAAAGAGTGCACATGAGTGCTTTCAAATATTCAAAAAACGGGTCTGACGAACTTTTTGAAAAGGTAAACAATTGAACATCGTTGCTTGATAATAATGTGGGTATTACAAGTTTGCGCCGTTCCTTTACTTTTTGGAACAATGGCGGAGCTCAAGCGATAAGCATATTATAATGTCATAGTATACAATTATGCATAAACCGTCGCATGGTCTTAATCCTTTTAGAGCGTGACCGGACGTATTCATTTAAGCCAGCCAAATTAAACTGAAATTCCCTGGATTATGAAACCACTACTAATCTAGCAGAGAGAAGGCTAAGTGAAGATTTAAATGTCGCTGTTTTGTTAACCCTAACGTCCATTTTAGTTCCGTATTTTTACTGTTTGACCCTTTTTTGGTGGTTGCGGTCCTCTGCGTTTCACTCCCCTTGAGAGAGGGTATTTATCACTCTGTTTTCGAAGTAAACTAAACATTGAAATAAATGTTTAGTAAAGATATATTGTAATACTATCGCAATCTTAAAATTTACATTCTCCAATGGTTGGTTGACCCGCAAATTAAAGCATGATACCTACTTTAAACTGTTTTACACAGTTTAAACCGAATTTTAAGGTATCTCGGTACAAATGACCCTAGTCTGAATTATTTCGATACACCAGATATCTATTGCTTTTTGTGATCGTGAGCTCTTTCAAATGCGATAGTCATTACATATTATATTGCCAGGTTAAGTAACTTTTTTAACGATACCTATATTTTGAGTTTTTGTAATAGTTGAAATCTTTAGTAGTTAAAATCTCGAAAGGAAATGAAATAAAATTTAAAAGAATATTAAAAGAAAATGTTTAACACACACAAGTACCGACCATGTTAAAAAACTTTATATACTGTTCTTGTTTTTGTTATAATTGTCAAATGTTTTTTGTACTTGTGTTGTTTATTTTTACTTTGCTTCAGAATGATACTGTCATGTTGTATGTATAACTTGCTGGTGTTTTGGATTACCTAGTCTGTAAGCCTGCATGTATTTTTATAAAATAAAATAAAAATAAAAAATAAAAAGTAGAAAACATAAATGAAAGAACTTAGCTTTTAAACCAGCATTTTATTATATATAGTGTACCGTTAATCCGCTTTATCTCCTTGATTTATTATTCGTTTAGTAAAGTAGAGTTTTCGAAACCTTTGGGAGAACGTGGCTTACCCTGAATTCACTTCGCTTAGTTATTTTCACACCTAATTCACTCGTTTACCCGTCTTGAACGACACCAATCACCGCCGAGACTTCGAAGCGGCGGTTTTCGCACCTCGTATTTTAAAGTGCTTTAAATGTCGATTTCAACCCTGTAACTGTCTGTATTTTGTAAATTCGCCACGAAGCGACACGACCGACGTCTTCTTTCCTACAGTACCGCACAAATCAGCATTACGCACCCCTTTAAACACTTTTTAGTCGTGATTTATTTAGCTGTGGCATTATCCTCTGAATTATTCTGAAAGTTTCCTGTAGCTTAAGTAATCTCAAGAATTTCAGATGTCCCACTGCGTAAGATGAAAGATTAAATTTTATAATCTATGTTAGTAGCGCCCGTTCATATTTCATCTCCGTTATTTGGTGGGCCCCTTAGTTACTGCAATTTAACCTACAATTACGTTTGATTTATGGAGTCTCTCTATGTAGATAAGAATATTGGCGAAGTTCAGAATTAATAATACACGTGTACTGATATCACAAAATAATGGCAAAATTGTTCATAAGATAGTGTTCATAACAATGTTAAAATGAAGTTCTAATTGATTTAAAACTAAGTAAATTAATCTACTAATGACGGTCTATCACAAATTAACTAAACGCCGACTAAGCGTGTAGCTTTCGACGCAATTATGAGGGTCGCAATTCCTATGTACCTGATCTACATGCGTAATGGTCGGAAATGAAATCAGAAGTGGTCGTAATGTCGGCGTCACATGTCCTTTCCGCTTTGTTCGAGTGCCTTTCACTTGGTGCCACTCCAGCCGACCCCTGTTTGTATTTCGTTCACGAACGGCTGGAATATATTATTTTGCTGGGCCACGCTCAAATGTGGAAGGAACTGATTTAGAGGCCCCATTCAATAGGCTCTAAAAGGATAAAATTCTTTCCGCCCACGTGCTACCACGGTTGCACAAACCCCACCTATTGTTGGATTATGTTATGGTTCTACTTGACAGCGATACCTATATTTATTCGTTAGTATACCTACGTCGTGAACTCGAACAAAATTCTTCCTAAGTTTGATATATTATGTAATATTATCTTGGTTCCCTCGAATAATTAGACGAACTTTCTAAACATAAGTTTTGTAATATCGCAAAATATTTTTTCATCCATACCATACCATGTTGCCAGTTTACAAAAATCAATGTTTCAATTTAAGAATACCTCTTTTCGCAAATGAAGTTGTAAACTGAAGCGTATTCAGTATATTGCAGTGCAGGGGATGTGACGGGCAAGAGCGCCTACAAATGACCGCTTAGCATTTTTTATATGTTTACGCCAGGCGTCCCCTTGAGCGTGTTTGCTGCCATCCAGTGTATGGATGCCTCTATCCTAAAACAAAAGACAACAATTTGCATTTTAACTAACTGATAACTGGACCAACTCGGCCCTCCCTCCTTTTAATTTCCTTTAGACCCGGTGGAGACAACGTAATTTTCTTTTTCTGAGCGGGGTAACAGATAAAGAAATACTATTATCTTTTGCCATGAAAACGAGATAAAACTTTTTTCTTTTGCTTTTACTTTACACAGCCTTATTTTATGTTTTCTTGAGTTATATAGATGTCGTTATTTATAACGGAGAAACGTTAATTGTTTTTGTGTTGCAAAATACCGCGCTCTTATAAATGTGCATTTATTTGAGGCAAATGGGATGTTATAAAAACTAGGAAATCCAATTTCGGGTGATGGTACTCTTCGTGAATACTAAAAAGAAAGATACTTCGAGAACTTTATGCCTACTGTTTCCAAACTTTATAGACCTAACGCCTTGCTACCTCACGAAAAACTTGGTGATAAATGCTAAATGCTTTTGTAATTAGGATAAATGCCAAAGTGATTACGTTTCCACGGATGTACTACCCTACTTTAATATCACACTGGCCCAAATAAATCACTGAAAAGCTTGCATTTATTCCGAGGCGCAAATTAAAAAAGTTTTACCAATTTTGAATGAGTTATTATGCAATATTACGTTCCGTTAGTAGAATATGCCAAACATTTTGGTTTTTAACACACATTCGGGTGCCACTTATGGTATACTATTCTACTTTTTTTTGAGCTTCGAATACACGTTTTTTGACGAATTATAATATTTATTCGCATAGTTGCTGCACACGATTTCGTAACCTTATCTTTATCAATAACAATAAGTATATATCTATACTTCTTATAAATAATGTTAGGTACTTATAGTACCGTATAGAAGTATATAGAACTTAATCTCTTCAATATTTATCTGTTATCGAAAAGTGATTTATTATCTCCCGGCAACTTTCTGGAGGAGTTGCGATGAAATTAATTACTGAGGAGGTAAACATAGAGCTGATAGAGGGAGTGGTGTCACGATCGGTCGGTGGAGGCATAGTACAGTGATGGCCCAAGCTCGTGTGTATAATGTGCGTGCACGAGTGACCCATGGCTAATTCTGCAGACCTGGGCCTGTTAGCTGCCAACCTTCTCCGGCTTATAATCGGTAAGTTCTAGGATACGTTTATAAAATTAACAATCGGCTTCAGAACATTTTAGTACTAACGCCACATCACCCGCTACTGTTCAAGTTCAGAAAGATACAATACTTAGTACTAAAATGTTCGGCATTTTTAACAAAATGGAAGTATGTACCATATTTGCAAGCATTTATTTAACTTGCAATGTTCGTGTGTAAGAGTCTGTTACAAAATCGGAAAACCATTTTTAAACCACTTGCTGGTATCCGATTGATCAGATTTTTGTAAATGATTTAAAATGCAATAAATTGTGACTAAAGAAATCTCTTTGCCATGTGTAGTCAAAGTGAATGAAAGTAATAGATTACGTGTGGAAAGAGAATGCGTGATGTCCATCACTGTCTTTCATGACAAATGACAATTTGAACGTTCCATTGCGTCCGAGCACTGTGCAAGCCCTTATAACATTATCGTTTCAGTTGAGTGGTAACATTTATGGAATGGAGAGTATTACCAAAACTTGTATAAATAATACTTATTTATATCATTACAGCTCAATGACTCGTGATAATTAAATCGAAATACAAAAAAGAAATCGAATCACAAAAAAGCTCTTCCAAACTCGATCATCGTTAATTTTGTTATTTGAGATAAACATAAGTTTAACGAACTTGCTAAGTGATAGATCATGATTCAGCATTAGACGCTAAAAATAGTATATCGTCAAATTACGTTTAATTTTCTTAAATCAGCGGTCGTAATATACAGGGTTATTTGTAAAACACCTACAACCTCGCAGGAGTAGATTACTAACATCATAAACAATAACGTTTGTTTTACGACTTTAAAAAAAAAATAGGATGAGGTTGTTAGTGTTTTACAAATAACCCATATTATACAACTTTAAGCCTTTATTAATAAAGTTCCACAACAAGTGATTGATCTTCCTTTGCATGAATTTAAAAAGCATGTTAAAAAAACGCTCATGGGTAAAGGTTATTATAAAGTTGACGATTATCTTAAAGATCAAAATGCGTGGAAATGATGTAGGTAACACATAACTTGCTAATATAAGTACTTTATTGAAGTAATATAATAAGTCTATGTTGTTGCCAATAATTCTGTCACTCTTTTGTAATTATGTTACCCTGGTAACGATATATTCAAGTTTGTAAATATCGTTACTTATGGCTGTTACAGCTGATAAGTTTCTTGCGCCCGTTCTTCTTGTCAGCTAAAAAAGTCTGGAACGGGTGGTAGGAAAATATAGACGATTCAAAAGTACTTAACAATTAAGTTTATTTGAATAAAGCTTATTTCACTTTCACTTTAAGTAACTTAGGAGCAAACAACATCTTTAGTTATTTCCTTTATGAGCACATACGACAAATTTTCATTAAAGTTGTTTTAATATTACAGGAGATTAACGACAAAATACCTCGATCCGCAGCATACCGCGTAGATCACGGGCGCTAGAAATTATTTTCATATTATTTTTTCCGCAATGTTGCCAGGTTGCCACTTATATCACACGGCTCGAGCAAACAACGAACAAACACAGCATTTTATAATAAACGGCACGTGAGCCGAGCGTTTTTAAATCTGAATTTTATGCGAATTATCGAGAAGATTGATGTGAACAAAATATCGTATGGAGTTCGAATGAAACTGGGAAATTTTATTTTAAAAGTTACTGGGCTCTGAGCGGTTACATCATATTATTATTACGATATTACAATCATATAATAATAATATGTGTGCAACTTGAAAGTACTAAAATTTTATTTGTGGTGTAGCAAACCAATTTGACGTCATTTTTTTCCAAATATATACCTACCTACTGAAATCCATACAGAGATCCAAGTTTTGACAATTGGGAAGACAAGGGATGGCTACATAATCTAGCCTAGTCGTTCAGATGTCTAGGAAATGAATTACCTAGGATGTGGAGGGTGGATCGTAATATTAATGATGTTTAGATGATGGGTTTGCGTCAGCTTCTTGGTTGGTTGGTACTTTGCTAGTAATAAGGGTTACATTCAGATAAGTATACAATTTTACAAAATACGAATGACTGCTTATATTTTACTAGCAATTTTATACGTTTTTTTTTAAATTCTAGATTTTATGCATTCACAATGCTATTTTTATATTAAGATTATTAATATAATTGAAAAATATTAGAAAAAAATATTAGAAAAAAATCGACTCACCCGTAGCATTGGGCCGGAATCCTAAGGGTGCGGGTTCGAGTCCCGTCTGAGCTGCTACGGGTGAGTCGATTTTTTTCTAATATTTTTCAATTATATTAATAATCTTAATTTTATACGTCTTTTGTAAAATTGTAGATAATATTAATCATCGTTTAATTATTTTTTACGTGATCTCACTATATTATGTGTGGTAAACGGATTGTTGAAATGTTTTTCAATGTCAAATTCAAAACTATCTTTGTTAGAATAAACAACTTGAGCGCTATTGAGTCATCAATACTTATTTTCTTCTTTGGCGATGTTGAACGCAACGCAATGGGAGTCAATGCCCATAATTAAGGCGTCCCATCGTCCAACTTTAAAATTTTACTTATGCCCCATTTTCGTCGAAATGTGCATGTCATTTTTGATGTTTTAATTGGAAACTGGAATATTCATTGACAGTTTGATTGATCTACGCTTGCGTCATCAAGAAGATTAATACTGTTTTATAATTAACTTCATGGCTTTAATTGAGCTTCTTTGATATTGTTAACGGACTGACATGTTCCAAATATTTTAGGTATACTTGTAGGTATGCTTTGACTATATCAATGTTCCGTCACGTCCACTAGCACCGCCAATTCATTTCTTTTTATTACTTTTAAACCAGGTCAATATTTAAAAAAAGGATACAACCATGACTTCTTATTTTTTGAATAACTCATCAATATTTTTAATTTTTAAGATTTAAAAACCATTTAAACCAAAAGTGGCCACAGTCGTTTCTATTGCGTTTTAAAACTGGAAATAAAAAATATTAAAGTGTTATTCCAAAAATATCAGAGACAACTTAAGAGGTGGTTCCTTTTATTTAATATTGACTTGGTTTACGACTGATAAAAATAAATGAATTCGAGGCGCTATCTATTAGTGCACGGCTCCGGGCTCCAGGCCCCTTGTTTCGTTATAAGTACCAAGTTTTCTTCATTTCTTGATGCCGCTATATGTCTTAAAATGTTTATCTCGATCGATTATTAATTATATTAAATTTTAGGTAGGTACTCATACTACTCATGCATATTTTATATAAATATTATGGCCTTTTATTATAAACGTTCTCGTATGTGGTCGGTGAATAAGTAAGGCCTGAATACACAATTTCTAAGACAAGTAGGGCACTCCATCTTCCGCTTCACGGTCACTTATATCCGAAGATGTATAACCCGGCTAATATTAAACCATCCTTACGGACTGGCCATGCGAAACCTTACAGCGATGCGACGAGCGAATTTCTAATAAGTATCTTGATATGCCTTTAGTACACCGAGAGGCTTTCGCGTGCGGCAGCGAATCGCTGACGGTAGCGAACGAAACACCACTAGCGAAATGTGAGCGTCAGTGTAAACATTTCGCCGATACCCGTGAAACTGTACCGATAAAGGATGCAACTATGTCATTTCGCTAATGTTAGAGTGAGGCAGCATTGCGAAACGCTGTCAAAAACTGACAGCCTTTTCGTCGATTCGCTGCCGCGCGCGTACGCGTCGATTGCAGTGATTGCAGCGAATTGTTGTGCTTTGAGCGAGACGAGCGCGCATTGAAAAGACAAAACGCTCATAGCGTCGCCGTTTGCCGGATTTGCGGGCAGGCAACTTAGATGGATTTGTTATTTGCACCCTTTCTTTTACTAATCGATTATACGGTTTGGTAATTTGTAATTCTAATGAATGTTTTATGTACTTAAGTAGCTGTAGGTTTCAGGCAATGGTATCTTAGTAGCAGCTATCTTAAATTTTTAAAGCTTTTGTCGAGTATTTGTTGCTGTGTTCTCTCAAAGTCAAATAGTCAAAAGACTATACACTTGTACTATTAGTTATTCTGTGACTATATGTATGGTATTGTTTGGTTTTGCATAAAATATTTGCAATAATTATGTCATAATTTTCCTTCGGTCATAATAATTATTCGTTTGTATTATTACTATGAGTTATTTAGTTTTCGACTAAACTAAATTGATTGAGTACTTATTGGTTTAAGAACTGTCTGTTCTGAAATTATGTAGGTATACTATACCCTGTGATGAATTAGCTAATGAAAGAAAATGTCGAAGCAAACTATGGTCGAGTATATCAAAAGTTTCGTCATAAATTGCTTCTAACCGAAAGAGTCATAAATAGAGTGAGTAGAACAGAAAAATATGACACACTTTATGGCCACTTTACTGACGAAAAACTTTCTGATCTAAGCTTATGAACGAAAATGTACTTCATTTTGCTTGGCTTTGTTGAAAGTGATTAAAAGTCTTGCATATGACTTTCGATTGACATCGCTTTTGCGACGAGAATATAAGTGAAGTTGTTTTTCTCTTTATAAATCTTTGCAGCAATCTGTGTATCAAAATTTCTTTGGGAACCGTTCAATATCGACATTATGCCTCATAGCCTTTATGTAGGTGCCTAAATCCAAAACGAGTTGAAAATCCTAGTTTATTACAAAATATGCGCATGCCCATTGAATTAGCTAATGAAAGAAAATGTCGAACAAACTATGGTCGAGTATAACAAAAGTTTCGTCATAAATTGCTTCTAACCAGAAGAGTCATAAATAGAGTGAGTAGAACAGAAAAATATGACACACTTTATGGCCACTTTACTGACGAAAAACTTTCTGATCTAAGCTTATGAACGAAAATGTACTTCATATTGCTTGGCTTTGTTGAAAGTGATTAAAAGTCTTGCATATGACTTTCGATTGACATCGCTTTTGCGACGAGAATATACGTGAAGTTGTTTTTCTCTTTATAAATCTTTGCAGCAATCTGTGTATCAAAATTTCTTTGGGAACTGTTCAATATCGACATTATGCCTCATAGCCTTTATATAGGTGCCTAAATCCAAAACGAGTTGAAAATCCTAGTTTATTACAAAATATGCGCATGCCCATTGGAAAACTGGGCATTTTTCCTCGCCAACCTCTATTGGAGTACCTATTCACAAAGCTAGATAAGATAAACTTTTTAAAATGTTGACTGGTTCCGAAAGGCTAACCCATTTTTATGTAGCCTCAGGCGTTGCGACGTTATTATCCGTTAGATGAGTCATGACAATAAAAACATTTTGCTAAGCACTTGTTTAGAAAAAATACCTACAGCAATATTGAAAAGAACCAACATTAATTCTGATAATAGTAAATATTTTGCTTTTACCTAATAATAAATACCGAGAAATCAGTTTTATTGTCTTATGAAACATAAATGGAGTCCAAAACAGTGCATTTGTTGACTGTGTCCATAACTCTACCGGTTATAATATGCGGCTAGGAACATATGCAGTGGAAGTAACTGAGCTCCGCTTCTTTGCTTTTACAAGTTTTAATCTTCCTAATGCGTCGTCTGGTGTTTACACTTCACAAATGCTTGTGCCGTTTGCGCTAACTGGAACTAGGACTATGTTTAACTTTTCTGTAGAATAATATTCTGTTCTACAGCCATTATTGTATTGAACAAAATAATATGTATGGATTGGTTATCAAATGAAATATTGACATATGGTAATTAAATGCGAATGTTGCACAAAACTGCTATTACATTAGTAATACTAACGCGCTTATGCGCATAATAATATGTACCTACCCATTAATTATCCCAACAACTGAAACACAAAATGAATTTTAATAGCCATCAATAAGTTTGGATTCAATAAATATGCTTTAGAAGCATAATAAAGGATAGGTACCTACGTGCAGTGAATGTTTGTTCATTTAATCTTTAAAATCCCAACACAAAATAATGTTCATTTTTAACCGACTTCCAGAAAAGGAGGAGGTTCTATGTTCGTCTGTATATTTGTTTTTTTTTGTGTATGTCCACCGATTACTCCAAAACGGCTGGACCGATTGAAATGATTCAAACGTTATTACATTAGGTACACTCCCAAGTTGGTCTCATTTTTTAAAATTTGGAAATCGGTTCAGTACTTTTCAAGTAATTTTGAAAAAAGCACGAAAATAGTATGATTTTGTGTGAATTACCTCGATGATTGGTCGTATTACTTCTTTGTTTATGAACTGAATAAGATAATTATTTTTTTGTTGGAATATGTTAAGTGTATCTGTGTATATAAGTGTAGGGATATCTTAAGTGTAGTTTTTAACCGACTTAAAAAAGGAGGTTCTCATTTTGACCCGTATTTATGTATGTTTCTCCGAATTATCTTACGTTTGGCTGAGCCGATTTTTCTACATATATAATATACCTTACCTACAAGGTACCTACACTAAAAATAAAAAAAATAAAAATTTGTTTAAAAAAAAACAAAAAACCGACTTCAAAAAACCTACCTCTAAAAAGCAAGAAATAAGTCTATTGAAGTCGGGTGGGGCTGGAGTACAAATTCCTTTTTTTTATTCTAAAAGCCCCACCCGACTTCAATAGACGTATTTTTATTACTTACTTATACGAAGTCGGTTTTTTGTTTTTAGAGATAGGTTTTTATCATAAACAGACGATTAACTCTCTTGACTTTTCGAATAAAGTTATCCATTATCTCGCATCGTAGATGACAAATTTAAAACTATTCTTCTCAACTATTCAACGAATAATGTAAAGTTGTGCCTGGAATGAGGATAGCGCAAGCTGTTTCCGTCACGAGTAAACTATTTTAGTGGCCGCTCGCTTCAGTTGCTCTCGCTACATTGAGTTTTATACCTCTTTTAGTTCACTGCCATTGTGCGACTACAAGTCCCATTGTAACTAATACCAGAAAACAACAATTGCTATCCGTCTAGGTGACAACTACCGTTTTGCCTGATATTGTGGCGTGCAATTTCATGTCAACCATTTTCTTTTTCTCAGAGCTTCTGTTTCGGAATGTCACTGTGGGCGTTTGTAGTTTTTATTGCGATGTGTGGTAAAATGTGTACAACATTCCTCTTGTTCTCATTGGACTTATCGTTTTCAGCGACTGTTCCCAACACAGTAAAAAAGGTCTAGAGCGAACCGGTTTTTTTGCTTCTTGCAATCGTACATTTGTAGTTTCGAATTAAAAAGTTCTTGTTACAAATTCATCGCACCTTTTTGACCAAGCGACCGCGAAGCGCGAGCGAAGCGTCTCAATCATATTTGTATCTCATCTCAATTTATTTATCATATTTGAGAACAAAATAAATATTGAGCTTTTCAATATTTGCAACGAAAGGCTCACTTAATCTGGAATTTATTTAATTGGTTATTGGTTATTAGCTATTGTTATTAAATTAATACATTTTTAAGTTAAGGTTATTAAAAGTATATTTTAGTAGGCTTTAATTTAAGTTGCAAGCTTCCATCCACATTCTGAACGTCTAATTGCAAGCTTCAATTTACTTCGTATAGCGTTGAATGGAGTGCCAAACTCAGCACACGGGAAACTTTAAAGTTAATTATTAACTTCAGAAGATAATTAATATCAGACCCGTTGAATATGGCAGCTGTATGTAGGTACAGATAAAATGACTGATTGGGTCTCACGGATTACAGTCAAATATCTAAACACTCTGAATATACAAAATAATAATCAATGTATTATTTATTCTTCAATTAAACTTAATTAACATTAAAGGACTGATAGGGCCTCGAGGATAAGAGTCAGATATTACTAATACCTCCTTACTAATAAAGATTTTATAGCAGATGTATAGTTTGGTCACTTTCTTTTCAATGTCAAACTCAAATAGTTTGACAGAGAGTAACCATTGTGTAACTATACATCTGCTATACAATCTTTATTAGTAAGGGGGTTAAAAATGTTCTTATTCTTCGATTTTCTTATTTGAATTCCGTGCAGCGTTGACATAAATAAATTTCATCATAATCACGCTCTGGTATTGTTCTTATTTATTTTATTTTATTTTTATTTTATTTTATTTATTAAAAGTTTACATGCTGACTTACAGTAAACCCAAATCGCCAGCAAGCTAGATATTAGGTAGTACATTGCACATAAAAAATAACATTACACATAATTTCATGCACATTACATTATAAAATGAAAAGCAAAGATGTGAATATGGGTAAGATATTTAAAAAATTGAATATAAATTGTCAAAATAAAGAAAGCAAGATAATGTCAAATTAAATGTCAATACATAGCACTCTACAAAATGTCAAAATTTAGTCATAGGAAAATTACAAATGTCAATATCAACAATTCATTTAGTCATTATTGATTAAAAATTAAATTACTAATATATAAAAAAGCTTTGTTACATAATTGCCCAAATCTGTCAGCAAATAGATCGGTCTCGGAATCGTGGGCGAGCATATCTCCGATTAGGCGTAGAGCGCGAGTGGTAGGCGCGTGCGCAGCATACCTAGTTCGCGTGGGGGGCCGCTGCAGAAGGCGCGGCCTCCGCCGTGGTGCGACCGTCCCCTCCGCGTCCCAACCCAGGCGCTTGGGAGCCACTAGTCCCATCTTACTTAATATGGCTGGACTATCTATCTTATTGCGTATAATTGAGAGATAATGTACCAAGATCTGCATGACTCTTCGAAGTTGAAGAGTTTCCAATCCGACCATACCAGATACAAATAAGGACGGATATAGGTACGGGTAATAACCATATTCGTTCCGGTATAACCAGCGCGCAAATTTCCGCTGTATTCTTTCTACCATAAGAATATATTTTTCTTCATACGGATCCCATACAATGGCACCGTATTCCAATCTACTTCGTACATATGCGTTATAAAGTACCAAAGCAACTCTAAACCCGTCAAACTGCGATGCAGTGCGCAACACAAAGCCCAGCATTTTGTTAGCCTTTTTACATATTGTGGTCACATGATTATGAAAGTCCAGTTTCGAATCCAAAATTAATCCCAAGTCACGAATATCACTTACCCTTTCTAAGGGAGCGTCAGATAGTTTGTAAACTGAATCTAGTGGACAACGTTTACGCGTGAAAGTGATGGATTTACATTTGCTACTATTAAATGGAAGACGATTTGATAAACTCCAATCCGACACTGAGTCAATATCTTTTTGCAAAGCCTCGCTATCAGGTGGGCTGCAAATACCTAAGCTTAATTTGAGATCATCCGCGAATAGTAAGCATTTAGAAGTGTTTACGCTTTGCGGCAGGTCGTTAATGAAAATTATAAAAAGCAATGGTCCCAACGTACTTCCTTGGCTTACTCCGGATCTTGTGTAATAGTCTTCTGATACAAATCCACTAACTTTGACAAATTGACGTCGATCACGCAGGTAATTTGAAAAGAACTCTACGAGTTTAGGTACAAAACCCATTTTAGCCAATTTGCGCAGCAAAATATCATTGTCTACCAGATCGAATGCTTTTTTAAAGTCAAAGTAGGCAGTATCTACCTGCCTACCAGCGTCGAACTCCGCATAGATATAATCGAGATGCGATACAAGGTTAGTTGTGGTAGAACGTTCTTTTCTAAAACCGTGTTGGCTATCATGTAAAAGATTTGCAGTTTGGCTATTAATATGCTGACATAGTATTATCTCGAATATTTTTGCAAATACTGATAAGACCGCAATTGGTCTAAAAGATGAAACGTCAGTCCCACCATCAGCTTTAGGAACTGGAGTGACCCTAGAAACTTTCCAAACATCTGGGTACCTTGACTGAGCAAGAGACAGGTTAAATAGATACAGAAGAGGACTTTCGAAAGCTGATATGCAGTCCTTTGCCAAAAAAACGGGAACACCATCAGGCCCCCCCGATGATCTTGGTTTAAGCCGCCTAATTGCCTTCTTGAGGTCTTATGGAATAACGCACCTGTGTAGCCAATGTGAAATATAATAATGCATTGGATTAGATCAGATACATATTCAATATGATATTATTATAGTTTCCTGGGGTCAATTTTAGATTGATTTCACTTTTTATTGAACAGAATATGCGTATACCATAAGGCCTATTGTAGAAAGATAATTAAAAAAATATTATATTACATTCTATTATATTGGTATGTTAAATATTTATCCATCGCTTCATATATTATATATCTTTTCCTTCGACCGCAGTTTATGCGAAGTCGAGTAAAACAAATACGGTTGTCTCCAATCGTTTTATCCGCTTTCTCAAAAAGCAATATCATAATACCCATTTATCGAGGCGCTCACCAGGTTTGCCAAGATATTTTTAGATGTTTTACTTAGAAAACTAATAATAAAGGTCTTTGAAATTGGTTTTTATTTTGACTTTTTGTGAATGGATGATATTTGTTTTATTTCGCTTTAAATATTCTGCATTTCAGGGATCTTCAGATTTTTCTATTGATACTGGATTTATCATGATCATGATTTACATTGCACATACAAGTGAAAGAATATTAATAATAAAACTACATTGAACCAAAATAATCGTGTAAAAGGCGCAATCGTAATAAGTGGAATTTAACACTTAAGTAATAAATAATTTATTGGAATGTTTTTTGTATTATTGAACTATCATTAAATACTTAATTGAAATCATAAATTTAAATATTATGATACTCTAAATAAATAGAAATTTTGAGTTTTTGTATTAAAATAACGTTTAATTTGATGAATCTGATCGTAGGAGCTCAGTGGCGCAGTGGTTTAGCGCCTGGCCCAGCGATTGCGAAAGTTAAGTAACGTTCGCAAGGGTCGGTCATGGGATGGGTGACCAAAAATTTATTATCTCGAGCTCCTCCGTGCTTCGGAAGGCACGTTAAGCCGTTGGTCCCGGCTGCATTTGCAGTCGTTAACACCCACCAATCCGCATTGGGCCCGCGTGGTGGGTTATGGCCCATCCTCCTTACCACCCATAAGGAAGGCCTGTGCCCCAGTAGTGGGGACATCAAAAATGGCTGATGGACGATCGTAGTGCTGTTTTCTTTGTGCTTTTGTGCAGTTTGCACTTGAGAGCAAATAAATCGGTTCAACTAGCTTTCTTTTAAGTTTTTTCGACTTAAACTTACCTACCTTATCAGTTAAGATAATTAAATAAAATTGATACATTTCAGAGATGTTAACGAGCTTTAATTCTTTACATCAATTTGATTCTGTGCTGAAAAGGTTGACTGAAACTTAGATGTGTCGATTTCATTGTTCTCAATTAAGTGTATTTTAATTCGATGTTTTATCGATTCAATTTTTTTTAAATAATTACAAACCACTATCAGATACAAGAAAATATTTCAGTAAATAATTAAAACTTCGTGACAATACGACTTTTCCATCATCTAGAATTCTATATCAGTGGTTCTCAATCCGTTTTTTTACGTACCCCTAAGACCTCTATATAACTCATGGGAAACACTGATCTAGCTAGTTTTTTTATGCCTACCTAATTCAGTTAAAATTTAACTTTGATTTATTCAGTAGCTTCCAACAATACAGCACTACGCCAATAAAAACTCAACACGATTATGTCATACTTGTTAAATTCTTCAGATATGCTAACAAAAATCTTTTTTTTTGTTTGAAACAGTTTACATATTCCATTGCTAGTGGAACAAAGAATTACATCTGATTCTGTCTTATGAACGTGCACGTTAATAAGATAGGTGATTTCACAAGACATGAGGCGTAAGTTAACAGGTGATTTCATTTATCTCAAAGCGCTTACTCGTATAGTGCAGACGTCGCCTTATCTCGAGACGCCTGAATGACGTGAGGTCAAGGGGCTATGACGCGCACTCGACCTACGCCACCTGAGGCGGCTTTTAAACTTTTCGAAAACTCACAGTGGCTTTCATTAAGTCACGAACACCGTAAAATCCGACGGCACTATTTGTGGTGCTTTCAAATGATTTTTTTACTTCCACGTGGAGTAGGATGAAGAGTGAGTACCTACCAAGCCTTACAAGACGTAAGTTCTGAGAAGATTTTATTTGTTTTTCCTTTTTCTCATAGAAATCACATACCGTGAAATCCGACGGCACTATTTGTGGAGCTTTTGAATTTATATTTTATTTCCTCGTAGAGGAGGATGAATTAGGTACCAAAGTCTTACAAATCGTATTATCTGAGAAGTTTTTAACTGTTTTCTTACTTTTCATTACTGGACCAAGATAGATCAGAATATTAGACGCGTAGAGCTAAAGTGATCTTTGCTAGTTTGAAAATTAATTTCATCCAAGTCCTACGATTTACACAACCAGCAGCGACAAGCTGGTTACAAATATATATCCTACCCACCTATCACTTCATCACATTACTTCATTAACCTTTATCAAGTGCTAACAGTAAATGCGGTCTAATATCGAATGTAATCTCAACGAGTAGGTTTGGTTTTGGGCACTTCTGTTGTTCAAATCATTGCCAAAGTTTCATCTATTACTGTATGATTGATGCCACTCTAGTTTATGGACCCTTTCCTTTGATCATTTATATTCGTAGATGTTAACGGACCATGCCTCGTATACCCTCTTACAAAATAAATATGAACATTAAGTTTTCAAATAGTTTCCTACAAAGAGTATTGTTCACATTCAAACGTTACTTGGGATTCATAGAAAGTACAATACTCTGAATGTCTATTCAAAACTTATACTCGTATTACAGTTACAGGTGTAAACAAAATTTTTGGAGATGACTTATTCCCGCCCCCTAGCATGACCACCGAAACACGAAATATTATACCGCGTGATATAGCGTTTTATCGTCACTCAACTGTCAAAATTTTTTGTATTTTGACAGTTAATCGTGATAAATAGCTAATATCATATCGCATTTCGATAGTCATGCTAGGGTGGCTGTGCTTATTTATACCATGTTTAAATGTAATTGTTTTCGACCGAACAACAATTCTGATTAGATATATTTTTTCTAGTCTACTTTCGTTTGGAATTTATCGTAAAAATACATAATTTTCTTATAGAAATGTGTACGGTTACTAATACTTACTCCAGACACAGAATAGCTAAATAGTACTCGTACAAGTCTCCAGACCAATTTTTTTGCTAATACCAGTATTATGTAATAACGAGATGCTAGAATTTAGTGAAAAATTAACTTAAACAATAGTGCAATACGAATTATCTATCATAACAAAATATAACTACGTCAAAACCGAAATTCAGTGTAACATAAGCTTTAACTGCAAAATTAACGTCATATTCGAATGTACCAATTGATCGTGGTTGATAATTACGATTACTAATAAGCAGCATAATTTTAATTAGTGTGGTTAAAATTCGTCGCTCAATGCTGTATATTTTAGTACATTTGTGGTCCGGACTGATGATTTCACGCGCAATGAAATGTTTGCACTTAGTTCTGTTTGTTCAAAGACTGCATCAGCAATTAGAAATAGCTTATGTTTGTAGTGAATAGGGAATAGAACTTAATCGAACTAATTTTGCAATTAATAACTAATTACCTGGGTATTTTTGTTAAATTCTATGAGAAATCTTTAAAGTATGTGATGATGTTCATTTTTAAATTATAATACAAATTGTATAGTACTATAGCTTTTTGTACGTTGTTTTATGTTTTTTTATGCTTACCACACGCGTTCGATGATTAAATTAATAAAAGTCATTCCTCTTTCACTTATTTGCGGTACCTCCAGGCTTTTAGCTTTCCGCCTAAATAAATTATCCAATAATAGGCCACTTACATTTTCATTACCTCCCTTTATTCTGCCAGCAGAGTTCAAAGAGTAAGAATTTGCCATTTAGCCTCCTTGTCAAACACAGGCAATAATATAAGCAAATCTAAATAACGGTAACAGAGTAGTGAAATGTACAAGTTAGGCTGTATGTAATTGTTCCCTTTGTGAGCGAATTGAGTGTTCTGTGTGGCAATAGTGTCCAGGCATAGATGCGCAAACCGCATGCCTACGTAATATGGGATTTAATAAGAGAACACTCGTCCACATAGCTTTCGCATGTGGAATGCTGATGTGCTCCTTTGTATTACACTCAAACTTCATTCTCCGAGATGAGTCTCCCATAAAGTATCGTCCGCATAAGTTATCCCTCGCAGATTTATTTGTTTCCTCCGAGAGGCGCTGGGGTATGTAGTCACTGGCGCGGAAATTCTTTTTATTTGCACGTCATCACCTGGACTTGTCTGGTTGAAAGGAAGTTAGTTTTTTATAACAGCCGCGATTTCATACATAAATTGCCTACTCTGTCTGAAAAAAAAGTTGTTTTACTTCATATAAACATATCGCAAAGAGGAGAACTGAAACTTTTTTGAAAACAAATTGTAAGTAAGTACCTATAAAAAAAGTTAACTGCTATAATAGCTCTACTTCCTTGTAAAATAAATGCAATCGAATTGAATAAAAATAATATTTGATATAATTCACAATTAAAACGAACATAGTTTCTGTCAGCGAGATAAAGGAGATAACGACGGCGACGGGAGCCAAGCACCAAAGATATTGCAACAAAATTTAATCATGCGAATATACAAGGATTCTCGCTCATATTTATGCTAATGTTCAGGACATGTATGGCATGAACAAATTGGGGCATTAGGCGCATGTTGTTCCTGAGTAGGTCGTGTAACGTGGGCTTATGACTGTAAGCGTGCCTACGAATAAGGGAATTAATTAACAAATTCGGGGTTGATGGAGACCGCAACGCCCGATGCAGTGCGGTCGCAGCCACCTGCCGAGAACAATCTCCCGCTCGTCGTAATCCGATTACAATTCGTCTGTGCTGATACAAAAAGATCTTAATTGGCCTACAGAGCTGCTGCAGCCAATTTGCGTTGCATTTATTTTGCTTAATGTTAAACAGCTCACTTGTATTGCCAGTTTCAAAGCCCGTTTACTCGGCTGTGGCACGTAATGTCGCCCGTAATCCTACAATTGCTTCACTAATCCGACTAGGTACATCTGCATTCTGCAGTATATAACATTGTTTATACCTATCAATTTGGGGACCTATCTGCTAGTAGGGATTCTCTATTGTAATACATTATATAAGATTAATCAATACACAGAATATTACTAAGTACTAAATATTTTATGCGCAAACACCGTCAAAACGTTAGGTAGGTATGATTAGTGTGACGATGAATGGAAACAAAATTTAGAATTTTTATGTTTTGTTATATTATATTTATTGAAGAATGTTGTGTAGCTTTGCACAATATTATTTGCCCAAAATAATAAATAAAACCTGCTGATCGGAATAAATGGAAATGACACGAAAATCAATGAACGAGAACTACCTACTCCTGACGTGAAAATGTTTAGACCTACTTGAGTAGGTATTTACCTAATTTGAATTTTGGATAAGTATAATTATTTAAATGCTTGTGAAATGTTTGATAGGTAAGGTCATGGTAAGGTAGGTATTATCTCGATGGGTAGGTAGGGGGGTATATTCGGGTAACTCTAAAATAATTTTGCTTTTCTTTCTTTGTAGTCAATCGAAACTTTGTAAGTACCTACCTAATAAACTGGACGCCCAATAAATTATTCAGTCCCACATACCTAATGTAAAAGTTTTTGATGCGATTATCCCGTAGGTACATACTTTGAAATTGCAACAATAAACAACTTTACAATTATTTTTGTGAAAGGTGGTAGGTACCTATGTCACCAGTGAGTTGTGTTGTGACTACCATCGGACGAAAAATCGTACCGAAATTCGAGAAATAATAATGGTAAAAGTTATATTTACGGATCAAAAATATTATAAATATAAAATCACCAACACAAATTATTGTACAGTTACCACTA
The DNA here is from genome assembly GCA_950108535.1 of Agriphila straminella. NCBI lineage: Eukaryota > Metazoa > Arthropoda > Insecta > Lepidoptera > Crambidae > Agriphila > Agriphila straminella. Next base: position 12,023,240 of record OX467308.1, read on the forward strand.
GACTAGATAGCCGATTGGGAAATTCAGTTACCTAGTGCAACTCAACGCCATCTATATACAGAGCAGCAAACATTTTCCCGCTTGGAAAATGTTTTCCATGAGCTGCTTTCATCAAAAAGCAAGGCTGGTTGTGTTTTCTCTACCCTCCGTTAGATGGCGATAGCGCTGCCATTTAGCCTGTTATCACAACCCTCTAGTAGATGGCGTTGGCGTTGTTAAAACCATATAATTTTAAAAGATGACGCCTTAAAATGGTACTTACCTATTTTAGAATTAAATTAAATTAGCTAATTAACAATTTGGAAATTAGATGGCATTACAAATGTTGGTATGGTATTAATGTACTTTTCTTTTTGTTTCAGGTATGGATTTTCCTACATTATAAACCCTCCCTACAAACTTGTCAAGCTAATGGTAAACAGCGCCATCTTACAGCGGAAACTGGAACCAACATGCCACTCGGGAACTGTCGCGTCGACTACTGGTTTGTATGTACTCGTGTAGGTAGGTACTTACCTTCCCAAGCGCGCGACATGAAGCCGCGACGCGACCGACGTGAGGTCGCGCCGTGTTGCCCGACCGCACAACTGCTAGCCAACCCATGGCCCGGGGGGGGGAGGAGGCAAGTTAATATTAAGGAGGATTGTACCTAGGTAGGTACAGTCAAGAGCACCTTGTAAATTTGTTCAAGTTTTGAGATGCGGGATTTATCGGAAAAGCAAGTTTATCGGCCTCAGAACTTTGGTTAGGTACTTTGCAGTTGGCTACATTTTTTTAACCTCTGGGGGGGGCAGCTGTTAAGTGAGTTAAATATATTAGGTCCTTACCTACCTATGAAATTGTCGTTTTGTATTGATAATTTTTAACAAATTGCATTTTTCATACTAGCATTTTTAATTTAAGTCCCTACTTACCTATTTAACAACCGTGAACGATATTGTAACAAAACTTTTATGTAGGTACAAATGTTTGAACATTAAGCTAACTTAGGCAACATAACTTAAGTAAAAGTCATCGTCGTCTTCTTCCTCTTCTAACAAAAGATTCAAAAGTATCGCGATCGCTATTCTCAAATACGTCAGACAACTTGTCTCACGGAACACTCAGAACCAACCAGAATACGGCCGGCGCTGTCGTCTGCTGCTGCGGTGTGCGGTCGGGTTCGAATTCACGACCGCAGCGACATGAGGCGGCGATGACGTGTCGCCGGCGCGGCTTCATGTGGCGTGCTTTCAACTTGCACCTTGGGTAGTGCAGAAAGAACCACCCATGTTCTGGATTCAGGACGAAATCCCCACAAGACGATCACCACTTTTAGAACAATTTCTATGTATATTCTATTCACTGTAAGGGTGCGGTGCCACTTGAGCTTAAAGCTCTTTGTGTAAATCAGACACACCTTTAGTAACGTAGCTTACCATGACTAGTGCAAAAAAAATTGCATCACGCTTGACCGCTTCAAATCCAGTACAAAATACACCAAATTCAAAATAAAACGCGTGCGCTAGATGGCGCTAGACTCGACGCGGAAAACGAATGCGGAATCCGCCGGTGGAAAACGCCTGTGTGCGGCCAGGCTAATTCACATTCATTTCTGTTGTCGTTATTTTGTCTTTTATTCTCAATTTGATAATTTTTGGCAGAATAGTTCTACAGACACGCTCAATTTGCATAACAGCCATAATTTTAATATGATAAGTTTTCCAGTGCGCAGTGGTAGGCATGGTTCCCTTATTTATTACCAAAAAAAAATAAAGTTAATATTCCAAAGTAATAATATTTCGTTATTGTTAACTAAAACTTAATTTAAACTAAAACTATTCGAAAATTAGGTATAATCCGAATACATGTTACTCCTACCAACTTGATACCGTAGAAGCTGAAGTAACATCCATTAACGTAGGTACTACTTATATGATTACATGTTGATAGATTAGGTATACATACAACCAAATCCCACTCTAGTTTGCTTAGGGCAACATCCCTAACCGAAACAGGTGTATTAATTAACAAGACTGTTAATACACAACAATCGAGCGAATTCAGTGTCCATTGTCATGTAAATCCCCTTTGTACTACGCCAGTTAATTTGCAGTAAATACTCTGATAAAGTTCCCGATTAAGTTAAACGAACAAATTGTTAAGTTGAATGTTTTGTGCACAAATGGGTGTTTATTAGCGGGACATCGGCCTATAGATAGTAATCTAGGAATTAAACATAAGTCAATTTGAGATAAAGGTTTCTATAGTTTGTTTTCTCATTAATTTGTTTAATTATGTAGGTACTTGTTTAATAATCTTTCTAAATAGTCTAGTAGGTAGTTGTTTATTAATCTAATTAAATGTATTACTAAGATTATATCTAATACATATTTAATCTTAAAAGTTATTAAACAGTATCTATTAAATATGGCACAATTGGCATTCACCGGATCTATATGCGTAGATATGCGACACAACCGAATTATTTTTCTTTAATAATCATTGATATATAATTATTTATTACAACAGTCAAACAATAATAGTCTAAATAAAAGTTTTTTGAAGACACTTGGATATTCTAACCATGATTTAATTTTTCTCTGAAATGTTTTTGTAAAACAACGTTACATTTATTTGGTTGCCGAAACAAGTCCCACTTGACACTTCAGGCAACTAGATACTCCACTATATGCAAAAATCACTAGTATTTTTGCCAGTGGGCGAAAAATATCGAATGACTTATCGATACGAAACACGTTGGAGCATGAACCATATATCTTCACTGTGGATACCTGTCACTGTTACTTACTAAGTAGGTCACGAAAACAAACGTATTTTGCGTAAAGTTACATTCACGTGTAACTAAACTTGAATACAAGTTTGACTGCCCTAAAATATTAAAATTTCCGATACCTGAAGCATTTTACGGGCGTAGTTTGGATTTTATGATTATTCGTTTATTCAGAAATGCATGAGTTCATCCCATTTGTAAGGTTTCGCGTGGAGGCGTGGTTTCCCAATGTTTTCTGAGATAAAGAGTATCCTTTGTTTGTGGTTGCCATCTCTAAAATCAATAGACCAGAACAAGAAGCTAAAAAGCCAACACTTTTGAATTGAAAAGCCCGCTTTTGTGTTGAGTTTTTACTTTTTCATTCCTTTTTTACATTACCAAGTTCGTCCAAAATGTGTTTTATTTCAAATTTTCTTCGACAAAGTAAAAACTTTATTATTGAAAATTTACGTCTGAAAAGCGTAAAAAGATCACCATAAATACTTGTCGTAAAATTAAACAATTATACTTACTTATAGCTATTTCATCTTAATCGATTGTCTGGCATCTGTGAATGTTGAAGGTAATTCTTCACATTGATGAAATAACGCTGGCTTACAGCGTAAACGTAAAAAGTACTAGAAAATTTCGCCGCTCCCACTAGCGACTCGGTAGCATAATTGGTTAGTGCATTGGGCCGGAATCCCAAGGGTGCGGGTTCGAGTCCCGTCTGAGCTGCTACGGGTGAGTCGATTTTTTCTAGTATTTTTCTGTTAAGATATTTATCTTCATATACTTGTTTCCTATTCCAAACTTGTAGTTTATGATGATGGTAGATTGGTTTTAGACTTTCAATACCTAATAATATTTAAAAAAATATCGATTACTAAACGCACTCTAGTTAAGTCTGATTCTCTTACAGGCATATCTGTTGATGAAAAGCCACATAAATGGCTAACCACTTTTAAGGAAATGGAGAGGCTTTCCATCAGTGACAGAATTTCCAGAAACGCATTACCAGTTTTACGTGATACCATCGTTCCCACAGGAACAGATAAATTTCCGGATAGAAAGTATAGGTAGCCTCTGTCAGCATCGTCACTTAAAGAACATTAATAAACGAAACAACAGTGTTTTTTTTTCTTATTCTGTAAAAATAGCTTTTAGCAACTTTGAGAGCAATTTTGTGAAAATTGAAAAAGCTTGCTAGGTATTTGTTTTGAAATCGTGCGCGAGAAAGTAGTCAAGAGTCGTAATAGAAAACCCGCAATTTTATTGTAAACTTTGTACTAGAGGTTACCACAGAATAACTAATAGTACGCTAGTACTATTATCTATTCTGTGCTAATAGTACAAGTACGTTACAGTTTCATAGTATCCTTTTTTATACGTGTCTTGAAACTGACATAGTTCGTTCTTTCAACAAAGAAAGATCCAAACTATATATAGGTATTGCTTCAAATATAATTGTGAGTCTTTTTTTAGTATTTAAACTTTTGCTTCAATTATTGATAATATTGTTGACCGAGCGAGTGCGAAGCGCGAGCGAAGCGTCTCTGTTTCAGCTTCCGTCCGGCTGTCCGGCTGTTCTCCTCTACAGGGGCGGTATTATAACCTCTTAAAACTTGCCAGGTTTATGAATTGCTTTAGTTACATCTCTTTCTCACTGTATAGCAAATAAAAGAGATAGATTGATAACCAGTCAGAAAACTGCCAGGGAATAAGAGGTCATAATACGGCCCCAGCTCGAATTGCTCAACCGATTCTAGTAAAAATTTCTGAAAAGGTTCTTTATTTTAAGTATAGGTTTCATGTCTATTCAGTTTTTAGATTTTTTTTAAATTGGCGGATAGATATCAAAAGCGACGTCTACAGTTAGTCACATAGCAAATGCAAATTCGTATTAAAGTTAAAGGTATACACTATTTAAAGCTGAATTCGCCAAATACTACAAACACATTGCATTTAATGAGATAATTTTGCTTTGATAACATAGTTCATAGTGAACAAGTTGTCGGGACACGCTAAAATATATTGTGTAAAAGCTAAAATCCTGGGAAACCACTTTATGTGCCTACAAAAGCGAGTCACGTGCTACTGTTTAACCTTAAAACGCATTTCAGGGATGACGCAGGTAGCGCCGATTGTTGTGGCCGGATGCCCGCCGTCATTTCCCTTCTCTGTCCATTCGCTTTCCGAATGTGCGACACGTTCACTCCCGTAATCACCTCTATTTTAGGTTGCTTTTATCCATTTTATTGTCCCCCAACACCTGAGTTGGACAATAGATAATAACGGAAAACACAAAAAATGTTATCTCACAATAGAATAGATGAATTATTTCTTGTCGATAATCATTTTCCTTTGTAAGATTCCGTAGTGCAATTTCTTTGCTAAAGCAAAGTAGGTAGGCATTGCTGAATTTTCACGAATTTTATGAATCAAAGTTGTGAAGTACCTACCTTAGTCTTTTTAGATTTTAACTCTTAAATTTGGTTTTCATAATGAATTCCAACCGCTCAACTGTCAAAGAAGGGATACCTTCATTAAACAAAGTAGAACAATAAAAACTTTTTCAACACACTTGCTCGTAAAGTAAGCCCTAATACACCGCTTTTAGGGCCATAAACCGAGCTATAACAAACGCGTGCAATAATATATAAAACACTAGTTCGTAATAGAATTAACCCTACAAAGTTAAATTAGTATCTTACTGCAAGTTTTATGCGAGTAAACAGAGCATTGCCAATGGGGTTGGTAAACTTTTTCGAAAAGAATTGTTTTATATTTTTTTTTGATAGCACAAGTTTGAAGAATAAAGAAAATAATATTATGATTTTTTTATTTTATCTTGTTAACTAAATATATTTTTTTATATTATTATCGCGATAAAATATCAAACATACGGCTGAACACGAAGTTCCTTTGTATTTACTGATTGAAAAATCTGATTGACAGATTTGACAGACAGTGACAAAGAGTAATCATACCTTTGTTTTTTTTTGTTTTGAACAACAACATAGAAAGTCTTTGGAGCAAAGGCATAACCTACGCATACAGCCGTAATAGTGATTTATTGTACTATGCTGTAAATGAAAAATTTAAATTTTTATTTAAATTAAAATGAAGCATTATATAATTCCGCAATTTGTTATTCCTGGCTCCAAAGCCAAAAGCTACCAGAAAATATATAATTTACAACAGTTTTGGAAAAGTTTACCAACCCCATTTAGCCGGGTAATACAGTTATTTTTTTTGACAACAAAGAGGTTTTATGCTGCTGAAAATTCATATACATTTTTGGAATAAATAAATGTGTAAGTCCTTAATTAAGTCAAATAAATATATAATTATCATCAAAATATTCATAATTCACAATATTTTGTTATAAAATATTAAAATATTTGCATTTTGTAACTTAAAATTATAATTTTGAAGTATTAGTAGTAGGCTGTATGCTCCTCACCCCTATGTTCGCAAAAAAATCTTGCGTTAGCCTGTGAAAAAAAACAAAAAAAACACATGCGCGCCTTTTCCCATAATTATCATATTTTGTTTTTGCCATATTTGTTGCTTTGTGATATATTACTTTGTTTTTTCCTCGCAAATGTGTTGAAAAACGTCGTATGAAACTCGTGAGCTCTTGCTTATTGCACACTCGGCTGAGTTACGCCCTCGCCTACGGCTCGGGCTGCAACCCACAGCCTTGTGTGCAACGAGCAACCTAAGCTAACTTGTCTCATAATGTACTATTTCTTCATGTCACTCTAATGTCATTTTGAATTAGAGCAAAAGAGACAAAACACTCTACAATGTTCTGAACACAGCATCTTGAGGCGTAATCCGCGGATTTGTAAGAAAATCAGCTGCCTTACAAGAGATAATAATTATTAATCCTCTTGCTTCTTGGAGCATAAAGATCTCGGAGATTTCGACTTGATTTATTGTAAGCTTTCAAGTTTTATATAAAGTAACAAGTATTTTTTTACACGACTATTAAATTATTATCTGTGTTAAAGTTTTATAAGAAAAATCTGGAATTCTGAACCTATTTCTAATTAAACAGTTAAATTTTGTGCTTTTGTTTTCAATAGAGAAAAAGTATTTTCTATGACACTTAACTTGAAGGTTAAATAATTTATTTTCACGAATTTATTGCTGATTGAAATGCATTATGTTATATATTTCCTCTGTTACAAAACCTAACAAATAATTTTAACTGTTAAAAAGTAGAAATCCTTGGACTTTAAAACGTAATTATATATTATTAAAGTATCTGGCAATAAGCATTTTTACTATTTCTTACAAATAACAAATTGAATAGACATTTAATTATAATAATGAGTGTCATATATACATAATCATACCCGGCCATTATGACAAAACTAGAACAAACCGGGGCAGTGCATTGTACTTCGTTGTATGAATGTTAGAAATGTTAGGATTATACAAAATGAAGTCACAACTAAAGGCAGCCATTACCTAGCACATTGTGTTGATTTGACTAGTACGGATAATAAGGACTTTTTTATTTTCAGAGTGAAAATTAATGCTATTAATCTTTGCCAAAACAAGTGAAGTTTGTTTTGAATTTGTTTGAGACAATTTCGATATTATCGTTTTGTTCGAACAATAATGAAAATTTTAGAATGGTCAAAAGTTAAGATTTTCAGCGAGTGTAATTTTTATGGCACATTTTCTTGAAATAGAGAGAGCCAGCTTTACTTAAAACTTTACTTCAAATTATAAACGATAATAAGAATTGACACACATCTTTTTTTTCTCTTTTTAGTTCAAGTATGTTTTTTATTCGCATTGTTGCTATGATTTAATACCAAAAGAAATAATTAGGTAAAAACAACATTGGATATTTAAGGTCATCAAGAGCAGACCCAGGCTAGCCCCTTCACAAGCATGACACAGTATATTATTATATGAGCTCGCCGTTTCGTTCCGTTTCGCTCAACCGTATTTTACGTCATTGAATAGGACCATTTATGCTAAAAGCAGAAATATTAATAGTGAATATGGCTAATGCCTTTCGCAATTCAAGTATAATGAGCGGTTTTCAAAAGGCAGTTTAAGAAAAAAAGAAGTATAAAAAAAACTAGATGGCGTTGAACAACTAAGTAGGTAGGTTTTTATATATTGTTGCGTTATGCATTGGTTGCGTGTTCATAGTGCTAATATTTTTTATAAATCTACCTAGTTGAAGTAGCGCCATCTATCGACATAAAATTTAACTAAAATTATCAGCTGTCAGAAAACCGCTCATTATTATAAAACTGACATTCTCTGAAATTCACATCTTTTTGAAAATGACAAGCTTTTACCGCGATTGTGAAAGAAAGAATGATACAAATGAAAAAAATACTGTTGCTGTTATTTTAGTTATCATGTTTTACACGATTGCATTTCGAAAAGGTATTTTATTCATGATTAAAATTAAATCGGATATGGAACCGAGATCAAACTTATAATAATGTTTCCAAAAAACTGTCGACTAACTTTAATGAAAATAAAAAGTTTTACATAGTCCCCGAACTCCCTGATGCTTTGTAAGTAAGTTTGTTTCCTTTATGAAACATAAAACAGAACAATGGCCAGGTTTTACTCTACCAAACGCGAAAGTGACTCCTTTGATGTCCAACTTCATGAAATATATTGTATTATTAAGACAACAATTTAACGCAAAATTAAGTAGCTTTTGTAACGAAATTGTTTTGTTAAATTAAGCAGGATTAAGCCGAAGACTAATGAAGCTATATAAAAAGTTAAAGAGGACATTAACGTATTTAAGTCTTTCTTTGAGTCTGAAATATTAGATGGCTTCTTTTATAATAGTGTTTTTTTTCAACATTTAGAATCGGCTTCTGAAAGTTTTTAAAATGATCAGACACTCCTATTATACTTAAGACCCATCAAAAGAACTTTCTATCAGCGCTATTTCAATTATATTTTCTTTTAGAATTTTACAAACAATTAAATGTTTATATTCAAATACATTTATAAAAACTTTATCGTGATTTTGAAACATCTAGAAATATTTTTTCTTGAAAAGAGCAAATAAAATGGGCCACATTTCATAACATTGATAGATTGATAGGTATTTCATGTTTGTTATCCACGTACTTCAAGCATCGCGGTGGTACAGAAGCGCGTCTTACTCTTAAGTCCACGTAGTATCATCTGTAAGTAAGCCATGTTTTTCTTGATGATTAATGAATTGTTTCAAATTTCTTTTTTTTCTGACATACATTTTAATTATTATTTAATTATTATTTTGTAAAATTATTGCAAAGGCTGTGCACTTTTGTAATTGAGCTCAGATATAACCTTGATAATTTTAGCTTATATTTTTGTATGTTTCTCTATCTGTTGTCTATATAATTGTGCCTTAAGTAAATAAAATACATTTTCGCCTTACATCGTGTAGGTGTAGAACCGTCTCCGTAATAATGCATTGTGCGAATAGCGGCGCTTTGCCCATTTGCAGTAATTTGCGCAAAAGCAGTCAACCGCGAGTGCAAAGAGATACCCGCATAGTAAACATAATTTCCCCTTTGTGATCCAAGTATATGGTGTATTTAAATTTATGCCCTGACTGACTCACTGATTCAGTGAGATTACCATACCAATACCAATATTCAGAGTGATCACTTTGTGGATGACACTCTCTACTCTACACTACATCAATTACAACAAGTTATTAACCGTCTCTGTGGTCTAGTGGTTTTCCCACCCGTGTAAGACGCCGGGGTCCCGGGTCCGATTCCCAAGGGGGGTACAATTTGTACTCGGTTTGGTTGGTGGTATGGCTTATTTCAAGATGATAAAACTCTAGAGATTCAAAAGGTTCGTTTGGACACCTGGATCAAAATCCTCGCGGGCGAAGTTGCGGGCAGCCGCTAGTTCAATAATAACTTAACGATCGGGAGTTTAACAAAGTTTGACAGACTCGAGTAAAAGGCATCTTTGATCACGCGCCTTCCTACATTTTGCGCCCTATTTATTTTCCATAAAATTCCTGAGGAGATATTGATTTCTGTAACTGAAGTAAACTTTCCGTTTTATAAGCTCTTAAACCCACTGAAGTACTAATATCAGTTTTAAGTGAAAATTTTACCTGTTCCGTTTATATCAGTATTTTGTGCGGCTTACCCATATTTTTTGAACTAGTGAACAAAGGTATTTTGCTACCTTTCAATAATAAATAAATATACGTGTTCGATGATAAGGAAAATAATGACATTCGAAGATTCGACGCAATAGTACGTTAGTACTATTATTTATTATGTGGCAATAGTGTAAAAATTATATAAAAACTTAGTACTTACTTGCCTACATAAATATTACTCACAGACGTTTTATATAAATATTTGAAATTATCAAAGTTAAATCTAATATGAACGTTCATTTTATATTCAACTGAAAATTCATAAAGCAGGTTATAAAAAAACTGGTTGCGCAATATGGAAGGATATCATTCTCACAAAAAGAATCGTTAATACACTTCGTACATTATTTTAATAAAAAAACCCTTACTTTTCATTTGATTACGACCTCTAAAAAAGCCGAAAAACTCATTAAAAATCCATTTCATTGAATACAAACATTGTATAATCCATGAATTGTAAGTCCATTACCTATAGTTTTATAGAACGAATTACAGCTAAACTGGAACGAAAAGTCGGGCCTCTATTTTTTAGAAACGAATAATATAATTATTGACTCTTTCGTACTAATATATATATGAAATATTCTGCCACTTACCAATTTTTATTGAAATTCGCTTTATTCAGGAACGTTTATACCAAATGCAAGCATTATTTGTGTGAATCTGTAAATAGTTTTCCGTTGTATACTGAGATTGCCATAGTTAACATAATGACTGTTGATTCACCTGTGAATATAAAATAAAATAAATTTGAGTTCCATAATATGTAAAGCTGAGGCGAGAAGTCACTGCCTGTTTACATCGGTTTGTTAGCTAGTTTTTGACAGCTACTCTACAAACATGCTGATGGGGGGAAATTAGAAGATTCTATTAGAAAGATTGTATTAAGATACTAACCCCCTTACTAATAAAGATTGTATAGCAAATCAAATCAAATCAAAATCAAAAAAACATTTATTCAGTCTAGGCTGTTACAAGCACTTGTGAATGTCAAAGAAGCTACGCCATCAGATGTATAGTTACACAGTGTTTTGTCACTTTCTTTTCAATGTCAAACTCAAATAATTTGACAGAGAGTATAACCATTGTGTAACTATACATCTGCTATACAATCTTTTATTAAGGGGGTTTAAAATAAGCGGTACATGTCATGTTATTAAAATTATTGTACACCTACTCAAGTTTGATCTTTACTTCAAAACAAGTTTTACTTACTTCGGTGTATTCGTGTGTATTCGGTGTGTAGTAGTAGTCGTTTGTTTTAAATGCCAACCGTAATTTATTTCAGGTACGCATTAAAAGGGGTCTGGGTTTTAAATTACATAACCTTAGAAGGAATTTTTTGGATTGAATCCTAAATAACTCAGTCAGAAGCACATTTCGTTTGTGTTCTATCCCGAATTTGAATCTTTAATGAAAATAATCGTTTTAATTTTTAAAGTGGGACAAAAAACGTCGTAAAAACAAAAGAGTAAGCTTTAATTTTGAGATGATTAACGTTTGTCCACAGTCATCGATTCTGAGGCGGTGAACAAACGGCGGCGTAGGGCTGTTATGCGACAGTAAAGTTTTTCTGTTTGCCATTCCTTTCAACTTTGCGAACAGTAATGTCGCTTGATAGTTGCACAACGGTTCGTCTAGGTGGCGCCACCTATTTTCCCGTAGTTAAGTGGCAGACAGACTATTTAAATCTAGCAGCAATGATTCATTACCTCTTTCCAACGACAGACAGTTCGTCTAAAGTGGTAGCATTCAATTATTGCTAATTTGAGGTATGAAATAATAATGTACCTACTCTTAGTATATTATGAAGCTTTGATCTGATTTAAAGTAAGTGCTCCTATGAATGAATAGCGCTCTCGGTATGTTGCATTAATTTCGTAGCAGGCATTTCACTTTACATTTGATTGATTACGAGTCCTTAAGGCTGTATATTCCGATCACGTTCTATTTTTAAATTTTCAATACAAATGATCAAAACAACTCTGCGCGAGCCGTAATGAGGGCGAACTTTGAAAATTCCTATTAAATTTTTAAATAGATATATATACACAAAACACGCAATACATTAGACAAATACCTCATTATTCCTAAAAAAATAAAAAAAAACTTTAGAAAAAACATGTCAAAGTGATTTGGGCATTGTTTAATATTTTTTTAAATTTTCTCTCTATAGTGCACTTCTTGACAATACAAACAATAAGTGAAAAAATAAATATGTGTCGTATTCTTATTTGTTACAACTAAAACTTTTGTAAAAAATACCTCTGACAAGCAAACTTGAAATTCCACTTGAATAGATTGTCTTCCTTGTATAAAATACCTGATAATTTATTATGTTTTTCTCTCTATACTGCACTAATTTAAGAATTTTGCTTCCTTAAACTAAAGTTTACATCAATAGTAAAGCTTTCATTCTTTATTTAGATAACTTCTTTGGAAAAAGCTAATTTCTTTGAAATGCGAATATACAGCCTTAATTTAAATGTGGAAAGTAAATACACTTTATAATTATAAACTGTTTTCCCCAACAAAAATCTGATGACAAACATTTTGAAAAAAAATATATATTTTATGGAATATAAACTTTTATCGTATTATATTCCATGATAAAAAGTTTTTATTTAACATCCTGAAATACAAAATTTCGTCTTCAAATCTTATGCAAAAATCATAACCCAGTTTCATTCTCAGGAGACAAATAAAACAAAGTTCATCACCTTTTCAAATTTAATACTCTTCCACAAAATGTCCTTTTTAGGGTTCCGTAGCAGAATGGTAAAAGGACCTTTATGGCCCCCTAGTATGACCACCGAAACACGATACGTTTCGCGTGGTATAGGATTTTATTTACTTACTTATTTATTTATTTGTTCTGTACACACACAATTACAAACAGAAAAGAAATGGACAGAAGAATTGTACAAGGGCATAACTTATTTCACATCGAAATTTCTTCCAGCAGGCCCGAGACAGGAAAGAACATTAAGAAGGGCAGACAGTGTGTACCTCAAAAATTTATGATAAGTATATATATTATAAACATATATATATATATACTTACATAATAATATTATCTATAAATAAATACACATACACAAATAATTAAAATAATAATAAATACCTACATATAAATTAGTAACACTTTAACACTTAACACTTAGGTATAACACTTTATTAACACTCAACTGATAAAATCCATTGTCTTTTGACAGTTAAACGTTACAATTGCTATATTATAAGTATCACATTTCGGTGGTCATGCTCTGGTGCGACTCAGTGGCAATAGAGGCGGCTATGCTTCTATGCATTTTTCATAAGATCCGTGCCGTAAGATCTGTTCGGAACCCTCCTCGGTGCGCGAATCCGACTCTCTCTTCTCTTGACAGGTTTTTTATACCAAGTATAAATTGTATTATCAACTCTCTTCTATCTTTGCCACAACAATATTATTGAATTTGATTAGCTGTAAGTCCATCAGCCATTTTTGATGTCCCCACTGCTGGGGCACAGGCCTTCCTTATGGGTGGTAAGGAGGACGGGCCATAACCCACCACGCGGGCCCAATGCGGATAGGTGGGTGTTAACGACTGCAAATGCAGCCGGGACCAACGGCTTAACGTGCCTTCCGAAGCACGGAGGAGCTCGAGATAATACATTTTTGGTCACCCATCCCATGACCGACCCTTGCGAACGTTGCTTAACTTCCGCAATAGCTGGGCCAGGCGCTAAACCACTGCGCCACCGAGCTCCACAATTATTAGCTTATTTAGATTAGCTGTAAGGCTAAGCAATTAGGATTAAAATTCGATACTGCAGTGAAACCTATTCCATGATCTGTCAGTCAGTCAGTCAACTGTTTCAGTGAATTTGTATTATCAATGTTGTTTGTAAACAAATACCTATCTATTATATCACTCAAAGTGATGTAAGATCGCTCTCGGCTAATTTCTGTCCGGCAATAGGCAATTCCATCAACTGGTATCAGATGGTTTAGACATTTGTATATGAGAAAAAAAAAACTTATTTGAAAGACACACATGTATTCTAAATAACAAACCTAGATGTTTCATGTGTGCTAGCAAAACAAAAGGTCTTTTCCCGTTGTTCCCCACTTTTGTCCCCTGCTGGGGGATATTTGGAAAAAGTTTACTTTTCCATACTTTTATCCCGTTCTTTTTTCGCTTTTCTCCCTTCAATGGGAGATAAATAAAGTGGGGGACATCGGGAATAGACCAAACAAAAGGGCGAAACGTATAACGAAAAATAATCAACGAAGCTAAAAGGATTTCAGTGTCATAACGTTCACTAATTACGTTAATCGCAATATCCTGTAGGTAATTAAGTTTTTGCAATCCCAATATCTTGCCTTCAATCTAAATCAGCTTTCGAGCATTTCGTCGCATTGTCTCGCCGGATTAAACGATGCTGGCTGCTACTTCAGTATCATTTTGTTTAAGCTGTTTCTTCCGCGTGGGCTGTCAGATAAATTGTTTTCTTGCAATGTTTTTCTACATTTTTTGTTCCAAAGTACAGAAAATGTCTTTGTGTATATCCATTTTCAGAGCGCAGTAAATTGCCAGCACACCGTTAACCCAGCTCGTTCTCGGCAGTTCATTACTTTTTAACACTCCCGTCTTGGAGGGTCTTGTCAAAATTATAATATCATCAACACGCAAACTAGCCAAGTTCTCACGTAATGGTGCTACCTTCATTTTGTGACCCTTCTCGGGGATGTCAACGCTTGGCGCTGGTTAATATTTGAATATCCATCTCTATCCAGTTAATCGTTCTCCCAAAATGTTTGCTTTCCTACATATCACATTTAAGCGCTTCACTAATTTATAGGGCTGTGATTTGTCTCTTATTAGGTAGGCACCCGCAGTAAATTTAACAGTAAGCTGTTACGCTTAGCCCGAATACTTAGTTTTACGCTTACTTCAGTTTTATTGTTTACCCTTTTGGGTTATATTTAAACGTGAATTAACGGTTATCTTTACGACTTGGAGAGCTGCGGTGATAGTATGATCCCAAAGATATTTGCTAAAATACGGCGAACCATTACAGTTCATCGTTTCAACTTACCCTTACTAATTCTATCCAACTGAACTACGTATAAGTAGTCGGTAATTTCAGCTTTAAGAAATGGAATTATGATTCGTCTCTCATGTAAAATGTGATTTCATTTTATGTCGTCTCAATTTCCCGACATTGGCAGCAATTTCCTTGCGTTTAAAAGTATGCACCACGATTCATAGCTTAAATTGTCTTTTGTGGCTCAATTATTGATTTATACTTAATTTACTTTCACATATTTTCATATTGAAGATAAGAAATTAGTGTATTAGTAAACAAAAACTGAGGTGTCTTTATTTTCGTAAATGACTTACCTAAGTAACCTACCTGGAAATGACCGACTTATCTACCGTCGTCGTGGAAATTATATTGGACCAGTCAATATATATTAGAATGTTGGAAAATACAGTAGTTTTTTGTAAAGCTGTGTTTGGAAAATATAGTACTTAAGTAGTTTTTCAAACTGTAATATTTTTTCACGACATAATGTGAAAACAAATATCTTGTTTTTCTTAGCGATCGGTCCGTTTGTAAACAAACTTCACATTAATCAATCAATTAATAAGGGACACGGGACTTCTAAGTGAATTGTCACTAACGGCGATCGATCCATCTAAATTGATTAAACACCAACTGTGGATTTAACTTGAAAAGGTAATCGTGCTTACCTTTGCTTAGGTTTGGATAAGTTTAATTGGATTCTGGTATTGATTCCCTTTTCCAATTTCGGTTTCCTCACACAAAGTCACCAAATTATTTCAGGCACGCAAGCGCTTTGACGTGAGTACAGATATAATTATACCTTATAATTGCATAATAATTATTTTCCCAACAAACCACAATAATATTTGTAGGACTTTTAATTATGTTTATCAAATAGTCAAACGTAAGTACGTTATTTTCCACTATTATTATCTAAAAGTTACTCCAAGTTGGAGTAATTATTAGAGTTTAGTAAAAAATATGATAGAATGGAATATTCCGATGAAAAATATGTTATTCAGCTTTCTATTGGTGAAATAATTTTCAAAATTCTAAATCCCAACATACAAACTTTACCTTTATAATAGTGCTCGTATGAGATCACATTTATAAGCAAAAACAGTAAGCAAAATGAATACAGAAGGAAAATTTGCAAGCGGACAGGCAGTGTTGACAGCGGTTTATATTTTGAATTCGCTGGGTCTAGGTTGCGCTGCCTTTAGCTTGAATTTTAATTACGAACATGCATCTCTGCAGTGAACTAAAACCCAGGGAACAAGCATTCCGCTCAAGAAGTGGCACCACACAAAAATTACAACCAAGTGGGCGGGGCTAAAAATGCTGGCATTTAGTTATTCAGCACAAAGCGACTGAACACTGATTGTATAATAGCGACCTTCTGTATGCTCCTAGATATTTTCAATAATTAAACAAAAAATATTTAATATTATTGTATGATACGTTATACAGTCATTCTGCCTTCTTTGCGTCTTTTAAATCATTTGACTACACAGGACGTCATTTCTAATAAACTCTCTCTTTTCTTTAAAATACAAATTGCAATTATTGTATACAACTCTAACGTCTGTCACCGGACGCGTGGTTGGCCGACTAAAGGTACCCTTCGGAGCTGCGATTTGCGGCTTGCGTCATGCGTCTTGCGGCCCACGCGGCCATGCGGCTGTATTTTGCATTGAAAGCCGCATCTCTCATTGGTGACGCATCTCTCGAAAAGGGTTCCTTCCATACACTCATATAATTCAAAGTACAGCCGCGTGAGACGCAATTAAGTGACGCATGACGCAAGCTGCAGGCCGCATTGCTCCGAAGGGTAAAATGCAGTTGCGTGTTGACATTTTTTATTCCCGTGGTGGCATTTTTTAGGGAATATTTGTTTGCAATTACACTTCCATGGATTTTAGTTTGCTGCATTTCTGTAGTCATTTTGAATATGAATTATTTTAATATTTAATATTATAATATAGTTAAATATTTAAAATAATAAGGTTAAGGATACCTGCCTACACTGTTATTCAATATTTGAA
Organism: Agriphila straminella; assembly: GCA_950108535.1. NCBI lineage: Eukaryota > Metazoa > Arthropoda > Insecta > Lepidoptera > Crambidae > Agriphila > Agriphila straminella. The sequence goes on from OX467308.1 coordinate 12,040,272, forward strand.
TTTATTCGAATCGAATCGAATAACGGGTCATTATTTAAAATGCCTGAAATTGCTTTCAATTACTGTTGCTTGTATTCGTCGATTGTATCTGTTAAATTGAAATAGAAATATAGCATCGCGTGATATATTTCATTTATAAGAAAGTATTTACATAGTTTGAAATTGTCTTCGAAAACTAAATTCATTGGTACAGTTTTATTTGTTTGATTTTGTCAATTAAAGTGTTTTGTTAGTATTTCTAAACCTAATTTATACGCAATAACGTTTCGTTCAATAAAACAGCGATAGGAAAGGATAACCGCCATAAAAAACATATGACCCATTATTCGTTTTATCGTCTGAGAATGTACGTTCCGATTCCAAATAATTCACAGGGGATTCTGAATTCCAACTAAACATGGAAGATATAATAATAAGTACCTACTAAGAAACATAAAAGATTTAATAAGTAGGTACTTACTAGATTTGAAAGCTGTCTGAAAGTGCTTTTAGGCACGCGCTGAAAATTTCATATGTCTAACTCTTCTTTGGAAATGTTTGAAAATGCTTCATAAAACTCACGGCAGTTAAAATAAATGTTGTTATCGGAACTAAAACTAAGTGGTCGATTCATAAGCTCTGTGGTATAGTTCAATAAAAGTTGGCTGCCAAAGGGGTAATGAAAAATCACCATTGCCAACTTAGGAAAATTGAATGTGAATTTGTAAAAATGAAAACTAGGCGACTTGAAAGTTTTCTGGATTATTTTTATCTGTTGATGGCAGATAAAAGTAGGTAAAACTTCTGCAGAGTGGACGGTGTGGTGTGGGCAATGTGCGCTCTGACTAATGTGTCGGAAAAAACTCTTGCGACAATGTCCCAAATTGCAAATCGCGCAAGTTCGTTCCTGATTTTTAATTCAGAAAGTTTTACTTCATTTTATCTTTTCTTATCTATCACACGTTTTGGTTGCCTGTGAGATATAACGCCGCCGTTGATATCTCTATCGGCCTCGATTTTTAATGCGAGATTAAACCTTTTTCATAATTAAATGGTTACAACACTGTACGATTATATACGATTTTTTTCTAGTTCATTACAAAAAGTAAATGCTAGGTACCCCAGACGAAAGTTAAAAATATCCATAATATCAATTGTGTTTCTTTGATAGAAAGTTTACAAAGTTTAAAATATAAATGAATGATTAGAAAAATGAGTTATACAAGCCATTGCCGCAACTAGGCATTGATAGACTCACGTATGGGTCAGGGTGAACAATGCATTGAACGATCTTGATGGGGCGGGTCGGAAGGCGATAAGACCGCGTTTCCTCCTACCAAAAAAAAGGGTGAATAATGCATACACGGGCATTACAAATAACACAATTTTGCATGCCGCTGCAGTAATACCTACTTGTACTTGTACCTAGTAGTACCTACTTTAATTTCACAATTTTTTGTTAGCAATTTCGCCAAAACGCAATGAAAGTACCTACCTGATAGACCTATAGTGCCTATGTACAGAGTAGATTTAGCTATAAAGTTCTTACCTACAGCTATTTCGTGTTAGTATCCGAACAGATTCGAGAAACATGAAGCTCATTATGACTTCTATCAGGATAATGCCGTCTATTAAGCGTAATGAGGCATTGCCAACACTTGCTCTAGGCATTTACCGCATACTGTAGGTGTACAGTTGGCCCATGAAAGTGTTGAGCACTTTAGTACTGTGTCAAATTAAATAACTGATAAGGCAAAGAGTGACGCCATGTAAGTATAACAAAAGGTTCTAAGTGTGCTCAACAATTTCATGGGCTGACTATGTAGTGCCTCTTAGGAGCAGCGTAAAAAAATATTAATTTTGGGTTCAGTCCACAAAGTGTGAGGTAACTGACCTTACCCTATTCTTGTCTTTTAACTTTTAATAGTTTGCATTGAGGCCTAATCTTGACAGGTCTCCAGACACAGTGGTAGTCACATTGTAAAGCATATAGGTAGGTGTACACTTAAGCTATACTAGCGCTAGAAGCTGAATTAATTGACCTTACCCTATAAGAATAGGTAACTGACCCTATTGTAATAGGGTTGCCTTCTTAATTTTTTTTTAAGATTCCTTATTTCCGATATTTGGTTCAGGACAAACTTTAGATCGTCCTCGTCCTCAATTAAGAAAATATCGTTATGTCGTTATGCTAGTAATCTCCGATAATTTTAATCAGCCTGTCGCATTCTTTGAATTTTTACCTACAGTATTTATTTTACTAAAAGATTTATCTCGACAGAGCTTTCAGCATTCAGCCTACAATGCGGCATGCATGCATTACCTAATGAACAAATGCATGCGGAATCCAGGTATTACAATACAACGTACAATACCTACGAACCAACGTGACAGGACTTAACACAAACACATTTCGTTCGTCAAAGCGTCATTGTTTCTGCAACTGGGAGAATAATAGTAGATTGTTATACAAGACGCTAAAAGTACCCATTGCATCGAGGTATTTTTATTCCCGAGCTTTAGCGAGGGAATAAATAGAAACCGAGTTACAATGGGTTTTAGCGTCGTGTGTTACACTATACTTTTCACTACGATTGCGAGAAAATAAAATACAATATTAAATAGTTTATACCTACTTACTTACTTCCGTAAACGAATCCACTCGTTTTTCTTTCCTCCACTTCATAAACTTTTTGTACAATATTTAAATAAATGATTTATGCTTGACGGCAGAAGATTAAAATTATTTCTTTCCAATTACGGTCACACAATTCAATCAGTTTGTAATTATAAAAAAAATCTAAAAATTTCGCGCCATGGTACCTTTTTTAATTTCTGCTGTAGCAGCTAAGCAACACAAACACGCATTCTACGATTCACTCTGTACACAGAGTTTAAATAAGTCTATGATTTTACCGAAGAGATGCTTTTAGTTCCATTTTCAAAAATAAGAATGAGAAACTGGGGGCCTATTACGAAACTTGATCACGATAGTCGTCCGCAGTTCGTTGGTTATAGTTATTACAAATATTTTCAATGTAGCTATCGTAGTCCATAGTCTATTGAACGAATAATGACGGATCCACTAGAGAGAAACTGTCAAATTTACGCAATCACTTTGCAATATCGCATACGCAAGTGCTTTGTAATAGGAATCAATCAGAACGAAGCACGGACGCAGCCGCGTGTATCGCATTAAACTTTTCGTAATAGACCCCCAGTATTAAGTCGAGCGAGTTTTTATTCGTGATTATGAATAAAGACTTTTTCGTTTTAGTACGCTCATTGGTAATAGACAAACATTAAAAAAGAAAAAACTTTATCCCCTAGGGCTTATTATGCTATTTTATCTCGACTCTTGTACATTACAATGACGCACTTTTTGAGCAAGAGGAGTGAAAAGGTTAATTTGCCGTGTATGCAAACGAAAAGTAATTTCAATTCTGCTGTAAGTGGCTCGTACGTACAATATTCGCATTTGTTCACGACCTGTCACGCCCTCCTTTCACCATATTAAATTATCACAAACTGTACCGTTACTGATTGTGCCCCAATGGGTTCTACAATTTCAGTATTGAATAAGCTTTCTGTTCGAACTACAAATTAATAAATTAATCTGAAATGAACCCCAAGGCGATTTTCTGTGTACATACTTAGCAAATATACCCTGTGCGTTTTCTTCTTAGAATAATAACACCTAGAACGATAGTTCTCTACAAAACGCACTGTCAAAAGTGAGGCAACAAAAACAGACAAAATGGCCCCGTTTTCAGATTTTTATTCTCCATTATTACCTAATCATACCGAATAAGTACAAAACAGTTTCAATTTTCAGTTACTATATTATTGGATTTTAGTTACGATTAGGTAACGTATAAAGGATATAAATTTAAAAACTAAGCCATTCTGGCTTAGTGCCTCACTTTGCATACGAGGACACGGCTTCTAGGTGTTATTATTCTAAGGTTTTCTTATAATTATAAACAATAGCAGGATCTTTAACCACGAAGCATTTCTAACGACCTTAGTTATTCAATAGCAGATAAAAAGAATAACTTATTTTTATCCGAGACATTAATGACAACATTCCTCAAAGATATTTGTTCCATTCCACTTACTTTCCTAAGGTCGGGGAAATAATTTAAAAAGAAAAAATGAACCTTATTTGTCTATTTTCCCCACAAGTGTCGGAAGAATGTTCACGCGTCCGTAAGCATAGTGTGCTGCCGCTGATAAACATTTTCAATATCTCCAAATGCGTATTGCCCAAGGGCCAGAGATTTATCCAATTCACTGATCATTCGGTTGATAATTTTTATCTCCTTGTGACAGCCCCATTTTATACAACGTCGGGTTTATTTGAATTTATTCGTTTGTAGCAATTGTGCCATTTAAACTCCAAACGCGTTATTGGATATTCTCTATCAGCTAAAATATATCTCACCAAAAAACTAAATAAAAATAAAATTGCTTTGTATTTTCAATATTGAAATGTGAAGTGGTGAAACTGTATTATTTCAAATTACTCGCTTGAAGACAAACCCATCATAATAATATAACAACATAGGTAGCCTAATAAAATTGAAAAATAACATTGAGAAAATCGCATTTATTTCCAAATTAAGGTTCGAAAGAAATTATACGCACAGTTCTTCCAAAAGCTTCTTTATTTTAAAATACGGTTATTATTTAGACGTTATTTAAAACACATTACTATCTGCCATATTTTTCGGTAGAGTTCGGTTACTGTACAACGTATTACAAAAACCCGTAATGCTGAATACAGTAGACAGGGACCATCAAAATAAACAACTTTTACTATGGGACCAACTCTAAAATCTCGAAAAAAAATCAACTGTTTCATATAAGTATGTATTTTGATATTTTCATTATTATATTTCGTATGAAACAGCTGGTTTTTTGAGTTTATTTTTGAGTTGGTCCCTATCTAACTATAATCTGTATTACGGTTTTTTAACACCGTGTTAGATAGGGCACGTAACGTAATACCGAGTTGAGAGTGATCGCTGTACTATTAATACTACGTATAAGGCCAGCGACCCATTTTCATAGTATGCCTGGCACATTTCCAGACCCAGGGTCATGTTTGCCGTTATTGCTAGAGCACTAAGTTCACGGCATCCGAAGAATCCTGCCACTCGAAAGATCATAACGGGTTTTACACCATATCTGATGCCAAAAAACCTGTGTAACAGGAAACTATGGATATAGGTCAGATCATTACAGTGACTGTTACCACTTCCGACATAGCTAAACTTTGACTAATGATATTTGGAAATATTTTTAATTTGTTCGTTTTTATAGAAGCACCGGTAGAAAGATTCCAACAAAAATTGGGAGGTAGGGTCACAGAATAACTAATATGGGAGCGTTAGTAAAGAATCATGAATTCATGATTCCTTATTTTTATAGATACCGTGAACCTGCACTAACCAAGCTAGCCTTTCTACTACCGCCCTAATTAGAGCACCGTAGCTTTTACAAAATCTAAAACCATGATGAATCTAAAAACTTTTTTAGTATTTGCTTTGCCAATGTTTTCCTTTCTCTGAACTCGACACCTGATTCGCATAATATTTACGGATATTCTGAAAATCGAATAATTTGACTACGTTTGCAGCTCCTGCGCTCCCTAGTTAGGGATAGCACTACCTTTTGGAACTGAAAGAGGCATGTTGGCTTGCTAAATCATGTATTTTTTTATTTGAGTAGGTAAATTGTCAAATCGATTTAATTTGCCTCACTTTTGAGAGTGCGCTTTGTAGGGAACTATCGTTCTAGGTTGTTATTATTCTAAGGTTTTCAGACGAAGTTGCCCTCATACAAATAGGGGGTTAGGTTTTGATAAAATAATACAGTTTTACGGACATTTACGCGATTTGATACAGATAAAAATCTTTATCGAATCACATAAATGTTCGTAAGGGTAGGTAGTTAATTTAATTTTTCATTTTTCACCTTTGTATAGTTGCCGTAGTCAAGCCATAATCATAAGCCTCCGAAAGAGATTTTGTTTTCGTTCCATAAAAGTATAAGTAGTAGGTGTTTAACCAAAGCTTTTAAATATAACGCTTAGTTAAGACAGTGTACTCCAAAGATTTTACTCGTAATATTATTGAATATTAATTCAAATACGTCGACAGCGTTTGATCTTATAATGAGTAGCACCACAGACACTTAATAATAATATTCATTTCATATAGCTAAAACGTATTGCTGAGTGCTTCTAAATAAATCAATAGACATTAGACAGATATCATGTTTAATTTGTAGATTAAACCCAAGTTTGTTAAAATTTAAACATAAGTATATACTTAGTTGAAAATGTTAATAAAAAGAAATACAGAGTTTAATTTGCAGTTAAGTAAATTTTAGCTGGATTTCTAATTTTATCATTAAGCCACAGCTCAGCCAGCAATCTAAGCTTTAGATACAGTCACGAGATTAATGATCTAGCCTATCTAGATTAATAACTGCTGTCTCCCAAAGTGACGCACGAAATCAAGATACCGATTTATACTACGGAATCCGATTGTATTTTATATTGTTACATTGATGAAGTATATAGCGAAACTTTGTTTAAACTTCTATAACAATCAAGGGGTATTAGGGCGAGGCCAGTTCACGATCTGATGAAAAGATTGATTTTTGAACTTCCAATGTGAAGAACTGATGTAGAATTCTACTACACAAAAATAGCTGTAGACTGAAAAAGAAACACAACCGAACAGAATATTGTAAAATGGCAAGGTAACTCTGTAAAAAAACCTGAATAACACCATAAAAACTTATAAAAATAAATTTCCAATCATCAGATTTTGTAATTTTCTACGACAGTGATATGATTTTTTATGCAAAATGGATAGCTTTTTATCGATCTAACACAATAACCGAGTATATTTTTGATAAATGATCCAGTATTTCAGAAATCAATAAAAATGTACGAAATTTCGTCAAATTTCTGGCGAAGCGTCAATTAAAGCTCTGCGATACATAATGAAAGAACCTTATTCTAAAAACATAGTGAAAGAGTAAATTTCGTTGATTCTCGCTAATTTTCCTTTGACCAGGCAATGTTTTCGATGGTTGAATCAGTGTTAATGGTATAAAAAAACTAGCGACTGCCCGCGACTTCGTCTGCGAGGAAGGTTTTATTGCAATCCTCGGGAATAGTACTTTTTTCTGGATAAAAGGCCCTTCTCTGTACCCCTGAGCTGAAATGCAAAATTTTATGATGATCGGTTAGTAGTTCAGACGTGAAGGCGTAACAAACAAACAAACGGACTGTCGCATTTATAATATAAGTAAGGATAGGAGCTTTCCTACTCCATTTAAGTTGCGTATATGAGTAGCGGGCGGGATGGTGTGTGCGGTTTATGCTAACCGCACACCGCGTTTCATATTATCATCACGAAGGAGTGTTTTGTTCGTGCAGGCAGGATTTGAGCTACTCCCATTTTCTGACGTAGATTCCGGTCCTAAACATGCACGTATACCCGCACCTCTGAATGACAGCGAACAAGCCCGAGGTCCATTGTATTCCATCCATTCGCTCCGACATTCAGTGACAGCGCTGTACCCGGACGTATAGACTTGTTGCTCTGTTATTTGGTCAAACAAGACAACGTCACAATTCGCTCTAAGCCGGTATTCTATTCTCATAATCTTCGATAGAATTTCCCGTTGTCCGATACATTGTATATTGTATCTGCATTCAATATATTTAAAATACTTATATACTATAATCATATTAATATGATATATTGATTAGAAAATCTTGGATTTGTCAGTAACATAAAATATTTTAAGTACATATGTTAAGAAAAGTAACAAAATATAAGATTTTCCTGGTACATACTTTTAAATTGTTTGCAGATATTCCTCTTGTTCAATACAAGATTGATCCGAAAAAATAAAACCACGTCAATAAAGTTGGGGATTATCTATAAATCATTCTCAATAAACTGAACATTAATATATACAAATACGTGGTTTCCAGAACCTAGATGGCAACATACTAGTTCAATATAATCGTGTGCTAAGTATGTGTATCGGGGATGCCCCAATAGATCACGTTTTATGTGTGACAAATAGTCTCGAGTTAGGCAAAATTGCTTTCCGATCCACTCTGACAAATAATGTCAGCCCAGTGACGCGTGACCTTAGTAGTCGTTTTCGTGACGATCACAATTTGCCTATACTCTGATTCCGGATTCAGGATGGGCCTTATTTTGTGTATTCGAATGGCGAATGCCCGTTCCTTTATCCACACAACCCTCCAACTACTTAAGAAGAGAAATATTTTTTTTCACGTCCAAACCTTCAAGTTCGCTTAACTTGGAGAGAACCGATAACTTTTTTGCGGACTTTAACTTTTCTTTGATGTTATGTTAACTTCGAAACGAAATCGAATCGACGAAACGTTTAACATTGTTTATACACGTACTATAACTATCCAAGTTTTCGCCGGGAGAATATTAAAATTAGGGAAAAACAGGTCGAATTAAAGTTCACCGGTTTTTCATGTCCGTAACGCCTGAACGGCGTCTTTGGCGTTCCTTTCCAATTCAACGGGAAGTATTTGGTATTCCAACCAGCTTTGGCAGTTGTCACAAGTTCGGGTTATAGAATCAAGTTCCGAATCGTGAGTAACGGCTGCAACGAGGTTGTTTAAATTCACCTTTAAATTAGGGTATTCCGAGAAGTACTGGTATAAATAGGTACACCGCTTTCGCTAGGCCGCTCACCGAATTACTGTGAGTGCGTTGTCGCTAGGCCATTGTATTGTAGTCTGGGCGAAGCTGGGATAATATACGAATCTTTTATTCAAGTGCCTCGACCCTCGAACGCCACAAGAAATAATACAGAGGTGGAGTCAACTTTCATTGTGCTACTCTCAATAGGATTTGACGAATCCCTACTACTCAAATGCAAGAGAAATACATCCTTTTAAATTGGAAGCATTTTATGAAGGCTAAAATGTTTTCATTATTATTTCAATAATAAACGTTATACACACAACTTTGAATATGAAGTGTGTGAGGCAGAATCTCTTCACCATTATATTCAGCGAAAAGGTAAGTTCTTCCACCGAGCTAGGTGCCTGTGCTCGGGGACTGCGGTCCAATTGCTTGATTTGTATTTATGCGAAGTGCTTTGAAAACTTCGATATCGTGTCGTGAGTCTCTCCATACATTTTTGTCTCGGTATTAGCTTGACGTAGTGCGACGTCACGTCTGCGTAATGTTTACATATTGTACTTTTCGCTGATTCTGCATTTCTTCGTCATTCCATTCGTCGATTGCTTATGTGTATTAGTATGATCGCGCCGCTACAAAGTGGATTGATATAGTCAAATTGAATCACTCGAATAGCTGGTGGAAGTTAGTTTAAAAGTAATATTGTGTATTCCAGATTTAAAGGGTCACTCTCACTAATGCCATGTTTGTGGATGACCTTTATTAAATAAATATTTATTTCTCTCTTTTTTACGATATCTTTTGGTATAAATGATAAAGATACGGTGCAGTCTCTGTTAAGGGGTAGGTTAGGTTCGTTTTATTTGTATAGTTTTGTTTCAAAGTAACTTCAATAATGTCGATCACGTATCAAATTGAATCAATATACCCCTTTTGAAGTCGACGAAAATTTGCGGTCAATCAAGAAGGCCTTCTGTACCGCTGTAGCTTCATTTAACCAGCTCAGAAGAACTAAAATGCTTTATTTTGCTAACAGCAATTTGCCCAGTAATAGATTTCGGTCTATTGTTTTTGTTGTCCTGATCAACATTTATAGCCTGATTCGTATGCGGGACCGAATCTAAAAAGGTTTCGGAACGTCCAATAACATTTTATTTCTTTTTAAGAGAAATTACCTACATTTTTCTTTATGTATCAGTGATTTCCAATATATTCATTAGCGTTAATTAAAGAAAATTGAGAAGGAAGATGAATGACGCCATTACATTACTTTCTCATTTAATTTTATACGATCTTGAGAGTAGGTATTAATTTTATCAAATACCAGAGTAAAACATGATTTGGTCGTCTATTCAGGCCGTCTCTGTTCAAATGAACAAGCAACGGAAATGTTGAGTTGACTAATGCAACTTCCCCAGTAATTTGCATTTAAATTGAGAGGAAATAGCAAAAAGTTCTTCTGTCTGTTTTTAATAAGTCAAACGTAGACTGTCCCTGTTTCCGAATACTGCTCAAAGTCATCGGTAGATTTATTAATTTTTGGACATCCTTTGTGTTCTTTTATGTAGAGAGGCAACCTCGTGCACATGGTGATCAATCAATTAGAACTTTAGATTGGTTCAGTTCTTTATAAGTCAATTTGAAGTTCAAAAACTTCCGAGTTATATATTTTTAACCTAGATAAAATAAAATCATTGCTGTAGTTCAATATTCAAGCAAGATATAATTCCATAACTGAAAAAACAAAGAGTAACGGCCCAATTAATTTGGTTTTCGTTACCTTTCTGAATATGTATTTGTCTTTCTTAACCAATTTTCCTTTTAACTTTGTATCGAAATTACATAGGCACTCGTTATAATGTACACTCGTATACTTACCTATTTATTCGAAATATTGTTATTATAATTACTTAGATTGTGAGATCGTTTTGTGAATATGAGTTGTGTAGTATTTTTATAATAAAAAAGAAGCTAGAAGGTCGCCCTTAAAACGAACAAGTGTCGTTGCGTTAAGAATGTTTCGGATTGAGACGTAAGCAAATGTAGATGGCTAAAGTTAAATGAGCCGTGGGCTCACCCCTATCAAACTCCATGCGAAGTGCGATCATGCCATCGATTTTTCAGCTTCGCGAAAATCGAGTAAGTTAACCCTTTAAGAGGAATTCCGATCGGCGGCTTTCCACGAAACCGATATATCATTCGTTCGGTGCTATGCGTAAATAACACATAGCATAGCATACCCTCAGATTGTCGGTCGTGTATCTGGAAATGCGGATAAGAAAAGGTTTCCCAACCCGCATCGTTACTAAGACGTAATTTGTATTAGTGTAGAGTAGAGCTGTACACCCTTTCGTAGTACCTACCTATATACCTTTTTCGGGTTCGTTTCGTTAGTAAAACTTGGTGGAGTAGCCATTTATCAAACACGGCGTGATCTTGCGTTATGATACGTTGGGTAGTGGTGATACGCCATCGTTATGGAGCCGTAAATTCAGCTTCCTGCAATGTATTCAGTTGCTGCACCAAATCATATTCATTTCTAGTATATGTACCAGAACGTACATTTTATATCCGCTCGTAAAATATAAATAGCTTTATATTCAGTAAAGTTGTTTGTGTTAACAGTAATAAAACAATAAGTTTCCATCCCCACTGGTTTTAATAACGTAAACTGCAGAACGTTTTCAAATTAATTTCTATTTCAAAATCACGAGGGAGGTAACTTTTTCAAGAGCTATCGTGATTGGGAATGTATGAGATATAAACCTTCAAATCTAGCATTCCCTCGGGTAAAAAGTTTAGCAGCATAAACAAAAAGATCCGAGTGCCGACGGTAACTTCGATAAATGAATTTATGGTACATATTTATCTTTTACCTACTTATTTCTTACTTGTATGTAAGGGAAATGTTATTTATCTTAAAGTTTTTTATTTGAACAGTATTCTACAAAAATATAATAAAAAAGGAGAAACTGATCGACTGTCATCAGTCATATCGGCTGTTAGTTTATTAAGATTTTTTTGTTGTTATTTAAAACATAATCAATAATTTTATAATAATTATCCTAGACAGAAATACTAACATAGTTTATAAGAAACATTGTTACTAACAAAATGAGTTATTCTAATTACTTGAATAAAGAAATAATTATTATATTATATTATATACTCTTCTTAAAACATTACACGTACCTACTTCAACAGTTAGATTTACTTTATAATGTGCTTGTGTTCAAATAGGATAGTGATTAAGTTGGATGGAATCTGGATTATCCCTTTTGCGTATCATAATATGCGACGTCCCACTGAGATCACTCTAGATTAATATTTTCCTCTATATTTTTATCCTATAGGATATAGATAGGCAATCGTTTTTCAACTGAAATTTAGGATGCTTTCGAAATCAAACGAAACAGCTTTTATCGAAAACATCACTAATAGCTAATTTTCGCTGAATTCGTTACAATTCGGACTTCTGTGATTTAATAAAATATTCGTACTTTTAACAAAATTGAAATATGATTTTTAGAGTGTTTCCAAGATTTTGTAATTAAATTTTCCATTCAGAAATACAAAATGTAATCTGTGCTATATCTATAAAATAGTGGGGAGATGATTTTGTTCTGAAAATACAATACATTTCGTTTACAACGGTTGGAGAAGTTGGGAGAAATTTATATCCTAGATAAAACTAAATGAAAACAAATAGCTGGTTCGAAGCGCGGGCCGGACGTGCGTGTTCCAACATCTTCAGGGTAAAAGTATGGACGGAAGCGACAAATTGATACCGTGCAGCTGTAAAAAATCGACTCTTTGTCGTAGAGCTCGGCAAGATAGTTTAGAATATTTTTTACTAGTAGGTAGGTAACACGTGGTTTTTGCATTCAAAAGTAGTTGAGTGCTTACCATACAATCATAGAAAGTGGCGCCTATATATTACTATGCCTAGGTCTAAATTAAGGGCAATCAAAACTTATGGTAGTTGTGATTGCCCTTAATACAGACCTAGGCATAGTAATATAATATAAACAGATTATTTGAAATAATCCATAGTGATCATTAATATTTTTACAACATATACTTAAGTACTATTTTTTTTCTACCTACCTACTCTCAGTCAGATCATTAAAATCCTTTGGATGAATCCTTTGATGATATTTTCAATGGCTTAAAATCTTTCTAATTTTATCGGTAGGTATAGATAGGTACCCATGATTCTCTTTAAATATTTGACACCTACTGATACTAAAAGGGCCCTTAAATATTTGCTTTTAATTTATTAAGCACTATCTGTTATACCTATTTTATTTAACAAAACTTATATCAAACCATTCATTTGGCAAGAAGAAAATTAATAGTTTAATTAAAGCAAATTAATAAGTTATTAAGTTCAGAATATCAATATTGAAAGCTTAATAATATGATTTTAGTCTATAATCAAAAGCTTTCATAATGTCTCAGTACCTGTCGATCACAGCTATTTAAATAAACCTCTCAAAGATGAAAGATAATTTCGAGGTATTACTTTCTATACATTTATGAATATAGTACTTATTACATCAAGTCATCACTTATATAGGTATTCAGCGACTAGGATTAAAAATATATGTTTATTTTAATTTTTCATTTTTTAAATTAATACAAATGTTATATAAAAAAAGAAATAAATACACAAAAGCCGTGCTGTAACTACTGAACCGATTCCAAAATTTTTTTCAACATCAATGCCTTCTTGCCAAATGCCTTCAAGAGTATGTCACAATAAACTTAAGTAGATAAGTCGAATACGCTTTCTTTTTATACTACACATATGCTACACATTATATTTTTTTATTTTCGTCTCTTTTGTGCCATTGTGACCATTGGGTAAATGTTAATACTGTGTTTACCACATATTTTTAACACTGATATGATACAATAACTACTAGAGTTAATATGCTCATTAATTTATTGGAGTAAGTTAACTAAGTATTTAATTTATTTCTTTTACTCACAGAAAAATATTAATTAATAAAGGACGCTGATTAATTAGAAAGCTATCACACACACACACACAAACCATACACACAGAGATCTCTCTCTGTGTGTATCGGGAAAATAAAAATCAAACCAAATACCAACTAATTACCAAAGTACTTTCAATAAAACCGCGCTAGTATCCGTTATAAGTGTTTTATTTCATGTCATTGGTAATACCAGCTTTTACAGCACAACAAAGATGAATATGTTTTACTTGTGTAAAGAAGAAGTAAATACATTATAATAACAGAAAATACCTTAAGCATTTGCTCTAAGGAAAATACTAACCAATAAAAGACAAAGATGACACAAGTGACTGAAGTAATATGGAAAAAAATAAAATATTTCTAACTAATGCATATATCGACTCGATTTGATTTCACCTCGATATAAATTGTGGGGAAATTGTGATAGGTTTCGCCTCCGAAAAAAACATATTTCAAGAGGCAATTAAACCCGTAGCCGTTTATATGCCTGACCAAATGAACGGCTATTCAAAACTTCTTTTTCATCGACGATTGTGTGAGTAGGACGTTGAGAGTACCGATGTCCTTTCAATATTTACTCACTGAAACGGACGTACACACAAAAATAACTTCAAAATTAACACAAACACGGCGAATTTTACGTTAGGTATATGGTATATTTGGGTTATATTAACATTTGACCAATTTCGAACATAATTAATAGATTTTCCACAATACATTAATTCTCTTGTTTCCGGTAATGTGGATAAATAGTGAGATTTTAATTAAATCGTCGCACCTAGTTCCTGGTACCTAGTAAAAGCTATATAGAAACTGTATATCTACGGGTTCTGGTAAAGCTCGAAAAAAAATTAAACACCTCAATATCAACTATTGCTTTAAATTATTGGTAGGTATAATTAGATAGGATTGTAACCAATATGTTCACATTATGTCTTTGAGAACCCTTGACTACTGACTAGCTGCTATGACATACAATATCGTCGCGTCGGCCTGAGTCAATACAGCAGAATCTATTTGGACAAAGCACAAAAGAAAAAGGTTTGTACAAATATCGGAAATTTTTCAGGCAAACAAATTTATCGTGACAGCACTACATAAATAAGGCCGTTTCTTGTTACTTGACTGGTTACGTTGACGTAAATTGACTTCTTCTCACGTCGATGACGTTAATCGTTTTCAGAAATGGTATGATTTTGCAAAGTGTTGTATTTTTTCAATTTGATTTTGTTTTTATTTGTGAAGGGTTTGTAGGTTTGTTTGTTGTTGTTTGGTAGTCAAATATAACATTAAATTGTTATTGTTTTTATCGCAAAAGAAAAAACCGAACAAGGGCAAGTCAGACATGCCCACCGAGGGTACCGTACGAATTCTGTTTTTAGTATTTGTTGTTAAAGAGCGACAACAGAAATACATTATTTATGAAAATTTTAACTGTCTAGCTATCAGGTTCATGAGATACAGCCTGGTGATAGACAAGCAGACGGACAATGGAGTTATAGTAATAGAGTCCCGTTTTTACCCTTTGCGTACGTAACCCTAAAAACAACAAACCGTTACAGATGTCAATTCATGTTTGTGTAAACAGAAATCATGGCTTTATTTTAATATTAACTTAACATGCACGTTCTATATTGCTGCGGCAAGTAGTTATAAAGTATGAAATAAAACACTTTTAACGGATACTAGCGCGGTTTTATTGAAAGTACTTGGCTTCAGTCCCCCCGTGACCACGGCAGCTGCAAAGGTGCCGAAACGTCGGGAAAATCAAAAATCAAACCAAATACCAACTAATTACCAAAGTACTTTCAATAAAACCGCGCTAGTATCCGTTAAAAGTGTTTTATTTCATGTCTAGTGAGCGCGTAAGCTTGAGAAGTGAGTTATAAAGTAGTTTAAAGCTCATCACAACACCGACAGAAACAGAGTTAGCATATTGTCTTCCAAATTCACTTCAGAAAGTGAAACATGAAATGCGTTTCCTTTATTTTATTATCATAATGCTGTTTCTGTCAAATGGCAAGAAGAAAAAGATTTGCAACGGGCAACTTCATCCAGATTTATTTGTTGCCAAGTGCGTCTCAAACTTTCTGTATTAAGTTAACACTCAGAACCCTAACTTTTAGATTCACTCAACGATGCTTAATTGCAGCGTTGATTTGATTACATTATAGCATTTCTCTTGTTTGCCGGACTAAGAGGAGGTCATTCAACCTTTGAACACATTAACATAATTGAAATTTCAATGAAAGTTTCCTTTTTCATTTCGCTTTTTTATAATTGCTTTTTTATAATTGCTTTTTTATAAGTTTAAGAGTGTTCCGAAATCTTAAATGATGTTATGTAGCTGTTAAAATAGCTACAGCGGGGATGTAACGAGCATAATGATATTAACGCTACAATTAATTAACACAAATACATATTTCGTTTCGGACCTTGCGGTGTTTTCTCTGTGTTTATGCTGGCTGAGCTTGTTTGTAGTCTCTGCGTTCACGAAATTTTGTTGATCTTGTTAATTAATCGTTTTGTATGCAGACAAGCTCTGGGATATTCTTGAGAGGGCCTTTATTTTTTAAATAAACGCAATCTCAACTGCTTCGTGTCTGAAAGATGATTTGTCGTTTTCAAACATAGTCGCCAGCATTTTTAGAATTCTTTGTTTTGAACCCGGACTTAGTGATGTAGAGTACTTGCAATTAATTTCGAAGAGTGAATCTACTTAACCTTAAAATATAATATGATTTACAGTTTCTGCTCATTAACACTCAAGAGATTGATACTACATTTTGTTGATAGATGAATTTTCCTATTGAAACGTTCAATAATACAGATAAAAAAAAATACAAAAATATGCGAAGTTAGGTTTTATTTCAATATCCATGAATACTCGTGGCAAACTTTATAGTGCAAATATTTTGTTTCGTAGTTGTGGTCAATTCTATTTATGTGCACACTCTGCCTTTGTGAAGCTTATTAAATTCCTGAATGTAAATGTACATGTAATGCAAAAAAAACGTTAGAACCGTTTTAAATAGATCTTTAAACCTCTATAGCAGACAGCAGTTCATCCCAGATATTTAAATGTGAAAAAAAAAACTAATAAATAAGTACTTACTATTTAATTTTTAACAATTTTATTATCACATAAACATCTTTATAAAGTTATAGTACTTAGTGCAAGTAATATTTAGTTAGTTCGGAGGTCGAGCTGTAAATGGATACCCACAATTGGAATCCATTCCTTGATTAATGGCAATCTTATCAGATTCCAACATTGCGCGGCCGGTCGGCATTGAATTTTAATGCTCTAATCGCGGAATCACTCTAAAATTTGGTATTCTATTAAAATAATAACTCAAACGTTTGTTTAAAATATTAGGGGTTTCAGTATAAAATTGCCGTTTTGTATAGAGAATTTTAAAGAATTTGCATTTTCCGTACTAACATTGTCTTAATTTATTATGAACATTAATGTTTTAAAACTTTTATGCACAAATGTTTAAACACTCAGGTAACTAATACTACATGCTTTAAGCGAAAATCGGCAAAGTTAAAACGATATAATTATGTGTTTATTTCTGCTAACGAAAAAAGGGGTCACTTTTAAGTTACTTTTAGGGTTCCGTACCCGAAGGGTAAAAACGGGACCCTATTACTAAGACTCCGCTGTCCGTCTGTCTGTCCGTCTATATGTCTGTCTGTAACCAGGCTGTATCTCATGAACCATGATAGCTAGACAGTTGAAATTTTCACAGATGATGTATTTCTGTTGCCGCTATAACAACTAAAAACGGAATAAAATAAATATTTGAGGGGGGCTCTCATACAACAAACGTGTTTTTTTTGCCGTTTTTTACGGAACCCTTCGTGCGCGAGTCCGACTCGCACTTGGCCGGTTTTTTTTTTAATTCAGGAAAGAAAATCAGAAGTATTTTTTTTGCTGGTAGTGAGCCGTCATGATCATAATTCGAAATAATAACTAATATTTGAAGCAGCCATATCATCATACAAGATATGAGAGCCTCTGAGCGTGAGAAAAAAATCGGCAATTTCATACTGTATCACCTACGAGTATTATATTATTATAGGTTTATATTATATCCAGAACTACTTATTAGAAGACGAAGATTAGACTAAGTTAACTTTAATATCATTTTACATAACTGTAGAGAATGGTAAAAAGTGTCTAATTCAGCAAAGGAGCTCGTTAGACATTTGTCTTATAAGTAATTATGTGAATTTCCATTAAACATTCTGCTACATGTAAACCATGCGTAAACACCAACCTTCCCCATCGCTTTCATTGAAAGGAAACTAGTAGGAAATTTATTTGCTGATTAATGGCAATCTTATCAGATTCCAACAGTACATTAACCGGTCGATCGGCGGCCGTTTAATCGACGGCCTCGCAAAGGTGCAAATTAATTACTGATACTCAGGCACTATGGCACATTGAACTTTGCCAAATTGATCTTTGCCCGCGTTTGTTTTGATGATTTATCGTCCTTTCAACCGCTCGGTGAAAAGTATTTAAGTATTTTTGAATTATATTTTGTTCTTTTACTTTGTTAAAAATACGAAAACATGATTTTTTATAATTTGAGTCGTTATGCCTTTACGTATCGGACGATCCACTCATTGGCAGTATCAACTTTTCAGAACTGTTATTTTTTATACCATTTGTTTCCTTGTTCAGAGTTAGCAACTAGTCTTCATAAAGATATATTTTTATTCCCGATGTAAAATTGTATATTATTGTCGATTAAATTTGAAAAGTACGTTATCATCCCACTAATATTATAAATGTGAAAGTTCGGATGTTTGTTACTCAATCACGCAGAAACGGCTAAACGGTGGCACACAAACAGCTTGGTTTAAAAAACAGGATACTTTTTATCCCGATCAAAGTAGGAAAACTTTAACAACAAATACTTAGATTTAAAAAAGTCCACGCGGACGAAGTCGCGGACGGAAGCTAGTAAATCATAATTGTTTGAAAATTTATATCACCTGACCGCGTTACAGATAATAAATGGTATTGTTTTCGAATATATAGCAATGGAGTGCGAGTAGACAACGAAATACAATAATTCATAGCGATTTTATCTTAATTTATTTATTGGATTGTTCGTGCGTAAGCGGCCAATATATTTCGATATCTGTTTAAATTTGAAGAAGGAATAAAGTCCCACCTGTAGCGGTTTTGTATTTGTTATGATTGGATTATTTGTTTTATTAATAGGAATAATTGAAACTTGGTCCCTTTATTACAGTCCATTTGGTTTATCCAAAAGGTTGTGAGTTTGTTTAAGTTGGAACAGATTATTCAGCTGCCTGGTCGCTAGGGGGAAGCTATTTTAGATCAACGGTCTATAAGTTTACGGTCGTATAAACATTGAATTATCTATTGCGAAATTTAACTCCTCGTAGATCTTCAAATAAACGCCGTGGAGCGTTGTTTTTACCCTTCTTAATTGCGTTTACAGTTACTTAACAGAGTATCGTAATAATAAATCAACGCTTATTCTTTGCATAGATTTCACTCACAAAGTTACTCTACAAAGTTACGTTAGTTACGTTCTCCTAAAATGTTCATGGCAAACTATCTCTTGATCATAGTTTAGGCAATCCAGATAATTTATTTGTCAAACGGAATATAGTAGGAGTACCTATGCCTGATTCATTATTAAAAACTACTTACTTCAGAAAATAAGTTTCTAGTTTAAGCACACTAGAGGCTGAACCAGTTACTATAATACATTCCATATACCTACTTATTTGAAGGTCAAAAGCGGTAAAGTATGCAGTTATCATCAGAGGAAAAAAACTGGTATAATTTATTGCGGTAATAAACAGCGGAAAAGTTATGATTGAAGTAAGCCCTTCACTGCTGGTATAATAATAAAAGAATTAAAAATACATACTTTGTTCTTATGCGCTTTATATTAATAAACCAGGCTTCCCATTGTATTAATATGTTTACTAAAGTCTATAAAAAGCAATATTTGAATACCTTCTTCCCTATACCCTCATTAAAATCAAAATCCAATCAATTACTCCAGGGTTTTAAAAACAAGGAAAGGCCTCGTAATCTGTATACAATGGAAAAGGAAATTAAAAAAGCCTTTATATCCAATTAAAAAATAAGCCATTCCTAAAGAAATGTTTTCATATCAGAATTAACGCTAGCATCCTGAGCGTCGCTTAGGCGGGCTGCGTAGGGCGGGCAAGCGTCAGTTGAAAGTGGGCCGCATGTCGGCCGCCCGCCTCGCGTCTACTCCGCGATTGCCTCCCGCGGTATTGTGTGCAAGGAATGGCCTGTGATGTGCTGAATACATGTGAACCAGTGAAGTGATAATCACCTTGACATTCCGCGCCATGCGGTGAAACGCCGCGAGTATGGTCGACCCCCTGAAAATCTTCTGGGTTCTCACAAATAGCACTTATTTAGGTAACTAAAAAGTTTCACTTCAAAGAGTGCGCTAATTTACTTTGGCGTGTTTCGGGTCGAGGTATGATAGGATTTTGGCTGAGGTAAATTCTTCAGAGTTCAAAGAAACTGATGACTTTGCCAGATGCCTTTTGTTTAAATTATTTTAATACTTTAAGTCGCTACAATGTTGGTTAAATATTGTTTAAAAAGCACAACAATTTTTATATTACACTTCTAAAAAAATATTTTACTATCTGTCAAAGTTATTAAGAATTTGAATAGAATCCCCTACTTATATAACTCGTCTTAAGACTTTGTTAGCTTTGCGAAAATTAAAGCAAACTGATGCGTATTACGTTCAAAGGCTTGTTAGGATAAGTGGGATGTATTCTCGAACATAGCGTATAATCATTTAATTACGCTTATCTGTTTTAGGGGGAGACTTTTACGGCCTAGTCGTCGTTGTTTGTTTTTGATAAAGAATTCCAAACAACAGGGGTGCGGATCGTTTACGAGTTCTTTATGTTCAGTCATTCGATTGGCAATGTTCCGCTAAGCTTATACTAAAATACTGAGAACTTTTTAAAGCTGATTGTGAATAGTAAATAGGACAAGGCTTTACCTAGAGGAATCTTGTTTAAAACTCACGCGAGACTGGAACATATCAAGCTGATTATGAAGTTTACTGTTTTGCTTAATAACTTTCGTGTAGGTTACTGCAGCAAAAAGATTCAAAAAATAATAGAGCAAGATTAGCCTTTTTGTAACGCAAAAATCTGAATTCATTTACAAAACTCACGCTAGTTATTTTCGCGAAAAATGATTTAAAAATTGTTTTCAACTCATATGATAATTTAAAAATTATATTATTTATATTATTATTCGTTAATGCATGCTCAGGCGCAAAGCTGGAACAAATAAAGCTATCCAGCACTAGATTAAACCACCCTCACGTACCTACACATTTTTAATGAAAAACTGACTTCAAAAACCTGTCTCTAAAAAGCAAGAAATAATATACAAATCATTAGATACGCATTATCATTGTTATAGTAAAAACAAGTCTATTGAAGTCGGGTGGGGCTGGAGTACAACTTCCTTTTTTTATTCTAAAAGCCCCACCCGACTTCAATAGTCGTGTTTTTATTAGAACAACTAGCTGTTGCCCGCGATTTCGTTCGCGTAGTGGTTATAAAACATAACTGTATTAGGTAGTGTAGGTATATTTTTAGGTAGAAAAATCGGCTCAGCCAAACGTGAGATAATCGCGGAGAAACATACATACATACGGGTCAAACTGAGAACCTCCTTTTTTGAAGTCGGTTAAAAGACTACACAAAAGGTATCCCTTTCCCAACAAAAAAAATCATTAATTCGGTTCATAAATAACAAAGTCGTCAAGGTAGTTGATGCAAAATCATAGTATTTTCAGGATTACTTGAAAACTACTGAACTGATTTGAAAAAAAAATTAAATGGGACCATCTCGCAAGAAAACTCAATCGAACAAAAAAAAGAATCAACAAAATTGGTCCATAAATGTCGAAGATATGCGCGAACAACGATAAAAAAAAATACAATCGAATTGAGAACCTCCTCCTTTTTTAAGTCGGTTAAAATAAACAGTCGAGCTGGTTTTGCAATACGTTAAAAATAGAATCTTATCGAAATCTACGTCTATCTTTTATTGTTACCTTACGAATGTTGAATTACTGAACAAAATAGCTTAAAGCTTTACAAACTTAAAATGAGTAATTTATTAGAGACGATCGTGAAGATGGAAATAATGTCGTCGACCAAGTGATTATCATAATCACGGGAACAGAAAAAAAGCATTTGCATTAATTTGTTTTTCCTGAAACAACATCAACTGGTATTTACGTGACGAAATTTTTATCAAGATTTGGTACAATTTATTCAATTTATAATGACACAAAATATCTTGTCCAATAACAAATATTGAAATTGTGACGAATTAATTTTGTTCCTCTTTTGATATTTTTTTTATCTTTCTTTGAAGTTTTGTGAAAAAGTATTCAATAACATCCAAATTTAAAGGTTTCGGCTGAATATGTTCCGGGCTAAAAATTAACTGAGTCTCAGTTTCATTTCTGGAAGGAACTTGATAGAGCTTTTGTAAATCGGCAGTTTTTATAAACATTTTAATTTATTTTATATCTAATACATAAAGGTTTTTTACTATAATCAAGCAAAAAATATTTTGTAATACTTTAGACAAAATATAAAATCGTAAATAAAGAAAATCGTGTAGGTATGTACAAATAAAGTTCACCTCATTATTACAAATAAAGTTCACCTCATTATAGTTACACATACAAAAATGTAATATAGACATACTAAATACGCTTTGTAGAAAAGTTATTGAGTTACTAACAAAGATCAAATTTGAGACCATAGCATGGACAGTTTATGTAAAGATAAGTAAGACGTTCTGAACATGTTTGAACTTTAATGAAGGTAGACTATTAGAGAAGTAAGGAATATACATATTATGTTATATTGGTTAAAGTAATAATGATTTTAGTAAGTAAGTACTTAAAATTTTAATTTAAGTAAACTGGTAAAGTGTTGGTAATTCACTATTCTTTAATAACACAAATATACACTTCGCTTCTGTTTTTAATGTTTCCTTTCTTTTATAAAAAAATATTTGCAAATATTTTTGCAACGTATTCAAGGAAAAATATTTATTTTTATTAATGCTTGAAACTATCAAAGGCCTAAATTATAGTATTAACTTTTTTATGACTGTGGCAGTTGATAGATCTTAAAAACATCACTGTTCTGGAATGCTAATAATTGTAGAATAGCTACCTTCCTCATTATTATAAACAGAACCGACAAACTGAATTGCAATTATTTAACAGCTTGGAACTTTGTAATAAATAAATCATTAAAATAATTACACTAATTATACAAAAATAAAAAAAATCATTTGATTAAGTAATGTGGTTTTCATTGTGAAAACTACATCGTTCATTATACCTTATTATTATGATTTACGATTGACGATTACGATTATACATAGATAATTACATAACGAATATTTCAAAAATATAATGTTGTCGGTTTTCTGAAACACGAGAGTTCTTGAACAGTTTCTGAAAAAAGCTTTTGAACATATTTACCAAATACTTTCTAAGTCTATTCAAAGTGCTACACAATGTGACACTGTTCAAAGTTAAGATTTGAATGAGACACAATGACCTTCACAAAACTCAATTACAAACATTCCAAGTTCCATCGTAGTTTCAATTTTTGGGTTAAAGCTTTAAGGCGAGAACGAAAGGCAAACTATATTAGTGGGCTAACTCAATTACTAAGATTCAAAGTTTGGTCGACCCAGTGTAAAACAAAGAAAGGATCTTCAGATAATTAAGTCTGATGTGTCTACAACCTGGAGACTTCTTTCTACCTTAATCAACTGCAGTGATTTAACCTTCAAAGTATTAAAAAAGCTAATGTTATCTCATTATTTTGTTTTACTAAAAGGAGTTCGTCGTTCTAACAAAGGTAGTTAGTCATTAAGGCCATTGTTGGCGTACACTCTGCGTCCATCCGCGTTCGGGACTCATTACTACGAAATTTATTGGCCCCGAATAGCCGACCTTCCACTCCCAGCTTCTACATAATAAGGAAAAACACTCCAGATTTATCAAGGAAATTATCAATATCGCAGTTCGAGTTTAATTTGAGTATCTCAAAAACAATGTTTTAAATATTCCTACAGCTTTTGTATGTAATTGTAAACAGAGATTTGCAAATAACTAGTCTGTGCCGTGACAAGTGTTTTGGGGACTGACAGTTTCATTAAAAGTTAATTGTTGCTTTTATAAAATTTTATTTAAAATTGGTAGATTTAAGTATGCTGTAGTTGAGATCACGTGCTCCAGACGTGTTGAAGTCATTATAAATCTTGGTTGTGCGGGCGATAAAAATGGACTGTATTGATTTTGGAGCGGAGAAAGCTACTGAAAATATACGCGAAAGTCGACAAAACAGTGGAAATTTGGAAAGGGCACAATACCTTGACCGCCTCGTTGGGTGCGAGATGCTTGAGGTTGCCGGGGACGTCCCTGGTCCTGGCTGCAGCAGGTTCCTTGAGTTCCACTTTCACTGAATAGTTCACACACACGGTTTTGCGTGTTTAGGCCACTAAATCCAAAATTAATGCGAAAAATCGGTGCGAGCGCGCGAGCGGCCAAGCGGGTCCATTTCGTCTTCTATATCAATGTGTTGGCAGCATTGCATTGCGGTGCAACTTTGTACCGCTAGATGGCGGTGACAGTTGTCTCGCTCTTTCATACGCGAGCCAAGATATGTGCGATGGAGAAAGGAAATGGAAGTTTGGACGGGAGAGTCGACAACTATTTAATTAAATAAATTTAAATCGGCGAATGCAAATAAAAACATGCAAATAAAAACGCGGCACATTTAAATCTATGGGCCATTATTTTATTAAGGGACCAATTTGGACTACGTTCGCAGCATTTTTTTTGGAAAAAATATGTAAGCATTTTGTACCGTTTAATGTCTATTCATGTTCACTATTATCTATAGTAAACATTTAAGACATTTGCAGCGATGTTTTCTTGCCAAGTCTTATATTTATTGACGTTTGTTCAAGAAATGATGAGGCAAAATAACAACTGCGTTACTTTCTTACAAAATTAAGTTTTATTGTTTGGAACCTTTATTTCAGTTCGGAAACATATCACATATATACTAACGACAGTATAGGATAATCTTATAAAGTTAAATCACAAATAGTCTCAGTCTAATGATTTCTTTTGTAATTAAGTTTGCCACTGTGTTACCAAACATTAAACTAAAATGAAAGACATTTCGAATATAGGAATAAATATTAATTATTTTATGCTGATGTCATAAGGAATAGCTACAAACAAGTTAAATAATGAAGTAATCTTTAAATTTAAAGTTCTTATTCAATATTAATTAGCTTTATGTCACTAAATGCTTTCAGAAAAAGAGGGACAAAAAGTAACACAGTGGTAAAACAAGTAACACCGTAGTATCTAAATCACAGCATTTTGTACTTTCTTCAAGTTTAAACTAATAAAAACATAAGAAACATTCGTAGTATTCAAAATCAATCAAAAATTAACAAAACTCTTCTTAAACACGTAAAAAAATCTTTGAAACATCAACTTTTTAATAGACATATATTTCAAAAATGTTTATTATCATTTTTCAAAAATGTTTAATGGCGCATTAAATTCGTAGTACACTCGTTTTCTTTCTTAATTTTTTTCTTAATTATTTTGGGCTTCGGAACTATCTCCAAAAATACTTTCATACGGTTCGTAAGAAACATCTTTCTCTAACTTTGAACCCTTTCCCAGAATCATCGGCTGATTTAAAAAACATAATTTTAATCTTTCCTTCCTCATCGACATCACTTTGAGCGACGCCAATGTAAGTGTAAGATTTATCTTTTTCAGAGCTAACTTTCACTATGACGTAAACGCCAAAGGAAATTTTCGATGGATGTACATTTTTTCAGCCGATGTTAAAGCCATTTCGCTCGAAGTTGTTATTCTATAACAAAACAATAGTTAAAAGTAATATTTCTGCCATAAAATGTGTGATTAATGTGTGAAATGTGTACGGAATACCACTGTGTTACTAAAATTTCAACTGCGTTACTACTGGTAGTAACGCAGTGTAGTCGTAACGCAGTTGTAAAACTTAAACGTATTCAAACTTGGTACTTAAATGGATACATATTCTAAATAAATTATGATGCAACCACAATATTGACTAATTATTACATATTTTGCATTAAATAACATTAATAATATCTAGAAAACTCACCGTCCGTCGCCGGTAACTCAGTGGTCTCACAATAAACACACGCACCCGAACGGTGATTCTTTCGAGCGACTGGCTTGGTCAGTTGCACCGCCTCGCCACCCTCCCGAGCGCCAATATCAATTCATGACCGATCAAAGGATATTAGGAGAAAAGATGTCTAAAAAACTTTATTTAAGGCTCACTTTCCTATGGTAACACTGAGTACGCGACATTTTGCTTTGCAACGGAGACACGGCGAGAAATATTTTATTATTATTAAACTGTTGTGGTAAAATCATACCTATTGGCGTTCTAGTAAAGTTCATACAATTACGTATTACTAAAAACTTTCAAAAATATTGACGTCGTGAACATTTTTAAAGCAATTTAAGTTTATGTCAAGTGACTCGCACAGAAGGACAGCCAATTTTAATAGGAAAAACAACTGCGTTGCTTAAAAAGACAACTGAGTTACCGTAATTTGCATAGAAATATAATATTTTACATTAATTCATATGCTTTTCTGGTACAGGTATTTCAATCAGTAGCTACCAATAGCTGTTTTATTTTTGTATTAACCTATTTTTTTAGATAAAGTCGCTTTTGTTCGAAGTGGACCGATTTTTGTACCCTAAATAAAATAATAGCCCCTATACCGGCGCAACCACCAAAGTGGCTAGCGGCGGGCGTATTGAACGACCACTCAATGCGGTTTTCAGCTAATACGTGGGCGAATTCCGTGTTAAAATGTTTCGACCGTAGAAAATTATGTAGTTCAGAGAGGCTACGACGAGCTCCGACGTAATTCGTACCGTTGTCCGAATACATTCGAGATACGGAACCCCGACGCGACAAAAATCTTTTAAATGCAGCCATGAAGCATGGCGTGCTCAAATCACTAGCTAATTCAATATGAACGGCGCGAGTCGTCATACAAATGAAAAGACAGACATAAGCTTTCGTGGAGCGTATACCACGACCGCGATAAGCTGTTACCCTGAGGGGGCCCCCGTAATCAGAGCCTGTGTGTACGAATGCTTTAGCAGCCTGAACAACGCGACAAGAACGATGGTCGGCCATTTCGGGCGCGATTGACTTCGGGCGAAGTTTGAAACACGGAATACATCTATGAACTATCGAACGAATCAAATTGCGTGCGGAAAGAATCCAGTATTTCTGGCGCAAAATCGACATTAATAAATCTGGACCAGCGTGACAATTCACCTTATGGTGATATTCGACTAAAAGATCAACGATATGATCTTTGCGCGGGAGAACTATAGGATGCATTTGATCATAGTTTAATTTGGACTGGCTCAAGCGACCACCAACTCGAATGAGGCCATCCTTCAAAAATGGTTTCAAATGTTGAAAAGCGCGACTACAAGGTTTATTAATTTCTAAATTTCTAATTTCAGACGAAAAATAAAATCGATGAAGTTCACGAAGTACAATTAACTCGGCCTTGTTCAAGTCAGAGGCGGTAACGTACTCGCGACGCGGAAGGATTTTCAAAAATCGACAAATAAAAACAACACTACGCAAAAGAATCGACCACGAGGATACACGACTAGCCAACGCTAAGATAGTCGATCTTTCGGCGGGCGGTGCGGTAGCAACTAAAGAGGTTTTCTTTTCCTCTGGTGGTGTGGACACAGTGGTGGGGTTGAAAGGACTTACAGGCCATTCATCAGGTGGGGTTCGGCACCAGGAGGAGCCATGAAACCACAACGGATGATTCAAAATTTGTGCAGGTGTTAACCCACGAGACAAACAATCGGCAGGGTTGTCCGTACCTGAGACATGATAAAAGTTTTGCGGCGCCAATTCCGACTGAATTTTTGCCACCCTATTTGCGACAAATGTATCCCAACGATGGGGCGAAGAATGTGTCCAACACAAAGCTACGGTCGAGTCCGAGAATGCGAAAATTCTATCTATATTTATGCGGTTGCGACAACTATTAATAATTGAACTAACGAGCTGGGCTAGAAGTAATATAGCGCACAGCTCGAGACGAGCGAGAGAAACTACTTTACTAGGGGCTACTTTAGATTTAGCGCTGATGAGGTGGAGCGAAATGTCATCACCATTACGAACGTGGAAGTACACAACACCCCCGTACGCTTTCTCGCTAGCGTCTGCGAAACCTAAAATTGTTACAATACTATCATTTGAGATGCCAACATGGCGCGGTATTCTAATTTGCTCGAGCACCGGAAGCTCGGCTCTAAAGCGGTCCCACAATTTAACAATGTGGTCAGGAGGAGTGTCGTCCCAGTCACAGTTGGACAGCCAAAGTTCCTTTATAAGAAGCTTTGCATACAAGACGACAGGTGCTACAAATCCCATAACATCCCATATGCGTGCGATACACGACAATATGGTGCGCTTAGTACAGGTTGACGGTGTGGGGCAAACTTTCAAACTAAACATGTCGGACGAAGGTGACCAACACAAACCGAGAACCTTATGCGTATCATTACCATCAAACTCCTTGACGGTTGACAAGCGATGCGTCGGTGGAATCGAATCCAAGACCGATTGCGAATTACTATTCCATTTTACGAGATCAAAATTACCAGCCTTCATGAGATCAATAACTTCAGCCGCAGTTGCGACAGCTTGATCTTCACTCTGCACAGAATAAATATAGTCGTCCATATACAGACCGGTTTCTACAGTCTCCTTAGCCTTTGGGTATTTGTCCCCCTCATCGGCGGCGAGCTGCTTGACAGTGCGAAGAGCGTGGAAGGGACTGGATTTAAGTCCAAAACAAACGCGATTAAATTCGTAAACCTGTAAAGGTTCCTGCGGCGAAAATCTATACAAAATGCGTTGGAATCGGCGATCCGATTCGCGAACACCAATACAAAGAAACATTTGTCTAATGTCGGCTGAAAGCGCGACAGCGAATAAGCGAAAGTTAACTATAATTTCAAACAAATTACCTTGGAGATTTTGACCACTATGTAAAATATCATTTACCGAAACATTCGAACTAGTTTTGGCGCTGCCGTCTAAAACAACGCGCAACTTGGTGGTTAGTTTATCCTCCCGGATAACTCCATGGTGCGGTATGATATACGAAGGAGCATGCTTCGTCTCTTCAGCTTCGGGAGGCGCGGGTCTAATAAAGCCTTTATCCAAATATTCGATTATTACGTTATCGTAAGCCTCCTTCAACTTTGGAGATGCTTGCATTTTTCGTTCTAAACAGAAGAAGCGTTTTTCGGCTGACTGATAAGAATCTCCAAGCGAATTAACATCATCCTTAAAGGGGAGTGCGACAATATAACGACCATCGCTATCGCGAGTAGTCGTGCGACTATAAAACTCTTCACAAAGTTTATCATCAGGGCTGACAACAGGAGGTACGTTCACCTCTTCCATCTCCCAGAATTTACGGACGGTGGAGTCCAGCGGCTCGACGGCGCAACAATATGACACTGTCGAGTTACAATCTAAACAAGCGGGTGCGGAACCAACAATAACAAAACCAAGAACCGTCTCTAAGGCGAGAGGCGCGGGGTGCGACGAGTGACCTTGAACCTTACGCTGCAACAGGAGGTGCGGGAAAATCGAAGCGCCAACTAACAAATCAATATCTCCTGGAACGGCGTAAGTATCATCGGCCAAAGGCAAATCTCTAAAATTAGTCAATAATGCGGTATTGACTGCGACAGTCGGTAAAAGTTCGGTTACTTTATCGACAACTAGCGAATCCATCGAAAAACTAAGGTTATAATCAAAACGCGAGTGAAATTTAATTCCTACAGAACCTTGAACGGCTTTAGTGGAACCCCCAATACCTTTCACAACATTACAGGCAGGGCGGTTATTTATATGCAAACCAAGACGACTACAACAATTATTACTAATAAAATTACTTTGAGAAGCACTATCTAAAAGTGCGCGTACACTATGTCCCCTACCATGTGAATCGTATACAATCACCCGAGCGGTTGCGAGAAGTACCGTAGTAGGGCTTGTGCGCAAACTCGATAACGAGCACAAAGCAACATCGTTCGGCTGCGGGCGCGCGGCAGTGGCGCCGCGGTCGCTAGGAGCGGGCGGGGACGAAAACACGCGAGAGCGCTCCGAGTCGCCGCTCCAAGGCGCGGGCGGCTGTGACGTCACAGCGAGCGGACTACGGCTAGGCATGGCGTGGTCGGACACGGCAGGTTCATTACTAACTACAAGCGAATTATTTCCATTAACGCGCGAAGTACCAACTGTGTTTAAATTGGACGCGGCATTATTATTTTCAAAGTGTAATAATGAATGGTGTTTACCATTACACTTGCGACAAAAATGATTCGAATTACAAATTGAAACACGATGTTTCTCACTGAGACAATTGATACATAAATTATTAGCACGAACAAATCTATAGCGATCGCTAGGGGTGAGCTTATTGAACTCCGAACATTTATAAAGTTGTTCGTGATGACCCTGACACAAAGAACACTTTTTCGAATGCGCCGCTTGCGAAGTTGCGGGTTCGAAATTAACAAAAGAATGCGTGGATTTCGTGGCGTGCGGAGAGTGCGTCGGTGGCCTATTGTTACGATTATTCGGACTAATTTTCGTAACTCCGTGGTTTAACGAAGTTCGTTGCAAAATTCTAATATGTTGACGAACGAAAGTTTCTAAATCGTCGAACTTAGGTATTTGATAGCCACGTCTATCCATTTCAAATAAGCGAACGGTTTCGGAATCTAATTTCTTTAACCCAATATACAAAAATAAAAAGTCACAGAGGTCATCGACCTTGAGATTCTTAAGGGCGCGAACAGCTGATGCAAAAGTATCTAAGAATTTTTCTAAGTCGTGTTCATTGCACGAAGAACTATTTTTCAAATTAAATATTTGATCTAAATAAGCGGTTGTTACTAAACGTTTATCTTCGTATTTGACCTTCAATGTATTCAAAATTAAACTATAATTTTCGGCGCAAAGCGTTATCCCGGCGCAAATGGTTTTTGCTTTCCCGGTAAGCTTACTGACTAAATAATGCAATTTTTCGTGATCCGATAACGAATTATTATTATGGATCGTGTTTTCAAAACTAGCGAAAAACAAAGGCCAATTTTTTATATCGCCATCAAATTCTGGTATTTGAATGGGCGGTAATTTAGGTCGGTCCCGTTTTAACAACTCGAAACCGGCTAACCCGGGTTTCGACTCGGTAACTACTACGGGCGCTTGCAATGACTTGGCGACACGTTTTATTCGACAAAATAAATCTTCGAATGACGACATGGCGTCGTAATTTACTAAGAAATTGGCATTCAATTCTAATTCAACGGAGTTTATTTTATCGAGAATATTTTCGAAATCTAAGCGCAAAGTATCTACGGTTTCTAGCGAAGATAAAAACAAATCTTTTATTGATTCATCGGCGGTCTGCGATGAATAATCACAAATCAATTGCATACGCCTAAAAAGGCTATCCTTTTTAGCATGTAATATTTTTAACTGTGTCTCCGGAGTCATTTTCGGAGGCATTGCTACAACAACAAACTAACTAAAACTGCTAAACTAACGAACGATCAAATTGAAAGCGGTGAAGATCAGCGACGCGAGCGAGCGTAGGTACTTAGTGCGAGCGTAACTAGTAGGTACCTACCCGCGCACAAAATATATTACTATGCGGTACAGTCGAAACTACGAACTATTATGCGAAATAAAGTATTTAAATGCGTTCATTCCCTATGGAATGAAAAACTACTATGCGTTTATTCTTTATGGAATAAAAACTAATGCGATTTTATGATGAACTATTGCGAAATTTGCGAACTATGGCGAACTATACGTAGGTAGGTACTACGTACTAACGACTATATAATGGATCAAATCCGGATCGTATGGACCAGAAAATGGTTGTGCGGGCGATAAAAATGGACTGTATTGATTTTGGAGCGGAGAAAGCTACTGAAAATATACGCGAAAGTCGACAAAACAGTGGAAATTTGGAAAGGGCACAATACCTTGACCGCCTCGTTGGGTGCGAGATGCTTGAGGTTGCCGGGGACGTCCCTGGTCCTGGCTGCAGCAGGTTCCTTGAGTTCCACTTTCACTGAATAGTTCACACACACGGTTTTGCGTGTTTAGGCCACTAAATCCAAAATTAATGCGAAAAATCGGTGCGAGCGCGCGAGCGGCCAAGCGGGTCCATTTCGTCTTCTATATCAATGTGTTGGCAGCATTGCATTGCGGTGCAACTTTGTACCGCTAGATGGCTGTGACAGTTGTCTCGCTCTTTCATACGCGAGCCAAGATATGTGCGATGGAGAAAGGAAATGGAAGTTTGGACGGGAGAGTCGACAACTATTTAATTAAATAAATTTAAATCGGCGATGCAACATGCAAATAAAAACGCGGCACATTTAAATCTATACCGGCGCAACCAAATCTCTTAAATTGCACAAAAATTTCAAGTGTAATAGTAGTTCTATCAAGTACTTATGTTTTAGAATTTCGTATAGCGAAGTCGGGCAGAACTCGAGATAACTCGGAACTTTTCGACGTGTTAGATACTACGCATACTTGTTGCCGTCAGAACTTTATAAATGTGGGCTTTGATATAAAGAAAACTCGCACTACATTTAGATATCAAGTTAATGGTAGTGAAATTTAAATGTAACTTGTTGAATTATCGTTTTAGTTAGTGACATTTGTTACGGAAATAGTTTCCAGTTGTGCAAATACCTAGAACTAGGTGACGGTTCATTGTGAGGAAACCAATATCTCTTTAGCTCTACTCACGTTTGAGAGCAATATCTTGGTAACCGCCATTGCAATTTAATCGACCTTGCGATTTGCATGACAAGACACTGAAAGAGACATTGAAACCATCCGTAACGATTAATCTTGTTTTATCAAGTCTAGAAATATAAACGCTAAGAAATTGTTGCAAAAACAAGAATATATGTATGTATAAACCTTATCAGCATCATCATATTTAATTTCAATTGGCTAAACTGAGAAAATGTAGGCTGCAGTATGAAGAAAGTGAGCGCAGCCGCGATCGTTCGCTACATCGATATAAAATCGCTCACGAAGGTGAATATCAACTATTTATTTCCACATCAAAGTTCGGATTGTTGTACGACGTAGTTCGTCGACAACTCAATCCGATATACCGGTATTCGGAAATGTAATCGAGTCGAAGCTAACACAATCGGCCAATCGGACCCACTTACAGTAATACGGTCATTCGGTTTGACCACTGCCGCGAAACGCTAACGAGAGGGTTTGAAAAGTGCGTCGACGGTTTCGCTCATCAACAAACGATGCTTCGAATAAACGAATGGAATATAATTATTGCTTTGCGAGCTACTATGATATACGTCCATAATTTGTGATTGAAATGTAATAATGTTGAATTGACGCAATGAAAAAACAGTCGTTAACGGCGTAAAAATTCTGGTAAGTCTCGAATCAAATTTTAAACGAGTCGTTGGTTAGATTATGTAGGTCTTGAAAGTATATATCTTTTACTTAATATAATTGAAAAAATACTAGAAAAAATTGACTCACCCGTAGCAGCTCAGACGGGACTCGATACATATTTATTAGTTGTTTAAGATGTTATCGTGTGTTTTTTGTAAATTATGTTAATAGTTAGTACAATAAATTCCTGAAACTCACAAACGTGAGGGTCTGATTGCTGGAAACCAGCACCAGCAGGATTTTTTTCATTATTTTTCTCATGTCTTTTTAACACTAAGGAAGCCGCTTAAGAACACTTTAACAGTAATTTTAAAGAATTAATTCTCTCGGGTGTAAAGGGATATAAAAATAACATTGTGAATACTAATTCTAAACATTAAATATATTTCTTTTTATTTAATCAGTTAATAAAAGGTATACTGATCGACGAAGAATACGTATTCCGGCTTATGATGGTAGTGGTTTTTCGTGTCAAGGATCTTTACCTCCTTAAAGGTACCCGCCGTCTTATCATATTTTATCCGTATGATTTCTTGAGAACCTTTTTAAATAAACATGACGATATCCTGGATAACTGATAAAATAAAATAAAACTGTATGAGGTCGGATGATGGTCGTGAATGCGATGCGAATATGTCTTGCTTACTTATAGAATGGAACATATGTGCACGCTTTCTTCAGAGTAGCAGACGAAAGCCGAAATTAGTTTTCTTACAGTAGTGAGGAAAATACGCCATTGGGGATATTATGTTACCTGAATTCGTAAGTAATATCGTTCTGAGTACGTAAAATATTTTCAATAGCTCTTTGCGATGTCTATAAGTAATCGATTTTCCGGTTCAGTGAAAGATTTGTAAATTTGTGTACTGTCACGTTTTTCATAGTGCATTCGTTCGTTTCCAATCGATGCTCATTAACTTGGATATTACCTCATATGAAACTAAAAAAAAATATTTTTCTGGGTTACTGAAATTAGAATAAAGAATTAAAATGACAAAATAATAACTTACCCAAGATTCTTGGCGCAGTTTCAAAAGCAATTTTATTAATGATGCCTAATGTGTGGTGCACGCACATTTAGTAAAATTATTTTAAGCATTTATTAATCTACACATCAAACATTTTAATTGTAAGCCAGTGGCCTTGCGCGATAAACTGTCATTGCTACATTGAATAGAAAGATGGATTGATCACCCCGTAAATCCATTTTCGTGGATAAAACTTTCTTATATGCTGCCTTCATCAAAAGATTATAATTTAAGGTGACGTATATTTTTATATTATTTTGTATTTACAGATCTTTCATTAAATTTTCACTAGGGGAAGTATTAGATGTTGCGCGATTGCTTTGAAGGCTTATGGGGTATTTACATAGGTGACTAAAGCCTGCTAAACTTTCGCCACACGTCGAAAATCGATAGGTGACTGCATAAAATTATCTTATCCGGTGTCCAAAACTGGAACTACGTTATTAGATATTGTTACGTAGGTTACGTCATCAACTACATAAAAGACAGCGACGCCATCACCTGCGATTCAATTTTACAAGCGACTTGCTAGGTGAAGGTCGACCGGCACAGGTGACTAAAATAGGCCCATATAAATAGCCTATTATGCAGCCATTGTCGAGGATTTAGGATTATCCTAGTATCGCCTACCTAATGTCACTGTTTTCAGCAAGGATCTATGAAACAACGTTAAAACAAAAGGGAAAAAGTACTTACTGGGAGCTGACTGTCGATTATGGAATTTTGATTTTTCAACACGGAGGCGCGCGCACACGTTGTAGTTCAGCCAGGAGGTGTATGTAAATTGCTGCATTAATATTTTCGAGTAGCCAATACATATGATTTGAGTGACGTTTCGCAATTATTTTGAAAGTATGCGGCACTAAATATAGAGTAGGTAGGTACGTTGTATCAGCATTATGCAAGTGTGTCAAGAGCTCTTTCGCTCAATTCTCGCCACAGTTTTTTGTAATCCAGTTATACAGTTGCCGCCAAAACGGGTACACTCTATATTCAAAGCCTGAGTTTTCAGATTAGTCCAATTACACAAAAAACATGTGCCTACAAAATCTCAAAATACGTAACAGATCCAATGAATATTGAATCAGATGCAATACAAAAAAGTACAAATATCTTTTATAGTCAGCTGCTTTGTGGCTTTGACACAATAGTCGGGTGTTTTAATATTTTAAAGTTACTGCGAATAATGTCAGACCGTAACAGTTGTTGAATTTCATTGTGCTCTCGCTTCTGGGGCCAGACCGCGATGACCATTCAGATATTGAAGAGGGTTTGCGGACTACAGTCTACAGTGTTCGAAGTGTTCGAATGGTTTCAAACTATTTTCTGTAGCACCCCAAACCTTGTGCAAATACTACCCTTTTGGAACAATTTAAATTTCCTTGAGGTGGATACGTGGTATAAATCCATATGCTGGATCATTGTATAATTGGATTAAACAGTTTAGCCGTCCCACAACGCCTACTTAGTTTCGAACTATTCCACAGCCACGTCTTTCGGGACTGAATGTCGAGGCTTAGTTAGTTTTGCTTACATTATAATGCGATATGCGGCGGACTAAAATGAATTCAAATTTGTATTGCATGATATAATCCTACTAATATTATAAATGTGAAAGTTTTACTTTGAAAATGAAGGACTTTCCAGATAAAATATATCATCCCCCTTTTCACCAAAAACTTTTTCAAACGGAATTTTTATAAACGCTGACACACGTATATATTAATTTTTAATTGCCAGCCTAAATACAAAATTTGATGATCCTAACTTCAAAACTTTCATACAAACTTTCATCCCCTATTTTACCCCCTTAGGGGTGGAATTTCCAAAAAATCCTTTCTTAGTGAATGCCTACACTATATAAGGTATCTATGTGCAAAATTTCAAGTCTCTAGGTTCAGCGGTTTGAGCTGTGCGTTGATATCTCACTCAGTCAGTCAGGACTTGGAATTTTATTTATATAGATTTTAATTTAATTTTAAAATAATCTGCTCATACGATTAACATGTCAATAACAAAGGAACTAAGAGTTATTGATTAAAAATAAATTTTCAAAATCTTCTGTTATGATTATGATATGATGATGCTTTATGTTAAGAAATAAATTCGTTAATTTCCAACTCTTGTAAATTACCTTGTAGGTTTTCCTACCCGTAGGAACCCAATCTAATATATTTGATTGGGAAAACCAAAAATAAACATCAAAGTTTCAATAGTAACATCAGCCGAGCTATTTTACCAAAATTCTATAATATTTTCTCATATTCCCGCTCATCTGAATATTATTCGATTCTGTTCCGCGGGTATATCCTCGGAAGAAATTGTTTTTTCCTTCAAAATTGTATCGCATTGCTCTCTATTTGCCTTTTATTGGCATACCTTATTTCTCACGTATTCAAACGTTTATAGTGATGGATATACGTCTATATTTAAAAATACGCATATCAGAGAGATTATATGCTGCAGTTAGAATATGCGTAAAAGTTTTGATTCAAATAACTCTTTTCGAATTTAAGAAGAACTTTAGATATGCTTACAAGTTTAGCTTTAAAAGAGTCTTTTTTGAAGAGGTTTTATATTTAGAAGTTGCGTACAAGTTTTGTTTCAAAAGAGTTTTCTTTCACCAAATCGAGTATTGGAAATCTAAAGCGCTCGCTTTATCGCATTCCGTCGTTAAAGTGCGGGAATACAAGCCCTCGTAAATTTGTCTTGTTCCATCTACTTTTGTGTAAGAATCCGGTGCTGTTCTTCTGAGGCTATGCTCGCCTGGTAGCTTTGCATTTCGGTTCCACTGAGGCACCGTATTGTGAAAGCACTGAAAGATATTACTTGTAAAGCAATAAATCCGATGATACGAGGGTGGGTCAAAAAGTTCGCGGAATGGAGGGGAAAAATTAAGAAATTAAACACAAAATTATTTTTCCTTTTCAATATATTCTCCCTTAACTCTAATACATTTATCAGATCGGTGAATTAATTTATTAATACCCTCGAAAAAAAATGTTTTATCTTTGTCGTCAAAATAGGCCGAAATTGCGCTTTTCACCTCTTCATCGCTGGAAAATTTCTTCCCTCGAAGCTCTTTTTTCAATTTTGGAAACAGATAATAATCGCACGGGGCTAAATCTGGGCTATAGGGAGGATGTTGCAAGATTTCAAAGCCCACTCTTTGTACAGCAGCCACCGCAACTTGTGCCTTGTGTACGGGTGCATTGTCGTGCAAAAGGAGCACCCCTTTGGACAATTTTCCCCGCCTTTTCTCCCTCACAGCATCTCGCAGTCGTTCCAGCAGTGTAGCGTAGTAAGTTCCAGTTATGTTGACACCCTTTTCCTTATAGTCAATAAGAAGGATTCCCTCTGTATCCCAGAAAACAGTGGCCATGAGTTTTCCGGCCGACGAAGACACTTTGAATTTCTTCGGGGGTGGTGTGCCCTTTTTGTGCCACTGCATCGAGTCGTGTTTGGACTCAGGCTCATAATGATGAACCCAAGTTTCATCTCCAGTCACAATCCGGTCTAAAACTTCGTCCTTGTTTTCACCACAGAGAGCCAAAAACTCGCGACAACACTCAACTCGCCGCTGCTTTTGGTGTGGCGTGAGCATTCTCGGCACCCATCTTGCGCACACCTTTGACATGCCAAGATGATCGTGAAGGATGTTCAAAATGGTTGTAGCTGATACTCCGATCATTTTTGCAAGCTGCTTCTTCTTCAAACGGGCATCTTCCAATATAATTTTTTCAAGTTTTTCGACGTTTTCCACCGTGGTCGCCTCGACAGGGCGTCCAGGCCTGGGATCGTCTTCAATCGAATCCCTGCCTTGCTTGAAGAGGTTGTGCCACTTGTAAATCATGGTTTTACCAGGACAAGCATCCCCATAAACAGAAAACATCTCATTCCAAATGGTTTGAGGAGGTTTTCCTTGCTTGGTAAGGAACTTTATGACTGCACGAAATTCAATTTTTTCCATGTTTTAAATTTTCTTCCGGATTGACTTGTTGATTGACGTGTATCTCAGTGAATAATGACCTGTTTTTAATAAAAAATTATATTTATACCCTTAATGAGTGGCACAACTAGTGCAGGTAAAAAAAAGTGACCTTTTCCCCCTCCATACTCCCCATTCCGCGAACTTTTTGACCCACCCTCGTAAAAATGCATTTATGGAAGGAGTAACAAAATTACTCACTTTCACACGCGCAGCCTATACCACTGCGGCAGCAACGTTGTTTAGACAAAATATATAAACCAAGTACTTTTGTCTTTAAATATAAAGTATTTTTTTTCAATAGGCTTACTTTTTAAGATTTGGTTTATCACAGATAATATACTACTATATTATGTAAAGTCTAGCCCAAAGACTAAACTGAAAAAGAAAAAGAAAATAGCCTTATAAAAACGCAGGTTTTCGAAGTCCAAAATGTTTGTATCTCAGCCTCAAAATCTTTGTTGTCTGATCGGCAATGACCTGGGTCCATACTCTCTATATCCTCTGGGAAATCAGCACGCGATTTGCGAAATTCAGCTATCGCTTTTGTTATCTCCGAAAATGATTTTCTTCAGTCCCAAAGCCGCCGATATCCTTAAACCGATAAATATAATATTTCTGTTATTATTCAAAGAAGCAAAAAAACAAAGAGTTGGGATACGAATGTATAGTTTGTTTTCAAGTTTGTCGTTATAATAAATAAAGGTTGTCGTCGTTGAAAATAGATTTAGCAATTTTTGAATGAAACTGACAATGTAGATGACGGCAGTTTTGGATGACAGGGTGTCGCAGCACACCTCGTCATCAATCCAATTAAGGAATTTTACACTTGGCCATTAAAACTTTGCTGACCCGTTTCGGAAGTTGTAAAGCGTCGAATAACGCGCCACAGGACCTAAGAGGGGGCGGCACTGCCCACGGTTGACGTAAATCCAATTCCGAGCCAACGCTTGTCTTGAAAATTAGTGTAATATAACTGATTGTTTTTGCTGAATCACACTTAACCTTTTAGATCGTTATTAATAAGCAGCACTTAATATTGAATTATATTTGAATGGGTTTGGCTGTGAGTTTTTCAATATATTGTTTTCAAAATTCAGTTTAGCTGACGAAACATGAGTCTCTTCATAAATTGGAATACCTCCCAAAATACCATCTCTTTTGCCACTGTGAAGTTATAAATGCTATGACACAATACCTATATATATTAAAAGCTCGCGTTTCATTGTTCTCGAGACCATTACGATACACACCGTTTAACGCAAAATTGAAATGAACGTTTCAGCCGACAAAAAAGGAAAAATACGTCATACTTATAATGGAAGCGGAGCCAATATGTAATAAATGGTTTCATGTATTATTGCGCCGTCCACCGATTCCTGATTTCACTGAAACAAGTAAGCTAGTTTACCGAACGCAGGTGTATCAAGCCCATAAGTCCGTATCACTGAGGAGAAGAGAATTGTGCAGCTCGACATTAGGTTTTCAATCGCATTCTGTGAAAGAGAACAATCCCCATTTATCTTCGGCAAGTAGTTCAGGATATCTGATAAGACGATAGGAGTGGGGACGTTGGATTTTTACGAATTCCGAAGCGAAGCGCGAATACGTAGAACTTTCGCTCGGTTTATCGGGAGGCGGACACACGGTCGGTATCGTACGCTGTTGCGATATCCCCGTCACTGTTACTGTTAAAATATCACTAGATTACATACCGGAAGACATGATTAATGGAGGTTTCACAATTATGACGATGACATGTTATAAACCGATTGTCGGAAGTAAAATAAAAAGACATGTTATGAAGCATTTTTGGTAGAGACTGAAGTAATTTTAATAATACGTAGAAGAATCTGTGAATGCTTTTTATGATAACGAAAAAGGGAGGGTAAATGAGATTTTCTTTCTAAACATGTTCATAGATGGATCTCGATTTATTGAGACACAGCTTTAGGTTGTTTTTCACAAGATGTATTTATTTGTCTCTTTTTAGGTTCACTGAATATATCAAGAAGTTCAAAACAGCATCTTCGCATACTCGCTTATGATTATCTATACTTCTGAAAGTATTTTCCTTGATTAAATCTCAACCCAGAGCTAAATTTCCCCCGGGAACCGTAGTGTTGGAGCTAATGTCTGGTTGCCGCTAAAATCAACTTGCAAATCTGGCACCACTAGACAAGATGATAGGCCTATGTAATCTTGGACATACAATGAGTAGTCATTTATAGCTCAAAAACTTCGTCTAAATTATTACGTACGTTTCTGTCTTAGCTTTCTAGATTAATATCAAAAGTTACATATAGTTTTACAGATCACTAGATCAAATTAAAAAAAATAGATGAATAAACCTATCGTGGAAGTTGCAGTGGTAGATACTTGCCACAAAAGTTTTTCACGTAACCTTTAATGAAAATTCCAGTGATATTAATTTGCTACAATATCAACTAGTTACTTAAGAACAGATGACTCTTTACAGTAATGTTGCACATTGAAGTTTAATTCTTATTTAATTTTACACCTATTGAGAGAGGAATTTCAATACTATTTTAAGAATAGAGGCGTACTAAGACGTGAACAGGCTTGCGGGAAAAATAAAAATACCATACAAGATCCCTATTGTTCTTAAGATTGCGGGCTTTCACCAGCGTGGAGGCACGTAGCGCCACTCTGTGCACCTCTTGATAAAGAATTTCATTATCAGCAAGGTCGTATATGAATGCGTTGGGTCCCCGAATGTCCCGCTTGGCACGCTCCTGTATTTAAAAATGGAATTCGTCGCCTAGACCATTAAGCTTAATATTGATCAACGTATTAATTCCAATTAATTTAGTGAAAAATCTCGACACCTTTGAGAAATATTTCTAGAGGCAATATTCGAAATTGGATATTTTATAATTCCGAGAAACAATAGTTGCATTGTACCTATTCGTATTGTTTATTTTTTTATCCTAAGTGAATTTATTCCCAAAGTAATAAAACAGGTAGCTATAACGGATTATCTTGGACTACTGTTTTCTTGTTATATTTTTTATTGTAATATTGCGAGACATTTATTATTAATATTTGGACGATAATCTCTTACTTAAACATTCGTCAGCCCTTACATCAATTCATGAAAAAGGCCATCTATTCGTTGTTTATTCAGGACGGCTATATTATACGAGATGAAAGGTCCAACTCAATATGGAACTTTCACGTGGAACTTACAAGACATTATTTAGACTATTATTTATATTCTTTGAGGGTTGATTTTGTATCTGCGGCGTGCATGAAAAAGGGCTGCCAACTCCACTAATAATATAAAATTCTTACTATACTATTAATGGTTTTTCTACTATATTTATTTAAAAAAAAGTCGGCAAAACATTTTTCTGCAAATATAATATTCAAGGATGTGGCTTGTTTCCATATCAATGAAGAAAAAAAGATAGAAAAAAAATCTGTTTCATTTTTATTTTTTCATCACTATTAGCGCCAACGCTCACGGGCGCTTAATCGCCGAGCGATTTTTTGTAGCCCAGAATAGAACATATGGAGTTCAATACGTAAACGCCCACGAGCTACAAAAAGTAGCTCACACATAGCTCGGCGACTAATCGCCCACGAAATGACACTGACAAGAGTGACAAGCGGCTTTAACCCTAAAAGACACCACAATTTTTTTCGCTGGCTGACATAATTATTTTTGTAATGGTAGAGTTTGCAATAAAAAGTAAGAGAATTATTATTACATGATATGCTTACCAATTTATATAGTTTTTAATCCTGTTCCAAAAAAGGTAGGAACACACTACGAACCTAAGGTCGGTTATAGGCAATTATTGTTCTGGGATTATCATAAGTTTATAATTTACCTATATTATTATGGAAAACTTAACGTAAACGTAACAAAAGAAACATCAAGTTAGCTAAAGAATTTGACTAGTCGCTAATATATTGAAAGCACTGTCGGATTGTCTAAGAACAAACATCTAGTAAATTTTATTTATTTATAAATAATGAAAATCAAAGCAGTCGCCGTTTAAATATGTTTTCCATAACAATGCCTACCTACCTACTTCTGTTTTGCGTAAAAGAATCGCAAGATTCAGTTTTTTAAGTAAGATGATTTTGGGCATGGAATAGGGGATAATACTGAGGAAGTAATGGCGCCACATGCGACTGTCCTAAATTCGTTAAATTTGATGTTTCAGATGTAAAATGTAATTTCTGACGTATTTTAGCCACTCAAAACCATTTTTGTTTACCACAGAGTACAATGGCGCCATCTGCGAAAAGTTTTACGTATTATTTCCTATTGCGAGTTTTTACACAAAAAAAGAAAAACCATAAGCATTCTATGGGTTCTTTATAAGGGTTCCGTAGCAAAATGGTAAAAAGGAACCCTTATGGTGTGACTCAGTCTGTCTGTCTGTCTGTCACAGCTGGATATCTCGATAACTATCTATTAATGGTATCAACTTGAAATTTGGAATAGTTTAAGATGACGTTTGCCCAAATATTTTGCAAATAAGGATGTTTTTTTTACAGCAGGAATTGAAAAGGGGTCTTAAAAATTTGAAGTGAGGCTACTAGTAGGGCATGTGGGTATCATAACATAATGAAAGAGTGTTGTTAGCACATTTTCAAACATTTCTCTTTTTTTAGGCCGCATAGTGTTCGACTTATAATGAAAAATGTAAAAACATACCGTTCCTTCCTTATAGTATAGAACTTATAGTAAAAAAGATAACTATAACGTTCGAAAAACATGAATAAAATATTCTATTGTACTGTTAGCCGATCGGTAATTATAGGGTTTGAGGTTATTTTTCGCACAAGTCATCACGAAAATACGAAAATGTGGTATCGATGCATTCAATACGATGCCCCGATCACAAATATATAAGATGAAAAGCGTGAAAATGGCGGGGGTAGAAACTGTGATGTCATAAAGTTTTCAGTACTTACAAAGATTTTTTTTCATACCATGTGGTATATCAAAGCCCTTTGGCTTTGTGAGTATATTGCGAATATAAAACACACTATAACATGTCATCAAAATCTCATCATAGTAACATACACAGTAACAGTTAAAACACATAAAAAATACCGTTTGTGGAACATGGATAAAAATATTATTTTTTAAAATGTCATAAAATGATGTAATACAAAAACGTCTGCAAAACAAACACTTCGAGCGACTCGCAATATTTTTTCGGTGTCAAAACCTTCCAGTAGGTATCGAACAAATTTTTATTAATTCTTGAATTTGCGCATATAAAGTAAATGCAGAATTTTTGTTCTTCACACTATTTTGACGATAAAAGGATCTGTACCCTTAGCACGAACAGCTATCAAAAAAATAATCATTCGATAGATAAATTTTGTATTGGAAATTTGTACAACGCCATCTATCGCCGATAAGCGAAATGAAATTTTCCATAGAGAATTGTCTATCGAGTAATTTTACGTGCGTTTTTTTTCTCGATAGCTGTTCGTGCTAAGGGTACTGAAGACATTTGAATCGTATACATTGTTTGCTTCATTTGTGAAAAGTATATAATTACTGACATAAATAAATCATAAACTTTATTTTATAGAGCTTAGCAATAATAAAAGTGATTGTTCTATAATATTATTACCGGGTGCCTTTTAGGGTTAACCTACGTCAGCGACTAAAAAGCGCCGTGATTGTCGCCGCGATTATCGCCGCGTTTATCGCAGCGATATCGCCGCGATTAACGCCGCGCTTATCGCAGCTACAAAATAGCGCCCGTCAGCGGTAAGCCTTATTCTTACAAATTATTTCGGAAATAAGTAGGGTACCTACTTACTATAAAAACATTTGATATAAATAAATAACTTTTAAATTTAATATTTTTATTTACAAATTATCTCGAAAATGATTAATAACATTTTTTCCGGATAAAATTAATATAGGTATATGAAAAAGTACTAGAAAAAATCGACTCACCTGTAGCATCCCGTCTGAGCTGCTACGGGTGAGTCGATTTTTTATATAATGTATATGATTTTTACAAATTATCTCGAAAATTATTGATTGACCATCAGCCATTT
The DNA here is from genome assembly GCA_950108535.1 of Agriphila straminella. Classification (NCBI taxonomy): domain Eukaryota; kingdom Metazoa; phylum Arthropoda; class Insecta; order Lepidoptera; family Crambidae; genus Agriphila; species Agriphila straminella. Next base: position 12,084,781 of record OX467308.1, read on the forward strand.
TAACGTCCCCACTGCTGGGGCACAGACCTTCCTTATGGGTGGATATGGAGGGGAAAATGATTAATAAGTTTGATATAAATAATTTGGAAATTTGGTATAAAAATGTTGGCAACCCTATTAAGTTACGTAGTATTGTAGATTGTAGTGTAGATGTTCGTGGTGTGTATTTGATGACCTTGCACGGGGAATACTAATAGTGGAGCTATTGGTTGAACACAAATACCTATAGCCGGTACGGTGTGGACGAGTTAGACCGTATTGTCATAGCACAGACCATACAACAAGTAGGTACTACGTATGTCATAGTGATAGGAAAATCAAGTAGAGGTTAATAAAATTCTTTGTGAAATTATTTTAATAAGCTTTATTTGAGACAAACGTTATAAATGTGTAAATCTGACTGTCAGACCGGGTCTAATAGCGCTAATTTTTAACAATAAAACCAAAGCTAAATCGTTACAAATTACAAATTGTTAAATACTCTGCATAAGGAGTCTAGGATTACAATCTGGGACAATTTAAGTGAAAATTATGAAGCTAAACCAAAGATTTTTAGGTAAATATAACCTAAATGACAATCTAACGTTTTTGGTTTTTATCGTTCAGAATTACCGCGATTGGGCTCTTGTTCACGCTTGATACCTACATTGAACTAATATCGATAGTACCATGGCGAAGGATACAGGCTAGTTTGTATATGGAGAACTGGAACAAAGTTCATGCGGACTATACGAATACAAGCATTGAGAAATTGGAGTTTTCATTTGTTTTCCGATACTATACGGGTAATATTCTCATTTTTATACACGCATCTGAGAAATGTATTTAAATTACAAGAAGTAATACGAACACTCAATTTGTACAATCTAAATAAATATACTCTTACGTCGATGAAAAGCGAAATCTTTTGGCACCCCTCCGGAAATCTGAAGCCTGACCTCTGAATTGTTAAACTGTTGGGGCATAGGAAGTGCTTCCTGAAACCCGCTACTTGAATTCATACTATGTTAATCGCGGAGTTTCGTCGAGTATATAATTGTGTATTTAATAAATTGTATTTTGTAAGTCGAGTAAACCTTTTTACCTTCTTCTTGAGGGTTTCGTTCGAGCTTATTTTACGCGCAGAACCATATTTTCCCCGTAGCTCTTTCCCTTTCATAGAAGACAACCTCCGAAAAAGCGAGGAAATGGGAAATTCCAAAAAGAGTAACACGCAATAACCTTGGTTATATTATCCTACATTTGTAGGTGATATTAATAATTGCTACATAATGCTAATGTAGATGTTTTGTCTATAATATCGTTGCAAACAAAGAAAGATAAGTCCATTATTAGTAGAATGAAGTTTATTCAGTATAAACGAAAAATGTTTAATCGGCGATGAACGCAGAGAATCGGGATAAGAGCTAACATTGATAATAATTATAAGAAAACATTCAAAAGATGTTAAGTCATCCATTCTATAGGACAAAGGACAACTCACACTGTTGACGCCCACTAAAAAAACTAACCACAGACAGATAAAGAATAATAGCCAGAAGGCAGAATTTTTCACGTAAATATTTCCGATACGGAAAAGGAAAACCTTAAGAAATACCCGGCGATGTTGTTGCGATCTAATTAACTATTGTTTTAAAAGAAAAATTTTAATGAACTTTCGAAGTGCATGCGTCGTACCGTTGAGCGGGGCTAAAGAAAATAGTACTTGCTTCTTTTTTTTATACATTTGTCGGAAAACGCCTTGGTGCTCCTGAGCTTGTTTTTAAATAACATTTTTGTTAGATTGATTCACCTAAAGCTGTCTCGTGAAACTTATAGGCAAACATTTATTTTGAACGTCTTCATAGATCATCACTTTGAAATGAAACTGCTTTAAATAAATAGAACAAATGATTTTTCTTACAATGCGCGACGAAAATTCGAGCCGCTATAGCTCAACGGTTTATATTATATCATTTTATTTTCCACTTTGATCATTACTTCGGTTTAAAACAGCAAATCATATTTTATGTGAGTTAAAGTTTTAGCGGGTTTGGGAAAGAAAATGTCTTGGGAAAGTTTAGGCGGACAGGACACAGCCGCCGCCGGCCGCCATGTTTGTCAAAAACTCCGCATCGGCGTTAGCTTGCCGCTTAACGCCTATGATTAGATTTTATGGACGCACTCTGGAGAAACTTCCAAGCTTTACGAGGAAAAACAAAGCCAACAACACTGTTCAAAATTATTACACATCGGAGGGAAATGACACTCAAAGATAATTATGTTCGAATGAACTGCGTTAGTTATTTGCATAAATGATAATTATGTGCTTCAGCGATATCTTTCCCTCGTATTACTTGTTGATGACATCTTGAGACATCATTTTTATGCTTCTATACAGTAAGACTTAATTTCCGTTACTTTGTAGGCAAAATTTGAAAGCTCATAGGTTTCCTTAACTTTTGCAAGAATTTCTACTTAGAAACAGCTGGATGGTAGTTACGTAGGTACTATTGTTAAAAATCTAAATTAATATTTAAAAAAATATTATCATCATCATATTTTTATCAAAGAATAATAAAAAGGTAAGTTATCTTGTTGTTAATGTTATATTATGTTATATATGTAGGTATGTATGTATAATTCGATTATTTTACCTACATAATATAAAAAACCTTATACAATAAAAATAAATCTTTGTTCTATAGATATATGTAGGTATATAGAAACTTCTCGTTAGGCTACAAATATCTTGAAACTGTTAGTATTGCTGAACTTCAACCAGTCCCAACCTAAAAAGAATTCGCATTAAAAGATACTTTCCCTGGAATTACTAATAACAACCTTCAAACTTTCCTCAACAATTCACGAATTCTTACTAACTTGAATAACCCTAAGCGTAGAATACAAACTACGTGACAGTTTTCATCTGAAGCTTATAAATAGTAGACTTTAATGTAGAAACAACATTCAAAACCGGCATTGTGCGGAATATGATTTAGTGTTATTTTAGTGCAGATCGGGCCTGTTGTCACCAACTCGTTACAGAAGCTGAAATAAGCGAACGCCGTAGTTAAACCACGAAACCGTCACAAAGCGGAATTGCTAGTGGATCCTGATGCGAAATAACGAGACCTTCTGTCGACTGCGTAAGGTATATAATTCCACTTTAGTTTCTGTTCCAGCGGTATGCTTGCTTAATAAAGTCGCCGGACATTCAGGCCAGAGGGGTCCTAATTTATCATTGTTAAAGTATGCCTCAAACGAAAGCAATTTCCGTCTGGATTCTTTTTTCGATACGTCTCCTTTATGGAGCTTCGATTAGTGCTCACCGGTTTGTGTCCAATTAGGATTCCACAGATCATTAGATAGATACCTTTGTTTTTTGACCCTTTAGTATTTTGATTTGGATTTACACCATTACCAACCGCGGAAGTAATCCCTTGTTACTTACGAAATAATCCAATTAATTTAATGGAACAGAGTTAATTCAATGGAACAAGCCATGCTTGATACTAAGTGGGTTGGAAGCCTCGTTACAGATACCACAATAAAATACAGTTGACAAATTTGTAATTCAACGCATAACCAAAAACATATTTAAAGAATTTTTAACATTAAATAAGAAATATTCATGTTGATTTAATTTACAGTTTAGGCTGGCTGAAAGCACTTTTAAATATAAATTATTGACGAATAGTAATGATCGTTTATGAAACTTTAACATATATTTTTATCTGCTCAAAATAAAGAATATTTGATTGTTTATTGTTGAATCAAAAATAGGTCAATTTTGATAATTTCGAATATACTGGCCTAGATTGATTGGAATTTATTGTCCATTTAGTTCATCAGTTTATCAATAAAGTGCAATGACGTACCTACCTACGTATAAATTGAAGTATTTTATGCCTCGGACGCATTACGATTCGTCGTTCGGTCGCTTGCGAGTAAACACGTTATTGTTTCGCTCCTCAGCCTAACTTTAAAATGGTGTTCTAAATACATAAGTTTTAGTATTTGATATAGTTAGTTATCGATTTGCTAGGTCATTGTATAATTCACCTGTGACTAGCTTAATTGATTGCATTCCTGACGTGACGAGTTATATGATCATACCGGTACGCATGTGCCTACTACCCTCACCGAGCTAATTAATATTTGCAGCCGATTTCTGATTTAGTGAATTTCTATACTAAATAATAATAATGTCTACAACGGAAACAAAATGTGCCGGTTGCAACAGTGTCATGAAAGATAAGCACTGTTTAAGTTGCACTCTGTGTAATAAAAAATACGATCTTATGTGCGCAAACATCTCTGAAGCACGATATCGTTCCTTGGCCAAGGAAAGTAAAAATTCGTGGAAGTGTGCTATATGTATGAGCCGGAAGCCGAAGCCACAGAATGACAACACGCCATCATCGGTACGCAGTGACGGTAACGTTACTTTGCGTCGTGGAGTGCCTAGTGACTCGCATGGTGGAGCCAACGTCCACACGGATCATTCTGTCGCCATGGATGTTTCATTCTCTTCTGGTGACGGGTCCGTCGCCGCCGCAATTTGAAATCCTGTCTTGGAGTCTCCTAGTGACTTGCAAATTTTAGTCAGCGAAATTCGGTTGCTCAGACAGGAAATGCAATCCATGAACAATAATATACGAGATCTGGGGGTGGCTGTGAGTGATCTTGGCTTGAAACTGAGTGAATGCGACAAGCGAATTGGCAGTGTAAATGCCCGTGTTGATGACCTTGAGCGCCGTATCACGCAGGGGCCCAGTGATGATACTTTTGCGAATACCATAGCTCAGCTCAAAGCTGATCTTAATGACCGCGACCAAGAGCTTCTCTTAAACGAGATAGAATTTACTGGTGTTCCTGAGCACAAAGGTGAGAACGCTTTGTCCACGGTGGTTATTCTGGCCAAGAAGATAGGAGTGACGGTCGAAGAGGGCGACATTGTGAGCGCTACGCGGGTGGGCCGTGTTCCTGAGGTCACCGAGAACGCATCGCCTTCGCGCCCCCGACCCCTGGTGCTGGCGCTGACCCGCCGTGCACAGCGCGACCAGCGGCGGCAGGCCGCCCGAGTTCGTCGAGGTGTTACTACCGAGGGCACGGGTTTGCCTGGCCCGTCCACACGTTTTTATGTCAACGAGCGACTTACTCGTCATAATCGTATCTTATTTTACAAAGCACGTGAACTAAAAGCGCGTTTCAACTGGCGATTTGTCTGGACCAAGCAACCTTTGCTGTTTGTGCTGTATAGTGCGGATATTGCGAACGTTATTACAAACTGCAGATATCATCTGTATGCAGATGATGTACAGTTATTTCATCTCATCCTTCAAAGTTCAGTGAAGCTGTAGTAAAATTGAATACTGATCTTAACTGTATTGCGCGGTGGGCTGACAGAAACGCATTAGCTCTTAATCCACTAAAATCTAAATATATGATTCTGGGTTCTAAGGGGCAGCTTTCGAAAATTGATCACAGCTGCTTGAATGTGTCTATTCGAAATGAACCGATTGAACGTGTCAATGAAGCAAGGGACCTTGGTATAATACTTGACAACAATCTACGCTTTGAGACTCACGTAGCTAATTTGGTGCGAAAGATTCGTCATCTACTAAGTGAACAGGTTCGTATAGCTTTGTGCGAGTCATTAATACTCTCCAAACTCAATTATGGTGATCTTGTATATGGACCACGATTGTTATCCAGTACTCAGAGGCAGTTACAGCGAGTGCAAAACGCTTGTTGCCGTTTCTGTTTCAACATACCGCCGCGTCACGTTACTCCCTACTTAAATAGGTTCTCCATTCTTAAGATTAGTTTTCGTCGACATATACGTCTTGCTGAGTTATTATTTGACATCATAAAATATAATGAGCCTAAGTATCTTTTTTCTAAGTTAAATTTTATGCAGGGTCGTGGTGGTAGCAGTATGAGACCGAGGCCCATAGTGTTGTCTACCCAACATCACGGTAGCTTTTACTGGCAGTTTTCGATACCAAGCTACAAAATGTTGGAACAACATTCCACCCCCTATAAGACGCATGTGTAAGACCTCTCTCATAAAATACCTTAAACTAGAATTTTTAGAAAAACAGAAATTAGGATTAGTGAATGTTTACTAGCTTGGTATTGAAACTAATTGATTTATTTATACTGGCCCCTTGGTATGTTGTACATAGCTGCGAGTATTCCGTAATTGATATTATTGCTTAAGCTTGTCACTTATATAATTATATTTACCTAATTAAATTACTCTAAATATTTTCTTGTTGTACCTACTGCTCATTTATTATTCACGGTGCCACATTATATTACCCACTACTTATCTAAAATATCTACTTAAATGTATATATATATATATTTTTTAATGTATTGCGACCAAACGATGACAGGGGCTCGGCTGAAAATCAGTGTCTGGTTCCTCGGAACTATCAACACTGAGCTTGAGTTCCTTTTCAGACTGCCACTGCTGCACACTCCGGTACCGGTACGGTATTATCTTGGACAATGTTTTTAGTTTAAGTTATCACTTTTTTGCATTTTCTCAAGTGTTCCTGTTGTTGTTGTTGTTGTTGTGTGTTGTAGTGGTTTATGAATAAATTTTTTATCTATCTATCTATTACATTTGGTCCCAAGAGTCTTCAATAAGTAAAGTACTTAAAAGCTAGCGAGCAATTTCTAGGTAACGATTTATAAATATTGTCCGTTATTCGCTAAAAGAGTTGGCTGGAAAATACATTATATTTATTGAATAAAGTAGTATTACCACAGAAAACTTAATACTACACGGTTTTTCTTTATTGTTTCCTGAACCGATTTCTTCGTATTCATTTAGAAATCTAATATTATCGTTATAGGTAGTTAGTTATAAAGTTGAACTCGTGTAATAAAAAAAAGTTTTATGATTACAAAACCCCGTTCTTCTGTTTACAATCCCAAGTTCAAAGTCCTAATAGCTATTTCCATACCCGATCTGTCCAGTGATGCCAGTTGTTTGAGCTGTGCGCTGATAATGGTTTCAGTCTCAAGCCGCGTTCCTACCGGTGCGCGCTACCACGCACCGCACCGAGCCGCACGAGGGCGAGCACGGGCGCACAGGAGCAAACGCGTCGTCGCGCGTCGTTTCCCACGGTGTGTCGGTCTTGTCTGGTGCGCTCTCGTGCGTCTCCAGACGCACCGGTGGGAACGCACCTTTAGAGTTTCATTGAATTCCCCTGAAATAAGCTAACAATTAACTCTTTTGTTGCAGTGACGAAGTTCATCCGAATCGGCATTGCGGACAAGAATGACAACCCGCCGTACTTTGACAAGGAGCTATACGAGGCGGAAGTGGACGAGAATGAAGACATCCAGCACACAGTCCTCACTGTCACCGCCAAAGATCACGATGAATGTGAGTACGCATGTCTTTTTAAACTTAGAGACTTAATGTCCATTCAGTAAGAAATTTCCAAAATCATCAATATTAACTTTACAGCTAAGTGTTCGTCTTAGAACGTCTATGATGTTACCAACTTTTAGAATACATTGACTGTTTAGATACTTTTAATCATTTTGGATATTTCTTATTAGAAAGCCGTAATGGCGATCCTCCTGATGGCATCTGGAGTGTCATAACGCAGTACAGTCAGTGCTGGAACGCCGTTATACGGCCCTAACTACTAGGATAAGGCAATCTACGAATGTTAATGAACAACATTTAAAATGGGACATATTTTTAACAACGTCTGTAGTCTGTGGATTTGATTTTTTATGACATCCAGGACTTTATTGTTACTCCAGGTACATTCGCACTAGATTGAAATTGTCGGTTTCCTTGTAATTATAATTACCAGCCCTGCAGCTACTTAAATATATTTATATATTCAACCTTCAATATTGGGTTTCATGGAGATATAGAGCTTCCCCGTTAAAATAGTGTTAAAAAATCTTTACATGTGAACCCTTTGCCCTCTCATTTTTCTTTTAAAATTTATATAGGTATATAATACAAAATACTTGCTGTAATTAGCTATTTGGACGATCCAGACAACAAAAAGCTTTCTATTTACACCATCACTGCGTTCGAGCGTGGGTAATTAAAATCGAGTAGGTTCCTTCACAAGCAGACCATAAATAAATATAAACTTATCTCTGCTCGGCATTGGGTATAAATGATACCTTAAGAATAGTGTATTTGTGTCATGTTTCAGAAACAGAATAGATATTAGTGTAGGTGTCATAGGTACATTTTTTTACATTATTACAATAACAAAAAAATATTCCTTTCAATTCAGCTTTATAATATAAAACATTTAAGAATTTATACTTAACTATCTTTATCCAAAAGTTAGCTGTCAATAGTAATCCGAAATGGCGATTCCTATACAAAATTGCTAACGTTGTATACATAATAGAATCTAATCTTTCTTATATCATAATTATTATTGTTATGTAGGCATCTTGTGTAGTTATTGTGGCGGTAACAATTTGGATAACTTTGTAAGGGAATTATCTCAAATTCTGTTTACCTTTCAAATTGTTTGATTTTAACATTTAGTTTAATTTAGACATGTATTAGGTATTTGACAAAGGCATGCGGCATATGTCTTAAATCTCAACAACGGCCGTTATTAAAGATTTTGAAACGACTCGTAAAGTATAATTTTAATTACTCTTTTACATTTTAAACATAAAATATTCATTCTTACGGCAACCTCTGAAATGCAATATTATATCTTATATGGCTTCCAAAGTCTGTACGGAAAACGAAAAATAAATGAAACAACTCATAATGCTTTACGAAACCATTATATTACGTCTACATTGACTTGTGCCCATTTCAATGTTATAAAAGAAATGAAATTCACATATTTTGGATACATTCAGATTAAGTAAGTACCTACTTTCTTCATTTTCCTCAATTCGAGAGCTGTGTCAAACGAATGGACAGACTTAAAAAGTTCAGTTTAAATCCCTCAGGATATTTAAATGCAAATGTGGTGCCATAAAAAGGGCGCAATACAAATTTATCAGCCCTTGTATAAACTTGATTGTATAGAAAGCGGACCATCTATTAGTTGCCCCTGGATTATGTCAGAAATGAAAGCTTTGACCCCTACAGCCACATAAATAAAGTCTTTATTAAACAGAGTAGGGTCGAATTTGACGCGTTTCGTAGTAAAGTAGAATAGGGACGGCTTAATAAATTTTAAACATTGAATATTAACTTAATTATTTTAAATAACATTATAAGTTTCTTGTTTTGTTCTATAATATTAAAGTAAATTAATACTCTTTACGAATTAAGCTCTTATATTGTCTAATGGAAAACATAATTTTAGAACTACTTACCTGAATATTTCACCTATACATTGAATATTTTTTATGGGTGTGGCTTGGTAAGCAAAATATTCGTATTTTGGGTATTTTGGTAATATTCGTTTATTACATTGTTACAAGGAAAATATATTTCATTATTTTTGTTTTTGGTAGATACAAAAGGATTCTTCTCTTAAAGAAACACAAATACTTATATACCACTTGTTTAACTATAAGTTGGGCTTCCTTTTTCGGTGAAAAAGGTCTAATACGGTCAAGTAGTACTGTACCATAATTGGGACGGATTTATTTTCCCATTTTATGTCAAAAAAAGCCAAATTCTCACTATTTCGCCTTTATTACCCATGAACGTAGTTTCCGATCACTAGTATTTGTATACGCTATCGACATGTTTATTAATTTAAACTTGTGTTTGCAAACATGAAGCTACTCTGAGCCCAAAACTGGTACTCCGTAATCAATTCGAGGTTGATATATGCTCACCCGAGATCGTTTGATGGAGTTGATGGCAATTCCTGCTCTCAGAATTAATTTTGTCATTTGTACTGCAATTTGTTGACTCTCTCTGTTCGGTTCGGTTCAGATTGTGTAATAAAAAAGTACTTACCTATTTGTTCGTTGCCGTTGAAATGTAGTGAAACTTTGTTGAATAAAAAAGTTAGGAACATTTTTCTGAATTATGTTTATTTTATGAATATATGAATAAAGTAACAGATTTTGCCGAGGGATACTAAAAAAATCGCCTATAGCCATTTGTAACTTTGTGTATTAAAATAATTTCAGTATTAAAAAAACTCTTCGCATGCCAGTGAATGATACTTTTTTTATATCACATATCGCGATCGTGACATGAGTTTATTACATTCCTACATAATATATAATTAAAAAAATAATTTCTGACGAAATAAATGTTAACCTTATAAATTAAAACACATTAAAGGTGTCCCTCTTTAATATGAATTGGGCCATTTGGAATAAATAATGTTAGAATGTAATTATTGTAGTAAGTATCATTTTCCACAATTTTTTACATCAAATTCGTCATGTGTATTTATTGGCTGTATGTATACAATCTGAATCAGTTATTGTAATCTGTGTTCCATTTCTGGACGCAGTACGATGCCTACAAATGCTAAAACGAACTAATCTGGATCATATACATTTTTGCATTCATTATTCACTATCTCGCCAACAGTTTTGTAAACAAATTACCTTTAATAAACAAATGCTTACTTCTATATAAACGAAGACTCCAATTCTTAAATGAAATTAATTTCTATAAACAAGCTTTCATCCTAAATTTTCAATTATGAAATCAGCGAAGCTATGGCAAGATCGTCCTAATTACCCCGTGGAACAATATTGACGAAACGTGATACAACGTTTAGTAGGCTCTTAGTTCAAAACAGCCTTAGGTACAACGCTGCTGGATGAGATATAGGTATACGGACAATATACTTGGATTGGAAAACTTAAAGCGGGTAAAGAGAAACAAAACACGGAGATGATCGTAGAACAAAGAATGTAGAATGCTTTTAAATGCGTTCTTGTTCTTTAGATAATCCAAGTCGTATCTAACTTGCAATTTTCAAATGCTTCTAATATTTTATTTACACCTATAAAGAATTAATTTTAAATGCAGTTTTTGTGCATTTAAGATTAATTTTCACTGTAAATTGCATTACATGTGAATAGTTATAATATTATAAGCATTTGAAAATTGCAAGTTTTACTTAAGTCATTACTTACTCGTTTATATAGATACGGGGAATGTTTGATTAAACTGTTTATTTGTTGCAACAACTCGTAATTGATTGCATTCGTTTTAATAAGCAAACCCATTCACATTCAATGTAAAAGGAGCATGATGCAATAATTGTTTATTCAAGTCAGCAGTATTCCATCATAAATTACAATATAATTGGACTTATTTTTTTATATTGAACAGATTGTTATGATTCCCTTGCAAATAAAACAGATTCCTACGTAGCCCTTCTCATCAGAATTCGTAGAACATGGAAAGATACTTTACAAAGAATCATGATATCAAAAAGGGTCTTTTTTGCATTCCTGTCATTATTCTCAAGCATGTATTTAGTTTGTCAGCTTTTATTTCTTTTCTATAACGAATACGCTGATTCCATTTTACGTTCGAATAAATATATTGTTTTCCCCTTCATGTCCATAACGGTATTTTGCTTTCTTGGGTCAGATTGTTATTGATATCGGTCATCTTGAAGATTTGTTTGACCAAGTCCGAACATAGGGATCCATTTTTTTCGCAGAGAACAACATAATGTCTAAATTCATAAAGTACGCAACTCAAAACCTCGAAGATATGCCAAATTGTGAAACATAACAACCTTCAATTCAAATGAAAAACTTACTAAAAATCTCGTTTGATAACCTTTTTGTTTTCGGTTCGGTATAGCACAATTTATTAACGCGCGTCCCTGACGTGTCGCAATTGTAAAAAATCTTTCCACTTGAATAAACTTAAGCTTTACTCTTTTCAAAATAAAACGCATAAACCGAAGGTCATTAATAACAAAAGTGTTTTCAACATAAGCGTCACGATTTGCTTTACCTTCAGGCGAATAATTTATGATTAAAATTGTCCATAGATTTCATTTGAGTGAGTAATTTTTATTGAAACTTATTGCTGATAAAAAAGCAAATAAAGTTCAATATATCAAAGAGAGGAACCAAAATTAAAAAATTAGTTTGGGAGAACACGAATTCGATCTTAACGTTCGTATGGGGAGCGGACCGTACATTAACGTAACATAATATATATCAACAATGGCTGTTGTAACAAACTTTTGGAAAATGTGCCCTCAAAAGTTATTGGACTTTCCTTGATCGTTTACTTTACAAAGATTATTTGTAAAAGACGAATATCCCAATAATCATAAGATTCCTTATACATTTGCCGTTGTTAAAAGAGTGGTATCCAAATATTAGTTTCCGAATTGTTTTATTTGTCCAAAGTTCCATTAGCGCTGAACTTTCACACAGTGTAACAGAATTAGTACTAAATGGAGGAATAAAACAAAAATGTTAGGCATTTATTGTGCTTCCATGCCAAAGCCTTGTGACGTTATTTAATATATTTTCTTCGGAAACCTTTGTTTACTAAACTATTACTTCATGTTTATTCAGTTACGACTATGGCTGAAGTAAGTCACCCGAAACTAAGGTTAAGTACGTTAATGGCATAAAATATTATTTGTAATAGCTGGTGATAATAATTTATAATGTATACCTATCTGAATGGATACCTAGTATACTGTTATAAAGTGTTTATTTGCTTTACTTCTTGCTACTACACTTATTGAGAGTCAAAGCCATTTGCGAGTTACCTAGTTTAATTACCAGTTGTAAGTTGCTGATGTAGGCACCTAGCCTACATCAGCTAATACTTATCTGAGAATCTATCAAAATGTACGTGTCATTGTAGTAACTACTTATTATTTCCATCACTTTTAGCCTATATTACCTACCTGTATTTAACATAAAATGAACCTGTAATTTGACAAGGACATAGTTCATAATAATATCAGCAAAAAAGCTATAACTACGGAGTGTTTTGTACAGAGTAGTTATTTTCTGTGGCATTGTTCTCGTCTTTTATAGAGGCATGGCTTTGTTCATATTCTTCCTAACCTTACAGGGACCTACCTTAGTGATTTTAATCGCTTAATTTGTGTGAGTAGTGATGATTGTTAATCTTAAAATATATTTGCAGCGAATTTATAATTTATCATTATAAAAATCAAGCAACAATCAATATTGAAACAGCAGCACATCTAACAGCCTGCAAGCACTTAAAAAGGGTGCTACTTTATTCAAACGGTTTTAGTTGCCCTTATTAATAATGTTTTAGCACATGTATATAAAAATACCGATCACTCTCTGTGAAACAAAGTTTTATCAAAAGAAAGAGACAATCGACTGTGTAACTAATTGCATTAGAACAATTATTAGTAATGAGATGAAAAAACAAATGCTTATACAAATACAACTAATCGATGTATTGGCGCTATTTCCTCGAACTTTGTCGACAAGAACACAAATGAAAATACCTGATATTGGCATGTGTCCTCAGATATTTATATGACGGAGGTATGACCACAGAATAGATAATAGTACTAGCGTACAGAAGTTGCACTCCGCAAAATCGTTTAAATAAATTGCGACTCTTCCTCCTACACAATAAAGTGCAATTCAGGTTGCACAGCGCTCCCTTCGCTCCAAAACATGCACTTAGTAGTTGCCTCTCTTTCTAACGCGTAGGTCTTATCTTTTCTTATGTATGAAAATTGTCCTCTCAGAGGACGCCGAGCTCTTCATACTCGCGCGCGGAGTGACGGAGCCCTGGTATGACTCTCGGCTAAATATAGTTCAACTTATAAATATGGAATAAGAATTCCACCTCTTACTTTTTCTTACAGCAACCTTCTAGACTAGACTCAAGTATAAACATAGAATACATAATAAGTACAAGTATATAAACCAAAGATATATATTGAAAAAGTTGATCGAGGAATAAAGTTGTTAACAAGATTTCGTCTATGAATGTTGGCAAATTGTCATTGGCTGGCGCAGCGCAGTTTGGCATTCATTGGAAAGTTTCTTTTACTACAAGCAAATGTTTTCAGATAATTATTTTATTTAACAAATTTTTTAGTTATATAAGTTATTATTGATAGGTAATTTTCATCGATGTTAGGTACTGTGATTTGATTCAAACGCAATAGAAAGTTTTACTTATATTTTGGTAATTATGTCGTCTGATCAGTCATACTGATACTAAACCATCTCAGTTATTCACACGTCGTCATAATCAGCCGTTTTCTGCCCCCATTGCTGGGACACAGACCTTTCCTTATAAATAGATAAGATTCATGTGTCAACTTTACTTATTTTTACGCATCGCTAAATCAATAACCTCAATATGGTTGAAATACTTTTTACCTACATAAATACATTCAAATAATTCCACTTTCTAATCGAAAGATGTTTGGAGAAGAAACGGTTAACTTATGAAGTTATGTTGTAACACGGATTGTGCTTATCAAATTAAATACTAATTATTAAGTTTTGTTAATTATATAAGTAAATAATTAAAGTTTTCATAAAGTTAAAATCTTTTTTTAGTTCAGTAGGTATTATAAATCATGACGGAAATTGATTGTTACCAAAATATTCAAATTATTCGTTGATAATAAAAACCAATATCCGGATCAGTGTATTGGTTTTAAAAGTTTTATTTGCCTTTTGACTATTTCATTAAGTAAATAAAACATAATAGATGAATTTTGTAAATAAGTTTTTTTGGAGAGATGTGGCACAAGATTATATTGGACCTCGGGGAAAACTTCCACCGATAAGACCTAAATTAGCTAACACTAGTTTTTAGTATTGTATAGCTTTGGGCCGCGAAATCCTAACGGAAAATAAGGTCAGGGTTACCAATACCTGAGTTTTATTACAACCGTCTATATAGGGTTTGGTGATCGCTCACCATCTGGTCATTTGCCATTGTTTTGTACCTATATATCGTATGAAAAAAGACTTAATCATGCTTTGTTGCAGTACTATTATATTATTCAAACGGGCATATTTAGCACTCGTGTCTGCCTGATTAAATCGATGTAGGAGATCCGTAGGAAGCAGTACTACTTACTAAGATATTTCACCAACTTTTTTATAGAGAATATACTCGTAGTTAATTGAAACTGGGGAAACTCGCACTTACGGCCTCGGGAGTATGTGGTAGTTGCCTTATCGCGCTTAGCGTTTGATCGATGACTTTGCACAGTTGCTACGATACATTATATCTCGGAATTTGCCTCCGCGCCGCCCGTGGGAGACCCCCCCCCCCCCCTTCTCAGCCTTATTAAACTCCCAACCTTTCCGGTGCCTTTTCATAATGACATTACAGTCGCAAATTTTCCCAGAGTTTCTAATATAATTAACTTAAGGTAGGTATTACTTTAAATTAAGCTTTTGCTTTGCCAATCTGTTACGAGGAATTCGCTTCGAAAGATCTTTCTTCAGGCCAACTATTTCATTTTATTCGTTAAATTCACTTGAGAGCGTCCATGAAATTGAAAGTATAATAAAAAAATTCTGTTGGTACATCGTAAATCTTGTTGTGTCGTCGATGTCCAGCATAGCAGTTTGTTTTACCAGCGGCGACACAGTAATGAAATTGTTTTTGTTGTGTGCGTAAAATGATTCAGTTTTCAACTCGGCTGAAAATGTTTGTTCGTAATGCAAATTCACTTATTTTATTTTAAAAGATCTATGTATACGGGAGCTGGTGAATGTAAATATGATATGTACTTACCTAGTTATCGGCAATAATATTTGGAATGAAAATTTCTGACAACAACTACAAATTAAACACACATATAAACTATACAGTTTATATGTGTGTTTAATTTGTAGTTGTAACATAAAGCACCTATTGTGTTCGTAAAAGCATTAACAGACAGTTACTAAAGCGTTATTCAATAAGCTTCCATGTACAGGTGGAACTTATTACTTGTACTTCCGAACCTTCGCAATATTGCGAGTAAATGTTTAACTCAGAAAACGTAAAACAAGTTCGCATGTTATCGTTACTTTAATTGATCAGGGAGCGGGATCTCGTTCTCAGAAGTTATAAATTCTATTCGACATCGGAAACTTATGGAAAGGTGCCTCTTGTAAAACGCCTGAAGAGCTCCCACTTACCGGCCAGTCGGAATTTTCAATCTTCCATTATTTTTATCCGTCTTTTGTTGTCACTCAAATAAATACTTTTTCCTTTTTCATAATTTATCTTGAATAGGCAGCTATAAGGATTCTATTTCTAATATAGGTATAGTGTGCCCAAAAGCTAATGCAAAGTACCTAACCTTATTACGTACTTAAGAGAAACGAGCTTTCGGAGCTTTTCAGCGCTGAGTGACTACACTTTTGCGCTTTAAGCCGTCTAGTTTTTGCTTACTTTAACCATTACTTCGAAGTGCTGGAATCTTTAGCTGGAACGTCTAATATGATAATGCCTATAATATTTAATAATTAAGTACTTTGATTCAAACCACAGAAGGGAAGCTGTCTTAGATTTGATACGATGCGTGGCGTACCGTACTGTTTAACTCACGCAAAGCTAAAATTATTCCATGCAAAACTTTCACAGTGAAACTGAGTATATTTTTTTTAGAAAGAATCGTCGACTTTGGCTCACTATTGACTCGAAAATAGCATGTCACGATGGCACCAATTGGCAACTTATATGTGCGAAAAGACCTTCACTCTAACAATTGAATACCCTACCTGGACTTTCAACATACCTACATCCTTTGTGAGGTTCTACTAAAGAGCAACAATAGTAACTAAGTTTTGAGCTTTGTCGAGTTCTCTAATAACAATTTCTGATTAATTGTTTTTGTTTCGGAGCTCACAAGTCTTGTTTCCAAAGACAATTTGAAAGGGGCCCATTCTATTAGGTAAGTGTGCGAGTTAGATGTCAGAGGTAACCGCAAAGGGACAGAAGGTACCCGCTGAACTACTCACACTCGCGAAGGCTAGCAAAGTGAAACAAAGCCTAAATTTCTATATTATTATTTTATAGCACAAAGGAACAAAGGCTGGATATGACGCAACATCGTATACCCACCGCATAGTAATAAATTATCAGAAGACACGATGACATGTCGCGCTCACAAGATATATGCTTGGCTTTTTTACATTGTGGAGAACATCTAAGTTTGATTTCATCTAATGTCACTCGTAATTGTGATGTCGCCTGGCTCTGGAATGATGTGATGATATAAAATATGAAACTGTCTGAGCTTTCATTTCTAAAGCAAATGAACATGAAAATGTAGGCTTGTCTTCTAATTTATCTCGTTAGTACAATCCGCTACAATTTGTTATGCTTGAAGCGTTAGTGCGCTCAGCGCGCCGCAGGCTCTGTCGACTTGCAGACTATTTTCTCATCCCTGAGTATTAAAATCCGCTGGCGTTGCGTCGTAGACAGATGTCTGCTGAGCGTCCCAATTCAATCCCGTTTTAAAACAGCCCCTATTCTCCCACGAGAAAATTAAGCATGAACACTGCAGTATACCTATAAATGCAGCGATTCATCTGACAAATTAGATTTTTATCTGCTGCAGCTGCAACGCTATCATTGTCTTTATGTTCCAGTATGAAATATAGTTACTATCCAGTGCTGGAAGGCAGAAAATATTTTACTGCTACATTGCTATATTACTTAGATGCAATGTTTTACACTCGTATATTGCTAAATGTTTAAGTGGAAGGTTTTAAAAATATTACTACCTACATTATTTATTTTATTATATTCTTAATCGATATTTGATTCTAACTGTTGATATCCTACTTCCTACTAATATTATAAATGTGAAAGTTTGTGGGTTTGGATGTTTGTTCCTCAATCACGCAAAAACGGCTGAACGGATTTAGATGAAATTTGGCACACAGATAGTTTATAGCCTGGATTAACACATAGGATACTTTTTATCCTGGTTTTTTGTTCCCGTGGGATAATACAGGATCTCGGCAAATTTGAGACGGCAAAAAAATTGAGTATATTATGTACATATTTAGGTTTAACTTAACATGCAGGATACATTAATTTCTATCCCGGTTTTTCTTCCTGTGGGATAATTAATATAAAATAATTTATTACGAGACAACTAAACGAAATGAACTGAAATTTGGCCAGGTATAGGTACCTCTAAGTTTTGAATCTCAACACATGAGCTATACATTTTATCCCGGTTTTTTGTTCCCGTGGGATAGTATAGGATATTTGATGATTGATATTTTTTTCAATAAATCTTTGTAGGTGAAATATAATCCTACTAATCCTACTATCCTACTTCCTACTAATATTATAAATGTGAAAGTTTGTGGGTTTGGATGTTTGTTCCTCAATCACGCAAAAACGGCTGAACGGATTTAGATGAAATTTGGCACACAGATAGTTTATAGCCTGGATTAACACATAGGATACTTTTTATCCCGGTTTTTTGTTCCCGTGGGATAATACAGGATCTCGGCAAATTTGAGACGGCAAAAAAATTGAGTATATTATGTACATCATCATCATCATATCAGCCGCACGACACCCACTGCTGGGTATAGGCCTCCCCTAAGGATCTCCACGACGATCGGTCCTGCGCTGCCCGCATCAAGCGGCTTCCCGCGACCTTCACCAGATCGTCGGTCCACCTTGTCGGGGGCCTACCCACGGAGCGCCGTCCGGTGCGTGGTCGCCATTCCAGAACCTTTCCGCCCCAACGGCCATCGGTTCTTCTCGCTATGTGTCCCGCCCATTGCCACTTCAGCTGAGCAATCCTTCGAGCGATGTCGGTTACTTTAGTTCTCTTGCGGATCTCTTCGTTTCTGATTCGATCACGCAGGGCATTATGTACATAGTTAGGTTTAACTTAACATGCAGGATACATTAATTTTTATCCTGGTTTTTCTTCCCGTGGGATAATTAATATAAAATAATTTATTACGAGACGGCTGAACGAAATAAACTAAAATTTGGCCAGGTATAAGATACCTCTAAGTTTTGAATCTCAACACATGAGCTATACATTTTATCCCGGTTTTTTGTTCCCGTGGGATAGTAGGTATAGGATATTTGATGATTGTTATTTTTTTCAATAAATTTTTGTAGGTGAAATATAAAAAAAAAAAAAAAAAAAAAAAAAGTTTATTGCATAAAAACAGATAACACAGTTTCAAGTAACTTATGATAAGAGGCAAAGATAAGCATAATTTTGAAATCGGTGACTACTGTTACCCATGGTAGGCTAACCTGTATTACAGGCAACAGGGGCCCCCTTACTAAATCGAAAGCAAATAGCCTAATTAAGGTACAATATGGATCCGTGTATACACTTAATAGAATGAAGCGGTTACAAAGAGATAATAGTAATAATAATAAATAAAGTTAGGTTAACAGCCGTATAAATTGGTAAAGAAGTATCTATAGGTATAGGTACCTAATAACAACGTAGAAAATTCTCTGTCTCGTCATAGTCCATGCCTTTAAGCCATTTACAAAGTATAAGCTTGCAGTTGTGATATTTTAAAGAGTGGATTGATAAAACCGAATTTAACTTGTTATAAATCTTGGCACTCAAATATTGATAGTTTTTTTTGGCAAATGTGGTTCTACAAGGGACACTTGGACATGGTTGTTTGGGCCGCCGCGGTCTTAGTGTACCAGAGGAAGGAGGCTTCTCGGGTGGTGGAAGAGATTTATGTAAGCGAAGAGTTGACCGTAGAATATACAATTGCCGAACGGTAAGACAGTCACATTCCATGTACAGTTCTTTAGTGGGGTGTCTGTATGGTTTTTTAAGAAAAACCTTGAGTACTGCCCGCTGAGCTCTCTCCAGGTTGATAAATTGAGATTTAGAAGTTCCCCCCCAAATCGGGATGCAATAAGAAATAATTGACTCAAAAAGTGATCGATAGATAGTTTTGAGGATTTGGGCATTTGCAGAATTCCTAAGCTTCTTCGCAATATACATAAGTTTCCTTAAACGGCCACAGAGGATTTGAATATGCTCATACCAGTTAAGACATTGATCTAGCTGTACACCAAGGTACCGTATAGATGATGATCTAATTAGACAAAGACAAGAACATGAATGAGACGATACATTTGTCGTGGAGCATGTGTGAGCTTTTATATTTATTGAATTTAAGGGCGGTTGGGATGAGGATATAATGGAAAATGTTATATACCTTGTTTTGTCGAAATTAAGTGTGAGAAGATTTTGAGAAAGCCAGTTCAAGATCCTTGTGAAAGCCCGTTGAGCATGTGACTCTGCTTCAGCCCAGGTTTTCCCATAAGCAAGAATCGCTGTGTCGTCGGCGTAGGAAAAAATACGGCAGTTACTGAGGGACAGTTGACAGAGGTCATTGACATAAACTAAAAATAGGGTAGGCCCCAAGATACTGCCTTGAGGAACGCCACAGTTCATGGATACCTCTTCGCTCACGTATTTGTCAATGCGTACACACTGCCTTCTGTCCGATAAGTAGTCTGAGAAGATATTTAATGTTGAGCCTCGCACACCGAGAGATTCCAATTTTCTTAGAAGAATAGCAATGGAAACCGTATCGAATGCCTTGGATAGGTCCAAGAACATTCCAAGGCACTTACTCCCTTCATCCATTTTCTGCACAACAATTTCAGTTAGTGACATAACTGCATCTTCGGTGGAAAGTCCTTTTCTAAAACCGAACTGGTTTGCTGAGATGAGATTATTAGACTCAAGAAAACCTACGAGGGCATTATTCAAAATACGCTCTAAGATCTTTGAGAGAGCAGGCAGCACAGAAATAGGGCGATAATTTTTTACACTACTCCTATCGCCATTCTTAAAGATGGGGTGAATAATGGCTTTTTTTAGCGCTTTAGGAAATATACCACAACTTAGGGATAAGTTACAAATGTGAACAATAGCTGGTGCCAGGTAATCACTGGCAGACTTTAAGAGTTTAACTGAGATACCATCCCAGCCAGCCGCGCTATCAGAACGAAGAGAGTGAATGATTCCTTTGACTTCATCCTCGTCGACCATCAGAAGAGCCAAAGAATTATGGGGAGAACGGGAAGAATCTGGTACGGGGGCGTTTATTTGATTATGATTGATTTTGCTAGCCAGTTCCATACCAATTTCAGAAAAATATTTGTTGACTTCGTTGACTGAGCCTATTTTAGAGTGACACAAGTTTAAAAGTTCGGTGGGTTTTGAACTTGCCCGGTTAGTATTTGTAATATTCTTTATAAGTTGCCATGTCTTTTTTGGATTATTATGTGCTTTGTTAAATTCGGATTTCTGGTATTCCAGCTTTAGAGATTTTAATATTTTGTTACAAAAATTACGGTAACGCTTATATGTCAAATTTAAAATAAAATTATTAGGCTCATTTTTTACCCTCCTTTGCATATTGTTTCGGTTATGTATACACCGTAACAATCCGGGGGTTATCCACGGTTTAATAATCCTTTTCTTAGATGGAATTTTGAAGGATATTGTATAAGTATTAAGTATACTAGTTAATACTTGGATAAGACGATCCGTTGCAAGATTAGGATCATTGAGTGAGAGAATTTCTGTGAAATCCGTGTCTCTTATAGTCTCCATCACGGCCTGATGATTAGTATGAGTGGTATAGTAATTAGTCACTTTATGTCTACGTCCCAGGTTAATACTACATATAACAGCCTGATGATCTGTGATTGATGACTCCAGAACTAAGGTAGTTGCTACATTATTGGTTTTGAGTAATACATGATCGAGACAATTATTTTTCCTGGTAGGGAACGTGTGTGCAGGTAATAGTCCATGGGATACTATGAGATTTAGATATTCGTCTGAATGTCGATCAGTATTGCCTGTTTTAATGTCAATGTTAATATCGCCAATTACGATCACATTATGGAATGAGCCAAGTTTTGACAAATTCAAATTCAGATCATTCATAAAGGAATCTGTGTTTTTGTTAGCGGGAGGCCTGTATAAGGCAATGATTGCTGTTTCTTGTCCTAGAGTACAGATCAAGCAATTTGATTCCTCAAAGATCGGTTCATAAATAGCAGTATGCGCCAATGTGTTACTAATATACATGACAACTCCCTCATTTTGGGTTCTGTTTTTTAACGTTGCAAAGGTATTGTATCCGGTCAAAGATGGTAAAGGGGGAGAGTTTGGTAGCCAGCACTCACTCAGAATCAAAATGTCACAAGTGAACTGAAACGATCCAAGTAATACAACAAATTCATCAAAATTCTTATTGATACTACGGATATTGAGGTGAATAATAGTGAGTGATTTAGAGACATCGTCGAGATAATCAAGACATTCCCCGGGCTTACATTTGTATGCTTTAGAGACATGGAGGTTGTCAAGTTCAGGGTTAATTTGTGCAAGATTAGCCATTGGTATAAAAGAAATACCACAAAAATATGACTAAATGGTATGGATGTCCTAGAGAAAACTGAGAACAGAGACTTACAAAGATAACATAAAGCGTTAAGTGAATATAAATATACAGCTGTTTTGGTACATGTTTAGAATTAAAATGTTTATAAGCACAGGCATACAAAAATGAACTACGATTAATATAGTAAGTGAAATTATAAAAATAAAAAGTATGATGTTTTTGCACTAATATAAAGATAAACAAGTCTAAGAATAATAAAGGTAAAGGAGATTTAGCTAGTCATTGTTGCTTAAGCAAATTAACCAAACACTGTTCTGATTTAATCAGGATTTGTTTGGTTGCCGGGTCCTTGCGAAGGAAAATGTTGCCATTCGACGACCAGCAAAACATATAATTATGTTGCTTTGCAAACTCTTTCGCGTTATAAAGTAACTTCTTCAGGGTGGGTGAGAGATACTCGGCTACATAGACCGGCTGTTGTGTGCCCAGTATTCCGATGTGCGATGTATTCAATTTTCCAGGGTTAGCTTTGCCTTTGTTAAAAGTTTTGGATTGCGCCAAATAACGGTTCTTTGTTTGCACGCAAACAAATTCTGCAACAATTGGTTTGTTAATCCCTGGTTTGCCTGGCAAGCGACGGATATCTCTAATTTCAGAGGCAGTTACATTTTGATTGATAGCTAAGCCGATTTTAGACACAACAGATATAAGATCCATAAAGGTTTCTTTTTCAGTGGCTGGAACATTTCTAATCTCAATGGAAGCACTGCGTGAATTCAGCTGGAGATCCTTCAATTTATTCTCCAAAGTCTCCGAATAATTTCTAAATTCAGACCGTTCTTTTTCTAAAGCTTCAATTCGGTTCTTCATATCTTCATATTGTTGATTTATGAAGTTAATAGACTTTTCTATGTCTAGGTTGGTCTTTTGGATCTGTGTGTTTTGGCATTTTACTTCTGCCACATCGGAAACCAATTTATTTAGGATGATATTTTGATTTTCAATAAGCCGCATTAGACTGGAGTCACGAGAGGAAATCATATCCAGTATATCAGCTTTTTGAGGAGACATTTCAATTCTAGGTCTTTTGTTCCGTGGAATTGGGTTCAATACGCCATCTATAGGGCTTTGCTCGGACTCAGATTTCGAGAGATCAGGCTCAGACTGAGTTTCCGCAAGGTTGGCGTCTGGCTTCTTTGGGGGAGGGGTGCATCGAGCACGTGGCATTTTGGTATAGCTCAGGTTTAATGTTAGAACAGGATAGAGCACACAGCTCTGGCGCAGTGAATCAAATACAATTTTCTTGAATCGATAAGTATCAAATTTTATAATCGATAGATAATCGATAATAAAATTGTGCAACTTGAATGCACCCAACTCTATTTGTCACTGGATTGCACTTTTGCAGTTGGTAGCTCTGTGAATGATTGACAGATCGATCGATGTCAGATGTCAAAGTAGCCAATCTGCCAATCAGCTGATCCGTGCATTAGGTTAGCTTTGGTGGATTTGACTAATCATAAGCTTTGTTTATATTGCTTTCACCTTGTTATTCTCGGTTTTAAAATAAACTGCCAACTACAAATTCTCACCTTGGATAATAAATGGTCCAAAATTCCAAGTGTTTACTGACCAATCACTGCCTTTTGAGGTTATTAAGAAACACTGATGTCGTCCCTTGAAGTTTTATGCAATTTCATGGGGCAGGATTCACGAATTCCAGGTAAAAAATCAAATATTAACACGGAGAAACGTAAAGCAATTATCACTAGTCGAGCGCCAGGGGGGGGGATAATATCAGTAGGAAATATAATCCTACTGATATTATAAACTAGCTTCCGCCAGCGACTTCGTCCGCGTGGACATTCGATAAAATCCTCAGAGAAGCTTAAACCAGGATAAACAGTATTCTATGATTTAATTTCCACGCGGACGAAGTCGCGGGCGGAAGCTAGTTCTTAATAAGCCATATCCTTAAAAATGTTTAAGTTTTTTTAAAATAAGCGTCCAGCAGCATCTTTGATACCAATAAAAGCGCCTCTTTAATGTTATTAACGCGATAACTTCGCTTTTTAAAATCATTCATTTAAAAAATAAAATTTTTGAAACTCCACGGATCTTAAACAGAATGGAACAATCCATTTCTATTGATATTCCCGTAAAAACTTCAAGGAAAATGGATCTGATTTCCACTTAGAAAAAAATATTTTCACTTTGTGGATTTACGGACTTTAAAAATCACGAGAAGATTTTGCCGCGACGCGATAAATGAGTACACGGCAGATTTACGTCGCTCCAGTAGACTTCCCTTTATGGCGTTTAAAACTTTGCCAGTTTTTGACTGGATAAAAATCTGTGAATATAATTTTATTAAATGTTAGGTTATTAAAATATTCACCTTTATTAACATAATATGTCGGCATTAAAATGAGATCAGTCTTTCTATTGTCTAATATCAAAATCGCAATCGCTTTCAGGATGTAACACTTTGATGCTTTTTTTGGCACAAATAAAAACTTACCAAAGAAATGCAGCAATATAGATTTTCAAATTAGACAATTGCATTGCATTAACATGCATTAAAATTAATTTAATTCTTATACCTACATTGATGGCTAAATGATAACCGCGTGACGATTACCTAGATCATGTAATAGATGTGGCATATTGATCATCGCCGACATCTTTTAAAGTAACTCCCCCAAACTGGGTAATGTACTTTTTATTACCTAACTAACATATATTATTTATGTTTATAGCTTAACAGTGATGTCTGTTATCATAGCGAATAACCATAAAATGATTATTTTTCATTACCTATTACCATTAATGTATAGTATAGTTTCATATTCCCTAGAGCGAGATAGTGTCAAGAAAATAGACGGGGCGCTTGCCTTTCTCTTAATGGTGTTTGTAATTAATCACGCGTGCAATTCAGGCTTTATCTACGTGAACTAAACTTGTTAAACTGGCAACTTGTTCTGAGCTTCGGCGAATATGGCTGCCATTACTCGCATTGTTTAGCACTAATCTAATTTCGACTCTTTCACTTTGAACGTTTGTTTAAATCTGTTTTAAACTGTCTGTGTTAGCGACGTTCAAAGCATTTCCATTTTATAAATGAAAAACATACCGAAGTGAAAAATATTTGGGGTACGTTTTACTAATTCTGGAAAGCACTGGTATAAATTTAATAATAGAACAGAATTTTTATTTAATATTTCCACAGACTATAAAGCGAATAAATACTTAAATCTATCATAATTTCATAACTGTAATAAAAATATTAATAACTGGTTATTATGTACTGTCAAGATTGTTCTCATCTACGTCGAATCACATGAATTAGATGAAAGAAAAAAGAATGTTATCAGAAATAATTTGAACAGATTGAAATAAAACAAAAGTTACTGTTGTGACAGACATAGCATCTACGTAATCCTTTATAGGATATTCGAATCGTATACCTTTCCCGGAAGATAATGAAATTCCTCACTAAAGCCGTATTGGGCGTATATGCATCTAGTTTCCGTGACCGCCGGCTAAGCTCCTTTGGGTCAGAGTGGCCAAAATGTTCAACACTACTGTGTGCCCAAGGGATACGAACTTATACTAACTGCTTCTAAGACGCACGTCTACTAAATTACTGTTCTGTGCACAATAAAGCACTTATCATCAAAGAGAAAATAAATTAAAATTCTTCATTATAAAGTAAAACACTCTTCTTAGGAATTTCTCAATTCTTACACTAACTGTAATTACATCCTCCAATTCTTTTGAATGAATCTTGTTTCATCTTTACTATAATTTAAGCGAATATCTTAGTCTAATAAAAGCATATATTTTAATAAGGGGCCGTACAACGTCAAGTACACATAATTGAATCACGATTTTACACAGACTACTTATAAAATTGATTTTATAGTCCCAAATAATAATCAAACAATAATGAAGATAGTAACTCAGATATGGGATTGACAGAAACATTAATAGCTCGATAGAAAAAAATCGTAAAGTTCAATTTTGTTCACAACCATTAATAAAACTAGGGGAAATTTTGAATTTATAATAAAATACTTTTGTGATTGATAGTTTTCCAAATTAAGAAATAGTTTATTAGTTTAAAATAAATAAAAACTATATTTTTTCAGTAATTTCGATAATTTCGACTATAATTTTTCAGCGTTGCATTGTACGTAATTTCATTTTAAACCTAATTTCTACTGCGTTTTTATAACAAAAATACAAAAACCAACGTTTTCTTTTTCATGATATTTCCTTATTTTTATTCTACAACATCCCCACTGAGATTGCTATAAAAAGGGTATAAAGAGTTATATGTGCGTCTTGCTCTCGGTTGATATGGAATTTAGCTTGCATAAATGCCCGTTAAGAACCCCGTAGGCTTCTTCAAGGCTGAAGAATACCGACTTTGGTCAGCGATCGTATTAGGATTATTATAACGTAAATTATTTCTATCGTCTCTTTTATGTCCTGAGAATACGGCACATAATATAGGTACTTAGCAAGATGACTCTCGACCTTATTTTATTAGCCTTCCAAAGTTAAGTAATATTTTACTTCTCAAGACAAAATTCTAGGTGCTATGAAAAGTAAGCGATGATAAATTGCTTCACATTTTACCTCTTTACTCCATTGCTTTTCAGAATTTCAAAGATTGAGTTTACGTTGACATTTTTGTAATTCTGTTGTTTTGACTCAATATTTTCTTCTGTAATGTTTATCTCTTTTTAATAAAATTATATTCAGCTCATAAAAAAGGATTTTGCACTTCGAATCGATAAGTTGATGAAAGAAAATGTTTCATCAGCCTTTTAAAAATGTCTACCTTTTTTGAGGATTCTTCTATCAAACCAAATTGTTGGAATTTTTGTTAGATGATTTGTGCGGTAGATATTTTTACAATAGTCTTTTGTAAACATAAAACTGAAAATAATAAAAAGTATACATTTATAGTTCCCACTGTTACTGCTACTTTTGGAATTATTATACTTTTTTAAATAAAGTTGTTGTAGTCTTCATCGAGAGCTTATTGCAGTCTAAATATCGTGAGTGATTGATACATAAAATATAATATACTAATTATTTAATCCCTGATACTAAATTCAACATTTACTGGTAGAATTTCAAAAATATAAATAATATAATTTTTGATTAATAAATATTTAGTATATTATATTGATATTTATACTTATATGTTCTTACGTAATTTTTTAATTATCAGATGTTGAATCAGAACCTGGGGGCTAATTTTTTAATTTTAAAAATCTACCGCAATCGCTTTCGTTTGACAGATAAATGTGACACATTGCTACATTTCTGTGGTAAGTTTTTATTTGTGCCATAAAGAAGCTTCAATGTGTTACACCCTGAAAGCGATTGCGATAGATTTTGAAATTAGACAATAGAAAGGCTGATCCACATAGCAAATTAATTAAATAAAGAAAATAACGTTCTGTAACGTGTTTTGTTTTCTTTTGAGTATACAATAAAAATTCGATCATTATAATACTTGTGGATAAAGAGAACACTACCCAAATTCAACATCGCACACAAACACAACGCTATTAATGGGCAACAAAATAATTAAATTAGGAAACTCTTTGCGCCCACGTAGGCAAAGTAAATCATTTCCCAAATTACGTCAGAACAGGCTCTGGGAAAAATAAATATCCTTCTTAAGAGCCGACCTGAGTAACAGACGCCTTCGAATAATTAGATAATAACAGCCTTACGGAGCAACAGTGTGTCGGACCATTTAACACAAGGTCTGGCCGTAAGGGCTGCCAACGATTACTAGGGTTGGGGCCACTAATTTTATCGTTACATCGATTTTTGTATCGATATTTTTTACGAAATTTGAACGCTGGTTTCATTAATTTGTTGTCTTATTAAACAGCATTTGCTTTCATGTAAAATCTCTTGTACAGAGAGGATTTGAAATCAGTTTTTTTTGTGAAAATAGCAATGTAATTTTGTAGAGTAATTTTAAATGTTGCGGTTTCACTTCACTATTTGGAAGCCATCGACCGCTCGTTAAGCTAACGAATGGAGATTACTTTCAGCAGGCAATTGATTACAGACTATTAGTATTAAACCGGCGTCTGGAAAGCATCTACCTAATTGGCGAGATTGATATTAATACCGAAATTATGAGGATTTCGAAAACTCAATTATTGAAGAAGTGCAATCTGTATCAATTATATTTATGTTAAAAGTTTAATTGACGAATGTAGATATTAATTTTCTTTGCACAGCATTTGTGAATGACAATTGCAGATCAGTTTTATAAAAAAAATCCTTGTCTATTTTATAGCTAACTATTTTGTTGGTTACTACGTGACGTATATTATTCGTCAATAATCAAATATACACGATTCAATCAAAGCCAACGGCCAAGTCAATGGATTAATTTAGCTTCCCTATCTTTATCTTAATCGCAAAAACGGTTAGCCTCGGGTAATGAATGGACCAAAGGTTATACGTTATTGATGACCACCGGTCCCATAATATCTTCTAATACTTTAATTATCTCCATGTCCCAAATGTTAGTGCGAGTACTGTTAGCTCGTTCCCGTACAATGGTGTAATCAAAAAACTGTCTTTAGCTCCTTTATTATAGGTCACTATTATCTGGATATGTTATGCTTGATGTTAAATACCCCATAAAGCATTAGAATGCAAGACCCGCATTTAAATGCAAACTAAAGAAAATAATATTACCAAAGACATGGATGTACGGACCTAGATTCCATTGCCTTTGCCAATGGGAGAATTTAAAAACATCAATGTGAAATTCTTGTGATAAAATTCTTCATTTCGTTTACAAACGATTTCAACTGCCTTCATAGTAGGTACTTATATTTAAAAAAAAGTAGAGAGTTCTGTTACGTCCTGTCTATACGTTATAGTAGTGTCTGTAGGGTCAATACTACGGCGTTTCGTAAAATCAAAGATTTCCTTTGACAGGATTGGTCCTTAGGGATCATGGATGGATTTAAGAAGTGGAGCCGCCAAAATTTTTGAATTACTTAAGTTTTTTGAGGTTTTTGCCTACAGCCTAATCTTAACAGATGCATTGGTTATGCTAATGTACCAAGTTTGGTATCATAATCGTAGGTCTTCCCCAAGAGAATGAGCCAGCTTTTAACACGTTGCAAGCAAATACCTATCTGGCGTAATATTAAATAACGTGTGAGTAAATATTTAGTGACGCTTTATTAAGAGGAATGCTATGAAATTCCATCCGTTAATAAACCTGCATTATCTTCTCTCACTTTGGGAAATTTTGCTGCATAAACCAAAAGATAGTGTCTAAGCTTCGTTGAGAATACCACGTTAGTGTCAAATTTTCTCTATTATATTATTTTCAAGACATTCATGCAGATAATTTGGACGTCTTTCTACTGTCTTATTTACGTCAAAAGGGCGCTCAATTCGCCTAAATAATTAATCGATCTTATTAACTTTGAGCTTCCGTCAGACATAATTGGCGTGAGATACGATAATTGGAGATTAGCAAAAATTAAACAAGAAAGCGGAAACTAATTAAGGCTATATACAAGTATTTATTGGCGCAAAATAATAATGGAAAAAATATTGAGGCAAAATACTTCTTTACAACCTTACGTAAGAATAAAGTTCGAGAATGTTAATACAGGAACACAAAAATAATTTTAAGATTTTAACTGGCTTTCAAGTTAAATGTTATGCAAATGACGCATTTATGCGCGCTAAGATTCATTACATTCATATTTTCAGCATATTTTTCAGTTGTTTCTTAGCTATTGTGGCTGCTTTAATTAGTTCAAACTACGGCTATTAAATATATTTATCGCAGCAGAAAACAACATTTTCTTGTGGAATAACTTCTTTATAGTTGACTTAGGAGAACGTTTTAAGTAAACTACGGCATATAGTAAACCGAAAAATAGAAACAAAGACAAATTAAATAAAACTAGTATCGATGCCGGAAATTGGCGACTGTAACTTGCAAGTAATTCAAGACGGTATGGTAAAACGGTTTTCCATATTTTTTTAATGGTTTACCATATAGGGTTTACTATACTATGTCTGATTTCATCTACATCACCAAAAGTCTTACGAATTATAATCTCTTGACATATTTTTATTCAGAAATGATGAACAGCCGCGTAAGTAATTACTTTGAAGGTGTACAAACTACAAACCAACTTCTTTTTTTCACGACGAATTTGAAGCAGAGCAAATATGTTATCTTATCAACAAACTGTACGTAATAATATTATGACTTTTACTTGTTCAATTTAGCGACACGTTGATTTATCGATTATCGATCGTTGCGATATTTTTTCTAAACAGGTGAAAAAAGTCATCTTATTGTCATTTGAGAAGCTCTTGTCGCTACTAGTTAGTGAAGATTTTATTAAATTCCACACTCTGTTGATCTTCAAAGTACCCAAATCTTTTAATAAAACGCCTGAAAAATATATGATAATAATAATGTAGATGTATGGCCCGTGAATAGCTGAGCAAGTATCAAAGCGGTATATTTAACTGCAGAAATATTTCACTTTTTTTAATAAAATAGAATCGTAAAAATGAAGTCGTTCGCGACGAATTTTGTTAGAGCGATTTACTGATCTAAGTCTTATAAAATGAGTGTTATAAATCAGCTCGCTTGCATATCGAGCCAGCCAACGCGTCTGCGGCGCGCGGCTCTTATTAATTCTACACCAACCACATTAATAACGTTATTTAATTGAGTATGTCTTTTCCTCTTTGTCTTCATATTTAACCTGGAAGATTATAGATTACGTTAACAGAACAATGAAAAAGACAGCGCAACTTTGATTCTATTAACAACGGAATAAAGACGATACAAGTGAACTAGATGATCTGTGGATGATACAAGCCCCTCTGTTTACTCCGCCACTAATGGATGATAAAACCACGTCAACCGCGGCTAACAACGGAATAAATTAAGGAAACTCCCCAAAATGCCTGATAAATTGCGCAGTGCCCCAGTCCATATAAGTGTTCGTTGAGCTCCCGTTAAAAGCTACACGGCATAATTTAACGCATCAGCTGTCTTTTTTGTCGTTACTCTAAGCCTAGCAAATGGCGTCTATTAATAATCTGAGCTTATGTTTAATTTAACCAAATAAAATGTTGCCGGCAAAATACTGTTATTTGGGTAGGCTTTATGTATTTGAAGATTGAATAAAATTGACCATTGCGTTACCATTTAAAGGAAAAATTTGACTACCCTATATTTTTATTACCTTTGCAAGGTAATGAATGATGTTTTGTTTCTCCGTTACCTTTTTGATGGATTCAGGATAAATGTAAATGATTCAGTGAAGGTTTGAGTGTTGTTAACGTATATATGTTGCATTTATTAAAGAGCAACTAAAAAATTCTCACTCCATACTTACCTATCTCCACGAAAATTATTGCACATCCAGGTCACTGGGAGATCAATCGGGTGAAGTGGTTCTCGATTAATTGCGTGCAGGCCTCGAGCTGTCATAACGTCGTGTTGAGGGTCGACCCGTCACAACATATTACTGAGTGATTGTCTCCGTAATTTAGCGCGACCTACGCGATCAGGTTATTGTCTTTATAGAAGCTTTCAGCCAGCCCACCATGCGCACCACGACAAAAATTATATCGACACTTTTCTCGTCTTAGAAAGATGTCTGTCCTGCTCACGCCACATTGATGTAAACAAGGAGACATACATTGCGAGACGAGTGTCGAGTTTTCGACAAATAGTCGTAGTGTGGATGTATTGCTAGGCCCGCGGAATCTTCTAGAAAGTGTAGAGTGGTATTATTAACGTACTTATACTTTGGATCCCATAAATTGTAATCTAGTTGAAGTTACGTTAACTAGTCATAGTCAGTCACAGTTTCTCCATTTAATATCTCTCTAACCTATATTATGCTGGCATCCCCAAGCAATGCACGCACAAGTAAAATAACCTGGCTCTAGTTATCTTTATTTTGAATATAAATTACTTAATGAGTTTTATAGCTGGAACTTAATTGAATTTTCTAAAGGTAAACAGAGTGAAGTGCACGCGAAATAAATTTTACCAGGATTTATCTGGGCTCAAACTTTGTTCATTAAACGTAGATTTAGTTTTACTATTATTTACTCTAGGATATAGATCCTAGAACGGATAGCCGTTATAGATTTGAGACTTGATTTTTATTCACATTCAAAACTAATGGTGCATTAGTTATGATATATATAACCAAGGGTCCACTTTGAACAGCCACTGCGCTATTGTATGAATATCACTCGAAGCTATGGCGTTCAAACGCTTGTTAATTTCGGCTATATTTAAACATGTTGCTGACGATACAGTGTTACATTGCGTTGGGTAATTTGTTCGTTAATTCGACGCGACAAGCGCGATCCGAGTATCTGACTGTCACAACACTTTCAGTTCTTTGAGGATCACCTTCACTGTCAACTCTGTTGCTACATGATATTTTATAAAGTTGTCATCATGTATATGTCGTAGGATAATTGAATAAACCGGATCTTTGCAAAAAATCTAGGTCGATTGTAAAAGACTGGATAATAGGGAATATGCATCAATTTTTATTGTATCAAAATCAAAAGTATAATGCGTGAATAAATCATCTGTAATATTAATTGCGTTTTTTTCTCGTGATATAGTCGCCCGCACCCGCGGAAAACGGTCTATACAAAACGGTCATGTTTTGTGACGTCACCGACCAATTTCAGGCGAGTTTATATGGAGTTAGCCAAGAATTTTCAATTATATCTCCCTAAATTTTGCGTTTAAGTACATATGTGTGATAAAATATTATTTCTTATTCGGTATTCTATTAACTGTTAAGCGCATTATATCAGAAAAGGTAAAAAAATCGTTATTGTCCGTAATTTATCGTGTGATAAAACTAAAACATTGACGTCAGCCAGTCAGCGCGCGCAAAGTGCTTGCCATTCGCGATTTACTTAAGATACGCTGGATTTTTGTAATTATCTTAAATAAAACTCGGATGATAATGCAAAAATCTATATTAGATTCTAATCATCCGGTCCTTTACAATACTAGGATTATTACAAAGATCCGATTTGTATGAATATCTTACAACATATTCATGATGCAAATTATAATTTTAACAACCCGTGATTAGAAGTTAAACTATTGCATAAAATTAACATTTTGATACTCGTAAACAAATCCTTCAATGTAAGCGTATAATTTGTTATTTACGATGTTTATATTGTTCAAAGCTGAACGTTCACCAAGCTCCAGTTAGCCTTGCCAATTAATGGAGCACCTCCCAAGCCCGACCGCCTTAAGGCGAGGCCAGTTCACGAAATTTACTCTTTCACTATGTCTTTAGAATAAGGTTGAATATTGCATAACTTTAATTGACGCTACGTCAGAAATTAGACGAATTTTAGTACATTTTTATTGATTTCTGAAATACTGGATCATTTATTAAAAATGTACTCGGTTATTGTGTTAGATCGATAAAAAAGCTATCCTTTTTGCATAAAAAATCATATCACTGTCGTTGAAAATTACGAAATCTGACGATTTGAAATTTAGTTTTATAAGTTTTTTTGGTGTTATTCAGGATTTTTTTACAGAGTTACCATGCCATTTTTCAATATTCTTCGCTTACACTAACTCAGCGCCAACTCCATACCGACTCACTACAAAAGCATTGAAATGTGAGCTGTATTTATAATGTTCGCTGCGATGAAATTTTCAATTTTGAATTTGTGTGCGGTGCCTGGACAGCGCGTTGTCGGCGTGTCGGTGGTATCAGTTCTTTCAACTAAATGAAGAAAACTTAATCGTAAATAAAACGATATAAAGCTTTTATTTCAATTCAATGCTTATCTTATAATTCAATGGTTTCGGAATTGAGTTAGTGTAGTAGCTTTATGAATGAGTGCAGTTTGTGAAGACCTTTAATTAATGTTTATGTACCGGTCAAGAAAGTTCAACCATTGAACCTTCAATGCAATCTATATGAGTTACCTCCGAACTTCGCTATAATATTCTGTGGCTATATTGACTATTGGTGCAACTATCGGGGCGCTCCAACAGCAACAGAATTCTCAAGTGCCATACTTCGTGTCAAACTTTCAAATATTGCTTTGGACCTTAGATAGAACAGTGCAAAACATGTTCAGCCTGTATTGATATCTTTCGGATAAACAGAGTACCTGCTTATTAGTTGTAGTATTAGCTTGCAATAGTTATAACGTGTTTTGTTTGTCGCTGATACATTCTTTTGAATCAAAAAGAGACCAATATGCCAATTCCTCTTTATTGATAGTCAGTGCCCCAGGAATGGGGGCATCAAAGTTTATGATGATGTTGACGATGAAAATGTGAATAATGATGAAGCTCGTGTTTAAAATACACATACCTATATTATGCGGCAATGAAAATAGATAGGTGTCTCTGTATCCGCTTTACAAAGCCCCAAAATCTAGCTTATTTTATTTTATTATGAAAAAGTCGTCCTCTTGTCTTCTCTTCCTTCCCAATATTGCGATACCCAACAGGGTCCATAATTTGTACTTTGTTTTTAGTTGTAACATCTTTATAACATTATGGTTGCAATAAATATATTGAATTGAATTGAATTGAATATTTATTATGGTCGTTTAAGTGTTTTTTTTTTATTTATTTTCATATTATTAAAGATTTCAACGTTACTTTATTTTATTTAGTCTTGTACCTTTGATGTCCAGCTAGGTCGATTAAAACAACAGGAAACATGACTTAATTTTCATATCAAATAAGTAATATTTATTTAATAAAGACAGAAGCTCCAAATTTTGCGATGGTGGGCTCATAAAATGTTGGCTTTTGGCATTTCAGTAAAAACAACAAGGATATTCCATTGGGGGCGGTTATAAACGGTATAGCCGTAAACCCTTATTCTACTAAGGTAAAACAACCCGAGTATAACTTTCCCTGGGAATTTTGAGTTTAACTGTTGCATGGACCATGTTAAGTCCACAGTCGATGGTAATTTTACAAAACTATGACTTGTGACGTTTGAGATTAAAGTCGTGTGGATAGTCGGACTTAAAATTTTGACTCGTAGTTTCGGATTGTAATTCTCGATATGATTTTAATTTTTGCTACATGCAATGCTTTTTATCGTAAAGTTATTGTTGAACGAACATCAACACCAAAATTGAGGCTAGAAAGTCAGAATTTCTAGATTGAAAACTATTTTTGCTCAGGAATTGATCCAGAAACTTTAGGATTGTTTTAAATTTCATAATATATTTTCTAGAGAACAGAGCAAATGTTTGTAAAGTGCCCAATATTTATTACTACTAGTAGATATACAAAACCCAGTGTTAATCTGACTCCAAAATAATGACTCACATCTCTAGAATTGAAAAAAATCGGCCGCTGCAAAAGTACACGTTAATCTTAAAGTGTTAGATTCAATATACGCGAAATACGTGCGGAAATCTCAGAAACTAATTTCATAAATCTCAATTTTATTTATTTGTATTCCATATGAAAACGATACATTTATTCAGGGACGGAGTTAAAAAGGTTTTCTCACTTTGTGAACAGCTCACCTGGGCTATTAAGATCTAAGATCCTAGTGAATGGTACCCATTGTAAACTCCACTTCTTCTACCATCGTTTAATATCTATGGTAATATAATCCTCAATTGATTACAGCTATAGGTAACTGAAACCTCATGAAGACTTAGTATTGGCCAAATTTGATCGTCTAATTATAAAAGGACCTACGTTGTGATTTTAAGTAGTAGTAACCCGGACTCTTTTGGTATGTCTGGCTCGAGTCTAGATGTTTCATTATCAAGTGCACATGTACTAATTCTATCCTATAACTAAAAAGCCTTATTCTGATCTTAAAATTAATAAGCATTATAATATATTAATATTTGACATAGCATAAATTATATTGATGATTTGGATAAATTAAAGATAAATAAATAAGGATGAAGATAATGGAGCCAAGGCTATAAGCCTTGGAAGGTCTCTACCACCAGCCCCCGACCTTAATTCCAAACGCACACCAGCATAACTAGATGCTTTCCCGGTAACTATGTACTGCGCAACTGTGGCGCTATCCAAAATCGACATGAAAGAGATAGGAAGGTACTCTAATTTAACCATACTGGAATAGATGTAAATGTTCCTAGTAGTATTCCATGTCATTGCGTCACCATGCGACATACACAGCCAGGAGTGGGTAAGCATTGGGATAGTTCCGTAGAATCTATACCAAGTGATTACATAAGTTGGTGATGGTACCGACCACTAGGGAGGCACAATGTGGTGTTCCCAGGTACAATTAGGTGAGCGAATCAGCCTGCATGTCCATAGGTTTGTGTAGTATAAGTTCCCATAGAGGTCAGCTGGTACGGAAACCTACCGTCAACGCTTTCGGTGGATGGCATTGAGCAGATCCAGTTACTGGCGTATATTCGCGGCTCCGCATATTTCCAGACTAAGCTCTATCAGGGGATTAAAATTTGTGGTTATAGTAACAGCCAACGGCTGCCATTGTATAGTTGTGTTCTGTATAAAATCCATGTATGTTACAAGGCTATTGTATTGACATGGAAAAAAAAACAGCATATCGCTGAACCAATTGGAACAGTTCAAGATGACATTGAATGTATTGTTAAATCATAGTATGATTAAATCAGGTACTGATGTGGGTCAGTATGATTATAAAATAGACAAATAATTCTGTCTTGTAATGTATAATATAAGTCTGTATAGAGTATACCAAACCAGCAACCTTTACCGGCTAAGCTCCCAACTTTAAGTTATTTCTAAAGTCTATCAAGCTTTGGTTTTAGTTCACCAGACGGTCATAAAAATAGGAACACAGGGAGGTGGATGTACTATGTCTTGTATATCAATAGCCGAATGGAGATTTGTCCACAACCACTGATATCACAAGGACAAAGTTTAGTTTTGAAGTAATTGCATCAGGAAACCAATGGACATCTGATCAAGCCTCATAATTAACAGTAATCTCATCAGAATATGATATGACTGTACACACAGATTCTCCACTGGCAGGTCCGCCTAACATGGCTTAAGGTGTTCAGTCATAACATCACATTCTAACAAATCACTATTAACTATGGTGTTAGAGTTTCAAGGCACAAGGCCAAGAACTGCCCAAGCCCTCAACATTTTTCAAACAAGCCTATTTTAGCCGCTTGATAAATGAGATTGAATGTCGTAACTAGACTTGTAATTACCTCGGGGAAAGCCCTAAAATAAAACTCTAAGGGTTTATGATCGTCTGCTGAAAACTACCAATAGACTCAACAATTATTGTTAAAATCCAGGGTCGCTCAACTTTACCTTTATACCTCATTTAAAATATCTGGAGATTAAATCCACAGACATTTCAAACTACAATTTGATTGTTTGTGTATAGGTGTATGCATATATAAGTACATACAAGCAACTTTTATCATATAGATAATAACTATTGTTTGGATGAAGTAGTCTTAACTAAGTTGGTTGATTAAAGTCTAGACTTATATCAGCTCTCATTATTCTCTGAGATTAGATAGTAGGTATTTGACTAATTTCATCCAAGCAGTAGAAAAACACATGCAAATATTGGATTTTGTCATTTTCAATAAAGGTCCTTTTGCTCATTACTATTGCTTATTGAGGCAATTAAATAAGTGTTTAAGTGCAAGGAACACCTTTTGAAAATACACCATCCAAATCACACATA
This sequence comes from Agriphila straminella, assembly GCA_950108535.1. Lineage (NCBI taxonomy): Eukaryota > Metazoa > Arthropoda > Insecta > Lepidoptera > Crambidae > Agriphila > Agriphila straminella. Next base: position 12,122,865 of record OX467308.1, read on the forward strand.
ACAAATGTATGGTTCATACTGGTATTCATTATGTAATTTTATGGTCTCAATTTGCCCAGCGTTGTCAAATTTAGTATTGTTCTGAAACCTGCATGAGTCATAAGGATTATAACTGTGAAAACAATGATATTTTGTTCGCATATTAATTAATAAACTTTATTATTAAGTTTATTAATTTTGAGCTAGATTTATTTTGGTAAAACCTTAAATCATGAAATAAATGATTGGATTAGTATAGTATTACTGATATTAGAAGTTAAAGTATGTAGGTATTTTTAGTCCTACAAATAAAGTTAGGAGTATTAGATGTGAACAAAATACCTAATTAAACGCAAAGCACATGACATCCTAACCCTAGATCTGTCAGATTCCTAAAAACAGTACAGGCAATAAATTAATAAACTTTAGGTTCAATTTAAAGCCTAGATTTGCTAAGAAATTATGTTGTATGAGTGATAGCTGGGTCAACACAGAATACTTTTGATCCTAAATGTACCTAGGTCGTCTAATAACACTAAAACACACAAAAAACATAGTATTCCTGAAAAAAAACACTGATTAATTATCCTAACATGAACTGAAGGAGATTTTAGAAAACATGCTTACTTACCTGAAATCTATTTGTTTATTCCTCGTAAATAGATCCTCCTCACCTTAGTTTACCACAAATCACTCACTTTACACACAACACTTAAGCACATTTCACTAAAACACAAAGACACTGATTACTAGATACACTGACCACTAAACACTCCCGTCGCGATTTCTTTGCTAGCTCAAGAGGCGACGACCTAGAGCTTTACGCGAGCAAAGATAACCCTAAGTCCTAACTGTGACCTACCTGTTGGAACAGTAAGCAAGTCTCCCTTCCCCTATCTTAGACACGGCCACGCACAACAACACGATTTCATACAAAAAGAATCGCATCTGGACGCGCTTACGATGTCAAAAGTTCCATGAATTCAGAAGTTCTTCAGACTTCTTGGAAAATCAACAATGAAACTCTACCTTAATCCTTGCAACAATTAGCACAAGCAGGGCCCTGTGCCTGTACCAACTGCAGCAAGAACTGTCCCGAACGAGGGTTTATAAAATACAGTATTCTAGAAGACCAGATGAGACCTGCTTACCAGTTACGAACCAACATGCCTAGCTATTTATGCAAAATCTACGATGTACAGAAAACTAACACTATTTAACTTTAATTAAAACAAAAGACAATAAATTTACACTTAAAACTTTGACTGGCTTCTTGGACTTTTTCGGCAGAGTTCCGACTCCTGCTAGATATACGCAAAAACTATCCCCGAAGGTCTCAATCTTCGTCTTTTAAAGTCCCTCAAACCCCCACTTAATTCTCGAAAAACCGTTGAATCCTTATGTAAAATGCCATATATGGCCTGATACATAAGAAAATATGTCCGACTGTAACGTTTCCACAGCCAAGTGTCAAGTGGTTTTTAAAAGGTCAATAAATCATTATATGAACATAAAAACAAGAAAAGAAATGTGAATTCCTCAAGCATTTAGGTTTCGACATCGGTTAGATGACTTATTTGTAAGTTTTTCAGCTGTTTTCTATAATTAATAAATAATTAATAAATACTAAAAATTGCCAGCTTTTTCTCAATTCTCCCATTATAAATATTCAAGTTTTTTATTCGATAATAACTTTATTTGTAGATTTCTTATATTAATCACCAACCAAAGTAATTTAATTTATACTTCCTTCAATTCTAAGAATAACTTGCTAACTTTTTTAGCCTTTCAAACTTCTGGTGACATAGTAATATCCATTTATAACACTTGGAAAACCTTATTAATTAATTAAACAACATACATAATTAACTACATAACACATTTAATAGGTAAACCCTACTAATAAGATAGCAGCTTATTAATTTCAAATATTCTATAAAATTTTCAAAGTATTTTATCTCCAGACAATTTACACATTTGCATGAATTTACTTTATTTCCACGCATTATTAGCCCTTCATTACTTGTTTTGCATGTAAACAACCTATATTTTAGTTAGATTATTTAGGTTTTGTAATTTCGAACAACTTGAGTTAAAATACCGTAGTCGAAAAATCTCCCGATGATCGGGGAAAATGTGACTTGCCACACTAATTTTCCCTTAGACCTCAGATTAGCTATCAGCTTATGTACTGTGTTAAAAACAACGACAACTTCATTTTAGGACCCGATTACATTATACAAGCAACCAAGCGGCCTGTATAAATGTCAGCGTTTTTAAAACCGCCAAAGTGGATATGTTACCATACAGTTTGTAGTTCGTTGCGCTGTGTTCTTAATATCTAGAAAATGACGATTTTGATGTAAAGCCGGTCTCAGACGTACACTTATAGTGTAGCTGTTACAAAACTGTCCCTGTCTTAATGACAACGTAGTGAAAACATAATAGTTAAGAAAATCAGACGCGGATTAAATTGATAACTGTAGTAAGGTACTTTATCCCGCATACAAACATCAACAAACAGCCAAACCATGGTTGAAATACACACCCCTTGTTTACCCGGTAGGCAATCCTATTCTTATCTTATATAACTAGATAATTTCATCACATATTCGGCCTAACGAATGTTCCCCTTAACATTTGCAAATAACGAGTAGTAATATTAATCTTTGAAATGCATAAAACACGTGCATGACGTACATCAATTGGTTTGCGCACACCAATCTCACATTTGGAAGATGTTTGTAACGTGTTTGTAGCATAGTTGTGAGTTTAAATGCCGCTTAACAGTTCATACTAATATTTGAACGCATCCGTTGAGTGTTCTCTTGAACGCACCTCATAAAACGTAATCACTGAGAAAAAAAATAACTTGAAGGTAGACAATATAATGTAATAATGTTTTTAAATGTGGTCTTTTGTTAGCTTACAGCTTTCAGCTGTAGAGGGGTTTCATTTTCAGGAGTTCTAACCATCAGCCAAAGTTAAAAGGTATTTATAATAGCGCAATTTGTCATATTTTGGTATTTTTCACACATCCAAAAAGTAATGTTTTCCTAAATTTCTTGACATTATTTATATTAAATTATAATAAGAACAATCTGAATTTATCAATTTTACTTCAACCTTGTGAATCTATTATCAAACACAAAAGTTATTAGCATTCTTAAATTAGCTTAATTTTGGAATTCTATTACATCAAAGAATCTGCTTTTTTACTCCTATTTAAAATCTATATGACTTAAGAAGGTAGGTTTTATTTTAAAATGTTAGACTAATTTAGTAGCAATAATAAATGATAAATTTCCCATAAAGAACATAACAATATTGATTTTCTGATGAAAATCCAAATTTTGTCTACGACAAAATTTTATCCACTTTAATTTTCATTACTGTTAGTTAGTTATACTATAAGTACTGGTTAAGTTTATTAATTCCTTATCAACACTGGTTCTATTTAGCAGTAATATCAGAAAATACCTAGATTTATGTATATTTCTATATCTTAATGAAATATTAAGAAGATGCAAATTTCTATATTTTGACATTTGGTACTTTTCAGGTTTACCAATGTTTCATGTCTCATGATGATAATTTAACTCACTGGAAACATGATAGCACCTCCACCCGTTTGCTAACAATAAACAGAATGAAACAGGACATAGAAGACAAGTTTTTCAGAAGAAAACACATTATTAATTTGACCAGTCTGAAAACTAATGCTTCCTTTTGATTCTACCAGACAAGCTTTTATAATTTATTGTAGTAATAATAATGTATGTTTCTTTTTGTCCCTGCAGCTTGTAATGTACGAGTAAATAAACTATTTCGACTTTATTGATTCAGATAGTTTTTTTTTAATTATCTTATTTTAACAGCGCCATCTAACGAATGTTGGCCGTACTTCTTATCATATATTCTTTAAAGCAACAGACAAGCACGACTTAGCTCCTCTTTTGTCAATCGCATTAATAGTTTTTAGGTCTCACCGTAAGATGGCGTTGACTTGTTATTTGTAATATCTTCACAAAACTAACATCCTCATTTATTCATCTCCAAAGAATAAATATCCATAAAAGATTAGAATAATAAATTGCTTCAGTGAAAAAGAATTGTTAATTCTCCTTAAAAACAATTCTTAACAGCTGAAACAATTTATATGAAATCTTTACTCATTCTGTAAGACTCATAACAAGAAAAATAATAATAATAAAGATTTAAGTTAGTAAATGTTAGTAATAATGTATAAAAATACTAAAAAGTAAGAAAGAAAGAAAAAGAAAAGAGAAAAAAATACCAAGTCGTCTGAATAATAATAGGCAATTAGGTTGGTTTGGCACATCCGGCCCCTGATTAATAATGAAAAATAATTTGAGTTATAAATCATCTAAACAATACAAAACATAATAATTGCCGCAATAATAATATATAAAAAAATTTTGGAGGAAGATTGAAAAATAAAAAACTTTTTTTTTCTTTTTTTTTTTTTTTTTTTTCGCAAGGTGTGAGTAGCCCCCTACCCCCTGAAATGACCTCCCTACACCCCACCGAGTATGATTGTTATTATAACGCTTGATAGTTTACCTTTTAACCAATTTAAAATGATATTAAGACAGTAGACCGATTGAGGTCGTCGATTTGAATGTAAAACGCATAATTAAGGTTATTCATCCTTTCAAGCGTTCTGACAGTCGTACTCGAGTCATTTCCCTGACCCAGCGATTCCCCAAAATCTATTATTAAATACAAATTAGTATATAGATTTGTTGAATCAACACTGTTCAAATAACAATAATTGCAGCTTTCCAAAAGCGATTCATTATAATAGTGTAGTTATGAAATACTTTACATGATAATATTTGCACTCTATTTTTAGTACAACATCAATTTACAAATGATATCGTTAAATATTCCTAAGATCATAATCGGAATAAAATCAGTCCCCCCTTTTTTTATTATAGTAAGAATTATTCAATAGCTAGTCATTAATCTTAAGATTAGTATGTTTAACTTGCTCTTACCACAATATCAGAGATAAACTCTATCAAACTCCGCAAGTCAAATTATGACATAGTAAAAGAATGATATTATTCACAATATTAGCTATGGTAATTATCCAAGTACACAAGTAACTTAAATAACGTAACGACCCTAAAATAATTGAACTCCAACATATTTGCAACATTAAAAGACACAAATAAAACGATTAAACTTAACTAAAACATTTACAACACTAAAACCCACAAATAAAATGAATGAACTTAACTAACATAATAATATTTACAACATTAAATCCCACAAATAAAATGAATGAATTTAACTAACATAATAATATTTACAAACCACAAACAAATTTAACAAACCTAATTGGCTCGATTACACGGTATGTCATTATAAAACCAGGTTTCTTAGTCAAAAATGAAAATAAATAAAAATAATAAAATAAAAAGAAAAAAAAACAAAACAAAACTAACTCTAAAATGTATGGTTATACCAAGTGAAACCTAACTTAACTGTACATAATATTTTAATGATTTGTTCATCATAATCAATTTTCCTTAACCTATTATAAGCAACTTGTGATTGAATGTTTACACATAATATCTATTTAAATGAATGGCATTAAAGTTGCCCCTAATCTGCTTGGTCTTAGGGTCCATTAACGTGTAAACATTTGCAAAAGGCACGGCGCTAACTACATAAGGACCTTCGTAAAGTAATTGAAATTTCTTTGTAAGTTTTTTCTGAGCCTCTGACTTGTTAACCTTACGGATCTTTACATAATCACCAATATGAAATTCGATCAACCGATGAGATCTATTGAACCTAGTTTGTCGTTTTACACTGTTATCTTTTAGATTTTGCCTAGCCTTTGCCCTGACATCATTAATGTCTTTAATTTTGTTTAGTTGTGGCAGACAATTGTCAAATGACATGCTGTTACACGAGCCATATAATATTTCGTTAGGAGTAAAACCGGTACTTTCATGGAAGGTGTTATTGTACAACTGCTCTATATTGTTTAATATCGTTGCCCACCCCTTATGATTTTTATGACAGTATGTTCTAAATAGTCGTCCTAACTCTTTATTCACCCTTTCCGTGGTGTTAGGTCTAGGGTTTCTAACAGTTGTGTATATTGGTTTAATTTCGATGTCTTTTAAAGCTTGTTTCCAGCTATCAGATGAGAATTGACTGCCATTATCTGTCATGACTACCTTAGGCTTGATTATTTTAGCGAATTGTTTTAATTTAGAAATTACTGATCGTGAAGTAGCCTTTGCTAAATCATATAACTTAACAAATTTGCTAAATGAATCCTGGATTACAAGTATATAAGCAACTCCAAATCTACCTTTAGGTAAAGGCCCATACAAATCTGCCATTACAATGTCTCCTACTTGTTCTGTTACAATAGACTTACATTCGCCTACATACTTTATATTATCACTTTTAGAGACCTGGCAAATATGACAAGTTCGTAATAAGGCTTTTACTGTTTTGTTCATCCCAAGCCAATAAAATCTATCTTTGAGATATTTAAGTACTTTATACGCCCCTTGGTGACCCATTTCTTTATGGACTTGAAGTATTATTTCCTCTCTCAAGCTAGTAGGCAAATAGATTACATGTTTATCCGAATCAATCTTGAAATACACTACTCTATCCTTAATATAACATCGTTGAGCTATTTTACCTAATTTACCAACTAGATTATTATTAGTTTTATTTACAACACTCATAATTAACTGAACCTCGTTATCGTTAGCTTGAAAATTAGCTATGTTTTTCAAATCAGCTATTAGAGTTTTGTTTTTAGTGGCCTCCATATAATGAATCTCAGGACAATACACCTTATCATCCTGTATTAATGCTGAATCAGGTGGAAACCTAGACAGCACATCAACAGCGACATTGTCTTTACCCTTTATGTGTTCAATGGTATAATCAAACTGCTCAAGGAAAAGGATCCATCTTATTATTCGGCTATTGTATAATTTCCAAGTTCTAACAAACGTCAATGCTTTATGGTCAGTCCTAATTATTAATTTCGCGCCTCTCAAATACGTCTCGAACTTTCGCAAACAATAAATTATTGCCCAAAATTCTTGTTCTGTGACTGTCCATCTTAGTTCAGCGCCCCTCAAAGCTCTACTACAGTATCCTAATATTTTCATTTCACCCTTATCATCGTACTGAAATAGAACTCCAGCTAAACCTACTCCAGAACTATCAGTCTGCAGGTAATAAGGCCTAGACATATCCGGATGATGCAACATTATTGAATTCAAAAACTTGCCTTTTAGTTCCTCAAAGGCTACCTGAGCTTCTGAAGTCCAGGTCCAACCTTTACTTTTCTTTAATAATTGACATAAAGGTTGAATAGTACTATTGTAATCAGGAATGAAACGCCTATAGTAATTACATAGTCCTAAAAATGCCCTTAAATGTTTTATCTTTTTAGGAATCGGAAAATTCTTTATGGATTCTATTTTCTCTGGATCTGTTCTAATTCCTTCCGTAGAAATAATATGACCTAGCATTTTTACCTCCTTACAAATGAATTTACATTTTTCAAGATTACAGGTAAGTCCTGCTGACTTTAATTTGTTTAATATAATGTCGATATGTTCTAGATGTTCTTCTAAACTACCTTGCGTTAGAATCGCGATATCATCCAAGTACTTGACACAAAAATGGCTAACTTCAGGCCCTAATATCTGATCTATAGCCCTGCTGAAGCTTCCAACAGATGTCTTAAGTCCTTGTGGTAAAACATTGTACATGTAAGATTTTCCATTAAATGTGAACCCCGTATACTTTCTACTATCCTCTGAGATGGCAACCTGGAAGTACGCATTATTAAGGTCTATAATGCTGATGTAATTAACCCCATGAAACGAATTCAAAACGTCTATTTGCATAGGTGGAGCTTCAGCTTCAGCTACCATATATTTGTTAATTTCCCGTGCATCTAACAGAACCCTAATTGAACCGTCGGGCTTTAATGTGAATGTTAACGGACTACAATATGGAGTAGAACCTCTAGATATTATACCCATTTCTACCATTTCAGCTAGTTTTTCCTCCATTCGTTGTCTATACGCATATGGAACGGGATAAGAGCGTCTTATAACTGGACTATGATCAGTCATTTTTATTACGTGCTCATAGCTATTTGCACGTCCTAATCTCTTAGTAAAAACATCACTGTGTTTTCTTAACACTTGTCTCAATTTATTAGTCTGTGTCCCTTTAAGAGGTATCCCTGTTTTGATTTCCTGTAAATACTTTTCAAAGTCAAAATTACTATCTACCTTCGCAATTTCTGAAACTTGACCCTCAAATACATACTCGATGAAAGGAATTAACACTCTTTGGCTATTGTGACTAATTATTAACCCTACTGGAGGAGCTTGTAATCTGATATTAGTTTTATTTGCAACAAGCCAATCAAACCCTAATATCGCGGAGTGAACTAATTTTGGTACTATTAGAAATCGGATTTCTAGATCAATATTCCCTAACCTTACAGGCAATAAGACCATTTGTTGTATTTTAGCGCTCTTTTGTCCTACGGCCCCACGAATCTGAATCGGCTTAACGGGTAGCATATTTAATTTATTTCCACCCTGTGACTTGAGAGTTTCCCAAAATGACTCGGAAATACACGTGATGTCACTACCAGTATCAACAAGACATATAACACGATGATTAAATATTTCTACCTCAACTTCAGACTTGACCATTTCGAGTTTATCAACAGAAATGTTATCTTCTTCCTCAAATAGTGACGAAACTACCTCAGTTTGAACTGATGAACTATTTCCTAACTCTGATTGTGCTTTAAGAGTATCCACCACTTGCAACTCAAAGTTACTTAAGTTAGTTTCTTTTATATCTGACCCTAAACCTGCCTTATTGCATTGACCTTTGATGACTATGGGTTTAAGAATCCCTTCATCGCGCGTTCCTAATGTCTGTCCAGGCTTCCACCCGAGATCTAGCATAATTTTTAAAGCTACTGGAGTTAAATCGGCCCCTCCTAATGTCGATGTAACGGAGCGACTTACATCAACACCTACTCGTTTAAATTATTTGTGGGTTCATTAGAAGAATTGTTAGAATCATTTACAATATTTACAACATTGGTTTTTGCTATTCTATTCGATGTGGCTTGACGTGCCGGTCGGTCATTGAACTGTCTGTTCGCTTGTTCACATTGTCTAATTTGCGTAAAAATTCTGTAGCTTGTAGTATGGTGGTGTAATTAGACGCATTCCATGCGTATTGGATATTTCTGGGGAAATGTCCGATGATGTCGCTTACTAACTGTTGTTCTTGTATAGGGTATGTCAACATCTTCGCTTGACCACATAGCGATATGAAATGGCTTAACATTGATTGTGTCCCATCCCATGTGTTTTGTACAATTTTCCTCCTCAATTCTCCTTGTTCTGCTTCTCCCCAAAAATTTTCCAAGAAGTCCCTCTTGAAGTCCTCAAACTGTGTCCATCTACTCCTATATAACCTTCCCCATTCTCGTACTTCACCGTCAAGGGATTCCAGGACCATATCAACAATATCAGTAGTTCCAGGATACTTCTTCAGATATGCTGTCAAATCTTCAATGAAGGTCACAGGGTGCTTGTATTTTGACGGATACTTGGGCTTCTCAGCAGACATTTGGGGTACTGGATAATACACCGTAGAAGGTCCAGGCTGTACTAAAGCTTGAATATTAGTGTCGCTTCCTTGTATAGATGTATCTGATGCTTCGACAGGTGTTGAGGGGGTTGAAATCTTGTTTTCTAATTCAGCTATTTTATTATTGATGGTATTTACAGCTCGCTGTACCATACGTGACATATACTGCACTGAAGTGACCCTTCTCGGCTCTGGAGGGGGGTCTGCTATGGCGGCCCCTCGAGTCACAATATTGGACCTTCTTGTAGCAGCGGCTTTAGGTTGTGCTCTTTGTTTCGGCATCTTGAAGGTTTTATTGGATCACGTTCACCTTTAGACTCACTTTTAAGTTCACTTATACACTCAAGGTTCACTTACTATTTAACCACCATAAATTAAAGTCAAAAAATTTAAGTTCACATTAACATAAAAATCCACTCATTAATAAAATTAAAAGAAAAGAAAAAATATAAAACACAAAAAAAAACACTCAATAATAAAGTCAGAAGAATAATAAAAAAATAGTAGTTCACCTTAACACTAAAAATCACTCAATAATAAGTCAAAAGAATAAAAAAATAGTAGTTCACTTTAACACTAAAAAAAAAACACTCGCTAATAAAGTCAAAGAATAAAAAAATAGTAGGTAGTTCACTTTAACACTAGAGATTGTTCGCTCGTAATTAATTATAATGCACTCTGGATAAGTTCACTTTCACTTTTCACTTTCTAAAGCACCCCGAAAATGCACTCTGGAACAAACGTGTCTACGTTAAACTGGTAATATCGCACTTATGTCCAAGATTGAAAAAAATTTTTTTCTAATTTATATTCTATTAATAATTAATGAAAAGTTAAAAGCCTAAATGAACAATGTCATATTCGAATAAGAATGTAGTTCGTTGTATTTGTCATCTTAAAGTTATTAAAACCTAATAATAATAGCAGAAACGTTTAACTAAACGCAAGCAGGAACGCTATTGAATCGAAATTGTAACCCGAAACGCAAAAGAAATAATAATAAACGCGAAAAAAAAATGCCGAGCAATACCGCGAAATCATAATCAAAATAAATCAAAACCAGAAAAAAAATATTCGTACTTATACAAATAAAATTAGTGTTACTACTGTGAATCCAAAACATACAGCATCACGTACTGGGTGGCGCTGTAACTAAACGTAGGTATTGTTTAAATATTTTATTATTATTATTATTCAAAGAGTAAAAAAAATATTTATAATATTTTAATAAGTAGGTAACTGTATTTTTTTCAAAAGGAAAAAAAGAATACAAAAGAAATTTAATGAAAGCCGAAAATGAAAATTTATCAAAGTGGTAAACATCCTACTAGCGCCATCTCTTTAACTCTCAGTGAACTATACATCTAAATTAATTTAATCACGTTTCATCTAAATACACCACGTATTTGGTTTTAATAAAATCCACTAGACTGTGTTTGTAACACTAAACTATACCGAATAGTTTTAGAATAACAGATGGTCTATAAACAACTAACGCCATCTATGTAAATTGGCGCGAACTAATTGTCTAGACTAGACTATTTAAATAGACAATACCATAAATAGTTTACCGAAATTAGTGTTAGTTTTATTCTATGTGTGTGCTAAATTGATAAAGAAGTCAAGAAAAATTTAGAGTTATTGGTCTAAAATAGTTACGTAAGTACCAAAACATTTTATCTCCTGTCTTTCATACGAGACTTACTTATTTAAACCCTTAAAAAGGAACCTCCTAGTAATTTATTCTAAAACCGCATCAACATCATTGGTTAAGCTACTCTTGACAAATCTAATAGTAATATTTCTACTACAGCGCCCCCCAGCGACCAACCATTGTAACACCCACTTACAACCCATTGCCGACAAACCGCAATCACATAAATAAAAACCCGCATCTTATTCGATCAGACAAGACTGTACATAGAATAGTTAACAACTCGCGTTTATATGTACTCGAATAATTAATCAAACAACCACACACATAAAAAAACCGCCAACTACCCGTAATATCCATTATTCCATTGTTGTTAAAATAAAAAGCTTTACCTAAGTCCTAAGTAATAACAACCTAACCCAAAATTATTTACTTAACAAATGGCGCGGCCCCACTTAAACATAACAAGAGATAATTTATCATTCCCATGGTAGGTATAAACTAGTAAGGTATACTCGTTAAATCTATTTATAATAGTAGATTTCTATCATGAGCCTTAACTGCCCTTTAGTAAAAGAAATCGTTAACCCTCAAGTGAAAATTACGCACTAGGGAATCAGCAAGTCGTCAGTTACCTAATGCATCCGTATACCTACACAATTTTTTTTTTTAAATAAATAAACCAAACCGCATTTTGTACTAAGTAAAAGAAGATGATTAAAAAGGGAAAAAAAATAAAATCCATTGGTGTTAGGTAGGTATACATAAACCATTTATTATTTTAACAACTCACAATATGTTAACAATACATCAATTATAAACTCCTGGACATAGCATGTAGCTTATTGTATGGTCGGTGAACACGCAGGTACTTATGCAGGTGATTACTGATGATGACGTTTCACTACGTAGCCGTTAAAATGTTTCCACGTCACTAATGGTTACCATTCATTTCTTCCATAAGAGGTAATAGCTAGTACTCTTCCCCGGACTTCTTGTTGATAAGATGAAGAAAAAAAATAATATTTTATTGCAAACATTTTTCACTTGTTTCACTTCACAATATTCTTCAAACACCAATACTGACACTTTAAATCACTGCACTATCACTTGATAACACTTAAAACACTGTACACTTAATATCTTAATAACACTTCTAACACAAATAAGTATTTCACACAGCACTCACTTAGTGAACTTAGTTTTCACTATTAATTAAATCACAAGTCCGTCCGTAGGGCAATACAACCAATTTACACTAACACAAAAGATATTCACGTAACCATAAACTTTAGTGCAGATACCCTGGTGGTACACGAGGTGTACACAGTAGTACGTTTGTGTCACACGTATTTATGCACTAAAATCAGTACATAAGTTTGTTTGTTTGTCACTCCTTCGTAATATTCGTAACTAAATAGCGCAATTGATTCCTGTAGTGACCTACTGTATTTAGTGATTTTTATTATCATGTAAACATTTCCAAAATTTAATTATTTAATTTATTTTATATTAAAAGTTAACTTTATAGCACGAGCGAGAACGGGGCGCACGCTTGTATAGCAAAGCAACTCGCTCTTGACCGCTGTGACGGAGTGCGCCAGTCTGAGCTCGAGCGATGCACGTGCACCGAAGTGCGCTCAGTGCTATTCTGTTCCCAAGGCGAGTGCACGCACTTTTTCGCTCCCGCACCTACCTAAATCTTTTACGTAAACTGATTTCTGCTAGCGACAATAATTCGTTTAAAAATTAAAATTAATTATGTTCAAGAACTAAAATAGCTAAGTTACTTTTTTATAGATTTTAGTTCGCTTTACGCAAAACAACCAGTACAGATGATAAAAATATATTTACATGTACACACAACAGCGCATCGGTTTCGTCAGCCGAATTATCGTAAATTCTTATCACCACGTCCATTAGTTAACAAGTACAGTTCGACGCACCGCTGAATGTACAACGTAAATAAAAGTAAATAGATACTAACCCCGTACTTTTTCGTATAAAATCCTTAGCTACATGTAGTTTAAAGTGATAACTATACTCGAAAAGTTGCTAAGTTAAGTTTTTATTAAATTACTCGAAAACCAAATAAACTAATCAGTTGAACTATGAAAACAGTCCGACGCGACGTGACGCGAACTGTACCTTTGCTAAGTTAAGTTTTTATTAAATTACTCGAAAACCAAATAAACTAATCAGTTGAACTATGAAAACAGTCCGACGCGACGTGACGCGAACTGTACCTATCGCGTAATGATCGCGTAGTGGATTTCTATTCATTTACCTATGTGTCGTGTGACATGTGTCACGTAATAAATGACTATTTACATGATAACCTAGACTGTTAGTAGGTCACTATTACTAGTCTACGTACCTAGTCTACTAAAACGTAATCAAAATGTTGTCCTACAAAACTATTAAAGAAATTGTCTATGGATTAAGGCCTTTTTTCAAAATTATCTAAGCCCCAAAATGCTATAGCATTTAAATCCTGCCACAATTTGCCACATAATAAAACTTTAATAAATTTTTATAAAATTTAGTATAGAAAAAAAATTTAAAGTTCGCCCTAGACCGTTTTTTGATAGCTTATCAGGTGCTACTAACCTACTACGGGGTTTCTAAAAGGGGGTCAAAATTCGACTATTTTTTCTATCAGACCCACCGTTTTCGAGATAATTGAATTTTTTGTAAAAATTTCAAACTAAATTTAGTATAATGACATTTCTAGCAAAATAACTCAAAAGTACAATACTAATAACACACTAAGAAGAATCTAATCTGTACCATCCAAACTCCGAACAGGATTCGAACCCGTGAGCTAACCACTAGGTCACCGAGTCACATTTCTCTTTTTTTTTTTTCTAAAAAACTGCTAAGCTGTGACATCTTTGAACGTACTAAGAAGGAAAACTGACTCGCATCAGATCAACCCCCCCCGAACAGGAATCGAACCCGTAACTAACCACTAAGCCACCGAGTCACTATTTTTTTCTACAGTACCGTGAACTATTTCGTTAAAATAATTGACGACAGATTTACCTACTGAATGAAATGAACGCACATTAACTACTCCCTAAAATGTACAAAAGTCTGGTGACATTTTTTTTTATGATCGTGTCTGTGAATATAAGCTACTATCTTATCAGGGTATAATGAGCCTAAAATTTTGACGTGTCAACAAAAAATTTCCGTAATTTTCCATATGTAAACAGTAAATAATAAGCCGTACGATCACATCATACCTTTACCTATTTTTAAAGAATGAATAAAAAGATGTCAAAAGTTACCAACTTAACAAAAAAATATCCGAAACTTTGCGAATTTTCGTAATGAATATGTGAAAAATAATATTATGATAATAATATTCTTGTAGGCTTTATGATTTAAAATTACCAACCGCAGTAACCAAAACTTATTCTTTCGTGATAAATCAACATTACTATTACCCGTTGACTAGACTTTTATCATTTGAACCCGAATAATAATAAATTCTTACGAAATACGTTTTTAAATTCTGATATTTTGTACTATTTTTAAAACCTTCCGCTGGCAATACTTTGTCTTGACACTTCAAGATACGTATTATGATAAGGGATGTGACAGAAAAATCGATATTTACGCTATTCAATCACTATGAATGAATCGATTCTACTTTTGAATGAACTAATAATCGAACTATTTCTATTCGTGTTTCTCAACTTTAAATGTTAAAAAGTATTTACATAAAACAATAGAATACAAGAAATAAATTTATTTCGAAGATTTTTCGGCCCCAGCATACTACTATTAAATTTAACTATTTAGCTATTGTTATCGTTTAAATAAATAATTAATGAATTTATCAGTAATCTTATCGATTTTTCCGTCACTAAAAAACTGTTTAGTAATATATTAGTAAAATTCTGTTAAGTTTAGTTGGAATCGATTAACTCGATAATCGGTTCGGTGAGTTTACGATAATACGATTACGGCACTAGTCATGTCAAAGTAATAATTGTCAAACATGAAAAATAAATCAATACGACGAACACAAATTATTATAAAAAAATATGAAAAGCACAGAAAAAGTAATAGCTATACGCAATAATAAAAAGATCTGAAATAAAGCCGATACGAAGTAACATACAATGAACCCCAGGTATCACTCTTTTTGTCATTTTGTTGTTAATGGGTTGCGATTTTATGCTAACTAATGTTTGTTTTCATGCTTCTAACGCTATTGTTTTTATTTCAGTTTGCCTGTACTGTTCTTTTGGTGAAGACTATGAATGCTTGAACACTTATTACGCAATGCCGCATGGCATAACTGCACTGAAAAATAACCTAATCGCCAAGCCAAACAGAACTATTAAATGGTTTAGAGCAAGTTTTTATTTTTATTTTGCCCTCATGCTTTTATAACTTCGCTAGGCACACAGACATTTTCGCTTTGCACTCAATTAATATAAAGACTAGTTGCACTTTGAAACATCTAGTCTAACCAGACATTTTTAAAACCAAACATCCGCTGGTCACGGCAACAATTGTGAACAGCTCACCTGGGCTATTAAGATCTAAGATCCTAGTGAATGGTACCCATTGTAAACTCCACTTCTTCTACCATCGTTTAATATCTATGGTAATATAATCCTCAATTGATTACAGCTATAGGTAACTGAAACCTCATGAAGACTTAGTATTGGCCAAATTTGATCGTCTAATTATAAAAGGACCTACGTTGTGATTTTAAGTAGTAGTAACCCGGACTCTTTTGGTATGTCTGGCTCGAGTCTAGATGTTTCATTATCAAGTGCACATGTACTAATTCTATCCTATAACTAAAAAGCCTTATTCTGATCTTAAAATTAATAAGCATTATAATATATTAATATTTGACATAGCATAAATTATATTGATGATTTGGATAAATTAAAGATAAATAAATAAGGATGAAGATAATGGAGCCAAGGCTATAAGCCTTGGAAGGTCTCTACCACCAGCCCCCGACCTTAATTCCAAACGCACACCAGCATAACTAGATGCTTTCCCGGTAACTATGTACTGCGCAACTGTGGCGCTATCCAAAATCGACATGAAAGAGATAGGAAGGTACTCTAATTTAACCATACTGGAATAGATGTAAATGTTCCTAGTAGTATTCCATGTCATTGCGTCACCATGCGACATACACAGCCAGGAGTGGGTAAGCATTGGGATAGTTCCGTAGAATCTATACCAAGTGATTACATAAGTTGGTGATGGTACCGACCACTAGGGAGGCACAATGTGGTGTTCCCAGGTACAATTAGGTGAGCGAATCAGCCTGCATGTCCATAGGTTTGTGTAGTATAAGTTCCCATAGAGGTCAGCTGGTACGGAAACCTACCGTCAACGCTTTCGGTGGATGGCATTGAGCAGATCCAGTTACTGGCGTATATTCGCGGCTCCGCATATTTCCAGACTAAGCTCTATCAGGGGATTAAAATTTGTGGTTATAGTAACAGCCAACGGCTGCCATTGTATAGTTGTGTTCTGTATAAAATCCATGTATGTTACAAGGCTATTGTATTGACATGGAAAAAAAAACAGCATATCGCTGAACCAATTGGAACAGTTCAAGATGACATTGAATGTATTGTTAAATCATAGTATGATTAAATCAGGTACTGATGTGGGTCAGTATGATTATAAAATAGACAAATAATTCTGTCTTGTAATGTATAATATAAGTCTGTATAGAGTATACCAAACCAGCAACCTTTACCGGCTAAGCTCCCAACTTTAAGTTATTTCTAAAGTCTATCAAGCTTTGGTTTTAGTTCACCAGACGGTCATAAAAATAGGAACACAGGGAGGTGGATGTACTATGTCTTGTATATCAATAGCCGAATGGAGATTTGTCCACAACCACTGATATCACAAGGACAAAGTTTAGTTTTGAAGTAATTGCATCAGGAAACCAATGGACATCTGATCAAGCCTCATAATTAACAGTAATCTCATCAGAATATGATATGACTGTACACACAGATTCTCCACTGGCAGGTCCGCCTAACATGGCTTAAGGTGTTCAGTCATAACATCACATTCTAACAAATCACTATTAACTATGGTGTTAGAGTTTCAAGGCACAAGGCCAAGAACTGCCCAAGCCCTCAACATTTTTCAAACAAGCCTATTTTAGCCGCTTGATAAATGAGATTGAATGTCGTAACTAGACTTGTAATTACCTCGGGGAAAGCCCTAAAATAAAACTCTAAGGGTTTATGATCGTCTGCTGAAAACTACCAATAGACTCAACAATTATTGTTAAAATCCAGGGTCGCTCAACTTTACCTTTATACCTCATTTAAAATATCTGGAGATTAAATCCACAGACATTTCAAACTACAATTTGATTGTTTGTGTATAGGTGTATGCATATATAAGTACATACAAGCAACTTTTATCATATAGATAATAACTATTGTTTGGATGAAGTAGTCTTAACTAAGTTGGTTGATTAAAGTCTAGACTTATATCAGCTCTCATTATTCTCTGAGATTAGATAGTAGGTATTTGACTAATTTCATCCAAGCAGTAGAAAAACACATGCAAATATTGGATTTTGTCATTTTCAATAAAGGTCCTTTTGCTCATTACTATTGCTTATTGAGGCAATTAAATAAGTGTTTAAGTGCAAGGAACACCTTTTGAAAATACACCATCCAAATCACACATAACAAATGTATGGTTCATACTGGTATTCATTATGTAATTTTATGGTCTCAATTTGCCCAGCGTTGTCAAATTTAGTATTGTTCTGAAACCTGCATGAGTCATAAGGATTATAACTGTGAAAACAATGATATTTTGTTCGCATATTAATTAATAAACTTTATTATTAAGTTTATTAATTTTGAGCTAGATTTATTTTGGTAAAACCTTAAATCATGAAATAAATGATTGGATTAGTATAGTATTACTGATATTAGAAGTTAAAGTATGTAGGTATTTTTAGTCCTACAAATAAAGTTAGGAGTATTAGATGTGAACAAAATACCTAATTAAACGCAAAGCACATGACATCCTAACCCTAGATCTGTCAGATTCCTAAAAACAGTACAGGCAATAAATTAATAAACTTTAGGTTCAATTTAAAGCCTAGATTTGCTAAGAAATTATGTTGTATGAGTGATAGCTGGGTCAACACAGAATACTTTTGATCCTAAATGTACCTAGGTCGTCTAATAACACTAAAACACACAAAAAACATAGTATTCCTGAAAAAAAACACTGATTAATTATCCTAACATGAACTGAAGGAGATTTTAGAAAACATGCTTACTTACCTGAAATCTATTTGTTTATTCCTCGTAAATAGATCCTCCTCACCTTAGTTTACCACAAATCACTCACTTTACACACAACACTTAAGCACATTTCACTAAAACACAAAGACACTGATTACTAGATACACTGACCACTAAACACTCCCGTCGCGATTTCTTTGCTAGCTCAAGAGGCGACGACCTAGAGCTTTACGCGAGCAAAGATAACCCTAAGTCCTAACTGTGACCTACCTGTTGGAACAGTAAGCAAGTCTCCCTTCCCCTATCTTAGACACGGCCACGCACAACAACACGATTTCATACAAAAAGAATCGCATCTGGACGCGCTTACGATGTCAAAAGTTCCATGAATTCAGAAGTTCTTCAGACTTCTTGGAAAATCAACAATGAAACTCTACCTTAATCCTTGCAACAATTAGCACAAGCAGGGCCCTGTGCCTGTACCAACTGCAGCAAGAACTGTCCCGAACGAGGGTTTATAAAATACAGTATTCTAGAAGACCAGATGAGACCTGCTTACCAGTTACGAACCAACATGCCTAGCTATTTATGCAAAATCTACGATGTACAGAAAACTAACACTATTTAACTTTAATTAAAACAAAAGACAATAAATTTACACTTAAAACTTTGACTGGCTTCTTGGACTTTTTCGGCAGAGTTCCGACTCCTGCTAGATATACGCAAAAACTATCCCCGAAGGTCTCAATCTTCGTCTTTTAAAGTCCCTCAAACCCCCACTTAATTCTCGAAAAACCGTTGAATCCTTATGTAAAATGCCATATATGGCCTGATACATAAGAAAATATGTCCGACTGTAACGTTTCCACAGCCAAGTGTCAAGTGGTTTTTAAAAGGTCAATAAATCATTATATGAACATAAAAACAAGAAAAGAAATGTGAATTCCTCAAGCATTTAGGTTTCGACATCGGTTAGATGACTTATTTGTAAGTTTTTCAGCTGTTTTCTATAATTAATAAATAATTAATAAATACTAAAAATTGCCAGCTTTTTCTCAATTCTCCCATTATAAATATTCAAGTTTTTTATTCGATAATAACTTTATTTGTAGATTTCTTATATTAATCACCAACCAAAGTAATTTAATTTATACTTCCTTCAATTCTAAGAATAACTTGCTAACTTTTTTAGCCTTTCAAACTTCTGGTGACATAGTAATATCCATTTATAACACTTGGAAAACCTTATTAATTAATTAAACAACATACATAATTAACTACATAACACATTTAATAGGTAAACCCTACTAATAAGATAGCAGCTTATTAATTTCAAATATTCTATAAAATTTTCAAAGTATTTTATCTCCAGACAATTTACACATTTGCATGAATTTACTTTATTTCCACGCATTATTAGCCCTTCATTACTTGTTTTGCATGTAAACAACCTATATTTTAGTTAGATTATTTAGGTTTTGTAATTTCGAACAACTTGAGTTAAAATACCGTAGTCGAAAAATCTCCCGATGATCGGGGAAAATGTGACTTGCCACACTAATTTTCCCTTAGACCTCAGATTAGCTATCAGCTTATGTACTGTGTTAAAAACAACGACAACTTCATTTTAGGACCCGATTACATTATACAAGCAACCAAGCGGCCTGTATAAATGTCAGCGTTTTTAAAACCGCCAAAGTGGATATGTTACCATACAGTTTGTAGTTCGTTGCGCTGTGTTCTTAATATCTAGAAAATGACGATTTTGATGTAAAGCCGGTCTCAGACGTACACTTATAGTGTAGCTGTTACAAAACTGTCCCTGTCTTAATGACAACGTAGTGAAAACATAATAGTTAAGAAAATCAGACGCGGATTAAATTGATAACTGTAGTAAGGTACTTTATCCCGCATACAAACATCAACAAACAGCCAAACCATGGTTGAAATACACACCCCTTGTTTACCCGGTAGGCAATCCTATTCTTATCTTATATAACTAGATAATTTCATCACATATTCGGCCTAACGAATGTTCCCCTTAACATTTGCAAATAACGAGTAGTAATATTAATCTTTGAAATGCATAAAACACGTGCATGACGTACATCAATTGGTTTGCGCACACCAATCTCACATTTGGAAGATGTTTGTAACGTGTTTGTAGCATAGTTGTGAGTTTAAATGCCGCTTAACAGTTCATACTAATATTTGAACGCATCCGTTGAGTGTTCTCTTGAACGCACCTCATAAAACGTAATCACTGAGAAAAAAAATAACTTGAAGGTAGACAATATAATGTAATAATGTTTTTAAATGTGGTCTTTTGTTAGCTTACAGCTTTCAGCTGTAGAGGGGTTTCATTTTCAGGAGTTCTAACCATCAGCCAAAGTTAAAAGGTATTTATAATAGCGCAATTTGTCATATTTTGGTATTTTTCACACATCCAAAAAGTAATGTTTTCCTAAATTTCTTGACATTATTTATATTAAATTATAATAAGAACAATCTGAATTTATCAATTTTACTTCAACCTTGTGAATCTATTATCAAACACAAAAGTTATTAGCATTCTTAAATTAGCTTAATTTTGGAATTCTATTACATCAAAGAATCTGCTTTTTTACTCCTATTTAAAATCTATATGACTTAAGAAGGTAGGTTTTATTTTAAAATGTTAGACTAATTTAGTAGCAATAATAAATGATAAATTTCCCATAAAGAACATAACAATATTGATTTTCTGATGAAAATCCAAATTTTGTCTACGACAAAATTTTATCCACTTTAATTTTCATTACTGTTAGTTAGTTATACTATAAGTACTGGTTAAGTTTATTAATTCCTTATCAACACTGGTTCTATTTAGCAGTAATATCAGAAAATACCTAGATTTATGTATATTTCTATATCTTAATGAAATATTAAGAAGATGCAAATTTCTATATTTTGACATTTGGTACTTTTCAGGTTTACCAATGTTTCATGTCTCATGATGATAATTTAACTCACTGGAAACATGATAGCACCTCCACCCGTTTGCTAACAATAAACAGAATGAAACAGGACATAGAAGACAAGTTTTTCAGAAGAAAACACATTATTAATTTGACCAGTCTGAAAACTAATGCTTCCTTTTGATTCTACCAGACAAGCTTTTATAATTTATTGTAGTAATAATAATGTATGTTTCTTTTTGTCCCTGCAGCTTGTAATGTACGAGTAAATAAACTATTTCGACTTTATTGATTCAGATAGTTTTTTTTTAATTATCTTATTTTAACAGCGCCATCTAACGAATGTTGGCCGTACTTCTTATCATATATTCTTTAAAGCAACAGACAAGCACGACTTAGCTCCTCTTTTGTCAATCGCATTAATAGTTTTTAGGTCTCACCGTAAGATGGCGTTGACTTGTTATTTGTAATATCTTCACAAAACTAACATCCTCATTTATTCATCTCCAAAGAATAAATATCCATAAAAGATTAGAATAATAAATTGCTTCAGTGAAAAAGAATTGTTAATTCTCCTTAAAAACAATTCTTAACAGCTGAAACAATTTATATGAAATCTTTACTCATTCTGTAAGACTCATAACAAGAAAAATAATAATAATAAAGATTTAAGTTAGTAAATGTTAGTAATAATGTATAAAAATACTAAAAAGTAAGAAAGAAAGAAAAAGAAAAGAGAAAAAAATACCAAGTCGTCTGAATAATAATAGGCAATTAGGTTGGTTTGGCACAACTTGTAGCTCCTTCCAAGTTCCGATATTGTAATGTAGTTATTTTTTGTTTCCGTACCTTTTTCTTGTCATTGTTTACATGTTGTTTTATATTTCTGGCTAAGTAAAGATTTCTTGGTCCGCAATTAATTCATATGAAAAAAGAATGAGATCCTTAAATAACCAATGATATGGTTTCCTAATGAATTAATTTAGCCGCAAATCCGATGACCTGCTTTTGTAAAAGTTGCTTAGCTTAGTTTTGCAGACAAATCCACGGAGTCAATATTTATGCACTTTTTATTTTTACTTTTTGGTAAAAGCCTCAGATCCTGTAGGTAATAATAGCGCTTTGGGGCGGTGGAGGCTTATGTGTTTTTCGTAAAGGATTTTAGCAGCTTTTATCAGTAAATAATAAAACAGATGATAGACAAACCTTTTTTGTACTGATGAAATTTAGTAGAAAAATAGCTACATACTATGTTACCTCTATTTTATTTTATTTTATTTTTATTTATTTGGCACAGAAACAATATACAAATTATAATTTTAACAAAAAAGAAATAAGCTTATAACCATGTTAAATTTGTATATCTATTACATCTATGCACAACATTTGACTACACACGTGGTTACATTGCAATATTATTACAATACATTTAAGAGTTAGTTAGCAATGACATTATTTCCTTCTTAAATTTAAACAAACTGTAATGAAAAATATCTAAATCCTTATGAAGATCATTGTACAGGGTGCACATTCGGGGTATCGGACTGAACCGTGTAACATGATTTGAGGAGAAATTTGTCGAGAACAAATGCTGTCTTCGGATAGCTTTTTTAGGTGTCCTAAGTGAAAGCTGGCCCAGAATTGTTGTATCTAATTGAGAATGTACAATTTTATATAATGTGAGTAAGTCTGCAATTTTACGTCTTTTTTCTAATGTGTCCAATTTAAATTTATTTATTCTATTTTCGTATGTCACCAAATCTGCACCAAATGTGTCTGCTTCAATCCAAATTTACCACATAATCTGCTAATAAATCTCTTCTGAATAGATTCTAGTCTTTTAATATGTTAAGCATAATGAGGGCACCATATTATGCTACAGTACTCAACTATACTTCTTACCAGAGAAGTATAGAGAGTTAGTAAGCTGGATGGTTTTTTAAATGGCCGCGTGATTCTAAATATAAATCCTAATGCTTTCTTAGCCTTTAAGACTATTGAATCATAGTGTGACCTGAATGAAAGTTTGGTATCGAGAATCACTCCTAAGTCCCTTACGGTTGTCACTTGATCTAATTCTACATTATTTATTTTATACGGAAAATGAACCAGTTTAGTCTTTTTGCTGAAAGAGATACACTGACACTTTTTAATATTCAAGGACATATTGTTATCAATACACCATCTATAGTCTATCAATATCTGATTGCAAAGCTAAACAATCTTGTTGCGTATTTATCTCACGGTATATTTTTAAATCATCCGCATACGCTAGACAGTTGCTATCAAAAATTTCAAGTAAGTCGTTTATAAAAACATTGAATAACAAAGGACCTAGGTTAGATCCTTGTGGGATTCCTGATTCCGCTTCAAAGGGCAAAGAGTCGTAACCTTGCACTGCGACTAATTGACTCCGGTTCATTAAATATGACTCTAGCCATCGAAGCAGAGCTCCATGTATACCCAGATATTCTGCCTTAGCACACAACACACGATGATCCACCCTGTCGAATGCCTTAGCAAAGTCGGTATAGATTGCATCCATTTGTCCCTTTCTATCAAAAATGTTACTAATGTCATGCGTGTATGTCAGTAAATTTGTTGCCGCAGATCTAGATGAAACAAACCCGTGTTGTTTTGAGCTTAAGACTGTTTTGAAGTAATGGTATAAGTAAAGGTAAACTAGAGACTCAAATATTTTTGCAAAACAACTCAAGATACTGATAGGTCGATACTCTATATTTTTAATGTGAAAAGGTATCTACGAACTTTAAAAATAAACGTTTTATAAAAGGCCCTTTTATTTATGAGTTACACATTTTTTTTAATTATTCACATTTGCTGCGATAATTCAGTAAAATATTTCAGATTATGCGAATATTTACTGAGAAAGAAAGGTCATCTCAAGAAACTATAAATGCCTTTTCTCCGGCTAAAAAATTTTTTTAAATAATTGTATATTGAATAAGTAATATAATCAGTCAAACAAACTTTATCTTTTCGGTTTGTTTTGTCAAAACTGCGGCCAAGTGTTTAATGAATTGCTACAAAATAAAATGAATCTGTTTAAGATTACAGCTACGCTTTAAAAAAATACCCTGTAAATTACCGACAAATCCTGACTGGAATAATAAATTATTTATTATTCGTATCCAAATACCTCTAATGTTACGATATGATTGTTCCACGATGCGTACTTCTATTACTAAAACTCTCCGTCTTTGACTTTTTACAACATTATGTTTGTCGTATCAAATACACTGTATTTTTAATGTATTGAATAAGACACTAAATAACTAAATAAGACACTACCAGGGCATTATACTAAGATTAAGGTCAACTGTACCTTTCAGGGGTAAAGGTTTTCTATAAAATTATGTGTAAAGTTTCCGAGACGGTCCCCTTGACAGATGACATTATGATTTTGCCGAGGGACCTAACAACGGACAAATTTCAACTTACATTCGTATTATGTTAAGTGAAGAAGTTTAAGATGAAATAACGTAATCTAATTCTAAAAAGTACTTATATTATTATTTATTTTATTTATACATTTTGTACATAATGGTGAAAGAAAAAGTAGTGCCAGTAGTGCCAATTAATAAAAAGAGAAAAGTAAATATTCGTTAATGTAAGCAGAAAGATCTATACTCCGACTTTTAATTCGGTGCAGTAATTTGACAGCTCCAGTGTGCCCACTGGGGTGATTAGCAACAACAACAACACTGGAGCTGTCAAATTACTGCACCGAATTAAAAGTCGGAGTATAGTATGTATGTACGTCTTGTGATTAAAGATTCTTGTTCAATATTTCTGAAAATGCTCGCCGGATACGTTCAACGAAACGTCGCGCATCGGAAAAGTGGGTTGCCTCGCTACTGCTACGCCACCAATGCTACGGCGCTACTTAACTACGAATGTATATCAATGTCTACGAATGTATATCAGTGTCTACGAATACGTACGTTACGACGACGTTGTTGGCGAGTATAGCTGCTAAGACTCAGATTATTTTGTGTCAGCTGTCTATAGGTATATAGACACGCGAAACATTTGTTTTATACAATTTGGAATTGGTTCGAATTCAAGTTTAAGAAATTGATGAAAGTAACGCCATTCTTGAGAAAATTTATAATGAACTGATGGCCTATTACAAAAATAATCACGATAGTCGGACGTAATTCGTCGTTCAATTTACTTGATATTGAACCTTATTCGTGAGTCAATAGTGCCACGAAGTGGGACGAATATCGTATGCTTATCGCGATGCTTTTTTGTAATAGGTCCTATGATAGATAAATACTCTCATATAATTTTCTGATAATACCTACTATAAAAACTTTTTGACGTAGATATAAAAAACCTTACTTTTTGTACGTCGTGTACCTTTGTTTCGCTAAAAGCTTTACTTAAGCCACCCTCGAATCTTTTCTAAACCTACACCGCATTTTATGAATGAAGCAACGTACTCTACAGAGTTGTGGAAAGCTAAATAACGAAGAATACATAAATAAGGCCGATCGCGAGAAAATGTGTTGTAATATTGAATTCCGACACTGTTTGACCCATTTCTCCAGTTCTGGTCCTTTTAAACCGAGTCGCTGCACTGTCTCCCTATTAATCTGTAATCTGGATTATCCACGATATTGTTTAAGGCAAAATGAACAGTATACACAACGAAATAGGTTTTATATTGTGGTGTTCGCGCAGTGTGCAATTTCACTTTGTGACAAAACACCAGTGTTAATTAGTACAGTTATTTAACCCGATGCGAAATAATGAATCGTTGCACTGGTTTATGCGATGCAGATGCATTTTGTTTCAGTCCGGCGGTTAACAAGTGAATTATCATTGTTTTGTAAATTGTAGCCATTGTTTTCTCACAACACAAGAAGTTTTCGTTTTATAGCAAGCAATGTTAGTTAATAGTTTAGTTTAGATTCGGTATAAGTACCTAATACACGCCCTTATGCATAAAAACTGATCTCATCTCAATTATAAAAGCAAAGGTTTATCTATGGATTCCCAAAGTGGTCGATATCGATCCTTTGGGGTTGAAATCAGTTTTCCAGAGTTCGACATAAACGAATGATTATAATAATAATTAATAATAAAACTACACTTGATATATTTTGATAGGACGTATCAGTTCATTTTGGAAAAGGGGTCTCTTGCCCAAAATATTTTGAGAATCCCTGGTTTAAACAAATTAGCCCGCTTGGTGCAGCATTTCTCCATGGCTCTATCTCTTTCCGTCACTTAGAAAGATAGATCACTAGAGCAAGAAAACCAGTCGGCTGCGTCTTCAACATCGGTGAACCAGTCATCGCTGAGTGGCAATCTCGTTCTAGCCTTAGATTAATAACACCTAGAACGATAGTTCTCTACAAAGCGCACTGTCAAAAGTGAGGCAACTAAAACAGCCAAAATGGCCCCGTTTTTAGATTTATATTCTCCATTATTACTTAATCATACCGAATAAGTACAAAACAGTTTCAATTTTCCTACATTTATTAGTTTAGTTACTATATTATAAGATTTTAATTACGATTAGGTAACGTATGAAGGATATAAATCTGAAATCTAAGCCATTCTGGCTTAGTAATAGTTGCCTCACTTTGCATACGAGGACACGGCTTCTAGGTGTTCTATGGTTCTATTGTGTATTCTAAGGTATTGTATATTCTAAGGTATTAAGGTATGGTATTTCTAGCAAACAAAATTTCTGCTGTGTTTAATGCACTGCAAAACCGGTATTACTAAGCCATTACAAACCAAAATCCTTGGTTTAAAATCCAGTCTCATTAGTCCATTTTCCGCAATGTTAATCAGAATAAAATCATGTAAGTACCTACACATTATTTTTCCAACATTTTCCTTCATCCTTGTTTTGACCCAGCCATAAGGTCTTTTCTTACCTACGTTAGAGTCCCCTCTAGGCTTTTAATCCACGGAATTAAGTGAACCTGTGTAGCCGCCTGTTCATTATTAATCTATTAGAGCCTTCGTCCTGAAAGGCTGTTATTTTAATGTCGCATAAAGACCATCCTTTACAAGTGAGGGAGTTTGAGCCTTGTGTGTAGAACCTTTATCCCCTGGGGTCTTTTTCCGTAATCAGAGGACTGATGGACTATATGGACTATACATAGGATGCGCAAATTTCGCCTCAGGTATGGTTTTCATAGAGTAAATAGGATCTGCATACACCTATCAAAGTGTGTTACTTAAATCCAAGGATCTGAATACAGTGCAGGTTACCTGCTGTAAAACCGCTTCGTAAAACAACTCAAAACTCTCTCAGGCAATGGAATCTATTTTTATTGCTTTTAGTTCTAGAAATTATTATATGTATGTTATATCTTCTTCGTAAATGAATTTCTAAACTTTTCTTGAGAAGCAAATTATTAAAAGATAAAATAAAGGTTTTGATTAACCCGTTGTACTACTTTCAAAAAGACTTGCAGCTTCTACAGATGTAGAACAGACTTGATTAATATTTAAGTAAACAAGACAAGTAAGAAACTATTTACGTGCTAAACAGAATCACATTGAGCCAAAGGTTAGTTGTAAAGTTTAATATTAAACTCTTTATTTTGTAGCGAGTTCTCTAGGGCCTAGAGAACAGTTTGTCGAGTTGTCAGCCAAGACTAAGCACTTGAAAACAAATTGTTGCGTTGAAACTAACTCGTGCTATTAGAACTTTATTACGTACGTATGTATGTAACTTTCAACATAAGTAATGGTGCTCCTACAACTTTGTTTGAACATTTTGTCGCAAATTCTCTCACAATTCAATGTTATAATCTGTATACAACGACTGTTGGAAGCACCATACAAAAAAAAACAAAATTACTAATCAAACCATTTTTTCTAACTTTCATAAAATGGTATACAAACTAAAACTCATCATATTCAAGTAACATTTTTGTCATCAAACGGACAGTTTCTCACAAAAAACCCGCGCTAATACACGTCTCGTGAGATTTACACTGTAATCATGTAGCCCGAAGGACGAAAACTTGTACGCCGTTTCTTGGCTACAGAACTTTTTTAATTTAGTACGAATGCACGACATGCTACAAAAACTTATATTATGAAGACAATTTATATTTGAGACACACGATACGTAAAAGAAAGTAGTTACGTAAGTAAAATTACGTGTCCTGTCATCAAATCTTATCTCTGAACTGAACTACTGCATCAGATTTTTTTTACATTTTCTTAAGCACTCTTTTATTCTCATCACGACAAAAGTCATATAGTTACCACTTTTTTACTGACGCTGAGTCGTGCTTTTATCGAATACCAACAAATGTTTCACTTTTGTGGTCGTGGAGGTTCATATTACCATTAAAATTTACCCGATTCGATTATTATTTCGTGCAAATTATACTTGAGAAATGTTTTAGATATCCGCGCGTACTAGTCTTTGAAATAAAACACTTGTCTACAATCTTTTATTTCAATACTTTTGTAACGATGAACCAAAGGTTGTCTTATTTCTCGATTTTCAGCTGTTCAAATCCATTTTTATAACCTCGTACAAATAAATTGCGTATATTATTTTCCCTGACGTCTTCGGCTACATGTCTTCGTATCCTCCAATTACACGCATCAATATTCGAGTCACGCGGGGAACAACACGTGCTCCTGTTGAGGGGAAACAGCACACTAATTTGTAGCAAAAGATTGATTGACTTCGTCCGTAGTATTATAACCGTATTACTTCCTCTTCGTTAGATACTCAAATAGTCGTTCAAATACTTGTGCCTGGCGATTCGCATCGAAGCTCTGGGGTATTACAAAAGCAATGCTGATTCCTGTGCGGTTTGCTTTTGCGATACAAATCTTGATATCGTTTGAAAAGGTGTGTACTCTGTTGAGGAGCTCGATGGCGCAATGGTTTAACGCCTGACCCAGCAATTGCGGAAATTACTTTCGCAAGGGTTGGTCATGGGATGGGTGACCAAAATGTATTGTCTTGAGCTCCTCGCCGTGCTTCGGAATCGGAAGGCGCGTTAAGCCGTTGGTCCCGGCTGCATTTGCAGTCGTTAACACCCACCAATCCGCGTTGGGCCCGCGTGGTGGGTTATTTCCCATTCTCCTTATACAACCATAAGGACTGTGCCCCAGCAGCGGGGACTAGAAAATGGCTAATGGTCATGGTCATGTAGCTGTTATAGTTGTAACATAATTTTTTTTGAAAATATATTTGCGAATAATATTGTAATTCGACTATTCGTGCCTATAGATAGGGGGAAAACGAGCGATAAAGTATTCAGTCTCAATCTCCACAACAACGTCTTGCAATTATAAACTTTGTTTAACGCCTAATAAATACGAAATTGTTCGCCACCAAAGACTCTTCGCGCGATAATTAGGTGGGCGAATATTCTGCGCGCGGTCTCATTGCCGGCAATATTTCCCAGCGGGCAAAGTTTGTTGCACGCTCGTTAGAACGAACCTAGAGTTTTATTAATGTCCGAAATGATAACGACATGTTGTGGTCGCCACACCCGGATTACGGCGCGGCTGAATTAATAACTCGCGCACTGTTGTTCGCGGTCCGCAATATGTATTTCAATTTTATAAGGGTATATGCGTGCCCAAATTTCCAAGTAACAAGCTGTTTTGATGATCAGTAAAAGTTCTGTAGTTTTAGGTTTTTATTTGATATTTGTAGAAAAAATACCTTTCTTTAAATATTATTCAGATTGTGAAAATTGCTGATTGAAAATAAACGTGTAAAGTAGACTAGATACTACATTTTTGATTGACTAATATTGCATTGCAGTTTTTTATTTATTAAAGCGGTCCAGACAAACGTTTAAGTATATTTGAAAAGACTTTAAATAAATCTATGTTGTTCTTACATTTCACTAGTATATAGATACTACATTTATGATAGACTAATATTGCATTGCAATTTTTTATTTATTAAAGCGGTCCAGACAAACGATTAAGTATATTTGAAAAGACTTTAAATAAATCTATGTTGTTCTTAAATTTTACTAAAAGCTCCGCCTGGAAGCATGTAAACGACTTCTACCTACACACAAGAAAAATGTTAAAAAGAAAACGAACGAAGGAAGTGACATTGTCGCGCGATTACGAGTCGACGTCACTTCACGTCTTTTGCTCAAGATTTATGTCGTTGCAATAAAATCTCCTCGTTTGAATAAACATCGTTTTTCGGGCTGTGACAAATTGCTGAGTCGGCCGCCAACAGCCGAGATGGGCATTAGCCAGAATAATTCTTTTTAATGGCGGCGAGAGGCCACACTCGCGCCTAATTATTCATGTGAGACCGGCGGCGCCACCTCGCAGGTACCGGGGACAGAGCTGCTATTAAACCATCGAAACTTTGAATTCGCCTAATAAAACTCTTCTCAACTCCTCGGCTTCAAATCGCTTTATATTTTGCATTTTAGCTACGTCTGATGTTGTAAGTTTGCCATGACAATTACCGAAATTTCTCAGTAATAATTTTTTAGACAATATAATATGTTCTAAATCTTGAAACTTTACGCTTTCGAAGTTTTATATAACAGAGTAAAAACGGTTTCGTATAACAGAGTAATTGCTTATATTAACTACGTTTTGGCACCATGGAAGCTGCGGAGTTTCAGTAGCACAATAAAAGCGGTCTGTATTGTTTTATTGCAATATACTCGTAACATGATGAAATGAACTTACTACTGTCTGGATTTTAGGGATCAAGTAAACACAAGTATAATTCACGTCCTTTTGATTACATTTTGCAATTGTCATTAAATTAAAATGAAAGTTAAATATTAGCTTAGTATTGTATAAGTTTGTTAGGGAGTTTCCGGAGTTGTAAATTTATACGAATGACTTACCTAATTAAATCTTATAGAGCATTTATCCCTCTGTCACACGAAAACTAATTAAAGTGAACATCGCATTGGCATGTGTTGCCAGAGGTTGAATAGTGGTTGCCAGTTTCGGACCACCTCCGGCGGCGGCCGAGCTAAAAACAACTTTAATTAAAACACGACTCGTTCTCAACGAGATTCCAATCGGAATTCGAAATCTCTTTTCTCATTTTCCTCTTGTTGTTAAGCGGCTGCTTTAAAAATATTTGAAAACGTAGGTACTATAACTTTTTTGCAACACATAGTTCAAACCATAAAGTAATTATACCTAGGTATATTAACTTTATGGTTCAAACGCTGTTTTCATATCAGTATGGGGTGGCCGTTACGACATAGTATATACTCACCAATAACGTGGGATTTGCCTAACTGAAACTCGAAACTTTTTGCTGTGTTGACAACCCCGAAATTGATTGCGTTCACACAGCTTGCTAAACAATCGCACATAGGTTTATTCACAGAAGTTGGGTTGTTAAACAGTATTTTTTTGACAATTAACAATAACGTACAGATACAATTTGGTGTTTAAGTGTGTTAGTATGTACAATTTTACAAATGTATTCTTACATTATTTGGCATAGTGGCAAGGTAAATGATTGTACACAATAATAAGCAAACTCTCATTTTTATGGTCTACATTTGAGAGCAAAGAAATCGACACAGGTTTGTTTTATGTTCTTTCCGATCTCTGAGTTCATCGTCATCTTTCTAACCGCCTCTGTGATCAAGTGTTCGCCCACCCGTGTAAGACGCAAGGGTCCCGGGTTAGATTCCCAGGGGGGGTACAATTTGTACTCGGTTTGGTTGGTGGTAGGGCTTATTTCAAGTCGGCCTAGCTAGCTACCATAATCTTACCTACGTCTGACGCCATAACAACAATTTAAAACAATGTTATGTTCCGGCAGTTAAAGGTAAGATAGCCAGTTCCTCAGTGATGCGGATTCCTGGTGTAGTGCGCTTCCACCTTCGGTCTTATCATCACTTAACATCAGATGAGGTGAAGGCCAATCACTATCCCGTTGTGCAAAAAAAAAAGTAGAATCAGTTGAAAAAATTAAATTAAATAATATTATATTTCGAAGATTAATTTAAAGAGCTTTGAATACGTACCAAGTTTAAATTCTTAACATCAATTTGAATCTGTGCTTAAAAAGATTGAAAGAAACTCAGCTGAGTCGATTTCAAGTGTATCTTGGTTCATCTAAAACCAATTAAACTAAAAATGATCCATATACAGATTGTGAGCTTTCCGAAGTAACGTTGAGAGGATACCCTCTCAAGTCTCAACGTTACTTTGGAAAGATCACGAAATATACTTTCGATCACGTTTTATTTTTAAAAAATCTATACAAAAACAGCTGTTCGTGAGTCGTTGTAAAGGCGAACTTTGAAAAATACTATTACATTATTTAAAAAATATATGGGTTTATAAAACACGCAATACCTACGTTAGACAAATACCTCATTATTCATAAAAAAAGGGTTTAGAATATTCGAATATCAGTAAAAAAAACACATGTTATAGTGTACTTACCGATTTGAGCATTTCTTAATATCTTATTTTATATAGATTTCGTCTTTGGAAAAACGCTAATTTCGTTTGAAATGGGAATATACAGTATTATTAACCATCGAGATAAATTTAAAGGGACAAGAGAAGCAAACCTCAATACCAAGAATAGACAAAGACCACAACAAAATTAGACAAAGACCGGTGATATCAACATGCATTTTTTTTTTAAATTGTGTTGCAATTTTTTTTTTTAAATTGTGTTGCCTACCATGTGAAATTTTACCCCAAAATAATCAATGAAAACAAGAAAATTTTTGTATAAGGCCGATAGATGAAAGTATTTTATAACAAAAGCTATATTATGGCGGGCAACTTTTTTTTGTGGGCCAATTTCAATGAAACTCGGTTTTTGGTACTATTTTGACAAGAAAACAGTAAAGCTATGTTGAAAATATAAAAAATACAAGATGGCGGCAAACTTTTTTGTTTGAGGACTTATTTTGGTACGAAAATAAATTTATCTCGATGGTATTAACATTATCTTATCGTATTTACACCTAACAATGAAGCTGATCAATAAAGTAGTCGTTAACGAGAAGCGATGTGGGTAGTGCCCGGGGATTCGAAACAAATTTAACACAAGACAAGGGAGAAAAGTTCGGTTTCCTTTAAAAGCCAAATACTCTGTGCCATTATATTTTATAGTGGCAACACCAAACAGATTTAAAACGCGAATTATGGCTAAAACGTGTGACTATGGTCGTAAAAAGCTAAACGGTTTAACTCTACTTGTGGCGTTTGTGAACAGTTTTCTGCGATCGTCGTAGCCATGAATGGGCAGCCGTAAACGGCTTAAACACCTGTGCTTCACTCGGAGCAAAGAACGAACGCAATACCTCATAACACAACATGTTTAGAAAGTATGTTTTTTTTGTAAATACTTAACATTATCACATTTAATTTTTGAAATACGAAAAAAAATGTTAGCACCAAAACTTACAACAATCATCGATCGCCAGCAGCGTCACAAATTTATCTAGCTTGATATAAGTAATATGACAGATGTCATTGCCATCTCAGCTCAAGAACACAACTTCTATTGTAATAAAATTGTTGTTTTAAATATGTTGTTTCTTTATATTGTTGAAATACTAAAATGTAACATTTCAAGCTTATTTCAAGCATGTAGCAATACAACCTAACCTAATATTACGGAGCTAAATCGTACACATGGAGTCTTTTTATTCTTGTTATCAACACCGACTTCCTTTCCACATCTCAATTCAAAAAGATGAGTGTGTAAATTTATAAAAATGTTACCCTTCACACATCCTGCAAGCTATTTGCGCAGTGACCAGCGTAAGTAATGAATGGTGTAAACACATTTAAACCCTGGCAACACCTGTGCCATTTCGCAGAAAGCTGTTGGAGCAGAACTCTGTGGATAGTTGGATGGAAAGAAATGGGCTCGTTTCAAGCACACTACGAGACATACTGCATAGTATACTATATCACAGTCGCCCCACAAACTGATTGACTATGCCGACGAAGTTGCAGGCGGCCGCTAGTCTCTTATAAAGTAACTTACGAATTAGGTGCCAACAAGAATACTTAAGATTTTATTCATTTAGTCTTAAGGATCATCAATTTCAATCCCCTTTTCCGTTTCATCTGGCTCGTTGGGTTTTCTCGAGATTGTTTTAGTTAGAAGCTTAATGTACCCTAACATTTACCTGACTCAGATTTTAAGAGCTTCTTTTTCTTTTCCGAATGAGAAGTAAAAGCTATATTGATAACAAATCTTGAATGTTTATTATCAATGTAAAAATATATTAAAAATAAATAATTACAAAATTCTGAATTTTGGATGGCATATCTCGCTGCACGCGGGGTTATAAAACGTGTTTTGTTCTGTAATTCAATGTGGTCGATATATTGCGATTACTTAAATGTTTTTTTTTATTATTAGTTTTTTTTTAGTTGTCGTTGAACTCGGTGAGCGGATACCTACTTACGTAGTTTCTAAACAGTAAACACGACTTATTATTTAAACTTGCAGTTCCCGCCTAAAAACAACGTACATACGTCCTTGCCATAGCTCCGCGCGTGCACCCCACGGAATAAAACGGCGTTAATTGCCGTTAATGTAGCCAACATCGCTTAGTGCGCTAAGCTACGCGCTAAAACCCTTTGATGTGACAAAAAACCGACACCCGAGCTATAGCTTTAATGTTTAATGCTATTAGTAATGTCGTATGTAAATAAACACGTTAAAGTGTTGGCTACATCTGCATAACACCTAAATTAACGTGTTAGTTTACGCATTAAGATGCGGGTGGAGCAGTAGCATAACAAAAAAATCTCTAATTTTGTAATTTTAACTTATTACAATACTTTATCCCAAGTCTTTTTTACCAATAACGGAATCACTAGACAAACAGTGACGACTGTCAACATTTCATTATAGAGTTTCAGATAAGTTATTCTGTGGTTTCAGGTAGTATCCCGCCTTAGCTAACTAATAAAATAATACATAGCGTACCTATGTAATTCAATTTGATTAAGCCTTTTAGGTATACGTCACATACTTAATAGGCTTAGTCAAATTGAATTATATATTACTTATTACGGATTTTATGCTCGACTATACAATAGATTTAGAGTAGGTATTGGGTAAAACTATTATAAACATTTTGTTTGTGTACATCGGACGTCAAACATTGATTTCGGAAATAATTACTTTTAGTTTCGACAGTACCTAATGGCAAGGCAACTCATTGTTTTGTAATAATATTCAAGTAAAAGTTACAACCAATTGAACTGAGTAAGCACAATGGTTAAACTGAGTTTACCTACCTAAGTCTTAAACTTAACCAGCTAAGGTACAACGTCTCAGTAGCTTAAACAAGGAATTACAGTCGTTCTTCCAGCAGTTTTTAACTACAAGGTATCTCAACATTTTATATCAGGGGTTTAAGTTTGAAATTGCCGTTTTTTGTGGAGAATTATAAAGAATTCGCGTTTTCCGTATTATCGTATAAACGCGTATAAACGCTACTTATGTCTTAAAAAAATTATGCACAAATGTTTAAACACTCAGATAACTAATGCTACGTTCAATAGTATCGGCTACGAATTAAGTGGTCATTTAAGAGGATTGTCAACCACGTGGTCTCCATACAAACGGCGATAACGTTTCCCACCCTCTAAACCTTAACCTACAACAGCAATGAATTTTTGGTATGTATTTGAAATGCCTAAAAACTAGGGCTGTACGTTTTGATTTTTTAAATATCTATAATAGATTTCGAAATATTTGCATTTTAGTGATTTCATACAAAACACAGAAGTGCCAATATTTTCAAATCTACAATGAATATTTTAAAAATCAAAACGTATAGCCCTAGTTTTTAGGCATTTCAAAAACATACCAAAAATTCATTGCTGTAGGTTAAGGTTTAGAGGGTGGAAAACGTTATCGCCGTTTGTATGGAGACCACGTGGTTGACAATCCTCTTAACTGCTAACGAAAAAAGGAGTCACTTTTAAGATACTTTTTAACGTTGAGGAAAAAAATCAGAAATATTTTTATAGCTGATAGTGGGCCATTATGACCATAATTCAAAATAATTACAAGTGAAAGAAGCATCTTTATCGTCATAGAAGATATGAGAGCATCGCAGTGTGTGAAAAAAAAACGTTAATTTCATACATTAATTAAACCCTATTATTTAACATGGTACTATTTACAGTATGATAATTAAGCTACCAATAACCATTACACATGTTGCTAGTATTCAAATGAGGCCAAACTGTAGGACCCGGGCGGCACGGAGATTTGCTGACAGCGCTCCGGCACGCCACTTCATCTCCCGACTTGTGCTGAGTCAGCGGGCGACTGTCCCGAGCCGAGACGTCGCGACCCCAATTAACCGCAAACCCGCATGCCCTGCAGCCTGCTTTTATTTTTAACCTAGCTTTACCATGCCATGCAACCTCATTAGTCAATTCATCCATTAGCTTTAACATATTTAGGGCCTCTTTCACCGGTAATGGATAGCATTATCTATCTTCTGGTTAAATAAAAAAATTGAACAGTATTTGTTTAAAATTTTAAGTCAGTTGGATATCTGGAACATATTTTCTAAAATATATATAGGTACTTAAGTTCTTTTAATATTTTACAACTATTTACCATTCCGCATCTTAAAAATTAATGGAAAGTTGGCTGTTGGCAAATAATTAGTGGGGAACTAGAAAGAGGAAATGTGTTTAAATTTTACGGTCCAAATGTATTTTTGGAGTACAAATACGTATTCGTTGTTGTAGAACTGAAAACAGCAACGTTTATTTTGAATGGAATGCTGCCAAGTTTCTTCTATGGTCATACATGAATAGTTGGACAAGTAAATGCATTTGGACGTTTAGAAAGTTGTTCAATGATGCTGAATGAAAATCTACTGACTTACTTCAACAGATTTTCAAAGTCTATAAATACACGCATACCTACATAACATTGCTTAACTTCATGGAAAGCCAAGAGCTGAAAGCGGGGTTACCTTCAATTCAATTTAAATTGATATTGAAAAGAAAAACGCTTCCTAATAATGTGAATAAGATTTGGGATAGTTCTAGTTTTATTCAGAACTTCAGGTATGTTTATCAAAACGTTCTGATCCATCTTTCGATGGTAGTCATTCTTTGTGACATAACGCGCATGCCAAGGCGTATGTCCAGCTCGGATATTATTCCGGGGAGTGGACCATGCATATTCATGTTGCCAGTCCAGAGGCGCGTATTAATTTGCATACCGATCCGCCGGACCCGTCACATTGTCCATTTTCGTTTCTTTGCCTCGAAACCTCTTGCGCGTCACACAGCTCCACTGAAATGTAAAATTTGATCATTGGACGACACGAGCAATTTACAAAGCAAATGTTCTGGTGCGCGGTCTACAGATTCCGAATGATAATAATTCTGAGTGGCCAAATTGAATCGGAGATTTTAGAGTTTTAAACGGTTTTCCGTTCGACTACTTCAATTTGGAGCATTAAATTATACGCTTCAACAATTCCGATTAATACCCTCTTACTAAGGCTCAAAATGTTCTTATTTACTTTTGATCTAGATTACGTTTGCCGATCACTTAGATCGGGGCGGTCGGCTAATATATTGTCAGTGACGTCAGGGTTTGGATCATTATCACATATTATTATAACGTTATAAATCAGCTAAATTGTCTGTTAGGCTCGTTTTAAAACACTCGGGCTCTTATAAGGAGCACTGGGTTGAGTGGGTCATAAATCTGGGTCTGTGGTGGTTTATGGGTACCCGTTGTAGCACGACCCTGCCCTGCACTTCCGAAACTCACAACATGCCGACTTTGAAACGATTTTACACCCACCGAGGCTGCAAACGACATAATAAATTACTCTACTGTAGATTAAAATGTCCTGGTAATTACCTTTAAAATCAACACACGTAGTAAAACTGCATTAAGTGTGATGTAAATATAGTCATATTCAACGATTTCTACGGAGTGTACCCATAAATAAATAATGACGGCAATAAGCACACATGTTTAAAAGCAGAAATACCTAAGAACTTTATTACTTGATGAAGATTTTCATATACGATTCAAAAGATAATATGTGAAACGTGGTCAACAAAACGAGAAAAGGACAGCCTTCTTTAAATTCTACAACATTTTAAAAAGCCTGTTTGTTTAAATTCATAGCCCCCTGAAAATAAGTAAATGTCAAATCACTTCTCCCTCGAATTTTGTGGGCGTTTTACCCAACAATACAGACCCTGATCCTTCGCGGGCTGAAATGAAATATCATTTATCTTACCCCCGGGATACGTTCGCTCGGAAATATACATTGACCGGAGTACATAACAATCTTTTCGTAATTCACACTAGAGATCGTATACGATAATGCGGCACTCTTATCGTCTAAAATAATAATATTTCATTCTTTCTCTCTTTTTTCTTTTAGTAGCTACTTTATTTGGTTGATTCGTATTTAAATATCATCCGAAGTTTTTAGTAGGTGCCTTACTTTTGTTATAACTCTGTTTCTAACTAAAATAATTGAGGGCACAACAATCAATAGTTTCTGCTAATGGCACAAGTAACACTCTGTAAATTGTATGATGGCAAGGCAATAAACGTGTCAAATGTGTAGTGTTATAAAGATTTATTGCAGCTACGCATTTACTCGTGGCGAGCGCTTTTATCGCCAACATGTGGTACTAATATGTGCCAATATGAACAGATTCGGATTAGGTTTGCTTCGCTTAGGTACTCAATGTGTAATTTTAATGAAGCCTGTACCTATGTATGTATATATGTACCTAAAATATGTGATAGCAAAATAGATGTTGGAACACAATAAACAAAGTCGAATAAGACAAAGTAATAAGATTAATGTATAGTTTTGTATGACAAAATACATTACAACTGGACAAAATAAGATTATAACAGACTAATACACTTACATTACAACTAACGGTGGTTCAACCATAAACTTAAGCGTTAAGTTTATAGGTTCAACTTTCCAACCCACTATTTTGTCGCAGTCGGTCTAAGGATCAGTCTTTATCGTCTTTAGGTCGTCTTTAGGTCCTCTTCAGTTCCGTCCGTTTAGTCGATCGTCGTCTGTCCGTTCCTTCGGTACGTCATCTTCTGTCATAGGTCTGTCAGCCTGTCAGTCACTCATTACCTCATTAGCTAATCAAAGGCTGGAAGCCGCGCCGCGACACCCCCAAACTAAATCCATAAAATTTGGGACGACAATAATAATATAAAAAATGTGTGTGGTGGCATGTAGATTTGCCATATCAGAAGCAGTGCATCAGTTTTATTGACAGTTTATCCTAGTTCTACAACCGTGCTAAACATATATCATTTCTGATAAAAATATTTTACACATCGCTAATAGCTTTCCCACAGTTATTTTAACCTGTTTGCACCATGCTACTCAAGTAACATGTTCATTTGTTATCTCACAACCTGTTTTAGTAATTTGCAATACATGTCTGTATTGACGACAATGAATTTTGTACCTAATGTAAATTTGCTGAGGCCGACTCAGTCAGAGAATAAAAATTAGCATAACCAACGGCTGTGCTTCCCTGTCACATTAGAACAACACGATAAGCTGACACGATTTTTTGTAACATGTTCCACATTATAGAGGTACTTACGTAATATCTCATTATGCGTTTCACTGTATGGTTTCAACAGAACTTTTCCGCACAAATGAGTTTTTGAGTTCGAGTAATTTGTAGCAATTAAAATTTTTTGGTGAATTGCAATATTTCCGTACACAATATTTTATTGAAATTGGCTTCCTGCTCATATTACGAAGTAATATTTTTGGAACATGCTAAAAACTCCAGTTACTAACAATCTAACTTGCATTTTAAATTAGCACTAGATCAAAACCAAAACACTATCTGATTATGATAACAGAAAGCATGATGTGACAAGCATTGTTATTTTAGATTACAACAATAATTCAATGCGACCGCCAGTTGAATAATTGGGGTCTGATTCCAACTGACGTAGTGACATTCAGATAATGACCAATGCAGTAGGCGCATCCCATTATAGAGTCCTATGTCATTCGTATCAATAGCTAGCACTTATGTGAGAATTTAGTGGACATTTTAGTTGAAAAGTATCAGTTTCTAGTGTGTAATAAATGACGTTATTCGAGGATTTGAAATGGATTTGTAAACCGTGCGTTCGTCAACAGTGGATGAATTTGTAACGGAGTGGTAGACAACTGGAGCGGTGATACAAATCGCGACTATCAGTTCCCAGCGCTATTTCAATTCATTGAATCTATGAATATTTTGATGCGTGCCGACTAGTTTTTGAGTTATTATAGCCATACTTTATGAGAATTGCAAACTTTTTCTAATAAAAATGCGAATGAAAAACAGTGAGTAAATAAAAAACATAATTCTTTCTTATTTGTATAAGCAGCTATATTGGTTGTTCTCATTTCACTGCCAATTCGCGTGTCACTGACAGTCTCCCTGTGGGGTGCTAGATTTGTTAAAACGATATACATTTTCATTGACATATTTCTCATATCATGTTTAAAAGTTGGCAAAGATTAAAAAAAAGTTTAGTAGGTACTTATAGATTTATAGCATAGCGTAAGAAGCTTAAATTAAAATATAATTTAAAGCGTCAAAGATTAGGTCTTGTTATAAGAAGATTTGTGAGGATTTAGCCCGAATAATTCAATAAATCCATAACATTAATATTCGCTTGGTGAATCGTAAAAAGCGAAATTTTCATACAACTTTCCAGATAGAAAGGAAACTTTAAAACTTTCTGGAAGAAAAAAACTAACACCGCTATTATAATTTAACTCATTTGAGTGAAAACTTGAATCAATTGTTCCTGCTGCAAGCGATAGAACCGGCCGGTGCTCGGCCGTAATTTCTTTGAGGACGCATCGCTCTCGGGCGGACTTCGACAGAAACTAATTAAAGCGAACATCGAGCAATCGGGCGAACTCAGGCGAAACCCACCCCAGCCGCTAGGTACATTAAAAAGAAAAACTAATCGCGCTTACTATTAAGATTTGACGCACTGTTCTCAATTTAAATATTTATGCTATGGTAATGCAAGGACACATTTGCTATTCCCAAAACTTTGCTATATTTTTCCTAATTTTCGTAAGCAGAAAACTAAATTAAAAGATCAGCATCTACCAAGGGGAAAATATGGAAATAAGGTGTTGTAAGCACATCACTTATTTATGAAGCAGCTACCTAGACCGCACGCAGCTAAGACGTTTCCTTCCGCAGGCTTTGGCCATTACCTATACCGTTTTTATCTACATGAAGCTCTCCTTTGCTTAGAAACATGTTACTAACAAATATTTTATACGAGGGATAAGCGAGATCACACGTAGTAGCAAAAGATGATAAATAAAGTTCATAAATAAAACCTCCTTTGCCAACAACTGATGAAGAGAAATACTTTCGCATACATATATTATCCATCACTCCCATGTCGGAAATCGTAACAAAATAAACTGATAGTTATCGCATTTTTATGTAGGTGAATTCTTTTATGTGATTCTTTCGTTTGTGGTGGATGGTATACCTACTACTATTTAAATGATGCTTTGGCGTAATATTAAAAATTCTCACATTCAATGCCATAATAGATCCATTGAGTGAAAGTACTTGAGATTTTTAACGAACGTTATCATGAGAATATCTTGAGATAATTCTCTAAACACAGAGTATGACAAAGGTCAGACTCTACATCTACAGTATCTAAACTAAATAATTTAAGTCTTATATTATGTGAATTACCTATAATAAATCCCAGCCGCGCAAAGCCAGAGTATAAAACGATAGTGCTACGGCAATAAATATGGTCAATAAAATTTTTACTACT
The DNA here is from genome assembly GCA_950108535.1 of Agriphila straminella. NCBI lineage: Eukaryota > Metazoa > Arthropoda > Insecta > Lepidoptera > Crambidae > Agriphila > Agriphila straminella. Next base: position 12,165,282 of record OX467308.1, read on the forward strand.
GTGACAAATCGCCAAAACCGAATAACAAAATGATTATATCCAGGATCCCAGCGGAGTGTAGTGTAAATATCGTAAACTACAGAACTGTTTCACGAGGTGTTATTTGCACGTGTCATACAACATAACCGATACGGCCGACATATCACAATCACACTTGTTTCACTCAGTTTTTTTGCTCGAATTTTACAAGCTTTATTTTGTTTTATTTTATGCTATTATGTCGCCCCAAAAGAATGAAACGATTTTCTATTTTTATGCCGCTTGCTAAATTAATGTGTTTTCGTGACAGCTTTTGCGGTATAAATTTTGTTCAATATCCTCCCAACAAAATGTCGGATATTAGGTTTTACTCAGCTAATCGCCATTGAATATTTTTAATAGTATAATTTATAAGGAAGCCATACATCATTCATTACATTGAATCATTCATGAAATATTGAATTGACGCACAAAGTTATTGTCCTAGCGAGCGCGAAATGTCTCCGTTTCATTCAGCTTAGGCAAAAATGCTTTCGTTTGTCTGTCCGGCTGTCCGTCTGTTCTCCTCTACAGGTCGCATTCCTTAACTGATTCTCGTGAAATTTTGTGAGCAGGTCATTGAATATAAGTATAGCTTTTTTGTCGAAATATTTTTCGAAATTTTTCGAAAAAAAAAAGCAATCGGCCATTTCGAAAAATGTTCAAAAATGCTCACAGAGCCACTAGTTAGTTTATATTTGTGCCCTCGCCCTGTCCATAACTTAATTCTCAGAACACTGAGTGAGCTTTACTATATAGGTATATGAACTTTAATAAATCGAGGCGAGTAAAAAATCTAGCTAAAAAGCTTCGTACATAGCTGTGTGGTGGAGAAATTAATAAGTTTAGATTTAGTTTGGGCAAAATAAGTGGGTTGTCGGCCGAAGCGAGCACTTAAGCGCATTGCATGTTCGGCTACGCTGCCACGCTGATGATGCTAACAGCCAAAGACCATTCCATTTACCGGGCCAGGTAGTGGAATTAAAGTTTGCGGTCTAACGTTTTTGCCCTTCCAAAGATAGTACATTACAAACGGTAGGTAAGTTATTAAAAGGTGTGTTTAGAACTTTATCAGGATTATAACTTTATAGTTGTACTTGCCATGAACTGAAAATAGGTCCAATCGAAGTTACGAACTTTCCTATCTAAAAATGAAACTCAAACCATTTCAAAATTGATTTGAAATTTAGGGTACGTCGACGGGTGCTAGTTGAAAAGTTAGATGAACGGTCCACTTTGTATTTTTCAGTCGTGGTGAGATAACAAAATTTCGGTTATTTGTTGTGGAATTGTTTTTGCGTGGCATAATCAGCGTCCCCGCGAGTTGCTTAGCCGAGTCACATTGTTTCAAAAGACCTCCGCTTCTGGCCTCTTACAAATTCACCGCTGTTTTTATCGTTTTATTAGCTTTGTTTCGAGAAGTTTTCTGTACTCTGCTCCCTTTTGATTTTTTTATCTTTGATGTTAGGTTGCTCGCACTTGCTTTCTTTGTTACAGCTGGCATAATAAAAAACAATGACTCGCTTCACAGCAGTGGGTAACATGGAGCTATTGAAACAAAACCTTTGTATTGATTTCATTAAGAACCCTGGAGGACTTCTTACGTTTCAAAATACTGTTTTTATTGCATAAAATTTTAACTATTTCGTTTTTTTTATATTTACCCATGACTATTTCTAAAATTTATAACATAAATAATGTTGATAAATAAGATTGGAAGTAAAAAGTTTTAGGCAACTAAAACAAAAACCGTATTTTTGCTTTAGTGTTTATATTATTGTGTGTTACCATTATTTTTTGCCTATGTGATACAATAATTTTATATTGATGGTGAATCTCGTCTTTTTAGGTAGAACCATGCAATGTTCACAAATACCTACATTGATTCTGTTTTGAGCCAAATCCATTTTACGCATCCGATACCGGACACAGTATTTCAGTTTTGTGTAAAATAATTCTCGGATGAAGTCAGACGACTGTATCTGATTCAGGTTCCATCGATATAAGCTCAGGGATGGCGGACGCATTGTTTGGTGTTGCCAATTTATAACAACGAATATCGCACAGTGAATTAACACCGCTATTATATTAAGCTACCGCAAAACTTCAAGCTTTTTGAAATATTGTAATCTGCTTCGGGCTTAATATGTTTCATTAATTTGGCGCAAATCGTTTAAATTACAAATGGCTGTTTGGGTTTCGAGCTGAATTTATTATTTGGAAATATTTAATGGTGGGGACTGAGAAGTTAACAACCTTGTTCAGAATAAAAAAGTGACATCTAGTGAAATCTTTCATCATAAGAGGGCGAGACAAACAAGTGCATAATTGTACAATCAAACAAACTTACCAAGTGATGTTCGATTGAAATTATGCACTTGTTTGTCTCGCCCGAAGATGATGAATCCCTCCCACCCTTACAGGTACATATGTACCTATACCCTATAGTTGCAGAATCAGCATCAACTACCTACATCAGGGAGTATGTTACCTAAACTTTAAACTTAATGATAGCGCGGGACGCGATTGACAGTGACAACACAAGTGACTGACATTCGATGCTTTCGGAAAAGTCATTTTATTCCTTTCCAAACGCTTTATTTATTATTCTTTTAACTTATGTGGCGTCAGTAAGTACGAGAAGCGGTACTACACTAATGGAAAAATGTATTCAACATTACCTACTCGTCAAAATTCTTTTACGAGGGTTTTACGAGTCTTCTACGTTTCACAATGGTATTTTCAAAGACAACAAAGATTGGGAAAAACAGCACAAATATTTGTCGAGTCTTAATACAAGCGTATTTCATTCCGTCTTGATTGAAAACCGATTGATGTTATTGGACCGGACAGCGACGAAGCTTATTTGGGACTTTATATCAAGATATTTCGTTTGAAAAACGGCAAACAACTCCTGAATACCGGTAATTTGTTTTTATAGTCTTCGTAAGTATTATGAATTTGTATGTTTATGTTTATGATTAGGTACATAAGAACGGAATGACGTGTACAACGCTTAAGTTAAGGTATAATCTCGAAGATAAAAACAGTTGAGGGAAAGCTTCATTTGACAACATGATAAATGTCGTCTAATTTGGACGTAGGCGCGGTGCGTGGCGTGGCGAACTTTTTTTCTCGTTACGCAAATGTAACGTGCTACATAACGCCTTCTATTCTATGGTAGACAACGCTATGGAGATGGCAAAACTATTTATCCATTTGGGTTAAGGAAATAGTTGTGAGTGAAACATTTTGTTGAATACTTATATATTTTATGTAAATAATGGATATTTTTTTAATGATTCACCATTAACGAGTTGCACTTTAATACAATTATTTTGTTTAGGTAAAAATGTAATTAACTAATGTAAGTAAAAATATTGGAAAAAAGGTAAGGTAATATATATATTTATATAATATTTGGCTCTAAATTAAACAAACTTGCTGAATATTCTCGGAATTGAGTTATTAAATTTACTTAGAAATTCGCAGTCTATTAATAATTACATTGCCAAATTAATCTAACTTATACAATTTGTGAAGGGTTAATACAAAATATGACGTCTTTACAAACAAGATTTAGATACGCTTTCATGCCGTGAATACCTATTACCTACTGCTAGTTTCACTGTCTAACTATCGGATTACTAAGTTTATGGCAGCGTATCCATATTTATATCTAACGACCATGTCCTGCATAATGCGTACCCGCTTTAAGGTATTATAATTAAAACAATAGTTACTTACATTATTACTTACCGGAACAAGTTTGTTTACCGAAATTAGCATGGAATATTTCTATTCGTCGAGATTGCTTGGCGCGTAATAACGTAAATATTAAATGGATATTACAGTGTTTGCGTACACACCTAAACACTTTTGCAATCGTGAATAATTCAGAAGCGAGTGGCACTCGCACCTTACCCTGTCGCGCCTGTAATATATACAGCAATACCAATTGTTTACCACAAAAGCAAACCGCCCGATTGTTTTACGGCGAATACGAATCGTCCTGTGGGATAACGACCACTCAAAATATATTACCGTCGTCCAGTTCACGACCATAATAACTGGTTTGGAAACGCAGTGAAAACAATAATACTTATCTTCAATTGTTACAGCTCCCTATATTTGATGATGACATATTGGTTAAGCTGCCATTGATTCGACTCGCCAAGTATGAAGTCTCCTTTTCAACTATTTATTACTTTGCCAGAGTAAACAATCTTTGTATTAAATTATGGGTCGGGAAAGCAAAAGTTTTTGCCCTCAAATATTTGTTTATTGGTTGTCTCGGTTATTACAGCAAAGCTTAGATTCCAGGTAAAGCTTTCGATATTTTTTGGCAGGCTCGCCAACTTGAAAAGGTATTAAGACAATTTATGCAGGTTGTTTTAATTGCGATTGTTGGAAGTGAAATTTTTTATATAAACGTTTTGTTTTGACGTGTAAAAGTTTGATGGAGTGACGGAGTACTCTTCAGTGTTTACAGTGAAAAGCATGTCCGCCTTTCAGATAGGCCCGAATATACGTCAGCAAGAGCCGTGCGGCCGAGCCGACCCTCTGCCAGCCTTCATATTTAAACTTTTACAATAGCAGCCTCGACACCAGCATAAATCACCCCAGCCTTCCTTCACACATCTCGCCTGAATTTAAATAGGCCCCTATGCACGATCTCCTTGATTTAGTACCTACTTACTGTAACGCTGCTTGGCTGCTCGGTTTTTTATATTTTTTGTACCCTTCTTATCTAAATATAGTTCTTAGAGCTTTTTTTCTCTTGTTTAGGTATTTCTTCCCTATTTTAAGCTTCCAAATATATCTTCATAGTATACGGGCTACAAGTAAATGTTTCATTGTTCTTAGTTATTCCGAAACAATGCTCTAAAACCTTTGCACGACCGACTGTATTACTTCCCGCAAAGCCTCAGTCGAGAAATTCATTCGGCGTAAAAGTCGAGAGATTAGTACGCGTGCCCGTATATGTATTTTAAAATGTAAATAAATGAATGTGTAAGCCCGAAGGTAGGCATATTTTCGAAGTGGGGCTCATGAGTAAATTACAAGACGGTACCAGCCGTTTACCTCGGCTGCGAGGTATTTAGAGGACTATTAAAACTCCGTCGGGCGTCCTCCCCAGATTTACATAGAAATCCATGGATTACATGCGCAATAAAACCTCTGCACAGACATTTTTGTTTCACATTAATTTATTGTCGAACGGATACGATACCGTAATCCCTTAGAAATAAACCTCCATTAGTATAATGAACTTTTGGTACTTACCTACTCTGCCCGAAATAAAATCTATAATTAAATTCAATGCTTCTATCAAGTTAAAAAATATATATTTAATGCGGCCTGCACCTCCGACAAACCTCAGACACTTTTTATAAAAATGAATTCAGTGCCCTTAGCACGAACAGCTATCGAGAAAAAAAACGAGCGTAAAATTACTCGATAGAGAATTATCTATGGAAATTTTAATTTCGCTATTCGGCGGTAGATGGCGTTGTACAAATTTACAATACAACATTGTACTATCGAATGATTTTAAGCGCGTTATTTGTTTCGATAGCTGTACCCGTAGCACGAACATCTATCGAAAAAAATAACGCGCGTAAAATCATTCGATAGTGCAATTTTGTATTGGAAATTTGTACAGCGCCATCTACCGCCGAATAGCGAAACTAAAATTTCCATAGATAATTCTCTTTCGAGTAATTTTACGGGCGTTTTTTTTTCGATAGCGGTTCGTGCTAAGGGTACTGTTCGTGCTAAGGGTACAGAAGCTAGAAGAAAACTAGAAAAAAAGAAAACTATACAGTCTTTATTTTTTGCAAAACTTATTGGGTTGCACGAAGTTTTTCTCGACACTTCGACCTGCGGTAAAATTTTTTTCGCAATCTGTAAAAAAACAACAGTTTTTCAGAGGCAGTGAGCTGTGTCGAGGACGAAGGTTGACTTGTATGTATATAAATTTATTGCTTTAACCTCTTTTTTTGTATTCGGCAACAAACGTCGATATTAGTTGGAGTGCGTCACTGTAACTCGGTGCGAAGACAATTCTCATGCATAATGTATACGGTGGCGGTTCTATCAGTGAACCATTCGGATAGCGGCCTTGTTTACACGAGACTTGCTAATCCTGTCTTCCGAATTTTAACAAGATTTGAGTGATGTTCCGATCCCGGCCACCGCGGCGCCTATTGTGTAAGAAGCGCGAGATTACAAAGATAAATTACTTGTATATTTTCTTCAATTTGACGAGCTAAGAGTTTATGCTGTAAAACACCACAAGGAACTTTGTCTGTTTCTTAATTAAAATTCTGAACTTCGTTTATTGACGGTTTCATTTATCATTGAATGATAAGCCGCTCGGGATAAGCCAGTTTAGTAGCTACGCGTACGCAACCATTCATTTTGTTCTGTGGTAATATAATTTAATTAAAAGTAATTCATAATGTGAAAATACTGGTTTATCTAACTAATACAATGACGTATAATAAAACTGATTGATGGCACGTTTTATTGGTTTTATTTTAACCCTATTGAGGTTGGGGCTTAATGAGCAGTTTGCCCGTTTACTTTTTCAGCGAATTGGAAATATTAAATTTCCCAAATTCAATTCATAACTTTTTTCAGAGCAAATAAGTTTATAAGTCCTTAAAATTAGATTTAGAACACAGTAAAACAGCTTTTGTAAAAGCAAAGTTACAACCTCAAGATAACAGGTGCTCAGGGAGACGCTTCGGATTACAAAGTGCCACTCTGCCTTTTTCATTGTTACAATTTGTACATATGAAAATTTGTAAGTGGCTCGTTTTCCTACTATCGTTTAACGCGCTTATCTCGGTTTTGTGGGTTGGGTGAGTTTATTACCTTTTCCGGTGCTCCCTTTTATTGTATGAATACAGCGGTACCTGATACTATACTAAAATATATATTTACCTAAAAACAACAAACAATTCTTTAGTTATAGGTAGGTTACGGCAAGTAAATAGGTGTTGTTTACAACGACTTGATTTACCTGTAAGAAATTTCTCCGTCTTCTGTAAGTGCAGCAAAAAAGTTCGCTCGTGCGTTCCGTGACGTGCATCTGGCGCTCTTCCAGCAGATAATACGGAGACACGTGACACAAGTTTTTGGTCCTTTTGCGAGGCTGTTGAATTTTTATAACATTTTAAGTTCCAATGAAGATGTTTTATCTAGCCCTTATAAAATCAATAGGTATCATCGATATCAACTTGTTGATTGTTACCAATTCTTTTCGACTTTGAATTTTAGTTACTTACATTCAAATTTCTCCAAGTCATCAGGAAAAGTTGAGAAATTAGTTGAGTGGCGATTCGTCATACTTTCATTCATGTGAGTTAGTACATAAGTACTTGTTGTATGGTCTGTGGTTCATAATCACGACTGCTAATAGCACCCGTTTGTCAATGTAAGGAAGTGTCAATAAATTTAGACTCATCGTAAATCTGCAGCGGAAGCGACCCGCAGCGGGCAAGCCGGGGTAATCGCGGGCTAACTAACCGTGACCTCTCCCCGCGCCCCGCGCCCCGCCCCGATTCTCCGTAATGAGCTCGAGACAATCTTTTATTGTCTGTTTGGACTGGGATAAATTGTGATAGATGATCCCTCCAGTCTTCTAGATTTCGAGCCAGCTCTATCTGTCTTCCAATTTATATCGAGAGCGCTCGCTCAGCGCACCGCTTATCCTCCGCATGTGTCGGACGTTATGTACACCGCTTTATAAAACACAGCGCCATTTTCCGCATTCAGTTCTCGCCTAATGAAATGCGAGCATCGTATACAGAAACTTTTTATTTTAGATCCCAAGCCGTCGAGAGATTCTTTTTTGAGGACGCACGTTGCGCTTATGAAAAATGCGGACATTACCGCGCTCGTTTTATAAAGCTGCTAGTGACGCGCTATTGCGGTGCAAGCTCTGTGGTGTGTTGATAGAGTAAGATGGGCAATATAATAGAAACAGTGCGCGTAAAAATATCATAGTTTTAGGAATGATTGCTTTCATGTAAGAAGCACTGAAGCACGTCGTTTCGGGGTTTCAACTTATGCGGAAAAGGAGTCGCTCTCAATATATGAATGTGCGTCGGTCGGTTTATCTTTGTCTCGTTGAACGATCGTTCGTACGTGATCGTCAGCGTGTTAATAAGTGTGTATTCTCGAGACATTTGGCACGTTTGACAGACAAATGAGGAAGCTTTTCGGAGTAGCAAGGTCACGTGGCTCATTGCCGGTGACATTTTGACCGAAGGCTGACTCCTAAGGCTTACCTTTCAGTCGACTCCCTGCAATTTCCGCCCTCCAAACGGCTCCCTTGTCTCCGGGCTTGTCCGCGGTAAATGTCGGGAAATCCCGACGTTTTACTTTTTTATAATCCCGCTTATCTTGCTCCAATAAATAGCTTTTTTATTTTCTCACTAAATTAGATTTTTATACAAAATTGTTTTGGTGAATTATTTCCAAAGATTCAAAAGTAGGTATGTCGAAAACACAAAATATAACTAATAAATAAATAAATAAATATTGGACAACATCACATACATTGCTCCGACTCCAAAGTAAGAAGCTAAAGCACTTGTCTTGTGTTATGGAAATCAGACAACGATGCGGTGGTATCACAAACACCCAGACCTGAGACAATATAGAAAAGCCGGGCGGGTATCGAACCCGGGACCTCAGAGATGGCGACGCGACGCCTTGAAAACCGACGTGCGAGCCACTCGATCACGAAGGTCGTCAAACTAATTTAATTTTACAAAACGATACGAGATGATTGTTATAACTTGCTACCCTTACGGCCGTACTCAGAGACGTTAATTAAGTTTTAATGCTTCATTAAAATTGGTGCTATCTTTTTCTTTTCCATAGTGATAGTATAAGATGACACGATATTTATTGAAGCACTAAACTTAATTGACGTCTCTGAGTACGGCAGTAAGAGTAAGGCCGGCCACACACAGACGTAATCACGTAACGGAATTCCGAACGGAATTTCGATAATGTATGAAGATTCCGTACGGAAAAATCCCGTCTGTGTGTGGTAGTCCATAGATTTGTATAGATTAGCTGCGTTCGGAATCACGTATGTACGGAATTCCGTAACGTGATTCCGTCTGTGTGTGGCGCGCTTCGGGACGAAGCCGCGACGCGATGCTCGAAGTTGCTACCTATCAAAATATCACTTTATAATCATTTTTATGATGTACATCAAATATCAAATCTAATAAGAATAAATATTATTAAAAAATATATCAGTGTCAGACGGAATTCTATACAAAATTTGGAAAATCATTTATTTCATTTTTGCCTCAAAATATAAAACATTAGCGGTATCTTAATGAAAATAACGAATTTGACGAGTTCATACGAATACCGCCTTATCGTTTTGTAAATTCTTACTTGTCCATCAGACATTTTTGATGTCCCCACTGCTGGGGCACATGCCTTCCTAATGGGTGGTAAGGAGGATGGGCCAATAACCCACCACGCGGGCCCAATGCGGATTGGTGGGTGTTAACGACTGCAAATGCAGCTGGGACCGACGGCTTAACGTGCCTTCCGAAGCACGGAGGAGCTCGATATAATAAATTTTTGGTCACCCATCCCATGACCGACCCTTGCGAACGTTGCTTAATTTCCGCAATCGCAGGGCCAGGCGCTAAACCACTGTGCCACCGAGCTCCTCCTTACATTTAATTAATCCTCATATACTTACATGACTTATATTTATGTCCGTTAACAAACACTCTATCAGCCAATAAATTTTAAATAATTGTTTTATTGACGTTTACACTATTGATATGAAAATCTTTCATAAAGTATATTTCCATATTTCGTTTTTTTATGAAATAACTCTGCTCGATTCAATAGATTTCATACGAACGATATCCGTTTAAGCCTTTGCTTTCTGAAAATACCGTAAGCCTTGTTTGGAGTAATTCCATTTTAATATTTACAGAGAGGAATAAAATATAGGTTTTACGCGAGACTAACCCTGGAAATTTTTATATACCGTAAAATTTTATTCGAAATAGAATAACATTTCAAATTTATTATGTAAGAATGCTAGCCTTTTGCTATAAAATTCGTCTATATTGGAAAGTACAGTATGTAGGTATAGTTCAGATATTTTTTGTTCACATAATAATGTGAGAAAAATAGAATATGAATTTCACATCTACTCACGCTGACACTTACGTGTATGTTCACTGACCTATCTTGATCGTCCTCCTTTTCTTTGCGGGCCCAGATAAAATAAGACCCTCCTGAAAAAACCGCATTATCTTTAGAAACGATAATCTTCTTGCCTTTTATGTCAAGCCGTCTACAAAATATTGTTGCACAGAAAGATACCACGAAAAATCTTAGTTGTTTTAGAACCTCTTTTAACGTCTTTATCCAAATTAAGTTCGATATTTTTAAAGTGACGTTAGATTGAATTTCTTCACAAGGCTCTAAATTCTGGGTACAAAGCAGTAGACTGTGATTTACTGCGCAGCGACCGCCGATCTCTTATTGAATAGCGGGGCTTGAAAGAAAAATCGTATATTTTGACATAGCTCGCGCTAAAATTTATGACTGCCATTTATTCCTGTGACAAATGGCAATTAAAAGTCACCGGTGGTTTTCTGGAGTACGACTGCTCAATTCCGCATTTAACCTAACATTTTTATTCTTTCTTAAATCGAAGAAACCTGTTAGGTCAACGGCTTGAAAAGCTTACCGTGATACTCAGCCGTCTTTGTTTGATGAAAATAAAGGAAGTTCGTTCTATGCCGAATTCAGAGGTCGAGAATTTCCAATAAACTGTGGAGGTGTCGAATTTGAAATGGAAAATAGAATCATACTTCTTTCGCTGATTAGTGTACAACGCTATATGTATTAATAAAAAGAAAAAGTTAAGATCCCTCAGAGCCCTATCTTGTTGCTGTACACATACTTAATTTATGCTTTTTGAACCGGAAAACGCTGAGGTAAAAACTATCTACTATGAATAACATTTCTCACAATAGGCAAGTACCCACTACTCTTTAAATTTCACATCACTATTACAAGAACAGAAACGTCTTTATTTAAAATCAACAAATCCAGTACAGTTTGTCATTGTGTTTAATTATCTTCAAAACTCAATTTATGTTTTGAACATAATTAAAGCGAAGTTTAATAATATTCATCGATTTGTTTGGTCAAAGATTATTAAATAAGACGTTTCCATGGGGTTCCAGCTTCGATCAATTCTAGTTATGGGGTACTAAATCTAATGTATTTTTTATATTATTAGCCATCAACGAAAGGGAATATCACAGATTATAATATGGCTATACCACCATTACTCTGGCCGGCCATTATTGTGACTTTTTTACAATGAATATTTTTTTTAAAAGAAATAGGTCAAACGAAATTGAACTGTGCGTTAAACGCACAGTTCAATTTCGTTCGACCTATTTCTATTTTGAAGTACCTACGTTTGCGTACTGATCAACTGTATTCCGTTTTATTTATCTGTGTTTAATTAAGAAAGTTTTGCTTTGGGTACGCAGACGGATATTTCAGTGTATTGAACCGCAAATCGTTTGAGAAATCGAGGCAACAACGATTGACGATCTTAGGAAGTTGTCTGGAGATTCAATGGTGCCGAAACATTATAGATATGTACCTACTACAGACACTTACGATACTTATTTGAGACTAGCTTCCGCCCGCGACTTCGTCCGCGTGGACATTCGATAAAATCCTCGTGTTTTAATTTCATTAAATTCTGATCAGCCGTTTTTACGTGATTAGGCGGGTTCCCACCAAGCGCGCTGCCTCGCGAGGCAGGACGTTTGCCGCACGAGCCTCACACGAGGCTGTGGAGACCCGCCTATTCACGTAAAAACGGCTGATCAGAATTTAACGAAATTAAAACATGAGGATTTTATAGAATGTCCACGCGGACGAAGTCGCGGGCGGAAGCTAGTTTATAATATTTAGAATTGTATCCAGAGATATTAGTATCACGTTCCCGTTCCCGTTCCCGACCCTGTCCCCGTCCATTACTTTTCCATACAAATTTTGAACCCCATCCGCATTGGGTCCATCCTCCTTACCACCCATAAGGAAGGCCTGTGCCCCAGCAGTAGGGACATCAAAAATAGCTGATAGACATTTTACAAAACGAATTTTAAAAATTAAAAACTAGGGAGCTATTCACGCTAAACATATTTAATTTAACAAGTCATCGCAATGGTTCAAAGAAAAGCTTGTAAAGCAATCTCAAGTAATAATAAGAGAAGCACGCCTACCACGTTTTCTAAAATGAAATCCTGCAAACGGTATTCCTATTTTATAGACCAATTAGTCAGCATGTAGAAGATACGTTCATTACTGCCTTCAAGATATCTACCTACCTCCGCAAAGGTACTTTTCAAAGTAATTTCAAATAAATTGAATCCCGCATACCTAGTCCTCGCTCTCTGAAATGGATTTTTCTTTAATTTCCGAGAAAGTCCTATTTGTACTTACATAAAATACTAGGTACTTACATGAAACAGAATGGAAATTAGTTTCTGATTAAAACGTAGGTATAAGTTTGTGTCTCTTGCAACGTTGATCAAAGAGTGAAAACGAGCTTTTTTCTTGCATTATCTGTAAAATTCTATCTATGTATCTGTGTTTTTTTCGCGTAGGTATTTATTAAGTACCCATTTCTCGTAATAATATTGAAAACTTACTTTTAGAAGCTTGACTAATGGCCACACTTCACAAAACATTTTGTCCATTAGCCAAAACGTTCATCCCTAAAATATCCTGGTTTTGTATTTTAATTTAATTCACATAATACTACAGTAGATATACCAAAACCGAACAATTCCATTTTAACGACACACAAGCAAACATCAAGGAAATTTCATAAATGTAATTCTGAAAAAGATAAATAAATTAGGAGCGAGCGTACAGCACGCGGTTATACTTAATTATATTAAGTTTATTACACATATTATGGCTTGTGTAGAAGCTGTGATATGAGCTCTCATTATGAAACAACGCGTTAAACATTGAGTAAGCCAAGGAATTAATGATTTTAATTATACTCTGCGTTAGTAATGTCAGTATAATATGATTATAATTTGCTGAAGTTAATCTTTACAGTCGAAAATGTGTGTTGGAACTTATTCGTTGTGCAATTTGCAAATTACTGTAGTACATTTATCAAAGTAAACATAAAACATGGAAAATTAGTTGGTGCTATTATGCTTGAGCCAGCTCGTGATCTCGGCTGTTACCCAGTGGAAACGAAGAGAAAAAGATACTGTTCTCTAAATAAAAACCACACATTTCTATCAAACAATATACATTTTTGTCCTTTAACAGAAAGTCCCAAAAAATACGTACGCAGCATGTTCCTTCTGGTTACACTTTACACTGTATAGTTAATACAAAACAAGTCCATAAGTCAAAAATTACCTGCAATAAGCTAAGTTACAAAGATATAAAAAAGCACCAAAATGACAGTTTTATATGTACAGTAGAAAAATAAAGGAAGTTTGTCATGAATCCACGTTTATGTCTCCATCGCGGAGCAGTTGTTGAGTCTCGTGAGCCCAGGCGACATTACTTTCGCCGTATACTTTATGCTGTCTTCGCCCACCTAATGAGATAATACGCATCAACAGTACGTCATTACTAGGGTGACCACGGATCTCTTTGCCTTTTGACACTTTTCAAGATAGATTTAATTTGTATCACAAACACAACTGCACTTAAACAAGCAATAAAAAGATGATTTGATTTCACAACACCATTGCATGAAGTCGGTTTTTGTTAGTCAATGGGTCAATGAAATAGGAAAATAAGATCGGAAAATTCTCTATCACTAATCAGTTTGAGTGTTATAGAAAATATTTAATCTAAACCTAGTAAACAAATTTCAAAACACGTTCATTATAACTGTTACAAAATGTAATTATCTCCCGCTTTATACCGCTACCGGTTCCGAAAAATTCCACTGGCTAACATAATAAAATGAAGCCCGGGAGAGTTAACAAAATTTGGTTGTTTTATCCTAGCGCAAACATTGGTACGGCGACCCTACCTGACCGTAACTTTGGCGTACAAAAATACGCCTTTAGATTACGCTTTGGGCAAAATGAAAGCAATCTTCTGACAATCATGGCCGGCCGGGTCGCTCCCAAGTTGTGGCCCTTATCTACAAACCCTGACCATTACTAGTAATGGAAATCCAATTACTATTTAAGCAAGATAAACTTCGAACGTGCGCTATGAAAGGCCGCAACCGAAACACACACGCTCAAACTTTATATCCGACAACAATCAAATTTTCAACAAGGTTATGGGACACAAACATAATAGATATTGATTCGAAACTTTGTGTTCAGAACTTGTATTGTATGTATAAATACAGAATTAGATTCTTTGACAAACAATATTTCCTAACTTGCATTTGAAGACTCTGATTGTTAAAGCATTTTAATAATCTCGGGGGGCATCATGACGTTTCCGTAAGTGAAATCACACGTTATTTTTAAAGAACGCCATATAATTGGATTGTGCTCGAGCGATGTTGGCTTTCTGTAGAAGATTAATACCGAACAGTGCCGCAATAAATCCGTTAACTTTTCCAAATTCTCTCTTTTCGTCCCAATTTGTGGAAGTACTCTACGCGTGCTGAGGAAAGAGCTATGATATTTCACGCTGTCATCGTGACTGAACCGTGAACTTTTAGCTTTATCGAAAGTTTCACGTATAAACGCTTTATTCAGTGCATTGTTCACCCCACTCTTTTTTGTTTTTAACAGAAATATTTCATTTATGTCCCATTTCAAATGGTTGTTTTATGCCTTTGCTCGCTGTACACCTATAACGCAGTGTGCCTAAGTCACGTTAAGACCAAACGAGATGTGGGCGTATTGTGACTTAGGTCAATTACGTTTTAGTTCAATAGCGAGATAGGCTTAGTGAGACAGGCTCATCATCAAATGCGAAATATGTGCTAATGTAAATAGATCGTTAATTATTTGTAAAGGTCTTAATTAAATGTTTTTCTTTTATTTATCACGCTTACACTGTTTATTCTTCAAATATATTTTAAAAAAATATGTTGTATGTATGTGAAGTGAAATGTCTTTTTCCAAGAATATCAATTTGTAAATTCTTATTGGAACCCGTTTTACGAGTACCTATAATACGGGTGCTTGAGTACCTAGTCGTAATATAGCAGGGATGTGCTGCTTCAGCAAAAATGTTCTCGATAAAAATACTGCGATGTATTTTCTAATATTATTGATATTGATAAATGTGACAAAGTACCTTAAAATCATAATGTCATCAATCCGTACAAATGCCGTAGTTTATCATGAAGATATTGGTTTTGAAAATAAACTCAGGAAGCTTTGTACAACTTCATGGCCCTGTAAGATTAACTGAAAACCACCTGACCATTAACCGAGGTTGGCAAACCTAATCGGCATTCCATTACTCGGTGCACAAGAGCGGTTAGAATCGATATCCCCGTAATCGATTACGAGTCGTCTCACTAATCGCACTGCAGCCAGTTCTAACTCGTGTTTATTCTATTGCAGCGTCGCGTATTCGATACGAGATCACGAGCGGGAACATAGGTGGAGCGTTCGCTGTCAAGAACATGACCGGCGCGATTTACGTGGCCGGCGCTTTAGACTATGAAAGCAGGAAGCGGGTAAGTTACTCACTAGCATAGCATGCACGTATTACCCTATGAGTAGTTTAAGTTAACGAGTTTCCACAACACTATGGTTTGCGACAAATTTGGCGAACAATCAGTTCCCTCCGTGCTGGTTCCGACGTTGTCACGTTTACGAGCAATGGCGTCGGTAACAGCGCTCGGAATTCTACTATAAATTGACAATGAATTGCAATCGGAGCGTCTAGCTCAATTGTGTTTCGGTCCTAGTCTAAATAGGACGAGGAAAATCAAGCATACTTTAGGCTTGTACTTCTTAAAGCTGTTCACGCTCTCAACAGCTTTAGCAATAAAATTAAAAAACAAAAAAGTATTTTTTTAATTAAATAGAATTAATGAAAATAAATGAAGGAATTAATAAAAAGGAATGAAAATAAGCAATAGCTTAGTATATTTTCATAAGAATGAAAATAAGCAATAGCTTATTTTCATTCCGTTTCATGAAATTTATCAAGATCGGTTTTAAATTAGAATATTCGATTATTCAGTTGTTTTGATTAATCAAATCCAAACAGAATCGGATAGGTATCACTATTTTTATATAATTATTAATTCTTGCGATGATATAAACCCTTGTATTGTTATGATAGAGAACCTGGGTACGCCCATGGGTAGTAACTTCACAATCGCAAACGTCATTCATCACGTCTTCAGGATTACGGAAAAAATATTATTAATAGACAATAATATTATCGTTAATATATAAATCTTATATAAATCGTCAGCCATACGAAGTTAAATTATGTAAAAAAGATATTTTTGGGAAATAAATCAATATAATTATTATGTCTCTCCGTAAACGTTGTGAAATACTAAAGTTTTTTTATACATTCTTGTTAGTAGCATTACGGTGATGCGAGTTCGGCAACACTAATGGAACTTGTGGGCTGAGAGTTCTTGCCGTTTTCTAAAATGGCGACTTATTTCTCTTCTTACTTTCCGCGAAGTATAACAACTTTTACCACCAAAATGTAAGGTCCAATATACTTATAGTGTTATAGTCCACAAACGAGTGTAGCTTTACGAACTTGTTCGATGTTGACTGTTTCGAAATCATTTTTTGGTTTCCATTTATACTTGGTTCTTTTTCTGATTCGAAACGCAAAGGATCATTCACAAAATTCGTTGTTCTATAGGATTTTTTGCAGCCTAAGAATCAATTGAAGCTGAATTAAAGTAGCTATTACAACACAATCAAAATGATCTAGTTTCATGTCGATTTAGCTCCGACCCTACTTGTAACGTACCTAATTAGACCTTCAAATTGTATTTTGTTTATGTTTTCCGCCTGTCAAATGTTTCTATTTTAAGTTAACAGTAAATAAAACATTCGAAGTCGGTTCACAGTTATAAATCTAATTGCTAAACTTTGATATTGTACTTGTCAAAAGATAATCGAATAATAAACCGACATTCAATTTAGTTTAGCAAACTTTACTAAGGTACTTTGAATATGAAAGTACCGAATTATGATTTAAACCTTTTTCTCGGCTTTCGAACACGAACTTAACTTACTCGATTGAACAAAAATTTACAACCGAATGAGTTTTTATTTTGCTGTGAATGTTTACGTTCCTAACATCGTTAAAAGTTCGGTTCAGAAAATCTGTCAGGATTTTATTTAGGTACTAAACTTCTCGTTTCATTTTACGACCCAAATATTAAGTTTTGACGTGTGCGAACACAATTGAAAGTCTATTTCAAACCTAACTCTCTATCACAGTGTAAAAAAATGGTCTATAATATATTAAAACTAGGTATGTAGAGAACACTGGAATTGCAATCATAGTAATCTTATAGCAGTGCCGCATCTTTCATTCTCTCTCTCTGTCTATCGAATAAAATTGAATGATAATAAAGCTATGTAAGTAGTATACTTTAAGTTATTATGATAAGCTTTCTCAATATTCAAGTCGCTTCCACAGCCGCTTTCAATTCAACAATGAATGCCGTTACGGTTACATGTTTCATTCTATTGAAGACAATCTACACAGCTGCTGGGAACTAAATAGGGTCCGGACGCCTGTCTGATTAAATTTCACAGATTTTACAGTCCCCGCAAGAATCGGAGCATTGAAAATGAACTCAAAAATTTACGAAAAATCAAAATCAAATCAAATGCAAAATCTTATTATGTTTTTAAAGTAACCTAGGTAGGGTCGTGGAACCAATAGCAGAGCAGTCACCTAAAGCTGACCAAAACCGGGTTTTATTGCAATATTAAAAAAGCAAAGCATGCAAAGTTGGTAGTTTTTGGTTTTCCAATAGTGGCAACACTATATCTGTCAATCATCATATAAACTTGCTTCCCATTGGTGGAAAAATGTGACGTTTTCTTGCTGCAACGATGGCGCCGCGTGAGTAGTCAAGATTTTTACTAAGACATAAAATTTCGTATTACTTTGGAAATCGTGATCCATCTTGAATTGTGTTTATGTTTATGGATTCATTAAGCATCAAAGTTAATGAGGGGCTATGTTTTAAGTAATTTTTAACAATATTTGTGCTGTTCACTAAATAATGTGATTTTTAGAGCCCTGGTTATGTTTAGGGGCACCAAAATTACAATTTTCCTTAAGCTGACCAGACTGGTCAAGTAATGGGAAAACATGTTTTTTATAAAATTTAACTTTCTCATTTGATTTTTATTAATATTGTTAAAGTTAATTAAGTTTTTTCTAATAATAAGAAACCTTACCAATCTAATCTAAGCTCCATAGTATTCAATGAATAAGATTTTAAGTTGATATCTACTACTGCTTTGCTTATGATACAGTCTGTTGATTTATTTGATTATTATTGATATTGTTAAAGTTAAATATATATTTTTTCTAATAATTAATGTAAGTTCCATAGTGTTCAATAAATAAGATCTCAAGTAGATATATACTACTGCTCTGCCTAAGATACAGTTGATTTACCTATTTGATTTTTATCAAAATTATTAAAGTTAATTAAATTTTCATGCTGATAATGACAAAGTGTTTCATTTAACATCCTATTATATGAAGCTATCTTGAACTATATAGGGTAATTTTGCAAATTAATTGACTATTTGAGGTGGTCAGGTATTGGATAAAGTAGTGGTCATCTATTGGTGAATGGTGGTCAGGTAATGGAGACTTTTGAATTTTTGCCTTTGGACCGGCCTTACACAAAATCTATTGTAATATCTAAATAAATTTTTGCCCCATTTGTATAAGTATGTATCTAAGAATCATGGTGCCAAAGGCAGCATCGCTCAAATGAAAACTGCACACACAGTGACCGCAGGAAAGTCAAAATCCGCTTAAGTGGTCCACTATTGGTTCCATGACCCTAGTACCTATTTATTTTTACGATTGTGACACGAGGCGAAGCCGAAAAGCGCCCGCTGACTGCCTCGACGTGGCCGAAATATTATTTTCGATAATAGATTTTCGAAATTCCAACGAATGCACTTCTCGTCTCCTTCTGCATCTTTCAATACTATTACCATGACGATCGGTCAATAATCATAGAAGCTACATCACTTTTTATGTACGGAAACACCCGTTTTTCTACAATTCCAAATCTAAAGGGACCACCTACAGGTCACAATTATTAACCGATTTTCAAAATCTTGTCGAAATTTTGTAGCCAAAAATACCCTAGGACCCATTTTTAAATTTTTTCTTAAGTCGGTTTTTTTACGAAATATTTACAATTTTGTAAATAAACACCCCCGAAAAACCCGAATTTACCCGAACTTTGTAAAATTCCAAAAAAAGTTACCAGTAGATTTTCAAAATTCAAACGTTCACACGTGTCTCGATAAATTTCTCAACTTTTGGTACTATTACCATTTCGATCCTCCGAAAATCCTCTGAGATATGACCAAAAATACGTCTCAGGCGATTTGCATCTGATAACCATTTTCAATGGTAAAAACTACATAGGTAGTTAATCAATATAATTTCATTTTCGTGATTAGAAAATTCAGATTTAAATAAAATTGCTTAAAGCCTTCGCAGAACAGCTTTGCTGGGCGTCTCCCTGACTTTGTCCGTCGGCTCGTTTCAATTTAAAAATCGTCGTCAGCTGTAGCCAGATGGCCTCTTTGTTACAGCCTCAGCTAAAGTTCGCCTCAAACTTTCCGCGAGATAAATATATGAATAGATACCTATTTAAGCGAGTTGGCTGTTGCGCTATTAAACTGCAGATTCTCTGGCTTAAAGTTTGGATATCTTTGTTCCATTATTAATCAAAACGGAAATTGTAGATTTACCATCTAAATAACATTTGTAGCACTAAGAACACGTTTTGCATTTCAAAGTCTTGATCGAGCGCATACTATAAGTGCGCTCCTCGCCAACGTCAACATTTCCGCATCAAGCTATGTATATTTATGTAGCTCTCTTTAGGTTAGTAGACGACTGGATGAGTAAATCTCTTTATCCGCCTCGACACACATAAGCGCTACATTGTGTCATTTTCTTTGCATCTAGCCAGAGGATACTGAAACTGTTCGCCCACACTACACCTGAGCCGTCCTAAGTTAATAGCTTCGCATAAATTGAATACACAAATACAATCCGATTTTCACATTCGACGAAATCGAGCGGCGAACCGCCGGGAATATTAGAGAGAATACCAACCGCAGCCAAATGGATAGGATAATGTACAATTCCAAAGATAGGCCTGCAGGTTAAGTATGCGCATCCTAATTGAGGAAGCAGCGTAAATCGATGACCATGGAAACCTCACTAACGTTGGCAGCGTGAAATGTCACAGTGATTACATTACTATTGAACAGGGTATAAAATATCAGCTTTAAAGAACACTTTGTTGTTCGTTCATTTACGCAGTTTCATAAAAAGTAAAATACGTGACAACATTGCATAAATTTAGCTTTACAGTTTTTACTCAACGGATTTGGACCCGCTTGTACTATTTCTGCAAAGTCAACGGCTGAAAACACAAATCTTGATATACACTTTAGCTAAAAGTAAGCAAGAATGGTATAACATTATTAAGTAACCTTAATACTAAGGCACTGATTAAGTAACAGAAAATTACACGTTAGATGGTCTTTAGACCAAACAACAATTTACACACAACTCTTTCAAAGTCTTTTTATTTTGGAACATTTGCCTTGTAGTCAACAGAATAAGATTCTAAGGTTTTCATTTACATCAAAGACTTGTTCTTTCTAACCATAGATAGAAAGTTAATTACGGACCGTTTTCCTTTTATTAAACTTTTTTTTTTAAAACACTTCAGATGTAATTTCAAAGGTAACGACTTTCACCTTAAAAGTACCAAGTAAAATATTTGTCAGGAATGTTGAAATAGCTTTTATGAATATTTCAACACTCCTTGCTGATGACGAAAATAGTTAAAATGTTTACTTCTTTAATATTCTTAGGAACTTTATAACTCATCAAAGTGTTAACTATTTAACAGGGTTTTTTTGGTATTCTGTTTTGAAATTCATAACGTCAAGGCAAGGCAACCAATTTGTTTAGGACCGACGGTAATAATTCAGATTACTCACTCGCTTGTTTGGTCGAAACAGTACGAACTGAAGCTGGCCGCGTCGGATAACTTGAAGGAGAACTACACGACGGTGGTGATCCACGTGAAGGACGTGAACGACAACCCGCCTGTGTTCGAGAGGCCCACATACCGCACGCAGATCACCGAGGAGGATGACCGCAACTTGCCTAAACGCGTGCTTCAGGTCCGGTTCGGAAGGACGCGCACTACGCTATACTGTTTTATGCTACCAAGTTTTTATAGTCTAAAAATAAAATTGATGAAGCCAAAGGGCATTTATAACATAATAAAACTATTAAATAGACAGTAGATACAATTATTTTTCGTTTCAATTTAGAAAAAAAAATCTTGGAAACTTGATTAAACAGTCTCTTTTGGCAGCAGCAAACTAAAAAGTGCACAGACCATCAGTTCCGTTTGTCTACAGGGGAACTTAAGACACACTAAAGATAGTGACCAAAGAAAAGGCATAAAACAGTTTTGTCGTAAAAGTGCGCTCGCTCGGAAACATCCAATTCTTTACTGAAATGAATAATTTCGAAAAGAATCGGATTCGTAGTTTGTTTTGCATGGCATGGTTATTTCGTTTGTGGCACTTTTTTGTTTCGTAGAATTGTTTCGTTGCTAGTGTCCGTCTTGTTGTTGTTTTTTTTTATTTGCATCCAAGTTGTTTATGCGCTCGTCTGCAGTTCCAGAATGAGGTCGTCGTCGACTACAGTATCTTGTGCTCTGGATTTTTTTACGTTTCTTTTATGTTAACCTACAATGGTATGAAAGTTGTAAAATTTTACCAATGTGACGAAGTTGGTTCTGTTGATGTTTATTTTATTTGTTTTATCGTAAAACCAGTATTTTTAACAGTTTCTAGCTTTAAGTAACTGCACATCGTTTGGAATATACCTATTTGATAGTGAAAAATATGATTTACTTGACTGTCCCAAATCATAATTTTAACTTAAAATATATATTACTTTCCAAGATGGAACTACACAAAGTATAAGTGATCGAATACGTTATATACGAATCTGCTGCAGTGCAGTTTGGTCCGTGTGATTTTATTCTTTAAAATTCACGGCTCAATCAGACCAAATTTTCAAAGATATCAAAAACACATTGACCCTGAATAACAGATTACGATAATACTCTTCAGAGAAAAATAACTTATTCCACGTTTATAGGATCGCCGCCAGGGATATCGAAGTATTTTTAAGCACAATTTTGTACCGGATCTCCGACTTTTACCCATTTTTTGTAACGATAATGACGGGAACTTCAGCAGCTGGCTGGATCCACCGGGAGAGCGTTCCGAATTTGTACTTTTCAATTATTGCACAAGACCTCAAAAGCAAAAGTTCGCAGAACGCCATAAATTAACTTCTTTATTGAGATTAATTCGCCGCGGCTTTGAACGAACATTTTAGCTGACGAACTTGTTTACACACCAAACATTTTAGACACGATACTCTAATAAAACGAACCACAATTTATCATTGCACGTCCAGTGATTTATACTGCATTGTATCCGCAAAAACGGCCAGTTTAAAATTGTAGAGTAAGTTATCTGCAGTAAATCCGAATTTCACAACACAATCCCTCCGGCTAAAATATTTTGCGAATTCGTTCAACATTAATGGTAGTAATAATATTGCGTAACATTTAACGTTTACTCGTTGAACATTACATCTCAATTATATATAAAGGAGCACCCAATTAAATTATACAAATTAAGTCAAACAGATATCTTAAATTAAGTAAAGGTTCTTATTTTATCACCAACGCAATTTATTACATTACTTATCTCTCTGGGGGAAATATCTGCCAATAAAAGATTTCATTTCCATTTAGGCAATTTCACTTTACTTATTTTTTTGTTTTTAAGTCAAGATACTGTACCGTAAGTATAGTAGTCGGCATGAGCATGTGTGTGCTAAAGTGTGCGTGTGCGCAGTACGAGTTGACGCTGGTCGCGTCGGACGGGCGCAACGAGAACTCCACGAAGGTTTTGGTGCGTGTGCTGGATGTCAACGACTTGCCACCGCAGTTCTCCCGCAGCCAGTACGTCACGCAATCTCTTGAGGAAACAGGACCTTACCCCCATTCCTTAATCCAGGTTTTTTTCGTTTTATTTATTATTATTTTATTTAACGCCATGGTTTGGGACTGTAGCATGGTGGTTTTGATATGGGCAGATACTAGATAAAAAAAGAGTTAAGATTGTAACCAAGCCAAAAATTTTATTTTATGTCATTTCTGAGGATAATCTTTAGAAAAATGCAGTGAAATGAGATAGAAGTATTTCAAACTCATTGACAGGACTGATATCGATCAGTCCTGCCAATGAGTTTGAAATACTTCTTACTTACACTTTGTGTTTTATACAAGTTTTTTTTCTGTGTCCTATCTATCTGAGCGCATATTGGTGGATTTAGGTTAAAATTTAATTGGTTTATAATTTTGTAAAAAAAATTTTTTTCTAAATTTAAGTTCAGTTCTGTTTTAAGTTCCATAATAATATTTTATTTAAACCTTATTTTATTTCTGCATTAACATGGAGATGGGTTGGCAAATTAAGTTAGACAGTTCCTCAGGTAAGTTAATTTAGGCTTTCTTGGAGCTTCTTAGTTATGCCCAGTTTGTCAATTGGCAATATCGAGATTAGTTCGAGCTTCAATTCGATTGTGAACTTGGCTTTCGAAAGTTTTCTTATAAGTATACAAAGGTGTTTGTTGTGTGTCAGTTGGTAACTTCGATTTCTGTCACCCTTAGCCAAACTTAGTTTCTTTCGTTTACCAATATAATACGAAGTATTACTGTCAATCCAAATTCTGAAATCATTCATTACATTATTTTCGCGCGGGTATTATTCGAAATTTAGGCTCGCAGGTGAACATAAAAATACTCAATCACCCAAATGTCTGTTCAGCACTGGTGTAAAGCCCTCGTCCCAAGTCGCTTGTAGTGACAAGCTTTTTTATAATTGGACAGAGATTCGCAAATGATCCGAGTAATTACGCAAACGTCGACCCTCTTCATCTCTGCCAGTATCGTAATTGGAGACTTCCCTTATTACATATACGTTATGGAAGTGAGAACTAGGCACAATGGACGCGTGTGCATCTAACGACGATCTAACCACGTTGCTTAGCAACGATAATCCCAACTGATTCCCATTAATTTCAATCGGATTATTAAGGAAATCAGATTAATCATTGCAAATTCCTCGTTAAACCATCGTAAACCAAACAATTTTTGCGAATACATTCTTCAAAGTTAATGCGATCGTAAATGTTCATGCTATTTTATCACCAAAACAAAAGCCATCTTAGTGTGTTGTTATTTTCCGTGAGAACCAAACAATAAGCTTTAGAAACTGCAAGATATACAGTTTCAGTTGAAAGTTCCTTATCCCAACACAAATCATATTTTAAGACGCTTTTCAGTTACAGAAAATTATTGGCACTATTTTCCTCGGGGCCTTTTCCATATCCTCTCTAAATAGTGTGCTGAAACTTTTACGCTTTCACAGCTTCTTTGAGCGAAACCTTAAAAAGAGGATAGTTTGCGGTAGGTACTTCCGTCGAGCGCCGACGGTCGCCGCCGTTGCAAACAATCTGGAGTGTTGGTAGGTTCATAACTTTGGAAAACTTCCGGTCTTCGCCTACTGTGCAAAGTAATTTTATCATACGTAGACCGACCACCACTCTATTGTATTTATTACATTCTCCGCTATGCGACGTCTATGCGGAAATTAAATTATCAGTCATCTCGATTCAAATATCTTTAAAAAAATACTTCTCTTCGTCATGTTGTCCAACAAATTCTAAAATTAAGTAAAAGTTTACTATAAAACGTTGAGGTAACTTTTGAATTTTATCAGGAAGTAGGTATGTCGTCAAGAGGCTAAAGACAGTAATTTTTCGTCTTTTAGAAAAGGAATACCAATTCTATGTAATAAATAGTAATTTGTTAGTAGCAAAGTGTAGTAGTAATATTTTGTTGTTTTGACAACATATGACAGAAAGCCAAGTTCATTACTAATATAATAACCATTCCTTTTTCTGTAAGTAGTATCTAGTGGCTATTTTTATTTGCTTGGGAAATATATGTTTTGAATGAAAAGCAAAATATATATAAAACGGCTACTGTATTTTGTCAGTTTCTATAATATTATTATTATTTATCTTACCAGGTGACGGCTACAGACGGAGACAAAGACAGACAGCAAAACATTGTTTACTTCCTCACCGGCCAGGGTATTGATCCCGATAACCCTGCAAATAGCAAATTCGATATCAATCGAACCACTGGAGAAATTTTCGTTCTAAAAGTAAGTTGAGTTAGTTAGTATGTAGACATTTGATTTCATATAACAAAGTGCCTTTGCACGTGACTGCAATGCACTGATGTGACTTGCAATATGTTCGATGTCGGCGAGGGCAGGGACTCTGCAGCTGAGATAGGCGACCAACAAGGGAGCGTGATTTGCATACACAATGCAGTCACACATTTAATGCGTACTATATACTGCAACCTGAATATACATATCTTTTTAATGAGAAAACACGCATGCCCGCAGAATATTAAACATAACGTACACTGAATGTACTAATCGTTATATTTATTTCAGCCTTTAGATCGTGATCAGCCAAATGGAAGACCGCAGTGGAGATTTACTGTATTTGCTCAAGATGAAGGCGGTGAAGGTTTAGTGGGCTATGCAGATGTTCAAGTCAATCTCAAAGATATAAACGATAACGCCCCAATATTCCCACAAGGTGTATACTTTGGTAACGTCACCGAAAATGGCACAGCTGGTATGGTTGTAATGACAATGACTGCGATTGACTATGATGATCCCGCTGAAAGCAACAACGCAAAACTAATGTATTCTATTGAAAAGAATGTGATAGAAGAAGAAACTGGCTCACCCATATTTGAAATTGAACCAGAAACAGGTGTTATAAAAACCGCAGTGTGTTGTTTAGATCGTGAACGTACCCCTGATTATTCTATACAAATAGTAGCATCTGATGGAGGAGGGTTAAAAGGAACGGGCACTGCTTCCATACGAGTAAAAGACATCAATGATATGCCTCCTCAATTCACGAAAGATGAATGGTTCACTGAAGTCGATGAAACGGATGGAACTAACTTACCAGAAATGCCTATCCTTACAGTCACAGTTCATGATGAAGATGAAACTAACAAATTCCAATACAAAGTCATCGAGAACAGTGGTTATGGTGCTGATAAATTTACTATGGTTCGAAACAACGATGGTACTGGCTCACTAAAAATAGTGCAACCGTTAGACTATGAAGACCAATTACAAAGTAATGGCTTCAGATTTAGAATACAAGTTAATGATAAAGGTGAAGACAATGATAATGACAAGTATCACGTAGCTTATTCGTGGGTTGTAGTTAAACTGCGAGATATAAATGACAATAAACCACAGTTTGAAAGAGCAAATATTGAAGTATCTGTGTATGAAAACGCTGAAGTAGGTAAAAGCTTAGAGACATTTAAAGCAACAGATCCAGATCAAGGAGGAAAGAGTAAAGTTTCATATGCCATTGACAGATCATCAGATAGGAAGCGTCAGTTTTCAATTAACCAGGAAGGAACTGTAAGCATACAAAGATCATTAGACAGGGAAGATACTCCACGACATCAAGTCAAAATTTTAGCAATAGATGATGGTGTACCTCCTAGGACTGCAACCGCTACACTTACAGTAATTGTTCAAGATATCAATGACAACGCTCCTACCTTCTTAAAAGACTACAGACCGGTGTTAACTGAACATATTACACCGAAAAAAGTGGCTGAAATATTAGCTACTGATGACGACGATAGATCGAAAAGTAACGGCCCACCTTTCCAGTTCAGATTGGACCCTGGTGCAGACGATATTATAAGAGCTTCATTCAAAGTCGAGCAAGATCAAAAAGGTGCTAACGGTGATGGTATGGCAATTGTTTCTTCATTAAGGTCGTTCGACAGAGAACAACAAAAGGAATATTTGATTCCCATTATTATAAAAGATCATGGAAACCCTGCTATGACTGGAACCAGTACGCTCACAGTCGTCATTGGTGATGTTAATGACAATAAAATGCAACCAGGATCAAAAGAAATTCTGGTTTATAATTATCAAGGTCAGGCTCCAGACACGGAAATTGGACGAGTTTATGTTTACGACCTAGATGACTGGGATCTACCTGATAAAAAGTTCTTCTGGGAAAGTACAGAACATCCAAACTTCACTCTGAATGAAGAAACTGGTATGGTACAAATGAAACATAAAACAAAAGAAGGTCGGTACCATTTGAAATTCAAAGTTTATGATAGAAAACACACACAAACGGATGTACCTGCTAATGTAACAGTATACGTGAAAGAAATATCACATGAAGCTATTATTAATTCTGGTTCCATACGAATATCGGGAATATCAGATGAAGATTTTATTAGAGTATGGAATTATAAAACTCTTAGTGTATCTAGAAGTAAATTAGACATATTTAAAGATAAATTAGCGGATTTGTTGAATACTGAACGTGAAAATATTGATGTATTTAGTGTACAGCTTAGAAAGAAACACCCACCTGTTACTGATATAAGATTTTCAGCACACGGTGCT
Source organism: Agriphila straminella (assembly GCA_950108535.1). Taxonomy (NCBI): domain Eukaryota; kingdom Metazoa; phylum Arthropoda; class Insecta; order Lepidoptera; family Crambidae; genus Agriphila; species Agriphila straminella. Next base: position 12,193,214 of record OX467308.1, read on the forward strand.
CATTATTACAAGCCCATTAGATTAAATGGTATAGTTTTGATGCATAGAGAAGAAATTGAGAGAACTGTCGGAATTAATATTACTATGGTTGGAATAGATGAATGTTTATATGAAAATCAAATGTGTGAAGGGTCATGCACTAATGTCCTTGATATAAGTAACTTACCCTACATGGTTAATGCAAATAAAACCGCTTTAGTTGGAGTACGAGTGGATGTTATTGCTGAGTGTACATGTGGTGCCCGAAACTTTACTCAAGCTGAAACTTGTCGAAACTCACCTTGTTACAATGGTGGCAGATGTATTGAAGGAAAATATGGACTTGCTTGTTCTTGTCCACCTGGCTACACCGGTCCAAGGTGTCAACAAACTTCAAGGAGTTTCAGAGGCACAGGATGGGCTTGGTATCCTGCTTTAGAAATGTGTGATAGTTCTCATTTAAGTTTTGAATTCATAACTCGAAAATCTGAAGGTGTCTTAATTTATAATGGGCCAATAGTCCCACCTGAACCTGAAGAAATAATGGTATCCGATTTTATATCAATAGAATTAGAAAGAGGAAACCCAAGACTATTAATCGATTTTGGCTCAGGTACATTAGAGTTGCGAGTCAAAACAAAAAAATCATTAGATGATGGGGAATGGCATAGAATTGACATCTTTTGGGATACAGAAAATGTTAGGATGATAGTCGATTTTTGTAAGTCTGCCGACATTCAGGAAATGGAAGATGGAACCCCACCAGAATTTGACGACTCTACCTGCCAAGCAACAGGAACGATTCCGCCTTTCAATGAATATCTAAATGTTAATGCTCCACTACAAGTTGGTGGTCTATACATCGAACATTTCGATCCAACTCATTATCACTGGCAGTACATGCCCATAGGAAAAGGATTTGATGGGTGTATACGAAACTTGGTTCACAACAGCAAATTATACGATTTAGCACATCCAGGACTATCACGAAACTCTGTAGCAGGATGCCCACAAACCGAAGAAATTTGTAATCAAGCTGACACCACTTCTAGATGCTGGGAACATGGAACATGTGTGGGAAGTTTTTCTGAAGCACGATGTCAGTGCCAGCCGGGATGGACTGGTCCATCATGTAATTTACCCACGACTCCTACCAGTTTCAGACCACAGAGCTATGTAAAGTTTGCACTTAGTTTCGAACCCGACCGATTTAGCACACAAATCCAACTGAGATTTAGGACTCGTGAACCACATGGTGAACTGTTTAGAGTAAGTGACCAACACAATCGTGAATATGGTATTTTGGAGGTAAAAGATGCTCGTTTACACTTCCGATTCAATCTTAACTCATTACGAACTGAAGAAAAAGATGTTTGGCTTAACTCTGTTGCTGTAGATGATGGTCAATGGCATATAGCACGGGTGAGCCGTTATGGGAGTGCAGCAACACTAGAGATTGATGGCGGAGAAGGAAGGAGATACAATGAGACTTTCAACTTCGAAGGTCATCAATGGTTGTTAGTAGACAAACAAGAGGGCGTTTACGCTGGTGGGAAGGCTGAATACACTGGTGTTAGAACGTTTGAAGTTTATGCCGATTTCCAAAAAGGCTGCTTAGATGACATTCGGTTAGAAGGGAAACATTTACCATTACCTCCTGCCATGAATGGCACTCAGTGGGGACAGGCGACTATGGCCAGGAACTTGGACCGCAATTGTCCATCCAACAGTCCTTGCATAAATGTACACTGTACGGAACCGTTCGTCTGTGTAGATCTATGGAACGAATATGAATGCACGTGAGTATAACTTCTCTTATCCATATAAATAAAATAAGTTCTCTATAAAATCTTACAAGATGATCTTTAGCAATCGCAACCAACGGCTTAAAATATTACTGTAAATAAATGAAGTGATCATTTATTTTAACTTAAAAATTCGCAAGAGAACAAAAATATCAAACCATCATATTGATGTTGATGTTATTTTCATTTAATTATCCCTTTTGTGTTTTATTATTTTCATTGCGTACTGAGTTCCACAAAATTAATCATTCTTATCTATGTGTAACTATTTTAACATTTATCTGTACTAAATTAACATGCCTAATATTTTTCATGTCTTATTTCAAGTAAGAAACATTCTCTTGCTTCCTTGTATTATATTTAATTTTATACTTAATTATTTAATAAGTAATAATATTTATTAACTTCCTAATAGAACTGATGCTTTTTTTTATATGTGTAACTAATACTGATATTGGAATGGTGTTCAGTTGCGGTGAGGGTTTGGTATTGTCGTCGGACGGTAAAGGTTGCGTTGACAAGAACGAATGCCTCTACTTCCCGTGCCGGAACGGCGGCTCTTGCGTGAACCGCGAGCCCGGCTACCGCTGCCACTGCCCCGAAGGGTTCTGGGGCGAGAATTGCGAACTCGTCCAAGAGGGGCGCACGCTCAAGCTCAGCATGGGCGCTCTCGCCGCTATCCTCGTCTGCCTCCTCATTATTATGAGTGAGCACTTAGCCACGCTTTCCGCGTGTCCACCTAGATCATCGCACTATCACTCTCGCACTCACCATACCCTCCATTTATAGTTATATGTATATGTAGCGTATTAGTTGTATGTTAGAGCATGCTTGTGGGGCTCAGTGCGCGTTGGACAGATGAACAGGTAAAGTTGTGTAGGTGTCCGGCCGGCTCGGTTCGCGCTGGGAGCACTTGTGTCAACGTGAACGAGTGTTTGATGAATCCATGCCTGAACGGAGGAAGTTGCATCGATCGAGAGCCATCGCGCCGCTACGACTGCGTGTGCGCATTCGGATACACCGGCCACGACTGCGAGCTGGAGCTGCTGGCATCCGGCATCATTACGCCGTCAAGGGATTTCATTATAGCTATCATTGTCTGTTTATTTATGCTTTTGGGTGAGCAACTCCATTCATTGTTTGCATGCTTTTATTTAATTGGAAGTTTGCAATTTGTATGTTGTTCTATAAGACTAGTCACCTTTTAATGGGCAATATTTCTTTTATAAAGTAGCAGGTATTTATTAATAATTTAGAACAACTTATTTTACTGTTGCATATCCAATATTTCACCTATTTTTAAATAACCTATGCAAGTACCCACCACCATTTTTAAAATACATTACCTAATTGTCTTTTTTTAATAACATCCATTTAAATTAAGAGTAGAAATAGAAATTATTACATGCCTACCTCTAGAAACTAGATTTAAGTAGACAATTTCTTTATCCAATAAATTCAGTTATTGCTCTACTAAACTGAATAAAAGTAATTTATTAGTTTCCTACTTACGCGAGTCCCCTGGGTCCTAACCACTTTATTAAATATCTTACGGAAATTGAAATGACTTGAAGCAGTCCTAAATCTTATCTTTGTTATTGCCAATTTCCACAACAAATGACCTCGCCAAATCGAATCATTTTCTTGCTTCTAACTTGCCGAAAACATAATAGGCGTAACGTAAATAATTCACGTCCGAATCTTATTAATTGTAATCCGATTTTCGTATTAAAGCATTCAAACTTTTGAAGTTCTTTTCAAAACACTTTGTTGAACGCTAGAAACGATTTAACGTACTGAGTTTCTCAAAATGGGTTCATAAACTCCGTTTAAGTTGTGGCTGTGGCTATGTGGCTATTAGGCATTATACGAATCGCTGGGTGGGACTATAAGCCTAATTACAGAGTGCACACGATTAAACCGCATTCAAACAGCGCCTAGCTCGGTGAGTAGGAAATGATTTTATACAAGGTGTATTTGTAACCACTCTCCAAATTTTAAGGATGTGTTCAGTCCATGAAACTGAACAACTTTCTCCATGAAACATAGGGTCAAATATGTAAAAAAAAAATTGACTTTCCATACAAATCAAAGAGATCACGTGATCAGTTTAGTATGGGATGACCAAATTTTTTTAGCGTATTTCTACACATGTTTCATGGAGAAAATTGTTCAGTTTCATGGACTGAACACATCCTTAAAATTTGGAGAGTGGTTACAAATACACCCTGTATATGTCTTTAAAAGTAATTCTTTAACAAATATTTGGTATTTTCTAATGTAAGTCTTACCTTAAACGTTTTCATGAGTAGGATATCACAAATGTTTAGTTGTCAATCTTGAAAAGTTTGAGTGCGAATTAACATATTTTATTAAAGCGCTCAAAATCAATACTTAAAGTTCTGAAGTCAGGAATTCCCCTTGGTGGGCATGATCGATCATATCCCCAACACTTGAACGTGAGACGACTACGGAATAACTTTTAACTTCAAAGATTTCTCCCTAAAGCTGACTAAGCGCTCTTTTTTGCTCAGTTACGTTTTCTGTAGTGCCCAAAAGTTAAGATATTGAAATTGGCAATATTTGTACACGTTTTTAATATATTTCAAGATGCCTACTCAAGTAGATACTTAATCTTCAAAGTAGAGTGATTTAAAGTACAGTATAATGAAGGGGATGAGAAGCAAGCTTGATTTAGTCGGTAACTGTATACGGGGCATTTTGCATGAATAAAAATGTTGGTTATAAAAAGATTAAACATTTTTTAATACTGAGTTTTTTTTACCAGTTCTGGTGCTAGTGTTCGTGGTTTATAATCGGAGACGGGAAGCCCACATTAAGTATCCAGGGCCTGATGATGATGTCCGTGAGAATATCATCAACTACGATGATGAAGGTGGGGGTGAAGATGATATGACGGCCTTTGACATCACCCCGCTACAGATACCAATTGGAGGACCATTACCAGATCATGCACCTACCAAATTACCATGTAAGTTGTAATATTTTAATTGTTATCCAATTAGGCAATTAAAATTTAGGACGTTTAAAGAACCTACATTAATAAAAGCAATAACCAACACATTTCTTAACTTATGCAGGAATCTTTTTATGATCATTTGTGCTACGCCAAATAAGAAATACAAGAGCTTTCACTTATTGAATATTCTAGGTATCGTAAGGTTCACCGCCTGCTTCTTTCAATACTTTTAAAAATACTGTTTCTCGGGAAATATTCAAATAATTTTTGCGATAAAAGCAGTTTCATCGTGCGTACTGTGATATTTTCAGTGAACCGTGAATCCAATAAGAATGTCACATTTCTTCAGATCAACAAAGTTCGGCAAAAATGGATCTTGCGTACACCTACCTACTTGGAATTCTGTAGCTAGATTCAATTACTTTCACTACCTTTTCAACGTAGAGTTAAATTTTTATACCTAATTTATTACACATGAAAATGTCTGGGGAGAAATGTCTTGGTACTTACTATTTAAATAGTTGTACAAAGAGATCCATTTCGGTTATAAATTAGGTACGAACACTTGTCAACTGTACGTTACGCACAGGATTTAATCAGCGCAGTGTCAGTTAATATAATTTATATACTAAAGTAGAAGAGAATAATCTTTAGAATTTCTAAATACACACATCAACTTTGTCTAGGGATACAGGTGTTATTTTCATACAAACGAGGTAACTTTGAAGCCTTGGTTTCCTGCCAGGGATGTACTGTGCTGTGATCTGATGATGGCTATCCAGGGAGTGAATGGAGGAGATTCAGATCGCTATACACACCCAACTGATCTGACCAGCATTCTAAAAGATTAATAATGGATATGTTTAAAAAAACCGCGAAAATAGCATAAAAATGTATGGAAATCCTGAAACTGAGAACTCTGACCCATCAATCTTTTAGAATGCTGATCAGATCAGTTGGGTGTGTATCGCGATCTGAATCTCCGTCATTCACTCCCTGGATGGCCATCATCAGATTTATTTATTTATTTGCTTGTAGGAGGATTTACAGTCAAATATAAACAATAGAATAACAAATAGATTTTCCAATGCCATTTACAAATCCCCACATATAGGGACAGCACAGTACATCCCTGGCAGGAAACCAAGGCTTCAAAGTTACCTCGTTTGTATAAAAATAACACCTGTATCCCTAGGCAAAGTTGATGAGTATATATCTATCGCTTGTATTCTCACAAAAAAAAAATGTATTCAACAAACCAAAATTGTATCAAAGAATTATCATTTATTGACTTACTTAATTTAATTAATTTATTAATGAATCAAAAGAGATTTTTCGTCGTTTAAGTATTCACTTTTAAAATGTTTTCGGCTCAAAATTCAAATAGGTGTTACCGTGTTAGGTATCTGTAGTGCTGAGCTGACATAATATCCAATCTTCACCAGATCCATTGATGGGTGTCGGTCTCGGAGTGGGCCCCATGGGAGTTGGAGTGGGCGTGGCTCCAGGAGTGGGAGTACCGCTGCCAGGCGAGACCAATGTTGGGGTGTTCATCGAAGAGCACAAGAGGCGCGCGGACAGCGATCCCAACGCGCCGCCCTTTGATGACCTGCGCAACTACGCGTACGAAGGAGGCGGCAGCACTGCTGGGTCACTCTCGTCCCTCGCATCTGGTAAGTAACGAAAAATCTATCAATCGCTAATGTCATCGTCTGTATTCGCCTCGATCATCTTGCGCGCATCCACACTATTGCAGATAGCGCTTATTTCCTCCGCATATTCGGGGAATATAGGGTTGGAGTACACAGACCAAGCTCCCGCTACATGCTGAAATCTTACCCCACAAGGTGAGAGCAGAAATGTGTTACAGTAATATATTACTTAGGATATGCGATGGCAATCCATCGCATATCCTGGAGAACAGATTATATATATATTTTTTCGTTTTCGTACCGCAATTACTCAATAGAATATTACTCATGTCTTTTTTCTTAAACATTCAATGACCCGACTCTTGGATCATGGACCTTAGTCAATGACCTCTAGAACTTAGAGGCTAGGTCAATAAATTCAACGTTATTGACCTTTAATAAACGTGCCTTTTCCTTCACTCTGACCGATTTTTTGAGATGACAACCTGGAAACAATAAACAAACAATTTTGTATTTATTTACGAATCGGTCCAAAGTGGTAACAGAACTCAAGTGCCTACAGCTTTCAAGTTTCAAGATTAGCACTTTGCCAATTTTGAAGATTTAAATCCAATAATTCTTTGTTTTCTCCGAAACACGTCTGACCTACTTGAAAGCTGATTGACATGACTATTATACTTACTTGAAAGTTTGTTTATGCCGATCGGTAACAGTTAGGTAGTTACTCGTTAAAAATAACTTTTATGGAATTCAAATTTCCCGTACGTCCGTGCGTTTTTGCCAAAAATACGGGGCTCGATATTCTTAATTTGCGATATTATTTTATTTGATATTAAAATAGATATGATCAGCTGATTTCAAAAGTTAAACGGCCCTTGAATAGGTAGGTAATACTTTTTCGTATTTTAGGATGCATTTCATTGAAAAAGTTTTACTGTCGCAGATTTGACTACCTACCTGTGATTTCATTCATGACATATTCTTGTAGCATAAGCTGAATATTTTACAAACTTACTTTACACTGTGTTTTAATGTTTCCTACCTTTATGTGATCATGCACATATTTATACCAGGATCTAAGCTTTTAGTGAACATAAGCTGCACTGAGTTTTTTATATTGTTATCAGAATTGTTTCCACTAGGTCTGTAGATATAGCCTTTCGGGACCGATGACTCGATCGGTGAGGCAAGAGTTAATAAAGCAATTTTCATTGATATATTCCAGAGTGCCCATATTGCAGCAGTATATTTTGGTTTATATCTTGCACGGTTGACCTAGCAACACATATCAGAAATGCATGATAACGCCAAAGCAAGGAGTAACAATATGCGGTCGTAAGTTTCGACCCGAGTCTCCGTCATCGGAGGCGAATGGGTTCTGAACGTGACTCTGCTTTAAAATTTATGACGGGACCCAGAGGCGGTTCATCGACAATGTATGAAGCGAAAAATTGAACTTCTTCCAGTTCCCTGTAGATTATTCATTTATTACGCTCTTGTCGATATTTGGATGGTTTGAATCCGCAACAGGAAATGAGATTTGTGAAACATTCTAACTCGTTCTAAAAATTGAAGCGCAACATAAATCGAATTTTCAGTTTTTCGGTTTATTTATATTTCCGCTTTACCATTTTGGTAAAAACATTTTAGAACCTTTTTAAGAAATATGTGGGTATGTCAATTAATGTGTGGGTTTTTGCAACAGGCACTGAAACCACGGAATTACTATCCAACTCAGACCACTTTCCCAATAAACCCCGACATTAATGAGTTTGCACAGTTAAGTTTACTATAGTCGATAGCGACTGTAGTGAGCAATTTTGAATGCAATATGGCACAGCGCCTCTGGCGGTAATCTGTGACCAAACTAAAAGTTGACATACAAATGTCAACCATAGTCGATAGTGAGTAGGTAAACTCATAACACGCATACAGATATTGGTATTACGGCCCGGCCACAGCCAGCCGCCGCGGGCGGCGCGGCAAACGAATTCGGTAATCACTACGCAGTCGTAACGACGAGCTGAGAGGCCGCTACCTATGCCCCATCGAGATAGCGCGCAGTCATTATTAAATTCGCTTGCAGCGCCGCCGCCCGCCGCAGCTGTGGCCAGGCCGTTACAGTTGCTACAGATTTCTCGTAGCAACAGTAGCCTACGCCGTAGCAACCTACGGCGGCGTAGCGATCTCTTGATATTTTATACCGGCAGTACTTTAATTCCACAACATCACTTACGATAATGGTGAATTGGACACTATGAATTTTCTCAAATGTTGCTGCAAATTGCAACTAAATGGACTAAGCATTAGAGCAAAAGATTAATGTGAGGCCATAAATTCAACACGTAGAGGCCATTTTTATTCTAACTATCGTTTAGTACACCTGCCTAGTTCCTATCATGTGACCACTTAGCGCTTGCAGCAGAAGTACTATTTTACGTATTTTACAAAAGTCAATTGTAGATCTTTAAATAAGTATTAATAATGTGTCATTATTGTGTTTAGGCACCGACGACGAGACTCACGAGTATGAGTACCTGGGCACGTGGGGCCCTCGCTTCGACAAGCTGGCTGACCTCTACGGACCGGACCTCGACGAGCAACTGTAGGCCCCCCGCCCCCCTCCGCGCCGACGCGCACTCTTAGTCAATTGTCTCCCACCAACTTACCATAACCCCCCCAGCTAACTCAAGAGGCTCAAGAGAGCTCCTCCTCTTACCACGGAGTTTCATTTTGTAAATAAGCGGCGACCAACACCGCAAACGTAAACTCTTATCAATTTTATACGACTTTATTTGTAGTTGAAATGTTTAGCTTAAGTGCTCGTTTAAGGCAACCTATTTAATTGCGACATTTTTATAAAAGTCTAAAACGTATATCTTCACCAAATATTTGATATAAGTTTTTATTCGATTTAGCCATATTATGAGTCAGTATTTTATTGGAAGTTAATGAGTTAAGCGGATTTCTGCTGGAGGGCCAGCCGTGAGTCTGAATCGTGGGTGTTTGTAGATAGTGTGCTATAAATGTGAATAATTTATACGAGTATTTTGTAAGTCCACAGCTTTACATGATGACACTAACATAATGGCCCTTGAGCATTAAATCAATATTTTAGGGTGTAAAAGAATATGTTATATTTTATAATAACAATAAAGATAGATAAAGCGGTCCATTCGGACATCGAGTTTCCAATGCTCATTTGAAATGTAAACAGGGGCATGTAAATACGATAATAACAGAAACTACCCCTTTAATTTATTATAAAACTAATGACATAATTCAACTCTAACTTGTAAGTGAAATGTACAGTAACTGATGGTCCTCTCCTATGTCTCCGTGTAGTGTTAGTTAATTAGAATCGTCTCGAACGACTGCGGTCTACTCGTAGTAACTAATTGTAGGGTAATCTGAGTAGTTACGGATCGTCTGGAGTTTTCAGTTGGAGCAAACGAATGTGTATAGAGGGCGAATGTGGATGCTGTGTGAGATTGATGACGTGAACGCGCGAAACATTGGCGACGCAGGCAGCTCTCGGGCCGAAAACTGCACTCATTTAAGGCTGGCCACATACAGACGGAATCCCGATTCGGGATCACGTACGTACGTGATTCCGTACGTACCACCACACACAGACGTTTTTTTCGTTTGGAATCACGGCTCAGTCAGACGCTAAACCTTGATGAGGAAACATTGAGCGAAGATGAATTATTTTTCCAAAAATAAACAAAAACTACATAATTATAGACTGTTTATTATTTATATTACGCACAGGTCAATTCTATTGCTTTTTTGGAAACTAGAACTACATAATAACTAAGCAAAATAATAAAGGGTTTGCCAAAGAGCTGTAATAAAAAAGTTGTAGGTGTTTGTATACGTCACTCACACATAGGACGATTCCGTCTGTGTGTGGCCGGCCTAAAAGTCGGAGCTCAATTTATTTTCACGTTTAAAGTGCATGTCTGCGCTACGTTCATTCAATAACAGTTTTTGTTGAACGAAAGTTCCAATCGAATTTCCTCAAAATTACGCACAGAAACCGGAACTTTGGAAAAAAAAATCAAAGTCATGACGAAGAGATCGTTTCCCTTTGAATCGCCAGCGCCGCTGATAGATAAGTGTGAATGGAAGCACGCAGGCTCCAGCGACCATTCTATGAGTTGTTACCGAGAAGTTGAAATAAGTTGATTCATCGTGTTGAATGGCTAAATAGACCTACTAAAGTGCAGAATAAGGCTATTCTCAGAGTAAGTACTTTCTATTATATCGTGGCCAAACACGATGATTGGTGCATAACAACTTATAGAAAGGCCCCAGGACTAGCGCAGTTATGAATGGGACTGTGCCAATTTACTAAGCAGCTAATGTCGGTAGATTTAAGTGTTTGCACTTTATTTATTCGTATGTTTATATATTAAATTTAGTCGCACCTAGGAAAATATCAATAACTTAATAAGAGTGTTGTGCTAGAGTATTAACTTGTCGATTTTGACGTGAGATAGTTATTTGCAACCGTTAGAAGTCACTAATTTATAGATTAATTTTTAAGAATTTATAATTAAAATATGTAATTTAAATAAAATAAAATAGGTTCTAGAAACTGTCTCACATCGACATCGATTTACGATCAGTGTATAAATTATAGAATATACTGAACTGCGTTAAAATGACTGATTTAATTATGCGTTTGAAAGCCTAAGATTTTAGTAGATTCGGTTGTTTAATTATAGACTTTGAATACCCTATCGTAAGGTCACCATCTAGTTGGCACTGAAGACAAATATAATAAAGCAATCTCTTAAGTAAATCCGTATTATAGCAATTCTTGTTAATTACTATTCTTATAAGTAGACATGAGACCTAGTTAGACTGAGGAGGAACATCCCATTTTCATTATTTTACGTTAATTAATAATTATCGTTACACTGCCAGTATCATTACATATAGATGAAAATACTATAGTGATTTCAGTCCGATTTTGTATTTCAGTCTTATACAACCGTTTTTAATGTAAGTTTTGAACTATTTTATAAAGTGATATTTTTCCGCGAGAATGCGTCACCACGCACTATTTCTTGTTTATCCTCGCAAAAAAGCTCTGCAGAGTCTTTATAAGCGTGTGCTATTTGTCCTATCGTAATTCTTCACATCATTTCTCAGAGATTATCGAGTCATTTTGAATCAAATAACGCTCAAAAATTGTCTGCATAGTATGCAGAAATACCAGCAGTGTCCTGCCGTCGGGACGTAATATCTAAGATGACATTTCATAAAACTGCTTCTTATTCAGTTTCTTTTAACTGATCTCGTGAAAGGACTTTATCTTCTTTTGTCGTGGTTGCTCATCTATTTACTAATATAAATGGCCGCACGGGAAAAAGCTATATTCGCGAGTTATTTCCGCGATTAAAGCTGGCGACAGCTGCGAAGTAACACTCCCGTTTATGTTCGGATATTTGACATCCAGTTCGGATATCTTTCTGACCGAAAGGATTTTTATGATTTTACAAATGGATACTATTCTAGTCCATGAAATAAAACTTAAATTAATTAAATGTACTTATAAGTACCAAAGACTATGTCTGAATGTAAATGCTCATTACAGAATAAATTATTTGAAGTGAATCTCATTATTTTTTAGGAAACAGCCGAGCACAAATTTATGGCTAAATTTAATTAAATTTTTACACTCAACGTAAAATTTTGAAACACCAGCCCTCCTAGCATGATCAATTTATATAGCGTTTTATCACGTTTAACTGTCAAAAAGACAAAGGAGTTTGAAAGTTGAGTGTCGATAAAATGCTATATCACGCGATATAAATCGGTCATGCTAGGCAGGCTGTCTCGGCATAAGTACCTTTCACCTAAACACCAAAAATCTGATGCTGATTAAACATTTGATTAAGGAACTGATCAATGATTAAATAAGTAGGTAGGTAAATGATGAATAGCTTAATTTTTTAATCACAAAGAGAGGACACACGTACATAAAATAGACCGCAGAGCACACAACCCCAGTACAAAATAGGACAGGTGCGACGATTCGCCGCCAACGCATTTACTCAAGTGGTTTATTTTATACATTAATTTCTATAATATATTATTACATATAATTAAGGTTATATTTTGGTTCAACTGTGATTATTTAGTTGTACAACTCTGATGATTACATAAAAGAATTAATAAAAAATGTGAAAAATATTTGGATGTTTCATTTATTCTTCGTACACTACACCTTTCAGCTCGATACTTTAAAAAATAAACACACATGGTAGGGTATTATGAAATGTAGACCTTACCTGTGGGTAAGTGGGTAAGTAAGGTAGATCTTACCTTGATTGTCTCATCGTTATCATTTCATACTAAATGTTTTATTACCCAAGTACCTACAAATTAGATAATTGAAGAATAAAAATATCCAAAGCTTCATTATTGACTATCTGTTGACAGGTAGGTACTAATACATTACCAACCTAGTTAGGTTTCCTAAAATCACAAGTCGTCTGTTGTTTAAAAGTAAGTCGAACAACAGAGACGACCTTAACTTGTTTACCTACACAAACTCTTTACAATCAGGTATCCAGGCAGGTACCTGGGTACCTACTTACCTAGAGCGTTTAAATAGAAAACACACTGTACCTACTTATTCTAAGACAAAATTTGTAAAATGTTTGAAAATATTCATAATTATTGGCAACATATTCTTTTAGCTTTTAATAATATTTTCGCCCGTACGGAATGAGCGTGCTAAGATTCGTAGTGAACGCTGTGCTACGTGCTACAGCAGCCGGGTGCTACGTGCTACAGCAGCCGGCAGCATATCATATGCTACGTACGTAGCCGGCAAATATCTTTAATTGAACCTACCTACCTACCTAATTAGTCAACTTTAACTTTATTCAAAAGCTACTAGGTACGACAATGTATTACTTAGTTTAATTTTCCCAGACTGCAATTAGAATTATTTAATTTTTACTGCTGCTCTACCAACTGAGCTAGAGAAGCATTCTAATTAGTAAGATAATGTGAATTGTAAAGCATTCTGTAAATTCTATACCACTGTTAATTCGAGCTCCCTGAAAAGTCTGGAAGCGCTTTTTTCAGGAACGCGTGAGCACAGGAATAATTAACTTCAGGGTATCTAGAGGGTATCATACAAAATATGTACTACACAGTTTGCAATTAGATTTTACAAGCGATTGTCGATAAAAAGCGCTTGTTGACTAAAATCGACCAGCAAGTAATATAATGTATATAAAATCTATGAGCACAGGCCAAAAAAATACTAGTCTATTGGTCCCTGATCAATTCTACCAAAATAAACAGCATCACATTTATGCCATGTTTTTCATATTTCATCATTAAATGTAGGTACAGAGCAGAGACTGAAACTAAGTATAATTCGCATGACAAATAATTGTTTAACGTATTATGTTAGAGACGCAAACTTCTGATTAACACACGTATAGGAAATTCGATTTTGTGAGTTATTCATTGGCGCAAGAGATATAGATAGCCATTCGTTTTACGTACAAGTTGATGGTTATACTTGGCGATCGAACTGAGAGATAAAAGTGCAACGGTCGTAAAATTTCTTCGTCGTCAGATTAAATCATCCATCTACCTAGTCTGTCATAGTTACTAGCTTATACTGAATATAGCGTACTGTAACGAACTGAGGGCGATTACAAAAGTTCAAAATGGGTGACTTTAAAATACAAATTGAGTAGGTGGTAACTAGTTATTCAGAACGGGCGATCAAATTACTATTTGGGCGACAACCTTAGGGCACACAAAAAATTTAAAATTTGGCATAAGTAAGGACCCTCGCTTTGCTTCGGGTCCTTCCTTTTTTGCCAATGCGACCTTCCAACAACACCCATCACCCATTCGCTCCAAAGTTTGTTTCAGTCCCGTTCCGTCATCGGTGTCAGAAACGTACCGTGCTTGAATTTATTTTTGCACGCGTAAATTTTTTACGATAACTGCTAAGATATTCATTTAAATGGTATGGTGTAAAGGGTAAAATAATGTGCATAAAATGCTTAGGCGCTGTAGGTAGTGAAACTAGCGGCGCCACTACATTAATTATCTTTATTACTCGTCACAAGTACTTGTTGTATGGTCTGTGTTAGTTACTCGTAAACCAAGTCAATATTTAAAAAAGCTCATGTTATAATCTCTTAAATTGTCTCTAATATTTTTAATAACTCTTCAAAAGTTTTCATTCTTTCTGTAAGTTTTAAAATCCATTTTAGCTCAAAGTGGCCACTTATGGCAATAATGGGTAAATAAATATAATGGTGTCATTGAGCTGATGATGATGGATCCGGAAGAAGGCCACAGGAAATCTATGATGAAACCATACAACCCCATCGTGTTTGGGCTCGTTAGAATCGTCTTGACGAGTTCTCTAACGGGAGACGATGTCCAGGGTTTGATGATGAAGCTGGAAGGCAATGCCATAGGAACTCAATATTGAAACAGTGCAACCCCATCGAGTTTGGGCTAGTTTGAATTGTCTTGACGAGTACTTTGTTGGGAAATAGTTTCCAGGGTCTGGTGATGGAGCCGGATGTAGGACACAGGAACTCATTCATAAAACCACGCTATCCCATTGAGTTTGGGCTCGTTTGAATCGTTTTGACGAGTACTTTGTTGGGAAATAGTTTCCAGGGTCTGATGAGGGAGCTGGAAGAAGGCCACTGGAACTTTGTAATAAAACCATGCAACCCCATAGAGTTTGAGCTTGTTTGAATCGTCTTGACGAGTGTTCCGATAGGAGATGGTATATGTTTAGCTTTAGCTCGTTATTTAAAAAGCAGAAAATAATAATTTACTGAAAACAAAAACTTTTTTAAAAACACATTTTTATAACGCACTAACTGCTCGCCTGTTGGAGGCAACAGGTGACCGAAGGTCTGGCAACTATTTTGCTCAGCGCATAAGCCTAGCGATACAAAGGGGCAATGCCGCCAGTCTTTTGGGTACCTTGCCTCGAACAGGTGAGTTAGTGGAAATATTTTATTTGTAATTATTTGTCATAAACTCTACTTATTTATAAATAAAACTGCCTAAGTTTTAAAAGTATATAAAGTACCTAATTAAAGTTATATGAAGTTACTTATTTGGTATAATATTTGCCCACTCAGTATTTTTGTCACTCATTTAGAATTTTCACTGCTAACATAAATTATTTATCTTCCACATGTTTACGTATTTTATTTGTACCACAGTTAGTCGCCCGTTTAGTTATTTTGTCGCCCACAAAATAAACCGCTGCCAGGTTTAGTTTTAAGTATTCCATTAACAGTCGCCTTTAATTATTTCCAATCACCCAATTAATGAATTCCCCTTATTTATGTTCATACAATATTAAAATTGCAACATTCCAAATAATAAAATTATTTTTCTTTTTCATGAAACTTTTTACAAAAGCTCATCAATACCAAATATATTGTGTACTCAACTTAAAACTTTACCCGTCTACGCTCCAGTTATTGATTTTGAAGTGAAAATTCCGCACAGCATTTCTGGCTGCAACAGTGCGAATAGAACCACGCGAATGGTTCGCAAAACGCGATAGGTACTAGGTACTAAATGTATGTACACGACTAGTGAAGTGTCGCCTCAGAGAGTTTTGTATTGTACGATGTTACCTTTTTGTTTTTTATCGACGCTATTGTGTCACCACCATAGTCAAGTGGTTCATCTAGGGTTGCCGTGTCCGGCTTTTTTAGGCGCCTCCGCCGCCAATTAAAGTAGGCTTTCTAATTTTATCGTACCTACTGTTATTCATTTGAGACGAATTTATTAATAAATACACATAAAAAAGCACCAATATTTCTTTTGCTTTTAAAAACCAGTGTATCAGGCTATCAGCCAAATCAAAATCGAAGTCCGGTTTGCAATTTTCCAAATTTGGCAACCCTAGGTTCAACAAAACATTTTAATTTTTTTAATTTGAAATTTTAGCATTCACAATGCTATTTTTATATAATATAAAATTTTAAAAAAATATTTTAGTTTAAAAAAAATGGATTTGGATTAAACTGTTAGGTACTTATGTAATGATGTATACCTTTAACAAATTTTGCAAGAATTTTAGGTAGGTAGGTACACTAGTCTTTTGGTTGTATAAATTATTATTATTATTATTATGTACGCTTAGGAATTCACGGGCCAAAAGTGACCCGGTCCTTTAAGGCTTGCGTGGGGATATGGATCCAACACGTAGAGGCCATTTTTAGCGACTTTAATCTAATCTGCGTGTGGTACACCTGCTGGATCTAATCTCTGACTAGGTACATCAGTTTGATATACTCAGAGACTATCCCCAGTAAATGCACAGGAACTATGGAATCTACTGGTTAAGGACTAGTGGGCTATTAGGTTGGGATTGAGATGGACTGGGATTTGGGCTATGGAAAGAGACTACCGGACACCTGCCTTATCATAGTCTCCCAGACTGAAAAATTGGCAGGCGGTGACTAGCCAAGGACTAAATGGGCTCTCCAAAATAGCCGCGATGGCAAGAGAGCAACATCGGTGTCCTCGGCTGCAGGGTGTAGAGAGGTGTGCACCGCTTTCTACCCACTGTACAAGCGACAGTGTGCCAACTCGCGTTTTATGCATGTTTCACTTCCACCCTGCGAGTGTATAGCTCTAACGACTCCACCCTGGACGGCCGTTGAAGGCGAGCCAGGGGCGGGAGTCCGCAGGCCCCCTTGGGGCCCACCCATGCTGCGGGGACGAGGGCCTGGATCGACTCCCGGGAGCACTCGGGTCCGTGGTGTCGCTACTCACCAACAGCTCGCCACAAGCTGCCCTGCGGGATTATTATTATTATAGTCTCGTAGGCACTTCATAAATCTTAAGTAGTTCGATCTATAATCTTTCAAAAACCGTTTTTACTAACAGGTATCGACTATCGCTCGACATCACTATTGCAAAACCACTTTTTGTTGGTGATCCTGCATCCATGTTATCGTGTTTTAGATGCCTAATAGCAGGTACGCTGAAAGAATGCATTATGAAAGATAAAGGAGAAAGGTTTTCAAATGCCAGAATTGTTGACTTTCATCGCCTTCGTGCAGATATCTACCCGAAATTATAGTCTTCTAGCGCCCGCGTCTGTCTGCGTGGACAGTTCTTTACTTTATTACAATAAACTATATCGGGATTTACATTATGTACATGTTTATTATCAGTTCTTCCGTGATCATGGCGCCTGCAACTGCGCCGAAATATCGGAGTCTCAAAAATAAACAGGTACATACCTATGCGGTGTAAATCCGAGAAGTTTGAGGTGGGCGCTAAAGTACGCTTTCGTATTACGCACGATTCGGGACACTAAAACAATGACTGTGAGATTCGTGAGATTTAACAACTATAGGTTACCTACTGTCTGTCATGTTTATAGAAATTGAGAATGAATTGTGTACAGCTATACTATTATGTATTCTGTGCAGCTACGTGTAAGCTACTTACTGTATGTATGACTTACAAATACCAATGTAATAAACACTAAAAGTAAATATAACACTAAATGGTCGGCTGCTACAAGCCAAAGTAAAGCAGTTTTTGAAGATTTTTTTGACAGCATAATTTTTATGCTTTTATTCGTACGCCTATAATTAATTTCATAATTACTTATTTCAAAATCAAAATCACATGAAAAAATCTCAAATGTGATAAGGAAGTATGCACATTTCAATGAAATAATTCTATCAATTATAAATTCAATTAACGTGGTTCAATTTTCGTAATAGGCGCAAACTTTTAAAAAAGTCCATGCGTAATCCATCGGAAAATCATTTTACGGTTACCTAGGTAGGTACCTACGTCACAGATCGACGACAGTATCCGTTAAAAAGTGTTTTATTTCATAACTTTAATCACTCACGAAGGAAACTAAGTATAAGTACTTCCAAATCTGACAGTATAGGGTACCCTCAACCACACGCCCATTACTTACATGGAAATATATTGTAACTTCAGGCTTACAAATTTCCTCAAATGATTTTAAGCCTTAATCTATGGGATGTTAAATTCAAAATGTAATTCTTCTTATGGTAACCTGCCCTGCTCTGAACATATGTAACGTATCTACCTCGTCATGACTCGTGCAATCAATTAAATTATACTTGTAATTAATTCGACATTGTAGCTAGGTTTATAAGCTCATTTAGGTACCAGACCATATAAAACATCAAATCATTTTTCTCCCTCTGGTTTTCTACTGAAGCTAGCTCAAAAAACTTATCTCATTACGGATATTTAATTACTTACCTATCACACCTACACATTTTATAAGGTCTGTCTACTGACACAGCTGTGCTATTGATGGATCTATGAAAATTCTGTTATTATTTAAGTTAGAGAGCTCCGCTGCCATATTCCGTTAAGAATGAGCTTATAATCTCTAGTATAATAATTTACTCTATGCTTATAAAAATAGAAGATAAACCTACCAGCATCAAATAATATAAATATCCTGGTCCATTTCAATTTTTAAAGTCGGTTATATTTTTTTTTGCCTAGGTATTTTTTTTTGCATACGTAACTAATCGGAATTAATAAGTTAAAATAACCGCAGGAAAGAAATACAAAACGTATTTTAATCAAATGTTGATTGTGGATGGATCTATTTATACTTCAATGTAATATTACTACAAATAAGTTTTGTACTTATTTCATTAATAGAAAGCCGTGTGTTTTTCGAAACTCGTAACGTAGCTACATTACATTCAAACTCAATTCTATAATGCATTCCTTCTTATCCTACCTTAACCCGTCACGCGTCGTATAGAACAACGTCTGTCTATAGAAAAAAATGGCGCGACGCGTCCTGTAGAACAACGTGTGTCTACAGAATATTTTGTTGTCTTTGGCAATATTCCGTATTTTCATTTGCGGTGTGGTAGCGCTGAAGTTTTTATGTTGGCATTCTGGGCCTATAGACTTTACAAATTTAAAGTTTGACCAATCAGAGCCAAGTAAACTGGAAGTAAGAAAATAATTTGTCATAGAAAACAAACATTCCGCCATTGTTTACGATACGTTGTGACTCGCAGTGAATTTGTGTTTGTGAAGTGTTTTGTTTAGTTTTGAATAAACTTTTTTGTAAAATCTACTCGTGAATGCATAACCTTTAGTGTAGTGTAGTGCTCATGTGATAATATATCACCAAATTAGTGTTCTGAACACTGGGTTCTGTGCCGTGATAAACAAAAAACAAGATGCTGATAAAAATCAACTAATGCTACTAAAATGTAAGTAGATTAGCGTAATTAGACAACGTTATCTTTATAGACAATTTCATCCTCTTTTTATTGATATATAATATGTATCCTACAACCTAACCAAAAATAAGCTATTACAATAAATATCAACAAAGGGACTAAAAATTTAATAATACCTACACACCCTTCGACATTACAGGAAGTTTTTTTTTTTTAGGCTCGACGCCTGACGGGTTAACCGTAGTGCGATGAAGTATGCACTTCGTGTAAGATTAATTGAAATGACTGGAAAACCAATTGGAACTGACAAAGAAGCTATTATCGGAACATTAGCGCTGCCGCTGGGAAGTCGTTTGAATCAATTGCTTTACACCTCATGGGTAGCATTTGCTAAAAGCTATGGTGTGGTGTGAGCCATAGCCTTCTTTATTCTAGGTATCTACATGAAGTGAGGAGAACGGCACCGTCGCATGTGGTCACGTCACGCCCGTAAATCTGCCCTATATACGAAAAATGATCAAGTCTTAGTGCGCGGTGAAAAATTTAATCAGTTTTAAGCTATACTTAAGTCACTAGAAATTTGTGAATCGCAGTAAAAATTAAGGCTCGTAAATTATAGGTATAGGTAGGTATCATGTAAAACATTTTTTTTCGTTAATTTATGGGGCGGCATTCCTTTTAGGCCTAGGGCGCCGAATCTTAATTACGTCTCTGCTTATAGAGCACTGTCAAAGCACAGGCAAAAAGCAGCAGTGGAATGTGGAATAGTTCCACATTCCACTGCTGCTTTTTGCCTGTGCTTTGCATCATTAACATGTGATAGCAGACATCGTTCTAATTTCAACCTGTGGTTCATAGACTTCATTGCTCAGTTAGTTGTTTAACCACATTTGCCGTTCAGTTACTAACTACCGGTTTAGAAGCGCATATGTTGTTGAGTTGAGTTATACTGTTTCCCAATATACGGAGCGGCAAAGTTCGATATTAAACTTATACTATTATACTTACATAGCCATACTGGCTCTGTAGAGCTGTAGGTAGGCTCTGTAGAGCTGTCCTGACCTCGCGGTTATTACATTTTTGAAAAAAAATCGAAATGGCTGAAATATGATTTACCTTCAAGTTAAAAAAAGATGAAGCATTGCGAACAACGAAGTGAGGCAAGTTAAAACTACGCCACGAAATAACAAGCACATACGTACAACGAAACACGCCACAGTTGCTTTCTGTATCCACTTAAACGTCCAGAGGGCGCTGTGGGACCCTATTTTAATGTTAATTCGCTGATTTTTGAAGCATTTGATGATAAAATGGCCTTACCAAAAAATCGAGTACCGCGAAATTGATATTCCCGAAATATGAAATCACCAAAATGCCAACAAAAATCACCAAAATAAACGATTAAGTCCGCCACATACCTACCTAGTTTAAGTAGAATTATAATATCTATGCAAAAAAAATACAAGAGCTTTACTTAACAAATTAATATCTTTGAAGTAGAAAATTTCATTGCAAAGTTGCTTTTTAAAATTTTATTTTTCGCAGCTTATAATATCTACTTTCTATATTATACTCATTTGTAATTTTAAGCACAGCAAGGTTTATCAATTTTCAGGTTTAAATCTGAATAATACTTACTTACTTATCTTCATTATTATGATTTCCATCTCCAGATAGACAGGGCTGAATAAACGAAAACATTTATTAGATCTTTTCTGATCTTTAGAATTTAAATAGTAGATTGTATTATAATTTATAAGGAAGCAAAATAATATTTTTACGCCGAGGGATTCAAAGTACGTCCCCCGAGCCAAAAATATTTTTGCGCCCGAGTGATACACTCTACATTATTTAATAAAACTTTTAAAAACTCATTACTGCCCGCTAAGTTTCTTATAGAAAACACCACCTTTGGGTGCACGCACATAAAGGCGAACCACGTCGTCCTTATGGGATGAAAAAGAAATATGTATTATTCCATTTGGAAACGTTTTTCAAAAAAAGGGATTATTTTATATTTACTGATTTGTGGGTTGCTAAAAATACTTAAGCTTTACACTTAAGTATTTCTTGCTAACGTCACTCTATTTTGTGCTTACATTTACCTTGATGCGGTGTTGCATACCTAAGCTGTATTCAATTTTGGCCAGCTTACGACTAATAAGCTTCACACTTTCAGACCTTATCAAAGCTAGTTCGCTATCAAGCGCAAACATTCACTTTACTTTGCCTCAAACTCCGTGCTCGTTCGGGAAACGCCACGAAGTTCCCATCTAAATCATAACACCTTGACTGCAACTCCGAAGACATAGCGTTATATCTGACCTCGTCAAATACACCTTGGCAAACATGTTTTTAAGTTGTTTTTGTGTTTTCAGCAGGATAACAGCGAGCGCGTATATTTCAGGTGTTATTTTAGAATTATTTAGATAGATAGATAAACACTTTATTGCACACACACATTACAGGAAATACAATAACATAAAACTTAAAACTATGGTGAGCAAAGGCGGCCTTATCGCTAAGAGCGATCTCTTCCAGACAACCTTTGATACTTTGGATAGCTGGAGAGATATGTGAAGGGCAGTGTGCCAGTAACATACACATTCAGATAATACAATTCTACTAAAATTATAACCTAATAAACTTACACAGGATACAAAGCAAATAATTGAATATACAACATATTATCTAAATAATAAAAAGTGTTGCAAACTTAGATTTTGACAAAAGATAAGCATGCAGATTCCTTTTGAATGCGGCAAGGGATTCAGAGTGTCGAGCCTCGGATGGAAGGAAGATCGACTTGAAGCCATGGAAGGTTATTTAGCTTGTATTTTTAAGAGTTCTTCCAGGTTTTGAAAATATTGTACAATTACTTACCTCGATTTAAATTATCTTTAAAATATTATTCTAATAAAACCTTTTATAGACATTTTTGATATAAAATTATGGTAAGTACAAACTTGCATCTTCATCGGTCACAAGTGTCACAACAAAGAACTTCATTTTGTAACAAAGTTTTTTTTTAAACTACGATGTTTAACATGTCTTTCATTTAAATTTTCAGATAGGTTTAGTAAGTTCCTAGGTATTATTTTTAATTAGAGAAGACAAATGCGTTATTCTTATCTTAATACGCTTCTAGTAGGTACACAACGAACTTTTAAAACTGCAGTTATACGATATAGGGCCCATAGGCCTGCTGTCTTGAGTGTAACTGCATTTCGGGAATATTATTAAAAAGCTAGTCAAAGAGCACTATCTTACTTTTTAAATTATATTTCTCATGGTCTTACAACTGGATTTAACTTCAATAATTTCCTCTACGCATTGTAGGTATTATGTATTATATGTAGGTTTATTATATTTTGGTATGTAGATATATAGTATATTATATTAGTTACATTTTATCATATATTTATGTAGGTATTCGAGTTTAGTAGGATTATTATTATTACTTTATTAAATTTGCACACGTCCAACTACCCCATCACATTTATCTTAATTCCTGTCCATCCCAAGGTTGCCTGGAAGAAATCGCTTTTTAGTGATAAGGCCGCCATTTGTATGTCTCCTTTATGTTTGTATTGTTACTTGTTTGTTCTGTGTGTATACAATAAAGAGTATATAAATAAAATAAATAAATATAAATTAGCAATGCATTTAACGTTTGAGGGTTCGAATAAAAAGTAGGTAAAGTTAAAATAATCTCTTACACTCTAATGACAAACAATTCAACTATATACGACGACCTGAGTGGTGCAGTGGTCAACATGCCGCCTACCACGCAAGAGGTCTCGGGTTCGATTTCCGGCCGGGCAGAAATTGAAATGATGAATTATAATTTCTGTGACTGGTCTGGGTGTTACTATGTATAATAAGTATACAATATGTATTTAAAAAGTAGGTAGGTATATAAAGAAGTAGTAAGTATATCAGTTGTCTAGCACCCATATTACAAGCTTTGCTTAGTTTGGGGCTAGATGGCGCTGTGTGGCTGTGTGAAATAAATAATGAATAAATAAATGCTTGGAAAACTGTTCAATATTATTATTTATTTATACCTAGGTATAGGTAGACCTACCTATATTCATACAAAACTCTAGATAGATCTTTTCCCTGTGAAGACCATCTCGGAGTAAACAAATAGAAAACGCGCGTTCTAGGTAGGTATACCTACCTATAACATATCAAGAGCGACAGCAATTTCCGAACGCTTCTGCTAGGTTCGCTCAAGTGTCATGTGAACGAAATGCATCGTCCGAAACAAAACCATTGTTTTGTTTCAACCATTGTTGAAATTAAAGAAGAGAATATTCTATATTATAACCCCCTTACTAAGTAATAAAGATTGTAGGTATAGCAGATGTATAGTTACACAATGGTTACCTACTCTCTGTCAAACTATTTGAGTTTGACCAATGATATTAAACGTAAAGATAGGTTATGCGCCAACATCATTGCTATTTAAAACCTCGTAAAGGTACTATAGATACACACATTGGCCGCTGCATGCGCATTGGCTGCCAATTGACAGCGCTTCAGCTGTCTCCTTCACTCCCACACGCAAAGCAGACAGCTCGCTCTTTGTACAATATGGCCGAATAAAGTAATAGAAAATACATATTTTTATTAAATACTACTTACGTGTGAAATAAAGCATTTTTATCTACACTCACAACGTAATGTTCCAAATATGAATTCAAAAGAGGTAATATAAATACGTACTTTATTTTCGTAAATAGGTAAACTTAAAAAAAAAACTCATTACGATGCAGTCAGCTGCATCATAAAATAACTTTTTTTCTCATTACGATACAGGGCAAATCCAAGAAGAAGGTAGTGCCGTGATATTAAAAAAAAACACGATATTTTCCCACCTACTTTCCATGATTAAAATGCACTCTATGGTGATCGACGACTTATTGCGCGCCATTTTTAGAGCATTACGAAAAAAGTTTTGAATTTTGATTTCAATTTTTACATTTTGTTATAGGTATACTGAATTTCGTAGGTGTTTTTTATTCTTGCTTAAACATGTGAAAAAAATTGACTCTGCAAAATTATTTTAGATGCAGCTAAGGAAATGACTTATTACAAGGTAGGTACATAGCTAATACAACCAAAGTCTCTCTCCCTTTTCTAACGTTGATCTTTTATTTAGTAGGTTCAATCCCAAATGTATGAGTGTAGATAAAGTAGTGTATGAAACTGCACATAACTAGGTATTATGCATCAGTATCATAAACTACTATTCCGATCTCTGACCGTTGCTGTATAATTTGTATATCGTCTAAAGACGCAAGTAGACATTTTTTATGGTATTTCACAATTTTATTGCGTCTGATTGACGAGAGCCGCGTGTGTTACCGTGTCGCGAGACTGTGCCTGACTAATTGAAAGTCGGGCAATTACCTGACTTTCGTCTTGCCATTGTGAAGCGCAGGTTTTTTTTTTTTTTTTTTATATATATTTTTTTTCTCTGTTTGATGTTACCAATATGTATGGCACTTCTTACTCAAAACATAAAACTAATAGGCAAGTAAACCTTGTTTTGATTTCTCTTTTTTTTTTTTTTTATTGCAATCATTTTGCTTTCTATAGTCAGTAGTTTTTGTAAATAAAGGCCTATGAAAAGCTTTTGGATATTAGTTTTCAATTCAGTGCCTTAGGATGGGTAGCCTAAGTATGTCATGCTCTCTTTAATCATTTCTGCGGTGGTGTCGTGTGGGGCGGGTCGTTACGTTCCCTCAAATATGGTTGAGCGAAGCGATGGCTGGTCCATGCGTCATGCTCGTGAACGGGTGCTGCCAGTGGGAATGGGTCTGCTTCTGAGTACCTATCTTAACGCATATTGAATTGTAAGAATTGCGTTTTTTATTGTTATTTTTTATGTCTTGTCTCAAGTATTTTTTGGTAAATTTTGCCTACTTAGGTGCACTTTCGAGTAGCAGACATAGTGATTACTGATTTCTCAACTAGTTGAAAGTTATTTACTCTCACAATTACCTATCCGATATGTAGTAGGTATTTAATTTCAACCTACCTACCCATTGTGTACAAACTTTTGTTAATTATTGTGATGGAAAATGACCTCACTTTAAATGTGGAGCTCATTTTTCAATGTTGACGACTCTGTATGAAATATACAGGGAGAAAAAAGCAGCCCTTGACGAGTTTCTTGCCGGTTCTTCTCAGAACAGTGAAATTTGGCAAGTAACATCGTTTTAGAAAAAATCTGAAAACTATACATTTGTTATTCAATCATAGGTTAGTCGTTCGTTCATCCGTCTGTCAAGACCCTATCTCGGTAACACGTAAAGATATCAAGTTGAAATTAAAACTTTATGTATATAGGTACTTAGGTAAGTACTCAAATCTAACAGTCGCTTGATTTTGTGAAAAAAAATCGTTTTTGCCACGAAAAACGCATATTCTGATACTCTCAAGGGAAATATTTATAGGAAACTTTTCGTTGACCTAAAACTATGAAATTTGGCAAGTAATATCAGACGATAGATATTACTTGCCAAATTTACTTGGTAGTAAAGTTACAAAGGTACTTGTAGAATAAGACTATTCTACAAGTAGGGGAGGCAGGGGTTCAAAGTGCCGGGGGTAACTTGTTCCGATGCAAATAGCGTCGCCAAGAAAAGTGATAGCAATAAGTGTGAAGCACGTTGTAAAACGTCATGCCATAGCGCCCTTGCGGCAGCCGTTTTAGTGACGCCATGACGGCCAGAAAGTGTGGCAGTCACTCAGCGGTACATAAATGGTACATTTGTAACTATTTTTGTATTGACACTTTTTGGTCTATTTTGATTAACTTTATATCTATTAATGTGTGACTTGCATTCATTTATTGGAAAATTTATAGAGATTGTTTTTCTAAATATCACTTTTGATTATATGATACGTATTTTTAAATATTTTACTTAATCTAGAAAATGGAATTTGGGGCTCAAAGTTCCCCTGACATGGGGCTGGTTGTGCCGCGTAAAAACATACCCTATGATACAGAAACTGATTAATTTAAACAAAGTTTGCTGTAGGATAAGAACCTATAAAACAAAAATGGAATTTAGAATGACTTCAAGTGAATTAAAGATGCTCGGGAATTCAAAAAATATGCCATATTATGACATCTATGTCAAAAAGTTAATTCCAGTACTATTAGGGCTTGATAATCTTTTATCAGTTTATATGACTTGAAATTCTCATATTTTTTAATAAATGATACATGGATATTTTAGTTAAGAACTTTTGTGTCTGATCTATACATAACCATAAACTACTACTGTATCAGTAATGATCGAAAATACTACTGGAACTTTTAACCCCAACGTTGGAACAACCAGCCCCATGACGGGGTGGGTTGTTCCTTAGGATCTTTTCTCAAAAAAAGTATCCTGATCCAAAAGTTATTAATAATTTAATAAATACGTCTACATAATTAAAACTACAATAAATTCTGCATCAAATTATGCCCAAGTATTAAACCCCAGTCCCATTTTTGACATTATTTTTACGTGTTATTTAAAAATCGGCACTTTGAACCCCGGCCTCCCCTACCTACCTAGGTATACTGTTAGATATTAATATTAGGTACTGTTTACGCAGCTAGATGTGAATCGCTGTTTTCTATGCAATAAACTAGTCTACCACGAGCAACGATATATCAAAACAAAGTTTAGATGCGTTACCCGCACTCCACAATGGCAAGACGAAAGTAAGGTAATTGCCCGACTTTCAATTAGACAGGCACAGGCTCGTGACACGTAAACACACACCACTCTCGTCAGTCAGACACTAATAAACCGTGACATTCTGATCAAAAATGCCTTCCTGCGTCTATAAACGATGTGCAAATTATAACAGCAACAGTCAGAGATCGGAAAAATGTTTCATTTCACACGTAAGTAGGTACTGTATTTAACCGTAAAATGTATTTTCGTATTTTGTATTACTCTAATCGGCCATTTTTTTACAAAAAGCGAGACGCGCCAATGAGCATGCAGCGTATCAGACGAAACTTATGATGTCTGTTATCTCTTTCTAACGACAGGGATTCCGTATGGTGGCGTTCATTTTTGTCCCACTATTGATGTAATATGTCAATGTGTGTATCTGCAGTACCTGGGGCCTTACTATGAGCTCTTATAGCAGGACTTATATTGAACGGCCTTACTTTTTCGTACTATGACCTCAACGGTTAGTATGAAAGCTGGCCTTAAACAGTCCTGTTTAAGGCCTGCTTTTGAACTGAACGGTTTATTATTTGCTGATGGTAAGCCCCCTGTCGCTGTTTTAAATTACATGATGTTGGCGCATAACGCATATAAACTTTGTTTTAATATATCGTTGACCACGAGCCTGTGTGTTTGATTGACGTTGCACTGGCGACGAGGATGGGATTGAACAGGGAAAAATCTGAAAACTTTACATTTTGTAGTTAAATCACAAAAAAAATCGGGAAAATCTTGGAAAAATTTGCGAGACTCGATTCCTGAACTACTTCATTATATCATAATACTTCTTACCTATAAATTTGAGCTGAACCCTCGGTAGGCGAGTCCGACTCGCACTTGTCCGGTTTTTTTATTTAGTTTAGTAATACCTACTTAAAATAAAATTGCTCGACCGCTTATTTAATAGGGATGTTGACTATTTTTAGGGATAGTTGGTTAAAGAATTAATTCGCTAGCATGAAAACTGCTCGAGATATCACAGTGTGAAATGCACACAAATGGACTCGATCAAAAACGCTCCATACTAATGGCTTGCACGTTATGACGTCACGCCGTGCTAGTTTGTATGCAACGCATAGGAAATTTGTTCAGCAGCTATATTAAATATTGTGTTTATCAAAATGGTTTCTTCGACAAATTTGCTATACATTTTACGGACTAATTAAAAGTATCATTTATTTTAATAAATTGTATACTTTTTAAATGGACTTGTCCACCCAACTTTGAAGGGTCATAAAACAAATAATATGCAATATATAAAACCAAGAGGTATACAAGCTACTCTAAAAGTTTAATATGTTTACGATTTTTATTAGTATTTCGTTATTTTATTCATTAGTCAACATCCCTATTATGGTACCTAGAGCCTTCACCGTATAGTGTATTTGGTATTTACAAGAACAAATCGTTTTGTTCCAAAAATATTTTTATAAAGACAATCTTAACCTAAAAATCCAGAGACAATCCCCGCGTTAATTAATAAAGTACGCTAAGTAAAAAGCGTTTATCAAGCAGTTACGACCACTCGGTACGTAGTTTAATTAAATTTTTAATTTATTGTGAAGAAGGTCGCATGTGGCGCCCGCCGTTTCGCAATTTGGTGTTTATCTGTTTACGAACGTTGCGGGGTCCGCAGGACATGGTTGCGAATTCTTTTTTACTTTCAGTCGCTTTGTTTTTTAACGTTTATACCAAGAAACAGAATTTCTATGTTACTAATAGGAAACGCGGCAAACATCACCGATCGGTCACGGTCAATGGCTTTTAATTTTCCACCCGCAGTTTCTCCCACGTGGACTACCTACAGGTTATATCGTGCGGCTTGCCCAGCAGCCGGTCAAAAAGTAGCCTTCTAATATCCGTACCAAGTTTCGTCAAAATCGGTCCAGCGGTCCAGGCGTGAAGGGTGGGTAGGTACCCATTAGGTTAGCTGCGAACCTCCGCGCTCCGCGAACTTGGAACATGAGTCAATAGCAAAACAAATATTTCACTTTGGCTGCAGTGTAAGTAAATCTGTGCGAGCCAGGTTCGCATAGTGTTCGCGTTTCTAGTGTTTCTAGGATAAATATCGCATGCTCTTGTGAAAAGTAACATATTTTTCACCTTTGCAGCACGAAAAGGGCGCTTTTGGCGCGTAATAACTTGCAGCAAAATCGATTTTTGCTACGAGCGTGAGGCAAAGTGCTTTTTTAATTTCTAACACCAATTTTTAAAATAATAAAGAAAAAAAAAATTAAGTGAAGGATGAGACTTGTAAAATTGATATGTCAGAAAAGGATAGATAGAGTGCTTTATGGTGCCATACATGGATTAAAAAGTAAAATATAAAATGCACGGATATACCAAGGAGTTTAAAAAAGGATTGTTAAAAAAGAAGGTTGATAATTCGAAATAAAGAGTATGGACGAAATGAGGTCGCTACATGCGACCGATAAATATGCGAAATAAATATAAAATAAGAAAAATTTATGAAATTTATTAACAAATTAGTGTTTTATGATTATAAATAAATAAATAAGATAGGATATTAATGAATAAGAGAAAAACAAAGTAATTTAAAACAAAACAACGGGAATCTAGGTAGGTATTTTATGAATAACATTTTTCAGCATAAGTTTGATCAAACTATTTTTGTGATAAATTACAAAAAAAATGTGCGTCCAACAATGAAGAGAGTTGTCTAACTCCAAAATAGTTGAGTGAACATGTTTCTAATGCTGAATTTAGCTTTTTATTAAGATAGTCACGTGAAAATTTTCTCGCTGGTACCTAGAGGTGAAAAGTTGTATGTTTTACACGAGACCAAAATTTTGTTCTGCCTCGTCGTGCCTTTAAATCACTCATTGTGCTCAGTAGTCTATATTAGAATCACTCGCTACGCTCGTGATTCAATTCTAGACTACTTCGCTAGTTCGTGATTTAAAGTCGGAACTCGCAGCGCAGCACAAATTGATTTTGGTAACTTGTTTAACAAATAACTATTGTTTAACAAATGAACATAAGTATTTCACAGATATAAAGCGATGTCAACGTTAAAAAAAACTGTTACGGCTCTTGCCCTACCAACCAAATAACGAAATTTCTTATTAATTAGAGTAGATTCTCTAAATATGGACCACCAATCGTTTTTATTGAATAAAACAATTAAGTTGTAATCCAAGTCAGTCTTTATTAATATTAGAAATAGATAAACTATCACGTTACAACAATCTGTGGATATCTATTTAAAAACTCAAAAAAATCTAACAAAATTTAATTTTTTGTATAATATTACAAAGTTAGCTTTAAAAAAAGAGGTAGTTTAATATGGACTACTAGGGTTTTAATATGGACTACGGGTACCTAATATGGAATACAGTATATAATAAGGACTTTTATAATTATTTTTAACAGCAAAATTTCTTGATTACAGTCTCATAAACAAAATACTTATCAAATAAAAAAAAAATGAAATTATCCAATTCATGAACCTAAATATGGACTACCAGTCCATAGGTATTCAGAACCTTCCGTATCCAGGTCCATATTTCAAAAAAAATTTTTTTTTAAATACCATGACAATTTACGTTTACACTTTGTTTCAACAAGATCTAATTAAAAATGTCAATTTCGACAAAAAAAACAACTGACACTCTACGTTTACAAGAAAAACTAAGAGGATCTTAGAAAACTTTCCAAAAATATACATCAATTATTGTTCGAGAAATCTCAAAATGGCGACCACTGACACACGCTTGCTCAAATCGTCTCCGAGTTCGAGTGACAGGTTAGGTTGGTGCGGGGCAGTAGCAACGTAGGTATGCAGTCAACTTCACATTAATAGTGGCGACATCTACCGAACTATGCCTGTAGTCCATATTGTAGGACTAGTCCATATTTAGAGAATCTACTCTAAATACCTACCTACCTACCTACATAAATAGGTGTAATTTAAATCCAAAAACACAAAGCTGCTATTAAAATTATTCTCGTCATGTCAATTAGTTTTTTCCTACTGGTGTGATTCTCCTGATTAAGCTGGTGCTTTGTTTACAAGCAAGAACTATCCGCAGCTTATTGTCTGTTAAACAGCAGCATAAGTTGGCTGTTTTTCAATCTAAGTAGGAACTTAGTCAAGCTAGCTACTCCTTGATAAAGTTATAAAGGAAATTGATTAAATATAAAATCTAATATTTAAATAAATTTAGAAATAAAAGGATGGTCGCAGAGTTTATGGGATTTATTTAAAAATGTCACGTCCTTGCGCTTTTGTATGGAACAGCAGATTTTTTTTGCAAAACTTTTATGAATATCAACAACGATCCAACATGAGATTCCTTACTATTAAAAATAAAAGTGATTCGTATCAGGCAGGACAGGAATCATCAAAAGAAAACGATTCATAAAAATGGTTTAAAAAAAAAAACAAAAAACCGACTTCAAAAAACCTACCTCTAAAAAGCAAGAAATAATATTCGTAATAATAAAAATACGTCTATTGAAGTCGGGTGGGGCTGGCCGCTGGAGTAGGTACAAATTCCTTTTTCACTCCTCTTGCTCAAAAAGTCCGTCATTGTAACGTACAAGAGCCGAGATAAAATAGCATAATTACCCCTAGGGGTTAAAGTTTTTTCTTTTTTAATGTTTGTCTATTACCAATGAGCCTACTAAAACGAAAAAGTATTTATTCATAATCACGAATAAAAACTCGCTCGACTTTAATACTGGGGGTCTATTACGAAAAGTTTCATGCGATACACGCAATTGCGTCCGTGCTTCGTTATGATTGTTTCCTAAATACAAAGCACTTGCGTATGCGATATCGCAAAGTGATTGTGTAAGTTTGACAGTTTTTCTCTAGCGTATCCGACATCATTCATTCAATAGTCTTTGGGCTACGATAGCCAAATTGAAAATGGACGAACTGCAGACGATTATCGTGACCAAGTGATTGCGTACGTTATTTTCGTAATAGGCCCCTGTTTCTCATTCTTATTTTTGAAAATGGAACTAAAAGCATCTCTTCGGTGAAATCATAGACTTATTTATACTCTGTGCACAGAGTGAATCGTAGAATGCGTGTTTGGGTTGCTTAGCTGCTACAGCAGAAATTAAAAAAAGGTAGGTAGGTACCATGGCGCAAAACCTTTAGAATTTTTCTATAATTACATACTGATTGAAGTGACTGTAATAGGAAAGAAATGATTTTAATCTTTTGCCGTCAACAAATCATTAAGGTATGTATTTAAATATTGTACAAAAAGTTTATGAAGTGGAGGATAGAAAAACGAGTGGATTCGTTTACGGAAGGAGGTAGGTATAGGTACTATTTAATATTGTATTTTATTTTCTCGCAATCGTAGTGAAAAGTATAGTGTAACACACGACGCTAAAACCCATTGTAACTCGGTTTCTATTTATTCCCTCGCTAAAGCTCGGGAATAAAACTACCTCGTATGCAATGGGTCCTTCTAGCGTCTTGTATAACAATCTACTATTTTTTTACTCTAAAAGCCCCACCCGACTTCAATAGACGTATTTTTATTATTACGAATATTACTTCTTGCTTTTTAGAGGTAGGAGGTTTTTTGAAGTCGGTTTTTTGTTTTTTTTTTTTTTAATTTTTTTTTTATTTTTAGTGTAGGTACCTAGGTACCTTGTAGGTAAGGTATATTATATATGTAGAAAAATCGGCTCAGCCAAACGTAAGATAATCGCGGAGTAACATACCTACTTAACCCGGCGAGCATGTGGTGAAAAAAGTTACACCTAGCATGTGGTGGGGTTTGCCAAACCCCAACATATAATAGGCTTGTTTCCATTAAGAATAAATATAATGGATAGGGGTTTATAATGATTAATTATATTATGGAGAAAATAACAAACAATTTTAATTATTAAAAGCGTTAAAGATTAATAATATTTTTAAAAAATAAATTTCGTAAAATGCAACCTTTAGTCACGTGACGGTGAACACCAATCAGAAAGCGTTACGTCACGCCGTGCGAAACTCCAATCTTGTCTTTGACGTTTCGAGTATCACTACCGGAGGCGCGTTCCAAACCTACACTCCGAGTGCAACCTAACCACAACCGAACGCAAGTTTTAGCCACTTTTTCCGTATTTCTCCATTGTTTGGAATATATATAAATAACTGGTTTGGCGTTTTTATAGTCGTGCTATCACACTGGGGCACTATACAGTACTTATAATATGAGAAATTCATTTTTAAACGATAAAAACTAGCTATAACGTACGAAGACACGATCGCTCTTTTGTTTGTTTTGCACGGCGTGACGTTATTCAAGACGCCATGACAGTCTTGTGCGTTTTGGAACCAAATTAAAATTGGTTTTTTAAAACGCGAAATTTATAATGTAAACGCTCGATTAAAAATAAATAAACCTTTTTTTTCGATAAAATGCCTAATAAGCTAAAATATTAAGCAGTTATTGAAATTTTGTCAACTAGCCTATTACCTATAAATGCCAATTTATTAAACCAAGACTTAAGAATTTATTCGTATTTTGAAATATGGTTTATATTTAGTGTATAAAATAAAAAACAGTGTATATTTATATACTTTTATTGTATTATTAATCAGAAATACTAAAATATAACATTTACAAAAAAACAAAAAAAGGAACTTCTGAAAAAGGAACTAAAATCAACTAATTCTTTAATAAAAATATAAAATCAACTTTAAAAACTTAAAGAATATAAGATTCTCAATAACATATTTTTTTTAAAGAATTAGTTGATTTTAGTTTTAGTATTTTTGATAAATAATACTATAAAAGTATATAAATATACACTGTTTTTTATTTTATACACTAAATATAAACCATATTTCAAAATACAAATAAATTCTTAAGTATTGGTTTAATAAATTGGCATTTATAGGTAGATATATGTTAAAACTAACACGGAGCATGTGGCGGGGTATGACGCACCCCACGAACGTTTACACGCGTGTAGCTCCTGCGCCGGTTGACGCGACACTGCGGTCACGCCACTCTCCCCCCGCGGAGTACATTGGCTCCAGCTACTCGAAGCAACAAACCAATTGAGGGGCAAATTTGAAAAATACACGACTTCGCGCAAAGCATGGGCATGTCACACCCCACCACAAGCTCGCCGGGTTAAATACGGGTCAAACTGAGAACCTCCTTTTTTAAGTCGGTTAAAAAAGTACACTTAAGATATCCCTCTTCCAACAAAAAAATTGTTATCTTATTCAGTTCATAAACAAAGAAGTAATACCTACGACCAATCATCGAGGTAATAGGCTTGTTTCCATTAAGAATAAATATAATGGATAGGGGTTTATAATGATTAATTATATTATGGAGAAAATAACAAACAATTTTAATTATTAAAAGCGTTAAAGATTAATAATATTTTTAAAAAATAAATTTCGTAAAATGCAACCTTTAGTCACGTGACGGTGAACACCAATCAGAAAGCGTTACGTCACGCCGTGCGAAACTCCAATCTTGTCTTTGACGTTTCGAGTATCACTACCGGAGGCGCGTTCCAAACCTACACTCCGAGTGCAACCTAACCACAACCGAACGCAAGTTTTAGCCACTTTTTCCGTATTTCTCCATTGTTTGGAATATATATAAATAACTGGTTTGGCGTTTTTATAGTCGTGCTATCACACTGGGGCACTATACAGTACTTATAATATGAGAAATTCATTTTTAAACGATAAAAACTAGCTATAACGTACGAAGACACGATCGCTCTTTTGTTTGTTTTGCACGGCGTGACGTTATTCAAGACGCCATGACAGTCTTGTGCGTTTTGGAACCAAATTAAAATTGGTTTTTTAAAACGCGAAATTTATAATGTAAACGCTCGATTAAAAATAAATAAACCTTTTTTTTCGATAAAATGCCTAATAAGCTAAAATATTAAGCAGTTATTGAAATTTTGTCAACTAGCCTATTCACACAAAATCATACTATTTTCGTGTTTTTTTCAAAATTACTTGAAAAGAACTGAACCGATTTCCAAATTTTAAAAAATGGGACCAACTTGGGAGTGTACCTAATGTAATAACGTTTGAATAATTTCAATCGGTCCAGCCGTCTTCGAGTAATCGGTGGACATACAAAAAAAAAAAAAAAAGATACAGACGAACATAGAACCTCCTCCTTTTTTGGAAGTCAGTTAAAAAATAGTTTCCAGCAACAATGTTTGTAGGTAGTGAAAAATGGCTTCGCGCCGTAAAATGTGAAAATTTTCCAAAGAAAACGCGGGAAAGCGACGATGAAGACGAAGACCAACACAAGAAAAAAGAAATAGAGTGAAAAGGATGAATGATTTAAAATGGATTTGTCAGAAAAGGATAGTAGATAGAATAAAAAAAATAAAATAAAAAACCGGTCAAGAGCGAGTACCATCACACCTACACCATACAACAAGTAACTGTATTTAAATACACGAGGTCAGCACCATCTCTTGGCCGATAGTGGAACTATTTTTTTTCTTAGGCCAGCGCCATCTCTTGAATAGTAGAACTAAATAAATTTTTCTTAGGTCAGGGCCATCTGTTGACTGGTAGAGGAACTAAATAACTTTTTGTTTGTTTTTTGAATTTCTAAAAAAGTGAAAATATTGTGACATCGTTTTATTTTTCCTGTAATCTTTACGTAAACTACTATCACATAGAATTATTTCAGATTTTTCTCTTTGCAAACTTCGGAGATAAAGGGGGGGAACAGTAATTTTTTTTACATTTTTCATCATAAGTCGAAAACTATGCGGCCTAAAAAAAAGAAAAAAATGTTTTAAAATGTGCAAACAGCGCTCTTTTATATGATACCCCACATGACCTAGTCGCCCCACTTAAAAATTTTAAGACCCCTTTTCAGTCCCTGTTGTAAAAAAAATATTTATTTTTTTAATTTCTTTCTTATTTGCAAAATAGTTGGGAAAACGTCATCTTAAACTATTCCAAATTTCAAGTTGATACCATTAGTAGGACACGAAAAATTAAAAAAAAAACTACTATTATACAAGGAGGTTAATACGCAACGCAAATACATTTTAAGGAAAATGAATGAAATATAATAAAAAAATAGTGTTTAGGTTTGTAATTTGTAAATAAATAAATAAGATTATTAATAAATATGAGAATCAAAAACGTTGTTTTTCTGTAAAGAGAAAAACATACACACTAACATACGGTTTAGTATAGCCTACCTACCTACACCTACGTGCAGGGGCGATGCGTGCGCACACGAATTTTTCTGCAAAGTGGTAAAGCATGTGAGTTGCCGATCGTACTAAATGTACGATTAGTAGAAAACAGATTAAGTATACGTACTTAATTAATCTGCTTTTCACTGCTGTGCTGGTTAGAAACGACATCGTAACTCGTAAGGGTACGTAGTCGGTAAAATATTACAATGCTGTTATTTTAAGCTTTAGCTTTAGCAAATCTAAAATTTTGTTTCGCTATAGGTACCTATATGTAGGTAGTTTGATTTCCACAAAGCAGGCAAGCTCAAAAAATAGAAGAATCTGCTAAGATACCTAAGTTAAAACGAGGTTGGTAGGTACCAATTGGTCAGGTAAAACTTTTCTCATTTCTTCTGTATCTTTACAAATAAACGAAGGGACTAGAAAGTTGCGTCATGTCCAAACTGAGAAACGTCCTTTTCTAAACGTTTTTGCAATTTTAATTCCATTTTCTCACACCAAGCTTAGTAGGTACCTACTTAGTACCTAGTTTTTTCATAATCCTGAAAAATATTATAATTATTTAGTTTACCAACGCACGAAAATGAACTTAAAGGTGTTCAGCTCATAGCTTTCTTTGCTGACAGTACCTACCTAGGAACATAATATCTTACTTAAGACGCATACTACACCACTATAAATATTCGGACTTAGGTAAGTAGGTACATGAAAGTGAATAAGTTTTTAAAAACTAAAGATTTTTTTATTCTTTAGCACATCTCGTAGCGTAGAATGTACGTGACGTGACCCAAGAGTTGGAAAGGAGTTTGATTTAAACACAAAGTTTCTATCTATCGGGGCAAGCTGCAGATAACGGATTGAACGCATGAAACTATCGTCCGACTGGCTTACTATGACAAGGGCACCCAGATGGATTACAGTTTTGAACATATGAAGGGTAGGTACAAGGGAAAAATGATCATTGTAAATTTTACCTTATTTCAAGAAAATTAGATCATTTCTACAGTTCTTCACCTGGTATTTTAAAGGACATTCATCGTTTTTAGCCTGTCCCTCAATTTTTAACAGCTAATAACTTGGGAGACGAAAAGCGTTTTTTGGTGTAGGTAAGTAGGTATACCTACATTTTCTGATGAAAACAAAACCTACCCTTCATATTGGAATAGATCTTACAATGGATTTTAGTGAATCTAGGGGAATTTCCTTAATCGATCATTGCACAAATTTTGCAGTAAATCGGCATTTCTGATACAAGTAGGTAGGCAGCTACTCATTAAAATAAAGACCTTTTCCAAGAACTTTAAATTCATATTAAGGAATATTAAAATTAAAAGTCCTTGGAAAAAACTTTAGGGTTTTTTTTCAGGGAATCAATCGTAAACACTTGTATATATTAACTTCAATAGACAGATATAACCTAAGACTTGTAATCGGAACCGAAACATTTATTTCATTACTTTACTGTTGAGTTTGCAGGCCCTGGATTAAGGAAAAGTAATGGCCCATTTCAGGCCGGCCGGATATTCCAACAAAAAGAGATCGCACTTTTTAAGAGAGGTAAGCATAGTGGATTATTCCGGTCGAATTGAAGCCGCCTGAACGTGGTTCTAAACGAAAAATAATACGCAATTCTAATACCTACCTACTTATTTTAATACTCACCTCATATGGAGAAGGCAGAGGTTGGTAATAAAGAAAAAACTCAATGCAGATTTTGGTTGTTTATTTGTCAGGAAGCAAATGATTCACAGCATTGGTGGGGTACAGAGGTCTTACAATACTGGGCCGAAACATTCCTTTTCCCGAGTTGATCATCAATTCTATTATTAGTACAACAGCTTAGAATACATAAGTACCCAAATATAAAAATGTGGGAAAAAAAGCTAGTTTCATTTCATATAGGTATTTTTTTTTTATAATAAACTACACACCTTACTAAATCACAATTTCTAATTATGTCAAAAATTACTTTATCACATTTATAACATTCTGTACAAAGTAAAAAAATATTTTCATACTTCCACTAGTAAAATTAAGCTGCAAGGATGATTGCAACAATGAACTACCTAAGTATCATGTTGTATTACCTCGATACATTAATGTAAGTAGTTTTGCTGTCGGTGATGAGTAGCGCTTGTCGCCGAAGCCAACACTTCAACACAATATCACTCCATTAAATTATTCAAATGATATGCTATATAATGCTATTATTTGCTTATTTCGCCAAGTGTTCGAACTAACATAGGTACAGCTATTAAGTTATTCCTTCTATTTCTAAACTATACTTCAACTTGTTTTAAATATCATAATAAAATCGTTAGGATATAAATAACATATAATAATTACGTTACGTGGACTTACAACCTTCATAAGGAGTGAACTAATTACAATAGTCCCATCGCTTAAATTTTAGGGTATTTAAACAAATTCATTCGTAATGAGGTAATGTATTCTCTTATTACCAACACACTAAGTTTTTGATAAAAAAAAAAAGTCATTGGTATTTACATGAGTCG
Source organism: Agriphila straminella (assembly GCA_950108535.1). NCBI lineage: Eukaryota > Metazoa > Arthropoda > Insecta > Lepidoptera > Crambidae > Agriphila > Agriphila straminella. Next base: position 12,232,339 of record OX467308.1, read on the forward strand.
ACTTGGCAGGCAATTTGGCAGGCGACTTTAATCAATTAGCGCTTTTTATCGACAACAGCTTGTAAAATCGAATCGCCACCTCTTTAAAATTAGGTTTGCGATTAGATTTTTCAAGCGATTGTCTATAAAAAGCGCACATTGACTAAAGTCGCCTGCAAAGTCGCTCCATGTAAATACCCCATAAAATGTTAACTGCCACATTTAAATGCATGCCAAAGAGAATACATATCCCACCAAGAAATGCTATATCAATAATACATACAAACGGAAAAGCTATAAAATATGTATAGGTACATCGGCCTCAGCGACGACACCTCCCCCACCCATGCGCGTGACGCATCTGACCCGATAAAAACATGTTTTTTTTTATAATTATGCAAAAACAATTTATACAACCCTTTTAATTTGAACTTCCTCTAAAACAGGGACTTTAAAAATGCAAGTTGTGATTTGTGACAGTGATAATAGAGAAACAATTTAATATACTTTTTAGAGGGACACTCAAATTATTACAAAGTAATTTACAAATATAATTCAATCTCTAAATATTCACTAATATAAACTGAATTATTTACAGGATGTGAACACATCAAATGTGACATGCCCATCACTTATACAATAAATGTAGTTATTTACAACAACTATATAAACATTATTTTTTTTTAAGAGCATTGGATGTGAGCTTGATCAAAATAATCCCTTGTTCTATACATGAAATGGTTAATTACTATGCGCATAATTGTATACGTACATGGCCTCTACAATATAATTTATGTTTGATGCTGTCATATCAATTTGAACTGCTTAACCATCATTTAACAAAGTCCTGTAATTAAAAATTACGTGAGGCTCCATAAAACACCGGTTTTCACAATTTTCAGAAGCCCATTAGCTAGTATTAGAAATCAGTCTTGCGTCAAAGGAAACAATTCAGTATAATTTACTTTTGTACAATATCGTCACATCAATTTGAACTGCATATTGAATCGTTTTAAAAGTTACGTAGTAAACACAGAGACTTGGTTACAAAAATGTTATTTAGTGTGGTGGTTTATTTCTACGGGATAACACAGAATTTTAGGGAATTCCATAGTACCCTATCAAATAGGTACGCGAAGACACAAACATTACATGGGACGTTAATAACAAAGAGTTTTATATTGAACAGCAGCAGACATATAAATGTGTCATTAATAATGTGTTCTGATATTGTTTGATGAGTCATAAAAGAGAATTATATTCACATTACATTTAAGTTAACACATATCTAAACTTACCATACTAATCTAAATCATTTTTCAACTTGTACTAATTGTAATGTACTAAAATGTTTGATATACAAACGAAATCAAAACCAAGATACCTCATTCACGAACTTCTGCAGAGTTTGTAAACATATTAAAAGAGAAAAATCAATGTAATACAAAATTCAAACACATCACACATGTCCTAGGTTACAAATAACTATTTCATGTATGTTCTATGAAAAATCCACATTAAACTTCAACCAATTATTACCCTTATGGCACACCGATGTATGACTTATATTCAAACAACAACGAAAGGCAAATTTTATTGCAAAAGGATCAAAACATTTGGAACTACTCAAGAACACGATTGACATTCCTTGATACATGCAAAGTGGGCAAGAATGTTGAAAAGAGCATTTGGTGCGTACTCGCTCGGCTAGAATCTTACCGCTGTCAGTGAAAGATTGAAATAATCCTAATTTGTGGCTTTTAAACGCGAAACGCCGAGCAGTTGGAATATATTGTGTACAAAACTCACTTTTCCTTGCTGAGTGCGCGGCCCTGTGGCGTTTTTCATAAAACTTTGTACATTTTCAGGACTAAGCGTGAGGCAGCGAGTAGTAGGAACCAATCGCGTCGCCTCACGATTCGCTTCAGCTGACGGCAGCTATCGGTAATGTAGTTATCGGTAATGGGCTATTTAGATAGGCGACTAAAGCCGCAAGACTTTCGCCGCATGGCGAAAATCGACCGTGTAAATGGCAATTCGGCCTAGGCCGCAGGTGACTGCTTAAAATTATCTGATTCAGTGGCCAAAACTGGAACTACGTTATTACATTGACCACTGGGAAAAACTGATATTGTTACCTAGGTTACGCCATCAACTACGTAGACGACAGCGACGCCATCAACTGCGATTCAATTTTGGAAGCGTCTTGGTAGGTGACTAACGTCGACCGTCACGGGTGACTAAAATATACCCATGTAAATAACCCATATTGCTCGACTCGACTCAAGTACGCCAAAACTGAGGATAGCCACGCCCCTTTTTCCCGATAAGTCTCGCTGACAGTTCGGGATTTACTTTGAGCTTTTAAAACAGTTTTATTGCAGTTGTAAAAAAAAATTAGCTGTTACTTTTACAACTGATTTAAGATTGCTGTAAGAGTTAATGATTAGCATGATTGTCGTTAATGCAACGTGTATCGTGCCTAAATTCAGGTCGGTTAAAAGTTTAACGCTAGCAGTAACTTTTGATACAATATTGCTGCACGCTCTAGCCTACCTTTAAAATCTATGCCCCCTGCTGCTGCAACTGTTATACGAATTAATGGAATTCCCTCCAAATTCTAAATATAACATTCTAGCAGCCACACTATGTTAATGAGATAATTGCAAATTCGATTTATCAGTTTATATGTCTTAATCACAAAGTTGTGTGATGCAACTTAACTCGTACGATAAATTAATTGTAATGTACCTAAACGTACAGAAATATAATATGATTTTTCAGTAATTACATAGTTTAAAAGTTTGTTTTGATTATATTTATTTACACTTACGATGTAAGACCACACTGGAAACCTATTTGACAAAAATAATGGTGAATTTTTTTACTCCAAAAACAAACTTGACTTCGCTGAATTATTTTCTTAGTTATGATTAATTAGGTAGTATCGACAAATCTACGAATTTTCGAATCTGATAAATAACAGTCGAACAGTACCTAAGCCAATATTTGCATTATAAGACCTTGAAAGATTTAGGCTAGCCCAGAATAAAATATTACATCAAAATCTAAATAAAGTTTATTTTCGTTTATTTACTCAACTACATAGCAGTTTATTAAGACACACTCCGAGGCCAATGATAATTTATTTTTCATCGTGCTGCTGAAGTACAAAGGTTGTCGTTTCTGAAAGCTATTTGAACTATCAGAAACAACAACTTTTTGTACTTCAGCAATGCGAAACTGAAATATATTATGTTAAATTGTCCGAAATCTTATGTTGCGAAAAGTGTCCAGAACTCATTTTTTAATTACGCACTCAGATTTAAGAATAAGAAATCTTGAGAAAACATGAAATGTGCGAGCGAGAGAGCGGCAAAATGTATACTTAATAAATTGAATTGCATCATTTTTGTGTCATTATAATATTTGATTTTATTTTTAGAATTTAGATAGTATAGACACAGCTGGCCTTGGTTAGCAATTTACACTACATATTAATGATATTAAGTACATCTTTCTTTTCTCTCTTTGTCTATACAAAATTTACACAAATACAAAAAAGTATTGCTAAAAAGTATTGCAAATATTAATTTGTGAGCTTATTATTGCATTCCAACTTTAGTAAACTAATATGATGGTGGATTGTACAGTGGATTTCGATGATAAAGGTTTTGTTCTTAAATAAATACTACATAAGTAACGATGTTCCATTTTTATCTACAAGTGCTTGGCTTTCATCTTAGCTGATGTTAAGAGCCGATAGTGACGATAAGGTCGTAAAGATGGAAGCGCAATACACCCGGAATCCTGAACCATTGAGGAACTGGCTATATTAACCTCTAGCTACCGGAACACAACCATATAATCGTTGTTATGGCGTCAGACTTTAGTAAGTTAGCAGCTAGTCAGGCGGACTTGAATGAAAGCCCTATCTAACATATTGAAATGATATCATTTTCCATAAATCGTAAACATATTAACATGTTCTTTTTACAGAAATCACCTATTTTTTGTTGACATCTTCTTGGAGGTGAATGTATCATAGTGATAAAAAGGATCCGTAAAAAATAATGGCTCAATGTGATCAAAGACATGTTCTAGATCTAGAAAATGGAAAAGCGTAATAAAGGCAACAATCAAATGGTATTAATATAAAATTATAATCTTTTAGATGTCGTTAAGTATTCGTATATTACAATTTTCGGATATAAAGTCGTAAGAATGTCATACTGAAATACTGTACACACTATAATAAACGTTTCAGATCTGGTAATATTAATAATTATGAAAAAATACGACAGATATTTATTTTCATATAACACTAATAATAAAATAAACTGACTACTGCAAAACGCGGAAGGGGACTGCATAAATCGAAAGTGCAATTATCCTTAAACAATTCAACTCTTATCAATTCACTGTTCTACAATAAGTTAGTCCAATAAGCGCACATAACATTAATATCATACGTCTATTGATCAATTCGATCCACGACCGAAACGTCTGTCAAGTAAGTAAGATGGCGGGTCGCGCGCGTGCGGGCCGGCTCAGGTCGCTATTTACAAATTGTTGACCTGACACTTTGGTACTAATGGACAGATCGCGCGAGGACGTCGCCAAGTCACCACGGCCAACTCAGGACGTCGCCAAGTCACCACGGCCAACTCAGGACGTCGCCAAGTCACCACGGCCAACTCAGGACGTCGCCAAGTCACCACGGCCAACTCAGGACGTCGCCAAGTCACCACGGCCAACTCAGGACGTCGCCAAGTCACCACGGCCAACTCACCTCACCGGCGGCGGTTACTTGTCGGCGGGGTCCGGCGGCGCTCCGCCGAAGTCTAGTTGGTAGCCTCCGGCGCGAGTCATCTCCTCCATGCTGGGCTCTTTACACTCGTGGCCCGCGTGCCCTGCCGCACCGCAGTTGTAGCACGACAGCTTGGCGGGCGCGTACAGCACGGGCACGAAGCCGCCGTACGGGGCGGGGGCGGGGAACGGGGGCGGCTCCCCGTTGGCGACGGCGGCGAACGGGGGAGGCGGGGGGCGGTACGCGGGAGGGGGCGTGGGGTAGGGATACGGGCGCGGGTAGGGGAGGAAGGAGACGTGCGGCGGGGCCGAGGGGGTCGCGCGGCGTTGCGGCGGCGCGGGCGTGCCGGGGGGCGACGACGCCGCGCTCGAGCCGCTGTCGGACGACGAGCGCGCGGGGGGGCAGTACGCCGCTCGTCTCCGTACGCCGTTCAACTTCTCCAGCGAGCGGTAGTGCTGTGCGATATTGATCTCGCGTAACCGGTCCTCGCCGATGTTATGCCGTATCTGGGAACAGAACAACGGGTAATTTATTAGGGAATCTACTGATGCATACTGCCGAGTCTGTAAGTGATATTGTTACATTTGTGATGATAAAAATTACTTCCATCTATTAATTATAATAGACCAATTACACAATATTGAATTTACAGAAGGACCACTCTCGCTGTCTTTGAAAATTGTTACCTAAACTTGCCGGACTCGCTAGAGTTGCTACTATATTAATTATTATTGCCGTAGGTACTGCCAAAGGTCTTTAAAAAACGTTACTGCAATTAAAATGACGCTAAATTCGAATCATAATGACGGCGTTCTTTTCCGAACATGCAGGGTGGAAACTGTTTCCATGGCCAAAATTACTGATTTTACTGACTAAAACCTTCTAAAATACTGACCATTTACTGACCTAATCCAGTGCCCGATTAAGCCAGCGCGGAGCCTGTGGCAAATTCTATCGAGGGGCCCTAGGTTTGCTATAAGTTATCATGTTTATGGTATTACTACTAGGGTTACAATTTTCGAAGGGATGGAAGTTGCCTGCCTAGGATGCTCTAAATGCCGGATTAAAAAAAATACCTATCCTGAACAAAAGGTCGCGCAGCGCGAATTTTAGTCAGTTTCATCCAATATTCTTGTAATTTTGTTTATCTTTAGTACAAAAATCGGTCGCACTGCGCGGTCAGTTCCATCCACTAATGTTGTAATTTTGCCTGTGCATAGCAAAAAAAAACGGCCGCGCAGCGCGATTTTTGTCAGTTTCATCCAAAAATCTTACAATTTTGCTTATCATTAGCAAAGAAATTAGCCGCGCAGCGCGATTTTTAGTTAGTCAGTTCCATCCACTACCTACCTACTTTTATAATTTTGCCTGTCGTTGTAGTCTTAAACAAACAGCGCGTTTTTAATCAGTTTTTTCACCTCAATCTACAGAAACCAGACCGTAAACCCGTATAGCTCGTGAAAATACTGACTTTACTGACCATTTTTCGAAAAAACTGACTTTTACTGACCTTAGCCAAAAAAACTGACTTTTACTGACCTTAGCCAAAAAAACTGACTTTTACTGACCTTAGCCAAAAAAACTGACTTTTACTGACCTTAGCCAAAAAAACTGACTTTTACTGACCTTAGCCAAAAAAACTGACTTTTACTGACTTTACTGACCATTTTCCACCCCTGAACATGGCTGGCACACTACCGTGCGTCTAAAAAATGTTATTTGGGATAAGTATAATGACTGGCGTCTCAGCGGGATATTCACCATCAGACTGCCCGTGACGGGCAGCCCGTCTGTCCCAAGTCTGTCCCATGTCTGCTCGTGAATACTAGGCAACAGGCACGGGCAAGCCCGTCGGCCCGTGCCCGCCGCATGCCCGGAGCATCGCATTTTGTCTGCGCGGGCACAGACAAGTGTGAACGTGAATGGTCGCGCCGGGCAGCCCGCCCTGTATTCACGCGTCAGAGTGCGACGAGAGCGCATGGTTGTTTCAAATATTTTGATAAAAATCGTAAACATATTAAACTTTTAGAGTAGCTTGTATACCTCTTGGTTTTATATATTGCATATTATTTATTTTATGACCCTTCAAAGTTGGGTGGACAAGTCCATTTAAAAAGTATAAAATTTATTAAAATAAATGATACCTTTAATTAGTCCGTAAAATGTATAGCAAATTTGTCTAAGAAACTATTTTGATAAACACAATATTTAATATAGCTGCCAAACAAATTTCCTACGCGTTGCATACAAACTACTTATTCGTGACGTCATAACTAGGAAGCCATTAGTCCATTTGTGTGCATTTCACACTGTGATATCTCGGGCAGTTTTCATGCTAGCGAATTAATTCTTTTACCAATGTTTCTTTTTTTGAGAGGTAATTTATGTAACATAAAATAAAAAAAATTGTCATCATCCCTATTCTTTCAATAAGGACATATTTGTTTCTCTCTCTAGATACTAGTTCTTGCACCATACTCTTTTCCTTTTTCTTTCTTCCATTGCAATTATAGCAAGACTCCGCCGTCTTTGTGCAAAATGGCGCTTTGTTCGCGCGTCCGCTACTTACTTTGTGCCAATTTATCAGCTAAATATCGTAGACTCTAAAAATAGTTACCTCAGCTACTGTTAAATTCTCGAAGTTAGTCGCGAGGTGTGGCAGAGACTGCGGCTCGGGCGGTCCTGGCGGCAAGGGGGGCGAGCGGTCGCGCGACAGGCGCCTGCGGGCGCGCGGCGACGCGGCGCGGCTGTCGCCCGGCGACGACACCAGCGGCGACGGCGGCGCGCCTGGGCCCGCCGGGTAGTTTATCACCTGGAATGCAATTACGAAGACATTAATAAATAAATAGGGGCAAAGAGGGGCAGCTGCCCCCCTGGATTTTGTTCACCGCCAACTAATTTAAATTTCCCAACCAGTCACACTGTTACTGTTTATTTCATCCAGTAAAAGTGTGACTGGTTGGGAAATAAAAAGTTCCCGTCGAAAAATAGTGTGACTGGCTGGGAATTGTTTTAATAAAAACTTCTCAACCAGTCACAGTGTGACAATTGATGGTGTGACTCGTTGGGAACAAATTAAACTAAGCAAAGCTTGTAATATGGGTGCTAGCTAGACAACTGATATAATATTTATGCAATTACGAAGACATTAATAAATAAATACTTAGGACAATTTCACACAGCGTCATCTAGCCACAAACTAAGCATTAATGGGCGTACCGAGGGGGGGGGGGGGGGGGGGGGCAGGTAGCGGCACCTGCCCCCCTGTTTACCTCCAACTAACTATCAATTGTTATCAATAAAAGTTCTTATTAGCCATACAATATATTTGATTTACAATAAATTTGCCCCCCCCTGGGGGCGATACAATAGATTTGCCCCCCCCTGGCCCAGAACCTGGGTACGCCCATGTAAGCATTTGTTCCCAACGAGGCACACCTTTAACTACACACTGTGACTAGTTACGAAATTATTATTTAAAAATTCCCAACCAGTCACACCTATTACTCGATAGGAACTTTTTATTAGAAATTTCCAAACCAGTCACACTGTTACTGATTATTTCATCCAGTAAGAGTGTGACTCGTTGGGAAATAAAAAGATCCCGTCGAAAAACAGTGTGACTGACTGGTAATTGTTTTAATAAAAACAGGTATACTTAAACAGCCAACAACCAGCCAGCCAACAACTTAAACCAATTTAAAAATAGATTAGACAAACACCAACTTAAATAAAGTAAAATAAAGCAAAGATTGCAGGATACAGGCACTATCAGTTGCAACAACTGCTCGCCTGTTTAATAATAATAATAATTTCAAGCCGAGATATAATAATAAAAAATAATAATAATACTTAAATCTGTCAATGAGTATCATCTTCTCCATACATCAATAAATACAATCATGGTAAATGTAAAGATGTTATTTCTATAACTACTGATCTGCATTATCTAGTTTCACATTAATACCTCTATAGGTTGACTGATTGGTTGCACTATGATGTTTGCAGGCCATCCATGCTGGCCCATGTATTCTCCCATGTTGTATTGAGGTATTGGCAATCCAGGTGGTGGGTGAGGCACTTCACTCAGCATAGGCACCACAGTGCCCGTGCCACCGAGCATTGGTGGTGAACTGAGTTCTTGAGGTATTGTGTCTGTGCTTGACTGGGGCTAGAATATTATCAATTTAATTTGAATGTTGATTTGCTTAATTATAAATTGACAACAGTAGGGCTTTTGCAAGCAATATGGATATCATTGCCCACTGTGTGTGCCTGGAAAAAATGGCTACTTAGCAATAAAGCCTTTTGTATACTTTCTTCTTTTCAATTGCAGTCTCTATTAAATGTTCTGTTTGTGAGCAAGAAAGTGTGATTTATATTATTATCATTATAAATTGTCCCTCTTACACTTATTGTGTATGCTCGAAGTACAAAAAAACAGGGATGTTATGGCACAATAATCCATGTTGACTTACATATACATAGCCCCACAGTACATTACCCATTTCATTTAGCACCTAGCGCCTAGATAGTTACCTAGCATGTAGCAAAGTAAAAGAAACGTTCACGAATGTTCGCAACCAGCTGGGTACTGCGCACTTGGCGCCTTTGCTAATCACTACAGGCTAGGTGACTATCTAGGTGCTAGGCGCTAAGCAAGCCACCTGTCGGTGCGTACGTGGCCTAAGAGATGGAAGTGGGTAACAATACCATGTGATATCAAAAATGATTTATAATTTTTTAAACTTCCTCTTGAATGATGTTTAAAATAGGCAAAACGCATGAATGGTGAAGCAAATATACAAAAGAATAGGATTGAAAATGGCGGCTCACTGTGTTTACCACGAGTGTGACTGAGAGAATGATAGGTGTGGTGTTTAGTGTGCGAGTGAGAAGTGAATATAAATGAAACCATTTCTAATCTCATTCTATAACTGTGAGAATCTTAAGTAGCTAAATATGAAAAAAAAGTCACATACATACATGAACACAATACACTCCTTTTTTAGGCAGTTGTGTTGTGTAATAACTATGTTTGCTTCAGGTGACCATAACACCCATTGCATTACATCTTATTTTTTTATATTTTTATCATATAAACATCACATCAGTGATAAACATGCTTGTTTTACTGTCCTATTTTTTAACATAATAGCTAAACCTAAACCAATATTTTTGTTATGAAATGTTTTCTATGATCTTCTATCAAAATAATGTGGTCAGGTAACTGATTTCTTTGTCCGCAAAGATTATTAGAATTATTTTATTATTAAAAAAAAATGTTTTTATTTTTAAGTATAAATATTATAAGTAGATTTTTTTAACAAGCTAGTGTACAATTTTGTTAAGTCATACAAATAAAAGTGAATATTACAAAAAATAACTAAATTTAATAAAAGCAAAATAGGTGTCATTCTATAAATATACTATATTTTTTCTGTAATAAAATTAAAATGCACAAAGCCGAATTATTTTATAAATGTCAACTAAGTTACATAAGAAGTTAACTTTCATCTTTTGTTGTTGTTTTTTTAACAATGAGGTCAATATAACCTCAATATCTTATAAGAAGTTACTTACTTATTCTATTTATGATCAGTGAGAATGAGTTCATGACCAATAAAGCCAGCTTAAAATGTCTGTACAAGTTGTATGAATATGATCGTAATGGCACTAACCTGCACCCCGGGTGTTTTGACAAACATGATACCAGGTGGTGGCCCCAAGCTAGTTATATTAGGTGGTGGAACTGACATGTTCACTGTGACGTTAGATTGAGTATGGCAAACACTCACTGGAGCTACATTTATATGTTCTTGTTGCTTGTGGAACTGTATTCTCTGATCCTCCAATTTTAATTTATCTAATATCTCACCAAAATGAGACTTCTGGTCAAACGTAAAGGCAGGATGATGTAATGCCATGGTATATAGAAGTAAGATTTCTTCCAGTAGATCACCATAAAGGCCTTTTAGTAAACCACTCTGTTCCAAGCTAACCATTGCATTGTACAATGTGGTAGCACAGGCAAAATTACATGAACGTAGTAGTGACACATAAAGTGCCATTTTTCGTCGTGTCCTTGAGTCTGTATTGGCACCTCCGATGTCAGCAGCCAGATCTGTGGGGTTGTTTGCTCTCAATTCGGCACCACGCAACTCCTGAAAGTCCCGCTTACCGAGCTCTTCCAGGTAGGTGCCAATGAAGCGCAGTTCGAATGGCAAGCACATATTTAGTAATGTACACATCGCATCTATGCGTTTATAGCTTTCCAATTCTTTAAACCATGATACCACGTCCTCTTTGCAAACCATTTCCAGAACACATTGAAATTTTATGTAAAGAATCAACCGGTCCCCTTCAGCCGTAGCTTCACCGTCGCTTATAATTTTTGGCACACACGATTTATGTGAAAATTAGATGGTTGTAATCCAATAATTTTCGATTGTAACATTAGTGATACTAAGCTTTTTATCAGTATTTCCCAAGTACAATAAATTAGTTAGCAACTCAACTACGGCAATGAATGCTAGAGTTTTGTCTCTTCATTAGTCTATGGACGAACGACGAGATGAAGCAAGGCAAGGAGCATGCTTTATACAAGCTTTTTGTAGATGGTGCTACATAATTCTCCCGTAGAAACAAAGTTGCAAATTTTGTCTTATAGATATGAAATAGAGTCTAAAATTGAGTGATTTGAATGAGTAGAATTCTGGCATTTGACAGCAAATAAAATAACTTTTTGTCTTTTTCCTGTCTGTGGACTCTATGGTTAGCTAGCAATGTTAGCATGTTCCATTGCAATATTATTTTAATAATTCCGCTATAATCATTTTTCTGTCGGGGGAAACGGGAAAAGAAAGCATAAAGGTGCCACGTGTTAACACGCCTATGGACGTGTTATAAGATAAGTGTGTGTAGACTGGTGTGAATAAGACCGGGAGACTTGTGTTTAACTCTTTTATTATCTTCTCACATAACTAATATAACTAACAGACATTTATAAGCAACTGCTTAACTAAGCTTGACTATCACCTGACGGTACCACGGATCACAATAGACTGAGTCAAACCTATAGCTGTCGCGCATGTGCAAGGATTGACATAATAGTACTGACTTTAATATTGGAACGTACCATAGACCTTCCATCGTGAAGGTCCGATACTTCCCTCAACACACCCCCTCAATCCGCTGCACATGCTGACCATCCTGACCTAAAACCAGTTTTCTAACTTCCTGTACAGCACTACTAAATTTCGAATTATCTGCCTAATCATTCTTATACAATCTTAAATCCTACCAACAGTTACATTAACTAACACAGACGACAGAATCCGATACTTCCCTCAACACACCCCCTCAATCCGTTGCACATGCTGACCATCCTGACCTAAAACCAGTTTTCTAACTTCCTGTACAGCACTACTAAATTTCGAATTATCTGCCTAATCATTCTTATACAATCTTAAACACTTTCCTACCCAACAGTTACATTAGCTAACACAGACGACAGAATTTCTACACAGACAATCCAATTACACAATCCAAACCAGACCTAACTAACTCAACCAAAGAATTATCAAAATACAATACATAATACAATACATTCGGATATCAAAAACATTCTATTGCTTTTAAATGATGATTCATTTACTTTCTAATCCTTTCTAATCCCACACCCCCTTAAATTAATCATTATTTAGAACACCCCCTTAAATTATTTAAAGCACCCCCTTAATTCTTTAATCTATTCTAACTTCGACTAAACTTCTTCATAAATACATAAATATCTCTCTCTTCTATTTCTTATCAAAACTTCCTTCCAACTCAACTCCTCCAATATTATAAACTCCTTCTCTATCTCTTCTATATAAATTCTCCTTCTCGACATCTTCTTTATAAAAACTTCTCCTTCTCAAACTGCTTCATCCTTAAATTCTCCTACTCGACATCTTCATCAATACAAAACCTTCTCCTACTCGATATCATCTTCTTTATAAAACTTCTTCTACTCACATCATCTTCATTATAAACCTTTACTCCCACTCGACATCATCAACATTATAAAACTTCTATTTTTTCTCCCACTCGAATCATCATCATCATTAAAAACTTCTTCTATTTCTCTCCCACTCGATTCATCATCATTAACAACTTCTTCATCATCATGCTCGATCTCTTCATCATAAAATACTCGCCAAAAATACATCTTCAAAATAAACTTGTTCCAAAAAAAATTCTTTACATAAAAAATCCTTTCAAAAAATTTCCTTTCTTCATTTTTTTTTTCCATTGTCATTTGTTTCACCGTGATTTGTTCCGCCGTCATTTGTTCTACCGTCATTTGTTTCTCTAAAGCTTCTATCTCTACTTCTATTATTTTCCACCGCTCGACTTCCCTCAGTTTCCATTACTATTGCCATTTTCTGCTTCACTCTCTACTGCTCGACTCTGACTTTCTTCAATTCCTTCACTATCGAAAAATTCTTCACTTTCTATAATTGTCGCGACGACAACACCAGTCGCGATGTTTGAGGTGGCAACACTTATCCAGTGCCGCCATAATTCTATTGTCAATGTCAAGTAAGCCGCCTTTTATTTTCTTCATGTCTAGTTGTGCTATATTATTTCTCATATCATCATACAAATGTAATGTGCCCTGTTGTAAGCTTCTATATTAAACGTGCCTGCCAACAAGTAACGAGCTCAGGAAACCAATGGAATATAAACGAGAGCTAAGTATTAGCATAGTGCATGCAATAATAACCTGTGCGCATCTCATGTAATATAATGTTTGTATGTTTGAGCCAATATATAATCGCCAATAAAGTATTCTGAAATAAGTCCCGCGCTCCACGTAAGTGGGTAAGCAACGTGGGAAGGACCATGCACATAAGAACCACGTCCCACCTTAGTGGACAAGTAACGTGGATAGATGAGACTCATGAGGACCTCTGGTCCTATTAGACGTTATATTGAGAGAGAGAACCACGTCCCACATAGGTGGACTAGTAACGTGGATAGGTAGGACCATATTGCGGCCACGCACCACAATTGTGGGTAAGTCACCGTGGATAGTTAAGACATGATATGTCGCAACCACGTCCCACATTAGTGGACAAGTAACGTGGGTAAGACATCTGAATTCCCCTAAGCTTATGGGGATGTTATGTATGCGAGCCACGCACCACCCAGTGGATAAGTAACGTGGACACTATTTTAGACAGCTAATACAGAGAGTAAGGTCATATCGACATACGGCCTACAGATGACCAAGTCACTTATTTATATCCATATTTGTATGTTCTATAATTCCTGCGACCACGCCGTCATGGCGGCGTGACCGCAGGGCTTAGTGACACCACGCAGTGGTGTCATATCTTTATTTGTACTTACAGATGGAACGAGAGAACCTCTGAAAGGCAAGGACAGACATTCGCTGATAGTTGAAGGTACAATATAACTCATGGTAAGTACCACGCTTTGTCCTTCACTTCTCCTTCGATCACGTATTCATCGTTTTTAAATTCTCGCGATCCGCGATGGATATGTTTACATCACGGATGTGGTTGACCCTCAACCAACGCCGGAGGTCGCGACATGGTGGTGAGCTGGAGCTGGGATCAGTCTAGAATGGAGTGATCCTAGAACCAGAGAGACTTTCAGCATGAGAAGTAGGATATCCGTGATTTGGGGAGAAGTGAGTGATTAGTGGAGCGAATGTCTGTCCAGCTAATCTTTAAACAAGGTTTATTGTTTGAGGATTCAATTAAAAGTTTTATGTGTTGATCATGAATAGGCATACTAAAGGCATTATTGTTAAGTGATATAACTATACTCAATGGTGCATATTGTTTACACACTATTAGGTGTAAAAGTAAACGCAGTCAAAGTTACAGTATATACTTGATGAAAGAATTTCGATGAGATGGCACTTACAAAAGTTACAAATTAAAGTTTTATATATTGATACTTACATTGACAAATTGACATCATATTGGTGGCATGAAATCGGTTACGGCAGGTATTCACCGATAGGTGGCGCTAAGTGTTTGTTGGCACACCAAAAAATGAGCAAAACTTGAATGTTGGCAGCAGGTTTACTGAAAAGGCACAATCACTACTCTTTATAATATTTCGCATTAAAAGAGTAAGATAGTTCCACAAAAAACTAAATCGTGAATTATTAGCTCGAATTCAGGTATATTGATACAACAAATTACTCTGATAACAAAATTGAAACAGAAAATGGTCGTGGCACAGAACGGAAACATAACCAAAATGGCGATATTTCGTGTTGTCAACAATGCACGAACTTCCAACACGTTAGTGTTGGGGTAAAATCAATTTATGCTTAGAAAATTATACGATAATTTCGTATGTGATATCATAAGATGACAAAATGTTAATGATTGGTTTATACCAATGCGAAGTCCATAACAAAACTACACAATATAACATAACCTTGTTATATCATTTATCGTGTTATTTATTAAGAAATGTTATAAATTTAAGAAATAAAAAACGATATTTTAACAAATCATTTTAATTATTTAATTAATTTGATATCTAAAATTACTCCGTAGCGAAAGGCTAAGGAGCTTTCACGATATTAACGAGATGCTCTATTGGTCGTAATGTTTTGTATAAATGCTACGGTTAATTTCGATTAATTGGTATAACATCTTATCATATACCACTTTACTAAAACGAGTCAATAGACGAATTTATTGTCAATTGATATAGTTATTTACAATAAAAGTAACGACGTAACGCGTGTTATTGATTTACGTATACGGATATTACTTTCAAACTGCGATTTGGTATCGACGTTGAAAAACTCATCGACACGAAGCCGTCAATTTTCGAACGGAACATCACTATTTCACTTGCGTTTTTTACTTCACTTTGTGCATCGCTTGCCAAAAAATTGGCGGGTGATAGCACAACTTGTGTTATAAAGTGATTATCTCATTGTCCATAGGATTAAAGTAATGGATAAGACGCAGTAACCAATTGGTGAGTATAATTTAATGGTTTAATCCACAGAAATTGGGGCCAAACTAGAGTTTGGGACACGGCGTCTTATGAGTTTGTGAGCTGCAAGTAGATACTTGATCGAAAGTTTAGCATTAACAGTTGCGATTCGTCATAAATCCATAATCAGTTTCAGCATTTTCATCATTAATCTACAGGCTTCGAAATTGTTAGATAGGAATTTTGATCGATTTAAGTTCTTTCAGATATACATCAGTCAAACTAAAAGACAACTACCTATGATATTTTAAGAATAAAAAAGGTGAAAGAAGATCAAAGGATTAACATACAAGGTCTTAATAGTGCAATACAAGGTAAGACTCATCTTTATTTCATTGCATGATCAGTGAAGATTCAATAAAGACATAATGCTCTTGTTTCAAATTCTGACAACAATAAAATTATTTACAAACTTTTAATGATAAAACCTGAACACAATTGATTCCAAACTAGATTCTAATAAGAACTCAAGGAAACAAGAATATTATTGATCATAAAATATTGTATTTTGTGTGTGTTCATATACCGGTATACTTACTTATTGGTGGTTACACATACAGAATCCAAGCAAACTATACCTACTTTCTTATTGAAAGCTCAATGAACTCAATGAATAAGTACTTTGAACATAGACTGACCCAGAGAAAGGGATTCATAATAAAGCTTCCTTAACGAGACCGTTTAATCTTATAAACAACGGAGTCGGTAGCGGGAACTACCACCAGCGACCAGTTGGGGTGAAAGTACTTATTGAATTTTCATTGAGACTTACTTGCATAGGAAGAGTCACATGTTTAATGATAATGAGAAAATTTATTAACATGTTCATCTAAATAAATCATAAATGAACTTCATGATGAACAAATCTAATTTAAGTAAGTTGAACTTATTCAGAGGACATGTGATTCAAAGTTATGATTGACATTATTCCATATAAAGGAGCACTCTTTGTGTTTTCTCATTCAATAAAAAACTAAAATGCATTCATGTTGTGATAATTATTTATCTCCTTAATAAATATAATAAACAAAATCTACCTCACAGTGTGATATTGAATACTCAGTTGAGTACATAAACTTTAAACATTTATTTATTCCTCTAAACAAAAAACTATAAAATAAGTGTTTATGAAGCGAATGATACTTGACTGGTAGACTAGTAAAGTGTTATTTGTGTACAGAACCAATACAAATATCAGGGGACATCAAAATAACATATCACTTTGGGAAGTGTTTTCTTTGACTTATACTGACTATTGTCTTTAATTTTAACTACTCATATTTACGAAAGGGGAACAGTTTCATGAACGTTTGACTTAGTGAATTTGCAGCGGGTTTAGTGTTCATTGCGTAGTCAAGTTGAAACTAGAAAATTAACTAGTCATAGACACCGCAGTGTATACTATTCACCGCAGTGAATTGCAGATTGTAATATTTATGAAATAACGGGGATCTCAAACCATTCTGAACGTTTGACTTATACTTGAGTGAACTCGAATGTTTAAATGGATGAGATGGGAATTGAGATGAGATAAGCTTGCTATTGATTAACTGTGACAACTGATTACATCTTAATGAATAAAGCTCACAATATAAGTGAATAAAATTTTAATAAAATAAATATGAAATAAATTTAAAAAAAAAAAATATATATTTTCTACTATTGAAAATAAGACAATAGCCGTATACAGCAATTAATGACTTACTAAATTTTCAAAATTAACATGAAATTAAAACGAAACAAATCAAATTAAGTTACAATACCTGTATTTAGTGACATTATTGTTGTCACAAAACATAACAAAGGTAAATCTACCATTTGATGGTATCATTTCAGATCTAAAAAATAATGGAATCCGTACTGATCGCAAGGTTGCAAGATGTGATAAGGCATATTGAGGTACTTACTAGTGAATGTGAGGACCTAATAGGTGCCATTAATACGGTTACTTTCAATAAGGCTAAGGCAGAAATATTATGTAAAAAATTAGAGGCATTACACACAAGATTTTCTACAGAACTGAGCAATTATTTCAAACTAAGTAACGACCCATCGGCTGACGATATCTCCAGATTTAGTGATATTCAACTCAAGTCTGAAGAGATCCTAATAGAACTCACTACTGAATTGAATAATCTTAAAGGAACAGCTCGAGAAACACAACTCAACAATTCCGTGATTACCAGCAAACTACCCAAGTTAAGCCTTCCAGAATTTGACGGGAATATTCTCCTCTGGCAACAATTTTGGGATCATTTTTCTTCGAATATCGACGAACGTAATTTACCAGAAGTAGACAAGTTACTCTATTTAAAGTCGTCTTTAAACGGTGAAGCTAAAGGAATCATTGATGGATTAGAAATCACGCACAAAAATTATCAGATTGCAGTTACCACGCTCAAGGAACGTTACGGGAAACCTAACCAAATTATCGACGCCCACTATGCAGCCTTGTACAAAATCAAATGTGCAAGCAACACTGCTGCTGAATGTCGTAAAACGTTAAATGAAATAGAAAAACACATAAGAGTATTAGGGGCGTTAGGAGAAAATACAGAACATAACCATCTGAGATTTATCATTACGGAGAAATTTCCTGAAGACATTATTTACGAAATGAAGATTTCACTGAAATCCGATTCTATTGAGGACATGAGAAAGCAATTGAAAATTATTATCTCGGCCAGAGAAGAAGCTAGCCGAATTAAGCAAGAAAGAACATCGACTAGTGATGGCTATACAGTAGAGACACTTCATATCAGGGATAAAATGAAACCAAAACCACAACAATTGGTACAAAGAAACTTCAGAAATAAGGAAAGACCAAATGACATAAGAAGGAAACCATATGTAAACAATGTAAGAACATTTTACACAAGGAACAATTACCGTAATAATGATAATAATTATCGTTCACCATCTAATTATCAGGTATCAAATACCTACAATAATAAAAGAAAAGGAGAACATCTAAACAATAAAGACTTTACCTCGAAACGAATGAAACTTAAACCCTGTGTCTTCTGTCAAAAGCAACATATGAACGAGGAATGTAGAACGGTAAGAACAATAGATCAAAGAAAGAAAGAACTAGGCCAACGATGCTACAATTGTTTTAGTCTAAAACACCAACTAACCGAATGTCCTATTAAAAGGAATTGCTTTCATTGTGGAGAGATAGGAAAGCATAACAGGGCCATCTGTCCAAAGCGTTATTCATACCAAGAAAAGGGGCCAAGAGGTATGAATACCAACATATTTTCCACGTTGACAGCAACATCGACAATTTTGCAAACAGCTATAGTAAATGCCAGAAATGAAGAAGGATCAAAACAAAAGAATTGCCGAATTCTGATGGACTCTGGAAGCCAGAGAACATACGTTACCCAACAAGTAGCTAAACAACTACAACTGCCAATAATAGAAGAACAGCATCTTTCAGTTTTCACATTTGGTTCAAAACATCCACATGAATATGACAGTCCATTAGTTAAACTATCCATTTTAACAAAGACCGAAACAACCATTATAATTTATGCCAACGTTGTACCCACAATAACCCAACAAGTTTCTTATCCTGAAGAAGAATTAAATCAATGGAAGGATAAAATTTTATTAGCCGATGATGGTTCACTTGGAGATCAAGTAGATATACTCATCGGAAACGATTACTACTTCACAGTCATAAATACAGATAAAAAACAAATTAGCGACAATCTATTTCTAGTGAATTCACAACTCGGTTGGATAATAACCGGCAAAAGAGAATTCGAAGTAATAGACAACCTTACGGTGAACACCTACTTTCAATCTAGCGCAGAAGTTAAACTACATAAACCCGACTTGCCAATAGACAACATCAACCTAAAAAATCTATGGGAGTTAGAATGTATCGGGATTACAGATTCACCTAAAATTACCAAGGAAGAGGAAGCAGTAAAAAACTTCAATGAGTCAGTTCAATATTCTGACAAGAGATACTCTGTCAGCTGGCCATGGAAGGAAAATTTACCCAATTTACCCTCCAATTTAGGATTGGCCAAAGGAAGACTAGTAAACCTATTAAAACGTATCAACAAGGAAACTTTGAAATTATATGATGAAACTATACAAACACAATTGGAAAAGGGAGTAATAGAAGTTATACCTTCGGAAGAGAAGGAATACAGCAGATATAAGATACATTACTTACCTCATCATGGAGTACAAGCCTCAGGAAAAGCTTTGAGGATCGTCTATGATGCCTCAGCTAAGATAAAAAATTGTTACAGTCTGAATGAATGTCTTAGAGCTGGACCAGTTCTACTGGAAGACCTGACAAAACTCTTGATAAGATTTCGATCACATAGAATCGGCTTAACAGCTGACGTAGAGAAAGCCTTTCTACAGATCGGTCTGCAAGATGACAGTAAGGACGTAACTAGATTTCTATGGATCAAAGACATAACCAAAGCAGCCAATGAAGATAATCTTATACATCTAAGATTTTGTCGTGTACCCTTCGGAGTTATATCAAGTCCATTTCTCTTAAATGCTACAATAAAACATCATTTACTACGTTCTAATGATAAAAGCATACAACAAGCTTCAGAGAATATCTACGTAGACAACTTAGTTACAGGAACTAAAACTAAGCTCCAAGCTATATCATTACATAACAAACTAAAGCAAGAATTCGAAAAAATTTCAATGAACCTAAGAGAATGGAGTTCAAATTCAAGAGAATTTGTAGAGAATGTTACAGACGTGAATGATGAAACAATAGTTAAAGTCCTTGGATTAAGTTGGAACACAAAAGAAGACACATTACAGTTGAGACCTAAAACTATAAATCTACAAACAACTAAAAGAGGAATTTTGAAAACCATCGCATCAGTCTATGATCCATGCGGATATGTAGCACCTTCATTACTATCTCCAAAATTATTTATTCAAGAATTGTGGAAGAGCAAAACCAAGTGGGATTCACAATTAACAACTGAAAACATAGAAAAGTGGAGACCAATGCATGAAAAATTACACAATTATCAAATGAATATACAGAGATATTACACAGAAAACTTTGAACACGGTAATAACCAGTTACACTGTTTTACAGATGCTTCAGCAAAAGCATACGCAGCAGCCGTATATGTAATAAACGAAAATGGTAAAGCCTTTATAATCGGCAAATCAAGATTAACTCCTATAAAAGATCAAAACAATCTACAAATACCGCGTTTAGAACTGTTAGGCGTATTAATTGGAAATCGATTACTAAATTATGTAGAATCAGCTCTTCAAATAAAGACAGAACAACATTTCTTATGGACAGATAGTCAAATAGTTATAGACTGGTACAACTCAGACAAATTATTGACACCATTTGTAAACAGACGTATAGAAGAGATAAAGAGGAACAAAAATCTTACAATGCGATACGTACCAACTGAACTAAACCCAGCAGATGTAGCAACACGACCCAATAAAACAAGACTAGAAGAAGAATACTGGCTTGAAGGCCCAGAATTTCTACTACAGCATCCTAGCAGCTGGCCTAAAAGGACCAACCTGGTTAAGGAACACTTGCTCTTGGCGTCGGAGGATCCGTCAAAGTCGGACAACGGTTTGACGGCTGTCTACCAAATTAGGGAAATATCAAAGAACACAGATAATATCAGCGAACAAAAGACAGAAATCGAAGTGATAAAGGAAATTCAAGCACAATATTATCCAGATGAAGTTAATACAAAAATAACTAACCTTAGTCGTAATCTTCGTTTGTTTAAAGATGACAAAGGAGTTTTAAGATGTAAAGGGAGACTAGAAAATACACAATGGTCATTCGACATGAAATACCCAATATTACTTCCAAAAGACTGCTACTTTACAAACAATCTGATTAAGAAAACTCATCAGGAAAACTACCACGTAGGAGTAAATCATACACTAAGCATAATTCGCAAACATTTTTGGATTCCACAAGGAAAAGTACAAGTAATTAAAGTCTTAAGACAATGTCCAAGATGTATCAAGCATGGAGGCGGTCCATTTAAATTACCAGATACACCTTCTTTACCAAAAGAACGTGTGAACTACAGTTCACCTTTCACGTTCACAGGATTAGATTATCTAGGCCCAGTTCTAGTCAAAACTGACCAAGGAACTACTAAAAGGTGGATTTGTTTATTCACATGTTTAGCCATAAGAGCTATACACCTAGAGATTGTCCAAGACCTAACTGCAGAAGAAGGACTTCTGGCTCTAAGAAGAATGATATCCACAAGAGGAGTACCAAAATTGATAACTTCAGATAATGCCACACAATTTAAATTAATAGCAGAAATTCTAACTAGTCCCTACTGCAAACAGAAGGAGATCCAATGGAGATTCATACCTCAACTAGCTCCATGGTTTGGAGGATTTTACGAAAGACTAGTAGGTTTGGTAAAACATTGTATGATAAGGACTCTACAGAAACATCTTTTGAAAGACAATCAGTTGATGACGATAACAAAGGAGATTGAAGCTATATTAAACACAAGACCTTTGACGTGCGTAGATTCTGAAATGGTTCATGTTTTAGCTCCAGCAGACTTCCTCACTATGGGAAAAACTATAAGCATCGATACCAATATAGATGAGAGACCTGTATCAGGGACAACAACTAAGATAAACCTAATCAAGTCATGGAAAAGGGCTTTAATTATTCTAGAAGAATTTAAAGACATATTTATGAACCGTTATTTACCTAATCTTCGTGAACGATACCAAAATTCAGTTAAGGAACCAAGAGTCAAATCAGCATTAAAACCAGAAATAGGGCAAATAGTTCAAATAAGAGGAGACTCGAAGAATCGTGAAAGCTGGAAGGTGGGAAAAATAGTATCACTTTCTCCAGGAGTCGATGGTCATATAAGGGTAGCGAAAGTGAAAGTTGGGACCACTGAATACACTAGATCTATTTCACAACTGTACCCTCTAGAAGTAAATGAAATTGATGATGAAACTCAAGCGAAAGTCGTTGATCAACCTTCAGACAAACCAAGATTTGTAAGCCATGCCTATACGCCTGAAATTGAAGTAATACCTGTAGAAGATTTAGTAAATCACAATGAAGCTCTAAGAGAAAGTAACTTAGATACAGTAGTACCGATACATGATGATGATTTATCTGATCATGAAACTAACAAAACCAATTCACATGATGGTGACACAGTCAATATGCCACACGCTATCAGTCACTCCAGACCAGTACGTGCCGCTGCGACCAAAGCCTTGGAAAAGATCCAAGAGTGGACTCGCAGCCTTTTTAACACTCTTTAATTTCGCCGTTGGGAGTGTCGCGACGACAACACCAGTCGCGATGTTTGAGGTGGCAACACTTATCCAGTGCCGCCATAATTCTATTGTCAATGTCAAGTAAGCCGCCTTTTATTTTCTTCATGTCTAGTTGTGCTATATTATTTCTCATATCATCATACAAATGTAATGTGCCCTGTTGTAAGCTTCTATATTAAACGTGCCTGCCAACAAGTAACGAGCTCAGGAAACCAATGGAATATAAACGAGAGCTAAGTATTAGCATAGTGCATGCAATAATAACCTGTGCGCATCTCATGTAATATAATGTTTGTATGTTTGAGCCAATATATAATCGCCAATAAAGTATTCTGAAATAAGTCCCGCGCTCCACGTAAGTGGGTAAGCAACGTGGGAAGGACCATGCACATAAGAACCACGTCCCACCTTAGTGGACAAGTAACGTGGATAGATGAGACTCATGAGGACCTCTGGTCCTATTAGACGTTATATTGAGAGAGAGAACCACGTCCCACATAGGTGGACTAGTAACGTGGATAGGTAGGACCATATTGCGGCCACGCACCACAATTGTGGGTAAGTCACCGTGGATAGTTAAGACATGATATGTCGCAACCACGTCCCACATTAGTGGACAAGTAACGTGGGTAAGACATCTGAATTCCCCTAAGCTTATGGGGATGTTATGTATGCGAGCCACGCACCACCCAGTGGATAAGTAACGTGGACACTATTTTAGACAGCTAATACAGAGAGTAAGGTCATATCGACATACGGCCTACAGATGACCAAGTCACTTATTTATATCCATATTTGTATGTTCTATAATTCCTGCGACCACGCCGTCATGGCGGCGTGACCGCAGGGCTTAGTGACACCACGCAGTGGTGTCATATCTTTATTTGTACTTACAGATGGAACGAGAGAACCTCTGAAAGGCAAGGACAGACATTCGCTGATAGTTGAAGGTACAATATAACTCATGGTAAGTACCACGCTTTGTCCTTCACTTCTCCTTCGATCACGTATTCATCGTTTTTAAATTCTCGCGATCCGCGATGGATATGTTTACATCACGGATGTGGTTGACCCTCAACCAACGCCGGAGGTCGCGATAATAATTTTGAGGGTTTTTTCATTTATTTATGTTTTCCATGGCCAAAAGTGTAATTCAGAAAATTTCATAAAAATTCACGTTTAAATTCAGGTTGAAATTCAGATTCAAATAAATTTTCTTCAATGTTCTTTTGTTTTCCGGCCATACATGTCAACAACAAAATTTTATTTTTAGCAAAATATTTTTTCTGATTTTATCTTTTCAATGATTTAAAACACCATTATTTCAGTATTTCTAAACTTTTCATTTTATTTGTTGTTACTTCTTATCTGTTTTTCAACACTTTTTCTAAATTTCTTTACACTTTCGTTGTACTTTATTTCCCTTGGTTACACTATTTTGTAAACAAACGCGTTGCTAGGCATTATAATCAGTTACGTTATTTCTGAAAACAAAGCTGAAAAGTAAAGTTTTCTTCTTTCTTCACTCCCGGTCTTTACAGTCTTTTTTAGTGGCCCATAACCTGTTGGGGGACCATAACCTGTAGACTGGTGTGAATAAGACCGGGAGACTTGTGTTTAACTCTTTTATTATCTTCTCACATAACTAATATAACTAACAGACATTTATAAGCAACTGCTTAACTAAGCTTGACTATCACCTGACGGTACCACGGATCACAATAGACTGAGTCAAACCTATAGCTGTCGCGCATGTACAAGGATTGACATAATAACACTGACTTTAATATTAGAACGTACCATAGACCTTCCATCGTGAAGGTCCGATACTTCCCTCAACACACCCCCTCAATCCGCTGCACATGCTGACCATCCTGATCTAAACCAGTTTTGTGATTTCCTGTACAGCACTACTAAATTTCGAATTATCTGCCTAATCATTCTTATACAATCTTGAATCCTACCAACAGTTACATTAACTAACACAGACGACAGAATTTCTACATAGACAATCCAATTACACAATCCAAACCAGACCTAACTAACTCACCCAAAGAATTATCAAAATACAATACATAATACAATACATTCGGATATCAAAAACATTCTATTGCTTTTAAATGATGATTCATTTACTTTCTAATCCTCTCTTATCCCACACCCCCTTAAATGAATCATTATTTAAAAGCAATAGAATGTTTTTGATATCCGAATGTATTGTATTATGTATTGTATTTTGATAATTCTTTGGGTGAGTTAGTTAGGTCTGGTTTGGATTGTGTAATTGGATTGTCTATGTAGAAATTCTGTCGTCTGTGTTAGTTAATGTAACTGTTGGTAGGATTCAAGATTGTATAAGAATGATTAGGCAGATAATTCGAAATTTAGTAGTGCTGTACAGGAAATCACAAAACTGGTTTAGATCAGGATGGTCAGCATGTGCAGCGGATTGAGGGGGTGTGTTGAGGGAAGTATCGGACCTTCACGATGGAAGGTCTATGGTACGTTCTAATATTAAAGTCAGTGTTATAACCTGTAGACTGGTGTGAATAAGACCGGGAGACTTGTGTTTAACTCTTTTATTATCTTCTCACATAACTAATATAACTAACAGACATTTATAAGCAACTGCTTAACTAAGCTTGACTATCACCTGACGGTACCACGGATCACAATAGACTGAGTCAAACCTATAGCTGTCGCGCATGTGCAAGGATTGACATAATAGTACTGACTTTAATATTGGAACGTACCATAGACCTTCCATCGTGAAGGTCCGATACTTCCCTCAACAGTGTGATCCTAGAGTGCATACATTTACTATGAATTATCATCAGAGGGCCTAGTACGAGTTGTGTTTCTCACCTCACTTTGCGAAAAGTATCGGGTGAAAGAAGTAAAATCATGCGAGTGAGTGATCGAGTGAAAGAGAGAAGACGATAGTTAACTATTCGCAAAGTGAAGTGAGTACAAAAAACCAGGGACCGGAATACCGATATTTTTTTAGTATCGATATCCAAATATCTATATCGGAACTGATATTTTGGTATCGATTTATCGATACTGATATCAGTATTTTATTTCAGTACACGAATATCGATACTTTTTAGAAAATTATCAGTATTGATATTGATACTGAAATACCGATATAATACCGATAAAATGCCTTTTGCGCTTTAAAATTTTTTTATTTCCTTTAGTTTTTTTTAGTTTTCGCACTTCGGATCAGGACTTGGAAACCGGTAATAATTTTTTGAACCGGTTCGACGAAATTATAGGTTAGTAGGTACTTACATTTAAATCTTTTTTGCACATAAGGCACTTTTATTTTAAAGATCTTTTATTTATGTCAAAATGTCTGTAAACATTGTTATGTTTTTGCCGTCCCATAATTATAAAAATGTTGAAAAATAACGAACGAAAGTAGACGCGTGAATAATCAAACAACAAATGAATTAATTAGTTGCATGCTAGCTGCTCGAGCGCTGTTGCCGTACCGTACCTCTCCGCAACCCGCCCGCCCCGCAGCGCGCAAACATGCAACGTCGCTTCGCAGCCTAGCATATCAGTACTGGCTATCGATAAAATTATCGATACAAAATACCGGTACTTTATATTACCGATACAAATATCGGTGTTTATCTCAGTTATCGATACCGTTATCGATATTTTCGTTAAAATATCGATATTCAGAATATATCGGTATCCGGTCCCTGCAAAAAACCAACTCATACTAGGCCCTCTGACGGCGTGTTAACACGTGTTATACGCGTGGCGTCAGACAAATGTGCCTTTACACAGATAATACACCACTGAAGTGACTAATTTTAGGCCCGTATTTATAATCCGCTCTATACTATATCTATGGCTCTCAACGTCTCATCTTGAGATCATACTAGAGATGGTTTACTAAGGCCGGGTACATAGCGCGTGTTTTGTGTTTTGCCCTACACAATCAACAAAACATTGTTTCGCGAATCAAAAACGTCATACGTTTTTTTTGTTGAATGTTGAGATGTTTTTGTTCATTGATGATTGAGATGGATGGACAGTGCACTGACGTCATAAACCAAAGCCAGAGTCAAAGCGATAGAGTTAGGCGTTAAAAATAAACGGCGCGGCCTGCGGGTCTACCGCAGGCCGCACCGGTTATTTTTAAAAGCCAATTTTGACTCAACGCCATCTAGTTAGGCAAATTTTTATTTTTTTTATTTCAATGGGGTTGGTAAACTTTTTCGAAGAAAATTGTTTTATATTTTTTTTTGATAGCACAAGTTTAAAGAATAAAGAAAATAATATTATGAATTTTTTATTTTACCTTGTTAACTAAATATATTTTTTTATATTATTATCGCGATAAAATATCAAACATACGACTGAACACGAAGTTCCTTTGCATTTACTGATTTAAAAAACTGATTGACAGATTTGACAGACAGTGACAAAGAGTAATCATACCTTTGTTTTTTTGTTTTGAGCAACAACATAGAAAGTCTTTGGAGCAAAGGCATAATCTACGCATACAGCCGTAATAGTGATTTATTGTACTATGCTGTAAATTAAAAATTTAAATTTTTATTTAAATTAAAATGAAGTGAAGTGAAAGTGAAAGTGAAATAAGCTTTATTCAAATAAACTTAATTGTTAAGTACTTTTGAATCGTCTATATTTTCCTACCACCCGTTCCAGACTTTTTTAGCTGACAAGAAGAACGGGCGCAAGAAACTTACCAGCTGTAACAGCCATAAGTAACGATATTTACAAACTTGAATATATCGTTACCAGGGTAACATAACATAATTACAACAGGGTGACAGAATTATTGGCAACAACATGGACTTATTATATTACTTCAATAAAGTACTTATATTAGCAAGTTATGTGTTACATCATTTCCACGCATTTTGATCTTTAAGATAATCGTCAACTTTATAATAACCTTTACCCATGAGCGTTTTTTTAACATGGTTTTTAAATTCATGCAAAGGAAGATCAATCACTTGTTGTGGAAGTAATTTATTTTTAATAAAGGCTACGCCTTTCCCCATAAATGAACCTCTCGTTTTTGCAAGCCTAAATCTTGGAACGGCAAGTTTATCTTTATTTCTTGTATTAAACTGGTGAATGTTGCTGTTCTTATCAAATGAATCATAGTGTTTCCTTACATAAACTAAATTTTCATAAATATATTGGCCTGCCAAAGTTAAAATATTTATTTCTTTGAACAATTCTCTCAAGGTATCTCTCCGCCATAGATTGTATATGGCGCGAACAGCTCTTTTTTGGAGTACAAAAATATTTTCAATACTGGCTGCTGAGCCCCACAATAGCAGTCCATAAGACATTACACTATGAAAATAACTAAAGTATACTAACCTTGCCGTTTCAATATCAGTTAAAAGCCTTATTTTCTTAACAGCGAATGCCGCAGAACTAAGTCTACTTGACAAGGCTTCAATATGTGGATCCCATTGCAATCGAGAATCTAGTGTAATACCTAAAAATTTTGTACTCTCAGTAAAGTCTACTTCATCGTCATTCAAATTAATATTTAATTTTGTCTGCTCAACATTAGGTAATGAAAATTTTACACATTGAGTTTTTTTGGGGTTAAGTGCTAAATTATTACTATTAAACCAGTGTGAAACTTTAGAGAGGGCACTATTTACTTCGTCCGAACAGTTATTACCTCGATTAACTTTGAAAACTAAAGAAGTAAGCATTATATAATTCCGCAATTTGTTATTCCTGACTCCAAAGCCAAAAGCTACCAGAAAATATATAATTCACAACAGTTTTGGAAAAGTCTACCAACCCCATTTGAAACGTCATACGTTTTTTTTGTTGAATGTTGAGATGTTTTTGTTCATTGATGATTGAGATGGATGGACAGTGCACTGACGTCATAAACCAAAGCCAGAGTCAAAGCGATAGAGTTAGGCGTTAAAAATAAACGGCGCGGCCTGCGGGTCTACCGCAGGCCGCACCGGTTATTTTTAAAAGCCAATTTTGACTCAACGCCATCTAGTTAGGCAAATTTTTATTTTTTTTATTTCAATGGGGTTGGTAAACTTTTTCGAAGAAAATTGTTTTATATTTTTTTTTGATAGCACAAGTTTAAAGAATAAAGAAAATAATATTATGAATTTTTTATTTTACCTTGTTAACTAAATATATTTTTTTATATTATTATCGCGATAAAATATCAAACATACGACTGAACACGAAGTTCCTTTGCATTTACTGATTTAAAAAACTGATTGACAGATTTGACAGACAGTGACAAAGAGTAATCATACCTTTGTTTTTTTGTTTTGAGCAACAACATAGAAAGTCTTTGGAGCAAAGGCATAATCTACGCATACAGCCGTAATAGTGATTTATTGTACTATGCTGTAAATTAAAAATTTAAATTTTTATTTAAATTAAAATGAAGTGAAGTGAAAGTGAAAGTGAAATAAGCTTTATTCAAATAAACTTAATTGTTAAGTACTTTTGAATCGTCTATATTTTCCTACCACCCGTTCCTGACTTTTTTAGCTGACAAGAAGAACGGGCGCAAGAAACTTACCAGCTGTAACAGCCATAAGTAACGATATTTACAAACTTGAATATATCGTTACCAGGGTAACATAACATAATTACAACAGGGTGACAGAATTATTGGCAACAACATGGACTTATTATATTACTTCAATAAAGTACTTATATTAGCAAGTTATGTGTTACATCATTTCCACGCATTTTGATCTTTAAGATAATCGTCAACTTTATAATAACCTTTACCCATGAGCGTTTTTTTAACATGGTTTTTAAATTCATGCAAAGGAAGATCAATCACTTGTTGTGGAAGTAATTTATTTTTAATAAAGGCTACGCCTTTCCCCATAAATGAACCTCTCGTTTTTGCAAGCCTAAATCTTGGAACGGCAAGTTTATCTTTATTTCTTGTATTAAACTGGTGAATGTTGCTGTTCTTATCAAATGAATCATAGTGTTTCCTTACATAAACTAAATTTTCATAAATATATTGGCCTGCCAAAGTTAAAATATTTATTTCTTTGAACAATTCTCTCAAGGTATCTCTCCGCCATAGATTGTATATGGCGCGAACAGCTCTTTTTTGGAGTACAAAAATATTTTCAATACTGGCTGCTGAGCCCCACAATAGCAGTCCATAAGACATTACACTATGAAAATAACTAAAGTATACTAACCTTGCCGTTTCAATATCAGTTAAAAGCCTTATTTTCTTAACAGCGAATGCCGCAGAACTAAGTCTACTTGACAAGGCTTCAATATGTGGATCCCATTGCAATCGAGAATCTAGTGTAATACCTAAAAATTTTGTACTCTCAGTAAAGTCTACTTCATCGTCATTCAAATTAATATTTAATTTTGTCTGCTCAACATTAGGTAATGAAAATTTTACACATTGAGTTTTTTTGGGGTTAAGTGCTAAATTATTACTATTAAACCAGTGTGAAACTTTAGAGAGGGCACTATTTACTTCGTCCGAACAGTTATTACCTCGATTTACTTTGAAAACTAAAGAAGTAAGCATTATATAATTCCGCAATTTGTTATTCCTGACTCCAAAGCCAAAAGCTACCAGAAAATATATAATTCACAACAGTTTTGGAAAAGTCTACCAACCCCATTTGAAACGAAGGAACCTTAGGCGAAAAGTGAGCACTGAGCTGCTAACTTGACGTTTCTGGCGATGGCGATTCCAGAGAAACGTCAAGTTAGCAGCCCACTTTGAGACCGAAATATCTCGGCTTGTATTGAAGCAATGTTATTGAAATTTTGCGTATACGATTCACTATTTTCTAACAATTTTTTGGCATATAGGTAAATCACATTGATACGAACTGTATTTCTTAAGGCGTCTGCCAGCTTGACGTCAAGTTAGCAGCCTCACCAAGATACCCAAATATCTTTTGAACCATTAGTATCACTATTTATATGCTATAGTTCACTATTTATTAACAGTTTTTTGACCTAGTCAAAACCTTCTAATTCCATGGTGAGGCTGCCAACTATACGCTAATTGTTAGACTACTATTAAGGCAAGGCAAGGCATATTATAAACTCTAACGCGAAAAGAAACGACACTTGAGTATGTATGCTCGTAAAATCGCTCGCGGCTATGTGTGCGTGTCTGGAGGCGCGCGGGGGGTGCGCGCGGCGCACGGGGAGTGCTACAGCCAGTCGCCGACTAGCCCGGCCAAGGGTTCTATCTACATTTCTTTACCGTGGTTCTACTGTCGCTCGCCGCTCGCTTGTCCCACTGCAATCCGCATTGTACCGCGTTTCGCACGGACTGACTACGCGACGCAACATAAGATAATCATGCCCAGCGGCGGGCGTTATTCTTGTGTTTATGGCTGTACAACCAAAAAAGTTTAAAATATACGAAATATGCCTTTACTCTTCCTTTTACCTGACTTTAATTAAACTCGTAAGCTTGCAAGTAGGTAAAATTGACAATAAATAAAAAAATATATTATAAATCAAACCTTTCTTTCATAAACATGTTAAAGATTAAAAAACTGATTATAAATAACAGAAAATATAATAGGTATAAGAGTTGCAATTTATGATGTACCCAATATAATTTAAAGATTACAAAAACTTATAAGAAATCAAACCTATCTTTCATTAACATGTCCTTGCACAAGTTTATATTTCCTAACATACTTACTAATTTTCTTTACCACAAGTCTAAATTCCATTTCGGTATCAACCCTAGCGCTTACACGCTCTGGCTCAAGGTCGCTGGCGCTCGAACTCTCAGAGTGTGTCACGGCTGTGATTAAGGTAAACTATTGTAGTTTTACCATTCCTTTAACAGTGTTTTCGGGTCTGTAGTCTCAAGCGTCCCCGCCGTAGAGTGCTCCTTGGGACTACAGTCGAAAATGACATTACTACTTTAATGTTATTAATTAAAATCGATTTTAGCGCAAATCCGACCAAATTAAGTGATAGTCTCAATATATTACACATAATAGGGTTTTTGTACCTACTACATTTATTTGGATTCGCGATAATATCGATATTATCGCTATGCGGACCGTGCCCTATTTCTATGTAGTCTAGTCTACTCACCAAATTTTCATTATTCAATTCAAACATTGCATGCAAAGCATAGTAATTGAATAACAAAATTATTGTAATCTGTGTTCGATTGTGTCAATTTGTGTCACCTCACTATTTGTTACTCGGCATATTTTTGACAGCGTGACATTTAGTTTTGAGAAGTACTAACCCAGGAAATCAAGAAAAATTGATAATTTATAAATAAAAGAAATACAATCATGGCCCCTGTGGAACAAGATGTAGAAATGAAAAATGTGGAAAGTCCAGCTGCTGCTAGTGACGTCGAAATGGGTGAAGTGAAGAAAGATGCCGATGTGTTAAGCGTCCAGGATTTGAGGGAACATGTAAGGCAAATTGACAAAGCAGTGAGTTCCAAAGAGCCAAGATTTGCCATGCGAGTGCTTAGATCTATCCCTAGTACCAGACGAAAGTTAAACGGTAACGTGTTACGTGCTATTATCAACCAACTATACCCGTCAAGTTCTGACAAAGAAAATTTGCTTGGTTTTGTCGAAAGTCCCCTGCCTAGTGCAGTAGAAATAGAAGCTCCACGCTCTAGAAGCGCCCCTAAGACACCCGCACCGGAAGTCGATGCGTATATTCATCTATTGGTTCTGCTGCGCCTGTTGGATACAAACAAGTTGGATGAAGCCACTGAATGCTCTCAGCAACTGATGAATAAAGTCACTGCCCAGAACCGAAGAACCCTGGACCTGATAGCTGCAAAGTGTTATTTCTATCATTCAAGAGTCTTTGAGTTGACTAATAAGCTGGATCTTATTAGAGGACTGTTGCATGCTCGTCTTCGCACTTCCACTCTTCGCAATGACTATGAAGGCCAAGCAGTGCTTATAAACTGTCTTCTGAGAAATTATTTACATTATTCATTATATGATCAAGCTGATAAGTTGGTAAGCAAGTCTGTTTTCCCTGAAAATGCAAGCAACAATGAATGGGCAAGATTTCTGTATTACTTAGGCAGAATAAAGGCTGCACGACTGGAGTACAGTGATGCTCACAAGCACTTGGTACAAGCTCTGAGAAAAGCACCGCAAACTGCTGCTGTTGGGTTCCGTCAAACAGTACAAAAGCTAGCTATTGTTGTGGAGCTTCTTCTGGGAGATATCCCAGAGCGTGCTATTTTTAGACAGGCACCTCTGAGAAAGGCCCTGGCACCATACTTCCAGTTGACCCAAGCTGTGCGCTTGGGGAACCTGCAGAGATTCGGAGAAGTATTAGAAAATTACGGACCACAATTCCGCAGCGATCACACTTACACTTTAATCCTGCGTTTGAGGCAGAATGTCATCAAAACTGCGATTCGTTCTATTGGCTTGTCTTATTCTCGTATATCCCCTAAAGATATTGCAAGGAAGCTTGGCTTAGATTCTGCTGAAGATGCAGAATTTATTGTTGCTAAGGCTATTCGTGATGGAGTTATTGAGGCTACACTTGACCCTGAAAAGGGTTACATGAGCAACAAAGAGAGCTCAGACATCTATTGTACAAGGGAGCCTCAACTGGCGTTCCATCAACGTATCTCATTTTGTCTGGACCTGCACAACCAAAGTGTTAAGGCCATGAGGTATCCACCCAAGTCTTATGGTAAGGAGCTTGAAAGTGCTGAAGAGCGACGTGAAAGAGAACAACAGGATTTGGAACTGGCCAAAGAAATGGCTGAAGAGGATGATGACGGGTTCCCTTGAATATATTCTTTACTGATAGCAATTATTAGAGTTTCAAAAATTTTTGTATAATGCTTAATGGAACCCTAATGCTTAATTTTAATTATATGTCATTCTAATAGCATTGTATTTTTTATCTTACCCTATTATATTACAGTGATAGTCATTCATTAACGTAATGTAAATATAGTAGAATCCTAGGAACAGAAACGGCAACACTTTATCAGATTCAGAAAGTTGCTACTGTCATTAAAGAGTTCAGCCCTAACTGAAGCCGATTGTTTTATAATATTTGGTGGGTTAATTAAATGGTCAAAATGTCGAACTTTTAGTCTTTACATTTTTGCTAGGTTAAAACCTTCAAAAACCTATTACTAAGAGTCGCTGTCCGTCTGTCTGTCACCAGGCTGATCTCATCAACAGTGATAGCTAGATAGTTGAAATTTTCAGATGTAAGTATTTCTGTTGCCGCTATAACAACAAATACTAAAAACAATAAAATAAATATTTAAGTAGAGCTCCCTGGGACACATAATTTATCAACAAAAATAATTTAGTTATTAGTTTAGTTATACTATCGGTCAAGAGATGGCGGCGCTGACCTAAAACTGCAGTACCTATTCTAGATCGCAGAAAAATAAATTAGTTACACTCATAAAGTTAATATACCTAACGGAATAGAGGCACAAACATAAGCTGTCAAACGAAACCGAAATCGATTTACATTTGTTTGTGTATTTTTTATATGTTGACGTCTCAGTGATGTAATCTTGTCACAATAGACATTAATATCGATATCGATAGTATTATTGAACAACAATAGATTTGGAAAAATAGATGGGATGGAATTTTGCATAGGTGTTGGTACTAAAATTACGATACTGGAATGAAGTATGACTATTAAAAAAAGATCAGAAGATATTTAAAATAATTTTCAATACAGTTGCTCGAAAATGTGAGCTTACGATGACAGTCGAGCGTGCGGAAAGTTGATTTTACCGCACGCCGTGCGTTTTTGTTTACGGATTAGTACAGCGTGCGGAAAGTTGATTTTACCGCACGCCGGCGTCGTGTGTTTTTGTTTACGATCGTTTTTTTTAATTTCTACTAGCTTCCGCCCGCGACTTCATCCGCGTGGACAGTAGAAAAATATTACAACCAGTTTAAAATGACCCCTTTAGTGTATGAAAGCTAGTACTACGGAGAGTCCAAGCTGTTTCCCTGGTTTCACCTACCTGAATTTGATGAAACATAGCTTAGATTTTAAGTTGGACCTCAATCTACTAAATTGTGAAAAGTCCATCGAAATTCGTTAAGCTGTTTTTGAGTAATTCGCGCACAAATATTTAGAATTTACAGTTTTATTATATTTGTATAGATTACAATTTCAGTTGTACCTATATAATGTTTTCTCGCAAATGTATTGAAAAACGTAGTATGGCACACGGTTGTTAAGGTTTTTTAAAACTTGTGACGATTATAAACCCTAAAAACCTCCTTACCAACCTTGTACCATAAACTACTATTATTTAACAAAAAAAATATCAAAGATATTTAAAATCAATATCCACTACATATTATAAAACAAAGTAGCTTCCCGCTGTCTGTCCCTATGTATGGTTAGATCTTTATAACTACGCAACGGATTTTGATGCGTTTTTTTTAATAGATAGTGATGCAAGAGAAAGGTATATCCTATCCTACTAATATTATAAAATGTGAAAGTTTGTGAGTTTGAATGTTTGTTCCTCAATCACGCAAAAAACTACTGAACGGATATGGTTGAAATTTAGCACACAGAAAGAAGATAGCCTAAAATGTTTATCCCGATAATCCCACGGGAACAGGAACCACGCGGGTGAAACCGCGGGCGGCCGTTAGTGTATAACACATTGTGTCAAATTCCACACTACACCGAAGTGACGCGAGGGCGGGTCGCTATTTATATCGGGTCATTTTGAACTTACCATCCAAATTTTAAGGATGTGTTCAGTCCATGAAACTAAACAACTTTCTCTAAGAAATATGTGTCGAATTTCGCCACAAAATTTTGGTCATCCCATACTAAATAATTGATCACGTGATCTCTTTAATTTGTATGGATAGTCGATTTTTTTTATATATTTGGCCATGTGTTCTTTAGAGAAAGTTGTTCAGTTTTATGGACTGAACGAATCTTCAAAATTTGGATGGTGAATACAAAATGACCCTGTACATAAAATTCAAAGTCCTGACTTACTGACTGATATATCAATGTACAGCCCAAACTGCTGAACCTAGAGACAAAGTTTTGCACATAGCTACCTTATACAGTGTAAGCAGGTAAAATAGGGGATGAAAGTTTGTATGAAAGTCCGCCAGTTTCAAAATTAGGATCTTAAAATTTCGAATTTAGGCTGAATTATTCAACATCCGCCTAGCCCCTCGTATCTTGAAATCTTTTTCCTCAAAATGTTTACTGCACAGACTTGAATTTTTCTTTGGAGTTCAGTTTGAACGACCAATTAATGAAAGCCATGAATTTTTTGTTTTTAAGTTGGTAGGAAATCTTAAAGTTACTTACTTATGATGGTATTCTAATAGTCAGAAACTGATACCTATGGATCGACTTAAGTATCTTAAATGGGATTACATTCCCAGCTGATTAATATCTAAACATCATATAGGTAGGTACTTTTACAACAGTGAAACATATTCGTTTACCGCGTGATATGAACAGTCGACAAAAAATATCGATAACTTAATGCAGCCCTAGTGTAAAATGAAAATTATTTCTTTACACAAAATATTCGTAAATTTTGCATTATGTCTAGTCGATCTTTGCTTTCTACAAAAATAAATGTTAACAGAAGAGAATAATCACGCTCAGTGCTAAAAATTCGAAGCGCATTGGCAAAAATAAACCCAAAGTTAGGCGGCGTCGATTTGGAATAATTTACCTGTGAAATGAACATTTTCCAGGGTTATTTCGCGCAAAAATGCCCACGATTTCACGAAAAATCAGAAATATTCGCAAAACTCAAATTTTCAGCGTGCCGATAAATGCAGACAAACTGTCAATCAGTTGCGAAAAAGAGTTCTATCACGTCGCATCATGCATCTCTTTTTGTCACACCGTGTTGTCAATTAGTGACATCTTGCTTGCTCAGCCCTTTGTTCCTCTATTCCGCTAGGTATATTAACTTTATGGTTACACTATCGGTCAATAGCTGATGGCGCTGACCTAAAACTGCAATAATAATAATATGGATTATTATTCTACTGCAGTGTATTATGGACTGTACTGGACTACTCAGTGTAAACTATGATGGACCATCATAGCATTGATGGTTAGTGCGCAAGTTCGACTCGCTCTTGACCGATTTTATCGGAATTTATATTGGGGATAATGATCACCAAAAATGCTTTAGGCATATTAGGTACAAAATAAAGTACAGTGATGCCAAATTAAGTAACAAGACTTTGGCAACGTGGCAGGGCGCAGGGGCAGGGACAGGGACGGCGAAGCAAAATGGAGGGTATATGATTTTGACCTGTATACGTACCTATGTATATGGGGTTGCATGGTTTCAATATTGAGTTCCTATGACATGGCCTTTCGGCTCCATCATCAGACCCTGGGCCTCGTCTCCCGTCAGAGTACCTACCTACTTGTCAAAACGATTCTAACGAGCCCAAACACGATGGGGTTGTATGGTCTCATCATAGAGTTCCTGTGGCCTTCTTCCGGCTCCATCATCAGATCAGATCAATGACATCTTATTATTGCATTGCCTTCTAGTTCTGACTGATGTTCAAAGTTTCAAGTCTCTAGCTCATCAGGAAGCCGGTATAAAATCGTTTGCAAAATTTGTGGACAAACAAACAAACGAGAAAAAGCACCCTAATAAAAACGTGTTAGGATTAAGTTTAAATTTTAATGATCAACATAATTTTTATATGACTTGACCATACTAACCTAACGTAACAACCAGAATTAGTAAAAAAAAACATATACCTAGGGTAGTAATAGTGTTAAAAGATGCAGAAGCAGAGGAGAAGTGCATTCATTGGAATTTTGAAAATTGGTTAATAATATTTCGGCCGCGTCGAGGCAGTCAGCAGGTGCTTTTCGTAAAAATAAATAGATAGGTAGGGTGGATTGGATATGCCTAACTCCAGCCCCCCCCCCCCCCCTAATTCCAGCCCCCAATACGTTTTTGCTTTGCTTTTATTAAAAAGCAATAAAAATCGGAAACTGTTTAATGGAACCACATCCCTAGTTAATCCTCGACGTTGGAAATCAGTATTACCCCGTCACGTCACCTACAATTCACACAACGAGCAATAATGTTCACCGAGACCGAGTAGAGGTGACTATTTTTGAAAAACAGCCTAAAACATCTATCGATGCGAACTTTGGGAAGTGTGTTTATGAAGGCAAGATGCTATTTTTTATAGTTTTAAGCTTTGATACTAGTAATAGATTAGTTAGATAACATTTTAAGATTACAAATTTGCAGTTAAATTTACTAATTTCGAAAAAATTTGGGGGGCTGGAGTTTGACTATGTGATTTTCCAAAAGTTTCTATTATCAGCCGGGGGCTGATGTTGGGTATTTAACTTTCGTTTAAGTTTATTACTACCTAACTTAGGGTAGGTACCTACCTACCCTAAGTTTTTTTGCTTCGCCGTAGGTAGTCGGGTAAAAAATGATTACTAAATCACCGAGTCAGGATTTGGTAATCATTTACAATTTTTGGGAAACATTTACTTTAATAGGCGTAGTTTTACGTTAACGTAAATTTACGTGATCTTAAATATTTGTAGGACATTTTAAATTAAAATGTGCAAATTTTGGTGATCATTTACTATTTTTGGGTAAACATTGATTATTTTGGTAGGTTTGGTAGGCATTCTTATGGTAAGGGCACACAAAACATAAAAAATTGGCATACCTAGGTATATTTTATTTAAAAAAAACCGGCCAAGTGCGTGTCGGGCCACGCGCCGTAGGGTTCCGTAGTTACCTTATATAGGTACCATACCATATTTAAACCACTATCATTTTTCGTCTGTAAAAATAACTTTGTTTTTCACAGTGTTGGTATGAATGACAAAGTTATATTTCCGGTTTTGGAAAATATGATATATCTCGAAAACTAATTACTATATCTCATTCAAACCAATTTTCAGTGAAAGTTTTTATTAAGAGCATATATTTTTTTAGATTTTTCACTCACCTATTTCAAAAGTTAGAGGGGGACACACATTTTACCACTTTGGCAGTGTTTATCTTTCAAACGGTTGACTTTGAAAAAAAATTGTCTTAGGAACCTCAATGTCATTTTCAGAGACCTATCTATAGACCCGCACGTATTGGTATGAAGAAATTTTTTTTTTCAGATTCAGTTCCATGTATGGGTAGCCCCCCTTAATCTTTATTTTTTTTATTTTTGTGTTAAAATCGTTAAGCGGTTAGAATACATCTACCTACTAAGTTTCAACTGTGTAATCCTAATACTTTCGGAATAAAATGG
Organism: Agriphila straminella; assembly: GCA_950108535.1. Classification (NCBI taxonomy): domain Eukaryota; kingdom Metazoa; phylum Arthropoda; class Insecta; order Lepidoptera; family Crambidae; genus Agriphila; species Agriphila straminella. The sequence continues at coordinate 12,271,795 of OX467308.1, forward strand.
CTGTGACATACGGACGGACGGACAGAAATACAGACATAACGAATCTATAAGGGTTCCGTTTTTTGCCATTTTGGCTACGGAACTCTAAAAAGCGACTGTTAACCTAATCGAGATGACAAAAGTACCATGTTGGGAGCTTCAATCAGTTAATAGTTACCTAGGTACTTATATTTGCCCACTCAGTATTTTTGTCACTCATTTAGAATTTTCACTGTTACCTAATTGAAATTATTTATCTCGGCCACAATAAGTTTTGCCTGAAAATCCGTAAAAACTCGTGCTATGATTATCTAAATACCCTCATGATTATTTTTAGGATTCGCAGATCTCTGTGAAATTTTTATGGGACCACATCACCCTGACTTATGTTCTTTCAGATAATAAATAATTATATACGACATTCATGAACCACGAGTAACGACAGAAGAATGTAGATTGTTTTTTTAATTAAAAAAAATGCTGTATGCGATCCCACACTTACCTGCAGATACTTTGGCCAAAATCACAGCAGATAAAAGCGGTTAATAACTGGCGAAGTTATGGTGTCCGTGATAGGGAGAACATTTACTACGGAAACAACTCTGAAATAGCGAAAAAAATCTGCTGTTTCATACATTTTGATATTTTTATCTTTATTAATATTTCTATGAAACAGCTGTTTTTTTCGCGATTTTTTTTCTGTGGTTGAGACCTTTGTGAAAAATATTTTCATAGGTAGCCTATAGGGTGGAGTGTTCAACGTTGAAACAGTCGGACACAATGAAACAGCGCCATATTTTCCAAAATGACTTTGCCAGGTAGTTGGATTTTTTGATAATTTTTTTTTTTTCAGTTTTTTTTTATTTCTCAGTTAAATACTACAGTGAATTTCGTTTTTGTCCGTATAATGTTGTTTCGTACATGTATCATAGATTCACGTGGACTAGATTTAACTAATAAATTGTTTAATTTTGGTAGGTTATTTTTGATGTTATTGTAATGACAACACAATGAAACAGTGTTTCCACTACTACTACCTAATATTTGAGATTTTTAGACTTATTAATCTTTAAGTGTGTATAATTTTACTTAATACATTAATGCCTATTATGAGTAACTGTTGATTTTAAGTCGTTATTGCCTATAAAAGGTACCTTACTACGATTTAAAAAAAATTGAGACTCGTTAAATCTTTAAGTCTGAATACCTGTGTAATACTGTGAAAAAACCTTTATTGATTGATTCAACAGATTTTATCATTTACTTGTTCCACTAAATATAAAAAAGTCAAAATTAATAACAGTGTTTATTTGTTGGACACAGGATGTTTCATTGTGTACACCTAGGTGGACATAATGAAACAATTCCCATTTTCTTTTAAAAGTCTTCTTATTGGTTATGTATCTTTTATTAATGAAACTATAAATGCCATATTATACCTAATTGAGTAGACTCCGTTCCTGTAAAAAACGGAATTCATATCTAGATAAATGAGAGAAATATGAGACTCAGAAATTTAATGGTATTTCATTGTTGCACACTGCACCCTATTCTTTTATTTTTTTCAGTGATTTTATTTATCTTACTCTATGCTTTAGTGCGTCACTATAGCAACCGTTGCATGGTTACTAAGTCAAAGTTGTTTAATATTAATAATCAAAGGGTTTATTTTAACAATTGATTACTAACACAAAAACATTTCATTCGTATCTTTTTAATAAATCCCAACAAAATGGCTGAGTTCAGCCCAGCAAATATGGAAAAGTTGGCGGAGTTACTTAAGGCTCCTGAACCGGAAGTACTCCAAGGCGAAGATTTGAATGTGTCCAGTAAGTGAGATAAATAATGATTTATTTGCACATAGGTACCATGACCCATGACATGATACATGTACGATGAAGTCTTCATCTCGAAGGGCAGAAATATTAGTTAGGTCTTAATTTCCGCTTTGATTATTTGAGTATAGGCTTTACTTACATGCCGTGCGTGACGACCAATTATGTTCTGAGGTGCCGACTCTTATTTTTAATGGAGATAGGGTAGTTTTCTAATTGGTTGTACACTGGTTTTCAAGGGGTTTTACCATCTCTGAGATCCCAGGTTCGATCCCCGGCTTGGATAGATAAAAAAACGAACTTTTCTGTATTGTCTCAAGTCTCTCTGGGTTTTTGGAATAGGTGTACCTAACCACCTTTGCAGATTAGCGACGTGAGGTGATTTTGGCGATTTTTCAATTTTTCAATTTTACTCAAAAATTTTTCTATAACACATTAGACAGAAAATTTAAAAAAATCAAAAGTACCTAACTTTTGTTGTATGATTAGATTACGAAATCACATCGACCAGAGGTAAACTACCAGCTGTAGATAATGCAAAGAAGACTCCAAGGAATATCGAAGAGTTTGAGGAGCAGCAAGATAAAGAGGCAGAGGAACTGAGCCTTGTCGGTGGAGGGTTGGGAGAGCGTAAAACTCCAGAGTACACTATGAATTACCAACAATCTGTGTCGGCAGAAGACGTGTTTTTGCAGGTTTGCTACTTTCTTTATAGTTTTTGGCTTTGGCATCTCAAAGGTTATCTGACACCCACTCTCAGGCTCAGCCGCTCCAGGTTATACAGAATAAGTGTTTTTATGGCGAGCTGAATATTTACTATGGGGCCAACTCTGCAACTCAACAAAAAAAACCAGCTGTTTCATGCATTCTGGTCGAGTAGGTATTGACAACTTGTATGAAACAACTGATTTTTTTGTTGAGTTGCAGAGTTGGCCCCATAGTAAAAGTTGTTCATATTCACTTCTCAAGCTTACGCGCTCACTAGACATGAAATAAAACACTTTTAACGGATTTCTGAACGGAATTTCTGAACGTTCTAAAAAATTCATCGCTTGCGGGTAGGCTCACAAGTAGCTTCAGTCCCCCGTGACCACGGCAGCTGCAAAGGTGCCGAAACGTCGGGTAAATCAAAAATCAAACCAAATACCAACTAATTACCAAAGTACTTTCAATAAAACCGCGCTAGTATCCGTTAAAAGTGTTTTATTTCTTGTTCATATTCATGAGCACAATCACCAACTAAGAGGTTTTGCGTTTATTCATTAACACGTTGTACAATATACCTATTCTGTGCTTTCGCTAGAAACAAACCTTTCAAAGTAAGTATTTAGGTAAGCATTAGGAACCTATTTATTTTCAGATCGGCCCAAAAACTCCTTCGACGGCGAGTTGCGAGAACCTTATCGTTAGAGTTAAAATGCCAGGTGACAAAAAGGAGAATGTCGACTTATCAGTAGACCCAACAAGCGTGACGATAGACTCTTCGCGGTACCATCTCAAGCTGCCTCTACCGCACGGAATCAACCCTGACACGTCGAAGGCAGCCTGGGACTCGGCTGAAGAAACTCTGGTCTTGACACTAAAACTCGATAGGGAGTTTGATTTTATCAATTTCTGAAGTCGCTTTCAAATATAAGTATAATTATAAATAACTTGAGTCCGTTTTATTTACCTGGGTAGCCTACTTCAGTACATTAACCTATCATGTAAGTCCATGAAGGTCAAAACATGAAATCAAAAGATCTTAGTGATTGTAAGCGTTATTATCCCGGATAAAATTAATTGTTAGGTTTATAAAGCTCCCTACGTTGGACTAAGTATCAAATCTTCTTCTTACTTATGATGCAGTCACAGTCAATTCCGCATAGGTACTTGGTCTATCAATAGTCTAAATAATTTAGGTAGGTATTTATTAGGTAAAACAGACACAAAAAAGTAGAAACTAAGTAATATAGAAACCTTATCTTGAATTTATTAAAAATAATGTGATTTCTAAATAGCAAACAATAAAGGCCTCCTTTCCCCTTATCTTTTGAATTCAATATTTTATCAGTTTTTACCCACATTGAGAAGTTTTCGACATTCTTTTCAGGCTCTCAATTTCAGAGTTTTATCAATTGTAGGTAGGTACATTTTACATGAGATCACCAACATTACCATAAGTTAATTAGCGGTATTTGCCAAACGCATCTTTAAATGGAATTATGTGTTTTATATTGACTGTAATCACAACCAAGGTACTATCGCCAAGGCTTGTTCTAAAATAATAATATCGTATCAATGCCAATGTTGATAAATCTTAATGTTTACGGCGACAGAAATCATGGTGATTGCCAAGATCAAGGTTAAAGACATTTCCTAGAGACCTAAAGTCTAAGCACTATACATAGGCAGATTAAGAAATAATGTGATAATACATAGGAAGAATAATATAAATAATATAAAATTCTCATTGTTGGCATACCCGAAAGAGCCCTAACGGCTGAAGGTAGATACCATTTTTAGAGGGTACCAGGGTAGATGAGCACTAAGAAAGGGTTTTGGAAAATTCCCGTTATACAGGGTGCTACAGGGTGGTCCAATTTGTAAGAGAATTTGTATAGGAAAATTGAAATGCGTGATAGAGCCCTAACGGTGTAGCGGTGTAGTAGATCATGGTGTTTTGAAAAAATCCCGTTATGCAGGCTGTCCCGATTTTTGGAGGGTAGATACCTTTCGTGGCATAGAAGAGCACTAAGAAAGGGTTCCGGAAAATTCCCGTTAGGTATTATACAGGATGCTCTACGGTGTTCCAGATTAAGTACCTATATGATTTCTTATATGGGAAAATTTAAATGTATGGGCAAGGTAAATAATCTTTAAATACTAACGTATGCAGGTATAAAAACTATTCTGCAACTAATTGTGAACAATCAATGTTGGTTGGCAAAAAAATGGACTATTAATCACTTTAGTATAAAAAATAAAGATTACCACTTAGATACATAGGTAACTTGATGTAAGTACCTACCTATTGTGATAATCTGAAGATTGTCGAGAAATAAAAACAAAACACGATATCTGCTTCGTCGGTCGTGACAAGATCATCAACACTCTTGCTAACAATAATTGTCTTGTTACGTCTGTAGTTAAATAATTGTACAATAGATTATTTGTTTAGTTAGGCAGGTAGGTCTGGAGTCTGGTCTGGACATACAGACAGACTGACAGACAGACGATAAGATAAATGTATAGTCCTAGTAGGCTACGCATTTTACGAAATACTTATGTACATAATTCAACAATTATTTTCACAGCGTGAAAAATAGGCGTGTCCGATTCTTAAAAGAACGTAACACCCAGGTACCATATTAAGAAATATTAAATCTAGGTTTATGTTTAGTGTGTATGTACATAATTCTAAAGCTGAAAGTGTGCTATTGTTAAGTTCCGCAGAGGTGGTGATAGATAAAATAACGCATCATACGCAAAACATAGTGAGTCTGAGTACTTACCCATAATAAATGAAAATACAATATTAGCGTCTTCATTCTATCTAAATATTAAAATTAGTTAAAATATCACCCATCCCATTTTCAAAACCTTTTCACAAAATCTTGATAAACACAAAGAAATCATACTTGAACGAACAAAAGTATCTACTCAATAGAAATTTTATTTCGTTCTTCGGCGGACGATAGCGCTGTATAAATTTCCCATACAAAATTACTATACTTATCGAATTTATTACGCATGTTTTTTTTCTCGAAAGATATTCGTGTTACGGGTACGAATATTAAAACTTGCCAATAAAAATGGCGTCGCATCCTATAAATAAAACTTAAGACTCGTTTCTCCAATACATAATAATGTTTAATTACCTATCTAACCTAAGATAGGTGTAATTAATTTAATAAACGTGAATCTACGCTTACCTTGAACATGAACTTGATTTGCCAATTTCAATTTTCATAGAAGGTAAACATAGTAAGTATCTATAATACTGGCATTCCATTAAAAAGCTTGGATACTAAGTAAGTTGCACCTGAAAACTCTATCTCTAAAACATAACCTGTCTCAAGAAAATCGCATTATTCGTTTAGCCTAAACTTCGATTTGATGCTGTATTTTTGAACAATGTTTTGAAAGAGTTACCTCTCTTTAGTTTTTTGTTAACATCAATCAACGTAATGGCGAGTGGCAATGGCAACGCGAGATCTTGCCGTTTTAGTCATCATCATTCAAACTTTACTTATTCATAATCAGGCTACCACATGAAACGGTGGTGGGACTGGCGAGCTAGGCAGTAATCAGTTTTGCAATAAAATAAACTTATATTTTAATTAAACTTTTGCAATAATCAACATGAGAAAATGACGCTATTGTTACGTGACGAATGTTAGTGCTCATTTTTTAATCCGAATTGCAACATTGTTTTCAATTTTCCCATCCTGAAAAAGCTTCCACACGGTAAGTTCACAATGTATTTTTTATATTTTCCTCCACCCTGATTAGGTATTAAGTACTTGTTATTTTTTTTTCGTTATCTTGAAATCTTTTCGTTTCTTCAAAGCGACGTGCTTATCAATTATCTGTTACTTTACTACTCGTTCCTAATAAAGAGATCTAAAAAAAGTAAATATCTTAATAGATAAGTAACTTGTAGCTAAATAATAATTTTAGAATATTATGCATTGCTTAAAATCTAGAAAACAATACTGTGCTGTGTCCCACTCACTAAATTGATCTTTCAGCACAGAAACAAATAGTAAAGCTTTCAGTTAAAGAAATTCAATATATAAAACAGAGCTTATTATGATCACTCACAATTTTTGAGCTTCTTAACATTGCTAAAATTATGAGCTCTAAGTATTTTATTGAACAAATGTTTGATCATTACTTACTCTTTATTTGGCAGGCGTCGCCAGTCCAATTGCTAAATATAGGGCTACCAACTAATATACTTAAGATGTATTAAAAGGGAAATATGATTATATTGAGTGTCACAAAGATATCATGGTAGTATGAGATAAGTGAAAATAGAGCTGCACTCTATCACGTCGATTTAGCTTCAAATACACACATCAACTTTGTCTTGGGATACAGGTGCTTTTTTTGATACAAACGAGGTAACTTTGAAGCCTTGGTTTCCTGCCAGGGATGTACTGTGCTGTGATCTGATGATGGCTATCCAGGGAGTGAATAGAGGAGATTCAGATCGCTATACACACCCAACTGCTCTGACCAGCATTATAAAAGATTAAAGGACATGTTTAAAAACACCGCGAAAATAGCATGAAAATGTATGGAAATCCTGAAACTGAGAACTCTGACCCTGAATCTTTTAGAATGCTGATCAGATCAGTGGGTGTGTATAGGGATCTGAATCTCCTCCATTTACTCCCAGGATGGCCATCATCAGATGACAGCACGGTACATCCCTGGCAGTAAACCAAGGCTTCAAAGTTACCTCGTTTGTATAAAAATAACACCTGTATCCCTAGACAAAGTTGATGAGTAATTATAATTTCTTGACACAAAAATGATAACTTATCGATTTGATTGCTGATTTTTCGATTTAAATGATATTTACTCAAAACTATTATACATAAGTACGTCTAACTCTGATTCCATTCAGTCTGTTACACACGTAGGTATCAATCAAACTAATAGAAACGGCAATGAGAAAGAGTAACTTTATATAAGTAACTAAACTAGTGCTTAGCCTTAAAGTCAAAGTCAAATTCAAATAAGCTTTATTCAAATAAACTTAATTATTAAGAACTTTTGAATCGTCTATATTTTCCTTCCACCCGTTCCAGACTTTTTTAACTGACAAAAGGAACGGGCGCAAGAAGAATTAATAATGGCACGCTTGTACCATTGAAACCTAATATGTCCGTTGAAATTGAAACTACTGAATTGTTGCCGATTTGGCACTAATTTTGTCTTTTCTAGGAGTTATTACTCTAGTCTAAAGTGCTTCTCACGATTTTTATAAATAAGTACCTAAACTATTCTCAGTCCGTGCGTGACAGCCCTAAAATTACGATCATTGTAATCGGACGCAGCAATGGTTAGGTATGTACTATGTACCACGGAAAATCATGATTGATTATATTTCATTCAAAAATTCCAGACGGCCTTCCAAACTTGTCAATCATATTTTTATATAGTAGGTACTTATTACTGTTTGTAACATATTTTTCTTGTCCAATAATGCAAGTCTAAAAAATATTGAGAAATACCATTGCAGTTAATTTAGAAGTTTTGAATTTCTAGGTCTTTGCCTGCACATCAATATTTTTTTATGTCCCCCTGGGGCCCAAGGCCTTCCTTAAAGGTGGATAAGGTTGATGGACTGGCATAACCCACATTATCATTACCTATCTCATCATACGTTTATCAGCCGCATGAGACCCACTGCCTAATATAGGCCTCTCTCAAGGATCTCCACAACAATCGGTCTGCGCATCCAACGCCTTTCCGCGAGCTTCACCAGATATTCAGTCCACCTTGTCGGGGTCCTATCCTACCCACGGAGTATCGTCCGGTGCGTGGTGGCCTTTTCCAGAACTTTTCGGCGCCACGGCTATCCGTTCTTCTCGCTACGTGTTCCGTCCGCACTTCAGCGAGAAATCGTTCATGCGATATCGGTTCTCCTACGGATCTCTTCATTTCTGATTCGATCACGGAGGGTAATGCCGAGCATGGCTCATAACCCACTTTGCGGGCCCAATGCGGATTGGTGGATAACGACTTCAAATACCTACAGCCGGGACTAACGGCTTGTCGGCTTAACATGCCTTCTGAAGCACGCAGGAGCTCAATCAAGATAATAATTTTTTGGTCATCTTTCCCATGATCGACCCTTGCGAACAACCGTAGGGTGATGCGCTGACACACTGCGAGCAAGCTTCTCAACTTCCTCTTGGCTCATTGGCCGAGCAAGCGCGAAGCGTCTCTGTTTCAGCTTGAGCAAAAATGCTTTCGTATGTCCCGGCTGTCCTCTATCGATTCTCGTGAAATTTTGTGAGCCAGGTTCGGTAATTTAGTAGTTTTTTTTCGATTCAGTTTTTCGAAAATTTACAAAATGGCGGAGATATTAAAGCTAGTTAATAATTAATAGAATGTGAGAATGCGTCATGCATTGTGAAAAATCGGGATAGAGGAAACGTACCTAGGTAATTATTTAAATAACAAAGAAAGTTATTTTTACTTGTTGTGATAAATATCCGTCCATAGGAAAGAGTTACTTACCGGTTCGATTGGAATCGATTTCAACCTTAATATTTTCGATCAACTACAATGTGTAAATGCTTTTCTGAATTTAGCGAAGAATTTATAAATTTATGTTCGTATTAGACACGTTCTTGCGAATTTTCAAATGTTTGCATATAAGCGTACCTATACAGAATATAAATTATGTATGTTACTACCATAAACTTAATATTCCACAGTATAAATAAGTTTATGGTTACTACTAGTGTATTAATGTGACGTGTTAAGTAAAGAATTCTATAAAAAAGCAACCCATTTAATTATTTACTGTTTTTTCTTTGAAAGAAAAAATAAGATGCTACGAAGATAATTAAGAAAAAAAGTTATATTTACTTGAATGTATGTTTTGTTTTCAGCCTATTGGTTCATTCAAGAGTAATTGATTTGCGATGTCGTGTTCCACATGGATTTATGTGCTTGTTATTTTTAATACATTAGTATTACTTCAAAGTTCAAGGCAATGGAGTAATGGTAATCGTAAGTAACTGTTTATCGTTGCTATAGTTCGTATTTAGTTTAATTAGTATGTTTTTTCGAATAAACACTTTTACCTACATGCGATTTTATTAGTATAGTACTATAATACAACGTGTTACAAAAACCCCTAACCCCGTAAGATGGACCATCAAACTTAACAGAGTTGGTCCCATTGTAAAATCAATTTTTACAATGGGACCAACTCCGAAATCGCGAAAAAAACATCAGCTGTTTCATACAAAAATAACGAAAATGACAAAATGTATGAAACAGCAAATTTCGTAAAACTGTTTATTAAGGGCCGCGAGGTAGGGGGATGGGAAGGGGTGGAGGGAGGTGGGATGAAGGGGGGGCACCCCCTGGTACCCTCTACCCTTGAAGCAAGCTCTTGGTTTCTGAGATACTCATGGTTGAAGTTTGAGGTTATGACTGTACCAGTGGTAAACCTAACCTAATAAAAGGGGGAGGGGGGGGGTACAAAAAATAAAAAATATTTATATACCTAATAAAAATCGTTAAAGGCCATTTCACATATATTATGTTCCAGTTACCCTTAGCACGAACGTCTATCGAGTAAAAAACCGCAAGTAAACGTACTTTGGGTCTAAACTGAAACTTACTATTTGTAGTCATTTTAGCTTTTCGGCGTTAGATGCCGCTGTACTTTCCCAAACAAAATTACTTTATCGATTTTTTTACGCGCGTTGTTTTTCTCGATTATGTTCGTGCTTCGGGTACACATACATACTTAGTTTCATTAAGCTCTGTAAGTATCATTTTTAAATTAAACCAGAAGATTAAGCTATCCGGAACGAAACCTGAGAAAGAGATCATATTGTACAATTCAATTTATTAAGTTACACTTTTTTTCTATCCTCAGCACTTTTTCCCGCGCACAAAATCCCCGAGGGTGCTTTGAGTCCTCGGAGGTTGGTTGTCAGAAAAAAAATTGTTGCCTACCATAACTTTTTCCGCTCCAAAGTCAGGCCTACTGCCTCCAACATGCTTCGTATGGTGAGTACGTACCTTTATTACTTTTTTTTCACTTCCTTAGTATGTCGGAACAACATGTTTTTTTGTATGTTGTACAACATAATTCTTTTGTTCACATTTGTTTTGTTCACCTAAAAACAGGGGGTCAAGTCTGCTAATGTTAACGTCAAAATCGTGTTTCAATAGTGTTTAAATTTGGGTTTAAGAAACCCAATGTGTTTCGGTTTTGGGCTTACGAAACAAGAACTGAGTCAAAAAGCATTACCATTCAAACACCATTGAAACACGATTTTGACGTTCACATTTGCAGACTTGATTGTAGAGTTCAAAATTTCTTTAGAAATAGAAATATCCCCTGAAATTATGAAAAAGATATTAATATTTTCAGAAATATCATAAAATGTGAAAAAATCCGCAGATTTTTAAATTATTTCAGGGTTGCATTGCTGATCAAGTTTAAGTATGTTATTTTAAGAATCTATTTTATTTGTTAGATCTAAGACAAATTCTTTTTACTTCACTTCGATCGATATCAGATCCATCTCACCTTGTTTATAATGACCTCATTATATTTCAGAAATGGAGCGACAAAGCGGCCCATCAAGCTCAGCAGTACGCAGAAAAGTGCCAGTTTTTAGTACATAATGATAATTCGGAGAGGGAGATGTCCGACCGAGGAATTTGCGGACAAAACTTGTTCGTTGCTTCCAACAAAACTCCGTGGTAAGTATTGACAGTAACTTAAACTTAAACTACCGCAAAATGGGGTTACTTTGATCGGCTTTGAAATTAAAAGGGCCGTATTTTTTCAAAAACACATGTACTGAAAAAGAAAAAAAAAATTTTTTTCTTATTTATTAGAAAATAGTGAAAAAAATAAAGACCTTTCTCTTAGAAAAAAAAAGCATTTAAGCGTATAATTTAAACCGATTTTGGGGCCTCTTTGATCACCCTGTATTTTGTAACGGGATGTAATAGTAAACCCTTAAATAACCATAATAAAAAAATATAAAAAAATCGGCCCGCAGGTTTTCGCGCTAAAGCTATTCATGTATATTGGGGTTATTTTGATTAATTATAGAAATTGGTAATTGAGTATTGGTAGAAACAAAATCTTAATCAGTTATTATAACAAATCAGTCTTTCTTAAGTCTTCGATTTTCATCAAAAAAATATCTTAATCAACATAACAACAAAACATTGATCATTGATTAAAATAAACCCGTTAAGTCAAAGTCCCTCCTGAATAATTTTAAAACTTTAAAATAGGTACAAAATCAACAAAATACACTTATTCAACCGTATTACACATTCCTAAAAGTGTATACTTTTAGGTATACAGTAGGTATACATATAAAACAAACAATAATAATCGCAATATATTAGGAGTCTTTTACCTTGAAAATATTTATATTGTTACTATAGAGCACTTCTAAAAAATTCTATTTTAACATAAACATCTACAGACTGCTTTTTGCACTGTCAGTGCTGCCAACTTCATAAAAAACCGTTTGGAAATTTGGATACGTTCAGAAACAAAGAACTATGTTTATTGGAAGTTGTTATCAATGTAACCCCGTAATGTCAAAGTAATCCTATTTTACGATATAGTGAGATTCAATAGATGCACTACTATTATGACGATTATCTTTGCCTTCGATATAATGGTGACTCGCACGTCAGAATCAGCTCAGTATCGAAAGTATGGTGATAATAATTATATTAGTTAGGTACATCTATTGTTAGATTTTTTGAGATTTTCTTAGATAAGTCGGTATTACCACAGAAGATCTCACTATCCTCTAGTCTCACTATGCGTGCCTACTTGGTAATTACTTATTCTTAATTTGTAAAATCGTTATAGGTCAAGGTGTGGAACTGTGGAATGCAAAAAAATATAAACATCTCATTGCATAACTCATTTTATTAAAATTCTTTAACCTGGCAGATGTTTGTCCATAATTGGTCATAGTAATAAATTATATGATACTTAACTCTATTTTTTTTTCTGAAACAGTTCACAACTTTTCCGGTGTAGTTTTAACTTGTCACGATTTTTTTAAATTAGCTGTGGGTATAATAATAGATACAATAGTGAATTCGTGATCACATAGTTAACTATTGTAGGATTTAATGGTCAAATAAATATTCTGTTTGTAAAATGGTAGAAAAAGTTGTTAAACCATTAATGCAACTTCGCCCCAAAGCGTATTCAACAAATTATAAAAACCTGTCACGATATAGATGGTGTTATTTTTAACAAATTTATCTAAAACATAAGGTACTTACAAAAAACGGTTAATTATTTTTGTCTTTTTTTAAATACATACCTAGTGGTTCATGGTTTCTAATAATAGACAAAGGAGTTTAGTAACCGATATAAAAGGTCATCATTGCCTACGATTAAAACCATTTAAATTGTCAGTGTGGCTAAACGGAGTGATTAAATAAGTATTTAATTATATATTTGCCGAGACGAATAAAGATGGTCTTTATATTATTCACGTAGTATAGTGATAAATTAAGTTTCGTAGAGGCTTTAGATATATGTTTCATATTTTGTTTAATTTTTAAATTCTACGGTTAGGTCATAATAAGTCTATATTGTTGGCAAACGAGCCCTGAAAGTTTTGTCCAATTTATCCAAAATAGTTCTCTGCTGTGTCCAAAATCATTTTACGATAGTACCTATAGGTGTACGAGTACCTACCTCCAATAGTTAAAACTTTGTTAATGGTATAAGGTTGGTATTCGCTGGGTGCGAAGTAATAGGTGGGGTATAATAATCGACCGCAGCGCTCATTGTGGCAAAAAGTAGAAATAATGTAGGCTCTGTAATCTGTTTGAAAACGATATTTATTTATTTATTTTTTCGTTTATTGTAACCAAAAGAAATACAAAAAAATACAATTTAAAAATCACTCGCCAAACATTAAAGTTTGATCGCCATCAAACTTTAATGTTTGGCGAGTGATTTTTAAAAAAGAGCGCATCTCGCCAGATGCGCTCTTTTTTAACTAACTACCCTTCTCCACAGTTCTTTTACAAGGAATTTGTAACAATAAATAATAAAGTTTAAAATTTATTACTAGCGATACAGGAATAATTATTATATGTTTATTGTCATTTAATAAAATTATTAAAGTAGCTTTATCCTCTTGTTTTACAAAATCTACAACTAAAAAAGAAGTAAACAAACCCTGACATTACCAAAATAAAACACTCTTTTTGAATAGATTTTGCATGCCATATTTAATTTGAATAAACAACACTTTGTCCACACAAATCACAGTAATTTTGTAATAGGTGGCTGTTGGTAGTGAAACTAGCGCCGCCACTACATTTATTTTTATTACTCGTAATGGTTTACGAGTACCTAATAAAAATAAATGTAGTCGCAATATTTAAAAAAAGCTCATGTTATGATTTCTTAAATTAGGAGGAGTAGAGGGGGTGGTGGATGGGGAGAGTAAGAGGGAGGGGGAAGGGGAGATTGAGGGGGGAGGGGAGAGGAAAAGGGGGGCAGTGCACCAGTCTAATTACGTAAAAACGGCTGATCTGATTTTTATTAAATTAAAACATAGAATACTATTTTCTTAAATATCCACGCGGACGAAGTCGCGGACAGAAGCCAGTAATTATTAAAATCAATATTAAAAAAAGCTTATGTAATAATCTCTTAAATTGTCTCTAACATTTTTTTAATTACTCTTCAACAGTTTTCATTCTTTCTGTAAGTTTTAAAATCCATTTTAGCTCAAAGTGGCCACTTTTGGCAATTATGGATTTTTAGACTTACAGAGTGAATGATAACTATTGAAGAGTAATTAAAAAAATGTTAGAGACAATTTAAGAGATTATTACATAAGCTTTTTTAATATTGATTTTAATAATTACTGGCTTCTGTCCGCGACTTCGTCCGCGTGGATATTTAAGTAAATAGTATTCTATGTTTTAATTTAATAAAAATCAGATTAGCCGTTTTTACGTAATTAGACTGGTGCACTGCCCCCCTTTTCCTCTCCCCTCCCCCCTCAATCTCCCCTTCCCCCTCCCTCTTACTCTCCCCATCCACCACCCCCTCTACTCCTCCCCCATCCCCTCCCCAATATTAATTTTTAATCATCAGCCTACACTTTGAACAATTTAAAGATCTAGCTTCGAAACCGAGAGACTTTCATACAACCTTTCATCCCCTATTTCAACCAGTTCAACCCTTATTTTGCGATGGAAGGTAGCCTACGTCCTTTCGCAAGCTCTACTCTATCTCTGTACCTCATCAAAATTGGTTAATTAGTAGTTTAGGCGTGAAAGCGTAGTAGACAAACAGACAGAGTTACCTACTTTCGTATTTATAATATTAGTATGGATGCTTAGTAGTAGAAAAAATAACTTGGAAGCAACTTTGTGTATCGTTATGGTAGGTAAGGTACATCTAGGTATAAATTGCATTCGAAATAGAATTGATATAACCAGTTATAAAATACCGGTTAAAGGGAAAATTAGCGATTTTAGCGTGAGATGGGCGTGAATCAAATGACAGCAAACGCTATTATTACGAGATAGTACAGTCGCCCGTGAAACATTTAAATCAAGAAATAGTTTACCGTTTGCCTTTGTGATATAAGTACTCATTTAAGAGGATTGTCAAGCAAACGGTCTCCATACAAACGGCGATAACGTTTCCCACCCTCTAAACCTTAACCTACAGTAATTAATTATTAGTATTTTTTTGAAATGCCTAAATACTAGGGCTGTACGTTTTGATTTTTTAAATATCTATAATAGATTTCGAAATATTTGCATTTTAGTGATTTCATACAAAACACAGAAGTGCCAATATTTTCAAATCTACAATTAATATTTTAAAAAACAAAACGTACAGCCCTATTTTTTAGGCATTTCCAAAATATACCAAAAATTCATTGCTGTAGGTTAAGGTTTAGAGGGTGGGAAACGGTATCGCCGTTTGTATGGAGACCGTTTGCTTGACAATCCTCTTAATACGCCATTTTAGATAATAAAACCCAAGTTTAACAAATCGCAACCCGCCGTAACCTATTTTATATGATCTCCAAAAGTGATATTTTTTATGTTTCGAGATTACCACATGGTTTAGCTATTGTCGTGTTCTACAGTTTTGTTTAATTGCCACTGATAATAATAAGATTACGAAGAGTGGCCATACACAGATTTAAGACCAGATAAAGTCCAACCATTTTCATCTTGTCTGAAATCTGTGTATGGCCACTTTCCATAATCTTACTATTATCTGTGGCAAACGAACAGAGTAGAAACCATGTAGTAACCTCAAAAAAAACACTTTTGGAGATCATATTAAATAGGTTACGGCGGGTTGCGATTTGTAAAACTTGGGTTTTAGTATTTAAAATGGCGTAATAAATAACTATAACACAAAGGCAAACGGTAACCTTTTTCGTGACCACGGGCGACTGTACTGAGACGATGATGGTAAATAAACGTGACCAAAATTCCAATGGTTGTATCAAAAATTCTTTTCAAATTAGTGTGTAGATTAAGAAATAAGAAACGATACGAAGTAAGTACAAGGATCATGCATCAATTGTATTGTAGAATAATTTAAATCAAATCCGAGTGAGGCTAAATAGTAGCGTTTGTAGCACATGAACAAATAAACGTAATGGTTTGTAGATTAGGTATACTTTGTAGATTTTGGTAAGAAAAAAATACTTTTTGGGAGCTTTTGGGGCTGAATTTTATTTATTTAACTAGGTAACTATATCGCGTTTCTGAAAATGATTCCAATGAGACTTTAAAGTCTTGGAATAATCTATAAACTATACAAAAAAATACTTTTGTCTTTTTGAATGTCCAAAAAGCGTAAGTACCTATAGGTACCGAGTTTTGTATCGAAAGTCTAATTTTCTTTTTGTCTTTTTCGGAAAAGTCGTAGAACAAATGTTATTGTTTATGATGTTTGTAATCTCCTACTGCGAGGTTGTTGGTGATTTACAAATAACCCTGTATATTTGAACTTTTTAGGTTCTACGCCCTCAAAAATTGGTTTATGGAGTACAAGATATTCAAATACGGGTCTCCAGTGCGAGACATCCACAAAGTGGGTCATTACACACAGATGGTGTGGGCAACTTCCCATGAAGTGGGCTGTGGGCTGGCCTATTGCCGAGGTGGACCGTGGGGACATTTCTATAACTACGTCTGTCATTATTGTCCTGGGTTAGTAGGTATTACTTCGTTTATTCCATAGTTTTTGTTATTTATGAGGAGCTTATGCGAGCGCACCGAACTTATACCTATCTAACCGATATTAGTTACATTTATTACAGTTTTTAAATTCTTAAACTAAAGTTGCCTAGCAAGTGGCCCGGAAAATCAATCCGTGTAAATGCCCCACGGGTCGATTTTCCGGGCGACACATCAATATCGCAGTTAGATTCTTAGTTTAAAAGATTGCCAATGACTTAGATTTCACCCTGTCCATGTCCATCAGCCATTTTTGATGTCCCCACTGCTGGGCCTTCCTTATGGGTGTTAAGGAGGATGGGCCATAACCCACCACGCGGGCCCAATGCGGATTGGTGGGTGTTAACGACTGCAAATGCAGCCGGGACCAACAGCTTAACGTGCCTTCCGAAGCACGGAGAAGCACGAGATAATACATTTTTGGTCACCCATCCCATGACCGACCCTTGCGAACGTTGCTTAACTTCCGCAATCGCTGGGCCAGGCGCTAAACCACTGCGCCACCGAGCTCCTCGATTTCACCCTGGATTATGTGGAACAAACTCTCGTCGTTAGTGTAGAGTTTGCGCCTGTTTCTTTATTCTAGCAAGAGTTTTAACAAGCGACGTTTCGTAAACTATTTAAGTAAAAAACACTCATGGAAATTACCAGACTAATTTACAGTACGTGGCACGAACATCTATTGAGAAAAAAAAGCGCGTAAAAGTACTCGATAGAGTAATTTTATTGTCTTTCCTTTCATTATGCTTTTCGGCGGTAGATAACGTTGTACAAATTTTCCATACAAAAGTACTGGATCTTTTTTTACGCGCGTTTTTTTTCTAGCTAGATGTTCGTGCTAGGGATACAGTACTTAAATGGTTTACGTGCGTAATTGTCAGTGTTATCTGATTTCATTTAAGTTTTATGAGGCTTAGTTATATATAAGACAGTATTTTTTAACCTGTCCGCGGATCCTGTGCTGGGGGACTCCCACAAGAAAGCAACACCAAACATCACAAATAAGTAATTTATTTTTTTATTAAAAAGTTTTTTAATTTGTAAATTAGGCTCTATGAAAATTGTGCTCAATATGGTAGGGGTCCATGGCTTAAAAAGTTTAGGAAAGGCTTTTATAAGATACCAACCACACTGTTTGTTTACAGAGGCAACGTAGACACCATAGAGCAATTTCCTTACAAAACCGGGCGTCCATGCGCTGATTGTCCAAACGCCTGCGTTGGCGGGACATTGTGCAGTAACGCTTGTCCAAGACGGGACCACTTCACCAACTGCGAGGAACTCGTCGGCACCGTCAAGGGATACTGTAGAGAAGGATACTGCAATGCCACCTGCGAATGTGGAAATAGATTAATACATAAAAACTATCCTTTTTAGGAGATAAACGTGGCCTTACCTGCGTACCATAGACCAGCGAACTAAAATCTATGGAATAAGCATTCTGCTCAAAAAATGGCACCATACGAAAAGTACAACCGTGTGGATAGAGCTGAAAATGCTGGAATTTAATTATGCAGCCAAAGCGTCAGAACACTGGTTGCTTATTAGCCACCATAATTTGTATACTTATAGATATTTTCTATACTTAAACGGAAAAATAAGATACGTTTTTTCTGCATCTTTTTACTGTCTTCTTTGCATCTTTTTGACTATAAAGGACGTCATTATTTTCTAATAAACTCTTTCTTTCTATCTTTTCTCTACAATACAAACTGCTTTACTACAAACTTTATTGAAAAGAACACTAACGTCAGTCACAGGGTGCGTGGCTGGCCCGACTAAAGCTGAGCGGGTTGTACTTTTCGGCCCTGTGGTGCTATTTTTTAAGCAATATTTGTTACATTTCCATAGATTTTGGCAGCAGTTCGCTGCCACATACCATACAACAAATACTTGCGTACGAATAGAAATAATAGTTGTCTAAGCTGTGTATAAAGATAACCACCGATAAGAGATTACTCTTAAAATAATCGTACTTGAACATGTGATTGGTGTATTTTTTGACATTTACGAGGACAATAACAAGACAAATTAAAAAAAAATATCTTGTAGAAGAATTAATTTGTTTGCTTTCGACTAATAGAAATAATAGTACATTATGAGACAAGTACAGCCTTGTGTGCAATAAGCAAGAGCTCACGAGTTTCATACGACGTTTTTCAACATATTTGCGAGGAAAAAACAAAGTAATTTATCACACAGCAACAAATATGGCAAAAACTAAATATGATAATTATGGGAAAAGGCGCGCATGTTTTTTTTTGTTTTTTTTTTCACACGCCCAACGCAAGAATATTTTGCGAACAAAGGGGTGAGGAGCATCCAGCCTACTACTAATACTTCAAAATCATAATTTTAAGTGACAAAATGCAAATATTTTAATATTTTATCACAAAATATTGTGAATTATGAATAATTTGATAATAATTATTATATTTATTTGACTTAATTAAGGACTTACACATTTATTTATTCCAAAAATGTATATGAATTTTCAGCAGCATAAAACCTCTTTGTTGTCAAAAAAAATATCTGTATTACCCGGCTAAATTGGGAATGCTCTGTTTACTCGCATAGAACTTGCAGTAAGGTACTAATTTAACTTTGTAGGGTTAATTCTATTACGAACTAGTGTTTTATATATTATTGCACGCATTTGTTATAGTTCGGTTTAGGCCCTAATAGCGATGTATTAGGGCTCACTTTACGAGCAAGTGTGTTGAAAATTAAATAAACTGAAAATCCAATCTACCATATTATTATCCTCAGTGACTAGACTATTACGATAAATAATTTTATAATAAAATATTAGGCTTAGGAAATATTTTTTTGTAAATAAAATATGAAGTTAATTGCAGTTTTATTTATTTTAGTGATTTACAAAACTTTAAATAATACCTATAGTTTTGTGGTCACTGGTCATTTCATTGCTACAAAGCTTTTTTTCAGTCCTAGCTTGTGTATCTTGGTATATATACAAACATACATATACATACTTATTATATTACTAATACAAAACACATCTCGCACCGTCGCACCCTTCATTTGAATCTTTCTCTTGGAACAATTACATTTTAAATGACGTTATATCGAAATAAAACACTTAACGGATTAGCGCGGTTTTATTGAAATTAGTTACTTTGGTAATTATTGGGTATTTGGTTTGATTTTTGATTTTCAGACGTTTAAAAAGCGCTTTATTTCATGTCTAGTAAGCTTGAGAGGTGATCATACGTTATTTATAACGAACATTTGGAAATGTCAAGCAATCCCGTACATTTTTAACTGGGGGAGTTCGTTGTAGATTTTACAAATAAATAAGTTAGTTAATTTTTCTAGAGAGCTGAATAGGAATAACCAAGTTTGTTTTCGTTTGTGGAAGGGGTATTTCAAACCAGATTAGCATTAGCAACTACAATTCTGACGCATTAACAACAAGAATTGCTGTGTTCCAGCAAATAGCGATCGCTTACGAAGATGCGGATTGCGGGGCGTCGCGCGTCGCGTGCGGCCCGCGCTAAATTCAAACATACTTATAGACCGTTATTTTTTAAGTATATCTAAAAATGAAATGGGGATTTCAGACCACGTAAATGAACAACTTTTACTATGGGGCCAACCACGGAATCTCGAAAAAAAACAGCTGTTCCATAGAAAAGTACAACATCGACTCGACTATAATGTATGGAACAACAGATTTGTTTTTCGAGATTCAGTGGTTGGCCCCATAGTAGAAGCTTTGTTCATTTACGTGGTCTGAAATCCCCATTTCATTTTTAGATATACTTAAAAAATAACGGTGTATACTTTTGAAAAGTCGTGAAACAAATGTTGTTGTTTATGATGTTAGTAATCTTTACAAGCGAGTTTGTTGGTGTTTTACAAAATTTAATAACCATGTATAAATTTTTTTTTAGGTATAATTAGTATTTGTTAGGTAGTATGTTAGGAACGATACAGTCAAAGGGTCATACGAGACACTTCTTGTTTACGTTAAGTGAGGGGTAACAGCGGGGCAGGTGACTCAGCAGGTGGGGTAGCCAGCGAGGCGGAACTTCGCGTCTGTTCCTTTGCCCCAATTGCCAGAGCAAAACGACCTGTGCCTACATGAAGACTTATCAGACAAAGATTTGGTACAAAAATCACAAATCTATCAATTTGGATAACAGGGTGCATACTTTGTGTTTTAAAGACTCTAAGCTAAAATGCGTTTTGCTATTTTTGTTTTAAAAAATTGGAACCTTCAATGAAATAAGACTATTTTCAGAATTTAAAATTATTAGATTCACTGTCTGGTAGACAATGTTTTAAAAGCTTACAAAACACATGTAGTAGGTATCATACATTATCGAAGCATTCATTAGTATTCCATGGTGTTCCCGTTTGAGTGAGCAGCATGTTTCCCACCCCCACCACGTGCCCGACCCAATTGTAATGCAGCGCGGGTGCGGTCCGGCGCGCGGGCATTGCGGCGCCGGCCGCCGCGCCTCGCGACCATCTGCATAGGGAGCGATCATCTCATCCGGTAGCACCGCTATGGTCTGCGACGACGGCCTCCACGCCTCATCGCCCCACGGCCGCCGCAAGTCACTACGACGACTCGCTTCCACACGCGGCTTTAAACCCCGACATCCGAATGAGTATGGATGGATCCGCGTCTTCGAAGGCCTAGAACCGTTCGCCATCGATGCACCAAGCAAACTAGTAAGGGTTTCCCTCAACAGTACCGTCGAAGATGTCAACGAAAAGCTAGGCTTTGGTGAAGAACTAACATTATGGCAACAGATCGGTGGAGAGAAAACCAGGAGATTGGAAAAAGACGAATTTCCGTTAAGAATACAAGAAAATTTTCTTATAACTTACGGATGGAAGTCAGAAGCGAGAAGACAAAGACTGGCAGTTGACCCTGAGTTGAAATATACTATACGATGGTGCTCTGGGCCTTCAGACCGATTTGGCGGGATGCTCAGATCCGGTACTATCAATATTTTAAAAGGACATGTCTTCCCACAGTGGAAACCTCGACCTGCTCATGTGATTGGTTCTCAACTACATTCTTATGGTAAGCAATGTAATCTAAAACTCAATCTAAGATCTACAGTTCCACTGATTAATAAGTTTTTTTAACCATTTCAGGATCAGTTTTGGAAACAATAGAATTATACGGAGGCAGTTTAGAGTTGTGCCCACCAAAAGCTCAGAAGTTAGTGCTGTGCGTTAAACCTCGTCGCCATGGTAACCAAGCCGTAGGAGATGCATCCATGAATCACATTTTTCTTGGATTCAACACTGTTTGGGAACGCACCATGTGGTTCTGCTGGTTGAAAGAGGTGAGTGTGTGTGTGTATATAATTAAACACAATACTATTACACAATAGATGTTACACGATTCAATTGTTTGTGTGTTACGTATATTCAATGAGAAGTGCGTCTCGTACGCATCTAGTTGGTAGCCACAGCCAGATTTTATTAAACGGTATATAGACAAATAGATGCACTGTTTGTTGTATGTGCGCTTCGCGTAATATGATAACTGTTTGGAGATGATTTAGGATTTGATTCCGGTACACTTCCTTAGCTAACGAACCATGACATGAATAGCGGAAAATTGGATAGAAATCTCTTGAAGATTATTAAGCTTTTGACAATTTAATGAGCCGTTTTGTATCAATTTATTTAGGGTTGCATTAAGATAGAAAATTACTTGAAAAATGCAAATTTAAAGTGAAATGCAAGGAAATAAAGTTACTTAAGTTACTATAGATAATATTAGTAACTTGTTAACGACGAATGAATAAGTAGTGTGTAGTGTGTGTAAAGGTCCTAAGTTTGCTTCTTGAAAGCAACAACAACATAATATAATATTGCGTCATTTAATCTTTGGCATAGCCGTTAAAATTTATTATCAACAACAATATTTTTATAGGTGTCGTTAAATACTTATTTACTTTTCTGAATGATCACAAACTTATATTTATTACAAAATCTTCATAAATTATAATTATTGTATGCACATAGTTTAAATTAGTAATTTAAGAAAACAAGAAAGAATACATCTACATAGATTCAATTAGTGATACACCTATTTAATGTATCATGTAAAAAGTGTGTTAATTAGAAATTGTGTGCGCATTTGAGAGAGATGCCCTGAAAGAGATGTCACGGTCGAGATGTCGAGTGTGTGCAGGCGCATAGCGGTGCTGAGACAGATGTGCTCAGTTTTTACCAGCATTAGTGAAAAGTCACTCGACACGGTCACACAGAAGAAAAGTCTTGGGCATCCAAAGCTTTTGACAAAATGTGATTGGCATAAGAGGTTCCCTAGAGCGAACAAAAGACGATCAAGGACGTTCAGTGAATCGTGATTCGAATATCGAAGAAGCATAGTTGGGAATAACAATGGTAGTCAGTTCGTCGGCCCCGTGGCTACACACCGCGACAAAGTCACCCGACTTTCAGTTACCTTTGATATGTCACCTGATGTAACGTGCCAGTGCGAGCACGAACTGGCACGTTACGTTACTGTCAGCTATGGTGGAAGGCAATAAAGTGAAAATGGAAGAAGAAGACAGCTTGGATGTGTTCAGTGAACCAATTAGTGAACTGTTTCTGGATAGTTTGGAACCGAACTTCTTGTTGAAAGAAAAAAATGAAGTGCCGGTAGGTGAAATTGATATTATTGTAAAAGTCTAGGTAATAAAAGCTTCGATAAATAGCTTTGTGTAACGATTAATTTCACCACTGATACCCATAGTGCCCAATCAAAATCTAATGAACAAGAGGATTCTTGTTGAAATATAATATAGGTACGCAGCATCTCATAACATTGTTCTGATTCATTTGTGCTATTCTTGGAATCGACCTTGCGATCATAGACATGCTAACCATTTAACCACAAAAGTAGTAAAAAAAGTTTTGTGTTGTTGTATGTATGTTGTTTGTAGATATTATACTTGTTTAACACTTTTGTCTATGAAGGCACAAAGTCACCTAGTAAAAAATACCCATAGATTTTATGTACTTACATACATATTCTATCCCTTAAGCAATTAATTATAAAATACTATTGTGTCAGCTTTTCAATCATCAGAGGAACTCGGTGGCGCAGTGGTTTAGCGCCTGGCCCACCGATTGCGGATTCGCAAGGGTCGGTCATGGGATGGGTGACCAAAAATTTACTATCTCGAGCTCCTCCGTGCTTCGGAAGGCACGTTAAGCCTATGGTTCCAGCTACATTTGCAGTCGTTAACACCCAACAATCTGCAATAAAACAAATATTGTTTTAACTATCAAAGCTACACTCGACACAAAAAATCTTGGTGTAGAATTTTTCCAACATATTTTACATCCTTTCAACTGAAGTAAAAATAATCTAATTCACTTAAAACGTAAGATATTCATTTATAAACTTTAGTTTGTAAGATATTTGGATTTATCATAAAAAAACTCGACCCATTCGTTAGTAGGTAGATAATTGTATTGAACTCCGATGAAGAGCATTTAAGGATTTTGTTTTTATATTAAAATTATAACTCTCTATAAGTTCACAGTAATGACATGATCAAGATTTATAAGTCTATTGACTTGATGATGAGAAATCAGTCATAATGTTACCATGCTTACGTCCACTTATGCATTGCATGCATTTATCGTAATATTTAATTTCGTGCTATTGACATCAAGTGAAACTGTGGAGTCCCCAACTGACGCAATATTTTTTAATAAAGCTAAGTATGGTTAAAATATGGCTAGAATAGAATGATGAAGAAGAGTAATAATAATAATAGTAATATTAGTAAATAATTAATTCTTATAAAATGTATACCTATGTGAGCGTAAAGAGGCGAGTGTCAGTGTGCGGACAAACCAATACTGGTTTTTGTCACATTGTTAGCTTAAACATCTTAATTTAAAGACCTTTGTAATTTCTTAACAATAATAATAAAAAATAAGATCATCATTCTATTCCAGCCATATTTTTACTAAGACGTCAAAAAAAAATTGAATATTTTACTATTACTTAATTTAATAACTGAAATCCTGGTGACTCTTCACATAAACATAATAAGTAATTAAGTAATTCACACGAGGTGGACATTAATGTCTTGTCTAATTTAAAAAAATCATATTAAATTCGAAAAGATCAGTGTAGGTAATTATTGTCGTAATAAGTTACTCAATTTCTTCGAATAAAATGTAAAGTTTTTATTACAAAACAATTTAAAATAAACAAAACACTCATGCGTATGAGCTACGTCATAGATATAGTATATTAAAAAGGGGAGCTACGCATGATAGTAAGTGGTAATAAGTCTTTGTCTATGTCTATGGTAACAGTAAAAAAAAATATGAAGGTTGCGAGACGTTTTAAAAAATTTTGTTCATATAATAACCGCCATATTATTGGCTATGTTTTTTACATTTATCTGGTGTTAAAAGTTTATGTGAATCAACGACAAAAATAATTAAATTTGTTTCAAACGAAGAAAAAGTTGAAGTTAACTTATCAAAATATTGTTGTTTTACAGGCTACTCAAAGTACGCAGCCGCCTAATGTTCTGGACCTCAGCGGCGGCGGTGGGCGGTCCACCCTTTCTTCAGCACTAGTCCAGCACGCCAGCGGTCCCTTTGCAGTACGGGTTCTACGACTTCAGAACAATGCTCTGACGTCACTGCCTGCCCAGGTGTGGGATATGCAAGCGCTCACGCATCTCGACATCAGTGACAATAGAATCACTGAGCTACCCGAAGAGATGTGCCAGTTAACTCAGTAAGTATATCTGTTGTGTAACACAATATCTATCATGATCGCTTTCAATAGGAAAATCTGTGGTAAGTCGCTGAAGTAATGCATTTGTTTATTAAACTAAAAGCGATTGCGATAGATGCTGGAGAAAACACTACTATTATTTTGCGTGTATTAGTTGTACGAAGTACTTATAA
The DNA here is from genome assembly GCA_950108535.1 of Agriphila straminella. Lineage (NCBI taxonomy): Eukaryota > Metazoa > Arthropoda > Insecta > Lepidoptera > Crambidae > Agriphila > Agriphila straminella. The sequence continues at coordinate 12,297,528 of OX467308.1, forward strand.
TTTCCTTGATTAGTTGTTAATAACTTGTAAGAGATAAGGGTCACCATATGACGGACCAGGGGTCACCAAATGGCGGGCCGCTGTCCAGATCCGGACCGCCAAATTATTTTGTGCAGTTTAATTTTATTATTTTTGTTATAATATCAGAAGATTGAAAAAAATATAATCGTACGTGTGCATGTGGTAATTTTAATACCTTGTAATATCTTGCTAGATTTATATTTAAACGTAGCATGAATTCTTGCGCAGCATTCGAGGCATTACCGTGCCAAACTCACAAAAAATACTAACCACGCAAATTGATAAGGGACCTGGCAGCCATTCTTTTTAATCTCAAAAATGTGCTTACCTAGACCCTATATCTTATTGAAAATAATAATTCAATAATTAATTTATTAAATTCCCTAGTAGATTTTTTTTTGTTACATGGCATTTTTAGTTGCGGATGAACGAAGGTTAACGTGGATGTTAATGTAACAAGGTTTCATCGTATTAGCAATTTGAGAGCTGATAAGTCGTAAAACAACCGGACCACGACAGTTTTTTTATATTTTTAAAATGGACATCCAGTAAAACTCATTGGTGGTCTATGTTGTAAGAAAGAGCTCGTTTAGTATAAATCAACGTAAGAGAAAGATCAAAAAATTTAAAATGGATTGAATTTGGATAGATGACCATTGGTTGCGTCGAGCTACTCTGAACTTTGAACAAATCGTTAGCCACCGTGCCGCTAACCATAACATGCCGATTCACGCCGCTCCCAGAGGTGGACTATTACAAACGTATCTCTCTCTCTCTCTATTCATAAAAGCTAATTATTCATCGTCGACTCTATCTTGACAAATTCAACTTGATTGGCCATACTGGCTAAATAAAAAACAGGAACATAACAAGTACAACAACATATTTTGCATAAAAATAGAACATACGTACAGTAACTATCATAGATAAGACATCAACGCGTTTTTAACTTGTTTATGTAATTTTTCGGATGTTTTTTGTATGCCACAGCGTAAGGAAAAGGCTTGGAGGTAATTTATCACATGCCTATACTTACTTTAAATTGCATACAGTATTGTTGATCTACTCAGCATATCATTAACAAATGAGATGGTTTTTATGTTTCTATGCTCTTTAAAAATTGTTTAAAAAAAACAAAAAACCGACTTCAAAAAACCTACCTCTAAAAAGCAAGAAATAATATTCGTAATAATAAAAATACGTAACGTTTGAATCATTTCAATCGGTCCAGCCGTCTTTAATCGGTGGACATACACACAAAAAAAAACAAATATACAGACGAACATAGATCCTCCTCCTTTTTTGGAAGTCGGTTAAAAATGATTTGCATCGCACTTGAATTAACAGTAAATTAACTTCGAATGTATTTATTTTGTTTGTACCGTGAGCAAGATACGTAATATGAATACATAATTGGTTTGACTTCATAATTTTCACTTAAATTGTCCCAGATTGTAAGCCTAGACTCCTTAGGCAGAGTATTCAACAATTTAACAAAACTAAAGCGAGTATTTTTCTGTAAACGAAACTGAAACTGTAACGATTTAGCTTTGGTTTTATCATTGAAAATTAGCGCCCCTGCTGACGTTACTGAAAAGCTATCTTCAGCAATTTTACATCTACTTCTGAAACAATCAATATTTTTCAAGTATATTGAAATTGTTCGCTAACAAAAGGAACATAAATCGAAAAACACGTAAGCTTGGCATTGAACCTTTAAAAGAAGGAAATAAACACAAAGGAAGGAAACTGCTAATAACATTCTTATTTAATCGGAAATGGCGGCCTATTCACATGAACTATTAATAAAACAAATTATTTATAATAATTTTTTTTTGTTATACCTCGGCTACAAAGTAAATATAATCTTTTTTTACCTCTCCAGCCTATGCATTGATATAGCATTTTATCGACACTCTACTGTCAAATTCCTTTGTCTTTGTCTTTTTGACAGTAAAACGTGATAAAACCAGTACCCGTAGCACGAACAGCTATCGAAAAAAATAACTCGCGTAAAATCATTCGATAGTTAAATTTTGTATTGGAAATTTGTACAACGCCATCTATCGCCGATAAGCGAAATGAAATTTTCCATAGAGAATTGTCTATCGAGTAATTTTACGTGCGTTTTTTTTCTCGATAGCTGTTCGTGCTAAGGGTACAGATAAAACGCTATATCACGCGATATTAATCGGCCATGCTAGGCAGGCAGAGCGAAAAGGATGCTTTTGGCGCGTAAAAAACTCGCAGCTAAATCGATTTCTGCTGGAAAAATTGTCCATGGACGACAATCGAAAAATTTTGACGGCTAATTTTCAACTTTCCGCAAAATGTTTTTTTTTCTTTTTTGAAAGATGGTTATCCCGAATGCTCTAAAAAGTTATAAATAATGTTTTTTAATATTCATATCATTTTTCGTTTCACTAATTATTTACGGAACAACTTACGTATCTGAAAATTATTGCAAACCAGCTCTAGTCATCACCACACTGCATTCATACCTAACATTATGTCACCTGATATTAAATTTAATGATAAAATTAGTATTCAAATCTTGCTTTTTTACTTTTTAATTAAAATGTTTACAATTTAAATATCTTTAACCCCAAATACAATATTTCATCATCTTTTGAATATAAATTGAAAAGTAAATTTTATTACACAACTTATCTTTGTCTAAATATATAATTGTAACTCTATTTTCTTATAAATAAATAAGGCCTAATACCTACCAGTTGTTTTAATATTTGTAATTTCGTTTGATGTCACCTCACGCCTTGTTTGACGTGGTATCTTCAAATAAATGTACATTGTTTACTTAATTAGTACACAATAATATATCAGTAGTTATAGTAGGTGGCCATCAGTGGTTCCTTCGGTAACGCACGGCCGGCGAAGCGTAGCGCTTGACTCTCGGACTCACTGCCTTAGGCTCTAGCTAAATATGTTTTTACGCAGGTACATTTAGTCATGAATGGTAGCTTACTTCAGGTACATAAAACAGCAAAGAAACAAAACCCAAAAGCCGGATATTTAACAGTGTTTTGATTAGTGAGTTGAATTGAACATACGAGTTATTAGGGTAAAATAGTGCCCCCGCCAAGACCTCCAAGCGAAGCTCAAAGGCACTACCTACCTTTTCTCGAAGCACTTAGTCGTTTTTTTGAACCCTCATATCTTGGGTTTGGAGTATACCAGATAAATAAAATTCTCGGGATATAATGTCAGTAGTAAATTTATTAAATATACAAAGTTTCAATTGCATAGCTCTTATAATATAGATTTTATTGATATCTAAAAAACCCCGATTTCGTCACTGACTCACTCATGATCATCAAAACCTATAGGGTACTTTCTGAAGTCCTAGAAAAAAAATTTGGTATGTAAGCTAGTATCAGTACACAAACAACAAAAAGTGACAGTGCGAGATCTTGGCAACATTATACGTGAAAATGTTTTTGGTGGGATTAATTTTTCATCGGACATCTTGGAGTTTTTTACAATAATCTTCCTTTCTTCGATCCTTTCTTGAATTTCAGCATAGGTTTTCCAACAGAATGTTTTATTCTACAAAGCTATTTAATTTAGTAGTTAGTTTTAACAGTTCCTATCATAGAGTACAATTTAGCCGTATAATGTTTTTAAAGTGGGTGAGCTAATTCTAGAGCCGTTCTTGAATTTCCACACAGGTTTTGTGAAAACTCATTTTGCAATCTTTCTTTTAGAGTTCCTAAGTCGATTTGTATTATTCTTGATAGTTAGTTGGCGTTTCCGTTGTGTGCCAATTGTTGAACGGCCGCGGCCGCGACGCGTGCTGCCAGCTACCGTATCTACATCTGCGCGTCGAACCGTTGCGGCTCACGTTCACTTCTTGCTTGCTACTCCTGCGATATGAGCTAACGTTTTCTTATACTTTAGTTACCGTTTGTCACTTTTTCTTAAAGAGGTAAAATTATTAATATACAACGTGTTACAAAAAGCCCCTAGTTAAAGACCGACTCTGAAATCGCGAAAAAATTAGCTGTTTCATACAAAAACTAATAACTAAAATATTAAAATGTATGAAACAGCTGATTTTTATTACGAAACAAGTGGTAGTAAAAAATTAAAAATGGGTATTTAATTATGTATACCGGGTGTAACAAGACCTTCAACGAAGCCGAGGTCTACGTATTCTGCCCACCATCAGGACCATTTCTGTTCAAAACTATTGCTGGGAAACGATTTTAATTTTTGGTGTTAAAAAAGCATTGCATACATTACCACGCAATGTAACGTGTACAACAGACCGCGCCTGCGAGTGTATGCCATACAGCTACGTACGGCCGAGTTGAAAGGCCGCGTTTATGTGCGTGCTCATGAAATACATCGAGTGATGACGTTTTGGAGCCATTGTTTGTTACGAAATACATAAAATTTTGATAATGTTTCTTTGAACAAATTTTAGGAAATAACTAATAAAATAAGATTTCATAAAAATTTTGACTTTGACCTTCAATAACTTCGTAGCTATTGGTTTCCCAGGTATAGTCTAAAAGTTAAAAATGATCCTGATGATGGGCGGAATGCGTGGACTTCGACTTCGTTGAGGGTCTTGTTACACCCGTTTTATGTTTGAAACTTCCTCTCCTGTCTTGGATTAAAATCATCCAAAGTGAATGGACTCAGAAGGGATGATGGTAATTACAAGTACTTATACGATTTTATCAAACACTAATGGGTTATTATCCGAGGTATCTCTTCGACCATTGTTGTTTCCTAAGTGTTCTTTGTAAACAATGAGATAAAAAATATTAATATATGATTAGGTAGTAAGTAATAGAAAAAAAATGAAAACTTATCGTCCTGAAAGTCGACTGAGACCCTTCGCCGAAAATTGGTGTGTGTTCTATGAGAAAGTAACATTGTCTCTTTATTTGGCAACCTGCTTCTTTATTTGGCATTATGCAATAGCCAAAAATGTTTATCATATCTTACGCTCAATTTTTTTCAAATAGCGTCTTAAAAATGTGTACCAAAGCTGTATTCAACCTATCGGGTTCAGAGAATAATTACAGCTACTTTTAAATATTTTTATTGTTTCATAAAGTGGTAGTGAAACATCAAAAGCAAAATTACGTTGTAGTTATAAGTAGGTATACCGATAGTACTAACGAGTATTGCATAGATATTGCTGCTGATAAAATAGACAACAATGCGTGTGTTGTTATGGAACCGGCATGAGGTTGCATTGTACCAAGGGCTGTCAATGCAAGTTGCAATATTGATAAGATTATTTTTATTAATGAATATCAATAAGAAAGCTGCTAATTTGGTGCTCACACTTGAGCGACCTGAATTGGGAACGTATCACTTACCTTGAAGTGTCCGAAAACATATTATAACATTACTTTTGGTCCTGGGCTGATGTAGCAAATGTAACGTTTTCCCAACAACCCTCTGCGACGATTTCCCGTATTTGACAAATTATCGCAGTATCTATAAGTAACGGAAAATACGTTCATATTGTACGCCCTAACAAAGATGCGCGTCCAGTGGGGCAACGAAGGCGCACGTAGCGGTCAGTCTAGGCGCACATTCTCATTAAACGACTCGTTCGTTCTTAACATCTGCATAGAGTAAAACATACAAGTGCTCAGTATGGACGTTGACTTTGGTCGTTAGTTGTGCTTGGTGGACTTTTGTTTACAATTTTATTGGTGAATATGATGGATTGTACTTAGTGATTTCGTTTTTGATTTGTGTTTTTGATGAATTTTTGATGGTGAGTTACAGTCATTTTATTCGGAAGACACCATTTTACTCTAATAACAAATCTCCGTAATATATTAATTTTTCGTTAAATATAAATAAGTTTGTTAAAACAAAACTTTAGTGTCGGAGATCATAACTCGATAAATTGAAAGAATAGCTTCCTTCTTTCTTTCTCTGGCTAACTCTAACATTAGAAACAAAGATTTAGTAACTTACGAGTTTCGTACTAAGAATGTTATTGAAAATTGATAGAATTTCCATTCATCTGGGAAAACAAAAAAGTTTCATTGGAAACTTTCCACTGGAAACGTAGTAAAAGTAGTTTTTCTTGTAAAAAGTCTGCAAAAGCAAAGAACCTACCTATGCAAGAAATTCGAAAATAACATATAACAATTGAGTACTGGTTTGCTAAGTTGATAACAGTCGGCGTGGTGTCATGATCTAGATGCCACGCATTAAGACCGCGTGTCATGCGTGGCATGAGGTAAACACTGACTTAGAACTACTAAAGTAAGTTGCGTTAATTAACCCCAATTAGTAAGCTTTAACTTTTTCATTGTTTTTCAGTTAACCTGTAGGATAGTAGGGTAGGGTAGGGTAGTATTTGGAATAGTAGGATGCAGGATTCTCTGTACTATAGCAATGACATCATCATCAATCAATCTTACAGCAGTAGAAATGCCATTGACTTCGAGCCTGATTAACAGTGTAAGGTAAGACCGCCCGAAAAGGGTTTTTCACTAAAACATGAAATTGGTGAAACTAACTAGAAGTCATTGATTGGTATTTCAGCGCTAATGAAGAGCAATACCCATTTCAGGCCCACCCGTAGAAAGTACATTAAAAAATTAGATTAAAATAAATTAATATAATTATTAACAGTATTTATTAAAAGAGTGACACATCTTTTATTGATTTTATGATTTTAGCTAGGTTTTGTAATGATTATAAATATTACTGCAATTAAAAATTTAGCTAATATCAATATAACTTACTATCGATTTCAGGCATTTCAGGACAGTGTTATTCAATTTGACTAAATAGTTCCGCCGCCATGCGCCACCGTGTTCTACCACCATCGGAGCGCCGCGCCGCAGCGCACGTCGATAAAGTTACTCAATGTTCACAACTTATATTGCAAATTATAGAAGAAACCAATAAAATGGTTGACTTTTTTGTTTGTTATTCTCATTTTAACATACATTTAACTAACTACGTATTATTATATGACCAATAATAATTTCTTGTGCGTTTGACTGTCTATTTATTGGGCCGGAAGGTGTTAGGTAGCTCGTGGTCATTGTTCTTTAGACTTTTCAACGAGTTTTATATTTGTTTGTAGTGGCTAATGTTCACCGGCCGCCGCCGATAATATTTTGTTCCTTCCATAGGTATTTACTAAAAAAAATCTAGGTACTAGAGGAATTTTGAATCCTCTTTATTGATCTAGCACCAACAAATTTTTTTTTTAAACAGCAAAAATCTAATGTCTGCCGAAAATTTTGGAATAACAAGTAACATTTCAAGATTCAACTCATTCAAAATAATTGTAGCACATTACTCGTTTAAAACTCTTAATTTCGTCAGTTACGGTGGCTGGTCTTGTGGGCCACGGATTAACTTATGGCCACTCTACTGAGATACTGCGAAACCCTATTGTGTTAAATAAAACTTACGCAACCGAATACTCTACTAGCTAGTATTGTAAAGAAATTTTTGGAAACATTTACTTAGTTTTAATGCGGTTTTGCCGCGGTGAATTTTATTTAATATTATAATTCTAATATACAATTTTAATAATGTTTTACGTGGAATTTTTAGGGCCCACATTTCTAAATCTAAAGGGACCACCCAGGTTACAATTATTATTTTTTCGCCATTTGTAGCCAAACTAATACCCTAGGACCCGTTTTTTTGGTACTATTCCCATCTCGATCCTCCCAAAATCCTCGGAGATATGGCCAAAAATACGTCTCAGGCGATTTGCATCTGATAACCATTTTCAATGGTAAAATTACATTTGTAAGAAATTCTGAGGAAAGGAGTTAATAGCTCCATATTATGATGTGACACAGAGAAAACCTGGTTCTTCAGGTTGCATGCTACACTTGAACGGTATGCCAGAGACTTGAGCACAGTAGTCATCAATTGTATTGTTTGACCGGGCGATATATATTGTACATATGGCGCAATCTCGTAACAATATCGTAGACTGGAAAGCTATACTTTATCTATGAAGACATACGAGATGCTATCAGATACATTGCATGATGGGGTAATAAAGTCATTTTACTCAATACATCCGCCGTGATTTGCATTTTATAGCATTTGTTGCAACGGACAATGAACTCACTGTTTATCTATGTATTTGCACTAACACAGGTTCAACATAAGTATTTGTTTTTTTTTTAAATATGAAATTGTGTAAGGAATATCATCCTTCCAGATAATTTTCTCTCTCTGAAGAGAATAGATGGGTTGGAAATGATGAGTATTCCCTTAACCATAAAATGTATAGTCAGAAAGTAGAGCGGTTCTGTTCAAATCACGGTTTTCCCTCCACGGCAGATGTTCGAAGTTCCACGCATACATAGACACGGGGTATGAGAAAATCTTAGACCAAACTGTTAGTACTAAATAAGTTCAAAAGCCCTAACGCATCAATACAAATATCAATTTTCATATTTTGGGGTCCCTCCAACTTAAATATTCGGTATAAGTATAGTAAATAGGTAATTGTTATTAAATTGTGCTTTGATTTTGACAACTGATATTTTTTTTACAGATTAGAAGAACTAAAAGTAAGCGAGAACGAGCTTCGTACTTTGGATTGCATCTTAAAATTGCCGCGTTTGAGGACCCTTGAGGCCGCCAACAATTTAATCACACATTTCGGTGTAAGTTTTTTTTTTCAAAAATAAAACATTATTTACATTGATGAACCTTAATAACCTTAAACTTATACCATACTTCTTGACTGATAGCCTCTAATAATCTGGAATTACTTAAGGCGCTGTAGTAGTGAAACTAGCGCCGCCACTACATTTATTTTTATTACTCGTAAACTAAGTAAATATTTAAAAAAAGCTCATGTAATAATCTCGTAAATTGTCTCTAATATTTTTTGAATAACTCTTCAACAGTTATCATTCATTCTGTAGGTTTTAAAATCCATTCACTACCTACAGCGCTTTAAGTAAGTATATGGTTCAAATAAAGAAGGTCAGAAAGATACGGTGATAAGAAATAAACGAAACCTTGATTGTAATATTTTTAAAAAGGAATATTTTTTGTTGTAAAAAACACGATATAAAAATGGTTAGTTCCTTCTTTAACTTTTACCCGGTGATAAGAATCACAAAGCGGACTTTCTAAACTATAATAACAGATTAATTCTATATTCCAGACTAACAACTCTCAAATGGCACCGAACGAGAACAATAAATCCGATCATAGAGCACCACTGACCAATGTTGACCTAAGGCACAACCGGCTTAAAGGAAGCATTATTTTGGGAAACTATGAGGTACGTAATAGTAGTTTATGATACAAGGTTGGTAAGAAGTTTTAAAAACCTTAGCAACCATGTGCCATACTACGTTTTTTAATATATTTGCGAGAAAACATTATAGGTACTACTGTAATACATATAATAAAACTGTAAATTCTAAATATTTGTGCGCGAATTACGCTAAAACCGCTAAACGAATTTTAATGGATTTTTCACAATTTAGTAGATTGAGGTCCAACTTAAAATCTAAGCTATGTTTCATCAAATTCAGGTGGTTGGAACCAGGGAAACAGCTTGAACTCTCCGTAGTACTAGCTTTCATACACGAAAAGGGTCATTTTAAACTGGTTGCTATATTTTTCTACTGTCCACGCGGATGATGTCGCGGGCGGAAGCTAGTAGAAATTAAAACGCACGGCGCCGGCATGCGGTAAAATCAACTTTCCGCACGCTGTACTAATCCGTAAACAAAAACGCACGGGGCGTGCGGTAAAATCAACTTACCGCACGCTCGACTGTCATCGTAAACTTACATTTTCGAGCAACTGTATTGAAAAATTAATTTAAAACCAGAAGGCCAATGATTCATCCATACCGTAAAACATCAAGAGATTCAATAGCAGATCAACTTAAATTTAAAACTGTATTTTCTCTAATTAAATTTTATGTGATCTCTAAAAGGAGATTGGAATCAGACTTTAACTAAAATTAATAGTGTAATGTTTATAACTCGTGGAAAAAAATGACTAATGATTCTTTGGGGAACGATTTCATCTCTTTCCAACAAGGACTTCATATCGAAGGACAATGTTGCCAGTAGAAAAACTAGCTGTTGTGTCGATAAGTAAATATTGATCATTGTGTTTGTTATATTTAAACTCACCACTTAAACATCGGATTATTGGGATTGTTTTATTTCTGTTCCATCCTATTTCATATTTTCACCCTTTATTGTTACAAAACTCTTTATCTTTGCTATCCCGTAGAATACATATACATAATTGTTATATTGATCTTCTTTTTTAGATCTAAAAAAATCGTACAAAAATCATCAGTGTAACTTCAGACCCAAGGGGCTTATTCAGTTTATTCCGTCAACTATGACGGGGTGAATAGATGGACACGCGTTTTCCGAGTATCCACCTTAGGGTGGCTGTTTCAGGGTGGATAAACGGAATAAGACGCCCAAAGTCCTAAAGGAACATCGCCGATCTCCTTTCAAATGGCTTTAGTGTGCTATGGTATCCGTTCTTAGTAACGTGCCGTTTTCTGCCACCCGTATCGTATCAAACAATCAAGAGGACATGTCAATAAAATAACTTATTACTTATCAGGTCGTCGATTGCTCATTCCAGCACCTGGTGACGTTGGACGTGTCCCATAACTCCGTGGAGGTGCTCGTGGTGTCGGCGCTGCGCGGTCTGCGTGAGCTCTACGCGGCGCATAACACGTTACAACATCTTGCTTTGCATGGAGCCTCGCTAAGGATCCTCAGAGCACCACATAATCGTGAGTGGCTTTGATTTTACAGGGAATACGGGCTTTGTTAGAGTGGTTTAAAAGGTATCCTCTATTTGGAACTAAATCATAGCCGTTAGGTACTAAGACCTGTACGTAAGTCTACTCTTCCCTGATGTTTTATGGTCAATTTTTTGATATTACATGAATGAAATGTCTTTTACAAGAAAACTATTGGAATTTTCTTGATTCTCATAATTTATTTTGTTTTATTTACAGAATTGGAAAGCCTAACTACCACAGTCCCACCGATAAATCTAGTTGAAATCGACGTATCACATAACAAATTGACGTCGTTACCACATTGGCTAAGCGGCTGTTCGGACCTTACAACTATTCGTGCTAGCAACAATCAGCTGACTTCGCTGCCTGAACATTTATTCTGCAGCGAGCTATCCAGTCTTTCCAAATTGCATTTAGCGCATAATAAAATATCAAACATTCCTTCAATGCCTCGACTGAGAGCACCTTTGAAGGAATTACTTCTTCACGATAACTGCATACAATCACTACCAGAAAATTTCTTCTCCGTGTGTGACAGATTGTGCGAATTAAATCTTTCCAATAACAGGTTAAATCGTTTACCTCCTGCTCGTGGTCAATCTTCGTATTCACTGGAACGCTTATATTTATCAGCAAATTGCCTAACCGATGACGTATCAAGCGTTATTATTGCCTTTCGTGGACTGAAAAAACTACATGTCGCCTATAATTGCCTTACTACTTTACCTGATGGTTGTATTAACTTTTGGCCTGATATCGAAGAGCTTGTTTTATCTGGAAATTCTTTTACTAAATTACCTGAAAGCTTGCCACAACTGAATAATATTAGAGTAGTCAGAGCCCACTCTAACAGATTACGTTCTGTACCGATGTTTGCATGCAGTGCATCAGTAAAAATATTAGATTTTGCTCATAACGAACTGGACACCATAGATTTAAGACTTCTTGCCCCAAAACAGCTAAAGTTTCTCGATATATCGTGCAATAAAAAGTTACAAGTAGACCCCTCGCAATTCAATGCATACAGATGTCAACGCCCTCTCAGTTTGGTCGACGTAACAGGTAGAAATTCCTTACCATGGACACAAAAAAGTGGATATCACGAGGAACTCCATGGTCATACTCCCTGGGCGACAGGCTTTACAGAGTGTCCCAATAAATATCTTCAGCTATGCTGTGCTCAAATCAGACTTCCATCATTTTGCAACAAAGAAGGCTTTTTTGCTATAATCGACGGTGAAACAGATATGGAAGTACCAAAAATATTACAATCTAGCTTACCAGGTTTATTACTTGAAGAAAAATCAATAAAAGAAACTGTTAACGAATACATGAAATATGTGGTATTGTCCGCACACCGAGAATTAAAAGAAAAAGGACAAAGGAAAGGTGCGTGCTTGATTATGTGTCACTTGACGCCTTTGAATTCGTCAGAGAATGGTTTCGGACAAACTTCGAAAAGATATAATATGAGACTAGCAAATGTTGGAGACACAAAAGCTGTACTGAGTCGACGAAATGGTCCTTTAAGCTTAGGAATTGAAAATAACAAACGTTTGGGTTATTCCACAAGATATCCCAACACAGTTCCAGATCCTGATATCATACAAACAGTCATAAAGGAAGATGATGAATTTCTAATAATGGGTAATGGAAAATTCTGGAACGCTATAAACGTAGAAACTGCTGTTTCCGAAGTGAGGGCTGAACGGAACCCTGTCCTTGCTGCAAAAAGGTTGCAGGATTTAGCACAAAGTTATGGAGCGGAGGATTGTATATCAGTTTTAATAGTAAGATTCGACACAGTGAGAACAGATGTTGATAAGTTAATGCGGGAGCTAAGGCAAACTATAAGTAGTAATAAGTCTTTGTGCAGGTCAGACTGCTGTTGTTCGCGGTTGGAGGCTTGTTGTCACTCCGCTACACCGCCTAAACCGAGTAGCGATCGCTCGTCGCCAAGCGGACAAAGCGACCGACCTCCAAGTGTAGCAGGTAGTCATCAACATTATGCTAGTGTACGGTCACAGCATAGAGCATCAGAAAGAAGAAGTTGCCGAGGCGGAGTCGCCAGAGCAATCCGTGTCCGCGTTGAGGAAGATAAAGAAGAAGACACCAAAATTGATGAGCTCCCTAACTCAGAAGAACAATTCAAATGTTGGGAATATATGTTGGAACAAAATACGCAAATGTTATTCGATAAAGAATTAGATAATTTATCTAAAGGTATCAAACCAAACGTAAGCAGCCTAAGAAATGTAAAAGGATTATCTGGAAGCAGTCCTCAACTACACCTAACTGGAAAACAGACTAAGGGTGTCCCTTTCCTGTCTAAACATTTTGGAAGTGCGAGGTCCTTTGGAACAGTTTTAAAGCCAGATGTAAGGTTTGGATCTGGACGAGTACCGAACGGAGGTCCTAACGCAGCCTATTTTGGTTCATTGCAACGTTTAATGCCTTATCATTTAGAATACGATTTTGCTGTGATACAAGAAAAAAGCACGCCATCCGAGGATTCGCTGGATCTTGATGGTCGCATGCAACAGTACTGGGGTGTTGCCACAACCGAATTGTAAAAATGTTTATTTAGTGCATTAGACTTAAGTCTTAAATACTTTCAATAAAACTTCCAAATAAATTAGCGTATTTATATACCATTCATCTGTCGACTAGAATTTTTGCACAAAGTATTTTTATCACTATCATGGACTTAGAGGATCTAGATGTAGGTACTTATAACATATCACATGAACAAAAGTTCTATGTACAATATTGTGAAAATCTTTGACAAAGTTATACAATGTATTATGAAAATGTCAGTAAAATCATTATGATAATTATTTTGAGTTTCATTCTTATTATTTTTTATATAGTATGTTTAACCTATTTAAACTATTATAACACTTCATACATGATACTTATTTAACTATAATTTATTTACATGGTACCTTGATACTTATAAGGCATTGAAATATATGTCAATTTGTGCAATAATTCACACAGTAATATAATTTATCTTATGTACAATGTAGTGCTTTGTCGTTCTAATATTTGTGTAAATTCTTATGACCTACTTATTTACAAACTTTAACAACTCTACAATAAATTAATTATGAATGTTAATCATTTTAACATTAGAGCTTTTTAACATTGACTTTCGATTTATACAATGCTATCAATCTGATTTTTTTGTAACAATCTTCTAAAATCTATGTCACGAAGTAAAATAAAAAGTTTATTCAACGTTCATCCTTGGCAAGAATTTCATAATATTCAATGTCATAGAATATGAATATAAATTCTTGATTCTTGGTTTATGTCAAAATAATGGCGCATACAATAATTATTTCACTATTCTTATTGTATTTCACATTGACAAGAAAATATGAAAACAGAATTTCGGTAATCGAGGCTATACAAAAACCGGTTACAATAACATTTGACTGAAATTCAAAGATGAGATCTAGGTTCTTACACTAATTAATTATAGCCAGAATGTAGATGTTGCTGTACAATTTTCTTTTTACAAAGTTACTTATATTTTACAGATACTTTTTTTTCATTCACTTGAAGTCTGTCAACCACAACGCCGGACTGTCTGAATATACTTATTGATATGGTAACCCATGTCAATTTTCCGCAATTTCCGTTTAGTGGACCTAAGAATAATTCTCATATTTAAGTGGATGCTGGAACCACGACCTTCGTTGGTCTGGTCACAGCTCGCGCTTGACAACGAGTTCCAAAGGCTGTGGCGCTAGAGCTAGTGGGAAGGGCGTCGGGTGCGGCGCGTGCGCCGGCGGTGGCCGCCGCTAGGGGAAGCCTCGCGGCGAGTAGTGGTGCTCGCCGAGCCAGGAGTCGGGCGACGGCGGAAAGTCAGGGTACCCACCCGCCGCAGGCGACGAGGAACTGCTCAAGTCAGACGCACCTCCTGCGCCGGCACCGCCTATTCCAGCGCCGCTTATAGCTTGGCCTACAAAAAAATTACAGTTTTTCTAACGTTTAAGAATTCTGCCCTTCATGAACTTTGCTCAATGGATTACTTTTTGTATTTCTCTTTTATTTACGAACCTACAAAAAATATTGCTTGATTCCCAAATAAAAATAAAATAAAAAAAGACCGGGCTTATAAAGCGATTAATTTAACAATGTACAACAGTAGTGACCAACTTCAGAGCGCATGCGGTACAAAACGACATATTAATCTGTAAAGTTTTATCTTTTCCGTACATTATCGAGTAAAGTTCCAGCGGATTACTGTCTATTGTCCATATTTAAACTGCAACTTAGGTAATAATGTTTATTTCTCAAAACCGCTCTGTTGATAGAATCAAAATTGAATATGATAGGATACTTACAATAAGCGGCGGCACTTAAGTAATTTCTAAACTTCGTTTTCAACAATGGTACCTACACCATTGTGATGCTTACCTATATTAGTATACACAAGATGGTCTGGTGGGTAGTGGTAGTGAGGATGTGGTGGCGAGTGCGTCCTGAGGTAGGGCGGGGTAGCCGCGAACCGCGCGCCGCCCGCCGCGCCCGCGCCGCCGCCGCCCGCCGGCGAGCCTTCCTCACCGCCCAGTGCAACCGTACTATAACTGTCGTTGCTGAGCTCTGTATCCACAAAATTATCTAATCTTTATTTTTAACCATAATCTGCTTGTAGTAGTTATGATAAAAAATGGGTTTTTTAATGCCAACTTCCTAAAAAGTTATCAACATTTATCGTCAAGCATCAGATATCGACGGATGATTTTCATTTATAGGCTTATTATCTTTGAATTGTCATGCTGTATCTTGTTAAATCATTGTTGTAAATCAATGAAAGATACAATAACAGTTAAAGTAGGTATAGGAATTCCCCAGCAATTTTCCAGCAACTCATTATTATATATTTTATCTGTGAAGTATATCGATGAATACTGAGAAAGGATCCTTCCTGATCACGCTGCTTAAAAATCAAAAAATAATAAATCCAAAACCCAGACTGTACTTGTTTTAAAATAAATTAATGATGAAAGAGACGGAACCTTGATAAGATTGTCTCTATTGGATTTTCGGTATACATTAATTCTAGTATGCTCGAGTGAAGGATACCCTATGAATTGGTACCAGATACCCAACTGGGTCCATAATTTTTACTTTGTTTTTAGTTGTAACATCTTTATAACATTATGGTTGCAATAAATATATTGAATATTGGGTATTGTCAAAAGCTTAGTGAGTTTGGCCCCACACGGAGCGAGGCCAACATAGACCCGTTGCTTACCAGTAGGTACCCGTAGCATGACCATCACCGAAACGCGATATGAAATAGAGCTTTATCGACACTCAACTGAACTGAACTGAACCCATTGTCTTACGACAGTTAAGTGTCTATAAATCGCTGTATCATCATGTTTCAGCGGTCAAGCTAGGTGGCGGGCACGGAGGAACTTAGAGCATTAAATTGTTTAAATGCTCTTAGCGGAGGAAGCGCAACCGCATTCTCCCTATTCAAAAAACAAGACAAAAAAACTCCTCACCATGATGACTGAAGGAGTCCAGATCGATTTTGAGCTCATCCTTGTCGAGAAGCCGGTCGTGTCTCGGGGAGCTTCCACCGCTCTTCATCGACCTGAAGTACTGCGACCAGCGCGTCCTCCCAGCGTCTTTTTTTAGCCGCTTTTCCTTTGCTCGTCTATAAAAAAAAATTAATACTGTAGCTTTTTCTCAAAGCGGGGAATACTTTGGAGATCTGACGGTTGGCAAAGCGGCAGGCGGACAAAGGTACGCAATCGATCAAACATTTTTTATAAGGGAAGTCTAAACATTGACTGATACTCGTATATTCATTTCTCAAGCTTACGCGCTCACTAGACATGAAATAAAACACTTTTTAATCCACTGAACTCAGAAAGATAATCTTTCATCAGATTTTATAATAAAATATTTAAGTATGGTATTATTGATAATAACGATACTCGGCTGGTACGAATTTTTACAGTAAAATGGTAAAAATCTAATCGTTTTAAGAAAACAATTGAATGTATTTCTTAGGACAACCCAAAAAAGTAAAATGAATGGATTAAAGATAACGATTTCCCGAAATCACATGTTATTTCGTTCTTGAAAAGAAGCAATCTTATCAGAGCAATCATAATTTCATTATGAATTAAACATTATCATTATTTGTTAATCGTACGTATTATCATTAAAGATAAATGATTTCGCTTTTATTGTTTACATTATTCCCGGAAACATATCGATAACAATTTCATTAATAAATAATAAAACAGATGTTTGATTTGGTACAATTTCCGGTGTGTAGTACATTACACTTGGATTGCTTTCGATTAAAACAAATACACGTATAATATGTAGCGCAAAGCCGCCTTCGTAATGTTTTGCGTGTTGGCATTAGTAGCTATGTGGGGGGTCCAAAGAGTTTCATTAATTAAAGTGCCCCCGCCCGCCCTCTCCGCTGGGAGTCCGCCCTGGATTATTTGGGGCCGTTATTGCCTTTTGTTACAATTCGCTGGAAGGCATTTTTATATGTACTTAATACCAACAAAATGTTCACTAAACGACTTATAATTTGTTTTTTTTATTTTAAAAGTTTAGGTACGCAGCGGTCGTTCACACGCAAAATACCTATTGATAATAAATATAATGTAAAAAATGAGGAGCTAGGTGGCGCAGTGGTTTAGCGCCTGGCCCTGCAATTGTGGAGGTTAAGCAACTATCGCAAGTGTCAGTCACGGGATGGGTGACCAAAAATATATTTTCTCGAATTCCTCCATGCTTCGGAAGACACGTTATTCAGTAACAGTTGGTCCCGGCTGCATTTACAGTCGTTAACACTCACCAAGCCGCATTGGGCCTGCGTGGTGGGTTATGGCCCATCCTCCTTATCATAAGAAAGGCCTGTACCTCATCAGTGGGGACATTAAAAATGGCTGATGTTTATATTTTGAAAATTGAAATTGAAAAATTGAAAAATAATTTATTTCCACCAAAGTTACATTCATTATTATCTAAGTATATAAATCAAAATTCTAGGTAATAATAAAACAATTGATGGACTGGAGCCTAAACTAGGACAATCCTGTATTTCGGGACTCCAGCCTCTCACCCGTGGTGAAAGATAGCGTTTGGATGTGGTACTACACTATTTTGATATGGTTTCTTACAGTTGCGAGTAATAAAATCTAATTTTAGATAAACCACTAATGTATTTTGAAGTATGAATAGCTCTTTCATACTCCAGATAGGTTCAGTGAACTCCAGACTAATCCGTATAAAAAAAGAAAAGCCAGCAATAACTCATTTTTAATGCGAAAAAAGTACCATTCGTTCTAACACCGGCGTTCAAATCTGAACTATAAACCATAAAGTCTATTACGGTGGCAATGCACAATGGCTTTGGTTCCGCATAAAGTGTCGTGGCTCGGTATCGCAAGTTTACGAGGCACGGCGGAGTGGCACGCCGTGACGGCTGCCGTGACTGTGACACTACCTACCGACTGTAAACTAGCTCTAGTAGGTACTAGAGACGGCATACCGAACAATACACTGGCATTGGTCGAACAAAGAGACTAATAAATCAACTAGTGGCTCTGTGAGCTGTAAATCTCGAGTTTGTGACATTTTTGTTCATTTCTCGTAATGACTGAAATGTGATTTCTTTTCGAAGAATTGCGAAAAACTAAATCGACCAATAATCTCTACTAACAGCCTTATAAAGCAGAATTGGCATATAAGGACTATCAAACTGAATAACTGGGACCAACTTTGAAAACGAAAAAAAATCAGCTGTTTGATACATTTTAACAATTTTCGTTATTACTATCTTTTGTATGAAACAGTTAATTTTTTCTCGATTTCAGAGTTGGTCCCATAGTAAAAATTGTTCAGTTTGATGGTCCCTATCTACCATATTCGGCTTCATGAAGGTAAATACTCCACATACTCTGTATAATTGAACCTGCTCACAAAATTCCACGAGAATCGACTGAGACATGCGACCTGTAGAGAACAGCCGGACATCCGGACGTACCGAAGCATTTTTGCTCAAGCTGAAGCGGAGACGTTTTGCTAGCGCTTCGCGCTCGTTCGATCAATAATATTTTTGATTTTCTGCATGACAATAAGATAAAACAGAAATTCGTCAATTTTGCTCTGGAGGCTTACCATCACCTTTTAGAAAACCATCATGTTTTATGAACGTTTTGTTATAAGCTTACAATAAGATTTTTCAAATTCGTACCACAACCTGCACAAAGTAATAATACTTTATTCCTGCCAAAGAACGAATGATGTTGCGAAATTGTCTATTCCCTGCTAGCCATCACTACGGCTTATTTGCTATCTACACTTGACACTGGCAGAAATTACTTCCAAGAGGAAAGTAGATTGCCAAAACAAGGGGTTGGCAACTGTCAAAGTGGCGCTAGCATAGCTAGTTCCCAAAACATAATAATTTTATATGGTGTATGGAAGAAAACAATTCCAAATAATATTATGACTCGCTGTATTGTACCAAAATGCTCTGAAATTGGAGTACATCATATTCCCAAAGATAAAAATATTCGTCGGCGTTGGTTAAAGCCATACGCCGTGTCAATTTAATTCCGAAGCCTAGTTAGAGGTTATGTTCAAAACATTTTGTGGACAATGACTATGAAAAAAGCAGTAAATATACAGGTAAGCTGTTTAAATTAATAATGAAATACCAAAAAGTATATATTTTGAAAGATCAGTTATAATAGAAATTCTTTTTTGGAACAATAATAATGTTGACATAATTTTTTGTTCTAGGTGTGGATCATCAACGTAAATACCTTAAGAAAAATGCTGTTCCATCTATTTTTCAATGGAATATACAACCGGTTTCAGAAAAGGCAGTTGCAAGAAAGATAGATTAGAGTCCCGGGTCCCGGAATCTCAGAAAGAAACAGCTTTTTGAAATGCAGATGCCGTCAACATCTCAGTGCTGTGAGGACATAGTGCCGCTTGTAAAAGATAGCAGTGTGTGCATGCTGCATGGACAGTAATGTATCTCATGTGGTTGAATCTGAGATGAATACTACTGTTCCTACTCCACTTTCATTAGAAAATAAAACAAACCAAGAAACTCAAACTCCACATATAGTTACTAAGAATATTCTCAACTGAGCTTTGCCTTTTACTTGCAGACCAGAAATTGGCTTGTTAAAGGGTACATATCGAAAGGCTTATTGGGTTAACTAAAACATATTTGATATTGCAAAATAATTTTAACCATTTTTATGTGCCCTTAGCATCAAAAATATTTTCAATATGTGTCATGTTGTGTAACTTTAAAGAAGGGATTGTAAATAAAAACTGATTACAATATTATAAACAAGTGTTTTATTGCATTAAGAGGTCTGTCACATTTTTTATAGAAATAAAATATTCCTATGATTAGGTACCTACTTACTAAGATAAATAATGCTTATCATAGTCTTATTAGAGGTGGTAGAGTTGTGTGGCTATTAATATCCAAATAAGTTTCTTCTGATGGTAGCTGCATTGTTGGATCTTCATCATCACCATCAGGACATTCAGGACGCCAGAAATGAAAGTTTTTGTCATAAAGCTCCAACCTGAAATAGGATATGGTTGAACAATTTTTTTTCCATATTTTGACTGTAGTTTGCAACCTAAAATTAATACTGCTCGATAAACCAGTTACTGATTGAGTAAAAAACAGCGTCAGTAAAGTAGAATAGAAGATTTAGTAGAGAAATAAAAATACCTTTTAACAAGATCTGCTTTTTTTCCTCGTAAAGAAGCACCACGTTTTATTAATTCATTGTCCATCCGAAAACAAGTGTGTCCATCAGCCATTTTTGATGTCCCCACTGCTGGGGCACAGGCCTTCCTTATGGGTGGTAAGGAGGATGGGCCATAACCCACCACGCGGGCCCAATGCGGATTGGTGGGTGTTAACGACTGCAAATGCAGCCGGGACCAACGGCTTAACGTGCCTTCCGAAGCACGGAGGAGCTCGTGATAATAAATTTTTGGTCAGCCATCCCATGACTGACCCTTGCGAACGTTGCTTAACTTCCGCAATCGCTGGGCCAGGCGCTAAACCACTGCGCCACCGAGCTCCTCCGAAAACAAGTATTTGTTATCAAATAGAAATGAAACATAATAACTATAATATTACATTCACAATGAAGAACAATATGTATAAAAACGTTTCACTTACTGTTTATGACGCAATTTCCAATTTCTAAATAAAATAACTCAAAATAGTTTTGTTTCCGTCGAGAAAAAGCAACTTTTTTAAGACTGCAAAATTTCTCAATATTTGACACAAAAACAATAATGCTAGCTGTCAAAAGACACGTCGTGGTACGGTTTAAGTGAACGATTGAACGATGACGTCACAAAACTTCCAACGGAAACATTATTACAATAATCATACTTTATGAAGGTTGTGGTACGAAATAGCATGGTAAGAATGTTATAATACTGCTCTAAGACATGGCAGTAGGCACCCTGATTGCAGTGTTTCAGAAACTATTGTTAGGCACTGTTCGGAGGACAGTCGACCTTAGAACTTCAGAGCTCAAAACATTCTTTATGACACCAATTTTAAGGCACTAACTTGCAACCCTACTAAAATTATACTCCTAAAAAAATAAGGGCAACTATATGGTTTTCCAAACAGACGACCTAACTTTGGCAAGGTTTTAAATTCCAAAGTTAGCTCGTTTGTATTGAAAACCATATTGGCCTTTAATTTCTTTTGAGCACTATATTATGCTATAAACGTGAGATGGGCGCGACATAGTAGAAAAATATCTGTGACCAAAGTGTTTGGATTCTTCTATCGCCGACCACATTTTGTTTTATTGTTGTAAGCATCTTTATTCATCTTTAAACATTCTTATGGCCCGGTTGGTGATCATCTAAGCTTACAGACGCTTGCCAAAATTAATAAAAATTACAGGAATTTCTACTTTTATATTTACTCGCATCTAATTTTACTACCGCAGATACTTGTACTATTATGTATTCTGTGCCGCAGATCACCCAACATTATTAATGTTGGGTGATCAATGATCATCAATAGGTGAGTGAAAAATCTAAAAATAATATATGCTATAGATCTTAATAAAAACTTTCACTGAAAATTGGTTTGAACGAGGAAATAAAAAAATAAAGATTAAGGGGGGCTACCCATACATGGTTTGAACGAGATATAGTATAATTAGTTTTCGAGATATATCAAATTTTTAAAACCGCAAATATTACTTTGTCATTCATACCAACACTGTGATAAACAAAGTTATTTTATACAGACGAAAAATGATAGTGGTATTAAATATGGTATGGTATATAAGGTAACTACGGAACCCTACGGCGCGTGGCCCGACACGCACTTGGCCGTTTTTTTTATCGTGATTGGGGGCCCCCAATCCAGACGGTTGCAATAAGAGGCATTAGAGTATCTACCTAAAGTCTCTTGAAAAAACATTAAAGTATCCGGTTAAATACAACTGATAGAAATAAAGTCGACATAAAATGCACAATGAACGAATGGAAATAAAGAATTCAGAGGTCACTCCTTTGATGCAAGGTCGTATTATATTGTGCTGGGACTTCAATAGGTTTTTGCACTCATACCTCCAGAATAGAGTTACAGTAATTTTACAATACATGTAGGTTCCACAAATTGAGTTAGGTACACATTTGCCAAATCAGTTTCCACAATTTTCATCAGTTTAAACATTGGTATCTAAAGTTGAACATGTAATATCACAAAAACAAAAACAACTATAGATATTGAGCACAACACAAATTCGAATAAGGCAGAAAGCCAGTTAAGTCAAGTTTTTGGAAAAACTATTGCATTAGGTAACAAAATTTATAATTTCTCAGGCTTCGTACAGAAAATATTGATGTGACAATACTTAGGCTGAGTTGCACCATCTTAACTTAACCTTAACTTTAACAGATACAAACTTATCTGAGCCAGTGGTCAAAAGTGGAACTAAAGTGTAATTACATATTGTTACCTAGGTTACGCCATAGATGACAGCGACGCTGTCATCGAGTCAGATTTATTCATTTATTCATTCATAACATGCAAGTTAACAGAGACGATACTCCAACACACAAGCAAGTCATAGGTACAATATGATATTAACACTAGGAAACATTTAAAAAAAAAATCAAACGAGACGATTGAATGGCTAATATACATAATTTTAAAATATGATGTCGATAAATTATAATTACAATCTACAATGTCAGATAAGATAAGTTTGTATCTGCTATAGTTATGGTTAAGTCAAGAGTCTCGATTCTGTATTTAAGCTTGGATCAAAAAATCAATCATTGTAATATTTTTTAAGCAATTGTCAGAATAAAGTTATACTTTAATTCTACCTTTTCACAAATCAATCACAAAACTTGAAAATCGTTTTTCAGGCACTATGAAAAAGTATGCTTTTGTAGCCGTAATTTTTTAGGAACTACCTAAACTAGGTATTTTTAATTATTATGGAGCATAGAGCATAGTTAAGCATATTTCGCCGTTATTTTATAGTATATTAAGTATTTTGTTATAAATTAAATTCAGAATGAAATAATTCAGAAAAAATAAATCACTAAATTCCGCTGTAAGAATTTCTACAGTATTTTTAGATTTTGTCGATCGTAAAAAAATAATCTCTGTTTACGTCTTGTTAAGTCAGTGACCATTTCAAAATCATTTGTGTTAACTCGCTTTCCGTATACTTGATGTATGCAAAATTGATTCGAATGTCGCGCTTTATTCATTTTTCACGGTCCAAGGAACGAATTTTTACACTTCAAGCATAACGAATATAGCATGTGCGTCAAACCTGATAAGATTTAAAATTCCCGTCTATATTGTACCTTTTATTAAGAAGCAATTTTTTGACCGAGCGAGCGTGAAGCGTCTCTACTTCAGCTTGGGCAAAAATGCTTTCGTATGTCCTTTTGTTCTTCTCTACAGGTCCGTGAAATTTTGTCAGCAGGTTCAATAATATAATTATTTATCGAGCCGTCTTTTTCGAAATAAAAAAAACACATTTCAGCCATTTCAAAAAATGTTCAAAAATGTCACAAACGCACAGAGCCACTAGTAGTATTTTATTAAACTTCTTTATTGTATAATAACTAAGCAGATTTATTTAAACAATACAATAATTACACAGTAGGTACTATGTATTTTGTTTATCCTACCTAACATACAAACAACATTTTTTAAATTAATAAAAGAAGAAAAACGTATCTTTAAGAATTTATTTATGTTGATTTGTTTCACACTAACGAGAAACGCGTAAATAATAGATAGGAGGTACAAATTAAGACTTACCTGTTTTGGAACCAAACTTGCACCACCCTCATGTCTAGGCCCGTGTCGTGAGCGAGCTGTTCTCGCACATGTCTCGCTGGCTTCGGACTGCTGCTGTAGGCACTCTTCAATGTTTCCAGTTGCTTCGCCGTGATGGTCGTCCGAGGCCGTTTGCTCGCCGCGTCGCCGTCCAACGAACCCTCGCCGCCTGGTGTGGAATCCAGTTCTGTGTTAGACCTTCGCTCTTTTAATCGTAAAGATTTTATGTTTTAGGAAATTTAGATCTAGTTCGTTCATTATATACAAATTACATACCTAATGACTGAATAACATTTAGCGGAAGAATTATTATAAAGTCTGTTTATTCCTATAACTTTTCAATACCTCTATAAATGCTCAGAGAGCTTACTCAAATAGACATTTTATTAAAATGAACGCTAGTAGAATAGAATGACAATGTATGGGATTGACAGCGTTAACTTATGTCATTCCCATACATTGTAATTCTATTCTATTAGCGTTAATTGTAGTAGAATGGCCATTTAAGTAGGGAGGCAGATGTGAAAATATCTAAGCAATAGGTTTTTCTTCCTCAAGAGAAGCTCGGTGGCGCAGTGGTTTAGCGCCTGGCCCAGCGATTGCGGAAGTTAAGCAACGTTCGCATGGGTCGGTCATGGAATGGGTGACCAAAAATTTATTATCTCGAGCTCCTCCGTGCTTCGGAAGGCACGTTAAGCCGTTGGTCCCGGCTGCATTTGCAGTCGTCAACACTCACCAAGCCGCATTGGGCCTGCGTGGTAGGTTATGGCCCATCCTCCTTACCACCCATAAGGAAGGCTTGTGCCCCAGCAGTGGGGACATCAAAAATAACTGATGGACAGGTTTTTCTTAACGTTTAAAATTTCAAACTTGCTTAACTAGGTAACTATAGTATTGGAAAATGCTGAATCTTACCTTTTGCTCTAGCTGCT
This sequence comes from Agriphila straminella, assembly GCA_950108535.1. Classification (NCBI taxonomy): domain Eukaryota; kingdom Metazoa; phylum Arthropoda; class Insecta; order Lepidoptera; family Crambidae; genus Agriphila; species Agriphila straminella. The sequence goes on from OX467308.1 coordinate 12,322,648, forward strand.
TCATAGTCCGGCTTACAAACAAGTTTTCCGTCTTCCATAAGGTAAAATTCATCGCCGGTATTGAGTGTTCTCGCGCACGCAGCACAGGCGAAGCACCGGAGATGGTAGACGTGCGACTGGGCGCGCCGCACCACTTGCGTCGGCGGGATGCCCTGCCCGCAGCCGGCGCACTTGGTGCCGAAGCGCCTGGGACAACAGCCGCAACAACAATAACATTATCAACGTGTTTTGGATGCAGGCATAATAATGTTGAAGGCATTAAGAAAACTATTAGAATACTAAAGCATAGAGCGCATCGCATTTAACGTATTTACAGTGAGTCGTTATAGTTCACGAGATACATTCCGAGACCGTTGCGGTCATCAACATAATGTGCAGCATTTACCGATCCTCACCTCGTGACACGCCATCTTCCATTAATAAATGCTTACTTGAAGAAGTCGTCGGTGCAGTAGAACTGGTTGTTTCTCGCGAAGCACTTGCCGGACAGCATCGCGCGGCACTCGACGCAGCGCAGGCAGCTGGCGTGCCACGTGCGATCCGACACCTTCAGCACGTATTGGTCTACGATTATCTCGTAACAATCCATCTTCCATTAATAAATGCTTACTTGAAGATGTCGTCGGTGCAGTAGAACTGGTTGTTCCTCACGAAGCACTTGCCGGACAGCATCGCGCGGCACTCGACGCAGCGCAGGCAGCCGGCGTGCCACGTGCGATCCGACACCATCAGCACATATTGGTTTTCGATTATCCCGTAACAATCCATCTGCCATTAATAAATGCTTACTTGAAGAAGTCGTCGGTGCAGTAGAGCTGGTTGTTTCTCGCGGATCACTTGCCGGACAGCATCGCGCGGCACTCGACGCAGCGCAGGCAGCCGGCGTGCCACGTGCGATCCGACACCATCAGCACATATTGGTTTTCGATTATCTCGTAACAATCCATCTGCCATTAATAAATGCTTACTTGAAGAAGTCGTCGGTGCAGTAGAGCTGGTTGTTCCTCGCGAAGCACTTGCCGGACAGCATCGCGCGGCACTCGACGCAGCGCAGGCAGCCCGCGTGCCACGTGCGATCCGACACCTTCAGCACGTATCGGTCCACGATCATCTCGTGACAGCCCCCGCACTTCGGGATACTGGCTGTAACATATCCACATGTGTGTTACTCTTGATAAATAGCATAGTAATCTGGTTTTTCCTAAGCCGCAACGTCATATTTGTAATGTTTTGGTTTGAAGTTATGAATAAATGTACGTAAGTACATAATTATATCGACTCTGCATTTGATTAAATGAATGAATTATGAGAAAATGAAGATTTGGTTGATACTAAGTACCTAACGCATAAAAATAAATTATTTACTAATGAGATAAAAAAGTTATGAATAAATGTACGTAAGTACATAAGATCTCTATACTATACTCTTGTACCTATAGTCGACAGAATTTTCCACTTGCTATAAGGCACAATATCTTTGTTTCTTTGACATGTACATTGTTTATCATACACACATACAACGTTTAATGGGACTTTATTTATTATTATATCGACTCTGCATTTGATTAAATGAATGAATTATGAGAAAATTAAGATTTGATTGATACTAAGTAACGCATAAAAATAATTTTTCTACTAATGAGATAAAAAAGGTACCTACGTTAAAGAATCTCTTTGAACAAATTAATGTTAATGTTAATTAATAAATTAATGTCCTTTTACTATCACCACTCTAAAATATTCCAGGAACCACTTTTAAGATTAATATTAATATGAAAATGTATCACTAATTGAAAAATTACCTTTTTATTTTTGTTTAGAGTCCAAACAAACAAAAAATATATTTTCCTGAACTTTACCGTATGTAAATTATGAAGCTGAAGAAAGTAATAAGAAAATTCACTCTGAATAACCGAATGGTATCTGATGTCGTTATGTAGAGTCGAAGGTATTTATACTGCTACGCCTCGTTTTGCTATCTTTTATCGATGATATTCGGACAGTAGTGTCTATCTTGAAGAAGATAAAGGCGGGGTTCTTCCAACATTTTAATTGATGGATATTACAAGGATGTCTACGTTTTGTTTTAGGCCTAATTTAATATGGAGATTTCGATCTTCACTCATTATAATGTTCGCCAGGTTATAGATGATCGAAGGTGTTTTTTTTTTTTTTTTTTAATTTATTTAGTGTTTGCGTCACTGTTTAAGTTATACTACAAAAAAAAATTGGAATGATGTTCTTGGACTCACAAGTAGTTTTTTATTATTCCAAGAACATCGTAGAGGTACTAAAAACCTTAATTGCTAAGATTAATTTTATCAAGTACCTATGTACCTATATACTCCGTTATTTATGAAATTGTGGTAGCTAAATATCCAAGGCGAATACTTATTGATTTTCATTCCTATAAGAAATTTTGCCTCTTAATTACTTAAGTAATTAAATAACCGACAAACTGAAATACTGTAGTTAAAATAAATTATTTTTACAGTATTCTTTAAAACCGATGATTGCGTTCTCAAGCAGGTATCATTGACTGATCGACAACAAATTGAGCTTTCTTATGGCGTTTTACACCGCGTAAAAATCAATATTCAAGTTTAAACTTAGGATATCAACGCGAAAGAAGAATTAATAATGGTAAATCGGGAACCACATCATATTCTTTTCGGACTTTATGAGATTTAAAGGTCATTAATGGTTTTTTAATGTTCCTAGATACCTATGCTGGTAATAACTAGAAAAACATGTTTGTTTGAAGTCTTCTTATTATCGTGGATCAAACTTGGTTTCGTTATAAGTTTGGCCCCCCGAGCAGAAGTTGTCCATCGGACCAACAGGGACCAACCACGAAAATATTTCTTCTTCTTCTTAATGAATGGCTTGCTCTGTGGTCTAAGCCCAATTCCACCAATGTCACGTATTTAGATTTGCATGATTGGGAAAATTATTTATTTAGGTTTTTGAAAAATTCAGCGTAAATGTCAAATGTCAATGTAAGTTTGATTTTGACTGTTAATGTCATTCAGTCTTTGTTACCATATAGTAGAATAATCAGATCAATTGCATTTTGTGTAAGAGGTTTCGTTTTAAAATCATCTTTGGGTCCCAATCCTAAAGATCAAAGAGAAGGGGAACGTCGTGTCTTATCAAGTAACCAAGGAACTGGCTTTGGACAGAAACAAGTGGAGGAAGCTACACAGACAAGAGCGCGGCTCTTAAGTTGAGAAGAAGATGTAGAGTATCAAAATTCTAATATTCTCTTTATGGCACACTAGGCCTTTGTGTGGTTCTGAAAATACAGGGTTTCTGCCATAAGCACATAACAAGCAATAACATTTATTTGTTGGAAATGTTTATATAATCAATGCTATTTATGAGCTGAGAAAAATCAACTGTTTCATACATTTTGATATTTTCGTTATTAATGTTTGTATGAAACAGCTGTTTTTTTTTCACGATTTCAGAGCTGGCCCCCATTGTAAAAGTTGTTCAGTTTGATGATCCCTATCTACCATATTCGGCTATAGGGGTTGTTTTGCAACACGTTGTATAACATATTTTTAAGTTCTTACTTACTATAAGTACTGTAATAGTATTCGAAAATCGACCATTGCTTGTTTAAACTTTTTTGGTTTTATGTCAATCATTATGTTTTGGTAATTCATACTGATTTTTGTTCTAAGAAGTCTGTTCATTAACATTTTATGGTAAATAAAGTTATTGTATCGGGAACGTCCTCAAACTGTTTGATATAAGAACAAATGAACTATTTTTATTATCAATGACTTAATTATAACGAACTAGCGGCCGCCCGCGACTTCGTCCACCTGGACTTGAATCCAGTTAGCGTATCAAGATGGAACATGCACAAGATTTTAAGTTAGACTTTCAGAATTGAGAAAACCGCATCTAATTTTGTGCAGTAGTTTTTGTATGCACAAACATACAGACAGACAGCCAGACTAAAATTATAATAATAATTATTATTATTTTGGCTTCTCTTTATATAGACCTCGTCTGTACAGTCAGCAAGAAAGTGGCTTATCTCTTTGGTTCTTTGTCACAGCAACTTTTTTGACAGGTGTCTCACGGTTTAAAACATTAGTCAAAAAAGTTACTGTGACAAAGTACTGAAGTGTTAAATAACTTTTGTTGCTAACTCCCTAGTTTTTTTGATGTCTTCAATGTACAGACATCGGCCAGTTGCAATTTTGTTATATGTTTGTTTAGATTGTATCCCTGGATTTCCCACTAGGGACAACGTACACATCCACAATACGCACACCTACACAGCACAAATCACAGATTACGTACATAAAAACACTTCAGGCAGATGTTCCAACTGGATGGGAGGTACGCGCATGTCCTCGAGGTCTGCGTCTTCCGCGCCCGGGTACATCATGGTGCCGAGCATCGTAGCGACCGCCCTGAGCGGCTCCGCACACCACACTGACGCCACCCAAAACCCAACCCCAACCCCTTATCACAGCTCGACCGCCATTGGCCCGCGCGCCCGCTGATAACGACCACCACGCCCATCGACCAATCGTCGCGCGCGCCACCCATTGATCGATCGCCCGCGAATTTTCCCATTTCCAGGCGTACTTATTGAACGAGGCTGTGACGCTTTTTGCGTCTTTTTGTCTGGCTGCTCCTTTTTTCACTTCAACGGGATGGAGTTTTCCAGGTTTCTTATCTACTTGCAATTATGGAAATATGCTTTGAGTTTTTCAATAAAGAATTAGATTGGTAGTAATGTTTTTTCTTTTAAAATTATTTAGGTATTGCACAAAAAAACTGTTAATAGTTAGATTTACAAATCTCTCAAAACAAACAAGTACACACATGCTTTAATATCTATATATTCTTGAAAATATATAAGTTTCATTACAAAAGTTTCATTCTTTTGAAAATGAAGAAAGAGCGTCATGGTTTTTCTACAATTCTTCGTAGCACCGCCGTAGCACATTCATTGTTCGTTTTAGTAGCGAAGCTTCTACGAGATTATGCGTCATCAGGATAACTACGTTAGTTTGTAAACTTTATATTGTATTTTATTATATTAAAGATTCATTTGTATGTGTTAGTGTAATGTAAATGTTTTAAATCAAAACTTTATTTTAATGCAATCATCCAAAATTAGTTTAACCTACTTTAATTCTACAGGGTGATTTTTTAGTGTGGTATAGATTAGACCGGAATCGAAAACTGTCGACTAATTTTGTGGTGTGGCTTATATCGACAAACTAAAAAACTTTGTCTATGGGACCAATTTAAGCATAGATAGAAAACGTATGGAAAAATGTATGGAATCCATACATTTTTCCATACGTTTTCTATGGAACAGCTGATTATTTTTTTTCTCTGCGATGATTAAGTTGGTCCCATAGACAAAGGTTAAAAATATTTATTAAATAACTACAGGGTGAAATCGAAAACTGTCGACTAATTTTGTGGTGTGGCTTATAGACCATAGACAAAGTTTCTCAGTTTGTCGATATGAGCCACACCACAAAATTAGTCGACAGTTTTCGATTTCAACCTGTAGTTATTTTGTCAATATTTCTAATTTACACAACATGTTATTTGAATTTGAAAATACAATGTTTACAAAAAAAATACACAGTGAGGTACCTCTGTACCAGTCCGCTTTTACGGCTGCTGCCGCCATGTATCCGGGCGTTATTAATAAAACTCCTTATTGAATTGGAAATAAAGATTTTAAATAAAACTACAAATATATACTCATAGGATTCGTTATAACTAAGGGACACTATAAATCAATATCAATCTTGCAGGGGAAGAGGTCAAGCATGACCTAAGCTGGCTAATACATCCTGGAACCTAATAAATGGAAAAAGCCAATGAGAGGCACCACCTAACTCCGCCTCATGACTACGATGTTCATATTATTATTGTTAAATTTTCATACAACTCGAATACATCGTTTTCACGATGTATTCATCGTCAATCATTAATTAGATATAAAGAGTTTAAATAAAATCACGCAAAAATCTTTTATCGACAATCTTAAAGGATCGAGCAATAAAAATCGCCATCAATCTTACCTAGGCTGAGGTCAAGCATGACCTTAGTTGGCCGAACAGATCCTTATAATAAATTATACAAGGCACTGCGAGGCACCGGTCCGCGCTTTACGACCACGTAAATCAAGCCGTCGCGCGTCGGTCGGCTCCATGCTCCCTAGCGACTGACCACTCTGCCCAGGTTTCTTGGACTATGTATAGGCAAACGAATCCTATAGAATTTATATTACTAATTTCATGGCGATGGTTTTTGACGTTTACTAATGCTTGTAACAGCTTGGACTAACGAAATGATTGATAATTGATTTTTAAGACACACCACAATAGCACGTTACGTTTTGTTAATAATGAAAGTATAGGTACTTCTAACTAAAAAAAATATTCCTTCACTAGTTTGATTTTTAAACTGTTTCCGAAAATGACAATTATTTATAATAATTATTCAGTCTTGTTTTCCGTAAAACAACATATAATTTATTAAGCATCAGATAAAGAATTTCGTTAGAAATCAATATAATTTGGGAGAATATAATATGAAAATGATAATATTTGTTACTAAGTATCATACAACAAACAAATCATTTTAGGCACTTTATTGCCTAATTTGTTTCTTTTAGTAAATAAAACTATTGTAATATGTTTGAATTTTAAGTTTTAGAAAAAATATCCGAACTACCTAGCCATAAACACACAAGTGTTTGGTGACTCGTCTCATTTTATTTTATTATGTTACCCTACGTTACGTTATGTTATGGACCCTACAGACAGATGCTACTTTTAAATCCAAGATGGGTTCGAAGACTTCGAAGTGATTAGCTTCCGAGCATATTCGCTTTCCTTCCTCGATTGTTTCCGAGCGAGTAGCTCGCACTCGATCAGCAGATTTGCGAAGCACCACTAATGCAGGACGGTACGGCGCACCTCAATTACTGTGGGTCGGACGCACGCGCCGGTACCCCTGGGATGGCGCACGCGACCGCCCCTACCAATTTATGAAACAAAATAACTGTCCTGTTTGAAATTTACAAAAATGATTTAGGGCGGTGCGGGGTGTTCTGTTTAGTATTGGGAGGCTGAATCATGCTGAGCTGCGTGGTAGGTACTTTGAATTTGAAAAAGGAATAACAATGTAAGCTTGACGCACTTATCTTCATTGGTAAAACTAAACCTATGCTACTGAAATATTAACATAATTTGTGAAACGTATAATACCTAATGTAAAAACCAATCAACTAGATAGATAGATAGATAGATAGATATATTCTTTATTGTTCACCATAATAGAAAACATTACAAGGAAAAGAAATACATATTAAGAACAATTTGGCGGCCTTATCGCTAAAAAGCAATTTCTTCCAGGCAACCATTTGTATGACTGGAAGAAAAAGAATAAGAAGTGGGCAGTTTATGGTGCTTTTACACTATGATTCTATATATTACAATATGACATATACCTAAAAAATTATATACAATACATACACTACAAATAGTTACAAAAATATTATATAAGACTTAAACAAGAAGGGATAAAGTGTGGTAAGGCTATGGTGACAATGATAGATAGGTACTTGATACTATAAAAAATAATTAAGTTTAAGTACTTCTTACTTACAGTACTTACATAACTAACAATATTGCTTCTAATTTTGTAAGTTGGGCCAGCTGACTGCCTGAGGCGTGAAATACGTGTATTTCCTTTGCACGGTTTAGACGGTCGGCAAAGGAAATTCACGTATCGCCGCTGTATCTGCGCCTTATCTCCGCCGTATCTCTTCTGTGTATTTCACGCCTAACCTTAGCAGAAATCTATTTTCCCATGTAAATTGTGAGAGATAAATTCATCGTGTCCTGAGATCAGTATCAACACTTCGGCTGCACCACGGTACAATTTGTCCCACTCCGTAATTTTGGTCCCGTAGGCGTTTCGGTGCGCGTGCCGTCGGTGTCGGGTTACTATGGGAAACTAGTATCGTATAGTATTAAATTTGTATGCTGATAAATACTACTTTGGCAATGTTTACTTAATCCAAAAATAATATTTCCCTCGTTCATTGAATTTCTATTTATTTATACAATGCAATGAGCACACGCATCCTCCATAATAGCTCTTGTACACACAAACCTTATATTTTTTAGGTTCTACATTGTGTACTCAGCCAATTTTTTCTTTTGCTATAAAACAAAAGTTAACTTTCGCTGAGATTCATAGTAGCCTATAGGAGTTATCCGACAATGTACAACTTTCACGGACGTATCACTTTAAAACGCGGCTAACGAAATTACCATGAATTATTTATTGACGGTACAGCTGCGCTCGCGATCCCGCCCGCTGGAAAACGACGCTTTAATTCGATAATGTCTGCGTTATCTGATTATGAAGGAACCGAAAAATTATATCATTCGGTAATTAGGTTAAAACGCAATTCGGTGATGCGCCCCGGGCGGCACGCGGCAACCGGCGGCAAATGGGCCGGCGACGGTCGACTCGAGGGTTATGGTAATTCCGGCCGTTTGAAGTGACAAGAGATATAAAACGTATCTTACTGTTCCCATTTCATCTTGACGGCAGTAATAAGTAGGTACCTATTCTTTTTTCATTAATGAATTTTGCAAGAAAAAAAATTAAAATTTGTTACATAAATGTGAAAATATAGAATCAAGTATAGAATTTAACGACAAACAATTGGCTGTTCTACACACCCTGCATAAGTTGACATTAAAATTTAAAATATAGTTACTTACACTGTGTTTTAACAAAATTATAAAAGTGTGAAAATTATTATAAACCATGAAAAGCACCACTTTTTTTTTAAACTGCAATGCAATCCTAGACCGAAAATTGTGTTAATTAATTTTCGAAAACAATAGTCTATTTGAGAAGGGTTTTCTTTTCACTTTGCAGTTTTCCCTGCAAATAAAAAAACAACATGTAATAGTTTATTTATAGGGTTTATAATAATTTTCCGGGGCTATGCATGGTAGGTACCCTTATGGTACCCTATCTACCATATTCGGTTTTCTGGATTATTATGAAATACCCGTATATTATGAAGAATAGAGAAAGAGAAAGTACAAAGGTTACATTTTCTAAACTTTAAAAGAATGCTATTATAAAACTCAAGAATCACCGGAGAATTATTGTAAAATAAGACAAATTACTCAAATATACTCGTACGTCTCTTGTTTAGGTAACATTATGGTATCTGTAGTCAAAAGCCGATGAGGATCTATGTGTCTATAAACGAGTTTCATAGGGCTAGTAAAATTTCAATTATATTTTTTTAATTATTATTTGTGAGTATTATAAAAATTAGCCTGGCCATTTAAAAGCTCTATTTAACTTAAGCCGGTTTACACATTGTATACGCTTTATAATATCTAGAACAGAAACACTAGGTAAGTACTTAAATTAAGCCATTTTAAAAATGTTTAATAATAACTTATTTTAAACGCTCTTTTACGATACATTACACAATTTTTGTGCAAGTTATAGTTTATGTATAATTTTTAATAGGAATTATATTTTGCGAATGTAATATTTTGCGAACAAAGGTTTTGAAGTACTTCCTTATATCTACTTACAATGCTAAACTAAATACCATATTTAACATTAAAGTAGAAACTAATACTTTTTCTCTATTGTCCACTTTGGCTCGTACTTCTTTAGAATAATTTACTAAACTTTAAACTCCCTCAATTTTAGATCTTTCACCAGATTTTAAGTAAATTTTAGAAATAACAACAAATTCTAAATACTTAGTTAAGATTTCCTCACCTTAATATAAGTGCCAAATCTTCGATAAGATGCAAGAAAGTGCGCTATAGTGTAAATGCTACCAGACAGAGGTAGGCGCTTGAAGTTTTCTTATAAATGATAAACAACTTGAAAATATTTTAAGACTAGTGTGGCTCTAGGAGCTGTAGACCTCACATTTGTGACATTTTTGATCATTTTTCGAAATGGCTGAAATATGTTTTTGCCCATGTTGAAAATCTGCCATTTTGAAAAATTTCGAATAACTGAATCGACAAAAAAAATATAATAAATATCCTGCTCACAACATTTTACGAGAAATGCGACCTGAAGAGGAGAACAAACGGTCAACCGGACAGCCGGACGGATAATATGTGAAAGCATTTTTGTCCAAGCTGAAACGGAGACGCTTCGCGCTCGAGCCCCAATCGCGGTAATTCTGTACCCTTAGCACGAACAGCTATCGAGAAAAATAACGCGCGTAAAATTACTCGAATCTCACAATTTTGTATGGAAATTAGTACAGCGCCACTACGTCCGTAAACGGAACTAAGATTTCAAAGCATGAACCATTTTGACATAAGGTATCGAGCAGCCTTCGAATTGAGATCGAATAGTAAAGTTATAACTTGTATGGAAATCCGTAGCACGAACCCACTTTTGACATACGGTATCGAGAAACTCGCAAGCTGGCTATCGACAACTTACTCACTGACTTTTTTTCAGTGCGAGACATTTCGAGCGACTTTGTATTATTTATGATTAAATTATAAAAGCATGTATGTAATAACAACAATTAAATTTGAGAACTATGACATGGCGCTGAATTATCCACAGGCAGTATTACTTAAATTGATCTCATTAGACATAGAAATTTGCAAAATAAAAATTTCTATGTCATTTTACGCTATCCACGGTATCGCCCACATCCACCATACCACAGAATACCTACCTACCTATATTTAAGAACTTACCTACAAAACTCAAATAAAACTAGAGGATACGGTGTTATATACGTATAGTATTTTTTTTTTAGCCATAACATCACACAGTTTGCACCTCTGTAAAAAAAATATGATATAATATGAAATATATGAATAACACCATAAAAACTTATAAAAATAAATTTCAAATCGTCAGATTTCGTAATTTTCAACGACAGTGATATGATTTTTTTATGCAAAAAAAATAGCTTTTTAATCGATCTATGGATCACAATAACCGAGTACATTTTTCATAAATGATCCAGTATTTCTGGAGTCTAGGATTACAATCTGGGACAATTTAAGTGAAAATTATGAAGCTAAACCAAAGATTTTTAGGTAAATATAACCTAAATGACAACGTAACGGACTTAGTGGCGCTATACTAATTTCCATACAAAATTGTGAGATTCGAGTAATTTTACGCGCGTAATTTTTCTCGATAGCTGTTCGTGCTAAGGGTACAGAAGTAAGAACGAGTAACGGAGTAAGTATTGTTATGATTAAAAGAATTTGTCGTTGACTTCTTTGGTCTTTGTAGTAGGTATATAAATAAATAAAACTCATCAGGTGTTTGTTCTTATTTACGCCAAAGTTATAACAATACGACAGATGCTTTTTGCACCATTTCACATTTTTTTCTTCATCTACAATGTTTATCTTCATTTCGATTGTATTAGCAAAGTCAAACTATTTAGCAAGCCAGATGTTTTTTTCGTTATGTTTACGTTACGTTTTCTATATAAAGTTATGACAATCTCAGTACATGTTTGCCTTATACCGTCCATAACTTCGATTAAAAATAATAAAAAAGCTGGAAACAACAAATTAAGCCAGACTTACGCAGTCCCATATGTTAATTTCTCTATTCAAAACCATAAACAATTCATAGTGAACACAAGAGCCATAAAAATCAAAACAAATAAAACAAACTTGACGTTCTGTCGTCACCCCTCGTACGAAGTCACCCCATTTATTAAAATTAATAAGTGGGCCCTCGGTTGTATTAATGATCACACTGTGTCAATAACGTTATAATATATTTCGCAAACAGCGTTAACCAGAGCATGCGCATCGATAGAGCAAGCAAACTTGGGAGGTTTCAGGATCACAACGCGATTGAGATCGAGTTCGAATCGAGTAAACGTCAAATCGAAACCGTTTTCAAAGTAACAAAATAACAGATTTTTGACGTTTATTCGATCCTGGTCCTGATGTGAACTGGATCTTTGTAAATCTGGACTTTTTAAAATCAATGTCGTCGTCATAACTACTACAGGGTGTTTGGTAATAGCCTTATAAAGCCGAATATGGTAGATAGGGACCATCAAACTGAACAACTTTTACTATGGGACCAACTCTGAAATCGCAAAAAAAAAACAACTGTTTTATACAAAAATTAATAACGAAAATATCAAAATGTATGAAACAGCTGTTTTTTTTTTCGCGATTTCAGAGTTGGTCCCATAGTAAAAGTCCTATCCTATAGTAAAGTACCTATCCTAAGTGCATAGAAAGCTTAGTTGCAAAAATAAAACCTACTTTTTTGGTTATGGATGATTGTGATCATCTTAACGTTTGCATAATACTGGGTATGGCAGGCGCAAGCGAAAATCAACTTTAGTTATTTTTAAACTTAATGTGCGATCTTTTTTATGCCTCGACGTAAATATAATGGTTCCGTACTTTCATGTTAAGTAATAGGGAGGTAGGGAGGTACATACTACTGTATATTTTTTTCTTTTTCCTTTTTATATCATTGTCATACTGAAAATATGTACGGAAAATATTAGCCATGAAAGAAAATTAACATTTCTGTTATTCCTTTGTTTCATTTAATTAAGTGTTTGCCAGATTTACTTTTAACCCTGTCATTATTGCTATTATTTTTTATACTTTTTAAAACAAACAGGGACCAACCAAAACTAAATTATTACCGTTTCAGTTTCGTTTACAGAAAAATACTCGCTTTAGTTTTGTTAAAATTATTGAAATGCCAAGGGAGCCTGAGATGTCAATCTTGGACCCTTTATATGAGAATTCAAGCTGTACCAAAGACTTTTAGGTAAATATAACCTAAATGATAACGTAACGGTTTTGGTTTTATCGTTCAGAATTAGCGCGATTGGACGCCCGGTTTGTTATTTTATTGTAGTTAAAACAAGGTAATGAACCAAATGAAGTGACCACCTAAAGACCTAAAGAACACTTGACTAAAGTAGGTATTTCGACGCTTTGATCTACTTATGTTTGCTCATCGCAAAGTAGGGGGAAGCAGAGCCAAATTGTTTGTTAAGTAAATATTTTCAATAAATCCACCGAGCTTATTTGTCCTTTTAATTCATTACGACTGACTCTCCAAGCGAAATATAGCGGGGTGGATATATTATGCTAAGTTATGAATACAATCTTTACTTAGGTACCTACCTCATTTTTAATATTATTTCAATTTTATGCATTAAACCTCAAGCATGTCTCCATTTAGTAGAGATTGTTACTTCTAAACCAAATAAAAATAGCTTCATTTGCAATATTGAAAAATAACTCTAAAAAAATAAATCAAGGTTATTTAACACTTCACTTTGGAAATTTTAACTTAGGCAAGTAATATTAAAATAAAGTAAGTACTTACCTACGTAAGTAAGTAATCAAAAGACGAATTTAAGGTGGTGGTCCTCTGGGTAAAAGATATGACCTATTGAAAAACAGTAAGGTTTAAAATTGTTATTTAAAATCCGAAATTCTATTTTACTAAATACGGGCCCCTAAAAAAGTAATAATGTAGGTAAAAGTTACAAAGGAAGCATAAAACTCGTTACGTATACTCTTTGGTAAGCGTTGAGAGTCGAGTTTCAGTTTGGAATGCGACGGGTTATTATTGTTTTAGTGTGAATGCGTTTTTGCGGGTTAATGAGGTACATTAAAAAGAAAGCGGGGCAATGTGGGGTCACATCGGCCGCGGTAGCTGAAACCGAATATGGAAAGCATGCCGGCCGCACCGCTTCGCCTTTAGTCATGCTTCCTTGAGAACTGTATCGGATGTGAATGGAAACTTTAAAGTATAGTTACTGGCTGGCTTATTATGGTAATCGAACATCTTTATGACTCTTCTTCGTGATGAATTGGACAAATTGTATTCAATAACGTGATAAATGGAACTTTCTAGAAACGCAATGATCTGTAACTTGTTGTAGTTCAAAATAAGTTATGATTTAAAACTTTTACTTTTACTTTCGATAAAAGTTTAAAAGGTTCAAAACCACACCTTAAAACAGATGATGTCTGCAAACAATTAGTTATGTTTTTTTTTGCTTTTTTTTCAATTTTTTATAAGGCACATCATCATAATTATCAGCCGCACGACACCCACTGCTGGGTATAGGCCTCCCCTAAGGATCTCCACGACGATCGGTCCTGCGCTGCCCGCATCCAGCGGCTTCCCGCGACCTTCTCCAGATCGTCGGTCCACCTTGTAGGGGCCTACCCACGGAGCGCCGTCCGGTGCGCCGCCAGAACCAGAGCCATTCCAGAACCTTTCCGCCCCAACGGCCATCGGTTCTTCTCGCTATGTGTCCCGCCCATTGCCACTTCAGCTGAGCAATCCTTCGAGCGATGTCGGTTACTTTAGTTCTCTTGCGGATCTCTTCGTTTCTGATTCGATCACGCAGGGAAACGCCCAGCATGGCTCTCTCCATTGCACGCTGGGTGACCTTGAGCCTCCTTATGAGACCCATAGTTAGCGACCACGTTTCACTGCCGTAAGTCATCACTGGCAACACACACTGTTCATAGACTCACATATAAGGCACATAGTACGTATCATTGCAAAAAAATTACATAATTCTCTAAATTTTCATTATGTTATGCTTCAGTACGGTAGCAACATTGTTGTAATTCTTTTATCGTTATCAGTATAAAACATAGTAATATATCAAGGCGAGCAATTAATCATTCTTGTCATCTGAACAGTCATAACATCAATACTCATTAAATAAATTACATATCTAATGGATTGATCTATCGACACAAACCATACATTCATAGGTAATAACATTTTAATCTTGACTAATTTAATTGACAACAATAAACATGTAAAACAATAAACTAGGTATTTACGTTTAATCTTAGCTTAAAACTTATAAGTTTACATTAACTTACTTGGAGTACTTGTTCGAAAGATAATCATTATCTCTAAAACTACTAACTAAACTATATAACACATTACTTTTTATTCGTATTTTGTGGGAAAATAAGCAAGTACGCATTCCATTTGTCAATTCTATTCTTCTTCTTCGTCCTGCCCTCTTCCCAGATCAGCTAGGGTCGGGCCTCCTTGTACGTTTGCGCCAGGACGCTCGATCCTGGGTTGACAGTTGTCAATTCTATTCTTAAGAAATATTGCCTTAGCATTGGACAATTAAAAAATATTTTGTTAAATTGGATTTGTTTTTGTCACGGCAGACGACTTTAATGTTTTCTTTCACACTGAAAGTTGTGAAAGAGGCATGTTTTTTTACAAAAATAAGTTTAGAATGATAACAATAAATAATCATCAAATAAAAATTATGCAATATGAACAATTTTCTAACATTCTCAATTAACATTTTGCTTTGCTTTAAGCATTACCTAAGATCGAAACACTTACCATACATTGCTTGTGTTCCGTAGCCTAAATGGCAAAAAACGGAACCTTTATAGATTCGTCATGTCTGTCTGTCAGTCCGTCCGTATGTCACAACCACTTTATTCCGAAAGTTTACACAGTTACACACAGTTGAAACTTGGCAGGAAGATGTATTCTGCGCTTTACGATTTTTTTCATAAATTAGATTTATGTATTACTCGTTGAATTTGTTGCGGAAAAGAGTAATAAAGTGATGGAACTACTTACAAAATATTCGTACTGAAACTTTATCTAGTTAAAAAAGTATAAAGTAAACAAATTGTTTTTTCAGTTGACTCTAATTACCACACAACTCTAGTACAAATTGCCGTGACTGTTTCCTACCAATCGTTCCGTGGTTGCTCGCAAAAAAATAAACCACAACCTACAACTTCATTAAAAGTTGCATGTTTTTTGCTGAAATTTGTATTTGTTTTCTTTTTTTGTTGTGACTATTTTTATAAACCTATGCGTCATAGAATGCTTGGAATTATTTTTTCTGATACACTGACGAAATGACACTGAAAGTTAATTGAGGCGGGTAATTGAAGAGTTGAATACAAACTGAAAAAAAACGACTTTGGTAAACAGATTAGAAGAATGTTAAAATAAGTTGTTTTTTTTTCAGAATCATGTTTTAACTGATTAAGTTAGGATTTATCTTTATTAAAAGTTGTAAACCCTGTGTATATATTTATGTGTTATCGACATAAAATAAGTTAATTTAACTACAGTAGTTTATTCTTTGAATATTAGTAGTATATTCTTTGAATTAAAAAAATTGAATTTTCACTCCTCTTGCTCAAAATGTCCGTCATTGTAACGTACAAGAGCTGAGATAAAATAGCATTATAACCCCTAGGGGATAAAGTTTTTTCTTTTTTAATGTTTGTCTATTACTAATGAACCTACTAAAACGAAAAAGTCTTGATTCATAATCACGAATAAAGACTCGCTCGACTTAATACTGTTTCTCATTCTTATTTTTGAAAATGGAACTAAAAGCATCTCTTCCGTGAAATCATTACACTTGACACTGGCAAAATTACTCCCTGAAGAGGAGTCGATTGCCATAACAAAAAAAGGAAGAAGAAATCATAGACTTATTTATACTCTGTGTACAGAGTGATTCGTAGAACGCGTGATTGTGTTGCTTAGCTGCTACAGCAGAAATAAAAAAAATGTACCATGGCGTGAAATCTTTAGAGTTTTCAAACTGATTGAATTGTGTGACTGTAAAATGAAAGAAATAATTTTAATCTTTTGCCATCAAGCACAAATCATTTATTTAAATACTGTACAAAAAGTTTATGAAGTGGAGGATAGAAAAACGAGTGGATTCGTTTACGGAAGTACCTAGGTATAAACTATTTAATATTGTATTTTATTTTCTCGCAATCAGTGAAAAGTACTAAAACCCATTGTAACTCGATTTCAAAGCTCGGGAATAAAACTACCTCGTATGCAATGGGTAATTTTAGCGTCTTGTATAACAATCTACAATTCTCATTGAATTTAATTAAAAAAAACACCTCCTTTTACTAATTAAATAGATAGCAAACTATCACCAACGGTACTTACAAACAAAGTACAATGTCAATGCCGCCATTTAGGCAACATTCGGTAGTTTAGCAAGTCAAGTTCTAGGCCGTTCCGTCCTGCAATGATTGTGGCTTGGTGCGGCCGTGACATTTGAACGGCTGCCTATAATGCTGCTGTGTTACGCGCAATCGTTATTATCAGATTTGTATGAAATCAATATAAGTTTGAGTAGATCTTATCTTGTTTGCAGTATACAGGGTTATTTGTAACATCAACAACCTCGCAGGCGTAGATTACTAACATCATACACAACAACCTTTGTTCTAAAACTTTTTCGAAAAAAGACAAAAAAACATATTTCCATACAAATGTCCGAACACCTGATCAAGTTTTGTAAGATAAATCGATATTTCTTTTGTGTCTTTTTGGAAAAGTCGTAGAACAAAATGTCATTGTTTATGATGTTGGTAATCTATTCCTGCGAGGTTGTTGGTGTTTTACAAATAACCCTGTATTATATAATTCTGATTGGATTATCTAAGAATAAGACAATGCTTACTTCGTATTAATCATAATGAATCCTTTATTCGGCAAACGAGACTTGCTGGCAGTAATCCAAAATGGTTATTGGCGATTCGGTTATATCCTTTTCAATACAGTTGCTCGAAAATGTAAGTATGTTACGATGACAGTCGAGCGTGCGGAAAGTTGATTTTACCGCACGCCGTGCGTTTTTGTATACGGATTAGTACAGCGTGCGGAAAGTTGATTTTACCGCACGCCGGCGCCGTGCGTTTTTGTTTACGAACGTTTTTTGTAATTTCTACTAGCTTCCGCCCGCGACTTCATCCGCGTGGACAGTTGAAAAATATTGCAACCAGTTTAAAATGACCCCTTTAGTGTATGAAAGCTAGTACTACGGAGAGTTCAAGCTGTTTCCCTGGTACCACTCACCTGAATTTGATGAAACATAGCTTAGATTTTAAGTTGGACCTCAATCTACTAAATTGTTAAAAATCCATCAAAATTCGTTTAGCGGTTTTTGCGTAATTCGCGCACAAATATTTAGAATTTACAGTTTAATTATATGTATAGATTACAATTTCAGTAGTACCTATAATGTTTTCTCGCAAATGTATTGAAAAACGTAGTATGGCACACGGTTGTTAAGGTTTTTTAAAACTCCTTACCAACCTTGTATCATAAACTACTATCACCCTTCATAAGCTTTTCAGGGAAAATTATATTTAAAGAAGTGATGACAATGTGTCTAATCTCCTATTGAAAATAACAAATTCAGCGCTGCTACACATGACTTCATGACAATGACCTAGACATGATTGTAATCTTATATTATCTGCGTTAGCAACTTGCCTCTTTTCAAATTATCCCCGCCATTACAATTGTGTTATTCTCGCCCTTGTACTACTTAGATGCGCGAACGCAGAGGGCATCGCGTGCCGTCCTATGGCCGTCGATTAGGTTGAATTTGTCAGATACATGCTCGTGATAAAAGTCTATGAAAAACCATAATTGAACCCGACAATAATAATTGAAGTCGATTACATTTTACGGCCTGAATCTTGAAGTTAGACGCTTAGTATCAACAGCTACTGTAATTATTAAGAAATTATAAGGAAAGGCAAGGTTAAAACAATATTATAAAGATTTTTCTCTGTTTAAATTGTTTTAATTGCTGTCTTATTTGTAGATTGTTATTTGTTTTTATTGTCATAAATTATCTTCATTGCTATACCAACTAATCTTATCAGAAAGATAAGACAAGAAGTTTGTGAAATCAAATGGGTCGCGAGTCAGCTACCGTACCATTCAGCCGTTTGAAAGATATGAGGTAATAAAGAATATTACATACAAACACACATACAAACATACTTACAAAATACGTGCGAAAAACATAACCCTTTCTTTGCAGTCGGGTAAAAATTACAATTTATGATTTTTTATGTTTAATAATATATTCATAATATTTTCATGTGATATAATATTTTGCAATCGCCAACCAATCACTACGGAAGCCATGAAGACAATGGAGGTAGAGAAATCAGGATGGGTCAGCTGCTATGCCGGGAAGATTGGCGCGTGCCGAAGCCCCTGCGGGCTACGGCGAGCGGGCTTCGCGTGACGTCAGCGCATCTGCCCGCCAGATGGCGCCTCGCCCCGCCACAGATAATATCGCACGGCACACGCTAGCACTATTGGGGGTTCAAAAACATGCATAGTTTTGGTGAGATACGTAAAATTAATTGGCCTTTTATTGCCTTAAAGTAGGTACCTTTGGAGAGAAAGGTAACCGTAATTTACTAACCATTATTGTTTAACACTCAGAGTCCCTAGTAGAGACTTGACTCGTATTCTGATAATGGACGCTGAGATTTGCTTTCCGGATGGCTCAAGAAAAAAAAAGTTTGCTACACGGTATAACAGAATAAGAACAATTATCAAGCTTTTAATAATTTTATAGAACCTTTTCTACATAGGCTAACCGACTCCACATTCTCTAAAAAAGATGGTCTAGTTATTTTATATGAAAAGTAATTTAGTTATTTTAGTTAGAGCATTCTTAGGAAAATTGTATCACTTTCATGCGTACGAGTATTTTACTTTTCTTTAGACTTGATACCCTTCTTAACATCATGTACAATTTTAGGGCTAAGGGTTGTCAACGACATCTATTACCTAATTGTCGTTGTTTTCTAAAAAAAATATATATACTCAGTAATAGATTTTTTTGGCTCATAACAATGATTGTAAATATAAAATAACTACATAATAACAATAACATAATAAATATCATTGTTTCCACATGATGCATTTTGAACGCGCATTCAGGTGAAGTAAGTCCACTGCACTGCACCCCATTGTTTTTATGACCAGATAACTGGTAATTACTGACGTCATCATAAGTGATTTGATATTATTGCCTGCCATATGCTAGGCCACGTTAGCCCATTGTACTTTATTTACGTAACCATCCATTTAATTAACAAGGAATTGTTTTTTACTGCCTTAGAAATAATTGTGTTGGAAATATTTTACAAGGCCTTTTATTCTGTCTTCGGTGTATATATGACTGATGACTAAAATAGAAACATCATTAATAGGCTGCACAATATTTAAATTCGACCTTTGTATTGCTATTTTTACAACGTTATAACTTCCTGGTTTAAAAACTTAGCGCCAATTTCAGACCAAGAAATAAGTACCTCTTATTAAAAAAAAACTCCAGGAAAACAATTAAATACGTGATCGTATAATGACTATAAACTATAACAATCAAATGGACTGGAAGTTTTAAAATTACATTTAGATTTTTACTACTAATAAATTTATTTGGTTTGCCTAATACATATTACACTTATTTAATACAGTAAGATAATTGGTCTACCATATTACCTAATAGAAAGTAATATTAAGCCATTTTTGATGTCCCCACTGCTGATGCACAGGCCTTCCTTATGGGTGGTAAGGAGGATGGGCCATAGCCTACCACGCGGGCCCAATGCGGATTGGTGGGTGTTAACGACTGCAAATGCAGCCAGGACCAACGGCTTAACGTGCCTTCCGAAGCACCAAGGAGCTCGTGATAATAAATTTTTGGTCACCCATCCCAAGACCGACCAATGCGAACGTTGCTTAACTTCCGTAATCGCTGGGCCAGGCGCTAAACCACTGCTCCACCGAGCTCCTCCTAATTATTATTAATAATAATAATATTTAAGTACCTACTGTAAAATGCGGTTTAATTGAAAATATAAGTAATCCTATGCAATTTCGCTCGAGAATGTACTTATAGGAAAAAGAAAATTTTACAAATTAAGGTGGTACCCTGAGCGAAAGTGGCGCCGCGGTGAATTATGTTTAATATTATAATTCTAATACACAATTTTGAAAATGATTATCGTGGAGATATAAGGGCCCACAGTCTAGTATTTTTAGACGGTATCGTTACATTCCTTCGTAGTCTCTGCTAGAAGTAGATAGCAAAACTGCTAAAAGTGGCCGTTTTTGACACATTTGCTATCTACTTCTACGAATGACTACGAGGGCATGTAGTGATACCTTCTAAAAATACTAGACCATGGGCCCTAAAATCTCCACGATAAACATTATTAAAATCTTTTCTATTAATAACTTACTAAATAAAAACCTCCGAGGGCGCCACTTTCGGTCATACAACCGCCTTAAATGAAACACGTCATTTTCGTCATTTCACTTCAGTTGTATATTGTTAAATTAATCGCGTTGTATGTAGTTAATTTCCGAATCATGATAAAAAAATACGTTTTTTATAGGTTAGGACCAATGTAATATAGTTTTTCTCTTGCCCTCTGTTCAAGAAAAAGTAAGTAAATACAAATCATGCGGTACTTACCATAATGTCATATTCAGGGAAAATAAAGAACACAACTTCATGTAAAGTAAATACCAAAATACAGTTTTATTGAAACTTCCTTTTTTATTCTATATAATAATAATCATAAATATCTTTGCAATCACTGACTGTTAACCGCTGAATTCACACTGAGGTACATTAATTTTTGGTATTTTTTTGAAATGCCTAAATACTAGGGCTGTACGTTTTGATTTTTTAAATATCTATAATAGATTTCGAAATATTTGCATTTTAGTGATTTCATACAAAACACAGAAGTGCCAATATTTTCAAATCTACAATGAATATTTTAAAAATCAAAACGTACAGCCCTAGTTTTTAGGCATTTCAAAAACATACCAAAAATTCATTGCTGTAGGTTAAGGTTTAGAGGGTGGGAAACGTCGTTTGTATGGAGACCACATGGTTGACAATCCTCTTAAGACTCGTACTATTAGCTATGGAATGTTATTCATTGAATTAAGTGCGAAGATCCTTGTGCGAAGTTACTACTACACACACAATGACGGCACGACACCGCACCGTGTTAATTTATTTCATTAATATTTATTAATTGACCAAAGGAATTTTACAGTTAATAATTATACTTTGTGAAATGTCACATCTACCCAAATCAATCAATCAATTAGGTACCTAATTAGTCTTTTTTAGATGTCAAGCAAGTTATTTCTCAATTGTATTTTTTTGTTAGGTAGGTACCTACTGTAGATAATGAAAAAGTCCTTCGAGGCTATTTTTAATTTGTTTCGTACGGTATCAATAAGTTAAAAATCAGCGTTCATGTTTACATTATTATCGTCGTCTCAAGACTCAAATGATTGGTTCAATTTAACACTTATCTATTAATGTTTTAAATTTATTTGACAAACAACGCAACGGATATAAAAATCAATGCTGATGGTAGTTATTTCAAGGAATCCGGCTTACCTTCCCCGCATGAACGATGTTCACAAATTCCTGGTAACAATTTTGCTCCTTCGAATACACGGAATAAACCGCCTTTAAGTCGAGTATTATGATTGGCACTTGGCATAATAGAAGCAAATAGGGGCTCCTCAACTAAACCCTGCTTCTTGGCTCAATCAGGCTTAAAGTTACACATACGCATAAAAAAATGCATATCTCATGATAAGCCCTTCGACTTTGCAGTCTAAATAACAAGTTGTGATTGCTGGAAATATTTAAAAAAATTGCCAGATTTACTAATAATCGTAGCTCATGGCTCAAGATTTGATTGGCAGACTCAGAGGTTTCAAGATTAATAAAATTATAAACTTTTGAAGTACTTACTGGATTTTCTTAGGGTTCTGTTAGGTCATGTTTCAAATTTCCACTATAAATCAGCTTTTAATCTCTATCTTGAGATAAGTGAAATGATGTAATACTTCTGACTTCAATTTTACCACTAGTTTTTTCCTATTATTTAGTCTCTACATGATGTCGAATGACATCGGATATGTATAATACACCCGCTTCTCGACTGAGAAACAAATAACTATACTATTCAATGTAAGTTTTTGGGTTTTTTCTAGATTGTTTCTTATGCTTACTTATAAAGATATCTTTGCTAAGCTGGTTCAATAATTTGATTTCCCGTGTTCACTTATGTGAACTACGCATATGCACAGGCCAGGATAAAAAAACCACCTTTATGAGGTGAAACATTAAATTACATCTATAATAATAGTACCTATAGTAAAATTTGTTAAAGACGTTTTAAATATAATCGTTTATGCCTGATTTATCGATTTGATTAGTGTTAATTGTGTCTATAGAGAGAACCAGATACTTCATATTTATGAATTCGACTGTTAGAACGTTAACCAATTAATTTAAGTAGGTACCTAGTATAAGTTTTATATGTAGAACTACATATTATTATTAACAAAACAGACAATTGTGATATACCTACCTAAGTTCTTAAAATCTAGTCAAACATACCTTTTCGTTTTCCGAGACCTTTAGGACAAAAAAATTATAGGTAAATAAGAAAGTATGATAAGAAAATTTCATATCAATATAATTATATAAGTAGGTAAGTATATGAATAATTTGTAGGAAGGAATTAAGCATGACCAAATCGAATTTTAGCCATTTTGTAAGAATTCGTTCAAGAAATTATAAATAGAGTTAAATAACAAATTTAATTAATAATTTTGTAGTTTGTGAAAATAAAAGGTAAGTAATATTCTAATTGTTTAAAAAAAGTTACATTACAGTCATAGCCATTGTTTATTCACTATATATATTGCATCATCACTTAAATTAAATTAAATGAAACGCCTAGTTAGGTAAAAATTGGAAGTTCTGCAAGTCCCGCATTCTGTTGGTTCACAAGTTGCTAAGATATTCTTGGAAATGGCAGTCTCGTCGTTGTCAGGTCATTGAACCCCAATATGAGTTTCACTTCATTTGCGCCCTTCATGGTGGGTAAGTAAAATAAAAAAATGTGAAAAATAGTTATTTGTTATGTATGTACAAGTGACCAAAATCAATTTGTGCTGCGAGTTCCGACTTTAAATCACGAACTAATATAGACTAGAGCACAGTAAGTGATTTAAAGGTACGAGGCAGAACAAAATTTTGGTCTCGTGTAAAACATACAACTTTTCACCTCTACCAGCGAGAAAATTTTCACGTGACTTTCTTATTAAAAAGCTAAATTCAGCATTAGAAACATGTACACTCAACTATTTTGGAGTTAGACCAACTATCTTCATCGTTGGACACACTAATTTTTTGTAATTTATCACAAAAATAGTTCGATCAAACCTATGCTGAAATTTTTTATTCATAAAGTACTTAGATTCCCGTCGTTTTGTTTTAAAATACTTTGTGTTTTTCTCTTATTCATTAATATCCTATCTTATTTATTTATTTATAATCGTAAAACAATAATTTGTTAATAAATTTCATTTTTAATCCATGTATGACACCATAAGGCACTCTATCTATCCTTTTCTGACATATAAATTTTACAAGTCTCATCCTTGTCACTTATAATAGGTACTTTGCTATACCTACTAATGCTTGGAGAAATTATGTAAGTGCATTTTTTATATTTTCATTATTCTTCTTTATAAACAAAACAAACATAAGTAACATGCGCGTGTGTAATGAATGGATACTATCATGTAAGGCACAATAAATATTTTCTTTTCTCACAACCGATAAAAAACGGAGGCTGTTGAGAGCGTGTCATTCGTTTTGTAGGGTCGTTTTCACCCTTGTTATACCACCAAAACACTTGGCACAAAAAGTGTAATGGAGTTCGGTAATAACCCCCTCCCGGCGGACACCAAATACAGACTGCGACGACCCGCTGCGAGAATACGTATTTTTTTATTGTTTTTATTTTTATGGTTTCTAAACTTTTTGGTAGCAAAACGAACGGCACATAAGTACCAACTTGTTGTATGGTCTGTGTTAATACTACTATTATCTATTCTGTGGTTATACGCTAATTCAAATTTTTAGAATTTCTGTTTTATGCCAAATAGGTAAATAATTTAACAGGCCAACCAGCTATTTTATTTATCTTACTCTATGCCAACCAGTCTAGTTCGAAACTTTACCCTTAACTGAGCTTGTCTGTCTGTCCATCAGCCATTTTTGATGTCCCCACTGCTGGGGCACAGGCCTTCTTTATGGGTGGATAAGGATTACGGGCCATAACCCACCACGCGGGCCCAATGCGGATTGGTGGGTGTTAACGACTCTGCAAATGCAGCCGGGACCAACGGCTTAACGTGCCTTCCGAAGCACGGAGGAGCTCGATATAATAAATTTTTGGTCACCCATCCCATGACCGACCCTTGCGAACGTTGCTTAACTTTCGCAATCGCTGGGCCAGGCGCTAAACCACTGCGCCACCGAGCTCCTCTGCGCTTACACTAGGAAAATTATTGTGCACTCTACCAACTAGACGTCCTACACTATGGTTCTGTCATAATAGGTAGGGCATTCGGGGAATTGATTAAAAATAAAACATTACTCATAGTAACTAATTTAATAAATGTAGATGTTATAGTCAAACCCCGAAGTCCCGGCGCTCCTAGGTTTGCCTAGTTAAACCTCAGGTTTGACAAGAATCCCTTAGTCAAAGTCCAAAACTAAAGCGTGTTTCGAACGTGACTTTGACTAACGAATTTATGGCCAAACCTAGGAGAGATCAACTTAGATAGTCAAACGCCGAAACTTAATACGACCAAATAGGGGTTTGAGTTGACCAGTCAGACTTAAATTATTAGGGACAGATTGTGTAATTTTGTATGCAAATGTATAAAAAATATCTTCTTTAAAGTGAAAATTTAACTGAATCAACAAGCTTCCTTTGAAACAAAGATTTCTGTTGTCTGTTAAAAAAAAAATAACCACGAAATTTAAATTTCTAACCTATCACGTGACCTACAGGAGTAAGACAGCTTTGACTAAAATTAACCTAAATATGTATGAAAAACATCATTCATCTCCGAGTTAGATTTAGTCAAAGTCAAATTTAAGACGATCGCGAAGCGCAGCGGAGGACTATGACTAAGCTTTCTTGTCAAACCTGAGGTTTGACTAGGCAAACCTAGGAGCGCCGGTGTTTGACTATAACATAGACATGCAAATACACAATAAAACTTTGCAATTATTTTTAATTGTCTTTATTGTAATTTATAATAGGAAATATTTACTAAGATATTTACGGAAAATTACTTAATAACTGCAACTTTATAACATTAATTAATATCTGTATTTTTATTAGGGCAATCAGAATAGTGGAAAAAATAACTACCAACGGTTTTATCGAATGAGACAATTGAAAGCGGGCATACGCATTAAATGTATCTTTAATACTTTAGGGTCATTCGGACCCTCACGATTCAATTATCGCAGACACATCGATCTGGCGACGGGTGAAAACGATACTTGTGAGAGATTGCTGTATTGTTTTTTCTCGCGGCTTAAAAAGTTTGGGGCACGCGTTTACGTTTTGATAAGGGTCAGTGGCACGCTCCTCGTTTCAGAAATCTGCGTGGAATATTCTGTAAACGATATTCAATAAGTCAACTACCAAACAGATTGTACAGATTTTGTAAAAACTTTTGTATCAATTACTTTTTAGCAGCTAGGTAATATCTTTGTAGAAACTACCTATATTAGAAGTACACACCAGTCATAAATAAATTCATCTATCTAGATGTATTTATTTTTTCTCACTTATGCTCTGAAATCTTATCATTCCATTTGAAAAAGGAATGCGGGGCGTTCCACATTTCCGAGGGGGTCTGGTTCATCACATTCTAAATTTAAAATTCAGGCCAGGAATGAATTTCAATACTTACTTCCCGCACCAGCACCAGTGCGGGAAGTAGGTACAGTGCGAAGATGATCTGGGTGGTCTGCGGCAACTTATTTTTTTTGTTTTAGCTGTTCACAAAAACAAAAAAGCAAAGGCACATTTGCACCATACAGCCATAACTTTAGTTCCTATTTCTGGCACGCAAGCCAACGACAAGGTTCCTCACGGTTTTAAGGTCCAAATTAACACAACTTTGCACTCACTATTACCACTGTATCCTTTATTTCCGGGTTTCGGCACCAAAATTTGTTTAATTCACAAATCACACTATAGAGGGCGACACCTTCAATGAAACACACACTTTTAAACGTATAGATATATTACCACCGCCGTGGTCAAAAAAAGCGAACGAAAATAATGAATCACATTAGGACCTCATACAATTGTTAAAGCAAAACCATACCGCGATCCACGAGGGTACAGCGCCATCTAGTATTGGTTGGACGAACTTTACTATTGGTGGATCGATGTGATAATGCAACTTAAACACAGTTAATATTATAAAGGTAAAATTATTTAATAGGTACTATAATAACGATACAATAAAAAAAATGGTGCGCACAGAGTATATTACTATAAGAATAAAAACATTTACATTTAATAATTGCCCGAACATGAATAATATAAATTTTAATATTAATTAAATTTAATTAAGTTTCAATTGAAAAGTTTTTTATTTCCTCGCATTTCTTGAGAAAAGCACTATACAAGCCTTGTTCTGGAAGCTACTTGCATTGCCTCGAATGATTAAAGCCCTCGCCTGCGGCTCGGGCTTCAAACCATCCTCGACAATGCAATCGCTAGCTTCCCGTTCACGGCTGTAATGTACTAATGACTGGTGTGTATCGTTATCAGAAAGTTTATAATGATTTATTTATCACTACATATAAAACAAAGTCCCTCGCCGCGTTCCCTCTGTTCGCGATAAACTCAAAAAATACTTAACGGATTTTCATGTGGTTTTCACTAAATGATAGAGTGATTCCTGAGAAAGGTTTAAGTGTATAATAAGTTGAGGTTTTATGTCAATTGATAGAAATATGATTATAATTGTTGAAGATGTTGGCAAAAATTAAGCCGGCTGGGAGCTTGTTCATTATAAAAACTGTCATTTTTTTATGGTAGAATGTTGAAAGAAGCCTAATAATGCTTGAAATTAAAGTAAATAACATGAGATTTATATCACCGAAACATAAGTTTCTTCCCTCAATAAAAACAAAGGAAACAATTCCTTTCCGGTGTCAAGGGAACAGGTGCGCACTATAGTTGCGAATCCAAAGCACGCAGCCACGAAAACGGATTGTTTACCAAATTGAATTACTTCCCGCCGCAGCCGACTGCCGCTTTGATTCCACGATAAACTCGCTAAATCAACCTGCTTGCCTCATGTGAAAGTTCATTGTTTTTATGAGCCGCCGCAACACATTATTCTTTTTACACAATCTGAAAGTGCTATGGGAGTGGAATTTTTGTCGCCATTGTTAGTTTTGTTTATTTGCATTTTTTCTTACCTAATGCGGTTTTATGTCATACCTACTTTTAAAGTATCTAAAACCACTAGAGACGAGTTACTTTGTTGGAATACCACTAAATGGTACCCCCAGCGAGTTAGCTATTGTCAAAACTGTTCGTTTTATTAGTTTGCAGTTGTCACTAACATAAATTTGCAATCAATGCACTATTGACATATTAATTGAATGGCTGAAATCACACAATTTGAAAATTAATTTAGATAAATCCGTATTTATTCAATTTAATCAATCTGAGTATCGCCATCATAATATTAATTTGAATACTATTAAAATTATTGAGGTAACAAATATAATTTTTTTTGGAATTGTAATTGATAAATTTTTGAACTGGAAACTACAAATTGAAAATGTATGTAACAAAATAAACAAATTTAGTTATGCACTGCGTCAAGTTACTAGAGTAACAAATAGAAGAACTGCGATTTTGTGTTACCGTGCTTATGTAGAATCGATCTTGCGATACGGTCTGATGGTATGGGGTAATAGCACGGATTGGAACAGAGTATTCGTAGCACAGAAGAAATGCATAAGAGCCATATATGGAATAAAAGATGTGATTTTGTGCAAAATAAGCTTATTTCGTACAAAATAAGTGATATAAAATATGAGTTTGTAAAAATTAGAGGTGATTATGTACAAAATAAGCGCCAAGTTTGTAAGTGGGACGCTATTTGAGGTGCCATTTATGCGTATTACTAGGATATTCTTGATCGACGGTGTAAGTATTGAAGTTTTTTATTGCAAACCACCTGCTAAAATAAAAATTAACAACCTAGCAAGCGAAAAAGGTTTTGAAATAATTTATAAAGTAGCTATTAGTCTAAGTAATCGCATAACATTTACATGCCCTAATACATTTGAATGCATCCGAGAGAATCGCCATCAATCTTGAAGGGGTGCGGAGCGTATAGCGATAATGTGCGCGACATATGGCATCGCAGTAGGTACCTACTCACTATATGTGACGATATACCATTGAGTCGCTATAGCGTTCCACTCGGGTGCTTCAGAATGGTCGAAGTGACCCGCACCGACCTGCCATACTGTTACCACTCCTTTATAGATCAGATACTACAAGTGGATGTTTAAAAATACCCATTGTAATTGTGTACGTACAGTAACACAGTGGACTTCAAGTACTTACTACTGTTGATGGTCATTGTAAGCGATCTATTTATCTGCAAATTACCCGCATATTCAGTTGGAAGACTTGGAAGCTGTAATAATGTAATCAAAGCAGTATTTTTGCATAATAAAATATAGATTTTTTATGATTGAATCTGATCAAAATTCACCGGTAAATTTTCATGAGTTTCAATGAATTTTATAATTCCAAAAAATTTAAAAATATTAGCTGCGTCTACCTACATGATTTCCGTAAGATAGGCCTACGTAGAGTTATTTTTGCCATATTTTCAAATATAAGTCATCATACATTATGCATTACGAAATAAATATCAATGAATGCGTGCGTACTTAGCAAGATCATAGGTACAACGAGGGTGGCAGAGCTAAGTGCCGGGAGGCCACATGTCGCTCTCGTCGTGCTAATCTCCAGGATTTGCCATGCAATGTCCCTTAATCACCCGTCTCTTTCACCCTCACACCAAACAACGGCATCTATCTCACCTCACGCGGCTCATTGAATATTATTGCTCTTTGGGGATTTTGAAAATATGGAGTCGTTTAGCGAAAGCTGTACATTGTATCCATCGTGTGGAATTATTCATACGTGGCCCGACGCATTTATCACTTAATGGTATTACCCATTAGACCGTTTAATCGCTCCATTTGAATCTTTATTGCTAGCTTAGCTTTAGACACATTTTGGGATACGAATTTGGGTGTGCTTGAACTTCACTTGATACTAAAAAATTAACTAAAATCCGTGTTGCACTCGCATGTTAAGTTATATTACATTTAGTCACAATATTATGGCTAGTACTCATAATCACATACTAAATACAACATATACAAGTACATTATTACAGCTGTTACAGTCATGCTTTATCCCAAAGGAAACGAGCTTTCAGTAACTCAGGTTCAACAAAACCACAGGAAAATTGTTTTGATTAGCCGTAATTTCATAATACGTATACAAATATAGATATCAGAAAAGAAATAATTTTATCAAAACAATTCGACTAGATACAGGCAGTGGGACAGTAACGTAAACTTGTCTGTCTCCCTTTGATTGATATAATCGGGTCCTGTCCTGACGCGGTAGACAAGTCCATTGAAATGAACCAGCGAAAGTCAATGTCTGTGTAATGACTGCACCGTGCTGTCAGCGCGCCATACGGCACACAATCCACATGGCGACTTCTCAAAACCAACTTAGCGACTGCATTCACAACATCCTTAACGAAACTCGTTAAAGTCGAAAATATTCAAAGTCCCAAGCAAACTTATCGTGGGGCTATGCTTTGTGGGGACTTCGGCTTGTCATTGCTTCCCTCGCAACCCTAAAATCCATTGGCGTCCGGACGAGTGAACAGGTTACCTATTGTTGTTCTATAAAAGCAGTGCATTACAGTGATTGTTGGCACAAATGTTGGGAATTACAAAGCATTTTTGTATTTGATAATTGACGATTTCAATGCTTAATTCATCAGCAATTTCTTG
The DNA here is from genome assembly GCA_950108535.1 of Agriphila straminella. Classification (NCBI taxonomy): domain Eukaryota; kingdom Metazoa; phylum Arthropoda; class Insecta; order Lepidoptera; family Crambidae; genus Agriphila; species Agriphila straminella. The sequence continues at coordinate 12,353,561 of OX467308.1, forward strand.
TTGACTTTGTTTCTTTTTGCATCGATCATCTAATTTGCACGAGGCCGATAAAAAGTAACCTTCTTTTACACCTATTACGGTTTTAGAGTCAAGATCAAGAAATATGAATAAAACTGAGCCCTAATTGTTCATCGCTAACCTTCCATTATGATGTTAATTTGACAATTTAATGATTTCCAAAAGTAACTAGTTTTTCTAACTTCTTTTTAGTTCAAACATAAAAGGCACAGCATCTTGGGATTAGGATAAGAGTAAAGTTAGTTGTTATCTCTGCGACAGACTACACAGATATAAAACTAAAAGCAGGATTTTATCAAATATGACGTTGTGTTGATATATTATTGACTTTTCATAACCACAAAGGAAAATGTAAAAGTATTTCTTCAGCGTGCGGTAAGTCAATAAGTGTTTGAGGCATTGCCCTGCGAGGTGGTTCCACGGGACCAGGGCGAGGGTCGGGGGGTTGGGAGGGGGCTGCGCCAGGGGACGCCGGTACTCTTCTTGATTACAGACCCCCCCCCCGCTCCTCTCCTCACTCCCGTTTACGCCCCCACTGCAGTACACATAAGCCTACGATGACGACATAACTTTTGTTAATACGGTTGTCAAATAAAAAAGTTGCCTGGAGGCGGCTTTGTATTGTAAAGTTAGTAGCTTTGAAAAATGAATAAATAAATAAATAAATGCTTGGACAATATCACACAGCGCCATCTAGCCCCAAACTAAGCAAAGCTTGTAATATGGGTGCTAGACAACTGATATACTACTTTATACTTTTTAAATATATAAGATTGTTAAATCAAACTATAATGTGTTGCTTGCTTTTAATGAAGAAACGACATTAAAAGTTAATTTATTCGTTTAAGTTTCCATTACAATTTTCACAATAAAAACTAACCTCACTTTTTTAACATGACATGACACTTATGACAGTTCTCGTTGTTAGTTTACAAAAGCAAAGGTATCCAATTCTGAACAGCCAAGTAAAAGAAATAAAATAAGAGATTAAAGAAATACTTTTTCTTTATATCTCCCCCCCTCAGAAAAAGAAAACTACCAACCATCTTCACAAATCCAGTTTTCTTCTCTTGAATTTTTCTTCTAGCAATCTAAGGTTGCTGGAATAATTTTTGTGATATGAAAAAGATTTGATTCTGTTTTTTTGTGACCTGTATTTATTCTATATATTGATTTGGATATTTTTTCTAATATCTTATAAGGTCCAATTTTCAGTTCATCTAATTTCTTCCTGTTTAACTTATTTCCATTTTCAACGTATACCACATCTCCTTCATTAAAATCATAGTATTTTCTATTCTTGTTGAATATCATTGTGTTATAATTGTGCGATTTGATTGTATTGTCAAATGCTGTTTTTCTATCTCTATTCCAGTCACTACATGATATTTCTGGTTTTAATTCCCTTGGTAAAATCGTAACATCTGTACCATTCAAAAGATAGTTTGGCGAAAAACCTGTGACTGAGTGAATGGTTTCATTGTATTTACCGACACATTCTTGAGCTATTGTTGTCCAAGCTCTTTTTTTATCTTCTTCGTTTATTTTGCATCTGATTTTGTTTACTAATGTTTGATTCAGTCTTTCATTTATGCCATTTGAGAACGGTGCATTGACTGCTGTAAAAACTATAGGTATCTGCTTTTCATCTAAAAAATTTTTGAATTCTTTTGAATTAATTCCCGGGTATTGATCTGTGAGAAGCATACCAATGTCCTCCGTGTCTGAAATCTTTGAGATTAATTTTATAAAATCATTTGCACTTTGTGTTTTTGATGTAAGAATAAATGCATATCTAGTAAAGTGATCCACCAACAAATGTAGATATTTTTTTGTTGATCTTGAACCTCCAAAACCTGCTATTGTATCTATAGACATTATTTCAAAAGGCTTTGTGGCTGGACCTAGATGAGACATAAATCCAATTTTGTCATGTCCTCTTGACTTATTTTTTATACATATTTCACAACTTCTACAAATTGTCTTTATATTTTTCATTAGGTTTTTGGCTGTATATAGTGGGCTAATTGTCTTTTGCATTTGACTTATTCCAATGTGGCACAAGTTTTCATGTACGTCTTTTAAAAGTTTTTTACTAAATTCTTCTGATAATATTATTTTTTCTTTTCTTCTATCTTTTTTTAGGTATACACTGTGTTTTTCAATCAATCTACTTTTCACCTTGTTTACATCTTCATTTTTCTCTTGGTCTTTTAAAATATCTTCCAGTTTTATTAAGTTCACAACTTTCAATTGGTCATTTGTATTTTCATCCGACTCTAATACTGGATTCCTGCTTAGACAGTCTGCCTCTAAATTTTGTTTTCCAGGAGCATATTTTATTTTAAATTCATATTGCGACAAATAATATGTTAAATCGCCTAGTTCTTCATCAGTCCTTGATTTGAGGTTCATGTTTTCTAGCGGTTTGTGATCTGAATAGACAGTAAATGATTTACCAATTAACCAATATTGCCAGTATCTCACAGCTTCTTTTATAGCCAAACATTCTAAATAAATAGCTTTTTTCCTTTTTTGTGCTGCATTTAATTTTTTTGAAAAGTAAGCCACTGGTTTTTCTTTTCCATCATGTTGAATTTGTTTCAAAATTGCACCAACGCCCTCTATTGAAGCATCTGTATAAATATTGATGGGTAAATCCTTGTCAAAAATTTCCAAAACCGGTTGAGAACATAAGAGTTTCTTTATCATCTCGAAAGCTTTTTGGCATTTATCGGACCAAACAAATTTTTGATTTTTTCTTAATAAGTTATGCAACGGATCCAGCACAATTGCACTATTTGGTATAAATTCGTGGTAAAAATTTATCTTCCCTAGAAATTGTCGTACATTCTTTTGTGTTTTTGGTATAGGAAATTGTTTTATTGAAATCAAATTATCTTTAACTGGTTTAACAGAATTATTTTCAATTATATGACCAAGATATTTAACCGAGTCAGATGCAAAAATGCATTTTGTAAATTTTAGTCTAAATCCTTCGGTTTTGATTGCTTCCAGCAACTGTTTCAGATGATTTATATGTTCATCAAATGTATTAGAAAATATAAGAATGTCATCTATGAAATTAACAGCAAAGTCAGTAAGTTTATACTTCCTTAATATATTGCTTAATATCCGTTGAAAAATTGCCGGTGAAGTCTTTAGCCCAAATGGAAGACAAGTCCACTGGTAATGTCCTTCCTGGGTTACAAATCCTGTCTTTTTTCTGTCTTCTACACGTAGGGGAATGGACCAAAATGCAGAATTAATATCCAAAGTTGAAAAAAATTTGCAATTTCTTGTCTTTATCATTAGGTCTTCAATTAATGGGAATGGTTGCGCTTGAGGCACTACAATTTTGTTCAAGTCCCTAAAGTCTATGCACAGTCTTGATTTCCTATTTTCCTCTTTTTTAAAAGCCAATGTAACAGGTGCCGCAAAGGGACTGTAGGATTCTTCGATTAGCTTGTTATCTAATAATTTCGCTACTTGCTCTTCTATCTCTTTTTTATCCTCTAGGGAACACCTGTACGGTCTTTTACTGCAATACTTGTCTATTAATAAGTCTATCCTTGCTTCGTAACCATTTACAGTACCAACATCATATTTATTTTTTGCAAAAACTGAATTATATTTGTTGATCAGATTATCAATTTCTATTTTTTGAAGATCATTCAGGTGATTTGTTTTTATTTCAAAATCTTCTTCTTTTACATGTTCATTAAAATTAACTATGTAATTATTATTTTCTTCATTAATTAATTCAGTGTCTCTTTTTATGTTTAAAGAATTTTCTCCATTTTTGAGTTTATTTTCAATGTTCAAGCACTGTTTTTGAGTTACTTCTAAGTTTTCATCTTGAATAAGTTTGAATGTTTTTATCAAGTCTAATCCAATTAAAAAATCATATTTGAAATTACTTGCTTCGATAATGTAGACATCTACATTTTTCTCCATATCGAAAATTTTCACCTTCAAATTTGTCAAACCATTAGTCTTTTTTACACCATTAATTGTTACTAAATCAGCTTCATTTAAACTATTTCCTTTTCCGTTAAGTTTCAATAATTTAGAATTTATCAAAGAAACATTAGAACCAGAATCATATATTCCATTTATTTCTAATGTATCATTCAATAGTAGTTTGACATTTATTAATGGTGTAACTATTCGTTTTTTTGGTTAGTTTCATTCAACTCGGCTTCTATGATTGCATTATTAACATGTTTAATATAATTTTTCTTTACCTTATCATCCTCTCTTACTCGAAACCAGCATGACACTTCAGAGTGATAACGTATACCCTTATTTAGTTTTTCACATATTTTGCACGGGGTTTGCTCTTCATTTTTACTAAAAACTTTTTGATTTCCAAATTTTCTTTTAGCCAAAAAACTTTTTTTATTTACTAGGTGTTCAAGCTTACTTACTTCATTAAATAAATCCACCGTATCTTTCAATCCTTCTCTATCAATTTTATTAATAATGAATTCCGGTAAACCAGCTGAAATAAGATCCACTAAGGTACCCATATCAATTGAGCTTCTCATGTCCAGTAAAAGTTTTTCTTTCCTGATCGCATAATCCAATAATGAGCCGTTTTTATAATTAAACTGTAACGCATATGTGACAGGATTCCATCCCTTGTTTGCAAATGTTTCACAAAATTTGCTTTTCCAAACTGACCATTCTGACGTTAGTGTCAATTTCATAATCATGGAACTGTACCAATCACTACAACTGTTATCCATAAATAATCTGAGTATTTCAATTTTCTTTTCATCTGTTGTCACCTCAAAGCGTAGACATTCTTTCTCAAATATCTCCATCCATTGGTTTGCATTTGAATTTTTACTCGTAAACTTTTCTATAACAAATTTTTCCGCAATGTATTTAAGATTTTGTTGTCTGTTTTCCTGTGTTTTTTCCAACATTTTCTCAAAAATCTTTTCCAAATCTGATTCTTTTTGATGTGCGGATGCAGTAGTAAATTTGTCTCGATTCAATTCTTCTAGGTATTGTTCTCCAAATTGCAAATTTTTATCTTGATCTAAGTAAATTTTCATAAGAGCCTCCGTCAATGTTATCCAAACTCTTCTTATTTGGTATCTTTTTTTTAAACTATTTTTCACTTTGTTGTAAGTAGCTGTTTTCAATATTTCCGTATGATAACTAACTGATTGCAGTTCTTCTGGTATACCATACACTTTATTTTCACTGGTTGTTATTGAGGTTAAACAATAGATGTTTGATTTTCCATCACTTGCAGGTAGCAATGTAAATTCGAAACAGAGTTTTTCCATTTTAAACAATAATGTCGTTTTATAAGATTGTTAAATCAAACTATAATGTGTTGCTTGCTTTTAATGAAGAAACGACATTAAAAGTTAATTTATTCGTTTAAGTTTCCATTACAATTTTCACAATAAAAACTAACCTCACTTTTTTAACATGACATGACACTTATGACAGTTCTCGTTGTTAGTTTACAAAAGCAAAGGTATCCAATTCTGAACAGCCAAGTAAAAGAAATAAAATAAGAGATTAAAGAAATACTTTTTCTTTATAAATATATTACTTATTATACATAGTAACACCCAGACCCGTCACAGAAATTAAAATTCATCATTTCAATTTCTACCCGGCCGGGAATCGAACCCGGGACCTCTTGCGTGGTAGGCGGCATGTTGACCACTGCACCATTCAGGTCGTCAATAAATATGACAAAATGAAATGTTTCAGATTCAGTTTTGCAAAATGTTTAATTGATAACTTTTCTCACACCATCATTAAATAGCTAATAATTTCTTGGTAGAGTCAACGTTGTCTTTTTATTAACTTACGTTTATAACCGTTCTTTGAAGTTCATACCATCCATCTTTTAAATCACGACGTACTTTAATACATAAATAAAACATAGAGATCAAGCGCAATGCTTAGGTCCTTTTGCATTTTATACCATAACACTGTACTAGTTCATTAATAAATATAAGATTTTTTTATCTGTCTGCTTTGTGAAATGAGACGGACGATAAAGAGTGATTAATTGAAAATCCAAAACTATATCATAGCTACATTCAAGTTAAACCAATCTCCAAAAACTGAAGGCTCAGTTTTCATGCGAAGTTCGCGTTAGCAGGTGTTCGATCCATGGTTCCGTGATTGTGTTCATCAAAATTTCACGAGGCGAGTCCCTGCCCTCGTAAAAATACATATTCTAGTAGACGGCCCTGCTTTTAATATGGGGCGTAATGAGCAACCGAGGTCGGTATACTCCTTAATTCTCGTCTTAACTTCCTATTCAGGTGAATCTGCGCACTTATTAAATGAAAGGACAGTTTTACAGTTTGTATTACGGCAATCGAGAATACATGATGAGAAAAGGGTACCTTTCATTTAATTAGAACTTTAGTGGAAGATTGTTCAAGGATTCATTGGTCTACGTAATTTGAAAATTGAGAAATTTAATATGATTGAATATTACTTAGTCGATATTCTAAAAATAACAATTTTATTTTTGCTTATCATATAAAGAATGTAAAGGTTACAATAGTGATAAGAAACAAAAATTCTGAATATTATGAACATTCAAAAAAAAATCTTAAAATATTATCTCTTCTCGTTAACTTTTGTTCCGTGCCCAATCAATTGACGTTAACAGGAGTCAAAAAACCAGTAGGTACCTATACTTGATGCCGTAATTGCCACGCACGGCATCCACCCTCGATACCGCACCCACTGTTTTCATATGAATTTATAGGGGAAGATGCTTATTCGGATAGGGATCACTCATATTAAGTAATTAACGTGGTCGCAATAGCACCGCACTTAAAAACGTTTTTTAAAACACATTGAAAATATCTGAGATTTTATTGGAAATATTTGACTTGTTTACTGAATTGATTTATCGAATTACAGCTTTGTTGACGACAAAACAATGGGGAATGTCTAAAAAAAATCATTTTTTTTTATATGTAGGAATAGCTCCTTATTGATAAAAAAGTTCCAAGTTTTGGTTGCGTGAAAAAAAAACATCGCCTTCGCACAAGTACGGGAGTAACAGGCAGAATAATATGAATCCTTAGCCACTTGTGCTACAACTAGAACATTCTGAAACTTTTTTATATTATTATGGGAGCTTATTCCTACCTATAAATAATTTCAGCCAATTTGATATTTTCAGACATTCCCCATTATATCATAAGAAACAAGATTTTTACCAATGACTTAGTTTTATCAGAACTAAAAGTAGCCACAACCGACACGCGTATTTATTCAATTACTATCTAACGTGACCACACGGTAAAAAAGGATTTCTTTAAATAAGAAAGACCAATTTCTTGAAATATTTGGTTATTCTAAAAATATATTTACTTACGCCAATGCAATATTTTTAAAACAAAAATAGTGCTCATCTTTTACTCAGACAATATTTTTCTTAATGATTAAGAGAAATATTTTTGTTTCAAGGCTTATTTAAACTTATATTAATTAAATTGACTTAATTTAAATCAAGAAATGTCCATCTTCTTGCATCAAATTAAAATTATCTGAAATCAACTACAAGTTACTTGAATTTAGATAAACCTTTTTCAAAAAATCATGTTCTTCTATTAAGAGAAAGTTTATTGTTTATGAAGTATTATTTCTTGTTCTAAGAAATGATTTTGTTCGGCTTATAGAAATTTTGTTTTAAACAGAGAAATACAAAAATTTCGAAACAACGGAATCATAGTTTTCGATAAACACGATAACATTTTTACTTTGAGAAATTTATCCATACATCATGGTCTGACCCGCGGTGTTAAGATTTTTATCTAGTTCTTTAAGTAGTCGGACTTAATTTTGTTTTGTCAAGCTCAATCGGGTTTGTTTGTTGGTTGCCTCTGGGTGTCGCGTCCTACTTGGAACGGCTTCCCGGACTCCACTCCTCTTTCGAGCACTTTTATTTACCTTGATTTTTTTTAGACCGCGCCCACGTTGTTATTTTTGGACAGAAAAGTTAAATCTGTACTTTTAAAGGAAGGAAGCCATCGGTGTTCTCCAATTATCTCCACTTAATATACAACAACAAAATATACATCTTCATTCAATAGACAAAATCTCAATTTTCCATTTAATTTTTTTCATCAAAAATCAGTAATTACTTAGGCCAACTAAACATTTACTTATGAGTAAAATAATAATTTACTCTAAGTAAGGTTAGTCTACAAGAGATATATAGAAGATTTTCGTATCAAGAATACATTTACTTGACTGTACAAAATAACGTTGTCTTGAATGAAACAACACGTGTCTTGGAATAAATGTATTATTCTTGTAACAACTAAATATTTTTAAGAGTATTTTTTACTATTACGAAGAAATTATTGTCTAGCGTCTATAGGGAGAGGATCATTTTCTTAGATTCAATAAATATGTCTTAAGCCAAAGCAATTTGTCTTTTTTTAAGAAATCTGTTTTTACCGTGCAGTTGCTATATTATAGACCTTAGCTTTCCGCGGCTTTCGTGGAAAGCTGCGTTGCTCTCAACGTGTAACAAAAAGGGGGTATCAACCCGAAAGGAGGTCACTCGCGAATCTGAACACCTACCAACAGAAAAAAAATTCAAATCGAAAAAAAAAAAAATTGGCTCTCCATAGATAATTTTAATTTGCCGCCAACATTTTGTATAGAGAGTTCAAAAATATTTTTTATTTGATTTTTTTTCTGTTGGAAGGTGTTCAGTTTCACGAGTACATTGACCTCCTTTCGGGTTGATACCCCCTTTCTGTTACATTGTTGTTTGACATTTACAGATGAAATTCATCTGTAAATAAGTAATCGCGTATGTGTCATTTCGCGTATGTGCCATTTTGCGTATTTGTCATTTAGCTTAAACAAAATGTGTCATTATGCGTAAAATTGAAATCATTTTTGTCAAACCGCCATGGCGCGCCATGACTGTAAGCAATAATTTTGACGTTTTAATAGCTACCTAAATATAAGTTAGTTGAAACAACATCTCTGATTGATTAAAACCCTAACAGAGGGATAAAACTGATCACTGGGCTTTGTGAGAAGCCCTTTATGTCCGTGCAATCAAAGAATTCCCCCATAGAACCACCCACGAAATTATGACTTACAATCCCGCCTTTGTCTGGAAATATGAATTTATTCAATGGTGAAAGTTGAACAAAAGATTGAGGATAATTACTTTCTCGTTTTAAGGGAAAATGGGTGCCATATTATGCCTATCAAGCGTTTAAAAAAAAGCTCCCGTTGTGGTGAGCAAAGTATAAGATGAGCGAGTAGGAGAAGGTATATTAAAAATATACGGTTATTTTTTAAGTATATTATGTGGTATATCTAAAAATGAAATAAGTGTATCTCTTCCCTATTCTAATCGAGTAGGTAGTTAAAAGTTTCAATATTTAATAATTGGTCAAAATATTGAGGTTTAAATTGTTTATGTCCCAAAATTTTAGAGATTTATGGATTTAGAGCTCATTCGTAGAATAGGGATGTTGACTATTTCTTTTTTTTTTATTTTATGTTACATAAATTACCTCTCAAAAAAAGAAACATTGGTAAAAGAATTAATTCGCTAGCATGAAAACTGCCCGAGATATCACAGTGTGAAATGCACACAAATGGACTCGATCAAAAACGCTCCATACTAATGGCTTACACGTTATGACGTCACGCCTTGCAAGTTGGTATGCAACGCATGGGAAATTTGTTCGGCAGCTATATTAAATATTGTGTTTATCAAAATGGTTTCTTAGACAAATTTGCTATACATTTAACGGATTAATTAAAGGTATCATTTATTTTAATAAATTTTATACTTTTTAAATGGACTTGGCCACCCAACTTTGAAGGGTCATAAAACAAATAATATGCAATATATAAAACCAAGAGGTATACAAGCTACTCTAAAAGTTTAATATCTTTACGATTTTTATTAGTATTTCGTTATTTTATTCATTAGTCAACATCCCTATTACCACGCGTGTAATCAAAAGAGACTATCTCTTTAATGAAAATAATGAATCTACGCACGCGTCTTGCTATTTTTGTTGAGTTTGCCGATTAATCAAGATTTTTCCGATATTTATAAACTATTAATTTTTAACTTTAAACTGCACGTTAATATTCATAAACGTTTTTAGATATACTTAAAAATTAACGGTGTATAATATTACTTCATCAATGCCTGCGCGGCCGCAAGCGACCGGACAACAACAGAATATCTATTGTCTCATTTTCCGGGCCTTGAAGTGTATAATATTAGCTGATTACCACATGGCTGTTGTTTGTTTTCCAATGCGAAATCTTATATTTTATTACTTGAAATCCGTAATAATATAAACTTTTGGACTATTTTGTTAATACGACCATAGCCCAGTTGCATGATCTCACAGCATGATCTTTTGTTTATTTTAAAATACATTATCAGTTTTTATGGGAAAGATTGAAAAGCACCTGTATTACTTCGGCCAAATACTCAAACGAATCTTAAAGTTAAGGCCACCTTAAATTAAAAAAATTGTCAGATTTGACAGAAACTCTATGAAACTCACAGCTTCCTTAAAGTTAAGGAGACCTTAACTTAAGATTTTAGCTAAGAAGCCTTTGAGTATTCGGCCGTTTGTCATACTTCTGCATTTTAATAAACTAACACAACATAACTTTATACACAAAAAGAAATTACGCATCAAACTACATTTATGAAATTGGGAAAAAAACTTCGTTGTTCCGTGGGTATTATTATTTGAGTGTTAGGGGCTATGCAGCTCAAGATGAGGCTGTAGTCACTGCGACCTAAAAGATCTATTGTAACTCGCCACCTAATTATAGTAACTCTTTGAGCCCAGCGGCTTCCAGGAAGTCGTGGGTAAAAATTTTTCATACAGATTTAGTTTTTTAGAGATGGGCTGTAATGGAGATCAAGAATACTGTCATTAGAAAATAAGGAATCAATTACGTTGAAAAATGCATGCCCTCTGCTACAGAAATCGGGTATTTATTCCCAAAGGGCTATCTCATACAGGTGGGCTCAGGAAGGGCAACCGGCATCCCGAGTATCCCGACAGATGTCGCCCCCTGCCGCGAGCCTGATGAGCCCTGCCCCTAACTGTAACGGATCATAAAATTTGTTATCATGATTGTTTGATACATTGTTAAGAAACCATTAAACCTACGCAACGAATTTTACTTATTTGGTCCACTCCACGAAGCTCCCAAAGAAAATCGGTGCACGTGACGTTCAAAAACCTACCCTATAAACCCAGCTCTAGCCGCGCGCATTAACCAAGCGAGTATTTTGTTCCTTAGGAGTTCGACTAGTGGAACGGACTATAAAAACAATTGTTTTCATTTTGAACCCATAGATTTTTTAAATTAACAACTTTTTATAAGACGTATGTCTAAAGACGAATGTAACACCGGTAGAGAGCAAAATATAATTATATTTTTTCTTGAGGCGAAAATTTTGAATTAATTGACTTCATAAGGTTTTTGATTTCATAGAAAGCTGTCAAAGATTCCGAACATGTAATGTTAGTATAATTTATCGCAAAAAGAACCTCAAAATTGCACTATCTAAAATAGCCAGTTATGGAAAAACTTAAGTCACGGTTAAATATTTATATACTAGTCTAATGGCAAATAAATTACCCACCGGAAGTCTAGAAAAATTAAACTAGTGAAAAAAGGATAATATTTAAAATGTAGAATAAAATATGTTAAGGCTGAGTTGCACCATCTTAACTTAACCATAACTTCACTGTCATTGTCACGGACCTTGATGATAAATGGTTCTAACTCTGTTTCAGTTATCCTATGTCTTTCTTTATAATCATTTTTAACATGTATAACATGGTCAGTACAAATAAGAAAAGGAACGTAAAAAACTGCGAACTCAATATAACGCAACAGATACAAACATATCTGACTCGAGGACAGCGTCGCTGTCGTCTATGGCGTAACCTAGGTAACAATATGTAATAACACCTTAGTTCCACTTTTGACCACTGGCTCAGATAAGTTTGTAGGTATCTGTCAATGTTATGGTTAAGTCAAGATGGTGCAACTCAGCCTTAAACTTATTTTTTTTCTTCATTAAATTATTTACAGCAAAGTATATACTTTACAACTGAAAAACCAACAAAGGATATCTTTTATAACAGAAAAACCTGAAAAAGTGGTTTGCCTTGAAAGGTAATTAGTTAATGAAAGAATCATAACAATGTTGCAGATTTTGACCTTCGATGACTGACTTAATTAATAATTTAATTTCAGTTTTCAGTTATCTTCATAAACTAGTTCTTTATCTAATTCATCAATAAGCATGTAATAGACTTGGTAGAATGACTTTTATCAATAGAGATCTTGATGTTGATAAAATATCAAGGAATCAGGGTGTTTAATAATATTTTTGTAATCCAGAATATGGAAGATAAGATACATACCATGCATTCGGTCGGAAAATTATCATAAACCCTGAAAAGCTTTTTCATTTGCATGGGAAACTGTTAAGTGACAGACAACAAGACCCATTCACAACAATATTTTTGATAAATCAATCCCATTTATGGCCAATAGCAAAATACCATTTCGGTCTAACATTGCCCATAAAAAAACCATCACATTTTCTTCAGTAAAGTGATGGTTTTCATATTCAGGGCAAACTATAATTTTCTTGAGTTTTAACACAAAACTAATTTATAAATAGTGTTGTCATTATACAGGGTTATTTGTAAAACATCAATAACCTCGCAGGAATAGATTACTAACATCATAAGCAACGTTTGTTCTACGAGAAAACAGGCAAAACTAAATCGTCTTTCCATATTAATGTCCGAACAGCTGATCGAGTTTTGTACGAAAAGTGTTTTTTTTTGTCTGTTTTCGGAAAAATCGTAGAACAAATGATGTTGTTGTATATAATGTTAGTAATCTTCTCCTGCGAGCTTGTTGGTGTTTTACAAATCCTGTATACAACGTGTTACAAAATAACCCTTAATGCCGAATATACTGAACAACTTTTACTATGGGACCAACTCTTCAAAAAATCTGCTGTTTCATACAAAAATTATGAACAAAAATATCAAAATGTAAAAACAGCAGATTTTTTTCCGCGATTTCAGAGTTGGTCCGACTGCGAGCGAGTTAGTTCAATTTGATGTTCCCTATCTACCATTATTCGACATTAGGGGTTAATGTGGTTTATATGTGCATGATACATTTTTTTTATTCGTTTATTCAATACACTTTACATACACATTTTTTATACATTGCCGCACCACGAAAACCTCACAGGGTTTATCTGGGTGACGGCGAGTCGCTGATTCTACATATTTTGTTTTTAGGTGGTAAATAAAACTGTAAGCTTAAACCGAAATGCTTTGATATTTTCTTTGTGAGTATATAATCTGTTATCTACTACACATATAAGAGACTATTATATTAGTATTCGTTCAATTTATACCTAGAGGTTACCAAACACCTTGCAAGCAATGTAAGTAATGAAACTAAAAGTCAGGTAAACATGAAACTTAAACCCGTCCATAGAGGGCGCGACGATCACCGGAAGGAGGCGATTCGCCGCGCACGCGCCGCCACGTGACCACTTCCGGCACTAATGCGATAATATAATAGGTGACATCTCCGTTTGTTTGAAACACTTAGCCACTTTGCGGTAACACTTTCTCACACTTTTTAATCTATACTTAGATTACAAAATAGTCATTGTTATAGATCCTTATCTATAAAATTAAATAAGGATCTATATTATCAGAGTATTTCTAAACTTCTATATAATCTATAAACTTAAATTATATAGAAGTTTAAAAATACTCTGTGTATGAGAAAAAAAATACTATTTATAAGAACCCTAAGAATTTTTTTTATCATATACGGAGAGTCTCTAACTTTTATAATTTATAGACGCATCAATTTCTTTACATAATATCGAATAATGATCATGACAGCCTGTTGTTTCTTTAAATTTCTTGAAAAAGAAAAACATAAAAGTGAGTTCTTTTTTGTTACATTAATGACCACTTTAGTCGTTGTAACTTTAACCGGTGTTTAATTCATCAATTAATAACCGAGTGTTCAAAAAGTGAAATTCAATAAAGGGGTTGATTTAATTATTTTAGAATCAAAAGTCAACTGTCTAATTAAAAGTTCCCACGATACATTGTTCGTAAAACTAAACCCCTGACCATTATTTTTGCTAATACGCAAACATCTGATTGTATTTTGATAACAATGTAGTACAATGATGTTGGAAACAAGGTTTGAAAGAATAACAACGGCCGTAACCGTAAGCCGCCCGCCGGCCGCCGCAGCCGCGCCGCCCGGCTGGACGGATACTAAATACGTCTCTTCTCTAAAACAAAAAGGGGCTAGGCATATGAAATTGCTTTTAAAATACGATCACATTATTGGTAATATCAAAGCCTTTTCAAAAACAAAACAGTGTTTTTGTCTCAGAATTATATTGGGAAAAATTTAATAGTTACATTGACACTGATATTCCATTGTAAGATCGTAACGAGATGATAATATCCTAACGTCACGTATATCGGTAAGCAAATTATCAAAGTATGTAGGTACTAAGCTAATAATCATAATACAAAAAGAACTCGTATAATTTGAATTGTTACCATAAAATAAAGTTCTGTTTAATTTTTCCACAACAATTATGTAAAATTATGATGAGTCATTATTTTAAATTCTAATATAAGCATAGCTTTAATACATTACCTAATTTATAACTTCATTAAAATCGAGTAATATTTGAAGGCTGTGTACAGTTATATTGATTATCCTGTACGACACGTTATCTTATTTAATATTTCATACATTTTCACAAATGTCAAAACCACCACCTTAAATTCCCTACCCCATTAAATGGTATTAATACGCATTACAACAATTTACTAAGTGCTAGTTTATTGTTCGAAAGGCGGCTGTTAGCTTGTCTCGCGATCGAATCGAAAAAAGCTCATCGCATCGCAGTTTCAAGAGCACTTAACTTGATTACTTACATGAAGTTGTATGGCTGTTCTGTTCGACACCATAGAACTAAGGTGAGGGTACACGGCGCGTGGCAACGGGTCTTTCGAAAACCCTGCCACGTGGCACTAGGCGGTAATTGTAGGTTGCTCAGCGGCTTATCTATATGAGTACCGTCTGTCTGTACTACAAATTAATAAAACGCTTTTTGTCTGTCGAACTAGTTTTGAATTTAATATCTAAGCTGTGTTATTATGGAAATTCTATAGATGGGCATTGAATCTTTACGAATTTATGCTGAATATGCTAGATAACTACCTATTCAGCCAGCATCATCAACAAGTAAATGACGAACACATATAGATGCACCTATACATTACATTGAAAACATGTCCCGATTTTTGGCATGTGACATTTGCCTGTAGTTTTGCAGATTAGAGGTAGGTATTTCATCGTGTGCTTTATTTCTAAATTACTTACATTTCGCGTAGTGTGAAAGATCTGTAGATTTTTTGATACATGTCGTAATGTTTGAGGAATGCTTTTTAATTAATTGCTATGAAAAATAAAGCGATGTGTATTTTGATATATCTCTAAAGTTACTTATTACTGTTAACCTAGACCGTTTGAATTACCAGATTTGTTTTATTGGTAAGTTTAGCTTATACGTTATATTTCGGTATCATTCCATTTGTCACCTATTTCGCCGATCCTAGATATTAAGTAATTATTTCAGGGTTATATTTTCTGTTTTCAAAATCTTTTAACACAGTAGCCGTTAACCGTATTGGCTTTCCAGTAGCACTCACCTTCAAGAGCCTTATTTCTAGCAAGCAAGGCAAGCAGCACATCGGGCGGCGGGGGTTCGAGCGCGCCCAGCGGTGAATCCAGAGGCCCTTTACGGCGCTCGCACTCCTCAAAACCGGCCTCCATGCCGGCACTATTTTACAGCACACACGCGCCGCAAACATCCGACAGCGCGCATCCCGCACCAACGTAAACACGGCACCTGTCCGTAGGTAGTACGTAGGTACTTCTGGAGGCGTCGCGACGCCCGGACCCACGTGGCGGCGCCGCCCACACCCGCCCCGCTACCCCGATCACCCCGCCACCTCCCATTGAGAAGTCATTTTTCACCCTCTGAATCTGATAACCCCCGTGCGGGGCGCCCCGAACTAATTTTCCGGAGTCGCACGACACACCCCCGGTGCTTACATCCATCTACAATATTACTCCAGCACGTTATCCCGTTCGCGGGGGCACTTCATTTCTACTCATCTGGTGAAGAAAAGAAATTCTGAAATTAAAATCGCTTTCGTACTTTATCTGCTATAGGATCTCGTTAGTGAATACCAGTTGTACCTCTTCTTAATTTTTTTATATTTAGAGAGAGATATTGTTTTTTCTTATAATGCCCAATCGTATACATTGATCGTGTACGGGTCCGAAAACTTATCTGTTGCCTATGGCGTATTTTTGTTTTTAATTTACATCTCTGATTGTCCCAAGAGAATAGTACATTATGAGACAAGTTAGCTTAGGTTGCTTATTGCACACAAGGCTGTGGGTTGCAGCCCGAGCCATAGGCGAGGGCGTAACTCAGCCGAGTGTGCAATAAGCATGAGCTCACGAGTTTCATACGACGTTTTTCAACACATTTGCGAGGAAAAAACAATGTAATTTATCACACAGCAACAAATATGGCAAAAACAAAATATGATAATCACAGAGAAAGCAATACTATACGTACGTAAGAAGAGACGGGACTTCATAGACCAAAAAAATCTACGAAATGTCAAATCAAACATACCTCGACGTAGCCAACATAACAAATGTAAAACAATGTTTTGCCAACCTACAGGAAAGAAATAGAGATGGGCGACCTTATAGTATTAAATTTTTTATCGATATCGATGAATGCACTGAACTGCGCTTTACTTAAGAAATAATTTTAAAATTTCTACTAACATGACACAATACTCTGTTTTTAACCAGTACTGAGTCAAACAAGTATGTTAGAATTAATTATCAAGCATTTAACTTATGGGTAGTACTTTTAATTAAAAAACAAAGCATGTGTTCAGTTTAATATCAGAAATAATAACTATTTTTTTTTTAAAAATATGTATTTTCCAAAAAAAACAAAATTAATCCTCATCGTCGCATTTTCGCCGATCAATTCATTTGCTCATAGACCATAATAGTGACCTGGGGGCTTACCATCAGCAAATAAGAAACCGTTCAGTTCAAAAGCAGGCCTTAAACAGGGCTGCTTAAAGCCTGCTTTCATACTAACCGTTGAGGTCATAGTACGAAAAAGTATTGACAGTTCAATATAAGCCCTGCTATAAGAGCTCATAGTAAGGCCCCTGAAATAAGAGTTACATTAAAATGGATATAAAATTACAATTATAATAAAAAAAATGAAATTAAAAGTATTAATTATTACCAAAAAAAGTCATTGTCGCATTTTTGCCGAACATTTTATTAGCTCTTAGTAGTGACCTGGAATAAGACAGATATAAAATTGCTAATATAATAAAAAAATATTAAAAAGATTTATTCCCAAAAAAATCGCATTTTCGCCAATTAATTCGTTAGCTCATAGTAGTGACCTGAAGTAAGAGTTAAATCAAAACAGATAAAGAATTGCAATTATAATAAAATATTAAACTAGTTTATAATATTCAGAATTGGGCCAAGCCCATTTCTTACACCTAAAATTAAAAGCATCGATATCGATATTTATATATGATGTAGCACCACTCTATTTTCCTGCAGATTATTTTTCTGACTAAAATTTTATTATTTCATTCAAATACCTAGGTACCAAAAATTGTAAACGAATGTTATATTGGTTAATGTATTACTCACCGAAGCTCATCTGAAGGAAATTTGGCCATAAATAACCGTTTTGTATCGTCTTTTCACGCCGATTTTAAACCACAAATTTCACATTTTACATGCTTCATTGCGATTTACATGTACTGCACCTTAACTTGACTATTAACAAATTAAAACAAACTTTTAAATATCACAAAACTATTATAAAACAAACTTTTAACTACCTACACAAATTAATTTT
Organism: Agriphila straminella; assembly: GCA_950108535.1. NCBI lineage: Eukaryota > Metazoa > Arthropoda > Insecta > Lepidoptera > Crambidae > Agriphila > Agriphila straminella. The sequence continues at coordinate 12,371,673 of OX467308.1, forward strand.
ATTTGTTACAATACTTTAAATGTTGCCGCCATGTTTCTCTGACAGATGACCTATCATCAAAGAACGAGAAAGAATGAGGAAGAGTGAGACAAATATAGTCGCCATCAAAATTCGTGTCCGTTTCATAGAATCTTTTTTTGTATGGAAGTTGCGACAGACTGATGATAATTATGGGAAAAGGCGCGAATGTTTTTTTTGTTTTTTTTTCACACGCCCAACGCAAGAATATTTTGCGAACAAAGGGGTGAGGAGCATACAGCCTACTACCAATACTTCAAAATTATAATTTTAAGTGACAAAATGCAAATATTTTAATATTTTATAACAAAATATTGTGAATTATGAATAATTTGATAATAATTATATATTTATTTGACTTAATTAAGGACTTACACATTTATTTATTCCAAAAATGTATATGAATTTTCAACAGCATAAAACCTCTTTTTTGTCAAAAAAAATAACTGTATTACCCGGCTAAATTGGGAATGCTTTGTTTACTCGCATAGAACTTGCAGTAAGGTACTAATTTAACTTTGTAGGGTTGATTCTATTACGAACTAGTGTTCTATATATTATTGCACGCGTTTGTTATAGCTCGGTTTATGGCCCTAAAACCGATGTATTAGGGCTCACTTTACGAGCAAGTGTGTTGAAAAATTATTTACAGGGTAGCAATCTCGTCATCATCCGACGCGCGTGGTCGACTTATGAATTTACTTACTTGCCGAAGTTAATTCACACTATGGACGCAATTTGGCATTTTCCGATTAAGTAAGTAAGTAGAGTTCAGTTCAACTAACTTACTTACCTTATGGATGTGTAAATCGGCCTTTAGATATAGCAAACAACAGTAAAATTGCTATTATTAATCGTCGTCGATGGTCATGTTAATAGCTCAATGCCTAGCGTCTGTCTGAGCCGTGATTCCGAACGAAAAAAAACGTATGAGTTTTATTTGATGGTACTATGGACAGAATATTCTAAAGATTCTTGCATACCACCAACCTTAAAAACAAAATTTACTTTGCATCACTAACAAAAATAAAAGTTTCTATTTTTGATCATTTTTCGAAAACGTTGAAATAAATGACCCAACTTTTTTAGGTTGGTGTGATGCATTTTTAGTATCATTGCGTCCAAAAGGTATTGTAATAAAAACTATAGTTTGGTCACACAACCACAGAATATATAATAGTACTAACACAACTTACAATGTGTGTGTATTCTGGTCACCCAACTGTTGGGTGATATTTTTTCGAAGCATTCGTAGCTTCAACAGTCTATCTATTCTGGACATATAAATAATCAAAGATGGATACCAAAAACTATAAAATTCGTAAAGTTGGTAACGTCTACTGTTAGCTAAAGAAAAATGATGGGCAATGAACTTGATTTTAAATGTGAAATAAAAATACAGAAGTTCTTCGAATAACTGTAAGTACTTATTTATATTTTTTACAATTTTTTTTATTGATTAAAACATTTTTGTCATGAATCTTGTTAAAATTATCTCAATAACCTAACTCTTTGGTGTGTATTTAAATGTGACATTTCTGCAAGACAAATCTAATTTAATATCGTTAAAATTTACTCTATGGCGAACGATGACTCAAAGATTTGTCTGGCAGAATGCACCCATTGCTTTCTTTGTGGTGACATTGTGACTATTTGTGAATGATTTGTGACATAAATTTTGACATAGCTCTTGCTATTATTTTTTACAAATTGAATTTAATTGGGATTTTCGATAAAAATGATATCTAATATAAATATGTTTGCAAAACATACTACTCCTGGATGTGACAAATTTAATTCAGATAACATTTTTAAAAGATTTAAAACAATTGAATTTCCCATATCTTTTGTGGGACTATCAACTTCCAGAATTCTAGATGTCGAAATGGATTTAACAGTTTCAGCTTATCTGAAGACCATGTATGAAAACAAACTCTTGGTAATTATTCATTGTAAACTTCATTTCAATCAGTGTCTTATTCATTCAATTTAATCAGTATATAATATATATTTTTTAGAAATTCACTGAAGCTTGGGAAATCTCTGCATCACATAGAGCTTTCGACATAAGTCCTATAGATAACCACACTATATCTATTACATACGAGCCGAAGACCGAGTGTATTTCAAAAGTTAAACACGACAAACAATTTGATAACAGATTTGTTTTTGACTTGCGTTTGATTCAGGTAGATGGAAAGCGATGCTGTAACAATGAATTTCATTCGGAAGTGGGACGTTACTATATCTGTGGAGAGTTTGAGTATTGTAACCTATCTCACCATCCAACAGTTGCAGATTTTGGAGATATTGTGGTTAATACCAAAGTCACAAAACATGTCCGTATACGGAATGAATCTTGTAAAACAGCAGCAAAGTTAAAATACATTAGAATAACTGGATTTGAAGTCACTCCAGATAAATTCACGATACCTCCTAAGTCATCTCGACGTCTCACTATTGTGTTCAAACCAACTAGCTTATTGATAAAGAATAAATTAACTTTCCATGTAAGAAATCCTCACGATAGTTCAGCTGACAATATAGAAGACGTCGATGGCAATTTCTTAACTTATACTATTAATATAGATGCACATGTTATGTATAACAAGAGCCCCAAAGAATTACATGTAGAATCGCTACATAAATTAATAGAAAATCACCCTAAGTATACTTATCTAAATGAAGAACTTAAAATGCATATACAAAGAAAAGAAAAAGCCAACACATACTTAGAAATTTCAAAAAAGGCACGATATAGAAAACCTGTTATTGAAAAAATTAGTACTGGAAAAGAAAAATGCTATAATATTAGTAGCACAAAATTAGTAAAGTCTAGCTCCAATTTTTGCAAACATGTTCCGGATAGAATTACTACGTACGGTCTGTTTGATATTTTATTTTCTCCCTTTGTTCTTGAATTTGGTAGAGTTGGGTTATCTACGTTTGGTGAAGAAAATATTACTATACAAAATAAAAGCAATTATGATATCACTATTAAGTTACTCAAAGATGATTGTGTGCATTACACAGAAGATAAACTTGTAAATTTATTCCTAAAATTGAAGTCTAAGGCACAAGTATGTGTAGCCATATTTTGTATGGGTCTATTTGAAGGAAACTACGAAGGAACCTTCGAATATACTATTGATAACAAATACTATCGGAAGCATCCGTACCGTCTTCAAGTTGGAAATCCAACGTTAATGGTATTAGAAAAATGTTTGAAGTTTGGAATGGTAACTACTGAATGTTTTGTAACATCCGTACCAGTGAGAATATACAATAATTTCAACGTAGATGCAAAATTTAGATGGGATGAAATACACCAAGATACACCATTTGAAATAGTACCCAGTACTGGGATGATACCACGACATACATGCAGGATATGTGATATTTTATATATTTGCAAAGCTTCAAAATCAAAAACTCATGATGTTGATTTAATAACTGGAAGTAACATGAAAAAGGTCATTCCTTTCGAATTAAATATTGTTACAAGAAAACTTTCAATCAAGTTTCTACAACCTGCTGTAATTTTTAAAGATATTGCTTTGAATATAGAAACGATAGAAAGGGTTAGATTAGAAAACTCTTCTAGAGAAATAGCTGTGTTCTATGTTGTAGAACCTTTAATACCGGGTTTTAGAATTGAACCCATGTCTGGAACAATACGACCTAAAATGGTTATAACTTTTGACATTATAGTAAAAATATCTTGCATTTTAGAGTTTGTATTTGATGTTCTTGTTAAAATTAACAACAAAGAAAATGTTGTATTACCCGTAAGCGGAAACGTAGTGGAACCTAAGTTAATCATACAACCGAAAAATATTTATATGTCCCGTGTTCCGTGTAACATGATTTCATTTGTCCCCGTTACATTCCAAAACACAAGCACTTTAAAGAGTTTTATTGAAGTACTAGACACAGGCGATGACAATATATTTAAAGTTTACATTGCTCAGGGGAATGAAAAACAAAGAGTGTTTCAATTCGAAATTGAAGGAGGGCAATCGAAAACAGTGTACATTAAAGTTTATGACATATTTCGACGAGAGTATGAAATGTACATTCCTTTCAAAATAAATGGATTGCTTGGCCCTCCGGATTCTAATTCTAATTCCACGGATATTCAGACTTACATTGGTGAATTTGAACGGTTAGTTGTTTGCCTTTAGATTCTGGCTGGTAGTAATAAGCATAATAGGCGGCCAAAATAATGTCTGCTGAATTTATCATCCTACTTTGTCTGAAGTTATTAATCTATTTGCATTGATAGGTAAACTGTTTTAGTTATACCAAGTATTTACATCGATACTATTGTCTTTGTTTCTTAATTTTTCTTTCCAGCATACTTTATTCAGTTTCATTACTATTACGTTATTATTGCATATCATTTTAATTTCGGTGTCGGTAGTTGTAGTCTAGAGTAGATATTCGTTCTAAGATCTGTAGGTATTGTACTCATTTAAATAAAAATATATGTTTATTTCAGGTCTTATGAAAACAATCCAAAGGTCAAATTAAAAAATGTTAGTAAAGACATTGCATATTGCCGTGTAACTGGTGTCATTACTGTGCCTTGGATAGAGCTTTCAGAAGATACTTTTGAAATAGACCTTGGAACTAGTCCAAGCAATTCTATTAACTTTTCCATGAAAAATGTGTCTAAATATTATCTGTTTATCACAATTCTTACAGCAAAATTGGGTCCGAATTTCACCCTCAACTTGCAAACGGAAGAAAATCAATCAATTATCAATGAAACTCATATGAAATTTGAGTTAGACCGACAGAAAGAAGCATTATTTACTTTAAAATTTCATCCTAAAGGTCACGGTAAATTTGTGACCACAGCAATATTGTATCTAGACAAGAACATGACTATACCCTACTACAATCTTACCTTTACTGGAAGACGACAAACACTGGCATTAACGCCAAGCACTCATAGAATAGTTTTTCCTCCGTGTCATGTAGGTGACAAAATATCCCGTAAGATCACGTTGTTATTTGAAGATTTCTCCGAAATTGAACATTTTTCTTGTATGTCAAAAGAAGAATCCAATTTATTAATACAATTTGTCAGTTGCGAAATTATAGAAACAGAATCCAAGCCGAAAACTATCGTTACAGTTGAAGTAATAGCTTGCTGTGAAAAAACTTATGCCAGAAAGTTAATAGTTATCTTTACTCACGTATGTGGATCAGTCTGTGAAGTAGAAGTTTCTTTCTGTTTCACTTATTGCCAACTGACTTTACATACGTTATCTATCGTGACACCAGAAGCAAACCCTTATCCATATTATCCCCTAGAATCTCAAACTGAGTTACACGATTACCTAGAGTCATGTGCCAAATTTCTAGAAAAGTGGATGTTCCAACAAGGATTCAGAAGGGATCTGTATCCGATTATCCCAGACAGTTTTCATGCAATTTCTGCAGCCATATCCTCACCATCTTCAGCTACTAAGAGCAAAGGAATTAATGTTTCTTACTTGAATTTTGTGAAAAGAATAGCTGGTCCGCTGATGAAACATGTACGAAAAATCGTGTAAGTTATTTCAGAATATTGTCTTAGTTTTTAATTATTTGCATTAATTAGTTAATGAAACCTTATTCATATCTACATATTTCAGAGTACACGGAGTGGATGAAGCTTTTAAATGCGTTAAGGAAATTCATGATACCTATAAGGAAATAATTAACTTGTTAAAATCACGTGGTGCTGATTTATGGGTTCTCCAAGCAAAATTTTTATTGAGCTATGAGCAATTTGTAATTTACGCAGAAAATGCAACGTCAAAATGCAATGCTGATATCATATTGAACCAAGAACTACTTAATGATATCCATCTATTTTATAGGTTGAATAAACAAAGTTGGATAGATTTTATTTTACAAAGTTATAAAGTTTTCATTATGGATAGCTGCTTTTTTGAGTGCGTCTGCGTTAGTTCCGAACCTAGAGATATCATAAAAATACTTGTTGATTGGTATAATGAACAAATAGCTTTTCAACATAATAATTTAAGGGGCAGAAATAAGCCCAAAAGAATAATAACAAATATCACAACGGATTTATCTGATGGCATCGCAATAGCGTCAGCGATTTTAAATTACTGTTCATTTTTCAGTTTACATTATTCAATTTTTTGCGAACTTGATGAAGATGATAAAGTTGGTGGAATTATAAATAATGCTTGTCTTAATATTGAAGCAATGAATTTGCTAAGATTGTATTTTCCATTGCAAAGCGTTGACTTTCTTCAGCCGAATTTTATTCAAATGTTGTTTTTGTCTATTCATTTATATATTGTTCTACCGATGTTTAAACCGAAAGACATTATTAAGTTCAATCCACCACTACTAAGAAGCTCTACACGTCAAGTCGTTATATCTCCGGCGAGTCAAGAGTCGTTAATATTTACCTACACGATCCTTAATAATATTAGCAATAGTTTTACTGTTGACAAAGCCCCCTCAGGAGAGAATGGGAAAAAAATGTTCCTTAATGTTAAATTCATCGCAAACTTCACCGCCCAAGATGTGTGCATACTTCTTGTGCACGGTTACAACAAAACAAGGATATTTGACACCTACATGACATTTCTGCTACAAGGTCATATTGGGTCCTTAACACCTGTAAAGAAATGCAAAGTAACTGGACCCTTATATCGACCCAATAAGGTCGACGTATTAGTATCTTCACCATTCCTCGTGCCAGCTACGTTTGAAATATTTTTAACTGATAACGAACCTTCTATTCCCGTTAATTTGGAGGAAGATCCAAGGTCTAAGTTTTATATAAGACGACTAAATCTTATTGACAAAGAAATAAGTTTAAGCGGTTTGCCAAAAGAATCTGGACAAGATGTCGTTGAACATAAACTTTACATGCAAATGGTTTGTCTCAGTACACAGTTAGGCAATTCATGGATTTGGTTCAAGAGCGAAATCGGAGAATTCTTCATTAAAGTAACGTCACAGTCTCGCTGGGACTTAGCTATTGATACACTGCAAGCCAGAGTTAAGTCTTGGCCGATGGATCCTTGCAGCTGCGGTGAAGCCTGCGAGTGCTATAGGACTACTGTTCTGGTGATACCACATCGTAATGAGTTAATGCTTAAATCTCTACGGTACGCATTACTTGAGCATGCGTCTGATGTAATGCTGGAAGTCTATGATCGATTGATAGGTTGGTACATTTATTAATTGTAACTGAGATAGTTATAGCTAAATATAATAATTATTTACTCAGTAAGTTATTCAGTTACAAACTCAAAGAGTTTTTTCAGGGACCTCTACAGGAAAAATAATTATCGGTATGTTGTTAGCCGAAGGGGGAACGAATATGTCAGACGTGCAGCATATTCTTAGGAACGAGACAGTCTTCCGGATCTCGTCTCGGGCTCTGCTCCCGCGCATCGACAGGGTCAGGCTCTCTCAACACAGCGATGAAATGTTTGCTTTGCCCGTCACAGTACCCACAGACGATAGATCTGAAAAATATTCAGTCACATTTACCTCCGAATGTGGCAATGACATCAGGACTTACAGAATACTTTTCGTAGCAATGTCATACGGAGCTTAGTTTTATTTTTTTGAATTAGCTATTCTGTCGTCGTTGCGCATTGCAATAGTTGAATTGAATAAGTAAAATTGGTTGTTTAGTTTTAGTTATTTATTATCATAGAAGACATGAAAATTATTAAAACACCTACCTACTAAACAATAATTTATTCGATAATTATATTCCACTTTCATTACGAAAGTTATTTATTACGACCTAATTAGACAATTTTCAATATGGCTGAAAGTAATAGAGCCATTAACGTAACCTTGGCACTTTTCATTATTGTATTTCAGTAACAATAGAAATAACGACATTAAAATTTAATAATAGATACGAGATATCCATAACTCAATAAATAACTAATTAATCAATCCACTTAATAAAATTCTAAGATAATGTTATGTTACTACATTTAATAAAATTCTAAGATAATGTTATGTTATCTTTGTTAACTTTAATAAGTAGTTTGGGCTTAATATTAATATCTTGAATATTTATATCAAGCAAGACATCGAGTGATAAACATTTTAAAGACTTGCTAATAAGTAAGCGTAAAAGAAATATAAAAGTGTCGTTACTTTTGTTCGAATTTGAAAATGTTTCTATGAGAAAGAGAGTTTATTGAAACATCATAATAATAATAAATTGTTCATAATAAATAAATAAATAATAAAATATAATAAAAAAAAATTTTGCAATCAATTTATGTAAAAAGATGAATGTTAAACTATGGATAGATGACTTTCAGAAGCCAAATTTTAAAGAAATTATACTTTTCCCTATTGAAGGCTTGGGTCTATCTAACTAAACACCTATAATTGAAATTGTATTATCTTTAGATAATGTGCACATACCGCATTCGTCCTAAAAATTATATTAGCTCTATTTTATGAAGCTTTCTTATTAAATACTTTATAATTTTTTAATTCTAATCATTTTTACATAATTACATTTGCCAAATGAAAACGGTGGCGTTATCATAGGTATTTTCTATATTTTTATTGATACTTTATTTTTGAGCTTGAGCCTGAATGTACATTTATTATGAAAATTACTTATTGAACTCGATCATAATGCGGAGGGCCTATTACAAGAAAGCATCGCGATGGGTGTACGAGGGTACGTATCAGAATGTCTAAAGTTAGAATGTCTAAACTTAAAATGGCAAAGTTCAAAATGTCAAAAATTTTAATGTCTAACGATTAAAATGTCGAAAGTTCAAAATGTCAAAAACGAAAATGTCAAGCGGTCAGATAGTCCAAACTAAAAATGTCTAAGTTCAAATGATCAAAACTTAAAATGTTTAATAGTCAAAATACATATAATGACGTAAAGAATTTACTTATGCCTTTCTTTCATTTAGGTACCTACCTACCAATTAATTAGGTAAAATAATTGCATGTTAACCTCTGTGTCTCCGCCGCACATCACCATAGCCACGCCGCTTCCTGATTCGGTAGCCGGTGCCAGTCACTGATTAAGTAGGCGCCGAACAAAATCCACCAATTGAATTTGAAATAGTTTTTTTTCTGGCGCTTCGCCGGCCGCTACCGCGGCACGCTCGCTTCGCTCGCTCGGCTCGCGCGCTGGGTTCATGTCAACCTAACATGCTCGTCGCTACGCTCCTCGCACCTATCTCGTGACCTATGGTCTACGGTTTCTAAGTCCCAGTAGACTAGTTTAGGCTCATTTCCGGCAGCTAAATTTGCTATAAAGCATTTCAGGCGAAGCCCAAAGACCTCCACAGACTCAATTAACCTCAAAGAAAGCGATTCGTTTTAAGATCCAACCCAATTCAAATAAATCATTGTGAACTTTAGACTTAATGACCATTGATATTTCAACTCGTCAAGTATTTGATACGTTTGATACTTTGAATTTTGCTATTTTGAAGTTAAACATAATGATTTTCGACATTTTAAACCATTTGAATTTTGATTTTTGACATTTTGAACTTTGCCATTTTAAGTTTAGACATTCTAACTTTAGACATTCTGATACGTACCCGTGTACGATGTTCGTTCCATTTCGTGACATTCCTGTCAAGCCAGACAAAATGCGACCGAATCCTAATAGATTTTCCATTGCCCGGCCTCATGCGGCCGCCTCGCGTTTAATGAAATATGGGCTGGTTTTTTAAATTCTTTTGCTTTTTCTTTTTCTTTGCTTGATAAAATTAAAAATGTTTGTAATTCGCTTGTCTGTCCAATTTTTTGAATACCATTTATATTATTTGAGAGATTATTTTTCGGATAACCAGTCACTTGAATTATTAAAATTGATTCTGTTATCTGAGAATTCTGAGAAATCGATCAACAAAAATCGTTCGTCTATCGTGATTCTTTTTTGTAATAGGCCCTTAGCATGTGCCCAATAGAAATACCTATGTAGTTTTACAGTTATCTTGTAATAGAAAAGAGAATTTATGTGATTAGGTATTTCCTAAAATAAAATTTGTTGAATACTAACGCACTTTTTTCATTTTCTTCTCCTACTTGTAGAAACTGAGTCTGCTGAAAATTATTTTTACTCGAAAACAAAATTCGATATAATTTAAATGTAGCAGATATACTGATATTTTTTGCATTTTGTGTATGAGTACTAGCTTAAATACCACTGCTTTCTAGGACTTCAGGAAGTACCCTAAGAATTTTGTTGATTTATCAGTAAGTTTTGACAAAATCGAGGTTTTTTAGATATCAATAAAATCCAAAGTTTAAGAGCTATGCAATTGAAATTTAAACCGTGTTTTTACAAAAGATTTTTAAACACTGTTTAACTAAACACCTGTTTAAATGTGATGCTGTCACGTTTTTGATAATATTGTTTGACAGAGACAGCATCACATTTTTACAAAATCTTTTATGTTTAATAAGACTGATCACAGACCTACCGGTTTCTTTTCTTTGCTTTCCTGTTCGGCAATGGACCGCCGGCCAAGAGGCTCATTTTCAATCTATCGCATATTTTCAATCTTTTCAATTTTCAATCTAAGTACATTTCACATAAGTATAATGTTTGTTCTTGTGAGCTTTGTTCCTTAAACGATCGTTATGAAAACACAAAAAAATAGTTCAGGTAGGTAATGATGCCACCCACGACCCTGTTTACAGTTTATATAAATAGGTATGCGATCGATTTATTTTTAGCAATCGGAGACCATATTCAGGGTGGCATATCTCCCAGAAGCTTTTCAGCTTTCTAGGACTTCAGAAAGCCCTATGAGTTTTGATGATCATGACTTTCATTAGTGAGTCAGTAACGAAATCGGGGTTTTAAAATACTAACCCGCGTGGTGGGTCATGGCCAATCTTCCTTATCCAAAAGGATGGCCTGTGCCCCAGTAGCGGAGACATTAAAAATGGCTGAAGGTCATTTAACACAGGGAAGCGGAAGCCGCAGCAGACCGCTAATTCTGCGATGCCTAGGCTGTACCAGCGTAGGTACCACCATGCGCCTGCGCCACCTTGACCGACCCGATCAGCCGTATCATTCTTGTATAATGTAATTCTAATAAAGTTGTTTTACTAGCAAACAAAGTTTGATTTTCAGTCCTACTGGATCCCCCAGGGGATTTGTCTAACAGTATATTACATTCCCACCTAAGTTATAATAGGTAATTCACAATTACCCCTCTACTCTACTACCACTCCACTCCACTACGCTAGTGAGCCCGGTATCCATTAATTTATATTCATGCTTCAAAAAGGCCGTGAACTTTTCCGACTACCTAATATTACATTTGAAATACTTTTTTAATGGTTTTTTTTTAATTCTTTATATCTACACATAAATATTTAGTGTTATTTTAAAATTCAAAATGGATTTGGCAATTTTTTTTGGCATTCTAATTCATATTTTTCAATCTTAAATTCAAATTAGGAACTTTAACCCTAACCACTGACGTAAGTAGGAAACGTAGGTGCGTACAATAAAAAAAATAGCACGTACGTGCACGAACAATTTGTCCTTGGCAAGATGGACGATGACTGAAAATCGGCGCTTTTTGCTTTCAGCGAAAACTACGCCGAGGCTTTGTCATAAGAATTAAGTTTTATTTAATCCCCTGTTGCTGCTGCACATACACGTACATCTCAATTCATGTTTTGTATTTGTATTTTTTTATGATTAGGTACTGTAAACTAGTGGCTCCGTGAGCTGTAGAGCTTTCATCCAACGTTCCAACTAATAAGTATCTATTCTGTGCAAATAATATCGACACCCGATTAGAATAACATTGTAACTTACAATGATCTTCAACTATTCCATATTTGGTACCATTTTTGGTCCAGGAAACTTATTTCTATGACAATAATTATAAGTGCTTTTTTTAAAAATTCAGGCATAAAATTAAAGTATTTTTAATTACAATGGATTGTGAATCTGATAGTGAAAATAGCATTGCAAATTGACTTACAATGTTCTTCATTAAAAAATTTAATATTTGTTATTGTGTATTTTTAAAATAATATTATGGAATACTAAATAATATACTAGAAAAAATTACTAGGTAGCTCAGCGGTCAGAGCATTGGACCGGATATCCAAAGGTCGCGGGTTCGATTCCCGTCTGAGTATTGATCTGGTGCGAGTCGTATTTTTTCTAGTATATTATTTAGTATTGTATAAAAATAGCATTGTGAATGCAAAAATCTCAAATTTAAAAATATTATTATGGCTTAAAATCAGGAAAATCTCTAAAATTATCATTCTTCAACTGCAGTTTTCCACGATATTCATTAAAAATGTGCAAATTCTATTATTTTATTTTACTTTTTATTTTTTATTTTATTTTATTTAAAGGGTCACCAACATAAGTAACAGTTATAAAATATTATATAAAAAAACAGAACAACAAATTGCCTAAAGCTAACTGCACTTACAATTATAGGTAACCACAGCATGCGTTATTGTAGTTAGAAAAACTACTTCTATTATCGAAATGCATTGCAAGCGACACTTCGATGTTACATCAATATTAATATCTAGAATCTTATAACATTGTAACTTGTTTATACAATTGTTTTATATTCCAAATTAAAAATTCACAGATTTTACAGTCCCCGCAAGAATCGGAGCATTGAAAATAAACCCAAAAATTTACGAAAAACAAAAATCAAATCAAATGCAAAATCCTTTTTTGTAACACTCGGCTTCGCCTCGTGTCACAAAAGCGCCCGCAGACTGCCCCGAAGTGGCCGAGATTTTCGAAATTCCAACGAATGCACTTCTCGTCTGCTTCTGCATCTTTTAACACTATTACCATGACGATCGGTCAATAATCATAGAAGCTACTATTCCAAATCTAAAGGGACCACCTACAGGTCACAATTATTAACTGATTTTTTTAATTTTGTCTCCATTTTGTAGCCAAACTAATACCCTAGGACCCATTTTTTCTTAAGTCGGTTTTTTTCCAAATATTTACAATTTAGTAAACCAAACCCCCCAAAAAACCCGGATTTACCCGAATTTTGCAAAATTACAAAAAAGTTACGAGTAGATTTTCAAAATTCAAACGTTTAGCACGTGTCTCGATAAATTCCTCAACTTTTGGTACTATTCCCATTTCGATTATCCCAAAATCCTTGGAGATATGGCCAAAAATACATCTCAGGCGATTTGCATCTGATAACCATTTTCAATGGTAAAAAATATGCATTGTAAGTAACTGAAATGTCTGAAAAACACAGTACTATTGTACTTACTGAAATTTAACATATATCATGAAAAAAAGCATACCGGCTTTAGTAAAAATCAACACACAATTAGACAATTTGTATTGGCACTATAGGGTAAATCTTCAAAATTATGTTAAAAAAAATTAAAAATGGCCGCCCTGTAAACTTGACAAAAATGACTTACAATGTTATTCTAATCGGGTGAAGTAAAAAGTTTCTTGTTTGTACCGCTAACAAAAAAGTTTTGTTACATAGGTATACATATATTTGATATTGTTTTCGAAACGGGTGAAATATGTTTTTTACCAAGGAAATTATAAGGAAGTACCTACCTACTTATAATTTCCTTGCTTTTTACATAGGGTAAATCTTCCCATTATTGGCAGCCCCCTAATTTATTGGCCCCCTTAACTTAACATCAAAAAATAATAATATTAATCAATAAACTGTGTTGCTTTAAAGTAAAACTGAATCATTTGTATATATATTATCTTAATAAATTAATAGCAGTGAACAGTTATTTATTAAAACAGCCGCCAAATTTTCAAATTTTGTTGAAGTCTCAACAAGTTTCATATTACGTGAGCAGTTTCTTAATTTTTCGTTAAGACAAGTGCCACCTGTTTCTATTGTGATCTGAATCTCCTCCATTTACTCCCTGGATAGCCATCATCAAAGGTCAATCCTTAATAATAATAATAATAATAAAACATTTATTGACATAAATAATACAAGTTTTTAAACATCTTACTTAAATAAACTAGACATCCTGTGTGACGATCTAATGACATCTGCACCCAAACTAGTAAACCTTGGGGGAGAACCAAGGCTTCAAAGTTACCTCATTTGTATGAAAATTGACTGGTGTCTTTATGTGACCGCCACTGTACCTATATATCAATCTATCCTTTCCTGTACCTTCCTTCTGATTGATTCTGATTGGGATTGTTAACTTCTCTTTTCCACGCTTTGTTGGTCTTCTTGAGCGCAGCGAAAAATTTTCTATGTCTATGGTTCATCCATTTAGGAGCTACGAAACCACAGACCCCCTTTTAATATACTATCGGCCGAATACTCAAAGGCTTCTTAGCTAAAATCTTAAGTTAAGGTCTCCTTAACTTTAAGGAAGCTGTCAGTTTCTTAGAGTTTCTGTCAAATCTGACAACTTTTATGTATTTAAGGCATAGATATAGTATATTAAAAGGGGTAGATGCGCTACCGAGCGACCGGGTGTAAGGGATAGATATATTATGACGTCAAAATATGGGGTTGCCATGATCAGAAAAAGTACCCTTAACGGTGTAGCATCCGTTAATGTGCAGATTACTAGTTAAGTACGGAAATCGTAATTTCGCACTTTAACTGACTAGACCAGTTAATCTGCAGATTAACGGATTCCGTACTTTAACGGTAAGATACGTATACATAGAGTAAACTAGCTGGGGTTGTTTGTAGATTGTGTGGTTAATGGAATAAAAAGATAAACTTTAAATTAAAACAGGTAAAGTCTTTATTAAACGTTGGAATACAGAACTTTTTTTATTAACGTTAGTTTTTCTGTTTTTCGGAAACAATTTATTTTTAAAAATGTTTTGAACAAATTCGTGTGTGGCACCCAATTCTTTTTTCCAGTTGCTTCTATACCTTTTTCACGAGTTTTATCTTCCTTCGGAAATCTGAAAAAATCAAATCGCTTGAAATTCCCTCAAATATGGGGTAATTTTTGGGGAAAATTTTCTATATAGTAGGCATCCGGAAATCGAATTATAAACCTACTGATTTTAGTGGACGTCAAAGCTAAGCTGACTTCTACTATTACGTAGATGTACGCAATTTTACCGGTTTGCATGTCAAATGTTTACGAGGTTATTTTTAGAAATAATTTTTAGATTTTTCCTATTTATCAGGTTTTTCATGATATAACTAATGATTTAGCTCAGAAACTTGGTTCCTGTGAGATTTGAGAAAGAAATACGTGATCAAAATATAGAAAACAGTGTACTCACGCATGAAATGTAACGCCCGCTTCTTTCCTTTGATTGTTGCTTTTGCAGCCAAATATCGAACATCCCACCATTTTGTATGCTAGACACAAACACTACACATTCGATTTATAATAAATCTTCAATATTAATTAGGGAGTTATCCACAAAAACTTTAATTTCTCTGGCACTTTTGATATAACCCCACTTGTTTGTTTTGCTTATTTGAAGTCTGCCTATAACCCGACCATGAAAAAAAGTCCGGTCGGTGATAGAGAAAAAACATGACACTCTTCTCTATTTCCTCCTATATGAATCTTAATAAGACGATCTCGCTCTATCAAAGCATGTCAGACCCTTGATTTAAGGTGGCCTGAACTTTAAGATTCGTTTGAGTATTTGGCCGTATATCTATGCCACAGACCATAGATATAGTAGCCACAGACAGATACACAGACACGTTAAACTAATTTAACACTTGACACTGGCAAAAATTACTCCCTGAAGAGGAGTAGATTGCCATAACAAAAATAAGAAGAAGAACACCCCTCTCTTTTTGCGTCGGGGGTTAAAAATATAAAACGTGGAGCGCATTTTGTAATATTCTTGCATGCGATGCGATGGTTATAAAATAATCAAGTAATAAATAATAAAGTACTTGTCTAGACGAATCAAACCAGCCCAAAGTTGAACGGGTTGTATGGTTTTAATATAAAGTTTCTTCTGTGACCTGCTTCCAGTCCAATATATTTAAGTCGCTTAACACCTATCCCCCAACAGAATACTTGTCAAGATGAATCAAACAAGCCTAAACTCCATGGGATGGGGTTGTATGGTTTTATTACAGAGTTCCAGTGGCCTGCTTCCGGTTCCATCATCAGACCCTGATAAAATCGTGGTAATACATACTTCATAACGTCTGTGAGACGTATTTATTATCCACTCAAGTGCCGCGGTTCGATTATGATATACTTATTCGCGAACTGATAAAAGTTGGGTTCTTGCTTTATTTTGGTCACAGTTCTAACTTACTAATTTGATTATGACCTTTTTAAAGACTTCTTCTTAAGTGTCATATAAATTCTTATCCAATCAGCATTCAAGTTTCCAACTGTCCGAAACATAACTAGGTTTACGGTCTAGGTCCTGAAAATTTGGTGAGTCCAAGATTTGGTGAGCATTTACTAATTCCGGGTTAGAGTTAGGTTAGTATGGTGATCATTGTCGTCCATCAGCCATTTTTGATGTCCCCACTGCTGGGGCACAGGCCTTCCTTATGGGTGGTAAGGAGGATGGACCATAACCCACCACGCGGGCCCAATGCGGATTGGTGGGTGTTAACGACTGCAAATGCAGCCGGGACCAACGGCTTAACGTGCCTTCCGAAGCACGGAGGAGCTCGTGATAATAAATATTTGGTCACCAATCCCATGACCGACCCTTGCGAACGTTGCTTAACTTCCGCAATCGCTGGGCCAGGCGCTAAACCACTGCGCCACCGAGCTCCACATTATGATGATCATTAATCAAACGTAATTCTTTTGATTGAACCGACTATTCATTATTAGGTATATTACACTATGCTTTTACAGACCCAACGAGCTATTAGACCTTATAATAATATGTGTGTATACAGGGTGCAAGGGGAACACTTCCGGTTATAAAAAATAACCTTAATATAACATAGTATTGAGATACCCCAGAGAGTTGCCCGCGCGTGCACTATACAACTAGGTGCTCACTCTACAACTTACTTCCGCGCCAGATTGATTCATAATAATTATTCATAATTCATTTATTCCATAACAAAATAATTTGTGTCGGAAAAAAAATACAAAAATAATAAATTACTTAAATAAAATCAATCAATCGGCAAACATAAAAAGGCATTCATAGGATTCCATTCCTAACAGTCGGAGAACGAAATGATTCTATTGATGGTTCAATTTTTCCGTTTGGGAACGGAATCCTAAAAATGGATTGCATTTTTATTACTTTTGCCTATATTACCTATTTTTCTTTTTAATTCATAGAATAGATAGAAATAATGTGTCCATTCCATTGAAAACTTTTAATAAAAATAGGACTCCAGATTACCATGTCGATCTCCATGTTGGTTTTATGTAAAATTGATTCAAACTTTTCAGCTGGTACCGTTTGTAAAATAATTTATAGTAATTTTCAAAGATGGCTAAAAATTATCTTAATTCTGTAAATAAGTACTTAGGTAAGTATAGGAACCTATATTTTTTTCATATCACCCATATTTTTGTCAAACAGTTTGTATTATTAAAGTGCAAAAACTTTTTGCACGTTTGTTTGAGTTCGAATAAGCAACGGTCTCAACGCAAGTCTCAACAGTGTGAAGTAGAAAGCCGATCTGCGCTTGCGGCTATAAATCTACCTCGTCGCGCCCGTGCCACCATTATCTCACAGAACAACATCACAACACCAAGTGCCCAGCAGCTATTTAATAGTTTTTCTTTTTATAACTATTTTTTTTTAATTACGAAATAAGTTTGATAAAGTACCTAGATATAATATTGTGTGGATAGTGGTGTTAGTGCAAAAATGGATTCACAACAATTTCGAGAGTTCGGGAAGGCTGCAATCGACTTAATAGCAGATTACATCGAAAATATCAGGCAGAGGTAAGATAACTTTTTAATTTGATTATAATGTGGGAGAACACTTTTGTTTTCTTATTATAAGTATTATGTTATGTTCTCATAGTTATTTAATTATATAAAGTTATTTTGAATTGTATGCCGTTACCGGTATACTTACTGACACTCGTCTACTTTTACTCTCGAAAGAAGAGTTCGATATAAAATAATTTCAAAGTCAAAGTCAAATATCTTAATTCAAATAAACTTAATAATTAAGCACTTTTGAATCGTCTAAATTTTCCTACCACCCGTTCCAGACTTTTTTACAGTTAAAAAAGTTTTATTTATCAGCTTTAACACAAATAAGTAACAATATTTACAAACTTCAATATAATATCGTACCAAATACAGTACAATAGGATTTTTAATAAGTACTTACAGCTTATACTAGCAAGTTATGTGTTACACGTTACATCATTTCCTCGCATTTCAGGCTTTCAGATATTCGTCTACTTTATAATAACCTTTACCATGGGCGTCTTTTTAACATGGTTTTATTTATTTTAAATTAATGCGAAGGAAGATCAATATTCTACAGCTCTGCAGTGTATTTATTATGATGGTATATACGTGTGAAAACTCGGTGCGCGAGTCTGACTTGCTCTTGACCGGTTTTTTTGAAGCACAAAAATACTTTAAATACTGGCAGCTGAGCCCCACACTAGCAGTCCGTAAGACATTACAATATGAAAAAACTAAAACATACTAACCTTGCTGTTTCTTGACAAGGCATACCTTAAGGTATTACCTAAAAAAAATCGAGATTTTAGGAATCTCTATAACAAACGAGATATTTTTTTGGATTGATTATCATACATATAAACATAAAAAAACAAGAAGTTATGCAAATGAAAACAATATTCTGTAATTTTTTTTAATAAACTTTTTCTTTTTTATGAAACTTAAAAAACCTTCAAAACAGATGAAACTACTTCCGTATCTGTTGAGCTAATCTGTTGGTACTGTAGATATTGATTAAGTATTATTATTTTCATATAAAAGTAATCTGATTTTCATATTTTTTTTTACAAAATTATTATATGTATATTACGAAATTTGGTTTCGATATAAATTAAATTTGAGAGTTCAGACAAATATTTTCCTAATAAGAAAATGTATGAAACCTAGATTATTTTTATATGAAAATTACAATGGACGGGACGGGATCACGGGACAAGGGACGGGTGGGGATGGTGACGGTTACGGTGATGGTAAGTGTAAGTGTAAGTTTAAGTGTAAGCAAAAGCGGAAGTGAAAGCGGAAACGAAAACGTAAATTGAAAAGTGAAAAGTGAAGCGTGAAGAAGTAAAGTGAAAAGTGAAAATGTTAAAAGTTAAAACGTGAAAAAGGAAAAAGTGAAAAGTGAAACATTGAAAAAGTAAAAAAGTGAAAACTAAATGAATGAACGAACTAAATGAATTATAGGGAGGAAATAAATGAATTTTTAAGTCTAATTTCATCCTTCTTAGTTCTAATTTGACAAATGTAGATGATTTAATTATAATTTTGCTAGATAACCGTCGTTTTTACAGATTCCGGATAGCTGTCTTTATCGTAATGATCCTTACTAATATAAATGCGAAAGTCCGCTTGTTTGTTTGTTTGTTACGCCTTCACGTCTTAACTACTGAACCGATCATCATAGTACCTACAGAGAAGGACATAAGGGTATCTTTTTTTTTCGGGATGAAAGATACTATCTTTCATCCCGAAAAAAAGTATTGTTTGTATTGTATTATCTAGGAATAGCAAAAAAACCATTCCACGCAGACGCGGGCGGCCGCTAGATTTCTATGAAATTATCTGTCAATTTACTTGATTGGACATTGACCTCAAGAAAAAAAAATCTTTTAGGTCAGTGTGATTGGAACACTGCAAAACTGCGCCCTTAATTTTTTATGTTATATACAAAATAAATACGGACTATGTATTGCTGGAAGAAATTTCAATGTGAAATAAGTTGTGCCCTTGTACAATTCTTCTATCCATTTCTTTTCTGTTTGTAATTGTGTGTATAATACAGAACAAATAAATAAATAAAATATGTGCTAAGGGCCTGTCTCTGAGCTTCTAGGGACAAAAATGGAAACTGGCTCTTGCTCTCTTTTCTTATTTTCATCTTCAACAAAGTCAAGATGGTAATTATATTAGCAAAAGACCGCATGGAAACTTTGTGTCATCACGTCACGAAAGGCGAAGCACGATCATTCCGTTCATTAAACAATTAATCTAATCACTGCCGCATGATTATAAACAATGGTAATAAGGATACGCCTATGAAACGCAACGTAATTTACCACCCATTGTTACATAATTTCATGAAAAAACACTGTAAATTTGCGAAACTCAGCATGACTCCAACCAAATGTATATTGCAGATTAACAATGCATAGTGTTAAAAATTAATTAAAGTTCATTGTGATGGTTTGAGAAAAAAACTACGTAACTTAAAAACTAAACTTTTTAACGTGTTTTATTATTATTTGTCTGCAGGGATGTCTTGCCGTCTGTAGAGCCTGGGTACTTGTTGGATATTCTACCGGAAAATGCTCCCGAACAACCGGAAGAATGGAAAGACATCATAAAAGATTTCAACGAATGTATCCTGCCAGGTGTAAGTACTTATGTTTTATTATTTTCCAAGACTTGCCTGAAGTAATAATTTTCAGCAGTTACGCAAAACAGAGTAAATAATTACCTATGTAGGTATACTACTATTATAAGTATGTGGTCAAAACATAGCAAAGCAATGTATCATAATATTTACAAAAATAATATTAGTATAGTTGTGCGACCTAAAAGTAATATAAATATTTTATTGTTTGTTTCTTAATAAATATCGGCCTTCCAACAAAAAAGAATCACTTTTAAGGGGTAGTTAGTTTTTTAACGTAAAGGAAAGAAAATAAAAAAACGTGTAAAAATATTTAATATTTGCAGCATCTTTATTTAACATCATAAAAAATATTTGGGTCTCTTATCTGTGCGTAAGAAAAAACTTCAATTTCATAACTAAACCCCTATTATAATCGTTATATTATGAGAAAAGTTCTAAAAATCTTAGTGTAGGCCACACATCGTCCTTGCGCGTGCTGAAGTCGCTATGTGTTTTTACATACTTTACAGGAGACGTAAAAAACTGATTTTCTCGAAAAATTATCAGAACATCTAGATAATTTATATATATTAACCTAAATACATATAACAAATTTATGTAATTTTAGATTACTTTTGAATATATTTAATAATGCTTTAATTAAACTTATTTTAGCTATGTGAATTATAACACTTAGCGTGGAACTTTCATGGAACAAAGAACATTCGATGTATGAATATCACATAGCTACTTTCCGTAACTCTTTAAATATTGCATTTATCACATAGCTGTTTTTACAGTATGTGTGTATGAGAATAACGATTAAAACTGCATAAAAAACCGAAAATGATTAAAAAACACAGCGACTTTTGCACGCTCAACGACGACGCCTGCCGAAAGTACAGCGCAAAACTTTTTCACGTAACCAAAAATTCTAAAATTTTTTAATCATCCGATGAACATTCGTGACTATAATCAGCGACATGCTACGTTGCGATATACGCAGTATTTTTGTATTAGTTTATTAGTCCTTTCTTTTATAGCTAAGTTACTTCAGATATAATTATACAGTTGTACTGAGGAGCTCGGCGGCGGCGCAGTGGTTTAGCGCCTGGCCCAGCGATTGCGGAAGTTATAAGCAACGTTCGCAAGGGTCGGTCATGGGATGGGTGACCAAAAATTTATTATCTCGAGCTTCTCCGTGCTTCGGTAGGCACGTTAAGCCGTTGGTCGCGGCTGCATTTGCAGTCGTTAACACCCACCAATCCGCATTTGGCCCGCGTGGTGGGTTATGGCCCATCCTCCTTACCACCCATAAGGAAGGCCTGTGCCCCAGCAGTGGGGACATCAAAAATGGCTGATGGATGTACAGTTGTAAAATATTAACAATATTCTCACAGTTTCCGAAGAGTGCTAAGCCAAACCATAATACATCTTCATAATAATTAACTATCACAGAGTTACTTCAGTATCACCGTTTAGTCAAGTTTTGCCCTAGTTTATAACCTTACTTGACGTTTTCGGCTGATGTATCATAGGTTACAACAAGCTTTATAGTAAAGATCTGACCGTTGATTCCAGATAACACACTGGCACTCACCAAGGTTCCACGCGTTTTACCCGACCGGTTCGTCGTACGCCAGCATCGTCGGGAACATCCTCGCCGACGGTTTGGGAGTCATCGGCTTCAGTTGGGTTGGTAGATCCTTAGATAATATAATTCTGCTGATACCCCCCTAGCATGACCATCAGCTATATAATAGATAGTGATGTATCACTTTGAACCGTCAAATAAAGACAGTGGATTTTGACAGTTTAGTGTCAATAAAACGCTATATTACGCGATATACCTACAACCTAGAGACGGCAATACGACAATAAAAGGTACCTACTTAACTGTCTAATGGTACCACACCACGGCAAAGGAAGGAAATCACTGCATCGTGTTTCTGGTTCAATCCGTGTCTGGAGAAAGATGTAAAGAAATATATCTTAATTTCAGATCTGTTGGATCTTTCAGCGGCATTACTTACATCAAAAAGTGTATTTTGTTTACCTATACGTTTTAAGAGGATTGTCAACCACGTGGTCTCCATACAAACGGCGATAACGTTTCCCACCCTCTAAACCTTAACCTACAGTAATTAATTTTTGGTATTTTTTTGAAATGCCTAAATACTAGGGCTGTACGTTTTGATTTTTTAAATATCTATAATAGATTTCGAAATATTTGCATTTTAGTGATTTCATACAAAACACAGAAGTGCCACTATTTTCAAATCTACAATGAATATTATAAAAATCAAAACGTACAGCCCTAGTTTTTAGGCATTTCAAAAACATACCAAAAATTCATTGCTGTAGGTTAAGGTTTAGAGGGTGGGAAACGTTATCGCCGTTTGTATGGAGACCACGTGGTTGACAATCCTCTTTGTCAATGGGGAGATGTCACAAAATTTATCCCGCTTGGTGGCGCTACTGCTTCTGGAGACCGTTGTACGGGCATTTATCCCCGATTTTACCATTTATTTTAAATTATGTAATTAAATGGTTGGTACTATAAATAGTTTTTATGGAAGTCGGACAGTAAACGAATTAAAGATTTAAGAAAACCAAAATGTGTTGGAAGAAAATTTGATATTACGAAAAGTCGCTTCGAACTTCCAAAAATTGATAGCAAACACATAGAAAACAACGAAATGACAGGTCTACATCTACACTAGCGCCAAGTTAGTGGTAATGCGACGATTTGTGAATCAGCAAAATTATCCTGCCATTGTCATGACAATTTTGTTTACATTGCAGTGTACTGTAGCTATGAGTAGTTCTTTGTTCAAATTCTAATTGGTTGACGCAATGAATAAGAAATTATCATGACAGGTGACAATTGTCACGTTTATTAAATAGGGCCCAGCGTATCGGTGGTCATGCTATGAGGGCTGAGATGGCTTAAACGTGGTAGTAGGTACAGTAACCCTGTCTAACTTTAATTCCATTCACTCTGCTCGGGCTCAGTAGCTTTCTTCGCCATGCCGCGCAAGTCAGCCCAGTGCACAATGTGCATATACCGTCTTCACTACAACCCATTATTTCCCAAAATTTACTCATGTGTTCCGAGTCACAGAGTCCTCACTTCTTTAATATACCCAAACCAGAGATTCTGATAAATTCCACTTTTACTTACTCCTTGTTGTCTATGGTCAAAAAAGTTTAATCAGTTTTAATTTTCCGAACTTCTTTTGCCAAAAAACTGTTTGGCCAACATTAAACCAAAGGGATTATACAAATCATGTTTGATTTCTTATTCAGATGTCCAGTCCTGCATGCACTGAACTTGAAGTGGTCACCATGAACTGGCTCGGCAAAATGCTTGGACTGCCCGAAGAATTTCTCAATTGCTCGCCGGGCCGGGGAGGGGGCGTCATTCAGGTAATATTATTTTTGTTTAATTACAATAGCTTATTAAAACCTAGATTAGTTAAAAAAATCTAATCAAGATATAAATCAAAGGTCTCAATCTAAGTATATTATGCCAGCAAAGTTATAAAAGTAAATTGGGATAAAGGCAGGAAGGTGGTGATGATGAGGGCCTAAAGTCTCTAAACTCTAAAGTTTAGAGACTTTTGATATTGAGAAAAAGTTTCGCTCTTTGTAAAACAATCCCAATACTCAAGTTAGGTACGTAGTTATATATATTATCAGCTGAAAATAGTTAGTGATTCAATCAAATTAAGGCATTTTTTATTAAATGGTAAAATCTGCTAATGGTCAGCCAATGTGTTTAACATCTCTGAACAACAATACTTTCTTACAGGGATCAGCAAGTGAAGCTACTCTAGTTGGCCTTCTAGTAGCTAAAGATAAAACTGTTCGTAAGCTGCTTCAAGTCAATCCGAGTCTCGACGAGGGTGACATAAAGAAGAAACTAGTTTCCTACACCTCAGATCAATGCAATTCTTCTGTCGAAAAAGCAGGTCTTCTCGGCTCTATGACAATGAGGTTACTGAAATCTGACGCTGATGGAAGACTACGAGGGGAGACACTGAAGAAAGCTTTCGAAGAGGACATTGCACAAGGCTTGATACCTTGCTACGTCATCGCAAATCTTGGCACCACCGGTACATGCGCTTTCGACCCTCTGTATGAACTGGGACCGGTGTGCAACGAGTACGATGTTTGGTTACACGTCGACGCAGCTTACGCTGGCACAGCCTTTATTTGTCCAGAATATAGACACCTAATGAAAGGAGTCGAGTATGCCGATTCCTTTGACTTCAACCCTCACAAATGGATGAATGTAAATTTCGATTGCTCCGCTATGTGGGTGAAGGACGGACATGATCTCATTAAAGCTTTTGATGTTCAAAGAATTTATTTGGATGACATAAAAACTGATACTAAAATTCCAGACTACCGCCACTGGCAGATGCCTCTTGGACGTAGATTCAGAGCCTTAAAACTGTGGACTGTTCTTAGGATATATGGTGTAGAAGGCCTGAGAAGTCATATTCGCAATCAAATTAGTTTAGCGCAACATTTTGCGAAATTGGTACGACTTGACGAAAGATTCGTGGTTGAGCCTGAACCTTCGATGGGATTAGTTTGTTTTAGATTAAAAGGGGGCGACAAAATAACAAAAACTTTATTAGAAAATCTGACAAAGAAAAAGGAAGTTTTTATGGTGGCTGGTAACTACAGAGGGAGGATTATTATTAGATTTGTGGTCTGTTCAAGACTTACTAATGACGATGATATAGCATTCAGTTGGAATAAAATCAAGGATGAAGCCCATTTGCTACTTTCCACTGAGATACATGGAAAATCTAAAATTGCAGCTTTAAACCACATAGAAACAGTAACAATTTGTGAAAAATCCAAATAACATTTTGAAATTGTTTGTCTAATTCCTAATTTAGATTTAAAATATTAAATAGGTTGTTTATGGATAATGTTAGGAAATCAGTGGTGGTGGGATTAGCAAATACCAAAATATTTTTTTATAATTTCTCTGTACTGTGAATAGGTAAGTACTAATCTATCTATGTAACTAGGTACACCTAATGAAAGTATCAAACTGTGATTTGTGATAAGTAGTGATTACTGTTACAAGTGTTAATATTAAACGATATTGTAAATATCGAAATAAATCAAACAGATTAAAAACAAGCATTTTAATAAGTAATTTACATTATGAATTATTTGAGCTATTATTTTAATTATATACAGCTACACATATTGCTGATGCAAAGTCCGAAGGAGTATCCTTTGGTAATGCAGTGTCTTTGGCAAGTGACGTCTTCTGCTGGCTCAGTTCCAGGATGCTGGCACCTAACTCGTCCGGGAATAGTCGAACCTGACAAAAACAAACACATTTTTTATTGATTACCTTACCACCGAACTCTCCATCTTTGCTAAACAACAATGACTTATTTATAGGCACAGACAATGCTATAGGTTAGGTACCTGTCCGTCCTAAGGCAAATAGCAACTATTTTATTTTAGTTTATTTGGGAAACAAACAATTTCACAGTACATTTAGTTTTACCAAATATTATAAAACAGTGATCAGCAAAGTTTCCTCTGATAATTAGAACATACAAAATAAACTATGACCTTTAACTAATCTAACTTAGAACTAGAAGTACCTACTTTGAACTACTTAAGGTGATTTGTATCCTCAAGTGGCGCCCTCATCTTAATTAAATTGATTGCTCGCTAAGTACATGTATCGAAAATTCAAACGTTGCGATTGAAGCTAAAGTTCTATAGTTTATTTACAAATAATAAACTCTTTAAAATATAGTTCGTTGTAGTAGTAGTAGTAGGCAAAAGTGCCAAAAGTGGCCACTATTTAGAGTTCCGTAGCCAAAATGGCAAAAAACGGAACCCTTATAGATTCGTCATGTCTGTCTGTCCGTTCGTCCGTATGTCACAGCCATTTTATTCCGAAAGTATTAGGATTACACAGTTGAAACTTAGAAGGTAGATGTATTCTGTTAACCGCTTAACGATTTTAACACAAAAATAAAAAAAATAAAGATTAAGGGGGGGCTACCCATACATGGAACTGAAACTGAAATAAAAAAAATTTCTTCATACTAATAAGTGCAAGGTGTCTATAGATAGGTCTTCAAAAATGACATTGAGGTTCCTAAGACAGTTTTTTCTCAAAGTCAACCGTTTGAAAGATAAACACTGTCAAAGTGGTAAAATGTGTGTCCCCCCCCTCTAACTTTTGAAATAGGTGAGTGAAAAATCTAAAAAAAATATATGCTATAGATCTTAATAAAAACTTTCACTAAAAATTGGTTTGAACGAGATATAGTAATTAGTTTTTGAGATATATCATATTTTCCAAAACCCCAAATATAACTTTGTCATTCATACCAACACTGTGAAAAACAAAGTTATTTTTACAGACGAAAAATGATAGTGGTATTAAATATAGTATGGTATATAAGGTAACTACGGAACCCGACACGCACTTGGCCGGTTTTTGCTCTTTTTCCTACTACTACTACAACAAACTATATTTTACTGATGTTATTGTTTGTAAATAAACTATAGAAACTTAGCTTTTATCTCAACTTTTGAATTTTCGATACAGTATGTACTTAGCGAGCAATCAATTTAATTAAGGTGAGGGCGCCACTGTGAGGATACTAATCGCCTTAATAGAATTAATATCAATGGCTAGGCATTTACATTGGTATGCGCAACGAACACGCAACTATTGAGTAACACGACTATTTATTATGTCGACCTAGGTAGTTGGTGAACTGAATCTGCACACTTCAACATTTACTAATTAGGAATTAATTAAACGGGATAACCAACTATTAAACAGTACCTAATATCACAGAATAACTAATAGTACCTACGCTTACCAGAAAAATACAGTGACTAATAACTAATAACTGATCAATTTCCTGCGACAGGGTATTACCTAATTACAAGTTCAAGTAAGAACATAGAATTTTGATAACAAATAATTTTGGTTCGCTTCGCATTTTGTGCAAATGTTAATGCAAATACAATTTTGTGCTATGATGCAAATATATCAAATCTTACTTTTTTACGAAAAGTTTCATGTACGACGGCCGCTGCGCTGATGACTGTATTTTGAGTAAAATAAAAAAAAAAACCAAATACTAGATACCTAGTCAACTTACCGATAGGATTAACTAGTTGTTCCATCATTTCTGTCTCTGTTATGGAGTGTGGAGACAGCTTTTCTGCCTTCACAATGCTATCCTTGGGCATACTAGCAGCATTTTGCACCAAACTTACAAAAAATACAAAATAGAAAAGTACGTATATTTTGAACTCCATATTTACAACGTTCCCACTTTCACAAATAATTTCACGTCGACCGATAGCCACTCGGAGTTGCCTACTGACTAAATTGACAAAGGATTAATAAACAATGGTTCATTAAACCGAGGCAAACGCGAATAACGATGAGAAAATGTATGAAAGGTCAATGAGAAGCGCTCACTTATAAACAAACGCTTCCATAACTATCACTACTGACTGACTGCTTTTGCCTTATTACTCATAGCATAGGTAAGTACGTCTACGTACCTATGAGTAATAATAAGGCAATAGCAATGTAACGGCCCGGCCACGGCCTTGTCGCGACACGGGAGGCGACGCGGCGGCGCTACAAACGAATAAGGTGCTGGCTTTGTTTGACTAATAATCGAAGGGAGCTGGCAGGTGGCAGGCACATTGTTTTCATAGTAAATGTATGAACTAGAAGCACACTAACTTATCGTATAACACGTTCATATTTAAATACGGCGTGTTAACACGTAACGTCGGACAATAATGTGCCAGCACCCTTAAGGTCTTTATAGCTGTCAACTAGCGCTGCCAATTCATTATTTTTTTATTATTACGTAGACAAAACGATATAAGTATATAGCGAGATATAGCGTTTTATCTACACCCAACCATAATTATTCTGTGATTATGGTGGGTTGACAGTTGGTGTCAAATCCATTGTCTTTTGACAGTTAAACGTGATAAATCGCTATATCATAATTATCGTGTTTCGGTGGTCATGCTAGGGGGCAGGTCAATATTTAAAAAAAGGAAGCTACCATACCCTCTTAAATTGTTCTAATATTTTTTGAGTAACTCTTCAACAGTTTTCATTCTTTCTGTGAGTTTTAAAATCCATTTATACCAAAAGTGGCCACTGTCATTTCAAATGCATTTTAAAACTAGTACAAAGAATGAAAAATATTAAAGAGTTATTAAAACAATTATTAGATACAATTTCCTTTTTCCCCCACTGCTCAACTTTACTAGACTGCTCAACTACTGCCCAACAACAAACTGCTCTACTGGAGAAGTTTTAAGGTGTTAAGAGTTTCCTTTTTAGGGTTCCGTACCAAAATGGTAAAAAGGAACCCTTATGGTGTGACTAAGTCCGTCTGTCTGTCCGTCTGTCTGTCTGTCTGTCTGTCTGTCCGTCTGTCTGTCACAGCTGGATATCTCGAGAACTACTAATGGTATTAACTTGAAATTTGGAATAGTTAAAGATGACCTTTGTCCAACTATTTTGCAAATAAGAAAGAAATAAAAAAATAAATAGTTTTTTTACAACAGGGATTGAAAAGGGGTCTTAAAAATTTTAAGTGGAGCGACTAGGGCATGTGGGGTATCATATAAAAGAGCGCCATTTGCACATTTCAAAACATTTTTTTTTTTTTTTGTAGACCGCATAGTTTTCGACTTATGATGAAAAATGTAAAAAAAAATACCTTTCCCCCCCCTTTATCTCCGAAGTTTGCAAAGAGAAAAATCTGAAATAATTCTATGTGATAGTAGTTCATGTAAGGATTATAGGAAAAATAAAACGATGTCTCAATATAACACACTTTTTTAGAAATTCAAAAAACAAACAAAAAATTATTTAGTTCCTCTACCAGTCAACAGATGGCCCTGACCTAAGAAAAAAATATTTAGTTCTACTATCGGTCAAGAGATGGCGCTGGCCTAAGAAAAAAAATAGTTCCACTATCGACCAAGATATGGTGCTGACCTCATACTGCAATAATAATTTTATTATTCTACAGCTCTGCATTGTATTTATTATGATGGTACGGAAACCCTCGGTGTGCGAGTTCGACTCGCTCTTGCTTGACCGGTTTTTTTTAAATATTTACTTGGTTTACGAGTAATAAAAATAAATGTATTGGCGGCGCTAGTGAACCAATATTAAGCCCCTTTAGAGAAGCGTCGCGTCGGAGTAAGTGCTCGTTTCGTGCCTCGATATTTTTATCGATTTTGAAAACATCCGTGTGCTTCTAATAATTCATACCTACATTTACTATGATAACCGATGCCCCCTGACGGGCGTGACATCACGTAAATACATGGGGTGTTGTAAGCCCAGTATGCTTGCACCTTTACGACTAGCCGTGAACTTGTAATGTACCTATGTACTATAATTATGTAATGACGACGTCGAGCTGAAGGGGGCTACTCAAAACCTCTGATATCGGCCCTGCATGCCTACACAAAGCCCTGCATGCAGTGGCACTACAAACAGAGCCCAGCAAGCCCTGCAAGAAGGGCTTTGAGTAGCCCGCTTGAGCCGCCGACACATCGAGATAGCGCGCAATGATTATTGAATTCGCTTGCCGCGCCGCCCGTCGCGGCAAGGGCGTGGCCCCGGGCCGTAGCCCGTAAGTAGGTAGCATCAACAAAATTCACATGAGTAAACCAGTGACTCAGGTTTTCTGCGTAATGATTACAATGCAATAAGTGCAAAGTAGGTATTATGTTTTAGTTCTTTGCGTGAACTTACAGTATGTTTAATGAATTATAATATTTATTGTTCGTTACTCTACAACGTGTTACAAAATAACCCCTAGTGCCGATTATGGTAGATATAGGGACCATCAAACTGAATATCTTTTACTATGGGACCAACTCTGCAATTTTGAAAAAAAAAACTGGTGTTTCATACAAAATTTTTAGCGAACTTTGCTAAAATTTATAAAACAGCTGATATTTTATTCGCTTTTTCAGGATTGCTTCCATATTATATTCTATATCCTTTAATTGGCTATCTATTGCAATTTACATTATCTATTATTGTTTGGTGCTGATGGCCTTCCTAGAAATAAAAATAAAATATACTAAAAGTTGTTCATAATTCGGCCATTCGCAATTTCGCCCAAGCGAATATCACAGAATTGAAGATATAAGTACAACATCCAATCTCCAATGTCGTAGTTTTCACGGAAGCAAAACTTTTAATTTTTTCCATTCTAACTCGCACAATAGTTTTGAGCGATTGGTTGACTTCGAAAAAAGTTTTGCAAATTTGTAAATATTTGCAAACTTCTTAACAAACCTTAGATATTTTATAATTTTACTTTAAGCCTTATAATTGAATTATTCATAAATATTTTTTCTGGTAGGTAGTTAGGTCCTTTTACTTAGGTATTCGAATATTTTTTCCCGCGCGAAAAATTTGCGTAAACGTATCTAATCTACCTATTTTTTATGTTGTATATATTTGTTTTTTTCTTCTTTCAAATACTTTATATAAATATTTAGTATTATTGTAAAATGCTAAATGGTTTTGTTAATTTTTCAATTCAAATTTCTTATTTTTTTTCGATATTTTAACATAAACAAACAAATTAGGGACTGACATTATTTATGAACGCACCCATCCTATATGAAAAGTCATATAATATATATATAACACTAGCGACCCGACCTCGCTTCGCTTCTTCGTCCCTTGCTTTTTTGCTAAATGCGAGCTTCCTTCAACACCCAAGAAGAAAACAACGTCCCGTGCCGTCATCGGTATAGTTATAGTAAGCTATTCTTAAAAGCTTTCTAGTACCTATTTATTAATTATTGCACAAAAATAGCATTGTGAATGCAAAAATCTCAAATTTAAAAATTATTAAAACATGTTGCTTTTGTTGCACTCTTTCTTATGTCTTTATGACGCTGTAAACTGTAAAGGGTACTCCTAAAGTATTCAAAACTTTTATCTGAAACATGATTAAATATTTGGATAAATATGGCGATAATATTAAATATTACACCGAAGGTGTGTATTATCGACCCAAAGCCAGATTAAATATTAAGAGGGTTACTGCGCTACACTAGCGCCGCCAATGGAAAAAAAATCATAGTGCTTACATAAAAACGACAGACTAGAAAATATAGTTTTAGCGATAAAAAGTACCACAAATCTTATTCGGAGTAGGTACACTAGAAGAACACAATTCACAATTTCATCTTTATTTAAGCACTATGATTTTTCTTCCTTTGGTGCCGCTAGTGTAGCGCAGTAACCCTCTTAACAAGATTTTAAAATATTTTAGAAGGGGCTCCCATACAAGTGAAGGGGGAGGGGAAGTACCCGATAGTTTGGGCTATCATTGTTTAGAACTTGTTATATAGGTACTTACTTAAGACTGTATTTTTTGTTTTACAAAATATTAGAAACCAAAGGCATGAGAATCCGTCAAAGTCAGTATTTCCATTATTTTGTACAGAAGTATTTTTTAACTTCTCATAGACCTAGTGACTTGACATAATAATGTTTATTATTACCCATATTAAAATATGGTATTATATTATTTGTTATTTTACCAACAAATACCAATAGTATTCCTCCTTATCCACCCATAAGGAAGGCCTGTTCCCCTGCAGTGGGGACATTAAAAATAGCTGATGGTCATGGTCATGGTCACCAATAATATTGATAAATCTGAATGTTTCTTTAAATTCCCTCTTTTTCCTATTAGGTACAAACTAACTTAATTTTGAGGTGATAATCCCTTTAGCCCTGTTTGATTGGTACGGAACACGTTTAGTACCTACTATTATACATTATATTCTGTGAATTAACCTTAAACGTACGAAATCCAACATGCATTTGGCCGATTTTTTTCTTTTTTTTTAAGAAGCAAAGATCTCAAGATTCAAAAAAAATTACTTATGCTGTTCTGCACATTGGTTCTGCAACTATAAATCTACCTTGTTGCACCCGTGCCACCATTATCTCACAGAACAACATCAAAATACCAAGTGCCACGCAGTTTTTCATTTTTAACTCATTTTTTTACTACGAAAGAAGTATATTAAAATAAGATCCTAGTGCGAAAATGGATTCACAACAATTTCGAGATTTCGGGAAGGCTGCAATCGACCTATTAGCAGATTACATCGAAAATATCAGGCAGAGGTAAGATAAATTTTATTAATTTGATAAAGTGAGAATTATAGCAATTATGTTCTGAAAGTTATCTGATTCATCATTATTTTTTTAACTGACTTAATAAAAAGGAGGAGGTTATCAAGTCGACGGTTTTTTTTTCACCAGTTGTTAACCGATTTAAACAATTATTTTTTTTATCTGAAAGCACATTGTTCGTGTGTACTTGTGAAGATGTGAAGTGCTATAATTTTTTTGCAGAGAACTGGTTAGTAGTTTTTTCAAAATTCTGAAAAATATCAATTATTTAGCTTGACATCGCACGAGTATTTAGGGATTTTCAGGCATAACTTCTTTGTTTATGAACCGAATTAGATGATTATTTTTTTTAATTTTGAGATTTTTGCATTCACAATGCTATTTTTACACAATACTAAATAATATACTAGAAAAAATACGACTCGCACCAGATCAAGTCACTAGTGACTCGGTAGCTCAGCGGTCAGAGCATTGGACCGGATATCCAGAGGTCGCGGGTTCGTTTCCCGTCTGAGTATTGATCTGGTGCGAGTCGTATTTTTTCTAGTATATTATTTAGTATTGATTATTTTTTGTTTGAAACGGTATCCTTACTTAAAGGTTGGTCACATTTTATTTTCATTGGTAAATATTAGACTTTTTTAACTGCATTCAACGATATTTGGAAAAATCGCCTGCCTTAATCAAAATCAAACCCACCATAATATGAAAAAAATCAGCTCTTTTATTTTTACGATACCGATTGAAAGGTTACTCATTCGGATTTTTTTTTCTTAAGAGGCTTTATCCGCTATTGTGAATTGTGTTCTTCTAGTGTACTCCGAAAAAGCTTTGTTGTACTTTATATTTACGGTACATTCCCTCCGTGTGGCAAAGTGTGGCAATTACCAAAATATATATTTAATAATAATAATACACCAAATACTGTGGTTGAACAAACATGGATTGAACTAAACTAACACAAACATGTTATGCAAATGAAATAATAGTTTTTGTATTTGGATAAAAAAAACATTTTACTTTTTTATTCTATTAAAAATTGAAGCTTCGAAACAGAGGATTATGTTTAGTATTGTTTAGTCTTATTATTGCATTTTTATTACCTACTAGGTAAAAATTTATCCGGGCCATCCACTAGTAGATACAAAGAAAAATCTCCTTCAAAAAACTACTTGAGTTTAAGTATACTTATATTTGTTTAACAAGTAGGTACATTACTTAATTGCACCACGGCAAAATACTAATGATATATTATTCACTAGCTTTTGCCCGCGACTGCATTCGCGTGGACATCTTAGAAAATCTTTAGAATTCTTAAAATGCTGTAGAAGGCGTTCCCGTCCCCATCCAGAATAGGGTCCAGATATATTAGTATCCCGTTCCCCATCCCGTTGCCGTTCCCGTTACCACTTTTCACTTGTCACTAGTGATGTATGTACAACTAGGCAACGAGTTCTACTTTTGAAGCCTCGAGGCGGATTGGCAGGACTCGGTGAGCTCGGTGGCCACCGGTAACGATCACCGAGACACCGAGAGGCTTCGAGCCTTGTACATCACTACCTGTCACTTGTCACTTGTCGAGACACCGAGGCCTCGAGCCTGTACATCACTACTTACCTGTCACTTGTCGCTTGTCGCTTGTCATCCCTTTCCCCTTGCCCTTCCCCTTATAATTTTTAATCGTCATCGTTCGTCGGCCTAAACACAAAATTTGAACATCCTAGCTTTGAAACTAAGATACTTCCATACAAACTTTCATCAACTATTCCATCCCCTTAGGGGTGAATTTTCAAAAATCCTTTCTTAGTGCTCACCTACACCATGAAAGCTATCTACCCTCCAAAAATGGTGTCTCTACTTTCCGCCGTATAGGGCTCTAGGCGTATGTATGAGGCGTATCCCAACAATCAATCAATCAATCACCAATCAATCAATCAATCAATCAATCACCAATCAATCACCAATCAAATACCAATCAATCTATCAATCACCAATCAATCAATTCAGAGTTTTATAAGTGTATAGATTATTTGGCTGGCATTAAGGCACAGAATACATAAAATAGTAAATGAGGCATTATTTGAAATTGTTTATTGATAGTTTCAGAGTTTCTATACCAATACCAATACCCAGGTTAAATTCAGAATGTCTATGCGAAACTCAGCATGACACCAAATCTATTAGTAACTTGCAAAAAATTAAAAGTTTTTATTATACTTATTGCCTGCAGGGATGTCTTGCCGTCTGTAGAGCCTGGGTACTTGTTTGATATTCTACCGGAAAATGCCCCCGAACAACCGGAAGAATGGAAAGACATTATAAAAGATTTCAACGAATCTATACTGCCGGGTGTAAGTATGTTTTTTTTAATTCGTTGAGTTCTTGGACTCTAAAATTACAGCTGACCCGACAGACGTTGTCCTGTCGTTATGAATAGATCTTTTACTTTTACTTTGTACTTTGTTGACTGACGTCAAAATAATACAAAAATATCTAAGTATGTAGCTACCTACATACTTAGCACAACTACTTGTGCGAACTAAAAGGAATACTTATAAATATTTTTATTGTTTATAATTGTGTCTTAATAATACCTACCTAACCATCCATGAGAAAATCTTCTCTGAAAATTTTAGTGAAGCGCCAGGCGCCACACCAGCCTGTCGAAAGTACAGCGCTGTCACTTCATCCGATAAACCTTCGGTCGGTGGTATTTTTAATCTGATATCAGATTAAAACTACAACCGAATGTTTATAGCATAGGTCACATCAAAAGCACTTCGAGCGTTGGTATTTTCGAACTTTCAACTGTTTGCTTGTGTTTTTATCATACAACAATGTTAATACTATTGATCTGATCCGTTGATTCCAGACAACACACTGGAACTCACCAAGGTTCCACGCGTTTTTCCCGAGCGGTTCGTCGTACGCCAGCATCGTCGGGAACATCCTCGCCGAAGGTTTGGGAGTCCTCGGCTCCAGTTGGGTTGGTGAATCCATAAAATAATATTATACTTCAGATTCGTCCTTGATATTAGTATATTAACACATGTAGTACCGCTTTTGCATGTATCACCACTTAGCACGTTATTTTAAAGTAATAACCTAAAAAACCTGAAAAGAGAAGGTTTTTGACTTAAAATTGACAGATATTTTGACATTTCCGGTCAGAGTTCTCCTCGTCATTACTAGCCGCCAACCACTTCATTTCGTTTTTCGTGCTTCGCCACGGACGCACGTATACAGTCTCAATGTGAGACTTCTTTAGAATTATATTTTTACAGTGAAAATTAAATTTTATTCAAAATGCTTCGTGAAGAAAGGAAAAAGTTTTCAAGGCTGAAGAGGACAAGAAGAAGAAGAAGTCAAGATGGAGGAACACTATTCAATGCCGTTTACTTGGTTAAACCTGCTTACCTTTATGAATGCGTAACTGCCACACTGGGCTTTTACCATTATTTTAATTATTTGTCTGATGCGAACTTACCATACCGGGTATTTTCTGTCCATTTATTTATTTATCTGATGCGAACTTACCATACCGGGTATTTTCTGTCCATTTATTTATTTATCTGATGCGAACTTACCATACTGGGTACTTTCTGTCAGTTTATTTATTTGTCTGATGCGAATTTACCATACTGGGTACTTTCTGTCAAAGCATTGTGTCTAATAAGACATCAACTAAATATCTATTGCACTCGAGATAGTCATACTGGACTATTTCACCGCATAGATAGGTTAGACAACGCAACTGCAACAACTACACCAACTCAAAGTGCCGTTGACGACGCGGCATTGTAAAAAGCAGACTACCCTCAAAGGTTGCCACGTTGGAACCGATGCCGAGCACCAATCGGGTGACTCCGTCGTCCGCTGAATCCACTGCCATCCACCTTCCAGGCAGGCGGCCGCTGCACTGTAGCTGCAACAGCAGCCCTGACAAGAGCGTTGTTCATCAGGTATGAGTTTTGATATCATCATATCATGATATTCTTGGTGTTGAGTTGAGTTAGTCTCAACGGTATAATACGAGTACCATCGGTACTAAGATAAATTTATAGTTTACAAAACTGACAGAGCTAGCTATAAATGCTAAAACTTAAGAACTTAATGGAACCAGATATTGAGTTGTACAGCAACTAGCTCATACCTGATACTTCACACCTTTTATGTAAAATAGCTTAGCTGCTGAAATAGCTAGCTGCTGGCAGGCTGATAGAAATTTCAATGAAATAAAAATGGATTAACAGAATCCTTACATTTTATTATCTATAAATGCATAAATCATAATTGCAGTTAATGTTTGTTGGTATACAGTAACATTTGCCTAAACTAGGACACCTTGTATTTCAGGCGGGTAGACCTAACATGTTGAAAAACCTGTTAATCACTACCTAACTATTTAGTATGTTTTTTTTCTAAGCTTTGCCCTTGTGCAAATTATCTCTATTACTTTTCAAATTTGATTTTTGTGAGTGTGTACAAAATGATGTTTCTGAAGTGATTTTTTTTTTAGCTACAAGTAGATATCACTTATGTTTAAGGTGTAGTATTATGTAATCTGTGGTTAAGACAGCTTTCCAATACAAAACTAATACATCTTTTTTGTGACAGTATTTCGCATTTTTTACATTATTACATTATGGCATACCGACGTTCGGTTATACCGTACACGGTCAACTCTAATGTAGCTGAGGCTTTTCGCTTAAACGGCCACCGACAGTTCAGTCGAATATGAATGATGCATTGGCCACAGGCCTGATGTGAACGATATGGATCAACGAAAAAACTGTAAGTAAATCGGGCGCAGTACTCAATAAAACATTTTTAAAACTGATTTATATATTTATTTTACTTAAAAGCGACAAACAAAAAACGTAGGCAGGTATGCAACATGCTTCATCTCCGACGGCAAGCGAACAACGAGACGCGGCGAGGAAGCTCCATCAGCGATTTGTTTCGTCAGTCACATCACAGCAGACTCGCAGACGGGCGTTACGGCCCATCCAAACAGTTGCCGATGATGCATTCAAATTGTATTCGTGAGGGTGCGTGTTGGTGTAGCATTTGTCTGTATTTAGCGAATACAGGCAGTGGTCGCCAACTACAGGCGCAAAGGTCGACTCAATCGCTGGGGCCGGTAATCGTCTATGTGTGGAAGTACTTACCATTTAGCCGCGCTACGCAGGGCACCTAGATTATTATTATATTTTTTCTTATATTTTTTATGAGTGTATCTGTTTAATGATTCACTTTTATACCATCTCCAGAGATATATTATAGTCTACCATTAATATGACTAAAATTCGGGCAGTTATAATACATATAAATAATAGTTTTGTTCCATTTTGTTGAAGGTTCAACAGAATGTGATCTATGTTCAAATAAAATAAAATTAATAAAAAATAAGAAACAGGTTGTCATATCAGCCCCCCTACTATGATTGTCAAAAGTAATATCTAAGCGATGTTGTGATTGAGATGGCGCTATACGCGATGTATAGCTCTGTCCCTGTAAGAACATTACTTTCAGGTTGTTATAAGAGCTCAGAGCCCGGCCCCAGGTTAAGTTAAGAACTGTTTAAAAGTTAACTTAGCTTTTAGAAAAATTTACGTACTATAAGTACGTAAAAATAATAATATCACAATTAAAAAATGCTTATTGTTTTAAAAAAAAACACAGTCTAGAGATCCCATTACCTATAAGGTTTTAATATTGATAAGGAAAGTAATAGAAATACACGAATTAAAAAATCTTAACTTTTGGGCATTGTAGTGCCCATATTTTTATTACAAAACTACCGCCGCCAGCTATGACGTTTTTTAAACAGCATGAATCGCCTGTTATTGGACAATATTTACTATAATGGACTCAGAATTGAAGTTCATCTTTTTAAATACAATGTTTTCTTTTTTAATATACAGCTACCGTCACAACATTCCATTATATTACAAATGTAATGGCAATGGTCTTCACAAGACAAACGTTCACAAAACTACAAAAAACACTTATTTATGACCTTTTTCATGAATTGATTAAACTGGTAGATACCGGTATGTCATCGTATTATTTTACTTAGTATAATGTCATCGATACTTACACCGAATCAGAGACTACATAATTGTAGACATATTTTCTTTTGTGCCTTTTAACAACGGGGTGGACTAGGGGTCACTAGTGGTCACACCAGGAATAAAATTGCAAAATAATTGCATATCAATTATCTATAACATGCAGCTCATGATATTTTAATTGCAATTTTTCTTATGGTATTCAGTGCGGGGTGTTAAGTATTCTAGATTTATTTTGATGCTAAATAAAAATTATTCAATTCATTAATTTAAAAAACTTATCACCAGTTTTGTCCTTTTTTTTTTTTCCAGATTGAGATTGTGTAAATTCGAATGAAAGTCGAATTAGGCAGTAGAAATAAAATGAAGTAGATTATATATTTTTTTTTCGATTTCTAGCATTTGGATCCCAAAAACAAAGAGTAATATACTATGTCCAAAAACATTTATTTTATAATTTGAGATTTTAGCATTCACACTTGCTATTTTGGTTAAGTATTGTACAAAGTCTATTCTGACACTCAGCTACCTATTATTTTAATTATTTTCCACCAGTTTCTTAAGCTAGAGGTGCAACGATTGTGCCATTATGATCGTCACAATCTTGAACTGAGCCTTGGTTTGGTAGCTCTTATTCACATATATGGTACTCCTTTGTATCTCTTATTCTAATATAAAATATTAACATCCTATAACTTTAAATTTCAGAGACTGAAATTAATCGCACAAATAAATTGGTTTTAACAACATTATCAAGGTGGTATTATTTTACAGGTTACACATATTATTTATGTTATTATTGAAGCTGCTGTCTGCTAATGCTATCAGGAAGTACAGAGATTGGTAACAGAAACGGTTCGATTATTTAACAATAATATTAACAGAATAAACTCATATTTTTTTTTTACAGAAGTGTTTCAAGGTTTGGTAAAGAATCTAACTACGCCTTTGCGTAGACTTCATTGTTCAAATACAATGTATATCTTAGAATACTTAATTATTTTTATTAAATATTTTCCAATTCTCTTCTTTTTTCAACTTTTTTATCTTAAAAGTTTAACTTTGATTACCTTGCCTATTGCACAATGAATGCAAACAATACAAAAATATATATATATACAAGAATGTATTATACTAAGTATAATAAACAGTTCATAATCACTTCTTATTTAGAAAGAAATTAAATTCATATATTATTATGACACGTAATGTAATTAATAGATTGTTGTAATAAAACATTTAATGATAGTGGAGTAGACTCGTGTCCAACCAATTTTAGCACTCGACGTCGCCGGCCTATACCTTTATAGCCCTAACGAAAAATGATATTATAGATGTTCTAGGTAATACGGCGGAATGGTCAATGATTCCACTATATTCGAAAAATATTAAAACATATTATCATCGATAATAATAAAACTGAGTTTTCCAAACCAACCTTGCATATTTTTTTTTTTGTACCAACCATCTGTAGGTACTGTTTTTAATAATAATCATGTAAAACGTTCAGAATTATGTCAAATGGTATTCTTTTTTTTTTTTTTTTTTAAAAGACTATTACGCAAGAAATGATATTTCCATTTTCTCATTATAATGCTTTCAACATCTACATGTGTTAATATACTAATATCAAGGACGAATCTGAAGTATAATTAATGATTAAACGAACTTACCTGTAAGTGAAGTTCTATCATTATTATACGAAGGATTCGTCCGAAGATATTAGTATAGAATCCCACCCTCCCTACTCATTATTGTAAATTACAATATCTACCCACTGAAGAAAATGAGGAAATATCATAGGATTTGGACTTTAAACTAAATGAAGTGGTTGGCGGCTAGTAATGACGAGGAGAACTCTGACCGGAAATGTCAAAATATCTGTCAATTTTAAGTCAAAAACCTTCTCTTTTCAGGTTTTTTAGGTTATTACTTTAAAATAACGTGCTAAGTGGTGATACATGCAAAAGCGGTACTACATGTGTTAATATACTAATATCTTCGGACGAATCCTTCGTATAATAATGATAGAACTTCACTTACAGGTAAGTTCGTTTAATCATTAATTATTTGTAGCTGCTCATATGGCAATAATGTGGTGGTACAGTAACCCAGTCTTGCGTTCACCACTTGAAGTCACCACCAGTGCTGACTTTAAGTCACTCTAGTTGACTAGCTAAGCCAACTCATCTATGTTTGGGCATAAGAATAAATAAAACTTATTTATTCATATGGTTTGGGCTTAGTAGCTTTCCTCGACATGCCGCGAAAGTCAGTCCAGGGCATCCCGTCTACATTACACCCATTTATTGCGTCCGAAATTCCGAGTCACAAGGTCCTCACTGCCTTCGTATAAACAGAGTTTCTGATATCTGATGAACCAGAGTTTCTGATAAAATCCACATAATTTTATATTAATTGTCCACATTCAAATAATAAAGTTTAAATAATTATTTGTTTTACAACTTAGTTCCGTTAATATCCTCTTCCAATAATGATTAGAATTTTATTTTCTAGTTTGACCAACAACAAACCAATATACAAATTACACGAAACTTGATTTCTTATTCAGATGTCCAGTCCTGCTTGCACTGAACTGGAAGTGGTCACCATGAACTGGCTCGGCAAAATGCTTGGACTGCCCGAAGAATTTCTCAATTGCTCGCCAGGCCGAGGAGGGGGCGTCATTCAGGTAGTGGAGAATGTAATATTTTAAGAATATAATATTTTGCGAATGTAATATTTTGCGAACAAAGGGTATAAACGTATATTTCGTAAAAATAATCTAACAAAGATAAAAGTCAATGCTCCGTTGTATCGGCTTTAAACGTAGTGGATCTTGCCATATCTTTGGGATGATTTTACTGGCCTCACTGTTTAGCCATTATTTTTTTGATGAGCTTTAGTGTCTCGTTTTGTTATGTTTATCCCGTTAATATCATTAATATTATATTTCTAGTCGGTAGAAAGGTCTTTATGTCGTGATTTAAATGAACTTGGTGAGCAAAGATTAAGTTGTGTTATTATCGTCTGACAAAATTTTTGGTCAGTTTTTTTTGCCAGAAAGTTTATCGAATTGCAGTCGTTCGAGAAGCTAAATCCTAGATGGATCACCCATTACACACTCAATCAGATTGACAAAGATTGGCAGAGATTGATTGTGTAACGTCGTTTCAATCTGGCGTGGTTTTGTTTCAATCTGGCGTGGTTTTTTGTCAATCTGGCTTAGGGTTGGCACCTTTTTTTCGAGGTAATAGTATTATTTTCAAAACATTTAAACATTATAGTAGGTACTTACTTTTGGGATATTTATTAAAATGTAGTCCACATTTATTTTTAACTAGCTTTCGCCCGCGACTACATCCGCGTGGGTGGACATTCGAAAAATCGCTAAAAAAACAAACATACAAACGAATAGAGAACTTGCAGTCCGCTTATTGCAACCTACTGCTATCCGATCCGATACATGTTTTTTTTTAAGGCTGAACTGATTTAGATGAAATTTAGCGCACAGTTTATTAGCCTAGATTAAAACATAGGATACTTTTGATCTCGGTCAAAGATACCCTAGGGGTTTTTATTTTTTAAACATTGAAATTAATTTGTATTACTTTTGGGAATTTTATAAAAATATAGCCCATATTTATTTTTAACTAGCTTCCTAGCTAGTACATCCCGGTGGACATTTGAAAAATACCCTAAAAAAACATACAGTCGATAAGAAAAACAATCTCCTGCTTTTTTGAAGTCGGTTAAAAATATTATGGACTTGTGGCAGATTGACAATCAACCACAAGTCCACTTGTATCGGATCGCAGTAACTTGTGGTTGATTGTCAATCTACCACAAGTGGACTTGTGGTAGATTGTCAATCTACCACAAGTGGACTTGTGGTAGATTGACAATTAACCACAAGTCTACTTGTATCGGATTGTCAATCTACCACAAGTAACTGCGATCTAATATTTTTAACCGACTTCAAAAAAGCAGGATATTGTTTTTCTTTTCGTCTGTATGTTTTTAGGGTGTTTTTCAAATGTCCACCCGGATGTACTAGCTAGTTAAAAATAAATATAGGCTATATTTTTATAAAATTCCCGATGTCCTGTCCAGGGACATGTCCATGTCCATGATGTCCTGTCCATGTCCATTGTCCATGTCCATGTTTAAGTCCATGTCCATATCCATGTCCATGTCCATGACAAACAATCTCCTGCTTTTTTGAAGTCGGTTAAAAATATTGGATATTAACTGCGATCCAATATTTTTAACCGACTTCAAAAAGCAGGAGATTGTTTCACTGTTCGTCTGTATATCCGTTTTTAAGGCTGAACTGATTTAGATGAAGTTTGGCAAACAGTTTATAGTCTGGATTAAAACTTATATTTATTTTTAACCCCACATTTATTTTTACTAGCTTCCACTGATTACTGATTTGGATAACTGATTTGGATGAAATTTGGCACTCAGATAGATCATAGCTTGGTAATGTAGTATTGTAATTATCAATATTTGATTTTACACACAAACAGCGCCATCTAACCCTAAACTAATCAAGGCATAAGATGGTGCTAGACAACTGATTTTACTAGGTACCTACTTACTACTTACTTTTCGAAATAGATAGGTACTTATTATACGCAGACCGGTCACTGAAATTAAAATTCATCATTTCAATTTGGCAACCCTACCAAAAACCACCGTAGATTGCTTGCTGGATTGACCGTGTAACGTCGCATCAAAAATCAGATTGATGTGAAACCAGATTGATGTGAAACCAGATTGATGTGTGTAATGGCGACCTTATGGTTTAGGTATTCTACACGTTAAAGTGTAGATAGGATTTTTGGATTTGTGCCATATGTGTGACCAAAGCTTTATGAAATAGGGTTGCCACTTTGAAAAAAAATGATTTTGTTTTGAAAAAATAAAAATTTTTTTGAACGGAGGGGGGGAATAATGTATTATTATAATAATAAAATGTGAAGACCTCTAGATCTTCAACTTTAAATTAAACGTGGGTTATTTTAATATGTTTTTTTTTTATTTCACTGTAATTTTATATTTTATAACAAAACTAAGTATAAAAACTAACTATAAAAACTTAATTGATCTCAGCGCTATGCCAGCTCGAACGTGGCCGCGTCCGTGACGTGCACCGCGTAGTAGCACGCCGATTGCTCATTCCTTTCTCTGTGCTATGCCGTTTGGAATCAGTGTTAAAACATTACGTCGCAAACCTCCTTTTGAAATAACCAACTATTCTAAAAAGGCTTACATACCTACAGAGTAAACATTTACTACTAGCTGATTACATCCTACAAATCCAGCATCCTTACATTACAATACCAAGGTCAATCTCTAATATGCCATCAAAGCCATAAATTTAAACTGAGATGAATGCATGGAGTGGAGCCGAAGATGGTGATAGATGACAAAGGCTCACAGATTTTTTTAATATATGAGAAAAAATGCGTTAGGTTAGGTAGGTAGTGGTAGGTATAATATATTAA
The DNA here is from genome assembly GCA_950108535.1 of Agriphila straminella. Lineage (NCBI taxonomy): Eukaryota > Metazoa > Arthropoda > Insecta > Lepidoptera > Crambidae > Agriphila > Agriphila straminella. The sequence continues at coordinate 12,416,025 of OX467308.1, forward strand.
TGGCTAAGTTATTGAATCAATCTTAAAGAGTATCTAACATAATTTAATAACAATATTTTCTTTCAGGGATCAGCTAGTGAAGCCACTCTAGTTGGTCTTCTAGTAGCTAAAGATAAAACTGTTCGAAAGCTGCTTCAAGTCAATCCGAGTCTCGACGAGGGTGACATAAAGGAAAAACTAGTTTCCTACACTTCAGATCAATGCAATTCTTCTGTCGAAAAAGCAGGTCTTCTCGGTTCTATGACAATGAGGTTATTGAAATCTGACGCTGATGGAAGACTACGAGGGGAGACACTAAAGAAAGCTTTCGAAGAGGACATTGCACAAGGCTTGATACCTTGCTATGTCATCGCAAATCTTGGCACTACTGGTACATGCGCTTTCGACCCTCTTTATGAACTAGGACCAGTGAGCAACGAGTACGATGTTTGGTTACACGTCGATGCAGCTTACGCTGGGACAGCCTTTATTTGTCCAGAATATAGACACCTAATGAAAGGTGTCGAATATGCCGATTCTTTTGACTTCAACCCTCACAAATGGATGAATGTAAATTTCGATTGCTCCGCTATGTGGGTGAAGGATGGACATGACCTCATTAAAGCTTTTGACGTACAACCAATTTATTTGGATGACATAAAAACTGATAATAAAATTCCAGACTACCGCCACTGGCAGATGCCTGTTAGTCGTAAATTCAGAGCTTTAAAAGTGTGGATTTTTCTCAAGACATATGGTGTACACGGCCTAAGAAGTCATATTCGCAATCAAATTAGTTTAGCGCAACATTTTGCGAAATTTGTACGACTTGACGAAAGATTCGTGGTTGAGCCTGAACCTTCGATGGGATTAGTTTGTTTTAGATTAAAAGGGGACGACAAAATAACAAAAACTTTATTAGAAAATCTTACAAAGAAAAAGGAAGTTTTTATGGTGGCTGGTAACTACAGGGGGAGGATTATCATTAGATTTGCGGTCTGCTCAAGACTTACTAACGAAGATGATATAGAATTCAGTTGGAATAAAATTAAGGAAGAAGCTAATTTGCTACTTTTCACTAAAATACATTAACCCAGTACTGCTTGCTTATTTTGAGGTCAAAACCTTAAAAACTTAAGTTGATGAAATCTTGCCTGACGATATAATATTTGCATAAAAAGTTTATTTTTGCGTTTTGTGTCACATCTTGCCGATGCATCTTTAGAAATTAGATTTTTTGTGGTGGATATAAATAATTTAAGTTTAAACTGACAAAATTGATTTAAAGTTAAAAAAAAACTCATAGTAGGCTATGTATTTAAGATAGCCTGCGTAGTGTACAAACCTTTTGTGTCATCGGGGCAGTACTTACATTAAAAACATTACAAACACACACATATAATATAAGATTTAGATTACATTGATAAAAACGACACATTTTGTGGAAAGTGTTTCGTTACCCCATAATTAATAAAGACACAAACTTTAATAACTTGAATTTTAACATTGAAAATGTTTTTTCGTTAGCTCCCTGTAGGCCCCCATTTTCGCTGAAAGTGCGACTCGCCCGTGATACTCTCAGGTTTAGGGCCACCAGGACGTATGAGGGCTCAAAAAATGTGGAATTTGAAGGGCTTTAAGATGATGTAAAAATTATTTTGAAAACTCAATTTTTTTTTTTAATCGAAAAAAACCGATCGTATGTTTTCACAAAAAAATTCCGATATCTCGAGAACGGGACCGGATTTCAAAAATATGAAAAAAGCACCTCAATATTGAACCAAGGCACGTTTTAGGTCATTACACTTTTTTCGACATTGGTGACAGTTGAGGCTGTCAGGTGTATTGAGACAACGGTGATCGGTTGCAGACTGATTTATTAATAAAAGGGATCGCACAGGTTTCACAGATACCTTCAATATATTAATTAACATCATCCTCCTCAAACAAAAAATAAACAAAAAAAAAACTTTTTACTTACATGCAAAACTGATACTATACTAATAGTACCTATACTGCTAATTTCTTGTTACACAATTATGTAATTTAGAAATTATTTTACATTTCGTTTGTTATTTTTAAATTTAAAGTTTAACAACATAATAAATAATTGTTAATTTCTTTAAGTATCACAAAAACTTTTTTTTTTATATAAATACATAATTACTTATCACTGTTTTATATTTACGAATTTATAAAACGTATTTACGAAAGTTACATAAATTATAAAGACATTTTTATTTTATATAGGTAGATTTACTTACAGCTTAAAACAAGAACTGACTACTACTTCTTATGATAATAGATAATATAGATAAGTATTTCACACTAAAAAACATAATTTTAATTATCATGCAATTTCAAGACAAATAATATGAGAAGTGCATACAAACATTATTAACTTAGGTAAGTAGGTATTTAACTTAATTACTAAGGGGTATAACCCCATCTATCCGGTGGTCTCACACATCTACCATAACGAGTAACTCGTATGTTTTGTTCACTATTACTGTTTTCATTTTGTTTAGTATTTGTGATTACATTCTCATAAGGTAACATTATGTCATCATATTCAAAATTGTGATAAGGCGTGTCCTATCTACCTTGCGAATCTATAATGATGTGTCTGCGATTTCGGACTACTTTCACACCAGTTAATAACTGCGATATCACGCGGGGCGGGCGGCCCGCGTGCGGCCACGAGGATGTATCTCAGAAGACGCGGAAGCTCAATCAAAGACGCGGAATTTGTTTGGAAAAGTTGGTTTTCAAAAAAAAAATTGTTGACCGAAAAATTACGCGTTCTTACTGAAAATTGAATTCGACTGGTTTCAAGATAAATTTCGGGACCGCGCTCCTTAGATGCGCGTCGCGTCGCTGAGTTTGCTATGGAGGTTTGGTTCGCCGTAGTTGAAGACGTTAGTACTATTATATATTCTGTGGTTGAAGCCCGAGGCGAAGCTTCAAAACAAATCTTAGAAATCTTTATATATTTTAGGTAGTTATACCTTTCAATAAAATAGTAATGTTTATAACAATAAAATATTTTTATACGAATATCATACATACGAATCACAGAAAAGTAGATCCAAAATTGTTCATGGCTTTGCTGTGATTTCAAAGTACTTATTGTAAGTAGGGTCGATACGCTGGATCGCGGCCCTGCGTTGTTTCGCGGCCGTTTAGAGGGCCAACTGTATAAATATAGCAATAATAAGAATTCTATCGCACCCTTCCCAACGTGTTGTACCACCTTAAAAAGTAGGATAGTTGCAGAATGAAATACCTATTTAATTTGGTCGATTAACCTAATCTACGTGCCGGAAATAAATCGTCAATTTTGTCGGCCACGCTCTCAGCACACACACGTACGCAAAGCTGCACAAAAAATAGCGAACAGGCCTCGCTTCAAAAGTAAGTGTTTCAAGTTTACGATTACTTATTACTATTGTGATTGTTTATAGGTGATCATAGTTGTTTTATTTACTTAATTTTCCATTTATTTTGGATGTAAATTACTTTAATATCAGTTTTATTTGGTGGCCGCCAACCAACACCATAAATTTTTAGTAAAGTTGGTTTACGGCCGGGTGGCCGCGGTACTAACTCATTGAATGAAATAAGTTTACCTTTTTTCCTATTATTAATGTAAATAAAGTCTCTTTTTGTGCAACATTTTTATATTGTTGGGGTTGGTCTGAATGCTATGGTTAGTTCACGGCCGCCAAAATATAATTATATACGGATTTATAGCTATACTGTGGCGTCTGTGGCCGCAAACTAAAACATGCTTAAAAAACAAATCTAGTTCGCGGCCGTCTGAAAATCGTATGAAAAATAGATGGCCGTTATCTGACTATTGAAGATAGAAGTGTCTGTTTACGGCCACTTTTTTCAAACAGACTTTTTGGTTGGTGTTTAGATTTTTTTTTTATTACAGACGTCTACAAAAAACAGAAAAAGAAAACTGTGACTTACACACCGGAATCGCTGCAGCAAGCATTAACGGAAAAGATTGACACAAAATTTATCCTTAAGAGAATCAAAAACCTGAGAAGGTCAGAACCCAGTTTCGTCTCATGTTTCGAAAACATGTTTCTGATCCAAACCCGCCGCATGTTTTCGATGTTACCGCTGCAAATGTTACCGATCTCGCTGCGTAGCATATTCATGATCCTGTACAACTGACACTTGTAATTGCTGCTGAAGTTCCAAATCTTACCTCTGAGAGTGTTGCGAATAATGGCTTGACGAATTTAGTTACACCTGAATTTAGCGGTCTTGAGCTGGGAACAATGGTTTCACTGGACGATATTGTGGTCATACCATGCCGTTCCAAACCAGTACACCAAAAAACCGAAACCTAAGCCCCAAATCTCTAGTTCCTAATGAAATCTTTCCATCTTCAAAACCAGACTAGAATAACGTCCCATTGTGCACGGAACAGATACACCAAAGCCAGATTACAGATGAACCTGGAAGTTTGGACACTGACACCGATCTTGTGCCACATAGTAGCCCAAAAGAGCAACTGGGATCTGAAAATCATGACAACGACTCGGTAACATTATCTCAATTGCCAACTTTAAAATACAATTTGCCCTTATTCACAGTTACTACCTTTGAAAAAAATATCTGAAGTCGAAAATGAAATTTTGACATTTGGCGGCACTCGCGAGCAACCAGATGAAAGATCTCTTTTATCACTCGAAGATGATTCAGTTATTTCAGCTATATCAGAACATTCAGATTCTCATGAAGTTAAGTCAAAGAAAACATGATCTTCCACAATTACATTCCTCGTCCTCTAGAAAAACCTCTAGAAAAGTCCAAACAAAACGTATCCAAAACTCGTATTCCGTCGGCGATATCAGGGAAAAAATGGCGAGAGTACCATCAACTAAAAGAAAAAGCTAAACAAGAAAAGAATGAGGAGAAAAAACGCTAAACAAGAAAAGATTGAGGAGAAAGAAAAACCTAAACAAGAAAAGAAAAGAAAAACCTAAACAAGAAAAGAATGAGGAGGAAGACAAAGCTAAACAAGAAAAGAATGAGGAGAAAGAAAAAGCTAAAGTTGATAGAAAGCAAGCCGTGAAGCGTAAGCAAGAGGAAACAAAGAAAAAGAAAGAAATACAAAAAGCCAAGAAACTAAAAAAGTAAACACTATTAAAGACTAAAGAGTTAGCATCAAAACGAAATATACAAAATTGTGGCCAATGCGTAAATATCTTAAACAGTGACACTGAGGACGATGAAAACAAAAATCTTGGCTGTGATTTTTGTACTAAATGGTTTCATTTGAAGTGCACTGTCAAGATATATTAAGAACAAAATGTTAATGTTAACTAAACTTAATTTGTTACAAAATAAATTGATTAAAAACTATTGTATATAATGTTTTATTTTATTATTTACAGAAACTTAATGAAAGTGTAGTGCCTATGTTAGAAGTATGGAAGAAGAATAAATGCATTACAGGTTGAGAGTTTCGAGTAAGGGAAGAAAGGCAGAAAGGACAATAAAGTGGAGGAAGGATAGAATAAAGGACAGGATGGGAGGATAAGGTAAAATTTTGAAGAGATTAGAGAAGAGATTGTAGTGCCAGTGATCACAGTTTATAAGAACAAATGCTGTGTAAAAGGAATGTTAGAATAGGGTAAGGTAAGGTTAGGCTAGTGCACAAGGAAGGGATGAATACTGAGGAGAGACATGCAATCGAGTGACAATCGCGATCAAATGCCCTATGACGTGGAAATTTATGATAGGTACATAATAATATGGTGAAGAAGGTTTGAAAAGTCATAAAAGTATAAACTCGTAAGCCAATATAGTGTGTAAAACTGGCGGCCGCGAACTGACTGTAGGGTGGCCGTGAACCGAAAAAAGTGGCCGTCAACCAGCATTTTAAGCAAGTTTCAGATAATAATTTATTTAAAAAAAAACTGTTATAATATTCCTACAATACATATTTCTAAAAATAACTTGATTATATCTGCAAGGCCTACAAAAGAATCAGAAGTTGAATTATGGCCATATCAGACTAATCTCGAGGAGCAAAGTTGGGAAGGCGACTAAAAGGCCGCCAACCGACGCAATGACCCTACTAATTCAAACAAAGGAATATTTTTTTTTTATAAAATTTAATAAATATTCAATAATCTATAATTAAAGACCCTTTCAAGTGTCAGTCAAGTGTTAAATAATTCAGTGGTATTGTTTCAGTTTACATTAGAATGCGGGTGCATCGCATTCCAATGCTGCTTGGAGCATTTGGCATCAAATACCTATTATATATCGATACAGTTTACTCAGTAAGTTCTGCCGAGGTAGCCACTACAATAAATCTCAGCTTCACACAACCAAGATCGCACCTATTTCAATTATCCCACATATTGTTCAGATGCGTAGACACTTGTACCCACAGAGGAAATAATCACTACGTTTTACTTGTACCAATATCCACTATGAAACAATTTGCAAATAATTAAAATAGCCACCGAACTAGAACTATAGACCAAATGGCGCCAAAAACTCCCTGGGCTGACTTATAGAGTCAAAAAAGCGAACGTTCATATGTTTTGAATTATTTTTTTGGAACAAAATAAAAATTTGACGTAAGAAGTTTTCACTCTGGGGAAGGAGGTCGCACAGCCACGTTAATTTTATTTATCTTACTCTATTGCGTTATGCGTTACTTACAGTTTACACTCGGATCCTGTGCGTTGCCCTCACCACTTTACCGACTTTTTTATTCGAGTTTTTTTTAATCCGTCAGGCAACCTATAGGTTGTAAAAATATCCTACCGAGCAACACAAAAAAAAATACACAATATAATATTTTCTTTGAAATAGGCACGTCACCAAAGGCCAAGGATCCAGGGTCACATAAATATTGAGAAAATTAACTATTTGGGTACCTTACGGTCGTTTTTATACAAAATATTTTTGCATTTTACTTAAAAACGTTTCCTTTAAAAATATGGAGTTTATGATAAGGATTATTTATTCCATTATACCAGGGTCTCCAAACTACGGCCCGCGTCCAACTCCGGCCCAACAATCCGGCCCGCGAAAACAGGCCGAATCGTACCAACAATACTGTAATTTACAGTATGTTGGTACGACAAGAAAGCTAAATCCTGGCCCTTGGGACTTCGTGGAGGAAGTCTGGCCGTTGTGCTAAAAAGTTTGGAGACCCATGCATTATACCATAGGCCTGTCAATCTTTCAATCTCATATTATGTATCTTGCAATGTTATTCTATGGCCCATAATGGCTAGTATTTCGTCGAACGTAAAGTAAGTAGTTTGAGAATTCTCAGGATGATGTTTTCATTCTTCTATAGCAATTTTTTGTAATTCTTAATAATAATGCACTTCAATAGCACTTATTTTGATTAAAGTTACTAACTAAATACCTTTGTTTTAATTAAAAAAATAAGTTAAGTACCTACATATCAGGAAAATGGTTATAAAATATTTATCCGTCTTTTTCGTTAAATACTCGAGAAAAACGAATATTTATGAGTATTTATCCATTTTGAGTTTTTATCCGGTTGAAAACCCAACACTCTAGGCTCCCTATTGCTGTCACTAATGTGTCCATCTGTCCGTCCGTCGTTTGTCACAAAGCAGCTAAACAGTTGAAGCTACAGTCTTTATATTTGCATCAAAGGTGTGTCTTATCTTGGAGTATTAAGTGTACGTAAGTCAGTATTTTTCAAAAAAAAAATCCGAAGTATTTTTTAACATCCCATTGACCCTATGGACTTGAGATAATAATTTTAATTATTACGAATATTTTACCAACAAATACCAAATATAAGTATATTGATTAATCCTTTTTTTTCTTTTAAATTCACTCATTTTCCTATTACAAACTAACTTGATTTTGCGATCAAATGCTTAGCACAGATAATCCCTTAGCCGTTTTTGGTACGGAATACATGTACGAAGTCCAACACGCACTTAGCCGGATTTTTTTCACTTTTCAAGAAGCAACGATCTACAAGTCTCAAAAAAATACTTACGCTCTTCGGCGACTATAAATCTACTTCGCTGCGCCCGTGACACCATTATCTTACAGAACAATATCACAACACCAAGTGCCACGCAGCTGTTAAGAGGCTGGCGACCAGTGAACTTCCTATACAATCGTAATAGGTACAAGAATGATTTGCAATTTGAGCATAATTAACTCTTCTATTTGTCTAGGGTTCCATTAAGGTGGTACCCTGAGCGAAAGTGGCGCCGCGGGGAATTATATTTAATATTATAATTCTAATACACAATTTTAAAAATGTTTATCGTGGAGATTTTAGGGCCTACAGTCTAGTATTTTTAGACGGTATCGTTACATTCCCTCGTAGTCACTGCTAGAAGTAGATAGCAAAACTGCTAAAAGTGGCCGTTTTTGACACATTTGCTATCTACTTCTACGAATGACTACGAGTGCATGTAGTGATACCTTCTAAAAATACTAGTCCATAGGCCCTAAAATCTCCACGATAAACATTATTAAAATAATTTTCTATTAATAACTTATTAAATAAAAACCTCTGACGGCGCCACTTTCGGTCATACAACCGCCTTAAATGAAAAATCCAAAATACCATTCAACATTTCGTATGAAAAAATTTAACATTAAGCTAATTATTTTTTTTTTATACAAAACTGTAAATCGCAACATATAACATCACATTGTGAGTAATTTATGCGCAAATTTCAAATCATTTTTGTATTACGTTTGTGAAGGAAGTTCACTGTTCGCCGGCCTCTTAATTACTTTTTTATTTTTATAACTCAATATTTTACTATGAAAGAAGTTTGTTAAAAAATAACCTATAGATAGTATTGTGTGGAGGTGTTAGTGCGAAAATGGATTCACAACAGTTTAGAGATTTCGGGAAGGCCGCAATCGACCTATTAGCAGATTACATCGAAAATATAAGGCAGAGGTAAGATGACTTTTATTAATTTGATAATGTGGGAATTATATAAGTATGATATTATGTTTTCTAAGTTATTTGATTCATCATCATATCAGCCGCACAAATCGCACAATAGCAACTGCTTAACTAGTTAATCTGCAGATCAACTGGTCGAGTCCGTTATAGTGGAATAAAAATATTCAGTTCTTACAGATTTCCTAGGTAATCTGCAGATAAACGACCAAACATCAGTTAAAGATGATAAAACGGTGTCCTGCCTTTTTGCCGAACTATTTTTGGCCGAATTTCACTTGCCAACCAACGTTTCGCCAATGTTTCACTTTGACAACTATATAACGATTCCCAAATATTTGTATGACAACATTTTATATTGTTAAGCTGATAATGCCACAAAACGTTTGGGACATTTATCATTTCTCAAATCTTTCACTAGGCCAAACAACTATTATACATGTACGAATCAAACAGACCGGCAGGCTGATTATCTAAATAGAAACTATTTAGCGACCGGTTTCATTTGACATAGGTACATTGCTACTTTTCTTTGGTATGTTTTTTTTTACCCCAAAAAGAAGAAGCAATGTATCACATTCATCTGTCAAAACGCGAGGTATAGCTGTAGCTACGTTTATCTGCTCACTGTCACTGAGCCACTAATTATTATTGTCTGCAGGGATGTCTTGCCGTCTGTAGAGCCTGGGTACTTGTTGGATATTCTACCGGAAAATGCCCCCGAACAACCGGAACAATGGAAAGACATCATAAAAGATTACAACGAATCTATCCTGCCAGGTGTAAGTATATTTTATTATTTTCCCAGACTTGCCTGAAATCATATTTTTCAGCACTTTATACAATCATCGCCTTTGTCACAGAGGAAATAATTACTTATGTAGGCCAGGCCGTCTAACCTAATAGCCGGACAGACCAACCAGTTTGGCCGGACATTTGGGTAAAAAAGCCGGACACCCTAAATTATTAAGGATTTCGTGTCTTAGTAATAATACGGTAATTTTTTTACTTAAAACTAGGCTTTTTTGATTATATAATTACTTTAAAACTTCTTGAATTCTAATGAAATAAAATAAAATTGAATAACGAACAACTAATCATTCATCATCATTAGTTAATGAATGCCGCTGCGCCTCGCCTCGCGCCACTCGCTCGAACGACCACGTGCGTGAGTGAGTGGTAAATGTAAAAACCTAACAAAAGCCGGACAGGCCGGACACCGTTTAATTTGGCCGGACACTTAATCAAAAAGCCTAACTATGTCCGGCTTTAGTCGGACGCCTGGCAACCCTATATGTAGGTATGTATGTGGTCAAAACATCGAGATTTGAAGCAATCAATATAATATCCCCTCCATCAAAATCACTTCGAGTTTTTGAACATACAGCGAGGTTTTCCGTTCCGCAGGTGTGGTGCTGTGCTGTGCTACACTAATCCACCTGTTTGTGCTTTTATCATACAACAATGTTAATACCATTTGACCTTTATTCTGAAGATCTGACCGTTGATTCCAGACAACACACTGGAACTCACCAAGGTTCCACGCGTTTTTCCCGAGCGGTTCGTCGTACGCCAGCATCGTCGGGAACATCCTCGCCGACGGTTTGGGAGTCCTCGGCTCCACTTGGGTAGATTCTTAGAATAATATTAAACTTTGCTGCTGATATGGCAATAAAGTGGTAGTACAGTAAACCTAGTCTTGTGCTCAACTTGAAGTCATCACTGTGTTGACTTCAAATCACTCCAGTTGACTAGCCATGCCAACTCATCTATGTGTAGGCTTAGTAGTTTTCCTCGCCAATCTCGCCATGCCGCGAAAGTCAGTCCAGTGCATCCCGTCTACATTATATTTATACCCATTTATTGGGTCCGAAATTCCGTATCACATGGTATACACCTTTACTTGGCAGTGTGTATTCTTATATGCACATTGCACTTCTAAAAAAATCTGCGTACGAACCTATTGCATTACCCACATGCAATTTTTTGGATATAGGCAATTATTCCTCACTATGTTGTATAAAATTATTATCTGACGACTGGCAACACCAAATTGACAGTAGAACGCTCAAAGAGTAAAGCCCCGATTACATACGCCGATTTAGCATCCTACTTAGGAACTAATTTCGGGCTGCCACTCCTACTTGACAATAATAGTAGATTGTGATACAAGACGCTAAAATGACCCATTGCATACGAGGTTACGAGTTACAATGGGTTTTAGCGTCGTGTGTTACACTCTACTTTTCACTACGATTGCGAGAAAATAAGATACAATATTAATTAGTTTATACCTACTCCGTAAACGAATCCACTCGTTTTTCTATCCTCCACTTCGTAAACTTTTTGTACAGTATTTATATAAATGATTTGTGCTTGATGGCAAAAGATTAAAATTATTTCTTTCCTATTAAGTCACACAATTCAATCAGTTTGTAATTATTATAGAAAAATTCTAAAGATTTCGCGCCATGGTACCTTTTTTTAATTTCTGCTGTAGCAGCTAAGCAAAAAGTCAAAAATCTTTAAAAAAAATGATATTTTTAGGACACTGTTTCGAATGATTGTATGAAAAAATTACATGTTTTTTAGAAACTAAAATAAAGATTTGACATATATTTATAACCGACTTCAAAAAAGGAGGAGGTTCACAAGTCGACGGTATTTTTTTTTTTAAATAAATTTCCTGCCAAGTTAAGGGTTAACCAGAGTTTTTGATAAATCCACTTAGGTAGGTACCTAACTTCCTCCACTTTAACATTCCTCTTCCAATTAATATTCCAATTTTATTTTCTAGTTTGACCAACAATAAACCAATATACAAATTACACGAAACTTGATTTCTTATTCAGATGTCCAGTCCTGCTTGCACTGAACTGGAAGTGGTCACCATGAACTGGCTCGGCAAAATGCTTGGACTGCCCGAAGAATTTCTCAATTGCTCGCCAGGCCGAGGAGGGGGCATCATTCAGGTAGGTATATATTTATCTAAGGCTACCAAGGTCAATCTACAATAAGTTATAAATTTAAACCGGGATAAATGCATGGAGTGGAAGGAGATGGTGATGGATGACGAAGGCTCAGAGCAAAGACTTTTGCGATATTATGAGAAAAAAAGGTACTAGGTAGGGATATTATACTATATACTGCCTGAAAAAAGTTATTGAATCAATCAAAAGTTCATATTAAATCTTTGAATAAAATTATTTTCTTACAGGGATCAGCAAGTGAAGCTACTCAAGTTGGCCTTCTAGTAGCTAAAGATAAAACTGTTCGTAAACTGCTTCAAGTCAATCCGAGTCTCGACGAGGGTGACATAAAGGAAAAACTTGTTTCATACACTTCAGATCAATGCAATTCTTCTGTCGAAAAAGCAGGTCTCCACGGCTCTATGACAATGAGGTTACTGAAAGCTGACCCTGATGGTAGACTACGAGGGGAAACACTGAAGAAAGCTTTTGAAGAGGACATTGCACAAGGCTTAATACCTTGCTACGTCATCGCAAATCTTGGTACCACTGGCATATGCGCTTTCGATCCTCTGTATGAACTGGGACCGGTGTGCAACGAGTACGATGTTTGGTTACACGTCGACGCAGCTTACGCTGGCACAGCCTTTATTTGTCCAGAATATAGACACCTATTGAAAGGTGTTGAGTATGTCGATTCCTTTGACTTCAACCCTCACAAATGGATGCATGTAAATTTTGATTGCTCCGCTATGTGGGTGAAGGACGGACATGATCTCGTGAAAGCTTTCGATGTACAAACAATTTATTTGGATGACATAAAAACTGATAATAAAATTCCAGACTACCGCCACTGGCAGATGCCTATTAGTCGTAAATTCAGAGCTTTAAAATTGTGGACTGTTCTTAGGACATATGGTGTAGAAGGTCTGAGGAGTCATATTCGCAATCAAATTAGTTTAGCGCAACATTTTGCGAAATTGGTACGACTTGACGAAAGATTCGTGGTTGAGCCTGAACCTTCGATGGGATTAGTATGTTTTAGATTAAAGGGTGGCGACGAAATAACAAAATCTTTATTACACAATCTGACAGATAAAAAAGAAGTTTATATGGTGGCTGGTAACTACAGGGGGAGGATTATCATTAGATTTGCGGTCTGCTCAAGACTTACTAACGAAGATGATATAGAGTTCAGTTGGAATAAAATCAAGGAAGAAGCTAATTTGCTACTTTCCACTGAAATACATGGAAAATCAAAAATTTTAGCCATAAATAAACTAACAATTTGTTAAAATTCTAAATAACATTTCGTATTTTCAATAAAAATACAACAAGAAAAACTTCTTGTGTTTCATTTAAGCAGCATTCCAAGCAAGCAACACAAATTAACCCAGCGGGCTTGCGATGGTTTCTTGAAATAAAACTTTTTTTATTTTGAACATACTTTAGACAAGTTGACAAGCAACACTCACTGAATTAATAATTACGTAGTTATAATACCAAGGTACTGTAGCGCTTGTGCGCTACTATAAATGAAAACGACTCTTTGGACTAGAAATCTGTTATAATATATTCAAGAGAATTTATAGTTTATAGCATCGAGATAAATATACTTGAAGCCACTTCGGATATGTCGGCTGACATATGTGAAGATTATGTCAAGCCAGTACCACAGTGCATTTATATAAGTATAATAATAATATGTACTGTGCAAGTACTCAGTGGGAGGCCAACAGGGAAACAGCTCTTCAAAATGTTTAAAAAGCGTCGTAGTGAAAGAGTGCACTTCAAGGTCAAAAAACTTATCACATCAAAGAGAATTACTTTTACGCTATAATTTATTGCTTTTGACGATTGATTACTATTAACGTTAAAAACAGAAAAAAAGAAATAAAATAAATCACGCCATAATTTAGGTTCAATGCCACACTAAAAACATCGTTTTGGTTTTACCATTTTTGGGGAGAATTTGTGATTATGTAATATTATATATATTATAACATTTGCAAAGACTTTGTATATGTTTGAAATCAGTGAAATGGGCTGGTAGTTCCCATGTCTTCCCTTAAACCTTTCTTATGTAAGAGTAGGTATTTTGTGTGACTCTGCCCATTGTCTAGGTATAATACCTACCCGTGCGTAGTATTTCGTTGAAGACTTTAGCCAGTATTGGCCGCATCTCTTCCGCAATACCTACCTCTTAAGAGTTCGTTAGGAATTTGGTCAGGTCAAAACAATTAATGAAACAATTAAAACTCAGATATTTATGGTTTTTGTTGGGAACATTTTAGCTTTATATTTTAGTTGCGTTGTAATTATGGTAAAAACGATTGTATAATAAACCTTAACTGAACGTTTTGTTGGCTTTTTTGGTGTCAAAATTGATGAGAAAGCAATAAAGAATAGCAAAAAAACAGTTTTTACTAAAAAAATACGATTTTATACTGTTTCGAAATCCAAGCTGTGTGAATGTACAATTTTGGGCGCGCGTTGATAGTGTATGATTAATTTAAACGTTTGAAATATTGACGCGGAAGTCGTTTTGAGGCAGACAAAATTAGGAATTGGCCGTAAGAGCACATTGAATAAGTATCTCACTCCATACAAAAAAACATAAAATATTTTTTTCCGACCAAACTATTAATTTTAGGCAAAAATGGCTAAAGACATTTTTTCATTAAAATAAAGAGCAATTTGACGAAATAAACATTTAGTTGCAACTTGCGCGCGTCATAGCTCTGAAATGCAACCGCTGAGAGCCGGCAGACCACATCATTTCAGCTACGGAGACGCCATACTTTGAATAGGTACTAAAAATGACCATTTCTCTGATCGTTTTTTTTTCGTAACAATGATGCCTCTTGTAAGCGCTATAACTCGATGTTGCAACCACTGAGAGCAGGCAGACCGACATCTTTCACATTAGGGGACCACTTTACAACCCATGAAAATGAATCTAACCTTTTCCTTGATCGTTACCAAAAATCCCGTGAACGCTCAGTCTATTAAGAAATACACGATGAAGAGTGTTCTATAAGCGTGTTGCCGTCGCCTAAAGGGTTTTTTCTAAACTTTAGTAATGTAAAAACAATTTTCGATTATTTTTCATAATCGATTACAAAATCGATCGTAAATCACAATCGATTATGATCGATTATTCAGATAATCGATTAATCGATTATTTCTAATTAATAATCGATTACGCCCATCACTAGTTTCGTTAGTCGTTCGCATAGAGTAGAGTACATTATTATACTATATCTATAATTATACTAGAGATAGAGTTATCAGTCAGACCTAATGATCAACGCCATCTAACGAAATGTGACAAAAAGTGTAATTATAATATAGGTAGGTACTAGTAGGTTTCTATAAATTTTGACTTGTAATTTTTTTGGGAGGTAGCCGCTATGTCATATGAAATAAATTTAAAATAATTTACTTTATAGCTAATCAGCTTTGACTATATAAAACTGTGAAAGACACACGATACCGCGATTCAGCACGGGATAGCGACATCTCTCGACTGTTTGACAAACGAAAAATGAGCGCCATCTATCAAATCAATCCGCAACTAAAATCTTAGGCCGCGCTCCCTTGTAGTGAGTCAAGTACTAAGTGAAAAGCCCGCGGGGCTATTCACGATTGTCGGAAATCTACTCGAAAGCATTCGATTCGAATCAGACGGATTCGAATCGAATGCTTTCGAGTAGATTTCAGTTCCGATAGATTCGAAAACTGCTATTCACAAATACATTCGACTAGCATTCGACTCGCTTTCCGACGTTGACTTTTTAGTCATTGTGAAATGCATTTACAAAGTTTGTAGCTTTTGGTAGAAATGATAAAAAATAAGTTCGATAACATAACATTGATATTTTTAAAGTTTTACGTAATAAATTACTAAAATTAACATTGAAATTTCACAAGATTTATCCTATTTATCTAAAAGAAACTAACAGTCATCATTAATCTGCGATATTTAATATATTATAATATATTTCATTTTACATGGTAACATTCTTTGTAAAGGTAACGAAAACAAACGTAGAGGTTATGTTTTTTACTTTTTGTGTTTACTCACTTAAAGAGAAAGAAAGCAATACTTGTGTTTACTTAGTTGAAATTTCAAAGTGTTTTGTTTGATTTGGAAAAAAAGTGTAATGGAAAAATCAGTGAGTGATGAAAAGTGCTTAGTTTTTATATTTGACCACAATGGACTCAAAAATAATACCTAATATTTTTTAGAACCCTAGAGTCTCCTACGACCAGCGTTTAATTAGTCTCACTTTCATACATTTCATTTTCATAGAATATTTAACCTAGAAACTATATGTACAGCACAAAAATTAAAATATTATTTACTTACGATGTTTAGGGTCTCGAATGTTGTTAAATTTCAATGTTGTCAATTTTTTTACCCTTATTTATCATCTGTAATGTATTTTTACATTCATTCTTACCTTCTTATATTGTTCGGATCTCTTTCCGATAGAAATATGCTCTCGGATACTAAATCGAATTCAATCGACAAAGTAATGTCAAAAATATTCGATCCGACAATCGTGAATCGCGTGTTTCGGGAGACTTTCCGATTCGATACGGAAAGTTGCTTTCCGACAATCGTGAATAACCCCCCTGCGGGTCTACCGGCTAAAAATAATGAAGTTAATGTTAACTGTAAGTATGTGATACATTGCTTCTTTTCTTTGGTAAGTTTTTATTTGTGCCAAAGAAAAGAAGCAATGTATCACATACTTACAGTTAACATTAACTTCATTATTTTTAGCCGGTAGACCCGCTGGTCGTTCGTTCGTAAATAGAACGTAACAAACTGTTTGTTTCAGGGGCTTTTCACTTAGTACTTGACTCACTACAAGGGAGCGCGGCCTAAGATTTTAGTTGCGGATTGATTTGATAGATGGCGCTCATTTTTCGTTTGTCAAACAGTCGAGAGATGTCGCTATCCCGTGCTGAATCGCGGTATCGTGTGTCTTTCACAGTTTTATATAGTCAAAGCTGATTAGCTATAAAGTAAATTATTTTAAATTTATTTCATGACATAGCGGTTACCTCCCAAAAAAATTACAAGTCAAGATTTATAGAAACCTACTAGTACCTATATTATAATATCGTACACTTTTTGTCACATTTCGTTAGATGGCGTTGATCATCAGGTCTGACTGATAACTCTATCTCTAGTATAATAGTATGTACTCTATGGTTTGTTTCGTTAATTCGTTCGTTCTCTCTGTTTTCTTTAAAATCTTTAGGCAAAACTCAAAAAACTAAACGTAGTGATTATCAAAATTAGTAATCTGTGGTGATTATATTATATTCACTTCTCTTTGAGCAAAACATAATAAAATTATAATTACGAATTGTGAAATCAATATTTATTTAGGTAGGTAAGTACCTATACAAACCTTTCAACAGGCACCTCGGCCTCAATTATTCTACATTTTACAAGTTACAATGGTGTACCTACACTTTCCATCCAATTTAACGGAAGAGGAATTAATGCTTCAAGCGAAATATCAGAAATTAAAGAAAAAGAAGAAAGCTCTCCAAGCTCTCAAGGCTCCTAAGCAAGAACCGGAAAAGCCTATACTTCCGAAGCGGCCAACTGAAGCACGCGATGCGCGTGAAATCGCTCGAAAGTTGATAAAAAGTGGAGCAATTCAAGCGATAAAGAGTCCTCCTCCACAGCCTCAAAATGCCACCTTCAAGCGACCACGAGCAGGTTTCACTTATTTATATTTATATCACTATTTTTTGGTAGTAAGAGTCTACTGTTAACAGGCCAATTTTAAGAATCTATCCTCAGTAAGAGATAGACTTACTAAAGATTTGTTGCCTAAATATTTCTGGTAAATGACGGGAAATTACAACAATTGCCTAGTAATAGTAACAGATCCAAAGTAGGCCTATCTCTTACTCAAGACAGATTATTGAAATCAGCCATAAAAGTGTACGATAGAAAAGCCTCCATCCTAGTATACTATAATGATATGGTTTACACCTTAGAATAATAACACCTAGAACGATAGTTCTTTACAAAGCGCACTGTCAAACAAAAGTGAACTAAAACGGCCAAAATGGCCCCATTTTCAGATTTTTGTTCTCCCTTATTACCTTATCATACTGAATAAGTACAAAACAGTTTTAATTTTCCTACATTTATTACATTAGTTACTATATTATTGGATTTTAGTTACAATTAGGTAATGTATGAAGGATATAAATCTGAAAACTAAGCCATTCTGGCTTACTATTAGTTGCCTCACTTTGCATATGAGGATACAGATTCTAGGTGTTATTATTCTAAGGTTTACACATTACTTATTTATTTTGGCAGTATTGAGTTTAATACTGCCATAGTCCACTTGAATAGAACACTCGAATATTCCGTTTCCATGGTATGAGTACCATCCAAGTGGCTTTCAGAGGCACTACATCTGAGTCAACTCTTATCGTCAAAACGCAGCTTGTCATTCATTTCATTACTGTTTCGAATTTTGTTATAATATCAAAAAAATACCTAACATATTCAATAATTTCAAGTTCTTTTCGTCTGCATGTTTCTAATAAACAGTCTCTTTTCAAAATAATTAATGTGTTTGTGTTGTATTCAACAACTGTTTTGTAACATTATATTGAATGATTCTAAAGGGAGGGAACGGAAGCTAAGTGGTTCTGCAGGAGCAGCAGGCGGTGTCGCTTCGTATCAGCCTTTCAGTGCGTCTCAGGAGCCTCCGCCGCCTGAGGAAAAACCAGCTCCTCGAGTCAAATATCTTTACGACTCATTTGTGACCGCTCGTGACAAGTATGTGAACTATTTTGTAAACCAAGATATTACTTGATATCCATTTGCATTCCAAAATTAACATATTATAATTTTTAGGGAAGAAAAAGGCGCTCGGAACAACAGTACTGGAGCGGATGCACCTAATGTACCTGTTGTTAAAAGTTGCACTCTACTAGTGGTGGGGACAAAAATAACAGAGGAAGTTATCAGACGTCGCTTAGCTTCATTTGAACCTTTCACATATGGTCAAGAGAATGACGAGGAAAAGTATGTTTACTAATTAATTCTAGTCTAGTCTAAGATGAGATTTTATTTATTTCATTCTTAATATTAATTTTACTTGGTTGACCTGTTTGTTTGGTGTTCACATTTATGATTTCATCATTTAGTTGGAAGAGTATGAACATTTTTAAAATATAACATTAAGGAGGGACGTGTTAGGGGCCCAAGTTACGTTGTTTGTACTACGATTCTGTATGTATAATAATTGCTTGTGTGTAGTGGTGCTTAAAGTTAAGGTCACCTTAAATTAAAAAAAGTTGACAGATTTGACAGAAATACTATGAAACTGACAGCTTCCTTATAGTTAAGGCTTAAGGAGACCTTAACTAATGATTTGGGCCTATTCTCGCAATCCCCCCCCCCCCCCCCCACTAGGGGATATCGGGTAAAAAAATCCATACATTTCTTCCCAGTAGAGGACAACGGGAATAGACCATCCATACTTTATTTCCCGATACGGAAATATGCCAATATTTTAACCCCTTAAATCTGAACCCCCATGTGATTTAGAGATTGAAGAATGTCCACCGTGTCGTGTCGTGTTGGACCCCAAATAAAATGCCATCTTCGCAGTAAACATCCCATAAAACCTCGATAACGACATCCATTTCCATCCATGTCAGAAGTACTTACCTACTTATACGAAGTTTCAAGTCGAAATGTCTATTTAATATTATGTTTCCATACAAAACATGAACCCCATTTCACCCCTTTAGGGGTTGAATCGTGGATCGTGGCCACTATGTTGGACTTCAAAATAAATGACGTTTTTGCAGTCAACAATCAACATCCCATAAAACCTCAATACTGACATCCATATTGATTTTAGTCTTTTTTCCCCCCTTAAGGGGTTAATTTTCAGAAATTCATGAAATACCTTGTTTTCTTATTTGTTTAAAGAAGTACTCCTACGAAGTTTCAAGTCGTAATGTCTATTTTATATTTTTTCCATACAAAGTTTGGTCTACTTTAAACCCCATTTTACCCCATTAGGGGTTGAATAATGTCTACCATGTTGGACTTAAAAATAAATGCTATTTTCGTAATCAACATCTCATAAAACCTCAATAACGACACCCATATCGACTTTTGCAGATTTATCCCCTAAGGGGTTGAGTTTCGAAAATCCATGTAACACGTGTTTGCTTATTATAAAAGTACTCCTACAAAGCTTTAATTCAAAATGTCAATTTTTTTTCATATAAACTTTGAACCCCTAATTCACCCCTTTAGGAAACCCCTTGTGGAATTTCCAAAATTCCTTTATTAGTAGGTTCTTACACTGTATGAAGTATCTAGGTAAAAAAAAATATGACTAGGTCCAGTGGTTTGGGCTGTGCGTTGATTTTTCATTCGATTTTGGACTTTTTTTTTGATTTTCGAAAAACCACGTAACACGTGTTTGCTTATTTCTTTTTAGAAGTACTCCTCCGAAGTTTCAAGTCGAAATGTCTATTTAATATTTTTTTCCATACAAACTTTGAGTTTGAATCCCCATTTTACCCCTTTAGAGGTGGTTTTTCCAAAAATCCCTTCTTAGTGGACGCTTACGCTATATAAAGTATCTGTACAAAATTTCAAGTCTCTAGGTTCAGTGGTTTGGGCTGGGCGTTAATATGTCAGTCACCCCTTCACTTTTATATAAGAGACTAGCTGATGCCCGCGACTTCGTCCGCGTGGATATTAGAAAAAATCCTTAGGGAACCTTCAACTAGGATCCGACCAGCCATTTTTACACCAAGCGCGCTGCTTGAGAAATTTGCCGCGTGTGGCGGACCTCGCACAAGGCTTCCCGTTCCCGTCCCTGTCCCTGTCCCCGTCCCCTGGATGTGCATGTCCAGGTCCAATCATGGCCACCGTGTTGGACTTCAAAATAAATGTCATTTTTGTAATCACCATCCCATGAAACCTCAAGAACGACATCCACATCGATTTTCATGTATACTTACCCCATTTACACCTTAAGGGGTGATTTTCAAAATCAAAAAATATGTGTTTGCCTATTTATTTTTAGACATGCTCCTACCAATTTTAAAGTTGTAATGTCTATTTTATATTATTTTTCCATACAAAATTTGAACCCCATTTTCACCCCTTTAGGGGTTAAATCATGTCCACCGTGTCGGACTTCAAAATAAATCTCATTTTCGCAATCACCATCCCAAAAACCTCAAGAACGACATCCATATCGATTTTTATGTTTACTCACCCCATTTTCACCCCTTTAGGGGTCAAATCATGTCCACCGTGTTGGACTTCAAAATAAATGTCATTTTTGCAATCGTCATCCCAGAAAACCCCAATAACGACATCCATATCTATTTTTGGGGTTTTTACCCCTTTTCACCCCCACTTCATCCCCATAGGGGTTTAAATACTAACAATAAAAATATACGTTGCGTTAGATTTCCATCCATAAGACTTAATTATAAATTTAGCGATTTCTACTTCGAAAATAAAGGATTTTCTTCAATACACAACTTCATCCCCCTTTTGACCCCTTCGGGGGTAGAATTTTGAAAAACGCTGAGACCCTTATTTATTAATTTTCAATGGTCAGCCTGAACACAAAATTTGAAGATCCTAGCTTCAAACCTGAGGGACATTCATACAAACTTTCATCCCTTATTTCATCCCCTTAGGGATGGAATTTTCAAAAATCCTTTCTTTTTGGATGCCTACACTGTAGAAGGTATCTGTGTGCAAAATTACAAGTTTCTAGGTACAGCGGTTTGGGCTGTGCGTTGATAGATCAGTCAGTCAGTCATTCAGTTTACGATTTTATATATTAAGATAATAGGCTAGTTGACAAAATTTCAATTACTGCTTAATATTTTAGCTTATTAGGCATTTTATCGAAAAAAAAGGTTTATTTATTTTTAATCGAGCGTTTACATTATAAAACAATTTTAACGCGTTTAAAAAAACAAATTTTAATTTGGTTCCAAAACGCACAAGACTGTCATGGCGTCTTGAATGACGTCACGCCGTGCGAAACAAACCAAAGAGCGATCGTGTCTTCGTACGTTATAGCTAGTTTTTATCGTTTAAAAATGAATTTCTCATATTATAAGTACTGTATAGTGCCCCAGTGTGATAGCACGACAAATAAATATAAAATAAAATATAATAAAAATAATAAAATAATAAAATAAAATAAATAAAATAAAAACGCCAAACTAGTTATTTATATATGTTCCAAACAATGGAGAAATACGGAAAAAGTGGCTAAAACTTGCGTTCGGTTGTGGTTAGGTTGCACTCGGAGTGTAGGTTTGGAACGCGCCTCCGGTAGTGATACTCGAAACGTCAAAGACTAGATTGGAGTTTCGCACGGCGTGATGTAACGCTTTCTGATTGGTGTTCACTGTCACGTGACTAAAGGTTTCATTTTACGAAATTTATTTTTTAAAAATATTATTAATCTTTAACGCTTTTAATAATTAAAATTGTTTGTTATTTTCTCCATAATATAATTAATCATTATAAACCCCTATCCATTATATTTATTCTTAATGGAAACAAGCCTATTATATATATATTAAGATAATAATGCTTAACATTTTAAAAGTGTGTTACATTATTTTTAAAGTGCATTTATATATTCCCCATAATGTATTCTATCTTTTCTCTTAAATTTCAGAGTTTACCTAACATTTGATACACCAGAAAGAGCTGTTCTCGCTCAAACCGCCCTTGACGGTAATGAGGAGGGTTGGAGGGCCACACCAGCTCGAAGACCACCTCCGACGGGAGCCTGGACCCCTGCCCCCTCGCCCCGCAACCCACCACCACCTAAAGACGCTAAACGCACCTTACTAACGTACGATGATATGTTTGATTAAATTATATTTTATTTAAAACCTAATATTTAATGCAGTTTCTCTGTTCCACTATCACCAAACTTATCAGAATTTTCAGCAGTTCATGCAGCGTATCAGACGAAACTTATGATGTCGGTTTATCTTTTTCTAACGACAGGGATTCCGTATGGTGGCGTTCGTTGTTGGCGCATAACGCATATAAACTTTGTTTTGATATATCGTTGGATTAAATCGTATTACCATAGCAACTTGGTACCAAATTAAATAATACGTATATTTATAACGCTGCTACTCAGCCGCTAGATGGCGCAAGCAAATTATAATAATGCGATTTACCACCTTATTTATTAAGTCATAAAGTACTTTAAGAAAATTAACGAGATAAGGGAGACCGGGTCGGTTGTCATTTTTCACTAAGCTTATCCTAAATAGTTTAAACTCTATTTTCATAACATAGAGTACATTATTATACTAGAGATAGAGTTATCAGTCAGACCTAATGATCAACGCCATCTAACGAAATGTGACAAAAAGTGTACGATATTATAATATAGGTACTAGTAGGTTTCTATAAATCTTGACTTGTAATTTTTTTGAGTGGTAACCGCTGTTATGAAATAAATCAAAAATAATTTACTTTATAGCTAATCAGCTTTGACTATATAAAACTGTGAAAGACACACGATACCGCGATTCAGCACGGGATAGCGACATCTCTCGACTGTTTGACAAACGAAAAATGAGCGCCATCTATCAAATCAATCTGCAACTAAAATCTTAGGCCGCGCTTCCTTGTAGTGAGTCAAGTACTAAGTGAAAAGCCCCTGTTTCATAATTCAGTGGAATCTCGACATTTCTTAGTGTTTTTGAAATTGAAAATTCAGAATTCCAAGTAAAATAAATGTATCGGATATTGATTAATATATTCAACAATGATAATTCGCATATTTATGAAAATTTATTAGTTGACATGCAGTTATTTTAATTTCGCATAGGTACTTATATTTAAATTACCTAGCTTCCCCGCCCCGGCTTCACACCACCCACACGGGTGGCGGACGCCGCGAATTACTTATCGGTTAGGTAAAGGTTTGAGAAAGCCTACGAGTTTGGAATTCTAAAATATTGCCGATCTCAACACTCAACTCAGTTATGTTTCGAATCAACAGGCTCGGCTTGCTATATTTCCTAATTATAACTTATTACAACTTGTTTGTGTGCGATATCAAACGGTATCAGGAAAAAAAATTGCAATAATTTGAGAGTAGAACGGTTATACGAGCGATAGTTTCGGAGACACAGCTTTTCAGTGGTGAGTGTATTAAATCAACTGTTATTTAGACGTTTATAAAGAACAATGGCGACCCGCCATAATGAATTTATTTGATTTAAAATTTTAGCGTTTAGAAATAAAAAACTGCCTAAACTATCGAGAATTAATTTTTAGGTACCTTAGCATCAAAATTCTTAGTAGGAAAAGTCTCCAAATAAAGATATTTCATTTTGTATTTATCAAGTTGGCGAATCTCGTAGCTACTTCTGCCTGCCTAGCATGACCGATTCATATCGCGTGATATAGCATTTTATCGACACTCAACTGTCAAACTTCTTTGTCTTTTTGACAGTTAAACGTGATAAAACGCTTTATCACGCGATATAAATCGGTCATGCTAGGCAGGCAGAGCTCGGATATAAAATAGACTCACACATAGCCTTCTCTATTTTACAAGCCGTGAACTTAAGTTTGGCAACGTCTGTTAGTGTCAGTTCGTGGTCATGGCGTCGGTTAGTCGCCATCTATAGGTACTAAATGTATGGGAATATTTCAATTTTAAAAAGTCGATATTTTCTTTCGTAGTAATCGTGCGGGGTTGAAAATAATAATATATTAAACAATAAGAAAAAAAACAATTTTAACCTGGCAAAGATGTCATCTTTTTTGTAGATTTTTTTCAGCAGGGCGTTGATTAACACGCTTTCTAGCTATAAATGATATATCATTAGAAAGGTCTTAAAAAGACAAATATTTGCTGTTAATATACTATATTATATCAATTGTTAATACTTTTGGCGTTAAAGGTTATTAGTATAAAACTTGTTTATTGTCTATGGGAGTTGATCTACCCCACCTCTAGCATTGAATGAGTTATCATTAGAAAGGATTTTATATGAAAAATATTTGCTGTTAACATACTTTTTATCAATAGTTAGTATTTTCGGAGTTTTAGGTCATTAATGTTATAAAATTTGGTTGATTTCAGAGCGATTTAACTCTCAGTACTAATAGTTGACGTTTGCTGTCATACAATGAAATGTTTCAAATTTAAATACCTTTCCAAAGATTCATTGCTAGAGAATGCCTAGATCAAAATGCTCATCGTACTAAAGGACCCCTAAAAAGGGCAAAGAATTTGACTCAACCCCTATATCCTATCAAATAAATAATAATAATAAATATAAAATCTTTATTGAAATAACCTTACATCACAATTTACAACTCGTTTAAACATAGATAATAAAGGAATAATAAATAATAATGATTATATTATTTTACTAGTGCTTGACCACATGAGATGTTGCCGTTCTGCTTACTTCATGGCTTGGAAAATATAGAAGGCTATGCACAAACCATGCGAGCCAGAGAAATAAATAAAAACAGACACTTTGACAGACATACAAAAGTACTCTGTGGCTACGGTCCGTATGGCGATGGTATGGCGGCGAAAAAAAACGATTTTAGCGCGAATCCGCCCAAATTAAGTAGCCTCAATATATTACACATATTAAGCCGCGATTACATACGCCGATTTAGCATACCAATTTCGGGTTGCCACTCGTACTTGACAATAAAATATCGTATAATAAGTTCGATTTTGAAAGTGAATTTACCCTATAACGGTAAGATAAACATTGTATAAGATTGGAGATGAGAATTGAAAATAAAAAAAACATTAACAGCGGCTTTAGGGTTTTTGTACCTACTGCATTTATTTAGATTCGCGATAATATCGATATTATCAGGTTTCTCTGTCTACGATATTATCGCTATGCGGACCATAGATATAGTATATTAAAATGCGGACCGCGCCGGTTGACATGACATGACAGTGACAGACGACTGTCTACGACAGATTATATTCTCTTTGGTCTACGACAGACGAACGACGACGTTCATTCATTCTTTCATTTCAATATTTAATTGTACGTTTGTCAATTTTTTGGGAAATCGCGACTCGCGAGTGAAAATTTAAAAAGTTTCAAAAAAATTGTAAAATGTTTCGTTTGACGAAGAAATTCATGCCTGCAATGGCTAAAACAATATTGAAATCAGTGCATTCAAATAGTAACATTTTAATAATTCTACAAACACAACGAATGTTTTCAGCAGCCGGTAAATATTTATTTTTTTACATTGTGCAATAGCATTCAAAGAATTCTTTGGCTTTAAATAGAGCATGGACTAAAATAAATGGGTTACTGTGTATCCTTCCTTGTCCTATTTGGTAAACAATCTTCACCCAACTCTTTATTGAAATATTCATTTATAAAATAAAATACAACAAATGGTTTTCCATCTTTCCACCTTTAAATTACAAATATGACAAGTAAGGATAAACCGAAATAGTTACCTCAATAGTATTATTGGATTTTAGTTACGATTAGGTAACATAATGACGGATATAAATCTGAAAAATAAGCCATTAAGGCTCAGTATCAGTTGCCTCACTTTGCATACGAGGACACAGCTTCTATATAGGTGTTATTATTCTAACTAAATCTTAAACAAAAAATAAAGAAACTGATCATATCATTAAATGTTTGTTATTGCAATTTACAATTAATTTCAGTGGCATGTTTTATTAAATACTAATAAAATTAATTCTAGGAGAAGAAAATTTTTCAATAAAAAATGAAGAATATGGAAGGCCCCTATACTTTGACGCACAAGCTACAACACCTGTGGTAAGTGTAAACATTGATTTTAATCATGAAGTTTTCTAATGATTTTGTCATTAATCACAGAAAAGACAATAGTACTAGCGTTCAGAAGTTGTACTCCACAAAATCATATAAATAAATAGCAACTTTTGCTCTGGCACAATAAAGTTTAATTCAGGTCGCACAGCGCCCTTCCATACATTATATTCACCTTGTAGTTGTCTCTCATCCTATCACATAGATCTCTTTTCTGACATACTGAGGACGCCGAGTACATCATTTTCACCTCACGCGCGGAGTGACAGAGCCCTGCATTAATCAACATTTCTATTCTTTCAGGATCCAAGGGTTCTTGATGCTATGCTACCATACTTTGTGAGTTATCATGGCAATCCACACTCAAGGACACATGCTTATGGTTGGGAAAGTGAAGCTGCAGTAGAGAAAGCAAGAGTTCAAGTTGCTGAACTAATTGGTGCTGATCCTAAAGAAATTATATTCACATCCGGAGCTACTGAGTCTAATAACATCTCTGTAAAAGGTGTTGCACGATTTTACGCTGCAAAAAAGAAGCATATTGTAACAACTCAAATTGTAAGGCACCTTACAAAAGAAAGCATTTTCTAATTAAATCCTATTCTAGATTCTTAAGTTTTTTATCTATTTTCAGGAGCATAAGTGCGTATTAGACTCATGCCGTGCTTTAGAAGGGGAAGGATTCAAAATTACTTACCTGCCTGTGGGCCCTAATGGAATAATCGATATGAAAGAACTAGAAAAAGCACTCACCCCTGAGACTAGTCTTGTTTCTATTATGATGGTGAACAATGAAATAGGCAAGTCTTATCCATATTTAAAGAAGACCTTTTGTAAATATGTATGCTATCACCATAATCGTGAAATTACTTATATGCTTTAATTCTTTCAGGTGTTAAACAGCCAGTAGCTGAAATTGGAGCATTATGTAAAAGCAAAAAAGTATATTTTCACACTGATGCAGCTCAAGCTATAGGAAAAGTCCCAATAGATGTTAACGAAATGAATATAGATTTGATGTCTATTTCTGGTCATAAAGTGTATGGCCCCAAAGGAGTTGGAGCTTTGTACATCAGGCGTAGGCCCAGGGTTCGGGTTGAACCCATTCAGAGTGGTGGAGGGCAGGAAAGGGGTATGAGGAGTGGAACAGTCCCTACTCCTCTAGTAGTAGGATTAGGTAAATCTAACAAATGTACAGTAGCTGAAAAGTAGGCGGCAAACATCTTGAAATCTGGTGGGGGTAGCAGCTAAGACGGGAAATCTAAAAAAAAATTAATATTACAACAATATTACTCACCTTACATGCTATTGTTATAAGAATGTCAGTATTTGTTTATTTTATACAGGAGCAGCATGCGAACTTGCTGGTCGTGAGATGGCGTATGATAATGCTTGGATGGACAAGTTGTCACAGAGGTTTTTGGATAAAATTTATTCCAAGCTGACACATGTCATAAGAAATGGAGATCCTCATCAAACTTATGTTGGATGCCTTAATTTATCCTTTGCTTATGTTGAAGGTTATTAGAAACAACTATTTAAATAATTCTACTTAAAGAGGCTGTATAATGTGTTGCCACTCTCTCGCTCGCACAATAATTCATGTTTTCTCAAGATTGCATAATTCAATGGAAAATAAGATGAGGTACTGACATTTTGAACTACGGATATTAAACTTATATCCCTACCTACCTATATAAGCCTAAGTTTCAGAAACGACAACTTTTTGAACATTACGAAATTAACATGTTATTTTGTGACGAATAAGTGGTTAACTTTTTGTAATTACGCACTCAAGACTTGAGAAATCTTGAAATGTGCGAGCAAAAGAGCAGCAAATATATACTGACTCTAAAATTATTAATTGGAAGTTATTCCAATTAGCAAACATTATGTTTTAATTTTTAACTAATTTGCAGGTGAATCATTATTGATGGCATTAAAAGATATAGCACTCTCAAGTGGTTCAGCTTGCACATCTGCATCATTGGAGCCATCTTATGTACTAAGAGCTATAGGAACAGATGAAGATTTGGCACACAGCTCTATCAGGTAAGATTTTTTGGAGTCAACTACTTACAAAAAATAAAAAAGAGGAAAGATAAGATAGAGGAGCTCGGTGGTGCAATGTAGAGCGCATGGCCCAGCGATTGCGGAGGTTACGCAACTTTCGCAAGGGTCGGTCATGGGATGGGTGACCAAAAATGTATTATCTGGAGCTCCTCCATGCTTCGGAAGGCACGTTAAGCTGTTGGCCCAACCACTTAAGGCGCTGTAGAAAGTGAAACTAGCGCCGCCACTATATTTATTTTTAATACTCGTAAACCAAGTCAACCCATTTTAGCTCAAAGTGGCTACTTTTGGCAATTATGGATTTTAAAACTTACAGAATGAATGATAACTGTTGAAGAGTTATTCAAAAACTATTAGAGACAATTTAAGAGATTATTACATGAGCTTTTTTAGGGTTCCGTAGCCAAAATGGCAAAAAATGAAACCCTTATAGATTCGTCATGTCTGTCTGTCCGTCCGTATGTCACAACCATTTAATCCGAAAGTATTAGGATTACACAGTTGAAACTTAGTAGGTAGATGTATTCTGTTAACCGCTTAACGATTTTAACACAAAAATAATAAAAAAATAAAGATTATGGGGGGCTCCCCATACATGGAACTGAAACTGAAATAAAAAAAATTCTTCATACCAATACGTGCGGGGTGTCTATAGATAGGTCTTCAAAAATGATATTGAAGTTCCTAAGACAGTTTTTTCTCAAAGTCGACCATTTGAAAGATAAACACTGCCAAAGTGGTAAAATGTGTGTCCCCCCCCCCTCTAACTTTTGAAATAGGTGAGTGAAAAATCTAAAAAAAATATATGCTGTAGATCTTAATAAAAACTTTCACTGAAAATTGGTTTGAACGAGATATAGTAATTAGTTTTCGAGCTATATCATATTTTCCAAAACCGCAAATATAACTTTGTCATTCATACCAACACTGTGAAAAACAAAAGTTATTTTTACAGACGAAAAATGATAGTGGTATTAAATATGGTATGGTATATAAGGTAACTACGGAACCCTACGGCGCGTGGCCCGACACGCACTTGGCCGGTTTTTTAAATATTGACTTGGTTTACGAGTAATAAAAATAAATGTAGTGGCGCCGCTAGTTTCACTACCACCGCGCCATAAGTGATTTCTATATCACGTTTAGATTTTAGATAGACGACTTGTTTGAATAAAACCAACCATGGGCGCCGGCAGCAGGCTGCACTTGCACCCCCCTCCCGTCAGGAAAATAATACATAGAAAAAACTTTTAATTTGAATAAAAACTGGAGGCGTTTAGGTTGCTGTCCAAATTTGTTCAAAATTCAGTATACTCTTCTATTAAGTAAGATAATAAATAATGTGTAGACGCAGATACGTGTCCTACATCTTGGCATGGACCACTTTGAAAACCGCAATTCTGACTACATGGAAAATTTCTCCCCAATTAGTCCCAACTAGTCCTACTTTTTCGGAATTAGTCCCAAAAAGGACTGAAAGATATAAGCGATTTAAATGGTCCATGCCAAAGCAAACCTTCATTTTGGCAGGGACAGGCTATATCTAGTGAACCTAAACACCTAGCCAGGATCTGATTATTCAAAAAAAATCTCCCTTTTTTATGGATCCCGCAATGCCTAGAATCAAAACGAAATGAAGCGCCGTTCAAAAAATATAAAGGAATGATTTGGTCCCTGCCAAAATCAACCTACATCTTGGCGAGGACTTTTGAACCAGGTCACCTAGAGAAAATCTGATTATTGGAAACGATTCGTGTAAATTAGTCCCAATTAGTCCTAAAGCCACAAAATTAGTCCCCCTTTAGTTTAGGAGATAATCGGAATTAAAGTTTGGTTTTTATAGTACAGGAGCCGACTTCCTATTTAGTGACGATGTTTGTAACTTGTTTTATTTTTGCGTGTTTGTGTTAAAAATAATGAAGTGTTATTAACGTATAATGTAAAACAAAAGTAAAACGTAAAGTAATACGTAACTTTTATGCATTTTCGAAACTCAAAACCTTAATTTTTAAGTCATAAAATAAAAATGATTTCTTAGAGGTATTTTGATCCCGGGCTCCTGGACTATATCAAAAACATGTACAGTCGCGTACAAAATAATTTCAAAAGAAGTATGAAATGGTCATGTATAAAATTGAATTTTAAAGTTATATTGCTTTTCTTTCGAAACTATTCATATTTGGAGTAGAGAGTGATTTTCTTCCTTCAATGGGTTCACTTGAAACTTTGTACCTATACAGGGTTATTTGTAATTAATTTAAAACCTCTCTTGGGGCTGATCACACCATCAAACTGTACAACTTTCATTATAGGACCAACCTTGAAATCGAAAAAAAAAATCAGCTGTTTCATACATTTCGATGGAGTACCTACCTACGCATTGTACTTATGTATGGAACAGGTGTTTTTTTTTCTAGTTTGACAAGAAAATAACAACTCAATGTTAAAAAAATAAAAAAATACAAGATGGCGGCCAACTTTTTTGCTTGTAGGCCGATTTCGATGAAACTCGGTTTTTGCTACTATTTTGACAAGAATACAGCAATGCAATGTTAAAAATATAAAAAATCCAAGATGGCGGCCAACTTTTTTGTTTGTAGGCCGATTTCGATGAAACTCGGTTTTTGCTACTATTTTGACAAGAATACAGCAATGCAATGTTAAAAATATAAAAAATCCAAGATGGCGGCCAACTTTTTTGTTTGTAGGCCGATTTCGATGAAACTCGGTTTTTGCTACTATTTTGACAAGAATACCGCAATGCAATGTTAAAAATATAAAAAATCCAAGATGGCGGCCAACTTTTTTGTTTGTAGGCCGATTTCGATGAAACTCGGTTTTTGCTACTATTTTGACAAGAATACAGCAATGCAATGTTAAAAATATAAAAAATCCAAGATGGCGGCCAACTTTTTTGTTTGTAGGCCGAATTCGATGAAACTCGGTTTTTGCTACTATTTTGACAAGAATACAGCAATGCAATTTTAAAAATATAAAAAATCCAAGATGGCGGCCAGCTTTTTTGTTTGTACCTACGAAAATATGTAATAGGATTTCATTTTTCACAATTTTGCTTAAAAACATTATAATATATTAGGTAAGTTATACTTTTTTAGCGACTAAATTACAAAAATATTAAAAAAAATCCGCTAATCCAGCTACTTTGTCGCTAGAACGGCAACACAGCATGTAATGTATGACAAAAACGAACTATTTTTTTGGGTGTGGTATGGCTTGGTTAAGAGCCATTTAGACAACATGTTTCGCAACATTTAGGTACCTGTCTCGTCCATTTTGCTTCAAATGGATGACACAGATAGATATTTCGGAAACATTGAATTGAAAACATGTTTTCCAACATGTTTTTGTGTCTATTTAATCGCGGCTTTAGCGCGTTTTTCCACGAACAACGACACGAAGTGAATCGTGATTCACAAGCTGCACGACAGTGTTGTCAGCACTATAGTGTACTTTTTGGTACGTTCTGGCAACACTGTTGACAATCGTGTCGTGTCATTGTTTGTTCGTAGGAAAACCCCCTTACAATCCCTCCCTCTTAGCCTAGCATGACCACCGAAACGTGATATGGTACCTAGTGATTTATCACGTTTAACTGGAGGGAGGAAGGGCTACCCCCCTAG
The DNA here is from genome assembly GCA_950108535.1 of Agriphila straminella. NCBI lineage: Eukaryota > Metazoa > Arthropoda > Insecta > Lepidoptera > Crambidae > Agriphila > Agriphila straminella. The sequence continues at coordinate 12,448,541 of OX467308.1, forward strand.
CATGACCGACAATACACGATATATATATCGTTTTGTCGACACTCGACTGTCAAATTCTATTGTTTTATGGCAGTTAAACGTGATAAAGCTCTATATCATATTATCGCGTTTCGATGGTCATGCTAGGGGGGCATGAGCATATTACACTATCATATATTATTTATCGGATGCTATCTCCGACGAAGATAGTAAACATATATCTCGGATGATATATACATGATAGTGTAATATGGGCCTAAAACTTTATTCCGTTCCGCAATGCGCAGTGTTCCGATTGTAAAACTTATGTTCACAGATACTGTTTGTGCATTCCTCAATCTACGAAAGTTCGTGCTTAATGTTTTACAATCGGAACACTGCGCATTACGGAACGGAATAGTTTTATGTAATTATTTTTTACTGTACGCTTTTGTACATGACTGTACTTATATAAAAAAACGGAATTTCTCCTAAACTAAAGGGGGACTAATTTTGTGGCTTTGGGACTAATTGGGACTAATTTACACGAATCGTTTCCAATAATCAGATTTTCTCTAGGTGACCTGGTTCAAAAGTCCTCGCCAAGATGTAGGTTGATTTTGGCAGGGACCAAATCATTCTTTTATATTTTTTGAACGGCGCTTCATTTCGATTTGATTCTTGGCATTGCGGGATCCATAAAAAAGGGAGATTTTTTTTGAATAATCAGATCCTGGCTAGGTGTTTAGGTTCACTAGATATAGCCTGTCCCTGCCAAAATGAAGGTTTGCTTTGGCATGGACCATTTAAATCGCTTATATCTTTCAGTCCTTTTTGGGACTAATTCCGAAAAAGTAGGACTAGTTGGGACTAATTGGGGAGAAATTTTCCATGTAGTCAGAATTGCGGTTTTCAAAGTGGTCCATGCCAAGATGTAGGACACCGCAGATACACCTCCTTGGAAAAGTTCCTGGCGGCGCCCATGAATAAAAACCACACCCTTAACGTATTGAAGAAAGACTTGCTGCTTGGCAGTGATGAACAAAAGCAACAAATCACCATCATTATTGTATTATCTCGGAAATGAAAATATTTATTTACAGATTTGGTCTGGGAAGATTTACTACTGTTGAAGAAATAGATTATACAGCTGAAAGAACTATCAAACATGTAGAACGATTGAGGGAAATGAGCCCTCTGTGGGAAATGGTGCAGGAAGGAGTCGATATAAAAACAATTCAGTGGTCACAGCACTAAGATGACGTAATATTTTATTCCAATTCTAATAAGGCATAAAGAAAAGTGTGATAGTTTTGGTAAAAATATTAGTCTTACATTATGTTGTTGCAGCACACGAAAAATTAAAAATATAAAAAATTTGAATATAATTTTAAATAAATTAGTATGATATCAATATTTTGTTTCTTAAAATGATGATCTGTATAGTGATGTTTAAATTTTCCTTAATTATTATAGGTGTTGTGATATTTTCTTTATTTATATTGTTCATATTATTGCTTGCTAATAATGGTTGCATAGCGATTGTTATTCTCTGTGTAGTTACGATTTTAAAGAAAGAGACAAATAGTAAGATGTAATAACTCTCTTTACAACAAAACAGATAATAGGTTAATATTATGTATGTATATAATAATATTTGTAAGAACCAATCAAATGTTATTTTTGTTGATTAAAAGGTACACATCTTGATAAGTTCATTTATTTTAATCAAAATCATAATAATTAAGCAGACACAAAACTAGCAAAACTACCACTTCTTATATCTAGACATGTTTGTATAATTTCAAAGATCAAAATAATAAATAAAATTAATGCCATATAGCACCATAAAATAAATATGAATGTTCTGTTGCAATTATTAGTGTAGACATCTTAAAAATTTAGCATAAAAGATATTCGCCAATCAAGCTCATGTTTCTTATTGAATGGGGTTGGTAAGGTAAACGTTTTCGAAGATAATTGTTTTATATTTTTTTTGATAGCACAAGTTTGAAGAATAAAGAAAATAATATAATGATTTTTTTATTTTACCTTGTTAACTAAATATATTTTTTTATATTATTATCGCGATAAAATACCAAACATACGGCTGAACACGAAGTTCCTATGCATTTACTGATTTAAAAAACTGATTGACAGATTTGACAGACAGTGACAAAGAGAGTTTTGAGCAACAACATAGAAAGTCTTTGGAGCAAAGGCATAACCTACGCATACAGCCGTAATAGTGATTTATTGTACTATGCTGTAAATTATATATTTTTTTTTTTATTAAAATGAAGCATTATATAATTCCGCAATTTGTTATTCCTGACTCCAAGGCCAAAAGCTACCAGAAAATATATAATTCACAAAAGTTTTGGAAAAGTTTACCAACCCCTGATGACTTTTTTTATTTTATGTTACATAAATTACCTCTCAAAAAAAGAAACAATGGTAAAATAATTATTTCGCTAGCTCGAAAACTGTGCCCGCGAGATATCAGTGTGAAATGGACTCGCCCAAAAACACTCCATACTAACGGCTACTCAATTATGACGTCACGCCTGAGTAGTTTGTATGCAACGCGTAGGAAATTTGTTCGGCAGCTACTTATATTAAATATTGTGTTTATCAAAATGGTTTCTTAGACAAATTTGCTATACATTTTACGGACTAATTAAAGGTATCATTTATTTTAATAAATTTTATAGGTAGGTACCTACTTTTTAAATGGACTTGTCCACCCAACTTTGAAAGGTCATAAAACAAATAATATGCAATATATAAAACCAAGAGGTATACAAGCTTAATATGTTAATATGTTTACGAAAGTTTAATATGTTTACGATTTTTATTAGTATTTTGTTATTTTATTCATTAGTCATCATCCTAATGTGCTTGTTTGATAAAAAAGTGATGTCACATACTGTTTTTAAAATATATTTGTTGTTGATTATTTCAACAAGAAATTTAGTAGGTAAATGTTTTGATTAATAGTTCAACAGAACAGCAGAGTATTAATAAAAATGAAATTAGTAACAATAGTATATAAAGTATAGCAATTCGAAAATCTGGCCATAATTAAAGCTATTTGAATACATCTAACTAAAGTCATTCTCAAAAGAATTGTTAACAAAAATCTGTTCTTTCATGTTGTTTGAAATCTGTTTAATGTTAAGGTTAAAGCCCGATTCACGCATATCAGTGAAGACACAATTCGGGCACAGTACCGCCACTGTGATTATTATTATTTCATACATTCTCTATGAATGTGTCAACACCTATCAGTGTCAGTAACGAGACAGTGCTCTCAGTGTCAGTGAACATGTCATTGTGTTCATAGAGAATGTATGAAAGAATAATTATTATCACAGTGGTGATACTGTGACCAAATAGAATATTAATATAAGACTCTTGACTGTGTGAATCGGGCTCAAGAGATTCAGAATCAAGGTTTTACAAAAAAGATTCCAGAAGGTGCTCATGAATCAGCAGCTGCATGGTGGTTCTTCTTGAGGTTCAGGTTGTGATATCTTAAAGCTGTTGTGGTCCAAGGTTTGCAATTCGAGCCTTGAACGGTTGGACTCGACAAGTTGCAATGCAATATCTGAAAACATCTCCTCTAAACCTTTACCCGTCTTGCAGGATGTTTTGTATGTAGTATTAATAAGATTGTGGCATTGCTCACTGTAATAAAAAAAAAACAAGTTAGATCTTTCTCAGGATTTTATAATATACAACCCGGACAAGTTAACTCGGCACCTGAAGCCTTTCTCCTTGTCTCACGCCACCTTTGTCACTTTTTTTCAATAGATTATCGATAAAATTATCGCTATAAAGTTAATGAGTTAACTTGACCGCGTTGTAATTAGTAAATACACTGTTTTTGACTTGCATTATTTCTCACCAAAATATTTCAATATCAGCATCAGTCACTTGTGGTGAGGATCCTTCTAAATCAGATTTATTTCCACATAAAAATATTTTGGCATTCTCTGCGTATGTAACAATATCAAGCAGGTGTTGACTCAGAACATGAAATGATGAAGAATTGTCTAATGAAAACACTAGAATAGCTGCTTCAGCGAACTTGTAGTAATTGGATGTTACAGAAGCAATTCTTTCCATTCCTCCAGTATCCCACAACTGCAACTAAAGAATATAAATTTTAGCAAATGTCTAATGACTAGTATTGCAATGTGTACTTTAGTGAGTCAGTTAAAATTTATGAAGTGGTATTTGTCAGACCTTCACGTCCTTGTCCCCAATTTTATACAACTTTTCGAAGTGGTCTAGGCCCAACGTAGATCTCCTATCTGAATTAGGAACAAAGGTATTGTTGATAAAACGACGAAATATGGAACTTTTTCCGACACCATATTCACCACACAGAATTACTTTGAGCACTGGGGCTTTTACTACGGCCATTATTGTAAAGTTTTAATGTAAGATGATGTTACGTATACATCTGTGATGGATGATTAAAAAATTATAACACTGTCAGAATCGGTCAGATAAGATAATAATAAATTAAGATCATCAACTCTTGCTAATGTAAGAAGAGACGGGACTTCCTTCATAGACCAAAAAAATCTACGAAATGTCAAATCAAACATACCTCGACGTAGCCAACATAACGAATGTAAAACAATGTTTTGCCAACCTACAGGAAAGAAATAGAGATGGGCGCCCTTATAGTATTAATTTTTTTTATCGATATCGATAAATGCACTGAACTGCGCTTTACTTAAGGAATAATTTTAAAATTTCTAATAACATGACACAATACTCTGTTTTTTAACCAGTACTGAGTCAAACAAGTATGTTAGAATTAATTATCAAGCATTTAACCTATGGGCAGTACTTTTAATTAAAAAACGGAGCATGGGCTCAGTTTAATATTAGAAAAAATAACTAAAAAATTAAAAAAAATATGTATTTCCCAATAAAATCCTCACTGTCGCATTTTCACCGCACATTTCATTAATAATACATACATAATAATACAACATTGCCATTATAATAAAAAAATCAAAATTAATCCTCATCGTCGCATTTTCGCCGATCAATTCATTTGCTCATAGACCATAATAGTGACCTGAAATAAGAGTTACATTAAAATGGATATAAAATTACAATTATAGTAAAAAAAAATAAATTAAAAGTATTAATTATTACCAAAAAAAAGTCATTGTCGCATTTTTGCTGAACATTTTATTAGCTCTTAGTTGTGACCTGGGGCCTTACTATGAGCTCTTATAGCAGGACTTATATTGAACGGCCTTACTTTTTCGTACCATGACCTCGATTTAGCAGGCCTGCGGAGGGCCTGCTTTAATACACGCTCTTAAACCGTTCACCATTTTTTTATGTATGGACGAAGCGTACCATGACGCACGGTTTGACAGTTTGGGAGCTGTTTTATAGCGTCTGTAATGTCAAATAAAGCAATTCATAAAAAGTTCCTACGTGATCAACTTTTTCAAAATTGTTTAGTGTATTTAGTTAATTGAGTTTGGTGTGAGAATTTTAAAATTTGTGAATTTCTTTTAATGTTTATTATTTAACAGTTGGATAAAGGCAACGCGACGTCTTCCTTGTTGTTGATTATCACTAAAATAAAAAGAAACGATGAGATGAGTGAGACCCCATAAATAAGTACCTAATTTGCATCACATTTTATGTTATTATGAATAATTTAATAATCAAATAAAGAAGAAAATGATTATTGCTCGCTTCAACAAAGTGCTCCAAATTTGAATGATTTAGACAATGCAAAAACGAACTTTTTGAACTTTGGCTGAACGGTGGACCAGTGGCATGGAGCTCAAGAAAGCAGCCGATCGTAGCGCTGTCAGACAGACAACTCACAAAATGTTTGTCGCCAGTGAAGTTTGAAAGGTGTCAAAGAAAACTTGTATCAGAGTGAGTGTTAGGTAGTGATAAGTGCGAGAAAAAGTGAAATAAGTGCGTTTTCGGTCAATATGTGGGGAATGAGTATGTAAGTTGTATAGGGGTGGGTAAGATTTGTATAAGAAAGGTGTAAAGGAGTGATGTAAACTTAAGAAGCCCAGTCAATTCACATTATCAGTTAAAGAGTTAAGGGGGTGCATATACTTATTAAGGGGGTGTATCTTGGCATATGTAATGATTCATTTAAGGGGGTGTGGAAATATAAAAGTAAGTGAATCATTGACTTCAGAATTTTAAATAAACAACGGCAACATAAAACGGTGAATAACTTAAACTTTGGGAAGTTACTGTACAAAACTATTTTGTTAGATTGGCCTTAAGTTTCTATCACATTTACTTTTTATAATTGAAGATTTGTATTTGGTTGTTTGTATTTGTGTTTGTTTGTATTTTGTATGTCAGTTAGATTAGTTAGATATTCGAGTGAGGAAGTAACTTAACAGTGTGAGATGACTAAGTTATTTATGATGTGTAATAAGATAGGTCGAGTAGGAGTTAAAGTTAATTGAAAGGTTTGGTTTTTGAAATGTAGTAAGTAGCTCAAGAAGTGTTGTAACGGGTTATAGGAATGGAGAGGCAGGTAGAAAGTTTTGGAATGTTTGCAATGTTTCAATGTTTGGGATACATTAGGTCAAATGTTATGTTAAGGGGTAGACAGGGGTAATAAGAGTTTGTAACTGTTGGTAGGAAGCTTTTAAGAAGTGTTTAAGTCTGATTAGACAGATATTATAATTTGAAACTTAGTAGTGCTGTACAGGTAGTTACAAAACTGTTTTAATAAGTATGGTCAGCATATGCAGCAGATTGAGGGGGTGTATTGAGGGAGGCTTTCGACCTCCATGCTTTGCTCTATGGTACATTCGAAGTTTAAGCTAGACAATCTGCTTTACATGCGACAGGAATGCCATTGCTTTGACACACTTCTTGTGAAACCGTTGTATTGTTTGGTTGGTGACATAAGCTTGTAGAGTTTATTCACTTCTCAAGCTTACGCGCTCACTAGACATGAAATAAAACACTTTTAACGGATACTAGCCCCCAGTGACCAGGCAGCTGCAAAGGTGCCGAAACGTCGGCAAAATCAAAAATCAAACCAAATACCTACTAATAACCAAAAAACATTTAATAAAACCGCGCTAGTATCCGTAAAAAGTGTTTTATTTCTTGTAGAGCTTAGTAAAGCTATGTGTTTAAAATGTTTGTAAAGTAAGATAAAATAGAGTCAGTGTCAATAAATGTGTGAACAAAAGTCTCCTGGGGGCTTACCATCAGCAAATAAGAAACCATTCAGTTCAAAAGCAGGCCGTAAAAAAGACTGCTTAAGGCCTGTTTTCATACTAACCGTTGAGATCATGGTACGAAAAAGTAAGGCCGTTCAATATAAGTCCTGCTATAAGAGCTCATAGTAAGGCCCCTGGTCTCATTTATGTACATTTAAACAGATGTAATTATCAAATTAATGGTGTGCAATGATATTGAAAATAAAAAACTGAAATAATATAGGTAAGTTTAATTTGTTTTATGGACTTGCGACATTTTATTAGAGCACGCACCTAGTAAATCGCACTTAAAAATAAATATGAAGTTGTAATACTTTATTTGCAATGTTCTCAATAAAAAAACTAGTAGGTAAGTAGGTATCCGTTATTTTATTTTTCATCAATTTAGAACGTCGTCGCGTAGCAGACAGAGATATACTATCCCCGCCAATTGGTAATGCGCAGGAACCTTGTCACATTAACATCCACATCGACGTGATCCGCAACTAAAAATGCCATGAAACAAGAAAATTCTTAATAGGTAATCTAATATAATTATTATTTTCAGTAAGATTTACATTACAAGAGTTTTTGAGGTTACATTCTGCCAGACAAATCTCAGAGTCATCGATCGAGATTGAGTACACACATTTTTTAACCATGAAAAGTAAAATATGGCGATCGATGACTCAGAGATTTGTCTGGCAGAATGGACCCACAGACTAATAAGAGATACTACGTCGGCGCTATCTCGTATTCGCATTACGTCTACAAAGCATTAGTGATCTGTGACAAACCATGCCAGAGACAAACTAACCGTTCACCTCGAGTCAAAACAATCTTTAAGCCGTTCACCTAAAAGACGGTCATGGTACCGATTTAAGCAATTTTGTTTAAGGCCTGCTTTTGAACTGAACGTATTAAGGATGGTTTCTTATTTGCTGATGGTAAGCCTCCTGGAATAAGACAGATAATTATAGAAATGCTAATATAATAAAATTCCCAAAAAAATTCGCATTTTCGCCAATTAATTCGTTAGCTCATAGTAGTGACCTGAAGTAAGAGTTAAATCAAAACAGATATAAAATTGCAATTATAATAAAATATTAAACTAGTTTATAATATTCAGAATTGGGCCAAGCCCATTTCTTACACCTAAAATTAAAAGCATCGATATCGATATTTATATATGATGTAGCACCACTCTTTTTTCCTGCAGATCATTTTTCTGACTGAAATTTTATTATTTCATTCAAATAGGTACCTACCAAAAATTGTGAACGAATGTTATATTGGTTAATGTATTACTCACCGAAGCTTATCTGAAGGAAATTTGGGCATAAAAAACCGTTTTGTATCGTCTTTTCACGCCGATTTTAAACCACAAATTTCACATTTTACATGCTTCATTGTGATTTACATGTACTGGGGGCTTACCATCAGCAAATAAGAAACCATTCAGTTCAAAAGCAGGCCGTAAAAAAGACTGCTTAAGGCCTGCTTTCATACTAACCGTTGAGATCATGGTACGAAAAAGTAAGGCCGTTCAATATAAGTCCTGCTATAAGAGCTCATAGTAAGGCCCCTGCACCTTAACTTGAACTATTAACAAATTAAAACATTAAAACAAACTTTTAAATATCACAAAACTATATAAAACAAACTTTTAACTACCTACACAAATTAATTGTATTTGTTACAATACTTTAAATGTTGCCGCCATGTTTCTCTGACAGATGACCTATCATCATCAAAGAACGAGAAAGAATGAGGAAGAGTGAGACAAATATAGTCGCCATCAAAATTCGTGTCCGTTTCATAGAATCTTTTTTTGTATGGAAGTTGCGACAGACTGCTTGTAGGAAACACTGAGCAAGTAATCCACAGATTACTAATTTGTATGAAGTAATCACTTATCACAGGGTTGCGTTCCAAACCTACGCTCCGAGTGCAACCTCACCACAGATCACTAATTATATGTAGCAGGCTACAGATAGGACACGCGTAAAACTGGTTTCCCTTTCTTACCGCAAAGCGCTAGTATCGACTGTTAATCTGTGGCTACGTGAGTAGCAACTAGTGATGGGAAACATCTCTCAGCAGCGTTATGTCGATATCGACACTAGTGACTGTCTTAATATCAGTAAAAAGCACTTTGCTTTCCTATCAATTTTATTTGAATTGGTCGAACCATGACTTGATATTAGTTTGTGTGTGAAATAAATGCCATTTATACTATTTTTATTATTATTATTAAACAGCCGAGCAGTTGTTGCAACTGATAGTGCCTGTATCCTGCGATCTTTGCTCTATTCTACTTTATTTAAATTGGTGTTTGTCCAATCTATTCTTAAATTGGTTCAAGTTGTTGGCTGAGACTAATTGTTCTGGCAAATTGTTCCACGCTTGGACCACTCTGTTGCTCAAAAAGTGCCTGTGAGGGTTGTTGTTGGATATTGTTTTCACAAGTTTGAAGCTGGGTCCCCTTAAGTAGGCGTTACTTTTCTGTGTCAGCATCTTGTCAAAGAGACAATTTTTGGCCGAGACCGAGACCGAGATCTCGGTCGGAGCTTACTTGTCTGCCAGAATGCACCGATCTATATATTATTTTACTCTTTGTTTTGTCTCTGTCAATTGTCAATTCTGTCCTGTCAGTCAAGTCGATTCACAACAAAAAAGTTTTGTTGTTTTATTTTAATATTATCGGATTGAGACTGATATAATTCGTTTTTACCTTACCGACGACACGACGACCGCATATTTCTGTAGTTTGTAGGAGACATTATTCGTAAATTATGGATTTACAAACTTCTCACTTGGCTGCCGCTTTGTTGTCTGGAACTAATAGTAATTCGTCTCCTGATGCCAAAGCTACACCTACAAAGACGATCAATGAAGAAGTTAAAAATGATAAATCTAGTGAGTCTCAAAAAGAACCGACTGAAGAATATAAAGAAGATGTCAGTGGCAATGAAGAATTTTCGGATGAAGTAAGTTTATTTCCCTAACTAAGTAGTGGCCGCAGGCCGCGACCTCGTCTGCGTGGACAATTTTCTTTCTATACCCCGGTAACAGTAAATTGTTTCATAAACCGATTTTGATATATCAACAACACAAATCTATGACTGTCGGACAATCTTTAAAGTACCTACTTACCTCCTTTCTAACAAAAAAAGGATGAATGAAATTGGACTACACGTTAATGAATTACATTCATCCCATTTCCCAAGAGTATCATGCTGAATTCCGGGATAAAAAGTATCCAGTTTCCCTGCCTTGTGCGAACTCAAATCTTGCCAAGTTTCATTTGAATTTATTTAAAAAAAATCAGTTTTGGCTTCACTATTAATTCAATAGAAAAATGACAAAATATCTTCAATGTACCTACAGTTTTATTATAAGTACTAGCTGACCCGACAGACGTTGTCCAGTCTTAGTTATGATTTATGAACATTGAATTCGAATTTTAAACGACATTGTTTTTTTTCTCAAACATGGAAATTCGAACATTATTTTGACAACCTTCTTCGGGCTAAATCGGAGTTTCCGGACAGACCTAAACCGCGCCGGCAATTTTTGTATGAGAATCCATTACTAACGTGTAATAATGGATTTTCATAGAAACTTTGCCTGCGTCTGACCGTAAATGTTAGTATTATACATGTGTAATTCAGAAATGGAACCAAATTTTCAATGAAACACGACAGCCAATGAGGGTCTGTGATCATCATCAATATTTAAAATTAGAACTGGCTTTGCAAATGGAAAGTTCCGAATCACGGTAACAGTGAGATGATCGCACTAACGCCTGCCTATTAATTCCGTATTCCTGGTTACAAAACTTAAACGATTCGGACAGGTGGCATAAAATATCATTGTATTGTCTATGGATCTTGGCGCGGGGGAAGTTATTATTGTTAAAATTGTTTGTTGTTTTGTCAAATATTTTATCTTCGATTTAAAATAAGTAATTAATTTAATACAAAAATGAGTTTAAGCGACGAAAGTGATATTTTGACGCCACCTGAAATTCAAGAAGCGGCAAGAACTGTAATAGAATACAATCATGTTGTCTCCAAAATCAAAAAACATTAAGTAAACCAGATGTAAACCTAATTGCAATGCCCAAAAGACATTCACAAGGGTATAAATGTAGGAAGTCTGCAACTCTGCATCAAACGTGCAAATTTTCTTGTCAGAAGCATCAGAAAGTGTGTATTTGGATCCTAAAAAGTAAGTTTTCGTACTTATTGATAACTACCTACCTATATAGGTACTAATTTACCACATCACAACTTTACACGTTCTTTATTTTTGTTTCAGGTTGGATTTTTGCCATTTTCGGTGCATGAAGATGCAACGACATATTCAGTATTTATGTAAAAGACGTAGAAACTCAAGACCGTGCGATTTGTTACTTTCAATTACTGTAATTTTAAATAAAAATAAAATGTTAGAAAAGTGGTTTGAATTTCCGCGCATTATTTGAGAAAAGTACTATACAAGCCTTGGCCGCAACTGGGCATTGATGCCTCTGCTTCGCCTCGGCCCACATTTTCACGTCCGTCCTTCAATGCCTGTGTTGCGTGCCGCTGCAGTAATGTACTATTACATCCTCTTTGATGATATTTGCAGCCTGTATTCTGTAATTCTATGTCAAACGTCATAAAGTTACATTGAAAAAGTTTATATTGTCCAAATTAAATTTTATATCAAATTTTCTATGTTTCCACGCAATTATCTTTTTTTTTCTTTCATAAGAACCTTCTCCTGATAATAACAAACACAACAAGAAAGAATTAGTGAAATCGGTTCAGCTGCTCTCGAGATTTGCTCTTGGCAACACATTCAGCAATTCATTTTCATATTATAGATTAGGGATGTAAATATCGAAAGCAAGAACATCAATGTACAAAAAACATTGCCCTAAACATTGATGTATTGAAACATCAATGTTTTTTTACATTTTTCATATATAATATTTTTTGCTCTGATTAAGTTGGCCCCATCGGAGAGGTCAAATTGAACAACTTTGTCTATGGGGCCAACTTAATCAGAGCAAAAAAATAATCAGCTGTTCCATACATATTGGTCGAGTAGATCACTCGATATAAATTTCAGACGTTTTACTAGTAGGTTGTTTTACTTTAACGTCATTTATACTACAAGGGTGTTTTACTAGATTGTCGGTTGTCCTGATATGGAGGGTTTTAAGTCTAACTATTTAAGTATTTTTTATTTTATTTTACTCATAATACACGCCAACAGAGTACACATAAAACATTACAGGCAAAGCTATAACAGGCATGGACAGTATGCAGAATTACAAAAATACAGTCAACAAATAGTTAACACCATTAAAAAAAATATTATTATTATTAAATTAAATTATTATATAATTATTTATATATTTTCTTTCTTTCTGTATTGTCAGTTCTGGTTGGCTGGGACATTGTTATTGTATTTGATTATATTTTATTTATTTTCTAAACCTCTTTGATTTCAGGAGTCGGAGACTCAGGCTGGTAGTAAATCTATGCCAGGCAGAGGAGTCACTCTGCAAATGTTGTTGGAAGAAAAGATGCTGGAGCCAGGAATTGGGGCAATGACTATTGAATATTTGGTAAACAATTAAATATTGATTTAAAATCATATTCTTACTTAAGGCGCGGTGGTAGTGAAACTAGCGACGCCACTACATTTATATTTATTACTCGTAAACCAAGTCAATATTTAAAAAAAGCTCATGTAATAATTTCTTAAATTGTCTCTAATATTTTTTGAATAACTCTTCAACAGTTTTCATTTTTTCTGTAAGTTTTAAAATCTATTTTAGCTCAAAGTGGCCACTTTTGGCAATTATGGATTTTAAAACTTACAGAATGAATGATAACTGTTGAAGAGTTATTCAAAAAATATTAGAGACAATTTAAGAAATTATTACATGAGCTTTTTTTAAATATTGACTTGGTTTACGAGTAATAAATATAAATGTAGTGGCGGCGCTAGTTTCACTACCTACAGCGCCTTAAGTTTATTTTTTATGTACTAATAAGATTTATGTTGTGTATTTATGTATATTACAGCTTCATCAAAGTCGGTATTAAACTGACTAATTCAACTAATAAGAATGTTGCCGAGCCGGCCTCATTTTGATATAAACTTTATGGTTTTTTACTTATTTCTTTATATTTTTGAATTCTGTTACTTTTTTATACTGTGACGTATTACCATTGTTTTTGCTACACTGTGGCATGTGCTTTGCTATTGTGTCAGTGCTGTTTGTAATATAAATACATTATTTTAAACGTTAACAAAGCTTCGTTTACTCATTTCCATCAGCCCATTAGCTTGCTCCGTAAGAAACTCTTCTTAGGCAATGTTTTAATTTTAGGGCCAAAAATTTGTAGGAGACTTACAATCAGATGGTAAAATCAAATCACATGAGACAGAAACGATATTTTGTTCACCATCAGCTTGGGCCATACATTGCAAAAGAATAATTAATCCTGACAAGAGATCTGGATGTGGCTGGGCTTCAGTCAAATATCGTGGGAAGAAGTTAGACACGATCAAAGCAACATATCTGAGAAAGAAACAAATACAGAGAGAGAATATGCACACAGATGGTAAGGTATAACTAAAATATTCAAATAGATGACTCTTATCACAGAAAAAAGACAGCTACTACATTTTTTATAATAATAAACCAACCCCCTACTTGACGGGGAAATGACAGAATTGTGTTCACATCAGGATCGAATAAACGACAAAAAACTGTTATTTTGGTGCACTGAAAACGGTGCACATGGTTTCCATAATACCATATTGACATAAATTTACTCGATTCGAACTACTCGACCGCGTCGGAAGTAACCCCCCTGATATTAAAATTAATTATAATAATGGAGAAGTTTCATCATGTTAAAAAAAAACTTTATTTAACTTCATAAAATTAAAATATAGCCTAAAATTAATATATCAGTGAAAAAAAAAGAAATCCAGCAATAAATGGCAGAGCAATAAATAATTTAAGTGGACGATTTTTTGCGCGACCCCACTGACCCGATTGTAAGGGCGTGATGTCACCCCACCTATCACTTGTATGGCGGTGGTGCGGCGGCCGCTCGAGATGTTCCGCAGATGACGTCACGCCACTTGGCGCCCGTACATACCACACCGCTCGAAAGTATTGCACGCCCGATGAGCGAAATTATCTTAAAATTGTAACTTTCACATCCTGTAACTTTTTCAATTTTAGAGATTATTTGATGATTTTTTTCACAGTTATGTATAAGTTGGCCTTAATTTAAAAAAAATAGGAAACTTCTCCATTATAATCTACTTAAATAAATTTTCAGAGGAGACAGAAATGGAAGTAGAGAGTCCCCCTGAACCTCCTCCACAGAGAGTGGTTATGAAACATAACACGGTTCCCAACAGAATGATGCAACAGTAAGTATTGTTAGAAAATAAAATGCTTTATTACTTTACTTCTAGAGTTTTCTCTATACTAACAATAGGGAACATGCATAAGTCACTGATTTTGATAAATTTCAGCTGGATCGCTGCGGACACGTATAAAAACATGATGGAACAGAAAAATAAAATGTATTATTTAGTTTTATTACACAGCGCACAGGGGAAAATAATGATATTTTTTTTTTAATTTTCGGATATAACGCACTTAACAGTCGGATCGAATATCGAAAAAGAAATAATATTTTGTATGACACATATGTACTTAAACGCAATATTTAGGGAGATATTTGAAAATTCTTGGCTAACTTCATAATATGCGCCTGAAACGTCGCATAATTGACGTCACAAATGTTGACCGTTTTGTATAGAGCGTTTTCGGCGGGTGCTGCTGCGCGCTAACTTCAAGTAACTATATCACGAGAAAAAAACGCAAGAGAAAAGTTTTAATATTACAGTTGATTTTCTCACGCATTATACTTTTGATTTTAATACAAAAAAAATTGATGCATGTTCCCTATTAATAAAATGCATACACAGTAATAAAATGCAACACATTCAGCATACATATCAAAACAATTTATAATTTCAGTGATGCCAACATGCTTATAGAAGCTGTCTCATTTTCTTCTGTTGGAAAAGTGCAACCATTTTTAGTGTCTGCGACGTCAAATGCTTGCCTGGTGCTTGATATTCATTGTCACTTGAAGAAAGAAGAGGTTTATGGATATTTAGCTGGAACTTGGGATCTAAACAGTCATAGTAAGTTTTTGGTATTCGCAATAAAATCTTAAAATTTTTTTTGGTAATGATTTGTTTATAAATTTATTAAAAAGGCACACTAAAAACGTTGTGAAATAGGCAGAGTAATGTAAACTATTTCTATATTGTTTTCAGATCTCCTCATAACTCATGCTTTCCCATGCCTCGTGAGCAAGAGTGATACAAGACCAAGAGTATTAGTGGAACTTGAGATACAAATGGAAATAGAAAAACTAGGTCTCACCCTTCTAGGGTGGTACCATTCACACCCCACTAATCCTGCTATGCCTAGTCTCAGAGATTGTGATAATCAATTGGAATATCAAATAAAATTGAGAGGTCCTTCAGAAATCTCTTATATTCCATGTATTGGTGTTATTTGCTGTAAGTATCAATACGTAACACACACATGCAGGAGCTTGAAGGTGCAGTGGCTCAGCTAATACGGAGCGTTAAGCTTGATCATCAGATGGTTGACCAAAAATGTATCATCTCAAGCTCCTAAAGTATTTAAAATAGATTACACTTAAACACACCAACTCCAGTTTCAAAGTTAAATATAATTGTTTTCAGCTCCATATAATCCTGAAAGTCCAGTGTTGGAGTCATCTCTTACATTCTTCTGGGTGACGCCTCCTCCAGAACAAAGGCCTACTGAATATCCTCGACCTTTATTATTGCAGTACAATATGATAAACGATAGCCATTTATCTACTCATGCGATGGAACAGATAAAAAGAAGCATTAAGTACTATTTCAATTTCTCTGATGATACATTTGTTAATTTTAAAGATAGCTTTAAACCAGATATTACTTATTTGGATAAATTAAAGTGTACCCTGAGTTCCAAGTTTCCGAGAGAACAAAGTGATGGTCTGCTGTGGCATTTTATTCGTGAGGAGCTAGGTTGTTCATCTGAGCACGATGATAAAATGGATCTGGACGCACTTTTAGCTGTTCCACAGCCTATACCAGTATCCAAGCCGAGCCAGACGACATCGATACCCAATTTCCCATCTGTAAGCACCCTGCAGCAAATGGTTAGCCGACCCGCGGGCGTACCCCCAATCAACGTCTCCTCTGGTATCGGATCTAGCTCACCGCATAAATTTGAGACCCCTCCTTTAAACATACCCGTTTTGCCACCTTCGACAAAGTCCTCGAAGTCGTCAACATCTTCCCTATCTTCTTCCTATCCGACAGGTTTGGATATGTTGACAAGCATGGCTTTAGGGTTGGGAACAACCAACATGCCTTTGCCGTTAGGAGCTTCTTCGTTAGAGAGTTTGGCAGCTGCTAACAGTATGCTGACCGGTCTGTCCCCGTCTATGTCGTCAAGTTTAGCGGCCAGCTTGTCAGGCAGCAAGCTTCCCGATCCGCCTTCCTACGCTGCGTCTCTCCAGAATCTCACAAGCAGCATTGGCTACGACAAACCCGCGACTAGCACGTCCACCAGCACGAGCGCCGCCGCCGGCGCCCCCATCCCGGCCAGTATCGCGTCCAACCTTATGATGAGCTCTGCAGATATCGCCAACGCTCTGTTTTCAGCTAGCAAATATTCCAGTGCCGGTATTTTAGGCATTCCAGACCCCATGTCAAAATCGACTCTAGCCGCTAACAATATGTTCCTGTCCCCCTCGTTGATAAAGATGCAAGAATCTCTGATAAAGCCACTTTCGAGTAGCAGTCCGATATCTTCGAAAGTAGGTTTAGATCAAAGTGTATTGATGAAATCTCCACATGATTTGTTGAAAGGTAATAAAGATTATCTTCCCCCGGATTTCGGAAGTATTGGTAAAGGTAAATCTGACGGTTCCCCGTTGGATTCCATGAAGCTTACGGATGCTGGTTCATCGAAATCAGACACATCTAAGTCTGACATTACCGAAATGCAAGCTACAGATTTCAGTATGCCACCTCGAGTGGGCGGAGATTCATTCTTGAATCAAATGTTAGAATTGACCAAGAAAACTACTATGCCTGACTATATGCCGGATTATAGCCAGCCCTTAAAGCTGTCCAAATCTGAAGAGTTGCCATCCACGATGCCTCATTCTAGTCATTTATATCAAAACACTTCTAGCATTGTGGATACTATTGCACAAGTGGCTATGGGTAATTACTCTAAACATGATGAACCCATTGATTATGGAAAAGAACAAGACTATAGTATGAATAAAGGAGCAAATGTGGAACATGAGAATTAGTCTAAAATGGTTCTGAAGTGTGTGTCAAGAAGACTGTAGCTTTTACTTAATTAGGTATATTTTTAGATTAATTTTCATCTGGTAAATACTAGAATATAGTATGAACGTGTATGATCTGTAGTGTGTGATAAATTAAATCTATGTTAGTAAAATGCATTTATGATATTTTTTACACCTAATTATTTTTTCATTTTTATACTGTAGCTACTTAATCAATTTCTAAGGGCGAATTGCACCATAAATTATGTGAAAATAAATAATTAATTTATGGTGCAAGTAGCTCTAACCCCCAGATCCAATAATCAATCCACAGATAGGCCTAATCCAAATTAGTTGCTAAGCAACCGTCGTTGATTTTTTATTAATATCAACCGTTACATGCATTTAATCTGGATTATGCCTAACCCTATCTTTGGATTGATTATTGGGCCTGGCCGTAAATCTTACTTAAATGTTAGTTAATTTATTATACTATATATTTTTTAATCTTGTCAGTATTAGTGTGTAGTTATATCTGTATAAGGAAAAATAAAAATACAGTATTTATAACACAATTGTTTTAGTTATATTTTCCACAGTGCCGAGTAAAGAAATATTAATGTTTTTAATTCAAGCTGCATAGAATATATCTATCGGCCCGTATTACAGAACGCTGCTCAAGCATTCATCTCCACATTCCGACCGAGTTGCATTTTGGCGAATCCCTTTGAGTGTTACGTTACGCCTTAATTTTAGGTCAGTGTAACGCCAAGCGTCCGTCATCGCGAGCGCAAGTGGAAGTGAATCGGGCATCAGAGTGTCATTTAGTTTCATTATTTCCATTAACGATGAACGACCCGTTATGTTTCTGCTTTGTACAAGTTTAAAATCCAATAATGTTTATTTTTTTATTCATTTAGAGTACCTAAGGAATAATTTAGTAAAATTATAGAACCCGGAAACACGACTTCGTTATCTGACATTACATCGAATTTGTGTTCAGCGCATCGTCTCGCGCGATGTTCACAGAAGTGTTAAAGTTTTAATCAGGCTATAAGCCGTTCTACCACAGAACAGCCTAATTACGGTAAGCCGATGGGAATCGGCTGCTAAGGATGGACCCTTCGCCACTGGTGTGTTGTTGTACATACTTACATTCCATTCCTTATGTATGACTGTGCTGAAATCACGGTAAAGTTAATAATATTATCAGTGATCATTGATAAAGGAAATATACATCGATACGCAGATTAATTTAATCAGCATAATATTATCTTAATGACGATATTATACCTAAGTATGAAGGCGGCCACTTGTATTATTTTAGTGCACAGGCAGGCAGTTCGTATCTTGTGATTACAAAAGTGCGTTTTAATTTGTTATAATAAGTACCTAGTTTATGTTCAAATTGTTAAAGTGTACGTGAATTTTGGTGACTATGTTATCTGTGATCTGGAAAAGAGACATTAATTTAAAACAGTAATAAAGGGTAAATATGAACAAACAAATATTACTGGCCTTATAATATTTTAAATTATCTTCGTCCCTCGATTAATGTTAAAGTTGGGCAAAATATTAAATATGTTATTGAAAATTCAAAAAGTGACAAAACTTTAAATATATTTTAAAGAAAGGAGGAAACACTTGGCTGCTTAAGTAACGGGATTTTTTATACTTATACAGAAAGCATGAATTCAAGACCATCGGGGCTTAAAAGAGTCCCCGAAGATGACGAGTCTGAGACGTCGCCGCTCTATGATGATTTCGATGAACCAGAGTATGTATATTTTTTGTTTTTTTTTCATTGGTCCGGTTCAGTATCGTATTAACTACTTACTATCAACCCTGAGAAACCTGTATATATTTTAACAAAGCAGTGTAATGTAATACTGGTTCAGTTCCACCACGTTACCCTAACCTATACCCTTAAATTGAACGCAAACTATTTTCTTAGTTCGGTAGTTTCTTACACGGCTGTATACTCTTGTTTATACTACCGACGCAATGTATAGCAATCTACATCACCTATATCGTTTTTAGTCAGAGAACAGCCCAAGAAACAAAAGGATGGAACCTGTTTCGGGAGATCCCAGTCAAGAAGGAGAGCGGGTCGATGGTGTCCAACACGTGGGTCGACACCAGTCTCCAGATCCTCAAACTATTGGCTTATATCGTGGTGTTCGCTATAGTCTTGGGCTCCGCTGTCATCGCTAAGGGAACGCTCCTCTTCATCACCTCACAACTAAAGAAGGACAGACAAATTCCACATTGTAACAGAAGATTGGGTAAAGTTTTTTTTGCACTAAATTTGAACTTATCAATCGTGATATGAAGTTCAGAAAAACTTATACTTACCTATTTACTAAACTTTGTCTTCTTTCTCTTGGCTTTTTTCGACTTATAAACCACAATTTATAAGAAGTTACATAATCTTATTAAATTCCATAAAAAGTTTCGCCATCATATCATAAAGAGAAAAGGAAAGCAACTGGGCGAAGACACACCTATACAGCGTTATTATGACTTTATTACAGTATTTTACAAAACCTAAATATATTTTCTCTGTCCACAGCTTTGGATGAACAATTTATCACAACGCATTCCCTAGAAGAGCGGGTGTCTTGGCTATGGGCGGCGCTCATTGTTTTCGGCTTCCCAGAGCTGGGCATATTTTTAAGGTCCTGTCGGATATGCTTCTTTAAGTTTGCAAAAAAGCCCACTAAAATGATTTTATCAATAGTAAGTAGACGTTTATGTAAAACCACCATGTTTCTTTAAAAATATAACGTACATACGTAGTCTTTTCCAGTGCCTTGATACTGAATTATTTAGTTAGTTCATAACGGACTTTAGTGCTAATTTTAATTAGTAACTAAAGTATGGAAACCTTATTCTCTTAAGAAATATGATATACCGAACTGCAATAGCCCAACTTGTTAAAAAATATAGTGACGGGACTTTCCCTTCTTTTTTTTAGTTTGGCAATCTACTCTCCTCATTTAGGGAGTAATTTTTGCCAGTATCAAGTGTTGAATAGTTTAGTTGTAGATATTGTTTCAATTTTCATTAGAATGCGGGTGCACCGCACTCCAATGCTTTTTGGAGCATTTGGCACCAAGTATATCACCACTACAATAAAATTCTCGGCTTCACACAACCAAGATTGCGTCTATTTCAATTCCCACCTATTGTTCAGTTGCGTAGACACGTGTACCACAAAACTGCACAAATTTTAAGACACAATATCCACTATGAATCAATTTGCAAGTAATTAAAGTAGTCACCGAACCGAACTCGACAAAGTAGCGCCAAAAACTCCCGGGACTTTCCCTAATGAGCGATCATAAACATACGTTTAAGCATGATAATTAATTGATATCATAGTATCAGCTTTGGGTTTTATTACCAACGTTATAAAATATTGGCGACCTCCGTAGCCTAGTGGCGGGCACTTCCGTGTCTCGTTTATCCATACCTGATATCCCAGGTTCAATCAAACTTTTTAATCAGAGCTGTGTATGTGGGATCTACGTGCAATCGTTTATTTGGCCACTTTTGTTTCAGGCTTTCTTCATAGAAACCCTACAAGCGGTTGGAGTTGCAATATTGATGTTATTTATTCTTCCTGAGCTGGATGTAGTGAAAGGGGCGATGTTAACAAATGCAATGTGCTTTGTGCCCTCTATTCTCAACGCCCTGACGAGAGACCGCAAACCTCCGAGATACTACATGACTTTGATGTTTGATATACTCGCTATCTCAGCGCAAGCTACAGCTTTCGTAGTGTGGCCTCTCCTCGACGGGCGGGCCGTTTTGTACGTTATTTGCGTAGCGAGTGTATTTATATCGATAGGATGGTGGGAGAATTTTATTGGACCTACAGAGAAACAAACACAAGGTTAGTTGGTAGAATTTAGTGTTAAACGAAAAAGACAATCTCTTCTGCCAGTTCTACGACAACTGCTAAAACGGTCCTCCTAAAACTGGTTGCGGCAGATGTTCGTGTGACGATTTATTGGTCGTAGTAGTATGATTTCCCTAGAAATCCTATACTTAAAAGGGACTAGAATTTCTATTTAGTTTGGGAACAAAATCGATAACTGATATACATGTATTATTTAGTGAGCTTTCAGAAGTCACATATCTACATTAACAAAGGATAAAATAGATAACAGTTAATGATATAAGGTCACCCAGAGAGCGTGCAATAGAGAGAGTCATGCTCGGCGTTTCACTTCGTATCCATACGTGATCGGAAATGAGATCTATAGGAGAACTAAAGTAACCGACATCCGACATCGTTAGATTTTTTTTTATTTTATTTATTTCACGAAACCAACAGCGTTACATAAAATTTTTACGCTAAATAGTTATACAATTATGGCCAATAACAGGTTTCCATTATAATTGTAAAATTAGAAACCGAACAAACAAAAGAAACAAATCGAACCTAAAGAGTACCATTATAAAATCTGTATCTAAAGTAAAGTAAAGTACTACTTACATCATACTAAATAATTACTAAATCGCAAAGAAAAAAAAATTGCATAATGAATACTAAATTCTCACCAACTTAATAACAAATTTAATAACAAATCGAACTGAAATTCTGATATACCTATATGCAACTACACCTTTTAAATTTGGAATGATTTTAAATTAAATTCTACACATAAATACATAGAGAGGTACAGTCAACAGCGCGCTAGACCTTGCAAAACTGACAATCTCCAAATTAATTTTGAACCTTAATTTCCTCGTATTTAAGTACAAAATGATTGAAAACTGAGATTACCCTGTTATTATTAAAAAAAAAAGTTTTTGTAAACACAATAACAATCTTACAAATATTAGGTACGTACATTACTATTACATATTTTGTTACTAGGGGCCCGTATCACAAAGACCGAACAAAAAAAAAAAATATATATATTCTGTTCCATTTTTGAAGCAAATAGATTGGTCGGCTGAAGTGGCACGGCAATGGGCGAGACACACGGAAATGTTCTGGAATGGTGACGGCGCACCGGACTCGGCTCCGTGGGTAGGCCGCCGACAAGGTGGACCGACGATCTAGCGAAGGTCGCGGGAAGCCGCTGGATGCGGGCCAAGCAGGATCGATCGTTGCGGAGATCCTTGGGTCAGGCCTATACCCAGCAGTGGGTGTCATGCGGCTGATATGATAATGAATGATACTTAAGGTGGTACCCTGAGCGAAAGTGGCGCCGCGGTGAATTATATTTAATATTATAATTCTAATACACAATTTTTAAAATATTTATCGTGGAGATTTTAGGGCCCACAATCTAGTATTTTTAGACGGTATCGTTACATTCCCTCGTAGTCTCTGCTAGAAATAGATAGAAAAACTGCTAAAAGTGGCCGTTATTGACACATTTGCTATCTACTTCTACGAATGACTACGAGGGCATGTAGTGATACCTTCTAAAAATACTAGACTATGAGCCCTAAAATCTCCACGATAAACATTATTAAAATCTTTTTCTATTAATAACTTATTAAATAAAGACCTCGGGCGGGCGCCACTTTAGGTCATACAACCGTCTTAATATATTTTGATTTATATTTTTGTTCGACAGGTTATTTGATGTGGTTGGCTGAAACCCGCGACGCCCTCAAAGTAACGCGGTATAACGTATCGAGGTTCACATCCGTTTGGAAGATATTGGTGTTCATGGCCTTTATCTTGGTCTCGTTGCATTACCAAGGCGACGACCCGTTTAGCTTCTTCACCCTTATCAATGATGCGTTCGGGGACCGATACTACACCGTCAAAGAAGTAAGTTATTGTGTTACTCTTCAAGTAAACTTTTTAAATATGTTTTAGACTTACCGACATCAGAGTTTTTCCTGGCTCTCTTCCCATCGCTCAGACTAGCTGGTCTAACGGCTAAAAACAATGAAGTATTTGATACATTGTAACTTCATTTTGGCACAAATAAAAACTTACCACAGAAAAGTAGCAATGTATCACATCCATCTGTGAAATCAAAGCTAACATTGACTTCATTGTTTTTAGCCGATAAACCCGTAGATACATTTTCACGCTCTCTCTCTTACGAACAATATTTTTGAGTGATGGAAAAATCTGGTTCCAGACAGTCTGACGGAAATTGACCCCTTAAACTACGGCCTTAAGGTTCATTATATTGTTTCAGGTCCAAGTCGTCATTCAAGATGCGTACGATGGGCTGTTAGAATACATAGTTACCGGCAGGACTTTAGATGTACCAGCGCTCTGGGCTACTCCTTTATGGGTGTCACTTATACAAATGGTCTCTGCGTACATTTGCTTCGCAAGTGGAAAGTTGGCTTGCAAAATTCTCATCCAAAACTTCAGTTTCAGTTTCGCCTTAAGTCTTGTAGGGCCGGTTGCTATCAATTTGTTGATTGTATTCTGCGGAAAGAGAAATGCGGATACTTGTGCATTCCACAACACCATACCGGACTATCTGTTCTTCGATATACCTCCAGGTAAAATACGTACTATCATTCTTATTTACTTATTTCTATTGATTTGTGTTCGTTTTGAGTCGATGTTTGAAGTCAGTGCTGGGGCTCTTTATGTACCTACCTTAGTAAATATAATATTATCAATAGTGTCATATATCTTTTCAATTTAAACCGTTATTCAAAAATAAGTTGTCCTATTAAATCAAATTGTCACTAATGATTAGTTACTTTTTCGTAATCTATGTGTCTTAGAGGAGCTCGGTGGCGCAGTGGTTTAGCGCCTGGCCCAGCGATTGCGGAAGTTAAGCAACATTCGCAAGGGTCGGTCATGGGATGGGTGACCAAAAATTTATTATCTCGAGCTCCTCCGTGCTTCGGAACGCACGTTAAGCCGTTGGTCCCGGCTGCATTTGCAGTCGTTAACACCCACCAATCCACATTGGGCCCGCGTGGTGGGTTATGGCCCGTCCTCCTTACCACCCATAAGGAAGGCCTGTGCCCCAGCAGTGGGGACATCAAAAAATGGCTGATGGACATGGACAATCTATGTGTGGAAATTAATTTGTTGTAGGTATTTTATAATATATTTTTTCATTATGAAGTTGGGTGAAGATTGTTTACCAAATAAGACAAGTAAGGACAAACGAGGCCGTACCGGCTAACGTTCGAACCTCGGCAAGTCTTCAAATTAAAACAGATTAATCGAGCCCCAATCGGGCAAAAATGGCGAACCCCAATTTAAGTTGAAGCTCAGCAGACCCGCCAAAGTTCGATAAGTTAGACGGTAGGGCTCCAGACGTATAGTTTTTGTGCTTTGTTTTAACCGCCTCTGTAGTGTAAGACGCAGGAGCCCCTGATTCGATTCCCAAGGGGGGTACAATTTGTACTCGGTTTGGTTGGTGGTAGGGCTTATTTCAAGTCCGCCTGGCTAGCTACCACCATCTTACCGAAGTCTGTCGCCATAATAACAATTAAAAAATTAATTGTGTTCCGGCAGTTAGAGGTAAGATAGCCAGTTCCTCAGTGATGATGATTGGCAGGACCTATACCCATTCTGCCACTCCCGTTCAGCCAACTGCGCTCATGGGTAAGACAACGTACTCGTGCTGCACATAATACTCGTTGGGTAGATCTAACAAGCTGTAGACAGTCCAAGTTGGCGATGACTGCAGTCTCGCCGCGGTTGACCTGTAGACTGCTCAGCCTTAATCGTCCAGACCTCCGAATAGTTGTAGGTACACTTACAGGTCACCTAGCATTAAACCGACAACTATTCATCATGAATGCGACAGACAGTCCCCTATGTAGAGGATGCCTGGACGCAGAGGAAACAGCCGCCCACGTGATCCTGGAGTGCGAGGGTTTGGCCGCACACCGGGCAGAAATCCTCAAAGACGTGAGGTCGCTCCTAGAAGCCTGTGAACGCCCCAGGAGGCTTCTGCGCTTCTGGAAGGAGCTGGGATGGCTTGACTAGCCATACCAATGCCATGTTCACGCATAACGGACCAAATGAGAGTCTAAATGCGGAGAAAAGAGCCCATCACCAATACCAATACCAATCCTCAGTGATGAGGATTCCGGGTGTAGTGCGCTTCCACCTTCGGCCTTATCGTCACTTAACATCAGGGGCCCTATTTTTGAATCGCTCGTCTGGCGTCGAGCGCTCTTTTCTACTGATTTTCGTTCGACATTTGACTAAAATGTATGAGATTGAGTCAAATTTCGAACGAAAATCAGTAGAAAAGAGCGCTCGTCGCCAGACGAAGGATTCAAAAATAGGGCCCCAGGTGAGGTGAAGGCCCAAGCACTATCCCGTTGTGAATAATTTTTTTTTTAAAGGCATGTTTTTTGCAGTGTATTTGCTTAGAGACTATGTGGGTCGCGAGATGGCCTGGGTGTGGCTCTTGTGGCTGGTGTCGCAGGCGTGGATTTGCTTCCACGCGTGGCGGCCGCGCTGCGAGCGACTCGCGGCTACTGACAAGTTGTTCGCCAAACCCTGGTATTGTGGCCCGCTTATCGACCAGTCTCTGCTCATGAACCGGACACAGGATGATCTAAATGAAATACTGGTTGAGGTGAGTGCAGGGTGTTTGTTAATAGCCTTATTAAACCGGATATGGTAAAAAGGGAATGAATTTTTTTTAATAACTTTTCTGAACTGATTAACTAAAATTTTACCAAATTTGACTTAACAGGTTTCTACCAGAGATCATAGAATTGTAATTGCATTTTTAATTATTACTTAATGTTAGGGAGTCATATCTACGAAGTTGTTATTATTATAGTGGTTTTGGTGTGATAGTGACTTTGTTGTCATAGATTAGATTCTAATCTAGTCATTAGAAGGACGACCAAATTACGTCATTTTGAAACCGACCGAATCAATTCCAAGATTCCATGTTAATTCAACAATATCAAAATAATACAGGTAGACGAATATCTATTCGGCGAATGAATAAGATAAGATACTTAACTTTGTTTGTATGTACGTACAAGGTAAATTATCGAAAATTAAATTATTTTGAAATTAATAAATTCGTTATTGTTATACAACTCATACATACCCTCAAGGGGGTATCCCTTACTAATAAAGATTGTATAGCAGATGTTTAGTTACACAGTGTTCTGTCACTTTCTTTTCAATGTCAAACTCAAATAGTTTGACAGTGAGTAACCATTGTGTAACTATACATCTGCTATACAATCTTTATTAGTAAAGGGGCCACTCAACAACGTATACCATGAGTTCAGGTAAAAAAAATACCCATTTCCTGGAAAGTTCGCATGAAACGAATATACCTATCTATGAAACTGTCGTAATCTTCGCCTAATCGGCAAAAATTATCAGTATTATTGATAATATTTCACGACCATATTGGAAATAAATAAATTAATCAGTGACAGGGAAATTTAACTGTATTTTGTTTTTATTTTATACAGGATGGATGGATTTTTGAAACGGTACATTAAGGCTGAGTTGCACCATCTTAACTTAAACTTAACTTTAACATATACAAACTTATCCGAGCCAGTGGTCAAAAATGGAACTAAGGTGTTTTACATGTTGTTACCTAGGTTACGCCATAGACGACAGCGACGCTGTCATCGAGTCAGACAAGTTTGTATCTGTTATAGTAATGGTTAAGTTAAGATGGTCCAACTCAGCCTTAGGGCAGGTACCTTAACCGTTATAGTTACAGGAAAATGTTCCTAGGAGACCATCCATAACTTTTAAAGATATTCTGAACAGTATCCAATCTGTATGTTCTGTATTTGTTTATAATGGATGCATTGCATTTTGTATTTTAGGACCTCGAAGATATTGAGAATATATCGATTAACAGCGTCGACAAAACAAAAGATGTTAAACCTTCTGACTATGCATCCAGGTAATCTTCATTTGAGCTTCACTATCTAATAATTATGGTCGTTGGGGCGGAATGGTTCTGGAATAGTGACGACGCTCCGTGGGTAGGCCCCCGACGAGGTGGATCAACGATCTGGTGAAGGCCGCGGGAAGCCGCTGAATGCGGGCAGCGCAGGACCGATCGTTGTGGAGATCCTTGGGAGAGGCTACCCAGCAGTGGGTGCGGCTGATATGATGATGGTCTATTAAACTAATTTGATTAGTTGGTGTAGGCTGCACATACTTTTGCCATGTAAAATAAGCTACTAAGATAATATGAAAGTAGCGAGTGGAAAACCATATTAAGCTTCTGTTTCTGATAGCTCTACTAAAACTTAGCAACCACCGCAACCAACCGCAAACACTGATAAATGCTGTAAAGCGAAAGTTTGGTTACTTACACACACATCAGTAAGAGAACCTTTTTTGTCTTCTCTTACGCTAGTACTATTATTTATTCTGTGCTTCTGTTACAATATTGATACCTTCCCACCCCTTAACGCTGTCAAAGTTAAAGTTATCGTCAAATGATAATGCTACCTATTTGTCACGTCAAACTTGTCAAAGGACATCATGCTGGCTGGCAACCTCCTTTTTGGCTAACTTGTGCTTAACCGGTACTTTAACAAGCTTGTTATTGTTAAAGTTAGATGGTGCAACTGAGCCTTAAAGTATTAGAATAACAACCTATAACGATAGTTCCCTACAAAACGCACTGTCAAAAGTGAGGCCAATAAAACAGCCAAAATAGATTAGGTAACGTATAAGGCCGGCCACACACAGACGGAATCACGTTACGGAATTCCGTACATACGTGATTCCGAACGCAGCTAATCTATACAAATCTATGGACTACCACACACAGACGGGATTTTTCCGTACGGAATCTTCATACATTATCGAAATTCCGTTCGGAATTCCGTAACGGGATTCCGTCTGTGTGTGGCCGGCCTAAAGGATATAAATCTAAAAACTTAGCCATTTTGGCTTTTTTGCCTCACTTTACATACAAGCTTCTAGGTGTTATTATCTGACTGTGTTCAAGGGTTTACGTATGCGCTACAATGTGGCACGAGACGAAGGAGGAAATAATAGAGTTCTTGAAGTCCATGTTCCGCCTGGATGAGGACCAGTGCGCCAGGCGAGTCGCGCAGAAGTACTGGGGCATCGTCGACCCGGACTACTATGAGCTGGAAGGTATGAACAGCTTATAGTTATAATATACCTATGTAGTTAGAACAATCTGTGGGGAATTGTTACTTGAATTTTAGGAACAAATAAAAAATATGACGCATGTAGCTATTTGAGCTTGATTTAATATTAGAATAAAACTACACCAACCAATTTTGGAATTAAAATATATAAAATAGCTTTTGCTTCTACATCGTATCTACCTAATGCCGAATAGGGTAGATAGGGATCATTATACTGATCAACATTTACTATGGTCTATGGGACCAACTATGAAATCGCGAAAAAAATTAACTGTTTAATACATTTTGATATTTTCGTTATTAATGTTTGTATGAAACAGCAGTTTTTTTCCCGATTTCAGATTTGGTCCCATAGTAAAAGTTGTTCAGTATGATTGTCCCTGTCTGCGATATTCGGCATTAGGGGTTATTTTGTAACACGTTGTATATTAACTTTTTGTAAAATTTCTTTCACAGTATAAAATATAAACTTATTATTATGATTTTCCAGTACACATTTTCATGGACGATGCATTCGAAGTATCCGACCACAGTATGGAAGACTCCCAAGTGAATCGGTTCGTGAAGTGCCTAGTGGACACAGTTGACGAGGCAGCATCAGAAGTGCATCTCACCAACGTCAGGCTTAGGCCGCCGAAGAAGTACCCCACGCCCTATGGTGGGAAGTTGGTGTGGACTATGCCGGGGAAGAACAAACTGATCTGCCACTTAAAGGATAAGTCCAAAATCAGACATAGGAAACGATGGTCACAGGTGAGCAAAACTTGACTAAAAATATCTTATTCAAGAAGGAACATAGAGGCGTTTATCGTAAACAACACTAATTTGTTTTTTTTTGCTTATCTTCATTAGTTGTACTTATCTACACAACTCGAGTATATGCGATTACCATACCATTAGCAAATTTAACAATGAATGACTACATGAGTTACTCTTGACTGCATAAGCCTGCATAGACATAGTTAGTCGTACGCAAAAAAACGCCAATCGATGTACAGTACAAGATAACCGTTTGGTACACGTATACTTGAGATCAAAACATCTTTTTTGAGCCGCAGTTCTTTAAAATAAATCCCTTTGTTAGACGGTTCTCACACTGCACCGCGCTCCGCGACGCGACGGGGCGCGGGGCGGCGGATTTTAACGTTGTATGCCGTACGTCAGTTTATATAGATTTAGTGTGAGTTGCACCAAAACGCTGTCAAAGTTAAAGTTATCGTCAAATATTTGATTGAATCAGGCGTCACTTGGCGGAAGTCCCAAACCATTTTGAAAAAAGAAATATATGTAGCTTACTTCCGCAAACAAAATATGCAAGATGCACCGCTCGCCCGCCCGCAAAAATATGCAGCACACCACAAAATATAAGTGCACAATACCTGCATTTAGCAAGACAGCAACACACCTTGCACCCCCACCAATCAGGCCACTCCACACGTGCCTCGCCCCAACCCGGAGCACCCTCAGGAGCTAGATCGTGCGTAAACCAACACCGAATGATTATTCGGTGTAGGTGTGTTGCTGTCTTGCTAAATGCAGGTATTGTGCACTTTTTGTGGTGTGCTGCATATTTTTGCGGGCGGGCGGGCGGTGCATCTTGCATATTTTGTTTGCGGAAGTAAGCTACATATATTTCTTTTTTTAAAATTATCGTCAAATTATATGCTACCTAATTTGTCACGTCAAACTTTTCAAAGGACATTATGCTGGCTGGCAACCTCTTTTTTTGGCAAACTTGTGCTTAACCGGTACTTTAACAAGCTGGTTATCGTTAAAGTAAAGTGGTGCAACTGAGCCTTAACGTATGAGAAAAGTATAAAAAACGCCGGTTACAGGTGATGTACATGTACTACTTCCTTGGGCATCGGCTCATGGATCTGCCCGTGTCGGTGGACCGCAAGGCGGTGATCGCCGAGAACACGTACTTGCTCGCGCTCGACGGAGACATCGACTTCAAGCCCTGCGCCGTCACTCTGCTCATCGACCTCATGAAGAAGAACAGCAAGTTGGGGGCGGCGTGCGGCCGCATTCACCCGGTGGGCTCGGGTGAGTGATGACTAATGTTTTTATTTAGGACTAGTGGACCCTGTGAACTTCGTATTACTTCACATTACCTACGATTTATTTGATTATCAATTTTACCTAGAAAATTAAAAAATATTGAAAGCCAGTGCCATCTATATTTAATTAGTTATATCCCGATTAAGTTAACTCGGCACCTGAAGCGAAAGCGACCCTTATCGTTTTCTTCTTGCCTCACGCCATCGACGCACATCATGCCAGTAGTGTTAGTACACTTGCTTGCGACAATTTAACGCTAATAAAAAAAAAATAGTCGGTGGCGTAAGGCAAGGAGAAAACGAGAAGGGTCGCTTTCGCCTCAGGTGCAGGGTTAACTCAACCGGATTTTAGTTAATAACAAAGCAGCTGAATACTAAAACGAAAGCAACACACCTAATACCTAAGTATGCTTTATTTCACCGAGCGATCTTTCAGACTAAAATCTCTATTTAACTAAGGGCTGGTTTTTAATCCTCAGATAACAGATATCAGTCAGTTTTAATATTATCCAAATCTAATAAAAGTCATTCAAAAATGTGACAGAGAAATGAGTGACAAGCATTTTCAATTTGGCAGCATAATACGCTATCAAACGGATAAAGCTCTATCTAGGCATTGAAAAATCAGCCCTAAACCTTTTTATCAAAAGTTAGCTGTCAAAAGTAATCCGAAATTTTACCCCGATCAAAAGCAAATATACAACGTTTCTCTTTTATATATTTTGGATAAGTCTCTTATATAGATCTTTGCTATCGCTCAAGCATAAATACAGGAAAATGCAAACAAATTGCTTTATTTATTTTGTAATGTTTAGGCTTCATGGCGTGGTACCAGAAGTTCGAGTATGCCATCGGACATTGGCTACAAAAGGCGACCGAGCACATGATCGGATGCGTGCTCTGTAGCCCCGGCTGCTTCTCGCTGTTTAGAGGCAAGGCTCTTATGGACGACAACGTTATGAAAAAGTACACCCTCACACCTAATGAAGCCCGACATTATGTACAATACGATCAAGGTAAATAGCCTCTTTGATACCTTATTGTATATAATATTATTTACCGCAATTAAACACAAGAAACACCAAATCGACCCGATCGCGATCAAAATCACAAAATAATAGAGTGGACGCTTTTCACCAAGATGATAAAAGACGCTAAATGAAGTCAAACCAGGTTCTGCTGTAATTTTTTTAACTCTTTCTCGCACATCGCATAAGCCGTAAGAATCGGTTTCTCACTCGCACCATAGTCCGTCTGTTTTTTACCTACTTGAAATTATATATTTTTTCTACAGATAAATATCATATAGGTAAACGAACAGTTACATAGAAGACAAATCATAGCGGTTCTAAAATACGCCTTATTTAGCCTCATTTCTGAATATAATTATTCATTCTACATATTTTATTTGTAGTTATAATAATAATAATTAATAATACATGCTTGGACAATTTCACACAGCGCCATCTAGCCCCAAACTAAGCTAAGTTTGTAATATGGGTGCTAGACAACTGATAAACTACTTCAAGATAAAGAATGGGCATCGGAAACCATCGGGAACAATCGTCTAACATTTATAAAAAAGTAGTTTGGCCCTAAAAGTCATTTACAATTTCAACTTTTTTGCAATGAAATAAATGTCAACGTCATTTCTAAGAATGCCCATTCTTTATCTTGAAGACTTGAAGTACTGTAAACCATTTTTGTGAACTTCGACTTTCTGACGTTAGGCGAGGACCGATGGTTGTGCACATTGCTACTCCAGCGCGGGTACCGGGTCGAGTACTCGGCTGCGTCAGATTCGTACACGCACTGCCCCGAACGGTTCGACGAGTTCTACAACCAGCGTCGTCGCTGGGTGCCCTCCACTATGGCCAATATCTTGGACTTGCTCTCCGACTCTAAGCACACAGTACGAGTGAATGATAGCATCTCTACGCTGTATATCGCGTATCAGGTATGTAGTCGCTGTTAGTGTGGTCGTAGTATGGGCGTTGATTCTAATGTTAAAATCGCTTACACGCCCCGCGCCGTCATAACATACGTTTAGTTCGTGCAGAGGCGAATTTCGTTGCTAACTGATTAAGGCGAGGCCAGTTCACGATTTGTTGAAAAGTCTGATTTTTGAACATCCAATGTGAAGAACTGATGTAAAATTCTACTTCACAAAAATTACTGTAGACTGAAAAAGAAACAAAGAAGCAAATTAACCGAACAGAATATTGAAAAATGGCATGGTAACTCTGTAAAAAAATCCTGAATAACGCCATAAAAACTTATAAAAATAAATTTCAAATCGTCAGATTTCGTAATTTTCAACGACAGTGATATGATTTTTTATGCAAAAAGGATAGCTTTTTATCGATCTAACACAATAACCGAGTACATTTTTAATAAATGATCCAGTATTTCAGAAATCAATAAAAATGTACTAAAATTCGTCAAATTTCTGGCGAAGCGTCAATTAAAGTTATGCAATATTCAACCTTATTCTAAAGACATAGTGAAAGAGTAAATTTCGTGAACTGGCCTCGCCTTAAGCGTCGCTGTTGCCGATGGTACATATAGGTCAGTCGATTTTCAACATTAAATCCTACACCATTAAATTATCGTGTTCCATATTTATGCTTCATAATAAAAACATCGAACACAAAACAGAAAATAGTAGTTTATGATACAAGGTTGGTAAAAAACCTTAACAACCGTGTGCCATACTACGTTTTTCAATACATTTGCGAGAAAACATTATAGGTACTGCTGAAATTGTAATTTATTCATATAATAAAACTGTAAATTCTAAATATTTGTGCGCGAATTACGCAAAAACCGCTAAACGAATTTTGATGGATTTTTCACAATTTAGTAGATGGAGGTCCAACTTAAAATCTAAGCTATGTATCATCAAATTCAGGTGGGTGGAACCAGGGAAACAGCTTGAACTCTCCGTAGTACTAGCTTTCATATACTAAAGGGGTCATTTTAAACTGGTTGCAATATTTTTCTACTGTCCACGCGGATGAATTCGCGGGCGGAAGCTAGTAGAAATAAAAAAAAAACGTTCGTGAACAAAAACGCACGGCGCCGGCGTGCGGTAAAATCAACTTTCCGCACGCTGTACTACTCCGTAAACAAAAACGCACGGCGTGCGGTAAAATCAACTTTCCGCACGCTCGACTGCCATCGTAAACTTACATTTTCGAGCAACTGTATTGAAAAGAAATATTTATTTGAGTTCAGTTTTTGGTTTGAAAATTCTTACATCATTACTAAAATTGCTAATAAATTAGCATTATAATAAAATTGCAAAATAACAAGTAAGTAAGTGTTTATTGAGAGTATTTTTTTCAGTCAATGTTGATGGCAGGAACCGTGCTTGGTCCGGGTACAATTTTCTTGATGATGATAGGAGCAATGAACGCTATCACTGGCATAAGCAACATGAACGCGCTGTTTCTGAACCTCATCCCTATCTCCATTTTCATCGTAGTCTGCATGACGTGCAAGTCGGAAACGCAGGTAGGTAAAAAATATGACCCACTTTGGTGTGCTTTCGTGTTGAATATTGTATCATTAACTTCAAAACAAATTTTATGGACAAATTCTAACTATTACTAAAGTTATTGGATTATATTAAAGTAGTAGACTTAGGGCATATTTTTAGTCATTATCTTATTAAGAAAATATTATAAACCAATTATAATATTTTCTTGTCTATGACATTTAATCAACCAAAATTGCTATTTTGTTAAATAGTATGCTATTTGTCTAACTTTATCTTTATTAGACATTAATTAATTAAAATTTCCATTTCAGCTTTTCTTAGCTGGCATAATAACTTGTGCATACGCTATGATCATGATGATGGTGATAATCGGAATCGTACTGCAAATCATCGAAGACGGTTGGCTCGCGCCTTCCAGTATTTTCACAGTTTTAGTATTTGGCTCGTTTTTCGTCACGGGGGCGTTACATCCACAGGAAATAGGCTGCCTCTTGTATTTGACCATTTATTATATAACCATTCCCAGTATGTACATGTTACTTATCATTTACTCTTTGTGTAACTTGAATAACGTCTCGTGGGGAACCAGAGAGGTAGCCCAGAAGAAGACTTTGAAGGTAATTTTCTTGTTAAATATTTATTTTATAATAAGGCAAGTGTACAAATAAGCAAATTCTTAGTGTCTCCACATACGGGACGCTAACCACAACCACAAAACGCCGCCACTGACCTCATCCCTATAGTTTTCATACATTTTATATGAAACGCCGGTAGTCGCCACACGCTTATATGAAGGCGGCGTTTGTGGCTGTGGTTAGTGTAGTGACCCGTGTGCTGTGACACATTTAATGAGCTGTTATGACACAATTTGCTCACTAATTATAAAATTGACGAATCGACTAATTCTCGGTAAATTGATCACGAGATCATTTCGGTTATTATAATAATTCCCAAAACGATCGCATCAAATTTCCGTACATGTTTTAGGAAATGGAACAAGAAAAGAAAGAGGCCGTAGAAGCCAAGCAGAAGATAGAGACTCAAAGCGTAATGCGTTGGCTCGGCAAGTCCGAGGAGACGGAGGGTTCCATGGAGTGCAGCGTCGCGGGGCTGTTCCGCTGCATGTGCTGCACCAACCCGAAGGACCATAAGGAAGAGTTGCATCTGGTGCAGATCGCCAACAGCATTGACAAAATTGAAAAGAAATTGACTGCTTTGTAAGTATTTTTCGTGGTTAAGCATATAATGGTCTGAAAAAACTAATTGTGATCAGATTATTGTATAAATGAAATGACCAATATCCAGTCCGATCCAAAAATGTGATGAAATTGAGGCCTCGACTTGAGAATTCGTTGACTTAGCACATTTCTAACACTCCTCAATAGAAAGCTGGCTATAAAGTGCGGGCGATGTAAGCATGTGTTTCTGATAGATTTGTGAATTTCCATATGCCAACTGACTTAAATATTTTTTTTTATATTAAGTACACAGAAAAGTTAATCAAAAATATTGTTTATTCAGTTGACATAAGAAACTTGATAAAATCTGGTACAAACGCATTTTTTCGGACGGCCACACTATAGACACTACTCACTACTTCTGGATGAATTGTCCATCAGCGATTTTTGATGTCCCCACTGCTGGGGCACAGGCCTTCCTTATGGGTGGTAAGGAGGATGGGCCATAACCCACCACGCGGGCCCAATGCGGATTGGTGGGTGTTAACGACTGCAAGTGCAGCCGGGACCAACAGCTTAACGTGCCTTCCGAAGCACGGACGAGCTCGAGATAATAAATTTTTGGTCACCCATATCATGACCGACCCTTGCGAACGTTGCTTAACTACCGCAATCGCTGAGCCAGGCCCTAAACCACTGCGCCACCGAGCTCCTCTGGATGAATTCATCATCATCATATCAGCCGCACGACACCCACTGCTGGGTATAGGCCTCCCCTAAGGATCTCCACGACGATCGGTCCTGTGCTGCCCGCATCCAGCGGCTTCCCGCGACCTTCACCAGATCGTCGGTCCACCTTGTCGGGGGCCTACCCACGGAGCGCCGTCCGGTGCGTGGTCGCCATTCCAGAACCTTTCCGCCTCAACGTCCATCGGTTCTTCTCGCTATGTGTCCCGCCCATTGCCACTTCAGCTGAGCAATCCTTCGAGCGATGTCGGTTACTTTAGTTCTCTTGCGGATCTCTTCGTTTCTGACTCGACCACGCAGGGAAACGCCGAGCATGGCTCTCTCCATTGCACGCTGGGTGACCTTGAGCCTCCTTATGAGACCCATAGTTAGCGACCACGTTTCACTGCCGTAAGTCATCACTGGCAACACACACTGTTCATAGACTTTCGTCTTGAGACACTGAGGTAAGTCGGACGCGAAGATTTTTCGAAGCTTCCCGAATGCTGCCCACCTGAGTTGGATTCGACGAGAGATCGAGAGATCTAAATGAATTAATTTATATAAAAGCTTTGGTTACCGGTATATTAGGTTTGTGTCAAATAATCAATCAATGTTATTTGTTGCCTTTGGCAGGGGTGCTCCACAGGAATCGACTGAACAACAACAACAATTCCCAAGACGATCGTCTATGGGGCTTCGTGGTGACACACTACACATACTACCCGAATACGAGGGTAGCGAAATCTCTTTGGAAGTGCCTACGGTATGTTATTAATTACTATTTAAACAAATTTTTTGTCTGCTTGATATGTTACACAGATACCTGATGTTCCATTGTGTTTTTAAAGTAGGTAAATCGCAGAAGTTGCCGCTTTGCCACTTTGCAAACAAAATGCTTTGAACGATTCTGCATTTTTTACTTCGCCCCGCCCATACGCGCGCTTTGCCAATCAGAAGCCACTCTCCAAAAGCAAGAAGTTGCGCGAGCGCACTAGAACCACGCATGACCGCGACAGTGCTATGTAGAAAAATGAGATAGCAGTTAGTGTTCGAGTTGTAGTAGTATAGTTCATTGTACGTTCGATAGATGTCACTATGCTCTGCTGAACCGCGGTGACGAGTTTGTTTTTGGTTTAACATAAGTGTTTTGCTTTTTTGTCAATAGACGATCTATATTTATACCGCAATATTGAGTTTTATTTACGACCAATATTTTGTGGGGTTTTTGGGGCTTGTTCAGTTAGTCTCTGAACTGTACCTTATTTTCATTGGTATATTGGTCTCGATCATTCCTTAGCTCATAATAATGTATGATCGAGATCATAATGATGACGAGACCTTTAGGGGAGGACCTTTATCCAGCAGTGGATATCCAGCGGCTGACAATGAATGATATCGAATAAAACCAGGGCTCTATCACTCCGCGCGCGAGTCTGAACCGCTCGGCGTCCTCTGAGAGGGCAAATTTCATACATCAGAAAAGGTAAGACCTACGCGATAGAAAGAGAGTCAACTACTGAGTGAATGTTTTGGAGCGACGGGAGCGCTGTGCAACCTGAATGGCACTTTATTGTGTCGGGGCAAGAGTCGTAATTTATTCAAACGATTTTGCGGAGTGCAACTTCTGTACGCTAGTACTATTATCTATTCTGTGATAAAACGTACAATTTAAGAAAATAATCTATTTTATTTCAAGTACCTCCTTTCATTCTGTATCGAAGATCTCAACATTCAGAAGGGCGAGGTGGTGAACATAATCTATTTACTTCAATTATAGGAAGTTCGAGACCCCCTGATTAATCCGTTCTGGATCGAAGACCCCAACCTTCAGAAGGGCGAGGTTGACTTCTTGACTACAGCCGAGACAGAGTTCTGGAAGGACATGATCGACACGTACTTGCGGCCCATCGACGAAAATAAAGAGGAACAAGTAAGGCCATCAACGCACTATCGGCCATCGCAATCCGTATGATAGTAGCCGTATAGTAGACTCGTTGCATTACGCGGCCGCCGCGCCCGCCGCACCATTCAGGTTCAAAATGTCCCGTACATTTCCCGAAATGTCCACTTCCCAAAAAGTACATTTCCCGAAATGTCCACTTCCCAAAAAGTACATTTCCAAAAATGCCCACTTCGCGTAATGTACAGACCTACATTTCCCAAAAGTATTTTTCTCAAAATGTACACTCTTAAAACAGATAAGAATAATTGATTGGATAAAAAATATAAAAAATTACAGTTATTCCTATCCTATCTGTTCTAAGAGTGTACTTTTTGGGAAATGTACATTACGGGAAGTGGACATTTTGGGAAATGTACCTTTTGAGACCGGTCACACATTATGGGAAGTAATGGGAACATTTTGAACCTGAAGGAGCCGCACAGCGTGTTTTATTCTTACACCCGTATTCAAGAACAATACCTACTCAAAAAAATTGTTTAAAAAACAAAAAAACCGACTTCAAAAAACCTGCCTCTAAAAAGCAAGAAATAATACTTATACAAATCATTAGATACGCATTATCATTGTTATAATAAAACACGTTATTAAAGTCGGGTGGGGCTGGAGTACATCTTCCTTTTTTCATTCTAAAAGCCCGTTTTATTATATAACAATGATAGTGCGTATCCAATGATTTGTATATTATTTCTTGCTTTTTAGAGGCAGGTTTTTTGAAGTAGGTTTTTTTGTTTTTTAAACAATTTTTTTATTTTTAGTGTAAGTACCTTCTGTATTAGGTAGTGTAGGTATATTACTTAGGTAGAAAAATCGGCTCAGCCAAACGTGAGATAATCGCGGAGAAACATACATACATACAAACTGAATACCTCCTTTTTTGAAGTCGGTTAAAAGACTACACAAAGGTATCCCTTTCCCAACACAAAAAATCATCTAATTCGGTTCATAAATAACAAAATCGTCAAGGTAGTTGATTTAATATCATAGTATTTTCAGGATTACTTGTAAACTACTGAACCGATTTGAAAAAATAAATAAATGGGACCATCTCGCAAGAAAACTCAATCGAACAAAAAAAGAATCATCAAAATCGGTCCATAAATGGCGAAAATACGCGCGAACAACGATAAAAAAAAACATACAATCGAATTGAGAACCTCCTTCTTTTGTTGAAGTCGGTTAACAATCCTTGCCTATGCGAACAACTACGTTGAAATAGAGATTTGTGATTGGTTTTTTGTTTTACGTATGACGTGATTAGTAGTTGGGGCGTGAGACGGGCTGTGAGACCTCCCAGAAGGGTATTACAACCTCTTAAAACTTGCCAGGTTTTTGAATTGCTATAGTTACATCTCTTTCTCGCTGTATAGCAAATAAAAGAGATAGATTGATAGCCAGTCAGAAAACTGCCAGGAAATAAGAGGTCATAATTCGGCCCCAGTAATGTTTGTGTATACGGGTTGTTAAATTCGTAAGTTATTTGACATTAAAATTTGATTCGATAAGTATTCATGCTATAGTTGTTCTATCTCACGAAGACCGTTTAGCTATGAATGTTGTTAGGCACATGCACTCACATTATTTTAGTGTGCGTAATACGAGAGCGTGCAGACGCAGACGCACACTAAAACAATGTGCACATGTACATACATGAATCCGTTTTGCTATGAATGTGTCAGGGGTACATACCCCTGACACATTCATAGCAAAACGGTCTTCGTGAGATAAGAACTATACCATAACAATCGATATCAATAGAACTATAATAAATACGCTTTTACATCTAAGATTATTAAAATGAAACAATAAAGATATCTTAGTAATTATTATAATACTTGGTAGGCACGAATCAAGACAGATTTGAAGAACTTGCGCGACAAAATGGTGTTCGCGTTCGTGATGCTGAACGCGCTGTTCGTGCTGGTGATCTTCCTGCTGCAGCTCAACCAGGACCAACTACATCTCAAGTGGCCGCTGGGACAGCACCACTCCATGGTTTACGACGACGAAAATAACATCGTGAGTATACCGACACTTAATCAGAAATAAAAAAATAGAAACGAGAAAGCAATATTAAATTAGTGTTGTAGACTTACATTAAATGGTCTTACTCTTGGCCACATTCGAAAACCACAAGGCTAAGAAGAGGCCGCGCGGCTAAACCTTGCGAGTTTGTACGCGTACACACTCGCAAGGCTCAGCCCTGCGTTACACTACAGTGTAAGATCATAAAAATGAATCATGTTATTTTTAGGTCCTTAATTCTGTAAGATATCTATAAAATTGAAAAAAAAAATCTTTTTCTTTTCTTTACCCTCCGGAAATTAAATTAGATAAGGGTACGTTCAGATGAGAAACGCTCAACGCGCGTAATTTTTTTGTCTAGTGTTCACATGTTGCGCGCTAGTCGGGCGTTGAACGCGCGTTGCCGCGGCCGCGGCCGCCCTGGTTCAGTTTGAGTTTTACATTTGTCGTAAATGGACGTAGAAACAGTTTTAACGGTGAATTTATTCGGTAATAGGGATGATGACAACTTTTTTTATTTTATGTTACATAAATTACCTCTCAAAAAAAGAAACATTGGTAAAAGAATTAATTCGCTAGCATGAAAACTGCCCGAGATATCACAGTGTGAAATGCACTCAAATGGACTCGCACAAAAACGCTCCATACTAACGGCTACTAAGTGATGACGTCACGCCTGAGAAGTTTGTATGCAACGCGTAGGAAATTTGTTCGGCAGCTATATTAAATATTGTGTTTATCAAAATAGTTTCTTAGACAAATTTGCTATACATTTTACGGACTAATTAAAGGTATCATTTATTTTAATAAATTTTATACTTTTTAAATGGACTTGTCCACCCAACTTTGAAGGGTCATAAAATAAATAATATGCAATATATAAAACCAAGAGGTATTATACAAGCTACTCTAAAAGTTTAATATGTTTACGATTTTTATTAGTTTTACGTTATTTTATTCATTAGTCATCATCCCTATTCGATATCAATTCGATAATTCGGTATTAAAAGCTTCCGTTTCCATTTCGGACGATTTCTGGATGAACTGAGCGAACCCTAAAATACGTCTATTCGCGTCAAAAGCGCGCGCTCATCTGAATGTATCATACATAGAAAACCAATGATCTCAAAGCGCGCGTCAACGCGCGCTGACAACAGTCAAGGCATCTAAACGGGCGTTAGCATGTGTACGGCCTGAACAAAATGTATGTAATTGAAAACGCGCGTTAAGCGCTTGGCATGTGAACCTCTTAAGAAGAGATTGTCGAAACTCATTTCAATACCAAACAAAACATAAAATAAAACCAGAACAAAAATTTCTAGAATCTAGAAGTGATCAGAAAGAAATACATAGAAAGAAGAAAAGTATAAATATTTTATTAGAAAATGTATTCCTAGGTGCACATAGAAAGCGACTACCTGATGCTGGAGCCGATCGGGTCTGTTTTCCTCATATTCTTCGGCGCAGTGATGCTGATCCAGTTTAATGCGATGTTGTTCCATCGCATGGACACGCTCTGGCACATGCTGTCCACCATCAACATCAACTGGTACTTCGCTAAGAAGGTGGGATTCTTGCTTTTTTTATTACCCACTTACAAAAACATACGAACAAAGTAGAGTTACTAGGGCCTTTTTGAATATTGGAAATACTTCTGCTCATGAACATTCGTATTGAATATAATAATTTAATGCACAATAGTAAAATATAAAGTTCAATACATACAAACAAAAGGACAACAACAGGTCAGAAAAGACAAACAACAGATTTAACAAAAGAAGTAAACTATAGTTTGCTTATCATTAGTGCCAATGTTTCTCGAATTAGAAATGTAGTAAAATTAAGATCCATTCAAAATAATCATCATTTGTTACATAGACTTAAAAAACTAAATTGTAAAAAACATGAATTCATACAATGAAAAAGCATGTAGGTATTTATATTTTACTAAATAACAATGTTTATGAACCACGCAGACGGATGAGGTATCCCAACACGCCCACATCCAAACGAACGCCGTGGTGATGGCCAAAGAGTTGCAGAAGCTAAACGTCGACGACTTAGACAAGGCGGGCATGGACGAGTCGCACGTCACCCGCAGGAAGACCGTACACAACTTGGAGCGCGCGAGGGAGAGCAAGCATACCACTATCAATTTAGATTCCAACTTCAAGAGACGACTGCAAGACCCTGAACCTGGTAAGATTTAAGATTAAGGGGCCATAATAGGAAAACATGGTTTGCGCGGGCCATATTTTTATATAGGAAACGTAAAGTTGTAGCCACAAAAAAACATACATCGTGCTAATCTGTAAATGGTTTTCTGTTGTATACTGAGATTACTATAGTTAACATAATAACTGTTGATTCACCTGTGAATATAAAATAAAATAAACAAGTTAAAGAGATTATCTAGTAGCTACAACTATTAAATCGCGTATAAACCTCACAGATGATTGTAAAAAAATTAGAATATCATTAAAAGCGCTTGTCGGTTTTGTATGGTCTGTGTCGCGGGCCATATTTTTGGCGTAAATTATAGCGGGAACGTATTGAATTCTACATCAAAATACACTTTAACGTACTGTGCAGTTGCTCCAATAACTTTTTTTCAAGAAAGATAATTGTGCTAAAGATAATGATGAAAAAACAACGAAAAACATCGAAAAAGTGAGGAAGTGAGGTTATTTTCCATACTTTACACGTAAAGAAAAAGACAGAGACAAATGATTTCGCGTAACGGAGCCTTAATAGATTCATTTTCATATAAGACTTCATCTAATGTTTGTTGTCTTCTTGTTTTAAAAGACACCATATAAAAAAGGTTTAGTTTAATGCTTTGAAGACCATTGGTTGCATTATTTTCTGCATAATCACTGTGATTGTTTGTGTCACGTGCACGATTGTTTTTTTTATAATTTTAATTTGCAATTCATGCACTTACTTAAAGTTACTAAATCGCTTTCGGATAAAAAAATATACTACTCCATGATATGGCAATAATAGAGTCCGATGATGAGATATGCAAGAGAGGGATAGTAGTTCGCACGTAACACCCAAAATACCCCTCACGAATCTCACGACCTGTGGACTCACCGGCACTATCCACTGGTGATTTAACGGGTAAATTGCGTTTACCGCATATGTATTCATAAATGTTGTTATTTGTTCAGATATAGTGGCCCGTATGTCGTCGCTGGGCGGCAACATAGCGGCACGACGAGCGACTATTCGTGCGTTGCAACTGCGCCGCGAGTCCGTCGTAGCGGAGCGGCGCCGCACACAGATGCTGCAGCCGCACCGCGACGAGGCCGGCGAGTTCCTGTACGCCGCGCCCGACGCGTCGGTAAGTGTCACTACACTAGTGAGTACACACACAGTACGTGTCGTCAAAAAGATTACGTCGTAGCGGAGCGGCGCCGCGCCGCACACAGATGCTGCAGCCGCACCGCGACGAGGCCGGCGAGTTCCTGTACGCCGCGCCCGACGCGTCGGTAAGTGTCACTACACTAGTGAGTACACACACAGTACGTGTCGTCAAAAAGATTACGTCGTAGCGGAGCGGCGCCGCGCCGCACACAGATGCTGCAGCCGCACCGCGACGAGGCCGGCGAGTTCCTGTACGCCGCGCCCGACGCGTCGGTAAGTGTCACTACACTAGTGAGTACACACACAGTACGTGTCGTCAAAAAGATTACGTCGTAGCGGAGCG
Organism: Agriphila straminella; assembly: GCA_950108535.1. Lineage (NCBI taxonomy): Eukaryota > Metazoa > Arthropoda > Insecta > Lepidoptera > Crambidae > Agriphila > Agriphila straminella. The sequence goes on from OX467308.1 coordinate 12,492,421, forward strand.
GCGCCGCGCCGCACACAGATGCTGCAGCCGCACCGCGACGAGGCCGGCGAGTTCCTGTACGCCGCGCCCGACGCGTCGGTAAGTGTCACTACACTAGTGAGTACACACACAGTATATGTCGTCACATAGATTACGTCGTAGCGGAGCGGCGCCGCGCCGCACACAGATGTTGCAGCCGCACCGCGACGAGGCCGGTGAGTTCCTGTACGCAGCGCCCGACGCGTCGGTAAGTGTCACTACACTAGTGAGTACACACACAGTACATGTCGTCACATAGATTACGTCGTAGCGGAGCGGCGCCGCGCCGCACACAGATGTTGCAGCCGCACCGCGACGAGGCCGGTGAGTTCCTGTACGCCGCGCCCGACGCGTCGGTAAGTGTCACTACACTAGTGAGTACACACACAGTACATGTCGTCACATAGATTACGTCGTAGCGGAGCGGCGCCGCGCCGCACACAGATGCTGCAGCCGCACCGCGACGAGGCCGGCGAGTTCCTGTACGCCGCGCCCGACGCGTCGGTAAGTGTCACTACACTAGTGAGTACACACACAGGTGTCTTTAAACTAGTGAGTACACACGCAGTACATGTCGGCCACATAGAATCCGTCGTAGCGGAGCGGCGCCGCACACAGATGCTGCAGCCGCACCGCGACGAGGCCGGCGAGTTCCTGTACGCCGCGCCCGACGCGTCGGTAAGTGTCACTACACTAGTGAGTACACACACAGGTGTCTTCAAACTAGTGAGTACCTACACACGCAGTACATGTCGGCCACATAGAATCCGTCGTAGCGGAGCGCCGCCGCACACAGATGCGGCAGCCGCACCGCGACGAGTATCCTGTACGCTAGAGAAGTGTCATCTAGTGAAATATTTTGATCGAAGAAATTTTATTCATTTATTTAAGAAGCAAACGTAGTGTAATAATTCAACAACTTATACAAAACCAACACCAGAGCTTAAGACGAGACGAGAGGTAATATATATGAATAGCTTTGCTTTACCTTTTCTTTCCACAGGCGACGCCAACAACCAGACGTCGACAAACTGGCGTGTTCCTGAACAGAAGCTACGAGCCAGACTCCGACAGTGATAATGATGAAACTGTAGTTCAACCTCGTAAAAGCACGCGTTTCGCCATGTAATGTTACTAATATAATATGAAAATTACATGTTCTTGTTCTAGGCCGACTTAAAATCAAAATATACCATCAGGCGTAAACTAGCTTCCCGTGTAACTGACGAAATTATGTAATACAGTATTAATTAATCATATGCCAAATTTTTACTTTGTTAAAAATATTATTATTAATAAAATTCTATTCAATATTATGATTTGTTTGTATTTTTGCACTGAGTAAGAGCAGCCTAGGTAATCATCACCATCATGATAGGTAATTAAATAACTTATTGGTATCAAATCAACTACAGAGGAAGGGAGAGGGTCAGAATCATGATATACATTATTTAAAAAAACTAATATACTTTCTTAATTTATATTAGAACTATTAGTTTGAAAAAGTTAAGCATCGTTTTTCCCTACGGGGCCGTGTCTCCCCTAGGGGAGACAAAGGGATGTTGCTAGTTGCCGTAGCTCCCCTGAACGGGGGAGACCAAGTCCTTCCATTTATTCAATAATTTTATGGTGGTTTTGTCTCCCTCATGCTTAAAAATGACAGGCCAGTGAACTACGAAATGAGTTTCAAGCCAATATACGTAGAGTGATCTACGGTAATTGATTAAAACACAATGTGATAAGCTTAGAATAATAACACCTAGAACGATAGTTCTCTACAAAGCGCACTGTTAAAAGTGAGGCAACTTAAACAGTCAAAATGGCCCCGTTTTCAGATTTTTATTCTCCATTATTACCTAATCATACCGAATAAGTACAAAACAGTTTCAATTTTCCTACATTTATTAGATTAGTTACTATATTATTGGATTTTATTTACGATTAGGTAACGTATGAACAATGATATGAAGGATATATTAAATCTGAAAACTAAGCCGTTCTGGCTACTAAGCCAGGTTTCTAAGTCCCAGTAGACTAGTTTAGACTCATTTCCGGTAGCTAAATTTGCTATAAAGCATTTCAAGCCCAAAGACACCTCTACAGCCTCAATTAACCTCAAAGAAGGCGTTTCGTTTTAAGATCTAACCCAATTCAAATAAATCATTGTGAACATAAACTTAATGACCATTGATATTTTAATCCCTTCCGTCCTCCTGCTTTTGTGTTTGCCCACTCAATTTTACAATCTACCATCATTTCAGATTGAATAATATCTATTAAACTAAAATCTTTTAACGCTATGTATTTTAAAATTATGGATTTTCATAATTATGACTTTTCATGTTATGAATTTTAAAGTTATAGTTTTTATAATTATAGATTTTAAAATTATGGATTTTAATAGTTATGTCAAATAATGGTATACATTTTGAAATTATAAATTCTTATTGTTATGCGAAAGACTGTTATGGATTCTCAGAATAGGATTATTAATGTTATGCAATTTAAGGGACCCCCACCAGGATTACATAAATCCATGAAAGAGTAACTTTTATATATTTAATCTACACTCACAAACTCACAACGTAATGTTCCAAATATGAATTCAAAAAAGATTGAATAATAAACACGTACTTTTTTCATAGATAGATAAAAAAAAACATTATTGCAACATTTTCCTTCGGTTTTCAAACAACTACATGCATCCTAAAATAACTTTTTTTATAGCACACTGGAATTCCGAATCGGGATTCCGACTGTATGTGGCCGGGCTTACTTTTTAATTTATTAGCGCGTATGGGCTCATTGTTGTACCTATGGTCTGTCTGTGGCAGGGGCGTCGCCAAGGGTGGGCAGGGAGGGGCAGCTGCCCCCCCGCCTAGAGGTTAAAAAAATAAAGTCAACTGCAAAGAAACCAAAGTTCTGAGGCCGTGCAACTTGCTCTTCTGATAAATCCCACATCTCTAAACTTAAATAAATTCACTAGGTGCTATTTGGCTGTACCTACAATTCATTATTTTTGTTTTCTCTATTAACGCGACGCTCTTGGTCTGTGGTGCAGTTTCATAAACTACAATAATATCCTGAAGAAGCCTTAAAAATCACGTAAAAAGTATGCTAGATAATAATTTAAAAAAAGTACCAGGGTCACAAAAATCTGAGGATCCCATGGGAGTTAAGAGGCGAAAAAAATATCTGTGGATTCCATGGGAGCGAAGTCATGGGAGCCTGTATCCGGAGGCTATGAATTTCACTGGCGTGTCATTTTCAAACATGTGGGAGACTAAACCACCATAAAATGTTATTATTGAATAAATGGAGGGGCTTTGTCTCCCCCGTTCAGGAGAGCTACGGCCACTAGCAACATCCCTTTGTCTCCCCTGGGGGAGACGCCGAGGGAGACACGGCCCCGAAGGGTTAGTTTTTGACGTCAATTAAACTTATTTTATTTATTCAAAAATGTATGTTATGTGATAAGACTCTTTATTTGTAAGACCCTAAATCTCATTTTGACGCAAGTAGGCCTCATGCAGTTATGTGACATGAACTATTTCTACAGTCCTACAGACAACAGTGTAGAAAATGTAGAGAAAAACCTTTGCAAATAGTTAAAAAAACCAAATATCAACGGGAAAACCTGCCAAATCCGTAAGCGGTCATTCAGCTTAGTCAGCTCGAGAGTCGAGACCGAAAGTGAGGGGTCGTAGAGCTCAATCACAAGCGCGGGCGCAGTGAGCGCGCGGCGACCCGACCGACCGCACCGCACCGCACCATGCGCACGCACGCGGCCTCGCGAGTGACCAAATACACGATAAACTTTGTGAAGTGAACCAACCCTAGGATTATTTAACAATAACACCACTAGAAACGGTAAGCAATCACCACCACATTATTTTCTCTAACTCGAATCCACTGACCTTTCCTGGCCCGAGGCTACACACGATCAGCTGCGAAAGTATGCGGGGGACTGTAATAGGTGTACCATTGCATAATCTGTAAGTACCAGGATTTATATCTGTTGATAATAAAAGTAGACCCTGCACATTGTTGCAGGGTTGGCATATTGGTCTATAATCTACAAGGCTCTATTGAGAGGGAATTACGTTTCTCTTTCGAAAGTTTTGAAATAGGCTTCAGTGAAACGCATATCACTTGAAACGAAGCAAAAATTTTCTAATCTTAGTGGGTTTCTCATCGTTAATTCATCAATTCATAATAAGGATCCATAGGTACTTTGGTTAATTTATTTGCAAATTTCGCATCGAAATCCGTTTCGCGTTTATGTTTGTAATCGTAAAAAAAGTGAATGTAGGCGGGTTTGCTATGAGAGAATTAAGAATGGGAAAACAAAGAGTTTCTTCTGTATCACTTGACCTCTAAATTTAATGGGTAGGTAAGGTATCTGAGTATTTAGATAAAAAGATAGCGTTGTATGAAAGAAATATTTAGTGAGCTACCCAACCACAAAACTAGGTAGTGACATACTCAATCATTTAAAAGCAATTAGTTACCGAATTCCGTTTATTTTGATTGAAATATGCAATATATTTACCTTTCTATGGTAGGATAACATCGGAAATCTTCAGCCTTATACAAAATACATTAAGACTATGCAAGGGCGAAGTTTGTGAGAGCCTAAACATAGCGGCTTCAAGTAAAAACCAACGTAGCGTAGTGACCATAAGGCCACACATATATCCGGTTCCGTCGGAGGGCCGTTCTCACTTCGCACAACACAAAATTATGACAGACGCAATTAATAGCGAATTAGCTAATTAGCCAGTTACGCAGTGGAGACCTGTTCGATGTGCAATACTTACAAAGCTCAATTAGATTCAAGGAATGTTACAGATTACGTGACATTACGGCGTGACAAAATGAAATAATTAATTCGTGTAGCTAGACAAGATTTGTCGTTAGACAAAGAAAATGTACTAATTTTTTATCAGTCTGAGACTTAATTTAATAATAATGCTTGCTGCTCTGTTATAGTATCTCTTGTTGTCGCTACAATAACATAAACTGGTATGATAGGTAGCTTTTTGCGGGTTTTTATTTTTATTGATGTAGAACAGACTAATCATAGACAGATCAAGTTTTCCATAATCGCCTACCTAACTACCTTTTTTTTGTTCATGCTCAAAAATAATATACAACCTGGAGACGACAATACGAAAAATATTAATAGTCACAGGAAATAAAAATATTAAATAGTATTTCAGTTACTGATTACAGTACAATCTATTTTCATGCTACCTATTTATTTTGTTTGAAAAAAAACTGAAATTCTTTAATAGTTTCAAAATACTCCTAAGAACTAGTGTTACCAATGTTTTCATTTTTGTCGTATTATGGTCAGGTTGTATGCAAACAGTTTCACTCAGCTAGTTTTCGTTACAGTCAATTTAATAACTCTGAGTAGTAACTTGTGAGAGCTGTGAGAAATCGTAAATAACCAAGTGTTTGCTAAACTCTCTTTGCTTCTTACTGGCATACACATAAAGAATAGTGCTGTTTGTCAGTGCGTACCAACGAACGTAGCACTCTAATTAGGTACTGCAAGGCCTTGACTGTCTTTGACCGGAAGAAAGTGGATTGCGATTAGCATTTTGCATACGTATCCAATCGTAGGTACCTACTTCTGACTTATTAATTTATAATTAACGGGATTAAAAAATATATTTGGTTATATCTACCCAAAGTGATGTTGAGGGTTGAAAATGTTACACAGTAATGATTTTTTTGTGAATAATAAATAAATACCAACACAAAAATTAAACATTGAAGTAAGTACTTAAACAAGGTTTTTTTGCATTATGTAGAGTAACGATGATGAACTATAATGAAACAATGAAGTAATATTTAAGATACGTTAAAGCGAGGTGTCGTAAGCAGCGCGGGCGCAATTGCTCTACAAAAGACTTCAACGCGCGCCCACTCGCGTTACGCTCCTAGGCGTCCGTTTGATTGCGAATATCTCTGAAAAATATTTATAATGCACTACTTATGTTGTGATTTTAAAGACGTGTAACATAATAAGCTGGTAAATAAACAAACGTAACATAAAATTAGGTACATTTCCTTTGTACAATGTACAGCTTTGCGCAATTTTACTAAACAAGCATTGAAATGAAATTTAGAAAAAAGCTTGGCAAATATTAAAATAACAAAAATTAAAGGAATTTGATTAATGATATTTTAATTTGACTTCAAGTTCAACGACAACATTATAAATGTGGGTCGTAGGGATTATTTAATGAATAGAGTCTTTATATCATATCACACTGTACTTACGTTAATGAGCGCTTTTATAGCGGGTAATAATAGGCAATTAATAATAAATAATACATAGTTGTTATGAAATCTTTGAAATAAATAAGTATGCTTTGATCATGATGGAAGTAAATAGGTATGAAATAATTTCACAAATCATCAGTATGAGACGTCAATCCATCATCGACCATGTCGTGGATAGTACTATGTAACGCATTGTGAATAACATATAACTGGTCGGTAGTTATCGTTGAAAACAATTAACTTTTTGTTTGTAACGTTGCATGTGCATGTTTTCTCACTATTACAACATAAACAGTAGATACGTAGTTCGTGAATGAAGGAAATTCAGAGTTAAACAGTTGTAAATGTGTAAACGTCACAAGTTCACTTGTTAGTTGCCAGTGAGGTTCAATGGTACAGGCCTACTTTCTCTTTTTTGTAAAAAATTTCTCGCGTTCTTGCTTACGGTAGCTACCTACCTATCGATGGCTAAGACAAAAGATATTTTTGTGTAACTAATGGGCTAACACTTGTTACGTCAGAGAACGCAATGTTCCATAAAAAGTAATCACTGACGTTGTAATAATTAAATGTATGAAATACTCTATTTTATTTACACGTGTAGCAATCATTGCCTAAAGGCTGTACGAAACATTAAAATGTTTTATGTTAGGTTTTTGCATATTTTTTTTGCAAATACAGGAATCTATCTTCGGAGCGCCAGAACATTGACTACCAGCTGATCTCCAAACTTCAGAATGAAGACGGAACTAAATGCTGCTGATGAGTAAACTTATATCCGATATATTTATGCAGGTAAAGCTGCTACCAGGTTGTGTTTTCAATTGTTAAAAATTAAGCTATTAAGCTTATAAAAGTAATGCAAACATTGTGTAAAATACCTTAAAAAAAGGTTTAAAATTAAATACCTTTTAGAAAAAAAAATGAAGTTGTCCTCCAGCCCCACCCGACTTCAATAGACGTGTTTTATTAATATCGATGTGTAACGAATGATTCGAATATTATTTCTTGCTATTTAGAGGTATTTAATTTTGAAGCTGTTTTTGTTTTCAGGCTTTTGAAGGTTTTCCTTTTTTTTTAAAAAAGCTTTTTTATTTTCAACTTTTTAGTGGTAGGTAAGCGCAGCGTGTAAATACTTTTTAACTTTATATTATAATATTTTCAATGGTAAAATGCCTAGAACTCAATTTCAAAATTTACGCTGATTGTTTTTGAGGAGTTCCTGTGTGTCTTCGTAGTTCAAGTCTAGTCGAGAACGTTGCATCGCAGACCATGGTTTGGTTTGTTTTGGATTATCATAAACCTACCAAAATCTAAATCACTTTACATATACTATTTGACTTTGAGGAGTTCCCTTGTGTATCTTCGAAGTTCAATCTTCGAAGAAATTAAAATGTGACTATTCTAGAAGTATACCCTTTCAAACAAAAAAAGAATCATCTGAATCGGTTTATAAACAAATATGTTATGTCCGAAATTCCGTAAAAACTCGTGCGATGGCAAGCTAAATAATTTACATTTTTCAGGATTATGAAAAAACTTCTAGCCAGATCTCTGTAATTTTTTTATAGGACCACACTCGAACTATGATCTTTGAGATGAAAAAAGAATTGTATAAATCGATTATTAACTGACGAAGTTATGTTAAAACATACATAAAAAAAACAAATACCGTCGACTTGAGAACCTCCTCCTTTTTTGAAGTCGGTTAAAAATGATTGTAGTCTCTGCTGGTTAATATGTGTCCTCTAATTCCTCAAATTGTATACAATGTCCACTTAGATCACAAGTGCATAACGTCACATAAGGTCAGACGTAACTAAAGTTACATAAAACTGATCTTTAACACTAGATCTTAAAGTTCAAACGCGTGTCTGGAGGATGTATCTCTAGGTTACCGATCGACAGCAGGCAGGGATCACGCTTCAGCTGATTTCTGGCACGTTGTTACGTTTACGTGTAAAAACTTCTTGATTTATCGATTACAAACTAGAATGTTAATATATGGGAAATAAAGCGCTCATTGTATAATGGAACAAGTAGTGGAAAATACACTTTATTGATACCAATTGTGGCATGAATAGTATGGTCTACAGATAGGTGCAGAAATCTTCTCTTACTGTTTATTACTATTTTCGATTTACCTTGCGTTTTATATCGGAAGGTGAGGGTAAGTAAGCGTCTTATGCACCAAGTATACATACATAATTATTATAAAGTTGGTAGACGTTTATGAATTACTTATTATAAGTTTGCGATAAGAGTTTCAAATTATATCATTTGTGTTAAATTAAATTTATATAGTAGGGAGAATTAAAACTATTTAGTTAATTTTTATGAGATTGAGAACTAAACTAAGTAAAGTTAAGATATTATGTTAGTTAATATATTATGCTTCACCATTTATGGACAGCAATAACGCTATTACGTTAGTTAGATATAAGTATACAAACCGATAACGTTTAAATGAAAGCATGCAAGTTTGTTTTCAGAGTACGTAAATGCCTATTGAAGTTTAAAAATAGTACATGTCAAAAATTCATTGAACATCGTGAAAAGATCGTGAACTTACAATTGGATTTTGATTCAGAAATATCAAACATATTAGGATTTTTCAGATAATTATGTCACAACTCAACAATTGCATCCGTCTGAAAAACTGAAGGCTTTTCTGTGTAAGGTATTTTTATATATTTTTTGTTTACTTTGAACTGGACAAACACAGGTAAAGAAAAACATGATTTAAGTAGGTAAGTACAAAATATAAGACTGAGTTGCGCAGGCGGTAGAGGTGGCAGGCTAGTAGGGGGAGGGGGGACCAGCTGGCGGCCGCCAACAGTGAAAGTGAGCCTGCGCCAGCGCCGGCCCTCGCTTCCACTGCTTTACTTTATAGGGATTGGAAGATTGAATCGATTCATTTGTGCGTACAAAGTGTGAAACTTATAGTCCACTGTGTTTAGTTTACACTGAAATAATATCATTTTTTGATTAAGTAGTCGGAATGTAGAGCCTTCCGACTATCTTAATCATTAATCATTGAGGAGTTATCATACAATTAGAATAAAAGTCCTTATTATTAAGGCTTTGTTTCAAATTGGTGCTATTAACTGTAGAACTTATACCAAAATAATATTATTTTATAAAAACGATATTTGGAAAATCTTTGCGCACAGAGGCCTCTAAATACAAAGGATTAAAATCGATCATACTAAGAGAGAGATTTGAGATTTCACATCATTTTTTACTACTAATTAATTAAAAAAAATGTGAAGTAATTTTGTTTGCTTTGTACCTATAAGTAACTGAGGCGAGAAAGTTACTTGTTCCATTAAGCAAGTATCTTTAAATTACAATATTATACTTTAAGTTGGATCGGGACTTAGCCTATCTATCCATTAAAACATAACCAATTTTACTACCATTTAATTTTAGTACGTAGGTACTTACTACTTAAAAATGCACGATTAGATAACTAATGCAACCTAGCTAGCTATATAGACTAGAGGATGTCCTAAATAACATATTGAACGACATTCGGTCATTAACAACATTACAACTAGATTTTAGATGAGTTTACAATGATAACATTTTGTGTTTCCATAATACTCAGGTATTATAATTTTGCCACTTTCCACGAGTGCCCTGTATTACTCACTAAGTGTAGCTTTCTATAGGTGAAAGAATTCAATCGGTTTAGTAGTTTTGGAGTTTATCCATTACAAACAAACATGCCTACAGAAAAATAAATCTTTCCTCTATATAATTTAATTTAATTTAGGAAGGAGGAAAAATTATATTCTGTAGCACATGAAGAGACCCTTGGGCATTGATAGATATGTGATAAATACAGCCTATTTGAATTTATTGTCCATTATACCATGGCACAATGGAGGCGAGGCGATTGTCCAGCAGGTCGGAGCCTCGGGAGTCGCTGACCTTGGCTGCTCGAGGTCTGCGGCCGTAAGCAAAGTACACACCACTACTAGCCTATTTCTTAAGAAAAATAAAAAAAAGTTAAAAGGAAAATATCGAATTGAAAAGAAAATACCGTCTTAGTTGGGTAAGTAATCAGAGGGCCTACCTCAAATGGCCATTCTACTAAAATGGGATATTTTTATCTGGTTGACTGGAATTACGATGTAAGAAATCTTACAATGGTGTGTCTACGCCCTTTCACTGGTCAACCAGAAAATAAACGTAACAAACTAAATAAAACTAAAGCTGAACGAGTAGATCCTATACGTACCTACTTGTGGTCTGGGTAGGTGGCTGAACTTCTTAGTTCTGGTTTAGGAAAAATAATAAATAAAAGGATTTGCGTAAGTTCGATTTAAAGGAAGGGCAATGGCGCAATTACACTAACTTAGGTAGTTACTAAGTTGTTAGAAGATAGGCACAGAGAGTTTTGGTAACTGGTTCATCTATAAAGTGATGTATGTTACACAAATCTTGCGAGTTTTGCAAATATTTGGAACTGATCATATGTTTTAAAATTAAAAACACATAAAACACTAAATAAGCTCAACACGATAAACTGCGATTCTTTTGATCAATCGTGTTTTAGTTTTAAGATATAATTAATTCGTCAAGTTGACCGATAAATTGGGAATGACAATGTTAGAATTGAAAATAGGGCGATTGAGCCTTGCTATAAGCCAAGTCAAATTAAATTTCAGGCAAACCTCGGATGAGATTCAGATAGCAGGAATTCTGAAATAGATCATGCAAATTCCAAAAAAATGTAAGGCCAAAAATATCTTTCGCACCAAAAAATCGCCAATAATGATGTGCTATTACTTAATAACTTTTTCTCATGATACATTTACCAGCTCCAATAAATCTTTTGTCACTGTCTATCGGTCATAAATTACATTTAGGTTGACAGTATTTTTAGGGGCTCGTCATACTACGCCTGCAGTTTGTCTAGAAGGGAGCTTGGAACAAGAATACCCTAGATGTCCGGACAGTCTCAAAAACGGCACCTCGGAATAACGCCCTACTTTCAAACTGGGAGCATATTTGTACAAAGTATTATTTTCTTTGTTTCTTTTTTGGAAAGAACAGTAATTTGTACCCAACCGGATAAAAATATTCATGTGGCGATACGAATTTCGAAATTTTTGATTTGTCAGTCGGTGCCATATTTGCGTACTGTTTTCTAGGATATTCTTGATCGAAGATTACTCGATGATTACGCGTATCTACTGTTTTACAGTAGTTTAAGTTTTCGGAATGTGAAACCATGATGGATTCATGCATGCATCGGTGCCTTCAAGGGATGAATGACCGGCAAGGTCGGAGGCTCGCTTGCCAGGAATGTACTCTAAGGGGCATGATTCATTCCACCGATTATACCTCGGCTTACAAGCTGCAACATTTACATTCACTTTAAACAAAGTACTTAATTTCGCAAAATTTACTTGGCTTGCAACTTAGGGCAACGCGGCTTCCGTCCGGTAGGTATATAGGTACGGAAGCCGCGTTGCTCTAAGACTTGCAACGTTAAATATTGACGTAAGCACCAACAAAACGATGCTGAATATGGCACTGCAGTCTGCAGCTCTGATTAATTATTATTGTTTTAATTAAAATACAGTTTTGTAAAACCTAATTGCAAAATCAACGGGCTTTTAAATCATGTTATTGCTGAGAGCGGAAACAAGATAACAATTAAATAATATCTAGAAGTTTTTTCTAACTCTGTCATGACGAAGTTGAGTCACTATTGCAAAGTATAAAGGCGTGAGAAAATATCTCAATTAATGGTCCCTATTAGTACAGAAGTGAAGTCAGTTATAGAACTCTACTGTGAAAATGTTCCACGCTTTTAAATGCAACTGGATTGGCAAGTTGAACCTGTAACCTTTACTTGCAACATTGCACAGACATGTGTCCGCGTGAGATGTTTTAATGCAAGTACTTACCTACTGATCCAATACATGTTAAAGAACGATATAGAACGTATGCAAAATACGATAAACATGCTGAATATGTAGATGAAAAGGGATGAATTAAGTAATAAATTATAAATCCCAAATAAATTAAACTTAATGAACCGAGGAGTTCGCTGTCGCAGTGGTTTAGCGCCCGTAATTGCGGAGGTTAAGCAACTTTCACAAGGGTCGGTCATGGAATGGGTGACAAAAAAAATATTCGAGTTCCTCCGTGCTTAGGAAGGTACGTTGGTCCCGGCTGCATTTGCAGTCCGTAACACTCACCAATCCGCATTGGCCCATCTTCCTTTTCCACTCATAATAGGAAGGTCTATGTCCCAGCAGTAGGTACTTCTTTTGATTCGACTTTCCATTATAAGTACTCCCTTTTTATGATATTAAGATAATATGTAAAATTGGTAACCTCGCATCGCATAATGTTGCATAACTAAAAGTACGTAAAGCATTTTGAACGAATTTTGTCTGTTTTCACAGGTTTCAGGGTGTTTCATGCGCGAGTAAAAGTTTCAATAATCCTGCCAAACTAACTTCTTAAGACACATTTCTTTTGTTTTCAGAATTTAAATAAAAATGGCGACATCGGGAGGGAAACGGAGAGATGAAGGGAGTGACAACTCGGACGACGAGCTCACGCCGCTCGCCAATGAGATCTACGGAGGGAGGTGAGTAATTTACAAAAAAAAGCAAAAATAGGTACCTAAGGTACTCTAATGTTGGACATTTATTTATGTATTATTAGAATAAACTCAGTCGGGATTTACACCATGCACCTGTTTATTTTTGAGACTCCGATATTTTGGGCGCATTTGCATGCGTCATAATCACGGAAGTTATTCGTATAGCTAGTATACGCAAACGTCAATAACCATGGAAATTTAAAACAATATATATTATACTGTTTGGTTTTAGTAAAAAAATTGGGAGTCTGATACCAATATTTTAGAAGATAGAGATGTTTTCCTAAATAAAATCGCTATATTAGAGCAAAACACGCACGAACAAAAATCAGGGAGGAAGGAGCGAAAAATCGGCTTGGCACATCCAGAACTGAATTTAGCAGGCACTTTTACATCGGAAAAGTCATGTTGCCTAAATGACTCACGAAATGCCGTTGAAACGGTAAAGGAAGCCGATTTTTGGATTTTTCTGCCAGTCCAAAATATTTTATTGAAAAACGAAACCTCTTCTTTTATTTGATTTATTTACATCAAAGAGTTTGTAATAAAATAAGAGTTTGTAAATGACGCACTGCGGGCATCACACCTACTCTACATACTAGTGGCTTTATAAGCTGTAGGTAGACCTCACGTTTGTGACATATTTGATCATTTTTGAAAATGGCTGAAATAATTATGATTTTTTCGATCAATTTCGAAAAAATTAATGGACCAATATTCTTTAAATAGTTTTTGAACCTACTAACTTTTCACAATAATCAGTTGAAAAATACGACCCGTTCTTAGTGGAGAACAGCCGGAAGCCGGACACACGGAGAGACAGACATACGAAAACATTTTTTGTCCAAGCTGGGAGACGCTTCGCTTGCGCTTTTCGAATTAAAAGGAATTCGTAATATGTTCAAAAATGAGCTCTGCATGCAATGTGCCCATTAAAGAAATCGGGGCACGTGATGTTTCTCCACTAAAATCTGAATGACGGAACATGATCCGTGATAGTGTGTGATCGATCACTCTTAAATCGATTGAGGTCGAACCGATCGCGGTAACTTTGAACGATAAAATAAAACCAAAACCGTTAAGTTTTCATTTGGGTTACATTTACCTAAAAATCTTTGTTTTAACTAGCTTTAGTATTCTTATTGAAATTCAAAATAGTCCAAAATATGCATCCTTAGGTATAGGTTTCAACAATATTCACAAAACTAAGGTGAGGTATGTAACGATTTAGTTTTGGTTTTAACGTTGAAAATTAGCGGGATTGGGCAGGGCAGGGGCAGACCAGGGGGTCTGGAGGCACCTAGGTTATAAAGTTCAACTAAAGCTTTCATTAGTATCTTCAAAAGTATCTTATAAACACAAACGAAACTACCTACATCCTCTAAGTCAAATGCAATAATGAATACAGGGTGCTGGCACCAACATTGGTCATTTTGTCTACTCCAAATAAAAAAAAATACCTTAATAATAAATCAAATTTTAAATAAAGCCATAAAATATAAATAACGACAAATGTTCGTGCGTGCACCTTATAATGTTAGTTATGCATGATTTCTTTTCCATTTTCATGTTTTGTTCTATATAAAGTATGTATGCTCAAAACTTGCGAACTCTCATGGGCACACAAACCCTAGTGGTTTTGTTGAATATGTATCGATGTATGTCTTCAACAATAAATAAATACATAAATAAAAATTATCACCTCAGTTTTTCGATATTGTTTTAAATTAATTAGGCACATGGTATGTTTGTCGGTATTTTGAATCTGCTTTGGTTTTAGATATTTTTACAAGAATGTAAGTGGAATATAAGTGATTCCATAATAAATTGTGGATGCTCTGCACGTTGCCTTTCGAAAAAGCACAAACATTACCTTGCAAGTTGAATGCAACAAGTATTCATGACCTTTGCGTTTATATTGCTTTTTTGACGGGTAAATAAAGTTCAATGATTTTAAGTCTAATGTTTTCCCATCATCGTAGTTAACTATTACATTTGCAATAATACAAAATAAATTTTTAGATATATTTCTTGAATATTTATAGGTTCCATTAATTGTATAAGAAAACAAAATATTGAAAATGCCATTGCTTGTACAAAGAGTTCATTATGTAAAGATTGTAGGTACTATTGTAGCTATCTAAATACTTTATAACTCGTGAATTACAATGTTTTCCAGACTATAAAATCTAAGCGCAATTTATAAACAAATGGTTAAAATGTTAACGTTAAAGTAACGGTGGGTGGTAAAAACAGTTGTTAAGTTCGAACGGATCTTCCGTAGGTGACATCATCGTGCAAGAGCTTGCGCCACGTCATAGCGTCTGGTAACACCGAGATGATCCTTGACACGGGTTCATACATATGTTGTTAGTCAGCTAAAATGTTAATAACTATTACCAAATTAGAGAATTTGAACGTTTTTTAATGATAGGTTGAACAATAAGGACACTTTATGGGGTTGTTATCATTATTATTATCAAACAGAAATATCATTTACAATCTTAGGCCCATATAATAAATACCTTACAGACTAACCTACATAATATTTATATCTTAATGTTAACTATTTATTAGTTAACAATTAATTTTGTAGTTATTTAATTAGGTATGTTTCAAAGAGTACGAGTATAATATAAATTGAAGAAAATACAACTTTAAAATGTTTGGTAGGATAGTCTTTTCATCGTTATGAATGATGAAATCTAATTTTTTTTCAAGTAAGCTAAGTATTAAATTGTGAATTTTTATGAAGTCGTAAATATAACAAAAAACAATGAAAATTGAACATAAGTAACTAATTTAGTGACCTGTAATAATTCCATCAACCAGTCAGCGATAAAACAATTTATAAGTTTTTAACGCGACATTGCAAAGTTGCAACTTAACTATTATGCATTGTTAAGCTTAGTTACCAGTTAGGAGCTTAATAAACGCGGGACTACTATCTTGTTTATTTTACTATGTGACGCGTTACAAAATTGTAACTTACAGCAGTAGCAAAGGCTTCATAGTTTAGATTTAGACGTTTTTATATTTATTTTATTCAAATATTCGCGAACATCGACGATTGGCTTCGTTAAAAACATGTTTAAATACAATAATAATATGGTCTCGGTGGAAGGATAAACTTATTCACAATAAAAAACAATGTTACATGTTTAAGAATGATTTTAAAATTTAAGAATGATATAGGTACGCCGTAAAAATTCAGGGGGGTTACTCCCGAGGCGATCGAGAATATCGAGATCGAGTAAACGTCAAAACGGTACATGGAAATTGGAAACCATGAAAACCGTTTTCAATATACCAAAATAACAGATTTTTGACGTTTATTCGATCCTGATGTGAACTCGGTCCTCAATTCCCGTCGAGAAGGGGGGCAGTTCACATTATGAATTAGTAGGATTTTATAAATACAAAACGATTTATTGTGCTAAAAAGTGGCAAATAAGTACATGAATTGTAAACAAAGAGTATAAATACTTTGTCATTCAAACTGACCGAAAAAAATCGACTAAGATCTTCACGGTTTTCTTTTTGGAATGAAACGTGCTGGGATTTTCTTCGGCTCTCTAAAATAAAAATTGCATAGACACAAAATACAGCACGAGTCACTAGTATTGAGCAACAAGTCAGACACATTACGAGACTCGGTTCCGCCTCAAACTCTCTCTCACGAGTTCTCGAACAGGTGAGATGAAATTTATGTTATCGAGTTCGAGATACTCTATATTGATATTATAAGGAAGTAAAGTCAAAGCCACCGTTTATCTTGAAACTTATGTTACGAATAATTTTATGTTGGCTAGTCAAGTAGGTTTTAGAGCGTGCCTAATTTAATCAAGGCTGAAAACGATTGGATTGCCTCGTAATTCAATTTAAAGTTTTTTAATCTGTATTGTAATGGTGAATGTCCATTTGTTCTACTTATAGTATTTTAGGTGCTGTATTGATAAACCTAAAACAAAAACATAATGAAATAAAGTAAGACACAATAACATGTACGCTTTTGTGACACTGGAGACAAACCACCGTTCTCTTGGATTTCCAGTAGTACAATCCAAATTTGGGTTTATCTGCGTTTCGGTTGTTACGTGTGAATCACCGGTAAACATCAAGAAGTCGTTTAAATATTGAATGTTTAAAACCTCAGAACTATTGTACCTATCTAGCTGAGGTCGGCCGATCGTTCGGGCCCGGAACCCGCTCAAATGCCAAGGTTGACAACTCTGACGACAGAACTTTCGATCGACCACTGCGACTGCGCCACATTTTTGCGCCCCACTTCGACGCGGCCTCGTCTATCTGTAGTTTACTTCTCTGATCATGTTAGATACTTTATAATCTACTTATTATCTCAAACAAAAAAAAAAGGATTTCTCATTTATATTAAATATTAACCAGACATGTGTGTCATTTTGTAGAATGATCAACTAAAATGCTGATCAAAAAAAATAAAAGTATGCCGATGAACTAACGAAATAGGTACCTAGTTTGTTTATACTGTTGGTATTGGTATGTGTTGAAACTGGAAGCTTCAAGTAGGTAATTCATTTAAATAATAACCTTACTCAACTCCACATAAAGATTAAAATTGAAATAAAGCAGTATCGCTAAAGGTGTTAGCCGAGTGGGCCGAGTCGGGTCAGCCGTGATCTGAATATTGAACCACAACGGGCCATTAATGTACTTCTAAAACCTGATGATAAGTTAGCTGGCCATTGCAACGTAAATAAAATTAAGAGCAAACGCAACAAATCAGCAGCGGGAAAATTATGTAACAACCTAAAAGCGCATTAGCTCATAATGGAAATCAGGAACTTCTGCATAAAGCTTCGTGGAATGACCGACGGTCGATGACCTTTGACGTTGGGCAAGGCCCAGCGTAGCGTCTGTTTCGCATATTACTTATTTACTTACTACCAAAATCTTAGAAAATCAGTAAAAAAGAACAATAAAGTTTGACAACAATGATTATGACTGAATCTAGATAGAACATTACAAATAAGTAAGCGGAAGAATTCGCTTGCTGAACTCGATTGACCGGTTTGTTTGCAACTTCATGCAACTCACGTAAAATTTATAAAATTGGTCAATTAGTCAAAGTTTACTTGGTGTTGTAGCTATACCTAAATCATGATACATACTTATTGTTATATAATACCTAAACAGAGATGCTGAAATAAAACATTCTGTTACATTGACTATGTATGCTGCCAATTGCCAAATAAATAAATAAATATAATTTCTTCTTCTATGGTGCCTCTCCAACTAGTGAAGGTTGGCAGTCAATTCCGCATACTTGTTCTGTGCTCTTGGCAAGGTGAAAGAGTTCGGAGGCACTCGTTATTCCCGTCTACTCCCGAATATTTCGCAACCAAGACTTTCTTCTGCGATTAGGTCTTCTTTTTCCTGCAACTTTTCCCATCATTATTAGTTGCAAGAGCTCGTATCCATCGTGCCTAAACACGTGCTCCAGATATGCAACTTTTCTCTGTTTGACGGTTTGCAAAAGCTTGCTTTTCTCTCTGACTTGTTTGCGGCAAAAGCTTGCGTTTCTGTCTGACTTGTTTGCGGCAAAAGCTTGCGTTTCTGTCTGACTCGAAATATAATTTGGCATAAGTAAGGCAAAAGTAGAATAAGCTTCAAATGTGGGATGGCATTAATTTTACTCTTTTTCACACTAATTACAGTATGCAGTTAAATTATTTCAATAAGTAATTATGTTTCATTTTTATGTAACGAATGTCTTCTGCAATATTACCATTTCCTTGTTTTTTTTTGTAAGATAGTTTGGTATTTTTTGAAGTAAACCAAATTCCAAGTTATGTAGGACAATGTAAGTGCGTTGACGTTCCTACTTCTTCATAAATCAATTCCTGAATTGACATTTGCCCGTGTTTTTATAACTGCTGGTCGACAGTGATTGATCTGATTTGTGGCAGTTTCACAACTTCAATTGAATTCAAATGGCCTAAAGAAAATTGTGTTTCACAAGTCGATATAAGTTTGGGTTCAATGTCTGTCAATCAGATAAAAAATAGAGTCGAATAAAAAATTACTAGGTAAGTACCTATATTTTATCACACAATCTTCGGCACTAAGTAAAGCTCTGAAGTACTGTAACTATGGTATAGGTTAACTACTGTTTTACTTCCCAGTTTATTAATTACTTGTAATCTTTTGTTCGAAAGAGAAATTGTGGTCAATCATAATCCGCGCTTGCAACACTGTACTTCGGCATGCGTTCGTAGCGAGGCTTTTGCAAGTTTTCGTGCGGCCGCGCGACATTGAGCAGTCTATTGTTAGATAGCGTGCGCCGGCGCAGGCGCAGGCTTCGGCGCCGAATGCTTAGACACGGCGCTTGCCGCGGTCTGGATCGTGTGCCGACGAAGGTTACACCTATTTATTAAAGCACGATCTGCAATGAACTATAAATCTTATAACCAAATGTTTAGTTTGCTTGCAGCGTATTAGAAATAGATTTAGATTTAGATTTAAGACATTTATTCTCATTAAGAATTTACATTAATTCACTTACATGAGAACAACACAATTAAACAAACAAAAAATAGATTTTAGAGATACGTACTAATGGACGGTAGTTTTAAAACATTGTCACAACAAATACACGAGCCTCAGGCATCGGGCGCAATGATAACAAAAACATTGACGTATAAATAAACTACGCTCAGCGCAACGCTAGATGTGGCTTGTTTGGAATTTATTAAGACTTTAGGACTATTTCTTTTTCCTTTTGTACCTATTGTCTTAAATTAGAAATTAGATTTTTAAGCTAAATTAAAAAAGCTTTTTTATTATTTTTTATATTTTTATTTTATTTTTTATATTTTTATTTTGTTTTAGTTTAATTGCTATATTGATTGCTATATAAGATTAAACGCATAGATTAATACAAATTATGGTTCGTTTATATATTCAAACGTTTTAACCTACTTCAAAAAAAAAAGAAAAGAAGGAAGTTATACCTATTTATTATTGTTAATTTATTTATTTGAACTTATGTAATGTTTTAGAAGTTTTTTGAATGTGATCGTTGATTGAGTTTCTTAAATAAAGGATGATATTGGTTTTAAACAATACAAATCAAATCTAGAGTAAAACGTTCGTTTAACTTGCGGCCGATAAGAAATAAAAAATACTGTCATGACCGAGATAGCTTATTTTCATTGATATTTGGTGAATTTACGAAATTATTCACTTTCAATGTGACAGTTCTCGTACGGGAACATTGTCATAATTATCGCCCCGGCACGACGATATAATTTCTCGTACGCAGTGCTGCAGAACGAAGAACTTACCACACAGTGGGTCGTTTCTTTTCATTTGTTAGCCACTGGTAGTGAATCAAATTAATTTTAAATTTTCACCCTGGTAGGTATGGGTGGGTATTATGGACGACAGAATATTAGAAATATATAGAATCGACTCTACATTTCATAAATAATACAGGGAAATAATTCCGGCTACCTACACAGTTTATTTTTTTAAATAAGTGAGAAGAACAGTTTTCATTTGTTTTTTATGATTATTTTCGCACCGTTTGGTTCGGAACCCGGCAAGTGTTCTCAAAATTAATATTCACATTTTGTCCGCTCGTCCGTACACAATAGCTTATTACTGTCCGGTGTGGTGGCGTGCCGAACGTCGCCCGCAGTCGCCGTCGTGGACGCTCCGTTTGCTGTCCTCATACGATGAGCTATTAAACAACACACGACCACACCACACAACACATCCTGGTTTATTTCAAGATCAACTCTAAGTTCTTTAGCGCTATACTAAACCTTTTCAAAGTGATGTAGGTGTGAGAATTTCTCCGCTCAGTTTATCCACACGTCGGGTGAAATTATAAAGTGAAAATGAGTGAGCATGATCGGAAAACCTATTACGAAAAGGATCTACAAGAAGAGCCAGTTTACGTCCCGAACAACAATACTTCAATTTACAGTAACGGCACTCTACATTACTGCAGTATTTACAGGTAAATTGATGCGGTTATTTTCGCATCGAAATCGCATAAGTTGAACAACTTCGTAGGTAACATTAATGTTCACTTGATATAGCTGCTTTGCCACACTGACTGATGGTAAAATAATAGTGGAAACATTTTGTTACAGCAGATTTCGTTTTGTTTTACAATATAATCGTTACAAATCGGAATATTTTGTAAACCACAACACTTGTAACATTTAAAATATAATATGTGTGCGAAATCACCATGCATATCACGGATTATCAATACATACAGCACTGCTATTATTGCATACACTACTTTCTAATATCATATAGACAGTTCTTCGTTAGTGTGCGCCACATCACCTATTACGTTTTCTATAATTGGCATAGGTACATGGATTTAAAAAATGACGAATACACAAAAAATATAATAGCATGAGGTAATATTTTAAAAATTAATATTGGTCAATAAGATATCGTCACATAATAAATGTAAAAAATTATAAGATATATGCAGCCGCAGGGCATATTAATACTCTACGTAATTCATATTATTATTTAGGACCACACATAACTTGTTAAATAACAAAGTTGTGTTATAATAATATTTTTTAAATAACGTGAAGATATGACGTATTCTAACAATAGTAACAATTGCGTATATACGGTATCATAAAGTTGTCGATGGTTATTCGTATTGAAATTAAAAAGTCTAGCAAATATAAAATAAATTGCGAATAAGTGATAGGTAAGTATTTAAAATTTGCAAAACACCCACACAACAACTGCAATGATTAGTGCATTAATCTTTTATGACATTATGAAGGAAGATGTCCAATATTTTTAAAATAACGAAAGGTTAGTGCAATCAGACTTTGTATCAGCTGGTCAATATCTAAAGATTCTAAAGGATAGGTAGTTGTATAATAATGTACCTACGGTGCGCGGGCGCAAGTCATAACATCTAATTGGGTTGCACGGACCCGCTGCAGCGACCTTACGTAAACACTGTCACAACGGCAATGTGGCCATGTTGAAATTGCAAGCAACGCCCCCTTGGGGCCGAATGTACTGTTGTGAATCAAATCAAATGTATTTTATGAAATTATATACAATATAGTATAATTCGTATCAAGCGTATAGAAATTATGGTACATACGCCATATTTCAAAGGGAGAGTTCGTATGTTTTGGACGCTCAACACTTTTTGTAACATTTAACAGGGTAGAATTTTATCTAAACTATTTATCTACAAAGCTATATTCTTGCTTTAATAATCATAGGAAAGATAGCCCATGTTATGGCTGAGAGCAGAATTTTAATGGTTAAAATTTTAAATAACTGGCCTAAATGCTTATTTTATTTTATTTAAACATAAACGTTAAATATATTAAAATAAGCATTTACCTACGAATAAAAAACTCAAATTATCAGTTCTGATTCGCACTTGACGGTAATTTATCAAGTCCATTTCACGGCGAACAAATGGCAAGTTTTCGATTCAGTTTACTCGTGGGAAAGACTTCAACGAGTCAGCTGAGAGACACAGCTACGTGGTTTCTCATAAAACCGCGCAAAGGCTCGATTGAATGGCTAATTAAGTGAAATTGAGTTGTTTTTATAGTTATCTTGATAAAAAATGAAAAGTAATAAGTGTTGTCTTATTATCAATGGTAAAATGAAAATAATTTTGTTTGTTCGTAAGACTACCAATTTTTCCTTTGTTACTGGCTTAGGTATGATATAAATTATGATGATAAACAGCTAAAGCCAAAATATACACTAAGTCAGGTTTTTCTTTAACTCTACTGTAAAATGAACCTCGGAGACCTCGCCGCAAGATGGCAATGGCATTCGGCCACAGAAATAACTTTATCTTTCAAGATACGTACTTATTTTTGATGAAACTAAATTTTAATACCAACTTAGTAAAGTACTTTGTATTGTGTTTGCAAGATAGTCACAGTATTACATCAAACACAATAACCATGCCTGAAGGTCACATGTCGGAAGTAAATCGGAAGGAAGTAGCGGTGCGCAAGCGCAGCGTTGCTCAGATTTCTCTCTACACTTATTGCCGTGTGAAAGTTGTTTTTCTCGGTTTAATGCTGTGCTGACGCGATCGTGTGTGCATAGCAGTTTTTGCTATGATATCGTGTAATGTACGTACAACAATATGGGTAGATCAGGTTTACGTTGGATAGAACCGCTTTTGCAACAATGTTGAGTAAAAACAATTACATAGTGTTTTCTACCCAAATAACATCTTCCCTTGTGTTCTACGGTGGTTCTATATAAATTGACTATTAAATAAAAAGCCAAAATCTTAATTTCAACATTACAGTTATCGACTCTTACTAAATCTATAATTCTTACCTACTATTAGTGAACACTACTCGCATTGCACTGTACTTTTACATTTAGGAACATTCCATTTATATACTATTTTATTTAAATATTTTATTGCAGCTTCATGGATATTCGTAAACCTATCGTTTGTCTCGTTTTAGTATTATTAGGTAACCGCATATACCACACTAATCTTACCAGAATGTAATTTAGTGATAAGTAGATACCTACTTCTAAATATTACTTCTATAAAAAAATATTTTTTTAAACATTAACCGCCGAATCAAAGTGGGTGCTTCAAGTAGGTACTAATAAAGAAATACAAAAAATACTGCAAGATAACATAAATATTAAATGTTACTATAATCCATATTTTTTATACTCCTTCATACCTACTATAAAGTTTATTTATAAGTATATGTATGTGTATAAAATGATCTAGATTAAGTTTTATTTAGGATTTCACTTATCTCCATCTTACTATGCACTTTCTATTACCTGCTTACTTAAAAATCTCAAACAATGCTGGGTTGGCTGGAAGAGATCTCTTTTAGAGATAAGCCCACCTTTGTAAACAACTTTTATATTTACCTGTGTAATTATGTTACAAGTGCAATAAAGAATATATATATACTTTAATATTCAACCAATTCTGAGTTATGCCACCCTGTCTATATTACCTTTTACCACTGAATATTAATAGTACACCAGCTCTAATAGTGGCCACACACAGACGGAATCCCGTTTCGGAATTCTGTACGTACGTGATTACGAACGCTGCTAATCCCTACATAACTATGGACCTACCACACACATGCGCGATTTTTCCGTACGGAATTTTCATACATTATCAATATTTCGTTCGGAATTCCGAATCGGGATTCCGTCGTGAGTGTGGCCGGGCTAAAACGTGTTCATATTTAATTCCAGCCAAAGAACAGTGCAAGAAACGAAAGGATGGGACGTGTTCCGAGAGTTCCCGCCGAAGCAGGACAGCGTGTCCATGGAGACGCAACAGTGGCTGGAGTGCACGGTGCGGTTCATGAAGGTGCTGGCGTACCTCATCACCTTTCTGGTGGTGCTGGGCTCTGGCGTCATCGCCAAGGGCAGCGTGCTGTTCATGACCTCGCAGCTCCGCAAGGATCGGCGGCTAGCTTATTGTAATAGGAATTTAGGTGAGTTCAATATTTTGAAATCAGTCTTTGACTATCAGCCATTTTTAATGTGGGGTACAGGCCTACCTTAGGGGTGGATAAGGCCCCCGGATCCCCCGCCGAGCTTATTATTCAGGCTCGACGGGGGACCCGGGGGCGGCGAGAGACAGACCAGGAGTGGCTTCCTGTTAACTGACCGAGCCCAGCATACCAGGAATGGTATACGTAAAGAGTGTATCTACCTCACTATAATAAAAAAGGGGTGGATAAGGAGGATAGGCTATAACCCACCACGCGGTCCCAATGCGGATTAGTGGGTGTAAACGACTGCAACTGCACCCTTAATGTGCCTTCCGGAGCACGGAGAAACTCGAGATAGTAAATTTTTGGTCACCCATCCTGATCGACCCTTGCGTAAGTTGCTTAACCTTCACAATCGCTGGACTCGGCCATCGAACTCCTCAATCAGTCTACTCTGTTGGTAAATTCCGTTCTTTATAAAGTGTGAGAGTATAGCTAGCTTATAAATAATTTTATTACGAGTATGATATTTACATTAATCTAGTATTTTTGTTTTAAATATCATTTAAGCTGTTGTTATTTCAAAATTGCAACAAAACGTGTTGGATTGGATGTTTGTTGTATTTTTCATACAAAAGCTTTAAATTTTAATTCCATTTTCAATGATATAATGTTTTTTGTTAAGACTTTTTACGAGGGGTCTTAATTAATATTAAAAGGGCTAGTGTTACATGTAAGATAAAGTAACAATGTAGAGTAGTCTGGTAATAAGTTCGTTTTCTTTCTTTTTCCAGGTAGAGATAAACAATTTCTAGTGAGTTTACCCGACGAAGAGCGTATAGCGTGGATGTGGGCGTTACTAGCAGCGTTTGCAATCCCTGAAATGGGCACACTCATTCGGTCAGTCAGGATATGTTTCTTCAAATCTTCGAAGAGGCCGTCATTTACACAATTTGTTGTGGTACGTATATGAAAAGTAATCAGTGCCTGTTTTCTACATAATATAGCTCTGTCGTAATAAGGCATTTGTAATTATTGTTCGTTTTATGCATTTCAGGTGTTTATAGCAGAATCTCTTCATACAGTAGGAATGGCTCTATTATTTTTCGTTATCCTGCCTGAACTGGACGTTGTTAAAGGAGCGATGATTACCAACTGCCTCTGCATAGTGCCTGCAATACTCGGTTTATTGTCACGAAACTCGAGGGATAACAAGAGATTTGTCAAGGTTATTGTGGACATGGTGGCGATAGCTTCACAAGTTACAGGCTTCATTGTGTGGCCTCTGTCTGATGATAAGCCAGTGCTATGGTTGATTCCGATCGCATCTCTCTGCATATCGCTCGGGTGGTGGGAGAACTATGTAACACGTCAAAGCCCGATAGGTATGTTAATTATAATGATTTAGATATAACGGGTGTAACAAGACACTCAACGAAGCCGAAGTCCACGCATTCCGCCCATCATCAGGATCATTTTTGTCTTTTAGTTAGACTATACCTGGGAAACCAATAGCTACGAAGTTATCGTTTCCGAGCAGTAATTTTGAACAGAAATGGTCCTGATGATGGGAAGAATACGTATACCTCGGCTTCGTTGAGTGTCTTGTTACACCCGATATTGTCCGAAAAATTTAAGAGGAATTTAATGTCAACGTCGTTTATGTTTACAGGAATCATCAAAAGTTTAGGACGCCTCAAAGATGAATTGAACTCATCTAGATACTACATATACAGGTTCATGTCAGTTTGGAAAATAGTTCTCTTCTTGATGTGTATTCTCTTCAGCATATGGATGGAAGGCGACGAACCTGCAATGTTTTTCCAAATGTTCAACACAGGATTCGGCCCTCATAATATTGTTGTGGAGGAAGTAAGACAGAAGACAGTCGCTATTGAATGATATTGTTTATGATCGCATTAAAACAATTTTTAAGCATGAACTTACTTTCAGGTTCAAATATCGCTGGGTGGCACAGTTATTCCCGATTTGGCTAATGCGACACTTACAGGAGATTCTGTGGAAGTAGCAGCAGTATACAAATCCGCGTACTACGTTATGTTGATCCAAATATTTGCAGCCTATTTCTGTTACATCTTCGGAAAATTTGCTTGCAAGATTCTCATTCAAGGCTTCAGTTATGCTTTTCCGATAAATTTAGTCATACCCTTAGTAGTTAATTTCTTAATTGCCGCATGTGGTTTGCGAAAAGGGGATACTTGCTTTTTCCACGGAACTGTACCAGATTATCTTTTCTTCGAAAGCCCTCCAGGTAATTAGAAACACCTTTATGTCGATTGGCTTATTTTAGGGTAATTTTACTATGTCTATAGACATAGTAAAATTACCCTTTTTTAATTACCCTATTTTATAAAATAGTTCAATAATACCTAGTTAAAATTAATTACTGATAGCCTATATTTTATTAATTTACAGTGTTCTCGCTCGGCGATTTCATCACCCGCCAAATGGCATGGGTGTGGCTATTATGGCTTTTATCACAGACTTGGATTACAATACATATTTGGACACCGAAAGCCGAACGTTTAGCGTCCACTGAGAAACTGTTTGTTATTCCGATGTACAACGGACTCTTGATAGACCAAAGTATGGCACTTAATCGTAAGAGAGACGACCAGAAAGATGTGAGAACTGAGGTAGGCATCATTAATTACGGTATTTTATTAACGATCAACGAAAAAGTGTTTCAAAAGTTTAATTTTTTCAGGATCTCGCTGAAATAGAAAAGGAGAAGGGTGATGAATATTACGAGACCATTTCCGTACATACAGATAACACAGGATCTTCTCCTAGGACGGTTAAATCATCGGATCAGATCACCAGGATATATGCTTGCGCTACTATGTGGCACGAAACTAAAGACGAGATGATGGAATTTTTAAAATCTATCCTGCGTTTGGATGAAGACCAGTGCGCTCGACGTGTCGCTCAAAAGTATCTGCGTGTTGTCGATCCGGATTACTATGAATTCGAAAGTAATATTTTTAGTAAATATTGATATTTATAGACAGTATTTCAAAAGGTGCAACTTATTTTTTCCGATTTTGTTACAGCTCATATTTTCTTGGACGACGCCTTTGAAATATCTGATCACAGTGACGACGATTCACAGGTGAATCGTTTCGTAAAACTTCTAGTCGACACTATAGACGAAGCAGCTTCAGAAGTTCACCAGACAAACATACGTATTCGACCACCGAAGAGGTATCCTGCACCATACGGCGGACGGTTGTCGTGGGTATTACCAGGGAAAACCAAGATGATCTGTCATTTGAAAGACAAAGCAAAGATTCGTCACAGGAAGCGTTGGTCTCAGGTAGCGTTTGAAGGAAATGCACATTAAAAAAATAATTGCTTTGATTCGACATGCTTATTATTAGTTTTGATTCATCCATTGACATTGTTTCAGGTCATGTACATGTACTACCTACTCGGCCACCGTCTAATGGAGCTACCGATATCAGTAGACCGAAAGGAAGTGATGGCCGAAAATACTTTTTTGTTGACTCTTGATGGTGATATTGATTTTCAACCGCCTGCTGTACGATTGCTAATTGACTTGATGAAAAAGAATAAGAATCTCGGTGCCGCATGTGGTCGTATTCATCCTGTCGGTTCCGGTAAATATTAGCAATTTCTACATACTGTTGACTTTTAGATATATCGTTGATTTCTTTTCGTAATTAACAAATATTTATTTGTGTAGGTCCTATGGTGTGGTACCAAATGTTCGAGTACGCTATTGGTCATTGGCTGCAGAAGGCAACTGAACACATGATCGGCTGTGTACTTTGTAGCCCAGGATGTTTCTCACTGTTTAGAGGAAAGGCTCTTATGGACGATAACGTTATGAAAAAATACACTCTGCGTTCCGATGAGGCAAGACATTACGTGCAGTACGATCAAGGTATTACTATAAAATTTTGCATGGCAAATTCTATTGTGTAATGTATTTCAGAGCAATAATAATAACTTTTAATTTATAGGTGAAGATCGTTGGTTATGTACGCTTTTGCTACAACGAGGCTATCGAGTAGAGTATTCAGCTGCCTCTGATGCTTACACTCATTGTCCCGAGGGCTTTAGTGAATTCTACAACCAACGTCGTCGATGGGTGCCCTCCACTCTCGCCAACATTATGGACTTGCTAATGGACTACAAACACACGATTAAAATCAACGATAACATTTCCTCACCGTATATTGCATACCAAGTAAGTAAACAAACAATCATTAGTAATTGATACAATGAGTATGGTATCTTACTAAGTACTATAACATGATATTTTCTTAATACCAATTATTTCACAGATGATGTTGATGGGAGGTACGATATTGGGACCCGGAACTATATTCCTTATGTTGGTAGGAGCTTTCGTGGCCGCCTTCAGGATCGACAATTGGACTTCGTTTGAATATAATTTGTATCCCATTATGACATTCATGATAGTGTGCTTCACGATGAAATCTGAATTTCAGGTAATTGAGCCATTTATATTATTGTTTTTATTGTTTTATTGTTATTAGTTTATCTTTATTAGTTTTGTTCTGTTCCTCCTAATAATGATAGAAATTAAATAATTGTTTGGTGTTTTTATTTCTTTCAGTTACTGGTGGCACAGATACTTTCGACAGCTTATGCTATGATAATGATGGCTGTAATCGTTGGTACCGCTCTTCAGTTAGGCGAGGACGGCATAGGTTCTCCCTCGGCTATTTTCTTGATAGCTCTCTCAGGTTCATTCTTTATAGCGGCTTGTTTGCATCCCCAAGAGTTTTGGTGTATCGTGCCTGGTATCATATACTTATTATCTATACCTTCTATGTACTTGCTTTTGATTTTGTACTCTGTTATAAACTTAAACGTGGTATCTTGGGGTACACGTGAAGTTCAAACTAAAAAAACTAAAAAGGTAAGTTTATTTATTTTCTTTTAGTCACACGTTAGTTTAGTTTTAGAACTTAATGGTAGATTGAGTTTTCAATTTTGTACACTTTTTAGGAAATAGAACAAGAAAAGAAAGACGCAGAAGAAGCGAAGAAAACAGTGAAACAGAAATCACTATTAGGTTTCTTATCAGGTGTCAACAATAATGAGGAGGAAGGTTCCATAGAATTTTCATTTGCTGGGCTTTTCAAATGTCTACTATGTACACACCCGAAAGGCAACGAAGAAAAAGTGCAATTGATGCATATTGCATCAACGTTAGAAAAGTTGGAAAAGAAAATGGACGTCGTTGAGAGGTTAGACAAAATAAGTAAAAATGAGCGATAACAAAAAAAAACAAAAAACATTAGCGAATCAATATTAATATCATCAATATCTTTCTGTTGTAGGTCTGTAGATCCTCACGGTCTCAACAGAGGCCGTAAACTGTCTATAGGGCATCGCGGTAGCACTAACGGTGATCACCAGTTAAACCCCTTGGCAGAGGGTCCGGAAGATGGGCATGATTCAGATTCTGAAACGGATACTCTCTCTACATCACCACGGGTAAGATACAACTGTTTTGCTTTTTACAACGGTTTCATCAGGTAGATAGATACGGATAATGTGGTATTATGTGTGAAAGGCGTGAGTGTGACTTGATCTGTCATTGTAGGAAAGCAGAGATGAACTAATAAATCCGTACTGGATTGAGGATCCCGAGCTTAAAAAAGGAGAAGTAGACTTCTTGGGTCCCTCTGAAATTACGTTTTGGAGGGAACTCATTGATAAGTATTTGTATCCCATTGATGCAAATAAGGAGGAACAGGTAAATACAGTTTTTTCAATAAATGCTTTAATTGATTAACGCTGCTTTGCGATCATCATTAAACAATATTGCTGAATTTAAGTCTAAAGATTATCTTTTTTTCAGGCTTGATTTTATGTTTCTATATTACTGATTTGGCGGGGAAATAAACAGTTATTGTGTTATGCAGTAAAAATAAATCGTAGCTTTGAGGAATCGAATCCGCGAACACCACAGTTCATGCTGCTTTGAATTGTTTTTTTCGGCTAATCTAACTTTATTGAAGATTTTAGAAAATCTTATTTCCCGTCAATTTCACGTGATATTAACTCTCTCATGATTTTAGGCCCGTATAACCAAGGATCTCAAAGAATTACGGGACTCATCTGTTTTTTCATTCTTTATGATCAATGCTCTTTTTGTGCTCATTGTGTTCTTGCTACAACTGAACAAGGACAACATTCACATTAAATGGCCCTTCGGAGTTAAAACTAACATTACCTATGACGAGGTTACGCAAGAGGTAACGTGAGAGTCCACTATGGAGCGATCGGCCTTCAAAGATGACTGGCGACTAGGATTTATCAAATAAGAGTTTTACTATTGCTCTCTGTTATCTATAAATAGAGCTGCCAATCCCTGATCCCAGTCACCCTTGAACGTTGACGCATCTTAATAAAGTGTTTTGTTTTATCTAAATTTTACAGGCTCGTATTGCAGGCGACTTGATAGAGCTTCGTAATAAGTCAGTTTTTGCCTTTGTTATGTTCAATGCTTTGTTCATATTGATAGTATTTTTGTTACAACTCAACAAAGATCAACTCCACGTGGATTGGCCTTTTGGAATAAAGACAAACATTACATACATCGAGGAAACAGGCGAGGTACAGCCAAATCTTACCACGAAACGTGTGTCATTTCACAAGTCTAACGACCTTCTTCTAACCGGTCTGTCTTGGGAAGGCACACTCGCATGGAGTCTTGGCGGTGAAGAGACCCGATTACCTGGGCATCACTTTATTGTCTCCACACAAACCTAATCAAAATCCAAACCCTTCTAAATTTCCTACCCTACATTGGTATCGAGAATGCTGATGAGCAGCATAACAAACGTTTTATCCAATAGTAATAATCACATTCCACCACGAATGTTCGGTGGGGTATGAGTGATTAATTGGATAACTACTTGTTGACCAAATCCAATAAATTTTGCACTCCTCGTACCTTAGGTGGAGTTTAATAATGTTTCTGTTCTGTCTAATGGTGGCGGAATTTCTTCTAATTAAACACGGTATGAGGGTTACTGGTATCCCTTGTGTAAAAATGTCACATCCTCAGAAAACCTGGTGAAATGTTCTTGTAACAAATAACA
Organism: Agriphila straminella; assembly: GCA_950108535.1. Taxonomy (NCBI): domain Eukaryota; kingdom Metazoa; phylum Arthropoda; class Insecta; order Lepidoptera; family Crambidae; genus Agriphila; species Agriphila straminella. The sequence continues at coordinate 12,523,998 of OX467308.1, forward strand.
CCTAAATTACATTGGTTAAAAATGTAGTAAAAATAAAGTTTTATCTGTAACATTTTTTTACTACGTTTTTTACAATTTAATCTGTATGTTTTAATATCAATAATGTCTTAATTGTTCAATACACGTCCTAATTCTGCACCAGTACACATTATGTTCTTACTACCTCAGTGTTTTGTTCGTGTTTGTGTAATGTTTTAATTTCATTATTATTTCTTATGAATTCTATTACTAATATAAATGTAGTATCTACGTATCCCTTTAAATCTTGATGACACCAATTAAAAATTACAGGTACTGATTTCGAAAGAGTATTTGCAATTGGAGCCCATCGGTTTGGTGTTCGTGTTCTTCTTTGCCCTGATCTTGGTGATTCAGTTTACGGCTATGTTGTTCCATCGATTTGGAACCCTGTCGCATATATTGGCATCAACAGAACTCAATTGGTTCTGCAACAAGAAGGTAAATATGATGTTTGTGAAAGCACTAATACTGAACGCAATATAACTGTTTCAAATGACAAGTTTATATCAACTCATTTTGCTTTGCAGTCTGAAGATTTATCCCAAGATCAACTCCTTGATAAGAATGCAATAGCAATAGTGAAAGACTTGCAAAAGTTGAATGGTTTAGACGATGATTACGACAACGATTCGGGTTCAGGACCGCATAATGTCGGAAGGAGAAAAACTATTCATAATTTGGAGAAGGCGAGACAAAAGAAGCGAAACATCGGAACGTTGGATGTTGCGTTCAAAAAGAGATTCTTTAACATGAATGCGAATGAAGGACCAGGTAATATGGATTCACCAAAATACATCATAATTCTTTGTCATATGACATAATATAATTATTTCAGTATGCTTAACTTAATTGCTATTTGTAGGAACGCCTGTCCTCAACCGGAAGATGACATTGCGAAGAGAAACATTGAAGGCGCTAGAAACGAGGCGTAATTCTGTAATGGCTGAAAGACGGAAATCTCAAATGCAGACGCTTGGTGCCAACAACGAATATGGCGTAACAGGAATGGTAAAGATTATTTGAATGGAATGGAATATTTCTGTTCATTAACTGCATAAACAGCTAAAACAGTATTTTAAAAACTTAATACTGGCCCATAATATCCTAAGAGATATTAGGAATGCGAAAGTATCTATCTGTTTGTTGCGTATTATAGCTAGAGTCCTTAACTGCTGAACCAATTTTGATAATTTTATTTGGTGAAGAGACAATTTTGACTTTAGGAAAAAAAAACGTCGCGAGTGTCGTGCTAGTAATTATATAAAATGCTCGTATTATGTGTTTCAGCTCAATAATAATTTAGGCGTGCCAAGGCATCGAACTTCAACAGCCAACATTTCCGTGAAGGACGTGTTTGCCGAGCCCAACGGGGGTCAAGTCAATCGAGGATACGAGACGACCCTGGGCGACGACGACGACTCCAACTCCATGCGACTCCAACCGCGGCAAAACCAAGTCTCTTTCCAGAGATATCAATGAGCTCCAGACTAAAACTCCCTAAGAGTTGCCAAAAGTACTTACAAGTACATAGAATAAAGAAAACTGTAGATACTCATTTTATTTAGATATATTGAATCATAAACACTTATTTCATTTTACGAAACATCATATCTCTGCTTGTGATATTTTTATGTATTTTCATGTAAAGTGATGGAAAAGGTTTTTCTCTGAAATCACTAAGTACCATTTTAGTTAATTTTCAGCTTTATTTATAGAAAATAAGATCGTAATTGTACACTGCCACTAAACGCTAGAAATAAAAACATTTTGTATTTTTTTATAACTTAAATATACATACAGGTCAAACTGCAGTACTGGTTTATGAACCAACTGAATTCTTATTTTAAATTAAAGAAATTATATAAATAAATTGTTTCCAGAGTTTTTTTATGGGCCAAAAAATATGTTTCCTAAGCATGTAAGTATGAAAAATTTTTAAGTAATAAGACACTTACTTAATTCTCTAAGAATGAGACAAAATCCGTTAGTTTGAATAGTTGATCTTCACTAGATGTGTGGAGAGGTGCGGGTTGCGTCGGAGGTACAGGGTTGACAGTCACTCCATCTTCCTGAACGATCCATTTCCGGTCGCGGCAGGCGTGTAGCACTGCTTCCCTGCTCAGGCCTGTCATGGACACTACCGTATCCAGTGAGATGGAACTATATGAACGGCCGATCAAGTTAAAAGCTCGCTCTCGGACTTTTTCTGAAATAAATAGTATGACAAACTTAAAAAAATATATAAATAAGTTAAATAACTAGTGTCTATCACACCCATGCTTTCTCACTGGTGGGTGCAAGCTAGCAAGGGTAATTCCCCTTTTTTACCTGTCCACCCTCTGCATTATAGTTAAAACATTAAATAAATAACTATTTTATAATAAAATTGGCAATAATTTTAACAGAGTTATTATTTGCCATAAAATAATAATTATTTTCTCAGAAATTATTCTTAATGAGTATTAAGCTTCGATCAAGAATATCCTAGATAACACTTAACAAACTAAAACAGTACGCAAAAATGCCATCTCAAAAAAACGCCCCACTTACAAACTGGGTGCTTATTTTGTACAAAATCACATCTTCGATGAAGAATATACTCCAGCCAACTCACAGAAAGAATGTTTACAAACAAACCGCCCATACTTAACCTCAAAAGTACTTTTTTTACATGTTTTATAAATATAAGAATATCATTGATAACTTAACTATGTTGTCCAAGTTGTATTTATGGTGTTAATTCACTGAAACTTAACGTATTTGTGGAATAATTACAAAAAATGTGCAAGGTTTTGTTTACATTCATTCCGCGAGTTGGCTGGAGTATAGATGACCAGTCAGAATACTCTGACTGGACATCTACCCCCTTATTAAAAAACGAAGAGTAAGTTTACACCTAGTTTAACCAAAAATTTTACTTAGGAATATGAGGTTTTGAGACATACGCAAGGAGTAATATTGCTAAGCAATATTTTACTATTTGTTTATTAAAAAGACCACTAGGGTATTCTTGATCGAAGGCATTAAGTTATGGTCAGATATTTATATTGGTGAAAATCTTACCTTCAAGAGCTCTGATTATGTTTGCAACTTCAGGTTCTGTCCAACTGTATGCAGCGATGGCATGATACATCCCTGCAAGGTCTTTTTTCCACAGCTTTTGCCCAATAGCCCAAATGGCCCCTAATTCTGTGTTGCTGCTGGTAATATTTTGAGGTATTCTTTTCCATAGAAACTTAGCATTACATCTGAAAATAAGTAACAGTAAGTTATGCAATAGTAAACAATATAAGGCTATTATAAAAAGTAGTTTAATGTCATTAGTTTTCTTTCACAGTAGCACTCTTAATTTTTAAAGTAAAATAATTTTTCGTTATCAGGAAACTATCTATACCAAACAGTTCAATAGTCTAAACTCTAACCCCTAGGCATACACACATAGTAACAGACATATTATTTATTATTATATTTATTATTTGGTTTATGAGTCAAAAATTAAATATCAACTATTGTATATGCTTAGCTGCTACAATAGGTAAGGACATTCATTTTGATCAATAATTTAAACATTAATAAAAATGATCAGTTAGAGGGCCAATGTTTAGTTTTGGTGAGAATAATGTAGGGAGTTTAAAAGATTTGTAATTCTTCTTTAACACTTTGTCACAAACTACTTATATGGCTGACATAGTGATACTGAAGGGAATAAATAAAAATATATATGTGTTTTCTCAAATTTCTCAATGTAGGAGCAGAGTGAGTGGTTCACTTTCTACTTACAAGTCGTTTTGATATAAGTATATGGCAAGCAGCTGTGCATAGGTGGAAGGCGACGTTACTCCTGTGGGAGCCTGTAAAGAAAATGGTATGAAATGTATAACCAATAAATTATGTTGTGTACAAATAACAATACAAAAATAAAAAGCCTATAATTTTAAAATATGTATTACTTATACCTACCTCGAGTTCTTGTTTCTCTAATTCTGAACAAAGCTTATCAAAGTTAGTAATCATTTTAAAGGTATCTGTATGTACTCTTGAATTGAGTCTGTAAAAAGTAAACAAACAAAACAGAATTATATTATGTTAAAAATTCACTTCACAGTGAGGAGACTCGTGAAGTTTTTGAATGACTTGTCAGTTGTCACTGGTTGTCACTATGACACATGTCAAATCGCGAATGGGTGCATTCCAGACCAATCGCTATGTAATCGTTCACCACACCACACTACATTTTAAACCACGAAGTTGATTTTAACCGTGGAAAGTAATCTGTTTTAAGCTTCGGACAAACCTGTGCGACCAAAACAAACGACTGCGAAGCGACTGCGTCAGAAACGTAGCGAACGCTGCTCGTGTTTATCTATGGCGCCTTGCACACCTACGCGACCACGACGCGGGACGATTTTCACTGACGCGGGGATGCTGGACGCCCTTGCTTCACATCCCGCGTCCCGCGCGTCCTACTTCGCTGACGCTTTGACGAGGTTTGGCCGGAGCTTTTATTACTTTCCAAGGTTGAAATGCACTTTATGGCGACCGGTGACTCAGCGATTAGTCTGTTAGAACGCACCCAATGACAAACTGACAATAATTTTGACATTGGGAGCATTCTGCCCTTTGAGTAGGGAATAGATCATAGAAATATAGTATAGGAATCATAGATATAGTATATTAAAAAAAATATTTATTTTATTTTATTGTATTTGGGAAATTAACAGACAAATAACTTAATGTATAAGACTATGGATAATCCTATGCTAATTAAAAATTTCCACAGATAGTTTTAGAAAAAAATATTTAAAAAATCTTGAGCTCACATCATATGAGTAGGAATAATAGGAATAGATTTTAGTAATTCAAAGAGTACTCAGGTAGGCAGGCAAATGTAACCCTAAGGGTGGATTCGTCCAAACTTCAATATAAACGGGAATAACTATACCAAGAATACATCTATTCCACGTTTTTTTTCTCGAGTAAAGAAATGGTCATTTTTTCATGCAATCCAAAGATAAGTTACTCTTTGGATTCTTATTCATTCCTTCATTAGTGAGTGAATATGTGAATGAACGTATTATCCGGCCAATTGTCATTGTTCTATAAACGAACTATTTAAAAGGCAAAGTCTTGTCAACTTTATTTTGTCTCCATGTACGTATCTGTAGCGGTCAAAGTCAAATGTCAAACAAATGTCACTGACATATGCCACGCAGATGCCATTAAAATACTCGCGGATTAACTCTGTTATTCCCCGCGAAATGGTGGTATAGTGACTATTCCTGAATAGGTAAAATAATAGATAATAGAATAGTATGTGGTAAAACGTAATTTCGGTTTACTCTCGAATAACTGGTCATTTTATCTAAGAATAACAGTTATTCTCACTTGGTCGAATCCGCCCTAAAACCTTAGAGCATTCAGCCCTAACTAAACCCTAGAATATTTCTCTAAGTACTTGTTGTATGGTCTGTGGGTAGATGTCAGCCAGCGAGCGCTCTTGCCTCTTTGGTACAGGGGCCTTACTATGAGCTCTTATAGCAGGGCTTATATTGAAATGCCAATACTTTTTCGTACTATGACCTCAACGGTTAGTATGAAAGCAGGCCTTAAGCAGTACTGTTTAAGGCCTGCTTTTGAACTTAACGGTATCTTATTTGGTGATGGTAAGCCCCCTGGCCGTTTATTTAAAAAAACTAATTTTGACTCATCTCATATTTCCTTCAACGCCATCTCACTAGATATAATAGTTACTTTTACGTATAGTATTGCTTTCTCTGTAATAGTTACTATTTCTAAGGCTTCCGCGCGTACAGTTCATTTTTTACATTCATTCTTACCTTCTTATATTGTTCGGATCTCTTTCCGATAGAAATATGCTTTCGGATACTAAATCGAATTCAATCGACAAAGTAATGTCAAAAATATTCGATCCGATAATCGTGAATCGCGTGTTTCGGGAGACTTTCCGATTCGATTCGGAAAGTTGCTTTCCGACAATCGTGAATAATCCCCCGGATCTTTTTACGGATTACAGCGCGTTTATTGATTTAGAGTTAGAAGTAAGTACCTATTGAAATTCATTTACGACTGAATTTCAAATTTAGAATGTAATGAACCAGACCCCCACGGAAATGTGGAACGCCCCGCATTCCTTTTTTAAATGGAATGATAACATTTCGTTCAGAGCATAGTGAGAAAAAGAATTTCGACAGGGAAGTGCCAACAACAGCTCCCAACTTACAAAAACCAAATTTTACAGGAGGCGAAAAAAACAGTTTTTTATTTTTCCCAGAAGTTTAAGAAAAAATGTGTAGGTATTTGGCAATTTTATATTTAAATGGTCCCGCTTGTAAGGTAATAGTAAAAATTTGCTTGAAATAAGTATTTAGCGAGCTATGTAAGAATGATGTAGGTACCTAGGTATCACCAAGCTGGTGTTGCTGAAAATTTGAAGATAGGAGTAATTTCCATACTTCAAAAAGTAACAGAAATCATTGAAAGCTATTATTTCTCGTTAAAGTTTTCAATTATATTCGGCGATAATATAACAAAGGAATCTAAAAACTACCAAAAATAGACCAAATATTCAAACTAGGTGTTTTTTTTGAAGATAGGAGTTATTGCCTTTCTATATCACCATCATCATCACTGCCGTGTCGTGTCACACCGCGATCTCACCTATCTCAAAAAATACTACTTTTGGGAAAATGGCTTAGAAGTATTTTTCCTAGTTCTTTCATATTGGATGAAATTAACAGAATTTTGTATTTATGTTTTTATATAGTCGTTGTTGATATTCTCTACTAAAGGTTTTTTTTGTTAAATGTAACATTAATGTTACCTATCCTATTTATAACTTGTTTTTGTTTTCATGCGGCTCAGGAACAGGATCCCATACAAATCCTGTAAAGCATTGCGCGTATCTTGACATAAGTAAGAGAGCCTGCCCGTTACTAGCTTCATAGAAGGAAAATCATTTATTGTAACGGCCATCTCTTGTATCTTTAAATACGGGAAGTTGGCTTTACTAAACAGACTAGAGAATTGCTATGTTGTTTTAAAAAAAAGTAGTTTTTATTTATCTTTAGATACCTAAGTGATTATCAAAGAACTAAATGTAGGTCATTGTAGGTACCTACTACTAATTTGAAAATAGAAATAAAATACTATTTATAAGAAAACAATCAACTTTTAATTATAAAAAATACTGTTACTAAAGTTTTTGATTAGGAAACATTGTTAAGTCAGTACCTACTTAATACAGTTAATAAGTCCTAGTTTTCGTTTCTAGTACCTACAAATTAAAAATCATAATACAAAAGTACTAACGTTCAGCAGAAAACGTCATCGATCAATGTTATTTCTAGTACAAAATAAAAAATTACGTAAAATATACAAAAAAAAACTCACAATCAGTAGAAAACTACAATCAGTAGAATTACCAATTCCTGACCATTCTCCATTAGTTTTTACTCAGCTATCGGATTGTGATGTTAAGAAGAGCTTTCTGTCAATCACTTCCAACGCAGTTGGCAGTGATGGCATTAGTCGCAATATGTTAGTCCCAATCCTTGACATCATACTCCCAGTCCTTTCCTACATTTTCAATTGTTCTTTAAACAAAGGTGTCTTTCCGTCCGCTTGGAAAGATGCCCAAATAATCCCCTTACCAAAAAAACCCAATCCTAAAACTATTTCCGAATTCCGTCCAATTTCCATTCTTCCCTTCCTATCTAAGGTACTTGAACGTCTTATACACAACCAACTTAATAAATTCCTCACTCTGAATAACCTCCTCAATCCCTTCCAGTCCGGTTTCCGCCCCGGCCACAGTACTGTCACCTCGCTCATAAAAATCACTGACGATATTCGCCTGGGTATGGAACAGGGCCTCCTTACGGTGTTAACATTATTGGACTTCAGCAATGCATTCAATGTGAATTTTGACATTCTCTTGGCACTACTTCGCTCACTTAACATATCTCCAACGGTAGTCGAGTGGTTTCACAGTTATCTGTACAGGCGCAGGCAGCGAGTCCGCTTTGATGAAGAATTCTCTTCATGGTGCGAGACCACTACAGGCGTACCTCAAGGTGGCGTGCTATCCCCTCTTTTATTCTCCATTTTCATTAACTCAATCTCTCAAAACCTTACTTCTTCCTACCATCTATACGCAGACGACCTTCAACTGTACTGCCAAGGAACTGCCTCGGAACTACATGAGGCCATCTCCAACATTTCTTTGGATTTAAAACGCATCGCAGATTGGAGCAAAGGTTTTGGCCTCCTTGTCAACCCGAACAAAACTCAAGCTATCGTTATCGGTAGCTCTAGAACCTTAGCCAAAATCGACCTACATTCTCTCCCAATGGTTAACTTTTGCGGGTCGACATTCCGTACAGCCAGTCTGTTAAAAACTTAGGACTTATAATGGACAGTACTATGAGCTGGAGTCCACAGCTGCAAACGGTTAGTCGCAAGCTATATGCGTCAGCGGCCTGTCTTAGGAGACTTCGTAATTTTCTTCCCACTGCCACTAAAATTGCTCTAGCACAATCTCTGTTGCTTCCTATTCTTGACTACGCCGACGTCTGCTATTTAGATCTCACGGAGGACCAGCTAAACAAACTTGAGCGACTTCAAAATTTCTGTATCAGATTTATATTTGGCTTGCGCAAATATGATCATGTTACCCATTATCGCAATAAGCTCAAGTGGCTACCCATCAGACTTCGCCGGAATACTCACATTCTGTCTTTTCTTTTCAATATTTTGTTCAATCCCTCTTACCCGCGCTATCTCAAGGATCGATTTAGTTACCTTCACTGTTCGACTTCACATTCTCTTAGGTCATCAGAAAATCTGAGTCTCTCGACGCCTGTCCATCAGACAAATTTCTACCATAATTCATTTACTGTTCGGGCTCCAATGCTCTGGAACTCCTTACCTGTGTCCATCAGGCGTGCTCAGACCATAAATGCTTTCAAGAACCAGCTAAAACAACACTATTTATCTCACTGACTTTCGCTATTCGCCACTATAGGTACTTACTGTTCAACTATTCATAATTTACAGACAATATTATATTTATGTATATATGTATATATTTAAACTATATATAACTATATATAACTTTACTATATATAACTAACTATATAACTAATAATAACTAACTAATATAATTAACTATATATAACTTTCGCGGTCGGATACCGGACACTGCATTGCGCAACACGTCGCCGCCTTCGATACGTGTAAACAAATAGATAATTTTTATTTAATAATTATGTATGTTAGTCTGTAAGGTATATATTGTATGGGCCTAGTAGCCTGAAATAAATGGTTAAATAAAATAAATAAATATGTATGTATGTATGTATGTATGTATATCATATTGTAACATGTATATATCTACATATTTAGGTTTATTTTAATTTAGTTAAATAATATTTAGGAATTTCATGTCATGCCATTTTGCACCCCCTGTATTCCTCTTCTGTCAATCTCACCATACCGTAGGTTGTCTGGAAGAGATCGCTCTTAGCGATAAGACCGTCATGTTTTGACACTATGTTTTATTGTTATTTCTTTGTTATATGTTACTGTGGTGTTGAAAATAAAGCATTATCTTATCTTATCTTATCTTAAAACGTACCTGTCTAAAGTTGCGAGAGATGTAAGTTTGCAGCAAGTTAATGCTTGTAAGCTGCTTGTAATGCCAAACTATTTTAAACAAGCGGCCGTTACAAAAGCTGCCCAACATGGTATAATATAATTATACCTAATTAATGGCATACTATGTTAATAGTCACCTTTTTTAAATAAAATATAGGTCTGTATGCCAAATTTTAAATGTTATGTGTGCCCTAAGGTCAGTCCGTCCCCCACTTAGTATTTCAGTACCTACGCTATATTCAGTATTTTTGATACCCAAAATGGGAATTTATTGTTACCTGATTAAATACTATCTACCCTTATAAATAGTGGTGGTGGGAGGTAATTTGCAATAATCTCGCTCGAAGTTTGATTTGGAATTTAAGTACACACATAAACTTTGTCTAGGAATACAGGTGTTATTTTCATACAAATTAACGAGGTAACTTTGCACCAACCAGCATTCCAAAAGATTAATAAAAGATAAAATGGACATGTTTAAAAAAACCGCGAAAATAGCATGGAAATGTATGGAAATCCTGAAACTGAGAACTCTGACCAATTAATCTTTTACAATGCTGATCAGATCAGCTGGGTGTGTATAGCGATCTCAATCTCCTCCGTTCACTCCTTTGATGGCCATTATCAGGGGGGTAATTACGTAACTTTGTTGCAATCAACTCTGACAGAAATCGCAGTTACATCGCTGCTTTAGTGAGAACCAATGTGACAACTATCTTAACTAAAGCAGCAATACAACTGCGCTTTCAATCGATTTCAATCGAGAATTGTTAGCAACAGACTTACGTACCTTATCCACGTACAGATCACAGCACGGTACATCCCTGGCAGAAAACCAAGGCTTCAAAGTTACCTCGTTTGTATGTCCCTAGACAAAGTTGATGAGTATACAAACATAAAATCAATGATGACTAACCGAAAGAACTGTTCAATCGTCGTTTTTTTTTTGGTTGGGATTCCCTTTCATCAGGATGGTTTTCATTTTGAGGAAAATGAAAAAGAACGCGCTCGTGTTCTTTTTCCTCTTCGTGTCTATCTTGAATTGCACTATTTTGGGTCAATTTGCAAATGACTATAACACACTTATCTCAGACTCTAAACACAGAATACAATAATAGTACAAGTCCTTACTTTCTTTTCGGTTTTTTGAGGTTGTGAGTGAATTATTAGTCTCACAGACTTCGTTTTGGACTCAAATAAAAGTTAAATAAATATTCTATAAAATATTTTCAGTAAGTTTTCTTCGTAGGGCAAGTAGTTTATTAATATTTCGCGAAATAAGTGAGTAAAACATGAAAATTTCATATGCCATAGCTAAGCTCCTAAGAGGTCAATAGAGGGCTGCAATTAGGCTCAAATTGTAGGATTTTTTTATATATATATACCTACTTATAGTTTATAAGTGTACGAAACATTGTTCGCAAAAAATGCATAGTTTTGGCCCTGGAGAGCAGATAGTGAAAAAAGTCCACGTTTTTCTCGATTTTCTCAGTTTCCACAGGTTTTTCGAAGTTGCAAATTTGAATTCACACTATATAAGTACCCTAACTAACAGACCCATACAATACAACATACCAAAAATACAGAACTACATCATGCTTTGCAAAGCTTCTTTTTTCTTCTTTCTTTATCCAACGGCCTCAAGGGTACAGACACGAATGATGAAAAGTTTTAGTAGTCGTCATATTTTATTAGCAGTGAAATGTTTAACTTGTGGAAAAAGAGAGAGCTCTATTCAGAAAACATTGATTGAATGCAATAATAATTTTATTTTGCTTGATCAGTTATTTTTAAAAACGCTTTAGATTGCTATAGTTACTTATATACCTATTATGTACCTTTATAAATTCACACTTGTCATCAAATAAGTGCGGGGTACGGCCGTGATTGTGTCACATTCTAGGCGTTGACCCCAATTTTTATAATTGAATTTCACGGCTATTGACAGAGGGTCTGGGCGGGCTCGCTAGTCTACTTGTCGACTGGCATTGCTTGTGCGCTTGCGTCACTCACAATGCGACCGGGGCCGATGGAACGCGTGCGCTGAGTCACTGTACAATATTGTCGTTCATAATGCTAATTTCTTGTTATGCTTGTACCAATTTGCATCTTAATGCTTTTTGTTGTACTAAGGCATTAGTTTGAAAATTGGTTTGATTGTAGATGACACAATGCTATTTGAAAATTAACAAAGTTTAGCTCGAAATGAAACATTTTTAAGGCGATTAGTGCCCTCACATGTGCCAAAAGTGGCAAATTTTTGCTCTTTTGCCTACTACTCCAACAACGAACTATATTTTACAGAGGTTATTGTTTGTAAATAAACTATAGAAAGATACTTAATATAATTTAAAAATACTAAAAAAAAACGACTCGCCCGTAGCAGCTCAGACGGGATACGGCTACGGGTGAGTCGATTTTTTTTTCTAGTATGTTTCAATAATATTAGGTATCTTAATATAAAAATAGCATTGTGAATGCTTTAAATCCAAAAAAAGTTCAATAAACTATAGAACCTTAGCTTCAATCGCTACGTGTGAATTTTCAATACATTATGTAAGTACCTACTTAGCGAATAATAAATTTAATTAAGATGAGGGCGCCACTCGCCTTAACTTAGTAACTCTCGTCGTACCAATTGTTTTGGTTAAATTTAAGTAATTAAATTTGCACGTGATCTTAAGTGAAGAAATGATCTAATATTTATTTAAAAAACAATAGGCAGCAGGACGTTTTAGACGGTCGGCAAAGGAAATATTCGTATCGCCGCCGTATCTGCGCCTTATCTCCGCCGCATCCGTTCTGTGTATTTCACGCCTAAAGGAACTCTGTAAAGGAAGCGCTACACACGCACGAGACGAGCCCAACCTGCCTGCCTAGCCTAGTGATAAAGCATTTTATCTACACTCAACTGTCATACTCCTATGTCTTTTTGACATTTAAACGTGATAAAACGCGTAATTGGTTCAGTGGTTCAGTAGAGAGTGAAAAGGAAAAGTAAGAAAGAGTTGGGTACCAAGAAAGAGACTACTTCCACATTTACAAAATTAGTATTCACTTAGTCATCATTCATTATTTATCATTAAATTATTTATTGTGCCTAAGTATGGAAAAAAAAATATTTTTTACTCTAAACATTTGTATGATTCTTACTAAATATTACGCAAAATGTAAACACAGTGTAGCACAAATAAAGTCTATTTGGATTGCTTAATTAAAAGGCAACTGTTATTTTCTCGTAAATTGCGTTCCTAGATATACTAGTATCTAATTAATTAATACTAAGTAAGTAGGTAACACCTATTAGCGCCGCATATTTTGTAGGTGTAGGTACCTACTTACATTTTACTTTCATCATATCATGAATTATTCGTTTTGATATCATTATTAGATGTAAATAGCCTTGTTTATAGCAAGAATTTATAGTGCAACGGTATTCTTATCATTTAAGGCTTACACGTAAAGGTTGTCTACAACTTCCTTTTGCGCTAAACGATTAAGAATTATACTAAAAGCCTAATAGGTTTTGACCTATTTCATAATGTTTGCGCAAGGTGGTTCGAAGAAGGATCGTTACGTCACTTTCACTTGTTGTAGTGTTGTCCAATGGTGGTGTTGTCACGCTCCGGCGGCAACCAATGGGCTCGCCTACCGCCCCGCCTGGGTGGGTAGGCGTGTTACGGCCCCGGCCCAGATAACCGCAATGTCCCACGGCTACTAAACACGAATAGTTTACCAAAACATAACACTGCTTCAGTGCAGTCAAAGGGAAAGCCATAGCCGTATGTTATGGTAGGCACACGCACGTTTCGACAATTCATTCAGTTCAGATTTAAGTAAAAAAGTTAATTAAGGGCTGATTTTTCAATACTCAGATAACAGATATCAGTCAGTTTAAATATTAACCAAATTTAATAAAAGTCATTCAAATATGTGACAGACAAATGAATGACAAGCATTTTCAATTTGGCAGTAAGTTAAGTAATGCGCTATCAAACGATCTAGGCCAGCCATACTCAACCTGCGGCCCTCGGGCCGCATGCGGCCCGCCGGGACTTCGTGATTGGCCCACTTGGAAATTTAAAACTTTGGCTAAATTAAACTTTGACGCTTCATCATAACTAATATTATAAAGGTTACAAAATCATGTATTGTATATTTTATAGTTGGCTTTAGTGTGACTACCTATTCTTTTTTCAATAAACACATCGCCAATTTTGAATTATGTTTTTTTAACACCTAAATATTTTTGCGGCCCGCGCTTCAAGATCGAAACGTGTTTGTGGCCCCATAAAAAAAAAGGTTGAGTATGGCTGATCTAGGCATTGAAAATTCAGCCCTAAGTTATAACATGATTGAAATTCACTAAATTTAAATAGAGAGTGGCATTATAACGACCGCTTGGCGCCTTGGCAGCGATTTTGTATCTGGAGTCAGGAGCCAAAGCTCCCGAGTTCGAATCCTGGTAGGGGCTTAAGTTTGTGTACCTACCTAATGCTGAGCATAAGCATTTGTTCCCGAGTTTTGAATAGTTGATAATTTATGTTAATGTCGATCTGTTATTTAGTTAGGTACCATAGATGAAGCTTTGCATAGTTTGCATACAAGCTTACTATTGCATATTAAATTATCTACTACTTACTATTTTATATAAGTATGCAAAAGACGTTTCAAAATAACAGCACAGCAATTCACCTCATTCGCTGATTGAAATTCCTAAGGTAATATAAAGCTCTGTGTGAGTAGGTAAACTAAGATAATAATTTAGTAACAGGTTCAACGATATTTTGCGTTTACCTACGTGCTCTATCTTGTTCGGGTTGAAATGACCCGAGGCAGTACCCGTAGGACGCTACGCTGCCGACAGCACTGTGCAAAATTGCTAATTCTCTGTTAGCGCCCGCGCTGTTCTGGGGTCCTATGTATTTTTGAATACTTCGGCTGGCGTCGAGCGCCCTTTACAAACTTATCTGACCCGGTGGCCAAAACTGGAACTAAGTGTTATTACATATTGTTGCCGAGGTTACGCCGCCCGTCACCGAGTCAGATAAGTTTGTAAAGAGCGCTCGACGCCAGCCGAAGGATTCAAAAATAGGGCCCCTGTACGATGCAAAGTATGAATGCATGAACTGTCATTAATGGGTAAAAGGTAAGTTACCTTCCTTTTATTATTATTGGCTTATTTATATCTGAACAAGTAGTAAGTATTAATAATATTTTTTTGCCATACTTATTGATAAGAATATCAATTCGGCGGAAATAAAAAAAAATATGGCAAAAAGCTCAAAAATGGTCTGTCTTGATGTTATTAAGATCGTCATTTTGGATGTTTTAATTTTTTGTAAACAATGAAATAATCTCATTGTGTTTTATTTTTTCACTTATATGTAGGTACCTACCTAAGGGTTGTTTTATTTCCTCTTACACTCTTACTTGACAGAACTCAACGTGCTGGTAATTTTTTATACACTTAGGTAGGAGAGATCTTCAATGAACCATAAATAAATATTAACTGTAGTACTTGAAATTGTATGTCTAATCAAATTATGATTAATGATATTAAAACACTGTGAATAATGATAAAAAACAAATATTTGCCTTGATAATTATTTCGCATCTCATATGGATCGCACTTAACAGCCATTTTATCGCGGTTCCGTGTAAAAGCGAATCGCACGAAATTATGAAGTCCCACACGTTCCGAGCCCAAGAGAAGTCCCGGAAAGACATGTGTACGAATGCATCCAAATTTAATGGGCATTAATTAATACAATTAGCTGACGGCAAATTATACGTAAAGACTGGCATAATGAGCGTAAATTGAGGCGACTTTACACTTCTGATTTATTGTCTTGCATTCGCATGATTTCGTCGAAAGAGAAAACAGACCAGTCGCTGACGGATATTATGGACAGTATAAAATTGATAATGAATATTTATAAAAAGTTAATCACAGTTCACTGTGTTTTCCGGCGGGTCAAAGGAGAAACCATTAATCAGAACATTTCCACTTTATCATGTAAATTCAACCGCTTTTTTAAACGTAATTATGTTTCACTTTAGTTTATAAATACATATTTACCGAATAATTGATACTCGGAATTTTTTAAGAAAATAAGTACTTTACTATGTTACCCATTTAATTTCGTCCTACCTTGATTGTATAATTTGTTTTTTTATTGAACTCGTTGTTCTGTGCTTGTTTGTATTTTGCTAAACATGGATTTTATAATAAATGCCGTTCTTCACAATACTGTACCTAAGTCAAAAAATTACGGATGCAAAAGTCTTAAAATTATGTGAGACCCAAGAAATTAATTTGTATTCAACGTGATATATCATTTCAAGGCCTGCGACATCGCATGATTTGGTTCAGAAAGCCGTTTAGCTTACATTGTAAAATACCTGTTTCTACGATGTTTGAATTTTGTAACGCTACTTTGGGAGTTATATATTATAGTTTTATCATGATCATGAGACTCGAGGAGCTCGGTGGCGCAGTGGTTTAGCGCCTGGCCCAGCGATTGCAGAAGTTAAGCAACGTTTGCAAGGGTCGGTCATGGGATGGGTGACCAAAAATTTATTATCTCGAGCTCCTCCGTGCTTCGGAAGGCACGTTAAGCCGTTGGTCCCGGCTGCATTTGCAGTCGTTAACACCCACCAATCCGCATTGGGCCCTCGTGGTGGGTTATGGCCCATCCTCCTTACCACCCATAAGGAACATCTGTGCCCCAGTAGTGGGGACATCAAAAATGGCTGATGGACATGAGACTGGTAAAAGTTTCTAGATTTTAGAGAACCGTTGGATATTGCATTAACTAAATTGAGGTCCTTATATAAACTCACTAACGGCCGCCCGCGGTTTCAGCCGCGTGGTTCCCGTTCCCGTGGAAATATCGGGATAAAAATTATCCTATGTTTTAATCTAAGCTATTGACTATCTGTGTGCCAAATTTCAACCAAATCCGTTCAGTAGTTTTTGCGTAATTGAGGAACAAACATGCAAACATCCAAACCAACAAACTTTCACATTTATAATATTAGGATATTTTGAGGACATCAGTTTTATATAACGTAAACAAATAATATTGATACATATATAAAAATATAAAATCAAAAAAGTCAATTATTTTAAAATATTATTAAATACCTTGGTAAATCTGTTTTGTTTGTCACTTCTTGTGTGGTAATATATGTCTATATGTCTACAATATATAAACTTTTTATAACTAAAAGATAACTCATAAAGTCTCTTTATGGGATTGATAGATTGAATTCCGACTTCACGATAAGTTTTAAATGACGCAACCATACATTTTACAGTGAGGCAATCAATTACATTGACAGTGAAAAAGTAGCAACAGAAGCTCGTGTTTTTGGTCATTTAACAAAGTGTCGCAACGGTGGGTCTAGCGAAACTACGAACGGCCTGTTAGTGCGGGCGTTATCAGCAAACGTTTAATAAAACGAATGTTCGATGATGGATGGGCTCCTAAAGCCCAGAGTGGCCATTACCACCTGACAGGCGGTGAGCGATCGCCGCGCAGCTTCCGACGCCTGCGTCCGTCGCCATTGTCGTCGAACAATGGACGGACTATCTTTAATCACTACAAAATGGATTCTAATTGGATCCGCGAACTCACTTTTCGTGGCCATGGACTCCGATAAAGCTAATCATTCAAACGAAGGTCCTATTAGGTAAGCGAATGCGATCTTGAAGCTTTTCTATAATTAGACGTGGCTTTTTTTCCATTTGTTGGTTTGATACACAATTTAATTTAACATTTTTATTAAAAAAATATTTACAACTTAACTCACAATGACCCAGATGTAATGAATTATGAAACTTTATTTCGTGAAGTATCTTGAAGTGTGCTTTTTAACACTTGTATTTAATGAACTTACCGATATCACTGGCGTGTTTGCATTTAATTAAATATTATATTGTCGTATGTAGCAACTATTTAGGGCGGTATGCTGGACATTGCGCCATGATTTTCGCCTCATTAACTTTATTTATTGCAACCCGGTCAAGCATCGATAAATGTCCCAGGACTGAAAAATGTGAAGTCGAGAATTTCGTATTGATTAAGTCGACGTGTTGTTAATTATAAAAATGGTTATGACTATGACAAATAATTCTTGATTACGGCGGCAATACTCAAAGTAAAAAAAAGTAAAGTGTGTATCGGTCACTGCAAAAGTACAGTCCCAAAAAGTGTTAAATTAGTTAGTTTAGTTAAAGTGTAAAAAAACGGAAAAGTTCCTACTCGCCCTATACAATGCAGGACTTTCAATAAATTAATAAATATAATCAAAATTAATGAATATGATTTTAACATTCTTAATGTCTTTTATCTTCCAAAAACTTTTTCTTTTATAACACCACCACCTCAACATTCTTTATCAGGTCTTCCAAGGCCAACCTGGCTTTAGCCGTCAGTTGAAAAAAAAATCATTAATGGTTCCATATAACATGCCTAGAAAACCCTTGACAAATCTTCTACGTACTTCAGCTTGCCGAACAAATGTCGGTGCTTAGGTATTACAATCTCACATGTCATTTACCGGGTCTAGACATCTTCCACAACAGCTACGAGACTTTTGGGCGAGAATACTTGTCATTAGGTACTGCCTAGCCGAGTGAATTAAATAGATGCTTGTTTTGTTGCTTTATTTTTCTTATGCTGTGTCACCTATAATGGGGCAGTTATTAAGTCTATGGTACTTACCTAAGTATTCAAATAAAATAAAATTAAAAAGTTAAAGTACTAATGAAATGTAGGTAAATTAGAACTTTAGTGAAACTTAGTTTTACTACCTACTAACTAATTTTCCTGCAAAAATGTTGAGCCTCATCAGCATGGAATCGTTTGATTCATTATTTTAATTTTTATCGATCAAACAGTTTTGAGTTTAAATAAATAAAATTAATGTGACAGTTCCTAGTCTAACGGCTGTTTGTTTTTTAAATTCGTTCTATAACGATGATTTTCTTTCGATGATATGATATTTCTTTTTGAAGACTTGAGCACATAAGCAATTAGAGAAAATAACTTCTGTAGAAAGCCGAGTGTCACAATGGTAAAAATAAATAGGTACTACCTACCTAGGTAACTTTAAAAATATAATAAGATTTTGCATTTGTTTTGATTTTGGTTTTGAGTAAATTTTTGGGTTCATTTTCAATGCTTCGATTCTTGCGTTGAATGTAAAATCTGTGATTTTTTCTTTAACAAATGTAAAATTAAAATGCAAAGCTTGCTACAGCGAAATTCAGGATACAACATGTTACATGAACCAGAGATAGATACAATCCGCGAGACATTAAACATTATTTAAAACACATAGGTCATAATCCAATTTACCATCTCGCAATTATCTTCAATACGATGGAAAAGCAACAATATTATGTTACGTGCATTTGTTTATTACCAATTTATCTTCCTCAATGCGGAGGCGTTTGCCTATTACCTACCGTTAGCCCGAACGAGAGCAGACAGCCGCGTGTCCGCGCGAGAGCATCGCCGTGCATCACTTAATAGGGCCAGCAGTGCGCACGCTCTCCACTGCCTTCCAATAAATTATCACGAAGATCATGTTCTGACGTTGCGGTCTTGTGCGGCTTTTAAGTAGCATGGGAACTTAAGGCGTAAATGCTTCAAAATAAAACAGATTCATAGAACTTCCTTATGAACGGTATTTTATCTTATTTCTCTCTCCTCCCATAAAATTGCGTTTGAGAACGGATTTTAATGAAATCAGACACTGAAATAGAAATCATAACAATATTAAGTGGACGTTTTCAAATGCCTAGACTATAAATGAATATTTGTTAAGATTTTTATCGCTTAATTACGCATCGTTTGAAATAAAACTCCCTGCTACATTGGCCATGACAAGTCGGAAATATAACCAGGCATAACAAAGTTGCAGAGAGCTTCTAGTTTAAAGTACCTATGTTTATGAATTTAAAGCAATGAGGTTGTACTCATTTATGCATCTATTTAATAATGTAGCAATCCTTACTACCTAACCATAATGAAAATAAATTTCTAAGCTCTAGCACAACTTTATTCGACTTGGAGGTCGTCTTCTTTCCAAATGGACGTGTAGGCATGCCAATTTAAAAGAAGCACCATAAATAAAGTCACCGTATAATTTCCGATTCGGAATTGCATGTCGTTCTAGGGAGTGGTGAAGTTATTACGTAATTATTATTCGCTGATTTATAATAACACATCGGTATTGAGTATGCGATTTCCCTGTTGAAAATGGGTGCAAGTTGTGCAACTGAATTCATTTATTCTCTGCGGTTCGTGAAAAGTTATGCGAGTGATCTTTTATTCGCAAACGGATCTTAAAAAGCTTTTAAGGGGCGTGAGTTTTGGGGGCCTGATAATGCATTTTTGCAAGCGGTGTAAGAATGTTACGCAAGGATGCAGGGAACTGGTCCAACCGGCCACAACCGGGCCAGAGCCATCTCTCCGCTAACATATAGCTGCTAATAGATATCGGCCTGAGCTAGGTCCTACCGATTCATTGCGCTTTTTATATCCGATATTACCGAAGCTTCTGCAATACACAACAAATTTTATGATGGCCTCGGGAGTCAATATTTCGTTAGCATTTGCATCAAATTAATATGTAGCATAAATACGTACGGAAAGTATCAGATTTGTTTAGTAATCTATTTTGATAAGTAGTTATGCAACATCGAACTAGTAACGTTCAGTATGATGCAATCATTCTTATTGTTTTCATTACGAAAACAGATTGCAATTCTTGGGGGAGGGCTAGAGCGCAGCTTACCTTACACAATGTATTTCACTAAGTGCTGACATTTTATTAAAATATATTGGAATCGTGAAATGGGGCTTGCATCCCATTGATTGGAGTTAAGGTCATATTACCATAGGCCACAGATATCGAGATGTTGTTCAGCTGTTTTTTGTTTAGTAAAAATTATTGTTAACAACAAATATTGTGATGAATATAAAAAAATGTTTTAAGCGGTTGAAATTCACTTTCTTGTTTATCTACGCGACAAAAGTTTCACGTAAGTACATTTTTTATAGTTTATTCATCTTGCATAAAGATAAAAACTTATTATTACTGTACAGAGAGAAACGCATCTTTTATATAGATCAACAGTCTTTTTTATGAGAGCTGGAATTGTTATTTCAAATAAAATATTAGATTAAGAACTCAGGTAAGTATACTGTAAATCTGTGTTCTTAATCTAATAAAATACAACGCGAAAGTTTAAAAGTGTATAAATAAAATATCGTTCAAATATTGAATCTAGAAAATATAGTACAAAATAATATAGTTTTTTGAAATATAATAAACAAACGGTAATGGTATTTGAGATTAAACCTAGAGTGGATGACTTGGTCGGCGCACGCGTCGATCAAACTTCGGTATTGATTTGCCAGGCCGCTTGTGAAACAATAGTAAACGGCGCGGCGCAGCGATAGTGTAACAAGTTGCATTCTTTTAATAGCTTACCAAGAGTTATTCTCAACACACTTTTTTATTATTGTAACGTGTGGTCTTTGAGTTAATAAAAAATATATCTCTCTCTCTCTCTCTCTTTTACAGATACAATTTACAATTTAAAGTTTGATTAGTTATCTACACTGTCCTTAAACTCTACCTTTAATATACCTACTAGAAAAATCCGACTCGTCACCAGCTTCTCAAGCTGGACTCGAACTCACAACCTTTGGAAATCTGGCACAATGCTAGAACTTTCTTTTCATCATTTTATTGGTAGTTAATCGGGTTCTAAAGTCACTTAATTAATTTACCTTATGGCTTATTTTATGAGTGCTTAGTATAAGTGACTTACGATACGACATAGTCTGCTCAAACGAGCTTTAATTTTTCTCGATTCTCTTGATTGAACTATTAACCTAAAAGTAACATGCTGATGAAGTCTTCCTTCATAATAATATAAAATATTATGTATGTTAGTCTGTAAGGTATTTTTTTATATGGGCCTAATATTGTAAATGATATTTCTGTTGCCTGAAATAAATGATTATTATCATTATTATTATAAATAATTAAACAGCACAAAAAATTTACACTAATTTTATGTGCTAATATAAATACTTTTGAATTGAGGTACCTACACGATGTATGAAGAATAGGGGTAAGGGGTAACATTGTTGTACTGCAAAATGAGGTATGTTGTAAAACGCTGTAACATTAATTTCGTTCACTTCCAAACATAGGTACTATGATAAATCTAATTTATTGGTAGCTCGTGCAATCATGCGCATGTACCCAGTAAACACAGAGTTTATCTCTGTAAATAACTAGACAGCGGGGAGATTCATTAGGCGTCGATCCGTGTCTGCCGGCGCTGTAATCGAGGCAATTGTTCTCCGGGGAAATTCAATTATTAGCTCGTAGCGCGAAATATAGTCTGGGGAACCTGAGCTTGCTGCGCCGCGCTATTGGGCAACCCGCCGAGCGGCGTCGTTAGGAGTTAGAAATAATTGTTTGCGATTTATCTCTCTACTCTTGACTATAATTAAATGCTTAATAATTGGAGGAGCGCGTTAGTTTGTCCGAGCAATAAATCGCGACGCAGTGGTGCGGTCGCGCCGCCCGCCGCTCGCCGCGCCCGCGCCTGCACCGACCGTCGTGCTTCGTGCCTGTTGTAATATCGACCGAGGGTAGTTCGCTCTCACGCTTCCAATGACTAGTGTAATCGTTTTATGCGACCTGTTGTTAAATTAGCCCGTTTGATTGTAACCGTCCATTGTTATTAACCGTACGAATAGATTAATGTTCCGAGCGTTTGATTTTGATAAGGCCCGATTGTTCTCGTTAGGTAGCGTACGATATTATTTTTTTGAGTGTAATGGAGCTGAGACTACTTTTCATTTGTGAGTTCGACGTGCATTAATGCGTCTTTTTATACTATTGACATTTCAATGGTTATTTATCAGCGATCTAAAAAAATGTTATATGATGGTTTGGTAGTTTGACGATTAATGTTTAAAATGGTTTTGAACATTCATATGCACTTTGATACGGTAAATATTTAAGAAATATTATATACTTAATTGGAATAGAACTATAAATCACGGCATCTTTCATATTTTGGGTAAATTAATTTACTAATCAACTGATTCAATCAGATTTTTTGTAGTAGTGATTTATGATGATACATTGTTATTTATGTTATTATAAAATTATTAATAATGAAATAAAATGAAATAAGTATACATCTGTCAATTAACCTATTCCTATAAATGTATTTTTATCAAATATACCAAAAATATGTTTTTATCAAAATTCTTCTGCGACCACAACACAACACTGAGAGTAAAAGACATCAACGAGTTACGAAATTATGTTGTTGTTTTATTCAAGAACATGATTGATTTTGTTTAGTTTATTATTCCCGTTGTTGTGTTATTATAAATGTTTACTTCTTGTAATTAATCACATATTATGGTATGGTGTATGTACCACGGTATAAGGTACAGTCCGACAATTAAGTAATTTGGTGTCACAATGGTTGCTACCATAGTTAAATATGTTATTGCAATCTGACCATCATAATCAACCCCTTAACTTTGAGCATTTAAAAATATACAAATTCCTTCTCCCTACCGACGTTGGGCGGCGCCAAACAATCACATCAATAGACCCTTCCTAGGCTTCTCGTGTGGAATACAAAAGAAGCTAAGCCTTACTTCATTGTAAGTCTCAGCGAACTAAAATCCATGGAAGTGTATGCAAACAAATATTGCTTAAAAATGGCACCACGGGGTCGAAAAAGTACAACCCGCTCATCTTTAGTCGGGCCAGCCACGCACCCGGTGACTGACGTTAATGTTCTTTTCAATAAATTGCACTTTGTATTGTAGAGAAAAGATACAAAGAGATAGTTTATTAGAAATGATGTCCTTTATAGTCAAATGGTGTAAAAGATGCAAAGAAGGCAGTAAAAAGATGCAGAAAAAAAGTATCTTATTTTTCGTTTAAGTATAGAAAATATATATGAGTATACAAATTATGGTCGCTAATAAGCAACCAGTGTTCAGACGCTTTGTGTTGCATAATTAAATTCCAGCATTTTTAGCTCTATCCACTTAGTTGTACTTTTCGTGTGGTGCCATTTTTTGAGCAGAATGCTTATTCCATAGATTTTAGTTCGCTGGTAAGTCTATAGAAATCGTGAAACGAACTGAAAATTTATGTGTTAGAAGCACCATTTAACCGCGCCTTATAAATAAGTGTCGATTGTGTTGTGTCATTAAATATTCCGTGTGATAAATCAGCCTTTTATCGGATCTAGGTGTGAAGTTACATCTAGGAAATGATTCAGAGCTGATAGTGCTAGCTGGGGAACCACCACAAAACATTAATGCCTTCTTGTGTATCAACGTCTCTATCAACAATGGTAATGGTATGGAATGGGATGAATGAAATGGTAGGTAGGTATATAAACTATATTTAATTTTATAATCAATTGATTATAAATCTATACTTATAATAAAACTGTAACAGGTCCAATTCTGTACATTAAAGATATTTTGTAAATTTTTTTGGAGGGCGTTTTATAATAGTAAATGTAATCGATTATCGCATACTATCACAAACTAATCATAAGATAGAATGATAATTTACTTACTAAGCAAGTAATGTTTTTGTTTTTTGTTTTCGGTATGCAAGTTTTTGAGATTTTTTCTTTCAGATACACGTATACGATACGTATTTTT
Organism: Agriphila straminella; assembly: GCA_950108535.1. Lineage (NCBI taxonomy): Eukaryota > Metazoa > Arthropoda > Insecta > Lepidoptera > Crambidae > Agriphila > Agriphila straminella. The sequence continues at coordinate 12,548,441 of OX467308.1, forward strand.
TTAATCACAGTTAAAAGTACCTAAATCGCGGTGTACATGTAAAAAAAGAATGAGTTATTTTCGACTAGTACTGATCCCAGACAGATATTTTGTAAAATGTTATTGTATGGTAGTACCAACATCATTGGTTGGTGCTATTACCTGAAATAAAATTTAAAACCGAAGATTTGCCATAATTAATCTAAGCTTGAGTAACATAATCTGCAGTACAATATTCGATCCAGTAATCGAATTTTACACAGCAGGTATTATATTATTTACATTACAACATGTATTTCTACTTGTAATCTTTATCTGAAGACAAAGGCTTTAATAAATAACACTATAGCAGCTTTTTACGATACCGCTTGGCACCTGTTGACCTCACCAGACGTGGTTTGACGGTTAGTTTTAATAGTTTGATATTGGCGCGAGGTAAAATATTAGTCGCTCATATTGCTTACCGAAGGGTAGAAGGCGTGAGATGCTACAAAAGATTTGGGTGCCATTTTACCAACGATAATAATTACGATGTGCGAATATTGCGGTTCCCCAGATTATGCTTTGACAAATCACGACTTTGCAATTCCAATGTAGCAGATTTAATGTATGGGCGGCAGTTTGCATTCTAACCACGACCCGTGGGCCACCTCTTTCCTAATGCACGCTTATTTGAGCTTTTTAACCTTTCATCCGTTGTTGGTCTCGAGCATTGAGGAACAATAAACTTAATGCGGATACTTAATGTACTTATTGTTCCTTGGTTAGCGCTAAGCGTTCCGACAGATTTACATGCGGGATGTTTTGCAGGTTAGCGTGTTTAGTGCGAAATGTGCTCAGCTGATTTTATTGCGTACTTTCTTACTATTTTACTGTAGCCTTTCTTTGTTTCTCTTGTTCGTTTCTTCACTGTTAAGACTTTGAATTTGAACTTTTCTTACCCCCGGTTTTTCATCGGAGGTTTAACTTTATCGGAGGGGGACATTATCTGGTTTTTGTTTTTATTAATTAATTTTATTACTTTAAACCACACCCACTGCTGGGGCACAGGCCTTCCTTATGGGTGGTAAGGAGGACGGGCCATAACCCACCACGCGGGCCCAATGCGGATTGGTGGGTGTTAACGACTGCAAATGCAGCCGGGACCAACGGCTTAACGTGCCTTCCGAAGCACGGAGGAGCTCGAGATAATACATTTTTGGTCACCCATCCCATGACCGACCCTTGCGAACGTTGCTTAACTTCCGCAATCGCTGGGCCAGGCGCTAAACCACTGCGCCACCGAGCTCCATCAACCATAGCATCGATTAACCTTTGTTAACTAGTTAATATTAATGTTGTGCAAAGAAGGCTTGATTAGCATCTTTATCATAAACTAGAGCGAGTAAACTATAGACACATAAAAATTATACTTTAAAATGGTTTTTTGTATCTCCCTTTAAAATCCTTTTAGGTACATTAATGCTTATATTAAAAAATAAACCTATATTCCAAATTTCAGCATCCTAGACTAAGTAGGAAGGTATATTGGATTCGTAGGGCTGTTCGCTTGCAACGCGCATTTTTCATACTTTTAGTATTTGTATCCACGTCGTAACTTCTCACAAAAAGTTCGATTAGAATAATTTAAGGAGGAATTTAAATGTAAATAATCAACCTTGATCGTCATATTATCTAGTTGGATAATGGTTAATATCATGATAAAAATGTCAATAACTTTCGATTTTACCCCAGTTTTGATTGACTAGCTTATATAGGTGAAAGAATTATTAAAATCTGATACGTAGTTTTTGTGTTTGTTCATTACAAATAAACAAACAAGCAAATCTTTCCTTCTAAAATATTAGTATTAAACTGTCAGCTACGTAAGATAAAGGAACGGATGAATAAAAAAGTAGGTAAGTATAAGTGGTAAAGGTAGTGTACTTACATATAATAAAATATTAAATGTCACTCTTTATGTTATGTACATAATATAAACTAGGCACTGTTGGTCTATTTTTTAAAATTGTTTGTTAATAACATTATTATTATACATGACTGTTTGCTGCCAAAATAAATTAATAAAAAAAAAGGCACCCTAAATTAAACTTAGACAATATTTGTATATTTAAACGTAACCCACAATCAAACCGTGTCCTGTACCCTTAGCACGAACAGCTATCGAGAAAAAAAACGCGCGTAGAAATTTCTGATACCTATCGAATGATTTTACGCGCGTTATTTTTTTCGATAGCTGTTCGTGCTAAGGGTACTGATTTGTAATCGTATATTTTTTTTAATTCAATTGATATTGTGAAATATAAATAGGATAATCTTGAAAATTCGAAATGGGTCTTCATGCATAGTATTTTTCATAGTCTGGTATTATTAATTTAAAATATGTTTCTCGTGTATGCGGACTAGGGCATCCAATCTCGGTATACCGAGATCTCGAAATACCGAGATCCCGCATCATTTTCCAGTCCCGCAAGGAGCGGGATTACCAGTGCGGGATCCGCGGGATTTGCGGGACTAGAAAGTAGCATAGAAACCTCTTGCAAGCGCTGCCTGGCACGTGAGTACTCATGTGTACATATGTTCATTCTGGGCCTCAATTCCGCTAAATGTAATATAGTTCAATTGCACGTCGTCAGCATGGCAATAGCATAAAATGACACTTTTGGTATTCCGCTCCTGTTTTGAGAGTTGAATAGCGGCTACCCAGCGGCTAGGTAGCCGCTATTGATACAATTCGGCTCAATTCCGCTAAATGTAATGTAGTCCAATAGCACGTCGTCAGCATGGCAATAGCATAAAATGACACTTTTGGTATTCTGCTCCTGTTTTGACAGTTGAATAGCGGCTACCCAGCGGCTAGGTAGCCGCTATTGATACAATTCGGAATTCTATTAACCAATGGCGTCACGATAGCGCCAGCACGGCCACATAAATATGTATTCTCCTCGTATTTGACGTATGTGCCGATAGCGTTGACATCGTCGCCATCTGTCAAAATTGGCCATCGAGAAGCAATTGTGCAGCCATACGTTTTCTCTTACATTTTCCAGATAAAAGTGATATGAAACAACAATGCCGCATCACATTTTAAGATGGAACTATTTAGAATTGGCCAACAGGGTGGAGCAGCGTCGGTACGAGTACGAGAGGCTGCACCGCTGTCGAGCGCGAGCTTTACTTAGGCGGAATATCGACCCTATGGTTGTTTTGCCAGACACAGAGTTTATAAAAATGTTCCGCCTCAGTAAAACCGTACCTAGTCAAAGATATCGCGGAAATCATATCTCCGTTTATTCCCAACGAGCGAAGATGTGATGGGATCTCTTGTGGTACAGTTTGCCGAAACATTGGCGCATTCCACCCATAGCTGTTTCAACAAACTGCGCCTTTCGTTGGTCTAACTTTCGTTGGTCTAACTGAATCTTATTGTGACGCTCCAGAAATTACTTAGAGCCTCTTGTTGCTCCAGCGCCACTATTTCCGCTGACATCATTGAAATATATGTTTTTTTAAAAATAGGCATAGTAGAATCAAATATAGGTAAGTAGTATTTAATCGGGTACCTACCTAACAATAAATTCCTATTTTGGGTAGGTAGGTACTCAAAATGGGAATTATTGTTACCCAATTTAAATACTACCCTTTTTAAACTTAGGGGGTACCAAAAGTTTGCCACACGTAAGGAAAGTACCTACCTTAAATATTGAAGATAGGAAATTTTACTGAAAGCAGACTTCATTTAGATTTACTAAATCCATACTATTTGTATAGGAGCAATTAGTTTAAGGAAATAAAATCTCAATGATAAATTTATAGTTTATTTCAGTTAGTTGGTAACAAAATGTATAAAACCATTTAGCTAATAAAGGCTAATATAGGTACCACTTAGACTGACTGTCTGACTTCTTGGTTCCGACTCTTCGATCAAAAATATCCTTTATTTGGCACCTAGAAATAGCGTACCACTTACAAACTGGGAGCTTATTTTGTACACATTCACCTTTTTCTTACATATTCACCTCTTATTTTGTAAAAACTTAGATCTTATAAATCACTTATTTTATTAAAATCACATCTTTTATCACTTATTTTGTACAAAATAAGCGCCTAGTTTGTAAGTGGGACTCTATTTTGAGGTGCCATTGTTGAGACTCTGACCGGACATCTAGGGTATTCTTGATCCGAAGTTCCGACTAAAAAAACGGCTCTGCATTGGACACTGTTGCATTTTGAGTTCCAATTTAGACTTTATCAGCAATTTCAATTTCCATTAATCATCAGAAACATGAAAAACGGATACTGTTGCCTCTGCATCAACTTTACTCAAATGTCTTAGTAAATCACCGTGTTTTGCTCTCAGTTTCTTTGTACTTCTATGAGCTTTGAAGTGATCAAAACCAACATTTTGGAATTTATTAGCCCTGAGGATTGCCGTGAGGTTATTGCATCTTGCCAATATTGTCTTCGTTCACATCACACGTTCATCTTTTGGGATAGGTAGGTACAATAATTTCCTATATTTTTACAGCCTAAGACACGGTAAATTTGTATTTTCTTAGCAGAATAACAGAAACAGAATTGAAAAAGAAAAATGCAACAATTAGGTTTTGACAAATAAAAGATTGTTTACCAAAGAGTATAGTTATTTTTAATTTGAATCCATTAATACATTTCAATGTTTGAATCATCGTTTTAAAAGGCCACTAGCGCCTCTAGAAATCGATGCGGAACTACTGACATGAGTTACTGAAAATCTGTTTTTTTGTTTCATTTCTTTTTTTGAAATATTCTTTTTATAAACAAAAATATTAATAAAAAAGAATAAATCGAAACAAAAGAAACAAAAACAAATTAAGAGGGAGGAATATTGACTTGTTTTTCGAGTAGTTAAAATAAATGTATTGGCGGCGCTAGTAGTGGAGAGTACAGACTAGTAGGATGCTTTAAATTACTAGTTAAGAAGGCAATTATTTTTATTGTATTTGACATTTTACCAGCTTATATCTATTCTGTGCTTTTACTTTTTCTTTTATTTTCAGTTATTCAGGCATCCTAGACAAGAATCCTCCCTTATAAAGATGGTAACCCGTAATACCACCATAAATTCGACAACTTATAGCAAATCAAGGGGCCCTTGATAGAATTTGCTAAAGGCCCCGCGCTGGCTTAATCCGGCACTGAAGTTATTGTTAAGACTAGGGATGGCGCTATTTTCTTCGACTGTTTGCGTTGTTTTACGTGTGTCCCCCCTGTTGTTTAGCTAGAGCACAATGGTGCCGCCTGACGGCGATAAAAGGCAGTTTTACCTCCCAATTTTTACACAGAATACTAATTAATAGTACTGTTTTAGCCCGGCCGCACATACACGTCGGAACCCCGATTCGGAGTTCCAAACTGAATATTGATGTATGAAAATTCATGTGTGTAGACCATAGATTTAGTTAAGTTTGGAATTACGTATGTGCGGAATTCCGAAACGGAAATCCGTCTGTATGTGACCACTTTTTTACAATCTACTCTGTGTCTTTATTGCAGCCGCTGCTGATGCTGATGACATGCCAGCGATATGCTGGCGACGATCTTCTCAAAATTAGTAGAATACCGTTTTTTGATCAATGGCGTTGGCATCGTCGACGTCTGTCATAATAATAATTAGCCATCGAGAAGCAATTGTGCAGCAATACGTTTTCTGTCACATTCTCCATATAAACGGTAGTGATTTTTTGCTCAGTGTACTCAATAAAATTAATAATGCCACATCATATATTACGATGGAGGATTTTAGAATCAGTCCGCAGGGAGGAAATTCGGTATGAGAAGCTACGACGCCGTCGTGCGCGCTTTTTACTGAGGCGGAATATCGACCCTTTTTTTGTTATGTCGGATACAGAGTTCATAAAAACGTTTCGCCTGAGTAAAGCTGTAGTTAGAGATATCGAGGAACTCTTGATGCCGTTCATTCCCAACGAGCGAAGATGTGATGGCATTTCGGTTTCGATGAAGGCAAGTACCTTACTCTTTTATACATAACCTACAAAATTGATTTCTTAATTTTAAAATGTAGGTAGGTACTGTAGGTTAGTATACTTAATTTTATTTGTGCAAAATACTTAATAATTACACTTGACATTAATTTTCAGATCCTGATAGCCCTAGCGTTTTACGCAACAGGGTCTTATCAGACCTTGGTTGGGCAAAGTGCGTTCCACAATGTCTCACAGAGCACTGTTTCTAGAGCTGTGAGACAAGTGACGGACGCACTGAACCATCCACAAATATATCAAAGTTATATTAAATGGCCAATGTTATCTGCAGAAAGAACTGCAATTAAATTAAAGTAGGTATTTACTTTCTTGTCTTACATGCCGGATTACAGTTGCATGTACGAAAACCTCCTAAACGTAAGACCGACAAATCTGATTTTTTTGCGACAAATTCCGACAAACTTCGACTTCATCATGGCATAGTCAAAAGTCAGATTTCCAACTTTTTTGTTGGCGCAGCTGTAGACCGGCACGTTTCTGTCTTTCCTACAAATTAAAATCCACTTTTTTTAATCACACTTCATATTAGTGACATTACAGATTTTACAATAAGTTCAAAATGCCAGGAGCGCTGGGTTGTGTGGATGGCTCGCATATCGCCTTACTGAGACCCGACATCCACGAGGAACGTTATTTTAACAGAAAGGGTTATCATTCCCTGAATGTGATGATTGTAAGTTACCTATTAAAACATTTGCTTTTTGTGAACAATGGCTTGTTGACTTATCATAGTCAACATAGTTTGTCCAATCATTCACTCACATTTAATTTTTTTGCAGATATGCGACGCAGATCTTAACATAATATGTGTTGATGCTAGCACCCCAGGATCGGCACATGACTCCACCGTCTGGCAGAGCCATCCACTTAGCCGTCATATCGCAAATGGGGAAAGTGGCTATTTATTGGGTGAGTTTTAAGTTACCTACATGTTTAGTACCTAGGTAAAAACGTGCCCGACTAAATAGCTGCGCCACAAAAAAAATTTTTGGAAACGTGACTTTTTGACTATGCCATGATGAAGTCGGTAGTTTGTCGGAGTTTGTCGCACAAAAACCAGAATTTGTCGGTCTTGCATTTATGAAGTTTTCGAAGTAAACAATACTTTTTATCCATCTATTTAGGAGACCTAACACGTAGGTTCTCCTAAAAGCAAAACCGACAAATTCTGGTTTTTGTGCGACAAATTCCGACACAACTACTAAAACAAATAAAACAATTGTATAATAAAAAAAAATAACTTTAATCATTATTGATTACAGGAGATAGTGGTTATCCACTGCGGAGGTCAATGATGACCCCAATATTGAATACTGTGGAAGGCACTCCACAGCATTACTACTATGGTATACATGTGAGTGCCCGCAATTGCGTAGAGCGTTGTATTGGGGTCTTGAAGGCACGATTCAGGTGTGATACCTACACTTTTAAACATTGTTATGATAATTAAATTCCAAGCGAGATATTCATATATTTGTACTTTTTAGATGCTTGCTTGTGGCTCGTGCACTTCATTACAAGCCCGTGATGGCAGCCAAAATTGTTAACGCATGCTGTGTCCTGCACAACATTGCAAACGTGACCAATGCTGTTATACCACATTTGTCGCCCGAGGAAGTAGAAGCAGAGAATCTCCTCCAGCAAGAGGCAAGTTGTTTATTATAATCCAATCAAGTTAGACATTTCTTTGGTAGGAAAAAATAATCGAGAATCGTTAGCAATAGAGTTACGTAATAAGTCTAAAGAACTTGTAAACTTTCTTTTCAGACTGTGGCTGAAGCCAACAGAATTTTACTAAATGATGAGGCAGGTAACCGACGAGTAAATCGCGACTTGCTGGCTGGCCGCTCTTTGCAGAAGGCGCTTGTTGACAGGTTATGGAGAGAAAAAGACTTATGTAAGTGCAAAAGAACATATATAATTATTTAGTATTTTATTTAAGTACAGGCACAGTACATGTATTTTTATTCACTTTCCGATAAACTTCGATTACGACGGCGACGCCTTAAATGGTTCTAAAACAAAATTAAAACATAAATAAACATCAAAGACACAGAAAAGCTACTACTACCACAGGAAGACTGATTCCCAAAAACAGCGGGTGAAATCGAAAAGCTAGTAGCATACGTAAAACAAAAATTACCTCATTATCATTGATTATCACCACCTCAATTGGTCTTCTGCTGTGGCCATCGAGCTGTTACATCCCTTAGATGTATAGTTAGTTGCTGACAACCCTGGATAGGGTTGCTGATTCAGCGTCTGGTAGACCAGTTGGACGCGCTCGCTTCCCGAGCGCATCAGTCTCATTCCATCCTCCGTGACGGCTGCCATATCGTGAAAAATACAATTTCTTCGTTTCAATTAAAAATCCTTTTTTAAAACCCAAACCGCGAGACTCGCCCTAACATCTGGTGGCAGCGGTGGGATCTTAAAAAGGTCCTCGGTCCGTCTCCGTTCCAAGTTCTAAATTGTGAAAAGTGCGTGAATTACGCGTATATGCAAACTCTATTTATCGCTGTGTCTGTGTCCAGTGAAAACTCTGTATCCAGTGTAAATCTATTTCTATATCCTGCATAAACTTACCTCTGTGTCAAGTGAAAGAAAACCTATAAACCAGCGTAAATCACACGAGTCTCGTCTCTATCCTTATAATCTCCGTATCCAGTGTGAACTTACCTTTATATCCAGCACAAACTTACCTCTGTATCCAGTGAAAGAAAAACATTTACTTACCTGTGTTACCTGTGTCCAGCGTAAACTGCACAAATCTCGTTCTTGCATCCAGTAATCTCCGTATCCAGCCAGTGTGAACTTACCTCTATAAACAGTGCAATCTCTTGGTGAAAATCGCCTTACCCCTGTAACCAGTGTATAAACTACGAGCGACAAACCCTTGCGAAAATCCAGAATCCAGATCCATAATCAGTAACATCGTCGCAGCCGTCCGTCGATTGCATCATCTCGGTGGCCTACAACATTGTTGCAGTGTTTCTACGAAACTTTAGTGCATCCGGCCGATCGTAATGAATCTTATCGCAGCTATAGCCGTTGTCGTGTTCTACGAACTGTGAGTCGTATTTTTGCTTATTGACTATTGCATACAGTGACTTTGTTAATCTTGTTGTAAGTGAAGAACTTAAATTGAAATTGTGATAAACTTACTATTCCGTTTCCGTTGTTAATTTGAAGAATACTATATCTGTGTTAAAATGTCCGAAACTAAGTCAAACCCAACTCTGCAAATACCCGTCAATGTCGATTTGCCCGCCGATACTGATGAGGAAAGGGCTCCTAGCCCAGTCGAAAAACAAAAGAGAGGGAAAAAAGCCTCCACCCCTCAACTTGAAACATTAGATTTGAATATCATTTTAAAATTTATAAAACCATACGATGGTAGTAGAGAAACATTGAATTCTTTTATTATTAATTGCAACAATGCGTATGAATTAGCATCAAATCAACAGAAACCCATTCTATTCAAGTATATCTTGTGTCAACTCCAAGGAAAGGCGGAAGTTGCCTGCTCAATAAAAGAATTTCAAACTTGGGAACAACTCAAGGAATTTTTAAAAACCCAATTCAGTGATCGTAAGCATTCTTCACACCTTCTTATGGAACTACAAGAGAGCAAACAACTTCCGACCGAAAACGTAAGCCAATTCGCTCTTAGAATCGAAACACTATTATCACAATTACTCACCGAAATCTCACTTAGTAACTGTAAAATTAAAGAACTTCCAGGCCGTACCGCGGCCATGGAGGAACTTGCTCTCCATCACTTCCTCATGGGCTTACACCCAAGAATCTCCAACATAGTCCGGTGTAAATCACCGAGATCCTTAAATGAAGCTACTAACTTTGCAATTTCAGAGGAAAGAATCCAACAAACCTTATATAAAAGGAGCATCCCCGAAGCTAGACGCGATAATCGCCCAACAAGAATGAACAACCCTACTAGACCCTTCCAGCCACAAAGGCCATTCTCAACCGTTCCACATAATCACAACCCTAACTCTGCTCCTAATCTCCCTACCGGTTCCAATACAATCACGTGCCGGTACTGCAAGGCTCCAGGTCACTCTATTGAGCAATGCCGGAAACGAGAATATAATAATAGGTTCCGGTCCTCGCAACAACCCTCTGGCTCTGTTCCATTCCGCCGTGTCAACTTCAACGAAACTGAACCTCAAGGTTACGACGAGGTCGATGACCACTATGACCAGTCACAAGGTTTAAACTAGAACCCGTCTCGTTCAGGTGTCGCCCGAGACGCCATCTTGATAAAGACACCATTATTCCAAATAAATCCACTGTATCCACTGAATCCGCTGAATCCACTGAATCTATAAAAAATAAAACCACTGAATCCACTGAATCTACAAAAAATAAATCCACTGTATCCGCTGAATCCGCTGTATCCGCTGAATCCACTGAATCTATAAAAAATAAAACCACTGAATCCACTGAATCTACAAAAAATAAATCCACTGTATCCGCTGAATCCGCTGTATCCGCTGAATCCACTGAATCTATAAAAAATAAAACCACTGAATCCACTGAATCTACAAAAAATAAATCCACTGTATCCGCTGAATCCGCTGTATCCGCTGAATCCACTCAACCTACTAAATCCATTCCTAAATTCACTAAAACAAATAGCAATCCTACCAAACCCACCGAATCCATAACTACGAAATCTGAAGAGATCTACGAAATCGCGCTCGACCCTTCAAAAAAATCATTGCCTTACGTAATTGTGAACTGTGAAGCAACAGTACTTCCACTGACCCTCCTTATAGACACCGGTTCTTCTATCAGTCTAGTCAAAGATTCCACTCTGAAACCTAATCTTCCTCTCCAGAAGGAGATTCTCAAACTCAAGGGTCTTACTACAACGACGTCGCAGGATGATGTCATTCCAACCCTAGGCTCACTCAATTTACAATTATCACTTAGTGACAAAAATCCCAAATACCGTCTCACGCACAAATTTCATGTAGTAAGCAACCTAGATTTCCCTTATGATGGCATTATCGGTAACGACCTTCTGACCAAATCCCAAGGAAACATCGACTTCACATTCGGCATCTTAACTTTAAAGAATTCCTACATCCACATTTATTTCTCAGAGCCCCATTATTCAATACCTGCCAGAACCGAAACCGTTATCGAATGCTCAGTCGCGAACCCTGAGATAAAAGAAGGATTAATCCTTGACCAAAATTTATCAGAAAACTTGTTAATTGCAAATTGCCTAGTCCACGTCAAGGAAAACAATAGAGTAAACATATCCGTTGTAAATACCTCTGAAGAACCTGTTACCATAAAATCCGATCTCAAACTTAAACTCGACCCTCTCGACTCTCTCGACTCTTCAGAATGCGTAGAACCACCTATAGGAATCAATCATGTCAATACTTCATATAACAGTTTCCAACGCACAGAAGAAGTTCTAAAACAACTACGCACCTCACACCTCAATAATGAGGAAAAAGACGCTCTCTTACGACTATGCTCTGACTATTCCGATATTTTCCACCTCCCAGGGGAAAATCTTACCCATACAAATGCTCTCAAACATGAAATTAAGACGACAACAGACATCCCAATACACACTAAGACCTACAGGTTCCCTGAAGTCCATAAAGCTGAAGTACGGAAACAAATTGACAAAATGCTAGAACAAAATATCATAGAACCCTCTGATTCCCCTTGGTCATCACCTATCTGGGTGGTACCCAAGAAACTCGACGCTTCCAATATACAAAAATGGCGCGTAGTAATTGACTACCGCAAACTCAACGATGTCACCATTGGTGACACATATCCCCTTCCACAAATAACTGAGATATTGGATCAACTCGGTAATAGCAAATACTTCTCTACCCTAGACCTTGCTTCTGGATTCCATCAGATTAAATTAAATGAAGCCGATAAAACTAAAACAGCCTTCACAGTCCCTGAAGGACACTACCAATTCTCCAGGATGCCATTCGGCCTTAAAAACGCCCCTTCAACCTTTCAAAGGTTAATGAACACAGTCCTGTCTGGTCTCCAAGGCATTAGATGCTTCGTATACCTCGATGACGTAGTCTGTTACGGACACGACCTAAAATCCAGCATCGGCCATTTAACAGAAATCTTCCAACGAATCCGTAATTTCAATCTCAAATTACAGCCAGACAAATGCGAATTCTTAAGACGTGAAGTCTGCTACCTGGGGCATATAATCACTGAACAAGGCGTCAAACCGAATCCCGAAAAAATCAAGGCCGTAATCGCATTTCCTACTCCAGAGTCCCCTAAAGATATAAAGTCATTTTTAGGCCTTGTTTCCTATTATCGTCGTTTTATTCCGGACTTTTCTAAAATTGCCAAACCCCTTACTCAACTTTTGAGGAAAGATACTAAATTCAACTGGGAAAACCAACAACAAGTCGCTTTTGACTCTTTGAAACAAAAATTGACCACTGCACCTGTCCTTTGCTATCCCGACTTTACAAAACCATTTGTACTTACCTGTGATGCCTCTAACCACGCCATCGGCGCTGTCTTATCCCAGGGTCCCATCGGCAAAGATCATCCTATCGCGTATGCATCCCGAACTCTAAATAAAAACGAAGTAAACTATTTCACTATGGAGAAAGAACTCCTCGCAATCGTCTTCGGATGCAATACATTCCGACCATATCTATATGGTCAAAATTTCCAAATCATTACAGACCACAGACCGCTTAAGTGGCTTTTCAATCACAAAAACCCTAACAGCAAAATGCAGCGCTGGCGTCTGATGCTCGAAGAATACGAATACGAGATCATTTATAGGAAAGGTAGACTTAACTCAGCCGCAGATGCTCTCTCCCGTTATCCCGTAAATCCCGTCATTCCAAATCAACCTGAAAAAGAAAATATTAACCCTGACTCTACCGACGCCGATAACGACAACATACAAGCTCCATTCAGTCCACTGACTCTCGATGATCTTGGCGTCAATCTCCCTGCTACTCCTGACTATGACAGCAGCAGCTTACCTCAAATAGACTTGTTAGACGACGATGACGACTTCCCATTCAACTATAGCCCCACTGATCCTACTAATTCCAGTAAAATAAAATCCCCAAAATCTGATAATGCTCAAGCATCAACTAGTCGAGAAAACTTACCTGATCCAACTCCTTCGACTTCAGCCCAGGATCCTACTATATCTGCTACTCCAAACCCTGAAATCCAAGAACCTGAACAAGCTCCACTGAATCCTGAAAACTCACCTACGCAAGCTCGCGACTCTCCTCCAGCTCCCGATGATACTTACACTAACGACGAATATTCCAAATTCCTGAAAGAAATTAACAATAAAAACAATCAATTTAACACTAAAATCACTGAACATAACCAGTCCCTCACGAAAACCCACTGTAAAATCATCCTAATCCCTTCATCTATAGACTTAGATGAATCCAATCCGTACTTACCAGAAATCCTAGAAAAAGTGACAGACGAAACACGTTACAAAGAAAAACAATTGTACTCTTTCGAGAAAGTTCAAACCAATGATAACAAAGTTACTTACCTTATTTTCCCTAAAGTGCACCATTTCGACGAATGCACTTATCCGGAGATCTACCGAACACTTAAAAATATTAAAACTCAATTAACCTCAGAAGAAGATAACATTTCTGAAATAGCTATTTCAGACTTCAGAAATCCATTTCAAAGTCTATCTTTTGCGAAATTATATAACATGATAGTTTACATCTTCCACAATACTGATATACAAATAAATATTTATCACGATAATATAATTTATCCAACTCTTAGTGAAATTAAAAAGATTCTAAAAGAAAACCACGATCTTCCCGTTGCAGGACATTTAGGTTGCAACAGGATGCTTAACCGCATCAAAGAGAAATTCTACTGGAAAGGTATGAAAGGCGACGTAGAAAACTATGTCAAAGCCTGCACTTCATGCCAAGAAAATAAAGCCCTTCGACAACTCAATCGTGCTCCAATGCAGATCACTACTACCTCTACCAGCCCATTTCAAAGAATAGCTCTGGACATTGTCGGTCCTTTGCCCGAGTCCGGCCCTGCCAAATTGAAATATATAATGACTCTTCAAGATGACCTCACGAAATTCTCCGTAGCTTACCCTCTCCGCAGTGTCTCCTCAGAAGAGACCACTGATTGCCTCGTGCACTTTATATCTCTGTTCGGAATTCCTCAGACTATCCTCACAGACCAAGGTACCAACTTTACAGCTGATCTCTTTAAAAAGACTTGCAGCTTCCTGAAAATCAAACAGCTGTGGTCTACTCCATATCATCCCCAGACTCAAGGAGCTCTCGAGAGGAGCCATTCTACTCTTAAAGAGTATCTTAAATCCTATGTAAATGAAAATCAAGATGACTGGCCACGATACGTCTATACAGCAATCTTAGCTTACAACACCGCTACCCACAGCACCACTAACTTTTCGCCATACGAACTGCTGTTCGGGCATAAAGCTTTTATTCCTGATTCCCTGTATAGCCAAGACCTCACCACATATCCTGACTACGTCAGAATGCTTCAACATCGCCTTAAATTATCTTGGGAAAAAGCGTATCAAAATATACAACATTCAAAAGAAAAATCCAAATCCTACTATGATGCAAGAACTCGATCTATCCGATACAAAGTAGGTGATTTCGTCTACTTGAAAAACCATTTAAGACTTCGTAAGGCGCTCTCTCCGATTTGGAAGGGTCCTTACAAAATCCTCGCCGTTCACGGAAACAACACCGTAACCTTACTAATAAATAGGCGCCATGTGAAACATCACTTTGACGAAATTAAATTAGCAGGCGTCTTTCCCAGTAGTCCCTAAGATTAGGAATAGCATATTTTACTCTATAGTACTATTTTACTAGTTACTATAACATTTTTATTTTTATTATTATTATACTATAATCAAACTTCTATAACCGTAGTTTTATTAATATAGCATTAGGTTTTAATAACAGTCGTTATATCATAACTTAATTTTATTTTCAGTGTGCCAACCTCAGTAGCGACAAGTTTTGTAGAACAAATCTCATCGAGTCCAGGCTTATATTTCGATTACATGGGAAAGGTTAAAATTAAAAACGGTAATTTGAATTTAGTCATCCCGATAGATATTTCCCACATACAATTACACATTGAAAATATAAATTCTGTATTAGAAACAGTTACGTACTTTTGCAATAAAACAAAAGAATTCGACGAATCAGAATGTGAAAATATAATAGAACCGCTAATCACCCATTATAAAAATATGGTTAAAGAATATTCATCTATAACCCATTTAATTGATGACAGATTGAAACGCAGAGCTTGGTTTGGCGGAGTAGGTACCGCTTTTAAACACATATTTGGCACTTTAGATGAGGATGATGCGGAAAAATACGATAGCGCTATAAATTATGTACAAGATGATCAGAAAAGGATAGCTTCATTAGTAAAGGAACACATTTTAGTCACAAGAACTACATTAACTAGATTTAATGAAACTATCAAAAGTTTAAGATCTAATGAAAATAACCTGAACTTGGCTATCGATAAACTTTCTGTAAAACTTAAATACTTATCCAATAGAACAGATCATTTGTCAGTAATGTCCGGATTAAACACAATTTATAATAACTTAGAAGCATCCATTCTTACCTTGTCCTTTCAAATTGAAGACATTACAAATGCCATTTTACTTAGCAGAGTGAATATCATTCACCCATCTGTAATAACTCCACAAGAACTGTACAAAGAATTGGCAGATAACTATAAATACTTACCAAACGAATTAGAATTTGTTGTACCTTTGGAATTGAAACTTATCCATAAAATTATGAATATGTCAAAATTAATTAGTTATTACTTAAATAAGAAAATAATGTTTGTACTAACAATTCCTCTCACAAATCCTCTTGAATTTTATTTATATAATAGTATTCCTTTGCCAATGCCTCATAATGTAACAAATCCAAATTCATTCAGTGTTATAATTCCCAGTAACAAATATATAGCTATTACTAAAGATAAAACCCACTATTGTAATTTAAATGATATCGATACTTGTCAAATCATTGACCATCAAAATTATTTATGTAAAATAATGAATATATTTCCAACATCTGCCAATCCCAACTGTGAAAGTGAATTGTTATCAAAAGTAGTTTCATCCCTTCCGGAATATTGTAAAACAGAATTTGTTAATGGCGAATTAGATATTTGGAAACCAATTCGCAATAATAGATGGATATTTGTACAATCGAAATTTAGTAAATTAACAATAGATTGTCTTCATTCAGAACCAATTGATATAAAACTATTAGGCACCGGAATTGTATACATACCTATCCATTGTAAAGCCTATTGCAAGAGTACTAGACTTTTACCCGATTATAATGTATTAAATGTAACTATACCTTCGATAAATTTAGATTTTAACTTAATTAACGATTCTTGTTGTAGTTTAAGTAAATTTAAAGAAGTTGCGAATAGTGTTCCTTTGTTAAAATTAAATAACATAGACTTGGAAAATTTACCCCTAACGCAAAATTTAGATAAAGATATGATACAAGATTTAAATAAAATTATAAATAAACCTCATTTCATCCAATACGGGGCACACTATTCTACACTTATTATATTTGTCACTATAATTGTAATTTCATTTTGTGTGTTTAAATTATTTAAGAAAATAAATAAAACTGGCAGCCTTCACAGACAAATGGAAATTCCTAAAGTAACGTTTGAAAAGAAAAATACAAAAAAGGATGATAAACAAACAGAACCTGAATTTATAGAATTAGCAGATATAGAAATAGAATCTAAACATACAAAAGCTCTCCCTTCTCCAAAAACACGCAGACAAATATAAACATAAATATAAAATAAATAAATATTATAAATAATTTGAAATACCAATAATAAATAAATAAATAAATACAATTACTTCAACTTTGAATTACTTGTCCATAAACTTCAGAATACTGATCCTGAAGTTTATTTTTTCATGGGGGGAGGTGTTACATCCCTTAGATGTATAGTTAGTTGCTGACAACCCTGGATAGGGTTGCTGATTCAGCGTCTGGTAGACCAGTTGGACGCGCTCGCTTCCCGAGCGCATCAGTCTCATTCCATCCTCCGTGACGGCTGCCATATCGTGAAAAATACAATTTCTTCGTTTCAATTAAAAATCCTTTTTTAAAACCCAAACCGCGAGACTCGCCCTAACAGAGCGAATCTGCCAATCTTTCGATGGATCGGGCAAGCGTAAAAGTTGCATCAGCGCTACGACCCTCCATTGCAGCCAGCCTTTGCTCGGCTGCCCTCTCGATGGATCGGGCAAGCGCAAAAGTTGCATCAGCGCTACGACCCTCCATTGCAGCCAGCCTTTCCTCGGCTGCCTCCAAAGGAGTCATTTCTGTTTGTCAAAAAAAAATTCAAGTATAAAGACAAAATTATTTTTTGTGGTATATTCATTAAACAAGAAATACTACAATATTGAATGAAAACACAATACCATATTATTGTATACACCTTTATATTTTGATATTTACAAATAAAAATCACATTCACTCGACAGGATGTGAACCCGAGTTTTGACTGGATATTCAAATTTATTAATTTTGTATTTTTTTTCTTTACAGAAATGGAGCCGCTACATCTAACTGACTATTAATTACTAGCTTATAAAATAAAATCATCTTTATTCTGAAATAGTGTTGTATCTTACCATGTTCCCGATGATGATAACGGCGACGTTGTCGTGGAGGCTCGGTGCGCCTCGGTACGGCGGTAGCCGGTGCCGCAGTTGTGGTAGTCGTTGACGCAGTTGTGGTAGCCGTCGCTGCAGTGATGGTAGCCGTTGCCGAAGTGATGGTAGCCGTAGCCGCAGTGGTGGTTGCAGTCGCCGCAGTGGTGGTTGCCATCGCGGTAGTGATGGTGTCCATGACCTCCACGAAGACCTCTGATGTGCCTGAAGAAGGCGTGGCCATGGCCATTGACCATTCGTGGCCAAAAAAATTTCTAGCGATGTTGGCGGTATTCCCTGCGTTCGAATGCACATCGCTGAAATTAATATAGATATTAAGAAAACAGCAGAATTTATCTATTTATAAATAGTTTTTTCTTTTTCTTTTCTCTCATTCAGTCAGTCATAGTCTTTATAAATAATGTAAAAAAAAGATATGGGTGCACCTAAATAATAAAGCAGATTTAATAAGTATTATTTCTTGTTATTTTTCCTAGTAACATACCTACTGTCATAAGCCAGACACCAGAAAAATACATTATAAGTATGCAATCAAAAGAGCTGCTGTGGAGCTCGGTGGCGCAGTGGTTTAGCGCTTGGCCCAGCGATTGCGGAAGTTAAGCAACGTTCGCAAGGGTCGGTCATGGGATGGGTGACCAAAAATTTATTATCTCGAGCTCCTCCGTGCTTCGGAAGGCACGTTAAGCCGTTGGTCCCGGCTGCATTTGCAGTCGTTAACACCCACCAATCCGCATTAGGCCCGCGTTTTGGGTTATGGCCCATCCTCCTTACCACCCCTAATGTGCCCCAGTAGTGGGGACATCAAAAATGGCTGATGGACAATCAAAAGATGTTTAAAACTTTGTACTCACTCACATCAATGGATCTGTCTTCACAGATCCTGGTATCAGATTGAAGTAGCCACAGATCCAAGATCAGCAAGAGCAAGATGTATTTACTGATACTGTTATCCGATTCTACCAAAAAAACAAAAAAAATTGTGCCCACACTGATCATGGTACTGTATTAGTGGATATCACTAGCTGGGATCTATGTCTACTTTATCTGATAGTGGGCTAGGTGGTCACAAACTCACATTACGTTCTCACCACCATCATCACCACCACTTCCACCACCTTCAGTTTCAAAAATCTAGCAATAAAAAAGGATGCAAATTAATATTATGTGCAAACCAAAAGGAAAATGGAATAGGGTAAAAAGCTTTTTATATGCCCAACACATCGAAGGAAAATGTTATGGGATAAAAAGCTCTCAAAATTCCCATGCATAGTTAGTAAAAAAAACATACCATATCAAAGGAAATAAATATTATAGAATAAAAAGCTTTTAAAATGCCCATAGTTAGTAAAAAAACATACCACTTCCAAGGGGTTGTGGCGAACACCAGTTAAGGGTTCGCCAACATCTCTTCCCAATATGTTATATAGTCTCTCCTGGAGAGCTGTCAAAGTCAACTGTGAGTATTGTCCTCCACCTAATGAAACCAAAAGATTTATTAGGTACATACTTTGGAAAGTCCTCAATACTTACGTAGGTACTTACTTTTTCATAAACACAAATAAATGATTTGTTTACCGGTTGCAGACAACTCCTGCTTGTTCCTTTTTATTTTTTTTAGAAGTTTCGACTTGTAGTCTGCATAATACTAAAATAAAGAGAAAAGAAAATATCAATATACCTAAGTTCCTAGGTAGAATGTACAATAATCATATTTGATTTTACACCAATGTAAATTATACTTATTAACAACTTACAGTGCGCCAGGCTTCAGCCCCTCTTGTGGGACAGTCTGCCGAAACGCTGTTCATAAGGTTGGCGCACTCTCCCCACAGCCGTTTCGACAGACTGCGCCCCTCTTTCGTCCGGCTGCACCGTCCCAGCGCGAGCTCCCGGTGACTCTCGAGAAATTCTAAAAGTACCTCTTGTTGCTCCAACGTCACTGTCTCTGCTGCTGACATGTTTCGATTTTTATTTTGGATAAGTATTTAAATATTAGCCAAAGCAAATAATTGATTGATTACAAAATTTGCAAAGAGTAGAGTATTTTTTTAATTTCAAGCATCGTTTTGAAAGGCCACTAGCGCCTTTGGAAATCAATGCGGAACTACTGATATGAAATTAAAATCACTGAAAATGTGTTTCTGTCATTTCTTGAAATATTCTTTTATAAACAAAAATATTATTAAAAAAGAATAAATCGAAACAAAAAAACACCAAAAAGCGCCCCACCTTGCCCCACCGTGGCTACGCCCATGTAGAATACATAATGAAAAAATGTTCAGGGAAGCAAAAAAACACACAAAAGCAACACAAGAAAGTAGTCAGAATTTTGACAAGTGACAAACACTTAGCGCCCTCTCGCGGCGACGTTTCAAGCAAGGAACCCCATTGGCATAGGTTTGCGTAAAGCCAAATCCTTTCAATAATGTTCAAAAGTATTACTAATTATTAATAATTATTAATAATTCGGTTGTTAAAATTAGTAGTAATCGCCATCACTAAGTAGTGGGTAGTAGGGCGTCTTAAAATTATAGTTAAGAAGGCGATTTTTATTGTATTTGGCCTTTTACCTATTCCGTGACTTTACTTCTTTCTTTACGTATTGTAACTCCCCCTACCCCTACTTCTACCATACTAAAATGCTGAACGATGTATGTCAATTAACTACCTATTTCTTTATATTATGTAAGTTATCTACCCAATGTTTTTTATGTATCAAATCTTATCCTTTGCTCCGATTAAATATTCAAACCTATCGTCTACTTAGTTATTCCTTGTTAACCTTTCCTACCTATAGATATAACCTACATTACTGACGTGCTTTTATGTGGTCTGAAAGGGCTCGTGATTTCTAGGGCGGTCCCTGATTGTGAATAATAGTAACCTAGATTCTTTTCAGAAGTGCAATCATTGTTTGTCTCCCGACTATAACGCTATCATTCTTTCCTTATTCATTCCTAACTAATTCTGTTACTATGACTGTTACTAAATGATAATATCACAAATTAGCCGTTACCCTAATAAATTGTTAATAGAATTTGATATTAAATTTTACATAGATATAATCTTTATTGCACTTATAATTATTATTACCTAATTTATAACAAGACCTGTGAGTAATGAAGAGTTATCTCTAAAGAAATCTCTTTCAGCCAACCTAAGTATTTCTTTAAAGTGAAACTACCTAATTTTTACCTATATTAGAATGTTGATATTGCTTTATGGAGCTTCTTATTCTAATAACTGACTTAGTTTACTGCATACTTTTAAATGGTATAGAAATTACTCTTATGTCTACCCGCTGTACTTATATGATATTCAATAAGGTACCTACTTTTTTTGAATAAGTTGCTCAGTATGTTTATAAAAGTCTAGTATGATGGAATGCTAATAGATATTACAGTAATAAGAACTGAATGAAATAACCAAAAGTTATGATCACCCAAAAGTCAGATATAGAAAATTGTTCACCGCTACTAATTATGATTTTATTTTCTTACTTTCTTATTTTATTTAATTTAGGTTATCCTATGTGGTTAGTGGCTTAGGAATAGAGTAAAAGAAGGTAAAATGGTAATAAATATAGAAGTTAACGTTGTATTAATTCAGAATATAGAAAATTTATCATCGCTACTTAATAATTGTTCTAGTGTTTTTTGTCAAATATAAAATATACTATTGTGCTATAGTCAAGTACTAAGTAAACAATGGTTTCTTTGCTAGCTAGATAGAGAGCACCTCCCCGCTCTATATAGTGAATCTCGACTAACCGTACTGGGACAATTCTCCTCTAGCTCCACCATTTGCTTTCATGACAACTTTAATTAATAAATTAGTTGAATTATTTAGTCTTAGTATGTCTGTCTTAATAAAAGAGGACAAGCAAAGTGCTTCAAGTGATCTATCAGCTTATCACAATGAAGAATTATCTCTCTATTGTGATGGTGGAATTGCACAACTTTAATTTAATTTAAAAATATATTTATTGTTAGCGAAACTGTTTAACATTATAACATAATTATGGACACAACATTACTATCCATTCAAAAGGGTCTGATAGATCCAATTTCTGAAGGAAAGACAATTTAATTCAAAGGGAATGTATTATTTGGTCGCAGTCTTTCCGCATCTCAACAACGGAAATTATTATAGCTTCTATGAACTATGGTAATTTCAGTTTAGTCTTCTAATGATATCTAACCTGTACATTAATTGTGTTTGTCAATAAGTACTTAAATTCAATTGTGAAATATAATTCTATTGAAACAACTTCCAATTGAATTGGTAAATGAAACTTAGCTGAAATATTGATGAGAAAGTACTTTAGTTTAACCATTTGAGAATTTGGATATATTCACTAAACAGTTTGATACTTTTATAGTACATAATTGAAGTATTGTTTCTATATTATACAAAACTATTCTATTAATAGAAAAAGTCCACTCAAACATTTTGATCTAGCGTTCTAATAGCCGTGAATCAACCTTAGCATATATAGAAACGCAGGCTTTTTTCATACACCCAGATCTAGATTTCAGTACACCTTCTAGATTACTAGAATAGAATATTTCTTTTAAAATCAATAGTCTCCACACAAAATCATCATAAATCCAATCCAATTCAAAGATAAAGGAACTTTCTTTTATAAGTAGTAATAAATTAACTTTCACTATCCACTCACTGAAGTAATTAATTAATATGTACTCACCGAAACTGGTAAAACCAACACAATTAATGCTACATTGTGAATATTCACTACACCGAGCTATAGTTTAAATGGATTTTTTTGTTAAGGCACCTACCTATGGATTCCTGTTAAAGCGCCTACTTTAAGACATGGAATCTTACCTAGTGAACTTACCTGCCTAACAACTACTAAATTTCTGAATTCCTATGCGACCCCCATGATGTTTCCCGACATCTTTGACGCCCACACAGATCTCACTTCAAAGAATACCCCACCTTCTTGAAATGCTACCTTTTACTTTTGCTCAATTCACCTAATAATAATATTCCTACCTTATTAATGAATTTACCTGCCTATTTGCGTCTAAATTTAGAATTTCCTATGCAATTCTTGGAATGCTTACCACCAATCCTGTTGCCCAATTCTGTACAGTTTGAGTGGCACTCCCTAATTTTCTAGCAACCTTTGACGCTCTCTTGGCCGAGTGGGAAGGAACGACCAAGACCCTACATAAGGAATAATAATACCAAGCCTGCTGCCCACAGCCATGGACAGGGATATCTCCCAACTCATTTCGGACCGTCTGATTTCCATCGCTGTAGGTAAGCTTGGTAATATTATGTGACTAGCTAGGCAATTTTCAAAACAAATGCCCATCTAACCCGCCACAAGGCTAGACTTTTCTACCTAAACCCCCCCGCGAGGATCTGACAAATCGCCCCAAAAAGACACAAAACTAAATGAATACTCATCTAAAATCAACATTGTATAATAATACTAGCAAATCTAGTTAGCTTTCATCCCACAAAATAATGCAGTCCTGACCTCAACAGACTCAAGAACCAATACATTTGTATTACCTCATGACCCCACCGAGAGAACTACATCACTCTATTGGATTTCACTACAAATCTGCATATTTTAATTATGAACTTCAATTCTTAGTAGTCCTACTATACTAATTCAAGAATTTACAGGGAAAGCTACGTTACTTTATGATTATCGCAAACAAAATCTACATACTTTAATTATGAACTTAATTATACCAGATAAGCTCAAATTAAAGCATTTATGCAAAAGATTCGCGGGACAAATGCGGCCCTATTCGTCAGAAAACCTCGACCACTTTCTTGCTGACTTCTTGAAATTTGCTTGATTTAAAAATAAACTTTTTCAGTAACGCGATCTTACAGAGGGATGTGGAGTTTCTTCAAAAATTACGTCTTGACGCTTCGCTTGACACCGGAGAAATGAATCCCCGCTTCTCTGATCCTTCCCCTTATAAAGACTAAATTAGCGTCATGACGCGACCCAAAACGGCGCCAAGTAATTTGCGCTTTTTTCATCAAAATAGCTAAAATTTCCCGCGCTAAATTGACATTGTGCACTTTAGCCCATTCCTATTGGTGCCCTATTTCTAGCTCCTCCCCTTATTCAGTGTTCCCCGCTTATGAAAATATTTCACTAACCCTATTAATGGAGATATTAAAAATTACTTACACTACATTTTGATAATTATCTTATTTAAATCAACAAAGACTATAAGTTTCATTTTATGTGAAGTCGTTAACAGTTTCAATAATTCGTCATAACCTCGAAACGCAACACTTTGAGAAAATCATTTTCGAATAATAAAATTTCACAATAATATTACTAAAAGTTACGTAATCAGTTTTGTCTTGTCAATCTTTAATAATACGATTAATATAATTTCCTTACATAAACTAATACCCTCAAACCAACTTCATTTAGATTTTAACTAATTAATCGTTTCACTTTGCTTTACCTAATCCCGTATAATTTAAATTGCCAAAATACCTATTGCTGAGTACTAATTAATGCAAATATTCCGCTTTTCCACCTGCTTAAAATACAGTAAACTTATTATCTCTAACTAAACACACATACAAAAATGGGTACGTTGCAATTTTAGTTAGCAACATTCTTATTATTTTACCCCCCGCGACATTCCGTCGCCATCAATCTGACGCGTCGGTGCTACCATATTGCAAATATAAATTGTGCAGACCGCCTAATTGTGATTGTGCAATCGTGCAATCTGTACCATAGCTGCCAACTTACTAAACCTAATTAATCGCCAAATTTTCATTCCTCTTTAAAGTATTTTTTAGAAATAAACAATTATGACGATAACTGATGAGTGCTAATAAAACTAATAATATTATCAATAATAATTATGAATGAATTATAACTTAATCCATGTTTTGAACGTCACGAGGATTAATATTTAAACCTTGGCGCCAAGAAAGATTTAAGAAACTTCCGCCTATTTTTATGACCTTAAATTACTCTTTAGACAGATTATTATAACAATTAATTACTTAATCATGTTCTATTTTACTAATTATTATTCAGTAAAATAAACAAACACAATTCAGCATTATTTAGTCACATTTATCTCTTGGTAAACAAACTTGAACGAGAATAAAATAGTTTCACATTTATGCAAACCAATATGTTTATTTAAGTTTTTCCCAACAATTTATGCTTTTAAACATTATTAATTTATCACATGAACTTATCTGTGGAAATGAAATTAATTCGTTTTGACTTCCAAAATTGGCAGTAAGGTTAAAACCCTTTGCCTTTCTTACAGAAAATTCACAATTGCTAAATAGTTCCGATTTTTATCACTAGCTGTCAGATTTACGTCATCCTATCTGTCATAATCTTCTGTAATTATCTGTTATTAATTTATAACCTTCTAAGCTAATATTATGTTATTCTTTCTCATCATCAAATTATGACAAACAAATTGTGAAGTACAACAATTTATGAGTCCAAGTAATGTTTAACACAAGCTCCTTTGAAAAATAATGAACATTTTATTAATTGTTGATTGACATCTGAAGTGCTTATGATTTACTACAAAACCTGTGTTTTTTGTGAATAACTGCATAATCAAATGCCGATAAGTTCCTGAGAACAAGGTCAGTGACAACCTTCCTTTAATATATTTCTTTTCTTTACAATTTAAGTAATATTTGAGATAAAAATTAACATGTTCAGTTTTGAACTGTTACAGCTCGACCCCAAAATTCTTCATAGGTGACAATACTACGTACTGGATCCGGAGTAGAATTTTTCTTTCTCAATTCTCAAATATTTATATCAACCTTTCTACTCTCTCCTTTTTTTTTCAAAGTTATATTTTTTTTATACTTCTTTTTTTATAACCCTAACTATTATTACTTTCCCAAAATCAAAGAATTGTTGGGTGAGCCCTAGTGTAAATGAATTTTTTTTTTAGATTGAAGAGTGTATTTAAACCAAGATAATATTAAAAATTATTAAGCGAGTTTCAAGTACTTTTATTGCTTTTGCCAATTCCGTCTTATGCATATTCAACACCAGAAGTGTACAAAAACAAGGTAAGGTATGGGTTGTGAAGCCATAGTCCCTATTAGACCTACCCGGACACATACGCTCTTTTCTAACCTTATGAAAAGATAGTGTAGGACACAACGTATCCGTCCAAAGTACCCCTCCATATTCCTGTACGCCTCCTTCTATACTAACAGGGCCTACTCTACCAGATAGAGTGAGCATATACAATGACCCTATATTTCCAAAAGCTTACTTAAGACTCTAGAACAACCCTAATATCACCTTGGAAAATGTGTAGTTGTCGATTGTATCATAGCTCTTGGCTTCTTGTGTAGTATGAATTTTGGACAGCTGTTTACACCAGGACAATTACAAACAATAATAGTGTTTGTTTTCTCTCCGTTTTTTTTTATTTTATTAACCTATCACCAAAAGGTCCTTCTGTACAAAATTCAAGTTTGTTAACCTTAAAACGCCAATCCGACCGCTAGCCAAGACTGAACGTTTAAAGTAGTGTGCGGATCTTATCTTTTGAGCCAATAATAATTCTGTACTCAAGCTTCACATACGTTATAATCCAAAGCCCTCCATAAGAATCTATATTTTTTTTTTTTTCTAGCTACTTTTTTTTTTCATTCTATTCACACTCCTAATCTAATTTAGATTCTCACTCTGTTCTTCTTTCCTCATCGCACAACGTCCACTATCTTCATTTACTAGCCTACTTTCACGCCACCTAAGATTATATCATAGTTACTACCTGAGTACAAATTAATTTGCTAAATTGAATTGTTTTGAATAAAAAATTTTTTACTAAATACGTCGATTGTCACCATATGAAATTCTACACAACATTGAGACTCATTGAATTGACACATTATTTCCCATTAACTACGCAAAATATACTTAACGCTACGCACTACGCATTTCATACTATACGCTACACATTCCGCTAATACGCATTCCTATTAAATGATTTGCACCCTATTAATCCACATTTCTACGCAAAGCATCTTCATTATTAGAAAACCTTTACTCACTCAATTTCTTTAAAGTCTAAAGTTACTAGTAGGCAATTAAAAAGATTACCTTTATCTTAATCTACCTATGAAAATTATCAACCTCCCAAAGAAAAGTGGAGTTGGCGGCTTTTCTTTATTAACTACCTATACCTAAACTATTTTCGGTAAGAATGACCCAATGATACGCCATTAACTGACAAAACTAATTTTTATTTATAATGAAATGAGTATCTACCTGTTCCAAAAATTAACCAATAACAAGTTTGTTCTATCGGGAAATGTAAATAAAAAGTTCAGACAACTTTAATCTGTGTTTTCTGTTGAATAAAGCTAAAAATTCAATAAAACTCGTGGTGACTCTATTAACCGGGACGTGTTGCGCGTTTTTTCCTTTTTGGTGACTGCGGGCACCGGAACGTTTGAGAAGTTAACCTAACCTACTATTAAAATTATACCAACATTCTTCCGAAACATATGCTATATCACTACACTACTTATACTAGTAAGCTACAAGACTTTCATCAAATATTTTAACTATCAATTTCGACCTAAATTCTACCCCAGTTTACTCTATTTGTAATTTCGTCACTAACTGTACTTATGATAATATTGTTAGTATTTGCGATTGCGAATATTATACCGTGATTTAGTTTAATTTGCTAATCTTAGTGAACATACTGGCGGTAGTGAGTGAATTTACTAGTGGATGTGAAGGTGAATTGAAAAAAATCAAAGCATACTCACTCACAATCGTCGCCGTCGCCACAGAATATATAATAGTACTAACGTCCGTCGCGTCACTAATATTCGCATCCTACAGTACGCAATTTTAGTCACCTAAGTTATAGCAAAGCTGGCACAAGGGATCGCACCTCCACATTGGACCGGCAATCCCAAGTTCAAATCCGCAACCAAGCGTTTTTTTTTCTTTTTTTTTTTTTATTGTGTTTTTTTTTTTGTACTGTTATTAATCAAATCGAAGTTAGTATCAACAAAAAAAAAATTACTCCATCTTTAACTTCTAATCAAATTAAATCAAATCACGTTTATTGGCAACTAAGTGTACACAGGCGTTACACTACATTAATAAAATGCATGACTTAATAACCATTTAGATATAGTAAATTTGTGACAGTATTATTAATTAACATTAAAATTTACGAATAGACATTTAACCCAGTTGTTACTGAAACAATTTTTTTTTTTTTTTATATCACAGCAGTATCCTAGTATACCTTGATGCATAAACTAAACATGGAAAAATACCAAAAAAACTAAGTTTTCAGGAAAACCAAAACAATGTCAAACAATCACTGCGGTGATTGATAACCAATAAGAAAAGTTTTCCGCTCATTTATATTTTTAAATTGAGGATATTCCTTATACTTATTTTTAATCTTTATAACGATTGGTCGTTATAAATGGGTTTAACCAATAAGATTACAAAAAAAATAAAATTATTATTTGATTCGAATAGATCCTAATACCTTTAATATATTTTATGTATTTATAAACTCTTTTACAAAGAAGTAACCCTAACTATTAAAATTATATGTTATGTTGTATTTATTAATATCTTTGTACCGCCTTCATTGATTTCTGTTTCCTAAAGTTGACTGGGAGAGAAAGCTTTTAGCATTAAGTTCGCCCTTTTGTAACATTTTGTTTGAAATGTACAATAAAGTTTGTTAAATAAAATAAATAACATTCCCACTTTCTAACTAGAAATGAATTAACTAAAGCCTCTGGCTCGTTATTTTCTAACTCTATTTTTATTTCTGAGATGACTCATAATGATAATGGTGAGTTCACGGTGAACTCATGTTGGTATACCCTAAGTGAAACTTAATTTCTATTCACCCTTGTAATGTAAATGAAACTTATTTTTTTTCTTGAGTTTAGTTTAAGGTCAGATTTTTAATCAAACAAAATATATAAACCCCTATCGACTCGATTTTATGTTACTCAACGCATCGAATAACGCAAAACCTTTCCCTCTACTCTTTGCCCACTTAGTTCTTAAAATTAATTAGTTCGTCTCAATTTATTTTTAAAGTAAATTCACTAACTTATTTTTCATTAAATTTCTATAACTGACGCCTATATTATTTCTCCCTAACCATCACCGCTTCAATGACTAAACCGTTTTGATAATTAATGCTACAACAACTTCCTACTAAATATTTTTCTAATGCTATTATTGTCAACCATAAGTATGACTTTCTTCAGATAGATATATCATAAAACATTTATGCTGTGTAACTCTCTTCATAATGCATATCATAAGAAACTCATTTAGAAAATATTTAACCTAAGTTGAAAAAATAATCTGCACATAATCTTAAAATAAACCATTTAATCATTCAATTAAATAAATTTTAAAGTCAAATCAATATGTATTGATATGTCTAATAACCTTCAAAAGTGTAACTAATTTAATCCACGACCCCCCTACTTTAATCTGTAACTAATATTTTATAGTCTTGGTACCCAAAATCTATTGTTAACTATAATCAAAACTCTGAAACATTTGGTTTTTGAAGTTTGAATAAAATCATCGAAACCAACAATGAACTAAATCTTAAATCCAAAATTAACTTCACTATTCTTATAAACATTTAAATTATAAAAATTCAATTTACCCTGAGATGATTATTGATAAGTGTCATAGACAATCTTGATTACATCACTAATTTAAGTCCCCGCACTATCACTACCTAATGATCATCTGCAATTGTTCACTAACAAATCATTTCTATCCCTACTGTTTAAATCTTTCAATGTAAACAGTCCCTAATCCTTCTTAATTATTTCAAGTTAAGTACTTATTAACTGGCCTCCACTTGAGTGGCAAACTAATCATACCTCAACTCTATTGTTATGCTTAAAATTTTGTTAAAAATAATGGTACTGTTACCCCTGTCCATCACAAACAACAATACCTATAAAATAATTTCACACATCCTAACTTTACTTCACTAACGCTATATACCGATATTTATTATGTTATCAATCCTGTCGACGCTAAGAGCCAATGATATGTATTTACAATTCCTCTGATAATATCAACTATTCGCTTCAACTCTGAGCTAAGCTGACTATCTACTTTACTACGTTCAATTTATAACAACACTAATAGTAGAGCGACACAAGAATGACTCGAATAAATTTAAGTCCCGTTCACTAAATTTTAACTTTTAACTTCTCGTTAGGAACCACTAATAAAGGTACCCATAAACATTTGGTTAAGATCATTTTACTGTAGTAAAAATACTAACCCAACTCCATTCTAACTTAACTAAAAGAATAATTCTGAAAGTTATTTGCGGGTCAAATATTTAGAAAATACAAATTAAGTCTGATATTCAATAATGTACCTTAAGGTTCTAAGAATTTTATTAAATTTTCTTAAATATTACTTATCGTTTCGCTTAATTGACTTACTTAGCAATTGAATTGAATCTTGAACTTTACAAAACCAAAACAACGCATACTAACTTGCTTTAAGGTTTTGATTTTAAAGTTAACTAAATGACTTTCGACCCCAATGTTAAAGATAAGGTAGTATTTTTCATAGCAAAGTTTATTCACACTGTTTTGTTAAACAACCTAACCGAATACCAATTCCGCTGTGTACTAACCTATGTTTTGCTAACTTATTTCACTCAAAATAGCAATGTTCTACAAATTTTACCACCAAGACTTGGCTATTCAAATGCAGTTCGATTTTAACTCAGTTTTATAACCACAAGTTACAATTAACTAACATCATTTAATAAAATCCACATGTGACCTTTGGCAATCATTAATAAATATTGTTTATTACATGTTTACTACACTTCTATTGTTTGTTTCTTACAATGAATTTAGCAGAGCTTACTTACATAACATCCATTGCAATTTACACTTAATCCATACCCTACTTTCACTAAGGAACCTTCTGTTTTTTTATACTTCAATACTTTATATCACCTTCACAGTTAAAATATCGCGATAACTTCTAATCTAAAGTATTTTATTTTTCAACGTAAAATAATGTCAATTTGACAGCTATCGAACGTAAACAGTGACTGGCAATCATGAAAATCTACTCAAATTTCAACCCATTCATTCGAACTCCGTATCATTCTCTCCGAATGGCATTCGTTCCTTTTTTTTTTTTTTTTTTTGAAACCTGGCAATTTAGGCAAAATAAGTCTTAAAATAATCACGAATTATTTCATTGATTGTGGTAAAATAATTACCACTGACGCCATCTTTGATGTTTTTGCGTAACCGAATTAGCACGCACGCATTAGAACGCCATCTCGCGATACTTCGTGTGAACTTTGCCCGCGCGATCGACCAACTTTGATACCTTTATCATGACTGCTAATCGATTCCACATTGTACCGTCTAATCGGCCACGCTATTCGGAACGTAAATGTGACGGCCCATAAATTTAACCGACTTAATAAAACCGCCGTATTTAAACGGACGTGCTATCTGGGGCCTTACTATGAGCTCTTATAGCAGGACTTATATTGAACGGCATTACTTTTTCGTACCATGATCTCAACGGTTAGTATGAAAGCAGGCCTTAAGCAGTCTTTTTTTACGGCCTGCTTTTGAACTGAATGGTTTCTTATTTGCTGATGGTAAGCCCCCTGATAGATACAATTCTAACGCATTCATTCATTATGAAATCCGACGCCAATTTATAATGTGTTAACACGTGTTACCACGTGGCATCAGCCAATGTGACTGCTCTAATCATTGAATAAAAATAGATAAAGGAAAACCCTTAAATAATTAAATCGGAATTAGAATTTAAACTACATCAGAAATTACTTGTTACAACCGTATCGTGAAATAAAACCGTCGCGTTTTGAATTGAATTCACTGTGTCGATTACGCGAACACAGTTCAGTCGCTATTCATAAACAGACCCTTTCCGCACAACTCTATCACGCAGCCGTTACGTACACAAAGCGTGGCGCTTGACCCCTACAAACTCTAATTTAAAATAACATTAATCCAAATGTCAAAATTTACGGATTTATCGATTAGGTATCAAGGATGTATAAAGACAGTTTAAAAATAACAGTGACTTCCTAAGCATGATTCGGACCGAGCATTACTGCTGAGAAGCGATTCGGAACGCAACTTCTCTGTGTCTATCTTGACTGTCAAAATAGAGTTTATTCGTTGTCATTTTATTTCGTAATGTCAAACCACAGATAATTAAAATAAGGGGCCTTACTACAAACTTTTATATCATGACTTATATTAAACTGCCCTACCTTTCTTGTACTATGACCTCAACAGTTAGTATGAAAACAGGCTCCAAACAGTACTGTTTAAGTCCTGCTTTGAACTGAACGACCTCCCACTTGCCAATAGTTAGCCTATTGCAGCCATGACGACTTTAATACGTAAATAAAATAAAGTAAATGATCGCTCTAGATGCTCGTTTTTTTATCTATACTCAAAGACAAATTTATTCTGTGACTCAAAGAGAAATTTATTTATCTGTACCGAGGCGCGTTCCAAACCTACACTCCGAGTGCAATGAATTACAACCGAACGTTTCAATGCCACTTACCATTATTATGGCGTGACGTTTAATTGACACAATCCCGCTCGATCGTTCTAAACATAACCCTAACCTAATTAATTTGCGTAGCCGATGTCAAATCAACGTGTTTTTATAAAAGTGAAAGTGTTATTTTCAGGACGTAAATAAACCAATCACATAATCAAAACCGACCCCTAATGTGATGAAACCTGCACAAATGCAATAAATCATTGAATTCAATAATGACGGGACACAAATTAACAAATGCACGAGTCCATTTTCACCGCAACAAAATGTGACTGGAACATAATTAAATGAAAACAGCCACTTTCTTTCAGGACTACACAAAAACTTGAACTATACCTACCAAAAAGTCTGTAAGTTACCACTATGAAGATTTGATACTGTTCATCCCCACAAGATCCTGGTCAAAGGCACCCCCAAAATGTAACTCCCCCTACCCCTACTTCTACCATACTAAAATGCTGAACGATGTATGTCAATTAACTACCTATTTCTTTATATTATGTAAGTTATCTACCCAATGTTTTTTATGTATCAAATCTTATCCTTTGCTCCGATTAAATATTCAAACCTATCGTCTACTTAGTTATTCCTTGTTAACCTTTCCTACCTATAGATATAACCTACATTACTGACGTGCTTTTATGTGGTCTGAAAGGGCTCGTGATTTCTAGGGCGGTCCCTGATTGTGAATAATAGTAACCTAGATTCTTTTCAGAAGTGCAATCATTGTTTGTCTCCCGACTATAACGCTATCATTCTTTCCTTATTCATTCCTAACTAATTCTGTTACTATGACTGTTACTAAATGATAATATCACAAATTAGCCGTTACCCTAATAAATTGTTAATAGAATTTGATATTAAATTTTACATAGATATAATCTTTATTGCACTTATAATTATTATTACCTAATTTATAACAAGACCTGTGAGTAATGAAGAGTTATCTCTAAAGAAATCTCTTTCAGCCAACCTAAGTATTTCTTTAAAGTGAAACTACCTAATTTTTACCTATATTAGAATGTTGATATTGCTTTATGGA
Source organism: Agriphila straminella (assembly GCA_950108535.1). NCBI lineage: Eukaryota > Metazoa > Arthropoda > Insecta > Lepidoptera > Crambidae > Agriphila > Agriphila straminella. The sequence goes on from OX467308.1 coordinate 12,581,944, forward strand.
GCTTCTTATTCTAATAACTGACTTAGTTTACTGCATACTTTTAAATGGTATAGAAATTACTCTTATGTCTACCCGCTGTACTTATATGATATTCAATAAGGTACCTACTTTTTTTGAATAAGTTGCTCAGTATGTTTATAAAAGTCTAGTATGATGGAATGCTAATAGATATTACAGTAATAAGAACTGAATGAAATAACCAAAAGTTATGATCACCCAAAAGTCAGATATAGAAAATTGTTCACCGCTACTAATTATGATTTTATTTTCTTACTTTCTTATTTTATTTAATTTAGGTTATCCTATGTGGTTAGTGGCTTAGGAATAGAGTAAAAGAAGGTAAAATGGTAATAAATATAGAAGTTAACGTTGTATTAATTCAGAATATAGAAAATTTATCATCGCTACTTAATAATTGTTCTAGTGTTTTTTGTCAAATATAAAATATACTATTGTGCTATAGTCAAGTACTAAGTAAACAATGGTTTCTTTGCTAGCTAGATAGAGAGCACCTCCCCGCTCTATATAGTGAATCTCGACTAACCGTACTGGGACAATTCTCCTCTAGCTCCACCATTTGCTTTCATGACAACTTTAATTAATAAATTAGTTGAATTATTTAGTCTTAGTATGTCTGTCTTAATAAAAGAGGACAAGCAAAGTGCTTCAAGTGATCTATCAGCTTATCACAATGAAGAATTATCTCTCTATTGTGATGGTGGAATTGCACAACTTTAATTTAATTTAAAAATATATTTATTGTTAGCGAAACTGTTTAACATTATAACATAATTATGGACACAACATTACTATCCATTCAAAAGGGTCTGATAGATCCAATTTCTGAAGGAAAGACAATTTAATTCAAAGGGAATGTATTATTTGGTCGCAGTCTTTCCGCATCTCAACAACGGAAATTATTATAGCTTCTATGAACTATGGTAATTTCAGTTTAGTCTTCTAATGATATCTAACCTGTACATTAATTGTGTTTGTCAATAAGTACTTAAATTCAATTGTGAAATATAATTCTATTGAAACAACTTCCAATTGAATTGGTAAATGAAACTTAGCTGAAATATTGATGAGAAAGTACTTTAGTTTAACCATTTGAGAATTTGGATATATTCACTAAACAGTTTGATACTTTTATAGTACATAATTGAAGTATTGTTTCTATATTATACAAAACTATTCTATTAATAGAAAAAGTCCACTCAAACATTTTGATCTAGCGTTCTAATAGCCGTGAATCAACCTTAGCATATATAGAAACGCAGGCTTTTTTCATACACCCAGATCTAGATTTCAGTACACCTTCTAGATTACTAGAATAGAATATTTCTTTTAAAATCAATAGTCTCCACACAAAATCATCATAAATCCAATCCAATTCAAAGATAAAGGAACTTTCTTTTATAAGTAGTAATAAATTAACTTTCACTATCCACTCACTGAAGTAATTAATTAATATGTACTCACCGAAACTGGTAAAACCAACACAATTAATGCTACATTGTGAATATTCACTACACCGAGCTATAGTTTAAATGGATTTTTTTGTTAAGGCACCTACCTATGGATTCCTGTTAAAGCGCCTACTTTAAGACATGGAATCTTACCTAGTGAACTTACCTGCCTAACAACTACTAAATTTCTGAATTCCTATGCGACCCCCATGATGTTTCCCGACATCTTTGACGCCCACACAGATCTCACTTCAAAGAATACCCCACCTTCTTGAAATGCTACCTTTTACTTTTGCTCAATTCACCTAATAATAATATTCCTACCTTATTAATGAATTTACCTGCCTATTTGCGTCTAAATTTAGAATTTCCTATGCAATTCTTGGAATGCTTACCACCAATCCTGTTGCCCAATTCTGTACAGTTTGAGTGGCACTCCCTAATTTTCTAGCAACCTTTGACGCTCTCTTGGCCGAGTGGGAAGGAACGACCAAGACCCTACATAAGGAATAATAATACCAAGCCTGCTGCCCACAGCCATGGACAGGGATATCTCCCAACTCATTTCGGACCGTCTGATTTCCATCGCTGTAGGTAAGCTTGGTAATATTATGTGACTAGCTAGGCAATTTTCAAAACAAATGCCCATCTAACCCGCCACAAGGCTAGACTTTTCTACCTAAACCCCCCCGCGAGGATCTGACAAATCGCCCCAAAAAGACACAAAACTAAATGAATACTCATCTAAAATCAACATTGTATAATAATACTAGCAAATCTAGTTAGCTTTCATCCCACAAAATAATGCAGTCCTGACCTCAACAGACTCAAGAACCAATACATTTGTATTACCTCATGACCCCACCGAGAGAACTACATCACTCTATTGGATTTCACTACAAATCTGCATATTTTAATTATGAACTTCAATTCTTAGTAGTCCTACTATACTAATTCAAGAATTTACAGGGAAAGCTACGTTACTTTATGATTATCGCAAACAAAATCTACATACTTTAATTATGAACTTAATTATACCAGATAAGCTCAAATTAAAGCATTTATGCAAAAGATTCGCGGGACAAATGCGGCCCTATTCGTCAGAAAACCTCGACCACTTTCTTGCTGACTTCTTGAAATTTGCTTGATTTAAAAATAAACTTTTTCAGTAACGCGATCTTACAGAGGGATGTGGAGTTTCTTCAAAAATTACGTCTTGACGCTTCGCTTGACACCGGAGAAATGAATCCCCGCTTCTCTGATCCTTCCCCTTATAAAGACTAAATTAGCGTCATGACGCGACCCAAAACGGCGCCAAGTAATTTGCGCTTTTTTCATCAAAATAGCTAAAATTTCCCGCGCTAAATTGACATTGTGCACTTTAGCCCATTCCTATTGGTGCCCTATTTCTAGCTCCTCCCCTTATTCAGTGTTCCCCGCTTATGAAAATATTTCACTAACCCTATTAATGGAGATATTAAAAATTACTTACACTACATTTTGATAATTATCTTATTTAAATCAACAAAGACTATAAGTTTCATTTTATGTGAAGTCGTTAACAGTTTCAATAATTCGTCATAACCTCGAAACGCAACACTTTGAGAAAATCATTTTCGAATAATAAAATTTCACAATAATATTACTAAAAGTTACGTAATCAGTTTTGTCTTGTCAATCTTTAATAATACGATTAATATAATTTCCTTACATAAACTAATACCCTCAAACCAACTTCATTTAGATTTTAACTAATTAATCGTTTCACTTTGCTTTACCTAATCCCGTATAATTTAAATTGCCAAAATACCTATTGCTGAGTACTAATTAATGCAAATATTCCGCTTTTCCACCTGCTTAAAATACAGTAAACTTATTATCTCTAACTAAACACACATACAAAAATGGGTACGTTGCAATTTTAGTTAGCAACATTCTTATTATTTTACCCCCCGCGACATTCCGTCGCCATCAATCTGACGCGTCGGTGCTACCATATTGCAAATATAAATTGTGCAGACCGCCTAATTGTGATTGTGCAATCGTGCAATCTGTACCATAGCTGCCAACTTACTAAACCTAATTAATCGCCAAATTTTCATTCCTCTTTAAAGTATTTTTTAGAAATAAACAATTATGACGATAACTGATGAGTGCTAATAAAACTAATAATATTATCAATAATAATTATGAATGAATTATAACTTAATCCATGTTTTGAACGTCACGAGGATTAATATTTAAACCTTGGCGCCAAGAAAGATTTAAGAAACTTCCGCCTATTTTTATGACCTTAAATTACTCTTTAGACAGATTATTATAACAATTAATTACTTAATCATGTTCTATTTTACTAATTATTATTCAGTAAAATAAACAAACACAATTCAGCATTATTTAGTCACATTTATCTCTTGGTAAACAAACTTGAACGAGAATAAAATAGTTTCACATTTATGCAAACCAATATGTTTATTTAAGTTTTTCCCAACAATTTATGCTTTTAAACATTATTAATTTATCACATGAACTTATCTGTGGAAATGAAATTAATTCGTTTTGACTTCCAAAATTGGCAGTAAGGTTAAAACCCTTTGCCTTTCTTACAGAAAATTCACAATTGCTAAATAGTTCCGATTTTTATCACTAGCTGTCAGATTTACGTCATCCTATCTGTCATAATCTTCTGTAATTATCTGTTATTAATTTATAACCTTCTAAGCTAATATTATGTTATTCTTTCTCATCATCAAATTATGACAAACAAATTGTGAAGTACAACAATTTATGAGTCCAAGTAATGTTTAACACAAGCTCCTTTGAAAAATAATGAACATTTTATTAATTGTTGATTGACATCTGAAGTGCTTATGATTTACTACAAAACCTGTGTTTTTTGTGAATAACTGCATAATCAAATGCCGATAAGTTCCTGAGAACAAGGTCAGTGACAACCTTCCTTTAATATATTTCTTTTCTTTACAATTTAAGTAATATTTGAGATAAAAATTAACATGTTCAGTTTTGAACTGTTACAGTATGAACGGAATTCCGAAACGGAAATCCGTATGTGTGTGGCCACTTTTATACAATCTACTCTGTGTAGTGATTGCTTTCTTTGTGGTATAAAGTCAAGCTGATGCGATGCTGACGACATGCCAGCGATATGCTGACGTCGTTCTTTTCAAAATTAGTAGAATACCGTTCTTAGATCAATGGCGTTAGCAAATCAATGGAGTGTCTGCGACGTAGCAATTTTTGGTAAAATAGCGGAATCGAGGCCCTGTTTGCTTGATTTTGGTGTAATTGAGCTTGAATTAGTTTTTTAGTATAATTTGGACTTTCTTTTAGTTTAATAATAATAATAATAATAATAATGTTTATTTATTCAACCAACACAGGGTCATACAAAATTAATACAATTATTAAATTAGAATTAATTAAATTAAATTGAATTGAATTTTACATTTAATTTATTTTTTATTTTTTAGTTTATCGGCAAAGTTTTAACTGAAAACACATCTGTACACAACACTTAATAAGCAGCTCATCTTACACCTGCAGGATCCCGCAAACTCCGAGATCCCGCGGGATCGTAAATCATCGGTCCCGCAAATACCGAGATCACAAATAACATGCGGGATTGGATGCCCTAATGCGGACGGACACTACTAACATTAAAGTCAACAATCAAAATTAAAATAGCACATCCGTGTCCAATTTGACACTTGTAACCAGTTTTTCACAGGTCCCGGTTACGTTACTACAACTAACTAACTTGAGAGATGACAGAAATTCTGTTACCTTTTAAACTAGAAGGAAGTGCTAACCGAAGTCTGTCTGTGAAACAAACCTTACTGTTACAGCGGCAATATAGTTTGGTAGCTAAGAACATGTATAATTAAAAGATCTCCCACGGCAAGCCCAATCTAGCCGCACATTTATAGGGCAATCGTGCAACCGTACCATTGCCTACATTTGCTAATGTTCAGTATTAGCCGCTCTGTGGTGAGGGTTGAAAGGTGCTTTTCAAAGTACCGTTAGCCGATACTATGCCGGACGCTTTTAAGCGCCAAGAATAATATTGCTTGTAAAAAAACCCGCCTGCATCAAAAGACTAGTCAACTGAAAAGATGGAAACAAGATTAAACATTATAGGCAACATTATAATTATATGCAGTCGGAGGCAAGCATAAAGAAAGTGACATTATGAATGATTTGAATTCTATGCCTCCGACTACAATGTTATTATGTTGCCTAATCTTGTGTCCATATTTTCAGTTGACTAGTCTTTTGATGCAGGCGGGTTTTTTTAATTTTTTACATTTACTTTTTTATTTATACATACATATCTTTTTAGTTATTATATATTACGATCATGATATACCTTTTTGAAATCCTTATGATAAGCCCTTTAATTTGACACAATCAAAACTTAAAATGACTTTATTTATATTTTTTGTTTTTCAAATGGTTTGACTACCTAATTGTAAGATTTTTGAATTACCTTTGATCGTTGAATTCTAATCAACTGAGTAAATAGACGTGTAGGTAGAGAGATGAACTGACAAAAGAAAGAATTGAGAATTTCCTGAGATCGTCGATGCATCGCCGCCGACCGTACCGTTGCAAGTTGCCAATTCTCCATTGCTCTGAATGGGCCAAGTCACAAGCCTGAGGCTGTTCTATTCTTGGGAATAGCATGCGGTGAGTTACGTAAGCGATGGTGGGGGGGTGGGGCAGTGCGGGCGGGCGGGTGAAAGGGCTGGGCGGGGCGGCGTGCGCGGCGCCGCCCCCCGCCGTTTCACCACCGGTGACGCTCGCCCTACTTCGGTGGTGTTCCATTGTGCGCCGACTATTGTGAAACGCGATAACATCCCTGCGCGAGCCGTTATTGAAATTTTATGTTATGCCAGATTTGAATCGAGCAGCGGGATTCTTGACTCCATTATTTTTTCATAAAATTATTGGTTTTGTAAAAAGTTTTGGTAAAGTACTCATATAAAAGAAAGTTATTATGGCATAATGTTGTATTTTAAGATACATCATGCTGTATGGAACTTGAAATGTAAAACACCTATTTACGATCAGTGTAATCGGCTTATTTGAACGATTCTTGTTCTATGCTAATGCGCAGAACTTACAGGTTGAGCGAAGGAGTGCACAGTTGATTCGATGGTTGGTGCTAAACGCGGGTCGTTGGTGCGGAGGTAATTGCGCTGAAAGCCCACAATTTGAGCGGCGTTTGTGCCGCGTTTGGGTCTAAATAAGACGTCTGCATGCAGCGGTAAAGAGGCCACATTATTCTTATTGGAGCCCGGGGCCTGCATTATCTGGTCGCCCAGGGCGAGCGCTCGCGCCACGAACTAATGTCGAACCATGTAACCGGCCTCGTGTACAACGATGAATTAGTAATGTGAGTTTATCACGATGCGAAAATATGTTTAGGCTGGCGCGGGTAGGGCGCCGCTCGAATGCCTAGAATATTACATGTTGTATGAGAAACCGATGCTTAATGGTCTAATGAACATCCAATTTATTCGAACAATTTTAATAAGGCTATAAAGCAATCAAACAATCATGTTAGCCTTATTGAGAAGTAAACAATGCGTATCCGCAACGTCGCATCCGTGATCCGCAAGAGCCTTGACAACCTTGATTTGTCTCTGGTCTAATTAGTCTTATTCGGTTGGTGGTAGTGGGCGTGTCGTATCAGTTACACAAGTCATAGTTTCAATGCGTTGCTCACTATCTCAGGGGCGTATAGTGGCATGAGCTATGCGCTATTTGTCGCGTCATCACTTTGTGTTCGGCACTTTGCACAGAGTTGAAGCTGATGGTTTATACTTCCTCCAATTTTTCTTATTTAGACAGTTAAGTGCTAAAGAAAAAGTTTCACACTTATGAAATATAATCAGCTATTACATTTGTTTTTTTTATTTTTAACTGCGCGCTTTTGCTTTCCTCTTAATTAGCATTGGTTTTGATTTCATTCTAAATTCATCTCCTATCTTATCTTAAAAAATACTGAAATATAAAAAAACACTTTTTAAAAGGGCCTAAAAAGTATAATTTATTTCGGTTAATTATTATTTTCTGCTTTTAAGTCAACGAGCTAAAACTATTAAAAATACACCATCCCCTATCGGAGTATATACTCGTCAAGATGAATCAAACGAGTCTAATCTTGATGGGTTTGCTTAGTTTAATTACAGAGTTCCTGTGGCCTTCGTCCGGCTCCTTCATCAGACCCTGGACACTATTAATTTCACAACAGAGTACTCGTCAAGTCAGGACGAATCAAACGAGCCCAATCTCGATGGGGTTGCATGGTTTCAATACAGAGTTCCTGTTCCTGTGGCCTTCATCCGGCTCCATCATCAAATCAGCTTAATTAATGCACAAAATTGCATTGTCTTCCAGTTCTGACCTATGTTTAAACTTGAACTACTTATTTAAACTTAGTATAGAATTGTTTGCTAAAGTGAACAAACAAAGAAACAAATAAACGAGAAAGCAACCTAATAAAAACAGGTGTTAATAATATGATTGTGTGTTACTGCTCCATTTTAATATGTTTATGTAGGTACTTTACGTTTACTGTACCTACGTTTATTTAAGTTCGATCATAACATATAATAAGTGGTTGGTTCTATTACCGATTAATAAACTATGATTAATAATTAATTGGATTCATAAAATAAAACATTACTTACCTATAATTATTTATTATATTATGGCTCATAATCATGAAACATTTTACAACGTCGTCGTTTATGTCTATAATAACTATTTCGATATTTCTATAAACGTCTGTTTTTGAATGGTCATCAATTACGTTTACTGCTAATTGTTTATAGAGATGTAGGAAAACATGCACCGATTCAGGTCGAGTAGGTGTTAAACTGTTAATTACCACCTGGTTTTTGCCCTGGATACGGTTCTGTCACGCGGCTTAGTGTGAGTACGCAACGTCGAGCTACAGCAAGCTGTGCCCATATTTTCGCGGCGATGTCACAGCTCCTAAAGGTCGCTGAACCAAAACGCCATTGTTTTGTGTTGCGTCAACGAATCCTCTGCCTCGAGGCACAATGAATCGAATTTGTACCGCACTATTGTTACGGCAATTTGTTGCGTGACTGATATTATACTTATTGCCAATTACTGTACGGATAGCCAAACTATCCGGTTTTAAGATCGCATAATGTATTGGGACTAGTGTAGTTCGTTAGTTCCTGTGCTTAGAAAGTAAATAAAATGATTATTATTCGAAATTAATAGGCTTTGTTTCTTTTTCCCAACAAACTTTCGTAATAAGCTCAACTGGCTCCCTATTCGCCGGCGCAGGGACTTGCATACTCTTACCCTTCTTTACTCCATACTTTTCCTACCAACTTCCCCTCCTTACCTTAAAGAACTTTTCACCTTTCGTTCTTCAATTTCACTTTCTTCTTTGCGTTCTTCCTCTAATCTTACCCTTAATATTCCTCGCCACGCTACCGACTTTGCTTCCTATTCCTTTTCCGTCCATGCTGTTCGTTTGTGGAACTCTCTGCCGGAGGGCATCAGAAAGGCTCAAACTCCAAGGTCATTTAGAGAACAAGTTAGGAGTCATTTTCTCTCTTCTTCCCGCGACTAATATTTCTTGTTTATATTTATCTCCTATACCATGGAATTATGTTTTTATCCTTTAGTATTTTTGTATATTCATATTCTGTCCTCTAAAGTGCACCTATTCCCCTTTTATCCTATTTATCTTATTTTATTTCGCCCAAGGTTGCCTGGAAGAAATTGCTATGTAGCAATAAGGCCGCCTATTGTATGTTTTCTTGTTTTTTCTGATTGTATCGTTTTTCTATCATGTGCAATAAAGTCTTTATTATTATTATTATTATTATTAATATTTATGTTGTCACATGTTCAGATCGATCGTGAATTCGTGATCAATAAAGTATAGGTTCCTGTTATATTTTTCACAGAGTTATTCGACTATCTTTTATTATAAATGGATGTAATTATAGCTCATTATGGATTTATGTAAACTTAGTAAAGTCTTATCGTATATTCAGAAAAGCAATAACGAATATCGCCCTCGCTCGTAAGTCGTAACTCTCCAATACAATACTAGTCGAGACGATCACCCCTTGAACAAAGCCAGAAGTGTATTCAGAGCTTCTTAAACGGTATAATTTTAAGAAGCGACGCACTGCTGAGCACGAATTGACAATAAGAGCAAAGTTCAGCGCGGTTCAGGACTCGGGAGGAATGCGGGAGGGCGCGGGGTGGCGAAGTGCTGCGGTACAAACTTTGCGCAAAATCACGATTAGCCACTATTTATATCGACATGTCTTACACTCCCTTTTATCGGTCGATAGTAATGAGTACAGCAAATTGCACGAACTTTTCCAAAAGGCGATATTATAACGAATATCGTGACTGCGATCTTGCCAATAGTGAACCCGAAGATTCAATGTCGCGAATGAGGTGTTAGCGCCGTTGTGCATTTTCGTTAGAGAAAAATGAGAGTTCTCTCCGAGATAATTGACAGTTAAATAGGATAGCTTGGTGCTCGGGGTCACTGGGTCGGCGCTACAATACTTTACTAAAACAAGTTCGTCTTCTAAACGTTTGGCGCGGCGGCGGCGGCGCGGCCGGCGTATTGGCGAAAGTTACGACGGAATGCTACAAACTATGTTCACGCATGACCCTCGGGTCAGGCGCACACATTCTGACACATGTCAATTAAGGGGCTCACCGCCGCCAGGCGACGATTGAGTGCTTGGACATGTCTTTGGAAAACCATCGTAAGATTGATTCATTACTTCATTTATTGGAAATCCGTACCTTGAACAATTTATTATTGACCGCTTAAGGGCTTGCAGCTTGAATACGGCTTTAATTAGATAAAGAAAGAGAAACTTTTTGAGCATTCGAATTTTCGTTAATTACTTACTTTTACGGAAATAGATGTTAATTTAGGAAGCTGATGTTTACTTTAGCTCCATTATATTTACTTGAAGTCAATGTATCCATTAGTTGGAAATCAATATTAAAAATAAAAATTAAAGTAAATTCAATAGATATCTATGTATATTTGTTTGTTCTCCAAACTGGCATGCAATGATATACGGCTTCTTTGTTATTTCCTAAGTAGGCTGCAGCAATTTTGCCGGCTCGCGAGCGATCAGCTCCCATTATCGGGAGAGGTTGGACGTGTACAAACACCGATTTTGTGTCGTTAATCCGCCGCGTCCCGAGGTGAGAACCGACATCGAAAGCTCACCTCACGTATACCCATAAAGATAACGACGTGTATCGCCGTAATAATACATTGTACAATCGGCAAAGAATCATATCTTTATTGCTGAATCTAGACAAAATATAATTGCTCTTTTGGTGTTAATGTTTTCGCATGGGTAGGGCAGGTCAAGCATTTTGATAATGTTTTCCGCAATCTCGCTATTTTGTATGTATTTTTAAGTCATTTGATATTACAAAATATTACCATATTCTTTGTGAACAAACGGTCGTGCAACAAAAATCTTATATGACATATTATAGACTTAAGTATAAGATAGTTTCCTTTCTTTCGGTTGAATCATCAAGCCTGCCTTGCCTACACATTTTAAACGTAATAGATTTCGTTTTCAAATTGTTAAAAGTATCTCTAATGATTGTTTTTAATCATTTCTAACTAAGTAATTAAAATAAATTATTTAAACTAATATTATAAAATAAGTTGTAAACAAAACTTCAAAAGTTTTAAATTGAAAATTATTTTCGCTTGACTGATCCATTGTTCCTTTATGTGGTAGAATGCGTCGACAACATATTTCCTTTCAATCAGCCGTCCCAATTGCACTGGGTTTATAACGATCTTATTTTTTGTGAGGATTTCTTGGATTTTTGCTGTCAAGTTGTCAATCATGCGAGCGCGACCAAATAAACGGAACCACTTCTTTTTGGGTTAAGCAAATACTGTCTCAATAATACTGTCCAAATTAGCGCCGTATTTAATAAGGCATGTGTTTTTAACGAATATGCGACTAATTTAATTAAAGTATTAATTATAAATGGTAAGGACTCTACCTTATCGTATAGGTACTCAAAATTTCGTTGCAGTGAATGCATTTATTTTTTTATTCAATACGCGCGGTATAGGCAACTTGTCGTCGCGCCCACTTGCCGTTTTATGTGTTACATTCTTAGGCTGAGTTACACCATCTAACTTTAACAATAACAAGCTAGTTAAAGTACCGGTTAAGCACAAGTTAGCCAAAAAAGAGGTTGCCAGCCAGCATGATGTCCTTTGACAAGTTTGACGTGACAAATAGGTAGCATTTATCATTTGACGATAACTTTAACTTTGACAGCGTTTTGGTGCAACTCACACTTAGGGCGGATTCGACCAAGAGAGAATAACTGTTATGCTTAGATAAAATGACCAGTTATTCGAGAGTAAACCGAAATAACGTTTTATCACATACTATTCTCAGAGTATTTTGCCTATTCAGGAATAGTCACTATACCACCATTTCGCGGGGAATAACAGAGTTAATCCGCGAGTATTTTAATGGCATCCGCGTGCCGTATGTCAGTGACATTAGTTTGACATTTGACTTTGACCGCTACAGATACGTATAAGGCGACAAAATAAAGTTGACAAGACTTTGCCTTTTAAATAGTTCGTTTATAGAACAATGTCAATTTGCCGGATAATACGTTCATTCACATATTCACTCAAATGAAGTTATAAGAATCCCAAGAGTAACTTATCTTTGGATTGCATGGAAAAATGTCAATTTCTTTACTCGAGAAAAAAATCGTGGAATAGATGTATTCTTGGTATAGTTATTCCCGTTTATATTGAAGTTTGGACGAATCCACCCTTAGAATAATAACACCTAGAAGCAGAGTTGTATGTTAAGTGAGGCAAAAAAAGAACTGAGGCAAAATGGCTCAGTTTTCAGATTTATATCCTTCATACGTTAGGTACCTTATCGTAACTAAAATCCAATAAAATAGTAACTAATCCCCTAAAAGTAGGGAAATAGAAAATTTTCGTTCTAGGCATGATTTGGCTCAGTTTTGTTTGCTCACTTTTGAGAGTGAACTTTGTAGGGAAGTATCGTTCTGGCACAGAATGGTATAAGTAGGTACTACCGGTTCTGGTTTACTTTGTTGTCTTAAGTTTAACCACAAAGTAAATAATTACGTTTAATTTTATTGGGTTATATCATTTTATATTTAATTTTGAATTTACGCATTGATTTCAGGCTGTAATTTTATTCCTTTCGTTTTATTTTTACTTGTCTCGGTTCAATTCTCAAACTTTAATAGACAGTAGATCTATTTAAACAATGATCGCTGCAGTACAAACCAAAAAGTTTCATGCGCCAAAACTACCAAGTAGGTAAGCATAATGGAGACACACGCACAGTAGTCCATATCTCACGTGTGTAGCCCCAGACCGACCGGTTTCTTTTCTTTGCTTTGCTGTTCGGCAATGGACCGCCGGCCAAGAGGCACATTTTCAATCTATCGCATATTTTCAATCTAAGTACATTTCACATATATGTATGTTCTTGTGAGCTTTGTTCCTTAAACGATCGTTATGAAAACACAAAAAAATAGTTCAGGTAGGTATTTACATCGTAGGTAATATTAATAGAGATTAGTTGTTATTTTCTAATATTAGTAAAATGTAGATTGTTATACTATTTGTTCGGTATAATATACAATATCGATCAAAATTTACATTCTCGTGCTGATTCAAAACTCGATACCTACCTTAATTGATTTAGGTTTGCATCACCCGTTTTATAATATCGAAAACATCATAATAATGTCATTAAGAAAACATGTTATGAAACTGGATTCTATATAACAGCAGTGCAGTATGTCGATATGTCATAATGACGAATGGTTCGTTTAATTAACATAAATTCTGTTTTTTAATTAAACCTCTATAAATGTGACTAAAAATACAATCACAACGTTAAAAAAAGAGAAGGTCGACGTCAAGTCTTTGGCAGTCTAATTAATCAAAGAAAAGATTATTTATGAATAGAATTTTACAATTAAGACATATAATAATTATTTTGTTTTTCAAACTCGATACTTTTACTATTTTTAGTTTATTTGATTGCATTAACCGATTGAAAGCCTGAATTATACCACTGAAAATCAGCGTCGTGGTGCAATCACAATGTTCCGCGACACAATGCTGAGTGGAAGCCTTTTTGGCACATCCTTGTCTTATGAATAGTATTAAGTTTCTTATGTGCTAAATAAATATATTCTATTCTATTCAAATTATTAATTTTCCCATTACCTACAACTACAAGCGCTCCGGTAATTATCATTTTGTGATGAGAAAATTGACGTTCACTTGAAGTGATTGTCAATTCGTCCAACAATGGCATTGACGAAAAAAATTACAATCGCAAATGATCGTTACCGGCGGTCTTAAAGATGTATATTTTTAAGCAGAATAAATGATAATAACTATGTTACATAACTTCTTCTTCAAACCTGAAGTCTCCTCGTGTTGTTTAGAGCAAAAGGTAATAAAACCAAATTACCTTCTCTCTAACTAAATTATAATGTGATTAAATAACATTGTAATTTAACCAATGTCAATTTAGCTAATTGCTATTGGTTAAAATATAAAATATAGTCCAACTAGTCACATTAACGGTTTTACATTTTAATTTATTATGTAGATGTAATTATGTAGGTACCTATATGTTTTATACTTGTCTGAAATAACTTGTCTTACTACACATACCAATGGTGATTTAATGATTTATTACATGAAAACGACAAAACACGTTATAGGTACTTACCTAAATAATATTAATAACTTAAATAAATACCTATGTGTTTCGCACGCAAGTATTTCATATTAATCCGCGTTAGTATGATTTATTTACATAAGTAATTGTATAGGCGGAGTTTACCTTCAACGTTTTTGTATTTCAGAATTATTTTATATTAAGGTGCTACAGAACCGCACTTTGTTTTAGTTTGATATTTCTTTTAAATTTTGCAAAAATGTAACAATAAAAACTACAGTATCTACTTAAATTTTGAACTGCTGAAACATGATTAAATCAGTGCTTCCTCGTTTTTATTTAAATGCAGATAAATTCATGGGTAAAAGTAAGAGTTATCAATCAAAATTAACGATTTTTTAATGAGAGATGCAATACTGATAAGTTGCTAGTTAAGAATCTGTCAAGGGAAATTGGAGGAGCCAGTTGAAAATTATCTTCAAGACTTAATGGCGCTGGCTAAAAGATAAATTGACTACTACACTATTGCGATATCAATTCTAAAGGTTGTCATCTCATAATCTCAGATACCTACCCATTACAATTGTAGGAGGTCCGCTTAGGCTCCGGCTCGAAGGACCAAAAACTGTAGGAGGTCCGCTTAGTTGACCACGGACTCCTTACAGGATGATGTTGAAAGTTGTAGTTGTAAGTTTCGTAGTTAGTTGCTGGCTTGAAGTTGTTTCAGATGTGAAGATAAAGGAAAGAAATCCGTCACTTTACACTTTTATTAAGTTCAAGTTAGTTAGTTGCTAGTTAAGTTATAGTTTAAAGTAGATGGGTCTTATCTCGACCGTAGCCGATAATAATCTCGTAAATTAAATAATTACATCTAAAAGGTAGGTAAATTTAAAGTGCTGACGCGCGACCTAAATTAGGCGTACCGATGCTCACTCGGTCAGTAACATCGGTGGTAAAAATGTGCGGTGTAAGACCGTGCAACAATATTAAATGAAATACCATGTGCTACTACCAAACCAACCCTTCATTGGAGTAATTACAAGCCGCAATCAATCGGATGACGTTGTCTAAGGTTCAATCGAGATCGAAACAATACTGATGAGTACTCGTATCGGGATTGGCTCTCGTATCTCCATCCAATTAGTCGGTCGGCACTGAATGTTTATTGCCCAACAAGTGCAAAGGTTGAACTACACTGGGAACTCGATTCAATCCCGCAATAGTGTGAGATTAAATTAAATTTATACATAACATGCACGTTTGTCTATCAATAATAGAATACTCTGAACCTCTGGTATCTCACTTCTATAGATCTATACCTTCAAACTTCGAGTTTGTGGATAGGTTGGATAGGATACTAGGTACTATACTCAAAACAATTATTGTAATCATCTTCAAGTATATTTAAGTACTTATACTTCTATTTATAACGATTATTATAGGTACACTTTGTGCTCATATTTTCTAAAAAGGAAGTTCAGGATCA
Source organism: Agriphila straminella (assembly GCA_950108535.1). Lineage (NCBI taxonomy): Eukaryota > Metazoa > Arthropoda > Insecta > Lepidoptera > Crambidae > Agriphila > Agriphila straminella. Next base: position 12,597,696 of record OX467308.1, read on the forward strand.
TTCTTAATTTTTGTTTATTGTGAAGTTCAAATTATTTTTGCATGCATGCTATAGAAGCAAATGTAGGTAGTAATTTAGGAACTAAATCTTTATGTTAACGAACATATTTGAATGAATTGAAACAGCAATCCAGGTAATCACTATACCGGATAGGTATATGAATATAAACTACACAAAACATTTAACATCATCTCTATAATTTTAGCATCGGCAACTGGTAATCATAGGTACTTTAATTTCACAAATTATGTCTCGATTCGTGTCGGATGCATTAGTCTGTTGCATTAAGAAAATCACCATTGAAACGGCATAGGAGTTGAGAGTGCGCTGGCGCTGGGCTTCTGCTAAACGATATCTCGTAGCGGTCGTAGCTCGCGCCGCGCGGCCGCCCTGGGGCCCTACCGGCTAACTTTTCGAACTTCGGAAGGTCTGCCGAGCTTCAACTTAAAACAGATAAATCGAAGTAAGAAATTTCTTATTGTACTATTTGCCGAAACTATTTGAAAACATCGATGTTCCTGTGACATCATGAATTGGGGTTAGCCATTTTGGCCCGATTGGGGCTCGATTTATCCGTTTTAATTTGAACCCCGGCAGACTTGTCGAAGTTCGATGCGTTAGCCGGTAGGGCCCCTGGCGATGGCGGCATACCCGGCACGTTCGCCGCGCCGCGTGATTGTGGCCAATTATTTTCTGTTTATCTCTAATTACGCATGCGCCAGAGTCGAGGACTTATCGCAGATCTACCCTTCGGCCCAAGATTCAATCGTTCGGCTAATCAGCTCACAATCCGCCTTACGTGGCCCATCACTGCACTAAATACATCAAACCGTTAGTAATTGACTTTCTCTCGATTGGGAGAGTACATTAATTATTCTAGCTGATGCAGATCGCACAAAAGATGCAATTTCCCGAAATAGCGGATCGGAGACCACATCTCTGTTCCCATTAAACATTCTCATTTGCATTAGCTTATCGTTCTCCGAAAATGATATGAATCGTGCTACAGCTGTCCTTGCTTCTTTAAGAGCTCGTGTACCTAAGTATTGTGACCTAACTGATAAAAGTGATTCATTGATAATTATGAACAATATTTTATGTGTAAATAAAATGTCAATATTTAAATACGTTTTCTTTTAATTTTATTTTTCAGAACATTAACATAGTTTCCTCAAGAAATAAATTGAAGCTAAGTAAGGAAAAGTGACTTCTTAAGATTTTAATATTTGCAGTTACCTGTCGAAAGCAGCGTTCGGCATTTTTCTTACATCAACAATAATTTATCATGCCGAGTCTATTTTTTTTCTTACAATATGGATTTCTATAAGTTGAAGAAAAGTTTGAAAGAACATAACCCTCTTGCAGTCGGGTAAAAAGAGATCCCAATACCTTTATTTTAATGGACTTTCATTGCTAAAATATCGTCTTTATTTAAGCACGATGATTCTCGTTTCAATAGCGGCGTTAGTGTGGAGACTGCGCGCGCCTTTAAGATTTTAGTGTCAGCAGTTATCTGTCTCCTCTGACACTCGAGAGCTCGTGTCGTGCGCGCCGTCTTGGAAGCATCGGTCGGCACTAATTTATCCGCAAGTCGTGCAAACAGAATGAAGTGCCAGTTTTTGGGCGCGCAGCCGCAGCCGCGGTGAAATTAGGGTGCATTAACGCAACAAGGCCACGGTCGCCGTGTCCTGCCCGCGGTCACTGCTTACTGCAATGCAACCGATGAGCTTGCGGTTCGATGTTTCCGAATGCAATTTGGTAATGAATGGCGCCGCTCTATAATCTGCTTACAAATGTATGCATAACTCATTGTTTACTATTCAAGTAAAACTAATATAGTTTTAGCTTCTTTTTATTTAATACAAATCATTTTTTAATGCACAACGGGATAGTGATCTCATCTGATGTTAAGTATGACGATAAGGCCGAAGGTACGCCGCACTACCTACACCCGAAATCCATACAGAATATAATAATAGTTCACTGAGCCGTTTTACTTTTGCCGACAATTAATGTTCAAACAAAATATTGAAAAAAAACTTGCGGGTTTTGGCTTAAATATTTCGCAAAACAACATTAGTTAATTATAATGTTTAGTATATAGCAAAGCAAAGCAAACAAAGTATTGAGACCTTATGAACCGGAGGGGTATTTGATTTTGTAACATGGAGCGTTCGACACATTGATTTATTTGTTATGGCTAGACGTCAGATAAAAATTAACATACATTTTATTGATTATTTAATCAACACAGAACGTAGATGTACGCACACATCTACATTCTGTGTTACGTCTGCTGTTCGTAAATGAATCCGATTTTTTAAATTTTAACTATATTTTAATAAAACGCTTGTTTTTTGGGCTTATAAATAAGTAACAATCCTGTATCAATTCAATAATTCAGCAAAGTATTTTATTTCACTCGTCAACGCCCGCTGTGCCCTATCGGGCACAAACAACAAAAGAAATCTATTGTTGTATTGTTTTCCGGGCGTTGAAGAGTTGAATCGTGTAACACGTCAATTTTAAATATATTTTTTATCATTGGCCTCGCGTAACAAACTTAAAACAATACGTAACTTACTACATACATAGGTACTTGAATTAATTTAAAATTCTACTGACTGATTATACTGCAAATTGATTTCACATTCCATTAGCTACTGTTCAATGTTTCGCTGTTTGAAAGGAGCTGTTGCAGTTTTCATTACAAACGTAATTAATTCAAATAGGTATTTCTATTTAACTACCTACAAATATGGATAACTTAATTGAATCATTCGGTCAGTTTATGCGAAGTAATCATTAGTAATATAGTTAATAGAAGCATTTCATTAACGAGTCTGGTGAGCGTCGCAGATTAGTGATAGCAATTATTTAGTTCTCACGGTTGCGTCTAGCAGCATACTGCGGCTGCGCTCGCGCCGACGTCGGTCGTCTGAACGCTCACGTCGGCTTACATTAGCCTGTCACTTGTACAGCCCACACGACTGTTGTATGTGTATTTTGGAAAATAGACCAAGCTTTAATAAAAAAATGGATTGCAGTTATTTTAAATTTAAGTAGTTTTACGTACTGTTTGAGAAAGATTTCGTTTGACCCAAACCAAGATGTCTATAAAATGTTTTCAATAGAAAAGAATAGCTAATGCTAATAACAAACTTACCTATGTAGGTAAATAAATGAATAAATATTGGTCAATATCACATATATTGCTCCGACACCATAGTAAGTAGAGCATCACATTACATACATTGCTCTGATTCCAAAGTAGCTAAGAACTTGTGTTACGGAAAGCCAACGGTGGTAACACAAACACAAAAACCTGAGCCAATTTAGAAAAGTTCTCTTTTCAAAATTGACCTAGCTGGGGATCGAACTCGGGACCTCAGAACGGCATGCGAACCACTAGATCACGGAGATCGTAAATAGGACTAAACATTTTTAATATTTTATAAGGCTTTCAAATGCCCTTGTTGGCTATATCTAATGTTGATCTAAATAAGAACTTAATGCTGTCAAATCATAACACTCAATTTTAGTAGACAGCCAACACATTAGGCGAGTGTGGTCCCACGATGTGGCGATAAGATTGCGAATGACTGATGCGTAGGACAATGTGTAATAGATCTGGTGGCTAAAAATGGGCCCACCACGAATAATGGCTCATTTGTTGAGATCACTGTCGATGCTGACTCCGTTGCTTTAGAGAAAATAATCTAGTTAGTCACCATGAGAAAATTATAATGCAATCATTCGGTATTGTCGGATCGCATTAGAAACTTCGCGACACAATGGTTTTAAATTGGACACAATTTCTGTGTTCATTTTAAAGGCCACAACTTTAAAAACGTTACGTTGTTTGTTAAAGTTATTATAAGATAGGGTTCCTATTAGATCTAATAATGAACAGTAAGAGGTAACTACCTACATGTGACAAATAATTAAGAAAATAAAAATTCTGTAATATACATACTTACTTACCTACTTAAAGAAGGACAAGTGATATTTTCAAGTCGTGAGTCAAACATAAATCTATTCTCTAAAATAGTCATAATCTACAAACGAGTTTCTAGTTCGTAAGTTTTAGAATACTTATAGAATTAAAATATTGCATAGCTACTCAGAAATATCTGAAGGACCATTAATATCACATCTACTGCGCAACGTCGAATGTTTAAAATATCTTAAGTAACACGTGATAGATATTACGAAAATAATGCTATCTCCGTTATTATTTTCTTGTAATGTTACTGAAAATTGTGTTTGTAGTTGTGAGTTCTGTACCTACCTGATTGTTCAACGATACATTTAAAATTATCTCTAGTTACTTATTCTTCTGTGATGGCTGTATTATTATATTTGAGCCACACAATTAAACAGATAGGTAGTCATAAATTTCACAGGAAAAACTTACCTATAACTTGCTTTATTTTACCATTTTTGCTAAGTTTAAGTAAACTTTGTAGCAGCATCGTAAATCGATGCATAGTTAGGTACACACATAACCACTCAACCTCATTGCAATGATGATGCAAATTTGGTCGAGAAATCGCCTCGTATCGCACACTTTCATAACAATCCCGTGATTGATTACATAAATTTGAATACTGACGCCGTTAAAACCAAATTAAATCCATCCGCGGTACGGATAAAACGCGTCGCAACGCCTGATAAATTACCCAAATTATTATTACACGAGGATTGCATACAAACTGCGATCCGATGCATCGTTGTATCATAATCTGACAGTCGTATTTAATTGATATGAAATTAATTAGCGAGTATTGGCAACTTTCAAATTTTTATTATGTTTTTGCAGACGCGACGACGGACGGCGACTGATTTGTTGTGGTGTTGAAATTGGTAGCTTCTTTAAATAAGCGATAGCGGCGTACCAAATTTTTTTCTTAAAAGTTTTCTAAAATACTATGAAATTTCGAAACGTGTGAATTTAAGCAATTCTATGAAATCACATGTCAAACTAGTTTTCAGTGCAACATGAATTTAAGAAAGTAAAACACGAATACTTACTCGATAAACATTGTAGATTCTAGAAATGAGCCAGCATACACCAGTTGCAAACATTTATTTTATAGTAGGTATTAAAGACTTTGCTTTGGCCCACTGTACCTATTTTTACCATTCCGTACAGTCAGCCTAAATAACAACAGGTTTTTTTATTACAATAATATTTCACACAACAGTTGCCAAAAAGAGTTATAAAAACGATACTCAGAACGGACTTCACAAATTAGTGGCGGGCAGTGAAGCGTGACACGTGGTCAGAGGGACCCCATTTTTCCGGCTTATTATCGTAATTAACTCCATATAAAACCACCCCGCAATTATTTTAATGCTTATTAAACACGTGTGCACTCAAACGGAGTTTCGGTTTCCCGAGCTCGGTTCCGTAACAATTATCGCCATTGATTCTGTGGTTACACCGTAAAACCCATAAAAAGATAAACGTAAGTTGGTTCTTTAAATTTAAACCTTATTTTCCGCATTACAAGGTCATCATTCCGTGCCCCAAATGGTTATCTGGAGGGTAAAATATTGACAGGTGGACTGTAGAGCCGCACAAATAAGTAGTTGCTTTTTATTATATTTCCATATCGTTAAAAGTCCTTTTACTCGCTTAATAGTGTTAAAATGTTTATAGTCTGCGATAGTGAATGTTTTTGGATGTTGCCTCATTTACGAGGACATGGGTAAATAAACTTATTTTGTACTCTTACTTTGTATCGCGAATCAGTAGGGAATCGCAAGAAAAACATTTTTATCTCGGAGAGTTCGAATATTTTTTGCTATCTGTAGATGTACCTTGACTTTATAGCTTTTAATATGTAATTTTTGAATAAACTCATCTAGTATTAAATGCGCCAATAAATCACCGCTGTTTATGGAGGTTAACTTCTGAGTGAAGTAGTTATTAAGTGTCCGTATTAATTAAACAATGTGCCAAGGCAAATTTAAAAGGATTTAGTAGGTTTTTATTTCTGCACACAGCATTATGCAATCATAATAATAAATTATCTAGTAATACTAATTTCCATAAACATGCGAACTGGTCTCATTAAAATCTCCATATGAATAGTTCCTTAAAACTAAGATTGCTTGTGCGAGTCGGTACAAAGTTGAGAAGCTACCCAGCAGGGTGCGTGCACTTACAGCACGCAAATAAACCAAGTTTTGAAACGCAAACGCAAACTAAACGATTTATGTTAAGCATCTTAACGTTATTTGAGATTTATTATCATGAAATTACAAATAAATTAGTGAAGCTTATTAAATTAACGTGTCGCACGTCATTACTCATTTGGCAACGCTGATGCCGAAATTTACTGCGGCGAAGATTACAAGAAACTCTCCGTGGACAACTCGCAACGCGGTGGCCGTGAGAGTTCATAAGTCATCGCGAATTAATAACTGTGTTTTGTTATTAATTTATATGACATAATGCATATTTATCTTGCTTTGAAGGTAACAATCACCACTGGGCATGGTAATTTGATATTCCATTATCGCGGGTATTAATCTTCTTACGGAAGTCTGCAATACCTGATCGAATCCTAATGGGCTTTCGGTTACAGTTTTAAATGTAACAGTGACAGATTATTTAAGACCTATTTATTACAGGTTTTCGAATGTATTATTTTGAAACTGAATATTATGTATATTGTGAATCGTAAAAAAGTACGAAGTTGAAAACTTCCCCTTCATCATCTATTTATCTTTACACTATATGTCTATACCTACTTATAAAAATAATATGTCCTGACTGACTTATCCATCGTCGTACATCAAACCTCTGGATGGATCGAGCTGAAATTTGTGAATTATAAATAGTTATTATGACGTAGGCAAAAACTGAAATTCTCACAGAAAGTGGAATTTTACGAGGACAGCGGATGTTACTTATGTTACACATTAGGTAAATCTAAAGTTGAATCTTTTAGAAAGTTTAAGAAGTAGGTAAATACCTTCAGGAGTTCACTGATTGTATAATCGAGCGTAGTGAAAAACTTTCTTGAAGTTCCATATTGAATCGTGCACAGTCCATTGCTCCAGTTAACTCCTCAAATCTGTATCTGATCTGCACGTAATGATGAAAAACGTTTGCCCTTTTTAGTGTCTGAACCTAACAAATGTACGAGGCTTCGTGACTGGCACTTCACAGCGCAACCGATATCCTAGCACTGTCGCACAATCGGACATCGTAAAACTTTATTGTTTCTAGCTGTTCTTGCGTCCCGATCTAACTAACTAGCGGATTGCAGTGCCACTATTACCCACGTTCTCATTCAATTACATGCGCTGTAAATTTTAACTTAACTAACATTCAGGTATTAGAAATTACATATTACAGTTTTGAACCATAAATGCTTTATTTTCAGTTGTTTTGATTAGTCAAAAATGTTGAAGTATCATAGCACGGATGATATACATCATCAGCTATCAGCTAACCTTCGTTAGGTGGGTAGTTCTTGGGAGAGCAATTTTTGAGTGTCACAGACTCATATCTCCTATAAAAACAAATAATTATGATTAAAACTATCATTACATCGTTTTTACATTTCATTAAGCATCGTGTCATATAGATTTCACTGGTTAAAAACTACGTAGATCGGAGTAACTCACCCTCAACACCTCAAAAACGGGGTTATTTTGCACGTTTTTACGTGTCACACGGGCGCCGTGTGACACGTAAAAACCAATGCCGATAAAAATTAAGCCAATTTTCAATGCCGATAAATTTCAAAATTAATGCTTTTTGGTAATTTCCATGGCGTAATTTCCATGCATAAAACACCATGGAAATTACATAAAGCCCATGGAAATTACTTTGTTTTATTTTTGGTTTATTATATCAGCCGCTCGACACTTACTGTGGGGTGTAGGCCTTCCCCAAGGTTCTCCACAACGATTGGCCCTGTCCTGCCCACATCCAGCAGCTTCCTCCGACCTTCACCAGATCGTCGGACTACTTTGTCAGGGGGTGGGGGCATCCGGTGCGCGATCACTATTCCAGAGCCACCGGTTTGTCTCGCTATGTCCGCCCACTGCCACTTCAGCTGTGCAATCCTTGAAGTGATGTCGGTTATTCTACGGATCTCTTCATTTCTGTCGCCAAACAAGGCAAGTTGGCAACAACACACACACTGTCGTTTTGAGACACTGAAGTAAGTTGGACGCAAACAATTTTCGAAGCTTTGAGTTGGATCTGACGAGAGATCTCTTCCTCGAAATTGGACTCACTTTACTAGGACTGTCTGTCCTAGGTATAATTAATAGTCTGGATAATTTGAGTACACTGTTCCTAAAGCTTCTAGAAACCTCTGAGTATCGGCTTTCCGTCAGCTCTCAGAAGTTCTCTAGTGATTCCATCGTCACCCGCCACCTTGTTGTTTTTTAGCTGTTTGAGGGCCATAGCTATTCCAGGACGCCCTGGATATCTTTGGTAAAGTGTCGGGTGAGCTTGGCTTTCGTCGATCCTGTATTAATTTCTTCGTTACTCAAAAAAGAAAATCAAAAGCAAAGCAAGTGGCTTTGCTTTTGATTGAAATACTCGTACATAGGTCAGTTACACTTCAGTCTCCCGATATGACGATATGTGCTCTACTCTATGGGCGGTATGGCTTCGTATGCAGAACTGCCACACCGGTGTAGGTCGCATTATCAACTGGCTGTGGGCTGCCGTGTTACCGTCGTCCGCCAGTTGCCGAGTTGCTGCTGCAGGGCTTAGTTGCTTTTGATTGCAGACCTAGAAAGCTAACTCCAATCTTCACTCATGAGGGGTGGTATACCTTGCTGCTGTCCAGTGTCGGTGGTCAGGTCACCATTGCTGAGGACGGCAGGTCACGTCGTATATTCAGCGAAAAGGGAAGTATGTACTTCTGCCGGGCTAGGAGTCTGTGCCCGGGACTTGCTGTCCAACTGATCTGCATTAGAACTTGTATCGTTATACAGAGCAGGTTGGTAAACTTAGTCAGCGTTATTGTTTGAAGACCATACATAATTAGTGAAAACTAGTCTTTAGTAAACGAGTATTGACCTAGGTCGTACAGATTGTTGATACTTTTTACCAAATATTTGTTATTTTTATTATTATGATGCTCATCCATAATATGCAATCAATAATATACTCTAAAAGAAATTTATTAATTAATAACATTATTATTTATTACCTTCATGTTTCTACATTGAGTTCCTTTGTAAGTTTTTTTTTATTAATCTACTGTTTTTGTTAAATATAATTATAATACAATGTAGTTCTTAATACTACCCCAACTAACTTTTATTTGAGCTTTAATTTCATATCTGACATGATGTTGAGCAAAATTTTATCTGCTGGGTAATTTCCGTGGTCTTGTCTGTAATTTCCATGGATCGCAAATTTTCTATATTTTTTTTAGCAAAAGTATGCATTCGCTACGTGGCGAATTTTGATATAATGTTTGAATTTGCATAAGCTTTCAATTTTTTTGTGTAATTCACTTTAATTTAGTGATTTCAAAAATGCCGTGGAAATTACACGGAGAACACTTTTCCGAAGAACTACCCAGGTACTAAATAAACTACTTCAAACCAAATCTATAGGACAAGCCAACTTGAAAATAAAATTGTTTCAAAAATTTAAATCAAATTTGAGGTTTTTGCACTGGGTGAAGAGAAAAACAGATTTGATTACTAAATTATCATAAGGATCGGATCCCGTCTGTTAAATTAACAGCTTCATTAAATATCGAAATAAACTAAGGCCCCAATCGTATTTCTGTCATAGAACGTCGATAAATAAAGTCGTCCCATGTAATGTATGTGTTGTAGCACAGAATAGATAATAGTACTAGCGTACAGAAGTTGCACTCCGCAAAATAGTTTAAATAAATTGCGACTCTTACTCCGACACAATAAAGTGCAATTCAGGTCGCACAGCGCTCCCTTCGCTCCAAAACATGCACTTTGTAGTTGCCTCTCTTTCTATCACGTAGGTCTTATCTTTTCTTATGTATGAAATTTGTCCTCTCAGAGGACGCCGCGCGCTTCAGACTCGCGCGCGGAGTGACAGAGCCCTAGTTGTAGTTCGACCGAATGTATTTTCAAGTATTGATAAAGCTTCTCATTAGAACATTAACTTCAAAACGTTAAACTAAGTTTAAATCTTTGCCAAGCCTTAATTAAATTGATTAACCTGGCAATATTGTTCTGTGACTGACTTGCTACTACACACTTAGCGTAGGCATTGTTTGGTTGTTTCGTGGTGTGTGTATGTGCAAAAGTGCTTGTTTACCGCAAAATAATCAAAGATCGCAGATTTTCGAAATGTCATTCATAACCAGAAACACAAAACTAATAATGTAATTAGAATTGATTATTTAGATATTACGGTTAGTTTTAGCGCATTTTATTTTAGTTTCTCACAAATTATAAAGTAAAACAACAAGGGGTTGTTCAAAAACAGTTTATGAGCATTTTGCTATTTTGTTTCAGTCCTTTTCCAGTAGATTTTGTTTTCTATATGGACAAACAACAATTTTAAGTTAATTACTTTCCTTTTCTAAACACACTATAAGTAATAGGGAACATGCATAATTTTTTTTTGTATCATAATCAAAAGTATAATGCGTGAGAGAATCAAAGAACTGTAATATTAAAACTTTTCTCTTGCGTTTTTTCTCGTGATATATTCACTTGAAGTTAGCGCGCAGCAGCACCCGCCGAAAACGCTCTATACAAAACGGTCAACATTTGTGACGTCACTTATGCCACGTTTGTATGGAGTTAGCCAGGAATTTTCAAATATCTCCCTAAATATTGCGTTTAAGTACATAATGTGTCATCTATATATAAAGAATTCAAAGTCCTGACTGACTGAGTGAGATATCAACGCACAGCCCAAACCGCTGAACCTAGAGACTTGAAATTTTGCACATAGGTTTCTTATGAGGTCTAGGGGTGCATTAAGAAAGCATTTTTCAAAACTCACCCCCCGAGGGGGTGAAACGGGGGTCCAAAGTTTGTATGAAAGCCCCTTAAAATTAATAAATACGGGTCTCAGCGTTTTCAAAATTCTACCCCCGAAGGGGTCAAAAGTGGGATGAAGTTGTGTATTGAAGAAAATCCTTTATTTTCGAAGTAAAAATCGCTAAATTTATAATTTAGGCTTATGGATGGAAATCTAACGCAACGTATATTGTTATTGTTAGTATTTCAACCCCTAGGGGGGTGAAATGGGGGTAAAAAGGGGTAAAAAAACCCCAAAAATAGATATGGATGTCGTTATTGGGGTCCCAGCAGCAGCCTCGTGCGAGGCCCGTGCGGCAAACGTCCTGCCTCGCGAGGCAGCGCGCTTGGTGGGAACCCGCCTAATCACGTAAAAACGGCTGATCAGAATTAAATGAAATTAAAACATGAGGATTTTATCGAATGTCCACGCGGACGAAGTCGCGGGCGGAAGCTAGTACAAATTATTTCTTATTTGAAAATGATAAAAAAAATATCGCTATTTTCCCTTGTGTGATAAAACTAAAATAATACATTTTTTTATTTTATACGTGTCCGCAGCGATCAAGCTCAAATTTATCAAAATCGGTGACTTATGCTGTTCCCCATTTATAACGGTGTTTACAATATTCTTAATACACTTTTTTTTTTGCTTATTATATGCACAATTTAAATCTTGTACGGTATAAACACAATACCTATATAATATGCATCGCTAGACAGTTATTGTTACTCCACTGGAGACTGATTGACGTACTCATTAGCATTGACACCAATCACCATTGTAATAACGGAGGTGCAATGGAACGGTGATGAGACGAGACTATTTCGTCGTTAGTTTTAATTAAATATGGGGTTTCTATCTTCGCTAAAAATATTGCAAAACAATGGTTTCGGACTTCTAAAGCCTTGTTTAGCCTGTCATTACCAAAAATCTTTGTTGTATTAATCTTAAATGCACCAAAGCTGCACTGAAACTGCATTTAAGATTAATTATTCTATAAATTGCATGTGAATATCATATTAGAAGTATTTGAAAATTGCAAGTTTTACTTAAGCCATATTCATATACGAGCAGTTGAACAACAGTAGCATCGCACTAACTAAAGTGAATGAAGTAGATACCACAAAATAATATCTCTATTTATTGTAAAATTTAAAAAATTGTGGCGGGATAGTTAAAAAAATGTATTACATTTTTGTATTTTGCATGTGGAATTTTTCACTAACTTAGCTGTTTATTTTTAAATTGCAGCATTTTTGTATGTCGGTAAATGTCAAACAAAGTTAAAAGTAGATTAGTAGCTAAGGGCTGTAAGGGATCAATTGCAGCCCGAGATATTTAGGCGCCCTCGCTGCGCTCGTGCGCCTATAGTTCGAGGGCGCAATTGATGCTTACACCCGAGCTAACTACTCTGCTTTACATCTCGATGGTGAGGTAAGTAGAAAAAAACCGGCATTACAAGAATAAAACATTTTATTAGTTAAAATTTATAGTGAAATGAGAACAATTTTCAAATTTTAGGGACAGGTGTTTTTTGGGTATCAATGTAACCTTCAGCCACCTTGCTGGATTTTTTAATTATTTACCGCCCTAGGGCTTTTTTAATTACTTACCGGATTTTTACTTACTTACAGGATTTTTTAATTACTTACCGCCCTAGGGCTTTTCTAGCTACATTATTACCTTAGAGCGCTAATTGGTTACCTACAAGCCCCATTTGGGGGTAATAAGGACCTACTTACCGAATATGAGAGATGTAAAACATTAAAAATATGCCCCCACTTCTTCATAGAAAGTTACTCATTCATTCCCTTTGATATTTTTTGCTATTGAAGGCAATGAGGCATGCCTCTACCTCTTTTGAAAGGGACATGAAAGCTTCTGATTTCAGATTTGCGTACCTAACTACCTAATCTGTCAAATATTTGCGACGACGACGACGACCGACGACCGACGCGACGCGACGGTGACTTGCATCACCGGAATTTATTGTCACATCAAAATGCAATAAAGCACAGTTTAGTTAATTACTCGTACCTACGTACGCTGCTATAGTGTAGTGTAGAGTAATAACAACTTAATATTTACAAGTTAATTTTAATTAAAATTCGAAGGTCTGTAGTTTCTATGTAATGTAGTATGTGTATGTAATATAATGTGTTTATTATGAAAAACTTCACAAGCAAACTTTGAATAAATCATAATATAGTTGATAATATGTCTTTTGTTCCAGAAATGCTTTATTAGCGCGTGGTGTAGTCACGTCTGAAAATATGTATATTCTGATTATCCTTACTTGTCTTAATTGATAAAAATCTTCACCCAACTCCTTATAAAAAAATCATTTATAAAATATAACAAATAAATACCTAGTAACAATTTTATTTGATTTATGTTTAAATAACGTTAAGTACCTACTTAAATGACGTATGGCAACGGACGATAAGTACTTAAATGACGTATGGCAACTGTCAAAAGTTTACTTAATAGGACAAGGGAGGGATAAACAGACTTCATACAGTTTAGAACTTTGTAACTTTTTTGTAGTTGTCATTTGTCAAATTGATTTCTGTTCAAAAAGTAGTAGCTTTTAGAGTGACAAAGTTCTAAAATTTATCCATATTTATAGACGTGTCTTCCGTCGTAAACTACTTATCTCAACATTGCTAATTTTATACCTACTGACTGTTACAGGTGCTCTTTGAATGTGTGAAAATCGGATAACTCCCAATTATCATTACTAGTTCATTTGTCTTCAATTCGTCATCATATCGCTACGAGAGTAGTAATGGAGTTCGCTATCAATATTGTGTTGTATCGTAATAAATAACGGTTCGATGATAGGTAAATGTGTGCCGGCAGCGCTCGGCGCTCGTGCGCCCGTGGGCTGCGGCTCTTTCTCAAGCTTAGGTTTATAAAATCTATTTGAGATAAAGTTACATACAGATTACTTACTTAAATTGTATATCAAACAAGATACATTAAAATATCGAGATTCTAGTGTGAAAGACTGCGATTGCAAAGAATTGCGATTTTCTCGATAGGAAAGTTATTGAATTTCGATTGGTTTAGAGCGAGTTCTGGCCTTGCCAATTTGGGGAAAGTCCGAATTTCAATAAAAAGTTTACTTTTATTGAAAACACGTTAATTGAAATACCTTATCTTTCGTTAAATTACGTAAATCTTGTACCGCTAAAATATTGTTCACTTGATATTTTATACTAAATCAATGCATTTTATTGGTCCCATAAAACAATCTAATAGTAACGTTATTAATCAAAGTTAAGGCTTACCACCGACACCCATAACCAGTGTGCTGATTATAAATTTTGAGTCCTTCTCTATTTCAAATCACCTACCTATTCTGAAATTTTGAGTCCTTCCCTATTTCAAATTAGCTATTTAGAGAATGAGTGGAGAAGCAATCTTAGGCAACGCTTCAATACCGACCAAGCTCATAAAGCATTGTGAAACGGAGTATAAAAGCTCGCGGCGGTTACACTTAGGGTTGCCAGATGGTCGGGATTCGCCTGCATTCTCCCGGAATTTCAAGTGGTCTCCCGACTCCCCACATATCTAAAAATCTCCCGGAAAAACAGCTGTTCCGAAATTTCTCTAGATAACAATAATTTTCGCGTAAGAAACCACAGATTACAAGATTAGTGGATGAAACCAACTATAAATCGCGCTGCGCGCCCGTTTTGTTTTACTTTAGACAAGCAAAAGTACAAGATTAGTGGACGAAACGGGTGAAATTAACTAAAAATCCTGTTTGTTGTGTGTATGTTTTTTCAATAGACAGGCAAGATCACAACTTACAAGATTAAGTAGTGGATGAAACTGACTAAGAATCGCGTTGTGTGCTTAAGTTACATTTTAATTTAAAAAAAACAACCGCAAAATCCCGACATTTTCAAATATTCTCTAGATATTTTGGACTTCCGATCTGGCAACCCTAGCTACACTCCTCGTAAATAATGTGAAGCGTACTATTTGCACTAATACGAGATCCAACACATAACTATAGCGTTGATTTATAATTTCGTTTAGAACGCACGCTTAATGATCTAGTTAGATTTCCATTTAGTCTTAAGTCATATTGTTCTGTGCTTAAGTTCTAGTCATTTGAAGTAAAAAATATGCATGCCCGATTTTACGAGACTGGTGAAGTAGGTAATGTAGATTTTTAGAGGTGGTAAGTAGTAACATTAATATTAATTATAATCTCACAAACATCATTTGAAGACTAATCGATATCCAATAGTTTATTTATACTTATCATAGTAAATAATTTAAATCAAAACATTATACCTACCTACTAGTAAATTCTATAGATCATTCTATTAGTTTTGTGGTATCATAAATAAACAGTTATAGAAGCATTTATTGTGGTAGAAATACCGCTTCAGGTAACATTTCCAAAGCTGCGCCTATAGCCTAATCAACGGTGGGATATTCCGCAAATTTGTTGTTTGATCGAGTGTTGCGATACTGAGTGATTCGACGCGGCTCGTAATTGAGCGATGTTGCAAATGAACAGAGGGTCATGTCTGCTAATGTTAACGTCAAAATCGTAGTTCGATGATGTTTAAATGGTAATGAATTTTTGACGATTTTGACGTTAACATTAGCAGACTTGACCCCCTGGAGTGTGCTTGAGTCACCTGTGCCGCCTTCGCAACTACTAGCGCCACAAAATGTGGTGCGATGCAATGATATGTGTGCGATGTTGTATAAAACTATAACTATAACATAAAAATAATTGCGATAATCGGACTAGGTTCAAAATCAAGTAAATCGAACGACGAACATCGTCGGATGCTCGCGTTTTTCTTTGTAACAGGCTCTGGTATGCCTGCGATATGATGTATGACTCTGCGCCGCCTATACAACAACATTATATAATACAACTACGGCTAACGCCACAAAATGTGGTGCGATGTATAAAACTAGGAGGGATGTTGTGAGCTGAGGACCATTAAAAAAGAAGTTAGTTCATCAATGTTAAGAATTACCTTCGATATTCGAATGCAACATCTTTACAAATTTTATTTTATTTTATTACTTTGGGAAACATACAGCTTTAAAATGCCAGACAATTGATTAAGATAATATAATTAATTTATTGAATTTTAGATTTTAGACATTCACAATGCTATTTTTATACTCATTAAGATAATTAACGCTAGTTAATTAGTTAGTTAGTCGCTAGACTCGGTAGCATGATTGGTCAATGCCAGTCAATGCATTGGGCCGGAATCCCAAGGTTGCGGGTTCAAGTCCCATCTGAGGTGGTACGGGTGAATCGTTTTTTCTAGTATTTTTTCATGTAAGAAATGCAACAATAAAAAAGCTAACCTGAAACTAAATAAGTAAATGACCAACAGCTGACTGGCCGAACGAGGAGACATCAAAATGATCGACATTAATTGACATTGCCATTAATCTAAAGGATAGGTTTAACATAAAATCCTACATCGACATCCATCTTGATCAAACAACTGGCGCTGAACATAAAAATGTGCGGATGACAAATAGTGTTTATGGAATATTCTCAACTCAAGTGGAGGCTTGTAGGTAGGTATGAAGAAGACCCTTATTAATATAATTTGTATTGGCCTGAAAAGTCTTGCTTACTATTTTAAATTATGGAATTTAAACAATAATAACATAAATAAATAATCCTATTTTTATGTTATTTTGCCCTCCGCAGAACCTAACTTTAAAAATAGATACTCCCAGTTGAATAAAGTAAAAACAGCATCAGATGTAGGTACTACTGTACAAGTGCTTGATGTGGATAACGGCAAATAACCTGGCAAGATAAAGATGAGACAAAAGATGCGTAGCAGCTACA
Organism: Agriphila straminella; assembly: GCA_950108535.1. NCBI lineage: Eukaryota > Metazoa > Arthropoda > Insecta > Lepidoptera > Crambidae > Agriphila > Agriphila straminella. Next base: position 12,614,564 of record OX467308.1, read on the forward strand.
AACACTAAACTCGGCGCATCTTTTGTCTCATCTTTGTCTTGCCAAGTTATGTGCCGGAATCGTAACGCAATCGTAAAGTGCTTAGGTTAGGTAATATAGGTATAATAAAAAGTTGAGAGTAATACCTTTGATCCAACAAAGGCAATAAAAATGAAACTAATGTCTGTCGATAACTTAAAAGTAGTCAAAGTAAAATTGATGTTTGCGATGCAACGTCTAGACTAGACAGACACGTCCGGCCAGAACAAGTTCCACCGATTCGTTCTTGTAATATCGGTGTAATTTATTTAATGTTAGAAATAGACCTCGCTCAGCGCCACAAAGAATATTGGCTTTCACAACGGAACCCGGTAAATTTATGTGCGCGGAGATTTTGCCAACGCGGAGCTCACGAGCACAAAGCAACGCCACTCCGGCTTGGGGCGGCTGGTGTAACTTATGAACTGTATTTGAACTAATAAACGTTACATCCGCAGATTGAGAAGAAAGGTAACTGTACAGTTAGTTAACTACTTAGTTTATTTATTTTCACATACAAAATTTTAATTTAGATTAATTAGACTTGACGATTAAGTAACGATAAAATTTTATATTATACACCAAACGAATTTTTCGATAAATAAATTGACCTACAGATGTCCAATGTTGCGCAAAACTTCTCAACTGGATCATTAGTTCGTAAATGATTCCAAACGTATCGTGTATCACTTTAGTCGCAGGAGGTCCACTGCTGGGCATAGTCGTCCCCACCCCCCACCCCCAAGGATCTCCAAGATGATTGGTCCTGCGCTGCTTGCATCCATCTGCTTCCATCTACAACAGGGATGCACAGACTGCGGCCCGCGGGCCACATGTGGCCCGCCAGCAACAATATTCTCTCTTACATTAGATAAAAAAAAATATTTTTTTTGCTTGTTTTATGTTTTTAATTTGTGCTGGTGGCCCGCCATTAGTTCATCATTTGCCCAAGTGGCCCATGGTCTCAATAAGTTTGTGCATCCCTGATCTACAACGTAAACAGCGTCAACTACAAGGTGAAACAGTGGATCATTGGGTTTCATATTGGACAGCACTGAAGCTTGACGTGAGCAAGGAGTAACGGGCTCCTTCAGGAGTTCTTTCAAGTACGGTTGTCATTCAGATGGTGATTAGTAGGTATGTATGCGTATGAGTAGGTAATATGTATGCGTATGTCCAACATTAATTAATTCTTCTCGGCCTATAGACAAAAGGAAAAGATGATAATAAAGGAAGCATTCTACTTAGTACTAACTTAATAGGTGCTTTCCAAAGTACGCAATTATTTGTAAGTAATATGAAGGTATGAAAATACTTACCGAACGAACTGAACGAGTTCTCACCCTCTTGGACACGTCTTGTGAGCAAATGTTTACGTTGACAGCTGCTTAGACGTGGTCGCCACCGTCTCAACTAGGTACCTGCCGATCTAACATGCGACATATAATTTACATTGGCAAATTTGCCAGCCAAGGTGGTTAGAATTATACAGGAATCGATTATTCTGAACCTGTAATATGCAGCCCACTAGCACATTTCTCTAGTATCGCCGTAAGCTAATTCCGTTACTAGGAATTATGAAGACTTCAATTTTGCACCTGCACTTGAAAACCGTTTTTGTAATTACACTAATTGTTTGTCGTGGCTTGTGCAATTATCTAGTTTTTGTATCAACTAAGTTCTTTAATATGCCCCCTCGATGTTTCATTAAAAGTTGTTCTTATTCGCCTAATTAAAATATGAGTAGGTAAGGTAGGCAACATAATCACAATAACAAAATTATGTCCGTCTGTAAAATATACCTCGGAATAAAGCGTGATGTTACTTTTATCTGTGGGGAAACACAGCGACATCCATTGAAGAGTCGCGGGAGAGAATTTCGAGTTTCGATAGAAATTAAAACCTCACTTTCAGCGCGAGTGACAGTGATAGTCGTAGATAGGCCCGCCGAGCTCCGTACTCTTGTATAGCTCTACGCAACAATGGTAGTCAGTTTGAACAGAACATATAATTTTTGTTTATTGTTGACTTTTAGAGCTGAATTCATTTTTATATTCACCACTCTACACTGTTGAAAATTAAAAGTTTGACCTACAACGCGCTTTCACTGATTTTTGAGAAACAGCTGGAGAAGTTAACATTTGTACCTTTTTGGAAAGCTTAAGAAACTAGTTATGTCATTTTACAAATTTTTACGCCAACTGTCATATACTTTTTTTTTAATTTACGGCGATTTTCGGGAAAAATACAAAAAATAAAAATTATTACTACTGAAGTCCTTTTATTGCTGAAAATAAGTATGAAGGTAAGTTTTGGGCAAGCCTACTTTTTTAAAACTAATCACTCATTTACCAGCTTTCAGAAAAGTATCAATTCAATGTTTAGAGTGGAGTTCATAATTAATGTTTTGGTAACAAGTCAGAAGAATTTCTAAAAAATCGAAGAACCATCACAGCTTGTAACCGTCCAGTTTTGACCCCTGGTTCACTGTACTTAATTTGTTGATAATGACCTCTAGTATAACTCCTTTCAAGGAATAGGTTGAATTTAGGCTAACTTGAAGATCAGCGGTTAAGTACTTCTGTTTATGACGTATTAACTTAATCAATATAGAAACTGTAGCCGGTCTAATGTACACAACTACATATCGACTATAAATAGATAAACTAGAAATTAAAATCTTTTTAATAGGTTTGTGTGGCATCCTATAAATTAAGTTGTTGTTATTACCTATATGTTCACAATAATGATCTTCGCTTTAAATAGCTTCGCTATCGCGTGGTCAGCAGTCTAACAGGTTAGTCATAGCCACATGCAGACGATCAACTTTATAATAAAACTTAGACCAGTAAAGTATATTAATTAATTTAATATCACGGTTTACATAAAATAGGTATTAAATCCTATTGTTTTAGCTACTTCAAACAGAGATATTCTTTTGTAAATAACCAACTTTTGAAGGTCTTGTATTTTTTATCGTCCTAGAAAATATCCGGATGCAATTACTAATAGGTAGGTATCAAAACAAAAATTAATTTTCTGTGAATATAAGCGATAGCTTTAAAGACCATACCGTAGACCGTAATGTCGTACTGGCGTAAGTCTACTTTCCTCGTAATGAAAAAAAAACGTTTCAGTAATCGAAAGTAACTTTTCAAGGCTTAGCTTAGTTCCATTTATCAGTAGGTATGTTAATATGTTTATATGTATGCACTAAAAGGTTTTTACGGTCAGCGATATAAATACTCTGATGGCTGTCACAACAACTTTTCCAGCTATACTGTGGTCACAGTTTTAAAGTGTTCAATAAATTTACTTTTGCTTATAAGTGCAGTTTCATAAAATGTCTATACTTACTCAAAAACTAAATCTAGTTAAATAATCACTGCCACTATCAACATATTTACTATTTACATATCGGAAGTATTACATATTACATATTCGCGCCTGTGACGAGTGTGCCCGCCAGCTGTCAGCGCGACTTTGCTGCTGTTGCTGCTACTAAATCAAGTTTGCGGACGCAGCAGCAAACTCTCGTCGATAGGAAAGCCCCTTCGCTGAATGCCGTCGTACCGGGCCAAGATGAAGACGGTTTCCTCGAGGTTCGGAACAAAAAGCGACGTCGTCAGCGAGAGAGCAAGAACCACCATGGCACCGCACCGACAGGGCCCAACTTCCTGCTGCGAGCTGCCATACCGACCACGGCCGTGTACCTGTCCCGCCTGCACCATACCACCACAGTGCAGGACGTGATCGAGTACATAAAGAAGAAATCCAACTTTTGTTTGAGAGTTCAGCCACTGGGGTCGCGCCATAATACCAATTTTAAGGCGTTTGTGGTGCGCATCCCGACAGCAAGGCTGGACCTCTTCATGAAGGAGGACTTCTGGCCGCAGGGCGTGGTGTACAGGCGCTTCAGAGGGACGCTGCCTTGTGCCACGGATTCGACACACAAAGTGTCTACTTGATTTTTTTTACTAACATATGTTTTAAGTTATTTACTAACAACATTGTTTTATAAATTATATATGTTTAGTTTTTAAGGTATATATCTATGGGCCATCGATGCCTGACTATAAATAAATAAATTAAATTAAATTAAATTAATTTTTTGTGTCAAACAAAAACTGTGTATTTGGTTTGGTCATTTGTAACTTCATTTGGCACCGATGAGTCCTAAAAAGAAGAAAAATATTGATTATTTTATTGTTGGACTGAACAGGTACCAAGTTACTTAAGTTTTTCAAGACGATTACGTGTTTGTTGCACGTAAATTGTATACCTATGAGCAAATTGAGCAAGGGCGGGTGTTTCTTGTCAAGTGGTCGGCTGGTCGCGTGCTAGCCCTAACGGTCTCGCAGCTGATCCGACCACTGTGCTTCATTAAACACAACGACGTCCTTCCACTAACTATTCCACTCTGAACGAATAATTAAGACCATTGTATGAAGAATTAGTTATAATTAAAACGTAGCGATACGAATTACAGCATCGTTGGCGGCAGGGATGTAAGTGAACGACGAGGAACGACATCGTTGGCGGCAGGAGTTTCACTTATTTTTTGTTCCGCAGGCAGTTAAAATTAAATTAAAAATATTATTGCAGATCTCATATCAGTAGGAACATCGAAAGATCCGGCTACTGTGAAAACATATGTTTTGCTACCTATTCTAGTTTGATAGATAGGTTCAAAAAGCATCGTAGAAAAAAGGTACTCATTAAACTTCATTGAAACGTTATAGTTGAAAAAATGTTCCTGAAATACCAAAAGCTTTGGAACAACGAGATCTAAATGTGAATATTCTGAAGTTATGTTTCTTTGTTTCAAAGCTTTTGGTATTTCAGGAACATTTTATTAACGACTATTCAGCTATTACGAGGCCTAAATGTGAATAATCTAAACTTATGTTTCGTCTATTACATGCCTACAAATTTTCCGCTGTCTAGAAAAAAAATACAGCCATACTAAGAACATTAGTGGCCTCCGGCATTTGCTCTTTTGCTATTTAACTACGAAATAACACGCCAAGAAATCTCGTTACACCTGTAAAATAAATCACTAAATTGCGAAGCCAAATGTGTTGTTGTTAAATCATTACCATATTACGAAAGATTAGAAAGAAATCTGAGCGAGCGCGAATCTAAATACGTGCTAAGTTCGTGGTAATTATATGCTCGTGAGAGGTTGTGTAAGCTCCATGTCGTTACATAGAGCACGGCGACTGCGCTCACTGATCGCAGTTGTAATGCTGGAAACGAACGATACCGACAGTAGAAACATTTTAAATGCCTTTTTACAAAAAAAATAATTAAAGATTAGTAAAAAAGTGCTTTTATAGTCTATTTACGTATTATAAAAAATAATAATAGACGAGCGTAAAATATGTAAGTTTATCTCAATGAAAACACTGATGTATGTTTGGTTTTTCCGACTTATGAGGTCGCATGACCATTTTTTTCTGTTTGAAAAATTAAATTTTTGCATACTTTAAAAGTATATAACTATAACTAGAGCTAACACGTCGGACTATGAAAGGACTGTCTAATTAACCGAAGGCTCCACTAATTTGACGCGTGCGCAGCCACCGCACCGCCACCCCGTTTAATGAATGGTATCGCATAGATTTATTGAACATGAACACTTTTTTATTTATTCTGTACAAACAAAACAGTACAATCAAAAATAAAGCTAGTTCTCTTCGATCATCTATACCTGCTAGTTCTTTAAAGACACAGTAAAGATACTACAGGACAGAATAAAACAAAAAAACCGACTTCAAAAAACCTGCCTCTAAAAACAAGAAATAATATACAAATCATTAAATACGCACTATCATTGTTATAATAAAACACGTCTATTGAAGTCGGGTGGGGCTGGAGTACAACTTCCTTTTTTAATTCTAAAAGCCCGTTTTATTATATAACAATGATAGTGCGTATCCAATGATTTGTATATTATTTCTTGCTTTTTAGAGGCAGGTTTTTTGAAGTCGGATTTTGTTTTTAAACAGTTTATTTTATTTTTAGTGTAAGTACCTTCTGTATTAGGTAGTGTAAGGTATATTATTTAGGTAGAAATATCGGCTCAGCCAAACGTGAGATAATCGCGGAGAAACATGCAAACTAAATACCTCCTTTTTTAAGTCGGTTAAAAAGGCTACACAAAGGTATCCCTTTCCCAAAAAAATCATCTAATTTGGTTCATAAATAACAAAGTCGTCAAGGTAGTTGATGTAAAATCATAGTATTTTCAAGATTACTTGAAAACTAAACCGATTTGAAAAAAAAATAAATGGGACCATTTCGCAAGAAAACTAAATCGAACAAAAAAAGAATCATCAAAATAGGTCCATAAATGTCGAAGATACACGCGAACAACGATAAAAAAAAGTATACAATCGAATTGAGAACCTCCTCCTTTTGATGAAGTTGGTTAAAAACAACCTTACATCAAAAAAATTCATACAACAAAATACAAGACAGGTACATACTTATAATTTTTATATCCTTTTCATAGTCTAAGAGCTTGCACGTCGGACCCTGAAAGCACTGTCTAATTAACCGAAGGCTCCACTAATTTGACGCGTGCGCAGCCGCCGCCGTTTAATGAATGGTATCGCACACGTCCATCGCAGTGCTTGCATTAGCGAATCTAAGGGCTTGCTCGATAAAAGAAAGCCCCAATTATACCTCTACTACATTCTATAGTAGAACAGACACTAATAGAAGATTTTGAATGGCGTTAAAGTAGGACCCGATCTATGGATATGATAAAATTTTGATATACAGCAGAAGGAGCTAGTGGTGAATATAAATAGCTTTTAAACTGCATTTGTTGACAACAGCTCGGGGAGATAAATATTATTACTTAAAACATAAAAAATAATAACTTTTACTACAGTACTAACTTATCAATAAAAAAAATAAACTATACGAAGTGTTAGAGTTAAAAAACTAAGTAAATACACAAAAATTTAGAAATAAGATTTATTGTAAAAAATAAGAGTCTACCAAAACTTCATAAAGCCTTAATTTTTTCAGCGTAGTACTGTTGTTTTTTTCTAGTTTTTTTCCGACCGTTGAACATTATAAAGTAGTATACAACACCCTTGTAGGCTGTATGTAAAACGTATAGTGATTATTTCCTCTGTGGCTGTATGCACCAATTAATGAGCTTAATATACAGAAGCATAGATACTTGAAGACAGCAATTTAAGCGAACACCTTCTTTAGACATACTAGATCCTATCGTATTACACGAGGCGTTATTAAATAGTTTTTTGTGAATTGTAATTTTATATGTAAACTGACAATAAGCGGCGGTGATGAAAATAATAACTCGAACCGATTAATATTCTGTTCAGCTTACGGTGACCCTTATCTTGCAATATCCATCGTTAAATATCCTGTAAGGAGATGAATGCAAACGAATACAGGCTTTTTATTGTATAGCTAGTTGAGGAAAAACTCGTGTACTTTTCTAATTAATGTGCTCTTGCACCTGGTAGGTTTATAACGATCTTGCGCAGGGTGGCCGTAGCACTTGTTGAATACACGTTGTTAAAAGTTGGATATCGAATTTTCCATTATATAAAAATACAAAATCACTTTTTTAAATAAGATAAACACAATGTAGAGCTGTGCGCGCCTTTTTCTCAGAAATGCTGATTCAATTTAAGCTTTATTATTTCGCGGTCGTTACGCAAACACAATATTCGCAAAAATCTCTCGGAGCGTGTCGCCGCGTCAGTGACAAGCGGCAGAGAGGACAAATTCGTGCATCGATATATCTATATGAACTTATCGCACAATTTGTCACAGCGCCGACAACGTTTCGGCCAAAAACTTGTCAAAGAACATGCAGAACCTTCGGCAACGTAGTCCAATTAAAATAAATTCTTAACGGAAGCTTGCGCTTAATTAAAAAGAATATGAATTAAAAAAAGCGAATACCTACGTTGAAATGTGGGGGTAGGTACGTAATTTATCATTAACTTGTAAAAAATCTAGCATGAATATAGCTGAAGGTATAACTTGTAGAGGGAATGTTCGTTCAATACCACCCTCCGAATACTTTTAATGTTAAAAATTAAATGCTTTACAATGTTGTACAAGTCTTAAGCACATTAATTTAGCCTTCACCATGATTTGCTTCTGGGTTTTGTATGAAATCTACAATAAGTTTTGTTGTATTGTACCGATTTTTTTATTGGGTACATTTCGGCGAGTGTGCAGTGTAATTGCACAACAGACGTATGAATCTGCGCCATCGTGTTTTGATGGATATTCCAAAGACTATACTAAGCGTTTTGCTTCAAATTCTATCATTCGTACCGGTAGAGAGTGTAAATCCTTGCCTGAGTCTTTGTATCCCGATAGGTACAATCTGGAAGCCTTCAAGTCGCTAGTGAATAGATAATATTATCTTCTTGGCAAGCGCGTTTCATCGTAGATCACATCCTTACCATCAGGCGTGATAGCCACCAAAGTGCTTGTCTATCTGTCATTATATATCTGTATTATGGTATATTATATAGTTTAAACCCTAATATTTATATTAAATACTTACTTTACAACGTTCCGAGTATTGTTTTCACTTCAAGATTAACTACAATCATGAAGGCAAGACCGACCTAAGTAAAAAAAAAATCAATCATATTTAAAAGCAAAAACCCGAGTGCACGTCTGCGCATACGCGGTCATTGGACACAATCAAGTTAATTACTGTGGCGACGACTCACGACTCTCGACCGCTTAAAAGGATTTAAGCCGTGTCATTTGTTTCTACCATAATGGACTGATAAACCGATACAATTGGCGCTTTTGCTCTTAATTCGTCCACTAGTCGTAGTGAGTAATGACCTGGGAACTTTAAAGCTAAAATTGACAGGAAAATTAGACGTCTAAAATATATTTTATATGCATACTGTGAAGCTTGAGTAATGAAATTTGATAACACAAAGAGAGATAAATATAAAATGCCAACTGCTACTCGCAAATTCGTTCGAGAACTGTGTATGTATTGAAACATAAACAGTTCCATACAACAATAGGTACTACGGTACTATTATAAAACATAACATATTTTGAAGCGTAGTAAAGAATTGATAACACGAAATCAATGTATAGTAGATTGTTATACAAGACGCTAAAATGACCCATTGCATACGAGGTAGTTTTATTTTCGAGCTTTAGCGAGGGAATAAATAGAAACCGAGTTACAATGGGTTTTAGCGTCGTGTGTTACACTATACTTTTCACTACGATTGCGAGAAAATAAAATACAATATTAAATAGTTTATACCTACTTCCGTAAACGAATCCACTCGTTTTTCTATCCTCCACTTCATAATTTTTTTGTACAATATTTAAATAAATGATTTGTGCTTGACGGCAAAAGATTAAAATTACCTCTTTCCTATTACAGTCACACAATTCAATCAGCTTGTAATTATAGAAAAATTCTAAAGATTTCGCGCGATGGTACCTTTTTTTAATTTCTGCTGTAGCAGCTAAGCAACACAAACACGCATTCTACGATTCACTCTGTGCACAGAGTATAAATAAGTCTATGATTTCACCGAAGATATGCTTTTAGTTCCATTTTCAAAAATAAGAATGAGAAACTGGGGGCCTATTACGAAAATAACGTACGCAACTACGTAACGCAGTCACTTGATCACGATAGTCGTCCGCAGATCGTCGGTTGTAGTTATTACAAATATTTTCAATGTAGGTATGGTAGTCCATAGTCTATTGAACGAATAATGACGGATCCACTAGAGAGAAACTGTCAAATTTACGCAATCACTTTGCAATATCGCATACCAGTGGCGGTACCTCCATACAAGCCCAAAAGCCCGGCTTGCCCTAACAATAACTTGCTAACACTACACCAATGAATCGTAATTAATTACAACACAATATTATTAACAAATGTTAATTTTCAATAATCAATAACCACAAATTCAATTTTTACAACAACTGATCGATAGACAAGTCGCTAAACTGCATTTCTTTTCTAAATAAACCCTCTACAATGCATTTATCTCCCTCGCACTCGTTGGCTTGCAACCGGGCTTTGCGATCTGTATATATCCGCTCTCTTCTAACATCAACAAAAGTGCTACCCGCATACATAGTACTGCTGTACGTATCTATAGATTCTATGAGAACTACACAATGCCGCTTGCAGTCCGAAGTTCGCTCCAGTTCGGTAGACTGCACAACGCGCTGGGGAGTGTGAAGTTGTTTCAATCTGTGACGACAGCTGTTTTGAAACAACAAGTGTTTTGCCTAAAATAGTGTTTTTGTGTTAAAAATGAGTTTAAATTTCAGTTTAATGATTGATAATGGTTTTATGTGATGGATTAAAATGTTTATTCTCTGTGAAAGTGTCCACGAGTCGAGTCGATCCAAGAGAAATACAAAATAACTCTTTCCTTGCAGTCCGGTAATAAACCTTTTCATTTGAGTATTTTGCAAAGAAATATAACATTCTTCAATGTAAGTATCGTAATTTTGTAGTGGACTTGTTTACATTGTTGGTTGTTCTTATAAACATAAATAAGTAAGGTTAGTTTTGCGTCTTTCATTTGAACGACAATAATGTTTGTTTGGAATGCAGGAGATAGGATTGAAATTATCTAGCAAAAGCTCAGTGACGCTATTATTTTGTGAATTGATTTAGATATTTATTATGAGTGACACACGAGAAATTTAGTTTTGATTACACAATAATATAATTCGATAAAGTCACGCCATCTAGCATTTTGTGAATAATTAAAGTAAGCTTAAGGGGTGTGCTTTTGGTGATTTTTTGAGAGTTATCTATGAATTAGTCTAGATGGCGCTGGGGTGTGTCGCATCGATATTTTGGTAAAGATCATCGTATGAAAAAAAAAAATGCATTGTTTTTTTGCTTGAGCTGGTAAAAAAAATTGCTTGATTTGAGGGTTCGGGCTTGCTCTACCCTGTAGGCCTGGGCACGCCACTGTCGCATACGGAAGTGCTTTGTAATAGGAATCAATCAGAACGAAGCACGGATGCAGCTGCGTGTATCTCATTAAACTTTTCGTAATAGACCCCCAGTATTAAGTCGAGCGAGTTTTTATTCGTGATTATGCATAAAGACTTTTTCGTTTTAGTAGGCTCATTGGTAATAGACAAACATTAAAAAAGAAAAAACTTTATCGCCTGTATTATGCTATTTTATCTCGGCTCTTGTACGTTACAATGACTCACTTTTTGAGCAAGAGAAGTGAAAAATAAAAGTACGTATATACCTATATAATATCCAGAGAAGTGTTTTTTCAGAATTAACAATAAAGTGGAAAAATACCATTTGTAAAAACTTTCAAGGAACTTTATTAATTGGATTTACTTTCGCCCTGTTCTTAAAAAGGCCGGGCAATGTAAAAATCTGTGGGTTTTAAGGAATTCACAATTCACGCGTTCTTGTAAACAACGCACGATACATAACACAGCGGAAGGTAAACAGCGCAATACCATTACGTTGACAGCTGAAATGTCTACCAAAAATTTAATGAATTTACGGCGACTTAAGGACGTGATATTGTGACATCCATTAAATTCTGAAGCAGAATTATAATAATTTCACTTAATTACAGCATTCATTCCGCTGCGAGGCCGCGCGGACGCACTATATCTTGCGCCGCGCATTATCGCGTGTCACCAACTGTTTATGTCCACGACAATGAGCTTAAGCAAACAGTGTTTTATCATAAATGCACATGTATAATTTCACTTAAGTAAGCCGGAAAGACTTCACATTCCTTTAAAAGTTGTTGTGAATAATACGGGCCTAGTATTTTTATTTGATCTAGATAATTGATAACCGGATGTGGATAATCCATAATCGTAATGAAAATCACAAGGGACTATCATAGATACATTTATTGATAAAAGTAATATATTCTGCGCATTCGTAGCAAATGTTTTTAGTGTAACTTTGGTAGATGACACGAAGCAGAAAAGCTGAGAACTTCAATTAAGTATAAACAACTTCAAAAGTAAAATATTAGTAAGCTAAAATTTTCACTCAACTTAGCGGGACCAATGAATCGTAAGGCTCTACTAAACTAACCTCTGATTACTCAATACCAGCAAATGGCAGTATATTATCTACAATTATTTACTCTAAACTTCTTGTTTAATAAAAAGATTTTGGAAGCTCAACCTACTCGTTTTTTGAAACAAAGAAACATGAAAGCGTATCATAAAAGATGTCCACTTGTAAGGCTCTACTAAACCAACCTCTGATTACTCAATACCAGCTAATGGCAGTATATTATCTACAATTATTTACTCTAAACTTCTTGTTTAATAAAAAGATTTTGAAAGCTCAACCTATATACTCGTTTTTTGAAACAAAGAAACACGAAAGCGTATCATAAAAGATGTCCACTTGAACCTCTATGGTGGGCTCAGAAGTGCAAATGAAAAGTAAACGAATTGAAAATTAAATGGCACTTAACGTGTTATCAATATCTTTTAAAGAGCAGGTAGCCTCGGTTACAATGGGCGAGAGCTCCTATAACCAAATTATTTGATTGTTTTATTAGACAAGTGATCGTAAAGAGTTTATTTTAGTGTTAAAATTGAACGCACGCCTGCCGCACCAGCCAACTATAATCGTCATAAGAAGTGATTTTTGTGTCCCAACTCTTGTCGATGCATAAAATTGCATATTTATCGATTTCTGTAATAGGGGAAAGTGGGGAGTTACATTACACATTTGGATATACAATAAAAGATGGAAGTATTTTACGCTTTTTAGTAGGTAATAATAAAAGGAGAAACAGTTGATAATATTATATTATTACCCCAAATTATAAATCACTAATCTCTGAAGTCGGATATTTTAAAATAGTTATGAAAAACTGAATAATTGGATCTCAGATAAATGTGCTTAATTTTAAATAATTCTAGTAACGTAGAAACAAAGTATTTTTATTAATTATATTATATTATTATTAATCGAAATTTATATTTTTCTATTTTTATAAATAATAGTTAAAAACTTACACTATTATTACGTATTCAAAGTCCTTTTAATTTCTTTTTCTTCAATACATTGAATCCTTGAAATACAATATTCAATTCAATGTTGAGGTAAATTCAAGTAATATGATGACAGTGTCACTTAAGCCAAGCTCCCCCTATCAATTTCGATCATCTGATTCAGATAATCATTAGCCACATTATAGTCCACATGACCTTATTTAAGAAGGTTTTGCAATTTGTTATGAAAACACAATAAAAACATGTTTTTTATTATATAAATCGCTTCCTGTGTAACAGCTATAATTATTTTCACGATTCGTTTACGATGAATAAAAGTATTAAAATTGAATGTTTATTTTCGAACGTTATTATTTTGCTTTCATAATTTATATTGAAACAAACATTTTAACACTTGAAGGTGTTAATATTGTACCTGTTCAATAAAAAGTCAATTAAGAAGTCGTTAATTAATTGTGTTCGATATTATAAAAATGAGTTTTTTTTATAAAGATATTAAACGAACGTTCGTGTAAGTTTGGGGCCAGTGTTTTTATTTTATCAGGCGGCCATTACTTTAGATCGTTCGCATTGAAACTCTTCTCCGAAGCTTACGCAGATTAGATCGGCTACTATCGACGTTATTATTAATTCATTTTTCATGTGATAGGCATCAGCGTAATCCGGTGTCGCAATGACGATTCCCACGTTACAATATGACTGTTCATCCACTTAGAGATAAGAAGTCAATAGAAAATTAACTGTACCATATGGATGGGAAGATGCGAGGTAGTTTTGTGTTTAAGATAATTTTGATTTACGTTTAACAACAAACGAAAAACGTTAGTTTATCATTTTGTATTGAGTAGAATAGTCGCTCGTAACAATTTTAATTTTATTTGTAAAGAATCTTTTGATAATAACTTTGTATTTCCCGGCATTTAACGGCCTCGAAGCTTATTAAATATTTAATTATTTTATCTAAACTTATCACATCTGTACCCTTAGCACGAACAGCTATCGAAAAAAATAACGCGCGTAAAACTACTCGATAAAGTAATTTTGTATGGGAAATTTGTCCGATATTATATTCAACAACAGCGTTACAAACAATATTTGACCTTTTACGTAGTTACGGTGACGTTAATCGAAATTTATTCAACTAAAACTTAGCACTAGAAATGATTTATGTGAGGCTCACTATATCTGCTTACAGGCAGCGTAATCAAGTCTAAGTGCGCGAGCCATCGATTAACTTTGGACAAGTGTGGGTAATTTCTAAAATTGTTGTTTATAGCCTAATCATTGGCCAGTTACATACACGCCGTAGTCACGTTAATTAGCCATGTTGCTCTCCGGAACGTTATTTGTTCATCTTAATGTCATGGCTCTATAATTATAACCAATATAAATCCTAGATGTCTTAGAACCTCTGAACTGCTTTAGGCGTATTTCAAGAACGTATCATCAATATTCAAAATCACCACAATCAATAATCGTTCCGACATTTCCTGATTGATTTGATACTAATCAGAATCCTAGTAAATATTTAATATTAGCAATCAATTATTATATTTCCTGGCCTCTTTTTTTGGTATACAGGATTCTTTTTGGTGATTCGTTTTTATTCAGTTATTTTAATGCATCGTAAATGATTACATTGCAATAAAACCTCAAGTTGCAATATGGCAGTTATCTCCTCTGTTGCACGTACATACTTATATTTAATTTTGTTTCACAATATTGAGAATTTTGTTTCTCGAATAACGGGGCAGAAACTCTGACCTCTTAATTCTTGAAAACAGCGCAATTAATCTCGTGCTACCATGTACCAGTGTAATTATAAGAATTTAAAATTATCTCTATCTATTATTGGATTTCACTTTGACTTTATTACCTTCAAAATTTTAAGTAAGTACTTAAAGTTATAATTTTTATAATTAACATGAAATATTTTTACCAAATTAATAACGACTAAACATTTCACAAAGGCTGCAACAAACAATTTGATTCATATTATGTCTTGTAAGCGCATGATACATTACTTACAAAAGGCCGTCTGAAAACAAATGACCGGTTAGAATATTTATTGGAACAACCTTTGTCTCTGGATCCGTTTGCTAAAGGTTTTGACTTCATTGAAATAGATTACGATGTAGGTATAGGTACCGTTGAATAATGTAACATGCCAAGATTTAACATAACAAGGCCGGGGCATTCGCCAAAGCGATCGTGGATGTGCAGTCACCACCGAATCCTTGACCCATCCAGAAGAGGCTACTCGAACAGAATGCATCTCTGTCCTGTCGCCGTATCTAGATATATAGGTATTTAAAATACCATTCGGCGTGGGAACCGTGACGCTCGCCCGCGCCTAGATAACCCTGCGGCTTGCGCCTCTCGCCGCTCCACCGCCCGCCCCGTCGCCGCCGCCGCCGCCCGCCGCCCGCCGCCGCTTCGCTGTCCCGCCGAATATCCCTCCTTCGAACCGAACCAAACAATGAACCATATTCAAATCCATTTGGTTGCCTAATTTTATAACTACGCCTATCTGTCTTTTTTATCTTCGCTTTTATTTTCAATAACTGTTTTTGCTCAAAAGTAAAGCTGTAAGGACGTTGTGCTTTTATACACAGAAAACAATACAACTTCTACTCTATATTAAGCAGGCAAAGGTGTATTTTGAATCGTAGCTTCGTAGCGGTGAATAGAGGTAAGGCTGCACGCTGCGAGATGTCATCTCGAACCCCCACTGTGACCCGCGAACAATATTGTATCTCCTATAAAATGCATTGTGAATGTTAAAATCAATTCATATTCACTTCAACGAGTTCTTGTACTGAATTACAAAACAAAAGTGTGTCACTTAATATACTTATCCTTTGTTGTATGTAGGTATGCCCTTTATTAATGTTAATAATAACTAGCGTGGAATGTGATTTGATTTATAAGTACAATTATTTGTTTAGTTCTTCGATTCGATCTTTGATTGCCATTGCATATACATATGTCTTGCAATTGTATTAGTTACTTTTCGTTAATGTTTATGAAAATAACAAATGCAATATAAAAATGTTTGTTAGTACTCTTTAAATAATGAGACAGTGGAATAGATAATAGTATCATCATTAGTTAAAACAACTTTTTATAATATTAAGTGGGCCATAAATTATACAGCTTTTATTTACACGATGACCATAATTCTACACAATCTAAACTATTCTGTACAAAATGACTTTGATACATCCTTGAATATAAATCTAAACTGGTTATATAAGTAGTGTCTGTTTTACGATCATTTTACGATTTAAATTTAATGACTAGTTGTTGCCAAATACAAAACTTGCAGTTTTCCTATTGAAAAAATAACCCGTTGCGAGCCGACCGTATCACGCAGACAAATAGTATTATTATTTTATCATAATTAGATCTCTGTGATATAAATAATATCCCGATATGTTCATTCATAGGGCGGATTAGGATATTAACGGGCTAGGTGAGAGATGTGTTACAAAGATATAGAGTCGCCATTATGTGAAACGACTCGTAAAACTTTTAACGCGCTCAACTGATCGTTATCATTGATTTTTATGACTTTATAAATGGATTTTTGAAAGTAATATCTGCATTATAGTCTGTATTAATCATTTTAACACAATAGAAAGTAAATCTTTGTAACAAGTGATGAAGTGATGTCGGGATGGATGGGGGATATCCCTAGTAAAAAACAAAGTACTTGTAAAACCAGTCTTCTTTTGCGAAAAAAGCTTCAGCTGTTTCATAAATTTTACCAGAGCTAATAAAATGTTGTACGAAACTGTATATTTTTTCAGGCTTCTTTTAAAAAAAAGTTGTAATAAAGAATTTACTCTACAAAATGGTTTTCAGATTTTATGATAACAAAAAATTGCGTTTTACAAAAAAAAAATTGTTCAGTCGCATAATCTGAGTATTCCGTTTTATATTACTTTATTTTATACTTACACCTATAAATAACACTAATTAAAAAAAAATGTACTTTTACGCATAAAATAATTAGGGGCTATATACCATAAGCGTTTTCCAGGAAACTATAAATTAAGTGTTACTATCTACCTATACAAATAAAACTTAATTCTGTCAAAACATAATAACTGTCCTAACTCAAATGAATATATTTTCAAATCATCTACATGATTAAATTATTTCGATCATAGAGTCATTTGATTATTTTACAGCCGTTTTATAATCATAATAGCGGTCAGTTAGTCATTCAATAAAAGCGAGATGCCCCTCGTAAATCGTGTCCATTTAGACTTTATAATATCCGCCTCCTATTAGAGAGATCGTAACAATACATATCGATTGTTTTCATTTTTTGTTACTTTTATTGTTACGAACAGTACCGTTGCTGAGTAACATATCAAAATCGCCGCTCACCCGCCGCACTATCCCACGATCGATTGTCTTCGCTTAGGGCTGCCTCTTCATTAATGAAGAGTTTAAACTCTTTAACACTTTTAAATCATAATATAAGTTTATGTTTAAAAATATGTTATACCCGAAAAATTTGTACCAAGTCATCATGATCACTGGCATATTTTTAGTATAAACCGCTCGAAAACAAAAGACGACGCAACCCTACTTAGATCCCGAATTATAGATATATCGCAGAACTGAAAGGCGTACTTTGCATAACGTTTGTAAGTTGTGCAGTACATGGCCCACAATAAATTGAGCTCCGCACGATGGTCGGCGGGCGGGTCGCGAAGGATCCCGACTTTGTCCTTTGCCCACTTGTTGACTCCGGTTATGCGTGGCGACGGGCCAGGTATTCGATGCTTTTATGTGAAATATTAATGTATCCGATGTCGCTTCCCAGCAATAAGTCGGAGAATGGAAGGCTTTATGGATTGAAAAGTAGGATTAGTGATGCAGATCGAACTTGCAGATTTATAATTATGTGAAATCTGAACTACTTATTCGAACTCAAAATATGAAGAATAGCGAAAAAATATCGTTTGTCGAAACTATGTATATACTCGTAGCTCCACTAAAATTTTATCATGTTTCATATTTGCATTTCACTTTTTTGTAAAATCCATTTTTCATCGCAGATTCATCATATTATAAAAATTTCAAAAAAAAACAGCATTAGGTATTATGTTTTTCAGGCTCTTGAATTGTTGATGTAATCATACCAAAACGATCAAAAAAAGAAAACAATTAATCAAAAATATATAGTTAACTTTTGCTAGTAAGTAATGGAATTAAAGCAATTGTCACGTAAAGTTCAGACAAGTTCACACAAAATAACGATAATGAAGTTACTCTTTCCATTTGTCACTTCTGACCACAACGATTTTATTAACTGGAGCCGGACTGCAACATTAAGTGTATATAAAAGAATTGGAAAACACATAAATCTTATTGTTGTCCAATTGGTTTGACTTCCTGTATCGACCAGTCTTGCAAGCCCGCGCCGGGCGGCGCAAACAGCTTCCAAATAGCTGTTCTGATATTCTTTTTCTTCATGAATAAAAATAGAGCAAAAACGCGTCGCCATTTTTTATACGCGGCGACCTTGCAATCGAGTGGCTTATTGATACAGTTACTTAAAAAAGAAGAGTTTGATAAATCGCTGCGATTAAAATAAAAACGTCTAATGCCATTGGAGTCGCGCTGAGAAACAAACAATTATTTAATCCATGACAAAAAAAACATAGTACTTCCTAGCGTTCGGTAGCCGGTAATAAATCAAGTGCCCTCTAATGCACATCATAGATTCACTCTTACTTTTGACTGGTAACTAAGCTATTAAATATTTATGAGAACGCAGATTTTAATAACATCATTCGGTTATTGGGAGTTTCAACATTATTATTTTTAATCGTCATCTGTCTGTCAGTGAAGTTCGGCGCGGCGAAACATCGAGATTACTTATTTATGTTTCGGTGGACGTGTTCGCCTTGCCGGGACGTGTTCATTTAACGAATTGAACTTGTATGCCTGTCAGCTGTTCCTCAAAATTAACGTGTCGTCACTTGATGTTTGTTGCCTCATGTTATAGACAATGGCATTTAACACAATTCGAATTGCAAATGGTGTTCTCTGAGTTAGTTCAATAAATTAACGGTATTTGAAGTGTTGTTTTATTATTATTTGCTGTGTTATTTTAAAGTATTTTTTGCTATTTGGATTGGAAAATCAAACATTCAATCAATACGTTATAAAAAACACTGTTATAGGAAGATAATTACAATAACGCAATCGAAGGCGGCAATTAAAAAGGAAATTGGTATCTTTTATTGTCAACGTAATTTCTCAAGTGTAAGTACCCGTATTGTTATAAAACAATCGTCCACTTATTACCAAAATAAAAACCGAAGGCCAAAAACTGTTCCTTGTAAATTGCAAGCGAGCGACACGCCAGCGCCGTCGGGTCGCAGTAAATCCCGCTAATTGCATGCCTACAGTTGCGAGCATCGATCATTAAACAATCAACTTTCTTTTTATGGATAATGAAGCGTGATTTTACTGAAGGCATATCGTTTAAGCGATACGTATGCCGTACAATGTCTTGGCGCTGACACACAATTTGATATTATGTGACGTGTGGCGTCTCAAAATAAACGTACAGCTTTACAGTTATTTAATAGGAAAATCGATTTCGGAAAGGTTTCAACAATCACAAAACAGCATAAATTACTGAAAATCTATGATTTTTTAAAATCTATCTTTACATTATGTAAAGATTAGACAGCAATTTTACATAATCAACTTTAAAAGCTCTGTTGTTTGCTCGAATTGTCAATAATCAGAGTCTTTAGATTGAAGTAGTTACCAACGCTTTATCTATTTAATTACCTATACAACAGTAAATAATCGTAGAGGTTTATAGTATTTTTTCTATGTTATGTAACGTACATTGATTATAATATTTTTAACCATATATTACATTCTTATCATGCACTTCAAACTCATAAATTTTCTTATACTTAATCAGCAAAATCTTATTCAAACGTAAATCCAGGTAAGTAATCAGAAATTTCATGGAATCAACACTTTCTCTCAATTTCCCACCCAAGGTAGTTGCAATAATTGACATTATTAATATTGTATAACAATTTGTGGTCACTCACAAATTGAATTGAATGGTCAAATTGATGGTGGTCGCTGTTCAGGCTTTTCCCTTATGAACAAGCATGAGTCGAAGATTGAGTAACATCAAAGTGGAATTATTATCGTGTCATGCAAGTAATTTAAATGTGAACTGCTTATGTTGCATACATTCATACTTTAAATCGTACCGTATAAATCAGTCGGCAGCCTCCGGTTTTACTAGCTTAAAATACTCGTACATCGTTTTTATGTTCGACTGTTTTTATGACTTTTTATATTAAGCTGGGTTAATGCATTTGCCTGGGGTAATCAGAAACCAATGTTCTTAAGTTTCCAACATGCAAATGTTCAAATTTCAGAGCTTGAAGCGAAAAAATAATAGTATTTTCGCTGAAAATTTTCACGAATATGTATAGTCTTTCCATCTAATAAATGGTTTCATGTGAATAAAATATTAGATACATTCTAATTTACCACGTTTTGAGACATTCCAGTTAGGATACAAAAACTTGCTTCAGTTCGATACTTAAATACCTACTCTTTGCATATGGCCAATCATGACATGAAATACGTTACAAATTGAGTTTTTAATGGGTAGGTAGGTAACCTACCTTGTTGTTGTCTCTCCAAATACCAAAAATTAGAAATTGCCACGTGTCTGAGAAAAAAAACGTGTTTTTTTGGAGAATGAGCCCTAACTCAAAGTGGTAAATAAAACTTTGTTTACGTTTAATGTATCACTCGCAAGTACTATCAAGCATTTCATTGAAAATGTGAAGAGAGGAATAAAAGATATATTGCGATTTACTTTCATTTCCACCACTATTAAGATTATTAATATTCTTACATTAAATTACAATAGAATATGTTATGTGCAAATGAACACAATTATTTTAATTTTGCACTCACATTTATCCAATATGTATGTCACTTTAAAGGCCTTGCATTGCTACTTTTAAATATTGTTTTGGTGTCCACTTAGTAAAGATATTAAGTGGTATTCAGACATGGATCATTAGAGGCATCAGCTAACAGAAGGTCAGTTTTTATATATTTTCATAATTAGTTGCTCTATAAAATATGTGTTGAACAAATTACCTACTTATTTGATAGATATTATTAAATTATATTAATTACTTAACTCTGATAAGGTAATAAAATGTAAACATTATTTGTTTTATTAGATATACCCAGATATGACGTCAAATCATTTTACTTAAGTCTTTCAAACGATAGTAAGTAAGTAATAGTTTATTTGCGTGAATATGGTACATTGCGTTCTTAAATTACTAATTACCAACATACTCTATCGTTGTGGATACGATGTGCAAAAATGAAATGATTTGATTATATAATAAAGATAAAGACATTTTGATTAAATTAGGATATTATAAGTTAATAGTGAGAAAAAAACATGATTACAATTAAATAATAATTCCCTACTTCAATTCACGTGCACTAGTCATCGTTAAAATGTCAATAAAATGTCAACAAAGTAGATTATTATGTGAAAATGAGAATTATATATACTAAACTAGGGAGCTTACTGCTCTAAAAGCTCCCTAAAGGTGCCGACATACTATAATGTCGTGTTGTGTTGTGTCGTGACAAAAGCGTATCAGTTTCATACATTTAGTATTGCTAGAAACACATTATTATCTACAGTGTGTTGTGTCGACACAATACGACATGACAGAATAGTATGTTTCCACCTTAAATCAATTTGACCTTATGATTTCGAATATTAATGATGATTCAAGGCAGTTTTAAAATAATTGTCAAATATATTATCTCCCTAGCCATCTCATGGAGTTAGAAGAGCTTTTGTCTGCAAGTCTATTCTTGTAGAAAGTTTCTTATCGATTCAATTGTCTGGCCCCGCCTGAACTTGTCAAGCCTGGTGCGGTTCTGTCTACTTCATTGTAGAACACACTTTTAGTGAAGTCAATAAGAAATAAAATATTGATCACCTCACCTATAAGATATTACTAAAGTATATGCATTATTAATCAAAAGTTAGACCTCTCAAAGAGGACTAAAGAATCATGTTCGCTGTATATTTCTTAATCTTTCTGTAGGTATAATAGAAAAACTATTCATAGATGCAAATTGCAAAGACAATCGGCATATACAATAATAATGATGTCATCCAACAGTCATTTACATAATAAAGCATTTTTATTTTGCAAAAATCGGTTTTATCGAATAGGAAATACTTATATTTGATGTCTAAATCATAAATGTACAATAAGGCCTGACTTTTATGTACTTGTAATTGTTTCCTTAAGATAAACATAACCGATAAACTTGTCATAAATAGAGAGGTACCCTCACCGCTAAATTCTGAGAACAATGCAAATTGGCACATCCTGATAGTCATCGAAGGCCCAAGGTCCGCGCTGGCTGCAGCGTCACGTCTCTATTTGACGAGGTCGGGATATTAAGGTACACGAGACTGCACCACAAACCAAAAATTCAAATTATTATTTACGAATACTTACCAATATTTGTTACGAAATAATCCAGCTCGGTTATTACGATCTTATCGGCAAGTTCATTGAGAAATCTTCGATTCTGTTCTGTTCTGTTCACATAAAATAATAAAGCTTTGCTTATTATCCTATTAAATAATAATACGTGTCCAAAAGAAAGATTCCGATGCGATAACCAGTAAGGCTATGTGTAGGCGTACAAAGATCTTTTATCAGCTTATATAAAGAGCTGTCACTTAACTAATTACATAATTAAATCAACAAATAGGCGGTGTATCTTAATCAAACGGGAAATATTTGTTTTTTTTAATTATAAGTTGGTTCTTTGTACTGATACTGGACAAAAACAATTTCTTCATAGCTTGGGAGAAATATATATTCTTTTTATTTTCAGCATTTTAACGAAATAAATCGTTTTATAAGTTTCATTTTTATTCGCAACTAGCGACCCGCCCTCGCTTCGCTCCGGGTCCTTCCTTTTTTGCCAAATGCGACCTTCTAACAACACCCATCACCCATTCGCTCCAAAGTTTGTTTTAGTCCCGTTCCGTCATCGGTGTAAGAAACGTGCTTGAATTTATTTTCGTACGCGTTAATTTTTTACCATAACTGCTAAGATATTCATTTAAATGATATGGTGTAAATGGATAAAATGCATAAAATGATTAAGGTAACTAACGTATTTAAATTGATAAGGATTATACTGAATACTTCTAAATAGTTTTCAAAATTATCGCATTGGTAAGTGACCAATTTTTTAGAAGATAAAGAAAATTTGGGCTCTCAGTTCAGCACTTAATTTGTTACAGTCATGGCAGTTAACAACAAAAACCCTTTCCAAATAATCTTCCACCATTAGAAAATTAAATAATTCAATAAGGAAATCGCTGTTTAGTATTTTCCCTATTACGAAGAGTTAGTTGCAAGTAATAATGATGATAATATGGACGAGCCATTCACATAAGCATATTAAATATTATTCACTAGTAAATACTTGAAAAACGATGACGGGAAAAACCTCGTACAATTTGCACCCATTGAATCTAATCGATGTAATAACAGTGACGTAATGAATTTGCCGTCTTAGAATGAAGTCATTATACTACGTTAACACGCTTTATTGAAAGCGTCATCGTTAACGAGTCATTGCTTATAAAATTATTCCTTTAGCACACCAATACACAAGTTGTATGGGATTGACTATTAATTTTATGAACAATTTCATTTGCTTTTTCATACATAACAACAAAAAACAATTATACTATTTTTCAAGGGATGGATTAGAGTTAAAAGTAATACAAAGTTAAATTACTAAAAGCTTATCTGGTTTGTACGTACTAAGGTTAAAATTCCTTAGTAACTTATTTTATTACCTATACTAAATGTTGTCAGTCTGTCACCCTACTGAAATGGGATGGGACACCATAATTAAGACCTTAAATCTATGCTAAATAGATTTCATAAATATATCTATAATTATTATCATATAGGTAATGTGTATCATAATATCGTAGGTGACTGATCACCCGTACGGCTTCGCTGGCGTCCCCCCTTCTAAATAATAAATAAAATAAATAAATAATAAATCATAGGTAATTGTGTCCAATTAATAATGGATGTATTGAATCCTTTTTGCTTCAAGCAACGCCGGCTTCGTCCGCGCGTCTTACTCTAAGCCTTTTTGCGTAACTACGTCTAGTTACGCAAAAAGAATCCAATCCACATCGATACCAGGAGGTCTTTGGGATGATATCTTTAATGTCGAAAAGGATCCAGATCACGACACATGCTGAATTGGCTTCCTACCTTGACGCAGCCGTGAGATACATTTTTTTCTATTTTTCTTTTGTTTTTGCTTTATATAAAGAACAAAAATCTGTTTTTCTTTCATTAATATGTACAAACCGACGCAGCATGTAAATCTCATCTCACGTCTGTATCTCTAATAAATATTTTCTTTTCTTTTTCTTTTCAGATGAAAAACACAATATTTGACATAACGATATTAAAGATATCATCGCAAAGACCCCTCGTATCGATGTGGATTGGTTCCTTATTGCGTAACTAGGTACGTCCAATGGGCTAATATAAATATGTTTTTTCAAATCCACATTAAATATAATTTATTTGTTACTTATTATTATTTGGATTGGAAGGAGCTAACTTATTGCTGTATTGTTTGATGTTGAAAATTAATATCAGAACAAAGAAATTGAAAACAGTATTGTGTTATAGAAGTAAGTATCTATTGAAGCTTGCACGTGGATAGCTTCAATTGTCATAATCGCCGAGGCTACGGGAAGC
Organism: Agriphila straminella; assembly: GCA_950108535.1. Taxonomy (NCBI): domain Eukaryota; kingdom Metazoa; phylum Arthropoda; class Insecta; order Lepidoptera; family Crambidae; genus Agriphila; species Agriphila straminella. Next base: position 12,639,502 of record OX467308.1, read on the forward strand.
ACGTTTCCAATCTGTCCAGGAAATTAGCCGCGAGTGAACGCGGGCGTTGATGTCTTTTGTACCGCGCAAGCTACCTGGTTCAATTGTGTAATAATATCGCGATGTTGAACTTTTGATGTAGATTTTCATTTAGTTTATTTTGCTTTCATGGTGATCATTATTGTTCAATTTTAATATTGCTTGTAAAATTTTTAAGAATCTTTTTTTATCTGATAAAAAATGTACAATACTCAATTGAAAAGAAAATACTTCTTGAACTAAGATCGAGTTAATGAGATGGTGGTGTCAGTATTGTTTGCTCGTTATATTGACAGTAGAATTACTTAATTTTTAAGATTGCACATAAAATTATGTCATTACGATTTTATGGAACACGTATTATTCGATAATTATTATACCTCTTACGCTAACGAGGTTGTCAGTTTTGAAACCCTTTGTCTAAGAAATAGCGGTGTGCGCGCGCATAAAATGAGCTGAGCAAAATAGCTGTGCTCCCATGTGGACATCGGAACCTGTCCGAGTCCGTTGTCGACCGTTCTTTGTCCGGTTCGTCCTAGACAGCCGCCGCATTCATGCATAGTAAATAATTACAGTGATCAGCCGGCAGGTGTAGGCGCACGCGCGCATAGAAATAGAAAGGCACATTGCAGTAATTATTTTGTACAGTTATCCCTAATGGGCCGTTTTGCGAAAGCTGTTAAGTAAATAAGCTTCGTCCTGCGGTTTCTGCCGGGTGCGCGGGCACATGCGCGCGCGCCGGTTCCTTCCCAAATGGCCATGGTCTTGACAGTCGTATACCTAATAAACTCTTTTTACCCGGCCATTAAAGCTTCGTAACATTAAATAAATTACTAACCCCAAAGGGCTCCCAAATATTTATTTAAGTAGGCAGAACATGATTGAAATTTATTAGAAGTTAGAAGCCAGAGATTTATTATTTTTTGTTTAAAAAAATATTTTTATTTTTCTATTTCAATGTTTTCATTTTTTTTTTTTTTTTTTTTTATGTCCCCACTGCTGGGGCACAGGCCTTCCTTATGGGTGGTAAGGAGGACGGGCCATAACCCACCACGCGGGCCCAATGCGGATTGGTGGGTGTTAACGACTGCAAATACAGCCGGGACCAACGGCTTAACGTGCCTTCCGAAGCACGGAGGAGCTCGAGATAATACATTTTTGGTCACCCATCCCATGACCGACCCTTGCGAACATTGCTTAACTTCCGCAATCGCTGGGCCAGGCGCTAAACCACTGCGCCACCGAGCTCCTCCTTAAAAAAAAAAAAAAAAAAAAAAAATGGCTGATGGACAATGTTTTCATTTACATTGCTTAAGTAAAAATAATCTCAAAAGTATCTTCCGGAAAAAATATGATAAAAAAATAATGTGTTTTTTAAATATCATCTATTAACTTTTTTAATTAAAATGATACGGGCAAAGTGCCCCAACAAGGTGGACCGACGATCTGGTGAAGGTCGGCGGGAAGCCGCTGGATGCGGGCAGCGCAGGACCGATCGTCGTGGAGATCCTTGGGGGAGGCTTATACCCAGCAGTGGTTTCGTGCGGATGATATGATGATGATGAGCAAAGTGTCGCCATAAAAAATTCAAAGTCAAATAAAGCAGTGGCCGACGGGAATGAACCGGGAGCTCCTGTTACGCCCCGCCACCCGCAGCCGCGCACACATAGCAAACACTTCATAATAGGAATTCTTCAGGACACGAGCGCATTCGTACGTGCCTATAGTTGCCACGCGATGGTTAATACTAACATTTTTATATAATTGCTAGCCTAATTAACTAACCGTTTTCTTTTAATTCTAGAATTCCTATTTCATGAGCATTTTCCACTCTAGTAAATAATATTTATCATTATAACAGTAAACTTAGCCCGCTTTTAATTAGGTGAAATGATAAGACTCTTAAAAATAACCGTTTTCAAAGTGCCTAACACAATGACCTATAATTGATGATTAAACGAACTTACCTTACGTGAAGTTCAATCATAATTATACGAAGAATTCGTCCGAAGATATTAGTATATTGACTACTTGTAGTATCGCTCGTATACTATCACCACTTAGCACGTTATTTTAGAGTAATAACCTAAAAAACCTATAAAGAGAAGGTTTTTACTTCAAATTGACAGATTTGACATTTCCTGTACGAGTTCTCCCCGTCACTACTTGGCGCCAACACTTCATTTAGTTCAGAGTCCAAATCGTATGATATTTCCTCAGTGGGTGAATATTGTAATTACAATTTATCAGTAGGGAGGGTGGGACTCTATACTAATATCTTCGGACGAATTCTTCGTATAATTATGATTGAACTTCACGTAAGGTAAGTTCGTTTAATCATCAATTATACTTCAAATTCGTCCTTCGATATTAGTATATTGACTACTTGTAGATGTTGAGAGTTTTATACAAGTATAAGAAAAAAGGAAATATCATCTTTTGTGTCTTTTAAATTTAAAAGAATACCGTTCATATTTAATATAATCCTGAATATTTTGTTATACCTATACTATGTACATACGGTTGGAAAACTCAGTACTTATAATTATCATTAATCGAAGATAATGTGTTTGTTTAAATATCTTGGAGAGAAAGTGGAGTGTCATCGACCATCCCGTATTACGTGGAATGTCTCTAATAACATTTATGTTATAGCTATAAGTAGGTAATGGGTATCGGCGCACGTCGATTGCTACAATTTGGTGACGTGACAATGGACATGAATCTTTTCCACTATCAATAGATGTCAGCTTTCTAATAATATTAGATATTAGGAATTAGGTTTTACTTTATTTTTATTATTTAAAATTGTCTGCAAAATTGAATAAAATCTGTAATATTTATTACTCAAATGGTGTAGGTAATATAATTCTCTTGAAATTCAAATACTTGAGATCAATTACAAAATGTTTATATTATACGCTGAGTATAAAAGCGGTTCTTCTTGAGAAAAAATAATAATTGTACGATGATTTGCGTCAAATTAAGTAGATTATGTTTTATAATTGAACTGAACAATGAATTGTTTATAATTAATTGTAAGTATTGTTCACATGGTTTTTTTTTTTTTTTTTTGTTAATTGTATCAAAGTTGTAATAAATTAAATGAACCATATCAGGTCATTTAAACTACAAAATGTTATGTTTGAGCAATGGAAATCTGCGCAAAAAAAAGGTTTTTTTTTTTTTTTTTTTACCACACTTACTAAAGGTTAGCTCAATTTTGTAAATTCATTAATAATGCTGGTAAATTTGTTCTAAAAATGTTTTTTTTTTTTTTTTGTCTATATATATATATATATATATATATATATATATATATCTATGTACAAGGCATGATTTGGGACTTGACAATTTGGGGTGGTAAATTCAAAGCCTGCCACCCCCGGTATTTGGGGATGCAGATATTTTCATTTATATGAACCATTTACCAAAGTTATTATAGTTTTAGTATACAAAGTATGTTTCGAAACTTCAGAGACCCAACGTGTGTTTTGAGGTACATGTCCTTAAATGAAACGATGGGTAAATTTATACACACACACACGTGTATTTACATGAACGTAGCGTTTAATACGGAGACAAGACCTCAAACTATACATTAAGTAAAACAGATATGTGACGAAATACGGCTTTAAGTACTGATTTACAAATATTCACATTGCGAATCATTTTTGGTAAAAACTCTAAAATTCATGAAACCCATCTACGATAACAAACAACAATGCCGACTAAAAAGTCACAAAGTAAACAATATTATTAATTATTATCTCTCAATTTACGAATGACAATCAATCTCAACCTTTACTATATGTATAATTATGATTTTTTTAAATTCACCCGCCACTGACTGGTGACGTGTATTTGACTTACATCGTTGGTGTCCCCGGTCTCACGCACCGGGGTTTTTTCTATAAGTAATTTACTGTTCATGGTAGGTACCTACTTTTCTTTGGAAAGGTTATAAAATTAATACTTTAGTTTTGGCGATTAGATAACAGTATTTTTGACAATATTTTCAACAATAATAGATCTTGTAAGTATCGCCCAATATAAATAGTAATTTAGATACCTACTTTTCCTATGTCGCGTACTCTTAAATTATACAACAATGGTCTAGGTCTAGGTTAGCCACAAAATAAAAATAACCAACTGTAAAAATTTTGAATATCACGTCACGCTACTATAATAATAATAACCCAGGCAATTTAGGGTTTGGCCCGGACATTGATAATTACTAAGCGGGACCTTTTGGAATATGTTGGGACACCTTCCAGTATGACCAAAAGGTCCCGCGTAGTAATTATCAATGTCATTGGCCCACCACACATTCCCACCGCTGTAACTCCTGTAAGCCAGGATCAACAGCGGCGACCATTCAAAACACTAGACAATGAAGTCCAGCGAGCCCGGGGGATTACTCTAATCTGTCTTGGAACCCGCAATGAATTAATCAAAGAAGATAGGAGGAGTAGGAAAAAGAAATATCCGACTTCCCTCCATTGCAAACGGGAGACAGCAATAAAAACATGGCTATTAGAGAGCCAATTCCATTATTTATGGCAGAGTTTAAGACCCTACCGCAAAAGCACCAAAAATAAAAATATAACAAATGGAACCTAACATTAAAAAAAAAATTAAAAAAAACTCGGCGAACCAGAGCTCACACTCCCAAAGAATATGATGAGCGGATCTTGGCTATCCCATTAGGGAGGTTGTGGAACTTTTTTGAGCGTCATCCTGGAAGGTGTCCCAACATACCTATTTCAAAAAGTTCCGCTCAGTAATTATAATCAATGTCAAGGTTATACATAACCTATTTTGCCACGTAAATTCCAGGTTTTTCCAGGATATCTTGGCTATCCCACCAGGGAAGGTATGTGGGTATTGCCGAATTCATAAAAAAGGAGGTTATCGATTCGACACGTATGTATGTAATATTGTTGGAATTGCACAAGATTCGTATAGGTAAGTATATTATCCATGTGGGCTTCTAAACATGTGTGTTTCATAGTACTATGTACTATATACCTATGTTTGTTCGTCCATTATGCCGCATTATGCATTCGTTCTTGTTCCATTTATCCATCAGTTTCTATGTATTTGGTAGGTATTCATTATTTTTATTGTAGGGCTGTTTTTTTTTTATGACCAACGTATACCTAGAGTATAAATGGCTGAACCAAGGATTTCGGCGAGAAAGCTTGCAAACTGAAAGTAGTGGCATGAGTGTAATCATGAATCGGCTCACAGTCTGCAGGCAGTACAATAGCGTTGAAAGGTTCTTCATTTTTCTTTTCCGAATCGGTTTCTGATACGGCTATAGGTATTTGATAATATTATAACATCAATCTGAGTTGTGCTTTTTAATATCAAGTTTATCCGTAATTAATTACCTATATAGTACATACTAACCGGATTTATGGCGTTGACTGTAACATATTGAATGCAAAAATGACATCTATTTCTAAATAACAACATGACTCCCTTTTTGTTACAACCTGTATAAGTGGGATGATTTGAATTTATAACCCCAAATCATGCCTTGTACATACACATCTCACGACCCCAAAGCATAGTTCGAGGACATATTCTCGAACTATGCTTTGGGGTCGTGAGATGTGTATGTACAAGGCATGATTTGGGACTTTTGGGGTTATATATTCAGAGCATCCTACTTATACAGGGTGTAACAAAAAGGGGGTTACAAGCCGAAATGGGAGATGAGGAAAACTGAGTTGCTCTGATCATGTCGGTCCTTTATTGGTGTCCTACATCTTGGCATGGACCACTTTGAAAACCGCAATTCTGACTACATGGAAAATTTCTCCCCAATTAGTCCCAACTAGTCCTACTTTTTCGGAATTAGTCCCAAAAAAGACTGAAAGATATAAGCGATTTAAATGGTCCATGCCAAAGCAAACCTTCATTTTGGCAGGGACAGGCTATATCTAGTGAACCTAAACACCTAGCCAGGATCTGATTATTCAAAAAAAATCTCCCTTTTTTATGGATCCCGCAATGCCTAGAATCAAAACGAAATGAAGCGCCGTTCAAAAAATATAAAGGAATGATTTGGTCCCTGCCAAAATCAACCTACATCTTGGCGAGGACTTTTGAACCAGGTCACCTAGAGAAAATCTGATTATAGGAAACGATTCGTGTAAATTAGTCCCAATTAGTCCTAAAGCCACAAAATTAGTCCCCCTTTAGTTTAGGAGAAATTCCGTTTTTTTATATAAGTACAGTCATGTACAAAAGCGTACAGTAAAATTTAATTACATAAAACTATTCCGTTTCGTAATGCGCAGTGTTCCGATTGTAAAACATTAAGCACAAACTTTCGTAGATTGAGGAATGCACAAACAGTATCTGTGAACATAAGTTTTACAATCGGAACACTGCGCATTGCGGAACGGAATAAAGTTTTAGGCCCATATTACACTATCATGTATATATCATCCGAGATATATGTTTACTATCTTCGTCGGAGATAGCATCCGATAAATAATATATGATAGTGTAATATGCTCATGCCCCCCTAGCATGACCATCGAAACGCGATAATATGATATAGAGCTTTATCACGTTTAACTGCCATAAAACAATGGAATTTAACAGTCGAGTGTCGACAAAACGATATATATCATGTATTGTCGGTCATGCTAGGGGGGCAGAGGAAGGCCTCCCTCCAGTTAAACGTGATAAATCACTAGGTACCATATCACGTTTCGGTGGTCATGCTAGGCTAAGAGGGAGGGATTATAAGGGCGTTTTCCTACGAACAAACAATGACACGACACGATTGTCAACAGTGTTGCCAGAACGTACCAAAAAGTACAGTTGTCAGCACGACAGTGTTGTCAGCACTATAGTGCTGACAACACTGTCGTGCAGCTTGTGAATCGTGTCGTGTCGTTGTTCGTGGAAAACGCGCTAAAGCCGCGTTTAAATAGACACAAAAACATGTTGGAAAACATGTTTTCAATTCAATGTTTCCGAAATATCTATCTGTGTCATCCATTTGAAGCAAAATGGACGAGACAGGTACTTAAATGTTGCGAAACATGTTGTCTAAATAGCTCTTAACCAAGCCATACCACACCCAAAAAAATTGTTCGTTTTTGTCATACATTACATGCTGTGTTGCCGTTCTAGCGACATAGTAGCTGGATTAGCGGATTTTTTTAATATTTTTGTAATTTAGTCGCTAAAAAAGTATAACTTACCTAATATATTTTAATGTTTTTAAGCAAAATTGTGAAAAATTTAATCCTATTACATTTTTTCGTAGGTACCTACACCTTAATTAGTTAATTATGTAGGTACTATTTGCCTATAATTATTAACAAATGAGTGCTTGATTTCATAAATTCGTTTTTATTACACATTTTTTATCAAAACTATTTTATTATTCTAGTGACTTATCGATATTTTTAGTAACTACCTATTTTTTTCCAAATTTTTACACAAGTCAAAAATTACTAGAAAAAAATGACAGGCATGAAAGGCAGTGTTGCCATTTTGTTTATTCAAATTTAGCATTTTTTCACCCCATTTTACATGTATGTGAACTTGGCATTTTGCATATTTTTTTTAAATTAGGTTTAATTATCAACTTTCGTCTATGACAACATTTTACGGGAAAACGGCAACACTGAGTTGGCACTTGGCAGGTGTTTGTTTTTTTCGTTCTTTGGTTATTTGGTCGGTTTATTTATTTTTATTTTAGAGTGATTTGTTTTCACTATGAGACTTCTACGGTGAAAAAAAATCAGCTGTTCCATACAAAAGCTTTTTAAGATTTTTTTTAAGTACAATTAAATACATAATGATGGACAAATACATAAAAGTCCAATACCTTACTCTGTCAAAATGAAACGGCTGATTTTTATACGGAAATGGTTTAATCAATCGGCTCACAAACAAAAAAGTAAGACGCCATCTTGGCTTTTTATTTTTTAATATTTCATTATTATTTTCTTGTCAAAATAGTACCAGAAACCGAGATTCATCAAAATCGGTCCACAAACAAAAAAGTTGGCCGCCATCTTGGATTTTTAAATTGCGTTGCTGTTTTCTTGTCAAAATAGTACCAAAAACCGTGTTTCATCGAAATCGGCCTACAAACAAAAAAGTTGGCCGCCATCTTGGATTTTTATATTTTTAACATTGCGTTGCTGTTTTCTAGTTAAAATAGTAGCAAAAACCGAGTTTCATCGAAATCGGCCCATAAACAAAAAAGTTGGCCGCCAACTTTTATTTTTATATTTTTAACATCGCATTGCTGTATTCTTGTCAAAATAGTAGCAAAAACCGAGTTTCATCGAAATCGGCCTACAAACAAAAAAGTTGGCCGCCATCTTTTATTTTTATATTTTTAACATTGCATTGCTGTATTCTTGTCAAAATAGTAGCAAAAACCGAGTTTCATCGAAATCGGCCTACAAACAAAAAAGTTTGCCACCATCTTGGATTTTTTATATTTTTAACATTGCATTGCTGTATCTTGTCAAAATAGTAGCAAAAACCGAGTTTCATCGAAATCGGCCTACAAACAAAAAGTTGGCCGCCATCTTGGATTTTTTATATTTTTAAAATTGCATTGCTGTATTGTATTCTTGTCAAAATAGTAGCAAAAACCGAGTTTCATCGAAATCGGCCTACAAACAAAAAAGTTGGCCGCCATCTTGGATTTTTTATATTTTTAACATTGCATTGCTGTATTCTTGTCAAAATAGTAGCAAAAACCGAGTTTCATCGAAATCGGCCTACAAACAAAAAAGTTGGCCGCCATCTTGTATTTTTTTACTTTTTTAACATTAAGTTGTTATTTTCTTGTCAAACTAGAAAAAAAACACCTGTTCCATACATAAGTACAATGCGTAGGTAGGTACTCCATCGAAATGTATGAAACAGCTGATTTTTTTTTTCGATTTCAAGGTTGGTCCAATAATGAAAGTTGTACAGTTTGATGGTGTGATCAGCCCCAAGAGAGGTTTTAAATTAATTACAAATAACCCTGTATAGGTACAAAGTTTCAAGTGAACCCATTGAAGGAAGAAACTCACTCTCTACTCCAAATATGAATAGTTTGGAAAGAAAAGCAATATAACTTTAAAATTCAATTTTATACATGACCATTTCATACTTCTTTTGAAATTATTTTGTACGCGACTGTACATGTTTTTGATATAGTCCAGGAGCCCGGGATCAAAATACCTCTAAGAAATCATTTTTATTTTATGACTTAAAAATTAAGGTTTTGAGTTTCGAAAATGCATAAAAGTTACGTATTACTTTACGTTATACTTTTGTTTTACATTATACGTTAATAACACTTCATTATTTTAACACAAACACGCAAAAATAAAACAAGTTACAAACATCGTCACTAAATAGGAATCGGCTCCTGTACTATAAAAACCAAACTTTAATTCCGATTATCTCCTAAACTAAAGGGGGACTAATTTTGTGGCTTTAGGACTAATTGGGACTAATTTACGCGAATCGTTTCCAATACTCAGATTTTCTCTAGGTGACCTGGTTCAAAAGTCCTCGCCAAGATGTAGGTTGATTTTGGCAGGGACCAAATCATTCCTTTATATTTTTTGAACGGCGCTTCATTTCGTTTTGATTCTAGGCATTGCGGGATCCATAAAAAAGGGAGATTTTTTTTTAATAATCAGATCCTGGCTAGGTGTTTAGGTTCACTAGATATAGCCTGTCCCTGCCAAAATGAAGGTTTGCTTTGGCATGGACCATTTAAATCGCTTATATCTTTCAGTCCTTTTTGGGACTAATTCCGAAAAAGTAGGACTAGTTGGGACTAATTGGGGAGAAATTTTCCATGTAGTCAGAATTGCGGTTTTCAAAGTGGTCCATGCCAAGATGTAGGACACCCTTTATAGAAAGTTGTTTAGTACGGTGTCCCTAACAACCTCCTTTCAGCTTGTAACACTCATTTTGTCACACCTGTAGTTTCCCTATAGGAATTATATGGCCAATATCTGAAGTTGATAATTATTAACCTGTAAAGTTAAGTGAAAAAGTTTGACGTGCCAGTGTACCGCGTACCGCGACCTTCACCAGATCATCGTCGGTCCACTTTGTTGGGGCCTACCCACGGAGTGTCGTCCGGTGCGCGGTCGCCATTCCAGAACCTTTCCGCTCCAACGGCACTGCCACTTCAGCTGAGCGATGTCGGTCATTATTATACTTTAGTTCTCTTAGGATCACTTAGAGAAACGCCGAGCATGCATCTCTTCATTGCACGCTGGGTGACCTTGAGCCTTCTTATGAGACCTATAGTTAGCGACCACGTTTCACTGCCGTAAATCATCACAAGCAACACATACTGGTCATAGACTTTCGTCTCTTGAGACACTGAGGTAATTTGGATACGAAAAACGAAGCTTCCTGAATCTGAGTTGGATTCGACGAGAGATCTCTTTCTCGAAGCTGAACTTACTTAAATCCAGTTGGACAGGCAGTCGCCGGTCCAAGGTAAACGTAATAGTCAACAATTTCGAGTGTAGTGTTCTCAACATGAGCTAGAGTGGGTACAACATGGGCATTCGACATGAGTTTCGTCTTATCCATGTTCATCCTAAGACCCACTTTTTGAGAAGCACCTCGAGCATTGTCAGGTCTTCAAATCCAAGGTCTCAGCCATAAGAACTGGTATATCGTTGGCAAAACGAAGGTGTGTTAGGTACTGGTCATTAATGTTAATATCGAGTCCGTTCTGGTCCAATGCGTCCAAGAATTTAAAAATGTCCTCCAACGCAGCTGTGATGTGAACAGTTTCAGAGAAATAGTCTCCGTTTATCACACCTCGCTGCAGTTGAATGGGATTAAAACACTGATTCTGTACTCGGACCAACACATGGTGGCAGTTTCGTATAAATACCTTAACATTTTGAAATACCTGTAGTTTTTTGGGCACATCTGGAGAGACTACAGCACTGGCACAGCCCTGGTCCCTATCGAATCAAAGGCTTTCTCATAGTCCACGTACGCCAAGCAAAGAGGCGGACTCCATAGTCTTCTGTACAACTTGCCGCAGCGTATGGATGTGGTCTAGGTACTAAATCCTTTTAGGAACCCGGCTTGTTCGGGAGGTTGAATGTCGTTGACGATTAGTAAATCATAACAATGACTTTAACAGAAAGGAAAACTAAGAAATTTCAATATATTTATCTAAATGTCGAAAATACCGTAAATACCGGGATCCCGGTATTTGCCTAGATTCGATACCGAAAATACCGGTTTTGGAGAGGGGCCGGTATTGCGACCCCTAACTGACACTAGACGTGGACACAAATTACTAGGTAATAAGTTACCTAACGTGGACGATCAAGATCAAGATAATAGGTAGGTACCTACTTAGACTAGATCAAACAATGAAAATATGAAATGATTTGAAATTTTGAATGACGGCGTGAGCGGTGGCGGTGCCGGCCGGAGGGCTCACAGTGTTGCCGCTCTATAAATTTTAAAAGCGCTAAACTATCTCAAAAATCCGCCAGATTTGAGTACAAATAAATCAGAAAAATCCGCTAGATAGCGCTAAACTTTTTTTAATTGTATTACTCTACTAAAATCATCCGGTTCTTGTGTCAAAATTACCTGGGTAGGCGTTAATGCCTTTTTTTTCCATAAGGTGTAGTGGGGTAATTAATAATAATAATAATAATAATAATAATAATAAAACTTTATTTTCAGCAAACAATGGATTTTCAGTAATCACTAAAACATGAAAAAGATTTTAAATTTATGTAGGTAGTTAAATACGTTACAAGTTTCATGTTTACAAGTTTTAAGTTTACAAGTTTAAACTTTACAATTTTTTAAATTTAGAAGTTTTAAGTTTACAAGTTTTAAGTTTACAAGTATTAAGTTTAAGTTTTAATTTTACAAGTTTTATATCTTAAATCAACATATTTATAGTTTTGGTTTTAATCTAGAAATTAGTACCGAATTAGGTGATACCCTGGGTGGGTATACCTGTCTCTCGGCATTTCCTCATCCCTCAGAAATATCAAGAACCACTTTAGTGTTTAGCAAAATTCCTATGAAAGAAAACAAAAAAGTACTTATACAAAAATAGCAAAAAATTACATACCTACTTAATATTTTTACTTTACTTTATTTTTTTTTATTTTTTTAACAATTTTAAACAAATTTAAAAACTATGATGATAATAATGTACCTCTCTCAGTGTGTGAGTAAATGTGTGAGAGTGTGTGTAAAGTGAATGTGTGTATAAATTTCGACATGTTTTTGGGCGAGTGGGAGGTACGTTCGTGTTTGGATTCAAAAATCACAATCAGTGCATTTTCACTTACAACTGATGCCATTTTTGTTAAATTGGATATATTGGTCAATGCTTTGTGTAAATACTGTTTAAAAATATTACTTGATTTAGAAGGTGAGAGGGTATGGGCCATATTCCACCACGCGGGCCCAGTGCGGATTGGTGTAATACATGCTTCGAAATTGAAGCATGCAGGTTTTCCTTACGATGTTTTCCTTCACCGAAAAGCCAATGGTGTTACAAATCGTACATAAATTCCGAAAAACTCATTGGTACGAGTCGAACGGGAATCGAACCATCGCCTCCTGCACGGCAGGCAAGGTTACTCGCCACTAGACCACCAAGGCTTATACCATTATAATCTTCAAAAACCCTCCAAGAAGTGTAAAATGAACAACTTTTACTATGGGACAAACATGAAATCGCAAAGAAAAATATTTTTATTGTTATCTTTGTTTTTTCGTACATAGAGTACCTTATATACCCTTAGTAAACCCTAACCTGTTACCCTTTTCCCTTTTATAGTAAATAAAAGAGACAACTACCTATTTAATTTAAATCAATTCGAAATTAAATTGTCAAATAATGTGGTCGAGTTGTATTATTCTAACGGCAACACTGTTTGAGCGCATCTATTTTTGGGGATTCCCCGAATAGCGCTTGGTTAGAGATTGGAGATATTACGCGAAAAGAACAGAAATACAGAGTACCTAGTAAAATTTCGAACTTTGTATGAAAAGTGCATTCTGTTCTGCTTCTGCGCTTTCAAGGTCAGCAGCACTAAAGATTCGTAGGTACCGCGGCTTGTATTTTTTTTTTTGTTTCATGCGCATTCAAGGTCGGTGGTCAATAAGTTTGCCGGCTACTACCTACCTATAGGTATATCTCGGTTTGTGTAGGATAATTACCTATAGTGGCCAACCCGACTTACGATTTACGATTATACCTACTCATACCTACCTTAAAAGTAATAAAAAGTTGATCCCTTTTTCCTGTTCATCGATTGTTTAATGGTTGCCTAAATCGATCATTAAGTATACTTATACCTACCTATTAGACACGTTTAGGTATTTTCCGTAAATGTCCTCAAACTATGCTGTAAGTAAAGTTACAATTTATTTAAAGTCCCCAGTACACGATGTCTGCGGGGTGTAAGACGCTGACTCCCGGGCGTTTAAACCGAAAAATATTGCTGTTGGCGTATAACAAACGGACTATAGGGGGCTCGCCGGGGTCGCTGCTCGGGAGAATCATCAACCCATACCCAACAGGCAACTGTCGGGTGTGTGTCCATATCAGAAAAATCTGAATGCAGGTTTCCTCACGATGTTTTTCCTTCCGCGATAGCAATGCCTGACTGGGGATAGAATCCGGAACCTCTAGTTCCGTGGTCCGAACCGAAGCACAGATATACCTAACCTACATTATGTGGTCCGAAGTTTAAAGCCGCAAGTACACATTGGCCGATGTTGGTCCAACTTTGCAATGCATTGCTGGCCTTGCATGGCCCAGGCTCGACTTTGCGCCATGCAAGGCCAGCAATGCATTGCAAAGTTGGGCCAACATCGGCCAATGTGTACTGCGGCTTTAACAACAAGGCAAAACACGCTAATGGGTAGATTGCCCACCGTACTATAATATTATTATATAGTATTGTACTATATTTTGGGTCTGCGTACTATATACTGATTGTCTTTGTGTGGGTAAGCTCGGGAGCGTTCAGTCAGTCTCGGTCGAGACGTCGGTCTGGCTGCTAGTGCTAATGAGTTCACGCCTAAAATGTATTTCGAGTACCGTCAGCATCGAAGGGTCACGTCACTTTGAAGGGTCAGTTCGAATCAAATTTGCGCAAAATTGAGTTATACGATTTAATAAAAAACATAAAAGCGATTTTATAACGTACAAAATAGATGACATCATCAAAAGTAAAGGGTTTGATGTAATACGCCTCCCTCCTGCCTTACCACCCTGAACTTAATGCAATAGAAAATATTTGGTGGGTTCTTAAAAACTACATTGCCCTAAGAAATGTTGAACAAAATATGACCAACACAGAAAAACTTATTCATGAAAGTAAAGAAAAAATAACTTGTGAAACATGGCGTAATACATGCAAAAGTGTAATTGATAGAGAAACCGAATATATGAAATATTTTGACAGTGAATTTGAATTCATAATAAATTTACAAGACGATAGTGATGACGAAACTGACTCTGAAGATTATAGTTATGATTCTACCTAAATTTAATTTTATTCTATTTAATGTAACGTGATTGATTACGTGGTACTAAAAATAAATATTTTGTCATACATTTTTTATTTTACCATGTCAATGTCATATCCACCAAACATAACACAAATTAATTATTTTGTTCATTAGCAATGAGCTTGCTAACGCTACCTGCAGTTACGCACACAAGTGCGCGTATTCATACGCGTAACAACTACAAGTATAGCTCACCCGTCTTCGTGACAGAGTACACACGGCGACAGCTCAAGCTACCCTGTTTGGACTTTGAACTATTAAAAGTTGAACGCTGCGAATCGTGCGAGAGGGTGCGGTATGCTGTTGATGTTTCGTCTCACGGCATTCTACGCCCGCGCCAGCAGCCGCGTCTATGCAGGCTCTCTAGCGCACTATTTTGTGTTTTGTACGCAGTGTAGTTATGGTTATATAGGGTGCGTAGCTTGATCTGTCGCCGTGTGTACAAGTGAGTAAGATAGCTTCAAACAAAGGTACCAAGCGCGCCTTGTATGACGTGTGCACGCCGCCGCGCGCCGTATACAGACGCACACAATTACAAAAATATAGGAACAAATTAGAACACACAGTCAGGGCTGCGTACGATGGACGTTGCTGCTTGCCGCGTCATAATATGCGAGAGTTGCGAGACGGACCCGATTGTTGCGCTCTTGTTGATTATGTATTTTTAATTACGTAGGTACTTACTTTTAATATTTTGTTAATCATTTCAAAGTCAACAGCTCATCGAGTGTTTTTTTGTTGGTATTAGATTAGGTGGTACCTACAATAACTCAATGGATACATAGGTATACCTAATATAACAGTAACATAAGTAGGTACCTAATTACTTACCTACCTCTCCTCTCCGCTTTGGTGGTTACCGGACCTTTTACCTACCTTTCGGCGTGTATCGAAAAAATACTGAAAGTAACTTACCTACCAAATATATTAATTAATTAATTTCTGCTCTCTATTCCCGCATTTTCGGCATTCACAGAAAGGATAAAATATTTTCAGTAAAGAATTCTAAAGTAGCGAGAAGAACGCAAGTCAACAGAGCGTGTATTTCTTGAATTAAAAAAAAAGAGCTTTTCCTTTACATTAATTAGAAAATTTATTGCGACAAAGCGACAAAGCATATTATGACACTTTTATAAAAAAAGTTTAAAAAATTCAAGAAGTGCAAAAAAATTTCGTTTTTATTCAAATAAATAAATAACAAATACATTATCTTTGACTTTCTTTGCCTTTTCCTTAAAATACTATATTTTTTCAAAGTTTAGGTACAGCTTGGCAAAAAAGAGTATGGAAAAAATGAGGGCGCTGCTACATTAAATCAGGCCACCCCATATACTACGACTAGACGATTGTGATACTTTGCTAAGAAAATTAATATTTGTTAAATATTTCTAGTTTTATTTGGAATAGGAATTACTTTTCTTTTAACCTAATATTTTCGTGTAAGAAAAAGTTTGTCTTATGGAACATACATCAAAACCGTCCAAATCTTTCCTCGGATGACCTTTTCGGTGCTTTCCCGGTGTGGAAAATTTTCCATTATTTTCAACACCTTCTTTTTCAATATTTCTTACATTATTGACACTAACACCTGTAAATAGCAAGTTACAGTGCTTGTGAGTACCCAAGAATAATTTATGTTTATAAGAATCAAGCACGTGTAGTCGTTGTATACGCGACTTTACTTGACAGCAAAGTGGTGTTGCCATGAAAGAAAATATTTAGTTCCATCTGTCACCACGTCAAACTCTTTTTTGCCAAGCTGTACTATATATTTTAATAGTTTTGAAAAATACTATATTTAGTCGAAGAAACGTTGGCAACCCTACCAACGAGGGAGTTTCTTGCCGTTTGCTCAACCTCAATGACCATAATTAAAAAAAAACGCGTAGGTACCTATAGAATCACAGTCTGAATCATGAAAACCGTAGGAACTGACTATATGTAGGCACTTTCAGCGCAAATTCCTTTAAAGCTGTCTATCTATCGAACGAACTAACTAACTAACTAACAACGGATTTTTGTAATCTAATTTTCACCCACTTCCTGTGAACCGATTAAGTTGAAACTTTACAAACACGTAGGTACCTATAGTTCTGATGACAATATAATATTATGGTAGCATGGAGTTGATCTGATGATGGAGACGGAAGGTGGTCAAGAGATCTCCTTGATGAATTATAGCAGAGTACTCGTGTTTGGTATCATTTAAATTATTTCGATGAGAACTTTATGTAGTACCTACCGGTAAGATTGAAGGTCTGATAATGGAGACGGAAGTTGGTGAAGGGATCTTCTCGATTAATTATGGGAAAACACTCGTGTTTGGTCTCATTTCAATTGTTCTGACGAGAACTTAGTGGTACCATTAAGATTGAGGGTCTGTTGATGGAGACGGAAGGTGGTCAAGGGATCTCCTCCCATGTAGGTATTATAGTAAAACACTCGTGTTTAGACTCATTTAAAATTTTGCGATGAGAACTTTGTGGTACCAGTAAGATTGAGTCTGATGATGGAGACGGAAGGTGGTGAAGGGATCTGCTCAATGAATTATAGAAAAACACTCGTGTTTGGTCTCATTTCCATTGTTGTGACGAGAACTTTGTGGTACCATTAATATTGAGGGTCTGATGATAGAGACGGAAGGTGGTCAAGGGATCTCCTCTATAATTGTAGCAGAGCATTCGTGTTTGATCTCGTTTCAATTGTATCGATAAGAAATTTGTGATATCAGTAAGATTGAGGGTCTGATGATGGAGACGGAAGGTGGTTAAGGGGTCTCCTCAGTAAATTATAGTAAAACATTCGTGTTTGGAGTCATTTCAAATGTTGCAATGAGAACATTGTGGTACCTATCAGTAGTGTTTGGTCTCATTTCATTTCTTTCGATAGTAAAATGGTACCGATAAGTTGGTATGTTTGATGATGGAGACGTAATGTAGTCAAGGTTTCTCCTTTGTAATTTGTTGTCAAACGCTCATGTTTGGTAACATTCAATTGGTTTTGATAAGAACCTTGTAGTCCCGGTATGATTTAGGGTCTTATAATGGAGACGGAACGTGGCCAAGGGATCTCCTCAGTAAACTATTGCACAACACTTGTGTTTGAAATCTTATAATTTTTGTCTATATTTTTGTCTACGATTTTATAATCAAAATTAATTAACAAAGTATTAATTTATAATATGAATCCCTATTGTAATACTTTTTTCGTAATAATTATTAAGTTAGGTTGACATAGATTATACTCAAAAATTTTCAGCTAACAGTATTGTACAACATAGTATGAAAATGTAACAAAGTTATTTTTTACCGTTTAGTGCAGTTTTCATTAAAGTAAAATTGTTTTACTCATAAAGTTTTTTTTACTTATTTTATACACAATTTATATATACTTCTTCGTATAAAACAGTTTGAGGACAGTGCACACTAGCATGCAGAGCATATAAATCGTAGCGTATAAAAAATCGAGACCCGATGTAAACGATTGGTAAGATTGTGTATAAAAGATTTCGCTGACCCCATAGTATCCGTTGAATACATGATTACTTTGAGACATGTCCCTAAACTATACAAAAGTCCTCAAAGCATGCTTACACTGTAAATTTTGTCCTCGAAGTAAACCTTGTACATAGATATATATACATATATATATATCACAAAATATATATTGTATTTACTATATATTTTGTTGTTAAATTATCAAACCATTTTGGTGATCAAACTCTGTTCTGTCTGATAGTATTAACAGGCAGGAAATCTAATAGCATAATATAAAAAATAATGACATATATGTAAGTTTATTTGATGAATGATATGAGTTTATTTGTGCGATGAATATTTCATCCCTGAAATTGGGTATTATAAGATGTTCAAGGTTTAAATCCTATTACTTTACATAAGACACTAATTATTACATGTGAACCAGTGGTACCAAGGTTCAAGGTTGTGACGGTCATGATGGCACGATCGTTACACCTCTAGTATAAGAAACTGATGGAAAATAATAAAAAATAAAAGTTTGCCCGACTAATAGTAACATAGTCGTTTTTGGCATCCAAACTAGGAAACGAAATCATTAATATTTCAACTTATTCAACTTGTATTCGAATTTACTCAATTTTATCTAAGAAAACTGAAACTGGTTATATTTTTTTTTTTTTTTTAGTGATTAGATTTTTTTATTTTATTTTTTATTATTATTACTCAGTATCAGAATAATTCCGTCTAGAACTAGAAAACTCTACCCAGTAATGCGAAAAAACATGTTTTATTTAATATACAATTATAATTCATATATAAATATTATGCAATCATGACTGACCACACACACATAAGTGTCCCAGTCTACCCCTTTGTTGAGAGGCATCAGACAAAATCTATCTACAATAATATGTTGTATATACATAACCATACAATATAAGTATTGATCACATTCAATTACCATGTACAATATTATGATATCGATAAAATATCGATAATATACCAATATCTACCGGTACAATGATCTCATAAAATGGTCGTAATTTGCGTAATTTGCAAATTTGTATAAGTTTTGTCTTGAGAAAAAACGTAACTTTTCAAGCCCGAAAAAATGTGACACAACGGATACTCTATTGTTGTGCGGCCCCATGAGGCCACTCGGGGTTAAATGAATATACCATTACATTCGTAATAGAATAGAAAGTTATGAAGGTAGGTGTAAAAAAAAAAAAAATTACCGTGACCTACAAAGCAAAAAATATTCTATAGACCCACTATTATAGAACCTATGTACTTAAATATCATGTACAAAGAAATCATGATGTCTAAACACTGTCTCATAGCACAGATAATATTATACTATACTAGTTAATAGTTTTGTAAAATAGGAGCCAATGATAAGACTTTCTTTATCTTTCCATTATGGAAAGAAAGTCCCATCTTTCCATTCAATATTTCATATCCGTATTAAAACCTTAAAGGAGATAAGATCTCTTAGATATGTTTTTACAAACAATAAGCATTTATATTTTGTAATTATTATTATTTTATTAATTATTATTACTATTAATTGTATAATAGCTAGATATTATAGTTAACTATTATGTTATACATATACAGTATACATACATTCTGTTGAATGTTTAACAAAATGTGTAGTTGGCTAATGGTTAAAGGCGTCACTGTTAAGTACTACGATCTATTCTGTGAATGTAACATTATGCCTGAATTTTGATCATACTATTAGTAAAAGACTATAATATCTCTGGGTGTGATACAAAAGTGAATCTTTAATTACACACTCTCGTATAGATTTTCCACCAAAAAAATATACTTCATTATAAAAAAAATATAAATGGTACTTCCACACATATGACGGATATACATATAGATGAGTACCGGCGCAAACGATTGTGTGGACGCACGGACCTGTGGTTGGCGACCACTGCCTGTATTTACCGAAAAACAGACAAATGCCGCACCAGCGCGCACCCTTACAAGTACTTACCCGTACGAGTGGCCTTACCCTGCGTACGATGAAGGCGAATGTAGACGAATCGATCATTGGCGAATAATTGTATTATATATATGAAACGCCGCCTATCGCCTGAAGGTCTGCTGCGGTCAACGAAACAAATCGCTCGTGTGCGTTCCTCGCCGGCGTCCTACTGTTGATATGTCGTCGGAGCTGGAGCATGCTGCATACGTGGCTGCGTGTTTCATTCGTTGTTTTCCAGTTTGCTTATTTTTAAAAACAATGTACCTACTAATAAATAACTAAATAAATAAATTTAAAAATGTTTCATTTGAGTTCTGCGCCCGATTTACTTGCAGTCTTTACGTTGTTCAAGATATTGACTAATGGTGCATTCACTTTAGGCCCATGGCGAATGCATCAACCGTATTCGACTGAACTGTCGGTAACGGTATGTGTGAATTGCATCAGATGCACCAAATTTGACCGTATACACACATACAGGCTATAACCAAAAAACTGTCTGCCCGCGTAATGTAAAAAAAAATATATACACTTACTGTCTTAAACTGATATTAAAAAGGTGTTATATAAGTTTTATTAATACTTTTTCGCTAATCATTATCATTAAAATCAATTAATATTTAATTTGAAAAGAAATAGACAGGTAATTTGAATGGGCAATCCCAGCTGTACTACGGGCATGAAGGGTACAAAGGGCGCACAGTTTAGAAATAGACATACATAGTCAGTGATTTGATTAACTAGTTTTTTAAAATGCTAGTTCTACTCGCATGAAACACAGCATCTTCTAGTTCAGGTACATCTTAATTGTGCCAAAAAACACTAACTGAATTTATGGATGATAAACTAAGGAGTTTGTTATTCCATTTCATATTGAAATTTCTATCAGCAGGCTCATGTTTGAAGCTTACCTAGATTATAAAAGCTATCACATTATAGGTGTGATGTGAGGCATCAGGTATCAACTAGTTACATAACTCATTATGTGGTTCAATGAAGTTGATAGGTTTTACCTATACTGGCAGTTCTTCATTGGTTCACATTCACATTGTTTTTAACAATGAGTACAATGAATTAATCATACATAATAATATTATGTCAATCTGAGAACCAATGGTACCCAAGGATGTTTAAGATATCAAAATGCATACCTGATGAGCAACGCTGTTGTCGAACTGCTGCTGCGGCAGCAGCTCTAGCACAGTAGCCGCCTCGCCGGCCTGGGAGGCGGATGGCGACGGATTCGGCGGACGGCGGAGTCACCCGAGAGGTGTTAAGCAGATTGATTTTTACATTGTCGCGTCGTCACTGTCGTCATCGGCGCTTTGGGTTGCTTTGCTGTGCTTGTTACAGTTGCGTTGTTGAACCGATCTATGCGGTGAAATAATCCAATGACTATCTCGATTGCAATAGATTTTTGGTTCATGCGACAAAATAATCTTCTTTTTCATTGTAGAAATAATAGAACCTATCCATGCGGTGAAATAATCCAATGACTATCTCGATTGCAATAGATTTTTGGTTCATGCGACAAAATAATCTTCTTTTTCATTGTAGAAATAATAGAACCTATCCATGCGGTGAAATAATCCAATGACTATCTCGAGTGCAATAGATATTATTGGTTCATGCCGCAAAGTCACTGATGCCGCCGAATACTAAACCGACCTATGCGGTGAAATAGTCCGTTTGACTATTTCGATTGCAATAGATCTTTGGTTAGTAACATTACTTTTATCAGTCTTTCTTCTTTTCTTCACTAAGCATTTTTACTTAACTTTAATTTAATTTTCACTGAATATATTATATCCTAAAGAATTCTCACTTTGAGACTGTACGTGCGTTCGTGGCGAAGCACAAAAAGCGAATGAAGTGTTGGCGCCAAGTAGTGACGGGGAGAACTCGTACAGGAAATGTCAAATCTGTCAATTTGAAGTAAAAACCTTCTCTTTATAGGTTTTTTAGGTTATTACTCTAAAATAACGTGCTAAGTGGTGATAGTATACGAGCGATACTACAAGTAGTCAATATACTAATATCGAAGGACGAATTTGAAGTATAATAACCCATAACAAAAAAACTGTAGCACATTAATCAGCCAAATACTCTTCCTGGTACTCACGAGAATAGCCGGAGGCCCTTGACATCAGGTCAGACATCCATCTGGATGTGTTGGGACTCAGGGAGCGTGGCGCAGGCAGTGCCGCCGCGCTCCCGCCCGCTCCGGGTCACAGGTTAAGCGATACTTTATTTTGAATAATTTATATGTCGTACCGCGATAGATGGCGTGCCCTCCGTCTTGTACTGTTTATGGTAATGCGGAATATCTCGCATTGCAAATGCGCTGAATGTGTCGCCACCCGAAGGAGCCAGCCGCGATAAACACCGCGCGCGCCGCTCGGAATGTATTTCTCTAGAAATAAGCGTATTTTAGAACGAACACTTTCGTAGCTAAGGTTTATATTTTCAGAGCTATTTTATACTGTTAAATATTCATAGTGAATTTTAACGTTCATGTAGAAATCGAGAATCCCAAGCGAGTAAACATAAATGTTTATCGTCTACCTACAAATTCAACGGTATTACTGCAGCAAAATTGGATATCGAATACGTACACGACTCGATACAAATCGTTGTTAACTGGTTCGATTCGTTAACGTTAAACTCAAAACGTAACAATCACAGAACAATTATCTTTATTAAAATTGCCAAATGACAGTTGAATTTCGCTCGAATGGCTAGTAATAAACGATGGAAAAAAATCGAAGTTAATTAAAATGTAAGCCATGCCTGTACGTTCGACGGTTAAGACGGTTCGTATGCCCGGCCGAGGGCGAGTTAAGAATTCACTTTTAAGAAATTGTCATTAATCAAAATTAATGGAGTTATTATCGCACTCGGACTTTCAAAAAATATTTATTACAAACGTAAATCACTCTTAAGGGCCGTAACGAAGCAGCACAGTGAGCTTTCTAGGACGATAGCGATATGGAGTAAACTTGCAATTACTGCGCGCGCGCACGCCATTGCCAAACTCTAAATAGGCCGAAGAGAAACTAGGACATTCGTATGTTTTTGAAACTGACTGTTTTATTTCTGGTCATGATTATAATGCATACTTCATAAATTATTTTATCTATGGTTATATAGTGAAGCTTTATCAAAGTATTATTAAGTTTAAATACTTTTGTAACGGTGGTTAATTAAAAAGTTTGATTTATTAATTATTCGCTCCCATTTGGTATCTTGTAAAATATATGTAGTACCTATATGGTCTGAAGAATTAATAAAAATGATTTTTAGAGAGAGAAACAATCAACGATCCATTTCTATTACAGCTCTAGAGGGTCAATAAACTCATCTACCAACCAATCTGTAGATATATTACGACGCAAACTAACAAGAAAAAAGGGAGAACGCTCTGTTTCTGATGTAGTCACAACAACAGAAACAGCGTTCTCCCTTTTTGTTAAATAACAAGAAAAGCTTAACAAAGTCACAACAACAGAAACAGCGTTCTCCCATTTGAGCATTCGTTTCGCAAGTTTAGGGAACAAGTGAGAGCAATATATTTCGTAATTATTGCCGTAGTGATTTATAGGCGCTTCAAGATAATGCAGCGATAGCGGGCCCGCCCGACGCGGAAAGTAACTTTATACAAAATAGCGAACAATATGACGTGATATTTTTAATAGATAATGATGTTGATGGACGACAGCGGCCGCCAGGGCCGCGGCCGCGCACCGTGGGAACAATATTTCGGCTCGCGATCGAGATGTTTTGCAATCGGTTACTATTTCTGATATCAGCATCTAACCGTTATTATTATTATAATAAGAACGCTGCTTCTCAAATATCACTGCACTTGCCTTCAAGCGGTATTATAAATGTTTGTTTCTTTGTTATCTTATTCGATCATTCCAAATCGATTAACTTGACATTCAGCATTTGAATACATTTCCATGTTATTGTAATTGTTGAATTCTTCGTTAATTTAATCAAGCTTCTTAAGTAACTTAAAGGTTTTTCCTAATTTAAGTTGCAGTGAATAATTTATAATACTTATTTGTTCATAACTCACAATTACTACCAAAATAATTCAGAGCAGTTTTGTTTTCGTTTTTTCTCGCATATTGCATTTGGTATGATATTAAATTGGATATATCCAGACAACGTCTGTTTACACAAAAAACGTTCTTAATCACAATCATAATCCGATTAAGAGCTACTTATAGTGGGAGTGTAGCACCTAGCACGCTCCGCTGCACTTTGATTAGCGAGTATGGTCGATGCACAAGATTAAGAAATTGATGAAATGCGGTGGCAGGTTCTGATTGTAATTGGCAGTATATTAACAAACAAAGTGAGGCCGGGGGCGGCGCACCGACATATTTATGCGTCGCAGCGGCGTGACCCGAGCGTCGCCAATTTAACGAAAGCTCGCCCGAGACACTTTCTACCGACCCGCAAGCGTACCAACATTTTCATTATCGATCGCTTTCATAATTCAACTGACATTTTTGTTCCACTCAATTGCATTCAGAAAAAAAAACACTATAACAGAAATTTAATCATTAAAACCAGAACCTCTCAATGTTATTGCAAAACATGTATCGAATATTTGTGGTGAATTATTGACTTGGCCATTATAATCGCGCACATATCGAGTCTGCCACCGCCGAGATCTAAGTACGGCATTGCAAAATTGTTATGTTAGCTACCTATTAGCATTTTTTGTAATGAAATCAATTGGTACGACTCATACATATTTATAGGCATTATTTATGGGTCCACTTATTTTAAAATATTGAAAGTCTTGACTGATTTAAATGGATGTTTATATAAAACGGCTATTGTGTTTTCACTAAAGAATAATTGCCTCGTTGTATCTGGTCCACGAACCACGACTCTGCATGTCATTTCGGGCAATCAATTTCTACGCTCACGGCGATTCAGTGACAATTTCCTTGACACTATGAATTATGAATACAGCCTTTAATTTACAGCATTTCATGAACTTGCACATGCCATTAACGTTTTTTGTGTAAACCAAGTTACTTTAATATTTTAAATATTTTTTTAACATTCACTGATTTCAATTCGAAATTAATCTTATCTTCAGAAAGTGTTGTAATTCCATTTACGTTTAATAATATTTTATGTCAGCATTAGTAGATATTGTATGTCTCTAGACATTTGGTACAGCGTTTGTTAACCCGCCCATTCCTCGGGCTTTTCATCTTAAACATTGTTAGGTTGATCACCGATTGAAATAAAGTTACCTTTATTCCAATCCGTGGTCAATAAAATAATATGAAGTCAATTAGCTAACGGTAGCAACATACCATCAAGAACTTTTATCAATACCATTAAGAAATGGTGTCACGAAGGCTATTTCTATATTTTAATCCTCTTCCAATAGAGACAGATTGAGTTCTAAATTATTTTGACATAAGCGTTAGCAGGATGATAAATAGCACTTTGCTCCCAGCCTCCGGCGGGCCTCGGCGAGAAATTCACAGCGGGTAATAAGAAAATGGTCCCATTTATCAAAAACCCCTGAGATAACGCATTACATTTTATAAGTTTTGAGATGATTTCGACTGAAATAATATTATTTTTATTTAATGTATGTTAATCGAATATAAATTAACAATTTTAATTCCTGATGTTCATGTTAGATTAGAATTAATATTTATTATATAAAATTGCAAATAGGTATAGTTTAAAAATTTAAATACTATGCACATTTATATGTAGGTAGGTGTTAGCTATAACTTGTTTGTTTTGTATCAAAAAATATTATGATTTGCATAAGTTAATAACTACTAACGACTGTTTTCTGTCACCAATCTATACTGCGAATTAGTTCTACCATCGTCAATCAAGTCGTTTTGTATTAGAGAAAAAAAACCAGCTTGTAATATAAGCGTTAAGAACTGTCAATAAAGAGTATTATTTTAATCATAATAAAATCATATTTGCAATTTTTTCAAAGTTTAGTAACGCAGAAACCCTATATTCTAGTTTTGAACACAACACAGATAGATCAGTAACAGAAGCTGGCACCACGCATAAACAAGAGAAGTCGATAAAACTACACCAAATAAGTTGCCATATAAAAAATGATTTTTTGATATACAAGTAGGAGTTACGGAGTGGCACCTTCTTCCTGCTCGCTCGGGCGTCAGCACAAAGCCGACCTCGGACCTCTCTGATTTGCTTTGTTTTTTTACTCGACTGCACCTACACGGCACTATAGAAAAAACATATTGACGATACAGTTAACTGTTAACACTGGTGCAGCGGTGATATCGTGGGTCGTATGTTAATTCGGAAGCATATTGAGTGGAGTTAAACGAATATTGTTTATATTTTGAATTTTTATCTTTACATAATGACAACTACTATCGTAAAGATATTTTTTTATGAAAACACCTGATATCTCCATTATTTTTCGAAAATTAAATGAACTTGAATTATGAATTCTTAATATATACATAAAACATCAAGCAGTTACCTTTATTTAAGCTTTACTACCGCATATTTCATTCCATTACGACTTGCCAAAATTATAGTGAGACTTACGGAGATAATTTTATAATTGTGGTTATAACCATTACAAAGACTAACGACAATGTTTCTTTGAACGGAGAAAGTGTACAAAATGGGAATAAATCATGCGACTTGTTAAGAGGACAAGTTGCAGATAAGCGAGGAGCAAGGTGGGTTTCGCCATCGGACATGGGGCAAAACATGTGACACGCGCCAGGCGGTTGTCGCCAGAGCAGGCAAGTCAGCAGGTCAACTGAGACACCATGAATATAATGGAACTGATAAAAACAGCATGGACAATAACGTTAGTAACAATTCACTCAGAGTTATGTTACTCTCACTGTTTACATATTTTTATAATAAGCATTTACTTACAAATATAAATTTTGTTTATATACCTACTTAACTTATCGATGCGTATTACTCATATGATATTATGTGTACCCGTTACCTGGGTCCAGGGGGCTTACCATCACCTTTTAGAAAACCATCATGTTTTATGAACGTTTTGTTATAAGCTTACAATAAGATTATTCAAATTCGTACCACAACCTGCACAAAGTAATAATACTTTATTCCTGGCAAGGAACGAATGATATTGCGAAATTGTCTATTCCCTGCTAGCCATCACTACGGCTTATTTGCTATCTACACTTGACACTGGCAAAAATTACTTCCAAGAGGAAAGTAGATTGCCAAAACAAAATAATAAGAAGAGAAAAATGGTCAAGAATGCGACAATTAAAAAAAAACTGTGTAAGCGCGCTTGTGTTTGAACTTTGTCAATTAATAAAATTTTATATTTTAATCTTAAATGTCGGACTTAAAGTAAGTAAATACAGATTTTCTTTTATCACCTTTAAACGCGCAGTGCATTAGTTTAACTAAGTATTATTTCTTGTCTTTCAGTAAAAAAACTAGTCGGGTGTCCGTACGACAATTAGAACTTCTATGGGAGTTTCTAAATTCCAATAAGGATATTGCTTCGGCCTATAATAGGTCGTTGCAGGCTAAAGAATACTCGCACAGAAAATGGAAAGAAATCGCAGCAACCCTTAATGCCATAGGTGATGGGGTTCACAAGGATTGGAAAGGCTGGTCCAAGGTAAGTTGCATTAACATTGTCTTAATTATTATACAATGTATTTTTGCCTCATTTCCAGGCTGTTGAGGCTTGTTGTAATTTGGGCAATTACGGTTGAAACAGTCTGCTGTGCCATTGACTGTCCCTCAATACTACCTATAGGGCGTTGATAAGAACCGGTTGCATTGACAACGCGGTTAGTACCTAAAATGTGTCAATTAACAATAAGTAGGTACTACGCGTTCATTTCGTCATTGCCGTCGACGACCGTTCGCCATTATGTAGGAACTTTACTCTTTTAATCATTATTACAATACAAATAACGAACGTAGGTAATGATTAAATCAACAGAAACAAAAATTAAGCTTTGCATTGCTAGCCGTACTAGAAACGCGATGCAGGGGGTGCGGTATGACGAAAGGGGCCGGGAGGTAGCGGCAATGTTGAAGTGAACGCGTAGTATGAACAATAACATTCTTGGTCCATGACAATAATTTTAAAGTACCTACTTAAACTTATTTTACTTACTCGTACCTTCGTCTCTACGGATAAGTCAGTAGTTTTTACAGGGGACTTCAGCAGTGGTTTCAACTCCTCGATGAGGTTATAAACCAATTCCTTGGTAAGCCGATAACGCTTCACGAACTCAGCATCCTCTAATTCGAAGGGAACACTTTCTTCACGCAACATTAGTCGACGCTGCCTTCGATTTTTGTTAGTTTCTGCGTTATCGGCTTCCAAAAACTCAAATAATTCGTATTCACTGTCCATCTGAAAACAAGTATTTGTTATCAAATATAAATGAAACATACCAACTAATGTTACATTCACAATGAAGAACAATATATATAAAAACGTTTCACTTACTGTTTATGACGCAAATTCCAATTTACAAATAAAATAACACAAAACAGTTTTGTTTCCGTCGAGAAAAAGCAACTTTTTTAAGACTGCAAAATTTCTCAAAATTTGACACAAAATCAATAATGCTAGCTGTCAAAAGACACGTCGTGGTACGGTATAAGTGAATGATTGAACGATGACGTCACAAAACTTCCAACGGAAACATTATTACAATAATCATACTTTATGAAGGTCGTAGTACGAAATAGCATGGTAAGAATGTTATAATACTGCGCTAAGACATGGCAGTAGGCACCCAGTACTTGGTTTCGAATAACGCTGTAGCGACACACGCTGTGGCGAAAAAATGTCAATGTGGTACGCTGGAGCGAAAAATCAATGGAGCGAAACCCACACGGTCGAATGACACGACAGCGACAAACTTTGTGGCGAAATTTGATTGTATGCTAGTTTGAAACTCAAAAGGCTGAAAATATAACACAAAGTTCAAGTCAGTTTGATCAACAATCAAAAGGTTATATTTTGAGTACCTACTATGTACAAATAAATTATTATTAGTTTTTTTAATTTTTTTTTTAAAACACTGAACAAATTATACATTGAAGGTAGTCCTGAATTGTTCTGCCTTTTAAATTATATTTCGCCACAAAGTTTGTCGCTGTCGTGTCATTCGACCGTGTGGGTTTCGCTCCAATGATCTTTCGCTCCAGCGTACCACACTGATATTTTTTCGCCACAGCGTGTGTCGCTACAGCGTCATTCGAAACCAAGTAATGGACCCGTGTTATGGGTTTATCTACTTAGTTGATAGAAGACTACAAACACTTGGTTACTTTTCCGATTGACTAAACTAATTCCATGAAAAATGTGAAGTTAGCACACGCGTTGATGTCTTTTGTTTGTCAAAACGATGATAAGAACTCCGGTGAAGTGTAAGCAATGTCTGCTTAGAAATGGCTCTTCAGTAAAGAATATTAACTGAATTTTAACATATCCCGAGCAGTATTCGAATAGTATAATCGCATTGTTTGTATTGTTCTTGATTTCTAGAAAAATATTTGACTGTTGTAGAAGGAAACATGCTTAGTCATAGTCATGTTTATGTGTTTAGTTAGTAAAGACATCCTTTATTATATGTTGTGTTTTTTGGGTTCCGTACCTCAAAGGGAAAAAACGGAACACTTGTATGATCACTTTGTCGTCCGTGTGTCTATATATCTGTCTGTCAAGACTCTTTATCTCGGGACCGCGTGAGGTATCGAGTTGAAATTAAAACCATGTACATTTTGGTCTACAGTCCCTTGAAACTGAAAAAAACATACTTCTAAGTTGACGTAATAAAAAAAAATACGGCCGCGCGTGCGTTTTTTGCGACACTTAGGGAATCATTTATAGGGTACTTCCCGTTGACCTTGACCTACGAGTATGAAATTAGGTAAGCAATATCAACTTATACTAAAAGTACAGGGAAAAGTCTGATAGTTTAGTGTAAAATTGACAATAGTTTTATTTGTAATTAAATCATAAAACATATAAACACATAGTCTTTATTTAAGTACCCACAAATTTGTACGGAACCCTCGTTGGGCGAGTCCGACTCGCACTTGTCCGGTCCGGTTTTTTATGCATTTGTTACTTTATTTTTCAGAAAGATTATAATATCAATATAACCTACGTTCTAATAAAATATCTACCTACTGGTTTTAATATAGTTATTTCATAATCCCTTTTGAACATGACGCTATAAATCTTAATAAAACTAATAGCTTTAACTGGTGTTGCTCTTATTAATTACTTCGTAATATGTCAAAGATTATAATGTAATGAAATAAAACACTTTTATCTACACTCACAACGTAATGTTCCAAATATGAATTCAAAAAAGGTAATATAAATACGTACTTTATTTTCGTGAATAGGTAAAGTTAAAAAAAACTCATTACGATGCAGTCAGCTGCATCATAAAGTAACTTTATCTACACTCACATCGTAATGTTCCAAATATGAATTCAAAAAAGGTAATATAAATACGTACTTTATTTTCGTGGACACGAAAAATTAAAAAAAAAACTCATTACGATGCAGTCAACTGAATCATAAAATAACTTTTTTTCTCATTACGATACAGGGCAAATCCAAGAAGTAGGCAGTGCCGTGATATTAAAAAAAAACAACGATATTTTCCCACACATTTTCCATGATTAAAATGCACTCTATGGTGATCGATGACATTAGTGCGATTAGTTTGCAGGGTTGCGTTTAGAGGCTTAGAGTGCGGTTGTTTGGTTTTGGCTCTAAGGTTCGGAACGACCAAGAACTTTAAATGACATTAATAGTACAAATTCTTCGTTTTCCATTTGGAATGCGAATAATTTAAACTTTCCTTTATTCTATATGAAATAAAATCTGTTTCTGAGGAGCTACCATGAATATTTTAAAAAATTAGACACAAAAACATCAAAATACAAAATAATGTCAAATGGGATTGACATTTTTACTATAGACAAACGTCAGCGTTTTTCAACCACCGATTTTGATGGTTAAAAAGTTGCAACGCTCTGACGTTTGAAACGGGAAAGCTGTTACAACCGGAAGTCACGCCGTTCGGTTGCACTCGGAGCGTAGGTTCTGAACGCAACCCAGTGCACTCATCTCATTATTATTTTTCTAATGGAGTGCGCGCCATTTTTAGAGCTTTACAAAAATGTTTTGATTTCAATTTTAACATTTTGTTATAATGAATTTCGAAGGTTTTTTTAATTCTTGATTTAAAATGTGAAGAAAATTTGACTCTGCTCGATATTTTAGATGCAGCTAAGGAAATGACTTATTACAAGGTAATACCTAGCTAATACAAACAATGTCTCACTATCTTTTCTAACGTTGATCTTTTATTTAGTAGGTTCAATCCTAAATGTATGAGTGTAGATAAAGTAGTGTATGAAACTGCACATAACTAGGTATTAAAACACTCGTGTGATACTATTAAAAACCTCGCCTACGGCTCGGTTTTTAAACACACACTCATGTTTTAATATCCCTCATTATGTGGCAGTATCATAAACTACTATTTTTTCTCATTACGATACAGGGCAAATCCAAAAACAAGGTAGTGCCGTGCTATTAAAAAAAAACAACGATATTTTCCCTGTAGTAGTAAGTAGTGTATGAAACTGCACATAACTAGGTATTATAGTATCATAAACTACTTTTAACGGATACTAGCGTGGTTTTATTGAAGCCGAAACGTCGGGAAAACCTAAAATCAAACCAAATACCAAATAATTACCAAAGTATTTTCAATAAAACCGCGCTAGTATCCGTTAAAAGTGTTTTATTTCATATCTAGTGAGCGCGTAAGCTTGAGAAGTGAATATTATAATGTAACCCACATGAATATTGGCCGTTACTATAAGTCCACCAATAATATCTACCAACTATCTTAATTAATCATGGTAAAACTAATCAGTTACATAAATAGGCATATCGCAAATTGTTGTCTTGCTTGTTAAAATAGAAATTACCTTCGCATAGATTGAGATAAGCACACAAATTCCCATATACAAAGGAATCGATAATTGTTTTCTTCATAGAGATAAGCTGAGATGCAATTTGCATACCACGAAATTCAATTTCCCCAAACAAAGTGAAGTAGGCCAATCTGATATCAAAGGGGCTATTGAAAAACGAAACCATAGCAATAATCACAGCATCGCAAAAAGGTCTCGCGGCGACTTGCGACAGAGCAACGCCCGCCATATTGTATTCACGGGGAAGTTACGTTTGCAAAGAAATGATCAATAAATTTGAGCCGTCAATAAAGATATCGATCAAAATTATAGGGTTCCGATGATTTAACAAATATGAGTGGATCGCCTGCGTGAAGCTCGCGGGGTGGCCGTGTAGCTCTTCCGTGAAATTGTAATGTTATGGCCCTTAACAATAATTTAGCTTGTCCAAGAAAGCTGCACCAATTTCTTTAATTACCCTTTGAATTGAGCCGTTGGACTTACTTAATTAAACATCAGAACCTCTTTATTAGTGATCTGATTTTATGACGCTATTTCCTTCACAGCAGCCGAGTCATAATTATCAAGGAGTTTGCAAACACGAACAGGGTTAATGACGCATGATGCACCGAAGGTACTAATGAAAGGGAATAAAAATGAAATGACTATGTCAGCTTTTAAAAACAATGTGAACACGTTTTTCAGATGCGTAATCTTGAACGTTCACAAAGTGTATCCATTGATCATTGGAGCTTTAAAACTGACAGATTATATACCATACGCAGCATAAGAACAATTTTTTAATCATTATATTGGAAGAGCGACGATTTTAAACGCCGAAATGAATCTAACCCATTATTTAGCCTTATTTTCAATGATTTTACTGTAACGTTTCGGTTAGCTTCTATTTTGTTATGTTTAGATTCGAATCCAGGAATTTTACGATGGGATAATCTTTTATTTGTCGCTTTAGCAGCAAGAAGCGACAATGGTGACAGCGGCCACCCCGGGCGACCCGGGCGTGCGTTACTGCATCGCGAGTTGGCTCTCATTAACGCCTTGCGTAACCTCGAAAGCGGCCCTTGGGCACTGCTGGCCAGAGACAAGCAACGCAAATTACTTTGGCACCGTTTGACGGCGGGAAATTTCATTACCACGAGCACATATCATTATTATCTCGTCGGCAATCTACATATTTTGCCCGGTAATAAATGCGCGGGTAGTTTCACTTTCAGACACTGGTTTTCGAAAATGACCCGACTTTATAAATTTGCTTCACCGCGGCTCTCGTGAAGGCGTGTTACAGTTTTAAGTGAATTTCTTTTTGACCTCTTGCTCCAAGGTGTTGTTCGTAATTACTCGCTCGCTGATATGTAATTTTGCGCAAACAACATAAATGACATTTACAAGCCGTTGCCCATGGTGACCCCCGAAGATAATTGGAGTTGAAGCTTAGCTGATTTCGAATCGATTAATGCAACTATAATTAATAAGCAATTATCTGAAGCCGTTGACTGATTAAAATTGAAAATAACTTAACCGAATGTTGCAATACTATACCTCTGATTTTATTATAATTTTATGACAGCAATGTTACTGCAATATACGTAATTGTAAATAGGCATCATTTTATTAGTTATCATGTCTTTTAAAAAACACATAATTATCGATATACTCTTACATTTCAGTTAAACACTCAACACTGATCCAATGTATGTTGTTTAACCGTATGCTTTTAATATCGAGCCCTGTATTTTTTACACCTTCAGGTTCGAAAAGGACTGTTATTTCAGCGGAGTATTGAACATTAAAATAACGACTCCAGAAAGCAAGTTTACGGTACTTTCCGATGTAATGGTGGGTATAAACATAAATATTAGACATTTCTACTTAAGTGGTGTTCGTGAATTCGATACTTCGTTGATCAGCCGCGCTCGTTAGCGCATGCCCAGCGTAATGACAAGCCCCGCCCCCTGCATTGGTAGTGTCCGATTTTCACCCCACATCACACTTCAAAATCATTTTCTGAATTTAATTTTTAAGCGTATCAAAGCCGTCGCACGCCGCCCGCTAAGCGTATCATTACCAGTTGTGAAGCCTACAATTACTACCCGGTTCACAGCAGAAACAGTTTTCTTAAACTACTTTTGGCTGCTTATGTTATAATTTCTGATTGATTGTTTTTTGAACACGTTGGAATAAAGTTGGTATAATTTCAAAGAAAATAAATTTCGTAAAGATAGTAATGTACTTAATGATTATATATTATGAGTGTCAAATGTAGTCGCAGCTACAGTATTTCATAGTGTGTTTTTCTTTGTTTTGAAATATTAAAATCTAGTATTAGTTTTTTAAATATTAAAAGTATGATATGAAATAAAATAATTCTTCAATATCTCATAGATCAACTAAATAAAAAAGGTAGAGTCATTGTTACGTCACACTAAACAAAAGCATAAAGGAGTCACTTTAAACAGTAACTAATGCACGTATGCTTAAAATTCCTCTTTATTTAATCGAATTACGGAATAAGATGCGGGATCACTTTAAATGAGGCAGGTATTTAACATCCCGATATACAAATAGGAGTTAGCTGTCATCGCAGCCTTGCCGCGCGAACAGCCGCAAACGTCAGCCATTATTCCGCGTCGCCGAAAAATTAAGGCAAGGATACGATAAACCCAATGTGTAATGTGATAAAATGCCGCCCCGAGGTCCGATACGCGTCAACAGATTTCTACTGAGTGCGGTGCGGTGTGCTGGAACCAGTCGAAAATACTCTGCGATAATCTCTTTCTTTTTCAGTTTATATGTATGTATCGGTGTTAGAGACAGTTAAATCTTTTTTTCTTTGTTTTATGCAAAGAAAAATAAAATATTGTTTTCACTCCTCTTGCTCAAAAAGTGCGTCATTGTAACGTACAAGAGTCGAGATAAAATAGCATAATAAGCCCTAGGGGATAAAGATTTTTCTTTTTTAATGTTTGTCTATTACCAATGAGCGTACTAAAACGAAAAAGTCTTTATTCATAATCACGAATAAAAACTCGCTCGCCTTAATACTGGGGGTCTATTACGAAAAGTTTAATGCGATACACGCGGCTGCGTCCGTGCTTCGTTCTGATTGATTCCTATTACAAAGCACTTGCGTATGCGATATTGCAAAGTGATTGCGTAAATTTGACATTTTCTCTCTAGTGGATCCGTCATTATTCGTTCAATAGACTATGGACTACGATAGCTACATTGAAAATATTTGTAATAACTATAACCAACGAACTGCGGACGACTATCGTGACCAAGTTTCGTAATAGGCCCCCATTTTCTCATTCTTATTTTTGAAAATGGAACTAAAAGCATCTCTTCGGTAAAATCATAGACTTATTTAAACTCTGTGTACAGAGTGAATCGTAGAATGCGTGTTTGTGTTGCTTAGCTGCTACAGCAGAAATTAAAAAAAGGTACCATGGCGCGAAATCTTTAGATTTTTTTTATAATTACAAACTGATTGAATTCTGTGACTGTAATAGGAAAGAAATAATTTTAATCTTCTGCCGTCAAGCACAAATCATTTATTTAAATAATGTACATGAAGTTTATGAAGTGGAGGATAGAAAAACCAGTGGATTCGTTTACGGAAGTAAGTAGGTATAAACTATTTAATATTGTATTTTATTTTCTCGCAATCGTAGTGAAAAGTATAGTGTAACACACGACGCTAAAACCCATTGTAACTCGGTTTCTATTTATTCCCTCGCTAAAGCTCGGGAATAAAAATACCTCGTATGCAATGGGTCATTTTAGCGTCTTGTATAACAATCTACTATTACACCATATAATATCTTTAATTAATATATTGCTGAAAAGAAAATAGCGACCACTAATGATTGAAAAAAGTTTATATTTTGTAAGAAACTTCAGTTTCTTTCTATTTTAAATAACACACGGCGAATAGGGGAAATTATTCAATTAATTCAAATAAAACCAGATTTTATCATAAATATAACTTTCAGGAATTAGCTCGTTTGTGTGGAAAATCGTAGTAGTATTTTCTTTTATGTGATTCATGTTGTGTGATGTATTGTTTAGTATATTATGTAAAGATAAACAATATGCTTAATATGTTATAAGCGCCGTATATCGCGTATAAGGGAAAGTGAAGTGTTTAAAATGCAATAGCGATAAGCAAGATTTACCTAAAATATCGATGACAACTGTATAAATTCTAGTGCAGTACCTACAGTCATGTCTATAAATATATTGTATACAGTTTAAAACTCTGTCACTCTAAAAACTAATTACTTTTTTAACGGAAATCAATGACAAATGATAAAGAACTACAATAAAGTGACAAAGTTCTAAACTGTGTACATATTTTAAGACGTGACTGTACTCTACTTTATATACGGTACGCGAAAAAATGGAGCAAATCAGACTAATTTCGGTTCTGAAACCCTGTAATTTAAGCAAATCGATTACATTTTATTTTTCTGTTCCACCACGTTCGCGTGACGAGTGTTAATTATCGGGAGGTGTCGATTCGAAAATCGTTCAACAGACAACGAAACGAAACTTGTTACAAATAATACTCATTAAATCAATTGTAGGGACTTGCCACTTTTTTTTAATTTCGCCAGTTTCCGCATTGAAATCTCGACGTAAGGTAAAAGCTGGAAGTAATAATTAGTATTTAATTTTACTCGTTGTCAAGTTTGTTGTTCTGAAAGAAGTGAAATGATTTATAGGAAATACGTAATTGCTAGTTGTCACGTCAACTCAAAAGTGAAGTGATAAATAATAATACAGTTTTTATGTTCGTTATGTTTTTGGTGTGTACACAGTCTTTTGAGTGCCGGTTCACGAATATCATATTGTGTGGTTACATCCACAAGACATACATGAAAAGCCCCTAATAAATTCAAATGGCAGGAGTTTTCCGTTCCAGTCGAAATTTCCCAACTGCAACAGATAAAAGCAAGTTTTTTGTGTATGAACTGCCAAACAGTTTATAATCTTGTTATAAAGGGCCGCTTCACCCGTTATACTGTTGATCTCGTGGTCAGATGTTAAATAACTATTATCTTTGAAGATATCCTGGCAGCGTGGACTGTGTTAGCGATGCCACCCCGCGCTCTTTGGTCACGTTTCTCACCTTAACACCTTGGCTGACAATTCCGTTGTTTTATTGCTTGTATCATGTGAATTTTTATTGTTGAGACTTAACGGGATTCTCGCAACTGATTCATCAGATTTATGTAAAAGCTTTAGTGCTTTTAGAATAGTTTGATAAAATTAGTAGTAGCCTTTATGAGCGCGACGTCTAAAACGCAAAATACCTTAGTAGCGAAATTCCTAAAGCACGTAATGCCTGGAAAGTAGAATGCCTAAAAGTACTAAAACGCAAAATGCCTAAGTAGCACAATTCCTGTAGCTTTGGGCATTCGGCTATTTAGTCAATGGCTTTTTAAACTTTTTGCATCTTAGAGAATATCAGTTTTAGGCATTTTGCTTTTAAGCCAAATTGCTTTTTAGACTACTTGGACATTTTGCGTTTTAGACAAGTTTTAGATAAAGGAGTAGTTTTTAAAGATAACCTTATAGTTTAAGGCTATTAGTTATACTACCGACAAATTTCGGAGCATTACGTGGTTCAGACAATTTCTAACATTCTGGACGATCAATTTTCGGAAATCTGAAAGGAAGGAAAGTGAATGTTGTTCTTTTGGAACAATATATTACAACACACGTTCACTGACCTAATTAAATGTTACAGTATCGATCCCGATTGCGTATCGCAGCATCAGCTGGAGTTGGGAGGCGAAAGGTAACGCGGCTCTGGCGCTGCGGGCGCTATCGGCCGCTCTATCTCACGGCCTGTTGCCACGTTTCTCACCTCGGCCGCGCCGCCGCCGCCGCCGCCGCCGCTGCGCAGCGCTTTATCGCCAATCGGCCACATCTATTACAAGAGACTTACCCACTGAACCCTATGTCGATGACCCAGCCTTATCCGCTCTTCAAACTCCCATCACAACTGCGTTACTACAACAAGATCATTAACTTTTTTGCTAGTTCTTACAAAAAGTGTACTGTTATCTGTCACAGTTAGAAAATTTCAGCTGGACTCGGAAAATATATTTCCGGGTTTTTCTAATAGATATTGCTTGTGTATCGTTCAACCGAAACACATAATATGATATCGTGAACCGGCAATCAAGAGAGAAATATAGCGCTTTGTTGCCAATCGGCCTTATTTATAATAGAAATCTTATCCACTGAACCCAAAGTCGATGACCCAACCTTATCCTCACTTCAAACACAGCCGACAGCGTCCCATAAGCGTTCCTCGTTTCCGGTTATTTTGACAAGACAAGATTACAGTTAACACCTATCTTAAATTAAAGTAAGCCGATAATAAGATAATGATATTGGCTACTGTATTAACTTTGATTGCTTCCGTCGTGTCTTATTGAAATTTTTTATTCGATTGTAATATGTAGGTACTTTCCTTTTCATGTGGTAAATTCTGAAGCATAACTTTGGAAAAAATAGAAAATGTGTTGCCAATTTTTTGATCTAGTTAAAAACTATGATAATAATAATATACGAAAATAGTTTTTCTGTCAAATTAAATTGTTAAAACTGTCTGTTGTAGAGCTCTGTAATGAGATGAATTCTTAACATTATGTCGTTCAAGTTATGCCAATACTAATAAGATAAATAATAATTGCATTCGTTTTATATATGGATTACGTAAATACGACCATATCTCCCAATACCGTCAGCAACTCAAATGGCTTCCTATACGTGAACGTAGGAACCTCAGAGTTGTCTGCTTGCTCTTCAACATACTTTTCGATCCACTTATCCCAGAAGACTTGAAATCAAGATTTCAGTTTCTGGGTGCCTCTCATCAACGTGACCTTCGCTCTTGTAGCAACCTTATCTTACTAACACCTGCACATACTTCTGGCTTCGTCTCCTACTCTTTCATCCTTTCCGCTATACGTCTCTGGAACGCATTACCTCCTAAAAAAAAAAAAAATATTCGAAATGCACCTAGCAAGTACGAATTTAAAAAATTGGTCAGTACTACTTGAGTTCTTTACGCTAGTCTCGTCGTATCTGACATTGCTACTCCTTCTAATATGTATGTATGATTCTTGTCCTACCTACTTAAAACTTATTGTAAGCTTTTTGACTCGACGACGCCTTAATGCGAGTAGCTTTAGTATGTCATGCTCACTTTAAACATTTCTGCGGTGGTGTCGTGTGGGGCGGGTCGTTACGTTCCCTCAAATATGGTTGAGCGAAGCGATGGCTGGTCCATGCGTCATGCTCGTGAACGGGTGCTGCCAGTGGGAATGGGTCTGCTTCTGTCTGCTTGTACTAAGGGCGTCGTATATTTATATATATATTTTTTTTCTTTTCTCTTTTTGATGTTAGTAGTTTTTTTTGTCAGTAGTTTTTGTAAGTAAAGGCCTATGAAAAGCTTTTGGATATTAGTTTTCAATTCAGTGCCTTAGGATGGGTAGCCTAAGTATGTCATGCTCTCTTTAATCATTTCTGCGGTGGTGTCGTGTGGGGCGGGTCGTTACGTTCCCTCAAATATGGTTGAGCGAAGCGATGGCTGGTCCACGCGTCATGCTCGTGAACGGGTGCTGCCAGTGGGAATGGGTCTGCTTCTGAGTACCTATCTTAACGCATATTGAATTGTAAGAATTGCGTTTTTTATTGTTATTTTTTATGTCTTGTCTCAAGTATTTTTTGGTAAATTTTGCCTACTTAGGTGCACTTTCGAGTAGCAGACATAGTGATTACTGATTTCTCAACTAGTTGAAAGTTATTTACTCTCACAATTACCTATCCGATATGTAGTAGGTATTTAATTTCAACCTACCTACCCATTGTGTACAAACTTTTGTTAATTATTGTGATGGAAAATGACCTCACTTTAAATGTGGAGCTCATTTTTCAATTTTGACGACTCTGTATGAAATATACAGGGAGAAAAAAGCAGCCCTTGACGAGTTTCTTGCCGGTTCTTCTCGTTACAAGGTCTCCCGCTCAGGGTTTGCGAACCGATGGCGTAGCTTCTTTGACATTCACAAGTGCTTGTAACAGCCTAGACTGAATAAATGATTTTTTGATTTGATTTGATTTGATTGTAGGTATATATGTATTTAATTATGTTTATACTACACCTGCTCGGAAAGTACCTTGATACTTTATCAAATTTACGGTAGAAAGTACGTCATTGCATATCGAACAAATATGCGGGGAGAAAACGCATCTGAGCGGGAGAGAAAAGTGTATGAAAATCCATTTCTTACGTGGTTTTTCTTTTTTAATTTTGGGTAAGACTATGCGCCGGTAACCTAAATATCAAAAACCAAAAAGTTTTTACAGTGAGTTTTTATCTCCAAGTTCGCAAAATGACACTGGCCACTAGGTGTAAACAATTTGAAAAAAGAACATGTGAAAATTGCAGACGCCATTGGCGCCATTTTCAATTTGTGTGTTGTTTGAGGATTCAGTTTTCGTAGAAAGTAAAATAAAACTATCAAAATGATAAGTAGTGGTAGTGATGATGAAGATTTTTTAACTCCGCCGCTGAAGGAAACAGCAAAAATACTGATTGATAACCTTTTACCACAGAAATCAATTAAAAAATATAATAAAACTTATGACGATTTTTTGCAATGGAAATTTCAATTAGTAAAGATTTAGTTTTTTATTTTCCTCGTAGGTGTAGTATAAAGCACTATGTATCACTCGAGAGAAAGTGCGATTCCCGATCTCGGGTGTTTTAAAGCCCTCGCCTACGGCTCGGGCTTCAAACGACACCCTCGACGGTAATCGGTCTCTTTCTCCTCTAGGTGAACAATGTACTATTTTATTAGGATTTAGTATATACTTTATGTATAATTTTGTATTTTTTTTAAATATTGTATTATTATTATTTTTTTGGTAAGTACCTACCTATATTTTTTTGATTCAGTTTTTTTTTAATAAGTTTTGTTTATTGCCGCCACGATTTTTCTCCTTAACAACTTAGCGGTTGACTGGTAGAGAATGCCCTTGGACATTAGTCC
Source organism: Agriphila straminella (assembly GCA_950108535.1). Lineage (NCBI taxonomy): Eukaryota > Metazoa > Arthropoda > Insecta > Lepidoptera > Crambidae > Agriphila > Agriphila straminella. The sequence continues at coordinate 12,680,688 of OX467308.1, forward strand.
GCCATTTGCTGTTTTTATTTTAAGCAATAAAGATTAAATAAAATAAAAATAAATAACTATAAACTATAATTATGCTCCTACTTAATTAAATTATTATGATTCATTTGTAATTTCGCCATACATGTTCATTGTCATATTACAGAGACCTCTAAGTGTCGGCCCACCGATGCATATCTAGGAACTAACTGTATCGAAATATCTAACGTGATTAATGACGACTTTAAATGTGTTCGGCTGAAGTTAGTCACTGGGAATCTGGCATTTAGTTATTGGTACCTATCTAGCTGATCAGTCAAGCAGCAACATCTAGATTGACTCAATGGTTTTATAAGTCTAATCCTAATTCAATATCGGTTTTTATACGTCTAGCACTGAAATCACCTCCTGTTTGACAACTTAAAATCGTTCCCAGACAGAAATACTTTCACCTACTAATTGTTGGTAATGCAACGTCGACTAGTTTGATAACTAATGTCAACATGTCTGCCCACAATTCTGAGACTCCCATTTACATATGCATCACATTTATATTAGCAAACACGCTTGCATTGCACTAAAGGTGGATTCAGATCGACAACATCTTAAGTAATTTATTGGAATTTAATTGCCGGATGTAACGCAACTGGCAAACTTCTATAACCGAATGAATTGCTCCGATAGGTGGCGTCGTTGCAGCGACTTATTTCATAACTAAGTGTGTATTCCTTCGTATTGGAAAAGTGTTACAATATTATGATAATGACTATACGACTTTACGAGCAAGCAACATCTTTTGATTAAATTACGCTTTTTTAGTTACTGTGACGCATTCAGTCTCTTAACAACGGTCTGATCAATGTGACTAATACAGATTTATTGCACTTGTAATGTAGATTATGGTTGAGATTAGATTTTGTTTCCATGCAAAATCATTTCAATATTATTGATTTGCGAATTTTGTTACGCATCGCCATATAAGTTTAGTTGATTGTAGTATTTCTTATTCAAAACTCACTCTATTAATTATAGCATTACGTTGGAAATGTTTAACATAGGATATTGGATAGCATTGCTATGACAAGTGGGTAGTTTCAGATAGGCATGTAAGATGTGCGCCGATCCTTCGAGGCAGGTGCAACTGGCGATCGTATTTGACTTGTAGCTAATTAAAAGGTAAACAGTTCTTTAAAAGAGTCGATTCTCGCAAGATAAGTTCAAGCGGCAGAGCTATTATTGATCATAGCGAGTATTTCGAAAGGGATCACGTCCACGGAGGTTGTTGTATCCGTAACCGCACTAAGTCATCCCGTTTAAGCGAGCTTAAGTATCCGACTTGAATTCATACGGTCCAAATACATCGGCCATCACAATGCATCAGCGCAGAGCACAAGTGAAGGGCACTCGGAATTCTCGGATTATTTTAACTTGTCTTTTTCAATGTCAGCGTTTAAAATAATTGCATCACAATTTTAAAATGCGAGGCTTGCTTTTAAGACGGTTTAAAGCGTCGTATAATAAGATTATTTCCTGGAAATCTCGCGACACTTCTTTGTCGGACGGTAGGTATTCGTAATGGTACAGTGTAAGTGTAAGAAAATAACGTATTTAAACAATAAAAACATACTTTTATGTGTAATAATAATATACTTTATTAGTGTGCAGGCGAATGCTCTATTAATTATGATTGAATAATTATGTACCTATAGTGTACTCTAGAAGAGAACAGAAATGAACGAGAAATATTCTCGTATTCTGCCGTATTCGGCAGGATCATGCCTCATCGAAAAAGGCCATTAAAAATAATAAAATAAAACACGAACTAAGAAACTGATACATAATACCATAAACCTCAATGCAGGTAGGTGTTGCCTGTAATATTATAAGACAAGTAATGATTATACGTCTTTTGAAGTCGTTAAACGTTTATGCGCTGCGCGCTGTAGGGATCTGTTCAATTAGACTACAATAGGTCCATAACGTCGGGATTCAAATTTAAAAGCAGAAGCATATCGGTACTTTGGTAGGGTTGCTAGCTGCTAGCTAGTTATGGCTGCGGTGTACAAAATAAGTAGTACATACTTACATTTCATAATGAAACGCAAATGAAAACTTAAATATTCGGAGTTTATGAATGAATTTACCGTTTTGTATGGAGAATTTTAAAGAATTTTCATTTTCCATACTAACATTGTCTTAATTTATTTAACAACCGTGAAAGCTAATGTTTTAAAACTTTTTTGCTCAAATGTTTAAATACTTAGCTAACTAATGCCACATGTGTCAAGTGAAAAAAAAGTATTGGCTAAGTTACAACTAATTAAGTGGTCGTTTTCTGCTAACGAAAAAAGGAGTCACTTTCAAGATACTAAGGGTAAGTTGCACCAAAACGCTGTCAAAGTTAAATTTATCGTCAAATGATAATGCTACCTATTTGTCACGTCAAACTTGTCAAAGGACATCATGCTGGCTGGCCTCTTTTTTTGTCTAACTTGTGCTTAACCGGTACTTTAACAAGCTTGTTATTGTTAAAGTAAGATGATGCAACTGAGCCTTAGTTAAGGAAAGAAAATCAGAAATATTTTTGCTGCTGATAGTAGTCCCTTATGATCATAATTTGAAACAAAACTGAAGAGTCTCTGTGTGTGAGAAAAAAATCGCCAATTTCATACTTTAACCCTCATTATTATTTTTGAACAAAAGGTATATATATATATATATACTTATTTTCATATAAAGCTTGTGATTTTTTTTATTGTATTTAATTTACACACATTTGATTAATTAATATTTTCTCTGCAAACCGCTTTTGAAAACTATTCATTAATTTATTCTGTGATATGATAATAGTTCGTGAAAATATCAAAAGTGTTCGACGCTTCTGAAACTTTTTCCTTCACTACTATCATTTATTTGTGAGCTTTCTTTTCCCTTTACTGCTTCAGAGCATTTTGTCAAAGAATTAAATCAAAAACAAGAGCCATTCGAGAGAGAGACAGCCCTTGTAGGCACAAAGGATGACACAAATTACACAAGTGACCTAGAGTTCATACACAGTAAGTTTATGTCATAGTTGTATAGGGAAACCAATAATGTGGCATAATCTTTATAAAGGTGGGTATAACATTCAATTTCTTATTAGTTACGTTTTCACATTATTCCGTTGCTGTTTTACCTGTAACCGTTACGAGCGTAACCGAAAGGATATTTTCATCGATAATAGGGATGATGACTAATGAATAAAATAACGAAATACTAATAAAAATCGTAAATATATTAAACTTTTAGAGTAGCTTGTATACCTCTTGGTTTTATATATTGCATATTATTTGTTTTATGACCCTTCAAAGTTGGGTGGACAAGTCCATTTAAAAAGTATAAAATTTATTAAAATAAATGATACCTTTAATTAATCCGTTAAATGTATAGCAAAATTGTCTAAGAAACCATTTTGATAAACACAATATTTAATATAGCTGCTGAACGAATTTCCTACGCGTTGCATAGAAACTACTCAGGCGTGACGTCATAATTGAGTAGCCGTTAGTATGGAGCGTTTTTGGGCGAGTCCATTTGTGTGCATTTCACACTGTTGATATCTCGGGCAGATTTCATGCTAGCGAATTTATTCTTTTTTACCAATGTTTCTTTTTTTGAGAGGTAATTTATGTGACATAAAATAAAAAAATAGTCATCATGCCTATTATAGTGTTGTTATTGTAATAAATAAAGAAAATAACACATTTCAATTTTAAACATCGCTGTGGAAAATGTTTCATAAGTAATTCTTCTACCATCTTTTAGTGAAAGAGAATGGTGAAGGTAAGCCGTCCTACAAAAATGTTATGATCTGCATAGTGGATCGGTGGGATGGGATTTGTAAAAGGTAAGCCAAAGGCAATCGACCCTTTACCAGATAATATAATTTTTGGGTTAAATTTTCCGATATTTAAGTACTTGTTTACTATTACAGTGGTGTACGTAATCTCTATCCAAGCTTTAAACAATTAGTTAGTATGTAAAAATAACATATTATATAAACTTACATAAATAATGAAAAGTCTTAAATTGTTTCGTTGCTTTTATGGAATATATGATATTTGGTTTTACGTAAAATTGCTTGCAACAAACAAACGACGAAATAAGTTATACCACAGATAACATAATACCGTGGCTACCCTCAAAAAATAATAAAACGTAAGTATGTAATAGGGAAAAACGGCGCATGCCATTCATTTTTACCATCGTGCATCGCGTGGATGTACCCCTTGTATGAACTAATAGCAAAGTTGTTTGATAGAATTAACACATGGACATCGAGTCGTGTCGTGACCACGTCTCTGCCATTCTTAACGGTTATTTAATGAATGTAAACCAAAAATCAAAACTTTTGAATCTCGTACATTCGGCTTAGAGCTTAGAAAGTGGTAGTGTGCTGAACGGCACTGATAACTTTCCGGAATTTAGAACAGTTTTCACAGAATAATAATTATAACAATATACATACTTAGGTATCTATTAATAGTATAATAGTACATTATGTGACAAGTTAGCTTAGGTTGCTCATTGCACACAAGGCTGTGGGTTGCAGCCCGAGCCGCAGGCGAGGGCGTAACTCAGCCGAGTGTGCAATAAGCAAAAGCTCACGAGTTTCATAAGACGTTTTTCAACACATTTGCGAGGAAAAAACAAAGTAATTTATCACACAGCAACAAATATGGCAAAAACAAAATATGATAATTATGGGAAACGGCATTTTTTTTTGTTTTTTTTCACACGCCCATCGCAAGAATATTTTGCGAACAATTTTTTTTATTTTGGGTAAGGAGCATACAGCCTACTACTAATTCTTCAAAATTATAATTTTATGTGACAAAATGCAAATATTTTAATATTTTATAACAAAATATTGTGAATTATGAATAATTTGATATTAATTATATATTTATTTGACTTTAATTAAGAACTTACACATTTATTTATTCCAAAAATGTATATGAATTTTCAGCGGCATAAAACCTCTTTGTTGTTAAAAAAAAATAACTGTATTACCCGGCTAAATTGGGAATGCTCTGTTTACTCGCATAGAACTTGCAGTAAGGTACTAATTTAACTTTGTTGGGTTAATTTTATTACGAACTAGAGTTTTATATATTATTGCACGCGTTTGTTATAGCTCGGTTTATGGCCCTAAAAGCGATGTATTAGGGCTCACTTTACGAGCAAGTGTGTTGAAAAAATATATAATAAACAGAAGAATACTAAATAATACGTTTTTACAAATAATCCCTCTTCTATGAAGAATAGTTTTGAAATGATATTTCTCATAATTAAAAATAAATAAAATTAATTCGTTATCCTAAATAAAGATAATGAGGAATTATAAAATAATAAAGAATTGTCTTTGAAGATCACATATAATTTTCTTATTTACAATTTTTTTAGGTTGCTTCAGTTTATTTATATTTTTTTTACCATTATAGCACCTTCACTTCAATAATAATCGAATGATTTGGTACACTTCAAGTGCCACGTTTTTGAGAAATTTCAGTAGAATAAAAAAGCTTAAGTTTGATACCTGAACACTCTTTGCATAATGGTCAAACATGTAATACGTTACAAATTGAGTTTTTATACCTTGTTGTTATTTCTTCAAACACAAAATATAAGAAATAGCCATGTGTCTGAAAAAATACGTGTTTTTTGGAGTGGAGAATAATCCCCATTTGATAATCAAATAGCAGCAAGTATTTACATAATGCATAAATTACATGATAGATGATCCATACTACCAACTGCCGGAACCTGACCGAAGCTCGGGAACACGGGGCTCGGGAACTGCAGTCGATGATCTCTCTGGACGCCGTCGCAGATGTCTGGACACCGTTGGTCTCAAGAGCTCGGGATATTCTCTCAAGAAGGACGTCGAATAATAACCCCAGCGATTACAACAAATACTTTTGTTACTTTTTCCACAACAGTACATACATAGGTAACCAATTTCCCAATTATTAAACATCAATGATACCAAGATGAATTCCCGACCAAGAATGAACGCTCCGCGTTGTCAAGCTCAAGATGGCGATATCACTACAATTTCCCACCAAAACATGCCGTCCGCTTATTGGTTTAAAAAAACAATCGGCGGCAACGCATAGCCAATAATAACAATACGAGTCTAGTCGTTTTCACACTAAAAACACGGAAATAAATTACGAATTAAAGTTAATGTTGCCACTTTAAATAATCTTTCAATGTTATTTCTTTTTTTTAACCCAATTAACAAAATGACAAGCCATAATTGCTAACAACTAAAGTGATGGAATTTGACTAGGTATCTTACTTGCTGCTATTGTTTCATGTTCAAAGCGATATCGTAGATTAAATTTCGATACTTACAGTCATTACCCCACCATTGTTATCAATATGTATGTTGTTGAAATTTGAACTTTGTCGTCAATTACTAAAGTTGACAAGAATAGTCTAGCCAAAATAATGACGTGGATTGATCGAAATTGCTCATCTATTCAAATAACGGCATTGCAATTCCAGATACATTGAACGTTTCTATGAAATAGATTTCATTTCGAAGTAAAGATGGTTGCGATACATTTCGAATTTATCTTTGGTTGCTACACGTTTAAATAAGTAGGTAGTGTATACGTATCGCATGTTCGGGTCAAGTTTCGCGAAGCCCTTTCATAGCCGCAGGAAGTTAATAGGAACATAATATGCCGGTTTCCAGCAAACAAACTATTATTACTTCAAGATTTCAATGAATATTATGCACGGAAGTAATTTATGGAGTAAATATTGAGATTTCAAATTGTATTTCTTTTATCGTGAAATAATTTTCTACGAATCGATGATGTTGAGAGCTTTTAGGCACAGTACATATTATATTATGTACTTACTGTGTTTTAGGTATCTGTCGAAAGTGAAATTTTATTTCCCTCTTAGCTGAAAGTACGTTTTAGTAAGTAAATCCTTGAAAAGATGACACAGCTAATCGTATGTTGTCAACAGTCATGTTGTTACAATGTGAGAAATCTATCGAGAAACTATTTGTACCCTTAAATTTTATGTAATGTGTCTACTTACCTTGAAGAGCTTAATAATCTAAAATTGTACTAAATATTTTTTCTAAATACAGGGTGTTAGTAGCACCCTAGCGAAAACTTTAAGGGATGATTCTACCCTTAGAAATAAGCAACTTTCTCAATGGAACCACTTGTCGCAAATCATAGCTGTTGAGAATTTTATTTTTCATTGAGAAGCAATGTACGTGTAACAATTCGATAATATTATTGGGTAAACAGTTGTACATTGCGGGTTATAAAATTTTGATATTTTATTTTATTTTATTGAAACCGCCTGCAATGACAAGATGCCCTGAAAGTTTTCGCTAGGGTGCTACTCATAACCGCCCCCGTGTTCCCCGTGCGGGGGTGCTATGCGAAGGCTTTTTCCCCGGGCCAAAAAAAAGGGTGCTACTAACACCCTGTATAGGTGATATCACACCAGTGGAGATAGTGTTAGTGTTATGTCGCGCTGAACATAACTTTCAAATATAAGGATTAATTTCATTTGACAATTGGCCGTGTAATTTAGTGGCTTGCAGATAATAACAACAAATAGATATAAATTTGGGTTTAGAAATTATTAGCTAGGTGAAATAATGACCGCCAGAATCTGAGAACTAATTCGAGGCGTCAACACCGAGAGCGATGCGGTCGTCAGTATGTGCGTGTGGTGTGAGTGTTCCTATCCTAGAAATTGATTTGACCATACGAAGATTTTAAGAAATAATTGTGAAAACTTGATGGTGAAATCGAAAAATTTGTGAAACCTATGTAGACTAAGTTATGGTCGATTATATAGAACACTCATACCGCCAGTCTCGCGAAAACGCCATACTTGATATCATACAATATACTAGACGTATGTTAAAAAAAGATATGTGGAAAATTTGTGCTGAATTTGTGACAACTATTCACAAAATAATCAATTCATTATCATGGTTAATTTGGATTTTATAAGAGTTTTTTAGGAACACTCACACCACACGGTGTGTGGTGTGAGTGTTCCTGAAATCACTAACTTTAACTGAATAATATTGAAATTTTATTATTGTATATGATAATTCGGATTCAGAGTAAATTTGTGAAACATAAATCTTGACACAAAACGTGATAGATCAAGAGCAATTAAACATTTTGTTTTTTTTTCAATGCTCGTGTGAGTATTCCATATTTTGGCATTTATTTGATTAACCAGACCTCGTATACAAGTGGAGGCTGCATCCAAAATTGTGAAAAGTTTGTTCTTAAAATTTAAAACATCTTCTATTTCCGTAAGCGTTATACTTTAATAGTTATATTTTTTTACATTTTCAAAGGAATATTTTATGTAGGTTGGGTATGTTTTTTTATTTTGTCGGACACAATTTTCGTCTACCCTCGTATTGGCTAACCTTTAATCGTAGTTTGGCGTTGTAATAATTCTATTTTTATTGCAGTCTGTTGTTAAATTCTCCTGTGTTTCTGTTTACTAATAACAAGTAATCATGTAAGTTATTATATTTTTCTATAGGTACTTTTTATTTATTTTATCTAATACTAGCTTTTGCCTGCGACTTCGTCCGCGTGGATATTCGGAAAATTCCCAGGGAACTTTTGACCGGGGGGTAATTATGTAACTCTGTTGCAATCAAATCTGACAGAAATCGTAGTTATATCGATGCTTTAGTAAGAACCAATGTGACAACTATCTTAACTAAAGCAGCAATGCTACTGCGCTTTCAATCGATTTCAGTCGAGAATTGTTAGCAACAGAGTAACGTAATTCGCTAGCGGGATAAAAAGTATCTTATCTTTAACCCAGGCTATAACTATCTGTGTGCCATTCCAAATCCGTTCAGCCATTTTTAACCCCCCCGACGCAAAAAGAGAGGGGTGTTATAAGTTTAACGTGTCTGTGTGTCTGTCTGCGGTATCGTAGCTCCTAAACGGATGAACCGATTGGTAGGAAAACCATGACCTGATCAGCCGTTTGAAGATCATCAGCTCTTTAATAGTTGATGAGGGGATCTTACTAACTTCCATATATCCTATCGATTTGAAATTTGGTACAGTGTTACTTCAATGAGCTTTTGATGAGAGGATCTGACTACCTTCCATGTGTCCTATCGATTCGAAATTTGGTATCGTGTTATTTCAATGAGATTGGAAGTATATGGTAAGGTTGGTAAGTATATTGGAAGTAACCATGACCTGTGGCCCTACCATGAGTTGATGCAAACTGTTAACGTTACCGTAAACCATCGTTTTGTCTCTTTCACTCGCACTGACTGTGAGCAGTATATCCGATAGTTTACGGTAATGTAAACAGTTTGCATCAACTCATGGTAGGGCCACAGATCAGCCGTGTGTCGGGGGGTTTTAAATTTTATTAATTTTTGTTATTACGTGATTGAGTAACAAACATCTAAACATCCAAAACGTTAAACTTTCACATTTTTAATATTAGTAATTCCCGTTCTCGTTCTCATTCCTATTCCCGTTCCCGTATTTTACTTAGGGGAAATTTTTTACAATAGTAAAGATGATCCTGTTATTTTACATTCTCTGTCATACGGGCTTTTAGACTTAAATAAAAAAGTGACTGTGACATACGGACGGACAGACAGACAGACATGACGAATCTATAAGGATTCCGTTTTTTGCCATTTAGGCTACGGAACCCCTAAAAAGATGTTATCGAGCCCAATAAAATGTAATACCTAGGTACTATAGCGTAAGTAACAAAATAACCGTTACATAAAGATGCTGGTAACAATAAACGCAACCCTTAATTGCATGTTATCAACCATATAATTTTGTTTTTTACTTTTCGTGTTTTATCAATTTTTTTTGTAATAAAATGCTTAAACAAATGTTTTTTCCCGCTTTTTGATGCATGCATGGTCACCCTACATAAGACTTTCCTTTGAAGATGTAAAAAAAATGATAACTATTAAAGTATAACACTTACGGAAATAGACGATGTTTTAAATTTTAAGAACAAACTTTTCACAATTTTGGATGCAGCCTCCACTTGTATACGAGGTCTGGTTAATCAAATAAATGCCAAAATATGGAACACTCACACGAGCATTGAAAAAGAAACAAAATGTTTAATTGCTCTTGATCTATCACGTTTTGTGTCAAGATTTATGTTTCACAAATTTACTCTGAATCCGAATTATCATATACAATAATAAAATTTCAATATTATTCAGTTTAAGTTAGTGATTTCAGGAACACTCACACCACACATCGTGTGGTGTGAGTGTTCCTAAAAAACCCTTATAAAATCCAAATTAACCATGATAATGAATTGATTATTTTGTGAATAGTTGTCACAAATTCAGCACAAATTTTCCATATATCTTTTTTTAACATACGTCTAGTATATTGTATGATATCAAGTATGGCGTTTTCGCGAGACTGGCGGTATGAGTGTTCTATATAATCGACCATAACTTAGTCTACATAGGTTTCACAAATTTTTCGATTTCACCATCAAGTTTTCACAATTATTTCTTAAAATCTTCGTATGGTCAAATCAATTTCTAGGATAGGAACACTCACACCACACGCACATGTCGTCAGTTAGGTGTCGATTTCGGACGAGAACCGCCCCGGGGCACTCCTTAAATTAAGTCGATGAGCTAAGACAGTCGCTGTTGGTGAATCATTTCATATTTCAGAATATTTTATCTTTTCCTGTCTAATGATTAAAATTTACGGATAACATTTGCAAATTAAATTGTTGATGATGACAAACTTCGATATCGAAGACGAAAAAAGATAAAAAATTAAGAATTTTGTTAGTAGTTTAGTCTGAATCAATTTATTTTCAATTCATTCTGCACCCATTATATAATATTGTAATTCTTTATTACTTTTAAATTGGTTTTAGACATTTCCTCTTTTAGTTCATTCCTGTTTCCTTTTCTCTTCGTTTATTTCTTACTAGCGGCCGCCCGCGGCTTTGTCTGCGTAGAAAGTTTTTTTTGCTATCCCTCGGGAACAATACATTTTTTCGGGATGAAAAGTACTTATGTCCTTTTCTGTACCCCTGACAAAAGTATGTTAAATTTCATGATGATCGGTTTAGTAGATAAGACGTGAAGGCGTAACAAACAAACAAACTTTCGCATTTATGATATTAGTAAGGAAAGGATAAACATTTTATAAAAGTAGTGAAAAGAATAGAAAGCATAAGGAAAGAAAAGCATTCATCTAATGTGTCATTTTTAGGCTGCTTTACCGCCTGGCACTTAAAGCTTAATAGCTGAGCTAATAATGAGCCACTAACACGAGGCTCCATTATTTAGTAAATCGCACGATAGCTGTGTAGTGCACATGAAATATCTAGGACATTGCGACGTCTCGTAAAAACATGGACGTGAAGCAAGAGGCTTCGATGGCGTTTAATTAAATTACTTAGTTGTTTGTAAATATCTCATACTACCTACATGTTAACCTCTCTAATATGAGGTTTTCTGTTTTGTGAGCTTTTACATAATACGAAGTTGCCGAGAATATATCGAAGTACCCGTACAAGTCAACGGCCAACGGAAAACTTCACAACCTCATCACCTTAGTTATAAATTTAATAATTTAGATAAGACATACAAAAACTATATTATTTTTGTTTTTATTAATATGTGAGACATGATTATGTCAAGACACAGGCATTTACAGGGCATGTCAAGACTTTTCTGAAATTTCAGATCGCACCAATTATGGAATGTTTGGCAAGATCAATTTTTATGAGATAGGTAGGTACCCTTTTTACAATTTGAAAAAAATATATCAGTACACTTCTTATGTCTCTATACAGGGTTATTTGTAAAACACTAACAACCTCGCAGGAGTGGATTACTAATATCATAAACAACAACGTTTGTTCTACGAGTTTTCCGAAGAACGACAAAAAGAATTCGACTTTCCATACAAATATCCGAACAGCGGATCGAGTTTTGTGTGAAAAGTCGTTTATGTCTTTGTCGTAGAACAAACATTGTCGTTTATGATGTTAGTAATCCACTCCTGCGAGGTTGTTGGTGTTTTACAAATAACCCAGTATAGAGACATACAAAGTGTACTGATATATTTTTTTCAAATTAAAAAAAGGGTATCTCATAGAAAATAGATCTTGTCAAACATTCCATAATTACGTTGGTGCGATCTGAAATTCAGAAAAGTCTTTTTGACATGCCCGGAAAAGAAGTCAGAACGGAGGTCATCAATTAAAATTTGTCCTTCTGCCCCTTCGAGCAGCGACGGCTTCGACAGAAGGCCGTCTTACTCTAAGGTCTGCCCTGTCATCGTCTTGAATTAAAAAAACTTTATTGTGCGAACATAATGAATAATTCTGATGTATATTAGTATGTAGCGATCTTTTCTTGAAAGATGAAAAATGAAAACTTTCTTGATCTCTTGTTTGAAAGATAAAAACAATGAAATGGTGTAAATAAAAAATAAGCCAGTTATTTATTTATTTAAATTACGCAATCAATTGAACGGTACAAATTGAACGGCACAAATTAGATTAACTTTACCGTTTACCATAAATATTATTTTGTAGAATCTAACTATACGAAAACACATACTTACGACCGATCAGCAATACCCATTATATTATAATTTTTAATCATAACAATCGGAAAACCACTCAAAATAAAAATAAAACATTATTATCGTGAAAATGGGTTGTTCTATATTCATCCCTTTGAGTCTCTCTCATCCCATTAGATGAAGTTTCCTAACTCATACCAAATTGTTGTCAAATCGCTGGTTAGTAGCTAAAAAAACTCTGTTTTTTTATATATTCCTGATGCCTTTTACTGTCACGAAGTCCAAGATTATTGGGCGAGATAGTTAACAGCTGTAAATTATTGAAGGCGATGGCTTGATCCTAGAGTGGATTAAAAGAAGAGCTTGTTAGTTCAGACAACTTTGCACCTTGATCGCACGTTGCTCAACACCAGTCAATTCGCATTGCAATCATTATTCAAGTCGCTTACTAGTCTGATCAGATCTGCATCCTATTATTAATGTTCACAAAACAACAAGGTATTTCCGCATTCAAATAGCCGTTATAGCAACTATTTAGATAGCATAATGGATTTTTTTCCAGCCAATTAGTATACAAAACTGCTATGAAGTGTATATGTAGTACAAATCCTTTGCTGCGACTACTTTTAATTGTGCCATGACCAGTTTTTAGGATGTGGTTGAATAAAGATAAAGTATGTCCATCAGCCATTTTTGATGTCCCCACCGCTGGGGCACAGGCCTTCCTTATGGGTGGTAAGGAGGATGGGCCATAACCCACCACGCGGGCCCAATGCGGATTGGTTGGTGTTAACGACTGCAAATTCAGCCGGGACCAACGGCTTAACGTGCCTTCTGAAGCACGGAGGAGCTCGAGATAATATTTTTTTGGTCACCCATCCCATGACCGACCCTTGCGAACGTTGCTTAACTTCCGCAATTTAACTGGGCCAGGCGCTAAACCACTGCGCCACCAAACTCCTCCTCCTCCTCCGAAAATTAAAAATAAGCGCTCTAAGCAATTTTCTTTCCGATATGAAAAACAAATATGACGAAGTATACAAATTATCTTCAAAGCTACAGTTGGACCTCAGCATACTGTTTTATATCTAAACTTATCCTACAGCAAACAATGTTTGATTGGGATCAATAAGCCAATATAATGAGAGGTCAACATTACAAAACAATAGAAATACAAACAGAAACTGCAAATACAAACGTTTGGAGCCCAATAATCATCCCTCGTTTGTAGATACTTGACGAACGCTAAATGTCCGGGGCGCCTCGGGCGTTACTTGTGCCGCCGCCATTAAAATAAGCTTTCGTAATAGTGGTAACAGCGAGCTGTATTTGTTCGGACTTCGAAGGGAGCGCCAAAGTTGATGCTTTCCAGAGAAATGGTGTCATAGGTCGGTGCGAACATGCGAGAATCGCAACTCCTCGAGATACGAGATCATTAATTCGCCTCTAAGGCACTATCCAATTAAAGACTTTCGTTAATTAGCCGAGATTATAATCTGATAATTTGCTGTAATACGCTTTAATAGGAAGTCCAAGTCGTATTGACAATGTAAATGGGCAATTCTTGTACTAAGTAACTAGGTGAAAAGTCACATTAGCCATGAGGTTATCTTTAAGAATGAATAGTTTTGTCGTCTTGGGATACCACTTTCCCAATTATACGACTCCTTCAGCTTTTAAATATAAAATTGAGGTTAGATATAAAACAACAGGTATTGCTTGCAACCGATTAAGATTGATTAGGAAGTCATAAAATACATGTTTCACGAGTTTCATAAATGTTTTTAAAATCGTTTTCTCATTTAGATGTATGTATGGGATACTCTCACAGCATATTTTACACCAAGTAAGTATAATTAATCATTTTCGTCAACCATATTTAAATTATTTTTACATAAGCCCATGTACATAATTCAAGACAATTGGACATAATTTTTATAATAAACGACGTTACCTATGCACTAATCGGCGGAGTGTTACAGCTCGCATCAATCTTCATTACCGCAGTAACCGGCGCTTGCGATTAATTCCACATGTAGGTTCGTGAAAGTTGCATCATTATCGGGCACCTCGAGGCCACGAGCCGTGGCTTACTGGCCCTTACATCTGATTCTAATTTGTTGCCTAATTAACTACGCCCAGGCTATTTACATTTGTAGTATTATTAATTCTAATTTATGATGTTACATCTTCTATCACTAATGACATGGTGTCGCATGCGCATACCATCCGCAAACTAATGTGACTAATGCCAAAGATGTTGTTATCTGTTTACTCTATCCTGCAGTAAATCTATGCTTTGTAGACACGGATGCTTATTAAATGCGTGATAACGTGATGAACAGTGAAAACTGGTTTCAATCATTATTAAATTGTAATCTTATCATTTCCATTTTGCTGATTTTTTTTTCGAAGCTTTCCTGTAAATGGCAGGAACAAAAATTCACGGTACAGACTCTACCTAAACTTGTTGTGTTCATTTTCTAAGTACCAGCATACTCGTACTTCTATATTTATTGAAAAAACCCCGTACAAACCACCAAACTTAATTCGGAATGTAACAGTACCCTCTTATTTCTGAGAAGTCTATTACTGACTAATATCGTGTTTATCTATGCAATTGCAATTACGTTTAATACCTACCAATTTCATCGCAATTTTGGTTCAATGTTTTTGTGCGCAAAGTGTGGGTAAGTGCGAGCGGCGCGGCGGCGGAGCGGCGCGATGCTGTGTCGTCGCGGCCCGTGCCGTGCGCGGGCGCCTTTCACCGCGGGTCGGAGGTCAGGGCGCGCTCAGGTGCTCCGCCCTCGGCGCGCCATACCCCCTCCCCCTCCCCTCGCAGCCTCCCTCGCCCTGGGCCCGCGCTAACGGCCCGCCACCATTGCCCTATTCAGCTGTCGTCGCGCAAACACCGCCGCCGCTGGGAACAACAACACTTATGAATTATTCCTCCGCTCTGCACCGTGGAAACAATTACAAAACAATACGAATTCATAACGTACATAGGTACCAAAAAGCTCTTTGTTTGCCTATATGTCTGCTTTTTGAGTTATCAGCATAGACTAAAATCGTTTAATATTTTGTATGCTGGCTAATAGGTATAAGGTACTATACGTGTAAGTAGGTAATAAATACGTTAATAATAATAACTATGGCCGCATTAGAAAGTGCTTCGCACTTTTTACTCGTTTTGTTTCGAGTAATATGATAATTTCCTGCTGCAGATAACGAGTGAATCAATTTCGGCGTGATATGGATTGAGTATCTTTGTGGCGCGCAAGATGCATCGTTAGTGTTAATGTGGCTTACGGCGGAAGCTGCGCATAGCGAGCTTTCGGCGGTTCCCACGGCCCCCTCCCGCGCCCGCTGGTTACACAATGAGAGGTGAACGCGGATCTAAGCAATCGCTTAACCTCGCCCACTGCGCCCGCGCGGAGCGATGCCGCACAAACACAGCGAGAGCATATTCAATTTCATCAAGGAAAACCGGCCATTACCATCCTCAACTCGTATTACGATTTACGAAGAGCTTTCCATTTTTATCTGCACGACAGTTAGTCATTAATTGCTTTAAGACTTAAATAGTTTATGAATGTTATAGCAGACGAACTAACTATTAAAAGTCGTAGTAGTGAGACGTAACATCGTTGATTATTTGCCATGATTTGATCTATAAATTATACTATTAGATAGCAATAAACTGCTTCAGCAATAATTAAATCCACATACTGCATTTACTGTATACTTACTTGCTGATTGCTAATGGACTGCATACGTTATAATGATATTAGAAATCAATTTGTTCTTGTTAGTTGTAGTCTAATATTCCATTAATTTCCCATCTTAGTTCTAAAGATTTAATATTTTGCATCTATGATGGCAATGACTAAATAATGTGTTTATTTACATGGTGGAAAGTTTTGTATTTTGATTAGGTTTAAGGAGAATTGTTTCTAAAAAGGAATAATGGTTGAGGTCACGTATAAAAAATTGTTGGAAAAACAATCGTTTGCATTCTTCACGGAAGATCAAGGTCATTGGTATCTTCAATGGAACATTATTTAAAGAGACCGTTATGCAATTTTCTAGACGTTTTTTTTTCTATATAAAATTTCGTACAGTCCGATCGATGAGTCGGTCAGGTACGTTTGATTCGGGCCGCTCGACGGGCGGCCAGTGATGGGCACTTTCGATACATCCGGCAGATCGGCGCGGGTCACGACCGCACTTTGTGACCACTGTCGGTACGCGTGACCCAAGTGTGATTACGTTCTCTTAATTACGCTGTCACATCGTCACTTGAAGAACGATAGTGAAAGCACCAACATAATAGACGAAATGCAACATGTATAATTATGCTATCAATAATTTAACAATTTGCCATTCGAAAACAATATTCCATCTGCAATCGACGATAATGTTATTGTACTAAAAAATAATTGTAAGGGTCTGTGATAATAACATCTTTAACAACGTATGGCCTTCAATAAAATAAGTTAGTGTTTTTGATACTATCAAATGTTTTTATGTCTTTCGACACTGAATTAGTATTTTTCCTAACTTGTGTGTATATGGACATTAATATATTAAAATGTTCTTTTTATCTGCATGCAAACATAACGTGATTAATTATGTCTCCGAGACATCAATGAGGTAAGGCTAGTTTTTGGGATTTGCATAATTATTTAAGGCTACGACGATGGCGGGCTTTTACGTCTGACTGCTAATGTTTACTCAGCTGTGCGTGAGGTTTTTTTATTAGCACAATACTGACAACTCGCAATCACTGGTTGTTTGTTCAACAAAGCTAATTAGGACCGATAATTTTTTTCAACATTATTTACCTTTGAGTACACTTGAACATTATTTAATTGTAAAATTATAGCAAATAGATTGTATTAAGGGTAACCGGTGCGTGTTTGGGGAAAAGGGATTCACAGAGGGGAACATTTCGGTGACGTTGGTGAAGTTGTACCTAGTGAAATTAGGTAATGTAGATGTGGTAGGAAAATTTGGGAAAATTACATAATATTGCTTTGTATTTTTTTCAATCTTGACTTCTCTTTAAGTATCGAGCTCAGCCCGCAGGTAGATAATTTGCAAAAAATTTAAATATTTTATTGGCCCGCTAAATGTTGTTGTAAGCAGAGATGGGTGACGTTGTTGTGCGTGGATGGTTTTGTGCGCGGACGCAGGATTTCCAGGCGTTCGGTTCCGGCTTCAGAATGGCCCGGTCCTCCTTGAGCGACGCGCCGGCTACAAGTCTCCGACCACAATCTTTCGATCTTATTAATAGCACGTCAATACAGAAACGCGAGTACTGGCTTTTGTGATGGTCTATAAATACTACTTTCAACTGACAGCTTAAGTGGATGCAAGTAGTGCAAGTCTGCGAAAAACAGGTACAGATCAAAATTGACTATAGATTCAAATAAAGTTAGTTTATTTTAACTTTACGGGAGGTACTTCTATAAAGTAAATCAGTACAATTTCTTTATTTGATTATTGTGATTTAAAGTTTTTACAGATATTCTTATGAAAGAAATAAAAATTTAAACGTCAAAATTACGAAGTAGTTACATGAAACAGGCTTTATACAAGCTTTGCGCATTTTTGACAATTGTATATTTGATTTCGAGAACTTTTTATTAATTTGGTATGTTAAAATATAAAAAAAACTAATGATGTAGAGTTCTATCTACATATGGGCAAAGCATGCTTGCTTATCTTTAGTTGCTTGTTTAAAATCAAAAAATTTTTACTCTAAAATAATTAAATATCTACGTAAGTACTTCCTTTTTATACTTAAACTTATTTATTAACTTCCTAGAACTTTATATGTATCAAGTAACAATTTAGTGCTTAAAATGCAAAAACCAAGGAAGTGAATAAATGTTGCAAAGTATAAGACATTTTCTGGTGAGTTATTGTGATTATATTAAGAAGCATTCTTACGAAAATAATAATGATGTTAATAAATCTTAAATTAAATAATTACCTGATACAAATCTCGATCGATGTCGTAAAATTTCGTTAAATGGGACCGGTTACATTAATTTAGTCGTGTCTCTAAAGAGTTTAAAGTATACCACTGATTAAGATTGTATACAAAAACGAAAAGCAAAACTATCTTGAGAAAGGTAAGGCATGTAAGCAAATTTTGTTGTTTTTTTTCATTTCCATATTCTGGTGCAAGGGTCTAAAAACTAGTCTGTAAGGGTCACAGTGGCTTGCAGTTCAGTGACAGCATCACAGCAGTTCTGTACGCCCGCGTGGTGTTTCTTTCTTTTTGGGATAATTACTTGACCCAAATATTGTTGTGTAGTTATGATGTTAGTTATCTACTCCTGCGAGGTGGTTCGTGTTTTACAAATAACCCTCAAACCCTGTATAGGTAGGCAATACTTTTCATTTAGTAAGTGTCCTACTGTCCTTTGGAATTGATAATTAAAATAATTGACGAAGATTCATTACTTGGCATAATATGTTAATGTAAATTGAAGAATGCAAATTAGAGAGGACACAAAATATTAAGTAGGCAAAGACGATTTTGTGAAGAGGAGCTCGGCGGCACGGTGCAAGTTAATGTATTATCTTGAGCTCATCCATGTATCAGAAGGCACCAGCTGCATTATTTGTTTACCACAAATCCGAATTTTAACCGCGTGATGGGTAACAAGTGAGACTCACTTAGATAGACTCAATTATGGCAAGTGAGAACCAATGTGAACTTCATCATCATCATCAGCACCAAGAGTTTAGCCTGGACAGACTCCCAAACTAAATCATACTGAATATAAGTATGTAAGGCACCGATTTGTCAATAATCAATTTCAATTCTAGTTCGAATAAAAGTGTAATAAACTTTAATGGTTATGAATTTTATGATATTACAGAATCACAAAACCCATTATTTGATCACCACCGACTGTAATGACGAATTCAATAGACAGGCAATCATACAAGCTTCCTGTCCCATAATATACACGTAAGAACTTACGTTTTGAATACCAGTGAAAATTGAGTGACAATTCAATTCTATTACTCAAGCGTACAGTACACTGTCACTGCCTGGTAAGTGCAGTGGCGCGCAACTTTCAAACTTATTGCCAAGGAATAAGATTTTCCACGTAATATGAAATGGAGCTAAAAATGCCAAAGGCTATGGAACCTGGACTATACATCATTAATTAATATTGGGCTGTCACACAAGTGTTGCACAAGACACTTAAGACACTTGCTGCGCCTCACGTGGGCCGAGTGATCGATTCTTCTGCCGTACCATTTTTATTTTCAACAATATCATCATTATAATTTATATAACTTGGAACGATAATATGCTCAACACGGTAAAAAATGACTTACGTACCTGGACTTAGTTCTATTGTGCAAATTATGAATTTCATCTTTGGTAAGACCTAAAAATGAATATGAATTTTCAGCAGCATAAAACCTCTTTGGTGTCAAAAAAAATAACTGTATAATACTAAATAATATACTAGAAAAAATACGACTCGCACCAGATCAATACTCAGACGGGAATCGAACCCGCGACCTTTGGATATCCGGTCCAATGCTCTGACCGCTGAGCTACCGAGTCACTAGTGACATCGCCGAATTTCTTCTAGTATATCCTACTCTTACGCTGCAAGCCAGCGTTATTTCACCAATGTGAGGAATTACCTTGACATTCAATTGAAATATCTTTCCAGATATTTGGCAATCGATTAAGATGAAATAGCTATATAATTTTTAAATTTGTGATTTTTGCACTCACAATGCTATTTTTACACAATACTAAATAATATACTAGAAAAAATACGGCTCGCACCAGATCAATACTCAGACGGGAATCGAACCCGCGACCTTTGGATATCCGGTCCAATGCTCTGACCGCTGAGCTACCGAGTCACTAGTGACATCGCCTAATTTCTTCTAGTATATCCTACTCTTACGCTGCAAGCCAGCGTTATTTCACCAATGTGAGGAATTACCTCGACATTCAATTGAAATATCTTTCCAGATATTTGGCAATCGATTAAGATGAAATAGCTATATAATTTTTAAATTTGTGATTTTTGCATTCACAATGCTATTTTTACACAATACTAAATAATATACTAGAAAAAATACGACTCGCACCAGATCAATACTCAGACGGGAATCGAACCCGCGACCTTTGGATATCCGGTCCAATGCTCTGACCGCTGAGCTACCGAGTCACTAGTGACATCGCCGAATTTCTTCTAGTATATCCTACTCTTACGCTGCAAGCCAGCGTTATTTCACCAATGTGAGGAATTACCTCGACATTCAATTGAAATATCTTTCCAGATATTTGGCAATCGATTAAGATGAAATAGCTATATAATTTTTAAATTTGAGATTTTTGCATTCACAATGCTATTTTTACACAATACTAAATAATATACTAGAAAAAATACGACTCGCACCAGATCAATACTCAGACGGGAATCGAACCCGCGACCTTTGGATATCCGGTCCAATGCTCTGACCGCTGAGCTACCGAGTCACTAGTGACATCGCCGAATTTCTTCTAGTATATCCTACTCTTACGCTGCAAGCCAGCGTTATTTCACCAATGTGAGGAATTACCTTGACATTCAATTGAAATATCTTTCCAGATATTTGGCAATCGATTAAGATGAAATAGCTATATAATTTTTAAATTTGAGATTTTTGCATTCACAATGCTATTTTTACACAATACTAAATAATATACTAGAAAAAATACGGCTCGCACCAGATCAATACTCAGACGGGAATCGAACCCGCGACCTTTGGATATCCGGTCCAATGCTCTGACCGCTGAGCTACCGAGTCACTAGTGACATCGCCGAATTTCTTCTAGTATATCCTACTCTTACGCTGCAAGCCAGCGTTATTTCACCAATGTGAGGAATTACCTCGACATTCAATTGAAATATCTTTCCAGATATTTGGCAATCGATTAAGATGAAATAGCTATATAATTTTTAAATTTGTGATTTTTGCATTCACAATGCTATTTTTACACAATACTAAATAATATACTAGAAAAAATACGACTCGCACCAGATCAATACTCAGACGGGTATCGAACCCGCGACCTTTGGATATCCGGTCCAATGCTCTGACCGCTGAGCTACCGAGTCACTAGTGACATCGCCGAATTTCTTCTAGTATATCCTACTCTTACGCTGCAAGTCAGCGTTATTTCACCAATGTGAGGAATTACCTCGACATTCAATTGAAATATCTTTCCAGATATTTGGCAATCGATTAAGATGAAATAGCTATATAATTTTTAAATTTGTGATTTTTGCATTCACAATGCTATTTTTACACAATACTAAATAATATACTAGAAAAAATACGACTCGCCTGATTGATCTGGTATCAATACTCAGACGGGAATCGAACCCGCGACCTTTGGATATCCGGTCCAATGCTCTGACCCCTGAGCTACCGAGTCTAGTCTAGTATATTATTTAGTATTGTGTAAAAATTGCATTGTGAATGCAAAAATCTCAAATTTAAAAATTATATAGCTATTTCATCTTAATCGATTGCCAAATATCTGGAAAGATATTTCAATTGAATGTCGAGGTAATTCCTCACATTGGTGAAATAACGCTGGCTTGCAGCGTAAGAGTAGTATATACTAGAAGAAATTCGGCGACGTCACTAGTAACTCGGTAGCTCAGCGGTCAGAGCATTGGACCGGATTGTGTAAAAATAGCATTGTGAATGCAAAAATCTCAAATTTAAAAATAACTGTATAACCCGGCTAAATTGGGAATGCTCTGTTTACTCGCATAGAACTTGCAGTAAGGTACTAATTTAACGTTGTAGGGTTAATGCTATTACGAACTAGTGTTTTATATATTATTGCACGCGTTTGTTATAGCTCGGTTTATGGCCCTAAAAGCGATGTATTAGGGCTCACTTTACGAGCAAGTGTGTTGAAAAGAAAAAGCTAGACTAGGTTCCACTTTTAAAGCCAATATTTTTTTGCATCTTTTATGCTATAATCAAATTAGAAACCGAGATACATTACCAAAACATGAAAATGTCCAAAAGTTTGAAAATTTTCGATAACCTCACATAACTCACAGTACTAAGTATTTTTTTGTCTGTAGTGTATTGGCCTATGATATTAGAGTAAGTTTTTATGTGTTTTTCAATAAAGTAAAAATACATACCTAATACACAATAGAGTAAAATATTATTATTGATTCTCAGTACACTAAGTTTAGTTTTGAGTTCGATAAAGTTTATAGTAGAGACACTTTTAAGTTAAATAAAAAGAATAAAAGATTATTCATAACGTTGTCCGGAGGAAGTTGAAGTAACAATTTTTCTTACTTAAGAATTATCCTTTTAATATAAAAATATCGAATTGAATTATTTATTACTCAATTATGAAAAAAACTAGTTTATGCAGTGAATTAAAACATAAGTCATAAGTACAATAATACAATAAATAATGATTTTATTTAATTCAAACCATTTTAAGTCACTACTTTTAATTCCTATCTCATGAGTATCGTATAAAAAGCGTAACTATGCCGTAATAACTTCATAATTGTTGTATCCGTAATGTGGGTAACGATAGTCACGCCTTATCATGTGGGAAAAATGTTACTGCGGGACGGAAACGCGACTGTACAGTACATAACAAAACAAATTAACATCCTTATTTTTATGACAGTAAAGAAGAAAATGCTAAAAGCTAAAAACAAGCAAGAAGATATAATGAATTAGTTACTGCCAATTACAACTGTACGCAGTAATATTATAACAACCTTGCACCCGTATTCGTCGTAATACTTGTCGCAATACGTAACTGAATCATCGATTTGTTGTGACTTAATCGCAAACGCGTAACAAATAAATGATTGGTAATACAAAAGATCTCCATGTACATACGACAGCACATCAAGTTAAACATTTGAAGTACAAAAAAAACTGTTTAAAAAACAAAAAAACCGACTTCAAAAAACCTGCCTCTAAAAAGCAAGAAATAATATACAAATCATTAGATACGCATTATCATTGTTATAATTAAACACGTCTATTAAAGTCGGGTGGGGCTGGAGTACATTATTCTAAAAGCCCCACCCGACTTCAATTGACGTGTTTTATTATAACAATGATAATGCGTATCTAATGATTTGTATATTATTTCTTGCTTTTTAGAGGCAGGTTTTTTGAAGTCGGTTTTTTTGTTTTTTAAACAATTTTTTTATTTTTAGTGTAAGTACCTTCTGTATTAGGTAGTTTAGGTATATTATTTAGGTAGAAAAATCGGCTCAGCCAAACGTGAGATAATCGCGGAGAAACATTACATGCATACAAACTGAATACCTCCTTTTTTGAAGTCGGTTAAAAAGACTACACAAAGGTATCCCTTCCCCAACAAAAAAAATCACCTAATTCGGTTCATAAATAACAAAATTGTCAAGTTAGTTGATTTAATATCATAGTATTTTCAGGATTACTTGTAAACTACTGAACCGATTTGAAAAAAAATTAAATGGGACCATCTCGCAAGAAAACTCAATCGAACAAAAATAGAATCATCTAAATCGGTCCATAAATGTCGAAGATGCGCGCGAACAACGATAAAAAAAATAAAAAAAAACATACAATCGAATTGAGAACCTCCTCCTTTTGATGAAGTCGGTTAAAAAAAACAAAAAACATACAATCGAATTGAGAACCTCCTCCTTTTGATGAAGTCGGTTAAAAACAGCTTTTATTACGTAGGGCTTAATAGTCGGTCTCAAGGTCGACATGTATAGTCTGATGTGCCGTCGTCTGTACCTATCGATTTCAATCGATCAACGATGTAGAGATGTGAAAAGGTAATGTGGTGTTCCATCCTAAATATTGTTAAGATGACCAGTCTTATCAATGAAACGAGTATACATACTACTTGAATCAAGTACTTACCTACTAATCATTTAAATAAAACTTATACATATTATATAAGACATATCAAAGTAACTATCATGAAAATGTTTCAGAAGATGTAATCGATGGCATTGGTGTGTCCACAATGTGTCAGGTTTTCCATTAGTATTATTTTGCAATATTGAAAGTGAAAGTGTGAAAGTGAAATAAGCTTTATTCAAATAAACTTAATTATTAAGTAGGTACTTTTGAATCGTCTATATTTTCCTACCACCCGTTCCAGACTTTTTTAGCTGACAAGAAGGACGGGCACAAGAAACTTATCAGCTGTTTTATTGCGAGTATTGTGTTATTTTGCGAGTTGTTATTTAGGTTCCAACTAAACATCTAGACTCGAATAATTTTATACTTAAAAGATGAAAAAGAGCACAAGGTCTTTGCAATGGCTTACAGCGTCATTTACAGTTTCTAAGAATAATAAAATAACTGAAAGTATAAAACGTATAAAAGCTAACGATCCAGCTAATTCGTGAAGGCACCTCGAGTAATGCGCTACAATCAACACATAATTTCGCTCTCACGTGATGGCTAATCGAAAAAGAAATCTCACGATACTATCTTGCCATCGGCTCTATTTTGTTAATTTGAATGCCCATCACTGGTGGATTTTACTGATGGAGCTTTATTTTTTGTTATTTTTTTTTTAAAAAATCCTTAAACTGCAGATATTTTTCAATTGTAGATTTATAAATATATTATTTATAATGTTACCTTTCCAATTAAATGGAACGCTGTTTGAAGTCATCATCCAAAAAGCTTTATTTAAATTCGATTATTCACCTGTAAATATTTCATGAAAAACAGAATTGGGATTACTAAATATCATGCGTGGTTAAAAAAATGCACTTTGTCCACTTAATCATCATACGGACATGGTAGCAATTTAACCAGAATTATTATTTTTTGTCGTTATGACAAAAATATATTTTTCTTCTTGTCAGTTAAAACAAGTCTTTTAGGTTATTAAATTTTGATTGTCGCTAAAGTGATATTATTAAGTTATAAAAAAATAAACTTGAATACTGTACAGAATATGGATCCCATCGTAGTAAATAGAGGATCTGCAACTTAATATACGTTGACATTACTACTTACTTGACGTGCTGCATCGATAATAAGAAGATTCATAGACAAACACGCAATATTTACGGATGTCGGATACCTTTATGGGCACTGGAAACATTGTTAGGACTTGGACTTAGTTAGCTTTTTGCAACGTGACTTTACTACCGTTTAAGTTCTAAACATTTAAATTCAGATAAGAATTTTATTTCTAGCTTACATAGATATCTATGTTTTATTAAAAAAAATCGCTGTAAATTTTTAAAATCAACGGATACGGAACCACTATCACGCGGTACCGGCCAACAGTAATAAGGAAAACTGTGGTCAAAAACGTATATGTACTGACTTGCGAATTTACCAATGTGTACAGACTTTAACGTAACTATCTGACCCAATGTCTAAGAATAACAGTAGGTTTAAATCTGTTGGGATTTCTTCACACACTTTTTGTATAACTAACTGATTGACACCTACAACGAAAGTTTTATTATTGTAAACGTTGTGAATCTACATAACGTCTTTTACATTATTATTACAGTAGAACCAATTACGGTAAAAACCGATACATACTAAGAGCTATGAAAAACTATAATGTGAATTTTAATGATATAGAGTTTTAATACCAAAGTTGCTAAATTTAAAAATGAAACTTTTAAAATGTGTATTAGTAAACTACAACCTTAAGGGGCCATAATAGGAAAACATTGGTTTGCGCGGGCCATTTTTATATAGAAAACGTAAAGTTGTAGCCACAAAAAAAAACATACGACAAACGAAAAAGATTATCTAGTACAGTAAGCAGCACATGATGCTATACAAATCTGTCAAAAATCTGTTATTTACTTTGAACCTTAATAGCTTTGCATTTAAGTATAAAATTGATTGAATATCATTCCCCTGTCGTAGAAGCCAAGCGGGCCGTTCACTGTACCTACAAGTATTAAATTGCGTATAAACCTCACAGATGATTGTAAAAAAAAATCAGAATATCATCAAAAGCGCTTGTCGCGGGCCATATTTTTGGCGTAAATAATAGCGGAAACGTATTGAATTCTACATCAAAATACACTTTAACGTACTGAGCAGTTGCTCCAATAACTTTTTTTTAAGAAAGATAATTGTGCTAAAGATTATGATGAAATAACAACGAAAAACATCGAAAAGTGCAGAGGTGAGGTTATTTTCCATACTCTTTACACATAAAGAAAAAGACAGAGACAAGTGATTTCGCGTAACGGAGCCTTAATGTTTTTTTATTACCTAAACCATTCTTGTTAAAATGTTATTAGCTTACTTATTTTTTAATACCAAATTTGCTACATTCAAAACTTTTAAAGAAAAAAAAGATTTTTTGTTGTAATGGCATTATTTACTTAATAATTTCTTACATCTGTTTGCTTACATAATAGTCTGTTCAACGTAATGTACTATTTAGTGGTGGAAACTTTTTTGGTGGATGTACTAATATTTTGTTTCACTATTACTTTGTATTATTTAAAGCTGTATGTTTCCCAAAGTAATAAAATAAAATTATTTAAAGTTGTCATGAAAATTATTCACATGTCAACATGTTCTAATAGTAATAAACGAGTTGTGGTAATAAATACGTACTGTAAATTATAGCCGGATAATAATTGAGAACTATGAACGCCAAGTGATAAATATTACCGTAATCTTAAATGATTTAGAACAGCAATCTCGAAACATATAGTTAAGCATCGTTCTCTTTTACACCAGAAAAGGTTTAATTAAAATATTATTATCCATGTTGGTGTGTAATTGATTTAGGTGCAATCGTGTTTTATGCTAGTCAGGCTTGACAGCACGTAACCACGCTGGCTTAACCCTCGCAACCCAAAGTAAACACGTGGTAAACCCACGCTGGGTTAACTTAGCTAGTAACATATAAATGTACAGTCAGAAGGAAAGTTTAATGAGTACTTTTCTAAACTGAAAAACGAAATAATCTTGAATAAAATATTATATTTAAAACTAATTGGATTCGATTTATTTATGTAAGTTTTTTTTTATTTGTTAATTGTAAGTTTTGTAGAGAGCTACACAACTTACTATTATATTCTGGTTTGCTGTCTGTACATACCACATGACCCCCGTCGCCTTTCTGTATAAGGATCTGGGAAATATAGTAAATTACACAAATTACATTACTTGTGAAATCTTCAAACATTAGAACGCTTGAGCCGCGGTAATTCGACCTCCTTATTTGGCTTAAGTTATGTATTAACTACCGTTGCCATTAATTAATTAAATTTTTACTTTTCTTTTCTTAAAAAAAAATAATCTCGGCAGAGTACAGTTACTGTTCTCTGCCGAGAGTATTTTTTAGTTCGCATAAAATGTAACGTCATAGATTTTCATATTATAAAGATGTAAAATACAGGTTTAAGGATTTTGATACGGACATAATTAAGTCTTTAACAAGTTAAGTTCATAGGGACCAAGTGCTATACTTTACAAAATTATAAATAACTTAGTTAATTGTTTAACAGTTTTGTAGTACCAACTTAGTATTAATTTGATGAATATTCTTTTTCTGAATTTAACAATTCATAATTATTATATAAAAACAAATGTAAGTACAAATAGTTTTAAATTTGTTTTTGCGTATTCAATAAAAAAACAGTACTTTTATTATACTTAATCGCATCTTTGTTACTCAACAGAAATTGTATTTGTATCAACTACTAGTGGAAACTGTTAGGCTAATGTGCTAACATTTTTTGTTTCATTAAGATTGTATATTATATGCTGTTGTTTCCTAAATAAATGTAAAAAAGAGTAGGTGTACCTTTGTAACTTTTATGTTAAGTTGTGGGAGTTATCACCGGAAATGCTCAACTGATTTCAAAAAATATTAAATTTTTGAAACCGCTATATACAATCTTTGAGTGATCTGGCTATTATTTTAACCCCGAAGTTTCCATCGGAATTTTAATTCCACGCTGACTTAGTCTCGGGTGAACGCTTGTATAGTAAACTGAATTCAGACTTAAAATAAATGTTAATTTATTGCAGTTATGTTCATTATAAATAAATTATTTTTATTAAGGATAGAACGTAATAAAGTATCCTCTCGGTATCTCAGCGCTAACACATAAAATTTGCTGAGCTTATACTTAAGTTAAATTAAATATCAAGTCAATAGCTGTCATGCATAATGATCAAAACTAATTTTATGGCTAATATAAAGTACATTTACTATTACCAATTACTATTTTAATTCTGATGGCTATCTTGATATGATAGCAATCAGATGAGTGACAAAATTGTATGTACACATAACAGCACATCTATTGAACTGCGAAAGTAGTTTTATCACGTAATGCATAAAGACGGTCTTAAGGACAACATGTATAAGTCTGATGTGTCGTCGTCTGTACAATACATTTCAAATCTATAAATCACACAAGCTCTATCCTAACATAGATACTCAACACAGAGTGAAATAGCCAAGGGTTCAGGAAATTGAAGCTGTGGTCGTTTTTGGCAGTTCTTACCTAACCTCAGCTATAATGAACTCGTTGACTTTTTTCATGGCAGGGGGCTTCGTCCCCGAGCAATCCTTCCCCCGGTCCCCCGATTTTGTGTCTACCCCCTTTTATGTGATTACACGATTTTTTTAATCAAAACACCTGTTTTCTTACTTTAACTGATCCTTGGTCGTTAATCTGCAGATTATATACCTAGTCAATGTAAGAAATGAAACAATAATTATTTGCACTTTAACGGACTCGACTAGGTAATCTGCAGATTAACTAAGTAGTTAATCTGCTGATCAACTAGTTAATATGCTGGTTAACTAGTTAATAATAATAATTATTTTATTTTATTTCGGACATAAAATCCATACAATGTGTTAGTTACAGCGAAACTTAATCTGCACTCTAACTGGTTTACGTAGTTCAACGGTAACATATATAACTCACTTATTAGGTGTTTGTAAAACAATAAGGAAGTGATATTTACTTCAAAACAATTTAACACGATAGTCAAATTTTATGTAAGTGAACAATTCTACAATCATATTAGACGGAACCCTATAAAAGGATGAGAATAGACTCTCTCTAACACTAGTATAGTGGTTTGTTATTCTATTATATCACCAGTGGAGAGGTTTCTCTTTGTTGTTAAACAAAATTACATTATGCAACAAGTATTGAACGCCTTCGTACTCGGGCTCACTTTCCCAATAAATCATTTTTTCTAGCTTCAAATATTAAATGCACTATTCTTTATGACACGTTGTTATATGAATACTCGTAGTTTAGTGTCTGTTGTATACTTTAGCAATATAAAATAAAAATACTATCTTTATTTAGGCTTCAACAATACAATAACATTTCACTCAAATCATTATTTCCTTATTGCAATTGCAACTCATTTCATGTGAAGGTGTTATCTGGGTTATGTATGATACTTTAAAAAGATTGCAATATTTTTCCTCCTAGCGTATCAATGAAGTATATTCACATATTAGTGTAGGAAATGAGGCGATCTTTTGTATGTAGACCCAACATGAAATCCTCAGTCGATGAAACTTTGCAGGGATGTAGTATGAACCAAAACCTATGTACAAATATCCAAAAACAAAAAAAAACGATTCAGATATTTCATTTATGATACTTTATCATATTGTAAAGTTTCGTCTACTGAGGAGTTACTGTGAGGGTCTACTACCTTCCTTTTCCTACACTATAATGAAATATTTTAAAGTCCCATTCACATAGTTAATTACGTCTAGGTGCGCTGTAGAGTTACGCATTTTGACAGCGCAAGGTATCAGTCATTGGCCGCCAGCTTTTAATAGCCGTGTCACGGGGTCATCGACTGCCTCCCGATCGGTATGACATCAGTTTCACTACTTGAGATTACAAAATGCTTACTCTCACTCACGTAACACTGCATTTGAGCCAGGCTAGGCTTTACTGTTAGTTTCAATAAATTTTGTAACATCATTAAGCCGTGACTGTGATGATACTGGTAAACTTTCGCAATATACAGGGTGTCTCAAAATGACCCAACTATTTCGAGCGTAAAATGGAACTCTAATAACCCTCTTGCAGTCTGGTAAAAAAGCGCGGGAACAATATTATGTATTATGTAGTCTATTTAGTAAAGAGTTTTTGGCGCCATTTCGTCGAGTTCGGTTCGGTGGCTATTTTAATTATTTGCAAATTGTTTATAGTGGATATTGTGTCTTAAAATCGGTGCAGTTTTGTGGTACAAAGTGTCTAGGCAACTGAACAATATGTGGGATAATTGAAATAGGCGCGATCTTGGTTGTGTGAAGCTGAGACTTTTATTGTAGTGTATGTATTCTGTGGTAGTGGTGGCTACCTCGGCAGAACTTACCGAGTAAACTGTATCGATATATTTGATGCCAAATGCTCCAAGCAGCATTGAAAGGCGATGCACCCGCATTCTAATGTAAACTGAAACAATGATAATTCAAGATTTGGCTTTTTGCCTTAAAAATACCAAGAAGACTCAAGATTTGGCTTTGCCTTTATTTTAAACATTATTAAGAAACCAACACTCAAGAACTGGCTGTATGGCTTTGGCCTTCGCCTGTCCAAAAGGACGAATTACAACTACTACTACTACTATTTAGTAAATAGGTTTTGACAGCTGTCATAAGTCTTTTAAACTGAAATCGCTATTTAAAAATATGTTGCTTTTCAAATCAAATTGTCATTAATAATTAACAATAACACCCGTTTTCACTAAACTTAATCTTTAGAAGAAGAAGTCTTTGCCTAACTCTTAGAAATATCTTATACAGTGTTCGTACCTAATTTATAAGAGTGGTTGCCTGCCAACGAAATGAACATCTTTAAAAAAAAATTACAGTAAAATTTATTTCTTCCTCGTTTTATTGATACTTATAAATAATACTAAATTAAAATAAGTTTCTTGTGTTTCTATTTCATCGGAAATCGTCGGGTCGTTCTGAGACAGCCTGTATAGATAGTGGACATAATAAAATAAAATGCAACAAAAAAAAATGCAAAATAAAATGCAACTAATAAAATGCAACGCGAAAGTTTAAAAGTATATAGTGGACATAATATCAGAATCTGATAACGCTGCGGTGGCGTGCTATTGGTATTGTTTAGTTTGGTAAGTCAAGCGTTTAACTTGAAAACAAGAAATATTATGTTTTTACTATTTAGGATTTATAAGCCACCTCATCGTTTATTGATATAAAAAAATGTATTTCTGTTACGTAATATTCAATATGCCTACATGATTATTTTTTATTCACGAACCAAACTTAAGAGCGTGAAGGATTTTTTTGCCTTTTCATACAAATCCGTAGATAAAATTAAAAAAAATGGACTGCTCATGATGAATGAGCAGTCCATTTTTTTTTAATTTTATCTGACCCAAGTTTCTCAGAAAATGTCGTTTAGTTTCATGGACTAAACACACCCTTATAGTTTGGTTAATGAATTAATATTAAACATGTTTATGTAAGTGCGATAGCACCTGTATTACCTATATATACTAGCCACAGTGAAGTTTTGACAAGATCATTTGTATTTATTTACGTATTGCCAAAACTTTTGTAAACGTTAACATAACAAGCACTTTGTTCAGTATGCTCATTAAAACTTTTGCCCGCAACTATAAATAAGTACTTAAGTCGTCTATTTGTGAAAGAAACAATTTTGACGTTTAAAAAATAATGACGAACATTAATATAAAGGAGAGAACATATACATCCTAGCCTCAGGCATTATTGTTACAGGTATCATAATCACAGAACTTAAAAAGTAATCAATCCATTCTCTTTGGCAACTTTATAAATTGTGTCTTCAATGACTTGTGAATTCTCGAGACTCTCACTGGTCGACGTGTTGTGAAACGTTTTTAAAATCTCCCATCCTACCATTGCGTGTTTACTTTCAAACTATTATTTAGATTATCTCACTCATCTTCGCACGGACACCATTTGAATATGTTTATGGAAACTACTTCAATACATAATGCTAATTAGGTCTCATTAACTAACAAAACAATGTTCAAATTAGAGCACTATTCCATATTGCACACAATAATAAGGCCGTATACAGTGCTCTCCTATTTCTATTTCTATTCTTTCTATTCCCATTTCTATTTCCTGACGGTCACAGGACTGACGGTTAGTGCGTATACGCACTGCGTATGTGGACTATTGCAGACGCGGAGCACTAAATACGGCAATGTAGTTATCATCTATTTTTAAAACCATTGGCATCGATTTTGTTTTGATTGACGGATGTCTGAAATCAAAATTATGTCTTTGCCACGTCTTGTGTTGTAAAACTAACAAAGAAATCATTATACGAGAACTCGATATATTAATAACATCAGCAATTCAGCAATAGATTAGTGAAAAACTCTAAGGGACCATAACAGGAAAATCCATAAAAAACGGACAAAAAATGTAATTATGTGTAGCACACATGAACGCAATAAAAAAGTCGATCCTTGAAAGCATTTTTAAGCGCACTGGTCTAGAATTGTAAACTTGTCCAATATGCGACCTCTATACGAATGATTAATAAGTTAATTTGCATAGTTTGTTGAGCAACCTGTCTTATACTACTCGAAGATGTTTTTTACCAAACCTTCGATCACGAATCACCTTAGACGAAAATTATTCTTATCTATCAAACGCAGGATCTGTAGCAACTTTTATACTACTTTCGATTTTTTGACACAGAATTATACCAATTTATTTAGTTAGGTACCTACCTATTTTAGAGAATTTCTTGTTATTCAATTAACTATAATGGTAAAAGCATAAAAAATGGTAATAAGGTAGGTAAACATTAGTTTGCAAATGTAGAGATATAAGTACACATATTAAATTAAAAAAAAATACTTTTGATAATAAATATTTTGTGCTATATGTTACTTGATAGATAAGTTCGCAGTTGTTAGTGCCCACCTCACTAACAACTGCGACAGTCCTAGATTAATGTAATAAGTACATAGTTATTAACATTGATAGCACAAAATAATAAAATTGAAAAAAAAAATTATTGAAAGTGAAAGTGAAATAAGCTTTATTCAAATAAACTTAATTATTAAGTACTTTTGAATCGTCTATATTTTTCTACCACCCGTTCCAGACTTTTTTTTTATTGCTTTTCATTGTAGAGACGATTAATTATAATGCTACGGCAAGTGGTAGCTACGACTACGAAGGCTGTGTTAGTTACATAAAACTAAAGTAGCTAAGTAAGTTTTGTATGTTTATTTACAATAAAGCCTCAACTTATGTTTAAACGAAAAAAACAAAAAAACCGACTTCAAAAAACCTGCCTCTAAAAAGCAAGAAATAATATACAAATCATTAGATACGCATTATCTTTGTTATAATAAAACACGTAACATAAAAAACGGGGCTTGAGTACATCTTCCTTTTTTTATTCTAAAAGCCCCACCCGACTTTAATAGACGTGTTTTATTATAACAATGATAATGCGTATCTAATGATTTGTATATTATTTCTTGCTTTTTAGAGGCAGGTTTTTTGAAGTCGGTTTTTTTGTTTTTTAATTTAAACAATTTTTTTATTTTTAAGTACCTTCTGTATTAGGTAGTGTAGGTATATTATTTAGGTAGAAAAATCGGCTCAGCCAAACGTGAGATAATCGCGGAGAAACATACATACATACTCGTCCTCCTTTTTTTTAAAGTCGGTTAAAAAGACTACACAAAGATATCGCTTCCCCAACAAAAAAATATCATCTAATTCGGTTCATAAATAACAAAATTGTCAAGTTAGTTGATAATATCATAGTATTTTCAGGATTACTTGTAAACTACTGAACCGATTTGAAAAAAAATTAAATAGGACCATCTCGCAAGAAAACTCAATCGAACAAAAAAAGAATTATCTAAATCGGTCCATAAATGTCGAAGATACGCGCGAACAACGATAAAAAAAAAAACAAACATACAATCGAATTGAGAACCTCCTTTTGATGAAGTCGGTTAAAAAATAGGTAACCAAACCAAAGAGGTTTGGTTTTAAGTATTGTATTTTACTATTTAGACAAAAACGCATCTCTTACACTATTTATTTTGTCACATTTGATTTAAATCTGTGCTACTTATTCACAAAGGTCTCAAGCTTGTCCTATAAATAATGTGGCAAAATCGAATTCGTGCTGTCCATAATCAATAATCTTATTCATATTGTCATTGTCTAACTCTTACCTAATGGTTATTTAGATTTTTATGACGTGTTCTTGATGCATTATGCCCAAATTACATTATAAATGTCCGGTAGGGTTGGCACAAATCAATGCTTCTATTCTATTATTGTTAGTCGATCTTGTTGCTCAAGGTCTACTACCAACTAAAAGTTTCGAATATAATTTTTCTTTCTTGCTTTTTTCGAATATTATTATTAATGGTATTTAGTCCAGCAATCGAAAGGACTTTAACTCTAGTTGTATCAATCTCCTTGCTAATGTAACGCATTTGAGTTTAGTTTCTTTTATACAATCTTTATTGTATCAACATAGGTTTTCCGCGTAAGTATACTCGAATGCACAGACGTGTCTTTTTCCGCCTCTCAAAGATGATTACCTATTGTAAGATGTTGATGCATACAGTGGCTCCATCAACTGATTGAAGCTAACTAGCTTATACAAGGGTCGTAATCGAAAACATTTTACTTCCCACATATAAAAAAATTGTAACGTTTTACATAAAATATAAGCTGTATTTACCTACGTCAAATAAATACCATCTATGTCTATATAAGAATTCTTTACACAAAATAACTGTGCTATAATTTTATATTAAAAAAATACCTTTCTAAAGTCTCATTATAAAGTAAATAACTCAGAGCTGTCAACCTTACTAATATTTGATTGTTGAACAACCTGGGCCGAGGTGTAGGCAGAATCGTCTCACAACCGCGCGACAAGCTTCCATATTTACCTAGCTAGTCAAGTGGCTTACCGGTTTCCAGCGAGTGGGAGCCACTAACTTGATTTTTGTATGTTAATTTGACAAGTTATCCTCACTTTTATACGAGTATCTAACACTGGCTAGCGTTACTGCAATCGGACCACTATTGGGAATCTGTATCAGCAGGTTGATGTCTCGCAAAGAATTTAAGAAACATAAAAGTGTAATAGTGGTTACTATGACACTGTTGGCAATAAGATAACTGTTTCAGAAACTTTCATAGAGGTTTAAAGCATGGATGTAGATAAAAATAATTATTAGTCTAAAGTTATTATTATTGGATTATGTAGGTGCTTAAATAAATAGAAGAAAATACAATATTTGCCAATCGTTATATTTGAAGTACCTAGTTCGAAAGAAGCAGAACGCGAAAGCCTAAAAAGCAAGACAAATATTAATGACACTTAGTATCATCATAAGTGAAACTTTCGTTAAATATGCAAATAGTATTTGTTTTGTAACGATCCACTGTCCGTGAGAGTATTGAATTACTCATTCTTTATGTAAGTTAACTCGATTGTTTCTTTAGAGGTAAGACGAATAAAATAATACAAACTAAAAGTAAAACTGCGATCTGGCCTTGGACCGGGAGATTGTTCCGGGTTCGATTCTCCACAGGACCGGTCGCCACGTCCCCTACTGCAAACGACTGCATCTACACTCATATAGCAAAGAGCTGATGCAACCTTAATAAAAACAGTAAAACTTGGCTAGTCGGCGATATGCAGTAATTTTGTAGAAGTTTATTAGTCCTTTCTTACTCTAGAAATCTACAGTTGTAAAATGTTAACGATATTCTCAAGTTAGTTTTTTTAATGAAAAGTGCCAAGCAAAACCATAAAGCTAATAGGACTAATAATTAACCATAACCTTAATATTAATTAACTAACTTTCAAAAAAAATAACGCGAGTATAAACATTCGTACTGCGCCATGTAGGTAGATGGCGGTAGCGCCGAAAAGCGAAATTAAATTTTCCATAGATAATTACTCTATCAAGTAAGTACTCGATAATCTCACTACGATTTCTTTATATTTAAGTTCAATCTAATGATTACAGTTTTTCTGTTATTAAAAATATTCTTTAACTAAGCGAGACGCCTCAAAAAAAACATATTCATATTATAGATTAGGTACGGTAAGCAACGAAAGTTATTTAACACTTAAGTGCGTTGACATAGTACCTAACTTTTTTGACTAATGTTTCAAACCGTGAGGCACCTGTTAAAAAAGTTGCTATGACAAAGTATCAAGTTAAACTACTTCCATTGCTGACTGTACCTCCTCATAAATCGATTGAGTAAACTATTTGCCTCAAGTAAAACTTCAAATATTCAAATTGAAATGTAGATTAACAGCTCTATGCAATACTAAATAATATACCTACTAGAAAATACGACTCGCACCAGATCAATACTCAGACGGGAATCGAACCCGCGACCTTTGGATATCCGGTCCAATGCTCTGACCGCTGAGCTACCGAGTCACTAGTGACATCGCCGAATTTCTTCTAGTATATCCTACTCTTACGCTGCAAGCCAGCGTTATTTCACCAATGTGAGGAATTACCTCGACATTCAATTGAAATATCTTTCCAGATATTTGGCAATCGATTAAGATGAAATAGCTATACAATTTTTAAATTTGAGATTTTTGCATTCACAATGCTATTTTTACACAATACTAAATAATATACTAGAAAAAATACGACTCGCACCAGATCAATACTCAGACGGGAATCGAACCCGCGACCTTTGGATATCCGGTCCAATGCTCTGACCGCTGAGCTACCGAGTCACTAGTGACATCGCCGAATTTCTTCTAGTATATCCTACTCTTACGCTGCAAGCCAGCGTTATTTCACCAATGTGAGGAATTACCTCGACATTCAATTGAAATATCTTTCCAGATATTTGGCAATCGATTAAGATGAAATAGCTATATAATTTTTAAATTTGAGATTTTTGCATTCACAATGCTATTTTTACACAATACTAAATAATATACTAGAAAAAATACGACTCGCACCAGATCAATACTCAGACGGGAATCGAACCCGCGACCTTTGGATATCCGGTCCAATGCTCTGACCGCTGAGCTACCGAGTCACTAGTGAATGCAAAAATCTCAAATTTAAAAATTATATAGCTATTTCATCTTAATCGATTGCCAAATATCTGGAAAGATATTTCAATTGAATGTCGAGGTAATTCCTCACATTGGTGAAATAACGCTGGCTTGCAGCGTAAGAGTAGGATATACTAGAAGAAATTCGGCGATGTCACTAGTGACTCGGTAGCTCAGCGGTCAGAGCATTGGACCGGATATCCAAAGGTCGCGGGTTCGATTCCCGTCTGAGTATTGATCTGGTGCGAGTCGTATTTTTTCTAGTATATTATTTAGTATTGTGTAAAAATAGCATTGTGAATGCAAAAATCTCAAATTTAAAAATTATATAGCTATTTCATCTTAATCGATTGCCAAATATCTGGAAAGATATTTCAATTGAATGTCGAGGTAATTCCTCACATTGGTGAAATAACGCTGGCTTGCAGCGTAAGAGTAGGATATACTAGAAGAAATTCGGCGATGTCACTAGTGACTCGGTAGCTCAGCGGTCAGAGCATTGGACCGGATATCCAAAGGTCGCGGGTTCGATTCCCGTCTGAGTATTGATCTGGTGCGAGTCGTATTTTTTCTAGTATATTATTTAGTATTGTGTAAAAATAGCATTGTGAATGCAAAAATCTCAAATTTAAAAAAAAAGCTCTATGCAAGGTGCGTAAATAATTAAAAATAAAATAAAATGTAGCTATAATTTATATTCGCACACAACGCGAATGTCCTTGTATATTTATTTAACAGGTTTTGTAGCAAACGCTTTCGATCAACCGGCCACACCTGATCTTATTTAAGAAGTGATCTCTACCCGGATCGTCTTCTATACGATTTTTTGTGTATAATGCATATCTATGCATAATAAATAAAAGATTAATTTTACCTATTTAATTATCTAACTAAATAGGTAAAATTTAATCTTTTATTTATTAATAGTTTGGCCCAGACAAGATATATTCAAATGATGATAAATAATACTTAGATATTAAATGGTCTACAAAAGTATGAAATGCAAGTACAGAAAAACAGTTTACTACGAGTATGTTAAATTATAGTTAAATTTTTTGGCAAATATAATAATGGGTATATAATAAAAACAAATACATACTGCTAAAATATTTTATTGAGTTTCAGCAATGTTTTTAATAATGAATTAATTAAATAATGAATAAGGCAATCATGTGGTATTTGATGCAACTATTAATGATTAAAAGTTAAATTACAATATCAATATACAAGCGAAAGCATAATTATCTTGAGATTAAATAACTCGGCGATTTCACCTATCACAATTTCTTTGGAATCAAAAAATTGATTTACTTATTTGCGTCATCGTCAACTTTACTATTATCATCTTCATCTAATGGACTTATGGCGGGCTCGTCATTTGAAGTTACAGCGTTACCATTCACAGTGACTTCCACCGAATTTTTAATATCATCTTCATTTGATTTAATTCCTTCACTGTCAAGCTCTATTTCAATATCATGCTCTTGAGAATTGTCTATTTCAGGTATTGTATCAACCGTGTCTGATGTTTTTTTATCAATCGTATTTAAGATTGGAACTTCTATTGTTATAACCTCGTTTTCAGTCTCCCTTGGTGATTCTGCTACTTTATTCTCTTCTAAAGGTCTGAATATTTCTTGAAGTGATGATACTTTTTTCTCCGTAGGAATTATTCTATTCAAATACACTAAAATATCCGACAGTGAAACAATTCCTATAAGCTTATCTTCCTTATTAACTAACAATAATCGATGACTCTCAGTTCTAACTATAACTTCTAAGGCCTCATATAACGTAACACTCGAACGACATTTCTGTAATTTTTCTTCCCAGTCTTTCTTTTTGTTTCTAACATCCCCTATGGTTAATGATAAATCTGAATATAATTTTTCGCTTACTAAATTTAATACTTCATATTTTGCATATACTTCAATAAGAATACCGTTTTCGTCCAATATCGGCAAAGCCGAAATATCTTTTTCTAACAATAGCTGAAACGCAGTTTTGATAGTCGTGTTATCTGTCACCGACACAATATCGTCATATGTTCCAATTTTTAAATCTAGTAAAGTTTTGTGAAAGAACGTTAATTCAGGAAATTCGTTAAGATAGACGAATAAAAATCGCAATATTCGTTTATGTGACAGTATATATAACACGTCTCCTGTATATGGATCTACCATCAAGAGACGATGGACACGATTTCTATGCAATAAATTAATAGCTTCATGTAGTGATTGGTCAGGACCAACACAACATAAAGGTTTCCTTATGGATCGTAATATTTTCCTCCAATTATGTAAAGTATGTCGTTCTAAATCTTCTACTGATATATTTTCAGCATCAAGATGTAGAAGGATTCTTATAAAATCGGTTACAGTAATCATTCCAACGAGTAATTTTTTGTTTGCATCCCATAGAGGGGCAGATCTAATACCATGCGATATCAATGTAGGAAAGGTTTTCCTTACTAAAAATTGTGTATCAAATATAATTACTTTTGCAGACTTAGGCAAAATTTCATAACACTTATGATACCTGAAAAAATTTAGTAACAACCGCGTTTTGTCTCTTCCGCCTAAAGAAATTTGAACAATGGACAAATACGGATCGTATTTGGGAAGTCCTCTGACTTCTCTAAATAATTGTTTAGCTTGAGTAGGATCTAAAGAAGCGTATGAGTTCTTATGGTAGGTTGGCGATGTTGTTTCTATGGAGGAGCGACGATCTTTAGGATTTTTCTTTTTGACTGGATCTGCAGACGCTTGACTATTTTCTGCATGAGGCTTACCCCTAAAAATATCCATTACCCTAGTAATGGGACTATATTTTCGCGAAGATACGCCAGTTACCGT
This sequence comes from Agriphila straminella, assembly GCA_950108535.1. NCBI lineage: Eukaryota > Metazoa > Arthropoda > Insecta > Lepidoptera > Crambidae > Agriphila > Agriphila straminella. The sequence continues at coordinate 12,721,311 of OX467308.1, forward strand.
GTGGTAATACTTTTTATGAGAATCTTTAGATTCTGAGACATTTTCTTCCTCCTTTGTGGCTTCCGCAGTTTCTGTAGTCTTAGGAGCTTTGATTTGTTGCTTTTTTGCATCGCTTTTCCTCCTTAGCCGGAATATATCAAAAATAGAACTACGTGGACTAGACGATGTACCATGAAAGGTTTCATATTCTTTAGAATCCGTAGATTCCCTCTCACAACTGGATGCTCTGGAAGTGTCTGCTCGATCTTTAAATATAGACCTTACATGAGGTCTCTGAGATTCGACACCACGGGTACCAAAATGTACAGTATGAATATTACTCGTTGCTACATTACTACTAGAAGGAACTGCTTTATCATCTGATGTCGATAAAGTTGTAACGACAAACTTCTTCCTCTCTCCTAGAACTGTTTGACTTTCTTTCTGTACATCAGCCTGTTTATTTTTCTTTTTTGTTTTGTGTTTCTTTCCATATTTCGTAGGAGTGTCTGAGGTGGCGGTTTCATTTTCTAAAATTGGATCCATATCCAAATGAGTATGTATTTTTTCTTAAAACTTTATTATACCTCTATTACGGCCCATAGTCTGAAGAAAGTGTTACCTGCAAGAGAAAAAAATGTTTAATTAAATATTATTTCCTACATCCATCTACTCTACAACTCTAAATGACAACTATGAAGGTCGCCTAATGAAAAAATAGCAAGCTTTGTAAAACTGTATAAACAATAATAAAACAAATACTGAATGTGTCTAATATAGCTAGGTAATACTAGACGCTTTATATCATTAATATCATTAACTACTAAGGTATTCTACATTTGAACTCAATCACTCAAATAAATGAACAACGAAACATTTGCATGCGTTGTTTATTCGCAAAAACGTCAATTAAATCATTAAACATTTTTATAGGGTGGTAATTTTATAGGGTGCTCCCTCACCGAAAAGCATTCACTCGCTAGGTGATTGCGTAAAGTCAATCGTATTCATTCGATTTGATTGACAAACATAAGCTTGTTCAATTCAAATTTGATTTTTAACATTTGCCATTCCATTATGAAACCTATCTCGATTACTATAACAAGTGGTGCGCAACGCAATGATATTACAAGTTGTATAAAATATTACAGATTGTACATATCTGTATCATTACCGGTTGCGCACAGTAATTTTAGCATCTGTAACGCGAATGCTCCCAGTCAGGGAGCACCAATACTAAACTAAGGTTTCAAAAAAATACAAAATAATAGTAGTTTATGATACAGTTATGTGCAGTTTCATACACTACTTTATCTACACTCATACATTTGGGATTGAACCTACTAAATAAAAGATCAACATTAGAAAAGAGAGAGAGACTTTGGTTGTACTAGCTATGTACCTACCTACCTTGTTGTAATAAGTCATTTCCTTAGCTGCTTCTAAAATAATTTTGCTAAATCAATTTTTTTTTCAAATTTTTAAGCAAGAATAAAAAACACCTACGAAATTCAGTATAATAAAATGTAAAAATTGAAATCAAAATTCAAAACTTTTTTAGTAATGCTCTAAAAATGGCGCGCATTCCATTGAAAAAAAATGAGATGAGTCATATTTCCTTGGGTAAAATATCGTTGTTTTTTTTTCAACACACTTGCTCGTAAAGTGAGCCCTAATACATCGCTTTTAGGGCCATAAACCGAGCTATAACAAACGCGTGCAATAATATATAAAACACTAGTACGTAATAGAATTAACCCTACAAAGTTAAATTAGTACCTTACTGCAAGTTCTATGCGAGTAAACAGAGCATTCCCAATTTAGCCGGGTAATACAGTTATTTTTTTTTACAACAAAGAGGTTTCATGTTGCTGAAAATTCATATACATTTTTGGAATAAATAAATGTGTAAGTCCTTAATTAAGTCAAACAAATATATATTATTATCAAATTATTCATAATTCACAATATTTTGTTATAAAATATTAAAATATTTGCATTTTGTCACTTAAAATTATAATTTTGAAGTATTAGTAGTAGGCTGTATGCTCCTCACCCCTTTGTTAGCAAAATATTCTTGCGTTGGGCGTGTGAAAAAAAAATCATAAAAAAAGATGCGCGCCTTTTTCCATAATAATTATCATATTTTGTTTTTGTCGTATTTGTTGGTGTGATAAATTACTTTGTTTTTTCCTCGCAAATGTGTTGAAAAACGTCGTATTAAACTCGTGAGCTCTTGCTTATTGCTCACTCGGCTGAGTTACGCCCTCGCCTGCGGCTCGGGCTGCAACCCACAGCCTTGTGTGCAATGAGCAACCTAAGCTAACTTGTCTCATAATGTACTATTTCAACACACTTGCTCGTAAAGTGAGCCCTAATACATCGCTTTTAGCGCCATAAACCGAGCTATAACAAACGCGTGCAATAATATATAAAGCACTAGTTCGTAATAGAATTAACCCTACAAAGTTAAATCAGTACCTTACTGCAAGTTCTATGCGAGTAAACAGAGCATTCCCAATTTAGCCGGGTAATACAGTTATTTTTTTTACAACAAAGAGGTTTTTCAACACACTTGATCGTAAAGTGAGCCCTAATACATCGCTTTTAGAGCCACAAACCGAGCTATAACAAACGCGTGCAATAATATATAAAACACTAGTTCGTAATAGAATTAACCCTACAAAGTTAAATAAGTACCTTACTGCAAGTTCTATGCGAGTAAACAGAGCATTCCCAATTTAGCCGGGTAATACAGGTTATTTTTTTTGGCAACAAAAAGGTTTTATGCTGCTGAAAATTCATATACATTTTTGGAATAAATAAATATGTAAGTCCTTAATTAAGTCAAATAAATATAAAATTATTATCAAATTATTCATAATTCACAATATTTTGTTAAAAAATATTAAAATATTTGCATTTTGACACTTAAAATTATAATTTTGAAGTATTAGTAGTAGGCTGTATGCTCCTCACCCCTTTGTTCGCAAAATATTCTTGCGTTGGGCGTGTTAAAAAAAAACAAAAAAAACATGCGCGCCTTTTCCCATAATTATCATATTTTGTTTTTGCCATATTTGTTGCTGTGTGATAATTTACTTTGTTTTTTCCTCGCAAATGTGTTGAAAAACGTCGTATGAAACTCGTGAGCTCTTGCTTATTGCACACTCGGCTGAGTTACGCCCTCGCCTGCGGCTCGGGCTGCAACCCACAGCCTTGTGTGCAATGAGCAACCTAAGCTAACTTGTCTCATAATGTACTATTATATCACGGCACTACCTTCTTCTTGGACTTGCCCTGTATCGTAATGAGAAAAAAAGTTACTTTATGATGCAGCCGACTGCATCGTAATGAGTTTTTTTTTTTAATTTTACCTATTCACGAAAATAAAGTACGTATTTATATTACCTTTTTTGAATTCATATTTGGAACATTACGTTGTGAGTGTAAATAAAATAACTTATTTAATCGAGAATAATAATTATACTTGAACATATTTTCATAAAAACGTAATAACTACAATTTTCTTAGAAAATAAATTTTCACTTCTCATGCTCGTTAAGTTCGTCATTATGTTGGGTATAGGCTGCATAAAATCGCTTTTCATGCTCTAGAGCATAAAGTAAAATCTTCGTCTAAGTTCGGCCTTAAGACAAAGGTTGTCAGGTAAACAGCCACACATGCAATTAAACTTCGATAAATAAACTTGTTATTTTCCACATTTTTAATCATAATCTTTATTATAGTACCTAATTTTTTTTTCAATTTTTGAAAATGGGTATCAATTGAAAAGCCTTAATAAAAAAAAACCTTTTTTGAATATGGGTATCAAATGAAAGGCCTTGATGAGCACATTCCAAAATTATATAATTTGTAACTAAAATTTAAGTTTTTTTTTTTAATTTTTGAATATGGGTATCAAATGAAAGGCCTTGATGAGCACATTCCAAAATTATATAATTTGTCACTGAAATTTAAAAAAAAAAATATTTTTTTATTTTTGAATATGGGTGGGTATCAAATGAAAGGCCTTGATGAGCACATTCCAAAATTATATAATTTGTCACTAAAAATTTAAAAAAATATTTTTTTTTACATTTTTTCTTTAATTTCCTCACAATCAAAGTGAAAAGCAGAGTGTATATATACTCGTACATAAAACCCATTTTACCCTCGACTTGACTATCCATATATATAAACGTCTCGGGTAAAATGATGCGTTTTATGCACTTGTTGTACAATGGGGTTGGTAAACTTTTCCAAAACTGTTGTGAATTATATATTTTCTGGTAGCTTTTGGCTTTGGAGTTAGGAATAACCAATTGCGGATTTTTTATAATGCTTCATTTTAATTTAAATAAAAATTTAAATTTTTTATTTACAGCATAGTACAATAAATCACTATTACGGCTGTATGCGTAGGTTATGCCTTTGCTCCAAAGACTTTCTATGTTGGTGCTCAAAACAAAAAAAACAAAGGTATGATTACTCTTTATCACTGTCTGTCAAATCTGTCAATCAGTTCTTTAAATCAGTAAATGCAAAGGAACTTCGTGTTCAGCCGTATGTTCGATATTTTATCGCGATAATAATATAAAAAAATATATTTAGTTAACAAGGTAAAATAAAAAAATCATTATATTATTTTCTTTATTCTTCAAACTTGTGCTATCAAAAAAAAATATAAAACAATTCTCTTTGAAAAAGTTTACCAACCCCATTTACTATTTCACACCAAAACCCCCATTTTCCAAATTTTCAAGATTGTGGCACCGTAATAAAAGTTATTGAAGATTTTATGGTATCTTTTTTAAGTTTGAGGCTAGCACTTTTATTTATTCTGTGGTTTTAGTCTCTAAGAACTGTTTTGTGATATTTTATTCCTTGCTAAATTACTACGATGGTGAATTTGCAGAAATTTATTGGGTCAAAAAAAATACTGTATTACATTGCTAATAATAAATACTAAAGAAATCCAAGCTTTCAATTCATTAGAAATAAAACACTTTTTACGGATTATAGCGCGCAAGTATTATTAATTCAAGTGTTATTTGCTTAGTTTAAACTTACTAGTTTTTTTTAGTTTCCCGACGTTTCGACACTTGGAAAGGTAATGTGTAATCCGTAAAAAGTGTTTTATTTCTAAATCCAATTTTATATAGAAAAAAGTTATATACCTATAAATAAATTTGTTTTTAATTACGTACTTTCTTCGTTTTAATTATTTTATAATAAATAAGTGGTAATGAGTCGACCCACTGAGACCACAAGTAAGAAGTGGATTAAGGAGTGTTATCCCATTGTGACCGGTACTGTCAAATTTATACTCAAGATAACGTTATCATCATCATGTTATCATAATATCAACAACACGACGCCCACTGATGGACAGACGCTAACCCAAGGATCTCCACGAGACAATCCTATTCTGCCAACATCCAGCGGCGGCATCAAGATTAGCAGTAGGTATTTCCAAAAATGGTCGTCAAGCGAATCTATTTATCTAGTTTAGCATAACAAAAACTAAATGATGCTATTCTAAATATTACAAGAAACAACTAAAATAAGTAGGTAGGTACTCTTTTCACTATTAATAACTACACATCATAAAAATTATTGAGAAACTCAATTATGAAAGTCGAACACTCCTTCAAACTTTATCCACACAAACTTAATCACTTAATAATCACGCTATACAAGGGTTGGGCAGAGCTTGAAGTTATTAGAGGTTACCAAAACTGCATCTAGTAAATATTCGGGTTAAGATTTTATTCCTTGAGGCGAGGTGGTAGTGAAACTAGCGCCGCCACTATATTTATTTTTATTACTCGTAAACCAAGTCAATATTTAAAAAAAGCTCATGTAATAATCTCTTAAATAAATTGTTTCTAATATTTTTTGAATAACTCTTCAGCAGTTATCATTCATTCTTCAAGTTTTAAAATCCATAATTGCCAAAAGTGGCCACTTTGAGCTAAAATGAATTTTAAAACTTACAGAAAGAATGAAAATTGTTGAAGAGTTATTCAAAAAATATTAGAGACGATTTATGAAATTATTACATGAGCTTTTTTAAATATTGCCTTGGTTTACGGGTAATAAAAATAAATGTAGTAGCGGCGCTAGTTTCACTACCTACAGCGCCTTAAATAAAAAATAAAAAAAAATCTATATCGATACGTGCGTCAAATACCTTTGCACTTTGTCATCGTGCTGTATGTTGGTCAGCTTTAGCAGAATTTGCCACTGCTGGGTTTTTAACGCGCTGGGTGCAAAAACTAGATTTAATTTCTTTTTTGTTCATAAGGATTTATGTAACTACTCGTATCTTTTAAATTGAAAATAAATTAAAAATTAAAATTAATAATTTTGTGTGCAAAACGAGACTGATACACATTTTATTTCTGTGAGAGCACAAACAATTTTAAAATGACTATATCCAAACCCACATTTTATCACAAACCAGTTTGTTAAAATCACTTATTTGTATTGTAATCGAAATATATGCACTAATTAAATCCCTTTTAATAGGTATTATATCTTTGTTAACTATTTTTTTAACTTTACGTTATTGACGCGTTTTCAATCATAGCCACTATTAATTTATCATTTAGCAAGTTATTTTTTTAAATAATTATTTGCAATACTGTTTAGCGCTGTTTGCCGTTGCTAGGTAACGCATTGCAGCAAACGATGCACCAGTTTTATTATTACCTATTGCATAACTATTAACACCGATCTATTTAGAACTTAGCTGATAGATATTCACAAGAATACGACAGTAAAACAAAGACATCACGTGTATTAAAAGCCTTTGAAATAAAAATGAGCGTTTCTGGAGGTCAAGATAAGTATACATTTGACACCATTCGTACAATCAATACTTTCTTTGGGAAAAGTACGGAATTATAAATGAAAGCAAAAGCTAGAAAACATACCTGGACTTGGTACGATTTTCATGTTGGATCGTTACAAATGGTAGGCCCGTTGTGAAATATGTATAAAAAATGGATGGAAACCGCGATCTTTGTTAAATTTGCGTGGTTATCGTGACTACTACGGAGACGCCATGTCGAGTGTCTGTCAAATGGGGTGAGCGCCACGCCATCTGTCGACACCAGAGGGTTACGTTTTGTAGGGCGGCAGCAAATTTAGTTCACGCCGACGAAATGTTCCGCGCCCCTGGTATTTTCAAGTTGAGCTGGTAGTATCGGAAGATGTCATAACTTTACTAATTCTAATAAATGAAGTTATACTTATTTTGTAAATTAATCGCTGAAATGTAACTTTAGAATGACTGCACCAAATTAGATAGGTATAATCTTTTAGTTATGTTTGTTATTATCAGGACAAGACAAGGTTTATAAAAGAGAAAATTTTCAAAACATTGTACGGAAAAACATAAAAAATCATTTTTTCTCTTTTCCGTCATAGAAAATGAATCGCCGAAATTATGCCGAAATGTATGTAAGCGCATAACTTTAGAACGACTGCACGAAATTAGATAATTTTGTTTTGTTGTGTTTGTTATTATCAGGACAAGGTTTGTTTAAAAGAAAATTTTCAAAATTGTACGGAAAGACGTAAAAAATATTTTTTCCGTCATTTTAAATCGCAAAATAACTAATAGACGGCGCCACATATGCGAAGCCAGGGCGGGGCAGCTAGTTTTAAATAAAAATATTGACCTATTTATTTGAAATTAACATTATTTAAATTAATCCATGTGATTAGTATTGATTTGTTATTCGGAATTCAGAATCAAATCGTGATCTTCTTACAGAAATAAAATGATCCTTCATAACATGTTTTGTATTATACTGAAAAACCGTGCGAATATGTATCATAACATAAGTTAAAAGGTTTTTTTATTTTCCTCGTCGTGAAATAATTAATATACTTTACTACCGAGTAAGTAATTTTTGGATTTCGTTACCTTCTGATTCTGAAATTCATACTCGACTTTAAAGTGTATCGGTATTATTTACGTAGGTATTTTTTCTAATAAAATCTAACCAATCTATTTGGCTAAAAAGACCAAATCTGTATAGCAAGTACTAGAAAATTATTGTTACTTAAGAAAAATAATGTATTAAGAAATATTCTGGATAAATCACACCATAATAATGTTGTCCCAACCAAACTAAACCAAGCTTGTACTATTATGGTAGCTAAATAACGAATTGAAATACAAAGGTAAATAAAAATATAAACATCCATACCCTAACTAAATGGTTTTAATCACCGTACTTAAGAAGATAAAATCCTTTTGGCGATTTAACGCGGTTTTTACCAGATTCCCCACACACGGTCTTTCCCAAAATTATATACTTACCTACCATTATTACCTTTTCCAGAAAAATATTTCCTGCTATTCTTACCATCTAACATAGGTACCTCTAATAACATTATTATACACGCCTACGACTTACCTCATCTGCCTGCGTAAATTTATGTACGTATTATAAGTACCAATTCCATCAAACTAAATATAGCCACAAACGATTCGCAACAACGCATGCGTTACCATCCGTGACGTCATAAAACGTCATGAATCAGTGCCGTCACCGTTGCAGACGAACTTAGAGTTATGACGTAGCAGGGAGCGAGGGGGGTGCCGGATCGATACCACTACGTTTGGTGTGATATCATCCGTTTCTATACAATTATAGCTGTGTATTCGGCTCAGTGACGCTCGAAAATTGTTACACGGGAATAGCAAGCCTTTAGAGTTACGGGTCGGCTGATCACGTGCTAAAAGGACTTTCATTGACTTATATTACAATGGGTCATTTGTTTTACTACGGGTGAGACGAAGTGACATTCTAGCGTCCAGTAAACCGTTTTCACGTCCCTGAAATTACCTACATTAAGTGCATAATGTTACAATCAGTGTAGGCGTTCAGTCTATTAAAGATCATTATTTTTTTTTGCAATCCTCGCCTTATATCAAGTAGATCACTAAATGTAGGCACTGTAAGTCTTATCTGTTTAAAGTTCATAATGATTCTCGGTTTTTACTACAGTAAACATGTTGAGTCTGATTACGTTGGCGCAAAATTATAGATGTATAAATAGTTGTCATTTGTTCAAATTTTTTTAACTTCATTTGCATTTTCAAGCTCATTAAGCTTTTACTATATTCGATTTGCGCTATACAATTTGTCACAATAAAGTTTAGTGAAGTTTTTACTAACTTCAGCTAAAACTTTGGATGGCTTCCTAGGATCTTGTAAAAAATTCACAGATTTCGCAGTCCTCGCAAGAATCGGAGCATTGAAAATAAATACAAAAATTTACGAAAAAACAAAATCAAATCAAACGCAAAATCCATTTATTTTTCTAAGGTGTGTATGTAGGTTGTAGGTACCTACCAATTTATTTTTATGATTATGACACAAAAGCGCCCGCTGACTGCCTCGACGGGGCTGAAAAATTTATTAACCGATTTTCAAATTTCCAACAAATGCACTTCTCGTCTGCTTCTGCATCTTTTAACACCATTAATACCATGACGATCGGTCTATAATCATAGAAGCTACATCAATATGGAAATACCCGTTTTTCTTCAATTCCTAATCTAAAGGGACCTACACAGGTTACAATTATTAACAGATTTAAAAAAAAAACGCCATTTTGTACTGATCTAAACTAGGTTACCCTAGGTTTTTTTTATTTTTCTTAAGTCGGTTTTTTCCGAAATATTTACAATTTAGTTAACAAACATCCCCAAAAAACCCGAAAGTTACCAGCGGATTTTCAAAACTCAAACATTCACACGTGTCTTCATAAATGACTCAACTGTTGGTACTATATCCATCTCGATTTCCCCAAAATCCTCGGAGCTATGACTAAAAATACGACTCAGGCGATTTGCAACTGATAACCATTTAAAATTTATCAAAATTCCAAAAAAAGTTACCAACCGATTTTCAAAATTCAAACATTCGAAGGTCCAAAAACATATACGTAACATATTTTTCGTTGAAATTATTATCATTACTATTAGTACTTATTTACGATGAAAAATTCCATTAAAAAGCCTTGAAACACCTAAAGATTAGATTTCTAAACCTCATTGTAATGATAAATTCAAATACGAAAGCAAAAAAATATGTCATTTGTAAATATTTAAAGTAGGTAGCTGTATAATATGTTGTTTATTAAGCTTACCAGTATTAGAAAGTATGTGAAAGATAACTGAAAAGGTATAGTCGTTTTTGTTCATATTAACTGGTGTAATAACGACACATAGATAATATTGCTATAATGTTAAGTCCTCTTAATGGACGGTTATTGGTCTGCTTATTCTTACTTGTCCTATTTAGTTAACAGTTTTTGACAGTTGTCATACCTAATACCGTCTTTTAAACTTGAAGAATATTATGTTGTCTAATAAAATTGCCAATCAACAATTATTTTGTAAGTGTGTAAGAATTGGGTTAACATTGTTTATCAAATAGGACATGCAAGGATAAACAGGGGGCTAATTGTCTAATTTCAAAATCTGATTCGCTTTCAGGATGTGATACATTGATATTTCTTACAAATAAAAACTTACTTATATGAAATGCAGCAATGTGTCACATCCATCTGTCAAATGAAAGCGATTGCGATAGTTTTTGAAAATTTAGACAATAAGCAGGCAGACTACTACGTGAAACTCGCCTACTGTTTTTTACATAATATCAATACAGGCGACAGATTAATTAAACCCTTGTTTTTACAAAAAATATTTTTTTATTACTAGTGTTTTTTTTAATAACTTCATCGTATCGTATGTATTGAGGGTAAGGTTGGTAGTAATTGTTGTTCATTATAATTTAGTTTTGCCTCGAGAAATCGCCGATGCTAAGTAGGTATCTACTTCAACGTAAGATTATGATAAGATATGGACAGTAGTATGGACACAACAAAATTAGTAATCTGAAACCTCAGTTAATCCAAATATTAGTCATAATTGCGGTCATGTACACACAAAATAATAAATAATAATCTAATTAAATGGACAATAACATAAAAAATTGTTTCAGGTTAAGTACAATTTCAAATTATTATACCAATATTTGATGACAAAAGTTACAAAAGAAGCTAGCTGCTGTTTCCATGTAGCTTTTCATTGTATTTTAGCTTGGGAAAAAAATCTTTCGTATGTCCGTGATGTCCGTCTGTTCTCCTCTACAGGGGGGGATTACAATTACAACTTGTTGGATTTATGAATTACTATATTATTATCTATATCTCTTTCTTACTGCTGTACCTATATCAAAATATAAAAGAGACAGATTGATAGCTATTCAGAAAACTGGCTAATTTTGAACTAGTAATACGACCGGCGGCGGCAGGTCGTATTCAAGGTCAGGTCAACCGACTCTCGTGAAATTTTGTGAGCAGTTTCGATAATTATATACATTTTTTGTTGACGACTAAGTATTTCGAAATATTTCGAAAAAAAATCTTTCAAAAATGTCCCAAACGCGCAGTCTGTGTCCAGCTCACAGAGCCACTAAAGTCCATAATATCTATTTAAATACATTCGACGCAAAACTAAGTACTTTTGGCATATAATATTTACACAATTTATGTAGAAATAGTTTTAAATCTTACCCAATGAGAGTTTTTGCTACAATACGGGTTACATCTATCAGGGCGGCACAACTGTGTAATGGTGACTTTCTTATCAGAAATTAATCAATCACAATCACAATTTTCATTATTATCATGAATCGATTTCTACTAGATCGTCTACTGGTAGGTATTACGTAGTCAAATGTACCTACTGAAAGCAATGGTTGGAGCTATTTCTGGAGACTTGCCCAAGACTGCGAGTACCAAAACCACATGGTTTAAATCGATAATGACTATGTTTATTCTACAAATACTACCTAGTCCAATTTATATCCAAAACTTCTTTAAATGGAGAAAATTTAATTCACTCAAATACCAAGGCATAAGTCAAATTATAAATACTAGAACTGTTCCCAATTTTTGAATATCATGCCAAAATTTCCGATTTTCCATAAGCACTTTACACAACAAACTTAAATAAATGAGTGATAATTGTGTAAACGAGTGTAAACAAATGCAAATATAATAGGGAGTGCATGTTGACCATAGCTTACAATTTATCAGACCTAAATGACCTTTACACCTTCAATAACAATAATCACTAACAGTACTTTATACAAACACTCTTACCTGTGCATTTTAGACAATCAATATTTGTGTTATGAAATATTTGCTAGTTCTGATGAAGCGCCAAATATTTCATGATCATTATTACTTACTGAAAATAGCATGCCATTCTCAAAAACAAAAGATATCACCCAATAAAAGGGAACAATGAATCTCAAGGAATATTTTCATCAAGGAAACTGTGACACATAACCTCAAAATCTAAAAAAAACAGTCACTTACTCGAAGATTAATAATGTGATAAACAAATACACTTACAACACAGATCATCGCGTGGATCCCCTTTTGCACTGACTATTTGTGAACACTTTACACACACTAGCGCAATGTGCATAATGCACCTCGTATCAATAGACAGTCAAGTGGTGTGTCGCCCGCGAGTTTGTGGCACTGGTAGTTAATTAGTGCGGGCATCAAATAACATAGGTTGTTGTAGGTTATAGAAACGGATGATACTACTGTTTTGTAAGTATAGAGGCCGCCATGCCCAATTAGTACAATTTACAATAACACGCACTGCTCTCTCACAACGAAACGAGCTGACGGCATCGTATCACAAGCGGGTCGCGTTCACATTATGAAATTCTCTCGCGCACCAAAGTATAGCTGCGTTCACGCACACAAGCCCTCGCACACAAGCGCACGGTCATTCTCGGCCCCACGACCAATAGAAGTGACGCATGAACGTTAACAACTGATATCACGAACGTTATCAATTTAATCCCGCAGACTATACGTCGTTTCATAATTTAAATAAATAAATAACAACTCTCTATAAGTATTATAATGGTTTCTTAAGGTAGAAAGAGCGTAAAGTTATAGAAAGAATTGCTGGATATGATTTATGTTTGTTGTTGATTCTGTTGGCTGGCACCGAATGGAGAAATGGGAATTATGTTTTTTTTTTAAATATACCTACGAGGATCATTTAAATCATTACTAATAAAGATTAGGTACCTATTTTATCAATAAAACCAAAAAGACATCGGTAAAAAACCGACTTCAAAAAACCTGCCTCTAAAAAACAAGAAATAATATACAAATCATTAGATTGCATTATCATTGTTATAATAAAACACGTCTATTAAAGTCGGGTGGGGCTGGAGTACATCTTCCTTTTTAGGGTTCCGTACCAAAATGGTAAAAAGGAACCCTTATGGTGTGACTATGTCCGTCTGTCTGTCACAGCTGGATAACTCGAGAACTACTAATGGTATCAACTTGAAATTTGGAATAGTTAAAGATGACCTTTGTCCAACTATTTTGCAAATAAGAAAGAAATAAAAAAATTAATAGTTTTTTTACAACAGGGACTGAAAAGGGGTCTTAAAAATTTCAAGTGGGGCGACTAGGGCATGTGGGGTATCATATAAAAGAGCGCCATTTGCACATTTTAAAACATTATTTTTTTTAGGCCGCATAGTTTTCGACTTATGATGAAAAATGTAAAAAAAAATACCGTTCCCCCCCCCCCCTTTATCTCCGAAGTTTGCAAAGAGAAAAATCTGAAATAATTCTATGTGATAGTAGTTTATGTAAAGATTACAGGAAAAATAAAACGATGTCTCAATATAACACACTTTTTTAGAAATTCAAAAAACAAACAAAAAATTATTTAGTTCCTCTACCAGTCAACAGATGGCCCTGACCTAAGAAAAATTTATTTAGATTTGAAAAAAAGAATCATCTAAATCGGTCCATAAATGTCGAAGATACGCGCGAACAACGATAAAAAAAAAACATCCAATCGAATTGAGAACCTCCTCCTTTTGTTGAAGTCGGTTAAAAATACACTAATACTCAGCTATACCATAAATGCATGAAAATAGTTACATTATGAGAGAGTTAGATTAGGTTGCTCATTGCTCACAAGGCTGTGGGTTGCAGCCCGAGCCGCAGGCGAGGGCGTAACTCAGCTGAGTGTGCAATAAGCAAGAGCTCACGAGTTGCATACGACGTTTTTCAACACATTTGCGAGGAATAAACAAATAAATTTACCACACAGCAACAAATACGACAAAAACAAAATATGATAATTATGGGAAAAGGCGCGCAGGTTTTTTTTTGTTTTTTTTTTCACACGCCCAACGCAATAATATTTTGCGAACAAAGGAGTGAGTGAGCATACAGCCTACTTCAAAATTATAATTTTAAGTGATAAAATGCAAATATTTTAATATTTTATAAGAAAATATTGTGAATTATGAATAATTTGACAATAATAAATATTTGTTTGACTTAATTATGGACATAAACATTTATTAATTCCAAAAATGTATATGAATTTTTAGCAGCATAATAGTACATTATGACTTATGAGACAAGTTAGCTTAGGTTGCTCATTGCACACAAGGCTGTGGGTTGCAGCCCGAGCCGCAGGCGAGGGCGTAACTCAGCCGAGTGTGCAATAAGCAAGAGCTCACGAGTTGAATACGACGTTTTTCAACACATTTGCGAGGAATAAACAATAGTACATTATGAGACAAGTTAGCTTAGGTTGCTCATTGCACACAAGGCTGTGGGTTGCAGCCCGAGCCGCAGGCGAGGGCGTAACTCAGCCGAGTGTGCAATAAGCAAGAGCTCACGAGTTTCATACGACGTTTTTCAACACATTTGCGAGGAAAAAACAAAGTAATTTATCACACAGCAACAAATATGGCAAAAACAAAATATGATAATTATGGGAAAAGGCGCGCATGTTTTTTTTTGTTTTTTTTTTCACACGCCCAACGCAAGAATATTTTGCGAACAAAGGGGTGAGGAGCATACAGCCTACTACTAATACTTCAAAATTATAATTTTAAGTGACAAAATGCAAATATTTTAATATTTTATAACAAAATATTGTAAAATCTGAATAATTTGATAATAATTATATATTTATTTGACTTAATTAAGGACTTACACATTTATTTATTCCAAAAATGTATATGAATTTTCAGCAGCATAAAACCTCTATGTTGTCAAAAAAAAAAACTGTATTACCCGGCTAAATTGGGAATGCTCTGTTTACTCGCATAGAACTTGCAGTAAGGTACTAATTTAACTTTGTAGGGTTAATTCTATTACGTACTAGTGTTTTATATATTATTGCACGCGTTTGTTATAGATCGGTTTATGGCCCTAAAAGCGATGTATTAGGGCTCACTTTACGAGCAAGTGTGTTGAAAATTTTATATCTTTACATGTCTTTTTTTTATTACAAAACGTGTCAATAAATGAAGAAAATATCTAAAATGATTTAGTTAAAACATGATTCTTATTTATTTATTACTTACATCCAAGATAAAAGAAACATAATTATCAAGATTGTTTAGGTACTTTCATCAAATTTCTCATTAAAAGGAATATAAAATATTTTCAATTTTCAAAAGCAAGTAAGTAAATAAAAGTTAGACACACCCCCTTATTACACCGATTCAAATCCGTGACGTGAGCTTATTGTGTGACTGATTGTGAGACCCTGAATACATATGAATACACAATACTTCGTAGTAGCAAAGTTTTTTTGGGTACTAAAGTTGGTTAATTATTTTCTTTACAACTAATATAAAGGTAAACGAACCTACTATATTATATTTTCCACTATATTTTTTATAATAAAGAGAATGGTCCATAGAAAGTGTATTTGCTTACTTTTTTCTTTTAAACATATTTCAAGCTGCTCAAAAGCACCGCGACTAAAATGCGTGCAACAGCATTTTTCACGGTTTGCTTAACCAATTATGCAAATTGTATGTAGGAAGAACTATATCATTCTGTTTTATATTCCATGCAGTTATGCAAGAATGGATTCACTATTTGTCAGTGACTCATGAATCATGATAATAGAATTAGGACTATATTTAACTGACTTCAAAAAAGGAGGAGGTTCTATAATTCGTCTGCATATTTTTTTTTGTGTATGTCCACCGATTACTCGAAGACGGCTGAACTTATTGAAATGATTCAAACGTTTTTACATTAGGTTTGTCCTCAAGTTGGTCTCATTTTTTGAAATTTTAAAATCGGTTCAGTAGTTTTCAGGATATCTTGAAAATACTGTTGTTTTCGTTACCATTATAATGAACTAATACGGATGATCGACCATAATTTCTTCGATTATGAACCGATTTAGATGATTCTTTTTTCTTTGAAAGAAAACACTTTAGGGATAAGACCATTTTAATTCCATTAGATCTTTTTTTTCTAAGATAACACAAGGGAATAAGGGATAACACGGGGACGGGGACGGGGACGGGGACGGGGACATCATATCCCGAGAATTTTGTTTATCTGGTATACTTCAAAGGGTTCAAAAAAACGACGAAGCGCTTCGAGAAAAGGTAGGTAGTGCCCTTGAGCTTCGTTGGGACGTCTTGGCGGGGGCACTGCTGTGCCCCCAGATTATATTTCAACTCTTCAATTTATAATTACTTATCTAAGTTATTCCATATTATTGCTTCCGAGTATATTGTGGCAATTTTGAAATCATGATGATTTTTTCACACAGACCATGTGATTTTTCAGTATATAGATAAATAAGTTTTTTATACATATGTCAGTATAGGACATACTATTTGCGATTGCAACTTCGATTCCCATTAATTTAAATGGGTAATCTTTAGAATCGGTGCGCCTGAAATGGGGATTGAGATAGAGAGGAGGGGTAAAGGGGGAGAGGGATAGGTATCCGCGCGGAATTGAGTAATTATATATGTTTTTAAAAATCTTAACCTCAAAACACCACTTTTATTACATCTTAAGTTATTTCCGTCACGGCTCCGGCGCTACGGGATGTGCAGCCCTTCGGCCCTTACCTTGCGTAACAAAGCACAGACGCAATTCTTCGAAAATAACAATAAAAATACGCATTTCCGCTACAAAATATATGATATTATTTTAACTCCAAAATCAGGGGCTACTCTAAAACCAATCTATTTCAATTTTATTTTGTAATGGAAATCCTATTTAGTCAAAAACAGCTTTTCTATTATTTCTTCATTATAAACCATTTCTTTTCATTTTTCATACCAAAAATAATAAGTAAGTAAGATTAAGATTCCCAGTGACCACTGGGAACATAAATTCTAAAAAAAAAGATAACATTCATAATAACATAAACGATTGATCTGAAAAATGCTGTTTGAGGCTAAAGGAAATAATTTGATTGGGACTTGTTTTCGAATAAGAGTTTTCAGGAGGAGATTTCAGCACATCGCTCCGTCGGCATTTAGATTAAGTAATTATAAGTAAAGAACCTAAACATTAGCAATGTGATCAAAGAGGCTGTTTTATTGCAAAGTGATGCTTAGCACTATAGGATTCTTATTTTTTTCTTTATTGTAGGTATGTAAAAAATATTGGTTCAAGTATTTCATATTATTAAAATATATTTTCTTCTTTGAAGCACAAGGTATTTTTATCATTTTCCCGATTCCATTGATTTATTCCGATATATTTCTTTCAAGCGGTTAAAAGAACATGTTTACTCAAAGCCTGCGTAGGTATTTATCGGAAAAATGTTTTTTTTTTTTATATTTATACTTTCCGCGTAGGCCTTCGAAGGCGAAGGCGTATTTTCTGTGTTCGTCATCTCATCATAATCATGACGTCAGATTTTCGCCCCTTTCTAGTCTTGCTTTTATTATATATACCTAGTTATAACAAATGAGAAATAATAAAATATAGGGTATACAACGTGTTACAAAATAACTCCTAATGCCGAATATGGTAGATAGGGACCATCAAGCTGAACAACTTTTGCTATGGGACCAACTCTGAATTATTGCGAAAAAAACTTCTGTTTCATACATTTTGATATATTCGTTATTAATTTTTGTATGAAACAATTGATTTTTTTTCGTGATTTCAGAGTTGGTCCCATAGTAAATATTGTTCAGTGTGATGGTCCCTATGTACCATATTCGGCATTAGGAGTTATTTTGTAACACGTTGTATATGGGTGTTTTTTGCAAAAAATAAAAAATAAAATTTTTTTGCTTGTGGTTTTAATGTCCACTTAAAATATTGCGTGAAACCACAACGCGTTTTTGTTTTACTTTATTTGACACTTTAATTCAGAAGAAACACAAAAGATAGTTAAAATAAAAATGCCTGGTGGCTTCGTCAAGAATATCCAAGATAACGCATTACGAACTAAAACAGCACGTAAAAACGGCACCTCGAAATAGCGTCCCACTTTCAAACTAGGCGCTCACATCTTATTTTGTACAAACTCACATCTAATATCACTTATTTTATACAAAATAAGCTTATTTTGTACAAAATCACATCTTTTATCGCTTACTTTGTACAAAATAAGCGCCCAGTTTGTATGTGGGACGCTATTTTGAGGTGCCATTTTTTGAGACTAACCGGACATCTAGTGGTGGAAAATAATAATAAGAACAGATGATTTGGCAGTTTTTTTTGGAAGAAAAAACAATAAGTTACGTTTAACATACATTTGTATGTGTCTATCAATTATTAAAAAATAAGATTTTTTTTTAAATTTTTATACAAATAGGAAAGAAAAAAGGGATTTGATTTAACCAATGCTTTTTATTCAAAAGAAAGACTTGATTTAAATCAAAGTGATTTAATCATGCCAACCCTGGTATATCCACTTATATTATAATATAACACAAAGGTACATGAAATACTTATTATATCTACTTTATGAAATTTTATATAAATCTTAATAATTATTTAAGGTTAACTAGTGGACAAGACATTTTAATTTCATATTAACTTATTCGTAAAGTAAGTAAAACCACAGATTATACATAATACTATCCAAATTCATATAACAAATAATGTACCTTTGGTATTAGTTTTTGGTAGGTATATGAAATGAATAGACATTTTTAAAGATAAAAAGAAAATCAATGCAATTTTTGGATGTTACAAATTAATGCTTGCATAAAATAACAAAGTTTATAACAACATAACAAAGTCTCAATATCGAAATATTCAACCTTCTAAAACTGCGATAAAATTTTATTCAAAACAGCCTTTCCAAAGGCGTTCTGATTTTGGGTGCAATGACCTAGAAATCCATTTAATTTAAAGTGTCTTAGACAAAACAAAAGAAAATTTATGAAACGCAAACGTTTATAATTTTTGCTGTCTGTTTAAAATATAATTTATATAATATTAATTTTAATTTATATATTTTTTATTTATTAAATTAATGTAATACTTATTAATTTCATTTTTTTTCTTAGTTTTTGTTTTCTTAGTAATACCTAATTTAGGACAAGTTTATTTAAGATAAACTATTAGAAGAAATTCATATTGCTTTCTTTGTCCACAACATCAGTAGACGGCTAGTATAGCTCGCGACAAAACACTGCAAGAGGTATCTCAAGGCCCACCCTATTAATATTATAAATGTGAAAGTTTAGTTAGATGTTTCGATGTTTGTTACTCAATCGCGCAAAAATGGCTGTACAGATTTGAATTAAATTTAGTCTATAGCCTGGACTAAATATAGGATACTTTTTATCCCTGTCAAAGTTTTTCTAGGGATTTTCCGAATGTCCACGCGGACGAAGTCGTGGGCGGAAGATAGTAATTTATTCAATTTGATTTAGTGTTTAGAATGTACCTACCAAGTGTACCTACATGAGTCAGCACCTACTCGCAAGGTCAGGATGTGGAATACCTGGCGGCGCGGCCGGCGGCGCGCTCTCAAGTATGTAAAATTTCAACGTGCTCTTCAAATGTTTTCTCAACGTTGAAAATTGGCAGGAAACTAGATTAAAGTACAAAAAATGGGATGGTAGTCAGACCGCATTATTATGGAACAATCCGAGTCAGCACGCCACATAAAAAGTTGTCACCATAACGACTCGAACGAAATAACGAACTCTTTAACGAAAATTCATGAACAGAGGCGGATATCTGTTCGGAGCGCGTAAGGATATATATATTTTATATTTATTTATGGGTTTCGTTACCGGGACCCCGGAAACGGGAACTTCCTGGAAATACACCGTTCCCAGAGTCGGGAAATATTTTGTGATTGTCCCGGTTATTATAACAGGAGATTTTAATACGATTTAATACGTTTAACACATGAAAATCTTTATAAAAGGGAAAAGCCAGATTTTGTGTGCTAGTGGAGCCTTTATTGTTTTTTTGGTGTTTTACCATCTGCTCATTTTTTTTTCACTTGAGCTTAATGTAATGATCAAGATTTATTACGACAACTGTACCTCTAAACTCAATCCGAACGGACTTGTAAATGTTAGAAGTTTGAAAAATAGTTACTTATCTCCACTAGTTTTCTAAACTTCCAACCCTTAAAACTTCACTTAGACTGCGTTTAGAGATATAGTTCATATAATAAATGTTGTTTGTTAAATAAATTTAAAACTTGCAATTACCTCTTGCTTGTAGTGTTTTGTCGCGAGCTCTCTAACTAATAGAGGTATATTGGTCCAAGCAAAAAAACCGTAGAAGCGACGAGTCCGAACCTTTGTCGGATGATCGCGTCTTTTGTCGGCGGGCCGGGTGCGGCGGACGATGCGGCGGCATCGATTATGTAAAATTAGAATAACTGGACGTTTGCCCGCGCCACGAGCAGCAAATAGTACTGGGGCATGCGACCAATCGTAACAGACGCAAATACATGCACGCTCAATGCGGATACACCACTGAAGTCAACTACCCTCCGTGACCATGCGTTCTGTTATGTAAGTTATTGGGCCTCAGGAGCGTCTACACACTTGCGGCTATGGGCTATACATACCCATCTTTCTCTTTCCTGTTTGGCCTATACATACCTTTCTCTTTCCTGTGAAAATTTTGAATTTGGAAATCCACATTATGAAAAAGTAGCCCGACTCCGAATTTTGAAAATAATAGTAAGTACCCTTTATATTTTCCATGGTCCAATCTTTATTATCTGCATAATTATTGAAACAAAGATTTCTTAAAGAGAAGTAATATTTTATCTATGTTTAAGTAGGAGTACCGCTATGATCAGTTATGTATCTCCGCTACAAAATTCTAATTGGTTTTACATTTGTTACAACTGTTAAGACCAACCTACAAACGTCATGACTAGCACAGCCGTAAACCTCACGTCATGATTGTGACGAGTTAAACCACACAGAAAATATTGATACTTTACTTAAGTATACCTCTTTAATGATTGCCAAAAGAATCTTAAAAGTAGAATTAAATTGTGGTTGGGTATTTCATGGAGTATGAAAACGAGCATAATTTTCAATTAATGGAGCAATGAAAGCTGGTAACGTAAGACAGGAATCAACAATTTATCATAATCAAGAAACAAGACAGCCTCTTTTATATATATTAGTTTCCTTATCCTTTTTTATTGGTCTACCAAGAATTATAACACTGTTTTAACATTTTTGACTACTGATAATAATTAATACAAACGTAAATGTAAAAAAAAGGAAATTTAAAAAGAAAAAACACACTACTTATATATCTTTGCAGACACACTCTTTAATCACCGCTCGGCTAACAGTTTCTTGCAAATATTTTCGAAAGGTATTTTCAAAACTTAACAGCATGAATATTAATAGATTTTCCAAAACAATTAAAAAGTCTACTTATTCTTGGATCCGGAGAGTTCGAACCAAATATTTTAGTGCACAATACTAGCACGAAAACTCTGGCTAAATTTCCGACAGTAAAAGCTCCTCTTAATATTTGTTATAATTTCAGTAATATTGCCGGCAATAAAAGTTTGTCTTGAACAGTTGCAATAACGTTAATAATATCGCACGTGCACATCGTTTTATCCGCCCTATATGAGTCCGTGGGTGACGACGGCACAACCAATGCGGAAGCGAGCGACGACGTCGAATGAGGGCACGATGCGTCGAGCCGCCCTGCGCCCGCGGCGCGTCACCGCTGCATCGGTCACCCGCCTTCATAAACATCGGCTATTTTCCTGAGCACCTCAATTAATAGAAATTTGAAAGTGACTGTGTTAACTACTTACGAATTATTCAAAATATTAGACCCTCTTACTATTTTCAATGTAACTATTTAGGTTTATATTCTTTTTTGTGCACAACGTGCTTGGCCTTCACCTCACCTGATGTTAAGTGACGATAAGGCCGAAGGTGGAAGCGCACTACACCCGGAATCCTCATCACTGAGAAACTGACTATCTTCCCTCTAACTGCCGGAACACAAATTTAATTACATGTTCACATACACTACTTGAAATACTGGTAGATGTACGTTTAGCCACAGTATACTCGTATACAACGTTTTTTTTTTATATCCCATAACTCGAAGGGTATTAATGAGACCATGCTATCGAATAGCATAGGAAATATTTCTCAACTAAACATTTTTTTTATTTTTATTTTTCGTATAAAATAAATAATTCAATAAAGTTAAAAGACTACCTATGCACAACACCATTGAATAATTATGAACTTATGGGTACGTCACATTTACGTACCTCTGAATTAAAAAATGACAGTATTATTTGCAAGGAAATTAGTATTTGTCAATGAAAGCTAAACGGCATCTTTACGTTTGTGATCATTGATAATCTGTAATAATAGTATGTGTATGCAAAAAAAAACGTGATAAGAGTAATAACTCTTGAAGTAATTTAATTAAGATTGATAAAATCTCCAAAACTAATAATATGTAGTTTTGGACCACATATTCTAGGAGTTTTTTTTATTATTTTGACCTATAGAATACCTATTTAGAGTTATGGGATATCAAAAAATACAGGTTGTACGAGTATATTAGTTAAGCTAGAAAATAAAGCTTTAATTTTTTTTAGGCATCATGGTAAAAGCTACGTATTTTTCATGAAATGTGAATAACGACTCCTTATTACTTATTAAAATCTTGTTATATTTTTTTGTGGAACGAAGTTGGAGTCAAGTTATACTCGTACCTATCTCTCATTTGGCTCCTTGGCGACCACAGAGTGATTATAATATCAGTCACTGTGGTAGCAAAAGTAGCCAAAGTTAAAAATAAATGATGGAGAATACAAAACTATTTGAATGTAATTTACCACATTAAAACAATAACAAAAAACAGCACAACCACAATTTTTTCAATAGTTTTTGTATGATCTCAATAATACACATTTATTAGAGTAGTTGCATAGCATGCATGCCTTCGCCGGAAGGTGGCCGGAAGCCTTTCTACATCATTGGTAAATATTTAGAAAAATATGTTTTTACAATCCTCTACCGACTAAGTACATAATAGACGAAAAATCTAAGAATAGTCATTCCTTTATTTTTATTTATTTCTTTCTCATTTCAATTAAATAAATATGAATAAACGAATAATGAAGTAAGCAGTAGTAGATATCTACTCTATACTATTACACACGGCCAATAACAATTCATAGAATCGTTTTTAATTCTAGCATATAAAACTGCAAGAAATGGCAGTAGAGTACATTAAATGAGAGATTCAGCTCATAAAAATCACATGAAGTTTTTTCTCGCGAAAGTTTTTAGTAACCTGCTCGTGAGACTAAAATTATAATGGGTAAAACTCAAATAGTGAAATTGAGACTTAAAAGCTTTTTGAAACAAGGTTAAAAAACTAGCGTCATAATAGTTTGTGTTTTACTTAACGTTACTCCAAAGATTCATTTTAAACTATCGAATTTAACACTCCACCAAAGTTGAGTGAAAAGAAAGCTGAACAACGTTGTATAAACAAAACATTTTAATTGATAGGTACTCATAAAATTGCGTATGAAAAGCGAGATTACGTAAAAACGGGAAGGTGTGATTCTTTCCCCGTGGAAAGCGCACCGGCGTACGGTATGACGCGGGCGGCGCGGGCGTATGAAAGCTCCAGACCGTACTAGCGGTGCCGTTAGCGCAGACTCGGGCGGGCGGCGGAGGGCGGCCGCGGGCGGGTTGTGGGAGGTACCGTTAATGACGTCGCCGTTGTGACGTCACACCCGTGACGTCATACGCCGCGATATAGCCACCAGCCTCGGCGGCGGCGGCCTCAGTAACGCACCGGCCGTTCACAAGCGTGTACCTCCGCGCACCTTCTCGCGAACTACTTCAATCTACCGACTGACTGAGTGAGTGAGTGCGCGTGCAGTGAGTGGAATGTGCTCGGCCGCATGAGGATCCTGCTGAGCGAGTTGGGACTGTCCGGCGCGTGTTTCGGCCTGACCCTGGAGCCGCGCGATTCCTCGCTGGACCCTGACAAGCCTGCGCCAGGTCAGCGCCCGCACGACCTACCGCGATCCACCACATCTGTGTTTATTTTCGCTTTCGTTGTGTAGAACCTCTGGGTGTTGTAGACTCTGTGTGGGACTGTCGTGACGATGGCCATCGGCTAGAATGCGAGGTGCGTTGCTGACGCCCTCCACCCAACACTGCGGCCTTAGACATTTTCAAAACACACGTACGTACCCCTTTTTTGTTTTATGATTTCTTATATTTTGTTATAATTAATATTATTTTTAATTTATTTATGTTTTATTATTTCTATCCCTATTATACTTAATATGTTAAAAGAAATTAAATTCATTTTTATTATAACCACTTTCATTGCTTAAGGACAAAAAGGAAAAAGTTTTAAAAGTTTTCTTGAAAGCTCCACGTGTATGCAATTTGCGAAAAGTTGCAATACTGTACTGCAACTTTACCTATTTAGGTACAAGTTCATATTGTAAATACAACAGTAGGAAGTACTTGTGCTAATATAAAAAAAAATAGAATGAGAACACAGTGTGTGCATAACAAATATCGTACCTATTGAAGTGGTCAGAAAATGATCAAACAATATTCGTGTTTTTTATTGCGTAGATATTAGTATTAGCAAATTCTTTATCTTCTTCCTGTTAAACAATGGTTTACCTCGTAAGTTTACTAGTCATTAAAAAATTGCATTTAAAGTGTATGACACTTCAGCTGTCCTAAGTTGATCACTAAGAAAAATTCTGATTCTTTATCAAATTCATAACTCTGATAAAAAAAAAACCCAAATGTCCTTAAAATAATCTTAATTCCATTTTTAATTATTTTCATTTCCCTGTCCCTATTGCCCCTTTAAAATTTAACACACATTTTCAATAGCAAAACCGAGAAAATAACTAGAAAAAACTAGTTATTTCAAACTTTTTTAAGTTTTGATTAAGTAATTAAGTTAAAAGAAAATTATTCAATCTATTATATTAATGTTTTTTTATTGTTTTATCCCATCATTTAATTTTAGAAAGAAACACTCACAAAGTTTTACTTTTTTTAACTTCAAACTAAATTAAAAAACATTAAGAAATCTTACTTTTCGATAAAAACCAAAGATGGGTAAAAAAGTACTTACAGTTCCTTTTTATGCAAAATACTATAAATAGTTGTCAGATTAAAGTTAATTACTTGAGATATTTACTTGCTGCAATAAAAATTATATAGGCTTTATTACCAATCAATTTTATTAAGTTGGTAATAAAAGTGACATTAAAGATTAATGCAAAGCAGATGATGATTGTAAATAAAATACACTTATTTCGACACTCATGCTAGACCGGTGGAAGATGACACGAGCCGCTTCGTAAGCTAGCATAAATTATTAAGTTACCGACGTTACCGGCTCACAATTCGCATAACGCACACACGAGTTTCCTCAGGTGCCTTAAAGCCAAGTCGTCTTAGGATTTGTCTCGGGCGTTAGGTAATCTGCGACCATATTGTGGGATATTTATGTCGTCTTCGGAGCCGATGGCCTCAGTCGAACTGCCTGCCTGCCTTGCCCAATCGTTTGTCGCAACCGGCAGAAGTTGCACCTGCCGAGATGCGGCCTCTGCAAATTGCCGGCCACAACATTATATTTGTATCATGCGTGATCTCGACATGCCGCTGCACCGGTCCGTTTGACTGGTTCCTCTTGATTAAAAAGAAATGTGCAAAAACAACAAAGCCTTCTCAATCCGATTCGATTAAACATATCGAGTTACTTTCACTTTTTGTTTAGGAATTGGCAATTTACGACCCTCAACTTGTTTCCAAACGAGGCTAAAAGTGGTCCTATTAAAATAAAAGACTCAAGTATTCTGTTTAAGACGAGCATTCTTATAATTTTATTGGCACTATAATATGCAAATGTTGGATATTAGGAGTAGATTTTTAGAAACATTTGCTGAATTAACGGTAGTGGGTTCAGTAAATCTGACACGGCGGTTTTATTATTGACAGACAATGATAAGCAGGGTGTATAGCCAGCTGTTGTGACGTCATTGGGCCGCGACCCCGCGCGTCACTCTCACTGACGCCACCCGCGGCGGGAACAGACTCCTGCCTCCCATTAAGCTATAATTCTCTGGGGCTCTTTTATAAATGATCCTAAAATAGTACTATAAATAACACTTTCAATGTTATCTCCTCCAAGATCTGTAATCGTAATGGCGCTTAATAATTTTATGTCACTTAAATAAAATGTTTAAGATACATTGCAAAGTTAAACAAAAATTAAAACTAAGTTTCGCTTGTATTGTTTAATGGTGTGTTTCGTTGGAAGAATATCGTTTTTAGTTTCTTTTACGTCAAGAAGGCTAAAAATAGAGGGGTGGTGGTTGAAAACGGTGGAACGACAGTGGTGGTGGCTTGGGGAGGCGGGCTGGCGGCCTCGGTGCGCCCATGACGTCACGCGTTACGTCACGTATCGACCCGCGCCCCGTTTCAAGGACGCCCTTGCCGGCCGCCCAGCCGGCAACCAACCAACTTCCTTTTTACTTGCGCCCACTTTGAGCGTAACGACCCGTAAAAGTTTCATGCACTTAATGCAGTATCTCTAAGAACTTACCAGTCGGTACTTCCTTCGAATTAAATTTGTTTTTGGAATGATTATGACTTTAACCGGCTTAAGTATCATTTTCTTCAGTTTAGACTGACGGAAGGTAATGCAGAAAACAGAAAAAAACATAAACATAGACGCCGACCACGAACAGCTTGATTTTGTATGCAGTACTTGATTAATACTACTTATATTATAAACGTGTTTGCCTCTTACATGCTTAACATTTGTAATAGAATCTTCATATAAATTATACATTACGCATACTGAATGTTGTATGCACAGTTTTAGCAAAAACTCAACATATTCGTCAATAAAAGCACTAGACATTAGGTATGACTCATTGCATTGAATGAGGCTCATCTTTTATTTCCAATCAGTGATTTTAGTTTTACATGGTAATAGTAGCTTCGTTCATATTTGAATAGCATTGCACAAACTTTAAATTTCTATAACCACATACATAATTTGCAACTGCCTGAAATTAATTTAATTTTCCAATGTCTGAGAAATATACAATCAATTCCATCATAACTAAACACTAGCGCACGTCACTCGCTATTGTAGGCACATAAGTAACGTGGTTTCGCAGGATTTTAGCTTTTACACAATATACGTAATTATATTAGCGTGTTCCAACAACTACTAACTATGTTATCAAAGCCAAATTATCTCATTAAATACAATATGTTTGTAGTATTTGCCGAATACAACTTTAGTGTGTACTTGTTCTTATTCACTTATTTGTATTTATTTGGTACCTTAAAATGTCTTCGGTCACTCTTTTCGCAGTATATTTTTATACATTTGGTTTAATTAATAATTTATTTCTTACAAAATTTGTTGCATTACCTAATCATGACAATAATATTTTGATTGATAACTTAGTTGTTTACTTATCTTATGATTCTCAAATAGAAAAAAAAATTGCTACGTACTGCATTGATTTCATACAATGGATAAATGAAATGAAAAATGTTTTCATTCGTCCACGAGATTTTAGACATTTGCTGATGTCTTCTTATCTGGCTTCTCTAAATGTTTTATTCAGGATTTACGAATTTACGAATTTACGAACTGAAACCGCAGAATAAATAATGAAACTGCGGATACAACAGCTAGGTACGTACCTACTCGTATTAGTGTAATACGCTATTATAGTGTGCTGTTATTTTGGGAACCATTTAGACTTGTCTGAACGACTTTAACATGCGGCTAGGGGTGGTTTCTCTGACGTCAGCGGCGGTATGACGTCACGGTTCCCCCGCCCACGCCGCGCCGCCGCCGCACCAGCTGATAAACTCACATTTATCTCCGGAAAGCTTGACGTAGTCGCAAACGTTTCCCCATTTACGTAAAAATAAACACATAAGCTGTTTACCTGTTATCATATTAAGCTCCATGTTCATTTATTAGGTATCTAAATAGAAGACTATCAATGAAAGAAAATAATATATCGTTTGATATTACTCAAACAGAAACATAGGTAGGTACAGTCAGCAACGAAAGTTGCTTTAATACTTTAGTACTTTGTCATAATAACTTTTTTGACTGATTTTTGAAGCTGTGAGTGAAAAATAAAGTTGTCTGCCATAAGCACAGAATACATAATAGTCCATAAGTCGCTCTATGTAAATACCCCATTATCTATATTTTTTTTTAAATTAACTCTTTTCAAATAATAACTAAGTCAACACGCGGCATATTCAAAGTAGACTAGCCACTCTACCTATTTGAACAAACATACGAATATCAAGCGCGTGTAGATATCCACTAGGTAGTATCACAGATAATATAATACTATAGGTAGTATGTACCGACCGACGTAGCTATTCATTGTTAGTAAATTTTAGATTTGATTGCGCCAAAACTTCGTCACTGGCGTGTTTACGCAGCACCGCTATAAGCAATACGTCACTAATGAAGAAAGCTCTACGCATAATGACGACAATGAGGCAATCGATACTTACCCGTTTTGTGTACGCTACAGCCATCTATCGAAAGCTTCAAGAAGTATTCACACCTCTATTAGCAGTCGGCTGCGGTCGCTCGGAAAAGCTTGGGTCAACAGCAAAACTCCCACCCCTCAAAATACCGCCCCGATTCATAGATGCCGTGGCTTCGAAAATACTATTTTGCTTAAACAACGTGTTATAAAATAACCGCTAATGCCGAATATGGTAGATTAGACCATCAAACTGAACAACTTTTACTATGGTACCAACTCTGAAATCGCAAAAAAAAAAACAGCTGTTTCATACATTTTGATATTTTGTTTTAAATTTTTGTATGAAACAGCTTGCGATTTTAGAGTTGGTCCCATAGTAAAAGTTGTTCAGTGTGATGGTCCCTATCTACCATATTCGGCATTAGGAGTTATTTTGTAACACGTTGTCTAAGCACGTTGTATAGATCAAAGATATTTTTGATAACTTTCAAAAATAGTATCCATTGGTTGGGTGCTTAGAGCATTAAACCAATAATAATTTTAAGGTTGGGTGGGCGACGTTGCCGAAAAATAATGTCTCCGAGTCTAGAAGTCCTATTAAAACCATGTATCAAGAAAAAACTAATTAAAATGACTAAAATCATTTTTAATCCGGAATTTGTGTGCTTTTTTTGTTTTTCTTACATATCTCAAAAACTAGGATATATTACATTTTTTTTTATTATCTTAATACACATATAGATATTATCTACAAAACGACATCAACATTATTTTTCTGAGCTCCATATTTCGAGAGTTGTTGTTGTTTGAATATGACTCTTAGGAACAGAGTTTTCTGTTTCAGGATTTCCATAAAACTGGCCACCAATGTATATTACGCAAAAAGAGGGGCCATTATGGTTTTCCATACAAACGAGCTAATTTCTAAAAGGTTTTTTTAATATAAATTTAATCAATTTTATTTTATTTTGATATTGTTCGAAAGCTGTTATGTCAACTTGCTGACTTTACGGTCGAATGTACTGTACCTATAAATTCTCTCGCCGTGTGCGAGACACAATAGAAAGAAATTGATATTTCATACAAAAATAAGCGTTATCATTTTTCAATCCTATCTGACACATGGCAAATAGGAGACATAATATACAGTAAATTAAACAATAAAGTCTGAAATTTGACTGTTATCTACAGCCTACAGCTTCTAAAAATATCAAATTCAAATAAAATCTGATTGAATTTATCATAAAAATAGCTTACAGAAATTAGATCTTTAGTATGGAAAACCATATTGTATATAGTAATATATTATTACACGTATGTAGTTTATTTATTTATTATTTAACGTTTTGGGACTAAAGTACGTCTAGAGCAGGGGTCTCCAAACTACGGCCCGCGGGCCAGATCCGGCCCGCAAGCACCAAGAGTATTAAATTGTACCTGCTGAAATACTACAGGAAACTGGTTTCAATGTTTAAATTTTACTAATCGTGAGCTTGGAGAAGCAAAAACCTCGACTAAAATGTTAAATCATGTA
Organism: Agriphila straminella; assembly: GCA_950108535.1. Taxonomy (NCBI): domain Eukaryota; kingdom Metazoa; phylum Arthropoda; class Insecta; order Lepidoptera; family Crambidae; genus Agriphila; species Agriphila straminella. Next base: position 12,751,739 of record OX467308.1, read on the forward strand.
GAATTCCAAATCCGCCTCCTGGGCTACCACCAGTTTTTGTAGTAATGTCATTTTTTGTATCCGGTCGTTACGGTTTAAGAGCTAGAAATGCTGGAACACACTTGGAATTAGTTGCAATGCAATAATTGCACGGACCTCAACATTGGATATTTGTAGGTAAACGCACACTGCAAATAGTTGCATGCAATGCATCTTTAATTCTTTACTTTGTTGAGGTCCGTGCAATTATTGCACTGCAACGAATTGGTGTGGTCTACCTCTAAAATCCCGGTATGACATAAAATAAGCTGAATTGAAAAAATCAATGCAATGCTTAATAATAACTTCTGTGCCTTTAAGTCAATAAATGCGATAAAAATATTATAGGATTCGAAAAATGCGCGAATTTTCTATTTCAGTTTTCAAGGTCAAGGTCATTAAATTACAATTTTTTTTCTATATTATTCTCGAATCCTTAAAGCATTCACTTATGTAAATTATTTATAAATTTATGTCTTATCAATGTTAAACCTGTTTATCAGACGATATGTGGTTTGTGGGTGGTTCCAAGTCTAACTGACTTATTTTTTAGTGGCCACTATTTTGTGTTCTTTTGTATAAAATTGTAAGTTTTTCTCACTTTTTTGTGGTAGAATTGGAAACTTTTTCGTTTAAAATACTAATATAAGTACATGATACGCCCTCATCTTAATTATTGCTCGCTAATGTTTCAAAAATGTCACAGATCACAGACCATACAACAAGTATCTACTGTCACAGATTAAAGCTAAGGTTCTATAGTTTATTTAAAAAAAATAACATCAGTAAAAATATAGTTCGTATAGACTACCTACTACGAACTATATTTTACTGAGGTTATTGTAACTATATGGTTTTCTACGAGCTAATTTTTGAAAGTATTTTTTAACATAAATTCAATCTGATTTTATTTAAATTTGACATTGTTCGAAAGCTGTAATAGCACAGAATAGATTATAGTACTAGCGCGGGCCTAATCGCGCTAATTTTCAACAATAAAACCAAAGCTAAATCGTTACCATTTCAGATTCGTTTACAGAAAATACTCGCTTTAGTGTTGTTAAAATTGTTGAATACTCTGCCTAAGGAGTCTAGGATTACAATCTGGGTCAATTTAAGTGAAAATTATGAAGCTAAACCAAAGATTTTTAGGTAAATATAACATAAATGACAACGTAACGTTTTGGTTTTATCGTTCAGAATTACCGCGATTGGGCTCAGGTAATAATCAACTTTATAAAATCCTTCGTGTGTCAGTATTTTTCTTTGAAACTCGGCACGCGGCGAATAGGAGAAATTATTATAATAATGTATTAAGGTCCGCTTAATGACTATAACAGCTTTCGAACAATATCAAATTCAAATAATATCAGATTAATTTTAAATAAAAAAAACTGAAAAGTTTCTGATGAAATTAGCTCATTTTTATGAAAATCCATTTAGCGGCCCGTATTTTGTTTTGAGTAGGTGGTAGGTAGTATATTTTTCATACAAAACTGCTCACAGATCCCTTCTTTGCATACTTTTGTAAACCGCAATTCCAACTATTTCTCAGCCCTGATTCAAATGGCTATTATTCTATTCGTTCGCTAACTTATAATCTTCTTATCGAATAAGGAATAGTGGCCACCTCTGGTGTTAGAGTTTATCAAGCCGCCTAAGGCCTCTAACTATCATATGACAACAGCCGGGACCGAGACGGTTTAACGTGCCCCCGAAGCACAGAAGCGCTCAGTTGTAATGCCACTTAACGGTCACCCATCCGACACCTAGTCGGACTGAGCGTTGCTTAACAAACGTGATCGAGTACGATCAGTCTCAAGTTCCGCCATGAGCGCTTCACTAACTTATTATAAAAACTAAGCATTAGATAATTAGCTCACATGTTGAAAACTTATATAAATCACAGATTTTGTTTTAGTCTAGGGAATCGACAACGCCACGTAATTTTTATAGTTTATTGCTTACTAAGTCAGCAAACGAATAGAAAGTTAGGCATTTTAATAGGTAGGGGGACTAACAAAAAATTAGTTAAAATTGGCCGCAGCCATCTAAAACTCATATATCCAGGTGGCCCCGTAAATATCCACTATGTCCACTTACTTAATATACTAAAGCCCTCCTGTTAACAATAAAATTAATAAAAAAGTAGGTGCAAAAGAATAGTTTATGAGAATCATTTTGCAATTTTAATCGCCTATGACCATCAGCCATTTTTGATGTCCCCACTACTGGGGCACAGGCCTTCCTTATGGGTCGTAAGGAGGATGGGCCATAACCCACCACGCGGGCCCAATGCGGATTGGTGGGTGTTAACGACTGCAAATGCAGCCGGGACCAACGGCTTAACGTGCCTTCCGAAGCACGGCGGAGCTCGAGATAATAAATTTTTGGTCACCCATCCCATGACCGACCCTTGTGGACGTTGCTTAACTTCCGCAATCGCTGGGCCAGGCGCTAAACCACTGCGCCACCGAGCTCCTATATAAGCTAATCGCCTATAAGTAACTATAAATCAATGTGCGTCAAACTGAATAAATTAATTTGTACCGATATGTGTGAAATATGGGGTTCCGTTTGTCACGTAGAAAAATCGTTGATGTATTTATAATAAAAAAACACTGATACCTTTAAAAAAAAGTTTTTGGTGTGTATGTGAATTGATTAAATGTGAGTGTACCTCTTGTGTACCAAAGTAAAAACTTTTTTATAAATGAAAGTATTTTTGATCTATTTAAATTGACAAAATTTCAAAATTCTTTATACTGTGTTTTTATTAGATTGTATCTTTTATTCTTGCTTTTTTACCAGATTTTCAACAATAACGGATAATAAAGATATTCATAATATCAAACATAATCTTGTGTGCAGTAAAATACTTTTTAGGGTTTCGTAGCCAAAATGGCAAAAAACGGAACCCTTATAGATTCGTCATGTCTGTCTGTCTGTCTGTCCGTCCGTATGTCACAGCCATATTATTCCGAAAGTATTACACAGTTTAAACTTAGTACCTAGGTAGATGTATTTTGTTAACCGCTTAACGATTTTAACACAAAAATATAAAAAATAAAGATTAAGGGAGACAATTTAATTGAGACACAATGTGTTTCCGTTTTGGGTTTAATAAACAAGAACTGTGTCAAAAAGCATTACCATTCAAACACCATCGAACTACGATTTTGACGAAAACATTATCAAAATCAAAATCAAAAAATCATTTATTCAGTCTAGGCTGTTACAAGCACTTGTGAATGTCAAAGAAGCTACGCCATCGGTTCGCAAACCCTGAGCGGGAGACCTTGTAACGAGAAGAACCGGCAAGAAACTCGTCAAGGGCTGCTTTTTTCTCCCTGTATATTTCATACAGAGTCGTCAACATTGAAAAATGAGCTCCACATTTAAAGTGAGGTCATTTTCCATCACAATAATTAACAAAAGTTTGCACACAATGGGTAGGTAGGTTGAAATTAAATACCTACTACATATCGGATAGGTAATTGTGAGAGTAAATAACTTTCAACTAGTTGAGAAATCAGTAATCACTAAGTCTGCTACTCGAAAGTAGGCAAAATTTACCAAAAAACACTTGATACAAGACATAAAAAATAACAATAAAAAAACGCAATTCTTACAATTCAATATGCGTTAAGATAGGTACTCAGAAGCAGACCCATTCCCACTGGCAGCACCCGTTCACGAGCATGACGCGTGGACCAGCCATCGCTTCGCTCAACCATATTTGAGGGAACGTAACGACCCGCCCCACACGACACCACCGCAGAAATGATTAAAGAGAGCATGACATACTTAGGCTACCCATCCTAAGGCACTGAATTGAAAACTAATATCCAAAAGCTTTTCATAGGCCTTTACTTACAAAAACTACTGACTATAGAAAGCAAAATGATTGCAATAAAAAAAGAGAAATCAAAACAAGGTTTACTTGCCTATTAGTTTTATGTTTTGAGTAAGAAGTGCCATACATATTGATAACATCAAACAGAGAAAAAATAATATATATATAAATATACGACGCCCTTAGTACAAGCAGACAGAAGCAGACCCATTCCCACTGGCAGCACCCGTTCACGAGCGACCCGTTCATTAGCAGACTTGACCCCCTGTTTGTATACAAATTGTAAGGAAAATGTACGGAACTCCGTACATACGTAATTCCGAACGCAGCTAATCCATAGATACAAATCTATGGACCTACTAACACAAATGCGGGATTTTCCCGTACGGAATTTTCATACATTGTCAATATTCCGTTCGTAATTCCGAATCGGGATTCCGTCGTGTTTGTGGCCCGGCTTATAAATATAATAAGTCAGGTTCTTCTCATCACTTAGGGCTTGCGAGCCAATGGCGCAGCTTCTATGACATTCACAAGTGCTTGTAACAGCCTAGACTGAATAAATTAATTTGAATTTTAAATAGAAAGGTTGGTTTTCTACATTGATCCGACATGGATCCCTATCTTCTATAGTCTGGGTAGTTGTCATTTTCCACAATAACAACTCTTCTAACTATCAGCTACTTTACTTACTTTTTAAACGATTTTTTTGTTAATAATCATAATAATATTAATTATTAATGATAATATAAGCCCTTTTGAGCGAAATATTTTAAAAAATCTAACAAATGTTTTGTTTAACTAAAGAAAAGCTGGCACAGCGAGACTTGTTTACTACAGAACCATCACAGAACCCTAAAAACCTGACAGAAAATAGAAATACTTAGATGACGGAACGTAAATTTAAATACAGACCCTATAAATTATTATTTACCATATGAAATGACTATTAATAAGTAAAACTTCTTTATCTTGTCTTCTTGTTCTTAATATAAAGATATTATATTGGTTTACATACTGTCCACATTTTCACGTTATGCTACTTTGCTCTTGCTAATGATTGTAACTGATTTGATTATTTTAAAAGCTTTGTAAGAAAATGATTTGTAAATAAATTTGGGTTTTCAAAACCTTAACACCACAACGTTAATACTCGTAAGTACTTGTTTAACTTTGTCTTAAAACTGGTACTTAAGTACCATAGTAATACATAGACATACAGGCTGCATTTTTATTCACTCTCCAAATTTGAAGGATGAATTCAGTCCATGAAACTGAACAACTTTCTCAATGAAACATGTGTCGCAATACGCCACAAAATGTTGGTCATCCCTTACTAAACTAATGACGTGATCTCTTTGATTTGTATGGAAAGCATAGACTTATATATATTACTAGATGGAAAGTAATTTTTTTACACATTTCACCCTATGTTTCTTAGAGAAAATTGATCAGTTTCATGGACTGAACACATCCTTAAAATTTGATGAATAAATAAAAATTACACCTGATATCAAAGAAGGTTCAACTACAGATAACTTACAGATAACTTATAAATAATGAAATAATAATTTTCATTATAAAAGAGCTAAGTTCTGAGAGGTACTTATATTTTCTGTTTTTATTTGAATTTGATATTGTTCGATAAGCTGTAATATAGACAACTTGCTGTCTTTACTGTCAAATTAACTGTAAGTATAATTATTTATTATATTCGCCGTGTGTTGCAAAATAAAAATAAATTGGTGTTTCATACAAAAATACCTACGCGAAATTTTACATTTTCAATTCTAACTGACACGGCTTAGAGGAGAAATTATACAGAAAAGTCGGCAAGTTGACTGTTACATGCTATTACCATAGAATGCTATTACAGCTTTCTAACGTTATCAAATTCAAATAAATCATTCATTGAATTTATCAGAAAATACCTGTCAGAACTCAGCTCTATTGTATGAAAAATTATATGGTGGCTCCTATTTTCTTTACCGACTTCCAAAAAAGGAGGAGGTTCTCTGTTCGTCTGTATATTTGTTTTTTTTTTGTATGTCCACCAATTACTCAAAGACGGCTGGACCGATTGAAATGGTTCAAACGTTATTACATTAGGTAAACTCCCAAATTTGTCCCATTTTTTAAAATTTGGAAATCGGTTCAGTACTTTTCAAGTAATCTTGAAAAAAGCACGAAAATAGTATGATTTTGTGTAAACTACCTCGATGACCAGTCGTATAACTTCTTTGTTTTTATGAACTGAATAAGATAATTATTTTTTTGTTGGAAAAGGGATATCTTAAGTGTAATTCTTTAACCGACTTAAAAAAAGGAGGTTCTCAGTTTGACCCGTATGTATGTATGTTTTTCCGCGATGAACTCACGTTTATCTGAGCCGATTTTTCTACCTACACTAAAAATAAAAAAAATAAAAAATTGTTGAAAAAAACAAAAAACCGATTTCAATAAACCTACCTCTAAAAAGCAAGAAATAATATTAATAATAAAAACACGTCTATTGAAGTCGGGTGGGGCTTTTAGAATAAAAAAAAGGAATTTGTACTCCAGCCCCACCCGTCTTCAATATTAATAATTAATATTATATTTTATTATTACGAATATTATTTCTTGCATTTTAGAGGTAGGTTTTTTGAAGTCGGTTTTTTGTTTTTTAAACAATTTTTTTTGAGCAGTATACTTATGGGTACTAGTAGGTTCAAAGTTATCGATTCTAGTGTTATTGTCGACATACATAAATTAGAAGACTGAAATTGTCATAATATCCTCTAACTAAGTTATGGTTTGATATGCTGTAGAAAGATGAACTTGGTTTTCGTTCTACTGACGATAATCAAACGAGCGACTGACGATATTCAGAAACGTGTTTGTTCAGAATCAATTGATCTTTTTTTATAATTTATCGACAAATTCACAATATTTTTTTCTATTAATTTACTAAAATAACTTTACTTAATTTTCGCTTTAGATTAATATTCTTCTTGCAGGCGTACCATACTTTAATACTGTGATGGCATTCGTATTATTAGCAGATGTGAGAGCCGGGCTCGTAAAACAAAACTAGGAATAAAAAATTTGTTTCGAATATTTCTTCTAATAGATTAAGAGCGACAAGTTTTATTAGCGCACAGCGGGGACTAAGACAAATGGAGTCTTGGGTAGGCCGTAAATTACGCTCAACTGTCATACAAACTATTCAAACTGGTGAATGATGGACAATTTTAGTTGGAATGCACAGATTTCTAAGAGTTTGGTAGATTTAAATGTGTTACAGATGGGTGAAGTAGTCGAAGGAAGGAAAAAAAAACTTGAGTTCTCAGAATTGGTAGGGCGGATCGTGAGAAATGGTGCGTAGGCGTCGCCGTGAAGATTGCAAGCATCAAGCTGACCAATGAGGGGTCTAAATGGGCGTAGAGCGGGCGGAGAAAAACTTCAGTAGGAATGGAAGAGATAAAACGAGGAGGCAACTAGCATTCGGGACAGACGCTAAGACAGACAGTAGGGCGCAGACGCTTTTAATATTTTAGGAGTGTTAGATTGGGAGTTTCGTGACTCCATTGTAACTAACTGTGTGAGCAATAAAGACTAAAGAGTTAACTATTAAATAAATACTAACTTTGTTAAGTAAATTGTAGATTTGAATATTAAAACAAGTGTAACTATTTTACAAAGTGAATCCAAACAACGTCGAGTGGGGTATGTAATTGTATACATTGTGATTTATTTCATGTGTCAATAAAGGTACAATCTCTAGATTAACGAGCAGAATATCGTATACAACGTAGAAATGTATCAATACGAAGAACAACTCCATTCTAGGGGTTTCTCTTTAATAACCGAATGGAACTCGGTAGAACACCTCATTTTTGTGTTGACTTTAATATGCGCAATAGTTGTATTAGGGTGTTGTGGATATAAGATATTCAGTTATTGCAATCGTCGAATATTAAATAGACCGGGGTATTTGCAAGATGGTCTACCAAATGAGATAGAAATGCAAAGAGCCGGGTTAGATTGAATTGGATTGCGTTTTCTTAATGCATAGTTAATCTCGGAGATAAGGATGGTTAACGTGAAAGTATTAATTAAAGCTCTAGAGACTGTAACTTTATGTAGCCTGGTGGAATACGAAACACTAATATCTATTATGAATGTTAATAATCAAGTCTAGATTAGACTAATATGTGAAATAGTTTTTTCTTTCCATTTTTCAATCAATGTATCAGGTTAGTTCTATAAATGTGTTCGTATCTCACTTTAGACTTAATTTGTAAAATAACTATTGAAACTTTAGTGTGTGTTTAATTAAAATTAAGTGTGAATCTAGATGACCTTAGAGAGTTTTTTCTTTGGATTTTCGCTTTCTCTCTATTTAGTGTGGTCTTAAGATAGGAGCTGAAAATCTAGCTGTCATTATATAGCAACCTATAGGTGACAGCTTAAATAATCAAACCAGTTTCTTTTGCTATTTCGAAGTTAAACTAAACACATTTAATTTAAATAAATAATATTTTTTTCCATAATTATATGTTTTACTGCTTAGAGATAAGATTCCTAAGAGGAGGCACAGTGAGAGGCATAGTCAAACTCGTGTTAAATACTAAGAAATACTTAGAAGAACCTTTGAGCTAGTTTGTTTGGCTTCGTTTAACACTTTGCGTTCTCACACATATACCTTTCAGTTGAATCACGATTTCTATGAGCTAAATTCATTAGATTTCAGTCTAGGTCTAGGTAGATTTCTATACATATACCTAATTAAATAAACATGGGATAGTAGGGAGTGATTAAAGACTAAGGAAGAGACTACATTCAAACCGTTGAGGTTACTTGTGTATAGGTAGTTTATTTAAACGTGTTAGTAAAGGAGTCTAGCTGCTGAATTTGGACGAGAGACACAACAGGAGCTGAGCAGAAGGAAGTATAATGTATTAGTGTTGAATAGGTATAATGTGTAAGTACATTTTGCCTCTACACAGGACATAGACATTGTTAGGTGCACTTATAGACTTGTATTTAGGATAGGAAATAGGGATAGGTATACTAGGTGATCTGTGATGAAATTGAACTTGTACAGGATGTTTAGATCCTGGGGTGTTTGACCGCTTGAGGCTGCGAGCTAGGCATTCCACCCACTGACTTTAATCGAATGAGGGCTCTTGACTATAAGAGATTATTCTCTTAGACTTGACTGAACGGGATGCTATGGCCGGTACTCGCGAGCTCAGCCTTATTGAGCCTAAAGGCTATCTGCGTGTGGATCCAGTGAACGGGTAGAAGCATTTCTGGGTCGTCGTCACATTTGCACTTTCATAGCGTTCAGCCATCGCCCGATTTGGCCAAATCGAACTTTCTCAATTAATACAAATATGAATAAATAAAGTTTACCATGGTTTTATGGGGAAAGGTGTCTAGCGAACACCTTATAAAGTAAAGTAAATAAATGTCCACATCCTGGAGATGTCTGACAAACGCTCCGCAGCGTAACAAAGATGGCTGACGCTCCCCAAATAATAAACCCCAGAAGGGTTTTTCCTAGAAGGTTTTGTAGGCGCTATTAAACGACCAGAGTGTAATCCACATCATGAGCAGACATCTTTTGGTTATAGCTTAGGTAATTAGAGTAGAGGAGAGGCGAAAGTCGCGATCAGATTAAAACAATTTGCATTTTAATATTAACAAGCTTCGCAATGTTATTTAAAACCATAGGCCTGCGGAATGATGGATTTATCTCGATGAGCCTCCGTTCCATTCACACGCAGCTACTAAATAGTACAAACATAAACACGATTCGCAGATCACTTAGATGCCAGTAACATCGACTTTCACCAAGACCACCAAATACATAGAAAAACATTATAACTAGACGATCACATATACAAATTAGGATTTGAGCCACTACAGAAAATGATGCCGTGTCGACCAGGATTCCAAATACGTATTCGAAATAACGATACGATTGGATCAAAAGGACCAAATAATTATAATAAATAAATAAAACAAAAATAAATAAAATAAACACAACGTAGAAATCGTGGTCAGTTGAAAGGAATACTTTTACAGGGATGTTACGAGACATCGTGATGCGAAACAAGGAGGCGAGATAAATTGTGCATGGAATAATTATTTTAATTATGTGCATGGTGTGATTATTTTATTGTGTTAAACTGTTTACATGTCTTTTGAATGTAGGGGAAAGACACAGTTACAGTCAGAATTCGTCATAATGTTATCAACGAGATCGAAAGAAAAAAAAATATATACATACCTATTTCGTAAATTATAAAATTAAAAGAATTTATTTTAGACAACTGTATAGCCAAGTTATTTGTTCACGGAAGACAAAAGCCTGTCTGACAAGCTTGTGAATGGGAAGCGAGACAAAGGAAACCTTAGGGTAATGTTTTATTGGTTTGCAACTTAACTGCTGTTGTCCATTGAAGTAAAATTTGACGGTTGTACATTAAAGACAAAAGGGAAGGACGTGGAGAAATCTTACCCAACAAAATAAACAATAAAAGAGTAAAATAAAAATACTTTCCAATATTATTCAAAGCATAGCAGCGCGTTTGACGATTTTGACTGTACGTAAAAAGGTTAGCATAATAAAGATGTGTGATTTAGGTGGAGACAAAGGCGGGAGCAGATTCTCAAGATATTGTTACATTTCAATGTAAGTCTGTTATCATGAGTATTTTAATCACATGTGGAACTATCTACCTTTCTCATAAAGAACGATCTGTGCATTTAGGAGTAGGGGAAAGTTTAAATCAAAACTAGTTTGTCGGCAGTTGAGTTAAGTGACGTTATAATGCCTAGGCGCAGTAAGAGACGGGTTAGAGGTCAAGATAGGACAGGGGAAAGTCGCGAGAGTAACGGAAGCATAGGGGAACAAACGGGAAATATAGATAACATAACTTTACAACAGATGTCACAAAGACTGGATGAATTTCAAAATACATTACGGCAGTTGAGCGCGGAGCGATTAAACGAGAGGATAGAGTCGAGCGGGAATGTGCAAAATAGTCATCAGACGATTAGACAAGAGTCGATTAGCACAATAGCTAGTGGTAGTGTCGCGAATTCGGAAACTAGAAACTTATACGTCATACAGCCTTCAGTTGCGAAGCCGAGTTTTGACGGAAAACCATTCACGAACCCTATTGCGTTTTTGAAACGATTAAAAAAATATATTAGAGAAGTGAACGGACAGGACCGCGAAATTGATATAGCGCTAGGTTGCATCACGGGACATGCACGAAAATTGATGGAGATGTACTCAAGGAGATGGAATACTTTTAGTGATTTTGAGGACGACTTTAGACGGACTTATTGGACTGAACAAATACAAGAATCCGTTAGGTATAGGTTGATTAACACGGTGTACACAAGTGAATCAGCAATTTCGATGTCCGAACATTTTGCTGAATATGTTGAGTCAATGCAGTCCTTGACCATATCTTTTAGTGAAAGGGATTTAGTAAATTCGATAATGCGTCATTATCCTTTGGATGTTCAACGGTTGTGGTTTACGAGAGCAGAGGAACCCACTATTATGAAAGGCGCGAACTTTCTTAGGAGTATCGAACAAAATGTAGTTGTGGGACAGAGAGAGATAGGTAGATATGCTAGAGAGAGAGGAAATAATCAGAGAGGTCGTTACAGTAGGACACAGACAGATTATCCAGTTGCGGCAACGATTTTAGCGGAAAGATGGCGAGGCAGAGGCGGTTCGACTCGGGGAAGGGCTCACCGACGAGGCAGGATAGGTTACGGATCATATTCTAATAGGAATACATCACGGTCGAACGTGTTGGGTGAAATAAATACTAGGCCAGCTATAACATTCACGAAGGAAGGTGAGGGGTCAACATTATCAACGTCTGTGAGGGAGGATAAAACAAAAAACTAATACCCCCTACACAAGCGGAGTCCGATCGGTTATCAAAGTGTAGGAAGGGGAATGAATGGACTTCAGAAAATAGGAAAGACGATATAGCGTATAAGATTTTAGTTAAAAATGGATGGGAGCCAGGTCAGGGTTTAGGAGCAGACGGAAAGGGATTGAAGAGGCCATTGACCGGGGGAGTGCCAGTGAGTAGCAACAGTTTGCGAGCAATAGCGTGTAGCATAGGTGTCTTATTGGAAAATCAATTCAATCATGTGATAGAATGTGACGAAGAAGGGCTTGCGTGTGATCTTTGTACAAGCAGGGGTAGAGAGGTTTTGTCGATATCACATGAGCTAGACGAGTCAGATTACTTAGGTGTTGATTATTCGTTGCCTAGATTACCCGAGATAGGAGTGGATGTGTACGGGATGCGTATAAGTGCATTGATAGACACAGGGAGCCAAATAAGCGCTATAACTAGGGAACTACACGATTCTATTCGGAAAGAGAGAGGTGATTTGCCCGAGATCGCTATCCCGGCTATACAGGTGCAGGGAGCATTTGGATCACGGAGTGAAAGTGCGAATCGTATGGTACTAATAGAGCTAAGTTTGGGTGGCACAATCATTGAAGCGTCAATGTTAATTCTGCATAGGCTTCCTAGGTCAATGATATTAGGATACGACTGGTTGGAACGTGTCAAGGGGATAGTGGAGTGTGGCAGAGAAAGGACGTTATCAATTGAGCACTTAGGAGTCAGGACTAGTGTCAAAATAAATTCGAGTTGCGAATTAAAACGGTTAGGCGGGAGAGACAATGCAAACATGATAAATACGATGTTAGAGACGGACGCCCAACCGGCGGTGTATAGTGAGGCGGGCGAGAAAATAAACAATAACGGAAAGGTGGCTACCTACTTGGACGAGATGGGTTTAAATGACGAACAAAAGAAACTATTGTTACCCGTTTTAAACAGATATAGTAGAGTGTTTACCGACGAATTAGGATTGACGGACAGATACGAGCATGTTATTGAATTAATCGACGACACGCCTTTTATAAAGCGAAGTTATCCAATACCTTTAGCATATAGGGAGGAGATAAAAAGAGAACTAGATGGGTTAGAGAGTTTAGGAGTTATCCGTCAGGAGGCGACACCGTGTTGTAGTCCGCTTACCTTTACAAAAAAGCGAGACGGAACAATTAGACTCTTATTAGACGCGCGCGAACTCAATAAGAAGATGGTGGGAGACGCGGGGGCGCCACCACTTACATCAGAAATCATACAATCCTTTTATGGGGTTAATTACATCAGTCTTATTGACCTCAATAATGCATATTTTCAGATACCATTACATCCCGATTCTAGAAAGTATACAGGGTTCACTTTTATGGGGAAAACCTATACGTATTGTGTTTTACCTCAAGGACTTAAGACATCGGTGGCAGGTTTCTCGAGGGCTATGGATTCGATACTAGAAGGGGTGCGCGAGTTTTGTATAAATTATATAGATGACATAGTAGTGTTCACTAAGGGGGACCTAAAGTTACACCTAGAACACCTAGATCAAGTACTGAGCAGGTTAGAGGCGGCTAGACTAACGAGTAGGAAGGAAAAGTGTAAATTCCTATGTGTGGAGGTAAAGTTATTAGGACACATTGTAAATACCAAAGGGGTACAAATGGATCCGGATAGGGTAAGGGCGATATTGGATTTCCCCGCACCTCGAACCATAAAACAATTAAGAGGATTTCTGGGATTAATAAACTATTTTCGTAGATTTATATCAAAGTATAGTGAGGAGGTTAGGCCTCTGTGTGACCTATTGAAACAAAACAAAAGATGGTCATGGACACAGGAAGTAGACGATTGTTTTAAAAGGGTGAAAACTTTATTTGTAGATACCGTGCTTCTTGCACATCCAAACCCGAAGGATATATATTATTTACAAACGGACAGCTCGAATATAGGTGTCGCAGGATACATCTACCAACTAACGAGTGAGGGGGAAGAGAGAGTTATAGGGTTTTGTAGTAAATCATTATCAGAAACGGAACGCAGATGGACAGTCACTGAACAAGAGCTGTGGGCCATAATTTATAGTCTATCAAAGTTTGAAACGTATTTAAGGGGTGCTCAGTTAGTAATTAGGACCGATCATAAGAGTTTGACGTTTCTACAATCGTGTAAATTACTAAGCGCTCGCATGATACGGTGGGTAAGTTATATAGGACAGTTCAATTATACGATTGAACATGTCAAGGGTAGTCTGAACACTGTAGCGGACGTGTTGTCACGACATATAAGTGGAGCCACCGATATCTTGACTAATAAAACTGTGGGACCGGAAATGAATTTGTTTGAAATACCAACTGGACGACTCATAAAGAATAAGTGGGAAGAGATAAGAGAACATCAGGGGCGCGATCGTGTTGTTAGCGAAATAACTAAGCGTATAAAAGCTGAGAGCGAGTCTGAGGCTAGACATTACAGACTAATAGACGGGATTCTCTATAGGATAGAGATAGGTTCGGGTAGGTCGCGATTATATGTTCCCGAGAACTTACAAACGGAATTGATTACTAGTATACACGAGGAAGTAGGACATTTTGGGCGATACAAGGTGCTTGCGTTAATGAAGCGACGTTACTACTTCACTGATATGGCACGCAAAATAGGACAGGTAGTTAGGGCTTGCGACGTGTGTCAAAAATCGAAACATGCGTTGGAGGCACACTCAGGACCAATTAAGACGGTGATAGCTAGGGAGATAGGGGAACGAGTATTTTGTGACATTTATGGACCAATACCGGCAGGACGCTTTGGTCATAAGTACGTGTTTGTTATGCAGGACGCCTTCAGCAAATTAATTAGATTATACTCATTACGACAGGCGAGTGGCAGGGCCTCGTTAACTTGTGTTAGAAAATTTCACGAACAGGTCAAAATAAAGGTTTTATGTTCGGATAGAGGTGCAAATTTCACATCAAGGATTTTTGAGTCAGGTGTTAGACAGTTAGGTATCGTGCTAACGCACACCTCAATCAGAAACCCGCGACCTAATTCTACGGAGAGGGTCAATAGAGAGCTAGGAAGAATGTTTAGGACGTATTGTGAAAAATCACATTGTTCTTGGGTTGACGTATTGCCGAAAATAGAGGATTGTTACAATCAAGTTATACACACCACGACGGGTTACACACCTAACGAGATAGTATGGGGTACAAGAACTCGCTTATCTACGGATAACGACAAAATTATTGGAGTAGGGTTAGGCCTACAACAAGAGCCATTAGAATTAGTTCGGGAACGAGCGAGACAGAACATATTGAAGTCAGCCGAGAGTAGAGAATTTCATTATAACAAAAATCATAAACTAGTGTGTTTTGACATAGGTGATCTAGTGAAGTTGAAAAAGTCTGCGAAATCGGATGCATCTAAAAAGGTGACTAAGAAGTTTGCACGTTTGTTTGAAGGACCATACGTCATTGGTGCTATTCCCAGTAGCAACGTGTACACTCTAATAGATAAACAAACAAACAAGATAAAAGGGAATTACAATGCGATACACCTGTTTCGCTATTATGTGAATAGGTAAAAATAATAAAAAAATAAAATAAAAGAAAAAAAGTAGGGACAATGGTTTGTGAGGCGCCATACTTATGTAACAAAGGAGGCGGAGTATCGGGGTTTATTGCCTACTTGGGTATACAATGGACAGATAAGAGCTATAGAAAGGGAACGTGAGAACTGAACGAATACCGTGGGAAAGTTTGGAAATGTGGACAGATAGGAAATATAATTTAAAACGACCGTACATTCGGATGTAGGTGTTTAAGATTCTATTTAGGGGAATGTGTGATGGCATTCGTATTATTAGCAGATGTGAGAGCCGGGCTCGTAAAACAAAACTAGGAATAAAAAATTTGTTTCGAATATTTCTTCTAATAGATTAAGAGCGACAAGTTTTATTAGCGCACAGCGGGGACTAAGACAAATGGAGTCTTGGGTAGGCCGTAAATTACGCTCAACTGTCATACAAACTATTCAAACTGGTGAATGATGGACAATTTTAGTTGGAATGCACAGATTTCTAAGAGTTTGGTAGATTTAAATGTGTTACAGATGGGTGAAGTAGTCGAAGGAAGGAAAAAAAAACTTGAGTTCTCAGAATTGGTAGGGCGGATCGTGAGAAATGGTGCGTAGGCGTCGCCGTGAAGATTGCAAGCATCAAGCTGACCAATGAGGGGTCTAAATGGGCGTAGAGCGGGCGGAGAAAAACTTCAGTAGGAATGGAAGAGATAAAACGAGGAGGCAACTAGCATTCGGGACAGACGCTAAGACAGACAGTAGGGCGCAGACGCTTTTAATATTTTAGGAGTGTTAGATTGGGAGTTTCGTGACTCCATTGTAACTAACTGTGTGAGCAATAAAGACTAAAGAGTTAACTATTAAATAAATACTAACTTTGTTAAGTAAATTGTAGATTTGAATATTAAAACAAGTGTAACTATTTTACAAAGTGAATCCAAACAACGTCGAGTGGGGTATGTAATTGTATACATTGTGATTTATTTCATGTGTCAATAAAGGTACAATCTCTAGATTAACGAGCAGAATATCGTATACAACGTAGAAATGTATCAATACGAAGAACAACTCCATTCTAGGGGTTTCTCTTTAATAACCGAATGGAACTCGGTAGAACACCTCATTTTTGTGTTGACTTTAATATGCGCAATAGTTGTATTAGGGTGTTGTGGATATAAGATATTCAGTTATTGCAATCGTCGAATATTAAATAGACGGGGGTATTTGCAAGATGGTCTACTAAATGAGATAGAAATGCAAAGAGCCGGGTTAGATTGAATTGGATTGCGTTTTCTTAATGCATAGTTAATCTCGGAGATAAGGATGGTTAACGTGAAAGTATTAATTAAAGCTCTAGAGACTGTAACTTTATGTAGCCTGGTGGAATACGAAACACTAATATCTATTATGAATGTTAATAATCAAGTCTAGATTAGACTAATATGTGAAATAGTTTTTTCTTTCCATTTTTCAATCAATGTATCAGGTTAGTTCTATAAATGTGTTCGTATCTCACTTTAGACTTAATTTGTAAAATAACTATTGAAACTTTAGTGTGTGTTTAATTAAAATTAAGTGTGAATCTAGATGACCTTAGAGAGTTTTTTCTTTGGATTTTCGCTTTCTCTCTATTTAGTGTGGTCTTAAGATAGGAGCTGAAAATCTAGCTGTCATTATATAGCAACCTATAGGTGACAGCTTAAATAATCAAACCAGTTTCTTTTGCTATTTCGAAGTTAAACTAAACACATTTAATTTAAATAAATAATATTTTTTTCCATAATTATATGTTTTACTGCTTAGAGATAAGATTCCTAAGAGGAGGCACAGTGAGAGGCATAGTCAAACTCGTGTTAAATACTAAGAAATACTTAGAAGAACCTTTGAGCTAGTTTGTTTGGCTTCGTTTAACACTTTGCGTTCTCACACATATACCTTTCAGTTGAATCACGATTTCTATGAGCTAAATTCATTAGATTTCAGTCTAGGTCTAGGTAGATTTCTATACATATACCTAATTAAATAAACATGGGATAGTAGGGAGTGATTAAAGACTAAGGAAGAGACTACATTCAAACCGTTGAGGTTACTTGTGTATAGGTAGTTTATTTAAACGTGTTAGTAAAGGAGTCTAGCTGCTGAATTTGGACGAGAGACACAACAGGAGCTGAGCAGAAGGAAGTATAATGTATTAGTGTTGAATAGGTATAATGTGTAAGTACATTTTGCCTCTACACAGGACATAGACATTGTTAGGTGCACTTATAGACTTGTATTTAGGATAGGAAATAGGGATAGGTATACTAGGTGATCTGTGATGAAATTGAACTTGTACAGGATGTTTAGATCCTGGGGTGTTTGACCGCTTGAGGCTGCGAGCTAGGCATTCCACCCACTGACTTTAATCGAATGAGGGCTCTTGACTATAAGAGATTATTCTCTTAGACTTGACTGAACGGGATGCTATGGCCGGTACTCGCGAGCTCAGCCTTATTGAGCCTAAAGGCTATCTGCGTGTGGATCCAGTGAACGGGTAGAAGCATTTCTGGGTCGTCGTCACATTTGCACTTTCATAGCGTTCAGCCATCGCCCGATTTGGCCAAATCGAACTTTCTCAATTAATACAAATATGAATAAATAAAGTTTACCATGGTTTTATGGGGAAAGGTGTCTAGCGAACACCTTATAAAGTAAAGTAAATAAATGTCCACATCCTGGAGATGTCTGACAAACGCTCCGCAGCGTAACAAAGATGGCTGACGCTCCCCAAATAATAAACCCCAGAAGGGTTTTTCCTAGAAGGTTTTGTAGGCGCTATTAAACGACCAGAGTGTAATCCACATCATGAGCAGACATCTTTTGGTTATAGCTTAGGTAATTAGAGTAGAGGAGAGGCGAAAGTCGCGATCAGATTAAAACAATTTGCATTTTAATATTAACAAGCTTCGCAATGTTATTTAAAACCATAGGCCTGCGGAATGATGGATTTATCTCGATGAGCCTCCGTTCCATTCACACGCAGCTACTAAATAGTACAAACATAAACACGATTCGCAGATCACTTAGATGCCAGTAACATCGACTTTCACCAAGACCACCAAATACATAGAAAAACATTATAACTAGACGATCACATATACAAATTAGGATTTGAGCCACTACAATACCACGACAGACATTATTATTTAACACGTAGGTAGGTGTTATAACCCTACTGTATACATGTAAACATCCGAATTACATAGTCTACCAAAGAGGATCTCAAAAGAGAGAGCTAAAAGGTTGTTGACCGAAATTTTAGGCATCCTAGAACGCCAGCATCACGTCATGTAATATTGGAAAATAAATATTAAGTATGTGCTAATCTAGGTGTGGTGTGGCTGACACGCTTATCAAATTATATGACAATGGCATTCTAAAATCATAGTGAAAGTGAAGATTTTCACCGTGCGAAATTATACACTGTAATAAAATCAAAGGAGAAGAAATACTTAGACACTAAGTACCTACTTAATATTTTATAACATAGGATATTTACTTTATTTCATCTAAACACACACTATACCTACTATTATGTATTCTGAGATTCTGTGCCACTATGCCATGCCGTAATAGATAGGTAAGATATAAAAAAATAAGAATTATATTCCGGTCTATCCATACATTTATTATACATAAAGTATACTATGTCTGTACTGTACATATGAAATATCTACGACACAGCAGATCATTAATTCTGGGCCTTTTTTTAAAGTGCCGGCTAACAAAAACAAATATATGTATTGCTAGAACTATAGCCATTTGGAGCAATAGTTGTAGGATTACTCTGAGCCAAGTTATCCAAGTTTTAAGATTCGTCATTTTCATACATAATAAGAGGGAAAATCAATTATCTTTAGAATTTTCTTTTGTATGTCTGTATGATGTTTGTACGCGCATCACGCAAAAACTACTCCACAGAAAATCTAACTAAAAATCGGATGTCACATCTTGATACGCTGTCTAGAAGCCGAGATCGACGAAGAAACTGAATGACTGACAATATAAGTGCTTTCTTTTAAATCGTAGGCTAGCGCTGAAAGGATTTTTGAAAATTACATTTTTAAGGTGATGAAAAGAGGATACAAATTTAGTTAGAAAAAACAAAATTTTTGGGGTCACAAAATTTTAAATTTTGCTCAAGGATTCCCTGTATGATAATTAAGGCGAGCACTAAGAAGATATTCTGAAAATTCAACTTCTTTTCAATTCCCTTCAATTTCTGAAAAAGTGAAAGGGGCGAATACTTTTGTATGAAAAATTTATATAATTTTGTAGAGTACTAGATTATTCTTTTTGATAAGAGTGACGATTATGGTGTTGAAGAATTTGTACAAGAGATAAAACACCGCACCATCCTTACTGAATTTCTGCTTGATCTTTTCTGGTACCCACTTACAAGCTCTCTCTTAAAAACAATAATAGTTTTTGAAGTTGTAAAATTTATTATTGTGCCCACCGAGACATTGAATAGGTAACTCGTAAACAATTTTAAATAAACTTATTTAAATAACCTCAATATTCATTAATTACGCCGGTTTTCAATATGTCACTCATGAGGAGCGTTTTCGTTTTTCTCTTCATTGTATTAAATGTTTCAGTTGAACAATGAAGAAAATTAAAATACATTTTTCCAAAAAATAAACTTGCTACAACAAAAGCATACTGTTTTGTTTATGGCTTAATAAGGCTGGAATTAATGGTTCTTAACATAATAGACACTGCAAATGCCACTGATTTCATAACTTCCCAAGGGATCCATCGCCTTTTCGCCCTAAATTTTCGAACAAAGAGCATTGTTCAAATTGACTCCTCATCTACTAGCAAATAGGGTCGTAGATACCGTAACCGTGGTGAGGTTTCTAGCGTTTCTTTAACAGTGGTAGATTAGGTGTATACATAGGATTCAATTTTCGGGGCGTGGCGAATCAAGCACCGTGACACGATGTATTCAAAGCGTCAATATTCGGTTGGCGAAATTGCAGTATAAATTAAAAGCCCTTTCTTTTCCACTGCCACTTGTCAGGAGAGGGTAGTGATAGACAGTCACAATTCCGGATAACGTGAGATTATTATCGATCTGTCAATTACGACTAGTGAAGGAAGAACCAAAGTATGTTCACCGAGGGTAAATATAAATGATGCATGGTTCGCATAGCGTGATAGTTCAAAGGACCACGCCGTCAATTCTACGTCAGTCCGGCTCCTCGCATTCACGATTCACCCTTCCTTGACGTTGTATACTTGTCCAAATTGAAACAACAGATTTGTTCAGTGACTTTAGTTTTAAAAATTGCATCTAAGTATTTGATTGCTATTTGTGCTATAATGGTTTGTTTCATTTGTTGCAGGGCCGAGCGCTTTAGAGCCGCGCTCGCCAAGCGCTTTTACGTCCAACGCCTCCAGCATGCTACTGCTGCAGACACACGTAAGTAAAAAATATACTCAGCTTTTCTAAACTTATTTCGTTAAACTAAAACTTTTAAGAAAAACTTAACTGATTTATAAAATACTTATATCTTTAGCATTTCTCATTCGATTGCATCAGTGTCCATGATTTCGTAACATTAATAATATTTTACATGTCTCATCATCATCAATGTCTATTGTTGAAAACAATAAGTAATTAGAACACCTGCATCAAACCAAACGTAGCATGTCACGCAGTGGTCCGATTGTGATAGCATTGATAAGTAGGTAGTAGGTAATGAAAAACGACGCCATTGGTGCGTCTCGGCCGCCCCTGCCAACAATACCCGCCTACCACACGCCTCCTATATCGATTGCTTTTTCTATTACAGAGCAACTACGGTTCGTCCTTCACTGATCTACTATCGCCGCAATACCAAGACGACTCATCTGAAATCTTAGAAGAAAATCTAGATCCATTTCCGGACGTTGAATTCCACGCCCCAATTCCACCTGAAGTAAAATCGCAACGGACTACTCCTGTGAGTGATCCTTCATCGCCGACGCTTGGACCTGCTCTGCCGAGTTTTGAAGAAACTTATTCAGTTCGTTACCCAAAACAAGAGTTAGCGGAATTTGGTATAAAAATGGATGAAGATTGCTATAATGTTGGCGCATACTCACACCAAGGCCACACTTCGACACAACTTTTATATCCCTATCATCAACCTGCAATTCCATATGTACCATCAACTTACTACGCTCCAGCCCAACCTTGCAGTCCCAATTTTGATACAGGTGGCGTGACCCACAATCAAGATTCGTACTCATTACCACCTTTTCCAAGCTCAGTTGATTTGCATATAACGACAGATCAAAGTTCGAGGCAAAGGCGATCTTCTTTACCTGTTCAACGATCTGAGTCCAGCAGTTCTAATGAAAGCCCAAAATTGCACGGAGGAAGAGTTCACTGTATGCAAGCGTCAACTCCAAGCTCTGCTTCAAGCTCACCAGGGGGGGCACCTTCAGAATCCACTGGTCCCCGCGCTGCGCCTTCTTCTCCAAGTCAGCTATGCGCTGTTTGTGGCGACACTGCTGCATGCCAACATTACGGAGTCAGGACGTGTGAAGGATGCAAAGGATTTTTTAAGCGAACTGTCCAAAAGGGCTCCAAATATGTATGCTTAGCTGAGAAATCTTGTCCAGTGGACAAAAGGAGAAGAAATCGATGCCAATTTTGTCGATTCCAGAAATGTCTTGTCGTCGGAATGGTAAAAGAAGTCGTTAGGACCGATTCACTGAAAGGCAGACGTGGTAGACTACCGTCCAAGCCGAAATGTCCTCAAGAATCTCCACCGAGTCCACCTATATCTATGATTACTGCCCTAGTTAGAGCACATGTGGATACATCTCCTGACTTTGCTAATCTAGATTACTCGCAATATAGAGAACCGAATCCCATGGAGCCCCCGATGTCAGATTTGGAAGTGATTCAACAGTTTTACTCTCTGCTTACGACATCTATTGATATGATCAAATTATTCGCCGAAAAAGTACCCGGTTTTTCAGAACTCTGTCCCGAAGATCGAGAGCAACTGTTTGCATCCGCAAGGCTTGAACTCTTTGTACTGCGACTCGCCTACCGAACGAGACCTGAAGATACTAAGTTAACATTTTGCAATGGCCTGGTACTTGATAAAAGACAATGCCAACGGTCTTTTGGAGATTGGTTACTTGCAGTGCTCGACTTCAGCAACACATTGCATTCTATGGATATCGACATTTCTACGTTTGCCTGTCTCTGTGCCCTAACTTTGATAACAGGTGTGTATTTTTTTAATGTCCTTTTCTTTTCTTGTAATCATAACATCAAATCGCGTGAATTTATAATATATTACACCTAATTTTTGACCGAATTTTAAAATCAATTTTAATAAAACTTCTCTTGGAATTTTTAGGTATTTTTAGACGACGGCGACGGTATCGTTACATTCTCTTAATCACTACTAGAAGTAGATAGCAAAACTGCTAAAATTGGCCGTTTTTGACACATTTGATATCTACTTCTACGAATGACTGCGAGGGAATGTAGTGATAATTTCGCCTTAGGGCAAGGCAATCGGGGTTAACGAAAATTAACACTTTTTGATGTAATGCCAAAGGTCGCTAAAGGACCCTATGCATCTGAAATTAAGATAATTATATATTTCTTTATATATTTATCCAGACACGTATTAAACCAAAAACACGATTCAATTATATTGGTTCAATACATTTTAATTTTGAAAATACCTCTTAAAAATTCTTATAAGTTTAAAATTATTTAAAAACCTATTCAAGTAGAGATTGCTTTAAGTAATATGTATCATAAATATTTACAAATTTGTAGAAGCATTTCTCTTTAAGAGGATACCTCGTGGATTTTCATGGTTTTCAATTTAGGTTTAGTCCTATTGATCCTACTACTATTGTTCTAATTTTGGAATATCTTAAAATAGACTAATAAATAGATGTTTTGATCAAGCTCATAACATGAATGGAAACAATTTGCTCGATAGAAAAAAAATCCAAAGTTGATGCCTCGCATATCATTTTCGATGAAACCTCACAGGCGTTTGGCGCGAATTTCAAACTTTACGATTTAAGGCCGAATGTCACTGCGGAGTAAGAGAGGTGAGTGGGCGGGGCCTGCTAAAAAAAATTTTCACCAGGCGTCGTCTTAATCGCTATAGTTGAACTGATTTAGTGATTTTTGCGCCAAATCTGCCAAATCGGTCTCGCTCCCGCGCGCGTCGTTTTCTCATTGCTATCTCACTTTGGTCGCATAGCGCCTTAAAACATTTCTTTTAATATTTCATCCTTCTTACTTAAAATTTTATGTAAGTACTATATAAGTATCAAGGTCTCTAAAGAATTTTATTTGTTTTGTACACAGAACGACATGGACTAAAGGAGCCGCACCGAGTGGAGCAGATGCAGATGAAGATCATCGGTTGCTTGCGCGCGCACATGCCGGGCGGCGGCGTGGGCGGCGCGCCGCACTTCAGTCGCGTGCTGGGCGCGCTGCCCGAGCTGCGGTCGCTGTCCGTGCAAGGCCTGCAGCGCATCTTCTATCTCAAGCTCGAGGACCTAGTGCCCGCGCCACCCCTCATCGAGAACATGTTCCGCGCCAGCCTTCCCTTCTAGACACCCCGGACCCGAGGACCACTCCCGCCTTCTTATGCATTCTCCTTCGTGTTTAGAGCCGACTCCGTTATTTATAAGTGTTTAGATATAAAATATTTTTATAGACTAGTTGGACTTTCTGATGAATGCGATCTCCCACGGAATCGGTTAGTGCTAAGTATGATTTAATTATTAAGCGAAGAAGACAATCTTATCGTGTAAGTCCTACCTATTACAAACTTAATTTATTGTGAAAGCTTATGGTATTCGACTTATTTGGGTGTGATTTCGTTTTATACCTAATGTTGTGTATTTAGTCTGCATTTGAGTTACCGCTCGTGATCAATGGCATCTTGTCGTACAAATATTCCTATGTTATTTACTTGTGTATTATTTTTAGTTAAGGAAAATCTAGTCACAAGACTTAGAAATGTTAAATGTGGCTGGTAATAACCGAGCCTTTATATTAAATTATAAGATGATTAAGGCATTTGATGTCCTGCCGTGGGCACTTCTAGCAGGGGTGGGAAGCCTACCCACTGCCGCGGCACACTTCTGTACTTACAAGTGTCCGAAC
Organism: Agriphila straminella; assembly: GCA_950108535.1. NCBI lineage: Eukaryota > Metazoa > Arthropoda > Insecta > Lepidoptera > Crambidae > Agriphila > Agriphila straminella. The sequence continues at coordinate 12,776,298 of OX467308.1, forward strand.
AAATGATTGTTGGAAGTTACCTTTAGGTTTAAATTATTTATAAATAATTTTAGACGCTAGGACGTTAATGTAATTTGTTACAATAAGGCAAGAGAAAAGGTTCAGCATAACTGTTTTTAAATGTACTACTGAATCCAACGTGTCTTAAAGAGTACCTTTCTAGATATAATTAGTGTAGATGCGTACGTATCTCTATTCACTCACTTACATATTATATATGTATTGAGTGAACACTAAAAACATATCAGTATTCTTGATTTCCTTACTTCATATTACGTGTTTTTAATTTCTGCATCGGAACTAATTTTGAACCAAAGCCTCTGTACTCAAGACCATGATATTAAATCATTTTAAATTATTCGCGCAGAATTTACCATTAGACCATGATGTAATGTATGTATTATAAAAGCACCTAATAAAAATAATTGTTATACCGACTGTAAAAAAATTTTTTCTTGATTTATAAACTTGCAAAACTCTGACAAATTATGTAACTGGACCAATGTGAGCTACATATTCGTTTAAAAGAGAGTTAATTTATTTTTAAAACTAAACAAAAATAAAATAAAAAATTAACTGTACCCTTAGCACGAACAGCTATCGAAAAAAATAACTCGCGTAAAATCATTCGATAGATAAATTTTGTATTGGAAATTTGTACAACGCCATTTATCGCCGATAAGCGAAATGAAATTTTCCATAGAGAATTGTCTATCGAGTAATTTTACGTGCGTTTTTTTTCTCGATAGCTGTTCGTGCTAAGGGTACTGTTTATCCTTACTTGTCTTATTTAGCAAACAGCTTTTGATAGTTGTCATACGTCTTTTTAAACGTTATTTAAATATAATATTTTATATTACATTATTATGTTGCCTTATTAATCAAATTGTCGCTAATAATTTTATTATATAGTAATTTTCTTTTGTAATCTATGTGTAGAAAACTATTTGTTGTATTTTATAATTGATTCTTTCCCTATAGAGTTTGGTGAAGATTAAGACAAGTAAAGGATAAACAGACTATAGGTACTAGTATTATAATACAGCTGAAATTATTATGATAATCCTTATGTATACTTAATTGTGATAATAATATCAGAAAAGTTGCCTTGCCCCTTTTAAACTATGAGTTTAAATGGAATAAAATACTACTTAATAATACGAGTATTAGCTACTGTTTTCAAGTTTAACTTAACATAGCAATACTTTTGAAAAAAAAACTACCTACTTAAATATCTAGTATTGAAAAAAGATGAAAAGAGCGCTAAAGCTGGCTCCGTCCTTATATCTGGAGAATGGAATCTGCCCCAATTGCAAACAATGTCCCAGTGAATTTTACAACGCACAATTTTTCCCAGCTATTTGTTTCCTACAATCGAATATAACTTAGGTAACGTAAGCTGAGGTATCGCTATATAAAATGACGTTTTCTATCGGGCAATTTGATAATCTCTAGATTGTAATCGTTACTAAGATAATTAAAAAGACGCGTGAAAGTATATAAATATATAATATAATATTTATAATAGGTAATTTTGTACGAAATTGGTAATATTTTGATAATATAATATTCTTAATGCTGGACTTTTTACTCGGATGCCAGAACTTCTTACGTTAGTTATTTTTATAGATTTATAGAATGGTAATCGAGGAATTATCTGTCGTTACTAAATGTGGCGCATATCTTAAATGATTTATTAAGTACTTATGTAGGTACATTATAGGTACCTTATAATTTCTTGGTTGTGCTTCACTTCTGTTAACAGTTATCATACTGAAACTGATACCCAAACCTTAAAATTAATTAAAGCTCTGTCGAATTCGAATAAAACAAGCTGAGTTAAGTATTTGTTTATACAATAAAAAAACAGCGTTCGAATTTGATTATGCTGATGAAACTACTAAATGTATTATTATCACCTGAAACCCCATGCACCTTAACTATAAGATTCATTGGCTATTCTCTTCAAGTTTCTAGCCAGAGCGTTACCACACAGTAGATCCCTAATTACACTGTGGCGTTATTTTGTCTAAGAAATAATCCTTATAAAAATTAATGTGGTAAATTTAGATTTTATTAAATAACTCTGATATAATCAAACATAATGTCATCACGTAATTAAATAGTAATAAAATAGGTATGAATGCTTATAAGATTTTCATCTTATTTAGTATCAATCATTATTTTTATAATTTTATCAAATCACTTATTCCTTTTACTACTTACATACCTACTTAATTATTTACATGACTGTAAAAAATATATTTGCGATAGACAAAAACATGATGCTATGTTCTTTTATTTTATTCATGCTTAAAAATCGCAAGATAGCTTGAAGAGAATCATAATAAAATACTTAATACCTATTGCATTTTAATAAATACTGTTCGTGTTAATCGCCTGTAATTAATTAAAAATGTACCTTCCGTGACTTGGATACTACATTTTTTATCACATAATAAATTGATATTATGCTTTTGTTAATGTTTCACATTTTCTTTGTAAATATTATGAGAATATACTGATGTGGACGCATCAATCGAATACTAACCTATCTTTTTATTTTTTAATTAAACATCCGTATTGCTAAATAATTCCATGCATATCGATAGGTGCTCTGTTTTATATTGTGGTTTACTAGACATCTACCAAACTATAGAAATTGGGTTCTGAATCAACTGTAATTTCAATTTCATTTGCCTGTAGTTTAAACAAAAAAAACAAACAAAATATTCCCTATAAAGCACAAAGAATTTTAGGGTACCTAGATAACCTACTTATGTGCAAAATCAATAATTTTGCCGTTCGTCAAGATGAGATCGCGAGGAAAGGGATAGGGCACAGGACGCTGCCCTGAGAAACCCCATGTCACATGTGGAATGGGAAGATATGAGCTGGTGGGACACCATTGATAACAACATTTTAAACTCTGTTCGTTAGGTAGCTTTGAAACAGAGAGAGTTGATTACTTACTCTTATGAAAAATATCCGGTCAAGCAAGAGCGAGTCGCACTCGCGCACCGAGGGTTTCCGTACCAATCATAATAAATACACTACAGTACCCTTAGCACGAACAGCTATCGAGAAAAAAAACGCACGTAAAATTACTCGATAGACAATTCTCTATGGAAAATTTCATTTCGCTTATCGGCGATAGATGGCGTTGTACAAATACTAATTTCCTATACAAAATTTATCTATCAAATGATTTTACGCGCGTTATTTTTTTCGATAGCTGTTCGTGCTTAGGGTACTGCACTATCTCTTGGCCGATAGTGGAACAATTTTTTTTCTTAGTCCAGCGCCATCTCTTGACCGTTAGTGGAACTAAATTAATTTTTCTTGGGGTCAGGGCCATCTGTTGACTGGTAGAGGAACAAAAAAAAATTTTTGTTTGTTTTTTGAATTTCTAAAAAAGTGTGTTATTTTGAGACATCGTTTTATTTTTCCTGTAATCTTTACATAAACTACTATCACATAGAATTATTTCAGATTTTTCTCTTTGCAAACTTCGAAAATAAAGGGGGGGGACCGGTATTTTTTTTTACATTTTTCATCATAAGTCGAAAACTATGCGGCCTAAAAAAAAGTTTTTTTTTTTTTTCAAATGTGCAAACAGCGCCCTTTCATATGATACCCCACATGCCCTAGTCGCCCCACTTAAAAAAATTAAGACCCCTTTTCAGTCCCTGTTGTAAAAAAATATTTATTTTTTTATTTCTTTCTTATTTGCAAAATAGTTGGACAAACGTCATCTTTAACTATTCCAAATTTCAAGTTGATACCATTAGTCGTTCTCGAGATATCCAGCTGTGACAGACAGACAGACAGACTGAGTCACACCATAAGGGTTCCTTTTAACCATTTTGGTACGGAACCCTAAAAAGTGTAAGTGCAGTTTATTAATGAGCACTGGAATGGAGAGAGCGTGTTCAAACGCCTTGACGAGATTTAAGGAAGATTATGCCATACATTTCTTTCAGGGACCCTTCGTATCACATAACTTCGATTAATCCTAAAGTCACTTGGCATAACTCGATTAGCATAATAAATATAATAATCACAAAGCATACAGCATTCTAAGAGCATTTTCATATTATCCGATCCGATATCAGTGTCGGGTGCCGATCCGCTAAAGGAGGAAGTAAAATGTATGAAATATGTGGCTCTGAAATCCGATTCCGATATCGGGCCGGACAATATGAAAGACAGATACTTACATTTATATTTCTCCTCCGATATCGGATCGACGCGGCGGCCGACACCGATATTGAATCGGATTATCTGATAATGATAACGCTCTATGCTTAGAGCAACGCGGCTTCGAAGCCGAGTTCCGGTACGAAAGCCACGTGGCCCTCCGCTGTGTCAAGCGGGACACCCGCGCGAGGCGACATAGATTAGAGCTTACTCATGCACTGCGCAAGCATCTGTCCGTCAAAAACCAGCAATCTATATTCCCGCGCCGTGTAGCCGGGCCTTAAGACTTCTAAGTTCAAAACATTACTTTTTAATAATAAATAAATAATAAATAATGCAAACCATTTACTTAAATGTGGCTGCGTGAATAAGATTTCTCTGCTTTCGCACTAATAGGAAGTATGACACTGTAAAAAAAAGAACGATACTGCAAGTATTGCCAACTTAACGGATTTCCCATCAGATTTAGCGGATTATGGTCAGGCACAAGGCACAAACTTAAACGGGATAAAATATGTTTTGACGGCTAGCGGATTTTTTGACGGAAATATTTTGACCAAAATTAAACGTTTTCGGACATGTATGTATACTAATCATATCATTTCAGGACGTTTTCAGCGTCAAAAATGGGGTAAAATATAAACAGAGGAAAAAAGGCAGAAATTTATAGTTAATAGGTATCCTTCTAAGTATACATTCTGACCTGAAAAGAAATGGCAAGGCATGCTGTTCGTACGATTTACCCGATGAAGTACTAGGATGGATTTCATTGACGGAAAAATATGTAATTTTGACGGATTTTTGACGGAAAATACCAATTTGCCTAGTGGAATTACAAATTGTTGGCAACACTGGACACTGCTGTCAATGTCAAAATGACAAAAAATAAAACCATATGAATATGACGTTGACGTGACGAGACAACGACAAACGGACGCGGACGGCTGGCTGTCTGTCAAATCAATTTGTATTGTATAGTATTTTTGTATAAATTTTGAGTTGTGATTCGCGTGACTTTACTTCGTATGAGTATTTTAGTTATTAGAGTGTTGTGATCACATTCTATCTATGAAATAAAGAATCTTTAATTTAGTTTAGTCAAACTTATTTGGGGGGAGCCCAACGACCTACTATGTCAGAAACTATAGCTTCAAAGGATGGCTTGGATAAAAATCTGGAAGACTATGAAATACAAGAAGTTCTTCGTAATGGCACAGACCTCCGAGAATATGCATTACAAATTGATAAGGGCATAAAAGAAGCCGAGAAAAACTCCATAGCTGACTATTTGAAAGAAAGCGAAAATATCACTTCTCTTCACAATCAAATAGAAGAATGTGATAATATATTGTCACGAATGGAAAACATGCTAATGGTTTTTCAGGTATGAATCCTCTGCAGTATTCAATTTCTCCTTGTGGCAAGCATGAAACTTATGGCTAATCCAAAAAAAATAAGACATCCTATCTTTTTTTTCATACAAAGTAAGAACTTAATTTGACTGCATAATGAGTGAGAGACCATCAACCATTTTTAATGTCCTCACTGCTGGGGCACAGGCCTTCCTTATGGGTGGATAAGGAGGATGGGCCATAACCCACCATGTGGGTCCATTGCGGATTGGTGGGTGTTAAAGACTGCAAATGCAGCCGGTACCAATGGCTTAACGTGCCTTCCGTAGCACAGAGGCGCTCAAGATAATACATTTTTGGTCACCCATCTGATAACCACTCTTGCGAAAATTGCTTAGGTGATTAGTATCCTAAAGTGGCGCCCTCATCTTAATTAAATTGATTGCTCGCTAAGTACATACTGTATCGAAAATTCAAACGTTGCGATTGAAGCTAAAGTTCTATAGTTTATTTACAAATAATTAACTCTCTAAAATATAGTTCGTTGTAGTAGTAGGTAAAAGTGCCGTAAGTGGCCACTTTTTGCTCTTTTGCCTACTACTACTACAACAAACTATATTTTACTGAGGTTATTGTTTGTAAATAAACTGTAGAAACTTAGCTTATATCTTAACGTTTGAATTTTCGATACAGTATGTACTTAGCGAGCAATCAATTTAATTAAGGCGAGGGCGCCACTGTGAGGATACTAATCGCCTTAACCACCGCAATTGCTCAGCCAGATGCTAAACCACTGCGCCACCGAGCTCCTCTTAATAATATAATACATAATAACGCATAATGAGAGTACCTTTGCTTTTATGTTGCAGAATGACTTGGGCAGTATTAGTAATGAAATCATTAGTTTGCAAAAGCGTTCAGTCAGCATGTCAGTGCAGCTATCTAACAGACAAGTTCTAAAGGGACCTCTTTCCTCTTTTATAGAAGATATGGCAGTTTCTGAAACTTTAATATTGTAAGTAGCAAAAGATCTATTTTTTCCATGTTTTTGAGGGATTTTAAGTTTAGTTAGATAATTAATAATAACAATTACTTAATACCTAAAACAGATGTTTTTTACAGTAGAATTTCAATAACAAATTTAAGAAGAGAATTAATTAACTCACTTTATTCAGCAGTTCAAAATTGATGTAATAATTTAATGTTTTATTATTTCAGTGGAATCAACAGTGTACCAGTAACAGATAAAGAGTTTATGGTACAACTGGCTATACTGAATCAGAAACTTAACTTTGTGAAAGAACAGGACTTCAAAGAAACCAAAGCATGCCACGATGTGAAAGATGTTCTTGAGAAATTGAAGATCAAAGCAGTGTCCAAGATAAGGACTTACATATTGGAACAAATATATAAATTTCGGAAGCCAATGGCTAACTATCAAATACCACAGAATGCAATGTTGAAATTCAAGTTTTTCTTTGAATTTATACTGACCAACGAGAGGAATGTTGCCCAAGAAATATGTAATGAATACATTGATACATTAAGCAAGGTGTACTACTCTTATTTTAAATCTTACGCATCAAGATTAGACAAACTTAAATATGAAGAAGCACCTACAAAAGAAGACCTGATGGGAATCGAAGATGGATCGAAAGGAGGATTCTTTCAAAAGTCTAATTTAAAAAATAAGAGCACTATATTTACCATTGGTAATCGAGGGGATGTGTTAGCCCAGCAGCTCGAAGCACCCATCATTGTTCCCCATGCACAACAAAAAACTAAAGTAAGGCATTCTTTCCACTCGACACTACCAGAAGTACACCACTGGTAAAGTCGTTTGGAATCACTATTCCGTTACACCACCCTAGTGATGTCTTGAATAGCACATACATACTTTAGGATTTCTAGTTAATTAGTAATTACCCCCCAACAGGTAGACATCACTAATAGTCTGTGGTATCAAAAGGAATAGTGATTCCATGGACTCCACCAGTGGTGTCGTTCTAGTGGTGTCGGGTAGAAGGAATAAAGTAAGGTCCTTATAGTCTTAAATCAGGAATGCGATAAACACATATTGTTTCTCCCATTTCTAATGTAAATAATAATATTTTTCAGTATTCCTATGAAGCCCTGTTTCGTAGTCTCCAGTATGCGCTTGTGGACAATGGCTGTCGAGAATATTTATTCACAACGGAGTTTTTTCATGTAAAAGGGAGCCATGCTCAAGAACTCTTTGATAGAATTCTCGGAAAAACATTATCACTATTGGTGGTAAGTAAATATTTTTCTTTTAAATAAAATGTTTAATTATATGCCATAAGTACAGTCAACAGCACGTCAGACTATACATGTTGACCTTGACTGCTGTACGTAATGAGTGCTGTTTTGTAGTTCAATTATGATGTTGTGTGTACTATAAATAAAAAAATACAAATCTAAAATATATTGTTAGAAATAGTGTTTGTGTGTATGTTAATTTTTTTACTAATCATCAAAATTCTTGCATTCCTTTATTTTTCGTTTTTAAGTGAGTATGGCAAATTCATAAATATTTTAAAAGCCTTCTTGGTGTCTGTCACTGAAATTTGTACATCGCATGTACATGTACAGTCACCACCAAAATGATCTGAGCATTCAAATCTACCTAAAATCAACCTTTTCCATCAGCCACTTTTGATGTCCCCACTGCTGGGGCACAGGCCTTCCTTTTGGGTGGTATGGAGGATGGGGCATGCATAACCCCCCACGCGGCCCCAATGCGGATTGGTGGGTGTAAACGACAGCAAATGCAGCCGGGACCAACGGCTTAACGTGCCTTCCGAAGCACGCAGTAGCTCGAGATAATACATTTTTGGTCACCCATCCCATGACCGACTCTTGCGAACGTCGCTTAACCTCCGCAATCGCTGGGCCAGACGCTAAACCACTGCGCCACCGAGCTCCTCTACCTTATCGCAAGACATTAAGATACACTTTGTTTTCAGACATCTTTTAATATCTTGATTAGCTATATTGGTAGGTTTGAATGCTCATATCATTTAAGTATTTAAAAAATAATTGCACATTTTCAGAAAAATGTGGAAAACTATGTACTAGAATGCTATGATTGTTTAGCATTGTTTTTATGCATCCAACTAATCAACAGATACAGATGGATGTGTCATAAACGAGCTGTTGGTGCACTAGACAGGTAATTAAATAATTTATCAGGTAAACTGTCAAGGGCAAATAATATTTTAAATGAAATAAACCAAACAATCTTTTACAAGGTATAACCCGATTCAAACTTTATGACTTCTGTGAACATCGCGCGAGACGCTGCGCAGAACACAAATTCGATAAAAGTGTTTGAGAGGACGGGTAGTGGGGTACGACTACGCGCATAGTAGCTAACTTCACAGAAGTCATAAAGTTTGAATCATGTTAGGTATTATAATATAACCACTTTCAGCTATTGGGATTCTCTACACACCACTCTATGGCCAAGGCTGGAGTTAGTTCTCAAACTAAACATACAAAGTGTGAGAGAATGTGACCCTGCCAAATTATCCAACAAGGAATTAGGACCTCATTATGTAAGTATTCAGGTTTCTTCTTGTCTTTCCCTTGTTATATACAGTGGCGGTCACATAATTAAGACACCAGTCGATTTTCATACAAACGAAGGTAACTTTGAAGCCTCCAAGGATTGACCTAGCTGTTTGCTATACATACCCAACTACTGATCTGATCAGCATTCTAAGAGATATAAGTATCAGAGTTTTCGGTTTCAGGAATTCCATACATTTTTATGCTATTTTCGCGGGTTTTTTAAACATATCCTTATATCTCTTAGAATTTTGATTAAATCAGTTGGGTGTGTACTGTACAGTTATCTGGATCTCCTCCATTCAGTCCCTGGATGGCCATCATCAGATTACAGCTAGGTGAAACCTTGGCGGAGAACCAAGGTTTCAAAGTTACCTCATTTATATAAAAGAAAATTGAATGGTGTCTTTTATTATGTGACCTCCACTGTAAGTACTAAAAAAAAATCAAATGGTATCATATTTTTTTTCTTTTGCAGATAACTCGCCGTTATGCCGAATTTTCTGCTGCAATGTTAAGTCTCAGTGAACAATTCCCTTCAGAAGAACTCAGCAATCTCCTGTTAATACTCCAAGACGAAGTTCATTGCTTTTTACTCAAAATGGCAGCGGAGTTTCCTCAAAGAATACAACAATTGATATTTCTAATTAATAATTATGACATGGTTTTAAGTATATTGATGGAAAGGACGAGAGATAACACTAAAGAAGCAGAAAGTTTCAGAGAGCAATTGCAAGCTCGAAGCACAGAGTATGTTGAAGAAATACTAAGTCCACATTTCGGCGGATTAATGCAGTTTGTTAAAGAAGGAGAACAGCTACTTGATGGAGAAAATAAGGCTCAATTAGCTAATCTAGAGAGAAGGTCGTTGCCTTTAGTGGCGTCGTTCAGTGCGGGATGGAAGCAAAGTCTTGAAGAAATCCACAGAGAAGTACTTGTTTCTTTTCCTAATCTAGTTACTGGCTCTGGATTACTGCAAATGGCTTTAACAAACTTTGTGCAGTATTATCACAAATTTGTAAAATTATTGACCCCAAATGCTAGGACCCAGTTAGTAAATATACATGTAATCATGGTAGAAATAAAGAAATATAAGACCAATTTTTAAGAACTTGAACAAATTAATTATACACATGCTTATTTATGTTATGAAATCCGCTTAAAATATTATTTATTTTTACCATTATTAATTATCTTTACCACCTTTTTTGTTTGCTCTATATAAATGTACATGGGTGAATCAACTTTTCAGCATTTCTTAAAATATCTACGTGAACTATTTTTATATGAAGTTAATCTGTAGTTGCAAATACTCTCAGCTAATTATCTTATAAGAAAACTTAAAAGACATGAAAATTGTAACGTGATTTTAAAGAAAAACATAGGTGACCCAGGAGACAATTCCTATTTTTCATATAAAAGTTGGGGACAACATTGTCCCCTGGGTCACCCATGTTTTTCAATAAACTATTGATTAACTATTTGTACAAAACTAAGTATGTTTTATTGGCTAAGAATCTAGATAAATATCGTAAAATATAGATTTTTTTTAAAAAAGTTATCTAGTTTTGTTTTAATTTATCAAAATTTACACAAGGGTCGATTTTTTCCTGACATTAAAAAGTTGATTCACCACCTATAATGAAATAATTTTATAGTCGCGTGGCTCACTCAGCACTGCCGCACTGCCATTATCGAGAACAGTAGGTAGGTATACAATACGAGTAGATCGAATGTAAGCAAAGAAGATACAATTTATTACTTATTATAGTTGTGTGACATAAATAAAATGTGCAACAATATTATTTCGGTCTTTTTATACGGTTCGACGTGGATCTCCTCATAAACAGAAATTATAATAAATGGGAACAATGAGCGAAGACCTGCAAGGCATCCTTGAGTTATATTAGAGCCCCGTCCCGATAGATCGATATGAAATTATGTTTATCTCTGTTTATTACTTATCCTATGTACTTAGTATAGTTCGCGCAGTATATAAATGGTTTCCCTACCTTTGACTTGTTTGTGGCAAATGCACAAACCTTGCGGTGCCAAAAAAAAAACTTGAATGGGTTTATTTTTGTATGTTTTATTTTTTTTTGTATGCTGTAAAATTGCAACTGCCGCAATTCACGTGGAAGTGTACCGTAAGATAAGCAACTTGCGTGGTGAATAATACGAGTAACAACGATATTTTTGATAGAAAAAAATTGCAAAAATTATTTTACATCTACTGTTGATAGTGATACATCTTTTAAACGTAAATTGCTATTTAAATTGTTTGTCATTAATAATTAATGGTATCTTTCATATTCTATGTGTGATTTTTAGGGTTCCGTAGCCTAAAGGCAAAAAACGGAACCCTTATAGATTCGTATGTCTGTCTATCTGTCCGTCCGGCGTCCGTCCGTATGTCACAGCCACTACACATACTACCAAAGTGGTAAAATGTGTGTCCCCCCCCCTCTAACTTTTAAAATAAGAGAGTGAAAAATCAAAAAAAAATATATGCTGTAGATCTAAATAAACACCGTCAACGAAAGTTGGTTTGAACGAGATAGCTGTATTTAGTAGTTTTAGGCTGAGTTGCACCATCTTAACTTAACCATAACTTTAACAGATACAAACATATCTGAGCAAAAGTGGAACTAAGGTGTTATTACAGTCATATTATTACCTAGGTTACGCCATAGACGACAGCGACACTGTCATGTCATCGAGTCAAGTAAGTTTGTATCTGTTAAATTTATGGTTAAGTCATGATGTAGTCCGTAAGCCCGCGACAATATTGCCTACGTCATATGACATCACGATGAAATGCATAGCACACGGTCGGAAATGTTGTGCAGAGCGAGGATCAGAAGATTATCGCTAATAAAATTGGCCGGAAGTTTGAAAAAATCCTTAACTTCCGGTCAAAATTTTAAGGTTATATTTACGTCATGTGACATCAGTACGAGACCCCTTTTTTTTTTTTTTTGCTTTTGCTCCCCGCTTTTTGGCAGGTCTTTTTTTGCCAATTTTTCTTTTTACTCCTTTTTTTTTTTCTTCTTTTTCTTTTGCTTCATGGGCAATTTTCATTTCACTCATGTTTACAATTTCTTTTCATTTTGGTTTCTTACTTTTACAATTTTATCTCTTTATCTTACTTCCCATTTATGTTTCTTATATCTATTTTATTTATTCTAGTGTATTATACCTACTTTAGGTAATTCCTCATTTATATTAATAGCTAGATCTTAAAATATATATTTCATTTTTATTCTTTCTCTGTAGTTTCAAATCTTATTTTTATTTTTCATACCCTACTTTATAATAACATTTTATCTTTTAGTCTCTGTTCCTAGTTATTACTGTCTCGGCCACTAATTTTGCAAATTCCATGAATAGTTTCCTTTCTTTTTTGTTTCTAATTATCTCTTTCAGGGTGTCTTTGCTCAGTTTTGTGTCTAGTTTCTGTTGTAGAGTGTACCTATCAACGCTGTGCAAAGGACAGTCTAGCACGATGTGGAAGATGTCCTCGCTCTCAACCGGGTCGCAAACGCACGATGGGCTGTCCCTACGCTTGAATCTGTGCAAGTATGCGCAGAACCCACCGTGACCGGTCAAAATCTGCGATGCCAAGCGATACGAGGGGTACGGTAAGGGGTACGAGACCCCTTGGCATCATTTAGCCTTCAATAGTAAAGAGAGTTAACATAAGTTTGTCACTTCTGAAAAGGCCTGAAAGTATTGACAGACTTCCGGCCATTCAGAACTGACTCTTTCTAACTCTTTCTACTTAACTATTGAAGGGCTAAATGATGCCACGCCACGGGTCTCTTACTGATGTCACATGACGTAAATATAACTTTAAAATTTTGACCGGAAGTGAAAGATTTTCTCAAGCTTCCGGCCAATTTTATTTGCGATAATCATCTGATCCTCGCTCTGCACGACATTTCTGACCGTGTGCCATGCATTTCATCGTGATGTCATATGATGTAGGCAATATTGTCGCGGGCTTACGTACTAATGGTGCAACTCAGCCTTAGAGTTATAGCATATTTTCCAAAACCGCAAATATAACTTTGTCATTTATACAAACTCTATTAAAACAAAGTTATTTTTGGTATTAAATAAGGCATGGTATATGGCAACTACGAAACCCTACTGCGCGTGGCCCGACACGCACTTGGCCGGTTTTTTGGATAAAGAGTTGGGTGAAGATTGTTTACCAAATAAGACAAGTATTCCTTACAAATGGTGCTGCTTTTTTTCACGAGATATACTTATATGCGAATAAGCTAAGCGGATGCGTAGCAGAGGATATCTATCTACCTTACAAACGCCGTTTACTGCTGGTAGTTTGTTCGCTCCACTAATGGTGCAAACGAAACCACATTGATAGTATAGTGTCATCACATCAGGATCCCTATTTTTGAATCCTTCGGCGGCGTCGAGCGCTCTTTACAAACTTATTTGACCCGGTGACAGCGTCGCTGTCGTCTATAGATGACGGCGCAACCTAGCTAACAATATGTAATACAATTAGTTCCACTTTTGGCCACCGAGTCAGATAAAGAGCGCTCGACGCCAGCCGAAGGATTCAACTGCACCATAATAGATCACCGTAGAGATATTATGGTGCCAAATAAACAAAACTATGACACTAATTAGTTAATTATTGTTGTTGATTTTAAATCCTTACTAATATTATGAATGCGAAACTTCGTTTGTATGTTACGCCTTCACGTCTTAACTACTGAACCGACCATCATGTTTTACATACACGCCACGTTGTCAGGGGTATAGAGGACATAGAGTACCTTTCATCCCAAAAAAAGTACCTATTGTTCCCGAGGGATAGCAATAAAACTTTCCACGCAGACGAAATCGCGGACGGCCGCTAGTTGCTTATAAAAATAAAGAACAATACCGCAAAGCACCGCACATAAACAAAAAACGGCCTAAGATTGATTTTTATTTTGCAAATGACAAGGTAAGCAATAAGCATTGTAAAGTAGTTGTATTAATAACGACACTAATTAGTGTCATCTGCACCATTGATGGTGCAAGGCAATGGTGCATACGGAACAGCAGGAATTTAAATCGCCTTTTACGACACCCAATGTGATGCGCGCCACATGAGCCGGCGGCAGGCCTCCTTCACTCGCTCAAGCTCGTGCGATAAGACGTACCTCTAGCCGCATGTCAAAATCAAAACACCAATAAACAATAGGGATGTTGACTAATGAATAAAATAACGAAATACTAATAAAAATCGTAAACATATTAAACTTTTAGAGTAGCTTGTATACCTCTTGGTTTTATATATTTCATATTATTTGTTTTATGACCCTTCAAAGTTGGGTGGACAAGTCCATTTAAAAAGTATAAAATTTATTAAAATAAATGATACCTTTAATTAGTCCGTAAAATGTATAGCAAATTTGTCGAAGAAACCATTTTGATAAACACAATATTTAATATAGCTGCTGAACAAATTTCCTATGCGTTGCATACAAACTTGCAAGGCGTGACGTCATAACGTGGAAGCCATTAGTATGGAGCGTTTTTGATCGAGTCCATTTGTGCGCATTTCACACTGTGATATCTCGGGCAGTTTTCATGCTAGCGAATTAATTCTTTTACCAATGTTTCTTTTTTTGAGAGGTAATTTATGTAACATAAAATAAAAAAAATAGTCAACATCCCTATTGTCGTTTTTCACATTATGATAATATGCTACGCAGTTCATTTAAAACATGGATGAATATATTTTTTCGACCTTGATTTAAAAGTTGCGTCGTCACGTCAGAAAAAGTAAGAGCACGCGATAGAAAGAGAAGCAACTACTAGGTGAACTGCGCGACCTGAATTGCACTTTATTGTGTCGGAGCAAAAGTCGCTATTTATTTAAATGACTGCTGAGTGCTGGTTCTGTACTTGTACTATAAGAGCAGGGTTCACATGACAAGCGCATAACGCGCGTTTACAACTAAATAAGAACTACATACATGTTATTCAAGCCGTACACATGCTAACGCGCGTTTTGATAAAGCGCGCGTTGAACGCTGCGCTAGCGCTTGACGGTTGTCAGCGAGCGCTTTGAGTAAAGATCATTATTAGTTTTCTACGTTACCTTTCAGATGAGCGCGCGCTTTTGACGCGGATAGACGTATTTTAGGGTTCGCTCTGTTCGTCCAGAAATCGTCCGAAATGGAAACAGCAGCTTTAATACCGAATTATCGAATCTATATCGAACTACCATATAACTCACCGTTAAAACTGTTTCTATGTCCATCTTCGACAAATGTAGAACTCGAACTGAACCAGAGGGCCTAGCCAAAGTAACATTGGCAAATCTTCGTTATTGCTTCGCTTTCGAAACTTGTATGGGATTGAAATAAGGTTTCGTTAACAATCGAATTTTAAAACGTCAAATCCATACATATTTCGAAAGCGAAGCGATAACAAAAATTTGCAAATGTTACGTTGGCTAGGGGGGCAGGGCGGCCGCGGCAACGCGCGTTCAACGCCTGACAAGCGCGCACCATATGAACACTATACAAAAATTTAACGCGCGTTCGTTGAGCGCTGGTCATCTGAACGTACCCTTAGTTATTCTGTCCGGCGCCGGCGGCACAGAATACCTAATAGCAAGTGCGGCGGCAAAAATGCAGGCAAGTGTATAATGTAAATAATTTAGATATAATTGTTTCAAGTTTTTATTCACATTCACAATAAAATACTAAAATCTACTTCCAAAACGAAGTAGTTAATTAAAATCACAGTTAACTTGTCGTGCTATAAAATAAAAAGTTTTTAACCAATTAGGACTCTTCCATTTCCACAATTAAGATACTAGTAATATACACAATAATTTACACACTGTACATACAATACAACAGCTCGTATTGCTTACAGAAGTACTTAGAATATCGCATAATGAAAATTACACTTACTGTTTAGAGATAGTCTTAAACACTAAGTTACAGTTATTTTACACAAAATAGACTTCCACGTTTTTAAAGACTTCTCACAGACAAAATCACGTAAAGTATTTTCGAATTCTGGAGATATTTGCTGTGGCTTCAAGGTAAGAAGAGTTTGAATAACTCGATTATAACTATGTCTGCTCATATAAATTAAACTTGTTAAAATAGCTTCTTCCATTTTAGGCGAGGCTAGAACAAAAAAATACAACATTATTATGGCTGACTCTAAAACTCCGAAGATTATGATTAATATAAAAATTAAGCAGCAGTACTTACGATTTTGATCCAACATATCCAACAGCATATTCATAATAATTTCAAAATGTACTCTCATGTCCAATGGATAAGGTTTTAATAATGCTCCTAATATGGACACACAGAATACCTTTACTCTTTCATTATAGATATCAGATTCTATCATAGGTAATAACAGACTCTTCATTATATGCTTTTGACACCACTGTGGGCCATAGCGTTTAGCTATTACAATTAAAGCTATCCTCAAAAGTTTCATCTCCACTGGTATTGCTGAAAATGATGTCATAGGTATTAATCTCGGGGAATAAAATTCCGAATCATAACAAATGTAATTTAATGTAATGTTATAACAACTTTGTAATATTCACATGCCCGACGTTGGCAAGACAGACGAACTTTATAAAAAACAGACCTATGTTCTTACTCCGTTTTCAGTGAATAAAGAATTTCATTACAAAAGAAATAGTAAAACAGATAAACATACCTCTAACTTCTTTGATGGCGTTCCTAAACATATCGATGATTTTAGCGTCATTCCACTCTGTTATTTCATAGTAATATCTACGACTTAAAAGTTGTCTGATATCTTGAACTCTATTAAACTTGTCATCACATTTATAGAAGTGAATAAGATACACCATACTTGTCACTAATGGATTCTTTGCTGCAATAAAGACAATAATTTATTTAGACTGTTATACAAATCTATATTGTGATTGTATTTCAGTAAGTTTGTCTTAGGTACAAAAGAATAAAAATAGTAACGTATTTTTTTAAGTAAGCCAGTAAGAAGTATAGAATAGATCTCGAATAGATAGATATACTTACCAATGCCCATATGTGCCAATGGCAAAACGTGCATCCACACTTCCATACATTGTTTAATGAGTGGTATCGCCTTGAATTGGATACAGTACATTGCATCTAACATGAAAAGTCTCAGTCGACTCTTCATTTTGAAATATCGACATATGGTAGCATAGAAGTGGGACATACTTTCAATGGTATCAAACTCAGGTGTTCGGTTCAGCTTGAATAACACATATTCAATATTACATAACAAACAATCGACGATGTCAATAGATGTCCAAATGTTCTTTAGTTGTGAGACCACATATAAAAGGATTTGTTCAGCTTTGGTCATGGGTGGTACTGATGGTGAAGATACTTTATTAAATAATTCTATTTTTCTCTGCGGGTTCTTTAAATATGTCATAAAACCTGCCATAAATTGCCTGCAATTCCATTTTTGAATAGTTTCAACAAACTTATTCATTGGTTGTTTTGAATCTTTTGCAGATGATTCTATAACTGCAGTGACTTCACTTTCAATTGCTTTACTTATTGTATTCGTGACGTTATCTACAAGGAAAAAACATTACCATTTTAAGATATATTATGCAATAATATGATTCAACGCAGTCATTTTAACAAACCTACCGAAAAGTTTCGGCAGCTCTTATAAAATCCAGCATAAAAGTATTATTTAATTAAAAATAATTACCTGGCACTTTCTTTGAAAAGTCTTTGATAGATTGTTTCCCATATTTATCTATCATCACACATAAAATACTGTCCTTTGGATGTATAGGGCTCGGTTTATTACCTTCCTCATCATTTGCATGGTGAGAAAGATGAGGATTTTGACTGAACATGTCAATATCATAATTTACGACAT
Source organism: Agriphila straminella (assembly GCA_950108535.1). Classification (NCBI taxonomy): domain Eukaryota; kingdom Metazoa; phylum Arthropoda; class Insecta; order Lepidoptera; family Crambidae; genus Agriphila; species Agriphila straminella. The sequence goes on from OX467308.1 coordinate 12,794,357, forward strand.
TTTCTTTTGGTAGATTCTGTTCTTCAGCTTTTGAAACAATTTTAGAGTTTCCGTCTTCAATTTTATTATTTTCTTCACCATTTGCATGGTGAGAAGGTTGAGTACTATCACTGAACATGTCAATATCACCATAATTTACGATATTTTCTTTTGGTCTATTCTGTTCTTCAGCTTTTGAAATAATTTTAATCTTTCCGTCTGCAATTTTATTATCTTCCTCGTGATTTGCATGGTGAGGAGGTTGAGTACTTTCACTAAACATGTCAATATCATCATAACTTACGACATTTTCTTTTGGTCGATTTTGTTCTTCAGCTGTTGAGACAATTTTACACTTTCCGTATGTAATTATGGTCTTTGATGCCATAACACTAAGACCATGTTCCAAATTCTCAGTTTCACTACATAACATTTTATTATTTTCATTGGGAGATGAAAAACGAGTAGTTGAGCTACGTAGCATTCTTTTACACTCGACATCAGGCTTTTCAACAGATGACTTTTTCCGACGTTTTCTTGTTCTCTGTTGTAAATTATTTTTGGCGTCTATATTATTCTCTAAGCTGATTTCTTTTTGAAGACTAGATTTTGACATTGATTTATCAGGGTTAACATGAGTATCTTTGACCTGATTAAAAACTTTTTTCGTTCTACTTCGTGTTGCAATAATTTTTTTCGGAGGTAATGGTTCTTTAGAATGCACAATAGGACTATCAAATTCGATTGTCTCTGTTTTATTAACAGAAATCTCATCTAATTTAATTAGAGTTAAACTTGAATCTTGATTCATTATTTTTGTTTGGTTTTCTATATTATGTTTTGTAGCTTCATGTTGTGTTATTTGCTGTTTCATTTTTATCTCGTCAACATGTGCCTTTTCTGTTTCTTTACAATCAAGTATTTTTGAGTGATCGGAATGAATGTGCAGCAGTTTCTTGTTTTCTTCTTGTGTATTTTTAAATTGTGATGAGTTTGTCAATGTATCTTTTTCATTATGAAGTATCTCATTATTTGTTGTAGGGTCAAGACATTCGCTCGATTTCACTTGAATAGATTTTTGTAGAGTATGATCCCTTATAAGGTTCTTCTGTGGTTTTTTAAGAAGTATATCCTCAAGAATAACTATTCGATTTGAGTTCTGTTTGTTTGGAAATTGTTCGCCTTCCGAAGTTTCTTTAATGATCTCTTTAGATGAAGTGTTTTCTGCCTGTGTTGATATTTCTACTCCTGATGGCTTCGAGTTCAACTCAGAACCAAGAATATTATCAAGGATATTTGTTTGATTAAAGCTGTGGTTATCAATTTTTTCAAAAACGTTGTGATTCACTTTCTTTTCTTTCTGCCGAGACTTTAGTTCAGACATAATTTTGACTGCCTTTTCATAAGCATTTTTGTTATTCAATGCAGCGGCCGCTTTACTGCATGTCTTACGCTGTGACACTTTTTTATTTTTCCGAATTGGCGTTAAATTTGCCTTAATTTTATTCTTAGGTATTAATTTTAGCTTAAGCCTATCTAATTTAGTCAATTTTCGATGTTTATAAGCTTTTTTAATGCAAGAATTAATACTGTTATTGCTGGTTTGACATGTATCTTCTTCGAATTCTTTTTCTTGTGTAGTTTGACTAGGTAAATCATTATGATGGATATTTAAAAGTGGTTCTTCAAATTCTAATCGTTTAATACCTTTCCTAGAATCGGGGTCATTCAGTAATGTTATTTCTTTGTATTGATTTTCATTCAATGGAATATTTTTTGTTATAGATTCTGAACACAATGATTCTGCATCCTCACAAAGCAAAGCTGTTTCTGTAGATTGATTTTCATCCCATAGAGTGTCTGAATTTAATAACTCTGCACTCTCATAAAGCACATCTATTTCTGTAGATTGATTTTCATACCATGGAATATTTTTTGTGATAGATTCTAAATTTGATGATTCTGCACTTATTACAGCCGCACTACAATTCATTTCTTCAGGAATTAATATAAGATCTTCTTCGCAATACCCAGTTTCCATCATCTTTTCTGTCCTTGGATTTATTTGATGAGGCAAATGGCTGCTTTTCAACATTTCCTTTATGCAATCGATTTCACTTGCAAGTTTCATGATATTAGCCTTTAAGGTCACATTTTCTTCTTTTACTTTAAGAGCATCTTTACAGACAAAATTATGCATACATTTTTCAGAGTCTCTCGTCGCGGAAGCACATGATGATGAAGCGTTTTGCGACTTAGAAGGCGTGGTTGGTATGGGCGTTATCAATGAGTGCGTCAGTCGCATTTTGCTCAAAATCAATTCAATTTCACCATCCCTACTGTCATGATCATTAAAGTTTTTACTGTTATTCAACTCTAAACACTCTTTTTGACTATATTCGGGGTCTATCGTAAGACAGTTCGCAATATCTTCATTAGACACATTTTCATCTGTAATAGCACTTGCAATCTTATCACTTGTCCTTTTACATTGTTTGGATGCTAGTGGACTAATTCCACTTACAGTTTCATAAATTAGTCTAGGACTTGCGTATATTTCCTTAGCTGTGTTTACAGACATAGGACTTGTTGCTATGTGAACAGATTGATTTACAGGCATAGGGCTTGTAGCTGTATTTACAAACTCTTGTGTTGGAATTGGACTAGTAGCAACATTAACTAGATTTCTACTTGGTTTCTCTATATGATTTGTATCGATGGGACTATTGTCCATGAAATAATCAGGACTATGGAAACACTTATCACTATCTGAAAAAGCAAGTGAAGAACCTCGACCCGTATCTGCACTCGCTTGTTCATTGCTAAAATCTGAATCCAAATCATTGTCATTTTTCGGCACCACAGATTCTACAAAGGAAAAACAACGAAAATAATTACTATTCCCAAAGTAAAAGATAAAATATTTTTAGATAAATCCAAATGCACTTACCAATTTTTCCAGCATAATCTTTACCAGGTGTTTGTATTGGCAAATCCTTAAGCTGTAACATAATAGTACATTATGAGACAAGTTAGCTTAGGTTGCTCATTGCACACAAGGCTGTGGGTTGCAGCCCGAGCCGCAGGCGAGGGCGTAACTCAGCCGAGTGTGCAATAAGCAAGAGCTCACGAGTTTCATACGACGTTTTTCAACACATTTGCGAGGAAAAAACAAAGTAATTTACCACATAGCAATAAATACGACAAAAACAAAATATGATAATTATGGGAAAAGGCGTGCAGGATTTTTGTTTTTTTCACACGTTCAATGCAAGAATATTTTGCGATAAAAGGGGTGAGGAGCATACAGCCTACCTCAAAATTATAATTTTAAGTAAAAATGCAAATATTTTAATATTTTATAACAAAATATTGTGCATTATAAATAATTTGATAATAATAAATATTTGTTTGACTTAATTAAGGACTTACACATTTATTTGTTGCAAAAATGTATATGAATTTTCAGCGGCATAAAACCTCTTTGTTGAAGTTTGTTGTTACTAAAAAAAATATCTGTATAACCCGGTTAAATTGGGAATGCTCTGTTTACTCGCATAGAACTTGCAGTAAGGTACTAATTTAACTTTGTAGGGTTAATTCTATTACGAACTAGTGTTTTATATATTATTGCACGCGTTTGTTATAGCTCGGTTTATGGCCCTAAAAGCGATGTATTAGGGCTCACTTTACGAGAAAGTGTGTTGAAATAGTACATTATGAAACAAGTTAGCTTAGGTTGCTCATTGCACACAAGGCTGTGGGGTGCAGTCCGAGCCGCAGGCGAGGGCGTAACTCAGCCGAGTGTGCAATGAGCAACTGACGTCATCAACCCAATTAACATAAAATCTAATGCTGCGGCCAGACTATCGCGCTGTCGCGAAGCTTTTCGTTGTCGTGTTGTTGACATGAAATCCCTTTAATTTATTTCCTTTAAGTGAAATTAAACTCTAATTGCTTGACTTAAAGTTTATAATTGTATACAACACGAACGCGACAACGAAAAGCTTCGCGACAGCGCGAGTCTGGCTGCAGCATAAGTGAACTTAATTCTAAACTGATTAGAAAATTGAATCTTTCATTTCTGTGAACCATCATCAAATAAACAATAAATAATAATCATCAAAAACTGTACCTCTTTCTTATACGTTTCTTCTGTGGTTTCTGGAGATTGAAAGAAATTGTCGTCATCACTCTCCACCCCTCCCAACACAGAGTCGTTGTCATCACTTTCTGGTTCTTTTTTGTATTTTTGTAATATATCTTTCAAGTGTTTGTTGAGCTTTCCTATAAAGTAGATTTTTTTTATATCAAACAACATCACAAACATTGCTCCAATTCCAAAGTAAGTAGCTAAGCACTTGTGTTATGGAAATCAGAGATAACGGTGGTACTACGAAACACCCAGACCTGAGCATTTGCAGTCGTTGACACCCACCAATCCACTTTGGGCCCGCGTGGTGGGTTGTGGCCCATCCTCCTTATCCACCCATAAGGAAGGCCTGTGCCCCAGCAGTGGGGACATCAAAAAAATGGCTGATGGTCAAGGACAACATAATAAATAACCAATTTATTTAAAACTTTGATAAACCATATTTTTAGTGTCCATAATTTGTAAGTTTTTGTAATCTTTTTTACCAAATAAATTTATTATTATTTTAAACATACTAACTTAGTGTTTTCTAAATACAAAATTTAAGCATTTGTGGGACCGTGGGTAAACATTATTATTATTATATTAAATGGAAACCAGAGGATATTTTGCGCAAAAGAAGAGCGACTAAATAAATCGCGCCATTTTGTAAAGTCTGCTATTAAAGGTGGAACAATTGCCACCACTAAGTTTATAGCGATCAGTAAATGTACTTACTTTTTCCAAGTATAACATCTTTCATTAAATAAATATGCACCATAAGAGTATCATTTTCCTTCTGATGTGTTGACAACTTCTTTTCATAGTCCTTAACTTTCAATTTCTTCTCATTAGCCTTTTCTAGTTGGTTTTCTACTTTCATAGCCTCTATCACTGTCTCATTTTCTTTTACAAGTGTCTGAATCAATAAAGAATAAAAAAATATTTATAAATCATCACAAAATAAATTATTATGTTCCAACCACTAGCAGCTGTCTGTGCCAGTGATATCAGTCAGTGCTGAAATGGCTAGAAATGAAAAACTTAACGAAACCAAACTTTATAATATTGAATTAGAGTTTAAATGGCATCCTTTGTCAATTTTTCTTAGTGTTTCTAAGTATGATTGATATAATAGGTATTCCATGATAAACTGGTAAACTAAAACTAAAAAGTGCTTATAATCAAGTGCAATTAAAACATACTTGTAATTGATGTGCATGTGATTGCAAAGCATCAACACGACTCTCTGCCAGAATGCATTTTTCCTGTAGTTGTTGATTGATATTTCGTAGAACTTGTACTTCCTAAAAAAATACAGACAACTTATTGGATAGTTAGCGTACAATACCAAGGAAGTAGGTCTCATATACTATGATTTAAATAGCCACTCACTGTCTCAACAATAAATGGCTATTTAAATCATGAAATATAATTTGGCAATATTAAGTAGATGTCAAGTAAATTAGCATGATTCAACACTCAAGGCAATAAAAATTATCATTTCTCAGTGAAACTTTGACTAAACGAGGAGAAATTGGCAAAGTAGATTAAACCCTTTTAAAGGCGTGCAAAACAGTTACTTTATTGAAAATGATTAATAAATATTTTTTTCTGAAATTTACAACACTCCAGTACCTATATTTTAATGACCAAAAGGTTTTGTTGAAATCCACCCAAACATTAAATTTACTTACAGTGTCTAATCTATTGCACTTCTCTGTTACATTCTGAAAATCTATGCAAACTTTTTTGCATTCTTCTTTCGAGGAATATAGTGTTTTTTCAAGCTGATCTATTTCATCCTTCTTCGTATAGTATTTCCTTATAAGAGAGCTGAAAGTTAAATAAACCCATTTAGATAAAATGATCCTTCAGGTTCAAAATGTACACTTCTAGGTTTAATTTTATGTAAAGATATAGTATCAGAATAAAAATCTCCTATTCCCATTTAAAATATAGGTAGGTATTTCCTTTCATCAAAAGCAAATACTGGCCTTATTGAAATGGAGTTGGAATTATTGAAACAACAACTTACTCAGTGGCAACTATTTTCTTCTTTACAACATTAATTCCTATGCGGCACTTTTCATTTTTATCCTTAAATTTTTCCGGTGACTGAAAATGTAGAAAACAATACAAATAAATAATCATCATAATTTCATAAATAACAGTGGCGCCCTCCCATGGGTTGAAGCAAACTGTTTACACTACCATAAACTATTATGGAGCCTCTAGACGATCAAGCATTTTTTGTCAATCATTTACATTGCATTTACCATTTGGGGGCGTGGCCTACTTTTGATTGGCCACGGTAATCTATCTATTCTGTGGTGCTTGTCAAGCATCGCTCCTAGACGATCAAAATGGGATTGACAAGCAATGCAATGTAAATGATTAAAAAGCAATTTTGATCGTTTAGGGGGTCCATTAGATATAGTGTTCACAGTCAATTCAAGGGTCTGACATGCTTTGATAGAGCGAGCGATCTCGCTATAAGACGATTCTTATTGAGATTCCTATAGGAGGAAATAGAGAAGAGTGTCATGTTTTCTCTCTATCACCGACCGGACTTTTTTTCATGGTTGGGTTATAGGCACAGTTCAACTAGACAAAACAAACAAGTGGGGTTATTATCAAGAGTGCCAAAGAAATTAAAGGTTTTATGGATTACTACCTAATTGATACCCAAGATTTATTATAACTCGAATGTGTAGTGTTTGTGTCTAGCATACAAAATGGTGGGGTGTTCGATATTTGGCTGCAAAAGCAACAATCAAAGAAAATAAGTGGGTGTTACATTTCATGCGTAAGTACACTGCTTTCAATATTTTGATCATGTATTTCTTTCTCAAATCTCAAAGTTCTAAGCGTGGTCAGAGATATAATGAGAAGCGGAATTATGACAACATTGAGATGGTGTAGGGACAAGGGACTGAACCTTAATCCCACAAAAACTAAACTAATGTTGTTCACAAATAAAAGAAAGATTGATAGCATGATCCCAATAAACATTGAGAATGTAGAACTTGAGATAGTAAAGGAGTTTAAATACCTAGGGATAGTCCTAGACATTACCCTAAGTTATAGAACACACATAAAAGAAACTAGCAAAAAGGCAATGACAGCTCTCATGCAGTGCAGAAGAGCCGTCGGCAGAAATTGGGGCATGAAACCCGAAGTGGTCCAATGGATCTATAGGGCAGTCATCCTACCGAGAATTCTCCACGGAGCACTTGTATGGTGGCATAAGGCACAACTAGAATACAACAGGAAAGAACTTACAAAGGTACAAAGACTAGCTAGCATCATGGCATCAGGAGCCATGAGAACAACTCCCACGGCAGCCCTAGAAATGATACTAGGCCTTAGTCCTATAGATCTTGAAATTGAAAAGAGAGCTACAGAACAATGGTTTAAGCTGAAAAGCACTAAACTATGGATAGGAAGGCACACTGATAAAGGTCATGTAGAAATAGGGAAGAAGTACGAAGAAAACCTTTCTATGATATTGGTTAATAACAACTTAATAAAAAAGGAAAGGATATTCGACAAAAAGTACAGAATAAGCATCAGATCCAGAGAAGACTGGAACCTAGAACCAGACGACCTGGACAGCACTGCAGTATGCTACACTGATGGGTCAAGAAAAGAATCAACTAAGCTATAGGGAGCTGGGGTATACATAGCCAAACCCAACACTAAAAGAGCTACTTTCAATCTTGGCAGATACGCCAGCGTATTCCAGGCGGAAGTATTCGCGATACTGGAGTGTGCGCACATGATTAAAAGTGAGATAAGCAACCATAACGTAGGAAAAATAATAATATATAGTGACAGTCAAGCTGCCATCAAAGCCCTTGACAAAACAGAGACTACCTCAGCCCTGGTGAAGGAATGCAAACAAAGCATTCAGGAACTTACAAACTTGGTTGAGGTGGAAATTGCCTGGGTACCTGGACACGAAGGTAACAAAGGCAATGAGGAAGCCGACTAATTGGCAAGGACAGGGGCTGATGAACCTTTCATTGGTCCTGAACCAAGACTACCAATCACACATAGAATTACTAAGAACATTATTGAAATTCGTAAGATCAAAGAAACCAACAAAAGATGGATGAAAAGAAAGGACTGCAGACAGTCTAAGATCTTCATCAAATCAGTTGATAAAAAGAAAACTAGAGAATTGCTAAAACAAAGCAGGAGAAATATAAGAACGATTGTAGGAGTACTGACAGGACACTGTCCACTAAACAGACACCTGTCAGTGATCAAACGGACAGAGGACCCCATCTGTCCACAATGCAAAGAAAGAGAAGAAACAAGCTACCACTTCATGGCAGAATGCCCGATGTACGCATCACTGCGCTGGGAACTCTTCGGAGTGGACAAGCTTAAAGAAGAAGATCTGAAGCAGTTAACGATAAGTCAACTCAGCAGGTATTGCATGCGCACAGGAAGGTTCGAGGGTCCAACGCCGGTGGGGTAAATGATAACCTGCCTCCCCTGCTCTTTCAGGGGATTTGGGGAAATGGGTGAAATGGTCCCGACCAAGGTGACTGATCACCCGTCCGGCTTCGCTGGCGTCCCCCCTTATAAATAATAATAATAATAATAATTCTCAAATCTCACAGGAACCAAGTTTCTGAGCTAAATCATTAGTTATATCATGAAACACCTGATAAATAGGAAAAATATAAAAAATATTTCTAAAAATAAACTCGTAAATATTTGACATGCAAACCGGTAAAATTGCGTACATCTACGTAATAGTAGAAGTCAGCTTAGCTTTGGCGTCCACTAAAATCAGTAGGTTTATAATTCGATTTACGGATGCCTACTATATAGAAAATTTTCCCCAAAAATTACCCCATATTTCAGGGAATTTCAAGCGATTTGATTTTTCCAGATTTCCGACGGAAGATAAAACTCGTGAAAAATGTATAGAAGCAACTGGAAAAAAGAATTGGGTGCCACACACGAATTTGTTCAAAACATTTGAAAAAAATTGTTTCCGAAAAACAAAAAAACTAACGTTAATAAAAAAAGTTCTGTATTCCAACGTTTAATAAAGACTTTACCTGTTTTAATTTAAAGTTTATCTTTTTATTCCATTAACCACACAATCTCATATTAACTACCTGAGCGAATCTGCAGATTAACTGGTCGAGTCAGTTAAAGTGAGATTTTTTTTTAAAGTAGACGATTTTCGTGCTTTAACTAGTAATCTGCACATTAACGGATGCTACACCGTTAAGGGTACTTTTTCTGATCATGGCAACCCCATATTTTGACGTCATAATATATCTATCCCTTACGACCGGTCGCTCGGTAGCGCATCTAACCCTTTTAATATACTATATCTATGAGTCAGTTCGAGAGAAAGAGAGAGAAAAAGATAGTTTACAGTTTGCATCTACTCATGGTAGGGCCACAGATCATGAAATCAAACGAAAGTATAAAAACTAAAGAAAAGACATTGCCAATTTTCTAAGGACAGAACATTCAGCTGTAAATATTTTTGTTCCCTAGTGATTGTAAATTGAGTTTAGTAGCTGAAAAGGCCTTAGCTATTCAGTAATTAGTTTTTTTTTTCTTTTATTAGTAATACATTTTCTGTAGAATTTGAGGTTATATATTAGACCAAGGCCGGCCCAACCCGTGCCCGCCAAGGCATTTGTGAGTTTGTGAAAAGGGTCGGAGTCAGGTTTCGGGAAGGCAGTATCTAGTTTTAGATATTTTGAAATTAATAAAAATCCTTTAGTTTTTCTTTGCTAGTTATTGTTACTACAAATAACATAATATTATCAAACGATTTAAATCTTTGATTATCATAGCAAACAGAACAAATGCCATTAACTCAACCATGTATCAACATAGGTAATAAATAACCCATGCTACTTTCTGTAGCATTATTGAAAAGAAATTAATGATTGGCTGTATGTATCTACTTGATGTACCCAATATGTATGTATTATAATCAAATTCTTATGTCTAATAGCTAGAATATTATTCAATTTTTAACATGATAAATCGACAAATAACCTAAAACTTACCACTACATTGTTAGATGTTTGGTGGAAGAAATCCAGGTCAAAATCCAGAACAGATTCTTCGTACTGTAGGGACATTGTGATGAGATAGATTTTAGTTAGACATTATATAGAATAATATCAAAAAGGGTAGGTAAAATACGATATTTTGTTTTCACTGAAAAACATCGCCACTATCACCGGCGAAACGAACGAACGGCGCGCGCACAGACTCACATCACAGATTAATAACTCACATCAAAGACCATCTGTGTGTGTCACTGTGTCACAGACTGGCACAGATCCAACGGATCCACACCACAGAACAGAGACACAGACCATGCGCGATTATTACTAATTTCAATAATCGAATTATCTACTCATTACTAATTTCAATAATCGAATGTCAGATTAGTAATATACTAATTTCAATAATCGAATGTCAGATTAGTAATATACTAATTTCAATAATCGAACTATCTACTCATTACTAATTTCATTAATCGAATGTCTAATTAGAAATATACTTATTTCAATAATCTAATAATTTTTGGACAAACTAATAGCATAGCTAGTGATGGGAATGGGACTTGAATGACGTCAATCAATCGATTCAAATGAGTATTATGCTGAGTCGAATCATCACGGTTCGAATTGGTTCCATATTTTCACCATATTTTCTTTCATCCTATAGTGTAGTCGAATTAGCAAAAAGATTGGAAGTAGGTAATTCGTGTAGTTGTAATTTTTTATAGAATCATTATATTACTACACTGAACTGGCTGCTGTCAAACTGTTCTTGTGCCTATTTGATTTCCACCATTTTGGCGCTGTAGGACGTAGCGTGCGTACATGGTACTAAATCTAATGATGTGCTTATGTCGACGCAAATACCAATAGCCCTTTATATAACTTAAAACTTCCATTCAAACTTGTCAAAAATGTATTCTATTTAATTTATAAAACTGTTATACGTCCGAGTCCATGGTTTTAGTTTCCCCATTAAGGGGATTGTCAACCACGTGGTCTCCATACAAACGACGATAACGTTTCCCACCCTCTAAACCTTAACCTACAGCAATGAATTTTTGGTATGTTTTTGAAATGCCTAAAAACTAGGGCTGTACGTTTTGATTTTTAAAATATTCATTGTAGATTTGAAAATATTGGCACTTCTGTGTTTTGTATGAAATCACTAAAATGCAAATATTTCGAAATCTATTATAGATATTTAAAAAATCAAAACGTACAGCCCTAGTATTTAGGCATTTCAAAAAAATACCAAAAATTAATTACTGTAGGTTAAGGTTTAGAGGGTGGGAAACGTTACCGCCGTTTGTATGGAGACCACGTGGTTGACAATCCTCTATTACTTTCTCACAAATCGCTCATAGCGTTTGATTGTATTAGAACACGTTTAAGAAAACTACTGATGCTGCTGTGTAAATTAAGTAAGTACCTGCCATAGTAAATTTAAGAGAAGGTAATCCTTTGTAAACCTAATCAGGAACAAATAAATAAAAGGCTTTGAGACAATCACAATCTTAAATTTCTCTTCCAGTATGAATTTAGGTATTTAAGCATTGCGTTCACTAGAACTTTAATTTTGAAACCTAAAAGCAATTTCTATTCCCGAATGGGATAAGCCATAGTTTAGCCAACTACCTACTTATGAGAATTTATTTATTATGTAAAGGGATGGGCAGGGAATTTGACGGAACCCTTCGAGCGCGAGCACAGAATAACTAATAGTACAAGTACAGAACCAACACTCAACAAAGTCATTTAAATAAATAGTGACTTTTGCTCCGACACAATAAAGTGCAATTCAGGTCGCGCAGTTCACCTAGTAGTTGCCTCTCTTTCTATCGCGTGCTCTTACCTTTTCTGGCGACGCAACGTTAGGGTTGTCTTCTTTTAAATGAACTGCCTAGCATTATATCATAATGTGAAAAACGACAATTGTTTATTGGTTTTTTGATTTTGATATTCGTACTGAAAACAAATATTTTTGCTAGTATTTAAGACAGGGACCGGATACCGATATATTCTGAATATCGATATTTTAACGAAAATATCGATAACGGTATCGATAACTGAGATAAACACCGATATTTGTATCGGTAATATAAAGTACCGGTATTTTGTATCGATAATTTTATCGATAGCCAGTACTGATATGCTAGGCTGCGAAGCGACGTTGCATGTTTGCGCGCTGCGGGGCGGGCGGGTTGCGGAGAGGTACGGTACGGCAACAGCGCTCGAGCAGCTAGCATGCAACTAATTAATTCATTTGTTGTTTGATTATTCACGCGTCTACTTTCGTTCGTTATTTTTCAACATTTTTATAATTATGGGACGGCAAAAACATAACAATGTTTACAGACATTTTGACATAAATAAAAGATCTTTAAAATCAAAGTGCCTTATGTGCAAAAAAAATTTAAATGTAAGTACTTACTAACCTATAATTTTGTCGAACCGGTTCAAAAAATTATTACCGGTTTCCAAGCCCTGATCCGAAGTGCGAAAACTAAAAAAAACTAAAGGAAATAAAAAAAAATTAAAGCGCAAAAGGCATTTTATCGGTATTATATCGGTATTTCAGTATCGGTATCAATACTGATAATTTTCTAAAAAGTATCGATATTCGTGTACTGAAATAAAATACTGATATCAGTATCGATAAATCGATACCAAAATATCAGTTCCGATATCGATATTTGGATATCGATACTAAAAAAATATCGGTATTCCGGTCCCTGATATAAGAACCTTTTCTTGATTGAGAAAAATGAAATGTTCGAGTGAACGCTATACCTAAATTGATACTGAAAGAATCACGGCATATTTATCCAAACGAGGAAGCGATGATTGACGATTTGATACGCCTTTGGGCTTCGCCCCTACGTCCGATTTTTATCCACCCTTTTCGTCCATCGGAAGAAATCAAAATCAAAACAAGTTTCATTAAATGACATTTATTTATTAGCTCACTGTGTCGTTGACAGATCATGTCACTCGACTTTCTACTTGTTTTATTTTTTGAAATCATGTAACCACAGAACAAGTCAAGTTTTCATGATTTCTGGGACTGCAAGCGCCATCTCTTGCGGGACTTTAGCACTAAACTCATTACAACTAATGAGCTAGTTTTGAAAAAATTAAACCATTCTTTTAAAGAAATGTAACGTTAAAATGCAACGTTACAGTACACGGCACAGTAATGTCGATTCGACATTGTTACTATTATAAAAAGTCAATATCTACGCAGGCAGTAAGATGCCGCGCTTGTACGGCGGCGGGCGTGTGGCGGCCCTCTGCTCACTTGTCCCTCCCCGGCAGAACGGCTAGCGGTAGGTGCTTATCGCGCGACCTTGAGCGAGTGAAGGAGGCCTGGCGCGAGTCCGACTCGCACATTGATGGTTTCTTCTATGACGTCTTTATTTCAAGGCCGATCAATTTTTACCTGTACGAAAAGCAAGGCAGTTGTTTAGCAGGAACTGCTATTAGAGACGGCAGTAAGGCCCTTAGCCTAGCCTTGAATTCGGGATATTCATGCTTATACTGTATACGAAGAAACAAGTCGACCACAAAGCCAGGAATAAACTAATATCGCGAAAAAAAACACGTGTTAATAATATTTTACAATCGACAATGAAACTATCGATACTTATGACGATATGCCATCACTAGTGTCAAATTCTAAAGAAAACAAAGTACCATGCCATGACGCACTGATAAATGATTATTTTTAATTTGCGGCTCAAGGGAAATTCAGCCAGTTGGCAATTTGTCGGCTTGAATGCACCCATTCAGTAAAGTCAAACAAATGTCATGTCATGTGTCAAAAATGTTTTACCGTTTGTTTTGCTAGTTTCGTCTCTCTCGGTGCTTTATAAATATTTTAGTGTATTGATCGAAGTTCCAACTCCGTACCAAGTCGTTTCATTCTAATTTTGTAATAAATAAATAGTTATATGTTTATAAGTTCTGTAAAGATAGGCATATAGGTACGTTTTTGCGACAACTAGACAATTTCAACAAGTACCTGTGCTGCCTTGCCTACATTGTAGTACCTACAAACTTACATGCTTATTAGTATTCAATTATAATTTTTGCCCTGACCCTGAACCTCCGAAGGTCTAACAGATTTAGCTGTGGCTGAAGCAAACAGGATAAACGTGGGATAAACGATCAATTATTGCACTAAGGTTTTAAACTTCGAAACTGTAAGTATTATCACAGAATGGTATTACATTACACCTTTCGAAGTATTATCACGTATTATTCTATCTTAGAATAGTATTTTTAATATTAGTACTAATATGGTGTTATTTAATTACAGATGGGCTTAATACAAAATGACAAATCCCAGAAAAATCTGTATGAACGTGTTAAAAAGTTATTAGTGTCATTTGAATGGAGTGACTGCTGTTTTTCAATTAGTGGGCAAAGTTTTAAAGCACACAAATTAATTTTGGGGATAAGTAGTCCGGTTTTCGAAGCTATGTTTTATGGGCCACTGTCTTCTTACAAAGATATAGTAATAACAGACATAGAACCCGAAATATTTCAACTCTTGCTAAATTATATCTATACTGACCAAGTGGATATATCCTCCATAGAACAAGCCTTTGAATTGCTTTATGCATCCCGAAAATATTTGCTAGACCACCTGACTAATGTTTGCATAGCTTATATTCAAGTTAATATCAGTGTGGACAATGTAGTTGATGTTCTCAACTACCCAGACTACCTACAAGATCAACAACTGGCTTCATTTGCCATGAAATTGTTCTGTGAACATGCCAGTTACCTCTTAGAGGAGTTTAAAGAATACATCTCTTTTTCATGCATGAAAACCATACTTGAAAGTGATGATATTAACATAAAAGAAGTGGATCTGATAAAAAATGTATTCGCATGGACAAAATATTATTGTAAGCAAAACAATCTCCCTGATTCTTCTGAAAACAGACAGGCTGTGCTTTTTAAAAGTGGATTATTCAAATTATTAAGATTCCAGACACTGACTTTAGATGAATTTGAAGAAATAAAGAATGCTGTGTCAAACCTTTTACTACCTCAAGAATTAGAGCACATAAAAATGAAAATATTGGATGAACAAGAGTTAGAAAATAAAGATCATCAATCATTCTCACTTGACACAGTTGTAAAGCCACGGAGACCTATAAAGTTGCAGTGGTATTTTTGTCATCGCAATCCTTTGAAATCTGTAGCACCTCTTATTATAGATTCTAATAATTATTCTGTGCATTGTAGACTAAAAACTGATAAATCAATTTTCATAAACTCACTTTGCATACCGACTAGAATGGCACCAGTGCTAAACTTCCATGCTAATATACCAAAAAATTATTCAGAACAATTGTCTGTGTCAATTGTCTCAGAATCTGATAATAATACTATAAAGTATACAAACTTCAGGAATACTGTTGAATATGATTCTATTGTTGATATAGAGCTCAGTGAACCCTGCTGTATTAAAAAAAATAAATGGTATAAAATCAGTTTTATTTGGCCAAGAAACAGGTTCGATCCATATTCATATGTAGTGGAATTGAGAGATAAAGTCTACAATGGATATAGAACCAAAATGGAATTTGATGAAGTACCTGGCAGAGATGGAAGTTTCTTAGAAGGATTGAAGTTTTGCTTATAAAAAGTTTTATTTTTAAAACATGTAATAAAATATTAACTCTGTATTTACCTGATTATCTTTAATGTTTGTGGCTAGAACATTTACTGATTAGTATTATGAATTAATCATATTAAGCTTTTGTGTAGGTATTAAGTTATTAAATAAATATTTAATCTCCAGTACAAACAAGTATTTTATTTGCAACAGCTATTATAATTAGGACCATCAGTTCAATGCTCGTATAATTGAGCTACGATGAATGTCATCGGCCACGCCGCGACTGGTTTTTTGCGAGGCATTCAATTTTGTTCGTAAGGAATCTATGCATGCAGTGCAGTGCAGCAGGTATGTACCTAAAAATATAATGATGTCTTTCATTTATTGTTCTAATTTAAGTAGGTATTTAACAGGGTGTTTCATAGTAACCCCTTTCTAAAAGTAACCTATAAAAAATTGTTTTTAACATTGAAAATGGTTATTGGTACCCGTAGCACGAACAGCTATCGAAAAAAATAACGCGCGTAAAATCATTCGATAGTGCAATTTTGTGTGTGCGTTACCGCATCAAAATGTCGAATTTCACGATTTGAGTGTAACAGATAAATAGATTGCCGCATTCTGTAATTGCTTGCAGATTTTTAAATTTGATCGTCTGATAGTTTATTAGTTATTTGACAAAAACAGTTCCTGCTGGAGTAACGTTACCCCAGACCCCAGCCAGATGTTTTTTTAATTGATGGGTATATTGAAATTAGGGTTGCCATCCGTACTATAATATAATAGTATTGTACTATATTTCGGGTCTGCGTACTATATACTGTTGAAGAAATATATAGTACGCAAAAATACTATATATTTTCAATATCGAACGCTAAGAAACAAATCTTTTTTTTGATTTGTGATCGTGCATTGCTTGACTGGTGTAGTGTAGGTATATCGTATCTGAATTCTGAACCTATCTGTCTTATTGCATTCCGAACTTGTCAATATCAAATTCAAAAGCTATAGCAGACCAACCAATGACCAAACGTCATTGGTTAATCTGCTGATTCTCTATTTTTGTTTTGAGATTTTATTGAGTAATCATCTTCAAAATATAAATTGTTCTTTCTTTGAGAAATATAGGTCTTAGATAAATTAGTTATAGAAAGTGGTAGCGATAACGAAAGTGCGTCAAGTTCTATTCAAATGCGCCGCTAACGCCGACTAAAAAGCTAAAGATACAAAAAAAGACTCCAAAAATATCCAAAACTTGTTGAAAAATGCAAAAAGTGAAAAAATATAGTTTTTATAAAAATAAAAAAATATATTTGCCTGTTAAATACTATATATTTTTGAAGTGTACTATATTTTTTATAGCTGAATTTGAAAAATACTATATTTCGCCAAAAAAATGTTGGCAACCCTAATTGAAATAGATGTTAGCTACATAATTAGATTGCTAGACGATGTAAATGTTGCAATAAAATTTGCATTTGTATCTATTATGGTTGCGAAGATATTCAAAATCCTGCTGGGGTAACGTTTGCGTGTTTGCTGGATCTCGGACAACATTTTCACAATTTTTTGTACAGTTAATAATATTTCGGCCACGTCGAGGTAATCAGCCGCCTCGTGACTCGTGTCACAATCACAATCGTTAAAATAAATAGGTAGGTAACTTTAAAAACATAATAGGATTATGCATTTGATTTGATTTTCGTTTTTCGTAAATTTTTGGGTTCATTATTTTCAGTGCTCCGAATTATTTTCAGTGCTCCGATTCTTGCGGGGACTGTAAAATCTGTGAATTTTTATTTGTATAACTATGTGCAAAGTGACAACCCTAAGCGCAAATTAACTACTTTCTAAATAAACTAATAAACTGCGACGCAAATAAACTGTTTTCGATTATCAATCCCAGCAATAAGCAAAAAGACAGCTACCTACCTAGTTACCTACTACCTACCTATACAGTTTTTTAGGAAAAGAAAAAAAAGTGGCGGTTTTCAGGGTTTATAAACGCACAAAGAGCACGGGCGCCCCGTAGTAGAAGTGTGTCTCGCGGCGCTGGTAAAACCCGGCACTGGCCGTATGTATGTCCTTAGATAGGTATTATAAAACAGTCCCTCGCCGCGACTGTCTGTCTGTCTTAATATAATGGGTTAACAAAAAATTGTTTAAAAAAAAACAAAAAACCGACTTCAAAAAACCTACATCTAAAAAGCAAGAAATAATATTCGTAATAATAAAAATACGTCTATTGAAGTCGGGTGGGGCTAGAGTACAATTTCCTTTTTTTTTATTCTAAAAGCCCCACCCGACTTCAATAGACGTATTTTTATTATTACGAATATTATTTCTTGCTTTTCAGATGTAGGTTTTTTGAAGTCGGTTTCTTGTTTTTTTTTAAACAATTTTTTATTTATTTATTTTTAGTGTAGGTACCTTGTAGGTAAGGTATATTATATATGTAGAAAAATCGGCTCAGCCAAACGTAAGATAATCGCGGAGAAACATACTTAAATACGGGTCAAACTGAGAACCTCCTTTTTTAAGTCGGTTAAAAAACTACACTTAAGATATCCCTCTTCCAACAAAAAAAATATTATCTTATTCAGTTCATAAACAAAGAAGTAATACGACCAATCATCGAGGTAATTCACACAAAATCATACTATTTTCGTGCTTTTTTCAAAATTACTTGAAAAGTACTGAACCGATTTCCAAATTTTAAAAAATGGGACCAACTTGGGAGTGTACCTAATGTAATAACGTTTGAATCATTTCAATCGGTCCAGCCGTCTTCGAGTAATCGGTGGACATACACAAAAAAAAAACAAATATACAGACGAACATAGAACCTCCTCCTTTTTTGGAAGTCGGTTAAAAATATGTTTTTTTATACACTTTTTCTTATTTTCCGGTAAGATAATTATTAATAAAGAGAAATATAAGTGTGCCTAAGTTTGTAAGTTTATAACAAAAAATAAAGTCCGTTTTCTTACCTTCTCAGAAATATAAACATGATTGTAGTGCAATAATAAACAAACAAGTTGTGACCGATTCTGTAAAGCAAGTACCTACCTAGTAGGTACCTAGGTACCTAACTTACTCATCTGATTATTTCAAGTTCTTTATTTCATCAAGCTTTTCTTCATTTGTAGAGTTCTATTGCACCAATTTCGTTGTTTGATATGTCATTTGAAAGTTTATAGGTAATTCTATTCTATTCTGTCTATGATTGCTCTTTTGAAACCTACTAAGTAATTTAGTTTTGTTGTTTTTTAAATATTAACAAAAATTTGTGGAATTTTGGTTTATGTGTTAGGAATATTGTCGATTATTCCATTTTCGAGGATTTCGATATCGTCTGTTGTCATATCCACAAGTTCTTGCGAACGACAGGCCCCATTTACTCCTAAAATCAAAATAACCTGTAAACAAAAATATCAAACATGAAAACCTAGTAGATTTCTACTCATAAATACGTACGTAATAAATCATAAACCAGTGCATTTTGTTCATAAACTTAGGTACCTTCATCAACAAATATTTGTCATCTGGAGCATTCTGCAAAAAGGAATAAACATCCTTTGTAGTACCTACCTAAGCACTTTTGATTTCTTACTACGGAATCCCTCCGACTTTCTTTTCGGAAATGCTGTAAGTTTTTTGTATTCTTGAATATTTATGTAGTTTCTTGTCAATATAGTACTTTTCAACATTGAGTACATAGACCATAACGTACCTAGGTACTTGGTTTGTATTTTTGCGCTTTTTCACTGAAATAAGCTAGCAAAACAGTTTCAGAAAAAGATGCCGCATTTTTTTCACTTTTCCATTGCAAAAAATCGTCATAAGTTTTATTATATTTTTTAATTGATTTCTGTGGTAAAAGGTTATCAATCAGTATTTTTGCTGTTTCCTTCAACTGCGGCGGAGTTAAAAATCTTCATCATCACTATCACTACTTATCATTTTGATAGTTTTATTTTACTTTCTACGAAAACTGAATCCTCAAACAACACACAAATTGAAAATGGCGCCAATGGCGTCTGCAATTTTCACATGTTCTTTTTTCAAATTGTTTATCCTGCCGCCGCAGGGTCGCACTGCCAGCCCGACACCATCTGACACACAGCTAGTGGCCAGACTGGCCAGTGTCATTTTGCGAACTTGGAGATAAAAACTCACTGTAAAAACTTTTTGGCTTTTGATATTTATGTTACCGGCGCATAGGTAGTCTTACCCAAAATTAAAAAAGAAAAACCACGTAAGAAATGGATTTTCATACACTTTTCTCTCCCGCTCAGATGCGTTTTCTCCCCGCATATTTGTTTGATATGCAATGACGTACTTTCTACTGTAAAGATAAAGTAGGTATCAAGGAAAAATTACGATGCTATGGAAAGAACAACACTTACGTATAGGTAAGTAGGACCTAAGTACAATAAATACCTACTACTTTATGACGTGATCTCACGGTCCACAGTCCAAAACCACATACCATCACATGACTTCCTCAAACAGACACCGATTTTCATTATTTGAATAACATGCGCCAAACGATACCTAATAAGTCATAGAAGGTCATAAACATAAAACAATAATAAGAGTTTTTGGAAATGTAGTGCTAGAAAACTGCGTTTAGATTTCAGAGGGCCTAGGTCTTATAGGTAGTAGGTAGGTACTACGAGTTTATTCAAACTCTCATCTCATTCGATAATGCAAAATGGAGAAGTTTATAAATGGTTGTTTTCGTCAGACCTAACAGAGATTCGAACCGGTAACTCCGAAAGATTTCTAAAGATTCTATGAAATTCTTACTCCGAAAGATTCTAGGCACTCAGAATACTTACTCAGATACACATACACGTATAGTATAGGTACCTACCTACCTACTTGAGGTCAAAACAACCATTTGGACCCGCAGTTCTTAAAAATTCTTCTCTTAGGAGAGGAGTTATGGTGTCATCTTATTTTGTTCGAGGAAAACAAATTTTTTGTTATAAAACCAATCGTGTATGATGAAAGGGGCTTGCTGATTGAGCCGGTTCTAAAAATATAATCACATTTCTAAATAATATACTTACTAGAAAAAATTCAACTCGCACCAGTATTCCCCACTCATCCGGATGAGTTTTGATAATTATTGAAATACCTACAGCAATTTCCCTTTTCATCCGAATCATCCGATTATTTTGTAAACGTAGGGTCAGCAAATAAAATTTAAATTTTTATTAGTTGTTGTTGATTAAAATTAATGTAGTAGCACGAAAAAATGAAATATAAAATTTACAATAAAGTAAGTAGGTAGGTAAGTACCTTACACATTTACACAATAATATTACCAACCGAGATATTTAAATTTTTTTTGTATCGATATAAATTTAGCATTGATGTTTAGAAAATTTAATGTAGATTAACTTCATATTTAATCATTTGCTCCTATCTGTAATAGTTTTCCTGTAAAATGGAAAAAACTAGAGCGAGGGACACTTCAGAAGGGAAAAGGGGGAAGGGGCGAAGGAGAGCTGTTAGCATCTGGCGTTTTTGGATTCAGCGGGGTCGAATTAATAAGAAAACATCGGTTACCAAAAAATAATACGATTTGCCTCTAGAACTTCACTTTTTAACCGACTTCATCAAAAGGAGGAGGTTCTCAATTCGATTGTATGTTTTTTTTTTTTTTGTTTTTTTTTTATCGTTGTTCGCGCGTATCTTCGACATTTATGGACCGATTTAGATAATTCTTTTTTTGTTAGATTGAGTTTTCTTGCGAGATGGTCCCATTTAATTTTTTTTCAAATCGGTTCAGTAGTTTACAAGTAATCCTGAAAATACTATGAAATTAAATCAACTAACTTGACAATTTTGTTATTTATGAACCGAATTAGATGATTTTTTTTGTTGGGGAAGGGATACCTTTGTGTAGTCTTTTTAACCGACTTCAAAAAAAGGAGGTATTGTATGTATGTTTCTCCGCGATTATCTCACGTTTGGCTAGGCCGATTTTTCTACCTAAATAATATACTTACCTACACTACCTAATACAGAAGGTACTTACACTAAAAAAAAAAAAAAAAAAATGGTTAAAAAACAAAAAAACCGACTTCAAAAAACCTGCCTCTAAAAAGCAAGAAATAATATTCAAATCATTAGATACGCATTATCATTGTTATAATAAAACACGTCTATTGAAGTCGGGTGGGGCTTTTAGAATAAAAAAAGGAATATGTACTCCAGCCCCACCCGACTTTAATAGACGTGTTTTATTATAACAATGATAATGCGATATCTAATGATTTGAATATTATTTCTTGCTTTTTAGAGGCAGGTTTTTTGAAGTCGGTTTTTTTGTTTTTTAAACAATATTTTTTTTCAAATTCTGGTCTAGTCTATTTACATTATAATTTAGTTTTAATTGTTCTTTTGAAAATAAAGTGTGATTATAGTTTTAATGACCCAGATAAATGCGCTGCTTTGTCAAGCTGACAAACAAAATATTTTATTTTTATTTGTTTTTTTTATTTTTAGACTTTGAAGACATACCACGACACGAAACACCTATGTGATTTAGTTTTTTATGAATCTGTTGAAAATAAAATGTAATTATAGTTTCAAAGATTCCGAAAAAGATTATTACTACCATTTATGAAAAGTGGAGAACATGCTGGAAGCCAAAATACGTAAAAAAAATTTTTTGAAGATTTGTCTATATTAAATGTGAATTTTCAAAAACAATTTTTCTGCAGTCTGTATCTTTTTCTTGTTCCAAGACAAATAAACATGTCGGGTGAATGGGGAATCTTTTTTCGGATGAATGGGTAACAATTTATTTATATTTAATTTTCGGATGATTCGGATTTCGGATGAATTTCGGACATATTAACTCGGATGAGGGGGGAATGAAAATAATTAGGATTAATTTTGCGGATGAATGGGGAATAGATAATCAATTCTCGGACGGGAATCGAGGACCTTTGGTTAGTCCAATGCTCTGACCGCTGAGCCACAGAATAGTGGCTGAGCTACCGTGTCACTAAGTATTAGTTATAGTTATAGTGGCATTAGTTACAGTGGCATCGTCGATTTTCTTCTAGAATATCCTGCTCTTACGCTGTAAGCCAGCGTTATTTCACCAATGTGAGGAATTACCTTATGTGCAATATTGTCGTATTACTTCTTTGTTTATGAACTGAAAGATAATTATTTTTTTGTAGGAAGAGGGATATCTGTGTAGGTTCTTTAACCGACTTTAAAAAGGAGGTTCTCAGTTTGACCCGTATGTATGTTTCTCCGCGATTATCTTACGTTTGGCTGAGCCGATTTTTCTACATATTATAATAATACCTACATTACCTACACTAAAAATAAAAAAATAAAAAATTGTTTAAAAAAAACAAAAAACCGACTTCAAAAAACCTACCTCTAAAAAGCAAGAAATAATATTCGTAATAGTAAAACTAAAAATACGTCTATTGAAGCCGGGTGGGGCTTTTAGAAAAAAAAAAGGTAATTGTAGGTACTCCAGCCCCACCGACTTCAATAGACGTATTTTTAGTTTTACTATTACGAATATTATTTCTTGCTTTTTAGAGGTAGATTTTTTTAAGTCTGTTTTTTGTTTTTTTTAAACAATTTTTTTATACAATACTAAATAATTTACTAGAAAAAATTCGACTCGCACCAGATCAATTCTCGGATGGGAATCGAATCCGGTTCAATGCTCTGACCGCTGAGCTACCGAGTCACTAGTGGTAGTGGCATCGTTAAATTAGTCGCGGGTATTAAAAATATATCACATTATTACATTTCAGCCACAACATACAGAGTTTGGGCTCCTTCAAACAGATCCGATGTGGTTATTTTTTTTTGTAAAATATAGGTAGGTACCTACCTACTCCTACCTCAAGAGATACCTATTTAATATTTTTTTATAATTTTTGCCCAAACTTATGTTTGTAAGTACCTAGCTAAGTAGTTAGGTAGGTAGGTACTTAATTTTTTTTTATTAATTTTTGGTTTAATTTAAAACAAGTGCTGAAATGTAATTTTACGTGAATGTGTTTTCAAAAACAACTCAGAAAGCCCTTTCATTCGCTAGCACACACACACAATATGATTCAGAACAGACATTTTTTTTATCATAATTATATAATGACTTTACAAGCTTATAGTACGAGAGCTCGTGAAAATAAGAGTTACCTATCTCAAGGTCCTTCTCTCAATATGATAGAGTGTTTAGGTTGTACATGAGTCGCAGCACCTACTCCCAGCGCCAGGAAGTGGAACACCTGGCGTCAGCACGCTTCCAAGTGTGCATTTCGACATGCTCTACTGGCTGAAATTCGTATGTATAATTTATGAAAATAACAGTCGGACCACAGTGTCATGGAACATAGGCAGTCAGCACAGCAGTCGCTTAAAGCGTGGAGTCCAAAAAGCTGTTTGTAGCTACAACGTGTTACGATACAGGGTTACACAGTTGAAACTTGGTAAGTAGATAGTTATATTCTGTAAACCGCTCCACGATTTTTACACAAAATTAAAAAATAAGGGGGGCTCCCCCTCATACATGGAACTGAAACTGATTTTTTTTTTCATCAATGCCATACGTGTGGGGTGTCTTTAGATAGCTCTTTAAAAATGACATTGAGGTTCCTAAAACTATTTTTTCTCAAAGTCAACCGTTTAGAAGGTCCAAATTGGTAAAATGTGTGTCCCCCCCTTTAACTTTAAAATAAGAAAGTGAGAAATCTTAACAAAAAATACATGCTGTAGATGTTAAAAAACACTTTCTACTAAAATTGGTTTGAACGAGATTTAGTTAGCAGTTTTAGAGATATAGCACATTTTCCAAAACCACAAATATAACTTTGTCATTTATACAAACACTATGACAAACAAAGTTATTTTTGAAAACGTAAAATTATAGTAATAGATAGAGCATTACCTAATATCACATTGAAAATTTCTTGGAAATACCCGGGAAATCACAAAATATTTCCCGACTGCGGGAACGATGTGTTTCCAGGGAATCCTCATTTATCGGCTCCCGGTAATGAAACTCTTATTTAATATTAATTAATAATAAATATACAACGTGTTACAAACAAACCGGCCAAGTGCATGTCGGGCCTCGCGCAATAGGGTTCCGTAATTACCTTATACCATACCATAGTGAATACCACTATCATTTTTAACCGACTTCCAAAAAAGGAGGAGGTTCTATGTTCGTCTGTATATTTTTTTTTTTTTTGTGTATGTCCACCAATTACTCGAAGACGGCTGGACCGATTGAAATGATTCAAACGTTATTACATTAAGAACACTCGCAAGTTGGTCCCATTTTTTAAAATTTGGAAATCTATTCAGTACTTACTTTTCAAGTAATTTTGAAAAAAAAGCACGAAAATAGTATGATTTTGTGTGAATTACCTCGATGATTGGTCGTATTACTTCTTTGTTTATGAACTGAATGAGATAATTATTTTTTTGTTGGAAGAGGGATATCTTAAGTGTAGTTTTTTAACCGACTTAAAAAAGGTGGTTCTCAGTTTGACCCGTATTTAAGTATGTTTCTCCGCGATTATCTTACGTTTGGCTGAGCCGATTTTTCTACATATATAATATACCTTACCTACAAGGTAACTACACTAAAAATAAAAAAATAAAAAATTGTTTAAAAAAAACAAAAAACCGACATCAAAAAACCTACCTCTAAAAAGCAAGAAATAATATTCGTAATAATAAAAATACGTCTATCGAAGTCGGGTGGGGCTTTTAGAATAAAAAAAAGGAATTTGTACTCCAGCCCCACCCGACTTCAATAGACGTATTTTTATTATTACGAATATTATTTCTTGCTTTTCAGAGGTAGGTTTTTTGAAGTCGGTTTTTTGTTTTTTTTAAACAATTTTTAGTTTGCATTTGAATGGTAATGCTTTTTGACACAGCTCTTGTTTATTAAACCCAAATCGATACATGATGTTTTTCCGTTTTGGGTCTAAGAAAAACAATGTGTTTCGGTTTGGGGTTTAAGATACAAGAAGTGCATGTCAAAAAACATGACCATTCAAACATCATTAAACACGATTTTGACGTTAACATTAGCAGACTTGACCCCCTGGAAGCATCTAGGTAAATCGTCATTTTAGCTAGGGTAGCGTATTATTAGAGGGCATATTAGTCAAATGACACTACTGGAAACTCTACGCTCACTGGAAATTAAGGCACCAAAACTACTAATGCACTCGCAGTCGAGTACGTCTCGCACTCAACTAACAAGCCAGCCCTAAGTCAAACCAGATTATTTTTACGATGTAAAGGCTTTATTAAAACATAAAAGACGTCACAAACGTTAACGGGAATTAATATTGATAGTACAATGAAAATCACAATAAAGAATTTTTCACATTCACACAATACTTATTAGCTAACGTGGGGGACCTTCAAACTTTTTTGTGAGTTGTATGATTCGTTCCGCTTCCCGTATTCCACTTAGTCTAGCCCCGTGCACTGTAGCAAAATATCCAGGCACAGTAGCCTCTCCCGCGAAGAGAAGTTTTGGTGGGCTGGGATCACAGGGACCAGGAACCGGCGTGCCCAACTCGCACTGGAGACTGACTGTTGAACAACAGCTCATATAAGAATATGACCCGCAAAAGTGGGGATCCGATGCCCACCTAGACCTCAACATCATTTGAGGATAGGGCAAACAGGGGTTGCCAGTAAATCGACGCAATAACTGAGTCAACCCCTCCGCTACATCATGATCAGGCATAGATTCCATAATAGCGGCTTCTTGTCCCGAAATCCAAGCGCACAGTACATGCTTACTACCAGGCATTTCATCTACAGAACTCACTCCACGTGTCCAGTCGGTTCTGCAGCAAAGCTCTTCCGCCGACCATGCCATTTTCAAGCTTCCTTCGTGGCAAACCCAAAAAGGTTCAGCGTATTCTAAGAAAACTTTATCACTTAGTCCAAATCCTAAGTTACAAATAGCATCTAACTTACAAACGGGAAGAGGTGGTGCAAATAATTTATCAGCTTGACATTTAAGGCATCCAAGTGACATAGTGAGAATCACATAGTCAGCTGTTAACTCTTCACCGTCGCAGCATTTTACTAAGACACGTCCCGATCCTGATTGGCCAGTGCCCCAGCGCACGACATTGACGGGCTTCTGGTACCGTATAGAGTTATCAGGTAATCCGCGCAAAAGTGGCGCTATAACACCAACATAACCTAAGGGAACACGCACATTTCCACCGGGAAGTTCTATGTAGCTACCGTATTGATCGGCACTTACAAGCGAAAGATCATCACCGCATTTATTTCTCAAAATATTGGTAAGACCAAACATCACCCTCGCTGCATCGTATCGCTGATCCTCAGGAAAGTTGTATAATTCTTGTTGTATGCGCAGGCCCATGAAATTAAGTAATGTACCATGTAGTCTTTCACCGCCGAGCCTAAACAGATTAGCTGCTTGTTGTTCTATTTGTCGAAACGTATGATATGCTGTAATCGTTACTGGTAAATCAACAGGTCTTCCTTCACTAGTGCAGAATAAACCTCGAGATGAATCCAACCGTGGCAGCGGAGTTTGTAGCAATCTATCACAAGATGCGAGTGTGAAAACAGTGTTCGGCAGACATGCACCAAAGATCCATTCTGCACCCATCTCTATAACCGCATCTCCAAGCCAGCAAGAATGAATCCTGCCACCCGGTCTGTGAAATAGAACACAATGTTTATGGCTTATGGCACACCCCGGGCACTCCATACAAGCGCCGCGTTTCAACTACCTATTACACAGACGCTACACAGTGATATTTTTGCACACGCGCAACTGTGTGCATGAAGTCTAGGGCTATTGAATGAGCTGAGCATACGAACTGGGGGTCAAGTCTGCTAATGTTAACGTCAAAATCGTGGTTCAATGGTGTTTGAATGGTAATGCTTTTTACCCGACTGCAAAGAAAGGGTTATGTGTTTCGCGCGTATCTTGTAAGTATGTTTGTATGTTTGTATGTTTGTATGTATGTTTGTATGTAATATTCTTTATTACCTCATATCTTTCAAACGGCTGAACGGATTTCTATGATTAAGATATCGTTAGATTGGTCTTTTCAGCCCAAGTGTTCTTAAGAAGGTGGCGTTATAAAAAAACCAACATGGCGGCTGTACGGTGCTATTATACGTAGTGAAAAAAAAATTTTTTTTTTAGAATACTGCAATATGGGTGTCAAATTAAAGGGCTTATTATAAGGATTTCAAAAAGGTATATCATGACCATAATATAATTATAAAAAAAAACAATAAAATAAAAAAAGTAAATTATATTACGCAAATGCGAGCGGCCGCTATAAACATGTCAATGAGAAATTTATATTTTGTTTGTGTATGTTAGCCACATTCATGATGAAAAAATAGGCTATAATATCATCCCAAAATCCCTCGGGATCGAAGCCTCAGGCTATGCCGCAGGGCACGGCTAAGTTAATCAATAGATGGCGCTGTAGCCGAGTACATCGCGGTATGGTTTTGTATTCATCATCAATAGATTTCTAGTTGCATAGACCATATCAATAGATGGCGTTGTAGCCAAATACATCTCGGTATGGTTTAGCTCTCTGTAGATTATAATAAGGTCTTTTGTGTAATATACTGAAAATATAAAGGTAATAATAAAAGAATCGAAGAAACGATAACGAGAAATAAGAAGAAACGATTCTCGTTTATGGTCTTTATAACAACTAACAACTTTTTTAATTGATAATTATTTTAATACGATTCCATCTAGCTAGCTTGAGTACATTCATTATTTATTATACTAGATTCCATCTATCTAATTGGAACGCGTGTTGCAACTGTACTTGCATTAATATTGAAAAAAATATTAAAGAAGTAGATTTTGTTAGGTTTTGTAGCAAGCATACCTAGTTTAGTTAGGACTAAGGAATAGGGTGTTTAGGAATATCTTATTACTGAATTAGTGATTAATTACATTTTCTTTGATATCGATAAAATATTATTTATAAAATTGGTAGCTTCTTGTATTGGTGTTCGGATTGAACCTTCTGCGTCTGAGTTTGATGGTTTACGCGGTAAAGGCAAGATCGAGCGACGTATGCTACCTCTAATTTTATGCTGGGCGGTGACTGTGCATAAATTGCAAGGTACAACTTTAGACCGGGCAGTTGTCGATTTGAGCAGTCACCTATTTGCTAAAGGTCAAGCTTACGTGGCTTTAAGCAGAGTCCGATCTCTCGCAGGGCTTGCTGTCAGTTGTCTTGACCCTAAAAAAATCTTATTTAAACCACACGATGAAAATTCTTTTAAAGAATTAGACCGTCTACGTAATTTGTAAGGAGAATATAACTAAAAAGACGTAAATAAAAAACAACTAAATTTAAAAAAATTAAAAACCCGCCTGCCTAAAAAAAGACAAGTCAACAGAAAAATAAAATAGAAAAACTAAAAAACCCACATGCATCAAAAAACAAGTCGACTGAAAAGATGGAAACAAGATAATATATAAAGGCAAACTTAAAACATATTGATGGTAGTGTTTAGAACTTTTGTTCAACATAATAACATGCAGTCGGAGGCATAGAATTGAATGATAAGTAAAATCATTCATAATGTCACTTTCTTTATGCATGCCTCCGACTGCATGTTATTATGATGAACAAAAGTTCTAAACACTACCATCAATATGTTTTAAGTTTTATGTTTTTATTTAGTATTGTGTAAAAATAGCATTGTGAATGCAAAAATCTCAAATTTAAAAAAATATGTTTTAAGTTTGCCTTTATATATTATCTTGTTTCCATCTTTTCAGTCGACTTGTTTTTTGATGCATGTGGGTTTTTTAGTTTTTCTATTTTATTTTTCTGTTGACTTGTCTTTTTTTAGGCAGGCGGGTTTTTAATTTTTTTGATACAGTTCTTGTTTCTTAAACCTAAAATCGAGACACAAATGATTCCGTTTTGGGTTTAAGAAACACGATGTGTTTCGGTTTTGGGTTTAAGAAACAAGAACTGAGTCAAAAGCATTACCATTCAAACACCACTGAACCACGATTTCGACGTTAACATTAGCAGAATTGATCCCCTGGCCTACGAACTCGCAGGGCGCGGTGAGGTAATTGATTGCGGGGCGGGGCGGAGAGTTTCCTTTCTGTACGGACTACCTTATATCTACGAGTATTCTGTGCTTATGATTAAGGTTAACACGTGTGTTACAAATAAAACAAAATAAGAGTTCAGTCTCATTCACTCACTACTAACCTTTCTTTCGCTTCAAGAACTACAAAGTTTCTGATTCCGCACTGTGAGAGACGATGAGCGGCGGAAAGTCCAGCCATGCCGGCGCCCACGATGATGACACGAGGTTCTTGGCAGCTGGGGCTGATACTGCACGAGTCCATGATGCATTGTTCCAGGCTGGTCGGGGTCACCGCAGTACTAAGACTTCGGTGCAAACCATATCCAACCACTCGTTTTAAATCTCTTGAACTGACACGTTTTAATAAATTTCTCGAAGTCTTTGGCCATGTTAAAAATTTTATACGTGACAATTTCATGCTGTAAATTTTAAAGCTGTAGCTAGTAACTACACTAATTATGCAGTTTTAAGACATTTCAGCGATATTATATCACTACTGAATTTTGTATTTATTTCACAAAATGAAAGACAGCTTTCATCTCCATAGATAAAAAAGAATCTTCTCTTCATTTTCTTTTTAATTCTTTGTGACTTATGTCAAGAAATAGCCAATAGGTTTAACATCAAAATAAATATAAAACTGAGGAAGAAGAAGGAACCAAAGTGTGGAATGGAGTCAATAAATTAAAAAGGAAAAATAAGCTCTACGCTCTACCAATACTATTAGCACCCATTAGCTCTATATACCAGTACCACACATCACGTCACAGTACACGTTCATCACATTCATACGCACACAGATAGTGAAAAAAGTATGATGTAAGCATGTGCCAGACGGATTTAATCACGCCCCCCAACCAAGGTCACCTTGGTGGAAGCTTGATTGGGGCGTGGTTTCATCCACGGATTGTGTTGCGGCTACACGAGTTTACATCCAAGCGCCAACACGCTCCCATTCCACAGTAATGATATCCATCAGTATTGTAACTCGGCCCTGTTTACTTACCTAAAGCCGTGCGGTACATCAACACAACAGGTTCAAATAATTATTTTTTAGGATTATTATTATTACTTTAATGAATTTGCACACGTCCAACTACCGCATCATATTTATCTGAATTCCTGTCCATCCCAAGGTTGCCTGGAAGAAATCGCTTCTTAGTGATAAGTCCGCCATTTTTATGTCTCCTTTATGTTTGTATTGTTACTTGTTTGTTCTGTGTGTATACAATAAAGAGTACATAAATAAATAAATATCTTTCATTCGTCACTACGCGCATTCGCGACCTGTTTGTGTACCGAGACTGCAGACCGAACTCGAGGCGCTTAGGTAGTAGGTATTTGATCGAAGTATGGCTCGCTTTTCAACTATTTGTATGAAGTTGGAATACTGATAGATATCATTACCGTGATTCGGATGTAACTTGCGCCCTTCCTCCAAGGACGTTGAAGGTCATTTGGATTGGATGGGGAAATTTGGATTACATCTACCGTCTAGATGGATGGCATCAAGCAAGGTCACCTCTGTTGGGAGGCGTGATTAAATCCGTCTGGCACCTGGCACATGCTGTA
The DNA here is from genome assembly GCA_950108535.1 of Agriphila straminella. Taxonomy (NCBI): domain Eukaryota; kingdom Metazoa; phylum Arthropoda; class Insecta; order Lepidoptera; family Crambidae; genus Agriphila; species Agriphila straminella. Next base: position 12,825,900 of record OX467308.1, read on the forward strand.
ATTGTAAATCAGGGGTCTCCAAACTACGACCCGCGGGCCAGCTCCGGCCCGCGAACACCAACAATACCAGCATATGGTACGCCGTACGATGAGCTAGCTAGGTCCTGCCTGGCCCTTAGGACTTCGCTTCGTGGAGGAGTCAAAAAAAAATCAAAAATGTTTATTTCTTTTACAAATATTGGTTTTCAAAACAGCAGGTTGGGACTGCCTAGTGAGTATTACAATACTTGTGACAGACAGCCCCGCTCCATCGTTACACTTACATACGTACTATGTATGAACAAACGAATTTAGTAAAGTTATATATTTTTATTTTTTATTGTGTGTGTGTGTGTGAATGCATGTCGTGTGTGTATATGTGTGAGTGAGTATATGACGTGTGTGTGTGTGAGATTGCATGAATGGTAGGGTGTGCGCAATAAATATATATCATACATCAGAAATACATAATATTATTAAATTAAGGGCCCGTATCACAAAGTCCGGTTGAGTTTTATACAATACTCATTACAATTACTTAAATCAGAGATTATTACCCAATCATAGTTTGTGAAACAGGCACCAAATACACTAGTGATATTATACTATTATGTTAAAAGAGACTCTGTATCATCATATGTTAATGTTTTTATCCAGTTAGTCAATATTTTTTTACATTCGAAATAAGTTTTGGGATAAATATTAAGAAAACTATTAATTGAATTATATAACTTGGCTGATCTAGCTCTGTATTGAGTTCTAGCAAAAAAAGTTCTACTTTTAGGGATTTGTAAATTTGTAGTGTTTCTTCTTTGAGTTAGTCTGGCCCTTAGGCTAAAAAGTTTTGCGACGCATGCTGTAGATGTTCACAATCATAATAGGGATGTTGACTAATGAATAAAATAACGAAATACTAATCAAAATCGTAAACATATTAAACTTTTAGAGTAGCTTGTATACCTCTTGGTTTTATATATTGCATATTATTTGTTTTATGACCCTTCAAAGTTGGGTGGACAAGTCCATTTAAAAAGTATAAAATTTATTAAAATAAATAATACCTTTAATTAGTCCGTAAAATGTATAGCAAATTTGTCTAAGAAACTAATTTGATAAACACAATATTTAATATAGCTGCCGAACAAATTTCCTACGCGTTGCATACAAACTAGCACGGCGTGACGTCATAACGTGCAAGCCATTAGTATGGAGCGTTTTTGATCGAGTCCATTTGTGTGCATTTCACACTGTGATATCTCGGGCAGTTTTCATGCTAGCGAATTAATTCTTTTACCAATGTTTCTTTTTTTGAGAGGTAATTTATGTAACATAAAATAAAAAAAATAGTCAACATCCCTATTAATTAGTTGTTCCTCCTAGGTCCTCCGCGATCCTACAGCAACGCTTTGTAAAATTGTAACTAGATATTGATCTATTGCATTAATTTATCCGAGTACCTAGGTACCTATACTCTGAGTAATGACTAATGACTCTCATATTTTTTTATTGTTAATACCCATAAACTTAATATTAAGTTTATTGTTATATTATACCTACCTACCTTACTTACAAAATTATTTTTGTCTATGATTCATAAGACGCCACATATCATCCGTAGGTACCTACCTATATGAAATTAAACTCTCACAAAGAATTTAATTTGATACATTGTGATTGGGATGTAGGTACACAATAAACTGTGATGAAGTAAGTATACTTAAGTATTTTATTGGAACACTGAACAATGTTACATGGATAATAATATTTATTTATATCAATGACACGTTAAAAAATGATCATTCAGTCCGACTGACCTCAGATTGATGCAGGGCTGCCATTTGTACTATTTCTTAGGGTTCCGTGCCCAAAGGGTAAAAACGGGACAACTCCACTGTCCATCTGTCTGTCTGTCACCAAGCTGTATATTAACCGTGATAGCTAGACAGTTGAAATTTTCACAGATGATGTATTTATGTTGCAGCTATAACAACAAATAATACTAAAAACAGAATAATACAAATATTTAAGTGGGGCTACAACAAACAACTAGCTGCATTGTAATAAAATAATGGAACAGACAATTTCAACATTCTAACTAAATGGTCATTGATTAAATGTGGATTAAATACTTCTATTAGATATTCGAATACTTATACAGACATGAGACATTGAAATACTGTTATTTATAAGCATCATCAGTTAATTACTCCATAGTTAGGCAAGACTATTCTGGCTACTAGAATAAATATTGGAAATAACATTTCACTGCATGCAATCGTTTAATGTTTGGAGCCTGCTTTGCCTTTGGTGACTTCATCTGCACAAGCTTTGATTTCTTCCCACGACAATTGGATATCGGATTCCTCAGAAAAGCGTGAGCAAATTGCTAATCTCAGGAAGTAAACATCTTCTATTTTCGATGGAACAAGATGAATTTTTCCCCTTCCATTTATTTGCCTTAAAAGCTCTTCATTAATATCGTTGGATCCCTTCAGCCTGAAGCACACTAGACCCATCGTTACTTCCTCAAATATTTCGAATCTGTCATCGTTGTTACAGCATTCTTCAAAATAATGAGCGAGTGCTATTTGTTTCCTGATGTGTTTTTGGAGATTTTCGACACCATAGAGCCGTAAGACAAACCACAGCTTGAGAGCTCTGAACCGACGTCCTAGGGGTATTTGCCAGTGGCGGTAGTCAGGGGCCGCGCCTTGGTGATCATGTTTCAAGTACAGTGGGTCGACGTTAAACGCATCTACGACCCAGCGAGGGTTCTTGAGCCACATAGCGGAACAGTCAAAATTGACGAGCAGCCACTTGTGAGGATTGAAGTTGAAGGAGTCGGCCTTTTCGACGCCCTTCATCAGGTAGCGGTACTCGGGGCAGATGAAAGCAGAGCCTGCGTAGGCCGCGTCCACGTGCAACCAAATGTCATGCGAGTTGCACACGTCGCCGATTTCGTCGAGTGCGTCAAACGCACATGATGATGTTGTACCGAGTGTAGCCACAACCTATGAAAATATTAAGTGCCTATTTAGTTCCCGCTTCAAAAACATAATACCTACACATTCCTATCATCTATGAATAAACTCTAAAAAAAATTTTCGTTAAAACTTACATAAAATGGAATAAGTCCATTTCGAAGATCCTTCTCAATCGCCTCGCGCAATGTGTCTCCACGAAGTTTACTTTTTCTGTCTGGCGCAAGATTGCGCAGCTTCACTCCACCTAACAGGCCAGCACGCTCTACAGATGAATGCGCTTGTTCTGGAACAAAATTGAACTAATTTATAAAATAGTTTTTACAATCCAAACTAAAAAACCTGCCAAGTGCGTGTCGGGCCACGTGCAGTACCTAGTTCCGTAATGACCTTACCATACAACATATACCTAGGTACATGGTTAATTTTTAGAGTGTATCTCTTCCCTATTCTAATCGAGTGTGCACAGTTAAAAGTATAAATATTTAATAATAATTGGTCAAGATTTGACGTTTGTTTATGTCCCAAAATTTTACTGATTTCTGGATTTAGAGCTTACCCAAGTAGCAAACAAATGTCTTAAAAGGCTTTGTAGATATCTTGAAGGCAAGTAGACGAATTCCAGCTGTTGTCTTGGCTAAAACTAGTTTGTACTTCAAGATATCTTCAAGATATCTTCAAGATGTACTCCAACAAGGGCTAGTTAAGTAAAAGTGGGCACAGCATTTAAGGACATGTTAAGAAGAAAGTGTTAATACTACTGTTATAAGATAAACTTTAACCCTATTTAAGAATGTGGTGACTTCAAGATATCTTGTAGGTTGACTTCAGTTATCTACCTATAACTAATTAAAACCTTCAATATTGAATTGCAGATATTCGATTTAATCTTAGTGAAGTAAAATTAAAAACTTATTTTGCTTTATAGTGCTATAATTTTATAAAATATGGCGAACTTAATTTATTATAATAACTGTTTTAAAGTTTATGAAAATTGCGAATTGTTTCTGAAAAGGCTTTTTTATGTCGTTGAATGCATTGGAAATTTAAAACGCATGATTGTTTCTCGTGTAAAATCTATAGATAGTGCTATAAAACAGACGGGCTTTTAAAATACTAGAAAAAAACAATAAAATTTTGTATAATAATATAAACAATGTGTTTTTTTGCATATATCGCAAAGTACTACATTTGCTATAAACATGCAAATTATTAATGTACCTACTTAGTTAGTATTCTATAATAAAAATAATTATGTTCAATCTACTATAGTATTATTATTTTTTCACAAAAAGTGCAAAATGGAGTTAAATCTTATGTTTCCTTACGAAGTAAGATTTTAGACAATATTGATTTTGTAAGGCTAGTTAAGACAAAGTAAAGACAAATTACATTTGAAGTAGTGCTAGTTAAGAGATATTTTACTTAACTTACTCTAAAAACCGTAATGGCGAAGTACCTACTATTTAATACATTTTGGTATTAAGTAATACTATAGTTTTCGCCTTAATATTTTCTTAACTTGTCATTTCATAGTTTCTAAAACTTGGTATTAAAATCATCTTAAATTTATCTAAAAAATATTTTTTTTCTTAGTGAGTTTTAAAAGATACTTACTTCAATTAAGTATTAAATAGAGTTTTAAGTGAGCTTTCAAATAATCTGAGTATAGTAAAAAAAATATTTTAAGTTTTAAGTGTAGGTATACTTAACTAGGTTTTTAGTATTCCTTACTTGTTTAAATAGCGGTAGTTTAAAACTATTTAGTATTAAAGAAAGAAAAGATTTCAGGAAATCCTTTTTTGATTTAGCAAAATCCAACTTTCGATAAAGCACAGATTATGTAAGATTTAATCACTAAGTCCTAATTGCTACTTCATAAAATAACACGGTCGTATCGTAGGTAATCAAAAGATACTATCTTGTTTACCTACGTAAATCACTACGCACGCGTCTTGCTATTTTTGTGATGTGTTTGCTGATTAATCAAGTTTTTTTCCGATATTTTCAAACTATTAAATTTTAACTTTGCCGGAGCGGTCGCTGGCGACCGAGACACATTTTCCGGGCGTTGAAGAGTTAACTGTACGTTCATATTTAGAAACGTGGTCTGATATCCCCATTTTATTATTAGATTACTTTTAAGTTGAATAATAGTAGTTTGTTACACAAGGGACGTAAGAGAGCTATTACAGAACAAGATCTAATTTGGCGCCCATGCGAGCGTAGCTCGCAAAGGGCGCTAATGGATCGAGTGCACGAAAATCGAGTGCATGAAAAAAAACAATGCACTGTGTTGCACATGCCAACTTGTGCAATGTGCAACACAGTGCATTGAGCAAGTGATTTTAAAATGGAACGTTCTATCTAAACAGTGCACGCACATGCCTGGCCAACCAGTATCACTGCCTTTTAATAATTGTAACTATTAATTTTCATAAATATATTTTTATAAAAAAAATCTCTAATGAAAAATTCATTTTGTCATACCAATATAAATGTTTTATTTACCTCGCATGAATGATGTAAAGTAGTATGCTTACCTCGGTTATAAATAGCTATTACACCCTCGAACTATATTCTAAATATCTCAGGTGCACTCAATCCATTAGCGCCCTTTGCGAGCTACGCTCGCATGGGCGCCAAATTGGATCTTGTTCTGTAATAGCTCTCTTACGTCCCTTGTGTAACAAACTACTAGTAAATGTCAGTGTATAACAATTGTATAGGTATAGGTAGTGTAATGGTGCCGAAACTTCGGGAAAAATCATAAATCAAATCATAGCCAAATAATTCAATTTCATTCCTTTTTTTTTGGAATAAGTACTTAGTAGATAGTGAATTTAATTCTTTTTTTATTAGAATTGTGACCGTAAAACTGAGCAATGAAATAACTGTAAAAAATCGAACTTACTGTTGCAATACCCCACAAGCTTGGACAGAATTTCGTTTTCCGTCCAGTCCGGGTGTTGTTCCTTGACGCGCTGAATGGTGCGAGCCTTAGCACCCAGCAGGGCGACCAGGGTGGCCTCGCTTGCCGTGCCCTGGATGACGCCGCCGCCCTCGCCGCCAGACCGCGCCAGGAACTCGTCTGGCAGGCCAAGCATCTGGCCGAGCCAGTCCAGCATCACCACTTCTAACTCGGTGCACGCTGGGCTAGCGATCTGAAAACAAAACGCACGTCAATTTAAACACTTATAAAATAATTTACACAGCATCTTTCAAGTATAGGCAGCCGCCGCCGCGCCGTCCCGAACTAATTGTTTAAAGTATTCGCGATGCTATTAATATTAAACTTCAGACTAAGGAAATTAGTATTTAAAGAAACGATGAATCAAATTCGCTGGAAAATTGTGGAAAATCGCGAAAAAAAAACTGCTGTTTCATACAAAAATTAATATCAAAAATATCAAAATGTATGAAACAGAATCAGCAAATTTTTTTTCGTGATTTCAGAGTTGGTCCCATAGTAAAAGCTGTTCAGCTTGATGGTCCCTACCTACCAATCAAATTCGGCATTAGGGGTTATTTTGTAACATGATGTGCAATACAATCAACATATCAACCACTTTCAAGAACCGATTGTCATTCGTAAGGTACTGTTATGACATTTGAGAGGAGCACAAATAATATTGCATACGTTACGTTGCATAGGTACGTAGTTCGGGATCACACATGTATGTACTATTAGTTATTCCGTGGTATCACTTTGTCCAATCAATACACGATTGGGACATAGCATACCTCTAGCTAGAGGCCGCACTCAATTGTTGGAATTGAAACCTATTAAACTGGATGGCCGAATATTAAAATATTATTTGCCAAGCATATAAACTCAAGTTCAACTAAACTATATAATTTCATAAACAAGGTTGATGCGAACAGCCATAGCCTTCTCTCTATATAGAAGCCATAGCTATGAAACAGCCCTACTCACGAATTAAATCTAAACTAGTCTAGGGTGCTGAAGGAATATAGGCTTATTTTTTACTAAATTATTATACATTTTTACCTATACCATAAACGGTTTTTTTAAGTTGTTTTTTTTACAAAATCTATATATAGTTTACAACATAGTTTTACTCGCAAAGCGAGGACAGGTCGCTAGTTTATTATATGGCAGACTAGATTTTCCAGCCAGCCACGTTGAATTGTCTATGTAGTATTTTATTGAATTTGAAGAAAATTTAACAAATATAATTATTAGGTTTAGATTCTGAAGTGACAGATCTACAGCGTAACTATATTGATATGAAGTTCATGTAAATGTTGACACTTAAAGTCCCTTTTTTTACCCGACTTCAAGAGGGTTATGTTTTTCGCGCGTATCTTGTAAGTAAGTTTGTTTGTATGTAATATTCTTTATCCTCATATCTTTTAAACGGCTGAACGGATTTCTATGATTAAGATATCGTTAGATTTGTCTTGTTAGCCCAAATGTTCTTAAGAAGGTGGCGTTATAAAAAAACCAACATGGCGACTGTACGGTACTATTATACGTAGTGAGAAGCAAAATTTTTTTTTAGAATACTGCAATATGTGTGTCAAATTAAAGAGCTTATTATAAGGATTTCAAAAAGGTATATCATGACCTTAATATATAATAACTAAAAAGAGATAAATGAAAAAAATAAAATAAAATCCCGTCTGCATAAAAAGACAAGTCAACTGAAAAGATGGAAACGAGATTAAATATTAAAGGCAACATGTCATAATAACATGCAGTCGGAGGCATGCATAAAGAAAGTGACATTATGAATGATTTGAATTATATTTATTATATTATATTACGGACATCGTTAAAAAGAACAAAGAAATCGCCGAAAGACCATAAAAATAGGGACTTTAAATGTCAACATTTACATGAACTTCATGTCAATATTCTTACGCGGTAGACACACTGGTCATTTTGCTACGAGAATTTTGATGGGGCATAGTTATTTAAAAAAAACATATTACTACGAGATCGTATCGGTATCGTAGGTACATAGGAATTAGAACGAGGCCTTAGATGGGCCTAGCAGATAACTATTGCTGATTTATAGATAAAACTAAGTGATATCAGTATTACTAACATATCTCACCTTTATCGGTAAACTGTTACTATACAAAATTTTTCAAGAATTGAGTTATCAATGCCATCTATAAAAAAAATCCGTAAACTTCTTTAAAATGCAGCCTCAAAACATAGATGACGCAATTTTCTCCCGTAGACTACCTACCTACTTGCTACTACCATAGACTACCTACCTACTTGCTGACTGAAAAACAAATAAATACAGAATGAAAAACAAACAAATAAAGACTGAAAAACAAATTCTCAAGACTGTAAATAGTAATTGGTTATACAAGTGACAAAAATCAATTTGTGCTGTGAGCTGTGAGTTCCGACTTTCAATCACGAACTAGCGAAGTACTTAGTCTAGAATTTAATCACGAGCGTATCGAGTGATTCTAATATAGACTACTGAGCACAGCAGAACAAAATTTTGGTCTCGTGTAAAACATACAACTTTTCACCTCTACCAGCGAGAAAATTTTCACGTGACTTTCTTAGTAAAAAGCTAAATTCAGCATTAGAAACATGTTCACTCAACTATCTTCATCGTTGGACGCACTCATTTTTTTTAATTTATCACAAAAATTGTTCGATCAAACCTATGCAGAAAGTCTTTATTCATAAAGTACCTAGATTCCCGTCGTTATGTTTTAAATTATTATATAATAATGAATAAGAGAAAAACACAAAGTACTCTTTATAAAATAATAAAATACTCTTTATTTCGAATGGGGAACATGCATCAATTTTTTTTTGTATCAAAATGAAAAGTATAATGCGTGAGAGAATCAAAGAATTGTAATATTAAAACTTTTCTCTTGCGTTTTTTCGCGTGATATATTCACTTGAAGATAGCGCGCAGCAGCACCCGCCGAAAACGCTCTATACAAAACGGTCAACATTTGTGACGTCACTTATGCCACGTTTGTATGGAGTTAGCCAGGAATTTTCAAATACCTATCTCCCTAAATATTGTGTTATACAAAATATTATTTCTTATTTGATATTCTATCCGACTGTTAAGTGCATTATATCAGAAAATGAAAAAAAATATCTCTATTTTTCCCTTTGTGATAAACCTAAAATAATAGGTACTATTTTATTTTTATTTTTCTGTTCCATCATGTTTTTATAAATGTCCGCAGCGATCAAGCTCAAATTTATCAAAATCGGTGACTTATGCATATTCCCCATCTTTTTTTAACAATCCTTATTTAAAACTCCTTGGTACCTATATCCGTGCATTTTATTTTTTACTTTTTACCCGACTGCAAAGAAAGGGTTGTGTTCGCGCGTATCTTGTAAGTATGTTTGAATTTAATATTCTTTATTACCTCATATCTTTCTACGGATGTCTATGATTAAAATATCGTTAGATTTGTCTTTTCAGCCCAAGTGTTCTTAAGAAGGTGGCGTTATTATTGTATTTAAATACAAAACATATATTTTTAATTATAATTTGAAATATGGATAAATATTTATCAGATAGTCTAAAAATAATGCTCATATAATACCGCATGTTTTTATTTTATCGTACAAAAAACAGTAAATATTTCTTTATATTTGCTCTCCTGTAAAGTTTTCTTTTTTCTCTTAGTAACAGTTTACCTACCGATAAAGGTGCGATATTATTATAATTTAAAAATATTCTTATAAATTATCACCAATTCAGAGTTTTCATAAAAACGGTTTGGATGGTGAACAAAAAAATAAACAGCTGTTTCACTCCAAACTTGGGTATTCTCCCTATTCTAAAGATTCGTACAATATGATTAAATTGACAATTATAGGCAGTGGTCCGCTGCAACTTAACTCGAGAAGCAAAGATATTTTTTTACAAATTAAAATAGGTAGGTACGTCGTTTGTGGCCTACTCTAACTTTCTTACTTACCCAGGTGAACCCGATGCAGGCGATGGCGCCACTGAGCATATCCGCCACGATGGCCGGGTAGGAGTTGGCAGTCGGGAAGTACGCGTGGAATCGGGGCGAGTGCCAGTGGGTGACTCCTGACATGACGACCCGCTCGATGTCAGCCATCACCGCCGTCCAGGGCTCCGCCTCTTGGGGAGCCTGCGCCGGTACCAGTGGGCGGAGGTACCCTGGCTTTACGGATGGCACCACTTGCCTGAAAATTAACCAGAACCCTTAGCTCGAACATCTATTGGAAAAATAAAGCGCGTAAAAACATTCAAAGAGTAATTTTGTATAAGAAATTTGTTACGTCTACCGCCGAAAAGCAAAATGAAATTTTCCATAGATAAATTATTTTATCGAGTACTAACTTAGGGCACTTTAGTCCCACCGTTATATAATCCGTATCACCTAATTATAAACATTTAACTTAACTTATCAATTTTGCGCATGCAAATTCTCGTAGCATTTCGTAGCAGCAGTTTCGTAGATAGTTCGTAGTTTTCATAAAAAAAGAAATCGCGATAATATATTGGAGGTTTCATTACAGTAATACTTGTAAAACTTTGCTTTGTAAATAATTTGCTGTACTATTAATTAACAAACCGCAAAATTATTTCGCAATAATATGGGATAATAGGGATGTTGACTATTTTTTTATTTTATGTTACATAAATTACCTCTCAAAAAAAGAAACATTGGTAAACGAATTAATTCGCTAGCATGAAAACTGCCCGACATATCACAGTGTGAAATGCACACAAATGGACTCGATCAAAAACGCTCCATACTAATGGCTTCTACGTTATGACGTCACGCCTTGCAAGTTTGTATGCAACGCATAGGAAATTTGTTCAGCAGCTATATTAAATATTGTGTTTATCAAAATGGTTTCTTCGACAAATTTGCTATACATTTTACGGACTAATTAAAGGTATCATTTATTTTAATAAATTTTATACTTTTTACCCGACTGCGGATTATGTTTTTCGCGCGTATCTTGTAAGTATGTTTGTATGTATGTATGTATGTAATATCCTTTATTACCTCATATCTTTCAAACGGCTGAACGGATTTCTATGATTAAGATATCGTCAGATTGGTCTTTTCAGCCCAAGTGTTCTTAAGAAGGTGGCGTTATAAAAAAAGCAACATGGCGGCTGTACGGTGCTATTATACGTAGTGAAAAAAAAAATTTTTTTTTAGAATACTGCAATATGGGTGTCAAATTAAAGGGCTTATTATAAGGATTTCAAAAAGGTATATCATGACCGTAATATATAATAACTAAAAAGAGATAAATTAAAAAAAATAAAAAAACCCGCCTGCATAAAAAGACAAGTCGACTGAAAAGATGGAAACAAGTTTAAATAAATATTAAAGGCAACATGTCATAATAAGATGCAGTCGGAGGCATATAATTCAATCATTTATAATGTCACTTTCTTTATGCATGCCTCCGACTGCATGTTATTATGACATGTTGCCTTTAATATTTATTTAAACTTGTTTCCATCTTTTCAGTCGACTTGTCTTTTTATGCAGGCGGGTTTTTTAATTTTTTTAATTTATTTTTTAAATTTATGGACTTGTCCACCCAACTTTGAAGGGTCATAAAACAAATAATATGCAATATATAAAACCAAGAGGTATACAAGCTACTCTAAAAGTTTAATATGTTTACGATTTTTATTAGTATTTCGTTATTTTATTCATTAGTCAACAACATCCCTATTGATGTAGGCTTCGATCATCTTTGATCGAAGGATGTAATGTAATAGATAGTTTACCGTTTATTGTAATGGGGAATGTCCGAAAAAAACAAATTGGCTGAATTTGTTTCTATAGGTAGGAATAAGGTCCCTTAGTAATAGAATGAAATTTCAGAATTTTCGGTTGCGTGAAAAAATTTAAAAAAGTCAAAGTCTATTCGAGTTTACAAATGTATGAAAGTAACAGTAGCATGGAGATTACACCTTTGCCACCATCTGCCACAACCACAACATGGTATTAAAAAAAAGTTAAAAGACAAAATGTCAAAACTTTTTTTTGAATACTTCTTTTTCTTATTTTTGTTATGGCAATCTACTCCTCTTCAGCAGGGAGTAATTTTTGCCAGTGTCAAGTGTTATCAGTGGTATTGTTTCAGTTTACATTAGAATGCGGGTGCATCGCACGCATTCCAATGCTGCTTGGAGCATGTGACATCAAATATATCGATACAGTTTACTCGGTAAGTTCTGCCGAGGTAGCCACACTACAATAAAAGTCTCAGCTTCACACAACCAAGATCGCGCCTATTTCAATTATCCCACATATTGTTCAGATGCGTAGACACTTGTACCACAAAACTGCACCAATTTTACGACACAATATCCACTATAAAACAATTTGCAAACAATTAAAATAGCCACCGAGCTGAATCCAACAAAATGGCGCCAAAACCTTTTGAATACTTACATGTTGTGGTTGTGGCAGTTAGCGGCAAAGGTATAATCTCCATTCTGCTGTTTCTTTCATACATTTTTGTGAAATCAAAGAGACTTTGATTTTTTTAATTTTTTTAACAACCGATAATTCTGAAACTTTATTCTATTACTAAGGGACCTATAGAAACTTTATTTAGCCAATTTGATATTTTCCGGACATTGCCCATTGTAAACCATCTTTGAATACCTACTTTAATTAATTGTAGCTGTTGGTAGAGTGATAACAAAAGTAAAATAATAACCTGTCTCTGATGTTTTCTAGGTATTCAGCGATATAGTCCGTCATCGCCTTAGCGAAGTCCTTGAAATCTCCAGCCTCCATTTCTGCAATGAAACAAAATAATTTTGAAATTATTTAGATAAAATGTAAGTATTTCTGTTCTGATAAATGAAACTATAGAAAACTCTACGTTCTGTAATAAACAGCGGACTCACAACAATGACTGAAAAATAGATTGCCTACACCGCAGCAAATCAATATAAAGATAACTATTTGCAACTTATTATTATACTGAAAAAGTTAAACTTAGTAAAAAGGAATGTATGTATGTGCCTCAATGTCATATTTATTTCACATAAAGTTCAAGTACTTTTTGTAAATAAATATCTCAATTTGTGAAAGCGAAAGATACAGTCCAGAAATTAAAGCGACATCGATTGAATGAAAATACATCTTAAACATTTTTGAAAGCGGACTAAAAATAATAGGTACCAGATAGACCAAGCTAAATAATAAAAAAATTATGAGTATCGTGCTTCTATAAACAAACCGTTTTTAAGTTTATATTCTGCGCCTGCCATGGCAAGACCTAAAATTATTAAGGAATCAGTTATTGTATCTAGCAGAGCATTAAACCAACTAATCTAAGGTATCTAGTATATTTATAGAGTAATATGATATAATGTATTCTGTGGTAATACCACAGAATAGAATACTTAGGTAATAGTGTAATACCATTGTAATACTGCATTCTAAAAAAACAGTTTGCACTATTTAGGGTAGGTATCTACGCATGAAATCAGAGGTGCGAAAATTATCGTCCGGAACTTTTTATCTTAATATTTTTTTTATTTGTTCTGATTATTTAACTCCTACCTTATATTCTAGTATAGGTACTTAAATGGACTTTGAATTTGAAGTTTATCTTATTATTAACATGAATTTGTAGTACACGCAAACGTTGCCGCTGGATATTATAACATTATTTTTCACTCCTCCTGCTTAAAAAGTGCGTCATTGTAACGTACAAGAGTCGAGATAAAATAGCATAATAACCCCTAGGGGATAAAGTTTTTTCTTTTTTAATGTTTGTCTATTACCAATGAGCCTACTAAAACGAAAAAGTCTTAATACTGTCTAGTCACGCAGCTGCGTCCGTGCTTCGTTCTCATTGATTCCTATTACAAAGCACTTGCGTATGCAATATTGCAAAGTGATTGCGTAAATTTGACAGTTTCTCTCTAGTGGATCCGTCATTATTCGTTCAATAGACTATGGACTACGATAGCTACATTGAAAATATTTGTAATAACTACAACCGACGAACTGCGGACGACTATCGTGACCAAGTTTCGTAATAGGCCCCCAGTTTCTCATTCTTATTTTTGAAAATGGAACTAAAAGCATCTCTTCGGTGAAATCATAGACTTATTTATACTCTGTGTACAGAGTGAATAGTAGAATGCGTGTTTGTGTTGCTTAGCTGCTACAGCAGAAATTAAAAGAGGTACCATGGCGCGAAATCTTTAGAATTTTCTATAATTACAAACTGATTGAATTGTGTGACTGTAATAGGAAAGAAATAATTTTAATCTTTTGCCGCCAAGCACAAATCATTTATTTAAATATTGTACAAAAAGTTTATGAAGTGGAGGATAGAAAAACGAGTGTACCTATTCGTTTACGGAAGTGGGTATAAACTATTTAATATTGTATTTTATTTTCTCGCAATCGTAGTGAAAAGTATAGTGTAACACACGACGCTAAAACCCATTGTAACTCGGTTTCTATTTATTCCCTCGCTAAAGCTCGGGAATAAAACTACCTCGTATGCAATGGGTCATTTTAGCGTCTTGTATAACAATCTACTATTTTACCATCGCCACTCAAAAAAGTGCGTTTAATTCAACGATAAGAGTGAATAAAAATATTTTGAATTTGGAACAAGCGCGCGTCATATGAATTATGTAGAAAAAAAAATAAAACGTGCTGAAAGTATGGAGCTATTCCATAGATAAAGCCATAGTCATACAAATAAATAAAAAAAAAATATTCCGCCAATTTTATTTAGGTTCTTTTAGTGTCTTTGGGTTCTTTTCTAAAAAATATCCCGCCAAATTAATTAGGTCCTTTTTAGTGTCTCATCTTTGGATTCTTTTCTATATATTAAAGGGAGATTAGATGTTCAGTCTTGCATCAGTTCATTCCATCAGTGTGGTACGATCTTCAGTCTGTAAAAATTCAAAGTATATACAACCTGATGAAATGGACTGATGCCAAACTGATCATGTAATTTCCCTCTTAGCGTGGTTGATTTATGTCATTGGAAAACTTCTAGTTTATTATTTTATTTTATATACTATTTTCTAATGTTTAAATATTACTGATTACCTACCTAAATAATAAACTAATATAATATAGGTATTAAGTACCTACTCTCGCCTTACCTCTGCTGTAATTTTCAACTTACCGCACTCATATCATTACTTGCGTGGCCCAGAACACGGATATCCTGATCTGATTATAGCAATGTCAGTGAGCCGATATGTATTAAATCGGATATAAGCAATGTCACAGTGGTGATGTGGTGGTAGTGTGCGGGGGTCCAACAACCAGTAGCTCATGGGTCACGTTCAATGCCGAGAGAGCGGCGGCGCTTGCGCAACCCGCGAGCAAGTGGTGCGAGGTTGCTCGCGGACCTCGTGCAACGACGACTTACAAACAATTACAACCGATACGCGAGTTTTTCAACCAAAACCAACATATCATTGTTATTGTTATCGTTATCTGCTTGTCAAAAAACAAGCGAGGCTATAAAATCATGTGTTTTATAATACTGTTTTATTATACAATAATTATCCATTATCCAATGGTTTTAAAAGACGTAATACACTAGTTAGTTGGGTTAATATTAAGGAAAAGAGTCTAATTAAGTATAATAACAGCCTATAAACCACATCATTTTCGATAACTGTAAGCAATTGCCTACTAACTAAACTCAAAGATTGACGAAGAGTAAAAAATCAATTGTGATTGATTATAGACGATTGTCTCAATGTTTCAGCCAGTAACAGACAGTCATGAAACATTGAGACTATCTATAAATGGTTTGAAAACCGTGCTGTTAGAAGATTTTTATTTAATTACTGATTATCTACTTGCTACTCGATTAGCTACTGATTCTCTCTCTACACTCTTTGTACCCGACTGCGGGTTATGTTTTTCGCGCGTATCTTAGTATGTTTGTACTTACTTTATTACCTCATATCTTTCAAACGGCTGAACGGATTTCTATGATTAAGATATCGTTAGATTTGTCTTTTCAGCCCAAGTGTTCTTAAGAAGGTGGCGTTATAATTATAGAATCTTATAGTTGTGAAAAAAGAAATACCTCTTATACGTAAAGTAAGCTATATAAGTAATAGGCACTTACTTCTTTTTTCGAAATGGTTTGGGACTTCCGCCAAGTGACGCCTAATTCAATCAAAGAATCTTATAGATATAAAAAAATATTTAACCATGCATGACCTAAAAAAGAATTACTTGACCATGTTTGGATTAAGTAAGTAGTCACTGACTTACTTACAAAAGTCTACTTTTTAAAAAAATCCGTGCTAAAGTTGCCGAGAATGAAGCGATTATCCGAAAACCATCAAAAATCCATAAGTTACCTAATTTATTAAAACCTTTTAAAGTAGTTAAAATGGTGCTTGCAATCTAATTAATGATAGATTTCCAATTTATAATTATGGGAAAAATGTCACAAACTTGAGTTCACTGAAAAGACCAACCATAACAAAAAGTTTCACATATATACCTACTACTTTTTGCTAGATACTTATTATTAGATTACTTACTTACTTTAAGAGTTTTTTAAATCTTAAAATTAACTGTTTTGTCATTAGGTTTACTTACCGGCTGATTTATTTTGCCTGTGATAATAAGTCACGGCAACTTATTATATGAATCTAAACCTACTTATACTTTTTTTATCATAGCATGATAAACGTAGGTCAAGGAAATAGTAGATGACACGCCATCACTCTCGCTCGCATCAACATGATAGGTAGGTACCACTTCTACTCTAGCACAGAATACATAATTACTTCTACATCTTCGGAAAAAATGGTACAAGTTATGCACGTCAATTCAAATATTTTCTTCGTATTAGTTAGTACCTACTAATGTACTACCTACTTAGGTACCTACATCATCAAGTGTCTAAGATCAAGCACACTTTGACAATTATTATTATATTATGTAAGTTAATATCTGTTTTTTTATATTTTTAACTTATATGTTTTTGTCCTATTCATAATTTAAAATGGATATTTCTTTTAAATTTCGGTCACAATATGAAAATCTTCTATTACTTATGACTTGAATAAAATTTTAACCTGCTTCATTAAATATTTCAAAAAATACTTTTATCCCTATTAGATATTTTTAATGAGTGTAGTACAACATCACAGTAGATTCCCATTAAACATTAATGTCATCAAATCAGTCCAAGTGTCTGTTGTTATAGAATGACGTATTAGTAAAGGCCCGTCTAATTAATAATTATCACTTCGTCACTTAGCGTCAGGTATATTTTTTAGAAATATTTAACGTTTGAGCCGGAAAACTGTTACCTGCATACGCTGGGAATTACCGTAGGTATTTATTGAATTGCAGTACCGACGTATGGTGGTTAGGCGAGTCAGGTTTTGCAGATACTTTCCTCATGTGAGATGTTTACGTAAATAAATATACGTCATCAACATAGGTAGCGCCAAAAAAAACCTTTTTCCCGTTTACATTAGGTAAGTAAGTACCTACCTACCTATAAGGATAAATCAATTAAATATTATACAACCTTAATATATGAAATACGTTACGCTACGTGAGATACCTACCGTTATAATATTCAAAGGAACAGGGTTATTTGTAAAACACTAACCTTGCAGGACTACAAATTACTTATTTATTCATAAACAATAATGAGTGTTCTACGAGTTTTCCGAAAAGACAAAAAATAACTACTTTTGTTTGATACAAAACTCGATCCTGTTTGGACATTTTTATTTTTTGCTTTTTAGAGGTTGCGTACTTAGGCTTTTGAAGTCAGTTTTTTTGTACCACCTATTTTAAAACAATTTTTTCTTTTTTTCTTTTTAGTGTAAGTACCTTCTGTATTAGATATTACTATCTAGGTAGAAAAATCGGTTTGGCCAAACGTGAGATAATCACGGACAAACGGGTCAAACTGAACTGAGAACCTCCTTTTTTGAAGTCTGTTAAAAAACCAAAACCTTCTCCTTTAGGAGAAGTTATATAAGTATTTTAGGACAAAAAAGAATGGTGAAAATACTCAACAGTTATTTTCTACTGCTTTGTTATACAATTCTGTATACCTATGTTATGTATTATCTTAAAATCAAAGGTTTAACATTAGCCCATTTCTCCCCCATGGTCTGTCTAGCTTCCACACTCCTGTGATGAATATTGTTTATTTATAGCCTACAAGAATAACAGATAGAAAATTTATGTACGAGAGATCTACTCTCTTAAAGGTTAATGTTTATTTAGTATTATTCATGGAGAATTGGAGAGGTATTGTATCTGATTTGCTGAATGAAAATTAATGAGAGTTTAGAAAGGTTTTAGAAAAAGCTGATATTAATGCGAATAAATATAATGATCACCAAAAAATGCTTTTGTATGTACCCTAAACTCTCGCACCAAAAAAAAATAAACTGAACACCAAAAAAAGAAAGACTATAATAATAATAGTTGTAGCTATTTTAGTCACGCTTACGACTGCACTTCAAATTGTATTCAAGGACCAAATTAATAATTAGTAAATGATCACCAAATCTTGCCGAGCAAATTAATGCGATATTTGCAATGAATCCAAAATAAACCTCTATGCTTGCCATAAAATGTAGGCATATTATCAAATAAAGTACAATGATGGCAAATTAAGTAACAAGACTTCGGCAACGTGGTCCCTGTCCCTGTCCCTGTCCCTGTCCCTGTCCCTGTCCCTGTCCCTGTCCCTGTCCCTGTCCCTGTCCCTGTCCCTGTCCCTGTCCCTGTCCCTGTCCCTGTCCCTGTCCCTGTCCCTGTCCCTGTCCCTGTCCCTGTCCCTGTCCCTGTCCCTGTCCCTGTCCCTGTCCCTGTCCCTGTCCCTGTCCCTGTCCCTGTCCCTGTCCCTGTCCCTGTCCCTGTCCCTGTCCCTGTCCCTGTCCCTGTCCCTGTCCCTGTCCCTGTCCCTGTCCCTGTCCCTGTCCCTGTCCCTGTCCCTGTCCCTGTCCCTGTCCCTGTCCCTGTCCCTGTCCCTGTCCCTGTCCCTGTCCCTGTCCCTGTCCCTGTCCCTGTCCCTGTCCCTGTCCCTGTCCCTGTCCCTGTCCCTGTCCCTGTCCCTGTCCCTGTCCCTGTCCCTGTCCCTGTCCCTGTCCCTGTCCCTGTCCCTGTCCCTGTCCCTGTCCCTGTCCCTGTCCCTGTCCCTGTCCCTGTCCCTGTCCCTGTCCCTGTCCCTGTCCCTGTCCCTGTCCCTGTCCCTGTCCCTGTCCCTGTCCCTGTCCCTGTCCCTGTCCCTGTCCCTGTCCCTGTCCCTGTCCCTGTCCCTGTCCCTGTCCCTGTCCCTGTCCCTGTCCCTGTCCCTGTCCCTGTCCCTGTCCCTGTCCCTGTCCCTGTCCCTGTCCCTGTCCCTGTCCCTGTCCCTGTCCCTGTCCCTGTCCCTGTCCCTGTCCCTGTCCCTGTCCCTGTCCCTGTCCCTGTCCCTGTCCCTGTCCCTGTCCCTGTCCCTGTCCCTGTCCCTGTCCCTGTCCCTGTCCCTGTCCCTGTCCCTGTCCCTGTCCCTGTCCCTGTCCCTGTCCCTGTCCCTGTCCCTGTCCCTGTCCCTGTCCCTGTCCCTGTCCCTGTCCCTGTCCCTGTCCCTGTCCCTGTCCCTGTCCCTGTCCCTGTCCCTGTCCCTGTCCCTGTCCCTGTCCCTGTCCCTGTCCCTGTCCCTGTCCCTGTCCCTGTCCCTGTCCCTGTCCCTGTCCCTGTCCCTGTCCCTGTCCCTGTCCCTGTCCCTGTCCCTGTCCCTGTCCCTGTCCCTGTCCCTGTCCCTGTCCCTGTCCCTGTCCCTGTCCCTGTCCCTGTCCCTGTCCCTGTCCCTGTCCCTGTCCCTGTCCCTGTCCCTGTCCCTGTCCCTGTCCCTGTCCCTGTCCCTGTCCCTGTCCCTGTCCCTGTCCCTGTCCCTGTCCCTGTCCCTGTCCCTGTCCCTGTCCCTGTCCCTGTCCCTGTCCCTGTCCCTGTCCCTGTCCCTGTCCCTGTCCCTGTCCCTGTCCCTGTCCCTGTCCCTGTCCCTGTCCCTGTCCCTGTCCCTGTCCCTGCCCCTGCCCCTGCCCCTGCCCCTGCCCCTGCCCCTGCCCCTGTCCCTGTCCCTGTCCCTGTCCCTGTCCCTGTCCCTGTCCCTGTCCCTGTCCCTGTCCCTGTCCCTGTCCCTGTCCCTGTCCCTGTCCCTGTCCCTGTCCCTGTCCCTGTCCCTGTCCCTGTCCCTGTCCCTGTACCTGTCCCTGTCCCTGTCCCTGTCCCTGTCCCTGTCCCTGTCCCTGTCCCTGTCCCTGTCCCTGTCCCTGTCCCTGTCCCTGTCCCTGTCCCTGTCCCTGTCCCTGTCCCTGTCCCTGTCCCTGTCCCTGTCCCTGTCCCTGTCCCTGTCCCTGTCCCTGTCCCTGTCCCTGTCCCTGTCCCTGTCCCTGTCCCTGTCCCTGTCCCTGTCCCTGTCCCTGTCCCTGTCCCTGTCCCTGTCCCTGTCCCTGTCCCTGTCCCTGTCCCTGTCCCTGTCCCTGTCCCTGTCCCTGTCCCTGTCCCTGTCCCTGTCCCTGTCCCTGTCCCTGTCCCTGTCCCTGTCCCTGTCCCTGTCCCTGTCCCTGTCCCTGTCCCTGTCCCTGTCCCTGTCCCTGTCCCTGTCCGAGTCAGGATTTGGTGATCATTTACAATTTTTCAATTTTTGGAGAACATTTACTAGGATAACGTGATGTTAAATATTTGTATGACATTTTAAATTAAAATATGGTGCAAATTTTTGGTGATCATTTACTATTTTTGGGTTCAAATGATTATTTTGGTAGCAAGATGTGAAAACTTTGGTTAGAATTTCACTTTAAAATGGATGGACAATTTTTGGCACTAAAAAGCTTTTTTTTGACGTTAAAATTTACTATGATATTATCTGGTGATCAGTTAAACATAAGCCGATATTAATTAGGTCTTATCAATCTTATCATCACTTTGTATTTGCACCGAAATTCATAAAAAAGGGTTCATACCTAAATCTTTAAAAAATATTGATATTTTCAGTAATTTCTTATCATTAAACTTACTTATCTTACCTACTTATCTTTTTTATTACATAAAAATGATTTTTTTATTGATGTTTGTCTACCTATATACGGTGAGTAGGCCTAGGGTTGTCACCCAAACTCTAAAATAGAGTATTGTCCTCTATTTCGTGTAGGTGTACTCTATAATCTACGACAGCAATAGAATACAATAAAATACCCTATTTACGTAACTATCTTTAAAAAGAGAAATATTTGTTAAAAGTTGCGAAAAGTAACACAAAATATGTGGTTAAGGATAAATATGTATAAAATTACTAATAAGTATAAGTCTCTTTTTTTGCGGCGTACCTAGGTAGGTTATTAATTTTTGTTCTACCTAAATGAAAAAATACTCTATTTGTCTGAAAAAAGGGCAACCTTAGGTAGGCCATGTCTTTGCGTGCGATAATCTTTAACATAATTTATTTAAATCTGTCCATTTGTATATCTAAATTCTCTATAATTGTTCTATCAATAAATTGTTAATGTTCCTTTACTCATCTCTACATTTTGCAGTTAGTTTTTACATTTAACTTTTCGCTCTACAGACGTTCTTGTTCTAATAATCCTTTAGTCAAGGATTAGAAAAGTATAAAAACAGCTAAATACTTACTCGGTTCAAATTGAAATTTGGCACAGATTATAGATTAAGTTTACATTATTTGCCTCAATGCGAGGTCAACAGCTGCTTATTAATTAGGTTATTGTTGAAATATTTTAGTTACCTACCCTACTTACAATAGAAATAGCCAAATTGCTGAATTAATTTTTTTAAATCTTTCTGAATTAAGTACCTAAAACCTTTAAAGCGAACATTAATAAAGTTTTCCAAAAATACCAAACTTTATACATAATAGAGTTGTTAAAAACCTGTTCTTATTTCTCGTAATGTTTTTTGGCATTGAAGTTTTTACTTACCAAATTATTGTCAAAATTGCACAATGTCACAAAACACAAAAACCACTTAATTGGTAAATTGATTCGAACTAAAATGATCGAATGTTGACCACGGTACGCTCGGCGCGCGGGTGAATGCCGACTACGCCCGCGCCGCAGCCTCGCCTCCTTTTATATACTTACGGTTATACGAAGGAATAGTTCACTATGTAGCACTCCATTAGAAGATTACCGAGGCGCATGAGCCGTCCACCCGAATGCTAAACACCAGAATTCAATCTGGGTTTTTCACACAGCAAATACTTCAGGTCTTTGGGGATAATCCCGAGAGTTGACACATGAACGAAAATGTATACAACAGCTTGCTACCTCAGTGTTTACTAGCGTCATATTTGCAACTTAATCGAAACTTCCCGAGTCTTGTATACCAAGGGCCAAGGGAATACAACTATTTCATTATATTAGGTATCGTAGGGGATAGTGTAAATCCGCGCATCTAGCAGAAGCAAAAATGCGTATCTACACTAGACCAAATTTTTAAGGCAAAGCTTTATAACTGGCATATTTCGTAAATTGGCTACTATTTGTCAGATACGCGGAATTATCCAATGCTAGTTACGCGTATTTATTTGCACTTACCCCGACAGAATGGAAATTAACCCTCGTATATAGACGAGAAAGTAATGACTTGAGTAAAACTTGCAATTTTCCAATGGTTCTTATATTATATCCACATGCAATTTTTCGTGTAAATTAATCTTAAATGCACCAAAACTGCACTAAAAATGTAAGTAGGTACTGTAAATTGCCTTTTCCAAATGTTATTATTAATAAGTCCTTTGTTCATCAAAAATAATAATTGAATGTGCCTCAACAAAATGTAATCTGTGGTAAAACACAAACGTGTTTTGTCTTTTTTTGGAAAAGCGTTTTTTGCTTTGCAACCGTTGCTTGCAAGGGTGTTTAATATGGAGATACGCGAAAATAAGTAAGTACGATAGTCAAACTTTGCTATAGGTAAGGTACCTACATTCTAAGTCACCAACAAAGCGGCGGAAATTAGCTATGGACCAACGCAATATCCGTTTCTATAACTTTAGTTTATACTCTACAAATTATTAAAGTATAGAGCCGACCACAACACACAAATTTCATATTTTTTTTATTATTATTATATTAAGAAAGTATCGACTTATAATTTTCAATATTATATTCTTATTTTCTCAAGAAAGAAAATTCTTGTTAACTATTTACTCTTAAATATAATCTACACTTATGTATAATAATAATTTACTCTTAAGTCTTTGCTCTGCAATAACTGTTGAAAAAAAGTGATAATAAAGCAGAAAAGAAAATCAGTTGATAAACTGCGGAGAATAGTTACTTATTTAATATACAAGTGACCAAAGCGATTTGTGCTGCGAGTGCTGACTTTAAATCACAAATGATCTAGATGCACGAGACCAACTTTTCATCTCTACCAGCGAGAAAAGTGTTTTCGGTAAGAACAGTTATTTTTCACATGACTTTCCTTTTAAAAAGCTTGTACGAGTAATTCAGCATTAGAAACTATTATTCTCTCATCTCTGAGTTAGACAACTATCTTCATCGCTGGACGCACTCCTTTTTATGTAATTTATCACAAAAATAGTTCGATCAAACCTATGCTGAAAAAAAATATTCAGAGTAAAGAATAAGAGAGAGTTAGTACTTAACTATGACTTCAACTTTAATACGGTTGTCTTGTGGTGTGGCGGTGGATTCCGTCGAATACAGTAGACCACTTTTTAGAGTTCCGTACCAAAATGCAAAAGGAACCCTTATGGTGTGACTCAGTCTGTCTGTCTGTCACAGCTGGAAATCTCGAGAACTACTAATGGTATCAACTTGAAATTTGGAATAGTTTAAGATGACGTTTGTCCAACTATTTTGCAAATAAGAAAGAAATAAAAAAAAAAATATTTTTTTTACAACAGGGACTGAAAGGGGTCTTAAAATTTTTAAGTGAGGCGACTAGGGCATGTGGGATATCATATGAAAGAGCGCTGTTTGCACATTTTAAAACATTTTTTTCTTTTTTTTAGGCCGCATAGTTTTCGACTTATGATGAAAAATGTAAAAAAATACCGTTCCACCTCCTTTATCTCCGAAGTTTGCAAAGAGAAAAATCTGAAATAATTCTATGTGATAGTAGTAGTTTATGTAAAGATTACAGGAAAAATAAAACGATCTCTCAATATAACACACTTTTTTAGGAATGAAAAAACAAACAAAAAATTAAATAGTTCCTCTACCAGTCAAGAGATGGCGCTGGCCTAAGAAAAAAAAATAGTTCCCTACGGCCAAGAGACGAAGTGCTGACTGAATAATTTTAAACCCTCGGTGCGCGAGTCCGACTCGCCCTTGACCGTTTTTAGGGTTCCGTACCAAAATGGTAAAAAGGAACCCTTATGGTGTGACTCAGTCTGTCTGTCTGTCACAGCTGGATATCTCGAGAACTACTAATGGTATCAACTTGAAATTTACTCAATTAAATTTAAGAACATAGGCAGATGTTTTAAAGTCGTGGGTAGAAGTTTTTGTAATATTTAAGCGACCGAATGTTAGCAATTGAGTGGAAATTAGATACATCACTACTGAACTGAACTACTGGACAAAGAAAGTGCTCTCGAAGCTCTTACTGTAGACGTAGAGTCGTTTCTAACTTAACGAGTGTGAGTTATGCTAGCAGGGCCGCATTAGAGTTAAACATGTACCTTCTGCGTATAACTAATACATGAAGAATAAGTTTAAGTTAAAATTTATTAAAATCATATTTGTTATTTTTTTCGCATTTAGGTACAATGCTATTTTCATATTTAGATAAATTGTATACTAGAAAAAATCCACTCACTCGTAGCACCTCAGTCACTCGGTAGCATGAATTGATCAGTGCACTGGGCCGGAATCCCAAGGGCCGCACTCTTGGGATTCCGGCTTAGTGCACTGAGTGTTTGAGTCTCGTCGGAGGTGCTACGGGTGAGTCGATTTTCTAGTATGCAACTAAAATAAGTAGGTATTTATAGTTTATTACCTTGACGTCTAAAAATTCTTAATTGATGGAGTAAGCGCGAAGCGTGTCCGTTTCAGCTTGGACAATAATGTTTTCGTATGTTCCAGCCTTCTCAAGTTTCCAACTAGTTTATTGATATTCTAAAAAAAAATACAGTTGCCCTGCTGAGGTAATGCTCACGAAATGGGGTGGTCCTCGGAAAATGCTTAACAGGGTTGTCTATCTACATGACTTTTGAGGCCGTCTTGGTTTATCACTAAAATCATTTACTTATTACTTCTTTTTAAAAACAATTAAATTACTTTTATGATTATTAAAGTATGAGCTAGGTAGGTACGTGACGTGGTAGGTAGGTACCATTTATTTAAGCCAAGTTTCTCAACAGTAATAATTTTGAAATGGAATATAAAAGTTACTCTTACCTAGTACCTAAAGTAATGTATTCTAAGATTGCAGATAATGCTTTCAATTGTAGTTGTAGGTAATACATAGTTACAATAATTACTATTTTGTTGGAAGTTCCTTTTTAAAAAGTTTTAACATCAAACTAAGATTAAGTACCTATAGGCTAGATAGGTGTACCAACTTATATTATTTTTTAAAACCTTTACTTTCTGTAAATTACCTACCGATAAACGTATTAATTCGTGCTAGTACCTACCTACTAACTAGTAAAGCTACAACTTTTATATTTTTAATAAAAATAAAAATAAAATAAAAAATCATTTAATAGATATTATATTTATTGCCACTATTGCCACCCCTC
The DNA here is from genome assembly GCA_950108535.1 of Agriphila straminella. Lineage (NCBI taxonomy): Eukaryota > Metazoa > Arthropoda > Insecta > Lepidoptera > Crambidae > Agriphila > Agriphila straminella. The sequence continues at coordinate 12,851,610 of OX467308.1, forward strand.
GCAGTGGAAAAGCTCTCCGTCCGCTCTCCATGGGATTGAATCAATTCCCTCCAAAAGCGGCGATAACTTGAGTAAAATCCGCCTCCCATTCATCGATACACTTCTGTCGACAAGAACTGACAATAATGCCAATATTTGACTCGGCTCTTCAAAAATTGAGCCAATTTATTGCTATTACAATTCATGATCTGTCTGTTATTTATAACTTTTCTTTTCAGATTAATGGCCAAAGAGTTATCGGAAGTTTTAGGAATTCAAATTTAATTTAACTTATGTAGATCCATCGAGATACCTATTGTAGATCTTTGTTTTTTAACTCTATAGGTACTCTCTCTAAATAAGTAGCTTTACGAAGTTATAGATGAATTCCTGTTAGTTCTTTACGTTATATCTTTACTAACATTATAATTCACACTTTATTAGTTTTCTCTGGAAGTAGAGTTTGACCCCAGATATGCGAGCTATACATATTATTATGCAGTAAAAAAGTTTTCCAAGTGAAAACAAATACCTAGGTTAGTTAGGTAACTATTTTTTCTCAAACATGCTTGGAAATTCGAACATTATTTTGACAACCTTCTTCGTGCTAAATCGAAGTTTAAGGACTGACCTAAACCGCGCCGGCGAAAAAAAACTTTTTTTTAATACCTAGGTAGGTATAAGGTTATAAAATGAAAGGTCTTGATGAGCACATTCCAAAAATATGAAAAAAAACGAAAAAAAAAAGAAAAAAAATTTTTTTTTTTAATACCTAGGTATGGGTATCAAATAAAAGGTCTTGATGAGCACATTCCAAAAATATGAAAAAAACGAAAAAAAAAAGAAAAAAATTTTTTTTTTTTAATACCTAGGTATGGGTATCAAATGAAAGGTCTTGATGAGCACATTCCAAAAATATGAAAAAAAAACGAAAAAAAAAAAAAAAAAAAAAAAACTGGAAAAAAATATTTTTTTTCAACATGGGTATCAAATGAAAGGCCTTGATGTGCACATTCCAAAAAAATAAAGAAACTGGCTCATTTCTTCTTTTTTCAATTTTTTGCTTTAATTTGAAATAAACATTAAAAGTTAAAAATACCTTCTTGGTATGAATTTCCGCGCATTATTTGAGAAAAGTACTATACAAGCCTTGGCCGCAACTAGGCATTGATGGACTCACGTATGTGTGCCTCGGCTTCGCCTCGGCCCACATTTTCACGTTCGTCCTTCAATGCCTGTCTTGCGTGCCGCTGCAGTAATGTACTATAAAATCCTATCTAACTGGTATTTAAAAAACTTACTTTCTCCATTCTTCTTGCCTTCTTGTGTTCTAGACAATATTGTTCAAGGTCCCTGCCCCCCCCCTACAATGACTATCAAAAGTAATAATATCGAAGCGATCTTGTGGTGGAGATGGTGCTATATGCGATGTATAGCTCTGTCTCTTTAACAAAATCACTTTGATGTTGCTATAAGAGCTCACAGAGTACGGCCTATTAACGTCCGCCGCCGATTCTTTTGCAGCCCATATTTGCAGCAGTCGAGTTCATCATAAACTTCATTGACATCAATTTTCAACAAAACCGTAAGTACAATAGCGCCTCGTAAATCTGCGGAGCCGTGTGTAATTGCCCGCGTGACAGGCTCACTCTCTGCTCTTGACTTCGTAAGGGCCACCCCGCCCACGCCCCAGTACAGTATCGGCTGAAGGGCGCTGAAGGGAGCTGGATTAATCCCAAAAAGCAATAAAATGAGAAAAGGTAATTCAATTTTCAATTTCAATTCTTTATTACACATCAACTTAGAGTAAGACCGTCGACTCGCAGGGTTTATCTGGGTTGCGGCGAGTTGTTATACACTTATTTAGGTAGATAGTAATGCTTTAGTTTAAGGCGAAATTCTTTCGCATTTTAGGGCAAAATTTATTTAAATAGTAAGGTATTAGGTAACTTGGAACTCTTGTCCCGTATAGGTTATTAAATTTGGGTAAATTATACTTCTTAAGGTATGGTACCTACTGTTCTGTTCTCAAAAACTTAGGTCGTATCTTTTCTAGACAATCAGGATAGTTAGATTCAGTTAAAATTTCATACTCGATTTTGTCATATCACTCATGACATTACAATACTTAAATAGATCTCTGTCCTCATAAAAAATCAAATCAAAAATCAAAAAATCATTTATTCAGTCTAGGCTGTTACAAGCACTTGTGAATGTCAAAGAAGCTACGCCATCGGTTCGCAAACCCTGAGCGGGAGACCTTGTAACGAGAAGAACCGGCAAGAAACTCGTCAAGGGCTGCTTTTTTCTCCCTGTATATTTCATACAGAGTCGTCAACATTGAAAAATGAGCTCCACATTTAAAGTGAGGTCATTTTCCATCACAATAATTAACAAAAGTTTGTACACAATGGGTAGGTAGGTTGAAATTAAATACCTACTACATATCGGATAGGTAATTGTGAGAGTAAATAACTTTCAACTAGTTGAGAAATCAGTAATCACTATGTCTGCTACTCGAAAGTGCACCTAAGTAGGCAAAATTTACCAAAAAATACTTGAGACAAGACATAAAAAATAACAATAAAAAACGCAATTCTTACAATTCAATATGCGTTAAGATAGGTACTCAGAAGCAGACCCATTCCCACTGGCAGCACCCGTTCACGAGCATGACGCGTGGACCAGCCATCGCTTCGCTCAACCATATTTGAGGGAACGTAACGACCCGCCCCACACGACACCACCGCAGAAATGATTAAAGAGAGCATGACATACTTAGGCTACCCATCCTAAGGCACTGAATTGAAAACTAATATCCAAAAGCTTTTCATAGGCCTTTACTTACAAAAACTACTGACTATAGAAAGCAAAATGATTGCAATAAAAAAAAAAAAGAGAAATCAAAACAAGGTTTACTTGCCTATTAGTTTTATGTTTTGAGTAAGAAGTGCCATACATATTGATAACATCAAACAGAGAAAAAAAAATATAAATATACGACGCCCTTAGTACAAGCAGACAGAAGCAGACCCATTCCCACTGGCAGCACCCGTTCACGAGCATGACGCATGGACCAGCCATCGCTTCGCTCAACCATATTTGAGGGAACGTAACGACCCGCCCCACACGACACCACCGCAGAAATGTTTAAAGTGAGCATGACATACTACATAGGTAAGTAGGTAGTCCGCATACCATCGAAAAATAATATTTCGATGCCGCAAACACACCAACCGTTTTGTATTCCGCTACCTATTCCTGTAAATGCAATACTTACTCGTTTTGTAGTTTCCATTCGACTATCATGCCTGCGGTGCCTGCCACTAAAACAAGTATGTACTATGACAGTAAATCACGATATACTTAACTGTCTAAATCCGTTGTCTTTTGTCAATTAAACGTGTGAAATCGCTATATCGCAATTCCGTGGTCATGCCAGGGGAGCTGAGCTAGCTGGATACTTTCGAAAATATTAAAAAATAAGGACGACTTGGAAAACCTTTTCTCGAAACCTCTACAACAGCCTACCTACCTACTCGTATAGTAACGTAAGTGATATTAATATCATTGGAAGGAGATATCAATTTAATTAGGAGGAAAAGTAAAGATAGGGACGCCCCCGTCCTCCGCTGCAGCCGTAACTGTGCACCACCCCACCCTCCGCGGTGGTCTCTGGAGAAACGGTGGGGTGAGGAGTGGTCCGAGCCTACGCGTTACCATGACGATCCCTTCAAGAGAACTCTCTTTTGCAACAAGTAGGTAACAATGTATAATGCAACAAGTGTTTTATCACGGTTATCGTCTCTGTGGCCTAGTGGATCGCTCACCCGCGAACCCGTCGTGTCGTGTAAGACGCAGAGGTCTCGGGTTCGATTCCTAGAAGAAAAAAATGGAAATATAAACTGCTATTTTCAAATCGATTAAATTCTTTTAAGTGAGTGTTCTAGCATTGAAATAAAACTAAACATTTTTGCCACGGATGGAAAAACGACAATAGTAGATTGTTATACGAGTTCAAATACAAGCGAGTATGGAATTGATTACTTTTACCCGTGTTACTTTTCATTTCGAATATAAGGAAAGTAAAAAAGTCTTAGTTTTTCCAAAATGTTTATTAATAAAAACATGTACTTACTTAGTAACTACATTGGTAGACCTTATAATTATTAGTATTATTACCTATACCAACTTACCTTTAAAAACCTTGAAAAATTAGAACAATTTGTGAAATTTAAAGTTAAATTATTCTTGCTTGGAATATTTACAGTTTGATATAAATTATGATGACAGATTTGGCTTTGTTGGATGCCTGTAAAAGTTGGAGATATTCTGGTCTTTGATAAGACGGTAAGTCCATGGCAGACACTCTCCTGAAGTAGTTGTTTCCTGTAGGCGAATTAGAGCGTAGTTTTATTGTTTCTTTTATTTTGTTTAAACGTTTTGTTTTAGTTTTAAACTCATTTTTAGTAAATACAAAATCAACACAAAACTTTAATACGGCACACACAGCTCAAAGTCACAGAGTTAGGTAGGTATCCCTCCAATATTTTATAGTTTTTCTTATTTTAAATTTGGAACACGTCGCGTCGCCCGCCGGCCGTTCCGCCCTTCGAGCATCGCGGCTCTGGAACAGAAACGCGTCTTACTCTAAGGTTCCGCCCAATGTTTTTAATTTTGCACTGGCTGTTTATACCATGTTGTTCGTGAATGCGCCCTTCAAGGCTGCAACTTTTTTTAAACCATTTGTTTTTAATTATTGTAAACTTTTTGAGCGCCGATGAGGTAACTCTATGGTTGACTATGTAACCAAATTCATTTCTATTTTTAAACCATCATTCAACTTTTCCACCCTAGGGTGGAACGAAGAGTTTTTTTCCCGCTGCTCAGTTCAAATATACATCACTTTCCGAATATGAGAAATGAATAAAATATTTACTACCCGTGACGTGACGTGACCCGTAGGGTAGGTAGGTATAACCACACCACCACTGAATATTAAAAATAAAAAGTAGGGTACCTAATTATCAGTCAGACCTAATGATAAACGCCATCTAGCGAAATTTGACAAAATGTGTACAATAATACATAGGTACTAGTACTACTACTAGCAGGTTTCGTTAGATTGTCTTGACTTGTAATTTTTTAGGGAGGAAAAATGATCGCCATCTATCAAATCGTTCTGCTTTCAACTTACCTACCCATTGTGTGCAAACTTTTGTTAATTATTGTGATGGATGCCTATACTCAGACTTTTAATTCGGTGCAGTAATTTGACAGCTCCAGTGTTGCCCACTGGGGTGATTAGCAACTTGCGTGGTGACAGCCGCAGCACACTGGGAGTGGAGTATAGCATGACCGATTTATATCGCGTCGACACTCAACTGTCAAATTCCTTTTTACTTTTTGACAGTTAAACGTGATAAAACGCTATAATCACGCGAAATAAATCGGTCATGCTAGGCAGGCTGTGCCAGGTCCATCATAGAGTACTTTATTATAGGGTCCATAGCGCATGTTTTGCTCATGTTTTACAATCAACAAAACATCTCAACATTCAACAAAATCCACATACAAAATAATGCGTAATGATATATAATGCATTGTGATTTGATTCCTTTGCCAACAATGCACAGAAAAAAATAAAGGTCATCTTCATCTTCAATTCCCCCGCCCACTACCTCTCACCCACCCCCTCCGACTCCATCATCCACGACGAAAGTTTAGGTTCAAAGTCTGTGTTCAAAATTACTTCATTATTAGAATAATATTTTAGTATATTTCGCTTTAGGTTAACTCTGCTTTAATCCAAAATGGCAAATTCTAAAATGCTGGGTGCTCTTAAGCTGTTAAAGTGCCGTAAAGATGTGCAATTCTTATATGGTAAGCCAACACGAGAACGACTTTTAAAGTTGTCTTTTTATTCGAAACAAACTTTACTCGTCTTTAGAACTCATATTATAAATTATCCTTACCAATTGTGTTGTAAATGACTAGGTACTTAATCTTCTTTTCCGGTTCAAGGTTTACACAGCAGAAATTATGCAGCAGCATCAAATGCAGTGTATACCAAGCGAAAGATTGTCAATGGAGTGTATGTTGTTACCCTGGATAGCCCTAATAATAAGGTTTGTGTTCCAATAATCATATTTTAACTTAAACAAAAGAAGTAAGAATTTAGGTGCTGTCATTTTGTTTTTTTTTTACTTTTGTATTGAACAATATAGGTACTCATTTCAGGTAAATTCACTCAATGCTGCTGTCATGGAAGAAGTCAATGATATTATAAATGAGGTTGACTCAAATTCAGCAATTGATAGTGTAGTTCTGATCTCAGCAAAACCAGGATGCTTCATAGCCGGTGCCGATATTACAATGCTTGAAAGCTGCAAAACAAAAGAAGAGGTTGTGGCATTATCAAAAAGAGGTAAAGTTATTTTTATAAATGAGTTTCATTTGTTTGTTTAAATCTATTAGATAGTTCTTTCACAAGATTTCTTCAATTGTTTTTTCTGTTATGAAAGTGTATCTCATTCAATAACTTTTTTTGTTTTAACTGCCTCTGTGGTCTAGTAGTTCACCCACCTGTGTAAGACGTAGTGGTCACGGGTTTGATTCCCAGGACCATTCCGGTATATTTGTACACAGAGCAAGATTTTTTTTCTGTTATAAGAAAGGAAATACATTTACTTTGTTGAAAATACATTTAGTTATGAAAGTGTATCTCATTGAATAACTTTTTTTGTAATTAAGTCCTTGTTTTCTGTGGTCTAGTGTCTGTGTAAGACGTAGGGGTCCTGGGTTTGATTCCCAGGAAGGTGGTACATTTTTACTCAGTTTGGTTGGTGGTAGGGCTTATTTCAAGTCCGCCTGGCTAGCTAACACCAACTAACCTAAGTCTGACACAATGACAACTATTTGTAAATTGTTGTGTTCCCGCAGCCGCAGTTAGAGGTAGGATAACCAGGGGCCCTATTTTTTTATCCTTCGGCTGGTGTCGAACGCTCTTTTCTACTGATATTCATTTGACTCAAGAGATTGAGTTGAGATGATCGAGAGATCATTTGAGTCAAATGTCGAACAAAAATCAGTAGAAAAGAAGCTCAACTAAAGAATTAAAAAATAGGCACCAGATCCTCAGTAATGAGGATTCCGGGTGTAGTGCGCTTCCACCTTCCCTTATCATCATATAACATCCAAGGTGAAGGTCAAGCACTATCCCGTTCTGCATAATGAATACTAATAAATGTTTGTTAACTAAACAATATTATTAGGTACATTATCATTGTTTGATCTAAAACATGATTTAACAGAACCTGAAAACATTTTCTAATTACCTATTAAAAATATGATCATTAATATTTGATACTGTCAAAACATTTTAACTCCTCAACGCCCGGAAAACAAGACACAATAGATTTTCTATTGTAGTGATGTTACATGGCCTACATGTAATATGAACTGAATGTCATGTTTTTTTTTATTTTAGGGCAAGACATATTTAGGAGAATGGAATCTTCTAAGAAACCTTATGTAGCAGCAATCCAAGGAGCCTGTTTAGGAGGTGGCTTGGAAACTGCTCTTGCGTGCCGTTATCGCATTGCTGTCAAAGACTCCAAGACAGGTTTTGGATTTCCTGAAGTAATGTTAGGGCTCCTCCCTGGAGCAGGAGGTACTGTAAGGTAATAGTAATAACTTTTATTTGTCTTGTAACTTGTAATTGTATGTAAAAATATATAATTGTATGTTTTTTAACATTTTAGAATGCCCATATTAACATCAATACCTACAACTTTGGACCTAGCACTGACCGGTAAAACAGTTAAAGCAGATAAAGCAAAGAAACTAGGCATTGTAGATCTACTAGTAGCCCCACTAGGCCCAGGTAAGTCTAATCATTAAATAACTATCACTCACATAAACATCTTGCATAAACATATTTGTGTAACACAATGTTTCACTATCAAATTTCAGGGTTAGGGACACCTGAAGAAAACACTGCCAAGTATTTAGAAAAGGTAGCTATTCAACTAGCAAAAGAAATTGCATCGGGCAAACTGAAAATCGACAGATCCAAAAAAGGACTAGTTGAAAAAATTACTGCAACTGTAATGCAATGGGAATTTGTTAAAAACATAATTTTCAAGAAAGCTAAAGAACAAGTCATGAAAGCGTCTAGTGGTTTATATCCAGCACCACTTAAGGTACAAATTGAATTTACATATTGTTGTTATTTATCACTTAAAAACATAATTATTTACCTTAGGTACTTATTGATTCATTTTAGATCTTGGAGGTAGTACGAACAGGTGTTGACAAAGGTCCTGCGGCTGGTTATGAAGCGGAGGCCCAAGCATTTGGAGAGTTAGCTATGACGCCACAAAGTAAAGGACTCTTTGGACTGTTCAGGGGACAAACTGAGTGCAAAAAGAACAGGTTTGGCAAATCTCAAGTGGATGTTAAAACGGTGAGAAATGGGCATTGGGATTAAAATACTACTTGAGTATACAGTTTAAAGTTTTTAAGTAAAATTGCTTATATGTAAATTTATTTCAGATTGGTGTCCTTGGTGCTGGTTTGATGGGAGCTGGTATTGTGCAAGTGTCAATCGACAAGGGATACCGTGTTGTGATGAAGGATGCCACAAATCCTGGCCTTTACAGAGGAGTGGGACAGATTCAGACTGGACTTAACAATGCTGTAAAGAGGAAAAGAATTTCTTCGTAAGTTTATACCAGTTTTTACCATATAATGTCATGACTGTGGAAAAAAATACAATTAAGTATTTATTTATTTTACAGATTACAAAAAGATAAATACATTTCAAACTTAGTACCAACTTTGGAGTACTCAAAGTTCAAAAATGTTGACTGTGTAATTGAGGCTGTGTTTGAGGACATCAACATCAAGCACAAGGTCATTAAGGAGCTTGAAGCAGTAGTGCCTAAACACTGCATCATTGCGACGAACACTAGTGCTATTCCAATTACAAAAATTGCAGCGGGCAGCAGCCGACCCGACAAAGTGATTGGTAAGTTTTAAGTGGGCTACTCAAAGGCGCTTTGTGTTGGCATACAGGATACCGATATTATAGATCAGCAGTCAGCAACAGGCGGACGGGAGGTCGAACTTCGGACCGCCAAATATTATTAAATATTCCCTACTTACACATTAACTTGCGCTTTTCTGGGCCTTGATATAAATTTTCAACAGTTTCTATGGGGCCAACTTAATCAGAGCAAAAAAATAATCAGCTGTTCCATACATTTTGGTTGAGTAGATCACTCGATATAAATTTCAGACGTTTTACTAGTAGGTCGTTTTACTTTAACGTCATTTATACTACAAGGGCGTTTTACTAAACTGTCCTTCTGATACGGAAGGTACTTGCCGACCCCTGATATAGATTAAAATAAAAAATAATAATATTCGCCCTGCATGCCTAAATTCATATTTAAACTTTTTGGTTGGACATCTCTAGCTAGTTTTGGCTGGAGTGGTTTAACAAATTAAAATATACAGGATTAGTTGTAAAACACCAACAACCTCGCAGGAGTGGATTGCTAACGTTATAAACAACAAAGTTTGTTCTACGACTTTTTGAAAAAGACAAAAAACTACTTTTCACGTTGTATTTATGGAACATCGATTTTTATGGAATAGTATATTTTTGTCTTATTTCAGAAAAGCTTTAGAACAAACATTGTTGTTTATGATGTTAGAGTCTGGTCAACGAAAGATGCGATTGAAATGGCGGAGCCACTTTCCCTGTTAAATTAACGTTTAGAGCAGTGGTTCCCAAACTTATTTTGTCTACTGCCCACTTTGAGAATAAATATTTTTAGCGCCCCCATTTTTTCACCTATTTAAAAACCACTATAACTTCAAATTAAATTCATTAATTATTGTGACCTATATATGTATATTAACTCATTCGACGCTCAATCGTACTCAACAAGTCCGAACAAGTATTCAATGAACCAGCCGACTGATACAGGAATGCACAATTCGGGTTATTTAACAAAAACTTGTTAAAACATCATAGATATCTACGAGTACTAATAACTATTAAAATGCGAAAGTGTGTCTGTTGCCTTTTTATTTGTTTGTTTGTGTCTACTTTCATTACGAAACGGAGCGACCGATTGACATGATTTTCTATATTCAATAAAATAGGACAGATATATGAACTACGCGGAGAGAAATATAGAACCGAGTTTGAGCAATATTTTAATTCATATTAGTTGATGTTCACAAGTTGTTGTTGAGAGTCGAGAGCTCTTGCAGTCGTTGTTTAAGAGGCCTCCTAGCTAAATAAAATTACAAATCACCCCTCCCCCCCCCCGCCTCTACACAACGCCCCCATTTTCTTTCTGGGTCTCTTACCGCCCCCCTTGAGACCTGCAGCGCCCACAAGGGGGCGTTATCGCCCACTTTGGGAAAGACTGGTTTAGAGGTTAAGTTATTGGAAACTGAAAATAAGGCGCAAAATTAGTTCCATTCCCAGTCTCATCTTTCGTTGACTAAACTCTAGTAATCTTTTTCTGCGAGGCTGTTGGTGTTTTACAAATAACCCTGTATAATTTGTGGTTCAGCTACATCTATAGTCCGAGAGCATTATACAGCATTTATATTTGTTGTGGCAGGCATGCACTACTTCTCGCCCGTGGACAAGATGCAACTGCTGGAGATCATCCGGCACCCGGGCACCAGCGACGACACGACGGCGGCGGCCGTGGCCGTGGGCCTGCGCCAGGGCAAGGTCGTCATCACCGTCGGCGACGGGCCCGGCTTCTACACCACGCGCATCCTCTCCACCATGCTCAGCGAGGCTGTCAGGTAACTACCGGTCCAGGGCAAGGTCGCCATCACCGGCGTCAAGATGACCATTATTTTGTATGCACGAGTAACAAATGAATTTTGAATCTAGCTCAACTCCAATTCCTCAATTTAGAAAAGCAGGATCGACAGAATGCAGAATCCATGAAAACTAGAGACGTCGATACACATATTCGTTATCGTAGGCCATAACCCACCACGCGGGCCCGATGCGGATTGATTGGTGTTAACGACTACAAATGCAGCCAAAACCGACGACCGCTTGACGCCCATTCCGAAGCACATAGGACCCATCCCATGAGATCCCATCCCCTGGATTAATGTTTCCGAATTCAATGAAAAGTAGGTACATAAATGACGAGAAAAATAACGAAAAAATATTATAATTTCGTTTTCTCAAAAAAAATGATGTTGATGTCCTATGCATAACCCGCCAGGAGTTAGGAGGTTTAACTGCCTCAAACAAAGGGCGCAAGCTAACCCACTGTTCTATCTGAATTTCACATATAAACATAAGTACTTTGATACGATGTCTGTCAGCCTAATTAAATTGAATAAACAACTTAATGAAACCACTCTAATCCACATTGTCTAGATTACTTCAAGAAGGAGTTGACCCGAAGGAGCTTGACAGCATGACGAAGAAGTTCGGATTCCCCGTGGGCGCCGCGACCTTGGCCGATGAAGTCGGTATCGACGTCGGCTCACATATTGCCGCCGACCTATCTAAGGTCAGTTAGGCAAAACTACCTATTTATAACTAAAATATTGTAGCGATTTTGCCGCTAACTGCCGCTCCCTCGCTCGCACATTTCATGTTTTCTCAAGATTACTTAAATCTGAGTGCGTAACAAAAAATCTGTTCAGGCCACTTTTTGCAATATAAGATTACCCACGGACATTTTAAAATATATTTCAGTTTCGTGTTGCTGAAGTCAACGATATATCAAAACAAAGTTTAGATGCGTTATGCGCCAACATCATGCAATTTAAAACAGCGACAGGTACGGCAGATACACACAATATCAATAGTGGCACAAAAATGAACGCCACCATACGGAATCCCTGTCGTTAGAAAGAGATAAACAGACATCATAAGTTTCGTCTGATACGCTGCATGCTCATTGGCGCGTCTCGCTCTTTGTAAAAAAATGGCCAATTAGAGTAATACGAAAATACATTTTTCAATACAGTTGCTCGAAAATGTAAGTTTACGATGACAGTCGAGCGTGCGGAAAGTTGATTTTACCGCACGCCGTGCGTTTTTGTTTACGGAGTAGTACAGCGTGCGGAAAGTTGATTTTACCGCACGCCCGCGCCGTGCGTTTTTGTTTACGAACGTTTTTTTTAATTTCTACTAGCTTCCGCCCGCGACTTCATCCGCGTGGACAGTAGAAAAATATTGCAACCAGTTTAAAATGACCCCTTTAGTGTATGAAAGCTAGTACTACGGAGAGTTCAAGCTATTTCCCTGGTTCCACCCACCTGAATTTGATGAAACATAGCTTAGATTTTAAGTTGGACCTCAATCTACTAAATTGTGAAAAATCCATCAAAATTCGTTTAGCGGTTTTTGCGTAATTCGCGCACAAATATTTAGAATTTACAGTTTTATTATATGAATAAATTACAATTTCAGCAGTACCTATAATGTTTTCTCGCAAATGTATTGAAAAACGTAGTATGGCACACGGTTGTTAGGGTTTTTTAAAACTCGTGACGATTATAAACCCTCGCCTGCGGCTCGGGCTTATAAAACGTCAACTCGTTTTAAAAACCTCCTTACCAACCTTGTATCATAAACTACTATTACGGTTAAATACAGTACTTACGTGTGAAATGAAACATTTTTCCGATCTCTGACTGTTGCTGTATAATTTGCACGTCGTTTATAGACGCAGGAAGGCATTTTTGATCAGAATGTCACGGTTTATTAGTGTCTGACTGACGAGAGTGGCGTGTTTACGACTTTAGGTGTCACGACTCACGAGCCTGTGCCTGACTAATTGAAAGTCTGGCAATTACCTTACTTTCGTCTTGCCATTGTGGAGTGCGGGTAACGCATCTAAACTTTGTTTTGATATACCGTTGGCTGAAGTAGGTATAAAAGTTGCCTTTCTAATAACTTTTGTTTAAACAACCTTTTGTACTTCAGAAACACGACACTGAAATATACGTTAAAATGTCCGTAATCTTATACTGCGAAAAGTAGCCGGAAAACATTTTTTTATTACGTACTTAGATTTAAGAAATCTTGATGAGCGAGAGAGCGGCAAATTAAAGATAATGAGGTGGTGGTGGTATTTATTCTATACTTACCTATTTCAATTTGAGCTGACACTGCTGACAGAAGCATCCGCTAAACCTCATGATTATAAAAAGAATAAATAAACGGCTATTTTTTTCCACTATCATCATTAATATTTATCATTTCCGTCAGGCATTTGGTGACCGAATCAGTGGAGGTGACTTAAACATCATGCAAGATTTGGTAAAAGCAGGCTTCATGGGTAGGAAGTCTGGCAAAGGCTTCTACGTTTACGAAAAAGGCACCAAGAACAGAGACGTAAATCAAGAAGTGATCCAAATGTTGAAAGACAAATACTCGTTGGCTCCCCGAGGCGCCAACACGGTGGAGGACCAACAGCTGAGGATGGTGTCTAGGTAAGTTAAAATAATAGATAACAAAAGAGATGAGATTAAAAGGATTGTCAACCACGTGGTCTCCATACAAACGGCGGTAACGTTTCCCACCCTCTAAACCTTAACCTACAGTAATTAATTTTTGGTATTTTTTTGAAATGCCTAAATACTAGGGCTGTACGTTTTGATTTTTTAAATATCTATAATAGATTTCGAAATATTTGCATTTTAGTGATTTCATACAAAACACAGAAGTGCCAATATTTTCAAATCTACAATAAATATTTTAAAAATCAAAACGTACAGCCCTAGTTTTTAGGCATTTCAAAAATATACCAAAAACTCATTGCTGTAGGTTAAGGTTTTGAGGGTGGGAAACGTTATCGCCGTTTGTATGGAGACCACGTGGTTGACAATCCTCTTAAGATAATTAATATATTTAAGAAATACTAGAAAAAATTGATATTGATTAGTTGTGTTTTAGAAGATTTTGACCTTTGCATTTTATGACGTCATTCTCAAAAGTCTCTTATAAGAATAGGAGCGTTTTACCTACCATTAAAACGCATATTGTGTCTGAAGCCTTATTCGAAGCCTTGGTAAACAGATTGAGAATAGCGGAGCCTTCCCGTTACCGTTCAGCATCATTATTATAGGTCTATCTTACTAAATTACGTCACATCCGCATCCGTTTGACGTCATATCTCCCCACTATGTTCACCAGGCCGCCGCCATTGCGGGTTTCCGCGCTCATTGCAGTCTCAAAATCTGAAAAATACTTTACAACTATTGAGCATTAAATGCATACCAGGCAGCCCTTGAAGGTAGGCTTCGAATAAGGCTTCAGACACAATATGCGTTTTAATGGTAGGTAAAACGCTCCTATTGTGTCCTATTCGCCGTTATTCGAAGCCTTGGTAAACAGATTGAGACATTGTTTGTTATCGCCTGGTGAACAGGGACAGGACGCCAATGTGACACTCTAATTATCATAACTAGTTTATTTCTCTTAAAATTTATTAATTAATTTAGTTCAAAAGAAAGCTTTCTTTAAATTAGTAAAGAGAAGAAAAAACTATAATACAAAAAAAAGCAATAATTAAAACTAAAATAAAGTCGAACAAGTTGACAAATCAGATCAGCTTTAAATAAATTCACTTATTATTATTATTTTTTTTTTTTTTTTTTTCATAATTATTTAACATAAATTATCTAACTCATAATATTTCAATCGTGTTATCGTTTAATATGACTGCTGGCTGACAGTGCATCTCTGCTTAAACCGCGTCGAACGCCTACTTCAAAATAATCTGGGACAAAACAACGTTTTCTTCGCAGATTCTTTTATAACAAATGTGATGTCAGTTGCTGCACAATTAATTCACTTCAAGATACAAACCTTACCAATTCTTTGAGCTTTTGCTCTGCAAAAAAAAAAAAAAAAAGTCGTTATAAAATCCTTAACTGGATTTGGATATCATAATCAAATAAATATTTGTGAACGCGGTCACAAAGTTATTACTTTTATATCAAATACTTGATTGAATTAATTTAATCGTAAACTGCGAACTGAACTCAATAAATACCAACCCAAAAATAAACGTTATAAGACTGATTTAAGCCAAAGGTAGGCTAACTACCTTTGGTGTTATACACTTAGGCCGAATAGCTAGCTAAAGTGTCTGTGTGCGCCACTGTTTGCGACATCTTGTTGCTAATGTCAGACTAGTGTTATATAAATTGCTATCGAATGTTAATTAACATTTACAAGGCCATTTGAATTTTTTCATTTAATAAAACATTTAGTATTCGATTGGTCAGCACACAGCAGCTGTGTTAGCCCAAAACAAAAACAAACAAAAAAAAAAAATAGGTAAGTAGCTACTACACCTAACTGACACATTTTTAATTATCATCGCAAAATTAAATGACATCTTAACATTGGGAATCAAAATACTAGGTAAAGATTATAATAGATATAATAGATAAAATTAAAAGATGCATTAAAAGAACAAATTAATATGACCGTACTGCATACCAAAGAAAGAAATAATTATTTAGTAAAGAAATATGTCTTTAATTATTCCAACATGTCTTTACTTTCAGTACACAACAATAAAGGTAAATAAATAAAATATTTTCTTTTTATCAATCTATAAAATAAATATAAAAAAAAATTTTTTTTAAAAAAAATAAAGTTTCTAAATGTCATGGTTTCTATGGCCATCGGAAAAGCTGCACGCAGCATCAACTTTATATTCGTTTTAAACTTGAATTTCAAACAATATAGCAAAAATGATGCATATCAATAATAATAGTAATAATAATTACAGTTAAAATACTTTCATTTAATTATTTAATTAAAATCACATAAATACTTTGGAATTATCCACCGAAAAGATTACCTCTGTTATCTAACAAATCAAGTATCATCACCCGGATAAATAAACAAGAGCAGTGTGCCAGTGCTTCCCCGTGGTAGTAAAGCTTGCTTAGGAAAGTATATTTAAGTAAATCATTCGCAGACACCAACCAATATAACATCAGAGCGACAGTGTTTACAACAACTGACTAATGTCAAAGTGCTTAAGTGTATTATTTTAAAGTTATTTCCAGAATATGGTACATGTTATGGTAGCTAAATAAAAGTGTTTTCATATTCTACTGAAATATTCAACAAGTACTCTACACCGTGCTATGATTATAATTAAAATATAGAATGATTCAATCGAGGTCTGAGTAAAATCGAGATTCCCCCACGAATATTAATGTAAATAATAACGTGGTCAAAGTACAATAAAAACTAGCACTTTATGTATCTATGTACACACACATTACACGCCCCCGTCAAATCGGCTATCAATGCACTTTGTAATAAAGCCACCATCATCAGACTTAAATTTTCATAAAATTTAAAATGTAAAACAGGCACAACCCTTGCAGTGACCACTTAACTAAAACGAGCTTGGATATCTGATCTGTCATCGCTCTCATGAGACAATATCAGTCTTCAAAGAATACAAATGAATATAAAATGTTCAAACAAAACATAATATCTGCTAGTTATTTTGGTTACAGTGTAGCCAAAAGGGACACAATAAATAGGTTAGATTAAAACTGTGACCTTTTGATCACAAAACGGCAAAATAAAGCGCGAGCTGAGCGAGCGCATCGAGTGTGCCACGGCAGCGGCCAGTGAAGCACCAGAACGCAACTGTTGGTGAACCTTCTTTGCGACACCCGGACTTTGCACCCGGTTTGATATTTTTAATAAAGACACATTTTAAATAACAGGAAAATATATTGATTGAAATATTTCAATCAAAATAACTTGTTGCCACTGGCCCACGGTTATAAAAATTAATATTAATAAATAACTCCCCAAAGAAACTTTCAAAATCCTTCTGGTTGTTCTGTAAGCAGCAACTAGTGGTTGTTAAAAACATGGAGCTTATGTAAATAAAGATTTATTTCTCTCATTCATTCATTGGTGGTGCCCACTGGAATACG
This sequence comes from Agriphila straminella, assembly GCA_950108535.1. Lineage (NCBI taxonomy): Eukaryota > Metazoa > Arthropoda > Insecta > Lepidoptera > Crambidae > Agriphila > Agriphila straminella. The sequence goes on from OX467308.1 coordinate 12,868,581, forward strand.
GGAATATCTTGGATGATCCCCTTTTTAAGTTCCTCTCCCTCAGGGATTAAGGACAGTGTTTATACAGAATTATTAAATAAAATAATAAGTTAAAATGATTTAAATTATGTACATATCGACGGTGCCTGGACGGTGCTCATCAAAAGCAACCGAAATAATTTATGTCAAAACATCAACCGACGGTGCTCCGGAGCGACCGGCCGAATTTATGTTAAAACCATAATAAATGTTTATCGAATGTAAATATATTTATTGACATTACATAACTATATGTATAATGACGGTGCCCATCAGAGGGCGACCGAATTTATGATAAATAGTAAGATACTTAATCAACGGTATACATCAGGAGTGACCGCCAGAGTTCATATCAAAGTATCAATCAACGGTGCTCAGAAGCGACCGGATGAATCAATATTAATATTGTTACAACTCACACAGCTCTCAACATGTGGGGATTACTGCCATAGAGGAAGTAGACAGCATGTTTTAATTATAGAAAATTATGTAGATACAACTTTTCATAAACTTGTGTCAACGGTGCCAGGAGCAGCCGATAGACCTTCCCCGGTCCAGTTGCGGAACAAGCTGGAACCGAGGGGTATAATGATAATAGAAAGTATCTAATTACTATGATAAACTTTTGAATTGCCTGCAATTTAAAATATATATTTATTTTAAAACAATTACCACAATTTATTTTATTAATAACTAGCTGTACCCGACAAGCTTAATATACCACACATTTATTCAATCAAAGGTTAAAACACGAATTTTTTGGGCCAGGACAATCGGTCCTTCAAGTTTCATCACAATCAAATAAATGGTTTTGGAAAGCATAGAAAGCAAATATAAAGCATTCATTTTTATTTCTACACAACACCAGACAAGATTAGTACCTACGCTCATTTTACTGGGAATTGAACCAGAGTAATTTTGCGCATTGATATCGTTTAAATGTAATATAAATATATACGTATAAATAGTAACGTATAAATGTTTTTATTAAAAACCAATATAAAGGCAACATTCTTTTGATAAACCCTGAATACTTATTTTTGTTCAAAGCGCCTCGTTACGTATCACTATTCAGATTCACAAAGCAGTAGCCTTTCTCAAAAAAAAATTATTGAAACGACTACGGCTAAACAACATCTCGAAATAAAATAGGGCGCAATGGTCTCATCACTGGTCAAGTAAAACTATGAGTCGAACGAAATGCCGGATAGCGCCAGGATGGCGCCAGGATTCAAGCTGCATACACTTTCTCATATTTTGAGGAACACAACAAGGATTTGTGTGCTCAGCTCACATTCAACACAATATACTATAATATGCTTATCAACAATGAATAGGAATGTTACGAAACATGTTTTCCGTGACGTAAAAATTTTCATAAGCATTAAATTTGTCAAAATTATAATCTTTTAGCAGATCGCATAGGCCAAAAGCGAATAAAACTCATAAACGGCAATTTAACGAATGTTAGAATTAACAGAAAATATTTTTCAACATATCGTGGCTAGAATCATACCATTATAAAATATGGAAAAATTTCACTGACCTTATGGCGAGGCGTTAGATTACCTCAATTCAATTCAAATCCTGCGTCGTATTCACTGTAGATCCATGCCCTCGCCCTCGTTCTCTGCTACTCCGCGATCGAATATGACGACGAAAACGGAGACGACACAGAGTCGGACCCAACTAACACTGATTTTACGTATGGTTTTAAAATTTCTACGCACACGCATTTTTAATAACTCGTAACTCGAAAATAAATCGTAAGATGTTCATTTTTAACAAAAATATGCAATATAAAATCTAAATTACGAATTAAGAATTTCACGAACGCTAACAGCGTTTGACCTACTTTAGAAAACTTTAAAATTCGAATGCTAACAGCATTTGACCTACTTAGGAATTTTTTTTTTTAAATTTCGAACGCTAACAGCGTTTGACTAGATGTGAACGGTTGCGAAAAAAGGACGCCAATGAGCGCGGAAACCCGCAATGGCGGCGGCCTGGTGAACATAGTGGGGAGATATGACGTCAAACGGATGCGGATGTGACGTAATTTAGTAAGATAGACCTATAATAATGATGCTGAACGGTAACGGGAAGGCTCCGCTATTCTCAATCTGTTTACCAAGGCTTCGAATAACGGCGAATAGGACACAATAGCCCTGTGGGGGCTAAAGTTACTGGAATGATTTTGGATGAAATATTTTTAAACAATTCTGAATCGTAGGTAACCTACCTACCTACTTTTAAAGTTTTCTTTTAACATTCTATGATAATAAAATGTTTCATCTAAAGTCTAGATGTTACTGACACGAGGAATGTGGAGTACTTATTTAAGGACGCACCGGACCGCCAATCAAGAAAAAATCAAAATCTAATATTAGGTATAAACTAGTTATAAACATAGTTATTTCGTTGTAATGATTTTTTTCTTGATCGGCGGCCCGCGATAGTAGACGCACGATGCACTCTTAACTTAAACTGTTATTTATTTCAGATTTGTCAACGAAGCAGTATTATCATTGGAGGAGAAAATTTTACACAACCCCTTGGAAGGTGATGTGGGCGCCGTATTCGGTCTTGGTTTCCCGCCATTCACCGGTGGTCCATTCAGGTAAACATTTTTTTTCGTTATGGGTACCTACCCGCAAATAATCTGAAGATGTAGAATTACACACACCTGTATGCAGGGATTGAAATACTAGTACCGTTAAAAAAAATAACGAAACAAAAAAAAAATACGTTAAAACATTTTATCGGTAAAAATAACGTTAAAATTATTGTAAAATTACCGTTTAATATAGCGTTAAACTTTACCGATACAATAGTACCGGTAAAATTATCGGTAAAAAAGTAACGTTATTAATTGGAATAACGTTAATTTTAAAGTAACGGTAACAAAAAGTAGAAATAACGTTACATTTAAAAATAACGTTATCAATCCCTGTCTGTATGTAATTCTACATTGTTTTATGTACAACGGGATAGTGCTTGGCCTTTACCTCGCCTGATGTTAAGTGACGATAAGGCCGAAGGTGGAAGCGCACTACACCCGGAATCCTCATCACTGAGGAACTGGCTATCTTACCTCTAACTGCCGGAACAAAACAATTCGTTAAATTGTTGTTATGGCGTCAGACTTAGGTGAGATGGTGTTAGCTAGCCAGGCGGAATTGAAATAAGCCCTACCACCAACCAAACCGAGTACAAATTGTACCATAATGGGAATCGAACCCGGGGCCTCTGTGTCTTACACGGGTGGGCGAACCACTAGACCACAGAGGCGGTTAATTAATGCTGACATTTTTTCAACTCTAAATATAAATTGATTAAGTTTCAACGCAACTATTGTGTATAAATTTCAGATGGGTTGATCAATTTGGTGCTGATAAATTAGTGAAGAAAATGGAAGAGTTCCATGGTCTATATGGAGCGCCCTTTAAGCCCGCCCAAACTTTAATCGATATGGCCAAAGACACTAGCAAGAAGTTTTACAATAATTAATCAGCCTATTTTTTATTAATTATTGTGTCTCCTTCCTGTTAATTTTAGTGGAAAACATGGATGTTATTGCAACGTGATGATAATCGTTATTCATGTAATTTTGAGTCATCTCAGTCATTATGTGTCTTGTTACTCAAGCGTTGTTATGCGCGGTTTCTCTAATTTCGTCCCCGTGCCCCGTTTGTGATAGGGTGATATGTATGTTGTGTTGTATGATCAGTAATTTATCCATTTACTAAAATTGTGTACATAATCCTAATGATAATAATATAATTGTATGTACGATCGAAAATAAAAGTAATTGTGTTTAAGCATGTATTTTTCTAGAAACATTTTGCATGACATAGGTGACCTAAAAATATTATGTCGTTATTTAAAAATATGTGTAGTAGGTACTAAGATTGTGGTTATTTTACTCCTCGGCCGTATGTGAGATGTTAAGAAAAATAAACGTATTTATTGGTCGACATTTGTTTTATTTATGCAACTGTACTAAATGAGGGGTACTTTCGCCTCGTGTGATAATAGTATCACATGAGTGTTTTAATACCTAATTATGTACAGTTGCATACAAGACTTTATCTACACCCATTTTTTTATTTTATTTTTATTTGGGAAACAAACAATATATTAATACATATGGATTAAAACACCCATGATAAGTATCCTATATAAAGGTCTTGTCTGTCCTCCCCCTCGTCGTCATTATATCTTCCGAAAGAGTGTTATAATGTTGTACCTACTGAATTTCATAATGCAACGCTTCGGGCGTGGGCGGTGGAATAGCACAGTAAACTTTTTTAACTGTTTCAGATGCTAGGTGATTGCGTGAAGTCAATCGTATCCATTTGACAGTTCATATTGTATCATAATGTATATCATCCATCCCATACAAATTGCAGTTCCCTACCTTGAAAGCCATCTCTCATTATACGCACCCAACGCGGTTTGTATGTGAGCGCGCCCCTGTATATGCGTCGTCGCACGCAAACACTGACAACATTTAAAGATGATAAAGGTAAATGGTCGTGGCTGCGCCGCCGCCGCCGCCGCGCGCCGTACGCTCCGCCGCCGCCGCGCCGTACATGTACATACATACATACTTACCTCCGTTAACCAAAGATTATATTAAAGATGGCTACAAATTCGAGTAGCTGTAGGAGATATTGATGTCTCAATAGCAGTTTGTCCAATCCAGAATTGTCTTTCTTCACATTACCTAGCGAACGAGAACGGTGAGTACCTACCTAATCTACTACCTACTATATCATACATAGGTAGGTACCTACGTAAAGTCTGTTATCCTTACTTGTCCTATTTAGTAAACAGTTTTTGACAGGTTGTCATACGTTTTTTAAACTTTATTACTGTTCAAAAATATGTTAGATAACTAAAGTATCAATCAAATCAAATTGTCATTTGTAGATATTCTGTGCGTGGGAAACCGTTTGTTTTATTTTATAAATGAATTATTTCAATAAAGAGTTGGGTGAGGATTGTTTACCAAATACTTAGGACTAGGATTGTTTACTTACCAAATACTTTTGAATTAGCTATTTACTTACCTACCTGTCTGAAAGTGTTTAGCAAATACCTACATAGTTTCTGCTCCAGATGTCGTTGACCAGATACCAATTTGTGGTTTAATTTAATAGATCACTATTATGTATGCCCCACCGTGAAAAAAAGGACCAATAAAGTAGAAATTTGTATAAATCAAACTAAATCTTTTAACAGATATTAAGCAATAACCATGAGTAGGTAGGTACTTACCTAACTATGTTTCATTATATATAAGCAATAAAGATTAAATAAATAAATAAACCTCGAAATCACGAAAAAAAACAGCTGTTCCATACAAAATTACAGTCAGCACCAGCAGCACATGAGGATAAACAAAACTGTCAAAAATCTGTAATTTATTTTGAACTTAATAGCTTTGCATTTAAGTAAAAAAGTAAATTTAAGTATAAAAAGAGTTATTCAAAAAATATTAGAGAAAATTTTAAAGGGCATGGTTGTTTCCTTTTTTTAAATATTTACTTTGTTGACGAGTACAAAAATTAAATGCTTTGCTGGCGCTAGTTGACCTAGGTATATAATTAAGCGCCTTAATTATAGAAATCCGTTCATCCGTTTGAAAGATATGAGGTAATAAAGAATATACATAGAAACAACATACAAGATACGCGCGAAATACATAACCCTTTCCTCGCAGTCGGGTAAAAAAGAACTTTTAATGCCTATTATTTGAGGTTAATGTAAAATTATTCAATTTCCGAATTTAAAGATTATAATTTAGGTAAATTAGGTAAATGAAAAAGTAAAAGATAGTTAATAGTGTAAAAAAATCATATTCATAATAATTATTTTATCGCGAAATACATAACCCTTTCCTCGCAGTCGGGTAAAAAAGAACTTTTAATGCCTATTATTTGAGGTTAAGTTAAAATTATTCAATTTCCGAATTTAAAGATTATAATTTAGGTAAATTAGGTAAATGAAAAAGTAAAAGATAGTTAATAGTGTAAAAAAATCATATTCATAATAATTATTTTATTTTTAATAAATACATGATTTAGTAAAACCACGTTTTAATAAATCCTTTTTCCATCGTAATTTTTTAAATCACTAATCAGTACTAATCAGATAATATGACGTAGATAATGAAAACATTGTAGTCAGCTCCTGGTCTATGTACAAAAAATAATTAAAAAACTTTGTGTTATAGATCCCTGATGCTTACCCTACAGGGGAAAATTGTTTTACATAGAGATCGACTACCTATGCATTTTTGACGATTGAATAAACTATAAGCGACAGCCCTAACAGTCAGCCAGTGTTTAGGCTATTATCGCTCGCTCACGGCTCGAGTTGGCCTACTTATTTGATTCTACTATGGCGCGACGCCATAACAAAAAAAATAATATTGTCTGTGCTTGACAATATGACAGTTTTTGGCGCCATTTTATCTTTCGGTTCGGTGCACAGACTAGGTAGGTACCTAGTTCGGTGTCTATTTTAATTATTTGCAAATTGATTCTTTCTTAGTGGATATTGTGTCATAAAAATCGGTGCAGTTTTGTGGCACAAGTGTCTACGCAACTGAACAATATGTGGGATAATTGTATTAGGCGCGATCTTGGTTGTGTGAAGCTGAGACTTTTATTGTAGTGGTGGCCACAGAGGAAATAATGTGGTGGCTACCTCGGCAGAACTAACAGAGTAAACTGTCTTGATATACTTCATAGAGTACATTATTAAGGTGCGTTCCCACCTGTGCGTGCTACCACGCACCGCAACGAACCGCGCGAGGACGAACACGGGCGCACAGGAACAAACTCGAACGCACCGCGGCGAACGCGTCGTTTCCCACGGTGTGTGGTGCGCTCTCGTGCGTCTCCAGACGCACAGGTGGGAACGCACCTTTATACTAGAGATAGAGTTATCAGTCAGACCTAATGATCAACGCCATCTAGCGAAATGTGACTAAAAGTGTACGATATTATAATATAGTTACTAGTAGGTTTCTATAAATCTTGACTTGTAATTTTTTTGGGAGGTAACCGCTATGTTATGACATAAATTTAAAATAATTTAATTTATAGCTAATCAGCTTTGAATATATAAAACTGTGAAAGCCACACGATACCGCGATTCAGCACGGGATAGCGACATCTATCGACTGTTTGACAAACGAAAAATGAGCGCCATCTATCAAATCAATCCGCAACTAAAATCTTAGGCCGCGCTCCTTTGTAGTGAGTCAAGTACTAAGTGAAAAGCCCCAGCCTGCCTAGCATGACCGATTTATATCGCGTGATATAGCATTTTATCGACACTCAACTGTCAAACTCCTTTGTCTTTTTGACAGTTAAACGTGATAAAACGCTTTATCACGCGATATAAATCGGTCATGCTAGGCAGGCTGATATACTACGTGCTAAATGCTCCAAGCAGCATTGTAATGCGATGCACCTACCCGCATTTTAATGAAAATTGAAACAATATCTACCACTGAACTATTCAACACTTGACACTGGCAAAAATTACTTTCATGTGGAAAGTAGATTGCCAAAACATAAGAAGAAGAAGACGGTGACAGTTAAACTGTCAAACAAAAAAATCGTAAACAGAAAAGAAATCCGAAAATTTAAAAAATGCAATAATACAACACGTTATAGTGTATGTATATTAATTTAGATTTAGAACTTTGTCAAGAAGAGTTTCATATTGATAAGTACGTTACGTTACGACGAGACTGATTGACCAAGTAACATGAATAGGAAGGACCAAGTAACTATCCATTAGTTCTATCAAGGCCATGATGAAAACTTTTGGTGAGTCTTACCTAGGTAGGTACATCAAAAATGTCGATATGACGTTAAATAAATCACTTTTATGTACCTTTTAAGGTGGAGAATAAAATTACATGAAACGTTTTTGTACTATGCAGTTAAACACCTTTAATAGTTTGGTGCACACACTGTGACAGCAAGTGAAGAGGTTTAGTGTCACCACCACACCAACCTCAAACCTAGGTACCTATCCGTTCCTGGGTTCGAGTCTCGGACACATAAACATAATAATGTTGAATTTTCTTCAGGGGTGGAAGGTAGTGGCAGTGGCACAGTAGGTAATTGTTTTTAATAGGTACTTACCTTCGAGAATATCCTAGATAACGCTTCACAAACTAAAACAGCACGCAAAAATGGCACCTCAAAATAGCCTTATCTATAAGTATGTTGTGATATTTTTAAATTTATAAATTACCTATTTAACTTTTAATAAACATGATATAACCTGACTCTCCAACCGATATGTTGTTAAGATAAATGATATTACATACTAGAAAAAATGGACTCACCGTCAGACAAGTCCCAGCTGAGGTGCTACGGGCGAGTCAATTTTTTCTTTTTAAAATAAAATTGTGCAAAAAATTTAATAATGATACCTATGTTGTTTCCAGTTTTACCTGGTAGCTGAAAAAACAGAAGACAGAATTAAAAAAAAAATGATAATTAAATTGGAATCCATCAATAACAAACAAGTGAGAAGACTTTTGGAACATGTATTTTACCTAACCATTGTCTTTATCCTTATACCAGGATTCTTATACTTTGAAATATGCATAGCTCTACCTTCTGTGGTTCAACAATGGTCAGTGCCTTACATTGTACACATATGCTGTGCCACATTTTTACTGTTGAATATAATTGGTAACATGATATATGGTATGTTCACGGATACAAGTATCAGAGGACGGATTCTTTACAGTTCTAATCAAGAAAGTTGGACTTTGTGCACGGTTTGTGAACACCTCCGCCCTCCCCGTGCGTGGCATTGTGATATTTGCAACACATGCATACTGAAAAGAGACCACCATTGTACATTTTTTGCCTGTTGTGTCGGTTATTACAATCATAGATATTTTATCCTGTTCACAATGTATATTTTTGTAGCTATGGTTTATTCATTTTATTTTAATGTTAAGTTTCTTGCACAATTTCTAACGTGGAATCATGGTTTGATTTTCCTTAAGTTCATTTTACCACTTGCAAGTATTGTCATTGACTTTGGAAGTGAAAGTTTGTATGTGCTACTAGTTGTTATAAATGTAATTGTAGGTATCTTTACTGGATTTCTATTCTTTTATCATTTTAATAATATTTTGGTTGGCAAAGTAGTTCCTGAAACAAAACACAGCATAAAAGATTTTAAGTATAATAAAGGATGGAGATCAAATTTGATAGAAGTGTTTGGTAGAAAATGGTACTTGACCTGGCTCTCTCCATTTATACACAGTCCTTTACCTGGCAATGGTATAGAATGGGATATACTAGATAATAAGCACAAATAAAGTGATACACAAGTGCCTAATCTTTATAAAATGCATGTTTTAATTTTTTTGTAGGTATACATACATACAACCCGGTCAAGTTCGGCACCTGAGTAGAAAGCAACGTTTTCTTATAATTGTTCACATACTTATTGTGCTGCAAGTGCTGTTACCATGTTCTTTGAATCAACTATCATATTGCCTATTTAATCTAAACCATTCATTACACAGCCATTAAAGTATCAGACCAAAAAATTGTCTTGTGTGGGAAAAAAACATACGAGCCAGGTGCAGAGTTAACTTGACCAGGTTGTACATACATGCTTCAGTGTTCAAATTATGTTTAATGTGACCCCTCACTATAAGTGTCTTAATGTGTCTGACTGAAACTAATAAAAATGTACTTATTTACCTAAAATGACTTTGCTTTGTCTTGGAAATGATCAATCTCAACAAGTACCTACCTACCTAACAATTTCATAAACATTGTATCTGAAATTTTATAATGACCCTAACCTATATAATAAGGGTAACTCTTTGCATTGAGCTTGTAGTAGGTATGAACATCTATACAAAAAAAGTTGGGAGTTACAAGTCGTGATAATGTTTGGCCGCATGATGAAAACTGCCTACTTATTGACTATTTTTTTAAATCTATCGCAATCGCTTTCATTTGACAGATGGATGTGACACATTGTTGCATTTCTTTGTGCCAAAAAGAAGCATCAATGTATCACATCCTTAAAGCGATAGCGATAGATTTTGAAATTAGACAATAAGCCCCTAGGCTGGGCTGTTCCTAAATTGAGCTGCTGGGCCAAACTGTCTTTACAAACCATTCCATACGGCGGCGGCGTGGCGGGTTAAATAGAGCTCCCCGGCTTCATTCTAAAAATTATAACTGTCCAGCCCCCTAAGCATGACGGATTTAGAAATTATTTTATATATTATATATAATATTATATATATAAATATTTGCTTTTAAACAAGGTACACTAGAGATCTTATCCTATTAAGTTCAAATAGCATGCAAATATATTCTTAAAGTAATAGTAAGTAATTTGACATAGCGTTTTATCGTGTGATACTTCCCAGCAACGTCACCATGGCGTAGAGACCTCTATAAATACCCTTAAATGAAAGACCATAAAATGTACCTAATTGTACCCTAACTCAAAAAATTGTACCTCTGATAGTTTCAGAGAAAAACGCACTTTAGTGTGGCGTTGCCAGGAAGTACTTACTTACATACTTCCTGGCAACGCCACAATCAAGTTGCTGGGCATATCACACGTTTTATCACGTTTAACTGTCAAAAAGACAAAGGAGTTTAACAGTTGAGTGTCGATAAAATGCTATAACACGCTATATAAATCGGTCATGCGGGCAGGCTAGCTAATTGGTCAAATGTGGTATCATTTTCGGATTTATCTGAAACTTTATCATGACTTGTAACTCCCAACATTTTTTATATAGACGTTCATACCTACTATTGTTGTACTATTAGTTATTCTGTGCTATTGTGTTGGACATGAAAATAAAATGGATCTAAAATGAAACAATAAAATCTATTTTCTTAGAAATTTATTAGTCAATGTTGTAAAATATCTTCAACCATTTTACATTAATTTCAAAAGAAATGCCTAGTAATTTTGTAAAATTAGGTAGAATCGTTATTTATACTGAGATCATCAAATGGATTTTTACCAATTTGTTGTTATTTTTTATTTGTTTAAACTTAGATAGAAAAAATAATAATGAGGATTCGAAGTTATATTCAGTTTATTGTCATCTAGTTATGTGCTCGCATGGATTAAAATTCCAATAGCCAATAGATATATTTTCAGTTTTAGTACTTATCAGTATCAGGGCTAAATTGCAAAATATTTGTTAACTCCAAGATGGCGGGATGAACCAGAGGGGTTTTGAAATATTTCTTGTCTAGGATTAATAAAATTCTGCCATACACATAGACTTATATTACTATTATTGGTCATACAACATTTTGAAGATAATTAGTATAGCTGGTGATCCCGCCAACGTGACATTAAGATCGTGGGACCACCACTGGCAACTCATAATTATTGGTGGGTTAGCAAAACACATACAATTTTAATCCGTTTTTGTGAGATTACATATTTTAAATCATTATGATTTAATTTTTCATAGGCATCAAATGGCAGCAAAATGACACTACATTATCTTCACGAAATATAAAAAAGAGGGGCTTCCTCCATCTTGACATTTGCAAATATTCTATCAATTTCAAGTTTCTTTTTCATTATAAAAAGTATTTGAATGCGAAGTATTTATGCGCGATAGCACGCTATATTATTATTTTTTAAACTAATTTTAGGTAGGCACCTATTTACAATATCGTTATACAAAAAACATAACATTATAAAAATATATAGGATAGTTTTTCATATATTTAACGAAGATATAAAATGATCTCTACAACTAAATATGTCACTAAAATATCTTATGATTGACATGCATTTTTCTAAGTCGTAATTACATAATAACATACTTACACAGTTTATTCTTTGTATATACATTGATTAGCTACATTTAAATGATTAATAGTTAATAGGGGTTACAGTATGAAATTGGCGATTTTTTTCTCACACACAGAGGCTTTTATCTTCTATGATGTTGGATGCTTCAGTTACTTGTTATTATTTCGAATTATGATCATATTGATCATACACGGCCCACTATCAGCAATAAACATATTTCTGATTTTCTTTCCTGAACGTTAAAAAAAATAACTTAAGAGTTAAGTAATCCTTTTTTCTTTATCAGAAAACAATTTAAATGACCACTTTAATTTAACTTAACTTAGGCCAAGTTGTATTAGTTAGACATTTGTGCATAAGTTTTAAAACATTGGCATTCCTGGTTGTTAAATTAATTAAGACAATGTTAGTATGGAAAATGCAAATTCTTTAAAATTCGCCATACAAAACGGCAATTTCATAATTAAACCCCTAATAATAACTACCTCTACTGTCTGTCTGGAATGTTAGAGGTGGGCAGTATCTGCGATAAGTATCTGCTACGAATCCGGTCCGACTGTGCTTGTGCGGCGTCTCTCTGCGGTAAACAATCATCAATATTTTCAGGCCTACTTGAATCTGTTTCCTCGTTAACTTCCTCTTCGTTATCCAATAAATTAGCAGTTTCTTCACTCATACTGGTACAACTGGAATAACAAATATAGAATCATTAATATTGATGCGTTGTTGCATTGTAGTTGATTTTCAATTTTGTAATTCATTTTAAATACTTAGAATGACTGTTATTTCATTTTATATCATGACCCTTAGAGAGAGAAAGATTTTTTTAACACAAAAGACCGTTAAAATATACAGAAAAACAAATAATTAAACAGTCTTAGGCTGAGTTGCACCACCTTAACTTTAGCAGATACAAACTTATCTGAGCCAGTGGTCAAAAATGGAACTAAGTGCTATTGTAACATAGGTTACGCCATAGACGATAGCGACGCTGTCATCGACTCAGATAAGTTTGTATCTGTTAAAGTTATGGTTAAGTCAAGATGGTGCAACTCAGCCTTATATGGTTATTTAGGTTCCTGCCTCAGTTTGTGTTGCAGTGACACCTGTACATTAACTTTACAATCTGTGGTGGCACCAGATGTGTCACATCACAGCAACGCTGGTATTCTGGCAGGAACTGCCCCCATATAACGGTCTATCTACACATATCCGGGCCGTGACGTGACAGGGGCCCAAGTTACGTTGGTCGTGCTAAGATTCTGTATGTGAAATAAATAAACTTTGAGCTCCGTCATCGGCGGCTTCGTTCAGGATCCAGGGTTCAAAATACGTTGCTCCTTTATATTATAGAACATAGAGACACCCAACATAGCTTGGGCCCCGGACACGGCACGGCCTGGATATGTGGGGATAGACCTCATTACAATCTCTTAAAACTTGTAAATTTTCTGATCGGCTGCTTCTCTTTTATTTGCTATACAGCGCGAAAGAGATAACTATAGCAATACATAAACCTGGCAAGTTTTAAGAGCTTCTAATACTTCCTTGCCCCTAGCATAACCATCGAAACGCGATATAATATAGCGATTTATTACGTTTAACCGTCGATTGACAATGGATTTTGACAGCTGACTGTCAATAAAACGCTATATCACGCGCTATTCTATAACCAACAAGTAGGTATTCGTGGACACCCAAGGGAGTTCAAGTGTAATAGTGAGTTTCCATGGACACCCCAGGGGGTTTAAATGTCAAGTGGAAAGCACGATCGTGTTTCGGTAGTCATGGCATTATAAGTCGAATTGCACCTGAAATAGAAGAATAGGATCATGCGACAAGCTTAAAGATACACGCGACGGCCTGATTCAAGGCTAGTGGTTAAGTTAAAGTGAGCATGAGCTCACTAAAATACTTAGATAAAACTAATTACTAATAATACTTAAATAATTACTAATACTTAAATACTTATTAAGAGTACTGCGATACATCAGTATCGCAGTAACCCTTAATAAGTATTTACGTTAATGCTTTCAAGCAAGGAACTGATAATATAATGTTAATAATATTCGATTTTTTAATATGCCCAGTTTTGACTTCATTTGACTGAAATATAGCAGAAGAGAGATATATCAATCCTGCCAATATGAAACCTAGCCCAATTGATATGATGGCTAAATTCAAACTTGGACGAAAGACCTGATTTATATGTTGTCACTTTAGCTGCTGAAAGGAAGATAGAGACAGCATCAGTTTAAACCAGAGGGCCTAGCATGCGCACCACGACAACATTTTTCTCGTCCCGCTGGTCTAGTTTTGGTCCACGTTAGACTGATGTAATATAGAATAGTTACATTCACTTATAACCGCTCCTATTCTCCTACGCCGCCAACTGTTCGACCGCTAAATAAGTAGGTACAGACAGATTATAGATGAGAAAAATAATAGTAACAAGATCAGAATAGTGCCGAAAATGGAACTAAAATTTTATTGCTAGTTACCGGGCAACCTGTTAGTTCCATGCGGTAAGTGCAGCTCGTTCTACATAAAAAAATCTTACATTGTGCTTAACTTTAACTTTGTTTACCTGTAACATACGCACATATTATACATATAATAGTACCTACTATACGCGCATTACGCGCCCTTATGGTGGATCTCAATTCAATATGCCTGCGATTTCTAATTTACAATTTCTAAGTCCAGACGAGTTTTTACATTAGGTGTACAGTCAACGGCACGCTGGGCTTCAACGACAGAGTAATCATATTCAATCAATTTTATTCTTAAATGCGAAGATTTTAAGGTCCAAAATAAATTACTGATTTTCGAGTTTTGTATAAGCTGACGTGCTGCTGATTGTACTGTACATCACATTTTCTTCACAGCTAAATTCGGCTAAACTGAGAGCGGCCATAAAGATAAAACAAAATAATGACTAGTAAATACCATAAAAAAAATATAGAATAAAATAATAATAAACAATCACATAACACGCTAATTTTACTCCCTATAGCTACTAGAATTCAAAACCACAATCAAATTGTGGGTTTTGGAATTAGCTGCCTGAGCAACCAAGTAGGTAAGCCACCACAATATATTTTAAACTAATTAAAGAAATGGAATATCGTATATAATTTTCTAGATAGACAGTTATATAAAACGACTCAAACGGTACTTACAGTTTCATCGATTCTCTCTTGCTTGGCGGCATATTCAGCACACCGTCAGTAGCTGAATCAACTATGTAAATGAGGACGGCCGCAATAAGGGAAACTGTAGAAAACAATATTCTAATTAGTCATTGTATATAGCTGTAAAACCAGTTGATATGTGGAAGTCAAGATTCAGTGATGTAAATAAATAGTAATCATTATAAGTGATGTGGGGAGATTAAAATAAGCGTCATGTAAAAAGAACGCTAATAAGTGCCCCAAAGGTGAGCGAAAATGTAGCTTATATCTTAAGAAAACAGTATAGATTCCTCCATCATTTGCTTGTTGTTCAGCGCTCTTTACGTGACGCGATAAATAAGGTAAAGGGCCATTACTTCGTGATAGTACATTATTTCGTGAGTTTAGTTTCTGGCGCGAAAAACAAGGAATTTATATATTATTTATTTATATTATAAATCGGTAAAAAATCCCTATCATTTAAACTTGCGATAAAATCAAACACCAACAATTTTGGCGACTAAACTGAGAGCAATGTGACGTTTGAAACTCTGCGTTCGGCCACGGACAGTTGTGCGGCGTGTATTCCTTGTCATCACCACCGTAAGGTTAGCACTCGTACTTCTTAAGCTCATAGAAAGGCAAAGGTAAGTCCATTTGAATAAAACTTTTAATAGTGCTTTCTAACGTTCCTTAACAATTGATTTGACTAAGAAAAAGTTATATACAAGCATATAATTCCTTAAAAATTGCAATAAATCGACTCACGAAATAGCGGTCATATTATTTTTCGTGTGTCCCCTAGTTCGTGTCACTACCGAATCAGGGATATTATAGAAAAAAAATTCTTGCTTGTATATTATTTATCGGATAAGTTGGTATTACCAGAATAACTTTGGTTGTTATTAAATTGATTTTATTTATTTTTGAAAGAATATTTTTTTATATTATAATATTAATGTTTTTATTAAAAAACAAAAAGTTTGTTTTGTTTTAATTTTTATTTTGTAAGTAATAAAATTTTTATTTATTGCCCACACATCTTTTTTTTTTAAATATCTTCAATTATTGTTTCTTATTATGAAATCTTTCAAATATTTATGTTTTTTTATTAATAAATTATCAGAATTCAATGTAAAAATCTTTATCCTGAAACAGGGGACATGAGCTCACGAACTTAGAAGCAGAGCCCAATTTTTATCACGAAACAGGGTTCAATCAAGAGGTATACAAATAAATTAATATAAAAATAAATTCAAGCTAAAACTACATAGTTTATGCATTAAATTACTGTCATAATACCAATATTCATGACACAAAAGATTTCAAACTGATATCAAGTTTAGTTAAATTTATAAAAAATCTCAAAGTTGTAAGAGCCTTAACATGCCGAAGTATGGGACATTTACCTTAGTTAAATTACATAAGTTTCTTGTTACTCACCAAAAAGACAGCCTAAAAAGAACATTTCCAACATCAAATATCCATATTTGTCAACGATTACTCCTGCCAATATCATTACGGTAGCCAGACCAAAGTTTTGAACTGCTTGACATCTGTAAACATATTTTTTATATTGTAATTGTATTTAGTGAATATATTATTATTATATTTTTAAGTATTTACCCATTTATTTACAGTAGGTACAAACGTGAAAATAACTTACATGCCGTACGCGGTACCAAGTTGGTTTTCTTGCACAATCAGTGCTACTAATGGCCACAATCCACTTGCTAGTAGAGAATATGAAATTCCCAATGACACCTGAATAAGAAAATAAAATTTACTTCCATTCCTTCGCGGTATAAATTGAGCGTAAGAATCTTTAGGTATTTAGCTCCTTTAAATTAATAAACGCGCTGACGACGTTTTCCATAGAAACATGTAACACGAAGCTCAAAGGCTTTTGTATACGGTCGCAAACTTCGATCATTGTATGTTCGACGGTAGCAAAAAGATGTGAGTTTACGCATGAGTTTCGACTGCAGACCGAACAAGGATTATAGATAATTCCCAAAATCAAAAAAATCGCGTCAAATTATTCAATCACGCAACAATAGCGCGAGATGGGCGCCATCGAACGCAGTACCTACTCTCTACTGATCATCATGTATTATAATTTGGACTTAGTTACCACGTAACGCAGTACTCTCTACTGATTATCGTGTATTATCATGACTAACAAATAAACTTTACTTAATTTAAAAAACCATAATTACCACGCCAATGTAAGGATTGAAGAATGTAAATGCCAGCATAAAATGAGCTCCAAGAGTTGATATGATACTGATGATAACCCACATAACATTTCTCCCTGTTTTATCAATGAGGATACCAAAGAAAGGACTCAATGCTGCAGAAAGCAGATACAACATAGAGTTGACATTGTTAGCGTCTTGAGGTGTGAAATCGAATTTGCGCTCAAAGAATAATCTGTAATAAATAGAAATAAATTAAAACGGCAAGACTTACAGTGTACCTACTGTTTTGTAGTGTATTTTACTTTACAAGAATATGCGGTACTTACTTTCCCAGAGCTATGAATGGAAATATTGCGAGATAATATGCTATGCAAATTACAGAGACCAACCAAAATGTGGATTTAAAGTGGATGACATCTTTTAAATGAAATGGTTCATCATTTGCTCTTTCTTCTTGTCTGCCCAAAATCTTTTCAGCTCTATGGTCCATCCAACCCAGTACAAGCCCACAGATGAGGGACACCAGGCAAGTCAAGGCAGCTAAATTAACAAGACAAAGTTTTAATTAATATATATTCTACATTAGAAGAGTAAATGAATCTTAATTTGTGATATAAATTTACCTATAAACAATGCCACTCCTAAGCGTTCATAACCAGCATAGTAATTTGCAACCCATCTGTAGATCGGTTCCATCACCCAGAAGTTAACTGTACTTCCAAATCTTGAGAAGGATAATTGAAGACCAAACACCATGTTTAATTCTTTTCCTTTAAACCAAAGCACCACATAACTATTTACGGCAACTTGCAAAGACTCTCCACCAATTCTGGAAATAGTAGATATTATGTCGCACAACAATAATAGGTAGGTACTCACGCAAATTAATTCTACAAGAGAATATTATAATGTTACCCAAACACAAATCTGCCAAGTATCATCAACCAAAATGCATTGATATAGGCTCCAAAAGCAAATATCACAGCTCCAATAAATACTATGATCATGTATATCACAGTTCCTAATCTGACACCAAAATACCTGAAAATAATTTATAATATATTATTGAATTATATCTCTTTTTGATTCAAACCACCTCTCCAAACTCAGTTCTTCACTATTATGAAGTTTTATCTATTTGTTAGTATGAATCTGACCATACAAAAAAAAACTGAAGGAATAGATCAGATTCATACACCACATTGAAAATAAAGTTAAAAAATTTAATGTAATTCTATCCAAATAAGTGAATATATTTATAACCCAGATAGATTATAAACATTAGCACATATCAGTGGGTCATAATACCAGGCAATAGTATGACTCATACTGATGTATAAATTATAAAATGTAATAGAGCCAATTGACTCGCATATCAATAGTTTCTAATGTTTTGAGACAAAGAGTATTATTACAATATTCTAATGAATTCTTATTCATAATAATCATTTCAGTTGAATCAAGTGTTTTTTGTCAGTATTAACATGATTTACATTCCCAATTCCTATGTTTTTGTCCACATCACTCAAACATCTCACTAAATATAGTACTCTTTAGGTATTATGTTAGGAAGTTAATGATAACTATATTAACTCACCTATCAACTAAATAACCACCAATGAAACATAGTATCACATTGGGCCATGAGTATATGGAGTATAGTAATGCAAATTGTGATGTATTTAGATGTGCATCTTCTTTGAAATTATCTGCCAATGCTCCTGGTGTGTCATAGCAAAAATATGACCCTGAAAATAGTAAATTGTGATAAATGTTTAGTAGTAATTTTATGAAATAAAACACTTTTAACGGATACTAGCGCGGTTTTATTGAAAGTACTTTGGCAATTAGTTGGTATTTGGTTTGATTTTTGATTTTCCCGACGTTTCGGCACCTTTGCAGCTGCCGTGGTCACGGGGGACTGAAGCTACTTGTGAGCCTACCCTCAAGCGATGAGCAGACTTGTTATCGCGCCTATGTTTCAGTGCAGTTTTATGTTTTATGTTTTATGTTGCAGTGAGTGAACACGCCTTTGAGGGGCCCAACCATTATATTAGATTTGACAAACCCCAAATCCTTGCTAGGGAACGTAGATTCATTCCTAGAATGCTCCGCGAGGCTATCGAAATAAATAAATATCCTAATTTCAATAGAGATGATGGTTGGAAAATTCCACCAGCTTGGGACCCCATCATTCACAAGCTAAAGCCCCAAACACACACTGTAAGATCTAATGATACGGTTAGTTCCTTTTGCAAATAAATTAATTAATATAAAAGACGGAGGTCGGCCTTCCTCTCCAAGTTTTCTTTCGCCATTTCTTTCTTGGAGGGGCCTCCCAATTTTTGAAATGGTAGTAGTTTCAGTAGATTCTCTCTTTTTAACATATAAAATTAAATTAAAACCAAACCAAAATTAAACTAATTAAATTTGATAAATTTTAATTTCTGAACGTTCTAAAAAATTCATCGCTTGAGGGTAGGCTCACAAGTAGCTTCAGTCCCCCGTGACCACGGCAGCTGCAAAGGTGCCGAAACGTCGGGAAAATCAAAAATCAAACCAAATACCAACTAATTGCCAAAGTACTTTCAATAAAACCGCGCTAGTATCCGTTAAAAGTGTTTTATTTCATGTCTAGTGAGCGCGTAAGCTTGAGAAGTGAATAGTAATTTTATGTTCACTAAATAGATAACTGAGGAGGGGTGAGCTGAAGTGGCAATGGGCGAACACATAGCGAGAAGAACCGATGGCCGTTGGGGTGGAAAGGTTCTGGAATGGCGACCGCGCACCGGACGACGCTCCGTGGGTAGGCCCCCGACAAGGTGGACCGACGATCTGGTGAAGGTCGCGGGAAGCCGCTGGATGCGGGCAGCGCAGGACCGATCGACGTAGAGATCCTTTGGGGAGGCCTATACCCAGCAGTGGGTGTCGTACGGCTGATATGATGATGATGATGAAATAGATAATTTAAATGGACTGATTTGAAATTAAACCCAACAATTCTAGTTATCCTATTACCTAGTTTAAATAATAAGGAACTGATTTCATACAATGTCTATGTGAAACACTCGATTATGAGTAGCCAAATCGTATCTGCAAAGGCGCAAATGGCTATTCATAACAGAGTGCTGGTGCCGACACTGATGTATGGAAGTGAATCTTGGGTATGGCAGAAGAAGAATGAAAGCAGAAGAAATGCAGTAGGGATGCGTTCGGTGAGGAAAACATGTGGAGTCAAATTGAGTGATAGAGTGAACAATGATGTGATTTGTGAAAGGTGTGGTCTGAAAGATGATATAGTGACAAGAATTGAGAAAGGAATGCTCCAGTGGTTTGATCACTTAGAGAGGATGAATGAAAGGCGAATCACGAAAGAGATATATTGTGCGAATGTGGAAGGAACGATTGCGCAAGGGCGTCCCAGAAAAACTTACGCGGACCAAATAGAGGTTTTAATAAAAAAGGCTGGTGTACGTAGTGACAAAAACCGCAGGGCATGTATGAAAATATTGATGGATGTTAATGAAGGGAAAGAAGTGTGCAAAGATCGTAGCAGGTGGCGATCTATAGTCTCTGCCTACCCCCATGGGAAACAGGCGTGAGTATATGTATGTACCAAATAGCTAAGTTTAAGTACACATTAGCATCATTTGCCTAGTCAATTTGTGCGTGACAACTTTGGATGAGACTTTAAACTTTAAAATTTATTTAACCACAAGTTCAAAGTCATTGAGTGAATGGATGGTAGGGTAAACAATATGGGACAATTCAAAAGTACTACCTAGTTGGTAAATGTGAAATAACTGATTTCTATTCTAGAAACTTGCCCAGTAATAATGTGCACAAATGCTAGGACATGAAACTAAGCTCTTTATCTTATAAAAATCAGTTAATTTTTTTAGTTTAATATTATTTTTCTACTTATGCATGAGTGCCTTGGCAGTAACTTATACATTTTAATTATCAGGGTTATTGAGTTGAAATAAACACAAAAATAATCATAACATTATGTATGTATGTATGATAATGATGACGATGATGTAACATGATAAGAAATAATTTTTTATTTGTAAAATAAATAAACTTAGCAAATTGTAAAATGGTAATTTTGAGAAAAGGGCATGTTGAGGACATTCTAAGGACATTTTGAGGAAAGGACATTATGCACCTAGATGCAATACCATCCACTGATTACAATACTTACCAAAACAAAGGAAGCACATCAAAAGTAATGCTATAAATCTGTGCACTTTATTAGCTGGGTGGCACCATGAGGTGGGTGGTAACCCGGTCGGCCTGTTGCTCCCACTTGATTCAGGATTGTCCATGCTACAATAATGATATTTCTTGTAAGTATAATCTATACAATACTATTGTTACCTATAAATACATTTATAAAAATAGTTTTTATTTCCCAAAATACAAAATAGTTTGAGGTGAAACAGCACAGCCCCAGAAAGTAATGTTGCAGTTCTTTGATAAGTTTTGAATAAAGTAAAGGAAGCTGTTTCTAGGTTTCTAAATATATACATTTTGGAAGACTGCTATTGGATTGAATGTCAAATAACCGAATACTTAAGTGATTTACTATACTAACAAATTACCTACTAAATAAATAGGGGCACATTGTAGATTCAATGACAAATTACAATAACAGTTAATAGGATGGTGTCCAGATATTGTGTTAGTAGCACTGGATCTATACTTATTAGATATGCTTTAGAACAAATCGAACACCACAATATTAGTGTAAGCTGTATGTTTATAAAAATGTTCATAGAAGTCTTTGATACTTACATTATTCTTTTGTGATCAACTGATCATAAATCTAGTTCTGAAAGGTATCAGAAACGCGTCCGTTCCCGATAATATTACACCCACCAATGCAACTGTTCTGTATTAACTATAATATAAGCAATGCAATCGTTTTATCCCATCAAAAGTTTACAATTTAACTTTAAATTAATTACTAGGTACCACTGCACGATTACACAAATTATTTCCTCTCTGTGGTGTTTGCGTTGACATTGACAGACAGCAAGTTGACAGTGACAGTTGTACCTGTTTTTTTTCGTTCCGTTAACGCTAAGGTCATAGACCATGCTGCCTAGATTGTATTGTGTACCTTTTCAGGACAGGCGAAGGTCTAAGCTATACTGCCAGCGGTTCTATCGGCTAAAATAAGTTAATGTAAGCTTTGATTTTATTTATGGATGTGTGTGATACATTGCAACTTTTATTTGGTAAGTTTTTATTTGTGTCGAAAAGAAGTAGCAATTTATCACATCCATCTGTCAAATCAAAGCTTACAGTATATTCATTATTTTTATTAATTTATTTAAAACATAAATATAGGTATTATTTCAAAGCACATGTTATAGTATCACTTTCACATCAATAACCTGAGATAAGATATATTATGATAGCCAGCCGATAGCACAGAGGGCCTAGTACGAGTTGGTTTTTTGTTCTCACTTCACTTTGCGAATAGTTAACTATCGTCTTCTCTCTTTCACTCGTTCACTCACTCGCATGATTTTCTCACTTTCGCCCGATACTATTCGCAAAGTGAGGTGAGAAACAAAACTCCTACTAAGCCCTCAGATCACATGAAACCATAAAGTTAAAGGTATATTAACTTTATGCATGAAACACAGTTCTTGACAAAAGAAAGGAGAGTCCACAGATGTAGGCTTAATGTAGCAATCAATCAGATTGTTAGAGAAAGATTACATGGTCAGTCTGGCATCAGTCTGTATAGACTGAATGGGACCGGGAACGCAAAGGTCAATATGGCGCTACGTACGCTTGTTCCACGAGAACTATTAATTAAAACAAGCGTTTTATAGCTTTAAAATGGTCAAATTTTACTGGTTCTAATTGAACTGTAAAAAATGGATATTAAAAAAAAAATTAATAAATTCTGTAAGAATAAAAATATTTTTTAAAAACACGTTTTTAAAACGCAATAAAAATTATATATATCGGACTAAAAACATTTATAACAACGTGTATAACCCTATAACTAAACTACTGAAGTTTTAAACCAAAAAAGATTTGTCTTGTTAGCCCAAATCTTCTTAGGTAAGTGGCGTTAAAAAAAACAGTTGTACGGTGCCATTATCCACTGAGACGTCCAGAGGGCGCTGTTGGACCCTGTTTGGACGTTCGTTCACTGATTTTGATAATAAAATTGCCCTAAAAAAATCAAGTGCCTCGAAATTGATATTTCCGAAATATGGGATCATCAAAATGCCCACAAAAATCACCATAAAAAACGATTTCTAATAAGCAAAATGACTTAGGTACCTAAGCTCAAATGCATTAATTCAAGCTACAACTCCAAATTAAATCGCCAAAATGACGACCACACCACACGACAGAGGTCATTAGACCCGTCCCCGTCACACACTTTTTCTCAAAAATATGCACACCACTGTTATAAAACACTAATAGTATGATCTATACACCCACTTATAGTAGAAATAACAACGATCCTTTTCATGTATAACAACTCACAGAAATAAGCATTAAAACAATCAAAAACCACTCATACGTCCGACACAATTAGATGCCACTAAAATCACCGACAAAACTAATTTTTATTTAAAATGAAGTGTATCTGCTGGTTCCAAAAATCAACCAATAAGAAGCTAGTTCTATTAGGAAATGTAAATAAAAAGTTCAGGCAACTTTAATCTGTATTTTCTGTTTAATAGAGCTAAAAAATCTATAAAAAACTTGTGGTGACTCTAGTAACCAGGACGTTTTGCGCGTTTTTTTCTGGTGCCCGCGACTTAATCCGCATAGACACGGTAGAGAAATTTCTTTACCTCGGCGTACATAGATATAGTATGGGGGTGGCGTAGGTAGACAATAGAAAAATCCCCAGGTAGGTAACCCTTTTGCCCGCGATTTAACAATAAGGCGACCAGTTTAAATGATCTCCTTAGTGTATGAAATCTAGTTCTACGGAGAGTTCAAGCTGTTTCCTATGTTCTACCTACCCGAATTAGATGAAACATAGCTTAGGTTTCAAGTTGGACCCCATGCTACCAAACTGTGAAAATCCCATCAAAATCTGTTCAGTGGTTTTTGAGTTATTTGCGCACAAACATTTAGAATCTTTTGTTTTATTATATGTAGGTATGTACCTATATAGATAGATTAGAATTATCAGATCCATGGGCCAGTAGGCCTAGCATACGCACCACGAAGTCCACGACTATTAGTCAGCTTACTGTGTCGTCGGAACTCATAAATCGGCAATCGGCATCAATCCGACTGCATTATCGGGCTTTGTCTGCTGATTTCGAAATGGAAACTTTTACCATTGTGAATGCTAAAATACCTCAAATTTAAAAAGCTCCACCGTATTGATTCAAATGGCTTTATTCTACTCGTTCGCTAAATAAGTACCTATTACACATTAAAAATCACAGCTAATATTTATTATCGAATAAACAGATTCCTCAGAATTTCATCCACTTAGCCACGGTAATTTTTACTTAACTTAGCCAATTGATTGGGCTTTAGAATTTGAAAAAAATATACTTAATCCTATAATTTAGTAAAATTTTTATTTGATAAACTACAGAGCGTTCAATGTTTGATAAGATACTTAATCATTAGTTGTGTTTGATCGTTTAGTAAAATTCTAATAAACTTTGTAGACCAATGAAATAAGCTTTGATTAGAGACATTCCTCATCAAAGTAATGTTTTGAAGTAGAAGTAGGAACATTCAATGTCAATAGCATCTGCTATGGGTGGATGGAGGTTGGTGGCGGCAGCGAGTGGCGAGTGCGGTCGTATAGATCACGCAATGCGCAGGGCGGGCGGGGCGCGGCGGGCGGGCGGCCGCCAGCGGTCGAGCGCGCAGTGCTCCTCGCGCAGGACCGGAGTGGTGTTCACTCGGCGGCGCGCCACGGCGCGACATGCCCAGCTGATGTTTATTTATACCGCGAGCTCGGTGGAGGGTGCGCGCGGGAGGCCCTCCCCTCCGCGGCACCACGGTTTCGCGTGATGCAGCCGAGCGAACTAGCCGACACCGCGCACGCCACTAGCGGAATCCCCCCGCAGCGTGGCCTCAACGGTGGCCGTTTCGACTTTGACGATGGTGGTACATACTGTGGTGGGTGGGAAGATGGCAAGGCCCACGGGCACGGTGTGTGTACCGGGCCCAAGGGGCAGGGTGCCTACGCAGGATCCTGGCACTTCGGCTTCGAAGTTTCCGGTGTCTACACCTGGCCCAGGTGAGATAGTGACTTCGCCCGGGCCTCGCACATGCCCGAGCGCAAATCCGCGTCCGAAGCCGCTCCAAAAATAGGCTGCTATTAATAATTGAGTTCGGTGTTTCGCTAGAAAACGTGTGTAACGGCGGTGAAAGTGCCTCATGGCATAATCTCGGCGAAAATATTCATTATCGATGTGTAGATACTGATAACAAACACGTGATAACAATATCACGCATCGCATGCCATGCTTGTGTCATTGCAGCAAACAAATCCATTAGGATTCAACAGCATGACGTGGTACAAATCAGCAGCATTATGATTCCAAATTAGTTTCAATTAAATCTATTTGCTATGTCCTTGTCATTGTTTAAGCAAAATATCGTTCTGATTTAGTCCACTGTACCTACTTATTAGTTTTGTTCAACTATTGCTGTTTTACAAAGTCAACACCAGTCACGTTTCACGAAATAAACCAACCGAATTGTAACTATTTGTGTAAATGTCTATTAATTGAAATGTTTCATGGCATGCTTTTCAATTTTATTATATCCATAAAGATGAATCAATCGTATTTAAGTAGTCTCCGGCTTGATTTTAAACATAAACGGTATGATCTGTACTCGTACCTACTTTAATTGAATATCTACAGTAATATACCTAGATAGATATAATATAAGTATCTTAGGTTAGGTTATATACTTCAAAAACTACCAACCTAACAATGTTTGGCATGTACAACTTTAATTTTAGCATTTTGTCTTACGAAACAACAATTCAGGGGGTCAAGTCTGCTAATGTTTTCGTCAAAATCGTAGTTCAATGGTGTTTGATTGCTAATGCTATTTGACATAGTTCTTGTTTCTTAAACCCAAAATCGAGACACAATGTGTTTCCGTTATGAGTTTAAGAATCACAATGTGTTTCGGTTTTGGGTTTAAGAAACAAGAACTGTGTCAAAAAGCATTAACATTCAAACACCATTGAACTACGATTTTGACGAAAACATTAGCAGACTTGACCCCCAGTATGTTCTTTTTTTAATTGTATGTATTGGTTATAAATCCATTGTTTATACATAATACTTGACTATTAACTCGTAAAATGAAAGGATTTACTTACCTTTTTCCTGCGGAAAATTTTATCGTTTATTATAGAATCCATTAGTGAGATCACCCACCACGGCACCGGAAGTGTAATCAGATAATTAAATTTATTCCTAAAAACCAAAAGGATTTCTCACTTACATTATAGTACCTATAGATACTTTCTTATTTTGAAAAGGAGGCAAATACAATAATATTTAAGTTAAACTTACATTCTAATTAACTAATTACCTTAACTCCTATGCTTCATTCATATCATAACTCATGATTGTCAAAAACTCATTATTATTCAGAAATAATAATAAAATCATCGTTTTTTTTTAAACTTTGCAACAGCGACGTCTTTAACCGATCATGCTTTGTTACCTAAATTCACAATATTTTGTTCCAAACCCATTGTAACTCGCAATCCTCGTTATTCTGGGAATAATCTGTCTTTTCAATGTTAAATTAATAGTAAAAGCTTTCCCACGGCTAGGTATTTAACGTCATGATAATCGTTCTACAATTTGACAACATATTAACAAACCGCCTTAACAAACTCTTTCTTGTTGATAAGTGTCATTCTATCACTTTTTGTAGAAAAAAACAACCAATAATATTTGATTATTAACTCAATGACAAAATTCTCAAAAGAGTTACCGAGGGACCTGGGCATTATTCTAGATAGTGGTTTACTTTTTTCATCGCACATAAATCATATCACTAGTAAAGCCTATAAAATGCTTGGATTCATCTTTAGACAGACCGTTGATTTTACTGTCCCTGATACTCTTCTCGTATTGTATAATTCGCTTGTCAGATCTCACTTAGAATACGATACGATACACTTAGAATACGCATCCACAGTTTGGAACCCGCAGTAGGTATTCTGAATACAAAAAGATGGTGGAAAAAATACAAGATAAATTAATTAAAAGGCTTTGATATAAGTTCTATGTATAACTTTCATAAAATGATAATACCTCTTGAATCGCGCAGAGAAATACTAGATCAAACCATTTTGTATAAAATCTTGAATAATCACATCGATTCTCCTTATTTGTTAAGTAAGATATCGCATATATGTTCTGGAGCTAGACTGCGTTCATGTGATACTTTCTCGGTACCTTATTGTAGAACCAATTACGGTAAAAACCGATACATACTAAGAGCTATGAAAAACTATAATGTGAATTTTAGTGATATAGATTTATTTAATACCAAATTTGCTAAATTTAAAAATGAAACTTTCAAAATTTGTATTAGTAAACTACAACCTTAATGTTTTTTATTACCTTGTCTAAACCATTTTTGTTAAATTCTTTTTATTTTATTTATTTGACTTCCATATGGCTCGCACAGCTCGCACTGTCAAAAAGTTATTAGACCTCATGTAGAGCCAAGCTTCTAACTTTCCGCGCCCTAACTCTACAAGCCCTAACTTCAAAAACTTTACACCTTAGTCAAAATATATACAAGAACTATTGTGAAAGGTTTCCATGTAGGTACCATCTAAAGAGGTAACTTTCACTGTAAACTAAGATACACGTTTGCTATGTAATAGGAAATATGCATAGTCACCGATTTTGATAAATTTGAGCTTAATCGCTGCGGACACGTAAAAAAACAAAGTTGTAACAGAAAAAATAAATAAAAATGTATTATTTTAGTTTTATCACAAGATGAAATCAGGGGAAAAAATATATTTTTTTTTTTAATTCGGACACCATTAGATCCATTTACAAATTTTCTTATAAGCTAACTTAAAATCTAAATGCAGTCAGTAGAGTAGAGTGGCATGGTGGCGCATGATAGGCGAGTCGTTCCTCGCCGCCACGGTGTTCAGAATGGAATTGTAGCGCCCGCACTCTACATACTTAGCATGGAGGCTACGCGCTTGCGAATGACGGCATATCGTCAGTGCGCGTCTCCGCAAACATTCCCGAAGTGCTGCAAAAGCGGGGCAGCCCCGTGAGCATCCTGAAAGCGCTTATGGCATTCTGTGTGTAGTTGGTACGATATTTTTTTTTACCAGTCAGATAGAATACAAAAACATTTGATTCATAGGTATTCCCTATTAACACACAATTTTTTATTTTTTTACGAAGAAAAATAATAAAAAAAAACCGGCCAAGTGCGTGTCGGGCCACGCGCCGTAGTGTTCCGTAGTTACCTTATATACCATACATACCATACCATATTTAATACCACTATCATTTTTCATCTGTAAAAATAACTTTGTTTTTCACAGTGTTGGTATGAATGACAAAGTTATATTTGCAGTTTTGGAAAAAAATCTATATCTCAAAAACTAATTACTAATTACTATATCTCGTTCAAACCAATTTTCGTTGAAAGTTTTTATTAAGATCTATAGCATATTTATTTTTTAGATTTTTTCACTCCGTTATTTCAAAAGTTAGAGGGGGGGACACACATTTTACCACATTGGCAGTGTTTATCTTTCAAACGGTTGACTTTGAGAAAAAAATTTAAAATTTTAAAGACCTATCTATAGACACCCCGCACGTATTGGTATGATATTTTTTTTTTTTTTTTCAGTTCCATGTATGGGGAGCCCCCTTAATCTCAATATTTTTTTTTGTGTTAAAATCGTTAAGCGGTTAACAGAATACATCTACCTACTAAGTTTCAACTGTGTAATCCCAATACTTTCGGAATAAAATGGCTGTGACATACGGACGGACAGACAGACAGACAGACAGACATGACGAATCTATAAGGGTTCCGTTTTTTGCCATTTTGGCTACGTAACCCTAAAAAGTAGGTATATATATCAGTTTAAGTATTTACTATACTTAGTTTTCGTGAAAGAAGATTTTTGAATTATACAATGTCTTTGGTCTTGAATCAAGACTCTTGATACTATCAATAATTAAAAGGCTTTTAATATACCTAATTGTATCGACAAAAACACCTAGATACATGTTGGAGTCCTCTCTCCTTTTGGGATGACGGCCACTTTAAATTTTACTTTTTATTTTAGATGGCCCTGCCAAAAATTAATAATTTCTGCGGATCTAGAATTCCTACAGAATAAAAAATAATATTTGTAAGGTAATAATGCCACCTAATCAAGTAAAAAAACTTTGTGTAAACTTTTAAAAAAGAGGTCTTAAAAATTTTAAGTGGGGCGACTAGGGCATGTGCATACAAACATTAATAACGAAAATATCAAAAAGTATGAAACAGCTGATATTTTTTTCGCGATTTCAGAGTTGGTCCCGTAGTAAAAGTTGTTCAGTTTAATGGTCCCTATCTATCATATAATGGCTATCTTGCCAATTTGGTCTGGTCCCAATATGCGATAGATCGAAATTATCCTGGTTGGCCGGCGCGGCGGCCCATAAGGAATTACCGAAAAAGAGCTTAAAAACACACGTTTTTAATTTGAATTAAAAAGTATTAAAATCTGTCTAAAACATTTAAAAAACGGACTAGAAAACGGGTTAAAAAGTATAAAATAGGTAATTTCTTCCGTAATAGTACATTATGAGACAAGTTAGAGCTTAAGTTGCTCATTGCACACGAGGCTGTGAGTTGCAGCCCGATCGAGCCTTAGGCGATGGTATAACTCAGCCCCGTGTGTAAGCAAGAGCTCACGAGCTTCATACGTTTTTCAACACATTTGCGAGGAAAAAACAAAGTAATTTACCACACAGCAACAAATACGACAAAAACAAAATATGAAAATTCGGGAAAAGGCGCGCATGTTTTTTTTGCAAACATAATAAAGTATCAATTGCATAGCTTTATCTAAAAGAACCCCGATTTTGTCGAAACTCACTGATAATCATCAAAATTCTTAGGGTACTTCCTGAAGTCCTAGAAAGCTGATGTATTAAGCTAGCACACAAACAATAACAAAATTATAAAACTGGAAACTTTGCTTAGATACATGGAAAAATTTATTCACTGTTCATTACTTTTCTGATAAACAATAGTTCTTGTAATTACGAAACGGCCAAGCGACATATTTTAACTAAGGTGTAGAGTTTTACAAGCTGAGGATTGTAGAGTTAGGGCGCGTAAAGTTAGAAACTTGGCTCTACATGAGGTTGAGGTCTGATAACTTTTTGACAGTGCGAGCCATATGGTAGTCTTGGCAACATTTACATGAAAATGTTTTGGTGGGATTAGGTTTACAACTTCAGTCTGTTTAAGCTTATAAATAGGCAAGATTTTATTTATTACTTTTTAATCCGAATTTTATACTTGTTTTAAAAAGGTTATTTTTCCAGTTAATAATACATTTTCTGCCTTTTAGTCATAACTATGTTAATTTTTTCCTGTGGCTTCTTCCCGGACACCATATCCTGACCCTGGACTACATATCCCGTCAGAGTACTTGTCAAGACGAATCAAATGCGCCCAAACACGTGGGTTGGTTACTAGGTTTTGTTTCAGATTTCCCTTTTGGTCTCCTTACGTTACGGCTCTATTATCAGACCCCAGGGTCAGAGACACCCTGGACACACTTTCATTAGAGTATAGGTACTTCTCAAGGCGAATCAGAGGAGCCAAACTCGATGGGGTAGTACCTAATGGTTTTATTACAAAGTTCTTGTGGCCTTCTTCCAGATCAATCATCAGACCCTGGACCAAGTACTTTTCAAGATGAATCAAACGAGTCCCAACTCAATTGCATTTATTACAGAGTTTCTGTAGCCTTCTTTCGGCTCCATCATCATCAACTCAATGACACCATAATATTGCATTATCTTCCAGTTCTGCACTGTGTTTAAAGTTTTCAGTCTTTGGCTCATCGGGAAGCTACATTGAAATGGTTTGCTTTTGTAGACATAGAAACAAACAAACAAATAAATAAATGAGAAAGCAACCTAATAAACTATACAGCTCTTTTGTATACTTTTTCTTTTGAGCAGTATAGATATAAGTAATTAAAAAAATATCATTGCTAAGCGGTTGGTTCAAATCCAGCGGTTGATTTTTCATCTGTGGCTAGATTTGTTCGGTCGTTGCTTTGCTAATAACAATATTTCGTATATGGCACAACACAACATTAATAGATGGATAGAATAAATGGTATACGACTCTGTCAGAATGTGACGCCGTGCCAGGCCTTCCGGTTATATCTCAACCACCGACTGCCGTTGCCGTCCAATTCAACCCAGTTTCATCAGGTCATTGCTCCATCCGAGCAGGGGGCATCCCGACCGACATTCTTATTTCAGCATGACCTCCATTCTAATAAATTCCTTATTTCTTATGTTATCTGGAATTCAGTTTTAGAATTAAACAAAATGTTAATTGGTGTTAAAACATTTGGGTCGATGAGGTACACTCTTTTAATATGTTTATGATTAACTCCACTACATTGAATACCATCAATTTAAAATAAGGTAAACAGCCTAAAATCATATTTTTGCACTAATAAAAAGTACTACTCTAAATAATAATGGAACAGATATGGCACAGTACTATAATAGTACAAGTCTCTGGGGCTGTATTAACACGTATTTACAAGGTACCTAGTCAACTAGTAAACCAAACACTTTATAATAATAGGTAATGCGATAGATCTAACTTTTAGCTTTTTATTTGATAATTGTCGTGTTTCAAGTTATGTAACGATACCGTCTAAAAATACTAGATTGTGGGCCCTAAAATCTCCACGATGAACATTTTTAAAATTGTGTATTAGAATTATAATATTAAATATAATTTACCGCGGCGCCACTTTCGCTAAGGGTACCACCTTAAATTAAGCCACACCATAGAACTTAGAGTAAGACGCGTTCCTGTAGAATAACAAGTAGGTACTAAACTTTAACCCCTAATATTTATAGTAGGACATAGCACAGAAATCATAGAATACATAATAGCGAACATAGTAAAAGCAGTCTTTTTGTGGAATTAAAATGTAAAGTATTTCGAATAATCAAAGAAAAAATGGTTACTACCTTGGTTTCTCGTAAAGAATACTTTTATACTACAGACATAATGTGGAGGTACTAGTCTCTTAAAGTCGATGTAATATCACAAAATGTTATTTATTAAGTAGGTACTTACAGCACTGCATTCACCCGATAACCCGACGACGCGGAAGTACACTTATCAACCACGAATATTGTAAAAATCACGTTATAATCAGAAGAATGTCTTTTGTTTCAATTTGTTCAAACAGGTGTTTCCATTCTTGTTCACATCAGCCCCCCTACAATGACTGTCAAAAGTAATATCGAAGCAATGTTGTAAATGAGATGGCGCTATACGCGATGTATAGCTCTGTCCCTCTAACAACATTACTTTGAGGTTGCTGTAAGAGCTCCAGGATAGAATAAGGGTCAAAAGTCTGTTATTTTATTTAGAACAAGCTATTATATATATATGTATATATAAGCTAGGTATATTTTTTTGCCAAGGTTGCCATGGTTTCCATTGTAAGTACTGTTTTGACGGTTACTCGATACCAATTCGATCTCAGTTTCTCGTTCGAGTTTCGGGAGTCGCCCCTACTGTCGATGGGATAGAGATCAATTTATTTACTCATGATTGTGTCACGACCAGGATCACATGTCAATCTTATCGTTTATCGTTTCTGTTATCGTTTCGACGTTTACTCGATTTTCGAACTCGATCTCGATCGCTATATCGTTTTAATCACAGCTAAATCATTTGTAACTTTCTACGCAAGAATATTACCTAACCATTACTTTTTAAGCGAGCCACTAGTATATAAACAATAATTTGAAATAAAAATTGTTTGCCAAAAAATATTCTTTCTTGTACATTTTTTTCCAGTTTCAGTAGAAAAGAACAAAGAATGATTTCGCAAATGTTCCAAAACATATTTCCATAGTCTGTCTTTGTACGGATTCTAACGACGAAATGTGAAGCAATGGTTTGTTGTTTGTTCTTAACAAACTTTTCGTGGCTTCAAGAAACTTCATGAAACTCATTTTATATTTTAAAAGATATTGCAATTTACTACATAATAGTAGATTGTTATACAAGACGCTAAAATGACCCATTGCATACGAGGTAGTTTTATTCCCGAGCTTTAGCGAGGGAATAAATAGAAACCGAGTTACAATGGGTTTTAGCGTCGTGTGTTACACTATACTTTTCACTACGATTGCGAGAAAATAAAATACAATATTAAATAGTTTATACCTACTTACGTAAACGAATTAACTCGTTTTTCTATCCTCCACTTCATAAACTTTTTGTACAATATTTAAATAAGTGATTTGTGCTTGACGGCAAAAGATTAAAATTATATCTTTTTTATTACAGTCACAAAATTCAATCAGTTTGTAAATATAAAAAAAATCTAAAGATTTCGCGCCATGGAACATTTTTTTAATTTCTGCTGTAGCAGCTAAGCAACACAAACACGCATTCTACGATTCACTCTGTGCACAGAGTAAAAATAAGTCTATGATTTCACCGAAGAGATGCTTTTAGTTCCATTTTCAAAAATAAGAATGAGAAACTGGGGGCCTATTACGAAAATAACGTACGCAACTGCGTAACGCAGTCACTTGGTCACGATAGTCGTCAGCAGTTCGTCGGTTGTAGTTATTACAAACATTTTCAATGTAGCTATCGTAGTCCATAGACTATTGAACGAATTATGACGGATCTGCTAGAGAGAAACTGTCAAATTTACGCAGTCACTTTGCAATATCGCATACGCAAGTGCTTTGTAATAGGAAACAATAAGAACGAAGCACGGACGCAGTTGCTGCGTTTTCTTTTAAAAACTTTTCGTAATAGACCGCCAGTATTAAGTCGAGCGAGTTTTTCGTTTTAGTAGGCCCATTGGTAATGGTAATAGACAAACATTAAAAAAGAAAAAACTTTATCCCCTAGGGGTTATTATGCTATTTTATCTCGGCTCTTGTACGTTACAATGACCGACTTTTTGAGCAAGAGGAGTGAAAAATCTTTTGCAATAACAGGGTGAATATTTTTTCATTTTCTCAAATCTAGGTTATTGTTATACCAACAAAACATCATTATACCTCCGTAATTAAGATCCTAAAAAAAACAACTTAATTTAAGAAAAATAAAAACCCGCCTGCCTAAAAAAAGACAAGTCAACAGAAAAATAAAATAGAAAAACTAAAAAACCCACATGCATCAAAAAACAAGTCAACTGAAAAGATGGAAACAAGATAATATAAAAAGGCAAACTTAAAAAATATTGATGGTAGTGTTTAGATTAAAGGCAAACTTAAAAAATATTGATGGTAGTGTTTAGATTAAAGGCAAACTTAAAACATATTGATGGTAGTGTTTAGAACTTTTGTTCAACATAATAACATGCAGTCGGAGGCATGCATAAAGAAAGTGACATTATTTATGATTTTACTTATCATTCAATTCTATGCCTCCGACTGCATGTTATTATGTTGAACAAAAGTTCTAGACACTACCATCAATATGTTTTAAGTTTGCCTTTAATCTAAACACTACCATCAATATTTTTTAAGTTTGCCTTTAATCTAAACACTACCATCAATATTTTTTAAGTTTGCCTTTTTATATTATCTTGTTTCCATCTTTTCAGTTGACTTGTTTTTTGATGCATGTGGGTTTTTTAGTTTTTCTATTTTATTTTTCTGTTGACTTGTCTTTTTTTAGGCAGGCGGGTTTTTATTTTTCTTAAATTAAGTTGTTTTTTATTTACGTCTTTTTAGTTATATTCTCCTTACAAATTACGTAGACGGTCTAATTCTTTAAAAGAATTTTCATCGTGTGGTTTAAATAAGAATTTTTTAGGGTCAAGACAACTGACAGCAAGCCCTGCGAGAGATCGAACTCTGCTTAAAGCCACGTAAGCTTGACCTTTAGCAAATAGGTGACTGCTCAAATCGACAACTGCCCGGTCTAAAGTTGTACCTTGCAATTTATGCACAGTCACCGCCCAGCATAAAATTAGAGGTAGCATACGTCGCTCGATCTTGCCTTTACCGCGTAACCATCAAACTCAGAACGCAGAAGGTTCAATCCGAACACCAATACAAGAAGCTACCAATTTTCTAAATAATATTTTATCGATATCAAAGAGAATGTAATTAATAACTAATTCAGTAATAAGATATTCCTAAACACCCTATTCCTTAGTCCTAACTAAACTAGGTATGCTTGCTACAAAACCTAACAAAATCTACTTCTTTAATATTTTTTTCAATATTAATGCAAGTAAAGTAATGCAACACGCGTTCCAATTAGATAGATGGAATCTAGTATAATAAATAATGAATGTACTCTAGCTAGCTAGATGGAATCGTATTAAAATAATTATCAATTGAAAAAGTTGTTAATTGTTATAAAGACCATAAACGAGAATCGTTTCTTCTTATTTCTCGTTATCGTTTCTTCGATTCTTTTCTGACTGATAACTCTATATAACTCTATAATAGAGTACATTATTATACTAGAGATAGAGTTATCAGTCAGACCTAATGATCAACGCCATCTAACGAAATGTGACAAAAAGTGTACGATATTATAATATAGGTACTAGTAGGTTTCTATAAATCTTGACTTGTAATTTTTTTGGGAGGTAACCGCTATGTCATGAAATAAATTTAAAATAATTAACTTTATAGCTAATCAGCTTTGACTATATAAAACTGTGAAAGACACACGATACCGCGATTCAGCACGGCATAGCGACATCTCTCGACTGTTTGACAAACGAAAAATGAGCGCCATCTATCAAATAAATCCGCAACTAAAATCTTAGGCCGCGCTCCCTTGTAGTGAGTCAAGTACTAAGTGAAAAGCCCCTGATTTCTATCTTTTATTATTATCTTTTTATTTTCAGTATAAACACAAAAGACCTTATATAATCTACAGAGAGCTAAACCATACCGAGATGTATTTGACTACAACGCCATCTATTGATTAACTTAGCCATGCCCTGCGGCATACCCTGAGGCTTCGATCCCGAGGGATTTTGAGATGATATTATAGCCTATTTTTTCATCATAAATGTGGCTAACATACACAAACAAAATATAAATTTCTTATATAATATAATTTACTTTTTTATTTTATTGTTTTTTTTATAATTATATTATGGTCATGATATACCTTTTTGAAATCCTTATAATAAGCCCTTTTATTTGACACCCATATTGCAGTATTCTAAAAAAAAAAATTTTTTTTCACTACGTATAATAGCACCGTACAGCCGCCATGTTGGTTTTTTTATAACGCCACCTTCTTAAGAACACTTGGGCTGAAAAGACCAATCTAACGATATCTTAATCATAGAAATCCGTTCAGCCGTTTGAAAGATATGAGGTAATAAAGAATATTACATACAAACATACATACATACATACATACATACAAACATACAAACATACTTACAAGATACGCGCGAAACACATAACCCTTTCTTTGCAGTCGGGTAATTATACCTCCGTAATTAAGATCCTAAAAAAAACAACTTAATTTAAGAAAAATAAAAACCCGCCTGCCTAAAAAAAGACAAGTCAACAGAAAAATAAAATAGAAAAACTAAAAAACCCACATGCATCAAAAAACAAGTCAACTGAAAAGATGGAAACAAGATAATATAAAAAGGCAAACTTAAAAAATATTGATGGTAGTGTTTAGATTAAAGGCAAACTTAAAAAATATTGATGGTAGTGTTTAGATTAAAGGCAAACTTAAAACATATTGATGGTAGTGTTTAGAACTTTTGTTCAACATAATAACATGCAGTCGGAGGCATGCATAAAGAAAGTGACATTATTTATGATTTTACTTATCATTCAATTCTATGCCTCCGACTGCATGTTATTATGTTGAACAAAAGTTCTAGACACTACCATCAATATGTTTTAAGTTTGCCTTTAATCTAAACACTACCATCAATATTTTTTAAGTTTGCCTTTAATCTAAACACTACCATCAATATTTTTTAAGTTTGCCTTTTTATATTATCTTGTTTCCATCTTTTCAGTTGACTTGTTTTTTGATGCATGTGGGTTTTTTAGTTTTTCTATTTTATTTTTCTGTTGACTTGTCTTTTTTTAGGCAGGCGGGTTTTTATTTTTCTTAAATTAAGTTGTTTTTTATTTACGTCTTTTTAGTTATATTCTCCTTACAAATTACGTAGACGGTCTAATTCTTTAAAAGAATTTTCATCGTGTGGTTTAAATAAGAATTTTTTAGGGTCAAGACAACTGACAGCAAGCCCTGCGAGAGATCGAACTCTGCTTAAAGCCACGTAAGCTTGACCTTTAGCAAATAGGTGACTGCTCAAATCGACAACTGCCCGGTCTAAAGTTGTACCTTGCAATTTATGCACAGTCACCGCCCAGCATAAAATTAGAGGTAGCATACGTCGCTCGATCTTGCCTTTACCGCGTAACCATCAAACTCAGAACGCAGAAGGTTCAATCCGAACACCAATACAAGAAGCTACCAATTTTCTAAATAATATTTTATCGATATCAAAGAGAATGTAATTAATAACTAATTCAGTAATAAGATATTCCTAAACACCCTATTCCTTAGTCCTAACTAAACTAGGTATGCTTGCTACAAAACCTAACAAAATCTACTTCTTTAATATTTTTTTCAATATTAATGCAAGTAAAGTAATGCAACACGCGTTCCAATTAGATAGATGGAATCTAGTATAATAAATAATGAATGTACTCTAGCTAGCTAGATGGAATCGTATTAAAATAATTATCAATTGAAAAAGTTGTTAATTGTTATAAAGACCATAAACGAGAATCGTTTCTTCTTATTTCTCGTTATCGTTTCTTCGATTCTTTTCTGACTGATAACTCTATATAACTCTATAATAGAGTACATTATTATACTAGAGATAGAGTTATCAGTCAGACCTAATGATCAACGCCATCTAACGAAATGTGACAAAAAGTGTACGATATTATAATATAGGTACTAGTAGGTTTCTATAAATCTTGACTTGTAATTTTTTTGGGAGGTAACCGCTATGTCATGAAATAAATTTAAAATAATTAACTTTATAGCTAATCAGCTTTGACTATATAAAACTGTGAAAGACACACGATACCGCGATTCAGCACGGCATAGCGACATCTCTCGACTGTTTGACAAACGAAAAATGAGCGCCATCTATCAAATAAATCCGCAACTAAAATCTTAGGCCGCGCTCCCTTGTAGTGAGTCAAGTACTAAGTGAAAAGCCCCTGATTTCTATCTTTTATTATTATCTTTTTATTTTCAGTATAAACACAAAAGACCTTATATAATCTACAGAGAGCTAAACCATACCGAGATGTATTTGACTACAACGCCATCTATTGATTAACTTAGCCATGCCCTGCGGCATACCCTGAGGCTTCGATCCCGAGGGATTTTGGGATGATATTATAGCCTATTTTTTCATCATAAATGTGGCTAACATACACAAACAAAATATAAATTTCTTATATAATATAATTTACTTTTTTATTTTATTGTTTTTTTTATAATTATATTATGGTCATGATATACCTTTTTGAAATCCTTATAATAAGCCCTTTTATTTGACACCCATATTGCAGTATTCTAAAAAAAAAAATTTTTTTTCACTACGTATAATAGCACCGTACAGCCGCCATGTTGGTTTTTTTATAACGCCACCTTCTTAAGAACACTTGGGCTGAAAAGACCAATCTAACGATATCTTAATCATAGAAATCCGTTCAGCCGTTTGAAAGATATGAGGTAATAAAGAATATTACATACAAACATACATACATACATACATACATACAAACATACAAACATACTTACAAGATACGCGCGAAACACATAACCCTTTCTTTGCAGTCGGGTAAAAACATAAAGAACTATTGTGATTTTCTCAAATGTTATTCATTTAATACTCAATAGGCAAATCAGAAGAATCTGAATATTTATAGTTTAGTTTGAACCCGAAATTTTTTTTCAAGCTATTGGTATGCACTTTTGTAGTCAATATTCATCAATCATCAATATAAATTCTGCGCCGGAACGCCTTGACCTAATAAATTATTCCTCCCTGCTGTCATCAAACCGAATACTGAAAATAAACTTGAAAGCATAGACAAAATAATCTGATTTCACTTCCATTGTTAAGGAGGGTAAAGGAGCAGGTAAACACTTTAAAAGTACTTAAATATAAAAAGCCTATTGTTCTGTTATTCTTTAAATATTTGCATGCCTACATTAATAAGGCAAATACTGTAGATCTGCCAAAATAGTATTCTTTTTGTATTTATATAAGATCTTGTATACTCAGTATTCGCAAATAAATGATTCTATTCTATTCTAATTAAAAATTTGG
This sequence comes from Agriphila straminella, assembly GCA_950108535.1. Lineage (NCBI taxonomy): Eukaryota > Metazoa > Arthropoda > Insecta > Lepidoptera > Crambidae > Agriphila > Agriphila straminella. Next base: position 12,908,480 of record OX467308.1, read on the forward strand.
TTAAGAGGATAGGTACCTCGTGGGTTATCATGTTTTTCAATTTAGGTTTGGTCCTATTGATCCTTTTTTTCACATTTTTTTTTCCACAAGGCGTTGTCTTAATATTTATTAGTCTCTGACCAACAAATCAATCTCCAACGTCCATTGGCCAGATTCATGATGGATCTAGTGAGTTTTTTTTTTCTTATTGGATTCTGATTTTAAGGTGTGGATCTATGAAGATTTTGTTTACTCAGAAAATCAAATGCATTGGGCGAATACACCTTACAGCAGCACCTTAAGGAATTGATCTAAGGAATACACCTACTTACATAAGAATTATAAGCAAGTTTGCCAAAATTGCTACTTAGGGAAAACAAACATGTCTCAATCCTCTTTAATTCCTAATTAGGCGCCTAAGAAGGTCATAAAGAAGCCTTTGTAGCTATTTCGTTATCGATTTTCAGTATTACGAAAGGTCGTTCGTATAACTTACAACACGCTACATTACGTATACTACAAGTGAAAAACAAGGAATTTAGTTCGAGGGACTAAGTTGGATCACGAGAGCAGCAAAGGATACAAAGAACCGAGATGAATCTTTTTTTCACGAGTTGTGAGCCAAAATGGCAAAAAACGGAACCCTTATAGATTCGTCATGTCAGTCTGTCTGTCTGTCTGTCCGTCCGTCCGTATGTCACCGCCATTTTATTCCGAAAGTATTAAGATTACACAGTTGAAACTTAGTAGGTAGATGTATTGACGACCTCCGTGGTCGAGTGGTTTGCACGCCGGTTTTCAAGGTGTCGCCATCTCTTGAGGTCCCGGGTTCGATCCCCGGCTGGGTCAATGTAGAAAATGAACTTTTCAATATTGTCTCAGGTCTGGGTGTTTGTGATACCACCGTTGTCTCTGATTTCCATAACACAAGTGCTTTAGCTACTTACCTTGGAATCTGAGCAATGTATGTGATGTTGTCAAATATTTATTTATTATTATTTATTATTCTGTTAACCGCTTAACAATTTAACACAAAAATAAAAATAAAAAGATTAAGGGGGGCTCCCCATAAATGGAACTGAAACTGAAAAAAAAAATTTCTTCATACTAATACGTGCGGTCTATAGATAGGTCTTCAAAAATGACATTGAGGTTCCTAGGACAATTTTTTCTCAAAGTCAACCGTTTGAAAGATAAACACTGCCAAAGTGGTAAAATGTGTGCCCCCCCCCACTAACTTTTGAAATAGGTGAGTGAAAAATCTAAAAAAAAAATTTGCTCGACACGCACTTGGCCGGTTTTTTTTATTAGAGAGACAACAATGACGTTTCAATTTTTTTCGTAAAATTGCACTTTCATTCGGTTGCAAATTACTCTAAATGTAGGTTCTTTAGTACTTATTTTAAATTGTTTTTGGACCTGAACCAGAATCAAAATAAAAACAAAAAAGTGATCAAAACAATAACTTTGAATTTGTCAAGATAACGCTGTCATTTTTATCTATTTAATAAAAAAAGACTATGTAAAGTTTTAAAAAAATCGATTTTGTGATTACGCGCGGCGTAGCGGCGCGTCTCGCACGCGCTCTTCACGTGTCTTATCGGATGTATTGAGGAGCTACGCGCTCCACCTACGAAGGGAAGGACCATCCGCGTCGTACGAACAGCGTGCCAGTTGATGTCCAATGCGTTTACATTGACGCGAGCAGCGCTTTCGCCAAGTGTAGTCCCTCGTGTGGGAGAATGTATAACATTTAAAATGTTTTTGCTTACGTCATAGTGTTAAATAAAGGTAGCATTCCGATTTTGGCGACCGCGGTGACAACGCGACCCACTGCTTAGTATGAATTTGTATCACAGTATATTTAGTTATTCGTTTTTATTTGTATTGGAGAAGGAGCACAGTGGGTCGCTGTCGCGGGTCGCGGTCGGCAACATCGGAATGCTACCTTTTAGAAGAGAATCGGTTATTTACTAAAGGGAATAAGTCAGCATTTTTCGGGTATGGCAATTTTGATGGGATTCGATTAATTTGATGGAGATCTTCACAGTAATCAAGAAAAGAAATAAGTCAGTTCATTTGATAGTCTAAAATAGGGCCTCCTTTTTTTCGTTTATTTACAAAAAGAAATAAGTCAGTCCGTTTGATAAGTCTAGTGTAGGCCTTCCCTTTTTTCGTTTATTTACTAAAGAAATAGTCACTAATAAAATGGAAGGCCTAAAGCGTACTATGCAATACGTATATAGCAGCTAAACATAAATACTACTATGAAAATGTAATAGAACATGTTAATAAAATATTTTTTAAACAATAATAATTGTGTTTAGTTATATTAGGAAATAAGTCGAGCACTTTAATTTAGCTTAGTATTTCAAAAAGAGTTAAAATATAGTCCAAAATTCTACACTAATCTGTATTTATAATATTTTATTTATTTATTTTTTATTATTCGGTGAATCCAGCTTACACAACAATATCTTAAAATTACAAAGTATAAACTTTAAAAGCTAATAATAGATTCTCATGGTTGGAGTAAGTATAGCTAAATCTAATGTGAGCGTAAATCTAAGTTAGCATGAATGAATCAAAAACAATAATAGTACCTACCTGTGGCCCTACCATGAGTTGATGCAAACTGTTTACGTTACCGTAAACTATCGGATATACTGCTCATCAACTCATGGTAGGGCCACTGTTTATAAGAATTGACAAGAAGTAACGGAATTATTCGCAATTGAAAAAATGACTACTAATAAGTGTCTTCGCCGCACGGATACTGGTGTTAAATACATCCAAATCAAAATTACTTGATAAAATATTATATTGTTTTATTGAACGGTAGATAAAATTATTCTTTCTAGGTATATTTAGTGCAACAAAATGGTAAGTTAAATGGTGCAGCTCACCGCGAACTACGGGGTACGTTAAAAGAGAGTTTATAAAAAAGCTCAGGACAATCAATAATACCAGATGAGATCTTCATAAGGTAGACCATATCTGCAATATCACGCCGAATGTGCAAGGGAAGCAGGTGGATTTTTTTACATAAGTCTTCGTATTTAGATATGAGTCATATGGCAGCCCTGCACGATGCGTTCAATTCTCATTTTGTAAATTTTATATCGGGGGTTCCAAATTTGCGATGCATACTCCAGAATAGTGCGGACAAACATACAGTACAATATTTTTAGCGTTATAATTTGTTTAAAGTCCTTGGAACTCCGTAAAACAAAACCTAAAGCCTTGAACGCTCTTCGCACAATGCTATCAATATGACCCTCGAATGTCATTTTGTAATCGTGTACAATCCATAGATCCCTTACCGAAACATCCCTAGAAAGAGCAGTGCAGCCTATCCGATAAACATGTTAGGTAGGGTATTCGTCTTCCTAGAGTACGTAACAACGGAGCATTTAAGTGGGTTCAAATCAAGAAAATTATCTTGACAGTAACATTCAAGGCGGTTCAAGTCATCTTGCAGCGCACACGCATCTTGGACGGATCGGAAAAGCATAATAATTAAGAAGATCGCAAGCTGGCGCTGATCATTAGATATCATTAGAATATACTATTTCTTTAAACTAAATATTTAACATAGTTGCCAGAGATTTTTATTGAATAAATAGTTTTTTGTCTTTCCTGTAAAATTAGGGATGCTTGTCTTATTCTCTTTAGTAAATAACCGATTCCATGTTCCACTTTCCCTTGACTAACCGATCTCGGCGATTTCTTTTACATTGCTACATCATAAGTAATTCATAATTCTAATCACCTAAAACATTCAAAATGTAAATAAAATAATCTTTGCTCTATTTATTGCACTTGAGAAGTATTAAATTAAAATGAGAAAAATAATGAGATCTAAAATTTGTGAAATCCAAATATTATGATTGTGATTTCAAAACAAAAGTTAATACGTTTGTCGTTTGACTATAAAATTTATAAAATCGCTGCATACATTACCGTAACAATGACTTATTCCTAAAATAAGCAGGTGTGGGCGTGTTTATTGTACGCGATCACGGCGTGGCTGGAGGGGCAATGTCGTTGACTCACCCCAGTCTTGCTGGCTGACCGACATTCGGAGAAATGTTTGTGTAATACTGCCTTTTCGAATACATTCATCATTTTGCAATCTTATAAGTCACAGTTTAATTTTATTATTCGCGTGAATCTAAAGAATACCAATGACGACCAAATTCAGCTGCTTATTTGATTACCTTTTGGTAAATAAAAAAAACCGGTCAAGCAAGAGCGAATCGGACTCGCTCACCGAGGGTTTCCGTACCATCATAATAAATACACTGCAGAGCCTGCTGTAAAATAATAAAATTATTATTGCAGATACTATATCTATGATTGCAGTGGTAGAGGAACAAATAAATTTTTTGTTTGTTTTTTGAATTTCTAAAAAGTGTGTTATATTGATACATCTTTTTATTTTTCCTGTAATCTTTACATAAACCACTATCACATAGAATTGCAAACTTCGGAGATAAGGGGGGGGGAACGATATTTTTTTTAGTACTAAACTATGTCAAATGACAATATTGTTGACTAAAAACCAAGCAAACGACAACAAAAAAGAATCAGACTAACATTTTTACGTTACGCTATTAGACCCCTTGCTACGACGTCGTAGCAATAACTACGCGTAGATAGCTACGGTTCGTAGCATAATGACCCTTTGTTTGCTTCGATATCGTAGCAATAAGTACGCATAGCTACGGTTCGTAGCATTAGACCCCTTGCTACGACCACTGAGCAAGTAATCACTACGTTTTAGCTACGAGCGACGTCGTAGCAATGACTACACGTAGATAGCAAAGCTAATAAGTACTTATTAGCTTTTTTAGTTCTGACAAATAACATAAACGTGTAATATTTTAGAAGTGAAAACTTCTTTAGCGGAACGCCGCAAAAAAAAGTGTACATCGGTACACTTTTTTGTAATGGGTAAAAAATGTTAAACTCGCGTCAGGACACGTGACCCTTAGCACGAACAGCTATCGAAAAAATAACGCGCGTAAAATTACTCGATAGAGAATTATCTATGGAAATTTTAATTTCGCTAATCGGCGGTAGATGGCGTTGTACAAATTTTCAATACAAAATTGCACTATCGAGTAATTTTACGCGCGTTTTTTTCTCGATAGCTATTCGTGCTAAGGGTACTGATCGAAAATTCGTTAGACGGTGACGTAATAATGATGGTGAAAAAGTCGTCAAAATTATGGATAGAAGTAGATTTTTCTGAGAGATAAACTTTTTAATGTAATATAAATTGTCATGTTTGTGTACGATAGCGCAATAAATAATATATTGTATTCTACCACATAAATGATAGTACTTTTATACTGATAATTAAAGCAATTCGTGCAAAATTATTCCCTAATCATTCCAAAATATCAAAAATGCACAACGTTAATATTTAAGTTTTCACTCCTGCCGGCACTCCCGGAGTGCAACCCGTCGTTTTTAGGGTTCCGTACCAAAATGATAAAAAGGAACCCTTATGGTGTGACTCAGTCTGTCTGTCTGTCTGTCTGTCTGTCTGTCTGTCACAGCTGGATATCTCGAGAACTACTAATGGTATCAACTTTAAATTTGCAATAGTTAAAGATGACCTTTGTCCAACTATTTTGCAAATAAGAAAGAAATAAAAAATAAATAGTTTTTTTACAACAGGGACTGAAAAGGGGTCTTAAAAATTTTAAGTGGGGCGACTAGGGGGGTATCATATGAAAGAGCGCTATTTGCACATTTTAAAACATTTTTTCTTTTTATTTAGGCCGTAAATTAAGATAGTTCCGTTTTCTGTCACTTAGAGCGCTGTAAGCAGAGCTGCCAATTTGGTCCTATGATATTTTTGGTGTTTCGGTGAAATGGAGGTTTAATTTTTGTATGGAAAAATATTAAATAGACATTTCGACTTGAAACTTCGTAGGAGTACCTACTTCTAAAAACAAGCAAATACGTATTTCTTGGTTTTCCGAAACTCACTCCTTGGGGGATAAGTAACATTAGTGTAGGCTACCAGTGATAAAACAAACAGACCCAAGGCTTTTGTGGTTAAAAAAAGCATTCGCAATCAAACTAACTATATTGTGGTTGTGACATTAGTTTTAGTAGTATAAAACTATCACTAATTAACTGACTGTGACTTTATTGAATAACTCATACCTACTTGGTTTTTAATCTAGAGTCTTTTTATATTATTGTTACGTGCGTTTATTGTCGTACATATAATCATATTTGTGGTTGTAGTAGATACTTAATTCATTAACGCCGGAGCGGTCGCTGGCGATCGAGACACAATAGATTTTCTATTGTGTCTCATTTTCCGGGCGTTGAAGGGTTAATTACATCATAACAACATACGGAACTGTTAAAGAAGAATGACAAAACACAGGTTAAGCGACCCGTCCTTGTCGCCAAGGCCGATTCTCTTTACAGCTAAAGTCTGTTGGTTTTACTTGTAATATTCAGTTACGGCTCCGCAGTGTGTGTAACCGACGCGTTATTAATAGAGGTTAGACTCGAGTTGTTCCGACCGATCTCATGTGCAGAACAGACCATTCCATTATCTTACGCGACTATAAAAACTGAAAGGAATTCTGAGCTCTGACTATACATGTATTGGTGTTGGCTTATATTTAGAAACCTAGCTATCTCCCCATTAATACTGACTTCGTGCGTTATCTACCGAAATTAAAAGTGTTCGAACAATAGACTTGATTGCACGCCAAGACAATGAATATGCCTACAATCAAATAATGCTCTCTGAATATAGAGCGTAATTTTGGATGCGAACTAAAGTCAACGAATTAGTAGTCGAGTCCATTTGCTTTCAGATACCCAGGCTGAGATTGTATGATATTTATCTAACAATTCCACGAAAACGACTGCTACTACCAAAAATAACTAATGTTTAAATAGATGTAGATATTATACGTACGACCCATATCATACTTGTATTTACGACTATAAATCAATAGCGTGCCTGGTTAATTGGTGACAAACGCCCGCCCCTCGTATTTCATACTTTAAAATAACACTTAACTGCAAGAAATAATTAAGTACCTACCTACAATGTTACAATATGTTTGTTTATGTTAAGTCAAAAAAAACGGATTGCCACCAATCTAAAAATCAATCGTTCACTAGTTTGCTGGATTATTCTAAAATCCTGGAATAACTTAGTACTAGGTACCTAGAGCCATAATAAAATATCTTGTAACAGAAAATATGTGAATAAAATGGAAGAATATTTGTAAGAGGATTTATATAAATAAATATAAATAACGTTACATTCGTAAACCTCATTTGAAAAATTTGGAAAATTCTTATGAAACAACTATAATTTTAAGTGATAAAATGCAAATATTTTAATATTTTATAACAAAATATTGAGAATTATGAATAATTTGATAATAATAAATATTTGTTTGACTTTGACTTACACATTTATTTATTCTAAATATATATATGATTTTTCAGCGGCATAAAACCTCTTTGTTATTTTAAAAAAAAAACTGTATATTATGTACCCGGTTAAATTGGGAATGCTCTGTTTACTAGCATAGAACTTGCAGTAAGGTACTAATTTAACTTTGAAGGGATAATTATGCAATGCTACGGCTCCACCTGCGTCTTAACGCATAGCTTAACGTATGTACAGCCATTAAAGTATTTTCTGAGCAAAAAAAAACATGTCAGTACTTATTAAGTATTTGGAAAGTAACAGCAGTAAAAATTGTATTCTGTTAATATTATGACATCCATACTTGTTTTATAGATTTATAACTTTATAACCAACCGTATCCCGATTCACTATCTGGCTTCGACCGTAATAAATTGAAACTAAACATTTACTAACAAATGCACATCATTAATACATTTTTCCGTATCTTAAAGCTTGCTTGCTACGTATCACACATCACCTCGCTCTATAAGATTTCTAAAATATTATTTTGTTAATGTTCATTTTAAGCTATAAGTACCAAAAAATAGACTACCTAATTGTAAAGAGTGTGTAACGTTTATGACGCGGGCATCAGCTCGACTAAATCTGCGCCACATCACTCAGTGTGGTTGCTCTCTTTACCCGGTCAAATTCTGAAAGTCTACTAGTTACTTTCACTGCCTAAAATTAAAGTGGGCGAAATCGATCAAAATGTTTAATTATTTGGTTTTATCATACTTAATTATATTTTTTTTGTTTTCAGTGGTAGCTCATTCGAGGGGCAATGGCAAAATGGAAAACGCCACGGATTGGGCGTGGAGACACGCGACAGGTGGCTGTACCGCGGCGAGTGGACGCAGGGCTACAAGGGCCGCTACGGCGTGCGCCAGAGCACCACCAGCAACGCCAAGTACGAGGGCACCTGGGCCAACGGGCTCCAGGACGGATACGGCTCGGAAACGTACGCGGACGGCGGTCAGTATCACTCCTCCCCGCTGCTGCCAACTCACGAACCCACGACGAAAATATATATACGTTAACATGGCCGTGGCATTCTCTTCACTGATTCACTACGAGAGAATGCGTTATTAGTTATAATCAAACAAACGCTATTAAAAACGTAAATTCTCGTTCATTGTCTAATTTTTATTGTACACTAGCTGACCCGACAGACGTTGTCCTGTCTTAGTTATGAATATTGAATTCGAATTGGTATAATTAATAAAAAGTTGGGTTCAGTCAGAGATATTTGTACCTACCGTTCCCGTTCCAGTTTCCGTTCCCGTTTACTTTATAACCCAACAGCTTTATAACCGAGTAATATATCACTTGTTATGTTAGTAACGTGTATGTTAGTCTATCCAAACTTACCAAAACTCCATATTAAATTGAACTTCTAATATTAGGCGTGATGGCTCTGACTGAACTAACCGTGATGAGCACTAAGAAATTCAGTTTTCTTAGATCCTTTTTGTAAGAAATAATAAATTAAATAATTTACATGAATTTTATCAATAAAAAAACCGGTCAAGAGCGAGTCGGACTCGCGCACCGAGGGTTTCCTCCGTACCATCATAATAAATATGTAGTTTTTTTACATTTGTCCAAAATCATAAACTTATTTATACTAGCGTAAATATTAAGTTTGGCCAAAATAATTATTCTTATTCTTAAATTTTCTAACGTCATAAGGTTACATTAAAAAAGTTTTTATGTCCAAAATATTTTTATGTGGTGGCCAAGTATTCTTAAATTTTCTAATTTTCCGCACAATTTTCTTAATTTTTTCTTTCATAAGAACCATCTCCTGATAATAACAAACACAACAAAAAAGAATGAGCGAAATCGGTCCAGCCGTTCACGCGTGATGGTTTGATGACCACGGAAAATAGGGATTCATTTTTATATACAGTGCCTTGAATGCAAGCCAAGGCCTTTGGTCTTGAACTAGCGATAATTTAAAAGCCTGAAAAACACCTAATTTTATCGACAAAAACACCCACATGTTGGAGTCTATCCCCACTCCTGTTGGAATGGCCGCCATTTTAAATTTGACTTTTATTTTAGATGACACTGCGGAAAAATATTAATTTCTCCGTATTTAAAAGTCCTACAGTTATAAAAAAAGTTCTGTTCGAAAGCTAATAATACCACCTATTAATGTAATAAAAAAATGTGTAATCTTTTAACTTTAAATACGTCATAAAAAATTACTAAAGTAAAATTTTACACGAAATTTGTGTGCTTTTTTGTTTTTCTAACATATCTCATAAACTAGGACATTAATGTCCATTTTTTGCATTATTTAAATACACAGGGATATTATCTATAGAACGACTCCAAATTTTATTGCTGCGATTGCGATTGTCAATAGCTTTTCTTCCTATTCCAATTAATTCACTTTTAAATGGGTTGGCAAAGAACAAAATAGTAAAGATTATAAAAAAATATAGAAATTACAAAAAAATCTCTAACTTGATAAAAAATGATTTGCTTTATTTCGTATCGTAATAAAGTAACCATCCTCGGATTAATTCAAAGCGATCAATGCTTACGCTGTAAAACGAACTCGGTCCTTTTTGTTTTGTGATATGGCTAGGTTAGTTTTCTAGATCTGTGCGCAGTTTTGTCACCTAGTACCTATATAGGTGATAAAACTACGCACAAGTTTTTTTTCTTTAAGTCGGGTTTTTTCTTATAGGTATTTGTGGCTTGTAATTTCATAATAAGATACCGAAAGCGAACAATAATCCACGACATCTAATTACAAAGGGATTATTTGTTGTACTCGGTTTGGTCATAGACTTAATTAAGTTTATGGGTTTGGTTGATCATGACTTTTTTCAATAAGCTGAGCTAGACTTCCGCTTCTACAATTTTTTTACCATAGCTCCCATAGCTCCATTATATTTATTAAACTAGCGACCCGCCCTCGCTTCGCTTCGGTTCCTTCCTTTTTTTGCCAAATTTCGACCTTCCAAAAACACCTCAAAAGAAAACAAATACTTTCAAGTCGTCACCTACATTCACTCCAGAGATCTCCTGTAATTGTTCGAGTCCCGTCATCGGTGTGAGAAACGCGCTGATGGTTAAAATTTACTTTGTTGTAATTACTCTTTGACCTTCTGAAGCCGCGATTACATACGCCGATTTACATAGATATAGTATATTAAAAGGCCGATTTAGCATACCAATTTCGGGTTGCCACTCGTACTTGACAATAAAATATTGTATAATAAGTTCGATTTTAAAAGTGAATTTACCCTATAACGGAAAGATAAACATTGTATAAGATTGGAGATGAGAATTGAAAATAAAAAAAACATAAACAGTGTTGACCTTTGCGTTATTTGTTTAAATTATTTGTTAAAATTTAACTTATTATACGGGTGGCAACTCTAAATTGTATGCTAGATTGGAATATGTAATCGCGGCTACGCGTCACGCGGCATGACAATACCGACATTATGCGGAAATATTTTTGAGCCAAATTTATTTCCTTTTTAATTATTTAACTACAACAATATTTAAAGGAATCTGATTAATTAATAATAATAAATATTGATATTTTAAAAATAATTATTGGCGCGATTATCACATAGATAAGTATTTCTGATCTACGTAGGTTTTTTGCGTTGTAGATGGTTGTAGATGGTTGTAGGTATTGACCATAGATATAGTATATTAAAAGGGGTAGATGCGCTACCGAGCGACCGGGTGTAAGGGATAGATATATTATGACGTCAAAATATGGGGTTGCCATGATCAGAAAAAGTACCCTTAACGGTGTAGCATCCGTTAATGTGCAGATTACTAGTTAAAGTACGGAAATCGTCTACTTTAAGAAAAACTTCTCACTTTAAGGCGAGGCCAGTTCACGATCTGATGAAAAGTCTGATTTTTGAACTTCCAATGTGAAGAATTGATGTAGAATTCTACTTCACAAAAAATACTGTAACTGAAAAAGAAACAAAGAAGCAAAGTAACCGAACAGAATATTGGCATTACAAAATGGCATGGTAACTCTGTAAAAAAATCCTGAATAACACCATAAAAACTTATAAAAATGAATTTCAAATCGTCAGATTGCGTAATTTTCAAAACGATTTTTTATGCAAAAAGGATAGCTTTTTTATCGAACTAACACAAAAACCAAGTACATTTTTAATAAAGGATCCAGTATTTCAGAAATCAATAAAAATGTACTAAAATTCGTCAAATTTCAGGCGAAGCATCAATTAAAGTTATGCAATATTCAACCTTATTCTAAAGACATAGTGAAAGAGTAAATTTCGTGAACTGGCCTCGCCTTAACTGACTCGACCAGTTCATCTGCAGATTAAAGGATTCCGTACTTTAACGGTAACATACGTATACATAGAGTAAACTAGCTGGGGTTCGCTCAGGTAGTTAATATGAGATTGTGTGGTTAATGGAATAAAAAGATAAACTTTAAATTAAAACAGGTAGTCTTTATTAAACGTTGGAATACAGAACTTTTTTTATTAACGTTAGTTTTTCTGTTTTTCGGAAACCATTTTTTTTTCAAAATGTTTTGAACAAATTCGTGTGTGGCACCCAATTCTTTTTTCCAGTTGCTTCTATACATTTTTCACGAGTTTTATCTTCCGTCGGAAATCTGGAAAAATCAAATCGCTTGAAATTCCCTGAAATATGGGGTAATTTTTGGGGAAAATTTTCTATATAGTAGGCATCCGGAAATCGAATTATAAACCTACTGATTTTAGTGGACGTCAAAGCTAAGCTGACTTCTACTATTACGTAGATGTACGCAATTTTACCGGTTTGCATGTCAAATGTTTACGAGGTTATTTTTAGAAATAATTTTTAGATTTTTCCTATTTATCAGGTTTTTCATGATATAACTAATGATTTAGCTCAGAAACTTGGTTCCTGTGAGATTTGAGAAAGAAATACGTGATCAAAATATAGAAAACAGTGTACTCACGCATGAAATGTAACGCCCGCTTCTTTCCTTTGATTGTTGCTTTTGCAGCCAAATATCGAACATCCCACCATTTTGAATGCTAGACACAAACACTACACATTCGATTTATAATAAATCTTCAATATTAATTAGGGAGTTATCCACAAAAACTTTAATTTCTCTGGCACTTTTGGTATAACCCCACTTGTTTGTTTTGCTTAGTTGATCTCTGCCTATAACCCGACCATGAAAAAAAGTCCGGTCGGTGATAGAGAAAAAACATGACACTCTTCTCTATTTCCTCCTATAGGAATCTTAATAAGACGATCTCGCTCTATCAAAGCATGTCAGACCCTTGGTATTGACAGCGGACGCGATTTAAAGAACTTCAGACAATATTATGGACTCATGACCAAAATAACTTTTAATTATAATAACTCGTTTGGTAAATTAAATAATAATGAGTTCAATATGGAAAATAATTAAAGTGATTTATACAGTAACCTAACAATTTGTTTTGTATATCTCTAAGGGATAAGACAGCGTTTTCAATGAAAGCTCCCAGGTAAGGCGGCTTAATTTTCCGACACTTCCAACAAATATCGTTATATTTCTACCAATTTACATAAAACCTCACTTATTATACACCTATAACCTTCCTCAGGAATCACTCTATCATTTAGTGAAAACCGCATGAAAATCCGTTCAGTAGTTTTTGAGTTTATCGCGAACAGACAGACGCGGCGAGGGACTTTGTTTTATAATATGTAAGGATTCTTATAATATGTACTTTGCAGTTTGTACTCCTAATTATGTTATTTTACAAGGTTTGCTTAGTTAGTCCCACTAAATGATAATCTGTGTAGAAACTACCACGGCCATTACAATAATTCGCGACTTCGTCCGCGTGGACATTGATTAGTTGATTAGTTCTTCGAAAAATACAGACGATATATGAAAAACAGGATTTACACTTGTTTGGCGTCGTGGTACTGCGACGGAGTATAACACATATTGAAGTCCTATTGTCTTAAGTGTAATTTTTTACTGTGCACCAAAAACTTTTTTTTTCTTTTTTTTTGGTACGAAACAGTCACTACAAAAATTACATGATATTTATATACTTACTAAATTTTTAGACAATTGAGTACCGAAAATTACTTAGATAACATTTACATTAATAAAGCTTAAATAGAAGGTATATATAGGTATTTTCTATTTTCATATCTCATATTATAAGACTGCACCATACTCACCTACTGACCTAGATTGCATATTAGTAAAAATGAAGCATCCCGCCTCTGTAATGTTTGTCGGGTGCGAAATAATATATGCGAGTACCTACACCATGAGTAAACAATGGACATAGTCACGACTTTAACAATGGTGTATGCTAACTATACGGAAAGCAAAGAAATGGCAGTTCCTTTTATAGGCACATACATACACACATGTGGAATAGAACGTAAGGAAGAGTGACAGAAATAGCACGATAGAATTATTGTTATATTTTACCGCGATCTCGTAGGAAAATGTGAAAGTCGAAAGACGTTTATACATTTTGCTGTTTTATTTATTTTTACAGATTTATTTATACGGCACTAATTTAAGAATTTTGCTTCTTAAAACTAAAGTTCACATCAATAGTAAGTAATGCTTTCATTATTTAGATAACTTCTTTGGGAAAACGCTAATTTCTTTAAAATGCGGATATAGTCTTAACATGTGGAGACGGTACGAACGAACACACTGAGCTACGCTTTGTGTTCGCGAAAAAAACCGCCGGCGCCGTCGCTACTGCCAGCGTTTCTTTCAGGTACTAGCCCAGGGGGCTTGACTCCCCCGGGGTAGCCCTTGTGCCTCCCGGAGAAAATATGTAGGTAGGCAGACAAACGCGAAGTCGCGTCGGGCGTCTCACTTCGCTCCCCCGAACTTCTTAATTGCCCCCTGAAAAATTTTGTCTGAAAGAAACACTGGCCACCGCAGCGCTCGCAGTGGTGCATGCAACATTGCACGCTCCGAGTGCGAACGCATACAAAATGTAAAAGGATGCGCGGAGCGAAGTTGATGCGTAAAAATAGTGGATACCTACCTTAAAATAGCTCGTCATCCAATTAGAAAATATTCGGCCTTGAAACCAAACTGAATGTTATGCCTTAGGTGGTTTAGGTTAATATGTTCCTTCGCGTTCCATGAAACAAAGTCACGCAGATCCCAACCACGATATGTTGAGTCATAGTATAATAACATTATTCATTCGTCATTCATATAAAGTACAAGCACGAATGCATCAGATTATTCTTAAAAACAGACAATCAAATTGGATTGCGTAGGTGAGCCATATTTATTTCACCAGAGACAAAACAGTTATCTTGTACAGAATAGTTCATTCATTGCGTGTTCGATAGCCGGTAACAAGCCCGGCAGCTGCCTGCCTTCGTCAAATATTCACTAGTTCCCTAGAGGCTACGTGTACAACATTAAGCACGCGTAGTATCACACCCATCGTTCATTTATCACTAATTGCGCAGTGTTATCACTTACTGACTGTAATACTAACCGAATTTACAATACATTGTGCGGATATGATGATAATATAATGCGTGGAATACACCTGTTCAATCATGCATCGAATTTATGGCAAAAAATATAATATAATAAATACGAGTACCTTAGCCAATCAATAGGTAGGTAATCATGATCACTGTGTTAATTTTTTTAAATATCTTTTTTTATCGCAAAGAAAACTGTGGTTGATTTTCTTGCTAAGTAGGAATAAGATAGCTAGGAACAAACCGCCCATTATCGGAACATTCAGATTTCAGAAAATTCGCAACAAACTTACCAAGTTAAAATGTAAATAACGCAAGCGGAAAAGGACAGTTCGTTATGACTTTTCAAGTGGGGCAAAGGTGGCTCGTGTACAAAATATTTATAATCATACGCGTTTTGGAGTGAACCCACGTGTCATAAAGTTTCCGAGTAGTTTAGTATGTGAATGGTCAAAGCATGGTAGTGCAGCCGCCCCGCGCCGCTGCCGCTGCCCTCGCTAGTTAAATATAGCGGCGCAGGCGCGCCCGCCGCCCGCCCGCCGCCCGCCCGCCTTGCCGCACAATCACGTCGGCTACTCATTTTATACTACTAGGAAAAAACAAACTGCTTTCACCGCTACGGACCTACATTTTGTGAACCATAACTAACAGCAGACAGGTTAAGACGAACGCTATGTTAAGACTATGATTAAGCGGACATTTTTATTCGTTACGCACAATATTTATAACGAGCTAAACAGGTGTTTTGAGGTTTCAGTAATCAATTTCTATTTGATTTTATGTTTTCATATAAAATACTTTCTAGAGGCTGTAACGGCTATCTACTTATAATAACTTTTTTAATAAAATGTGAATCCAAGTATTTGTCAGTTAAAAGTTCATCTGTTGAAAGCTAAAATTTATAACTGTGATAATATTAATCAACCGTGACTTTAACTGTTAATACTTGATGGGCTATTTTTACATACTATCTATGAACGAAAACGCTAGATTAGATTAGATTAGATAATTCTTTATTTCAACACCAAAAGTGAAACTTAACAATAGAACTTACAGTGCTAAACATGGCGGCCTTATCGCTAATAGCGATTTCTTCTAAACCATTTCAAGTCCAATTTTTCTGCAGACCACAATATCGTTTTCAACACACTTGCTCGTAAAGTGAGCCCTAATACATCGCTTTTAGGGCCATAAACCAAGCTATAACAAACGCGTGCAATAATATATAAAACACTAGTTCGTAATAGAATTAACCCTACAAAGTTAAATTAGTACCTAACTGCAAGTTCTATGCGAGTAAACAGAGCATTCCCAATTTAGCCGGGTAATACAGTTATTTTTTTTTTACAACAAAGAGGTTTTATGCTGTTGAAAATTCATATACATTTTTGGAATAAATAAATGTGTATTTAAGTCAAATAAATATATAATTATTATCAAATTATTCATAATTCACAATATTTTGTTATAAAATATTAAAATATTTGCATTTTGTCACTTAAAATTATAATTTTGAAGTATTAGTAGTAGGCGTATGCTCCTCACCCCTTTATTCGCAAAATATTCTTGCGTTGGGTGTGTGAAAAAAAACAAAAAAAAAAACATGCGCGCCTTTTCCCATAATTATCATATTTTGTTTTTGCCATATTTGTTGCTGTGTGATAAATTACTTTGTTCTTTCCTCGCAAATGTGTTGAAAAACGTCGTATGAAACTCGTGAGCTCTTGCTTATTGCACACTCGGCTGAGTTACGCCCTCGCCCTGGCTCGGGCTGCAACCCACAGCCTTGTGTGCAATGAGCAACCTAAGCTAACTTGTCTCATAATGTACTATTGTTGAATTCATAAAAATGACAAAATGGAATGCGTTCAACTATTTTTTAAATCATAAAGTATGACTATCACTTTTTTTTCATTAGGCATAACTATCTCTAATCAGTTACAATAGTAGGTACATTATGAGACAAGTTAGCTTAGGTTGCTCATTGCACACAAGGCTGTGGGTTGCAGCCCGAGCCGCAGGCGAGGGCGTAACTCAGCCGAGTGTGCAATAAGCAAGAGCTCACTAGTTTCATACGAAGTTTTTCAACACATTTGCGAGGAAAAAACAAATTAATTTATCACACAGCAACAAATACGGCAAAAACAAAATATGATAAATGATAATGGCTCACAGGTAACCTACTCGTATATTTATTTTATTTATAAATCTTTATTGTAGAAATACATAAAGTAAGGTACAAATGGCGGACTTAATGCTAATAGCATTCTCTACCAGTCAACCAACAATAAACAGATATTTATTATCATCAACTTGGTTAATCGGTTATCACGAAGAATATGGTAAATATGAGCTGTATAACTCATCACACGAGCCAAGTGTAAGCGGTTGCCATGGCCTAGCTAGACCCGTTAAATTAAAATCAAATTATAGTACATTATGAGACAAGTTAGCTTAGGTTGCTCATTGCACATAAGGCTGTGGGTTGCAGCCCGAGCCGCAGGCGAGGGCGTAACTCAGCCGAGTGTACAATAAGCAAGAGCTCACGAGTTTCATACGACGTTTTTCAACACATTTGCGAGGAAAAAACAAAGTAATTTATCACACAGCAACAAATATGGCAAAAACAAAATATGATAATTATGGGAAAAGGCGCGCATGTTTTTTTTGTTTTTTTTTTCACACGCCCAACGCAAGAATATTTTGCGAACAAAGGGGTGAGGAACATACAGCCTACTACTAATACTTCAAAATTATAAATTTTAAGTGACAAAATGTAAATATTTTTATATTTTATAACAAAATATTGTGAATTATGAATAATTTGATAATAATCATATATTTATTTGACATAATTAAGGACTTACACATTTATTTATTCCAAAAATGTATATGAATTTTCAGCAGCATAAAACCTCTTTGTTGTAAAAAAAACTGTATTACCCGGCTAAATTGGGAATGCTCTGTTTACTCGCATAGAACTTGCAGTAAGGTACTAATTTAACTTTGTAAGGTTAATTCTATTACGAACTAGTGTTTTATATATTATTGCACGCGTTTGTTATAGCTCGGTTTATGGCCCTAAAAGCGATGTATTAGGGCTCACTTTACGAGCAAGTGTATTGAAAACAATAATACATACCATTTTATGAGGCACGCACGATCATACAGAAAATTCCTAAAATGCGATCGATGCAAGTTGTTTCTTTTTCCATCTTGTGTACAATGTAATTTTCTAACAGAGTTCTGATGCAATTTTAATAAACCCACTTGTCCCGCCCGACACAAGCCGTAAGAAATAACGGACGGTCTTGACGGTACCCAAACCCAACAACCTTTCAATACTGATCCGAAGCATACCCAACCCAACCCAAGACATAATTAATCTCAAATTATTATTATTAAATTTTATGTTTTTAGTCAATGATTTTTTTGTTATTTATTGATAACTCCTATCATAAATCATTTATTCACGTTGAAACATGATTATGACTATGATTTGGAGAAGATGCAAAAAAAATAAGGCTATTCGACTAATTGTTATTAATCCTCAGAAATTTACAAAAACAAATCATATTAACCCCCTTACTAATAAAGATAGTATAGCAGATGTATAGTTACACAATGGTTACTCTCTGTCAAACTATTTGAGTTTGACATTGAAAAGAAAGTGACAAAACACTATGTACCTAACTATACCATCTGCTATAAGTACAATCTTTATTAGTAAGGGGTTTAGAGTATAGAAGGCTTCTAAACAAATTGAATTTTGGTTAAAATATAATTGCTAACGTAACCGGACCCACAGGACAGGCTTACCTGTCCTGTGGGTGCCGGTTACGTTTAACGTTTTTGTTGTAAGATATCATTTGGCGGCATGAATGGCTTAAAAGCCTTCTATACTCTTTGCAATAGGCTAAGGCCTATTGTGGGGTCATTAGATATAGTTAAAAAATTGTAAAACAAATAATATTAGACTTGAATAAATGATAATAAATTGTCATTGTTTCGTCAACCTACTAAAAAAGAGGAAACTTTTCAACTGCCGCATATATAGCGCAGCGCATAATAAAATGATACGAAAATTGGTAAGGTCTCTATTTATTTAGTTACTCATCTCTTATATGAATTGAAGGGTGATTGACCTGTCGGGTCCTAAGGTTGGGCTGGGCGTACGGAAACATTCACATTGTGATATACGACGTAAGTTGTTGTTTCTGTAATTGGCTTATCAACTGTAGAACTATTGTTTTATGTCGAAATGTCTATTTAATTTTGTTTGGACACCATTTCCCCCCTTAAAGGGTTGAATCATGTGTACCGTGCGAAGCTTCAAAATAAATGCTATTTTCGCAATCAACATCCTGTACTCGTAAATTACGGGCACGAAGGGAAAACCCCAATAACGACATCCATATCGATTTTTAGACTTTTTTACCCCATTTACCACCTAAAGGTTTGATTTTCAGAAATTTACGAAATAAATACGTGTCTCTGTCTACTTATTTATTTTTAGAAGTACGCCATAACGACGTTTTTATTATTTATTTAAACGTGGCTCACCAAACGTGGATTATTTAATTGCTCACGAAAATATTATTTCACCCCTTAAGGGATTGAATTTCGAAAATATCCTTCTTTAGTGATTGCCGGACAGGATTGCCGGACAGGTAACACATCACAAAATTGTTTGAATTTCCGCATTCTAGGGCCAAAGGTTTGGGCTGGGCGTTTAGTTGAAATGTGTCATATTTAATATTTCGTAAATATGTAGGTACATACCTATTTAAGTTTTTTTTATTTAAGGGCTTTTATTTAAATTATAACCTGAGCTTAACCCGTAGTATTGTTGTATGGTCTGTGGCTTAACCGAACCTAATTATATCACAAACAAGCAAAAGCTATACTTAGCAATAATATAATTATCTGTTCAGCCTTGAGATTGATAACGTTATTTTTAAATATAACGTTATTTCTTATTTTTATACCCGACTGCGGGTTATGTTTTTTACCGTTACTTTTAACATTAACGTTATGTCAAAAAATAACGTTACTTTAGATAACGTTACATTGAAATTTACGTTATTTCAGTAAATAACGTTAATTTTAACGTTATTTCTTACTTTTTGTTACCGTTACTTTAAAATTAACGTTATTCCAACTAATTACGTTACTTTTTACCGATAATTTTACCGGTACTATTGTACCGGTAAAGTTTAACGCTATATTTAACGGTAAATTTACCGATAAAATGTTTAAACGGTATTTTTAACGTTATTTTTTTGTATCGTTATTTTTTAACGGTATTTCAATCCCTGCTTAACCCACATAATATTCTACGAAAGAATTTTTTGAACGACCTCTGTCGTAAATATACTGACGAAAATATTGAAGCCCAAAGATGTCAAAATGTTTTGTCTCACATTCCAGGGACGTACCAAGGACAATGGATGCGAGGACTGCGGCACGGGTACGGCGTCCGCACGTCGGCCCCGTTCGGGCTGGCATCGCACTATCGCGGAGGGGCACGGGGCCACCGCGGCTCACAGGTAACCTACTCGTATATTTATTTTATTTATAAATCTTTATTGTAGAAATACATAGAGTAAGGTACAAATGGCGGACTTAATGCTAATAGCATTCCCTACCAGTCAACCAACAGTAAACAGATATTTATTATCATCAACTTGGTTAATCGGTTATCACGAAGAATATGGTAAGTATGAGCTGTATAACTCATCACACGAGCCAAGTGTAAGCGGTTGCCATGGCCTAAATTAATATCAAATTAAATAAATTATAGTTTATTACTCAGTAATTAAATTACAGAAATTGCTTTGATACAGCCCCAGAGAGTAACATAAATACTAGTGTCGGCGTGGGTCTAGACTAGACAGACGGCTTAATGCTCCATTGATCAGACTTATTATCACTTCGTAATTTTCGTATGTTATGTACATTAACAATTTAATAAACCTAAAGGAAAGAAAACATGGACGCAAGGCGGTGAAAATCAACTATTTTATTTTTCAAATTTGTTTTTCGTTATCGCTGAATTTTAACATTTATTTATTAAAAACAAAACAAACAAAACAAAAAATCATTTATTCAGTCTAGGCTGTTACAAGCACTTGTGAATGTCAAAGAAGCTACGCCATCGGTTCGCAAACCCTGAGCGGGAGACCTTGTAACGAGAATTCCTTATTAAGTGTGCCTGGTGTGGTGCCACAAATATAAATTTAGTGGCTCCGTGAGCTGTAGACTTCTCAAATTGTATGTTTTTTTAAAACAAATCACTCAGAATAGGTACCTATTAGTTGTTTCAACTAATAAGTATCTACATATACTGTGCAAATAATATACGCAGTCCTAGGTTCTGTCAAAAAGTCACAACCTTATTTATTTTCAAATTTTGAATACTGGCCAGATGAACTTTTGAGTCCTAAAAAAATCTGCTTCTGCATCTTTTAACACTATTAGCATGATGATCCGTCAATAATCATAGAAGCTACATCACTTTTTATGTACGGAAACACCCGTTTTTCTACAATTCCAAATCTAAAGGGACCCCCTACAGGTCACAATTATTAACCGATTTTCAAAAATTTATCTCCATTTTGTAGCCAAACTAATGCCCTAGGACTCATTTTTTCTTTTTTTCTTAAGTCGGTTTTTTTTCCGAAATACTTACAATTTAGTAAACAAACACCCCCCCCCAAAAAACCCGAATTTACCCGAATTTTGCAAAATTCCAAAAAAAGGTTACCAGTAAATTATCAAAATTCAAACGTTCACACGTGTCTCGATAAATTCCTCAACTTTTGGTACTATTACCATCTCGATCCTCCCAAAATCCTCGGAGATATGGCCAAAAATACGTCTCAGGCGATTTGCATCTGATAACCATTTTCAATGGTAAAAAGTTTTGTTACATTTTTGATAATTTTTCAACACTGCTGAAATATGTTTTATACATATACGACTTACGAGCGACCCGCCCTTGCTTCGCTTCGGTTCCATCTTTGTTTGCCAAATGAGATCTTTTTTGCCAACAACACCCAAAAAGAAAACAAATACTTACCTTACAGTCGTCATCCTTAATCTCCAAAAGTTCGTTTCCATCCCGTTCGAGTCCCGTCCCATCATCGGTTTAAGAATCGCGCTTGAATTTATTTTCACGATAAGTTTTTGCGATAACTCCTAATATTAATTTAAATTGGTGTAAATGATTAAAATAATGTGCATATACTGTATCCTTCTAAATTAGCTTTCCATATTACCCATGAATTTTTTTCTATGATATTACCGCATTGTTTTATGTGACCAATGTTTTTAAAAGATAAGTTATATACATATATGCCATCGCGGACTTTTTTGTAGATCTATAAAAGAGGAAAAATTCCATCATACATTATTTTGTTATAGCTCAAAAAGGTTTATGCAGCGTTTTTGATGCAAGCTCCCAGTCGGCTTTATTTTTCCCGACTTCTTCAATCGATATATTTCCACCAATTTATTTACATAAAACCACAGAATACATAATAGTACAAGTACAGAAGATCCACTCCGCAAAGTCATTTAAATAAATAGCGACTCTATCCCAGATGCAATAAAGTGCAATTCAGGTCGCACACCGCTCCCTTGCCTACAGTTATATTCACCTAGAAGTTGCCTCTTTTTCTATCGCGTAGCACTTATTTCTTCTAACGACTTCAGGGTTGTCTTCTTCTAAATAATAATTAATCTGAATACCTAATTATTTACAAGTTATTGTGTTAGCATTGTGAGGAGCTCGGTGGAGCAGTGGTTTAGCGCCTGGACCAGCGATTGCGGAAGTTAAGCAACGTTCGCAAGGGTCGGTCATGAGATGGGTGACCACAATTTATTATCGCGAGCTCCTCTGTGCTTCGGAAGGCACGTTAAGCCGTTGGTCCCGGCTGCATTTGCAGTCGTTAATACCCACCAATCCGCATTGGGCCCGCGTGGTGGGTTATAGCCCATCCTCCTTACCACCCAAAGGGAAGGCCTGTGCCCTAGCAGTGAGGAGCTCGGTGGAGCAGTGGTTTAGCGCCTGGCCCAGCGATTGCGGAAGTTAAGCAACGTTCGCAAGGGTCGGTCATGGGATGGGTGACCAAAATTTATTATCTCGAGCTCCTCCGTGCTTCGGAAGGCACGTTAAGCCGTTGGTCCCGGCTGCATTTGCAGTCGTTAATACCCACCAATCCGCATTGAGCCCGCGTGGTGGGTTATGGCCCATCCTCCTTACCACCCAAAAGAAAGGCCTGTGCCCTAGCAGTGAGGAGCTCGGTGGAGCAGTGGTTTAGCGCCTGGCCCAGCGATTGCGGAAGTTAAGCAACGTTCGCTAGGGTCGGTCATGGGATGGGTGACCAAAATTTATTATCTCGAGCTCCTCCGTGCTTCGGAAGGCACGTTAAGCCGTTGGTCCCGGCTGCATTTGCAGTCGTTAATACCCAACAATCCGTGTTGGGCCCGCGTGGTGGGTTATGGCCCATCCTCCTTACAACCCAAAAGGAAGGCCTGTGCCCTAGCAGTGAGGAGCTCGGTGGAGCAGTGGTTTAGCGCCTGGCCCAGCGATTGCGGAAGTTAAGCAACGTTCGCAAGGGTCGGTCATGGGATGGGTGACTAAAATTTATTACCTCGAGCTCCTCCGTGCTTCGGAAGGCACGTTAAGCCGTTGGTCCCGGCTGCATTTGCAGTCGTTAATACCCAACAATCCGCATTGGGCCCGCGTGGTGGGTTATTGCCCATCCTCCTTACCACCCATAAGGAAGGCCTGTGCCCCAGCAGTGGGGACATGTGACGAGTATGAGTATCGAAATCGAACTAATGTTGCTAACGTGCGACCCGGCCGGCACGCGGCGGCCGGCTCTCTGAAATTAGTCCGACCGAACCTGTACGCCGGCTACTTGTAGCTTCGTACCTAAAGAGCGGAGTGCGCCTAGCCTGATAAAACATCAATTTATTATACACCAACCTTCCTAGGAATCACTCTATCATTTGGTGAAAACCGCATGAAAACTCGTTCAGTAGTTTTTTAGTCTATCGCGAACAGACAGACAGACGCGGCGAGGGACTTTGTAGTGATAGTGATTTGTAGCTTTTAAAACTTAATTTTTAGCGGCTATTTTTTGGATTTTTTTATTGCACCTAAATTTGCCCAGGGTGTACATCATTTTATTCAAAGCCACACTTATAAAGCACTTTATAAGTATCTTTTTCCGTTTTGGCAGGCAGTATATATCATCTTTCTAAATGGCTGGAAGAATTTCCATCAAACGTGGCTAAAAACCATCTCGATTAATTTAGCTTTCAATAAAAAAAAACTGCATTGAAATCGTTTCATCCGTTTACTCATTATGATGATTCGTACCTACAGACACACAGATATAGGCATATCAAACTTACACGTCTCTGCGCTGCGTCGTCGGGAAAATATAGTTTCATTGCATAGTAGTGGTAGGTAGTCTTTTGAATATGACTTTCTATTTCGACGATTTCACCTGTATGAGTTTTATGCATAAATAAAAATGTAGTCTTTTTAAAGAGTTCCTTTTCTCAATATCCAAATTAAAATAGCAATACGACATGGGTGATATAACGGCTCTAAGGTGAACATTTTATTTAAAAAAATGTGTAGAACCTCAATGAAACCACACTGTTAGTACTGTTACCCAACTTATACTTTTAGCTATTCTGCGACCCAACAAGCAAAAACGTCATATAAGTTCTGACTTGTGGATTGCAGTGTTATAATAGTAATGAGATGACTGCTAGGTCCTAATAGACGTCCTAAAACTTTTTAGTCGTGCGACGAATATGTCGTAATTAACTGGTCATAGCAACGTCGGCAAGACTAAACTATACTTTTTAATATACTATATCTATGAAACTATACGACGTTGTATTCTTCTCTATCTATGGTCACTGTATTTTACATTACCTTATCCTACTGTACTGCGTTTCCTACAATGACATATATATTAATTTACCTACTCTATGATTGTTTTGCACAGGCTTCGCTGGCGGACGCGGCGGGTACTCCGGACCCCTCCGAGCGTCGCGCCACCCGCATGGACGACGCGCGCGGCGGGTTCGTGCTCAAGGCCAGCTCAGACGAGCCGGGGCGACGAGGCTCGCTCGTCGAAAAAACTAAAAAGGGCCTGCTTTCGGTAAGCACATAACCTTCTTCTACTCTTTTCTCTTCTAACTTTCTGTCAGCTTGAGCTCTTGGGCTTACAATAGACTGCTACTGGTATCGATGCGCTATTGTAATCCGGCTGTTTTATATGTTCGTTGTATAAATATTAGGTTGGCTTAATACTAAATTCATTCAGAAATGAGGCACCTAGTTTACTTAAATATCTATTTCTCCGTCCCATATACCTATCCGTATAATAGTATAAATAAAATTATTAAATAGGCTTCGTTTTGAATATGGCATCAAACAAAAGGCAAGTGATAACAGTTACTGTTGTGATGGGTGTACCTACTACGTGTTGCTTTGCCGCCGCTAAGCAGGGTATCCACTGTAATTGCAGAAGTTGCGGAAGCAGCGCAGCGCCGGGGATCTCGAGAAGCGGGGCACGGGCTCTGTCCGGTCGGGTGGCTCGGGGGGCTCCGGATCCTCGTGGGTCTCCTCCGTGGAGAGCTCCCACTCCGCCATGACCCACATCTCCCTGCAGACCAACTCTAACGCCAGCTTTGTGGTTGAGGTACAATATCGCTTCCCCCACATACTTACCAACAATCAATTAGCGTAGCGACAGCAGTGCGGCTAAAGTATACCCAATTACTTCACCTGCGGTTACTATAAAATTTTATGTACCACTACCATAAAACTACCTACATAATTGAAGTGCTCTAATAGATATTCCTACTTAATTAACATTCTACTAAATGTTCTTCAAACAGAGCAGGTTTTATATTGAATGAAAACTAACTTTTATTGAACAAAGCATGGCACGCTGCTTGTTTCGCTGCTGATTTCAAAAATATAAGCACACTACTTTCTTTACACACTTTGGATACTGAAAAGTACGATGCGATATGCCTAAAGATTATATTATAAAAATTTGTTGTTTGATACTCTTTAAATATTATAATTTAATTTAATTCGCTGCAGGATGAACATCTGGATGCAAGCGTAACTGAAACATATTTGGGCGAATGGAAAAACGACAAGCGCACTGGTTTCGGCGTGAGTGAACGAAGTGATGGCCTTCGATACGAAGGCGAGTGGTCCGCAAACAGAAAGTACGGCTATGGCGTCACCACCTTCCGTGACGGGACGCGGGAGGAGGGAAAGTACAAGAACAACGTGCTCATCACAAGCCAAAAGCGGAAACACATGTTCCTTATGCGCTCGGCCAAATTCCGGGAGCGCGTTGACTCAGCCGTCAACGCGGCGCAGCGTGCGTCCAAGATCGCATTACAGAAAGCCGATATAGCTATATCGAGGTTCGTGTTCTACTTACATTATTCTAAGTATTTCAGTGTCGATATCACGTAATGATAATATGTTATGCTTAACGCCTATATTACACAATTACGATAAAAATGTTTGTAAAAAAGGGAAAATAACATAATACCTAGTATTTATTCAGCATTAAATAAAAAAATCTAGAATGTGATTTTTATCTTTGTTAGCCAGAAATCTATATCTCTCTATAAGTATTTCTTATAATTTTGTTTTAGAACCGCTACAGCTCGAGGTAAAGCCGAGCAAGCCGATGACGCGGCAGACCAAGCTAAAGAAGACTGTGATATTGCGCAAGCTACTGCAAAACAGTTCGCTCCAGATTTCAAACACCCCGGCTTTGATAGAATAGGTTTAAGAGACAGATACAGACAAAAGAATTACAATGCACAGGTCACGACGCCTATATCACAAGAATCTGAAAAGATCTTGGATGGAAAGAGCATTCCAAATCATATCCCTCCGATGCATTCACAACTCCCAAATGCTAATAAACTGCCTAACGCCATGCCTTCTAGACGACCTTCTACACAATATCCTAACACGCAATATCCTAAGCCTGCGACATCTCTAGATCCAAGACTTACAAATAGTTCAAATTATAATACAGATAACAGGGTGTTAGGGCCTCCCTATGATCCATATAATTCATCCAACCAAGATTCTTGGTCATCACCTAATACTGATAACCAGAAATCATATTTACCTAACGATCAAACCTATAGCTCTGTGCCGCCGAGTGGACAGCCACCTTCATCCTACCGATTAAACAGGCAAGACGCATTACAACATCAACAGGCTATGGATCAAAGCAGTCAGCAGCTCATAAACCAGGGTCGTCGGCTGTCATCTACTGTAAGACAAACGCCTAATCAAAGACCACAGCCGCAGCCACAAGAATGGAATACAACTCATAATTTACCTAGACGACAAAGCGTACTCGGTCAACCGTCAAATGATCCACAAGAGAAAGTTTTTGTAGATACTGGCACAGCTTCTTATGGTAGAAATGAGTTACGAACTGGAACTGTATATTCCGAGGGACCATTAGATCGACCACAAGTATCGACAGACCAACCTTACCGCCAACCGACGGATCAGGGATATCGGCAGCAACTTGACCAGCAAGGGTTTGGAAGACAAATACCAGATCAGCAAGGCTACGGAAGACAAGCACTCGATCAACAAGGTTACGGAAGGCAAGCGCCAGATCAACAAATGTACCGGCAAGCTCAACAGGATCAGCAAGGTTACCGACCAACCGGCGTTGCCGCGGAACAAGATGCAAACGTCAACAGCGGTAGAGCACCTGGCCAACGGCCATCAATAGACTATTTCGATCATTACAAACGACCACCAAGTAGAGACGGTAGCGTCGACCGGTACGGCAGACGGTCGCGACAGCCGTCCGTAGAGGGTGGCGTGCCCAGTGGAGGGTCGAGGGCGGGGTCCGTGGCACCGCAACCTGCCGGCGTCTCGCGGCCACCGGCTCGTGCCGCAACCCCTGCGGCTGGCAACGGCCACCTCACTTCTGGCCGGGGCTCTATTTCTCGCGCAAGTTCACGGGAACATCAACCTTTTGAAGATTCTCTATTACGAAAGCGAACTCTGGGGCAGGATATATCTCCATCTCCTTACCAGCCGAAGAGAACCGAGAGCCTGTTCATGGCGCAAAATCAAGCACCGCCACCGGCGCCTGTGAGCGGTGGAGGCGGCGGAGGAGGAGGACGGAAGGTAAGTCAATAACGACTTGCATTGAATATTATGCACTTCACTGCTTCATAGGTACTGACTGCCAATCTCATCTTTTCAAGTAACATGTGATGATGCAACAGGTGTTAAAACAATAACTCTGCCCCAGGACCCCAACATGCGGGTCCGCTAGATAAATTCGTCACTATCACTTCGTCCACATTTAGCGAAAGACAACAAAACTTTTGCCAATTAATCATCCGTCTACTAAACAAAAACCACATGTTTTATAAATTAACTTTAATTCAGAGCTAGAATTCTGGCAATTATAATCTTTGACCATTATAAACTAAACGGCTAATCATGCTAATCAAAATATTGCGTCGTTTTATGTAAAATGTCTAACATGACTTACAAACTAATTACCAAAACCATACTTAACCCGGCGAGCTTGTGGTGGTGTGTGACATGCCCATGCTTTGCGCGAAGTCGTGTATTTTTCAAATTTGCCCCTCAATTGGTTTGTTGCTTCGAGTAGCTGGAGCCAATGT
This sequence comes from Agriphila straminella, assembly GCA_950108535.1. Lineage (NCBI taxonomy): Eukaryota > Metazoa > Arthropoda > Insecta > Lepidoptera > Crambidae > Agriphila > Agriphila straminella. The sequence continues at coordinate 12,937,164 of OX467308.1, forward strand.
ACTCCGCGGGGGGAGAGTGGCGTGACCGCAGTGTCGCGTCAACCGGCGCAGGAGCTACACGCGTGTAAACGTTCGTGGGGTGCGTCATATCCCGCCACATGCTCCGTGTTAGTTTTAACATATATCTACCTATAAATGCCAATTTATTAAACCAATACTTAAGAATTTATTTGTATTTTGAAATATGGTTTATATTTAGTGTATAAAATAAAAAACAGTGTATATTTATACAGGGTGACATGGAAATTCGACCTATTCCTTGAAAGGGGTTATACTAGAGGTCATTTGCAACAAATTAAGCCAAGTGAACCAGGGGTCAAAACTGGATGGTTACCGAGCTGTAGCAGTTCTTCGATATTTAAGAAATTTTCCGACTTGTTACCAAAAACCATTCATTATGAATAAACTACTACACTCTTAACATTGAATTGATACTTTTCTAAAAGCTGAAAAATAAGTAATCAATTTAAAAAAAAAACGTTGGCCCAAAACATACATAATCACAGATATAAAAGGTCCTAAGTAGCAATAACTTTTATTTTCTGATATTTTTCCCGAAAATCGCCGTAAGTTATTGAAAAAAAGTTGTATGAAAGTTGGCGTACAAATTAGTAGAATAACTTACTGGACTCATTAGCTTCCCAAAAAGGTATAAATGTTATTAACTTTCCCAGCTGTTATAAATAAAATCAGCAAAAGGGCGCTCTAGGTCAAACTTTTAATTTTTATTTGTTAATTGAATTCAGCTCGAAAGGTACTGTGAATAAAAAATTAATGTAAATTGATAAAGTTTAATGCAAAAAAAAACAGTAAACAATTACAAATCCTGTTCAAACTGTCTACCATTGTTGCGTATGCAAGCACGGAGCCTACGACGTACTTCGCTCACTGTCGCTCGCGTTGAAATTGAGATTTTTATTTGTTCGGCAGCTGCCAAAATTCTCTGCCTCAACTCTTCAACGGAGGTCACTGGTTGATTCTCAGGGTACACCAAGTTCTTCATGTAACCCCAGAGATAAATGAAAGAAAGGGCCCACCAGAGAAGATTTTCATTGACTGTTTGGATGGGAATTGTCCATGATAAGGTGATCGGGCCTTTCTTCTTGCCCCAAAATTTGAATGGCATATCCTACGAAAACTTTCTAAGAGAGGAAGTGTATACGCTTTTGGAAGATGTGCCACTAGCTACCAGAAGAGACATGGTCTACCAGCACGATGGGTGCCCAGCTCACTTTTACCGAGGTGTGCGACAATGGCTGGACGAGAATTATCCGCTGAGGTGGATCGGTCGAGGTGGCCCGACGCCATGGCCGGCGAGAAGTCCAGATTTAACGCCATGCGACTTTTATCTCTGGGGTCACATGAAGGACTTGGTGTACCCTGCGCATCAACCAGCGACATCCGTTGAAGAGTTTGCATACGCAACAATGGTAGACAGTTTGAACAGGATTTGTAATTGTTTACTGTTTTTTTTTTTGCATTAATCTTTATCAATTTACATTAATTTTTTATTCACAGTACCTTTCGAGCTGAATTCAATTAACAAATAAAAATTAAAAGTTTGACCTAGAGCGCCCTTTTGCTGATTTTATTTATAACAGCTGGGAAAGTTAATAACATTTATACCTTTTTGGGAAGCTAATGAGTCCAGTAAGTTATTCTACTAATTTGTACGCCAACTTTCATTCAACTTTTTTTCAATAACTTACGGCGATTTTCGGGAAAAATATCAGAAAATAAAAGTTATTGCTACTTAGGACCTTTTATATCTGTGATTATGTATGTTTTGGGCCAACGTTTTTTTTTTAAATTGATCACTTATTTTTCAGCTTTCAGAAAAGTATCAATTCAATGTTAAGAGTGTAGTGGTTTATTCGTAATTAATGGTTTTTGGCAACAAGTCGGAAAATTTCTTAAATATCGAAGAACTGCTACAGCTCGGTAACCATCCAGTTTTGACCCCTGGTTCACTGGGCTTAATTTGTTGCAAATGACCTCTAGTATAACCCCTTTCAAGGAATAGGTCGAATTTCCATGTCACCCTGTATACTTTTATTGTATTATTTATCAAAAATACTAAAACTAAAATCAACTAATTCTTTAAAAAAAATATGTTATTGAGAATCTTATATTCTTTAAGTTTTTAAAGTTGATTTTATATTTTTATTAAAGAATTAGTTGATTTTAGTTCCTTTTTCAGAAGTTCCTTTTTTTGTTTTTTTGTAAATGTTATATTTTAGTATTTCTGATAAATAATACAATAAAAGTATATAAATATACACTGTTTTTTATTTTATACACTAAATATAAACCATATTTCAAAATACGAATAAATTCTTAAGTCTTGGTTTAATAAATTGGCATTTATAGGTAATTATATGTTGGGGTTTGGCAAACCCCACCACATGCTAGGTGTAACTTTTTTCACCACATGCTCGCCGGGTTAAGAAGTTGTAATCGGATGTAATAGGTAATTAGGAAAGCACTGTGCAGGTACCAAATTTTATACTTAATGTGTTTTTCACATCATTCTCAGTTTTTGTCACTGAAAATGGACACAAAGGCAAGACAAAATAGGTATTATCAAAAATAACTTTTCATGTAGATAAATGAAACCGAGTTACAATGGGTTTTAGCGTCGTGTGTTACACTCTACTTTTCACTACGATTGCGAGAAAATAAAATAAAATATTAAATAGTTTTTACTTCTTCCGTAAACGAGGCCACTCGTTTTTAGGGTTCCGTAGCCAAAATGGCAAAAAACGGAACCCTTATAGATTCGTCATGTCTGTCCGTCCGTCCTACAGCCATTTTATTCCGAAAGTATTAGGATTATACAGTTATAACTTAGTAGGTAGATGTATTCTGTTAACCGCATAACGATTTTAACACAAAAATAAAAAAAAAGGATTAAGGGGGGACTACCCATACATGGAACTGAAACTGAAAAACAACTTTTTCTTCATACCAATACGTGCGGTGTGTCTATAGATAGGTCTTCAAAAATGACATTGAGGTTCCTAAGACATTTTTTTCTCAAAGTCAACCGTTTGAAAGATAAACACTGCCAAAGTGGTAAAATGTGTGTGTCCCCCCTCTAACTTTTGAAATAGGTGAGTGAAAAATCTAAAAAAATATATGCTATAGATCTTAATAAAAACTTTCACTGAAAATTAGTTTGAACGAGATATAGTAATTAGTTTTCGAGATATATTAATATTTTCCAAAACAGCAAATATAACTTTGTCATTCATACCAACACTGTGAAAATCAAAGTTATTTTTACAGACGAAAAATGATAGTGGTATTAAATATGGTATGGTATATAAGGTAACTACGGAACCCTACAGCGCGTGGCCCCACACGCACTTGGCCGGTTTTTTTCGTCTGTAAAAATAACTTTTTTTATCTATAGACACCCCGCACGTATTGGTATGAAGAAAAAATTGTTTTTCAGTTTCAGTTCCATGTATACCCATACATGAAACTGAAACTGAAAAACATTTTTTTTAATTTTTTGAGAAAAAATTGTCTTTGGAACCTCAATATCATTGAAAAAAACTGAAAAAAAACTTTTTCTTCATACCAATACGTGCGGGGTGTCTATAGATAGGTCTTCAAAAATGACATTGAGGTTCCTAAGACAATTTTTTCTCAAAGTCAACCGTTTGAAAGATAAACACTGCCAAAGTGGTAAAATGTGTGTGTCCCCCCTCTAACTTTTGAAATAGGTGAGTGAAAAATCTAAAAAAAAATATGCTATAGATCTTAATAAAAACTTTCACTGAAAATTAGTTTGAACGAGATATAGTAATTAGTTTTCGAGATATATTATATTTTCCAAAACCGCAAATATAACTTTGTCATTCATACCAACACTGTGAAAATCAAAGTTATTTTTACAGACGAAAAATGATAGTGGTATTAAATATGGTATGGTATATAAGGTAACTACGGAACCCTACGGCGCGTGGCCCCACACGCACTTGGCCGGTTTTTTTTATTTAATTTCTGCTGTAGCAGCTAAGCAACACAATCACGCATTCTACGATTCACTCTGTGCACAGAGTATAATAATAAGTCTATGATTTCACCGAAGAGATGCTTTTAGTTCCATTTTCAAAAATAAGAATGAGAAACAGTATTAAGTCAAGCGGGTATTTATTCGTGATTATGAATAATAGTAGATTATACAACAAGTGAAAAAAGAGGGAATTTAGTTCGAGGGACTAAGTTGGATCCCGAGAGCAGCGAAGGATTCTAGAGTTGAATCCCGAGCGTAGCGAGGGATTCAATAGTAGAATCCTGAGTGAAGCGAGGGATACAAAGGACCGAGATGAAATTTTTTTTTCACGAGTTGTGTACTCTACTTTTTACCATTGACTGCGAGAAAACAAATAGCAGTACTTATAGTACTTAGTATGCCTATAGTATTTATAGTTATCACATTTTTATTATTTACGTAGGTAATCAGTAATATTTAAACATTAGAAAATAGTGAAACTATTTATAAGTTTTCCAATGACATAAAACAACCACGCTAACTAAGAGGGAAACTACATGATCAGTCTGGCATCAGTCCACTTCATCAGTTTGTATAGACTTTGAATTATTACAGACTGAAGATCGTACCAGACTGATGGAATGGACTGATGCAAAACTGAACAACTAATCTCCCTCTAATATATAAAAAAGGACCCAAATATAAGACACTAAAAAGGACCTTATTGATTTGGTGGGATATTTTTTAGAAAAGAACCCAAAGATAAGACACTAAAAAGAACCTAAATAAAATTGGCGGGATTTTTTTTGACATTTAATTGTTGAACTTTAACTTTATCTATGGAATAGTTCCATAATTTCAGCACCTTTTATTTTTTTTTGTACCTAATTCATACGATGCGCGCTTGTTCCAAATTCAAAATATTTTTATTCACTCGGTGAATAAAACAGCATATTATTCACTCTTATCGTTGAATTAAACGCACTTTTTAGAGTGGCGATGGTAAAAATACTTTTTCGTTTTAGTAGGCTCATTGGTAATAGAGAAACATTAAAAAAGAAAAAACTTTTTCCCCTAGCTAGGGGTTATTGTGCTATTTTATCTCAGCTCTTGTACGTTACAATGACGGACTTTTTGAGCAAGAGGAGTGAAAAAACTTTGGTTATAATTTCCCATTAAAATGGATGGACTGTTTTTGACAATAAAGTGTTTTTTGACGTTATATTTTATTATAATTATCTGGTGATAAGTTAAATATAAGCCGTTTTTTTATGTTACCTCAGTTATTGAACTCCGTCATTTATGGATCGATTCTATTTTTTTTGTTTTTATTTCAATGAATAATACTTTTGAATTGGTCCCATTTTTGTTTTGAAATCGGTTCAGTAGTTTTCAGAAAAACTTGAAAATACTGTTGAACTTACCGATATTTTCGTTATATTTTTACGGTTGTTCAACATGTTCGAGTATAACTATTTGCTTATGAACCGATTTAGACGATTCTTTTTTTTTAAGAGGATACTTCACGGATGATATATTTTAAATTTCATTGGCATTGGACCATGGATTTGAAGATACACAAGGGAACTCTTCAAAATCAAATAGGAACAGTATTGAAATATTTGTAGGTTTATAACAATCAAAAGCAAAGTAGGTACCTAACTATGGTCAAGGATGTTCTGGACTAGATTTGAGTTGCGTAGGCACAACTTCAAGGGGCTGTGGTCACAGCATGACACGGGATGTCAAAAATTCCGTGACCACGGCCCCTGGAAAAATGTCAAAACATCGGGAAATCAAAAAACCAATAATCAAATTATTCTAAAATAACAACTGAATTAATACCAATATACGCGCTGTAATCTGTAAAAAGTGTTTTATTTCCAAATGAACTGTACGTGCGGAAGTCTATAATTATACAACCGAATTGATAACCTTCCTTAATTTTTTTTAAGTCTGTTAAAAAAGGCTAGAAATCTTATTTTCAACACACTTGCTCGTAAAGTAAGCCCTAATACATCGCTTTTAGGGCCATAACAAACCCCGTACTTATAGAATTATCCCTTCAAAGTTAAATTAGTACCTTACTGCAAGTCCTATGCGAGCAAACAGAGCATTCTTAATTTAACCGGGTACTTATACCGTTATTTTTTTAGTAACAACAAAGAGGTTTTATGCCGCTGAAAATTCATATACATTTTTGGAATAAATAAATGTGTAAGTCCTTAATTAAGTCAAACAAGTATTTATTATTATCAAATTATTCATAATTCTCAATATTTTGTTATAAAATATTAAAATATTTGGATTTTATCACTTAAGGTGGTGTGCATTTTATTGCTTAACCCTGAGCGAAAGTGGCGCCGCGGTGAATTATATTTAATATTATAATTCTAATAAACAATTTTAAAAATGTTTATCATGGAGATTTTAGGGCCCACAGTCTAGTATTTTTAGACGGTATCGTTACATTCCCTCGTAGTCATGCTAGAAGTAGATAGCAAAACTGCTAAAAGTGGCCGTTTTTGACACTTTTGCTATCTACTTCTACGAATGTCTACGAGGGCATGTAGTGATACCTTCTAAAATACTAGACCATGGGCCCTAAAATCTCCACGATAAACATTATTAAAATCTTTTTCTATTAATAACTTATTAAATAAAAACCTCTGAGGGCGCCACTTTCGGTCATACAACCGCCTTAAGATTATAATTTTGATGTAGTCTGTATGCTCACTCACCCCTTTGTTCGCAAAATATTTTTGCATTAGGCGTGTGAAAAAAAACCTACGCGCCTTTTCCCATAATTTTCATATTTTGTTTTTGACGTATTTGTTGCTATGCGGTAAATGACTTTATTTTATCCTCGCAAATGTGTTGAAAAACGTCGTATGAAACTCGTGAGCTCTTGCTTATTGCACACTTGACTGAGTTACGCCCACGCCTACGGCTCGGGCTGCAATGCAACCCACAGCCTTTTGTGCAATTAGCAACCTAAGCTAACTTGTCTTATAATTTACTATTATGGTGGTTCATAAATTGTTTACTTCTTTATGTTAAAGAAAACAAAAATGCTTCGGTATAGTTACTTCCAAATGTAGTGGCAATATTCAGCTTGTTTATGTCTGTCGAACTTAAAATTTAATCTTGTTTATCATACATAACTGGCTAGGTAGGGAGAGGGATGTGACATATTGCGGGGAATGCGCGCGATTGCTCCCGCGACGCGATATGTAGGCGGCGCGACCGACGACGGCGACGGCCGGCTGGCGCGCCACGCGCCTGCTCAGCCCGTTCTATTTCTAATTCGAGACAGTCACTCGCTGCCGCTTTCCGCGAATCACCTCTTCGCTATATTTAACCGAAAATATTTTCCTAAGCTTGCAAATTTTCGGATAAAGAATAATACAAGTGATCGTTACAAATAAATGAGTCCTAGTAATGGGTGAACTACGACAAAGTGCAAAATGTTTCAAAACTGACGCTGACGTAATATTTAACTGTAAACCTTGACTTCGGTTAGGGAACATATGTTTGGATAAACGCTTTTGTGAACGTAAATAAATCTTAAAATGTGGTATCAAGGAGAGGAAGATGAAGACGAAGACCTTATGTGTTCACCGGCTATTCTGGCAAGAAGAGCCTCCGAGAGTTGGATTAACGTACCTCCAGTGGAGGTAACTCCTAGAACATGACCAGTCACGTCCATTAAATTACAGTAAATTAGGCAATCCGAACTAATATCTAAAGTACTTTGACGTATATTGTAATCAAATAATATTATATAAAACTAAACTATTATATATTTAGAGTTCCTACGATGTTGAACCAATAAATACACGTTCCACCAGATGCTGAGTACGCCGCAAACTCTGCAACGCAAAAAATCGTTGCCCGACGTGGCGGGCATGCCCCGCATGCCGGACGGCGGCGGCATGTCGCGCGAGGAGGTGTCCGCGCTGGGGTCCGCGCGCCGCGAGGAGGTGCGCCGCATGTACGAGGAGACGGAGAAGCTCAGGGCGAATCCCTTGCTATACCTAGTCAGTCCGCAAGTGAAGGTGAGCTACCGTGGAACGCCATTAGGATGCTGCGATGGAATCACTGCGCTACATTCAATGTCTCAATAAATCTCTTAACAATTAAAAGTTCTTTTCAACCTGTAGCGACTGATAGTTACGCGAGAGTATTTGTAGTTGAACGAGTTGCAACGAATATATCACAAAATCACCACATCATACTTGACCTATGTAGCCAAAACTAAACAAAGCACATTAAAAACTAAAATGTACATACTTGACACGACTCTATAAGGTCTCGTAGCAAAGCGTTACGATAACTGCTACGAATTTTATGATCTCGCTACGAGACGTCACTTTGGTATCTGCATAGTGTTTATTTCTTTGTTTTTTTTTCATCATAACGCGGCTTCGTACTCAAGCCCGTATTGCTTTATGTTTTTTTTTTTATTTCATCATCATTTTTATAATTATTTATATTTCATAGTCATTCAGTCTCGAGAACCACAAAACAACAGAAAAAACATTTATAACAGAAACATCACAATTACTTACCTGTAACAATATAACAATGGTGATTATGTGGTTTCCAGGACTGGTTCTCCCGGCAGCAGCTGGTGATTCTGGTGCTGTTCATCAACATCTCGCTGGGGATCATGTTCTTCAAGCTACTCACGTAGCGCCGGCGAGAGGCGCGCCTGCGCCTAGACCTCTATGCATTGTCAACCGTCTTGTAAATATTTGTATACTTTTCAAACAATAGCCAAATCCCTTTTTGATGTGCTACAAATCTCTTAATAGCTATATTTATAATTATTAAAAGGTCCTTTTGATACGAGTTACCATTTTAAATAAAACGATTAAATACGTATTTATTTATCGATAAGGACTTCGATCTGCTAGTGTACGTAATTGTTGTTACTTTGTGCAAGTGTGCAGTTGTAAGACAAGATTAAGAAAGTGCAAACGAGTACTTCACACTTACGTCAATCCGTTTCAAATTATTGTGTGAGAGTGATTTAAGTGTCCCTGTCGGAATCTCGAGTGTAAGGAGTACGAGTTGTTAATGAGCCTGCATATTGTAGGTTTATATGCCTTCGATGATAGTGCTTAACGCCTTATAATGCCTCAGTTGTTGAAATTGATATTTTACGAACAACTGTATAAAATTTATGGTCGACGTGGGAGGTTAAAATGTACACTTACATAAAATTAACGACGCACATGAGTCGGCCGTTATTTTTCTAGGTATAGGGAGCTGCATTGAAATGTAGTTGCTTGGCTGGATAGTTTTCTACGATACCAACGTAGATAGTTATCTATAAGTATCACTTTTTTCATTTTATGATAACTTTATAAATATTTCAATGCATCTATGACAAACAATCTCTTTTATTAGTTACTGAATGGAATTCAAAGCACAAAATTCTGTTAGTATTATAAAATTGTAAATATGTAACTTTATTGACATTTACAAAAGAATGTATTTTAAACTTATATTATTGAATTATGTAAGTAGTTATTTACCAACATCGTTTTGCTTGTTACTAAAAGTTGAATAGATGAAAAGCATAAATGCTTATTTTCCTATTTTATAAAATTTAATGTTAAATAAATATGAAAGTCGTAATATAAAATACCCAATTTTTTACAAAATGTAGGCTTCTTTTTATACCTATGACGTCAATTCTCTCGTAATCGAAATTTTTGTAATGTACTATATTATAGATTATAACAATATTATATATTTATCTTTCGTGGCATTGGGTAGCGTGCGAACAACACTTTTGTTAAACAACGAAAGCTGTGGTCTGTGGAGAACTCATAGAGTGGTTGAATTATATTGAAGTTTTAAGACATTTTTCACAGTTTCATTATATTATGTAAAATTATATAAGTTATTATCTGTAAGAATTTTAATTACTTGTATCGATTTTATCTACGTTTCACAAATAAAATATTTTAACAAAACTAAAATGTGTTTTTGTATGTTTATTTAACGGGAAAATAAACTACTTGCTACGACAGTGAGTAATAATTAGTGAAGCTATCGATTTGAAAATATTGACAGAAAAATTTATAGTTATAGAACTTGTTAGTTAGGTACTTATCCTACAATGAAATATAATTCAGCAGAATCGTAACTGCTTTACAATCCTTTAGATCAAACTATAGCTAATATTTAAAAGTTTAGTTTAAACGCGATTAATACCTGTGATTTTAATAAAATTAATAGTTAGGTTAGGACAAAGATCACCGACATCACTAAGTCGCTTTCCACTGTGTGTCCCTATGTATGGTTGGAATCTTAACCCAAAACTTGTGTCCCAAAACTTTGCCACCCGGAGGGAAAGTACCTTAAATATTGAAGATAGGAATTTTTACTGAAAGAAGACTTCATTTTGTTTTTAAAAAGAAACGGAACTGCATTCAATATTTAAAAAAAAATTGCTTACGATTCGATACGAATTGATACAAATGTTATATTTCATGGTGTTCCTTTTGTTTAAGATGCTGTGTCACTTAAGAAAAAATAATCTCTAAGTGTAACCCTTTCGATTGGTATCGTAAAAAGAAATAAAAAAAAAATCGTTTTAGTGGGTTCGATTCATTTTTCAAAAATCTTTGGATGCAGTTCCAATTATTTTTAAAAATAAAATGAAGTCTTCTTTCAGTACAATTTCCCATCTTCAATATTTAAGGTACTTTCCCTCCGTGTGGCAAAGTTTTGGGACATCCTGTATACTCGGTGATGGTTAAAAATCTTAAGAAATAAAAATCTAGAAGTAGTTTTTAAGTTGGCGTTACACACATTGCTTAATTTTTAGGTAATTTGAAATACAAAGTGTACAAACTCCTACTCAATAAACACGTACTCTTTGGATTAATTAGATTAATACTGTACGGCTTCGAACACTAAAGCCACTACAGTTAATAACGGCTAGAAGTGAATCGACACACCGTTTGTCTTTAGTGCGGTATTATACAGTGGTGAAATAACTGAAAAATTATTTATTAACTAGCAAAATGTCCAAAAGTGCCAAACAATCTTCTAACTATGGCACCCAACAAGATGCAGTGGTACCTACGTACATTTTCTTTAGTTATAAAAGTGTCTGATAGTGAAATAACTTCTTTAGATTGCATGTAGTTTTAATAATATTATTACTAGTAACAGTTTAATGAAATAGGTACCTAATAGAAAAAATTAAATCCGTCTGACAACTACTGAGGTTAAGTGCATACCGTGAACAGATTGCGATGGAGGTCAACCAACAGACTAACCCTTACCTTGATTTCCTTATATAGGCTATCGGTCGTGATCGTGAATGAAATCGCTTGGTGTACCTACAAAAGAATCTTTCTTTCGTCATCATTTTGTGTTCTGTGATTGTAAATCCTAAGTGTGTTTAAAATCAACTCATTCTCACATTTCACGATAATGCTATGAAATGCTGTGAAACTTTTTTAAGGTAAATGAAACAACTGATGATGCAATCGATTTGGACGATTTGCTCCCAAAAATTGGTGAATTCGGTTTATACCAGAAGTTACTGCTTTGGTTGGTATGCCTGCCCGCTTGCCTGCCCTGCGGCTTCTGCGCTTTCAACCAGCTGTTTATGAGCGACGTGCCTAACCATTGGTGTAAATTGCCTGAATTGCTGACCTTAAATCTCACTCAGCAAGAACGTAAATCATTATCAATACCCCAGGTACTTAATCTATATGAGAAAACTTAGGAATTCAATTACCTATACATACCTTTGTTTGATTTACTACCTGTAAATGGTTATTTTGTTTTTTCTTCAACTCCATAGACACCAGACAATTTGACATACGAGAAATGTGTTCGATATGCAGTTAACTGGACTGATATTTTAAATAGAGGTATCCCGATTGTTGTAAACGAGAGTTGGCCTCAGGAACCCTGTCTAGACGGCTACGAATACGATACTTCGGAAATTGTGTCATCTATTGTTATCGATGTAAGTTACGGGTGATTATCTGTTACGGTTTAATTTACAATCCCATTGCTCGAGCCCCGAATAAAATAGACTTCATTTGTTTTTGTTATTTTCCTATTTTTTCGCTATAAGTGCTATAGACTAGTGCTGGCCATAGACTTCAGTATGGGATCCATAAAACTATTTAGCTTACCAGATTTAAAAGGTTATTTTTGCCTAAGCTACTTATATTTTTAACTTAGTTTTTTTTTCAGTTCGATTTAGTTTGTGAATATGATGTGTACCCAACTCTTGGGTTAGTAGCTTTGAACGTCGGAGGACCTATCGGAGTATACACATTCGGCATTTTAAATGACCGAATAGGACGAAAGAAGTCTTTCTTCGCCTGCTTGACTACGCTTTTAGTGGGGAGTATAATGACAGCATTCGCTCACGCTTACTGGATATGGGTACTAGCTAGGACTATCGTCGGATTGACTATTCCTGCGATCTATCAAATACCATTCATTATCTGTAAGTAAATTGTAAAAAAAAACTCAGCAATATCTAGCTCTAGCTCTATCTATATGATTTTTATGAAAATAATTCTTTCTTTCAGCTCTTGAATTAGCAGGTCCGAATTATAGATCATTTGTCACTGTTATGACATGCATCTTCTACACTTTAGGCTTGATTTTACTATCTGGAATTACATATTTACTGCGGGATTGGAGATCTTTAGCGTTAGCGACATCTGTTCCCTTTTTATTCTACTATTTGTACTGGTTCGTACTGCCAGAATCCCCAAGATGGTTGTTAATGAGAGAAAAACTAGAGGAAGCCAATATTATCCTAAAAAACATAGCGAAAGTAAATAAAAGAGAATTGCCTGAAGAATTTACCTCAAAACTTCAAAAGTTGGTCTTAGAACAAAAGGAAAAAGGTTGCAAAGCTACTAAAAACGTAAGCGTGCTTACTTTGTTCAAGACACCAAATATGAGACTGAAAACTTGCTTGATCACTTTAAACTGGTGTGCCTCAGAAATGGTGTATGTCGGGTTGAGTTACTATGGGCCTGCTATTGGAAACAATCAATACATGAGCTTTTTCCTGTCGTCTGCTGTCGAGATACCGAGCTATCTAGTGTGCTGGGTTTTGATGGACAGAGTCGGGAGACGGTGGCCCCTATGCCTGTCAATGGTTATCAGTGGAATATTTTGCATCGCCACAGTATTACTACCCAATGGTAAGTCTATTAACATTATCTAAAAGATTAGTTTAATACATTTTTTTTAAATGTAGAGTCGTAGTTTGCAGTAAAGTTAAACAGAGAACTTAAATTACAGATGCTTTAACGGAAACTCTTATCCTGTACTTGATATCCAAATGTTTTATATCTGCATCATTTCTCATAATATATCCGTATGCCGGGGAACTATACCCGACAGAGTTAAGAGGAGTGGGGATTGGCACCTCCGCATACATAGGTGGTCTGGGCCTAATTATTATTCCTTTTGTAAATTATTTGGTAAGCCAAAATAAATAAGTTTGTTTTAGTAGGTAATGTCATCAACTAGGTACAGTCGAGTTCATTATTATGTTGGCATTTTTGACAGGCTGTTGACCTTTATTATAAAGCCATAAAGGTTGATGAGCTGTCAAAAGTGCCAACATATTAATGAACTCGACTGTACCTATTTAACTATCTTCTTATTTTATCCTCTTTACTTCATCATTGCTTGAATCATGAGAAAAAGTATATTTCATTCATGTGAAAGATGATAACCTATAGATACATGGCTAATTGTTAAAATAAGTAGACAATAGCTATTTGTTACTTATTCAAGTGATTTGACCAAAGTCAATTTGTGCAGCGAATAGTCTAGAATTGAATCACGAGCGTAGCGAGTTTAAAGTAATAAAATATTTAAGTATGTAGATAGATGTTGTATTCTTATCTAAATCTAACTGGACAGGTAGTATCTGAAGTGGTTTGAGATAAACACCAAAAACAACATTTTATTCACGTACCTACTGACACCGCTGTATAAAATTATCCTCTATTTACACTAAATCTTACAAACTGAATTAGAATCACTTCCTCTCGTCCTACGGGATTTAAATTTCAGAGTACGGTTCCGATTTCATGGGATTCACCATCGATATATTATTAGTAATAATATTTCCATAGGATTCACCCAGGATTAGTTTGCAGTTGCAGACATAACAACTGGCGTTGACTCAAAAATACACACATTCAATCTGCGGAGCGCCCCGCCCGCCGCTACATAGTTCCCGGCTAGATATTTAACTCAACAATACATCTAGTCAAGTAAAACAAAGAGAACATAATTAAATCGACTTATTTCACAGGGCGCGAGCAATTTAGTGTTACCATTGGTAGTGATGGGAGTACTTTCGGTTATCGGCGGAATATCCTGCCTACGGTTGCCTGAAACTTTGCACACGTCGCTGCCACAAACCGCTGAAGACGGCGAGGAATTTGGCAAAAATTGGTCTTATAAGGATTGCTTTGTCTGCGGTGGCCAACGGTAATGACTTTACTTACAAAATTAAAAAGAAACTAAGTTCTAATATTGAAAAACAAAAATAAAACGCCTATTTCTACTTATTATTTTCCAAGCTGTAAAATAATTTTAGTATTTTTTACAGGGAAACTCATGATTCAGAGTCGTATGAAGACTTAGACAATTTGGAATTAACACAATCGCCACTCGTACAACGTGATGAGGTGTCAGAACTACCTTCAATGAGGAGGAGTTCAATGCGTAAACTAGTTCGTCAGTCCAGTACTGTGGAGACGCAGAGGGGCATTGATGGAAGTCTAAAAATGACTTATTGGTTTTAACTTTCGAAAAACTAGCAATTTTTGCGAGTTTACACAAAGTAGTAAAATACTAACAGTCTAATACACAACAATTTCTTATTTACAATATACCTAATAAATAGATTTTTAACACGCTTTTTTATTACTTGTGGCGTTGTGGCTCCTTAGAGTGGCTCCGTAAGCTGTAGACCTCACGATAAAAAGTGGCTCAAATTGTACAAAAATAAAATGTCGCCATAAAGTTTTCAAAGCACGTACGTGAGTATTCGCAGCTAGGTGGCGCTTCTAATTTTGATAATTTTTCGAAGTCGGTGAATATTTTTTTAGTTAAATTTAGAAAAACTGGCTTGACTAAACAAACAGTATATAATTATCGAACCTGCTTATAAAATTTCACCAGAATCGGTTGAGAAACTGTAGAGGAGAACAGACAGCGCCGGTAAGCCGGACTGAAATATCTTTTATTTGGGTACGTATCAGAATGTCTAAAGTTAGAATGTCTAAACTTAAAATGGCAAAGTTCAAAACATGTCAAAAACGAAAATGTCAAACGGTCAGATAGTCCAAACTAAAAATGTCTAAGTTCAAATGATCAAAACATAAAATGTCTAATAGTCAAAATACATATATTGACGTATAGAATTTTTTGCATGCCTTTCATTCATTTAGGTACCTACCTAATTAATTAGGTAAAATAATTGCGTGTTAACCTCTGTGTCTCCGCCGCACATCACCATTATAGCCACGCCGCTCCCTGATTCGGTAGCCGGTGCTAGTCACTGATTCAGTAGCCGCCGAACAAAATCCACCAATTGAGTTTGAAATAGATTTTTTTCTTACTGTGGTGACAACTCTAAATTGGTATGCTAGATTGGAATATGTAATCGCGGCTTTAAGGGCGTTAATGTGCTATACTAGCGCCGCCAATAAAAAAAATTTAGTGCTCAAATAAAGGCAAAATTGTGAATTGTGTACTTCTAGTGTACTCCGAAGAAGCTATGTGGTAGGTACTTTTTATCGCTTAAACAATATTTTATAACCTGTCGTTTAGCTGTTGTTTAGTTTATTGCCAAAAGTGGCCACTTTTAGTAATAAAACTTCATTAAACGAAACGACAGACTAGAAAATATTGTTTAAGCGATAAAGAGTACCACAAAGCTTCTTCGGAGTACACTAGAAGAACACAATTTACAATTTCATCTTTATATATGGACTATTTTTTTTTTCGATTGGCGGCGCTACTATAGCGCATTAACGCTTTTAAATCAATTTCAGCGTTGACCACGATAACAAGCGTACCGACCGATTCAGATATCGCGCTAATAACAGTTGTGACTATAAATGATTCGGAACGCTCGTGAACGCGCTCACCTATGTCTTGATCTAATGAGTGGGTCTCCAGCTTCCTCATAGGCTATAGAGAAATTCTAAGCATGCCATATTTTAAAGCATAATAGCAGCAATCAAACTTCCAGACATAATAATAGCAGCCACCATAAGCTCGTTACCATGAGTTGTTTTATGTGTGCGAGCTGGCGACACGTGTCTACAGCTTACACATGCCGTTAAGGCAAACCAGTGAGGTTAGGGTTTTAGACTATAGTCAGAAATTTAGAGCCTAATTGCAGCAATAAGATCCAAAAAACCAACCATCACACTCAAATACTCTTGAAACTACGAGCATAAAACTGTGTGCGAGCTGGGGACCCGTGTCACTGGCTTGCACAGCTGTATTTTCGTAATTATTTAAGCTACGATTATGTAATATACCTCAAAATTTTCAGCCGAATTGCAGCATTAGGCTCCAAATTTTTCAAAACTTTAACTCGAAAGGTTTTTGAGCTACGAGCCGATATCTATGTGTAAGCTGGGGACCCGTGTCGCCGGCTGACACATGGTGAATTGCTGTAACTGTATATGTTAGAGTTTCGTTTTAAAGATCAAATGATATGTTATAATTGCAGCACACACGAGGCAAAATTTCAAATCTCTGGGCCTCTTAGTTTCGAAATTATAAGCCAAAAACCGTTTTCCCGCCAAAAAATTCAAAAAAATGGCTCGGAAGCGGCTAATCGCGCCGTTGCCGTTCCGTGCGCTACACTATTGCAATCGAATTTGAAGACCATACATGATAATCGGAATTATTCAATACTAAGTTTCATTGGTGCGAAATGATTACTTTTACATGGTTGCATTAATTATTTTAAGCTCCTTAAAATAAAGTACCTATACCTTAGCGATATAAACATTCCTATATAAATAGACTTTGCTTTTATATTAAATTAGGTAACCAGTTATATCAGCTCCTACCTCTTAGACTAAAATTCTCAGTACATAAATTAAAACGATCGAGAGAGCAAATTAAAATGACTCAAAATAATACTAGCTCTTAGGTTCAAATTTGATTGCAATAGTGTAGCGCACGGAACGGCAACGGCGCGATTAGCCGCTTCCGAGCCATTTTTTTGAATTTTTTGGCGGGGAAAACGGTTTTTGGCTTATAATTTCGAAACTAAGAGGCCCAGAGATTTGAAATTTTGCCTCGTGTGTGCTGCAATTATAACATATCATTTGATGTTTAAAACGAAACTCTAACATATACAGTTACAGCAATTCACCATGTGTCAGCCGGCGACACGGTCCCCAGCTTACACATAGATATCGGCTCGTAGCTCAAAAACCTTTCGAGTTAAAGTTTTGAAAAATTTGGAGCCTAATGCTGCAATTCGGCTGAAAATTTTGAGGTATATTACATAATCGTAGCTTAAATAATTACGAAAATACAGCTGTGCAAGCCAGTGACACGGGTCCCCAGCTCGCACACAGTTTTATGCTCGTAGTTTCAAGAGTATTTGAGTGTGATGGTTGGTTTTTTTGGATCTTATTGCTGCAATTAGGCTCTAAATTTCTGACTATAGTCTAAAACCCTAACCTCACTGGTTTGCCTTAACGGCATGTGTAAGCTGTAGACACGTGTCGCCAGCTCGCACACATAAAACAACTCATGGTAACGAGCTTATGGTGGCTGCTATTATTATGTCTGGAAGTTTGATTGCTGCTATTATGCTTTAAAATATGGCATGCTTAGAATTTCTCTATAGCCTATGAGGAAGTGGAAACCCACTCATCTTGATCTACTTAAGCCGCGATTACATACGCCGATTTAGCATACCAATTTCGGGTTGCCACTCGTACTTGACAATAAAATATTGTATAATAAGTTCGATTTTAAAAGTGAATTTACCCTATAACGGAAAGATAAACATTGTATAAGATTGGAGATGAGAATTGAAAATAAAAAAAACATAAATAATGTTGACATTTGCGTTATTTGTTTAAATTAATTGTTAAAAAACTAATTATACGGGTGGCAACTCTAAATTGGTATGCTAGATTGGAATATGTAATCGCGGCTTTAACCTCAATATAAATTGAAAAGTTCGGAATTTGGACCTATTTGCTTTATATGTGTTCATAAAATGTATAATATTATTATCTTCGACTATTACTTCCATTGTATGCGAAAAGAATTTTCAAATATTCATTTAAATGCACCTGAGGTAAACAAAACAAACAACACTTTTCATTTGACAGAACGCTTACAGTGATTATGCTTCGGAGTATGGGCGGCGAGCGCAAGATGGCGGATGTTATGACGCAATCAGTGACGTCACACAGGCTGTCATTAACGCGCTCACGGTGATTCGGTACGCAAATCAGCGCGATGCATTGACGTCCATTATACAAGTACGCTGGGGCCTTACTATGAGCTCAGCGGGGCTTTATATTGGCCTTACTTTTTCGTACTATGACCTCAACGGTTAGTATGAAAGCAGGCCTTAAGCAGTCCTGTTTAAGGCCTGCTTTTGAACTGAACGGTTTCTTATTTGCAATCGTTTGGTCCGATTTGAAAATCGCGCCATCTTAGCGCTGAGAGCTATGGCAGTAGTGAGTCTTTTTGGAAGCTATTAGTTCCAAGTACACTCACGAGTGGATAGTAGAATCTACTGCTCTCAGCGCCCATGTGGCGATTTTCAAATTGGCACAAAAAAAATCTGTCATTTCATGCATGACAATAACCTGTCCAACGTACTTGTATAAAAAATGGACGTCTGAGTGGCGCGATGACATCGCTGTCAGCGCGATTCGGAACTCGGAATGCACCCCTAGAAACGTCAAATGAATAAGAGCTGTCACTGTCAATGTCAAAACAATTATCGCCGCTTGCGGGCGGAAGTTGTGAGTTGTAATGTTTGTTCATTGTTTTTTTTCTGAAACTGAAGTCGTGTCGTAAAGAAAGGCCAGACGTCGTAAATAACGCCGTTCTTGAAATAAATTGCAACAAATAAAGTAGTAATGTTATTCCGAAGAAAATTAGTTTTATCGTGTATAGTTTTAGTTTGTACAACAGTTGCAGTGTGGGGTCATTCACACTCGCATGGTGGAGATGAATCGCCAGCATTCAAATATTCTAAAAGTGCGAATGAACAATTTACAAAAGAAAAAGAGAAAAAGATAAATGACTCTGAATATGACATATACGTGAAAGCGTTAAGTTCTACTATATTTATCAGTATAGTGCCGTTTTTCATACTTTTCTTCATTCCTATTGATGGAACTGTTGAAAAACAACCTTTGCTAAAAATTTTACTCTCTTTTGCTTCCGGTGGACTTCTGGGCGATGCATTCCTACATTTAATTCCACACGCTTTGGTGCCGGAACAAGGCTCTGGTCATAGCCACAGTCACAGCCATTCGAGTGAAAGTGCAGCAAATGGGCCACATGATATCACAGTGGGTCTTGGAGTTCTTGGTGGAATTATTACATTCCTAGTTGTAGAGAAAACGGTGCGCCTTTTCGATGGTGGACATGGACATTCACATGGCCCAGAAAAGAAAAAAGGAGATGACAAAAAGAAGAAAAATAAAGACAAAAATAATGAAATTAAAATTGCAGGCTATTTGAATCTTGCAGCAGATTTTACTCATAATTTCACAGATGGGCTAGCAATTGGGGCATCTTTTATTGCTGGAAATAGCATTGGATATATAACAACAGTCACTATTCTCTTACATGAAATACCTCATGAAATTGGTGACTTTGCCATATTGGTCCAATCTGGATGTTCACGTCGAAAAGCCATGATGTTACAACTGCTGACAGCTTTTGGTGCCGTGTCTGGAACAGTTCTATCCATTTACCTGCAAGGCTCGGGAGAGGGCATAGTGTCTTCACTTATTTTGCCATTCACAGCAGGAGGCTTTATTTATATTGCAACTGTTTCTGTTATTCCAGAATTATTAGAAGGATCAACAAAGTTATCTCAATCTATTAAAGAAATACTTGCTTTGTTAGCTGGTGTTTATATGATGGTAATAATAGCACAATATGAATAATGTTTTTTGTGTGTAAATTAATATGTTATTAAAAACTGGTAAATATACCTAAATATTAATTAATTTCAATTTTATAACATATTGTGAACAGTTCTATATTGTAGTTTTGTCTATTGATCTTTACATCACAATAATTTGTAATTTATTAAGTCTCATGTTGTTAAATCCAACAACTCATATTATTGTACTTTGAATGTTTCTTGTACAATAGGTGAATAGGTACCTAAAAAATGATCTGTGACATTGTTACAGTAAAATCAAGAGTAAAATGTCTTTATTTACAATATACTTTTTATTTCAATAACCTTTGTCACACTTGCATGCCAATACCCAACAATAATCTTTAATTAACATGTTTTTGCTGTGCTGGCTTACCTGTACTGTCTGTGAGGACTGTAAGGCACATACTGTTCTAAATTCATTCACAATTCTATTCCTAATCCCAATAGACCTTACACATTATGTAGGTATTCTGTTTTATTTTTATGCATTATTGAGCTGCCCCCACTGGTGCAGCGACTGAAAAACTGGTGCAGTGTTCATTGCGTCGCCAATTTGAAACTAGAAAATAAACTACTCACAGACACTCCAATGTACATTAACCACCGTAGTTACAAACTGTAATGTTGAATAAAATAATAACTGTAAAATAAAATAAATAACTGTAAGGCCGGCCACACACAGACGGAATCCTGTTACGGAATTTCGGTAATGTATGAAGATTCCGTACGGATAAATCCTGCATGTGTGTGTGGTAGTCCACAGATTTGTATGGATTAGCTGCGTTCGGAATCACGTAGGTACCTATATACGGAATTCCGTCTGTGTATGGCCGGCCTAAATGACAGAGGAAACACGATATAATTATATCGCGTGATATCATAGATATAGTATATTAAGGCGTGATATGGCATTTTATCGACCCTCAACTGTCAAAATCCATCGTCTTTTGACAGCTGTTATCGTGATAAAACGCTATATCACGCGATTTAGTATTGTGTTATGATGGTTATGCTAGGACTACTGATAGCATTAAAATTGATTACATTGAGGCTGTAAAAATGTAACTATTGAAAAGAAGGTAATAAAATTCAATGACATGCATTGAAAGACAATAAAAAAACACTGATGTTTAAAAGTTTATTTCATTAAAATTACTTCTTCTTAGACACACCAACAGTCCTGCCTCTCCTGCCAGTAGTCTTGGTGTGCTGACCACGCACACGGAGGCCCCAGTAATGACGCATACCCCTGTGGGCACGGATCTTCTTTAGCCTCTCTAAATCCTCACGGAGTTTAGAGTCCAAATTGGAAGATGTCAACTGGCTGTACTTGCCATCCACAATATCTTTTTGCCTGTTCAAAAACCAGTCTGGAATTTTGTATTGCCTTGGGTTTGACATGATGGTAACAATCTTTTCGACCTGTAAAAGAGTTTTTGTGTTAAAAGTTTATCTTAAGCTTTTTAGGATAGTTTAAAAGACGATATCCAATTTAACATGAACAACATGATCATCAATTGACGCAAGTTTTGTTTTGACGTTGAGTTACAGGTAAACAAACATGCTTTATTTATAAATAATTATTATTACTTATAAAATATATCAAAATGGATAGTTTTTACGGTAATAGCTTTGCACTTACTTCTTCTTCGGTACACTCTCCGGCGCGTTTGTCGAGGTCGATGTCAGCTTTCTTCAACACAATGTTGGAATATCGGCGACCAACTCCTTTGATAGCGGTCATGGCAAACATAACTTTGCGTTTACCATCAATATTTGTATTCATGATACGCAAAATATGCTGAAACTTGTCCGGAATAACCAGCGACTGAAACAAAATTATGTTACAAATTACTCAATAAATATATCACTTTTCATACTTCAAAAGATTTATACACGACACTTAAACTGATATTTAGTGAAATAAACGTATGATTCATCAAATAAATAAGGATTAGTTACCATTTTGGCAGATTTCTATATCGACCAAACCTCGAACAATTTCAACACAACAAGAAAGAAATCTGTCAAAAGAATCTGTCAATGTCACAATGTCAGTCACATTCACACATACTCAATTTTTTCAACATATTCTGTGGTTGCAACAGCCCTAGGCGGCCCCTAGACGATCAATTATATTGCACAATATATATCGCCGCCCTAGTACCTAATAATAACCTAGCGTTCGTAGTGACATGTTCGTTCAAACCGGTTTATCCGCAGGCTGATTATCTAAATAGAAACTTTCCTTTATTCTAAATCAAATAAAATCCGTTTTTTGAGGATCTAGGTACCATGATTATTTTAATAATTAGACTCAAAAACATCAAAATACAAAATAATGTCAATTGACTTGACATTGACATTTTTTCTATAGACAAACGTCAGAGCGTTTTACAACCACCGATTTTGATGGTTAAAACTTAGGCTTGTATTATAGAATCAAACTCAAACTCAAATCTGTTTGAAATGGCGCGATGATTAGCACCATCCCTTTCTAACTGCACTCAAGCAGAGATTTGAGTTTGAGTGGATTCTATAATGCTCTAAGGTTAAAAAGTTGCAACGCTCTGACGTTTGGAACGGAAGGGTTGTGTCAACCAAACGTCACGCTCTAATGTTTTGGAGCCCCTAGACGATCAAGCATTTCTTATCAATCATTTAAATTGCATTTACCATTTGGGGGCGTGGTCTACTTTTGATTGGCCACGGTAATCTATCTATCCTGTGGTGCTTGTCAAGCATTTAAATTTAAAGCCGCGATTACATACGCCGATTTAGCATTCCAATTTCGGGTTGCCACTCGTACTTGATAATAAAATATTGTATAATAAGTTCGATTTTAAAAGTGAATTTACCCTATAACGGAAAGATAAACATTGTATAAGATTGGAGATGAGAATTGAAAATAAAAAAAACACAAACAATGTTGACCTTTACATTATTTGTTTAAATTAATTGTTAAAATTTAACTTATTATACGGGTGGCAACTCTATGTTGGTATGCTAGATTGGAATATGTAATCGCGGCTTAAGGGATATATATATTATGACGTCAAAATATATGGGGCTGCCATGATCAGAAAAAGTACCCTTAACGGTGTAGCATCCGTTAATGTGCAGATTACTAGTTAAAGTGCGGAAATCGTCTACTTTAAGGCGGTTGTACGACCGAAAGTGGCGCCCTCAGAGGTTTTTATTTAATAAGTTATTAAGAGAAAAAGATTTTAATAATGTTTATCGTGGAGATTATAGGGCCCATGGTCTAGTATTTTTAGAAGGTATCACTACACGCCCTCGTAGTTATTCGTAGAAGTAGATAGCAAAATAAATGTGTCAAAAACGCCCACTTTTAGCAGTTTTGCTATCTACTTCTAGCAGTGACTACGAGGGAATGTAATGATACCGTCTAAAAATACTAGACTGTGGGCCCTAAAATCTCCACGATAAACATTTTTAAAATTGTGTATTAGAATTATAATATTAAATATAATTCACCGCGGCGCCACTTTCGCTCAGGGAAAGAGAACCTTAAGAAAAATTTCGCACTTTAACTGACTCGACCAGTTAATCTGCAGATTAACGGATTCCGTACTTTAACGGTAACATACGTATACATAGAATAGAAATGGAAATAAACTTTATTCGCAGTAATTGTGGTACAGCAGAGATATTAATAAAATGTTTAGACAATTCGCCATTTCCAGCATGCAAAAACTCAGTATAATTATAAATGGTATTAAGAAAAATAAAAACACGTCTTCCCTGCTAAAATCAAACTAAAGTTAAATAACAATCGTCATTGCAGTCGGGATGGGAGTACACACAACTGCCCTGCTAAAAAAAGAGAGATATAGTAAACTAGTTGGGGTTCGCTCAGGTAGTTGATATTGAGATTGTGTGGTTAATGGAATAAAAAGATAAACTTTAAATTAAAACAGGTAAAGTCTTTATTAAACGTTGGAATACAGAACTTTTTTATTAACGTTAGTTTTTCTGTTTTTCGGAAACAATTTTTTTCAAAATGTTTTGAACAAATTCGTGTGTGGCACCCAATTCTTTTTTCCATTTGCTTCTATCCATTTTTCACGAGTTTTATCTTCCGTCGGAAATCTGGAAAAATGAAATCGCTAGAAATTCCCTGAAATATGGGGTAATTTTTGGGGAAAATTTTCTATATAGTAGGCATCCGGAAATCGAATTATAAACCTACTGATTTTAGTGGACGTCAAAGCTAAGCTGACTTCTACTATTACGTAGATGTACGCAATTTTACCGGTTTGCATGTCAAATGTTTACGAGGTTATTTTTAGAAATAATTTTTAGATTTTTCCTATTTATCAGGTATTTCATGATATAACTAATGATTTAGCTCAGAAACTTGGTTCCTGTGAGATTTGAGAAAGAAATACGTGATCAAAATATTGAAAACAGTGTACTTACGCATGAAATGTAACACCCGCTTATTTTCTTTGATTGTTGCTTTTGCAGCCAAATATCGAACACCCCACCATTTTGTATGCTAGACACAAACACAACACATACGATTTATAATAAATCTTGGGTATCAATTAGGTAGTAATCCACAAAACCTTTAATTTCTTTGGCACTCTTGATAATAACCCCACTTGTTTGTTTTGCTTAGTTGAACTCTGCCTATAACCCAACCATGAAAAAAAGTCCGGTCGGTGATAGAGAGAAAACATGACACTCTTCTCTATTTCCTCCTATAGTAATCTCAATAAGACGATCTTGCTCTATCAAAGCATGTCAGACCCTTGCTCCTAGACGATCAAAATGTAATTGACAAGCAATGCAATGTAAATGATTGACAAGCAATTTTGATCGTTGAGGGGGTCCATAACCTACGCAGTCAAGGCAGTCAAGCATCGTTAAAAAGTTCTATAAGTCGAGTACTCAAACACTGTTTTAAAACTGAGTTTGAGTTTAGTTTGTTGAAGCTCTGCTCAAGCACCGTTTTAAAACTCGATTCAAAACTAGTTTTAAGTAGAGATCAAGGCTTGAGTCTCGTTACGGGCCTAAGACACATGACCAAGGAAAATAAGTACTTTTGCACATGACTGTGCTGTATGAATGATCCCTTATGCCTCATTTACACGCTGGCTATGGCTGGGCCAGCGACCGCCAGCTCCCAGCTACGGCCAGCCACTGCCAGCGCTTGGATGCCATTTACACGCTGGCTGTGGCTTGGCAAGCGACCGCAAGCTCCCAGCTGCGGCCAGCCTCGGCCAGCCTCGGCCAGCGCTAGTGTGTTCCGGACAGTCAAGCATGGCAGACGTGGACGAAGTTGTGTCGGCTGTTGCCTTTGGATTATCGTATTTTTACTATAGATACAAACAAAATAAAAAACAAAGGAAGCGAAAAGTCTGGTGACAGACAGGCAGACAGACGGACAGACAGACAGACGGACAGCGGAGTCTTAGTAATAGGGTCCCGTTTTCACCCTTTGGGTACGGAACCCTAAAAATCAGATAATAATAATTTAACTGAAATTGTATTTTTAAACACGTTTTAAAAGCAGACTTAAAATTATAAAAATCTGACTAATAACATTAAAACGGATTGGTAAAATAAAAAGTACCTATAAAATAAATTATTCTGTAAATATTTATTATAACCCTATACCTAGATACCTACAGAAATTTTAAACCTAAAAACGTGGGGCGCATGCTAGACAATATGGATAATTTACAAAACGCGCCTTACGTTTTTAATTAAGTTTAAAATTTCTTGTAGGTACCTAAAGGGTTATAAATATTTACAGAAGAATTTATTTTATACTTTCTATTGTTTTTTTTACTAGTAACTAATAATTAGGGGGCTTACCATCAGCAAATAAGAAACCATTTAGTTCAAAAGCAGGCCGTAAAAAAGACTGCTTAAGGCCTGCTTTCATACTAACCGTTGAGATCATGGTACGAAAAAGTAAGGCCGTTCAATATAAGTCCTGCTATAAGAGCTCATAGTAAGGCCCAAGGTCGGATTTTGAATAGCTATTTTTTTAACAAAAATTCGCTGTTGTATTTCAGCACGTAAGTTGCTAACCATAACCACCCCCAGTTTACAGGGGCCTTACTATGAGCTCTTATAGCAGTACTTATATTAAACGGCCTTACTTTTTCGTACCATGATCTCAACGGTTAGTATGAAAGCAGGCCTTAAGCAGTCTTTTTTACGGCCTGCTTTTGAACTGAATGGTTTCTTATTTGCTGATGGTAAGCCCCCTGGTACCTAGAATCCTTAAAGTGGTCCCTTTTGCCTGGCATAATCACATTTTATTTCCTATTTAAAACACGTAGGTACCTACACTACAGTACACTACCTAGGTACCTATTTACATAGCAACTAAAATGCTAAGAAATTAACTAAATAAGTAAGTACCTACCTGCACCAGAACGAACAGAGTCTTGTTTTTTTTTTGAAGTGTTTACGGAAAGTTGTCATCAGTGTTTCCTTTTTTGCTTTCAAGTCTTTAACAGGCTTACTGAGCAGTTGACTTAGGCGAGACCAAGCGTCTGCACATTTTTTTTTATCTTTATGGTCTTTGTCTTTAGGGTTCCAAAGCAAACCTTCAGATTGATATGCCTCTAGGAAGGCCATGGTCTCTTCGTTTGACCAAGCAGACATTGCGGGAGCGCAGCATAAAAACACCTATACGACGCGAGCTCTCGAGCGACACTGAATACGCGCCAACATGTAAATACGTCGCAAGCGCTTGCCGCCAGCTCCTTTGATCTGTGTTCAAAAACTTTAAAAACCGACACGGGCGCGGATCGGCGGCCAACTCACGCGAGCTCACGCCAGCCATGCCCAACGCCTGTTTACACGCTGGGCGTTGGTGGTGGCTGGTTG
The DNA here is from genome assembly GCA_950108535.1 of Agriphila straminella. NCBI lineage: Eukaryota > Metazoa > Arthropoda > Insecta > Lepidoptera > Crambidae > Agriphila > Agriphila straminella. The sequence continues at coordinate 12,964,247 of OX467308.1, forward strand.
TGGCTGGCCCAACATGTAAATGGGCCATAACATATTTTTTTTTCACAAATGACAGTTACGTATTTCAAGTTTAAAATTTTACTCTGGTAACATTGACATTTTGTGAATGTGCAGTCGTCGTGTGCCGGTTTGTTAAGTTTTTCGGATATCATTTCTCTAATTTATCTTTAGTTTATTAAAAAGAAGTGAAACAAGATGCATACGGAGACGACGTTAACTCTTATACAAATATTAGAAAAGACTATATCACCAGGTATGTAAGAAAACAACTGTAACATTTGGTTGAGCATGGCGTTTCTTTTACTTGTCAATCGACGTACCTATCTTATTTTACTTGTAACCACTGGGTTTAATCTTGTTTTCTATATTTCGAACCCCCTTATGATCTTTGTGTTGTAATCGAAAAGACTTTCAACCTAAATTCCGCCAAAATCCCTTGGACGTCTCTCCAGAACAATAGACTGACATGTCTATCTGTCATGTAAGGAAATTTCTAGCTTTTGAAATTCAGATTATTCTCTAACAAATTGAAAACTAAGTTACCCATTAGGTATATCTATACTCTTACACAAAATGAAATATTTATTGTTTTTATATTGTTTTGTAGATTCACTTTCCAATTTGAAGGTTATATTATAGGTACTAAGAACTCATGTCGCCCTTAATCGAGATCTTAAAAAATGTTGATAAACTTGACTTTTGTTTACAGATCGAAATGAATTGGAATCGGCAGAGAAGTATCTGGACCAGGCTGCGGCCAACAATTTCACAACTTTCATTAAATTGCTCTCAGATGTGTTGGTTCAAGGAGGTAACAGCCAAGTGGCTAGAATGGCTGCAGGATTACAGCTTAAAAACCACCTTACCTCTAAAGATCCAACAATGAAGCAGCAATATCAACAGAGATGGCTTGCACTTCCAGAAGACATAAGACTTTATATAAAAAAGAATGTAAATATTTAATATTAATGTACAGTGCTTCAGATAAAGAATGGGCATCGGCTAACTTTGTGATTTTGCTTTTCTTAGAAATGACATTTATTTCATTGTAATAAAGTTTAAATAATGTAATATAAATGACTTTTAGGGCTAAACTACTTTTTGTTAATTGTCTTAGTAATGTTAGGCCAAGGTTCAACCTTTTTGAAGTCAAGGGCCTAGTATACTCTGATATTGGTTCGGTGAGCCGCAACAAAAGAAAAACATGATATTCTAACTAAATAGGTATAATTTGTAGACATGTGAATTTAATTTTGTCAATACAATGACGGGCCGCCAAGAATGCAACATGGGCCGCGGGTTGAAGACCCTTGTGTTAGACAATTGTTTCCAATGCCCAAGTACTGTAGACTTTATATTTTTAACCATTGGTTATAGCTACATCTACACATTTTTATTATAATTGTACTTTCAGATACTTACAGCCATAGGAACTGAAAATAGTAGGCCCAGTTCTGCAGCACAGTGTGTAGCTTATGTAGCAGTTGCAGAATTAGCGGTTGGACAGTGGAATGATCTTATTCCAATACTTGTAGAAAATGTTGTAAATGCACAATCTACAGAGCTGAAGAAGGAAGCCACCTTAGAAGCAATTGGTAATTATTTATTATACAAATAAGCTGCTTTTACATGAATTATTATGTTTGATTTATTCCTTAAGTCTTGAAGAACAACATTACAATATTTTTGCTTAGCTTTTAAATTATTGTTATCTGGGTGAAATGGTTCCAATCAAGGTGACTGATCGCCCGTCCGGCTTCGCTGGCGTCCTCCCTTCTAAATAAAATAATTATTGTAATAAACAATGTTAAACATAATGTCTCCTAGCTTTAAATCTACTTAACATTAGACTAGCTCTAGCCATTCTGTATTGTATTTGTAATAATATTGATGTGATTATTGTTTTATTTTAGGTTACATCTGTCAAGAAATAGATGCTGAAGTTTTGACAGAACAAAGCAACCCAATTTTAACTGCTATCATTCATGGTATGAGGTCTACTGAACCCAGCAATCACGTCCGCCTTGCTGCCACACAAGCACTGCTCAACTCTTTAGAATTTACCAAAGCTAATTTTGACAAAGAAAACGAAAGAAACTTTATAATGGAAGTTGTGTGTGAAGCAACACAGTCCAATGACATGAGAATCAGTGTCGCAGCTCTTCAGTGTTTGGTAAATGTTATAGACATTTTAAATTTTTATTGTTATTTACTCTGGCATGTTTTAACAAATTATTATTGAAATTGATTTACAGGTTAAAATACTATCCTTATACTATCAATATATGGAACCATATATGGGTCAAGCCTTATTTCCAATCACTTTAGAGGCTATGAAATCTGATATAGATGAGATCTCACTTCAAGGCATAGAATTTTGGTCTAACGTCAGTGATGAAGAGATCGATCTTGCCATTGAAGAAGCAGAAGCAGCTGAAGCTGGTAAATATTATTAAAGTACTTTAAATGTTTAAAAAAATATTGAATTATTGCATATTTAACAATACAGTACTTCAAGATAAAAAATGGGCATTGTTAAACAATTTGTCTAACAGAGCCAAGACAATTAACAAAATGTAGTTTGGCCCTAAAAGCTATTATTTCAACTTTATTGCAATTAAATAAATGTCAACATCATTTATACGAAAAGCAAAAACATGAAGTTAGCTAATGCCCATTCTTTATCTTGAAGTACTGTATAAAGATATTAAATAAAACTGATGTCTTTCAAAATATTTTTCAGGTCGACCACCAGTCAGAACATCCAGATTTTATGCAAGAGGAGCTTTACAGTATCTTGCTCCTGTCCTTATGCAGAAGTTGACAAAACAAGATGATTCTGATGATGAGTTGGAATGGAACCCATCTAAGGCTGCGTCAGTATGTTTGATGTTACTATCAAATTGCTGTGAAGATGATATTGTTCCTCATGTGCTACCATTCATTAACTCTAACATCAAAAATGAAAATTGGAGGTACAGAGAAGCGGCACTGATGGCATTTGGCTCTATACTTGGTGGTTTGGAAGTCACTAGTCTCAAACCCTTAGTTGAAAATGCAATGCCAACTTTGATTGATGCCATGTATGATACCAGTGTTGCTGTGAGAGATACAGCTGCTTGGACATTTGGTAGAATTTGTGAAATTGTCCCTGAAGCAGCCATTAATGAAACTTACCTTAAGCCATTGTTAGAAAGTCTTGTGAATGGTCTAAAAGCTGAACCGCGAGTTGCTGCCAATGTGTGCTGGGCTTTCACAGGATTGGCAGAGGCAGCATATGAAGCTGCTGGTAATGGGGACTCAAATCAACCAAAAACATACTGTATGTCTACATATTTTGACTTCATTGTCCAGCGACTCTTGGAAACGACCGATCGCCAGGATGCAGCCCAGCACAATTTAAGATCGGCTGCATATGAAGCTCTTATGGAGATGGTTAAGAATTCTCCTTCTGATTGTTATGTCACTGTCCAAAAAACCACAATGGTTATATTAGAACGACTACAACAAGTTTTGCAGATGGAAAACCATATCTCGAGTCAAGCGGATCGGTCTCAGTTCAATGACCTTCAAAGTCTGTTGTGTGCTACTTTACAATCAGTTTTACGCAAAGTCACTCCTGAAGATGCACCACAGATATCTGACGCTATCATGACGGCTCTTCTGACCATGTTTGCTGGCAATGCAGGCAAGGCTGGTGGTGTGCAAGAAGATGCTCTTATGGCAGTCTCTACCCTTGTTGAAGTTCTAGGGGAAGGTTTTCTCAAATATATGGATGCTTTCAAAAGATACCTTTATGTTGGTCTCAAGAATCATCAAGAGTACCAAGTATGCATTGCAGCTGTGGGAGTCACTGGAGATATTTGTAGAGCTCTGAAAAGTAAGGTGAGGCAACAGATATCACCATTAATAGGGGATGAATACTTCAACAGAGTAACTGGCAACTGATAAGATAAAGTACAATGAAATAAACTTAAAATGTAACTCAATTTATTCACTGTTTTGTTTCTTCCTCAGGTGCTCCCATATTGCGATGAAATAATATATCTATTGTTGGAGAACCTTGGTGATCCCTCAATCCACCGTTCAGTGAAGCCCCAGATTTTATCTGTGTTTGGAGATATTGCTCTGAGTATTGGCCCTGACTTTGCTAAATACTTTGATGTGGTTATGCAAATGTTGCTGCAGGTCAGTCTATTTTTATAATAGTACCTACTACTGCATATCAAACATTGGTCACAATGTAATATGTCTATATCTTCACAGGCCAGCAATGCCCAAGTTGACCGCAACGACTACGACATGGTAGAATACTTGGGAGAACTTAGAGAGAGTGTGCTAGAAGCTTACACAGGTATCATTCAAGGATTGAAGGGTGCAGACGGTGAGGTAAGTGAATTCAACAATGGAACCATTTTTTTTTACCACACCTTAATTTAATTACTAATCTTTATATTATAACTTGTTTCTGCCCACGACCACAGAATACATAATAGTACAAGTCACGACTTCGTCCGCGTGAACTTTCGGAAAATCCGTGGGGAACCTTGACCGGGATAAAGTATCCTAATCTAGTCTTTAAACTATCTGTGTGCCAAATTTCGACCGAATCCGTTTGTCGTTTTTGTGTAATTAGTAACAAACGGTTAAACATCCAAACTTTCACATATTAGTAGGAAGTTAAATTGTAAAATATTGAGCAAAGTATAGTTCGTATCATGAAAAATGACCTCAAATGGTACTCGTACCCATCTTCGCGTCATAACTCATGAAGAAAAGACTATTTTATTTAAATAATAATTACTTAAATTGTCTCTTATTTTTTGAATAACTCTTCAACAGTTTTCATTCTTTCTGTAAGTTTTAAAATCCATTTTAGCTCAACTTTGCCACTTTTGGCAATTATGGATTTTAAAACTTACAGAATGAATGATAACTGTTAAAGAGTTATTTTAAAAAATATTAGAGACAATTTAAGAAATTATTACATGAGCTTATTTTAAATATTGACCTGGTTTACGAGTAATAAAAATAAATATAGTGGCGGCGCTAGTTTCAAAATGGGCACCATTGGTGGTCATCCTTCGTGATACGCACTGTATTCGATATAAATAGACGCCGGACATGTGATCCCAGGTTCGTTGTGACGTGGCGCTGGTGGAGCCGCACGTGCCGGCGATAGTGAACTTCATGATCCTGGTGGCGTGCGAGCCGGAGCGCACGGACGGGCACATGTCGGTGGTGGCGGGGCTGGCGGGCGACCTGTGCACGGTGTTCGGCGCGCGCATGCTGCCGCTGCTGGAGACGCGCCCGCTGCTGGACCTGCTCACGGCCGCGCGCCGCAGCCGCACGCCGCGCACCAAGGCGCTCGCCAACTGGGCCACCAAGGAGATACGCAAGCTCAAGCAGCAGGCGCCGCTCGCCAGCTGGTTAGTATCAATCGGGGATTGACAACGTTATTTTTAAATGTAACGTTATTTCTTACTTTTTTACCGTTACTTTTAACATTAACGTTATGTCAATAAATAACGTTACTTTAGATAACGTTACATTGAAATCAACGTTATTTCAGTAAATAACGTTAATTGTAACGTTATTTCTTACTTTTTGTTATCGTTACTCTAAAATTAACGTTTAACCAATTAATAACGTTACTATTTTACCGATAATTTTACCGGTACTATCCGGTATAATAATTTTAACGTTATTTTCAGGGTTGGCATGATTAAATCACATTGATTTAAATCAAGTGATTTTTTGAATAAAAATCATTGATTAAATCAAATTGCCTTTTTTCTTTCCTATTTGTAAAAAAATATAAAATTCTTAATTTTAAATAATTGATCGACACATAAAAATGTAGGTATATTAAATGTAACTTTGTGTTAGAATTACTGCTTTATACTGAAAAATCATCTGTCCTAATATTTAACTTTCACCAGGCATTTTTATTTTGAACTGTTTTATTGATCTTTACTTGTGTTTCTTCCGAATTAAAGTGTTAAATAAGTCAAACAAAAGCGCGTTGTGGTTTCACGCACTATATTAAGTGGATTTTAAAGGCTCAAGCAAAAAATCGAAAAAATCAGATGAGTGATTTTTGATTTTTTGCAAAAAATCATGATTTTCAACCTCCAACCCTGGTTATTTTTACCGGTAAATTTACCGATAAAATGTTGTAACGGTATTTTTAACGTTGTTTTTCTTGTATCGTTATTTTTTAACGGTATTTCAATTCCTGGTTCTAAGTATAAAAGTTTCACATATTTGACCCATAACACAGGCACGCAAACATTGGGTACAAGTTACACAAAAAAAAATACAATACGAGTAATCGCTCGGGTATCACCGCTACCCACGGCGGTAGCGGATACCGCTTAGGTTTGCAAGGGCGTCGCCAGCCCATGGCCCAGGAGGGGCAAGTTAATATTAAAGAGGATGAGAAAAATATGAATTGTAGGTACATTCATGGGCACCTAGTGAATTTATTCAAGTTTTGAGATGGGGCGGGATTTATCGGAAAAGCAAGTCAATTGCACTGCCTCTAGGGGGGGGGGGGGCAGGTGATACCCCCGGCCCACCCTTGTAGGTTTGAGTAGGCTTTACGTTGTCTAAATAAATGCTACGGCCACACGGCGCTGTCCAGAGTCCCATTATCCTATATTGACTACTAAATACATACTTTAACATTTTCTTTTCAGATTTGAGACTTCACGGTGCAGCACTGATGTAACACAAATTCAAACAACTTATTGCTGGTAAACTAATATGCATTATATTGGCAGGTCATGGTTAACATGAGGTAACTTATTTCATTATCCTTATGGCGTTAGGTGCATTTATTATCAAACCCAAAGTCATTTGAGTGTATATTACATCTTAGACCTTGCTAGATACTTTTATTGTTAAGATGCTCTTCTGAATTAAATTTAAATTTGTAGGACAAGAAGTAAAAATGGAAACAATATATGTAATCTATATTTAATAGACTTTGGGTCCAATGCACCTAGCGTATATCGTTATTGTCAGCTGGCCATAATTTCTTCACAATTTGTCTTGAAAAAATGAAGCATTTTTCCTATTTGGTATTATAAATACAGACAGTGGCTGTGGTATATTTACTTATGTGAAATAAAAGTGATATTGTGAAAGGTGTTAGGGTGCAAGGCGATGTATGTTAATTTAGGCATGCACATATGCAAGGGACTGTGAATTTTATAAATTATTATTGTTTTGTAAGATGTATGAAAGGTCAATTGTTTGAATATGAACGGTTGCTGATGCGTGCTTGATAAATTGCAGATATTTTGTAACTTAGGCATGTGTCAATGTTGTTTAAAAGTTGGTGTAATGTATAAGATTCCGTCAACGTTCTAAGAGACGAAGGACGCCATATTGGTGATGTTACTTTTTATTCATCACATTAAATTTGTTTGTTTGCGATAGCAATAATTATTGTTGATTACACATTAAATTTGGATACTCCTCTTCTATGTGATATTAGTTTTCATAGGATCAAAATTAGGTTATTACATTTTTCTAAGGTGCTCTGCTGCTAGATACTAAATCATATTATGTAATAGTTACAAGAAATTGTTATTTTGCATCTCAGACTTGTGTGATGAACAGAAAGTCTAGCCTTCTTATCTCATTGCCGCGTTATTTTGTACATATGTAATTAAAAGTTATTTTCCAGTGTTAGTAAAATGGTAATAAATTATCGATAATAATATTAATTGATCACAATATACAATAATAATTTAAAAAAAGTGAAATATTTTGAAAGTCAAATGGTACTTCCCAGTTAGCTGTTTTCTAACTCTTGAAATGGTACAGCATGAATCTCAAACTGCTATATTGGTCTTACAGAAGGAAGACAATGAATAACATTACTGGCCTTTGTCAACATGATCAATTCAATGTTACCCACAATAGTAGTGTACTCTCTAACGGCCGATTTCCATAATCTATCTTCAGTAAGAGATGGCCTACTATGGACCTGTTACTAGGCAACTGTTGTTATTATCTAGGCAACAAATCTTTAGTAAGCCTATTTCTTACTGAGGATAGGTTATTGAAATCGGCCGTAAGAGGATAGCCTTCAATATTTTCCGATGTAGGCTCTCCACAAGAAGCTTCGGGAGTACCTATAAATTGTTTCGTTAGCTTGACAGTATGTACAGAAAGTCTAAGGCCGCGTACGCACCGACAAGTGGCTTGCTTAGCGCCTTACGCCTAGATAATATGAAATGAAATGAAATGAAATTTTTATATTTGAAATGAAATAAATATGTATTTAGTAGGCGACTAGCCTAGCGAGCCGCCAAGCGCGCAGTACGGCCGGCTGCGAACATTCGTGAACTTTCTTTTTATTTCGATACATATCTAGGCGCTAGGCACTATGCAAGCCACCTATCGGTGCGCACGCAGCCTAACAGATAAACATTAGGTAGTAATATTCCTTTATTGTATTTCCCACATTTGCTACAGTTTAAGAACTATCTTTATTGATCTTTGCGTAAAATAATCTGTGTCCATTCAATCCATAATTGAATTTTACCTAGGTAGGTAGGTAGCTATACTGTTGCTATGCTGTTGATAAGCATTATGAAAAGTTTTATCAAAATGAACATAATTTACATTTGGTCCAACGCAAGCGTCATGGAGATTAAGACGGTTACTATTCTGAATATATACATTACAATGGCTAAATGTCCTTGGAAACTAACAGCAATAATATTTTGGATCATATTTCTGAGTGTCTGCTAGTCTGTGAGCATCACTGACAGGGATGATGTTTGCGCGAATTATGCAAGTTTTATATGAAATGTGTATTATTAATTATCTGTTCTGTCTGTGTTACTGCATAAATGGAAGTATATATATTTTATGTACATATTTTAAATGTCATTTTGGAAGTTATTGATAGTTTTGTCAGAATTCCGGAAAATGTATGTACTCTATTTTTAAGTATGATAGGAGAATATGTGAGGACTAGTGCCATGCCATGAAAGGTTCTGTATTAGAATCATAGGCATCCAGTCGATGAATACCACCCACTATTCCTGCGCGAATCAAAAATCAACAATTTGTTAAATATGATTACTTTTTTGATTTGACTACAACCACTTATTACTATGTAAACTGTTCTATGGTAATAAAACATTTAGAAGTAATAACATTTATTTTATTTAAGTAAATTAGCATTTAAAGCTCAAGTCAACTTGTCCTTAAACTACTTGGGCCGACGTGGGCCACGCCTGTACATTATATATTCTGTGCCTGTACACTTGTACTATTATGTATTCTGTGCCTGTACACCGATCCAGGGGACGTATTTTTGAATCATTAGAAATGAATCTTAAATTCATGCACGAAAGCATAGACCAAGAATATAAAGACGTCCAATCACATATCATAAAAACGTAGCCCCAAAATCCCGCCTTAAACCTAGATGGCGCTCGTAATCGAGCGCCTTGCATTTTCCGCATGGATCGCTGTCGTCGCAAAAAGCTTACGTCTGCTCGTTGTTCTACCGTGTTCTAAGAAAGTTCTAAGAAAAATGGGTAGATGGCGTTCAAAACTACAAAACGTATTATAAATTTGGAAATTAATTTACGTATTATAAAGTTTACGCATTCACAATGCTATTTTTATATACTAAAATATTAAATAAAATATAAGAAAAAATCGAAAAAGTAAAAAGTATAAAAAGTACTTAATGTATATTATTATGAGTCTCTTTAGCAAAAATGTTTAGTAGGTAGGCATAGGTAGGTAGAACATTAAAATTAAATGGTAGGTATTATATCGGCATGGTTATCGGTAAAAAAAAAATAAAAAAATCAATGTTTATTACTTAAATAATGAATGATAATGAACATTTTTTCCCAGCAAATTGTCTGTGCACTGACACAAAATATTTCATCATCTTCTTATATTTATTTTAGAAATTTTATTCACTCCAAACAAACTTAACTCTCTCTTTTTTTAAAGACCCGTTTTGAAAACGGCAACGGACTAAAATTTATAAAAATCGGACTAAAAACGGACTACCTAGTAAAACAATAAAAAGTAAAATAGGCCTACTTATAAAATAAATACTTCTGTATTATATTTACTGTAACCCTTTTCGAGTTTTCATGCATTTTCTTTCGACGCAGACTATGGTCGCTAATTTCGTCCAGCCAGCCACGATCCGTCTGGTCCAGAGCGGGTTAAGACGCGGACGGCAAGAAACGAGTGTTACGGGTTCGAAAGTGTTACCATCCGTCCGGATTAGTCCGGACATTTCCGGGCTTTTAGACTATTGTCCGGACTCTGTCCGGCTTTTTAAGATTGGGCGCTATCATACTAGTTAAAAAACATACATAGCAGTAGTGTTCGAAAGAGAAAGCACAGAATATATAATAGTACTGAGAAAGTCCCATTTATGGAGTCTGGTTCTGTCTGTGAAAATGTCCGGACTTTTATTGAAATGTCCGGCTTTTTGTCAGGCCTTTCTAAATTTTGGAATGGTAACCCTAAGTGGGACTTACTATCACTAGTGACTGAGCTACCGGCTCAGCGGTGAACCGGAAATCCAAGTCGTGGATTCGATTCCCATCGGAGAATTGATCTAGTGCGAGTCGTATTTTTTCTAGTATATTATTTAGTATTGTATCATTAAATACCTACCGTACCGTAGTATCATTAAAGTCTTGAAATCTTAGAGCAACGCGGCTCCGTCAGGAACGGAAAAACAGGTAAGTACTTTTCTCAAAAATATATTAAACTTATACTGTAGGTAAAATATCATTTTAATTTGCCGATCGTATGTTTATAACTCTACGCGCGGCGCTCGGAGCGCCTAGTGCGCGCGACCCGCCCGCCCCGCGGCCATCCATAGACGTAAAAAGTGTCGAACAGTACAATAAAAACTTTAAAATTCATTTTTGGTGAATGTATTGAGTTATGATAAAAGAGTATAGTAGAACAAATGTTGTTGTTTAAGATGTTGGTAATCTACTCCTGCAAGGTTGTTGGTGTTTTACAAATAACCCTGTATATATTATATACATATTTTTATATACATTATATATATTATATGAACATATTGAGAGGCGCTTCGTAGGTGCATATTATAATATCAGGCACGCAGCGCTGTGCAATTTGAAATTGTACTTTAGTGCCGTGCAGCGAGAGTAGCTTATTGTTTGTGGCCCCGCGCCTGCTCGCGCGGCGCGTGGCAGTCGGCGGGCCCTGTACCCCGAGCACGAACATCTTGCGAAAAAGTAATCGTATCGTTAACGTAAACAATTTGTATGGAGAATCGAGAGCGCCTCTTTCGGACGTAAAATTGGCAGCACGAATGACATTCGTAGCGTAACGTAAGCGTGCGGTAAACGTAACGTAGCGTAAGATGTTTTACTAACTTTGCGAGCACGAACCTTCTTTTGAGGTATAGAATCGTGAGTGACGATAGCTGGCTATCGTAAACTTACGAATGTTTTGTCACTGAAGATTTGTCGGTGTGAAAACTTGCGTAGTGAGTTTTGATTAATATTTTCACTATGTTAAGCTGTTTTAAATACTTTAATTTAAGTACACAAGCAAAGAGAATGTACAGTTGAACATAGTGCATTGTATTTATTAACTTGCAGCGAATTGAGTGACAGTAATATTATAAACAAAAAGAAAGGATTTAGTAGCAAGAGGACGAGCTATGAAGAATGTTAGTTAGTAGCCATTGATAGGATCAATAGACAAAACATAATATAAATTTCTATTTGATGTAAAATAAAAAATGTAAGTGCCTAGTTCTTTTTACTTATTTTTAATTTTTTATTCTACTAAAACGCTAATTATCATTTTATTAATAGAAACCTGTAAGTAATAAAAATTAAATAAATTTTAAAACCATTGTATAAGTATTTTTATTTATGTTGAAAATACACAGCTTAAAATAAATAATTATTATTATGACTTATAAGCACTTTCTTGGTCGCTCTGTCTCATCTTTTCATGGTTGGATTGGGTTAGGGTGTATTATTTCCTCGTTGGGGTTTTCAAGGCCAGTCAAAGATAATTTCGCTAGCTTCCTTTCTGATACTATTTAAAACATTCTAGTTAGACACTTTTTAGAACACTTCACACCTTCACTTGTCCTCATGATTTAGTAAAATAGCTTCTCGTCATTATTTAAAGATTATATATTATTTTCACAGACCTTGTATTCATAGGAATTTCAGACATGCTTACCAAAGCAAAACAATGCCTGACAGTGTAAATAGTAGGCCGCAGCCGCCGCCGCCAGCGCCGTTCGGAAATCAAAACATCTCGGAAATTTTTATTAAAAAAAAATGGACCAATTTGTTACTTTACTTACATTAATACAACAATATTGAACACAGTTCTATTTCTTAATTGTTTTCTGTATGATTTAAGTCGAATATCACAATAATATTGCTTAATTTCAGTTTATTACACCGCTTCAACTTGTTTCCGAACGCATCAGTTGAGTTCGTGCGTTCCCTTCTTACGTTAGGATGACGTCAGCTTCGTTGCCCTATCGTTGCCCTATCGAGCTTACTATACGACGACGAAAGTGTTTCGTGCTGCCTACTAACGTTAAACTGCGTGATCGCATAGTAGACTCGATACGTTTACGTTACGAATACTTTAAATGTTCGTGCTTGGGGTACTGTACCCCGAGCACGAACACCTTGCGAAAAAGTAATCGTATCGTTAACGTAAACAATTTGTATGGAGAATCGAGAGCGCCTCTTTCGGACGTAAAATTGGCAGCACGAATGACATTCGTAGCGTAACGTAAGCGTGCGGCAAACGTAACGTAGCGTAAGATGTTTTACTAACTTTGCGAGCACGAACCTTCTTTTGAGGTATAGAATCGTGAGTGACGATAGCTGGCTATCGTAAACTTACGAATGTTTTGTCACTGAAGATTTGTCGGTGTGAAAACTTGCGTAGTGAGTTTTGATGAATATTTTCACTATGTTAAGCTGTTTTAAATACTTTACTTTAAGTACACAAGCAAAGAGAATGTACAGTTGAACATAGTGCATTGTATTTATTAACTTGCAGCGAATTGAGTGACAGTAATATTATAAACAAAAAGAAAGGATTTAGTAGCAAGAGGACGAGCCATGAAGAATGTTAGTTAGTAGCCATTGATAGGATCAATAGACAAAACATAATATAAATTTATATTTGATGTAAAATAAAAAATGTAAGTGCCTAGTTCTTTTTACTTATTTTTATTTTTTTATTCTACTAAAACGCTAATTATCATTTTATTAATAGAAACCTGTAAGTAATAAAAATTAAATAAATTTTAAAACCATTGTATAAGTATTTTTATTTATGTTGAAAATACACAGCTTAAAATAAATAATAATTATTATGACTTATAAGCACTTTCTTGGTCGCTCTGTCTCATCTTTTCATGGTTGGATTGGGTTAGGGTGTATTATTTCCTCGTTGGGGTTTTCAAGGCCAGTCAAAGATAATTTCGCTAGCTTCCTTTCTGATACTATTTAAAACATTCTAGTTAGACACTTTTTAGAACACTTCACACCTTCACTTGGCCTCATGATTTAGTAAAATAGCTTCTCGTCATTATTTAAAGATTATATATTATTTTCACAGACCTTGTATTCATAGGAATTTCAGACATGCTTACCAAAGCAAAACAATGCCTGACAGTGTAAATAGTAGGCCGCAGCCGCCGCCGCCAGCGCCGTTCGGAAATAAAACATCTCGGAATTTTTATTAAAAAAAAATGGACCAATTTGTTACTTTACTTACATTAATACAACAATATTGAACACAGTTCTATTTCTTTATTGTTTTCTGTATGATTTTAGTCGAATATCACAATAATATTGCTTAATTTCAATTTATTACACCGCTTCAACTTGTTTCCGAACGCATCAGTTGAGTTCGTGCGTTCCCTTCTTACGTTAGGATGACGTCAGCTTCGTTGCCCTATCGTTGCCCTATCGAGCTTACTATACGACGACGAAAGTGTTTCGTGCTGCCTACTAACGTTAAACTGCGTGATCGCATAGTAGACTCGATACGTTTACGTTACGAATACTTTAAATGTTCGTGCTTGGGGTACTGCATGGACCCGCTCGCGCGTCCCGCATAATTCGTATTTAAGCGCAATAATTTATCCGTAATTAAACAAAATCCACATTATGTATGTTTCTAATTTTGTGTAGTATATAAGTGCATTGAAAAGGTCATGTAAGAGCGATCTTATCAATTTTTAATTCATTATTCCGTATGTTATAAAGGAAAAATGAAAATATCAAAGAAGCACACCACTTAACTTTCTAAACTTTGTTCAACAGCTATATCTAACCACTGAAAGTCTTAAAATAAGATTTCAGAAACTTTAAAATTTTATTCGAACACAAAAGAGTGATTTTGTGATTTACGCAGTTACATATATATTAACTTTCTAATTTTTTTACAACATGATGATAACATAGTTCTTATTATGAAACAATCAACATTTCAAACTTTAATTCTATATATATGAAGTTAAACGAAATATTACGAAATACCTAAACTATACCTAAAGCACCGGCATAAAACTTCTAACTTTTCAAAAATAGCTCACAATGCACATAATCTATACACTCAGCAAAAACGAAAACTTTTAGTATTATCGAAGGTAATTTTTCTCTAGCTACGCGACTAAATTGCCAAACTCGACTTTGAATACTGAATATAATTTTTTTTCGATACCTACCAGTGGACCCAGAAAATTTCACGATTATCGTGTCGGTTGGTCGTGTTCAGTAGTTGAGACGTGACAAACAAACAAACGGACTTTCGCATTTATAAGATTATAAGTAAGGATAGAGATCGCGAAGATAAAAATCGCGTCAAGTCAAGTTTTGTATGAAACAGCTGATATTTTTTTCGTGATTTCGCAGTTGGGCCAATAGTAAAAGTTGCTCAGTTTGATGGTCTCTATCTTATCTACTATATTCGGCATTAGTTGTTTAGTAACACGTTGTATAAAACGAGATATTATAATTATCTTTTCAAAATCTATCAATTTGTATGAAGAGATGATTTAAAATAGACACTGTAAATAACTACCACAGTTTTACTACGTTGAAAAATATACTTTTTAGAGACATACTTTCTTTCCTTTTACTGTGACAGTAAGCGCGGTCGAACGTGCGATAAATTATTGTGTTTGTGGTGTAAATGCGCGTAGTCTTTTTCGATTTCAAGACAGTCTTTAAATAGTGTAATTGAGGCTTGAGAGTGATTTAGGCTTGCTAGTAGTACCATTTTATTATAAATAAGTAGGTACCTACCTAGGTACTATTTGTAAGTTAGCTAACATTACAACTTTTATGATGTGTGTTTTTAAGTAGGTAGGTAAATCAAATAGGTACCTACTTACCTACTTATGCTTTCTGCAATGTATTTCACATAGGTAGGTAAGTAGATATATACCTACTTATGCAAAAAATATACTTACCTGATGATGATGATGTCTAAATATTAAAAATTCCAACTGTCGTCATTTTTTCTTTTTTATTGCTGTAAAGCCACTTTTTAATACATTTTATTATTTTCTAACGTATTACGTACTTTTTTATTTCATTTTGTTATCAATTTACCAAAAATAAAAAAAATATACATCATTCATTACATTACACAGCGCCATCTAGTTGAATACTTGTAGAGCGGTTTACGTTCGAATAGCATGCTTGGTTTGTGCTGCAAGGGTATGCTTGCGTGCGGTAAAAAAGTCACGAATTTGCTCCAAACGGAACGCGTAGGGACATCTATCGCAACTTTTGGAATTAAACATCAGTTTACGTTTTGAAGAATGCAATTGTCGGTCTTTATATTCTTGGTCTATGACGAAAGCAAAACCAGTTACCAATTTTACGTTTAGTGTTGCCCTAAAACTAGAATCTTGTAACATTTTTCATTTCACGCAGAAAAAATAATATCTTAAATAAAGCGCTAATTACAACTTCCTGAATTTCGGATCCGGAATTTAGTGTCCGATTTAGGACGAGAAATTCAGTCGCCAATTAGACCGTCCTGAATGTCGGATCCGATATCACAGCTTTACACGATCATACAGTTGTTAAACGAATG
The DNA here is from genome assembly GCA_950108535.1 of Agriphila straminella. Classification (NCBI taxonomy): domain Eukaryota; kingdom Metazoa; phylum Arthropoda; class Insecta; order Lepidoptera; family Crambidae; genus Agriphila; species Agriphila straminella. The sequence continues at coordinate 12,980,387 of OX467308.1, forward strand.
TTCTTGTAGCCGTAAAAATGCATAGCTAGGTAAATAGGAGTTATATGTAGGTAGGTAGTAGGTACGTGTCATTTTCAACGCTAATCTGAACTAGTTTTTAACCGACTTCATCAAAAGGAGGAGGTTCTCAATTCGATTGTATACTTTTTTTTGTTATTCGCGCGTATCTTCGACATTTATGGACCGATTTTGATGATTCTTTTTTTGTTCGATTGAGTTTTCTTGCGAGATGGTACCATTTATTTATTTTTCAAATCGGTTCAGTAGTTTTCAAGTAATCCCGAAAATACTATGACTTTACATCAACTACCTTGACGACTTTGTTATTTATGAACCGAATTAGATGATTGTTTTTGTTGGGAAAGGGATACCTTTGTGTAGTATTTTTAACAGACTTCAAAAAAGGAGGTATTCAGTTTGTATATGTATGTATGTTTCTCCGCGATTATCTCACGTTTGGCTGAGCCGATTTTACTACCTAAATAATATACCTACTTTTAGTCGTTGCGCCAACTGTCTATCTAGACGAACGGCGCGGCGGATTTTTTTTCGCCAACATAAAAGGCGTTGACTGACTGTACTCTTTATGCTGTGGTACTACTGTGTCGGAGCTCGGAGCCGAGCGTCCTGAATGCGATTACACTGTCCTAAGTGCTTCCGATTTAGCATCCGTTATGTCGGAGACAATTTTATCCTAATTAGGATTCTAAATCGGATCCTACCTTCCTGAATGCAATTACACTGCTCTGAATTTAGGAGCGACTTCATATCGGGTCCGATATTTAGGATGATCTAATTAGCTCTTAAATAACTCGTTGATTTTAAAAACCGGTATTTAACGGAACGTAAATTAAAAAGTTATAATGTCATTGTCTGTCAGTCATTTGATTTTGACGATTTTGATATTTCTATCTCTCTCTCACGTCATTTCTTCTGGTAGAATATCGATTGCAAAATTCACGAGTATGAAAATTCAAAAATAGGAATTCGCATACGAATCTTGCGATTTCATACACGATATGGAATTCTAATGATTTAAAAATTCGGCCCCCTGGGGGTCAAGTCTGCTAATGTTAACGTCAAAATCTTGTTTCAATGGTGTTTGAATGGTAATGATTTTTGACACAGTTCTTGTTTCTTGAGCCCAAAACCGAAACACGTTGTGTTTCTTAAACCCAAAACGGACACACATTGTATTTCGATTTTGGGTTTTAAAAACAAGAACTGGGTCAAAAAGCATTTATTCGTCACTATACGCTACGCTACACTATACCATAGTAGTAGCAAATTTGACTATTACGCTAACGCTACCATCACAATGTAGTTAAAATGATACAAGAGAATTCGAATTTCGCGCTTTATCAAAAAAGACCGGTGGCGCTCAACAGAGGGCGTTTGTGAATGTACTATTTTTTTTGTATGAAGTTGACGTTCTTCTCCCCATTGTGTTCTGTGCTGTGCTACCACAGAGGAAGTAATTACTACGTTTTATTCCATGTTGATCTTTTAAGCCGCGATTACATTATTCCAATCTAGCATACCAATTTAGAGTTGCCACCCGTATAATAAGTTAAATTTTAACAATTAATTTAAACAACGCAAAAGTCAACATTGTTTATGTTTTTTTTATTTTCAATTCTCATCTCCAATCTTATAAAATGTTTATCTTTCCGTTATAGGGTAAATTCACTTTTAAAATTGAACTTATTATACAATATGTTATTGTCAAGTACGAGTGGCAGCCCGAAATTGGTATGCTAAATCGGCGTATGTAATCGCGGCTTTAGTTTAGACGCTCAAATGTGCTATCATCACATTATCATATAGAACATTATTAATACTAGAGAGATAAGAGTCAGACCCATTGGCGGGTCCAGGGGGGGGGGGGGGGGGCATGGCCCCCCTCCCCACGAGGTACCCAATAGTACCTACAAGGTTAGTGGCTAAACTGACAAAAAATCGCGCTGCGCGGTCGTTTTTTTTTAATATAGATAAGATTACATACAAGTGGCTATACTGACAAATAGGTAATCGCGATACGCGTCAGTTTTTCTGCTACAGACAACACTACAAAATTAGTGGCTAAAACTGTTTAAAATCGCGCTGCGCGGCCGTTTTTTGTATACAAGAGTATAAGATTAGTGGAAGAAACTGACAAAAATCAGTTTCGGCTGTTTTTTACTATAGACAATAACAAATCACAAATTTAGTGGCTTAAAATCGCGCTGCGCGTCCGTTTTTTTTACTGTAGGTACATAAGAGTACATACAAGTGGCTAAACTGACAAAAAAATTGCGCTGCGCGGCAGTTTTTCTGCTATAGACAAACAACACTACAAAATTAGTGGCTAAAAATCGCCGTTTTGTCTATAGGCAGTAATTTTTTCTAAATCAGGCATTTTGTGCATCTCTCTTTTCGATAGTTAACGAAACCTTATGTCAATCCCATACATGTTTCGAAAGCGAAGCGATAACGAAGATTTGCAAGGTTGCGTTCAGAACGTTTGAGCGTCGGTTGTTTGGTTGTTTTTTAACTCGCTCTAAGGTTTGGAACGACCAAGAACTTTAAATGTCAATGTCAATACAAATTCTTCATTTTCCATTTGGAATACGAATAATTTAAACTTTTCTTTATACCTAATCAAATAAAATCCGTTTTTTGACGATCTACCATGATTATTTTAAAAATTAGACATATAAAAATCAAAAATACAAAATAATGTCAAATGACATTGACATTTTGTCTATAGACAAACGTCAGAGCGTTTTACAACCATCATTTTTGATGGTTGTTTGGTTGCAACGCTCTGACGTTTGGAACGGGCCGGTTGTGTCAACCGAACGTCACGCTCAAATGTTTGGAACGCCGTTAGAGCGTTCGGTTGTGGTTAGGTTGCACTCGGAGTGTAGGTTTGGAACGCGCCTCAAATGTTACTTTGGCTAGGCCCTCACGCGTGACATTCAGGGGTGGAATTGCGTAAGGTAATCGTATTCATTTGACAGTTCATATCGTATTCCATCGGCTGCAATTTGTATGGGATGACATATATTATGATACAATATGAACTGTCAAATGAATACGATTGACTTTACGCAATCACCTAGCTGAACGTTTGAGCGTCGGTTGTTTGGTTGTTTTTTTAACTCGCTCTAAGGTTTGGAACGACCAAGAACTTTAAATGTCAATGTCAATACAAATTCTTCATTTTCCATTTGGAATACGAATAATTTAAACTTTTCTTTATACTAAATCAAATAAAATCCGTTTTTTGACGATCTACCATGATTATTTTAAAAATTAGACATAAAAACATCAAAAATACAAAATAATGTCAAATGACATTGACATTTTTTCTATAGACAAACGTCAGAGCGTTTTACAACCATCATCTTTGATGGTTGTTTGGTTGCAAACATAGATATAGTATATTAAAAGGGGGTTGCAAACGACACGGTTGTGTCAACCGAACGTCACGCTCAAATGTTTGGAACGCCGCCGGCGGCGCCGTTAGAGCGTTCGGTTGCACTCGGAGTCACAGAGTACTTTTTATAATTGCTCGGAGTGTAGGTTTGGAACGCGCCTCAGCCACCCACAGAGAAAGCAATACTATACGTAAGACAGCCACCCGCGCGCGCGAGCGAGCGAATTCTTCTTATTTTTTTTCTCATTTTCTGTTGATTCCGGGGATTTGTGACGGGTTGCCGCGAGTAGGTTAGTTTGTCTAAAATTAAAATGTTTTTATTTTAAATTACCTATAACACTTCTTATTTGATAAAGTTATTATTTTAGGATTGGTGCTGTTTTAGTAAACCAGATAAAGAATTAACTGAAGCTATGAAGCCCCCATTCAAAATCGGTGAGATATTTTTGTTCTGTGAATTATTTATTTTCCGTGACTGTTCTAAATAAAATTAATTTATATTAGACTTCAGTAAGACTTTTCTAACTTATGGATCGGTAGAAACGATGGTTATCGGATCAAAATCTACCGTTTAAGGTTATAGCCACGCGACTTATTTGTTTTACTCATCGAGATGTTTTACTGTGATTTTGATAAAAACTCGTTTTCAATCAATACATTTTTACTATGATGCTCGAGAGTGTCTCCTTATCAATTTCAGATCTGATTCATTATTAAGGATTACTGACGATTAAACTGAGATTACAAGTGTTTGATAGATAAGATCCGTTTTATTATACATTAGGTACCTAATTGATGAAAAATTCTAGCATCTGAATTCACACTTATAAAACTGTTATTTAACCTGGTCAATAATGAATAACTTGCAGCTGATGAGAAGTTGGCAGAGTTGGGGCGAAATGAAATCATGCTGGCTGAAAAGGAGATGCCCGGTCTTATGGCATGCCGTCGCAAATACGCCCCTAGTAAAATCCTCAAAGGCGCCAAAATTGCTGGCAGTCTTCACATGACTGTACAAACTGCTGTCCTTATAGAGACTTTGATTGAGCTCGGTGCCGAGGTATGTATTTTTTTTTGTAATGGTTGTTTTTATCAAATAAGATCAACAGATACCATGATACCTTACTACAGACATACTTATAGCAGATAATATTGTTTCTGTATTATCAGTTATCAAAATAAGGAAATCTTGAGAAAATTGTGATAAGATTGGATACCGAATTAGGGTTTCATTGCATGGTGTCAAATCTTACGTAAAAATATGAAAGATAAGTAGTAAAAAATCATAAACATTAAGTTGTTAAAAAAACTTATTTTACTAATCTCTGTGTCCGTGAAACCTTGCTTCCAAAAAGTTAAACAACACAAGACACAAGGCTGAGAGACAATAAAATTAGGGATGCAACAATACCGATGCCGATAATCGTAAACCGCAGGTTATCGTAATTTTTGACAATCATCGGTATCGTAAAAAGTATTACGATTTATAACGATTCTACGAAATTAGTTTAATGTAATTTATTTTGAGTTAAAAGGAAAGCAAGACAGCACCGATGTTTGCGCTGGCATCACTTATGACAGCCATCTTTCATATTTTCGACGTTTGCCACTGACATTGACAATTTTAAATGCATCCAATGCATAGATGGATACAATCTATTTATGTTATTGAAGAAAAAATACTGTATTTCCTAACTTAAAAAAACCCAAAAGTATTTTTCCATCAAACCTGCTACTGTAGATTTGAAAAGAATAAAGGATATAAGAAATAGACTGAAACCAGATAGTTTAAAATTTGTATAATTCATCATTTATATTTCATAATCATTTATTGTGAAACATATTTACATACAAATGTCATAATTTAAATTATGTTTTTAATATGAATTTAGAAGAAATGTATTATAATTATGACATTTAGGTGGTAAATTGTCATTAAAATTTAAATAAAAGGTTAACTCGATTTTACTCAATTGTCTTGTTTTATTAAATATAATAAAAGAATCGTTATGCATTCGTTATCGCATTTGTTATTGTATTCGCTATTACGATGCATTCATCATTCGTATCGGTATCGTAATAGTAATATCGTTGCATCCCTAAATAAAATCTACTTAATTATTAGTATACTAAAAGGAGATTGCTCAATCACCTGGGACTGGATTGGGAATTTGCAGGGTTGATTTTAGTCACAAGATGCATAATATCTCCGCACAACCTAAAGTCGGATGCTAGAACATCTTGTAATACCCATGCTGAACTGCATGAACTATTAAATGATTTGATTTGACGCAAGTACAGGACATGTGTATTTCAAGAGGAATTCATTAATAAGCATACCTATTGTTTTAATGATTTAAACAATCTTTAAATTAATACAAAATAACTATTTATTTATGGTGTTAGCATGTATTGAAACACAAAGGACTCCTCCAGAATTTTCCAGTCTTCTCTTAATTTAGCCCTTCTACTCCATAATGGTCCCGTAACCTTTTTATTTCATCGGACTGACCACCCATCCAGCTTAGCCGGCGTCCCTCCTTCTATTATTATTATTATTAAGCTTATATATATTCCATAGCAAACCCTCCTTCTATATACAATAATAATAATTCCTTCCTCTTTATTTTGTTTTGAATGTATGAGGCCACTCTGTTATATCTCTTGTCCATTTGATTTCCATTTAATTTTTTTTGTTTTGACAACCATTTTTGTTATAAAGCATTTGCATCATGTTAATAAGTATCGTACCATAGATGTTTTCAAATAGTATCTGATAGCTTATCGCGAAATCATGATGTAAAATTGTTTTGTATGTAATATTCAATAGTTCACCTCTGTCCTTTATGAACTGTAGTTTATCAGAGCTACGCTGCTTTAGTAACTCGTTATTAGTTGACATTATGCAATAGGTATTTTTCTTTATCAATACTTTTTAGGTACCTAACCTACGCATTATTGTGCAATCTTAGACTTGGGTTTCAGTGTGTTACTTATAAATGGAAAGAATAATATTATAACAAATGACTATATTATAATTTTATGAATGTAAAAGTTTCACTTTATAAACCTTTATAGAAAACACTAGCGACCGCCCGCGACTTTGCTGCGTGGTTTTCTCTATCCCTCTGCAACAATACTTTTCCCGTCCTTCTCTGGGGTATCTAACAACCTAGTTAAGACGTGAAGGCGTAACAAACGAGCAAATAACCAATATTACTTTCAGATTTATATTATTAGCTAATCCTTACATACAGGGTGACATGGAAATTCGACCTATTCCTTGAAAGGGGTTATACTAGAGGTCATTTGCAACAAATTAAGCCTAGTGAACCAGGGGTCAAAACTGGATGGTTACCGAGCTGTAGCATTTCTTCGATATTTAAGAAATTTTCCAACTTGTTACCAAAAACCATTAATTATGAATAAACTACTACACTCTAAACATTGAATTGATACTTTTCTGAAAGCTGAAAAATAAGTGATCAATTTGAAAAAAAACGTTGGCCCAAAACATACATTATCACAGATATAAAAGGTCCTAAGTAGCAATAACTTTTATTTTCTGATATTTTTCCCGAAAATCGCCGTAAGTTATTGAAAAAAAGTTGTATGACAGTTGGCGTACAAATTAGTAGAATACCTTACTGGACTCATTAGCTTTCTAAAAAGGTATAAATGTTATTAACTTTCCCAGCTGTTATAAATAAAATCAGCAAAAGGGCGCTCTAGGTCAAACTTTTAATTTTTATTTGTTAATTGAATTCAGCTCGAAAGGTAACAGTGTTACTCTACTTACACTGTGAATAAAAAATAAATGTAAATTGATAAAGTTTAATGCAAAAAAAACAGTAAACAATTACAAATCCTGTTCAAACTGTCTACCATTGTTGCGTATGCAAGCACGGAGCCTACGACGTACTTCGCTCACTGTCGCACGCGTTGAAATTGAGGTTTTTATTTGTTCGGCAGCTGCCAAAATTCTCTGCCTCAACTCTTCAACGGATGTCGCTGGTTGATTCGCAGGGTACACCAAGTCCTTCATGTGACCCCAGAGATAAAAGTAGCATGGCGTTAAATCTGGACTTCTAGCCGGCCATGGCGTCGGGCCACCTCGACCGATCCACCTCAGCGGATAATTCTCGTCCAGCCATTGTCGCACACCTCGGTAAAAGTGAGCTGGGCACCCATCGTGCTGGTAGACCATGTCTCTTCTGGTAGCTAGTGGCACATCTTCCAAAAGCGTATACACTTCCTCTCGTAGAAAGTTTTCGTAGGATATGCCATTCAAATTTTGGGGCAAGAAGAAAGGCCCGATCACCTTATCATGGACAATTCCCATCCAAACATTCAATGAAAATCTTCTCTGGTGGGCCCTTTCTTTCATTTTTTCAAATCAAATTATGGTAGTTTGTAATACCATCACGATCGAACGTCGACTCATCAGTCCAAAGAATTTTTCTTAAATAATGTGGGTTTTCAATCTCGGCATTAATTAAAAATCTACAAAAATCTATCCTCCTCACAGGATCACCCTCTTTGATGGCTTGAACTGGTGTGTAATGGTAAGGATAAAGGTTTGCTTTATGTGCTACAAACCAGGCTCTCCATTGCGATACGCCCAGTCGTCTAGCCACTTGGCTTGTTGAAACAGACGGGTCTGCTTCAACGCGAGCGACAGTGAGCGAAGTACGTCGTAGGCTCCGTGCTTGCATACGCAACAATGGTAGACAGTTTGAACAGGATTTGTAATTGTTTACTGATTTTTTTTTGCATTAAACTTTATCAATTTACATTTATTTTTTATTCACAGTACCTTTCGAGCTGAATTCAATTAACAAATAAAAATTTGACCTAGAGCGCCCTTTTGCTGATTTTATTTATAACAGCTGGGAAAGTACATAACATTTATACCTTTTTGGGAAGCTAATGAGTCCAGTAAGTTATTCTACTAATTTGTACGCCAACTGTCATACAACTTATTTTCAATAACTTACGGCGATTTTCGGGAAAAATATCAGAAAATAAAAGTTATTGCTACTTAGGCCCTTTTATATCTGTGATTATGTATGTTTTGGGCCAACGTTTTTTTTTCAAATTGATCACTTATTTTTCAGCTTTCAAGAAAAGTATCAATTCAATGTTTAGAGTGTAGTAGTTTATTCATAATTAATGGTTTTTGGTAACAAGTTGGAAAATTTCTTAAATATCGAAGAAATGCTACAGCTCGGTAACCATCCAGTTTTGACCCCTGGTTCACTGGGCTTAATTTGTTGCAAATTACCTCTAGTATAGCCCCTTTCAAGGAATAGGTCGAATTTCCATGTCACCCTGTATATCGACATCGACATCGAAACCTTCTTCAGACTTTAGTCTGTTTGCCCATTGGCAAAGGCCTCCTCCATTTGGCGCCACGTATTCCTATCTACGGCCTCTCTAAGCTGAACCCGCTACATATATATCACAGAATATTAAACGCTATCACCTATACAGCTCGGACTTCAAAAAATCCTCGACATAGTAATTGCTACTAGTTAGTAATAGCTTGCTAGTTTAGTATGTCATGCTCACTTTAAACATTTCTGCGGTGGTGTCGTGTGGGGCGGGTCGTTACGTTCCCTCAAATATGGTTGAGCGAAGCGATGGCTGGTCCATGCGTCATGCTCGTGAACGGGTGCTGCCAGTGGGAATGGGTCTGCTTCTGTCTGCTTGTACTAAGGGCGTCGTATATTTATATATATATTTTTTTCTGTTTGATGTTATCAATATGTATGGCACTTCTTACTCAAAACATAAAACTAATAGGTAAGAAAACCTTGTTTTGATTTCTCTTTTTTTCTTTATTGCAATCATTTTGCTTTCTATAGTCAGTAGTTTTTGTAAGTAAAGGCCTATGAAAAGCTTTTGTATATTAGTTTTCAATTCAGTGCCTTAGGATGGGTGGCCTAAGTATGTCATGCTCTCTTTAATCATTTCTGCGGTGGTGTCGTGAGGGGCGAGTCGTTACGTTCCCTCAAATATGGTTAAGCGAAGTGATGGCTGGTCCACGCGTCATGCTCGTGAACGGGTGGTGCCAGTGGGAATGGGTCTGCTTCTGATTACCTATCTTAACGCATATTGAATTGTAAGAATTGCGTTTTTTTATTATTATTTTTTATGTCTTGTATCAAGTGTTTTTTGGTAAATTTTGCCTACTTAGGCGCACTTTCGAGTAGCAGACAGAGTGATTTCTCAACTAGTTGAAAGTTATTTACTCTCACAATTACCTATCCGATATGTAGTAGGTATTTAATTTCAACCTCCCTACCCATTGTGTGCAAACTTTTGTTAATTATTGTGATGGAAAATGACCTCACTTTAAATGTGGAGCTCATTTTTCAATGTTGACGACTCTGTTTGAAATATACAGGGAGAAAAAAGCAGCACTTGACGAGTTTCTTGCCGGTTCTTCTCGTTACAAGGTCTCCCGCTCAGGGTTTGCGAACCGATGGCGTAGCTTCTTTGACATTCACAAGTGCTTGTAACAGCCTAGACTGAATAAATCATTTTGAATTTTTGAATTTTTAACTTCCCGTTCTTGTCTGTAATGTACTATTTTTGCTGCGATAATATATATATATAATATATGTATATATATTATAAATATATATTTTTCAAAAAATATAGTAAACAAGCCCTCAATATAATAGGATACTATATTTTATAGTAGGGTAGGCAACCCTACTAGCAGAGATGTGAATTATTTGAAATACAAGTATTTACAATACAAATACAAAATACCTATTTGTATTTTGTATTTGAAATACTTTTTTTCAAAATGTATTTAGTATTTTATTTGAAATACTTTTTAAAACGTACCTAATTAGTATTTGTAAAATACAAATTACTTTCTATGTAAATGTCAAGTCAATGTCAAACAAAACAAAACAACCAATCATAGAGCTAGGTAATTTGTCATGTCAATGTCACTGCCAAACAAAAAACCAATCATGAAGCTCGGTAATTTGACATTTATTTATGTCAATGGATGCATTCCAGCAGACCAACCGCTAAGGAAACGATCACTAAAGCATACATTTTAACCATGGAAAGTAATTTGTTTTAATGTTTAGTTTTATTACTTTCCATGCTTAAAATGTACTCTATGGCGATCAATGATAGCTATTAGTCACCTAGAATGCACCCAATATCACTGTTACCCCGGTCACTCACATGCACGCAAAAGTTCGTACATTGTACGAATGTTTTCAATTATGTATGGAAAATCATTTGCGTATATCTGCGAATGTCCGTCCTACACTTGTGGGTTCGCGTATTTGCGCGAATGTGAGTGACCGGTATTAAACAAAAAACTATCTACCTACTTTCTATCTATATAGGCATTGTATGCAGCTAGCTACATACAATACATTGCATATTGCAAGTATTGCGACTAATTGCTAAAAGAGAACTACACTAGGCAGACGTGAGCTACGTTAGCCACGTAAGCCTATCTGGGCGCGTTCAATAAATAAAAATAATGTACTCTATATGGCCATGGGCACGTTGGATAGGCGAACCCTACATGCATGGTAAAATACTGTGATCCAATCCAACAGTATTTTATCAGGGCCTGTTTCATAAAAGAATGGTAAATTTTCTACAATAATTTACCGTAGTTGCTATGGGGTAGAAGTAGAATGATGTTTCTTATTTATTATGAAACAGAATTCTGCCACAATAAACTACTACTATGGTAAATTACTGTAGTTTTATAAAAAAAATAGGTATTTTATTTGAAAAAAGTATTTTGAAAATACGTATTTTGTATTTTGTACTTAAATACTTTTTTTAAAAGTAATTTGTATTTGAAATACAAAAAAATGACAAGTATTTGTATTTTGTATTAAAATCCTTTGAATTAAGTATTTTGCACATCTCTGCCTACTAGGCAGGCATATTATTTAGATCAAAGTAATACCGAAACCACAGAACAGAATACATAATAGTAGGTACACTTTTTTAATATCATATTATTATTTCTTTTAGGTACAATGGTCAAGCAGTAACATCTACAGCACACAAGATGAGGCCGCAGCTGCTCTGGTAGCAAGGGGTATACCAATATACGCCTGGAAAGGGGAAACGGAAGAAGAGTATGTTTGGTGCATTGAACAAACATTAATTTTTCCTGATGGAAAGGTAAAACTTGCTACAGTAATATTTTATTATATTTAACAGTTTTTAACATAATATAACTAACATTATAAGGTGCACGCACGAACATTTGTCGTTAGTTATATTTTATTGCTTTACTTATATAAAATTAAATTTTAAATTAATTAAAATGTGACTTGGTAGTTCAGCGGTCAGAACATTGGACCGGACCTCCAATGGTTGAGGGTTCGATTTCCGTCCGAGAATTGATCGGTGCACGTGTCGTATTTTTTTATATATTATTATTTGGTATTGGATAAAGATAGCATTGTGAATGCACAAAGCATAAATCTCAAATTTGAAAATAATATAATGTTTGTGTCGATAAATTGCTATATCACGTGATATAAATCAGTCATGCTAGGCAGGCTGGTGCGTGTCGTATTTTTTTTATATATTATTTAGTATTGGATAAAGCTAGCATTGTGAATGCATAAAGCATGAATCTCAAATTTGAAAATAATATAATGTTTCAAACATCGTATTTTATGCATAACTCTACATTTACTGTTGAAATCAATATCTTAAATTAGGTGGGATTCTAGATTTCAACTTATTTATAATCAAGATCAGAGTTGACTATTTTATTCTGATGTCAAAGATGGCATGTCATGTCATCCATCCAAAGTAAAAGTATTGTTCGTGTAGTTATCCATAATCTTTTTTGTCGTGCAATATTGATATTTATCTATATTGATTGGTCATAAACAAAAATCATAAAAACATAGGATTTTCGCTGGGTATAATAATATAATAAATATGTATACTTACTTCTTACTAATATTTATGACTGGAAAATATATTTCTTTCTAGCCCCTCAACATGATTTTGGATGACGGAGGTGACCTGACTAACTTGGTCCATAAAAAATATCCACAACTACTAGAAGGTGTCAGGGGTCTCTCTGAGGAAACTACTACCGGGGTGCATAATTTGTACAAAATGTTCAAAGAAGGATCTTTGAAAGTACCAGCCATCAACGTTAATGACTCTGTTACAAAAAGTAAGTTTGATAACTTGTACGGCTGCAGAGAGTCGCTTCTGGATGGCATTAAAAGAGCAACTGACATTATGATAGCCGGGAAAGTGTGTGTAGTGGCAGGATACGGAGATGTCGGCAAGGGGTGCGCGCAAGCATTTAAAGGCTTTGGAGGCAGAGTCATTGTTACTGAAATAGACCCAATTAATGCTCTCCAAGCAGCAATGGAGGGTTTCCATGTGACTACTATGGAAGAAGCTGCTGAAACAGGACAGATATTTGTTACAACTACAGGGAACATTGACATTATAAACAAGGATCATTTGTTGCGAATGAAGGATGACGCAATTGTCTGTAATATAGGTCATTTTGACTGTGAAATTGATGTTGCTTGGCTTGAAAAAAATGCCAAGAAGGTTAACATTAAGCCACAAGTGGATCGCTACGAACTCGATAACGGAAACCACATCATTGTTCTAGCAGCCGGCAGACTGGTCAACTTAGGTTGCGCGACCGGACACTCTTCTTTTGTTATGTCCAATTCGTTCACAAATCAAGTGTTGGCTCAGATTGAGCTCTGGACCAGACATAACGCATATCCAGTTGGTGTCCACACCTTGCCCAAGAAGCTAGATGAAGAAGTCGCCGGTTTGCACTTAGATCACCTTGGAGTGAAACTCACAAAGCTTACACCAAAACAAGCAAATTACATCGGTGTTCCTGTCGAGGGACCATACAAACCAGATCATTACAGATATTAATTAACACAAACATCACATGCATTAAAAAAGTGTTTGATTTTAATTGTTTTTATGTACATTTAAATCTGTTTTTAAGTCTTTCTGTTTATGTACATATTCTCAAATACAATAAGAATTTACAAAACGTATTTTTATTCATATCTCTCCATCCCATTCTAAACGCTTCCAAATAGGTGGAAGGTAGATTGTGTTTTCTCAAACTTTAAAATTGGCAGTGATTATACAGCGTGTAATTTTCATCATTTGATTCCCGCAGTGGGGTCGTTCCACTCATGATTGCAAGCAAGTTTTACTATGGGACCAACTCTGAGATATGCTGTTTCAGACGGTTTAACGTGCCCTCCGAAGCACGGAAGCGCTAAGTTGTAATGCCACTTAACGGTCACCCATCCGACACCTGGCCGGACCGAGCGTTGCTTAACAAACGTGATCAAGTCACGGTAAAAACAGTTTTCTTAAAAAAAGACAAATTGCTTTGGCTTAAGACATATTTTATAATTATAATTTTAATAAAAAAGGTTTCTTTAGTATCTCTCTATCACACTCGCGAAATTAACCTGTCAGCATCCTAATCTACATTTAATTCGGGCACAGAATACATTATAATAGACGCGGATATTATCATTCCTTAGCGTTCATTTTAGATTAACCGTCAAATACGAAGTTAAGTAATAAACTGTGTAAACGGCTACGTTCAACGTCGACGACGTCATTCACTTTGCGGACAGGACTACCTACTGTTTAGCCGAGAGGTCTACGAATTCGACTAGTTGATCAGAGAACGGTAAACCGTCTATCCGTTGAATGAACGTCGACGGTCGATTCAACTAGTCCGTCTATTCGACGCTCATCTCTACCGGGAAGCCGTCCCAAGTAGGACGCGACACCCAGAGGCAACCAACAAACAAACCCGATTGAGCTTGACGAAACAAAATTAAGTCCGACTACTTAAAGAACTAGATAAAAATCTTAACACCGCGGGTCAGACCATGATGTATGGATAAATTTCTCAACGTAAAAATGTTATCGTGTTTATCGAAAACTATGATTCCGTTGTTTCGAAATTTTTGTATTTCTCTGTTTAAAACAAAATTTCTATAAGCCGAACAAAATCATTTCTTAGAACAAGAAATAATACTTCATTGTTGATATGGAGCCGCAGGAGAAAAGAAAAGACTTGTAAAATATTAACTTTTAGTATTAAAAATTCAAAGTTAATATTTGACAGTTCAGGAAGACATGAAAAGTCAAAGAGAAGGAAGTGATCAGTTTTAGTGTTGCAAGTGCAACCAGCAGTGTTGCCAGATCTTTAGATAATATAGTGTTGGATTTTTGATGTTTACCAACAGTCCTCCTCAAAAATACAAGTATTACAATAAATGGAACATAACATAAATTCAATACTTCTTATTATAATTAAATAATTTAACTCTTAATCATGTAGTTAACAATATTTTGAAAATACTTTTAAAATAATAAAACAAGTATTACACTTATAATAAACTTAAATTTTGTCTTAGATCCAAGAATTTCTTACAGGGTATCGCTTTTGTGAACAAGTCAGCTAGTTGGTTTCCTGTGGAAATAAATTCTAGTTTAATAATTTTGTTAGCGATTTGTTCCCTTATATAATGGTACTTAATATCGATGTGCTTGGATCGTTTATGATTTGTAGGGTTATTTGCAATGCAGATGCAACTATTGTTGTCTTCAAAAATGACAATGGGTTCATCGATTTGGATTGAAATACTACTTAATAAAGATTTCATCCAGACTGCTTCCCTAACAGCCTCAAATAAAGCGATGTATTCGGCCTCTGTAGAAGAGACGGCAACAGCATTTTGTTTTCGTGTATTCCACGAAATTGTACATTTATCAAATACCTTAAATAAGTATCCTGATGTACTTTTTCTGTCTGTTTCATCGCCTCCCCAGTCAGAATCTGCAAAACCAGTAATTAAATGTTTATAATCACATCTCTCATAAATTAGTTTAATGTCAATAGTACCTTTTATATATCTTAGTAGATGTTTGAGGCATTTCCACAGTTCCTCATTGTTTTTAACTTGATACCTGCTTAATATACTTATTGCAGCACAAATATCTGGTCGTGTACAAAGCATTGCATACATAAGACATCCTATCACATTTTTACAAGGTGCATCATAGTATGTATCAGAACTCAATGCAGAGTGGTTAAACTTACAAGGAAAAGGTGATTTGGATGGGTTACATTTATCCATAGAAAATTTTGTCAAAACATTTTGTAAATATAAAGACTGGTCCAATGATATTGTATTCTGTGTTCGTTCAATTTTTATACCTAGAAATAACTTTATTTCTTTTAAATCGGTCATATTGAACTTTTGCATTAAACAGTTTTTATAAAATTGTAATAAATCCAGATTTTTTGTGGAAATGACTAAATCATCTACATATAGGACAATATACACATTTTTATCTATATTAGATTTATCTAAAATGTATAAACAAGGATCTACTTCAGAATTTTTAAAACCCATTTCTTTAAGAACAATATCAAACCGTTCAAACCAACACCTGGAAGACTGTTTTAAACCATACAATGTTTTGTTCAGTTTACAAACATAATTATTTTTTGCTGAAATACCTTCAGGTACTTGCATGTAAATATTTTCCCTTAGAATACCATTCAGGAATGCAGTTTTTACGTCCATATGATGTAAATGCAAGTTAAATTGATTTGCTAAAGCTAAAATAAATCTAAATGTTGTTATTCGCGCGACTGGTGCGAAAGTTTCATCATAATCTTGTAAATATTGCTGAGAAAAACCCCGTGCAACTAAGCGGGCCTTATAACGCGTAGCTTCACCTAATTCATTATTTTTTATTGTAAAAACCCATTTACAACTAATGACATTAACATTATTAGGCTTTTCAACAAGATTCCAGGTTTGGTTAATCCTAAGTGAATTAATCTCACTTTGTATAGCCTCCAACCATTTATCAGTATCATGCCTACCAAACACATCCTTGTAAGACAGTGGCAAAGGTTGTACAGTAAGAAGTGACAAATACAAATCAGGATCATTCATTTTTTTATAATTTTTAGGAGGTAGATTAAGAATTCTTTCACTACGTCTCTCATTGCAAGGTTGATTTTGTGTAGGAACATGATCTTTATCAGAATATTGATTTTGGTCTTCTATTAGTTTTGCTGAATCAAGGTCAGGCTTACTAATTTTTGCAGGTATTACTATGTTATCACTACTGCTACACGTTGGTCGTGATTGTTCAAAATTTGTTTCATCAAATATAACATCACGAGCTATGAACAAATCATTATTGTCAACATTAAATAATTTGTAGCCATTTGAATCATAACCAACTAATATTGACTTAAAAGATTTTTCTTCAAATTTTGATTTTCGTATTTTATTATGAACGTAAGCAGTGCAACCAAAAACTTTTAAATGATTAATTTTTGGCTTTTTGCCATGCCACATTTCATATGGTGTTTTATTTGTCAGTGCTTTAGTGGGTAGAATATTTGTTAAATATGTAGCTGTTAAAACAGCTTCACCCCAAAAGGTCTTACAAAGCTTCGCACTTGTAACCAATGTTCGAGCCATTTCAGTTAATGTACGATTCATTCGCTCTGACACACCATTTTGCTGTGGTGTATATGGTACCGTTAAGTGATACATAATACCTTTGCCAACACAATATTCCTTAAAATCATTTGAGAGGTACTCACGTCCATTGTCACAATATAAATTAACAACTTTAGAATTAAAAAAAATTTCACTCTTAGCTACAAAATCCTTAAAACATTTTAACACTTCTGACTTAGAATGCATCAAGTATGTAACAGTATAATGGGTATAATCGTCAATAAAAGTAACGAAATAATTTTTATCGTCGAAAGTTGATGTTGTAATGGGACCACAAACGTCAGAGTGAATAGTTAAAAGGGGTCTGTTATTTATTGCCTTTTTCTTTGAATTTGCAAAAGGTAAGCGAGACTGTTTGCCAAGAACACATGATTCACAAATATTATCACTGGGAACGATATCACTAATGACATTATTATCATCAATCAAACTTTTGAGAATGACAAATTTTTGCTTATTCAAGTGTCCTAAACGCTTGTGCCATAAATCATAAGATTTAGAATTACTGTGAGTCAAGTTTAACTTAGATGCAGAATTATTTACTTGAAAAAATAATTTAAACAAATTATTGTGTTTCATACCAGACATTAGGCATTTATCATTTTTTTGAATATGAACTTCATTATTTTGAAAAATAACTGACATACCAGCTTCTTGGATACGGCTTACCGATAATAAGTTGTATGGAACCTCAGGTGAATACAAAACATTTTCAATTGATCCCTGAAAACCTAAATTAGTAATAACATTTATGTTTCCTTTACCAAATGCAGGTATACTTGTACTATTTTTAGCTACTCCTATTTTCAATGGAGTCTGCAGTTCATTATATGACTCAAATAAATGTTTTGTATTTACAATGTGGTCTGTTGCTCCTGAATCTAAAAGGAAAAAAAAAATCATTAGAATTTGAACTGGATGACTTACAATGTGAATTTGAAAACATAAAAGCGAAACCATCCTCATCATTTCCACGAGGTTGTACTGTATTTGCAGTATAGCTGCTACTGCCGCCAATATCTTTGGGCGCTTGTATTTTCTTAAAAAAGCGACAATCCTTTTTGATGTGGTTCCGACGACCACAGTGATCACAGTACAATCTTGAAATTTTATGCATTGTATTTGAAGTTTTATGTATTCCAGGAGTGAAACTTCTCTTCATTTGTTTTTTCTTGTCATTTCCATACTTATAATGAGTTTTTTTGATAGATGTATGTAAAATTTTAAGTCCTGTTGTTGTTTCCGTTTTAATTTTGACCTCCTGGTCTAAAAGACGTGTTTTCACAAAAGCAAGGTTCAATTGTTCTTCTCCAAGTGTTTCCAACGCAGTTATTACACCATCATATGATGTGGGAAGGGTTAACAATAAATGGGAGATTTTATCCATTTCGTCCAATTTAGCTCCCGCCGAAATTAACTCGGACACAATATTGTCAAAATTAATAAAATGTTGGAATAAGGTAATATCTGGTTGTAATTTGTAATTTTTTTAAATTGAGTAATTGCTTACGCAGTGCCAATTGTGTAGCCAAACTTCTCCTCTCGTAAATTTTATCTAAGTCGTCAAAAATACCTTTTGCTGTGGCAGATTCTTTTGCGAAGTTTAAAAATGCGTCACTTAGATATTCCACAATCGTACTTTTGGCGAGTAAGTTTTTCTTCAACCATTGTTGACCCGCTGGTTGGTTTACTGGTTCATCGACGACACTGAGGACTTGTAGTTCATCCAAAAGTGACCGTACTCTAAATTTCCAGACGCTATAACGTTCGCCGTTAAATTGTTGTATGTTTCTTTTGCGCGACTCCAAAGATCGTGACGACTCCATCTTTGATGCTTTGAGCAAACAAAATTACAATTCCTTGTTTTAGACGAACTGAAAAGAAGATTCTTTATTTGCGTGACCTGGGCCCATAACCTGTTGATATGGAGCCGCAGGAGAAAAGAAAAGACTTGTAAAATATTAACTTTTAGTATTAAAAATTCAAAGTTATAATTTGACAGTTCAGGAAGACATGAAAAGTCAAAGAGAAGGAAGTGATCAGTTTTAGTGTTGCAAGTGCAACCAGCAGTGTTGCCAGATCTTTAGATAATATAGTGTTGGATTTTTGATGTTTACCAACATTCATAAACAATAAACTTTCTCTTAATAGAAGAACATGATTTTTTGAAAAAGGTTTATCTAAATTCAAGTAATTTGTAGTTGATTTCAGATAATTTTAATTTGATGCAAGAAGATGGACATTTCTTGATTTAAATTAAGTCAATTTAATTGTTATAAGTTTAAATAAGCCTTGAAACAAAAATATTTCTCTTAATCATTAAGAAAAATATTGTCTGAGTAAAAGATGAGCACTATTTTTGTTTTAAAAATATTGCATTGGCTTAAGTAAATATATTTTTAGAATAACCAAATATTTCAAGAAATTGGTCTTTCTTATTTAAAGAAATCCTTTTTTACCGTGATAGGAACGATCTGTCTGTCGAGTTCCGCCATGAGCGCTTCACTAGTATTAGTTATAAACTATTTTTGTATGCGTGTGTTTTTCCTGGTTCAAATGTGTTTATGTAGTTAAAACTTGGATTAACGCTAAAGTAGCCATTGGGCGATAATCCAGGTTTTTAACGAGCGAACACATTTAAACTTAAGAATTTAACGCATACAAAAATTGTTGATAACTAATACGAGCTCAGCAATCGCGCGCCGTGTACCCGCGGCGGGATCCCGCTTAATGAATTGAAATGATATTGTTTAAGTGTATTAGCACAGAATATATTATTATACTAATAATAGAAAAATATTATTAGTATAATATTTTTCTATTATTTTACGTTTATATTAAATATGTAAGTACCTATATCTTCAGGCATTTATTTTATCATTCAAATACTCTTTTACACTATAGTAGCATTCATTTAATGACATTTCTTTTAGACTTCTGTTAAACAATTTGTTATTTTCTTCATTTATTAATTTTTTAGGCAATTTGTTGTAGATTCTGATAGACATATTATATGCACTGGATGAGCACAAATGTAGGCGAGCGGTTGGAACTTTTAGCTTATTTTTATGCCGTAATGAATAAGTAGACTGGACATCTTTTCGTTTAGTATATAACTCTGTGTTTTCTGACAAATTTGCAGATTTCAAAAATATAAATACAAGGTAGGGAAAGGATTTTATGCTTTTGGAAGTACGGCTTGCAGCTTTCGGTACTTATTATCTATATTGACTAAGATTCTGATAAGTTTTTTTTTGCAGTATGAATAAGGATGAGACTTCTGTACTATTTCCCCACATTATTATTCCATAATTAAGCCAGGCGTAAGCATATGCATAATATGTAACTAAAGCTGTATTCAGGTCAGTTGTTTTTTTTATTTCTCTAAGTGCATATGCGAAGCTGGATAATTTAGACTTTAATTTCTCTATGTGCGATTTCCAATTTAAGTTTGAATCTATATTTATGCCGAGCAAAGTAAATTCATGTACGCACTCAATATTTTTTTCACTCCTCTTGCTCAAAAAGTGCGTCATTGTAACGTACAAGAGTCGAGATAAAATAGCATAATAACCCCTAGGGGATAAAGTTTTTTCTTTTTTAATGTTTGTCTATTACCAATGAGCCCACTAAAACGAAAAAGTCTTTATTCATAATCACGAATAAAAACTCGCTTGACTTAATACTGGGGGTCTATTACGAAAAGTTTAATACGATACACGCAGCTGCGTCCGTGCTTCGTTCCGATTGATTCCTATTACAAAGCACTTGCGTATGCGATATTGCAAAGTGATTGCGTAAATTTCTCTCTAGTGGATCCGTCATTATTTGATAGCTACATTGAAAATATTTGTAATAACTACAACCGACGAACTGCGGACGACTATCGTGACCAAGTTTCGTAATAGGCCCCCAGTTTCTCATTCTTATTTTTGAAAATGGAACTATGAACTAAAAGCATCTCTTCGGTGAAATCATAGACTTATTTATACTCTGTGTACAGAGTGAATCGTAGAACGTAGAATGCGTGTTTGTGTTGCTTAGCTGCTACAGCAGAAAATAAAAAAGGTACCATGGCGCGAAATCTTTAGAATTTTTCTATAATTACAAACTGATTGAATTGTGTGACTGTAATAGGAAAGAAATAATTTTAATCTTTTGCCGTCAAGCACAAATCATTTATTTCAATATTGTACAAAAAGTTTATGAAGTGGAGAATAGAAAAACGAGTGTAGGTACCTATTCGTTTACGGAAGTAGGTATAAACTATTTAATATTGTATTTTATTTTCTCGCAATCGTAGTGAAAAGTATAGTGTAACACACGACGCTAAAACCCATTGTAACTCGGTTTCTATTTATTCCCTCGCTAAAGCTCGGGAATAAAACTACCTCGTATGCAATGGGTAATTTTAGCGTCTTGTATAACAATCTACTATATTATGGAATGTATATTTAAATTCTAATTGATTTTTTTGATGAGGGTGAAACGTGATTAATTTAGTTTTATCAAAGTTTATTTCTAAGTTTGTGTTCTTTCAGCCAGTTATAAGTTTGTGATTTTAGCGGGTCTAGTTTAGTGTCTATATTGACGCTGTTTTTGCAAGTTGTCAAGAGTGAGATATCATCCGCAAATAAGACGCAAGGTTCACCATGGGTTCACCAATGATTTTAGGGAGGTCATTGATGTAAATTAAAAAAAGTAGACATCCAACGACGCTACCTTGTGGAATCGAAGCGTTTATAGTTATGTTCTCAGATCGAATGTTTTCTATTTTCTTGTTAGTATGGTCAAAGTACTCTATTTCAGTATATTGCTGCCTGTTCTGCAAATAGGATGAAAACCAATTGTATGCCATTCCGAGGATACCTATTCCATATAATTTTCTAAGTAATATATTATGTTGAACTCTATCATATGCTTTGCTCATATCGAGCAGGATACCGATGGCATATTTTTTATCTTCTAATGCTTTAAGTATTAGTTGAATATATTTATACACAGCCGAAGTAGTAGACCGATTTTTTCTAAAGCCATTTTGACATTCGTCAAAGATCTTATACTTTTCGCAAAAACGTATTACTCGATCGTACATTGCTTTTTCCAAGATCTTTGACGAAGTTGACAAACCTCAAATACCGGTATCAAAATACCGAAACAATTTACCGGTATACCGGTATCCATGCCCTAGTAGAGACGTCTCTACAGCTGCGCCACACGTATCTCCTAAACGGAAGACCGACAAACTCGGGTTTTTGGCGACAAATTACCGGCTTTTTGCTACGACCTTCCGTTTTCGAGATCTGTGTGGCCCAGCTGTAGAGACGTCTCTACAGCTGCGCCACACGTATCTCCTAAATGCAAGACCGACAAATTCTGGTTTTTGGCGACAAATTCCGACAAATTATCGACTTCATCATGACATAGTCAAAAAGTCAGATTTCCAACTTTTTTTTTGTGGCCCAGCTGTAGTCCGGCACATCGCCTAAGGCCCTCCGCTGTGTCAAGCGGAACACGGCGACATAGATTAGAGCATACTCATGCACTGCGCAAGCATCTGTCCGTCAAAAACCAGCAATCTATATTCCCGCGGCGGGATCCCGCTCGACGCAGCGGAGGGCCTTAGGCTCTCCGCTGTGTTAAGCGGGACATGCGCTTAACACAGCGGAGAGACATGACTTACTTATGCGTTGCGCAAGCATCTGTCCGTCAAAAACCAGCAATCTATATACCTGCGCCGTGTACCCGCGGCGGGATCCCGCTTGACGCAGGGCCTAAGAACTAATTACAAGTATTAAGACATATTTTCATTTTATACTTTATTGAAACAATAATTATACTGTAGTAACTTCTAAATTAATCTACATAGAATAAAATCTTAACAATTCCTCATCTTTCGGTTTAAGTATACACTCATCTCTCAAGTTAACAACCCAGCCAGGTTCAAGACCATAAAAAATTTGCCTCGGGTCTTTCCTTTCACAAAGCATATTATAATTAGGGTCTTTTTCAATATCTGGTAATTGATAGCCATATTTTTGGGCCAACTTTAATCTAGCCTGCGACACCTGGTCAGGATCAGCAAGATATCCACGGCTCTCTGCACTCGTGTAGTATTCTATGGCATCTGGTGGAGGGATCATTCTACGAGGAATTGCTTGACCAGTCTCAAAATATTTCTTTGGATTTTTAAGTAGAAAGAGACTGTGAGGGTCGTAATAGGCAGTAGTAATAATTCCACCATTCCTTTCAATTGCAGCAATAACTTGATCGCTAGCCCATTGCACTTCAATATTAATTTGAGCTGCAAAAATATCAGCTCCTTCATCAGTTAAATTAACACCAAAATGTTTTTGATCTGGTGAAAAGTGATACATGCCCGTCTTCACTATGCTGGCAATATCAATCGGCACTGTGGTATCAATGCGATTCTTATCAATTATTTGCTGAAGTTCAAGTAATGACAAAGGGGGATACTGTCTTCTGAGGCTGCAATAAAAATAGCGTATTTATTTACCACATCTGTAACATATTGTACAGTGTGCCTTTAAATTATTAATAAACTTAAAACTAGAAAAAAATTGTAGAGGGAACAGCTGCCTTGAAGGTATGTATGGTGGTCCAAAGCCGTGTAACAAGGGGGCAAAAAAGATACAGGTTATTTAATGTCAGGCTTGCAGTGCCTATAAGCCGCGGCACGTATCTTTAGCGGTGAGAGAAATTGGAGGGTTTTACAGCTTATGTTTGCAACACTACGTCTCCAGCCAATGAGACCCAGAAATTACTTCAGGGCATTAACTGTTACGTGCCGAGGCTTGTACTGTACATGGGCTGTGTCATCTACAGTTGCACTGGAGGTACTGCTGAATTTTACACCTCTGCATCTTCACTCCTCCAAAGGCTCTGGTAAGCAGAATGTTTCATTTCATCATAAAACTTTATACGGTACTTACTGATGTCCTCTGTAATAATGCTCTTGTGGAACTCTCAAGTAGAATGGATTATTCCCAGTTTCATAACCTAGCCTCATAAAATTTTGCCTTTGGCCAGATCCTTTATTTCCACAACCATGTTTATCGCCTCCATGTTGTGCTCGTCCTCTCTTTTGCTACGGAAAAAATCAAATGAAACTTATTAATGGCAATTACAACCTAAAAACGATTATTTAATCGTCTTCATTTCACATGCATTACTTACTGTTCGTTTTGAACCAGGGTTATCACGAATATTGGCTAGTGATATTCGCGGCAATGATCTTAATAATGTTAATGATTTTTCAATAATTTGTCGTGAGCCCATTTCTCAAACAAAAGTTGGTAAATAAAATAATTCCAACCAAAATGTTTACTTCATTCAATCACTAAAATACGTTTGTCCGACGAAAAGCGGAAAAGCAAGCACAGAACAAAATTTACTCCTAGCTAGGGTTGCCAACTCATTTACATAAATTTCGTACATTGATGGATACACCGTAATTTTGACTCGGCGAGCTGGAGACACTGACTGATTGGGCGGTTTTCCACTTACCGGCACGGCGACGGGACGGCGACGGCGACGGCCCGGCGACGGATCGGCGCTCCGTTTTTCCACTAGACGGCGACGGCGACGGCGCAGGCTACGCTCAGTACAGACACGCACGCCAATTTTACAAGACTTAAAAATGTCCTCGTCTAGTCGTCGTACTATTTATTTGCTCTACCTTTTATATTTAAGGAGAAAATATCTACAACGTAGAAAAGTAAATTTTTGGGTCGATCCACTTATTAAAGTTAGGTATTTAAAGGGTTCTTACTATACTTTATTTGATAAACTAAAAATGAACAATAAGCAATTCTTTAACTATTTTCGAATGACTCAAGAAACATTTAATTATCTGTTGGAGAATTTATGTGAAACAATCCAAAAGAAGGATACTAAATTTTTTCAAAAACAGTTTTCGACTGAACGCACCGATCGAAAAACAGTTTATCCACTAACGCCATCTGTGCAATCAGTTGAATTTGAATATTACGTATGCCATACCGTAGAGTTTGCCAAAACTGTGTTGGTATGGCTTATGCAGCGAATAGAATAGATGGCGCTAGCACAATAAAGAAAAAAAGATATCGAAAAAACTGTAAATCTACAGTTGAAACTATATAGGTACTAATAATTATTACCAATTTTTATTATATTTGGAATTTATCAATTAACCTAACTATTACAATAATGTACCTACGTACAAATGACTTTTATGTTGTGGTATAAATAATAAGAATATCTTATAATATGCTGTAAGTATAAAAAAATTAAATATGGTAATTTGTAATTTATATCACATAAAAAAACAATATCAAACTTATGTTTGTAGTTCATTTCATACAAAATAAGTGCATACGACCTCAAATGTAAGCTTGTCAACAATAAGGTTGCGTTCGCGACTGTACAGGCTGAACCCTGCCCCGCGCGCGCACACACGCACGCACACGGCTACGTACGTATACAAAACACACACAGATTTGCCGGCCGGCGGCGGCATCGGTGGGGGTCAACGGGCCGTGCCGTCGCCGTCCCGTCGCCGTGCCGGTAAGTGGAAAAGCGTGCCATATAAACTCATACATTTATGCTGCCACGGCAGCCGTCGCCGGGCCGTCGCCGTCGCCGTGCCGGTAAGTGGAAAACCGCCCTCTCGCTCGCCGAGTCAAAATTACGGTGTTTCTAGTCTGAAAATACGGTATATTCCAAAAAAATACGGCAGATCTAATAAATAATTAGAACTTTTCGATAGAATAATCAAACGCCGACCAAAAGTACAGTGTTGCTAGTCTGAAAATACGGTAAATTATAAAATATTACGGCAGATCTAATAGAAAAATAGAACATTCATTTTTCGATAGAATAATCAAAATTCACAGAGTATGGCTAATATGGCTTCTATTATCATTGTTATAGATGTTTATTAACTTTGTCAGTGATAATAGCGATTTATCGACACTCAACTGTCAAAAATAGTCAATATTACTTGTCTTTTGACAGATAAAAGCGGTAAATCGCTATAAAAGTTTAGCTGATTCTATTAGAAACGAAATTACGGTAGAATATAACATGTCTACGGTAGGTGGTAGATTCATAAAAAATACGGTAAGTCTACCGTAATTACGGTGCAATTGGAGACACTGGATGGAGTTCTCATATTTCCACACAAAATCTGTTCCACAGATTACTAATTTGTAGCAAGCTAATCTGTTCAAAATCTCGTAACGTATTACCAATTTTGTATGAAAACTATTTTGTGAAATCCTTGTATTTGGTGATTTCTAGCTAATTTTGGCTCGTATTCAAGTTCTCAATTCTCGTATGTGGGCATTTTTACTTTAAATGGTGCAGGCTGTTTTTCGGTTGTCCCATGACAACAAATCGATCTAGAAAATATATTTTAACATATTCTTTAAGGAAAAGCATAATACACTGAAGGTTTATTCATAATCTGTATTGTTTTGGGTTTTGGCTCCTGAAAGAATACAGTTTCTATTTTATTTTAATTAAAATTGAATTGATATTGTGTAATTTTATGGTGTCCCAACGACAGTTTGCCTCTTTGAATTTAATTTTGTGAAGATTCTTACGACACGGCTTGCATAGCGGGGATTTATTTCCATTGTTAGATAGTTATTTAAGCATTTACACTAAGTATTTCACATCAGTTAGTAAATAAAATAATAAAATAAATAAATAAAAAGAGAAGCGACAAAATAAGTCAGCGTTACCTACCACAATGTACAGTAAACATGATGAAGTAGCGAACACTGCGTCAGATATGGCTAACTTATTTGCTTCGCAGTTTTCATCTATATATACGAGTGGTGACTGTACCACAGAATATATAATAGTACTGTACTAGCAATGTATATCCATCTCGTTTGAACTCAAATTTTTTGGGATCCATCCATTTCACCGAAAGAGATGTTTACAGAAAAATTAAAAAGATAAATGTCTGTAAGGGTCATAGATATAGTATATTAAAAGGGGTAGATGCGCTACCGAGCATAGATATAGTATATTAAAAGGGGTAGATGCGCTACCGAGCGACCGGGTGTAAGGGATAGATATATTATGACGTCAAAATATGGGGTTGCCATGATCAGAAAAAGTACCCTTAACGGTGTAGCATCCGTTAATGTGCAGATTACTAGTTAAAGTACGGAAATCGTAATTTCGCACTTTAACTGACTAGAGCAGTTAATCTGCAGATTAACGGATTCCGTACTTTAAGGCGAGGCCAGTTCACGATTTGATGAAAAGATCGATTTTTGAACTTCAAATGTGAAGAACGGATGTAGAATTCTACTTCACAAAAATTACTGTAGACTGAAAATTATGTCATGAAACACAATAACCGAACAGAATATTGAAAAATGGCATGGTTACTCTGTAAAAAAATCCTGAATAACACCATAAAATTAAACTTCAAATCGTCAGATTTCGTTATTTTCAACGACAGTGATATGATCTTTTATGCAAAAAGGATAGCTTTTTTATCGATCTAACACAATAACCGAGTACATTTTAAATAAATGATCAAGTATTTCAGAAATCAATAAAAATGTACTAAATTTCGTCAAATTTCTGGCGAAGCGTCAGTTAAAGCTACGCAATATTCAACCTTATTCTAAAGACCTAGTGAAAGAGTAAATTTCGGGAACTGCCTCGCCTTAACGGTAAGATACGTATACATAGAGTAAACTAGCTGGGGTTGTTTGTAGATTGTGTGGTTAATGGAATAAAAAGATAAACTTTAAATTAAAACAGGTAAAGTCTTTATTAAACGTTGGAATACAGAACTTTTTTTATAATCGTTAGTTTTTCTGTTTTTCGGAAACAATATATTTTTTTAATGTTTTGAACAAATTCGTGTGTGGCACCCAATTCTTTTTTCCAGTTGCTTCTATACCTTTTTCACGAGTTTTATCTTCCGTCGGAAATCTGAAAAAATCAAATCGCTTGAAATTCCCTGAAATATGGGGTAATTTTTGGGGAAAAATTTCTATATAGTAGGCATCCGGAAATCGAATTATAAACCTACTGCTTTTAGTGGACGTCAAAGCTAAGCTGACTTCTACTATTACGTAGATGTACGCAATTTTACCGGTTTGCATGTCAAATGTTTACGAGGTTATTTTTAGAAATAATTTTTAGATTTTTCCTATTTATCAGGTTTTTCATGATATAACTAATGATTTAGCTCAGTAACTTGGTTCCTGTGAGATTTGAGAAAGAAATACGTGATCAAAATATAGAAAACAGTGTACTCACGCATGAAATGTAACGCCCGCTTCATTCCTTTGATTGTTGCTTTTGCAGCCAAATATCGAACATCCCACCATTTTGTATGCTAGACACAAACACTACACATTCGATTTATAATAAATCTTCAATATTAATTAGGGAGTTATCCACAAAAACTTTAATTTCTCTGGCACTTTTGATATAACCCCACTTGTTTGTTTTGCTTATTTGAACTCTGCCTATAACCCGACCATGAAAAAAAGTCCGGTCGGTGATAGAGAAAAAACATGACACTCTTCTCTATTTCCTCCTATAGGAATCTTAATAAGGCGATCTCGCTCTATCAAAGCATGTCAGTAAGGGTAGTGGTCCTGATTCTATACATCCTATATTTGTCAAACGGTGTGGTTCAGTGTTGGCATTGCCACTGTCAATTATATTTAATTGTTCTTTAGTGAGTGGTGTTTTTCCTGACGAGTGGAAGAAGGCCAGGGTGGTTCCGATTTACAAAAAAGGAGACATCAACAACGTAGAAAATTATAGACCTATATCAATATTATCTTGCTTCGCAAAATTTTTTGAGTCTATGGTATCGCCATTTCTCTCACGACATTTAAGCCATACAATTTCAAACAGCCAGCATGGCTTTCTTAACGGACGTTCGGCAGCAACTAACCTGGTTTCATTTATTTCTGACGTGTCTAAGGATATTGATTCTGGCAAGGAAGTACACGCAATTTATACCGATTTTAAAAATGCGTTCGATAAAGTAAACCACTCCTGCCCCCCTAGCCAAAGTAACATTTGCAATTTTTCGTTATCGTTTCGCTTCGAAACATGTATGGATTTGACGTTTTAAATTTCGATAGTTAACGAAACCTTACGTCAATCCCATACATGTTTCGAAAGCGAAGCGATAACGAAGATTTGCAAATGTTACTTTGGCTAGGCCCTCTGCCTGCCTAGCATGACCGATTTATATCGCGTGATATAGCGTTTTATCACGTTTAACTGCCAAAAAGACAAAGGAATTTGACAGTTCAGTGTCGATAAAATGCTATATCACGCGATATAAATCGGTCATGCTAGGCAGGCTGAGGGCCTAGCCAAAGTAACATCCAGCGAATAGGAAGGGTATAAAAACTGACATATGAAAACACATCTACACATCACCCCCTTTCCAATGACACCTCAATCATCAAAATCGGTTCGTAGTTTAGGCAGCAGAAGTGATTTTTTACATTTGAGAGATATTCAAATGAGTACTGAATTATTGAAAATATCGGCATAAAAAAATATAATTAGAAAGCCACATTAATACAGATTTAAAAAAATATAAGTTTAATTGGAACAGTTTGATAAAAAAACGCGGTCAAAAATATTATACACAGTGCGGTAATTACATAAAAAAAATCTTAAAAATTTATCTCTGTGATACCAGCACCAAATTTTTATATGTTGTTTAACATTTTATTTTCTCTTAAAAACCGTCGGGAATCTACCTGTGAAGTGCCTTGTTCCAGAGACATAACGTCATCAAAATGGCGACGAACGTATTTTGAAAAAAAATAATGATAATTATGATTCTATGAATCCTATATACATGTATGGGGCACTATGGGGTGTCAGATTAAAGGTAATTACGTGTTCTATAATGTTATAATACAAAACATAAGCTGAGTAGTACAGTTACGAAAATATATTAAACTATATGGAAATTCAATCTTTAAAAACTCCCCATTTTTTATTTTATTTTAAATTACCGTAAATATTAAACTGATAATTTTAGTGCAAACAAAAAATATTTTGATAAATTCCATTTAATGCAGATAAAAAAAAATATTTTTCAATAACCTTTACAAACAATAAATAGCGATTTTTTTTTAAATAATATCTTTTTATTTCAAAATTTCTTATAGGTAAATTAAGTAGGCTTTACAAAAGTATAGGACCGAGTAACTTGAAAAACGATTCGTTAATATAGTTTTTTTGAAGAAACTGAAAAAAATGGTATGTTTTTCGAGTAGCACAGAGTTGCAGAGCTGCATACTTCGGTATAAACTATTTTCAAGGGGCATAACAACATTTATACAATCGTGTTACATGTGCGCTTGCGATTTTTGCCTTTTTTGTGTTGATTTTGTTTGGCCTTTTTTGGTTTTTCAAATAATTTACAAACATATCGTACTTCTTAGTTTTCGTTTTATTATTTTCTTCAAAACAATAACATTAAAGTATTATAATGTTTATATATTTGGAAACAGCTATTTATTAGCTTTCATTGGATAGCCATATCGTTATACTTTAATACAAAAAATCTTTTATAAAGAAAATAGACGGCGCACGACGTTTAAATTTTTTTTTCGCTATTTATTGTTTGTAAAGGTACTTGAAAATTATATTTTTTCAAATCTGCATTAAATAGAATTAATCAACATATTTTTTGTTTGCACTAAAATTATCAGTTGATTATTTACAGTAATTTAAAATAAAATAAAAAAAATAAAGTTTTTAAAAATTTAATTTCCATATAATTTAATATATATTCGTAACTGTACTACTCAGCCTATGTTTTGTATTATGACATTATAGAACACTTAATTCCCTTTAATCTGACACCGGATTCATAGAATCATAATTATCAGGGTTTTTTTTTTCAAAATACGTCCGACGCTATTTTGATGACGTCATATCTCCGGAACAAAACACTTCACAGGTGGTCTCTTGACGGTTTTTGAGAGAAAATAAAATGTTAAACAACATATAAAAATTTAGTGCTGGTATCACACAGATAACTGTAACGGCCTTTAATAGAACGCATTTTTAAGTTTTTTTTATGTAATTACCGCGCTGTGTATAATATTTTTAAACGTATTTTTTATGACACTGTTCCAATGAAACTTATATTTTTTAAATCTGTATTAATGTGGCTTTCTAATCATATTTTTTTAAAGCCGATATCTGTACTCGTTTCAAATTTGATTTCGTTTCATTAAGATTCTATTTTAATTTTATCATTTCTTGTATGATCAAAAAAGTTATGCGACAAATAAAGCTTGCATTTGGCCAATATGTTACGAAACTGACCATATTGTTGAATTTTAAATAAAATGATGTACTAATTGCCCAATTATTAATATTTCATTTCTTTAATTACGTAATTAAAACTCATTAATAAGCATTTTATAATTTTATTTCCAGCAGTTGAATTTTTATCGCGATTTGATTTTTGTTACTAACAGGACCAATTTTTCCTAATGTACTTCGAAAATATTAAATTAAGACATAAATACACATTTCTGCATAGTCCTTCTATATAAATCATATAAATAATATTCTTTACAATTATTCATAGGTTTAATGTTTTAAAACGGTAATGAAATTTTTAAGGGGTTTTTTTTTATAATATTAATATACAATCAGTCGCCAGACTATAAGTAATTGTGATGGGAGCTATTCACGTTAAAGAGTGAAGAAAGCCAATTTTTAAGGGTGAAAAAATAACCTGCGCCATTTAAAGTGAAAATGCCTATTTGTACGAGGAACCTCGTACAGTTGGCAACCCTGCTCCTAGCTACTAGCTATTATTTCATAGGCATAATACATAATTGCCATGCGGATCGTTTGATAAAACAAAAAGTGATTTATTTTTCGGTCAAAATACAAAGAAAAGCAGACTAAACGATAAATGACCAAACATTGCAATTTGAGTTGTAAATTCAATACCTAATCTTCATTTTTAACAAGCTGTATTTACCTATAAGTGTTTGTTGCGCCTAGATATATTATAATTTAAGTTAAGCTAGTTATTGTTTGAATGTATTGGTGTATACAAACGTTGGTGAATCAATAAATAAAAAAATAAAAAAAAAACACAACTTATTGCATTAAATCTACCTATTTAATTAATTTAGATCCAGGGATTGAAATACCGTAAAAAAAATAACGATACAAAAAAAACATTAAAAATACCGTTAAAACATTTTATCGGTAAATTTGCCGGTAAAAATAACGTTAAAATTATTGCACCGGTAAAATTACCGTTAAGTACAATAGTACCGGTAAAATTATTGGTAAAAAGTAACGTTATTAATTGGAATAACGTTAATTTTAAAGTAACAGTAACAAAAAGTAAGAATTAACGTTATTTACTGATATAACGTTAATTTCAATGTAACGTTATCTAAAGTAACGTTATTTATTGTACTTACTTTTATAACAGTAATAATAGTGTAATAAAATTACGATATTTAATGTAATGTTAAAGCTAATAAATCTAAGACATGTGATAAATTACGAATCAATAACTTATTCAGTAACTTAGACAGTCATAACCACGATATTGAAATAAATGAATAAATATCTCACATTGCCATCTTGTCTTTTATTTTCTCTCACAGGTATACATAAGTTATGAAATTTGTGTATTGAGCAGGGATTGAAATACCGTTAAAAAAATAACGATATAAAAAAAATACGTTAAAAATACCGTTAAAACATTTTATCGGTAAATTTACCGGTAAAAATAACGTTAAAAATATTGTACCGGTAAATTTACCGTTAAATATAGCGTTAAACTTTACCGGTACAATAGTACAGATAAAATTATCGCTAAAAAGTAACGTTATTAATTGGAATAACGTTAATTTTAAAGTAACGGTAAGAAAAGTAAAAAATAACATTAAAATTAACGTTATTTACTGAAATAACGTTAATTTCGTTAAAATAACGTTAAAATTAACGTTATTTACTGAAATAACGTTAATTTCAATGTAACGTTATCTAAAGTAACGTTATTTATTGACATAACGTTAATGTTAAAATTAACGGTAAAAAAAGTAAGAAATAATGTTACATTTAAAAATAACGTTATCATTCCCTGGTTTTGACTAA
Source organism: Agriphila straminella (assembly GCA_950108535.1). Lineage (NCBI taxonomy): Eukaryota > Metazoa > Arthropoda > Insecta > Lepidoptera > Crambidae > Agriphila > Agriphila straminella. Next base: position 13,013,555 of record OX467308.1, read on the forward strand.
AGAGTGCCATACATACAGACAATAATAAACATATTTTTATATTTATACAACGCCCTTAATACAAGCAGACAGAAGCAGACCCATTCCCACTGGCAGCACCCGTTCACGAGCATGACTCATGAACCAGCTATCGCTTCGCTCAACCATATTTGAGGGATCGTAACAACCCGCCTCACACGACACCACCATATTTTTTATTTGCTATACAGCAAGAAAGAGATGTGTAACTATAGCAATTCATAAACCTGGCAAGTTTTAAGAGGTTGATTTGAGTTTTGAGTTTGCACTATTAATTATGATTAGTACCTAATTTTTTGAGCTCGGTGGCGCAGTGGTTTAGCGCCTGGCCCAGCGATTGCGGAAGTTAAGTAGGTAACATTCGCAAGGGTTGGTCATGGGATGGGTGACCAAAAATTTATTATCTCGAGCTCCTCCATGCTTCGGAAGGCACGTTAAGCCATTGGTCCCGGCTGCATTTGCAGTCGTTAACACCCACCAACCCGCATTGGGCCCGCTTGGTGGGTTATGGCCCATCCTCCTTACCACCCATAAGGAAGGCCTGTGCCCCAGCAGTGGGGACATCAAAAATGGCTGATGGACGAAATACCTAATTCTTTATACATATAGGATAGGTACATGAAAACGAATCATGTCGCTTATGTTAGTTAAGTTAGCAATTTCGTAACTTCCTCTGGATCTCTGCGTACCACAGTTTGAGGCTCTGAATACCCATTAATAGGGTCATGAATGGCTGAGTATAGCTGAGTATAGATAGCTAATATAACTTCAAAGGCTCTTTTTTTTATAACTGATTTGTGTGAATGGCTCAACAACAAATTCAACTGTGGCAGTATATACATATCTGGAGACACGAGGAACAAGTCAAACTTGTTGAGAAATATCTTAAGGGTTGATGTGTCCATGCCAGGAATAGCAGACAAAGGTCCACTGATCTTCTCTTGTAAAATTGTATATATGGGTCCCAAATTTAGATTCGCTACCAAGAAACTGGCTTGCTCTGAAGTTAAAGTGTCAATTTGTGCTTCCGATTGAGCCTGCAACCTTTCGTTGTATTCGTCCATGACTGTATATAAAGAAAGAGTACACTGTATATGATAGATGCAATTCAGCATATAAACTGACATATCAGTTGAACTTAAATGACATGCGGTTTCATTTATTGCATGCAAAAGTGGGTCTAATATGTGATTTGTAACAATCTTTCTGTCATCTTTCTTGATATTGTTAGATATGTTCATTATAGCTAGTAAATCACGAAGGAAGCCAACTAAATCAGTTACAACTACAGAAGGATTTAAGTCAACAGGAGGTGCTTTAACACCATGACTCAGTTCTTTTTGAATTTTGTTATCCAATGTTATCAGGAACACTTCTTCACTCTTCTTTAATAATTCATCATAAGTATCAATTAAATGACCTTTTGGTATGATTCTTTGGACAACATCTTTATAGTATACTATTAAATTAGTAATGGACCACAGAGTCAACGGATCCTTATCTGGTTTCAAAATAAGTTCAGCTCTAACTTTCAAGAGTGGGCAAATGGCTTCCATTATGTTTGTTAGTGCATCTGTTATTTGCAGATCTTTATCATGAAAATCACAAAATTTAAAGAGTGTAACAAGGTTTTCTTTTTCAATAGGTATTATTTGATATACCCAAGTCAAAATATCTCCAATATATCGTTTAGCATCATTAGCATAAAACTCTATTGGTTTAGAACCATTGTCAACTCCTTTAGTTAATGCATCAATGAATGACTGCACTGTTGTTGCCTTGCGAGCAGAACAATACTCATCAACAATATTCGAAAATAAAACTTGTCTATTCTGAAACTTTGCTAATGCTTTTGGAACTAGTGCGTTGTTCGGTGAATCGATACTGAGACAAGCGCCGATGGTCCAATGATAGAGTTTTTCTATGGCAACTTCTTGTTGCATGCCAATTATCTCCATAATATCAAATGCTGAAGTTTGATACCAACATTTTACAAGAGTTCTACAATTCTCATATAATTTTTCAATCTGAGATAAAGTCCCAAAAAAATCTGCAGTCAATGGCATTTTTATAGAAACATTATACATGTATTCATTTTGTTCAGGAGATATTTGGAATGTTCTTACAAAACCGTCGACCCAAATAAGCTTCTTCTCTGTCTTCTTCCGTTCATCTTTGAGTTTCGTAGTTTGTGTAATCAAATGATGGGTTTTAGTTTTCGAGTCTTGTAACCTGTTTGACATGTCTTTCACTGCTGCATCCAGACATGTCAGTGAATCAAGAAGCACTTGAAGTTTACCTTTCACTTTATTGAATTCTATTAGGACTGCTTTATTAACAAGCATATCCCTCTTTTCAATTTCATTAACCAACACTCTCCTAGTATAAGCAGAATTAGAGGAACATAATCCAGAAACTGTATTCAATGCTTCACTATTATCAGTGATTATGTGCGAGTCAAAAATTTTATTCAATCTATGTCTGATCGGATTAATATAGAGAGTATCCATAATAATTCTAGGGCTTTGTCTTCATATATAACAAGTTTTATAGATCCAAATACTGCCCACTGGCTGCCTGCTTGTCTTGGGTCGCACAGATTACTAATTTGTAGCATGGGTCGGTTGTTTAGAAGTTTTTTTTTTTTTTTTTTTTTTTTGGCACCGCACGGTTTGTGCATTTGCCACAAACAAGTCAAAGGTAGAGAAACCATTTCAATATCACTGCGTAAGCAAGTTATGTATGAGTAATGACAACACTGACAACAGTGTTGAACACTCGATCACTTTATGCAGATATTAGACGGTTCATCAAAAGTGCTTCATTTTCGATGAATAGTGACCAGTGAACGACTTTTTGTATTTAGACACTAAATGTAAAATGAATGTAGTATTTCTCATTTCTCACAAAATTTCGCGACAGGTCACAACCTTACCTTACCAACGCACACGTGATAATTTTGTTTGATTAAAGAATTAAGAGTTAATTAAAGAGAAAAAAAAATCTTGCATGCACTGCTTGTATGCATGTTGCATGATGCGGGTTGAAAAAAGTCTAAAAACGAAGCATAAAGCCATTTTAAAATAAACACAAATAAGTTACTGACGACAAGCCGTTCACTGCAGTGAATGGCACTGTTTACACGCTTCATTTATTGTTCATTTCCGATGCGATGACTGATGAAAGGCCGATGCCCGATGAAAGCGAACGGCCGTCTAGTGACTTTCATCAAAAAGGCGCATCGCGATGAAAGATGAATCTACATAATTAGACACTTCATTTTCGATGCTTCACTGCGATGAAGCATCGAAAATGAACGAAAAATGAACCGTCTAATATCTGCATTACAAAATATTATTTAGTGGATTTCCTACATAGGTCGTCATAAGTATGGTACCTATGTAGAGGTATGTATTTTTTTTTTCTCTGGCACGCACGGTTTGTGCATTAGCCAATGTCAAGTAGGTAAAGGTAGGGAAACCAAAGAATTTTTATAATATAGGAGATGATCGAAATTTAGGAAAAATAATAGGATCAGGATATTTTCCTCGTACGTATACGTACCTACATACGTATTTTATTTTCCCATGACACTGGGGCTTACCATCAGCAAATAAGAAACCATTCAGTTCAAAAGCAGGCCGTAAAAAATACTGCTTAAGGCCTGCTTTCATACTAACCGTTGAGATCATGGTACGAAAAAGTAAGGCCGTTCAATATAAGTCCTGCTATAAGAGCTCATAGTAAGGCCCACTGACACGTTTGTTGACAGACATGACTGGGTGCATTCTGCCAGACAAATCTCTGAGTCATCGATCGCCATAGAGTACTCAATAGCGTTCATGACTCAGAGATTTGTCTGGCAGAATTGAAAGATTTGTCATACAGAGTCGTCAACATTGAAAAATGAGCTCCACATTTAAAGTGAGGTCATATTCCATCACAATAATTAACAAAAGTTTGTACACAATGGGTAGGTAGGTTGAAATTAAATACCTACTACATATCGGATAGGTAATTGTGAGAGTAAATAACTTTCAACTAGTTGAGAAATCAGTAATCACTATGTCTGCTACTCGAAAGTGCACCTAAGTAGGCAAAATTTACCAAAAAATACTTGAGACAAGACATAAAAAATAACAATAAAAAACGCAATTCTTACAATTCAATATGCGTTAAGATAGGTACTCAGAAGCAGACCCATTCCCACTGGCAGCACCCGTTCACGAGCATGACGCGTGGACCAGCCATCGCTTCGCTCAACCATATTTGAGGGAACGTAACGACCCGCCCCACACGACACCACCGCAGAAATGATTAAAGAGAGCATGACATACTTAGGCTACCCATCCTAAGGCACTGAATTGAAAACTAATATCCAAAAGCTTTTCATAGTCCTTTACTTACAAAAACTACTGACTATAGAAAGCAAAATGATTGCAATAAAAAAAAAAGAGAAATCAAAACAAGGTTTACTTGCCTATTAGTTTTATGTTTTGAGTAAGAAGTGCCATACATATTGATAACATCAAACAGAGAAAAAAAATATATATATAAATATACGACGCCCTTAGTACAAGCAGACAGAAGCAGACCCATTCCCACTGGCAGCACCCGTTCACGAGCATGACGCATGGACCAGCCATCGCTTCGCTCAACCATATTTGAGGGAACGTAACGACCCGCCCCACACGACACCACCGCAGAAATGTTTAAAGTGAGCATGACATACTAAAGCTAGTTAGGTTGCACTCAGAGTGTAGGTTTGGAACGCGCCTCTATAGTGTAGGTTTGGAAGTGTAGGTCTATTCTATAGTGTGTGTGCACAGAGAAAGCAATACTATACGTAAGAGGAGTGTGTGATTGATTTTTGATGTGATGTGATGGTGCTCTGTAGTTTTATAATTAAACAAGTTGTGAAATCTTCAGCAGTAACTTTGAAAATGGCTAAAAGTAGTTTCGAATACGTCAAAAGTTTTGAACATGATGATACACTATTACCGAACACGTGGATTGTAGTTCGCTTAGATGGGAAATGTTTTCACAAGTTTTCCGAAGATCACAATTTTTCTAAGCCAAACGATTTAAGGGCTTTAAAATTAATGAATTATGCTGCTTTTACTGTTATAAAAGAGTTCAATGATTTGCTAATGGGCTATGGTCAAAGCGACGAATATTCATTTATATTTAAAAAAAATACTTCACTTTATAAGCGTCGAGCTGCCAAACTTTTAACTACTATCAACAGCAAGTTTACATCCTCATATGTGTATTTCTGGAGTAAATTTTTTGAAGAAGCAAAATTGAAGTATCCTCCTACGTTTGATGGTCGTCTAATTTTATATCCATCGGAAGAAAACATAATAGATTACATGAAATGGAGGCAGGCAGATGTCCATGTTAACAATTTATACAATACAACATTTTGGACCCTAGTTTTACAGGGTAAATTAAGTCCTACACAGGTAAGAACTAAACTAAAAATTGTTGTTCCAATAATACTTTGTTGGTAATGTGCAACTGCGAGTACATATTTTTTTGTCACCTATCAATTTTATTATGTTACAGGCAGAGAAGCGACTTTGTGGCACTGTATCAGCTGACAAAAATGAAATTCTTTTTAAAGAGTTCAACATAAATTACAACAATGAGCCAGAAATATTTAAGCGAGGAACATTGTTACTTCGAAAAACGATATTGGAGGGCAGTGGCAAATCTTACTGTGTAATTGCGGACACTCATTGTGATATGTTAAAAGATAAATTTTGGGGAGAACACTCTTGTTTATTGTCAGTTAAGCCTTCAAATCAGAAACTCTTGCATAGAGGAAAAATTACAGAAATTATGAATGAACAACTTCCAGTTGATAGAAAGATCACTTTGTTAACGACTGTAAATAATTAATATTATTATTATGCACAAAGAATTGATTTACCTATTAAGATTAAACTAAATAATACCTAGGTATGGCTAATTGTATCTATCTATCCTATGATCTCAAGGACTGTATAGATAGGCGGATTCCCCGAAATTATTTTTCCCTATTATTTTAATTTCCTAAAGCATTTTATTTACCCCATTATCATGAATTTCTAGCCGTTTTCGATACTAAAAGGCATTTCTACCCATCGAAAATTTTCCCCAACCTTATAAATTGCCAGTCACATTTTTTCAAAATGGGCACTTACTAGGTCAATATTATATGCGCTATATCGCGAACTTCGTCGTATCGTGGCCATCCCGGATGGCGAACCAATGTTTTGTGTGCACCGATCACAAAATTCGTTACGCGACGATTTGATGGAACGTTTATGACCTCATTAAACATTAACATTTAGAAAAATGGCATGTTGGTACAAAATGGTTCGGTCCACGACTGTTTGTTTGTTTGTTACGCCTTCACGTCTTAACTACTGGACCGATCATCATGAAATTTTGCATAAATGTTCTCAGGGGTACAGAGAAGGACCTAGGGTACTTTTCAACCCGAAAAGCAGTATTGTTCCCGAGGGATAGCAAAAAACTTTCCACGCAGACTAAGTCGCGGGCGGCCGCTAGTACTGAATATATATCGTAGAACAGGGATAGCGAACCTTTATGTATCAACGTGCCATTTTTCTAAATGTTAATGTTTAATGAGGTCATAGACGTGCCATCAAATCGTCGCGTAATGAATTTTGTGATCGGCGACGTACCCAAAACATTTGTTCGCCATCCCTGTCATAGAAAATAAGACACGATACGACGAAGTTCGCGATATAGCCAATGATATACATTTAATATCATTGGATATAGCGCATATTATATTGACCTAGTAAGTGCCCATTTTGAAAAAATGTGACTGGCAATTTATAAGGTTGGGGAAAATTTTCGATGGGTAGAAATCATTGATTAAACAAAGTTTACATGCGTTATGCGCCAACATCATGCAATTTAAAACAGCGACAGGTACTGCAGATCAATGATATTATAATGTAGATACACACATTGACATATTACGTCAAGAGAGGGACAAAAATGAACGCCACCATACGGAATCCCTGTCGTTAGAAAGAGATAAACAGACATCATAACTTTCGTCTGATACGCTGCATGCTTATTGGCGCGATCATATGAGTGACAGTCACAATGACAGTAATAGGGGCGATGGGCAAAAGTGGTATATGGTATTAGGTTTTTTGTTTTTCGTTTCGATTAAAATAATAAAACAAAAGTTCTGTAAACGCTTGCTGCGTTTTATTTACAAAATGTTAATAAAATAAAAATTAAACTAAAGATCCTCAAATAATAAGATAAATCCAAAAATATTGTCCTAACGCCATTGACACCTAATTACATTAAGGGCGGATTCGACCAAGTGAGAATAACTGTTATTCTTAGATTTAATGACCAGTTATTCGAGAGTAAACCGAAATTACGTTTTATCACATACTATTCTCAAAGTATTTTGCCTATTCAGGAATAGTCACTATACCACCATTTCGCGGGGAATAACAGAGTTAACCCGCGAGTATTTTAATGGCATCCGCGTGCCGTATGTCAGTGACATTTGTTTGACATTTGACTTTGACCGCTACAGATACGTATAAGGCGACAAAATAAAGTTGACAAGACTTTGCCTTTTAAATAGTTCGTTTATAGAACAATGACAATTGGCCGGATAATACGTTCATTCACATATTCACTCACTAATGAAGGAATAAAAATCCCAAGAGTAACTTATCTTTGGATTGCATGGAAAAATTACATTTCTTTACTCGAGAAAAAAATCGTGGAATAGATGTATTCTTGGTATAGTTATTCCCGTTTATATTGAAGTTTGGACGAATCCACCCTTAGCCACTTTTCTTTCATCAATCCGTCTTTAGGTAATCTAAAATGAAAATAAATACCTACTTTAACTTGATATTCATAGCAACCACATAGCACCTACATAAAAAACAATTGGGTGCTTACATGGTTCGTAAAACAATATTGAGGTGGTACCCTGATCGAAAGTGACGCCTCGGTGAATTTTAATTATACTTTACTTATACACAATTATTTTAATAAAACTTTACGTAAATTTTTTAGGGCCCATCTAGTATTTTTAGATGTATCATTACATTTCCTCGTACTGCTAGAAGAAGATAGCAAAACTCTGCTAAAATTAGACGATAAGTTTGCCTTTAATCTAAACACTACCATCAATATTTTTTTACCCGACTGCGGGTTATGTTTTTCACGCGTATCTTGTAAGTATGTATGTAGGTATGTATGTTTGTATGTAATATTCTTTATTACCTCATATCTTTCAAACGGCTGAACGGATTTCTATGATTAAGATATCGTTAGATTTGTCTTTTCAGCCCAAGTGTTCTGAAGGTGGCGTTATAAAAAAACCAACATGGCGGCTGTACGGTGCTATTATACGTAGTGAAAAAAAAATTTTTTTTTTAGATTACTGCAATATGGGTGTCAAATTAAAGGGCTTATTATAAGGATTTCAAAAAGGTATATCATGACCGTAATATATAGTAACTAAAAAGAGATAAATAAAAAATAAATTAATAAAATTAAAAAACCCGCCTGCATAAAAAGACAAGTCGACTGAAAAGATGGAAACAAGATTAAATAAATATTAAAGGCAACATGTCATAATAACATGCAGTCGGAGGCATATAATTCAATCATTCATAATGTCACTTTCTTTATGCATGCCTCCGACTGCATGTTATTATGACATGTTGCCTTTAATATTTATTTAATCTTGTTTCTATCTTTTCAGTCGACTTGTCTTTTTTTGCCTACTTTTTTTTACATTTGTGCCAAAATGTATTAGACAGACTTTTTGAACTTATTTAAAATCAAGTGTAGAGCTACAGAACAATGGTTTAAGCTGAAAAGCACTAAACTATGGATAGGAAGGCACACTGATAAAGGTCACGTAGAAATAAAGAAGAAGTACGAAGAAAACCTTTCTATGATATTGGTTAATAATGACTTAATAAAAAAGGAGAGGATATTCGACAAAAAGTACAGAATAAGCATCAGATCCAGAGAAGACTGGAACCTAGAACCAGACGACCTGGACAGCACTGCAGTATTCTACACTGATGGGTTAAGAAAAGAATCAACTAAGCTATCGGGAGCTGGGGTATACATAGCCAAACCCAACACTAAAAGTGCTACTTTCAATCTTGGCAGATACGCCAGCGTATTCCAGGCGGAAGTATTCGCGATATTGGAGTGTGCGCATGATTAAAAGTGAGATAAGCAACCATAACGTAGGAAAAATAATAATATATAGCGACAGTCAAGCTGCCATCAAAGCCCTTGACAAAACGGAGACTACCTCAGCCTTAGTGAAGGAATGCAAACAAAGCATCATGAGTGGGTCTTCAGCTTCCTCATAGGATATAGAGAAATTCTAAGCATGCCATATTTTAAAGCATAATAGCAGCAATCAAACTTCCAAACATAATAATAGCAGCCATCATAAGCTCGTTACCATGAGTTGTTTTATGTGTGCGAGCTGGCGACACGTGTCTACAGCTTACACATGCCGTTAAGGCAAACCAGTGAGGTTAGGGTTTTAGACTATAGTCAGAAATTTAGAGCCTAATTGCAGCAATAAGATCCAAAAAAAACAACCATCACACTCAAATACTGTTGAAACTACGAGCATAAAACTGTGTGCGAGCTGGGGACCCGTGTCACTGGCTTGCACAGCTGTATTTTCGTAATTATTTAAGCTACGATTATGTACTATACCTCAAAATTTTCAGCCGAATTGCAGCATTAGGCTCCAAATTTTTCAAAACTCTAACTCGAAAGGTTTTTGAGCTACGAGCCGATATCTATGTGTAAGCTGGAGACCCGTGTCACCGGCTGACACATGGTGAATTGCTGTAACGGTATATGTTAGAGCTTCGTTTTAAAGATCAAATGATATGTTATAATTGCAGCACACACGATGCATAATTTCAAATCTCTGGGCCTCTTATATTCGAAATTATAAGCCAAAAACCGTTTTCCCGCCAAAAAATTCAAAATAATGACTCGGATGCGGCTAATCGCGCCGTTGCCGTTCCGTGCGCTACACTATTGCAATCGAATTTGAACCTAAGAGCTAGTATTATTTTGAGTCATTTTAATTTGTGCTCTCGATCGTTTTAATTTCTGTGCTGAGAATTTTAGTCTAGGAGGTAGGAGCCGATATAACTGGTTACCTAATTTAATAGAAAAGCAAAGTCTATTTATTTAGGACTGTTTATATCGCTAAGGTACTTAATTTTATTTTATTAACACGTTTTTATTAGGTTACTTTCTCGTTTGTTTGTTTGTTTGTCCATAAAGTTTGCGAACGATTTTATACTATAGCTTTCTGATGAGCTAAAGACTTAAAACTTTAAACATACGTCACAACTAAAAGGCAATGCAGTATTATGGTGCCATTGAGCTGATCTGATGATGGAGCCGGAAGAAGGCCACAGGAACTCTATGATGAAACCATACAATCCCATCGCGTTTGGGCTCATTAGAATCGTATTGATGAGTACTACAATAAGAGGCGAGGTCCAGGGTCTGATAATGAAGCTGGAAGGTCATGCCATAGGAACTCAATATTGAAACCGTGCAACCCCATCGAGTTTGGGCTCGTTTGATTCCTCTTGCCGAGTACTTTGTAGGAAAATAGTGTTCAGGGTCTGATGATGCAGCCGGAAGAAGGCCACTGGAACTCTGTAATATAACCATGCAACCTCATCGAGTTTGGGCTTGTTTGAATCGTCTTGACGAGTTCTCTAATGGGAAATAGTGTTCAAGGATATGATGATAAAGCCGGAAGAAGGCCATGGGAATTCTATAATAAAAATATGCAACCCTATCGAGTTTTCGCTCGTTTGAATCGTCTTGACGAGTTCTCCGATAGGAGATGGTACATTTTTGGTCTTAGCTCGTTAACTTAAAAGCAGAAAATAATAATTTACTGAAAAAAAACCTTTTTTAAAACACGTTTTTAAAACGGACTAAACTTTACAGTAATCCCACAGTTCACTCAGGTTCCGTAGTAAGAAAGTAAAAAGTTTTATTTTCACTTTTCACCGAGTATCATAAGCTTTATTTTAATTCGGGGAAATTTTCAGGGGCGGCTTCAAAAGGCATTTTTTTATATTTGATATGCGTACCTACTTACCCCTGTTTTCTGGTGGTCCCATGATTTTGTTCCATTAATTAATTATGCAGATTTCTAGCTTTTTAGAGCTGTTTATTTTTATATGTAAGTACCTATTATAGCTGTTTTCGTTAGGTTTTTAAAGGTTTTTGAAGGTGTACATTGGTAACGTTGTAGGGACTAGGGACGTAGTAAGCCTCCTTTGCTCTGGCCGTCCCCATAAGCACAGAATATAATAGTACTAAAGTCCATATAGTAAACGGCGGATGCCGAGAAAGCAGTTACTTCGCCAACATACCACAGAATAGATAAAAAGTACAAGTACCATACCACGTTTAGTTATTTACTAAACCAACCTTTTTGACAAGGAGGAGTCGGTCAGCCATCGACATGAAGAAGAAAAATTGGTAACTTTGCAAACTTTTTAACTTGCAAATAGATAAGTAATAAAAATACTACTATTTTTAAGTAAATAACGATTGGTAAAAAAAACTTTTATAAATTTGGAATAGCTTTATTAAAAATAGTTAAAACATAACATTGTTTGTTATCTATGGATTGGGTTTAAAATCCATAATATAACATGAATAACATCTTACTAGCATTTTAAAATGACGCTTCTATGTAAGTAATTGGTTATAACATAACAAAGACACGCCCTATTGAATAGTGCTAATGGTATTTCTGTTAATGGACAACAACTTAAAGAGGAAGCCATACCTGAAGGCTAGTATAAACAGCAGAACGTAGAACACCTTCAATAGTGCGTACCTACCTTTGGGAATAAAATTCAGGAATTCTTTCTACCAACGAACGCAAACAGTTCAATTAAGTATCACAGTATAATCAGATTTCGATCGTAGTACAACTTACTTACACAATACGGCAAAATGGAAGTTTCACAAAATAATAAGAGCTTTTTCTGAACGATTGTAAATCTAAGGCAAGATTTTTGCCGTTTTGTTTTCAATTAATAAAACTGTACATAAACTTCCAACATACCTCATTGTGAGGGATACCACAATAATAAATAAATAAATAAAAAAAACTTTTATTGTGCATAATGATGATACAGATCGTACACTAAAAAATGCAAACTGACATCAGAGTCATCAGACTGATACAGGGCTGCCTTTTGTACGATTTTGTTTTTAAGAATGAGTGGTTTTCAAAAGGCAGTTAAAAAAAAGTAGTAGTACCTAAAAGACGGCTAGATGTCGTTGTTCAACTAAGTACGTAACTTTTTAAGAAAAAAGCAAAGGACGAAAAGAGTTAACGCCAATTTTTGACGTTGTTATGGCAGTCTACTCTTCTTCAGGGAGTAATTTTTGCCAGTGTCAAGTGTTGAATAATTAAGTGTATACTCAGCTGCTAGGAAAAATAAAAAAAAAACCTACCTAGTTGAATAGCGCCATCTAACAACATAAAAATAAACTAAAATTCTCAGCTGTCAGAAAACCGCTCATTAGAAAAAGATTTGACAATTTTTTGCCAACAAAAGTCAGTTGGTAAGGAAATTTTTCAAGTTCGCATTTGAGGCTTTCTTCTGGGTTTGGAGAGTCATAATTGAGTTCTATTGCAATAAACTGTGAAAATTGATACACGTAATAAATAATTGTAGCCTCCACAAGATTTTTCCTTGCACTCGAACATTTTTATCATGCATTCAAGGGCGGAATCTTCTAATATTAACTGATTCAAGTATTAACTGTATATTGATTGGCACAAACCCTGTAGATCTTGTAATAATATTCGCATGGTTTACAGAGCATGTAATGTTTGTGCAGCTTTTAGCACATATTATTTTGCAATAACTAGAAGTAAGGTATTTATCAATAATATAAGTGACGTTGCATTCACAATTGATTATTGAAGCATTTGCTTCTGATTTAAAGTGTAAATTTAGAAGATTATCCCTGATTTCATAAATATCTGGTCGATTTAGAGCCATTGATATTATTAAATTAGCAAACAAGTCATTACCAGTTTTTAAAGCCTGTAGTATATTTTTCTTTAAAGTGCATATTGCTGCAAACAGATGTGCTATACTGTCGAACGCACCAGTGTTATACATAAATAAACTTCCGATGTTGGAGCCATTTCTGAGTAAACATATATCGTGAGGTTTTAATGTCAAGGATATTTCCTTTTCTTTGAACTGGTTATCGATTGGTTTATGGTTTTTAATTAATTTTGTTTTTCTTCTTTCTTTACTTTTATAGTTTTACACTTTTTTTTACGTATCCTCTCCAGTTTTCTATATATGATGGGTTATTTGAAAAAAGAGAAATGAAGACAGTTCAACATTTAAACGCGTAAGTATGGTCGACGACGTCTGTAATGTAACGGACTTGTGCGCGCGCGCTCTGACAAAAGTGCAACCAAATATGGTTTTTATTTTCTACGGCACTAAACTAAAATGATAATCCTATAACCAGTAAAAAACAAAATCACGCCATCTGTTCGCGCACCAAGGAATTATTGTTATAGCCGTGTGCACGCGCTCTGATTCTGACATAAGTGCTGCAACCAAACAATGGATTTATTTTTTCACGCCATCTGTTCGCGCACCAAGGAACTATTGTTAAAGCCGTGTTAATATAGCAATGGCTGCCGTGTGCGCGCGCTCTGTTTCATTAGCACTAAAGACTATTAGTACGAACATTAATTTATCGAGAAAAAAAAGTTTTTTGATTTTTTTAAACTATTTTTTATTTTTTTATTTTGAGTGTAGATACCTTGTAGGTAAGGTATATTATAATATGTAGAAAAATCGGCTCAGCCAAACGTAAGATAATCGCGGAGAAACATACATACGGGTAAAACTCAGAACCTCCTTTTTTTAGTCGGTTAAAGAACCTACACTTAAGATATCCCTCTTCTCTAAAAATAATTATGTTATTCAGTTCATAAACAAAGAAGTAATACGACCATTATCATCGAGGTAAATCACACAAAATCATACTATTTTCGTGCTTTTTTTCAAGATTACTTGAAAAGTACTGAACTGATTTCCAAATTTTAAAAAATGGGACCAACTTGGGAGTTTACCTAATGTAATAACGTTTGAAAAAAAAAATATACAGACGAACATAGAACCTCCTCCTTTTTAGGAAGTCGGGTATAAAAAAACGCGGGTATAAGCACTCAATATAGTAATATTATCTATATCAATATAGTAACTTTATGGACAAACAAACAAACAAACGAGAAAGTAACCTAATAAAAACGTGTTAATAAAATAAAATTAAGTACATACCTTAGCGATATAAACATTCCTAAATAAATAGACTTTGCTTTTCTATTAAATTAGGTAACCAGTTATATCGGCTCCTACCTCATAGACTAAAATTCTCAGCACAGAAATTAAAACGATCGAGAGCACAAATTAAAATGACTCAAAATAATACTAGCTCTTAGGTTCAAATTCGATTGCAATAGTGTAGCGCACGGAACGGCAACGGCGCGATTAGCCGCATCCGAGCCATTATTTTGAATTTCTTGGCGGGAAAACGGTTTTTGGCTTATAATTTCGAATATAAGAGGCCCAGAGATTTGAAATTATGCATCGTGTGTGCTGCAATTATAACATATCATTTGATCTTTAAAACGAAGCTCTAACATATACCGTTACAGCAATTCACCATGTGTCAGCCGGTGACACGGGTCTCCAGCTTACACATAGATATCGGCTCGTAGCTCAAAAACCTTTCGAGTTAGAGTTTTGAAAAATTTGGAGCCTAATGCTGCAATTCGGCTGAAAATTTTGAGATATAGTACATAATCGTAGCTTAAATAATTACGAAAATACAGCTGTGCAAGCCAGTGACACGGGTCCCCAGCTCGCACACAGTTTTATGCTCGTAGTTTCAACAGTATTTGAGTGTGATGGTTGTTTTTTTTGGATCTTATTGCTGCAATTATGCTCTAAATTTCTGACTATAGTCTAAAACCCTAACCTCACTGGTTTGCCTTAACGGCATGTGTAAGCTGTAGACACGTGTCGCCAGCTCGCACACATAAAACAACTCATGGTAACGAGCTTTTGATGGCTGCTATTATTATGTTTGGAAGTTTGATTGCTCCTATTATGCTTTAAAATATGGCATGCTTAGAATTTCTCTATAGCCTATGAGGAAGCTGAAGACCCACTCATCAAAGCATCCAGGAACTTGCAAACTTGGTTGAGGTGGAAATTGCCTGGGTACCTGGACACGAAGGTAACAAAGGCAATGAGGAAGCCGACGAATTGGCAAGGACAGGGGCTGATGAACCTTTCATTGGTCCTGAACCAAGACTACCAATCACACATAGAATTACTAAGAACATTATTGAAATTCGAAAGATCAAAGAAACCAACCAAAGATTGATGAAAAGAAAGGACTGCAGACAGTCTAAGATCTTCATCAAATCAGTTGATAAAAGAAAACTAGAGAATTGCTAAAACAAAGCAGGAGAAATATAATAACGATTGTAGGAGTACTGACAGGACACTGTCCACTAAACAGACACCTGTCAGTGATCAAACGGACAGAGGATCCCATCTGTCCACAATGCAAAGAAAGAGAAGAAACAAGCTACCACTTCATGGCAGAATGCCCGATGTACGCATCACTGCGCTGGGAGCTCTTCGGAGTGGACAAGCTTAAGGAAGAGGATCTAAAGCAGTTAACGATAAGTCAACTCAGCAGGTATTGTAAGCGCACAGGTAGGTTCGAAGGTCCGACGCCGGTGGGGTAAATGATAACCCGCCTCCCCTGCTCTTTCAGGGGATTTGAGGAAATGGGTGAAATGGTCCCGACCAAGGTGACTGATCACCCGCCCGGCTTCGCTGGCGTCCCCCCTTATCTATATATATAAAATTCAAAGTCCTGACTGACTGACTGAGTGAGTGGGGTGAAAAGGGTAAAAAACTCAAAAATAGATATGGATGTCGTTATTGGGGTTTTCTAGGATGACGATTGCAAAAATGACATTTATTTTGAAGTTCAATACAGTGGACATGATTTGACCCTAAAGGGGTGAAAATGGGGTTTAAATGTTGTATGGAAAAATAATATAAAATAGACATAAAGGTCAATGTGTGGAAGTCCGTCTGGGAGGCAAGTCCATCTAGAGGCCATAACTTCCATTTTTGAAGGACTAGGTTCTTATGCCTCGGTCGTTACCAAAGTATTACGGAGCTAGTTTGAACTGAGAAACATAGATGTCGCTAACATCATTAGGTTGAAAGAAATCGGTCATCAGTTTTTTTTCGCGTTAAGTACTTGAAGTTGGAGTGTAACGTCTCTTCGAAAAAAAATAAAAAAAATAGAAAATCAATGGAGTTTTTGGATTTGCTATGATTACGAAAGTCATTTAGTGATCCATATACCTATTTCTGGTGATGAATTAATTAATATCGCTTGAATTTCATAATTATTACATGCACAAAATACCAACCTTAAAATGTAAATAGTTGGAAAGTCCGTCATATGCCGGTCTTGCCTCGATTGCAGATATTGTCAACCTTTTCAGCTGCACGTATATTATGTCACTTTTGTCTGTCTGTCAATTTTTTGTTTTATAGCTCAAAACGGCGGTACACATGGGATAAATACTTATACAAAAATACAACTAGGTTGACATATTCAAATACTAAATAAATTTGACAGTTATGCAAAAAATATGGTTGAAAAATTTCTGACCTCTTAAATGATAATGAGGGAAGGTAATTGTTAATTTTGCAGTCACTACCTATAATGTTCAATTTGAAATAAAGATTTATGTTTTTACTTAGTATTTAATTTTACGGAAAAAACAATAGTTATAATTTTATTGAAAATGTTTGCAACCACTGTCACCAAAGTTATGCCGGACTTGCCTTAAAATAAAATAAAATGAATTATCATTGAAATCTAAACCGTAAGCACAATGACATAAAACACATATTTCAACGCCTGTTTTGCCTCACTGCTAGAAACTGCTTTCATTCATATAGCCTCACTAGTTATGGTTATATTGGTACTAGACGGACTTACCTCAAACTGCATGGGAAGTCCGTCTACACGCCGAGTTTTAAAAAATATCATATAAATCTAAAGATTATTACAATTAATATTATTTTTAGACCAATATAAGTGAATTAATACATTACTTATAATTTCCGACGACACAAGTCACTTTAGAAAGCGTATCTGGTTCAATAAGTTCAGTTAAACTTAAATATTAGAAAAGTATGCCGGACTTCCACACACTGACCTTACAACTTTAAAATTCGTAGGAGCATGTCTAAAAATAAATAGGCAAACACATATTTTGTTATTTTGAAAATCATCCCTTAAGGTGTAAATGGGGTAAGTAAACATGAAAATCGATGTGGATGTCGTTCTAGAGGTTTCTTGGGATGGTGATTGCGAAAATGACATTTATTTTGAAGTCCAACACGGTGGACATGATTGGACCTGGACATGCACATCCAGGGGACGGGGACAGGGAGGGGAACGGGAACGAGAACGGGATACTTATATCTCTGGATACAAAAAAATAATGAAATTAAAACACTTAATGAAATTAAAATCCTCATGTTTTAATTTCATTAAATTCTGATATATAGACTATATGATTTATAGACTATTCTACGTTCAGCCGTTTTTACGTGATTAGGCGGGTATCCACCAAGCGAGCAGCCTCGTGCGAGGCCTGTGCGGCAAACGTCCTGCCTCGCGAGGCAGCACGCTTGGTGGGAACCCGCCTAATCACGTAAAAACGGCTGATCAGAATTTAATGAAATTAAAACGGACGAAGTCGCCGGCGGAAGCTAGTAAATAATAATAATAATAAGTGTAGCGGTGCTAAAGCTTCGATGCCATAATAAGAAATATGCTTGCTTAGGTGGACAAAAATCTATCAGAATAACGCACTTTTGCTTTTTGACATTTCGTCCAAAATGATTGATGCTTGTCAATAAAATAAAGTTGCCCATATACAGGAAAAGCCGATATCTAAGAAAAAAATACGTTTTATCGATGCCACATCTATGCCGGCTTCATGCGTCCGCGCGGGCGTTGCCGAAACGGCACCGCCCTAAACCGTGTCCCTACATCTTGGCATGGACAACTTTGAAAACCGCAATTCTGACTACATATAAAATTTCTCCCCAATTAGTCCTAACTAGTCCTACTTTTTCGGAATTAGTCCCAAAAAGGACTGAAAGATATAGGTAAGCGATTCAAATGGTCCATGACAAAGCAAACCTTCATTATGGGACAGGCTATATCTATACTCCGACTTGTAAAGGGCTCTCCACATTCGCGCCGTGAACACCCGTGAAAGCCGCGAACCGCGAGTGTGGATGGTTTTCGCGCCTGTTCACGGGCTTCGCGGCCGTTCACGCCTTGTTCCCCGTTCGGTGTCGGTATTTGCGCCCGCTTCAAAGGGTTCGCGGTGCGCGAACCTCCCGTGAAGTGAACGCAAGCGCATCCACACTCGCGCGTGAAAACAGTGCCGTGCCGTGAGGTTTTTTATTTATTTGCGGAGTACGGTGCGTCAAAATGAGCGTCACTTGGATGAATGAGCAGGAAATTGTGTTAATTGAGTGTTATCATGCCGATTCCATTTTATGGGATGCTAAAAACAAAGATAGCAGTGCATAATTCGGCGTCCATTCTCGACGAGCGCGCGAACTAAACTGTGAATGATAGCGAGTGTGGAGGGTCATGCTTTTCACGCCGACTTCGCGGCAAAATTACGGCGTGAATTCACGCCGCGAACCACGCAGGAGTCTGGAGCCCGCATAATTCGGTGCAGTAATTACGGTTTCATTTGACATACTTTGCAACTTTTCTTTAATATGTTTTTTTACCCCAAAAAGAAGAAGCAATGTATCACATTCATCTGTCAAATGAGACCGGTCGCTAGGTGGTTTCTAATTAGATAATCAGCCCGCCGGCACAGAATATATAATAGTACCGCCGGGCTAGGAAAAAGTCAATTCGAGTTGACGGGCTGGAGAAGTATCTCGGGTAACCAGAGCACAGATCAATAATTTGTACCAGAGTTATCACGCAGTAAGCACGCGGTCGGCGTGCTGTAAGCGCGCGGACCGTGCGCTGGCCGCGGGGTGCAAGCTCGCAGATCGCGCGCCAGCCTGGCGAATCTGAGTCAGCGCGCAGTTAGCACGCGGTCGGCGCGCGGTCCGCTCCCTTGCTGTGAGCTGGCTGCGAGTCGAGTTGTATGGTTAAGCGCGCTGACTGCCGCGCCGGCGCCGGCGCCGTTGGCTTTTTCTTATTGACATTATGAAATGTATTTTACGACACATATTTGAATGAAAAGTTAAGTGCTGGGTTGGAGCGGTGCTCTTGCGGTGCCGTTATAGTGTGCCATGCCATGACCTTTATGCGATTTTGGCCTGCCTGGACGCATACGTCTGGGCGGTTGTAGAAAAATAATTTCATTTTACCAGTGTAGGTATTATTGTTACAATTAAAACCCAGTATAACATACATAACATTATTTAATTAACATGAATCTATTTATAATATACTAAACACTTTATAAAACAATTAAATGTTTATAGACTATTCTATGTAGACACAATATTTTGATAATCTTCACCTTTCGCGGAGAGTTAGGAGCGCTCAGCAGTGTGAAAGGGATATGTGCAGTAGTAATTTTAATTATCAAATTACAACTGCGCATACCCCCACTACATTTGCTATTATTATTATTTAACGTTATTAAATCTATTCTCAGCTCATTGAAATGCCCATTTCATACTTAAATAAAATAAAAGTAAAGTGATAGAATAACTGAACCAATTATTAATTTATTATAGCAGGTGTAAATGATCTAACAACATGATTAATTATTATATTACGTCTACTTTTAATATTATATAGGTATTTATACTTTTTTTTCTAGACACCCAACAACTTCAAGAACTAAGCTAGGGTAGAGAGGTGGCTATATCTCAAACAACCTACACTCCAGCCAACTTACAGAAAAAATGATTACAAACAAACCGTCCATACTTAAACTCAAAAGTACTGGTTTTTTTTTAAGTTTTATAAATATATGAATATCATTGATAGCTTACCTATTTTGTACAAGTAGTATTTATGGTGTAATTTCATTGAAACTTAACATATTTGTGGAATAATTATTTTGTTTAAGTACAAACATTATTTCCATAAGATGGCTGGGGTGTACTACAGTAGTTATCAACAGTTCAAGTACTTTCAGTTTACAGTATGATAATGATAAAATATTTATTTAATACAGTTTCTTAAATGTAGCATAAAGCATATTTTTACTAAAATAGAATCACTTATTGAAATGTAAAATACTCACTTGTTGTTTTTTAGTTTTTGAATACAGGACTTGATACATTTTACAAAGCCATCCATAATAAATATTCTGTGATGTGCATAATTCTTTATCTCTAGAAGATCGGAATGTAGTTGTCAATTTTAGCACGGTGCTTTTGAGCCACACATTCACTTATCCAAACGATGTTTCGACATTCTTGTTCTTTCAGCTTCAGATATGAATAAAACACACCAAAGTGGAATTGCTGGAGGAATGCATGTACATTTAGGCTTACCTGAAATAAAAAAAAACCTTTATTTTGTGTAATTAAGCAAAATTGCCAAGTAATTTAATCAAAGTAATTAATTTACCTCATGTTCAAAGAATTTGTCTTCCAATGTCTTATCGCCAACATTGTTACCTGCTCCTTCAAAAAGTGCTGAGTACTCTGCATAATATTCAGCAACTGCTTTCACTTGCTCATAATCATCAGCTCTAGCTAAAGCTGCCAATCCATCAGGATTCAGTTTGCCACAACGTGGGTAGAGCTTAGCACGGTCATCCTTTGATAGTTCAGTGCCAAAAGAGTTGATAGTAATAATTATAGCACGACGATCAGCTTCAAACTGTAATATAGTATAAATATTAATTTCTAAGGTACACGCAAGCTAGACATTTAAATAAAATACTTAACAGATACTAGCGCAGTTTTCTTAAAAGTACTTTGGTGATAATTGGTATTAGTTAAGATTTCTTATTTTTCCAAAGTTTTGGCACCTTTGCAGCTGCCATGGTTATCGAGATTATAGTATAGATGGATAATGTTTATTATTTATAAACAGTGATAAATTTAAATAAAACTTACAGCTAATATTTCACACATCACATCAGCAGTAGTGCCACCAATCTGTTTGCAGAATTCATAAAAGGCTTCCAAATAGGCCTTGTATAAGGTGTTGCGGATGATTTCAATGTTCATTTCGTCCAAGTCTTGCTCACTGATACAGTCAACAAAGAATGGGGCCAAAGGCGTGTCAACCAAAACGGCATTGTACAGTTCAGCTGGAGTAGCAGCTACATGAATAGCTTCCATCTGTTCAAATGAACCCAAAGGATGGCATTTTGGAATCAACTCTGATATTGGTCTCTGATGCAGAGTACCTGTTATCAGTAGGATTATGTTGTCAATCATGTAACTGTATGTAATAAAGTCAAGAAATGTTGAAAGTGGCTCCACGGAGTGGTTCCTTAGATGTTGGAATTCAATGACAAGCTTTTCACGAAGCTTGTCATCGATTGTGGATACTGCGAGCGGGCTAGGTTCATTAGCTAGGAATGTTCCATAATCTGTGCCTTGCAGGTGAAGTTTTAAATCTGTAATGCAGAAACAAAAAGATCAATATATACCTAAAAAGATAATGAAGGCCCTTACGACTAAAAGATTATGTTGCTATTGTCCATGTCTTGTGACGTACCCATGTAACTTCAGATAGATATCTCTAGGGCGGAAGACTGTAGGTGATTCAGAAAAACACCTATTCATTTGCATTTACAATATAAATCAAAATATGAGGAAACTAGAAGTCTTAACAATACCTTCCAATGTTTCACATTGTACCAAGTTCAAGTAATCTGATTGTTTGAGAATGCCACACTTGAAACCACGACACAATCCCTCCAAGTATCCCGCATCAATATTGAAAATGCAGCCCTTCATTTTAATTAAACAGAACCACTCGGGAATACCACAAAAAAGTGCAAAATATAATTATTGATTGACTTTTGCGATGTCCAAAGACAGAAACAGAAGAGGCACCCCACTAGCAAGATCATATGATCTCATCATAGACAATATAAAAAAAAGTCGTAACATTTGTCTATAATCCATATAATGGGTACATTCTCCCAGACAAATTTCTGAGTCATCGATCGCCATAGAGTAAATTTTAACCATGGAAAGAAATAAAATTTTGTGTTCAACTTTTTTGACTGTCTCGTGCTTACTGTGTACAGCTAGCGAATCACATAACTCTGTTGCTAACAATTCTCGATTGAAAGCGCAGTTACATTGCTGCTTTAAGTAAGATAGTTCTCCCAGTGGTTCTTAAGTATATTATATACATAATGTGTGAAGAATAATATTTAATAAACATTATATCTAAATTTGCACCAAAGTATTTTTATTTGTCAAAGCTATTATTTTCTTATGTGACAACAACTGACATGTAAAAAGAGTATACAAAAAGGATTAGAACGGAGATCAAGTAAGGAGATCCTCCTTCACACCCGCATTACTTTTTCCTTTGGAATTTAGTCTTGCAGTCCTATTCTGTGGCAGAGCATCTTTAGCCTCGGTCCAAATAGTGGCTTTGTAAACATGTCTGCCAGTTGAAGATCTGTGGAGACTTGCTTGATAACGAGGTCTCCATTTTGCAGACATTCTCGAATAAAGAAGTGCTTTATTTTTATATGTTTCGTTCTTTTGTGGAACTCATAAGGTGGATTCTCAGAGAGCTTGATGGTAGACTCATTGTCGACGTAAATGACTGGCTTTTCAATCACACCAACTAATTCCTCTAGAAGTTCTTTTAGCCATAAAGCTTCTCTCGCAGCTTCAGTTAGGGCAACAAGTTCCGCCTCCGTTGACGAGATTGCAACTGTTGGTTGCTTCTGGCTTTTCCACATAATAGGGCCAGAAAACAAGAAAAACCATCCCCGATGTTGAATGTCCCGTAAAGGTGTCGCCACCGAAATCAGCGTCACTGAAACATATTAGCTTCTGTTCCCGGCTTTTTGCGAAAACAAGTCCATTGTTTATGGTACCCTTAAGGTATCTAAAGATTCGTTTGACTCTGATTACATCAAGTTTTGTAGGTTTTTCTAGGTTTCTTGATGCAACGCTTACTGCATAACTTATATCGGGCCTTGTAGCGACCATCAGGTACGCTAGAGCTCCTACGGCTTGACGAAAGGGAAAGGATGAATCTAAATCATTATCTTCTTCATCTCTGTCAAATTTCACTGCTGGGGTTGGAGTCGGCTTACAATTGGCCATTCCAAATTTTTCTAAAATCTTTACAGTGTATGATTTTTGGTTAAGAGTTATTTTCCCTTGGCATGTTTTATTTATTTCAAGTCCTAAAAAAATAGGAAGCCGGTTTTGTAGTTATTTTAAATCTGGTTTGTAATTCTTCTAAAAATTCTCTTCCAGACTGTTCATTGGTTGAAGCAACTAAACCGTCGTCTACGTAAAGTGCAATCAAAACTTGTTCACGTAGGTAGAGGCAAGGATCTTTAGTGCTTTGCTTGAAACCTGAACTTTTTAGATACTCTGATATGCAGTCGTTCCAGCATAGTGGAGCCTGCTTTAAACCATAAAGGCTTCTTTTCAGTTTACATACTTTCTTAGTACCATCATCAAACCCCTCTGGTTGCCTCATATAGATTTCTTCTTTTACAGCACCGTTTAAGAATGCTGTAGAAACATCAAATTGCTGAAGCACCATATTTTCTTGAGCGGCTATTCCTAAGATAGCTCTTATCGTACTAAGTCGGGCGACTGGACTGAACGTTTTCTGATAGTCAATCCCAGGTCTTTGCAAAAATCCTTTAACTAGTAATCTTGCCTTATAACGCTCGATAGAGCCATCGGGATTTCTTTTAATTTTGTAGACCCATTTGCAGTTCAAAGGTTTGCGATTTTGAGGTAGGTCGACTAGTTCCCAGGTATTCATTTCATTTAATGATCCCATTTCACTCTGCATGGCTTCTAACCATTTATTTTTTTCATTGCTATTCATAGCAGATTTAAATGTTTGAGGTTCTGTATCGTTATCCATATCCATCGCTGCCAAAACATAGTCTTCCAACCCTTTCGGAGTCGCTATCTCCGACCTATTACGGAGGTTGTATGGCCTGCGTTCCTCTTGCTCTTGTATAGACCCATCGACAATAGATTCTATTTCATGATTTTGATCTAATAGCGTTTCTCCATTCTCGTCGATTTCGACGGGGCCATAAAATGGTTCGTTTTCATTAGGTTCATCAAAAACTTCTGCATTGTCAATTTGGTTTTCATTTTCAAAGATGTCAAAAAATAAATCATGTTTGTTTGGTCTGTGATCCGAGAAGAGGTTTGGGGAATTTTGTTCTTTTTCGTAAAACATTTTCTTCAGGATACGAACATCTTTGGAAATCATTGTACTTTTCTTTGATGGCACATAGATTCTGAATGCTTTTGAGACTTCGGAGTAGCCAGCAAACATCCCAGGTAAAGCTTTTGATGCAAATTTGTTTTCACGTTTACCTTTCTTCAGCATGAATGTTTTAGCACCAAATTCGTATAGATGGTTGACACAGGGTTTTCTTCCTACCCATCTTTGAAATGGTGTTTCGTTGTCTATACTTTGATTAATGCTCCGGTTCGACAAATAATTTGCAGTATAAACCGCTTCTGCCCATAAAAACATAGGAGCTTTTGAGCCCAGCATCATGCATCTTGCTTTTTCAATTAGTGTTTTATTTTTCCTTTCCGCGATGCCATTTTGATGAGCTGTATATGGAGCTGACAACCTTCTTGCTATCCCGTGTTGTTTCAGAAACAAGTCAAATTTTTGGTTTCGATATTCTGTGCCGTTATCGCTTTTTAAGCATTTAATTTTGTTTTTGGTAAAGTTTTCGACTTCTGCTTTGTACTCCATGAATTTTTGCAACACTTCGTTCTTATTTTTAATGAAATATATGCGGCAGTATCTACTGTAATCATCGATGAAGGTTACGAAGTATCTATTACCGTTCAGGGAAGGTTGCTTAAATGGACCACATACGTCGCTATGGACGATTTCAAGGCGTTCAGTCGTACGTGAGGTATTTTTGTCAGATGGCTTGCTGGGAACTCTACTGAGTTTTCCTTGTATGCATATTTCGCATTCTCCTAAAGAACTGTCCTTGTCAAAATTTAATCCAATGAGAGTTTCATTCTTCAGGGCGAGCTTCAAGTCTTTCTCGTTCATATGTCCCATTTTGCAGTGCCATTGCTTAATATCTGATGGCTCACGTAATTTTTCATCATCTTTGCATTCTGCTTCTGCAGCATTAGCTTTATGTCTGCTAACATCGTTATTTTTAGTTTTCAGGTAATAAAGGCCATCTTCTTCTCTGATCGCTTCCATTTGTACTTTTCGCTTATGATCTTTAATTATTGCTTTATCCTTCTTAAATAAGACAGACAATCCCTTATCAGTCATTTTTCCAACAGAAAGGAGATTTGCACATAAGCTTGGTACATAAAGCGCATCTGTTAAAGATATTCTTCCTTCTTTAATTTCAATTTCTGCAGGACCTGATCCTTTTATCTCTGCAGTTTGGTATTTTGACGCTAGTCGTAGAGTCTTTGATATTTTATTAATTTCAACAAAGGGTTTGTCCGAAAAGGACATGTGCGATGTACACCCACTGTCAAGAATCCAGCTTTCTTTTGCTTTTTCGTTAATTAAGTAGCAACTGTAGAGGTTTGTTTCGCTTTTGTTTGGTTTGCATGAAAATTTCTTAGGTTGTCTGTTCTTCTTGTTGGTATTTTTATTTTTCGACCAACATTTTGACGTGTCATGACCTTTCTTCTTACAGATTTTACAAAAAGCGTAGAATACTTCTTCAGTGCTGCTGGAATTGCTTGTACCAGGAACATCACGGCAACGCGCATCGCTCTCTTCGATGATTTTAATCTTTAGCTTGTCAGGGTCTGGCAGTGAATCTTGTGATTCGATTGCAGTTCTGAAATTTTCATAATCGGGAGAAAGGCTGTACAACATCATTATAGAAAGCAGGTCACTGTTGATGTCTATGTCCATGTCTTTTAATTTATCGACTGTGTCCATCATTCTATTTAGGTGTTCTCGTATATCAACGCCTTCATCCAATTTTGCTAAGATTAACTGTTTTAAAAGAGTAGCTTTCCGAGCGGGACCCTTGCTTGCATAAATCGATTCGAGGGTTATCCAGACATCTCTAGCAAATTTACAATTTTTTACTTGCCTCAGTTCGCCAGGTGCTATCAGAAGCATCAGCTCTGATTTCGCTAGTTCGTCTTCGTCAAGCTGGACTTGCGTCGCGTCACTTTTCGGATACTCGGACACATTTTTCCATAGCTTATTTTTAATTAAGTATGCTTTGGCGTGTATACGCCAGGTGTCGTAATTTTCTTTGTCGAGGGCTTCTAGCCCTACTTTGATGCGTATTGTAGACATCTTTACGCCTACGCTCTGCTACCATGTGAAGAATAATATTTAATAAACATTATATCTAAATTTGCACCAAAGTATTTTTATTTGTCAAAGCTATTATTTTCTTATGTGACAACAACTGACATGTAAAAAGAGTATACAAACGGAGGAGGAGGACATTAGAACGGAGATCAAGTAAGGAGATCCTCCTTCACATAATGGATTATACACGCTAACAGGGGGCTTACCATCAGCAAATAAGAAACCATTCAGTTCAAAAGCAGGCCGTAAAAAAGACTGCTTAAGGCCTTCTTTCATACTAACCGTTGAGATCATGGTACGAAAAAGTAATGCCGTTCAATATAAGTCCTGCTATAAGAGCTCATAGTAAGGCCCCAGGGGGCTTACCATCAGCAAATAAGAAACCATTCAGTTCAAAAGCAGGCCGTAAAAAAGACTGCTTAAGGCCTGCTTTCATACTAACCGTTGAGATCATGGTACGAAAAAGTAAGGCCGTTCAATATAAGTCCTGCTATAAGAGCTCATAGTAAGGCCCCAGGGTTGCGTTCAGTCAGTGGCTCAGTCAGAGTGCGGTTGTTTGGTTGTTTACTTCGAGCATCGCGGCTTAAACGCGTCTTACTCTAAGGTTGTTTATAACTAAGGTCCGAAACGACCCAGAACTTTAAATGTCATTAATTCCAACTGGAAGTCTTCGTTTTCCAGTTGGAATACGAATAATTTAAACTTTCCTTTATTCTACACACGTTTCTTGAGGATTATCATTTTAAAAATTAGACACAAAAACATCATGACATTGACATTTTTTTCTATAGATAAACGTCAGAGTCAGAGCGTTTTACAACCATCAATTTTGATGGTTTCGTCCTTGTCATATCATAACACGATGACAAGGACGGACAGTACACTGACGTCATAAACTAAAGCCAGAGTCAAAGCGATAGAGTTAGGCGGTACGGCGCGGCGCGCGGCGGCTGACGTTTGGAACGGGAAGGTTGTGTCAACCGAAAGTCATGCTCTACGCCGCGCGCCGCCGCCGTTAGAGCGTTTGGTTGCACTCGGACCGTAGGTTCGGAACGCAACCCTGTTGGCGTGATTCGGAACGCGGCTAGGATACCTAATCTGTTATTTCTCTGACAGATGTCACTTTGTTGTCAGCTCAGCTGATTGACAAGCATTGACAAGCTTTGTTTTTTCTTGATAATTTATAGCTAATATGTCTGATCTGTAGTTTTTTGTTATTTCTTGTAATAAATTGTGTTATTTGTGATTGAATTAGTATTGTTCTACAATTTCCTTAGTCTGCATTATGATAATCTTACATAAAACCCTACTTAGGAATTTCATAATAAGTATGTAGACTATTCTGTGTATTTATTATTGTGGAATTATTATTCTAAGTTTATGTGTAATTAATCAAATTGTCTATTTTATCTCAGGTCCATATTTAAAAACATTGTCCAGATATGTACAAAAATCTAGTGCAGGAGAAACTGACCCTGATTCAAAGGGAGAATCTAAAAGAATGGCAGAGTTTCGGAAAAAATTAAGGGAAACGACACCAATTGACGATCTTGGTGACCAGCCTCTTATGCACCCGGCGCAGAAAGATGACCCTCTGCCACCCTGGCCCAACGACACTAACCCCAACACTGGGGAGGTGGGCGGGCCTCGTGGACCTGAACCAACTAGATATGGAGATTGGGAAAGAAAGGGTAGAGTTTCGGATTTTTAATTGTTTCAATATAAGAGTTTGGGCAAGCTCAAACTAAAAAAAACTAAAAATTCTCTAGCTATTTATTCTATGAAAAAATATATACTTTGATGTAAATTATAATTACTTTATTTAGTATGTAATAAATTATTTTCTTTGTCACTTATTTGCTGATTTTCCAATTGTTTTTGGCATTTTTTTATTTGTTGAGTCCTCTAACTCTTTAGATTTGTAGTAATGGGGGGCAACTTCCAATAACCATTTACTTTCTATTTCTGTTACTTGTCTCATAAATTCCTTTGATGTAAATACAAGTTCATGGTAAATAACCCATCGAGGAAGTTCTTCAAATAAAGCACTGTTGGGATGAATCATAACAGTCTGAAACAACAGTTCATAATTGAGTTAATTAAAATGACTATAACAGAACCTACTACTACTCAAAATCATGGATTTAGGCTCGTATTATAGAATCAAACTCAAATTCAAATCTCTGCTTGAGTACAGTTAGAAAGGAATGGTGCTATTCATCGCATATAGCGCCATCCCTTTCTAACCGTTCTCAAGCAGAGATCTGAGTTTGAGTTTGATTCTATAATACCAGCCTAAATGTGATGCATACTCAGAATAGGTACTAAGTTACTTACTTGGTTGTGTTTGACAGTTTTATAATGACCTCCTTTTGAAAACCTGGCAATATGATAAAAATATCCAGCAGTAATTGCTTTTCGGATATTGGAGTCTTCTGCTATGCTGGACACCATATCTATTTCAACCCTCTCCATTAGACCAGCTAGTTGTTCACGCACATCTCGTGCTCTTTTCATGGATCTATACTGTATGAAATTTTCATAACACCACTGCACTGAATAATCAGATTCAACCCATTGATTGTAAACATTCATTAGGGTTAAATGATCACCATGAATATGGAAAAAGTTTTTCCTGGCAGTGTCTGCGTGTATTATTTTATCTTTAGGTCTATAAAACACTGAACTGTTCACAGACAACATAGCAGAAATTGTCACTATTTCTTCTGAACACTTGTATCTGTAAGTAAACAAATATATGTGAATGAATATTTATGTACTTTAATTAATAAAAAAAAAGAAAATTACAAGATTTTATACTAAAATTACATACTTTTCGCTGGCTAAAATCATTTTGGCAAGCATTGGGTCAGTAGGGAATTCAGCCATTCTTCGCCCAGCCTTGGTCAATTCTCCATGGTGGTTGAGGGCACCTAAAGCATATAGTTGCTCTAAAGCCAATACAAGTGTTTCATGTGGGGGAGGATCCAAAAAATCGAAATGAATAAGATCATTAATTCCCAATGCTTTCAATGTCAGAACTGCATTACCCAAATTAATTCTTTGAATCTCTGGAACAGTATTATCTTCAAGTTCATATTTATAAGCCCAAGCCGTGTAAAGTCTAAAGCATTTTCCTGGAGCAACTCTACCAGCTCTACCTGCTCTTTGATTAGCTGAAGCTTTAGAAATTGGTACTACTATTAAACTCTCCATGCCAGTTTTAGAATTGAAATTATTTTGTTTTGCAAAGCCTGGGTCAATAACATAAATTATATTGTCTATTGTCAGTGATGTCTCTGCAATGTTGGTAGCTAACACTACCTTGCGGGCACCTTCTGGAGTTGGTTCAAATATTTTTGCTTGCATATCACTAGGTAGATTAGCATACACAGGCAATATAATTAGCTCTCTTAATTTTTTGCCTATCCTTTTAGTTCTTTCTTGTAACATTTCTACACAAGTCTCAATTTCTTCTTGCCCAGTCAAGAATACTAGGATATCACCCAAAGGTTGTGTTGCATGAATCTGTAGAACAGATACAACACATGCGTCAACATAATCAGCCTCTGGGGCTTTTGTATAATAGATGTCCACAGGAAATCTTCTTCCAGGTATTCTAAATATTGGTGCATCATCAAAGAAATTGGAAAATTTCTCAGCATCCAATGTAGCACTAGAAATAAGTAACTTTAAATCTGGTCTGAATCTAGTTATATCCTTAACAAGGCCAAAAAGAATGTCAGTATGTAAAGTACGCTCATGTGCTTCATCTATGATCATTACACTGTAAGATGCTAAATCAGGTTCTGACAAAAATTCTCTGTGGAGAGTTCCATCAGTCATATACTTTATCACAGTTCGATCAGAAGTGCAGTCTTCAAATCGAATACTGTATCCAACTTCATTTCCAAGTTTCACATTCATTTCTTGTGCAACTCTTGCTGCTACTGACATAGCAGCAACTCTTCTTGGTTGAGTACATCCAATTTTTTTCCCATCTTTTGTAAAGCCAGCTTCATGTAGGTATTGAGGTATTTGTGTAGTTTTTCCAGATCCTGTTTCACCTTCTACAATCATGATCTGATATTTTTTAATAGCTTCTATTAAAGATCCTCGGAATGGATAAACAGGTAATGATTTTTTTGTCTCCTCAATTGTCATACGCATTTTCTTGAATTCTGATTTCTCTTTCTCTTCTGCCTTTTCTTTTGACCCTTCCATTTGCAGAGCTTGTATAAAATCAATTTGTTCATCCAACAGTAAATCATATTCATCCTGGGCTTTAGCATCTTTAGCACCGAACTTGAAAAATGCAGATTTTATTTGTTCCTGTTCCCATTTTCTTTGTTCTGAGTGTGGTAACTTTTCATTTTCATCAACTTCAATATATTCACCTGTAACATGATTAACAAAATGATGTGGTTTCGAAAATTATGTAAGCTAGTTAATGATATTTTTTTATAATATTATTTAAAAGTTATAAGTGTAACTTAAAAAGTTCTACAAATAAAGTTTTTTATTACAATAAAGAAGATCATTCAGGCAGGTGCCATACATTTTTGGGTTATTTTTGAAAGTGCTAACAAAAGTTGTAGGATGGCTCTGGGGCCAGTTCAAAAACTCGCCATTTTCATACTATAATAATTTTATTGAATATTCCGAGTGCTGGGAAACATGAAATATTGATAGATATTACTAGAACTAATAATCTAAAACAATTGTCAATCTGCTGCATTGTTAGCATGACCACTGAAACACGATATATATTGAAATAAAACACTTTTAACGGATACTAGCGCGGTTTTATTGAAAGTACTTTGGTAATTACCAAAGTACTTTCAATAAAACCGCGCTAGTATCCGTTAAAAGTGTTTTATTTCATGTCTAGTGAGCGCGTAAGCTTGAGAAGTGAATACGATATATATTACGTGATATAACATTTTTGCAGCACACTCAACTGTCAAAATCTTAAACGTGATAAATCACTATAGCATATTGCATTCCGGTGGTCATGCTAGGGGGGATGGCCTAAAAGCTGTGGGGACCTTGTCTTTTTAACCGACTTCCAAAAAAGGAGGAGGTTCTATGTTCGTCTGTATATGTTTTTTTTTGTGTATGTCCACCGATTACTCGGAAACGGCTGGACCGATTGAAATGATTCAAACGTTATTACATTAGGTAAACTCCCAAGTTGATCCCATTTTTTAAAATTTGGAAATCGGTTCAGTACTTTTCAAGTAATCTTGAAAAAAGCACGAAAATAGTATGATTTTGTGTGAATTACCTCGATGATAATGGTCGTATTACTTCTTTGTTTATGAACTGAATAAGATAATTATTTTTTTGTTGGAAGAGGGATATCTAGTGTAGGTAGTTCTTTAAAAAAGGAGGTTTTCAGTTTGACCCGTATGGATGTATGTTTCTCTGCGATTATCTTACGTTTGGCTAAGTCGATTTTTTTACATTATTATAATCTACAAGGTGCCTACACTAAAAATAAAAAATTGTTTAAAAAAATACAAAAAAACCGACTTCAAAAAACCTACCTCTAAAAAGCAAGAAATAATATTTGTAATAATAAAAATACGTCTATTGAAGTCGGGTAGGGCTTTTAGAATAAAAAAAGGAATCTGTACTCGAGCCCCACCCGACTTCAATAGACATATTTTTATTATTACGAATATTATTTCTTGCTTTTTAGGGGTAGGTTAGGTTTTTGAAGTCGGTTTTTTTCTGTTATACAACTTAGAAAAAATTGCTTCAGATGATTAGTTCTAGCAATATGTACCTACCATTATTTTATGTTTTCCACACTTTTAGAATTCAGTAAAATTATAATGTAAACGATAAATCTTCGAATTTGGATATCTTGGCTCAGATTATTCCTACAATTTTTGTAGCATATTAACTTTTGCACCAAATGGCTAGTTCTAGCGATACAATCCATTTTTTTTGTTGGCTGTCACTTTCAGAAAGGCGCAGAAGAATGATCTCCTTAGCCATGAAATATATAATTGGATCCTGGGCACTGTATCCCAGCTCAGTAGATAAGTACTTCAGTCAGTCTAAGAACTCAATGAGCTTTATATTGAATTTTATTTGAGTTCAATACTAATTTATACTTTCTATGCAGTCTGTTTTATTACTTAGTGATGGCTTTAAGGATAATGTATTTTATCTTCAACATAAAATAACCCAAAGAGGGCCTTAGCACATCCAATCCAAGTACTTTCACAAAAGTCTAGGGTAACATAAAGATTAATGCAAATAGATGTGACAGAGGACAGTGAGTTGGGGCTTTTTAGATTAATCGTAGTTGAACCATTATTAAGCAGATGACCATAACTGGGTTACCTTTTTCTCCTTTGCCCAAATCTTGGGGCATGTGATAGCGCTGTACATTTTCTAGTTCTCTAGCTTTTTCATGTTCTTTAGCTAATTGTAATATTGTTTTTTTGTGTTCTCTTTCTCTTTTCTCTCTCTCTGTTAAACTGAAAACAGAAAACATTAACTATGTATAGTTTTATATAAATAAATAGGTACCTAATACAAGTATCATACTATTGGAAAACACATCTCCTAAGTGCTAAAATAGAAAAATGCCATTTAATTACTTATAATAGGAACATATGAATACTTACGTGCTCTCTTCAAATAAGTATTCATCATCAGCAATATCAGCTTCTAGTTCTATGACTTTGTCATCCTTGCGTTTTTCTAAGTATTTGCGGCGTGATTGTATACGTAATTTTGGAAGAAGTCTGTCTCTATCTTCAGCTTCTAGCTTAAGACGCCTTGCGGCTTCTTCATAAGACCGCTTAGTCGAGGTTTCAGATACTTTATTTACTTTTTCTTCATCGCGTTTCTTTAATCTTTTGGCAAATTCATCTCGTTCCTTTAAATCTTTACGCCTGCTTTCTTCAGCACTATCTGAATCTGAGGATGAGTGTTGGCGCTTGCTGGATTTCTCCATTTTGCTGTAAGTTAAAAAACAATAGGCCTAGAAAGATTAAAAAGCCTACTTGAATAATTTTTCCAGGGTAATGTATTTGAGGCATTTAATAAAATCGATCACCTTTATTGTATATATTTTTGTTTTCCTATGATAAAATATATGCCATTCTTTTCCACTTAATGTGTTCCAGTTCAATATCCAATACCTACAATACAATTATATTTTTTA
Organism: Agriphila straminella; assembly: GCA_950108535.1. NCBI lineage: Eukaryota > Metazoa > Arthropoda > Insecta > Lepidoptera > Crambidae > Agriphila > Agriphila straminella. The sequence goes on from OX467308.1 coordinate 13,047,465, forward strand.
CTTTCCTTGTGCCTCTAAATTATCTTTCACTATTATGATAGATTAATGAAATTTAAACAAAATGAAATGAAATAATTTTTATTTGACAATAGATGACAGGTCAGCAGGGTGACCAGATTAAAATTTGTCATTATGCTAGCAGCTCCGTTAAATTCTGCTAAACTTTTTTTTCAGAATGCTTAAATTCTGCTAAAAACTAACACACATTTTGTATGAAAGTATATAAAAAAACTACTTTTTTGTGTTTCGTTGAAGTTACCATGATCTTTTAAAACAGTAAAACTTGATACTAATCCTCTAATTTCAAAATCTATCGCAATCGCTTTCATTTGACAGATGTATGTGACACATTGCTACAATTTTTTGCTAAGTTTTTAATTGTGCCAAAATGAAGTGTCAATGTTTCACAAATCCTGGAAGCGATTGCGATTAGACAATAGATAGGCAGATTTTGAAATTAGACAATAGATAGGCAGAATTATCGTTCTGAGTTGAAGGTGGATCCGATGTTTTCGTCCTTGCTATCAAGAGCCGAAGAGTAGATGCTTTTTGTAAAGCATGTATCAAAAAAATATTTTTATATTAGGTACATGCTTTACCTAAAAAAATATTGAATATTAGATACTTTATTATATGTACTTACTAACAAACGTGAACTGAATAAAATGCACTCTACATACAATCAATTCCTCAGTTTCCCTAAAAAAATTGAGTAAGTACACACTAAAGGGTTGCCATTTGCCAGTTAAACAAGAAAACTCAGACAAATTGAATTCCGCTAAATTTCTGTTAAAGTTTTATTAGATTCTGCTAAAATCTGCCAACTTTTTCTATTCTGCGACATAATATGCTAAGCCCTAAATTGGGGGTCAAATTCTGCTAAAATCGCAGAATTCTGCTAAATCTGGTCACCCTGCAGGTCAGTTTGGTTTGGTTTGATTAGGGTGCATTCCGAGTCGCGCTGACAGCGATGTCATCGCGCTGATTTGCGTACCGAATCACCGTGAGCGAACGACAGCCCGTGTGACGTCACTGATTGCGTCATAACATCCTCCCTCTCGGGTGGCAACTCTAAATTGGTATGCTAGATTGGAATATGTAATCGCGGCTTTAAGGACGCTAGATCGGCGTATATAATCGCGGCTTAATAGTGATCTGTGGTTTTTTTTTGTTATGGCGTCGCGCGGTTTGCGCAATGAGACCAATACGTTAATTTGAGGGTATAACCTTAAAAAATTCTAAAGTTTATGAAATCTTGTCTGTCGATAGACTTGCATATAAAACGTTTATTTTTGCGTTTTGTGTCACATCTAGCTGATGCATCTTTAGAAATTCGATTATTTGTCGTCGATATAAATAATTGAACACAAAACTGACAAAATTGATTTAAAGTTAAAAAACTCAATGGTATTGTATTTAGGATAGCCTGAGTAGTGTACAAACCTAATTTGTGTCATTTTCGTCCAGTGCAAACTGACTTATGACGTAACGGTAACTTTAACTTCAACTGTATCTGATATAAGATTCCATTGATAAAAACAACACAAATTGTGTCAGTTAAATAACAGTGTTCCCGTGGACAAAGATGACACAAAAAGCTCATGTACATCGGTTATGACTTCGTAATCATCATGAAAGTAAAATTTTCAACTTTAATTTTCTTTTCGATTGATAGTGTTAAAAAAGACAAAAACCTAAATTGTCACTTATGCATCTACCCAAAATGACACAAATTCATGTATTAGTCTTAGTTAAACTATATACGAAAAAAAACAATCTTTAATATTTTTGAAACCTAAAACTCTAGCGGTATTGGTCTAAATTTGCCAATTTCAAGGTAGGGAAACGATGATAAAAATAAAAAGAATGCGGATTCGGAATTTTGGATAGGCTCAGCGGGTCTACCGGCTAAAAACAATGAAGTTAATGTTAACTGTAAGTATGTGATACATTGCTACTTCGTTTTGACACAAATAAAAACTTACCAAAGAAAAGAAGCAATGTATCATATCTATCTGTCAAATTACAGTTAACATTAACTTAATTATTTTTAGCCGGTAGACCCGCAGGAGACTAGGTTTATAAAATAATAAATAATATTATTATATATTATACTGATAGATTATATCTTAATGTCATTGGAAATCAGGAAAGATACGATACATTTGAATATTAATAAATCATTTGAAGAGAGCAGGGTAATAATAGATGTCGGAAAAGGAACATCATGGGAAAGGAGATCATATTTGCTGATGGTAAGCCCCCAGAGGGCCTAGTATGAGTTGGTTTTTCGTACTCACTTCACTTTGCGAACTATCGTCTTCTCTCTTTCACTCCTTACACTCGTATGACTTTCTCTCTTTCACCCGATACTATTCGCAAAGTGAGGTGAGAAACACAACTCGTACTAGGCCCTCGTATGTGCAAAATAACTTGGCGGCTCACTCTATGGTTTCACCGTCAAACCCTGGCCAAATCCAAAGAGTATATCACTGAGCAAGTAATCACTACCACAGAGAAAGCATGATCACTACGTTTGAGGTTTGTATGATCAAATCATAGAGAAAGATAAATAAAAGATCAAATCCTACGTCAAGTCAAACAACTATAATAATTTCAATTTTCTACTCGATTTCTTAGAAGAAGTTATTATTATCTACAATGCTTTTGTCGAGATTTCGTCGGTAAGGCTAAGCAAAAAACTGAATAATGTTCTACTATTGTTATGATACCGCATTCACTGAACACAATCATGTTACCCACAGTCTTTTGTGTCAGTGTAACTAACTAAATATATTATATACTTACTTAATTTCATTCAGGACCCCAACCGTATCTACCAGAAGGTTTTTATCAATAATTCCCTCTGCTAAGGCTGTTATAGGGGGCTGTTGGACAGTATTGGAGAAAAATTTGGACTTTATTAAACTTCATGGCCCTACAGCCGATGAGGTATGTGAAAAGGAAAATTCTTCCATCGAGCTAAGTACCTAGGTATGCCCTTTTTGTTTGGGTACCGCGCGGTTCCAAGGGTGATAAGTACTTGTTCCACTAAGGGTGGATTCGTCCAAACTTCAATATAAACGGGAATAACTATACCAAGAATACATCTATTTCTGAACTGAATCGGTACGCTTGTAATCGTGGTCAACGCTGAAATTGATTTTAGTTTGAATCGGAATGCACCCTAAAGCCGCAATTACATACGCCGATCTAGCGTCCTTACTGGGGATCCAATCTAGGAACCCAAATTGGATGTAGCGATCACACTATGCCCCAACTAGCAGGGACCGGAATATAATACCGATAAAATGACTTTTGCGCTTTAAATTTTTTTTTATTTCCTTGTTTTTTTTTAGTTTTTCTACTAAAAAACTAAAAAAAACTAAACTAACTACTTAACTAGTTTTTTAGTAGAAAAACTAAAAAAAACAAGGAAATAAAAAAAAATTTAAAGCGCAAAAGGCATTTTATCGGTATTATATCGGTATTTCAGTATCGGTATTCCGGTCCCTGCCAACTAGTATCTGATTTCTCCGATTAGGGTTGCCACCCAGTTCTTCACAATAACTTAATGTACATAGATTAAACAATGGGGTATTGTAAGTATAGGTTTTTTTCGATATTCTCTTTGGTCCGGGCAGGTTCGTACAACTACAGTATGCCAGTAAACTGGGGTGATTCGCAACTGGGTGGTAGAAACAACAGTCCAACATTAAAAATGACCTTTTCTAGCGTATTTATTGATAAAAAAAATCTTCTTCTTTAATCTTCTTTTTTCAAGTAGGCAACACATTCTTTTGACAGTGTTGCCTATTTTCGCAGCAATTTTATTTTCAAAGTTTGTCGACTTGTGATAGCCGAATTAGATGGTGAATAACTTTGCCATTATCAGCAACAGAAACTATGAGAACCAGCTCCTTTATGTTTGCGAAGTTTGTTTCTTTTTCTTAATAAATCAGCAAAAAAATAAAAAAATATCTGCAATCACTTTTAGTCTTAGGTCGGTATTACAGAACGAGACTCAAAGCCTTGATCTCTACTTAAAACTAGTTTTAAGTCGAGTATATATTCTAGAACTGTGCTTGAGCAGAGATTCAACAAACTAAACTCAAACTCAGATCACGCTAATTTTAAAACAGTGTTTGAGTACTCGACTCAGATTAGCTTATTTTAGAACGATGCTTGACTGCGTAGGTAAGGTTTATGTTTTTATTAGTGTTGCCAGGGTTTTATTTCTATAATAGTTAGGTTGAATTTAGGGGAAGGGGTGGATGTGAGGTAGAGAGTGGACCTCTCCCCACCCCACCAAAGCATTCTGTGCGGAAATGCATAATTTTTTGTTTAATTACATTTTGAAATTTTAATAAACCTAACCTCAAAATGTATGAGAAAGTCATCTAAGGGGGCGAGCGAAGAGAAAATAATAGAGTAGAGAGGGAGGACTCACCCATCCCCCCTACAAAAGCTTTAAGGGGTATTTAGAAATATATTTTCTGTTAATCGAGACACTATGTGTTTCCTTTTTGGGTTTAAGTAACACAATGGTGTTTCGGTCACCATTCAAATACCATTGAACCACGATTTGGCGAAAACATTAGCAGCCTTGACCCCCTGTACCTACTCTCTCTTAAGTATTTTGTGAGACCTACCTACAATTCATATTTTTCTCATCCTCTTTAATATTAACTTGCCCTTGGGCCATGGGCTGGCGAGTGGCGACGCCCTTGTTTGCCGGTAGATACGGTATAGGGGCACACTCCGGGATGTAGGTACTGAAGTATCAAGCAAGACCACTGAAACACGATATCGTGATAAAGCGTTTTATAAACACTCAAATGTTAAAATCCATTATAGGTATTTTGAATGTCGACGTTTAAAAGTGATAAATCGCTATCAGATCGCGATTCGGTGGTCAATGCTAGGGAGCTGATGAATGTAATGCGCTTCCGTCTATCGTATCGCTTCTGTAAGAGTAGGTTTATATTTTATTACTTATCACTTAAATGCAGGTGACTAAGGATATAGACCTGACGGGCAAGACATGTTTGATAACGGGCACCAATAGTGGCATCGGGCTGGAGATGACGCGCTGCTTGACCGCGCGCAACTGCACAGTGCTGATGGCGTGCCGTAACCCGTACGAGGCCGATGGCCTCCTCAGGAGCACATGCGACAATCCAGAACTTCTCCTTTTCTACAAGGCTAACCTTGCCTCCCTTGACTCAGTAAAAAGTGCTTCTGATGACATACTTAAGTCGGACAAGTGAGTTAAATCTTGATGCAACCTAATCGAATAGGGCATGGGCATGGGCGTATCTAGAGATGATTTCCATGGGGGGCCCAGGCTGTTCTGGGGTGGGCACGGCCCACCCGCTCCCCCCCGTTTCCTACGCCAATGGCAGTTAGCATGCTAGCCAATCTACCTAGGGTGGGTACTGGGTACCCACTTAGGTTCGCGAACCTCCGCGCTCTGGGAACCTGCACCAGAAAAATTGTTTATCCTGTGCTGCAACAGTGCGCCATAGTGTGTACCTGTGCGAATACGTATGCAAACACCTATAGTGAAAGTGAAAATAAAATGGTTGCTAAGGTGCACGCACTGTTCCAGGTTCGCGGAGCGCGGAGGTTCGCGAACCTAAGTAGGTTACCCACCCTAATATTTTATAGATATTTTACGTCAGGCGAACATTTAATTAGTTTGCCCTTCTAGAGCTCCTCAGACATACCGATACCATTTTGTGATACCTTCGACATTCCATACAAACGTCCGAACAGTTGTCACAGCACATTGAACAGCAGTCATCAGGTTTTTTTCCGTCAGCGTAAGTTCCCGATCATGTAGGTAGTCCATGCAGCGAAAATTCATAGTAAGGTTTATAAGGTTTAAGACATTTATTCTCATTAAGAATTGACATTAATTCACTTACATGAGAACAACACAATTAAACAAACAAAAATAGATATTTAGAGATACGTACTAATTATAATACGGACGGTAGTTTTAAAACATTGTCACAACAAATACACGAGCCTCAGGAATCGGGCGCAATGATAACAAAACATTGACGTATAAATAAACTACGCTCAGCGCAACGCTAGATGTGGCTTGTTTGGAATTTATTAAGACTTTAGGACTATTTATTTTTCCTTTTGTACCTATTGTTTTAAATTAGAAATTAGATTTTGAAGGTACTTAAATTAAAAAAGCTTTTTTATTATTATTTTTTATATTTTTATTTTGTTTTTTATATTTTTATTTTGTTTTAGTTTACTTGCTATATTGATTTTTTAATTTTTAAATTGAAGATAAAACGCATAGATTAATACAAATTATGGTTCGTTTATATATTGAAACGTTTTAACCGACTTCAAAAAAAAAAAAGAAAAGAAGGAAGTTAAACCTATTTATTATTGTTAATTTATTTATTTGAACTTATGTAATGTTTTAGAAGTTTTTTAAATGTGATCGTTGATTGAGTTTCTTTAATGTCCTTCGGAAGCTTGTTATAAATTTGTGCACCTTCAAATAAAATATTTCTTTTGCCATAATTTGTTCTAGGGGGCCGTAACACTAAATCATTTGCATTTCTTAGTTGAATTTTTTGTATTTGTCTCTTTTTAGTGAAACTAATTTGTGTGTGTATATTTTTAGTTATTATTTTACGGATCAGGAAACAAGTGTAATATGTATAATAATATGTTTGTGTAACATTAAATATTTTTGTTTCTTTATATATTTTTTCTGTAGTTGTAAAGTAATTATAATTAAAAAGGATTTTAATTAATTTGTTTTGTGCTCTTTGTATTAAGTTTATATGTGATTTTGCGGCTGTACCCCATATCTCGATCAAGTAGTCAATGTGGGGCTTAATAAGAGAATTGTATATAGTGTAGCGCACTTCCCGTGGGAGACAGCTACTGATACCTCTCAAAGCTCCGGTCAGAGATGATAATTTGGCTTTAATTTTATCAATATGAAGTTGCCACGTCAATTTACTGTCAATAATGAGCCCTAAATATTTTTCGCTATCAATTTGGTTTATTTTACAATCGTTTAACATTAAACATTCATAATCTGAAATCTTTTTGTTTTTAGTTTTAAAAATTATGTAGTTTGTTTTGGAAACCACAGAGAAAGCAATACTATACGTTGGAAACATTAATAGTTAGCAAATTGTATTGAAACCACTCATTTGGTAAGTTAAAGTCACTTTGCGCGTCTTTAATTGTTGTTTCTATCGAAGGACCAAAATAAAACAAGGATGTGTCATCAGCATAAAGAGTTACGTCACCTTTAAGACCAATTTCATTGATATTGTTAATATAAATTAAAAATAACAAAGGACCCAAAATTGATCCTTGAGGAATTCCGTAGGTTATAGGTTTAGGTTGACTTTGATGGTACCCTATTTTTACGACTTGCTTACGTTCTGATAAGTATGATTTTAAGATATTAAAAGCTGTTCCAGTAATGCCAATTTTATAGTACGATTGTTCGATTGGTGATGGATTGAGTGAAGGGTCGCGATCGGACCGGTGGGTTTTTTCCGACAGGGTAAATTCCTGATGCTTATAGTCCGAGCATAGCAGTTCAGTTGCCCCTCGTCGGCATCGGACGCAGCGTCGCTTATCTGCACCAGGGTGCGTCGCCTTAGGAGCAGTTAGGGCCATCCACTCTGTTATGTTACATACACCATCACTTAGATAAGTACTGTTTAAGTGGCCTTATTTAGTACCTACACCTACATGGTGTCTGACCCAGCTTCTTTGTGCACTTGCAGGAAAATCGACATAGTTATTTTAAATGCCGGTGTTTTTGGACTACCGTGGACTCTCACAGAAGATGGTCTAGAGACGACGTTCGAGGTGAACTACTTGAGTCAGTATTATTTATTGACCAACATTGAGAGGGCGCTCGCGCCAGATGCACGTGTCGTATTTATATCTTCGGAGTCACACAGGTGAAAGACTTGTGCCTCTTCACTTAGAAATTAGACTGTATGCATTTATTTTTAAACTTCATTAAGTAGTAGGTAGTAGTAAAGTAATAAATGGTTGAGTTTAGTTTTTATAAATAGAGTTGTACCCATATGCACCTTTATGAATGTATAATGCATACTTATAAGTAGGTACTTCCAGGAACATAAATTGGACGTTGAATAACATACTGGCACCAAATATCGATATGCTTTCACTGCCAAAAGACGAGTATACCTCGATTAAAGCATACAATGTGTCAAAGCTGTGCAACATACTCGCCATGCACTACTTGGCCTATAGCTGGTCGAACACAAGCAGGCAGGTCTTCTGCGCCCACCCTGGATCGTTTGTGAAAACGAAACTATGTCGCAACTGGTGGGTTTACGAATCCCTCTACACTTGCATGAAGCCTTTCTCCAAAACAATCGTTAGTATTATAATATTAGATTCAAATTCATGCGACATGGTTCAATGTTATATTATTTTGCTTGTGACTGTACATGACACTAGAGATCGACCGGAGCACGTCTGGAGCTCGACCGAAACTCAACCAGAGTTGGACCGACACGCCACGATTTGCCTTTTGGACCATAATGTCCACTCACCTATGCTATACCGCCCCGCTTTCGTTCTTCGCACCGCCTCCGAAGAAGTCCTCTAGGTACAGTCTAGTCAGCGCCAAAATAATCTGAGCATTCAAACCTACCAAAATACCTGAGCATTTGACAGAAATCAACCATATCTCTGCACTTTCATCTGTTGTCTGAGAACAACCGAAAGTGCACCTGAATGATGTCTTAGGATAAGGGCCCCTATTTTTGAATCGCTCGACAGGCATCGAGCGCTCTTTTCTATTGATTTTCGTTCGACATTCGACTCGACCTCCATACATTTGAGTCAAATGTCGAACGAAAATCAGTAGAAAAGAGCGCTCGACGCCAGACGAGCGATTCAAAAATAGGGCCCAACGTTGGGTTTTGTTAAAAACCTACTCAGATTATTTTGGCGCTGACTGTACATTAGCCAATCGAACAATTTTAATGACGGTCTGGCTCCAGTATAGTCGTGTCCGGTTGAGCTCCGGTACCATCTACTTAGATGAATCGTTAAGGCGATAATCCACACACGGTTTTTCGCCGTAAAAATCTAAAACGGTTTAATTAGGCATGGTCGGCGGTTTTAGGGAATCACAAAAACGAATAATTGTGAAAGTTTTAATGAGAGACGAATGCCTAAAACAGGTCACAAGCGATTTTCATAAATGAACCTACCTGCAATCTTGTTTTCACAGACTCAAGCTGCTAGCACTCCTCTATATTGCGCAACTTCACCAGAGTTGAAGGGTATGACAGCGTTGTATTTCAAGAACTGTGAACGGTGTGACGAGAGCGAACTGGCGAAAGACTTCCAATTGGCGTTCAGAGTGCACGACCTCACGTACGAACTGTTGCCAAACAGGGACATCGGCGAAGATCAACTGCTGGACCAGCCGACAACCGAATACCAGCAACAAAGCAAAAGCACAGAGCACGACACGTCGACCCTCATTTCAAATTATTCAGGTTGATTTGAAGTTGACCATTATAATTCATTTCATGGCAGTAGGTAAAAATGTTTTGATGATGAAATGACAAATTTATTGATTTGTATTTTTGATGCATTGTCGCCGCCAGTCAAGAAAAAATAATTATATGTTATTACAACGAAATAATGTTTAATAAAATTATGATAAATATAAAAGTGTGCCAATAATAGTCGCTTAAGCCGTAATCTTAATTGTAACACAGATAATATTAAACTTAAGTACTATAAGTATTGTAACCACGAAAAAACGCAAAAAAAATAGTTTTTTATAATTACTAGTTCCTATAAGTATTTGTCAGAATTTTATCAAACATTGTTATTTCGTTGTAATGTTTTCCCTAATTGGCGGTGAAAATGGAGGTTCGATGCGCCCTTAATGATTTTTCTTGTTACGTACACGCGATGGTCCTACGACTATGACCCACACCCCGGCGGCACGGATCTTGAGCGTGATTTTTCTTGTTACGTACACGCGATGGTCCTACGACTATGACCCACACCCCGGCGGCACGGATCTTGAGCGTGATTTTTCTTGTTACGTACACGCGATGGTCCTACGACTATGACCCACACCCCGGCGGCACGGATCTTGAGCGTGATTTTTCTTGTTACGTACACGCGATGGTCCTACGACTATGACCCACACCCCGGCGGCACGGATCTTGAGCGGTGACAGTTAATGCGCAGATGTAATTTTTGGGTCTCATTGGCGGGGGACGTGGTGCGGGGTATGGTTTAAAAAACCAAGCCTGGCTTATGTATTCTTTGGCCTGGCATTCCGAGCGATGCAGTCACTATCCAGTTGCGCGACTTTATAGTAACAAGCAAAGAATAAAGGATTTTTTCTGTCACACTAATTATTATTAAATAGTACCTACATTTAATTGTGATTGGCCTTTTGGTACGTTGCCTCATAGCATGAATAGATCGATAGATTGATATTTCACAGGATTTTTAAAGAATTATTTTATTTCACAAATATGTATCTACAAAGTAAATTGTTACTTATTAAAACATAACTTGATCTGATATAAAATTTTATTGTTTATTTAACATATTTCAATAAATTAAATAATAGGTACAATATGTTTCAAACGTTGATTTTACTTTAAATTATTAACCCTTATTTTGAGTTCTGCACACTTACTGCACAGAAGTAAATGCATACTTTTAAGCAGTAACAGGCATTTCACAAGGATAGATACCTTTAGGACCATAATGTCCACTTCTTAAAATGACCACTTCCCAAAAGGACCACATCCCAGAATGACCATACCCAGATCGTCCACTTCTCGTAATGACTGCTTTCTCAGATTGACCATCTCCCACATTGGCCACTTCCTAAAAGGACCACTTCCCAATATGTAAATTTCCCATGACTCTAATAAAAATTGTTCAAGATTTGCATATTTGTTGTTTTTAATTATTTTTCATCTCTCTTGGATATACTTTTCTTTTTAAAAAAAAGGAAAAAAAAATATGTTTATCCAAAAGTGATCAGATAAGTATTAAAAAAAAAAAAAAAAAAGTTTTTTTAAATTGTAGAATTTAACCTTCTCCATTTTTATGTGATCCTGGTACTTTGGAGACGTGGCATGGCGAATATAATTATTAAATACCATAAAAAAAACTATGCAGCGAAACAAGGAAAAAGATTAGATAGATACCTACCTACGTACAAGCAAGTATTATACCACTTTCAAATTGTAGCTTTTTATAAGTAGCCTGAAAAGTGGACGTTTTGGGAAGTGGTTGTTATGGGAAGTGGTCGTTTTGTGAAGTCATTATGGGAAGTGGACGATCTGGGAATGGTCATGTGGTTCTTTTGGCAAGTGGTCATTTTAAGAAGTGGACATTATGGTCCTAAAGGGATAGATACTCTGTTTTGTCTCTTAAGATAGAATTTGGGCAAAACACGATAAAACTTACACACAATTCCTAAATAATATTTTAAGATAAGTACTACCTACTCACTTATTTGAAAATAACAATTGAAACTTAAATTTAACAATTAAATGACAACATTTAACACATTGATATATCAACTAATTAATTCACTGTAGGGATCAAGATAAATAAATTTTCAGAGTGCTATTTATAGATTGTGTAAGAGTTAAAATTCATACAACAATATCATAAAAAACAAGTTCTTGGCACTTCATTTTTTTTATTAATGGGTAGTTTGAGATATACTTTCCTAGTATCTAAAGTTATGTTACTCAGTTTATTAAAAAATGCAATATAAATACAAACATAATCTAATTCAAGTCTACACAATAATCGAAAGTGGTAAAATGTAAAATTTTGCACTATAATCAGTCGATACCACACTTACGTGAGAGTTAAAAAAACCACCTTTTGATTGCATGCAACTCGTTATCATATGGGTTTACCATCTGATATTCAAGAGGCGACATTATATGCAACACTAGCGCAAAAAAATTACCGTGTAAAATGTAAATACAAAATTTGTTAAAAATGCAAGCTGAATTTATTTTGGTTTTTTTCGTCGAAAAACAAAACGACGGGTGTTTTAAGCTGTTTTCACCACCCAAACTGCAAACAATTATTTGTCACCGAGTTTGTGTGTTCATAAAAAATAAGAATTGATTGATGATAAGAATTGATATTTTGTGAGAGGAACATATTCATGATTTTTAATACATTGTGTATTTACACGGTAATTATTTTCTTGCGGGAGTGGCGCTAGTGTTGCATATAATGTCGCCTTAAGGTACCTATAGTTATATTGATTACATATCACATCTTAAAAACTATTCTCTGGGCATCACGCAGTCAGAGATGAAAGCAACGCAATATCAATAAAGGTAATAAAATGAAAATTCATGTAAATTATGTTTTTTTTCCAAATAATTTATGCAAGACACTTGTAAAAATTGTCAGACGGAATGGATAGTCGCCGGACACACTCAGAAATACTCAGGAATTTCCATTGAGTTTTTTTACAAGTTTTGATTCTTTTGATTAACGAAATGACTAATATAAGGGTGAAAACATATTAGTTAAATAAACAAAAACATTTGTAGCGTTTAATTTAACGTGTTTTGATAAACGGATTTCTTAAATAATTATTTTCATAAGGAAAATACTTCTTTTTAAAAAGTACAAGACTTGTAAGTTTCGATAAACAGGGCACAGGAGTTAGTTGAGCCTAGTAGAGTAATATCCGCTTCTCGACCTGCTTGCGGCATATGGGGCACACGGTGATGCGGTCGCCGCACATCTGGCACATGCCGTGCCCGCACAGGAATATCATGTTCTTCAGCCGGTCCAGGCAGATCGGGCACATAGTCTGCAATACGAAACCACTTGTGTATAACAAGACGGTGACTCAGCTGTCAGTTTGAGTGAGTGTCAGTTGTCATTTTCAACTAAAAGTATAGTTGGTGCACTGCACTGTTCCTAGAGAAGGCCACCGGTCGGACGAAACCTTTGGATTACGAACGAACGCCGGTTATAAATTATCACTTGCCTGCCGACGTAGTTTGCGCACCACAACCACAGAATATATAATAGTACTCCACAACAACGACTTGAGTCTAGTGTGACTGTTAATCTTCATTGCTATTGAGTTATAGCGACACATTGGCGGGGTGGGGAAGATGTTCATATGGTGAGGGGGGTCTTCGTAAACTCGTCACGTATGTAAACTCGTCACGATTTAAAAAGTTCCATACATTGAAAGTAAATTCGTCACTCATAAGGGACCTGCGCTAGCTAGTATATAGAATTTTGAGGAATACCTGTTCCTTGATGTCCTGTAGTTGTTGCTGCAGCTTCTGCACGTCGGCGGCGGGCGGCGCGGGCGCTGGGGCGGGGGCGGGAGCGGAGGAGGGCGCGGGCGCGGGGGCGGACGCGGGCGCGGGCGCGGGGCGCGAGCCGTTGTTCATGTGGTGAGGCGCGGCCTGCGCCGGCGCCGGCTGCCCCTTGTTCACCTGTACCTGCGCCAGGTTGCTGCCGCCTTCTTTCTCCACTGGAAATGTCGAACGATTGTACGAACGGCAACTCACGTACTTTTTACCACTTTAACTAAACTAAACATATGTTAGTGACGACTTAAGTGGTAAAGCGGAAGTATTGTCGATAGTACAGTACAGTTAGCAGCTCACAAGTCACTAGGAAACTACTCAAGGTATAGATTTATCATTCATATTTGGACTGGTTTTGGATTACTGTTTAATATTCAGTTTGCAAAATATATTTTTCCTAAAGAGCAGGCTCGCTAAGCTCGCTTTCTATACTCTACCCTGTGTCGAAAGATGCCGGATTGGAAATTGACCCTTTCGTGACAACTGTCAAAAACTGTTCTTTATCCTACCGCGCGCCATCTAAAAATTCAGAGAGTACAGAGAGTACCAACCTTCGTGTTTGTTTTGGTTGGCGGACGCGAGTGCGGCGGCGGGCGCGACCGGGGCGGCGGAGGCAGAGGCGGAGGAGGAGGCGGAGGCAGAGGCGGAGGCGGCTGCGGGCGGCGGCTGCAGCGGAATGCGGCACTCGACGCACTTGCGCATGAGCGGCGCGCACGCGGCGCACGCGCACACGTCGCCGCACGGCCGGAACACCACCGTGGCCGCCGCCTCCGAGCACACCACGCACTCGCCCACGCGCACGCGAGACACCACGCACGAGCGGCATATCAGGCACTTTTTCACCTGATAGTTTTCAATCATAGAAGTTGAGTAGAGATGATAACTTTTACACAAATGCTGGCTGTAGCCAACGGAATTGATAACAATATAGTATAGATAGAACATTATAGGATTATAAGGTCTTTTCATAGCTCTTAAGATATTCTTGTAAATAATGTTAAAAATAAAAACGAGCAGTAATGACGTATTATTTTTAAAGGTGTTAAATCAAAGAATTGCTCTTTCATAAATAAACTAATATTCTTCATCCTCAGAATAACTCTAAAGTAAAGTCTGTTTATTCTTACTTGTCTTAAACAGCTTAAAAATATGTTGTCATATTAAATCAAATTGTTTTTTATAATCAGCAATTTCTTTCGTAATCTATGTGTGGTAAACCCTGTGGGAAAACCATTTTTTGTAGGTACATATTTTATAATTGATTCTTCAATAAAAAGTAGGGTGAAGATTGTTTACCACATAAAACAAGGAAAACTTGTCTCTTCAAATGCTCTTGCCATATTTATTAAAATAAATAATTTAACGTACCCTTGCTGCGCAAACGTTGCAGCAACAGATATGCCCGCAGGGGCGGAACAGCGTGTCCCGCTTGGCGTCGGAGCAGACCAGGCACTCGTCCGCAGTCGGGTCGCTCTGTGCAGGCAATGGAGCCCCGTCTGATACCGCCGCAGTCGCGAGAGCCGTCGAAGTTGTCGCGGGAGTGGATGAGCCCTGCTCGCACTCGGGTGACGCGTCACTGGCGCTCGCGCCTTCTTTGCGGCAGGTCGTCAAAGTCTTGCATAGGTTCGGATCGGGGCATAGATCCAGCGGTGTTTGGCCTGGTCATGGACAAACGGTTGAATGATTCGATGGTACTTTAACATAATCCTACTTCCTACTAATATTATAAATGTGAAAGTTTGTGGGTTTGGATGTTTAGATGTTTGTTCCTCAATCACACAAAAACTACTGAACGGATTTGGGTGAAATTTGGCACAAAGATTAAAACATAAGATACTTTTTATCCCGATATACCTACGGGAACGGGAACCACGCGGGTGAAACCGCGGGCGGGCGCTAGTAATTTAATGAATTCAACCGGTTTGCAACATATTCCGTACCAATAATAATTAGAGTTGACAACAAAAACAAAATGGCAATGACACTAGATAAAATAGAGCGTTTTTCTCATGGGCATGCTGATCTCATTATCAGACGTTTCTTGAGCATTTCCTTTGCCTATACAACATGTGATTTCGACGTTAAAAAATTCTCAAAATGACTAAAAAGCAGGTATTGGAGTGGGTATGCAGAGATGTGAATTATTTGAAATACAAGTATTTAAAATACAAATACAAAATACCTATTTGTATTTTGTATTTGAAATACTTTTTTCAAAATGTATTTAGTATTTTATTTGAAATACTTTTTAAAACGTAATTAGTATTTGTAAAATACAAATTACTTTCTATGTAAATGTCAAGTCAATGTCAAACAAAACGAAACAACCAATCATAGAGCTAGGTAATTTGTCATGTCAATGTCACTGCCAAACAAAAAACCAATCATGAAGCTCGGTAATTTGACATTTATTTATGTCAATGGATGCATTCCAGCAGACTAATCGCTAAAGAAACGATCACCAAAGCATAAATTTTAACCATGGAAAGTAATTTGTTTTAATGTTTAGTTTTATTACTTTCCATGCTTAAAATTTATGGCGATCAATGATAGCTATTAGTCACCTAGAATGCACCCAATATCACTGTTAAACAAAAAACTATCTACCTACTTTCTATCTATATAGGCATTGTATGCAGCTAGCTACATACAATACATTGCATTATTATATTGCAAGTATTGCGACTAATTGCTAAAAAGAGAACTACACTAGGCAGGCGTGAGCTACGTTAGCCACGTAAGCCTACCTGGGCGCAAATATTTGTATTTGAAATACAAAAAAATGACAAGTATTTGTATTTTGTATTTAAATACTTTTAATAAAGTAGGTATTTTGCACATCTCTGTGGGTATGGTATTCTTAGGCTTATCTCAAGAGTTTGTCAAGGGTATTGTGTTTTACCTTTCTTATTCTTAACGGATAAGTCGGCACCGTGCGCGGCCAGGAAGCAGGCGATGGAGGCGGAGGACTTCTTGTCGTGTGCGTGCGCGAGGCCGGTGAGCAGCGCGGTGTCGCGCGCGTCCTGCAGCCGCCGCAGCTGCTGCAGCGTGTGGTGCCGGAGCGCTTCGTGCAGGGGCGTGTCTCCATCCTGTCCATACCAAAAGGAAAGTGCTACATTCATGGTCCATACATATAAATAATATGTACCGGTAAACTACGGTAACCCATCACCATGGCCATACCAACCGTGTGCTTAAAATGGCCACGAGAGAATCGGGCTAATTCTTGAGCAACCGTAAACTGAAGTGATAAGTAACTTGCGTGGTGAATACAGCGATATTTCCTATAGAAAAAATAAATCAAAATGACCTCATTAAATTTATAGAAAAATTTCCTATGGACAGGCCCAAGCGGTTCATTATGAATTTTTGTTATTGTCGCTGTTGTTATTCACCACGCAAGTTGCTAATCACTTCAGTTTACGGTTGCTCAAGAATTAGCCCGATTCTCTCGTGGCCATTTTAAGCACACGGTTGGTATGGCCATGGTGATGGGTTATGTATGATCTACACATAATACCCAACATGATAGGAATATTTTTATAGGGTCGACATATGATGGATTCACAATTTCTGTTTTCTGAGATCTAGTCAAGATTAGATAGAAACCAAAAACCTCGCATAATTCTTGCTTTATCAGTCCACTTAAGATCAGTCATAATCATAAATCACGCTTCATAATATCTAGTTATGGAGGTAATATGTGGAGTGAACAATGCTGTTGTCCTGGTGATTTAGCCTCTAGTTGCGGTAAATCACATCGCTCAGGGGGTATTAGTTGCTTGTGACACGTTCAATCTTACGCGTGCATCTACACATGTATCGCGTAACGGCTTAAGGCCTTCCATCACCGATCAGTTCAAATCGTATGTAATTGCTTGTTAACGTCTCCCAATGGATTTGACTGCCTGTAGAATAGGAAGGTAGGTACTATCTAAAATAATTAAATGCAGTTTGTTCACTAAACACGATTGATTTGAGATAGCAAACACGGCGGATTATCATCAGATAATCCATGGGTATCAACAAATAATTCATCCATGTCTACCAGGACAAGAAATTACCCTTTGAGGTAAGTAAAAGATACTCATTAGGGTACCAATAGTCTGCAGTCGACATCATTGTCGTAAGTGTCTATTGACTATAAAACCGCTTATTACGAGACGGACACTAATGTCACAAGGTAAAAAAAACCTGTGCTATTGTTGTTTATTTTGGCTTCCTTTTTTTATTCGAAACTAAGCATTTTATAAACTTTTAACACTAACTTATAAGTTAGAAGAACAGAAGGCTAAATATATAAATACCTAATTATAATAGTAAACAATTTATTGTGCTCGTAATAAAAAATATCGATTCAAAATGAGTAAAATAATTTAAGCCACGTGGAATGTCTGGTTAGAATGAATGTTCTATTTGTAGGTATTTTTAGAAAGACGCGTCAACGATGCACTAGTGACTAACATCTATCTCGAGTTAACATCCCTCTCACTTCTATTAAAATCTTGAGAGATTTAATTTCGTAGCACGACAACTTAATGAGATGCTAAAATGTAACATTTAATTGATATTTAAACAAAGTATTTAAAGAACGAACTTTTTAAAGTCATACCTATATACTACCTTACTGCCGTACTCAGAGACGTCAATTAAGTTTAATGCTTCATTAAGTATCGTGTCGTCTTATACTATCACTATGGAAAAGAAAGAGATACTAACAATTTTAATGAAACATTAAACTTAATTGACGTCTCTGAGTACGGCCGTAAGTACATTTCGATGTGAGAAGTAGGTAAAATTATTTTATAAGATATAAGATAATTTATTTAAAAAAAACTTTGTATTGTTTTGTCTAGGTGTCCTAAGTGGTTTTTGAACTTCTGTCCATTAGCCATTTTTGATGTCCCCACTGCTGGGCTGGGGCACAGGCCTTCCTTCCTTACTTATGGGTGGTAAGGAGGATGGGCCACCATAACCCACCACGCGGGCCCAATGCGGATTGGTGGGTGTTAACGACTGCAAATGCAGCCGGGACCAACGGCGGAGGAGCTCGAGATAATAAATTTTTGGTCACCCATCCCATGACCGACCCTTGCGAACGTAGCTTAACTTCCGCAATCGCTGGGTCAGGTGCTAAACCACTGCGCCACCGAGCTCTTTAATTGCTGTATCTTCCTTCAATATAATATAAGGAATGGTGATAAGTTTATAAATTTATGAGATAAGCTTTAAACTTTCAACTTTATAAACATGTCTGTTTTATTTAATGCAAAGATTCCTTTAGAAAGTCAACAAAGCAAACTTGTTGGCTACTCGAGCTATTTGTGGCTGCGGCCACACTGAAAAGTTCAGCATTGGTAACTTTTATTTCATAGTTTGGCTAACTGTTTATTGTTAAAGTAGCAGGTGGTTTTGGAGTATATTATTTAGGTGTCATATAATATATAAGAGATTCCAATATGATATGGATAATTTAAATTAGAAAAGAATCAAATCTCCAACTCTAAACAGTCGATGCAGCTTAAAAGCTGCGTTTATTCCCAGTATTTCCTTTTGACAGTTCCTTCAAAGAACCTACTGGCACTTTTTCTGCCAACTAGTTCCTACGACATGATTAAAAGGGACACACACACACATTTTACCGCACGTATTGGTATGAACAAAAAATTTTTTTCAGTTACAGTTCCATGTATGGGGAGCCCCCCTTAATCTTTATTTTTTTATTTTTGTGTTAAAATCGTTAAGCGGTTAACAGAATACATCTACCTACTAAGTTTCAACTGTGTAATCCTAATACCTACTTTCGGAATAAAATGGCTGTGCATACGTCCGACAGACAGACAGACATGACGAATCTATAAGGGTTCCGTTTTTGCCATTTTGGCTACGGAACCCTAAAAAGTGCCATTAGTACCTTTGAAGGAACTGTCAAAAGGAACTACTGGGCTACTGGGAATAAACGAAAAGCTGTACTGTATTGAAATGGTCCTATACCTTGTCACAGATGTTAAGGTCAGCCCCGTGCGCAACGAGTAGACGCACAATCTGCGTATGCTGTCGCTCGACGGCCAGGTGCAGGGCCGTCTGCAGGTTGGCATTCTGCAGGTCTGGCCTCGCGCCGCCTCGCACCAACAGCTCCGCAACCTCTGCGTGGTTGTTGAGGGCGGCCAGGTGGAGTGCTGTATAGCCGTCGTCTTTCGCGTCGTCAACTATCCATGGCCGAGGCAACTTGCCTAGCATTATCTTCATAGCACTGAAAAGAAAAATAATGCACATTTAGTTTTAAGGTTAATTAATTAATTTTGAGGAAATACCTAGGAAGCTGTAGAAACATATCCGAACAAAATATAAAAATAATCTCGAAGGCGGACTTCGTCAGCGGCAGCTGCGATAAGGTGCAGATACGTGGATAATTGAAAAATATAACAAAATTATGACAAAAATCTATACAATAGTCATATACAGTCATATATAACTGAGTTTCTAATTATCCGTCCACCAGTCGCGAATGAGTCATCTTTCGCGACTGGTGGACGGATAATTAGAAACTCAGTTGATTTTCATACAAACGAGGTACGAGTAACTTTAAAGCCTTGGTTCTCCGCCAGGGATTTATCGAGCAGTGATCTGATGATCCAGGAAGTGAATGGAGGAGATCCAGATTGCCATTCAAACCCAACTGACTGATCTCAGCATTCTAAGAGCTGTAAGGGATCAGAGTTATTAGTTTCATTCAGGATTTCCATACATTTTGATTTTGATTCTATTTTCGCGGTTACTCGTTTGTATGAAAATCGACTGTGTGTGTAATTCGTGTTTCTAACTATCCGTCCACCACCTGTATATATTTTTATTATTTAGTAAGAAAAGTATGAAGATCTAATCTGTAGTGAGTAAATCGACTATCGAGGCAGGGGTTAATATTTTTTGTCGTAACTTCTATTACATGTGGGTGCTACCGGTAGGTACTACGCCCCCGCGATGATGTGCCGTGTGTCAGTAAAAAATCTTGCTGGATCCCCCGTTGAGCATCATAATTGAAAATACCTAATGATAACAATTTCAAGAAGTTGTAGAATTATTACCGCAAGTTTGAGTTCTCATTATAAACGTATTTGCCAGCGGGCTCTCAACTAACTCTAATTCTCTAATGTACAAAACCACCAGCTCTTGCATAGTGTGAGAGAACAAAGGCTGGCCCAGTTAAAGTAAATTACTTGAAACTTGTTCACATAGATTAGATTTGTTAAATCTGTTAAACTTGGTAGAGTTCCTATAATGGCATGGCGTTAATTGAATTTTCTATTCTTGAGCTGCTGAAATTTTCCAAACCTTTAATTAGATGTCTGGGATGAAATGCAAGAGAGTCTTAACAATTCACAACTAAAACAGTGCGCTACGGGCATGTAAGGTAGGCAACTGATTTATTATCCCAGTTGCAGAAATCGACTATGATGTCGAGGTGGATGAACCCATACGAAAATAGCTCGAGAGATCGAGTTTTCATCACATGCCTACAAGGTTTATGTACCCACAATCGCCAAAAAACAATTATACATTTGACTTCTTTCAACATCTTTATCAATTTAATTGAATGTAATAGGTACGTACCTACTTATTACTATCTTTAAAAATTATCTTCTCATTTGAATGAGCTTTTACGCTAAGTAAAGTATGTATTAACTGTTTCACCAATCAAGCTGTTGGCAACAGTAATTTAGGCTACACACATTTTAATATGCCGTATTACGTTCAAAGAGTAAAAACGAACGAACTAATTAAATAAGGTCAAACGTCGTCATCGGCGGGCGCGGCGGCGGCGGCGGCGGCGGCGCACGCTCACGCTCGTCCTACGTACGGCAACAGTTGGTGTCAGCGCGCCGGCCGCGCGCTTCCTCCCTCCGTCCGCCGCGTCAGTATCACCGCAACAGACGCATACCACCGTGCACTATCAGTGCATGATGATGCAATAAACGTTTCTAGTGGAAGTACAGTGATACACCACAACTGGATCTCGATTCTATTTCGTATAGCCTATGTGACACTAATGACACGGTGAGTTTGATATCGATGAATCGGTCGCCTATTTGCGATGCCCACTAAAATAATTTACGATATGAGTTAGATAAATGTCTTATGATTTATTTATTAGAAGAGCTATTGTTCCGGATCTAATTTGCTGTTCCCAGGAACACTTTTCAGGAGCTTTTTTTTGTAATTAATTGTTTTTATATCGATGTAAAATACACAAAATTGGTTAGGTGGTTCGAAAAATAAAAAAAAATATCAGTAACAGCAGCTCCTTTGGTACGGCGATTGACGATCACAATTCATTATTCAAGCAAGCAGGCGATCAGCCTGATTTCGTATGGAGATCTTATTCATAATACCAACGAACAGGACAAAGGTCAGCTTTATTTACAGAAAATTCAGCTGAAAAGAGTTGTTGGATGTAGGTGTAGCCATCTTTTTACTTGGAGGCTTCAAACGGAAAACTTTCCTATAAGAGTTCTTAGAGTTTTAACGATTACTTTAAAAAAGTACAATAACTTTATTTTATGTCTTTCGTTTATCCTGTCAATTCTAGCTTTATATTTTTACGATGATTTAGTTTTAAATTCCAGACGAGATTCATAGAGCTACGACGTGTAATTCAGGCACGTGAGTCGCCTTAAACTCGATCCTCTCCTCTTCTCAGTAACTCACTGTGGTTGCGATGAAAACGTGCACAAATATTTTATCGAGGTGGGATTTTAACTTTGACATTAATATTGTACCGAGGTTCTTGAAAACGTGTCATATAAAATAGGATCTTGAATTCAAGTCAGTAAATTGACATTTAAATATCTTAATGTCAATTTACTGACTCGAATTTAGATAGAAGTAGGTACGTTACGTTACGTCTGTATTACCGTAAATAATATTAAAAGGGTTTTAATAAGGTATCACGATTACTTTATTATTGCGAATAATGTTACTCCATGCATTTCCGTTGAAAAAATTTCACGTTAAACATAAATTGAAAACAAATGATCGTATTATGAGGATGCTAAATGATTTTTAATATTCATAAAGTTATATCTATTTTAATTTACTATAACAGGCTATACTAACTAATAGTATGCACTACTACTAAAACACTAGAGCTAGTAGTTTGACTTTAAGCTAAAAAAAAATTGGAGTGTTCTATTATCTCATAATTCGGTACTAATAGCTGATTATGGTAGGAGTGAAATAAAGATAATTAAAAAGTGTATTCGGAATTGGAAATATAATTTCATATCCCCTGAAGTTTAAATCTGAACAAAAATAGAACTTATAAACCTTATGCAATATCGGGTGTGATATATAAATAACATTCTGTCACCAATGACGATTGTTGTGTACAACAGGATATTAGGATGTACACAGACAGCTCTATGGAATAGGTATACTAATTATAGCGAGAGGAATATTAAGTTTATGTTATAGACTTATTTTATTTTATTTTATTTATTTTAGGAAGGTTTACAGCTTTATAGGCATATAAAAATTATGTGTTGTCTTACTTGTTGGCTTGTGTTATCTTACTGTCACTTCACTACATTTTATGAGTAAAACCACATGTTTTGTTTGGTCGTAAAACAAAAAATCATATTGTCAAAAAAGTAAAAAAGAAATAGTCATGTTACCTACTTAAAATTTTTAGCAAAATGTTTTTCTACCACATTAAAAAAACATTTATAGTAGGATATAGATACCTAGTAAATGGAAAAAAAAATTTTTTGCTATTTGTTTCTCTCAAATGTTATTTTTCCTAAATCTAGGAAGATTTATTAGGTATAGCAAGGTGAGGTATAAAATTTCATACTGAATCATGATTGTAGATTTACACATTTGACTGCGGCCCGATACAATTTTAAAAACATCCTTCTGATGCGGCCCGCTAGCGTGTCTCAATAATATTTCAATCCAAAAAATAACACTACCTACCCATGTAATGAGTTTTATTTTTATTTAAAGTTGGGTTTTGCGGCCCACTGATTCTACGGTCAATATGCATTTGGCCAATGATTTTAAGATTATTGAGCATGAGATGTGGCTACTGTACCTACACATAAGTTATGCAAGGGAATGCATCTATAAAAACCGGCAGAGTGCGTGTCGGGCCACGCGCAGTAGGGTTCCGTAGTTAGTTACCATATACCATACCTTATTTGAGCGACAGTGGCGCCGCGGTGAATTATATTTAATATTATAATTCTAACACACAATTTTAAAAATGTTTATCGTTGAGATTTTAGGGCCCACAGTCTAGTATTTTTAGACGGTATCGTTACATTCCCTCGTAGTCACTGCTAGAAGTAGATAGCAAAACTGCTAAAAGTGGCCGTTTTTGACACATTTGCTATCTACTTCTACGAATGAATACGAGGGCATGTAGTTATACCTTCTAAAAATACTAGACCATGGGCCCTAAAATCTCCACGACAAACATTATTAAAATCTTTTTCTATTAATAACTTATTAAATAAAAACTTCTGAGGGCACCACTTTCGGTCATACAACCGACTTAAGGAACTTCAATGTCATTTTTAAAGGCCTATCGCCGCACATATAGTTTTGATGAAAAAATTGTTTTTCAGTTTCAGTTCCATGTATGGGGAACCCCCCTTAATCTTTTATTTTGTTTATTTTTGTGTGAAAATCGTAAAGCGGTTCACAGAATACATCTACCTACCAAGTTTCAACTGTGTAATCCTAATAGTTTCGGAATAAAGTGGCTGTGGCATACGGACGGACAGACAGACAGGCCTAATCTATAAGGGTTCCGTTTTTTGCCATTTGGCTACGGAACCCTAAAAAGCGATAAGCGAAGAATAGCGACTTCAAAGCCAATGAATGTGCACCCAGCGGGCAGGCGCCGCCGCATGCAGCTAGTGCAAGCATTTGCGCTAGTTTGGCTACCGAGGCCCTAACGACTCATAAATTCACATTAATCGAGAAAAGGCCGCCGCATCATGGTGACCGTGACTAACACACAGAAACACGTGTGGCAGTGATATTCATGATATGACGAGTCATATCATAAGTTTAGAACTGAAATAAATAAATAAAAAACAGCTATAAAATTGTACATCGACACTTCAAAAATAATAATAGATCTATAATTTAATATTATCACTACAAAAATTTGCACTAAGTATAACTGTGTCCCAACTCCGAAACCAGTATTTTTATAGTTTATTCAATAAATTTTAAAGCTAAATTAAAGTGTGTTACATTATTTTTAAACTGTGATTATATATTCTCTATACCTATTTATTTTTCTAATACTTAATTCTATTTGCAGAATTAATATAAACAATAAACATTAGACAATTTTATTGAAAACACTTGAAGCTGCTCTTGTTGTTAAGTTAATCAGATCAAGTTAAATACCAGATTGTTAGTATTAGTCCGATCAGTAGAAATTCCAAGAGAACTTCCAAGGAATACCATAAGCGGTATCGCACACGGGAAACTTTTGTCTCCGCAACTTTTTTGTCTCTCACATGATTTGTATGAAAAGTTGCCGACGACCGCACCGCCCCGTGGACTTGCTTGATGTGACAGACAAAACAGTTGCTGGGCGACTAAGTTGCCCGTGTGCGCTCTCCCTTACGGAACTTTTATTGCAGTAACTAATTTGAATAATTTAAAGTGGAATTCAGCATAGCTATTTGCAATTACTCGTAAGTCCCAATTGCTTGTAATGGCGTTGATTTCTTTTGAATGTTATGTTATAATATAATAATAATACAGAAGCGAAAATGTTTACTCGACTAAAAAATGCCAATAAATACAATATCATACATTTTGTTCTTTTATAAAAAAACATTTCGATGTAACTTGATCAAGAATCTTATATTCATACTTGACCTTGATATATTATGTATGTAAAATGGAACTTATTTCTGACTTTTGTATCTTATTTCAATTAAGTTTCAATCATAAATTTTTATAAATTTTAATAATTATGTACTAACGGCCGCCGGCGACTTCGTCCGCGTGGACCATAGGGACTTTTGAAAATGATGAAAAAAGTAGTCTCTATGTTAATTTAGGTCCTAATCTGTCTGCTACACAAATTTCATTCAAATCCATCCAGCCGTTTAAGCGTGAAGAGGTAACGAACAGACACACACACAAACTTTCGCATTTATAATATTAGTAGGATAGTAGGTTTTCTTTTTACATTTTCACAAAAAAAAAACATATAATGTAATTTAATTGCAGTTATAATAAGTTCTAGACTTTCCTATAATAGCTATTATATAGTTGCCAATGTTTATCTTAATTTAAGTTTAAAAGAAGTATCACTGGAATCTGATTCCATATTTGCTGACGTGGCGATATTTACCAATATACTTAATCATATGGTAGGTATCATAGCGGTAGCAATATAGGTTGTATTGTTTTGCAACAGTTGTAACTTATTATGGAACTTTTAACTGAAATTATAAAGGAATTTTCATAAAGCTATAAACAAGTTTTCTCTTCATATAAATAGGTGATGTGTAGGTACTCTGCATACATGTAACGGCAATACATGCTTGTAAATTGAAGACAAATAGGCGTAAGTTATTGGTGCCAATAACAAACAACTAACTTCACGTATGTGAACTGATGTCTGTGGCTCGGAACACGCGAAACAATCGAGTGATGAATCATCGTGCTATAATACCAGAGTGGCGGCCGGGCGCTCCGTGTTCTAGCTCAGCTGTAGTGATTCCATTAATGAATAATGTAACGTTACAGTTTTACGCATAGCCGCGATAAATTCACAGGGCAGACATGAGTGTCGCAAGTGATCATATTCCTACAGCGAGCTACGAGCTGATTCCCCACGGATCCAGAATAGTAAGTTATGGAAATGTGCGATTGGGGCAGTAGCGGCCACTAGTGGCCAATAACAATGTCGCATTAATATTCAACAAGCGCTCTCGGCGGTCGGCTGCTGTGCGGACAGTATCGTCGCTGTTCTTTACTCCACTGGAACATCTTACTAGCCGATCGAATCTAATATTGCTTACTGAGACGGCCGCACAGACTCTGTCAAAGTGCTACTTAAGTTGTTTTTCAATACAGTTGCTCGAAAATGTAAGTTTACGATGAAAGTCGAGCGTGCGGAAAGTTGATTTTACCGCACGCCGTGCGTTTTTGTTTACGGAGTAGTACAGCGTGCGGAAAGTTGATTTTACCGCACGCCGGCGCCGTGCGTTTTTGTTTACGAACGTTTTTTTTATTTTCTACTAGCTTCCGCCCGCGACTTCATCCGCGTGGACAGTAGAAAAATATTGCAACCAGTTTAAAATGACCCCTTTAGTGTACGAAAGCTAGTACTACGGATAGTTCAAGCTGTTTCCCTGGCACCACCCACCTGAATTTGATGAAACATAGCTTAGATTTTAAGTTGGACCTCAATCTACTAAATTGTGAAATATCCATCAAAATTAGTTTAGCGGTTTTTGCGTCATTCGCGCACAAATATTTAGAATTTACAGTTTTATTATATGTATAGATTACTATTTCAGTAGTACCTATTATGTTTTCTCGCAAATGTATTGAAAAACGTAGTATGGCACACGGTTGTTAAGGTTTTTTAAAACTCGTGACGATTATAAACCCTCGCCTGCGGCTCGGGCTTATAAAGCGTCAACTCGTTTTAAAAACCTCCTTACCAACCTTGTATCATAAACTACTATTAACGTTTTGTTGTACCTCAGGAAAGTTCACATTTCACGATCCTATTTTGAGCCTTTTTTTACGGAAACATGTTTTATTAAAGGATTGTTAAATGCGAATAATATTTGCTGTAATGAAAGACCAGCTGGTTTTTTCGATTTCAGGAGATGGTGCCGTCGTAAAAGTAGAATAGTATTCATGAGTCTTTCCTCTGGATATACTCTTTCCGTTACACCCAGTTTAAGTTGAACACTTAAATAAATTATTCTCTAGACATCCCGTGTTCGATAATGCAGCAACAGCAAGGATAAAAGAAAAGCGCATCGCGCTTATTCTAATACCGGGGAGGGGTCACAACTTTCGTAAGTGATCAGATCTTATTCTTTTTACAACTTTGAAACATTGCGGTATCGAAATGCTAACAAAACCATGTTTCATGCAGACAAAAGATGAGTTGGCTGTCGTCCCACTTGTTTGTCTACGAAACTTTGCCAAAATTCTTTTATTGACTGAGTGAACGTAGGGGCGAGTTTTACGGGCGGGCGGCGGTATTTCTCTACCGCAATACATTGCCATTGCCACCATCTTATTGGATCAACATTCTATTCAAACAGACACACGCAGTGGCAATATGTCAGATACTATACTAAATACATTAGTAGCTAAGCTTAGTACGCTTTTGAATTAATTAACAACTTATTAATAAATGTAAAACAAAAACTTTCAGTTACTCAACGTCTAACTGTAATAACAATATTTGCGATGTAGACATAAAAATAAAGTTAGTGTTATTCTGTTTTGCACTCTCATTTCTTTTCAAATACCGCTGTCCTAACAGCAGGGAAAACCGAAAATGGGAACTAAAGCTTTGCTATATTAATACATAGTTAAGTTTAGCACAGAATACTTAATAATAGTGATTTAGTTTTCAGAATTAGAATGACGATTTTGTCTTCTCGTAGTTTACGCGAGACGAATTATGCTTTTTTTATTTTGTAAAAATATTTATTTCATGAAGGTAAAAATTTGGAATGTATACCTAATTAATAAAATAGATAAGTAAAACACGTGTACTACTATTGTATTTTGTGGGAAAACAACATTACTAGTGACTGAAGTCTGAAGTACGGATTTCAATTTGTATTTTACTTGGAAAATTTAAGAGTTGCTATTATTTAAAAAAACAAAAGTTCACTGAAAAAACAAGGATAGGTGCTATACTACTTATTTATGGCAAATAAAATTTTGACGTTTTTCAGAGGTCAGTGAACGCTGAAGCTGCCAGAAGTGTGATCGGAACTATGTATAGCGCGACTACCCCGCGGGAGGTGACAGTGGTGGATGGTGCGCACTAATAATAGCATCCCCTCCAGCACTGGTCCCGCGCCCGCGGCGCGCCGGCGGGAGCGCACATGTGGCTGCCGCCAGCGGCGCACTCGGCGTGCGCGTTTATTTTCGATACGGTCGTCACGCGGCGAGGTTCACTGTGCGTCTTACATAAGACCGACCGCGAACGAGGCTCCAGCGTGCACCCCGACCGGTCGTCGTCGCTGCAGGTCGGTGCACGATCGGGAAACCGATCCGGTGGACGCCTGCCGTCGTTTCTATTTCGGGAAAATACAAATTTGGATTGGATGGTACTCGCGAGTCGTAAGCGAACTCCGCCTGTTGAGTCCATTTTTAGAGCTGGTCTGCGCGTGCGCATCGACCGCGCTGCCAGTGCTCAGCGAGCTGCCGCGACGCCGCGTCGCGCGCCGCCCCCGTGCTGCCGGGGCCCACCCGGCTCCGCGCCCTCGCCACGAGGTGGCGTCACGCCTACACCTTCAGAAGCCCAACGCTCACCCCCGAGCTGAAGAATGAAGATAAGCCTTGTGCGAGTTCCGTGCTTCCTTACTTCCCATAGTGCTTATTATCGTATGGAATGTAAAGAAGTATGGAGCTGCGCGGGCGTGCCTTCGTGTCCGGATATACCGCATGTGATAGAAGAAATTTCAAGGAATTTGTGTTCATCGAAGTTTTACAGTGACTTGGTTTGGTGTTGTGTTCACTGATACCATTTCAATATAAGCCGAAGTGCAACATGATGTACAAGGATGTAATCGAGCTTTTGAGTTCAGATTGTGAGATGAACAGATTTTTTATTTCTTTAGATAAGGTTAGTTATAGCGCTCTATGAGATGTATCTTACTCTGAAAGGTAATTTTCATCGAAAGCTGAGTAAAGTAACAATGAATTACCAAGTAAAAATAAGAATTGTTTATTCGGTGGCGAGTTGTCGTAAAATAACATCTGGCGTAGGCTCTGACTAAGGCAACATAAATAAACGTCAGGCCAACGCCGCGCCGGCCGGAGCTCAGAACTTCTCTCCACTCTCTAAATTATATTTAGATGTATCGGAGCTAGGCGGGGTTAAATGCAAACATTTTAAAGCCACTATTTACTTAGAATACCAAAATTACTCTATATCCAATTTTTTTGAAATACTATTTAATAAAAGCTTTTACGCTATATTAACTTAGAAATTCTAAATAGAAATTTCTTGACGTTCTTATACAACTTTTAATATTTATTGGCATTGATTTGATAACATGCAGAATAAACTTTGTTTACCAAGTGCCAAATGTTTATGAAGTGGTCTCATTTAATACTTTCATACATTATTATTTTATATGAGCACCTATTTACAAGTTAATAAGATAAAAGAAATATAGCGAACAATCCTACAAAAAAGATGTTCTTTTCATAGAGAACACATGTTTTATTATACAATTAAACTTTTGGTCCAGTATTGTTTCATTGTCAGGGCATTCCGGGACGCAGGCAAACAGCGATGAAGAAAAAAACGGCACAAAAAACAAAAGGCGGCAGCGTTAGGGCCGCGCCTGCGCCACATCTGGGCACAGTGCATCTCATTATGCGGAGCGGTCGCGGCTCACTGGGCCGGCCGGCGCGGCGGCGGCGGGCGGCGAGTCAGCGCCGGGCCCGGCCGGCGGCGCGGCCACGCACGTCGCCGGGGCCGCCGCGCCGCGCCGTCAGCCGTCAACGCGGTAACTTCCCTGCTCTATGTTGTGACGTCAACGAAAACGTTGCACTTTTGCTTTAATAATTTTAAATGCATAAAAATGTAGAGCTAAAATTGGGCACACAAAGCGTTCTCTATGGCTCGGTTACAGCAAAAACGTGTTCTGGAATTGTTGTTTCTATGGAAAACGTAAAGAAAAAAACGAAAAAAAAACATCTGGCTAGCTAGATAAAGAGTCTAGCTAGATAGCTACAAAAATCAAAGTGAGAATAATGTAAAAAAAAATCTTTAATAAATTCAGCATTTTTGCGATTTTTTTACACAGATCGCAAAAGTATTGTTATGGAAAACGGAATTAATCGGCGACTTCTTTGGTCTTTGTAGTCTAAATATAAATTAAATTCGTTAGGTGTTTGTGACAGTGCTTTTTGCACTTTTCACATTTCGTCTCTCTTCTTCAATTGTATTAGCGACTAGTCAAACTCTTTAGCTATAATAGCCGGATGTCTTTTTCCATACGTAATTACGTTATGTTTTCTTATTAAAGTTATGACAATCCCAGAACATGTTTGCTTACTACCAGGAATTATAAAGGCCAGATTGACAAAAACAGTAGAAATGATTAGGTCTTAAAAATATAATATGTTATTGATATACCTTTTACGAAGGAAGAAGGATTAGACTGTATAAACCAGTTATCTCGAAATTTATTCGACCAAATTATTATATTAAGTATATTATTGTTTCTAAAAATAGGTTTTCGTGATAGTAAGGTTAATTAGAAGTATCATATGTTTAAGTTGAAATGAAAATAATGTTTTAAAAATCAAACAGAACCTCACATTGATCGCGGGCAACACGGCCGACGCGGTGTGACCAACTCGCTACAGCACGCGTTGATTTTACTTCTAACATTATAAAGCGCTAATTCTGGCCTATATATTCCCCTTAAGCTTTTATTGATTGGAGTTTTTCTTTGGTCATTCCATTTTTGTATATTGTATATTTTTTTTGGAGATTTTGTTCGCACATTAGGTGCAAGTAACTCTTATTTGCAATGCATAATAAAAAACTGGTCAAGAGTGAGTCGGACTCGCGCACCGAGGGTTTCCCTAGTCGCCCCACTTAAAATTTTTAAAACCCCTTTTCAGTCCCTGTTGTAAAAAAAATATTTATTTTTTTATTTCTTTCTTATTTTCAAAATAGTTGGGCAAACGTCATCTTAAACTATTCCAAATTTCAAGTTAATACTATTAGTAGTTCTCGAGATATCCAGCTGTGACAGACAGACAGACTGAGTCACACCATAAGGGTTCCTTTTTTACCATTTTGGTACGGAACCCTAATTACTAAAAATGTAGGGGTAAAATTTAGGAACTACGTGTTCTTACAAACTTATATACGTCTTATTGAAAGGAAGGATGGTTGCAGTTTTCTTTTTGGTCACTCCATTTTTAAATGTTAAGTGGGTTAAAAGCATAAAAACGTAGAGCTAAAATTAGGAACTACGTGTTCTCCGAACTTGTATTGTAATTGAAGTGGCAGTTTTTTTTGGTCACAATTTTTAATGTTGAGTGACACATTACATAATGATAATTATTGTAAAATTTTACTCTGAAATTGCAATAGTTTTTATTAGCAGTTTTTACCGAATAAGTTCTCACTTTATCGTATTAAAATTCAAGTCAAAGTGTTTTTGTAAAATCATTTTATAACTAACTAGCTGATGCCCGCGACTTCGTACGCGTGGACTTTATGACTCATTTAATATAGTAAACATGTAGGTAAACATAGTTTAAAAAATTTATCTATAAACTATGTTCAGAGTCTTTCCTTCAGGAGCCAATATGAAAAGACCTGAAGCTATACTAACCCTGAAAAAAGCCATATAAAGTTGGCCATACGAAAAGCAACCATAGTCCTTATATCAACACCAGCGGCTTTACGTCTGACAGTGCGACTTATTTATTGTCATAGCAAAGCAAGTGGTCACAGGGAACTGTGTACGTTTAAATTGAAAAGGAAAATTGTTGGGGAAGAGTGGTATACCTACGCGGAATAAATACAGATTCACCGGCACCACTCCCAGTGAGCTCCAGAATCTCAGCTTCAATAATATTTCGCTGCAAAGCATTGGCTTTAATTGCACAATTAATTTTAAAGAAAGAAAGCACAATATCATCCTGCAGTGCGATATAAGTACGTTAGTTCTATTATGAGATTCTGTGGCAATTTAAGTCGGGTTCCATTGCACAATTTTGGCGGAGTCACACATCAGCATTAGATTTCCACATCAGATGATCTTCGATTTTTCGTAAACACGTGTTTATGCAAATAAATTAAAATTGGCTCTGCATCAGGTATTCCAGATCTTCGATTTTTATACCTCAACAAAAAATGCTCATCAGGCTGAACAACTTTTGTTAAGGCGTCATTTTTATATTCCTTATAGTTTCGTTGGACCATTATGGTTCTGCATCAGGTGTTCCAGATCTTCGATTTTTATACCACAACAATAAATGCTCATCAGGCTGAACAACTTTTGTTAAGGCGTTATTTTTATATTCCTTATAGTTTAGTTGGACTATTATGGTTCTGCATCAGGTGTTCCATTTTTCAAAATCAATTAAAATCAAATTCCCTAAACTATGCCCAGGCTTAACAGCTATATAACAAAAAAAGTTTTGTTCAAATCGGTGCAGTTGTTTAAAAGTTATGCGCGTACATACAAACAGACAAAAATTCCAAAAACTATTGTTTTGGGTTCAGTATCATGTAACTTAACATGTAGCAATTACTTTTTTGATAAATATTGTATGTACAGAATTGGCATCGTTACAATTTTATTATATGTAAAGATATTTGCTCGTAAAGGGTCTCTTTTTACACCAATTTCAATATCGTATTGTATTTCATTACGTACTTGTGCGGTAATGTAATGTAAAACGCACGGGTAATCAAGATGCTCCGTCTAAAACGAAAGATACTTTTTAAATCTTAGTAAAGAGTTTTTATGTGAAAAAAGAGGTCAACATTTTATGAATTAAATTAACTTTGGGAGATAAAAAATCGTTTAATTATTTAATTTATTTAATTTTGACAATAAATTACAACCATTTATCTGTAACAAAAATGTTAATATACTTTATTAGTAATACTGGCTGTTTTTTATGCCTTTGCCATAAGTGTATACCTATTGTTAAACCATAAAAAAGCGCTGATGCGCGCGCATCGCTAATTTGAACAAGTGAAAATTATTTCCTCGCAAATATGTTATAAAATGTCGTATGACATACGTGCGCTTTGATAATTACAGCCACTGCTTTCTTGTAGCCCTCGCCTAAGGCTTGGGCTAGCAATATCGCCTCGGCTGTAATTTTCAACTTACCGCACTTATATCATAATGTACTGTTACACGCACTTTGACATCCATATCGATGCAATAAAATTAGTTTTTTTAAATAAAGTTTGAATAAAAAATATACCTACTTCGGTTGTTGTGAAAATCCAATATTGTTTCTTTTTACCATAATATTAGTAATATTTTTGTAGGTAAGTATTTCTAGTGTCTGAAGATTCTCATTCCTATTCAAAACATAAGGTAAAAATGGTATTTAAAATCCAGGGATTGAAATACCTTTAAAGAAAATAACGATACAAAAAAATAACGTTAAAAATACCGTTTAAACATTTTATCGGTAAATTTACCGGTAAAAATAACGTTAAATTATTGTACCGGTAAAATTACCGTTAAATATAGCGTTAAACTTTACCGGTAAAATAGTACCGGTAAAATTATCAGTAAAAAAGTAACGTTATTAATTCGAATAACGTTAATTTTAAATTTTAAAGTAACGGTAATAAAAAGTAAGAAATAACGTTAAAACTAACGTTATTTACTGAAATAACGTTAATTTTAATGTAACATTATCTAAAGTAACGTTATTTATTGACATAACGTTAATGTTAAAAGTAACGGTAAAAAAAGTAAGAAATAACGTTACATTTAAAAAAAACGTTATCAATCCCAGTTAAAATCTAACCCTCGTATCTATAGACGAGTAAGTATGAATTGAGTAAAACTAGCAATTTTCAAATGCTTCTAATATTCACGTACCATTTATAGTATAAATAAAAAAAACTTAAATCGACCAAAACTGCACTAAAGCAGCACGTGAATATAATATTAGAAGCATTTGAAAATTGCTAGTTACTCAAGTCATTACTTACTTGTCTATAGATACGAGGACTGGATATGTAAGAGTAGGCCATGTAGGGTAGAGGCATAGAAGTATAACAGTAGTAGTAGAGTTTGTTTTCAGTGCAAAGTCAAACTATTTTTGTCATTTGTAATTTTAGAAATCAGATAGAATTGATTTAGAGGTTGAGATCGATAAGTAAGGAAACTCAACTATGCTATCACTAAGTTGAGTTTGCGGCTATTCACAGACGGATTGGTAATATGAAATTAATATGTGAACGCTTCGTTGTTCTTCAATCAAAGGACAAATTATACGAGAATGCAAGGGCCATTAAGGACCCATTAAGCGCGTGGAGCGTATGGAGCATGGCGGGGCGTCCAGGTTCCGTTCATTGTTTCGAGTTGAGGGGCAGCGGCCAATGACAGCGCGCGCGCATTTCTATCCGTTACACTTAACTCTGATGTGATTTGTCGCTCAATACTGAATCTGATACTTTGAAAAACTCCTTTTACGTTTCGACACCTTTCCAGGGGCCGGCCGTGGTGTCGTCCCGTGACCACGGCCCCTGGAAAGGTGTCGAAACGTCGGGAAACCCAAAAAACCAACAAATCCAAACTAAATAATTCTAAAATAACATGTGAATTAACCAATATACGCGCTGTAATCCGTAAAAATTAAGGGTTTTTATTTCCAATGAACTGTACGCGCGGAAGCCTTAAAAGTATATAAGTAGTTGTCTGTTGCGAAAATGCGCTGGCAGCAAGCTGGCTGGCGGTGATGGCACAGAACATATACATTAACGATGATGGCGAGATGGCGGCGCTGTGTGTCTCGCGTCGCGATCACAAGGGACATGCATGGCTGGCAATTATGTAGCGTACCAACACGACTACAATGGACTTCAAAGTTACGTATATTGTTGCAAAGGGACTGTGATCAGAGATTTTAAATCACATTCTTCTGTAATGCCTTCACTGAATTAACCCTGACTTATTTTTTTGTGATGGAATTTGGTATTAGAGAAAAGAGAAAAGTGTAGCTACTAATATAGGGAAATTCTTCTATAAGACGACAAAAATCACAACGATAATCGACCTTAAAATAAATTCATTAATCAAGGCAACTTGTTATGTTAGTACTCTAAAATGGTATTATTTAATACATCTGGTTGCTCCCGCTATAAATGGGTAACGTTTCAAGCATTAAATTTCAATCATAAATCGTCAAGTAGCAGATTGTGAAGACATCTAGTTATGATTCTCAACAGTAGCCAAAACTAGCTTCATTGAGGCCATCATAGCCACAGATTAAATAATAATGTCCCAATCCAGAATCGACCCGAGCTGCGCCCTTTAATAGTACACGCCTTTTACTACCGCACAAAAGAGTTTTCTATGAGAAAGGGATCTTGACCTACCAGTTTGTTCAGAATGTTCACTCTCAAAAACAATTTATTCATGCATCCATGCAACGACTCTGCCGACAAAAGAATTTAAAACTAGACAGGGGGGATAATGAATACTAGACAAAGGCCATTTTAATAGAGTTACTTGCGTGCAATTCGGTCTTGTATTTTTTTTCTGGATGAATGGTTTTGTGTTTGTTGGGATAAGAAAAAGTGAAGGATCGAACAGCGGAGAGGAGAGACGTAAGACTCGTAATTTTTTCTCGAAATCGTTATTCATATCCATATTATTATGTATATGACGGATATCTTGTTATTGGCGGATGACGCGCGAAAATAACTAGCAGACGAATATTTGGCTCGGTTCCAGAGGCCGCAGAAAGTCTCCTGATGCTTTACTGAAGTCGAATATATAGTAAAATTGTTTTACCTATACTACATGTGTGGATAGTACTATCTATACATGTGGCATATTACAATTTTATTTAGGGCTTATTTTTCAATCCTCAGATAACAGATATCATTATCAATCAGTTTAAATATTAACCAAATCTAATAAAAGTCATTAAAAAATGTGACAGACAAATTAATGACAAGCATTTTCAATTTGCTATCAAACGGATAAAGCTCTATCTAGGCAAATCAGCCCTTAATGTACTTAATTAAACAAAATTGCTTAATATAGCTTAATTACATACAAATATTTTATGTAGGTACTCTTTAAAGTTGCTGGATAAAGTCAATTTCAACTGTTTTGGAATCGAGAACTTAATCTAAACGGAACGTCTGAAGACATGTATGTGTATACTGCCAATGATTTAGTGTTGTTAGAAGAGACATGAGTTGAGGCCGAGGCCTGCCCCGCGGGGGACACAACTTTATACAACCCCGGTGTTTTCGAAGACGCGCTGAGCCCTTTATCCCGATTGCTATCATAAGTTAGGACACAATCCCGGACAATTGGAGCACCTTCGTTAGAGTGGCACGCTGTTTCAACGTCTCAACGAAATACTTAAACCTAATCGTAATACTACTTAATATGTAGTAGGTATCTATAAATGACTCGATTTAAAGAAATCACAATATGCAGGTAAATGAAGGAGAAAATGAAACAGCGGCTAAGAATTAGTATAGATCAGACACAAGAACTTACTCCTATTCAATATTGAATTTTAATAATTATGAAAAGAAAAGGAATCCCTAAACAAAGCCCAGACATTCCATCATATGTGTTGAACATGTAATGCAAAAAGATAGTTAAGCAAATAGGAGCTTTTTTCAACAACGATTGTCAGTTGTTCTTTAATTAATTAGTAAAAGTAGGTACCTATAAGCTGTTAGCGATTTCTGCACATTCATTAAAGGTTAACTGATTGGGAGATGGGGGGTCGGGGGAAGGGGGGCTGAGATTAACTCATAGAAACCACATAAATCTAACGAGAGAAAGGAGTCACGAACAATGAGAGTGCCTACCGACGTGAATAGTGTATATCAAAGAAACAAAGGACAGAACATTATAACCTCATCTTGTCCGAAAGAAGAATGGAATGAAGTGACTTCATTAGTGTTTTTGATGTGTTTTGTTTACGCGAAGAATTGTACCCTAGTTGTATTTTTATTTTGAAAGTCCACTTAAATTTCAACACTGGAATGCTTTGAGTAATTTGACGAAGACCCCTTTTCAACGTTCACATTAAAGATATAGACGTATATTAATTAATTATGGAATATTAATTGGGTGTCTGGAAATAATAAAGGAAAGGAAAATAAAGGAAAGCTTGTAAAAGTTAATGGAATACTTAAACCCGGCAGCGGTTTATTTTGTTGGCGACAAAGAACCTTAAATGGCGACAAACTGCGTGGATAACAAAAAATACGTAAAACGAGCAACTACACGTGAGATAAGTAATTTAAGTTATCAGTGAAAATTCTAAATGAATGACAAAAATGTATTGTTTTTTTTTAAAAAAACACGTTTTTAAAACGAGCTAAAATAATAAGTTTATAATCGGACTAAAAACATAAAAGCAGACTAGTAAAAACAGACTAAAAAGTACAAAATAAATTCTTCTGTAAATACCTATTTATAACCTACAGAAGTTTTAAACCTAAAAACGTGGGGCGCATTTTGTAAAAATCATCAATATTGTCTTTAGCATGCTGCTAAAAGCTTTTTATATCAAGTTAGCTACAGTTTATTTGAGAACTGTAGAAAGCAGCGGATTCAGTTAGCCACGTCATTGTTTGTTACTGGTTCTGTGGGCCTGTTTCACAGTTCTGATAGCATCTTTCTTCTTGTTTCCTTTAAAAAGGGAGAGTATTGATTTTTAAATCATCTGATTCAAAGGTTTACACGAAATAACCTGTAGAAATAGAAACTGAATAATAAACTTTTTTTTTTATTTATTTTCCAAATATACATTTAAGCTAATTACAAAATTTTCTGTCGCCAAACTGCAATGACAGTTTGTAGGCGTAGCGCTTATTTCTATATTAATAATTCTATGTACTTAAATGCTATATACATAGCTTGTTTATTTTTTTTATTACCTTTATTACTTGAATAACAAATTATAACATGCAGTTTTTTAATTTTCTTTTAAATATTTCTTTACATTTAATTCTAGTTTCATCGAATAATAATATCGAATATTTATTATACAATTTAGGTATAGTATATTTTCTGGTTCTTTCTCCATAATAATTATTGACTCTAATCTGTTTTTGTTTTCTTTTACTTATTGAAATGTGGAAAAATGTGGAAATTACCTGTGGAAATGCTCCTGAGTGTAGTATCTTAATTACTTTAGCTAGCTGTAACACAGATAATTGAAGATTGCTTTAGTTTAGCCACTAGCTGGGGCTAGGGCTGCCATCTCTAAAACCTGCCACCCAGAACCGGAAGCGTAAAAACCCCGGACTTTGCAGCCTTGACCCCGGACTTTTTTTTATATTCACAATAAATGCCCAAATAGCCAGGAGCGGCTCGTAAAAAAAATGGCCGCGCAGCGCTATTTTTAATCAGTTTCATAATCTTGCTTCTTTTTTTGGAAAAAAAAGATTTTTTTCGGATGCTTGTTTATAGGGAAAAATTTTTTTTGCGGGTAACGCGTGCGCTGAATGAAAATAGTATTTTTTGAGCGGAGTTTGATCCAAAACCCGGACTTTAATTATAGTCCGGGTTTTACCCGGACTACTATCAGAACCCCGCCCGGACGCTCCCCTGACGCCCTCCAAACTAGGACAAAATCCGGGGAAACCCGGACGGATGGCAGCCCTAGCTGGGGCATCACCTGCAATTTGAAAGTGCACCACTAAAATGTAAAATACCGTACACCCATAAACTGAAAACCTTTTCCGACCTCAAATTTAAACTACATTTTCCTTGTGAGATACTTTAAACAGGTTATAGTCGTAAAGGATATTTATTTTATCAAAAATCTCTGGAAGCATATTATTCAAAACAAATTATGAAGATACTGTCTGTTATGAAAACATTATTTAAGTTACCTATTCCGTAAAATGATGAGTCCGTAATAAAATCGTGACATGATACTCCGGATGGATCACAAGGCCGTATTGCATGAGACAACAGAAAGTTTTTACGGCCGGCCTACTCATAAAACGGAGGTTCAATCGGTCCACTAAAATGACTGTACCCTCAGTGAGTTGATTGTTAAATGAGTAATTAGCAACATGTGTGATTGGGGTCCTCCGGCGCGCCCGGCCACCGTATAATAAACCGACACCAAATAATCTTTTCGAACAATTAGTGGAGAATTATTGCCCAACAAAATTTGCCAAGCGGAATATGCTCGGTAATTAAGCCACCATTTCTTTACTTTAATATCTTACATTAACCGCAGTTACGCTCTATCTTTTGCGGTCTGTTTTTTATTAATGACGAGATAAAAATTATACATTATTTTATTTTACAGTCAGAAATACCCGATCAAAAAGTCTCTCATATTATAAATGTCTAAAATAATGTTCTTCGAAAAAATTTTGTGACCCCTTTCTTTACATAATTATGAGTGTAGTTGAGCTATCTTCACAGAAATAACACAGCAGTATCGGTATAATTGGTTCACGGACTTTTTTAGACAGTCACCGTTAAAATTTGAATATTTTGAACGATAACAGCATACTTTTTTATGTAGTCAATGTCAAACTGATACCTACTTTGAAGACTGAACTAGATCTTTAGCAATATGTTTATAATTTGACTTATATTTTTAAAATATGTATGAAAAAATAACTTTAGTTTCAACCAAAAACCTATATGGTGCTTTGAAAATTTGAAGCTAATTTCGTAGCTTTGGAGTTTTCAAATTATCAATCACCTTAGAAAGGATAAAAACGTATGTTGTATAGTTGTGAATAATATGTATTAAAATAAACTAACTGGGATTCCTTTAGGTACGAGTATTTAATTAATTTTATACGAAAAAAACATGGTTTCATAATAGGTTTAGTTACATTCCTTTTAGTAATTTATAGATTTTGCTAAAAAAATATGAATTGTGATTACATTTTTTTGGTATTAAAGCAATAAACAGACAGCCTATACGTAAATATTTCTATCTTTCCTACCTACAGTTGCTAAGCGTGCTCAAACGCTCAAGCGCCTTACGTACAACGTATACACTGAATTTAGTCGTTCGAAATTGCTGCAATTTTCACCGTAGGAGTAAACGTTCGCTACATTCGTGCATCAATCAACTCGGTAGCAGAATGATCGATATCGGATTTAATAGTAAACGGTAAAAATACATATACCTGTGTGGTGTTTACTTATAAAAATAACGACCTACCAAATAGAGAAAAATATAAATTACCAATAGAAGAGGTAGCTTTTGCTTTTGCGGAATGATCTCTCTATATCTTATTATATTTGATTTTCATGATTCTAGTATAGAATAATGTAAGAGATAGGCTATTACTAATACGAATATAGGCTTAAAATTGTTTACTACTTATTAAAGTATTTTTTTGGGGGAAATAGAGCTTCAGCCGCAGTCACGTTGTATTGTCTGTGGCCGCAGCTTTTACAGTTTCAAAATATACGTTCTTTTGTCATAGTTAGTAGCTATAATTTTTATAGTCGGAGAGTAATATGAAAGACATTAAAGATTTAGACGTTTAGTGCCCAAGAGTTTTTAACCGACTTCCAAAAAAGGAGGAGGTTCTATGTTCGTCTGTATATTTGTTTTTTTTTGTGTGTATGTCCACCGATTACTCGAAGACGGCTGGACCGATTGAAATGATTCAAACGTTATTACATTAGGTACACTCCCAAGTTGGTCCCATTTTTTAAAATTTGGAAATCGGTTCAGTACTTTTCAAGTAATTTTGAAAAAAGCACGAAAATAGTATGATTTTGTGTTAATTACCTCGATGATTGGTCGTATTACTTCTTTGTTTATGAACTGAATAAGATAATATTTTTTTTGTTGAAAGAGGGATATCTTAAGTGTAGTTTTTTAACCGACTTAAAAAAGGAGGTTCTCAGTTTGACCCGTATTTAAGTATGTTTCTCCGCGATTATCTTACTTTTGGCTGAGCCGATTTTTCTACATATATAATATACCTTACCTACAAGGTACCTACACTAAAAATAAAAAAATAAAAAATTGTATAAAAAAAAAACAAAAAACCGACTTCAAAAAACCTACCTCTCAAAAGCAAGAAATAATATTCGTAATAATAAAAATACGTCTATTGAAGTCGGGTGGGACTTTTAGAATAAAAAAAAAGGAATTTGTACTCCAGCCCCACCCGACTTCAATAGACGTATTTTTATTATTACGAATATTATTTCTTGCTTTTGAGAGGTAGGTTTTTTGAACTCGGTTTTTTGTTTTTTTTTAAACAATTTTTAAGCTACAGTTACATACTAAAAGCTAGTTATGACTGAGTG
Source organism: Agriphila straminella (assembly GCA_950108535.1). NCBI lineage: Eukaryota > Metazoa > Arthropoda > Insecta > Lepidoptera > Crambidae > Agriphila > Agriphila straminella. The sequence goes on from OX467308.1 coordinate 13,089,118, forward strand.
GCTAAAAATAAATGTAGGTAAGTAAATACGGGAAATCAATCGTTTGTCTACCAATTTAAAACGGCCAATTGTTTATCACGAGCCCTGATTTATATCACACATCCATTATTAAGTATCTATATATAAATAACAAATTGTAGTCTATATGTAGGTATCTATACTCGCTTCATGACGGAAGAGGGTTCATAATCCAGAAGCGTGTCGGCGCACGATACCCGCGACGACAGCTATTGCTTAAAAATGAGCTGGAAACACTGCAACGGCTCCGCGGGGACTCGTACGCTACAGATTTTTGATGTCGATTTAACAACACTCTCGAGCCGGACCCGCAGTCTCATATTCCATATCCCGACCGACGCACTAGCTACTGGCTCTATCTAAATTCTAAGCTGATATCACGTTTGCCGAACTAGAGATACACTGTTCTTCGCGTTAATTAACCTCGTTCGTGTCGCTTAAACTAAATACGTAGGTATAGCTACCCGCCGCCGCTCGGCATTCGCAGCTTAACTAACCATAAATTATATTACAGTCTCAAGTTCGATGGAACTACGGTGTAAGGTTTACTTTACCGTGCTCGAATAAAACGGCTGGTGTATTTATTACTACCTACATAGCAGTTCTATATATTGCCATTTTAGTAGATCAAAGAGATAACAAAGTCTTCGTGGATAACTTTAATACGAAATAATATGCAGACGAAGTATCGGTCGGGTAGACAAAAAGACGTCTCGATGAATCGAAACAGAAAGGTTTCTCAAGGAATTTTACGCGGGGAATAATCCCGAAAGCGGCCGACACAATTCTTCATTTCATTCACGTTCCCCTGCGATGAAACTTTTTCTCTGCAATTTTTCTGTGGAGGGCGGGGAGTGATCAGGTGGGGCGGCTTGCCAGTCGCGGCACGTAGCCCGCCCGCGCCCCGCGCCGCCCGCTGAATACAAACTTCATTAGCCGTTTGATAATTAGCCCGTTAAACGCCCCTCACTCACCCACCTACGATCTTACTTCTAAACCGATCTTCATACACAAACAATTTTATTTTGAGTACAAACTCCACTGGTTTATACAGACTCGATTTCGACTCCTCTTTAAACACAAATATGTATATAAGCGCAATCCAAATTAATTCTCTAATTTGGCAGTTAATTAAATATTATTACCAGTATACGAAGGAATGATTAACCATAAATAAACTTATTTTGCTTTACGTTTATTTATAGTACGAGTACGTACTAACCAAACTTTTGTGTTGATCAAAATCTCTAATTAAAACACTTGAAATATTCCTGCTATGTATTTTACAAAGTTAGAAAAGTGTAACAAGTAAATGAAGAGATAAGAAGCCTTCCGAGGCCACGGGGCCCTGAAAAGATAATTAAAAACCATTAAAACATAACATAAAAGTTTATAATAGACAATGGCTTTAAATGCGAAAAAGCTGTTTATTACTAAACACTAGCTTTCGCCTGCGACTTCGTCCGCGTGGACATTCAGAAAATCTCTAGGAAACCCTTGACCGGGATAAAAAGTAAGTATCCCTTGTTTTAATCTAGCTAGGCTATAAACTATCTGCGTGCCAAATTTAAGGAGTTGTTACCGCTAAAGCTCGGAATGCGTTAACTAGTTAATGTGAACATTAACTGATCGAGTCAGTTAAAGTGCGAAATTTTTCTTACAGTAGCAGATGGTCATAAAAGCCCAATAACGACATCCGTATTGATTTTTAGGTTTATTTACTCCATTTCACCCCTTAAAGGGCTGAAATTCCAACTATACCGGTATACGTTGCGTTAGTTTCTTTTTTTCACCCCTTCGGAGGTGGAATTATCAAAAACGCTGAGACACATATTATAATATAAATTTTCAATCGTAAGCCTAAACATAAGCAGATCCTAGCTGCCTACACTGTACCTATAAGGTGTCTGTGTGCAAGATTTCAAGTCTCTACCCAGTCGTCAGTCAGTTTTCGATTGAATTCATACATTATGATAGGTATATCAAAAACAGCTTCAAAATTAAATACCTTAAAAAAGCAAGAAATAATATTCAATCACTAGATACACATATCATTGTAATAAAACATGTGAAGTCGGGTGGGGCTTTTAGAAGAAAGAATGAAGAAGTTGTCCTCCAGCCTCGGTTTATAACTGACAAAGTTATGAGGTAACAAACAAAAAAAAAACAACCGAACTGAGAACCTCCTCCTTTTTTGAAGTCGGTTAAAAATAGATTTTGGTTTCAATTGAATTTAAAACTTATCATTATAGAAATGATGATTAAAATTATTAATTAATTACCATCGCTTATAAAAATAGATGGCCGTTGGGGCGGAAAGGTTTTGGAATGGCGACCGCGCACCGGACGAAGCTCCGTGGGTAGGCCCCCGACAAGGTGGACCGACGATCTGGTGAAGGTCGCGGGAAGCCGGTGGATGCGGGCAGCGCAGGACCGATCGTCGTGGAGATCCTTGTCCATCAGCCATTTTTGATGTCCCCAATGCTGGGGCACAGGCCTTTCTTATGGGTGGTAAGGAGGAAGAGCCATAACCCACCACGCGGGCCCAATGCGGATTGGTGGGAGGTCCTTAGGGGAGGCCTATACCCAGCAGTGGGTGTCGTGCGGCTGATATGATGATGATGATGATAAAAATAGAGTCGTCCACCCGCGACTTCATCTGCAACGACAGACACTATCCCTAGGGAAGACTATTTTTGGATGAATGTCCTTCTCTGTACCCCTGACAAAGTGTATTGATAATTTCAGGATGATCGGTAAGTCAAAAAGTTTGTTGCCATTCCATAATCGAAACGCAAGTTACTACAATATAAGCACAACTGCATTGTGCGCTTTTAGGTTTAAAATATTTTTTATCGCAATTGATCGAGTCAATTTCCTAAATGCTGTAAGTAAGGCCACAGATATAGTATGAACACAGCACAGACAGTAGCGTTGCGTATGTGTTGACATGCATATGACAGTATATGTCACTCCGAATGCCACGGGGCTACCGCGCATCAGTCGCGCGTTCGGTGTGATAGCATTTCATACATTACAATGTTCATCACGCTATGCAGCGCAACGCGCTGTGCTGCATTCGGATTGACTTTGCTAACTAAGTGATTTGGTAGACGTGCACACCGACGATTCCCACGAACGAACGGTTTTAAAAAGCAATTTTAATCGCTTATTTAAGAGCCTGGTAAAGGAAACTTGGCTCAGGAGCGGATAATAAACAGTGACAATTTGGCCGGAACATCGCAGGAAGGAAGACGCGAAACAAAAGGGAGGGCGCGCGAGCCAGCAGCGGCGCCTGGCACGAGGCGACTTAGAAAAATTAGAAAACAATGGAGCAGGAAACGCGTTTTCTTCCGAGTGTCTGCGCCCTTGCCCTCTCGTTACGATCTCTTTAAAGCTTGCCGCCCATCCTTGCAGTAGCCATGTCAATATTTGAATGTTGCCATTTGTGTCGAACAAGTAAATTACCTTGACAACCCTATTCTGTTACTCCAACCAACGGTGAATGGAATGTTTTTATAAATTATTGAGTTACCTGATAGAACGATTTTATTCTACTATTATAAATGGGAAAGTTTGTGGGTTTGGATGTTTGTTGAGATTTTGATGAAATTTGACACACAAATAGTTTAGAGACTCGATTAAAACATAGGATACTTTTTATCCTGTTCAAAGGTTCCCTAGGGATTTTCCGAATGTCCACGCGGACGAAGTCGCGGGCGGAAGCTAGTATTTTAAACTTATGAGTTGCAATGCAAGCTAGTATTTTAAACTATTGGTCTACTATGTATGTTAGGTAATCGTCAAGATGAGAGTTTGCGAAAGATTGTGTGGTGTTCTTATCAAAACCTGTTAAATATTTCAGTGAAAATTACTAAGAATTCATCTCACGACTATTGTCCGACATGCAATAAGCAATTTAATCAGCGCAAACAAAATAATACCATTGTAGGTAGATTATTACAGTCGTTCGTGTAGTGGCAGTTTAGTCGTTCTTGTTATCCGGATGGCCGGCTAGTGGAAGTATTGGAGTTTAGCTTACACTTAACGATTGGATTTAGTTGGGCCCAGCCCGCCGCACCTACGACTCTCTCTAATCGATATCGTGCACGAGATATTTAAACCGATATATAACTCTATCTACTTTTGCCATGGATAGGGGATGAAACTTGATTTCAATGAGTAAAACCAAATTGAGAATATAATTATCAAAATGAAAACAAAGTAACTAATATTAAACTTGACCGATAAAATACAAATAAAGCCACGTGCCTTGTAATAAAAGAATATTCTCACTTTTGTAACTAGTCACATAAAATAGATAGTATAGGAATGTCTTACTGATGTTGAAATTTTGGTTCGTGTCTTGTCTTACTCGTATAGCTTAATTCATGAATGCAGCAGTTTGCAACTTCTTAGTATGTAAAGACCAACAAACTAAAATGAAAGGGCTGCTTCACTTGCTTATTTTATTGTTACAATTAATGGAGATGTGAAAATAAAAGAAAATGAAAATCTTATTGTTACTAAATTAAAATTTGATTAATATTCTGTCAACTTTGTATATCTATCGTGGCTAAACGCGACTGCGTTTCTGTGACTCCTGGGACTGGTTTAACGTGCACTCGAACACACAAACTAAGCCATCTACTAACCACACTCTCAATATGTAGCTTAACTTTGATAATCGACTTATATCTACTTAGTTCAAAGAGGGCCTTACCCGTTGCTATTAAAGCTACTAAATTATGAAAGCCGATAATTTCACAACGGACCAAAATGACCAAAGTGGTCAACCATTTGCGAAGGATTGTAAGTATCTGAGGATTTAGTTAAAAACGGGTCAAGTGATAACATAATAAAACATATATTATAAAATTGATATGAACAGATATTAATTAATGTTTTGTCTTAGTTGTTGTTTCACAAAATTAAAGTTTTACTTATTCATCTCCACTACCGGTATGTAAGATTAGATTGGCTTTCCATTCGATGCTGAATGCTGACATTTTCTTTTAAGCCCACGCTTTCGCAGAACCTACGCAGGCAGGGTAATTTCCATACCTATTACAATTTGTAATATTTATAAAAAAAAAATATAGTACAGTAAAATTATACATTGGACCTTGCCTAAAATCCGGTAGTTCTGATTTTTTGCAGACTTGTTTATGATGTTAACCCAATGAATAATCCAAGTTTTTAAAGTAGACTAAAATTGCAACAATATGAGACTAAAATTGTCTCTGTAGACCTGTAGTTTTCGAGATGAAGCCTTATTTCAAAATTTATAATTTTTGCGAACCTAGAACTTTTTTTGCAATATTATTAGTTAGTAAATTAAGTTAATTTAACCCTTTTGGAAGCTGCTGCTGCTATCTAGTCAGGTGTAGAGTTGGTGTCGAGAAAAATCGCAGCTTCCTTATCGATGTCCGAATTGTTTTCGACCATGAACATCATTTGCTTCTTCCCTAAGCCAAAGAAGCCAGGATGTCGAGTCACAACACAACCACTAAAGGCATGAATGAAGAGCAAAAGTATTTGATTGAATCAGGCGTCACTTGGCGGAAGTCCCAAACCATTTTGAAAAAAGAAATATATGTAGCTTACTTCCGCAAACAAAGTTTATATTTCTTTTTTCAAAATGAAGAGCAAAAGCTTTGGTTTCAATGAGGATTTCTAAGTCGTCTATAATATTGCTAAAAATTGCAAAGTTCGAAAACATTACAAATTTTAAAAAGCTTTATCTCTGAAACTATTGGGTCTACAGAAACAATTCTAGTCTCATATTGTAGCAAATTTAGTCTACTTTAAAAACGCTCTAAAAAGGTACTATAAAAAACTAGTCATTCAGGGTTATAATCGCCAAAATCCGAAATTTACGTGGTTTTTTCGATATTTGACATAGTTGCGTTCGGCTCTCTAGTTCACAAACTTGGATTATTCATTCGGCCAACATCATAAGCAAGTCAGAACTATTGACGCAAGGTACTCCGTACTTTCAGGCGACAATTTTACTGGACTATTATTATAAATGCGAAAGACCATCTGTCACCATACATCGGAAGCAGTATCGATGACATAATAAAAGGAATTGAGGAGCTCGACAGCGCATCGGCTTAGGGCGTTCGGCCTGCGATTTCTCTAGGGTCAGTCCCCGGATGGGTGATCAAAAATTTATTAGAGCCACGAGCTCCTCCATGGATCAGAAGGTACGTTAGGTTCTACCTACCCGAATTAGATAAAAAATTGCTTAGATAATAAGTTGGACTCCAAGCTACCAAACTGTAGAAAAATACCATCAAAATCCGTTTAGCAGTTTTTGAGTGATTCGCGCACAAACATTTAGAATTGACTGGTATAGATAACCATTTAAAATCCTTTGACGCCACGTAGAAAATTTTGATAATTCCATCCCCGAAGGTGAGATAAGGGAGATTAAATTGTATATGGATATGAAAAGTCCTTCATTTTCGAAGTAAAACTCATCAAATTTTATTAAGGTTGGAAACAAAAATAAATACTTAAGCATCATATATTTAGTGATTTTTCGAAAAACAACCCCTTAAATAAATTAAATTAAATAAGACCTTAAATAAGATAAATAAACCTAAAAATTGGATATCGAATATGGGATGTTTTATGGGATGTCGATTGCAATAAAAATGATTTTTTTTAAGTTCAACACGGTGGACAGGACATGACATAAATAACACTGTAGTGGCGAAACGCGGTTTCAGAGAGATCGGGTGAACTGTGTCCTATCTGTAAGCTAGTTAATCCGCGGGTTCCAGTTTGTAAGTTATAGAGGTATAGATATTTATGAAAAGCGACAAAAATCTTTTAGCCTTTATAGGTTAAATCATAAATCATAGGGATGTCTAAAAAGGATTATCTGGGCGTTCACAACACGGCTCGAAACCCGCAACAGGTAGGTATGTAACGATGATGTTTAATCTAACACGCGAAAAAGTTTACTTTCGATTCGAGTATGGGAGCGACAATGCTACTCTTATAGAGGACCGTTTGTTTTTTATCATTAATGGCGTTTGCAATTTGCAATAAAAGTGGATGGAGCGGGGGCAGGAACGCGCGGACGCGGGCAGCGGCGGCTATTTCGACGTAATTAAAACAAACAGGAGGAGGCCCGGCACTCCTCTCTAATTGCGTTCGTGTTGAAATAATCACGAGGACTACGACAGAGGATACAGCCCGGCGATGCTGATCGATCAAACCGGATTTGTCAACGGGGTAGCGATAAATAAGGCTCATTGATTTATTTTTAAATAGTTGTTCTGCTATTGATCACGCCCCTAGTTTTTTTCCTTGAACTTAGATAAACACCAACAAAGTAGAAAGACGTTTTATTTTTTGTCTTTTTTCGGAAAAGTCGTAGAACAAACGTTATGATGTTAGTATTCTCCTCTTGCAAGGTTATTGGTGTTAAAAAACCACGGAAATTAAATTTCTAAGAGATTAATATTGATATTTTATTAAAAAACCGCAAAAATAGCATTTAAATGTATGGAAATCCTAAAACTGAGAACTTGAATAAATTAATTATTTTTAAATTAAGATAAATAAATACTAGAAAATATCGACTCACCCGTAGCAGGCGGGACTAACTTGGATAACTTAAATAACTTGGCTCAGAGCAATACTACAACTTTTGTTCCATAATAACTACTGCTCCAAATGGCTAGTTTTGACAATATGTACCTTTTTTCATGGCTTGGCTTGACTTTCAGGAAAGGCCCAAAAATATCTAATTTGTTCCATATATTTTGAAATTCTGTATCGCCGTAACTTTTAAGTCAAAAAATTATTTTCACCAACAAAATCGAAGGAAATTTAATGCTCTACAACTTTGTCATCGCTTTTCCCGAAATACGCATGGTTTAGAAGGTGAAAAGTCCGTAATTTCCGAGGTTTTTTGCCTCCCTTCAAGTTTCCACAGGCTCCTCGAAGTCAAAAACTCAAGATTCCACACCCCACACCACACCATCTCCAAAAAATATCCCTAAATTTCATTAAATTGGGAATTGTATCCAGGTGAATGTACCTGCCAACTGGACAATATTTTTTTTTCTAGGAAATGACCTGATGTCACAAATCAGAAGAGAGTGATTTCACATGATAATTTTACCATGGGCAGTTGTCTTGTATCAACAAAATATTATATTGGAATGGCGAGTTTCATGTGCACGAATTTTAAATTACAAATCAGGACTTAATTATTTATATGCAGCCCTCGAGCCCTCGACACCCTAGATTCTAGATGTATACCAAAATAATCATTGAACCACCTCAGGAGTTGGATAAAAAATGATTTAAAACTGTCACGATATTAATGTAAACCAAAGACAACAGTAGTATTAGGACGTAATAGTGTTTTCTCAAACATGCTTGGAAATTCGATCATTATTTTGACAACCTTCTTCGTGCTAAATCGGAGTTTACGGACTGACCTAAACCGCGCCGGCAATCATAATATGAGAATCCATTACTAACGTGTAATAATGGATTTTCATACAAAAATTGCCGGCGTCTGACCGGCAATGTTTCTATTAAAACTCATTACGCACGTGTAATTCAGAAATGGAGCAAAATTTTTAATGAATCACGAATAATGGGTATCACATGAAAGGCCTTGATGAGCGAGCACAATCCAATTTTTTTTTTAATATTAGGTATATGGGTATCAAATGAAAGGTCTTGATGAGCACATTCCAAAAATATGAAAAAAAAGAAAAAAAAAGAAAAAAAAACTTTTTTTTAATACCTAGGTATATGGGTAACAAATGAAAGGTCTTGATGAGCACATTCCAAAAGTATGAAAAAAAACGAAAAAAAAAAGAAAAAAAACTTTTTTTTTAATACCTAGGTATTGGGTATCAAATGAAAGGTCTTGATGAGCACATTCCAAAAATATGAAAAAAAAAAAGAAAAAAAAAGAAAAAAAACTTTTTTTTTAATACCTAGGTATATATATGGGTATCAAATGAAAGGCCTTGATGAGTACATTCCAAAAAACTGGAAAAAAAAAATTTTTTTCAACATGGGTATCAAATGAAAGGCCTTGATGTGCACATTCCAAAAAAATGAAGAAACTGGCTCCTTCCTTCTTTTTTCAATTTTTTGCTTAAATTTGAAATAAAAATTAAAAATACCTTCTTGGTTTGAATTTCCGCGCATTATTTGAGAAAAGTACTATACAAGCCTTGGCCGCAACTAGGCATTGATGGACTCACGTATGTGTGCCTCGGCTTCGCCTCGGCCCACATTTTCACGTTCGTCCTTCAATGCCTGTCTTGCGTGCCGCTGCAGTAATGTACTATAATGTGATACTCGTAGTAGAAAGAAAATCGTTTACTGAAGATTCTGACAAGATGTCAATTTCATTCGATTCTTACGGTAGTTAATCTTATTAGGAAATCAACCCAAAGGATAAGGGTAAAATTTTAGGGGTACCTATCACTTTTAGGATTATCTGCCTTTTGAAAACTGCTCATTGAACACCGAAAATAGTGAGACAAAGTAGCTTTCAAAGACAAACTTATAAGTTTCAAAGTTGTTTGAAAATTATTATTGTTTCTTACTATCTTTACGTAACAAACGTGAGCCTAAACTCATACAAACCTGGCTTGGTTCATAGCTTTATTTGATGTGATTAAAGTAGTTTCGCGCAATTACGTATAGCGCTGTTTATCACTATCGCAGGAGAAATAAGAGGTAGAGGTCAGCGCTAGAAGGTATATTTTTTATGGCAGATAGGTAAGCGCTTGACAACTATCACGTCTGATGGTAAGCGATGATGCTACCTACGATGAGACGCGCTTGCCTAGAAGATACCTTTTTACTCGTGACTTGAAGGCCCCCAGATTGTAACTAACTACCTATCAGGAAACACCAGACTTAGGCAAGGAGTTCCATTCTCTAGCGGTACAATGATGAAATTTGAAGCAAAACGCTTAGTGCGAGTCTTTGGAACATCCACCAAATTCGTACATCTGGTTGTCCGATGGAAGAAGGGAGATAGCGGAATTAGGTTGTGCAATTCTGCTGCACATTCACCGAAATGTATTCGATAAAAAACCGATAAGCTTGCAAACTTACGTATAAGCTCGATTATTACAAACAAACAAGGTTATCGTTGCCGATGAGCTGGCCTTACGCTCTATGAACTCAAGCGTCTAGAGCTGGTATTTGGCGGAGCCATCCCAGAGATTAGAGCTGTACTCCATACATACACGATCGTACTTGTGCTTGGTATAGATTGAGCAGCTGTTCCGGCGTGAAATATACTGGTCATCACAAAAATCGGCCCACCCACACTTCACACGAAAACTCATGCTCTAATATTTTGAATAAAACAAATTGTAACAATAAGAAGTCTGGACTTAAATCCTATAGAGCACATGTTGGGTCATGTAGTAAGATTAATACAATTTGTTTCATTCAAAATATCAAAACTCGGAGCCCCCGTGAAAATTGTAGGTGGGCCGATTTTCGTGATGACCGTGTACTTACTCACCTTTGCCAGAAAGCTATGCTTTTTAGATACCAATTGTGCTATACTCTCAATGAAAGATATGCCATGAGTCAATGAAATGCCGAGACGAGCTCTGCTCTACTTAGTTGTTTCGTAATCGGCACGGATTCACCTCGGAAAGTAGGAGTCAGGTCGAAATTACTCCTTTTTGCAGAGCACAGACACGCGTGGGTTTTTTATGGATTGAACCAGGGGGCTAATTGTCTTATTTCAATATCTATCGCAATCGCTTTCATTTGACTAATGGATGTGACACATTGCTGCATTTCGTTGGTAAGTTTTTATATGTGCCAAAAAGAAGTATTAATGTTCTGTCAAATAAAAGCGATTGCGATAGATTTTGAAATTAGACAATGAGGATCATCGAGGTTTTTAGTTAAATATGTAAAGTTTCAGTCACATCAAAATAAATTATTTCAGTGAAAGAATTATTACAATTGGACCAAAAATGACGAAGATAGAGCGATTTTCGTGTCGCATTCTCAAAAACGGTCCCCAATTCACGATTGGCTGATGACGTCATCAGCCACGGCCGTGTTTTTTATTTTATTTTATTTTTTATTTTATTGGGGACAACAAACAGTTTACACAATATAGTATTACTTAAGTGTACAAGTTTATACAATTTTGTTTGGTTCATTGTGAAACCCACACCGTTATCCACATATTACTTAAATCATATTACTCAATAAAAATAAAATAAACTTTTGAATGCAGTTAATTACCCTAACAACAAAGAACGAGAAAAACAATGCTTATTTATTAAAAAACAATTATTATTATTATGTGCGAGCTGAGAAACAATATGCTGTTTATGTAAATAAGTACCGAATCTATAAAGTGTATAATTTTACATGTTTTTTAAGTATTCTATTAAAAGTCGTTTAAATTTTTGAGGACTGTGTGCAAAAATGTCAATATCAGGAAAGGATGAGTCGTACATGTGAGCCAAGCGATGTAAGGGCGCGCGCTTACCGGCTTGTGTACGGCACCGCGGTGTGTAGAACACGCGATTCACGCGTACAGCGCGAGGATGTGATGTCTAAGGCACAACGTAACACAATTTGTTGCTCAGCTCAGTACAATCAAGCTTATTGTTACAAATGCCATATAGTGTCATAGCACTGAGAAGTGTGCGTCTGTGCTCCAGGCTAAGTACATTATATTAAACTCACTTTTTAAATCTTTAATAATTGTGTCATTTCTTGATGGATTTGAGAAATTTAAACAGAGATTTACTCAGATATTGATATTGTATTTGATGTGATATATTAAATTGTCGTGTTGATCCACATTAGTGGGCTGACTAGCTTGGATTCACCCCATTCGGAGACTGCCTTCGCAGATAGGTTCATGCACCTGACCATCCCCTCTCTGAAACATTGGACTTGTTCTGCTCTAGTTCTAGCTCAAGCATCAGATATGTAGCTCTCTACAACGTTGCTTTCATCTGCGATTTTTTTCGAAGGAAGAACATGATTAACACCATGAATGCCCATTATAGTCTACTGCTGGAGACATGAAAATTATGGGAGAGGAGAGACCTAGCTCTCCTCTCCCATAATTTTCATGTCTTTGATTTCATGTTTTCATCGATAGTTGCCTAAAAAGTAGATGTGTATGTATCTACATAATAATTTGAAAATATTTCTTGTGGACGATTACGAAACATACATAAATCTATTTCATACCTATCACAATATAACCTTAGTTGTGAAATTATAACTGTCATATTTCCTACTGTTGAGTGTCAGATCTAAGACGTTTAACATTATCTCCAGTAAAGTTTATTGCTTAACAGCGGCATCGGAGTTTAAGTTTTGGAATAGGAAAGCTCCTAAAGCTCGGGAGAAAAGTGTGTGCATAATTAACGGTGGTAAAGTAAACTTTCCCTGTGAGAGATTACACGCGTGTCAATCGGCGAGAAGCGTGTAGCATGCGCGGGCCCGCAGACGCGGCAGACAGTGCGGCTCGCGCGGCGGCGGCGGCGCCCGAGGGCGGCGCGGGGCGGGCGCGGGGGGCGCGGGCGGCGCGGCGCGGCGGCGCGATGCTGCGCGCTCTCAGTCGAGACGCGAGGCCCGCCCGCCCTGGCCGCCCGTGATGCCGCCCGCCCGCCCCGCGCCCGATCCACGCGACGCTTTCCTCGTTCTCTACTCGCACGATCGTTAATCCACGCTTCTATGATGGCTTTCTACGATACCATGCCTTGCCGTTTTGAACATTCTAAGCAAAATAAAGCTTTATTCCACTTCATGTTCGGCCGACGCGAGCGGATAGACGTCGAGTATTTTCGAAGCTTTCGGATGGACCGGAAGGGGGGGGGGGAGGGGTGGACGGATTCGGCGGGTCGCGGGGCGCAGGGCCCCTCGCGACGCGGGGTTAGTAGGTTCGCGATGTCGCGTCGTCGTCGGTCGGAATGCATTCGCGGACGTAGAGTGGCGACCTAAGGTGCCGCCGATTTTTTCACCTGGCAGGTCGAGGTCGGTCACCGGCTTTTATAAATGAAACGTTTTCACAAATAACTTAATCTCGCCCGTGTTCAATTTTCGGCTGCCATCTGTCGAGCCTCGACTTATTTTTGGGTCAAACATGATGAGATGCAAGGTCAAACCTGCTAGGTGTCAACGAACCCCTCGTCCGGTGCTTACGTCAGGTCGATGACGTCGTTTAGCCATGCCGATACGATGACAATACTTCAACATAACTCGGTTTTTGCAAATACTTAAATGGAATTAATAAATAACTCGGACTTTAACTCTGTGTGGTGAGCTGACAAACTGATATCGAACTATCAATAAGATTTTTAAGTGTCGGGAAGAATCAGAAGACGGAAGTGTGCAGCGGCCGGCGGAGTCAGAGGAGGCCACCGCGTTAACCCTGCCCGAATTAGTGCAGCGGCCGAGACTAAAATAGCAAGTCGGCGTGTACGGTTACATGCGGCGCGTCAATGTCGGCGCGGTGGCCGGCTGGTCCGCGCCTCCGCGCCGCGCGGTAAGCTTACACTGCGTCTGATTGCAGCCCGCGCCCGCGCCACCAGCCCTATATGTGGAGGCGGCGCCGGCCGCCGGTTCCGCCGTAGCGGCCGCCGCCGGCGCCTCGCCTCCCGCGCCTCTCACTATCAGCTATTTCTGAACTCATCTGTTCCACTGTATATATACACGCTAAATTTTACGTCTTCCTAAAAATAGCAATATATAGGTGTGATGTATGCCAACGATGCGAAGCTTTGTATTTCGAAGAAAAGTTGAATCGAATGAAATATTCATGTTTAACCGATTTCATTGAAGACCGCCATGACTCCGTAGATGAACGAATTAAACAGAAAACAGAAAACGAACGTCAGGAGGAGAACGCTGGTTGCGAAAGTGTTAGCGTTGTTCACTTTAGCTGGTTGACTTCGGGTCAAATTGTCATATTATATCATTTGGTCCCCTTCAACCAGCTGTAGTTGACATCTGCTTCGCTTTCTTTTCGTCATCCAACCTCAAGATCATCTGAAGCACATAAAACATAACACTAATAATTGTTCTGCGAATATGAAACATTTCTTCAATCATCAAAAGCATTTTTTTCCGTGTTAACACACTTTAGTAATGTTCCACAGGTTTTATAGGAGTTACATATTGAACTTGTCTTATAAAACAGTAACTTTAGAATTTCAATTTCCAGCATTAATTAAAAAGTCAAATGAACAAGGCCATTAAAAAAAGGTTGGTTTGCAACTTTTTTACACAAAAAAATTATAACATCAATGTTATTTAAAACATAGAAAAAGCCACGCCCAATTTTCATTTACTATTAGTTTTCTATTTCCTTTCCATAAAAAACATAAGGCAAATACAATAACTTTCCATCTTAAGCTCCATCAATTTATAAATAAAATAATAAGTCATGTGTATGTTTCAGAAGACCATGCATACAAATATAAAATCAGTCATAAACATCATTGTTAATTCGTCACTAACCTTCAAAAGGATACTAGCAAATCTTTAGCAAATAGATTTTTCTGGATAGAGCTAGCTTGGCAGGTTCCGATTAAGTTTTACTTAACTTACTTCACATTACTTTATGGAAATTACCTATACTTCATATCTTTTAATTATAAATACCAAAATATGCGAAGTATGCTATCTGGTACCTGTGAAACAGACCCTAAATATTGTAACTAGTGGCTCTATGAGCTATAGACCTCGCGTTTTTTTTATGTATGATAATTTTCCGAAATAGCTGAAATATGATTTTTCCCCATATCCGCCATTTTGAAAAATTCGAAAAACTGAATCGACAAAAAAAACCATATAAATATCGAACCTGCTCACATCATGAGATGTCGGTCGTACCGAACCGATGCATGCTGCGCCGACAAATGACAAGTGCTCTCGTGAAACTCTTCACTTGAAAGTTGTAACAAACAATTTATGCAAAAGCAGAAGGAATTATAAATGACGGACAGATTAAAAAGAATTTAATGAGGTCGTAACAATATTTCAAATCTTGACTTACTTAACTCGTTGCGTCTCGCTACTCGTGACTGAGTTTAGTGCCGCCGCTTGATGGCTTTTCAGATATTTTTTTAGCGAGTAGCGGTCGTTACCTTAGGGAAAACAAGCTTTCGGAAGGTTGTGGATAAAGTCGTTTGTGTTCGTGTATGTATGTATCGATTGGAGACTACGAGGGCTTTCGGAGTCCGCACGCGAGGGAAGGATCATAACGCGCGCGGCGCACTTTGATATTATAACGAGATTACTCGAGAAACCGCTAACGGGCTCCGACTGCGGCCTCCGCTACTAACACTTTAATAACTCGCTTTGAGTCCCGACAGCCTATTAGCGAAAAAAGAATGCCTAAGGCACGGATATTAAAGTTTCTTCTGCCAAACGACTAAGAAGTAGCTAACACAGAAATGTCTTTTACAGTACTGATTTAAAAACAAACTAAAACATGAAAGTTTTTTCTGACTCTTCAAAACCGTATAAAAATAATAAAGAATTTGAAATTTAAGAGTTGATTTGTAATTTCTAAGAATTAACAAGTCGCTTTAACAAGCAATGTTGTAACTGCCTTAAAGAGTTTGTGTTATTTATTAACTTAAGTATTTACGTAGGCTTTCCTTTTCAGAAATAGAAAAGTTATTCAGCTCGTGTAATGAAATAAAGACAAAGTTACTTAAAGATTCAAAAGATATAAAGCTTATTTTGTCTTTGTCAGAAAAAGTCGAAGGCGGTTAGCTTGTTGCACTGTGCAACAGTTTGTCACAAAAGCTCTTCGCACAGAATTTTAACTCAAGTACGACACAGATTTTTATTAAAAAACCTGTTTTACAGATGACAATTTATTTTCTGTCGTTTTAACACAACTTTTTTTCTGAAAAGTGATGCAGAAATAACATTTTCTATAAAGAATGCACAATACACATTTTGTGACTAAATAATTAGTGTAACTTGTTAATTATTTTATTTTATTTAACAGATATTAACCAACAACATTCAAATAAAAGAAATATGAGTAAGCATTTGGAAATTATAACTTTTGTAATGTTACGAACAAAAAATGATCATAAAGCTTACCATTGATGTGTGGAAAAGTCAAAAGTTCTTTTGCTGTATCCTATTTCTGATTAGGGTCAAAAGGGATCGCGATTTTCTCTCTGGATAATAAATTTTATTAACTCTCATAATTTTCAAATTTATCAGATCTAATTTTAATGATATCAGGATGAAAATATAGCCGTGATGGATTAAATCTACAAATACATATACAGCCTTTTTCGGGTTCCTAAAATCAAAAAAATGATTTTCCGTCTGTCTATTTCCTACTTTTATATTATAAAATTAATAAAACTTTTAAAAACATATATCACTTTTAGAATAAAAAGAATATTTTTAAACATTTTTAACCGAATATTGGCGAAATTGACTTAGGAAAGTAATTTAAGTTTAAATGAAAACGTTTTCAATAAAGTATTCTGAAAAGCATCGAAAAAGAAAAATATCGCAAAAGCAACTGTTTGTGTGCAACCGTGTAGAGATATCGATAGAATTCAAACCTTTAAAGAAGGAATTTAATAAATTATCGTGTATAGAGAAGAAAATATAGCTCATAAATTGCATTATAGGTATATTGTTATTTATAAATCGTTAACCAAAATAAAAATTGGTAATACCCATAGAAATAGAGAAAATTAATAATAAAGATAAGCAATAATTGCAATTAATATAAACTAGCTAGAAAATATTGATTTTCACATTAGGTACATATTTTTCAGATTGCCAAATTAAAATTTAATGAATACATGTTGTACGGTCTTATTAACTATTCAAATTATGAGAAATGGTAATTTTTCTTTAAAAATGTTAGCTATTTGGATAGGATAGAAATTTATGCCGTTGCAGTGCAGATGTAAAACTCTTCAATTTTGAGTTGTTTTAAGATTAAGTAGGTACCCATACCTATATAATTTGTATTCTACGGTAGCTTATGTTTTCTAGTAAACAGATAGAGTTTTTAAATTTTGGATTGACGCTTTTTTTTGCTTTAACAGAAGTACATTTTTCTCTGTATTATTTTTGAATACGATATACCTAATGTATTATAAGTTGATTTTCTGTTTGGTGTCTGACAAATTCAACGAGCGTGTGTATGAAGTAGTTACTGTTGTAATTGATATAACTAAAGTGAAGTGGCATTGTGTTGGAGACAGTCGGGTTGCAAAAACGGTGACGGTGAAGGCTGGGGATGCAGCGGGCGGGCGGCGGGCGGCGCGAGGGCGGCGCGCCGACTTTGTGCCATAAATCAAAGGCACCCACGGGAACCGTCAGATAACACTACGTAAGTATAATAGGTTACCTACTACGTATTCTATAGGAGACCATAATTCAAACTAAATTTAAATACACCGCCTACTGTTGGGTTTCCTTTTTAAATACCATGCACAAAATGTTTGCGTTTTATAAGGGAAGCGTAGCAAAAGTCTAAATAGACTACGTCAGTTAGTTTGTAAATGCAAAGCTCGTTATTTTTTCAGCCATAACGAAAGTAGTAATTTCTGCGAAAGTTGAAACATTGGGTTTTGTTTCAGCGGCATTGGCGTGTTGAGGTGGTGGCGCTTTGCTCGAAATACGGCTTAGAAGGAAATCACCTGGCAGGCCATTAACCTAATTCACGGACGCAAAGACAGGGCGGAGACGCGGGCGGCGCGGCGGCGCGCGGCGGCGGAGCGCCCGCTTTAATATCGCCGCTGCCGGTAATAAGATGGAAATAAGGCAGCACCCAAGAACCCGGCCAATCATTGCTATTTGCAAATTGACACCGGACTTACACACTGCACATAATCTTCCGCATTATACCTAATTCAGATAGCTTTATAAATTTCATATGAAATTTAAATTATAAAAAAATCATAAAATAATAACTGAAAAAAAGAAGTGTTTTAGTATTAATTGGCTAATTTAATGTTTTGGATCACATAATATACTTTACCTTATCCTTAATTTTCTGAGCTTCGTAGGCTCCAGGCCAGGCGAACAATATGAAAAGGGTTTGAAGTAATTAATTCTGCCAAATATAGGCGTATTTGGAGTAAAATATTTCAACATTTTCACCTATTAAATTTCAACATTGCTATGAAAGAATTTAAATTCAAAGATTAAAATAAATTCTACGTACCTAATAGCGTTGAAAAGAATCAAATATCTTTTTGTAATATGCAAAGCCATACTAATTCAAATAAAGTCCCATCATAAAACGAGTAATGAGAAAATGACTTGGGGCGAAATGTTTTCACGCAAGGGTCGATCCGGGCACGAGATAAGGCCTGGCGTGGTATATTAGTTTCATATCCGAAGTCCGCTATTATCTTATTAATATTTCTACTTAGAATAATAACAATATTTCTACTTAGAATAATAACAACCTAGCTAGAACGATAACTACAAAGCGCACTGTCAAAACCCAAAAGTGAGGCATATTAAACTGAGCCAAAATGGCTCTGATTTTTAGGGTTCCGTTCCGTTCTCAAAGTCAACCGTTTGAAAAATAAACACTGCCAAAGTGGTAAAATGTGTATCCCCCCCTCTAACTTTTGAAATAGGTGAGTGAAAAATCTAAAAACAATATGCTATAGATCTTAATAAAAACTTTCACTGAAAATTGGTTTGAACGAGATATATAGTAATTAGTTTTCGAGATATATCATATTTTCCAAAACCGCAAATAAAACTTTGTCATTCATACCAAAACTGTGAAAAACAAAGATATTTTTACAGACGAAAAATGATAGTGGTATTAAATATGGTATGGTATATAAGGTAACTACGGAACCCTACGGCGCGTGGCCCGACACGCACTTGGCCGGTTTTTTTTATCCTTTATACGTTACCTGATCTATACCGAACGAAAACGTTTCAATTTCCCTACTTTTAGGGGATTAGTATATTTTATTTACATATACCGTGGACTGCATTCAGAACAAACGAGTCTATCCTTCGAGAGCTCAACATTAAAACCAGGCTATCCACTTCCTGTCTCCAAAAGATTCTGGAATTCTTCGGTCACATCGCCCGAAAAGATGGACACAACCTCGAACAACTGATGGTCACTGGCAAGGTCGATGGCAAACGGCCGAGAGGTCGATGTCCAACTAGGTGGTCTGACCAAATCCGCTCAACGCTGAACACCAAGCTACACGATGCACTCCATGACGCTAAGGACAGACAGCGATGGAGAGGCATCGTCAAAGAAAAATTAACTTCCCATCGGGGGAATCACGACCCTCAGTAATGAGGAACACGACGCGAGGAGGAGGATATTTTATTGGATTTTTGTAACGATTAGGTAACGTATGAAGGAACATCTGAAAACTAAACCAATTTGGCTCAGTTTTTTGCCTAAAAAAGTTTAAGGTAAGACCTACAGTATAGTAGCTATTTATTTAAAAAAGTAGAAATAATTACGTCTTCCAAAAATAAGTATTTGTTATTGATATAGGTACCTATTTACGTAGAAGGAATAGTGGATTAAATTTTAAATTAAATTATTAATGTAAATACTGAAAAAATCTTTTCGAAACACCATTTTAAGTGGTAAGACCCAATTATCTCGAAAGCTATTCGACCAAATTAAATTGTTTCTAAAAGTAGATCACGTAAAAGACCTGAATCTGCTGAACCATTTTTTTTGCAGTAATATTCGACAAAGCATCTTCTCCATAAACATTACAAATCTTTCTTCGGGCACTAACAGCATTATTTTTTTTCTTTAAGGGCCTGAACCCTTATCGAAAAAAATTGTAAAACATATTTTATTAAATATGTAAAAGCCAGAAAATCAGCTGTCAAACATCGATGTTTAGTATTGCCAGAAAATATATTATAGCATGGAAAATTAATGCTTCAACTTTTTGAATCATTAATTTTCCGTCCTTTGCCGCGAACATTTCCGACTACCTACCTACCAGCTACCTATTATTCGAAATCAGTTTTACTTGGCTTGAAGCGCTCATGGCGGAACTTGACAGACTGATCGTACTCGATCACGTTTGTTAAGCAACGCTCAGTCCGGCCAGGTGTCGGATGGGTGACCGTCAAGTGACATTACAACTGAGCGCTTCCGTGCTTTCGGAGGGCACGTTAAACCGTCGGTCCCGGCTGTTGTCATATGATAATAGTTGTTAAGCCAAGTAAGAGGCCTTAAAGACGGCTTGATAAACTCTAACACCAGAGGTGGCCACTATTCCTCATTCGATAAGAAGAAGAAGAAGTTTTACTTTAAGTCGTTAAAATATTTTGTTGCTAACTGTAGTTTTAATTGAATAGACAGAAAAATAATTAAAGATGAATGTAAACAACAAGCCTATTGACTGTGAAAAGATTATTAAGTGTTTTAAACAAATTAATTTTCCACAGTTTGAAAGGAATTGGCACATCAAAGCCTTAATGACGTAGATCCGTAAGCATTTCATTCATTTAGTAGAGCCAGATTTTCTTTGTACAGGGTTTGGAGATTCAAAAGGTACATCAAAAAAGGGTTACGTTTTCCATCATCTGTTCGTCTGTCAACAAGCTATGTTCCTTCAATAAGAAAAAGTATTGAATTAAACTTTCAATCATACAACCGAGTGTTCCATAACTGAACGTTTTATAATTCAGTTAAACGTTTTTATTTGGCATTAAATCTTTAAAGTATTTTTTTGGTCCGCCTAATTCTGCATATGCAATATGAAAATTAAATAATGACAAAACAGCACTACAGTCACTTATCATTCATGGACATCCTTGTAAAATATTCAGAAGCAATCGTGGATGCAGGTTATGGGTATAGTTCAATTTAATAGTGAAAATGTATTTGGATTTGTTTATCAAATCAACGTTTCCAATAAAACGGTGACTCTAATTTTATTTATAGAAATATGTAAAGTCATTTTATTTACAGAAATATGTAAAAAAAAAAACAAATTAAATTAAGCATTAATTGAAAGAGCGAATGTAATCGAATAAAAGAATAAATGTGTTGCAATGTTCCCCTATATGAATTTGTTACACAGTACCACTAGTGAGCTGTACACCTCGCGTTTAAAAGTAGCTCAAATTGTATGTTTTTTAAAACAAATAAACAGAATAGATATTAGTTTTTTCAACTAATAAGTATATATACTGTGCTAATAATATACGCAATCATAGGTTCTGTCACAAAGTCACAAAATTTTGAATATTGCCTAGAAATGTTTTGATTAGATGAATGATTCTTCTAAAAAAAAAAACTATATTTACTTTGACCCGCTAATAAAAAAGGTTTGGTACATTTCTGATAATTTTTCGAAACTGAACTGTTTTTTTTGTCGAGACAAAAAAAACAGTTCAGTTTTCATTTTCGAACCCTCACAACATTTCACGAGAAACGGTTTAGAAATGCGACCTGTAGAGGAGAACAAACGGACATACGACAGAATTTTTGCCCAATCTGAAGCAGAGATGCTTCGCTCGCTCTTCGCGCTTGCTCGGTCAAACTCAAAGAAGCTTTATTCAAATAAACTTAATGAGGATCAGTAACAGGTTTGAATCCTATAGTTTTATTGGTATATAATATAAAAACATATTCATAGCTAAGCTATGAAACTTAGTGAAAGATTTTTTGAAATCCGTTTAGAAATGGTTGAGTTATAAAGGTTTGAAGGAAATGCCAAGCTCAATGCAATATGTGTTTTATCACGTACGACATATAGGGTTCACGTACGTCTCGATGACGTCATAATGACCCCCCAAAATAACAGTGTTAGCTCGTATAGCTTCTCAGGTTTAAGAGATATCGTAAAAATTTCTTCACAGTGGTGGCATAAGCTTTCTGATAAGCCACTAAACAAAAATCGTTACTGATCCTAATTATTAAGTACTTTTGAATCGTCTATATTTTCTTACCACCCGTTCCAGACTTTATTAACTGACAAGAAGAACGGGCGCAAGAAACTTCAAAAATGTAGTCACCTGAAAAAAAATACGATCTGTTAGGTGAATTGCATTTGATGTCTTCTTTGAAGATTCACAACGACACGTCGGCAATCGAAACAAATATCAAAGTAGATATCATGAATAGGTTAACTGCGAGGGATATGGTCGCTGCTTAATGGAGCGACGGTCTACTCAAGGTAAGTGGATGAGTGAAGCGGAATTCGGGTTCTGTTGTGGCTCTCAGCAGGTATACGGGTAGGTTAGGACAGAATAAATTTATTTCACCAAAGTGGCCTTGTGATATCTGCCCTAAGTTGTATATGCTCAGACGAGAGCACGTGAAAGGAATCCGGAAGGCAAACTCAAAATACATTTGTGAATAAGTGAAGTTAGCAACGAGCTTTTGAATAACCTTTCGTATATCATAAAATGCAGTCTATGCCACTCACTTTTATTGGTTTTCAGGTTTGTTTCTGATCTAAAGAAATACAACAGAGAAAATATACTGTGTAGTCATAGAACATAGAATAAAAAAATTGTATCCAAAAAGAGGCTTTTTCTGTTATTCAAATACATTTTTTATCATCTTAAAAAGTTCATAAAAAGCACTTTAAAGCATATTTATTTATGCCCTGAAAATTTCACCACCTTCACCAACGAGATTTGAAGTTTCGCCTTTTGACAAGCCGGGTCAGGCACCTTGCCAATTTAGCCACCACGGCTTTTACCACCAATTGAAAATCATCTATCATTAACTTTCTTGTCTGTTTTAGTGAGCTTTATAGGCACCAACTCATTGCAGAAAGTTGAGTTAAACAAGATGCGTTAATATGCGTTTGATCTGAAGTATGGTTACACAAAGGTGGGTTCGAGTTAAATATTTCAGGTTGCGGTGTCGTCGCGAGTTAGTGCAGGCCTGACGGAGCACGCCGCGCCGCACTCAGCGCCGCGAGGGGAAAATTTAATTATTGTTCCACTGCTGTGCTTCCACAGTTGAACACACTTTTATATGGCGGAGCACATTTGTGTGACATTAAATGAGTTTTCGTGTCGAGTTACGTGGGGATTAGCGGCCGCGCCGGCGACCGTCCTGATTCACACTCATATTTTTAAAAGACCCTTAATTGACAATGTTTTTATGTTAATTATTTAATAAACGGATTGTTGAAAAGTTTCAGGGAGCTTATGTCAAGAATCTCTCATGCGAAACATAAAATGAGACCGTCTAGCACTACACTACCCAAGTTGTTAAGTATTCCTATTAAATTATATAACTCCCCTTTGTTTGTAACTTTATTTGAATCCCTAAGCTTATTGAATTACCCGGCTTTTAACTTCATTATTATATTATCAGTGATAAGATAATTTAAATTTGTTTAAATGTCCCTATGTGTACTTTTAAACTCCCGAGAAAAACTATTTGAAAATCACATTTCCATACTTGAATAAGGATTGCACTTGTAAATCGATCAGCTAATGGGATATGAATGAACGCAGAGGTAGCGGCTGCGGCGGCGTACACACGCTGGATCTAATGGAATTCGCTTGTACGCAAACAAGCCGCGAAACGCCCCCGCCCCACCTGAACCGACCTAAGTACGCGCCGTGAACTACATCGCTCGGGACCCGCTCGCTATATTCTAAAGGTAAATTCGCCTTTCATTACTCTCTAAATCGCGACCTCTCTCTGTCGAATACGTTGCGTAAGACAAGGAACACGTTTTGGGATTGAGTCAAGAATCAGGGTGACAGCCATTTACGGCAAACCCTTTGCCATCAGTTTAAGCCGGAATATAAAAAGGATGCTTATTTGATAGCACACCTCGCTTACCGTGAGCTGCAAAGAGTTCCCTTGGGTTGAAGTCTTACCTGTAACAAAGGAGGAAAAATGAGTTCACAACGTATCGGTAATGGAAAATAGCTTGAGTTACTTATTGATGTTTTTATTTAAAATGTTAACATGGATTATGTCAAGTGTAACTGAATACCTACATACTCAATAAGATAAGATATGGAAGAGCGGAGCTGCCTGCCACAGGCATCTCGAAGGCCTACAAGGTTGGTCCCAAATACTGTTATTGTAAAATATGTACTGGTAACGAAATAAAAACTTTTTTTTATTGATTATTCATACTATTGTATAGTGTTTATGTGCGATTTTATACGTCATGCTTGTGAACGTGTGCTGTGTCGACGCTCTTAATACAAGCAGTCGCTTGTATTAAGAGCGTCGCATATAAAATTGTCTGTTTGATATTGTCTATAGGTATGTTTGACACTTCTAACTCAAAACATAAAATTATAAGGTAAGTACCTGTATCAAGGTATCCTTATTTTATTTTTTTATTTTATTAGAGTGAGGTAAATACGCTTTTTACGTATACATGCTTTTATGCATGTATACTGGGCTCGGTCAGGCACAGGAAGCCACTCCTGTTCTGTCTCTCACCGCCCCTGGGTCTCCCGTCGAGCCCGAATAGTAGGCTCGGCGGGGGATCCGGGGGGTTCTAACCTCTTCCCAGAGGGGGGAGAGCGAGAGAGCCTCCTCCCGATCCCCCCATAAGGTCACCCACTTAAGTGGGCTGACTGTATCAAGGTATCCTAAGAATCCATATCTGCGGGGGTGTCGTGTGAGGCGAAGCGATGGCTTCATGGCTGATTCATGCGTCATGCTCGTGAACGGGTGCTGCCAGTGGGAATGGGTCTGCTTCTGACTGACTATCTTAACGCATATTGAATTGTGAAAATTGCTTTTTTTATGTTAACTTGTACCTATACATCGTACAAGAAGAATTAGTTAGGTATACATTTTCGAGAAGTAGACGGTGATTTCTCAACTATTTGAAATTTATTTGCTTTCACAATTACCTATCCGACATAGTTAATTAATTTCAATTAATTTAATTAATTCCATTGTATGTAAACTTTTGTTAATGATTGTGATGTAAAATGACCTCACTCTAAATGCTGTGGTCATTTATCAATTTGACGACTCTGTATGTTATACAGGGAGAAAAAAGCAGCACTTGACAAGTTTCTTGCCGGTTCTTTTCGTTACAAGGTCTCCCTTTTCGCCCAAGAGTCTCTCCCAAGAATTTTTGAACCGATGGCGTAGCTTTTCTGACATTCACAAGTGCTTGTTACAGCTTAGACTGGATGACTTTGAGTTTGAGTTAATATTAGTATGTTGATCCAAAATCATAAAACAATTAATTTTATTATACACGTATTTTCATTTAAATCTGTAATCGAGTTACTCTATTGTAAAAGCCGTGAGTCTGAATTTAATTTACCTTATTTTGAAAACTTACTTGGTAAATGTTCCGTAGAATTTTACGGAAATAGTGAACCTGCATGAGAAGTAATTCCATAAGCTGAATAACAAACATGTCTGACTAATAATAATAAAACGGGTATCTGCCCGATTCTGTTAATTGAGTCGCTTGCCACAAGACAAGGGATTACTCGGTGCAGATATTTAGTTGGATGGAGGGAGCGAGGCTGAGATACCAAACAGATTTCCCGGAGAGCCGTAGTTGGCCTTAAACCAGATTGAAGCGCTTAGAATTCCTTACATAAGCGCTCCGCTATAATATCGGAAAAGAGATCAGAAGTTAATCTATCGCAACATTCCTCGCGTTTCGCCGGAAGGCACCGAGGCCCGCCATGGCCCTCGACACGCGACCGCGCCCGTGCTTCTCATCGATCCCTTACTTTGCAACTATGCATCGCACTCCGCAAATTTATTAATAACCGTCTACCCGAAACTGAACACCTGCTCAAGACTCGACTCGGCCTCCTTAGAGATTACCTACAACCTCATACTACAAGTACGCAGTTTGAAACTTTTATACACGAACGAAGTAAATCTTCTATTTCTAATGAAATTGTTATAGAAAATACATTGCATTTCTTCCACTGAATTAAATGGTAGGATTACGATTAAGTTTATCTAATTGAATAAGTTTTACTTTTTGCTTCATACGATTCCGCAAACGTGGCTGTTTAGTAAAATGTCCAAATCCAATAACTTCAGTAGTCCGGAGGTTCTATCGGGTCGGGCAGATCGCTACGTTTGCAGGTCACTCGGCTCATTAGCTTTTATTGTGATAAGTTTTGTATTGAACTTCTCTTTTTATATTTCCATTTATTGTTCGATTATCTTTCTAAGTATTTTTTAATCCTTCGGGTAGTCTTTTTTTCTGCGAACTAGACAGGTGATGGTGTTGCTTAAACTGAACAACTTCATATTCAAACAACAAAAGCTCTCCAAATATGCAACATAGAGCAAAGAATCTATGAGTCGTTTTGAAGATAATATCCCTGTGTATTCGAATAATGCAAAAAAAATTACATAAATGTCCTAGTTTTTGAGATATGTTAGAAAAACTTAAAAAAATCACACAAATTTCGTGTATAATTTTACTTTTGTAATTTTTTTATGACGTATTTAAGTTGAAAGTTTCCACATTTTTTATTTAAATTGATAGGTGGTATTATTAGCTTTTGAACAGTATTTTTGTTATAACTGTAGGACTTCTAAATCCGGAGAAATTAAAATTTTTCCGCAGGGTCCTAAAATGGCGGCCATTCCCACAGGAGTGGGGATAGACCCCAACATGTGGGTGTTTTTGTCGATAAAATTAGAAGTATTTCACGCCTTTAAATTATCTCTAGTTCAAGACCAAAGGCACTGTATAGTATTCAAATATAAGATAATTTGCATGCGGTACCTAAATGTGACATTATTATCAAAATCTAGTTAGACCTAGGGGTTTATAACTGTCAAGTAAACATTAGTATTACCAGTATTAAAAATTTATATTCCGTAAATAATAAGAAGGTAAGTAGCAAAATATATAGGTAGGTTCTAGTAGTTACTCGTCTTACGCACAGTAGTGTAGGAAAGGAAGGTAGTGGACCCCCACAGTAAATCCTCAGTCGACGAAACTTTACAGTATGTTAAAGTACCATAAATAAAACGTGTTTTGCAAATTAGGTATCCAAAAAAGAAAAAAAATATATAGTTGATATCTTTTTTAGGAAAAAAAATCTGCCTAAAATTTCATTACCAAAAGAACTCATGTAAGGTATGAAAACAATATGTGAAATATCCAAAAAAAAATATCTTAACACCTAATTTTGATAATGTAAATATGAGGTATAAATACCTAACTTCATTCTATTCACTGCAAAAAGCGTGGCCCCCGTTTGGACTCTGTTTAACTCGCAGAGCAAAACTGAGTTTGTAAAAATAGTTAAACAAAGCTCGTTCTGTTAACCTATTCTAGCTAGTCGTTACGTTAGTATTGACCAAGTAACAGATCTAGTTTCTTTTTGAAAACTGAGCTAGTCGTTTGTATGAAAAAAGCAAAATAAATAAATAAAGTTTCACAGAGACAGGCTACTGAAAATTTGAAAAATGGATAAATTTTTCTGAAAGATGGATCACGATTGTGATAAGTTATTGACCAAGCGAGCGCGAAGCGTCTCCGTTTTAGCTTGAGAAAAAGATTCTTTCTTATGTCCGTCTGTCTGTTATCAGGAGTCCAATCGCGGTAATTCTGAACGATAAAACCAAAAACATTACGTTGTCATTTAGGTTATATTTACCTAAAAATCTTTAGATTAGCTTCATAATTTTCACTTAAATTGTCCCAGATTGTAATCCTAGACTCCTTAAGCAGAGTATTCAACAATTTTAACAAAACCAAAGCGAGTATTTTTCTGTAAACGAAACTGAAACGTTAACGATTTAGCTTTGGTTTTATCGTTGAAAATTAGCGCGTTTAGGCACCTGGTCGCATTTCTCAACCGATTCTCGTGAAATTTTGTGAGCGATAATTTTATAGAATATTTTTGACGATTTAGTATTTCGAATTAACATTTACAATTTACAATACACTTACAACAACAATTAATTAAAACAAAACATATTTCAGCAATTTCGAAAAAAAATCTAAAATGTCACAAACGCGAGATCTACATTTACAGCTCACAAAACCACTAGTTTTTATTAAAACCAATCAAGTGCAGTGTTAAATTACTCAAACTACAAGCAAATAAAATAAAACAAAATATACTATTATAGCTCTTTTGTCTAGAAATTCAACGAGCCTACCCTTTATTTAATGAAGTAATAATAACATTCTAATGAAAACGTAATAAATTCTTAACTGGTTAATTTAAAACAGTGTTAATATATTCTTTAATTAAGGAGCTGGGTCACGACGCAAAGCCTTTTGTAACAAGTGATATAAATTGAACGAAATACATTAAACGATTTACATAGCTCAGAGGGAACAGCTCGTTGTCCGCTCACGTACCACGCAGTCGACTCATCTGGGGATCAAAGTTTTCGTAACCCGGCCTAAATCTCGGTCGAGTTATAATTCTCCGCCAAGTCGACGAATGTCTAAACAACTACTGTGCTTCATATTGCGAAAAATCATGGGGAGAGAACAGATAACAAACAAACATAGACCCGCGGGGTGCGCGGACGGCTCCGGGTGACTTCGAAAACTTGACATTTGTTGGTGTCGTAAAAATATAATGGTATAACTTGTATTTTTACGAGCGCTAGAGCCTCCGACGAGTGGCTCGGATGAGGGTAGCCTACAACTACAATCGAATTTGAATTCTATGCGATACGGTTTATTGGCTAGATACCTAGTTTTGTGTGGTGAAAAGATTTTACTGTAATGAGATGTATAGAGGAAACAGTTTATTCAAAACACCATAACTTTGTAAAGTATTTCTTCCGTCCTCTAAAGCGAACAATGCATAAAAATGGAAAATGGAATCAAGTGGCTAAATAGATAAAAGCATAATAAAAGTACCTATATCCACTCGAATACCAAGTCTTAGAAAACAACTTTGTGTTTATGAAAATATTCCAGGAACATAAAAAGAACAATGGATTTTACAATAAACATTGTTTTGAATTATTTGAGCTAATGAACTAGAAATTATATAACATTAGTATTTCTAATTAGCTTATTCAATAAGATTTTCAGCTTTATCATTGACGATTATTGCATGGAAATATTGACATAAATAAATGTTGAAAATATTTATACAAAAGTAATTTAAAATTTGTTTTTGGTTTAAAAGCTATTCACATATAATAGAGGGTTGTAGCTATTCATGTGTCCGGGGGAGCGGCGCGGTGGCGGTGGCGCGGCCCGCTACAGAGAATAGATTCCTTTAGTCACATTTATGGCTAATATATTCATGAAAGTTTCACAAAAATATTTCTGAGCGCACTCGCGTCTGCTTTGTTATGTGCACGAGATAGACAAAACATATACATACTCATGCTCATATCTTTATATTGAGACACGCGCACTTGTCGTATGACGTCTTCTGTATAATGTAGTTGTTTAACATTATTAATGATAGTGAAATGGAAAATCTTTAAAATGAAGCAATGTATTAGGGAGGTCGTGAAAATTGCGTTTCTGAGATAATTTCGGTAGCAGAGAAGTGTCTCACACTAAAAATGGAAAAGCAAAATGCGATGAATGGGAACCCACAGAGTGGTGTAAAACATTCTCGGCGGTGCACCGCGAAATAAAATAGCGAGCGGGGCACGTCACAAACACGCGGCGCGGCGCACGCGACTCGGCGCAATTTCCGCCGCCCGCGCTGCGCCGAACTCGCTCGACCGAGAACTCAATGCACGTTGCATTTCCAAATAGAAAAGTGGCCGCAATCTGACACATTCCACGCACAACTTCAACTTGCAGACTCAACAAAATCGGATTAATAGCTCTACAGATTGAAATGAAACTTCTTATCTTTCAGTGTGAATTTATTTTTACAATCTTTAATTTTCGATGCATTTATAATTATTATCTCTATCTGTATTATTTTGTTACGTATTTAAGGATAGAAAAAACTATTTTGATTTTAGTATGAGCGTCTTTTGAAGGAAAATTCAGGAAAGTTGCTGAAGCGAAAAATGACAATATACAGATGCGACGTTTTTCTAGAAAAACAAAATAATTTTAAGCTAATAAGCGTAAGTGCGGAGATTAAAAACAATCACTTACTTATTGCATTTTCATGCATATAGGCGATGAGTTTTCGGATCGTTAGGTGGATAAATTTATAACCTAAGTAATTGAAGTAAATATATCTTAAATAATGGCATAGGTAGCAGTCGGCTGACAGTAAAATACAACCAGTTTATCTTTTGATATACTGTTTAGTCTGAAGCTGATAAGTAACGTTATTAATTGTTGAGAGAAATCTCAAACATTTCATTAATTTTCGAGTTGTTGTTAAAGTAAAATTAGAACATTTTGTCTTCGTTTCATTTACAGCTTCTGTAATTTTTATACGGGACTAGTTGCGTGTTCTTGTAATAAGTTGTTTTCTTACTTATATCATGGAATTTTGTCCGTTATAGAATTTGATTTAGATTTTATTTCATAACTAGCTTCCGCCCGCGACTTTATCCGCGTGAACATTCGGGAAAATCCATAGAGAACCTTTAACCAGGATAGAATTCTGTTTAATTTCATCAAAAACCGATCAGCCGTTTTTACGTGATTAGGCGGGGCGGGCCACGCACAAGCCCCTTGTTTATTTGTTTATAGGCTCCTACGAAGTTTCAAATCGAAATGTCTATTTGGCATTAACTTTCCAAACAAAATTTGAACTCCTAAAGGGTTGAATCATTTCCACCTGCGGACTAAAATAAATGTAATTTTGGCCATCAACATCCCATAAAACCACAATATGCATCCATATCGATTTATAGGTTTATTTACCCCCCTAATGGATTGAAATTCTTACAATACCGAAAACGTTGCATAAGCCTAATTAATAAATTTAATGATTTATACTTCGAAAATCAAGTATTATACACAAATCAATCTCCTTTTCACCCTTTCGAGGGTGGAATTTTCAAAAACGCTAAGACACTTTCGTCCCCATTTCATTTTCTTAAGGATGGAATTTCCAAAAAATCCTTCCTAAGTGTATGCTTACACTGTATAAATAAGGTACCTATCTGTGTGCAAAATTTCAAGTCTCTATGTCCATATGTGCCTTAATATTTATCACGAATTTTTTTTTTTTCAATAAACTGGCGGTATTCTTAGGCTTATAATAATTTTCCGGGATTGTATGCATATTCTCTATCTACCATATTCAGCTAATAATACCCCTAAGGGTATTTTTGTAACACGTTTAACACAAAAAAAATTGTCACCAACTAGTTTAACAGGGCTATTTGGTGAAGAGTTGATTTTTTCTTATATTTAACATGATACTAAAAATATATATCATAGAGAAAATTAAAATAAAACAAGCTTATTAAATAATCTTTTTTAAGAGCATTTTACTTAAAGCTAGTTTTTTAAGAATGTTTTTTTTACAACGAATTTATTTTATTCTTTTTTAGTTTTGTTTGATGCGCTCAGAGTGAGCATAATTAAACTATACAAAATTTTGTGTTAGTGCTTTTGATCGTTGAGCAGTTTCCTAATTTGGAGCTAATCCTGAGTGCAGCAGGGATATCATGGTGATAGTACGGGCTACCATAATTAAAGGGTATACAATGTATTATGTGCTGTTGAGTTGATCGTAGAAGTGTTTCTCGTCGGGAGCTAACCCTGGTTGTAGCAGCCAAGTAATTGTGCAATTTAAAGCAGGCAATCAATACATTGTGTGTACAAAGTTGAGGAGCTTTGTCTGGAGCTAATCATGGAGGTAGTCAGGTCATGCTTACTATAAAAATGCATTGTCATCCAAACTAAACATGTACTTATGCATCGGTTTTGGATAACTGCTCTGAAATTCAGCTGCAATATTTGACCCGAACAAAAATACAAATATTGCATGTTAAATAAAAGCTTTTAAATTAGCATTGTAAATGCTAAAATCTAAAATTTAATACGTAGATAATTTTAGAAATAACGGTTTTACAGACTTATTAACGAGTACCGAGTTCTTTAAGTCACAAACGTAATTTACTGATACAATATCCGTCAATATA
This sequence comes from Agriphila straminella, assembly GCA_950108535.1. Taxonomy (NCBI): domain Eukaryota; kingdom Metazoa; phylum Arthropoda; class Insecta; order Lepidoptera; family Crambidae; genus Agriphila; species Agriphila straminella. Next base: position 13,121,132 of record OX467308.1, read on the forward strand.
ACATTTTGGGAACATTAAAGTTATGTATTAAAATTAAAATATTCAATAAAATTCACCGCGGCAGCGCCACTTTCGGTCTGGGTACCGACTTAATATTCTTTATGGAAGTCATGTTTTTTTACAATCTGGAACAACGTGAATCAGTTTTCTTTGGGTGAAACCCGTAAAAAGGCTGCATAAAACTGTGCCGCCGACAGTCGACGATTGCGCTCATTTCTATGTCAACGACTGTTTTCAGAACAAAGTTTATCATCTCATGAGTTCAGCAAATAGAAAAGGCAAGTTGTACTTTGGTGGATAATACGGGAAAGGAGAAAAATGTAGACTTACCTACGCCTACTGTGGCAATAGAAGTTCGTTAGTTCTTATAATCTATACAATTAAGCATTAAAAATCGGTAATCTGTTTGCCTACAGAGCTTCGAAGCTAAAGAGAGATGCAAGATGTAACCTTCTTTAAAAAAAAACTAATGAAGCATTCCGAAAACTTGTGGCCACTTTCAAAGGTTTCTTTCGAAAAAGCATAGTGTTATAATATCTCCGGAAATAATAGGTGATATCGCAACAAACATGTATTTTTATGGAGCTCGCGGGGTAACGAGTATATTCTGGCGGGTCTGTTTATTTGGCGGTGGTGCCCCTTTCTTGGTTCGGTTGTATTCGAGCTCGGAATGGATTTAATAATTATGGGGCAAAGAAGCGAAGCGTGTGGGGTCGCGGAAGGACGGAGTGGGGCAGGCGCGATTAAATCGCAGGCGTTTCGGCATGTTACAGGAAGTAGGTCAAGCGGCGCCACCCGGGCTATTTATTGCGTTTCCGACCAAATTGCAACCGTTATCTGCGATTTTTCCGATGGTATATGTATGCATATTAACGATGCAGTGTATTGGATAGCAGCTGATAATAGAATCGTCTTATGGCTTTCGCAAGTTCGAATGTATACCGAGTAAACGCGAGGTTTCCAGCTATGCACTTTAAATAACAAATACGGTTTGCAACGTCTCGTACTCCCAATTTATATATACGCAAAGTGAAGTTAAATATATACCTTTCCATTAGGTACCTACATAGTGTACTTTGAATACCGATTACACCTCGCATTCATTTTCAGTTTTTTAGTTTGAGTATTTTTTTTTCTATTTTATTGAAATCTTCAACATGGATTGAAAATAAACCAATATAATTGTATTATCACATTCGGTTAGAAAATTCATACCATTTCCAAAGTATACTAACTTTTACTCGTTCACCCTAACCGTTTTAGTTTTGAGATGTATAATTCGAGAAATAAGATCTAAATTAGCAATGACTTTTTATAAATTACATGTTTTGATTTATTTTATTATGTTTTGATTAATGAATGTGAACAAAAGTGCGAAATCTAATTCTATTAAGGGTTCTATTGTACATTTAGGAAATCTTTATAGAACTATAATACGTATGTTGCGTGTGAAAGTTATGAAACACATAAAGGACAGGGCGGTGGCAGCGGGTAGTTCGCGGAAGCCGCGGAGGGTCGACAAAGGCATGCCATTAAAAGTTCTTTTGCTCGGTAACGCCTGCCGTTCAGCCGGTGAAGTCTTAGTCTGCAATTATGGATGAGTGCCTTCAAATGAACCGAGCTCTCGAGCACGCCGCCCGGCGCGCCCGCCTGCGCCCAATCCGACGTCTTCCGCACTAACTGTGTTAATTTGATTTAAACCATTATTTCGTTCGACTACTCCACAATCGAATATCAATTAGTTTCGCCGACGACGACCATTTATTAATCAATACCAACTAAACTGTCAATATTAAACGGAAACAGCTGAAAGAGTTTGCGTTCGCAGAACTTCACTGAGATTTCCCATTACTGTTGTTGATCTTATGGCAGATAATATTTACCCACTGTAAATTCCACTCGGAAAAAGAAACGTCTACGGAAAGATTTATTTTTCATGTATTATTCATTCACGTGTCCTCGAGCGTTTTCATTTCGACTTGATATTTCGGCAGTGTGATAATGATATTTGTCATAAAAACCATTACGCCATAGAAGTAGCTATCTGCAACACGAGGAGAGTTGAGTACAGGTAAATAATTTGAATGTACAAAGTTTACAATTAGTACTTTTATTAGTACCTAGATAATACTCTGCTACAGTAATTTAATAAACAAGTAGGTAGGTACAATTTTTCAACACAGAAAAAATACGCGAGATCGTCTTTCTTAGCTGCTTTGATATTTTTTTTATACTTAACCCACAGACCATATCACAATTAACCTAACCATTATTGATGTGAAATTCTACCCAGTTTCTGGTGATTAAAGATTTATTAAAGACATGATATTCAATATTTGATAAAATAAAAACTTAAGTCTTTTTTTAAAGTTTAATTGAATTGGACAGCTAGTACTAAAGCTGTACACTGAAAATAGCTGAATGCAGCCAGATTGTCCTCTGGTGATTAATAAAACAATAAACGAATACGAACAAGTGCAGTAAAGGAAAATAGGAAAACATAAATGAATAATGAATGTGGGCAGTTATCTTAGTGTCCGCTCTTTCGGCTAGATTAGTGTAAAATGCGCGACGGTCTGTGTATTCGAAGATATTGATTTTGGAAAGTAGCCAAAAAAACTCGTAGAGGCGGCACGCGTCAACTGGCGCTGGCCCGATCCCGACGTCAACCCTTTTACGAATATTAAATTCTGTTTTGCCACTTCGCGATTCCACATTTTCTCCGAAAAAATATGATCCGATTCGTAAGGCCTTTGCATTATTCACTGTTTTCGGCAGTTCTCCCTTAACGCAGCCGCCGCGTTCGCGCGCCGCCAGCCCTGCGTTCGTGTTGGGCTCGCAAACAGTGTGCGATAAAATAAAATGTGCTGCAAACATGTCAATGACATCTAATAAATAAGAATAAAGACTTTCACGAAAATGCTAAAGTTTTGTAATACTACTTAGCATTTTCGTGTTCGTTCGTTTGTTATATTTATTTATAAATACAACGACTTTAATGAAGAGTAATGATTATAATATTGGACAACGTATAAACGTGTTGTGGGAATGAGAAACCTTACTGTTAAGTACAAGTTTTTAAAAATGTATCTTTCTCGATTCTCCTGCAAATTGGCTGTTGATTGAGCTTTAATGGTGCTGATATAAATTGTATCCGATAAAATCTCGTCTTGTTATGATTTGTTTGTTTTGAGGAAGCCTATACAAGCTATTGAATTTCTTGTTTCCGCCGTCTATGTCAACGTACTGCGATTTAATATTGCATTTCCTTCGAGAGTCGTTGTTACATGAATTTGAATCGCATTTAAGACATGTAACACATTGAAATAACTTTATCGAATATTGACATGATAGCCGTATAAAGCAAAGGTGTTATACTTAAACCTGACATCCAAGGTAAACTTGAATTTATTGTTTTGTGATACATGACGAAAATATTTACCTATAGATATCTTTAACTTTACGCAGTGTTCCAGACGTTGTGCTATAAGATCATGTTATGTACAAAATACACTTAAAATTGTAATCATAATTAGATAAAGTTGTGTTCTATCATTAAAGTTGGTATCGAAATAGCTTTCGTAATGAAATCGTAAAGTTTTATTATTGTGAGTTGTTTACACAGCATAACTTTCAGAGAATTCATAAATTATAAATTTTTGTTTCTTAACTTCTAACGATGAATACAAAATTCTTTTGTAGATACCGCGCCAGATAAATAGATTATGAATTTTCATTTCAGAGTTCAAATTGCTTGAACCTTTAATTACTTTAAGGAAACTTGTACAAACGCGCTCTCTGGGAAAGGGTTAATCCGAGCTTTGCTGCTAAAATAGAACATTTGCTTGATTAAAGACAAGAGACGCTGACTTTCTTAAAGGGTGTTAATACTCGAGCATCACCCACTCTCAATAGAGACAAACATCAAATGGTCAGGGTAATATACTTAGATACACTCTATTTGTTTTCCGAATAAGCCTTCGACGAAAGTACACAACGTCTATAAAAATCTATTGTGTACGTTCACAGGGGTTCACCTATCTTCAAAGAATAGCTGAAGACTGACTGTCCGGGAAGTTTTGTCGCATGAGCGTCTCTACTTTTCTCTATGAACGAGTCCGTTTCCGTTTATCTTTGGTTCTTTTTTTGTTAGCGTCAGTTCCTTTCGTTTCTCATATTTCGCTGTTGCATCGGAAGAGGGTTTCGCTACGCCTCTGGGAACGAAGCGAATAGATATCGGACATTTTCATTTTACCTTTGTGTCGTCAAGGTATTGACTTTTCTGATTAAAAGGGGAAAGTTAAAATGTTCGCTTTCGGTAAGTGTAATATTAGCATGAGATCGAAGCATATTCATGTTTTGGATCGTTAATTGATGAACCGTCTGGTTCGGTCATAAATTGGTGTAAATCCTCAAGGCAGAGATCATGCCAGCCGAGCGGCGCCTCTCGACGTGCCTCCTCCAATTACTTTAATTAAAACAATACCACGGCACCAGTGCTTCGTCGACTCACTGCGCCTGTTTCCCATTTCCCTATTTAAATACGAAAACGAGCTCGCAGCGCGCTTAGCTAGCATGCAAGATGTTACTATTCACTACTGCGCGAACCGATATCTATCTGCCGAGCGATGCCTTGTATGAGTCTAATTCCTTAATTGTAAGGATAAACGCGCACCTGATGTTACTTATTATATGTATGGAGTGCATTACATTTAACGTGTATTTAGTAAGCGGCGTAAATATTTAATGAAAAGACAAAAATGAGAAAAGATTGGAACTAAATATTATCATGAAGTCCCTACCAAGAGTATATGATCCGACATTCGATGAAATCGGTATCACCATAGAAAAAACGTGCGCACAACAGAAGTCGTAGTAGTACCTCTTTCCTTTTCATCCTGAAAATGAAACATAAATGGCCATGCACAAGCTAGTTGTCAAATGTAATACAAATACCTATGCTAATCACAAAATACTAAAGATTGTCATAAAAGAACCGACATATTAGATTGTTTCCAACTACAATAAAATTAATATAATACTCGTACCTAGTTCATTTCATTACATTCTTTCACTTCAGAGTCGGTAAAATGCAAACGTAAACTTGATAGAGGTAGTAAAATACCCGAGTTGAACTTGTAAGAGACTCTATAATACCGATTCATTGAACTTAATGGAAAGTAAAATGCTAGCTGACTATTCAGAATCGTTTTTCGTAGCAATCATCTATCTATACTCATCTATGTCTCTGCTCTAAAGCGAGAGCGGTTCGAAAATCGATTAGGGAGTTGGGTTGATTCAGCGACTTCGAAGCTAGTAATTTACTCTCGAGTTGGCTGAAGGCGACACCTGTCGAGCGAAGTGACGGCTGATAATGCGACGCGGGCGCCATTCATGCGCAGTTGAGTGCGAGGCCGCTCGGCACTGCCCGAGCCCGCTCGCTGCTGCCCGCCCGCGGTAAAACTAATCAAAGACGCGGCCCGCTAATTACATCAGTGCGGCTGCGGCGACGGCTAATCACCTCCATAAAACGATTATGAATGCGCTCCTGTATTCTCACATCATAAGTTAAAGGCAACATTTATCAAGAAACTTCTCAGAGGTATAAAGCTGCTAAATCCGGGCATCATCTGCGGGATTATAGTTTACACAAGGACGAGAGCGGCGGCGCGCCGTAAGGGCGCGGCACCACGACACAGCGCATCTCCGACACGAGCCAACTTTACCAACTTTCTTAAGGGCGGTTAGCGAAGTTTGACGTGCACGCGCTCGCACCGTAAGCTCTGGGATTCGATACTTACTAACTAAGCCAATACAGAAAGCTAGCCACGTGTTCAAATAGCACTAAAAGTTAACGTGAAGTTTAAAAATGCGGCAATCTTTGATCCGCTATTTTAAAATGAAAATAAAATAGGTACGTTGAAACGTAATTATTCATAGTTATCTTAATCGTGGTCGCGAAAGCACTCGACTGTGTTATTAAAAGGCGGTGACGGTGGCACGGCGGCGTGGCAGGCGGCTCGGGGCAGGTGACTCAAGGGGAAAGGGCGACTATAATGTCTACTTTTGTGTGAGGGCATGCGGAGCGCGGCCGGGCCGGCGCGCGGCAGCGACACCTACCTCGAGTTTTATGAGTTTAATCAAAACGTTTTAGGGGCGTCACGGAGTGGCCTAACGGTTGGTTGTATGTGCCGAACATGTGTGCTGTGCTGACCCATGCGATTTCTATCCTTTAGATACAAATAGGTACTCTCTATAACAACATTGTTACAAAATATCATCCCCTATTGTACGTGTACGACGAACGACGACGAGGAGGGGACGATCACGAAAAAAAAGCTTTGGATTTAGAGGCACTATCTTGTAATGATCCCACATCTAGGCTAGTGATATAAATTCCATAATCGTTCTAAATATACTTACTTATTATAAAAAGTTGCAAGTGTTGCAACTATACGAATATCGTTCCATAACAACAGTTATGTACATCATAATCAACAAACTGTCATGTGTATTGAACACCTACATGTCTTTCAATAAGTAGTCTATATAAAGTTGGACGTAATGCAAGTCATATAATAATAGCAATGGAGATTGGCGCACATCAATGTCCGCAGCATGTAAATTTATGCTCTTGTAAGCTTATCTCAGCGAGCCCGGCAGCAGTAATTCTTTTCTAAGCAGCGCGTAAAGTTATTCAAAATATGTATAAGTTACGTCCTAAGCTGGTCGTAAAACGGTATTACAAACGTTATGGAGGCCGGGGTTCGGCCGGATCTCATCACTTAGGGTTGTGCGCTGGAGACGGCTACCTTTCAATAAGCCCATAAAATTGCCTCATCCATGCGAGTTTAGGCCTCGCCTCCCGGCTCGCTGCTAACAATACGCACGTCAATATTAAATTTTAGCGGAGGTAACAATATATATCGACGCTCAACTTTTAAAGAGTAATATCCATCCTCGAGCTCCTGGCGTTCGTCTCGAGATGAAAAATGTTTTCTTGGGAACCGTCGTCGAATATTCATGCACCGGTAGCGAGATCGTAAATTATTGACGTCATCGATGTTACCGAGCGGACAAATCTTCTGTTGATTTAGAACGTTTTTATGCGCCGTTGAATAATGCAAAATATTTTAGACGAAGAGCTTAATGTAAGTAGTTCGAAAATCAAGGAAGTAAGTAAATAAAATTCATCAAAACAAACATGCTTGAATTCATTTTCTCATACAAAATTACATCATTTATGAAGCTTTACATAACTACAATAAGCAGGTGTAACTAGTTAACGAAGCAAAACGAACGGACTCTTTTGCTCCGTTGGCTGATTACGTTTGTGTTTGAGAACTGCGGAAAACGAAACGATCTACAGTGCTTTAGTTGTTATTTAGTAATCGTTCACGAAATAATGCGTGAAGAAGAATATCAATTTGCTTCATTATGTGCTCGCTCAGGCAAAAGTGGCATGCATTTAAATTGCATTGTATAGAAATGCAAAAATAAAAAATCAAAGCAAGGCAAGAGTTAACTTTTAGACATATTCCTTATAAGTAATTTGTTAGTAACAATTCACGAGTTAAGGCAAAAGAAAATATTTTTAAGAAGAATTATGTGGAAGTTTTGCAGTGGGAAATGCTCCTTCCATTTCCCGTAGGTAAGATTGCAATAACGTCAGCTGCAGTTGGCGGTGCAGCGTGACACAGACCGGCCGGTGGCGGCGCGGCGGCGCCGGGCGGCGTGGTTTCGTAAGACCTTGTCCAGATGACGCGATTTTACGCGCGAGATGACACGCGACGTTGGTTACACTGCTATCAATATTGCAAACGTTACTGACAGAGCTGATCCTTAACGAAAAACCCGTCTCACTCGCGCGTAGTTCTGGACAGGGTGGAAGTGCAAGCCGAAACGAATCACGATGCTTAATGCATTGCTTTAATAACAACAATGCTATACAAGCGACGACTCTATTTGGGTCAATCAACTTTTAAGTGTCCATCAGTTTTCCTGTCCACAAACATAAAAATATATTTCCCTTAAAATAAATATCAACTAACTTTAAAATAATGGTTTGGGTAAAATGTAATACTGTAAGTATCATTTTGGTGATAGAAATAAATATGTTGTTTACATATTTGTTCGTATTTTAACGGTTGTCCAAGAGACGTCGATGTCCCTTTAATTTGTATGAAATTGATGAAATGTCAACTGGACAACCTGTAGGTATATAATACAAACAAATATGTAAACAATATATTTATTTCTGTTACCAAAATGATACTTTAAATCTTAAGTTTAAGTAATGATAAGCTTAACTATTTTCTTAATTTTTATTACAAGATAATATTATGTTTATGTTATAGGACATTTAAAAGTTGATTGACCCATTTCCAACATTTAGTCTATTTAAGAGAGTTTTATTTTGTAAACAAACTTATAATTATTGATTTATTTCATTAACTCATCTGAGTATATCAATATCTTTTCAACGTTACAATACTATTTATCGATGATTTTTTTTGCCGTCGTGTGTTTGTCAAATAAGACTCTCTTAAATAACTATACCTTTTCTTTTTTTATTGGTAACTGGACAGGCATTTTACCACCCCATATTGCTTGGTAAACTAAACAGGATAAGTTGTAGCATGCTTGCCCACGGTTGTAACTATCGGGGAACGCATGAGCAGAGCAGGCAGCTTAAAAATTCCCCTAGCGATAGTCACACCATGCGTTACTAAAGGACACTCAACGAATACGTTGCGTTGCGACGCGATGTCGGAGCCGTATCGCAGCGTAAGCTCACGGCAGCTGTTATCAAATTCTTTGTCACTCAAAGCCTTCTGAGACTCTGCAACGTCTATGCGTTTGTGACACTCACGTAATCATAACAGAGATGTGAGACGCAACATCACAATCACTTTAAATTTTGGTAGGTACTCAGCATCATAAAAAGTGCGCGAGCGGTTCGGTAGAAACGGACCCTAATCAGGTAACATGCATGTTGTATGAGCGCGCGCGCCGCCCGCCGCTGCACAGGTGTCGCCCGCCTTATTGTTAATGCACGTTGGTCGCTGCAATTTGCGAGGACGCGTAGATTTTAAGGACAACAACTATGATGTTAGAAATCTTTGATAAAAATGATAGGATTTTTATAGGCACGACAATTATCCGAATTCTAACAGATTTTTAATTTTAGGAAATGACGTATTAAATATGTATACGTACATTTATACAATCATGACACGAGAACAACTCGTTGATTTTCGCCAACTGGGATCCAAAATCGGCATCTTTGACGTATTCATAAAATTCCGTAGCATCAAACGACCGCGACTGTTAAATATATGATTTATTTTACTCAAAATCAACTTATTATATTAACCGTATTACAAAAGTATTTCATAAATAGTTTAAGTATCTTACTACGTAACTTTATAAAATCAAAGTATCAAAATTGAATGAACCCTTATTAAAGGATATGTGCGTATCTTTATCTCATTAATAAGGACTAGGGAAGTTATGTCCGAAGTTTCGCTGAAATAACCCATGTTTTGGGTGCTTTGACGCATCTGTGCGTAAGCTCAGGATGGATACTAAGTAGATAATAACATTTACGGGTTATGATACTATAATTTTTGTATAGAGTTTTCAGAGTTAACATATTAATTAACGAAAGATATTAAATGGCATCCTGTGATAAAAAATCTTATAATATACTTATTTGGACGAACATAATTTCAACTCAACCATGATTAAAATTGTGAGTAAAAAGAATCCGCCTTTTGGTAGTCATTATTGCAAATATCTGTCTTCTCGTAGCAGATCGCTACGAGATCTACGATCTACGGCATCTACGAACTTAACGATTTTTCGTAGTCATAGTGGTCGTAGTGTGATCATATACATGAACCGATGGCGGCACATCAGACGTAACCTTTAAGACCGTCTTTACATCCTACGTAATAATAGTAGAATGTTATACAAGACGCTAAAATTACCCATTGCATACGAGGTAGTTTTATTCCCGAGCTTTAGCGAGGGAATAAATAGAAACCGAGTTACAATGGGTTTTAGCGTCGTGTGTTACACTATACTTTTCACTAAGATTGAGAGAAAATAAAATACAATATTAAATAGTTTATACCTACTTCCGTAAACGAATAGGTACACTCGTTTTTCTATCCTCCACTTTATAAACTTTGTACAATATTTAAGTAAATGATTTGTGCTTGGCGGCAAAAGATTAAAATTATTTCTTTCCTATTACAGTCACACAATTCAATCAGTTTGTAATTATAGAAAAATTCTAAAGATTTCGCGCCATAGTAGGTACCTTTTTTAATTTCTGCTGTAGCAGCTAAGCAACACAAACACGCATTCTACGATTCACTCTGTACACAGAGTATAAATAAGTCTATGATTTCACCGAAGAGATGCTTTTAGTTCCATTTTCAAAAATAAGAATGAGAAACTGGGGGCCTATTACGAAACTTGGTCACGATAGTCGTCCGCAGTTCGTCGGTTGTAGTTATTACAAATATTTTCAATGTAGCTATCGTAGTCCATAGTCTATTGAACGAATAATGACGGATCCACTATAGAGAGAAACTGTCAAATTTACGCAATCACTTTGCAATATCGCATTCGCAAGTGCTTTGTAATAGGAATCAATCAGAACGAAGCACGGACGCAGCTGCGTGTATCGTATTAAACTTTTCGTAATAGACCCCCAGTATTAAGTCAAGCGAGTTTTTATTCGTGATTATGAATAAAGACTTTTTTGTTTTAGTAGGCTCATTGGTAATAGACAAACATTAAAAAAGAAAAAACTTTATCCCCTAGGGGTTATTATGCTATTTTATCTCGACTCTTGTACGTTACAATGACGCACTTTTTGAGCAAGAGGAGTGAAAAAGTTATTTTTGCAATACTACGATTGACATCTGACGTGTCAAAGTAAATACATGCTACGGCCGCCCGTAGCTGATCACTACAACCGTAGTTGTTAAAATGTACGTAGCCTCGTAAGGCCACGTACATTTTCAAAAAGCCTATGCTCTTTCTTGTGCGACTGAAGTGCTTGCTATGCATCCAGAGCGTAAATATATAGCAAATAATCTGAAACATCGTTTAAATAAGAAAACATTAAAGCAAAAAAAGTTTATCCTCTTTCGAATTTTTACGACGGCCAGCGATTCGGTTAGAGGATTCGTTTAGTTAGAACAAGGATGGAAGACAAATTAAAAGAGCACTGGAACGCTAATTCCATTACGATTCGATGGACGGCAAAAGTCGCCTCCGTCGGAGTCAAAGCCGGTAAAACGTAATTGCGACTTCACTAAGCTGGGCTCCGCGCGGCCCGATACGGACGAAAGGGGACCTCTCTGTAACGGCTGATATAAAAGCGGCAATAAATTTAACAGGATGAACGCACTACTTACAAGCGCGCAGCCACCGTCCGCCGCTGGCCGTAACGAGGGGCAGCGGCCACGCAACCGACGACCGGTGTTTTAACCTCCCGCCTCCCTTCACGTCACGCCGCAGTTTGCTTTACGCACGGCCGACGTGTTTTTTGTCCTTAAATGAATAACCAGATTACGACCGGATTATATCATCACGCCTGCAACGTAATTACTCATGAAGCCGGTGAATATTAACGAATTTAATTTGTAATTGATGTAATTTCATTTAAAATTATAGATGTTAAACAAATTTTGAACGATACAGATAAATTTCAAATGTTCGTCAGTGGCCATGGTTGTCGTAAATATGTTTTACTTAATAACTATATGTGCGGCGGTCCTCGCACGAGGCTGCTCGCTTGGTGAGAACCCGCCTAATCACGTAAAACGGCTGATCGGATTTTAATGAAATTAAAACATAGTATACTTTTTATCCTGGTTATAGGTACCCTAAGGATTTTCTCGAATGTCCACGCGGACGAATTCGCGGACAGGAACTAGTTTATAATATTCAGAATTGGGTTCAGATATTAGTATCTGTTCCGTCCCGTTCCACTTTTAGAACCACGTTTCACCACTACAGGGTTTTAATCTACAAAGTCTCAAGCCGAAATGTCTATTTTACATTACTTTTCGATACAACATTTAAACCCCTATTTCAACCGTTTTTAGTTCAATCATGACTCCACAGTGTTGGACTTCAAAATAAATGAAATTTTTGCAATTAAACCCTCATTAAATCTCAATAACGACACCCATATTTTTTCCGTTTATTTACCCCATTTACCCCCTTAGGGGTTGATTTTTTGAAAATTACGAAAATGGTTCTATTGTTTTAATTTCCAATTACTCGACTCTTAATCGACGCCAATAATCGACTCTTCGATTATCCAATCAGCGTTCAAGTTTCCAATTGTCCGAAACATACTGGGATTCTTACTATAGTCCTAAAAATTGCTCGGACGATTGCGAAAATCAATCTTAGATTCCAATTACCCGGTTCTTTACAATCGACCTAGGATTTTTGCTAATATCCGATTTATTCGATTATCCTACGACATATAAGATTGAATGATACGAATAAGATTGAATGACATTCATTAAATATGAGTTTTGCTCAAAACAAGGTCTTTTCTGCGCGCACCTTTTCTGCGCGCCACAAAAGATGTGTAGTGACTACTGACTGAATGTGAACGTTACACTACCCCTAATTTTGTTTTCCGGAGAAGAGACTTTTTGTCGTGTTTACTGTTTTTGTAACAAAAGCTGAAAAGAACAAACAATACAGGAAGAAAACAATCACCACGTGAAATAAAAAGGGACTGAAGGAAAATAGTTAATGTCGTTATTTTGGATACACATGTTTATTGCTATGAAACATGGCAGCCTCATAACAATCCCTTTCACTCTCCACAAATTGGAAGGAGCGCGTAAAGGAAAACATGGCCATAAATAAAACTGGCAGATCAACTAGATAGACGGCCATTACCCGAGATAAGCGCGACTTATATACGCGATACTTTCTTCTCTTCGGCAGATTAACGGAATGGGACTGCGTTTGTTTGCAGATATCGACGTGGAAGCATTTCGGAGAGTCACATCCTGAGAATTTATTGTGGTGTTCAGGGAGATATCTTCTTACGGTCTCATTAAAAAGGAGACACGTCGCACATAAATCAGGAAGGCGTCGGACGCGGGCGGGCGCAGAGTCGGCCGGTGCGGCGCGGCGCGGCTCGCTCGGCGCCCTTATCTGCACCGAGCGCGCCGGCAATAGACGCTATCCGGTTCCGGCGTCGCACTGCCACCGCCTCCATTGTACCTTCCAACACCAGACCCGTTCGGTATCAAATACCCGACCATCTGAACCTCGTTACATTATCCTCTTATTTGATTATTTTGCGCCGGTTCGGAGCCCCAATTTCTTACCGATAATTTTCAAATATTAAAGCCATAGTAGAATCTACTGTTGAAGCTGTAAGTTTTTTGGAATAGCCGATTTTTTGTTACTTTTACAATTATTTGGGGTTTATCTACGTTTATATTTAAATTCAACAGCAATGGTAATTGGTTCAACAAAAAATACAATAACCAATAAATATAATAATACACTGTGAGAGTCAGTGTGGAAAGTTACGGAAATTTTACAGAGTTCGCGTACGTCGGGGCCAATCCTCTCACTCTACGGAACATATAACAGACTTTGCGGGTGCGATCGCTATAAATATTATCATATTAGGCGAATATCACCTGTACTCGCAGAAACGGGTTGTGAATTTATGTTTATATTTCTCAATAAGTTATGCAAATATGTAGTGCCCTACATTCTATTTCGTGTTTGCCAAGAAAGAGTTATTTAGTGCTAGTCTAATCGCGCGAATCAAACTACGCTGCAATTTCATTTTGCCCTACTAACCTGCATTGATGATGGATCTATAATACCTACCCACCTTCGATCTACCCACACATTTTATTAAAATAAATATCCTAATTGGTAGCGAAATCCCATATCTGCTAAGTTTTTGAAGTCAACCCATAAAAAACGGGACGGGGCGGGACCACCTTAAGCTTTAGGTAAATTAAATAAGCAAGAAAAATGTATATAATTGTATACTCAATAAAAAATATTGTATATCTATTAGTTTCATTGTAAACATTATTATGAATGTGGGTCCGCTGGAGAGCATACTCCCCAGCGGGACCACCACGATAATTCCGTTACTGGAGGCTCAGTTATTATAATAAAAGAAAATATTTCTGTTGTCTGTTATAAAAAAATAACCTCGAAATTTAAGGCTCACGCTCCGCTGCACTTCGCGCTCGCCTTAGATTTCTAACCTATACGCGGGACCTACAGGAATAAAGCAGTTCGATTCGATCGATCGTCGACACGTTACGAGTGCCCGAGCGGCAGCCGAAACTTCCCGAGTGGATAACGCGTCGGGTATTTACAAAAATGCGCCCCGGAGCATCACACTATAAATTGTGTACAAATACTTGTGTTTATCACAAAAATGTTTATCAATCTTTAATTACCCCACCGCAAGGCCGTTTGTGACACTATTTTTGGTCAGTAATTATATCGTGTGCATTTATCCGTCAATAATATTGTAACAACAAAAAACTTCTATGTCACTAAAGTTTGGCCCGACTAAGTTTTGCCCTGTTTGGTAGATATTAACAACTCTTTTATCAATTTGTAAATTGCTTCAAATAAACGACTACAAAGGTGCAGACCCAGTAGATTATCCAATAAAATCACATTTTAGCGAACGTCTCTTCTAGTTCACCGGACCAGGAAGATCCGAACTTTCCGGGCCGTCCTGGAAATTTCCAACATTACAACCACCCGCTCCCCTTGAATTATTGGACTTACACACCTAGTTACACGCTGATGTGAGAGCAAAGTTTTGTTTCTTGTTTGCATGGACTTGCTAGTGCAGATATGTAGTTGCCACTTCTGTGTGTTTGGGAATTTTGCAATACTAATGAAAATGTATAGTACTGAGATTTTTACCATTGAAAATGGTTATCAGATGCAAATCGCCTGAAACGTATTTTTGGCCATAGCTCCGTGGATTTTGGGAGGTTCGAGGTGGGAATAGTACCAAAAGTTGAGGAATTTATCGAGACATGAGTGGACGTTTGAATTTTGGAAATCGAGTGGTAACTTTTTTGGAATTTCGAATAATTTCGTAATTCGGGTTTTTAGGGGGTGTTTATTTTCTACATTGTAAATATTTCGAAAGGGTCCTAGGGTATTAGTTTAGCTACAAAATAGAGAACTTTTTTGGAAATCGGTTAATAATTGTGACCTGTAGGTGGTCCCTTTAGATTTGGAATTATAGAAAAACAGGTATTTCCGTATATAAAAGTGCTAATCACAATAATCATAGAAGCTACACAGCTTCTATGATTATTGACCGATCGTCATGATAATGGTATTGAAAGATGCGGAAGCAGATGAGAAGTGCATCGTTGGATTTTTGTAAATCGGTTAATAATATTTCGGTCGCGTCGAGGCAGTCAAGGGGCGATTTTGTGACACAAGACGAAGCAGAGTGTCACAATCGTAAAAATAAATAGGTACCTTGGGAAAATTATAGGATTTTGCATTTGATTTGATTTTGTTGTTTTCATTTTCAATGCTCCGATTCTTGCGGGGACTGCAAAATCTGTGAATTTTTTGGATAGCCGTGTTAAGGTAGAGTATGTGATGAAAGGTGATGAAAGGTAGAGTATCGATGGATGTTAATGAAGCGAAGAAAGTGTGCAATGTTAGTAGGAGCAGGTGGCGATCCATAGTCTCCGCCTACCCCCATGGGAAACAGGCGTGAGTACATGTATGTATTTATGTGATGAAAGGTTTCATCGTAGGTCTTGCGGCCGGTGGGGCGGGCGGTGCGGCGCGTGTGTGCGCGAACGGGCGGTTAAACAAGTGACGATAATTAGCGCACAGAGCAGCGGCATCAGCGTCGTGCGCTTCACTAGTTGCCGTCACTGACTTTAATTGACTGGTAGTTCAATTAATACGGCCGGTGAGTTCACGAAACAACACTATTCTCTGAGCTGTTTCAGCTATAATGGCACCCGATATTCACTCAAAATGTCGTTGGCAGCTCGCTTGCCGTGAATTTACGACACTGAGGACGACCAATAAATGCAAATTTTATTGTTTATGGCAGATTTAACGGCGGTGAACTCTTTTACCGATGCCGTAAAGTGGTCCTTGCATTGCCGGCGGACAAATCTGTCCACATTAAACGTGCATATGAAACGAGCACAAAAGAGCAAATGGTGGCAAGTAAACACGCTGTAAAATAAAATGTATCTATCATTATTTAAAATGTTAAATCGTAAAATATGACTGAAGCACAAATATTTCTTTTGGATTTATAACATTTAAATACTTTACTGATATAAATATTTATTTAATTTAATGTCTATAGATCATGGGAATTTAACCCATAACAAATTGTTTAAATAATGTGTTTATAATTTCATATTTATTTGCTCATTTTATCATTTTAGTAAATTAGGAAGATAACAGTAACACTCAACCTTTTATTATTCTTAGTCTTAACCTTATTCTTATCATTTGTACGTAATAAATAACACAAAAAGACGTAGCCGGGAGGTGGGCCTTCTCGTCTTTGTAACTGCTAATAAGGGTTGATGGAGGCGAGGCGGCATCTGGAGGCAGGGAGACGGAGATACAGAGAGCGCGGTCTGCCACAGTACTGATAAGGCTATTAAAAGTTACGCTCACAGACCACCGGCTGGATTAAACAGATACTACCGCGCACCGACCGATACTAAAGAAAACCTTTCGTAGAAAAACAAACTCCAGCTAAATGACGACGCCGAACGGAGAAGAGATTGCAATAACAGGAGCGCGTCTAAACTTAACATCCGCGGTAATGTTGCTGCCGAAGCGAAAGAAGTGCTCGACGAGATATTGCGTGTTTGTTTAACATAGCGGCTCACTGGCTCGAATTTTATTTGATCAAATACCTAATTTTGTTACGTTGGATAAACTTGCTTTTTAAAGCGCATATTACACCATCCTGAATGTCGGACCCGGAATTTAGTGTCCGATTTAGGACGAGAAATTCAGTCGCCAATTAGACCGTCCTGAATGTCGGATCCGATATCACAGCTTTACGATCATACAGTTGTTAAACGAATGCTCTTGTAGCTGTAAAAATACATAGCTAGGTAAATAGGGGGTATATGTAGGTAGCTAGGTAGGTACGTGTCATTTTCAACGCTAATCTGAACTAGTTTTTAACCGACTTCATCAAAAGGAGGAGGTTCTCAATTCGATTGTATACTTTTTTTTTATCGTTATTCGCGCGTATCTTCGACATTTATGGACCGATTTTGATGATTATTTTGTTGTTCGATTGAGTTTTCTTGCGAGATGGTTCCATTTTTTTTTTTTTTCAAATCGGGTCAGTAGTTTTCAAGTAATCCCGAAAATACTATGACTTTACATCAACTACCTTGACGACTTTGTTATTTATGAACCGAATTAGATGATTGTTTTTGTTGGGGAGAGGGATACCTTTGTGTAGTCTTTTTAACAGACTTCAAAAAAAGGAGGTATTCAGTTTATTCAGTTAATGCGTAGCTAATGATTTATATATAATTTTTTAGAGGCAGGTTGTTTGAAGTCGGTTTTTTTGGTTTTTTATATTGATGTAGTTAAAAAAAAAGCAAATCACAGAGTGACAACCCTTATATACTTTTAGTCGTTGCGCCAACTGTCTATCTAGACGAACGGCGCGGCGGATTTTTTTTCGCCAACATAAAAGACGTTGACTGACTGTACTATTTATACTGTGGTACTACTGTGTCGGAGCCGAGCGTCCTGAATGCGATTACACTGTCCTAAGTGCTTCCGATTTAGCATCCGTTATGTCGGAGACAATTTCTATCCTAACTAGGATCCTAAATCGGATCCTAGCTTCCTGAATGCAATTACACTGCTCTGAATTTAGGAGTGACGTCATATCGGGTCCGACATTCAGGATGATCTAATTAGCTCTTAAAGTGAAACTAGATTGCAAGATAAGTTTCGTTGAGTTTCTGTTTTGTTTAGCGTAAACAAACACTTACCTTTCTTTAAGATATTAAGAGAAAAGCCTGGATCCTTATTATTAAACAACTCAATTCTAATTTACGTTCAATGATTATATCGGTAAACAGTTATTTTCACAAGTTTCTTTATAGGAATACGACACCTGTCTGATAGCTAAAAGAAAGACTTTAACACAAATACAAAAACCAGTTGTAGTGGCAAATAGTGGCGGCGGCGTTCTTTACGCATGATACATTGGCACACACGGTTACATCGCCATTTATAATAAAATACGCTGTGTGAACTAGAACAAAAGACACGTGCGAGGGAATTTTGTTCAAAGCAATTATTGTGAATAGTGCTCACTTCAGCGACGGTAGAAATTCGCGTATAAATCGCGTCACAGACCACAAACAAAAACGTGCATGTGGACCGACGCCCATTATTCTCGACTGCATAATCGCTTCGTCCGACGCCCGCATCGCTTCCCCTGCTATTTTATTTCCTCCCTGCATAGTTGTGTTTCGACTAGGTGGAGCTTTTTCAGTAAGGCTACAGCAGGGAAATTAAACCATGTTTAATTCTGTTTAAGGTCTGGTTCCGGTTAGTAGATGCAGCGAGCCGATGAGACCGGCGACAGACCAAAGCCACCACGCTACAATTCTGGCACAATGTGTGTCCGTTTTAATAGGATTAAACTCATTGTTACATACGAGCTGGAAGGACCATGCAATGCATGAGCCAAAAGAAATTGTTTCTAACGGAATCGATGACAACAAATGGCATATTATATTGGAAGAATGCTTCTCGATTGCAATGAAATTCATTGTTACAAAAAATATAGTTTAAACCTTTCTTTTAAAACTTATGAATCTGATTTTATTGGACATTTTATATATATTTTCCTAGTCTAAAATAAAAGATATGTGTATATCCAGTAGTTTTAAATTCAAAAGATCTCGACGTATCCGAACCCGAGCCAGGATCTAAAAGTAACTCAAAGCGTAGTTTCAAGCTTTAAAATTTATACGGTAGGTACCTAACTCCCTAAGTATATCGATCAGCGTGAGCTATGTATTTTCTTATACATTATGAGCAAAGGGTATAAATCTAATTCAACGAAGAAGTACCTACATCAACCATAAATCAAGTAAAGTTTCCCAAATGTACTGCGACTATGAAGCTAAAGAACTTCAGTCATTTTTGTTACTTGTCTTGCCGATTCGAATAATCGAGAAGTTCATAATCATTATTATATGTAGCAAGACAAAGCTATCCTACATAAATAGTGGGTTAGTGTGTTCGTTGTTTTAGAGCGGAGACTGATGTCCTTCACCGCATCTCGACGATATAAAGATCACACTCGACCCATTTATACAGTTCGGCTCGTTAAATAAGAAAACTTCTTCGGCATGGATTTAAGTGTATTAAAGTAGATTCGGATAGAAAGATGCTAGATAATGACACTAAATAATAAAAAACCTAACATTTAAGTAAAGGGTTAGGTTAAGTTCGATTTTACCATGACATTTTTACTAAACACAGTTAAACCGAAGAATTTTTCATTAATGTAAACGACGTAGAAACCATTTTATCATAGCTATTCTATATCAAATCAAATTTAAATAATGTAAGATCTAACAGTTAGATATTCAATAGTATGTTTTTTATCTAACTATAGCAATTTAAATGAAATAAAATATTTTTGAAAATTAAAGTCCGGCCTTCGCCTATTTCATTTAATGGTTCTCTTGAAATCAAGAGACCCATTAAATGAAATAGGTAGTCCGGTTATTTCTACACGGTTAATTTTTAAGTATATCTAAAACAGTAATGGGCGTATCTCCACAAGTAAGAGCAGTTAAATGTTTCAATATTTCATGCCCCCTAGCATGACCATCGAATTGCGATATGATATAGCGATTTATCTTATCACGTTTAACTGTCAAAAGACAATGGATTTTGACAGTTGAGTGTCGGTAAAACGCTAAAATTGGTCAAGATATTGAGGTTTGTGTTCCATTTTTTTCTAATTTCGGGATTTATACCTCATTCATAGACTATTACTACACGCGCGTAATCAAAAGAGACTATCCTGTTTACGTAAATCATGAAAAGAATGAATGCGTCTTCGCACGCGTTTCGCTATCTTTGTGAGGTTGCCGCATAATTTTTTCAATATTTTCAGACTATTGATTTTTTAGTTTTAACTGCACACACATATTCAGTAAAATGGCCTGATATCCCCATTTCGTTTTTAGATTTACTAAAAAATTATCTATGCTAATATTATAAATAAGAAAGATTTGTTTTTTTGTGTATTGATAGTTTTTTTTGTAATGAATAAATTAAAAAACAGTAGTTGTTAAATCGGAAATAATTAAAGTTAAAAAAAATATTTAAGAGGTTATCCATCTAATTATAATTTAGTCACAATAACCGTTTTTTGTTCAAATTAGTCAATCAAAACTGGCGTAGAATCGAAAGTTATGACATTCGTATCATATAAGTATAAATCCTTATCCAAATAAATAATTTAATGATCAAGGTTGATCTCGTAGAATCAATTTACATGTAAATTCCTTTAATATTATTCTAATCGGACCTTTCGTTTAGAAGTTACGACAGGTATAAAAATATATATACACACTAGTGACATATAAACACTAGTGGTATATAAACACTAGTGACTCGGTAGCTCAGCGGTCAGAGCATTGGACCGGATATCCAAAGGTCGCGGGTTCGATTCCCGTCTGAGTATTGATCTGGTGCGAGTCGTATTTTTTCTAGTATATTATTTAGTATTGTATAAAAATAGCATTATTAATGCAAAAATCTCAAATTTAAAAAGGTATAAAACTGCTAAAGTATGACAAATGCGCGGTGCTAGCGAGTGAACGAACTACTACCCTACGAATGAAATCTACAAAGTCTTTGGTTTGTAAGGTTTTATAAAGGTTAGGAACAAAAAACATTTTTTCAATACAGTTGCTCGAAAATGTAAGTTTACGATGACAGTCGAGCGTGCGGAAAGTTGATTTTACCGCACGCCGTGCGTTTTTGTTTACGGAGTAGTACAGCGTGCGGAAAGTTGATTTTACAGCACGCCGGCGCCGTGCGTTTTTGTTTACGAACGTTTTTTTTTATTTCTACTAGCTTCCGCGCGCGACTTCATCCGCGTGGACAGTAGAAAAATATTACAACCAGTAAAAAATGACCCCTTTAGTGTATGAAAGCTAGTACTACGGAGAGTTCAAGCTGTATCTCTGGTTCCACCCACCCGAATTCGATGAAACATAGCTTAGATTTTAAGTTGGACCTCAATCTACTAAATTGTGAAAAATCCATCAAAATTCGTTTAGCGGTTTTTGCGTAATTCGCGCACAAATATTTAGAATTTACAGTTTTATTATATAATAGATTACAATTTCAGCAGTACCTATAATGTTTTCTCGCAAATGTATTGAAAAACGTAGTATGGCACACGGTTGTTAAGATTTTTTAAAACTCGTGACGATTATAAACCCTCGCCTACGGCTCGGGCTTATAAAACGTCAACTCGTTTTAAAAACCTCCTTACCAACCTTGTATCATAAACTACTATAAAGATTCAACTTTATGTGTTTACGCATTCGTCACTGCAGATAAGTACGGGAAAAAGAGACATTTTACCAATAATTCATTCATTATTTTAAAGCTAAATATTTAAATATTGATTCGTGCTGCGAACTCATGAGCTGTCAAATCATCGGCGTTGTATGAGCCGCCGGATGAGTTCCTCGTGCGTTTAAAATTTATGGCGTCATTTTAGATATTAATATTAAACGGGGTGAACCTCGTTAAATTGATTCTTCGCCAGAAAAACCAAATAGTAAAATACAAATTTATAGTGGAACTAATTAAATAAAGAACTCATTAGAAAAGGGACAATAATTCTCTGGTTCTCTGCAACTGCATGTAAACTGCAGTCACTGCGACAATATTAACATGACTTGCCCGCCGCCGCTACGTTTAGTAAGTCTTTATTAGATTAGCTTCTACATATCTAGAATGTTCTTTGTCAGCATTGTGGATTATGGGTTAACAAAATATAACATGTGAACTAATATCACTGTCATTAGAATAGTATATAGATATTATGATCTTATAGGAGATCAGTTCTATGTTGTACCCTTTCTATTTTGTTTGTTGTGAAAATTAGTTTTTCTTGAATTAATTTAATTTATTGTATCTGGCTTAAATTGCTAGAACTCTCAAAGGAAACAGTTTCATATTATACGGCGAAATGGGTATCGCCAATAACAAGAAACGATAAAATTATCTGTAAAAGCAATAGGTTCATGAGTTCGTGGCTGCACGAGTAAGCTCCTTCATTCAGGTTATTTCAATTCTGCTTTTTGCAACGGTATACAGGAAACAATAAAGGAAAACACGAAAACAACGCCACAAGGTAAAGTAAATTATAATAACTGTTATAGTCGATGTCGGGTAATGGATGGTTTCCCAAGCGAGTTTGGCGAATTTTACCTTTCCGACTCGCATAGCTGTGGCATCGAGCGGGAACGGAACGTGGAAGCAATTCTTCAAAATGTTACTTTAAATTTTGTGCTGAAAAGTTAATTTTCATACATAAATAGTTGGATTTCAAATACTAAGAATACGATAATACTGTTGATGTTTAGTTTAATATTTTGATCAACTCTCAAATCAAAAATGTTGAACTTAAAAAGGTTGGACAGAAATGTATTTTAAAATTTTATGATTTCGTATTAAGGATACCCAATTTTATGAGCCAAGCTAAGCCCGTCATCCAATTTTTATTCCTATTTTTTCCTTATTTGATTTACTGCGTTGCTTTGCTATCCTTAAAATTTCTCGAGCACCGAAGCCCTTTTACTACCTGAAATAAAACTGAATCAGCTTTAAGCAAAACGCGTTTTGTAGAGAATATAAATAACTTAAGTGATTAACATCCAGTACACATCAGTGTGAAGCAAGAATCTTATAATATGAATATAAGATTCTAGGTGTAAAGTAACAGGAGAAAAGGTCGGGACCGGTTCTTAAAAAGGGTAATATGTCAATGTTTGCGTTAGCTTGAGCTTGACTGAGACTAATAAACAAAGCTTCTATGTACAAAATATAAATTAGTTCGTCTCTACAAAATATATTTTAAATATAAAAGTGCAACAGTTTTTTAAATTTAGGGTTAATGAGAAAAAACGCACAAGTGAGCTTACCAGTTGCCCTGGGACTGGAGCAGAATGGAGCAATCAGGACGAGAACACTTTGACACAGCAATTTGGAGGCCGCGCCGCCAATGTGTTATTTTGATTGCGCCGCTTTTGTGCGGCGCTTGTTTGTGCGTCCGCTTCCTTTGCGCTTATAAAAAATATTTATAGCTCCGATGAGACGCGATATTGCCTCTCCCACATAAACATCCTTTTCCCTGACAAAGCTTTCTCCAGAGAAAGCATAATGTTGAATAATACGCATGGTGCTTTGACGAGCTTCTTAAATTATTTATGAACGTACCTTTTGTTGAAGATGGCTTTAAAATAATCCGCAGCGGATCGATATTAGAATGTAAAGTGACGAGCGTAGTGAACGGTAAGAAGCATGGACACGCTTCATTGGGAATCATTCCTGCTCCGGAAATTAAACCATGCACGCAGAGGATAAGCTGCGACAATCCCTCCGTAATGTGCGACTCTCAGTAATAAATCTCAAGTTTTCTTCGACTTTTAGCGAGCAAAAGCTCACACGCCGTATAAAAATAACGAGGTGAGTAAGTAGCGTTGAAGAAAAGAGTTTTAGATATATGATAGGAATGTAAATTGTAAAATTGGATAGTTTGAAAGCTTATAATCCGAAATTGATAGGACAATTTAGTTGCTTGCTTTACATAATATGCTGCAGCTAGTTTTATTATCGACCGCCTTGTAATCCGGCCGTATCGCACGCGTCCTAAACTGCACGATTGATTTAGCGGCCCTAGTGATTTATCCTTGCCACGGGTACCTATTGAACGGACTTTTTACGCTTATCATTTAAAACTTCAGCCCAAAACCATTCTAATGGTGTGTGTATCGGTAGAGCAATCATAAGCTTAAGAAGAAAATCTACTAATTAGTTGGTCTTTTTGATAGGGTACTGGGTACGAAAATATTCGGTAAATTAAAAAACAAGGCCTCCAAAAGGATAAATAATTTGAAATGGTTAGAAACGAAACACCACATATTTTCTTACATCTTTGTAATGATAGTTGATAGTATCACATTGGATTGTATACGCTCTAAACGAACGTATAGTTATTATCTATGCTTTATAAAGGGTTATTTGTAAAACACCAACAGACTCGCAGGAGTGGACTATACTAACATAATCGTATAACAACGTTGTCCTACGACCTTCCGAAAAAGACAAAAAACTACCTACTTTTCATACAAACCTCGATCAACTGTTCGGACATTATTTTTTATTTAACAAACTTTATTGTACATTTCAAACAAAATGTTACAAAAGGCGAACTTAATGCTAAAAGCATTCTCTCTCAGTCAACCTTTAGGAAACAGATATCAATGAAGGCGGTACATAGGGTAAAATATTAATAAATACAACATAACATATAATTTATTAATATGTAAAACCATGGATATATATAATATATATATAAATAATAATCTACATTTTCAACAAAAATAATATAAGAAGGAGATACAAATATCGATGATTTCACATAACCTATGAGCTTTCTAAGAGTAAGGCATGAACTTTCTTTTTGAAGGAGACTTTACTGGGAGAACTTCTGATAGATTCAGGGAGACTATTCCGGAGACGCAGAGCTTGCATTGTGAAAGAATCAGACATATAACCGGAATGAAAGAGAGGAGTAAAGAGAGAAAGAGAGTTAGTAGATCGAAGTTGACGATTGTGAGAATCGCCAAGATACTAAAACTTGCATTTCAGGTATTCTGGGGTATGGGGATTGTTGAGAATAGAATAGAGCACGAAGAGTAGCCTTTGCTCTCTGCGCTGACGGATAGGAAGCCATTTAAGCTGTGACCGGTACGAAGAAATATGGTCGAACTTGCGGAGGCAGAAGATAAAACGGATAGCATTATTCAAGAGGCGGTCCAGCTTATTAAGAAGATCCCCATTCAAGTCCGGGTAACAGACATCAGCATAATCGATGAGTGGAAGTATAAGAGAAGTTACGAGAGTAACCTTAATAGGAATAGGGAGGAAATTTCCAAATCGATTCAAGAAGCGAAGTTGTTTTTTTGTCTTTTTTCGGAAAAGTCGTAGACAAACGTTGTTGTTTATGATGTGTTAGTAATCTACTCCTGTGAGATTGTTGGTGTTTTACAAATAACCCTGTATAGGGGCTGTACAAAATAATTGCCACGCAATAAAATTAAGAAGATCGAATAACGCTGTGGCAACGCAATTGTTTAGGGAAAAGCCCTCAAATTGACATCGCAGGGAATGTAATTATCTCTCATGTACGTTACATAGCCGGACGTTTTAAAATAAGTGGGCTGTGTAAATTGTGTTTGTAGTTTTCATATGCAGTTTTCATTATTTGCAGTATTGATTGGGCAGCATCAATCGCGATATGCAAATATTAGTGTCGGCCGGTGACCGGCAGGCGGTGATTTACGCGAGTCGCAACGCTACGTTATGCAATTACGATCGCTTATTAAAAATTAACCCGCGAGCTGCAGGGACGACAACAACGTTGCCGCGTGTGTGTGCGCAGCGCCCAATCAGCTTATGTGATTGCTGCTGCACTCTGCGGTAATTAATGCATCAGTCTAGGATGCGACATTTTTGTGTATTAGCGGTTTTAGCTTCAATCACCTTTAACCCCTTTTAATCCGTATTTTTATTTTTATTTTTTATTTTTAATTTTATTACTTTGGGAAACATACAGCTTTAAATAATACATAGTGATAAACAAAATATTAGTACATCCGCCAAAAAAGTTTCCACCACCAAGTAGTACAATACGTTGAACAGACTATTATGTAAGCAAACAGATGTAAGAAAATTATTAAGTAAATAATTACATTACAACAAAAAAGTCTTTTTTTTCTTTAAAAGTTTTGAATGTAGCAAATTTGGTATTTAAAATAAGTAATCTAATAACATTTTAACAAAAATGGTTAAGACATGGTAACAAAAAACATTAAGGTTGTAGTTTACTAATACAAATTTTGAAAGTTTCATTTTTAAATTTAGCAAATTTGGTATTAAATAAATCTATATCACTAAAATTCACATTATAGTTTTTCATAGCTCTTAGTATGTATCGGTTTTTACCGTAATTGGTTCTACAATAAGGTACCGACAAAGTATCACATGAACGCAGTCTAGCTCCAGAACATTTAAGCAATATCTTACTTAACAAATAAGGATAAAGTATAAAGCGCCAAATCAATATGCCGTATTATATAAGGGGTTTGAAATCGAATTGGGTCTTGAAACTGTATGTCTACCAGTAATACAAACAGCGTGAATGTAGAAATTGAGTTTTGAGCATTGTACAATTGAAAATATATAGGTAACGTTAAAAAATATTTACACGCTTTTACATACTTACCACAAAAAAAGCTTTAAAAAATGAAAAACTCCTTCAAAAACCTGAAAATAAATATAGCTTCAAAATTAAATAGCTCTAAAAACCATGAAATAATATTCAAATCATACGCATATAAATTAGCAAAAAATTGTTGATATCAATAAAATATATCAAGCATCTTATTTTAGCCTGTTGATATATTGAGAGTGAAAGAGAATTTAGGTGACACAGAAAATTACTCCCCTATATCATTTCAAGGTTCACTGAACCTAGAAGAGCTACTCACAGTATGCTTGTATCGTTGATTTGATACGTCACCGGAACAAGGTTTATCATTGTTTGTCATTTGTAGAGATCTTTTGGGTTGTTTCTGGTTTCACTTAATAATGCCTATTTAATTTTGGCAGAGTACCTACCTAATGTTTTGCAGCGTGGGAGTCGAGAAGGGTAAGGAAGGCGTACAGTACAATAACCAAATAAAACAACTTAATTTATTACAATCATATAACCTAAACAAGTTATTGAGGAAAGGTGGATCAATGTTTTTTAATGATTAATAGGACTGATGTTTGTAGTGAATTATCAGGAATAATCAGGATGAAAAAGCATTATAATGTATTAATGTAAACAATCTATTATGTCTCTCTTTATTAAGTTACTTAATATAATTGAAAAACTTCTCTCTGAAAAAATTATCTTTATCTTAGAAGTAATGTAAAAAATGAGAATAATGTTTTAACTAATTCATTTCAAATTATTCTAGATAATTTCGTAGTTTATTTACATTGAAATAATGTTTCACATTTAAAAAATAATGTTTTGTGTTAAAATACATGTAATAAAATTGTTATTTAGTCTCTTTTTGAAACAAATACAATACCTATAGGTAGTTAATTAATTTGGTTTAATTTTTCTGGTTTTGCTTATATTAAAAACATTAATATTATATCAATATTGTCCACGTCAAAAAATATTATTATGTATATTATTAACATTGTTGTTTTTGATTCAAGAATTTCTTAGTAAAGAATTGGGTACGAAATTGATTATTTGCTATACTTACAGTTATATTTGTCATACGATATTTTTGTTCAGTCCTTGTTTTTAAAAGAAATTGATATTAACGTATTCTCGACCTGACTCGAATAAAATGATGTCTCAAGGCACTGCGGGGAGCGATGTGAGAGAGCCGGCGCGCCTTCTAAAGTTCCCGTCATAAAGGAATACGTTATCTACATACCGTGTCTTTTCAAAGCTCAGTAACAGGTACGCCTCATCGTCGTTTAATAAGATTAAGGACATCACGAGTTCATTAACATCAAATCTCTCAGTTTATATACGTATACAAGAATTAATCTTAAGAGGGTAAATTTTCTAATGTTATTTTAGGACTGCTTTTGTGTTTTTACGTTGTTTTACGTATAAACTAACTACCGCACTAAACTACTTCCATAAAAGAAATTTCAAGTTATCTGGACTTCGTAACAGTTTTAAGTACTGGTAAATTAAATCTGATCAATGTTATTTTAATTAACGCAAACCTTTCGATTCCAATAACCGGACGGATTAATTATCAGCAGGTAACTAATCCTTACGAATCCAAT
This sequence comes from Agriphila straminella, assembly GCA_950108535.1. Lineage (NCBI taxonomy): Eukaryota > Metazoa > Arthropoda > Insecta > Lepidoptera > Crambidae > Agriphila > Agriphila straminella. Next base: position 13,149,356 of record OX467308.1, read on the forward strand.
AATTGTAACTGACCGGACCGGTTTAAAATATAATCAACAATTAAGCGTCGCTGGAATTGTCATTAGATCCTAATCATTTCAGAATTAAGGAAAGAGGCAATATAAGGGTCACGTAGACGTTGTAAACCTAATTAAAAGCAGAGCAGGAGTCGAGTAGCGCGTCACATGGCCGAGGTACGATATGTACAGCGTTATGGTGTCCCTGCGCGGGTGTATCATCAAAAACATCGCAAAAAGCCACACGCGGGCGCTGGGCGTAATAGCGAATATAATGTATGCTAATGAGGGCGGGTGGGCAGCGGACGTGACGTCACGCGTCGGACCGCAGCCGCCGTCCGCGCCTAACGAGCGGGTGTGCATTTTCAATACACGACCGGCGCGGCGGCCCGCTGCCACCACCTGCTAGACTGCCTTTTACAAAGACAAACTGCACTAAGCAGTTAAAGGGTGCCTACTTAATTATACGCCTTCAATTGGTGCCTTTTTGGTTTCGCTCTGGCACTACAAACTTATATGTTTATCATGTTGTGGCAAAATTATATTGTTGGCAAACAACTACTTAAGAGAGGATATTTAAGGGGTTGAAGCAGGAGAAGCCATTTAGGATAATAAAAACAGCGCTCGCGCTACAAAAATAATAAAAGTTAGCGTTGCTGTTGGCCGCCCGCGAGGCGCCGCCCCGGCTCGGGAGGCAGGCTCGCCGGCCTCGTCACGGGCCTGTTTACTATCTCTCCCAAGGGGTTGGCTATTTCTTCTTTGTTTTAGGTTTCCCTACTTTCATCACCTTATTAAAAGCTTTTTAGTCTTTAGCCGTTCATAATTTGTGTCGGGAATTTGAAGAGAAAGGGAAAACATTGTTTGTAACCTTATACTTACTCGTAAAAGATACAAAAGATCTGAAGTGTGCATAAAAAACATGACATTTACAAACACTACAGTAAGCAATTTGCATATAAATTATGGATAACCACAGATACAACTTGCAATCTACACAACAAGCAATCAACTGCACAATCATTAAGCATTTTCACTAATTAGTTGGCTTGGCTTTAAGTTAATGAAACGCACTCTGATATTTACACAGACTTGTAAAAGCCTGACGTTGAGTACTATAGCAATGCAACAGAGTTTACACGGGGCAGGCGGGCAGGAGATACTCTATTACAGATTTGAGACGGGTATAAGATAGAATCTGCGGCTTAATAGGTATACCTCTGTTTTTCGGTCGGGAATGCATCATCCATCAAACGGTGTCGACTGATTTATGGCAGCGACATAGCGGGCCGACAGGGACGGAGCCTACTCGCGATGACGACACGATTAAGAGCCGAGGTCGGGGCGGGAAGGAGACGACGTGATCACGTGACATGTGAGCGCGCCACCGACTTGGAATCACATATTTCACGATACGCGAGCTTACGTCACATCGTTTGACTAATCGCTGAGGTAGTAGAGCCCTTTTACAATATAATGGCATTACGTAAGCGAGGCGTGCGAGCCCCAAATCTTCGAGACTCGAATATGAGCCCTCGGAAATGCCGATTTAAATCATCGTTGGCCTAAAATTACATTTGGTCTGTCGAATTCGCCCACCGATATAACTCTCCGCTTCAATCGAACCTTTATGTGTGCCCGTATAACAATAGAAAAAAACGCTGTTCTGTGATGCGATGCAAGACTGATACAGTCTTGAAATAAAGGTAGCAGTTATTATAAAAGGTTAGAGGCATTAAGTTACTTTTTCAGCATTTAACAATTTAATTTTCAGCATTTAAGAATAATGCAAGCAGTGCGTGCATTATTCACCCAAAAAATAAGCAGGATATTTTTAGTGTAGTTAGTTACTAACTAAAAATAAACTCAGACAGTCTTAAGCTTTACAGAAATACGTAAGGAAATTGGTAGTTAGAACGTTAGTTAATGTTGAAATTCAAAGAAATAAACGGCATGGAGAATAATAAAAAGATTGTTATTATGATAAGTAAAGTTGGGTACGATTCACGTTTGATTAGAAACAAACGAGTTAAGGCGATTTTAAATAACCACATCGGGTGGTTGGTGGTTTTAATAGCATGGAAGCAAAGAATTTAAAGGGGCGGGCGTAGCATGACTGAAAAACAGTGTTGTCTGTGGTTTTCTAAAAAGACTGGGTTGGTAGATCTACGATAATGTATACTTACAATGTTTCTTGAATACAAAAACGGCCTTTGAGTCACATGGTTATCAAGGCTGTGTACTTTGAGAAAATTGCGAGTATTCATCATAATGCGTGACGTTTAAAATTACCCACCTCCCACCCGCCGGCCCACAACCCACTATAAATCACAGTAAACACTAGATTCGGCTACCAGGCAGCCTTATAAGGGTTGTTTATGAATACTTACACCACTGTGATTATCTACATAATTTTAATGAAGCACATGACGGTGTTTTTTTAAATTCAGTTGGTAAGTACCTACCGGACAACAAATTTGTTTTTCATTTCTCATATTCGGAAAGTGATGTATATTTGAACTGAGCAGCGGGTCCAAAACTCTTCGTTCCACCCTAGGGTGGAAAAGTAATTTAAAAATAGAACTGAATTTGGCAATGAAAAAGTTTACAATAGTTAAAAACAAATGGTTTAAAAAAAGTTGCAGCCTTGTAGGGCGCATTCACGAACAACAACAAAACATGGTATAAACAGCCAGTGCAAAATTAAAAACATTGGGCGGAGCGGCCGGCGACGCGACGTGTTCCAAATTTAAAATAAGAAAAACTATAAAATATTGGAGGGAGACTTACGTAACTCTGTGACTTTGAGCTGTGTGTGCCGTATTAAAGTTTTGTGTTGATTTTGTATTTACTAAAAATGAGTTTAAAACTAAAAAAAAAGTTCAAATAAAATAAAAGAAACAATAAAACTACGCTAAATTCGCCTACAGGAAACAACTACTTCAGGAGAGTCTCTGCCATGGACTTACCGTCTTATCAAAGACCAAAGAATATCGCCAAATCTGTCATCATAATAATTTATATCAAACTGTAAATATTCCAAGTAAGAATTTAACTTTAAATTTCACAAATTGTTCTAATTTTTCTAGGTTTTTAAAGGTAAGTTGGTATAGGTAATAATTGTAAGGTCTACCAATGTATTTACTAAGTAGGTACATGTTTTTATTAATAAACATTTTGGAATAACTAAGACTTTTTTTACTTTCCTGAAATTCGAAATGAAAAGTAGAGTGTTTAACACGGGTAAAAGTCATCAATTCCATTCTCGAACTATAGCCGCCCTCGCTATGCTAGGGCGTCTAAATATCTCGAATGGGAATTGGTTCCTTTTGACCCTCGTATAACAATCTACTATTTTCTAAGTTTTCTCAAGATCGAGAGTTTTCAACGACTAACCGGAAGGTTTGTTGAATAGTTTCTTTTAAAAAAACTTTTATTGGTTATTTAAAAAAGTGGTGGTTTTTAGGGATTATAATAATTATCCGGGAGTATGCATGGCACCCTATCGGCTTTATAAGGGTATCACCAAATAGCCTGTGTAAAGAAAAAAACTAATTACTGATTATGGACACCTTTCATTACAACCAATAGGGCATAAAAATATTTATAGAAGGATGTTCTGTTCTTTGAAAACAAAACCTCCTTCAAAAACTTAAAAAAACCTAACAAAAACAGCTTCACGAATAAACGGTTTTAAAAACCAAGAAATAATATATTGAAATATGCATAACTAGCTTACGTCCGCGACTTCGTCCGCGTGGAAATTCGAAAAAATCCTTAGGGAAACTTTAACCAGGATAAATAGTATTCGATGTTTTAATTTCATCAAAATCCGATCAGCCATTTTTACGTAACGGATCCCCACCAAGCAAGCCACATAGTACGAGGTTGCTCGGAAATGGGTTCAGAAATTTCCCCTTCCCTTTCCCCCGGGCAAAAGGGGTTGATTTTCGGAAAATCAAAAATACCTATGTTTTTACTTGCTTACTCTAACGTCCCTGTATATTTATGAAATAGGAAAGTTTTTACGATGCAATATGGAAATGTTTAAAAAACCTATTCAATACCAACGTTTACGTATAAGAGATCCATATAAACTGCAGGTCCCGTCATGTAATACAAGCTTATATAGGAAAAATTGTGATGTGATGCCAATACGTGTGTATAATAGGATTCCTATCGAAATCAGACAATTACCCACTACACGATTTTTACACAAACTGAGAGCCTGGTTGGTTGACAAAAGTTTTTATAACCTGAATGAATATTTTGACATCCACTAAAATGACATTGCCTATTATAATTTATAATCTTTAACTTAATCTATTTTATTATTTCAGTTATCTTAGTTGACATACATACTTAAATTTATTATTTAATGGGTCTTTATACATAATTCACTGTTGCAGTCTTGACATTTATTGGACTTTATGTACTTAATAGGAATTATCAGGAACTGTGTGATGTTAACTATGTTAATATTAAATTATAATTAATAACTTTTGTATGTCAAAACTTGACAAAATACGCTTGAGCTTTATATACTCTGTAACAACTTGTATACCGTGTTTTATGGCAAATAAATAAATTTCATTTCATTTCATTTGCTTTTAGAAGTACTCCTACGATGTCTGAAATCGAAATGTTTATTTTATATTATTTTTCCATAAAATATGAACCCAAATTTCAGCCGTTTAGAGTTTGAATCATGTCCACCGTGTTGGACTTCATAGTAAATGCCATTTTTGCAATCAACATCCCACAAAACCTTAATAAAGACATCCATATCGATTTAAAGGTTTATTTATCCCATTTCAACCCTATTTCACCCCTTAAGTGTTGAAATTCCAACAATACTGATATACGTTGCGTTAGTTTCCAACCATAAGCCTAAATAATAAATTAAGTGATTTTTAATTCGAAAAAGAAGGATTTTCTATACACAATTTCATACCCCTTTTTTATTTCACCTCTTAGGGGGTGGAATTTTTTTATTTTATACCCCAGCTGACTTCATGAGACCATTTTTAAAGTTTTTCAAGGTTTTTTTACTTCAATTCCGATATTATCTAAGTTGCAATAGGCTTATGTCAACTGCTCATCACCTTTTACAAAATACTGCTCTTCCCGATGCAGGGACGTTAATTATTGACGAGTTTGCCTGGTACTTCACTATCAGCTCCACTTAACCATATGCATTACGACGAGCATAAATTGCATAGCATCCATAGTAATTGTATCGCACCAGTGAAATACTTAGTATTGAATAGTTCCAATGATTATCTATGGTCTTCATAATCAGTTCTTCTTTACCAAATAGTAAGTACCGAAAAAGCAAAAAGTCCCCAAAAGCAAATGCAAAATACCTAAATCGTTATAGGTGTGCTTATAATATTTGAAGAGTTCCCTTGATTTCTCCAGGATCCCATCATCAGATCCTGACCTAATGACAATGGGACCCCATCTTGAAAGTACATGCTTTATTATTTAGCTAAATTTAACATTTTTGTACGTCCGATGTCTCCACCAATTAGGCTCCTCCAGAATACCAGAGCTGCGACGGCCTTGTGTAGTAGTAGCATTAGCTGAGGGGGCCTATATGGCCGCACAATTTGTTTTTGTGTCTTGTTTCGTTTACCTATTCTGTTTGTTTTTGTTTTTTTTTTCAATTTAAATTTTGTACCTAGAAGGTTTTTAATAAATAAAACTATTTAGTTTAAGGTAAAATAAGTCCAAAAATAAAGGAGAAACATGAAATAGAAACGATTACGGGCATGTTAAGCCCGCGTAATCAAATTGACGGAAACGCAAGATTGTGCAATAGAAAATTCAGCCGATGCAGTGGTTCGCGTTAGAGTAAATGAGCGTGGTGTAGAGATCGGGAAGCGCGGAGCATGCAGTCGTCACAAGAGCCCTAACGAGTGCCGCGCCGCCGCCGCTCGCCGCTCCGCGCTCCTCGGTCGCGCTCGCGAACCACCCTCTTGCATTTATTCATGTCGTTACCGCTAACGATAATTTTATCGTGTGCTCATTTGCCGGCGCCGTCTCGCGGCCATCCGTCAGCAGCGCCTCCAAATCGACAATTTGTGCAACACTAAAAACTTTATTGTTACATAATTGACCCCGCTGTAAATAACCCCAGACCGCGGCATTTTATTACTCGCTTCTTTTATATGAAGCTCTTCGGGATATGATGTTTGGGGAAGTTTCTGTCGTAAATAAGCTACTAATGTTTCGGTACTAAGCCAGGCAGTGGAAATGTAAACAGCGTCAACAAACAAACTTTAATGTTTTCCTTTTAGTGTGATACATTAATCAAAAAGTCGTATCGTATTAACTTCCGTGGAGTTAGAATAACCTTGTAAGAGCTCATTATATTTGAGGTAAGTAATTTTAAAAGAGCTCATAATATTAGAGATTATTTATATTTCTTAAGGTTCAATACCTGTCACTATGCACAACAAGATGACAGAACAAGTTTTATACTTAGTCAAAATTATCACTTTTTCAATAAATATAATTTAGTTGAAGTTGAATAATCAAAATAATAATGTAAATTGTTTCATTCATCTCTCAAAAAGACATGTGTCGCTTACACAAGTTACACAATGACGATTGCCTTCAAAATTATAAAAAATATTTCAATCTAATATGATTTCATATAATTTACCCTCTCGTATGTGAGTACAAGCATTAGAGCACATCTTGAAATTCCCCGTGCGTATAGCTGGTAATTGAATAGCCGTCACGACGCGCTGGCCGGCCACTGCACGCTCGCTGCGGCATAATTGCACAAACTTTCCTCCGCCTCGCATACATTTTCATAATTAAAGGGGCAGTTCGCACCAACTGGTGAAACTGGTGACCGTTATTTATAGCCACTCACCTCAACAGTGTAAGTTTATCTCGTTGTAACCACTTCCAACTTCGAACAGTATATTGTACCTACGTCAAAGTTTCAGATCATATGGGATGGGATACGTATGCATTATCCGTTACACAAACTCCAATTTGGGACATATTTTACTTGTATTATAAATACCTAGTGAATATATAAACCAATATATTCAAAATAACTCATGAGTTTCACAAAGATTTCCACCAAACACAAAGAGCAAGCAATGGCAAATCAAATAATTGCCTTCGAAGTTATAACTAATGAATTACACAAACAGAAAGAGAAACAAAAAGGGTTAAAAAGGTCGGAAAACTAAAATAAACAATAAAGAGTAGAGTCACCTAATGAACTCGTGAAAATTTGGCGTGGGGTGTACAGAGTGTACGCGAGGGGATACTTATTAGAAATTCTGCATGAAAGGCACGTCCGACTGTGACAGTAGAGAACAATGCGAAATTTTAAAAGACATCACAGATTAAGTCCTTGCAGCAAGAAACGTTCGCCGCCGGATAAACAAAGCGCAGACTATAGCGCCATGTGTTGCTAATCCTCTTAGCACAGCAATTGGTAGCTTATATTCCATCCCGTGCAGGCTATAAGCCTCTTTCACTTGCCTTTCATTATTCGGAATCAAATATTTTATTACTAAATTACCTATTACTATTTATTGGCTGACAATTTAAATATTTGTAGATAGTAGGTATAGTTACCGCACGCCGCGCAGTAAAAAAGGTGATCGAAAAGAAAATCAAATAAAATTTTCAGTCATCATAACTTGAGGTATAACAAGGAAAACGTTAAAAGAAGGTCTTCTCGCAAACCCGAAATAAATATCTCGCTTTTCCATTAAGGACATAAAAGCAATTCCGCGAGAGCCGAATAATAACGAGGGGCAGCGTTGTCCGGCCACGGCCTCCTACAAATTTTATTTGCATCGCGGGGCTCGTCTCGGGCCGGGCCGCGGCCTAGGGCGCCGCCGATTGCCCCAATAATCGCTATTGTGTAGAGCTCGTGAGGTTGCCGAGGGCGCGGGCGGCGCGGGGCGAGGCGCCAACTTGGCGTACTCGCAGCGCCCGCTCCTCGCTCCAGTCGACTGGCCGGCCTCTTGTGCAACTTCCAAATTGCATGCGCCCAAGAAAACTTCCACCTTTGAGAAAATTCCAAACGCTCCAACGTGCTCTCGATGTAAACTCGCAATAACCAGATACGTAACCACCGGAATTGCCAATTTATTTTCCGTATTATTGTTGCAGTTCAACTCAGTATGGCAACTTGCCTAACATTTTGTTGAAGAACCATTCAAGAATACGGATTATGATTTATTTTCAAATGAATCAAAGTATAATCAGATTATAGAAATATGTATTTACAATCAGCCAGCAGCAGGTCAGGTAAGTCAGGTTATACAAAATTGACAAAATCTCCAATTTATTTTGAGCCTTAATACCTTTGCATTTATTTTTGTACTAGCTTTTGCCCGCGACTTCGTCCGCGTGGACATGCGGAAAATCCCTAGGGAACCCTTGACTGGGATAAAGAGTATCTGTGTGCCATTCCAAATTAGTTCAGCCGTTTTTACGTGATTGAGTTATCTAAACATCCAAATATTAAACTTTCATTTATAATATTAGTAGGATACTACTCGTATATCCCGTTCCTGTTCGTTCCCATTCCTGTTCCCGTTCCCGTATTATTTTTCATTAAAAACCCCCATTTCAGTCCTTTGGGGGTTGAATAACGTCTACCGGTCGTGTTGGACTCCAAAATAAATTGATTACACTGTCGTGGTAGCCCACCGTGCCGTTGACTGTAAAACGATATCATGTTGTACTTACATATTTATGCGAATAAAGCAGTTTCATTTCTTGGTCATATACATATTTTGGTATTCGGGGTGTTGTTTATGAGATTGCCGCCATTATACAACGTGTTACGGGAAAACTGTTTCTTAGGACCATCAAATTGAACAACTTTTACTATGAGACCAACTCTGAAAACGCGAAAAAAAATAAGCTGATTCATGCATTTTGGTATTTTTGCTATTAATTTTTGTACGAAACAGCAGGTTTTTTTACGATTTCAGAGCTGGTCCCATAGTAAAAGTTGTTCAGTTAGATGGTAGGAAGAAATAGTTTTCCGATTTTGGGTTTATTCATTTTAACACGTTGTATATAATTAAATCTCTGTTATTTATCATTTTGGATATACACACTACGAACGTGTCTTCCTAAATAGGCATAACAGCTCAAGATAACACCCTAGCGATTCCTTCAGCGGTACGTTCACACTTAATTTTCTTGGAACACAGTAGCGGTAAGAAATAAAGTTAAAATTAAGACGCGAGTTTATGGGGCGTTACGGGGTGGAGGGCGTGAGGTGGGGTGCGGGTGCGGCAGCGGTGTGAGAGGCCATTCGAATTCACCGCGCGAGCTGTGCCGTAGATAGCGGCAGGCGGAACACGTACTTCACTTCCACTAACTCCAACTATTGACAATATTAATGCACGCTTAGCAGGGCCGAGCGGCGGCGTGCACCGCCTGCGGAATATTACCTTAAAAACATCGCAAAGAACCTTCACTAACCTCCTGAACCGTTTGTATTTACCCGTATCGACCGGTCCCGACGTAACGCAAGCTTCACTTATTGGCACTAATTTATTCCATTCCTAAAGAGAATTCCCCGGAAGTAACGCAAATATTAGACGAGGCTCGCTCGGCCCACGACGGCTCCCATTAATTCCAGAATTGAAATCTGGAATTGCGGCGGCGGCGGCAGTGGCGAATTTACATTCATCGTGGTAAGAACTTAAATCAAGTTCTCAGTTACGATTCAGTTGCGATATTATTTTATTAAAATATGTAAATGACGCCGTTCCACCTCGCAGATACTACAGTGAGGACCTTACAATTGCGAGGGAGGATATCTCTAACGACGCAATATTTTCATTAGCAAGACTATTACCTACTAGCGTTATCACAATTTTATACAGGTTTCCGCGTTATGTTACATCACTGAGGCTCCCTGCGGTTCTCAGAGAAAATGGGAAATTCATTAAAGCTTAACTGGGACAAAAATTGTAAGACCTAGTTAGTACTTAAAAAACTCATAAGTTTTATTAAGGATTATTAATACGTTCATAATATTGAGTTTGTAACTTCCTCACAGAACTTCTATCATACATTATTATCATTTTTTTTACCTGTAAAATACCTTTGCAAAATGTAGATATTAGTTGTCAATCACAGTTTAATGTATCCAGGATACTGTGCCTGTGGTGTTTGTGAAACATAACAATTAGCTTAATTAGAAGTCCAGTGCAGGATAAAAGGTTTAAAAGGAGAAATGAAATGAAAATGCGGTGGTCCGTTCCATAATCGTATGAATAAGAAAGTGGTCACGTACAGAATGCAGAGAGAGGTTGTGATCACAGACGCGTTTATGAAGTTAGAAAAACCAAACCCGCAGCTTCAACTGATTCCAAGCACAAAGCAGTTTTCAATTTATCGGGAATAAATGCTTCGGTTGGCAGCTCAGACACCCAATTACTGCGCACAAAAGCTGATTACCGCGCTGGGTGCGGGCGCCGCGCCGCGCGCCGGGCGGAGCGTGTCGTCGGCCGCTGCAGCCGCGCGCCACCGGAATATTTGAACGACTTGTGAGGAACTCTTCATTTACTCTCTTTACTTTCCAAGACGGTGACGTACAACGGGTGTCCCTGATTGAAAACGGCGTCACTAAATAGATTTTGTCTGTAAAGATTTTTGTTTCACTCGTAGTTCCGAACGCTCGGAGTTTCTGAAATGAATGTCCTTTGTTGGTTTCATGTGATGTATTATTTCAGACCGTACCCAATATCGTAGTTTTTGAAAGAACTGTTTTTGTGTAGCCACACTTTTTCAGAGGTGCTGATTTATATATTAGGGGTTTCTTACGGACCCGCAGGGTATTCAAAATTTCTTTCATCGTTTTCAACGTTTGATATTCTGAACGTTTACATTTTGGCATGAGATTTATGGTCCCGAGCCACCACCGCTTCGAGCCCATTGCCATTTATCATTTATTGCCGGCAAACGTTATTATATTTCTCTCAATTAAATTAAGAATTAAACTGTAAAATACTGTTAATGGTAAGAGCCAGCTCGTATTATAACGATAATATTGGATTATTCAATTTATTGGTTTTTAATGAACCTACCTTTTGCCTGGTTTACTCACTTGAATATGGAAAATCAAACACTTAAAAAGCAAAAAGTTTTCCACCAATCTCCGTGTTTAATTAATTAGAGTTTTTCCGTCCAAATTACAGTTATCGAAAAAATCCAAATAAGGAAAATAACGAGAAAAACTGCGTGTTCTCAAGCTTTATATTTTTTCATCTATTGGACGAAATCTGACAAGTCAGGCTCCGTCAGCAGTCTCCGATTCACTTTATCCTGTCAATTAGTGCAAATTGACTCTTCAATGTTATGTATTCGGTAAAATAACTTTGAATATTATTTAAGAATTTTTAATTTTAAATTACTATATGAAACCGTTGTTAGTTAATTTGTTGCGATTAATTATTTAAAATTAAGCATCTCATTTTACAGCAAACTCATTCATTTCGTTTAATTTTTGAAAAACATATTATATGTTAATGTTAATATTGAATTAAGTAATATGAAACGATTTGGCTATGATTTTTTAAGAAATTCACGAAACTCATGGAATTTCGTTGCGAGTGCACAAACGATATCATTTTATGATTCCAAATCACATTTGGTATCACAAAGACGAGAAACATTTGGCATTTTATTTTATGAAACGATGTCAAAGATGTGTTAAGATATAGGTGTAGCGCGTCCGCATCACAATCAAGAGCAATTTGTCACATCGTGCCCAGACTACGTAAGCGGGAAACAATGGGCTGTGTGTCTAATGCTCCGACGGAGGAGCATTCATCAAGGTGAGGTGTGTCTCCGGGTGACGTGATTGCAATAAGGCGTCGCGGCCGCGGACGCGCCAGATGAGCCACCGCTGGGAAATCATGGCCGTCTCCTCTACCTTAAGTAAAAAGGATGAAGCTTCACAATGCCGCACCTACGCTTGCTCTACGACACTTTCAACTTATTCAAAATGCAATATACAGCTTCGTAATGTTATTTGGATTGTGACAAACTCTTTTGTAGATAGCGGCGATAAGTTCACCGCCGCCGCCTGTCGCGCTGTACGTGTACTATTTCACTACTGAAAAGTGGATTTAGATTTGTACTGTACAATCTGCTGTGCTGCGATTCATTTTCTTTGTCTGTTTTTAACACGTTTTTATTAGGTCGCTTTCTTGTTTGTGTCGAAATTTAGCAAACGATTTTATACAAGCTTCCCGATGAGCTAGTGCTACTAGAGACTTGAAAGTCTGAACATATTTTAGAACTGGAAGACAATGCAAAATTATGGTGTCATTGACTGATCTGATGATGAAGCTGGAAGAAGGCCATATGAACTCTCTAATAAAACTAACAAATCCATCGAGTTTGGGCTCGTTTAATTTGTCTTAACAAGTACTGTGATGGGAGACTCGGTCCAGGGTCTGATGATGGAGCCGGAAGCAGGCCACAGGAACTCCGTAATAAAACCTTACAATCCCATCGAGTTTGGGGTCGTTTGATTCGCCTTGACGAGTACTCTGTTGGGAGACATATGTCCAGGGTCTGATGATAGAGCCGTAAGAAGGTCAGAGGAAGTCATGAATAATTTCTTCCGGAAAGATTTATAGCCCCACGTTTTTAGGTTCAAAACTTCAAGTTAAGTAAGTATTAAGTAAATATTTTAAGTATTTTTTCTTACTATAGTAAAATCTGTCAAATCTCAAATGGTGAAAAATGCGTTATTTTTTAGTTTTATTAGATTTTTTGTTAAAACTTTTTAGTGGGAGGTATGTGGGCTAATCATGTAAATATTTTTTAACTTTATATAATATTTTCCATAACTCAATTTCCGAAATCACGCTGTTTGTTTTTTAAACTGTTCTTGTTTTTATTTTCAGGTTTTTAATAGATTTTTTTAAAAAGGTTTTTCTTAATAGATCTTAAGATGTGTGTTCTCTCCAACGTCTCAATAGCATTACACCATAATATGATGGCATTGTGGTTATTAAATCAAACAATTATTAATTAAAAACTGGTTAAATGAACTTCCAATAAATTTATATAAACATTAGATTAATGAAACGTGTGCTAGCTACTGCAGATGGCCAAATCAAAACTAATTTTCGAGTAAGTGCGATATAGACATTTAATTTGACATTCGTTATCCATATTGATAAAAATTGTATGGCCTTTACAAAGTTAATTTCAGCTTGACGACATTGGCGTGATTGCAACAAGGTCTTGCGGTTCAACCAGATATCTAAACTACCGCTGGGAAATTACTTACGTAAACTGCTTTGCTATGAATATTCAGCTATAAATTTTCCCTACAATGTTACATAGTTTTCATCTAAAGGTGGGAATTGGAACACCAGCCGCATGTAAAATACCTTAATATTCAAGACAAAGGCAAACTTTAATTTATAGTTCTATACATAAGTATTTGACTCTAAAGTTAGTAGATATAGAAACATGTTCCCTTTAAGCGACATTTGCTATCTTCGTTTTGAGGAACTCTCTTTTAACTAAGTAGGTATCAAATTCGTATTTTTTCTCTCAAACTCAAGCTTAGCGACACATTTAAGGTATGAACTATGAAGGAGCTAATCACGCCCGCATGTCGTCGTAGCAGCCCCCTTACTCAAATGGCTAACAATCTATTCGTTTGAACTCTACACTTACTATTAAAACTTTAAAATAAGCAGTAAACTATAAAATTACGTGCCGTAAGCTTGACAATTCCATACAATACATCGAAGTTTGTGATTTACATAAGTTTGCGACATGTGATTTAATCATCTATAGTTTATATTTAAGCTCTAAAAGTAAGCGTAGCGTTCAAACGAATAGAAAGTTGGCCATTTGAGTGGGGGACTGGACACCTATTTTGACCTGGTGCGCATCTAATTCCACGTGTTAATATCACGCGAATACCGCGGGGGGCATTGATTCGATGTTTTTGCAACTAAACGCACTTAACTATCATCATACCGCGTATTACTTGACTTGTTTTGTTACAGGCGCAAGACTTCGCTATTGAAAGATAGACACAATAGAAAAAACTCGTATACACGTCGAGTCGTTTACAGGTTGATATTATCACACAACGTGCATGATATAACTGTACTTCCTCCATAAATGTTGTTCGTAACATTTAAAAGAAATATCTATACAAACAGTTGATAATGTGTTTTTTTTTATATGTGGGGTCCATTCAATAGGCGACTTGAGATATTTTATCTCATTTTGGCGATTTAAGCTTGATAACGTTTGTAGGTGTGATCTTCAAAGAATGTTTCCCAAAACTAATTCAAAGCTTTTATAATTTCACGATGTTGGCAACGGCTAAGAGTATCGGAAAAGCTTTAACTAGATGAAGCTCTAAATTGATCGCAATGGAGAACTACTGTAAACACTTTGTGCCAGCCATCCAGACATCGGATTTTATCAACACACATAATTGTTGTTTTGAATGTAAAAGTTTGGTTTCGAAAATTAAATAATGGTTTAATTTGAATACTTGTAATAAAAGTCTTTAATATACATAATATACATGTTAAATTATGTAATTAATGTTTTACAGTACTTCATTACATTAATAAATACAAAACAGGTAAGTACTCGAGAATTTATGATTAATGAAGTTCCGCCCTGTCTCCCTGGAGAATGAAAGAAAATGAGTTTTGATGTACTTACTTTAAATAGCTTTTCTCTCAATGTTAATCTTGATGTTGAGTATAACAGGCTGCTGTAAGATATTGACTTTATAAAACATATACACATAAAGCAATTTCCATATTTTTATAATCATAGAAGGGCCACGATTTAGCACAAGCCCTAAAAAAGCGGTTTCCTTACTTAAATGACGCCATTTAAAAGAAAAGTTTCTGATAATAATCTAATTTAATAATAGAATATCTAATTATTTCAAATACCTTTAAAGAAGTATTTCACCAAAGTTCATAAAACGAGCACTTGTTTTATAAAAGTTTGTTAAACATAGGTTTATAATGTTTTAATAGTATAACATTTAAAAGCAAAATAAAATTAAGTCATATTGCATTTTCTATCGCAGCACAGTCGACCTTCATTAGCAGTGTAAACCTCCGCTCTGGTTGAATTATGGCAGCGTGTCATACGCTTAAGACGTATGCAAACAAGATTTATGTAATTAATTTACGAGATAAGAGCAGGCGCGTGAATACATACGTTATAGCACACAAAGGATACTGTAACGCCGTTGCCACCGGCACCTCTGCTCCGAGTGCCAGCTTTATCTCAGTAATCTCCAGCTATCCGATGAAAATTACATTCTACGGAAATCCAAAGCGCAGACGCTTGGAGTTTATTTTTAAAAGGGTTAAATTGCATTTAAGGTGACTACGTTTTTAGTTATAGCCAGTTTAACAAGGCAAGAGCATACGCGTCGTGAGCGGCGTGCGGGTGCGGGCGTGGCGGGCGATGCGGCGGCAGCGAGCGACCGACAGCTACGGCCCGAGATATTTACGTTTATCTCCGGGTAACGGCTTCATCGCAAGCTTTATTACGACATCCACTCACGTAATCCTCCGCCGCCGTCATAACTCCTCGTTTGCTAGCCCGCTACAATGTTCTACACCGGTTTTCCACTAGCGCGACGTTGCAGCGCCGACCCGCCCTCCGTTACCCACCTTTACTGTTTAGTTTTTATAGTGTGGGAAACGCGAAAAGCTTTGCTATTTGTTATAAGGTTTCCTTATGTAATAATGTACCTAGTTCTTTACCTTCTAACGCGGGGAAAACGAAAGAAAATTACAGTTATTCGTGTTCTATGAGGTTTTCAGAAAACATATCCAAGAATAAAGAAACAGTTCGAAAGTCTGTTTTTTGAACCGATCATCACTAAATTTAACATACACGTTGTCATGTCAGGCGTATAGAGCAAGACACATTATCTTTCATCCAGAAATAAGTAATGTTCCCAAGGAATAGCAAAAAACTTTCCACGCAGACGAAGTCGTGGGTGGCCACTAGTATTTTATAATTATTTAATATCAGAGTTGATTTAAATGAACCCCATTAAACATCAATCATGGTAACCTTTTTAAGTATTAGTCTTATACTATAATGAGAGTGATTTATATAAATTGGATAACTTAAAACCATTTGCTAAAAAAATAAATAAAATATTAAATTCCGTAAAAATAAAAAAAGTAGAAAGATGCGGATGAAAGTTCGATAACCGTTTATCCAAGAGTCATTTCCAACTTTTCGAGTCTCCCTCGTAGGGGCTGGGCGTGGATCCGACCCAGCTATAAATGAATATCGGATATGGAATCCATAAATACTCAATCTAAATTCGTAAATTTTCTCCGGGTATCGTAAAAAATGAAGAGGTAATCCGAAATCGGCTTATGGCAGAGGCGCTGTTAAAACATTTTCACCTCTAGAGCAATTCATCAATTCGATTCATCATAACTGAACGTTGAGTTCGTTTTTCATATTGTCTAAATAAGATAGCGCTGACAACTAGAAGGATTTGAATTATTCGTTGCTTAGTTTATTTTTATTGGGTTTAGTGAGCGATCATTACTTACAGGCCATGCGCTAAGGTCGAATAGCGCTACAGAAAGCCCGAAATCGAGCGCGGGATTGAAACAGGCAGCTTAGTGCAGCCGCCGGAAGTAGGCCTGTAACCGCCGCCGTATAATAGCTTCCAAATTGACCCTTTCACTTCGGGTTTCGCCACCACTCGGCTCAGCATTACCGTTATATTTCAAAACCTATTATACAACACAATTTACAGAGTTCTCGTTACACGAGGTCGTTACTCGTACTACAATTTGTCGTTCTCGTTCCCCTTACATGAAATACTAAATTAATTTTCATACAAAGGCATTAACACGGAATCACATCGGAAGTTTCGGAAGTGTTATTTCCTTTTATAGCAAAGGCGAACGTCGGGCGACCGGCGAGGCCGGGTATGAGGATAGTCAAATACATAAAAGGGATGAGTCGCGCGAAATACTGGCATTGTAGGATCCTAAGTCCTGTTTAGATTAGATCAGACCTTCGAAATAACAGTGAATGAGGACGTGGATTAACTACGGTCCGGGGCACTTCGGGCCGTGCGCCTAATGGGGCACGGTTAGGGGTAATGAGGGGAGCGGAGGTTGCCTCTCTACTGCGAACGCTCTCATCGAAAATATTTGCCATATTCAATTGAGACCTTCATGAATCAATCTATATAATACTTTTTCTCAAAACATCAATCGTAATTTATATGTGTATCTTACGGCCTTTTTGGTTTTGTTGGATCGAGATTTGGCATTATTTGTGTGAATAAATCAGACACATGTCTAATTTCATCCATCACAATGATTACGCAGTTAATTGTTTTTCCTTTATACTTACTAAAAATGTCGAATCTTTTACACGTATCATTTTTCAAATAAAGCCTTGACATTTTACTTAAAGGGTAAACGACTAAACGACAAATATACAGGTGTCCCAAAACTTTTTCACACGGAGGGAAAGTACCTTAAATATTGAAGATAGAAAACTGAAAGAAGACTTCATTATATTTAAAAAATAATTGGAACAATTACGTAATAATTTAAATTTAAATTAAAATGTAAAATTTTATGTTCTTACTTCTCGTCACCGCCCGGAAAATGAGACACAATAGATTTTCTATTGTGTTATGTGCCTCATGCGACACATCGGGCGTTGACGGATTAAGTTGCTGTTATTCAAGAAAAAATAATGCTAATGAAATGAGTAACCCTTTCGATCGCTATCGTAAAAATAAAAGATTGTTTTTTTTTCATCTTAGGTGGGTTCGATTCCTGGTTAAGACAGGTGAGATTTTTCAAAAAAACTTTGAATGAATCTTTCAAAATGAATCTTTTTTCAGGAAAATTTCCTAACTTCAATATTTAAGGTACTTTCAGTTCGTGTGGCTAAGTTTCGGGACACCCTGTATTGTATATATTATAGAACATATATACGACGCATCTGTGAGTGTCCCAATGGTAGAAAAGGGGGTTGAAATTCATTTTTCAATGTCAGAGAAGAAAATTCATTAGAACTTTGAAATTACTAATGGCTAAACGGACGGAGTAAAATTTGCTCTTAATTTGTACCGAAACTTTTTCGCGAATTTTAAGAAACTTTTCGAAATGACTTTTGAAGTGAGAAAGATGGTCGAAGTGCTAATGATCATTGTTTTGTTTCTTGTTAATGAATGTTGCTTCTAGGTAAAGATCATAATTATTTTCATATGAATTGCCAATTAGTTACACGGCAGATTTGGTATTTATTTGTTAATCTTTGTTATTATAAAATCTGGAAACGATATACATATTTGTAAATATCGTTCCATCTGATAACGTTGACAAGTTTTTTGCGCCCATTTATCTTGTCAGCTAAAAGACGTCATAATGGGTGGTAGGGTAAAAGATTTGACGATTTAAAAATGCTTATTATGTGAGCTCATTTAAATAAAGATATTTTCATTTTATTTTATTTCATTTCATTTTGTTTATAAATGAACGCTGTCGTGCCTATGATAATATCTTGAGCCTGATAGCACAGTAGTTCCAAAACTGACATACGCAGGGAAATAACCTTAAATGTTAAAAACTAGCGACCGCCCACTTCGTATGCGTGGAATGTTTTTTTAAATCGATTTAATTTTGGAGTAGGAAACAGACTAAGGAACGTTGATTTTGTCAACTTTCTATAGATTTTTATCAAATCTCTCGACCGTGGTGTTTCCTCATAAGATGCTGTGTTATTCAAGAAAAAAATAATGCTAATGAGTAACTCTTTCTTTCGACCGGTATCGTAAAAATAAAAGATAGTTTTTTTTTTCATATTTGGTGGGTTCGATTCCTGGTTAGGGCAGGAGAATTTTCAAAAATATTTAAATGCAGATCCAATTATTTTTTAAATCAAAATGAAGTCCTTTTTTCATTAAAACTTCTTACCCAATATTTAATGTACTCTCCCTTCGTGAGGCAAAGTTTTGGGACATTCTGTCTGTACAATATTAGCTGTTAACCACCAATCTCCTGGATCAAAAGATTGGTGGTTTATGTTAATTTAAATAAAAAAAGGATTTTAATTGTTTGGTTTTAATGTTAAATATTTTAATTCTTGTAATTATATATATTTATTTCAATCGTTTCCTTTTTTATTAACCTCCAACCACAGACCATACAAATAATACAACAATACTACGTAATATCCCCCAACGCAGAAAGAGGCGTGTTGTAAGTTTGACGAGTGTAGTGTATGTGTCTGTCTGTCTGACTCTAAGGCAACGTAGCTTCTAACTAAAGTAATGGACCGATTTTGATGCAATTGTTCATTTTATATAATATTTTTCCGTCTAGATTCTTTCACTCTATTTATTGCTAGTATAAAAAATATTAACCGATAAGGCGTGTTAAATATAATGACAGAGTATCACGGGACCAAAAAGATCATAAAGTAAAATAATAGCCTATTACTGTCTCTTTACCGGACAACACATAAGTTATCGGAAAAGATAATCTCAACCAAACTTAAAAAAGAAACTCTACAAGACAATATCCATAAAATGAAGCCAAAATGTCGTAATATATTATTTGTGGGGTAATTTTCAATACTTACATAGTCCTTACTTTGTAAGTATTTTTTTATAATTTGTAGACAACCCCAACAACTTCATTGCGCATTTCCCTTCGACGGTGTAAACACAATCAGATTTTTTAAAGTTCATAATACTCTACTCTATAGAAGAATGATATAGAATGATCTAAATTATGGTCTAAAACTTAACAATAAGGGCTATAATTTTTATAATCAGTTAGTGAGCCTTGATCCAGTGCGAAGTTATACGCTTTTAGAACATGGAAGTCTTTGTTTTAATTTTGTAAATATTCGTTAAAAGTATTTGAGTAGTACGAGCTACGGAGTACATTAAATGTTATTCGAGAACTATTATTTAGAACTATTTATAAGATTTTATTTTAACGTTTTTTGTTTCTTGGCTGATATCTTTTTGTGATTTTATTGCTAGCAGGAAAATTAAAATTTTAAATCATTAAAATGGCGTTTACCATTCTTTACAAATAAAATAATATTAAATGGTCGACCAGAGTTTGAATAAAATAAGAGCGACATTCATAGGCGGCGGATGGAGTGCTCATATTAAAAGTAATAAATCTGTAGCGAAGATGACGTCGCAGTGGCGCGCGCGGCCACCGGCGCCGCGGTCGGCGCCCAGGACAACCCGATATTAGTTTACTTTTCCTCTCGAACTTACTTTATTAGTTATCCACCCGCGATAGCTGACGGTGATAGTTTTCAAGTTATTGAGAAGCCAGGAAGGCGCACGCTTCACATAAGCTCCGAAAGAAAACCTCTGCGCTACATTTCATCGGTAATATGTTACGTTCGATTGATATTGGCTGATTACTTTTACGTAATGTTGAAAAGATGAGATTACTCAGATATTTTCTTCCGAAATTGATCATCTTTATTTCCGAATTCGTTTTCAGTAAATATTGTTTCTATACGTGTATAAAGGAAAAGGTTTTTATTAAGTTCTGGAAAGTATTATGAAAGGTTTGGGTTGGCAGATTTCGCAGATATAATTTATCGAAGAGTGTAGATGAATAGCTTTCACCTGCAACAATGTGTTACTGGTTTAGTTCCTGTTTAGCAAGTATGAGGTATAACAACAGATAGCAGGACATGAGGAGGGTGTGCAATAAACGGGTATATTATAAACATAGATGCAAATGCGTCGTTACTGCGCAACGGTACATCGAAACAGTACCCGGGGCGCGCGAGCCCCCAGCGCTTGCCAGTTACAAACAATGATATTCCACAACTAGTTCAGAATATGCTGTTGAGGAATATACTCGGAAGAGCTATTTTATACAGTCGCGTGATCATGTTTCGTATGTTCTGCTTGAGTTGTCTTTCAGAATGTTTTATTTTAAGATACATAAGTTATTGGAATCACCCGGTTAGTTGATTGAATTTATTCTAAAATCTTTGAAAAGAGTTGGAATACAAAAAAGGCCGAGAAGTAATGGAAGTATCAACCTATAAAACTAATGAAATATTTAAAATAAATAATTCTAAGTAAAAAAGTGTATATAATAAAAGAACCCAGTGCTACGGTTGCTACGATTTTACGCACAATGCTACGATTGCTACGATCCTACTTCAAATCTATTATTTAACGCATTAAAGAATTTTGCGAAAAAATAAATAAATTAATAACTTTACACTGTGAATTAATAAAACTCATTACTTATTGATATCGTATTACTATCTTCTATTTATTTTCTGAAATGATGACAGGACAGACTAAAGAAATCGCACGGCTTTGCACTGACGACAACAGCTTTGTTATAGAAGATTTTATTGGCACAAATATTGTCCAAGTGGAGCTGCGGCGCACACTTGTCGTGATTTACCGAGCTGTTTACGCGAGCCTGCCTACCTCGGTGTAACACTTTTACAGCGCCATTCACCACAAAATCATACATTTTATACAGCACAAATCAAATTAAGTGTATTTTTATGAAAATTTCAAACCATCAAAAGCATTTTCGTCGTTATTGTTTGAAAACATGCTTTATGTATTTTTTTTTTGCTGCTACCAATATTAACAAGTATGTAAAGTGTCTTGTTTCAGAGTCACCTCGGAAACGCGTTCAAAAAACTTGATGACAATAAAAACAGCCCTTAAGCTATCAACAAAGTTTTCGCGTTAACTTTTTTGTATAAGCAGTAGAAAAGTTGCAGAGGCATTTTCCAATCTCGGAGCGAAGCTCGCGCCGTTAGGGCGCGCGGCAGCCGGGAGCGGCCTCACCTCGCGTCATGTCGCCGCTACACCCGTCACACAAATATTTCATTTTACTTCTCGTTTCAAATGATCGCCCAAAAGTTTCATAATTTTGTATCATGCAAATGATTCTTTCCTCTAATAAAATAGGTACGTACTAGTAAAATGTAATGTAGTTACTAGTGTATTAATGGGTCACTGTAGTGTTACCTACCGCAGAATAGGATACCTACTGTTAAGGTATTCGAAAAATGTGGCAAAAATAAAGTATTCGAATCTAACTAAGTTATTCCATTAGTGACTCAAGTTTAAGTCGCAATAAATTAAAGCCAAACATTAAGGATGCGCCGAAATCTAATCCGAGGTGGGTGTTGGTCCCCAATAAATTGGAAATTTACATCGGAAAGAAATTTACGGCCTTTTAAAGGAGAGCCGTTTCAGCAATGAAAATAAGATAAAACATTCTGTTGATTCGATGTTAATTTTTAGAAAAACAAAATATATCTTAAAAGGGTAAAGCATACGTATGGTTTGTGTGTGTAAGTAGGCTTTAAAAAATGACATACTTCTAAAGTGGATGAATATCGTATCAGAACTCTGTCAGTTTCCAATTATTAACACTCCCAAACAACTGCAAAGAAGACACATATAAATATTAAGTGCAATAGCATTGAGATTAATATAAATGATAAAGTGAAGTAAGGTATCCTGGGTGTAAATCGTAGAAATAAAGTAACAGTGAGTAAGTGCCTTATAAAAGAGAGTAGAAAGTCTGCTAATCCTTATATCTAAGCGCAGCACGCGGCGGCGGCGCGGCGGGCGGCCGGCGGGCGGGCGGCGTTCGCACCTGTTTGGCCATACTCGGCCGGCCCCGACGCCGGCCGCCGTAATCTGCTCTTTTTATCAGTGCCTCGTCTCAGTCGCTTAATTAACGAACGACTCGCTTCCCTAACTTTTAATGTAAAGCATCTTTTCTAACGGATTCTGTCCAAATAAAAAATAAATGTGGACAATGTGACGACTTTGTATACTGCGTTTAAAATTTTGTTTAAATTCAAATGAAAAATACGTACAATTTTCCTAATAGATCAAAGCATTAGCGTTCGTGTAGATGGCACCTAAGTTCGACTGAAGATCATCCGAAACTCGATCGGAGCCCAACTCACCATAGTTGTCACTATGGAAGCGGGGTTGTTACTATGGCAACGGGGCCACACTGTATTAACGCGGTGTGCTGATATTGCTCCGCTTTAACGGCCCGGCCACAGCCAGCAGCGGCGGGCGACGCGGCAAGCGAATTCAATAATTAATGTGCGCTATTTCAGCGATGGCAGCCTCTCAGCTCATCGACACGACCGCGCAGTAATTACCTAATTCGCTTGCCGCGCCTCCCGCCGCGGCTGGCTGTGGCCGGGCAGTAATTCCGGTTGAGCTTCATCCGTTGCCATCTACAGAAAGCCTTAAATTAATGATTAAGTTATTTCAATCGAAGTTTTAACAAACCCACAAAAATTTAGGGCTTCGATTTGAATAGTAGTTAAAAGTTTCAAATTTAAAACAAGTACGTTCTTAATCACGCCGCGATAAGAAAGGTACATTAAAAAGGTCTGGCGTGACAACAAATCTAAAGGAAAAATCTCCGCCTCTGAGAGCCCAACGGTGATAAACGAGAAAAACTTTGGAACTAAATGGAGCATTCGAGACGGCGGGGCTGTGCTGCTCTCGCAGAATAATACTTCTCCTGAAGAAATAACACTTATAGTCCGCGAGGCTTAAAATCAAATGTCTCCGTTCTCCCGAGTTTCTGCCGAGCGCGCAATGTCTTGAGGAATTGCGACAAAAACAAATGCCAATTTTTATGTCAAACTTTTAGATTTACATTTTATGAAATTCATCGCTGTAAATTATGACAAGGATTGTTCAAGAGTCTAACATTAGGGTACTAGCTCTCTTCATAAATAGATCCCGCTTGTTGATAAACGAACTAACACTTACCAGCTCGTTAGGAAGCGTTTAGGTGTGAAGTTGCTTTCAATCTTACCTGAAATAGAAAAAACATAAATTATATAAAGGTACATACAGCGACTTCAGTATTGTGGTTGTGGCACTTCTTAGCTAAGTAGGATTTTATCAGTTGGTTTAACTTGGCTCGGCTAAACTAGGTCGAGTCTTAAGATTACTGCCGCTTAAATTAACTACCTAGTTTCAAGAACTAATGCTATGCCTTTTAATAGATTGTACAAAACAACTTGCTTACAAAAGTGTTAACTTTTGAGTGTTTAAGATATTCTTAATACATTTATGTCCCTGCCTATTTGTTTACTTTCAGGAAATACTGCCTACATATTTTTATAGCAACACAAGTATTGTTTTGTTACAGAAATACTCTCAAAGAAATACGATGGGTAAATGTTTTCCACGAAAACGGAATAGGAAGCTTTTTACTGTGAGCTTAAATACGCGGGCGTAGTGACGGGGTCGCTTTGTGACGACCGACGGCGGCGGGGTGCACGGCGGCGGCGAGGAGAGCAAGGGTGTATTACTCCAATTTACATTAATACTACTTTTCCGGGTGTCGCGACGCAGATGAGGCGTCACTCGCCCGGCCTGTCCGGCCTGACGGGCGAAATCACGTGTCCCACGGGAGCACACACCTAGCAACGCCCAGGATTATGTTATATGAAAATAATTGTCGCGTCGTGTCAGTTCACGGACCACCGCCGGAATTAGGCCCCGGAACAAGGGACCGGTTTTGTTTTGTTGCCGGAACTTTCTTAATTTGATTAATTTTAGTGGCGGGGCTTTCATTGAACGTGACGAAGGGCATTGAAAGACTTATTATTTACTTTAAAAAAGGAGCGTTTTTCTCTTAACTTGTATTATGATTTTTCTAGTATACGAGTCGTATTTTTTCTAGTATATTATTTAGTATTGTGTAAAAATAGCATTGTGAATGCAAAAATCTCAAATTTAAAAATTGTATTATGATATTTATTTATGTTTAGTTTAATTTTTCAATCATCCCGCAAGTAACATGTAAGAACTTGATTGATGGGTTAGCCTACGCCTTTTCTAAAAAGACATTACCATAAAATAAAGGGTGTTAGGGGAACGCTTCCGAAAAAAAAGCAGGTGGTAGGAGTTACTGATTCTGGATAAGATTCCCTTTTTTGAACTGCAATTGTGTGAAATAAACTTAATGCAACGACTTTTATAAAAAAACTAGCGGCCGCCCACGACTTCGTCTGCGTGGAAAGAGTTTTGCTATCTCTCGGGAACTGATTTTTTTTGTATGAAAGGTACCCTACGTTCTTTTCTGTACCCCTGACAACGTGTATGCAAAATTTCATGATGATCGGTTGAGTAGTTAAGACGTGAAGGCGTAACAAACAAACAGACTTTCGCATTTATAATATTATTAGTAAGGATGATTCTATTTTTTCTGCTGATCGGGCGGCGGTTACAGGCCCGCGCGAGACTCATACGAAAGAGTTCCCCTTACACCCTGTATTATAAAGGTCTTTATTAACTGTATGAACTATATTTGAAAGATTGATCTGACGGATATTATGATTCCCACATGCTTTTAGTTACATGATTTGTTCCCTCGATTTATTCACAGATTAATAACACGTTATTTTTCTTACTGACAAATCATTCATTTGCCATTGATGATGTTAGTTTATTACTTTAAAATATTTTAAGCAGATTTTACGCATATAGGTAATATAAATATTATTAAATGTTTTGCACTTAGATTATTATATAATCAAAGGTTTTGCAAACGAAAAACGCCAACGGAAGCTAAATACTATATTAGTGTGCAGAAAGTTGGCAAGTAATGTTTTGTCTACTTATAATATACCTACAATTCCTACAAGTATGATCGTATGATGGAAGTTACAAGGATAAATTAGAGAATTACGCCGCTTTAGATGGCCTCACGATAGGCATTTCTTCTGAGAATAAGAAATAACCATTGTGCCTGTCATACAAGGGATGGAAGACGAGGAAAAGTTGCTACGCATTGTATTATATTTCCTGGTAATGCTCAGTAAACAACCCCACGTCATCACTTAATTGATCTGGTTGTTTTAGCAAGCTCTTTATTTCACTAGTCTTCAGTTTAACATAATTAAATAAAGAATTGTGATTTACGAAAGAAATATTTTAAGTGTCATCACGAAATTTAAATTTCAACTTGCGTTGGGTAAATGCGATTAATTTTTATATCGGATTACATCCTCCAGGGTAATCAAACAACTATATTTAAATGAAAACGTGTGAATTATTTATGTAGGTTTTTATTTCAGTTAGTTTTAATAAATAGAGTCGTTAAAGTAAATGTTTGAGAATCGACATTTGCTCTCAGCGAAATTTCGTTTATTAATGAAGAGTTAATGAAAATGAAATTAAAAAACGACACGG
Source organism: Agriphila straminella (assembly GCA_950108535.1). NCBI lineage: Eukaryota > Metazoa > Arthropoda > Insecta > Lepidoptera > Crambidae > Agriphila > Agriphila straminella. Next base: position 13,175,631 of record OX467308.1, read on the forward strand.
TTCGGGCTAGTGATGTACAAGACTCGAGCCTCCAAATCCTTTTTTGTCTAGAGCTCGGAGTCGTTTTACAAGGCTCGGCTCGTTTGTATGACGCTCGACGACTCGGGAGTCTTTTTCAGAGCTCGAGTCTTTTTGAGAGCTCGATTGACCTCGAAGTCTTTTCTTTTTGAGTTCAAATTTGGGAGACTCGAGTCAGATTTGTAGGGCTCTGTGACCTCGATAGCGAGCTCTTTGAGCAACAACTCGAACCTTAAAAAGTGGTCGAAGCTTTCAAGAATAGCTCGAGTTTAAAAAACTAATTGAAGCTTGACGCTCAAAGGCTCGAGGCGTTTCAGATAAATTTTAATTATTCAAAGTATGCAAGCGAATATTATTTTAACTATACAAACACTATTATGATTTTTGTAATGTGTCTTATATAGTAATAAATAAATAAAAACTGCTAAGTATAATTTATTAATCAATCATATTTTATTTATTTCTCATTTACAATTGGAATCAGTGTTAAATAAACAATTCGAGCTCTTTTTGAAGGCTCGAGCTCATTTGTAGGCTCGAGCTATTTTAAGCTCTTTGTAAGGCTAGAACTCTTATGAAGCCTCGAGGCGTTTTTTATTGATGGCTTGCGTTGATTTTCATTTGTAGACTCGAGCTATTTTAATAGGTTTAAGCTGCTCTTTGGAAGGCTGGACCTCCTTTGGCGTGGCTCAGAGGACTCGAGTCTTGTACATCACTATTTCGGGCACAAAATCCACTACTTACTTTGTGGTTCGGGTTGTCGTCAGTGTGTATGTAGACGTGTGTATGATCGGTGTCAGGTGTCGATAGCATCGCGACGAGTGTCGGTGATCGGCACGTGCGGCGGGAGCGCGGCTGCGTCAGCGCGGCGGCGACTGAATGGCGTGGCAAAAGCCGCGTCAATTAACCACCTCACCTCACTGACAACTTAACCCGACGAGTCCACTTTTACATCCTATTATAAGCACTGACAACGTGTCGCTACACGTGATCAAAGGTAGATGTCACACTGCCTGCTATTTAAGAAAGGGGTTTAAGTGAAACCTTTCTTTATAAATCAGTTCCGGTTCTGTTAAACAAGTTTCCTGTTGCTTTTTCACAGTGAAAATTCAGTATATTTGAGAGGTTTCTTTTTTGTTTTCTCATTTTGCGACAGTCTAAGCCTCTAAAAGGATGACATAACTACATAACTACAGGATGAAATCGAAGTCATTGGCAATCTTTTATATCTAACCTCGATATTGATAACTGTCGCCCGGATAATCGATCCGTGGGGGCATTTACATGGGTAAATTTTCCGGGCGACTTGCTAGGTGACTATAAAGTCGCCTAGCCGCCTAGTCGACTATGGATTTTTATCAACAATCGCTAATAAAACACAATCAAGCCCTCTGTCGCGTCTGTCTGTCTGTCTGTTCGCGATAAACTCAAAAACTACTGCACAGATTTTCATGCGGCTTTCACCAATAGTGATATAGATACATACAGCTACCTATAGATACATGAGGATGGTTTAGGAATATAATTTGTCAAGGTTTTTTTGTTGTTGTTTAAATTGGTAGAAATATAACGTTATTAATATTCGCCATGTCAGTAATTACAAATATTTATCTTTGTGTTAATTATTAGTTAGTAGATGTTAGTAATTACTTATTTTTAAAATATCAATATTTATTATTATTAATTAATCAATTTTTTTAATATTGTTATAGTAATTACTTCTTCAAATAATTAAAAAGAAATAAATTTGGCTCTACTTATTTCCGCAACATGGCGGCAGTGTCGCACCGCACCGCGTGATCGCTATGTCACCGATTACCACATAGTAAATCGTAACCATCGAGGTGACGACTAGAAGGTAGGTATTTGTTTTAATTTTGAGAGTTGTTGGAAGGTCGCAATTCGTAAAAAACCGACTTCAAAAAACCTGAAAATGAAAACAAAACAGCTTCAAAATTAAATACCTCTAAAAAGCAAGAAATAATATTCAAATCACTAGATACGCATATGATTGTAATAAAACACATAAAACATAAGTCGGGTGGGGCTGAAGTTCAACTTCTTTATTTATTCTAAAAGCCCCCACCCGACTTCATTAGATGTGTTTTATTACAATCATATGCGTATCTAGTGATTTGAATATTATTTCTTGCTATTTAGAGGTAATTTAATTTTGAAGCTGTTTTGTTTTCATTTTCAGGTTTTTTGAAGTATATTTGGTAGCTAATTACTTTAGTTTATTTATATTATCTTATCCAGTAGGTATATTATCTAGGTAGATAAAACATGGGTAGACCCACAAAAGCATGCACGCCTTTAAAAATATCGGTCTTAAGACTTTTTAAATTTAACTTTTTTGTGATAAGTATGGTATATTTAGCGACGATATTATCTAAGTTACAATAGTCTTATCTCAATGGCTCATCACCTATTACAAAATACTGGTTTTCCCGACGCAGGGGCGTTAATTCTTGAGGAGTTCTCCTGGTACTTCACTATCAGCTCCACTTCACCATATGCATTATGACGAACCACATAAATAGCCTAGCAACCATATTAAAGTAACCGTATCGCACCAGTGAGATACTTAGTTTAGTACCTATTGAATAGTTCCGGTGATCATCTATGGTCTTCATCATCAGTTCCACTTCACTAAAATGGTACTTTTCGAAAGCAAATGCACGAGTTACTTAAGAAAATAGCAAAATCGCTATAGGTGTCCCTATAATATTTGAAGAGTTCCCTTGATTTCTCCAGGATCCCAACATCCAAATTTAAAATTTAAAAAAATGGGACCAGCTTGATAACATACCTGATGTTATAACGTTTGAATAATTTCAATCGGTTCAGCCGTCTTCCAGTAATCATCCACAAAAAAACAAAAAAAAAACGGGTCGAATTGAGTACCTCCCTCCTTTTGAAGTCGGTAAAAAAGGAAGAAACTGAAGCGAAGCGGGGGCGGATCGCTTGTTAAACAAATATAATTATTTTACTTGATGCTATCTTATTCGTCTTCAACAATTTAAGTACTACTACTTACTCATTGTAATGTTGAGTGCTTTTGTGAATAAAATATTTGTTGTATTTTAATTGGCTTAAAATAAACATGATATTTTGAATCCACTACCAAATTATCCTAAATAAACGTGGAAATTTGAAAGAGATATCAAGAATAAAATTACTTTTTTAATAAAACGAATTCCACAAAATCCGGCTATAGACAGTCTTATTTTAGCCGGAACGGTGGTGGGTAGTATGATTAGCAACAACGCCCACACACCCCAGCGAACCAAACGGTTCGCTATAATATCATGGTAATTCAACCAAATTGATGTGTTATGAAAAGATCTGTTAAAACATGATCGACACTGATTCTATGAAAAAACGAGGGTGAAGCGACCCACTTAACCATTGAAAAATGACACTTTTATTTAGGACATGTAGGTGTGCGGATGCGGTGTATGCCAGTTGCCTCATCAAAGACGCGCGACGGCTAGAATACAGGGTTTAAATAGTACTTACATGACAAAAGATTTTCTCCCTTTTAGTGTTTTTCTTTCGCATTCTCTTCTCAAGCTTAGCTCTCAAGCATTTTACAACCGAACTAAAACAATTCGCACAGTTAGGTCGTTACAATCTGAAAGGCACTATAAATAATTGAAACTGTTTGCTTGCTTTTCTCCATGGAAATTTCAGCTGAACGTGAGTCGATTTTCATTTATGTTCACATTCCGAAGCGTAAACGGCTCTAGAAAAAATCTACTCTCATGCAATAGAGGAACGTGAAAACAAATTTCACTCAGAGGGCAATATCATAATGGAGTGGTGTGGCTTCGGATATGAGTACCAGCATTGCATTCACGTACCGCGCTAGTGCTAACCGCTACAGGATAGCTTTCTATTACGATTCTGAGTGGCGAAAGCAGTCATTGCTCTAATTCACTTTATACAACGATTGAAAACTCCTTTCATTCGTTCGCATTTTGAGCTCAAAGTGTACTACGAGATATGAATTGTAATATATCACCGAAATGTGACTTCGGTGGTTCTGTTGAGCTTATTAATTTAATGCTACTACGCATTTACAGGGTTACCTAAAAACACATTTAAAATTTGCAATGAAATTCGATTGAATAAGTAAAGTGCAAATAATAAAAAAATAACTTCCGTAAATAATATGAACAATATTTGTTTGCTGGTGATTTCAAAATAGGTATCTCAATCTTACTTAACGTAAAAGTAATTATTGCTCCGAACAATCTTCATATACAGTTCGTAATAAACGAGCGCAAGTATAAGAAAAATTCGACACACGCGACTCCAGTCGCCCGTTTGTCCTTTTTTACTATTTCCTCATTTCCCACCACGAACGTGTGTTTTCCGAGTGAATCAGTAGGCATTATAAAAGTTCCCCGAGATTAGGGGACCAAAGGATACGCATCACTAAAAAGCTCCCGCTCCGGTGACTTTGCAAGAAGTGGAATAGACAAATACGCGGAGACCGTTGAAGTGATTTCATTTGAACAAAGTTTCTCTATCAACGAAATTCACAGAGTGTAATTTGCGAGCAGGGAAAGTTTCACCTTATCACAGAATTCCACGTGGAGTGTTTTGTTGGAATTCGTAATTTTATTCACATACCAAGTTTCAGACAATATCTAATGCCACAAAGGTGTCTGAAACGATATTTTTTGGTGAAAGATAAAGCGTGTAACATTTCTCTACATAATTAAAACAAAACTTATCGAAACGAACTTATTTTAATGTGAAGAAAAGCAATGAAAATTCATTAGACGAACGTTAGAAGATAAAGTAAGGGGCCTTCAGCAATGAAGGCCCGACAGAAGACAGGCCCCTGGGGACCGCGGCTAGGCTGAAGTTAATTTATTTCAGTTCAGTAGCAGTTGCTGTTTGGTACTACGGACGGAATTCAAAAATAAGAAGCATAGTTTAAGAGAGGGTAATGTATTCAGGGTTCATGTACAATACATAAACCCTGAACACATTACACACTCATTACACTCTCATATAGATATAAAAATATGAAAGATAATTCATTAGACGAACGTTAGAAGATAAAGTAAGGGGCCTTCAGCAATGAAGGCCCGACAGAAGACAGGCCCCTGGGGACCGCGGCTAGGCTGAAGTTAATTTATTTCAGTTCAGTAGCAGTTGCTGTTTGGTACTACGGACGGAATTCAAAAATAAGAAGCATAGTTTAAGAGAGGGTAATGTATTCAGGGTTCATGTACAATACATAAACCCTGAACACATTACACACTCATTACACTCTCATATAGATATAAAAATATGAAAGATATTTATATACAGATAATTTTCACAAATATTTCTTTATGGTCAAGCCAATGTAAATTGAACGTGTAAAATGAACAAAATAATATCCTATGTGTTGGTATAAATATAACATACTCTTAGAAAAAGGGGAAAGGAAGTCTGTTTCACCAAATCCCTGAGTACTTGATCCATGTTTCAATGGCGGAATACACAGAGTAAAAAGATGTGAGCAATTTAGGTGTTGCCAACAAGTTACCGAGGTCCAGATGTTGGTGGCACGTCCCGGTAACGAACGGGGCGCAGCGTGACTCCGGCGCGCCGCAGCCGTAATTGGAAAGACGCTACGTGGCGCTGCGACTGCTGAGCGCCCTATCATTAGCGTCACTCACAATTTGCTATCCACCACCTCATTGCTCCGCATCCGAATAATCATTTTTCACGTCAATTCCGCTGATGACATTTTAAATTATCACTCATATTTTTTGAGGTAATGTAAAATGTGGATTCGGGTGAAATTGTTTCATAGAATTTCTGTCTTTAATGTTCCGATAAAATATGTTACTAACTTAAGGGTTCATGATAGGAAACATGGTTTGCGCGGATCATATTTTTATATAGAAAACGTAAAGTCGTAGCCACAAAAAAAACAAATGAGCTAAAGAGTTATCTAGTAGCTACAAGTATTAAATTGCGTATAAACCACACAGATGATTGTAAAAAAATAGAATATTATCAAAAGCGCTTGTCACTTGTCATATTATTGGCGTAAATAATAGCGGAAACGTATTGAATTCTACATCAAAATACACTTTAACGTACTGTGAAGTTGCTACAATAACTTTTTTAAAGAAAGATAATTGTGCTAAAGATACTGACGAAAAAACAACGAAAAACATCTGTTCGAGCATGCGCCTACAAAATTGGAACAGCAACGCAACACTCCAGATTGTTATTGCTACGTTGAATGCATCCAAACGCCATCTTTTTTACTTTTTATATTGTCACCCGCACATCATTTTCATCCATTGTACGAGCTATACTCAATTACAGTTTTGCAAAGAATTTTGTGTTATTTATTCATTAATGGCACCATATGTCGCGTAGACATAAATTGGTGGCTCATGAGGGGAATTTATCATCAAGAATCAATCAATAAATCATCAAATACTATATTTCGAAACAACGAAAATCACCGTGCTTGTTGGTGAGCGTCAGCAGTACTGAAGTTTAAATCAAGTTGTCGGAGCAAGGTATAAGACATTGAGGTAAACCATCATCATCATCTGCCCGGACCAGTGAAGCAGCGAAAGCATCACACCGCAGCGCAGGCCAGAATCCAGGAATTGAGTTAAGTGCCCTCCTTTGACCTTGTTCCCAAAATTTTCTCTTCAACAAAATCCATTTAAATCCATTCAATATCGCCTAATTTCTTTACAATTCTATGGATTAACACAATATTTAACGTTATATGAAGGTTTTTCTCACTAAATTTCTATATTTTATTGCAAATTGTGCTTTTAAAAATCTCAACCGTAGGTACCTTACCTACCTATATATTCGTTACCGATTCAATTCTATTTTTAGATTATTTTCAAGTTCTTAGCAATAATTCCAAGCAATAACATAAAATAAACAAAGTAATAAAACTGATTTCGTGTTAGTAAGTAAAATTTTCCTAATTATACAATTCTTATTAATTTCATTTTGTTGCAATCCTATCAAATTTCAAAGTGTCATTCATAAATTTCCTATCATTATTTCCCGATATTTAAACCGTTTCGCAATCGAAATATTCACTTCGTTTCACCGTGCATTCCAGGTGAATATTATCAACACATAAGCAAGTACTTCATCGCTGTCGCGCGGCTGCTAGCTATCACATCAGCTGTGCGCGGTAACCAGTTTGCTGTTTCGAGCGAGTGCCGTCAAAACGAGGAGCGTGAGAATTTTAAACATTATTACTTATCTATTAGCTACATTCGCTTTGCAAATCTCGGCGAACAAAGATGACGACAGAAAGTTCTAGTGCATCTAAACCATATTCTAGTGATTCTAAGCAATTAAAGGAGTTAATTATGAAACGTAGTTCAATTAAAGGGCAGATAACGAAATTTAAAAAATACCTAAGTGGTTTTAGCCCTCAAACTACTTTTACTAGCTTGGAAATAGCCGAATTAAACCTTAAGATTACTAAGTTTGAATCTTTGTCAGCCAAGTTTGAAGAGTTGCAAAGTGAGATCGAGGTGTTGAATTTTTCTAATTTAGATACTGAGCTCGATGATCGGGAAAGCATTGAGGCCGATATAATATGTTCCATGGCAACTGCCAAGTCTATAATTGAGTATCAATCTCAGTTCGAAAACCAACAAAGGCGTGAATCTTTATTAAACAATGATACTCAGTGCTTGCACGATCATCACGATTTTTCCGTGAAGTTACCTCAAATCAATATTGCAAAGTTTGATGGCGCATATTTTCGATGGCTCGAATTCAAGGATACGTTTGAAAATTTAATACATAAAAATGAACGCATAAGACCTATTCAAAAATTTCACTATCTTTTGTCATATTTACAAGGCGACGCAGCTAGAATTTTATCGAATTTCGAGGTGTCATCCTCAAACTATGATGACGCCTGGAAATTACTATGCGATCGCTATGATAACAAACGGTCACTTATTAATCAACATCTTAATTCCTTGTTTAATATACAAAAACTTAATTCTGAATCAGATAAATCTTTACGTTTTATAGTTGATCACGTGACAAAAAACTTACGTGCTCTGGCCAGCCTTGGCCAACCGACGGACAAATGGGACACGTTGATTATTTTTATGATTACTTCTAAGTTGGATAGTCGCACGCTATTAAAATGGGAGGAGTATCGGAACGCTTTCGATGAAGTGCCAACCCTTGAGCAATTTCATAGGTTTTTAATTGATCGTGCTGACGTTTTAGAATCAGTTAATCGCAATAAACATGAAAATATTTCAAGACCATTTCAGTCCAATTTACGACCAGCTTCTTCATCTTTTCAAAACAATAAAAATTCATACACAAAGTCATTTACTGCCAATACCGATTTTAAATATAATTGCGTAATATGTAATGATGAGCACAAAATATACGATTGCCCAACATTTAAGGCTCAAAGTGTAAAGGATAGGTTGGCTGAAGTAAAGAAATATAAATTGTGCATCAATTGCCTCCGTCAAGGTCACGCGCTAAAGGATTGCCGTTTGGGTCCTTGTCGGGAGTGTAGGCAGCGGCACAACACGTTACTCCATAATCCGACCGCGTCTGTTAATAACAACGCCATCAGCCAACCCGATCCCGTTGTTAATTTTTCTAATAATTCTCAAACGCAAGTAATTTTATCAACTGCTCTCATTGAGGTATCTAATTCAAGTACGGGTAAGACTCAAAGGGCAAGAGTGTTGTTAGATTGCGGTAGTCAATCGTCATTCATTACAGCAAAATTAAAGGAATCGCTACAATTACATTCGAACCCTATTAATAACCTAAAGGTAATAGGAATAGGGAACCATCATTCAAATAACATAGTTGAGAGTTGTACAGCTACAATACAGTCTCTTTGCAGTCAATACCAAACTAATTTATCTTGTCTAGTCTTAAACGAAATAACTAGCGAGTTGCCAAAGATTCCATTAGACAAAAATTCATTTAAATTTCCAAAACACATAAAACTGGCAGATCCTACTTTCGACCAGCCAGCTCCAATTGATTTGTTAATTGGGGCCGATTTATTCTGGGATTTACTCGAAAATCAGGAGTATTCTCTTAATCTATCAGGACCTAAGCTCCGTAGTTCAAAATTAGGTTGGTTGTTATCAGGCCCAGTCTCTTCAAATCATTTCATGCATAATATTCATAGTAATCATGCGATGACCGATAGTACTTCTCAACTAATCGAAATAGAAAATTCATTAACTAGATTCTGGGAGCTAGAGGAGCTTCCCAAAAAAAGACACATCAGTGACAACGACATAGCATGTGAGGAGCACTTTTTGGCTCACACATATAGGCTAGATGATGGAAGATTTTGCGTAAAACTCCCATTGCTAGATTCTCCTGATTGCCTAGGTGACACCTATTATTTAGCAAAGCGACGTTTAATTAACCTAGAGAAAAAATTTAAAAGAAATCCAACATTAAAAGTTGAATATTCTCAGTTTATAAGTGAATACGCAGAATTGGGACATTTATCTAAGTCATTTGTTTCCCGACCGTACTCGCACTATTTTTTGTGTCACCATGCAGTCATAAAGGAAAACAGCGAGTCTACTAAGCTCAGAGTCGTATTCGACGGCTCAGCTCCCTCTTCCTCTGGCTTATCTTTAAACAATATTTTAATGGTGGGCCCTAATGTGCAAGATTCTCTTCTCTCCATTCTTATTAGGGCAAGGCAATACAAATACCTACTTACTGGTGACATCGAGAAGATGTACCGCCAAGTGCATGTTCACGATGAGGATCGGGACCTTCAGCTTATACTGTGGAGAGAAGACGAGTCGCAGCCCATTCAAACGTTGCGATTAAATACTCTAACTTACGGAACCGCGAGTGCGAGCTATTTGAGCACACGATGTTTGTTCCAAATTGGGGAAGAGCAGGATGATGAGCTAGTTAAAACTATAATTAAAAGGGATATGTATGTCGACGATATAATAACTGGTTCTAATGATGCAAATCAGTTACGTTTTATTCAAAATTCAGTTGCACAAGCTTTAAGCTCCGGTGGCTTCAATTTGAGAAAATACAAAAGTAATCTTCCTAATTTACTAAGTGACGCTAATATCAAAACGCAAGAGCATCTCACAATCAGTGAATCAACCAGCACTCTCGGGCTTGGATGGAGTCCCGCTTCAGATACATTAAATTTTCCCATACAAAGTTTTTCAAATGACGATAAAATTACTAAAAGATATATCATGTCTAATTCATTCAAAATTTTCGACCCACTGGGCATCTTAAGTCCTTGTATTATTATACCTAAAATGCTTCTGCAACGTTTATGGCAGCTTAAGATATCCTGGGACGAGCCTGTTCCTTTAGAAATTCAGGAAGAATGGAAAAAATTCGTTAACAATTTAAACTACATTTCTAAGCTTGAAATACCGAGGCATGTTCTTTGTGATGATCCAGTACGCATTGAACTTCATTCATTCAGCGATGCTTCAGAGCGTGCATACGGGGCGTGTATTTACATGCGTTCAATAGACTCAAACAATAAAGTAACCGTTAGGCTCCTATGCAGTAAGTCTAAAGTAGCACCATTAAAACCAACCACCATGCCACGTCTGGAGCTATGCGCAAGTTTACTTGCCTCACGGCTTTATAAGACAGTGATGGATGCTCTAAGGAACAAGCCAGTTCAAGTTTACCACTGGTGTGATTCTAGCATCGTACTAGCCTGGCTCAATAGTGACACTAAAAAATCTTAAGGCATTTGTGTCGAATCGCATTTGTGAAATCCTAGAGATCACTAAGTCTTCATCATGGCGGTATGTGCCCACTGCCGCTAATCCAGCGGATCTAGTATCGCGTGGTGTACATGGTAAGCAATTAATTGACCTTGAACTTTGGTGGTCGGGACCTAGTTTTCTATTGCAGCCGGAAACTGAATGGCCTATATTAAATTCTAAATCTTGTAAGGATTCTTTACTACCTGAAATAAAATGTAATGCCTCTGTCAACTCGGATCCATTTATTAATTTTGAAAAATACTCTAGTTTAACTATGTTACAATATACATTTGCATTTGTTAATCGATTCATTTTCAATTTAAAAAATCCTAAAAATAAACGATCTGGTAAAATTTCTTTGGCAGAACTAAATGATGCGTTTAATTTACTTTGTCTCATTGCTCAAAAACAGTCATTCCCAACAGAATATGATGCACTATCTAAACAGCAGTCTATTAATACTAAATCTAAAACATTGGCACTATCTCCATTTATGGATAAGAACAATTTAATCAGGGTTGGGGGCCGAATCGAGGCGTCCTGTTACTCCTACGATATGAAGCATCCGATATTACTTCATTCATCTCACCATTTAACTAAACTATATTTTCAGCTTGAACATGTTCGCAATCTTCATGCAGGACCACAATTATTGCTGGCAACAGTACGTCAAAAGGTTTGGCCTGTCAATGGTAGATTTCTAGCGCGACGTACAGTTTCAAAGTGCGTCAGATGCAAGCGTGTTCAAGGAAAAACTTTAACTCCCAAAATGGGTAACTTACCGGCTCAACGTGTAACTCCCAATTTTCCATTTTTGTCCGTTGGTTTGGATTTCGCTGGCCCATACTATATTTTGAATCGTAAAGGGCGAGGAAGTCGCCTCATAAAATGCTACCTATGTCTATTCGTATGTTTGCGCTACAAATGCATTCATTTGGAATGTGTCAGTGACCTATCAAAGGAAGGTTTCATTATGACTTTAAAACGGTTTATAGCGCGGAGAGGAAAGCCAATCGAAATTTTTTGCGACAACGGACGCAATTTTGTGGCAGCCGCCAAAGAGGTAGGCACTAGCGATGTACGTAACTTCATAAAAAACAATACTGAACCTCTATCTCAATTTGCAACTCAAGAAGGCGTCAAATTTGTTTTCTCACCGACATATGCTCCTCATTTTGGCGGTATTTGGGAAGCCGGGGTTAAATCCGCTAAATACCACGCGAAACGTGTTATCGGCAATTCTCATTTAACCTTTGAGGAAATATCGACACTGTTTTCTCAAATAGAGGCGATATTGAACAGCCGCCCCCTATATCCTTTATCGTCCTCTCCCAACGACTTTTTACCTCTAACTCCCGGGCACTTTCTCATCGGAAGACCTTTAAATGCGCTGCCAGCTCCCAATCTAGAAGATGCGAAAGAACACAGCCTGAAGAGGTATGCACGATTGGAGCAAATTCACCAACACTTTTGGAGAAGATGGTCCAAAGAATACCTGGCCGAACTGCAGCAGCGTTCAAAATGGCGAAAGGACACCTCTCGACTCAATGAAGGCGATCTGGTCTTGCTTCACGAAGACAACACACCTCCGCTAAGCTGGCGACTGGGAAGAGTCGCTCGTCTATTCCATGGAGCCGACGGAATCGCACGTGTTGCCGACGTAAACACCACAAGAGGATGCGTCAGGAGACCATTAGTCCGTTTATGCCCATTACTTACTGATGACGACATCACAAAGGGTTGAAATTTCAGCATTTCAACGAGGCGGGAAGATGTTCGAGCATGCGCCTACAAAATTGGAACAGCAACGCAACACTCCAGATTGTTATTGCTACGTTGAATGCATCCAAACGCCATCTTTTTTACTTTTTATATTGTCACCCGCACATCATTTTCATCCATTGTACGAGCTATACTCAATTACAGTTTTGCAAAGAATTTTGTGTTATTTATTCATTAATGGCACCATATGTCGCGTAGACAACATCTAAAAAGTGCAGAAGTCAGGTTATTTTCCATACTCTTTACACGTAAAGAAATTGACAGAGACAATTTTTTCCGCATAACAGAGCCTTAAGCTTGATCAAACCGAGAGGTTGATCAAATATAAACTTTAGGTATACTAGTTGTGTCTGCTATAATATGTATCTCAGCACTAAACAGCAAATCATTATGCGTTTTTTTTTTAATTTAACAAACATTGAATTTTTTGATTGTACGAGGGTGGGTCAAAAAGTTCGCGGAATGGGGAGTATGGAGGGGGAAAAGGTCACTTTTTTTTACCTGCACTAGTTGTGCCACTCATTAAGGGTATAAATATATTTTTTTATTAAAAACAGGTCATTATTCACTGAGATACACGTCAATCAACAAGTCAATCCGGAAGAAAATTTAAAACATGGAAAAAATTGAATTTCGTGCAGTCATAAAGTTCCTTACCAAGCAAGGAAAACCTCCTCAAACCATTTGGAATGAGATGTTTTCTGTTTATGGGGATGCTTGTCCTGGTAAAACCATGATTTACAAGTGGCACAACCTCTTCAAGCAAGGCAGGGACAGGGGCAGGCAGGGCAGGCAGGCCTATTTTGACGACAAAGATAAAACATTTTTTTTCGAGGGTATTAATAAATTAATTCACCTTTTTTTTACCTGCACTAGTTGTGCCACTCATTAAGGGTATAAATATATTTTTTTATTAAAAACAGGTCATTATTCACTGAGATACACGTCAATCAACAAGTCAATCCGGAAGAAAATTTAAAACATGGAAAAAATTGAATTTCGTGCAGTCATAAAGTTCCTTACCAAGCAAGGAAAACCTCCTCAAACCATTTGGAATGAGATGTTTTCTGTTTATGGGGATGCTTGTCCTGGTAAAACCATGATTTACAAGTGGCACAACCTCTTCAAGCAAGGCAGGGACAGGGGCAGGCAGGGCAGGCAGGCCTATTTTGACGACAAAGATAAAACATTTTTTTTCGAGGGTATTAATAAATTAATTCACCGATCTGATAAATGTATTAGAGTTAAGGGAGAATATATTGAAAAGGAAAAATAATTTTGTGTTTAATTTCTTAATTTTTCCCCTCCATTCCGCGAACTTTTTGACCCACCCTCGTAGCATTCACAATGCTATTTTTATATATTAAGTTACTAAATATAACTGAAAAAAATATAGAAAAAATCGACTCACCCGTAGCAGCTCAGACGGGACTGCCGTTATATTCAGTTATATTAAGTAACTTAAAAAAAACATCTTAAAAGCTTACAGATGAGTCATCCAAAGCGCTTAAAAGATTAATTATTTAAGCAATTTACATTTTTACTATTACATGTCATTTCATTAAAACAAATTACTAATCAAATTAAAGCTAGTTTTACCTAGCTGCCTGTCACCAGCAGTTCTTGAACAGGGTCTTGTTGCTATAATTCCAATCTTATTTTTAAAATAACAGATGGGTTTAATAAAACATGTACCATAAAGTTCATAGTTCCTCTGGCACCATCAAAATGGCTGCGATAATTCGCGGTACGCGTTTACTAATAACCAAACAGAATACTAGAACTAAAAACGTATATTTTTGGATTCAATAGTACCTACGTACAACATCAACTATGTCCCACAATAATAGCAACCGGTTCTGTTAATTTAATTTATTTTAGAAACTACTAATATCTTCACAATCTTTACACGTGTATTTGAACTGATTGAAGTATCGTTATTTTTCATTTAATAACGAATTAATTAATTTCTTATTATTTCGTAAGGCAAATAACAATTCCTCGAAGTCAAACAATTATTAGATTTCATTCCCAAAACATGAAGACGAGAATTTACCAAGTTCATCAAGATCGACTTACTTCCTGAGAAATGTGTAGATAAGTAATTGTAGGGAATCAAGATAAAGTTTTACTGAAAACCCAGGGCGGCGGGTTTGTCAATTAAGGGAGTCGGAGGCCTCGCCCGATGCGGACATTGTTTGTGGAACGCTCCACTTGCTACTAACCGGATTTTGTTTTCAAATATTTCACACGAGCTAACGGACTAAATTAACAAACAAAGTAGAATAAGCTCTATATATAACAAACAATTGTAGCCATAATTGGCAACACGCGCAACTATTTTTAACGTTTTCTATTTTTATGTTATTGCAGAATCACTCCGCTTTTCATTCTTGAGATGTATTTATGTTTAGTTTTTTATTATTATCCGAACACATAATAATTATGGTAATTAAACATTCGTACAAAAAATATTATGTTAAGCTACAATAAATTTTATGATAATTATACTTCTGTAGAAACACGAAATACATTATATTCGATTAATGAAAAGTAAACATAAAATTCTGCATTAGTAGAAGAAACAACTCCTCAAAAACATTTCAAACGTCGACTGACTGCAATAATTATCCTCGACAGTAACCAGTGGGTGAAGTACATGTCGAAGAAATCGTTTTACGTAATTAAACGTTCGGGCGGCGGCAGTTTATGTGACGATTAGTGAGCAAGGCGCGCAGAAGGCTCGGCCGTTCAATTTGCCGCTTCACTTGACACAATTCGACGCCTGACTCGGGGACAATCGCACTCGAAGCCCCGTCGACCTCCTTATCTCCCGCCGAGGTAATCTTTCCTTCCCTCGGCGGCAATAACTCCAAGTGGGCAGGATTACCTGCAAAGGGGCTTCGTGAGCCAACCACCTCGACAAAGGTTATCGATTTAAACAATGTGTGCACGTGGCACATTTTTTTTTATTACTGTTTGCTTTTCACACTCTTCACGGGGTACGCTGGAGGAACTCAAACATGTCAACATTTTCTTTTTATCAGCCGCTCTCATCGAAACACCCACAAAGAGGATGTAGGTAAGTAATAAAGCGTTTTTATACATTTACAGCAAATCCTTGAGAAAACACAAAT
Source organism: Agriphila straminella (assembly GCA_950108535.1). Taxonomy (NCBI): domain Eukaryota; kingdom Metazoa; phylum Arthropoda; class Insecta; order Lepidoptera; family Crambidae; genus Agriphila; species Agriphila straminella. The sequence goes on from OX467308.1 coordinate 13,191,349, forward strand.
GTAAGAAGAAACTTTTGCATACAAATAAGTATCAATAGGCAAAAGTTTCCTTTATTTCGAAGTTCCCCAAAATAATCCGCCAAAAGCATGTTTACATTTCCATATTTTAGATGAAAAAGCTCTTTTGCTACTGAAAATAAGTGATAATTTCATTCGGATGGAGAACCTTTAAGTGTTCGCTACGAATCATAAAATATAGATGAATCGTTGGAGGTACCATTTGCAAATAATTTCGTTGGCATGTAAATCTGCGCACGTAAATTCAACTGCTGTCTGCGCACGGAAATTGAATCGTTCCATAACCATGCCAATATATAATTTTTAGAAATATGGCACACACTAGTGTCGAGAATGCTCAAGAAGCATCGGCACCTGAATGGATAATTCTACAACAGAATCGTTTGTTGTTGTATTTATTTAAAACGGGAACGGAGTTTAGTCCGCGTGGATTGGGGGATTTGACAATATGGCTTTTAATATTAGCGACATTCTCACTTAGCTATTGAAAGTTATTGGATTCACTTCAAAGTCGTCGGAGTTTATATTATTCTCTTTCACGTTGACTCTGTATTTGTAAAGAAGTATTACGAGTTCAATGCGAAGATGTACAATTTGAAGATACAATTTAATTTACCACAATAATAGGATAAAACTGGTTGACTCAGGACCTCGGGAGATATTTATGAGAGGGTGCAGGGTAGTGACATTGCAGAAAGCTGTGTGCGAGTTGTGGAAGCCATAGCAGCGGGGATATTTCAATTTGGCCGGAGACGCGACCCGAGAGGCCGCGCGGCCGCTGCACGGCTCGCTGAACCGTAAGCCCGTTGCGGGCTCCGCCAAAGAGCAAACACCGGCTCCGCAATCTTGTGCCACGTGGACCATGCCGAACACTCGACCACGACAATCTACTACTACAATATTACTCACACTCCACTCTGTACAAAGTACAGATACGATGCTCTCTATGTTCGTGTCACCTGACTCGAATAATCAATATAGGTTCGCCTGCGAATCAGACACCCTCGATGTTGACACTGTACCACTAGGTGTGATGATAAATCAAATACAGCCACCAACCAAATATGTGAAATGATCAAATATACTTACATGCACTTGCAACATGATTTGCTCAAACACAGATTTCGGTCTTTTCATCATCATCAATGTAAAAATTAAATAAAATATAAAAATTTAAATTACCCCAACAGAAAAAAAATCTGAAAAGTAAAAAGAAATGTCATAATATTTGGATTCTAGAGTCGTCGCGTCGCGGTACCGCTAAAGTAAAGCAAATATTTTCATTTTTGGCGCTGGGTATAAAACCCTGGCTAAATTTAGGTATTTTTGCGGTACCCCAACGCGACGACACTAGGATCAAAATATAACTAGGTATTTAATTTTTTTTACCTTTTTAAGGTTTTGTGTCGTTTTTCATTTAAAGGTCATTGGGCATTTTGATCGGACATTTGACCTGCGGCGTATACAAACGAAATAGGGCTAAATATTATGTTGATAAATGTATCTGCTACTCAGTTGTATGGGTCGCATTCTTGCAGGCCATGTTTATTTTTTTATCATTACATCGTAGCCTTCCATAATAAATAAAATAAAATAAATAAATAAATAAAGACATACAAACGTTTATTATAATTTTTATGCTTGTAAGTACCACAAATTTTCACAATGCTGAAAGTAAAAATTTTTGTTTTATTAACAAAAGTTTAATAACAGTGAACAAATACTAAACGGTACATAAAAAAACTATACATATTTTAAAAAGTGGGATTGAATTTTTCAATTTAAAACTGGTTTTGTTTCTGTACGCGAACTTTCATCAAGTAGGTCAAATATGACCTTTTTATATTCTAATATTTATACATTGATAAATGATAATGTTAATGATGTTGATGACAGACAGACAGACACATAACACCCCTCTTTTAGTGTCGGGGGTTAAAAAAATATCCTAATAAATATTCATAAATAAATAGTGTTAAAAAGTGGCAGAAAGCGGTCGCTTTTAGACAATATCCAGTAATACTATAGTGAGATTAACGGAGGATGTCTTAATTAATTAATTTAAAGTACTCATTAAGTACATTTTTAGTATCTATATAGTACCTACAGTCTATCTAAATACTATATAACTTATACACTTAAATAGCTCACTGATTGGTGATGATCGGATTGGTCGGCAATTAATTAATAAAGGTAAGGTATATTGTGTCATCAAATCTTTCCAAACAACATTGTCGGTTGAAACCGATTTCTTGGTAAGATAAGAGACCTATTGAGTTTTTCTTACTAAACGGAGGAGCGGAATTCTAAAACGTGAGGCTACTAACAAAGAGCAAAAATGAGCTAAAAGAAAAGCTTCGACCGTCGCCGCCCTAATATTCCCGAAGCGCGGTGTAATGGGCGGTGAGCGTAGAGGTGAGGTCGGCCGTCGGTAATCGTAAAGCTCGCATCAAAACCGGGAGCAATTCCTTAGAAATAGCTCTTAAAACGGGCCCAACCAATATATCTTGTGAAGGATGATGAGAACTATTATTCCAGGGAGGAGTATCGAGAGCGCCATGCTCATTGGCTGTGAATAACAATGAATTTGTGGAGCTCGTAAATCCAGCAGGTGCGCGCCTGTTATTGAATAGACTACGCCGATGTGAGACTACATTAATCGTAGCCTGTCGTCGACTCCTTATGAATCAATACGCATCACTCTCGGATGAAACAGAAAGCCACATTCTGTATTTCAATTACCGGCTCGTTAATTAGATCTGATTCTATGCCTTACCCACTGAGTTCGTTTTATTGCGTGAGATTATAAAACACATATTAAGTATACACATAATCAAAAAGCATTATACCCTCTTACTCAAATAAACGTAGCAAGCTATGTAATCGAGAACAAAATGAAGTTGAATCGGGTCGGGTATCAAGCGCGGGCTGTCATTACACTCCATACCGTTACAAAGATTGATATTCCATGAAGTGGAATTTATTTCAGAGTGATTTCCCTTGGGCGCTACTCCCTGTCTTATTAAGATTTTTAAAGCCTTTGTTATAAGTACAGCACAACACACCATGTAGGTAGATAGTACGAGTAATTAGGGAAGGAAAGAATTACATTAATCAGATGGTTTGTACAAAAGCAGAAAATAAGAATAAGCATTATGTACACTTTTTGGTAAACGAAACGAGGTACAAAAATATTTGGTTAAAATTGATTATTGAAATCTAATAAATACGGTCGAATAATCTCAACAAAAAAGGATAAAGCCCTCGTCTATCGTCCAAAAGAAATCTAAACTGTTGTAAATATTGTGATTTCAACAACATTTTCTGTTTGCGGAAGAAGCCTTGAAGCTATGCCACCATTTTCCTCTAATTTTCTTTCTTTCAGGGCGTAACGAACTGTGTAATTGGAAACAGGGGCTTGGCTAGGCGTTGACGACTGCCGGCATTATGCTACACTCAATGTAAAATCCCCTGATTGCAAATCTTAATGTTATATTTTCGGCACGACTTGTAGTTAAATCAGTATTCTACTGGAACTTTGGTATTTTATTACTTATTTTTTGGCATCACAATTAACGAATAAGTAATAAAATTGGCTATATTATAGTATAATGAATGTACGTGGTTTCGTCATGTTAATGTCATAATTAAGAGAGAAGTATAAGAATCATCTGAAAACTGAACGTAACTTTTATTATATTTCCCTTATGACAAATAAAGGTGCAAAATACTGCACAACAAGCGTTTTCAATTTAATACAAATAACACTTGTACAAGTCTCTACAATTGACAACGTTTTCGCTTCGTTAATTGGCAATGAAACGAGTTAAAATATCTACGTCAGATTCCAATGGAATAGAAGCACAAGCATAAAATGTTCAAATTGCACAATATAATTTGATTTCCCTGACACGCGACGCGTCGTTACCGATCCAATATTGTGCATGCCCGCAAAAAGCAGAGGAGCGCACCATTTTTGTCATCTAATAAATATCAACGACGTAAATGGCGTCGGATCCGGCCTGTTATTCATGTGCCAGTAGAATAAACAGTGAGAAAAAGAAAAACAAATGCCAGATCAAAAAATAACGATCAATGGATTCAATGGTAGAATTTTAACTCTTTTAAATATTTCAAACTTTTATAAGTTAAGTACTAGCTTGCCCGCGTGATTAAGATGGTTGTGCTTTTATTTTGAAAGTCATGGATCAACAATATACTAAGGTATTTCAGTTGATCTTATTTTTTTGTACCATGCTTACTTATCCTCTGACATTATGGGTGAGTCTTTGTTCGCGTTGGTTTTTTATTCTAGTTATACTTAATTACAAATCAGGCAACCGTTTGGGCTATAGCCCTATAGGTCCCTACGTGTATGATATGGCGTCAGTGAATCAGTTGCAGAATAGTTCCGCACATTTAAATTTTCTCATAAAAATTCATATACAAACTGGAACGCCCTGTATAACGGGAAGTTTCCAAAACCCTTCCTTGGTGCTCGCTCACCTGCATTATGAAAGGTATCTACCCTCCAAAAATAGTGTCTCTACCTTCAGCCCTTATTAGGGCTCTGCGCGTATGCCAACAATCAATCAATGAATCAATTGAAAGTTTTATATGTATAGATCATAAGTATCATCTGTTGCTCAATACATACCTACTTATGCAAGCTTGGTTTTAGAATACTGAATAATATTATATAAATTTTGTTTTTTTTTTCATATTCTTGTGTCGGTATTTTGAAGTAAAGTCATATTAAATCCAATTACAACTGTAACGTAACAGATGTCATTAGCAAAAATATGAATACATCATTTATACGTAGGTATACATGATGCATTCATATATTTTCTGCTAGATGACAGGACTGTACGTATATACATAAATGCAACAGTTGACAGTAACATTATAAGCTAATGCGTTAAGCAGTGCAGTTTACATGCGTACCTACTGAGCTGAGCATGCAACCAGGCAGACATTAATTACGGTTACACAGACTGGAACATTGTTTGCAAATGATATAGGATACTTCAGCATAATTAATATAATAATCTAGATTCATAATATTATCAGGGCATTGTCCTGAAAAAACTAGGATAATTGAAATTGTATAGGTACTAATCTTTCGTATTTTGACAAAAGTAAAAAATATGATAAAACCAAAGTTTTATATTCTTATCTCTAAAAAATATAGCTACGCCTGAAATCATATTATTACTTTTATTGACTTCTTCAACAACGTTTCTAAACAAGACCAGCCCCTCAATTCCTTAAAAACATGACGTTTATTGACCGCAGCGTCGAGCGCATCTCGACGCTGCGGTCAATAAACGTCATTTTTTTTATAGAAAAATAGTTCCGACCATCGGCGAGCTCGTCGTCCGCGCGCTGGCGTCTATGTGACAGCGGTGCCGCATCGTAGAGATGCTTTTAGAGAATTGACACACAGGAGCACTATCGCGGTAATTCTGAACGATAAAACAAAAAACGTTACGTTGTCATTTAGGTTATATTTACCTAAAAATCTTTGATTTAGCTTCATAATTTTCACTTAAATTGTCCCAGATTGTAATCCTAGACTACTTATGCAAAGTATTCAAAAATTTTAACAAAACTAAAGCGAGTATTTTTCTGTAAACGAAACTGAAACGGTAACGATTTAGCTTTGGTTTTATCGTTGAAAATTAGCGCGATTAGGCCCCAGATGACCTACTCAAATGGTCAATTTTCTATTAGTTCGCTAACTTAAAGCTTAAAATAAGCAATTAGACGATCAAGTCACACGTCGCAAATTATGTAAATTACAGAAATTGTTGTATTGTATGGAATTGACAAGCCTACGACACGTAAGTTTGGAGTTTATGGCTTATTTTTAATTTGGCGAACGAATAGAAAAGTGGCCATTTGAGTAGGTAGGGGGCAGACAAGATAAGCAGCCACGACTGCTTTTGAATCGACCAAGAAATAAAAATGCTCATACTTCGTTACACAGACTCAATTTAGGTTTTAATTTATCCTTAACATAATAATATAATTTTCCTATACTGGAATATTTTCATGCATACTGTAAATAACACACTTGATCACAAAATGAAGCTGAATAGAATGCGATGAATGTAACAGGATTCCAGTGAATTCAAGTCGGGCATTAGTTCGGGTAGTAGTAATGCAATAGACACAGTCTGTTAAGTGTGATCACTTGCGGCTACGTTACGACTTACGTCCGGCAGGTATATTACGTTCCAGGAAATAGTGTTCTCCTACATACCTACTCGACATTGTGCAAGAGCACGTCAAAGAAAATGGGTTTGCCAAACTAATTTTGGGTTATCACTGAACGAGGATGGCATAAAAGTAATATCTCATAGAGAGTACTTTTCCATAGATACAAATAAATGTGCGTTGGTAAAACTACAATAAATCCCCAAGTAGGTAATATAAACGCGCTGTCGACGTCGAGGCGGGCGGGACGCGCGGAGGCGCGCTCGCGGGGTGTAGCGAGTGCGGCAATTTTTCTCTCCGCTGACAACATGATGTAACGCCAATATCGCACGCTGAGCGATTAAGCCGCGTACGCCGATATTTCAGACTTGCCCCTACTAACTGTCAAAGTGTCGGGAACTCTGTATGCGAACCTTACACAAACATCCGCATATAGACGTTCTGAAAAGCAGTTTATCATATTTTACATCGACTGAAAGTAACAAACGACACATTGCATCGTCGGCACAAATTTTCAGCAAAAAATACACACGAACTTAATCTGCAGCGAATACGATATGCACGTGATATCGTATATTCGATTCGAGGCGAATTCCCGATCATGCGACGGGCTATAAAACAGAAATAAAAGCGACTAATCTCGAAGAAGGAACGTCCGTAGCGTTCGTTTCGAAAGGGTAGTTCGGTAGTCGGATCACGCAGGCAGGCAATCACTCGATAATAAACGTGGAGCGAGTCGAGTGGCGCGGCGCAGTAAGGCCTCACGTACTGCTGACACCGCCTTCCGGCTGCATAGGTAGCGCCGCCAACTTCCTACGACATGCTTACAACGATGACAATCTGCCAAATCTACAAACAATATTCAGCAATAATACGAACACAATCTCGTTTCTTGTTTATCTAAACGACAAAAACAAGATACAGCAAAATATTTTTCTCTTAAGGTGGATAGCCCACCGAAGTGGCGCCCTCAGAGGTTTTTATTTAATAAGTTGTTAATAGAAAAGGATTTTAATAAAACTTTACGTGCAATATTTAGAGTCCAATAGTCTAGTATTTTTAGAATGTATAACTACATTTCCTCGTATACATTTGTAGAAGTAGAAACGGCCACTTTTAGTAGTTTTGCTATCTACTACTAGCAGTAACTACGAGGGAATGTAATGATACAGTTTAAAAATACTAGCCTACGGGCCCTAGAAAATTCCACGTAAAGTGTTTATTAAAATTGTGTATTAGAATTATAATATTTAATTAATAAAATTAACTGCGACGCCACTTTCGGTCAGGCAACCGCCTTAAATCGTCAAACTTGTAGTTATTTGAGATTGTGAAGTTACTTCTAGGTAGGGCCATCCATCCGGGTTTCCCCGGATTTGTCCTAGTTTGAAGGGCGTCCGGGCAGCGTCCGGGTGCGGTTCTTAAATAGCGTCCGGGTGAAATTTAATTGAATGAATTGCAATAAATTAAAGCATACCATAGCTAAAAATTCGACGCGGCAAATAGACCCCCGCTAGATGATGTTTTTATTAAATTGTTTTTTTTTTCAAGTGCGTCCGGGTAAAACTCTTTATTTCACTCAAATGTCCGAGATTTTTGAAATTTTCAAACGAAATTTTAAATGAAACGTAATTTAGGTGATGGCAGGCCTACTTCTAAGGCCGCAGGTTCTAGGTAAATAATAATATATTTATTCTGTAGCAAGTTAACCAATCATATAATAATGTGTTGATAGTCGTATAAAATAAGCTTAAGCTCAGTTACTATTTAATATAAATGACTTTACTTTTTATCCCCATATCCATAAATAACTAAGGCAAGGCTAGGACACGGCAGCGAAGTCGATGATAAACGACACTGAACCGGCGCCCGAGCGTCGGCCGGTGGCCGCGAAAAATACAACTGTCATCTTGAGTGATGGCAAAATAACGCCCGAGTCATGCTCCGCTCTGCATGCCAACAGCTATTGTGCCTCTTTGTAGGCGAGCCCTTATTACATGGATTACATAAAGGCATGTCAACGAGAGTGCTGGGGGTGCGGAATCTGATCGTCAGCAAGGGAAAAGCCATCGTGTATATCGGGTACGTGGTTAGTATGTACGCAAACTAACCACGTACCTTTGTAGGTGTAATTTACAGATTTGATTCGTGCAATACAATACTGAGATGAAAGTATAACAATGTCTCCTCGGTTTACTATTACGTATTCTGTGCCGCGGTAGGCTTGCAAAGAATCACGCCACGTGATTCAAGAGCACTGAGCAATATACCATCTACATACTCAAAGGCATGACCACACCTCATAAATAACATGTTTTTTGAACTAGTATAATATCATACCAACTAAATTCACTTTACAACACAAAACGAGATTTTCGTTTTCGAGAACTGGGATGATTATTTACTATCGAATGTAACAATTAGTTTAACAATGTTAAATGTACAAGATTTAACATGCAACTTTCAGTGCTTATCGAAGCCACCTTTACCTCCTCGCCTACGCCTTTTAAAGAGGTAGGTATAAGTTAAGTATGTTATGTATTGTCACTCAATAATTATACAACAAACATTATAATTAACCAAAGATTTATCGCATCAAAAATCATTTTGTTTTGTTTATTTTTTATTCACATATGAATATAAAAAAATATGAAATGGAATAATGGTTAAAAACGAAACCTTAACGTAAATAATCCTGTGTAATGAATCTTTACTTAAAAAAACATTCCAAAAATGAAACCCTTGACTCATTTCACTAAACTTTAGTTACTGATAAAATCAGAGCTCTCTTAGAAATACCGAAGCCCTGTTGCGGGTAATAAAACAGAAGACAATTGATTGTTACTATTGCAGTCACGTCGTTCAGTTACTGTTTTCACGTCTGACGTAATAACGTTAGCAACAAACTTATGGTACAAACGTGACCCGTTACTCGGTGCCATTCTTTACTATCACTCGTCCTCTTTATAATATCCTTTCGTATTATTAGGTAACAGGAGAATCAATAAACTTAATCAGTATGATGTAGTGTTTGCTGAATGCAGTAAAAGAGAAATATACCTTTCTGATCAGAAACCCTTACTTGCAAAACGTCTACAATGCTTAATGTTACAATAGTTCAACATATAAAAAAGAAATAAGTAACAGTGTGAGAAATAAAAAGCCGTGGATAAATCAAAACATGAATAAACTTTGCTTAAAAAGAGATGACTTGTTTTCTAAATGGATTAAGGACTTAAATAACTCTATATTACATTTACAATATAAGAAATACAGAAATAAAACGAATAAAATCATAAACAAAACTAGAAATAATTATTATAAAAATAAAATAAAAGACTGTAGAGGAGATTCGAAAAAAATATGGAATTTATTAAATGAAATTATAGGCAAAAATGTAAACAATGTTGATGACGTTCTGATGAAATCATTTAGCATAAAAGAGGGTGAAGAAAGTAAGATTGCCAATAATTTTGCGGAAGGCTTTCAGCACAACGTCAGCAACATAGTGCCCAAGTGTAACAAAGCTTTGCTGAATCCAAAGGATTATAACACTACATCAGATGTCACTCTGCGCCTTGAACCAGCCACGTTTAAAAAAATTAATAAAATAATTAAAAACATAAATCCAAAAAAATCCCCTGGTAGTGATGGTATCCGTGCCTTAGATTTGAAACATATTTCCTACAAAATATCAAGAGTTATAGTAAAATTTATTAATAGTAGTATCAAATCCGGTACGTACCCAGACGACCTGAAAACAAGTATTGTTCGTCCTATACACAAACAGGGCAAAAAATCAGATTATGCTAATTATAGACCCATATCTATTCTACCTACTCTAGACAAAGTAATCGAAAAATTCATTAGTGATCAAATTCAAAAATTCTACAAGGATAATAGCATTCTCTCGTCAAACCAATACGGATTTCAACCGCAAAAAAGTACTACACTATTACTTTCGAAGTTTTCTGACGACGTAAATACATACCTTAACGACAAAAAACACGTTTTGGTGGCTTTTATAGACTTTAGTAAAGCTTTTGACACTTTAAGACACACTACACTAATAGAGAAACTAGAAAGTACAGGAATAAGAGGACCTTTGTTAAATTGGAGCAAAAGCTATTTAGAGCATCGTAGATACGCGGTCAAAGTCGCAGGCAGCTTTAGTGATAGTAAGATAATTACCGAAGGAACTGCTCAAGGTTCAGTTTTAGGACCTTTGCACTACCTGGCTTACGTCAATGATCTGAACAATTTAATAAAAATATGTACAGTGTATCAGTTCGCTGATGACACTTGTCTCATAGCAGCGAATCGCAATATACAAACTGCTCAGCAAACACTGCAACACGATCTAACGCTAATTACCAAATGGTCGCATGACATGGGTTTAGTTTTAAACGCGCAAAAAACAAAACTCATCCACATTCATTCACCCTATAACCATGCTAATCAGAAACCTAAAATAATAGTACATAGTCATGATTGTTTGCACAAAAATAACACGCATTGTACTTGTGGACCTATCGAACAAGTATCTCAACATAAATATTTGGGGTTGATCATAGACGATACATTCAACTGGGGACCGCAAGTAGAATCCGTATGTACCAAAATGCGAGTAATGCTAGCCAAATTTCATGTCCTAAAATATAAAATACCATACGATATCCTTATAAACCTACACAATGCCATGGTAGCTCCTTTATATACGTATGGATTAACTAGTTACGGTAGAACTTTTAAAACATACACGGACAAAATTTATAACCTGCAACTTAGAATACTTAAAGCTATAGCTGGTAAAAAAGTAATAAATAAATATAAATATGAAGAACTATTCAAATATTGCAAAATACTTCCTATAAATGTTAAACTAAAATGTGAAATAATAAAAGAAAACCTACATACTATACCAGCATTACCTATAACTAATCATAAAATACAAACGCGTCAAACAACACAAAAGATAATTACTAAACCTTATTCTAACAATTACTATGGTCGCAGACGACTGTGTTGTTTAATCCCTAAAATAGCAAATAATATGCCCCAAAATTTCGTACACAATTTAAACGAAAAAAATTGCAAACAAAGATTAAAAACATATTTTATAGATAATTTAATTTCAGATACGTAGTTTATTTTAATCAACATAATTCGTTTAAATAAAATTACACAAAGCAATAACTACTTAAGTACCAGAAAATTCAATCAAACATACTAATAAGTAGGTACCTATATATATATATATATAAAAAAATAACATAACTAATTAACAACAATTTTATTAAACTAATGTTCAATCAGTTTTCTCCGAACATCCTGTAACGCGTAAACCAGAAACCTGTTGGATAACTGGTGGACGCACACGAAACTGTTTCACTCATGCGCATCGATGCAACTTATTTGTATCTTTTAATATTGTGTGCGTGCGACTGACGCATGTCAGTATTGTTATTGTTTTTACTTAATTGTTATCGTCCGAGTCGAATGTGCAACGCTTGGACAAACCTCGTAGGTTTATAAGCGTAAAGGCATCTTTAGAATAATTATTGTAATGTTATTTAGATAAATAAATTAAAAAAAATGACTAAAATGCAGATAACCTAACTTGCAAAATGTCTTTAAAGCAATATATGTCCACATTTAGTATATAGATACTTCTGTGTTGGCTTAACTTGGATACCGTGGTTCACAATTTTATATCGAAACTTTATTTTTCGTTTACTTTTAACGTGTAACATGACTCGTGTATCTATCGGAGAATAAAAACAAAATCAGCCAGTTTCAAAGCGCAACAATAACGGCAAAACAGGAGACAGCGATAACATGTAACACAGGCGACACATTCGGGATGTCCCGCCGCCGGTAAAACAAACCGAATGATGAAAGCTGCCGTGTCAAACGTCACAGGCGAAAAGCTCGCGCCGCGCCGATTCGATATTCGCCTACAAGCCTCACGGTTGGAATATGTAAGTGCCGTAACTTTAAGGTCATTGCGTAGTTGTACGATTATAAGTTACATGGATATAGAATGTAATTTAGAATAAACTTTATGATTTGTTTTTAAGATCGCTTATTGATTCGGGTGACTCATTCGCTGAAGCCGGTTATCGTTGGTTTTACGTGAAACTTGTTAAAAATCAAAGGAATAAAAAGTAACCTCATTCGAAAAACCCATAAAAATATCTCTAAAAACCAATCAATAAAATTCAAATCTGCATTATTATTAATTAGATGTACGCATATCTAAATTTAAAGAACTTGAAGGAAATTTCTGTTTTTTTTTAATTTAGTTTTCTCAATATTGTCTTTTCTTTATTTTATTTTTAAAAGCCCCAACCGACTTCATTTGACGTTGTTTAAATTTAAATATGCGTACACCTAATCATTACTAATATTATACATGTGAAAGTCCGTTTGTTTGTTTGTTATGCCTTCACGTATTAACTACTGAAACGAGCATCATTAAATTTTACATACTTTAGAGCTGTTTTTTGATGGAGGTTTTACTTTTTTAACCGACTTAAAAAATAATTTTTTACTTTTTTATTTCCTACTTTTTGTGGTAAGTATATATGTAAGCAATGACATTGTAAATCAAAAAGTTTTATATTTTACATTTTACATTTTTCGATAGTATAATACCTCTAGTAACTCAATTTACATTCGCGCTATTCCGTTGTGCCTTCGTAGTTCATAAGTCCAGATCGTCGCAGACCATAGCTAAGGTTATTTTGGATAAACCTGATATCCTATTTCAATCACTGTATACATAATCCTATTTGATTTTGTGGACTTTCCTTGGGAACCTTTGAAGTTCAAGGTCCAATGAAATTAAAAGGACTACACTTAAGGTATCCATTTTCCAACAAAAGAAGAATCATCTAACACAAACACACACTCATGTTTTAATACCACTCATTATGCATCAGTATCATAAACTACTATTACATATTTAAAACTCGAGTGTATGTTAGGTACTTAATTGGTTTATCAAATTGACCTGATGCTATATCAATGCTTATTTGATCCAGATTGGTTGCGTCAGCATCCAACAGAGCCTGTGGCCGTTGAACGCAAAAGCATCACCCGTGATTGATAGCCGGGTCCGTTTCACTCTCGCTACGAATATTTCATTAAGCGAGCCTCGCAGAGCCGCCGTGCATCATAGGCTATGTGCGGGGGAGGCACGTCGACGCCATGATCCACTCGGCTTAGTATAGAAATTAATAGGCGAAGTACCGCGGCACACGGCTACGTGACAAAGGCTGCGGAATCTGCGGATGATTAAAAAAATCCCCAAACAAAGATAATGTATTCCAAATTTATTCACAGGCGTTATTATTGCATTACCCATGCGAGAATGAGTGTGTGTCGGGGAGAGATGCGCGCTTACGTAGTTAGCAACGCTGCAGTCAGGTGTGAAGTGTTTGAACATGCTAGTTGGATTTGCGGGCGTACGGACCACTTCCTCGAAGTAGTTTCTCACGAAGATTGCACATAGATATGTTTATAGCTAGTATATATAAGTATGTCTTTAGCTATCAGCTACCAGTAAAGAAAATGAAGATTTTATAGTAACCGGACATTGACTGATTTAATACTTTAATTAATCATAATGCTATTTTTATATATTATGTTACTTAATATAATTGAAAAAATACTAGAAAAAAATCGACTCACCCGTAGCTGAGCGTCCCGTCTGAGCTGCTACGGGTGAGTCGATTTTTTCTAGTATTTTTTCAATTATATTAAGTAACTTAATTTGTATTTCAGATGCATTTTACTTACATTTTAATTGCATATGGTTTAAATTAGTTACAAATGGAATGAACAATCAAGCATGTCAACTCGCTTCCTAGAGCTACTGTCTTAGATTATATTAAATTTAATTACTAGAATACATTTATTGCTCTGAATAAGTCTTGCTTTAATTATTATTTATTAATGAAGGCGGGTTGGAGTAAAGGTATTATAGGTAATCATTTTTCTGGTGTTTTGTGGACTAGAAACCGGTAATATTCTGACATGAACATATCGCGCCATCCATTTTAGAACGCATTTTAAGTATTCATGAACGCCCCGGTGCAAAGAGCGAGCGAGAGGTGACATCTATAATGTCTAGCTATGACGTCTGCTGCTGCACTATGAACAATAATAATTGTAAATAAATAACACATCAATCGTTGGAGTAGTCTTATACTTTGGCCGACTGTTTTATCGTATCAATATGTAAGAAAAGTTTAAAATTTCAAAACATTGTTTTTAAAAACTTCATAGAATGTAGGATGCCAGTATTTTTACTACAAAAATGATTTGCTGTTACCGTTTCGCGACAGAAGTTGATCGCTATAGATAGACAAACGCAAATTATTTAAAAATCATAAAAATATCTAAATTTAAGTATTTATAAACGATTAAATATCTTCATCTATGTCTAATTAAAAACTAATTGAAAGGAGTATGTAAAAAGTTTAAATGCTTTTTGTAATTATGGCTTTATCGCTATGGTAATAAAGTCACAAAACAATTTAACTTATATACAAATTCAGAGAAACAAAAGCTTTAACATCATTAAACAAACAAATCCATCTGTTAATTATGAAGTAAACCCCCGTCCGTTAATTTCGAAAAGGACAACCCCCGAATTTAATTATCATTTAAGTATGATTTTAAAGCAGGTCGTGTGTCTGATTGCGATAATTTATTTCGGTCTAACTACACACACGATATTATGTATATTTCAAATAAAGAGACACGTAAACACAAAAATGAGCTAAATAAAATGCAAGTAGCGGGTCAACCGCGGGATTGCTACCGCAGCGTGAAATAACACACGTCTCAGAGGATAGCTAATAATGCGAGCGAAGAAAACTTCGGTATGTGAGAGAAGCGCAGGGGGGCTTCAGGGAGGGAGGGACACGTACTCGCCAACTTGCAGGCAAATCCGAGCCTGCGCCCCGGGTTTATTACTCCACTGATATTTACACAACTCGATGGGTGTTAGTGGTCTACTCACACTTTGACATATAAGTGTACCTTGAATTTATGCGACTCTAATTAGAGAACAGCTGACTTATACAAATATCAGTAGTTAGCTGTGTAATGAATGAAGAGAACGAATGCCTTTAAGAAACGCGAGGCCAACTCGGGTGATTAAGTGTCTTATTTAAATGCAGTCTCTCGACACGGACGTCTCAAACGAAAAGGGAGCGCGCCACTCGCGGAAAACGGAAGACGAGTCTCTTCACAAAAGGAAGGAGAGGTATTTAAATTAGCGTAGTCACTGAAAAAGTGCACTAACAACATTAGCGGGTGGAACAATGGAGCAGCATACAAAGAGACGGAACTACCTCCACGTATTAGCCCCGCTATTTGTCGGGCGTTGTGCGCGTACATTACAACTACTCGTGAGGAGCTTTTCGGGTCGATTATTCACTAAGAGGTCTGTTCACATTTCACAGTATCTCAAAATGCTCCGAGTGATGCAGCGAACGTGGGCAATTAATCTTAGCTGGAGTTACTAAAGAGAAATTTTAGTGATACCTTGATATTAAATAGTTGGCATTTTTCGTGAATTTAACGAAGAATTACCTACATTATTATGTATGGACATTATTATGATATGAATACATCAAAAGTCACAATGATAACAAACACTCATATTAACATGCCTCTTGTTTTTCTAAATAATAAGATAGCAGACGATACACGTACAGTCATGTAGCAAAGATTATCCACGAGGGATAACAGTGTTTTGTTTATCAAATAATAGCATTATTTTTGGTTAATCACAAAGGTGGTCACATTACACGCCCAACATTGTGATAAAGGTGCTATTGTTGTATGAGTCGAGAGGCCAAAGAGGTTAATCCGCCCAAACAAATTAGAAACAACATTAATATATCCTCTGTATCCGAGAAGTTGCCCGAATAAGCAGAATGTATTAGTGTTATTTATCTTAGCTGGAGCGCCAACAAAGTTTTAATTGCAAGCGCCGATACAATTTGCGTACAAATGAATTTATTCGCTGAATCCGTAGTGCAATCGTGTGCGGGTGCGGGCGGGCGCGGCGCGGGCGGATTACCCGCGTGTGTAGAGCCGCTAATTGCGGGTAACGACGCCGCCCGCGCCGCGCGCCACCTCCGCCACCCGCACCGCGCCGCGCCCGCCGCGCCAAGCAATCATCACCACTCACTATTCGATGCATGCATATTAGCGCCATCGCTATTGTTTTGATAATCACTCGATATACCTAATTTTGCTATTTGCATCGATTACCGTACAACTTAAAATAGCTATGCTAACAATGTTTCGCACGTACCCGTACACAAGCAATAGTATTTTTGACACGCTGGCACTGTGACTATTGCCCTGTAAAACTGTAGGTACACAAAATTTTATAATTGTACCAAGGTAGTAACCAAGCCTAAGGCAAAAGAGATTTAAACCTATTCTAACCGTGATACAACTAACAACACTAGGGAATAGCATTCAACAAGAAAAGCATCAGGAAAAGCCAGTATAAGTTTAAAAACCTATGAACAAATTGAGAACTTACGTTTTCACCTTGATACAGAATAATAATAAACTCAATTTAATAAATAAAACTTCTATCAAGAATCCTTATTCTTGATAGAAGATTCTTACGAGTATTTTAGAATTAACTTTAAAAGAGTACAAAAATGTTAAGACTATAGTAGAGTATAGGTGCTCGTGAAAATCTCCTCGGCAAAATTATTAAGCGGAAGTCAAATTACCATAGAAGATAATATTTTGACGGGCTTCAGCACTCGTAAAACCAGCGGCGACACGCACAACTTGTTTTAAAGTAATCGCTAACTACAATCTCAGTGGTTTATATATATTTTTCGTTTAATAAATACAGTGAAGGTTAACGTTTAACATGTCAATGTATTTAAAGCATTTTTACAATTACGATATAGGACAAATCCATGAAGGCAGTGCCGCCGTGAAGCCCAAATATAATATTAGGGGTTAAAGTTTGAAATGGCCGTTATGTATGGAGAATTTTAAATTAAAGGATTCGCATTTTCCATACTAACATTTTCTTGATTTATTTAACAGCCATGAACGCTAACGTATTAAAACTTTTTACTATGCACAAATGTTTATACACACAGCTAACTAATGCCACGCGTGTTAAGTGAAAAAATAAGTATCGGGTACTTAAGTCACGACGAATTAAGTGGTCTTTTCTGCTAACGAAAAAAAGGAGTCACTTTTAAGATACTTTTTTAACGTTCAGGAAAAAAATCAGAAATACATAATTATTTTTATTGCTGATAGTGGGCCGTTATAATCATAATTCTAAATAATAAGAACCGACGCATCTTTAACATCATAGACGATATAAGAGCCTCTGTGTGTGAGAAAAAAATCGGCAATTTCATACTTTAAACCTATTATCTATTATTATACAACGTGGGTGGAGAGGACAATGCGACAGTAAATTAATTTTCGTATTAGTAACGCTCCCAGTCTGCAGGTAGATAATGTAGATAAAGTAACGTATGAAACTGCACGCAACAAGGTATTAACACACATTTAACTGAAATAATTATAAAGCTGCAATTAAAACTACTACATTTACTAAGGATTTCCTCAAAAGCATTAACCACGCGGCTGCTGCCGGGGCAAAAGGAAATGAACATCGGTAAAGAGCGGCTGCATTCGGGCCAACGGAACTGGCACAGCAGTCGGTAACAAAGGGTGATAGCGGTACGTGCGTAAATCAAACGTCGTACAATAACAGAGCCTCCCGGGCCGCCCGCCGCCCGCCCGCCTCGCCCCCGCCTCGCCAGCGGCCGGTCCTCATAAATCTGCCTTACTAAAATGTGCTCCGCTGCCGATCCTAGTGTGACGGTCGGTATCAGTCGATATCTGTGCCAATAGGTTTTCAACGTCACTGGCCCCTGTTTCGATTCAGCTAGGACCAGTCGCCCGTCAGACGCGCCCTTTTGCTATCTGACCTTCTATAGCGAGCCCTTTTTTATAGCCAGCCATTAATTTTTGTGAAAAGCCAATGCCGTTGAAAATCGTACATACATCCTATACAGTAACATCCGTATATTGGAAACGGGGCCCCTGTGCCGTGTCGGGGTTACGTGTTTATAATCGCGTACACGTATAACTCTCTCGAGTTCCACCGCTGCAGCAAGTCGGCGAGGCATACATTTCTCGTTCGGATGGTACGATACCATCGCACTTCGCTCCATTCGCTGCAATTAACGCTGCACAATGACCATATAAATCTTCTGTGAATGCTCTATTCGTTCTATATTCCACCTAGGCGTCTGTCGGTTTCTGTTTTATAAATACGGTTGTAACGCAGCCTACTAAGGGCAGTGGATCCAAAAATTAATCAGTTGTACGAGTATTCGACAGAGATAAAACGAGGCCAATTAATGGGAACAAATAAGCACGATGTCGGAGGAAAGAATTTGAACGGATCGCGCTGCGCGGATTGAGGGCGCCCTGCCTAATCTTACCTATACGTCTCGAGCCGAAGAACAAACAAGCCGCGAGCTGAGATTATGCTCCGAATAAATCAATGTTACGACGCGTTAAAATATTTAAGCTCACGATTAATGCTGGGTGGAATGCGCGTCTTATCGGGCTCGTCCGCACTGCCGCCGCCGCGCAGCTGTTCGCCGCTGATGAACCTCCGGTTTCACTCATTATTAATCACGCGCCGCTAGTGTTGCAACAACAAAATATTTAATCCTACTAATATTATAAATATGAAATTTTGAATGTTTAGATGTCTGTTACTCAATCAAGCAAAAATGTCTATACGGATTTGGCACACAGGTAGTTTATAGACTGGATTAAAACATGGAATACTTTTATCCCGGTCAAAGGTTTCTTATCTTAGGGATTTTCTGAATGTCCACGCGGACGAAATCTCGGGCGCAAGCTAGTGTCCAAAAAAGGTTAAATGATTAAGCAGTTAAAAAATATAACCACACTTGAGGATGAACATGTACTAAGAATTCAATTTCAGACAATGAAATATCAAATATTGAATCTGGCTATTCCATAGATTGGGAGTTCAAAAGCATTAGCATATCCAAATACTGATGGCGCTGTTTGCTGACGTACCTATTCGATTTAATTAACAATGCTGAGCTAAACCTTTTTACATATTGCCATAATACGGGTTCCTCTTCTTTTGATTGGTTAATTATTCAGTCAGTATAGCATTCGATTACTCACTGTCCAAGTCAATAAATATTATAGAAACAAACAGTTGCTAGTGTTGCTAAACTAAGAAGTAGCGTTATTTTAAGTATACCTAACTAGAATGCTTTCACGTAGTTATTAGATTGTCGAAATAAACTTGATGAGTGAAGTAAAACATGTAGGTGGCTAGAACTGTTTTTGTCTATTGTTTTAATAGACAAAAACAGTTTCAGTTTTTCTTTACAGACTTTTTTTACAGACTTCAGTTTTTGTAATTATGGACCATATTTTTAAAATATTTTTTGTTTCAAAAAACAGACTTCCAGATTGGTTAATTTGAAATCAGTTCAGTAGTTTTTAGGAAATACTGAAAATTCTGTCATTTTCGTAACTATTACATGACTTTTTCTCTTTACTTTACTTTATCTCAAGAACGCGTGAAGGTATCGAGTTGAAATTAAAACCATACTCAAGTCTACGGTTCCTTGAAACTGTGAAAAATCAAACTTCTAAGTTTACATAAAAAAGATACGGCCGTTTATGCCGCAAAAAACGCATACCTATTTCGACACTTTCAAGGGAAACAAAATTCATAGGGTACTTCCCGTTGACCTAGAACTATGAAATTTGGCAAGTAATATCGTCTTATACTACAAGCACAGGAGAAAATATGAAATCCATACATTTATCATTTAATCATAAACTTAGTTAGAACCAAGTTCAAGAAGTAGAAATTAGTATCAAGTTGAAATCAAAACCATATACTTACTCAGGTCTAAAGTCCTTTGAAATTGTAAAAAAACAAACTTCTAAAATACCACACGATATTATAAATAACACAATATATTATTGCTTTAAACATGCACGTATCGACCGACCGACGGCTGGTTAAAATTAACAGTAGTCTGGGAATCATAAATTTCATCAACTTTAACAATCGCTTTCCTCCATATGATTGCGAATAAACGTGTAATTTATGAGGATGATTAACCGGAAGCTTATCGACTCCCTATAATGTATCACGAAATTGCTATAGAAGTTTTACATGGGCTCGTTAGGGTAGCTGTAACGATAACCGCGAGAGATAACTGTTTCTAATCAGAAGTAATGACACAGCGCCGCGCCGCGGGGTGTCCCGGTACCCCCACTCCCCACCACCGTCTCCAAAGGATCGCTTGTTTAATTTCATTAAGTAAATATTCGTCGGTTTGAGATGCCACACCGCACTTGCTGTTACACGAATAGCACTCGACATGCGACTGTACGAACTCGTAAGTAAGCAAACGTCACAAGTATATAGGTACAAACAGTAATTCGCAAGTAATATTTATGTGTAGGGACATGCGTATCCATTGCATAATGTATGATGAGTAACAATTTTCTTTTTAAATCTGGGCTAGTATAGTAAATATTGTCTCTAATTCTCATACCTACTTATCTTGCAAAACACAGTGTTTAATTTCAAATTTAACAAAGCGTTTTTCGAATCGAGAGGATAGGCTCTTCTGATATAACGATATACTGGCGGAAGTAATAAAATAAAACGATTTTACATCTCCAAGGGGAAGGAACGTTTTTGCCAAACGGGAAAAGTCGCGAGCGACTTCTCATTCCGCGATAAAATCGGCAACGTTTTACGACAATCTTCTATTCGATTACGTTAAACAACAATCGAAAAAGAAGTTTAATTCGTTCACCGGAAAAAACGGCACCTAAAAATTAATGTTACAAGCAGACATAAAGAGTTGAATATACATAAAAATCTCCTATCGTTTAAGAAGGTAACGAAAATATTATTCAAATCGCAAAGTGGGAATCGTGAAAGTTTCGCAAAGTAATAAAGATATCCTTTACAACAAAATGAACATTCCTTTTGCCAAGTTTTATCTTCGGGATTCCGTGGGCCCGTGGAATAAATCCGGGCGGGTACTAAGCGCAAGAACTATCGGTGATTTAAAAAGGAATCCTGTAGGGTGTGTGTGCGGCGGCACGTTCAGCTGTTTGTAATATGCGGCTCCTCGGACGGCGGCGGCGGTGTGCGCGGAGGTGACCGCGGCCGCTCTGCGCCGCCGCATAATGAACTGGTCACGTAGCCACATTTCGTATTATTTCCCTGGGACGCGTCACGTGACTTGAATAAATGTGGGCGGTCGCCGCGCGGCCTCCGCACCTCCAGCGCCTCCTCGGACCCTCCACAAATAAACCGCTTCACGCACGATTCGGCAGC
Source organism: Agriphila straminella (assembly GCA_950108535.1). Taxonomy (NCBI): domain Eukaryota; kingdom Metazoa; phylum Arthropoda; class Insecta; order Lepidoptera; family Crambidae; genus Agriphila; species Agriphila straminella. The sequence goes on from OX467308.1 coordinate 13,213,034, forward strand.
GGAGATTCATTATTCTAACTCTTACTTGCGATTCATAATATATTGGGATGCCCTTCCTTTATATTATTCAAATAAAAGATCTGGTAGCCAAATCAAACATATTTGTCTCGACTTGATTGAGTTGCGATTTATTGATTAATAACATGAACAACATATTAAACTCACGTCGTTGGCTCTACTGAATCGATGAGTCTTTCACATTTAGCCATTTCACCAGCACCTATCGGAAAAGAAATGCCTACTTTAAATGCCATTTTCCTGTAGACGAGATAGAATCCATTATCTCCAGAATTAAAAACATCGGGAGTTAAAAGCAATTGAATCGGGCTCTTTTTCTACTACCTACCCCACCCTGATTCACCCGCCGCACTTCAAGGCGTCTTAAAGATGTTTAGTTTTTATTAAAAGCGCCGTAAAACACCTCGAGCGCTTTCAAAGAAAACTATTAAAACATACGTCTGTTTGTATGTATATACGAGGACTACGACGCGTAGCAGGGCGTTCATGCTACGAAATGCTACGAAACTTAGATTGGACTACGACGCGCTATAATACGAAACGTAGCATACTTATTACAAAGTTAATGTAGCTATTCATAGCCACATAGCTTTAGGTCGTTCAATAGTTGACACATTTTCTTTTTTTCAATACATAGTTTTTAGTTCTGTTACTAATTAAATTAGTACTTAATTTTTTTTTTTAAATAATAAACTGAAATTTGAATTTTTTAACCTACTTACTTAAGCGGATAAAATAATATTGTTCATTTGCTCGACGAATGGCATAACAAGCATGCAAGCAAGCAAAGTACGTAGATAATTATTGTAACTAAATAGATACAAGCAATTCAGGAAAGTTATATCAAATCACTTGCGTCATCTGCCACTTGAATTTTATAGTCACTTATCCTTGATCCTTCGTCGATTATGGTATAAGAAAAAATTTGATATACGAGCATTCCTCCAAGTATATGGAGGATATTCGCGTGATTCGGGAAGTAATAAAGGCATCACTTGCGACGAGCGGCACACTCGGCCCGCGTATTAGACGCATAAGCAGTTTATTGTGTGGCAGGCTCGCTCATAACTACCCATTCTGCTCGGGATAATGTCGGACAACAAGCGACGTTATGTTTATTCCAGACAAAGTCCACGATATAGGGTCGCCGGAGATAAGTGTCCCCAATATTATCTTCACCCGTATCTCAAATATTTTACTCGGACAATGTGTCCGAAATTTATTTTTTATGACTCAGAAAATATTTTATAACGACGACTGCGTTACGTTTGTATTTATTCCGCACATTCTAAAGGAAAATGTTACCTTGGATTGCCTCGTAGAGCGGCGTGGTGGAGCGCGTTGAATCCATTGTTGTTCGTAAGAGTCATGTCAGCGCCATGCTCCAATAGCAGCGACAACATGTCATCCCGCTTTTTAGAAATAGCGTCGTGCAGCGGCGTATCACCTTCAGAGTCCTGGAATAAACGATGTTATTTAACTGACGTGTACTTTTATTCTTGAAAGGTCATAAAGAACAAACGGTTGTCAACCTAATCTGTTTGAGACGCGAAACTCAACACAGGAATCCGGAGCCAGCTGCGTCGACAACATTCGACTCCTGAATTATAAAGCATCGCCCGTCTGGAGTATCGCGACAATTTTCTAAAACATCAAACCGCTCGAATGAATAATTGAGGCGGCGGAGAAGGCGTTTAGGGCGTGGATTATGGCGAGTTGCATAATTTATACGCATCTCAGAGTGGTTAAGGCGCACGGCGAGCAGCGAGCGGCGAGAGGCAAGCGGCGAGCTCGGCCCGGGCGACGAGCCACCGGCTGGCGGGAGCACGGCGAAATCCAAAAACGGTGTCGAGTTCCGTAATATCGGGCGAACAACGGCGCAAAAAGCGCGGCCACCGCGTCATTATCATAATCACCGCTGCTGCGTGCCGCTACGGTGCCGCCCAAGCCGTTTCGCTTTGTGAACGTGCATTAAGAGAGCTGAGCATTGTGCTCTGTCATTCCGCAATTAATTTGCAAGGCGCCATGGTTGAATGCGATATTCGCCTGCAGATGTAAGATTTGATATGCAGGATGCACGCTACTGTTGTACCAACTCTTTAACTACTAATTCACATAAATCGATTGACTGAAAATATAGTAAACAGAATACAAAATTAACGTAACGAATCGAGTGACATACGTCGAGAGAATAGTAATTTAGCACAAACTCAACCACAGGCGCGGGTAATTCAGCGCAGAATAGCGGCATTAAATATTAATCGTATTGGCATATAGATGGTCATTATGGCCAGTAATTCATGCCGGCGCTGCCCGGTGCGGCCGTACACATTACATGCTAATGCTAATTATTTGTTTGTTGATAAGTATTTGATCATTTAACTATTTATAAACTTAAATAAAACACGTAACATAGAAACAAATAAATTTGATTAAAGGGCTGATTTTTCAATCCTCAGATAACAGATACCTATCAATCATTTTAAATATTAACCCAATCGAATAAGTCATTCAAAAATGTGACAGACAAATGAATGACAAGCATTTTCAATTTGGCAGTATAATACGCTATCAAACGGATAAAGCTCAAGGCATTAAAAAATCAGCCCTAAATGGAACATCTGAATTCAACAACTTCGACTCAAGCAGTGTAAATAAAAAAATATTTTCTAAAAGCTGTATGAAGAGTGTCGCTCGCGCCATTTTGTAAATATGGCGCGGCAGACATATAGTTGAGGCGAAATAAGAAATTTGATTTACGCGGCAATATCCGCAGGTGCACATGAGCTGCAAGCCCGCCTCGCCTCGCCGACCCACACGATATACCTATATACAGGCTGTTTGGTAATAGCCTTATAAAGCCAAATATGTTAAATAGGGTACCATGCAAGCCCGGGAAATTATTATAAGCCCTGAAAACCGCCACACGGCCGAGAAATTTTGCTTTTTTATTTGTATGAAAAAATGCAAAATGACAATCCTAGACTCAAATACAGATTTACAAAGTACCTTCAAAACTGCCTTCAAAACTAAGTACCCACTGAAAGATTTTCATACAAACATGTTCACTTCACATACTCATAAATAAAAAAGTACCTACATGTATCTGCATTTTAGGTCGTCGAGTAGACCAAATCTATTCATCTCTAAAATAAACATTTATCCATATCTTTAAATATGGAAAAGAACAACATTGATTTAAATTCCAAACAATGTTATAAAAAATGCGAAAACTGGCTTTTTCGTGAAAATTAAGATATTTTTTAAAATGGTTGAAATGCTTATTTAATAGTCGAACATAACATCAAAGTCATCAAAGTGATACATGTACTTTTTTATTTATGAGAATATGAAGCATTGTTGGTAAGAAAATCACACAGCAGTGGGTATCTACTAAGTTTTGAAGGCCAGTGTAGACTATTGTATTCGATAATCAAAGCAAAACATAATTACGGTCTACGGTTGCCCCTATGCACTTTATCATAAAATAAAATAAAAATTCCGGGGTTCTATGCATGGTACCCTATCTTATTTATTTTTATTTTATTTATTAGGATAGCCAACAATTGTAACACCCAAACTTATACCACACTATTGCACAAAAACAAACACTCAACTAAATGCTACAATTACTTATAGGTAAACTAAGAAAATCACACAGCAGTGGGTATCTGCTAAGTTTTGAAGGCCAGTGTAGGCTATTGTATTCGATAATCAAAGCAAAACATAATTACGGTCTACGGTTGCCCCTATGCACTTTATCATAAAATAAAATAAAAATTCCGGGTTCTATGCATGGTACCCTATCTTATTTATTTTTATTTTATTTATTAGGTTAGTCAACAATTGTAACACCCAAACTTGTTACCACACTATTGCACAAAAACAAACACTCAACTAAATGCTACAATTACTTATAGGTAAACCACAATCTCTATTATACGCCAAACAACAAAAAAAAACAAATATAAATAACAAAAAATGGAAATTAATCTACTACGCAATTCTATGTGTTAACATAAAAGTTAAAAAGAAAAAAGTAGGTTAGTAATTAAAAACAGGATGATAAATAATCAATCTGATAGGAACTTATTCACGTAATGTGGAAGTCAGTGCCTTGGGACTATCAAAGTGTATATCGAATTTATCACTGAAGCGATTCAAAATTTTACAAAACCTTGCATAAGGAGAATTTGCGCCCAAAACTGTTCTTCTTAATGGCGGACAAAGTGGTGTGATCGGCCTACGAGGCATTCTTGCAGGGGCACGAAAGTTGATGAGACTCAATAGTTGCGGACATTGAATCACATTGTTCAATATATTACTCAAGAACTTTGCGTCTATGAGAGCTCTCCGCTTAAAAAGAGACGAGATTTTAAAAAACTGCAGTCTTTGTTTATAAGATTTCACTTTTTTCGCTTTACCTACAGAAAACACCAAGAGCCACAAAAATCTTTTTTGGATACTTTCAAGGCGCAATATACCTATGCGTAGCAAGCATAATGGGGCCTCCATACCACACTGCAATATTCCTAAAGTGTTATATAGTAGTATTTTAGTTTTAATGTTACTGAATGACTTATCTAGCATATTCAACTTTATAAGGCTATTAAAAACAACCTGTATTACACCACTTGATATCGCCGTAACATTCTGGCTTCAAGTATTTCAATTGTACACTGGTTTAAGCCCCAATCTGCACATTATAACCTAGTGAGTTTGCTGCAGACCCTGTACTCTAAAGATACGCAGATAAAGGAATTCATTTAGAGAGGTCGTTCGAACGTAGCACGTTTTATAATTAAATTCATACTTTACAGAATAATGAGTGTACAACGCTTCACGTGTTGGTTAATATAATGGATCGTAAAGCGAGATAGGTAGATAGCGGTATGCGGTGTAACGTTAAAACAAGCCAACAGGGTGGCCAGACAATAACAAAACAAAGCAACGAGGTACCTAATTACTCAAAGATAAGAACAACGCGTCGAGCACGAAAGTGGCGACCCGAGAGGCGCGGAGACGAGTCGCCGCCGCCGCGCCGATGCCGGTGTCACGATATCGTACCCACTCCAAACTACCTAACGTTAAAAATTCGTTTTAGCCCTGATTAAAATGCCAACTCGCCGCAATATTGTGAATGAACAAAGAGCGGCACGTTTATCAACTGAATTAATGCAGGCTGTTAAAAAGGACGTCTCTGTTGAGAACTAAGAGGTAGTATAAAACAACAACTAAGAATTGACGCGACACAATTATATTGCCTTATTCTTGACTGAAATACCTACCTTTAGTACAATGGCGTCTATCTTTTTTTAACAAACATGTTTCCAGAGCTATAATTACTTAACTACAGTAATTAAGACGAAAATTCTTGCTACGCGACAACGTAGCTACCTACTCATATTATTTGTATGAATAAAACGACCCATGGCTTATCTTATCGTTTAATGTTCACAATTAGGCAAATCAGGCCTATATATTAGGTGAACTACTTAAAATTCGTGGTTCACACAAGCGACATACTCTAGGGCTGTATTTCGTACTTTTAACGAGAGTAGCTTTAATGAAGGTTCGGATGAGTTTCTTCCATTGTTTTAATTCGAGTCATATTTATTTCAATTATTTATTATTTCAAATTATCTCTTAATATAGATAAATGCTGCGTAATATCATATAGTATCTAGGAAAAAAAATCCATTGGTTTTTAATTACCTATAAAAAATTTGGTCAAAGTCTGAAACGTTCGACCGAGGCGTGAGACCGAGCCCAATCGCGGTAATTTGAATTTGGTTTAGCTTTGGTTTGGCTTTGGTAATATCGTTAGAAATTACCGCGATTGGGCCCCTGGGAGTAAATCTAGATAGGGAACTGTTGTTTTCGTCTCACGTAAATAAAATTACCGCTAAGGCCAGCATGTTGGGTTTTGTTTTCTAATAATACCCTCGTTAGACTGAATTAGAATAGTATCGTCTGGAATCCGCAGTATTCACTATAATATATTAATTCTATTGAAAGGATACAGAACAAGTTCATTAACAGAATGAAATACAATTTTAGAAACTTCAACGCAGATGATAGTTTTTATTTTTTTTTATTTTTTATTACTTTGGGAAACATACAGCTTTAAATAATACATAGTAATAAACAAAATATTAGTACATCCGCCAAAAAAGTTTCCATCAACTTACTCTTCGAAGAGAACATCATGATCAATATTTAGTTTTTTTTATTTTATTTATTATGGCATCAAACAGTCATATCTTAAGCATCCGTTATACATTGTAAACATTCAAACAAAAAGACCTAGCAGTTAAGACCTAACACTATTTTCTATATCCTTTTGTCGTACTAACTATGCAGATAACCGTTTTATACTAAGATCCATGAAACTTTATAATTTGAAGTATTGTCACATCGATATTTTCTCTACAAAGCCTAAGAAATTCAAGTTTGTTAAGGCAATAGTTTTGCCTTAAATTGTACTGGCTTGCTGCCATAATTGAATTTGTGTCCAATGTCTTGGTTTTTATTTTTTTCATAAGGTGTTATTTTATTTGTTTATTCAACTTTAGATACCATTATGTGTAAACTATTTGTGTGATTCAATCGTGGAGCCCACATACTATATTGCAAAATTGCTGTTTGTTTCTCTAATTAACTAACAAAATGATCAGAAAATAAAAAAATGACGTCACACAGTTCGCTCGAACTTATCATTAGGAGACTAAAATATCTTATACAACAGATTAAACATCGTTTTAGAATGCTTATACAGACAATTTAATTCCTACATTGAATTTTCATCCAATGCTATTTGTAAAACGTTAAGGGACACTGTTTACATAAAATTACATATTTAATTGAATTTAATCGGTATTATAACGGGTGTAACAAGACACTCAACGAAGCCGAAGTTCCACGCATTCCGCCCATCTTCAGGATCATTTTTGTTTTTTAGACTATACCTGGGAAACCAATAGCTACGAAGTTATTTAAGGTCAAAGTAATTTTTTTTATTTTTTTTTTTATGAAATCTTATTTTATTCGTTATTTCCTATTTTTTTCCTACAGAAACATTATCAAAACTTTATGTATTTCGTAACAAACAATGGCTTCAAAACGTCATCACTTAATGTATTTCATAAGCACGCACATAAACGATGGCTTTCAACTCGGCCGCGTGCAGCTGTGTAGCATTCTCTCGCAGGCGCAGTCTTTTGTACGCGTTACATTGCGTACTAATGTATGCAATGCTTTTTAACACCAAAAATTCAAATCGTTTCCCAGCAATAACTTTTGAACAGAAATGGTCCTGATGATGAGCAGAATACGTAGACCTCGGCTTCGATGAGTGTCTTGTTACACCCGGTATATAACACATTACTCAGAGAAACAAAGCATCACTCGTAATTATAATTTACCTAGATGTAGCTATTACGTTCGTGCTCAAATGTACTAATAGTGTTTAAAGTACATATTGTAATTAACATACCAATAAGGCAGATCGTTATTGCTATATTGATGTGGCGATTATTAGAATCATTAAACGTTCAGTAAATATTATTAGAATTGATTAATTAATTCTTCCCTCGAAGGCATTTCCTATGTAGGTATTATAATATACTATGGTATGGTGGATGGAACTAGCCTCGATAGAAGCAACGAACTAAGGATAGAAGCTTTATGTAGATTTTCAGAAAGTTAAACTGACTCCTTCGGAAGGTTTATTTTCAAATAATATTTATTCTTCATACTTCGCTGGCTTAGTGAGACTCGAAGTGGATCTTGGCCTCACCAACGACATCAGAGTGCGCCATTTCGCCCGGTCTTGTACCATTTCAGACAGACCGTATGGTCTGAACCCGTACATTTATTTAGCTGTTCCTTGGCGACTTCATCTCTCCAGCGATATCTCGGACGCCACACCGGACGGCAGCGCCCAGTCGATTACCATAGATTTGACTGATCGATTCACTCCCATTAAACAGTCACGGCGTAGAGGGGCGTCCCCTGGGTGGCGGATAGTGGAACGGCCGCGGCCGTAGTACAGCCTAGTTAGGCTAGTCGACTAAGTCCGATGGGCTCTACGGAATGGTTTGTTGTCCTCTAGCACAGTTTGGCATGAAACTATGCACGTCCTACGACCCAACTCGGCGCTATAGCGCGACGTCAGGTTAGCGCTCTAGCGCGGCGCTAAAACGCGTTCTGTTTGGCAAAGCCTTAATTGTAACGAAACCGACAAAGAAGTATAATAAATATTTTTGTGACTTATTATTTCTACTGTCGTGGTCTTTTTCATCTTTAATCAAAATTTGTTGACTGGGGACTTACTTACTTACTTTGGACTTAATTTGGCAACACTTGTTTAAATGTATGGTTTCATCATTCAGATGTCAGTCTCTGGGCAGTTTGAAGGTCGTGTAGACTTTCAACTTTTCGTCTTTCGAATGTCTTTGAATGCTTTTACCGCATTGAATCACAACAAGAATAAAACATTGAGAGGTCAACATTTATTTTATCATATTCGTTATACTATCATATTTGTCTGCCTTAATGTGGCTTCTTAAATCCCTAGATCCAAGGCCCTTGGTTGGTCAGGTCTGCCGTCTGCGTATCGTTCTGATTGATACACGCAGGCCATTATCGCAAATCCTAAAAGCTTAAGGTGAATGATGGAACAGTAACAGTTTCATCGTGTTGATTGAGGCAAAATCGTACCCTTAATTAATTCTCTTACATTAAGGCAGAGCTAGAAACTAATTAACTAAATGATTACTTTACAAACCACTGGGCAATGTCACTGATTTAGCAAACAAACGATTCAGAGTTCTAGGGGTAGTTTCTATTGTTAAATCAATTCTTTGTTTACTTAAACAACATTAAACATATATTATTATTAATTTCAGACATAATAAAGACTGTACTTTTCAACGTTTACAAAACACTTTTGGGTTATTCACTTCTGAAGCTTACGCGCTCACTAGGCCTCATAAAGGAGTCGATCATTTGATAAAAAGTCTATCAAATATTTATTCATATTTAGAGTGTAATACCACAATTTGAATAACTAAGTCAAACGGTTGAGCTTTTAACCTGTAATTACTTTTTCGCTAATAAAGTTCGTAATATTAATAGGCTTCGCAAAACAAAGGCAAACGTTTACAAAAGCCGGTGCTGAACCGCATCCAGGCAAGGCTTCATCATTGACGAGGCAGAAAGAAAACAACTAATTGTTTAATTCCAAGCCATTAAGTCGAGTATTACGGGAGGATTATTCACGGGCCATATACCGCGGCAGCAGAGCGCGGCGCCGCCCGTCCCTCCCGCTCCCGCGACGCCCGCGCATAACCACCCATCTAACTCTCGTTCCAATACAATACATTACGCAACGAATACTACCGAACATGCGTGTGCCGCTCATATTAATCTGCGACGACATCTCTCTGACAGTTGTATACGAGAACTGGCGACGCTCTGTTTCCCGTAAAAAACACAAAATAAAACGCATATTTTTATTTCTCCCTAACCTACCTAAGTAGTGTAAGATTTGGCAGCATTTATTACAAACAGGGGCCCAATCACGCTAATTCGCTGAACGATAAAACCAAAACCGTTACGTTGTCATTTGTGTTACGTGTATTTACCTAAAAATATTTCGTTTAGCTTTAGAATTCTCATTTGAATTGTCCAAGATTGGCATTCTAGGCTCCCTAGGTATAGCTTGCAACAATTTTAACAAAACTGAACCGAGTATTTTTCTTTAAACAAAACTGAAACGGTAACGATTTAGTTTTTAGTTTTATCGTTGAAAATTACCGAAATTGGGCCCCAGCCAGCGAACTAAAATCGTTCGCTGGCCCCAGGAAATTAACGATATTTTTTTCACGCACAGAGAACCTCATAACTTCTGTGATTTAAAACATTTATCAGTTGCTCAATATTATATCGAATTATGACTATGTCGTCGGCGTCGTTATGATTAAAGTCATTATTTCTGTTTTCGTAACATTAAAAAAAATACCTTGAAAGTGACTATGTTCGAAAAAATTACAACTTTACTTTATCCGTTGTAACCTAAGAATGTTGTAACTTAGCAAAAACTTTTTTAATTTGCTTTTTTAATTTTAAGAGATATTAATGTTCAATATTTTTTGTTTCACGGTTGTTAAATAAATTAAATAAATGTTCATCTCCATAATAAATCAGCAATTTCATAACTGAATATTATTTGACTACAGATGACCATAACCATCAGCCATTTTTAATGTCCCCTCTGCTAGGACACAGGTCTTTGTTGTGGGTGGATAAGAAAGATGGGCCATAACCCATCACACGGGTCCAATTGGTGGGTGCTAACGACTGCAAATTCACCCGGGACCAAAGGCTTAACGTGCCTTCCGAAGCACGGGGGAGCTCGATATAATAAATTTTTGGTCACCTATCCCATGACCGACCCTTGCGAAAGTTGCTTAACCCCCGCAATCGCTGGGCCAGGCGCTAAACCCTGCGCCATTGAGCTTCATCTGACTACAGATATATAGACTCGATCAAATGACTTGTAAACTTTGGTCGTAAATTCAATATTTCAAATAAATATTTACTAAAATAGTCAATATTTTAATAAAAAATATTAAGCTTTTCTTCAAATTGTATTTATATTTAAGCCTTTGCCAATTAAGAAGCCTCCGATCTGCTATAAAAAGTAAACAATGATTTATCAAGTAGAAAACAGCAAAGACCAACATGCAGGTCGTTTTGCATAATTTGGAAGGGGAACTTGGAAACAAAGTCAAAACGAAACACAGGTCCGCCGGTCGTCATAGCGTGGACATTTGCCAACATGGGACCGTCCGTGTACTTTCAAATTTATGAAAATCCGGAACAAGTGAAAAATGTATGTCGATCGTTAAAATTTAATGAACGAATCGTGTAATAAATAACTTAATTAATTTGCCAATCTATATCGGTAATGAATTTATCGATTGGCTCAACGAGTTAAGTAGTGCGGGCTTGCACTAACAGGGTGCACCCTCATCAGCCGCCTTGATTGATTGTGCGGAAGTAAGCCCCGCACTATGTTCGTGATCACATCTATACACACCTACAAGACGTATCTAACTAAGGAAAATAACAAAGTGAGGATTATACAGACCGAGCTCGGACTCGGAGATATAAGTAATAGCGACATGGATCTGAAAAGCTTCATAAATCCTACAGTCCATTAGTGGTTCAATATCTCAACCACGCAGTTCTTTGTTATTCAACTGGTCCGCCGCCGCGATCACTCCGCGCCTCTTAGAGCACAGCGCTTTAGATATCGGAAAACGTTAATGTACTCAGCGAGATTTAGCGCTGAGCACTGCACAAACGTCTCACAACTCGCAACGCAACTTTTACAAAACGCTCACCACTTTTTACCGCGCACCGCGCACCAACATTACCCAAAATTCTTGTTACTGTAAAACCACCAACTTAGGTAAATCCTAAGATTATTCAGTAAAAAAACCCAAAATTTACCAACTCTTAAGGTACAAGTTCGAACTGTTCGGTGATCGTCGTTCATTTCGAACTTTTACCACTCGGTAAATCTTAGGTTTTACACGTTAGAACTTTTATATATTCTGTGTTTTTACCTCAGAGACGTGGTAAATGCTGAAACATTTTTATTTGACGGTGTTTTTAAATTATCTTTTAGTAGTTTTATATATTCTGTGGTTTTACCTCATTTACTCATTAATTTCTAACTAAACTAGCGGCTTAAAAATACTCCTAATATAAATAATAATAATAGAGCAGCGTATAAAACGCGTAGTTGTGGTCGCGATACCATATATTATTTTCTTCAAAATATATATTATTTGCCTGTACTACGGATTCATTCGGCACGCACGACAGTTTACGTTAGACTCAGCTAGTGTGGGGTTTTGGCATTTTTGGCATTAGTTTCAATGTAAGCAAACAATGTAAATAAAAGTGGAAATCAATGATACAATTTAGCTTTTCGTTATACCTAATCTGTACAAAAAACTACTTCGTATAATCGGTACTAACTTCGTAGGCGAACACCTGCAAAGAACATCGTTCAGGCCGACCCTAAAACAGGGCACGGCGGTAATAACTAGTTAGGTGAATTATTTGGGTCCGCATTTTCAATAACAGTTTGCGAACTTTCAGCAGTAACATAGAACGCCAGGGCGGGCAAGTATTTATTAGGTGAATATTGCTGTGATACGAGTGTGCCGCCGAGATTACTGCGGGCTGAGAGGAGTTTTTCCAACCTATCGGTACTGCGGCCGAAGCGCAGGTGGCGATAATGTGGCACAAATCGAATTCCGGGTCAAAAGGTTCTGTTCACACTTCCCACCAAGACTAACAAAAAAAGATTTTTTTCAGCGTTCAATATTGTTTTATACGGCGAATATTAAACTTGAAAGAACGAATGCAATATAAGGTGTAATATCAGACCCTTTATCACATTGATTAAATTAATACCTCTAGATTAAGCTTGCGATATTTCTTCTTTACTCTTAGTATTCCACCTGTGGCATCCGAAACTCCATGACATGATGATATGTACCACATATTTCATGTTAAGCCAGAGTTCTCAAGAATATGGTGTCTGTCTACATATCTGTATGTTATAGTTAAAGACCGGTAGCCTCTTCTCGAAATAATGGTTGGCTGGTTTATCGTTTATTTTTATTATTTTATTTATTTAAACTTTATTGCTAAAATTAAAGCAAATGGCGGACTTAATGCCATGAGGCATTCTAATTGTTTATCCTAGGTTTGGCGTTTGAACGTCTTTGGGCAAACCACGAATCAAATTCCAATTTCTGCCTTTGACTGATGCATGTTAGGTAAAAGTCAAAAGCAAAATAATCCGTTTCGAACTTTGCCTAGTCTATCCTAGGAGCTACTAAGGCAAGGAGAAATTTCTTAAGGTGCCGTAGTACCACTACTAGCACCGCCAATACAATTATTTTTATTACTCGTAAATGTCGGAATTGTCTCTAATATTTTATAAATAATTCTGCAACCGTTTTCATTCTTACGGTAAGTTTTAAAATCCATTCTAGCCAAAAGTGGCCACTCTGAGGCCAAAAGGCCGAAACACGCTATTGGTTTGAACTTTGACTATGATCACTTGTCAAACCTGAGGTTTAAGTAGCTGTTTAAGTAGTACGAGGAGCGCCAGAGCTTCGGCGTTTGACCAGGCGCCCTCTTAAATTGTTTCAATTTTTTTTAATAAGAATAACTCTTCAGAAGTTTTCATTCTTTTTGTAAGTGTTAAAATCTATTTAAACCGTCGCGTCGTTTCGATTGCATTTTAAAACGAGTACCTACAAAGAATGAAAAATATTAAAAGTTATTTAAATTATATATGAGACAAATTAAGCGGGTTGTTTCTTTTTTTATATTTACTTGGTTTACTAGTAATAAAAATAAATGTATTAGCGGCGCTAGTTGACCAAAATAAGCGCCTTGAGATGTTATTTTAATTATATTTGCAAAGAACAAAAGTTACAAAATATAATACCTTATCGTCAAAGAAGGGAACCATAAAATTTCAGGTGACGTCGGCTGCGGCCCTTCCATAAATTTATCGGCAGCTCGTGGTAGCGGGCAATAAGGAAAATATTTTTGAAGTAGAACAGAGCCAGACGCAAGATTTCATTAGCTAATTATTAAGTTCAAAGAGCCGCCAATAAGAAGCCGGTGAAATACACTTCTACTCACTATAAGTAAGACTGTAGCTGAATATAGAAAAAATATATGGTAGCAACATAAACTATATGAGTATATTATGCATTACTACTTTCAAACTTCCGCGTTGCATTTTTGCGTTGCAAACGCCGGGAAAATGTAGGTGTTCAAACACCTATGTTTATTTTGAACGCGTTTAATACCTATGTTCTTAATCTAATATTGACAGTCTCTAAAAACAGCGAAAAAACCTTATTATTTTTGATACATTAAAAAGTTTCAAATTATTAGAAACAGTAATGCACTTATATGATCTAAAGTTTATATGTAATCCTACGTTCTATGCTTTCTCTATCGAAACAGGAACATTCAAGACATTGAATATAATTTGATAACAATAAAAAAGGCAAAGGTTCGTTTTTATTTTCAAACATACATTTCGCCGGAACCGCCACCCGTCCGCATACCTCCATATTTTACGATCTCGTTTTCGCAAAAACAATAAAAAAGGTTAGTATTTCCACTACGTTCAAATTTAATTTCGATATTTATATAACAATTCTTGTTGTGTTGCCATTTTTGCCATGTTTTCAGATATTATAATCAGGTAATTACCTATGGCCAGTGTATCTCTACAAGCGAGTGGAAGGGTGGAGATTGGGAAGGCTTATACGAAGCGGGACGCAAAGATAATATACACCATATTTAACGAAAAATATTAATAGTAATAGTCAGGTATATAATAATATTAACAAACAGGTAAACATGGCCACAAAAAAAACAATCCCGGGACGGAATTTGATAATCTTTTGCCATAATAATATGACAAGTATGTACTTTCATTTCATTTCCCATCAGCGGAGAATTTTGAGCCACTTTTGCCCATTGTCATTTATAATTCAGATTCAAATGCCTTAACCAAATGAGGCTTGTGTCAGGCATCGCGTAGAGTTTAACAAAACTATCTGCGACTGAATTGGCACGTTTAATTGAACGCCTGTTTCAGTCATTAGCGCACGGAACAACTGGCATTGGCAGAGAGTTAGAGAGCGGTCGCATCGACTGTTCCGACCACACGTAGCGCATGTCGAAAAGCTACGATTTTCGAGCGTAGCACACGTAGCGCTACAGAGCCACATCGATGTAGCAAAGCTTATTTTCCATTTCGTAGCTGAAGTGTATCGACGGGACACTATTACTAAGCCTATACTCGTACTATCCAATCCACCTGTAACTCGTTTTAACACTATCAGGAAGGAGGTGCTAAAATTTTCAAAACATTATTTTTTTATTAACTCGCGCGGTGGGGTGAGGTAATTGATTGTGGGGCGGGGCGGAAAGTTTCCTTACTGTCCGATAGTACTTATATCTATTCTGTGGTAAAACATAAATTATCGGTATTAATAAGTTCTGAAAATCTTTTAAATATTTAAATTAATTCGAAGATTATATCGACTACGAGTCGAGTAACATTGGCCTTACTTCGAGTACTAAAGAAGAGAAGAAATCAAATCTCGTACTAGGTAATATAAGTTTGAGACTAAAAAAACACTCTCGGGCTGGGTTCGGAAATGTGATGCCACGATTGTCTTCGGGCGATGGGGATATTTTATAAAAATATTTTAGGAAATATCATTCTTTCTGAATGTGACACGGCCAATAAATCGCATAATGGTGTCGTAAAATTTCGGTGGTATTATCTTGGGAAAACCCGGCTATTTTACATTCACCTGCGAGGTTTCCCTCCGCGTCCAATTTATGTTAGTGGGCACAAAACGAACGCTGACAAATGTGGAAATAAAATGAACATACGTTTTATCTCTACGCTCACGGAGTCGGTTTTCATGCTCGCGGCTCGACGGGGAGCAGAGCTGAGGCAGGGGCGGCGGCGGGCGCGGGCGGGACGCTCGTGCCGACCCCCCTCGTACTGAGCGGTGTGAGCCGCCTGTTTCATAAGAATTCACGTAGAGCTGTGACGAACATCCGACAAAGGACCATCCGACACACATTAAGTATATCCGCAAGTTGAAAATCGAGCTCATTTGTTCGAGACGCTCTACCAAGTCTGCTAAGATAATTTAATCTGGAGATATAAGGCAGATGCCTCTGCACGTGTATGTTATTCATCGTTATCATTATAAAAATATGAAGTTCGTATTATTTTTGAAAATGGATCTTGACATAACCTGACATCATGTGAAAACGCTAAAAAGTGATCTTTTAATACTAATATATTTTATAAAAACATCTTAAAACGTAAACTTTCAACCGCTCACGTAGTTCCTACTTAGGTACGGTACAGCGACGAACGAAACTAAGTGGAACTTTATCCAGGTAGCCGTATACAAAAAGAATGTTTAAAAGATACTTCACATTGCAACTTAACAAACAGCGCTTTGAACGGATGTTTGAGAATACGGTCTGCGAAAGTTTCAAACTTTAAGAATAAAGCTGAAAGAAAACACATCTTCGTGTGTGTATAAAGTTGAAGGATATTTTTGTGTAAATACGTGAAATTGGTTCGATATGCAACAGAGAAAATGTGTGATTATAACTGTATACCGAAGTGAGTGTAAGTTCGACAGGCGGGCGGGACCCACTTAAGACAAACACAGGGCCGACGGCGGGCGGCGCGGCGCTCCGCTCCGACGCGCGCGCTGATAACCGTGCATATCGTAAAACTTTATTTACCACCTCCTCTCCAATTTGTCTTAGCAAACTTTTCAGAGCAGGTACGGTGATAACTCCCGGTTATAACACGGAGAAAACTTGCAATACAGAGACAGTGCACATCTACTTAAGTTGTATTTACGATAAATGATCTAGATCAATGTTGATGCTATTCTAGCATGGTATGAATTCTGGTTTGATAAGTTAAGACTTCATAGATACTTTTGAAAAGTACTACATACAATTTCTAAAAACAAAAATTTCTCCACCGAGGCATTGTTTACATAAAGTTTTATCCGTTTTTTATACCCTAATTATTTTAATTAAAAATATATCAATAATTATATCTACCTCTGTCTGGTACGTACATACATACATATAGATTTTTAAAGTTTGATTGATTTAAGACAACTTTTATATACTCACGTTTATTATCTTTTGATTAAATCTCGGTTAAGACAAATAATCTGATATTAATAAAAAACACTAACATTAGACTATTTCTATATAATCACAGAAAAAAAAAATTATTGCTACTTTTAATATTGTAAAAAAACTCAAATAACAATTTTAAATGAAGTTTGTATAACTCCCAAAATGCTGCCGCTTCACAATCCCGGAACATTCATCATACTTAACAAAAGCCTTTAATCAAGTTGCCACCAAAATTAGTTACAAATCTGGCGTCCCAATTCATCGCGAAGTGAGTTCGTTATTTTATAAAATTCACCGTCATCAATCAGCAGTGACTTATTCGACCGCAGTATGTCAATCTCGGTATGTCCCGGAATATTTTTCCGCAAACTTTAGGGTTATTTCCGCGTTGAGTTAACGCTCTCAAATATTTAGATTTAACAGTTATTTTGTAAAAATACTGCAAATTTTTAAAGTAACTACATTTAAAAAGTGAACTTTATAGTACATTACATACACAAAGTCACGCCTTTTATAAATAGGAGTAAGCAGAAACGAATTCTTGCCACTTGCTTACTTTTATCCTACATCTCTCATACGCTATAAATTAATTCCAAGTAGCGTTTATATATTTATCACGATTAATTTACTGTAATAACACAAAAATGTGTAGCAGCAGAGCTATTTCCCGTGGTCCCAGAGTAATTACATCGCGCGAGGCGCACAAAGGACGCAAGGGCAAACCATACCCCGGCACCTATGCACCTGGGCTCGTAATGTACAGGTAGATGTGCCGAGGAAATTGCGTTCTATCAATACGTATTCAGGTCGATTTAATGAAATCGTTTAGCCGAAACAAACCGAGCGATATGCTCGTAACTTCTAGCAACACAAATATTGACTGTCGATCCAGATCCAATCCCAATAGCCAAATTTCCAAACGCGAAACACTTCTATACAGAGATTTAACATTAATCGCAGCTCTATGAGCTTTACAAAACGAGATTATGCAATTGCTATGTAAAGCTCGTCTTGCGCTAGGGAAAGCATCCAATAATAAGGTTACAATAGTAGTTTATGATACAAGGTTGGTAAGGAGGTTTTTAAAACGAGTTGACGTTTTATAAGCCCGAGCCGTAGGCGAGGGTTTATAATCGTCACGAGTTTTAAAAAACCTTAACAACCGTGTGCCATACTACGTTTTTCAATACATTTGCGAGAAAACATTATAGGTACTGCTAAAATTGTAATTTATTCATATAATAAAACTGTAAATTCTAACTATTTGTGCGCGAATTACGCAAAAACCGCTAAACTAATTTTGATGGATTTTTCACAATTTAGTAGATTGAGGTCCAACTTAAAATCTAAGCTATGTTTCATCAAATTCAGGTAGGTGGAACCAGGGAAACAGCTTGAACTCTCCGTAGTACTAGCTTTCATACACTAAAGGGGTCATTTTAAACTGGTTCCAATATTTTTCTACTGTCCACGCGGATGAAGTCGCGGGCGGAAGCTAGTAGAAATTAAAAAAAAACGTTCGTAAACAAAAACGCACGGCGCCGGCGTGCGGTAAAATCTACTTTCCGCACGCTGTACTACTCCGTAAACAAAAACGCACGGCGTGCGGTAAAATCAACTTTCCGCACGCTCGACTGTCATCGTAAACTTACATTTTCGAGCAACTGTATTGAAAAATACTATAAACCAACTCCGGGTAGCGTTTTTATTTAGGTATCCTCTGGGAAATCACTTTCAGTATTTCGAATTTTTTAATCAACAGAATGAAATAAGGCTAAGATAATAATTATCTTGTAATAAAATATTATCAGGTTATTTTAGTGTCAATATGTAATTTAAGTTGTGTACATGTCAAGGGTCAGTTACATTACAGGAAGTGTCTTAGGACGGCCATAAGTTTATATAGAAAACGTAGACATAACGAACATCTGGATAGCTATAGCCAGAGTTATAGCTACTAGCCAAAGAGAGCTTATAGCCACTACAAAATTTAAATTAAGGCGATTAGTGCCCTCACTGTGCCGCCCTCATTTTGATTAAATTTATTGCTCGCTTAGTACATAATGTATCGGAAAGGAATCGTTCTTTCCTGGGTTCACTTTTTTAAAAATTTCCTACACTTATAATATTTTTTTCTCTCGTAGATTTCTTTCGTGGGACAAGGTTTCCAAAAAGAAAAAAAATATTGATCCCTGCAAACATTAAACTCAAATAATGGTGCTCTTCATCGTGTATTTCTTAATGTTTTCGCTTTAAGGCGAGGCCAGTTCAGGATCTGATGAAAAGTCTGATTTTTGAACTTCCAATGTGAAGAACTGATGTAAAATTCTACTTCACAAAAATTACTGTAGACTGAAAAAGAAACAAAGAAGCAAAGTAACCGAACAGAATATTGAAAAATGGCATGGTAACTCTGTAAAAAAATCCTGAATAACACCATAAAAACTTATAAAAATAAATTTCAAATCGTCAGATTTCGTAATCTTCAACGACTGTGATATGATTTTTTATGCAAAAAGGATAGCTTTTTTATCGATCTAACACAATAACCGAGTACATTTTTAATAAATGATCCAGTATTTCAGAAATCAATAAAAATGTACTAAAATTCGTCAAATTTGTGGCGAAGCGTCAATTAAAGTTATGCAATATTCAACCTTATTCTAAAGACATAGTGAAAGAGTAAATTTCGTGAACTGGCCTCGCCTTAAAACGAAAGTATCTTACTATTAATTTTACTCTCCCGAGTTTATCAATAAATTCTAAAGCTTGTTACAAGTTTTTACTGTTGATTTAATCCTGAAAATCCATTTTGTGCGGCTGGCGGCTGTTAAGGGATATTCCTTTGCATTTTTATTTCTATTAAAATGATTACATTGGCTGTTGATATGTCATTTGTCATTTTATTTGACATCTGACAGCATCAATGTGACATATGAGAGTAAAAAATCGATGTTGCCATAATAGAAAAACGTTTTGGGTTGCTGTTTTATTAACTTTAACTATCCAACTTTAAAAATAAAAAAAAAATTTTTGCAGATTTAAAAAAATTCTTTATACATGGATAGATTCCTTATTTTGTTCTCTTTCCATAAAATATAATTTTATGACCGTAGGCCACGGGTTACCCAAATGGACCCAGCCTACATACAAAAATGGAACATCTCCTTTAATACGTACCGATTGAAGCTAAGGTTCTATAGTTTATTTACAAACAATAACCCCTGCAAAATATAGTTCATTGTAGTAGTAGTAGTAGTAGTAGAGCAAAAAGTAAAAACTTTTTGCACTTTTAACCATATTTTCGTGGCGACTACTTTACGTTTTCTATATAAACTTGATGACAATCCCTGAAAACGTTTTGCCTTAAACCGTCAAGCACCGCGGGTGCCTCCAGGCACCCAGAGATCAAATATTTTGCCAGGCAATATTTTGCCTTATTGTAAATTAAAGAAATCTTGGATTTAAATTTAATGTTCTGTGACATTGGGCCTTGACGAATATTCTTTTCAATGACGTATAACCCGTCTCGCGGGTGCCTGGAGGCACCCGCCGGGCTCAATAGGTTAAGTACCGACCCTGCAGCGGAGAAAAAATGACAGTGACTATAAAACCTTAGTATAATTGAATTGCAAACAGATGGGAGATTTAAATAGCTATAATTTTAGCTTTAGTATGTCATGCTCACTTTAAACATTTCTGCGGTGGTGTCGTGTGGGGCGGGTCGTTACGTTCCCTCAAATATGGTTGAGCGAAGCGATGGCTGGTCCATGCGTCATGCTCGTGAACGGGTGCTGCCAGTGGGAATGGGTCTGCTTCTGTCTGCTTGTACTAAGGGCGTCGTATATTTATATATTTTTTTCTGTTTGATGTTATCAATATGTATGGCACTTCTTACTCAAAACATAAAACTAATAGGTAAGTAAACCTTGTTTTGATTTCTCTTTTTTTTTATTGCAATCATTTTGCTTTCTATTGTCAGTAGTTTTTGTAAGTAAAGGCCTATGAAAAGCTTTTGGATATTAGTTTTCAATTCAGTGCCTTAGGATGGGTAGCCTAAGTATGTCATGCTCTCTTTAATCATTTCTGCGGTGGTGTCGTGTGGGGCGGGTCGTTACGTTCCCTCAAATATGGTTGAGCGAAGCGATGGCCGGTCCACGCGTCATGCTCGTGAACGGGTGCTGCCAGTGGGAATGGGTCTGCTTCTGAGTACCTATCTTAACTCATATTGAATTGTAAGAATTGCGTTTTTTTTATTATTATTTTTTATGTCTTGTATCAAGTGTTTTTTGGTAAATTTTGCCTACTTAGGTGCACTTTCGAGTAGCAGACATAGTGATTACTGATTTCTCAACTAGTTGAAAGTTATTTACTCTCACAATTACCTATCCGATATGTAGTAGGTATTTAATTTCAACCTACCTACCCATTGTGTGCAAACTTTTGTTAATTATTGTGATGGAAAATGACCTCACTTTAAATGTGGAGTTCATTTTTCAATGTTGACGACTCTGTATGAAATATACAGGGAGAAAAAAGCAGCCCTTGACGAGTTTCTTGCCGGTTCTTCTCGTTACAAGTTACAAGGTCTCCCGCTCAAGGGTTTGCGAACCGATGGCGTAGCTTCTTTGACATTCACAAGTGCTTGTAACAGCCTAGATTGAATAAATGATTTTTTGGTTTTGATTTTTGATTTTATAATGGTATAGGAGCATGTAAGACCGTGCCGAGAGGATCACTGCTTGTTTGTGTCACTTCTAGCTGTAGGTATTCCCGTTACACATTTAATTAACGTGACAACCCGACTCAGTTTGATCTTGACAACAAATTAATGAAAGATACTGTTTCGTTCTGAATTTTAAGCTTATACGATTTATTTGACTTAACATTCAACTTTATTTTTTAAATGAGTTATATCAATGTCAAAATAAAAGGTTAAAAGTAGGGTTTATATAACGATTTTCTAAATAATTGTAAAATAAAGGACATTGCCTAGGTTTGGACCAAGTGCTGCCTAGAATGCTCACGTAGTGCATTTTGTTCCTCAGACCATCACTAATCTGTACTTAATCCAAAGCGCATAAAAATCTAACCCAGGATTCCAAAGAAAATCTGACTGTTGTTTTGTACACAATCAACTTGTGCGTTCAATTATAATTGTATTTTTGATGTAGTAGTACGGTCAGCAACAAAAATAACTTAACCCTTTAGAACTTAGTCGTAGTAACTTTTTTGATATGGATTGGATGCTTCTAAAAGTTGCTATGACAAAGTGCTAAAGTGTTAAGTGATTTTCGTTGCTGACTGTACACAATTATTCGATATCAGTCAGTTTTTATTATTGCCAAGATTTGGACAGATTCCGGCAAACATAATTGACGATTTTTCGACGGAGTGGGGAAAAGTTCGCGCATGTACACGCGACCGACCAATAGCTTGCGCCCTTCTCCCGCCGCCCGCTTACTTCACCGCTACGCATACCTACCCAAAATACGCGTTCTGCGCAATCCCCACCCGATTTCAAGATGTTTGCCGGCTATTGTACCTGCGTTTGCGGGCCTCTTCAAACAAAAATATTCAAAACAAAAGTCTGACAAGGCTCGGTCCGACCAGGCGTCGGATGGGTGATCGTTAGTGGCATTACAATTACTGAGCGCTTCCGTGCTTCGGAGCGCACGTTAAACCGTCGGTCCCGGCTGTTGTCATTTGTTTTCATGATACATTTGTTACTATTAAGTTATTTTTTTCCAATAAAAAAAGGGTATTTAATAGCACTTTAAATTTGATGAAAACAGCTATAAAATTGTACTTAAGCACTTTAAAATAATAAATAGATCTTTAATATAATATTATCACATAAAGTGATCATGAACTAAATTTAGAAAATAAATATACACTCTAAAGTAATAATTTCATAAACAACTTAATTAAAATACCTACAAAAATAATGGTTTGCACTTTAACTATGTTGAACACGTACGAGTAGTTAAAAATAATTGAATAAACCAAAAAAATAATGATTTCCACTGTAATTATGCTTAGCTTTAGAATTAATACTTTGCACTATACAATTGCGATACGTGTGAATTTTCTACATACATTATGTACCTACTTAGCGAGCAATTAATTATCCACTACTTACGTACACATCACTACATAAGTACTAAAGCTTGACTAAAGTTATAAAATTAAATTGTATAGTGCAAAGTATTTTTTTTTTTTCATTTATTGGGGTAAACAAACGGTTTCACAATGTGTAATACATTAAAAAGTATACTTAATTTTATTAAACTAGATAATTGTGAGACCAACACCGTTAACCACAAATAAGTTTTAACAAGTTGAGAGATACATGTTATATAGTATGATTTAAATAGCTGTGATGAATTATTCGTTGATCATGTTTCGTTTTAACAATTTTTGCTATCGATACTATGAAGCTTAGTCATAATAGATTTTTTAAACAAGCCAATTTTAGGTATAAGTATATCAATATCGTTAAAGTATTTGTTATAAGTGTCAGTCAGCCGATATAAGGGCGAACGTTTACCAGCATTAGTTCGGGATCTCGATATAGCAAATAGCTTATTTACAGTGGAAATCATTATTTTTATGGTTTATTCAATTATTTTTAAAGCTAAGCATATTTATAGTGGAAACCATTATTTTTATAGTTGATTCAATTAATTTTAAAGTTAAGAAACCATTATTTTTAAAGTTCATTCAAGTAATTTTATAGCTAAACATTTTAATGTTTGTAACATTATTTTTAAAGTGCGTTTATATATTCCCCATAAAAAATCAAAACAGAAGTCTGTTTTTCTTTGGATTCCTGGGTTAGATTTTTATGCGCTTTGGATCACAGATTAGTGATGATCTAAGGAACGAAATGCACTATGTCAGCTTTCTAGGCAGCACTTGGTCCAACTTCCATATAATAATAGGCAATGTCTTTTTAACCTAAAAACAATAAGTGTGAATTAAGTGTAAATTGAAATTAGAAATCGTCGGGAAAAGGAAAACACCAGGCACTGGCGTTAGTAGCCCTAATGAAGCAGTTACGGAGCGAGCGTAGCAAGCATGAGCGCACAACAGCTGCCCTTATTGTCTCGATCACAACATATAAACAACATATTATTCGCCGAGCTAAACGATTATCGCTATTTTAAATTAGCTCTTATGCTACTTTATCATGACAACGTTTCGCTTCCTTATTATAATAATATACTTTTACAGCATAATATAATATCTAATTAGTCGTAATAATTCATTTTGGTGGTGGTTTTATATCATTTTCTTTACGGTCTTGGGGCCGTTGAGTTGAGATTGAGCTGAATTAAAATAGCAACAGCTGTTGTGCTTGCAACGATGTTGCAAGATAAATAGCACAGTATAGTAGCATAGTAGAACGAAGATATTAAACTGATGGATTATGATATGATTGCTTGGTTAACATACTTCGATATTTTATATTAAATAATAAATACTAGGTATATTTTACAAGTTAGAAGTATACCTACACGAGAAAATAGAAAGAAACTTCTTTAATCTCCGGTTAACGGTCACAAAAATCAAAACATAGGTCCAAAAATAAGCAGTGGTAGTAACGGCTCAGTGGGGAATAACCAAAAAGCAGATTCAGATCGGGGGGCCATGTTAAGCGGCGAGTTGGATGTTCTGGCGATGGGCCCCGCGCCCGCCGCACTCCGTACTTATAATCTAATATTCGCAATTTACGACGATCGCAGCGGCCCGCTGGGAGCCATAGCACTGTCATCGCGCCGGTACCTGCCGGCTGCACTTACCCCACCGTTAACTCTATCGTTGTAGCGTTTTACGAGGGCAATGTTACGTACCTTAAAGAAATTTCACCTTATTTATGAATTAGGAGCAGGTCTCTAGACGAGGTGCTGTCGATTTAGGCACTCTTTTTTCAGCTGACACGTGTACGATAATATTATCTTTATTTTTTATTATTTTGTAAACAACTGTTTGAGATTACATTGTAAGCTTATTTTGATGGATGGAGAGGACTTGGATATTTGACTGAATGTATTCGTCAAGAAATTAATTACAAATCAATAAACTTAAAACAAATAATAAACAACGAACTTAATTTTTACAAATCAATTAATAAAGAATTAATTGTTAAGTTACTTTTAGTACCAAAAACTAACTTAAAAAAAATATTCTGGAAAAAACCAAATGCCATTAACATGAGAACAGGAAAATTACAAACAGTTAAACATATAATTTGCACTTTAAATGGTATACCAAGCTGATTTAATTAACAGAATTATATGGAAGTATTTATATTACTACAGAATAAAAGCAAAGCGCAATTTCTTTCCTCTTAAACGAGTCCAAAAATGAATTCAGCTTATGGCAAAGGTTAATCGCCAGTTGCGCCAACGATAGATAAAGCACTGTCATCGACAGGCGGTTGCCTCTATTATACGAGTAAGAATAAACAAAAAAACCAGCATCAATAAAGCCCAGGCACCAGTTGAACATAATGGGTGAATAAATTGTATGTCATTTCGAAGCAATGGTAGACTAAAATATTCAAAATGATATATATATTAGTATAATTAGTTTCAATAATCCGTTTACTCTATTGTGTCACATGTATCATTATTATCTACAAGACGTAAAATCAAAGATTAATTCATTTCATTTTCACATGACATTTTTCCCTCTCGAATATTAACTTTGACGTCAGCTTTTCCACGTTTAATAATCGTGTTGGAAAGCTAGCGAAAATATACGACGACAAGATAAATGATGTCAGGGAAGGGAACTATTACCGAAAGTACGAACGGCCATTGTATGTGACGCTACGTTTCAATACGAGAGCTCCGGTCCAAAGTCTTCGCCGGATCTTCTGACACTTAGGTAAATCTCCAATATCCGCTACGATCCTCTCCGAAAGGCATACAGTGTAAATACCGTATTCACTGCAAGTCATGTGTATTGATAAACGTATTTCGTTACGTTACAGGGCTCAAGAAGCATTTTGTAAATAAGGGCTTTAAATTATATACTTTCGTACTCAAGATGCGAATCAATCAGCCACTATCAGTGCAATAACAATAAAAAAGAGAGAACTCAATTAGTTTATACCACTTTGAAAATTGTTTTGTAACTCTTAGGTATTTTGTTTTAAAATAGGTTTTGTTTTAATCTGATTTATTTAAGACCTTATGAAAAACGTGTAAAGTTTTTTCACACAACGATTTCTAAATATTTAGCTGATTAGTATTATGTTACTGTTTAAACCCCGTTTTTTCCTTTTTCCACTATACCATTACCTCATGGACACGGTAAATGTTGATTTTAAAGGTGTTTTTCTTACTTATGCTCTGAAATCTTATCATTCCATTTGAAAAAGGAATGCGGGGCGTTCCACATTTCCGAGGGGGTCTGGTTCATCACATTCTTAAATTTAAAATTCAGGCCAGGAATGAATTTCAATACTTACTTCCCGCACCAGCACCAGTGCGGGAAGTAGGTACAGTGCGAAGATGATCGGGTGGTCTGCGGCAACTTCTTTTTTTTGTTTTAGCTGTTCACAAAAACAAAAAAAGCAAAGGCACATTTGCACCATACAGCCATAACTTTAGTTCCTTTTTTCTGGCACGCAAGCCAACGACAAGACAGTTAATATTATAAAGGTAAAATTATTTATTAGGTACTATAATAACGATACAATAAAAAAAATGGTGCGCACAGAGTATATTACTATAAGAATAAATAAATATTACATTGTATTGTCACAGAATATATAATAGTACTAACGTATTGTACCAGATTTATCAGAGACAAATCCTCTAAGTAATCTTGAATTATGTACAGCGCCATCTACCGCCGAGAAGCGAAATGAGATGGGTTTTTGCTTCTCGGCGGTAGATGGCGCTGCACGTAATTCAAGATTACTCAGAGGATTTGTCTATGATAAATCTAATTTTTAATATTAATTAAATTTAATTAAGTTTCAATTGAAAAGTTTTTTATTTCCTCGCATTTCTTGAGAAAAGCACTATACAAGCCTTGTTCTGGAAGCTACTTGCATTGCCTCGAATGATTAAAGCTCGCTGTAATGTACTATTGCATGTTCGAAATTTTAAAGGTCCGAAAAACTGACCCATTTTTTAAGTCCATATCAAACTAACTCATGTTGGTAAATCTTAAGATTGACTAGTAAAACCTAAGTTTTACCAATGTACAGGCTTTTACAGTAACAAAATAACAGACGAAAGTATAACATATACTTTCGTCTGTTTGTTTTACATGCTATATTCGTTAGACGAAAATTGTTGTAATAAGCTCGGTAAACGAATCTACAATGACCCCTACTCTGGGAAACAATTGAAGATAACATCCACGTACGGATTCAAAACAACGAAAAGTAAATGTAAATACAATGGCGCAATACAATAATAGAATGGACGGCGACATATTTACTCAAATTTGAATCCGGGACGTGAGGAGTCAGCAGTCTATTACGTGACCGTTAATAGCATTTAGGCGGGGACCGGCCGCGGCGGAGCTCGCAGCAGCGCGGGCTAGCTCCTCGGCCCAAATCGTTACGCCGAGCCCGGGGCGGGGAAAGATCTATAAATTACTGGAACGACAACTCGTTCCGCGCCAGATAAAGCTACGCCGCAAAACAATGCTCCGGACGAATGCCTCAGTCGTTAGCGGAGAGAATCGTACATCTTTATGAACTGTTTACTCAACGGATTCGGAATTGTCTTCGGTAATTGTCCCCACCGTTCTTTTGTACAGATTTTCCTACTGCACACTGTCGGATCGCGAAGCACGCGGACTATTCCCTATTTTCCGAGCATACGAATTTCAGAGAAAGTTCCAGCTAGGTTTCGTTTCTGAGTCCATTGAGGATAAATACTTTTATGTAAGTTACGACTATCCCCAATTTCGTTTCAGAATTCACGTTCAAAGGCGAACGTTTCTGAACTTCCAATAATTTAATAAAGAAAGTTTGGGAAGCGTGCGTGGCTGGTACGCTCGCCGCAAAAAGCCGAAAACTTTGATTCAATTAAAACAGAAAGTTGGGAGCAAGAAGTTACTGGCTGCGCTGAAAGTGTTACATGCGGCACTGAAAGCGGTAGCGGTAGCGGCAAAGTGACGTAGCGCTCTGCGGCTCGGCTCCTCAGAGCTACACGCTGCACAGCAGTATCGAACCGGCTTCGAGTAATTGATTGGCCAAATTATTCAGTCCGGCTTTTGAACAAAATTAAAGGGAATTTAAGCGAACCGGAAAGCGTATTTAACGTACTTTTAAATGTCGCTGGACAGATTTTACGAGGAAAAAAGGTGTCGGGTCCGATGGGACAAGAGTGGGTAGCCTGCGAAAGTCGCTGGTGGGGAATAAGGGTGACGAGCATTGTTATGCAAATTGAGGTCGTTATTTCGCTACGAGTGAGGAAAGAGCGCGACAGCGAGCGCCCGGCCCGAGCCCTGCCGGCCGGCCCCGCGAGCCCCCGCCCGCGCACCGCAACGCGGAAGACGCTTTGCATAATTGGTAATACAAGTAGAGAGGCACGGCGCGCGGCGGCGGCGGCGGATAGAGCTGTTCGCCCCGGCTTTATTGTAACTAACGACGTTATTTGCAGCTTCACAGCAAACGTTAGCTGATCCCCAAGAGTAAACAAAACAATAAACAAAACCAAAGCATAAAGAAAAGACATAGCATTGTCCTTAAGGCGAGGCCAGTTCACGAAATTTACTCTTTCACTATGTCTTTAGAATAAGGTTGAATATTGCATAACTTTAATTGACGCTTCGCCACAAATTTGACGAATTTTAGTACATTTTTATTGATTTCTGAAATACTGGATCATTTATTAAAAATGTACTCGGTTATTGTGTTAGATCGATAAAAAAGCTATCCTTTTTGCATAAAAAATCATATCACAGTCGTTGAAGATTACGAAATCTGACGATTTGAAATTTATTTTTATAAGTTTTTATGGTGTTATTCAGGGTTTTTTTACAGAGTTACCATGCCATTTTTCAATATTCTGTTCGGTTACTTTGCTTCTTTGTTTCTTTTTCAGTCTACAGTAATTTTTGTGAAGTAGAATTTTACATCAGTTCTTCACATTGGAAGTTCAAATTTCAGACTTTTCATCAGATCGTGAACTGGCCTCGCCTTAAGAATTCCTTGAAAGTAATCTTGAAGTTTTGTAAAGTAAATATTGACTGAAATTGAAATTACATTACATTGAAATATGACTTACTTATATAAAAAACGAAAACGAAACAGTTGATTCCTATTAATAGGAATAACATCCCCTGTAAAAACGGACCGGGAAAAGAAGTTTAAACGTAAGGAAATACTCAAATACACTCAATTATAAAAAACATGGCATAATAAATCGCTGAGTTAAATGCGAAAAAGTACGAGTATTTTATTTAAACAAAAGTTCATTATAAATAACCAAAATGATGGCAAAACTGAAAACTGATTCCATGTAACGCTGGATTATTTATTGCCCTTATTTTTTATATTTTCTAACACACAACTTTCAAATAGGCAGTAACAAATATTATAAATTGCATAGGTTATTTTTTTTTCAGCTAGCTAAAGCTAGCCGGCACTAAATAACAACAAAAACGAGAGAGGGATTCAAAACCAAATGCGCACAGCGAGTTCGCCACCGGACGAGTTTTTTATTGCGCCTAAATTAGTGGCTATTTACGCAGACATGTAAAGTTATTTATGATGGTAGGAACTTTGTTACGACTTCCGGGAAAATGAATGTCTGGGCCCCAGATTACTTTTCGCGACGATTGATGTAGCAGATCATTCAATATATCTACATAAAAGCTGACATGCCCAGCGTTATTTATTGCTCGAGCTCTTATGTTTATTGTTTGACCACTCGCATTACTCTCAATTTAGCTTGATAAAGATTTTATTTGTCTCTACAAACAGTAGTTCAAACATATTTTTTTCCAGTAAAATAATTTTACATTTCTATGTATTTATTTGCGTGTATTTATATGCGTTTCAAAATCGCCGAAAGACTAAATTTATTTAGTCGTCATTTACAAAATAAAAATTGCTGAACATGAAAAAATCCAGTCTGCGATGAATTGCGATCCATTTACATTGGTCTTTCAGTAACCCAACCAGGGCTTCCGACCGATACCTACGTACAGTCGTAATGAGAAATCGATTGAAGATTGCAAAAAGCTTAAAATTTCTGTCTACTTTTACGTTGAATATCGACAATGGTGGTAAATCATCCCCGTTAATGTAATTAAATGGTTAAGCAAAAAAACGTTATACTTAAAATAACTTCACACATAAATTGAAAAATAAAATGTTTTTCATCAATTTTCAGTGGAAAACAAACAGTTAGTCCTCATAATTATTATTTAGTGCACGATAGGCCAAAAACTAAATTGACGTTCATTATGCTCAGCCAGCCAGCAAAAATATTTATGATGTTAATAACTAGTATACACTTACAGAGGTAGCGGACCGTAAATTCGCTCGGTTGTTACTTCGTAATAGGGCTGATTTTCATAAAGCTGTATCTCGGCTTAAACGCCGCAAGGGGGTCATTTTTCAAGGGTAATCGTTGGAATTTTTCCCTGTTCCGTTAAAATTACTAAAGTTACGCCCATCATATTCATATTTTCGGCCGAATTGTCCAATATAATAAGTTTAAAAGTGTAAGAGACGACTTTTAAAAGGAAAAGTTTTGCGAAAGCACGTAATGGCTCATCCCGCTCACGACTCCTATGCCCGAAGCGGAACAGACGGACCGGCAGCGTCAAATAAGTTTCTAATTGCTTATATTACCAAGTTATATTCGCTCTTGAAAGTAATTAAGTCAGGAAGTTAAAACCACATTCCCGTATTTAACGGAACTTACACTGTGATTTTAGCGTTCTCCTCGATAGTGTAATAAAAGTCAAGAATATTTCCTAAGCGGTGAATTAACCCTCACTGAGTGCGCACGTGGAAACGAAAGCACTTTGACATAACTCAGCCGCAAAGGTTATGTATCCCGCAGCCCATTGAAGCAAAGTGGTGAAATGCATCCGCGTGGAAAAGTCATGAAAAATGCCCTCTCTCCTTTTACCGTGTAAGCCTCTCGAAGAGGTGACAAAACGCTGGCGCGAGCTCCGCAGCTCTGATACGGCCGTTGTACTTTTCTCCCGCGTTCTATCCAAAGCAAAATATTTATTTACACCTTCCTACTATTTGGGTTTACCTACATTTAAATATTATAATCGGTAACAATAAAAGAAAATGGAAATATATGAGAAACAAATAAAATGTTAGAGAATTCATGGTATACTGTTAATATAACATACTGAATTTTGTGTTTCTACTAGGACATAACTTATTCTACTTTTCAGTATCATTTCGATTAAGGACTTAACTTCTAACTCAAGACAACTTGTGATTTTCATCTTTCCGTGTAATAATTAGCAACGAATAACAATAAATAAAAAGTCGCGCCGACACGCCAAAGCTTTTTCAACAACTGAATCTATGTTGTTAACAGAAACAATACGTAAACTTAGCTTTGAAAAATCTTTAAAACTAAAGCAACATCATAAGTTCGACAGATACTTAGAATTCTCAGCAAAGTTGTATTGATCTGCAAACAAAGTTGTTGTCTGCTGAGAGGATACTGGCCGGAAAATATATTTTAAAGAATAACATTTAAATAAAACTACCGATCTAGAGGGGAGTCTCTACAAAGACTGTTCAGTTCGCAGTATAAAAAGAGATGTTGAAGTGGGCAGACGCTTAAATTCTGAAATGAAGGAAATGTGTATGCAATTCTTGCTTTCAAGTTGGCAATAACGGTGTGGATATGGAGCGTGCTCGTGGCGTTGCCGTGGCAGTAAATTAAGCAGCCACACTAGAGACGCGCAGCGCTGCGGTCGCTATCTTAAAGCGGGATCATTCATCGCACGCTATTCAAAAAGCGTATTGTTTAGTGCAGGTTTGCCATAAAATATTTCTGAATATATATTCTTAATTGTTAGATGATGTAAGAATAATTAGACTAACACGAAAATTTGAATCAAATGACAAATACCAACAATTCGGCCAAAATTTATCAGTGATTCTTGATTGACGTGAACGTTGATAATGATTAATATCCATTCGTAATGTACGAGTATCATCTTACTTAAAATAATATAAGTAGTCTTAAAAAATAGAGTTGTATAATAAATCCTAACAGCGGACCGTGGCTATAATAGCAAAAGATTTTCTCGAAGAAAAATAAAGCCCAACTTAAATTTAGTGTATCGGTCTGCGAGTGTTTACGAGCCAGGCCCCTGAAATAAACAAACCGACAGTAAAGCACAAAGGCCAAAGCTCTCGGGAATAGGCGTCTACTCACTATTTCATCACTGCTGCTGAAGAAATTAGACTTTTATGTTGCGAAAAACACTGGAACACTTCAAAGACAGTTTTGTGTTATTCGAAGCGTTCGGTTGGAGGTCACACACTAAATTATGTGGATAAAATGGCCGGCATGGTATCCATTGTTTTACATCTAAGTAAATGTACCCCTGGAGTTCCCTTAACGCGACTTAGGAGTTTTAATGAAACACAACAACGCCCCAAGGACATAAACAGAAAATATAACATTGTAGTGTCTCTGTGAAAACTGCGGTAGGTAAAACCAGTAGTTGTAAAGGGTAGAAAATGGACACAATAGGGTGTGAGTTTGCGGCGAGAGGGGGCGGCCGTAGCGTCCGACGGACGGCGCGGCGCCGGCTTTCAGTGAGAATTGCTGCGAAAAGGCAAAGTTACGTGCACCACGAAACTCTCATGAACACATGCCTAGAAACGAGGTCAGATCCCCTTCGATACCAGCCACCTGCAATAAACTAAATACGCGAGCGATTGAGCATGCATATGAAACTCATGTGAATGCCAATACTGAAAGTCACACGACCGATTTTTGCATTCAATAAAAATTGTCTAGATTATTTTTGGGTTAATATCTTATTTACCATTTTAATCGAAATTCCGATGAAACGTTTTATAATTCATATTTCCCTTTTATATATGAAATCACACTACATTTTTTACTATTATTAACACCTAAACAAAACATGAATGAATTCTTGTTGTACTAGTATTGCAAAATAGTGTGTTGTTGAGCGTCATCCGGGCGGGCGGACACAAATTAAAACATTAACAATATACGAGTACTTAGGTAATCCTCGCGCGGCTAACGAGCGGCACGGCCATTATCGCCCGCCTATGACACTGGATTATTTTATTGTTATTATCGTAGTGTTACCACCCACCGCCCCTGTAATTACTAACAGAATAAGCGTCTACTAAATAACTGGGACCAGTAATTAAAATCGAAACATTCATGAAAATATTTAGAGAAAACACATTTGAGCACCAAATTGCAACTCCCTCAGTCAGTATATTGGCAAACCTTATTTCTATATAATTTTTTGCCCGTTTCCGACTATGTACTGTGTACTGTTTAATGATTAGAATAACAATGCCTCGAAAAAATAAAAGGAATAAACTTCAGAACAAACACTAGGTATAGTCTGAATAAAACGACTACTATCTACATAACAAGTTTCTAGATACAAAACTTTACAAAGCCAGTTGCTCGTAGAAGTTTACACAATAATCATTTACATAAGCAATAGCAAAGTGAAACTTTGGGGAGCTCGCTAATACTAATCAAATAAGAAAGAAAAGTCTGCGGAAAAACGGAACGTGCAGAAAAACAGTGAGGAGAAGGGGCTAATGAGAGAGCATAAAGCGTGACGTCGTAAAGGCAGCGCATTAAGCGACCGCTGCCAGAAGCTGGCCGTAATCTATTCGTAGCTATTTTAATTAGCATCGTAGTAATAATAAAAAGGGGGTGAAGTTTTTGTGGCATCCCGGCGATATTTCCCGAGGCGTGGTGTCGACGCCGCGCGCCGCGGCCGCCGCCTGCAGCCGACTCCTCGATTGGGAATACTTAAAGCAACTTTGCGCTGAAAACTAAACTTATACGTACCGACTACCGAGCCCTAATGGAAAATATAAACGTTGGCAAACATCCCGGATGTAAATAACAGCCTAGCGTATCTCGCGCATTTAGTATGGCTCTTGTAAATAACCCTTTACTATTAAGGTTGTGTTTTAGTATTTTATGTAATGTAATATGAATTGAATCACGAAGGCTTTCTTGTATTAGAAACACCTGAAGTAAGTTTTGATTTTATTTGATACAACTGGTTTGATGGAAGATATAATTTATAATTAGTTTCCGAAACTTTCTAACATGTATTTTGCAAAAGTTTTGTATCGTTTAGTTAGATAATAAGACCTTTAAAAGGAAAACAGTATCGCTGGTCGTTACATGTCTTTATACGGCTGTAATGTAGGTAGTGTATGGGCGAGGTGCACATTACGGTGTAGCGTGGGCCGTGGCGTATCTGCGCTGAATAAATCTGCCCGGTGCGGCTACAATCGCTTGCCAGCAGCTCTTGTTTCACGGGCTGTCGGCAACTGTAGTGCACTGTCGGACTGATATTATCTCGCGCCACGATTTTAAGAAGTACTCTTGTTTATAGTAACTGCAAATAAGATTTAGGAAGGTTGTTAGAAAAGCGTATACTTTGTGATTAATACTTTTGTATAACGATATGAAGCTATCTTGAGTTGATATGATTTTTCAATCAAACCTTCCATACATACTTGCATATCATCATCAATAATTTATTTGGAATTATCAATATTGCATGCATTTGCAATTTGCAACAACCTGTTTATAAACGCAAAAGCAAGCTTATAAAAGCAAAGTTTATTCCAGTCAGTCTATCAACATCACTCATGATATGGTCATATCATGAACGAGAAATTTCCCCAGACAAATAATTTTACCCCAAAAAGATGCTTTTGAAAAGATTTGTTCCTGATTCGTCGTATTCATACACACAATACATTTAGATAAATTCAGTATTTTTTTAACCAGCCATTCTGATATTAAGTTGTCTGGTCGCCTCCTTGTTCAGAATGAAGGACGCAGAATTTCTCAAACTTTGTTGTATCAATATTTGCTATGTCATTGCTACGATTTAGCTATAGCAGGTTATCCAGTTCTAACAAACCAATAACGATATTTTTTTTAATAAATTAAATGATTTTTATTTTGAGTTATATTTTACTTTATTTGATGATAAACATACCTACTTACTTATAAACTTTTTCGTTATTTCTGTTGTAGCTGATGAAAAACCTCATGAGAATGAGTGTCCCTCGGGATACCATTACATTTCGTCATAAATTTCATCTGGCTCCGACCCGGAACAATTCTACTTGTGATTCTTTCATATAAAAAGCCCTTTGTTTTCACTGTCTTTGATAGGTGTTCCGATCGAAGGGACAGCCTGTAACGCTTGATATTAAAAAAGTTTTTGTACAAGAGAGCGGGCGAGGATTCCATTGCAATTAAGCGCAATCTTAAAAAAGATTCCAATGAAGAACTTAATATAAATGCCTTGGACTTTCTTAGCAGTATTAAATCTTAAGTAAATTGACTATGATGTCAGATTTATCAACATAATAATAGAGGACAACTACAACCTAACAATAAATAAAACGTGGCATATTGCGAAATATCTATTGTACCTACTTATTTCTTTCACTGACAACACCGCGGCGATATTAATACAATTTGGTACAAATAATGTGATCGTTTATTGTTGCTTTTTCTTGTGGCTATAGTATAGTGCATAGACCTAGACACTGTCCATTATTGAGTTTCCGAACAAATTACACTTCGCTTATACAACTTATATACTTAAGCCGAGCAACCGAGTTAGAATAAGTACCCAATATAAATAGAGACAAGAGGACATTTGTCCGGCGAAATGTCGCTTGCCAGGTCAGGTGGCACACGTTGAAAGCGCTGAAAGCATTCATAAATTTGCAGTGAGCGAGCCTGTGCGAGACGCAGGTGGCGCCATCTACACTGCCACCGTGAGGCAGCCTATATACTTAGAAGCGTAGCGCTAACATCATTTTAGTGCTTGTTTTCGCTACGGTCGGACTGTGCTACGGTACACATACGTTGCATGCACAGCATTATCTCTATCAGAAAGTCAATATACTCGACGTACCTACCTACCAACGAAGTAAAAATATTTACCTTAGTGAGTAGCTCGCGATCAAAGTTTGAGAGTGTGTGCGGGCGGAGATAGAGTCGGCTAACGAAGTCAACAATAGACACAGACAATCCGCGTCTGACCTGGCGACCGGGCCAACAGAGAAACGCCAAGACAAAGGCTGATGAATCTGATTATTTTGTTTCACTGCTTCCGCCCCACCCCACACGACCTTTAAATAAATCCCACGAACCATAGTTCCGACTTATTATTGCACTGACAAATAATACTAACGTAGTTATATACGAGCAATTCTCAACAATATCGCACTTTCCGTAAAATGACTTCTTCAGTTTATGGCAAACTATTTGCAATCTGTTCTATGGTTCTGCCCTACCGTTTACTACATAATCAATTTTGAATAGAGTTCACAAAAGATATTATCTTATAAAAAAAAACATGTTGCTCACTGGACCAAACATAGAAGAGTAAAGGTATGCTGCTGCTGGTATCAAAAATAAACCCCCAGAGATGTCACGGTTTTTTGAATGACAACTTCAATTTCAGATGAAAGAGGTCGCTTTTTGCAATAAAGCCATTCGAGCGTCGAACTAAAAAGTTGATTCAACCCTAACAAAGTGGAACTACCTATATAGACGGAACGTACTTCGAATGAGAATCACATAACAAGTAAGGAACTTAAAAAGAGGAAGGCTATTCAAATAAAGAACAATTTACTTATTTACTAAATTGTGACCAAATATGTAGTTACAGACTCAATTTTTCTCAATAGTCAAAAGGAGACGTGAAAAACCGTTACTCAGTAATTAAATGTCTATGTAGGAGTAATTTTGACAGCCTAACCTAATAAGGCATTAGTGGTTTGAATAAGACTAAAAAAATATTGATCATGATATTTTTTTTTGTTAGGTAGACCGTGATATTTAAGGGATGTAAGCTTATATAAATTATTTGGGCGATTTGAGGTGCAGCCGTTTACTCCGCATTCCGTGCGCACGCTCGCACTGCAGCTGCAGGCTTGGCTGCGAGCTCGGCCGACAGCGTCGACACACAACACCGAACGGCGCGCCGCCTGCATTCCACTCCACTCCATGGCGTCGATACAACACCTTCCTAGCACTTTGAAATAGGTACGCACGCTCACTATGACACGTTTTATCCCGCATACCTTTAAGCCCCCACACAAAAAATTCCGGATACGCTACCCAAATATTTACCACAGAAGCCAACCTAATTTCAATACATTCATTTTAAACGCCGGCATTCAACCTAACTTTGAGAAAAGGTATTTTGAAACAGGCGAAGTTAAACGATAAATTATCGCAGCGTATAAGTCTGAATGTTCGCTCCCTAAAGTAGAAGAAATAAAGCAAGAGTGAGGCAGGTTATTTACGACTCGTGATTCCGGCAAGGATGGAACGCTGCAGGAAACCCAGCTGTAGCTTGCTGTTGCAGCCGAGACGCACACTCAGACAAATAATCGCCATTATCTAGTTCCGTTTTTACACTTAACGCAAATGGGCATGCCGAATCACTACAAGATTCTAACGAACAAGATTTTGTTACAACCTACTTAAACATAAAATCTAAAGTCAGGTCATGAATTTAAAAGGAGCGTCGTAGATACATTTTTATCAGGGGAGTAAACTTGCTATCATTCCGGGGGCATAAAACCTTACTTAGCGAGCCACAAATCCTCGTAACGTTAAGCCGAGATAAAACACTAAGCTCGAGGCACTGCGAGCCGGCGCGGCGCCGCTCAAATTTTTCACCTGCGAGCCACTCTGTGCCACACGTAATATTACTTACAAAAGAATTATGACGTAACATTATGAAACTCGTACTGACATATAAATTACCCGTTATCATGACTTTTGTAATCCCTTTTCAAACGATCGCTACTAAATACGAAAACGGGGTCTCCCCTTTTCACATTTAACTCGAGGCGGAAATCTTATCTGAAGACATTACAAGACAACCACTTTCGGAGATAGCTAAAACCTTAATACATTACGTGTTTACAAGTTCCGTCATTTGAAAACGCTTTTTGGTAGTTTAGACTGACTGAGCTGTGGACGCGTACGCCGCTCGGAATCCGAGATCAGCAAACAGAGAAGAGTAATAAAGCCATTAATTCCGCTTTACGTGCAAATAACATAAATCAGACTGTAGCGCCTAGC
The DNA here is from genome assembly GCA_950108535.1 of Agriphila straminella. Lineage (NCBI taxonomy): Eukaryota > Metazoa > Arthropoda > Insecta > Lepidoptera > Crambidae > Agriphila > Agriphila straminella. Next base: position 13,251,202 of record OX467308.1, read on the forward strand.
GCCGCAAGACCGCTCGGAGCGGCACGCAGCGAAGCCGCGGGTAAATTAAGCGCCTGTCATATGTCTCCGAGCGGGCGGCCGGCGCGGAGGCGGCGCGCGCCAACCGCGCGACCAGATTAAAACGATCGCTACTCAACATCATATCTGACAACATATCTGACTCCTCCGCAATTACCAAGGGAATCAAACGTAACGAATAATAGGTATTTGCCATGAAACATAAAATCAAACAATTCGCCCACCTGACACCGTTATTATGTAAAGACAAACAATGGTTATCCTCCGAAACGGTCGATTGAATGTTTTCAGGTGGAATTTAATGATAAATATTTCCATTGCCTTTATCTTTTCCCTCGGATTAATGGTTTGGAAGAGAAAATAACGAAACACTCCGAATACCGACACGCCCGCAGGAGGAAGGTCTCCTTTCGAGAAAATAAATTCAGAAAAAGGTAACTTTTTATTTATTTATAGGTGCAGGGCGAAAAGTGAATAGTTAATTCATAATTATTAGCTCACTGATTTTATAATTATGATTAGGTACGAAACCATAAAAGAAGAGATCGAAAAAGTCTAAATATAATTAGGTACCCAACAACAATGTCAACGTTTAATGGATAGCTCTGACTCTGCCAAGCTCGTTCCAAGGATTAACGAAAATTTGATTTCAATAAGACGCTTGAGTCGATGCACAGGAAGGCTGGAGCTAAACCGAGCCCAGTAATGCGCCGCCGGTCACGCTCCTCTGGCGCGGCGTCAGCAGTTCCCCGGCGGTTTATACACATGCCCTTATATACCACTATCCATTTGCAGTTCCAACTCTGGCTTAATTGAGATTGCTTTCGAGTTACACGATATATATTATTGCAGATTTCAGACAAACATGATGATTACACATTTCAAATTATTTTCCGATAGGCAATTCAAAGCCGTGACCATTTAAAAATTATCATATTATGAAAATATAATAATGGATAAGCCAAAGTATTACTAAACAACAAGGTACAAACAAGATTTAAGCGTAAAATTGCCAGTATAAACTAGGGAAGCAGCAGAAGGGAAAACGTTTAAACGTACAAGGCAGTGTACTGGATAAAAAAGTCACTTTCCAAATAAATTATTCCCCAATTCGGCCGTTTCCATTCAAATTGAAAGAGCATCTCTATATAGAGATTTCTCTAACCACGAAGGAAGAGAGAATACAAATAGGCATATAAAAGGAAATGAAACGGCTTCATGGATCGCACGGAGAGTCGCATAGTGAGAGTTTATCAGCGGAATCAGACTATAAAAATCGATCGTTGTCATAAATCAGTATCCAACTGTCTGGTAGGATGTCGAAAACAGCACAAACACATCGTGTTGTTGGCTTAAAAATAAACAAAGGGTAACGAGTTCGGGAATCTATCATTCGAATATCAAACAAGTTTGCATTATTTATTCATTACATATTCGCACGCTGTACACGTTTCCCAATAGATAGCTAGCATAATTCTCGTAGGGATGCCGCGTTGCTCTACAAAACAATAGCAGATTATCAAACAAAACGACGTAAATAGTCCTCGGAACAGGAGAAATAGGGCCGGGTTAAGGGCCCGCAGGATATCCGTATCGCGACTAGAATGCTAGATGAGGCAGCGACCGCCAATATATCCTGGAAACGATTACTTTAACCAAAACAATTGTTCTGTAAAGAAAAAGCCACTTTTACAAAAGACTCTGCGATAAGGGAAGGGATACTTAAGCATAAATTATGAGATTTAAAACAAGATACTTGTAAATTACATGCTTATAGGTCATATAGGTAGACCAAGAAGTAACTAAATCGATACTACGTTAGGTACCTACATAAAATAATTTACAATCTACAGGGTGATTTCAAAGTCACGAAACAAACTTTCAAGATGTGTTCAGTCGATGAAACTGAACTTTCTCTAAAAAAATTGACGTATTTCGACCTATGTTTCTTTTCTTAGTCGTCTGAATTGCATGTACTGAACACATCCTGAGAGTTTGTCACGTGACTTTAAAATCACCCTGTAATTTCTGTAGTAGCGTCTGAATTGTGCCTCGTAGTACTTTTAGGTTTTGTGCATTTTGTTTATTGTCCAAATTTGATTGTTTATTGTTGAATCAAAAATAGGCCAATTTCGATAATTTCGAATATACTGGCCGTAAAGTTTCCTAGGGATTTTCCAAATGACCACACATGCACGGACGAAGTCGCGGGCGGAAGCTAGTAGCCTATAGTTTATACCCCTACTACGAACGAATCCAAAATACGCCCTGTTATTAGTGTTGGTATTGTAATGCTAGAATCATAACGCTTTGATTTAACAATTTATACTGCACCAACATAATTTTCATCGGAAAATGCTACAGTGTTAGATATCCTAGACTTCTAAAGCTAGATCATTGGGTGTTTGTATAATTTGTGTTATTTTATTCTGCCGGATGCCACACAACCATGTTTTTGATTATCTTATATTAGGTACTAATTACGAAATGTAAATTCAAATTATCTCTAAATGGACCCTTTAGATTTACACATAAGTAAATCTACAAAATAAGCTAGGAATGCCTTGTGTAATGTTTTTTGTTCAACACAAACAACGTTTCGGAACATATAAAACAAGACCTAAGTTTGCATCCTTTGTAAGGTTTTTAAGGCTTCGTAATCTAAGGTTATAAAAATAACTGCAATTAGGGATAAACAATATATCAGGTCATTCTGAACATACCATCCAAATTTTAAGGAAATGCAAAAGAAAAACTATACAAAAGTGAAAAAAACCACAATATTTATTTACCTGATTTACTGAAAAGTGTTTAATAAAATCAATATTACATAATTTACTTTTTTCTTATTCATTGCGGATACCTAAATATTCATAAGGCTCATGGTATTAATGGGGAATTCGGATAATTAATTGTCACGATTAGTCCGCCCGATGCGTGGTCGGTCACCGCACGAGTGACAGTATCAGTAACCGCAACACCTGACACAACCGATCCCTCTATGTCCATACATAAAACCGCATAACGGGCTCCATGATTTTCTATCTCTCACGAAATATCCGTCAGACAAGCGAGATTATATTTCTGGCTCGGGAAGTACAACAAAGTTTTTGAGGGACAAACGCGGTAATGTATTGTGACAATTCAATTATCCTCTAGCCAGGAGCAACGCAATCTGGCTGCGTCTCAAAACAAAGACCCTGCTAATAGTATCGCGCGTCGTATAAACAGCGCGACACCGAGTTTGTGTTGAAAAAATAAAGGCGCGACGACGCCCGAATAAATGAAAGCGGCGATAAACAGGAGGATCCGTTCCGAACGGAGGGTCGATAGCGAAATACATTATTCCCCGATCCGAGTGTTCCGATTCAAATTGAAAGAGCACCTCCAACATGAGATTTCTCAGGCGGCGAGTGGGCGCAGAATATAAATCGGCGCATAACCAGAAATGGAAGGGCTGTGAATTTCCGCTCGCGGTGAACGGACGCACTGCCAAGCCTGTACTAACGCATTACAAGTATTTCATTACAGCTACCAATACATATAGGTTAACTAATAAGAATATAGCATTTATGATTTTAATTTGTTAGGTCTCAGTTTGTTTCGGGCCTGTCTAATTGTCTAATCCTTTTTCTTACTTTTTTTTACTTTGTTTCGGATTGTTTCGGATCTGAATGTTTGCTTAGCGGAAGTGCCGTCGTTAATTCTCTCATATTTTATTTTCATAACAAGGATCAGGTCTACGTATCACTATGTGATGTCGTGTAATACTTAATTATGTATACTTATGTTATTATTGTATAAAAGCTATACAGTGTCTTTGTTATTTCAATGAAAATATTCAACCATGAAAAAGGATTGATTTAAAATCCTAGCGAACAATCGCTAAAAATGTGTGTACTCAAATATAAATCCATTTAATGAAAGAATGGAACTTTAAACAATATCTCATGCAAAAAGTGGCGATGAAAAAGAAAAGCTTCGCACAGAAAGTGGCGCCGTAAAGTTTGAAGCAAATTAGATTTTAATGGGGACTCCAACAATATTGACTGTAAGGCGCATCGTTTCCGAGCTGAAGTACTTCATAATTTATAAGATTCAAATCTTTTATTATACTTTATTTGATTATTTAACAGTAAAAAAGTGAAGTGCTTTCTTTGATTAAAATAAAACATAAGTAAAAGATTATTCAAAGGCTTTAGGTAAAAAACTTTTCGTAACGCGTTCGGTTTTAGTATGCTCGCATACGTTTATGTATAGGTCTTGAATTCTCTCATCATGTATTCCGTTCGATTTGCAACACGCCCACCCGATATTTTCGTAGCAGCGGCTCTGCTGACTCGAGACTTCGTCTCCATCCACACTGACGCGGCGCTTTGTGAAACAGCGTAGATACGACCAATATTAGCTACGTATAACAAATCTACACAATATGTAACTTCGACAGAAGGAAATTCAATTATGGCTTGGCCATCCGTTATAGCTGACAACACGAATAACCTACTACTAACTTAGTGTTTCCTCATAGGAAATGGTATCTTTGTAACAAGTAGATTATGAATTTACACAATTTGTATATTTCTATTAATAACCACATTTGGATATCTTCTATCCCTCTTTAATTAATGTATGGTTTCGGTACATGGTGATAAAAATTACTTAGTTATGTTTTATTTACCTCCTTCAATTTTAAATATATTTAAACCACCTTCAGAAAACTATTAGGTACACTAAAGGAAGAGAAATCTCTGTGACGCGGTTTTCTATGCTGGATTAAACGAAACGCCACATCAGCATTTCTCCGTACTTTATATGGAGCTAGCTAGTACATATCTTGTCAGGGTATCACCATCAAAGGCAGTACATTTCTTTGTGTCTGGTTCAAATAGATTGGTTCATTGCACACACGCTGAGTAGCGGTGTGTAAAGAGGATTGGGGCGAGCATTTAGTGCTGAAGATGATTTGGCGAGGCGCCGGAGGCAGCGGTGGGCGGCGGGTGTCCGCAGCGCAGCCGACGGCACTCTAACTTTATTAAGGACGAGACGCCGTCTGAATCAAGGTGACGCGCCTTCACAATGCCCTATTCAGATTTAAATAGCTTTACGCCCAATTGCGCTTCAATATGCTCCTAGCGCTCCGGGATAGTTATTTAATTAAATCATAATTTTTGAAAATGAATTGGCGCTGAATAAACAATAAGCTAAACGTAATTCTAGGCGCGACAAACTTGGGTATTTTGCCATTACGGTATAACAAAAAGATTTCAATGCGACGTAAATATTTACATCACATTATTTATAATCGAAGTCTAAGATGATGGTAAACTAGAGACTATTAGTCGAATCCAAAGATTCAAACGATTAGTTTCTGTAATTAATTAGTGCTTAATCAAGTGTCGACTTATAAGCAGCTTGAAGTAAAAGCATCTAACACACGCGTTACCATGAGAACAATGGCACGCGACAAGTGGAGGAGTGCGGGTGACTTGGGTTTCAGTAAAGTTTGGCAATTATGGCGACCGCATGTCTGAGAGCGACGCTACACTCATTAACGACTGTAACCCGACTCGTCTAGATTAAAAGTCCAAGAGACACCGACCCCGGAAATACCTCGGCAGTCTCCATCGGGTAACTTAAATATTTATGCACGACGCAACACTGAAATAAGCATTCCCAAGATTGTTTGTAAAACAGTTTACTTACTGTGTTATTCAGTAGAGATAAACACAAATTGGATCTCGTTTAAACATAAAGAAAATGTATCATCTGAAGAAATCGATCGTTAGCTCGTTAAATTAACAAGTTGTGGAAACAGAGGGCCTAGCCAAAGTAACATTGGCAAATCTTCGTTATCGCTTCGCTTTCGAAACATGTATGGGATTGACATAAGGTTTCGTTAACAATCGAATTTTAAAACGTCAAATCCATACATGTTTCGAAGCGAAGCGATAACGAAAATTTGCAAATGTTACTTTGGCTAGGGGGGCAGAATAGTAAGTTTCGTAAGTAGCAAGCTCTAGTCGCTATTTCTCTCGGTGCTCCAAGACAACGTCTGAACAAACACCGCAGTTGCTACTTCCCCGACCGATAGTTCAAGTGTTCTCTCGTTTAACTACGAAAGTATGATAATTTAGTAACAGTAATTGAATATGTTACGTAACTTAGTACGAGGCTTATATTAATTTGCATTACAGACAAGACGCTATTGCGAAGCTAGACATAGAATACACAATAGGGGCGTTTGACGGTCGAACGACTTTTTATGACTTTAGCTGGGTCGGCTGGACCCTTTGCGAATGTACCTAATTTAAAAAATATTCAAATAAAAAAAAGTTAATAGCTCAAGCTCAGCTGAGAATACCTTACGAGCAGGTCCGTATCTGTAAATGAAACGTGATTCAACTCTCTTCTCTTCTGAGGAGCTCGGTGGCGCAGTGGTTTAGCGCTTGGCCCAGCGATTGCGGAGGTTAAGCAACGTTCGCGAGGGTCGGTCATGGGATGGGTGACCAAAAATTTATTATCTCGAGCTCCTCCGTGCTTTGGAAGGCACGTTAAGCCGTTGGTCCCGGCTGCATTTGCAGTCGTTAACACCCACCAATCCGCATTGGGCCCGCGTGGTGGGTTATGGCCCATCCTCCTTACCACCCATAAGGAAGGCCTGTGCCCCAGCAGTGGGGACATCAAAAATGGCTGATGGACAACTCTCTTCGATCATGATAATAACGTCGTTATCATTTGTCGTCGTTCGTTATTATGAAATTTATGAAAACCCGTGACAAATAGTTTTAAAACCTCAAGATTCCATTATCGTTATTAATGCCAAGTTTGGATATGTTACCGGCAATGTGTGAAATTCAGGTATTGTATACAATACCTGGGCCGTCCAGGTAATGTATGAAATACTATGAATATTATTGTCCATTTCATACTTTACCTAGATGATCTATACAATTCTTATGGATTGTATAGAATACCTGCTGGTCCACTGGCAATGTGTAAAATAAGTCGATTTTGGTCTTAGTTGGTTAGGGGTCAGACACAAAAGCAGGAGAGACCGCCATGAAAAAAGGATTAAAGAAATCATTAGGTTAGGTAACGTTAGAACTGCGACCAAAAACGCGCGCAACGAGCGCGCGGAGCGAGCGTGCCGCGGCAGCGGCCGACGAAGCGCCAGAAACTACTTTTTTGTAAAATTTATTATCAATACAGGTCTTCTGAAGATATAATACTGCACCGTTTAATAGAAAAAAAAACTTTTCGTCAGGGCGCATTGATAAATAGACACCTTATTTTAACTACAGTAAAATCACAATGAAACTTCCCTGCTCTCCTCTTTTACACACATTACCGGCTGCGTATCCGGTATTGTATAGAATATGTAGGTAAAATATAAAATGAATAATATTTCATACATTACCGGACGTTTTAGGTATTCAATATATTACCTAGGTATTTTATACAATACCGGATCATACATATTGCCGTTTGGTAACAGGCATAACGACTTGTGCGGTACTTGAATCACGTCGAACGGCTGAATGAAAATTGGTCAGGCATTGAATTATAGACTGAGCTGAACAAAGGATCCTTCCTTTCATTTTAGAAAATTAATAGTTCTACGGGAGATGTGTACGATGGCGGTCAAAGGCACGCTAGCTACAAAACTCATTTTCAAATTATAGATTTATTATTTTTAGGTACCTATCTCTAAAGATAAAATGAATAAAGCTAGTAGGAAATAGTAAAATATGACCGCACGTGTAAGCAAGTAATCTTAATTATTCTACTAATATATTTAACAGCTCGCTTTACATTACACCCCGTGTTGGTATGCTTTATCACAAAATAGAGAGACTAATGACACAGTACATATATAAGTTTTTCAAACAGTATAGGAGCTCCATAGAAACGGTCGAATTTGACGGCTGACGTCACTCTAAGAGCTCTAAGCAAAGTTCGCAGTACTTTAGTCGGGGTTGTCACATCGCGTGGATTAGTTCACCGAGACTATTGTTACTTACTTTTATTGATTCGCTAAAATGATTCGTCAGAGTAAACGATATTGTGCTGTCTACGGATGTTTAAACTCATCTGAATTTTCATTATTTAAACTTCCTGCCGATGTTGAAAGGTAAAATGTTTTAAATAATCGAACCTGTAAAATGTATCATCGATTGGGTTTGTGTGCTCGACTTGTGCTCGATTAAAAATCTCAACTATTTACTTAAAAGTAATAAAATAATAAAAAATAATAAAATATACAGTAACGTTCAAATTATGAGCTCGGAATATAACCAACTGGATATTCCCGAAAAAAATACACTATTTTATGTTTCCGGTTATCTTTTGAAAAAATGTGCCGAACGTCACAACAATTGTTTAATTTTAAAATCTTATGTAAAACCGGATGAAACTATCCAAAACGGTTCTGTACCCGTAGCACGAACAGCTATCGAAAAAAATAACGCACGTAAAATCTTTCGATAGTGCAATTTTGTATTGGAAAGTTGTACAACGCCATCTACCGTCAAATAGCGAAATTAAAATTTCCATATATAATTCTCTATCGAGTAATTTTACGTGCGTTTTTTTTCTCGTTAGCTGTTCGTGCTACGGGTACTGAGAGTCATTACCTGAGGTACAGGGACTATAGCAAACATGTAGACATAAGATACCTACCTGGTTGTAACATCGGCTGATTTTGTTCAATATGTTGAAAAAATGGATCAAATTTTTCGCCGTTGTTTCCAAAGCAAACATATAAATTGCAAAATATCCAAATTCATTTACGAAGAAATTAACAAAATAAGTTTTGCCATGTCCTTGTTTCCCCATTATCTACTTAAAAAACCGACTTCAAAATACTTACCTCTAAAAAGCAAGAATATTATTCGTAATAATAAAAATACGTTTATTGAAGTCGGGTGGGGCTGGAGTACAGATTCCTTTTTTTTATTCTAAAAGCCCCACCCGACTTCAATAGACGAACGACGTACTGCTTCCCGGAAACATCGTTCGCTTTAGTGTAATACCTACTATTCGACGAGACGGCCGGAGAATGCCAACCATAGCGATCCGACGGAGTGCAATGACAAAAGGGCCTAAGTGACGTTAGCTCTTCTACTGTTTGAAAAACTTATATAATGTACTGTGCTAATGATCTCACCATGAAACTAGGTCATTTATATTAAGTTATTTGAATTACTTAATAGAAATTGATCGAGGGTGAAGTTGTAAACATATTGCTGTACTTAAAAAAAGACTTGAAGAAAAATGAAATATTTTCAGTATTTGAAAATTCTATAATGACTATGAAATAGCTGCACTAATAAATACAATTTCCTTAACGAATTCAAGATGGGTGTTGCAATCTAAGCAGGGGTCCTACCGGCTAACTTTTCGAGCTTTGTCGGGTCTGCCAGGCTTCAACTTAAAGCAGATAAATCGAAGTAAGGAATTGCGTATTGTACTTTTTACCCGACTGCGGGTTATGTTTTTCGCGCGTATCTTGTATGTTTGTATGTATGTAATATTCTTTATTACCTCATATCTCTCAAACGGCTGAACGGATTTCTATGATTAAAATATCGTTAGATTGGTCTTTTCAGCCCAAGTGTTCTTAAGAAGGTGGCGTTATAAAAAAACCAACATGGCGGCTGTACGGTGCTATTATACGTAGTGAAAATAACATTTTTTTTTTAGAATACTGCAATATGGGTGTCAAATTAAAGGGCTTATTATAAGGATTTCAAAAAGGTATATCATGACCGTAAAATATAATAACTAAAAAGAGATAAATAAAAAAATAAATTAAAAAAATTAAAAAACCCGCCTGCATAAAAAGACAAGTCGACTGAAAAGATGGAAACAAGATTAAATAAATATTAAAGGCAACATGTCATAATAACATGCAGTCGGAGGCATATAATTCAATCATTCATAATGTCACTTTCTTTATGCATGCCTCCGACTGCATGTTATTATGACATGTTGCCTTTAATATTTATTTAATCTTGTTTCCATCTTTTCAGTCGACTTGTCTTTTTATGCAGGCGGGTTTTTTAATTTTTTGTTGAAGTTATTTGGAAGATATCGATGTTCGTGTAACATCATTAATTATCTGCTTTAATTTGAAGCCCGGCAGACTTGCCGAAGTTCGGAGCGTTAGCCGGTATGGCCCCAGTTTTGTGCTTTTCACTAAGCTGTAAATTCGTGTGTATGTCATGTTGTCCTAAGTACATTGCTCCTTGTGTATGGCGGAGTCATCGAACTAAAATCTATGGAAGTGTAATTGCAAACAAATATTGCTTAGAAATTAGCACCACAGGGCTAAAAAATTGCAACCCGCACAGCATTTAGTCGGGAGATTGTGAGACAAGGGGATGTGATATCCCCCAAATTGTTCAACCTGTTGGAGGATAAGTCTCCAACCTGTGCGTCCTGCCTGTCATGACATACGGAGCCGAAATGTGGACACTCATTGTAGGGCTGGTTCACAAATTAAAAGTCGCGCAGCGAGCTATGGAAAGGGCTAAGCTCGGAGTTTCTCTAAGAAATCGGGTCCGGAACGAGGTGATCCGACAGAGAACCAAAGTGATCGACATAGCCCACCGAATTAGCAAGCTGAAGTGGCAGTGGGTCGGCCATATTAGCCGTAGAACCGATGGCCGCTGGGGCAGACGAGTTCTTGAGTGGAGACCGCGTATCGGCAAACGTAGTGTGGGACGCCCTCAGACAAGGTGGAGCGACGATCTTCGCAAGGTGGCTGGCAAAAACTGGACGGGAGTAGCCGCGGATCGTGCTCAGTGGCGTGCACTTGAAGAGGCCTATGTTCAGCAGTGGACGATGATAGACTGATGATGATTACAGTAATTGCAGTTTGAATTTTAAAGAAAAGAAAGAGTTTATTAAAAATGACGTCCTGTATTAGTCAAATGGTGTAAAAGACGCAATAAAGGCAAAAAGATGCAGAGATAACGTATCATAAGTATTAAATATGTTTTCGTCTAAGTATAGAAAACATCTATGAGTATACAGATTATGGTCGCTATTATGCAGCCAGAGTTATTATGCTTTGTGCTGCATAACATAGAGCCAGCATTTTTAGCCCCGCCCATTTAATTGTAATTTTTGTGTGGTGCTTTTTGTTGAGCGGAATGCTTGTTCCAAAAAATTTTAGTTCGCTGGGCGGAGTCACGAATTCACGATAGTCATTTATAATCATTGTCATTTCGGAAATCCTATATCCGATTTAGGCGGAGTTGCATCACCTAATTGTGGATGGCGAGCGTGCATTGAACTTAGTACCGGTTATCATTACTCTACAGTTCTCGCAGAATTTATATTACTCATCAGCTCTGGTGCTGCAGCTGCATCAGCGACATATACATACATCTCATTTACTTTTCCATTATCATTTACGTCTCCCTATTCTCAGACTAGCCTAACCCGCATACTGGGGTACATAAAGGTGAAACTTGTTGATGACTATGTCTGGCAGCTGCCATCCTATCATCGTCAACGTGTCGTCGTCTGCTACTGAACTGAGCTGTAGCTGAGGTGTAGCAAAATCTCGAGTTGGTATTTTTCGTTTGTTGTATTATGCGTCTAAACTCTAAAGGCGCGCGAGCGACGCCCAACGATTATTTCTCGACATACGTCTCGCTCTGTTCTGTCTGTCTGTTTGAACAGTTCGTTTCCATAGTGAAAAAAGTGATGCGCGATTCGGTAGCACTTTGGCCCGGCTCCGGTCCGGTTTCGGTCGAGTTTCAGTTGATTTAGAGTTCGACCGGAGACTCCGATGCCAATGTACAAGATTACTAATAAATTGATAGAGTCTATACATACGAGTATAATAAAATTGTATATTTTAAATATTTGTGCGAGCATCACGCAAAACCACTAAACGGTTTTTTATGAGCCTTTCACTTTGGTAGCTGGGGATCTAACTTAAAACCTATGCCGTGTTTCATCTAATTCGACTGACCTGCAAGCTAGGACGCACGGCGAGTTGCAGCAGCGTGCGCACGACGCCCAGGTGCCCCTTGTTGACGGCGATGTGCAGCGGCGTCTGGCGGCGGCGGTTGCGCGCGTTGAGGTCGGCGCCGGCGGCGGCCAGCGCCCGCAGCGCGGCGGGCTCGTCGCCGAACGCCGCGTGGTGCGCCGCGCGGTCGCCGTCGCGGTCCTCCGCGTCCGCTTCAGCCCCGACTTCTACTAGCGTGCGGATCACTTCTACGTGGCCGTTTTGCGCCGCCGCCTAGTAATGATTAATGATTTAAGACAACATTAAATACTGTTAAACAAGTTTTCACTATACAGGGTGTTAATAAAATATATTTAAAAAAATTGATGATGTATCATTAAATATATATAATACACTAGCGACCCGCTCTCGTTTCGCTTCGGTTCCTTTCTTTTCGCTCCGAAAGTCTGTACCCGTCCCGTTCGAGTCCCGTTATCATCGGTATGAGAAACGCGCTTGAATTTATTTTCGCGCGCGTAAACTTTTTGCGATAGCTCCTAAGATATTTATTTAAACAATTTTATTTTATTTTATTTTCAATGGAAAACATACAGTATTTATAACTAATAGCATAACTAAATATGACACAAATATACTCATTTAATTTGTTTAATTGTTGTCACAATGCCGCCATAACATAATTATCAAAACGTCAAAAAAACGCTAGATGGTACTAAAAGCGTGCACGGAGCCAATAGTAAGCTATCCTTTAAAGATAGACATATGCCGTCGCGGACTTTTTTGTAGACCTAATAACAGAGAAACAATTCCTTCATACATTATTTTGTTATAGCTCATAAGGTTTAGGCAGCGTTTTCGATGCAAGCTCCAAGACGGCTTAATTTTTGCCGACTTCTTCAACAATTATCGTCATATTTCTATCAATTTACATAAAATCTCAACTTATTATACACTATAACCTTCCTCAGGAATTACTCTATCAATTGGTGAAAACCGCATGAAAATCCGTTCAGTAGTTTCCGAGTTAATCGCGAACAGACAGACAGACGGGGTGAGGGACTTTGTTTTATATAATATGTAGTAATGATGTATGATTAGCGCCTAAATACATCTAGCGTCTAGCTACATGGTGACCGCACTGGAAGGTGGGTCGCTAGGATAGGAGCCTTGGTTTCATGGTCTTTGGTTGTAAGCCTCGCGCCTACGATACATGCTAGGCAGTCGCTTGCATGTATCGAGGCGCCTAGTGCGCAGTGCGGCTAGTTGCGAATATTCGTGAACTTTCGATACATATCCTGGGCTACTATCACAGTACATATATAAGTTTTTCAAACAGTAGAAGAGCTAACGTCACTTAGGCCCTTTTGTCATTGCACTCCGTCGGATCGCTATGGTTGGCATTCTCCGGCCGTCTCGTCGAATAGTAGGTATTTACACTAAAGCGAACGATGTTGCCGGGAAGCAAAAAGAAAAATGCGGCAATTTTAAAATTGAAAGTATACTATATAATTTTTGAGAACTTAGTAGGTACCTACTTACCTACCTAGATAAACTTAATACAGTAATGATAAAAAAAATATAGTGCGTGCGCGCCGTCAGCCCGCGCGAGTATCTCCGCGCTGCGTCGCCATTAGCCGCCTTCACTAGCTCCTCGTTAGCGTCCCCAGGCTCATGAGTAATCACTTAGTGAGGCGACTGCCTACCTGTAGCGCGGTGTGCCCGCCGTAGACGCCATTGACGTCTGCGTGCGCGCCGTCAGCACGCGCGAGTATCTCCGCGTAGTGCGTCGCGTCGCCATTGGCCGCCTTCACTAGCTCCTCGTTAGCGTCGCCAGGCACATGAGTAATCACTTAGTGAGGCGACTGCCTACCTGTAGCGCGGTGTGCCCGCCGTAGACGCCATTGACGTCTGCGTGCGCGCCGTCAGCACGCGCGAGTATCTCCGCGTAGTGCGTCGCGTCGCCATTGGCCACCTTCACTAGCTCCTCGTTAGCGTCGCCAGGCACATGAGTAATCACTTAGTTAGGCGACTGCCTACCTGTAGCGCGGTGTGCCCGCCGTAGACGCCATTGACGTCTGCGTGCGCGCCGTCAGCACGCGCGAGTATCTCCGCGTAGTGCGTCGCATCGTCATTGGCCGCCTTCACTAGCTCCTCGTTAGCGTCGCCAGGCACAGGAGTAATCACTTAGTGAGGCGACTGCCTACCTGTAGCGCGGTGTGCCCGCCGTAGACGCCATTGACGTCTGCGTGCGCGCCGTCAGCCCGCGCGAGTATCTCCGCGCAGCGCGCCGCGTCGCCATTGGCCGCCTTCACTAGCTCCTCGTTAGCGTCGCCAGGCACATGAGTAATCACTTAGTTAGGCGACTGCCTACCTGTAGCGCGGTGTGCCCGCCGTAGACGCCATTGACGTCTGCGTGCGCGCCGTCAGCACGCGCGAGTATCTCCGCGCAGCGCGCCGCGTCGCCATTGGCCGCCTTCACTAGCTCCTCGTTAGCGTCGCCAGGCACATGAGTAATCACTTAGTTAGGCGACTGCCTACCTGTAGCGCGGTGTGCCCGCCGTAGACGCCATTGACGTCTGCGTGCGCGCCGTCAGCCCGCGCGAGTATCTCCGCGCAGCGCGCCGCGTCGCCATTGGCCGCTGCCTTCACTAGCTCCTCGTTAGCGTCCCCAGTCACATGAGATTCAAACAGTTTCTTCAATAGAGCTGAGAGACGCTCTCCTGAAATTACATCAAAATAAGAATCTCATGCATGAATTTGTAAGCTTGTTGTACGGTGAACTATGCGTTGCTGGTCATACAAGGAACATAAAAGGAACGTTATATTATAATAGTCTTCGAGAGAGAAAACAATCACCTTTAATCATAGGGAGGTGTACAGTTGAGTTCATTAATATGTTTTGTTTATATTTTTGATAGAAATGTTGAATGAACTACGGTGGTTGATACAAATAACTATACAGTGCCTTTGCTCTTGAACTAGCGATAATTTAAAGGCGTTAAATACACCTACTTTTATCGACAAAAACACCCGCATGTTGAGGGTCTATCCCCACTCCTGTTGGAATGGCCGCCATTTTAAGTTTGACTTTTTTAGATGACCCTGCGGAAAAATATTAATTTCTCCCAGATTTAGAAGTTCTACAGTAATATTGCATATTATTTAATCTCCACAAATTTACAATAGTAGTGCATAACATACAATGTTAGTTGTTAAAGATGTTTTGTTTATTATAAATCCACCTTTTCAAGGTATTGAGATATAAAGGTATTACTTATAAACTAAGGGGAAAAAACAAAAGATAACTATATTTTTATACAAAGCTTAATGAAACTAAAACTCTTAACAAAATTCTTCTAAAATTAAATCATAATAATAATAAAAAATCTATGCATATTAAAATTTTAAAATTCGATTAAACAGTCATATAGTTTACATTCGAAGTATTCTTTCATGTTATAAAATGATTTGGCTAATAATTTATTTTTCAGTCTATGTTCAAATGTACTACTATCTTGGATAACAAAAATACTGTTCGAAAGCTAATAATACCACTTATCAATTTAATAAAAAAATTGTAAACTTACAACTTAAATACATATAAATAAAATATATATAAATAAAATATATAAATAAATACGTCATAAAAAATTAATCAAGTAAAATTTTACATGAAATTTGTGTGCTTTTTTTTCTCAAATACACAGGGATATTATCTACAAAACGAGTTCAAAATTTATTGCTCTATGTTGCATATTTCGAGAGTTACTTTTGTTTGAATTATGATCCTAACGTAACCAAAAAATGATTATTTTTGAAAATGAACATAATTACAAGCATTTTGAATATATTTTAAATTAGGTTGATAATTTTATCGAAATATAAATAAAATCAAATGATAAAATATAGTTTTTTTTGAGTTTAGATTTTTTTCATTTTCGAAAATAGCCATTTAGTGCTTGTAAGGGTCATATTCAAACAACAATAGCTCTCGAAATATGCAACATAGAGCAATAAATCTTGGAGTCGTTTTGAAGATAATACCCCTGTGTATTCGAAAAATGCAAAAAATATTGCATTAATGTCCTTTTTTGAGATATGTTAGAAAAACTAAAAAAAACACACACATTTCGTGCAAAATTTTACTTCAGAATTTTTTTATAATGTATATAATTCATTAACGCCGGAGCGGTCGCTGGCGACCGAGACATAATAGATTTTCTATTGTGTCTCATTTTCCGGGCGTTGAAGAGTTAAGTTAAAAGTGTACACATATTTTTTTAATTGATAGGTGGTATTATTAGCTTTCGAACAGTAATAACTGTAGGACTTCTAAATCCGGAGAAATTAATATTTTTCCGAAGGTTCATCTAAAATAAAAAGTCAAATTTAAAATGGCGGCCATTCCAGGAACAGGAGTGGGGATAGACCCCAACATGTGGGTGTAATTTGTCGATAAAATTCAGTGTATTTCACGTCTTTAAATTATCGCTAGTTTAAGATCAAATGCACTGTATAATTCGTACAAAGCAAAATTTTTATAAAAAAACAAAACCAGTTTTACCTGACGAGTTTCCCGGAATGCTACCATCTGAAGAGGCTACTTTTGTAACAGCGTTAGGGTTGTACGTCCACGACGTGTTGCACACTTCCACTTTCAGGTCATTATCATGATATATCTGCTGCACGCGGCCGATTTTGCCGAGAGTCTGAAAAGAACAATTAGATTGTAAGTATTTGATTGAATCAGGCGTCACTTGGCAGAAGTCCCAAACCATTTTGGAAAAAGAAATATATGTAGCTTACTTCCGCAAACGTCTCTTCCTCGCAATAGCTTGCGTATTTTCTCAAATAATAATAATTCTTAAAAATAAGTATCTAATTAATAAAACACATTATTTAATGTACTTATATCAATTTTATTTGTACATAATTTAAATTAAAAATCATTTTTTCTTTCTTTTTTCTTTTTTATTTGAAACTGGCAACATTCTTTAAACGTTGTCACTCACTCGGTGCGGAGTGGGGAGGAAGTGACAATAAATACGGTGTCGGAGGGCGTAGTTGCTCATTCGCTTCGTTGTTGGTTTACGCACGATCTAACTCCTGAGGATGCTCCGGGTTGGGGCGAAACACGTGTAGAGTAGCCTATTTGGTGAAGGTGTGTTGCTGACTTGCTAAATGAAGGTATTGTGCACTGATATTTTGTGGTGTGCACTGTGCATGTGCAATTTTTGCGGGCGGGCGGGCAGTGCATCTTGCATATATTGTTTGCGGAAGTAAGCTAAATATATTTCTTTTTTCAAAACAATTAGCTTAGCTTATCAACTAAATTTAGTTCGGTTCTACATAGTAAAAAACCTCGCACATTGCACCAACTCGACGCCGCCGACTCCACTCTTACTCGACTCTTATAGTAAAGCATTGAAATATTAGCTTTAGATCTTTTTACTGGGTGGAGTTTTCATCATTAGTTAAATAAAAGCCGCAAGCTCTTACTACCGCACGGCTATGCACCATTACTTGAAATTCAGCGAGCTGATTTCGACAAACCGCAAACGACAATTATTTGATATGAAAACTTAACGAATGCAGAAACTTGGCTGCCTATCATTGATAAGTATTAATTTTGTCATAATGACAATGTTTATAATACTAAAACTAGCAAAGCACTAGTGACTAGTCTATTCTACGAAACGAGCTCCCAAAGAAAATCGGTCCGTGTGCGCCCATTGGTTAATGCGCGTGACCTTCAATAGCATAGCCTAGCTCTAGCCGCGCGCTTTGACCAATGAGCTGCGAGTATTTTGTTCTCTAGGAGTTCGATTCGTGGAACGGAGTATAGACTAGACTTTTTACCCGACTGCGGGTTATGTTTTCGCGCGTATCTTGTAAGTAAGTTTGTATGTATGTTTGTATGTAATATTTTATATTTTATATTTTATATTTTATATTCACGGAAAACAAACAGCATATAAAAGTAACAACAGTAAAAACTAAATATTAGTCTGAAAATGCCTTAAACAGTTTTCACTTACAGAACAGTCCAAAATACAAATTAAAAAGTTATACAAATTGAAATAACAAGTTCGTGAAAACAACAAAAAAAAATACAAAAAAAATGCCATTAAACTAATTGGAGTTGAAATTAAAACATTGACATTAAAATATTATTATTTAATATTCTTTATTACCTCATATCTTTAAAACGGCTGAACAGATTTCTATGATTAAGCTATCGTTAGATTCGTCATTTCAGCCCAAGTGTTCTTAAGAAGGTGGCGTTATAAAAAAACCGACATGGCAGCTGTACGGTGCTATTATGCTTTTTAGAATACTGCAATATGGGTGTCAAATTAAAGGGCTTATAATAAGGATTTCAAAAAGGTATATCATGACCGTAAAATATAAAAACTAAAAAGAGATAAATAAAAAATAAATTAAAAAAATTAAAAAACCCGCCTGCATAAAAAGACAAGTCGACTGAAAAGATGGAAACAAGATTAAATAAATATTAAAGGCAACATGTCATAATAACATGCAGTCTTAGGCATATAATTCAATCATTCATAATGTCACTTTCTTTATGCATGCCTCCGACTCCATGCTATTATGACATGTTGCCTTTAATATTTATTTAAT
Organism: Agriphila straminella; assembly: GCA_950108535.1. NCBI lineage: Eukaryota > Metazoa > Arthropoda > Insecta > Lepidoptera > Crambidae > Agriphila > Agriphila straminella. Next base: position 13,269,845 of record OX467308.1, read on the forward strand.
CTTGTTTCCATCTTTTCAGTCGACTTGTCTTTTTATGCAGGCGGTTTTTTTTACTTCAACATAACATTATTACTAACCGGAGCCATAGCTTCCGCCCACTCGCCGTGGCCTCTCTGTAACACCTTCACCCGCTCCTGGTCGGCGCACACTTGCACGAGGTCACCGACGGCAAAGCCGCCGCCTGGCACGCCGCTCGCAGAATTTGAAGCACTGATATTGCCGCTGCATACCTGAGAAAAACGTTGTTTTAAAGCGAGGCCAGTTCAAAAAGTCCAGTGATGAAAATATTGATTTTTGAACTTCCAATGTGAAGAACTGATGTAGAATTCTACTTCACAAAAATTACTGTAGACTGACCAAATAACAAAGAAACACAATAACTGAACAGAATATTGAAAAATGGCATGGTAACTCTGTAAAAAAATCCTGAATAACACCATAAAAACTTATAAAAATAAACTTCCAATCGACAGAATATGATTTTTTATGCAAAAAGAATAGCGTTTTTATCGATCTAACACAATAAATGATCCAGTATTTCAGAAATCTATAAAAATATACAAAATTTCGTCAAATTTCTGGCGAAGCGTCAATTCAACCTTATTCTAAAGACATAGTGAAAGTGTAAATTTCGTGAACTGCCTTGCCTTAAGATTAAAATGTACTTTCAGTACTGTTACATAGTGAACAAGTTTCATAGTCAAGGCCGTAGCCAGGGGATTTTTAGGTACTCCCCACCCCCCACAAAGATTGTCTCTGGTCCAGAGCTCAACCCCCTCCAAACTGAATTCCTGGCTATGGCCTTGTTCACACTACCTCATCTTACCTTAATCCAGCTTTACTAAGTTTATAACCATGAAAGATTATAAGATTTTGTATTTAGATTTTAAAAATACTTTTATTAGAAATCCTGACCATTGTACATACTCGAAAAGACAGATTAACATTCTACATTAATTCCAATTAACATGTTGACTTCAAACCTAAGAGTATGCTCCACAAGTTACTACGAATAATACTTGTATGGCAGCCAACAAATTAACTATACTTGTTGTACGTCTCGAAGACCATTTTGCTATTAATGTTACATGCACATAATTTTAGTGTGCGTACGAGAGCCTGCAGAAGCACCTGAAGCACACAATGTGCATGTACAGTCACGAGCAATAAAATGTACACACCATAGAACTTTGTCACATTACGTTTTGAATAACCTAGGTGTAACATTATCACACTGAGATATACTGATTGAATGTGACATAGTTCTAAAGTGTGTACATTTTATTGCTCGTGACTGTACATGCCTAACACATTCATAGCAAAACAGGCTTTGTGAGATAGAAGAACTATATGTCACATGAAACTGCTGGCTGTTAAACCACTAAAATTACCTTAGTCAAGACAGCAGGGTTGAAGGTCCATCTATTTCCACTTGCATATGTGACCACAATATCATGGTCTTCATCTATACCGACTACTGTGCCAGTGGAGCCCAAGCATTCAAACATTCCATCCGTCCAACCACCATGGCCATGTTGTAAAGACTGTACTATTTCTAAATCAAGGTCTACGTTTACCTGAAAAAATAACAAATGATTAATAAATTTTATACAAATACCTATTACAAAACATATATTTCAGAAATACCGCATCACTACAGAAGAGTATCCGTGTCATGAGACTAGTCGCGGTAGCTCAATAAAAAATACGGCGTTTGGTGATCGAGGGATATCCTTTGGCAGAGTGAACCTTCTGAACCCTTAGATCATTCAAAAAAAGATTGTATTATATCAGGGAGATATAATACTAATATCGGATGAAGTTTTGATTTTTGAGCTGATTGCAGCTTCTGCCTGCCTAGCATGACCGATTTATATCGCGTGATATAGCGTTTTATCACGTTCAACTGTCAAAAAGACAAAAGAATTTGACAGTTGAGTGTCGATAAAATGCTATATCACTCGATATAAATCGGTCATGCTAGGGGGGCGGGTTTAAAAAAAATCGGAAAATAATTTTCCAAACATACTAAGTTTGGGCTCTTGCAGGAAGAAAACCACTAAATGAATTCATATGAAACATACGCCAAACAACTTCTAATATACTCTTATCTAACGTCCTGCCTGCCTAGCATGACCGATTTATATCGCGTGATATAGCGTTTTATCACGTTTAACTGTCAAAAAGACAAAGGAGTTTGACAGTTGAGTGTCGATAAAATGCTATATCACACGATATCAGTCCAATTTTGATGGGAAGTATACGGTATATTGGTATGAAGTATCAATAAAAATACCCAGTGCTTTTATACCAGTCTATTAGAAATAGATATACAAATATCAATATTTTTTTATATTGATGCCACCATCAATATTTTTCGATATATAGTCCCGATAGCAACTCTCAATAAAAGAAATAACAAGGATGGAAATGATTTAATATCTGTTGTTTGCAATACTCACTTGATCACCAACTTGCAATCCATGTGGCCCAGTTCGTCCAGGACCTAACTCTCCTAAAAGTGGCAGATGTTCTTTGTAAACATTTTGCCCTTTTACATCATTCACTACCTATAATTAAAAATATTGTTATCATTTACTTGCCATTGTTATTAAAGTTGGATAAGAGCTGCAGTAAATAATAGAAATAAACCAATGTTCTGTATTACCTTTAAATCAGCCATGCCTTCAAAGCCGACCCTGTAGAGATTCTTAGTCCCATTATCCCATACAACATAAGCAGCAGAGCGAGGACTCGCAGCTGACCAGTCTTGTATCTCATTGACTTTACCTCTCCTGCCATTGCCTCCATCTTGATCTTCCCACTGCCAGTCAACCTGAGAAAGTATTTATTATAGTATAGTACTGTATAGAACAAAAGTAGAACTGATGATTACAAAACAAAATTGTAGTCAATCTACCTAACATATAGATTGACTGAACTGTAAATAATGTAAACAGTGCTTTATTTTATTATTGGACTGACTGAATGTTATTAAATATACTGAATACTGTTGGCTAGATCATGTTATAATTGATTGTCATTGTCTTACCCCTCTAACAACTCTGGCACCAGGAAATATGCCTCTCACAGCCTGTTTTTTACTTTTTCTGCGAGGCTCTACAAGGCACCGCTGTGCTCCTGGTGCACTGATGCGATAGAATCTATGCCGGAGGTGATGTTTATCACCATGGTAGCAGACCGAACACAGATCATAATTACAGCATTCAGCACACTTCCAGCGAATACCTTCAAATTGTGATAGTATTTGGATGAATCAACTTTTTTGGTGAGCCATTTTTATATAATGTTAATCTGTAGTTGCAAAAACTCTCAGCTGATTATCTTATAAGAAACATAAAAGACATGATTAATGTGATTTAAGGAACAACATAGGTGACCCAGTAGACAACCCCTTTTTTTTAAAAGCTGGGCACAAATTATCCCCTGGGTCACCAATGTTTTTTTATAAGTTATTGATTATTTTTGTACAAAACTTAGTCTGTGTTATTACAAAAGATTTTTAAACACTGTTTAACTAATACGTGTTTAAATGTGATGCTGTCACTTTTTTGGCAATATTGTCTGACAGAGACAGCATCACATTTAAACAGGTGTTTAGTTAAACAGTGTTTAAGTGCTTAAAAAATGTTATATTGGCTATGAATCTAAATATAGTAAAATTGAGTTTGTTTTAAAAAGAGTTATCTAGTTTTGTTTTAATTTATGAAAATTTACACATGGGTTGTTTAATGACGTTTTCATTTCCTTTTGGTAATTAGGAATAATTAAGCGTTCAGCATAATAAAATTTAGTATTTTCTTCCTGGTTTATTAAAGTACAATTATTACATTTTCATAACAATTATTAACTTCTAGAAGTAGAAATTAGTTTCTAACAAAAAATAATAATGTTAGAATAGAATACACTTCTTCCTTGTGATATAGAAGCTATACTCCAATTAAGTGACTACGCAAAAGTAACAGAACTTTAAGACAAAATTTTGTTACCAAAAATAGGCTGCTGTCGGCATGTATCACACATAGTGCCCTCATGTTTTACACCAGTAGGGGCACTATCTAATATTCGTAAATCGTATGCTCCTGAGCATCTATAGTTTGCTGCAGTGCCATTGTCCCAAACTACCACCACTTCCTCAGGTGACTCGAAATTCCTTACTGTTCCCACATGACCCTCGCCACCGTCCTGTAAGATAAGAAGTTATCAACTATTAGGCGTTATTCGCCAACAATAGTTAATTCCAAAAAGCTTCGTATAAGGTTGATAATCAAAGAATAAACAAGAGTAAACTTACCTGTTTGCCCCACTTCCAGTCTGGTCCTCTAATTACACGAGCACCAACGCCTTCCATCATAAATCTAGTAGCTCGGGAGGGATTCGATGAACCAGAAACACTGGCTTCCATTTTAATACTATTTTGTTTGATCTAATTTACAAAACACAGCAGAAAGTTAATAAATAATAAAATAATAGTACTCCTCTCTTCTTCCTTTCCTCTTTTCAACTTTTGTTTGACATTGACAATTTGACAGTGACGTGACAAGTGACAGTGACAACCAAGAGTGCATTCCGATTCAGACTAAAATCAATTTCAGCGTTGACCACGATAACAAGCGTACCCTTAGCCAAGGGCTCTCCACATTCGCGCCGCGCGCCGTGAACACCCGTGAAAGCCGCGAACCGCGAGTGTGGATGGTTTTCGCGCCTGTTCACGGGCTTCACGCCCGTTCACGCCTTGTTTCCCGTTCCGTGTCGGTATTTGCGCCCGCTTCAAAGGGTTCGCGGTGCGCGAACCTCCCGTGAACGCAAGCGCATCCACACTCGCGCGTGAAAACAGTGCCGTGCCGTGAGGTTTTTAGGGTTCCGTAGCCAAAATGGCAAAAAACGGAACCCTTATAGATTCGTCATGTCTGTCTGTCTGTCTGTCTGTCCGTCCGTCCGTATGTCACAGCCATTTTATTCCGAAAGTATTAGGATTACACAGTTGAAACTTAGTAGGTAGATGTATTCTGTTAACCGCTTACCGATTTTAACACAAAAATAAAAAAATAAAGATTCAAATCAAATCAAAATCAAATCAAATAGTTTATTGAGTAGAAATAATGAAAATACAATTTGCATACCTTATGATTACGACAAACGTATCAAATTATCAGCAAAATAATGTTGAACGGGGGGTAATATGACAATTTTTACAATAATATCGGTCGCTGCCGCAAACTTGTTACTACACCACGCCACGGACACACACACATAACAGCCACCAACAACAGCCAGCGCGGCGAACGTATAGTAGAAAAATGAGCACTAAACAATGTGTTATACTGGTCATAATAGTGTGCGGCAGTGATTGTCAGGAGACATGAACCACTAAAACTTTGAACTTAAAATTATGTTACATTACAGTTTGGTAAGTATGATGTTGATTGCTGATTTATTTTATTACATATTAATGAGTAGGTAGTATACAGTGTACTGATACTTAAACTAGGCCGAGCCTGTATTATAAGTACCAGTTCCTTCCTAATGACTTAAGTAATATGGATGATGCAGTTTGCTTAAGTAATTTTACCTTAGTGTTTTATTATTATTATTGTTATTCTTATATTACAATCGAATATATGGGTAGATAAGTAAGTTTATTTTGTTTTGTTAAATTAGTTAGTACTTTTACATTTTTTTATTTTATTATTCATTATTACGCCAGAAATTATATTATTATTACTTATAATTACTAGATTTAATCTTATAATATTATTATTGTCCACTCTTTTTCTTTTATAATTTAAAAATGAAATAAAGTATATTATTTGGATAAATAATCATTTAAACTATAATACTTATTTATTTAGTGTGTGTGTGTGTTTGTGTGTGTGTGTGTGTTTGTGTGTGTGTGTGTGTGTATGAGTATGTGTTTAAGTGTGTGAGAGAGCATGAATGAGCTGAAATTAACACGTACCTACTGTTGCTTACAAATACTATTGTGGTTATTTCTGTAAATTTACCTAATAATTTTGAAGAGGTTTTCAACTTCATCATATGATAGTGGCTTGAGCCAATTAATTAATTTGCGTTTACAGTGATTATAATTAAGGGGGTGAATGTTAAGAATTGTATTTATTCTATTATACAAAAATGGGCCGACAGAACACTGGAACCTCTTAATAAAAATGGTTTTATAGCAAGTTACTGGGCACACTGCTTTAATTCTGCGCGTTGATGTTGGTGGCGGTTTATATGTAACTTTTTTGTGTTGATCGAGAATAGTCTGTAAAATAAAAAGTTTCCTTACACTAAGTACGTCGCATTGAGTGTATAAGTCGCGTGTTGGAAATTTATAGGGTTTGAAGGTCATAACCTTTAGCAGAGCGCGTTGTGCTCTTTCAACCATAATCATGGTAGTTTTGTGTGCACCACCCCATGCCAGCAGGCAGTATGACAGTATCGATTGCGCCAAGGCAAAATAGATAGTTTTGATAACATTTGTGTCTGCCACATGCCGAAGATATTTAAATATGTATATTAGTTTTCTAGTTCTCTCGGAAATTAACTCGACATGTGGTTTCCATGTTAGAGTTTCGTCAAGTTGCACGCCTAAATATTTTATAGTTCTAAGTCTTTCTATTTCGATACACTGAGAGCAGGACTGAGGTGTAACATTTGAGCACGTGTGGGCTTTTATTTTAAAACTGTCGTCAGGTAAAGTGTTTTTGGTTATACCGAATGTTATAAATTTAGTTTTTGATTCGTTTAAGGTTAGTATATTCGCCTGTAGCCATCGATTTGCAGTTCGGAGCCTTTCCTCCGCTTTATCTCTAACCTCTTGCCACGTTTTGCCATAAAATATCATTGCTGTATCGTCCGCGAACGTGAATATTCTACAGTTATTCAGCTTCAGATTACAGAGATTAAGAGGGGCTCCCCATACATGGAACTGAAACTGAAAAAAAAAATTCTTCATACCAATACGTGCGGGGTGTCTATAGATAGGTCTTCAAAAAATGATATTGAAGTTCCTAAGACAATTTTTTCTCAAAGTTAACCGTTTGAAAGATAAACACTGCCAAAGTGGTAAAATGTGTGTGTGTGTGTCCCCCCCCCCACCTCTAACTTTTGAAATAGGTGAGTGAAAAATAAAAAAAAAAAATATGCTATAGATCTTAATAAAAACTTTCACTGAAAATTGGTTTGAACGAGATATAGTAATAATAAAGATTAAGAGGGGGCTCCCCATACATAGAACTGAAACTAAAAAAAAATTTTTCTTCATACCAATACGTGGCAGGGGTGTCTATAGATAGGTCTACAAAAATGACATTGAGGTTCCTCAGACAATTTTTTCTCAAAGTCAACCGTTTGAAAGATAAACACTGCCAAAGTGGTAAAATGTGTGCCCCCCCCTCTAACTTTTGAAATAGGTGAGTGAAAAATCTAAAAAAAAAATATGCTATAGATCTTTATAAAAACTTTCACTGAAAATTGGTTTGAACGAGATATCGTAATTAGTAATATAGTAATTTTGAGATATATCATATTTTCCAAAACCGCAAATATAACTTTGTCATTCATACCAACACTGTGAAAAACAAAGTTATTTTTACAGACGAAAAATGATAGTGGTATTAAATATGGTATGGTATTTAAGGTAACTACGGAACCCTACGGCGCGTGGCCCGACACGCACTTGGCCGGTTTTTTATTTATTTGCGGAGTACGGTGCGTCAAAATGAGCGTCACTTGGACGAATGAGCAGGAAATTGTGTTAATTAAGTGTTATCATGCCGATTCCATTTTATGGCATGCTAAACACAAAGATAGCAGTGCATAATTCGGCGTCCATTCTCGACGAGCGCGCGAATTAAACTGTGAACGATAGCGAGCGAGTGTGGAGGGTCATGCTTTTCACGCCGACTTCACGGCAAAATTACGGCGTGAATTCACGCCGCGAATCACGCAGGAGTCTGGAGCGGGCTTTAGGGTTTTTGTACCTACTACATAGAGTTGTTCAAAACGCCTATAAAGCAACAGCACGCTACAGACTATTTGCTATTGATTTCTAGCGCGCTATTAAATACGCTATGTTATAACGCGCTATTTATCACAAAGCGTGCGGGCGGCTGGCTGGCGCGTTAGATGCAGCACGTTGGATCTCGTAACACGTTACGTCACACGTCGTTCGTTAGACAGATCGCGCGCTACACAAAAATGTTATTTATTAATACGTCGCATTTTAGTCTTAAATAAAATAAAGCAGTAAACTAATGAACTTTCTTTCATTCTTTTCGGGCTTAGAACTGGTCTATTATTGAATTATACGATTTCGGAAGAACAAACGTATGTCGGAAAAACAAGTGAAGGTAGGAAAAGTTTGTCCAGTGATCTGTAGTTAAGAAAAACCGGTGCAAGCGATTTTCGACCTTATTGACATTTAAGATTTGGTTGTTTTTTTGCCGTATTCTCGTTTACTAGCTTTAAAGATTCAATAAAAACCGTTATTTTGATAAATGTCAATAAGGTCGAAAATCGCTTGCACTCATTTTTTTTACTTGTGATCACTAGACAGTGTTTTCTAGTTAAAAAAAACAAGTGCAAGCGGTTTTTGACCTTATTGACGTTTGAAATTCGGTTGTTTTTCCCATATCTCTCGTTCACTAACTTTGCTTAGCTAAATACCTTTTACATAATAACTAATTGACTTAGTTGTGTCATAACAGTCCTAATCGAACTAACACAATAATATACGGTCGCGCGCGATATTATACCCAGTTGACAGTTATGTGTCCCAAAAGTCATAATTTATTTAACAATAACGTCAATAACGTGTTAGATACACAAAGTCACTATGACAAATAAGTTCGCGCGCGATAAGTACCTAGCGCCTAGCGTGCTGCGACTGGCTGCGAGAATAACGTTCATAACGCGACCGACACCAATAGCGCTTACGCGACGACTGCCCGCCCGCGCGCGCCCAACGCGGCCTCTCGCCCGCTGCCGGCCAACGGCCCGCTGCTAGTTGTTACTCGTTATATTTCTAGCGTCATAACGACTACTTACATAGCGCGCGATGTGCGCTATGCATAGATAGCGCGCTAGAATATTGCGCTAGACGTTATATTAACCACCTCTACTACTACATTTATTTGGATTCGCGATAATATCGATATTATTGCTATGCGGACCATTATTAATCTGTGTGCGGACCGCGCCCTATGAATGTTGTGTTGTGAATGACAGTGACAGTTAGTTACCTACCATACAGGAAAGAAAAATATAGAAATTAGGGAAATTTTCATGATAGTTTTTTCCATTTCCAAGTCAGTCAGTCCAAACCAAAATCTGAAATCTCTATAATAAGATCATCCCTGACTTGATTTCATGTGTGTGAGAGAAACTAAAATAGATAGACACGACACTACTTTGAGGAATACTGTCATACATAATACTTTTAGGTACTGTCGTACGTAATATAGAAAGAAAGCTTTGATTATTTATAAATAATCAAAGCAGGAAAGCTTGGTTCTAGATGTCGAACAACCGTAACAAATATGAAAAAGCTAGGAGACGGCTGTCTGCTGTAACTTTTTTATCAAACATTTCATTAGATGGTACCTTCAAGGATACAGAATTAGTACAATTGGCCGAAAAGCCCTTGAAAAATGAGAAAGCAGAGGCATGCGATGATATCACGGATCATGACGGCTTTTCAAAGAATAATAATACACGTAGTCGGTTCAAAAAAACGCAAGCTAGTCCAGTTCATAGATGGGGAGCTGATAATCATTCCCTTAGCTCCGACTCTGAGTTCACACCCGTGAAAAATAATGTCAATGCACTTAGAGAAAGGTAGATAAAGAATTGACTGCTCCAACTCATTTTCTTTTACAATTTAATAGGCATAGGTACTTATATGTATAAAAAATCTTTCAGGTGTGCCTCGGGAAATGCCGATTCATTTAAGGATAGACATTCATCTGGGAGAGGTAAAAAGGGTCATTTGGTGTCTCTTACGGGAGTAACACTTGATGACAAAAGCAGTTCTGAAAGTTTAAATTTTGGTAACTATAGACTTTTACACAAAGTGAGTATGTTTTACTAAGATGCTGTCTGTTTCATTTAATTCTTTTCTCACTATAGGTCGGTTCCGTACCAGCAACACCTGTATTCCTGAAAATCCTACAATCATTAAAGAGGTTCGATTAGTCCATGCATCAAAAGGAGTTTCATTCAGGGATGAGAGACTTGCATTTGCTCCGTCACAAGGTGTTCCATGTGTGGTATTCAGTACCATACCGTATTCTAAGACCATTCGTAACCCACGGTAAGGGCTTCAACTTTGCACTCTGTTTTATTTCAAAGCTCTACTTTTACTCACTGGAACAGTATTACTTTACAAATAAATTTTCAGCTCGGATTTGAGAAAAGATGGTGTCCGCAGACGTAATACATCAGGGCCTCGTCCACTTTCTGCAATCACTGACAATGGGATGGATCCATTTGATCTTCTTGGTTTGGAAAGAGAAGAAAATGGACAGGATATCTCATATTCAAAACTTCTGGTACCATCAAGAGTTTGCACCAGAGAACAATACAAAAAAATGTATGAGGGTGACTTCACTGACAAGTCCAATTGGAAAATCTTGAATCGTCATCCACATGTTATAGCTAGGTAATTCAATTTTACCCATAATACTTAGTGTTTATCATGGAAATAATATAAGTTTAGTCTGGTTATCCTAACTTGTCCTATTTAGTAAACAGCTTTTGACAATTCGATTCTAGAGTCTGGTCAACGAAAGATGAGAATGAAATGACGGCGCCACTTTCCATGTCAAATTAACGTTTAAAGTTTACGTTAGTGGAAACTGAACCTTAAAATAAGGCGCAAAATTAGTTCCATTTCCAACCGAGTCTCATCTTTCGTTGACCAAACTCTATGTGTGGAAAACCATTTGTTGTTTTTTATAATTGATTTTTTCAATAAAGAGTTGGGTAAAGATTCTTTACTAAATAAGACTAGTAAGGATAAACAGAGACAGAGACAGCTGATGTGCATGTTCTTAGTTGTTATGCTATCTACTTTGATATGAAAGCAATCACTGTTGTCACAAACTGTGTTAGTTTTTTTTTTTTTATCTCAAATGCTGGTGATACAAGCATTGGTTTTATCAGAAGGAATAAGGTTAACAATTAGTTTATTTTATTGGTTAATTGTGTATTAATTAATTAACAAACAAGTTTATAAACACAACTGGCTCCACTAGTTGCCACAGGTTGTGTGTTATCAGTTCAGTGACATGTTTAATGTGTTTTATGCATGTGGTAGGTGCTATTCCTACTTTGACAGCATCACTTTTTATATGTCCAAATACATTACCATTGTCACATACATAAAGCATTGTGAGATTATTAAAATACATAACATAACACAGGGGTTCCCAAAGTGTTAGCCGCGGCGCCCTGGTGCACCGTAGAAAGCAAAGAGGGGCGCCGTGCCGCGCCGTGAGTCTATCCTCCATTTCTTTCGACTGTATCTATTTCAAATAGCTAGCTTGGGTAGGGTCATACATACTCATAGTAGTATGGTAGGGTGTCGTGACAAAATACTAAACTTGTAAGTGCACCGAGTGCTGAAAAAGGTTGGGAACCCCTGACATAACACATTCGAAAGTAACAAATATTTTACACTAGTGATGGTATTACTATCACCTGAGTGATGCATTTTGAATTCACACTATGTCATTTGCAGAAATCATGTCATCTCATTCACTAACAAATTTAAATTTCAGGACTAAGTTATTGACGAGACACAAGGATAAAAAATGGTAAAATTGAACATTACATTCATACGCTATGTAATGCAAATTAGAACTATAAGCATTATAATAAGTTATTGGCTGAATATTGAAATTAGTTTGCAACTGTCTATAAAATGTGTTATAAATTATAATCACATTTATGGTTTTTATTTGTGTGTAAACTAAAGTTTTGCATATTATTTATAGATAGTTGCATTAAGTTCAGGCTATTCATGGTCATTTGGGAATTTAACACAAAATATCCAATTGAAAGTCTTATTGTGAGCAAAGAACAACAGAACAACTGCATATTCATAATATTTCACGATTATGATGGAAACTAATTTTCATATAAATCATACTAACTAGAGCTATGTTGTTTGAACTCACAATCGATACACTTACTTATCTAAACTATATAGATACCTTTTACATCAGCTTCAAACTTTAGATGCTTATATTATTATATATCATAATTATTAATGTAGACTATTGTAGACAAATATAGACAATTATTTCACCAAACTCCATTTAAACAGAGGTTCCATAGTCCAATATATTACGTATATTTGATCCATAATATTATATTACGTATATTTGATCCATAATATTATGAATCAAAATTTCAAATATAAGATATTGTAAAAAATGCATCTAAAGTATGAGGAACTTTAAAATTCGTACCTGATAAAGCCGCGGCACTATGCGACCTTTAATAAAATATTACTCGCCAATCGCCAACATTGTTTTGCTTTAAAAAAGAGCGAACTGCTTTGTTTCTAACACAAGCTAATTTTTGCACGTATTGGGATTATTTGGGATAGACATAAAATTAATATCTCATAGTACTAAGACTTAGTTACTAACATTAGGTCTAGTAACAAGTAGAAGTAGAGTAATTTGTCACTACATAAACTCGTTAAGACTTATGTTAAAGTGACTAATTTGATTGATTGAATTTGTCTCTAACTTATCTATTATCTGCTCTACTATAACTCTCTACACATATTTTGTTGATATAAAGTTATAACATATTATTAGATGTGAAGTTAGTTACAGCAAAACTGCGAAACGACTATTTTATGATAGTTTGACTGCAAGCGCTGTGCTTACCTCGCTGGGTAGCGAAAGACGTGGCGGGGAGAGAGAAAGCGGGCGATAGACATTCGTGAGGGAGGGAGAGAGAGAAAAAGGAGTGTTCTGCCCCCGCTCTCACCGCGCACCGCACCACCCAAGGCGCGGCACTGCACTTGCGGTCAAACTATCATAAATAACCACCTAATAATTATTATAAGATGCTATAAAATAATCTGTTAAATAATTGACTTTAGGAATAACAAGATTCCGCATGTATGTAGATCTATATTAATTTAGATTTGCTTAATTTTTATAAAATACTAGTTTTTATTCTCAAAAGAAAAGGTGTAATTCAGAAATATTTCTCTAAGATTAACCCGAAAGCATGATGATGAGAATGATTCGGAAACAATTTTAGACTTTACGCATGTATTTGAAGAAGATTTGGGTTTAGCTGCATGTACACACAAGCATATTAGGTCCTCTTTCAAAATGGAAATAAACCACTAGGGCTCATTAAATCTTCGCGTGTGCAGGTGCTTCTCGTACGAGTCATCTCAGAGAACCACAATGGCCGCTTCGCCTCCACATTCTTCGGTGGAAATGAAGACGTTCGATTGGGATGAGGGAACACTGCTTTCACAAAAATATGTAAGTTGCACAGTTTGTATCCTATTTTTCATTAAAGCACCCTACAGGTTAAAGCTCAGGGTTTATAATTTATTTACAAACAATAACCTCGGTAAAATATAGTTTGTTGAAGTAGTAGTTAGCAAAAGAGCAAAAAGTGGGGCGCCACTTGAGGTAGGTATATAGTCGCCTTACCTAGTGTAACGTACTCTGTTACAAGGTTAATAAAGTTTGATTTGATTTGACTTAAAGTTGTGGCCTGAGTATTTGTCTCACACTACACGTTTGCGTCGGAGCTTAAGAGAGTTTATGCGCTACACTAGCGCCGCCAATGGAAAAAAATCGTGGTGCTTAAATAAAGACGAAATTGTACTTTATATCGTTTAAACAAAATTTTATAACCTGTCGTTTAGTTTATTGCTAAAAGTGGCAATTTTTAGCAATAAAACTCCATTAAACTAAACGACAGACTGGAAAATATTGTTTAAGCGATAAAAAGTACCACAAAGCTTCTTTGGAGTACACTAGAAGAACACAATTCAAAATTTCGTCTTTATTTAAGCAGTACGTTTTTTTTCATTGGTGGCGCTAGTGTAGCGCATAAACCCTCTTAAGGTCTAGCCATAGGTATATACTTGCCGGCTACAGTGTAGCCACCACCCACTTCCAAATCGGGAGCAAATTCCTACGCGCGATTAAATTAAAAATTGACATGATTTTTAATCACTAGTGACTAGACGAAGGAATGTGTTGAGAAGGTTATTTAGCTACATATTTACATTATTTTATTTCATCTCTGCAGGTTCAATATTGCCCGAATGTGCTTGATGATCCAGAGCTGATAGCAGGCAAACACAGGACTTTACTTACATTCACGTCATACATGACGTCCATCATTGATTACGTTCGTCCACAGGATTTGAAGAAGGAATTGAATGATAAATTTAGGGAAAAGTTCCCACACATCAAATTGACGCTCAGTAAATTAAGAAGGTAACTTCATTTTATAAACTAGGTACTTTTAATATTTCAGCCAAGAAAAAGTAGTAAAGTTTTCATTTTCAATAAACCTAATATTCAATTACTTTATATTCCGTAGCATTAAAAAAGAAATGCGCAAAATTGCAAAACACGATGGTGGAGGCATTGATTTACTGTCAGTTGCTCAAGCATATGTGTACTTCGAAAAGCTCATACTTGCGAATCTCATTAACAAGGACAACAGAAAACTGTGCGCGGGAGCATGTCTGCTACTATCAGCTAAATTGAATGACGTCAAAGGAGAAATGTTGAAAGCTCTTATTGAGGTAAATGAATATTTTTTGTAGTTTTACGAGAACTCTTTTTATTATATTTTAATATAAAGGAATTTAAGCCTTAAGCGCAATACACACCAAAGCCGCCGACCCACTGACAATTCCGCCGACACAGCGGCCTATATAGGGTTAAGGTTGTGTTCGTTCAATCCATGAAAATGAACAATTTTCTCCATGAAATATGTGTCTAAATTCACCACAAAATGTTGGTCATCCCTAACCTATCACGTGAACTCTTTGATTTGTATGGTTAGTCAAAAACATTTTACATAATTATTTGACCCTATATTCCTTAGAGAAAGTTGTTCAGCTTCGGCGATTTGCATACGTGCTCAGATGCTCGGCGACAATTAAGCTTTAATGACTCGAGCTTTGTTGTGTATTGCGCTTTATGGTCATACTTACATACCCATTAAGGTTGTCATTTGCTCGAGAGATAGATCTACTTTATACTGCATTCGGCTTCCGATTATGGCGGCAGCTGAGCACCGATAGTTTCTTTGCGCTTACGTTCATACACATCAGGGTAACTGATAGTTTCTTTGCGCTTACGTTCATACACATCAGGGTAACTGATAGTTTCTTTGCGCTTATGTTCATACACATTAGGGTTGCCATTTGAGAGTTAGATCTGTCTGCGGTTGCGACGGATCGCTAGGGTCGGTTATCGGATGAGTGATATTTTTTTTATCTCCGTGCTTCTCGGGGCTTCGAAAGGCACGTTATGGTACCGATCCCGGCTGCATTATTCAGTCATTAATTCCCACCAATCTGCATTAGACACGGGTCATCCTCGTTAGCCATCCATTAAGAAAGCATTGGGAGTCATTAATGTGGCTCAATGGGGATCTGTAACAGGTTTGAATCCTATAGTTTTATTGCTATAATATAAAAACATATTCATAGCTATGAAACTTAGTGAAAGATTTTTTGAAATCCGTTTAGAAATGGTTGAGTTATAAGGGTTTTGAAGGAAATGCCAAGCTCAATGCAATATGTGCTTTATCACGTACGGCATAAGGTTCGCGTACGTCTCGATGACGTCATAATGACCCCCTCAAAATAACAGTGTTTTAGCACAGAATATATAATAGTATGTTTTAGCTCGTTTTAGCTCGTATAACTTCTCAGGTCGTAAAAATTTCTTAACAATTAATCATGTGGTGACATAAGCTTTCTGATAAGCCACTAAACAAAAATCGTTACTGATCCTCATTATGCTTGTTAGTAAAATGATATAAATATTTCAGCGCATCGAAACAACGTTTAGAGTGAACAGAAAAGACTTGATGCGTTTCGAGTTCGCCGTATTAGTGGCGCTAGAGTTCGGATTACACGTTCCTCCGTACGAAGTGTTCCCGCACTACCAGCGTTTGCTGCACGACTCGTGACCCTGGCGCAGGCTGGCCTTCGAGCCGTGCATCCGCGTCTGCCATCGGAGGCGAGCGAGCATCGTCGACAACTTACGAGCCAGCGCTTGGATGTAAATATTCAGGCAAGTGCTAGCTGAACAAGTCAGCAACTGTTATGAGAAAATAAAACCCATCCACCCTACGATTTTTATGTGCAGAGAAAACGATCCAAAGTTTAACTGAGAGATAAAATGATTATTTTTTTCTTATTTTACTAATTTTCAATTTTTCTTATTTTTTTTAAATGGCGTTACGTTAGTCGCATTTGTTGTATTGTATCTAACTGTACCTACTGCTTTACATAATCTAGGGTGGGTAGATTATTAGCTTATAAGAGTTTTTTTTTCCTTAAAATTTCTTAAGGTGGTTAGTTTTTTGTATAAAAGGATTCTGTGCCTTAGACGACTTACCAATATTAAGTAATTTAAAACCTCAATATAAATCGTGCAATATTTCTAATTAGTAACTAAAGGCCACCAGAAATGATCAATTGCGAATATTTTAATTATTCAATTTTTACGTAATTTACACTCATTGATGCGAAAATTTGTCAATCTATGGTATAGAGTAAACGACAAGTGCAATTGACCGTTCCTTCCGGACTACCTTAAACTGCATATTAATTTCAAATTGTTACCTCTTACAAATTATGAAGCTGTTGCTTGCCAAATGATGCGAAAGTCAAAATTCTTATGTCTAATGATGCGAAAGTCAAAATTCTTATGTCTACTATGGTATGCTAGGTAACAATATGATAATGTAGGTTTTTTGTTAGCTCATACTTTTCATTTCAAATATCATCATTATACATATATTATATCGATGTCACTTTTAACAATATTACAGTAATGAAAAAAGCTTTCGTAAAAAATACTTATTTGGTCTTTTGTAAAAAATCCTTTATTTATTTCTTGGATCTACAAAAACTTCTTGGAAAATCGAGACAGCATTGGACGCGTCCAGATATAATAAATGCTTTGCTTTCTTAATTCTGAATCTGTAATACGAAAAATAAACTAACACATCATGCTATGTTATTCATTCATTTAGTTTATGATTGTTATCTTGGAGTGAATATAAATTCGAACATAGTGCTTGTTAAATAAATAACTTGTCACGTTTTGACGCTCAAGTATACTTATAGATTAGTAAACTATTATAGAATTAGATCGTATAATACAATCTAAGTATTTTCTGTAAAAAACATTTTCCTGCCCAATTCTGTATGTAAATAATTAATGTAGATGTTTTAAAACTAATTGGGCTTTAAAGATCGCATATTGTCCCACTTTGATTCTACGACAGTTGGAGTTGTTTTCGCACAATTTGATTTAAGGTCTATCGTATCTTTTGATTATGTACTTAGTAAATGAAATGTGCTAATGAGGATCAGTAACAGGTTTGAATCCTACAGTTTTATTGGTATAATAAAAAAACATGTTCATAGCTATGAAACTTAGTGAAAGAATTTTTGAAATCCGTTTAGAAATGGTTGAGTTATAAGGGTTTTGAAGGAAATGCCAAGCTCAATGCAATATGTGCTTTATCACGTACAACATAAGGTTCGCGTACGTATCGATGACGTCATAATGACCCCCCAAAATAACAGTGTTTTAGCTCGTTTTAGCTCGTATAGCTTCTCAGGTTTAAGAGATATCGTAAAAATTTCTTCACAGTTAATCATGTGGTGGCATAAGCTTTCTGATAAGCCACTAAACAAAAATAGTTACTGATCCTCATTATGAGTTATCTATCATCCAAACATATGAAAATTAGTTGAACGATCGAGATAGTTAATTTAAGAGTAAAGCCCACAGATCGTTTAATCCAAGTTTACTGTTATTGAAAAAAAAAATGAATAGGAATTGAACTGTGATGTATTAAATAAGTTTTAACCATTGAGGCACTTTAATTCAACCATACCAAAATAGAGCATTTCGTTTTGCTAATAACAAATAGGTAAGGTTGTCAGTTTGTTTTGTTGTTATTATTAGTTGTTTTATCATAAAGCAGATAGGTTCATTTTTAAAGTAGGTAAGTATAGTCTGTGTTTCTTGAGCTGCGACGAATCGTAAATGTTATCCAAATGTAAAAAAACAATAATCGATAATCTAGAGATTCTATCTAGTCTAAAAAGTCTAGCTAGACTATTTTTATACTCTACCACAGATAATATAATACTATAACTCTACCTACATTTTGCGTAACCTTAATGAACTTCTGTGCATTTTATGAAGTTCCCTAACTTGATAGGCACAATAAAAAATGCAGCGTCCTTTTATCAGAATAATAACGTTTTTCCTTATGCTTCAGCTTTGTAGATAGGTACCTAGAACTTTTTAACGTTTGTAACTCAAAAAATGCCATCTTCCAATGTAGCCAATGACATATTTGAAAGGGGTTTGACATAATCGCTAACTATCGATTTTTTTATGTATTTTATGTGCGTGCTGCACACATAAAATGATTGAAAAACAAACCAAGTGTTGTTACAAAATCGGTATTTTATATTAGTGTAAGATGCTTTTGAGTCTATTTTGCTGTTAATTATGGATGTTACTATACCTACTTCATAAACGAATTCATGACAAATTGGACTGTACGTATAGGTACAGGTTTAGTATGTAGGCTAAAAACTAAAGATTGTTGAAATAAAATAGTATCTTTGTTTTGATAATAAAATTGTGTTATTATTTAATGGCTCCCCTACTTCTAATTACCACAATAAGTAATAATTATTTCTATTACATCTTAAATAAGCCCCCTGATTACGTAACTCTGTTGCTAACAATTCTCGGTTTAAATCGATTGAAACCTTTTCAAATGAGCATTGTTAGCAAAGCAACAGAGTTACATAATCAACCAACCACCATAACTTTTTTTTTTGCTCGTGCGATTTGTACATTTGCCAATGTCGAGTAAAAATTAGGGAAAAGGAATTAGGAAATATAATTAGGATATATAACTTGTCAATCATTAAAATTGCATTACCACTTGACATTGACAAGCCGATGAAATGTAAATGATTATCAAACAGTTTTGATCGTTTTGGGGTGTAATAGAATATTAATATAAGACTTTTGGTTTTGGGATAGAATATTAATATAAGATTCTTGGTTTTGGGGGATACATTTGACAACTTAAAAAACAGATTCATCGACTATAGTTCCACCACCGAATCTGTGCGTGTTACATACAGGACGTAGTTTTGTCACAGAATACTTAACCCAAATTCGGTATTTTGGCACTTGAAATCGCCAAAGCAAATCAATATTATATCAAGCGTATCTCCGGAACTATCGCAAGCGGACGTTGGGATACTAGGTGTTATAGCACTCCGGTCAAAATGTATCGCTGACCGCCTGATAATTCAAATTGATAGCAATAATTTTTATCGATTAAAAATTTTGCAAGCAATAAACAGATTAGTTAGGTACCGTTTGTCACAATAAAATTATATTTCCGTGTAATTGACCGAGCGAGCGCGAAACGCGAGCGATCGACTCCGTTTCAGTTTAGGAAAAATTGCTTTCATATGTCCGGCAACGATTATGAATTAAAAAAAGAAATAAAA
This sequence comes from Agriphila straminella, assembly GCA_950108535.1. Lineage (NCBI taxonomy): Eukaryota > Metazoa > Arthropoda > Insecta > Lepidoptera > Crambidae > Agriphila > Agriphila straminella. The sequence continues at coordinate 13,289,670 of OX467308.1, forward strand.
TCATAAATAGGTTAAGCATAAGCGTTTAATGGTAAATTACCATTAAATGCGGTAATAATTAGTATATGAAAATAGCTTTTTAACAAACATAATTATTATAATTGATTTACATAATATAACATAACTATTAAGTAAGTACCTATAATTGATAATAATATATACAGAAACAAGACTTAATATGAAAAATGCAAGTCGTTAAAACTTTGAACTGCTGTATCTTCATCGTTTTTGTAATATCAAAATATTTTTAAATTTTAATAGAATCATTAAACTTATTAAAATTTGCCGTTTCAAATAATGTGGGTAGGTACGCCCGTAGTGATTATTTCCTCTGTGGGTGGCGTACCGGCGTACCCACAGTGGAAATAATCACATCATATAAAAGACATCAACGCACGACTTATGAAATAGACATTGGTTTTTCCTATGTTGCCTCTTTATTTCATAGAAAAACTTTCGATACCTAACTGTTTATAGACATAATAATATCTTGTTATCAGGTGTAACGAAGCGTTTGAACTAAAACCTATGCATCCATCAAGTTGGTAATGATAGGCGTTCGCAAAATTGCAATTTCTCAACACATCGATTTGGTTCAGTGGAATTGCTTCAATATTTTATAATGCGTGTCCTAATATGAAAGGGCTATCCGGTCTATATTGCCAAGTTGATAAATAAAACTGTATGCACATAATTTTACTACTCATACGAGTAACATCTAAGTCAGTTTATGCTCTGCCACTAAGTAAAAGAATATAAATTATGAATATTAAGGTAAACACCTTTTAAAAGTAAAAGGTTTAAGTGATTGTAGTGTGAATAAAAGTGTTTGTATTGGTGATATTCTTAAAGTCACGGTTTGTTTTCATTTAGGTGATAGTGATTTTATCGGTGCTTTGCCTTTTGGAGATTAACGGAGAAAAAGAGGACGAACAGATATCTTCGAAACAACCAACACTTCCTACTAAGGATTCTACAGATGCGGCTTCTAGCTCCGACCTTGATCGAGATTTTTCCGCCTGGCGACAGTGGAAGCCGGAGAGGCTGTTGAGATTAGGTCAGTAAAATATTCAGTAAGGTATTCCTCCCTAACTGTCACCCGAAATGTAAAAAATTATAATATTTATTGATGATAGGGATCTCAAAATTAATTAGAGCCGTTTTATTTGATATGTTACTTTTAACATGTGCTTACAGGGTGTAAGGGGAACGCTTCCGAAAAAAAACAAACACAGACGAACAAAGTCTCCTTTTTTGAAGTCGGTTAAAAAGGTAGAGTTACTATTTTTTTTTCACTCCTCTTGCTCAAAAAGTCCGTCATTGTAACGTACAAGAGCCGAGATAAAATAGCATAATTACCCTTACCCCTAGGGGTTAAAGTTTTTTCTTTTTTAATGTTTGTCTATTACCAATGAGCCTACTAAAACGAAAAAGTATTTATCCATAATCACGAATAAAAACTCGCTCGGCTTAATACTGGGGGTCTATTACGAAAAGTTTCATGCGATACACGCAACTGCGTCCGTGCTTCGTTATGATTGTTTCCGATTACAAAGCACTTGCGTATGCGATATCGCAAAGTGATTGTGTAAGTTTGACAGTTTTTCTCTAGCGTATCCGACATCATTCATTCAATAGTCTTTGGGCTACGATAGCCAAATTGAAAATGTGTTTAATATAGCCACAACCGACGAACTGCAGATCGTGACCAAGTGATTGCGTACGTTATTTTCGTAATAGGCCCCCTGTTTCTCATTCTTATTTTTGAAAATGGAACTAAAAGCATCTCTTCGGTAAAATCATAGACTTATTTATACTCTGTGCACAGAGTGAATCGTAGAATGCGTGTTTGGGTTGCTTAGCTGCTACAGCAGAAATTAAAAAAAGGTACCATGGCGCGAAATCTTTAGAATTTTTCTATAATTACATACTGATTGAAGTGACTGTAATAGGAAAGGAATAATTTTAATCTTTTGCCGTCAACAAATCATTTATTAAGTTAAAAAGTTTATGAAGTGGAGGATAGAAAAATGAGTGGATTCGTTTACGGAAGTAGGTATACTAGTTAATATTGTATTTTATTTTCTCGCAATCGTAGTGAAAAGTTTAGTGTAACACACGACGCTAAAACCCATTGTAACTCGGTTTCTATTTATTTTCTCGCTAAAGCTCGGGAATAAAACTACCTCGTATGCAATGTGTCCTTTTAGCGTCTTGTATAACAATCTACTATTATAATTTTTATACCGCTTTTTCAACTACAGTGGTGTGAAATAAACTTATTACTGCAATTTTTATAAAAAAAGAAATATTTTTTACTAGTGACCGCCCGCGACTTCGTTTGCGTGGACAGTATTTTTGTATCCCTCGGGAACAGTATACCCTTTTTCTGGATGAAAGGTACTCTTTGTCCTTTTCTGTACCTCTGACATGACAACAAATTTTATACAATATTTCATGATGACAAACAAACTGACTTTTATAATGTAAATAAAGATTGATTTGTAAGCACCTTCAATAAGTAGGTATCGAAAATAAATCTGCTGATCGGCTAAGGCCCTGGCTGCGGCGGTTAGTGACCCGCGCAAGACTCATTACGGAAGCGGTCCCCTTACACCATGTAAAGTCTGATAATTCCGATTTATGATATTTTTCTGTTGATTTTTCTCTCTCTCTCTCCTTCCCTTTAGTCGGAGTTTAACTCCTTTATTTTTGTCTCTAGGTCGTCTTCTTAGTGAGTTAACACGCTCTTCTGATTCGATGGAGAGTGTGATGGATAAACATGCTACATTTCGGGAGCGGCACAGTCAACAAAAGCATAAACTTAAGAATAAAATAAAGATTCTTTTTAAAATACATCAGTTCGAAACATGTACAGGTGTTTTATTCATAAGATTTCAATACTTTTAGTTGTGTTGTGTATCACCCATAAACTTATTTATACTCGAGTGGAATATTAGGTTAATGGTCCGCACAATATTTAGTCTGTGGTTCTTTATTATTACGTAGTTTTTTTACATTCTCTTTGATTTTGTTTTGTGTACAGTTGTTATATCTCACGAAGACATACACGAAGACGGTTCGTACTCACTGACCTGAAAAAAAAAATTTTTACCGTTATAAAATGACACTGACAATCTGACTCTTTGGATTGGATCAAAGATCAAATGTTTTCATTGTCATAAAGCAACACGCATAAATTACTACACGGTTCTTTTAAATGTTTTAGTTTGTAGCTGTTATTTGATTTTTGAGGGTATTTAGTGCAATTCCACCACTATCGTAAAGAAATGTATTTCGTTGATTCTCAAAGGACACTAACTCGTCGTGAAAGTTCCCTGATCACACCTCGAAATTTACCAGACTCAACCGACTATAGCGCGTCCTCGCCTGCAGCACCGCCTCCCAGCTTCTCCGTTCCTCCGAGCGAATTTGGAACGTCAGATGTAAAAACACCAAAACGATCCGTTCAGCAGGAGCTTGTCACTATGATGTTCGAATCCATGTTAAGTTGTATCGTGGAATCGTGGGACGTCATAGAACCGCCAAAATCGGAACAGGCTATGCCTTCACCATTCGAGAAAACACCAAGCGAGCTTACTTTTGTCAGTAGAAAAAGAAAGAGCATTGTTGGTCTGATACAATTTTTATTTTACTTTACAAAAGGTTTACATTCTAAAAACTGTTTTCCAAAATGTTTTGTTTTCTGCATTTCAGGAAAATCTCATAAACCAAATGTAAGAAGATCTAGGATTGACTCTGTAGATACCAGTGTAGGTACCCTATTTGGATAGCGTTAATTGATAAATAAGAATTACTTTCCTAGGTACCTACTCTTATTCTTCTTGCGATTTTTCTTCGACGGAGTTTCCTGAAAAAAAAGAGTTTTAAACTTGTCCTAGACACGCACGACATGGACGACTAAATAATGGAGGAGATTCAGATGAGATATACACACACACCCCAACTGATCTGCTCAACAATCTAAGAGATAAAGTCGGGTAATAAAAACATACCTACTTACACTAGGTTTCATAATGGTCCATTTTCGTTTGATGTCGTGCGTGTCACTCTTTATGTTGATTAATATCTATCGAATCATGCATGTATATAATAAAAAAACTCGATATTGACTTGCATGTTTTGAATAGATAGAACCAATACAGAAGACTTGGTGGTCATCACCAGACCAGCGCGCCATTGTGAGATTTCAGAACGGTAATGTTTATGAAGGGTGTATATCCATGAAGTGCATGCACGGCCAGGGTCGCTTCCAGTGGGCTGATGGGACTGTATATTTGGTAAAGAAGTTTCATCATATAATACTTCTACTTATACTACTTCTGTGTTTTCGAGATATTATTTGTATGTTTTGTTGTGTAGGGCCGCTTCGAAAACAATGCTATTACTGGAAAAGGGATGATTCAGTGGAAGGACGATTCTTGGTACGAAGGAGATTTTGTTGGTAATCTTCGTCATGGAAGAGGATTGTACGTCGACTCGAGAAAACAGCGCTCGTACGCCGGAGGTTGGCACTGTGGAACAAAGCACGGGCAAGGAGTCATGTATTACAACAAATCATTCAAAAATTCCTATGATGGTGAATGGGAATATGTAAGTACCTAGTCCTCGTCATTACTCAATTTGGAACTCTGAATTTACTGTACTTACCTAGCAATTTTTAATGCATAGAATGTTCGACATGGATATGGGTCTCGAGAGTATTCTCAAGGAAGTGGATATAAAGGAGACTGGGATCAATACGTAAGAGAAGGAAATGGACTGATGATTTGGCCCAATCATGATGTAAGTAATATGGATCGACTTTTATACCGACATAATTTTTGTAATCGACATAGGGTACTTAATTATTGTAAAACAATACCTACAAGTGGTTTACTTGTGTCTTCCCAACTTGATGACACTATTATCTTAAGACTTTATATCAATTAAGTACAATAGGTTTATAGTACTTTATAGGTACTTACTTATTACAATATTATTATTCAATGTCTATTGTTTGTCTTAGTTTTACAACGGCGAATGGAAAAACGGTGTTATGTCCGGATACGGTATTTACATATGGGATGCTTATTACAATAATTCATTGTCATTACCGTCTATTTGCGCTTATCGAGGAAAGTGGTCGAAAGGTCAACGTAATGGATACGGGGTATTAAATTTGGGCTTCGGTATGGGTTCTTATTATAAAGGCGAATTTAAGAATAATAATAAGCATGGCAAAGGACGATTCGTCTCTAATAATGGGCTTATACTTCAGAATAAAAATTTATTTGTTGATGACAATTTCGGATCTATGAAAACAGAGGAAGATGATGTATATATCCCTCAGGATAATAAACAAATGGTATCAGAAGAACCTAAAAAGTTCGACATCTGTGACAGTACCATAGGGTATATGTATCATGTACAGGAAGCAATTAAAAATATTGATAAGCAAGTAAAAGTTAGAACAGATACTATTAATGACTACATAGAAAATAATAAGTCTATAGATGCTGATCTTTTAATGGCCCTACGCAATGGAGATCGCGAAGACGAAGTTGGCACCAGCATCAATTTTGATGATTTGATCGATTTTGAAGAGAGTTCACTACGGAAGTCTTTAAGATGTTACGAGACTAATTTAAAGACCATCTACTATAAGTATGCCACTGTTTGTAATACCGAAGAGATTCAGTTCACGCCCGTACTCATACGTCTATTTCTATGGCAGTTCTATTATGACTGTAACATGCACGAAAAGGGATTAACACTCGTTGAAATCGACAAAATGTATCATCGCAATCCTGAATGGCTTTCTAAATCAGCACATAACCCTTTTGAGAAAATTTATTTCTGGCAGTTTCTCCATAGTCTTATATCGGTGGCTAGCAATCTGTATGCCAAAAGAGAGTTGCCGGGTCCTAAGCCAGATACAATTTTAGCTAGTGGTTTTAGGACATTCATGGAAATTGACATTTTGCCTAACATTGGTCGTCGTAAAGGTACCTAGGTCTTTGTTTTTTATGTTATACTATTTTTATATTTGCAGGCAATTTAGGAAAGTAGGTGTTAGTTTACTTCATAAAGAGTGTAAACGCAAGGTGTTTAACTTTTATATACCTTCACCATCAGTCCAGTATCGCAACTGGACTATTTAACGTTTAAGAGGTATTTTACTGGTTTAGACGGTTCACACACTGGCTCCGCCCGCGGTCGCGGAGCGTCCGCGCGCGGTTTTAACGTGGTATGCAAGTAAATCAATTAGTATAGAAAACCGCCTCGTCCAACACACCGAAAAGGCGACGCGGCGCGGGAGCGCATTCCGCTGCGCTCCGCGAGCAGATTCCGCCAGTAAGCGCGGAAACCGCAGGGTACAACACACGAGCTCCATTAGGATCGATCGTGCCGGTTTTACAACGCCGACCGACGCGGAGGCGCGGAGAAAACTGCTCGAAAAGGCGAATCCGCTACTCCGTCGCCGCGCACGGAATCCGCCGCTCGTGTGTGAATTTCCTTACTCCAGACTGTCTAGCTTGGGTAGGAACTTGCAATGCCTTCTGGTGGGATGGTGGTTGCCAGAAGATCTACTGCATTTTAGCAGAGTAGTGTCATCTACCTCCATGCATCTCCTAACACCTGACATTTTCCCCAATTTACGTAAACGCAGGTCGTCTAGTGGACGTGTACGGGCAATTCGTACCATTGAAGGGCTTGTACGCGCTATACCGCAGCATTGGCGAGCCGCACACTGTGCGCGACTTCCTCTGCGCCGTGCGTAGGCCGCCCCACGACACCGAAAAACCGCAGCCGCTGATCGTGGATGCCCCCGACGACTGTCTTCCCCTAGGACGGAACGCCTACGTTATAGGAGATGACGTGATTTTCGTGGCTGGTAAGTAACTATATACTTTAATATAAACCTTTCCGACCAATGATCACTTAATAATTTATCCCATCCCAATGTCCCAATCAAACTGAACAGCAGTGGCGAGAGGGGTGAAATTATGGCGAAGGTAAGCTGTTCTACAAAAATGTTATAATCCTGTAGGTGCCTACTTATAGATAGTGGATCGGAGGGGTAAGATTTCTGAAAGGTAAGTAAGCCGATGGGGCTTGTATTAATATGATGTTATACTATTGATATAATATAAATAGTAGATTGTACAACAAGTGCATAAAATGGGTTTTATGTACGAGTTATACACTCTGCTTTTCACTTCGATTGTGAGGAAATTAAACAAAAAAAATAAAAAAAAATAAACTTTTTTTTAATTTTAGTGACAAATTATATAATTTTGGAATGTGCTTATCAAGGGCTTTCATTTGATACCCATATTCAAAAATTAAAAAAAAAAATTTTTTCTTAAATTTTAGTGACAAATTATATAATTTTGGAATGTGCTCATCAAGGCCTTTCATTTGATACCCATATTCAAAAATTGACAAAAATTTTTTTTTTTTAAATTTTAGTGACAAATTATATAATTTTGGAATGTGCTCACCAAGGCCTTTCATTTGATACCCATATTCAAAAATTGAAAAAAAAATTTTTTTTTTAAATATTTAGTGACAAATTATATAATTTTGGAATGTGCTCACCAAGGCCTTTCATTTGATACCCATATTCAAAAATTGAAAAAAAAAAAATTTTTTCTTAACCCGGCGTCATTGTGGCGGAAAAAAGTTACACTAACGTTGAGGTGGGTCATCATGACCCTGGTTACAATTGTTAAAATTTTGCCTAGTATAAAATAATTTTAAATTTTTCAAATTTTATATTAATTATAAATACTGTATTTATAATCAGTAGCAGCAATAAAACACATTGGTAATGAGTGAAATAATCTTTATTTTTCGTTTTTCTTATAGACTATTAATTATACAACAAAACTGTAACTCTTTTCTTAATTTTCTTATATCAACAAAAAACAATATCGTTTCTAACAAATACTTACTTAAATAAAATCTATACTACCTTACCTCTCTATCATTGGAAGATAAGAACGAACGACGAACACTAACATGATCTTCATATAAAATATATATAAAAAGTATATGGCACAAAACAGCAACGTCGCCGTTGAGCTGGGTCATAATTACCCTGTCGCAGGTTCACACACGTGTTGCTCGTTGCGCTGGTGATGGACGAATGAAGTGAGATACGCGAAGGGGAGGGGTGATCTTTAGCTGCAGCTACTGAGACAGACAGTTGTGGGTGGCAATTATTTCTAAGCAGTTTTCCGTATGCAAAACATGCAGGGTCATATTGACCCTGCCTCAATGACGCCGGGTTAATTTTTAGTGCAAATTACATAATTTTGGAATGTGCTCATCAAAGCCTTTCATTTGATACCCATATTCAAAAAAGGTTTTTTTTTATTAAGGCTTTTCAATTGATACTCATTTTCAAAAATAAAAATAAAAAGTAGGTGTTAAAATATGGATTATGATTAAAAATGAGGAAAATAACAAGTTTATTTAACGAAGTTTAATTGCATGTGTGGCTGTTTACCTGACAACCTTTGTCTTAGAGCCGAACTTAGACGAAGATTTTACTTTATGCTCTAGAGCATGAAAAGCGATTTTATGCAGCCTATACCCGACATAACGACGAACTTTACGAGCATGAGAAGTGAAAATCATATTAATAGCTATGAAACTTAGTGAAAGATTTTTGAAATCCGTTTAGAAAATGGTTGAGTTATAAAGGGTTTAAAGGAAATGCCAAACTCAATGCAATATGTGCTTTATCACGTACGGCATAAGGTTCGCGTACGTCGCGATGACGTCATAAGGACCCCCAAAATGAGTGTTTTAGCATATTTTAGCTCTTATATCTTCTCAGGCTTAAGAGATATCGCAAAAATTTCTTCACATTTAGAGACATAGCGCACTTGCGACCTGGCCGCGCGCCCAGCCGCAAGTGCGCTATAGGCCTTAATCATGTGGTGGCATAAGCTTTCTAATAAGCCACTAAACAAAAATCGTTACCTACTGATCCTCATTCCAACAACTTTTTGTATGGAAGCAATCCTGAAGACGCCGAGTTTTATTTCCGATCCGAGAGGAATTTCTATACCTACGATAATAATTCACTCTCACAGTCTCACCATAGGCTTTGCTTAGCTTGTTACTACCTACCTAATATTTCGTGTGACTTGTTCAGAATGTACTTATTATTACAGAGGCAGATTCATGCTGTGCCGAGAATGATAAAGACGTCTCTGAAGAGCCACCTGAAGATCTAAAACTATTCAATTTCGGCAACTTATCGAGCAAGGTCATAATAAAAATATTCTCGAACATTTTTCCTCAGCTGTGTTCTTCTAACAAAATTATGACACTTGACATAAAAATAACATTTTTCGAATTTTTCGAGGCTTTCATCGCTTGCGCCGAGGAAAGTATCAGAGTTAAAGACGAGGAGATGCGATGGCGAGAAAAGTTTTCAGCTCTTAGCTGCCCCGCCGTCCTTAATTCACACCACCCGAAGTCTAAATAATAAACTATTGTACTATCTTCTGTCTTATTACTAATAGCTAGTGTACTTACCTACCTAAAATAGTCACCCTAATAACTGTTAACAATAATAACAGTTCGCACAACTTTGGTCTACAGCACAGAATAGAGATTGTCTGCAGCCTTTCAAGGATTTAAAAAGGCCACCAAACGCTAAATTATACCATTAGCACAGAATAGAATAGAGACCTATTCCATTGGCTGGTATTACGCTATAGCATATGGAATCCTTATGAATCCAAGTACAGGCTAATGTTAGAAAAGGTACAGAAGGCTTTTCTTAGATATTATTACAAAAGAATTTATGGTTATTATCCTTTTCTGTACCCTACAAAATTTTTGCTAGGAATGTTGGGGATGAACTCGTTGGAGGTCAGAAGGGCGCGATCAGAGGTTGTTACAGCCACAATGATATTGCGTGGATGTATGGATTCACCTGAGTGTGTCGAGCAGTTGTCCCGCTTATATGTACCAGATAAGTATTTGCGTATTCGTTCTAATCGTAGACACCGACTTTTCGCAACACCCCAATGTCGCACAGTGGCACGGGCACACTCCCCACTTTGTCGTATGCAAAGCGCACTTAACACACTCTTGTCAGCTTATCCTGATTTCGATGTATTTGTCGATAATGCGAAATTATTTCTATTTCAATGTGATATTGTAAATTTTGATTAGAGCATAATTATGTAATTGGGCATAAGCCCGTTTAATTATGATAAATAAAAAAAATTAAAAAAAAATTGTTACATCTCTTTCTCGCTGTAAGTATAGCAAATAAAAGAGACGCATTGATAGCCATTCAGAAAACTGACAAGTTTTAAGATATTGTATTACATACGGGGGCAGGGGCCAGCAACTGCACTGCAAGCTGCAAGGCAGATTACATACAAAAATTAATCCCTAGATCCACTAAGATCCATTGTAAAGATATCTATAGATTTGAAAAAACATGGAAAACACTTATGATAAAACGTAGTGATTATTTCCTCTGTGGTCAATTATGAATTATTGACATTATTACAGAGTGATGTCATTTTGAATGTCATTGTCTTACCAACATTTTATATTTACTTACATATCAATAATTGTTATCCTATTTAATTAAGAAATCAATATAGTGCTTTATTAGGAGGTAGGTAGGAATACACAAATAATGAGGGCGAAGCATCCTACTGCAAAAAAACCACAGCAAATATTATTCTCCAAAAACACATATGGACCAAAAACGAAAGTTGAAAACTGGGATTTCTCAATACACGCAGAAAAGAAGGATAATTATGTATATCGCGATAATTTGAGTAACAAAGTCAGCACGTACGTGCGTTGGGGAAATGAAGACCAAGGAGTTCGGATGACGGAGACTCGCCACATGTTAGCTCAAGTATTCACGAAAACTGACCCTGTATATTCTTTCAAACCGCTGGTTAACTTTACATCATACCCCTGCACAGAGTAAGTACCTACCTACCTAACTTGGTCAAACTGTACCCATTTTGTACGTTTTATCTCCTCCTGGGGCCGTACCGGCCAACGCATCGAACTTCGAAAAGTCTGCCGGGTTTCAAATTAAAACAGATAAATCGAGCCCCAACTGGGCCAAAATGGTAAACCCCAATTCATGATGTCACACGAACATCGATATTATCTTCCAAATAACTTCAACAAATACTTAGTAGGTAAGTACCTAAGTACAATATGAAATTCTTTTACTTTGATTTCTTGGTTTTAAGTTGAAACTCGGCAGACCTGCCGAAGTTCGAAAAGTTACACGTCATGTTTTGTTTTCGAGGTGTCGCCAACTCTGGGTGGTTGCGCCGGTATAGATTTAAATGTGCCGCGTTTTTATTTGCATGTTGCATCGCCGATTTAAATTTATTTAATTAAATAGTTGTCGACTCTCCCGTCCAAACTTCCATTTCCTTTCTCCATCGCACATATCTTGGCTCGCGTATGAAAGAGCGAGACAACTGTCACCGCCATCTAGCGGTACAAAGTTGCACCGCAATGCAATGCTGCCAACACATTGATATAGAAGACGCAATGGACCCGCTTGGCCGCTCGCGCGCTCGCACCGATTTTTCGCATTAATTTTGGATTTAGTGGCCTAAACACGCAAAAACCGTGTGTGTGAACTGTTCAGTGAAAGTGGAACTCAAGGAACCTGCTGCAGCCAGGACCAGGGACGTCCCCGGCAACCTCAAGCATCTCGCACCCAACGAGGCGGTCAAGGTATTGTGCCCTTTCCAAATTTCCACTGTTTTTGTCGACTTTCGCGTATATTTTCAGTAGCTTTCTCCGCTCCAAATTCAATACAGTCCATTTTTATCGCCCGCACAACCATTTTCTGGTCCTTCGAGCCGGATTTGATCCATTTTATAGTCGTACATAGTAGGTACCTACCTACCTATAGTTCGCCATAGTTCGCAAATTTCGCAATAGTTCATCATAAAATCGCATTAGTTTTTATTCCATAAGGAATAAACGCATAGTAGTTTTTCATTCCATAGGGAATGAACGCATTTAAATACTTTATTTCGCATAATAGTTCGTAGTTTCGACTGTACCGCATAGTAATATATTTTGTGCGCGGGTAGGTAGTCACGCTCGCACTAAGTACCTACGCTCGCTCGCGTCGCTGATCTTCACCGCTTTCAATTTGATCGTTCGTTAGTTTAGCAGTTTTAGTTAGTTTGTTGTTGTAGCAATGCCTCCGAAAATGACTCCGGAGACACAGTTAAAAATATTACATGCTAAAAAGGATAGCCTTTTTAGGCGTATGCAATTGATTTGTGATTATTCATCGCAGACCGCCGATGAATCAATAAAAGATTTGTTTTTATCTTCGCTAGAAACCGTAGATACTTTGCGCTTAGATTTCGAAAATATTCTCGATAAAATAAACTCCGTTGAATTAGAATTGAATGCCAATTTCTTAGTAAATTACGACGCCATGTCGTCATTCGAAGATTTATTTTGTCGAATAAAACGTGTCGCTAAGTCATTGCAAGCGCCCGTAGTAGTTACCGAGTCGAAACCCGGGTTAGCCGGTTTCGATTTGTTAAAACGGGACCGACCTAAATTACCGCCCATTCAAATACCAGAATTTGATGGCGATATAAAAAATTGGCCCTTGTTTTTCGCTAGTTTTGAAAACACGATCCATAATAATAATTCGTTATCGGATCACGAAAAATTACATTATTTAGTCAGTAAGCTTACCGGGAAAGCAAAAACCATTTGCGCCGGGATAACGCTTTGCGCCGAAAATTATAGTTTAATTTTGAATACATTGAAGGTCAAATACGAAGATAAACGTTTAGTAACAACCGCTTATTTAGATCAAATATTTAATTTGAAAAATAGTTCTTCGTGCAATGAACACGACTTAGAAAAATTCTTAGATACTTTTGCATCAGCTGTTCGCGCCCTTAAGAATCTCAAGGTCGATGACCTCTGTGACTTTTTATTTTTGTATATTGGGTTAAAGAAATTAGATTCCGAAACCGTTCGCTTATTTGAAATGGATAGACGTGGCTATCAAATACCTAAGTTCGACGATTTAGAAACTTTCGTTCGTCAACATATTAGAATTTTGCAACGAACTTCGTTAAACCACGGATTTACGAAAATTAGTCCGAATAATCGTAACAATAGGCCACCGACGCACTCTCCGCACGCCACGAAATCAACGCATTCTTTTGTTAATTTCGAACCCGCAACTTCGCAAGCGGCGCATTCGAAAAAGTGTTCTTTGTGTCAGGGTCATCACGAACAACTTTATAAATGTTCGGAGTTCAATAAGCTCACCCCTAGCGATCGCTATAGATTTGTTCGTGCTAATAATTTATGTATCAATTGTCTCAGTGAGAAACATCGTGTTTCAATTTGTAATTCGAATCATTTTTGTCGCAAGTGTAATGGTAAACACCATTCATTATTACACTTTGAAAATAATAATGCCGCGTCCAATTTAAACACAGTTGGTACTTCGCGCGTTAATGGAAATAATTCGCTTGTAGTTAGTAATGAACCTGCCGTGTCCGACCACGCCATGCCTAGCCGTAGTCCGCTCGCTGTGACGTCACAGCCGCCCGCGCCGTGGAGCGGCGACTCGGAGCGCTCTCGCGTGTTTTCGTCCCCGCCCGCTCCTAGCGACCGCGGCGCCACTGCCGCGCGCCCGCAGCCGAACGATGTTGCTTTGTGCTCGTTATCGAGTTTGCACACAAGCCCTACTACGGTACTTCTCGCAACCGCTCGGGTGATTGTATACGATTCACATGGTAGGGGACATAGTGTACGCGCACTTTTAGATAGTGCTTCTCAAAGTAATTTTATTAGTAATAATTGTTGTAGTCGTCTTGGTTTGCATATAAATAACCGCCCTGCCTGTAATGTTGTGAAAGGTATTGGGGGTTCCACTAAAGCCGTTCAAGGTTCTGTAGGAATTAAATTTCACTCGCGTTTTGATTATAACCTTAGTTTTTCGATGGATTCGCTAGTTGTCGATAAAGTAACCGAACTTTTACCGACTGTCGCAGTCAATACCGCATTATTGACTAATTTTAGAGATTTGCCTTTGGCCGATGATACTTACGCCGTTCCAGGAGATATTGATTTGTTAGTTGGCGCTTCGATTTTCCCGCACCTCCTGTTGCAGCGTAAGGTTCAAGGTCACTCGTCGCACCCCGCGCCTCTCGCCTTAGAGACGGTTCTTGGTTTTGTTATTGTTGGTTCCGCACCCGCTTGTTTAGATTGTAACTCGACAGTGTCATATTGTTGCGCCGTCGAGCCGCTGGACTCCACTGTCCGTAAATTCTGGGAGATGGAAGAGGTGAACGTACCTCCTGTTGTCAGCCCTGATGATAAACTTTGTGAAGAGTTTTATAGTCGCACGACTACTCGCGATAGCGATGGTCGTTATATTGTCGCACTCCCCTTTAAGGGTGATGTTAATTCGCTTGGAGATTCTTATCAGTCAGCCGAAAAACGCTTCTTCTGTTTAGAACGAAAAATGCAAGCATCTCCAAAGTTGAAGGAGGCTTACGATAACGTAATAATCGAATATTTGGATAAAGGCTTTATTAGACCCGCGCCTCCCGAAGCTGAAGAGACGAAGCATGCTCCTTCGTATATCATACCGCACCATGGAGTTGTCCGTGAGGATAAACTAACCACCAAGTTGCGCGTTGTTTTAGACGGCAGCGCCAAAACTAGTTCGAATGTTTCGGTAAACGATATTTTACATAGTGGTCAAAATCTCCAAGGTAATTTGTTTGAAATTATAGTTAACTTTCGCTTATTCGCTGTCGCGCTTTCAGCCGACATTAGACAAATGTTTCTTTGTATTGGTGTTCGCGAATCGGATCGCCGATTCCAACGCATTTTGTATAGATTTTCGCCGCAGGAACCTTTACAGGTTTACGATTTTAATCGCGTTTGTTTTGGACTTAAATCCAGTCCCTTCCACGCTCTTCGCACTGTCAAGCAGCTCGCCGCCGATGAGGGGGACAAATACCCAAAGGCTAAGGAGACTGTAGATACCGGTCTGTATATGGACGACTATATTTATTCTGTGCAGAGTGAAGATCAAGCTGTCGCAACTGCGGCTGAAGTTATTGATCTCATGAAGGCTGGTAATTTTGATCTCGTAAAATGGAATAGTAATTCGCAATCGGTCTTGGATTCGATTCCACCGACGCATCGCTTGTCAACTGTCAAGGAGTTTAATGATACGCATAAGGTTCTCGGTTTGTGTTGGTCACCTTCGTCCGACATGTTTAGTTTGAAAGTTTGCCCCACACCGTCAACCTGTACTAAGCGCACCATATTGTCGTGTATCGCACGCATATGGGATGTTATGGGATTTGTAGCACCTGTCGTCTTGTATGCAAAGCTTCTTATAAAGGAACTTTGGCTGTCCAACTGTGACTGGGACGACACTCCTCCTGACCACATTGTTAAATTGTGGGACCGCTTTAGAGCCGAGCTTCCGGTGCTCGAGCAAATTAGAATACCGCGCCATGTTGGCATCTCAAATGATAGTATTGTAACAATTTTAGGTTTCGCAGACGCTAGCGAGAAAGCGTACGGGGGTGTTGTGTACTTCCACGTTCGTAATGGTAATGACATTTCGCTCCACCTCATCAGCGCTAAATCTAAGGTAGCCCCTAGTAAAGTAGTTTCTCTCGCTCGTCTCGAGCTGTGCGCTATATTACTTCTAGCCCAGCTCGTTAGTTCAATTATTAATAGTTGTCGCAACCGCATAAATATAGATAGAATTTTCGCATTCTCGGACTCGACCGTAGCTTTGTGTTGGACACATTCTTTGCCCCATCGTTGGGATACATTTGTCGCAAATAGGGTGGCAAAAATTCAGTCGGAATTGGCGCCGCAAAACTTTTATCACGTCTCAGGTACGGACAACCCTGCCGATTGTTTGTCTCGTGGGTTAACACCTGCACAAATTTTTAATCATCCGTTGTGGTTTCATGGCTCCTCCTGGTGCCGAACCCCACCTGATGAATGGCCTGTAAGTCCTTTCAACCCCACCACTGTGTCCACACCACCAGAGGAAAAGAAAACCTCTTTAGTTGCTACCGCACCGCCCGCCGAAAGATCGACTATCTTAGCGTTGGCTAGTCGTGTATCCTCGTGGTCGATTCTTTTGCGTAGTGTTGTTTTTATTTGTCGATTTTTGAAAATCCTTCCGCGTCGCGAGTACGTTACCGCCTCTGACTTGAACAAGGCCGAGTTAATTGTACTTCGTGAACTTCATCGATTTTATTTTTCGTCTGAAATTAGAAATTTAGAAATTAATAAACCTTGTAGTCGCGCTTTTCAACATTTGAAACCTTTTTTGAAGGATGGCCTCATTCGAGTTGGTGGTCGCTTGAGCCAGTCCGAATTAAACTATGATCAAATGCATCCTATAGTTCTCCCGCGCAAAGATCATATCGTTGATCTTTTAGTCGAATATCACCATAAGGTGAATTGTCACGCTGGTCCAGATTTATTAATGTCGATTTTGCGCCAGAAATACTGGATTCTTTCCGCACGCAATTTGATTCGTTCGATAGTTCATAGATGTATTCCGTGTTTCAAACTTCGCCCGAAGTCAATCGCGCCCGAAATGGCCGACCATCGTTCTTGTCGCGTTGTTCAGGCTGCTAAAGCATTCGTACACACAGGCTCTGATTACGGGGGCCCCTTCAGGGTAACAGCTTATCGCGGTCGTGGTATACGCTCCACGAAAGCTTATGTCTGTCTTTTCATTTGTATGACGACTCGCGCCGTTCATATTGAATTAGCTAGTGATTTGAGCACGCCATGCTTCATGGCTGCATTTAAAAGATTTTTGTCGCGTCGGGGTTCCGTATCTCGAATGTATTCGGACAACGGTACGAATTACGTCGGAGCTCGTCGTAGCCTCTCTGAACTACATAATTTTCTACGGTCGAAACATTTTAACACGGAATTCGCCCACGTATTAGCTGAAAACCGCATTGAGTGGTCGTTCAATACGCCCGCCGCTAGCCACTTTGGTGGCAATTGGGAAGCTAACATTAAAAGTTTAAAGTCGCATCTGTTTCGCGTTATAGGCGAACAGATTCTTACGTTCGAAGAGTTGAGCACCGTGCTCACTCAAGTCGAGGCCGTTATGAACACGCGTCCTCTTTGTAGAACCTTGTCTAGTGATCCCTCGGAGCCGCTTGCACTGACTCCAGCGCACTTTTTAAATGTGACACCGTTAAAATATTTGCCCGCTTTAGAAATAGAGGAAGATCGACTTCATCTTCTCTTGCGTCACGCCTTATTGGATAAGCTCGTTCAATCGTTTTGGAAGCGTTGGAGAACAGACTATTTGCATACGCTACAGTCACGTCAGAAATGGAATACTCCATCGAACCCTATTACTGTCGGTACTGTCGTAGTTATTTTAACCGAAAACATGCCTCCATTACATTGGCCGCTTGGGGTAGTAGAAGAAGTTTTTCCTGAGTCAAATGGGATCACCCGTATAGTTCGTGTTAAAACCGCAACTGGCTCGTACTTACGTCCAGTTATTCGTCTTTGTCCTTTGCCTAATCAACAGTAACTTCAACCACAATCATAATTTAGCTTGTTCGATTAGGTTTAACTTAGTTTAGTTCAATAGCATTATAGTTTAGTTAATAGTTTAGCTTAGAAGCAACTATATAGGTAGTTTGTTCTTTCCTTTTTTTGAAGGTAACCCTTCAAGCCGGGGGGAAATGGTTGCGCCGGTATAGATTTAAATGTGCCGCGTTTTTATTTGCATGTTGCATCGCCGATTTAAATTTATTTAATTAAATAGTTGTCGACTCTCCCGTCCAAACTTCCATTTCCTTTCTCCATCGCACATATCTTGGCTCGCGTATGAAAGAGCGAGACAACTGTCACCGCCATCTAGCGGTACAAAGTTGCACCGCAATGCAATGCTGCCAACACATTGATATAGAAGACGCAATGGACCCGCTTGGCCGCTCGCGCGCTCGCACCGATTTTTCGCATTAATTTTGGATTTAGTGGCCTAAACACGCAAAAACCGTGTGTGTGAACTGTTCAGTGAAAGTGGAACTCAAGGAACCTGCTGCAGCCAGGACCAGGGACGTCCCCGGCAACCTCAAGCATCTCGCACCCAACGAGGCGGTCAAGGTATTGTGCCCTTTCCAAATTTCCACTGTTTTTGTCGACTTTCGCGTATATTTTCAGTAGCTTTCTCCGCTCCAAATTCAATACAGTCCATTTTTATCGCCCGCACAACCACTGGGGTCTCGGGTTCGATCCCCAGCTGGGTCAATTTAGAAAACCACCTTTTTTCTACATTGTTTCGGGTCTGGGTGTTTGTATTACCAGTTTGTCTTGTTGTTTTTGATTTACTTACTTATTCTAATTGTCTCTAATTTTCTTACATAATAATAAGTATAGGTACATAGGTGCTATGCCTATGCTGGGTGTACCTACGCAAAATTAAAACCGCAAATCGATGTAGGTACAGTACCTACATACGATAGGTAGCCGTTTGGAACTGTTATTTAGTAACTTAAAGATTGACGGGCCTCGATATTTTTAAACCCTACATACCTACTTGCTTAGGTACGATCGGCAACTGACGGTGCTTTACCACTTTGCAAAAAAATTGTGTGCGCAGGCAGCGTATCGTCCCTCCACTAACTAAACGTATATTAGTGACGAACTGAAATGTGATAATGATCGAACATCGAATGATCGATCCGGCGATGTGATTTATTTTTAGAACCCGGAACATTTTTTTTCTCATACAAAAAGATGACCTTCAAATCAAATCAAATTGTTTTATTTTGCAGAATATACCTAGGTATTTACAATAATTGGTGTTGTATTACAAAATTTGAGCGCTGTATTGTGATTCGGCAACTTATTGAATATTTTTGGAGCAATACCATAAATATTGTTTCTAAAGAGAGCAATTTTATGTGGTATTTGACACAGCTTATCATTATGCCTCTTCGATGAAAATTTAATAAATAATTTCAAATTGGACTTAACAAATACACACACTTCGAATATATACTGTCAAAATTTTTAACTGTTTGAAGTAAGGGCAACAGGAATCGGTAGGACGAAGTCTACATATTGCACGAACACACTTTTTTTGCGCTTTAAATACTCTTTCTTTGTTGGTCTCTTTCTTTGTTGCCATATCGTAATATCGATGCAACGTAGCCATGATATGCCGTCATTAACGCAAATTGAAACGCAATCTTGTTTAACATGTATAACGCATAAGAAAATTTACTCAACTTTTCACAAACGTAATCAGTATGGGTTTCCCAATTCATGTTACTGTCAATATAAATGCCTAGAAACTTGGTAGTATCAACTTCTTCTACTTGTTTTCCTGAGTGCTGTATCGTGACATCAACAATTTTCTTACATTCTCTTTGTCTAAAAGTCATCAATTTTGTTTTTTCTATATTTACAATTAATTTATTATTCCGAAGCCATGTAGTAACTTTGTCAAGATCTTTATTTATTGCATTTTCATAATCCCTTTCATCATCACATTCAAATATTATCGTGCTTTCATCCGCAAACATCACCATCGGGCGTTGTATAGACTTTGGCAGGTCATTTATGTAAATAAGAAATAATAATGGACCCAAAACGCTACCTTGTGGAACACCACAAACCGTTTCCCTCGACCGTGATGTATATGTCTTTTCAAATCTAGTACGGCAGCAAAACTTTACAATTTACTCTTGTTGTAACTCTTATCTATCCTAAGGAAGTTTTTTTTAAACTGCGGAGCCAAACGGCTTAGTACATCGATTTGCGGTTTTCCTCTTCGGTATTGAGCCGATTCTGATGATGGCTGTCGGGAGAATGGAGGACATCACTCAGATCTGTTCGCATTCTAGTCACTGAACTTTAGTTCATTTTACCTACCTCCATGATTACCGCTTCTTCTATACTTATTTTAGAATTAGTAGCAAATAGGTACTTATGACGACTGTAAAATTTGGTAAGCAACTGAATAAACAAATCATTTTGAAATTTAGTACCCCTGGGAGAAATAAACTGATGAAAAGCGCAAACTTAGCCCAGCTACCACCAGACTTTGGAGTGATGGATTATCTTACAAGTCAACAGGATGACTATAGAAATCCCTATCCATCTGTTACTAAACCGGTAATTTGAATAAATATATTATAATAATGTCAATTTTAGAAAACTAGCATCGGCCTTTAGACACCAGGGAGGACAGGATTCGATTACCGACGTGAGCACAGAATACATAGTAGGTATACGTGAGCAGCAATCGTTCAGTACTTCTTACTGAGGTACACCAACACCATGATTGTGTGATCCATCTAAAACAGTAACTATGTATGTATGTCTGGTGTGTACGTAACACGTGTACGTTTCACGCCTAGACCGCTGCCGCTGGACCGATTTTGACTAAATTTGGTACGGATGTAGATGGGACCTTAGGAAAGATTATATGCTACTTTTTATTATAGCCCGTGTCGGAGACACGGGCTATAATAAAAAGTACTTAACCCGCGGTACTTAACCCGCACGATATAAGTACTTAACTTGTATGTAGTCTACGCGGCGGGCGAAAATCTAGTACGCGTATTATCTTTATATGTATTGCTATATACCTATATAGGTAGGAGGAACCCAGTGCCCAATGCTGTTATCGTAGATGAAAGTGTTGTCTATTTCTCACTTGGCAAAATTATTTTTTCAGTTAACGATGTCATCTCCCACATGGTTGCTGAACCGGGTCATAAGATCAGATCTAACTCACAACCACGGCACAGCTCCGCCTCGCGGTGATTACCAGTGCCTGGACACCCACACCCCGATCGGACACATCAGACAAATGAGATTATTTCGTTATCAGTCTTTCGATCCTGCCTCTGGTCTTCAAGATTTTCCCAGATTTGAAAAGTCTTTGGATAATAATGAAACCACGAAGTAGTTCAAACTTTTTATTACAAAATATCCACTTAATGTTACCTACAGTAAAAACTAAATTAAAACAGAGAAGGAACAACACAAAAAAATTAACACATGTATGAAAACATCAACATCATTATCATTCAGAAATTAAATCATTATGAACTACTTAAATTAACGAGCAATAAATAACAAAACAAAAATAAAACTTCGTTGCAAAAATCATAGTGTTTGATTAGTTCTATCTAACTACTTATTTCTTACATTTTTAAAATTTATGTCGTGCGTGAGGTTTATTAAAAAACCGGCCAAGTGCCTAAGAGAAAAAATTGTCTTGGGAACCACAATATCATTTTTGAAGACCTATCTATAGACACCCCGCACGTATTGGTATGAAGTTTTTTTTTCTTTTTCAGTTCCATGTATAGGGAGCCCCCCTTAATCTTTATTTTTTTTATTTTTGTGTTAAAATCGTTAAGCGGTTAACAGAATACATCTACCTACTAAGTTTCAACTGTGTAATCCTAATACTTTCGGAATAAAATGGCTGTGACATACGGACGGACAGACAGACAGACATGACGAATCTATAAGGGTTCCGTTTTTTGCCATTTTGGCTACGGAACCCTGAAACGATGTAGGTAGGTTAGGTAATGAATTTTATAGGGGATTCTCTCTTATTAATAAAAAAAACGTCACATAACAATACAGCGCAAGTCATATTTGACAAGTTTTCAGGAGAGCCAAGAAACTGAACTGCGCACAGTCTCATATCAACACCCGGCGACAGTAGTGGTACAGTGGTACTATGCTATGCTATTATCTTGCTGATTACACAACAGTTCTGTAGAGTAGGGAGGGACGGTCATTTGATAAAGCTGATCTTGCTGATTTCACAGATTAGTAGAGTAGGCATAAGAATAAATCAAATTCTTATGGAGTAGGTTCCATTTGATAAAAAGCTGATAAGTTTTTGCGCCCATTTTTCTTGTCAGCAAAAACAATTTATAAATGCTTGTCATGTGAGCTTATTTGATTATATAATTTTTCACTTCAGTTTAGGGCCTACTTGCGCATGCAAACATATTTTGTGTAAAACGCCCTTGTATCGTTACTTTTTGTTTTGCAACATTCCCTCCTACGAGAATTTGAGTTGGGTACGTAATATTAAGTATAAGATTTCTAATTCTGTCACTAATGGTGAACAATATTGAATTCAGGAAAAATTCATCATAACTTAGTTTCGTCACAAAAGGTTTAGTGAACAGGTAGGTACTGATAGAAATTTTACCGATTTTCACCCTGCCTTTGTCCTGTCCAATATGGTAGATAGGGTATCATTAAAATTTATCATGTATACAACCCCAAAAAATTATTACCTATTATAAACCCTGACCACCATTTTGTTGAAAATCTTTTTTTTCTTTATAAGATAAACTGCATGGCAAGTGGCAACCCTAAAATGGCATAGAATTTTGCTTTTGCTATAATCAATCAATCCCATGAACAGGAAATATCGACAACAATAGTTTATTTGCATAATATAGGGTTGTCAACTTGTCACTTTGCAGTTTTTCATACAAATGAAAAAACTAAATATTTCAGCCTCGTATGCATGGCATGGTGGGTACCATGTAGAGGTGGTTAATATAACGTCTAGCGCAATATTCTAGCGCGCTATCTATGCATAGCGCACATCGCGCGCTATGTAAGTAGTCGTTATGACGCTAGAAATATAACGAGTAGCAACTAGCAGCGGGGCGTTGGCCGGCAGCGGGCGAGAGGCCGCGTTGGGCGCGCGCGGGCGGGCAGTCGTTGCGTAAGCGCTATTGGTATCGGGCGCGTTATGAACGTTATTCTCGCAGCCAGCTAGGTACTTATCGCGCGCAAACTTATTTGTCATAGTGACTTTGTGTATCTTACACGTTATTGTTAAATAAATTAGGACTTTTGGGACACATAACTGTTAACTGGGTATAATATCGCCCGCGACCGTATATTATTGTGTTCGATTAGGACTGTTATGACACAACTAAGTCAATTAGTTATTATGTAAAAGCTATTTAGCTAAGCAAAGTTAGTGAACGAGAGATATGGGAAAAACCACCTAGTTTCGAACATCAATAAGGTCGAAAACCGCTTGCACTTGTTTTTTTAACTAGAAAACACTGTCTAGTGATACTTAGTAAAAAAATGTGTGCAAGCGATTTTCAACCTTATTAACGTTATCAAAATAACGGTTTATATTGAATCTTTAAAGTTAGTAAACGAGAATACGGCAAAAAAACAACCAAATCTTAAATGTCAATAAGGTCGAAAATCGCTTGCATCGGTTTTTTTTAACTAGAAAACATTGTCTAATGATCACAAGTAAAAAAAATGAGTGCAAGCGATTTTCGACCTTATTGACATTTATCAAAATATCGGTTTTTATTGAATCTTTAAGTTAGTAAACGAGAATACGGCAAAAAAACAACCGAATTTCAAATGTCAATAAGGTCGAAAATCGCTTGCACCGGTTTTTCTTAACTACAGATCACTAGACAAACTTTTCCTACCATCACTTGTTTTTCCGACATACGTTTGTTCTTCCGAAATCGTATAATTCAATAATAGACAGTTCTAAGCCCGAAAAGTATGAAAGAAAGTTCATTAGTTTACTGCTTTATTTTATTTAAGACATTAAGGCTAAAATGCGACGTATTAATAAATAATATTTTTGTATAGCGCGCGATCTGTCTAACGAACGACGTGTGACGTAACGTGTTACGAGATACAACGTGCTGCATCTAACGCGCCAGCCAGCGGCCCGCACGCTTCCTGATAAATAGCGCGTTATAACATAGCGTATTTAATAGCGCGCTAGAAATCAATAGCAAATAGTCTGTAGCGTGCTGTTGCTTTATAGGCGTTTTGAACAACTCTAGTACCATGTATACAAGGCTGAAATATTTCGTTATCTACCATATTCGGCTTTATAAGGATATTATCAAACAGCCTGTAGATAATCCATTTTATCAATTTATGAGCATAAGTCAACACCAACATCAAAGTTATTTCAAACTTTGTACCTACCTCTTAATTAAAATTTAGCGGGCAAGTCCCTCTCCAGATTTGCAGGAAGCGATTGTCGTCTGAATATGTCACTGGGTGTATGTGAGCCGGCCATATATACATGACCCCTTGAAGCCCTTGAAGAATGAATGACCCATGGACCCACGGGCTTTACTCACTGGTGGATCCACAGATAAATTGTGTTTGCTGTGAGACCCACTGCTTTCTGCTTTTGAAGTTAAATTAAACATCTTACAAAGTAAAAACTAGATAATAAAAGGTTATAAATAAACAAAACCATCTCATATTTTGGATGGATTTCACCGGATAGCAAATACCAGTAGTACTGTTACAAATTATTTTTAACACAAAGTTGGGAAAGTATATTTAAAAAAATATTATTGTGTTCGCCTTCTTTTGAAGCCTTTACCTTTCTTTGATTTAATTTTGCGTTTCCGAGCTCCACTCCCTTGTCCTGTTACTTCATCTGCTAACATTCCCACAGTAGTAAGTTTTCTTCGCTGATTTTTCTCAGCTTTAGTAACCGGTAAGCGAGTGAGATAATTCTCTTCATATTCTGTTTTTTCTTGTTCATACTTGGACACAGATTGCTTTACATTATTTCCAGAACTTACCTCTTGGGGGGCTTCTGAATACTCTTCACGAAGTTCACGCATCACACTTGAATTTAAAAATTGTTTTCTAGATTTTTCTTTATTTCTCTTTTCACTTTCAATCCTAGATACGCTGTCATCATAATGTACAGCTGCCAACTTTGGAGGGATGTAAATGTTTGATTTCTTTTCCCTGTCTTTCATATTATCAGCATTTTCTGGATCATCACTAGCTTCATCTTCAGAACTTTCAATTTTACTTACTAGATTAGCAGGATTAGCTTGGTACGATTGTGGATCATCTTCCGATACTGCACCGACTACTGCAGTTTTGACAAGTTTATCAATTTGATACTTTAGTTTAGAATCAATTGGTCGAATCTTCTCTAGGACAGTTCTTATTTCAATAAGTCGGTCAATAGATGGATCCGATTCTATTTTTTCTCCAGAGCATTTCCGTAATACTATGTATGTTAAATTTATAAGGTAACTAAGGAGCATTTGGTATTTCATCTCCAAGAAACTTAACCCTTTGTCTGTGGTTAACTCTCCAGTTTTAACTCTAACTAACATGTTGTCTACAAGCTGAGATACTTGCTGTATGTTCATGTTCATTTCTTTCAACAGTCTAACAGCTTGCGGTAGGTCTGGCTGCTCCATTTCTTCTGAAGCCTAAAAAAGAACACATTGGTTGAAAGAAATTACCTTAATTTAATGAATACTTTAGAAATTAACGATGTCACATCACATGGTAGTGCTTTAGCCATGGTTTACTTTTGTTTTGTACCTGAACCATGTTGATTATTATTATGAACACTCTATAATCACGATTCGGTCAAAGAGTCAGGTTCGCTGGCTAGTTACTTGATTACGTCAATTATTAGCTATCTTTGCAACAATATATCGTTACGTTATTTTATTAACCAAAATTAAAAAGACGCTTCACAATTTTCACATCACATCACATAACCAAACTACACACAGTGACGTGCGTGCGTGACCACAGATCACAATTAATATATGTAATGTAGTGACGTGACGTCTTCGAGCATCGCGGCTTCGTACCGAAGGGAGGCGCCTTAGCGATTAATTCCATCCAAATTATTCTGGCATTTTTTGCGGGGGGGGAAAGTGCACACAAGTGCAGTTCCGCACACTCACATACAAAAACAACACTGTAATGACGACACTCACACATAAAAAATAAAACAAAACAGAGGCGTGTTTTCGTTCAGCGAGCGATTGCTAGCTGGCGCCATAGAGTACATTATTATACTAGAGGCTGGCGCTACCGGTGCTGTTTTCGTTTATGCTAGTGACGTCACGCTGCTGCCGATCGGCAGGTCGCAGGCTCGCAATCTGCAATCCTCCTCCAAAGGTGGTTTGCATCGCTGCTTGCTGCCATAGAGTAATTTATATGTCACTGTCAGCGGTATTGTTGTTGTTGATCCAGTTCGGTAAATTATGTATAATATTATAAAATCATTACAGAATTCTTCTGTCAGAAGACCTATTAAAGCACTTTTAGTATTTCGGTTCATTTTCACTTCGCGCCAAAAAAGTAACTTGGTTGGTTACCATCGCTTGATAAAAACCCGTTTTCGTTTCCCGCAGCACATGCGCAGCAGTTTGTGACGTCATGAGCTGCGCATCGCTGCGGCCGCTAGCTTAACGAAAACACGCCTCAGCAAAAATTTGTGTACGGATGAGTCACACATCAAAATATGACACGTTTTTGACATAAAGGGCTGGGCTCAACTGTTGATGCAGCAATATCGATAAATTTCGAAAAAGGAATAAAGGTCAAACATGAACAAACTCAAACATTTTACTACTATTTCAATCTTTATTATTATAAATTACTATATTTCTTGTAAAGTAGGTGTACATAATTCAATAATTTTAATATGAAAAGACAATCAGAATTAATATTAAATAACAAGTTACCTACTAACGCCATCAGCTAACCACCTGACATTAAATTATAATCGCTGTTAATGTGTTTATTGTTTCTTATTACATAATATTTTTTTGTCTTTTAAGGTGATATTCTTCATGTAGAAAAAAAATATAAGATGAGTAACGAATTATGATACTTAAACAGGTGATAGTGTTGCTTAAACTGAACAACTTATGTGGTCCGCCTCTGTGGTCTAGTGAACTCTAGTGGTTCGCCCACCCGTGTAAGACGCAGAGGACCTGGGTTCGATTCCCAGGGGAGGTATAATTTGTAATGTTTGGTTGGTGTTAGGGCTTATTTCAAGTCCGCCTGGCTAGCTACAACCCCACCATTCTACCTAAGTCTGTCGCGATAACAACAATTTAACAACCCGTTGTGCCAAAAATTCTCCAAAGAATCGTATAAACCGGATCTTGCAAAAATCCTAGTTTGATTGTAAAGGCCCGCATAGATAGATTTTCTCAATCTTCCCAGATTTTTTTAGGATCCGATCTTTGTAAAAATCCCAGTATGTTTCAGACAATATTTGAAACTTGAATACGGATTGGAGTCGATTTAGTCTGATTGGTCAGAACATGACTCTTCTTATAGGACTGTAGGCGTTAGCCAATCAGAGCATCCGTCAGTCCATAACGTTAACGTAAGCTAATCAGTGCGCCCAAAATGATAGTTATTCGCGATTTAAATACCTAAGAAACGCTGGATTTTGTAAAAATCCTAAACATTATTCGGATGATTGAAAAAATCTGTCTCAGATTCTAACTGTCCGGTTTTTGATAATCATACTAGGATATTTGTAAAGATCCTATATAACCAAAGGTTCCCTAAAGATTTTTCGAATATCCACGCGGACGAAGTCGCGGGCAAAAGCTAGCTAGTGATCAGAAGCAGTTGATTGGTTTTTAAAATGAATTAATTTTGTGTAAATTTGGCGGATGCATTTATTTGGGTTCGATTTTTTCATTAGAAACTAGTTTTGAGTCGAGTTTTAATTTTAGAACGGTGCTTGAGCAGAGCTTTAACAAACTCAAACTCAGATCACGCTAATTTTAACAGTGTTTGAGTACTCGACTCTCTCTATTTAAGTAGAGATCAGCTGAGTCTCGACTCAAGCTTTGTTTTGGAATCAACATGGTGCTTGAGACTAGATTCAGTAATTAAGTAGAGAACAGGTGATTAGAGTTCAAGCAGTGCTTGAGTCTCGTCCTGTAATACGGGCCTTAGACTGAACAACTTTCTCCAAGGAACCTAGGTCGAAAAACGATTTTTTACGCCTTTCCGTCAACTACTGACGTAGGTTAATATCGTATAAACCAGCCGCGCTAGGATAAGCGCCGTGACTATTTCTCGACATTTATCTCACGATGTCTGTCGCGCTTACATCATCATGTCATTTTGAAAAAAGAAATATATGTAGCTTACTTCCGCAAACAAAATATGCAAGATGCACCGCCCGCCCGCCCGCAAAAATATGCAGCACACCACAAAATATAAGTGCACAATACCTGCATTTAGCAAGACAGCAACACACCTTGCACCTTCACCTTCTTCTTGCGGGCGGGCGGGCGGTGCATCTTGCATATTTTGTTTGCGGAAGTAAGCTACATATATTTCTTTTTTCAAAATGGTTTGGGACTTCCGCCAAGTGACGCCTGATTCAATCAAATAATCATCATGTCATGCAAAAATATCGCAAATGAATTTGACGCAGAATCAGTGCAAAGACCAACATTGAACAAAACTTTATCGACAAACATTATATAACGGTAACATCACTAAGTTGCCCATCGGCGAGAACTCGGATTTATCTAGCGACAGATCTGAATTTTGTACGGACGAGCCATGGACTAGCAGACCCGATGTCACTGAACAAATCTGACAACTAATCAAGAATAAAATATACGAATTTAATGTTTAAATGTAAACAAATAGCAATAATACGATAAAAAAAATACTTTCAAGTGAAATGTAACACCGTCTTTTTGTATACTTGATGTTCCAGACCTCTTTTAACAGCAAAAAACTCATCAATTCGACATTTTAAACACAGCAGCGTTCACATGCGCGACTGGACTCGGTCTAGAAAGAAATCCGGGCGCAACTGGTTTTACTAACGCGTATGCCCATTTGGGCTTGTACTTCGGCAGAGGGGAACGCTTCGTATGGCTTCTCTTTCTGGAACAGAAGCCCGTCTTACTCTAAGCGTGACGTGACGTACTCTACAGGGTGACCAGCCTTTCTATTGTCTAATTTAAAAATCTATCGCAATCGCTCTCAGGGGCCTCACTATGAGCTCTTATAGCAGGGCTTATATTGAACTGCATTACTTTTTCGTACCTCAACGGTTGGTATGAAAG
Organism: Agriphila straminella; assembly: GCA_950108535.1. Classification (NCBI taxonomy): domain Eukaryota; kingdom Metazoa; phylum Arthropoda; class Insecta; order Lepidoptera; family Crambidae; genus Agriphila; species Agriphila straminella. The sequence continues at coordinate 13,318,649 of OX467308.1, forward strand.
CAGCCTGCCTAGCATGACCGATTTATATCACGTGATATAGCGTATTATCACGTTTAAATGTCAAAAAGACAAAGGAATTTGACAGTTGAGTGTCGATAAAATGCTATATCACGCGATATAAATCGGTCATGCGAGGCAGGCAGGCCTTAAGCAGTCCTGTTTAAGGCCTGCTTTTGAACTGAATGGTTTCTTATTTGCGGATGGTAAGCCCCCGGATGTAACACATTGAAGCTTCTTTTTGTCACAAATAAAAACTTACCAAAGAAATGCAGCAGAAATTTTTGAAACTTCGTTGCAAAAATAATAATCATAGCGTCATTTTTTGACCGAGCGAGCACGAAGTGCAAGCGAAGCGTCTCTGCTTCAGCTTGGGCAAAAATTCATTCGTATGTCCGGCTGTCTGTTCCCACCTACAGGGGGTTTACTATAAGCTCTTATAGCAGGGCTTATATTGAACTGCCTTACTTTTTCGTACAATGACCTCAACGGTTAGTATGAAAGCAGGCCTTAAGCAGTCCTTTTTAACGCCTGCTTTGGAACTGACCGGTTTCTTATTTGCTGATGGTAAGCCCCCAGGGGCCTTACCATGAGCTCTTATAGCAGGACTTATATGGAACGGCCTTACTTTTTCGTACCATGATCTCAACGGTTAGTATGAAAGCAGGCCTTAAGCAGTCTTTTTTACGGCCTGCTTTTGAACTGAATGGTTTCTTATTTGCTGATGGTAAGCCCCAGGTCGCATTTAATTTTCTCAACCGATTCTCATGAAATTTTGTGAGCAGGTTTAAAAATGATGTAGATTTTTTTTGTCAAACCAGTTTTTTTAAATTTTTCAAAATAGCGGAGATATGTTAAAAAAACCTATTTCAGTCCGGTTTTCCAGCGCTGTATGTTCTCCTCTACAGGTCGCATTTCTCAATCGAATCTCGTGAAATTTTGTAAGCAGATTTGAAAATTGTATAGATTTTTTTTGTCAAGCCAGTTTTTAATTTGGCTACGCCCATGCCTGTGGATCTTTACAAAAATCCTAGGCCGATTGTAAAAAACCGGATAATTGAAATCTAATATTTTTCTTAATCGTCCGAGCAATATTTAGGATTTTGTAAAAATCCTTGTAAGTTTCGGACAATCGTAAACTTGAAAGCTGATTGGATAATCTAAGAGACGATTGATAACATCTTCAGTCTGATTGGTCTGAACATATTGCTGATGGGTTTTGGGACGGTTTTGGGGTTATTTTGTAATTTTGCCGAAATAAATTCTTCAATGAGGGCTTTTCATAGTGACATTTAAAAATAAAAATAGTAACTTTTAGCCTCACTAGATGGTGGTGATACATTTCATTTTAAAGCTCTGCTCAAGCATCTTTCATTTTAATGCACCCGAGGTAAACAAAACAAACAAGTGTCACTTTTGACAGAACGCTCACAGTGATTCTGCCTGCCTAGCATGACCGATTTATATCGCGTGATATAGCATTTTATCGACACTCAACACTGTCAAACTTCTTTGTCTCCTTCTTCTTGTCAGTGCAGGCGGTTTCCGAAACTCGACGTCTATTGCGCCTATTTTGCGTTGGAGGATGTGAGGCCGGATCACTCCAGCCAGCCCAGCTCAGCCAGGAACGCTCCAAAGGCTTTCACATTCGAGATCTCCTTTGTCTTTTTGACAGTTAAACGTTATATCACTCGATATAACCCGGTCATGCTAGGGGGGATGCTTCGGAGCATGGGCGGCGTAAGCGCAATAGCGGATTATGTCGCAATCAGTGACGTCACATGGGTTGTCGTTATCGCGCTCACGGTGATTCGGTATGCAAATCAGCGCGATGACATCTAGCCTGCTACACATATAATAGTGATCTGTGATTAGTATATTAATCTGTGTCTGTGATGACATCGCTTCGGTGTGATTCGGAATGCACCCATATTTTTGTTGTTTTTTTTTGTCACGTCCCTGTCACTGTCAGTCAGTTCAGTCAGTTGTCTGTCACTCAATAAACAAGCAGTCGATAAAAGAAAATGGTCAATCTTTTTAAATTGATTCTCTTTTTTATTGAAAGTTGATATATGTTCAATTATGTCAATGGTGAGTGTTACAATTGTTTAGGTAGGTAAGTACTTTATATTTTCAATTTGATTTACCTAACTTAATTTATTCATTTTCAGATTCCTTTTCAGAGTTTCCTACTGACCAGCCTATTTCTTTCAAGTAATGGATTTTATGTACCGGGTGTTGCCCCGGTCGAGTTCAAAAAGGGTCAGAGAATCGAAGTTAAAGCGGTTAAAATGACGAGCATACATACCCAATTACCTTACGAATACTATTCCTTGCCTCTATGTTTACCAAAAAATGGAACATTTGTTTATAAATCTGAAAATTTGGGCGAAGTCTTACGTGGTGATCGTATTGTAAATACTCCTTATGAAGTTCATATGGCAGAAAATATCAAATGTAGATTATTATGCCATCAAAAGAATAATCCTATCAATTGGAGTGTTGAAGAATCAGAGAAAGTAGCAAGTCGGATTGAACATGAATATTTTGTGCATTTGTAAGTCATAATCAATACCTTAAATAAGTAAGTACTTACTCCTTTGTGTGAATGTATTTTTTTACATTTTAGGCTGATTGATAATCTTCCTGTAGCTACAAAAGTAATAAATGTTGAAACTGGAGAGAGAACCATAGAACAAGGATACAGGCTTGGCTTTATGTCTAAAGGAAAAGCTTACGTCAATAACCACCTAAAGTTACTGTTAAAGTACCATAAGCATAGTCAGTAAGTATTTAAATTAATATTTATATTCTGTTTTTGGTACCTTACTTGTCTTTAGTCAGTCTGTTTAGCTAAAGAAATTAAGAAACTATTCAAAACTATGTTGTTTTAAGTTTTAACACTAAGGCCTAGAACATGAGACAATAGATTTCCTAGTAAATTGTCCAGCCGCATGCGGCCGTGCTGGCATCGATGAATTAAATCAAAATGTGGTTATTTAACTACCAACTTTTACTTTTAAGCTATGTTTATTTACATTATATTAAACTTAAAACAACATAGTTTTGAACAATTTCTTAAGTTAAACAGTGAGAACTCACTAAAACTGTTTTGTTTTCTAAATAAGACAAGTAATGTTCCTATATCTTAATGTTCAAATCAGGGATTGAAATACCGTTAAAAAAAATAACGATACAAAAAAAATAATGTTAAAAATACCCTTAACAAAAACAAATATGAAAAAAAACCGTTAAAACATTTTATCCGTAAATTTACCGATAAAAATAACGTAAAAAATATTGTACCGGTAAAATTACCGTTAAATATAGCGTTAAACTTTACCGGTACAATAGTACCGGTAAAATTATTGGTAAAAAAGTAACGTTATTAATTGGAATAACATTAATTTTAAAGTAACGGTAACAAAAAGTAAGAAATAATATTAAATTAACGTTATTTACTGAAATAAAGTTAATTTCAATGTAACATTATCTAAAGTAACGTTATTTATTGACATAACATTAATGTTAAAATTAACGGTAAAAAAAAGTAAGAAATAACGTTACATTTAAATATAACATTATCATTCCCTGGTTCAAATATATAATTTTATTTACAGAGATTCATACAGAGTGGTAGGTTTTGAGGTCGAAACATTTTCTTTAGATAAAGATGAGCTAACTTTCTTAGATGATTTTGGATGTCAGGTGTCATCTGAAAATAAACCACAGTTAGTTAATGAAGACACGGGCACAAAACTATATTTTACATACTCCATAGAATGGGGGGAATCTGATATAAGCTGGGCATCCAGATGGGATATTTATTTGGGCATGAAAGATGTACAAATTCACTGGTTTTCCATTATCAATTCAATTGTAGTTCTGTTTTTCCTATCAGGTATGTGGACATTTCTATTTCATAATAATATTTTAATTGGTTATTACAAAATATTTTTTTTATTTTAAAATTGTCTTAATAGGAATTTTGACAATGATTATGGTACGAACATTGAGAAGGGACATTGCACGTTACAATTCTGATGAGAGCATTGACGACATGATGGAAGAAACTGGTTGGAAATTAGTGCATGGTGATGTCTTCCGGCCCCCCCCAAAGAGGATGTTGTTTGCAGCAGTCATTGGGAGCGGAATACAAGTGTTCCTCATGACATTGATAACGATATGTGAGTTTACTTTATTTGTAGAATATTTAAACTTAGGGCTGATTATTCAATCCTCAGATAACAGATATCAGTCAGTTTAAATATTAAACAAATCTAATAAAAGTCATTAAAAAATGTGACAGACAAATGAATGACAAGCATTTTCAATTTGGCAGTATAATACGCTATCAAACAGATAAAGCTCTATCATGGCATTAAAAAATCAGCCCTTAAACGTATTTCTTGATATTTTATATAGTCCAAATTTAAACTAGAAAACTTTAGATGTATCATACATCCAAAAAGTATACAAATAATATTATGAATAATGCCTACTCATTATAATATTACAGATGCGAAATTAACTCTGTCTGTTACACTTTCACGCCTAAAGTACTGAACCGATTTTGATGAAATTTGGTACAGAGATAGATGGGACCTTGGGGAAGAACTTAGGCTTTTTATCCCACTGTTGGGTACCGAAGCTGCAGGCAGAAAGCTAGTATTTTATAAAATATAAATTAATACTTATAACTTTAACGGAAACAACTTAAAACAAAAATTGTCATGAATTCCCATGAACGTGAATTCGACACCACCTAAAAGGGTAATTTTGCGACCCCTTTACAAAATCAAATTTTAATATAAGTTCAGGAAGTAATAAAAAAAAATAGGTGAGATAAGTAATTGTTTTTTTTTATTCACAGTTTTATATCTAAAAATCTAGGCGCCCGCGCTCACCCTCGCGCACGGGTCGACCTGTGCGATGCGCAAACAGTGACAACAATTTCAATTGTGTAGGGAAAAGTTTGGGGTAAAAATGTAAAAAAAAAACTTCATAATAAATAATAATAATAAATTGATTGTTGACTGCTGTTATAGAATGACCGGATAAAAATTTGAAAAGCGGTCCAAAAATTACCCTGTATAAAAGCTACAGCATTGAAGTAATTATCTTAGTAGAACAGCCTTTCTTCCTCTGTGTTACAAACTAGCCTCCGCCCGCGACTTCGTCCGCGTGGACAGTAGAAGAAGATGGCGTCCAGTTTAAATGACCTCCTTAGTGTATGAAAGCTAGTACTACGGAGAGTTCAAGCTGTTTCCCTGGCTCCACCCATTTGTTTATTTCATACCCAATATTATTTCATTGGTTTGTTTCAGTTATAGCCATGTTGGGCATGTTGTCACCTGCTAGCCGCGGGGCATTAATGACCGCTGCTATATTCCTGTACGTGTTCATGGGTCTCGTTGCTGGCTACTACTCGGCCCGCTTATATACTACAATGAAAGGAAAGCAATGGAAGCAGGCAGCGTTTCTCACGGCCACTATTTATCCAGCTATCGTCTTCGGAACATGTTTCTTTTTGAACTTCTTTATTATGGGAAAACATTCCAGTGGAGCAGTACCGTTTTCGACTATGATGGCTTTATTATGCCTGTGGTTCTGTATATCTTTGCCATTAGTTTATCTGGGATACTATTTTGGTATACGAAAACAACCATTCCAACATCCTGTAAGAACTAACTTTATCCCAAGAAAAGTTCCTGAGCAAGTTTGGTACATGAATGTATTTATATGGTAAGTAACTATTATCTATTCTGTGGTAACAGTGTTTACAAATATCGACTCTTACGTCTTGTACGCCAATTTAGTTGAAAAAAGAAGTCCCAACTAAGTACAGAGAACTCTTGGCGTGAAGATTAACGCAGTAGGGTGCGCTGCTTGCATCCATTCCTATCAATTATTTCTCATTCTCTTTTGTTTATTAGTCACAATTTGCAAGGAGAACAAAACCTAATCTTTCATTTGGTTATTTTATGGAAGAGTTTCTGAATTAATAATGGTCATATTTTTTTAATATTTTTTATTTTTCAGTGTATTGATGGCTGGCATTCTTCCATTTGGAGCAGTTTTCATCGAATTATTCTTCATCTTTAATGCATTGTGGGAAAACCAATTTTATTATCTATTTGGATTCCTCTTTCTTGTGTTTTGCATTTTGATGATATCAGTCTCACAAATTTCAATTGTAATGGTATATTTCCAACTATGTGGCGAGGTAACTATATGTATACTTACCTATAATATTATAGTAAAAAAATAAGCTTCAATATCTGTAAGAGTTCTTACACACGGACGGCACGTTGTCAGTGCCGACTGCAGCCGTCGAGGCGTGTCGACTGCAGGCATCGACGCGTAGGCGGCAGTCGGCTTGCAGTTTGCCGGCAGCCGTAGATATTCGACGCTGACATGTGCCGTGCGTGGCGCGCCGACGACGGCTGCAGTCTGCACTGTCGTTGTCAACGTGCCGCCCGTGTGTAAGTGCTCTTAGAACATACGTATTATATTATAAAATATTAAGGTTTCCGAATAATAATAAGTCAGATGTTTGGCAGATTGGACAACAAAAAGATGTGTTAAATTAATAAAGGAGCCATTACGTCTACAACTTAGAAAGTTTCTCATTATTTGCCAAACTAAATATTTTGGTTATTTCAGGACTATCACTGGTGGTGGAAGAGTTTCATCGTATCTGGAGGATCAGCGGTTTATATTTTGATATACTCAATATTTTACTTTTTCACAAAACTGGAAATCACCGAGTTTATACCAACACTACTTTACATTGGATATACCGGTATGTTTTATTAATTAGTCGTATTTTCTCTTCTAACAATCTATTTTGAACATTAGTAGCTTCATTTCTTAGTATGTACTATGGACAACAGCACCGCTTAAGGTAATTAGTACCCTCAAGTGGCGCCCTCATCTTAATTAAATTGATTGCTCGCTAAGTACATGTATCGAAAATTCAAACGTTGCGATTGAAGCTAAAGTTCTATAGTTTATTTACAAATAATAAACTTTCTAAAACAAGGGTCTTCAACCCGCGGCCCGCGGGCCGCATGCGGCCCGCGGTTACGTTCTTGGCGGCCCGTCATTGTATTGACAAAATTAAATTCACATGTCTACAAATTATACCTATTTAGTTAGAATATAATGTTTTTCTTGTGTTGTGGCCCACCGAACCAATATCAGAGTATATTAGGCCCTTGACTTCAAAAAGGTTGAAGACCCTTGTTCTAAAATATAGTTCGTTGTAGTAGTAGTAGGCAAAAGTGCTAAAAGTGGCCACTTTTTGCTCTTTTGCCTACTACTACTACAACGAACTATATTTTACTGAGGTTATTATTTGTAAATAAACTATAGAACCTTAGCTTAAATCTCAACGTTTGAATTTTCGATACAGTATGTACTTAGCGAGCAATAAATTTAATTAATTTGAGGGCTCCACTGTGAGGATACTAATCACCTTAACCAGTTATGGAGCCCCTAGACGATCAAGCATTTCTTGTCAATCATTTACATTGCATTCACCATTTGGGGGCGTGGCCTACTTTTGATTGGCCACGGTAATCTATCTATTCTGTGGTGCTTGTCAAGCATCGCTCCTAGACGATCAAAATGTGATTGACAAGCAATGCAATGTAAATGATTGACAAGCAATTTTGATCGTTTAGGGGGTCCATTAGCAACAAAATTCGTGTGCGCGCGTATCGCCCCTACACGAACTAAACGTATGTTGTGACGGCGCGGCGTGCGAGCGATGTTAACCTTATAAGTGGTTAAGCGACGCTGTTGTCCATGGTACAGCTCGCGCAAAATAACTTGACCCAAATATTAGTACCACGTGATCTGCGCAGTAGCAATTTTAGGTACAAAAGTGTTTATTCTTTATTCTTTTTTGGCAACAAACAGTCATTCAAACAAAAGCACTTATTATATCTATCTTACTTGCTATAACAGACTTATAGTGCCGATAAGGATGATTATTCGGACAAGTTATATATAATTTTCAACGAAAACAAGACCTTTCAGTTTAGTGCGCAAGCCTCATTGTCTATGGTTTGGTTCAAGTTATATTGCGCGAGTAGTACACATAAAAGAAGTTTATCTTAGGAACTACTTGGTCACGGTCAGTAACAATAGGTAGGTTTTAGAAAGTGTACAAGCTATTTTAGGAAATAGAAATATACAGGGTCATTTTTGGACCCCGTGCCATGTCACGTCATTCTATAACAGTAGTAAGTAGGTGTCACGTAAAAAGACCGCTGACGCTCATACCATACATTCAATTCAGTCTACAATCAATTTATGAATATTTTACATTTTTGTTCCGAACTTTTCCATACACAAATTGTTGTCACTTCTTGTACCTTCGCCGCCACCCGACTGTCCCCGCTTGCTTATTCGCCTAAAAATGTTTGATTTAAAAAAAGTGGCTGAAAAATATAAATTTTTAAAAGAAACATTCTTAGTTTTACACCAAAAAGATTTTTATTACTTCCCTAACTCAAAAATAATTTACTTTTGGCAAAGGGTCCAAAATTGGCCCTGTATATTATTATAATCTATATTTAACTTAGTTATTTGACAGTACCAATCTTAAAAAAATATTGTACTTATTAGTATTATAGTATTACCTACTTTACAATAAAGGGCTTTGAGCATTTTGGCGTAGCGGTAACCATATTTTTTTTATTTTTGACCGGGATTTCGTAAATAATAGCGGCGCACGATGCATCCTATGTAGGTATATCGATTGGGGATATATTGGTATAGAAGACGAACAAAAATGTCTTATGATATAAAGTCCTAAAGTGCAACGTTTTCGAGATAAAACGGGGAATAAGTTTGGATTTTTATCTATACAGGATATTTCACATGGATTATCTCGGAAACCTTGCGTTTCAGGACTTTATATCATTTGACATTTTTTGTTCATTCCTCTATCGATATACACAGGTTTCATCTTGCGCTGCTATATTTCCGAAGTGTCCGTCAAAAATAAAAATATATGGTTACCACTATGCCAGCCTCTCATTCAAAGAGATTACAAAGTCTCATTTTATGGAATTATTAAATTAATGAAAAAAAGTAATTAATTTTGTCTGTTTTATTGTCCCTAAAATATTTTTTTTTGTTTCAGGTCTTATGGTGTTAACATTTTGGCTTTTAACAGGAACGATGGGCTTCTTTGCGGCTTATACATTTATTAGAAAAATTTATGGCGCCGTCAAAATAGATTAGATTTAATTTCTAGCAACCATTTGTCATTTATATTGGTTGTTATTGTTACCCAGACTGAAGAACAATCACGAATCGTGTTTAGCAATGATGTGTGTAAATAAGTTAATCACATAATGCATTTTAAGATTATATTAATTTTATTATAATTAACTTTAAGGTAAGCATTTGAACACTATATTTGATCGAGTTGCCTAAAAGAGATCAAGCTCTTGAAGCAAATCAAGACAATAAAGCAAAAAACAAATTTTTTTGCTTATCGCTTTTTAGTAGGACATTTTTATTTGTCATACTCAGAATTTAATCGAATTACTTATGTTTAATTAGATAACAATGCTCGAGAAAAATCACTATTAACAGTCTCTGTATTATAGAACCTTGCAAATGTTCCTGAAGTACTATTCCAGCCTGCAGTCCTCCATATAACATCGAACCAACTCCATTTTGTTGGCTGTCGTCGTCGTTTAGCTCGGCGTAATGCAGCGAACTAAAATCTAAGGAAGTGTAATTGCAAACAAATATTGCTTAAAAAATGTCACCACGGGGCCGAAAAAGTACAACCCGCTCAGCTTTAGTCGGGCCAAACACACACTGGGGTAATTACGTAACTTTGTTGCAATCAACTTTGACAGAAATCGCAGTTACATCACTGCTTTAGTAAGAACCAATGTGACAACTATCTTAACTAAAGCAGCAGCAATGCAACTGCGCTTTCAATCGAGAATTGTTAGCAACAGACTTACGTAATTCGCTAGCCGGTGGCTGACGTTAGCGTTCTTTACAATAATTGCAGTTTGTATTGTAGAGAAAAGAGAGAAATAAAAAGTTTATTAGAAATGACCTCCTGTGTAGTCAAATGGTGTAAAAGACGCAATGAAGGCAGTAAACTATGAAGAAATCATATTTTTTCGTTTAAGTATAGAACATATCTATGAGTATACAATTTATGGCCGCTAAAATAAGCAACCAGTGCTCAGAAGCTTTGTGCTGCATAATTAAAGGGCAGCATTTTAGCTCCATCCACTTAGTTGTACTTTTCGTGTGGTTCCATTTTTTGAGCGCAATGCTTGTTCCATAGATTTTAGTTCGCTGGCGTAATTGGTATACTTAAGTAATAATATATATTATGGAAAATGTTCAAACCTACCTAGCTTGTAGCTGCACTACAAGCACGCGATGCACAAATGCAACCTAACAACCGATGTATAGGTAGGTTCCTAGTATTGTTTAGAATTCAAACAAAATAAATACCTATTATAAATTATTTCTCAACAATAAACAGTGTCGATAAAGTGTGTAAGTACTTTATATAACAATGAAACCTTTACCTTTAGAAAATAAAAAAACCGGTCAAGTGCATGTCGGGCCACGCGCCGTAGGGTTCCGTAGTTACCTTATATCTCATCGCGCGAGACGATGTCGAACATAATTTCGATGTAAGTGTGTGAGAGAGGCTGCGATGGAGTACGGCTACGTGCATAGTAGCCATTGGCGTACGTAGGAAAGGGAGGGGCCGGGTGGGCAATGCCGTGCCCACCCCAGAACAGACTGGTACCTACCCCAGAAAAAACCTGATTGTATTACTCTTCAAAACTACAACGTAGCTCTCTTCATAGTAAATGTATGCACTAGGAGCAAACATCTTATAACACGTCCATACAAATACGGCGTGTTAACACGTGGCGTCGGCTGATGTGCCCGCACCTTTAGCTTTATGGTCTAGCTAGGTAGCTTTTTGTTTCATTGGTTTCACTCCAACAGACGAATCGCTGAGTCATCGGTCCCAAATGTCAAAATAAACATGGAAACTTCAAAGTGACATTTAAGAAATAAAAATAGTAACTATTTGCACACTAGATGGTGTTGGTTGACTCTTCGAAGCTTAGTAAAAAAATCACATTGACACACATTTTTATCAACGCCATCTATCGAGCCTACAGTTTTTTGCCATTGTGAAAAGCCCATGGGCGTACCGAGAGGGGGGCCGGGAGGGGCAGCTGCCCCCCTGGATTTTATTTACTTCCAACTAACTATCAATTGTTCAATAAAAGATCTTATTTGCCATACAATATTGATTTACAATAAATTTCCTCCCCCCCCTGGGGGCGATACAGTAGATTTGGCCCCCCCTGGCTCAGACAGAACACAAGCCCATGAAAAGCCCTCATTAAAATTGAACATTATTAATTGTTCCGGGTCCACAGCGCATGTTTCTTCACAATCAACAAAACATCTCAACGTTCAACAAAATCCTCATACGTTTTTTTTTGTGGAATGTTAAAATGTTTTTGTTGATTGTGTAGGTAGAGCAAAACACGCGCTATGAACCTGGCATTTTGCCATGGTTAAAATGTATACCGTCCAGGGGCCTTACTATGAGCTCTTATAGCAAGGCTTATATTGAGCTGCCTTACTTTTTCGTACTATGACCTCAACGGTTAGTATGAAAGCAGGACTTATAAAGTCCTGTTTAAGGCCTGCTTTGTCATAGTACGAAAAAGTTAGGCAGTTCAATATAAGCCCTGCTATAATAACCTCACTGGTTTGCCTTAACGGCATGTGTAAGCTGTAGACACGTGTCGCCAGCTCGCACACATAAAACAACTCATGGTAACGAGCTTATGGTGGCTGCTATTATTATGTCTGGAAGTTTGATTGCTGCTATTATGCTTTAAAATATGGCATGCTTAGAATTTCTCTATAGCCTATGAGGAAGCTGGAGACCCACTCATTGCTATAATATAAGAGCTCATAGTAAGGCCCTCGTAGTGATGGTGATCGACGACTCAAAGATTTGTCTGTTGGATTGGAATGCACCCATTGACATCTTAAATTAATGATTATTTATTCTGTGGCCTGCGCCTGGGTGGGTAGTCTTTGCAGATTACTAAACTAATCTGTGATCTGAGAGTGTGTGTGTACAAAGTACATTTTAGATTTTATTTGATGTGAAATTATTGTATTTGTTTATTTAATATTTAAGTGAAATCTTCTTCATAATATAAATCAAATACTTACGTACAAAATGGAAACCAAAGTAGCTGTAGTAACTGGAGGAAACAAGGGTATTGGATTCGAAATTGTGAAAGGATTATGTCAAAAGTTTAATGGGATTGTGTTCCTCACAGCTAGAAATGAAGAAAGGGGTCTACAAGCCGTAAAAAAATTAGAAGAGTTGGGTCTTCATCCTGTTTACCATCAGCTAGATGTAACCAGTGAAGAGAGCGTGCAAACTTTAGCTGACACCATCTCCAGTAACTATTCAGGAATAGATGTTTTTATCAATAACGCCGGCCTCCTGGACTTTGATAAGTCTGTTTCGTCATACGAAGAAGCTAAAAAACTGATTGATACAAACTTTATGAGTTTGTTGACTATATCAAAACTACTGTATCCCTTATTGAAAGATGACGCCCGTGTCATTAACCTTAGTAGTGATTGGGGCCTGTTATCAAACATACGTAAACAAATATGGCTCGACACGTTGATAAAGGACAACCTCACAGTAGATGAAATCATAGATTTTGTGAATGACTTTTTACAAGCAGCTAAAAACGGAAAAAATGCATTTGTATCTTTTGCTGGACATTATGGCGATTATAAAGTGTCTAAAGTGGCAATGTCTGCATTAACTTTTGTGCAGCAAAGACAGTATAAGGAACAAGGGAAAAATATATCTGTAAATTGTGTTCATCCTGGATTTGTTAAGACTGACATGACGAAAGGAATGGGTGATTTTACACCAGAAAGAGGAGCTCGAGCACCTTTATACCTGGCATTAGAAGCACCACAGAGCTTAAAAGGCACATTCGTGTGGCACGACTGCCACCAAGTCAACTGGGATGACTAGGAAGTAACGGTGTTGTTGTTGTTGCTGTTACAACCGTGTTATTCCTGTGATTACCAGTGTCACACACTTTAAAATGTAATATATTATTTCTCATAGTTATAAATTCTTTTTTATTCCAGTTCTGCACAATCATAAAGATCACATCACTTATTTAGAAAAAAAAATGTGCAATAAAAATTGGGGAAACAAATAATTATTATTTGTACATTAGAAATTACGAGGTTTACTATACTGTTGATTTAAATTAAATGATTTTGTGGTTCTTTCTTGTAACTATATTGTTTACCTACCTACATAACTATCTTATAGGTGGTATATAAACAAACATTTTCTTCAAACATAATAGAGTACTATTATAAGATTATACCACGGACTAGATTTATGTTTTATATGTATATGTATAGATAATACCTAGTAATCTTTATATATAAAACTCTTAATAAAATTGATTGTTGGAATATGCCTAGAGCCCTAACAGCCGAAAGTAGAGACACCATTTTTGGAGGGTACCTTTCAGAGCTACCTTTCATGGTGTAGGTGAGCACTAAGAAAGAATTTTGGAAAATTCCCATTATACAGGGTGCTACAGGGTGTTCCAGTTTGTATGAGAATTTGTATAGGGCTAAAGGTAGACACCATTTTCGAAGGGTAGATAATGGTGTAGGTGAGCACTAAGAAAGAGTTTTGGGAAATTCCCTCTATACAGGATGCTACAGGTTGTTTCAGTTTGTATGGGAATTTGTATAGGGCTGAAGGTATAGACACCATTTTTGGAGGGTAGATACCTTTTATGGTGTAAGGTGAGCAGAGCATTAAGAAAGGATTTTGGAAAAAAATCCCGTTATACAGGGTTCTACAGGCTGTTTCAGTTTGTATAAGAATTTGTATGGGGCTGAAGGTAGAGGCACCATTTTTGGAGAGTTCATTCACCTTTCATTCATAGTGCATGTTGATTGATTGATAGTAAAAACCAAGCGAACTAAGACTCTGACCCATTATGTCAGAGGATAAGTGAGCATGGAAAAAAAATAAGGTCTACTGATAAATACCTTGCTTGGTACTTATGGTAATCCGTGACTTTCAAAATATACGCACAACTATCTTAATCACGCGAACGAAGTCGCGGGCAAAAGCTAGTTCTGTGATAATAGCCCAAAGTAGTCACCCTCCTCACACCCTGTTTTTTCCCATTTAAATCACTTATTAAGACGATTCTCTGTCCGAAAGTGGCGCCGCGCCGTGGTGTTTTTTTTAAAATATTTTTATATTTTATTTTCTAATTAAATTAATTCAATTCAGTTTTAATAAAACTTCGTGGAATTTTTAGTGTCCTAAGTCTTGTATTTTTAGATGGTATTATTACATTCCCTTGTAGTCACTGCTAGAAGTAAATAGCAAAAGTGTCAAAAGTGTACTTTTACGAATGACTGCGAGGGAATGTAGTGACCTTCTAAAAATACTAAACTGAGCCCTAAAAATTCCACAAAAAGTTTTATTAACATATCCTTTTCTACCTTTAAGGGCGCCACTTTCGGTCAGGGAATCGCCTTAATGTTGAAAAATTATGATCGTATCTTATGCCACTGCAAATCTGCCTAATGCTAGATTTTTTGGAAAGTTTATTCAGTTAAATAATTTTGTTTTTTAGAACTATTCAGGGTTGGCAAAGATGTTCATTCACGTGGTCTGAAATCCCCTTTTCATTTTTAGATATTATACTTAAAAAATAACAGTGTGTTGATCGACTATCTCGCCAACTTATGTAGGTAGATACAGTCAGCAATGAAAGTCGCTTAATACTTTAGTACTTTGTCATAGCAACTTTTTTGATTAATGTTTCAAACTGTGAGACATTCTGTCAAAAAGTTGCTATGACAAAGTGCTAAAGTCTTTAGCAACTTTTGTTACTGACCGAACCTACCCACCACATAGGTATGTACCGTTTAACTCGTAGTGGTAGTCGAGGTGACTGGACTCAAAAAAAACCAGAAAACAAAAAAAAACTTCAAAATTAAATACCAACCTCTTATTTATTTCTAATATTATTTCTAAAAGCCCCACCCGACTTCATTAGACGTGTTTCATTAATATTTATATGTGTAACGAATGATTCGAATATTATTTCTTGCTTTTTAGAGTTTTGTTTTCAGGTTTTTTGAAGAAGGTTTTCCTTTTTTTAAAAAAGCTTTTTTATTTTCAACTTTTTAGTGGTAGGTAGGTACCTACGTAAGCGCAGCGTGTAAATATTATTTAACTTTATATTATAATATTTTCAATGGTAAAATGCCCAGAACTCAATTTCCAAATTTACGCTGTTTGTTATTGGGGAGTTCCGTTGTGTCTT
Source organism: Agriphila straminella (assembly GCA_950108535.1). Lineage (NCBI taxonomy): Eukaryota > Metazoa > Arthropoda > Insecta > Lepidoptera > Crambidae > Agriphila > Agriphila straminella. The sequence goes on from OX467308.1 coordinate 13,334,095, forward strand.
CGTAGTCCAAGTCTAGTCCAGAATGTTGCATCGCAGACCATGGTTTGGTTTGTTTTGGATTGTCATAAACCTACCAAAATATAAATCACTTTACATATTCACTTCTCAAGCTTACGCGCTCACTAGACATTAAATAAAACACTTTTAACGGATACTAGCGCGGTTTTATTGAAAGTACTTTGGTAATTAGTTGGTATTTGGTCTGATTTTTGATTTTCCCGACGTTTCGGTACCTTTGCAGCTGCCGTGGTCACGGGGGACTGAAGCTACTTGTGAGCCTACCCTCAAGCGATGAATTTTTTAGAACGTTCAGAAATTAAAATTTATCAAATTTAATTAGTTTAATTTTGGTTTGGTTTTAATTTAATTTTATATGTTAAAAAGAGAGAATCTACTGAAACTACTACCATTTCAAAAAATTGGGAGGCCCCTCCAAGAAAGAAATGGCGAAAGAAAACTTGGAGAGGAAGGCCGACCTCCGTCTTTTATATTAATTAATTTATTTGCAAAAGGAACTAACCGTATCATTAGATCTTACAGTGTGTGTTTGGGGCTTTAGCTTGTGAATGATGGGGTCCCAAGCTGGTGGAATTTTCCAACCATCATCTCTATTGAAATTAGGATATTTATTTATTTCGATAGCCTCGCGGAGCATTCTAGGAATGAATCTACGTTCCCTAGCAAGGATTTGGGGTTTGTCAAATCTAATATAATGGTTGGGCCCCTCAAAGGCGTGTTCACTCACTGCAGACTTGTTATCGCGCCTATGTTTCATGTCAGCTACATGTTCTTTAACCCGGGTCCCTATGCTTCTCTTTGTTTGCCCGATGTAGGAGAGCCCACAGTCACAATCTAGTTTGTAGACGCCTGTATCGTAAAGCAACCCATACAGACAGATACCTTAATGGTGACTCTCACCATCATCCTATACAGTTAGCTACCGTAGGGAAATCTTTGTTTCAGAGAGCCCGCGGCATCTGTGACAAACAACACCTGACTGCTGAGCTTCAGCACGTCAAGCAAGTACTACGTAACAACAAGTTGCAAGTACCACGCCTTCGTCACAGAAAACGCACCAAAACAGCCACAGTAGAGCGTCAACCTGCCATCCTACCATACTTGAAGGGTGTCACTGACAAGATTGGAAACATTCTGAAGCGAGCGTCAATCAAAACTTACTTCAAGCCGCCGAAGAAGATCAACCAATTCTTACGACCTGTCAAGTGTAATATCCCCCTTCAAGCCGCAGGCGTCTACAAACTAGATTGTGACTGTGGGCTCTCCTACATCGGGCAAACAAAGAGAAGCATAGGGACCCGGGTTAAAGAACATGTAGCTGACATGAAACATAGGCGCGATAACAAGTCTGCAGTGAGTGAACACGCCTTTGAGGGGCCCAACCATTATATTAGATTTGACAAACCCCAAATCCTTGCTAGGGAACGTAGATTCATTCCTAGAATGCTCCGCGAGGCTATCGAAATAAATAAATATCCTAATTTCAATAGAGATGATGGTTGGAAAATTCCACCAGCTTGGGACCCCATCATTCACAAGCTAAAGCCCCAAACACACACTGTAAGATCTAATGATACGGTTAGTTCCTTTTGCAAATAAATTAATTAATATAAAAGACGGAGGTCGGCCTTCCTCTCCAAGTTTTCTTTCGCCATTTCTTTCTTGGAGGGGCCTCCCAATTTTTTGAAATGGTAGTAGTTTCAGTAGATTCTCTCTTTTTAACATATAAAATTAAATTAAAACCAAACCAAAATTAAACTAATTAAATTTGATAAATTTTAATTTCTGAACGTTCTAAAAAATTCATCGCTTGAGGGTAGGCTCACAAGTAGCTTCAGTCCCCCGTGACCACGGCAGCTGCAAAGGTACCGAAACGTCGGGAAAATCAAAAATCAGACCAAATACCAACTAATTACCAAAGTACTTTCAATAAAACCGCGCTAGTATCCGTTAAAAGTGTTTTATTTAATCACTTTACATATACCTACTATTTGACTTTGAGGAGTTCCTTTGTGTATCGTCGAAGTTCCAAGTCAAATACCGATGAAATTAAAATTATGACCTCTTTAAAAAAAAAAGAATCATCTAAATCGGTTCATAAACAAAGATGTTATGTCCTAAATTCCGTAAAAACTCGTGCGATGGCAAGCTAAATAGGTTGATATTTTCAGAATTATGAAAAAACTACTAGCCAGATCTCTGTAATTTTTTTTAACACGAATTCTTAGAATTTCTAAGCACGAACTATGTTTTTTGAGATAAAAAAGAATTTTATAAATCGGTTAACAACTGACGAAGTTATGTTAAAACATAATAAAAAAATAAAAATAAACCGTTGACTTGAGAACCTCCTCCTTTTTTTGAAGTCAGGTCAAAAGTCAGCGCCTGCATGACCACCTCGGATTACTTAACCCACCCACAGCCCTCATTGGGACCCCGGCAAGTGCCATGCCAGCTTTTTAGTGGGTATGGTACAGTCAGCAACGAAAGTCGCTTATCACTTCAGTACTTTATCGTAGCAACTTTTTTGACAGATGTCTCACATTTTGGAACATTAGTCAATAAAGCTAATTTGAAAAGTACTATAGTGGGAAGCAACTTTCGTTGCTGACCGTACAAGTACATGTGTCCTCACTCCGTTGTTGGCCTACCGGGGCATTGTGGCAATCTCCCCATCATCATAATATACAATCCGACGGACATCCCGGGTATCCAGGCGTCCTCGCGGTAGACTGGCCGATGCTCGTATACATACCTACCTACCTTGAAAGTACCTACTAGGTATATATCACAGAATAGATATAAAGTACGGTACGATGCAGCCATAACACATTCACGCCCCTCCCTAGTAGAAATCTTATTAAGGATTTACCAATGCATGTGTTGTTCTTTGTAAGGATTCTGATGTCGTCCTACCTAATTGTATTACAAAATCGTGATGGCGTGGCGGACGATAAAGGGGTAGCGCTCGAGCAGCTTAATACGATAGAAGCCTTTCTGCGACTCGTGTGCTTGCTTATATTGTAGGTACATAAGTAAATAATATGTCAGTATTAGTGTCATCAGGTTAAGTACCTACTTAGGTGATCAATTTTGCGATGTTGCAAATACTCTGGGCCTCAAAAATACCGGGACTCCGGGTTTTTCATAGAAACATAGTCTCGTAATGGTCTCGTATATAAAAAGCGATTTATGTTAGATTTACTTATAAAAGATTCCTCCAAAAATAGTAAAGATCTAGTACCTACCGTTCTGAAACGGAATAATTTGGTAGTACCTAGGTAGGTACCTAGGTACCGATCCATATCGGACCTGCCTGCCTAGCATGACCGATTTATATCGCGTGATATAGCGTTTTATCACGTCTAGCTGTCAAAAAGACAAAGGAATTTGACAGTTGAGTGTCGATAAAATGCTATATCACGCGATATAAATCGATCATGCTAGGCAGGCTGGTCACCTGGGTTCCATATGATATCTAGTATTAAAATATAATTAGATCATGAATACTTTTGTTTGCGTTCGGAAGAGATTTTGTTGTGGTAGGTATATCTACTTACTGACCTGACTGACCTACAGCATAATTTACAATCTGCTTAAATAAAAAAAACATAACTCAGAACTTGCAGTAGGTGGCGATTCATATCGACTTACCTTTTAGAAATCCCACTCCATAATATGCAGATCATAACATTTATGTAGAACGGATAACCTTTGCCATAATTTCAATTAAAAGGTATGAATGAGGTTCTGCTCAATAAGCTGGACCGCCTTCTTAATAACGCTATTCGTTTTGTCTTTTGTCATCGCAAGTTTGATCACATTTCTTCTTACCGGTCTCAGCTTAAATGGCTTCCCATGCGACAGCGCAGACAGCAAAGATTGCTCTGCACTCTCTATTCTATCTTAAATAGTCCTCATTCTCCCGATTATTTTCAATATCTCAGCGACTCTCATGATCGCCAACTTCGTTCTTCCAATACTCTCACTCTACTCCTCTGTTTCGTTCCGGGTATATGTCCGAATCTTTCACTCTGCATGATTTGCGTTTCTGGAACGGTCTTCCTGAAGCTATCAGGAGATCACCCAGCAAATTTTCCTTTAAAAGAAACGTTCACGCTTTTCTTTTAGAAGGCTTATAATGAGCATAATGTGAAAATCATCATCATTATAATTTTTGCTTTTCCTTTTTATCGATGATTATTTGGAATTGCGATTGTCAATTTTTTCGTCAATGCAATGGAGCAATTGACAATTGCTTCATTTGCACCCGTAAACGATCATTTTTCGCATCAATGGGCGTCAATGACGTAAAAATTGACAATCGCAATTGATCGTTACCGGCGGCCTTTTTCCACAAAAATGATAAATGATCTGCATAGTGGATTGGCAGGATCGGTGAAGTGAGATTTCCAAAAGGTAAGCCGATGGGAATCGGCTTGTATGGACCCTTCGCCACTGGTACCTATTAATAAAGCAATTACACTAATTGAGTCATGTAAAATAACAAAATTCCACACGATGTAGGTAGATAAATGTAGGAACAATGGAATTGATGAGTAACACGCGAGGGTCGTTATTTTGATTTCCTTAGTACATTACTTCTTCAAATGAAATGAAATGAAAACGTCATAACAAACACTATTAATTCTAAATGAGTGGTGGTAAGGCTTGTCTGGAATATCGCTTATGTTACATCGGGTAATTGTTTGTTTACGTTTGCCCACACACACGGGCCGGGCAGCAGCGCCGCAACGATTGTGCTGTCGTCGACGAATGGGTACTTACTATACCGGAATATGTCACAGCTTATTTCTTGATTATAGGATAGGTATAGGGGAATGAGTTTGCTCTTGAATAAATTACTTTTATGGATCGTGATTGCACAGGGTACGGTTGCGATTGATTGCTATGATTCTCACTGACCAAATACTAACAAAAATTTACAATTATCTATCGACTAGGTCTCATAGTAAGTTTGAATTTATATTTTTTTAAATGTATTTTTTTAATGGATAACTAGCTGCTGCCCGCGACTTACTTGCGTGGACAGTTATTTTTTTCTATCCCTCGGGAACAGTATTTTTTCTATGCCTCGGGAACAGTATTTTTTCTATCCCTCGGGAACAGTATATTTTTCTATCCCTCGGGAACAGTATTTTTTTCTTTCCATCGGGAACAGTATTTTGTCTATCCCTCGGGAACACTATTTTTTATATCCCTCGGGAACAGTATTTTTTCTATCCCTCGGGAACAGTATTTTTTATATCCCTCGGGAACAGTATTTTTTATATCCCTCGGGAACAGTATTTTTATATCCTTCGGGAACAGTATTTTTTTCTATCCCTCGGTAACAGTATTTTTTCTATCCCTCGGGAACAGTATTTTTTCTATCCCTCGGGAACAGTATTTTTTATATCCCTCGGGAACAGTATTTTTTTCTATCCCTCGGGAACAGTATATTTTTCTATACCTCGGGAACAGTATTTTTTTCTATCCCTCGGGAACAGTATTTTTGTCTATCCCTCGAGAACAGTATTTTTTTCTATCCTTCGGGAACAGTATTTTTTTCTATCCCTCGGGAACAGTACCTATTTATTTCTATCCCTCGGAACAGTATTTAATTTTTGTTACTTGAAAAGTCCTTTTCTGAACCCCTGACAATGTGTATTCATAATTTCAAGATGATGAGTAACTAGGTAGTTAAAGAGTTAAGTCGTGAAAGCGTAAAAACAAAAACTTTCGCATTATAAATATTAGATACAAGCTTCCGCCCCTTACTTCGTCCACGCGGACTCTAAGGAACCTTTGACCAGGATAAAAAGTATCCTATGTTCCAATCCAGGTTATATACTTTGTCAAATTTCATCCAAATCCGTTCAGCCGTTTTTGCGTGATCAATCACGTAACAAACATCTAAATATCTATACTTTCACATTTATAATATTTGTAGGATAAGATTTCAATGAGTTCTACTTGCTTTTTATTATACTAGGCTCTATGAGCTGTAGACCTCGCGCGTCAATGTTCACCCCTTAAATAGCCGTACAACGTCAAATACACTACACATAATTTCACACAGTATTACTTGATAAATTGTACCCAAAAAAAAATAGTAGAAAGTAGATTACAGTACTCAGTTCTTTATGTGATTGACAGAAACATGATAGGATGCTGATTGAAGGTAAGAAATTTTACTGAAAGACTTCATTTTGATTTTAAAAATAAATGGAACTACATGTAAATACTTTTAAAAAATCGCCTGCCTTAACGAACAGTAATCGAACCCATCAACTCACCAAATATGAAAAAAACTTTTTTATTTTTATGATAAAATCGACAGGGTTACTTATAAGGGTTATTTTTTCTTGAGTAATCCTACAGCATCTTAAACAGAAGGAAGACCTTAAATTTTTACGTATTTGTATCGAATCGTATACGATCTAAAAAAAGTCCTCGAATGCCGTTCCATTTCTTTTTAAAAACAAAATGAAGTCTTCTTTCAGTAAAATTTCCTACCTCCAATATTTAAGGTACCTACTTTATCTCCGTGGGGCAGTTTAGGGACACCCTGTATATTAGTATTGAAGATTATGCGTCTTGACTTATCAAGACGCATAATCTTGTTTTTTTGAGAAACTTTTTCAAAGCAGCTGAAATATGTTTTTTTATATAATATCTCCACCATTTTGAAAAATTTCGAAAAACTGGCTCGACAAAAAATTTATATATAATTATGAAACCTGATCACAAAAATTCACGGGAATCGGTTGAGAAATGCAACCCGTAAGGGAGAACAGACAGCTGGAAAGCAGGATTTAAATATGTTCTTTTACATATCTCCGCCATTTTGAAAAAAATCAAAAAACTGTCTCGACAAAATTTTTTTACATAATTTTTATCAAATTTGTTTACATAATTTTATGGAAATCGGTTGAGGAATGCGACCTGTAGAGGAGAACAGACAGCGCCGGAAAGCGGAACTGAAATATGTTTTTTTTTACAATTATCTGCTATTTTGAAAAAAAAAAAAAAAACAAAAAACTGTCTCGACAAAAATTTTTACTAAAGTTTTTGAACCTGGTCACAAATTTTCACGAGAATCAGCTGAGAAATGCTACCTGTAGAGGAGAAAAGACAGCGCTGGAAAGCTGGACTGAAATATGGTTCTTTTTTACATACTTACTCGTATCTCCGCCATTTTGAAAAATATCAAAAAACTGTCTCAAGAATTTTTGCCCAAGCTGAAGCAGAGACGCTTCGCTCGCACTTCGTGCTCGCTCGGTCAATAAGGAAGAGAAAACCATAATAAAGTATGTGGCCTTCGCAATGTAGCGTAACTTTAATGAAATAAGAGTAACTTAATAGAAATGGAAAAAAATAAACACATACCTAGTTCCATAAATATTTATGACATTTATTTTAAAACTGGCCTAAATAAATTACTTACACTTAAAACCAAACTTATAAAACATTGACTTGACAATAAATGTTTCGTGATAATATAATAGACGGTCTTACCGCCACATCACGATATAGGGCCCATAGCGCTAATTTTCAACGATAAAACCAAAACTAAATCGTTACCGTTTCAGTTTCGTTTACCGAAAAATACTTGCTTTAATTTTGTTAAAATTGTTGAAAGCTATAAATATGCCTAGGGAGCCTAGGATGCTAATCTTGGACAATTTTATATGAGAATTTCTAAAGCTAAACCAAAGACTTTTAGATAAATATAATAATGACAACGTAACGGTTTTGATTTTATCGTTCAGAATGCGCGAGTGGGCCCCAGGTACTAATTGAATTGATATCGTTAACAGTTTACGAGAACCGTATTCAACTTTTTTCACGGATAGCAAATATTTTCAGTGCGAAGTAATTGCGCTCGTAAAATCTTAACGTCATGAGTTTCATTTACAGTGTGCCTTAAGATACTTGGCTTGGTAAGTGGTCCACACGATTACTTAAACTCAGTCACAAACCTAAGGCATTAACGGTACTTTTAGGAGATAATTATAGTTGTACTCTTTGGTGTTCTAGCCGTTAAAGTCATCACGTGTAGGCACTAAGCGTAATTGATATCTCTACACCTTCGATTCGTTACACTTTCATAAAACACTATCCTAAAATTAACAATATATTTATCGGTACAGGTGTTTCGAACAATATTCACATTTCACATCTAGGAAAAAAGTATACCTACATGTTATTTTATTATAACCCTCTGACAGAAAGCGGTTATGCGTTCGCATTTCAAATGTTGCGTGGATATGTTATAAAATGATACAATCCAATGCAGAAAATGAACGTGAACGCGTGACCGTTTTCTCTCTGAACAAACCTTAAATCAAAGCCTCCAATATTTTCATCATTAACAAATTAATTAGCCGGTTGTAAAATATCTTAGAACTATAACTAAATGCGTTACAGGTGTGTAATAAGCAAGATAGATTACGTTTATATTTAAACTTTGCTACGTTGCTACGTCGTAGCAGTGTCGTAGCAAGATTAATAGAATATTAGAATTCTTATTTTGAATCTAAATTTTACTAATAATTGTTGTAGCATATTGTTTTCACCAGAAATACATTGACTCCAAGACGAATAGGTAACTTTCTCTTTATTTTAGTGGTAAATATACAATAATGAAATTCAATATTATTTATATTATAATAATTATGTTACGGCGCCATGAATTCCTTTAACTAAATCTGTTTGTGGTTAGATTTGTTGTTATTATGGTAACATATTTATTTATTTAAGATAACTTCGGTAACTGAGATATACTTATAAAACACGGGAGTGATTGGGACGGGAGCACACATTGGAGTTGAGGCACAAATACAGAAAAGCTTGATTTTTAATCTTGTTGGTACGAAGCTCCGTTGGAAAAGCTAACATTAGGTAGGTACTGTAGTAGAGAAATGGTCCCTATTTACTACACTACACTTTACACCAATATAGTAATAAGAAAATAGATGTCAATGTTACAAGACAATAGGTAAAAAAAGATATTATGTTACTTATTCCTACAATCTATACTACCACTAAATAAATAAAGCGTTTTACACTGGACTAATAGACACTTCACTTTGGTTTGTTAGACTATACTTAACAACTATTGTTTGCCTCATTTCATTGGCAAATCATGTATAAATAATTACAATGTAGGTATCACTGTTTGGACGGATTGATTGTTGTACAAGTTATGTATGGCCAGGACATAACACTGAAGTAACTTCGAGTAACTAAACCTAAGCAGCACGCTTCTCAGAGGAAAATTTATAAGGCACTAATGGGTAACAAACATTGCTCAAATATTTACAAAGGTAAGTAAAAAACATATAAGGGATTATGATACACAAAATCGTAGGCATTGTAAATCATTATTATGTTACAAAAATATTTGTTCACTAGCTAGGACTTATCAAATTATATTTTCACAACATAAAAATAGTGCCAAATAAATAATAATGATTTGATCATTAATTAGGTAGGTATAACATGTTCTCATTATTTTCAAATTAATTTGGTAAGCACTTAAATTTTAAATTAAGAGTTGCGATTATTCTTACATTCAAGATTTCTTTATTTTTTATAATTTCATCATATTGTTTTCATTACATATTATACTTACCCATTTTGTTTATAACATAAGTATGATGATAATTTGTATATCCGATGTAATGTATCTAACAAAATTCGGTTTCGGTAACAACCGTTATTACTAGATATTATGGTAAAAAGTCACACGACTTATTTAATTTGCAAATTCCAAAGTTCGACACCGTCGGATGACGGTTAACTGCGGCCAAAGCTTTCTTTGGTAAGTCACAGTTCAAGCTTTGACAATTTTGTCACTAAAAACGTGACGATCACTGTGTTTTCTTTTTTGTCGGCCTCACCTCCATGGTTAGTATAATGACGGTCGAGCTATTCTCAATTTCTGTTGGTGATGAGTGGAGTTAGTGGTGCCGAGTCGTCGCTGTAGAACCTGTAGCGGGGTGTTGGTGTTGCGGCGGGCTCGGCGTCGGCGTGCTGAGAGTCGCGGTGCCGGCGTAAGTCCACCTTGCGTTGAAAGGCTTTTTCGCAGAGACCGCACGAGAACGGTTTGTATCCAGTATGCTTGCGCATATGCGTGATGAGGTTTGAGCTCTGGCTGAACGCTTTAGAGCACACTACACATTTGTGGGGTTTCTCACCTGCAACAAATGAACTTAACATCAGGTATAATGGTATAATCTATGTATTCACGAGTATGTTTGAAGCGCTAGGGGACGGGTGATTTATTCGTATTTTAAAACGGCTTACAAATTAAAGAATAAGTATAATCCGTAACATAATACTTTTTATCAATAATTTCCATTACTTTACTTTTAACATAATTACTTAAGTACCTTATATAGATTTAACCAAAGCAAGTAACTAGACAGTTGTAGGGTGATTGTTGGATGTACCTACTTACATACAAGTATTTTTTTAAAACTTGTAAGTAAGTATTACCACAAGTTTAAATATCGGCTGCTTTTAAACTTGCCATTTGAGCATCAATAAGAATATTAAAAGTAATTGACTTTTTTTTATAATGAAAATCGATGCTATATACAAAATTTGTTTATTTTTGCTACAAGTAAAAATAGGGTAGGTATTATAGACCTAAGTATTTTTACTTGTAGCAATTGTTACATAGATGTGAATCAGATTTGTTAATTACATACAGAACAAATCTTGTGTTATTAAATTTTTATTATTTTGTTTGTAATTTGATGGTGATTTATGTCATATTTGCTTCGATATAATTGGTAATAATTGGTCGTAAACGGAATGTCCTACAGCACTGTTGCTTCGATTTTATTTCTAATTAATTCATAAATCGTTCGTGATAGTTATCGCATCGTTAAGTAATTAAAGCTTGTATAGGCGGACCACCAACTTGTCATATCATCGGCTATCTATTATTTATTGTGCGGTTTCCGAACTGATTTAATATGCAACATCGTTACGTAGACCGGTATTTACCAACTTTAGCGATAATTGGTTGTCATTTTTCGATAACGCCGAAGTTTTGTGAGAATATTATCCAGATAATTTGGTCATATTACATAAATAAAACAATGGACGAATTGAATTGTCAACTTTGGTTTGGTAAAATTATCTTCTTGCTAACTAATATCGATTCGATTGTCGAAGAAAAAACTATCATTTTAAATATAGAACAGCATTTAAGTGTTTTTTGTTTGGTCCGTGACTGGTGTGCACGTGAAGCCTTGTGAAGGCTGCAGCTAATTGCAGCCGCACCGCATTTTGGAATATTGATGATGAGGCATTTATCGAGACGACCAGCTCCTTGTAAGGTCGCTGTAAATCATTCGCAACAGAGCTCGGACGTGACGAGATGTCTCCGACCAAGACAAATATGTTCGCCACATTTTTTAGGTGCTTAATTCGTCTCGTTGAGGTTACTGGAAATAGCGGCTATTGAAAATAGCCGTACCTAGCTGTTGTTTTACTTGTTATTTGGGCATTCAACTGTAATTACTTTGGAAGATAATAAAATGGGGGATAAGTAGGTAATACGATTTTATACTTTTTTTGTCTTGTCGTTTACTTTACTATAAAGATATTTTTTTTCTACAGCAGTAGATACCTAAGGTAGGTACCTATCTACATTTAAATTGCAGTGTTAACAGTTCCCATTGATTCATAGGATTTGACTATAAAAACTTGATCCGCAGCCTCACATGGCACAAAGCGGATCGGAGGACAGCGGACCGCTTTTTGCTCATCGGAAATTCATTAACGCGCAGACCGGCTGCGATTTGCCGTCGAAAAGGTAATTGCATAGCATTTAAACGTTTAATTCCCAAGACAGCTTCGTCCGCGATGTGTCACACGGCTGTTTATGGGCCCGCCTTGTTTAATGAACTTGTCGGCGTGGAGTTGCTCCCTGGCGAGAAAAAATGCCAAATCATTAAAAAATGTGATAACGCTAAAATTGCTACAAAACTTGTAATTTTAATATGTAATAATAACAGTAAATTTGTTGGATAAATATTGTATTGTCGGTCTCGATCATGGTATTTATGTAACGTCATTTTCCATAACAATTTATTTAACTTCATAAAATGTCGCTTGTATTTAATTTAAATGATATAAGATTAATATTTACTGTGTTGATGATTTTGTGTTTTACTAAATTGTCGACAATCAATGACATATTTTAGTGTCATTAGCAAAAAAAATATATTTATAATTATTATGTATGTCGTATTATAGCATATCATGTACTTAATGTAATACAATAATTTAGGGTTTAGAACTGCAATAAAATCTCTAATAGAAACGCTTCACTGTTCTCAACTAACTTTCTTACTCAACAAAGTATAAATGACATATAATTACTTTGAAACAAATGGTAACACTTCGAGTATAAATTGATAGGTGGACACAAAACTAGTTAAGAAAACATTATATTATGTAGTTATTTTTATAAATTATCACTATTGGATATGTTATACTTAGTTCTACTTACACTTAAAATGAAACTAGTGATTTATGAAATACTTCTAATATAGGAATTAAAAAATAAAGGTTATATTTCTTAGTAATTTTCATCTATTTAAATTTTCAATTATTATTAACGTATCATAGTATTGGTTGAATACGTTGAATATGTATTGTTTTTAACCGACTTCATCAAAAGGAGGAGGTTCTCAATTCGATTGTATGTTTTTTTTTATCGTTGTTCGCGCGTATCTTCGACATTTATGGACCGATTTAGATGATTCTTTTTTTGTTCGATTGAGTTTTCTTGCGAGATGGTCTTTGCGTGTGGATTTTTTTTCAAATCGGTTCAGTAGTTTACAAGTAATCCTGAAAATACTATGATATTAAATCAACTAACTTGACAATTTTGTTATTTATGAACCGAATTAGATGATTTTTTTGTTGGGGAAGGGTAGTCTTTTTAACCGACTTCAAAAAAAGGAGGTATTCAGTTTGTATGCATGTATGTTTCTCCGCGATTATCTCACGTTTGGCTGAGCCGATTTTTCTACCTAAATAATATACCTACCCTACCTAATACAGAAGGTACTTACACTAAAAATAAAAAAATTGTTTAAAAAACAAAAAAAACCGACTTCAAAAATCCTGCCTCTAAATAGCAAGAAATAATATACAAATCATTAGATACGTATTATCATTGTTATAATAAAACACGTCAATTGAAGTCGGGTGGGGCTTTTAGAATAAAAAAGGAAGATGTAGGTACTCCAGCCCCACCCGACTTTAATAGATGTTTTATTATAACAATGATAATGCGTATCTAATGATTTGTATATTATTTCTTGCTATTTAGAGGTATGTTTTTTGAAGTCGGTTTTTTTGTTTTTTTATCTAATTAATTCGAAATAAGATTGTATCGTATCGGTCGTTTCCTAATTTTTCTTCTGTTATTGATGTTGTATTTGGTTGTTTCGATAGATTTTGCTTTTAATAAGTTGCTTACAGCTGGTCTAAGTTATTAGTACCTACCTACCTAGTTATATATTTTTAATAGCATCTAAAAAATCGATATGAAGGTACATTCAAAACCTTCGGAATGTCTATAGAAAAGGAAAAGTAAGTATAGGTAATTTATGGAAGTATACCTAAATTAAATTACTGAGTGCTTGAGATGTAATATTAGGTTTCTTATTTCTACGTGGGCACTCTGAAAGTTTTGCGCAACTCATAAATAAAACAATATACTCGCAACTTCCGGTCAATTTTTGTTTTAATTTCATGAATGAGTTCTTAAATTAAAAAAAAAACATAACATTCTGTATTCAGATATTTGTGAGTTGCCAGATACGCAAAACATTCAGAGTGCCCTATGTAGTACATGTAATATTCATCGATACACCTACATATTAGGTTTAGTATTTGTTTTTAATCCAAAGGTAGGTTTGCTCTTTCATGTAAGTACCTATATCAGGTATACTTCCTGTATGAAGCGCGTACCGCAGTACAGGCGAGGCACAGGGGTAGGGCAAGGTGTCGAAGGAGTGAATCGGTAGGTACACATAACATAGATTTTTTCAGTGCGTGGAAGACATTTACCAGCTACAAGACTAACCTGTATGTATGTAGGTGTGCTTCTTCATGTCTGACTTCTGGTGGAAGCGTTTCCCGCAGTACTGACAGGGGTAGGGCCGGGTGTCGGAGTGGATCAGCAGGTGCGTGGACAGGGTGCTCGATCTCTTGAAACATTTACCGCATTGCTTGCACTGCAACAAATACCAAACTATAGTTGCCCCCGCTTTTACAGACTTCAAAGGAGGTTCTCAGTTTGACCTGTATGTTTTTCTGCGATTATCATTTTAAAATATTACGAAATTAAATCGCATGTGTTTGCTCAAGGTAAAAATATTTATTGTTATGTATTAAGTTGTTTAAGCTAATCAGTGGAGTTTTATATAAATAATATTGGAAATAAAAGCTCACGTATTTCTTATTTAAGTAGGTATTTGCTTGTTTGCAAAAAACCTTAATTGGAGTTAATAAAACCAGGGGCTCAATCGCGCTAATTCTGGAAATTAAAACAAAATCCGTTACGTTGTCATTTAGATTAAAGTAGGCTAAAAGTTTTTGGTTTAGCTTTAGAATTCTCTTTAATATTGTACAAGATTGGCTCCCTAGGCATAGCTTTCAATAATTTAAACAAAACTAAAGCGGGTGATTTTTCTGTAAACGAAACTACGATACGGTAACGATTTAGTTTTGGTTTTATCGTTGATAATTAGTCCGATTGGGCCCCTGCCCCCCCCTACTCAAATGGCTAATCTACTAAATTTAACGCTAGTAGAATAGAATAACAATGTATGGGAATGACATAAGCTAACGCTTAGCTCCTGGCAATTCCATACATTGTCATTCTATTCTACAAGCGATAATTTTAGTAGAATAGCCATGCATATTTGAAATTTAACAAACTATTAAAATTATTAAAAATATCATAGGTAGGTATATTACTGAGGACTTGATTAGATCCTAGAATGAATTCTTTAAGCTTTGATTGCTGGTGGCTGAACGAATAATTAGATATCGAACGAACTTGACGACGTCCATCACCTTTCGCGGTGACAACTAGTAATAAAGTAATAACAGGCCGGCCCCAACCTCTTTCTACACATTTCTTTGATTTCCTCCAAGAGCCGTGATAGCAACGATTTTTTTCGTTACCTAGTAATTAGTATCGCGAACGGGTTATTATTAGCTAGTAGGAAAGGGCTACAATCATACCCCGCATAAATAAAAATGGTTAGAAATAATTACGAATACCTTTCAAGTGATCGCCGAATTCAAGGCACTCGTACGTTTAAAAATTTCATAGATACACAACGTTCGTAACATGTGTTTTCAAAGAAAACAAATTAAATTCATAATTCTATTGAAAGAATACGTGTTTGGAAAAAGATTCTTAGTTATTCCGGCTCTAGTGTAGATTTATTTGTTCAGATGTTTTCAAAATGCAAGGTAACATTAATTTTCTATAGAAACTGTTTACTTATGTTAACTAAGATTATTAACATACTGTTTTGGTGCCAAGTTACTCAATGTACGGGTAGCATATTTTGAGTTAGATAGGTATGAAATAAAACACTTTTAACGGATACTAGCGCGGTTTTATTGAAAGTACTTTGGTAATTAGTTGGTATTTGGTTTGATTTTTGATTTTCCCGACGTTTCGGCACCTTTGCAGCTGCCGTGGTCACGGGGGACTGAAGCTACTTGTGAGCCTACCCTCAAGCGATGAATTTTTTTTTTTTTTTTTAGAACGTTCAGAAATTAAAATTTATCAAATTTAATTAGTTTAATTTTGGTTTGGTTTTAATTTAATTTTATATGTTAAAAAGAGAGAATTAAAAGTGTTTTATTTCATGTCTAGTGAGCGCGTAAGCTTGAGAAGTGAATTAGATAGGTATGTTACTTAAAGAAGAATCTTATTTATGCCAGTAGGTAAACCTAAATTATTGTATGTAATTTAACTTTCTTATATTGAGTATATAAACCAAATTAAGAAGTCATGTACCTATGTATGGACGATAAATAAAGATGGCCTTAATATATAGATTTCTTACAAGAGGCTAATTAATGCGTAACTCAGGAGTTGGCAAAATTTGCCATGTTTTTGGAAGCAGAAGTGGTAGAGTAGTCATCATAGCATAGAACTTAGGCAACTGTTTAAAAGTTGACACAATTTTTTATTAAAGCTTGCAGGCAACACTTTTTTAGTCGAGGCAACACGTTTTAGTTGATAGAAACTTTAAGTAAGTAATAGTTTATTTGCGTGAATATGGTACTTTATATAAGTAGGTATTCATCAGCATCATCATATTGAATGAATAAATGAATAAATCAATTTATTTTCTCATCACAATAATAGGTACCCTTAGTTAACTAGGATGTTGATAACAACAATATGATGATAATATGACCTGCATTGTGAGAGACTGGTGCCCGATATAGGTATCTAAAAGAACTTGTGCCACAGGCCACCAGGGCCCTCTTGCTTAAACATTTAATTTTATGTAAAAACACCGTTTGTGAGATGCTATGAACGCGTGAGATTAAAGTGATTACAAAAAATAAGAAAAGTATATTAGCTGCACGACCCTCCCCCAATAAGAAAACATAATTAAGGAGTTGCAGAGCAGCTTAAAATTGCTGTAGCGCGTAACGGAAAACGTAATGAAGAAGTCCCAGGTTATGTTGCGGAAGGGGTAGCGGTACATTGGCGACTTTTGGAGTAGCGGGTTGCGTCGGTCGGGCGGACGACCGGCGAGCGGGGCGATCCCTCGCGGCCCGCGACTAGCGGCCCAAGCGCAGTGACAGTTGGTAGCGCAGCTGCGCCTACTCGCGCCTCATAAAAACACCCACTTTTTCGATCGTCTTTTTATGCGCGATGCACTCTCTTTTAAGCAACACAGGTGCTGGGGTATGACTGTCCACATATGGTTATCGGCTTAACCTCATAGGGAGGTGATTTTTTATGATAACTGCTTTAATCAAAAACGGTTAAATCTTTTTTATAACTTTGCGGTGAAACATTTTTGGACAGTTAGGTGGAGCCCTGATCAGGTGTTTTTTTGTGAACTCTGTATTTTATTTTAGGACGGTAACTTTTTAATAGCAAATAGGTACCTAATATTTATTATTGTAGTTAACGTTTTCCAAATATGTTTTAATTTCGTACAGTTAATGCTAGTCACGTATTAATTTATTGAACTGTACAAATAATTCCGCATTACTTAACTTGAGGTCTACCTCGTTATATTTTATTAAAAAAAACTGGCCCTTGTACATACATATTTTCGGAGTTGTAGCCGATTATGTCCAAAATGCGGCCAAAGATTGCGGGTTTCACGGTATCTAATTATTTATCTCAATGTAACGAAATTATTGTAGTACCTACCTAATTGTAAGTAGAAAAATCTTTTTTAAAACTTCCAAAGTTGCCGGAAGTTTTGGAAGTCTTCAGGAATGCTTCCTACTTATTAGATGTGGAACTTTCCTGAAAGTTTTCATCTCTATCCTTCACATTCAAGAAAACCATGTTTATTAGAGAGAATTATTGTTTCTTAAGGTAAATCAATCCTTAAGTTAATATTTGTTTTTTTTAATTATGACTGTCGTTTTTGAACGAAAATTCCTATTTTAAGTATACTTAGGTATAGTATACCTACACGAGCTCGACAGCACGTTGTTGAACTATGAAAACAGCTTTTATTACGTACGGCATAAAAACGGTCTCAATCAAGGCACACTCAAGGTCAACATTATTGAACTGTGTCTGACTTGCCGTTGACTGTACTTTCGTTCCAGGTACCTACGGTTAGAAATTCCACTGTGGTATACTTACTAAAAATAGTGAGACTGGGTGATGATAATACTCTCAATTGGAATAAATATTAAAAAATTGCTCTCTATTAATATATAAGAACTTTTGCCTTTTTTATAAAGAAAATTGTAAAAGTACCTACAAGTAGACTTACCTAATAATGTAACACGTCATGGTATGGTGTTGAAAAACGAAATTTTACAATACACCAAAAAATTCTCACAGAGCAATTAATACGCTGCTTCGTGATATTAACTATATGTTGGAATTTTGATTAAAAACTGATGCGGATTTTTATAATAGCGTCGTAGAAAAAACGAATGCTACAAAAATGGCATCAAGACGAGTGCGCTGGCCGCATGCCCGTCGCGTGGCTCCGCGCGGCGCGGCGCGACCCGTTCCGATGCGCGACTACTTATTAAGACAGGGGCAGTTCTTGCTATTTGATTTGTTAAAGAGGCTAAAACATATACTGGTTTGCTATTTTAAAGCTTTTTGAACGGAAACTGTACAGTTACTTGGGATGTCGCTGCCCGCTGGCTTGTAAATAGATTTCTCTCGAGATTATAATACGTACTATAAGAAAAAAAACTAAAACTTACCTGGAATGTCTTCTCGCTTTTATTTTCATTTTTAACAAGTAATGAAAAGTTTATGTCTTGAGCTGGTGGCAGCGCATATGTTTGATGAACTGGTGCTGAGGGGCATCGCCGAGGTTCTGTGCTGTTATCGTTCTCGTCAGCATCAGGCGTGCTGCGGCATCTCTTCACCAATTCCAGAGGCGCCTCCGCGTCTTCCAGGTCCCACCTGGACGATGGCGAGTCTGCCTCATGTTCACGCTCACACGCACTTCCTGGCGACCATATATGTCGGTTCTTCGTTGATAAATTTAAAGGCAACTCCTCCTCGTCATCTGCAAAAAAAAAGTTATTGATAATAGGTGTATTACTGCGACCGTTCTTCACGCTTTTAAATGTAAAGTCACGTGGGTCAAATAGAATGTAGGTATGTCTGTATTTACAGATATAAAATGACATGTGAAATTTGAATTGAACGCATAAAGCGATTACATTGATGATAACTTGATGGCCTTTAAAAATATTTGTACCTATTTATGTATTTATGCTATCTATTAGTTTAGTAAGTAATAGGTAAGTACATTAAATCTAGTCAATATTTTTTTTACCTTTAAGTTTATAAAATTAGTTTTTTTAATAACGTTGATAGATAGATAACATCTTTATTTGGACATTGGGTTTTCAGCAACAACAAAAATCCAGAAAAGAACAAAGTTTTCAATTTAAAGGAAATCGTTAAGGTTAAATCAAGCTGGTATCGTTTGAGTTTGGATTCCTTCGGCTGTTATCATTGAAGTTTGGTCGTAACGTAACCGGAACGAGGATAAGGGCAATTTGAATACTTGAAGAATTTGAATAAAACAGAGACCGAGCTTGTGTCGGGTGCACGAAACGTGTGGTTTCGCGAAGGAGGTAAACGACATGTAAGCGACGAGTTATCAACGCGCCGAGTTGTTCATCGGTACTTCGCACTGATAGCTATTCTAATGAGGAGCGTTCAGGAGCCGTAAGGAGGACGAGGCAAACCGAACTTCTGTATCGACGACGTTGACGCAATTATCGTACCTTACCTACACTATAGATTTTTAAACGGTATGCTTATCGTGTTTTTATTTTCTTTTATTAACTTTAGTTGCTACTTTTTTGTTCGTTTGTTTTTCAAACCCCAAATGTTCGTAACATCAAATGAATCGTTGGTTCTATCAGTTGAACCACAAAATTAAAAAAATACAAGTTTTAGGTTTTCCATCATCTTTTCCATTGTTATAAAAAAATCCATGCAAAATTGATAATTTTCTAACGGATAGGTATATATATACCTATATCGATACCCATACGATGCTCACGATCGAACGTGAGGTGAAAAAACTCATACTCAGCAGTATTTATTGTATGTACCGTCTCTAGGCGGCGTATGGCGCGCGGGGTCTGCCGCAAGCGGGCCGGTTGCGAAGTGCGGCGCGGCACGCGGCAGCAGCAGCGGCCACACTCCAGCGCCGCCGTACAGCGCGCCCAGCCCGCTGCAGTACATTAGCGCTCCCAGTTCTGGACACGAAAAGAAACCATTTAATTAAGCTTTAGTTACAAAAAGATTTAAACAAATTATACTGAATATTTAGTTGGTTCCTAGTTTAAATTGCATCCTATGTTCGTTTTTCTAAAAGCATGAAGTACACTTCATCATACATAATGAATGTAAGTAATTAACTAAATACACACCTACAATGATAACATAGTATTCACGATTTATATAATTATGAAAATATTATAGAACTTTTATGTTTAGACAATAAAAATAATTTGCAAACAAGTAGGAATTGATAAATTAAAACATGCTGTCACGTATTTGGAATGTTCTCTTTAGAACCCACCTGTAGCACGGGCGTACTGTTTAAGCGCTCGTCCAGCGATCTCGATGTCTCCGAGCTGCAACATGTCCAGGCGGTGGTGGGCCAAGGATTCTGGTGATTGTGGGGGGGAGTGCGGAGAAGGGGGAGATCTTGGGGAAACGCTTCGTTCTGGGGAGGGAAAGCGGTGCGCGGGCGGCGGTGACGTCGGCTTGAACTGCTCCGCCAGCCGCGAGAGTAGCACGTGCCGGGACATACTGCGCAAACAAAAGGACCGTTAGTAAGACGGACATCGCCTTTTAAAATTTTCTTAATGGAACATCATTCAAAGTATGTTTGGAACCGAGGAAGGTTTTTGGTTACCGGATCGCTTAAAAAGCATAAAAATCAATTCATCTCATTAAAAAAAAACTGCAATAGAATTTATGAAGTTCGTCTCAAAGCGTGAAAAATACAACAAATTATCACTCGATAATATTAAATGGCTTTGCTAACATTTTGGTAATCAGAAAATTTGCATAGCAAATTATTAGATAAAGTGTTGGTAATATTTTATACCTACTTAAAATCTATAAGCACTTGGTCATAACTTAGGTAATAAATTAATTCAATGCAAAGAAATCGAAGTAAATAAACCAGTACTCATTAGGTAAGAATATTTTCCAATACGACGCGTATGAAATTAAACCGTATTACTATTTGGGTAAAGTAGAATAGCTGCTGATAAAATATCTTGATATTTAATTAGGAAAATGAATAGATTCATCTGTTTCAATAAGATTTTAAGCGTTCACGATCTGTGTACTGTTAATTTGGTTTGTGACAGTGTTATTGTGGCGTTATTATTTTCACGTGACTGATGTCATTAGCGTCAGGTGAGCTATTTGTTGACAGCTCTCTGATTAATCCAGTCGGCTGGTGACTGAAAGCAAATCGTATTAAAAGCTCAATCAAGCAAATGAAGAATCAGGATAATGGATGTGGCGGTGCGCAGGAGCATTAATAATGTACGGCCCGCTAAAACAATCTTCATTACATTAACACATTAGATATTTACGCGCGATGACGCTCACACAAATAGTTGTCAATCCAATCTAAGTGGATTTGATAAGGATAGATTGTAGTGGCTCAAATCCTAATTTGTATATGTGATCGTCTAGTTATAATGTTTTTCTATGTATTTGGTGGTCTTGGTGAAAGTCGATGTTACTGGCATCTAAGTGATCTGCGAATCGTGTTTATGTTTGTACTATTTAGTAGCTGCGTGTGAATGGAACGGAGGCTCATCGAGATAAATCCATCATTCCGCAGGCCTATGGTTTTAAATAACATTGCGAAGCTTGTTAATATTAAAATGCAAATTGTTTTAATCTGATCGCGACTTTCGCCTCTCCTCTACACTAATTACCTAAGCTATAACCAAAAGATGTCTGCTCATGATGTGGATTACACTCTGGTCGTTTAATAGCGCCTACAAAACCTTCTAGGAAAAACCCTTCTGGGGTTTATTATTTGGGGAACGTCAGCCATCTTTGTTACGCTGCGGAGCGTTTGTCAGACATCTCCAGGATGTGGACATTTATTTACTTTACTTTATAAGGTGTTCGCTAGACACCTTTCCCCATAAAACCATGGTAAACTTTATTTATTCATATTTGTATTAATTGAGAAAGTTCGATTTGGCCAAATCGGGCGATGGCTGAACGCTATGAAAGTGCAAATGTGACGACGACCCAGAAATGCTTCTACCCGTTCGCTGAATCCACACGCAGATAGCCTTTAGGCTCAATAAGGCTGAGCTCGCGAGTACCGGCCATAGCATCCCGTACAGTCAAGTCTAAGAGAATAATCTCTTATAGTCAAGAGCCCTCATTCGATTAAAGTCAGTGGGTGGAATGCCTAGCTCGCAGCCTCAAGCGGTCAAACACCCCAGGATCTAAACATCCTGTGCAAGTTCTATTTCATCACAGATCACCTAGTATACCTATCCCTATTTCCTATCCTAAATACAAGTCTATAAGTGCACCTAACAATGTCTATGTCCTGTGTAGAGGCAAAATGTACTTACACATTATACCTATTCAACACTAATACATTATACTTCCTTCTGCTCAGCTCCTGTTGTGTCTCTCGTCCAAATTCAGCAGCTAGACTCCTTTACTGACACGTTTAAATAAACTACCTATACACAAGTAACCTCAACGGTTTGAATGTAGTCTCTTCCTTAGTCTTTAATCACTCCCTACTATCCCATGTTTATTTAATTAGGTATATGTATAGAAATCTACCTAGACCTAGACTGAAATCTAATGAATTTAGCTCATAGAAATCGTGATTCAACTGAAAGGTATATGTGTGAGAACGCAAAGTGTTAAACGAAGCCAAACAAACTAGCTCAAAGGTTCTTCTAAGTATTTCTTAGTATTTAACACGGGTTTGACTATGCCTCACACTGTGCCTCCTCTTAGGAATCTTATCTCTAAGCAGTAAAACATATAATTATGGGAAAAAAATATTATTTATTTAAATTAAATGTGTTTAGTTTATCTTCGAAATAGCAAAAGAAACTGGTTTGATTATTTAAGCTGTCACCTATAGGTTGCTATATAATGACAGCTAGATTTTCAGCTCCTATCTTAAGACCACACTAAATAGAGAGAAAGCGAAAATCCAAAGAAAAAACTCTCTAAGGTCATCTAGATTCACACTTAATTTTAATTAAACACACACTAAAGTTTCAATAGTTATTTTACAAATTAAGTCTAAAGTGAGATACGAACACATTTATAGAACTAACCTGATACATTGATTGAAAAATGGAAAGAAAAAAACTATTTCACATATTAGTCTAATCTAGACTTGATTATTAACATTCATAATAGATATTAGTGTTTCGTATTCCACCAGGCTACATAAAGTTACAGTCTCTAGAGCTTTAATTAATACTTTCACGTTAACCATCCTTATCTCCGAGATTAACTATGCATTAAGAAAACGCAATCCAATTCAATCTAACCCGGCTCTTTGCATTTCTATCTCATTTGGTAGACCATCTTGCAAATACCTCCGTCTATTTAATATTCGACGATTGCAATAACTGAATATCTTATATCCACAACACCCTAATACAACTATTGCGCATATTAAAGTCAACACAAAAATGAGGTGTTCTACCGAGTTCCATTCGGTTATTAAAGAGAAACCCCTAGAATGGAGTTGTTCTTCGTATTGATACATTTCTACGTTGTATACGATATTCTGCTCGTTAATCTAGAGATTGTACCTTTATTGACACATGAAATAAATCACAATGTATACAATTACATACCCCACTCGACGTTGTTTGGATTCACTTTGTAAAATAGTTACACTTGTTTTAATATTCAAATCTACAATTTACTTAACAAAGTTAGTATTTATTTAATAGTTAACTCTTTAGTCTTTATTGCTCACACAGTTAGTTACAATGGAGTCACGAAACTCCCAATCTAACACTCCTAAAATATTAAAAGCGTCTGCGTCCTACTGTCTGTCTTAGCGTCTGTCGAATCCCAGTTGCCTCCTCGTTTTATCTCTTCCATTCCTACTGAAGTTTTTCTCCGCCCGCTCTACGCCCATTTAGACCCCTCATTGGTCAGCTTGATGCTTGCAATCTTCACGGCGACGCCTACGCACCATTTCTCACGATCCGCCCTACCAATTCTGAGAACTCAAGTTTTTTTTTCCATCCTTCGACTACTTCACCCATCTGTAACACATTTAAATCTACCAAACTCTTAGAAATCTGTGCATTTCAACTAAAATTGTCCATCATTCACCAGTTTGAATAGTTTGTATGACAGTTGAGCGTAATTTACGGCCTACCCAAGACTCCATTTGTCTTAGTCCCCGCTGTGCGCTAATAAAACTTGTCGCTCTTAATCTATTAGAAGAAATATTCGAAACAAATTTTTTATTCCTAGTTTTGTTTTACGAGCCCGGCCCTCACATCTGCTAATAATACGAATGCCATCACACATTCCCCTAAATAGAATCTTAAACACCTACATCCGAATGTACGGTCGTTTTAAATTATATTTCCTATCTGTCCACATTTCCAAACTTTCCCACGGTATTCGTTCAGTTCTCACGTTCCCTTTCTATAGCTCTTATCTGTCCATTGTATACCCAAGTAGGCAATAAACCCCGATACTCCGCCTCCTTTGTTACATAAGTATGGCGCCTCACAAACCATTGTCCCTACTTTTTTCTTTTATTTTTTTATTATTTTTACCTATTCACATAATAGCGAAACAGGTGTATCGCATTGTAATTCCCTTTTATCTTGTTTGTTTGTTTATCTATTAGAGTGTACACGTTGCTACTGGGAATAGCACCAATGACGTATGGTCCTTCAAACAAACGTGCAAACTTCTTAGTCACCTTTTTAGATGCATCCGATTTCGCAAACTTTTTCAACTTCACTAGATCACCTATGTCAAAACACACTAGTTTATGATTTTTGTTATAATGAAATTCTCTACTCTCGGCTGACTTCAATATGTTCTGTCTCGCTCGTTCCCGAACTAATTCTAATGGCTCTTGTTGTAGGCCTAACCCTACTCCAATAATTTTGTCGTTATCCGTAGATAAGCGAGTTCCTGTACCCCATACTATTTCGTTAGGTGTGTAACCCGTCGTGGTGTGTATAACTTGATTGTAACAATCCTCTATTTTCGGCAATACGTCAACCCAAGAACAATGT
The DNA here is from genome assembly GCA_950108535.1 of Agriphila straminella. Classification (NCBI taxonomy): domain Eukaryota; kingdom Metazoa; phylum Arthropoda; class Insecta; order Lepidoptera; family Crambidae; genus Agriphila; species Agriphila straminella. Next base: position 13,359,169 of record OX467308.1, read on the forward strand.
GATTTTTCACAATACGTCCTAAACATTCTTCCTAGCTCTCTATTGACCCTCTCCGTAGAATTAGGTCGCGGGTTTCTGATTGAGGTGTGCGTTAGCACGATGCCTAACTGTCTAACACCTGACTCAAAAATCCTTGATGTGAAATTTGCACCTCTATCCGAACATAAAACCTTTATTTTGACCTGTTCGTGAAATTTTCTAACACAAGTTAATGAGGCCCTGCCACTCGCCTGTCGTAATGAGTATAATCTAATTAATTTGCTGAAGGCGTCCTGCATAACAAACACGTACTTATGACCAAAGCGTCCTGCCGGTATTGGTCCATAAATGTCACAAAATACTCGTTCCCCTATCTCCCTAGCTATCACCGTCTTAATTGGTCCTGAGTGTGCCTCCAACGCATGTTTCGATTTTTGACACACGTCGCAAGCCCTAACTACCTGTCCTATTTTGCGTGCCATATCAGTGAAGTAGTAACGTCGCTTCATTAACGCAAGCACCTTGTATCGCCCAAAATGTCCTACTTCCTCGTGTATACTAGTAATCAATTCCGTTTGTAAGTTCTCGGGAACATATAATCGCGACCTACCCGAACCTATCTCTATCCTATAGAGAATCCCGTCTATTAGTCTGTAATGTCTAGCCTCAGACTCGCTCTCAGCTTTTATACGCTTAGTTATTTCGCTAACAACACGATCACGCCCCTGATGTTCTCTTATCTCTTCCCACTTATTCTTTATGAGTCGTCCAGTTGGTATTTCAAACAAATTCATTTCCGGTCCCACAGTTTTATTAGTCAAGGTATCGGTGGCTCCACTTATATGTCGTGACAACACGTCCGCTACAGTGTTCAGACTACCCTTGACATGTTCAATCGTATAATTGAACTGTCCTATATAACTTACCCACCGTATCATGCGAGCGCTTAGTAATTTACACGATTGTAGAAACGTCAAACTCTTATGATCGGTCCTAATTACTAACTGAGCACCCCTTAAATACGTTTCAAACTTTGATAGACTATAAATTATGGCCCACAGCTCTTGTTCAGTGACTGTCCATCTGCGTTCCGTTTCTGATAATGATTTACTACAAAACCCTATAACTCTCTCTTCCCCCTCACTCGTTAGTTGGTAGATGTATCCTGCGACACCTATATTCGAGCTGTCCGTTTGTAAATAATATATATCCTTCGGGTTTGGATGTGCAAGAAGCACGGTATCTACAAATAAAGTTTTCACCCTTTTAAAACAATCGTCTACTTCCTGTGTCCATGACCATCTTTTGTTTTGTTTCAATAGGTCACACAGAGGCCTAACCTCCTCACTATACTTTGATATAAATCTACGAAAATAGTTTATTAATCCCAGAAATCCTCTTAATTGTTTTATGGTTCGAGGTGCGGGGAAATCCAATATCGCCCTTACCCTATCCGGATCCATTTGTACCCCTTTGGTATTTACAATGTGTCCTAATAACTTTACCTCCACACATAGGAATTTACACTTTTCCTTCCTACTCGTTAGTCTAGCCGCCTCTAACCTGCTCAGTACTTGATCTAGGTGTTCTAGGTGTAACTTTAGGTCCCCCTTAGTGAACACTACTATGTCATCTATATAATTTATACAAAACTCGCGCACCCCTTCTAGTATCGAATCCATAGCCCTCGAGAAACCTGCCACCGATGTCTTAAGTCCTTGAGGTAAAACACAATACGTATAGGTTTTCCCCATAAAAGTGAACCCTGTATACTTTCTAGAATCGGGATGCAATGGTATCTGAAAATATGCATTATTGAGGTCAATAAGACTGATGTAATTAACCCCATAAAAGGATTGTATGATTTCTGATGTAAGTGGTGGCGCTCCCGCGTCCCCCACCATCTTCTTATTGAGTTCGCGCGCGTCTAATAAGAGTCTAATTGTTCCGTCTCGCTTTTTTGTAAAGGTAAGCGGACTACAACACGGTGTCGCCTCCTGACGGATAACTCCTAAACTCTCTAACCCATCTAGTTCTCTTTTTATCTCCTCCCTATATGCTAAAGGTATTGGATAACTTCGCTTTATAAAAGGCGTGTCGTCGATTAATTCAATAACATGCTCGTATCTGTCCGTCAATCCTAATTCGTCGGTAAACACTCTACTATATCTGTTTAAAACGGGTAACAATAGTTTCTTTTGTTCGTCATTTAAACCCATCTCGTCCAAGTAGGTAGCCACCTTTCCGCTATTGTTTATTTTCTCGCTCGCCTCACTATACACCGCCGGTTGGGCGTCCGTTTCTAACATCGTATTTATCATGTTTGCATTGTCTCTCCCGCCTAACCGTTTTAATTCGCAACTCGAATTTATTTTGACACTAGTCCTGACTCCTAAGTGCTCAATTGATAACGTCCTTTCTCTGCCACACTCCACTATCCCCTTGACACGTTCCAACCAGTCGTATCCTAATATCATTGACCTAGGAAGCCTATGCAGAACTAACATTGACGCTTCAATGATTGTGCCACCCAAACCTAGCTCTATTAGTACCATACGATTCGCACTTTCACTCCGTGATCCAAATGCTCCCTGCACCTGTATAGCCGGGATAGCGATCTCGGGCAAATCACCTCTCTCTTTCCGAATAGAATCGTGTAGTTCCCTAGTTATAGCGCTTATTTGGCTCCCTGTGTCTATCAATGCACTTATACGCATCCCGTACACATCCACTCCTATCTCGGGTAATCTAGGCAACGAATAATCAACACCTAAGTAATCTAACTCGTCTAGCTCATGTGATATCGACAAAACCTCTCTACCCCTGCTTGTACAAAGATCACACGCAAGCCCTTCTTCGTCACATTCTATCACATGATTGAATTGATTTTCCAATAAGACACCTATGCTACACGCTATTGCTCGCAAACTGTTGCTACTCACTGACACTCCCCCGGTCAATGGCCTCTTCAATCCCTTTCCGTCTGCTCCTAAACCCTGACCTGGCTCCCATCCATTTTTAACTAAAATCTTATACGCTATATCGTCTTTCCTATTTTCTGAAGTCCATTCATTCCCCTTCCTACACTTTGATAACCGATCGGACTCCGCTTGTGTAGGGGGTATTAGTTTTTTTGTTTTATCCTCCCTCACAGACGTTGATAATGTTGACCCCTCACCTTCCTTCATGAATGTTATAGCTGGCCTAGTATTTATTTCACCCAACACGTTCGACCGTGATGTATTCCTATTAGAATATGATCCGTAACCTATCCTGCCTCGTCGGTGAGCCCTTCCCCGAGTCGAACCGCCTCTGCCTCGCCATCTTTCCGCTAAAATCGTTGCCGCAACTGGATAATCTGTCTGTGTCCTACTGTAACGACCTCTCTGATTATTCCCTCTCTCTCTAGCATATCTACCTATCTCTCTCTGTCCCACAACTACATTTTGCTCGATACTCCTAAGAAAGTTCGCGCCTTTCATAATAGTGGGTTCCTCTGCTCTCGTAAACCACAACCGTTGAACATCCAAAGGATAATGACGCATTATCGAATTTACTAAATCCCTTTCACTAAAAGATATGGTCAAGGACTGCATTGACTCAACATATTCAGCAAAATGTTCGGACATCGAAATTGCTGATTCACTTGTGTACACCGTGTTAATCAACCTATACCTAACGGATCCTTGTATTTGTTCAGTCCAATAAGTCCGTCTAAAGTCGTCCTCAAAATCACTAAAAGTATTCCATCTCCTTGAGTACATCTCCATCAATTTTCGTGCATGTCCCGTGATGCAACCTAGCGCTATATCAATTTCGCGGTCCTGTCCGTTCACTTCTCTAATATATTTTTTTAATCGTTTCAAAAACGCAATAGGGTTCGCGAATGGTTTTCCGTCAAAACTCGGCTTCGCAACTGAAGGCTGTATGACGTATAAGTTTCTAGTTTCCGAATTCGCGACACTACCACTAGCTATTGTGCTAATCGACTCTTGTCTAATCGTCTGATGACTATTTTGCACATTTCCGCTCGACTCTATCCTCTCGTTTAATCGCTCCGCGCTCAACTGCCGTAATGTATTTTGAAATTCATCCATTCTTTGTGACATCTGTTGTAAAGTTATGTTATCTATATTTCCCGTTTGTTCCCCTATGCTTCCGTTACTCTCGCGACTTTCCCCTGTCCTATCTTGACCTCTAACCCGTCTCTTACTGCGCCTAGGCATTATAACGTCACTTAACTCAACTGCCGACAAACTAGTTTCGATTTAAACTTTCCCCTACTCCTAAATGCACAGATCGTTCTTTATGAGAAAGGTAGATAGTTCCACATGTGATTAAAATACTCATGATAACAGACTTACATTGAAATGTAACAATATCTTGAGAATCTGCTCCCGCCTTTGTCTCCACCTAAATCACACATCTTTATTATGCTAACCTTTTTACGTACAGTCAAAATCGTCAAACGCGCTGCTATGCTTTGAATAATATTGGAAAGTATTTTTATTTTACTCTTTTATTGTTTATTTTGTTGGGTAAGAATTCTCCACGTCCTTCCCTTTTGTCTTTAATGTACAACCGTCAAATTTTACTTCAATGGACAACAGCAGTTAAGTTGCAAACCAATAAAACATTACCCTAAGGTTTCCTTTGTCTCGCTTCCCATTCACAAGCTTGTCAGACAGGCTTTTGTCTTCCGTGAACAACTAACTTGGCTATACAGTTGTCTAAAAATAAATTCTTTTAATTTTACAATTTACGAAATAGGTATGTATATATTTTTTTTTTTTTTTTTTTTTTTTCGATCTCGTTGATAACATTATGACGAATTCTGACTGTAACTGTGTCTTTCCCCTACATTCAAAAGACATGTAAACAGTTTAACACAATAAAATAATCACACCATGCACATAATTAAAATAATTATTCCATGCACAATTTATCTCGCCTCCTTGTTTCGCATCACGATGTCTCGTAACATCCCTGTAAAAGTATTCCTTTCAACTGACCACGATTTCTACGTTGTGTTTATTTTATTTATTTTTGTTTTATTTATTTATCATAATTATTTGGTCCTTTTGATCCAATCGTATCGTTATTTCGAATACGTATTTGGAATCCTGGTCGACACGGCATCATTTTCTGTAGTGGCTCAAATCCTAATTTGTATATGTGATCGTCTAGTTATAATGTTTTTCTATGTATTTGGTGGTCTTGGTGAAAGTCGATGTTACTGGCATCTAAGTGATCTGCGAATCGTGTTTATGTTTGTACTATTTAGTAGCTGCGTGTGAATGGAACGGAGGCTCATCGAGATAAATCCATCATTCCGCAGGCCTATGGTTTTAAATAACATTGCGAAGCTTGTTAATATTAAAATGCAAATTGTTTTAATCTGATCGCGACTTTCGCCTCTCCTCTACACTAATTACCTAAGCTATAACCAAAAGATGTCTGCTCATGATGTGGATTACACTCTGGTCGTTTAATAGCGCCTACAAAACCTTCTAGGAAAAACCCTTCTGGGGTTTATTATTTGGGGAACGTCAGCCATCTTTGTTACGCTGCGGAGCGTTTGTCAGACATCTCCAGGATGTGGACATTTATTTACTTTACTTTATAAGGTGTTCGCTAGACACCTTTCCCCATAAAACCATGGTAAACTTTATTTATTCATATTTGTATTAATTGAGAAAGTTCGATTTGGCCAAATCGGGCGATGGCTGAACGCTATGAAAGTGCAAATGTGACGACGACCCAGAAATGCTTCTACCCGTTCGCTGAATCCACACGCAGATAGCCTTTAGGCTCAATAAGGCTGAGCTCGCGAGTACCGGCCATAGCATCCCGTACAGTCAAGTCTAAGAGAATAATCTCTTATAGTCAAGAGCCCTCATTCGATTAAAGTCAGTGGGTGGAATGCCTAGCTCGCAGCCTCAAGCGGTCAAACACCCCAGGATCTAAACATCCTGTGCAAGTTCTATTTCATCACAGATCACCTAGTATACCTATCCCTATTTCCTATCCTAAATACAAGTCTATAAGTGCACCTAACAATGTCTATGTCCTGTGTAGAGGCAAAATGTACTTACACATTATACCTATTCAACACTAATACATTATACTTCCTTCTGCTCAGCTCCTGTTGTGTCTCTCGTCCAAATTCAGCAGCTAGACTCCTTTACTGACACGTTTAAATAAACTACCTATACACAAGTAACCTCAACGGTTTGAATGTAGTCTCTTCCTTAGTCTTTAATCACTCCCTACTATCCCATGTTTATTTAATTAGGTATATGTATAGAAATCTACCTAGACCTAGACTGAAATCTAATGAATTTAGCTCATAGAAATCGTGATTCAACTGAAAGGTATATGTGTGAGAACGCAAAGTGTTAAACGAAGCCAAACAAACTAGCTCAAAGGTTCTTCTAAGTATTTCTTAGTATTTAACACGGGTTTGACTATGCCTCACACTGTGCCTCCTCTTAGGAATCTTATCTCTAAGCAGTAAAACATATAATTATGGGAAAAAAATATTATTTATTTAAATTAAATGTGTTTAGTTTATCTTCGAAATAGCAAAAGAAACTGGTTTGATTATTTAAGCTGTCACCTATAGGTTGCTATATAATGACAGCTAGATTTTCAGCTCCTATCTTAAGACCACACTAAATAGAGAGAAAGCGAAAATCCAAAGAAAAAACTCTCTAAGGTCATCTAGATTCACACTTAATTTTAATTAAACACACACTAAAGTTTCAATAGTTATTTTACAAATTAAGTCTAAAGTGAGATACGAACACATTTATAGAACTAACCTGATACATTGATTGAAAAATGGAAAGAAAAAAACTATTTCACATATTAGTCTAATCTAGACTTGATTATTAACATTCATAATAGATATTAGTGTTTCGTATTCCACCAGGCTACATAAAGTTACAGTCTCTAGAGCTTTAATTAATACTTTCACGTTAACCATCCTTATCTCCGAGATTAACTATGCATTAAGAAAACGCAATCCAATTCAATCTAACCCGGCTCTTTGCATTTCTATCTCATTTGGTAGACCATCTTGCAAATACCTCCGTCTATTTAATATTCGACGATTGCAATAACTGAATATCTTATATCCACAACACCCTAATACAACTATTGCGCATATTAAAGTCAACACAAAAATGAGGTGTTCTACCGAGTTCCATTCGGTTATTAAAGAGAAACCCCTAGAATGGAGTTGTTCTTCGTATTGATACATTTCTACGTTGTATACGATATTCTGCTCGTTAATCTAGAGATTGTACCTTTATTGACACATGAAATAAATCACAATGTATACAATTACATACCCCACTCGACGTTGTTTGGATTCACTTTGTAAAATAGTTACACTTGTTTTAATATTCAAATCTACAATTTACTTAACAAAGTTAGTATTTATTTAATAGTTAACTCTTTAGTCTTTATTGCTCACACAGTTAGTTACAATGGAGTCACGAAACTCCCAATCTAACACTCCTAAAATATTAAAAGCGTCTGCGTCCTACTGTCTGTCTTAGCGTCTGTCGAATCCCAGTTGCCTCCTCGTTTTATCTCTTCCATTCCTACTGAAGTTTTTCTCCGCCCGCTCTACGCCCATTTAGACCCCTCATTGGTCAGCTTGATGCTTGCAATCTTCACGGCGACGCCTACGCACCATTTCTCACGATCCGCCCTACCAATTCTGAGAACTCAAGTTTTTTTTCCTTCCTTCGACTACTTCACCCATCTGTAACACATTTAAATCTACCAAACTCTTAGAAATCTGTGCATTTCAACTAAAATTGTCCATCATTCACCAGTTTGAATAGTTTGTATGACAGTTGAGCGTAATTTACGGCCTACCCAAGACTCCATTTGTCTTAGTCCCCGCTGTGCGCTAATAAAACTTGTCGCTCTTAATCTATTAGAAGAAATATTCGAAACAAATTTTTTATTCCTAGTTTTGTTTTACGAGCCCGGCCCTCACATCTGCTAATAATACGAATGCCATCACAAGATGATCGTGTTTTTGTAATATTTTAGTGTGAATTGCGTTTAGGTTGATCATATCGGCGACTGATCGTCTGTTGTCTATGATTTTTTAAATCTTAAAACAAATAAAATGAAAACTCAACCTTTGTTAGCAAAAATTAGCACTTTATTTTGTTGTTACTTTGCCAAATCCAAAGTATAATTATGTCTATGGCCCACATATATTTTTTTCGCTTATAACCTAATTGGAATAAGTTAGCTTAGTGTTCAAACATATTTATAGTTACATAAAAGTTTAGCAACATTTACGTTTACGGTTGTTAAATAAATTAAGAAAATGCTAGTTAAAAAATTCAATTTCTTGAAAATTCTCCATATAAATCGCCGATTTGTATAGAGGATTTCCGAGAAGTAGCATTTTTCATACAAATTTCTTTATTTAAGAACCGTGAAGGCTAATGTTAATGTATATAATGTTTGAACATTAAGCTAAGTTATATCATTTTGGTTAAGGGATAAAAATTTGAATAAATTACAAATCAATAAAGTAGTCATTTTTGCTAACAAAAAGAGTCACTATCAAGCAATTTTTTATGTGAAGAAAACTAAAAAAAGGATTTTATTATTACTGATAGTTGACTATCATGGTCATAATTCGATATGATATCAAGCAATTGATGAATATTTCAAATTACAGAAGTTACGAGGTTCTCTGTTAATATGTGAAAAAATATTATAAAATATTGTATCAGGGGTCCGCAGTAGCTCAGTTAACCCGTACTGACACCAATTTGTTTTTTAAATTTTGCTAAAGTATAGCTTCTTTTCCTTTCTTAAAATTTTTGTTGACAAGGTTGTAGATTTTCTTAAAACCTGAAAGTGATCCGTGACTCCAAAAACACTTGAGTAGGTATAAGAAACACTAGTGACAAAAGCTAGACTTTTGGTTATCTTTTCGCACAAAAATGTTAGGTAATTATCATTTGGAGCTCGGTGGCGCAGTGGTTTAGAACCTGGCCCAGCAATTGCGGAAGTCAAGCAACGTTCGCAAGGGTCGGTCATGGGATGGGTGACCAAAAATATTAAATTTAATAAAATTAAATATTATCTCGAGCTCCTCCGTGCTTCGGAAGGCACGTTAAGACCCACCAATCCGCATTGGGCCCGCGTGGTGGGTTATGGCCCATCCTCCTTACAACCCATAAGGAAGGCCTGTGCCCCAGCAGTATGGGGACATCAAAAATGGCTGATGGACAAATATCATTTTATTTCTCAATAGTCAACATAATTGACGTCTAAAATCATAACTAATGAAACAATGAGTAATGAATTGCAAAAAAATCTAATTACGGTTATGATACATTAGGCGAGGGGCGGTAACTAGCATATTATCGGGAGCTGTTAGTGGTTTTTTTGTGGTTTAATAAAAACAAAAAGATAAGATTTTTTCAATAAACTTAACACAAAGAATTTATTCCAAAATTCTCACTATGGTATTATTGATTGTTATGCTCAAGGCACTCGATGAAACTGAAGATCGATTAAATATTTTTTGAAGATGCCTTCCTACCTAGTATCATATCCAACTAATTTAAAAATGCATAAAGTAAACGATTTCTGTATATACTTAAAAGCAGATTGGATTCATGATTCTGCGGATCTCTTAATACCTGTTTTTCTACAAATTCACAAGATTATCGGTTGAACATCTAAAAAAAACAACTAAACTGCGTTTTAGTGCCGAAATTAAAGTATATAATATATTAAATGAAAACACGGAGCTAATCAGGAATTGATAAAGCACTTTGTCTGCCATTACAGCTAATTGGCGACAAGGCGACGAGTCACTCAGCCGAGGGCCGTGTGTCGCAATTTCTTGTTCCAATATAGCCCCATTCATTAGATTCACACCGGTAGTTATGGGAGCTCGGATGCCACTTTTTTTTTCTACGCTCTATGGGAACGTGTACAAGTGTTTAGAAAATCAATCACCACGGAAATTATTATCGTCATTCCGTTTTTCAATAACTGTGATTATATTTGAAAAAAAAAATACTTTAACAAAAAACAAAAGAGTGCTTCCACGACTTTCTATTTTCTTTATATAATAAAAATATGATTTTGAGTTTAGTTAGAAGGTAGTGTAGCTATGCAAATATTATTATTATTATTATTGTGTTGTAAGGTATACCTAACTAGTATACTTAATGGTATGATTGTTACTGCAAAAAAGTCTTAAATATTTAAAAGAAGTGACTTCTCGTGATATGTTGCAAATTGACAAAAATACAAAATCAAGCCGAATATTGCAACTTCATACTTTTGTAAATACATCGCAAAAACAGCTGTGCATACAGTTATTTAGTATGTCTACTGCATATTTCGTAAAATATATTAAAGATAAAATTGCCATTGCAGTGTAGGTACACAGCTAGTGCTAATTTGGAAAATTTGAGAGAGAGTTAAGAATCATGCGGATCTTGCGGGTTTTGTAGTGTTAGTGACTCAATTAGGCAATCATATTACTCTACTAAATTGAAATTTATATGTTAAACACCGAAGTGGACTGGACCTTAGTCCATGAGAGCTTGGTTATTTTTACAGCTCGACAGTAAGCACAAATAGAAAAAATGTCGTCATATTTGAGCAATACCTAACAAAAATAAAATGCATGAGATTTTTTTTACTTTCAACAGATCTTTACCAGGTGTCGCAGCAGCGGCCGACGAAGTGCCAGAACATAGCGTACCTATATGCATCATATTATTACCATTATGTCATACCATTATGCCACAAGTTGTTATGATAATAAACATTATGATTACTGTTAAGGGTAAAAAATATGCAATATAATTTTATGCTTTTTGATCGCTATCATAACAGTATTTATGCGGAATGAAAGCATGCTTAAACATTTATTCGGTTTGAATTTTATGCGAATTGATCATTCTGCCAAAAACTTTATGCCATAGTTTTTTTATGCATTTACATATTATTATGGTCCCAAGGTAACCAATAGGTACCAACGTAGATTATGTAAAAAATGCAAATCATATTGTACCTATAAATTATTAATTCAAGAGTTCGAAGAAGATTGTTTACCAAACGGTACTATGTAACGACAATGAGTTAGCAACAACAACAAAGATTTGACATTTCAGACGGTTAAAATAATTTAAATGTTTATGAATTAAAAAAAAAATATGTGTATAAAAAAGAAAAAAATCAAAAAGTTGTAATTATTTAAGTTGGATATTTTTACTTAATTCGTGCCCTGTTCATCAAAACTTACAAGTCCTTTTTAAAAACAAGCATTCTCAAATAATAAAATTATTCCACAAATCAGTTTATCAAAGCACATTAAATTAAACGCTACAAATGTTTTTGTTTATTTAATAACATTTTTTCACCCTTGTATTAGTGATTTCGTTAAAAAAATCAAAACTTGTAAAAAACAACTTACAAGTTGTAAAAAACTCAATGGAAAATCCTGAGTATTTCTGAGGGTGTCCAGCGACTCTCCATTCCGTCTGACAATTTTTACAAGTTTCTTGCATAAATTATTTGGAAAACGACATACTTTACATGAACTTGGAAAATATTTCTTATTTTTTTTATTTTAGTACTTGTAGACTTGTGCAATCCTCAATTCTACACACTGACATTGTTTAAATATTCTCTTAGGTACAAAAAAAAGTAAACTTATGTAATGTATTTTCAATAACGGTTATGAGTTTTCAACCACACTATTTTAACTCTTCAACGCCCGGAAAATGAGACACAATAGAAAATCTTTTAAGTCTCGGTCGCCAGCGACCGCTCCGGCGTTAATGAATTAATGATTTGAATTAGGTTTTCGGAAAGCATCAGAGAATTTTCCGTACCTGCTTGAGTATGAAAAAAAGGAAATACGAACTGTAAGTTTAAATATTCTGTAACAATTTATTTCAACTATGAAAAATAACGAATGTATTCTTTGACACATTTTGCGTAATTAATGTACCTGCAATAATTAATAATAAAACTCTGGAACCGATTTCTATAACTCTAATCTAAAGGAGGAGCTCGATGGCGCAGTGGTTTAGCGACTGGCCCAGCGATTGGCAGAGGTTAAGCAACTTTCGCAAGGGTCGGTCGTGGGATGGGTGACCAAAAATTTATTATCTCGAGCTTCTCCGTGCTTCGGAAGCCAAGTTAAGCCGTTGGTCCCGGGTGCATTTGCAGTCGTTAATATCCACCAATCCGCATTGGGCCCGCGTGGTGGGTTATGGCCCATCCTCGTTATCTACCCGTTGAAGGCCTGCGCCCCAGCAGTGGGGACATTAAAAATGGCTGATGGTCAATCTAATCTTAAGCATTTAAAATAATAAATATAACTATATTTCTCTCGCACCTAATAAGTACCTATATTTTTTTTTTAGCAATTTAATAAATAAATACGAAAAGTAGCAAGTAAAACATAGGTCGGTTATTCACATTTTTACCCTTCCCTACATGAATAACTGTAAAAAAACATATAAATTATGTATAATAAAATAAGTACAAGACAAGTTTTATTACTAGTGATTGTGTGTTATGAAATAGGTAAAGCGTATGTATTTGTGCCAATATTTTTTTAATTATTTTAGGTTCTACTTTAAAAAGTTAATAAAATAATTTCAGGATTCTTTTTAAACTATTATTCATAATATTAAACTTTACTTTTATGCTAAATGGGAAAAACTACATGTAGATATAAACAAGTCTAAATTTTTATAAAAATCCTGAACAATCAGTGAAAATACTAAATAATCTATATATAACTGGCGATAATATGAGTAGGTATGTTCGTAACTATAAAACATGAATACAAATGATGAACAAATCAGCGTTTCTATTTTTTTTAAATATAAAGAATGAAAGAAAATTATAATAATATTTTTGTTGTGTTTACTCACCTTAGGCGGGAATATTGCAGATTTTAGTCCCTCACGCACTGCTCTATGGCACTCAGTTTAAATATGATGAATAAAAAGTCCGATTTTCTTCAGAAACTCCGTTCAAATATCACTAATAGTCATTGTGATTTCAAATAAAACTTTGTCAGCAGATTGAAATCGAAAGCCGCGTTGCGTCGGCGGTAGGAGGCTTTTGGGGAGCGGTCGATGGCTCGCGTGCGTCGTGATCGGCGCCGGCCACCTGACTGAGGCTCTCACGCGCCCCGACCTACCCAACTCATCCATAAAAACGTTCTTTTTTTCAAAACTCTGCAAACAAAAAAGAGCAGGTCGGACTTCGGACGTACGGAGGACGGAGGCTGTGCAATAAAGAAATGATTTGATGAAACGGCCGCTTGACAGGTGATTCGCGTCGCATCCTCACATGCACCCTTTAATTGTTGGTTGCACTTACGTCGACGGCGCAGAGGACGCACTGAAAAATAGCTTTCAAGTATTAATGCCCACAAATAAGCGGTTGCTGGCCGTGTGACATTAAGTTGGTATTATTATGCATAGCTGTTAGTTGCAGCCGGACCGGTCGGTAGCTCGGGGACTAGGTTAGTTATAGTATGGCATAGCATTGTGAAATGAGTGGAGATTTAGTTATGTGTGTTTAGTGTGCACCGAAATCAGAGTCGAGTATATAAGCTTAGATTTGTAGCGGCGGCCCCGCCCACGTGCGCTATTGGCTGCGCGCGGCGGGGCGGGGCGCGCTTAGACGTTAGAACCGATTTGATGAAATGAAAACTCAATTTGTTTATTTCAAGTTCAAATAATTTGGTTCTCGCATTTCATTATTTGAAGAAGATATTAGATATATAGGTCATATATGAAATTATTATTTAACTAAGTTAGCTTGAGTATTTTTTGTCATTGTCTGAAACAACAGACTTGGGTATGTCCTCAATTTGTTTCTTCAATTAGTAAGATAATTAACAATATCTCTTTAGTCAATTAAATTATTTGGTGATAGATAGCGCATCATAATCCGTTATAAGGGATATAATATGATTCAATTTTATTGGCAGCTGTGAAGTTAGCCGCACTCACTATGCGCGTAGCCGCCGTGCCCCATCACACGTCTTTCTCGTACACTCATCGAATTTGTGCATGTTCTGCGCATCGTCTCACGCGATGTTCACAGAAGTCATAAAATTTGAATCGGGCTATACATACATTGCGATTAATTTAACTTTGTACATACTTTGTACAACAGAAATGACCAACTTCAAATATCTTTTGCTTGAAGCAAATTTTTTTTCGTTCTTGCTGCTTGAAGTTGCCGCGAATCACTGTCTGTCTATTGTCAATTTAATCGCATTGCTTTATTAATTAGGTCAATATTTTTTAATTTTACACAATTTTAATCAAACATAAATGTAATAAAAAAAATATTTTAACGGTTTCCAGTTGACATTTCAGCAATTTCATACAATGAAAAAGGCCAAGGCAACTTGCGAACCGTTAAATTACTAAGAAATATGTAAACAACATATTTATTTCGGGTTTGATACCTAAGATCAACATTCATTAGGTCAAAATTTACTACATCAACACCACTAGATCATAGATCAACAGTTCATTAGATCAACAGTTCACTACATCAACAAATTACGAGATCAGTGGATCATAAGACCAACAGATTATTATCTGTTATTAAAATGGTACTTTAAGTAATGAATTTAATATAAACTATTAATTTTAAGGTAGGTACCTAATTAATATTTATTTTCAAGAAAATATGTGTTTATGTTTGGGGACGGGAAAACTGGATTAATCCCCCAATTCTTTTATTTTATTATTTTATGCTTTAAAGTTTTGCCACTGAAAATATTTATCACGAATATAAGTTTAAATCAGCTAAAATCTTGTCACACGATTGGCTAAAATACTTGTCTTTAACACAATGTGTTATATTGATAGGGAAACCTTACAAAATAAGCTAAGATTTCTTAGGACAAGTAGGTAAGGCGATTACTTAATGGACGTGAGTAAAGAGAGACCGACCGTTTAACTTTAATTACCTACATCAAGTGGATTGAGATTTTCAATTATAAATCTATTTAATTAAAATAATTCTTTGTCTATCAAACTGAATGATACTGTAGGTTTTATTAAAATAAGAAAATCTCTAAAAAGTCTTTTCATAGTCGACAAAACTTTTTAGCGTATAACAAATATATTTCACCGTGCAAGTTTTTTTTAATTTATTTACAAAATACCGCGTAAGTAATTAAGACTGTATGTTATTCCCATTTTAAAGAAAACCACGTTTTTCCAAAGAAGTTATCGAAAGAATGAAAGCATTACTATTGTTGTTAACTTAAATTTTAGGAAGCAAAATTCTTAAATTAGTGCCGTAATATAGAGAGTACAACATAATTCAAGAGGAATTTCAAATTTGCTTGTCAGAGGTATTTTTCTCAAAAGTTTCAGCAGTAACAAATAAGAATACGACTCATAATTATTTTTTCACTTATATATATTGTCAAGGATTGCACTATAGAGGAAAATAAAAAAAAAAAAACACAGAGAAAATAAAATATTAAAAGTGCTAAAATCGGTACAATTTAATATGTTTTATTTTTTTATCGTTTTTCGCGCGTATCTTCGACATTAATGAACCGATTTTGTTGATTATTTTTTTGATTACCTAATTTAGTTTTCATGCGAGTTGGTCACATTTTTTTTTTAATCGGTTCAGTAGTTTTCAAAAAATCCTGAATATACTATGATTTTGGATTAACTACCTTGAAGACTTTATTATTTACAAGCGATCCGCCCTCGCTTCGCTGTAGTTCCTTCCTTTTTTTTGATAATTTCGACCTTCCAACAACACCCAAAAGAAAACAAATATACTTTCAAGTCGTCACCTACATTCACTCCACAGATATGTTGTTCGAGTCCCGTCATCGGTGTGAGAAACGCGCTGATGGTTAAAATTTACTCTGTGGTGATCGATTATATTTTAGCGATTGGTCTGCTGGAATGCAATGTTGTACTCTTTGTCTTTGACCTTGTGTCACGCGGCGTGACAATACCGCCATTATGCGGAAATATTAAGAGCCAAATTTATTTCCTTTTTAATAATTTTAAAAAGTAATCAACTACAACAATGTTTAAAAGAATCTGATAAATTAATAATAACAATAAATATTGATATTTTAAAAATAATTATTAGCGCGATTATCACATAGATAAATATTTCTGATTAGCACCAATGGCAGATTTAAAGAACTTCAGACAATATTATGGACTCGTTTGGTAAATTAAATAATAATGATTTCGTTACGATAATAATTGAAGTAATCTAACAATTTGTTTTGTTATATCTCAAAGGGATAAGACAGCGTTTTCAATGAAAGCTCTCAGGGTAAGGCGGCTTGAATTTTTCTGAAACTTCCAACAAATATCGTTATATTTCAACCAATTTACACAAAATCTTGACAAATTTATATTCAAAAACCATCCTCATGAATCATTCTATCTATTGGAGAAAACCGTATGAAAATCCGTGCAGTAGTTTTTAAGTTCATCGCGAACAGACAGACAGACGCAGCGGAGGACTTTGTTTTATAATATGTAGTGATGAACAAATTGGAAAATGGATACCTTTAATGTAGTCTTTTTAATTTTATTGGCATTGGACCTTGGACTTCGAAGATATCCAAGGGAACTCGTCCAACTCAAATAGGATAATGTATAGTGATTGAGATATTGGTAGGTTTATGACAATCCAAATCAAACCGAGCTATGGTTTGCGACGTTCTGGAAGAGACTTGGATTACGAAAGCACAGCAACTATACATATAGTCATACACATTACATACTTACCACAAAAAGTTGAAAATAAAAAAAGCTTTAAAAAAGAAAAACCTCCTTCAAAAAACCTTAAATTAAAAACAAAAACAGCTTCAAAATCAAATACTTTACTTACATGCTTACCACTAACTTGCTTTACTTCTTGCTTATTAGAGGTATTAGATTTCGAAGTAGCTGTTTTTGTTTTTAATATAAGGTTTTTTGAAGGAGAATTTTTGTATATCCATAAACTTATCTATTTAATAATTTTCAAAGTTCGCCTTCATAATGACTCGCGCAGCTTTTTTTTTAAAATGCAAAGTGATCGGAATTTATATCGGAGCTTCAAAATTTTATTCGTAAATAATAGCTACTACGCACAATGTTAAGTCGCTGAAAAGATTACGAAAATTGAAAAATATGTACCTAGGTAAGTAGAAGATTATAATTTTATTTTTCATTACAACCTACATGCAATCATGAAACTACCATGATTTTATTATTTTCGTTATTATTTAAAACTAGCGACCCGCCCTTGCTTCGCTTCGGTGTAATGTGGAATTTGACACCATGTATTAAACATATAATAGTAGTTTATGATACTGCCACATAATACCTAGTTATGTGCAGTTTCATACACTACTTTATCTACACTCATACATTTAGGATTGAACCTACTAAATAAAAGATCAACGTTAGAAAAGAGAGTGAGACTTTGTTTGTATTAGCTAAGTATTACCTTGTAATAAGTCGTTTCCTTAGCTGCATCTAAAATATCGAGCAGAGTCAAATTTTCTTCACATTTAAAATAAAGAATTAAAAAAACCTACGAAATTCAGTACAACAAAATGTTCAAATTGAAATCATAATTTTTTTTTATAAAGCTCTAAAAATGGCGCGCATTCCATTAGAAAAAAAAATATGAGATCAGTGCACTTTGTTGCGTTCAGTACCTACGCTCCGAGCGCAACTGAAAGCTCTAACGGTGTTCCAAACATTAGAGCGTGACTTACGGTTGTAACAACTTTCCCGTTCCAAACGTCAGAGCGTTGCAACTTTTAAGCATCAAAATCGGTGGTTGAAAAACGCTGACGTTTGTCTATAGAAAAAATGTCAATGTCATTTGACATTATTTTGTATTTTAATGTTTTTAAAATATTCATGGTAGCTCCTCAGAAACAGATTTTATTTCATTTAGAATAAAGGAAAGTTAAAATTATTCGTTTTCCAAATGGAAAACGAAGAATTTGTACTATTAATGTCATTTAAAGTTCTTGGTCGTTCCGAACCTTAGAGCCAACAACCAAACAACCGCACTCTAAGCCTCTGAACGCAACCCTGCAAACTAATCGCACTTGTCATCGATCACCATGGGAAAATATCGTTGTTTTTTTTTTAATATCACGGCTCTGCCTTCTTCTTGGATTTGCCCTGTATCGTAATGAGAAAAAAAGTTACTTTATGATGCAGCCGACTGCATCGTAATGAGTTTTTTTTTAATTTTTCGTGTCCACGAAAATAAAGTACGTGTTTATATTACCTCTTTTGAATTCATATTTGGAACATTACGTTGTGAGTGTAGATAAACTAGTTTTATAGATCTAAGCATACATAGGGACGGACAGAAAAAGCTTTTGCAAAAATGCTTTCGTATGCCCGTCCGGCTGTCCGGCTGTCCGTCTATTCTCTTCTACTACAGGTCGCAATTCTCAACCGATTTTCGTGAAATTTTTATACTCGTAAATATATATTTTTTGCCGATTCTCTACTTATTTCGAAAATGTTCAAATGACGGAGATATGAAAGCGAGAACACAGAACATACAGAACCACTAGGTTTTAAGTCTATTCATTTAGTAGGCTTACTACCATCTTCGATCATGATCGAAGACTATACCTAGGTACCATAAATAAAACACACCAGCTGCAAACTTATAGAAAAATTGTTAATTAATAATTATGGAATGAACAAAGAATCACTATACTTATAGCTTCGCTAGAAGTTGGATTTATAAAGCAAGCACAGCTATAAGGTTCACATTTTCTTTATTCCAACTTTTCACTTTTGGCGTAAGTACATTAATCACGTTTATCGCTTGATTAACCCATTGTAATAACAATCTCGGGAAATTTAATTAAGCGTCTAATCTGCTTTGGTTACAGCGTGTTCTGTTACGTACGGGAAAATGTATGGTTTCAGGGGCAGGAGCGGGCGCGCGGCTGGCGGGGCGGCGGGGGCGGGGGCCTAACGGCGAGCGCGTGGCGCGAGGGGCGCGGCGCGCGGGCGGCGCGGCCGTCACGGCCCGTTAGCGCGGATCCTCGGCGCGTGCACATGTCGCCCTGGCACGCGCCCGCGCCACTTTTTGTCATTCTTTTTTTTCTGTTTTCGTTTTTGTTTTCTCCCTTTGTTCGAATTTTGAATTAAAGCCTCCTTTCCGATTTCGGTGGGATTTAATGAAACCGGATTGTAGATAACGCGATCGCACGCATGTTATTTTGTTTTTTGTAACACCTTGGATAGTTTACCTACGTTAAGATAAAAACGCGGTTTGTGAATCTCGATTTGTTGATAACGTTTCTATAAAACTGCAATGAAAATTGCTGTCATTTAAATATAAATGCACGAGCGTAGTTACTAGCGGCATGTAAGCCTTAAAAGTCGGTGATCAGTGATTACTGCGTCTAATAAAAACGCGAAACCTGCTTGATAGATAAGTAAATCAAAATAAAACAGTGGAAGGATAGGCGGACAGTGGGTTTCAGCTGCGCCAGAACCGGTACCCGTGCAGGCTGCTGTCGCCGCTCGCCATTCCTTGCAGTCAACTTTTATTAATTGGGCAGATGAGAGCCATGGTTTCCACGATGAATGCTTAATCCTTATAAGGACAACAGTTTGCGAAACCTTTTATAGATTCTCAATTAAAAGTGTCTATTATAGTTAATAGGACGTTCAGACAGTCTAGTGTTTAAAGAAACAAGAATATTTGCTTTAAGTAGGGATAAAAACAGGTAATATAACGGAAAGGACGATTAAGTGGAATAAAATATAGCGTGGGGGTGCGGGCGGCAGGTGGCTCTGTCGTAGGGACGTCATCTAAGGTCGATATAGCTTTCGAGGAGGCTATTGAGGAGCAATGGATTGGACTTAAGGAATTAAATAATTAGATGCGCTTTTAAAACTTTTTAAATTGCTACTAAGACTATGCTATGTAAACTTTGAGAAAAAAAGAGGTCACACAATTGTAAGAGTTGATTCAACAATGTGCCTAGACTCTATAAAATACTTAAATAAATAAAAAAAATACTTAGGTAGCTTTGAAAATCTCGAAAGCAATTAAAATATAGCATTTATCGATAAAAGTATCGATAAAAATAAGCCTCCGGTTAAGATTCCCATCGAGTCGCCCACGTCGCGCCGCGGCATCTGCACCCTTAACCGATTTATTCAGACGTTTGCGCGTGCCACGCCCGCGCCCGGCGCCCGCGCACCTCAAGCCTCCACGCTTTGTCCTCATTTGTCTTCAAAGTATAAACCTAAGGGCTTTTTCCACTGGTTCCGGGTAGCCCTTTATTCATAGATTACCTACATTACATAAATTAATGTTTTCTACGACACTGTATAGGTTATATCGATCGTGTTCTGGATATACTCAAACAGACTCAAACAAAAGCAACAATAATGTCACAGTGTTTCTGAAAAAAATATTATATTTTCAAGGTCAATTCTCTCTTGTGACATAGAATATCGTGTGAAGAAGAAAATCAAGGACAACTTATTTGCATAAAGTATTTAGCTTCACCTCAACGCTTTTTATTTCTTAATCTGCAATATGCCATTTAGGTAGTTATATTATACCGTCTACCGGTTTGCTCCATTCCGGTCTAATGAGATGTTGTAAATTTAATAGCGGAGCTTCACTTTCGCTGCTCCGTGATACGCGTTTATGATTACTTATTAAAGGTATGCGTTTACTACAGAAATACCGCATAACCTGACCAACAGCAATGAGCGCCAGTTGCCCGCAGCCACGGCCGTAATCCTGCTTACAATACAAGTAATATAATAATTTCAGTGCATCAAGGTGACCGGTTAATATTAATGATTTATTTTGTACGAACGTAGCGCAGTAGCGATTCTAGTTTTTTTATTGTTTATTGAAAGCATTTTTGTTTAGCATCGTTTATTTATGTAAGTTAATAATATTACTGATCCACATTTTAAAGTTGGTGTAGGGTTAAATAATATCTACATTCTACTACGAACTGTGGTTCCGATTGCGATGTCTGTAAAATGTGAAACAGATATATTTCATACTAGGATACATTTTAGGGTTCCGTAGCCAAAATGGCAAAAAACGGAACCCTTATAGATTCGTCATGTCTGTCTGTCTGTCTGTCCGTCCGTATGTCACAGCCATTTTATTCCAAAAGTATTAGGATTACACATTTTTTTTTTTCCTTTGCTCCCCAGACATAGGTCCAGGCCTTAGTACAGCATTTTTTCTCATTCATTCCAGTTCTCGCTTAACATGCTTCTCGTACTTTCATTCTTCATACGAGTCTTTCTTGCATTCATCCACATTTATTCTTATAACTGGTGGGTTTGCCAGCCTAACTTAGTTTCCTATTTACTTTTTATTTATTTCTTGACTACACAGTTGAAACTTAGTAGGTACATGTATTCTGTTAACCGCTTAACGATTTTAACACAAAAATAAAAATAAAAAAGATTAAATGGGGGCTCCCCCTACATGGAACAGAAACTGAAAAAAAAAATTTCTTCATACCAATACGTGCGGG
The DNA here is from genome assembly GCA_950108535.1 of Agriphila straminella. Taxonomy (NCBI): domain Eukaryota; kingdom Metazoa; phylum Arthropoda; class Insecta; order Lepidoptera; family Crambidae; genus Agriphila; species Agriphila straminella. The sequence goes on from OX467308.1 coordinate 13,380,746, forward strand.
GTGTCTATAGATAGGTCTTCAAAAATGACATTGAGGTTTCTAAGACAATATTTTTTCAAAGTCAACCGTTTGAAAGATAAAACCTGCCAAAGTGGTAAAATGTGTGCCCCCCCCCTCTAACTTTTGAAATAGGTGAGTGAAAAATCTAAAAAGATATATGCTATAGATCTTAATAAAAACATTCACTGAAAATTGGTTTGAACGAGATTATAGTAATTAGATTTCGAGATATATATATCGATTTTCCAAAACCGCAAATATAACTTTGTCATTCATACCAACACTGTGAAAAACAAAGTTATTTTTACAGACGAAAAATGATAGTGGTATTAAATATGGTATGGTATATAAGGTAACTACGGAACCCTACGGCGCGTGGCCCGACACGCACTTGAGCGGTTTTTTTTGTTTGTTGTAATAGGTAGGTACGTACCTATCCATTCATAAAAAGACCCATGCATTTATATACTGACAATTTGTAGCGATTTATCATAACTGAATTATGACCATAGTCTCAGCAAAACAGATTCACAATTGAGGCAAGAATTATGACCGAAAAAAGATGAAGTAGCCATAATTTAAAGTTTAATCGATGATAAAAATCTCAAAGAATAAATCAAACTAGCCGGCGTTATTTCATTTTATCTTTTAATAACTTTAATATAAATTTTACAATTGACGCAGATTTTTTATCGATTACTTACATTCTGACCAACAACAACAACGGTAACTTCTTTTAGCACATTATTATCGGAATGATCAATTAGTTTTTGCCTGGTTAATAGACGTATATCTGATTTAGTACTTCTTCATTAGTACTCTATCAAATTACATAACAGAGTGTAGGCACAGAATAGATATAAAATGGTGTAGCGTAGGTATTCTCATTACGTACTATAGTTGCATAGTGTGTCATCATAAACGCGTCATCATCAACTCAATGATCCGAAGCCGCAGTCATATGGTGTGTATCGGAAACCGTAAAAGATTCGAGTTAGCACCCCGCCAATCGCCAATGTAGATACGTTGGTTTAGTATATGTTCTGCTGTGACTCGTACATACATTTTTGGGAATAGTCATTATGGGAAGTGGACGATCTGGGAATGGTCATTCTGGGATGTGGTCCTTTTGGGAAGTGGTCATTTTAAGAAGTGGACATTATGGTCCTAAAGGCATAGTACTATGCTAAATGCCAGTTACGTACCAGTCGTTTGGTTATACAAAATTAGTTAACAGAAATTAATATTGACAAGTTGCACCTCGCGAATGTACGTTGGTATTGGTAGGTACTTATATTATACTCGTGAAGTTCTTTGATTCGTATATACATACAGTTACGTATACATCGGTCGTTTGGGTATACAGTGTTTAATAGAATTGTTGACAAGTTGCGGCATAAACGCAATAAAATTAATTCTTTTAAAAGGTTTGCGTTATTGAATGAAAATCTAAATCTTTGTGTAATGATTAATGAGAAAAAATCGTTTAGCTTACTATGAAGCTATTTGTCCTTTATTGTTTATGTCAATAAGATTGACTATCAACAAAGACCTAGCTTTCTTAGTCTTTCGTAACGAAATATTGAATAATAAATAAAAAACATTTTTTTTTTAATTCTTGAAAGAAAGGTTTAACAATGGGCTTTCGGCACAAAGCCGCGCGCGCGCGCATTGTGCGCTGCCCGCCCGCTCATTACGCCAAGACTCAGCCCGCGCGCTAATTGCGATCCCATGAGCTCCCATACCGAGCACATGTTCCGTCGAGGCCGCAGACTGCTACGTTGCGGTTTCCCGATCACTGCATCAGTAATTGTGTAATGACTACGCATATTCCCAACAATAAATACACGTATCTTATTTTAAAGCTTTTATTAACAATTAAACACAAAGCAGTTATGGTTTGCGGTGACCAGTCGGGTTGCGCATGCGATTACTTGGGTAGAATTCGTCCTATTGAAAGGATAGGTATAAGAGCATACTTGACTTTTGATTACTGCTGCTATCTGAGGCATACATGCGTGTGTACACTTTGACAATTTAATAGCATATGTGTATGCACCTGCCACTGCAAAAAGTAGGCGCACGCTTCAGGCTGTGAAGCGCGGAATTCGTCGCCGCACTCGCGTCCTAGCCTATCTTATACGCTATTTATTGGTAATTGATTGGAAAGGTGCGTTGAGCCGTTTACGTTGCGTTTTTATAACGCTTACCATACTAGGATATTTTCAGCTTTATTTGTGACATGTCTAATACATTAATTACTGTTTCTACAAAGGTGTAGCTCGCCCAGGCAAAAAGAACATTTTTGCAGTTTGCAACAAACAATTATCTATGCATTGCATTTCCATTTTCCTAGTTACGGATGTAACATTAGATTAACATTGCTATCGTAATGATCTATTATGTTATACGAAATCATTTTCATAAGTTTAGTTAGTCTACAGCGCAGTTTTATTAAAAAGTATTTATTAGTTTTCTGTTTGAGACCTAACCTAGGTATTTATATATAAGTTAGATTAGGTAGTTGTTTATTGGCTGAAATGGTCAAATCTTTTTGCTTCAAGTGAGTAACTAAGGGTACTTGGTCCACAATGCTAATGATAGTTCCTTCTCCGCTATGCTGTGCTGAGACCATTTTTTTTTGCCGAAAGCTTCTTGACCGTTATTAATGATTCCTAAGGATTATCTTGGTTTCACCTCATGGCCATCAAGGCATGTAGATCAGTATTTATGATGGTCCGAATTAAAAACGTCTTACCTCGCCTTCTCGGGGGCGATTGCGGCTGCGCACCTCGACTTAACTCGTGCCCTGGGGCTGCGGTTGCGGCCCTTGGACTCCATTTTTGAATCGCTCGTATGACATTGTGTTGTCGCATGCGACTTAAGTCACACTCGTCTTCCAAGTCGCATGACGCCGATTTTCCGTATTTTTGAATCGTTCGTTTCCGGTGCTGCCAACATAATACGAAATGTTGGATTTTATCCGTTCCACGCAGAATTTAGAGAAAACCGGTAACTACCGCAACGAAATCGGAACGTAATATTCATGTTTCTATTGGCTGTTAAAAAATATCTTTGCTTTATAGTAGAAAATAATATCGCTCGCGGTACCGTATCGCTTGACTGCAAATGGTATAGTGAGTAAGGGCACTCTTTGCGGTCGAGCGATTCAAAAATATGTAAACTCAAATGTCGAACGAAAATCAGTAGAAACCAAGCGATCGTCACCAGTCGAGCGATTCAAAAATAGAGCTCCTTGTCAGCATAATGAGAGTTTTAACTACTGTTGGTAAATCATCCGCCGTCGCTTCCATTCGTGCGGCCGAGTCAACTGCGGCGCTGCTGCCGCTGGCTTAAGCTCATGCGAAGTAATTTTACCCTTGAATCTCTGTTTATCTGCGATACTCAAGTTCAATATACAGGCAACGTAAGTAAACATGCACTTTCTCTTAAATGCCAAAAAAAATATTCGTTGGAAAAAGCTCTTCAGTAGAGCTTTTTGGTTAATATGATAATAATGTGATAGATAGACCTAACTAACATACTTTAAAACTCAAGTGAATTGAACAGCGAAATACCTGTGTTTATGATACATTGTTACCTTAGAGTTTACTTTAATTTCAAGCATTATTTACAATATCGTTCTGCATTGTGATTGCAATAGGTCCGAGCTTAACAATTACTTATAACTCATGCTAAAATATTTGGATTACTTATGTCGACAGTTAAAGAATAAAAGTGCTATGATTTTGCACTCCCATAATGGGCAATCACGGGCTTTGGTTCTTAGGGATCGTAGCATGTTTGTAGAAGACCCTGTACTGTTGAAGGATTCCGTCTGTTTCGCCTGTGGTTTTGCTTGTAGAGAGGGGGGGTGGGGGTCTAGATTGAGCGGCCGTGTGTCGCAGTAGGGCGCTACGCGACGCGGGCGCAGGCAGGTGGCGCGAAGGCCGCGGGAGAGCGGCGGCGGGCGCGCCGATGCTTAATTGATTCCAATCTGAGAAGAGCCCCGCGATAATTCACTCGTAAGTACGACCACTCTCGCTCTCGTAGCGACACAAAAGCTTTAATTTTTTTTTTAGTTTTACTTTTTGTATCGGTGATGTTTTTTTTATCCTATGAATCTTGTCCATATTGCAACTTTTCTGCCAAACAAGAAAATTATGTAGGCCTGCTTCTACTCGTAATCGTAAGTACAATACCTACTTATATTTCAGGAATTTAATTATTTTAAGAAAACAATAAGGCGAACGGTATAAAACCCTCTTATACCTAGAAACTATCTCGATATACCTTCATAGAAGAAGCGAGTTTTATCCACTACGATAGGTTGTATAGTCCGGTCGTGGGACATTAAATTTCATAAAAAAGTTTTGATAATACTAAAAGTTTTAATTTTTGACGAGTGTATAGATTATGTGCATTGTGAGCTATTTTTGAAAAGTTAGAAGTTTTATGCCGGTGCTTTAGGTATAGTTTAGGTATTTCGTAATATTTCGTTATATTTCGTTTAACTTCATAAATATAGAATTAAAGTTTGAAATGTTGATTGTTTCATAATAAGAACTATGTTATCATCATGTTGTAAAAAAATTAGAAAGTTAATATATGCGTAACTGCCTAAATCACAAAATCACTCTTTTGTGTTCGAATAAAATTTTAAAATTTCTGAAATCTTATTTTAAGACTTTCAGTGGTTAGATATAGCTGTTGAGCAAAGTTTAGAAAGTTAAGTGGTGTGCTTCTTTGATAAATTCATTTTTCTTTCATAATATACGCAATAATGAATTAAAAATCGATCAGATGGCTCTTACATGACCTCTTCAATGCGCTTATATGCCACACAAAAAATTAGAAAAATACATACAGTGGATTTTGTTTAATTACAGATACATTGTTGTCGCTACAGGCCGCCCGCGCCGCGCCGTTACGCCGCGGCGGCCAGCTACTATGCCCGCTCGCGCCATATGAATAAATTAATTAGGTGGCGATACTGTAGTGATGAGCCTCTCACTCGTGAGGTACCTCGTTTGAGTTCCTCGTTGCGACAAAACGAGGGAGTCCTCATATTTCAATTTTGAACCACCTCATTTAGCTCCTCACTTTTTCGAGGCTTCGAGCACGAGGCGCGCGACAAAATATTGAGTTGCCGAGAATTGAAAGGTTGAGTCGATACCTACTCAATATACTCACGTCACGATTGAGGGAGTCGGGTCGGTTTTATGAGTTTGATGGTGCGATCCACACTTAGTTTAGTGTTTCCTCACAAGTAGTACCTAAGTACCTATTTTATTTTATCTTAGATGAATGATATTGTGCATTGTGCAGATGTCATTATACTGGAACACAGATATTTAATTCATTTAAGATGTAAAAAACTTGTATTATTTTAAATAAATTTTAGTGTTTTATATTTATTTACTTTTTTATTATAATGAGTTGAAGTAAATGAGGCGAAGTGAGTAAAAATAATTAAGAAATCAGTAGTTAAAGAATAAACTCGCTACACACTCATTCATTGCGTTTATTTCATTCTCCTCACCTCACCTCAAATGAGGGGTACCTCGCGAGCACCTCACGAGGTAAAACGAGGTCCTCACTCATCCTCAATAAAAAAGAGTGAGTTACACATCGCTACGATACTGGCGATTGATCTGTAACATTTCGGCGTAACGTAACATTACGGCTACTTAAGACGTGTCGACTCCTATCTGACCTATCTCTTATCCCGAAATGATATATTTTTATAATTCCACTAGCGGCCACCCGCGACTTCGTCTGCGTGGACAGTTTTTGCTATCCCTCGCGAACAATACTTTTTTCGGGATAAAACCCTATGTCCTTTTCTATACCCCTGGCAACGTGTATGTAAAATTTCATTGTAATCGATTCAGTAGTCATGACGTGAAGGCGTAAAAAAACAAACAAACGGACTTTGGCATTTATAATATTAGTAAGGATAGTGCAACTCTAACCTACCTAGCTCTAACTAACGTACCAACCTAATTTATACAACTGCCACGTATATTATGTAGATAGGCCCTAAAACACGACAGTAATTTTATGAAATGAGCACAGTAGGTACATAGATAAATAAAACAAATTAGTAGGTTTAAACAATTTGATTAATACTTTTTCAAGTATATTTTTATTTTTATCAAGTACCTAGTTTTTACTAGGCAAGTTATGTTTGCTTTAGTCAGAGTCAGAGATTGGCCAATCAACTTTTAAGGCACTCCTTTCTTGTCCCCGCTCTATAAAAAATCCTATTATTACATACAACTCGGTTTAATTAAACCTTACATTTTTCTACATTAATCTAAAATTAGATGCATTTAGCAATGCGAGAACAACAGCTTACAATATTTTTTCCTTTGAACATTTTATAGCTAGTATCTCAGGAGAACAAAATCGCTCCCCATACAAAGAATCTGTGTTACCTGGCATAGCCGGTCAAAGCAAATCATGTCAAATCTTCAAAATATTGTATCAGAATACCCAATATTTTATACATATTTAAGTTCTATATTGAATAATCCTTTATTTACAATACATAGTTTTAGTAATTTTGCTTAAACAATATTTAATTAATATTTGCGAAGGTTTGTCCCCAACAATGTCTAAAAAATCAGGGCTCCTGCGTGACCATTAATAATTGGTGATGGTATTAGCATGAAGGTCCTATCTAGCGTCGTTAGTATTGCCCCTTGTCTAACTTTACGTACGTTTTGTCATTCAATGTCTTTCTAGCGATAGCTCTCGAGGAGTGTGTGTGGGTCTATTGTTGTTCTGCTGTGTTACGTCGGAAATCACGATAAGTTCATGGATTATTTTATTATTATTACGTTAAGATATTAACTTTAATATCGGAATTTAAGATCAAGTTGAAATAGTTGTTTGATATGCAATGTTTACTTACTTATTTGTACTTTTATCGATGTTTTCCATCACGTTACTGGTAACATCAGAGAAATATCTGGTAACATCAGAGATTTTATGTACTTATGCTTATATCTTCTAATTAATATTTCCGATGGTTTGTCCCCAACAATGTCTAAAAAATCAGGGCTCCTGCGTGACCGTTAATAATTGGTGATGGTATTACCATAAAGGTCCTATCTAGCGTTGTTAGAATTGCCCCTTGTCTAACTTTACGTACGTTTTGTCATTCAATGTCTTTCTAGCGATAGCTCTCGAGGGGTGTGTGTGGGTTTATTGTGGTTCTGTTGTGTTACGTCGGAAATCACGATAAGTTCATGGATTATTTTATTATTATTATGTTATAATACTAACTTTAATATCGGAATTTAAGATCAAGTTGAAATAGTTGTTCGATATGCAAGCTTCACTTACTTATTTGTACTTTTATCAATGTTTTCCATCGCGTTACCGGTAACACCAGAGAATTTATGTACTGTACGTATATATATATATATATATATAATATAATCAACCGATTACTTCACTGTAGTGAAGTAAATTAATGGTTGGTTTTACATTTACAATTTACATTTACACTCATTATCATCATCTTATCTTCTGTGTAAAAAACCTCCTCCAAGAATCTCCACAACAATCGGTCCTGCGTTGCCCGTGTAGCAGCACCTGCCTATACGCCGCTCATTACCATACCAACACACGATTGCAACAAGATTCATCACCGTGTGACTAGATGGCGCTAATGTCGAATAAACACAAAGATTAGTAAGGAATAGCGTCTCGTAGTATGGAGAATAATTATGGAGAAACCTAAATCTCGCTAACGACGTTTAGTCAGCGACGCAGCATATATACAACTGCCAACCATCATCGGTTGGACTAATACCACCAAGCCCGGAGGAAGATCTTCCATTTGGCGTTCCTACTAGTGGTCACCTCTCTCCATACCTACCATACCTACTTCATTCACTACACTGGTGACCCCAACCGAGCACATCAAGCACCTTCAGCAAGCAACGCAGCGCAGCCATCACTCCCCATACCTTATCCCAGCATCCGCAGCAGTCACACTGCAAGCAGAAGCACAGCAAGCCAGGCCTTCAAGGTTCCATCGCAGCATCATTGACGACGCTTTCTTGGACCTTCGGCAACTCTCGACGGCATTATCCCGACCTGGTCTTCGCAGCCCACTACTGGAGCATCACTGGGCCCTCACTCCGGCGTGGCAGCTCTGCGCACCACACCAGCAGCTCGGACCCACCGTCACTCAACGGAAGTGTCCGATCTACCGAGTTTTGTATTCTTATCCTCATAGTTCATGAACACCAACTCTTAGCAGATACTCTTCGGTGCTCTGTGCAACCTGGAGCCCAATCGCGGTAATTCTGAACGATAAAACAAAAACGTAACGTTGTCATTTAGGTTATATTTAGGTACCTAAAATCATTGGTTTAGCTTCATAATTTTCACTTAAATTGTCCTAGATTGTAATCCTAGACTCCTTAGGCAGAGTATTCAACAACAAAACTAAAGCGAGTATTTTTCTGTATACGAAACTGAAACGGTAACGATTTAGTTTTGGTTTTATCGTTGAAAATTAGCGCGATTAGGCCCCTGGTCATGGTCTAATGGTGCCTTCTTGTGAACCGGCTTGTTTGGAAGGTTGGAAGTCATCGAATCTGCGAGGGAATAGAAATTCCCGATCTCCTTCAGACTTATTATTTAAGTCTATCATGTTCATCTCATTCCCACACTTTGGGGAGCACTACTGAGATATTAAAACATTATTTCCTAGAATTTAAGGTCTTGACTATAAGAATTACATCATTAGCAAAATGAAGGCATCCTAGGTGCTCGCCATTGATGCTGATGCCGAATTAATTCCAGTCCAGAAACCTAAAAAGATACATTACGGCTCCTTGTCTTGTTGTTATCTCGCTGCAGTTTGATGAGGTTTAAGCTCTGATTTTAAAATAGAATCAAATATCAATATAGTCGAGTTTTCAGCAATTTTAAAAATATACCATGTGCCCAGTCATTAAGTGCACAAATGAAAGGACGTGAAATCAAGCTCAAACTTATCGTTAAAAAAATAATACGATGTTTTTTATAAAGGTTACAGGTAGGTTTTGCCGAAAAAATCACTTAAATTGTAAAAAAAAATATACATTTTCATACATGGGACATAGCGACAATATGTTATGTTAAATTGTGTTTTCGCTATGTTCCTGTTATGATTTGTGATCTGGTTAAGTTAATATAACTTCGTGTCTAGTTTTATAGCTTAGATTAATTGATGAATCACTACATATTATAAAACAAAGTCCCTCGCCGCGTTTGTCTGTCTGTCTGTCTGTTCGCGATAAACTCAAAAACTATAAAAACGGATTTTCATGCGGCGTTTTCACTAAATGATGGAATGATTCCTGAGGAAGGTTTAAGTGTATTATAAGTTGAGGTTTTATAGAAATTGGTAGAAATATCACGATGATTGTTGAAGAGGTCGGCAAAAATTAAGCCGACTTGGAGCTTGCATTGAAAACGCTGCTCTAACCTTTAGAGATATAACAAAATAATTTATGATGAAATTATTCCTATTTTATAGATCTACAAAAAAGTCCGTGATGGTATACATCTATCTTTTAAAAATAACTAACTATACCAATTATATCTTCCTAAAAAAATTATCAAGTTCAACGCGGTAATTTGGAAAGCTATTTAGAAGGATAAAGTACTAATCCTTATCAAATTAAATACGTTAGTTACCTTAAGCATTTTATGCACATTATTTTAGCCTTTAACACCATACCATTTAAATAAATATCGTAGGAGTCGTCGCAAAAAATTAACACGCGCAAATATAAATCAAACGCGTCTCTTATACCGACAACGGGACGGGACGGGACGAACGGGAGAGAAAAAGACTTTAGAGCAAATGGAGGTGAGGACTGTTAGGTATTATTTTGTTATCTTTTTGGGTGTTGTTGGAAGGTTGCATTTAGCAAAAAAAGAAGGAACCGAAGCGAAGCAAGGACAGGTCGCTAGTTACAATATAATATTCTCAAATTCTTTCTTTTTCTCCGGAGTTACTATATATTATTCTCTAGTGTTACCCTGGTGTCCCCCTTGTAAACAATACAGTGAACGTAATTATAAAGAAAAGAAAAGTACTGCCTGACATAGAAGTAAGTTTCAAGTGGCTGTTTAATATCAAATTATTTTAAAGTTTAAGAAAGAAGAAGAAAAATCATTTATTGACCGCAAAACAAAAGAAAACAATGTACCTACATAAACTTAGGACTAATTATAGTGCGGCCAACTAGGCCCCAACCTCAGCAATGCTACAGAGGCAAACTTCTATCATCACCAACACTAACAAAATAAAAATATTATTTAAGAGGAATAAAAATAAAAAAACTTAATGGCTGTATGGAATTAGGTCTCCTTGCCTCTTCCATGACAGTTTGATCTACATAGTAATAAAAAGAAATATATATAAAAGAGCTGTTTGGTCAGACAAATCGAAGTACTCTTTGGTTGATTTGATATTTTTCGTTTTGATTTTATTTACGAAGAGATTATTTTATTTGGTTAATATGGCAAAAATACATCATTTCAAACAAAAAAAAAGAAAAAGAAATCGCAACCTACATTACATACAAAGTGCAACTACAGAATAGTGTGATATAATACAACCTCGGAACCCCAAAACAAACAAACAACAATAACAAAACAACATTCAAGCAAATTGTATGGTGACCAAATAATGTATGGGTGACAAATACAATAAATTAAAACAGGTGTCCGCCTCAAGGCGACACACACAACCCCCAAGGCTGGAACGCAACCCGGCTCCTATCGTGAAAAACCCCGAAGTGAGTCTTGTTTTTGCAACGTGGTGAGATATTTCTTAAGGTGGTTCCTAAATGTTTTAACCGCTTTCAGGTCACGTAACGGCGGTGGAATATCGTTCCAGCACTTCGAGGCGGCGAATTTAAAAGAACCGCGGAACGCCATTGTCCCGTGCTTTGGAATTCGAAAATGTTAGTATTTTTTCTCTTTGGGAACCTGCTCAAGTCACCAAACCATACCAATTTTTCATAAAGATAGCACGGCCTTCCCGTATCTAATATACCAAACACGAGAGTGGCGAGATGAAGTCTCCTGCGCGCTTCCATTTTCATCATGTTTGCAGAGTCCAGAAAGGGAGTCACATGCGATCGGGGTGGTACATGAAAACAGAAACGCGCACAAGCGTTCTGCACCCGCTGGATAAGCTTACTCGTCTTGGAGATCAAACACGGCCCATAAACAATGTCACAGTAATTTAGTTTTGATAAAATCAGTGCCTCGCACAGTGTGACCCTCAGGACATGTCTAAAAAAACCCAAAAAAGTGTATAAGAGATAAGTAAAATCTAAGTTCTGAGAGATAAGTAGGTATAATGCTTATAATAATCTACTTGCATTACAAAGAAATATTTCTATGCATCATTGTTTTTATAACTTATTAATTTTACTTAAAATGCTAATTTGTATCTTTGTTTATTTAATGTACCTATACCACTCTCATAGATTATGTTTGTTTTAATACGTGGTAAACGTTGCTGGTGGTAAGAAATATTCAACTTTGTTACTGTTTGTTAACCCCAATAAAGAGAAAAAAAAATTGGCACAGGTATTGATGTGATCGATTTTTGAGATTTTTTACCGACTTCCAAAAAAGGAGGAGGTTCTCTGTTCGTCTGTATATTTGTTTTTTTGTGTATGTCCACCGATTACTCAAAGACGGCCGGACCAATTGAAATGATTCAAACGTTATTACATTAGGTAAACTCCCAAGTTGGTCCCAATTTAATTTAAATTTGGAAATCGGTTCAGTACTTTTCAAGTAATCTTGAAAAAAGCACGAAAATAGTATGATTTTGTGTGAACTACCTCGATGATCAGTCGTATAACTTCTTTGTTTATGAACTGAATAAGATAATTATTTTTTGTTAGAAAAGGGATATCTTAAGTGTAGTTCTTTAACCGACTTGAAAAAGGGGGGTTCTCAGTTTGACCCGTATGTATGCACGTTTCTCCGCGATTAACTCACGTTTGGCTGAGCCGATTTTTCTATAAATAATATGTACCTACACTACCTAATACAGAAGGTACCTACACTAAAAATTACAAAAATAAAAAATTGTTTAAAAAAACAAAAAACCGACTTCAAAAACCTACCGGTTTTTTATGGTGGGTACTTCTTCCATACATCTTAAGGATTCGCGTGCGGTGTGTTTCGGCCTTAAAACGCTGCAAACCAAGATTTTCATGGCCGAACAGAATCGATTTAATTGCCCCTATTAATCCATGGACATGGTCGTTTCCTTTGCGCATTGACTACTTTTTTATCATTCGATGCACTTTCCGAACATAGCTTAAACAGCTTTGGGTAAATAAATGTCGTTTGACTGCTGTTGTTAACTAAGTAAAAAGAGTTTGTACTAAAGTGAGATATTACTAAACGAACTGTACATAGATGAGAAGGTACAATTATGTACAACACTAAATTAAAATATGTGGATGAGTATTTTATCATGAAAACAGTATACTGATAAATATTATAGATGAGTAAGAGTGACCTAAGTAAAACTTGCAATTTTTTATGCTTCTAATATTATATTCACATGCAATCTATTGTACTTATTGTTAAACTTAAATGCAGTTTTGGTGCATTTAAGATGAATTAATACTATAAATTGCATGTGAAAATTATATTAGAAGCGTTTGGAAATTGCAAGCTTTACTCAAGTCATTTTACTTACTGGGCTATAGATAGGTACCTACGAGGGTGACTCTATAAAGAGTCTATTAACATTGCAGTAGCTACTCTATCGCTTTCTTTATAAACGTATATCACTGTAAATAAACTGAATGTTTATTCAAAGTTTACGTTAAGTTTATACATAAAGATGTAAGTATGTAATCTCAAGAATCGCACTTTTGTTCTGTCTGATGCCTTCAAGTTTCAAGAGCACCGTTACTAATTAATTACCTACATGTTGAAAATAGAACCTGACTGTTTCATGGCAATACTACTTTTTGCGAAGATATAAAGGGTTGATTGTGAATTTTAAGCACTGTTAAAATAGTCCGATTAAAATCAAACACAAAAAATGCTAATCAAAGGGAGAGTGTGTCGTAAATAGCACTTTCCATATCTGTAACTCTAGCGACGACTGGCGATGGAGCGATGCGCGCGCGCTGGTGTCCTACCGCAAGCCCCAATTTTCTAGTATATTTATTATACAACGTATTACAAAAAATCCCTAAAGTCCAATATGGTAGATAGGGAACACCATGCCATGGATACAACCCCGAAAAATTATTATAAACCAACATGGCAACTCTAGATTTAAATTGTGTTTTGCTTTTACTCATGGATTGATTATCGGAAACAATAGTCTGCGTCTAGGGTCATATTACCACTGCAGTTTTCTATTATGAAATACCCTGTATTACTTTTTTTAGAATTTTATTATGTAGTAACTATACATATTTCCTATAGCTATAAGTAATTAATAATATAGGTACCTACCGCTTTTCGTTTTTTGATAATTTTCTTTTTAGCTGATTGGAATAGACTATTGTAACATTACAGGCATAAAAGCGAAAAGGAACTAAAGTTTAAGGATAACGTCGCTTGTCCACTAAAGCCGTCAGCGGGACGGTATGACCGCCCCGAAGTTTTATTTTGACGACATCAAGAAGACAGGACATATTGTGTTTATTTCGGTGGACAGATACCGCAGACCCGTGACGGCGGGCGGAGGACAGATGGCGAGCGTGCCTGCCTGCATATAGCCCTCTCCCTGTAGGCAGCCTTTAGCTGCAGCAGCACATTTTCCTTCTTGACCTGGATAAATCGTAAGTCTAAACTTAATTAAATGTAAGTACCGGTGGAGCTCGGTGGCGCAGTGGCTTAGCGCCTGGCCCAGCGATTGCGGAAGTTAAGCAAGGTTCGCAAGGGTCGGTCATGGGATGGGTGACCAAAAATGTATTATCTCGAGCTCCTCCGTGCTTCGGAAGGCACGTTAAGCCGTTGGTCCCGGCTGCATTTGCAGTCGTTAACACCCACCAATCCGCATTGGGCCCGCGTGGTGGGTTATGGCCCATCCTCCTTACCACCCATAAGGAAGGCCTGTGCCCCAGCAGTGGGGACATCAAAAAATGGCTGATGGACGACCGGTTTTCTCCTGTTTGTTATTCCACGTAAAACTTTAACAAATGAACTTGTATTGTTGAGAGCGTACCTGCTGCGTGCGTCGCTCGCACACGGCGGCGGCGTACGCGCACGCGCCTGTAATTACTCGCAAAAGGTCGCGCGCACACATTGCGCCCGCGCCGCCTGCCATCATACCACCTCATCAGTGCTGCCGCTTGCCGCTACGCCTCGGGCTCAACAACTGATGCTACAGCTATATCTATAACAAATAAACTGATTTTCATGGAGTTAAATTACAATTGAAACTACAATCGATAGCTACTACTACTACTATCTAGAACAAAAAAGCTTTAGCAAGCAACTGATTTCGTGAAATCGAGTGTGCTACAAACAGTTTAAATATAGTTTTAGCATGCAACTGCTTTCACTCGATTAACAAACTATTTCTTCCTCGTGAATCTCAATCTTGATGAAACAAATAGTACCTATTACCATAGGGAAACTTTAGCAAGACAAAAAGCATAAAAATCAAAAAGTTTTTAGATTTTTCAATGAACAAAAGATTTACCAAGCAACTGATTTTTACTCGATTAACAAACTAAATAATTTCTTCCTCGTAAATCTCAATCTTGTATGAAACAAATAGGTACCTACCAAAGGGAAACTTTACACAAGACAAAAGTCATAAAAATCTAAAAGTTTTTAGATTTTTCCATGTTTAAAATGTTCCTGAGCTAGAATGGTTACGTTTGTCGTTTTCCATCAATAAACTACCTACCTATATTAAAGAGATATTTATTAGTGTTAAAATTTGAATCTTTTAAAGACGAAGGACGCAATTTCCTAGGTAATGGGAGCCGTCAACGAAACAATAAAGATGTTTACCGATAAATTGTTCGCTCCGGTTAATTATTGGGATGATTGCCGTTACGTGTTGTGTGCGAACCGTGTGGCGGACGGCAATTACGCACCGTGAATTTCATGTGATGTCTTATTGACGCAAGTGTTGAGGACGAATAAGCGCGATAAAGTAAGCAGGAACTACACTAGGCTGTCGTAGGCCACGTACCTACGCCAATCTGGGTGTGCCCATTAATGTACTCTATGGGCGGGTCATTAGACGTATTTTTCGTTGCGTCGTGTAACGTGGTAGCAAGTTGCAAGGCGTGTACCCACGTGGATTTAGTGTAGCTCTAACTAAAATAAGTGCCCAGAATCCCAGATCGACGTACGTGACCCACGTCGGCCTAATATATAATTCCCGCTTTATGTCGACACGTTATTCGGAGCTTATAGCTTAGCCCGGGTCACATTATTCCAGCACTGATACACTTATTCCAGTGAGCACTCCGTAACTCAAGTGCTGGTGCACATTATTTCATGCTGATTCGCATTAAGTCCGCCATTGTACAATTGTGCATTAAGAATAAAGTAAAATAAATAAAAAATCAAGTTACTTAATATAATTGAAAAAATACTAGAAAAAATCGACTCTCCCGTAGCAGCTCAGACGGGACGCTACGGGTGAGTCGATTTTTTTTAATGTTTTAAAAATGTTATATTAAGTAACTTAATATATAAAAATAGCATTGTGAATGCTAAAATAAAAAAAAAATCAAAATAAAAAAATCAATAAAATTTCAATGGCATTTCAGCGCTGGATTCATCCACTAGACTGGATCGCTCATGGAATAATGTTAAGGCTTACCGCTGACGGGCGCTATTTTGTAGCTGCGATAAGCGCGGCGTTAATCGCGGCGATATCGCTGCGATAAACGCGGCGATTTTTAGTCGCTGACGTAGGTTAACCCTAAAAGGCACCCGGTAATAATATTATAGAACAATCACTTTTATTATTGCTAAGCTCTATAAAATAAAGTTTATGATTTATTTATGTCAGTAATTATATACTTTTCACAAATGAAGCAAACAATGTATACGATTCAAATGTCTTCAGTACCCTTAGCACGAACAGCTATCGAGAAAAAAAACGCACGTAATATTACTCGATAGACAATTCTCTATGGAAAATTTCATTTCGCTTATCGGCGATAGATGGCGTTGTACAAATTTCCAATACAAAATTTATCTATCGAATGATTATTTTTTTGATAGCTGTTCGTGCTAAGGGTACAGATCCTTTTATCGTCAAAATAGTGTGAAGAACAAAAATTCTGCATTTACTTTATATGCGCAAATTCAAGAATTAATAAAAATTTGTTCGATACCTACTGGAAGGTTTTGACCCCGAAAAAATATTGCGAGTCGCTCGAAGTGTTTGTTTTGCAGACATAAGCTAGTTTTTGTATTACATCATTTTATGACATATTAAAAAATAATATTTTTATCCATGTTCCACAAACGGTATTTTTTATGTGTTTTAACTGTTACTGTGTATGTTACTATGATGAGATTTTGATGACATGTTATAGTGTGTTTTATATTCGCAATATACTCACAAAGCCAAAGGGCTTTGATATACCACATGGTATGAAAAAAATCTTTGTAAGTACTGAAAACTTTATGACATCACAGTTTCTACCCTCGCCATTTTCACGCTTTTCATCTTATATATTTGTGATCGGGGCATCGTATTGAATGCATCGATACCACATTTTCGTATTTTCGTGATGACTTGTGCGAAAAATAACCTCAAACCCTATAATTACCGATCGGCTAACAGTACAATAGAATATTTTAGTCATGTTTTACGAACGTTATAGTTATTGAATAATTATAATTAAATACCTCGAAAAACACGGTAGTTATAATAACAACAAACGATCAAAATCATAACACGAAACAAAGAAAATTCTATCACAGATATATTTAACAGAATGATACATGTGTCAAGCCACAGCATAAAAAAGTTTTAAATTTGAGATTTTTGCATTCACAATGCTATTTTTACACAATACTAAATAATATACTAGAAAAAATACGACTCGCACCAGATCAATACTCAGACGGGAATCGAACCCGCGACCTTTGGATATCCGGTCCAATGCTCTGACCGCTGAGCTACCGAGTCACTAGTGACATCGCCGAATTTCTTCTAGTATATCCTACTCTTACGCTGCAAGCCAGCGCAAGGTCGCGGGTTCGATTCCCGTCTGAGTATTGATCTGGTGCGAGTCGTATTTTTTCTAGTATATTATTTAGTATTGTGTAAAAATAGCATTGTGAATGCAAAAATCTCAAATTTAAAAATTATATAGCTATTTCATCTTAATCGATTGCCAAATATCTGGAAAGATATTTCAATTGAATGTCGAGGTAATTCCTCACATTGGTGAAATAACGCTGGCTTGCAGCGTAAGAGTAGGATATACTAGAAGAAATTCGGCGATGTCACTAGTGACTCGGTAGCTCAGCGGTCAGAGCATTGGACCGGATATCCAAAGGTCGCGGGTTCGATTCCCGTCTGAGTATTGATCTGGTGCGAGTCGTATTTTTTCTAGTATATTATTTAGTATTGTATAAAAAAGTTTATTAAAAGTCCCTATCTTTTGTTTAAAAAAATTATAATGTAGCGTCTGTTTAAAAGTACGTTAGCCTCAAATGGGTTAAATAGTATGGGTGGTGTAGACCTCACGGAAAATATTGCTAATAATAATAGTAATAATTGCCTATAACCGACCTTAGGTTCGTAGTGTGATCCTACCTTTTTTGGAACAGGATTAAAAACTATATAAATTGGTAAGCATAATATCATGTAATAATAATAGGCTTGTTTCCATTAAGAATAAATATAATGGATAGGGGTTTATAATGATTAATTATATTATGGAGAAAATAACAAACAATTTTAATTATTAATAGCGTTAAAGATTAATAATATTTTTAAAAAATAAATTTCGTAAAATGCAACCTTTAGTCACGTGACAGTGAACACCAATCAGAAAGCGTTACGTCACGCCGTGCGAAACTCCAATCTTGTCTTTGACGTTTCGAGTATCACTACCGGAGGCGCGTTCCAAACCAACACTCCGAGTGCAACCTAACCACAACCGAACGCAAGTTTTAGCCACTTTTTCCGTATTTCTCCATTGTTTGGAACATATATAAATAACTGGTTTGGCGTTTTTATAGTCGTGCTATCACACTGAGGCACTATACAGTACTTAAAATATGAGAAATTCATTTTTAAACGATAAAAACTAGCTATAACGTACGAAGACACGATCGCTCTTTTGTTTGTTTTGCACGGCGTGACGTCATTCAAGACGCCATGACAGTCTTGTGCGTTTTGGAACCAAATTAAAATTGGTTTTTTAAAACGCGAAATTTATAATGTAAACGCTCGATTAAAAATAAATAAACCTTTTTCTTCGATAAAATGCCTAATAAGCTAAAATATTAAGCAATTATTGAAATTTTGTCAACTAGCCTATTCTCTTACTTTTTATTGCAAGCTCTACCATTACAAAAATAATTATGTCAGCCAGCGAAAAAAATTGTGGTGTCTTTTAGGGTTAAAGCCGCTTGTCACTCTTGTCAGTGTCATTTCGTGGGCGATTAGTCGCCGAGCTATGTGTCAGCTACTTTTTGTAGCTCGTGGGCGTTTACGTATTGAACTCCATATGTTCTATTCTGGGCTACAAAAAATCGCTCAGCGATTTATCGCCCGTGAGCGTTGGCGCTAACTGGGCATAAGTGGATGTAGGTAGTAACATGCGTTAATAGTACATTATGAGACAAGTTAGCTTAGGTTGCTCATTGCACACAAGGCTGTGGGTTGCAGCCCGATCCGCAGGTGAGGGCGTAACTCAGCCGAGTGTGCAATAAGCAAGAGCTCACGAGTTTCATACGACGTTTTTCAACACATTTGCGAGGAAAAAACAAAGTAATTTATCACTCAGCAACAAATATGGCATAAACAAAATATGATAATTATGGGAAAAGGCGCGCATGTTTTTTTTTTGTTTTTTTTTTCACACGCCCAACGCAAGAATATTTTGCGAACAAAGGGGTGAGGAGCATACAGCCTACTACTAATACTTCAAAATTATAATTTTAAGTAACAAAATGCAAATATTTTAATATTTTATAACAAAATATTGTAAATTATGAATAATTTGATAATAATTATATATTTATTTGACTTAATTAAGGACTTACACATTTATTTATTCCAAAAATGTATATGAATTTTCAGCAGCATAAAACCTCTTTGTTGTCAAAAAAAAAACTGTATTACCCAGCTAAATTGGGAATGCTCTGTTTACTCGCATAGAACTTGCAGTAAGGTACTAATTTAACTTTGTAGGGTTAATTCTATTACGAACTAGTGTTTTATATATTATTGCACGCGTTTGTTATAGCTCGGTTTATGGCCCTAAAAGCGATGTATAAAGGTTCACTTTACGAGCAAGTGTGTTGAAATAGTACATTATGAGACAAGTTAGCTTAGGTTGCTCATTGCACACAAGGCTGTGGGTTGCAGCGCGAGCCGCAGGCGAAGGCGTAACTCAGCCGAGTGTGCAATAAGTAAGAGCTCACGAGTTTCATACGACGTTTTTCAACACATTTGCGAGGAAAAAAAAAAGTAATTTACCACACAGCAACAAATACGACAAAAACAAAATATGATAATTATGGGAAAAGGCGCGCATGTTTTTTTTTGTTTTTTTTCACACGCCCAACGCAAGAATATTTTGCAAACAAAGGGGTGAGGAGCATACAGCCTACTTCAAAATTATAATTTAAGTGACAAAATGTAAATATTTTAATATTTTATAACAAAATATTGTGAACTATGAATAATCTGATAATAATATATATTTATATGACTTAATTAAGGACTTACACATTTATTTATTCCAAAAATTGTATATGAATTTGCAGCAGCATAAAACCTCTTTGTTGTCAAAAAAAAATACTGTATTACCCGGCTAAATTGGGAATGCTCTGTTTACTCGCATAGAACTTGCAGTAAGGTACTAATTTAACTTTGTAGGGTTAATTCTATTACGAACTAGTGTTTTATATATTATTGCACGCGTTTGTTATAGCTCGGTTTATGGCCCTAAAAGCGATGTATTAGGGCTCACTTTACGAGCAAATGTGTTGAAAAATCAATAATTAAGTTTGGTATGATTCAGAAACACTAGAATTTAAGTGCAACCATGGTTTAAGGTAGAGTAGTGAGCAGTATTTAAAATTAGTATTGTTATTGAGATGAAACCTTCTTGTAATACATAGAATGGTTGATAGTCAGCTTTATCTACAAAAATGATCATATTTAATAAATAAAGATAAGTATGACAAAAGCCAAATACTATACCACCACTTCGCATTCCAGTAACACAATAGCGCCAAAAGCAATAAGAACAATAGGAATAAAACAAACCTTTAACTAAAGGGAGTCAACTAGGTAATAAATTAAATATTATTTGAAATACTATCAATATAATAATATCATCCAATCTAATGCTTTCCCAACACTATAATAACACTGCTACAAATGAGCCAGCACCATTCGAGATGCATCTGCCTCGCCTTAAGTCAATAATAAACCTAATTATCTACTAATCTAGAAGTGAGTATAACTATAAAGACTTTGTTCTTACGGCGTTTGCAAAAACAACAAGATACTTACTGGAAGGAATCCATAAAAATAGAAACGCACTCACTTAAAGGTTATATTGGTAATGTGCATGTAGGTAATCGTTACAAACGCGTTATTCTGACATATAAAAATAAAATAAAATGCCATGCCGTCATTCCATCAGGATTTAATTAGTTCAATGTCATGGCGTGTCATAGTTGTGATCGCTTTTTAATCAACATTTACTTCATCAATAACTCTTTTGATAGGTAATTTACCATTAAAATTATTATGCCTTACTTATTATTATAACTATATACATAAGATATAAATACTTTTTGTATGCGCTGTTTATTTTCTCAATGAATAAATAAATAAATAATCATTCGGGTGAGAACCGATAACACATTAGCTCATAAAATAATTATTAGTATTTTGATACCTATTAGTTAAAAGATCCCACTATTAAAATGTTAAAGAGCTCTGCCACAGAAAACACAACTTAAAGACTATCAGATATTTTTTCTTTCAACATCGTAAAAATATATGGAATGAACGAGCTATCAATTGAAATAGCAGAAGTTTAATTGAGATAAACGAATATATTTACTTCGGTGTATCTTTGACGGGCGGTGATCGAAGTTAGTTAAGAATCGCATCTATAGTTAATTGAAGACAGATAAGATAACAGCAGTCAAATGCATTTTTTACATGTGACTTTATTATAATACCTGGAAAATAAGCCAACAACATCATTTTGCGTATATTAATTAGACAAGTATTGTAAGAATGTTGCATCTGGCGTTACTAAATATTTGGTATCTCAATTTAAACAATATTCTTTGATTTGAGGCTTAAAATAAAATAAATAAGAAAGAAACCCATATAATTAGCTTGGTGTACAAAACCAAGAAACCACATGTAAGTACTTAAATATTTTTACCAAATTACAAGCTTTTGTGACGTGTAATCGGTGCATCGCACACGCAGCTATAAATAAAAACTTTCCCGGCGCAAGCGCGTTAAATCGAATCCGTCGACCGTCGGAACTCGTCTCCGTGCACCTGCGACAATTTTTATAGTATAAATTTGCATTAATTCATTTAGTCCTGTTGTCGTCCTGTATTGAAGGCGGCGCATAAAATGGGTTAGCTGGTGAGTAGCGGCTAGGGCGGGTAATTGACGGGCTGCGCGCCGCTGAATAGCGACAGGTTTTGAGACATCTTGACTATCTATTACGAACGGTTGCCCTATAAACAAGTCCTGAAGATGCTACCACTACAGCTTACTTACTTGATTCCCGAGGGAAGATAATCCGTATTCACCTTTAAGCCTTCAATTTAAAAGCTCTAACGCGCTTTTAATAAAAAGCTTGTAGTCTTTTAGATTCTAAAAAGTGGGACTTTTGCGCATCAACGTATATTAATTACTAAAAGGGAAGTGACTTGAAAAGATGAGTAGGGAAGTTTTTAAATAAATAAGGAACGAAATAATTACGAGAAATAAACGTTAATGGCGCATTAATAAATAGGAGGATAAATAGTGACACAGTCGTTAGAGGCAAACACACGTGTTTATGACATGTGAAACCACTTAGGAGCGAAGGAGCCCTTATGAATTACCAATGGGCGCGTAAAACTCCAGACGTTGCCAGGATCCGGGCTAACCGTCCTGGTGGACGTTACTGCTTATATCACCGGTACTTTCCCACGAAGGTATACCTAACTGTCCAAGATTGTCATAATAATTACCATCTTTGTTCAAGTATTGTCTTTAACTAATCCTTCTATCAACTAGGTACTTGTCTGTAAAAAACGCAGTTCATGATTTGCGTGAATGCAAAAATCTAACATATGGGTAGAATATTAATGTAAACTTTATTTAAGGTGTCTTTGTTACTTGAAATAAAGGCATTATTATTATTTTTTTAATTTTATTAAATAAATTGTTTATAGAAAATTATTTTAATAAAACTACGTGGAATTTTTAGAGCCCATGGTCTACTATTTTTAAAAGGTAATCAATATATTCTCTCGTAGTCATTCGTAGAAGTAGATAGCAAATGTGTTAAAAATTGCCACTTTACTTCTAGCAGTGACTACGAGAGAATGTAAGCGATACCGTTTAAAGATAATAGACTATGGGCCCTAAAAAATCCACGTAACTTTTATTAAATTGTTTATTAGAATAACAATATTAAATAAAATTCACCGCGGCGCCACTTTCGGTCATACAACCGCCTTAAATAATTTGAAACGAAATCGTCACTAGTAATAAAAAACTCTCACACTTACTACAAAAAGTAATGTTGGTAACTTTTATTCATAAAATCAGAAATGGTAAAAAGGAGCTCTATGAAAGTGTTATTCCGTGAGAATCGGTTCTGCACTTCAAGCTATGCAAGCTTTTTATTAACTTAAGGCGTTAAATATACTCAAATCTCAATATTTAATTCAAATTATTGAAAGACTACGTGAAGCTGAGCTATCACAATGGAAAAATAATAATTTATACTAATTGTAATATACAAAACAGATTTAATTGAGAGCAATTATTAAAATGTTACTAACTTTGATGTAAAAAAATATCTTGAAATTTTATTGTTTTCAATCTTAATTTGAAAGACAGATTTTTTAAAACAAATTTTTAAAACTTATTTGAAAGCGAAGAAAAGTATATAATAAAAACATGAATAAACGAGAAATTCGACCTATGGTGTCAACGAACCGCCGCGTTAGAGCGTGGATTGATGTTAAGTTACGTTCGTTTTTATTTTATCACGGATTAATTTTCTAGGATTGACAGGGCTAAGCGCCTTAAAACAAACCGAGGGGCGTACGCAAGTTTTTAATGGCAAAGTCTTAAAACTTGGTGTCAACGTCGGCTGTCATTCAGCTCCGACATAGTTGGCGACACCTGGAACTCAATGCAAAAACACTCAAAGCTCGCCGCTGTATTACATACAATGTAAGCATATTCTAGTTGTGTAAACAGATTCATGACTCCTTTTACTTTGGCTGGTGCTATTTTGCATACTTGTTCAACTAGCTTTACCTTCAAAACAAAAATAAAATACCTACCTGCTTTATGTTTTCTTACTTCACCACACTAATATAAAGCCATTTAAAAAGTCACATTGAAAAAATATCTTTAAACAAATGAATGTTGATATTCAACTGCAATACAAGCAGCTCCCATACAAAAGACATCAACGACATTTGTTGTGCATCATTTTGATTTTTTTATAAATTCGTCATCACAAAAACTTTCTCCTCGCATAGGCATGTGTAAAATAAAACCGCGACATTTTTTATAAGATGCCTTATGATATCCTAAAAAATTCAAAGGAGTTTTTCTTTGATCACGAACTTGTGGGGTAACAAACTCGACGTAGCTCGATGTCTGCTACTAGATAAGACACAATAGGCTTATGTTAAATGTTGAAGCTCGTTTTACAATTTTTCAAAGTTTTCAAATGCAAAGTAAAAGTTTTGAGGAGCTCGATGGCGCAGTGGTTTAGGGTCTGGCCCAGCGATTCCGGAGTTCAAGCAACTTTCGCATGGGATGGGTGATATATTATCTCGAGCTCCTCCGTGCGTCGGCAGGCACGTAAAGCCGTTGGTCCTGGGTGAAGTTGCAGTCGTTAACACCCACCAATCCGCATTGGGCCCGCGTAGTGGGTTATGGCCCATCCTCCTTATCCACCCATAAGGAAGGCCTGTGCCCCAGCAGATAGGACATTAAAAATGGCTGTTGGTCATGGTCAAGTTTTCAAAAAAATTACATCTTAGCTCATCACATGTATAACGACACCTAACGGTCCCCCGACGTCTACTACGATGTGAATTTTTTTCATAGATCTATTGACTTGATGATATTATTTTTAACTTTTTAAGAGTTAGCTTTTTTGTGTCGGGGGTTTTTTAAATTTTTAATTTAAGTTCTTATACTGATATGTCATGTCATGATAGCTAACAAACCACTAACTGAGGTAAAGTTAAGTTAAAGGTTGATAAACAAAATTATCAAGTGCTTATTCTTGGGAGTTCCTAAAAAAATAAAAATAAAAATTAAGTACCTACTTTACTTACGTAAGTTAATTATTTAGAAAATGTATTTAAGTCATTTCCAGTATGTAAGTGAGTGGCACCTTTGGTTCGGCAGTGATCGCTGGTCGCCATATGGCGGCAGGCTGCGCGCGCGCCGGCCCCGTGCCGTCAAATTGCAGGTTGCCCCGATTGGCCTCATTGAATTAAAACGGGGGACGAATAACGTTACATGCTAAACAATGTATTATTATTAAGTTTTGTTAAAATTTACTATCCGTTTAACTCAACCTCGTCGGGCAAAGCAAATCGGTCGTGCATGTACCTACATGCACGACCGATTTGCTCGACGAGGTGACGACTTGAAGTAGGTTATATCAAATTATTAATAGTTGATTGATTTGTAATAGGTAAAAAATGGTCAAGTACAATGCGGTAATGTAGAAAGCTAAATTACAGTATTAATCCTTATCAACTTAAATATGTTAGTTATCTTTTTTAAGCATTTTACGCACATTATTTTAAACTTTTTCACCATTGCATTTAAATGAATATCTCAGGAGTTATCACAAAAAAAACAACACGTGCGAAAATAAATTCAAGCGCGATTTTTACACCGATGACGGGACGGGACGGGACTCGAACGGGATAAGAATAATAAGAATAAGAATATTTTATTTTGCAAGCATTCACAGTACAAAAAGTTGTAAAAATAAAATGGCTCATGTGATGCACCAGATACTGGCATGCAAACAGTACAGATAGAATGACGATGACGATGATTTTTATAATATCGGAAGTGTTTAGTTTATTAGTAGAAAACAATCATTTAAAAAAAAATGACAGGTCAGGGGGTCAAGTCTGCTAATGTTTTCGTCAAAATCGTAGTTCAATGGTGTTTGAATGATAATGCTTTTTGACACAGTTCCTGTTTCTTAAACCCAAAACCGAAACACATTGTGTTTCTTAAACCCAAAACGGAAACATATTGTGTCTCGATTTTGGGTTTAAGAAACGAGAACAATGTCAAAAAGCATAAACATTCAAACACCATTGAACCACAATTTTGACGAAAACATTAGCAGACTTGACCCCAGTAAGCATTGTATGCAAAGTCAATGAAATGGAAGCAAAGCAATATCCAAAATACAAAATAAAAACAATGTCATGGTAAATAATAAGTGAATGTCAAAGCAAAATGTCAAGTTAGCATGTTAGTAATACAATCAAAGTCATAAAAAATTAAATTTAATTATCTAAGATTAAATAAAATTGAGTAAAAAAGTCAAATTCTCACAATTTACAATTGGATTACAATTGGATGGAGGAGACTTTTAGAGATTGGAAGTGACGACTGTAAGGTATTTGTTTTCTTTTTGGGTGTTGTTTGAAGGTCGCATTTGGCAAAAAAGGAAGGAACCGAAGCGAAGCGAGGGCGGGTCGCTAGTTTTTGATAATGGCGCTTTACTGACTGAAAGTGGCGCCGCAGCCGTGAATTTTATTTAATATTGTAATTCTAATACACAATTTTAATAAAACTTCTCGTGGAATTTTTAAGGCTTAGTATTTTTTAACGGTATCACATTTTCTCGTAGTCACTGCTAGAAGTATATAACAAAACTGCTCAAAGTGGCCGTTTTTTTTGATACATTTGCTGTCTTCTTCTACGAGTGACTGTGAGGGCATGTAGTGATACCTTCTAAAAATACTAGACTATGAGCCCCAAAAATTCCACGAGAAGTTTTATTAAAATCCTTTTCGATTAACACCTTATTAAATAAAAACCTCTGAGGGCGCCACTTTCGGTCAGGGAATCGCCTTAATAAGAACTTTGATTTGGTGGTAAACCTTCATAAATGCTCTTTTGAGTTGGACAACTAAAATATCTTTTTTTCTCTATCATTTTTTATTCATTAATGTTTTTTTGTTGATTAAACCAAGAGAGTTTAAAATAATTAATTATAATAGACCTTGCTAATTGTTTATATTTAGTATCCATATTCATGTTAATATTAAAAAGAATATAATGTGAAACGCCAGCTTTTTGACGGAATCTGATTAATATTTGCCAATATCAATTTCGGAGCTAAAGCAAAAAGCTCCCCTAAGCAATTTAATTTCGCCATAAATAACATCTAACACGCATCTCGTCGAAAAGTGTAACAAATCGCGTTGGAGATGCGTCGACATATTAATTGTTGCGCATTGTTTCAGCGGCATCGGTGGGCCGTTATCTGATGACTGATGTCCGTTATGATTGGCAAACAAACAGTATGGCGCTGCGCCATATGTCGCGGCACGTGCGCCGCTGCGCCCGCGCATCGCTGCTCACTCACGGATGAAACTATAGACCAAAGTAAGGAGAATATGATTCATTTCACAGTCTCGACTAGATAGATGATTAATATTTACCGAAGAACTAATTGTAAATTACGTTGAAGTACCTACTTACTTAGAGATGTGGCTTATTTTCATGAGAAAATAGTTGAAAATACTTAAAGTTATATTTCCCGTGATATATACTCAATAGTTACAAACATCTAAAATTAATAGCACTGAAACACTAACTTAAAACGGCAGACCGTTCTAGCATAAAAAAAATTTTCAGCATTAACAAACCATTATCAAAATTCAATAACAAAAAACTACAGAACCATTTTTGACCTGAAAAAAAAAGCCTTTTGCTAGCTTTCTCGTTCCATATTCAGTTACAAAAATTAAAGATGCCGCTTTTATCCCGTCCTTGGTCTATGGATAGAGAAGCCAGTGCGCCCGCGCCGCCCATCCGTCAGTGTAATCGCTTGTTAATCATTTTTCGGTTGATGGGGTTCATTGTGCTGCCGCCACGGATTATAATAAATGTGAGGCATGCAAAATTTTTAAATTGCTTCCTTCCCCGTATGTGTTACATTTGGTTACTTAACATTAAGTTTTTTGATGCCTGAAAAATATAAGTACTTATTAGGTATGATTTATTATTTTTAAGAGGAATATCATAAATGAATAACAAGTGTGCACCTCATCAAAATCTGTAAAAGTACCTATCTGGCAAAATTTCCCGTGACCTATTATTGTTATTGCCGCTTATTGTTAAAATTACCTCATATTGCAAAGATTATGAGAAATCCTATCTCCCGAAGTTTTTTTTTAAGTTATGAAAACAGCTAAGTAATTTTTTATGGTTTTATTTATGTAAGTAAGTTCAAAAAAGATAGGTAAGTTATCCAGACAAGCATGGTAATAAAATCGCGTCGGGCGCCCGTATTGAAAACCACGGCACCGACCCTATCATTGACATTGAACTCGGGCAGGCAATGTTTCGAGAAGAGTACACAGGGCTTTTTGGAATCAAGGCAAATAAATAGACATTAAGAAACTCTATAGGTAGGGACCTAGAAAAAAAATGCAAAAATAACATACTTTATTGTACCGAGACGGTACAATAAAGTATGTATATTTGTGATCTCCGATTTGAATAATTAAAATTGCTGACGCGTTTCGATATATAACAACTAATAACTAATAGTACAAGTACATGGGCTCTTCTGTCAAGAAAGTCATAAACGGAACTAAAATTATTTTTACTAGCAACAAGTGATTGTGTAGTTGTCTACACAATCACGTGTTGCTACGTTGCTAGCCTCTTAGCCACTTTACAATAACACTAATAATAAAGAAAGTGGCTCACCCATTAATTAATTTCATGACGTTTTTGATAGACTGTAGTTTGACTGCAGGCACTATATATACCGTGCCTTGGGTTTGGTCTGCGGTGCGATAGACGAAGCGGGAGAACATGGCGATAGACGCACGTGCGGTGTGCGTTACCCCAGCAAAAACTTAAATAACTCAAGGACCATTAAACACACACAATTTTTGCTATTGCACTGCACTTGTGGTCAATTTAAGTATGTATACTATACCATTAGCGAATATTAAATAACCACATTAACCTCTGATTAAAGATACTACCAAATATGAAAAACACCTATACCTACAGTACAAGTTGGCGGGATGGTACCATCGTGCCGCGTCCACCCCCACGGCGAGACGGCACGCGGCAGCGCCCGCATGCGGCCCGTGCCGCGGTGATTTGTATGCTCCTCCGACCGGCAGATACCATCGACCATTACACTCTACGTGTCACCGCGCTAAACGAAAATAACATCATTGGCTTTTCTAGCCTCTGGTATTTAATGTTATTAAATATGTGCAGATTGGTTGTAAAAATAATTGAAAGTTGCCAGAAAAAATACGAAATCAATATTTAACTTTAACTTAGTACTTATTAAAAGATAAAGTACCTACTTACTTAAAAAAAACAAGACTGCAATGACACTTGTTATTTAACATTTTAGTTCGTTTTTGGCAGGGCAGTCGTATTTTTAACACGTTTTATTAGGTTGCTTTCTCGTTTGTGTGTTCGTTCGTTCGTGTGTTTCTCCACAAAGTTTTCGAACGATTTTATACTAGCTTCCCGATGAGCTAGAGACTTAACTTCAAACATAGGTCAGAATTGGAAGGCAATGCAATATTCACATTGCAATGCATCTAACTGTTTGTGTAAATATCTTACCTATGTATGAATGCTCGTCATACTCCTACTTAGTGCCCAAGGATGCCTCTATCTCGTACCTAATAAGTATGTAACATGACGATCCTGCATTATTCCCGCACAGCATCGATGTTTTGTGGAACAACAACTGATTTAGGGCGACTTTCTTTAGATTCGTCCGTGAGCATAGACCGCCCACGATTAAACTCATTGAACGAGTGATACACAGTGGTTATCGATGATGCTTCATCCCCAAAAGTCGAAGTCAGTTGTTCGATGCACTGTTTTTGAGTTAGTCCACGCCGAAAATCGTAATGATTCATCGCATGAAAATTTTCACGACTTGAATCCATGGTGATTAAGACGAGCAATTTTCAGAATGGCGCCACAATGGAAAAACAATTGAGATTTACATGGAACAAACTAATATTCTACAGATAAAGAGTTAAATTTTCAGATAAAATATAATCACTTTTTAAATATTCTCTAATATATATATATATACTCGTACCCAGGGATTGATAACGTTATTTTTCACTTTTTTACCGTTACTTTTAACATTAACGTTATGTCAATAAATAACGTTACTTTAGATAAAGTTACATTGAAATTAACGTTATTTCAGTAAATAACGTTAATTTTAACGTTATTTCTTACGTTTTTGTTACTTTAAAATTACCGTTACTCCAATCAATAATGTTCCTTTTTTACCGATAATTTTACCGGTACTATTGTACCGGTAAATAATTTTATGTATCGTATTTTTTTTAACGGTATTTCAACCCCTGCTCGTACCTAACCTATAGAAAACTTTTGAAAAATGAACTAAAAAATAACCGTTTCATACTCTTTCATTATTTAACGCCTGCATTTATTCCTTATAGGTACTTACATAAATTATACAACTTATTAATCACTTAGTCCTTAATTGATATGTTATGTTTGGTGCATTAGGACAGTTAAGTAGATATTCTTTAAAATAAATTCCCACAGGAAACCAATTTGCCCGAACAGCGGTAAGCAATAAATAAAGATAAGATTGCAAATGTCTCTTTTCTCACAATTAATACGCCCTATAAAAGCACCTCAATATCGATTAAGATAAAATGTGGGCTAATATAGTTAATGAAAATGTTGGAAATATTCGCGAGAAAGGAGGCAATTTATCTTAGTTTTGAGCAGTAAAAGAAGGGACGGAGTGCGATAAAGACAATAAAACAAATAATTTGTGAAGTGTATCTAATAATAGAGGATGATATTAATTGCGCGCGCGCACCTGGCCGCAGGTGACCGCGGCAATTTGGGGTCAGCGGGGTTTAGCGCGCGCTCGACGCCTGCGCCTCGCCTCCTGTGGGAACCACGCCTGACATTAGGGCATTCCCTAAATTGGTTCGTGCTGTTTATTGTTGATAATCACGCTTTTATTTTGTTTGATCGCTCTAATTGGTGACACAGATATTTTGATAGTTTCAGTTGTATGTGGACAAAATGTTTAGAGATACAATCTTATTGCTTTTACCCACTTTTTATTTGTGATTATCATACTTTTCGAAGGTCGAATTCATTCACAGACAACAATAGTAGATCGTACCGTTTTGTGTTGAAACTACCATAATTATAACAAATAAGTACCTAATAGTCTGTGAGGCTATATCACAGAGTCCGCACAGACCTAACGGCTATATTAAGTAAATTAAGTAGGGACAAACACAAAAGGTACTTAATTAAAACTAAATTTTAATTTAAACACTTTCCCTTTATTTAGAATAGTACAGTTATATTTATCACATGTCGGGTAAGATTTGTCAAGCGCCAAGCATTCTTTTCGCAACTGCGGATTACGCCATACCCACTCCTCACTCTTATCAATACTGCGAACTAATGCGAGACGAATTCAGGTATGTATGGGTTACTGTAAAATGTAGGATATTATATCTAATGATCAAATTAAGAAACGGGTACAACACCAAAATCTATTAAACTATACCTATTTTCGTCTTACAGTGTATATTCACGTTGGCAAAATAATGTATAGGTAAAGTTGACAGAAATTCAGCTTGGGCACATTTAAAATTAATTTAAACTTTCGAATAGCTAACTTATCTGTTCATATTTTATAATTAATTCAATTACAAAAAATAATACACAAAGGTGTCGTTTGTATAATGTCAACGCAGCCACAGCCACATTTCGTCTTCGAATGCATAAATGTGATAGGTTTCGATCGTAGATACGGGCCGGGGACGGCGAGGCTATCTTATTAAATATTGCCAAACCGCACAACACAGAACTTCGAACGACGCACGCAGCTGCGGCGCGTACATCGCTCATGACAACCTGCATGTGTGGCGAATAATCCCAACGAGAAATAACACTAAATTAAATTTTAGTAGCATTCAGAAGTTTAATACGAACCATTAATAGGCATTGCATCCCTTCACAAAACAGGATTATATGCACTGATAAATATTTTGAAACATGGCGGAGACTGCGCATAAAGGGATCGTAAAATTTTAAGAAAAATAAAAGTGAACGCGACTCTGCCTTTTGCATGTTGATGATTCGATCATTTCATGGCCAATAAACAATAAACTAATTTATAACTTTTTATCACTTATGTAAATGGAAAGTATTTTTTTCAATGGGTACTTAAGAAACCCGAAACAACGTGGTCAAAATATTATTAAATCGAATGACAATACTGATACTCATACTACCTACTGTGTTTGTTATAAGTAATTCTATTTCTTACCCTGTATCGATACTAAAAAGAAATAACTAAGTTAATATAAAGGGAACTAAGCAAAAATTTGTCTGAAACAAAGGTAACTAACATAAGATAGGTAATTATAAATAAATTCATAAGGAACTGCGACATAATATCATTTTAACTAGCAAAGAACTAAGAGATCGTAAATAATACAGGGGGTGTTACAACCTCTTTATAACTTGCCAGTTTTTTAATGGCAATCAATGCGTCTCTTTTATTTGCTATACAGCAAGAAAGAGATGTAACTATAGCAATTTATAAACCTGGCAAGTTTTAAGAGGTTGAAATACCCCCAGGCCTCGGCACGGATCTTGAGCGGTGACAGAATGCGCAGAAGTAATTTTTGGGTCTCATTAGCGGGGGACGTGGTGCGGGGCTACGGCAAACATGCGCAGTAATCGCCTCCAATTTTTCTCACCGCTCAGGATTCGTGCCGGCACCTATAATACTACATTATATACAGATAATAAAATACAAGTTGGAAAAAATATTGTTCTAGGAAAATTTTAATAGTAAAAAGTTTTACCTTTTGTACGATTACATATGCCATGAAAAAAATATTTTAATAGCACACAAACAAATATCATGTTTCATAAGTAACAAGTTATTAATTTATGGTACCTATTGACTGGATTGTAACGTATTTTAAAAGAAGATACAATCATTTTAGTCTCATAAAATAATAAATACAATGTTAACAAAACTCTTCTTCAATTTGCAATGGCCAACTACCTACCTCTTTGCAGTAGAATGAAAGTATGCATGCATAGGTATAGCTCTAACTAATGGAAACATGGTAACCAAAAATTATAGTTCTTATCCAATTTTTTTCTGTAATTGTACAAAGTCGCAATATGCTCGATCAATTTAGAATTTTATGAACTACATTCATAGGCAAGCCTCTGCGTCGCATCATTATAACAGTGAAACAAAAATATTGAAACGTGGTATTTCTGCAATTATTAATCCGATATCTTCAAAGATTCAAGTGTGTACTTTTCATCAAAGAGACTCAAGAGAGTAGGTAGTGGTTAGTTTCTGTTGAATTTTATAAACATTTCACCCACCATAAAAAGCTGGCATTACTTGACAAAAAAAATACATGTGATTTTTTCTGTAGCCTTTGATATTGCCTTATATCAAACTATATCTACCCTTTTCTTTTTTATTCCGTTAAATTGCAATACCTATTGTCAAAAATGAGATGACGACGCGACGCGACCGACGCCGACGGTGGGGCATTTCTTAAGGGTGGGGGTGGACAAACGGCCTAGTATCCAAGGGTGCCTACTCAAGATAAAAGGGTATTTGACTGTACTTACTTATTAATCACACACTAGCACAGGCAAAGAGATTCGGATTGGACAAGCACAGAGTGCTACTGTGACCAACACAAGCAATTAGCGCCATACACGAAGGAAATTACGTTTTAGAAAACATAGTGATTATATGCTCAGTGGATACAACCACCATTAAACAGCAAATAACTTTCGTCTTTTTACACATTTATTTCTTTAATAAAATCTCGCACGTTTCATTTTTAAATAACATGATTAAATATGAAGACACGCAGAAACATCTCGCTTCAATAGTTTCATTTCTCATCAGTCTCATCACATAAGATGATAGAATAGCACGACCTTGGGGGCATGTGCGTCACTACATGCCTACATAATATAAAGTGAATATACTACACAGATCTATTTAATAAAGCGAAAATTAAAGGAAACTAAAATCACTTCGTGTTACACCGCCCAGCGCCCGTTTATTGTAAAACAATGGGAGGATGTCACACAATGTATCCCGCTTGGAGGCGCTACTGCTGCTGGAGACCTTTGTCCCATTTATTTAAAATTATATATAAAAATGGTTGATACTAATAAATAAGTATTATGGAAATCGGACAGTAAACGAATTAAAAATTGAAGAAAACCAAAATGTGTTGGAAGAAAATTTGATATTTACGAAAAATCGCTTCGAACATCCAAAAATTGATACAACAACAATA
Organism: Agriphila straminella; assembly: GCA_950108535.1. Taxonomy (NCBI): domain Eukaryota; kingdom Metazoa; phylum Arthropoda; class Insecta; order Lepidoptera; family Crambidae; genus Agriphila; species Agriphila straminella. The sequence goes on from OX467308.1 coordinate 13,414,823, forward strand.
TAGATTGAGCAAACACATAGAAAACAAGAAAATAACAGGTCTACATCTACACTAGCGCCAAGTTAGTGGTAGTGCGCCGACTGGTGGACGATTTGTGAATCAGCAAAATTATCCTGCCAAAGTAAAACGGAAAGATGATTGAATTTAATGAAAAAAAATATTCGACACAATTCAATGTATACCAATGCAAGACATGTTAGTGATTATTTATCTCAGATTTCATAATGTTTATCTATAATATGAAACAACAATATAGTATATGTATTTTTCATAACTCCATGTGTGTAATGTAAAGATGATCAATTTTTTTGTGAAATGGCAATACTGAAGACGGCGTCGCTGTTGGTGAATTTATACAAATGACATTATGTCAAAATATTAATATCGAAACTCGTTCTAGTTTTGCCGGGTCAGATAAGTTTGTCGCACTGTAAATGGGGTAATCTGTCATGATCATCAGCTGTCGTATCGTATGTATGTACCTACTACAATTCTTATTATGGTCAACCGAATAAACATGTTACTTTGATCATTAATCATATCTTGTCAACGATGACTTAATGACCCTTAGTATAGCTTTTATACCTATAAGGCCTTTATTACACGCAGTTAAAAAACTTATTTTTTGCTACTGCGTTAACAATCTGATATTATGATCCAAAATGTTTTGTAGATTGGTGTGACTTACAATATAATGTCTTTCAATTATCACATTGGTGATATGAAATCCTATTTTACTTGACAAATGTATACAACCTTGCTATAATAATATAAATAACAATGAGCACTATTATGAAAAAATATTTTTTTTTCTAATCTGCGAATAATCACAAAAATTTTAATATCTCTAGGTGGGCTAGTAACTATTTAAAGCGGACATTATATATGTGAATATATTTTCCAATATGTCTACACAGTTATTTATAGATGTAGGTATGTATATTTTTACATTATAGAGAGAGAGACAGAAAAAATGTGACGGAATTATTAACATTACGAAGTAGGAGAAACTTTATATATAGTTAATATTGAAAAACTTAGTAAATCGCAATGTTTTGTTTATAAGTACATCTGAAGACATCATCAATTTCTATGCAATGCACAAATTTTACGAATAATCGATGCATTGCGACAAAATTCGCATCATAATATAAGGCATAATGACTGTGTGATAATTGTCTATTAACATAATCGGTAGCTAATTATTGTTTTTAAACTTAACATCAGGGATGTTAGGATTAAAAACAATGTACATGTCGAATCCCTTCTATTGTGTATATTGTAGAATATATCATACATACATTTGCCGCCGCGTATGTACTATAGTACTTTAACAAGTGTAGCAGCAATCAAATCATTCTATCGTAGTGCCAAAAAAGTAAATCGCTCTCTTTTCATCTTATCGGTAGTCATAGTAACGTTTTCTAAATCAGATTTTGCAACAAATTATCAGCCAACATCCAGCCCACCAGATTTTTATCGGACGACCGATGAAATGTATTAGTCTATGGTAACGTCCGCGACTTACGTCCGATAGTTCGCACACCTCAGTGTATTTTCATAGTCCCGCTACTAAGTCGCGGCTGTCAGTCGCGTCCGATAATTTGTTTCCGGCTTTACTGGATGTTTTGTGAGAAAGGCTCAGAAATCACACTTTATGAATTATGGTGAATGTATGAATAATTACACACCAATATAACAATGAGATTACATAATTATGCTACAAATACTCAGTTGGGAGAAGTGTGCTCTGATTGACTTCGATTTTTGTGTCAACCCATCGTAATCACTTGTTTAAATGCAAACTTTCTCAAAGAATTTAGTATATGAATGGAGAACGATCTTCCCTCGCACTACACAACATTTCCAATACGTCCACACCGTCATTGGCTAATATTAAATAGATTGCGTTTATAAGTGTAACATTGTGTACTTATTTGTGCACCAGCGAGGTGAGCCTCCTCACTCCTGACTTTGTAGTGCCTTTGGTCTTCTTCGTTTGTTCCTTAACGCCTCTGCAACAATAACTTTTATTAAAAAATCGATAGAAACGTATCTACAGCATGTTACGAAATAACCCCAAAGGCCGAATATAACAAATAAGGTAGATATGGTACCATGCATACATCACCGGAAAAATATTTATTATACACCCTATTATCTGCCACTTTTTTGAAAAAAAAAAATTTTCTTTTCATGATAAACTGCTTAGTGGCAACCCTAGACCTAAATTGCCTTTTAGGTCTAGGGTTGCTAGGGGTTAGGGTCGGGTTGTCACTTTGCAGTTTTCCATACAAATAATAAACAAAATTTTACAGGTTATAATGAATCATCCTGTATTTTAATTGCTATTGACGTTTTCTTGCATAACCATGCTTTGGGATGTCCAGGCACAATTTAAATCAACGTTTTGTTTGCTTTATTGGAGTGGAAAAATACAATCTAGTAAATGAGTTTTAAGTAAGTATGTTGGCGGAAGCTATAAAACCGATGAAGAAGATAAAATACTTTTCTATCTAACAGCTAAATTATTATACACTTGTGAAATCTTCTTAAGCTGTTATAGAAACACAAGGGATTTGTATAATGTATAAGTACTTGTGCTATATGTATTCTGTGGTCTAAGTAAACTTATACTTATTTTTTTTCTACTGGGATGTAAAAAATATACTAGTAATATAATTATATGATACTACGTAATGGAATGTCATAGATCATAAACAAACTACCTCTATTTGTACCTACTGAGAAAAATCTTTACGTCGGTTTTCTAATCAATATAAATTGTTAAAGTTTTTAAGTAGGCATCAATTAAATACCTAAACCACATCCCATTCCATGTCTTGCCTGTCGTCTCAATTAGCTTCTTCGTAAAAATTTTCTTCTTGTTTGGTTCCATAATATTGATTTCTTAATTGAAAATAAGAACAATAATATTAATAATAAGTTATTTACTATAAGCAATATCTTATTCTAATAGACGGTCATTAATTCACAAGATTTCCGCGCGTAGTACCTACATTTATTTAGTGCTAGTGATTAAAAATATCTGTTAATGGTGTTGAAAACATGAAAATCGGACAGGAACGCATATGAGCGTAGGTTTTAAGGGGCCGTACCACGTCAAATACAAGTAATTGAGCAACGATTTCACACAATTTCGCAAAAAAGTAATGTAGGTATAGATAGGTAGTTAGTAGAGTAACGTACCTACTCAGTTATGTAATTGACAGAAACATGATGGCTAAAACTTTTCTCGATAGAAAACAAAACGTAAAGTGACCTCCAATTTTATAGTATTTCAATGCCGTGCAGGCCTGTGCCAACCATTAATTCAAAATTTCAAAAAAAAAATCAATAATTATTTATTTGTGTCTATACATTTTTAACAAAATCAAATTAACGTTAATAACCACATTAGTCAAAGACTGTGTCGCAGCTATTAGCGCTATAATCTATAATAGCTTAAATCTATAATCTTGAAACTATGATCGCTGTGTAAACGGGCACGATGATGTCAAAATGAAAATAAATAAGTACTTAAGATTGTGGCAGAAAACAATAAACAATTTATTTATTATTATTATACGACGTGTTACAAAAAATGCCCTAATTCCGAATATGGTACATAGAGACCATCAAACTGAACAACTTTTACTATGGGACCAACTCTGAAAGCGCGAAAAAAATCAGCTGTTCCATACATTTTGATATTCGTTATTATTTTTTGTATGAAACAGCTGATTTTGAGCTGGTCCCATAGTAAAAGTTGTTCAGTTTGATGGTCCCTATCTACCATATTCGGCTTTACGTGTTTTTTGTAACACGTTGTATAGTACATACAGGTAGCGCGTGAGGTCCTCGATGTCCACCAGCATGGAGTCCTGGCCCATGTGCAGCTCGTCGCGCGCCATCAGCAGCTTCACCAGCGACTCGTTCAGCCCCTCGATCTGCGAGTGCAGCTCGTTCACTATCACCTGTGCCAACAAACGTACTCCTTAAGGCGCTGTGGTAGTGAAACTAGCGTCGCCACTACTTAAAAAAAATAGTAAACTAGTTAATATTTAAAAAAAGCTCATGTTATAATTTCTTAAATGGTCTCTAATATTTTTTTTAATAACTCTTCAACAGTTTTCATTCATTCTGTAAGTTTAAAATCCATTATTGCCAAAAGTGGATTTTAAAACTTACAGAAAGAATGAAAACTGTTGAAGAGTTTCAGAGAGAGAGATAGAGATTCAAAAAATATTAGAGACCATTTAAGAAAAAAAATATCCGTTAAAAGTGTTTTATTTCATGTCTAGTGAGCGCGTAAGCTTGAGAAGTGAATACCATTTAAGAAATTATTACATGAGCTTTTTTTAAATATTGACTTGGTTTACGATTAATAAAAATAAATGTAGTGGCGGCGCTAGTTTCACTACCTACAGCGCCTTTATACACTATTAAAGAACACACTATAAAGGCTAGCGTCCACTAGGCGCGTCGAGTCGAGCCGAATCAAATCGCAATAATTCATCTCCATTTACTATGACACTGCATCCATTGACGAAGAGCAGCGGCGCGCCGGGGCGCCGAATCGACGCCAGCCGTCATTCATAGTAAATGTATAGAAGGCGAATTATTACGATTCGACTGACTCGGCGCGGCTAGCGGACGTCCAGTCATCATATAGTACTTAGTATATCGTAGGTATACATCATAGGTATACCGCCTGGCCTCGCGAAGCGAGCAGGCGAGTTGGACCGCTTTCATTGGATAACGCTGCTAACCAAAAGGTTGTCCAGCCAGCCATAGACCAGAAAAATCTGGTCTATGGCTGGCTAGACAAAACATTGCAAATACAGAACTGTATCACATAGCAGCGGTCTATGAATTCCCTCACTGATAATATACCTACATTACTCACATCTGGACGTATAAACTGTATGGTAGATCAAAAGTTACCCAATACGTGTTAACGATTTTTTGATTAAGAAACGTGGAGTGGTTGGGTAAAGATTAGTAAGTACTACATTTTTGGTGACCTAATCGTTGAAAGCCCATAGGAATGTGCACAGTGCTGCAGCACTCAAGCTCTAATGAGCACTGAGACGTGGACCAGAAGAATACTGGAATAGAAGCCGATAGAGTCTACGTGGCCTGTACCAGAAAGATGAGTCAACGACAACCTAAAGAGACATGTGGGTTCCAATTGACTGTGAAGTGGCGCATGGCAAAAGATAGAAAATTGTGGAAGGCTTTGCATAGAAGGCCTATATTCGCAAAAAGGAGAATCAGAGGGCCTAGCCAAAGTAACATTGGCAAATCTTTGTTATCGCTTCGCTTTCAAAACATGTGGGATTGACATAAGGTTTCGTTAACAATCGAATTTTAAAACGTCAAATCCATACATGTTTCGAAGCGAAGCGATAACGAAAATTTGCAAAATGTTACTTTGCCTAGGGGGGCTGAGGTTGATAAAGATACAACCGTTGAAGACATTTGACAAAGTTGCTTAATTTACAGACCAAAGACCGGTTGCGCTTTCTATTGCGCCAGCGAACAAGAAACAAATAGATATTACAAATAATACCCACCGAGTAAGTATTGGCGATCTCATTTACTCAAGGTTTATTTTTGAACCAAAAAAAATACGGAAGTTATTTTATTGTTTTAATAAGTATCATTGATACTAATATACCTGCATATTTGTTATATTATTAAGCAACTGATCATTGCAGATAAACCACCGGAATAATTAACGAAACGAGAACTTTATCTCTTTATGACGGAGTGTTATGTGGTGAAAGTCATTATATTGTAAGCGTTTAATGTAAATGCAAATAACTTCATTACAATGAAATCATAGAATAGGTCGACCGCACTTGTAAAAGTGAAAACATGTGGAGATAACGCCTTTCGCGTGCAGTATTTTTTATGAGATTGAGATGTGGAAATGTGGCGTTAAGTACATTGAGAGTTGTGAATAAAAATTAATTTTCTCTTCACTCATCTTAACGGCTGCATAATAAATCATTGAGAACTTTTGAAATAAATCACATTTTAGGTGTTCATAATTGATATTATTTATGATACTCTGGTCAAAACATACTTAGTATTAAGAACATTTCATAATTTCTTCAAGTCGGAAACACCAACTTTGTTTAGTTTAGTCAAATTGATTAGCGGTGTTATAAGTTGTAAAAACAACACTTCGCTGAAACCGGCCACAAAACGTAAAAACCTGCATTATACAATAGGTATTGTTATTTAAGAATATATCCATTGTGTATAATGGTCTTCATGCATGAATCAGCGCAGGCAAGGTCGCTCAAAACAACGCAAGAAACTGTTTATATTATTTTGTATTTCATTTTAAGATGACGGTCGAAGCATACGACCTTAATTAAGATGAACGACCGACTTGGTGAAAATATTAACACACATACTGGAAAATCACTACTGTGTCAAATTGCATCAAAAAGAACAAGTAACTGTAGGTATAGCTACAGATACTATAGGTACTACCAAAAACCATCAAATAATTTAGTTTGTACACATACTTACATGGGTTATTGTAGAAGTTACGTTCAGATAAAACTATGGGGCTGACTATTTAAATTCTTCAGTGACTAAATATCTACGCAAAATTATCAGTTACTTTATACTACACCTGCTCGGAAAGTACCTTGATACTTTATCAAATTTACGGTAGAAAGTACGTCATCATGGCATATCGAACAAATATGCGGGTAGAAAACGCATCTGAGCGGGAGAGAAAAGTGTATGAAAATCCATTTCTTACGTGATTTTTCTTTTTTAATTTTGGGTAAGACTATGCGCCGGTAACCTAAATATCAAAAGCCAAAAAGTTTTTACAGTGAGTTTTTATCTCCAAGTTCGCAAAATGACACTGGCCACTAGCTGTGTGTCGGATGGTGTCGGGCTGGCAGTGCGACCCTGCGGCGGCAGGATAAACAATTTGAAAAAAGAACATGTGAAAATTGCAGACGCCATTGGCGCCATTTTCAATTTGTGTGTTGTTTGAGGATTCAGCTTTCATAGAAAGTAAAATAAAACTATCAAAATGATAAGTAGTGATAGTGATGATGAAGAGAGCGCTTTTATTTTCCTCGTAGGTGTAGTATAAAGCACTATGTATCACTCGAGAGAAAGTGCGATTCCCGATCTCGGGTGTTTCTCCTCTCGGTGAACAATGTACTATTATCGGAGGGGTCCACATTATCTGGTTTAAGGTTAATTTTATTACTAGACAATGTGGACCCCTCGACGAGCGACTCGGCCTTCCGGTGACCAAGAACATGGGCGACTAGGCCGGCGGCGAGCGAGCGACTTGAATATAGGTATATAGTGTTTCAGGTATAGTTATAATTTTATTGAAAATGTTTGCAACCACTGTCAACAAAGTTATGCCTTAAAATAAAACAAAATGAATTATCGTTGAAATCTAAACCGTAAGCACAATGACATAAAACACATATTTCAACGCCTGTTTTGCATCACTGCTAGAAACTGCTTTCATTCATATAGCCTCACTAGTTATGGTTATATTGGTACTAAACGGACTTACCTCAAACTGCATGGGAAGTCCGTCTACACGCCGAGTTTTAAAAAACATCATTTAAATCTAAAGATTATTGCAATTAATATTATTTTTATACCAATATAAGTAAATTAATACATTACCTATAATTTCCGATGACACAAGTCACTTTAGAAAGCGTATCTGGTTCAAAAAGTTCAGTTAAACTTAAATATTAGAAAAGTATGCCGGACTTCCACACACTGACCTTACCTAGATTCCCGTCGTTTTGTTTTAAATTACTTTGTGTTTTTCTCATAATCATTAATATCCTGTCTTATTTATTTATTTATAATCATAAAACACTAAATTGGTAATATATTTAATTAATTTTTCATATTTTATATTTATTACATACATGTATGCGATCTCATTTCGTCGATACTCTTTATTTCGAATTATCAACCTTCTTTTTTACAATCCTTATTTAAAACTCCTTGGTAGGTATATCCGTGCATTTTATTTTTTTTCTTTTTAATCCATGTATGTACATAACACCATAAAGCACTCTATCTATCCTTTTCTGACATATCAATTTTACAAGTCTCATCCTTGTCACTTATTTTTTTTTTCTTTATGATTTTAAAAGTTGATGTTAGAAATTAAAAAAGCACTTTGCCTCACGCTCGAGTTTCTACGCGCCAAAAGCGCCGTTTTGGTGCTGGAGAGGTGAAAATGAATAAGAACTGTCTGTGTGTCGCGGTTAGTTGCCCAGCGACTGGGTGACCAAGTGCATATAAACTAGTAGAAATTACATTATTGCGTTTTGGCTCTAAATTAAAAGTAGTCAAACACGGCGCCAGGTTTCAAGCTGTTAAGCTCTTTAATAAATTACCAAATGACCTAAAAATAATTAGCGATTGGAGAATTTTAAAAAATAAAGTGCACGCACGCCTATTTGTTAAATAAGTGTTGCTATTCTATTGACGACTTTTAGGAAGTATAATTCTATTAGGTAAATATCTGTAATATAGTTATGACTATTTTGAAAAAAGAAATATATGTAGCTTACTTCCGCAAACAAAATATGCAAGATGCACCGCCCGCCCGCCCGCAAAAATATGCAGCACACCACAAAATATAAGTGCACAATACCTGCATTTAGCAAGACAGCAACACACCTTGCACCTTCACCAATTAGGCTACTCTACACGTGTTTCGCCCCAACCCGGAGCATCCTCAGGAGTTAGATCGTGCGTAAACCAACACCGAATGAGCAACTACGCCCTCCGACACCGTATTTATTGTCACTTCCTCCCCACTGCGCATCGAGTGACTGACAGTGACAACGTTTGAAGAATGTTGCCAGTTTCAAATAAAAAAGAAAAAAGAAAGAAAACATGTTTTTTAATTTAAATTACCTACAAATAAATTGATATACATTAAATAATGTGTTTTATTAATAAGATACTTATTTTTAAGAATTATTATTATTTGAGAAAATACGCAGCAATGGCGAGGAAGAGACGTCAAGTTGATTGTTAAGTATGGTTCCATCAACATTGTGTTTGATAATTTCTAGGTTTTCCAACACGTTCAGTCGTAGACCTTTACTACAAGTATGTAAAACCTCATAGGAATGGCCATCAGATAATTGATGTCCGGTATTTAATAAATGTTCCGCGAAATGAGATCGTTCCGGTCGGCCATTCCTATAGGCGGAAATATGTTCTTTATAACGTATATCAAAACTACGGCCAGTTTGACCAACGTATACTGAATTACATTGGTTACATGTTAACTTATATATCCCCGACTTCCTGCCAACCTCCGTTTTTTCCTTGCCATTGCAAATGGCACGCCGGACGGTATTAGTAGTACGAAAAGAAAAGGTGAAGGTGCAAGGTGTGTTGCTGTCTTGCTAAATGCAGGTATTGTGCACTTATATTTTGTGGTGTGCTGCATATTTTTGCGGGCGGGCGGGCGGTGCATCTTGCATATTTTGTTTGCGGAAGTAAGCTACATATATTTCTTTTTTCAAAATGGTTTGGGACTTCCGCCAAGTGACGCCTGATTCAATCAAATAGTTATGACTCATGTCTAATAAAATAAATCTAATAATCATGTAGAATTATGTAATTGTATATTTTAACGTTGTTATAAATTTATAAATTAATTAATTGCCTGATAATATAATTATATAATAAAATAATAATAATAATAGTGTAAACGCAATGTAGGTAATATAATGTGTGTATAATAATATAATGGTATAAATAAAGTGTAATTCCTTTATCATACTTATAATGTAATATTCAACACAATGTGAATTATTGTTCAGAATAAATTGATTTGATTTGATTTGATTCTTAACCTCTGATAAAGTACCTCAGAATCCGGAGGTAACTCAAATAAATTTTAATAACTGTTTATTTGAGTTAAGCTCTGAAGTTGACAAAACTTCAAAATCCTTTCAACTGTATTTCATATTTATGCTACTTTGTAGAATTCTGGCGGCTAAGTATGGAAATTATGCTGCTTAGCATGTTTGTTATATGTGTATAGGTGTTACAAAAAAACCGGTAAAGCCGAATATGATAGATAGGGGCCAACAAACTGTACAACTGTTCTTTTTCGTTATTAATTTGTATTTGAAACAGCAGATATTTTTTTCGCTATTTCAGAGTTGGTTCCATAGTAAAAGTTGTTCAGTTTGATGGTCCCTATTTACCATATTCGGCATTACGTGTTTTTTGTAACACGTTGTATAGCAAACATACCAAGCAGCAGATAGAGATTCCATACTTAGCCGCATACCACAATTCTTCAAAGAAGCATAATTATGAAGTTCTGTTGAAAGGATTTTGAAGATTTGTCAACTTCAAAGTTTAACTCAAAATAAACAGGTGCTTCTACAGTATAGAATCTACACGGTGCAAGTGGCCCGCGCAAGTTAAGCACTTGCGACAATGATATTAAATGTAAAGATAGGTTATGCGCCAACATCATTGCTATTTAAAACAGCGTAAAGGTACTATAGATACACACATTGGCCGCTGCATGCGCATTGGCTGCCAATTGACAGCGCGTCAGCTGTCTCCTTCACTCCCACACGCAAAGCAGACAGCTCGCTCTTTGTACAATATGGCCGAATAAAGTAATAGAAAATACATATTTTTATTAAATACAGTACTTACGTGTGAAATTTATTTCACACGTAAGTACTGTAAAAAATGCTTTAGCATTTTTCCGATCTCTGACCGTTGCTGTATAATTTGTACATCGTCTAAAGACGCAAGTAGACATTTTTTTATGGTATTTCACAATTTTATTGCGTCTGATTGACGAGAGCCGCGTGTGTTACCGTGTCGCGAGACTGTGCCCGACTAATTGAAAGTCGGGCAATTACCTGACTTTCGTCTTGCCATTGTGAAGCGCGGGTAACCTATCTTTACATTTAATATCATTGACTTGCGAAGGTTACATGCGTAAAGCGGGTCCAGCTTTTGTACACCCGCGCAAGTAACCCGAGCCTCAACGTGCGCAAGCTACACGCACCGTGTAGAAGCACCCTTATTAAAAGTTATTTGAGTTACCCCCGGTTACTGAGGTACTTTATCGGAGGGGTCCACATTCTCTAGTTTAAAGTAATAAAATAAACTCTTTTTGTAAGTCCTCACCTGCAGCTGTGCTATGTTCATGTCGGTGAGGAGCTGCCTGGAGACGCGGCGGCGGTCGGGCGCCAGCGGGGCGTTCGCCTTCTCCATGCTGCGCCGCAACATCTCCGTCACCGGGGATACGGGCCTGCTGCGTCGCTCATGCTGGAAATATACACGTGCCGGTGAAGTAATGAAAGGACAGGGATCTCAATAAATACAGATACCGGCATGACAAAGATGAGACAAAAGATGCGCAGCAGCTACAAACACTAAACTGAGCGCATATTTTGGCTCATTCATCATTGTCTTGCCAAGTTATGAGCCGGTATCTGTACCACTCAATAATGAAATAACATATCAAAGAAATACTTGTTTATAATGTAATGAATTAATGATTCTGTTATGACATGCCATGACAGGCCTATTTTTGATCTGTCAAAATATTGATTTTATCAATTATCGTGTATTGAGAAGTAATCCATATCATTACTTAATATTATTATGTCCAATATGTCCATACTAATATTATAAATGCGAAAGTCCGTTTGTTTGTTTGTTACGCCTTCATGTCTTAACTACTGAACTGATGGATAGCAAAAAACTTTCCACGCAGACGAAGTCGCGGGCGGCCGCTAGTCATCATCATCATCATCATCATAACAGCCGCACGATACCCACTGCTGGGTATAGGCCTCCCCTAAGGATCTCCACGACGATCGGTCCTGCGCTGCCCGCATCCAGTATAGCTCATAAAATTGCATTTTTATTGATATTTATTAATTGATAACTAAAATAAAAGTCGGCGATACATATACATAGAAAACTCATAATAAAGATTAGCATTAATTCCCATTAGAACATATTGATTTTACCATTAATTACATATTTTTCTGATTGCTAAATTAAAATTCAATAAATACTAGTGTTCTACAGTCATAGCAAATATTCAAATATAATTTTATTATCATTATACATCAACTTTAAAAAAAGCAATTTGGCAGGTCAACACTTGTATTGTATGGGAAGTGATCATACTTCGTCTATAGCAAGAAAGAATATTACTTTCAATGATTAACTAATTTATGAAGCTGAACATGATGTAATAAAATTGTTGCCATTATTTGATTACAGGTATTAGAATATTATTTAACATGTCAATTCAACCAACCTCCATCTGTAAACGAGCCATCTCCTTTGCCTGCGCGAGAGCAATTCTTGCTTCAGTCTGCAGTGTCGCTTGTAGGGCATAGAAGTCAGACTCTTTCAGCTCGATGTGTCCCAATGAGTGTGATGATCGAGACTTTGATTTAATTGATAGTGATGGTGGACGCAGCTTTACACCTAAAAAATGTATAGGTACAAAACAATGCTCTGTATGAGAATTTTTGTTGCCCTTTTGTTGGCATATAACAGTGGCGGTCACATAATTAAAGATACCAGTCGATTTTCATACAAACGAGGTAACTTTGAAGTCTTGGTTCTCCGCCAGGGATTGACCTAGATGTGACCTGATGATGGCCATCCAGGGAGTGAATGGAGGAGATTCAGATCGTTATACACACCCAACTGATCTGATCAGCATTCTAAGAGATAGAAGGATGTGTATAAAAAAACCGCAAAATTAGCATAAAAATGTATGGAAATCCCGAAACTGAAAACTCTAATCCTTCTATCTCTTAGAATGCTGATCAGATCAGTAGCGATCTGAATCTCCTCCATTCACTCCCTGGATAGCCATCATCAGGTCACAGCTAGGTCAATCCCTGGCGGAGAACCAAGGCTTCAAAGTTACCACGTTTGTATGAAAATCAACTGGTGTCTTCAATTATGTGACCGCCACTGTATATGGATATTCAGACAGATGAAACAATAGTGCCTATACATCATAGTTAAATAAGTTATTTGTTTATCTATATACTCTTTATTGTATTATGTTGTGTTTAAAATTAGGTATTATAAATGTTATTTTATTAAGATATCTGACTCTGCTCTACATTTAATAAATAAAGATAGTTAAAGTTAAGAATGTTAAGATACAAAATCAATCCCATAGAGGTTAGTTTGGACAAAACATTTTTATACCATAATAATTTACTAAAAATTAGTAATATATTTTAATTTTAATCTGACTATAAAACAGAAATAATATGATATGTATATTAACAAAATAAAATATCTAAATTCATGCCTTTTTTACCTACTATTTTTAGTTGCATGCTGGTATTGAAATCTACGAGTAACATATGCACACATGTCACCAAAACTAAACTTACCATTTTGTAAAGTGTTTATTTTATCTTGTTTAGTGATATTAACAGACAACGGCCTTGTTTGATAGGGATGATTATAACTAGATTTGCTGAAAACGCTTGACCGCGATGAACTTCTGTTATTATAATTCATGTTTTTTTCTATATCTGACGCTTGAGATTCATTATCTGAGGCTGTTTCATTCATGAAACAAATTTGGAGATTCATACCTGCACATCATAGCATAACACAGCAATAGTTAGGGTACTAAATCCCAAAATGAGAACAACAATTACAAATAATACTCTAATGATCACACAAGTTAGAAATGAGTAAATTTTGAATGCCCACAATAACAAAAATCTGCACAATAATGACATTTAATATAATATTTAGGTACTGATAGTCCCATCATTAGCCCATAGCAAGTGAAACATAAAGAGTGAGTCCCATCCACCCGGTGGCACTGCCCCGGTGCCGGGACCGATGGGAAAAAAAGTTCCATCCGGCCCCTTGAATCGTATCTCGATGTTTAACGGGGAGGATGGCACTTGCAAAGTGTCGTGTGCTGTTTATATAAGATATAAGATCTGTGCTGTTAAATAACAAACCGGGGAAGCTGACACTTTGCAAGTGCCATCCACTTCGTTAAACATCGAGATACATTTCACCGGGGTGGATGGAACTTTTTTCCCATTGCTCCTGGCACCAGGGCATAGCCACCGGGGTGGATGGGACTCACTCAACATAAGGAACACCTAGCACTATTAAATTAAAGGCCAATAGACTTTTGGTTATTATGGAAAAACTTGCTCACCATTTTGTAGCCGGGAATGTAAACTAGGTTTCTTCCCTGGACGATCTGTGTGTCCCATACTGTAATATTCATCATTGTCAGCCCCCATTGCCAAGCGTCTCCTAATTTCTTCCCTATCATTGCGTTTCTGAGAACAAATACTTAATCAGAACAATAACCATAATAAGTAAGTCCCAAAGCAAGATTTTAGAAAGAAATATATCAAAAATTCTTACACGATTGTCTTTGAAACTATCATTCAAAGTAACAATGCGAGTAAATTTATCTAAAATGTTAGGGTTACTGTCTGTGAGCACTAGCCATTCAATATCTGTTTCAGCACATTCTGCGGTGCCTATTGCCCTAGGGCTTAGCGCAATATCCTGAATTGCGTCAGTGTTATTCACAGGAAGCGTCGTTGGATCAGATTTCGAAAATTTGGTTCTGAATAGGTGCCTTTTGGTCCTCGACTTCTCAGGAGGTTTATTGGCTGCATTTTCATCTGATTTACTAAATCTTCTCTTAATATTGGTAACCAAACTTGAAAACATCTTATAGTTAATCAGTCTTTTTATTTTTGGCAAAAAATATGGCACTGAGCTTGTTAATAAATAAATTCGATATCGATGGTGATGATTTGGCGTAAACAAACAAGTGATCTGTCAAAGTCAACATAATCCTGACCATCCTGTCAAACTGACATAACATTTAGGGCAAGGACGTTTTGTGTGTTCCATTTTTCCACCCTTCTTTTTTTATACTTAAACCCAAATTAACTTAATTATTTTAAAAATACTTACAAGGCAACAAATATTATCGACGGACTCATGGTTATCGTACGTTATTGTGTATAAATCCAAAAGAAATCTTGTATCCTTTTTATAATGCCTTTGTTCAGGATTAAAATATGGCATTGACGCCATCACTTACACATAAAAAACACAATTATCGTAAAGAAACGTAGGTAACGTAAATTATCAAGTGGAGTTCGCGCGCGCTACCAAAAACTGATACTGGGTGACTGGCAGTCTAGTCGTGCTGCTCCGCTGAATCACCTTAGAAAGCTGGTCCCACTACTTATTAGTAATTATTAACTGTTACACATGGTTGCTGTGAACGTGGGTCTAAAGCGAATGTACCGTTAGCTACGTAGGTAGTACTTTGCGTAGCGCGGAAATTCAAACCAGTCGGCATAATAATAATTATGGTCTATCAAATTTAATTTATTGTACCTACATTCAACAGCCCAAGAAAATATATTACAGGTCAGGCCTACCTACTTATTTTACAGACGATTTGTATGGGGGGTAGTCGGTACTTTATCCAACTAATTTAAATTTGGTCTAGCTCCTCCTACCTACACCTCAAATTAATTCGGTATTATAAAACCCGCAGGCTGATTAACTAAATAGAAACTATTTACCGACCGGTTTCATTTTACATACATTGCTACTTTTTAACCGACTTCCAAAAAAGGAGGAGGTTCTATGTTCGTCTGTATATTTGTTTTTTTTGTGTATGTCCACCGATTACTCGAAGACGGCTGGACCGATTGAAATGATTCAAACGTTATTACATTAGGTAAACTCCCAAGTTGGTCCCATTTTTTTAAATTTGGAAATCGGTTCAGTACCTACTTTTCATGTAATCTTGAAAAAAGCACGAAAATAGTATGATTTTGTGTGAAAAAATACAGAAGGTTCCTACACTGAAAATAAAAAAAAAATTGTTTAAAAAAACAAAAAACCGACTTCAAAAACCTACCTCTAACAAGCAAAAAATAATATTCGTAATAATAAGAACACGTCTATTGAAGTCGGGTGGGGCTTTTAGAATAAAAAAAAAAGGAATTTGTACTCCAGCTCCACCCGACTTCAATAGACGTGTTTTTATTATTACGAATATTATCTTTGGTATGTTTTTTTTACCCCAAAAAGAAGAGAAGCAATGTATCACATTTATCTGTCATCAGCCCGCCGCCCCGCCCCGTGGCGCTTGTTTTCAATCTCATGAAGCATAAAGTAGAGTACATTCAATTCATGAATAGGGTTGCCAGATGTCCGGTTTTAGACCGGACAGTACGGTTTTTTGATCGGCTGTCCGGTCTAGAAAATTTTAGAAAACCGGACAATAGAAAGTCCGTTTTTTTTAAATACATGATTATATATCTCACTCACGAGAGAATTTACAGAGCAAAAGCTGTGAGTTATTCTGGCGAGTAGTAAGCAAGACTTGCGGGCTTGCGGGCCGGGAAAGGGGCGCTCTCCGCCCCGCTCCTAGCCGCGCGATTCGCCTACCCACGCACGGCCCCAACACGCTCGCTCAGCTTTCTCTGTTTGATCTGGTCAAAATTTAAAGGTTCCCCTTTGAGTTTTCGTCAAATTGTAACAAAAAAATCAAAGGGGGACCCTTTGATAAAAAATGATCGGTTTTTTTGTCTGGGCGATCTGGCAACCCTATTCATGAAGATGCTACTGAAACAAACGCCGACGCTCTAGTACTGCTAGTCTACTGTGCTATATCTGTTATTAGGTAGGTTAGGTAACCTAGGTAGGTACAACTTGCCTTTGTTAAATTCTTAGAACTACTCAAAATTCAAGGTCATCCTGTCAAGGTTTACTCAACTTCAAGTTTTTTGTTCCTTTATTTGACTTAACTTCCTACGTTATTACCTAGTACCTACAATAGAAAATAATCAACAAATGTACAAAGTTATGTTTTTCTAAATAGCTACTGATTGATTGAAAATTTCCTTTTCCTATAAGTAAGAATAATAATATTATGTATAAATTTTAGTACCTAGTGGAAACTGATAAACATACCCGTCTCTCTGCCTCTTTTGCTGCTCTCAAATGATTTTCTATTGCGTCCAGATCTAATTTGGGTAAAGCGGTTTCTATATTGTAAACGTCGAAGCTTTCTGGAATTTCATTAGAAAAATATATTAGTAGGTAGTGTAGGTACCACCTAATCACGGTTGCCCCATCTTTTCTTTTATCAGAACCAATGGACACGTAAATTAGAAGCTTCTATTGACATGTCCATTCTTGGTACCAAGCAACATTGTATGCAAATTGATATCAAATCATTAATAATTATTTTGTGTTACGCTTACACTACATGTTTGCTTACCTAATTCACTGTCTCTCGCACTGATTTTATGGACGGATGTGTTTTGAGCAGTGCGTGTAATATCCCTCGGAGAAACTGTATCTGTTTGCTGATCATTGCGTGTTCTATTTTCACTGAAGCGGGAATTCATTAGGTATATTAATAAAAAATCGGAATTGAAATCTAAAAAATCTATAAAGGCAGTGAACCACGCCTTCTAAACAAGTATCTCTCTCGTCTTAGTCGGTCGGTTACATTGCAAACAGCTGGCTAAATCATAATGGATACGTCGTTACTCAACTGCATCACAAGACATGTTCTCTTCTCAATTTAGCAGAGTTAACATCATGATGTGTAATCTATTTTAAAATGTCGATGCCGGTATAATTCTTTGTAAACACACGCATTTAGCCACAACCCAAAAATACGTAATGTTAAAATCGATTAAATATTCTGGTTGATATTTTATCGAGTGCCTACCTACCTAGCTAGGTAGGTATTCAAGAAATACAAATAAATAATACTTACGTATCTTGTAAGGGACTTTTTCTTTTACTCTCTGTTTTTAAACTTACATCAATTTTAGGTAGCTCTATTTCATTTTCCTTACAACTGACTGAAACAAGACAATTTAATGTTCTTGCCACTTTATTCGAATTCCCATCAGTCTCTGTTGTAGCATCGCTATTATTTACAATCCATAACTTATCCCTTTCGCGCATTTCATCTAATTTTGGAATTATTTTCCTTAACTCTGTACTTAGTTGTTTTATTGTGATATCTACATCATTTGTTTGTTTTTCAGTTTCGTAATCATTTTCAAATAAATTTATTTCATCTTTTCCATCCGATAAATGAGCATCCACAATTTTAGAATGAATATTACTTTCAATTAGTAAAAAGGTTGGTCTGCTGAGATTCATTTCTGTTCTTACGTTACTTTCATTGTCTCTGTGAATATCTGTAGCATCTTTTTCGGATTTATTTACTTCACTCTCACTTTGTTCAATACTATCGTTTTGAGTTTCAACTAACTTTTTTATGACATGATTAACTACATCACTTATATTATTAATAGTATTTTCTATGGGTTTTGCTAAAGTGTCTTTTATGTCTTTCCTTAACTCTTCTAAGTCATCTTGAATATTAATGTTATAATTTAACAATTGTTTTATTTCGTCTTCTATTTCTTTGTTGAAATCTCCTATTATATCTCTTGTGTTAAAATTATTTTCTATGTCTGTTTCTGAACAGTTAAAATCGATTGGTTCGATCGATTCACTATTATTATTATTATTTTTGGACACCGTTTTTATAAGGTCCGGAATTTCATCGCTGGTGTAACTATCTAATGTTTTAGCGTTTGAAACTAAATCAGTTTGTGAAATTACATACTCAGAACTTAATGTCTGCTCATTATTATTGTTATTGTTATTTTTTATATTTTTGTTTTCTATTAAACTGCCGTTATGATTAGCTTCACTTTCAAAGGATAATTCAGTAATTTCTACGTCGACATCATCGTCAGTCATTTCATTTTCAGAATGATAAAAGTTTTCTATGTTTGAAGAATAGTCCTGAAAGTTGGTAATAATAGCAAATCAATATTAAATAGTTTTTAGAATAAGTTTTAAAGCTGTAAAAGGAGTTCCCGGAACGTTCAAGTTACGTAATCGAGCCTACAATACGGCTTCTCTTGTGTACCTGTTTTATGGCTTCACGTACAGGGCTTCTTACATAATAATAATCATTTACCTGTAAGGTATGCGCTAAGTGTTGAAAGCCAGGATAGTTTGGGTTCACAATGCCTCTAGGTAAAGTTTGAACACCGTTTTCAGACATTTCATCGATGTCAGATTGTTCGAATACTTTTTCTTCTTCACTGAACGGTGTATTCGAGTAGGCATTAGTTTCCTCTAAAAATTAATAGAAAAATATGGTAGGTAACGAATCTTGTTATAATCTAAGAGCTTTTATAAGCCATAGTTCTTACTTACCTGTAAATGGTTCAGTAGGCGTCACGGGAGTTATCACGCCTTCCTCCAGGTTGATAGAATCATTTATATTATACGTCCTTGTCGTATTTAAGTTATTCTGATTATTAATTCTATACTGTCTATTACACACTTCTTTTTTATCTAATTTAATAGTCACCTCTTCTGCTTTAACTGTATTGGAGATTACAGTATTAGTATTATTTTCCAAGAATTCACTTGTGTCACTGTTTTCGTAAGTGTTGTAATTTGAATTAACATTGTATTGAGCAGTTTCACTATTGTAGATATTTTCAGGCCGATTGTTAGAATAATGCCAGCTCCTGTTGTTCACGTTTCTATGTGATAAATTTTCATGTCGGTTTATTGCTTGTATATTCCCATTGTCAATTACTTGATTGATCCTCATGATTATCTGGAAAGAGAGAAAGATAGATCAGTAAGGTAAGAGCGGTAAAATATACCTTATTTATAAGTTAAGTTATACCTAATTTGATCGACTATTGCTCGTTAACTTGTAAAGCCTACCTATTTAGTTTCATTGTGCGTACTAGGTACTGTCACAAAACAATATGTGTCTACTGTCCTGATATTTTTTACATTTGTGGTCACCCATCCCATGACTGACCCTTGCGAAATTTGTTTAACCTCGGCTCCATCGATTTCCTCAAATATACATTCATTTCATTGATTCATTCATTCATGCCAAATTATAGCTTTTTAGTACTAAGGGCCTCTGAGTTAAGCCCCCCTAGCATGACCGATGAAACACGATACATATCGCGTGATATAGCGTTTTATCAACACCCAACTGTCAAAATCCATTGTCTTTTGACAGTTAAACGTGATAAATCACTATATCATATCGTGTTTCGGTAGTCAGCTAGGTGATTGCGTAAAGTCAATCGTATTCATTTGACAGTTCATATTGTATCTTATTATATGTCATTCCATACAAATTGCAGCCGAGAGAATACGATATGAACTGTCAAATGAATACGATTTCCTTACGCAATTCCACCCCGGTCATGCTAGGCAGGCTGAGCTATGCTGCAGACTTTAGATGCTCTAAGCCGCGGACGAACGAAGATATAATAATATGGACATGGCGAAACTATAAACATTAGAATTATTTATTCTTATCTTATGCTATAAAGTACATATTAATTAGGTATAAGTATTCTGTCTGACGGACACCTGGCTATACGTTTTTAGGGTTCCTAGTTGACTTGACTACGGATTTACGGAACCCTAGAAACGTATAGCCAGGTATCCGTCAGAATATAATTAATATAGGTATGTATCTAGTGGTGGTATTGCTTTTGTGTAGGTACCTACCCTAGTATTGGAGTAAGTAAGTAATTAGGTAGGTACCTAATTTTATAACCTAGGTAGGTAGAGGTGCCTACATCTTACGTCACTTTATAAGGAAAAATTCCATTTCATAACACGATAGCATAATAAGCAGCTATTGGGTTATGTTATTATAATCATTGAATTTTACGTCCTAAATCCATACAAGCAATATTGGGGATCAGGGGCGGATATTGCAGGGTCCGCTGCCTTCCGAGCGGGCCGGGAACTGCGACCTCGACCCTATTATACGCAGCCGTATGATAAGCACAACCCCGCAGTTTTGCAGATAACATTCATAGAGTTGCTCCAGTTACTTTAATTTCCTTCTGTTTACTAATTCTATAAAAACATGGTGTTTTACAAACAAACTATTTTTGGGTCATTGACAAGTTTACCAAAATAATAACAACATTTTTTTCCACGCCTTCTTATTGTATGAAAATTACGATGAATCACTTTGCCAACTTAAAATACGTATACCTACCTTACCTATGTATATTTATAAAAAAACGTTTGTATGAAATTTTAATATATTGAAGAAAGTTCATAATTATTTTTTCAACACACTTGCTCGTAAAGTGAGCCCTAATACATCGCTTTTAGGGCCATAAACCGAGCTATAACAAACGCGTGCAATAATATATAAAACACTAGTTCGTAATAGAATTAACCCTACAAAGTTAAATTAGTACCTTACTGCAAATTCCATGCGAGTAAACAGAGCATTCCCAATTTAGCCGGGTAATACAGTTATTTTTTTTACAACAACGAGGAGGAGGAGGAGGAGGAGGTTTATGCTGCTGAAAATTCATATACAATTTTAGAATAAATAAATGTGTTAGTCCTTAATTAAGTCAAATAAATATATAATTGTTATCAAATTATTCATAATTCATAATATTTTGTTATAAAATATTAAAATATTTGCATTTTGTCACTTAAAATTATAATTTTGAAGTATTAGTAGTAGGCTGTATGCTCCTCGCTTCTTTGTTCGCAAAATATTCTTGCGAAAAAAAAAACAAAAAAAAACATGCGCACCTTTTCCCATAATTATCATATTTTGTTTTTGCCATATTTGTTGCTGTGTGATAAATAACTTTGTTTTTTCCTCGCAAATGTGTTGAAAAACGTCGTATGAAACTCGTGAGCTCTTGCTTATTGCACACTCGGCTGAGTTACGCCCTCGCCCGCGGCTCGGGCTGCAACCCACAGCCTTGTGTGCAATGAGCAACCTAAGCTAACTTGTCTCATAATGTACTATTCCATGATTTTCTGAATCCAATTAGTAGTCTACCTAACAACCGCATACTTCTGTATGTTGGAGAGTTGCGGCTCCCCACCAAGCGCGCTGCCTCGCGGCGCGAGGTAGGTCGTTTGCCGTACGGGCCTCGCACGAGGCTGCTCGCTTGGTGGGGAGGGGACATAGAATACTTTTTATGCTAGTTTAAGCCATGTCCACCATGTTGAACTCAAAAATAAATGCCATTTTTGGAATCGACATCCCTTAGAACCTCATTAACGACATCCATACCTATCGATTTTTAGCTTTATTTATCCCATTTAAATTCTATGGGGTTGATTTTCGAAAAAATACGAAATATGTGTTTGCTTATTTGTTTTACTTTCCAACCATAAGCCTAAATAAAAAATTTAGTGAGTTTTACTTTTAAAATGAAGGACTTTCTAGATACAACATTTCATCCCCTTTTTCACCCCTTCGGGGGTAGAAATGTCAAAAACGCTGACACACGTGAATATTAATTTTCAATTGTCAGCCTAAATACGAAATTTGAAGATCCTAACTTCAAAACTGACGGACTTTCATATAAACTTTCATCTCCTATTTTACCTTTAGGGATGGAATTTCCAAAAAATCTTTATAGTGGATGCCTACACAATATCTATCTATGTGCAAAATTTCAAGTCTCTAGATTCAGCGGTTTGGGCGGTTTGTGCGTTGATATCTCACTGAGTTAGTCAGTCTATAGTCAATTTTATATATATATTGTGTAAGTAGGTACCGTATTTGTGAAAGTAAGTAGGTACCTAATATCAGATAGTTTTGAGCATCTGTTACAAAATAATAGTTGGTAAATAAATAGGTCACAAGAAACAAAACATTTAAATAAGACTCCTACGCCTTCTATTGTTCTAGGAATATTTTGTACATGTACTTATAGGTACTTACTTATTTCTCAATCAGATGCATTAATTCTCATATCTTTAGATTTACAGTTTTTATATTGTTACAACGCGTTTTCCCTAGTTAAAACTAGTTTTGACTTAATGCCATTGTTAGAACTACCGTAGTTTTCCAATAAGTACTTACCTAAAATTTTCTGCTAAGTAAGTAAGTATGTAACAATAGTTTGTGAACCTTAGTGAAACTAGTACTTATTAGAGAATCTTCGTTTGGGGGAATTACTTAGGCCGGCCACACACAGACGGAATCCCGTTATGGAATTCCGAACGGAATTTCGATAATGTATGAAGATTCCGTACGGAAAAATCCCGTATGTGTGTGGTAGTCCATAGATTTGTATGGATTAGCTGCGTTCGGAATCACGTATCGGAATTCCGTAAAGGGATTCCGTCTGTATGTGGCCGGCCTTAATAACAAAAACTAAAGTTATATACCTATTTCGTATACGAGATGGCATATATAAGAATGTGCCTTTATTCTAATGAGGAGATCCTAGATCTAGGCAGGACACAGGCAATAATATAACGACACAGCAAAACAATTTGATTTTGCTTCTATTTTATTGAACTTATTAAAACTTTAACCTCTGTCGAGAAATAAGAATGATAAAAACAAAGATAATGATTCGACGAGCCGAAGTAAAATCGCGGAGAAAAGTTACGGTTTTATATCGCCAGAAAAGCAAACTCTTAGATAAGTGGAAGATTTAATTAATTTTAACTTGGGCAACAACTCCCGAGTAATGGCTCTAACGAGTTTCACGAACAGATATAAACACGATATTATATCCCTAAGAAATTCAAATGCTGCCATTTCATTTTTGATACTACGAGAAAATAATAAGTGACTTTCGGATTTGTTAATCGTATTGATGCCATCTACTGTAGATGGCCTCAACCCTAGGGTTCCACCACCATAGTATTCTGACCTAGGCACAGAATACATAATACCTAGGTCAGAATGATCTTAGGGCAAATAAATTTATGCCATTTCTTCAGCCTTATCTTTGACTTTTC
Organism: Agriphila straminella; assembly: GCA_950108535.1. Taxonomy (NCBI): domain Eukaryota; kingdom Metazoa; phylum Arthropoda; class Insecta; order Lepidoptera; family Crambidae; genus Agriphila; species Agriphila straminella. Next base: position 13,438,736 of record OX467308.1, read on the forward strand.
TAGATTTTAGCGCGCACTGAAAATACGACACTAAAAATAAAAATTGTTCGTATTTTTAGGGTATTTCACTAAAAACTTTCTCGTTCAATCATCGAAATCGTTGAGCTTCCCTTTCTCAAAGGCCTATGTACGGCCAACTGATTCTGACAGAACTTTATTTTCACTGCAGCAGGTTATAAGAAGTCAAAATTCTTAAAACTATAAAATAATCACAATAGCCATAATATTTACTTGAATATAAGCTACCCTACCCATAGATCTGGGTGGAACGACCTACATAACATGTGTACGGTGGCCACAAATACGGCGCTAAGGCCTGCCAAAAACACTAAAAGGACGAGGAATGAAAGTCGTAAGGGATTTTCGGCAACAGCAGCGCATAACTCCTCTGTTCTACCTCGCGGCGGGCGGCGGCGGGAGGATAAAATGTGTTTTATTTTTCTTGTCTTATGCTGTTGACTTTTTCTTCAAGGAGGTATTTCTATATGAGTTTATTATTCTTATACAGACCTACAGACAGTATACAGACCTACGTCACATTCGGTCACGTGGGTTACATTTACTAAAAATGGATTACCATCAATTTTTTTTTCCAAAAGTGGAAATAAAGTCCACCTATATAACTTGTCTATCATCCTCTATGATAAATTGATGATTTTAGTGATGATTTACTTATTAGTAGGTTTTTATACCTAATAGATTTGTATTGATTTGGCAGACTAGACATATAGTCAATACCTAGAGACCAAAGCAAAATGTTAAATATTATGATAAAAGTAAGATAAAGATAAAACCTTGTACCTACCTATCTACACGTAACGTTTTCTAAGCTAGAGTAAACGACATAGTAACTAACTATTTTACTTCTACAACTGTGGAAAAGGTACCAATACATTAGTTATTCTGTGCCAATACTAGGTACCTACCAATATGTAGAGGGTATTATTAATAAAGTACAGTAATGTGAAGACAAGAGTAAAACTGACAGAGAACTTGCTACCTACAGAGCGTAGGTAGGTAGGTATGTAGAGTAGCATCCATAGTACGTAGTTATCACATACCTACTACCTATGTGATATTCACTCTACCTGTGTGTGTGGGTAAGGTTAGTATGTGTAGGTTTCTTAGGTAGATACTGCTGTGGCTGGGGTCGCAAATTCAGCGACGACTATTCTTAACAAAAAACCCGCCTGCATAAAAAGACAAGTCGACTGAAAAGATGGAAACAAGATTAAATAAATATTAAAGGCAACCTGTCATAATAACATGCAGTCGGAGGCATGCATAAAGAAAGTGACATTATGAATAATTGAATTATATGCCTCCGACTGCATGTTATTATGACAGGTTGCCTTTAATATTTATTTAATCTTGTTTCCATCTTTTCAGTCGACTTGTCTTTTTATGCAGGCGGGTTTTTTAATTTTTTTAATTTATTTTTTTATTTATCTCTTTTTAGTTATTATATTTAACGGTCATGATATACCTTTTTGAAATCCTTATAATAAGCCCTTTAATTTGACACCCATATTGCAGTATTCTAAAAAAAAAATTTTTTTTCACTACGTATAATAGCACCGTACAGCCGCCATGTTGGTTTTTTTATAACGCCACCTTCTTAAGAACACTTGGGCTGAAAAGACCAATCTAACGATATCTTAATCATAGAAATCCGTTCAGCCGTTTGAGAGATATGAGGTAATAAAGAATATTACATACAAACAAACATACTTACAAGATACGCGCGAAATACATAACCCGCAGTCGGGTAATAATTATGTTGAACAAAAGTGCTAAACACTACCATCAATATGTTTTAAGTTTGCCTTTAATCTAAACACTACCATCAATATTTTTTAAGTTTGCCTTTAATCTAAACACTACCATCAATATTTTTTAAGTTTGCCTTTATATATTATCTTGTTTCCATCTTTTCAGTTGACTTGTTTTTTGATGCATGTGGGTTTTTTAGTTTTTCTATTTTATTTTTCTGTTGACTTGTCTTTTTTTAGGCAGGCGGGTTTTAAATTTTTTAAATTTAGTTGTTTTTTATTTACGTCTTTTTAGTTATATTCTCCTTACAAATTACGTAGACGGTCTAATTCTTTAAAAGAATTTTCATCGTGTGGTTTAAATAAGATTTTTTTAGGGTCAAGACAACTGACAGCAAGCCCTGCGAGAGAATTATGTACAGCGCCATCTACCGCCGAGAAGCGAAATGAGATGGGTTTTGCTTCTCGGCGGTAGATGGCGCTGCACGTAATTCAAGATTACTCAGAGGATTTGTCTGATTACTCATTTTTAATATTAATTAAATTTAATTAAGTTTCAATTGAAAAGTTTTTTATTTCCTCGCATTTCTTGAGAAAAGCACTATACAAGCCTTGTTCTGGAAGCTACTTGCATTGCCTCGAATGATTAAAGCCCTCGCCTGCGGCTCGGGCTTCAAACCATCCTCGACAATGCAATCGCTAGCTTCCCGTTCACGGCTGTAATGTACTATTATCGATATCAAAGAGAATGTAATTAATCACTAATTCAGTAATAAGATATTCCTAAACACCCTATTCCTTAGTCCTAACTAAACTAGGTATACTTGCTACAAAACCTAACAAAATCTACTTCTTTAATATTTTTTTCACTCCTCTTTCTCAAAAAGTCCGTCATTGTAACGTACAAGAGCCGAGATAAAATAGCATAATAACCCCTAGGGGATAAAGTTTTTTCTTTTTTAATGTTTGTCTATTACCAATGAGCCTACTAAAGCGAAAGTCTTTATTCATAATCACGAATAAAAACTCGCTCGACTTAATACTGTTTCTCATTCGTATTTTTGAAAATGGAACTAAAAGCATCTCTTCGGTGAAATCATAGATTTATTTATACTCTGTGCACAGAGTAAATCGTAGAATGCGTGTTTGTGTTGCTAGCTGTTACAGCAGAAATTAAAAAAGGTACCATGGCGCGAAATCTTTAGAATTTTTCTATAATTACAAACTGATTGAATTGTGTGACTTTAATAGGAAAGAAATAATTTTAATCTTTTGCCGTCAAGCACAAATGATTTATTTAAATATTGCACAAAAAGTTTATGAAGTGGAGGATAGAAAAACGAGTGGATTCGTTTACGGAAGTAGGTAGCTATAAACTATTTAATATTGTATTTTATTTTCTCGCGATCGTAGTGAAAAGTATAGTGTAACACACGACGCTAAAACCCATTGTAACTCGGTTTCTATTTATTCCCTCGCTAAAGCTCGGGAATAAAACTACCTCGTATGCAATGGGTCATTTTAGCGTCTTGTATAACAATCTACTATTTCAATATTAATGCAAGTAAAGTAATGCAACACGCGTTCCAATTAGATAGATGGAATCTAGTATAATAAATAATGAATGTACTCTAGCTAGCTAGATGAAATCGTATTAAAATAATTATCAATTAAAAAAGTTTTTCTTCTTATTTCTCGTTATCGTTTCTTCGATTCTTTTATTGTTATCTTTATATTTTCAGTATAAACACAAAAGACCTTATATAATCTACAGAGAGCTAAACCATACCGAGATGTATTTGGCTACAACGCCATCTATTGATATGGTCTATGCAACTAGAAATCTATTGATGATGAATACAAAACCATACCGCGATGTACTCGGCTACAGCGCCATCTATTGATTAACTTAGCCGTGCCCTGCGGCATAGCCTGAGGCTTCGATCCCGAGGGATTTTGGGATGATATTATAGCCTATTTTTTCATCATGAATGTGGCTAACATACACAAACAAAATATAAATTTCTCATTGACATGTTTATAGCGGCCGCTCGCATTTGCGTAATATAATTTACTTTTTTTATTTTATTGTTTTTTTTATAATTATATTATGGTCATGATATACCTTTTTGAAATCCTTATAATAAGCCCTTTAATTTGACACCCATATTGCAGTATTCTAAAAAAAAATTTTTTTTTTCACTACGTATAATAGCACCGTACAGCCGCCATGTTGGTTTTTTTATAACGCCACCTTCTTAAGAACACTTGGGCTGAAAAGACCAATCTAACGATATCTTAATCATAGAAATCCGTTCAGCCGTTTGAAAGATATGAGGTAATAAAGAATATTACATACAAACATACATACATACAAACATACAAACATACAAACATACATACATACAAACATACTTACAAGATACGCGCGAAACACATAACCCTTTCTTTGCAGTCGGGTAAAAAACACAATCAAAACTATCTAACAATCGTTGAATCCTTTCAAAATGGGAAACAAGAGACCAATGAACACTTGGCATTGGGTATTGAGATCGAAAAAGGGTCTAATATAAAGAAAAGATCGAGCACAGCTAAGCTAGAAGAGCAGAAATAGAAGCCAAAGCTACTGCTGTTTGTCAATTTTTGTTTGTTAATCAGTTTTTCAAGCAATCAAACTATTTGGCAATACAAATTTGGCATCTAGATGCTGTATCTAAATCTAAATTCTAGAATTTAGATTTAAAATGGGTGCATTCATCCGATAATCAAAATCGTTATCAGTTAAGCAGGTATTCCTGCTCAAATGTTTACTAAGTAGCTCATTAAAAAAACTTAAAAAGATCCCGTACGGTAGACTAACCAATCCTGTAGGTTACACAACACAATTTAAAAGATCAGTGATTCACTATACGAACCCTTTACAGATTAAACATTTATTCAGCCAATTCAACTGTTACTGTTAGGTAAGTTGCATTTTTTTTTTTAATAAAGTATAATAATTAAGGGACCCACAGACATACTGAAATCTAAGGAATTCTATTTTGATAGGAAACAGAACCAAGAATCAATGTTTACCTTCAGCAAAAACCTAAGATACTTAGTTGGTCCTTGTAAAAAGTGTATGTATAAGAAGTCAGTTGTTGAAACAGGGTTGTTTGTCCTACTGCGTGACTGTTTACGGGCGCAGAGGTCAATGCGGTGGCCGCCCGACCCTTCCTCCGATCTAGACTATAAATACCTCGCCAAGTCACCACACCCTCACTTCGCGGTAATGGATTATGTTTTTATTACTAGAACGTTACACGAAACGTAAGTTTTTCGAACAAGGTCGTACGGTAAATTAAACTTAGATCCTTTCGAGCAGTGGCATAGTAGAATCAAATTCTACTATGGCAGTGGTAAGCCGCCCGAAGCTGAAGATTCCGCGTTCCTTGCGTGGACAGTGGATGTCGCTTTACAAAACTTAAACCGGATTGACCAAATGAAAAATTAATATTGGTATTTTTTACGGGTTATTTATGAGTAAAACCTAATATAATTTAAATTGATAATAGTAATAAAAGTGGAATTGAAGTGGAAGATTGGCGTACTGATTGACATGACAACACGCGAGGAATGAATAACCTCCTCCTTTTTACCCGACTGCAAAGAAAGGGTTATGTGTTTCGCGCGTATCTTGTATGTTTGTATGTTTGTAAGTATGTATGTATGTATGTATGTTTGTATGTAATATTCTTTATTACCTCATATCTCTCAAACGGCTGAACGGATTTCTATGATTAAGATATCGTTAGATTGGTCTTTTCAGCCCAAGTGTTCTTAAGAAGGTGGCGTTATAAAAAAACCAACATGGCGGCTGTACGGTGCTATTATACATAGTGAAATTTTTTTTTGTTGTTTTTAGAATACTGCAATATGGGTGTCAAATTAAAGGGCTTATTATAAGGATTTCAAAAAGGTATATCATGACCGTAATATATAATAACTAAAAAGAGATAAATAAAAAAATAAATTTAAAACATTAAAAAACCCGCCTGCATAAAAAGACAAGTCGACTGAAAAGATGGAAACAAGATTAAATAAATATTAAAGGCAACATGTCATAATAACATGCAGTCGGAGGCATATAATTCAATCATTCATAATGTCACTTTCTTTATGCATGCCTCCGACTGCATGTTATTATGACATGTTGCCTTTAATATTTATTTAATCTTGTTTCCATCTTTTCAGTCGACTTGTCTTTTTATGCAGGCGGGTTTTTTAAGTCGAATTAAGGTGAATTGAAATATTTGTCTTTAAATCAAGTTAGGTCGTAGCTAGAAAATATAATAATACGTAATAATACATTGCATTTTATTGTTAATTACTTTAAGAATTAAGTAAGTAGGTACAAGAAAAAATCAAAAACTTTAATTTTCTGCCTGAAATAAAATATTTCAATATAGTTTATAACCCTTTACTTGCAGTCGGGTAAAAACCTCGAACATTGTTTTCATAATAACTACTAATAACTGCGAAAACATAAATTCAATTTAATTCATTTATTGGTCCATAAACATGGGTAGGTACCTAATACACTTGTACTATTATGTATTCTGTGCTAATACAAGATTTTAGGTACCTACAAAGAATTGAGAGTATAGATTGGAGGAGTGACACGGTTGGCGGGCGGTACGCGATATGAGGCAGATATTATTATCCACAGAAGCACAGAATAACAGAAGTTAAGACTGTCCGCTGACACCGGAGTCTGAACAAGTTGCCTGCACTAATATGGCGACACTGGCTCGCCACCAAATTGATTTTTACTTCGACCCGGAAACTAACTTAACTAACGAGGAAAAACTCTCTTAATCCTCACAGCCGGGCGATTCCGAACGGGACTCGCAACTCACTTCGAAAGTCACCTCACTTCCCATGAGTTTGATATTGGAAATTAGATAATTGTAGGTAAGTTACTTTATCAATTTATATATATAAGATAACTACTGAAGCAACCTCAAATTTCTTGCAATTAATAAATTAGTCTATTATTATCTTATTTCTAATATCGAACTCGTGCGAAATGAGGGACTTTCGAAGTGAGTTGTGAGTTCCGTTTCAGAATAGCACGGCAATTACCTTATAGGAAGCAATTAAGGTAGGTAATTCTCTGTTTTAAGGCCACTCTTTGTTGTTTTTTGTGTTGTTTTGTAAACTTTTGTATCATTACATTCTGCCTAATATTTATATTAAAATTTGATCAGTCATTAGTATTTGTTCGATCGTAGGTCATCATAAAGAAAGCGCCGGACTCGTATTGTCCACAGAACAATGAAAAAAAATTCTTGTCAAAATCCCTAGATTCATTTCATTAAATAAAGAGGAGATAGAGAATGAAAACCTACACACACCTTACAGTACAATCACCTTAACTTGTTGGGCTCGTTTATTATTTATACCTATAACGATACCTTACAAATTGAACTTGAAAACTGTAATCGAATTTACTTAAACAGAAAAAATTGTATTCGACACCAACGTCACACTAGGTACCATTTTGAAATAATAATGGCGTAATAATTGAGTGTTACAAAACATGTTCAGTTTTCTATTTAAATAATTTATGTACCACAAGGTCGTTTATAAGCTGAATAGCATAGCAACCAACAAGAGTTTACCTACACTGCGTGGAGTGTCTCACTAAGCTAAGAAGGGATTTGACGGAACCCACGTAGAATATGATTAAGCTTATCCTTAGCTCCTTCCAAGCCCGAAGCAAAATGGTTTTACTGAACGATGTGTTGTACAAACAGGATTTGTTGCTTAATACAACTTTGGAGACTGTTTCCAAAATCATTGTGAGAGTAAGTAAAGTAGGTAGGTACTTAGGTACCTTTACATCACTTGGGAGGAAAGATATATAGTTCATATAGGTACTATATTATGTAGATGTAGACCCGAAGTTCTAGATTGATATACTTACCCATAGGTATCCACTTCGATAGTTTCCGCGAGATATCACTCCTAACTATTCTTGCAGCAAAAATCAAATAAAAAACACTATCAAATCAAACATAAAAACCTTTAAATATAATAACACGTTGTATATACGTTAAAGTGATTTCTTTTGTTAAATACTCAAAACTGTAAATTATGAATATAAATTTTCTACTTCGATAATGTACATAATATTATACGAGGTACCTAAGTATACTCACAGAATACCTACCTAGATATAGGATCTATGTATTAACTTCAACAAGGTATAATGTTTCACTTTCTCCATAATTTTCTTTGGAATTCGAATTCCTGTTAATTAAACATTGGCTTTTAAATAAGTTAATATTACAATCACTCAAGATTACCATTGAATCCGTAAATATTTACCGCCTTTCTAAGAAATGCTACTACCTACCTACTACCTATACGTTTAGCAAAAAAGTAATTACCTTTGCGGCGAGAACTTATATAAATTATGTACCTACTAAGGTAGGTAGTTATTACCCACTGGAATATTTATTTAACTACAATATAGGTACCTCTACATGTATGAAGAAAGTATCGTTATTTTGTCTATTTGTATCGTATGCATGTAGAAGCTCTAACTTTCTCTAAGTTTAATAATGTAGGTAACGAAGTTAAACGCTTTCATAAAATGTCCCTTGAACATTTAAGGAGACCTCGGTACGTTTTGGGCATTAGTACTCTTGTTATTAAAATGGGTGGGATACTTTAGTGTCGCGTGTGGTATGTAGTATTGATTCCGGCTGTTCCCTTTCTCATCTTGGCGCGGCAATGCCCTTCTCGTCTGCATCAAATATTTATGCAGGGAGATAGGGAGGCATCCTTAGAGCGCCTGGACGTATACGGTATACATTCAGACCCACATGTATGTACGCCATCAATCATCTACCTAAAGCCGTGGATTAAAAAAAGACCGCCATTCAACAAAAAGACGAAAGATCAAAACAAAGTGTACTTACACGGAACTTAATTATTAAAATTCAAAACAAATTGAAGCAGGTACCGCCATCTAGTGAGGTAAATTTAAATTAATTCCAACAATAGTTTAACCTCACTAGATGGCGGTACCTGCTAACTAAGCCACATCTTGATGTTCCCAGTGAGACCCCATGCCCATAATTAATCGAGTTTAATTTATTTCGCAATGTCGACCGATTTAGACATAGGTACTTTAATTTCTCTGTAATTTTAATTTCAGATCCTCGGAAAGAGAGCTCAATAGGCGAACCTTAATAGGCTCCCTTGGGATTTTGTTATGATTTCGTCCTATACAAACCGAGTGAAAGCATAATAAAGCCACGAATAGCGAATAACAATTTGATACTAAATGTAAAAAGAAAATGGCAATTGTCCTAAATTCGTTTGCTTATTTTAATCTATAATGGATGAACGCGTAAACAGTTAAAGTGAAATACTCCGCTATAAAAAGGGACTGCTGAAATAGGCTCATTTATTATTCAGGGATATTCTTAGGCCCGTTGGCAATAGGTATCTTAAGGTTCCTTGACTAAAGTTCTTTATTTAGTTAGAGCTTTGAGCTTGCATAAATGCATGCTTGATTCATGTGAATAAAGTAAGGTTCCTGTGAGGTACCTACCTTGCTTATGCGTTGACCTTCGGGCGTCTGATAAAGAAAATCACAAAAAACATTGTTTAAATGTTGGTAACAAAGAACCTCCAACGCTAGGTGTTTAAATAGTCAACAATTTCTTCAGAAATTAAAGCATCTTATTTAAAATGTACCTATATACGAGCCTCTATTTTATTGTCAGAATATCAAAGTTCTTAATTAAGGCGAGGCCAGTTCACGATCTGATGAAAAGTTTGATTTTTGCACATCCAATGTGAAGAACTGATGTAAAATTCTACTTCACAAAAATTACTGTAGACTGAAAAAGAAACAAAGAAGCAAATTAACCGAACAGAATATTGAAAAATGGCATGGTAACTCTGTAAAAAAATCCTGAATAACACCATAAAAACTTATAAAAATAAATTTCAAATCGTCAGATTTCGTAATTTTCAACGACAGTGATATGATTTTTTATGCAAAAAGGATAGCTTTTTTATCGATCTAACACAATAACCGAGTACATTTTTAATAAATAATCCAGTATTTCAGAAATCAATAAAATGTACTAAAATTCGTCAAATTTCTGGCGAAGCGTCAATTAACTCGTTAACGCCCGCTGTGCCCTATCGGGCACAAACAACAAAAGAAATCTATTGTTGTATTGTTTTCCGGGGCGTTGATGAGTTAAAGTTATATTGCATAACTTTAATTGACGCTTCGCCAGAAATTTATTAAATTCAACCTTATTCTAAAGACATAGTGAAAGAGTAAATTTCGTGAACTGGCCTCGCCTTAAGTAAGGATTTTTCACCAAATGGAGGCGCGTTATTTTATAAAATGTCCTCATAACCGGATCTAATTTATTTCACTACTTATCGAGTTCAATGACTACAAAAAGGGAAGGTTCAATAAGGTTCAATATTATGTTACGACGCGTAACCTGATTTGGTTTATATTATCGTAAAATAGTCTTTTTGGGGTTCCGTACCAAAATGGTAAAAAGGAACCCTTATGGTGAGACTCAGTCTGTCTGTCTGTCACAGCTGGATATCTCGAGAACTACTAATGGTATCAACTTGAAATTTGGAATAGTTAAAGATGACCTTTGTCCAACTATTTTGCAAATAAGTAAGAAATAAAAAATAAATAGTTTTTTTACAACAGGGACTGAAAAGGGGTCTTAAAAGTTTTAAGTCGGGCTACTAGAGCATGTGGGATATGGGTATCATATGAACGCTGTTTGCAAAATTGAAATCATTTTTTTTTCTTTTTTTTAGGCCGCATAGTTTTCGACTTATGATGAAAAAAGTAAAAAAAAATACCGTTCCCCCCCCTTATCTCCGAAGTTTGCAAAGAGAAAAATCTATGTGATAGTAGTTTATGTAAAGATTACAGGAAAAATAAAACGATGTCGCAATATAACACTTTTTTTTTAGAAATTCAAAAACAAACAAAAAATTAATTCGTTTCTCTACCAGTCAACAGAGGCCCTGACCCAAGAAAAAATAATTTAGTTCCACTAACGGTCAAGAGATGGCGCTGGACTAAGAAAAAAAATAGTTCCACTATCGGTGTAATTTTTTACTTAGGTACCTACCTACCTACTTAATTTTATTAAAAGATTTTACCGATTTCTAAAACATATCCCATCATACTTATATTGACTTTCTTTTATAAAAATGTGCAAATTTTCTAAGCATCGAAAACCATAGTACTTAGGTAGGTACGGTCAGCAACGATAGTTACTTAACACTTTAGTACTTTGTCATATGATAAAGTTCTAAAGTGACAATTAAGCGACTTTCGTTGCTGACTGTACAAATACAAAAGGAATAAAGATATGGAACTTATACTCACAGCAAATGACCATGGCTAAAACTTCAATTTGGATCTGCATTCTAAACCTACAGTGTTGTTAAAAAGTAAAATAAAAATAAGTACTTACGCTGAGGAAAATAGATACTAAATAATAAAAATGTAGAGCCCAAGGCATGGCATATAATTTGTATCATTGAAGAGAAGGCTTATTTTCGTACAATTTAGTTGTATTTCGGCGTGGGCTGCGATTAATAAAAAGATTATAGGATAACGACGTCGTTGGTTGACAAAATTCTACGCTGATGAGAAAATAAATGAAACCACGGCTGTCCCTAATTACTGAGCCAACTTCAAAATGAGGATAATTTTTCAATTTTGGCTTACCGACCGAGTTTATCATTTTTAATATAACAATGTTTTCATGTTTTTACTGTACTTGTAAATCCTATTAAACTACTTACCGGTACAAAACAAATATATTCCTTCAATAGCACACGACTGTTATTTTATTAGAGTACCTACCTAGGTTAGATATCTACTAAATTTAATAATAAATTCATTATAAATAACCTGTCAAAATATTGGAAAGTGTGTAACTGAGAACACCCATCATCTTTGTTTTTTTTTCATTTTAGTAGCAAATGCCATTCAGTGTAATCCCAGTTAATGTATAGGCATGACATGCCAGAAGTTAAAAGATAACCAGCAACTTTTCCCAAGCTTTTCCCTATTTGAAGGCAATTTCGTAAATTGAACATTACTTTCCTAACCATTGTCAAACATTTAGGTGATTCAGTACATACTTATGTAGGACTGGCTTAGGCACCGATTAAGAAAGTACCATGATAAATAAATAGAAAAAGTAAGGTCAGTGTGTGGAAGTCCGGCATACTTTTCTAATATTTAAGTTTAACTGAACTTATTGAACCAGATACGCTTTCTAAAGTGACTTGTGTCATCGGAAATTATAAGTAATGTATTAATTTACTTATATTGGTCTAAAAATAATATTAATTGCAATAATCTTTAGATTTATATGATATTTTTTAAAACTCGGCGTGTAGACGGACTTCCCATGCAGTTTAAGGTAAGTCCGTCTAGTACCAATATAACCATAACTAGTGAGGCTATATGAATGAAAGCAGTTTCTAGCAGTGAGGCAAAACAGGCGTTGAAATATGTGTTTTATGTCATTGTGCTTACAGTTTAGATTTCAATGATAATTCATTTTATTTTATTTTAAGGCAAGTCCGGCATAACTTTGGTGACAGTGGTTGCAAACATTTTCAATAAAATTATAACTATTGTTTTTTCCGTAAAATTAAATACTAAGTAAAAACATAAATCTTTATTTCAAATTGAACATTATAGGTAGTGACTGCAAAATTAACAATTACCTTCCCGCATTATCATTTAAGAGGTCAGAAATTTTTCAACCATATTTTTTGCATAACTGTCAAATTTATTTAGTATTTGAATATGTCAACCTAGTTGTATTTTTTGTATAAGTATTAATCCCATGTGTACCGCCGTTTTGAGCTATAAAACAAAAAATTGACAGACAGACAAAAGTGACATAATATACGTGCAGCTGAAAAGGTTGACAATATCTGCAATCGAGGCAAGACCGGCATATGACGGACTTTCCTTATGCATGCTAGACGGACTTCCCAACTATTTACATTTTAAGGTTGGTATTTTGTGCATGTAATAATTATGAAATTCAAGCGATATTAATGAATTCATCACCAGAAATAGGTATATGGATCACTAAATTTCTTTCGTAACTTCGAACTTTCGTAATCACAGAAACTCCAAAAACTCCATTGATTTTCTATTTTTTTAATTTTTTTTCGAAGAGACGTTACACTCCAACTTCAAGTACTTAACGCGAAAAAAAAACTGATGACAGATTTCATTCAACCTAATGATGTTAGCGACATCTATGTTTCTCAGTTCAAACTAGCTCCGTAATACTTTGTTAACGACCGAGGCATAAGAACCTAGTCCTTCAAAGATGTAAGTTATGGCCTCTAGATGGACTTGCCTCCCAGACGGACTTCCACACATTGACCTTACAGAGATAATTTATTCGTTTAGGTAGTCATATAAAAAAAAATCGCTGTTCTGTGTGCGTCTAAGTTGGTAAGAAATTCCAAAACCCTATTGCAAGTAGGTAAGTGAAAATTGTAAAATTAGACTTTTATTTGGATGAAAAGGTACAAATCACTAAAGCCTCCATCTTCACATGCACATCCGGTACCCACCTAGTTTATGACATTTTTAGTATGTTTTTCACTCTTGAAATATACCTACCTCCCTAAGGGTGGATTCGTCCAAAGTTCAATATAAACGGGAATAACTATACCAAGAATACATCTATTCCACGATTTTTTTCTCGAGTAAAGAAATGGTCATTTTTCCATGCAATCCAAAGATAAGTTACTCTTGGGTTTCTTATTCCTTCATTAGTGAGTGAATATGTGAATGAACGTATTATCCTGCCAATTGTCATTGTTCTTTAAACAAGTTATTTAAAAGGCAAAGTCTTGTCAACTCTATTTTGTCGCCTTGTACGTATCTGTAGCGGTCAAAGTCAAATGTCAAACAAATGTCACTGACATATGGCACGCGGACGCCATTAAAATAAAAAAATAATAAATAAATACTCGCGGATTAACTCTGTTATTCCCCGCGAAATGGTGGTATAGCGACTATTCCCGAATAGGCAAAATACTCTGAGAATAGTGTGTGGTAAAACGTAATTTCGATTTACTCTTGAATAACTGGTCATTTTATCTAAGAATAACCGTTATTCTCTCTTGGTCGAATCCGCCCTAAGTAGAATAAGCTTTAATTTTCGTTTTAGACTTATAATGAAAAAAATTAAATCTTTGTTGGAAGAAAAACGATTACTTGCCACTTAACTCGTAAGATCTATTGACCGTTTCACTATTAGAACAGAGCCAAAGAATGTGTAAAGGTTTCAGGAGACGAGGGCGTCGCGTCGGTGGCGTGACCCGCCGCGCCCTGCCTTCGCTAATGGCGCCCCAATGATGGATAGCTCCACTATAAAACGCAATCACGAGTTCACACAGCCTGCCATGAATATTAGCATGTAATGTTGACCTTCCAAATAATTAAAAAGAAAAATAATGAGAACTGCTCGTTAGATTTTTTTAACTATCAGATAAATATAGTGAACATCTTGTACCTATCACATGTTATGTTGTGTTTACTATCTTCATTTATCCAAACGTGTTTTGATGATGATGATAGTTGTTATCTCTATCTAAGTATACGTAGAAAGTACTTACTTAAATAACTTGAACTTGATGCTCTACTTATATAAGTACTAGTAGTGCAACATATTTCTATTGATTTTTTACTTTGTAAGTACATATCTCTATCTTAGAGCTCTAGACAGGATATAGTCTGGTCTGCATAAAATCTGGTATGACGTAGGTGAAAATGTTCAGTGTTACGTCATACCAAAATTTGTATGGATACTTTCATGAAAACGGAAATACCACCAATGAACATTGCTTTTTCATTAATAAATATTCAGACAAAAATGTAACATAAAGATGCCGTTTTCCGAACATGAGTTTTCACTTACACACACCTTAAAATTATTCAGGAATTCACTCTCAAAGGGTCTTACTTAGTATATAAATACTTATACCCAACATTTGACGGATACAAATATGTAATATGATTTTGATCGAGTGAAAATCTTTGCCAAGATAATTAGTCCGAGCCAGTGAACTATGAATATTAGATGATAATATGACGTAGGAAGGAACTAGGCTACAGTTTATGCAGAGGTATGGATGACAGAATAATAAAGGGACTGAAAAAAATCATATCGATGCTGGTGTGAAACAATGAGAAGAATTAAGCAAATAAAATTAAAAAGTACCGGCTTATAATGTACCTACTTATTTAAAGTGTGTTTCGCAAGAAATCATTAAAAATACATAGGCTTTGTAGAACAGACGTGTAATTAAATTAAAACCGAAATTTACAACGGTTTTAAAAAAAATGCCATTGAAGTAATTACCTAAGCCGGGTGCGCGAATAGGTGTGTGTGAGTGTGAATTTAAATTTCCGCCATTCTTCCAAGTCACATTCAGTGGAATGTACACTAAATATCTGAAACGATGCGTGAGTTCACATAAATAGCACACCCAGGTTACTTAATCTATCGGCAAAAAAAAAAAATAAGTCATTTTATACTATTTTTAGACATTTAAGGCCAGTCTCACATATTTCGTATTCAAGTTTTTGTTAACAACGGGATAGTGCTTGCTTGGCCTTCACTAAGTGACGATAATGTCGAAAGTGTAAGGCAGCCATTCAAGTTCCATCAGTCATGACAGTCACGGCTGTGACTGACGATTAACCTACCGTGTAATGGGTTGACTGATGGTTTCATGAAGTTGATTTCTTCTTTCCATCAGTCAATCAGTCAAACGTAACATGACTGATGCAATTTGTTTGACGCTTGCATGAGCGTGTAATGGCTGCCTAAGCGCACGGCACCTGGACTGGAATCCTCACCACTGAGGAACTGCCTATCAACTGCTGGAACACATTTTTTATAATTGTTGTTTTGACGTCAGACTAAAGTAAGATAGTGGTTGCTAGCCAGGCGGACTTGAAATAAGCTCTTAGCACCAACCAAACCGAGTACATATTATGTACCCCCCTCCTGAAAATCGAATCTGGGACCTCTGCGTCTTACACGTGTGGGCGAACAGCTGTAACCACCGAATTTTAGATAATCTCATTAAATTAAACCAGAAAATGATACCCGGAACCTGTAAAACAGGCCCTTTATATCTAAGTATGAAATATTTTCGTTAATAGCCGCGTACTGACTGGGTGAGCAGCCTCGCGAGGCAGCCGCGCGAGGCAAATGTTGCGCGGCAAACGTCGAGGCTGCCTCGCGAGGCTGCTCGTATTTTTTATCATCACCCCATTGTTGTCAATTTTAAGCTTCATTGGCAAAATAATTACTTTCTTTTACAGTAAAGTTCCCCTTATATTATAGAATGAAGCAGACGGGCCGATAAAATACAAAGGGACAGCTTTGTTACCTCCTCGTAAACTGTAGAGCGGCCATTGTAACCAACTTACTTGGGAGTTCACGAATTTGTTACCTGTCAAAGCAACAATGACTCACTTGGCTGAATATTAATTATGAAGAAATAAACTTTCGAATTTTATTAGAAATTGCCTTTCGGCAGAGTGAAGAAGCAATGTCATGTCAACTGATAACATTTATTGTGGAGGGTGGTGTGGTGGAGGTCAATGAAAATATCATCTTGTCTCACTTTTGAATTTATCATTTTCCATCAGATAAAATAGTACCTACATACTGGTCAGGTACAAGCTTGTACTATTCTGTGGCTCAGGTCTGTACACTATGGTACATAAGATCGACTTCCAAACTTTGGAATTTTGGAATCAATGGAAGGAAACCTAAGTACCTACTTATATTGTTAAATGTGGTGGAATTACATCATATTATATTTAATTTTGTCTTATTCCCGAACTTAGTTAGAAACCTAGTTGCAAAATTAGAAAGATATATGTTTTTGTTCTTAGAAGACTAACGAATGTTAAAAGATAATATTAAAAATTTATAATGGACATACACTTAGTTTTTATAACCTTACTTATTAAATATTAGTCATACTTACATAGTCTACAATTTTTAAATATTTGCACATCGATTGTATAACGATAGAATATGTTGGAAATAACTTAGTTTAAGAACACTTTTGTAAACGTATTTTTGCAAATAAAATTACTTACTTACTTACTTATATCTTGAGCCTGCCTCTTTATCCGTATAAGGTTCGAATACTTCGAATTTATACATGCAAAAGTTTGTAAGTAAGTGAGTATAAGCATTTGTGCCCGATTTCTATCCGACATTAAATCACCATAGCTTATTGTTTAGTTTGGAAGTTTAGAATAGGTGTTATTATTCAAAATTTGGAAGTAAATGATTGCATTGGGACTCGTCTGTAAATTATGAAAATCTATTAATTTTCTTGATTTGAGTCTAATTTATTCGAAGGAGAAAATTACTTTGTCAAGAAGCTATAATATTCCAGTGCGACCAAATCAAAGACTGAACAAAGCAATCAATTAGTTTTATGGATTAGCTGAGTTCGGAGTGGCCTCGTTCCATTCCGGCCGAAACAAACAGAGGCTGGCTGGATGCAGAGACAATGGGAGGCTTTGTTTCACTGCTGCCCCGTCGTAATGACGTCATTTGACTTTTGTGAAATATCTTGCAAATTGGACAAAATAGACACTGACGTTTCTATAAAAAGTTCATCTTCTTATTTTTGTTATTTTTAGTTTGGCAATCTTGGAAGTAATTTTTGCCAGTGTCAAGTTTGTATTGAATATTTCAGGATAGTCTATATTATGCTCTAAGGATAGTGTACATCTTAGAGCATTCAAGGTGTACACTGCACATTTTGTTTTTTTACACATGAACCAAACAAATGTGTTGTCTCTGGTCATTATCTTATGCCGGCTGTATACACTCTCGCCCGAGACTCTCGCACATCCTCACCCGAATATCTCGCGTGAGAGCCCTGGGTGCGAGAGCGACCCCGTATGTAAGTACACTCTCGCGTCATGGCTCATGCAGTCGCTGTTGTGAACTCCAAGGAGATGGACGATAAAGTAGCGCCTGCTGGCCGCCGCTGTCTTGTATGCCATTTTTAAGCACTTTTTACTATATTTTGCCTTGAAAAATCCGCCAAGACGATGCGTTCATAGCCGAGAGACGCGAGCGAGATTGTACAGGGAATGCACTCGCTCGGCCTCGCGAGTTTTTGTCTCGAGTGACAGCGAAGCAATGGGCGGTTTTCCACTTACCGGCACGGCGACGGGACGGCGACGGCGACGGCCCGGCGACGGCTGCCGTGGCAGCATAAATGTATGAGTTTTTATGGCACGCTTTTCCACTTACCGGCACGGCGACGGGACGGCGACGGCACGGCCCGTTGACCCCCACCGATGCCGCCGCCGGCCGGCAAATCTGTGTGTGTTTTGTATACGTACGTAGCCGTGTGCGTGCGTGTGTGCGCGCGCGGGGCAGGGTTCAGCCTGTACAGTCGCGAACGCAACCTTATTGTTGACAAGCTTACATTTGAGGTCGTATGCACTTATTTTGTATGAAATGAACTACAAACATAAGTTTGATATTGTTTTTTTATGTGATATAAATTACAAATTACCATATTTTTTTTTATATACTTACAGCATATTATAAGATATTCTTATTATTTATACCACAACATAAAAGTCATTTGTACGTAGGTACATTATTGTAATAGTTAGGTTAATTGATAAATTCCAAATATAATAAAAATTGGTAATAATTATTAGTACCTATATAGTTTCAACTGTAGATTTACAGTTTTTTCGATATCTTTTTTTCTTTATTGTGCTAGCGCCATCTATTCTATTCGCTGCATAAGCCATACCAACACAGTTTTGGCAAACTCTACGGTATGGCATACGTAATATTCAAATTCAACTGATTGCACAGATGGCGTTAGTGGATAAACTGTTTTTCGATCGATGCGTTCAGTCGAAAACTGTTTTTGAAAAAAATTTGTATCCTTCTTTTGGATTGTTTCACATAAATTCTCCAACAGATAATTAAATGTTTCTTGAGTCATTCGAAAATAGTTAAAGAATTGCTTATTGTTCATTTTTAGTTTATCAAATAAAGTATAGTAAGAACCCTTTAAATACTAAACTTTAATAAGTGGATCGACCCAAAAATTTACTTTTCTACGTTGTAGATATTTTCTCCTTAAATGTAAAAGGTAGAGCAAATAAATAGTACGACGACTAGACGAGGACATTTTTAAGTCTTGTAAAATTGGCGTGCGTGTCTGTACTGAGCGTAGCCCGCGCCGTCGCCGTCGCCGTGCCGTCGCCGTCTAGTGGAAAAACGGAGCGCCGGCCCGTCGCCGGGCCGTCGCCGTCGCCGGGCCGTCGCCGTCGCCGTCCCGTCGCCGTGCCGGTAAGTGGAAAACCGCCCAATCTCAGAGGTGGTACCACAGAATAGATAATAGTACTAGCGTACAGAAGTTGCACTCCGCAAAATCGTTTAAATAAATTGCGACTCTTGCTTCGACACAATAAAGTGCAATTCAGGTCGCACAGCGCTCCCTTCGCTCCAAAACATGCATTTTGTAGTTGCATCTCTTTCTATCGCGTAGTCTTATCTTTTCTGATGTAAGAAATTTGTCCTCTCAGAGGACGCCGCGCGCTTCAGACTCGCGCGCGGAGTGACAGAGCCCTGGTGGTACACTCTCGCACTCTCGGCGAGAGTGGAGTGTACAGCGCATTAGGTTTTTTATTCATGATGAGATCGTCAAAATTTTCCTGATAATCATTCAAAATCTTTTCGAAAATGTCGAGTAATGTAAGTCTAAGTATGACTAAATCACACAACAATTTTCTATCACCATAACCCATTAAAATACCTATCACCTTATGATATCCGAGATGACGTTTCTATGGCACTGAACAAAGGATTTGGTGAAACAAAGGAGACTCCTTACTCGATGTCCTTCTCGAATTACGTGCTAAGGCAGTGAAACGTAAGTAGGTATGTAGCTAATTTATATTTAATGTTTAATGATATTTTGACTTAGGAAAGGTCACGGCTACAATAACCATCGAAACCTTTTATATGTTTGTGTTTACAGAAATATTTCTTAACCATAGTTAACGATGTACTTACCTAAAATCTTTTGTGTAACATTGTTTTTCGCGGGGCACCAGTTCAAAAGATAAAACAATAAAGTTTTAACAAAATAGTATAAAAGATAAAACATTAAAAAATTAAAAAACCCGCCTGCATAAAAATACAAGTC
The DNA here is from genome assembly GCA_950108535.1 of Agriphila straminella. Classification (NCBI taxonomy): domain Eukaryota; kingdom Metazoa; phylum Arthropoda; class Insecta; order Lepidoptera; family Crambidae; genus Agriphila; species Agriphila straminella. The sequence goes on from OX467308.1 coordinate 13,458,832, forward strand.
AACTGAAAAGATGGAAAAAGAGGATTACTGCGCTACACTAGCGCCGCCAATGAAAAAAAAATCGTAGTGCTTAAATAAAGACGAAATTGTGAATGAGGATCAACGAGGTTTTTAGTTAAATATGTAGAGTTTTAGTCATACCAAAATAATAACCCTTTCTTTGCAGTCGGGTAATTATTTCAGTGAAAGAATTATTGAAATTGGACCAAAAATGACGAAGATAGAGCGATTTTCGTGTCGCATTCTCAAAAACGCTCCCCAATTCACGATTGGCTGATGACGTCGGCGCCCGAACAAACACCTGACGGCGCGACAGGTGTTTGTTCGGGCGATCGTGGCACGTGACGTCATCGCATGATCCGCAAGGGCCGGCCTTGTTTTTTAAACTCACTTTTTAAAATTAGAGAAATTTAAACAGAGATTTACTCAGATATTGATATTGTATTTGATGTGATATACAAAATTGATATATTCAATTGTCGTGTTGATCCTCATTGTGTTCTTCTAGTGTACTCCGAATAAGTTTTGTTGAACTTTTTATCGTTTAAACAATATTTTATAACCTGTCGCCCGACACTCGTTCGGCGCTCAACACTATGTTGAGCGCCGAACGAGTGTCGGGCTTTTATAATACCTACACAAACGTAAGTTCAAGGCTTGCTATACCAGCAAATCAGGAAGGTCTCGAGATTAAAATAGTAGGTTAAACTAGCCATAAATAAGTCATGCAATCTTTATGCGTTGTTTATAAAAACATAAATAAGTACTAGGTACGCGTATTGTTGCGTATCCACTTGAGTTATTTCGATTTTACTCATGACAGTCTTATAAAGGGAAAGCTCTTTACACCATATGAGCATCACACAATGACATCATTACAGTCAAGTTTCTCGTGTTTTGTAAGGTATAGTATTATACAAACTGAGCTTTCAGGAGCTAACTCCTTTTATAAACTAGGGGGTTTGTACCGGCTAGTTCACAGAATTATTTACTACTGCAAAAAAGCTTAAAATTACGTCGTTATACATACTCAGTCGTCTTAACTATTGAATAAACTATACCACATTTTTTTTTATTAATAGAACCTTCGTTCATGTCTCTTCTTTTTCTATTGTGATATGAGTGAGTAGGTATAAAATAGTAGATTATACAACAAGTGAAAAAAGAGGGAATTTAGTTCGAGGGACTAAGTTGGATCCCGAGAGCAGCGAAGGATTCTAGAGTTGAATCCCGAGCGTAGCGAGGGATTCAAAAGTAGAATCCTGAGCGAAGCGAGGGATACAAAGGACCGAGATGAAATTTTTTTTTCACGAGTTGTGTACTCTACTTTTTACCATTGACTGCGAGAAAAAAAATAGCAGTACCTATAGTATTTATAGTTGTTCATCAGCCATTTTCGATGTCCCCACTGTGGGGCACAGGCCTTCCTTATGGGTGGTAAGGAGGACGGGCCATAACCCACCACGCGGGCCCAATGCGGATTGGTGGGTGTTAACGACTGCAAATGCAGCCGGGACCTAACGGGGCTATCCGGGGTTAACCGGGGCTTAACGTGCCTTCTGAAGCACGGAGGAGCTCGAGATAATACATTTTTGGTCACCCATCCCATGACCGACCCTTGCGAACGTTGCTTAACTTCCGCAATCGCTGGGCCAGGCGCTAAACCACTATGCCACCGAGCTAACTAAGAGGGAAACTACATGATCAGTCTTTCATCAGTCCACTTCATCAGTTTGTATATATATATATAGACTTTGAATTTTTACAGACTGAAGATCGTACCAGACTGATATAATGGACTGATGCAAGACTGAACAACTAATCTCCCTTAAATATATAAAAAAGAACCCAAATATAAGACACTAAAAAGGACCTAATTGATTTAGCGGGATATTTTTTAGAAAAGAACCCAAAGATAAGACACTAAAAAGAACCTAAATAAAATTGGCGGGATTATTTTTGTCATTTAATTGTAGAACTATATCTGTATCTATGGAATAGCTCCATACTTTCAGCACCTTTTATTTTTTTGTACCTAATTCATACGATGCGCGCTTGTTCCAAATTCAAAATATTTTTATTCACTCGGTGAATAAAAACGCGTATTATTCACTGTTATCAATGAATAAGACGCACTTTTTTGAGTGGCGATGGTAAAAAAATATTTAATCTTGATTGGTAACTCAGTAAAATCACGCTGTATTAAGAAAAAGCTTATAAAATATAATTGGCCAACGTCAATATTTTCCGTAGCTAAGCAGTAGTAGATATAAACTACCACTTGCGTACCGATTTTTCTTTATTTTTTCTGCACAGTTTTCATTCTTTGTGTAAGTTTTAAAATCCATTTTAGCTCAAAGTGGCCACTTTTGGCTAGAATGGATTTTAAAACCACAGAGGAAATAATCACTATAAGTAAGTAAAGTAATAAAAACTTACAGAAAGAATTAAAACTGTTGAAGAGTTATTCAAACAATATAAAAGACAGTTTGAGGTGCTTATGAGGTGATGAGCTTTTTTACCGACTTCCAAAAAAGGAGGAGGTTCTCTGTTCGTCTGCATATTTGTTTTTTTTTGTATGTCCACCGATTACTCAAAGACGGCTAGACCGATTGTAATGATTCAAACGTTATTATATTAGGTAAACTCCCAAGTTGGTTCCATTTTTTAAAATTTGGAAATCGATTCAGTACTTTTCAAGTAATCTTGAAAAAAGCACGAAAATAGTATGATTTTGTGTGAACTACCTCGATGATCAGTCGTATAACTTCTTTGTTTATGAACTGAATAAGATAATTATTTTTTTATTGGTAAAAAGATATCTTAAGTGTAGTTCTTTAACCGACTTAAAAAGGAGATTCTCAGTTTGACCCGTATGTATGTATGTTTCTCCGCGATTAACTCACGTTTGGCTGAGCCGATTTTTCTACCTTAATAATATACCTACACTACCTAATACAGAAGGTACCTACACTAAAAATAAAAAATAAAAAAACTGTTTAAAAAACAAAAAAACGACTTCAAAAAACCTACCTCTAAAAAGCAAGAAATAATATTCGTAATAATAAAAACACGTCTATTGAAGTCGGGTGGGGCCAAGAATCCTATATTAATATTCTATATAAGATTCTTGGGTGGGGCTTTTAGAATAAAAAATAGTAGATTATACAACAAGTGAAAAAAGAGGGAATTTAGTTCGAGGGACTAAGTTGGATCCCGAGAGCAGTGAAGGATTCTAGAGTTGAATCCCGAGCGTAGCGAGGGATTCAAAAGTAGAATCCTGAGCGAAGCGAGGGATACAAAGGACCGAGATGAAATTTTTTTTTCACGAGTTGTGTACTCTACTTTTTACCATTGACTGCGAGAAAACAAATAGCAGTAGGTACTTAATACCTAAAGTATTTATAATTACCTATCACATTTTTATTATTTAGGTAGGTAATCAGTAATATTTAAACATTAGAAAATAGTGAAACTAGAAGTTTTCCAATGACATAAAACAACCACGCTAAGAGGGAAATTACATGATCAGTTTGGCATCAGTCCATTTCATCAGTTTGTATAGACTGAATTTTTACAGACTGAAGATCGTACCAGACTGATGGAATGGACTGATGCAAGACTGAACATCTAATCTCCCTCTAATATATAGAAAAGAATCCAAAGATGAGACACTAAAAAGGACCTAATTAATTTGGCGGGATATTTTTTAGAAAAGAACCCAAAGATAAGACACTAAAAAGAACCTAAATAAAATTGGCGGGATATTTTTTTTTATTTATTTGTATGACTATGGCTTTATCTATGGAATAGCTCCATACTTTCAGCACGTTTTATTTTTTTTCTCCATAATGCATACGATGCGCGCTTGTTCCAAATTCAAAATATTTTTATTCACTCGGTGAATTAAACAGCGTTTTATTCACTCTTATCGTTGAATTAAACGCACTTTTTTGAGTGGCGATGGTAAAATAGTAGATTATACAACAAGTGAAAAAAGAGGGAATTTAGTTCGAGGGACTAAGTTGGATCCCGAGAGCAGCGAAGGATTCTAGAGTTGAATCCCGAGCGTAGCGAGGGATTCAAAAGTAGAATCCTGAGCGAAGCGAGGGATACAAAGGACCGAGATGAAATTTTTTTTTCACGAGTTGTGTACTCTACTTTTTACCATTGACTGCGAGAAAAAAAAATAGCAGTACCTATAGTATTTATAGTTGTCCATCAGCCATTTTTGATGTCCCCACTGTGGGGCACAGGGCTTCCTTATGGGTGGTAAGGAGGACGGGCCATAACCCACCACGCGGGCCCAATGCGGATTGGTGGGTGTTAACGACTGCAAATGCAGCCGGGACCAACGGCTTAACGTGCCTTCTGAAGCACGGAGGAGCTCGAGATAATACATTTTTGGTCACCCATCCCATGACCGACCCTTGCGAACGTTGCTTAACTTCCGCAATCGCTGGGCCAGGCGCTAAACCACTATGCCACCGAGCTAACTAAGAGGGAAACTACATGATCAGTCTTTCATCAGTCCACTTCATCAGTTTGTATATATATATATATAGACTTTGAATTTTTACAGACTGAAGATCGTACCAGACTGATATAATGGACTGATGCAAGACTGAACAACTAATCTCCCTCAAATATATAAAAAAGAACCCAAATATAAGACACTAAAAAGGACCTAATTGATTTAGCGGGATATTTTTTAGAAAAGAACCCAAAGATAAGACACTAAAAAGAACCTAAATAAAATTGGCGGGATTATTTTTGTCATTTAATTGTAGAACTATATCTGTATCTATGGAATAGCTATAGCTCCATACTTTCAGTTAATATACTATATCTATGACTTTCAGCACCTTTTATTTTTTTTGTACCTAATTCATACGATGCGCGCTTGTTCCAAATTCAAAATATTTTTATTCACTCGGTGAATAAAAACGCGTATTATTCACTGTTATCAATGAATAAGACGCACTTTTTTGAGTGGCGATGGTAAAAAAGGTATTTGTACTCCAGCCCAACCCGACTTCAATAGACGTGTTTTATTATTACGAATATAATTTCTTGCTTTTTAGAGGTAGGTTTTTTGAAGTCGGTTTTTTGTTTTTTTAATCATTTTTTTTTAAATATTGACTTGGTTTACGAGTAATAAAAATAAATGTATTGGCGGCGCTAGTAGCACTTTAAAATAAAAGCAATATATAATATCCATTATGCCATGACTAACTGAAATTAAGTTCTAAAGTAATTCCCCTAGGCGCGATCGTACCTTCGTTGGCCAATGTTTTCACTTAGCGACGACGTTATATGTGTACAAACAGACTTGATTAAACAATTATCAGATCAGTGAAGATTAATCAATATGCACCCTTTGTACTACAAGCTACAAACATAGTTATTTGTTCAACAAGTGAGCAAAGTTATTTTTGAGCACAGCGAGTGTGATGAATACATTTTATTTCATTTATTATTTTTATTTTACAGTTTTTCGGAAAACTTACAGCTAATTTATATTATAATATGACGTAAAGCTAGCAAAATACAGCCATTTACAAGTTTTCACATTTAGCTAAAGGATAATGCTTATAAATAGCCTTAAGAAAAATTGCAATTTAAATTATAAATTACTGCTCTCTTACATAATATTATTATTTTTAAAGAAGTTATTGTTAAACAATCTCTTGAATTGAAAAAGTCAAGGTCTGCCCCCGTACCGCCTAACTCAATCGCTTTGACTCTGGCTTTGGTTTATGACGTCAGTGCACAGTCCGTCCTTGTCATCGTGTTATGATATGACAAGGACGGACAGAGCATTGCTATCGCTCTGGCTAAAGCTTTGAGTTAGGCGGTAGGGCCCCAGGTATTTAACATAGAATTAAGGCGCTGCTTAATCGAATTTTCTGGTTTTTGAGGGGGTGCGGCAGACGAAGCGGTGTGCGAGTGCAGCGGCGCCCCTCCCGCGCCGCACCTCACCTGCGAGTGCAGCGGTGTAGACTGGGCCGCATTTAGAAAATTTTTGTTTGATTTTAAATTATTTGCTGTTATGAATAAATGTCATGTTCTCTGATCAGTCCAGGGTGAACAAAACTTTGAATTATATTTTGAGATATTACATAATAAGAACCTATACTTTTTATCACGTAAACGAGCTTTGAGAGTTATAAAAATTAGTTTGTTTGTTTAGTTTTGTTTTTCTATACAAAATTTGAACACCATTTTCACCCCTTATCAATCACCAATCATGTCCACCGTGTTGGACTTCAAAATAAATGTTATTTTTGCAATCGTCATCCCAGAAAAAACCAATAACGACATCCATATCTATTTAAAGGTTTTTTTACCCCTTTTCATTCATTTCATGCGTTAGATTTCCATCCATAAGCCTAAATTATAAATTTAGCGATATTTACTTCGAAAATGAAGGATTTTCTACAATACATAACTTCATCCGCCTTTTGACCCCTTTGGGGGTAGAATTTTAAAAAACGCTGAGACCCGTATTTATTAATTTTCAATCGTCAGCCTAAACAGAAAATTTGAAGATCCTAGCTTAAAAGCTTTCATACAAACTTTCATCCCTTCTTTCATCTCCTTAGGGATGGAAGTTTCAAAAATCCTTCCTTAGTGGATGGCTACACTGTATAAGGTCTGTGTGCAAAATTTTAAGTCTCTAGGTCAAGCGGTTTGGGCTGTGCGTTGATAGATCAGTCAGTCAGTCATTCAGTTTACGATTTTATATATTAAGAAGATAAGATAGTAGGGTGAATATGCCTAATACCAGCCCCCCCAAGGATTTTTCAACTTTGAATCTCTGTTGTTGCCACAATTGCGGTCTTAAAAATATTGTTGACACAGTTTTAGGTAGGTTGATTAGTCTTTATTACGAAAGTAGTAGTTAGTATTACCAAATTTTGTGGGAAAAAAATAAATATTAAAAACACGACTGTATGACAAAAACGAACTAAAAAGTTAAATAATAAGAGTGTCATTGCAGTCGGGGGACCGTTTCATGGATCAATTTTTGATCATAGAGGTCCCCCGACTGCAATGACACTCTTGTTTTTTAACTTTTTAGTTCGTTTTTGTCAGGCAGTTGTGTTTTTAATATTTTTTAATTTATTTATTTTTATTTCACAGATTTTAGTGACAAATTATATATTAAGATAAATATTTTAATAGAAAATACTAGAAAAAATCGACTCACCCGTCTGAACTTTTCTATTAAAATATTTATCTTAATATAAAAATAGCATTGTGAATGCCTAAAATCTAAAAATTCCAATTCCAAAACGCTGACTTGCATTTTGTCAGTATGTACACAGGGTAATATGCCTAGTTAGCCGGCCGCCTCCAATTATCCGGCCCCCCAACAGTTTTTCGAATAAAATAAGAAATTCGTGGCAATTTCTTAACAATTTGGATATTTTCCTGGCAACACTGTTATCGATCTATCGAATGGTATGGACGTCACTAGCGAAACGTTACGTAATATTTTATAATTTGTGTTTACGTTGAAGCCCGCATCCGGGTCGATTTCGCAAGTGGAGATAAAAAAAAAATAGTGGACAGCTCTTGCCAAATAGTCAATATTGTCCTTCAGGGCATCGTTAAAAGATAAATATTTAGTTTGTTCTCAAGGTATGTTGTTATTTATTACTGTTTTAATGTTAAATATGGCTTAATAAGCAGATATTTAGTAATATCAAGGGGCCGCCTTACTAGACAACGAAACCACATGTTTCCAGTATATCGGCCGGGGCCGGGCATATTAATTGTTTGTCTCTTGTTATTTCCGATGTGTATTTTAGCGAATTACTCAAACGATCGCTACTGCATTGAACGATGTGGTTTTTTCTTCTCGTCATGTTCTTTGAAAGGCGGCCGGTATACTGGGCAATAGAAGTAGGAGGGCCGGAAATAGAAACAGGGGGGCCGGGCACTGGGCAAATCGTACTTTTTTAGAAATTAATTTCTAATGACAAAACCGACTAATGATAAAATAGTTGGGATCATTACTGTTTGTGTAGGTACCGAGTGCAGACTGCAGACCGAACTCGAGGCGCGTAGGTATTTGATCGAAGTATGGCTCGCTTTTCGACTATTTGTATGAATTTGGAATAAGGTGGATATGCCTAACTCCAGCCCCCCCCCCTAATTCCAGCCCCCAATACGTTTTTGCTTTGCTTTAATTAAAAAACAATAAAAATCGGAAACTGTTTAATGGAGCCACATCCCTAGTTAATCCTCGACGTTGGAAATCAGTATTACCCCGTCACGACACCTACAATTCACACAACGACCAAAAATGTTCACCGAGACCGAATAGAGGTGACTATGTTTGAAAAACAGCATAAAACATCGATCGATGCGAACTTTGGGAAGTGTGTTTAAGAAGGCAAGATGCAATTTTTTATAGTTTTAAACTTTGATACTAGTAATAGATTAGTTAGATAACGTTTTAAGATTACAAGTTTGCAGTTAAATTTACTAATTTCGAAAAAATTTGGGGGGCTGGAGTTTGACTATGTGATTTTCCAAAACTTTCTATTATCAGCCGGGGGCTGATGTTGGGTATTTAACTTTCGTTTAAGAAATCAATCTCATCTTAATTTGCTCGTCTTTAGGTTGGAATTTGTAGTGCTATTCACTAGAATTACTAACCCTGCACCCAATGGCCTAAATACAGCCGGGTGAATAATGTTTAATTCCTAAGTTATTTGTTCTTCAAATTAGGGGCTGATATTAAGAAATACATAAGAACCTAACATCAGCCGGTCATCAAAACTTTACGGCAATATACAGGATGTTTTCAAATGTTTTTTTTTTGTTTTTTTTTATATTAGACTAGCTGCCGCCCGCGACTTCGTCCGCGTGGACATTCGATAAAATCCTCATGTTTTAATTTCATTAAATTCTGATCAGCCGTTTTTACGTGATTAGGCGGGTTCCCACCAAGCGCGCTGCCTCGCGAGGCAGGACGTTTGCCGCACGGGCCTCGCACGAGGCTGCTCGCTTCGTGGGAACCCGCCTAATCACGTAAAAACGGCTGATCAAAATTTAATGAAATTAAAACATGAGGATTCTATCGAATGTCCACGCGGACGAAGTCGCGGGCGGAAGCTAGTTTATAATATTCAGAATTGTATCCAGAGATATTAGTATCCCGTTCCCGTTCCTTCCCTGTCCCTGTCCCCGTCCCCTGGATGTGCATGTCCAGGTCCAATCATGTCCACCGTGCGACTTCAAAATAAATGTTATTTTCGCAATCACCATCCCATGAAACCTCAAGAACGACATCGATTTTCATGTTTACTTACCCCATTTACACCTTGAGGGATGATTTTCAAAATAACAAAATATGTGTTTGCCTATTTATTTTTAGACATGCTCCTACGAATTTTAAAGTTGTAATGTCTATTTTATATTATTTTACCATACAAATTTTGAACCCCATTTTCACCCCTTTAGGGGTTAAATGATGTCCACCGTGTTGGACTTCAAAATAAATCTCATTTTCGCAATCACTATCCCATAAAACCTCAAGAACGACATCCATATCGATTTTTATGTTTACTCACCTCATTTACCCCTAAGTGGTTAATTTTCAAAATTACAAAATATTATGTTTGCCTTTTTATTTTAAGATGTGCTCCTACGAAGTTTAAAGTTGTAATGTCTATTTTATATCATTTTTCCATACAAAATTTGAACCCTATTTTCACCCCTTTTGGGGTCAAATCATGTCCACCGTGTTGGACTTCAAAATAAATGTCACTTTTGCAATCGTCATCCCAGAAAACCCCAATAACGACATCCATATCTATTTTTGGGTTTTTTACTCTCTTTTCACCCCCATTTCATCTACTACTACCAATAACAAAATACGTTACGTTAGATTTAAAGCCATAAGCCTAAATTATAAATTTAGTTATTTTTACTTCGAATATAAAGGATTTTCTTCAATACACAACTTCATCCCCCTTTGACCCCTTCGGGGGTAGAATTTTGAAAAACGCTGAGACCCGTATTTATTAATTTTCAATGTTCAGCCTAAACACAAAATTTGAAGATCCTAGCTTCAAAACTGAGGGACTTTCATACAAACTTTTGACCCCCGTTTCACCCCCTTGGGGGGTGAGTTTTGAAAAATCCTTTCTTAGTGCACCCCTAGACCGCAAAAGGAACCTATGTGCAAAATTTCAAGTCTCTAGGTTCAGCGGTTTGGGCTGTGCGTTGATATCTCACTCAGTCAGTCAGTCAGTAAGGACTTTGAATTTTATATACATAGATGTAAAAAAAAACATAATAATCAAAATCATACTTATTATCATCATAATAATCAATCATAGAAACAGAAAAGAAATTCAATTCAAAAATTGTATATCGATATTCACTTCTTGGAAAACGCTTTTATAGGTTTCAAATAATTAAAACGATCTCGTACTCGTTGATTATTATATAAGTTATTTTTTATTACGCAATATTTAATATATTTATATATTCTAAGTTGATTAATATCTACAGGAGAGGTATAAGTTTCAATGACTTGTTATGGGAACCATAATTTTAAAGCCTCTAGTATTTTATTATCATTATTAGAGTTACCAAACGAATATTCTTTAATCTCATACAAACATGGTTGTTTTATTTTGGAACAGCCTGTACCCGGCTGGAATTAGGGAACAAAGCGGCTGATATTAGGGCAAAGACGGCTGGAATTAGGGTTTTTCGCCCGTCGTGCATTTAAACGATTCTCTTTTTTTTCCCACAAAACTACGTAAAACTAAGTACTATTTTCGTAATAAAGATCAATCAAGCTACCTAAAACTGTATCAACAATAATTTTAAGACTGTAATTGTGGCAGCAACAGAGATTCAAAGTTGAAAAATCTTAGGGGGGGCTGGTAATAGGCATATTCACCCTACTTGGATTTGTAATTTTTTTTTTGTTTTCTAATTCTACGACACATCCGTCGCAATTCTTTGTTCCTTTTGTTTCCCATTTTACACACACACAATACATGAATAAATAATAATAATAATACAGTCAAGTTCGTACAAAACTAGGTACCTATAAAAACAAGTCACAGTCACAAGACGTAAAACTACACTAAATCTATTTTATTTATTACTAAAACCTAAAACTACAAAACAAACACCTAAAACTATTACTTGGCACTAAATAAAATTATTTATTTACTTAAAACAAACAAAGTTTGGAAAGACGAGACCGACCACGCTACGATATGAAATGAAAAGTACAGCCCCATTCTCAATACCACCCGATGCATGCCCCCGGCCCCGCGGGCGTTCACCCCGCCCGCCCGCGCCAGATCTCTGTGTTTGCCAAAAACTAGCAAATATTTTTCTAAGTGCATTGCTCTTTACATTTTTCAGGCGCTAAAAAACCTGTTTATTTTGATTTTAATAGTGATCCATAACATTAACATTCGTTTTTTTTATATAACTCTTTAATTCGTCTTATGTTCGATTTATAATTTGAGAAAAATATGCTAGTTGCCGCTGAAAATATCGAGTACTACGCGACGAAAAATCTTTTTAGAAAAATCATTTTTTTTCACTAACTAAGCTTTTACTTGAAATTTTTTATAGCTAAGTATCTAATTCAGGATATGTCAAATACAATTATATTTTTTTCTACCTTTCAAAATGAGTGGATTTTTCTAGCTATGCGACAAAACTTTATATGTTTTCATTGACGCTACGTTTTGCAGCTCCTTAAGTAGTTTGGGTGCTCTGCTATCGAAGGAGTGAGACTGGTAGTTCGTATACATAAAAAAATTGCTCTCATGTGAAACATACAACTTTTCACCTCTACCAGCGAGAAATTTCGCGTGAGCAAAAGTGATTTGAAACTCACGCTCGCAATAATGGACAACCATGGGACAACCTATCAAAAATATAATATGTCGTTTTTACTTTGTATAATGAAAGTAGATACAAAATTAGGGGACACGTATTTTTTATTTTAACTTTTAATGTTTTTTTTGTTTATTAAATCACTGTTTCAAATGTTACTCTTTCTAAAAGAGCGTAAGTAAATTGTCAGGAAGTTAAATGTGTAGCTTTTGCAAAAAAAAAAACAAAACTGATCTTATCTGTTATAATATTATTGTCATCATGATTTCGATAGTGATGTGGCATGGGATTAGTTTTGTATAAAACTTAACGGGATGGGCACAAAATCTAAAACACTCATTGTACTTGTATTCGAATATGATCGGGCATGAGAAGCGCGTCTGTACGAATTTTTCATTCAACAAATTGGTCAAATAAAAAAAACCGTGATTTCAGTACCTATTCCTTTCCTACTCCATAGAAACAGGTTTGAACCCCCCCCCCCGATTCTAAATTTAAAAAGGTCTGGTTATTACTTAGGACGTAGGTACGGCTGGGAATGCACTTGCGAAATAGGGAATTGCTATTTGCAGCACAATGGATGCCGAGAGACGGAACGGCTTCAACTTGGGTTACTTTTTGTTGGAGCAAGATTGGAAACTTGTATGAACAAGTTCTATATTGCGATAAACAACAACTTGAACAAAACGTGTTAGCGGAGCGTGGTTTCAAATACTGCGAAAGGCTTTAAACATAATGGAGCAGTATGTAGGTCGCAGCTTTGTGTGGACTGTATGTGGACTGTAATAGTATTAGCCCTCGCGACGTCACACACAGCACATTATGTCACTAGACTATGCATACGTAGAGTTCTACATTCCGCATTAAAACATGGTTTATTTTTTGTCCTGGAAATAGTAGTACCTACATATTATGTATGTTTATTCTGTGGTATAGTTTCGATCCTTATTCTTAAAACTGGCCAAGTGCGTGTCGAGCCACACGCACACGCAGTTTAGAGTTCCGCAGTATATACAAAATAACCATATGGCTATGAACTTATATTTACTTCCTGTTTGCCATTAACTAACGATAACTAACCTAACCATTCAATGAGTTCTACGAAAACTTTTCCAATATAAATTATTTAGTAAATTGATCGACTATACTTGTTAACTTGTAAAGCCTACCTAGCAGTGATAGTTTTCCTTTTAACTTCATTATACATGGTGAAATTATAATCATTTGGTTCCCGCCATAGGGTGGTTCCACTCATGATTACAAGCAACTTTTACTATGGGGCCAACTCTGATATCGCGAAAAGAAAATCTGCTGTTTCATACAAAAGCGCAATACCTACTCAACCCTAATGTATTGTAACAGCAGTTTTTTTTATCAGAGTTGGCCCCATAGTAAAAGTTGCTTTTGTAATCATGAGTGGAACCACTCCACTTCGGTAACCAAACGATTAAAATTTCACGCTGTATTTACTACTGACCTCAATTTTTCTCGTTTCCAAAAGCAGGAGTCTACCTGGGGGGGACACTTTTTTTCATTTATTTGTGGCAAACACTTGACTATCATTGTGAGTTAAAAGCTTAAAGTTTAATATTTCGCGAACAGATCCCTGAATCAAAAAGTAGTTTTACAAACCTACGATATTAATGAAAGACCTATCCAACGACATGCGACACTCCAAACTAAGTATAAGATTGATGAGTAAAAGTTTTTTCAGACCTGGCGAAACTATAAGGGTTCGTTGTTGATTGACTTGACTACGGAATCCTAAAAATTTTACTTTATTAAGTATATTTCTTTATAATTAAATTAGTACCTCTACATTTTAATTCAAAGGGTAGGTCAAATAAATTCGATAAAGCACTTTAAAGCTCGTTCGCTTGCGTGTTTAACAGTATCTAATTGCATTCAGTATAAATCGAGGTAGCGCTAGGTCGTGACGTCCATCAAACAAACTTTAGCCGCCCAATAAAGTAGCCGAGGGCTAATGAACTGTCCAGCGATCGACGCTTGCAACCTTCCCTTAGACCTAATTACGCCACGTTTTATAGGGATTATAATCGTTTGCACACGACACCACCTACAGCCTACTCAATGACGTTGAGGTTACTTTAACAAGTGGAAAAGTTATGTAAGATAATGAAGCATTTTTTATATAAAATTATCTTAAAAATGACGCGCCACTCCCCGTTGAAATCTTGCAAGAATAGAAACATTTGTTTTGACAACAGTATCTGTCTATATACGTATAATGAAGTTGGTCGACTCATCAAACTTAATATTAACAGATTTTACTTCGACCATTTTGACAAATTAATTATTAAGTAAAACTCTCAGTTTCCATTTTTAAGAATTATTTAAATGTTTAGCATAGCAAGGATTAATTTAAGAAAGGTATGAAAGCTATAAATGCTTTGAAATGGTAGGTTTAACCTTTGTTGACACCTTTGCGGTCAGGCGGGTCTTTATTTGTTGCCTTTATGGTGTGTAAAACAAAGCAAACGAAAGGTTTTGAGTATAATTATATTTCACCATTCAAACCCACTTCATGTTTTTTTGGTAAAATTCAAATAAAGTTATTTTAGATGCAAGTAAACCTACATACGTGACTAAAAATTATACCTACCTGGAAATATTTTATTTATTTATTTATTTTATTTAATCTTTATTGCTTAAAAATAAAAACAGCAAATGGCGGACTTAATGCCCAGGGGCATTCTCTACCAGTCACCCGGTAAATTGTTACGGAGAAAAATCGTAAAAACGGACACCTCTTAATAAAATAAAAACTTGACTTCATTAAGCCTATTATACTTTCATTTCATTACTCAATATTAGAATTTATTCTAGTAGCATTTCGTTGTTATTGTTTCATAGGTAATTAAAAAAATAAAATCTCTATTATTATTTAAATAGGACGAGAAACAATTAAAACCAACAAGTAGGTAGTAGCTCAGCAGTCAGTACATTGAGTGTTTTTAGACACTAGGAATTAATAGTGTAAAAAAGCTTTTACTAATAAAAGCTCTTTTTACACTATTAATAATATTGCCCAAAAAAGAGTGTATTGTTTTCAGGGTTCATGTATATTTGTATGTATGTGAGTTTCTTTATTTCACCGTAACTTCCAAACGCCTGAACATATTTGGATGTGTATTGTATCGTTTGAATGAAGTTAAGTTTAAGGTTATAGATTTTTTGTTTTGTAATCTCAAAAATATCCTTCCGTTATTACAATATACGTTAGTACTATTATATATTCTGTGATATGGGTATCAAATGAAAGGCCTTGGTGATCACATTCCAAAACTATATACTTTTTACAAAAAATATAATAAAAAAATTAAAACCACGAAGCCCTGCCACAAAACGTAGTTCCAGTAAAGTTTTTTTACTTTTTAGTAAAAAATAAAAAACTTTGCAGTTGGGGGAAGTGTTCAACAGAACGGTCTCTCAACGGCTGCAATGACACATGTTTTGTGCTTTTTTAGTAAGTTCGGAAAGGGCAGTCGATCTAAAGAAAATATTGATTTATGAGCTTCCAACTTTAAAATTCTACTATAAAAAAATCCTGTATTTATAGACTGAAATAGAAACGAAACACAATAATTGAACAGAATATTGAAAAAAAATACTCGGAAACTCTGTAAAAAAATCCTATATAATCACTAAAAAAACTTATAAAAATAAAGTTCAAATCTATATGTACACTTTTAAACTTTCGCGTTGCATTGTACTTAGAATTAAACGTCGGGAAAATAGGTAGGTCTGAAAATACCTACCTATTTTCCTATCGTAGTTGCACGCGTTTAATTACTGTCATTTTATTTTAACGAAGTTCAAATCGTCAGATTTCGTAATTTTCAACGACATGATACCTATGTTTTTTAAACAAAAAAGGATAGCTTTTTATTAAGCTAACACAATAGCAAAGTAGATTTTTAATAAATGATCCAGTATTCCAGAAATCAATTATGTAATGTATATAAATTCATCAATCTGTTGCCATAACTCAACCATATAAAGCGATAGTGCTTTCACTATCGCTTTAGTAGAGTATCATGAACTGCCTGGCCTTATTTTTTTAACCCATCGTTCATTTAATCATTATTTCATTTTAATTATGTGTAGGTAATATCAAAACGCTTGGCTTGGCAGTGTTTAAAATGTAAGCCCAAGTGATGGAGCGCCTAACGAAACAGCTTAATGACAGAGCGCCACCCTCGTCCTCTGTTTGCAGAGCACCTGTTTGCAGGTGCTTACATTTGATTGCTGTCTACAACCTGACTACTATTTTAGGGTCACTAAAAATAATACTGGACAGTATTTTCAGTATATATTTCGCTTTAAAATTGGTAAGCATATAGAAAGTATGATTTATATTTTGATTACTTGGATAAGGTTTATAGGAAGAACAATTAAAAAAGTCGCCAAAGATAGGATTAAAGTGGTTAAATACTATGAAGACAACAATTTGGTTCAATACCTC
Source organism: Agriphila straminella (assembly GCA_950108535.1). Lineage (NCBI taxonomy): Eukaryota > Metazoa > Arthropoda > Insecta > Lepidoptera > Crambidae > Agriphila > Agriphila straminella. Next base: position 13,475,207 of record OX467308.1, read on the forward strand.
TAAAAGCCGCTTTAAAATTGATTACACTTTAGCGCTTATTAAGGCGCTAAGAAGGGTCAAATCCCAATATTCAATTCAAATTATTGAAAGATTACGCGCGTGAAGCTATCATGGAAAAAATATATAATGCACTTGGAATAATACACAATAGATTTAATTGAAAGCATTTGTAAAAACCTTTAATGTAAAAAAATATTCCGTGGACTCTGTTTCTGGTCCTATTTGCAAAATTTCTCGGAAACGGAACATTCGTTTATGTTAAAACCAACACATAAAAATCGGCGATGTTAATACCTTCCATCATAATTGAACAGATTTTTTTTAACTAACTTGAAAGCGAAGAAATATAATAAAAACATGTAAAAATTGAGAATTCGGTGCTAGTTCTCAACGCAACCGCCGCGTTGGAACGCGCACTGATTTGAACCCAAAGTGAGTAGAGTTACGTTCGAATTCACACCATCATGGATCGACCCGCTCGGATTGAGGTATGTTAAAGCCTTAAGTGCCTATCAACAACGGTAGAATTTAAGTGTTTTAATTTAATGATCAACGGAATGAAAATTTCAAAGACTTTTGGGTTTATAAAGCTGCTAAGCTGCTAAGTAATTCGTTAGGATTCATTCCTTTTGTTGTCAATTGAGAGTGGTGAAAAGCCATTATGTAAAACCAAAGTAAGTGCCTAGGTATCTTATGTTTAAGTCATAGGTATATTAACTTTATGGTTTAAGTATAACATTTCTAGTAAACAAAAGAAATGAAAACGAATATTTCTACAAGAAATGTCAAAATTGACGATTATCTGAGTGAGGCAAAACTTATTACTTACATTGAGAGTTCTATGACGTTGGCTATAAACGCATGCAATGTATTTTTAGACAAAAGATAACATTAGCGGCTCTGTAAAGCTGCAGACTTCGAGTTTGTGTCATTTTTAATCATTTTTAGAAGTGGATAAAATGTGATAAGATTTTCCCAACAACTCCACCATTTTGAAAAACATCGAAAAACTGAATCAACAAAAAAAACTACCTAAGTATTTAAATATAGAACCTGCTCACAAGATTTCAGGAGAATCGGTTGAGAAATGCGACAGAGGAGAACAAACGGACAGCCGGACAGAGCGTGACAGCCAGACATACGAAAGCATCTTTGCCCAAGCTAATATAAATGTAAATATCTGTACATCACTGCTTTATTATTTTTACCAGGTTTTAAAGGCTATTTTCTAATTAGAGATATTGTATTCAAAATAATATCTGACAAGTCAAACAAAAGTAACAAAAATATACTGTAAAGCTAGGGTTTCATAGGATGACGGTGCCGTCATATCACGGCCGTAATTGTGGCGTAGAACGTTTTCTATGTAAACAATACGGCGCGCCATATTGTTTTCATAGACAAAGGTCTACGCCGCTAAATTACGGCCGTAATATGACGGCACCGTCATCCTAGGAAACCCTAGCTTAAGTAACCTGAAGTGCTACAATCAGTACTTGTTGTATGGTCGGTGGCTACAATAGACTTCACCGATTCTGTCCATACTAGTATGTAATAAAATAAAAGCAGGTAAATATACCTACATACTAGCCGCAGAACGCAGTCCTTACAATTATACCAACGTTTTTTCCACTTTAAGTAAAGAAAGTCGTAGAGGCCCCATTAGCTCAACTCACAACATTTCAAATCCTATTATTAACTTTCCTTTTAAACTTCTGTGAATATTACCAATAAAAAGGCGAACCCGACGATTTCATTATCTGATTTGAATACCATTACGTGTCGATTTTCTATAAGACATTTCTCCGAAGACATGATGACATTGGAATCCTGAGTGTTTTATACTTACATAAAATTTTATCATGCTCTTTAGATTACACACTAGCTGTGGTACCCAGCTTTGCTCAGGGAGTTGATATAAGATTGAAAAAATATAAAGGGTACCTACGTAGACTTTTAAAGAATTAAAGAAATGATAGTATGTGCAATGTTGTGAGTAATTTACAAATTGTTTGAGGACAACAGGACTATCAAGAAAATTATGGACCCTAGGGCCTAGGCCAATGGGTTTTTATGTGATTGATTTGTATGTGTTTTGAGTCTAAAAGTAAAGAAGCTATTAGCAATATTAGTGAAAAAATTGATAGGTTTAGAAAACACAATGTCATAATTATACCTATCTTACATGTTAACTACAATGACGTCAGCCGCCCAAGACATCTTTTGTGAGCATTTAAATCCATTTTCATACTAAGAATTCATTAGAAATAAAAGTTGATTTCTGTATAAACGGATTATACTTAAGTACCTACACCACTGGCTAGCAATATTTTCGTCGTTATTTTACGTGCGTGATTCAAGGTTAAATTATTAACGACGCTCCATCCCTTCCGCTGCTAATTAATATTAATGTTTACAAAAATAAGCTCAAACCATTACCAGACCAAGAATTTTTACTAAGAGTTAATAAAGAGAAGGGTGATGTGCCCACAAGGTGCACTCGTAAGAACTTGATATTTTTGCTTCTTAAGAACTTTATTTTTATTCTGAACCGTATACAACGGTGACAGGGCACATAATTGTGCGTGACTTCGCTTCACGTTCATCTGAATTAAGGTCGTATATTAACCACAGTAGTACGACTGAACGACTGAACTTTCTTATTGAATTGATTACGTCGGTCGGTACGCCAAATATTTCATGAACATTCATTGATATCGACCCGTGAATATTGAAACAATTAAGATAACTTTAGCTTAATGGCTGGCAGTTAAATAAAAGCAGTGGAGGTAAAGGCTGCCTATTTGACGCAGTTCGTCAATAGAGAAAACTATTAAATAGTAATAGAAGAATCGTACCTGTGTAAGGCGCCATGGTTGCTGTCTGACGTCGCTGAATAATGAATGCAACGGGCAAGGTTATCTTTTGTATCACGACTGTAGTTGCAGTGTCGGCTGCGTTGTGAAAAGGTTATGTCGGAGTGCGACGTGCTCGCGGACCGTCGGTCGGTACGAAGTGATCGCGTGGCGGGCGGGCGTACGGCTCGGCCCACGCACCCCGCCGCTGCCGCGCCGGTGCAGGGCGGGCGGGTGGCATCACCATAGTAAACACGAGGAGAACAGATGCGACCAACTAATAAGGTTTAAGTATACTATTATATCCGCCTCCGCAAAAGAATTTAATAACAGTCACATTATGTGTGTCTCAATAAAGATAGAAGGGAATGTTTTAAATGTTAGCCTAATAAAAATTATAGGAGTTTTATAGCTAGATGAGGTAAGTAATGACAATTATTTTGCCACTATCCTATTACGGGTGTAACAAGACACTCAACGAAGCCGAAGTCCACGCATTCCGCCCATCATCAGGATCATTTTTGTCTTTTAGACTATACCTGGGAAACCAATAGCTACGAAGTTATTGAAGGTCGAAGCCAAAAAGTTTTTTTTCAATTTTTTTATCAAATCTTATTTTATTCGTTATTTCTTGATTTTTGTCTACAGAAACATTATCAAAATTTGATGTATATCGTAACAAACAATCTTCTTCAAAACGTCTTCACTCAATGTATTTCATGAACACGCACATAAACGTTGCCTGTCAACTCGGCCGCACGCAGCTGAGTAGCATTCACTCGCAGGCGCGGTCTTTTGTACGCGCTACATTGCGTGGTAATGTATGCAATGCTTTTTTAACACCAAAAATTAAAATCGTTTCCCAGCAATAAATTTTAACAGAAATGGTCCTGATGATGGGCAGAATACGTAGACCTCGGCTTCGTTGGGGGTCTTGTTACACCCAGTATTTTACTACATTATATTTTTTATCTGTTATTCATTAATTGCCCTTTATTTAAAATGTCAAATTATAATTAGCATCTTAGCACAAGAATGATAATAGCTAGTTGAAGCCTAAGTTGAAGTTTAGCTAGTAGAAAACAAACTGAAGATTAAATATTTAAGTAATAACCCCGTGTTCGTAGCAAAGTTAAGCAGTTTAAATGAATAAAGTAAATGGTGTGTGTTGACTAGGTTGTGCAATCACGGCCGAGGTCACCGCGCAGGCCTGGAACTACCACCAACTGTTAGTTCCCACGTCCTGCAGAGTGCATAGACATCCATAGGTGCAGTGTTACATAACAATCCCATTCAATTACGTTCCTTTGCAAAAATATGCCTCCAAACAAAGACATGCTTACAATAAACGGTTTGAAGCATGTTCGAAGATTAAAAATTTATTGAGAATTCCGTTACTATGGCATACTTACACCTGATAAATTATACGTACCTGTACCGTTGAGGAAAAAGAAAAATTCTATTAGAATATTTCATTATAATTTTCTTTTTATATTTTAAGACGTTATTTAACACCTATAATAAAGATTGAATTTAGTTTAGTTTGGTATATTTTAATGACTTTTGAATTTTATTGATCTAAAATCTAAATAGTATCTGTTTATAAATAAATTGAAATACTAGAAAGATAAATAAAGGAATATTTAAAGAAAGTAACCACAGATAATATAATACTATATGTACGTACATAACCAAATTAATGTTTTCCTAACGTTTTAAAATTCATTTACCAAACTCCAAATTGCGATTATATTTTGATTTCTCTTCCGATACAGATAGAGAAGTAGATAGACGAGACCTTTCTCAGATATCTCAAAGCCCTCTCGGAGAACTTTTCGAAGGCTGATAGTACACTTTTAGCAACCCCACTGAAAGCCTTCGAAGCAAAATAGAAACTGAAGTTTGGCGTATTTAGTAGATGTCGCTCCTGTCACTGAGGCTAAAATTTCCGATGCTGAAACTTCCAACTAGTTTGCAAAAGAGGTCGCCACTTCGCTGCTACGAGCTTGCTACGAGTTGCTACGGTTTTGCGTAGTCCGTAGATGGCGCTATGAAGCTACGACGAAACTTGATGATTTTACAGCTTTTCCCATAGGACGTGCCATTTTGCGTAATCAAAATGTGTCGTTATGCGTAAACTTGGTTCATTCATTTTTGCGATATGTATAAGATTCGCCGAGTACTTCTTGTCAGTTAAAAAAGTCTGAAACGGGTAGTAGGAAAATTTCATCAAAGTGAAATCAAAAATTTCCACCAGATACGTAAGCGAAGTGATCAGGATCGAGACTTATATTAGTTATAGTTTTTACATTATCATCAGTACATAAAAAAGATAAAATAAAATTACACTTTTTCCACTTTTGCGATTGTTGCTTACAAAGAGAAATCGTCATAATTCGGCGCACGTAGCACACAAACCCGTAGCCCGTAGCGTACGCGTTCGACACAATAAAATAATAATTTATTTGTTAGATTGTTCCAAGTTTCATGATGGAGAATCCTTTGTGTATGTAATAATAGCTTTTAAAAATAGCAGCTAATTTTGAAAATTGTTTATGTAAGTACCTTAATGTTGTAATCACTTTATAGTGGCATGTACTAGGTCAAAAAACGGCATTTGGTAATCGAGGGATTCTTTGGCAGAATAAAGACTTACTTTTAACATTTCGGTAAAATCTGGTACTTTATGAATTTCAATAAAAGTAACTACCTTATTATACGTTTAAATATATTCAATATTTTTCAGTGCAAATTACACAACTTCATATTTGAGTAGGTAAATTATCTTTTTATCACTTTCAGTCAGGTAAGCGAAAAGCAATTTATTTCAAAGATTAGTTTGTAGATACGTGAAAATTAAAGAAATAAACTGCTGAGGGAAGCAATTTAGTTTTCTTAACATCATTGTGCACGAAATGGTCTGAGTGCGCGGATTGTCCCGAGAGAAAAAAACATTGGAAGATACAAAAGTACCTATATAAATACTACAGGGCATAGAGTAAGATAAAAAAGCTACAGTGGTATTCAGGGATGTCAAGCTATTTACGCATTTGACATGTTTTTTTGTAGACGAACAAGAATAATGAATAACCACATTATTGGTCGAATACGACAAGTTCGAGGGCATCGTTTACTTTTTCTTAACCCATGTTAAAGGGGGTTATTCACCAACTGGACACAAAAACTCAAAATTAGAATCACTTATTATCAGATGAAAAACATGTTATTTAAAAAGTGTCTAAATTTTGCAAAAAAAAAAATGTAAATTGACAGTAATTTCCGGTACTTCGTACATCGTAGAAAGTGTCACGAAACCCTGTCTGGTTTCGTTAAACACAGTCGCACGAACACGTATTAAAATGTAAAATAACACGCTTCTTTTATAAATAATGTTTAATGACTTTGGTTATTCAAATTACCTATGGTTCACATCTCCTTCGTAGGGAATGGAAACTGTTATTTGTATTTGTCATCTTTTCATCCTAAATATTTTTTATCTATTTAATTTCCTTAAAATTCACAAGATTTACGATCCTGGTGATCTTATCACTTTCACTAGCGAAGAACCCAGGCACAAGCGAAAACTTATCCTAGTCAATCGGTAATTTGAAACTGTTAGGTAAATGCTGCTCAATGAAAAAGGTATCTTACTTGTGCTGAAAACCACTTTTGACAATCAGCTGAAACTCAACTTATCTTATCATATCCAGGAAATCTCCTGCCAACTCAATGCTCGTCGGCTGCTTCCCTCGAGAGATTCTCAAGAAATTCACAGTAAGTTTCTTCCATTTGTTGGTTCAACAAAATTTTGTTCGCAAACACTCTGGCCGTAATATTCAAGTTAAGTGATGCGCGCCCCTTCCCTGCTACATTATTATGGGTGTTTTGGTTAACAACTTTATTTGACTTTATATCTCTGCTTTATTTTAGGTTACGCTGTACAGAGTTGTAGACATTTATTAGTAAGTAAGTAAACTATTGTAATTATACTTAAAGAAGAAAAACTTGCAAAACATAGTTTAACACCCCCTAAGGGGTCCAAATAACATACCAAAAATGCAGCTTTACATCGTGTTTTTTGTAAAAATGAAAAATTTTACTGGGCTATAGCTGCATTCGCGAAAGATATTAGTATTATTTCTATTCAAACTTCATGGCAAAAAATTTATACGGTGGCTCGTTTCCAAGATTTTATGGCGGTCGACCCAACGACCTTCTTTTTCTCTATCAAGCGAAAACATAATATTCTCCTCATGGACAAAAGTTTATCCCCCTTTAAAAACTTTTAGCAGTTTTTCGTGTTTCTTAACTTGTTATTATTAGTTACTAGTGACTTTGTATTTGTAAGGTCTATCGATTGTGCTCTCTCGTCTGACACTTTTGCACGGGTCACTTTTCCAACAATGCTTAAATGATTATTCTTTTATCTTAGTCTGTTGTAATCGGAGGAATAAAATTTGTACAGTACTTATAAGCTGCGTCTGGTGAACCTCGTACAACTCTACTCATTTCCACACAAAATACCTACGATACGCCGTAATTAATGTGTATGTTGCGGAATAACAACGTAACCACGTCAACCTAACTAGGTACTGTAGTATGGTAGTACCTGAAGATCATGTACAGATAAATACTCGTAGTTAACTAAGAACTACAAAAGCCTCAATTTTACGAATTCATTAATACACCTTTTTTGTAGGAAAACGTAAGGAGATGAAATAGTAGATTGTTATACAAGACGCTAAAATGACCCATTGCATACGAGGTAGTTTTATGTCCGAGCATTAGCGAGGGAATAAATAGAAACCGAGTTACAATGGGTTTTAGCGTCGTGTGTTACACTATACTTTTCACTACGATTGCGAGAAAATAAAATACAATATTAAATAGTTTATACCTACTTCCGTAAACGAATCCACTCGTTTTTCTATCATCCACTTCATAGACATTTTGTACAATATTTAAATAAATGATTTGTGGTTGACGGCAAAAGATTAAAATTATTTCTTTCCTATTACAGTCACACAATTCAATCAGTTTGTAATTATAGAAAAATCTAAAGATTTCGCGCCATGTTACCTTTTTTTAATTTCTGCTGTAGCAGCTAAGCAACACAAACACGCATTCTTCGATTCACTATGTGCACAGAGTACAAATAAGTCTATGATTTCACCGAAGAGATGCTTATAGTTCCATTTTCAAAAATAAGAATGAGAAACAGTATTAAGTCGAGCGAGTTTTTATTCATGATTATGAATAAAGACTTTTTCGTTTTAGTAGGCTCATTGGTAATAGACAAACATTAAAAAAGATAAAACTTTATCCCCTAGGGGTTATTATGCTATTTTATTTTAGCTCTTGTACGTTACAACGGCGGACTTTTTGAGCAAGAGGAGTGAAAAACAACTAAAACCACAATCATTTGTTTTAACAAGATGGTGCCGATAGCACAATGTTATTCGATTTTCAGGTTATCGTCGGTACAAGCGGTAACATAAGCATTAAACTAAAATTCATAATTTTACCATATACATAAATATAGTTGATTGAAATAATTTTAAAGATATTAGTACATGTACGAAGCTCACAGAACATATAATAGGGACATTCTCTTTTAAACTCTATCAAACGCAAACTTTTCAAACTTTTACAGAACATTTAAGATTACATTATGGCTCTTACAGCTTACCATGCTTATGTAGCATCTGTGTTGAGGTATGGGTTGATTCTATGGGGAAACTCTACAGACATTAATAGGTCATTCATAGCCCAAAAGAAATGTATACGCGCAATAGTGGGAATTAAACCGTTTGAATCATGTAAACCGCACTTTAAAGAATTGAAAATATTTACCCTTCCATGTTTATACATTTTTGAATCGTGTACTTTTGTAAGACAGCATATGCACCTTTATAAAACTGCTAAAGAAGTGTATCCACGTGCAAGTAGAAATATGAATAGATTGGTATTGGATCATATTCCAAGAACAGCAATGTACTCTAAAAGCTGCCTAGTAATGACAATGAAGCTGTTTAATAAATTACCTGTTGATGTCAAACAGTCACCATCTTTAGCTTTATTTAAGACAAGACTAAGAAATTTTCTAATAGACCACAGTTTTTACAGTGTAGCAGAATTTTTATTAATGAAGAATTGAATTTTTTAAGGATGTGACCAATGGGGACACTATAAATATTGAAGTTTTTGTAATCCATATTATTAGCAATGGTTATATTTTGAAATTAATTTTTATTAGGTATTTAATTTGACATGATAATTATAAATTAGTAATAAAATGAACTCGATTATTAATCTAAATCAATATAGGTAATATTTACATGCCAGTCTGGTAAAACATGTTTGTACGCTCTAATGTTGTGACCACCTATTTTACCATGTTTTTTGCGAATAAATTATCATTTATCATTTGAACACAGACATATCCAACTTACAACAATATCTGTCCATCAGCCATTTTTGATGTCCCCACTGCTGAGGCACAGGCCTTCCTTGTGGGTGGTAAGGAGGATGGGCCATAACCCACCACGCGGGCCCAATGCGGATTGGTGGGTGTTAACGACTGCAATTGCAGCCGGGACCAATGGCTTAACGTACCTTCCGAAGCACGGAGGAGCTCGAGATAATAATTTTTTGGTCACCCATCCCATGACCGACCCTTGCGAACGTTGCTTAACTTCCGCAATCGCTGGGCCAGGCGCTAAACCACTGCGCCACCGAGCTCTTTAACTAATATCTAATAGGTACGAATGTCGGCTGATATAAAGATCAATTCCTCGTATCGTTCTTAACAATCCACTTTATTTGAGAGTGGATCGCATTTCACAAGAAGTTTGCCAAGGCGGGCTTTCGGTTGCTATCTGAGCAATAAGTACAATAGGCTTTGCCTTTGCTAACATTTGTGGTAAGCAACTAAAGGGAATAGAGGAATCACAAACACAATGATTATTTGCCGAACGAAAGCGAAGCGTCTCTGTTTCAGCTTGGGCAAAAATGCTTTCATATGTCTGTCCGTTTGTTCTCTTCTATAGGTCGCATTTCTCAAGCGATTCTCATGAAATTTTGTGAGCAGGTTTGATAATTATATACATTTTTTGTATAGCCATATTTTCGATTTTAATTGAAAAAAAAATGTCAGCCATTTCGAAAAATGTTCAATAATGTCACTAACGCGAAGTCTACGGCTCACAGAACCACTAGTTTAAGCGTAATCCAAAATTGAAACTAAGGCCGGTATTACAGAACGAGACTCAAGCCTTGATCTCTACTTAAAACTAGTTTTGAGTCGAGTTTTAATTTTAGAACGGTGCTTGAGCAGAGCTTTAACAAACTAAACTCAAACTCAGATCACGCTAATTTTAAAACAGTGTTTGAGTACTCGACTCAGATTATTTATTTTAGAACGATGCTTGACTGCGTAGGTTATGTTTATTTTTTTTATAAGTGTTGCCAGGGTTTAATTTCTATTATAATAGTAAGGTTGAATTTAGGGGAAGGGGTGGATGGGAGGTAGAGAGGGGCCTCTCCCCACCAAAGCATTTTGTGCGGAAATGCATAATTTTTTGTTTAATTACATTTTGAAATTTTACTAAACCTAACCTCAAAATGTATGAGAAAGTCATCTAAGGGGGCGAGCGAAGAGAAAAGAATAGAGTAGAGAGGGGGGACTCATCCATCCCCCCTACAAAAGCTTTAAGGGGTATTAAGAAAGATATTTTCTGTTGTTTGTTAAATATAAATATGAAAATTAAATTTCTAACAAACTTGACAAACTTAAGGGGGGATGGGAGTCTCCCCTCTCTACTCTACTCTTTTCCCCTCGCTCACCTCCCTTAAATGATTTTTTTAGATTTTTCATACATTTTGAGGTTAGATAAAATTTCAAAATTAATTTGAAAAAATCTAAATGTTTTGATGACGGGATATGGGGGTTCTCCCAACCATCTGCTCCCTTATAATTAGACCTTAACAAATGTAAATATGAGCCCAAATCAATGCTCAAGCGTGGTCTCGACCATACTCACGTAAACAGAGATCAAATTCCTTCTAAGCAGAGATTTTAGTTCTAAAATCAGTTGAGTATTGCTCGAGCATCGTTTGAAAATTAGCATGACCTGAGTTGAGTTTAGTTTATTGAATTAATGAGGTCGTCTTTATCATATTCCATTTTACGAAAAACTAACTGCAGTGACAAAACCACCCATTATAATCTCCACAATATTCCTATAATTCTAAGCACAAATACCTTATTTATTAAAATTAACGTGTAATTGGTCAATTCCACTCATAAAAATACTTAAATCACATTGCGACGCAACATTTACTTTGCCTAATTATGCGTAAAATGAAACTCATTCTGCTAAAACCAAATTTCGTAATAGGAAACAGACTATAATCATAGATAGACGCAAATCTCTATTTAAGTAGAGATCAGCTGAGTCGAGACTCAAGCTTTGTTTTGGAATCAACAGGGTGCTTGAGACTAGATTCAGTAATTAAGTAGAGATCAGGTGATTAGAGTTCAAGCAGTGCTTGAGTCTCGTTCTATAATACCGGCCTAAGTATCAAACTTCAAAACTATTTCGTTTTATCGTAAGTATCGCCTAAAAGTTTTTTCTTTGGTTCACGTTTGCTAAGAAATTGAAGTTTAGTATAATTTTTTAACTAATGAACATTAACATTTGTTTACGCTGATGCAATAAACGAGTATTATCATACGTGCCTCAATACAAAACGTCTCTGTATACTGGTTTATAAAAATATAAAAAAACTACAAACAGATTTGGAGTATTTCCCCAACATTGGAAAATTATTTTTTCACACGTTTGTTATTTCATCCTTCTTTCACTTACAAAAACTGTCCCGAGTTTTTCTACTACTGCTTTTCAGGCGGTCGACAACTAGGTAAATCCGTTTCAACAGGAATTAAGTTTCAGATGGGGCTTTCTGTTGCAGAATACCAGGATGTGACTATTCTTGGATCGTATCAACAGAAACTACAGCATAAGCAGATAAAAGGTAATCCGCAAGATAATTTGACAGGGATTTGCCAGGTCCACGCAGCCCCATCCAAGCTAATTACTACTAACTAACGATCTGAGCCGAGCAGTTTCAAAATCATCCAATTGGGCAGCGCTTCCGTTTCTGGAGACCTGTCAAACATATTATAATAATGACTATATGAATTAGAATTAAAATTGAAAATTGCCAAATTGCCACTGACCAAATTTAAGATTGTAATAAAATTATTTTTTGAGTCACACCCTTTTTATAATATTAATGAGTTCATGACAAAAACATGGAAGCAAAATAATTTCGATTTGTAATAATATTGTATCCGAAATTGACTTTAAATGACATTATTTTAATTTAATTTATTATATAGGGCCTTTTGACAATATCGAGACATTTTACAACTGCGATAGCTAAACAGAGAAAATAAGTATAGGTACTAAAATTGAAGTCTCCTGTAATTAATAGAATTCTAAAATGACTTATTTGAATGTATGACTTAAACCTAGTATTTAAGATTTATTTAAATAATGTAACGCTATGACATGCCAAATGTAACGTTCTATGTTATAATATGGTCAATAAATAATTGAAATTGAAATTGAAATTGAAATTTCCAAAAATAAAAATTTCCAAAAATAAAAAAAATATTGAATGTACCGAGTCGGCTCAGTTACAGATCTATTATATTCATTGACCTCTATATTAAAAAAAATCAGGTCAATGATTATATTGCATTATATGTATAGATTTTCTCATTGTAGGTCGTAGGGTTATAAATGTTTCAAATATATAGTAAACTAATTTGGAAAGCGAACCCTTCGCACGAAACGGTAGAAAATTTTCAGCTGACCCAAGTTACTCGGGGATTACTCGCGGGAACCTCCTGTTATTGATGCTGATCCATTACGTGCGAGAAATTGAATCACGTATTAGCTTCCTTGAAAATTTATGAAAACATAACACCACTTTTTTGGTTTAAGTATGCTTGTTTTGTTGAGTGTGTAGAAAAGTTTTTTTTTTTGTACCAAGGAACAGAGTTATTAATTTTACAGCCTATACGGTACTTACAACGCTCGCTGCCCGCAACGATTTTTTCCAACACAATAGTGTTTAATTAAATCCATATATTCATTGCATTTATTTAGCATGTTATTTAAAAATAAATTGAACTTTGTAATTTATTTTTTAAAAATGGTAGGTAGAAAAGCGATACCTATATGTACTACACCACACTCTACATAATACATTCCGTTTAAATACGTATCCACATGTGATGAAAATGTCTGGCCTTAAAAAGAAAAACCATTTTACTATCTGCAAGATCAGCAAAACGTCGGGTTATTTTCTCCTGAACTCGGCAGGTATTACGCAAACTGACTCGAGGCATAACATTACGGACTGAATCTAAAAAGATTCCTTTGAAAATACGTCAAGGGTGAGTTGATATGTTTAAGTAAATGTTTTGTCAGCTTTAAATTAGGTAGCTTAGAATTTCGTTAGCAATAAATACCACAATTGTATAATGTTATCTGTAGCGATAAGTTGATTCATGCGAAATTATCAATCCATCTTATTGGCGTGTTTTTTTTTATGGTTATATATACTTACTGCAAACTTTGAGTATGATAGTGGAAGTCTTATTTTATCAATTTTATTAGCCGTGATATTCATTGATTGGTGGTTGCACCAACATCAAAATATAATTGAGTAGCATAGGTATATATTCCAAGACCTATCCTTTCACTGAATATATCTATTCAAACCATCATTGTTGAGAGTTGTTTCGCCACGCGTATGCTCCTAAAGGAAGACTATTGTGTCCCGGCAAGCCTGAGGCACTTTCAGGGCCACTTGATGCGGGCGAAGTGTTTCTTAACACTAATTGGGTCAGTCTCGCACGCTACACAATGGTTGTGTGTTTGTGTGGGTGAAAGCTCACATGACGAGCTACGGCTTGCGAAAAAAGATGTATTACTTACGTCGATGTTTCCCCTTGAAGTCCTAATAAATGATATGAGGCCAAATATCAAAAGGTAGGTCAAAGTTATAAAAGTATTTTTAACCGACTTCATCAAAAGGAGGAGGTTCTCAATTCGATTGTATGTTTTTTTTTTTTTTTTTTTTTTTTTCTATCGTTGTTCGCGCGTATCTTCGACATTTATGGACCGATTTCGATAATTTTTTTTTGTTCGATTGAGTTTTCTTGCGAGATGGTCCCATTTAATTTTTTTTCAAATCGGTTCAGTAGTTTACAAGTAATCCTAAAAATACTATGATATTAAATCAACTAACTTGACAACTTTGTTATTTATGAACCGAATTAGATGATGTTTTTTGTTGGGGAAGGGATACCGTTGTGTAGTCTTTTTAACCGACTTCAAAAAAAAGAAGGTAAGTTTCAGTTTGTATGTATGTATGTTTCTCCGCAATTATCTCACGTTTGGCTGAGCCGATTTTTCTACCTAAATAATATACCTACACTACCTAATGCAGAAGGTACTTACACTAAAAATAAAAAAATTGTTTAAAAAACAAAAAACCGACTTCAAAAAACCTGCCTCTAAAAAAAGGAAGAAATAATATACAAATCATTAGATACGCATTATCATTGTTATAATAAAACACGTCAATTGAAGTCGGGTGGGGCTTTTAGAATAAAAAAGGAAGATGTTCTCCAGCCCCACCCGACTTTAATAGACGTGTTTTATTATAACAATGATAATGCGTATCTAATGATTTGTATATTATTTCTTCCTTTTTTTAGAGGCAGGTTTTTTGAAGTCGGTTTTTTGTTTTTTAAACAATTTTCAACTCAACAATCTATATATGTAGTTTATTTAAAACTCTTATTAAAAGTTTCGATAAGTAAAAAAATCTCAAAGACCATGGAAGGTCTAAGAGAAAGAAAAGAGAAAAGAACCATCCATTATCATATTAAAGGGCCGCCATTATTTTATTGCTTTGAAAATAACTCTAGTGTTAAGTATTATAACAGCACGCGTGTGACGCAATAAAATCGTTCCTCTTCAATATAAAGAAAATATTAGGCCTCTTTTTCTTTGGAGAACAATTTTCTTTACGCAGCGATTTTCGTTTTATTAATTGGGTTCAGGATTGTGTATGTATGCTGTGATATTTTTTTATATCATAAGTGAAATAAAGTAAGTAATGTATAATATTTTGGTTTCTTTTTAAATTTGAGGAAGGGACCGTATACTTGAGTAGGTATATGGTTTTAATTTCAACTCGATACGTCCACGCAGCGAACTAAAATCTATGGAAGTGTAATTGAAAACAAATATTGCTTAAAAAATGGCACCACGGGGCCGAAAAAGTATATACAACCCGTTCAGCTTTAGTCGGGCCAGCCACGCACCGGTGACTGACGTTAGTGTTCTTTTCAATAAATTGCAGTTTTTATTGTAGAGAAAAGATAGAAAGAGAGAGTTTATTAGAAATGACGTCCTTTATAGTCAAATGGTGTAAAAGACGCAAAGAAGGCAGTAAAAAGATGCAGAAAAAACGTACCCTTATTTTTTCGTTTAAGTATAGAAAATATCTATGAGTATACAAATTAGGGTCGCTAATAAGCAACCACTGTTCAGACGCTTTGTGCTGCATAATTAAATGCCAGCATTTTTAGCTCTATCCACATAGTTGTACTTTTCGTATGGTGCCATTTTTTGAGCAGAATGCTTATTCCATAGATTTTAGTTCGCTGCGTCCACGCGTTCACGAGATAAAGGGTAACCGTGTCTTGACAATCAGGCAGACGGACAACAAAGTGATCCAATAAGGGTTTAGTTTTTTTCCTTTTGAGGTACGGAACCCTAAAAATGAGAACAACACAGAGAGCCCCAAAAATACATTAGGACCAATGGACACAAACAAAGTGTGTAACTGGCAGCACGTTCGTAAAGGCAATCACGAATAAGACATTTTCATAACGCAGAATGGGTTCTTTGAGTAGAGTTTGGGCGGAATGGCGCGGGCCGGAATAGCTCCTAAAACCACTACTTTGAGTTTCAGTTCAGCATGACTCTGAGTAGGTACTCTCTGTTAACTAACTAGATAACAAAGCTAGTTCATCAAATTATATTGATTTGGGCTGATTTTTCAATCCTCAGATAACAGATATCAGTCAGTTTAATTATTAACCAAATCTAATAAAAGTCATTAAAAATTGTGACAGACAAATGAATGACAAGCATTTTCAATTTGGCAGTATAAAACGTTATGAAACGAATAAAGCTCTAACTAGGCATTGAAAAATCAGCCCGATTTCAAAGAACTTTAAGACATAAAACAATAATCTTTGTAATAGCCTAGTATTTATATTTGAGTTTGTTGCGTGTTGTAACACATTTTGGTGAATATGTCTGTTAATTTGATGGGGTGCCGTTTAGTTGTATATCAAATCATTAAGCTTCTTTCCTCTCTGGTACGAGCTACCAGATTTCATGACGGAACTTGCTCTCTGAAGAATTGAATAACGTAGGTATACCTTAGTGGCCATCGCCTCTTTTATTGCAAAGTCTTATTTGTTTCCCCAGAGTCGTGTAAACTGACAAGAAAAATAAAGCCTGGGTATAGAACATACATCAGTATCGATATATTTACAAGCTATGAGAAGGTTAATTATTGTTATGTATTTTGCATAATATTTCTACTAAATAAATCATACCTAGGTACACAAGACTTAATTAAAATTCATTAACATTTTATTATTTACACACTAACACTTAGGCACACTTACGTTAATATTTCTTCTTATTATTCGGCACATAAAGGTAGTTTACCTCGATTAGAACATACTAAATAGGTACACATACCTACCCTATTATTATGCAATTCAAGCATTTTTACTTAGAAATCTAAATAATTAGTTTGTCTTCAGAATCGAGTAAGTACCTACCCAAGTAATTAATTATATTCAGGTAACCCAAAGTGCTTTGCAGGAAACTCATTGAGTCATCTCCTCTGAAAATACGGTTACATGCTTTTATAAAAACGTCATAAAACCTTGGGCCGAAGCATAATGATCGACAATAAAAAACCCAAGGAGGCACGATGCCTAGCGATCGCGATCTTACCCCAACTAATTAGAGATTCATGAAATTCACCGAAATGTTTTGTGAAAACGGTATACCACCGTTATTGGATAACCGTACCATTAGAAGCGTCTATTTCGATAGTATATGTAGTAGATACTGCAAGTTCTCAATGAATATTAAATCTTTGTATGCCAAGGAGCAGTAGTAAATTAATTTTATAGTCACCTGGCTATGAGCCGTATTTCCAAAGAAATTCATCCAAAGAAAAAATCAAGGCCGATTATTGCTAAAAAACAGTGTTTCTGTTGTACACAAAAGAATGACAGAAAATTAGAAAAGACAACGCATACAAAAGTTTTAAAGAAGAAATACTTATTGATATCGACCAACAAAAGACGGCCTTACCACAAAAGATACTGTCTCTTTCAAATAATATTATCAACAAAGTGACAGCATGACATTTAAACAGTGTTTTAGCTAAATACTTGTTAAACTGTTTTTTGTGGTAAGGCCAAGAGTGTTTTTGTATTGTTTTTGAAGGAATTTAAAAATTATTTTTTTCATTCGACCTACGGATCGGACGACATACCAATCAGTCACAGACCATACAACAAGTACATCAGTCGCTGGAGGTGGTGTATGCGTCATGCCCCTCTATTTCATAGGCAAATTGGGAAGTTGCCCCCGACACGGCGATCGATGAAACGGTGTCGTCCATTCATCATCCGACCCGGCCCATAGACATTAATTTGGAACTTTAATAGACACATGATACGCAAAAAATTGTAAGATAATACTACTAAATCTACCTACGACCACGTTATACAAGACGAAAAGTCGAGAGAAACCTTACCAGTGAATTAAAATTGAAAAGGATTTGAATCCAACAATTAATCAATTTGAACGATATTGTTGTTATACACGCTGAAATTTTAATCATTTGGTTCCCGCGGTGGGGTGGTTCTCACTCATGATTACAAGCGACTTTTACTATGGGACCAACTCTGATATCACGAAAAAAAAACTGCTGTCCCATACAAAAGCGCAATATCTACTCGGCCTTAATGTATGTAACAGCTGATTTTTTTTCGTGATATCAGAGTTGGCCCCATAATATGCTTGTAATCGTGAGTGAAACCACCCCACTGCGGGAACCAAATGATTAAAATTTCACGATGTATATTATCAAGATAAAAGTTCTAGGGATTTTTTTTAAATAGGAAATGCACAAACTTTTCATGATATCAGTCGTCGTCGGTACAATCTTACCTACTAAACTATTTATTTCTATTGATGAACTCGATAATTTTTTCACTATGCACCTAGATGTAGATTTTCATCTTGGCCAGCAGCGGAAAAAATTGCATTCGTATGTTTTTTTTTATTTAGCCCAGGCATGCCCAGGTTTTTATTTTTATTTAGCCCTGACCAATCCTAGTGCGAAGTACCTAGTAGTTAGATTTTTTTAATAAATTTATCACTATCTAAACAACTCGCTACTTGGCCATGTTTGAATATAATGAAGAGTTAAAATTTTATCGTTTTCAAATTACTTATTTTGTGACACCGGGAAGGATAACAGAGTGCTTGCGTGTCAAAGTGCCGTTTGTGCCACGGGCCGCGTAAGGTGCGTGCGCTACGCATATTTCATGTCCCATATTATAAGCTACATTTCTTATGTTGTTTTTTCGGACACTTTAACATTTGTAGAGCAAACAATAAGACAACTTTTGTAACTGTAAGCTCGTATTTGTAGCTTGTCCTTCAGTTAGTTTCAGTTACTATTAGCCTCCTGAATTGGCGTCCTACCATCTCTTGGTGTTAAAAAGGTTACTAAACAGCCAATTGGCCTAACGGTAACGGCCAACGGTTATTTGGTTGGCAATTATAAAATTATTAATGTAGGTAAAGTTTTTTTTCATACACATATGCTAGAACCTTACGTAAGTATCTATGTAAATATAAAAAACAGTCATTAAGTAGGCACCCTTTTCTCCTCAACAACAGTTTATCAACTGATTTTATTGTTATTGTTAGTGTTATTTTATTTTTATTGTATGGTCAGTTGATGAGTTGCGCGTTAATTAATATTTGAAAACATATAATGAACATATAAATTCATATTGTTTTCGTCAAATTTCGATAAAATAATAATACTTATTAATAATGATACGCTTATCTTCTCAGAAAAATCACAAAATAATCCTCTTTTTTTTACGACAAGCACTATTTGAGCGCAAAGTAAGTAATGAATTCAAGATGTTCAAGATTCTGAACGTCGCCTAATGAAGCGAAAATTCCTCCATCCCCGCTCGCCCTCCTGTCAACCCTACTCAAAATGTACTTTGATTGTAAGAAATTACACTGATTGGCTGTAACTATTACTAAGTAGACTTAACAACCCAACTAACGTAGATACCTAGGTACTTACGCCCACTAAAATGTACAACATTTGTTTTTAAACTTTTGTAATGTAGGTAATTATTAAATAGAGGGTTTAGGCACAAGGCCTCCCCAAAACTATATTAGGTACCTAATTAAAATGATATTTTGAAAATTAAACAGTTTTCCCTTTATTTATGTACTAATTTATAATGGTTTTATTAGTTAGCAATACGTATTTTATCGGCAAGTAAATCCTATAAGTCTTTCTTACTTTTAATATAATAAAACTACCTTTCATAAAATAGTGGGGGACTTACTAGTGAAACTTGGAGGGAGAAAGCAAAGGCAATATCCAGGCCTACTATCAATGCAGATTATTTTCTCGAATTCAAAACTTTTATTATACTCTTTATTGCACTCATAAAAACAGTTACACAAAAATAAATTGAGATATGTAAACAAAGGAGGACTTATCTCTAAATAAGATCTCTTCCAGCCAACCTGAAAACGTGTTCGAGATTTCAATATTAAGCAGGTGACATAAAGTACAAAAATTAAATAAGATTTTTCGCACTGTTCAAAGCCTTAAGTTGTTGAAAAGCCAGAATAAATGACCCTAAAGTTTTTAATGAAGAAAATACTATTTAATTATCGTTCTCATACTTTATTATTAAAACAATAACAAAATTCTTAGTGGTTTCAGTTAAAGACACATAAGCCATGAAGCAAAACTGTTATTGAAATGCTAACTCTCTGCGATAAAGTAGATAATTTACTTACAGAGATTATGAGAGTAAATTTGCATTTCACAAGGACAATGCGCAAAATGCCAACGTTGCCATACCATTATAAACTGGGACTGGGAATAATAAATACGATAAAACGATGTAAAAGACGAAGTTATGGTACCTATTATAAATAAATGTTATTTCACAGGATTCATGAAAACTAAGTATATACTTATTTACTTAAGATTAGTTTTATTACCAAGGGAAAATTGAGAACAAACACGATATTTATATTTACGCAAATTATACGAACGGACCTTGTACTTAAATTCTGATAATACACATTTTATGGATATTTCACATTCCACCTATTATTACTGTTAGGTACGAACTCTTAGAAGACTTAAATAAAAAGATGAGACAAAAATATAAAATATATGACTCTTCAAAACAAATTAATTAAACTTCCTGCTTTAGTATTTCAAGAGATAAGCGTATATTTGAATGTTAAGCCCTTATTTCCAGCCCCAGTAGGGAATGCGCCCGTATAAGGCTTCGGAGCCCCAAAGAGGGGCGCGAGCGCGACGCGATGCGATTTATTTCACGTCCTAAGCGACTCGGCGCGGCGGGCGGCTCCCCTTCTGTTCCCAGTTATTATCACTCTTCAAGTTTCCCCATTTTGATAACGGTAACCCAAGCTGTAATACTAAGTCTTTCTATATTATGAAATAAAATTCAGTTTTTATTTTTTATTAATAGTTAGTATAGTAGTAAAGAAAGGTAAATATAATGAATGATTAATAAAAATATAGTTAGGTACCTAAAAAATGCCGCAGTAACTTCAACGGGTCATAAAACTTAACGATCGGAAAATCGTAAGGCAATCAGCCAAGATATTATCAGATTTTTTAACAGTGTTTTGTTTTCATGTCTTTCTTCACTTTAAGTCGGAAAGTTCATAGAAATCAATATTTCAATTAAGTAACTAAACATTATTAAGTAGAATCAAATGATATTATATTCTTGATTTACCTACATAAATTGAAAGATTCAGAAAATAATACAGTTAGATATATTTTTCTCACCTAGTTTTGATGCAGTTTTCCAAACACGTGAACAGTCGCTACGCGATCGTAGATGGATTGCTACGAGCTACGTAACTACGCCAGCGAGCGCATCGCGTAGCCGATGCGTACCTACTGCCGCGGCGGGTGCCCGCCCCCCCGCACGCTACGGATTTACTTTTCCCTTACCACCGGTGGTGTTTTCGTTTCACCCAATAATTTTGTTATTTCGAAACACCACGATGATCGGGCGAATTGAAAAAATCCTGTAGAAAGTTGACAAAATCAACGTTTCGTTGTATCCCTTGTTTCTCCTCCAAAACTAGACCAATTTAAATACTTTTTTCATCAAAAAATAAAGAAATGCTTTGGCTGTTCCTATTTTAAGATTTTTATACTTATAATTTCGCCAGATTGCTGGATGTCTAAACAATGGCACATTTTTTATGTTTTTGAAGATTAATATCTCTTTTTTAATTTATAAAAAAATGAAAACATAGGAACACAGACAAATGAATGAAAAAAGTATAGGCCCCGCCACATACACGACGGAATCCCAAACGGAATATCGATAATGTATGAAAATTCCGTACGGAAAAATCCCGCATGTGTGTGCATGGTACCTACTTAGGTCCATAGATTTCTATGGATCAGCTGCGTTGTTCGGAATTACGTATCCTTACTAATCGGTCTAGTTTTGAAGGAGGAAACAGGAGACTACGAAACGTTGATTTTGTCAAAATTCTTAGGAATTTTTCAATTCTCACGTCCGCACCGTGGTGTTGCCGATTTACGCATAGACTCGGGTTTTATTTTTATTGCATTATGTAACGTAATAAAAAACATAAGTTTTTTTTTAATTTTTTGCCCGTGTGGCACTACTGCGTGGCACTACCAGTAGTTTCACGGGAATTTTTTCTTTCCCGTGACACTACCGGTAGTGCCATGGGTAAAACTATAAGTATAGAAGAAGGTTGCACTTGCATCCTAAACTTTGCTTAGGTTTTATATGAGTAACTGAGCGAGGTCACTGATTTGGAGTGACTCTAGTAGTGGTGTCAATCGGCTCCTGAAACGAGGAGCTTTGAAACGGAAAAGTACCGATACATTAGTGATTTCCATTGACGGCGCACATTATTCTTGTTCTCCAATTTCGGTACATCAAAATCATAAGAATATAAAAAATAACAAGACATGACATTTAAAACGCATAACTTAATTTATTAACAAGAAACAATTTACACAATTTACTTTTCACATGATATAACGCAGGTCGACTGGTAATACCCATCGCTTCCCATCGAGTGACGCTGAGAAAGGTGTATTTCTTTAAGCGTTGTGACACCAAAGTCATAATCGGCATATTTCTTCAATATTCCCGAGCCGTCAAATGTGACCCGCGCTTGGCGCCTGGAACCAGCCGCGTCGTCATTCACGCTGGTTGAAGATCGACTTCTGTACTTTGAATTGATCAGTGTGACGTGAAGTTTTACGTTATCACGGCCGTGGTCTCTGTCCATGTAACCTGCGCAAATAATCAATTTGTAATACCTACTTGTAGGTATACTTGTGCATAAAATTATCACACATGCTTGGAAGAACAAAACAGATTTTATTAAGTTTGAAATTGTTTTATGACCTAGTTAATCACATATACAGTAGCGGTCACATAATTAAAGAAACCAGTCGATTTTCATACAAACGAGGTAAATTGGAAGCCTTGGTTCTCCACCAAGGATTGACCTAGCCGTGATCTGATGATGGCCATCCAGGGAGTGAATGGAGGAGATTCAGATCGCTATACACACCCAACTGATCTGCTCAGCATTTTAAGAGATAGAAGGATATGTTTACAAAAAACGTTTTATGTTTAGAATAAAAATATATGGAAATCCTGAACTCTAATCCTTCTATCTTTTAGAATGCTGATCAGGCTTCCTAGCCAAAGTAACATTTGCAAATCTTCGTTATCGCTTCGCTTCGAAACATGGTATGGATTAGACGTTTTAAAATTCGATTGTTAACGAAACCTTATGTCAATCCCATACATGTTTCGAAAGCGAAGCGATAAAGAAGATTTGC
The DNA here is from genome assembly GCA_950108535.1 of Agriphila straminella. NCBI lineage: Eukaryota > Metazoa > Arthropoda > Insecta > Lepidoptera > Crambidae > Agriphila > Agriphila straminella. The sequence continues at coordinate 13,498,408 of OX467308.1, forward strand.
CAATGTTACTTTAGCTAGGCCCTCAGATCAGTTGGGTATGTACCTATAGCGATCTGAATCTCCTCCATTCACTCCCTGGATGGCCATCATCAGATCACAGCTGGGCCAATCCCTGGCGGAGAACCAAGGCTTCAAAGTTAACTCTTTTCTACGAAAATCGACTGGTAACTTTAATTATGTGACCGCCACTGTGTACCTACTTATAAAAAAGAATTTGTCTTCAATATGGAAATGGTAAGTAACGTAAGCTAAGCTACTTTAAAGGTTTAGGCAAAACTGACATGGGTATATATGGAAATGGTAAGTAACGTAAGCTAAGCTGCTTTAAAGGTTTAGGCAAAACTGACATGGGTATATATGGAAATGGTAAGTAACGTAAGCTAAGCTACTTTAAAGGTTTAGGCAAAACTGACATGGGTATATATGGAAATGGTAAGTAACGTAAGCTAAGCTACTTTAAAGGTTTAGGCAAAACTGACATGGGTATATATGGAAATGGTAAGTAACGTAAGCTAAGCTACTTTAAAGGTTTAGGCAAAACTGACATGGGTATATATGGAAATGGTAAGTAACGTAAGCTAAGCTACTTTAAAGGTTTAGGCAAAACTGACATGGGTATATATGGAAATGGTAAGTAACGTAAGCTAAGCTACTTTAAAGGTTTAGGCAAAACTGACATGGGTATATATGGAAATGGTAAGTAACGTAAGCTAAGCTACTTTAAAGGTTTAGGCAAAACTGACATGGGTATATATGGAAATGGTAAGTAACGTAAGCTAAGCTACTTTAAAGGTTTAGGCAAAACTGACATGGGTATATATGGAAATGGTAAGTAACGTAAGCTAAGCTACTTTAAAGGTTTAGGCAAAACTGACATGGGTATATATGGAAATGGTAAGTAACGTAAGCTAAGCTACTTTAAAGGTTTAGGCAAAACTGACATGGGTATATATGGAAATGGTAAGTAACGTAAGCTAAGCTACTTTAAAGGTTTAGGCAAAACTGACATGGGTATATATGGAAATGGTAAGTAACGTAAGCTAAGCTACTTTAAAAGTTTAGGCAAAACTGACATGGGTATATAAAAATTTATTCTAAGTTTTATAAATGCGAAAGTGTTTGTTACGCCTTCGAGCCTAACTACTTAACCGATCATCATGAAATATTACATACACGTTCTCGGGTTCACTTAAAAAAGTTCAAAAGTTAGAGGGGGGGGGGGACACAATTTACCACTTTGGCAGTGTTTATCTTTCAAACGGTTGACTTTGAGAAAAAATTGTCTTAGGAACCTCAATGTCAATCTATATTCTACAAAGACCTATCTATAGACACCCCGCACGTATTGATATGAAGAATTTTTTTTTATCAGTTTCAGTTCCATGTATGGGCCCCTCCTTAATCTTTTTTTTATTATTTTTGTGTTCAAATCGTTTAGCAGTTAACAGAATACATCTACCTACTAAGTTTCAACTGTGTAATTCTAATACTTTCGGAATAAAATGGCCGTGACATACGGACGGACAGACAGACATGACGAATCTATAAGGGTTCCGTTTTTTGCCAATTTGGCTTCTATCTATCTATCTTCTGACCTTAACTTCGGCACCTCTATCGAGTCCAAGGCTCAAACTGCAGCTAGGAAGCTGAGCGTCCTAAATAAAGTCAAGCGGTACTTTACGCCTGGGCAGCTTTTAACTCTTTATAAAGCTCAAGTCCGATCTTGCATGGAGTACTGCTGCCACCTTTGGGATAGCTCGGCGAAATATCAACTTGCTGCACTGGACTCGGTGGAACGCAGAGCCAAGAGATGGAGAACTGGTAGCAGCTTAACAGTTTAGCTCACCGCCGAAAAGTTGCTTGCCTATCGGTCTTTTACAGATTGTACTTTGGTGAGTGTGCTCAAGAACTGCATGAACTCATTCCACCTTCTCCTTTCTACCATCGGACATCCAGACGCACTGCAGGTTACCACCCGTTCTTAGTTGATATACCTTTTCTGCGTACCAAACGCTACTCATCATCGTTAATAATGCGCACAGCTATGGAATGGAATTCCCTGCCGGCGTCTGTGTTTCCGAGCGCATACAACCTGACTCTATTCAAGGCCAGAGTGAATAAGCACCTTCTGGGCAAGCTCGCTCCATCGTAGACCCTGTCTTTGCTTTTGGGCAGGACTGGGGTCAAGAGCAAACCCTTTAAATATAAAAAAAAAAAAAAAAAATTTGGCTACGGAACCCTAAAAAAGAGAAATCGAGCAATAAGTAAACACCAGCTCTGTAGAAGTGGTCCACCAGTCCGTCGGCCAAGCGCTGCAGCAGCCCAGCGGCGCCCCCCTCCGCCCGCACGCGCCCGTACAGCACGTCAGTCGCACCGGGGTCGTCGTTCATGTAAGATAGCCCTCGCAACCTTATCTTCACTGAAGGGCACTCTTGCAGTAAAGGCCTAAGAAATTAGTTAAGCTTATACTTACCGACGAGCTCATAGGTTATGTGAAATCATCGATATTTGTATCTCTTCCTTATATTATATTTTAGAAAGATTGTGGGTTTGGATGTTTGTTCCTCAATCACGCAAAAACTACTGAACGGATTTGGTTGAAATTTGGCACACAGATAGTAGATAGCCTAGATTAAAACATACGAATTTTTTTATCCTGATATTCCCACGAAAACGGGAACCACGCGGGTAAAACCGCGGGCGGCCGCTAGTATATTATATGTATTAAATTATATGTTATGTTGTATTTATTAATATTTTACCCTATGTACCGCTTTCATACTAGGTACAACAAAAACTAATTGATCTTACATTATAATTGCCTCCTTAGCTTCAGCGAGTAACTTAGATGCAAGCAATCTTTCTTCATTATCCATTAGGCACATAACTCCTACGGTTAGGTGCAGTTTATATGGCTTTATAAATAAAGATTCATCTAAACCATTGCTTGGACAATCACGAAGTACTGTTTCCTGTCAGAAATTAAAAACACATAAAACCTTCAAAAGCTTATAATAAAAGACTATGATTATCTATCAAAACCAATACACTATTTAATTATTTATGATTATGTAAATAAATATTTTGGATTTAAAATTATTTTTACCTTGAATATTTCAAAATTCCTCATTATCTCTGGGTCATTCATAGGTAATGAAATAAAATGAGTTGATCTTTGTTTCATTCTTGATGACATTACAATAATATTTATTCTTCTTCTTGCTGCTTTAACATTCTGAAACAAAATGGTTAGGTGTTTATAAATCAGTAATACAAATAGATTGATACACATTGTTATTGCCTTTAGAATTTCTGAACGTTCTGGCCCAGATCAACCGATACAAATAAGACTTCATACTTGTAAAAGATGTTGTTTGACCAGATGGACAACATCAAATACCTAGGTGTCATAATTGATAAACATCTAAAATGGTCGGCCCAAGTCGGAGTTAGAAAATTGACCCACGTCTTTAAAGATGTTCTAAAAATGGTATATCAAAGCTTATGCCAATCAATTTTAGGCTATTGCATAGTTGTATGGGGAGCGACTAATCAAGTATATATGCTAAAACTAGAACGAGCACAACGAGCTATATTAAAAATAACATATAAAAAGCCATGGCGCTACTCTACTGATATGCTTTACTCAGAATGTGATCATCCTCGTGTAAGACATATATGCTATACATTTCCTCTGTTATTTTACGATTTCACAAACAAGCGAAAGACCTTGCTCGGGCATCGCACAGAACTTTGAAATGGGATAGTCCTAGGACACACTCTGATTTTGTTCGAAGGTCATTCGCTGCTATGGGACCCTGCCTCTATGCAAAAGTCTATAAAATAAACAACAAAATTATTAATATGTCAAGATATATTTGTAGGAAATTTGTCCATAACTGGCTGCAAGTTAAAAATTACAATGAGACTGAAGATATACTAAAAATCATGGCCTAACCTATTTACATCTATGTCACATATTGGATCATTTACTAAGCTACTTATTATAACATGATTTCTATAGGTACTTTTGCTAAAATACTCATGAACTTATATATATATATATATAGCTTAATATCAAACAATACCAAAATTGCTCTATATGAGTAAGTCTACAAAAAACAAAATATATTAATAGGTATGTCAGAAGATACTTCTGTAGGAATTCTGTGAATAATCTGGATGCAAGTTAAAAAATACAGTAAGACTGATGATATACTAAAAATTATAGATTAAGGATTATATTTTATTTTATTTTTTTATTATTATTTTTTATGTCTTGTATCAAGTGTTTTTTGGTAAATTTTGCCTACTTAGGCGCACTTTCGAGTAGCAGACAGAGTGATTACTGATTTCTCAACTAGTTGAAAGTTATTTACTCTCACAATTACCTATCCGATATGTAGTAGGTATTTAATTTCAACCTACCTACCCATTGTGTGCAAACTTTTGTTAATTATTGTGATGGAAAATGACCTCACTTTAAATGTGGAGCTCATTTTTCAATGTTGACGACTCTGTATGAAATATACAGGGAGAAAAAAGCAGCCCTTGACGAGTTTCTTGCCGGTTCTTCTCGTTACAAGGTCTCCCGCTCAGGGTTTGCGAACCGATGGCGTAGCTTCTTTGACATTCACAAGTGCTTGTAACAGCCTAGACTGAATAAATTATTTTGAATTTCGAATATTTTTGAATTTTATACTCAGTTATTTACTATAACATAATGTATTGCTTGTTTGCTATGCTTTTTTCTCCCTGTATATTTCATACAGAGTCGTCAACATTGAAAAATGAGCTCCACATTTAAAGTGAGGCCATTTTCCATCACAATAATAAATTCATAATATTAATTTAGCTTAATATCAAACAACAATACCCAGTTAAACAATACCTACTGTTTATTTTTATAAAAAAATTGGTGATTGTGATTGGCGCCTGTTTCACAATCAATACTTGGGCAGCTTTTAATTTAAATTGAAAATGTCTCTAGTATATTACTCCTGTTCCTCAAGTATATTAACTGGAACTGAATGAATCGAACTTTGTGAAACAGGTTCTCAAAGATTTGTGTTTGGATAACGCTTTGTAAATAACCCTTTTCTTTCTTTGTTTTCCCTTTAATATTGGGAAGGGACCTGGGTTTCGCGACACAGGGAATCCTAGTGTGGAATCCAGGGCTAAGTGCATTGTTCTATTTTCGTTTATCTGTACTAGATTATTAGCCAAACTACTATAAATGTAAATGTAAGAAAAGTTATCAAGTGAATAAAAACATTTTTATTTTTATTTTATTTTCTTGTTTGAGATTTGTAGGCGTAGTAAAATAAACATGGACTTGGCACTGCACTTCATTTATTGATCACATTTTTAAACATTTGGTCCTTCGAGCCGGATCAAATGTTTGAGATTTGTAGGCGTAGTAAAATAAACATGGACTTGGCACTGCACTTCATTTATTGATCACATTTTTAAACATTTGGTCCTTCGAGCCGGATCAAATGTTTGAGATTTGTAGGCGTAGTAAAATAAACATGGACTTGGCACTGCACTTCATTTATTGATCACATTTTTAAACATTTGGTCCTTCGAGCCGGATCAAATGTTTGAGATTTGTAGGCGTAGTAAAATAAACATGGACTTGGCACTGCACTTCATTTATTGATCACATTTTCAAACATTTGGTCCTTCGAGCCGGATCAAATGTTTGAGATTTGTAGGCGTAGTAAAATAAACATGGACTTGGCACTGCACTTCATTTATTGATCACATTTTCAAACATTTGGTCCTTCGAGCCGGATCAAATGTTTGAGATTTGTAGGCGTAGTAAAATAAACATGGACTTGGCACTGCACTTCATTTATTGATCACATTTTTAAACATTTGGTCCTTCGAGCCGGATCAAATGTTTGAGATTTGTAGGCGTAGTAAAATAAACATGGACTTGGCACTGCACTTCATTTATTGATCACATTTTCAAACATTTGGTCCTTCGAGCCGGATCAAATGTTTGAGATTTGTAGGCGTAGTAAAATAAACATGGACTTGGCACTGCACTTCATTTATTGATCACATTTTCAAACATTTGGTCCTTCGAGCCGGATCAAATGTTTGAGATTTGTAGGCGTAGTAAAATAAACATGGACTTGGCACTGCACTTCATTTATTGATCACATTTTCAAACATTTGGTCCTTCGAGCCGGATCAAATGTTTGAGATTTGTAGGCGTAGTAAAATAAACATGGACTTGGCACTGCACTTCATTTATTGATCACATTTTCAAACATTTGGTCCTTCGAGCCGGATCAAATGTTTGAGATTTGTAGGCGTAGTAAAATAAACATGGACTTGGCACTGCACTTCATTTATTGATCACATTTTCAAACATTTGGTCCTTCGAGCCGGATCAAATGTTTGAGATTTGTAGGCGTAGTAAAATAAACATGGACTTGGCACTGCACTTCATTTATTGATCACATTTTTAAACATTTGGTCCTTCGAGCCGGATCAAATGTTTGAGATTTGTAGGCGTAGTAAAATAAACATGGACTTGGCACTGCACTTCATTTATTGATCACATTTTCAAACACCACCATTTACATAAAAACTGTTATATTTAATTCATGCAGAAAGAGCGTGGAGCTCGAGTTACATTTTTCACAAGAGGACGATCACAAACTAAGAAAACCAAAACGTCAAGTGTCAAACCACAGAGTAGGTAATTTAGTATGAATATACTAAACACACATAGTATACTTATAAAAAAAATAATTCATCATAATAAATAAGTCTTCCCATTAGTCACTCAGTCATTTCTCCAACTGCATATCTATTCTTTAACCGCCTCTGTGGTCTAGTGGTTCGCCCACAAAAGTAAGACGCAGGGGTTCCGAGTTAGATTCCCGGGAACTGACCTGAGGGTCAATTCTGCTAATGTTAACGTCGAAATTGGTGTTGGAATGGTAATGCTTTTTGACACAGTTCTTGTTTCTTAAGCCCAAAACCGAAACACATAGTGTTTCTTAACCCAAAACGGAAACATTATTATTGTGTCTCGATTTTGGGTTTAAGAAACAAGAACGGTGTCAAAAAGCATTATCATTCAAACACCATTGAACCACGATTTTGACGTGAACATTAGCAGACTTGACCCCCTTTTTTTTGTTTCAAGAAGGAGAATGCATTTAGGCATACCAAACGGCATGTTGGACTCGGTCACACTTGGGGCATGTCCCTCGCCGCACCCGGCAGACTTGACCCCCTGGTTGGTGGATGACATTTCAAGTCCGCCTGGCTAGCTTCCACGATCTAACCTACATCTGACGCCATAACAATTTAAAAATTGTTGTGTTCTAGCAGTTAGTGGTAAGATAGTCAGTTCCTCAGTAATAAGGATTCCGGGTGTAGTGTGCTAACACTTTCTGCCTTATCGTCACTTAACATCGGGTGAGGTGAAGGCCAAGCACTAACCTTTTAGCTTTTGAAGAGCCAATGAAACTGAAAATGTAAAGCCAAGGCACCACATACAACAAATTATTAAATAAAATTTACAAAACTAAATGAATATTAGATCTTACAGAAGCAGTAGATCCAAATATGGTAATATCTCCAGTCTGACCTTGTTTCGGTATCTTTATGTCTGTTCTGGTGTCCCTCTCAATTCTGTATTTAGTAGCACCTTTTTTGCCAATAATTGATCCTAAGTAATGCCTGAAATGTAAACATGTTTAAATGAAACAAACCCTGAACCACAGAATATATAATAGTACTAACGTCCTGAACCACAGAATATATAATAGTACTAACGTCCTGAACGCCGAACCGGCCCTATGAGGCACAGATAAAAACATTGAAGCTATTCCGTCAACGCCGAACGTGCCTCATGCGGCCAGCACAGATATCCCGTGTTTTCTCATAGAAATCGGTTACTTGTGTATGGGGAACTTTATTTCATTGAAAAGCCTGGTAAATGGTAAATTCATAAATAATACACTTTTTACAGAATGATAAAACATAGCCTGATTGCAACATTATCGTGTTTTTCGTGAAAAAACGGCATATTTTTTTGGGTATGGTGGTGCTTTGGTTCATTGACTTACTCAACTAAACTTAACTCAACTCAACTCTAATATAACACGCTTTAACGCCGGAAAATGAGACACAATGGATTTTCTATTGTTGTCCGGCTGTAAACAGCTCCTCTCACAGCAAACTGAAATGTGTATGGCTTACTAAACTGAAGATGGTAAACTTACTGTGACACATGAAGAGAGGTGCAATATCTGGAATCGTCTACTGGAACAATAGTGAAATCCTCTTCATCACCTTCGTCCACTACACCTTCATAATTCACTTCTGTAGAAGCATAAAATATCATTAAATACTTAAATTAAAAGTTATTTTATCTAAATTACACTAGAAAATCTAATAAGTACTAAATGGTAAGTACAGTTTTTAATTTGTCCACCTATGAAAATTGAATTCGGATTGAATACCAAATGAATTTTAATAAGTAGGTGTTTTATATGATAGGCTTATGTTAGGTACGAAAACCAAATGAAAAATAAATGCAATATGAATGCCAACCATTTTCGTACGACTCGTGTTCATGATAACTAGTAATCTCCGTATTAGATTCGTTCATTCTGTAACATCGACCCTCGATCCACATTAAATCAGGCTTTAATACATATAACATATTCACGGAAAAGTGAATTAAATAAAATCAAGTAACAAACAAAACACTTTTTGTTGACAAATAATGACAACTTGTACTTGACAATTGACATTTTGACAATCTTGACTTGACTGACTTGACATTTTGGGTGCATTCCAGCAGACCAATCGCTAAGTCATCGGTCACCACAGTATATATGTCACCGTTATAGTACAGAAATCAGTGAATCTGCAGATTAACTAGTTAATCTGCAAATTAACGACCAAGGATCAGCGGGTCTACCGGCTAAAAATAATGAAGTTAATATTAACTGTAAGTATGTGATACATTGCTTCTTTTCTTTGGTAAGTTTTTATTTGTGCCAAAACAAAGTAACAAAGTGATACATTATCACATACTTACAGTTAACATTAACTTCATTGTTTTTAGCCGGTAGACCCGCTGGGGGCTTACCATCAGCAAATAAAAAAACCGTTCAGTTCAAAAGCAGGGGCTTACCATCACCAAATAAGAAGCCATTCAGTTCAAAAGCATTCAACCATTTCAACCGAAGCCATTCAACCGAAACTAATCTAACGTCGTTTGTTACTTACTTATCTCGCTGTGTGGACGAAAGACGTCAAGTAGACACAATCTACACTGACTTTTCCAGTGCATTTGACAAGGTGCCACATTCACTGCTGGTTGCTAAGTTGAAAGACAGTGGAATTCATGGCTCTTTGCTCACATGGCTCAAATCATACCTGGAGAGAAGGACACAAATCATCGCGCTAAATGGTTTTTCATCAAGAACCTACTTTGCTGAATCTGGAGTGCCCCAGGGTTCTCATTTAGGACCATTATTGTTTTCCATATTTATTAATGATATCTCAGCTATAATTCGTTATTGCCAGTTTTCACTTTTCGCTGACGATCTTAAACTCTTTAAATGTATCGAGTCTTCTAGCGACTCGGCCCTCTTGCAAGAAGACTTAAATAGAGTTCTGAAGTGGTGCAATCAAAACGGTATGGCCATGAACCCTAAAAAGTGTTTGCACATTAAGTTCACAAGTAGGACATCACCTCATGCCACCTCATATAACATAAGTGGACAAACCATTCAGGAAGTCACTGAAGTTCGGGATCTGGGTGTAATATTGGACTCCAAGCTAAAATTTACCTCTCATTTCAATGACATCATTAAAAAAGGCGCAAAAATGCTTGGTTTTATTAAACGTAACTCTCGTGGCTTTCAAATTAAAACAAAAATACACCTATTCAATATGCTTGTACGTAGCCACTTAGAGTATGCGTCTTCTGCTTGGAGTCCAACGTACGCAGTTCATTCTCATAGAATCGAGAATGTGCAAAGAGCGTTTACTCGCCATCTCGCCTACATCTCTCCTAATTGCTCACATCGATGTCCCTATCATCTTCGGCTTCGACACTTTGCTCTGCTTTCGCTAAGGGATAGACGTAGACTCCATGATCTCAACATTCTTTACAAGATCTTCCACGGTCACCCTGGCTTTAGCCGTCTCTTGGAAAAAATTTCATTAAAGGTTCCATATAACACGCCTAGAAAACCTTTGACTAATCTTCTACGTACTTCAGCTTGCCGAACAAATGTCGGTGCTCACGCACCGCTTCACCGAATGTGCAGCTATTACAATCTCACGTGTAAAGATTTACCGGGCCTAGACATCTTCTACAACAGCTACGAGACCTTTGGGCGTATCTTACGAGAACATTTGTCAAGTAATGCCTAGCCGAGTGAGTCAAATTACTGCAGCCTGATTTGCCTAATTAGAATTTAATATTGTAATATAAGTACTTAGTTTTAATATAATAATAATTGTGAATTTCCCATAATATGAATATCTTTTTAGTTCCTCCTAGACGCTTGTTTTGTTACTTTATTTTTCTCAAATGCTGTGTCACCTATAATGGGGCACTTATTAGCCTATGTATGTCTGTATCATTTTATTTTTTGTAACTGTTCGATAAGTGTTCTGCTGGTGTACCTACTAAAATAAAAAAAATAAAAAAAGCAGGGGGCATAACCACTCAAACGTCCAAGGCGCGCGGTCAAAGTAGCCCCAAACGTCCAGCCGCCGTCGATCGCGCACGAACCGTAACGTGCAGTTTTCGCCGAAAGTAAATAGTGTCAACCGAACGTCACGCACAAATGTTTGGAACGCCGGCCGTACGGGCGGCGACGGCTACATGCATGGTAAATACTGTGTTCCATCAGTATTTAATCAGGGGCCTTACTATGAGCTCTTATAGCAGGGCTTATATTGAACTGTCTTACTTTTTCGTACTATGACATCAACGGTTAGTATGAAAGCAGGCCTTAAGCAGTCCTGTTTAAGGCCTGGGGCCTTACTATGAGCTCTTATAGCAGGGCTTATATTGAACTGCCTTACTTTTTCGTACTATTACTTCAACGGTTAGCATGAAAGCAGGCCTTAAGCAGTCCTGTTTAATGCCTGCTTTTGAACTGAACGGTATTAATTTGCTGATGGTAACCACTCAACCGTCCATTGGGACTACAGTCCCCAAAAAAAAACACGCTTATCCGTCCACGGGGACTGTAGTCCCCAAGCGACATCGTAATAGCAACATTCAGATTTTTGCTTTTATCGCAACGAAGGTAGTGCGTAGTTACATGGACTAAAAAGTAGATGGCTCTGCTTTAGATAATAGAGCTCTGTGAATAACACTTTTCTACACCACGGCAACACAAATATTTTTAAAAATATAAAAAAGTTGACAGTTCGCCGTTCTGTTTGGTTCTGTGGTTTTTGGTGCTGGAGCTTTTGCGGAAATATCGTGGATTACAGCGTATTTCCTAATTATATGCACATCAAATTAATCGTAAGGGTTTTGCTATCCGAAATAGCCGAAATAGTATGATCTAAACAGTGTAATCCAAATAATATGTATTTTTTGAAATAAAATTGAAACTTTCGAAAATTATACCGCTTTTTTCAAGTTTCACATTTGTTTTCTACAGAATACAATAATAGAGACAGTTAAAAATATATATTTATAAGCGGTAGACTCTTCTCTATCCGTAGGTGTTTTTTGTTTAGATATAGCTAGTGTAGTTTTTGAGCTTAAACTGTTTTTGTCAAGAGCGAAAACTGCACGTTACGGTTCGTGCGCGATCGACGGCGGCTGGACGTTTGGGGCTACTTTGACCGCGCGCCTTGGACGTTTGAGTGGTTATGCCCCCTGCTTTTGAACTGAACGGTTTCTTATTTGCTGATGGTAAGCCCCCAGGGGCCTATTTCATAAAATACTATGAAATAAGGCATATACACCATAGTAGTAGTATGATTATTTTATTTCATTATATTATATCCATTACTAATGGGTCACATTATTTACCACGCGTGTAGCCGTCGTCTAAAGCTAAGTCTAAAACTCTAAAGGTAACCCAATACCAACAATGGTAAACTACAATAATTTACCATTGTTGGTATTGGGGTAGAATTGGGTTGGTCAACTTTTCCAAAACTATTGTGAATTATATATTTTCTGGTAGCTTTTGGCTTTGGAGTCAGGAATAACCAATTGCGGAATTTTTATAATAGTTTACAACATAGTACAATAAATCTCTATTACGGCTGTATGCGTAGGTAATGATTTTGCTCCAAAGACTTCTATTTTGTTGCTCAAAACAAAAAAGCAAAGGTTTAGCATTAGCAATGTCAACTATAGTCACAGTCAGCTAAAATAAATAAAATAACTCTTTTGTGAGTAAGTAACAAAGTAAAATAACAAAATCATAATATTTTTTTCTTTATTCTTCAAACTTGTGCTATCAAAAAAAATATAAAACAATTCTCTTCGAAAAAGTTTACCAACCAACCTCATTGTTTCTTATAAATTTTATTATAAAACATAATTCTACCCCAATAAACTACTACTCTGGTAAATTACTTTTTCATTCTTTAATGAAAAAGACTAGGTACTGATTAAATACTGATGGATCACAGTATTTATTTACCACGCGTGTATCCGTCGCCTTCGCTTTGCACTCGGAGGTTGCATTGCAATTTAAAATGTACTCTATGGTGATCAGCGATTAGTCGACTGGAATGCACTCATGACATTGACAGTATGCTTTTTTTATTGTTGAGAGTTTGAGAGCAAAGGAGTTTGTTCATACAGGAAAGCCTTCCAGTAATATTATTTTCGTAACCGTTTATTTACTCATGTAGATAAACCTTAGAAATGTATTCTATGCCCAATGGAGCCCCTACAGGGACGTATTTACTCTAGGGCCAAGGGGGCCATGGCCTATGGCGCCAGGCTGCTAGGGGCGACGTTAGCCGCCCGCCCCTCGCAGTCTACCGCGTCAGCCGCCCCTCGGGCTTAGCTTTAGGGCGCCTTTCATAATTATTTATACCAATCTTTGTCGACAATTGATGAATTTGACAACCTAATTGGTGCAGTGGTCAACATGCCGCCTACCACGCAAGCGGTCCCGGGTTCGATTCCCGGCCGGGCAGAAATTGAAATGATGAATTTTAATTTCTGTGACGGGTCTGGGTGTTACTATGTGTAAAAGGTATATATTTAAAAAGTATATAAGTATTATTAGTTGGCTAGACAACTTATAACAACCCATATTACAAGCTTTGCTTAGTTTGGGGCTAGATGGCGCTGTGTGAAATTGTCCAAGCATTTATTATTATTATTATAATCATTTATTGATCAACTGCAGTGCAGAATGTTCATTTTCCGTTCATGATGTACATTATTAGTGAGATTAGTAGATAAACTGACTAAAATCTCGCTGCGCGGTCTTTTTTTATTACTTAGAGTCAGACAAAATTACGAGATTAGTGGATGGATGAAACTCACAAAAAATCGCGCTACGCGGCTGATTTATTTACATTTTTTTTGGTTAGACAGGATTTTTTCTGAAAAATCAGGCGTTTTGTGTATCTTAGACAAGACAGGCATCCTCTTCTTCCCGTACGTAGATGGTAGATAAGATAACCCTAGGGGCGTCATACCTTATTGGCCCAGCCTGCCTAGCATGACCGATTTATATCGCGTGATAGAGCGTTTTATCACGTTTAACTGTCAAAAAGACAAAAGAATTTGACAGTTCAGTGTCGATAAAATGCTATATCACGCGATATAAATCGGTCATGCTAGGCAGGCAGGGCGCCGAATCTTAAAATACGTCCCTGAGCCCCTAGACGATCAAGCATTTCTTGTCAATCATTTACATTGCATTTACCATTTGGGGGCGTGGCCTACTTTTGATTGGCCACGGTAATCTATCTATTCTGTGGTGCTTGTCAAGCATCGCTCCTAGCCTAGACGATCAAAATGTGATTGACAAGCAATGCAATGTAAATGATTGACGAGCAATTTTTTGATCGTTTAAAAAACGGTTACGGTAGTAGCGTAGCTGAGAGTCAGATAATAGTGATTATTTCCTCTGTGGCCACATCATACAATACATACATTCTTGGCTACATTCGAACAGCAGACTGCAAGACTGCAATGCAACCAACGATATATCAATTGATATATCGTTGAATGCAACTGATGTGATGATGTAATCCTAATCTCCACTCGTGACTTGATCGAATCCATGCAGGCGTGCATCTTCTTTTCCCCATTTATTATTATGGTGTATTATTTTTTTAATCTGCTGTTTATATACCTACCTATACATTTTGTACTATAACTTCTAGTTCTGCTGGTTTTCTCGAAACCTAAATATAAACTATAAGTAGGTGTGTGTGACAGTAGGCACCGCACCTATTATTATTACTACGTTTACAAAGTTGAGTGAGATAAAGCTTATCAGTTGTTTGTCTATCTGCAAGTCATAAAACATTTTCTTGTTCAATGTTATTAAAAATATATATGTTGGGAAGCAAAATAATTGTATTTTAACTATTATTTGGTTATTTTGAGTTGTATAAGAGTGTTTAGTGAAACAAAAATATAGAAGAAAGATGAGTAAACCAATACTTTTAAGATCTAGCAGCAATTATTACAGAACTAATTATGAATACACATTCGTACAAAATAAAGATGGTGAGTAGGTACATAAGGCTATTTAAGAATAATTAAAATAATTTAGCTACGTACCTATTTTTAGTAAGAGATACATTAAGTACCTATGGGCAAAGATATTAGAATTAAAAAGATGTGTTATGTCAGTATATGCGACGCCATGAATTTGTCCGCAAGGCGTATATACCTGCCTCGTTATAACACACTAAATAATACGATATTACACGGTCAAGGTAACTCGGCACTTTAAGTCGATAATTTCGTATGGTCGCATAGGCCGACTTAACTTGACCGTGTTGTAAAGTGTGAACAAGATAGTATGATTATTTACAAGAGCGTAAACGAGACAGATACATATTGCGCAATGTCGTCGTGAATGTCGCGATACTAATCATAGAATATCGTTAAATGTGTCACAGAAGAGACATTCGATGGTTTGATGCCTATGAACTACAATGATGTCTGAATAAAATAATGAATCATTTTACTTCAAGCGATAAAATAAAAAAGCTACTAATAGTCATAATTAGGGATGTGCAAGGGCTTAAACCCAAAGGTTTAAACCGGGTCTTTACGAGTTTAAATCCGATTTCGACCCAAAAAGCGGACCTATTACCACTAATATCTTGGGTTGTTTTTGGGCACAATAAAATTTACCTATTAGTTTCTATTGCTAAAATAACAAATAGTCTGTTGCGTAATGGATTTCCACTTCGAAAAAAATATTTTTTGTAACCAAAACGAATTTTTAAAATATAATATGTAACTTCGTAAAACTTGTAAATTTAAATAGTAAAAGTGTTCAAATTAGTAAGGAATTTAGCTTTAATTAAATATGGGCGATAAGAAATTCCACGTCACAAGGTTTAGGTAATCCTTACTAATATTAAAATGCGAAAGTCCGTTTGTTTGTTACGCTTTCACGTCTTAACTACTAAACCGATCATCATGAAATTTTGCATACACGTTGTCAGGGGTACAGAGAAGGACATAGGGTACCTTTCATCCCGAAAAAAGTAATGATCCCGAGGGATAACAAAAAACCATTCCACGCAGACGAAGTTGCGGGCGGCCGCTAGTATTTTAATAAAATTCAGTGGCATTTCATTTAATACATCGCAATTCATTTGCTAGTAACCTATAAAAATAATAGTAAATATATAATAAGTTAATGAGGGCTTTTCAAAATGACATTTAAAAAATAAAAACAGTAACTATTTGCCTCACTAGATCGTGTTGATACTCGTCGAACCCTAAAAATAGTAACTATTTGAATCACTAGATGGTGTTGACACTCTTCGAAGCTTAGTAAAAAACTCACATTGTCACCTATTTTTATCAACGCCATCTCGATAGATCATCTTATAAAAAATCAGGCGAAGATAAAGCAAACAACGTTTGATATCTCAAAGAAATATTTATATCTTGAAAGAGTAACACTAGTAACAATAGTCTTAATAAGAACATCTATCCTCGATGGCGGTCCCAACGATACTGCCGATGCCGACCGGCGCCAAGCCTGTCCGCCATTACGGAAAAGCACACCCGTGGCGCCAACCGGAAGTTAAACTATTGGTGACAACAATGTTCGTTTCACAACTTTTAACAAATTAAAATTATTCTAATTAAATTTTAGAAAATATTTAGAATTTATACAGTTATCCAAAATTAACTCTTAATAGAAGAAAATCTAACATTCGGCCTTTCCTGACACTAAGTTTGTCCTCAAACTTTGAACCATAACAACTCAAAATCTTCTGTGAATCTTATCTTCTTTTGGAGACACAGGACCATCTTCCAGGACAGCACAGGAACTGGGCCGGGCTATACCCTGGACTCCGTGGGCCGGGATATTCCCTGGAC
This sequence comes from Agriphila straminella, assembly GCA_950108535.1. Lineage (NCBI taxonomy): Eukaryota > Metazoa > Arthropoda > Insecta > Lepidoptera > Crambidae > Agriphila > Agriphila straminella. The sequence goes on from OX467308.1 coordinate 13,514,978, forward strand.
TCCGCTGCTACTGGGCCGGGCTATACCCTGGAAACCATCCTTGACCCGTACGCTTCTTTCTTTTTAAATTTGTCGATCTACTCTAGCACCTTTCGCTTTCGCTCTATCAGCCTTGTTAAAATTATCTTCACATTGTGATTGTGGATCTATCAACACTAATCACCAAAACAAGATTATCCGATTGAGAGTCAATGGATCCTTTTAGCATTCATCAACAATAGGTGTTACTACACTTTTACAGTTTAACATTCGTCAACAATGGGTACTACTACCCTTTCACAGACAAGATCCATTCTTCATGATCGTGGATCACTCAACCCACTGATCACCAAGAATGGGTTTTCAGGTTGAGATCCAATGGATCTGTCAACATTGACAAGCAACTTAGCATTCATCTACAATCGACACTACTACCCTTTCACAGTTTAACATTCATCAGCAATGGGTACTACTACCCGTGGGCCCGTGGGTACTGGGTACTACTTTCCTTTCACAGTTAACATTCATCAACAATGGGTACTACTACCCGTGGGTACTACTATCCTTTCATAGCTAACATTCATCAACAATGGGTACTACTACCCGTGGGTACTACTATTATTCTTATGGTACTACTATCCTTTCACAGCTAACATTCATCAACAATGGGTACTACTACCCGTGGGTACTACTATTATTCTTATGGTACTACTATCCTTTCATAGTTAACATTCATCAAAAATGGGTACTACTAGCCGTGGGTACTACTATTATTCTTCTGGTACTACTATCCTTTCACAGCTAACATTCATCAACAATGGGTACTACTACCCGTGGGTACTACTATTATTCTTATGCTACTACTATCCTTTGATAGTTAACATTCATCAACAATGGGTACTACTAGCCGTGGGTACAACTATTATTCTTACGGTACTACTATACTTTCACAGCTAACATTCATCACAATGGATACTATTAGCCGTGGGTACTACTACCCTTCAACAGTTTAGCATTTATCAACAATAGGTACTTCTACCCTTGGGTAATACCACCCTTCAACAGTTTAGCATTCGTCAACAATGGGTGCTGTACTACTACCCTTGGGTACTACTACCCTTCAACTCAACAGTTTAGCATTTATCAACAATGGGTACTATTACCCTTCAACAGTTTAGCATTCATCAACAATAGGTACTACTACCCTTGAGTACTAGGTACTACTCTTGGGTACCAGGTACCACCCCTGGGTACTACTACCCTTCAACAGTTTACCATTTCTCAACAATGTGTACTACTACACTTTACCATCAACCATCGAAATGTATCCATATAATGTTAATTAATCAATCGTTATCTTATACTCAAGTCTACTGCATACTTTACTCTCAATACATTAAAACCATAATTAATCTTTAAAAATCTATCTTCCACTAATTATTTTTGTTAAGAACAAAAATTATAATGACATTATATGTATTTTATAAGTGTACATAATTTTATGGTACAAAAAAAACAAAGGGGTTCGGATATCTTTCTTAGTATTAAATGTGAAAAATACATAAGACTACATTATAACAAAAAGAGCATTCAAAACTCCACCGAATAATCTGAGTATATTATCATCTGAGTGCTTTTTAATTCTTTCTATCATTGCTTGCTACCCACCAAGCAAAATCATAATTAAAATACAAAAACAATCATCTTAGTGACAAATTATTGGACATAACAAAAGAATAAAACTACAGAGTGTGTGTATCATCAAAAATCTATAAGGGTTCCGTTTTTTGCCATTTTGGCTACGGAACCCTAAAAAAAACACAAGTAAATAGTATTATTGACCAAGAACGCTTTGCTACGCTTAAGTAAAAGAATGAATTTTGGTCTCGTGTTAAACATACAACTTTTCACCTTAATAAATAACCAAGTAGCAGTCTCGTAAAATAAATCAATAAAACACAGCCACTAATGGCCTTACCGGCTAGCGGCCTTTGAAGCAGGATCTCCGGATTTCTTTACTTCTCATCTCTTTCACTGACACCAGCTTGCTGCTACTAAGGTATATTCGAAATTGGCCTATTTTTGATTCAACGGTAAACAATCAAATATTCTTTACTTTGAGCAGATAAAAATATTATGTTGAAGTTTCATAAACGATCTTGATTATTTTACGGTTAAAAATACGATATTCGTATCTTCACTCGACTATAAAAATATGCAAAGACAAAGAAAATATTCATTTATTATATATTTTTTTTGATAATACTTAAAGTTTATTAATCCCTTATTCACGAATAATATATAGAAAAATAGGTAATGATATATAGAAGAATATTCAACGGTTACTTTTTCAAAAAGTTACTTCATGCTCAAAATAACAACAAAAACATTGACAAAATGAAAAAGTGAGGTTATTTTCATTACTCTTCACACGTAAAGAAAAAAGACAGAGAGAGTCGTTTTGTTTTACATTACGTTATGTTTTTCTCTGATTCATTGATATCCCATCTTATTTATTTATTTATAATCGTAAAACACTAATTTGTTAATAAATTTTATTAATTTTTCTTATTTTATATTTATTTCATACATTGCGACCTCATTTCGTCAATACTCTTTATTTCGAATTATCAACCTTATTTTTTTACAATCCTTATTTAAAACTCCTTGGCCGTTTTTAATCCATGTATGACACCATAAAGCACTCTATCTATCATTTTATTACGTAGACAGATCACATATCAATTTTACAAGTTTCTCGTTGTCATTTATTTCTTTTTCTTTATTATTTTAAAAAGTTGGGTGTTAGAAATTTAAAAAGTAAAAAAACACTTTGCCTCACGCTCGCAGCAAAAATCGATTTTGCTGCGAGTTTTTACGCGCCAAAAGAGCCCTTTTCGTGCTGGAGAGGTGAAAAATAATTTATCACACAAAAGTACTAAGAAGAACCTACACAGGATCGTTTTGGACTTCTTACAAATAATACTATACTTATCTTTGTAACACTATACCAAAACATCCAAGGTTTGCCTTCCAAAAAGAGGTATCACTGACTGAACTTTACGCATAGCCCGATGTACTAAGTTTTACTCAAACTAAAAATAAGCATTTTGACAACCTTTGCAAACTTTCACTGTGATGCTGCTCCATTTTAAATCCATTGTGTAATATATTTATTAGCGTATACCACAGCTCTACAGCTGCAAATAAACTTCATTTTGATTTATTTTTAGAGTGATTAGACCAGCATAAAACAAATAATTTACACAAGCACTATCACTGTCGAGGAAATAAATATCAACACTTTACCTAGTGAATAATATAACTAAACCCCTCCTAGACAATAATTATAATCTAGCGCAACACGTAACTCAACGCACATCGAGCATTGACCACACATTTAGCGACGGGCACCATTCTCCCATCGTGGCTGTCCAGGTCCTTAGCTTTCAATAAAAAAAACAAACAAAACCTACGCCATTAGTTTAGAATACATACACGCACAATGTTACTCAGATGATATATACCTGAATACCTGAGAAGCCTATCTTTTCTAGAGGTTTACAATGACACTAATATAAACGAATCAAAACATATAAACTCATTAAAGGTTTAAATACGCCCTAAAACTAAATAACTCTAGACAACTTACACAAGAGAAAAAAAAATAACAATACCCAAACTACTCTAAGGATCAGTTGCGACAGCTTACTTTAACAATAACAAGCTTGTTAAAGTACCGGTTAAGCACAAGTTAGCAAAAAAAAGTTGCCAGCCAGCATGATATCCTTAGACATGTTTAACGTGGCAAATAGGTAGCATTATCATTCGACGATAACTTTAACTTTGACAGCGTTTTGGTGCAACTCACCCTTAGTTATTAAAAACACGTAGATTACGAGCAGAGGAAAATATCGAACCAAAAGTACCTATATAAAAATATAATTTATCTGTAAAGCTAAGTACTTGGAATAATAATACCAACTGAGACAAATTCTAAATCATAGTACCTACAAACAAATATTTATGTTAAAACTATTTAATGTATTAAAGTCCCATAAAAATTGCAAACACATCCAATGACCATTTTAATAATCTGACAACAAAATCGTATGCTTTTTTTTTTTAATAATTTAAATTTCGCATTTTATGAATCACCTAGGGTCATTTAAAGAAATTCGATCCATCTGACTGACTCATAGTTGACGAATACTATACAAAACAAATCCCCGAATTACACGAATCCGGAGGGTTATGACCATATCTGCACGAAGATTGTTACGGCATGAGAAATATCTCCAGTACTAGCTTTTCTAATAAACCTTGGAACCTTTTCAGACAGGTTCAAGCTTTCACTGGCAAAACCCATGTTATGAGTATAAAAAGGATTAAAAAAAGAATCCTTAATAGGTATGGATAATTCATCAATTACCCTGATAACCATTCTATCAAAAATTAAATGAAAAAGTTATGTTAAACTAACTAATAGCGTTATTTAAAAATTATGGTAAGTATTTTGAATCAAGACCAATATACCAATACCAAGACTTGACTTAAAAAAAAAATAACCCAAATGTATTACTCGTGGTTTAGGGGAACAAATTTGGAGTCTCACAAGGGAGCATTTATTATTAGGACCTCTTTTTCCAGTCTAAACAAACAGTATTCCATTGACCAAGCAACGCTGCACACTACTGCACTTTGCCTGATGATAATTCTATTATTGTGACAATGACAAATGATAAAAAAAATATAAAAAAAAACTTGATATTGAATGAACATATCAATGATACAATGAATTTAATACTAAATTGGCTAAAATTAAAATAACCCAGTAATAAATATTGGAAAACCAAACTTATTTTATAAACTTTAGCAATATGCTGCATCGACCATTAATTATAAACTATCAGGGGCTGCTCAAGTTCATACTTGAAACATTTCATTTTCAAAGTAAAGTACAAATTAAATCAAATAAATAGAATTTTACAAGCTACAATTACAATTAGGTAAAAAATTTTTTTTTTTATCATACCTAAATCTTTATGTATATATATTATATATACTCTTTATTGTATACACACACACAGAACAAACAAGTAACAATACAAATATAAAGGAGACATACAAATGGCGGCCTTATCACTAAAAAGCGATTTCTTTTAGGCAACCTTGAATGAATGAATGAATGGATTTATTTACTTGGGATGGACAGGAATTCAGATAATTGTGATGGGGTGGTTGGGCGTGTGCAAATTTAATAAAGTAATAATAATAATCCTACTAAACTCATTCACTCACTCACTTTATACCTAAGTCCAAACACAAAAAAATATAAATTTTTAACAATTAATTTCTAGCCGAAATCGGGCATAGGTTCCCCGTCTCATCGTTTTTAAGCAAATTATTCTAAATCCATAAACAAAATTCAATATATAAAAAGAACCACTAAACTATGTTAAATTAAGATTGTCTTCAAACTAAAGTTTAAAATTGCACGATTTTAAGATTAATACAGTTTTATTCCTACTCATAAAAAAAAAAGACACAGACTTCACCTGACCATACGCTCCCCGTTTTGTCGCACAACGCTCGCTACAGCTGATGTGGTGCGCCCCGCACCTCCGCTGCCACCTTGTTGGTGCCCTGCGTGAACGCTGCCACCCTGCTGCGGCGCCCGCTGGTGAAGCGCCCTGCGCCTCCGCCTCCGCTTGGGCGCCGCCCTTGTGCCCTGATGCAGCTGCAGTCGCGCCTCCTTGTAGGCACCGCTCTGAGGCGCAGTTCCACTCCGCACCACACGCAGTCCTCGGTAGAGACGGACGAATGTGCTCTGTCTCCTACCACGTTCAACCAGCAGTTCTGTTGCAGTATCAATCTTGTTTTTTTTTTTAGACCTGGAAAAACCATCACCGCGCAGAATCATTATCTAATAAAAAGGAGTTTTTAGTTACTGTAAGTATTAGGTAATAATGGATATTATAAGACATCGTTTCATATTTCATTAATAAAGTAAATAATACTATATCCAATCGTTATTCATTCCTGAACACATTCTAATTTATTATAATGGAAAAAAAAACATTCAAGAGACAAATAAAATATGTTAATATAATTCTTCAAGGTTACTGATATATATGTCATATTTTGAGATTAAAATATTATTATTCATTAATCATAACGAGAAGGGGAAAAACATGTCATTACAATGGCTTACGCTATTGTCATTTATTCAAGCACAATCTTAAAAGCATTACAAAATTAATGAATTGATTATTCTCTCTCACTCTTTAATTTCTTCCGAAAAGTCATACGGAAAAGACAAATCTTACATTTTTTTTGTAAACGAGAGAAATAACGCAGAAAAGAAAAAAAAATATAAAGCACTTGTACTGGCCTGTGAATTGAGATGCGCAACCTTGACCTCCACCTTTTACCACTTGGTCGAGTACGACATGTGGACGAGATGCAAGGGGTGACCGTCATCCTCGCTCAGCCGCGTTCGATAGCCGTTACTTGTCGTTATTGACCGAGTCCGCTTTACGTTCTCATTCTCATCGCGCGCGGATTATACTCCGAATCCGAAGCCTATGTTTTGTGGGCGTTTGACTCTATTCCGCTTCTGATATAAAAAATCAGGCGAAGATAAAGCAAACAACGTTTGATATCTCAAAGAAATATTTATATCTTGAAAGAGTAACACTAGTAACAATAGTCTTAATAAGAACATCTATCCTCGATGGCGGTCCCAACGATACTGCCGATGCCGACCGGCGCCAAGCCTGTCCGCCATTACGGAAAAGCACACCCGTGGCGCCAACCGGAAGTTAAACTATTGGTGACAACAATGTTCGTTTCACAACTTTTAACAAATTAAAATTATTCTAATTAAATTTTAGAAAATATTTAGAATTTATACAGTTATCCAAAATTAACTCTTAATAGAAGAAAATCTAACAATCTGGCTCGATAGCCTACAGTTTTTTGTCATTGTGAAAAGCCCTCATTAATTATTCATCTCGTGGATAATGCTTGAGCAATGTCGTGGCATTGTCCGTTCTGTACATTTATAATCTATGACAGACATCTCTATCACACTCGGTAATCGGAGTATTTGCTGTCGCACTCAATCTTTTTAGGATAATATTTACTGACATTTTGTATTTCTAATGTACAAATATGAACGAGTTAAAATATAATACTTACGCATGATATGTGATCCCTAGACTTTTGGAAGTCTTGCTTGTGTAATTAGTACAAGTTCGCATTACGCAGGACGGCATTTTTACTGTGTTTCGCGGGAGCACTTCAAAGTGTCAACGTTGCCGATGCTTTTGCGAGACTACACTCAGGTGAGCTAATTAGCCAAGTTTAAGACTGCCAGTGTTAAGGCGCAGGTAACCCATCTACCTCTTTTTAAAATTCTAAATTCTAATATCTTCGCCTATGGGTATATTATATACCTATAATGAAAACATTAGCGTGTAGTTGGCAGCCTCACCATGTAATTAGAAGGTTTTGACTAGGTCAAAAAAATGTTAATAAATAGTGAACTATAGCATATAAATAGTGATACTATGGTTCAAAAGATATTTGAGTATCTTGGTAAGGCCGCTAACTTAACGTCAAACTGGCAGACACCTTAAGAAATACAGTTCGTATCAATATGATTTATATGCCAAAAAATTGTTAGAAAATAGTGAATCGTATACGCAAAATTACGATAATATTGCTTGAATACAAGCCGAGATATTACGGTCTCAAAGTGGGCTGCTAACTTGACGTTTCTGGCGCTGGCGATTCCAGAGAAACGGGTACAAGTTTTAAGCAAATAAAAAAAAATTGTGAAATTGTGATTCTTACGATATAAATAAAAAATAGTAGATTATTGCATCGAGCACAAAGTAATTTATTATTGCACCGAGTGCCTGATTTAGAGCCCGAGCGTTAGCGAGGGTCTAATCTAACAGGCACGAGGGCAATATAAATTACTTAAGGCGAGGTGCATAATCCGCTTTTCTTTCAACTATTACCTATAGGACTAGTAGATAAAAGAAACTCATATCAATCAATAATAATAAAATAGAAGTTTAATTATTGAAATTAAAAGTTATGCTTGAACAAAAGTAAGGTTAAGAGTTTTATTGGGAAAAATGTATATTTGTTTGTTAAACTTGGGACTGAATAATATTATCAGACGAGGTAGATGGGCCTGCCTGATTTGTTACAATGAAGTCGTTATCACGGGAAGTAGATGGGGGCGGCGATGTCGATTGATTTAAATTAATTGCTTCCGACCAGTATCAAAAAAATTGCAAACACTACTTACAATATAATAAATTATTAACCCAATCGAAAGCGTAAGCCCTGTCGGGATAGAGCCCGAGATACATACATTGCCAAAGTATGGGCTCTCGGGCCCGCCCACCCCCCGCCTATACCGCACCACCCCGCACGATTGCTCTGTCTAGACGCCTCCGATGGCCGACTGTATGAAGTATATAATATATATCTCTCGGCGGATAATACTCTGAACATAGGCTGTCTATCAATATTGAACTTTGCTCTACAGTAATAAGGTTTAAACTTGATTGCAATCATGAGGTGAGTACTATCAAGCAAAAAAGTGAAATTTATATTTTTTGACTGTGTCAATAGTCATATCCTCGGTTCAATGCTATTGATTTGGTATGGTATAAACAAATATTTTTACCCAATTTTTTCATTTTTAGGGTTTTGTAGCCAAAATAAACGGAACCCTTATAGATTCGTCATGTCTGTCTGTCTGTCCGTCCGTATGTCACAGCCATTTTATTCCGAAAGTATTAGGATTAGACAGTTAAAACTTAGTAGGTAGATGTATTCTGTTAACCGCTTAACGATTATAACACAAAAATAAAAAAAATAAAAAGAAAAAGAGGGGGCTCCCCATACATGGAATTAAAACTGAAAAAAAATCTTCATACCAATACGTGCGGTACCAAATCTTTAGGTAGGTCTTTAAAAATGACAATGAGGTTCCTAAGACAATTTTTTCTAAAAGTCAACCGTTTGAAAGATAAACACTGCCAAAGTGGTAAAATGTGTGTGTGTCCCCCTCTAACTTTTGAAATAAGAGAGTGAAAAATCTAAAAAAATATATGCTATAGATCATAATAAAAACCTTCAATGAAAATTAGTTTGATTGAACGATATATAGTTATTGGTTTTCGAGATATATCATATTTTCCAAAACAGCAAATATAACTTTGTCATTCATACCAACACTGTGAAAAACAAAGTTATTTTTACAGATGAAAAATGATAGTGGTATTAAATATGGTATGGTATAAGGTAACTACGGAACCCTACGGCGCGTGGCCCGACACGCACTTGGCCGGTTTTTTTATTAAACCTCATCACTGTGTCAATACTCTACTCTCAGTTCATTTTTTTTTTTTTTTTTTTTATTTATTATAATGGTTTGTCAACAATTGCAACAATTAAACTTACTTTCTAATTACACAAAGGAATAGTGATCCAATTGCACAATCAATTATAGACAAACACAACATGCACTAAATAAAAGCTAATGGTACTTAAAATCTACAAAATATAAAATAACTATAGGAACACAACCTAACTATAGGAATTAATTATAACAAGAAATAGATATAAATTAAAACTTAAATGATCCAACTACGTGTCCTGGTGCAGGGTTATAAACAGTCTACGATTCTTTGCATAGGGATAAGAAATATCTAAGTCAGAGCTGACCTGATTGTATGTTCTACAGAGGCGTGGGATTGGTGAGTTTCGACCGAAATTGGTTCTGCGCGGCGGAATCTCAAAAAGCTTCTCAACCGCATGACGAGGATAGCGAAAAGGAATTTTGACATTAATTTGACCTAGGAGTTGGGGACAATCTATCTCATTCGTCATTAACTTCAGGAAAAACGTCAAGTCCAACAACTCTCGGCGATTTTCCAAACTGCTTAGCTTATAGTGCTTAAGTCTGTCCTCGTACGATCTCACTCTCCTGGCCGCCCCTTCTGCGTAAATCAAGTGCCACAAAAACCTTTTCTGTGTCCTTTCAATTCTTAATATGTGAGTAGCATAATGAGGCCTCCAGATTTTTGATCCGTATTCGAGTATACTGCGAACCAAGCTGTTATACAATGTTATTTTAGTGACAGGATTTTGAAATTCTTTTATATTTCGCAACACAAAGCCAAGTGTTCTAGACGCCTTATTTACAGTATGCTCGATATGTGGTATGTAAGTAAGTTTTTTATCTAATATGATCCCCAAGTCTTTAACGGTTTCGACTTCGTTTAGAACTAGGTCATTAATTTTGTATTTATACTGTATTGTCTTACTATTGCTACGAGTAAAAATAATTTGGACACATTTATTAGGATTAAGGTACATTCCATTCGCCTCACACCACGTGACGAGATGATTAATATCTTGCTGTAAATCATTCGCATCTGCCAGAGACTCAACAACTTTTAGAATTTTCAAGTCATCAGCGTACATGAAAGGGGTGGATTTTTCAATACAGTTAGGTATATCGTTGACATAGACGTTAAACAAAATTGGGCCCAGGTGAGAACCTTGGGGAACCCCAGAAGTTATTGGAAAAGTCGAAGAATGAAGCCCATTCACAACCACTAAGAAAGATCTTCCTGTGAGATAAGACTCAATCCACCTTAATAGAGGTCCTGCGATACCGTGAGCATGAAGTTTCTTGATTAAGGAGTAATGGGGGACCTTATCGAAGGCCTTTTTAAAATCTGTATAGACCACATGAACTTGCTTGCCACCATCCATGGCAGCAGCCACCTTTTCAGTAAATGTAACTAAATTAGAGGTAGTTGATCTTGCGCGCAAGAAGCCATGCTGATGTTCAGTCATGTGCTGCTTTAAAAAGGCTTGGATTGCAGAGGCAACAAATGATTCGAGTAATTTTCCAAAAGCGTTTAGAACTGAGATCGGCCTGTAGTTACTGACTACGTTTTTATCGTCACTTTTAAAAATAGGGACTACTTTCGCGATTTTCCAAAGGTCTGGGAATACACCTGTTCTTAATGAGGTGTTAAATATTTCTAGTAATGGTTTTACCAGAGCATTTGCGCAGCATTTTATGAAATAGGGAGGGATACCATCAGGACCTGGGCTTTTATTTATATTCAATCCTTGAATTTTTCCGGACAAATCTTCCTCACTCAATTGTATGCAATGAAATGTTTCTGAAACTCTTACATTGTTTAGTTATTTATTCGGGAAAACTATTAATATTTTTTACTTACATTATTTACTTCCTACCCTACCTACTTACCTACCTACTGATTACTAATTTTATCATAAATCTCACCAAATACCTAGGTACCTAAAGTTAAAATTATAACTGAAAGAATATTGGGCCTTTACTATGGACAACTTACCTACAGCAAACATAAATGAATCATACCTTATTTTAAAGCTAATTATGTCTAGGTATACTGGCTGAAAGCGCATTATTGTGGGCTACCGGAATATTGAGATATCTTGGAAAATATTTTATATGAAAAAACTAGTTTTTTTTAAGTTAAAACTGATCGGTTCCATGATCTTCCTTTAATTTAAGATAGTATGTTTCTTAGAAAGATTTAATTGTTACGAGTGACCCTATTGATTGGTATATTAACAGTACAGGGTGTAATTTTTTGAATCAGTGTCGGTTCCGTTTCCGGATTTTCAAAAAGCTTTGAAAGCAGTTTTGCTTCTTTTCAAAATAAAATAACGTCTCTCTCGAGCATAAACTCCTACCTCCTTTATTTAGAGTACTTTCCCTCGAGGTTCACATAAAAAAATCCGTCCTGTATATGAATAAAAATTAAACATGTGCTTACTTAGTTACTTAATCTTAATACTTAGCAAATTGTATTATTAATAATGATTATATCAATGCAAGAAAACAATTTTTCTTAACCTAAGTATTGTCTAAACTTAAAACATTTTGATCATTTTCTCAACATTCCCATAAGTTAATGAAAAATAAGCTACATATCTATAATCTACGCGAAATTGTCTAAAAACTACCATATGTTCCATTTGTGTCCGCGAAGCGGGTCATAAAGGTTCCAATGTCCTTTTAACGTTAGGTACCTATTTAGTGAGATTGCAAATAAAATTAGTAATCAGGAGGTAAGAAGTAGATAAATAGATAGATAAAACTTTTTATTATTATTATATATTCAATTTTTATTATTATTATTATTATTATTATAGTTCTTTATTTCAGGCAGAGCCCATATTAGTGTTAGTAACAATTATCATTAAAAATCTATGGTTAGTAAATTACAATAAAATATTAATAAAATTACACGTCATTTCAATTTAAATTCATACCATTTTAACATAATTACAATATTATTATTAATTATTGAATTAAGGATCATTTAAATTTTAATATTGTGTGACACTGTACCCACCGTTGTATTAATGGCCACATTAATAATAACCACAATAGTTTTTGTATGCAACAGTAGGTACGTGTTAATTTCAGATAATTTCAGCTCATTCATGCTCTCTCACACACTTAAACACATACTCATACACATACACACACACACACAAACACACGCACACAAACACACACACACTTACACACACACACTTACACACACACACTTACACACACACTCAATAAATAAGTATTATAATTTAAATGATTATTTATCCAAATAATATACTTTATTTCATTTTTAAATTATTAAATTATAAAAGAAAAAGAGACAATAATAATATTATAAGATTAAATCTAGTAATTATAAGTAATAATAATATAATTTCTGGCGTAATAATGAATAAAAAAAAATGTAAAAGTACTAACTAATTTAACAAAACAAAATAAACTTACTTATCTACCTATATATTCGATTGTAATATAAGAATAACAATAATAATAATAAAAACACTAAGGTAAAATTACTTAAGCAAACTGCATCATCCATATTACTTAAGTCATTAGGAAGGAACTGGTACTTATAATACAGGCTCGGCCTAGTTTAAGTATCAGTACACTGTATACTACCTACTCATTAATATGTAATAAAATAAATCAGCAATCAACATCATACTTACCAAACTGTAATGTAACATAATTTTAAGTTCAAAGTTTTAGTGGTTTATGTATCCTGACAATCACTGCCGCACACTATTATGACCAGTATAACACATTGTTTAGCGCTCACTTTTCTACTATACGTACGCCGCGCTGGCTGTTGTTGGTGGCTGTTATGTGTGTGTGCCCGTGGCGTGGTGTAGTAACAAGTTTGCGGCAGCGACCGATATTATTGTAAAAATTGTCATATTACCCCCCGTTCAACATTATTTTGCTGATAATTTGATACGTTTGTCATAATCATAAGGTATGCAAATTGTATTTTCATTATTTCTACTCAATAAACAATTTGATATGATTTTGAATGGCATATCCCACCTATCAATAAATACATTCAGGATGCTATTAGTGCTGCTACGCAAAGCTGCGTGTAGGTAACCCACAGATTACACGTATAAAATGATTGGCAGTACGCTTTAAAAAGCGTTAATTTAACTGGCCTAGTACAATGCGCGAACCTGCGGGCCAGCATATTGCAGCGAACAGCCAACGACCTTCTCTCTCTCTCAATATCCAATTTTTATTGCTCACACATTACAGGAATAATTACAAATAAAACATTAAAACTATAGTGGGCAAAGGCGGCCTATAAAGCAAAGATAATATAAGTAGAAAATATAAATAGTTTTTCCCGAATAAATAAATGAACTGAGAGTAGAGTATTGACACAATCAATTTTTTTTGATGAGATTTAATAAAAAAAAATGAAAAAAAGTGGGTAGAAAAATATTTGTTTATACCAAATCAATAGCATTGAACCTAGGATACGACTATTGTCACAGTCAAAAAAATATAAATTTCACTTTTTTCCTCGATAGTACTCACCTCATGATTGATATCAAGTTTAAACCTTATAACTGTGGTGCAAAGTTCAATATTGATCGACAGCCTATATTCAGAGTATTATGTAGATTTTAACATTCGATTTTCAGAAAATAGCAATGCAGATTTTTTTTTTATATCGTAAGAATCACAATTTCACAAAAAAAAATTGATATACTTATTTGTTTAATACTTGTACCCGTTTCTCTGGAAGCGCCATCGCCAGAAACGTCAAGTTAGCAGCCCACTTTGAGACCGTAATATCTCGGCTTGTATTCAAGCAATATTATTGAAATTTTGCGTATACGATTTACTATAGCGCGCTTTAGAGTGAGTTAATAAACAACCAAACAACCGCACTCTAAGCCACTGAACGCAACCCTTTGGTGACTCATGACTTAGCGATTGCTCTGCTGAAATGCTCCACCAACCACAGTCTGTGTAGTGTCACTGCACTGACTGAAGTGACTGACTGTTTTAACTAGTATTTATTTATCTGTGTCTGACTGTCAGTCAGTCAGTTCAGTCAGTCTCACTCAGTCCAGCCAGTCCAAAGAAAAGAAAAGTCCATCAATCGATTGTTTAAAATTTCCACTTATTTGTATGGGTATTTTAATCTTTTAATTGGCTTGTTTACATTGTAAGTATGTGATCAATCAATCTCGTCTATTCATAAACTCTGAAAGGATTTAATTAATCTGATAGGTTATAGGTAAGTAAATAATAGTGACAGGCGGTACTTTGGCTGCGGTCCGTATGGCGATAATATCGATATTATCGCGAATCCATATAAATGCAGTAGGTACAAAAACCCTACTATGAGTAATATTTTGAGTCTATTACTTAATTTGGTCGGATTCGCGCTAAAACCGATATTATCGCCATGCGGACCGCAGCCTTTAAACGCTAGAGTAAATGTATTCTATGCTTTAAACCATGTAACGTGAAGTAGGTTGAAAGTTTCATTAGTTTTATTTTATTCATAGACTTATTATTATTACTTTTGAAATCATTGGTTTTATTATATTTATGGGCTAGTTACCATTTACTACCTAACTAAGAACCTATCTCACAATATATGGAATTTCTGGATACTTGAGCACACCTTGATATTATTGTTTTTTTAAGGCAATCATTGGAAAACATTTGCAAATAGTATCATTAGTGTTTTATTATGTGTACCAGTAAGAACCTAAAATATATTTGGTTAATACTTTTCCAGATGGAGGTAAAATGCGTGGATCCCGAAGAGTGGTTACATTTTGTCTACTTACTACAGTTTTACCAACAATACTCATTGTTTTATCACTGTATTTAAGAAATATAAAGTATGCAGATGTGCTCTACAGAATATCCGATTCAGATGTTATACAAATTCACAAAGGACAATCTTCAATATTTTGCGAGAAACATTCATTGAAAATGAATACAAGCTTTAATGCATTCCAAATGAGAGGAAAACCAGAGTTATCGGATAAAAAAAAGCATATAAGACTTAGAAAATCTATGACTTTACCAGATGATACATTAGAATATTGGGGTTTTTATTTGTTTAAAGGTGCCAGTGTAGAATTAAAAGCTTGTTCACGTTACGAGGGCTCTAAAATATTAGTAGTGAAGGGAGATAAAATCCTTGATACATGTGGAATATTGAATAACAATAATTATAAAAAACCACCAACTTTAATAGAAAACCAGCATGTTTTAGTAACATTACAAAAACCTCAAGAGAAAGGAAGCAACGAGTCAGTTGCTGTAAATGTTAAGAAAGATTATGCTGAAAACATTAGTAGATATTTTGAAGACATTCATATAAATGAAGCTATAAATAATAAAATAGATGAGGGTTCTAATGGCTATCAAAACATAGAGAATGGACTTAAACAAAATGAACTACAACATACTGATAAAAAGAGAAGGAAAAGAAACATTAAAAGAGCAAAAATTCATAATCCAAACACAGTATTAGACACTGGAGTAAATCACGGTGGCAATGCATTCAATAACACTGGTAATGTGCCTCTAGACAGTGCAGTCTCAAGTTTTGAAAACAGTTTACATGAATGTTACAATGACAACATGCTAATGAGTAATTATTTCCCATACTCTATGCTATGTAATAGTACCAAATATTTAGAGAAAACAACTACGCTTAAAGTCACACATGATGTTTTACAGGATGGATATTACTACTATATATTTTACAGTGACAATGACATTGTAATGAATGATATTCACGCTATTTTTGATATTTATAAGCCAACATTCCAGTATATAAATATGTCAGACTCTAAAATATGTATAAATAAAACTGAGTGTTATTTTGATGTGGGCTTATTTAGTGATGAATTAGTTATTGTAGAGGTGCCAACAAAGGATGGCTTGAACAATGAACATGATTCTTCATTACTAATTTCTGTTTGTCATCCCAGAGTGTCTGTTTATATATTCTTCCCCATTTCTGTAATGCTGCTAATACTTCTATTCGCCTTTTTATGATATCTAATAAAAATTACATTCCATTACTTTTTGATAAAAGTGAACTTTACCAGAAATGTGATATTATTTTAGCTTTACCTATATATTTTTATGTGTTAGTTATTATTATGACTAATGTTTATTTCATGTTCAATTTAGTTTAGGTATTCCATGTTAAAGAAAATATAATATTATTTTAACTGTTTGTTGTCGTTTTGCTAATGGTAGTCCGCGTATTTGAAACAAGTAGGCCTAGCCTACCTAATAATGTAGTGTAGCGATACCGTTTAAAAAATACTAGCTTCAAAAATGTCACGTATCGGCGGCGCCACGCCACTTTATTAGCGTATAGTATAGTTGGCAGCCTCACCATGGAATTAGAAGGTTTTGACTAGGTCAAAAAAAATGATAATAAATAGTGAACTATAGCATATAAATAGTGATACTATGGATCAAAAGAGATGAGTATCTTGGTGAGGCTGCTAACTTGACGTCAAGCTGGCAGACGCCTTAAGAAATACAGTTCGTATCAATGTGATTTATATGCCAAAAAAATGTTAGAAAATAGTGAATCGTATACTAACTTGACGTTTCTGGCGATGGTGATTCCAGAGAAACGGGTACAAGTTTCAAGCAAATTACAATTTTTTTTAGTGAAATTGTGATTCTTACGATATTTTTAATTTGATTTATGATTTATTCAGAAAACCAACCAATATTAGGTACAGATTGACTAATTACATATAAGTCTTAAATAAGTCAATTATAGGTTTCCATAGCTATAACTAATTTATTATCATTATTACAAAATGGATGTTACAGATATCGTCACAGAATACATAATAGTACAAGTACAGAAGATCCACTCCGCAAAGTCATTTAAATAAATAGCGACTCTATCCCAGATGCAATAAAGTGCAATTCAGGTCGCACACCGCTCCCTTGCCTACAGTTATATTCACCTAGAAGTTGCCTCTCTTTCTATCGCGTAGCTCTTATTTCTTCTAACGACTTCAGGGTTGTCTTCTTTTAAATAATAATTAATCTGAATACCTAATTATTTACAAGTTATTGTGTTAGCATTGTGAGGAGCTCGGTGGAGCAGTGGTTTAGCGCCTGGCCCAGCGATTGCGGAAGTTAAGCAACGTTCGCAAGGGTCGGTCATGGGATGGGTGACCAAAATTTATTATCTCGAGCTCCTCCGTGCTTCGGAAGGCACGTTAAGCCGTTGGTCCCGGCTGCATTTGCAGTCGTTAATACCCACCAATCCGCATTGGGCCCGCGTGGTGGGTTATGGCCCATCCTCCTTACCATTCAAAAGGAAGGCCTGTGCCCTAGCAGTGAGGAGCTCGGTGAAGCAGTGGTTTAGCGCCTGGCCCAGCGATTGCGGAAGTTAAGCAACGTTCGCAAGGGTCGGTCATGGGATGGGTAACCAAAATTTATTATCTCGAGCTCCTCCGTGCTTCGGAAGGCACGTTAAGCCGTTGGCCCCGGCTGCATTTGCAGTCGTTAATACCCACCAATCCGCATTGGGCCCATTTGGGTTATTGCCCATCCTCCTTCTTGACGTCACGCCTGAGAAGTTTGTATGCAACGCGTAGGAAATTTGTTCGGCAGCTATATTAAATATTGTGTTTATCAAAATAGTTTCTTAGACAAATATGCTATACATTTTACGGACTAATTAAAGGTATCATTTATTTTAATAAATTTTATACTTTTTAAATGGACTTGTCCACCCAACTTTGAAGGGTCATAAAATAAATAATATGCAATATATAAAACCAAGAGGTATACAAGCTACTCTAAAAGTTTAATATGTTTACGATTTTTATTAGTATTTCGTTATTTTATTCATTAGTCATCATCCCTATTACAGATACAAGAATTAATAAAAATGGATCATAGGCATTTCAAATAGTTCAATTGTGCAGTTCAAGCAGCTGTGACTACAATTATTGTGAATACAAAATCTAAAGATACAATTTTTTTTAAATTTCTATTTTTTTTTACTGCGTTTTTAAAACTACACTTCGACATTTTAAAGGGATCTATACTATCAAATTGATTGTTATAACTGTTTATTGCACGAGCAAGGAAATGATTACGAACATAGTTTGTATGATAGGCAGGGGCGCAAAGCATTTTCGTATGTATGTGTATATAAATAAAAAAAGAATTCACATTGCTATTTTCTAAAAATCGAATGTTAACTTCTACATAATACTCTGAATATAGGATGTCGATCAATATTGAACTTTGCTCCATAGTAATAAACTTGATTAAAATCATGAGATTCATGAGGTGAGTACTATCAAGCAAAAAAGTGAAATTTATATTTTTTTACTGGACCAATAACTAGTCATATCCTCGGTTCAACAATGCTATTGATTTGGTGTAAACAAATATTTTTCTACCCATTTTTTTTTCATTTTTTTATTAAATCTCATCAAATAAAAATTTGATTGTGTCAATAGTACTCTACTCTCGTCAAGCTGGCAGACACCTTTAGAAATACAGTTAGTATCAATGTGATTATGCTAAATGAAATTTTAATTTAGGTACAGTCAGCAGCATATCAAGCTATACAAAACTGTCAAAAATCTACAATGAATTTTGAACCATAAACTGCTTGACTTAAAGTTTAAAAATGATTGAAGGTTATAGGTTATAGGTTGTGGTTGTGGAAGCCCAGCGTGCCGTCGACCGTACCGTGCCGTCGACCGTATCATAAATCTCACCAAATAGGTACCTAAAGTAAACATTTTGAAATTTTAACGTTAGGTACCTACTTGGTGAGAATCATTGGTCAAAAATATAAATTTCACTTTTTTACTTGATAGTACTCACCTCATGATTGCAATCAAGTTTAAACCTTATTACTGTGGAGCAAAGTTCAATATTGATCGACAGCCTATATTCAGAGTATTATGTAGAAGTTAACATTCGATTTTTAGAAAATAGCAATGAAGAATTCTTTTTTATTTATATCGTAAGAATCACAATTTCACTATTTTTTTTTTATATATATTTATTTGTTTAAAACTTGTACCCGTTTCTCTGGAATCGCCATCGCCATAAACGTCAAGTTAGCAGCCCACTTTGAAACCGTAATATCTCGGCTTGTATTGAAGCAATATTATTGAAAGTTTGCGTATACGATTCACTATTTTCTAACAATTTTTTGGCATATTAATCACATTGACACGAACTGTATTTCTTAAGGTGTCTGCCAGCTTGACGTCAAGTTAGCAGCCTCACCAAGATACTCAAATATCTTTTGAACTAAAGTATCACTATTTATATGCAATAGTTCACTATTTATTAACAATTTTTTGACCTAGTCAAAACCATCTAATTCCATGGTGAGGCTGCCAACTATACGCTAATATCTATATTTATAAAATCGTAAACTGAATGACTGACTGACTGATCTATCAACGCACAGCCCAAACCGCTGGGTCTAGAGACTCCAAATTTGGCTCGTGGCACATTTTCCTCATGAGGTCTAGGGGTGCACTAAGAAAGTGTTTTTCAAAATTCACCCCCTAAGGGGGTAAAAAAGGGGATCAAAGTTTGTATGAAAGTCCCTCAGTTATGAAGCAAGGATCTTCAAATTTTGTGTTTAGACTGACCATTAAAAATAAATAAATACGGGTCTCAGCGTTTTTCAAAATTCTACCCCCGAAGGGGTCAAAAGGGGGATGAAGTTGTGTATTGAAGAAAAACCTTTATTTTCGAAGTAAAAATCGCTTAATTTATAATTTAGGCTTATGGATGGAAATCTAACGCGACGTATATTGTTATTGTTAGTATTTAAACCCAAATGGGGGTGAAAAGGGGTAAAAAACCCAAAAATTATTGGGGTTTTCTGGGATGACGATTGCAAAAATGACATTTATTTTAAAGTCCAACACGGTGGAAATGGTTTAATCCCTAAAGGGGTGAAAATGGGGTTCAAATTTTGTATGGAAAAAGAATATAAAATAGACATTACAACTTTGAAATTCGTAGGAGCACGTCTAAAAATAAATAGGCAAACACATATTTTGTTATTTTGAAAATAGGCTGGCCACACACAGACGTAATCACGTATGTACGTACGTGATTCCGAACGCAGCTAATCCATACAAATCGATGGACTACCACACATACGGGATTTTTCCGTACGGAATCTTCATACATTATCGAAATTCCGTTCGGAATTCCGTTACGTGATTACGTCTGTGTGTGGGGTAAGTAAAAATCGATGTGGATGTCGTTCTTGAGGTTTCATGGGATGGTGATTGCGAAAATGACATTTATTTTGAAGTCCAACGGTCCAACGGTGGACATGATTGGACCAGCGGGTCTATTGGCTAAAAATAATGAAGTTAATTTTAACTGTAATTTGACAGATGGATATGATACATTGCTTCTTTTCTTTGGTAAGTTTTTATTTGTGCCAAAACGAAGTAGCAATATTGTATCACATCACATACATCTGTCAAATTACAGTTAACATTAACTTCATTGTTTTTAGCCGGTAGATCCGCTGGACATGCACATCCAGGGGACGGGAACGGGAACGGGAAGCCTTGTGCGAGTTCCGCCACACGCGGCAAATGCAGCGCGCTTGGTGGGGACCCGCCTAATCGCGTAAAAACTGCTGGTCGGATCCTGGTTGAAGGTTCCCTAAGGATTTTCTCTAATATCCACGCGGACGAAGTCGCGGGCATCGGCTAGTTTTACATATTTGCGTACCTATAGTCTGTTCTTGTTTGGTCAATGTCAAATGTCAATGTCAATGTAAAAAATGACAATGTCATTTGACATTATTTTGTATTTTTGATGTTTTTATGTCTAATTTTTAAAATAATCATGGTAGATCCTCAAAAAACAAAAAACGGATTTTATTTGATTTAGTATAAAGAAAAGTTTAAATAATTCGTATTCCAAATGGAAAATGAAGAATTTGTATTGACATTGACATTTAAAGTTCTTGGTCGTTATAAACCAAGAGCCGTTTACACGAATCAAGCTGTTAAGTAGTAACTAAATGGGCAACTTAAAATTAACAGGTTCACTGTCCACAGACCACATATGGTCTGTAGACTAAACTACACTGCCAGTCCACAGACCACATGTGGTCTGTTCGTCAATACAACTTCCAGCCTTTTTTTATCAGTGGACGTGAGGAGAACGTGAACGAAATTGACATGGACTTGACAGAACTAACCTATATAACACAAATAGTGTTGGGACATAGAGAACAGATGTGCCGTTTTATCGTAATTGCGATTAGAAAAATTTTTTTAACTAAAGATACCTATGTGCATTTTATGTTTGCATTATAAATAATGGATATGTAAAATAAAACATACAATACAATGTATTGAAAAGTAGTTATTTATTGAACATAAAAGTACCAAAAAATTTAAATGTTCATATTATATTATGTTCTTTTTGGAAACATTTCAAACAATACGGTTTTGTGCAGATATTGCATATTTGTGAAACCCTTTTGGCTTTACTTGTGGCAGCTTGTGCTGTTTCCCCTTTTTGACGAAACTCATTATAGCATCCGGTACACCTACGTCTAGTAATTTTGCCATCTTTTCTATCCAGTTGTTTGAGAAAATGCTGTGCTCGTGACGTTGATGGTGTTGGTGTGGCCGGTGTCTGGACAACGTTCGTACCCAAAAGAGTTTTTATAATAGACAATTGGGCCTGTAATAAAGTACATTTATTCTGCTGGTTCAATTTATTGAACAAATAAACTGTATTTATGACACCCACTCCAAACAGCACATCGACAGCAATTTTTTTGTACCATGTCAAAGTCTTACGAATGGGCGAATAGTAGCTAGCTAATTCGTCAGAAAGATCGATACCTTTTTTTCGATTATTGTATTCCAATATCATATTAGGCTTTGGACGCGGGTTTCGACCTGTACTCATCGTTTGTTCATCAGCGTGACAAGTAGATATCATGAGCACATCCCTCTTGTCATGCCATTTTAGGATAGTCACATTATTTTTTTGAGCAGCAATTTGCTCTCCTCTCTTGAGTTTTTTGTTTTTAACCAATACAGGTAAGTGTTTGCGATTTTTCCTCAATGTCCCACAAAGATCAGTCTTACGCTGAAGCAAGTATTCAGCTAGTGGCATACTTGTATACCAATTATCAGCAATAATAACTCTTCCCTGGTCCAAAAGGTCTTCACAAAGCTCGACAATAACACTTCCAGGTTTATCAAGATTGGAGATTGTAGGATCTTGGCCAGAATAAACTTTATATTTCAAAACATATCCATCATCAGTTGTGACTTTGTAGATCTTGAGTCCATACTTGTGGGTTTTATTTGGATTATACTGACGAATCAGCAGTCGGCCTTGAAAGGGAACCATAGATTCATCCACAACAATGCAGTCTTTAGGCGAAAGCAACTTCCTACAGTTTCTCATTACAATGTCTATAACTGGTTGGATTTTATACAAGCGATTATTGACATCTCTTTCAATTGTATTGTCGACGAAATGCCAGCAGCGTAAAATTGCTACGAAACGATTGTAGGACATTTGTATCTGGTGCAATAGAGGATTTTAAAAAATAGGATCCTTCTTCCAGTAGCTTTCTAATGTAGGGAATCTGATTATACCAGTCAACAAGTAAATGCCCATAAACTTTTCCATTTCTTCCTTGTTTACCGGTTTCCAGCGGCTCAAACGACCTCCAGAATTATTAGCAATAAGTTGTTCAGCGTACAGATTGGTTTGTTCTATCGCCAGGTCAAAAAAATTGTCATCAACCAAAAGACGAAATATTGTAAACACATCTGCATTTTCAGGTATGTTTTCAGTTTGTATAACGTTTTCTGAGTTACTAAAAATTTGACGATCTAACGGCTGAATGTTGTAATTCCATCCATTTTCCTCATCTTGTTCTTTCATTCGACGCTCTGTAGATGATATTGTAGTAGTTCTTGGAGCTGCACTCATTTCAATGTCTCCGTCTTCGTCAGAATCAAGTGGTGCGGTTATTTGTCGTTGTTGTGAATTGTCATTAGAAATGTCGGGAGATATATTCATACGAAACGTGGACGGACGAGATGTCATCGTACTTTCAAAAATATCATTATTCACATATTGTTCGATCGAATGCTGAATATTTATATTTTCGTTCATTACCTGATTATCTTGTAGAATTGAACGGTCAGGTGACAAATCATCAGGAATAAAATCGGGATCGGCTACACTATCATCATCGTCAAAATCAGGCACATCACTACGGCCGCCATCGGTATTATTCCCTTCTTCATCCGAAGAATTTGACTGGCTATTTTGTTCGTAATCACTCTCTTCTAATATTCTTCGCAACTCATCGTCCGTATAATGTCGTTTCTTACTCATTTTGCAACAATAACTTCTAAATCGACAAAACAAACACAGAAAATATACACACACTTGTTTTGGTTTGACTTTCTACTAATGTCATAAACGTCATTTGTCAATTATGTTGCTAATTTCACTTCTGACATCTTAGATCATAATTTGTCTATGGTAATTTCTTATTTCATACAGATAAAAAATAGTTAAATGTCAAAAATACTCACAGACCACATATGTTCTGTGGACTCATGAGACAATTTTGAATAATTTTGTTCTAGAGAGTCCACAGACCATATGTGGTATGCTTTAAAAAAACTATTTTCCAATTACATTACGATATATATTACAGCATTATTTATTTACTTATACCTATAAGAAACCAATTTTCACAAAAACATAACTGGACTTCTGAGCAGTTTTCGCTCTCTAACCCTGGACAGTGAACCTGTTAAGTTAAAATTTAGTAAAAAGTCGTTCACACGGTTTAAATAGTAAGTAGCAAGTAGCCAGTGTGCCCATTGTAGCCATAATATCGAAATGCTAAGCTAGAAATAAAGTCGAAAATCACTTGCACATGTTTTTTTAACTTCCTAGTAAAAAAACGATGAAGCTTGACAGCTGTCATCTGTCAAACTTAAAACAGCAATATCTCAAAAAGTACTCATCCTAGATTGATGGTGTCTTTGAAGAAGTCTTAGTTAGATCTTCATTTTAGGTGACAGCTGTCAAATTTAAGTTTGTCATCTAAAATGAAGATCTCGCTAAGACCTTTCATTTCTTCAAAGACACCTATCTAGGATGAGTACTTTTCGAGATATTGCTGTTTTAAGTTTGACAGATGACAGCTGTCTAACTTAAAATAACGAAAAGTCCCGAATTAAGTCGATTCCCGATTTAATCCCGACTACGGTCCATATTTCCCGAAATTGGGAGAAATGCCGAAAATCGGCAGCAAGTGGCAAGTACAGCGCCCAGAAGGGGGACATGCGGTGCGGGCGGTGCGGTTACTTGTCCAAAAAATTGACTAGATTTTATTAACTTAATCACTTGCCCACTTAATGGCCAACTTACTACTTAATTGGCTGTTTACACGCGAAAATTTAGTTGGCCGACAACTTAATTTTAACTAAATTACTTAACAGCTTGACCCGTGTAATCGGCTCTTTAGAGCGAGTTTTAAAACAACCAAACAACCGGCGCTCGAACGTTCTGAACGCAACCTAGGTTTGGAACGCGCCTCTAATATGAGAATTTAGTTTTCGTTCTTTTCGGTATAGGGTTGCGTTCAGAACGTTTGAGCGTCGGTTGTTTGGTTGTTTTTTAACTCGCTGTAAGGTTTGGAACGACTAAGAACTTTAAATGTCAATGTAAATACAAATTCTTCATTTTCCATTTGGAATACGAATAATTTAAACTTTTCTTTATACTAAATCAAATAAAATCCGTTTTTTGAGGATCTACCAAGATTATTTTAAAAATTAGACATAAAAACATCAAAAATACAAAATAATGTCAAATGACATTGACATTTTTTCTATAGACAAACGTCAGAGCGTTTTACAACCATCATTTTTGATGGTTGTTTGGTTGCAACGCTCTGACGTTTGGAACGACGGTTGTGTCAACCGAACGTCACGCTCAAATGTTTGGAACGCCGTTAGAGCGTTCGGTTGTGCACAGAGAAAGCAATACTATGGTTGTGGTTAGGTTGCACTCGGAGTGTAGGTTTGGAACGTGCCTTAGTATTGCTTTCTCTGTGCTTTTCGGTTCTTTTTTTGTCGGCTTGCTCCTAAATAAATATTATTGTTTATATTTTCTATATAATTTGAGGAGCGATTACTTGATCAGTGATTTAAAGGCTTGCCTTAATTAATGTAATAAAATCAATTTTAAATTGAAATATCTTTGAATAAAATATGTAGTTATTCATTAGTACATGGTAAAAGCTAAAGAATTGCACCAGTCGGTAGTCCTTGAACATAATCAAGTGATTATATTTATTTATTATTTACAGTGTTAAACAGACAAGCAAACTTATGCGTGGATGTAAGAGTAATTACTTCATGCATTCTATTTTTATTTTTAAGTTGCGTCTAGAATAAAGTAATGTGGACCAATAAATAAAGTGTGAAGTGAATAACATTTATTATTTTGTATTGTTGAGCAAAGATTTTTGTTGTATAGTATGTCCAGGAGCTCAGCACCAACGCGAACTCAGCTAGAGATGTTGATTGAAAGTTTGGAGACAAAGCGGTGGCTCGCAAATGGGCATCCCCGAACAACCCATGCTCGAGAGCGGAACAAAGCTGCCTGGCTAGAAATCACTCAGATGTTGAGCAGAGATGGCAAAGGGTGCATTAAAACATGGCAGCAATGGGGCAAGGTTTGTTCTGTTTTTAAAATACTAGGTACATATAACAGTATTAACATTATAACGCTATTTTCAACACACTTGGTCGTAAAGTGCGCCCTAATACATCGCTTTTAGGGCCATAAACCGAGCTATATCAAATGCGTGCAATAATATATAAAACACTAGTTCGTAATAGAATTAACCCTACAAAGTTAAATTCAAGGCTCTGACATGCTTTGATAGAGCGAGATCGCCTTATTGAGATTCCAATAGGAGGAAATAGAGAAGAGTGTCATGTTTTTTCTCAATCACCGACCGGACTTTTTTTCATGGTCGGGTTATAGGCAGAGTTCAACTAGGCAAAACAAACAAGTGGGGTTATTGTCAAGCGTGCCAAAGAAATTAAAAGTTTTGTGGATTACTTCCTAATTGATACCCAAGATTTATTATAAATCGAATGTGTAGTGTTTGTGTCTAGCATACAAAATGGTGGGGTGTTCGATATTTGGCTGCAAAAGCAACAAAAAAAGAAAAGAAGCGGGTGTTACATTTCATGCGTAAGTACACTGTTTTCTATATTTTGATCACATATTTTTTTCTCATATCTCTGAGGAACCAAGTTTCTGAGCTGATCATTAGTTATATAATGAAAAACCTGATAAATAGGAAAAATCTAAAAATTATTTCTAAAAATAACCTCTGAAACATTTGACATGCAAACCGGTAAAATTGCGTATTGATCTAGGTACGTAATAGAAGCCAGCTTAGCATTGGCATCCACTAAAATCAGTAGGTTTATAATTCGATTTCCAGATGCTCCGGATGCCTACCATATAGAAAATTTACATCACATTTCAGGGAATTTGAAGCAATTTGATTTTTCCAGATTTCCGACGGAAGATAAAACTCGTGAGAAATGGATAGAAGCAACTGGAAAAAAGAATTGGGTGCTACACAAGTACACACACATTTGTGCGAAACATTAAGAAAAATTGTTTCCGAAAAACAGAAAAACTAACATTAATAAAAAAAAGTTTTGTATTCCAACGTTCAATAAAGAAATTACCTGTTTTAACTTAAAGTTAATCTTTTTATTCCATTAACCACACAATCTCATATCAACTCCCTGAGCGAACCCCAGCTAGATTACTCTATGTATACGTATGCTCACTAGTTACAATAAAGTAAGCAGTATAAATGATCTGGATATTTACCATGGCTCACTCTTAAAATTTAAACGTATGGTTCAGTCATCCTATCAATGTCACAATAATTGAAGTATTGATGATAAGTTTTTTCTTGGTTTGGCTTTGTGAAACGTAATAATTGTGTACCTATCAATCTACTTTATTTTATTTTATTTTCAATGATGTGTTCGCCTGTAATTGGGTTGCATGTTAGACCTATGATTTAAGAATGTCATATTGTAATGTGAACATGTTACCTGTTGGTGTCCCTAATAAACAAATAAATAAATAAATGTTACCATTGAAGTACCTACGGAATCCATTAATCTGCAGCCTTGTCGAGTCAGTTAAAGTGCGAATTTTTTCTAACTGACTTCCAAAAAAGGAGGAGGTTCTGTGTTCGTCTGTATATTTGTTTTTTTTTGTTTACTGACTTCCAAAAAAGGAGGAGGTTCTCTGTTCGTCTGTATATTTGTTTTTTTTTTGTGTATGTCCACCGATTACTCGAAGACGGCTGGACCGATTGAAATGATTCAAACGCTAATTAAATTACATTAGGTAAACTCCCAAGTTGTTCCCATTGTTTAAAATTTGGAAATCGGTTCAGTACTTTTTATGTAATCTTGAAAAAAAGCACGAAAATAGTATGATTGTGTGTGAACTACCTCGATGATCAGTCGTATAAATTCTTTGTTTATGAACTGAATAAGATCAAGTCGGTTTGATTGTCATTTTTTTAATATACTATATTATAGTATATTAAAAAAAAAATAAAAAAAACAAAAAACCGACTTCAAAAACCTACCTCTAAAAAGCAAGAAATAATATTCGTAATAATAAAGGTCAAACCGCACTACTAGGGTTGCCAACATATCTTTGGCGAAATATAGTATTTTTCAAATTAAGCTATAAAAAATATAGTACACTTTAAAAAAATATAGTATTTAATAGGCAACTATTTTTTTTTTAGTTATTTTTATAAAAGCTATATTTTTTCAGTTTTTGCCTTTTTCAACAAGTTTTGGATATTTTTGGAGTCTTTTTTGTATCTTTCGCTTTTTAATCGCACTTGAATTGAACTTGACGCACTTTCGTTATCGCTACCACTTTCCATAACTAATTTATCTAAGACTTGAGGTATATTTCTCAAAGAAAGAATAATGTTATATTTTGCAGATGATTACCAACAAAATCTAAAAACAAAAATAGAGCAGACCAACCAATGACCAAACTATCGTTTGAAGCTTTTGAATTTGACATTGATGCAATAAATCAGATACTTTCAGAATTCAGATACGATATCGAATCAGTCAAAATGCACGACCACAAATAAAAAAAATAAAGATTTGTTTCTTAGCGTTCGATGTTAAAAATATAGTATTTTTGCGTACTATATATTTCTTCAACAGTATATAGTACGCAGACCCGAAATATAGTACAATACTATATATTATAGTACGGTTGGCAACCCTACGCACTACAGCCATTGGTCCATGCTACAGCGGACGGCGTGGCGCGGACCGACCGACGCGACGCGGCCAAATATTGCGGACAATGGGATGAGTGAGCAAACAGCCTACTTCAAAATTATAATTTTAAGTGATAAAATGCAAATATTTTAATATTTTATAACAAAATATTGTGAATTATGAATAATTTGTTAATAATAAATATTATGATATTATCATAGTTAAATTAGTACCTTACTGCAAGTTCTATACAAGTAAACAGAGCATTCCCAATTTAGCCGGGTAATACAGTTATTTTTTTAGTAACAACAAAGAGGTTTTATGCAGCTGAAAATTCATTATACATTTTTGGAATAAATAAATGTGTAAGTCCTTAATTACTTAAGTCAAACAAATATTTATTATTAACAAATTATTCATAATTCACAATATTTTGTTATAAAATATTAAAATATTTGCATTTTATCACTTAAAATTATAATTTTGAAGTAGGCTGTATGCTCAGCTCACTCACCCCTTTGTTAGCAAAATATTCTTGCGTTGGGCGTGTGAAAAAAACAAAATAAAAACCTGCGCGCCTTTTCCCATAATTATCATATTTTGTTTTTGTCGTATTTGTTGCTGTGTGGTAAATTACTTTATTTATTCCTCGCCAAATGTGTTGAAAAACGTCGTATGAAACTTGTGAGCTCTTGCTTATTGCACACTCGGCTGAGTTACGCCCTCGCCTGCGGCTCGGGCTGCAATGCAACCCACAGCCTTGTGTGCAATGAGCTCATAATGTACTATTATGGCACATTATCGCGACATTATATTACTATTAAAAAAATAAACTTTTTTCTATGGGCACAGTGCTACTTGCTGACCGGGACACAACGCTTCAAACCGGGATGTATGGCAGCTGTACATTAGCTGGGATAGGCTTCTTCCAATACAATTAATGCATTTAACATTTCCTATTAAGTAGGTATTAATTTTTTGACTTTGTTTTTTTCAGTACTGGAAAGATAAAAAGGGTGCTGTCAAGAGAAAGCTTAACCAAATATGTCTAGCAAGGCGGCAGCAAGGTGGGGTTGCACCAGAGGATGAAATAGTTCTCTCTCCAATAGAAGAGAGAATTGTGGCCATAGTGAAAGAAAAACCATTTGCGATTGACAGGAAGCATAAAATTCAGCAATTCAATGTATGTTTTCTTTAACTATTTTAAAACAATTTCACCAACATAATAGTACTCTCTTGCTTAAACACCATAACAATATTGACAGATAAGCCTTCTTACGCACTAGCGATCAACTGCGGGGGTGGCCAACCGTGTGGTTCCATTTTAATATTAAATTTCGTGGCAGTTACTCAACCGCAAGTGCGTACGAGTTTGTGAGTGCGCAAGACGATTTTATAGGATGACAGTGCGCAAATGCGCACGAGTTTACGTATCGCCATTAAGTACAGTACTCTCTCGCTAACCTGCCACTCGACTAACCGACAACTATGTATATGTATCTACTGTAATCTATCATTTTTTGCCAGTCGAAATTGGTCTTTAGGACTCTGTAAAGGTCAAACAGCACCAAAGCGGCGCGCCTCAGGCTGGCAAAAGAGTTAATGGCGATACATATCATACATCGTCTCTAAGTATCCTAATCATTCAAATTAACAAATACTTTGACAGCTTCCGTGGTCAGTGGCCCTACCATGAGTTGATGCAAACTGTTTTCGCTACTGTAAACTCTCGTTTTCTCTCTTTCACCCGCATTGACTGTGAGCAGTATATCCGATAGTTTATGGTAGCGAATATAGTTTGCACCAACTCATGGTAGAGCTACAGGTGGCTTGACAGTTGACACCAGTGTTGACGGTGTTGCCATTTCTGAATTATCTTGGTTTGGGTTTAATTCTTGGCTGGGTCAATTTAAGGCTTGGTTATGCGGAAACATTAAGAGGATTGTCAAGCAAACGGTCTCCATACAAACGGCGATAACGTTTCCCACCCTCTTAACCTTAACCTACAGCAATGAATTTTTGGTATGTTTTTGAAATGCCTAAAAACTAGGGCTGTACGTTTTGATTTTTAAAATATTTATTGTAGATTTGAAAATATTGGCACTTCTATGTTTTGTATGAAATCACTAAAATGCAAATATTTCGAAATCTATTATAGATATTTAAAAAATCAAAACATACAAAAATATGACTTCGCAAACCATGATTTCCTATCATGGACCCTTAATTATTTGAAGACAACTAACTTTTATTTACTTAAACCCTGCGTGATCGAATCAGAAACGAAGAGATCCGCAAGAGAACTAAAGTAACCGACATCGCTCGAAGGATTGCTCAGCTGAAGTGGCAATGGGCGGGACACATAGCGAGAAGAACCGATGGCCGTTGGGGCGGAAAGGTTCTGGAATGGCGACCGCGCACCGGACGGCGCTCCGTGGGTAGGCCCCCGACAAGGTGGACCGACGATCTGGTGAAGGTCGCGGGAAGCCGCTGGATGCGGGCAGCGCAGGACCGATCGTCGTGGAGATCCTTAGGGGAGGCCTATACCCAGCAGTGGGTGTCGTGCGGCTGATATGATGATGAACTTTTATTTAGTATTGTGTCAGGGCTGGGTGTTCGTGTTTCCACCATTATCTCCGATTTCCATAACACAAGTGCTTTAGCTACACACTAAGAAATCGATGCAATGTTTAATGATTATTATTTTGATGATAGAGAACCCGAAATTTACTCGTCCAATGTTTGCGTTTTTTTTTCAGGAAGCAGTTCCAGGGATTGTGCCTTCCAGATCACTAGGACAAGACACAAATCCGCTAGTACGTATTCATTTGAATATGAACACTTATATTAGTCTTTTTTCTGTTTTTTTAATGATATAAATAAACAAAAGTGTAGATTTAAGCCAGGTATTCACTTATCAACATTTGTGGCGAAACATGTTGATATTGTTGATGATTTATGAAAATTTCATCAACAAAAAACAAACAAAATGTATAAGTATCATAATATATTTAATATATTATGATACTTATACATTTTGTTTCTTCACCATTAAGGTTACCATTTTTTTAGGTAGGTATTTAATGTAGGAACAAACAGTCATATACAAACGAAACATACTACTACCAGTGGAAAAAGGCTTAAGTGGGTTACTGCGCTACACTAGCGCCGCCAATGGAAAAAAATCGTAGTAGTAAATAAAGACGAAATTGTGAATTGTGTTCTTCTAGTGTACTCCGAAAAGCTTTGTTGTACTGTCGTTTAGTTGTCGTTTATAATCGATAAAAATAATAGTGTCGTAATAAAAATGGATTTATTTATCTCTTACTAGAATCAAGCACGTGCCTGAACTTCTTTAAGTATTTAAGAAACTTTTAGCAGGCAGTAATGAGTTCTTAATCCTCTTTATAAGTGCGCCGCAATTATCTTTTTCTCACTTATGCTCTGAAATCTTATCATTCCATTTGAAAAAGGAATGCGGGGCGTTCCACATTTCCGAGGGGGTCTGGTTCATCACATTCTAAATTTAAAATTCAGGCCAGGAATGAATTTCAATACTTACTTCCCGCACCAGCCACCAGTGCGGGAAGTAGGTACAGTGCGAAGATGATCTGGGTGGTCTGCGGCAACTTCTTTTTTTGTTTTAGCTGTTCACAAAAACAACACAAATCACACTATAGAGGGCGACACCTTCAATGAAACACACGCTTTTAAACGTATAGATATATTACCACCGCCGTGGTCAAAAAAAGCGAACGAAAGTAATGAATCACATTAGGACCTCATACAATTGTTAAAGCAAAACCATACCGCGATCCACGAGGGTACAGCGCCATCTAGTATTGGTTGGACGAACTTTACTATTGGTGGATCGATGTGATAATGCAACTTAAACACAGTTAATATTATAAAGGTAAAATTATTTAATAGGTACTATAATAACGATACAATAAAAAAAATGGTGCGCACAGAGTATATTACTATAAGAATAAAAACATTTACATTTAATAATTGCCCGAACATGAATAATATAAATTTTAATATTAATTAAATTTAATTAAGTTTCAATTGAAAAGTTTTTTATTTCCTCGCATTTCTTGAGAAAAGCACTATACAAGCCTTGTTCTGGAAGCTACTTGCATTGCCTCGAATGATTAAAGCCCTCGCCTGCGGCTCGGGCTTCAAACCATCCTCGACAATGCAATCGCTAGCTTCCCGTTCACGGCTGTAATGTACTATTACGCGCACTTTAAATTTGGAACATCTTAGTGTTCAGTGCCAATGAAATCAAACGCAAATATTGTTTTTGGCCACACGAACCAATAATTCTGTCTTATTCTTCTTTAAAAAAAAGTTAAAAAATTCTTACCTATTTTTTTATTTTCTCTTTTTCTCCTTTAAAAAAACCAAGATTTTTAAATTTTTAAATATGGGTATCAAATGAAAGGCCTTGATGAGCACATTCCAAAATAATATATTTTGTCACTAAAAATATTTTTTTTAAACGTCTCTTTTGTTACTTTATGTTTCATTAAATAATAATAATACAATAAAATATAAGGCGCCTTTTATTTTCTCATAGAGGGTGATGAAAAGTAGAGTGTATCACTCGGGCTCAAAATATATTTTTGGATTTGAGATTTTTGCATTCACAATGCTATTTTTATACAATACTAAATAATATACTAAAAAAATACGACTCGCACCAGTCTGAGTATTGATCTGGTGCGAGTCGTATTTTTTCTAGTATATTATTTAGTATTATATATTTTTGGCTTTACTCTACAATCCCTCACTTCGCTCTGGATTCAAAAAAGCGCCCTCGCCGTAAAAATATTATTCTGCTCCGTTATAAATTATAATACAATCTACTATTAATTTTACATTTTGTTTTACTCTAATAATTAAACTAACTAAACTACTACTACTAATTAATTAAACTAACGGCCAAAAAAATTACCACAACAAACCGATTGAACACGTTTCAATTGGTTTTTGTTCACATCACTAGTAGACATGAGGTGGCAACATAATTTCACTAACTGACAGTTCGAGCTGTCAAATTACTGCACCGAATTACGTGTCGGAGTATAGTTCAAAAGTAGTCCATAAATGATCACTTTTTTTGTACTTAGTATATCGCCCGGCAAGTAACTTGGTAAGATAAAAACGAGACAAAAGATGCGCAGTAGCTACAAACACTAAACTCTGCGCATGTTTTGTCTCATCTTTGTCTTGCCATGTTATATGCCAGCACCTATACCTAATTCCACTAATTTATTTTTATAGAAGGTTGAAGACCATTGCGTTGATTTGGATGGCACATCTTCAGATAGCACGTTGCCAGTAAGTATTACAATAAATTGTGTAGAGCCACACACGCATTACTAAATAAGTACAGCTGACACCAGTCAGTATAATTTTGATTTCGGTTCGTGTCTTTAAGTAGGTATCTACAGCTACAGACGGGCGGCACGTAGGAGCGAAACCGTCTTTATGCCCTGTGTGGGATTGAAATTGAAATGTGTGACATTATCTGTCAGCCTAATCTGCCTTCCCATAATAATTATGTCACATACGACGGGTGGCTCTAGGCCCTTATAAACCGCTCTCAACGTTGAGAGCTATCTTGAGATCATACTTGGGATGCTCTTCTTATATTAGAAACAGCATTTTAGGTATGATCTCAAGATTGCTCAACGTTGCGAGCAGTTTATGAATACGGGCCTTAGATTCCGCTATATTTTAATTCCAATCGTGCCTAACCTAACCTACTACCTACGCACGGCCACGTCCATGGCACGGCGAATTGACCGTACATTTTTACGGCGGAAAAATCGTGTGTGGACAATCGCCCTGAGTCACACCACCAAAAATACTGCTACTTATGATAAGTGAATTATCATAGATTTCAATAGAAAAAGTATATATGTCCATCAGCCATTTTTAATGTCCCCACTGCTGGGGCACAGGACTTCCTTATGGGTGGTGAGGAGGATGGGCCATAACCCACCACGCGGGCCCAATGCGGATTGGTGGGTGTTAACGACTGCAAATGCAGCCGGGACCAACGGCTTAACGTGCCTTCCGAAGCACGGAGGAGCTCGAGATAATAAATTTTTGGTCACCCATCCCATGGCCGTCCCTTGCGAACGTTGCTTACCTCCGCAATCGCTGGGCCAGGCGCTAAACCACTGCGCCGCCGAGCTCCTCCGAGAGAAAAATATATATTATTGTATTGTATTGTTTACAGAGATTAAATATTGAATAGTAAAATGCTTGTTTTTGTCAGACTGAGGAGAAACGTGTGCCTCCATCACCACACTCGTCGACGGAGGACAACCAGCCACCGCCACCAACTCAGCCAACGCGTGCATCTCCGCCGCATGCTTCTACCGACACATCCTGTAATTATTCCATTATCTATGTATATGTTACAGCTAATACCCGAAGTGCGGCTAAACATAGTTTTAGCCGGCTAAAACTAGGTGTAGGCGATAGTTGTTGGTTAAACCTTGGTTGGTTAAAGGTCAGGCCTCCTTCACTCGCTCAAGGTCGCGCGATAAGCACTTGTACCGCTGTGCGTGCCTTCGAAGGCACAAGTGAGCAGAGGGCCGCCACACGCCCGCCGCCGTACGCACAAGCGCGGCATCTACACTACATACTATTAGGTACTTGTCTTATTTGCTAAAGAGCTAATTAGATCATCCTAAATATCGGACCCGATATGAAGTCGCTCCTAAATTCAGAGCAGTGTAATTGCATTCAGGAAGCTAGGATCCGATTTAGGATCCTAATTAGGATAGAAATTGTCTCCGACATAACGGATGCTAAATCAGAAGCACTTAGGACAGTGTAATCGCATTCAGGACGCTCGGCTCCGACACAGTAGTACCACAGCATAAAGAGTACAGTCAGTCAACGCCTTTTATGTTGGCGAAAAAAAATCCGCCGCGCCGTTCGTCTAGATAGACAGTTGGCGCAACGAATAAAAGTATATAAGGGTTGTCACTCTGTGATTTGCTTTTTTTTTACCTACATCAATATAAAAAACAAAAAAACCGACTTCAAAAAACCTGCCTCTGAAAAGCAAGAAATAATATATAAATCATTAGCTATGCATTATCACTGTTATAATAAAACACGTCTATTAAAGTCGGGTGGGGCTGGAGTACCTACAACTTTCTTTTTTTATTCTAAAAGCCCCACCCGACTTCAATAGACATGTTTTATTATAACAATGATATGATAATGCGTATCTAATGATTTATATATTATTTCTTGCTTTTTAGAGGCAGGTTTTTTGAAGTCGGTTTTTTTGTTTTTTAAACAAATTTTTATTTTTTTTATTTTTAGTGTAAGTACCTTCTGTATTAGGCAGTGTAGGTATATTATTTAGGTAGTGAAATCGGCTCAGCAAAACGTGAGATAATCGCGGAGAAACATACATACATATACAAACTGAATACCTACTTTTTTTGAAGTCTGTTAAAAAGACTACACAAAGGTATCCCTCTCCCAACAAAAACAATCATCTAATTCGGTTCACAAATAACAAAGTCGTCAAGGTAGTTGATGTAAAGTCATAGTATTTTTACGGCTACAAGAACATTCGTTTAACAACTGTATGATCGTAAAGCTGTGATATCGGATCCGACATTCAGGACGGTCTAATTGGCGACTGAATTTCTCGTCCTAAATCGGACACTAAATTCCGGATCCGACATTCAGGATGGTGTAATAAGCGCTTAAACAATCTTCACCCAACTATTTATTGAAATGATAGTTTAAAGATTAGTTAGAGTCTTACTTTCCTACTTACGAAATAAAATTGGTACTTAATTATTAGGTGCTTAATGACAATTTGATTTTGTAAGAAAGCATAATTTTTAATAGGTGTTGTAGGTATGATGATAACAAACAAAAACTGTTTACTAATAATAGTCTCTAGTATTTGTACTTTAGGATAGGTACCTTCCTAAACTACCTACCAAAAGTAGATTTTTGTTATCTTTAGGTATGTCTCCCATATTTCCGTACTTAGGTAAGTACCTAGTTAGATTATTAAATATTATAGTAATGTTCGAATATTATTGTAAGTTTTTCTTTAACCATGGTACGTAAAATCGCTTTCCTTTTATGATATATTATGCTACGCAGTTCATTTAAATAAAGACGACCATAACGATGCGTCGTCAGAAAAGGTAAGAGCACGCGATAGAAAGAGAGGCAACTACTAGGTGAATAAAACTGTAGGCCATTAGCGCTGCGCGACCTGAATTGAACTTTATTGTGTCGGAGCAAAAGTCGCTATTTATTTAAATGACTTTGCGGGGTGTTGCTTCTGTACTTGTATTATAAGCTATTTTGTGCCTAGGTGTAGCCGATTTGCTAGCGGCTAATACTAGGTGTAGCCGGTTAAAACTATTAAAACTACTACTAAAAGTTAATTCTGTGTGTTAAAAAAAACACGTAATTTAAGGCTCGTGCTCCGCTGCGCTTCGCGCTGCTCGCCTTATATTTCTAACCTACATTCGGGACCTTCAGGAGTTAAGCAGATCGGTTACACTTGGTTTCATCCAACGGCTACCGGCTATACCGAGTTTTAACCGGCTAAAACTAGGTTTAGCCGCACTACGGGTATTA
Source organism: Agriphila straminella (assembly GCA_950108535.1). Lineage (NCBI taxonomy): Eukaryota > Metazoa > Arthropoda > Insecta > Lepidoptera > Crambidae > Agriphila > Agriphila straminella. The sequence continues at coordinate 13,552,427 of OX467308.1, forward strand.
GCCGTAACATACCTATATTATTATACTTTCATACTTATAATCAAACTAATTTTTTTGCATTCAGCAACTCGAAACTGAATTATATGTTGCTTTAAAAAATCTTGAGAAAATATGAAATGTGCGAGTGAGAGAGCGGCAGTGAGCGGCAAAATCGCTACGGAGTCAGGCCTCCTTCACTCGCTCAAGGTCGCGCACCTACCGCTAGCCGTTCGTTCGAACGTACAAGTGAGCAGAGGGCCGCCACGCCATAGTAGAATCACCATAAGTAGGCCAACTCGCGCCTTGAGCGAGCGATAATAGCCTAAACACGTAGCCCACGTAGGGCTGTCGCTAGTTTATTCAATCGTCAAAAATGCATAGTCAATCTCTATACAAAACATTTTTTCCTTGTAGGTATGGTAAACATCAGGGATCTATAATACAAAGTTTTTTAATTATTTTTTGTACATAGACCAGAAACTGTCTACAATGTTTTTATTACATACGTCATGTTATGTGATTTGAAATCGATTTGAAAATCACGGTCGAAATAGGATTAATTAAAACGTAGCTTTACTGAATCATGTATTTAATTTTATTCAAATAAAATAAAATTATTATGAAATTGTATTTTTTACACTATTAATTTATTCCTTTTACTTTTTCATTTACCTACAATTATCAAAATAAAATTGAATATTTTACAATAAGTAACCTCAAATAATTGACATTAAAATACTTTTTCCTGTAGGAATTTGTGATTTTGTAAACAAAATTACACAATTGTTACTTACAGAAGAAACGGCTGTTTCGACAAGTACAAAATGCCTTATTATTTAAAGTTTAATATGTAAAATAAATCCCCATTCTAACAAATCTTTTTTGCAAATATATCTTTGGAAAGCATGGTATGTTTTAGGTAGTACACGTAGAAATTATCACGAGCGGCAGCGCAGCGGCGCGGAGCGTGCGTGAGCGCGGGCGGGAACACGTACGGCGCAGCCACGACTGGCGCATCTTTGTCATCTATAAATGTTGTCAGTGTGTGCGTACGACGCTCATACGTACAGTCCGCGCTCACATACAAACCGCGTTCGGGCGTATAATGAGTAAGACGACTTACTTATTTGATTCTACTATGGCCACGCGCCCGCCGCCGTACAAGCGCGGCATCTTACTGCCTGCGTAGATATTGCCTCTTTATAATAGTAACAATGTCGAATCGACGTTACTGTGCCGTGTACGGATGTCTAAATCAAAAAACCAGTAAACAATTGTCGTTTTCACATTATTATATATGCTACGCAGTTCATTTAAAACAAGACAACCCTAACGTTGCGTCGTCAGTAAAGGTAAGAGCACGCGATAGAAAGAGAGGCAACTACTAGGTGAACTGCGCGACCTGAATTGCACTTTATTGTGTCTGGGCAAAAGTCGCTATTTATTTAAATGACTTTGCCGAGTTCTGCTTCTGTACTTGTATATACTATTAGATATTCTGTGACGAAGTCTTAATTCAATTTTTTTTTATTTTAGTCTCTCGCCGGCGTCGCTTCGTAGGTTGGCGTCGGCCAAGTGGTCGCTCATCATCAACACGGCGTCACTCTCAAATAGCGAGCCTCCTTGAGCGGTGCATCGGCATCGAGGAGCAGCGAGTCGCCACCGAGCAGGTGCTGGCACAGAACCAGAAGCAATTGATTAATGTTTTAAACAATATGAGTGAGGCTTGGTTACGACAAAGCCAAGCATTACAAGAAATAATATATAAGATGAATAATAGATATAGTTAATATATTTTTTTCTTATGAACCTGGCACATTTATTCTACTTACTTATTATTTATCCCTTCGGGGTGAATGTTGCTAGTGGCCGTTGCTCCCCCGATTAGGAGAGCCGAAGGTGGCCAAAGCTCTTCCATTTATACAATGATCCTCTGGTGCTTTTGTCTGTTCGGCTGTCAGAATTTCTGACTTGGAATTAATCAAACATCGCCTTTCAGAGTCAAAAAGGCGGATGTTAGATTAATAATTAATTGGAATTATTCCAAAACTATACTTACCTATACTATATACTTTTGTATGGAAAATGTGTATTGTACTCAAATAAGCATAAATGTACAGTCAACGGCACGCTGGGTTACCTCAAGAGGGTAATATCAGTTTCAATAAATTTTAAATTTAAATGCGAACACGTTAAGGTTCAAAATAAATTGGAGATCATCGACATTTTTGTATAATTTGACACGCTAGGTACTGATTGTACTTTTCTGTATGCGTAGAAACTTACTTAGGCAGGTACTTCTCTGACTCAGGACTTCTGAAGTGGATCTTAGCCTGCGACATCAAAGTACGCCATTTCGCCCGATCTTGTACAATTTCAGACCAACATTTAGGTTATTTCAGGTCCCTGGCGATCTCTCCAGCAGCCAGCGATATCTCGGACGGCCCACCGCACCGGTCGGCGTCCAGTCGGTTGTCCCAGATACGCTCTTTTGGCTGCTTGATCCTCCCATTCATGTCCTGCCATCGGAGGCGGGCAGATTTTATATCCAATCATTCTTTTAGGAAAAAAAATTCGGGCACTACCTATAGGTGCTCATTTTGCGACGCAATTAAACCTCGCCTTCCAGTTCCAATCTTCTTTAGATACCAAAATATTTCGAAATGCACATCTTTTTCTTCCTACATGGATTGGGAACGTTCCATTCGGTAGGTAGGTAGTCGTTCTTTCTTCCCAAGTAGATGTCTGTAGGAGTGAGACAGCATCGTTCCGCCTCCATATTTCTGTCCTGCTATGTTGTCTATTCCTAGATTTGTGCGGGTGGTTCTTTAGTTTCATCATCATCGCCTCGCAAACTTCTTCGGGAAAAAGTCGAGAATGGGCTACTGACTGACATTAGCCATAAATGGTTTGTATAATTAACACGCAAATTGGAGACTGAGGCTGCCAGAAGAATTCACACGGTTCAAGCCGCAGCTTGTTGATAGTCGGTCATGAATTATGATGTCGGTTGCAGGCAGGCAGAACAAGAGTTAGTACTATTATATATTCTGTGGTTATGCTAATGTCATACAATAGTAGCGACTCGTTACAATGAGATTATTTTGAAGTGACTAACTTCAGAGCGCTTGCGGTACCAAATAGCACCTTGGCCCTAACGCCCCGAAAGGCAATCTCGAGTGAAGTTACAGTGGACCAGTTTATTATAAACTAGCTTCCGCCCGCGTGGATATTCGATAAAATCCTCAAAGCTTAAACCAGGGGCCTTACTATGAGCTCTTATAGCAGGGCTTATATTGAACTGTCTTACTTTTTCGTACTATGACCTCAATGGTTAGTATGAAAGCAGGCCTTAAGCAGTGCTGTTTAAGGCCGGATTTTGAACTGAACGGTTTCTTATTTGCTGATGGTAAGCCCCCAGAATAAAAAGTATTCTATGTTTTAATTTCATTAAATTCTGATCGGCCGTTTTCACGTGATTCACCAAGCGCGCTGCCTCCCGAGGCAGGCCGCCGCCGCACGGTTCAAGTGCTATAATAGTATATTATCAAAGAGTCACAATGTGACTGGTTGAGAAAAAAATTCGCTAAGAGTAACAGTGCGACTCAATGCGAATTTTTATTCTCCCCTTGTAACACTGGTTCACGCGTGTATAGGGTGACCTTTCAGTAGGGAAGTATTCCCGACTCAAAGGGTGTGACACGTTGGGAAAAAAAATCTCATTGGGGAACAGTGCGACTTAATGCGAATTTTTATTCTCTCATCTAGTAACACTTGTTGGTAAATGGTAAAATGGTTCATTTATTATTATTTTATATTTATCTCAGAGGAGTTAGTTACTTAGCACAATTAAAGAATATTTTTTTTCACGCTCAGATGATGAAGAAGAAGAATAATAAATTAATATGAACCATTTACCACTAGTGGCTCCGTGAGCTGTAGACCTCGCGATAAAATAAAAAAAATGTCGCCATGAAGTTTTCAAAGGACACAGAAGGTACGTGAGTATTCGCAGCTAGATGGTGCTTCTAATTTTGATCATTTTTCAAAATGGGTGAATATTTTTTTTATAAATTGGGAAAAATTGGCTTACAGTTATATATTATTATGATTATCGAACCTACTCACAAAATTTCACCAGAATCGGTTGAGAAATGCGACCTGTAGAGGAAAACAGACAACACAGGAAAGCCGGACTGAAATATATTTTTTTAACATTTGTCATTTTGAAAAAATTCAAAAAACAGGCGTGACAAAAAAAATCTATATTATTTTTAAACCTGCTTACAAAATTGCACGAGAATCGGTTGAGAAATGCGACCTGGGGCCTTACTATAAGTTCTTATAGCAGGGCTTATATTGAACTGCCTTACTTTTTCGTACTATGACCTCAACGGTTAGTATGAAAGCAGGGGCCTTACTATGAGCTCTTATAGCAGGGCTTATATCAAACTGCCTTACTTTTTCGTACTATGACCTCAAAAGTTAGTATGAAAGCAGGCCTTAAGCAGTCCTGTTTAAGGCCTGCTTTTGAACTACACGGTTTCTTATTTGCTGATGGTAAGTCCCCAGGTCTTAAGCAGTCCCGTTTAAGGCCTGCTTTTGAACTGAACGGTTTCTTATTTGCTGATGGTAAGCCCCTTGTAGAGAACATACAGCGCTAAGCGCTGGAAAACCGGACTGAAATAGATTTTTTTAACATATCTCCGCCATTTTGAAAAAGATCAAAAAACTGGCTCTACAAAAAAAATAAGTATATAATTTTCGAACCTGCTCACAAAATTTCAAGAGAATCGGTTGAGAAATGCGACCTGTAGGTGGGATGGGAACAGACAGCTGGACATACGAAAGAATTTTTGCCCAAGCTGAAGCAGACACTTCGTGCTCGCTCGGTCAAATAATTCTTATGCATTACGAGCAACAAGTGTTACGCGATGCTTTTTTTTCCGAACGCGTCACATCACAACACAACTCACACTCCTTATAAACTCCTTGCTCTCACTATCCACGAAGCAGTTGTAAGAGAATATAAATTCGCATAGAGTCACGTGTTCATTCTAATATACTATATCTATGATTCCTTGCACGTGTTACTCATTGTGAAATTTATTTTCCCGTGTCAAAAGTTTATAAGGCTGCCTGTCCATTGACGCGGAGCGAAGAAACATTAACCAATATGATTACGGAGCAGAGATTTTACTAATTCCTATTGGTAAATATTTTCTCGTTTCCTCCGCTTGCCGCCTCGCTCCGCGTCAATGGACAGGCAGCCTAAGTCTTGGGGCGCAAAATTCAAATCTTGCCAGGGGCGCTCATAATCCTAGAAATAAATCTTGGTTCAATCAATGATTCAGATGACACACCTGTCGTTTGACCATTATTCATGGGTTTGTATATTTAAAGAAGATAATTAAATATAATGTGGTTTTATTACTATTTAGTTTATAATTTGGTTGGATATAGGTAATAGACAGTAGAGTACTCGTGTTAACACTACTGTACCTACTGAATTAAAAATTTAGTCAATACTACTACATAGTGGATTTTGTTCTAAATAAATCTTTTTCTATAAAAAAATAAAATCAGGCGATAATGTGGGTTTATATTTAAAATTAATAAATGTAATACCTAGCTATATTATAATGAGAATGGTTACTGTTTGATTGTAAATAATAAACTTTATAACCAGGAACCTTAATTATCCAACTTTTTTCAAAAGTCACTATTATTGCGAACAAAATTTATTCCAAAAATATAAATAATTCGAAATTAATATAAAAACCATGTAGAAAACAAATTTCAAAATTAAAATGCAAAAGCATGTGGGAATACAGGATGCAAAAAGGACCTGTCAAAAGAAAGTAATAAATAACATAATGAGGAAATTTTGATTTATTATTTCCACATAGTTGTGTCCAAAGTGCGTTTCAACAGGCTCAGTAGGTAGTTCTGTAAAACAAAATTTACATAATTCAATACAAATTGTTTCAAAGAAATTAAGGTTCCGATCGGGAATGGAGCGCTACATTTCAAATATCAATAACAATACAATTAGGATATTTAATTATATTTATTTACCGTATTACAAAAACAGATACCATATTATGTACAACTGGAAAAAGTTACAATACATTGTTTCCTTCTAGTACTTTTGTGATTGAAATAGCCTCTCCAGTACCCGATGAGACCTCTCTGCAAGCGGCAGAGAGGCCTGCGCGGAACGGGGGCCATCCGGCCAGGCCGGTCTTATTCCTACCTATGTATATTAAACTTATATTGATACGTCTATTATAGTATAATGTAATCATTAATTAAACTAAAACAAATGTCGGTCCAAATTAAATGAGTTCCAATAAAAATCGGCACAGCAGTAATTAGGAGATAGCTCCTAATACTCACACCTTATAATATCGCAATAGAACGCAGGACACAAGTATAAACAGGGACAGTGCTACACCTCAGATGAGGTTAGCCACATCACTGGGCATTTCTGTGATAGTAGTATGGTAGAACTCTTCAATATCCTTTAATGCTCTCTTGTCAGCTTCAGTCACAAAGTTAATCGCGATACCTTTACGGCCGAAACGACCACCTCTTCCAATTCTGTAATGAAACCACAACACATTACATTAAATCAAAACATTTAAAACTAAAACTAAGAAAAATATTTGACTAAACTGTGGCTAATGAAAAAGCATGGTAAAAGAGAACTTGCCTATAAAATCTAACTACGTGACATTGGCGGAATTGTGCTTAGACCACAGAGCATGCCATTCATTAAGAAGAAGAACTTGCCTATGAATGTAGTTTTCACGGTTAGTGGGCAGATCATAATTGATCACGCATGATACTTGCTGCACGTCGATACCTCGCGCCAGAAGATCGGTAGTAATGAGAACACGTGAAGAGCCAGTACGGAACTGCCTCATGATGACCTCGCGTTCGCGCTGGTCCATGTCACCGTGCATGGCAGAGACAGTAAAATCACGCTCATGCATAGATTCAGTCAACCAGTCGACCTAAAAAAAAGTTATTAGCATTTAATACACATTTAACTAGTACTACACTGAAGAAATCACAAGTGTGCATTTGTTGTACAAAATGGTGGGGTACGATACGACAATATAAAACAGGAGGAAATGGGCAGTTTTTTTTTACAATAAGTGAGTTAGTTAATTGTTAGGCGATTAAACCTTGCCTTGCCGTACACAGCACATCAGATCAGATAATACAAATAAGTCAAATCTCCCCAATTAAACATATTACATATTTTATATTGATCATGTTGTAGAAAATAAAAAAATTAAGAAATTTATGTAGAAATATCCTCCTTCAATTTTAGAAGTTAAAAATACCTAATTTGAATAAGAACAATATTTTTACTTAATAATGGCAAAACAGGTTATTAGGGCAATGCTAGATAAAAGTTGCAGTGCTCATAAAAATGATTTAACATTTTTGAAAAGGACTAGTAGGGAGGCTGCATTATACTAGCTATAATGTTATACCTATCTTTTAGGCATATAGTTACCATGGCAAGTATAGTAATGCTTTACCTTGCGACGGGTATTACAGAAAATGACAGCCTGAGCGATAGAGAGGGTGTCATACAAATCACAGAGTGTATCCAGTTTCCACTCTTCCACTTCAATAGCAATGAAGAATTGTTTAATACCTTCCAAGGTGAGCTACAACAAAAACAATTTGATTACATTTCCTTAATAAACTTCCATATTATACCGATAAGTGTACTTAATTAGTAATTACTCACCTCTTCTTTTTGCACAAGAATGCGTACTGGATCTCTCATGAAGCAACGAGATACTTCCAATACATCATCAGGCATGGTAGCAGACAGTAAAATGACCTGAACATCAGCAGACAACATTTTGAAGACATCATGAATTTGATCTTTGAATCTGAAATAAAAATATATTGGTTGTTATAACTCAATCATTGCCCTATAGCAGTGGCGCCCATACTTTTCTTAAGATCAACCTAGCAATAATTTATGACTAAGAGATTGACGTTTTGACCGTTTAATCCACCAAATATGTATCAAGTCACCGTTTAACCCACCAATATTAATCTAGTAATTTTAGCTAACCTTGGTGATCGACCTTAAACTTCTCGATCGACTGTATGGGCACCTCTGCCCTATAGCTAAGCTTTGGGCTTGGCTTTAGAATTTACAACTTGTCATTATTATATTGTTAAATTTTTTGTGGATAGTGGCCCTAAAGAAAGACTAACAATTTACCAAAATATCAAAGTGCTGTGCTCGATTATTAGTTTTCTAAAATATTAAAATTGTTTAACTGTCAGGACTAAACAACTTCAGTATTCTGTTCTTGTTTTTCACTACGGAAAGAAAAGGAAGCAAACTTAAATTTAGTTTAGTCCTGTCAATTTAGTTAAATGATGCACCGAATCAACACTGATGGTAATAAAAATAAATGCTCACCCTCTAGACAACATCTCATCAGCTTCATCAAGGACAAAAAGCTTGATAGTATTAGAGCGGAGGGCGCGGCGGTTGATCATATCAAACACGCGTCCAGGGGTGCCCACCACTACATGGCAACCACTTTCCAGCTGACGAATATCTTCACGAACATTTGTGCCACCGATGCAAGCATGGCATTTAGCATTCAAGTGATCACCTAAAGCTATCACCACCTAAAATTACAGACACTATCAGAAACTCAACATCTATACAAAATCAACTAACTAAATAAACTTGATCAAATTAACATCAAAAATGTCAAGGAATAATTATAGGAAATGTCAAACTGGACCTTACCTTTTGGATTTGTTGGGCCAACTCTCTGGTTGGAGCCAAGATTAAAGCTTGGCATTCACGGACAGTAGTATCAATTTGTTGTAAAATCGAAATGGAGAAAGTAGCAGTTTTGCCAGTTCCAGACTGGGCTTGGGCGATCACATCGCGGCCTTGGATGCACGGCATAATGGCGCGTTGCTGGATAGCTGATGGTTTTTCAAAACCATAGGCGTATATTCCTCTAAGTAGCTCTTCCTTTAAATTCATGTCATCAAAGCTTTCCACGACTTGATGCCAATTCGTATCGAGGGCTCCTTCAATGCCTGGAGGCCCATCATAGTTTCCTTGATCCATTGGCCCATTTTTAGAATCTTCCGGCCAATCCTCTGATCTGTGAACGTTATAATATAATAGATATTACGAGTAAATGTATCAAAATTCTTAAATTAATTTAAAAAATCATTAAAACTGCAAAAGTGCTACTGTCAAAATTGCTATGGCATGACAGGTAAAAAGGGTTCAAATGATAGATATGAACGAAAAATTTATTTAGAGAACTGTATAGGTAACTTTGCATTATTTTTACCACACCTAATACAAATTCTGAATTATAACACGTGCGTTTGGCCGAACATTAAAATTCTGCCAGCGCCATGTTGGCAATCGGCGACCGAAGAGAATGAAGTCACTTTGGATATATAAAACGAGCAGTATTCGGTTTCTGAATCACCGCCTAAGTTATCTTAGGAAATCCGTTCTTCTGACATCGTCTTCAATTAAACAAAACCGTAAATAAACGCAAACTAAACTTACCTTCTTTCAGGTGATGAAAAAGACATGTTCCAATCGCGGTAGCTGAACGGAAAAGAACTGACAAGGTCAAGTTGAGTAGCAAACGCTTTTTTTTAATGATTTCTAAATATACAGAAAATACTTGTCGGTTTATATCCCTAAATACTTTTTATTTTTTTAAGAATTTTAAGGTAGATTTTAATTTTGTGAGTTTTGTATTTCACAAAGAGATGAGTAATACTAAAATATTAGGCAATCAAAAACCGGATGCACCTCACGCCAAGTTCCATAAATCTGAATGTTGGCAACATTATGACTGCGTTCTGGGGCCTAATTGTCTAATTTCAAAATCAATCGCAATCGCTTTCATTTGACAGATGGATGTGAACATTGCTATACTCCGACGTTTAATTCGGTGCAGTAATTTGACAGCTCCAGTGTACTCACTGGGGTGATTAGCAACTTGCGTGGTGACTTACTTCACCGAATTAAAAGTCGGAGTATAGATTGCAGTTTTTATTTATGCCAAAAAGAAGCATCAATGTGTTACATATTGAAAGCGATTGCGATAGATTTTGAAATTAGACAATAGAAAGGGTCTGTCGTCAGTCTCTACTCACTGGTCATTTAGGCTAGGCTGTGTAAAATTAGTCGCATAAATAGTGTTTTAATAAAGTTGTTTTCACAACACTAGCACGTTACTACCACGTCAACTGTCGTGACTAGAACGTTGCGTATGCATTAAACTCCCCGTCAGGATCACGTTCCGTCCCCGCCCCGTGCCCGTCCCGTCCGGGATTTTTCCCGTTAAGTATACAGTGACCTTGTAATAGTTCCGTTAATTATAGTTCCGTCTTTAGCGGTGGCATCCTGCGGGCAGATGTATAAATTTGGAACTGACCGTGCGGTGCCTGCTGCTAGATCGCGAGCTTGCACACATACGAGCGGTGGCGAAGTGGACGGGGCTTGCGGTTGCGGATTACCGCGCTCTGACCGCGTCGATACCGCGATTATTCCAAGGGCTACCATAGTTTATAACTGACCGCCACCGTCACCGCCACCGCATACCGCCCCAATCTGGGAGAGGCTTTATGAAGGACATTTTTCAATATTGTAAGTCATTTACGAGATATAACAAAAAAATTGCAAAAATACTCTTTTACGGTAAGTACATTTTTACCCCCCACCACTTAATCACAACTCCGCCGGGGGGAAAACCTAGGATAGTCATATTTGGCAACAAATTTTAATGAAGCTATTAAAAAAAAAACCTTTTGTAGGAGTTAAATCTGATTTCAATTCTAACCATAAGTCAGTAAACTATAAGAGTGTAAAATAATTATTGCAAATAAACCGGTTTTGAATTAGAATGTGGTTTAAAACCACGACTATGTTTTCAGCACATTATTGAAATAAAAATACGTGCTCGTGATTTTAAACCATATTCTGGTTTAAAACCAGTTTATTTGCGACTATGATCCCTGGTACCAAATCTCCCCTAGCATGTCCTTCCCCATGCGCGATACGCGCTCTCATTCACTCTCATACGCAAAACAGAGTACATCTCGCTCTTTGTAAAAATATGGCCGATTAGAATTATACAAAATATATCGTTATACTCACCATATCGTGCGTGCATCTAGCGTGCAAACAGTGTTGTGAGATCTTCTGATTTTACAGATTTTCTATTTTTCAGAAATATCCGATCTCCGTTCAGGCGTTTGCGCACTTATTCGGATTAGGTTGGAAATGTTGGAATTCGAATCCTGATCCTCAAACAAGATCATCGTATCGTCAGCGTAATTTATGATATTCACTTTAGCAAGATTCTGTAATGACAGATCGTTAATAATAATAATATAATAATAATGCATTTATTTCAAGTAACAGCGACCCATTATATAGAATTCAATCAAAATAATTATCAACAGTCACATTAGGTAAGTATAGGTATAAAATTAAAAACCATTTCTTAAATAACAAATCATTAATTAATTACTAATAAAATTATATTAATTTCGGACGGCTCTCCTACTGTATATATGTGCAATGTGTAGGTTACATACAGCAGTGGTTAATATAAGAGCAGTCAGCATGCTGTTGGTGCTCCCCCGCACTCGGCGCACTAGCGATCCAGCGCACTTTCGCATTAAGGTGTAGAAGCAATCCACCCTCGCTTCCGCGAACATTGTGGATGCACTGCAAAAGCGGGGAGCCCCAACAACATCCTGAACGCGTCATTAAACTGGACTCGAAGGGCGCTATACGATATAAGCGTGTAGTCACTCCACAGGTAAGAGGTACAATAAGCTCTAAAAAGAGTCATCTTTACCTCTCTTGAACACCGAGCAAATCTGCGAATCAACATGTTCGCTCTTACCGACAGCGCCCTTCGTTCCCTCTCAATGTCCGCATCGTCCTTCAGGGTTGGCGTAACTAAGTGACCAAGATATTTAAACTTCTCTACTCTTTCCAACAGAGATCCATTTAGAAATAGCGGAGGCATACTTGTCACTTAAAGATAAACCAAGAACAGTGTCGGACTGATTATACTGCCCTGCCCTTGGATTACGTTACTCTGTTGCTAACAATTTGTTTATTTATTTAATTCTTCATGCACATTGTACATAGGCGGACTTAATGCCTTAGGCATTTTCTACCAGTCAACCTTAGGGTGATGTGGAGATAGTGATGTGGTAGGGTGCACAACCATTGTAAAACAAAAAAAAAGCAAAAGATATATTAAGATATAGTACTTACTTACTTACAACATAATAAATACCAGCAAATTATATATATATATATATATATATATATATATATTAAATATATATAACAAATATGATATACTATAGTTACATGCATAAATACATAATACATACAAATTAAAATAAATACATAATATATATGCAACTAAACGTTATAGATGATTACTGCTTGCTCAGTAAGATATTTGCGCAACTTAGTTTTAACCGCATACCGACTGGTGGACATTCTGATGTCTAAAGGAAGCGCGTTCCACAGAAGAATTGGGTAAATGAAGAAAGAAGAATGAATAATATCAGATTGATGAGAGGGACAGCTAAGTAAACGGTTAGAGGAAGAACGAAGGTTTCTATCATGAGAAGTACACAAGTACTGGAAATGTGAAGTAAGGTAAGGGGGAGCATGAGGAGAGCTTAACAATGTAAAAAGAGTGGTCAAGGCCCGCATACTTCTACGTTGCCTAATTTTTTTTTTTTTATTTTATTTATTTATTAATTTATAATCAGGCAACAATGGCCCATAGATACATACCTTAAAACTAAAACATAATATATGTATAAACAATATTGTTAGTAAATATAACTTAATATTACGTTAGTATAAAGTCAATTTGGCACTTTCTGTGTCATTTCGGTGGCACAAGGCAACGCCCCTCGGAAGCGCCTGTATACCACGCCCTGCGGCCAGAAGTCCTCCTTCATGAAAGTGTCCAGCCTGGCGGTCGGGATGCGCACCACAAACGACTTAAAATTCGTGTTATGGCGCGACTCCAGAGGCTGAACTCTCAAGCAAAAGTTAGCCTTCTTCTTTATGTACTCTATCACATCCTGCACGGTGGTGGTGTGGTGCAGGCGGGACAGGTACACGGCCGTAGTCGGTATGGCAGCTCGCAGCAGGAAGTTGGGCCCTGTCGGTGCGGTGCCATGATGATTCTGTCTCGTTCGCTGACGCTGTCGCTTCCTGTTCCGGACCTCGAGGAAGCCTTCTTCATCTTGGCCTTCATCTGGGCAACCATTCGAGCAGTGATCGGTTTGCGGACACATGATCATACTTACGTAGATTATAAACGAATCGAATGCAGTTATTAAGAAGTCGGTCAAGCTTATTTAGTAGATCAGCATTCAGGTCGAGGTAGCACACATCACCATAGTCGATAATAGGAAATATTAATGTCTGCAATTAAGGTCTGCACAAGCATTGCTTTGATAGAGGTTGGCAAGAAATTCTTGAGGCGGTAAAGCTATCGCAATACACCAGTAACCTTCTGACAGGCGTTTGATACTTGAACTTGCCAGTTCAACCTACAGTCTATATGTAATAAGTACCGTCGGAAACAATAGGATGCAGATTAGTCAAGTCCACTCTAGATATCATACGGGGACTACCCACCAACATAGCTTGGCATTTGGCAGGATTAACGGCAACACCAAAACTGTCAGACCAACACTTGATAAGGTGCAGATCCCTATTGAGTGCATTGATGGCATCATTAAGGTCATCAACACGTGTCTGGGCATATATTTGTAAGTCATCAGCATAAAGATAATACGAACACTGAAGTTTGTGTGTGATAAAATTAATAAAAATTGAAAAGAGAAGTAGGTAGAGAAAGTATGCCGCCCTGGGGCACGCCAGTATCTAAATGATGCAACGATGAGGTGGTCTCATCGAACTGCTGGCGTGCAATTCTCGATTGAAAGTGCAGTTACATTGCTTGCTTTAAGTAAGACAGTTCTCATATTGGTCCTTAATAAAGCATCAATGTAACGGCGATTTCTGTCAGAGTTGATTGCAACAAAGTTACATAATGACCCCCTGGGATCACGCCAAATGGACCCCCTAAACGATCAAAATTGCTTGTCAATCATTTACATTGCATTGGCTTGTCAATCACATTTTGATCGTCTAGGAGCGATGCTTGACAAGCACCACAGAATAGATAGATTACCGTCATAGTAGAATCAAATAAGTAGGCCAACTCGAGCCGTGAGCGAGCGATAATAGCCTAAACACTGGCTGACTGTTAGGGCTGTCGCTTATAGTTTATTCAATCGTCAAAAATGCATGGGTAGTCGATCTCTATGTAAAACAATTTTCCCCTGTAGGGTAAGCATCAGGGATCTATAACACAAAGTTTTTTTATTATTTTTTGTACATAGACCAGGAGCTGACTACAATGTTTTCATTATCAACGTCATATTATCTGATTAGTGATTTAAAAAATTACGATGGATTTGGAGGATTTATTAAAACGTGGTTTTACTAAATCATGTATTTATTAAAATAAATATTTAATGAAATTGAATTTTTTACACTATTAACTATCTTTTACTTTTTCATTTACCTAATTTTCCTAAATTATAATCTTTAAATTCGAAAATTGAATAATTTTACATTAATCTCAAATAATAGGCATTAAAAGTTCTTTTTTACCCGAGAAAAGGGTTATGTATGTCGCGCGTATCTTGTATGTTGTTTCTATGTAATATTCCGCTATGTATATATTTATTACCTCATATCTTGGTGGGGCATACATAATAGTGATCTATTAAATTAAACCACAAATTGGTATCTGGTCAACGAAATCTGGAGCAGATTACATTAGAATACTAACTATGTATTTGCTAAACACTTTCAGATAGGTAGGTAAGTAAATATCTAACACAAAAGTATTTGGTAAACAATCCTAGTCCTAAGTATTTGGTAAACAATCCTCACCCAACTCTTTATTGAAATAATCATTTATAAAATAAAACAAACGGTTTCCCACGCACAGAATACAAATGACAATTTGATTTGATTGATACTTTAGTTACCTAACATATTTTTGAACAGTAATAAAGTTTAAAAAACGTATGACAACTGTCAAAAACTGTTTATTAAATAGGACAAGTAAGAATAACATACTTTACGTTACCTATGTATGATATAGTAGGTAGTAGATTAGATAGGTACTCACCGTTCTTGTTCGCTAGGTAATGTGAAGAAAGACAATTCTGGATTGAACAAACTGCTATTGGGACATCCATAAACACTGCAATATCTCCTACAGCTCGAATTTGTAGCCATCTTTAATATAATCTTTGGTTAACGGAGGTATTAGTATGTATGTACATGTACGGCGCGGCGGCGGAGCGTGCGTGAGCACGGGCGGTATTAACTACGGCGGCGCAGCCACGACTGACGCATCTTTATCATCTATAAATGTTGTCAGTGTGTGCGTGCGACGACGCATACACAGGGGCGCACTCACATACAAACGTATAATGAGTAAGATGGCTTATTTATTTGATTCTACTATGTTACCGTGGCCAGTCAAAAGTAGGCCACGCCCCCAAATGGTAAATGCAATGTAAATGATTGACAAGCAGTTTTGATTGTTCAGGGGTACCAATAGGCTACGTCAGAAGGATTGAGCTTAGCAACTTTTTAACCATCAAAATAGGTGGTTGAAAAACGCTCTGACGTTTGTCTCTAGAAAGAAATGTTCAGTTCATGTCATTTGACATTATTTTTGTATTTTGATGTTTTTGTGTCTATGTTTCAAATAGTTCATAGTAGCTTCTCAAAAAAAAACAGTTTTTATTTGATTTAATTAGTTAGAAGTTCTTGGTCGTTCCTAACCTTAGAAATAAAATTACCACCACACAACCGCATTATAAAGCCTCTGAACGCAACCCTGGGGCCTTACTATGAGCTCTTATATAGCAGGGCTTAAGCCGCGATTACATACGCCGATCTAGCGTCCTTACTGGGCATCTAATCTAGGAACCCAAATTGGATGTAGCGATCACACTATGTCCCAAATTAGTATTTGATTTCACCGATTAGGGTTGCCACCAGTTCTTGACAGTAACTTAATGTACATATATTATGTATTGTAAGTATAGGATTTTTTTTCGATATTCTCTTTGGACCGGGCAGGTTCATACAACCACAGTATGCCGGTAAAGTGGGGTGATTTGTAACTGGGTGGTTAAGATGACTTGATGCCGTATCAAGTCCGCTTCAAACTTGACGGTACACTTGATCGTGTGTGGCTACTAGCTAGCTCTAATTCGTTTTTTCTCCACCCGGATAAAAGCTAACTAAAGAAAACTTGTGGAGCTCGGTGGCGCAGTGGTTTAGCGCCTGGCCCAGCGATTGCGGAAGTTAAGCAACGTTCGTAAGGGTCGGTCATGGGATGGGTGACCAAAAATTTATTATCTCGAGCTCCTCCGTGCTTCGGAAGACACGTTAAGACGTTGGTCCCGGCGGCATTTGCAGTCGTTTACACCCACCAATCCGCAATGGGCCCGCGTGGTGGGTTATGACCCATCCTCCTTAGGAAGACCTGTGCCCCAGCAGTAGGGACATGGCTGATGGACAAAGAAAACTTTATGACTCTGAAGACTTGGCTGCATGAACAAAGTTTTATTTGCTTTTCCTACACTAGAGAAAAAGCCTTGGAGGCAGCCCTGCAAGTCCCCAATTAGGATCCCATTCGGGGCATCATTTTCAATCTGAAATTGGATCCCCAATAAGGATGCTAAATCGGCGTATGTAATCGCGGCTTTATATTGAACTGCCTTACTTTTCCGTATATGACCTCAACGGTTAGTATGAAAGCAGGCCTTAAACTGTTCTATTTAAGGCCTTTTTTTGAACTGAACGGTTTCTTATTTGCTGATGGTTAGCCCCCTGGGGCCTTTCTATGAGCTCTTATAGCAGGGCTTATATTGAACTGCCTTACTTTTTCGTACTATGACCTCAACGGTTAGTATGAAAGCAGGCCTTAAGCAGTCCAGTTTAAGGCCAGGGGCCTTACTATGAGCTCTTATAGCAGGACTTATATTGAACGGCTTTACTTTTTCGTACCATGATCTCAACGGTTAGTATGAAAGCAGGCCTTAAGCAGTCTTTTTTACGGCCTGCTTTTGAACTGAATGGTTTCTTATTTGCTGATGGTAAGCCCCCTGCTTTTGAACTGAACGGTTTCTTATTTGCTGATGGTAAGCCCCCTGAACGCGACCCTGTCTATGGTTACCTTAAATATTATCTATGGTATGGTAACCATAGATAAAATTTGTTGTTATGTTGGCAATATTAGCTTTTCCTGTTAAGTCTACCCTATCTATGAGTACCTACGCTGCCATTTTGAAACTGTACGATTGACAGTGCTTTTTGTTCGTGTGGAGCGCTTGCTCGTTGTGAAGAGGAAATTGTGATTTAGCCAAGTAGTTTTATTTTTAATTGAACTCTCAAAATGAGTTGGCAAGATTATGTTGATAAACAGTTAATGGCATCCAGATGTGTGACCAAAGCAGCGATTGCCGGTCACGATGGAAATGTGTGGGCAAAGTCAGAAGGCTTCGAAGTAAGTTTCAAGCTATCTAGGCCTTTGTGGTCAGTGATCTCAACATTTCTAGTGTTTCGTGTGCAAAAAGTGTCTTTGAATAGTGAAATATAGTGCATTGTAGCCTTATTGGATGACGAATTTGATCCGGCAAGTTTGACAAGATGGCGACATGACAATGTGGTGATCTAAAAGGGTGGCAGGCAATCTTATTAGAACCTAACTTATGTCGTATAATACCTGCAACTATAATAGCGTCTTCAGGCCGAAATTTAGTATTATTTTAGTGGTTCCATAATGAGCTGTTCCTATTATATTCTAGCTGATATAAAACCGCGAATTTGACCGGCCGGTACGACGCCAATCGATTCTCCTCTCAAAATCTACGTAATGAATCCCAAGCAATAGCACCGACGTTTCATATAAATGAAGTCATAATTTTTTCAGATTTCTATTTTGTATTGCTGTCCATAACTCATGTCTTCACCATTATGCCCATCTGGTTTTGACACCTAGCTTCTTTAGAAATCTTAGTAAATATTAATTAAAAGATTTAAATTACATCAAACTTATGAAAAAATAGATTCTCTATAACATATCTTATAGGTACTTTCTAGCTAGAGACTAGAGAGCCATAACCGGTTTGGTGTGGATAGATGCAATACAACTTCACAATATTGTATGTACAGTCAGCAGCACATCAGACTATACATGTTGACCTTGAGACCGCCGCCTTTATGCCGTACGTAATAAAAGCTGTTTTCGTACTTTGACTGATTAACCTAGCGTGCTGTCGTGCGTACATGACACATGTACTGTACATGAACTTTACTGACTGTTTGTTTAGTTCCATTCATGATATCCATAAACTAAATACTTATGGCAAAAAGACAATGCATGATAACAGAAGACTCTAAGTTCTCTGTAGATTAAAATGATAGCGATATGATGACGATATAAAGTAAATGAATGAATGAATAAAATTTTGAATAAAATATTATTAACACACATCACACTTACATAACAAGAAACAGAAAAAAAAGCAAACAAACAAAGAAAATAAAAAGTGAAAAATAAAAACAAAACCAGTAAAAAAGAAAAATAAAACATTAAAAATTGTGTGACGAGCCAATCAGGACCCAGCCTCAGCAAAAAGCCTCTAAAGTCCATGCCTCTAAAGTTTAATTGAGATAGTTATTTTTTTTTTTTATTTCTAACAATTCTATTTCAAAAGATTAATAATAATAATTTCTTTACTGTGACACAAAACAAAGGTAACATAATAACAGTGAAGTCCCTGACCTCACTGGGTCGCTAGGTTGAACGCCTGTGTGACAGAGGTCAGTTCTTTGGGAACTAAAATTTATGTTAAAAATAAGTAATTTTAAACTTATAACAATGAAAGTGAAAATCTTGTGATGATGATGATGATGAACTACAATAATTGGTAGCATAGGTGCATTTATGTGACATGTGTGGGGGAAAAGAATAAAAGAAATAAGCAAAATAAATCATTGGGTACAGAAGATTATTTTTGGAGTAATGATTCCGTTTCGTTATAGTTAAGGGTTAGTAGCCATTTTCGTATTTTAGTTTTAGTTTTAGCTTCACTGTGCGATGATGGGTAAAAATCATTTTTTTATTCACTCTATTATAAAGAAACCTTGACAGGTAAGAGTACTGCCGCTTAGCAAAAACAGTTCGAATTTGGGCAGATTACACACACTAACAATAGTATGTTTACTTCTATATTTTTTGTGGTCATACGGAGTACTTTTATGTAGCTTCAAAAGTGTTTGTAAAATGAATAATTGTCTAGCTGTTAAAACTTCACATTTTTCATACAGCAACCTAGTAGAGAATCTAAATGGACTGAAGGTCATAACTTTAAGTAGGGATCTTTGGGCTCTCTCTAAGTGAATCATAAAAGTCTTGCAGGCACCGCCCCATACACTAATGCAACAGCTAAGAACTGAACGAGCAAAAGCATAGTATAAGTTCCGTAAAAGAACAAAATCGGCGGCAGTAAACGCTTGAAAGCCCAAATAAGTGTTTTCTGAGGGGAGAGGCTGTTAGATTAATATGTTTTTGCCAGTTTAAATTTTGATCTATAATTACACCAAGGTACTCAATATGGTTAGTATTTTCAATAGTGTGGCATGAGCAGTAATCATGTTGAGGCTGATTGCATGAGTGAAATTTTAAATTTAAGTTGTCAGAATTAATCTTGGAGATACTAAATTGGAGACATTTGGTTTTTGAGAGATTCAAAGACAGAACATTTGATCTAAGCCACAGACCAACCCTATGAAGCTCGGCTTCAGCCTTTCGCCTTACATCATTCCAAGTCTCTCCATGAAATATCAGAGCCGTGTCATCAGCATAAGTGAATATCTTGCCATTGACTAGAGATTCTTGATTTCAGTATAATACACTTAAATAAATAAAATGCCTTTATTTATTGAATATAGTACTTTATAAAAATGATGAGTGACAGGAAGGAATGGAAGAGAAGGACGCACTGCGCCGATCCCAAATAAATTGGGATAAGGGTAGGGGGATGATGATGAGTACTTTATAAAAAAAAAAAGATTTGCTGTAGTAGGTACACTACAACAACATTTATTTACAATAATAATAAAAATAAAGCCTTTATTCAGACATTAACGTTAGTAGTAACTTAGTAAAGTTGGTGGTTTAACTTTCATAACTGTTGGTTGTAGTCTGTTTGCCCACTGGTAAAGGTTTCATTCATCTGGCGGCACAATTTTTTGTTTTCGGTTTTCCTAGTTAGGCTTCTCCCGGACTTTAATGTCAAAGACAAGATCTATCTTTAAAGATGTCTGCCGCATATCTTTTTTATATTTCTTTGGTATCAAGGACATTGTTATTTTGCTACATTTATCTCTATCTTTCACTGTATGACGAGTCCATCACCATTTCAGTATTTTTACTGATTTATGGCTTTAGTTGTTATTCGGCTCTTGGTATTGTGTACCCTATTTTTACCTGACATTTTAATGTCTAACGTCTGTGCTAACTGCTAACATGTTTTTTTCTTAATTAAACTGCCTTAGTGGAAAAAATGGGAATTAAAGTGTTTTTGTTTTGTGGATAAATATCAACTAATCATTATCAAACAATTTTCTTCAATAACCATAATGTGTGCTGCAAACACTTGGTTATCATCTCAACTTTAACAACTCGAAGTTTAAATTCATAAAAAAAATTGAGACTGATATTTCTTTAATTAACTCATTGATAGGGCCACAATATGTGCAACAGGGTCCATTGCCAATAGGTTGCCATGCACCAAACAAATTATCTGAAAAGCTAATCTGAATGACAAGTAATACCTATTTAATTATTGTTCTTATCAATTAGAATGCAGGTCTGTAATGGTTGGTTACACACACACTTGATGTTGATCAAACTAGTTTATGTAGGATCATCAGTATGATGATAGTGCTCCTCTGAAGTGATGGTCACATGCAGTTTTTGGTAGAAAAAAAGAAAAACCAAAAAAATATGCCATATCGTACCAAATACGACTCACTTAAATAAATGGACTTCACATCCAGTTCTATCATCATTATTATTCTAATAAAATAACAATCTCTTTTATTTGACAATTTTTTTGCTTCACAATCATAATTTGCTCTACAATTTATTACACTGCTGACTGACTGTGATCTCAGATTCAGTGTAGTTATACTGTTTTCAAGAATGTAGCTGTTCCGTTATTATAATTGAAGACTTGTCGGTAATTATTGTTTAATGTATTTGATGTACGCTTCTGTGCGTCATTCTTTATAAAACATCACTACACTAGGCGTCAAGGTCAATGACACAAAATAAGGAGAGCACATAGGTCAGTCTCATGTACAGTATGTACGAAAGTCGAAAAGATCGTGACCGGCAAACTATAATGAAAATATTCGAAATATGAAACAATAAATTGTAATCAATTGGGTCTTTTAATTGTTTGATGCTTTAATAATAAATTAATAAACGGTGTCTAAACTCAATTATTTCCAAAATCGCTTGGCAACTTCGCGGCATATTTTCCGCGAATTTTTCAGTATAAATCTCATCGCGGTCCGGACTAGTTCACGTCACGAAAGGTTAGCGACGATTAGGTACTGCATTTTGTTTTTTGCCCTTACTTAAGTTTCTTCCACGCCACGCCCAAACATTTTCAATTCGATTGGCATCAGGGGACTATGAAGCCCAATCCAACACGTCAATATGTACCGGGAACCATGTAGTAAGTTACTTCATTTTCTATTCGCAATGTTTTTATACTTTAATTATAATAAAAGCTATTAAAATTACTAACTGCGGATTCGACCAAACATGAAGTTACACCAGTAGAACTATTTACTAGAATAAATTTACTCTTAGATAATTTCGTTTACGTTTTTCCAGCTTTACTTGATAAGTTCATTATACTCGGGTCGGTAGTTACTCTTTGGTTCAACTGTGAATGATGAACGAATGTAAAATCCAACAAAAATTAATATGTCATTCTTTCCTTTAGTTTGACTTGAATTGAAATACCGCAACAACAAAATTTTGTCGGATAACAGAGTGAAATGTCAAGTGTTGACTGTTGACAACTTTAGGTTAATGTAATTTTGACAAGTGATACTCTCAGTTTAAACTGAGATTAATTGAGATTAACTGAGATTAATAGGTCTGTTAGATAACTTGAAATTTTATGACCATGTACCTAAATAATATCTAGTAATACACTTGATTTAGATTCATTTAAATCGAACGAATATAGTGTTCAAGTTATAATGGTTTGAAAGGAATGCCAAGTGCATTGAAATTTATGTTAAGACTGGTTTATATTATCTTAGTCTTTGGTAGAGTGCTTTAGGAGAGTGCTTTAGTTGAAACATGTAAACGGTCGTCTTATGACTAAAGAGAGTAACGTTCTAGTAGCCTTTCAACTGGAATCATCGCTTTCCAGTAGAACCCCCTGCGCGCCCGCGCCGCCCGCTCACCCCGCGCGACACTTTCCTCGCACTGGAAGCATGTAAATCGACATTTTAGTAGCGTATTTAGTCTAATGACACTGTACTGGAAGCATGTAAACCGCTCACTGGAAAGGCACCAAAACTACTAAAGCACTCGCATACGAATCTACTCGCACGCTTCTAAAGCACTCTACTAAAGACTAACGGTTCAAATACACAAAATCCGATATCGTCCGAATTTTGCTCGTACGTGATCGGCCGAGCTCCGCCGATCGAATTAAACGTATGTAAAAGATCGAGAGCCAATATCAACCCAGCAACCGACATCGCCGACTACGCGCTCAATCATTTGTTTTGATCGGCCGACATAGTTCGGCCGATGACGGATCACGGATTTGGTGTATTTGAACCGTAAGAAACCAGTCTTTACGCCATAAGAGCGTTTTCAGATTATCCGATCCGATATCGGTGTCGGCCGCCGATCCGATATAGGAGGAAGTGAAATGTATGAAATATGTATCTGTCTTTCATATTGTCACAGTTCCGCCACCGTAATAATTATTTATTCTTCCATACATTCTCTATGAGCACGCGTTCACTGACACTGAGAGCACTGTCGTCAACTCTCGTCAAAAACACAAAATAACCGAAAACAATTTTTTTTTGCGATCTGGTGCGAGTCGTATTTTTTCTAGTATATTATTTAGTATTGTATAAAAATAGCATTGTGAATGCAAAAATCTCAAATTTAAAAATTATATAGCTATTTCATCTTAATCGATTGCCAAATATCTGGAAAGATATTTCAATTGAATGTCGAGGTAATTCCTCACACTGGTGAAATAACGCTGGCTTGCAGCGTAAGAGTGGGATATACTAGAAGAAATTCGACGATGTCACTAGTGACTCGGTAGTTCAGCGGTCAGAGCATTGGACCGGATATCCGAAGGTCGCGGGTTCGATTCCCGTCTGAGTATTGATCTGGTACGAGTCGTATTTTTTCTAGTATATTATTTAGTTTTGTATAAAAATATTTATTTGTTTATATTTCACTAGAAAATAATTAAAGATAATGTTTTAGAATATGAGCGATATTCGTTATAACCGGTGTGTAACTACCCAATACAATAAAAAGCTTTATTAGTAAACGACTGTATACGCGATCGCCTCTTATCACTGTGATTTTTTAGACAGTTGTAAAACAGGTGGGTTGCAGTTCTTTATTACTAAGACGGTTAGTATATAGAATACATTCTCATAATTATTATAACAACTAGAACTGGTGAACGTGAGAATAATGCATTGCATCCTTGGAAAAATTATAATTTTTCCAAGGATGCATTATTCTCACGTTTGTAGCAGCATAACATCAAGACACCCGTTCAAAAAGAGAAAACGTGTACAATATATCAAGAATACCAGTTCTAGTCGTTATAATTATGAGAATATATTCTATATAATAACACGTTCATAGAGAATATATGAAAGAATAATTATCACGGAAGCAGTACTGTGACGGAACTGCGACTTCACTGATATGTGTGGCTTTAAAGTGCCATACATTATTAGAGGTTGGCCGACACAATAATTTATTCTGTGCTAATAAAGCCTGCAACGATACTTTAACCTGCGCGTCAGAATCAGCGTACGGCGCGGACGCATTTGTTGCTTTGTATGGATTTCTATCAAAGTCAAAATGTATTTATACAAATAAACATAATAATTAAGCACTTTTGAATCGCGCGCTATGGCGCTGAAATGCTGATGCAGTGTACGCAATGCCTCTTTGTTCATAATAAATAAAACATAAATAATACAAAGCAACAAATCCGTCCGCGCTGTATGCTCCGATTCCAATGCAGTGGACGCGCAGTTTTAGGGACACTATGTGGCTAGTACTATTATTTATTCTATGGCCGACAGCTTAGCGAAATTCATTCTCACTTTATCCTGTCTACGCGGCGCCAAGCGAAATATTTATTCGACCCTGGCTATACATGTCCTCGGATTGTTTCGTAATCACGATATTTTCTTTCAGCACGTTGTTTCAACTTTGTCCATCATTATTAGTTGGAGAAGCTGGTACTGGTGGGTTCATGTCGCAGGGCAGGAAATGACCAAGATATTTTCTTTTCTGCGGTCTGTCTGCAGTAAGCCGCGACTCTTACCAGCTACACCCTAAAAAACTTTGCTGGAAACTTTCTCCGTATATTTTATTCACATCATCATCATCCTGCAATTCTAATCAGGCGTTCAGGTGGTTTAAAAAAAAAGCTACCTCTCCTCTCGAACTTCACTCGTGTACTTATCCATTATCTTATCTCCTGTATGTCGCGATCTGATGAAGTTATTATGAGTATTTTAAATTATTTATGACCTTGCCGTTTACTTTGAGGGGGACTTCAGCCCCCTTCAGTACTGCCGATATGATCGCTTCAGAGTACAGAAAGGTTGACAGGGGAACAATACTCGTCTGACTCCACGGCAAATCCCTATTTGTCCTGTTTCCGCTCAACTGTGACAGTTTCTATTTGGCTCCAGTACAGGTTTTGGTAATTCTTATTACCTATTTGTCTCAAGCGGACCAACGTCAATAAATGTCGTGTTTTCCGTTGTCAACCACCTTTTCATTATCGATGAAACACGATACGGATCCGCAGTCTGGATTATCTCCTCATATTTGTACATTTTAAGCATTTAGAAAAACTATTTTCTATAATATGAGTAAAATAATAAGTAGTTTACGAATTTTCAGCACTTTAACTGTATTCATGAAAGTCTAAAAATAAAAGTTTTTTAAATAATTAAATGATCAATCAGTTCCCATAAGATTTTTCGTTCTGTTGCACTATTTCAACATTGGTATAGCTTTTTACTTATTATTTGATTTCCATCGCACTCAAAAAACACACTTCTACTTAGTTTGTGACATCAACAATTTGTCATTTATGTCTGTCATGGGCCATGGCATGTGTCAAGTAGGGAATTCGATCCCGGTCGTTATTTCTGACCCCCTAGCCAAAGTACTACAAAATTTTCTTGTATTTTATATTAAAAATTATAGGCAAGCAATTCTGTTGAGAGCACTAGCACTGAGCGTTTTGCTTCACGCAGGATATTTTGCAACTTTTTAAAAAGCGTTAAAAAAAGATAAACATCCGTCAAAAATCTTAAAATAAAAACAAAAACAGCGTCAAAATTAAATAACTAAAGCGTATTGGTGATATGAATATTATTTCTTGCTTTCGCATCGTCGTCCGTCACTCGTGACTATGGCTTCAACTGAACATCGCTGCCGATTGGACATTCGTATGTGGTGTATATGGACAAACTGCAGATTGGGTCCAATCGGCAGTATCACGCCAATACGTGTTATGAGTATGACCTGCATTATTTCATCATTTCACTGTTTGCGTTGCACCTGAACTAATTCTTATTACTGGTCCTTGTTTACGAAAACTTCATCCCCAGCTGCTAATATTTACGTCTAGGTACCTACTCGGACGATCCCGGAATCACTGAATAACACAGTAGCCCGTGGTACATTTAAATTACGAAAAAGGTTACCGTTTGCCTTTATGATATAGTTATTTATTACACCAGTTTAGATACTAAAACCCACGTTTTACAAATCTCAACCCGCCGTAACCTATTTTATAATGATCTCCAAAAGTTTTATTTTTTTTATTTTTCGAGGTTACTACCATGGTTTAGCTATTGTCGTGTTCTACAGCTTTGTTCGTTCGCCACAGATAATTAATAGTATGACTACGGAAAGTGACCACAGAGAGATTTAAGACCAGATGAAAATGGTTG
Organism: Agriphila straminella; assembly: GCA_950108535.1. Lineage (NCBI taxonomy): Eukaryota > Metazoa > Arthropoda > Insecta > Lepidoptera > Crambidae > Agriphila > Agriphila straminella. The sequence goes on from OX467308.1 coordinate 13,578,882, forward strand.
GACTTTATCTGGTCTTAAATCTGTGTACCTATGGCCACTTTCCGTAGTCTTATTATTATCAGTGGCAATCAAACAGAGCTGTAGAACACGACAATAGCTAACCATGTAAAAAAATAAAACACTTGGAGATCATATAATAATAATAAAATGTTTATTTCCAATAAGTTTACAAAGCTTATATATAACTTAACTAACGCCCACACTAGGCTATGTATGCCTGTCCTATGGGGGAAATATACGATTTACACAGTATGATTTTGAAGCCAAAGACAAACTTTGAACAATTATACTTTCTAAGTTTTTTAAAACACAAAATATGGAAATTTGATGATGTAGTTATGTGCGTGCGCGCGTGTGTGTGTAGGTACGCGTGCAAAATCGAGTGCAACCTTTTAATATATAATTTTTAATTAGAGTATTTGTAACGATTTTTTTAGTTTATCGGTCAGAATCAGAACAGAGTTTAAAGTAGCAAATGTTTGCAAGCTTATTGTACATAGAAATGGGAAAATAAAAGCCTGGAATCGGTGCGCAAAAGTAGTGGCGGTGGAGATTTTCCCTATCTGTTCCGTATGATATGTATCAGAGTTCAGTACAGTTTTATAAACAGCGGAGACTACTCTAACATAGTACAGCTTCCGGGCACTCATAACCCCGGCCTCCACATAAAGAGCATCAGTTGAATATCGTAACGGTTTTCTGAGTGCTACTTTTAGGACGATATAATAGAAGTTTATAAAACTGACACATAAAGAGGGGTATTAAAAGTAAAACACGAGTGTTTTAATACCTAGTTATGTGAAGTTTCATACACTACTTTATCTACACTCATACAATTTGGGATTGAACTTACTACTTAAATAAAAGATCAAAGTTAAAAAAAAGAGAGAGACTGCTGATATTACCGTACTACCTTGATATACCTTGATATAAGGGTCATTTCCGTCACTGCATCTAAAATGTCGAGCGGAGTCAAATTTTTGTCACATTCACTGCACAGTTATCAGAAAAGAAAGAATAAAAAAATCCTACGAAATTCAGTACAACATAAAATGAAAATTGAAATCATAACTTTTTTGTTTTGCGTTAAAAATGACGCGCCCCGCACCAAAGACCATAGATATTACAATGGGCACATTCGCGCCAATAAATTAAAAAGTAAAAGTGTGCTGTAAAAATTAAAAGTTATTTTTCTCACTTATGCTCTGAAATCTTATCATTCCATTTGAAAAAGGAATGCGGGGCGTTCCACATTTCCGAGGGGGTCTGGTTCATCACATTCTAAATTTAAAATTCAGGCCAGGAATGAATTTCAATACTTACTTCCCGCACCAGCCACCAGTGCGGGAAGTAGGTACAGTGCGAAGATGATCTGGGTGGTCTGCGGCAACTTCTTTTTTTTGTTTTAGCTGTTCACAAAAACAACACAAATCACACTATAGAGGGCGACACCTTCAATGAAACACACACTTTTAAACGTATAGATATATTACCACCGCCGTGGTCAAAAAAAGCGAACGAAAATAATGAATCACATTAGGACCTCATACAATTGTTAAAGCAAAACCATACCGCGATCCACGAGGGTACAGCGCCATCTAGTATTGGTTGGACGAACTTTACTATTGGTGGATCGATGTGATAATGCAACTTAAACACAGTTAATATTATAAAGGTAAAATTATTTAATAGGTACTATAATAACGATACAATAAAAAAAATGGTGCGCACAGAGTATATTACTATAAGAATAAAAACATTTACATTTAATAATTGCCCGAACATGAATAATATAAATTTTAATATTAATTAAATTTAATTAAGTTTCAATTGAAAAGTTTTTTATTTCCTCGCATTTCTTGAGAAAAGCACTATACAAGCCTTGTTCTGGAAGCTACTTGCATTGCCTCGAATGATTAAAGCCCTCGCCTGCGGCTCGGGCTTCAAACCATCCTCGACAATGCAATCGCTAGCTTCCCGTTCACGGCTGTAATGTACTATTATGATGCAGTTGACTGCACTGTAATGGCGTTTTTTTATTTTCGAAAATAAAGTACGTGTTTATACAATCTTTTTTGAAATCATATTTGGAACATTACGTTGTGAGTGTAGATAAAATTAGTTACGACGGGTTGCGATATGTAAAACTTGGGTTTTAGTATCTAAAATGGAGTTATAAATAACTAATCACAAAGGCAAACGGTAACCTTTTTCGTGATTTATTTAAATGTACCACAGGCTACTGTACTAGAAGGTTGAATTCTTGCAAACGCCTTATGCGCCGCAATGGGAAGAATCGTTTTTGAAAAAAATGTCTACAGCTTAAACCCTGTATATTATCTACTAACATCGACAAATTCGACAATAACGAAAAACTATATCATTTAAATAAAAAATACAGGCTGACCAAGTTTCCGAGTCGGTGAGTGTGTCTTCTAAAATCCGCACTTGCTTGCGTAATAGTACATTATGAGACAAGTTAGCTTAGGTTGCTCATTGCACACAAGGCTGTGGGTTGCAGCCCGAGCCGCAGGCGAGGTCAGCCGAGTGTGCAATAAGCAGGAGCTCGCGAGTTTCATACGACGTTTTTCAACACATCTGTGAGGAAAAAACAAAGTAATTTACCACACAGCAACAAATACGACAGAAACAAAATATGATAATTATTATGGGAAAAGGCGCGCAGGTTTTTTTTTTGTTTTTTTTCACACGTTCAATGCAAGAAAATTTTGCGAACAAAGGGGTGAGGAGCATACAGCCTACTTCAAAATTATAATTTTAAGTAAAAATGCAAATATTTCAATATTTTATAACAAAATATTGTGAATTATGAATAATTTGATAATAATAAATATTTGTTTGACTTAATTAAGGACTAACACATTTATTTATTCCAAAAATGTATATGAATTTTCAGCTGCATAAAACCTCTTTGTTGAAGTTTGTTGTTACTAAAAAAAAAATCTGTATAACCCAGTTAAATTGGGAATGCTCTGTTTACTCGCATAGAACTTGCAGTAAGGTACTAATTTAACTTTGTAGGGTTAATTCTATTACGAACAAGTGTTTTATATATTATTGCACGCGTTTGTTATAGCTCGGTTTATGGCCCTAAAAGCGATGTATTAGGGCTCACTTTACGAGCAAGTGTGTTGAAAAGTATTTTTCAATAAATACAGCCGGGTAATACAGTTATTTTTTTTGACAACAAAGAGGTTTTATGCTGCTGAAAATTCATATACATTTTTGGATTAAATAAATGTGTAAGTCCTTAATTAAGTCAAATAAATATATAATTATTATCAAATTATTCATAATTCACAACACAATATTTTGTTATAAAATATTTGCATTTTGTCACTTAAAATTATAATTTTGAAGTATTAGTAGTAGGCTGTATGCCCCTTTGTTCGCAAAATATTCTTGCGTTGGGCGTGTGAAAAAAAAAACAAAAAAAAAACATGCGCGCCTTTTCACATAATTATCATATTTTGTTTTTGCCATATTCGTTGCAGTGTGATAAATAACTTTGTTTTTTCCTCGCAAAATGTGTTGAAAAACGTCGTATGAAACTCGTGAGCTCTTGCTTATTGCACACTCGGCTGAGTTACGCCCTCGCCTACGGCTCGGGCTGCAACCCACAGCCTTGTGTGCAATGAGCAACCTAAGCTAACTTGTCTCATAATGTACTATTTCAACACACTTCCTCGTAAAGTGAGCCCTAATACATCCACTTTTAGGGCCATAAACCGAGCTATAACAAACGCGTTGAGGATTGTTTGGTTCTTTTGGACATAAATTAAAAAATAAATTGATTAAAAATAACTTCATGGCTAGGTACAATGATATTAAACGTAAAGATAGGTTATGCGCCAACATCATTGCTATTTAAAACAGCGTAAAGGTACTATAGATACACACATTGGCCGCTGCATGCGCATTGGCTGCCAATTGACAGACGCAAAGCAGACAGCTCGCTCTTTGTACAATATGGCCAAATTAAGTAATAGAAAATACATATTTTTATTAAATACAGTACTTACGTGTGAAATAAAGCATTTTTCCGATCTCTGACCGTTGCTATATAATTTGTACATCGTCTAAAGACGCAAGTAGACATTTTTTTATGGTATTTTCACAATTTTATTGCGTCTGATTGACGAGAGCCGCGTGTGTTACCGTGTCGCGAGACTGTGCCTGACTAATTGAAAGTCGGGCAATTACCTGACTTTCGTCTTGCCATTGTGAAGCGCGGGTAACCTATCTTTACATTTAATATCATTGGCTAGGTATCGATTTTTCAGTTATAGTCTAAATGGCAAAAATGGTTTTGATGATGGGCAGAATAAGCACATGAGTAAAGAAAGAATAAGTAGGTCGCGGTTCGTCAAGGGTCTTTTTTTACTAACTTGTCGTATGAATTGCTTATTTTAATGTAAAACGCAGCGCAGTTATTTAACTTTGTAACCGAACATTTTTGATTTCCTTCAGGGAATCTGAATTGATCCGGAATAAATTCCGGATCCCGGCGCATATTTCCCGGGAATGGGAACAAAACCTTAATTATTGTAATTTACGGCTCTTAATTTTCCGGTGACATGTCGATTGCGTCGCGTACTCGCGTCTCATCTTTTGAATCTTATTGTCCACAGATATCAAAAGATGAAGTTGCGAAGATAGTGGCTGGTTTTGAAAACGAATCACTCCTTACAAGTGGCGGAGTAACGATAGCGGGTAACCGGTACATCTACCTCAGTGGCACAGACCGCATCATACGTGCGAAACTTGGCAAAGTCGGCGTACATTGCATGAAGACGCAACAAGGTAAGACAATAATGGGTTTTTTTACAAACAGGTTTAATAATGACTAAATAGTACAATTTAAAAACATATACAGCAGACGAACAGAGAACCTCATCCTTTTTTGAAGTCGGTTAAAAAAATTCTGTGTTGTAATGTAAATCATTCATTCAGGGCCTTTTCTGAAAGTGCCGGCCAACGAAAAAAATGGTACGTATGCTAGAACTAACCTTTTGGAGCAACAGGTCGCAATAGCGGTTAGTTAGTATGACACAAAAGTTGTACGATTACTCTGAGCCAAGTAACACAAGTTTAAAGTTTCGCTATTTTCATACTACAATAATTTTATTGAATTCTGAAAGTGCTGGGAAACATGAAATAATTATAAATATTGCTGGAACTAACCATTTGAAGTAATTGTCATTATGGCCTCAAAGCTTTGAGGTCATTATCTGTTTGATAAACAGGTTTTATTTTTATAAACTAATATAAACCGGCCAAGTGCTAGTCTGACTCGCGCATGAAGGGTTCTGTAAAAATCACGTTTGCTTGTATGGGAGTGGGAGCCCCACTTATTTTTTTTTAGTATTTGTTACAGCGGCAACAGAAATAGGACATCATCGGTGAAAATTTCTACTGTCAGGCTATCACGGTTCATCAGATACAGCAAGGTGACAGAGCTATCGCCTATTACTATGACTATGTCATAGTAATAGTATGACATAGTCATAGGTCCCGTTTTTATCCTTTTGGTACATGGAAACCTAAAAAATTTAGTGTACTCTAGCATAATTAATTATAATCTACTATAATGACAATGATAAGGTAATTGATTCGAATGATTAGTTCAAGCAATAGTACTATGACATAGTCATAGGTCCCGTTTTTATCCTTTTAGTACATGGAAACCTAAAAAATTTAGTGTACTCTAGCATAATTAATTATAATCTACTATAATGACAATGATAAGGTAATTGATTCGAATGATTAGTTCAAGCAATAGTACTATGACATAGTCATAGGTCCCGTTTTTAACCTTTTAGTACATGGAAACCTAAAAAATTTAGTGTACTCTAGCATAATTAATTATAATCTACTATAATGACAATGATAAGGTAATTGATTCGAATGATTAGTTCAAGCAATATGTGTCATAATTTCCCAGCACTTTCAGGATTCCATAAAATTATAATGTATGAAAATAACAAATCTTCGAATTTGGATTACGTGGCTCAGAGTAATCCTACAACTTTTGTGCAATATTAACTATTTAGTATTGTATAAAAAAAAATTATTAACTATTGCTCCAAATGGCTAGTTCTAGTAATGGGTACCTACAATTTTTTTTCGTTGGCCGGCACTTTCAGAAAAGCCCAAAAATTCATGGCGACTGAATGATCTCCTTTAATTGTGCTTTACGGGGCGGCCGCGTTTGTTGTAGCATTTACGAAATAAAATGTATCGACTCTATACGAAATATTATTCTCCTTTCTAATTCGAATCTTTAAGTTCTCGTTCTACCGTAGATGTTTGTTACTAGCCGCCGCCGCCCGCGATTTCGGCCGCGTTGACCCTAGGAACCTTTGACCAAAATAAAAAACGATAGTTTACGGTAACGTAAACAGTTTGCGTCAACTCATGGTAGGGCCACAGGTTATAAAACTGTCTGTGTGCCAAATTTCATCCAAATTCTTCCAGCAGTTTAGGCGTGAAAGTGAAGAGGTAACAAACACACACAAACTTTCGCATTAATATTGGGTCTTTCTTTACTTATGAAATTGGCATTTTTTTTCTCACAAATAGAGAACCTTCCGAATATGAAAAAAAATCGCTATTTTCCCCTGTGTGATAAAACTAAAATAATACATATTTTTTTTATTTATCTGTTCCATCATGTTATTATACGTGTCCGCACTTCCGCAGCGATCAAGCTCAAATTTAACAAAAATCGGTGACTTATGCATGTTCCCCATTATTTAGTGTAGTTTTAGGCCGTACGCAACGCACGGCCCCTGGAAAGGTGTCGGAACGTCGGGAAACCCAAAACCAATAAATCCAAACTAAACTCTTATTAAAGTTTTCTAAAAAAAATCCTTAAAAATTACTCCTCTTTTTGTTAGCAGAAATGACCACTTTATTAACACGTTTTTATTAGGTTGCTTTCTGGTTTGTTTGTTTGTCCACAAAGTTTGCGAACGATTTCATACTAACTTCCCGATGAGCTTTATGGTGCCATTGAGCTGATCTGATGATGGAGCCGGAAGAAAGCCACAGGAACTCTATGATGAAACCATACAACCCCATCGTGTTTGGGCTCGTTAGAATAGTCTTAACGAGTTCTCTAATGGGAGATGAGGTCCAGGGTCTGATGATGAAGCTGGTAGACCATGCCATAGGAACTCAATATTGGGAACGTGCAACCCCATCGAGTTTGGGCTCGTTTAAATCGTCTTGACGAGTACTTTGTTGGGAAATAGTTTCCAGGGTCTGGGGTGGAATTGCGTAAGGTAATCGTATTCATTTGACAGTTCATATCGTATTCCATCGGCTGCAATTTGTATGGGATGACATATATTATGACACAATATGAACTGTCAAATGAATACGATTGACTTTACGCAATCGCCTAGCTGATGATGGAGCTGGAAGAAGGCCACTGGAACTCTGTAATAAAACCATGCAACCCCATCGAGTTTGAGCTCGTTTGAATCGTCTTGACGAGTGCTCCGATAAGAGATGGTATATTTTTTTTAGTCTAAGCTGGTTAACTAAAAAGCAGAAAATAATAATTTACTGAAAAAAAAAACTTTTTTAAAAATACGTTTTTAAAACTGACCAAAAATTATAAAAATCGGGCTAAAAACATTAAAACGGACTAAAAAGTAAAAAAACCTTTTGTTTGTTGCAGCGGTCGTTATCTCTCTGTATGAAGAACCCATCCAACCCCAGCAAGCCGCGTCCGTAGTGGAGAAGTTAGGAGATTATTTAATTACCTGTGGTTATTAGAGGTAAGGACTTATTTACGTAGAATTTATCCAACGGGTGAACAAAGAATAGAATATAGATTTAATAATTATGTTTGTAAATATCGTTACTTCTTATTTCTGATAAAACTGATAAATTTCTAGTGTCTGCTCTTGTCACCCAAAATAGACTCGAACGTGGTAGAAAAATATAGAAAATTCAAAAGCACTTAATTTCTCAATTTTATTCGTTTTTTATTTTATTTAAATCATCTCGTCTTTACCTGTTAATATTATTGCGAGGTGTAATTAGGAAACTTCAATTTACACTATGTGCCGTACACCCAGGCTATATATTTTATATTAGAATAATTCGTATGTTTGTGTTTATTTAAACAAATTGTCAATGAATTTTTAATTCTTTCCAGATCGAAGCGCGCCCGTGATCTAAGAATACTATAAGATAATATTTTTCCACAGGGAAATAAGTAACTGCATTTTGTATATTCTATAAAGTGATAAGGACCGTTCATTTGTTTTGATATTTTGATAAATTATGGCGTCATCAGTGTCTGATGCGTTTAGTAACTGTGCAGATACAATTACTTTGCGGATTCTGGACCCATTTTTTATACCGCTCACCGCTTCCACAGAGTGATTGTTACTGTAGACTGGTTTAAAATTGTATTTTAAAAATTTGCTTTCCTCGACCCGTATAGTGAAGCATAATTTAGCTTTGCAAGCAGGTCTCAAAGCATGATGTATAGAGATTTTTTTAGACTTTCTTATCAAGCATCCAGATACATGTTGAATAAAATGACACTTGAATATTTTTATGAATTCCTATTAAAATCACCTCATCACCTCGACATAAGGATGCTTGATTAGAAATATAATAACCACGTAATGAAATTACTGTAACAATATTATACGACCTTTATATATATAATTACAAATAAGCATTTGTGTAAGGGCTTGTTACAAATGAAAGACACTGTAACCCAAGTATTACAATTTTAATTAAAATCTCTAGTCCCACTGGAACCATCGTGTGAGTAGCGTCCGACACACTGAGCGGCGGCCGTGCGCGTGCGCATCCGCTTATTCAAATTTCTGCTTTCTTTTATTGCGTCGCATTTATAATATTATGTAGTGAAAAATAAACTATTGCATTCTGTTCTTAAAATGTCTTAACTGCAGAAATAGAAGCGCTCAATTACCCTGTATCCTGAAATAAGGCTTGCAGTAAACGAAGGGTGCATATTGTTTATATTTGATATTACTACTATAGCTTTGTACATTGTTTCTGATAAGCGATGGGAACTGTGTCTATCTAATAATAAAATGATTTGTATTATACTCCATGGTTTTTTTTTAAATATACCTTAATACCTATTAATATTGAACACTTGCCATTCTCTCAGTTATGTACCTATGTTTAGGTTAATTTATAACTTCTGTAGGGAATACTAATCAATGGCAATGTAAATAGGAAAGTTTTAGGAAATAACGAATAAAATAAGATTTCATAAAAAAATTAAAAAAAATTTTGACTTTGACCTTCAATAACTTCGTAGCTATTGGTTTTCTAGGTATAGTCTAAAAGACAAAAATGATCCTGATGATGGGCGGAATGCGTGGACTTGCTTCGTTGAGTGTCTTGTTACACCTTGTACAAGTGTTATAGTAGTAGCTGATACTATTTGGTATAGGTAGGTATAGGGAGGATTACTGAAAAATAAAATCAATTATTTATTGCTAATGAACATAGTTTATTTTCTTTTGACAAAATCTACAATAATATGTGTTAAGTACACTCGAATACAAGGATTGGTATAAAATGTTAAACTTGTAGCAAATAGCTTATCAAGTGGTTCTTTAGAATTACATACAACACACGAGAACCAATACTAGTAGAAGTAGGTACTACATTGTAAAGAAATTGTGAAAATTTCGACTTTGTAAACTTCCGTCGAGCAATAATTGATTTTGAATACAAAATTATTTTAATTACTATCTTTCAGAATGCTAACATGACCGTTATTCAAATAAAAACGCGTCAGTGGTTCATGTACTTCCTACAAGAATATCTACATTTCTACATCTTACTTATTTACGAAAGAATTATGTATTATGTCTATCGACTATCGTCGTCCATATAAATAAAATATACGTAACATCATTACATACAAATTAAATTAATAAAGATACCACTGTCTATACATTAGTATGGGTTTAACACAACACGCGCATTCAACAAGCCAACACAGTTAAAAAACTAGAATACTTTTCATGCAAGCTTACATGACCTAGTCTTTCTTCATACTTTATATTATTATTACGTATCAGAATTTTAAGTGCGTAGACTATTCACAAAATTAATATCAACATCACTATGAGTTTATAAACATTGTTTTTTCTGCTATAAAAGACGAAACCTAGTGATGTGGTGATACAAAAAAGCATTAAGTTACGAAGATAGCTAGGGTTTTTTTGTTAAATAAACGCAATGTAAAATTGTATCATTATTGTTAATATTGTGCCGTCTTCCAAGTAAGTCCACTGAATACATGTGGTAAGACTGCGAATGTAAAAAAATAGTTTGAAGAACACTTGACCCTAAAAATATATTCACATCACGGATGTTCTAGTGAATAGTGACGAGATTTTTTCCACAGGCTCCTGAAGAATCCTTTCCGTTGTTTCTGACCGGGATGTTCATCTCCTGTTGACAAAACAATAAATTTAATTAACTTTATCGGTTTCAGTTAAAGATAAATTCTTAGTTTCCGTTAATATTAACTGAATCACGCGTATACGCGGGCGATAGGTCTATCCTGTTTTTGTTGTTTTATAAAAGTTTTTACTGTACTGATAGGTGATTGAAATATAAACAATTAATCTGTTTTATTTCAAAAAAATCCAATATTTAGGTACCAACCGTCTCATTGGTAAAACCTAGCATAATGCCAAACTCAAGGCGAGGCAGTTCACGAAATTTTACTCTTTCACTATGTCTATAAAATAAGGTTGAATATTGCATAGCTTTAATTGACGTTTCGTCAGAAATTTGACGAAATTTAGGTTTTTTTTTTTTCTGAAATACTGGATCACTGTAGATAACGTTACATTGAATTTAACGTTATTTCAGTAAATAACGTTAATTTTAACGTTATTTCTTACTTTTTGTTACCGTTACTTTAAATTAACGTTATTCTAATTAATAACGTAACGTTATTCTGATACGTAACGGTAATTTTACCGGTACAATAATTTTAACGTTATTTTTACCAGTAAATTTACCGATAAAATGATTTAACGTTATTTTTTGTATAGTTATTTTTTAACGGTATTTCAATCCCTGATGTAAGTACTAAGTAGGGGGGGGGGGACACTTGAGTCTAACAAGGTTTTTGCACTTTAAAGCTCAAATCACAAATTGACCTTAACAAATATTTAATATTTTATTATATTACATTATAATATAATAATAAAAATAATATTTTATTACATACACTACACTATGAATATGAAATTGTGACGCGGATTCTCAAGCAAGCGATAAATCCGCGCCTCACTTTTCTGTAATTACGTACGACTCATCTCTTTCATACATTTTGGACGAACAAAATTAGAAGCTACAACGAATCCGAACCACATCGTGTTGGACCACTATTTGATAGTAGTGATACCTACTTGGATAAAGAGTTTCAATGCTCTGAAATTTAAATTCGCGATTTACGGTAAGAACGGTGTTTAAATACCGTTACGCACACGGACCCGATGCTGCCGTAATACGTAGGTAGGTAGCAGAAAAAAAACTTCAACCTGCGTCCATTCTCTAATTTGTTTAGTTATGCGCTTAGGCACAATCCTAATCTGCTGCACTTTTGAAGACACAAATAAGTTAATGAGACCGTGAATTTTGTAATTAAGTTTATATGTAGGTAGAGGTACCTATCTGAATTTTGAGTGACAAACAATATTTTCATATCAACGATAACATTTCACGTATTATTGATTGATGCAATAACAACGTTTAGTAGGGCATCCGAGAATAGAACAGTAAGTAGGTAGGTAGGTATTTTCCAGCGCGTCCCAAATGCCAAGCGCTGCCTAAAATAGCAGTGACGATGACTCCTGCTCTGCTGCCATGTCTTGATATCCGACACGTAGATCTATAGTTACAAAATTTGACACAAAATGCAAAAAGTTGATATTAGGAAAAAACATTTGACCCGGTGAAGAAGTAAGATCCGTGAATTTCACCAAAAGAACAGGAGGCTGGAGCCTGGAGCTCATTGGATTCTTGCAGACAGGCGAAACTCGCACTATCGCGCGTGGACGCCCGCCGTCTATCCAGCCAGGGTCCTGGCACTAGGTATTATAATTATTCTGTGGTCCTGGTACAATTTGTAGTAAACCGCAACGAAGACTTCGTTTTGATTTTATAAGTAATTGGAACTACATTCAAATATTTTTGAAAAATTGCCCGCCCGCCTTAACCAGGAATCGAACCCACCAAATATGAAAAAAAAACAATATTTTATTCTTACAATACTTACCGATATTACCGATTGAAAGGGTTACTCATTAGGATTATTTTTCTTGAATAACAAAGCATCTTAAACAAAAGGAAGACTTTATGTATCCTATGCGATTTAAAAAAATCATTAAATGCCGTTTAAATGCAGTTATAGGTAATTATTTTTAAAACAAAATGAAATAATCTTTCAGTAAATCCTTCAATATTTAAGGTACCTAGGTGTAGGTACTTTCCTCCGTGTGGCAAAGTTTTGGGACACCCTGTAGGTATATTCTGTGCTTTTATTACCAATTGGATCAGTGCTGCAACATCGCAGTGCTCGCGAGATATTTACGGCTTGCGCATGCGCAGTGGAGGTCGAATCAAGTTCATTGGCTATGGCTAGGCTACTCCGCCCCCCGCAAGGATGAAGATTGTGATAACACGTGACGATGACGAATAATGAAGATAGATTGTTAAGAAGATGCAGATGACAATACATGTAAGTAGGTACCTAGTTATTTTAAAACAATTTAACAACACACAATTTCGTCTTTATTTAAGGTGGCTATACCACCGAAAGTGGCGTCCTCAGAGGATTTTATTAAATAAGTTAATAGAATAAGAATTTAATAATACTTTACCTGGAATTTTCATTCCCTCGTAGTCATTCATTCTTAAGCCCGCCGGTAACGATCAATTGCGATTTTGTCAATACCATTGTTAGAACAAATGACAATCGCTTCAATTGCACGCGTAAACGATCAATTTTCACATCAATGAGCGTCAATGACGTAAAAATTGACAATCGCATTTTTATTTTATTCAGGTAAACAAAAATGATCGTTACCGGTGGGCTTTAGAAGTAGATAGCAAATGTGTCAAAAACGGCCACTTTTAGCAGTCTAGCAGTAGCGAACTAGCGACGATACGAGGGAATGTAATGATAACGTCTAAAAATACTTGATTATGCTATGGGCACAGAATAGATAATAAGCACTACCGTACAGAAAGGACACTTTTCGCCCCGCCCCAGAATCAATTACCTCACCCCACCCCGCGAGTTCGTATGCCGAATCGTATATTATTTTTCAACACACTTGCTCGTAAAGTGAGCCCTAATACATCGCTTTTAGGGCCATAAACCGAGCTATAACAAACGCGTGCAATAATATATAAAACACTAGTTCGTAATAGAATTAACCCTACAAAGTTAAATTAGTACCTTACTGCAAGTTCTAGGCGAGTAAACAGAGCATTCCCAATTTAGCCGGGTAATACAGTTATTTTTTTTAGTAACAACAAAGAGGTTTTATGCTGTTCAAAATTCATATAGATTTTTGGAATAAATAAATGTGAAAGTCCGTAATAAAGTCAAACAAATGTTTATTATTATTCATAATTCACAATATTTTGTTATAAAATATTAAATTATTTGCATTTTATCACTTAAAATTATAATTTTGAAGTAGGCTGTATGCTCCTCATCCCTTTGTTCGAAAAATATTCTTGCGTTGGGCGTGTGAAAACACAAAAAAAAAACCTGCGCGCCTTTTCCCATAATATTGTCATAATTATTTTGTTTTTGTCGTATTTGTTGCTGTGTGGTAAATTAGAAATTACTTTGTTTTTTCCTCGCAAATGTGTTGAAAAACGTCGTATGAAACTCGTGAGCTTTTGCTATTGCACACTCGGCTGAGTTACGCCCTCGCCTGCGGCTCGGGCTGCAACCCACAGCCTTGTGCGCAATGAGCGACCTAAGCTTACTTGTCTCATAATGTACTAATATGCTCGTTTGTCAACTGTCAACTTATTTTGATATTTAATGCAATGCGCCGTAACTTTTTATTCGTGTTTGTCAACTGTCAACTTATTTTGAATTTTGATGTTCAAAGCAATGCGTCGTAACTTTATTTACCAAAAAGTTCAAATTTTGAATTGAACGTCGCTCATACAGTACAAACTGCAGGGTAGCCCTAGACTTAGACACACAGTTGCGCGTGTACAACAACGTCATCTCATCTGACGTCATCTGTGTGCTGTATGAACACTCTTAAGACTCAAGATTTATGCAGCTATGGTCACCATAGTAATAGTAAGGTGACAATGACAATGAACATTTTAATAAATAATCGGGTCACGAGTCACGACACGAAGGTGGCTGGGGAACCCTAAGGCTGGGTATGGGTGTAAGGCTGGAGGGAGTGGGGAAGGGTGGTGTGAGATCCAGAGGTCGTCGACACTGCGGTGAAGGGCAGTGAGGTCGGTGCGTTCGCTTTCGTCGGCGCGCGGCGGCCGATGGCGGGCCGAACATATTGATCGCAGCCTCCGTATCCGTATTCCGCACCCGCCGGCCGGCACGAAGAGTCAGTTCTGATTCTTATGTTTATGACAGTATCAATGTGCAGTTTAGTACTATTTTTCGAGCTACACGTCCCGGAAATGTGAAAATTTGGATGATGGGATGGGCAAGATCCAAGGAGTTGTATACACACACACCCTATACTCTTCGAGTTATATATTATTAGAAAGGTTTTTAGACAATTATTTTCTGCAAATATACCAACTACCTACTAGGTACCTATTCAATTACTTAAAAAAATTACTTAAAAAGAAAGGAATTTGAGTAATACATCGCTGCACAGTTCAGTACTGGAATCTACAATCTTTAAACAGTCATTTATTTTATTCAAACACAATAAAATTATTTTGACTCCTATTGTCCCCTCCCAGGTAGGTACCTGGAATTTTTAGTTCAGTACGCTTTTTAATTAATTTTTAGTTAAGATAATTAAAAAAATACTAAAATCTGAATGAAGCAACTAAATTCAATCAAGTAAACTTCTTACAAGTGAATTATTCGATGTCATTGCTCATTTACCTACACTTTTACGCCTTTTTCAACCAAAGTAAATGAATTTTTGTTGAACTGTGTAATTTTGTCAAATCACAATAGAAGATGATTGAACCAATAACACACCCCGGACACTCCATACAACTGCGCCATTTGATATTTGATACCAAGATGACGGTTTTTGTACACACGCAACTGTGTGTGACGTCTAGCTAGGGTTACTACCGTGCAGTTTGTACTGTATGAGCGGCGTTCAATTCATAATTCGATTTTTTTTTTCTAAATCTATATATATAAAATTCAAAGTCCTGACTGACTGACTGACTGACTGACTGAGTGAGATATCAACGCACAGCCCAAACCGCTGAACCTAGAGACTTGCAATTTTGCACATAGGTTCCTCATGAGGTCTAGGGGTGCACTAAGAAAGGATTTTTCAAAACTCACCCCCAAGGGGGTGAAACGGGGGTCCAAAGTTTGTATGAATGTCCCTCAGTTTTGAGGCTAGGATCTTCAAATTTTGTGTTTAGGCTGGCCATTGAAAACTAATAAATACGGGTCTCAGCGTTTTTCAAAATTCTACCCCAGAAGGGGTCAAAAGGGGGATGAAGTTGTGTATTGAAGAAAATCCTTTATTTTCGAAGTAAAAATCGCTAAATTTATAATTTAGGCTTATGGATGGAAATCTAACGCAACGTATATTGTTATTGTTAGTATTTCAACCCCTATGGGGATGAAATGGGGGTGAAAAGGGGTAAAAAAAGCTAAAAATTGATATATAGGTCGTTATTGGGGTTTTCTGGGATGACGATTGCAAAAATGACATTTATTTTGAAGTCCAACACGGTGGACATGATTTGACCCCTAAAGGGGTGAAAATGGGGTTCAAATTTTGTATGGAAAAATAATATAAAATAGATATACAACTTTAAACTTCGTAGGAGCACATCTAAAAATAATAGGCAAACATTTATTTTGTAATTTTGAAAATCAACCACTTAGGGGTAAATGGCGTGAGTAAACAAATAAAAATCGATATGGATGTCGTTCTTGAGGTTTTATGGGATGGTGATTGCGAAAATGAGATTTATTTTGAACGGGAACGGGAACGGGATACTAATATCTCTGGATACAATTCTGAATATTATATACTAGCTTCCGCCCGCGACTTCGTCCGCGTGGACATTCGATAAAATCCTCATGTTTTAATTTCATTAAATTCTGATCAGCCGTTTTTACGTGATTAGGCGGGTCCCCACCAAGCGAGCAGCCTCGTGCGAGGCCCGTGCGGTAAACGTCCTGCCTCGCGAGGCAGCGCGCTTGGTGGGATGGGAACCCGCCTAATCACGTAAAAACGGCTGATCAGAATTTAATGAAATTAAAACATGAGGATTTTATCGAATGTCCACGCGGACGAAGTCGCGGGCGGAAGCTAGTCTTAATATATAAAATCGTAAACTGACTGACTGACTAATCTATCAATGCACAGCCCAAACCGCTGGACAGAGAATTGAAATTTTGCACACAGATACCTTATACAGTGTAGGCATCCACTAAGGAAGGAGTTTTGAAAATTCCATCCCTAAGGGGGTGAAATAAGAGATGAAAGTTTGTATGAAAGTCCCTCAGTTTTGAAGCTAGGATCTTCAAATTTTGTTTAGGCTGACGATTAAAAATTAATAAATACGTGTCTCAGCGGTTTTCAAAATTCTACCCCAGAAGGGGCGAAAAGGGGGATGAAGTTGTGCATTGAAGAAAATCCCACATTTTTGAAATAAAAATAGCAAAATTTATAATTTAGGCTTATGGATGGAAATTTAACGCAACGTATATTGTTATTGTTAGTATTTCAACCCCTATGGGGATGAAATGAGGTAAATAAACCTAAAAATCGATATGGATGTCGTTATTGGGGTTTTCTGGGATGACTATTGCGAAAATAACATTTATTTTGAAGTCGGATTTGAGTTGGATATTTTGATCCTTTTTATGGATTTTCGTGCATATTTTAGCTATTTTCCTTCCATATTTGTATGCATAATATTTTGGGCTTTTTATGTTGCATATAATCCGGTCTCAAATCATAATAATTAGACGTTGACAAACACGACTAAACCTGAATCTTCACGCAGCGATAATGATGATACCCACGTCCAGATTAGAAAGCGCAAGAAACCTGATGATTTAAAAATAATGCTAGAACATGTTGAAGAAAAAATTAACGATCAGCTTAATTCGTGGAAAACACAGCTAGATACTGTAATTGCCAACAGTGTTAAAAATTCAGTCGATACTATTATTAATCTGGAGGTGAAGAAATTATCGCTCACCATAAGTAACTCATTCAAAGAACTGGGTGACAGGTTGGATATAATTGACAAATCATTATCCTTTGCGATGGAAAGGCAAGACGGTATAGATTCACGACTGAAGGTGGTGGAAGGTCAGCTGCGTGCGAGTGATGGTGTCGCCAATCAAGTTACACTATTGCAGGAAAAAATTGACACCATGGAGCAACAGGCAAGGCTGTACAATGTCGAGATCGCCAACGTGCCGGAGCGCCGTGATGAAAACCTACTGGCTATTGCTGAAAAAATAGGATGTATTATTAAGCACCCCATCAAAACATCAGACATTGTATCCGCTCATAGAGTGCCTCATTTTGATAAGAAATGTTCTCGGCCAAAAAACATTATTGTAAAGTTTACAACAAAGATACTCCGTGACAACATTATCACTGCGTCACGAGCAACAAAAAACATGAAGTCTGACCAACTATCTATATCTGGAGCAGTGCATAACATATACATAAACGAACATTTGACATCTAAAAACAAACAATTATTTCGTTTGTGCCGTGAACAAGCGAAAAGTCACAACTACAAGTTCGTTTGGATCAAACATGGTACTGTGCTGGTGCGTCAAACTGATACTTCACCCATCTTCACCGTGCGTAATGAGCAGGACATTAAGAAAATTAAATAATAACCTAATCAGACTATTTTTAATCAGCATAATCTGGGTCGAATACTTTACTATATATTTTCTTCTGTGTATTTATTGTGCATGTTTACTGAAATCTAAATTATTATCTGCAGGTGTGTTCAAAATTGAAAAAAATAAATATAATTTTAACTACTTTTTCTTTATACTTATTATATTACTATCCTTGACTAGATGGTTCTGGTATAAACTAATGGATGCTAATAGTAATATCCGGTATCTAAATCTTATATTTTATAACTATTATAAACTAACACCACTTATTGTAACAATGGAAAATGGCTAAGAATATTTCTATTTATTACCAGAATTGTCGTGGTCTCAGAACCAAGCTACATACACTATTTATGAATATACTCACTGAGGCATACGATATTATCATATTAACCGAAACATGGCTAATTGCAGACATCTCTGAAAGTGAATACATAGATAATAGATACATTGTTTTCCGAGCGGACCGGGATCGTGAGACGAGTGGTCGCCGCGATGGTGGCGGAGTACTGATTGCGATCCTGCGATCACTGAGCTCTGCCGGGTGCGCACCTGTCACTGTGACCTCCCCGCTCCCGCCCGCAATCGATCATATACTTATAGAATTTAAAGTTGCAAAACGTTGCGTTTGTGTTGGTGCAGTTTATATCCCGCCTAAGCAATGCACCGATGTTTATTGCACATACCTGGAAATGTTAGAAAACCATTTACTGAGTGTAACTTCTTGTATAACAGATTTTTTCATTATTGGAGATTTTAATTTACCAAACCTTGTTTGGATGAATAATCACGATCCGTATAAACAGCGGCCTTGTAATATCGATTTTAACCTGTCACATGCATGTATAGATAACTTTATGGCGGCATTAAATTGTCACCAATTAAACACTTTGAAAAATCATAATGACCATACTTTGGATTATTGCTTTACAAACAAAAGTGGCTGTGAACTCTTATCTGCACCTAAACCGCTAGTACCAACCGATGCTCATCACCCACCCTTTTGTGTATTAGTCCCATTTGAAGAAAGCCATAGCCATGTTCGTCTTAAGCCATATTTTCGTTATTGCTATAGAATTGTAGATTACGAAAAAGTTAGGCAAGAATTATCTAAGGTAAACTGGGACGAGTTATTTTTAAATAAATGCGCTGAAGAAGCTGTATCTATATTTTATGAAATTATTAATAAAGTTATTGAATGTTATGTGCCAAAAAAAATTGTCAAAACTTCTAAGTACCCTATTTGGTTTACCTCAAAATTAATTAATCTATTTAACAAAAAAAATCGAGCTTGGATAAAAATGAAAAAACATAATAACGAGTCAAATTATAAAGTATTTTCAATACATAGAAATGATTTTAAAGTCTTATCAGACAAATGTTATAAAGAATACATGGCTAGGGTCGAAGACAGTATACAAAAGAATAGTAAATACTTCTGGAACTATATGTCACAGCGCCGCAATTCTTCCTCAATACCAAGGAGTGTTCATTATGATGGTTCTTCTGCTGACTGCCCAGATGAATCTTGTAATCTGTTTAGTAGGTTTTTTCATTCTGTGTTTCAGCCGTCGTCTATGTCTGAAGATTTCAGTGTTAATAATATTCATATACCAAAGGATTCTCCTGATCTCGTGATTAATGATATCGAGTTGACTAGGCTGGAGGTGTGTAAGGCATTACAAATGTTGGATATTTCTAAAGGAGCTGGGCCTGACAATATACCTCCAATCTTTTTTAAAGAAACTGCTGCTGAAATTGATTATCCACTATGTTATCTTTATAATAAATGCTTAAAGGAGGGCGTAATACCTAATGTCTGGAAAACTGCACGAGTGGTCCCAGTACATAAGGATGGATCAAAAAATGATGTCAAGAATTACCGTCCTATTTCCATATTATCCGTGCTTGCCAAAGCTTTTGAACGATTAGTGCACAACGCTATTTATCCTCATTTGCACAATCTTATCTTAGAGGAGCAGCATGGTTTCGTTAAGCGACGTTCTACAACAACTAACCTCGTCACGTATACATCATGTTTATTTGAGGCTCTAGATACCAATAGACAAATTGACAGTATTTATACTGACTTCCGGAAGGCATTCGACGCGGTTGACCATAGAATATTGTTAGAGAAACTAGCCTTTAATGGTATACGCGGTAATTTGTGGAGATGGTTTAAGTCGTATGTCACTAACAGAACACAAAAAGTTGTTATTAAGGGTTCAGAATCCGAGGTCACTAATATTACTTCCGGTGTCCCACAGGGCTCCATATTGGGTCCCCTCCTATTCGTGGTCTTCATTAATGATGTTGGAAAATGTTTTAAAAACAGCCACTTTCTACTATATGCTGATGACCTCAAAATATATCGTTTTATAGATACAGTCATGGACCATCAGTTACTACAAGATGACCTTGATAGATTTACCCTGTATTGTTCTCACAATAACTTAAAACTAAATTTAAGTAAATGTAAAACAATTAGTTTTTCTAAAAAAAAGGTAATAAGCAATTGTAATTACAAACTTAGTGGTACAGATATTGTTAAGGTCAGTAGCTTAAGAGATTTGGGAATCACTCTCGATAGCCAATTGCATCTTGACATTCATGTACAGCATATAATTAGTAAAGCGTTTAAAATGTATGGTTTAATAATGCGGTCATCAAATGAATTTAAAAATCCTCTCACTTACTTATATCTCTTTAAGTCACTCGTCAGGCCGCAGTTGGAGTATGGAGTCTCGATATGGAATCCATTTTATGATAAATATAATCACTCCATAGAAATGGTCCAGAAAAAGTATCTGCGTCGAGTTGAATACAGATGCTATCAGAAGCGTATAACGTATAAATTACTTTTAAAAAAATATAAACTCCTAGACTTAAAATCAAGACGCTCTCAGCTTGACGCCATGTTACTATATGACCTGTGTAATAATAAATATGACTGTAGGAGTATAGTTAATAGCATCCGTTATGCTGTACCTACTCGTGCACATAGGCGATCAGTACGTTCTAAACCATTATTTGCCGTAGGTATAACACGTACAAATGCTGGCCGCCGATCTCCCTTGCATCGCCTTGCTGACACATATAATAAAATATTCTTTACAGTAGACATGTTTAGTTGTGGTTCTGAGTCATTTAAGAAACAAGTAGTTAAAATATTATTAAACTATTAGTGTCCATCGCACCTTAGAATTAATGACTTATATAAAAAATAAAATTAACACCTACTAAATAAATAATTACATTAAGTATATATTTAAATTCTTAACACTTAAATATAATGTCACCTGCTCTTTTCTAAAGTTTCTTTTTATTTTCTGTAATGCACAATTAAACTTAGCTTAAGCATAATAAATAGATGATGTGTATTATGTCTGGGATAATTAGGTCCCACTGTAATTTAGTTTACGAAATAAGGCGTGACCATTGTGTTGGGTTTGTAATAAGTAATGTTTGTTTAGTTAAGAATAATTTTAAGGAATATTGTAAACCTGTTTGTGGTCCTATTTAAATAAAAAAAAAAAAAAAAAAAAAAACGAGCATACGATTGGACATACGAACTCACGGTGTGGGGGGTGGGGTGAGGTAATTGATTCTGGGGCGGGGCGAAAGGTGTCCTTTCTGTACCTACCTACTTATATTTATTCTGCGTCAATAAAAATTAAAAGATAGGTATAACTTTTTACAAACATTTGCAAAAAAGTTAGTCTAAACTCTACCACTGCTATCAATCGACAGGGGCAATGGCATATAGACAGGACAGAAGATAAACCAGGCCGCGACCTTTTATCGTTTTGTTTATCAGCACGGTAATTTATTGTGCACTAATGAACTACATCATAATAATCAGAACTCAGATTTATTAGCAAGTCTCTATACTTTTTTTTTCATACTTTGCCTACTAAGGCTCGTATTATAGAATCAAACTCAAATTCAAATCTCTGCTTGAGTACAGTTAGAAAGGGATAGTGCTATTCATCGCATATAGCGCCATCCCTTTCTAACTGTACTCAAGCAGAGATCTGAGTTTGAGTTTAATTCTATAATACGAGCCTAAGAGCTGGAGAACTAAAATAGGGAGATTCTAACTATTTGGTGGAAAAATATAAAACAACATGAAGTATTTTTGCTGCTACTTTTTTATCTAAGTACCTACATTTAAGTCATTAAAAACCAATAGCAGCTTCTTCGAAAGTACCTATTTTAAATATAAAATACGAATTAAAACTGTGGATTTCTAAAAAAAAAACATATTCTGCATTTGCAATAAAGTGCAACATTTCGGAGGAATACACTATACTTAAGTAGATTTAAGCTATTCGCTAATTAAGACATAAATACATATTTTAGGTAGTAAATAGGTACTTAATTTAGATTACCTAGGCTTTTGGATACACCAAAGTCATAATGTAGAGTCGTTTAAAATAATATTAGCTTAGATATCTGCACTAATTGGCGTTGGTGAGCTAAACAAGAGTAATAACCGAGAATTTTCTTGCCTACCGATGCAAATACTTAATTAGTTAATTGGTGTGTTAGAAGCATAAGTGTATGGATACTGTTGTTTAACCATTTGCGGGCTTACATTTTGTCGGGCGGGCATAGCTTTTTTTCGATCGGCCTTGTTTGTTGGCACTGTTGCATACAGGTTGTGAGCCGTTCGTAGGATGGAGTGCGCTTTCTCTGAATAACGGGTTTAACAATCCAGTAGGATCCGTCAATCCGCTACAAACTACTCGACAGTTAAGTACACACTCGACACTTAAGTACACTTACGTCGATTAAGCCAGCGAAAAAGATCATCATTGTTATTAATCCTTTAAGCCCCGGATAATGAGACACGTCACACGACACAATAGATTTTTCCGTTGTTGTGCGGCCCGACGGGGCCGCTCGCGCTCGGCGTTGATAAATTAAGGTCCAACTTTCGATAACAAAATTAAATTAAAAGTCAAATTCCAATAAAATTATTATATTGTGTCTAGCTAGGCAGTGAAGATAAAAATAAGTCTGACTTCCAGTAGGTTTTAATATCTCACTCATCACATTAGGTAGGTAGGTATGTGGCAAGTGTGAAATAAAAAGACTGTCTGCCAAATTTGTCCGCGGTCAGCAACATTACGACATGAATTATTAATTGTAGACCAACGGGAGGCACAGTTCAGCGACCTCGATACCAGCCATCGCCTAAATGAGCGACTGCCTCTAAAAAATTATCACATTATATTTTTTAATTTAACGTCTTTTGGTCTACGATAAACTGTTTTTTAGGGTTCCGCACCAAAATAGTAAAAATCAACCCTTATGGTGCGGCTCAGGCTGTCTATCTGTAACACACAGCTGGATATCTCAAGAACTACTAGTAGAGTCTGGTCAACGAAAGATGAGACTCAAATGGTGGCGCCACTTTCCCTGTTTTAATTATAGGTTATGTTATTAGAAACTGACTCTTAAAATAAGGCGCAAAATTAGTTCCTTTAAGTAATAGTTTTAGATGACGTTTGCCCATAGGTAGGTAGGTAGTATTTTGCAAATAATTTTGTTTTTTTTGCAACAGGGACTGAAAATGGCAGTTAATAGCACGGAATAGATATTATAAGTAGGTACAGTCGGCAATAAAAGTTGTTTAACGCTTTAGTAGGTGCTTTGTCATAGCAACTTTTTTAACAGGTGTCTCACGGTTTGAAACATTAGTCAAAAAGTTACTATGACAAAGTACTAAAGTGTTAAACAACTTTTGTTGCTGACCTTATTACTGTACAGAAAGGACACTCCCCCTCGCCCCAGAAACAATTACCTCACCCCACCCCGCGAGTTCGTGTGCCGAATCGTGTGCTCGTATAGTCGTGTTATTTTGATATTCAAAGCGATGCGTCATTCATTACTTTTTAGTCGTGTTTGTCAACTGTCAATTTATTTTGATATTCAAAGAAATGCGTCGTAACTTTATTTACCAAAAAGTTCGAATTATGAATTGAACGCCGCTCATATAGTGCAAACTACACGATACGGTAGCCCTAGACTTACACACACAGCTTTGCGCGTGTACAAAAACGTCATCTGTTTATAATGGCGCGGTTGTATGACTTGTATGGAGTGTCCGGGGTGTGCTAATAGTCAAAACCTAACTAATGTATAATTCAAGCATTATGAATATTATGATGCCTGCCTGTATTCTTATGCCTGCATGTAGGTAGATAGCTGTTTCTAAGTAAGAATCGCGTGCTTGACCGTGATTGGCGGAACGTCCGAAACCGTATTCCGTCTGAGTTTTCATTACCGACTGCAGTTGCGCATTGCGCTTTTAATTTGTCATGTCTCTCTAACCAAAGAAGACGATCTACAGCTACAGATGGATGGATGGATAGGAGCCAATAAAGTAGGTAGGTACCTAAAAAGCCGATTTGACGCTGGAAAAACGTAAGTAGGTAGGTACCTATACGGTTTCACGTTTAGGTAGGTAGGTAGCTGTATTTATTTAACACTGGAACCGTTCCAAATGTTGCACTTGACGCCAATGTTTACCAGCAGCTGTAGGCTAGGAATAAATACGAAATCGTGTGGGTGTCGCGAAGGGTGAAAAATGAGAACAGTTCATTAATGGCAGAATGTAACTCAAACCTATGTTTTTTTATAGAGCTTTGTAGGTACTATAATGTAATTGGACAAAGTAGTGTAAACATTGTGTTGTATTTGGCATGGGCGGAGGCTACCTAGCCCATCGTTTTGGGACTAATTAAATGAGTCAACTAAATTCATAGAACGACCCTATCAAACATCGCTTTTTCATTACGCGAAGTCGCGAACGAAGGCGAAGTAGGTACCTAGGTAGGTAGGTACCAAGTCTTTTAGCTTTTTAGACGACTTCAAATAAAGATTTCCAGTGTTATAATCTATTAGTGTTATAATTATTTATAATCTAGATTTACTAAAGTAAATTAAAATAAGTAAGTACCTAATAATTCGCCTAGAGGACGAAGACCAGTTGGCCGACCCAAGTACCGCTGGATGGACCAAGTCGCCAAGGACCTGCGCGAACTCCTGGAAACTAGCGACTGGCAAGAGATCGCGCAAGACAGGGAGCAGTGGCGTCACCTTGTGTCGGAGGCCAAGACTCACTTTGGGTCGCTGAGCCATCGGAGTAAGTAAGTAAGTACCTAATAATTAAAGACACCAATCGATTTTCATACAAACGAGGTAACTTTGCAGCCTTGGCTCTCCGCCATCATCATCATCAGCCTATCATCGTCCACTGCTGAACATAGGCCTCTCCAAGAGCACGCCACTGAGCACGATCCGCGGCTATACTCATCCAGTTTTTGCCAGCCACCTTGCGAAGATCATCGCTCCACCTTGTCTTCCTTGCTCTCCGCCAAGGATGGACCTATAGCAGGGCTCCGTCACTCCGCGCGCGAGTATGAAGCGCTCGGCGTCCTCCGAGAGGACAAATTTCATACATCAGAAAAGATAAGACCTACGCGATAGAAAGAGAGGCAACTACTAAGTGCATGTTTTGGAGCAAAGGGAGCGCTATGCAACCTGAATTGCACTTATTGTGTGGGAGCAAGAGTCGCAATTTATTTGACCGATTTTGCAGAGTGCAACTTCTGTACGCTAGTACTATTATCTATTCTGTGCCTATAGTCCGTAAGCCCGCGACAATATTGCCTACGCGTCATATGACATCACGATGAAAGCATGGCTCTGCACAACATTGCCGACCGTGTAGCAATGTTGTGCAGAGCGAGGATCAGAAGATATCTTGAGAAAATGCTTCACTTCCGGTCAACATTTTAAGGTTATATTTACGTCATGTGATGATGTGACATCAGTACGAGACCCGTGTAGTTTTTTAACCGACTTAAAAAAAGAAGTTCTTAGTTTGACCCGTATGTAGGTTGTATGTTTCTCCGCGATTATCTCATGTTTGGCTGAGCCGATTTTCTACCTAAATAATATAATTACCTACACTAACAAAAGATACCTAGTCCTACACTAAAAATAAAAATTTTTTTTAAAAAAAAACAAAAACCCGACTTCAAAAAACCTACCTCTAAAAAGCAAGAAATAATATTCAAATCACTAGATACGCATTATCATTGTAATAATAAAAAAAACACGTCTATTGAAGTCGGGTGGGGCTGGAGTACATACAAACTGAATACCTCCTTTTTTGAAGTCGGTTAAAAAGATTACACGAAGGTATCCCTTAATCAACAAAAAAATCATCTAATTTGGTTCATAAATACTAAAGTCGTCCAGGTAGTTGATGTAAAATCATAGTATTTTCAGGATTACTTGAAAACTACTGAACCGATTTGAAAAAAAATCAAATGGGACCATCTCGCAAGAAAACTCAATCGAACAAAAAAAGAATCATCAAAATCGGCCCATAAATGTCAAAGATACGCGCGAACAACGATAAAAAAAAGTATACAATCGAATTGAGAACCTCCTCCTTTTGTTGAAGTCGGTTAAAAATGGTAATTTACTAGAGATGGGCCGACTATGACTTTGGCGGACTAGCCGACTTTTTAGTTAAAAGCTCTTACGCACAGCTGCTTCTTAATGATGGGCATCTCCCAAATCTTTATAAACATCTGTTTTTAACCGACTTCATCAAAAGGAGGAGGTTCTCAATTCGATTGTATGTTTTTTTTTTTTTTTTTTTTTTTTTTTTTTTTTATCGTTGTTCGCGCGTATCTTCGACATTTATGGACCGATTTCAAAAATTTTTTTTTGTTCGATTGAGTTTTCTTGCGAGATGGTCCCATTTAATTTTTTTTCAAATCGGTTCAGTAGTTTACAAGTAATCCTGAAAATACTATGATATTAAATCAACTAACTTGACAACTTTGTTATTTATGAACCGAATTAGATGATTTTTTTTTGTTGGGGAAGGGATACCATTGTGTAGTCTTTTTAACCGACTTCAAAAAAAGAAGGTAAGTTTCAGTTTGTATGTATGTATGTTTCTCCGCGATTATCTCACGTTTGGCTGAGCCGATTTTTCTACCTAAATAATATACCTACACTACCTAATGCAGAAGGTACTTACACTAAAAATAAAAAAATAAAAAAATTGTTTAAAAAACAAAAAACCGACTTCAAAAAACCTGCCTCTAAAAAAAGGAAGAAATAATATCATCATTACATACGCATTATCATTGTTATAATAAAACACGTCAATTGAAGTCGGGTGGGGCTTTTAGAATAAAAAAAGGAAGATGTACTCCAGCCCCACCCGACTTTAATTAACGTGTTTTATTATAACAATGATAATGCGTATGTAATGATGATATTATTTCTTCCTTTTTTTAGAGGCAGGTTTTTTGAAGTCGGTTTTAAACATCTGTTTTTTACAACTTAACAATCCTTGTGCAAATAATATTTTTTATCCTTGTTTATTCATTGTCCAAATAAATTGTTAAATTAGCTTAAAAAAAAATACTTCCGAGGGCCTATGTATAATGGATTTTATTTCGATCACCCTTATCAAAAATTTGAAAATTGAAATGACTTTTAACATAAAAATATGTATAAAGTAATAGGCCGACTAGTCGCCGACTACAAATGTGGCCGACTAGTCGGCTTTACCGACTAGTCGCCGACTAGTCGGTACATCTCTATAATTTATATAGGTACTACTACTAATACTTATTCATAAACTTTTACAGAGGCTTTCACTCCTTTCTGTCCTTTTCAACGGGTGAAACACTAATTGAAGTGCATTAATATTACGCTCATTGCTTTCAAGACAATTAACAGCTTGGAAGGGTTCTTTTATCTCAGCTACCTACTGATGATAAAAGCGAGTCAGCACTTCAATTAACGAATACTCCGACACACGCCTCAAACATTTTAATGGACTTAAGGACACCACTAACCAATTATCTCGTACGCTTTTCGTCTAGTTAGAAAGTGGGCAATGGACTGGCGGTGACGTCATCGTGCATGCACCGACGACGTTGTATACCCAGGTGGTTGTAGTTAGTTAGTGTCGGTGGCTAACTGTACTCGTCCACTGAACACGATTATCAAGTCAAGATCACTTCAGACGTAAGTAGGGTTGTCAACTTTTTTGCATCAAATATAGTAATATTTGCAAGATTATTACGTATGTAAAATATAGTAGATGGCGAAAAAGTTCAAAAATATTTAATATAAGCAACTTGTATTTATTCTTAACCGACTTCAAAAAAGGAGGAGGTTTTCAAGATGACGTCTGTACCTACATAATATATTGTTGTTTTACCATAACTTCGAAATATTAGTTGTACTTAAACCGATTTCGAAAACTTTTTGAAATAACTTTTCAGATATTATGACAATTGACTACGATGAAATAGTTAGGTACTTTAATAATTTATAAATTTGAAATTTTTGCATTCACAATGCAATTTTCATACTTGAAAAAGTATAAGTAGGTTTTGTCTGCTACCCCCGATGGGCTGTGGGAAAACTAGATAGGGAGTCTGCTGTGGAGTCGGCCATCGTACAAGCTTGGGGCGCGGACGGTCGGAGCCCGGAAGACAGCATATCAGACAGGGTCGAGCGTATAACGGCATCGGTTAGGGCTGTGTGTGATGCGGCAATGCCTCGGGTGAGAGGGACCCCAAATAGGAAACAAGTGTATTGGTGGTCCGAGGAAATCGCCTCATTACGAGAGAGCTGCCAACGGCACAGGCGCGTACTCGCGAGATGGCGCCGTCGCCGCCGTCGTCGCCGTCGCCGCAGTGTCCAGAGGGATGAAGAGGAAGCACGGCTTAGAGAGGCTTATGCTGCGGCAAAAAAGGACCTCAAGGACGCCATCTGCAGGTCCAAGGAGAGCTCCTGGAAGGAGTTTCTGGAAGATCTCAACCGGGATCCGTGGGGGCGTCCATACCGCATGGTCCGAAAAAAGATGGCGGGCCAGGCGCCGTCTACGGAAACGATGGACCCGGAACTGCTGGGTCGGGTGGTGGCGGGACTGTTCCCAGAGGACGTTCCTTTTGTACCTCCGCTAGCACCATATGCTGGCACGGACCTCCCATCTGTGAATGATGATTTTCACCCCTTAACGCAGGATGAATTTGAGTCCGCCATCGATCGGATGAAGGGAAAGAGGAAGGCCCCAGGGCCGGATGGGATACCGGGCAGGGTGCTCCCGATCATCATGGAGCATCTCGGGGAACAACTTATGGCACTTTATAATAGCTGCCTGGAGTCAGGTGAATTCCCCGGGGCTTGGAAAAGGGGCCGCCTGTGCCTCCTCCGGAAGGAGGGAAGGCCTGCCGATTCCCCTGAGGCGTATCGTCCGATCGTCCTGCTTGACGAACTCGCAAAGACGCTGGAAAGAATCCTGGCCGAGCGAGTAACCAAGCATCTGGAGCAGGTGGGCCCAGATTTGTCTGCCAACCAGTTCGGGTTCCGTAGGAACAGGTCGACTGTTGATGCGTTGATGACGCTGAAGGAGGTCACGGAGCGTGCGATCCGGAGAGGGGAGCAGGTTGCTGCGGTATCTCTCGATATCCGTAACGCTTTCAATACCCTCCCCTACTCCGTGATAAAGGAGGCACTTAAATATCACCGTGTTCCGGCGTACCTCAGAAGGATTCTGGAGTCATACCTTGAAGACCGGGAGGTTATCTTTGTAGACGCCGGTTGGCAAGCCGGGGTATGACGCGTGGGGTCCCGCAGGGCTCCGTACTGGGCCCGTTGCTATGGAACCTTGGCTACGACTGGGTCCTCCGCGGAGCGCTGCTTCCGAAGACGAGCCTCCTCTGCTATGCGGACGACACCTTGGTCATAGCGAGGGGGCAAGATTATTGGGAGGCGAGGCGACTGGCTGGCGTGACAACTCAGCTGGTCATGGAAAGGATCCAGTTGCTAGGGTTGGAGGTGGCGGTTCACAAGACGGAGGCCATAATTTTTTACGGTCCCAGGAGAGGGCCTCCTGTAGGGGCCAATATTGTCGTGAGGGGGGTGCGAATTCCTCTGAAGCCCCACATTAAGTACCTAGGGCTCATCCTGGACGGGCGCTGGCGCTTCACGGAACACTTCCGTCAGTTGGCGCCCAGACTAGAGCGGGCGGCGACGGCATTAGGGCGAGTTCTGCCGAATATTGGCGGCCCGAACGCCAGCTGTCGCAGGTTGTTCGCAGGGGTAGTGCGCAGCATGGCCCTATATGGGGCACCAGTGTGGGCGGACGCCCTGAACGGGGAGAACTGCCGCCTCCTGAGAAGGCCGCAACGGGCTATTGCCACCCGCATTGTACGCGGCTATAAGACGGTCTCTGGGACGGCGGCATGCTTACTCGCAGGTACACCCCCGTGGGAGCTGGAGGCCCGGGTCCTCAGCAGGGTGTACCTGGACAAAAGAGAAGCCAGAAGGCAAGGGACACGGTTGGCCCCGGTTGAGGTTGACCAGATTAGACGGCGGGCGGAGGAGCAGCTACTGGTGGAGTGGCGGCTCCAGTTGGAGTCTCCGACGGCGGGTGCGCGGACGGTGGATGCAGTGCGCCCGCTATTGGCGGAGTGGATGGAGCGGCGTCATGGAACGCTGACGTTCAGATTGGTGCAGATTCTTACCGGGCACGGATGCTTCGGTAAGTATCTGCACCGAATCCAACGGGAGGTAACACCGGAATGCCACGAGTGCGACGAGGCGCTGGACACCGCGCAGCACACACTGGAGGTGTGTCCTGCGTGGTCGGTGCAGCGTCGGGATCTCGTGGCGGTGGTAGGGCCGGATCTCTCACTTCCCGGCATCGTTAGCCGGATGCTGGACAGTGACAGATGCTGGCAAGCGGCAGTCTCTTTTTGCGAGGATGTGGTCCTCCAAAAGGAGACAGCGGAGAGGGTGCGCGAAGATGATGCCCATGCGGCCCTTATTCGCCGCAGACGGTTGGGGAGGAGAAGGCGTCAATATGACCGCCTTATTCCATAGTGTTACCGGCCGGCGATGAAGCGCCCTGTCGTTGACATTGCACGGTGCACGCCGTCTGGGAAGACGATCACACTTGCTCGGTCGTCTCCCGCCGCGTAGGGGCCAGGATGCCTAGGCCACCCGTCTGGTCAAAGGGGTGACTATCACCATATCCCCCGTGACCGATTGACGGAGAGAGAGCAAGAAGTGAGGGGTTTAACTGGTAGTGGTGCCTGCTCTCGATCGTCCCATCTGGTCAGCCCACTTGAGTGGGTAACCTTATGGGGGGATCGGGAGGAGGCTCTCTCCCTCTCCCCCCCTGGGGAGAGGTTAGAACCCCCCGGATCCACCGCCGAGCCTACTATTCAGGCTCGACGGGAGACCCGGGGGCGGTGAGAGACAGAACAGGAGTGGCTTCCTGTGCCTGACCGAGCCCAGTATACATGCATAAAAGCATGTATACGTAAAAAGCGTATTTACCTCACTCTAATAAAAAAAAAAAAAAAAAAAAAAAAGGTTTTGTCTGCTACCTCTACCTATATATTTTTTCAAAAAATATAATAGTCGAGCCCTCAATATAGGAAATTAAGTATAGAATAGGATACTAAATAACAATAATAATAGTAGGTTTGGCAACCCTACTTCTGACTGATAAAGAATCGGAAAATATCCGATTTTTTTTATTTTGCGGAACCTGCGACACCTATCAATACGTGTAAGGTATTCAAAAGTCTGCAGGGAAACCTGTTTCTTCGGATTTCGAAATAACGAAAAAAAATCAGCTGTTTCATACAAAAATTTAATAATCTATATTTATAAAATCGTAAACTGAATGACTGACTGATCTATCAACGCACAGCCCAAACCGCTGGGTCTAGAGACTCCAAATTTGGCACGTAGGTTCCTTATGAGGTCTAGGGGTGCACTAAGAAAGGGTTTTTCAAAATTCTACCCCCGAAGGGGTCAAAAAGGGGATGAAGTTGTGTATTGAAGAAAATCCTTTATTTTCGAAGTAAAAATCGCTAAATTTATAATTTAGGCTTATGTATGGATAGACATCTAACGCAACGTATATTGTTATTGTTAGTATTTGAACCCCTATTGGCCCCCTATTACCCCTATTGGGATGAAATGGGGGTGAAAAGGGGTAAAAACCCCAAAAATAGATATGGATGTCGTTATTGGGGTTTTTGGGGTTGACGATTGCAAAAATGACATTTATTTTGAAGTCCAACACGGTGGACATGATTTGACCCCTAAAGGGGTGAAAATGGGGTTTGACCCCTAAAGGGGTGAAAATGGGGTTCAAATTTTGTATGAAAAAATAATATAAAATAGACATTACAACTTTAAACTTCGTTGGAGCACATCTAAAAATAAATAGGCAAACATATATTTTGTAATTTTGAAAATCAACCACTTAGGGGTAAATGGGGTGAGTAAACATAAAAATCAATATGAATGTCGTTCTTGAGGTTTTATGGGATGGTGATTGCGAAAATGAGATTTATTTTGAAGTCCAACACGGTGGACATGATTTAACCCCTAAAGGGGTGAAAATGGGGTTTAAATTTTGTATGAAAAAATAATATAAAATAGACATTACAACTTTAAAAGTCGTAGGAGCATGTCTAAAAATAAATAGGCAAACACATATTTTGTTATTTTGAAAATCCTTTCCTTAAGGTGTAAATGGGGTAAGTAAACATGAAAATCGATGTGGATGTCGTTCTTAAGGTTTCATGGGATGGTGGTTGCGAAAATGACATTTATTTTGAAGTCCAACACGGTGGCCATGATTGGACTTGGACATGCACATCCAGGGGACGGGGACAGGGACAGGGACAGGGACAGGGACGGGGACGGGGACGGGGACGGGGACGGGGACGGGGACGGGGACGGGGACGGGGACGGGGACGGGGACGGGGACGGGGACGGGGACGGGGACGGGGACGGGGACGGGGACGGGGACGGGGACGGGGACGGGGACGGGGACGGGGACGGGGACGGGGACGGGGACGGGGACGGGGACGGGGACGGGGACGGGACAAATCCAGGTTGAAGGTTCCCTAAGGATTTTCTCTAATATCCACGCGGACGAAGTCGCGGGCAGAAGCTAGTTACCTATATTATTAACAAAAACATCAAAAGGTATGACAACAGCTGATTTTTATTCGCGATTTTAGAGTTGGTCCTCCTATAGTTGTTCAGTTTGATGGTCCGAAGAAAAGGTTTTCCCATTTTGGGTTCATTCATTAACTCGTTTATAACCACAGAATAAATAATAGTACAAGTGTATGTATAACCCAGTCGTAGCTGAATAAGCTTTACGTTTTAATAGCTGGGTAGGTAGGTAGGTATTATAAAATTAATGTGTTTGTTTCAAGTTTCAACAGCGCTGACAATCATATCCTACTCGAATCGAGTGAGGGAGGAAGACGGATG
Source organism: Agriphila straminella (assembly GCA_950108535.1). Lineage (NCBI taxonomy): Eukaryota > Metazoa > Arthropoda > Insecta > Lepidoptera > Crambidae > Agriphila > Agriphila straminella. Next base: position 13,612,384 of record OX467308.1, read on the forward strand.
TGCTGTTATCTGCCGGCCGGTAGTTTGTTAATATTGATACGACAAGCTGTGCTTTAACCAGGACTACTATTGTCTAACTTTAAAAATCTATCGCATTCATTTGTCAGATGGATGTGACACATTGCTGCATTTCTTTGGTAAGTTTTTATTTATGCTAAAAAGAAGCATCAATGTATTCCTGAAAGCGATTGCGATAGATTTTGAAATTAGACAATTAGCCCCCAGGCTCTAGCAATTCATTTTCAGCTTGACTCTCTGATGAAACTAGAGACACAGGCAAGCCTTCATTAATTGAATTGATGTCAGCGTTCAATGTAAACTGTCGCGTTATGCCGGTTCATTGTTTTGCTTCGTATCTTATGTGTATAATAACGCTATAATGATTGACGGTCTGCCATTAATCAAACATAAGCACAGTTTCATTAAATATACTTACTTACATACTAAGTAAACAAAATAATTGACTGCAGAAGTTGTTGAATGTTCCAACCTCAGACAAAGTCTAAGATTACTGTGAGACGTACTAAGTTCGATTCTGTATTTTGTGCGTAACGTAACGTTTGTGAAAAGAATGTCTAGCTAGGGTAGGGAGTATTCCAATTTCCGCAGTGTGGGGAGTTCTCCCGAATCTCGGAGTCGTTGTCGCCCCTGCAGAGAGGGGAGCGTGGCACGTGCGGGAGGGTGACTGAGGGCGGGGTGCGGAAGGGAAGGGGGGAGGTAGGAAGGGTGGCTGCGACTGCGCGGTGGCCGGTCGGTGGCGCGGCGCAACCCCGGGACACCATGTGCGACTTTGCGTGCTCCTAAAATCCCCCCTCCGCTCTTGTCTACACCCCGCAAAGTTCAAATGCTCGATTAATAGGCACCCATTCAAGCTGTAACGCTCCGCTCGATTATTGTCATAGAAACCATGCTCTCGATCGTTGCTCAATGGGCTAGCCGCTTACCTAAATCTTACATCTTTAAGGGTCAATACAATATCGAAAAAAACATCTTTCTAAATTAAATTATGTAGGTAGGTACCTACTTATTTACTTACTTAATTTGGAGAAAGCCAAATTTAAAGTGTCAATGACAAATCCTTTTTGCAACTTTTGAAAATCTTACCTCAACCACCTCAACCCACATACCGGTGCTCATCTGTGCCTCAACCACGTAGTGATTATTTTCTCTGTGCCTCCACTATTCGTTTTTGAAGAAAACCTTTTATGTAAAAAACTATAAAAGGATACTAACCGTTGGCGGATCGAGCTGCGGGTGATGTGGCCTCCTTGTTTCGAGCATTTTCTTTCTCCTTCCCGTTGTTCCCTACGACAATAAAATAAATAGGTTATATTTAATAAAAAAAGCAAACTATGTTTGAGAAGTTCCAACTTCAAAGCTTTTTGACTAGGTAAGTAAAGTAAGTACCTACCTACCTACTTAGACACAATTTTATAATTCCTTTAACTTGTTTTGATAAAGGAATACTCAGGTACGAAGGATCCCTTCTGCTACAACGACAGTATTAAAGCAAATGTTGATAAAAGTATTATCTTGACTTGAATCTAGGCTTAATAAGATAGGTTAGGTATGTACTTATTTATTTTTATCGCACTCGTTGATATTGACTGCGTAAGCGTAAGCATGCCACGATTGCCACGATCCATTTGGTTTATGTCAGTCAAGTTTTTCCGATTACAAAATGTGAGTATCTGGGCGCCAATCCAAAATCGATATTAAAACTAAGTACTTATTAGGTAGGTATCGGCCTAATGGGGAATGTCTAAAAAAAACAAAATGGCTGAATATTTTTTTATTAGTAGGAATAAGCTCGTTCAGAATTTTTAGTAGGACCTATCTATCGTGGAAAAAAAAAAATTTACATCGTCTTCGCAAATGTACGGAAGTAACAGCAGAATGGAGATTTCATTTCCCTAATCACCATAATATTTAAAAAAAGTCAACTGACAACTTCTCTTTTTGAAATTTCTCCTCATCTATTTTATGTCAAAGTCCAGCTTTGACTATTTTTTCTACTGACTGCTGTTATTTCCGTACATTTGCTACGGTATTATTTTCTTAAATTTTCTTGCGTTATAATTATTAATAAATTTTTGGTTGTGATGTGTAACAGAGTAATTTTATCATGTTTGAAAAGCCGATCAATAGAGTTTGATTCGTGCCATAATATTTATTAATTATTCCCCAGACGTGCGCGTACCGCACTACCATAAATATATTTGCAATGCCATGCATAATCGATACAAACTGCTGTCATATTTCGGCAAGAGGAAAATTTTGCACTTTCGGTGAAATATTTTGCGGTGTGTGGTTTTCAAGGAAGTCATTCAAGAAAACCGCACAAGATCGATCACATAGTGCCCCCAAAGGATCTCCTTGCAGGCAAATTTAATACTGTCTGCACCGGCCGATAGCAAGACCGGTTCTGCGAACATTCACCCCCACGTAGGGTTACCAGATCTAAAAATGAGATTTCCTGACTTTTTCCCTGACTTTTTAGTAAATTTCCTGACATTTTGTCACCAACATCTACATTCTTCATTTAATTTGATATTACATTTTTTCTCACTGAAATGATTACCAAATCTTACACTTTTTGGGATATCAAAAATACCTGAAAACTACAGTTTTTTCCTGTTTTCCTGACAGATGCCTTAAATTCCTGACATGTCAGGAAAATTCCTGTCATCTTACCAGGGTTACCACCCTACCTACCCCCGCGATTATCGGTCGCCTCGCCTTTCCAGTGACAATGTAACAGAAACTACACTGGTTGGTTCTGGCGAGCGAGACAAAATTTTCCTTTCATCCATAAATGAACATTAAGGCGGTTGTATGACCGAAAGTGGCGCCCTCAGAGGAAGTTATTAATAGAAAAAGATTATAATAATGTTTATCGTCGAGATTTTAGATGAAATCGACGACGACAATGTCTGTATTAACTCCTCTAGAAAATAATTAAAATGATATATATACTAGAAATTCAATTCTCGGACGATAATCGAACCCGCGCGCGACTTTGGATATCCGGTCCAATGCTCTGACCACTGAGCTACCGAGTCTTTTTTTTTTCTAGCACCTATATCATTAAGTATATATAAAAATAGCTTTGTAAATGCAAAAATCTCAAATTTAAAAATTAAATTAACCTATTGTTACTTTTCGTCCATTTTCTGTTACCCACGTGGTGCCATTATAAATATACTAGCGGCCGCCCGCGACCTCGTCTGCGTGGACAGTTATTTCTATATCCCTCAGCAACAGTGACTTTTTATATGTATGAAAGGTATAAGTCCTTCCTTCTCTGTACGTGTCCCCGACAACGTGTATGTAAAATTTCATGATGATCGATTGAGTAGTTAAGATGTGAAGGCGTAGCAAGCAAACAAACAAACAAACGGGCTTTCGCATTTATAATATTAGTACCTATACATTTTTTTTCTTTTGTTGGTGCTTACTTTTGTATCTGAGTGAGGCACAGTCTGAGGACGAGTGCTTGTATGGAATCTCATGAGTTATTTTTAATAAAAAAGATTCGCCAAAAATTATCTTGGTCAAGTTGTAGTTGGGAAGGAACTTTAATAAATGTAGGTTGGTACTTAAATGATTGCTGAACTATCAAAACATTACATATGAGTGTGAATGTTGATTCTGTGAAATGTGAAATAGGTACATTACCTACCTAGTTCATATATAAGTAGAAAATATTTTTTTAACTACTAATAAAGTTAAATAATTAAGTAGTAACAAAATTGGTAAATCTCACTTTGATGTCTCAAACCCCTTGAGAGAGTTTTCGATGGCTAGTTGATCGATTGAACATAAATATAGGATACCTACCTATATAGAATACCTACCTACTTATAGGATGTTTTTGAGAAGATGTGGTGTAAAGGACAAGTAAGTTTAAAACGACCAATCATTGCCATATTTAAAAAAAGTTGTATTAGATTAGGACTATTCAGGCTAGCGTGTGGAGTGGAGTGCAATAGTTTGACCGGCATGGCAGTGGGACGGGACGGGACGGAGCGACCTTGGCCGTGGCGTTGACTCCCGCGGCCTCAAATCGCAACCAACCGTCTCGCGCCATAGACTACACATGAGACGTAGCATCTGTGTCTCTGTGCTACCACAGAATACATGTTGCTACCATCGGATATTTATGAAGCTTAGGGCCCCATATACGGTACAATTCATCGTTACGATAAATCTGATGTTAATCGTAACGATCGATCGCTTCAAAAATGCCGCACATACATGAAGCGATTGGTGGTACGATCGATCATTTACTTATTTGAAACGGAACGATAAAGACGTACTCAAATAATTTAATAAGTGCCCGTTTAAAATGGAAAACGAATTTCTTTTAATTGAAAGAAAAGAAGAAAACCCTTAGAAAAGTGAGTGTTAACAAATGGCTAATAAAGCGAAATCAGGTATTCGCATGTAAACATTTTAAATGAATTAAGTTTCCATCCATGAGACGTCAGACTGAGACAAAAATCGAATCGTTGAATTCGTTGATGCAACGAGTCAATACACCGTCGATTCATCGTTACGATATTCATGATCGCATGGATTTTTGTTGCGATCTCCAATATCGTCTTCGATTAAGTACATCGTTCACGATCTTGAAATACACTGTCGATTCGCCGTTTCGATCGGTCTGAAACGACGGTTCGTACGTGTATATCAATCTTACCGTATATGGGGCCCTTAAACGCTAATGGGCGTGGAGCTATTTGCTGGAGACCCTATATTTTTAAATTAGTTCTTAAGTAGATACTATTAATATGCTGGTGCTTCCTATTTAAATCTGTTCCCAGTTTGTGTTAGTAATAGAGCTATTAAGTGCTCTATAATTTAAGCAAGTTATGAGAGTGGCTCTGTCTATTTGATAACATTTAGAACCTATTTAACGAAATTTCCCCAACATTAACATACAATAATTTAAATTTTTTATTTATAAAGTTACTTGAGGAGGTAAACATCATCTATATACGTAGGTATTACAAATAAACGTACAAAGATCCTCTCGTAGGTTTGTTACAAACAGACAGACATACCTAGCGTAAGTCTTAAACTTGTTTTTCCATTTTCGAAACTAAAAATAATTACTTAGACAAATTGACAGAACAGGTCGATACTTGGACTTGTGTATTATATAAGAGTTGTTTGATACAACTTCTCATCCTTAGGTATATTTAAGAAGCGAAGTGAATCAGGGTGGGCAATTTTTGCATTATAAATGAGGAAAAACAGCGGAAACTTATACAGTTGTTTTTAAAAAAGCAGTTGGTAGCCAACATAGTCGGGCTGGCCAGACAGGAAATGTCGCCTTCTAAAGCCAAACAGGAAAATAAGAATCTGTACAATGCCAGGTTTGTAGGGTTTGAGCTATTCACGAGCTCATCGATAGCCGTCGATGGAGGAAACAGCTTCGAAAAATCTATAATTAGAACTGACGCGGTGTTGATAGGTACGCGCCAATACCTGTTCCATGAATCGACGCCGGTCGTATATGTAATGATCTCTATGCCCACATAGAATCAACAAAATTATTGATCCTCAAGTCTATTAGATAACAAGATGGCTTATCATTTTCCCACAAAGCCGCTATAAATAAACGTAAAATGGTTCCGATACAAATTAATCGTAACAATTTACTTCAAATTATGGGTTGCTGTTGCAAAAGCTGTTGTAGTGACAGCTTCTAAGCTGTTGTTTCAATAATTAAATAAATGGTTGTAATGTTTTCTGCTGTTATTATTATGATCCCCATTCCCCCCACATAAAAGTTCGTGATGAATCTGCGAATTCGTATGTAGTTTATTCGTAGTCCTTTAGTCAATTCTGTATTAACTTTAAAAAAATATAAATTAACTTATACACTTTCCCACAGGAAAAATTGCGAGTATTTTTTTAATATAATTAATATTTAAATGGTTGAATGATAATAAGTGATTGAAAGTTATTTGAATATGATTATGATTAATTATACAATTTCATCGATAATGAATGAATAATAATTAATTTCATGAACAAATTAGCAAAAAAAAAAAAATTTTCTCATTATCGAAGTGATCACACAATTTTTCTGGAGATAATGTAAGTAATTTTTATAATTAAAAAATCGGATCGGGGCGCATTTTGTAAAATTGTCTTTAGCATGCGCCCCACGTTTTTAGGTTTAAAACTTAGGTTTAAAATAGGGTTATAATATAAATATTTACAGAAGAATTTATTTATACTTTTTAGGATCTGTTTTTTTTACTAGTCTGTTTTAATTTAATGTTTTTAGTCCGCTTTTTATATTTTTTGTCTCAATCTCAACTCAAGTTCTCATCAAATAGTTACATTTTCATTGCGAACCCAAACCTACTGATCACATTTTTCTGCTTACATCTGACACTGAACTGAATAAAATAAGTGTGGTACTATTCCACGTAAGTACAATAAAATACATTGGCAGTGCATTAGTAGTTAGTACAGTGCATAATGTGTGCACAGGTGGCGTGTCGTTGGTATGTGGGTGACGGCCTCGCTGGCTGGCTGCTGGCTGGAAATAAAAACGAAACGAGGGGCAACCAAACCAACCCTTGAGGGCATGTCTAGACGCTGCATGCGTGGGGTCGTCGTAGCGTAGCACATTTAGAAAATCAAATCGTAGCGTTTATTCGTGAAGATTTGAAAACAAAACAAAATCGCATATTTCAACACATTACTTAGGTAGATAAAATAAATATTTAACACATAAATGTACCGTAGTATAATATTGGATAGCCCGTTGAAAAACATGTTTATACAAAGGAACGACTACTGTGCAAATTGTTAAAACATCTGAAAAAGTGATAAGTACACATTCAAAATAAATTGAAACCTAATGCTTTAGGCTTGACAAAAGCTTGCCTACTTATCGATTTTTGTAAAAATAATATTATTTCTTGAAGCACCTCAAATGAAAGATCATCAATCCCACTTGATATAAGATTCGTTATAATAACGTTCCGCAGAACTAATTAATTTCACAATAGATATTGCATCTTTATAGCATTTTGACATTGCCGGTCGTAAAATATCTAATAATAAATCATGACTCACACCAATTCTCAGCTCGATTCTCGTAAATACGAGCTAATACAGAATGTTCAGTCACAAAATAGCTATCCAGCTAGGTATATAAGTGGAGCGTGGCGCCTCGCCATATCGGATTACCACGAGGTCACAGACGCGCATGATACCCGCTAAAGGATATCCATTGAGGTTAACCTTAGTAATCTTACGCACAATACCTCTAAGAACATTACCCGGAGCCATGCTCCACTTTTCACGGTAGCTCGATAGAAAGTGCAATATTTGCTCAGGCGAAAACGTGCAAATCGACCGAATTTTAGTGCCAACACAGCGTGAATTACCGTTTTTGCAAAGACGCGTCGCAGTTGAACGAGTATTTATTTTTATTTTTTATGAATCATTTTTATTCGCCTCTGTACTGTATGGTCTGTATGTATGCCATATGGCATTTGTTGACTGGGATAACCAACAGAGTTGTGCCCATAAACAGTATGAAGTTTTGAGGTCGGTATTTTATGAACGATTCTGTACAAATATTTATTTTATATTATATATATAGCCTTTTATTATAATTATATTTCAGTGACTAATTTATTTTTATCATGAATCTTGTTTATAGGTACTCAAGTCACAGACTACAACTCAAGTTGGGTCTAACCTCAGAAATTTGTTTTCATTTCGTATTGTCAAGTGTTATTTTTGTCTTATTTTATTCAAACGTCTTTAATTTTTCATCAAGATGCTGAAAATCGGTATTTCATTTTGACCGGGGTAAATCGGTTTCATTCGATGTAGAGTGAAGAAAACGGCGTAAAATATTAGTAATTGACATGTTATAATTTTTTACAAGGTAGGTACCTACCTACTTACCTTAAATCGAAAACCATTTCGAGGTTTTTCAATTTCTGACACCGTACATATTTTTTCGGGGTTTTTGATCAATTATTTGGTGGCACCCTGAGCGAACGTGGCGCTGCGGTAAATTTTATTTAATATTATAATTCTAATACACAATTTTAATAATGTTTTTCGTGGAATTTTTAGGGCCCACAGTCTAGTACTTTTAGACGGCATCGTTACATTTCCTTGTAGTTACTGCTAGAAGTAGATAGCAAAACAGTGGCCGTTTAAAACATTTGCTGTCTACTTCTACGAATGACTACGAGGGCATGTAGACCTTCTAAAATATATGACATCTAATGATGATCTAATGATATGACCTTCTAAAAATACTAGACCATGGGCCCTAAAAACTCCACGTAAAACATTATTTAAATCTTTTTCTATTAATAACTTATTAAATCAAAACCTCTGAGGGCGCCACTTTCGGTCATACAACCGCCTTAACGAAAATTATGTGGAAAAAAACCCTGTATCTCATCGAGACGAAGGTATATTAAAAATGACATTGTTTGGGCATTTCATCACAGTATTTTTGCAGGAACTACACGTGAGATTATGGAATCTAATTTACGATTAAATTTTTTTTATTAATCTATTTATTGTTGAAAATAAGGTAAAAATAGCGACTGTCTGGTGTCACCTTGGCATTTTAAAACGACCTTGTCCGAGAACAAAACTTATGGCTACGGGTTCGAATCACATGTGTGTTTTCTTTATTGGCTCAAGTCTGGGGTATTTGAAGTTCCACCGTTTTGTGTCCTTAGAGCATTTAAATTGAATGCTCTAAGGTTGTCTCTGATTTCCATAACACAAGTGCATAGCTACTTTGGTTGGAATCAGCGCAATGTTTTTGATGGTGTCTTTTATTACATATGTATATATGTCTATTATATTTATTTAGGTATGTGAAATTCCATATGGTACAATCTTGAACACGCATGAGTTATCTAGAATAACAAATTACAGGTTGCTACCTACTGTAGTAATTGTGTAAAATCTATAAATTAAATGTTACGATACGTCACGTAAAATGAAGTCCTTAAGTCACGTACATACGTAGGTACCTCCGGTAAAGACCTACCAGCTTTAATCACGTGGCTCCAGCGACGCCTACTATTTTGATTTGATCGTAGTTGGTAAGTATCAATTCACGTCAGGCGCATAGGGTCACTGACGAATAAATATATCCCCACCTACCTACTAGGTGTAACACCAATTGTTTATTCTGTGGCAGCACGTGGGCCCCGCAAGGTCGGCAGTCGCACGCAAGAGTACCGAGGAGGGAAGGTCTTTAGTACTCTTTAGCAATAATAATTGTTATTCGACAAAACTCGTTACCTAGCTCGAACAATCTACGTAGGCTTGGGTTCTCATTATTTCTGGTAGGTGACGTAGCTAGAATAAATACGTTAACGATTACTCATCTACATAAGTTTTTATTATAGTTACGGAAATGACGACTATTGAACTTCAAAAAATTCCTAATACTTATTAATCTATGTCATCCAATGTGAAGCAAGTAATATATGGTTTGGTTTGACGTGGATCGTAGGTACTATGATGAACAGTGCATTTAACTAATGGGTTCAAATGTTGGCTTAAGGGTGCATCGCGCGTCCACTAGCGCCGCCAATCAAGAAAAAAATCATTACATCGAAATAACTATGTTTAATGAAATTCTGAAAAATATAAAAACGAGCATTAGTTATAAACTATTTTTGTACTTATGTGTTTTTTTCCTGGTTTAAATGTGTTGGTATAGCTAAAACCGGGATTAACGCCTAAAGTGGCCACTTTGGGCGTTAACCCAGGTTTTAGCTACACAAATACATTTATACTAAGAATTTAACGCATACAAAATTAGTTGGTAGCTAATTCTAGTTTTTATATTTTTCTGAATTTTATTTAACATGGTAGTTATTTCGTTGTAATGATTTTTTCTTGATTGGCGATGCACCCTTAACAAGTTAATGCAGTGGAAACGCATGGTTAGTCAATGAATTTGTTGAATTTTTCAAGTCTCAAAAAAGGAATATGTTACAAATAACAACATTTTATTTTTTATAAAAAAAACAAGTAGGTAGGTACCTACATCAACACAAACGTCTTCAGTGGAACCCAATCCAGACTTTCCAGACAAAGGCGTAACAAATAAACAAAATAGGTCTGTGTTTTTAATTATCGCTAGCTACAGCCAGCCAATTAATATATCATTGTAGCTAGCTATGGACAGCTGCTTTCACCTTACAAAAGTGTTAATATAATCGGTTAGCGGTTCTGAGAAAAATCTCGTTTGTGTGTGACACATAAATTGGATTGATTATGAGTTTGACTCAAAGTTTGGCTTTACTTCGCATAAGTTCTACTTGAGGCGATTAGTGATGCACTCACAGTGAAGCCCTCATTAAATTAAATTTATTGCTCGCTACATAATCGCGAAGTACATAATGTATCGAAAATTCAAACGTGCAGATTGAAGCTAAGGTTCTAAAGTTTATTTACAAAGAGCAAAAAGTGGCAACTTTTGGCACATTTGCCTACTACTACTACTACAACGAACTATACAGTGTGTTTTTTTGAACATTGATCAAACTTTGTGGTGTGGCTTAGACCATAAAACTGAACAACTTTGTCTATGGGACCAACTTAATCAGATCAAAAAAAATTATAGCTGTTCCATAGAAAACATCAATATCTACTAGACCAAAATGTATGGAACAGCTGTTTATTTTTTTTTGCTCTGATTAAGTTGGTCCCATAGACAAAGTTGTTCAGTTTGATGGTCTAAGCCACACCACAAAGTTTGATCACTGTTCAAAAAAACACACTGTATTTTACAGACGTTATTGCTTGGAAGTAAACTATAGAACTTTAGCTTCAATCTGTATGTTTGAATTTTCGATACATTATATTACTTAGCAAGCAATAGATTTAATTATGATGAGGGCACCTCTGTGAGGGCACTAATCGTCTTAAATAAAAAACGCGACGAATAGATAACCTCCTCCTTTTTTTGAAGTCGAAAATTACGTGACGTGAAATTGTGGTGAACTTGCACCTGCCTGCAGTGATCAGTTTTGTAATAGTGGCATGGCGTTTCCTAGAACGCTTATTATCATTCATTGAACTTAGAGTTGTCGAAGCAACAACGATTTTGTGGCGTTATTAATAAATTGATATTCATGATATCAGTCGAATTCCTATAAAATATCTTAGATTAGAAATGACATGACCGGACATGAGATTGTGTGGAAGCCGGATGTAGGAACATTTGCATGCGCGCGGCGTCGGTCGACGGCATCGCAAGTGCGCAAGGGAACGCGTACAGTGGGCACCGCAGATCGATACACTCCTTTATACTTTCCCAGGATTATAGACCTTAAAATTATCGCAATAGAATATAGCTTCAACAAAGATATCGTCTACGCGGTATTTTTTCCTTTTTTTTCTAAAGTCTCAACGACACGTTGATATTCGAAAAACGAAATTCTGAAATCCCATTAAAAGATACCTACATTACTTATTTCAATTTATTATTCACACAAATGAATCGTTTGTCGCATCTTCTAACTAAAGGGCGTTGTCATTGTCAGTTGCCAGGGTGTGGCAAAATAGAGCCCGCATCTCTTCCCCTTCTTAGAACGTGGATAAAAAATAATCTGTTAAAATTAATTTGCTCGTACTAAGTTTTGCATTGCCTTGAAATTATAATTTCATTGTAAAGTAACAGAACTTTATCGTATCGATTAGATTATGACGGAATTTTTTTAGTATAAATTTATTTTTCCTGACCCAGTCGAAAAATGGGTGATAGATGTGCTTTACCTACTAACTTCCAAGTTATACTGAAAATTGACGGACGACATAATGTTAACGTGATAAAACCACAGAATAATATTACACTCTGAAACCGAAATGCAAGCGATAAAGCCTTTATCGAAGGATAAAGCAGACTATGAAGATAAGTATGATTACAGTTCGCTGTATCTCTATTTTGTGGCTGTATCTCTATTTTGTGGCTGTATCGTCATGTCAGATACCAATAATTATTTATCAATATATTGGCTTCTAAGAACAATGATTCGGTGCTATTTATTATAACCCCGGTGTTTTAAATACTTCACGTATAATTAACGACGATTTCAAACAGATATTGTTTTTCAACAGCTATGAGAATTTTGAGAGTAGATGAAAGTTGGCATACATCCAAATTCTTTGGATTCCAGTAGGTAGGTACAAGTCAAATAGGTATATATATCAGTATGTTTTCAGTAGGTCTAACGAAAATCTAATAAAATGTCGAAGTTCAAACAACGATATAAACTGTGAAATAATTATGTAGGTAGGTAGATTATGTGAAGCAGATAGTTATTGAGAACTGTGTCGGTTGTTTGTAGGGCGTAGTCGTCGGTCAACGTGTCGTCTATCTGGGTACGCTCTTGGCCTCAAAGCCGGTTGCCATCTTTGGTAGCGACCGGTTTAACAAGACTGGCACAGCGCTGCCTAACAGTTCATTTTAGGTCTAATGGATATTTATTTGCATTTACTTAATGACAATTCTAGGTTTCTCTAGTTCGCTTGAATGCGTTATTGAAATTGTGGTAACGTATGCGCATCGATATTCATGTTAAGACCAATGTTAAGACTATTGAAATAACGATCGATTTGTTTCGAGAGACTTCGCTATCTAGTTTTACGTCTTTAATATGGTTGTGCCTATCTGGTGTTGAGCGAGGGGACTGTGAGTCACTGGCGAAGTGGCGACAATCATGCAGGGTGAGCGGGGCGTCTCTGAATCACTGCCTGCACCGACGAGCCATGCCTCGCTATTATGCACATACTGATGTCGCAGGTAACAGAATCGCCATTGTATGCTATTCACTATTGTGCAGCTAAACTTTTTAGGCCCCATGAGCGATTGTTTGCGCCTTATTGTTACTCGCTTCGAATGGTCCGTTTATTAAGATTGGAATAATAACAGGATTTTGAATTCATAGTTTATAGATTAACTGCTGATGATTTAATATACTTGGCTTGTTGACTGTCGGCGTTAAAGTGAATATAATATTGGAGTTTATTTTTCCGTAACTAACGTTTATTTATTAGTCGTATCGTAAGTATTATGTTTATTCATCAAATCATTCAAAAAAAAAAGTCTGGAACGGGTGGTAGAAAAATATAGACGATTCAAAAGTACTTAATAATTAAGTTTATTTGAATAAAGCTTATTTCACTTTCACTTTCACTTTCATAGTTAATTCAATAAATGGTTCCTAATTTAATTAGGTAAGTAGGTACCTACCTAGTTTAGTTCCGAGTTTTGAGGCCATGCTAAAAACAAATGCATTTTACATAAAATCCTAATTTAGATTGTAAGGCATATGAAATGTATGTAATAATCAGTCTTAGGTAAGTATGATTTTATGAGTCATGCATGCTTATCAACGGAAAATATACTTACGATTACGAGTTACGAAGGGACGCATTATGTTCTGGCACAGACTACTAACGCCATCTCTTGGCATTTTCGTGAAACCTTTACGGCCGTAGAATGTAGATAGAACAGAGAAAATTAAATACGTGTTACCAAGTAAAATTATATTACACAGGAACGTACCTACATATCTTAAAAGTATATTTTATACTTGTTTCGATACCATATTTTCTATATTTGTTAAAAAATTGAAATAAGTAATTAATTATTGATCTACTTATAGGTAATTAATTAATCAAGAATGTAGGTATACAGCCTAGGTACCTATCTACACTAGGTAGGTAGGTACACCTAGTAAAAGAGGTGCATCTAAAAGTAAATTCTTTGTAAAACAATTTTTAACTTGTCATTAACCTACCTACTTCATTTTCTCTTGGCATTCTTGGCACAGTTACTTACCTACTGAATCTTTGATGGAAATTGTTTTCGATATTTAGTGTAGTTTTAGTGTTTTCGTTATAGAAAGGTTATTCGAGGTTAAAAGAACAAACACAAGAAGTACCTTACCTTACCTTCTTATAAATAATTAGGGTGGATCATGGGTGGATGAACTTATTGACATTTTTCTGCGTGACATTACGGAACATAATAAAGGAAATATTTATTCTGGCCTTTATTGTTTGTAACCTTTACCAAAAATATTCGACATGATACCTACATTTTAAAGGTTCTACACGTTCGTACCTACATAGGGTAAAGTGCCAGTTTCCGGCCGTTTAAGGCAGTTGTTGACTTTGAACAGTTGTAACTTAAATTTAACAAATAGTAATGATCCCAACTATTTTTTATGTTGTTGGATATATCCTTGAGAATTACTTGTATTTTTTTTGAAAATTTCCATCAGTCGGTTTTGTCATTAGAAATTATTTTCCAAAAAAGTACGATTTGCCCAGTTTCTGGCCCCCCTGTTCCTATTTCCGGCCCCCCTTTGCCCAGTATACCGGCCGCTTTTCAAAGAACATGACGGCCGGATACTGGGCAAAAGATAAGCTAGCCCAGTAAGCGGCCTGTGGCTCTTAATACAGTTTAAATAAGGTCCATTTTTCTTTGATTTTTGTATGAAATTGAATTTCAGATAATATACTTAACAAGTATTGTCCTATGGCTTGGCTTGTGATGTGAACTATTATTTTTGAGTTAAAAAAATCGTTGATTGTACTTTTATTTAACATTTACTATTAATTGGAACCTTTTTATTGATTCTGGAATCAGCCTTGCAGTTTTTCATAGGAATAGGAAAATTTATAGAAAATCTAAATCTTCGATTAATAATTTTATTACAGTAATCAAGAAGACATGTCCAACAGCCATTTTTGACGTCCCCGCTGCTGGGGCACAGGCCTTCTTTATGAGTGGTAAGGAGGATGGGCCATAACCCACCTCGCGGGCCCAATGCGGATTGGTGGGTGTTAACGACTGCAAATGCAGCCGGGACCTACGGCTTAACGTGCCTTCCGAAGCACGGAGGAGCTCGAGATAATAAATTTTTGGTCACCCATCCCATGACCGACCCTTGCGAACGTTGCTTAACGTTGCTTAACATAGGTAACAAATAATAATTTAATAATTAACAAAAAAATAGTTTCTAAAGCCGAATGTCAATAGGTCTCTTATAAACAATAACAATAAATATTATGGGTATTATGATAATGACCGGAAGTACGTATAACCTGTAAAAAATATAATATTAACAATCAATAACATTGATTGGTATTTAATAATAATATAGGTATAATAATATTTTTGTGTATTTTTTTCTAATTATAATATATAGATTAGTATTAAAGTGTAGTGTAGAAATAAAGAAGTCTAGCTAATAGGCAAGTCAGCTTAAAAAAACACATCGTTCAATGCAGTAGCGTTCGTTTGAGTAATTCGCTGACATACACTTCGGAAATAACAAGAGACAAATAGGTATTCAGCGAGGGTCAACGACCTGGATGGCGGGCACGTCGCCGTCGCTTGTTCACGAGACGCACAATTAATTTTATTAGTAGATAAATTTCAAAGCTGGCCGGTGTACTGGGAGTATTTTGCAGGATAGCCAGTATACCGGCCTCCTTGTGTATACTAGGAGGCCGGTAAACTGGGCAAGCACCCAGTAGAACCGGCCACCCGTTTCCATACAAAAAGAAAAAATCAACTTCTTATACAAGCACATTTAGGCGGCCGAGTACTGGACACAAAGTGCTTTAAAATAAATAAAAAGGGATAGCATTATACATTCTTCTATGGAATCCCTCTTTTAACAAAAAGAGACAAAACAATATATCGAGCTCAGTCCCAGTTAACCGGCCCCCGGCCGGTATACTGGAAACATGTGGTTTCGTTGTCTAGTAAGGCGGCCCCCTTGATATTACTAAATATCTGCTTATTAAGCCATATTTAACGTTAAAATAGTGATAAATAACAACATACCTTGAGAACAAACTAAATATTTACCTTTTAACGATGCCCTGAAGGACAATATTGACTATTTGGCAAGAGCTCTCCACAATTTTTTTTTATCTCCACTTGCGAAATCGACCCAGATGCGGTAGGCTTCAACGTGAAACACAAATTATAAAATATTACGTAACGTTTTGCTAGTGGCGTCCATACCATTCGATAGATCGATAACAGTGCTGCCAGGAAAATATCCAAATTGTTAAGAAATTGCCACGAATTTCTTATTTTATTCGAAAAACTGTTGGGGGGCCGGATAACTGGGGGCGGCCGGTTAACTAGGCATATTACCCTACTTAGTTGCAACGTGGGACTAAGTAATTGAATTACAAGACATAGCCGGAAATATGTGTAAAGTGTGTTTCTAATGAAAATATTTTAATAACAGTAATACAATTGCGTATACTAAGTAAGTATAAATAAATAAGTAGATACATACTTAAAACTTTTGTGAATTTGTGTTGTGACTCGATGTTTTCGTATCGACGAGGTAGCTTCATCATCACTAAAGGATTTCATCAGGTCAGTCACCTCGTTCGATCAGTGGACGCTCAGCCCGGTATAACTTGTGTTATATCTCGCTGAGCCGCCACCGTTCTGGAGTTGGATCTTCTGGCAGAGTCCGTCATGATAGAAACAGTGTAGCTTCTATATAAAATTTCGTTCTATAAGTTGGGATAGTCTGATCACAGTCGCGAATCAACATAAAGCGACCCTGAGAGTTTTAGTCTTTTGCATACAATTTAATGAATAAAGGTTCTCCAGTAAAGTAATGAATATATAATAATATAGGGTGATTAACAATAATATTTCTAAGTCCATAATTATAGAATAAAGCAGAACAAAGAGTAATCTCTGTATGTAATAGTTATGCAGAAACAATAGGAATAAATGAGCTGGCTTTGAGACAACTACCATCTTTGATTTCATCACCCCGTCATTACATTTCATTAAGTAACTTTGAAACAACATTTTATATATTTTATAACCCTGGAGGAAACAAACCTTTACAATGGCGAACCAACCCTTACAATTCGTGAAACAAATGAAATCTAATCTCGAACATCGGTTCGAGATTAGATTTCATTTGTTTCACGAAAGAGAAACTAGACATCTATCACGTAGGTACCTACCTACTAAAATAGTTTTTTCCAGATTCATAGCTCGGTGGGTAATTAGTGGTGTCGACATGGACCGCGGCCCACGGCTAGACTTGCAACCGCAACATCTCGTTAAATAGAGAATTTAACCGCTATAGCATAAATATTTTATATAGGTTGGTGTTCAAATTAGTGAGCTGTGCATCGACCATATCTAAATATTTTATAATTTCTCGAGTGGATCATTCGAACAGCCAGTCTGGAGGGAGTGGTTATCGTGTCCTTAAGAGCGTTGATTCATCACGGCATTACGTATAAACTTTCAAGTCCTTATTTTGGACTATGCTATATGCTCCATAGCCCCCGGGGGCTGTTTAATATTTTTTTTATTCCCTTCTGACCCTATACATAGTACCCATTGCCGCCACAATAAAATCACCTTAGTAAACCTGTAACTGACTGTTCTTTTGATTTTGGGGGCAATGGAGCATATTACTTTCAATATTTGGGGGTTGTGGGGAATTTCTTTAAAATATTAAACTGACCTGAGTTAGTTAAGAACATTTTTGAAATGTCTTATTTTAAAAAAGATAAGTAAGTAATTGGAAAATCTGTATTTATGTTTTTTTAATCTCTCTTATTTAGATGTAAGACTTTTATCGAAAATGTTTTCAATTAACTTTTTAGTCCAATATATTCTGCTTATGCGTATGAAGATTTCTTCAAAATCGGTTCATTCATTTCGAAAAAAAGGACTTCAAAGTTTGTATGAAATGCCGTGAGGCTGAGGATCGGAAGAAGCTACGAACAAAGATACCTTTGTTCGTAAAGAAGAAGAAAGGTTTGCACCTTTCGAACCGTTTTAAGTTTGGGACGTTTAGTACTAAGTATTTTATATTTATTTTGTGGTTTGGGTTCTATTCTAATAGCAATAACATTGTATTTATTAAATTTCCAACTTATGTATTAAAGCGCTTAACTGTGCAATGATGGTCACAAAATTAAAGACACGACCAGTCGATTTTCATACAAACGTATTAAAGCGCTTAACTGTGCAATGATGGTCACAAAATTAAAGACACGACCAGTCGATTTTCATACAAACGTATTAAAGCGCTTAACTGTGCAATGATGGTCACAAAATTAAAGACACGACCAGTCGATTTTCATACAAACGTATTAAAGCGCTTAACTGTGCAATGATGGTCACAAAATTAAAGACACGACCAGTCGATTTTCATACAAACGTTGAAGCATTGGTTCTCCGCCAAGGATTGACCAAGCTGTGATCTGATGATGGCTATACAGGGTGTAAATGGAGGAGATTCAGATCGCTATACACCCATCCAACTGATCTGATCAGTATTCTAAAAGATATAATTATGTTTCTACCGAAGCTGTGCGTAGCGGAGTTCCAGAATAGAGAAGTTCTTTTTATGGAAATGACTGCTTGATCATGTCTATCTCATGGAGATCGGCTTTGTTTCAGTGGAAAACAGTTTTAAGAAAATGTTTCAGTTATAGTGACTTTTCTAGTTACAGAATAATTGAACATATTTTTTATTTTTAAGGTTTTACTCATTTATTGCTCAGTATTACCTCTAGGTACCTACATCGTTTGTGTTTGGCGCTGCGAGTAAATAGAGATAGCTCGTTTAAATTGTGTAAAGTTAATAATAACTTAGTAGTTAGTAGGTAAATCATTCGGTAAACGCGTCAAGCCGGGGACTTTAATTACACAACATTGTAATTTTTCCTCGTGTTACACATTTAAATAGTTTGATTATAAGTACCTATGTATAATGAACATTTTGGTTGGGTTTTATTTTATTACTTACACTGAAATTTGCACTGCACCAAAACTGCATTTAATATTAATTTTACTATAAATTCCATGTGAATATAATATAAGAAGCATTTCAAAGTTGCAAGTTTTACTCAAGTTATTACCTACACGTCTATAGATAGATACGGGGGTAGGAAACTGTTGCAAACCATTTGTTAATATCTGCTAACACTAGCGAATAAATATAGTACTTTTTATAGAATTCTTAATATTATTAGTAGGTACTACTTATATATTATAATATTCTGTGATATTATCATTTATTTCTTATGGAATTCATTAAATATAATAAGGTACCTTCGCGAAAACCAACATGGCGTATCGATGTCGATATCCTTGCAATATGTGCGTGTGGTGTGAGTGTTCCTATCGTAGAAATTGATTTGACCATACGAAGATTTTAAGAAATAATTGTGAAACTTGATGGTGAAATCGAAAAATTTGTGAAACTTATGTAGACTAAGTTATGGTCGATTATATAGAACACTCATACCGCCAGTCTCGCGAAAACGCCATACTTGATATCATACAATATACTAGACGTATGGTAAAAAAAGATATATGGAAAATTTTTGCTGAATTTGTGACAACTATTCACAAAATAATCATTCATGATCATGGTTAATTTGGATTTTATAAGGGATTTTTAGGAACACTCACACCACACGGTGTGTGGTGTGAGTGTTCCTGAAATCACTAACTTTAACTGAATAATATTGAAATTTTATTATTGTATATGATAATTCGGATTCAGAGTAAATTTGTGACACATTCATCTTGACACAAAACGTGATAGATCAAGAGCAATTAAACATTTTGTTTCTTTTTCAATGCTCGTGTGAGTGTTCCATATTTTGGCATTTATTTGATTAACCAGACCTCGTATACAAGTGGAGGCTGCATCCAAAATTGTGAAAAGTTTGTTCTTAAAATTTAAAACATCTTCTATTTCCGTAAGTGTTATACTTTAATAGTTATCATTTTTTTTACATCTTCAAAGGAAAGTCTTATGTAGGGTGGCCATGCATATGAGCAAAAAGCGGGAAAAAACATTTGTTTAAGCATTTTATTACGAAAAAAATTGATAAAACACGAAAAGTAAAAAACAAAATTATATGGTTGATAACATGCAATTAAGGGTTGCGTTTATTGTTACCAGCATCTTTATGTAACGGTTATTTTGTTACTTACGCTATAGTACCTAGGTATTACATTTTATTGGGCTCGATAACATCTTTTTAGGGTTCTGTAGCCTAAATGGCAAAAAACGGAATCCTTATAGATTCGTCATGTCTGTCTGTCTGTCCGTCCGTATGTCACAGTCACTTTTTTATTTAAGTCTAAAAGCCCGTATGACAGAGAATGTAAAATAACAGGATCATCTTTACTATTGTAAAAATTTTCCCCTAAGTAAAATACGGGAACGGGAATAGGAATGAGAACGAGAACGGGAATTACTAATATTAAAAATGTGAAAGTTTAACGTTTTGGATGTTTAGATGTTTGTTACTCAATCACGTAATAACAAAAATTAAAAAAAAACCCCCCCGACACACGGCTGATCGTCATGGTTACCTTACCATATACTTCCAATCTCATTGAAATAACACGATACCAAATTTCGAATCGATAAGACACATGGAAGGTAGTCAGATCCTCTCATCAGAAGCTCATTGAAGTAACAATTCTCGACTGAAATCGATTGAAAGCGCAGTAGCATTGCTGATTTAGTTAAGATAGTTGTCACATTGGTTCCTACTAAAGCATCGATGTAACTGCGATTTCTGTCAGATTTGATTGCAACAGAGTTACATAATTACCCCCCGGTCAAAAGATCCCTAGGAATTTTCCGAATATTGACGCGAACGAAGTCGCAGGCAAAAGCTAGTATTAGATAAAATAAATAAAAATTCCCTATAGAAAAATATAATAACTTACATGATTACTTGTTATTAGTAAACAGAAACACAGGAGAATTTAACAACAGACTGCAATAAAAATAGAATTATTACAACGCCAAACTACGAGTAAAGGGGTTAGCCAATACGAGGGTAGACGAAAATTGTGTCCGACAAAATAAAAAAGCATACCTACCCTACATAAAATATTCCTTTGAAAATGTAAAAAAAATATAACTATTAAAGTATAACACTTACGGAAATAGAAAATGTTTTAAATTTTAAGAACAAACTTTTCACAATTTTGGATGCAGCCTCCACTCGTATACGAGGTCTGGTTAATCAAATAAATGCCAAAATATGGAACACTCACACGAGCATTGAAAAAGAAACAAAATGTTTAATTGCTCTTGATCTATCACGTTTTGTGTCAAGATGAATGTGTCACAAATTTACACTGAATCCGAATTATCATATACAATAATAAAATTTCAATATTATTCAGTTAAAGATTTCAGGAACACTCACACCACACACCGTGTGGTGTGAGTGTTCCTAAAAAACCCTTATAAAATCCAAATTAACCATGATAATGAATTGATTATTTTGTGAATAGTTGTCACAAATTCAGCACAAATTTTCTATATATCTTTTTTTAACATACGTCTAATATATTGTATGATATCAAGTATGGCGTTTTCGCGAGACTGGCGGTATGAGTGTTCTATATAATCGACCATAACTTAGTCTACATAGGTTTCACAAATTTTTCGATTTCACCATCAAGTTTTCACAATTATTTCTTAAAATCTTCGTATGGTCAAATCAATTTCTAGGATAGGAACACTCACACCACACGCACAAGAGTTTCATAAATCAAAATTTTGAACAGTCAATTAAATAGTTTCGGCAATAAATTGAGAGTTTTCTATGAGGCATAATTCTGAGACAGGGGCAGGATAAAAATTGGCCTCACATTTGATTATTTTTATTTTTTTAAATGTTATAAAATAATTTATTTGTTTTTTTCCTTTACTCGATGCCTTTGTTGTTTTTTTTAATTTTCTGTAAATATGTGAGTGTCAATAAATGTTTATTCTATTCTAAATAATTTAGGTACTAGAAAAACAACTCATCACCAGCTCGTCAGGTGCGGTTTGACAAATACAAATGCAAAAATCTAAAAATAATTAGGTAATTCATATATTCGTGAACCCTGGCTTACTCGGGCATCGGGATCTCTGCCCGGACGGACGTTTGCTTCTCCCATACTCGTGGGATAAGTATATACATAATAGTTAAAATAGGTAGCTCACCTTTTCTTATTAGTAAGCTTGTGACTCTGCGAAGCGCTTCTCTCGGTGACTTGTGGAAGAACTTGGGGGTCAGATTGGGGGGCAGCGTGAGGGGCTTGCGCGCCCCCGGGCCCTCCCACGGAGGGGGGTGCTCCACCGTGGCCTTCGTGGTGGACAGCCTGTCCAGGTGCTCGATGGAAGCGGGCCTGTGATTATGCAGGCGGTTAATTGCGGTGTCAGTTTATTTGCAAGCTATTATTAAAAATATCTACCTAAATATACAACGTGTACAAAATAACCCATAATGCCGAATATGGTAGATAGGGACCTTCAAACTAAACAACTTTTAGTATCTACCTATGGGACCAACTCTGAAATCGCGAAAAAAATATCAGCTGTTCCATAAATTTTGATATTTTCGTTATTAATTTTTGTATGAAACAGCAGATTTTTTTTCGCGATTTCAGAGTTGGTCCCATAGTAAATGTTGTTCAGTTTGATGGTCCCTATGTACCGTATTATTTTGTAACAAGTTGTATATTAGGACTTGTTTGCTAATAGTACATTATGAGACAGTTAGCTTAGGTTGCTTTCATACGACGTTTTTCAACACATTTGCGAGGAAAAAACAAAGTAATTTACCACACAGCAACAAATACGACAAAACAAAATAATAATGATAATTATGAAAAAAGGCGCGCAGGTTTTCTTTTTGTTTTTTTCACACGCCCAATGCAAGAATATTTTGCGAACAAAGAGGTGAGTGAGCATTCAGCCCACTTCAAAATTATAGTTTTAAGTGATAATATGCAAATATTTTAATATTTTATATCAAAATATTGTGAATTATAAATAATTTGATAATAATAAATATTTGTTTAACATAATACACATTTATTTATTCCTAAAATGTATATGAATTTTCAGCGGCATAAAACCTTTTTCTTGTTACTAAAAAAAAATAACTGTAGCTCTGTTTACTCGAATAGAACTTGCAGTAAGGACTAATTTAACTTTGTAGGGATAAGTCTATAACGTACTAGTGTTTTTATATTATTGCACGCGTTTGTTATAGCTCAGTTTATGGCCCTAAAAGCGATGTATTAGGGCTCACTTTACGAGCACGTGTGTTGAAAAATTATAAGTATGATTGATGACTGTAGTTCGTCACTACGTAAAATGGCACAGATAAGATATAATAATAAGTAATACGTAAAAGATAGTTGATTACCGTGGTTTTGTCTACAATACCATGCGATGCGATTAATAAATAAGATTGTAGTGACGTCTTCATGCTAAGCTAAACTAACTTCACTCGTAAACTGTGAAGTGAAGTTGTTTGATATTACACATTTAGAACATTCATAATGTAGTAATAGTACATTATGAGACAAGTTAGCTTAGGTTGCTCATTGCACACAAGGCTGTGGGTTGCAGCCCGAGCCGCAGGCGAGGGCGTAACTCAGCCGAGTGTGCAATAAGCAAGAGCTCACGAGTTTCATACGACGTTTTTCAACACATTTGCGAGGAAAAAACAAAGTAATTTATCACACAGCAACAAATATGGCAAAAACAAAATATGATAATTATGGGAAAAGGCGCGCATGTTCCTTTTTTGTTTTTTTTTCACACGCTGAACGCAAGAATATTTTGCGAACAAAGGGTTGAGGAGCATACAGCCTACTACTAATACTTCAAAATTATAATTTTAAGTGACAAAATGCAAATATTTTAATATTTTATAACAAAATATTGTGAATTATGAATAATTTGATAATAATTATATATTTATTAGACTTAATTAAGGACTTACACATTTATTTATTCCAAAAATGTATATGAATTTTCAGCAGCATAAAACCTCTTTGTTGTCAAAAAAAAATAACTGTATTACCCGGCTAAATTGGGAATGCTCTGTTTACTCGCATAGAACTTGCAGTAAGGTACTAATTTAACTTTGTAGGGTTAATTCTATTACGAACTAGTGTTTTATATATTATTGCACGCGTTTGTTATAGCTCGGTTTATGGCCCTAAAAGCGATGTATTATGGCTAACTTTACGAGCAAGTGTGTTGAAAAGTAAGTTATTTAATTTTTATAGTATAACATGCGAAACTTATTTATTTTCCCTAAGCATTGCATGGTATCTATTGCACTGGCTTATTATTGCTATTTATAAGGCCCATATAGAGCCGTCAACTAGCGCCGCCCATTCATTTATTGTTATTAGGTATACGAAAACCAGCCTGCCTAGCATGACCGATTTATATCGCGTGATATAGCATTTTATCGACACTCAACTGTCAAACTCCTTTGTCTTTTTGACAGTTAAACGTGATAAAACGCTATAGCACGCGATATAAATCGGTCATACTAGGCAGGCTGGTCAATATTTAAAAAAAAAATAAAAAAAAACCCGCCTTCATAAAAAGACAAGTCAACTGAAAAGATGGAAACAAGATTAAATATTAAAGGCAACATGTCATAATAACATGCAGTCGGAGGCATGCATAAAGAAAGTGACATTATGAATGATTTGAATTATATGCCTCCGACTGCATGTTATTATGACATGTTGCCTTTATTTAATATTTAATCTTGTTTCCATCTTTTCAGTTGACTTGTCTTTTTATGCAGGCAGGTTTTTTATGTTTTTTTTTATTTTTATTTTTATTTATCTTTTTTTAGTTATTATAAATTATGGTAATCATATACCTTTTTGAAATCCTTATAATATGCCCTTTAATATGACACCC
This sequence comes from Agriphila straminella, assembly GCA_950108535.1. Classification (NCBI taxonomy): domain Eukaryota; kingdom Metazoa; phylum Arthropoda; class Insecta; order Lepidoptera; family Crambidae; genus Agriphila; species Agriphila straminella. The sequence continues at coordinate 13,637,196 of OX467308.1, forward strand.
ATATTGCAGTATTCTAAAAATCAATGTGCAACAAATAAAAAAAAAAAATTGTAACAAAACACAGATAATACGTGCCTTTTGTCATGCCTAGCCATTGCCACACCTTTTGTTTCATGGATTCGAGTTTATCAAAATGTAATCGTTGTGGATTTTACGACAGCTAAATATAGGTAGGTATACAAGCTATATACTCGTAGTTTTACTTACACAATTACGACCAACGGGTGAGATTAGATAGGTGAAATAATGAAGTGCTTATAATATTTTATTTTACAGGCCGCGACATAACAGAAAGAGAAACATGTTGTTTTGATGCAAAAATAATTTAAGTATTAAACCATTTTGGTTTTAACCCATTTTTTTGTTTGAAACATTTTAAACCACTTTTAGCGCTTTATAATATTGGTTTGAAATGTTTTTTTTTCTATTTCGACTGAGGCTTCACACAAGGTGATCTAGAAATGTATGAAAGTAAAAAATGCGAGTTCTATTAGATTTACAACAAAATAGGTACATTCATATTGGACCTAGAGGTATTTAGCTGTAAGTGCCATTAGCACAATTTTACAGTAGAGACGATTTTGTGATAAAATTTATGGTGTATTGACTTTATCCCTAAATAACAATTAAAAGTGTTTTTAACATATTTTTTTTACTTAATAAAAAATTGGCACATTTTGAGATCAACTTTTTGGTTCTTCTTGGTTAAGGCGGTTGTATGACCGAAAGTGGCACCCTCAGAGGTTTTTATTTAATAAGTTATTAATAGAAAAAGATTTTATAATGTTTATCGTGGAGATTTTAGGGCCCATGGTCTAGTATTTTTAGAAGGTATCACTACATGCCCTCGTAGTCATTCGTAGAAGTAGATAGCAAATGTGTCAAAAACGGCCACTTTTAGCAGTTTTGCTATCTACTTCTAGCAGTGACTACGAGGGAATGTAACGATACCGTCTAAAAATACTAGACTGTGGGCCCTAAAATCTGCACGATAAACATTTTTAAAATTGTGTATTAGAATTATAATATTAAATATAATTCACCGCGGCGCCACTTTCGCTCAGGGTACCACCTTAAATATGAAGTCATTAAAAAAAACTCCGTTACATACAGTGTTATACTTCGAAAAGTTATTACAACCAATAGAAGTTGCATCGTTTTAAATTTATTTAAAACGATTTTAATAAAACCACGGATTGGTTAAAAACGGTTTATTTGCAACGGCTCTATGAGCTGTAGAACTCGCGTTTGTGACATTTTTGAACATTTTTCGAAATGGCTGAAAGACTTTCTCCATATCTCTGCCATTTCGAAAAATTTAGAAAAACTGACTCGACAAAAAAGTTCCATATAGGTAAATATCGAACCCGTTCACAAAATTTCGTGAGAATCGGTTGGGAAGCGCGACTAGAGGAGGACAAACGGACAGTCGAACAGTCGGACGGACATAGAAAGCATTTTTGCCCAAGCATAAACGAAGACGCTTCGCTCGCGCTTCGTACTCGCTCGGTCAATAACGCATCGACAGGACTTCATAATATTAATAGTTATTCTTGTCCTTTCAAGGAATTCCTACATGGTATTGTATTCATTGAATTCCTAAAAAAAACGATTGTAAGTAGTCTGTAGATCACACCATACATAACTACACAATTTGTGCACAAAATCGGCAAAGTATTCCACTGTGCGTTTTCCTCCAGTGTATGACATCCAAACTCATTTTAAAAATCGGTTTATCCTAAACTGATAAAAAACTTACAATTAACTCTTTCTGTTATCAAAATTAAATTCTTTCGTACCAATCATTAAAAATATAAGAAAAATAATAATTTTATAAAGTTCATTCACTATGTTTAGTAAAAGTCAACTAGCGCCACCAATACATTTATTTTTATTACTCGTAAATCAAGTAAATATTAAAAAAGGAAACAATAATACCCTCTTAAATTATCTCATATATTTTTTTATTAATTCTTTAATACTTTTCATTCTTTGTACTAGTTTTTAAAATGCATTTGAAACAAAAGTGGCCACTTTTGGTTTAAATGGAGAAAGAATGAAAACTGTTGAAGAGTTATTCAAAAAATATTAGAGAGGAAAAAAGAAAGAAAGAGAAAAAAAAATATAAAAGGGCATTATTGTTTCCTTTTTACCCGACTACAAAGAAAGGGTTATGTTTTCCGCGCGTATCTTGTAAGTATGTTTGTATGTAATATTTTTTATTACCTCTTATCTTTCAAACGGCTGATCGGATTTCTATGATTAAGATATCGTTAGATTTGTCTTGTCAGCCCAAGTGTTCTTAAGTGGGTGGCGTTATAAATAACCAACATGACGGCTGTACGGTGCTATTATACGCAGTGAAAAAAAAAAATTTTTAGAATACTGCAATATGGGTGTCATATTAAAGGGCATATTATAAGGATTTCAAAAAGGTATATGATTACCATAATTTATAATAACTAAAAAAAGATAAATAAAAATAAAAATAAAAAAAAACATAAAAAACCTGCCTGCATAAAAAGACAAGTCAACTGAAAAGATGGAAACAAGATTAAATATTAAAGGCAACATGTCATAATAACATGCAGTCGGAGGCATGCATAAAGAAAGTGACATTATGAATGATTTGAATTATATGCCTCCGACTGCATGTTATTATGACATGTTGCCTTTATTTAATATTTAATCTTGTTTCCATCTTTTCAGTTGACTTGTCTTTTTATGCAGGCAGGTTTTTTATGTTTTTTTTTATTTTTATTTTTATTTATCTTTTTTTAGTTATTATAAATTATGGTAATCATATACCTTTTTGAAATCCTTATAATATGCCCTTTAATATGACACCCATATTGCAGTATTCTAAAAATTTTTTTTTTTCACTGCGTATAATAGCACCGTACAGCCGTCATGTTGGTTATTTATAACGCCACCCACTTAAGAACACTTGGGCTGACAAGACAAATCTAACGATATCTTAATCATAGAAATCCGATCAGCCGTTTGAAAGATAAGAGGTAATAAAAAATATTACATACAAACATACTTACAAGATACGCGCGGAAAACATAACCCTTTCTTTGTAGTCGGGTAAAAAGGAAACAATAATGCCCTTTTATATTTTTTTTTCTCTTTCTTTCTTTTTTCCTCTCTAATATTTTTTGAATAACTCTTCAACAGTTTTCATTCTTTCTCCATTTAAACCAAAAGTGGCCACTTTTGTTTCAAATGCATTTTAAAAACTAGTACAAAGAATGAAAAGTATTAAAGAATTAATAAAAAAATATATGAGATAATTTAAGAGGGTATTATTGTTTCCTTTTTTAATATTTACTTGATTTACGAGTAATAAAAATAAATGTATTGGTGGCGCTAGTTGACTTTTACTAAACATAGTGAATGAACTTTATAAAATTATTATTTTTCTTATATTTTTAATGATTGGTACGAAAGAATTTAATTTTGATAACAGAAAGAGTTAATTGTAAGTTTTTTATCAGTTTAGGATAAACCGATTTTTAAAATGAGTTTGGATGTCATACACTGGAGGAAAACGCACAGTGGAATACTTTGCCGATTTTGTGCACAAATTGTGTAGTTATGTATGGTGTGATCTACAGACTACTTACAATCGTTTTTTTTAGGAATTCAATGAATACAATACCATGTAGGAATTCCTTGAAAGGACAAGAATAACTATTAATATTATGAAGTCCTGTCGATGCGTTATTGACCGAGCGAGTACGAAGCGCGAGCGAAGCGTCTTCGTTTATGCTTGGGCAAAAATGCTTTCTATGTCCGTCCGACTGTTCGACTGTCCGTTTGTCCTCCTCTAGTCGCGCTTCCCAACCGATTCTCACGAAATTTTGTGAACGGGTTCGATATTTACCTATATGGAACTTTTTTGTCGAGTCAGTTTTTCTAAATTTTTCGAAATGGCAGAGATATGGAGAAAGTCTTTCAGCCATTTCGAAAAATGTTCAAAAATGTCACAAACGCGAGTTCTACAGCTCATAGAGCCGTTGCAAATAAACCGTTTTTAACCAATCCGTGGTTTTATTAAAATCGTTTTAAATAAATTTAAAACGATGCAACTTCTATTGGTTGTAATAACTTTTCGAAGTATAACACTGTATGTAACGGAGTTTTTTTTAATGACTTCATATTTAAGGTGGTACCCTGAGCGAAAGTGGCGCCGCGGTGAATTATATTTAATATTATAATTCTAATACACAATTTTAAAAATGTTTATCGTGCAGATTTTAGGGCCCACAGTCTAGTATTTTTAGACGGTATCGTTACATTCCCTCGTAGTCACTGCTAGAAGTAGATAGCAAAACTGCTAAAAGTGGCCGTTTTTGACACATTTGCTATCTACTTCTACGAATGACTACGAGGGCATGTAGTGATACCTTCTAAAAATACTAGACCATGGGCCCTAAAATCTCCACGATAAACATTATTAAAATCTTTTTCTATTAATAACTTATTAAATAAAAACCTCTGAGGGTGCCACTTTCGGTCATACAACCGCCTTAACCAAGAAGAACCAAAAAGTTGATCTCAAATGTGCCAATTTTTTATTAAGTAAAAAAAATATGTTAAAAACACTTTTAATTGTTATTTAGGGATAAAGTCAATACACCATAAATTTTATCACAAAATCGTCTCTACTGTAAAATTGTGCTAATGGCACATACAGCTAAATACCTCTAGGTCCAATATGAATGTACCTATTTTGTTGTAAATCTAATAGAACTCGCATTTTTTACTTTCATACATTTCTAGATCACCTTGTGTGAAGCCTCAGTCGAAATAGAAAAAAAACATTTCAAACCAATATTATAAAGCGCTAAAAGTGGTTTAAAATGTTTTAAACAAAAAAATGGGTTAAAACCAAAATGGTTTAATACCTTTAAAATTATTTTTGCATAAAACAACGTGTTTCTCTTTCTGTTATGTCGCGGCCTGTAAAATAAAATATTATAAGCACTTCATTATTTCACCTATCTAATCTCACCCGTTGGTCGTAATTGTGTAAGTAAAACTACGAGTATATAGCTTGTATACCTACCTATATTTAGCTGTCGTAAAATCCACAACGATTACATTTTGATAAACTCGAATCCATGAAACAAAAGGTGTGGCAATGGCTAGGCATGACAAAAGGCACGTATTATCTGTGTTTTGTTACAATATTTTTTTTTTTATTTGTTGCACATTGACTTTTGGCGAATATCAATTATAATTTTCTTAATCTTATTGATTATTTTGAGATTGAACAGTTGTCGTCGTCATCTAAAAACAATGACTACACGCACTAAAAGGAAGTGAATCATCTTGCACAAAAATAGTTCTTTCGAAGCTGCTGTAATGTTATCAAAATGGGATGTTTAGAAATCGGCCATTATGTTGGTTTGAGTGTAGTAGTAACGTGACCAGGAGATGTAAAGCCTATAAAAACTTCACAGCTGCCAATAACTTTGAAACGCTTAGTTGGTAGTTGGTACTAACCACCAAATCGGTCGATGATAATGGGAAATGTCTGAGAAAAATCAAATTTGCTGAATATTTTTAGGAATAAAGCTCCCTTAGTAATGGAAAACAGTTTCAGAATTTTATGTTGCTTGAAAAATAAAATAGTAGATTGTACAACAAGTGCATAAAACGCATCATTTTACCCGAGACGTATAATATCCTCCCGAGCCGTAGGCGAGGGTTGATAGTCAAGTCGAGGGTAAAATGGGTTTTATGTACGAGTTATACACTCTGCTTTTCACTTCGATTGTGAGGAAATAGGAAATTAAACTTTTTTTTCAACAATATTGAAAAAAGTGACAAATTATATAATTTTGGAATGTGCTCACCAAGGCCTTTCATTTGATACCCATATTCAAAAAATATTTTTTTTTTTCTTCAATTTTAGTGACAAATTATAATTATAATTTTGGAATGTGCTCATCAAGGCCTTTCATTTGTTACCCCTAATCAAAAATAGAAAAAAAAATTCATCAAGGTTTCAAAAATTAAAAAAAAAGTATTGAACATGGATTTTTGTATAAAATGAAGAAAATAACAGGTTTATTTAACGAAGTTTAATTGCGTGTGGCTGATTACCTGACGACCTGTGACGAAGTCTGAACTTAGACGAAGATTTTACTTTATGCTCTAGAGCATGAAAAGCGATTTCATGCAGCCTATACCCAACATAATGACGAACTTTACGAGCATGAGAAGTGAAAAATAAATTAAGTCACTTTGTCTTCACAAATGGAGATACATAAACCACCACCTGCCACAACCACAACATGGTATAAAAAAAGTTTCAATACAAAATGTCAAAACTTTTTTTAAAACGTGTTGTGGTTGTGGCAGATCGTGGCTAAGGTATTTTATCTCCATTCTGCTGTTACTTTTGTACATTAAGGCGAGGCCAGTTCACGATCTGATGAAAAGTCTGATTTTTGAACTTCCAATGTGAAGAACTGATGTAAAATTGTACTTTACAAAAATTACTGTAGACTGAAAAAGAAACAAAGAAGCAAAGTAACCGCACAGAATATTGAAAAATGGCATGGCAACTCTGTAAAAAAATCCTGAAACTTATAAAAATAAATTTCAAATCGTCAGATTTCGTAATTTTCAACGACAGTGATATGATTTTTTATCCAAAAAGGATAGCTTTTTTATCGATCTAACAAAATAACCGAGTACATTTTTAATAAATGATCCAGTATTTCAGAAATCAATAAAAATGTACTAAAATTCGTCAAATTTCTGGCGAAGCGTCAATTAAAGTTATGCAATATTCAACCTTATTCTAAAGAAAGAGTAAATTTCGTGAACTGGCCTCGCCTTAAGTGAAGTCAAAATGACTTTTTTTTAATTTTTCACGCAACCGAAAATTCTAAAACTTTTTTCTACTAAGGGAGCTTATTCCTACTTAAAAAAAATCAGCCAATTTGTTTTTTTCAGACATTCCCAATTAGTGTCGAAACTCCAGAGCCCTATTCGATAAAACTTACAACTTACAATCCTACAAATTTGTCAATAAGTGACATATTTGTCAAGTTGTATGACAAGTGCTGTTCAATAAACCTTACAATGTAAGAATTTTACAAGTAAAAATCTTACAAATAACTTACAAGTTCAAAAAACGTTTACATGTAGAAAACGCCTGTAGATTTCGATGATTATATTGTATCTACAAATTTGTAGTTGTAATTTACAAATTACATAAATTTGTAAATTTTTATTGAAGATTCTTAGTTATCGAGGATAGATTTCATAAATCTTAGAATTTTAAAATAATCTACAGGGTGTAACAAGACCTTCAACGAAGCCGAGGTCTACGTATTCTGCCCATCATCAGGACCATTTCTGTTCAAAATTATTACTGGGAAACCATTTTGATTTTTGGTGTTAAAAAAGCATTGCATACATTACCACGCAATGTAACGCGTACAACTTTATATATAAGGCTTTTAACAAACACCCTGTATTGAAATAGACATTAACTTTAGGCCAGAGAAACCCTCTCAGTACCCGTAGCACGAACAGCTACCGAGAAAGCTTACTGGGCGCCTAATTTCAATAGAGCGTTACTCATTTGTCGGCGCAAAACCAGCTTGCGTTGCGACTAAATGCCTATTCTTAATGAATAAAGGCCTATTTAAATCTCAGCGGTATCCTCAACCGGTGGCGGTAACCACGGGGGGAGTAAAAGTTTCCCCGAACACACGGTACGTATCGTGTACCCGCGAAAATGCCATACAAATTACCGTGTGGGGTATCGCTCGGGTATTACCGCTACCCACAGCGGTAGCGGATACCGCTCAGGTTTGAGTAGGGCTTTAAGGGCCTTATACAAAACAGCAGTTATCTGAATGTGCTGTTTTGTTTATTCTTCAATTGAAGTCTGACCTGTGCCTGTGGCGAGGGTACCAGCCGCGCGGCGGGCCGCCCAGCCGCAGCAGGTCGGCGCCGGTGCACACGCCCGTCGCGCCCATCACGGACCCTCGGCCGTACCCGCCCAGTGTCACACTGCTTCCTATTCAACAAAATAAAAAGGTTATAACAATAAATGTAGTATCTAGGCACTATGGATTAGAGTCCCTCCCACACCCGTCGGCGTCGTCTCCATCCCCCTGCTTTTGTGTCTGCCCACTTAATTTTACAATTTACCATCATTAAAGACTGATTTATTTTATTAAACTAAAATCTTTTACTGCTAAGTAGGTATTTTAAAATTATGGATTTTAATAATTATGTCTTTTTATGTTATGAATTTCAAAGTTATAGTTTTAAGTTTTAAATTATACATTCTAATTGTTATGCGAATTAAGGTTATGGCAAGACTGTTATGGATTTTCAAAATAGGATTATTAATGTTATGCAATTTAAGGGACACCGTTAAGAGACGCATGTTACGCCCCCCTGCGAGATTAAATTATTTACTCCCAAAGCCAGAGCGTTTCGTCCATGTACCTGGCCAAAATCAACAGGCTTTTGTAATTTCGCTACGCCCCTACTCAAATGGCCTTTCTACTAAAATTTAACGGTAGTATAGTAGTGTAGTGATTGACAGGAGCTAAGCGGTAGCTTATGTCGTCCCTATACATTGTAATTCTATTCGTTAATTTTAGTACCTATAATGGCCATTTGAGCAGGCCCTCGGTGTTACCTACATTAAGTGGTGGCCAGATGTTTTTGGTAACTTTGAAGCCTTGGTTCTCCGTCAATAATTGACCTTGCTGTGATGTGATGATGGCCATCCAGGGAGTGAATGGAGGAGATTCAAATCGCTTTACACACCCAACTGATGTGGTCAGCATTCTAAGATACATTAAGAATCAGAATTTTCAGTTTCATTTTTATGCTAATTTCGCGGCATTTTTCAACATTATCTTTATATCACTTAGAATGTTGATCAAACTAGTTAGGTATGAATAGCCATCTGCGGCTCTACCGTCTAACTCGATTGCTTTGACTATCGCTTTGGTTTATGACGTCAGTGCACTGTCCGTCCTTGTCATCGTGTTATGGACAAGGACGGATAGAGCATTGCTATCGCTTTGGCTGTCGCTTTGAGATAGGCGGTCTAGCTGCTGGACCTCGTCCGGGATGGCCATCAAGGGTCAATCCACGTCGTTTTTATGACTGGTGTTGTCCTTAATTATTTAGATAGGAGCCTAAGATTTTTGATTTAGACATGATGGAATCCACCCATCGATCCACATTGGACCCACTTGGTGGGTTATGGCCCCTCCTCCTTAACTACCATAAGGGAGGCCTGTGCGTGCCCCAGCAATAAGGTACTATTAATAATAGCTTGATGATGATAATTTTATTTTATGTTATTTATTTCAAATAGCAACTCTAACATTATGTTTATCATATCATGTTTTATAATTTTATGGACGCTAATTTTATTTTCATAATTCCTCAGCCGCCGTCCCGTAGAGTAACTGGGTGGATCGCGTAAAGTATCTACCAGTCTAGCCCCGAATGGTAGTTTTACTGGGGAGTGGGGGGCAGGTTATGCTGAGCGTGAACACCAGCGAGCAGATGCTGGTGTTCAGGCGAAGCTACGCTGGCCAATGTTTGTAACGGTTCTCGCCTGATTTCAGCAGGGTTAAGGGGTAAAACTTACCTACAGATTTCAGTCTCCATTCATGAAGTTCATAGTGTTTATATTTTTTATGCACAACGGGATAGTGGTAGCCCTTCACCTCACCTGATGTTAAGTGACGATAAGGCCAAAGGTGGAAGCGCACTACTCCCGGAATCCTCATCACTGAGGCACTGGCTATCTTACCTGTAACAGCCGGATCACAACAATTTTTAAATTGTTGTTATGGCGTCTGCCTGCCTAGCATGACCGATTTATATCGCGTGATATACCATTTAATATCATTGGTGATATAGCATTTTATCGACACTGAACTGTCAAATTCCTTTGACTTTTTGACAGTTAAACGTGATAAAACGCTATATCACGCGATATAAATCGGTCATGCTAGGCAGGCTGACTCCGGTAAGATAGTGGTAGCTAGCCAGGCATACTTGAAATAAGCCCTATCACTAACCAAACCGGGTACCAATTGCACTCCGCTTGGGATTCGAATCCGGAACCCCGAGTGGGCGAACATCTAGACCACAGAGGCGGTTATTCTTTAGCGGCCTTGTAGAGTTACTGACGGGAGTGCGGGGCAGGTCAAGCCGCGTGTGAACACCAGCGTGTTCAGGCTGGCCAACGTTTGTAACGGCCGTCACCAAATTCCACGATTCAGGAGTAAAACTTGCCTATAGACTGAATGGAGTTCATTGTGTTGTTCCTTGGTGGTCCAGTGGAGTTCCTCGGTGGAGTGCGGGGCACGTCGCAGCCACGCGCGAACACCGGAGTCTCTGGCAGGCTGGCTGACGTCTGCAGCGGCCCCCGCCCGATGCCAGCCTCACGGTTCTGTCGCTGCAGTGTCCTTCGTCTGGCACCACTCGCACCGATGTCTGGCAACAAAAGGGATTCAGTGGTTAGTTTTGCTATACGTTTAATTGGTGTAGAAACACCAAGAATAATTAGTTATATGCCAAATGACCAAAAATAACTGTTGTAAGTCTTTGTTATTCTCAAAAGAAGACTCCATAGCATAGCATAATTAGTTACTAGCGGCAGCTTGCGACTTCGTCCGCGTGGAAAGTTTTTTCCTATCCCTCGGGAACAATACTTTTTTCCGGATGAAAGGTACCCGATGTCCTTTTCTGTACCCCTTACAACGTGTATGTAAAATTTCATAATGATCGGTTCAGTAGTTAAGACGTGACGGCGTAACAAACAAACGGACTTTCTCATTTGTAATAATTTGTAAGAATATTATAAAGGATTAAGTTCCATTTGAAAAACCAAAATAACATTTATAACTAAAATTATAAATGTTATTTTGGTTTTATAGCTGCTTATTTACATGGATCTATCGCAATTAACACTTGTACATCCATCATGGTTGACAACTGCTTACGATTACGATAGTTTACTAATTCAATTGAAGTAATTGTCGCAATTACACGATCGAAGATAACGACTTGATGGATGCTCATTAATGCCATAACGTGCAAATTGATGGTTTTGCTGTGATAATCACGCCATCACAATAAAAACTGTAAACAATAACTACTTAGTGGTGCAAATATTTTCACTGACAAGTGCCTCGGGAGTCCATATTAACATGCAACGCTGTGTGTCTATTTTATCCTGTGGTGAAAACTATTGAACTCGGTATTGCTAGGTGAGCATTTGTACTGAATGTTAGCGCATGCTATATTATTTTGAAATAACCTACTAAACGTGTAGGACTGTAGGTAATATTATATAGGTAAAGATAATGATTGCTCACTTTCCTGTTTGTTATGTGTGTGACTATCAGCAGTCTTATGTGCTATCAGTAAGTGTTTTTATACATAAATTGCTATTTACAAAACAAGTTACTTCTTCACAGTTGTAGTGAAAGAGTTTTGGCAATTTTTTCTTCGAACATTGCCATCGACGCCCATGATTGCTGGGCATCGGCAATGCCCTGAACAATTTTATTGCATCTAACAAAACAATATAAATATTTTATTGTTATTTATTAAAATTTTATTTTTAGTACACGTTTGAATTAAAAACGGTATTGTTTCCTCAACATACAAGGTGTTCGGAAATAGCCTTATAAAGCTGAATATCAAACTGAACAACTTTTTCTATGTGACTAACTCTGAAATCGCGAAAAAAAAAAATTTTCATACAAAACTTAATAGGGCAGTTCTCCGAGGTGATTGATTTACGTTAAGATAAATTTCAAAGAAGCCCTTAATTTTAACAAAAATTAAGGGCTTCTTTGTGCCTTACGGTAACTGGAGAGCATAAAAAAATTATGACAGCACTTACTGATTTTAAGTAAAAAAACCCTAAAATTTGAAAAGGCTTCTTTTCGTGACGACGGTGGCGTGTTTGTTTCCCAGAATCAAACAAATCACAAACAATAACTTGATGCTTATTAAGTTCCCGACACTGTTTTATATTTTAGGTTTTACAAATAAATTATAGTATTTGAATTTCTAAAGTTATTGAGCATTGTTTAACGTGTCATTGACTTTCACATGATTTCCGTGCCACTCACAAACCACGCTGCACACCACAACTGATTTGTTTTAGCAAGTTCTAACAACGATCGACCGCTTGCCTCAGTGTACTCCGTCCGTGTTACTGGACGGGACACTCGGCCTCTCTGCTTCACAATTTAAAAAAATCGAAGCTAAGTCTGTGTTTCGGTAGGTTTTGGGTCAGGGCAGTTTCTAAATTCGCTGGTTATGATTTATCATGAATTTGGTCCCAACAACATTTCAATGTTTATTGTAAGATACAGCCTTAAGGATGTTATAACAACGCTTTATATAAAAATTGTGTATAAAATATATTTTATTATTTGAGATAATTGGCAAAAAAAATGTTTTCTGAATTCAGTGGCTTTGATATCGGTGGATTTCAGTGGATAAAATGGTAGCGAAGAAATCAGAAAAAGACCCACGGAAATTAGATTTCATTGCTCGAAATAGATACTAAATAAAAGTTGTCCAGTGAGATGGTCCCTATCTAGCATATTCGGCTTTTTAAAGGTGCAAGTTGCAAGTTGCAAGCACGCGACACGACGTCTCCGCCTCATGTCGCCGCGGTCGTGAATTCGAACCCGACCGCACACCGCAGCAGCAGTCCTTTTTTTTATAACACTGTTCTGTTCATATGGTTTTTGTGAGATGCATCGTACAATGCGGGGTATTGGGCCACGAGATTGATCAGTTTATCTTCAGAATCGCAGTTCGTATTTTTTTTGCAAATTCAATGTTTTGTAGCTCCAACTTCGGCAGCACTACTGATGTGCGGTCGGGCGACACGTCGCCACCTCATGTCGCGCGCTTTTGAAGGTATTTCATAGAAACACATACAAACCAGTACCAGTAGTCGACGCGACATGAGGCGGCAACACGTCGCGACTACATGTCGCGTGCTTCCAACTTGCACCTTAAGGCCTTCCAAACACCCTGTATAAACGTGTTAACAACTTACCAGTCGGTAAAGTCCTTCTATCTGTAGATCCACTTTTGAAATTACTACCTCTTCTGTTTTTGTTGTAGCTGGTTTCCATAGATCTCGTCTTCAAGCTGTTGGTCGTGTCTCTATGTGGTGGCACCGCCGGAGGCTCTGATGGCCTAGAAAATACAAATTAATATTTTCATTTAATACCCACCCTTGAAAGTTATGCATGAGCAAAGGTCGAGATAGCTGTCCATAAAGTCAGAAAATTAAAGCTAGAAGCAACAAGGACAAAGATTTGCTCTTTAGAGAGACTTTCATAGGATAATTTGACTATAAATTCTATTATTAGCTAGTTAGAATTTTTAAGGAACTTACCTTCTTCTAATTTCCAGTGTAGGTGTTGGTAACGGCTCTGCTTTCCTTACATGTCGCTTTTCAGATGGTTGCATTATTTCTGTGTATTCATCCTCTACCTCCTGAACTGGTGATGGAGGAAGAGGAGGGAACTTGGGTGATTCAGGCGTCTGCGGTAACGGTCCCATTTCGTGGGCCATATTAGGAGATGGTGGAAGTGGATGATGTCTGTACGAATGTTCAACTATTTGAACATTCAGGGGAAAATCTCCACCACTTGACACTGCAGAATCAGATGAAGAGGGTTGCCGCATCAAACTTACAGGTACATCTTTTGCACTCGTCGATTTATGCATACTGTTCGATCTTCGCCCTGAAGACGACCGCTCGCGACGTTCTATAGATTTTTGATTTTGTATTTCATTATGACTTGACGATTTCTGAATATCATGCCTTTTTTGTCTTTCCCTAGAACTATAACGGAAATTGTTATCTAATATATCCTTAGACACTTCATCACAGTATTCATCCTTATGGATATTCCAGTCTTTAGGTATGTAAGGGGTAAAATGTTTTTGGTCCCGTCCTTGACTAAGTATAGCGCTAATATTGTTTTCGATTTTTCGAAGTGGTGAGGTTTCTCCGCTTGATTCTGGTTCGCCACTCTCTTGGTCTTCTTCTTCTTCCACAGTGGTGATAAGTGCTTGACGACTCGCGCTGTTGCTTTCACCATCAGCACCTAAACTCGGTAGCGAAACCACTCTCACCATGTTAGGAGGCACCATGGTCAGCTCATTCACAGTTTCATTGCACTCTTGTTGTGGAGCTTCCTCTACTTTACCTTCTTTAATTAATGATTGTATATTATCAAATGTGGAAGAATACTTTTTGAAGTCGGTAAATCTATTTTGAGGAGACAGTTTATTCTGTACAACGTTATTCTTCGTAAGAGCGGTCTTATCACTAATTACCTTTCTACTTTTAGGACTATGGCCAAAATATTCTTGCGTTATGTATCTATCTTGTCCATTATTAAGATCTAAACTAAGTCTTGACTTGGGCGATGTAATTTCTTTGCTCAGTCTAGAATTCGGTGTACAGAGATCTATACTATATCTGGAATTGGGCGTGTTAAGTTCTCGACTTAATCTCGAATTTAAATCTACACTATAACGAGATTGAGGCAAACTCAGATCTGAACTAGGCCTCGAGTTGTATGAACCTACGGACCCTGATCCACTTATCGATATACTGGAGCCATCTATAGATTTATCAATGTCTAAACTTCTATTCAAACTGTGACTATGACTAAGATGATTCGTGTTGAAAGGTTTATTTGATGTATTTTTGTTAAAACTCGGTAACTGTTTACGGTTTTTGCCTTTTCGTATGACATATGTTCCACAAGCCAAATCTTGCGCTCTTCGTGTTTCGGAATCAGCATCAGACGTGGGGGAAGCTAGTGGCTCACATTGCGCAATCGGAGGAGGAGGAGGCCAATAGTCGTCACCCCAATCGTCTTCTACTCTTTGTGGTATTGAACTGGTACTGGAATGTGACTGATCACCTGACTTTCTTCTTCGTCTGCCAATAACCTGAAACAATAATGGTGAAATTAGCATCCTCAAGATATCCGTCAGTTGTGACAAGTATTTATTTCGTGACATTTATATTTTTAATTATTAATTGTACTAAACGGTTCATTTCGCATTATAATTTTATATGTACCTTAGTGCTTCCGGGAGTAAGAAGCGGATCATCGCCATCGAGTGACACTTCCCAAGCAATGGAATTACGTTTCGAAGGCGTGGATGCGGCTGGTGGTGGTGGTGGAAAGGATTCCTCCAGCGAGTCGTCTGAAAAGTGCTCCTCGTCATTTTCTCTCCTTTTACCATCCATCACGTCCTCCGAAGATCCTCTACACACTTCTCTATGCCTCTCCATAGAACCGGCGAGAGTCCGCGGAGGTAATTTAGATTTGGGCGATAGCATTTCTCCATCAGACTGGCTATCGCGTTTTATATTCCCCTTCTTCGTATTTGAAGGCGATATTTTCTGAATATTGTATGTCGGTGAGTGTAACTGTTTGTTATATTGAATATTTGGTCCAGGGTATATTGTAACTGGGTGCTCATTGTATGGCTTATCATTAAATTCGCTCGAAAAGCCCATAAAAGGGAAGACGGGAGGTTTCTCCATACTCGGTGATATTTTTTGGTTCGTCGGGGGTCGCGGTGGTAGCCACGAAGGTGCTTCAGGTTGTGGCGGCCGAGCACCATGCTGGAGGGATGCAAACTTGTAAGCTGTCGCTGGCGGTTGTTGTAAACGGAATCCATTCGTGTCGTATGCATTCGTATCGTCATCTTTTTCCCAACCATATGGACGTTGATGTCTTGTTTTTGGCTGAAATTGTAGGTTTTAAATTTTAGTCTTATTAATAAAAAAAATCATAACCATTTTGTTTTCTTTTCAAATCTAAACAGACAAGGTTGAAGTATACAACTTACAAAAGTAGTTTGCGTCGCTGTTGTAATCCCATTAACACTTATTATGGAGTCTAGCTTTTCTTCTGCTGTCCGTTGTTCGAATGATGTTGTTCGTTTTGCAGAATTGGCTGGTGATACTCTGAAAATATAAAGTTCCTTGTTTGAAATCGACAAGTAAAATAAGTACGATGATTGATACATAATTCGGATTTTTCATTAGCTTCCAGTAAATTCACCTTGCATGACAATTATTGACAAGGGATGAGATGAGAGGCATAGTATTAAAAATGTTGTACCTACATTGGGTTTAATTTCCTAAACCAAATGCGGGTTACTCAAAATATTTACTTAGGCTTGTACCGCTATACCTACTTCACAAAAACTTATTTGGACTAGTCTTCTTTCTTTTTTGGGGAAAATGGATTAATATGTTCTCTACACTCTCAAACGCATTTTCGATTCGGTTTGATGTTTCCAAGAAATGTTTAATAAATACAGCATCATTTGTGGTAACTAATGGGTAACTTTGCTGTATTATTTAGGGAAGAGTTTAATTCATGTTATACTGAGTTATAATTAAAACGAGTGAGCGAGAAATATAATATAGACAGAACGGTTGCAAACCATACCTTCCTTCCTCTAAAATGTACATAGACCTCTCGAAAAAAATTCACAGATCTCGTGCCTTTCACGACCTTCGGTACATTGAAAATGAATTTATCGAATTTTATAAAAAAATATATTCCTTTGTTTGAATTAGTACTTACAATACTTTGAAATCACAGCAAAGCCATAAACAATTTTGGATCTATATTGGTATGAAATTCATATAAAAATATATCATTATAAACATTACTACGAGTATTTTAATGAAAGGTAAATTAAAAGTACTACTATAACTTAAAATATAAAAAATAATCTAAGATTTATTTGAAGCCCTCGGCTTTGCCTCGGGCTTCAACAACGTCAAACCTCCATACTCAGCGACGCGACGCGCATCTAAGGTGGTACCCTGAGCGAAAGTGGCGCCGCGGTGAATGGGGTTGGTAAACTTTTCCAAAACTGTTGTGAATTATGTATTTTCTGGTAGCTTTTGGCTTTGGTGTCAGGAATAACAAATTGCGGAATTATATAATGCTTCATTTTAATTTAAATAAAAATTTATATTTTTAATTTACAGCATAGTACAATAAATCACTATTACGGCTGTATGCATAGGTTATGCCTTTGCTCCAAAGACTTTCTATGTTGTTGCTCAAAACAAAAAAAAACAAAGGTATGATTACTCTTTGTCACTGTCTGTCAAATCTGTCAATCAGATTTTTAAATCAGTAAATGCAAAGGAACTTCGTGCTCAGCCGTATGTTTGATATTTTATCGCGTAATAATATAAAAAATTATATTTAGTTAACAAGGTAAAATAAAAAAATCATAATATTATTTTCTTTATTCTTCAAACTTGTGCTATCAAAAAAAAATATAAAACAATTCTCTTCGAAAAAGTTTACCAACCCCATTATATTTAATATTATAATTCTAATAGGTACACAATTTTAAAAATGTTTATCGTGGAGATTTTAGGACCCACAGTCTAGTATTTTTAGACGGTATCGTTACATTCCCTCGTAGTCTCTGCTAGAAGTAGATAGCAAAACTGCTAAAAGTGGCCGTTTTTGACACTTCTACGAATGACTACCGAGGGCATGTAGTGATACCTTCTAAAAATACTAGACCATAGGCCCTAAAATCTCCACGATAAACATTATTAAAATCTTTTTCTATTAATAACTTATTAAATAAAAACCTCTGAGGGCGCCACTTTTGACCCTTCCTAAAATTACGCCAACACGCTACATATTGTAGCCATCGTTAATACGCGTCTTTTGAGGCTTCAACCATTCATGTAGCCTAAAAACTTACGAAACCAAAGCGATGTCGCACTTTGAGCGAAAATGGGGGCTATACGAAGCGATCAAAAAACATTTTCAATGTTAAATGTTAAGCTATAGGGCATACCCTTAACCCGATCGTCTTTGTTTTAGGCTCAAATTGTAGCTGGCTAAATTGTTCAGAGGAGTTTACTCAAAATTTTGATATCATTTTGTTTCCAAAATATCGAGCGTCAAAATAAAAAAATCGAAAAAATGAGCTTTTTTCCACTATTTCGGCCATAATTCTTTTCGTTTTTTATTTTTTCGAATAATTATTTTTGCAGCTTGCAGCTCTCGTGAATATGCGTCTTTTGAGTCTTTTTTGAATATCATATCTTCACAATCCTCTGAGATAAATAAGGGGATCGCACTTTTTCGTGAAATCGGAGCCTAAACTGGAGCGAACGAAAAGACATTTTCAATGTCAAAACTGAAAATAGTGCTAATTATCTGCAGCAGATGAAGCGTGATTTGAGATGGAGGCTAGAGGCTACATCATGTTTGCAAACAGGGAGCCACGGTAAAGTCATATGTGAGTGATATGATTGTTTGTTTACAGAAGGTACTTATAAGTATTATAAGTTCTTACTTTGGCAAGAGTGTAGAGATGATGCGTTGTGCTTCCTCTGGCGGCGGCGGCGATCGTGGCGAGGGCGGATCAGGGGGCGAAGGCTCCTCGTGCTCTTCTGTGGGATGGAACCCCAGCGCGAACTTCGCTCTGTGAATATCACAAGTTTGTCTAAATGTTAAATTTTGTAAATGTTTAAAGGAAGCAAGACTGCTAAATCACCTGATGATTTTCTCGCTTATGAACATATAAACAGATGATAATAGTAAGTCTAGTTAGTCGTATCACCAGCTTATAACGATATTGTTTCTTACTATGAAGAAAATATTTGAATGTGCCTACCGTCTGCCGTTCATGCTCATGTATCCATCGTCTTCTGACGTATGGCCGGCGAGTGGCGAGTCGTCGTCAGTGGCGGGCGTGGCGGGGGTCGCGGGCGTGGCGGGCGTGGCGGGCGTCGCGGGTGGCGGCGCGCGCGCCTCCAGTGAGGGGAGCTCACCGCCTTCGTCGTACTCGCTCAGCACCTGGTCGAGGAGTTCCAACGACCTCTGCACGTCGTCGCACCCTCTGGAATTTAGGAGAAGTTCTATGATTGTTAAATAGCTTTGAGAAGCTCAGAATAGACATATAAAATTAAGCATGCATCTTACATGTAGGAAAGTACCTATTAGTATAGTAAAGTATTATGTACTTAAGAACATTACACTTGCTTAATAATATCAGGCGATGATGATATTGACGATGGCAACAAAACTCGAACAAAAAAATTACAGATTTCACGCTGCACGCAACTCCGAGTAGATATCAGAGTACATTAAAAATTAACATAAAAAGCAACGTAATAAAAACGTGTTAAAAAAAGTCGATTTTTATTTTCAACCTTTTTAGATATTTCTCAAAAACCAATCAATCAATTTTCAAAATTTAAGCGCCATATGATAGATTTCTGCGCTCTGGCAATTTTGCATCTCTTTTATACAGATATTATCTCCAATTTTGACCGATCTACGGCCATGTCGCACACCATGGCTGGATATCGGGCACATCACTGGGTGGTGATCACATAAACATTTTCAATGTTAAATCATCCTAATTCATCCTTAAATAAGAGATGGAGGCCTTAAGTCAATCGTTGATAGGGGAACCCAGAAAATCAAACAAGCCATTTTTTTGTGCTTCGTTGGTCCAATTAACATGACCATACTGATCAGCCGACTGGGAATTAACCAGTCCAGTCCAATTTGCTACAGCATGATTTTCCGTAGGTAACTGTTTTCTAGTTGGGTTGTCATACTAAATAAGATGGTAACAAGTAGCGGCGGGAGAGCGAGGTCGCGGCACTCAATTCCCCGAGATAATGGTAAATTGAACTCATTTCCTTCACGGGCGCCACTCGCTTCGGCTAGAACACTTCCCTTACCGCCTGACCACGCGAAGTGGCAAACGACAATGCTACGAGCGAATTCTCTCTTCATTGCGCGCTCGACTCGCTTAGCGGTTAGCTACAATCGTGGCATCACAAGCTTTGTATTAGGAATTGGCGCGTCGCTTTGCTTTATGCCGCTATGCGTGGCCAGGCTGTTAGCTGCGTCATTACAACTGAATTAGAAAATAACGATATTGTTATGCTATATTCCATTTGCTGCATGTAGTCGTTTCCTATTGGTTGTTAGCAGGAAATGTAAACAGAGAACGTAGCGTACTAATCTAATACGCTGCTCTGATTCAAAGGCAGAGCGTATAATTTAGATATTGCTTGGAATTATGTTGTTATTATTTTCTTTGCAATTTATAGGAGGTATATGAAAAAGTATTATTTCTTTCGATTTATACTAAAGCATTAATTCTTCTGGAATTTTTTTTAGATTCCCCATATTAGTTACAAACGATTTAAAACTTAACTACTTACTTGATACGTTCATCGCACATAATATGCGATTTGTTCATTATTAAAAGATTAATGATAACAAAGTATTCTTTCCGTGAACGCGAATGCTTTTACAAAATTGACGCGTAGCTAATAAAACGCGTTTCGTATATAAATCTAACGCTGAGACGTATTTATTGCTAACATTATGAGAATACTTACACATGTTTCCGGTAGTCAAATAAGCATTAAAAGTTCTATACATTTGTAATGTGTTGTAGATTTTTAATAGTAGTTTATGATACAAGGTTGGTAAGGAGGTTTTAAAAAACCTTAACAACCGTGTGCCATACTACGTTTTTCAATACATTTGCGAGAAAACATTATAGGTACTGCTGAAATTGTAATCTATACATATAATAAAACTGTAAATTCTAAATATTTGTGCGCAAATTACTCAAAAACCGCTAAACAAATTTTGATGGATTTTTCACAATTTAGTAGATTGTGGTCCAACTTAAAATCTAAGCTATGTTTTATCAAATTCGGGTGGGTGGAACCAGAGAAACAGCTTGAACTCTCCGTAGTACTAGCTTTCATACACTAAAGGGGTCATTTTAAACGGGTTGCAATATTTTTCTACTGTCCACGCGGATGAAGTCGCGGGCGGAAGCTAGTAGAAATTAAAAAAAATGTTCGTAAACAAAAACGCACGGCGCTGACGTGCGGTAAAATCAACTTTCCGCACGCTGTACTACTCCGTAAACAAAAACGCACGGCGTGCGGTAAAATCAACTTTCCGCACGCTCGACTGTCATCGTAAACTTACATTTTCGAGCAACTGTATTGAAAAATAGATTTTACAGTTTCTAAAAGCATCGACGATAACAGTTAGTTTTTTGTGAAAAAAGCTCGCAAAGTTTTTTCTTATCCAGCGTATGTATGAAAGCACTATAGCGGCCGCCCGCGGATTCACTTGTGTGGTTCCCGTTCCCGTGGAAATATCGGGATAAAAAGTATCCTATGTTTTAATCTAGGCTATCTACTATCTGTGTGCCAAATTTCAACCAAATCCGTTTAGTAGTTTTTGCGTGATTGAGGAACAAACATCCAAACATCTAAACATCCAAACCCACAAACTTTCACATTTATATATAGTAGGAAGTAGGATAGTAGGATTAGTAGGAAGTAGGATAATCTAAGACACGGTACAGTTATCTTTGTCGGAACGTGCTGCAGAAGAGAATTCATTATGTTTAAAGGTAGGTCGTCCTCAGCGGCGAGTGGTTCTAGAGGCAGCTACAAAGCAGCCCTTTCGAACGAGAGGTGCTCGCGGCTCTCGATAAGCACTCGCTGAAATGGGGTGGCCGCCATATTTGTTCAGTGAACTATCATATGGTGCTGCCAATAAAATATTTCGGAATGTACTGTTGCCACTTCGTTTGTTTTTTTTATTGAAGGGTTTTAACAGCCATAAAAATTCAATGCACAGCTGCTGTTGTTTATTGGCGACGGCTGTTTGGAAAAACTCCCAACTTGAAATAGAAACATACTAAATACAGTCAAACACCAATTTGTTTTGGCGTGTATTAGGATCTTTAAAGGTACTGAAAAAAATCTAAAAATATTTGTCCTTCTTGCTTGAAAAGTATTAACCTAATGACTTGTAAGAAAATTTTAATGTTGGTTTAGGATTTCTCGTTTAATTTTATAAACCTCCGGGATTTTCTTAGAGAGTATACTGTGAACAATCTATACGTGAAGCTATAGGTTTGTTATTGCTATTTTTTTTCTACATTGTGTTTCATATTGAACTGTTACTTCAAATATCAATAAGCTTCTAAAATTTTCCTTCATAAATATTGTCCTTAGTGCCGTGTCCTTGTTATTGTACAATTGCACGTATCGTCAAAAGGGCAGGCAATGGCTCGAGAGGTGACCGCCTCCCGAGCGTGGTCGCCTGTATCGAGGGTTCATTAGTGAACCCACTAATGATCCTGCGATCACAGATTGGGCTGGATTTCCTTTACCGTTTCCTGAGGAAATAAAAATTCGATGCCCGAGTATAATAGGACCAATTGGAAGATCGCGGACGCTACAGGGATATGAATTTTCTTATCGAATTTAAGCTGACTAAAGCTTGTAAATTTAAGAATTTTATAATTTCGAGGCAAGTTTTTATTATAATGAAATTTATAATGATGACGGCTTGTTCATATTATAATTACTTACCGTTACTTACCATGAGTAAATTAAAAGTCGATGCTCGAGTACAATAGAACCAATTGGGAGATCGCGGACGCTACCGAGATCATATTTTAATTTCCTTTCAAGCATGAAAATTATGAATTTTAGAATTTTCAGGCATGTTTTTTTAGGCGTATTAAAACTAACAACGGCTGTTTAAGTAAGAAAGAATCCATATACTAATAAACAATAATGTAATACGAAAGTAACTCTATCGGTAATAGAAATGATTCTTAAAAAATTTAAAGTTAATGAGTTATGAGTAGTTTTGGGTTATTTATATACTTTCATGTATTATTTTTATTTTTAATGCACGAAACAAATAACCTTTCTAGAAATGTAAAAAATAATCCTATTTATATTTAGGTACTTATAGCATATAATGTTCTGAACAAACAGATCGAAGTGTTGTTCACAAGTGGAAGGCCACTGTTCTTCGGCTGCTTCTGAGCATAATGCTAAGGATATGAAACAATTGAACAAAGTAAAATTCAACAATAACTATAACATGATTTCATTCCGATAAACAAATAAAAATACCTTTTCCTTTGCTAAATTTATAGGCTTTTATTATTTCAGGTTGGTTATCTACTTTATAATTCTTCTTTATTTCTCTCAAAAATATATTGTAATCCTATGTTATTAGTTTCATCTGTTTCTTTGGACTATCAAAATGAACAACTTTTACTATAGGACCAACTCTAAAATTGCGAAAAAAATATATGCTGTTTAAATACATTTTAATATTTTCTCTGTTAATTTTTGTATGAAATAGTTGTTTTTTTTCGCGATTTCTAAGTTGGTCCTATACTAAACGTTGTTTAGTTTAATGGTCCGAAGAAACGGTTTTCCCAGGGTTCATTCATTAAGACGTTTTGTACTTAATAAAGTATCCATATTAAAAACTTATCTTAAGTATTGGTTGTGACTATTAAGGTGGCTCAAAGTAGTCTATTGTAACCATGCTATGGAAGAGCGGTGCTTCCTAACACAAGCAAACTTTTGCTTAGAAGGTTAGCTCCAACCACTTATTATTGTACTAGACTAAGTTAATGAAATAAATATTTTGTATTTGTATTTGTACTGTTGAACATGTAATTAAAGTTTATAAGTTTCAGGCATTCCGAATATTGTAAATAAATGTCAGAAAAAATCGTATAACTTTTTCATCGGAACATAATCAATTATTTGGCGATAGGAAAGCAAGCCAAGCTATTTGAGTACCTAATAAGTCATATTCTTTTTAAAGTAAATATTATTCAAACAATTTCCAACTCTCAGTTATAAGTAAGGTAGGAATCGAAGACATTGCTTAAGTATTTTTACAATATCGATAACCATATCGTGTAGGATTTGAGTTGTTCGTAGTCTGAGGAAGGGTTGCCAAGCCAACTTTTTCTATGAAAAATAAGAAATACAATAAGAAATACTTATTTAAAAAAAATAGGATAATTAACAGCATTTATATAGATAAGTAAGCAAATTACATATTGTATATTACATTTTCTTCTCGAATAAATTTGATGGCTCTGGAGTGATAATGAAAAAATTAAAAAGTTGATTTTTAATAGACAAGAGGTACCTACCATTAGCACGAAAATCTATTGTTATCGAATCAAGTAATTTTGTATAGTTTGTATTATAGTGCCTCCATAAAACGCGTTATTTTTAATACGATGAATTGACATTTATTCTTTGATCGGTATACTCATATAGTTTTGAGTGATAGGGTACAGTAAACAGTATTAAGCAGCGAAATGAAATATAACACTGTGTTTAACAGTATGGTTGACAACCTAGGCGTGTGTGTATGTCGCATTGTATCGCCGGGCGGCTCAAAGCGAGCACTCAGGACGAGTGCCTGGCGGCGGCGCGCGCGGCGCGAGGCGCGTGCCTGCCTTTGTTTTATTTCACCTACACTCCTCCGCTTTGGAAACTTTTAAGGGGAACTTCAATTGCGTTCCTCCTTTACCAAGAGTTGCGTGATCATTAGGTTTTGTCACTTGCATAAACTCGGTTAAGGATGCACGGACTTCTTAATATAAAAGAGGGTAGTAAGTAGCCGAGTGTTTCTAATAGCTGTGTTAAACTATGTAAACAACGTTAAACTTAAAATCTGAGGATAAATATTCGAGCACTTATTTCATCCTTTGTTCCTGTTCGACAAAACTTATAACGAGAACAAAATATCGATTTGAAAGAGGTGAAGTTTTAACTAAACACAATCTCAATCGTACGGAATAAATCGATTTCAAATCTAAAATAATCTTCAAGTAACTTTTGCAGTTTGTATCGTAGGCCTACATCTTGATACGGCGAGGTGGGGTAGGTATTATTTATGCGGAAATGAGTGCTTCGAGGCGGAAGTGCAAAGCGCCCCCCTACCCCCCCGGCCGTCGACCCCGTCGAGCCTACGCTCAGCGTACTCTAGCCCCTTATCAGCATGCATCTCGGAAAAATCACTCGAAGATCAATCACGCACGACTCAATACTTGCAAACGTATGACGCTCTCGAACATGAACGGTGTTTGACTTCTTTCTGCATTTTTATTCTATGCAAGATCAGATTTACTCATTTACTACGATCTTCTTTATTTTAGCTAACTACATAGACTGCGTAGATTATGTGTTGGTGCAATCATGAAACATGGTGTTTGATTCTGTTAAGATAACTTTGTATTTGTTCGTGTATGTGAAAGTATTTAACTACAAGTTTCTTACATGTTAAGGATTAATAGTAATTTTATTTACCCGTAAATTAAGATTTGCTTAGATTTCCCACATAGGTTGTAATGCAACATTCGCAAGTTAAAAACTTCTCCAATTAGTTGATGTCAGAACTTTCAGTGTTGTTAGTTTGTATACCAGCTTACAAACTTAACAAGCGCTAACTGATTTATACGTTTCTTTAGCAGCAAGTAGCGCTGAAAGAAAGTTTTTACGAAAAACATTATTTTTCTACCACTTGGTAGCACAGACACGTCATAACGTTGGAGCGAGTTCGGGATGTTCGGTAAATAGTGAATCTATAATATATTAACATCATAAAATGACATAATACGTGACCAAAATATAGGCGGTGATGTTAAGGCTAGTACTTCCCCTAAAACGGAATGGCTTGCCATTATTGATACTGTTAAACGTAGGCAGGAAATTGAAACTATACCTTACTACCGGGTTCTGCATATGGAAAGTTAGTGTGTGGCGATACCGGTGGAGATTCCTCACTATTGTGGGTACGTATGGCCTATTTTCGCCTACGAGGCCGTATCAGCCGTTCCATCGTAGCAGACCCCATTAATTTCCCACGCACAGCCATCAGGTACCCGTGAATAACCGAAAATAGAACCACTTTATCAATAATACTTTCACCCGTATTAGTTTGGATGATCTGAGTTTAGATAAGTTACTATTGTATGTTAGAAATTACTTTGCACATGAAATAAAGTATATGCGAAATCAGCAAAAAGGCTTGCTAACCGCGCCATGCCAGAGGCACAGAGTAGGTATACAGAAATCTTCAGTATCAGAGAAAGAGAGTATTAGATTTATTCAATTTAGAAAGCTTGCACAATATCATAAGCCAATCATTTTGCCGGAACATTAAATGACAAGAACAAACTACTCGAATTCCTAAAATAAACACGCGCTTGACACTTACCGGAAAATCCTAACCATTCTTGTGTCGGAAGGAAGCTCTAAGGAGCTGCCAATAAGCGCGAAGACTGGCACAGCACCTACCTCGAACACGGAAGCAATTCCACTCTTCACCACAATATATAAGGTTGACATTCCAAATAAGCTTTTGCTATTATCGACTGCACCGGCTTAAAGCAATTTTGTGAGTCAATATTAGACTTTCAGCGTCTAGCAATTGATGTGTTCAAATAATAATGGGTTGACTGTTCGATACGCAGTTAGTTTTTTATACCGACACCTTGTGAAAGAGTAAGTCTCTTTTACAGTTTTGGAATGTATTTTGTAAGACCTACCTATAATCTATGTGGAGTTTATTTTGTTTACACAACTTTGTAATGTTTTTCTAAGCTGCAGAGTGAAGAGTAAAACATAGGCACGGAAAAACAAAGGGAAAATCTCCTCATTTATGTCTCGGGGAGATGCTCATGAACTACTTCATCGCTACTTTTTACAACATTCCAAAAAAGAGGGGTGTGAAAATAGACATGGACATCATTACACTCATATGTATGTGCATGCCTTGCCTATACAAAAGAGCAAAGTTATTATTTTTAGTATCCAATAAAAATAACTTGTATTTTTATGCACAACGGGATAGTGCTTGGCCTTCAACTCACCTGATGTTAAGTAACGATAAGGCCGAAGGTGGAAGCGCATTACACCCGGAATCCTTATCACTGAGGATTTCACATTTTGCTAATTTACATTACTTACAGATAATAAATCTTAGTTATGATAATAAATATTTTATAACAAGTGCTTTGTTTGTCATTATTCTATATTTTTTTTCTCGATTATACAGGAATCTCTGCATCAAGTAGCCTGCCTTGATTGGAGGCGTTAATTAAGAAATTAGCTGCGGCCTGTCAACATGCGGTTAGGCGTCCATGGCTCTCATCAACGCGTTATTAGGCTGGGCCTCCTTACGTACATAATTAAGGCGGCTTTGTTTTCCTAGAAAATATATGTGTAGTAAGATAAGAAAAAATAGAGGATAAAAAGCTCATGGAAGTATCTAGGTATATTACCAACTATTAAATAACTAAGTTACGATAATCATAACTTATATTAACATAATAATCACAATACTAAATAATATACTAGAAAAAATACGACTCGCACCAGATCAATACTCAGACGGGAATCGAACCCGCGACCTTTCGATATCCGGTCCAATGCTCTGACCGCTGAGCTACCGAGTCATCGTAGTATTTCTAATATATTATTTAGTATTGTATAAAAATAGCATTGTGAATGCAAAAATCTTAAATTTAAAAATAATAATCACAACTAATATCTCACTACTGTATAATTTTGTAGGTAACCTAGGTACTGAAATGATTTGTTCTGTATATATATATATATAAGTGTAATTTTATGAAACCAATTTTCTGTTTCGTAATAAATCTCTTGTTTGTATCATTAATCACGCTTGTACCAAGCGTCGTTCTACATTTCCAATAGCTCCATGCAAGAAGGAGTTAAAGTAGTAAAAGTTTGCGGGAAAAGCTTGTTGAAGTCGGAACAGATGTGTGACCAGATTGTGAATGGCCTCTGTGCTACTTGATGGCGGAACTTGAGAATGTATTTGAAGAGAAATTGAAGTAAATGCCGTTTTAAACCTGCCTGAAATACGCTGCGATAGAAAAAGAAAGGAGTTGTATATTCACTTTATCCTGCAACATAATTTATCCGTTTAGTACTAGGAATTTCCATACATGTGACTGCATATATAAGGTGTAACAGAAAGGGGGTATCAATCCGAAAGGTCAATGTACTCGTGATACTGAACACCTTCCAACAGAAAAAAGATTTCAAATCGAAAAAAAAATGTTGGACTCTCCATAGAAAATTTGAAATTGCCGTCAACATTTTGTATCGAGAGTTGAATATATTTTTTATTTGAATTTTTTTTTCAGTTTCACGAGTACGTTGACCTCCTTTCGGGTTGATACCCCCTTTCTGTTACACCTTGTTTATACAAGAGAAAGCATTTTCGGATTTAAAAATGTTTTTGCCTGATGTGATGAAGCCCGAAAATATTAAGAAAAAAATATGAAAGAGTTTTACTTAACCAGTCGCGAAAAGATCTCCAAATCGGCTCACCTCTCCGCAAAGATTACCGAGAATCCGAGAATAAAGGAAATATAAAACGTTTTTCTTTTTTCATGATGCATGTGCGTATTTTATTCAATCTTCGGATAAACATTAAAAAAGGCCGTCTGATTCTTGGTATTCGGTGTTATTTCATGTAAGTATTTATAGTATGGGAAGAGATACATACGTAAAATCCTTAGTTAATATTTTGTTTTAATTATGGTGAAAAAGGCAACTGAGAGCCGGGCTTTGTAATTCGACCAAATCATTATTGAAATTTAATAAAAGGGAATGTGTCATTTGCATTTTCTTACTGATGACATTAAAGCTTTTCAATAGTTTTTAAACAAACAAAGAAATTTATTGATTTGTCTGAAGATTATTCAGAATTATCTTTTTCATTGAATATTAGAATCTTTTAAATCGTTCTCATCAAACGATGTCAGTTTTAAAATGAACGGTTCCTCCTTCACTTTCAATTTTTTTTAGTAAGTAACTATACCTACGCATAGTGCTTACCTACTTTGTTAAATTATTGTGAAGATAATTATTACACTGTTTTATTACTAACATGCGCCAAAACAAGCATCAAGAGAGGGAGAATTTTGCTCTGTGTTATATTATTTACTTACCCTAATAAAGATTGTAATTTACTAATAAAGATCGTAAAGCAGATGTATAGTTACACAATGGTTACTCTCTGTCAAACAATTTGAGTTTGACATTGAAAAGAAAGTGACAAAACACTGTGTAACTATACATCTGCTATACAATCTTTATAAGGGGCACTCGTCAAAATGGTGTATGCGAGATGCGTGTCATTGTCATTACGGGCGGCGGCCCCTGAAAATTTGTTTCATTTTAATTTCAGAGTCATGTCGGTCGGTAACTCATTTCTGTTGTACGACTGTGTTAGACAGTGTTGACGAGGATAGCCCAGATTTTATGTTTTAGTTGTAATTTTAATAATTAAAACAGATTAAGGCTAGGCCGCCGTCATTCATTATTGTGAAAGTTTGGATGTTTGTTACTCAATTACGCAAAAACGGCTGAACGGACTTTGGCACACAGATAGTTTATTAGCCTGGATTAAAAACGTATATAATGACAATTTTCCCTTGATCCCGGTCAAAGGAAGCTATTGTTTTGATAAATGTTCATTTTGTAAAGTATAATTGTTTCACTTTTTTTAACTTTTTCCAGTCTAGGAATATGTAGAATTCAGTTAGAAAAAAAATGTTGTTTAACGTTGCGTTATATTAATGGCTTCTATTATGCATAAAGATAGCAAGTTGGTCTATAGAACGTCAGGATTCCATTAATTATTTTATTATTATTTTAATTTATTTATTTAATATTGAACATCTGACACCTGTCGTTCCTGAATATTTAAAAGCCCCTTACGAATGATAAACTTGTTGTTGATGACGCTGTCAGTTTGTAAGCGGATTATATAGAATCGATTGTGATTATTTCCTCTGTGTTATGTCATTTTCGTTTGGTTAATAATATTGAACGACAAATAAAATGTTCTATTAAAATATATTTTAAATTATCAATTTTAGAAAAAGATATATACCTAAGTATTGAAATTATAAATATCTAATAGAAATACCTTATCAATGTCACAGTTCGATGCCTTTAATAATCTGTTGAAGCTTACAGGAAGCTGAAATACTGAAAGCGAACTAAAGGTAAACCGATATCATTATCTCTAGATAAAGTATTGAATAGCCTATTCCTTCATTGGTTTATTTTATTGGTTTGAAAGCTGGTAAAAGTTCATTCCTACATATTTCAAAATACAACTTACTTTCAATGGTAAAATCGTAACATCGTAAATGTAAAAATCAGAAACGTAACATAAATGTTTTCATATCCGGTAAGTCGTAAAGAAAGTAAAAAATAACACAAATAAATCGTTTTCTAAGTCAGGTAATTCCGAAAATATACCATACTCAACTCAAGGTTAATTGATTAGGTACCGTTTCCATGGAAAAAATTCTCAAACAATCTTCAACAGAGAGATATCAATAATTTTTCACTGGTTCTGTAATGTGACCCTCTCTGACTAGATGACCAGAAAGGAGGAACAAAATGTAATGTAGCATTAAGTGTAAATGTCTCCAAATTCCTTATATCGTACGGAGTTAATGTCTCCCGGATTCGTCTGACTGCAGTCGTATCGATCTGAGAGGCTGGCCAGACGGACGCTCCGATGAAAAACTATGCTCTTTGTCACACCAACTTTCTCGGCTAGCTTTACGGTAACGAGGCGACATCGAACTCCGCGAAAGTATTTCGCATAATAGTATATTTTTTATGAGACTGGGAAAATTCATTAGGCTTGCCGCTAAATGTAAACGGACGTTTTTTTTATTCCAGAACAAAGTTCATGAAGCTATTTTTAACCGATGGTTATGAGATGGTTTACAATTTTGACCGTTAACTGCAAGCAAGTTCCAAACAATGATGATGTATAAAATTATCAGCTACTGATGTAATACGAGTAGTTTTTGTCAATGAATTGTGCATTGTAGTAGGTAGCAATTTTAGCATTACATTACATTCTGCATCCAGCAGTGAGGACTTTAAAAATACTGAGTTAATGATTATGTTTTTCGTGATAGAAACTTATGACACAAGAGTAAAAACGAAAGCTTTAACCACTAAATCAATAAAGTAGCGGAAAATGTTTATTGTGTCTGGAAAGATTTCAAATCACTTTGTTGATTACTGTGAAATCATTTACTTTATTCGTCATGTAATTATATTGTAAATCTACTAGTCATCGAAATTAAGTTATTTTACTAGTTAGCAACTCATCTTAGTGATTGTAATAAAAAGTATCTATATTTGTGTTACAGATAAAAATATCGTAAAGCAGCTTAAAAATACATTAGGTAGGTACGTAGGTATTTGAAATTATGATTATTCCGTTCCTTCCTAACGTTTATTTGTTAAGGTGGTACCCTGAGTGAAAGTGGCGCCGCGGTGAATTATATTTAATATTATAATTCTAATACATAATTTTAAAAATGTTTATCGTGGAGATTTTAGGGCCCACAGTCTAGTATTTTTAGACGGTATCGTTACATTCCCTCGTAGTCACTGCTAGAAGTAGATAGCAAAAGTGCTAAAAGTGGACGTTTTTGACACATTTGCTATCTACTTCTACGAATGACTACGAGGGCATGTAGTGATACCTTCTAAAAATACTAGACCATGGGCCCTAAAATCTCCACGATAAACATTATTAAATCTTTTCTATTAATAACTTATTAAACAAAAACCTCTGAGGGCGCCACTTTCGGTCATACAACCGCCTTAAGGCGCTGTAAGTAGTGAAACTAGCGCCACCACTACATTTATTTTTATTACTCGTAAACCAAGTCAATATTTAAAAAAAGCTCATGTAATTATTTCTTAAATTGTACACAATACTAAATTATATACTAGAAAAAATACGACTCGCACCAGATCAATACTCAGACGGGAATCGAACCCGCGACCTTTGGATATCCGGTCCAATGCTCTGACCGCTGACTCGGTAGCTCAGCGGTCAGAGCATTAGTCGCGGGTTCGATTCCCGTCTGAGTATTGATCTGGTGCGAGCGGGTTCGATTCCCGTCTGAGTATTGATCTGGTGCGAGTCGTATTTTTTTCTAGTATATTATTTAGTATTGTGTAAAAATAGCATTGTGAATGCAAAAATCTCAAATTTAAAAATTCTTAAATTGTCTCTAATATTTTTTGAATAACTTTTCAACAGTTTTCATTCGTTCTGTAAGTTTTAAAATCCATTTTAGCTCAAAGTGGCCACTTTTGGCAATTATGGTTTTTAAAACTTACGAAGTAAATAATAACTGTTGAAGAGTTATTAAAAAAATATTAGAGACAATTTAAGAGATTATTACATGAGTTTTTTTTAAATATTGACTTGGTTTACGAGTAATAAAAATAAATGTAGCGGCGGCGCTAGTTTCACTTCTACCACGCCTTAACTCGTCAACGCCCGCTGGTCAACGCCCGCTGTGCCCTATCGGGCACAAACAACAAAAGAAATCTATTGTTGTATTGTTTTCCGGGGCGTTGAAGAGTTAAGCAATAGATGACACCAAAATTAACATTACCTGTACAGTGTACAGCAAACCTGTTTTCATATTATCTAGTTTTCAGAAAAAGAAATCAGAGCATAAAGTTAGTAAGTACAAATATTTGTATTAGCAGTCACAAAGACAATATTGTTTTGTTTTCTATCATAGCAGCTAAGTTAGAATGCAAATACATAAAACGGTTTACAAATACAGGGCGCACAATATTGGGTAAGAGACTAATCGTTGGTAACATTGGGGTTGCCAGCATCTAATACAGCCCCTCAGGGCACGCAAGCCATGCGCAATCCCGTAGTCTGAATTCTTTATGGCAACTTTATTAGATGCAATTTAATTCAAATAGAGGTATACTTACTTATGTGCGTGCCATTTCCTTCAGCACAATTTTATACAGCAAATCTTTTTGGTACTTATATTTATTTTTCCTATCGCTGCAACAACATTTTTTTATTAAAATATTTTTAAATTTAAAATTAATAAGTCGGTTTTCTTACGTGTATAAATTGTTAAATAAATACCTAGTGTTTTAGTGAGGGTTTGTAGCAGTAATTATTCTTGAAGCATTTAATTAATTTCTTAAAAATTGAAATTTTGCATTACCGCCTTTTTCGTGTCGTGTACTTAGATAAAAGTCGTAAAATTAATAAATAGCATCGCGCCCTCCTTCCTGTCGTTGCCATGGCGCTAGGGTGCCTTGACTTGAGAGAGTAGAAGGTTGTATGTACAGGATGTCCAAAGCTATGCCACATGGAGGAAGAGTATCTACCTTATACACGCTGAAATTTTAATTAAGATAAATATTTTAATAGAAAAAATACTAGAAAAAATCGACTCACCCGTAGCAGCTCAGACGGAACCCGTAGCATCCCGTCTGAGCTGCTACGGGTGAGTCGATTTTTTCTAGTATTTTTTCTATTAAAATATTTATCTTAGTTAAAATTTCTGCCTAAAATCTAAAAATTTTATAACTGTAATTTTAATTATTTGGTTCCTGCAGTGGGGTCGTTCCACGAATGATTATAAGTAACTTTTGCTATGGGGCCAGCTCTGATATCGCGAAAAAAAGATCAGCGGTTCCATACAAAAGCGCAATACCTACTCGACCTTAATGTATGGAACAGCTGATTTTGTTTTCGCGATATCAGTACCCTTAGCACGAACAGCTATCGAGAAAAAAAACGCACGTAAAATTACTCGATAGACAATTCTCTATGGAAGATTTAATTTCGCTTATCGGCGATAGATGGCGTTGTACAAATTTCCAATACAAAATTTAACTATCGAATGATTTTACGCAAGTTATTTTTTTCGATAGCTGTTCGTGCTAAGGTTACAGAGCTGGCCCCATAGCAAAAGTTGCTTGTATTCAAATGATTAAAATTTCAGCGTCTAGGTATATGTAGATAGGAAATTGTACTGAAAGAAGATTTTATTTTGATTGCAAAAATAATCGCCTGCCTGAACCCGGAATATCGAACCCGCCAAATGTAATAAAATAGATTCTGTATTTTTAACGATACCCCTTGAAGTTTTTTCTGAAATATAACATCTATACTGAATTGAAAATCATGAATTTTTAGTACTTAATTACTTTGAACTGCAACATACAATCAATTTAATTTATTAAATTAAATGGAATCTTTCAGTTTAAATTATTTTTAAAATCAAATATAAAACCTTCTTTCAGTACCTCTACGTTTGAGGTAAGTACAAGTACTTTCCCTCCTTGTGGCATAGCCGTGGGACACCCTGTATACTGTGGGTGCGCCATTGTGTTTCAATGCACTATATTATATAGGGAAACCTTATTTAACAATAGAATACTCTATTAAACTCAATCAGTATGAACTATTGAAGGTTTCATGACAAAAAGAAAAACAGAGTAAAATAATCTTTACTTTATTGCTATGCTTACAAATCTCTAGTTCTATTCATTTCTTTTTAAGTAGCAATTTCAAATCAATTGTAAATTTTCTTGATGTTAAATTATTTTAGGTGCTTTTATGTTTATGTGTATTGTTTGAAATTCCTTCGACATCCGTATCACTATTTGTACTGACCGCAAATAGATGCAAATTATTTAATACCTTACTAATTTATTTTGATAAAAATCAAAATACCTAAGTATTTTTAAAACATAGGTTACTAACTTAGCACTTAGTTATAAAAGGTAGCAATCAGAGCGAGCGTAGTATATCTTTTAATATGGTCAGGACGGGACACGGCACAGATAGAGCGCGAGTCTCACGAGGCAATGTTGCCAGCCCCGCGTTGTAGAAGAGACGGCCCGGACGTGACAGCGATTCAAAAATAGTTCCCAAACCAGGTTTTAATATGGTCAGGATCAGGATACGGCATAGAGTGCGGGCCCAACGAGGCAATGTTGCCAGCCCCGCGCCGGAGACGGCCCGGACGCGGCAGCATTAGCCGCCTGATTTATACGTCTGGCGGGGACTGTTGCGTTAATCCCGCAAACAATACTCATGGGGAACTCGCCTATAAACAAAACTCTTTCGTCGTTCGATTCACTATTAAATCAGCATAATACGAGCGATGCGATAATAGAAGGGGTGAATGAATTGGCTACATACGAGTACTACTAATAAGTTCTCACGTATTATACAGAACTTTGGAAGATAATCTTCAAATAAGCAATCAGAAATCCAAGAAAGGGAAGATTTTTGAACTGTTAGTCTATGGACTCTTCGCTTCATTTTTTTTTAATTTGTAGTAAAAATCCAAAATAATAAAAAAACACCAAAATGAAGTGAAGAGTCCACAGACTAACACTTCAAAAATCTTCCTAACTTTTGTCCAAATTTCCCTCATTTTACGGTACCCAATGATATTTAATGAAAGTTTTCAAGTCATGGATGATGTCTAACTGTAGATTCAAACTTAAATAATTAATTAAACAAAACATCATTTCATAATTAAAAAATAGTTTTTACTTAATCAAGTAACACATATGGTAGACGCACTGCCGACTACTTGCTAATAAATGAACTTGACCCTGGGTTTCGGGAATCACTAAATATAAAAAATATAAGAAACAAACTAAAGATTTTGCTCGTTGGTGAGTTGGATAACAGCGATCGAACTGGGTTTTATTGTAAGCAAGCAAGATAATGTGAAATAGCAACAATTATGTAATAATATTAGTATAATCATAGATCAAAATACCTAATACTAAATACAATAGCGAATTTTAACACATTAATCTAAATCTCACTTGTTTCTGATGTGCTTTAAATGTGAACAAAAAATTGTAAAACTTTATTGATAATAAATGAAGAATGAAAAAAAAAGTGACAAATATTTTCTTGATGTTTAAAAGCAAAGCTGCAAATCTTGTATACCAGAAACGGTTTTATAAGATAATAGGAGGCTTTGTAATAGAAGACTGCGATTGAACACAAAGTAGCTGATAATACTAAGTTTTACTTTTATTTAGCAACAAATGGTTGGTTCGCAATCACGGGAAAGAATAACAAAATCTTTTGACTTTCCTTTCCTCCGTCTAGTGGCAAGGTCTGTAGTTGTAATATAACTAAGTTATTATCCCTGAATCCAGTATCAATGAAACTTTTTCCATTATCTATTTATATGATAGAATAAACTGATCTATTTCAATAAGTACCTTTCTGATCAGTATTTCAATTTCACATAAGAGGGGTATAGAATCAAAGACAGCTAAGTGACATAAATTACGAAAATGAACTGAGTATCACGCCATCTAGGGAATTTTCGGTTCTAACTATTTACTTCTTTTATTTTAGAATAAAAATAGCTAAAGCCCTTTAAATTGCGTCTAAAAAATGAAGTTGGGTCCAAAGGCAGCTAAGGCCCATACAAAAGTGAGCCACGTTATTACTGAGGTAAACTTAAAAGACGTTTCCTGTCAATTTGACATTTTTGCACTCAGCTGTCTTTGATTCTATACCCCTCTAAATTAAACGGTCAAATTGTACAACTTGTAATAATGTTCACCTTAATAACCGCAAACACGACGAACGCGGGTCGCCCGAGGGCTCAAAAGAGGGCTGCTGACAGAGATGTCTTTTTAAAAATCAATATAATCACGGTCGTTTACCTAGCCACCCCAACAAATTGTCCCAACCCTATCACCGCTTGCACTCGAGACTCGCCGCTCTTAAAAAGATGTGGATAAAATTTGATCCCATACCCCTAGGCCGTACCCTATGGGTACCTATCTGCAGTTAATTATCTGCGTGCGGAGGGGAAGATTAGGGGAAGTCGACAAATCCTCCCCAGCAGCAACTGCGACCCGGGACTCAACGAACCAATCGAAACAACTACCCTCTCATAATAAGTTTTAATTAAAAACCGATGGATAATAAAAGTGATACTGAAATGCCTTTCTTTTGCAGGAAATTGCGCATTGTGCAGGCAGGTATTACGGAAAAAATCGAACGCCTTGAGAAAATGAGCCCATTATTTTTTATTACATTAAGTATGAAATGTTTCAGAAATGCTTAACATCAATGTTCTGTAAGCCATTAGGGTGAGTGGCGCGACACGTTAAGCGGCTGCTCGAAAGAATACCCGCTCCCTACATTTGTTCAAGAGGGTAATTACCGGCATCAAACGGATAAATTAGATTAATCACACTCGCTTTGATGGCCAGGTGCTAATGGAAACTCGCGTTACGACCTCTAAAATGTTAAGTGTTGACGTGTTCTGCTAGTTCGTCGTAAAATTGAACGACCCGACATCGGCATCGGCACCTCTTCGGATCATGTCACTTTGTTTCATTTTGCTTAGTGAAGTAGTGTCCCAGACAAAACACATTTCAATACAAGTGTTAGCGAACTCCAAATTTATTTTTCCCTGTAACAGATTTTATCTTCTCTTTTGTACACATACAAAATTTTGGCGTTAATGCCATCGTCTATTTGGATAAGAACTTTTGTTTACCAACATGTTTTCGTTGGTGGAAAATTTCGTCAATGAAAGCTTTGCTAAGTTAAGTATAGACGCTTCATACGTACCTAGTTGTTGATCACTTATAGGTAAAGGACTTACCACCTACACGACTATGTGTGGCGATATATCATTTTTATCCATTTGTCCTTTGTTTGGGAAATCCGCCTACTCAGTGTCAACAAAGCTGGTATCAATATTATATGGAAAGGTGATTTCTGTTTATAAAAATAATTCAAAAAGACTGGCACATCATCCAGTATCATGTCGCTAAGAGAAATGTTAAATGTAGCTCACTAAAGGGATGTACCTCAAGTTTATTGAAATGCGCGAACTGTGCTGTGTTCAGTGAGCTAGTTAAGCGTCACAATAGTAATTACCCGTGACTTGCCCTGAGTGACGAGCGACAACCCCGTGTTGTTTGCTCACATCACTACCTTCGGGCCCTTTGTACTCTCACATACATACATATAGACAGGGATAGTTATAAATGAAGGAGAATTTCTCATTATTTTTCTTTCGACGTGTCTGTGTTTTTCTGGGTCTTTTTCACGGCTGAATCGAAATGAGAATTTTACTAAAAGACGTACGATAAGTATATAAAGTTTTAACGTAAAACAGACTCTTGCTTAAGAAAATAGGAGAAACGTAGGTATGTCATTCATAAACAAAACCCCTTCCTGCGTTTCAGCATTAAAAAATAGTATGCATTTTTACAAGAGCGCATGTCGAGTAGCAACTATTATGCGAGTCCCGTAAAGGGTGAAGCAACTGCAGATGTGACGTATAGCTCAGTTTAGCTTCGCACGCATCATAAACAATGCGGACACAAATCGCACAATATCGTGCGGTGCAGAGCGGCTTGAGTGGCTGCTCGTTAGCGAGAGCTGGAATTACGGCGCGACGGGACTCCATGCGTAACTTGCTTAAAATGTAGCCACAGCTATGAAAAAAATATTTTAGTTTGCGAGCTGTAAGAAAATTTAATTGGCCAGTGTTTTTCAAACAGAAAATTACATGATGTTACAAACAAAAGAAATGAATCGATAAGTATGCACGAAATATACCTCTATATTAGAGAAAGTCAACACTGTATAAATTGTCAATAAATGAAATATTTATCATATTCGGCTTGCGATAAAGCTCAAAGGAGAATATTAGATTACGATACATTGTCACCTTTTTAATTGGCCAGTGTTTTTCAAACAGAAAATATGTTTCAACAGAAAATTGCATGATGTTGCAAACAAAAGAAATAAATCGATAAGTATGCACGAAATACAACACTGCATAAATTGACAATAAATGAAAAATTAATCATATTCGGCTTGCGAAAAAGCTCAAAGGAGAATATAAGATTACAATATATTGTCACATTTTAAAAGGATCCGCGGGATGTCGGGTAAAAGATGTTAATGCAAAAATACAGGGATACTTTGGTCCCACCGTAATAATATCAACATTATGTGAGGATTCCCTCTCGAGGACTTTCCCTGACGTCTGCGGTACAGAGCCTGGGAGGGGGATAGGGTGCGGTGGGGGTGGACGTTCACTTTCTCCCGTCGGGTTGCAGCCGACCTTCCACATTGCACAACTTTCCCAATCGATCCGACCGTTAATGGTAAATAAAGGCATTTGAACGGAAAACACATAAAACACACGGATATAAAAACTCGCCCGCGGGCCGCCCGTAACGATGTTTCTCTTTTGCGGTTTTATAGAATTCCATTTTGTTATTCACTAGACTCGATCGGCTATTGAGATACTTTCGATGTAAAATATTTACAGGTTCAAATCATAAAATCTACCTTTGATTTTAATTATGAACCACAATAAAAACGCAAATGAGGCTGAAGCAAATCCGTTTAAATTGTATTTAAGGTATTTTAACACCAGCCATATCTGTTTCCATTAATCCACTTAGAATAACGATGCGAGTTTGAAATTACTAATTTACAAATGATTATACAATATTAATAATTCAGTGGACTGTATACATTTCAAAACAATGGCTATCGGTATTGTTTGTTATCGAAGCATTACCACAGGTTCGGCTTATCGAAGGCTTTATGTAAGAGGATAAAACAGCTGGTCAGCGAAACCCGTCGCGCCATTATGGAAATTGACAAGAGGGGGGAGGACACACTATGCGCATATTTACACCGGTATTACCTTTATACATTTTCATCGGTGCGATAAGGTACACTTGACGTAGGTATTGAGATTGATGAAGTATATTAGGTTTGATGTGTTATATCAGGTAAATTACCGAATTTTGATGTGTTTCAATTATGTTTATTTTTAAATAATATATTTTTGCACGAACGTCTTTATATACTAAGGCAATTTATAATTAATCGAATCCTTTCTAAATTTCAAGAATAATACAAATTATTGGAAAAAATACTGACTTAGTATAATTTTCAAGCTTAAAGAGATATAAGAATTTTCCGGGTCAAATGTGTGAGTGAAAAAAGACCCGCAAAGCTTTGTCAAGATTCAAAACAAGAGCCCGTTGATTGAGCACCCGAATCAGACCTAGATCTGTTTTCTATCAAAAATGGGGAAATATCTAACGAATGAAAGCTATTAACGAAATGTATTTCTGGTCATCTGGTATTAAATTTTAATTTTCAAGACGTGAAGTTTGCGGTGAGAATTTTTTCACATCAATATAAAGATTAGCGAAAGCTAGCCCCTTTATCTATAGGTACATATTTCTGATACATTCATATCTACAGTCCTCCTTTAACGTTGTGCAAATATTAAAATCACATAAAAGGAATAAAATAGAAGGGACATCAACGTGAAGTGAGGCAACATCTCAGACCCTAAGCAAATTGACCAACCCCTCGCAGCAATAGCGAATATTTAGATTTTTATTGCCTTTTTCCTTTGCGCGTAAAGAGAAATTTCCTTATTTTCTACCTTTTCCAAGTCTATACAATTTCCTTACATTCGCTAGCACTGTTGTGAGTTTGAAGTGCAGTTTTGATAAAACAAAGCGAGATTCTCATTCACAGGGTTACCTTTCGTGTATTGAATTTTTTGCATATTAGTAGGTTCATTACTTACATGCCTACGAAACTATACGAAAAAAATATGCAGGAATTTCACAATGAATACACAACGCATCTGTTATTATATAATAATTAAGGCTTTTAATTTTATTTTAACGCGTTTTAAATATTATGAAGTGTAAATCCTTGCATCGCCATGTTAACGGAAGAACGAAAATCTCCGCTAACCAAAGTTTGACCGTATATGATATTATGTTCTCACATGATATTTATAGCAACCCAGATCCATTGGCGGCAGTAATGAGGCTGAGTAACATCCCGCCGAACTTTTTGCGATGGTAAAAAACTTCTCAGGAAACTTCGGAGATCATTCTGCCCATATATTGAGTAGATTCTCTTTCACCCAATATCATTTACTATCCTTATAGGGCCAATTTAGACAGAAAATCTGGTAGCGAAGTGCGGATTTTATGCAAAAATTTGTGATAATGACATAAAATCGAGTAGCAGGGATCTAATCTCAATGCGGCAATAGGGGGCAAAGCGGCCACGCCTAATTTTTCGGAAAATTATCGATGTTTTATGTTTTGAAGTGCGGATTATAGTGACATAAAATCGAGTAGCAGGAAATCTAGATGGGTGTTGTGCAACGATAAATATTAATTTTAGCTAACCAAATATATTATTAATCTGACACTTAATTAAACTTCTATTTTAATAGTATTGGGAAAATTAAAAATATGACGTACAATTTCCTTAAATTGCAGGTTCCAATACCAAAATATAATAAAAAATTGGTGAAAATAACATTTATTTTTTAAATTTCAGCAGTTTTCCATTTAATTTTTATATTATCTTAGTCAAAATTTTCATATTGATTTGAGGCTTGCGATACATTATTTTATCCTTAGTATCGAAATGACAACCCAAAGGAACGGAAATTATATTCCTCTTTACAGCAGCTTGATAATTATTGGAAAAATCAAAATCAATCAATCATAATCTTTTCGAAGACCGTCTTCGTTATCAAAGAAATAATTTACAAAATGTTACGAATCAAATACTGTGTAGTGAAATCAATGTTGAAAGCTTTAGGTTTAACCGGTAACACGTACAGACAGACACAGACAGGCCGTGTAATAGTAAATTGATTGCGAGGAATTGCTATCAGACTTCGGAAATCGCTCGCGCTGTGTGGGATCGGAATCGATCGGAAACGATGGACCAGACGGGTTACAAATTTTACGCTTTCAAATTATGTGAGTAGTCACATCACATAACAACATAACTCTAGTCTAGAGAATAGTGCAAACGTTTTCATTTTTAATACAGAAATAAAATTACGAATAGTTTTTTTTCTTCGGAACGTATTCGTAACATTTTTAAATGTGAACCCTATTTTGGAAGCCGTTATTATTAAAAAATAAACATTATTACAAAATGTGGCACTCAAGTGATACTTGAGGCTGTATAATTGTTCATTCTTTACTTCTTATAACTCTCTTGCTTGTATGAAGCACCACACGGAATCGTATTATAATGCCGTTGATCAGCAGCTAAGATCACAGTTCTCTCTTGTACTGCCATCTGCTACTGTGTAACTGTGTGCTGTAAACTTAAGGCTGAATAATTTGTGCCCAAACCGGTGGTATAAGGGCTGTATTGCGTGCTATAGAGCTCATAAACAGCCGACTTAGACAGCTTTAAGAATAAATGTATACAATTAGTCGACTATTAAAGATAACAAAATGCTACTTGGGCAATGTTCAAAACTGATAATGAAAGCAGTTATTTTTCTTTGTGTCATGTTTCCCTTTTATTGGAGTATCTAAATTACTGGGATTTGATAAAAGACCACTGTCCGCATTAATTTCACAGTCACAGCAGTCACACGTTTTAAGAAACTATCAATTCTTTCCCTAAGTAACAAATACTTGATAATGTTTCCATCTATCGATTTTTACTTCAATCTCAAGTTCAAATAGGTAACAAACTGACATAAAAATATCTTTTAGAAAAAAAGGTAAGTTATAAGAAAATCACATTAGTTCCACCAATCACCTAGCCCCTAGTTATAATTTGCCGCATGGTCCATCTATTTCTCGTAGATTTATGGCAGCAGCGACTATCAAGGAGTTGGTGACGGTCGCCAGGAGCACGTAATTGCTTTCCGGGTGACTCGACGGAATTTGCATTTCCTGTACCCTTCCAGGGACACTTTGCTCTAAGTTCATGAGCATATCACATTTAAATTTTTACTTAGTTTGCACATTCTCAACTCTTGCAGACACCAGACAAGATTGTAACATCTAGACATGTAATTTCATTCAAAACATGAATTTAAAAATGTTAAATACATATTATTTCAATGTAAATAAACGTATTATTTGAAATCAATAAGTTAAAACATGATTGTTTTTTGAATAGCTTCCAATATTATAAAAGATAGATTAGGAACACAGGCTTTAAACGCGATTTTAAACTAAACATGGGTGTTGGACACCTTATCCCGACGTTTCGACCAAGTTGCATCGGATCACGAGCTGACCAAATAAATGCATAGGCTGGCTAAATGCAACGCGAAAGTTTAAAAGTATATATAATATAAGATATATCAGCATAGTTTGGACTTATGTTTATGTAGGAATAATTTAAGTAACAATACGCAATCTGTTTCTTACTCTAGTTAAATACTTAAGTAAATCTTTAATTCGCTATGCTCTGATACAAATTATTTATTCTGTGATACAAGTTTATACATGTGTACTATTTCCATACTTTGCAATTTATAATAATGTAAATCTTGGATTATAATATCTTCACACGAGGGTTGAAAGGTTAAATAGGTACTATAACAATCGTTTTAAAACCTATTGAGTTTACTGCGGTTATTATAAAAATCTCCTGTTGTTCATTATTAATGACAATAATAGAGTGTATTTTAAGCACAACGAAACATTTCCAACGAATTTGAGCAGTATAATGACTGGAACCATTATGTTAAGAGTGAATAATTACGTCCACTTATTATGACTTTTTTCAAGGCGCAGAAAATTAATTTTGTATAAATGATTGTGCCCTTGTTCCAGAAAATGTTTTCCAGCAAAGATACAGAAATTATAATACTCATTTAGTAGGCGATTAAGGCATTATCTTTGAGTAGGTACTGTATTAAGATTCGTATCATCTTGAGAAGATTTTAATGTAAGATAGGGACTTTTAATGACGTCTGTACCCAGGTTGTTGTATTACAAGAGGTTTATAATGAAAAGCAGACATGAAAGTCGTAAGATTATTGCCTATGCATAATCTGTTAACGAATGAGGGTTTTTATATCTCCTTCATTTGTAACTAATGCCGTTAATTAGCTTAAGTACAAACGACGTAAAGCTCCACGATATGTCGTAATAGAGTAAACGAGAGGGCTCTTTAACTCATAATGAAAACGTGCGACAGCTCCACATGACGAGTTTTAAGATGAAAGAACTCATGATTTTCTACAATATGGGTATCTTACTTGTACGTGGTTGGTC
The DNA here is from genome assembly GCA_950108535.1 of Agriphila straminella. Classification (NCBI taxonomy): domain Eukaryota; kingdom Metazoa; phylum Arthropoda; class Insecta; order Lepidoptera; family Crambidae; genus Agriphila; species Agriphila straminella. Next base: position 13,681,126 of record OX467308.1, read on the forward strand.
TAAGGTCGCTTTGATGCTGTCCGGGCTGGACCTTGCCATAACTTTCACGGGACACTGACCCACTTCACAACGGGTAAAAGTAATCTACCTATATAATAAGACCTCGTTCGTAAGCGTAGTTTCAGAAACTAATAACTAAAAATAGAACAGAACATCACGCAATTTATAGGTCAACTTTTTTTAGCTTTATATAGAGGTATGTTTAACAACATTATTATACTGAACAAAAAAGTATTTCTATGTTGAGATGAGATGAGAAACCAAACAAGAGCGTACCTATAAAAATAATAAAATAATTAGGTGCTTAATAAATATACCCATCAGAAGCATAAACATAGGCAATGTTTACTAAGACGTCTCTCCCTTTTGTGCCGGATATAATCGGACCGAATTCTAAAGCCTTATTATTGTAAGCTTACGGGATCCGACGAAGGAAATTGGCATTCCGTTACGATGATGATCCGATTCTGCGGCTCCTATAATAGGCATTTAAATGTTCTGCAGATGCGGTAAAACATCAATATTATTTTATTTTTCCAATATCTGGAGATACGAGTATAACGAGTATGATGACTGTATTACTTTTTCATTTCGATAGCAACCTAACTGAATATTCAGCGAATTGGAGATATCTGTCCATCGCCAACAAAAATGCCAGCAAAAAGATATTCGGAATCGCTACTATTTATAATTTCTTCGATATTACTTATCAGATGCTCGCGAAATGAAAAATGAGAGCTGTATTTTTTGCTATAAAACCAAGTTGTGTTGAAATGAACTGAGTTCATTATTTAACCACTTTACGCGTGTTTCTGTATTTCTAAATGGTTAAAAGTCCGATTGTGTTTTTGTTACAACAATACAATGAGACATATATGCGTTCTGAACGAAGCATTGTGTACCGCCAACCGTTTTACATTGACCCACAATCGAGCTGTTAGCGAAGGTACGACCTTGTGGACCGAAGAGGCTAATCAAAGTTATGAGCTATTTCCTTACCGTATAAAAGCAAGATACTGATTTACGACGGACGCTCTCGGCCGTAAATAATACTGCCCGACAATATACTGCAGCGGATTGATGGTTTGCTGAATATTGTCCTAAAAGGCCCCACCGAAACTTGTGAATATATATTTTCTTTGGCGTTTATGTTCAGTATTCATGTACCAGTGACGTATATCGTGAGCCACGTGAAGGAGGAGGGTTTGCGCGTGACGGATCACCGGCGGAGATGAAATCAAATATCGTATTCCCCGAAGACTGTTCACGCGCGTCGCAGCCATACGAATAAATATGTACATGTTATATAGAGGCTTCATTTTATATTAAAATGACACCGGACTCTTGGTAATAGACCTTAAATCACAACACATTCAATTTAATAACTACAACATATATTGATTTAGTTCAAGAGGTAATGCGACGAAGAGCGATCAGAATCTTAATGAAATATTTAAATTGTATTCCAGAAAACGTCATCAGAAGTTGGAAACGGTATGCAATGAACAAATAAAGTTCACTCTAGTGGAAAGAGAAGTTGCAGCTAACAATTTAAAGTTAGTCTAGGCGGTTGAGTGCGGGCGAGGTGAGAAAATGCGGCGAGGGGCGGGTCAGTGGGGGCCAGTCGACATCGGCAGGGCTTCCAACAATGGTGAAGTTGCACTCTAACTGGAGGTAAGTTACTTAACCGGGACGATCAACTTCGCTAAATTCCAATATTCGGACAGTTGCTGGAGCACGATGATGCCGCTGAAAGAGGCATTCCAGATTTGAGAAACCCAATTAATAATTTTGAATATTATTGATCATTTTAATGAATAACAATCTTTGTTTTAGAAGACGGACATCTAGGTATTGTAGAGTCGAGTGAAAAGATCGTTTTGAAAACAACGCGTAATAGAGTCATCTATTAGAAAGCTGTATCGAACTATCTGTCGTAGCTTCTAACAGTATTAGTAAGTAAGTTACTTTCTTTGATATTGGCCATTTCGTATACGATTATCCATATATCTGTGATAATAGCAAGCGTCCCTATAATTCATCCACCAACAACTGGATCGCGAATGAATTGAATAACAATAATACGCATTATACGCAGACGTCGCGTGGTCGAAATATGCTACCAATAATTCATTAGTGGTTCTACCAAAGAGGTCTGTCCGACACAAATTGGCAACATTAAACATTTAATGAATAGTAACCGCAGCAACGGCGGTGCCGGGAGGGAGGGGACTTTATCCCCGAACAAGATGGATACACTGAGAAAAATGCCCATCATAAATGACGTGAATTCAGATTAAAATAAGATGGATTCACTTAAAGCACGGAGTATACTGATATCACCAAAAAGTACGATGATACTACTGTTGCTGATGATAACGGTATTTAAGATGACATGTCACCATACCTTTGGTAGGACGAGCATACAATATTTTTTATATTGTATGCTCGTCCTACAATATAAAATATTGTATGCTCGTTCCTACTACTTATGGTTACTGTCATTGTACATCGAGTTATATCCTATTATTTTTCCTACTATTTCTCGATGACATCCTCTTATGTCAAAAAAATATAATATTCTTTCATCATATCTCAAGTTATGTCCTATTATTTTTCGTACTATTTATTGATGACTTCCTCATATCTCCAGTTAGGTCCTAATATTTTTCCTACTATTTAGAAATTATTTCCTCATATATTCGGTTGTTTTCTACTATTTAGCGGTGACTTCCTAATATCCTTAGTGTAGTCCTACTAATTAAAATATACTTTTCTCGTATTTCGGGTTAAATCCTACTATTTAGCCACGATTTCCCCATATCTCCGGTTATATCCTATTACTTTACGTGCTATTTATTATTACATCCTCTTACCTTGGGTTATACTAGTACAGTCGCCATCAGATATACTGTAGCAGAAAAGGTGATCAAATACTTCTCAAAAGTTTAAATATCAATAAATTCCATACAAAGTGTAAACGAAGTGTATGGAATTTATTGATATTTTAAACTGTTCAGAAGTATTTGATCACCTTTTCTGCTACAGTATATCTGATGGCGCCTGTAGGTACTAGGAGAACCCAAGGTAAGAGGATGTACCTAATAATAAATAGTAGGTACGTAAAGTAATAGGATATAACCGCAGATATGAGGAAATCGTTGCTAAATTGTAGAACCTTACCCAAAACACAAGAAAAGTCTATTTTAATTGGTTGGACTTATCTAAGGATATGAGTCACCTTATTTGCTACAATATATCTAAAGACGACTGTACCTACTACTTCTTTCTTACCTAATTCACATTCCTAAAATACTTAAAAAAAGAGGATCGCGCATAAGTAAAAAATAACAATTTAAAGCATGTGAAATATAGAAAAAGTAATAGGTACCTTCATAACTTGGCAATATGCAATTGCATTAAAAACTTAAAGAGAACAGGAAGACACGTGTATAAAAAAAACAGAAATAGTAATCAAGAGTAATTTTATTTCTTTTTGAAAGTTTAATTATTGCAATATCAATATTTCTTTTTGAAAGTAAGTAACGTAAATTTTTACAATATTATTTTTTTACTTTTATATAAGTAATTATTTATTAATAAATGTATTGTACAACAGAAAAAAAGACACCAAAAATAATGTACCTACCTATTCGCAAATTGAGCACATAATAGTACTTAATTATAATAACACAGGCTTATAAGCTTACGGTGTACTAATCCGAAAAGGACTCATTGTACTCATTATGGTGAACAACTCTTACTTTGGGCACAACATAATTCGACGAAATTTACTTAAGGTGGTACCCTGAGCGAAAGTGGTGCAGCGGTGAATTATATTTAATATTATAATTCTAATACACAATTTTAAAAATATTTATCGTGGAGATTTTAGGGCCCACAGTCTAGTATTTTTAGACGGTATCGTTACATTCCCTCGTAGTCACTGCTAGAAGTAGATTGCAAAACTGCTAAAAGTGGCCGTTTTTGACACATTTGCTATCTACTTCTACGAATGACTACGAGGGCATGTAGTGATACCTTCTAAAAAAACTAGACCAAGGGCCCTAAAATCTCCACGATAAACATTATTAAAATAATTTTCTATTAATAACTTATTAAATAAAAACCACTGAGGGCGCCACTTTCGGTCATACAACCGCCTTAAGTAGCAGCAGTTTTTTTCGATTTCAGAGTTTACCCGATAGTAAAAGTTATTTAATGGATGAGTACAATGCCCCCCTTTCGGCTTAATACACCATGCTTATAATCCCGTACCTTTATGCTTATAACAATCACAGTATTTGTCCGTCAAAAATAATTTACATAGTTAAAAATAAATACCTATTTAGCATGTCACAACTTACTTACGTACCTAATTATACTCATGACACTAAGAACAATCTTTAGGAAAATCCATAAAATATGCAAAATAATTTAATAAGTAAAATCATGATTCGCTTTCAATGACTTAAGATAAGAACCACCCAGCATTCTGCAAGATACTGTGGGTTACACCCACCGTCTCCGTCAAATCCTTCCAATATTTCTGCTCGTGATGTTTGCCAATCTTTCCTGGAGCGACGGGCAGGAGCCGCAGGAGGTATGTTAAATAAGCAACCGAGGAGTAATATGACAGCAATGAAATTTAGTCTCTGGTTTTGTATCTGAAAAAAAAAATGCTTATTGTATATAACACTACACATTATTATTAATTTATTTTTTCGTCAAACGAGGACAGACCAGAATAATTACATAAATCCTTACCGTCACAAACTGCTAGTGTGTCTGTTATTTTTTTGCGAAGAAACTTGTGCTTTGTGGTGTTCAGCTTCTGCCGGGCAGCTTTTAAATGGTGTCAGATGAAGCTTCGAAGCTGTCGAGACCGCCGGATTTTAAGCTAAAATCAAACATGTAATTTGTGATAAGAATTCAATGTTTTAGGTCCATTTCAATGGCAATAATATGATCATTTGATTTTTTCCTTCAAATGATAAGTACACTTTATATGAAGAGAAAATTAAAATTTACCCCAAATACGTTTTTTTGTCCTCCAAAATGATACGTTTTATATAAAAAGTTAATTTTCTTCCCCCCCAATAAAGTGTGCACGCGCACGCGCACTACATAGGCTTGGCAACTTACCTTCAAAACGTTGTATATAAGTATTGAGCTAGATTCCATTATTTTAGCAAGTCATGAGTTGCTTTATCCATAAGTATTGCACTTTGCACTCACTCACATTTAAAAAAATAGTCAAATATAAATAAATTCTGTACACGCTAAAAACTGTCCTTGCGACTCTGCGACTCCGACTGACTGAATGGAGAGAATATACAAAACGAACGACAAGTCGATGAGTAATGAACGGCGAATTTACGTGCTGTCATCGTATTTTTTAGGAATCATACAAAAATTGATGCAAACTCTTAAATAAGTTTCTGTAATCGTATTTTTGTAGGATTCATTTTAATTTTGATACTATAAGGGGACGTCATCGTATTTTAGATGCTTCTTCTCAAAAACTATGACAACTTTTTATGGAAGGTGGCACTTTCATTGTGATTTAGAATTATAATCTTATTTATAGATTATCATACATATTTATAGGACAGTGGGCTATTTTCTATTACATAATGTTATAATATTAAGAAGATAATATTATTTTTGATGACCAATTTTTACGATATAATATTTTGGCCAAAACTCTTAAACAAGTTTCTGTAATCGTATTTTTGTAGGATTCATTTTAAATTTTGATGCCAATTCCTTATATTTTAAGTGAAGGTTATCTCAAAATAAAAGGAACTGGCACATAATTTTATCATACTACTATAAGGGGACGTCATCGTATTCTAGAGATGCTTCTTCTCAAATACTATGACATCTTTTTATGGAAGGTGGCACTTTCATTGTGATTTAGAATTATAATCTTATTTATAGATTATCATACGTATTTATAGGACAGTGGGCTATTTTCTATTACATAGTGTTATAATATTAAGAAGATAATATTATTTTTGATGACCAATTTTTACGATGATAAGTGTCATAATATTGCCTTATTTAACCATATAATTCGACTACATCATAACACGTTTCAAGATAGCGTAATATAAACCTATTATTTCCTTATTTTAGGACAACGCACTTAATTTAAACGTACGCTACGATATTTTAAGATTACCCCAAATTGACATTTTTCTCAGTGTAGTGTCGCAGCGCTTTATACGGTGCAACTAACCAACTTCGTCCTTTGTTACCATACCCTGAACTGAGCAGACCACGTGTAACTGAACTATCGGTTAGTGACTGCATTCCAATATTACCTTCCTTAAACTTAGACACTACAATTGTCTCTGCGGTAAATAATAAAGTCTTTAAAATGAAATTTACGTTATTCTTTCTAGTGGCATGGATCTACTGCAATGGTAAAACTAAGTCAGTATAGCAATAAACGTTTACTAAAGTTTATTACTTACATACTACTTTAAGTAAGTTATCAATTATTCAGTCAGACCTAGTGTTGAAGACTCGTTTCACTATCCAGCCAGGCTGAAACGACGGGATATGAAATAATGTAGTATTTCTAAACAATAGACAGTTTATTGCCTTTTTACAATGTGCACTTAATTAAATTAAATATAGGAATTGAGATGCGATTTAATTTTATTTGGAGGACACGCAAATTGCAAAATTATTGAAAGATGGAGGACAAAGAGTAGTGTTGCCAGGTGGAGGGCGCGTGCGCTGAGCGCCACGAACCACAGACCATCTGTCGGTGTTGCTGTATCGCTCTTGCGCGTTAACACCTAGACTCATTTTTTTTAACAAAATGAAAGAAATAAATAGTAACAAACCATCTTTGTAAAATATTCCATAACTTTACAGTACTTCGACATTTTAATTCGTGGAAAATCCAGCATAAGTATGTCTGAATTGTCTGCCCAATTATTTCTTTACTGAAAACAAACGTTTTCGTGACAGCAACGCAACGGTTAAATAATAGCAAACAAAAAAAGACCCGTTGCATGTCAAGGACCGACATTAAAAATATTAATATAAGTAATTTTGTTGTATCCAGGACTGCACCTGCGTCCGTCCGGGCGAACAGACACGGATTTCGTAATTACATTTTGCTGCATAAAAATGATACTTCACACAAAGGGAATAAGGGTTCAGGAGAGGTGGGGTGGTTGGACGGCTAAGTACGGTAAGGTGAGGGCCAATGATGCGAGCTATGCACCGTGCTCCGTCACTATAAATACTTGTCTATTTGCGTACTAAATCTTAATAAACTTCGTTGAAGACTTGTCAACCGTGGGATCATAATAACATACAAGCGTGTTCACTGAAGTTTTACTACTATGTCAATGTTTAACAAGTTTAACAGGGTTTATAGAGAAATAACGACGAAATGTCTTCATAATACGAACGAAGGATGTGTTATCGTCTATTAGGTTAAGTGCTAAATCATGTATCTTACCATGAAAGCCGGACGGATGAAGGTCGACAATTTCGTAGAATGTGTCATTTCTTGTGTCTTATTCGCCGCTATGTTATTTCATTACTTACTGTATTATTTCTACGCGACATCGCGACATTTTATCAAATTCTTGTTTATATACTAAAGTTAATCCGTGTTATTACAAAAGAGTTTAACTAAACACCTGTTTAAATGTGATGCTGTCACTTTTTTGATAATATTGTTTGAAAGAGACAGCATACATTTAAACAGGTGTTTAGTTAAACAGTGTTCAAAAATCTTTTGTAATAACACGGATAATGTTTGTGTCTTGAATTGAAACATTGTCTAAAATATTTTCTTTGAAAACTAAACTTGAAAACGGTAGTACCTATTTAAAACTAAGATTTTTGACGCAATTTGAGCATTACGGTGAATGTAAAGTGGGAAAAAAATTAAATCAACTGTTTTCTACGTTTTGTGGAAAATAATAAGTAACTAAATGCTTCAAGTTTTAATTAAAAATGAGGTGTCGGCAAATTATGGTTGTTAATGAAGTACAATGTTTAATATGAAAATAAATGATATAATTATGTTAAACGGGTAACTTAAAGTACCTACCTAATACATTTTAACTAAACGAAAAAGTCATTTCACGAAGTAATAGTTACAAAAACATTTAATAAAACTGTATAAACACAGTATCTAATTAAGCATGATTAATGCGGTCGACACACGCGCCGATATTAAGCAGTTGTATCATAAGGGCGAGTACTCACTCGGCTCCATTTTTTCCGCCCCTGTGCAGCATGCCCGCGCGTGCCATCTCACGGCGAAGGCCTGCAAAAAACACCATCCATTAACGTCGACAAGTCCAGGCCCCTTCCGCGTCCTTACACCCACTAAATACGGTTTAGGACCCTTATTTATTAGACGGATGATCCACTAAACTTTGTCGCTTCATTTCGTAGAACCACTATATTTTTGTGTTATTATTTCAGGTTAGAAATTTGGGAACACTTATATTATGTAGTAAAACTTTCTGGGTCTGAAGGTATTTTGGATGTCCTTACAAAATATGTTTATGTATTTCTCAATTAAAATAAAAGATGTTTTAAAAACGATGACAAATGATGATTTAAAAACATTTGAAACGAGAGAAAGTTAACTCATTCAAAGTAAAGATAATAGAGACTCTCTTTCATAGTTTGTTCATATAATTATAATTATTAGGAATAGCTTGAATTGAAGCACATTTAAAGATGTTTTCAAATTATGTCGACGCATAAAAAAAATATATTAATAGTTAAGTACTTTAATCGTTAAAATCGTGGTTCTATTTATAAGGAATAGCTTGAATTGAAGCACATTTAAAGATGTTTTTAAATTATGTCGACGCATAAAAAAAATATATTAATAGTTAAGTACTTTAATCATTAAATCGTGATTCTATTTATAAATTCGTAACCTTCCTATTACGTCGGTATGATACAACATTTCCGTACCTTATAAGAACTATTCAAGCGCAAAATTGTTACATGAAACTACTTACTCGGAATATTATATCAGTTTAGCATCGTAAGCGATGCACGCTTACTCATTGCGGGATAATAAATAATCGTGACGTATTTTCACGCTTTCTGAATAAAGGCAACAGCTTAACAATTTAATCAGCGAGCTATTTACGAACCGGTTGATGGATGGCCACCGGAGAATATTTCACGTCGAAGAGCTGCAGCGTCTAAATTGCGACATCAACTGCGATAGAAGACAATAGCTGCGGATTTATTGGAGCCTTCGATCTGGACTGGATGAAATAAAGAGCACTTCTAAGTTTCATTATTTATTGGAATTCACAACTTTATTAGCATTATTCGCATTCGATATCAGATTGTTGCCTCTCGTCGATTCTCCTTAATTATTTTGTTCTTAATATTTTTTTTATTAAAACACTTACAGGGTGTTTGGTAATAGCCTTATAAAGCCGAATATGGTGGGTGGGAACCATCAAACTGAACAACTGTTTCATACAAAAATTAATAACGAAAATATCAAAATGTATGAAACAGCAGATTTTTTTTTCGCGATTTCAGAGTTGATCCCATAGTAAAAGTTGTTCAGTTTGATGGTCCCTATCTACCATATTCGGCTTTATAATGCTTTTACCAAACACCTTGTAAAACCATCATCATCATCATCGTGTACCTAGCACATTTTATAGTATTGTTATGATATAACCGATCGGGAAACCCTATTGGAATAGAAATTGAAGGAGCTTTAAAAGTATCTATGTGCAACTATCACTTAAAAGCAGCGGCGTCAAACGGCTTATTCCCTTTGTCCTCCACTTTTGTCCCCCAATGGCGAATAAAGGAAAAAAGTTTGTTTTTCTATACTTTTTTCCCGATATCCCCCAGAGGGGGACAACGAGAATAGGCCTGTCAAACATGAGCTCACGGGCCGCATACGGCCTTTTACACGTTTGACTGCGGCCCGATCCAATTTTAACAACATCCTCCTGATGCGGCCCGCAAGATTGTCTCAACTATGTTTAATTTCAAAAAGTAACACTTTACACCCCCTTATACTAACTAATAAAGATTGTGTAGCAGATGTATACCTAGTTACACAATGGTTACTCTCTGTCAAACTATTTGAGTTTGACATTGAAAAGAAAGTGACAAAACACTGTGTAACTATACATCTGCTATACAATCTATATAAGTAAGGGCGCTAAACCTAGGCTAAGCAATATAATTTATTTTTCTTTAAAGTTAGATTTTGCGGCCCACTGACTCTACAATATACTTACATTTGGCCCACCAATGATTTTGAGTTTGACATAGCTGCTTTAAGAGTCATGTAAGATACCTATACGTTCAAAACAAATTATCTCTAATAGCGAACTTTAAGCTAAATTAGCGAACACTATAAGTAGGCATAAAATCATGAGTTTCCACAGCCTATATTTGCCGCGCACTTAAAATATTTGTTGCCCGACCGAAACAACAACATAAAACAGATTTGCAACTCGGAAATTAATTTCGTTCGTAAAGCTCGCGTGTGTAAGTCGTTAGACGTAGGTACATGTATAGCGATATGGAGTTTTAAGTGGATTACAAGCGGCGTTAGTCACAAGCTTTCATTTCGGTATGTAATATCGCGTAAAGACCTGTGATAATTCGGCTGTGCACGCGATCCGACCATTTTGGCCACTACCAGCGGTCGGCGAAGAAGCCACCAGTAATTGGCAAGCCAATAACAAAGTATTTTGATAACTACCTAGGACCTAGTTATTTAATTTAACTAAAGGGCTCATTTGTTGTATTCGAGTTAAATTATGGTGTTATTTCAAAACAAACAACCGTTTAATTTGCATATAGCTCTCTTCTAGAAGTGACTTTCTTTAAAAGATGATTGAAGAAGTAAGGTGTTGTTTTTATGCTAATCGAGTTCAGAAACCCATGGTAGGGGCATCCCCTGTGTAGGTTGCAGTTGCCGACATGATGTATGGCATAACAACGCTGATTTCACGAAGCACTGATATAGAGCTGTTGCAGGCTTGCAGGAATGAAATTAGCAGGAACGTCGTGTATAACTAATTAATGTTATTAATTAAACGCATTTTGGAAATTTATTTGCCATTATCTGAATATTTATTAAATTTTGTTATAGCAAGTGTTTATTTTTTTAAAATCTTTATTGTACTAACTAAAGTACAAAAGGCGGACTTAATGCATTCTCTGCCAGCCAACCTTTGGGAAACAGAGAAACCATGAATGCGGTACATGTACTTATAACATACATCTTTATTTATGTTATTTACTTTTAAATTTAAAGTTATTTTACATAACATTGGAAATTGAATTGCTTGCTATATAGGCAGGTATAAAGCAAGTCGTAAAATGTTGATTTTTTCCTCTATCTATGCTGTGGTATTAAATAGCAGAAATCATAAGGAAATGTTTTTCTAGCGCCATACCTGTGCGCCAAAACGGTTGATATTACATTTTCTATGGAAGGGGTTTTTTTATCACCGAAACTTTTCTTTTCTTTTTGTTAATTTTTTTCATTTTTTATTTTGGAACGCACATTTCGATTGCAACTTATGCGTGTGTGTATACTGTGTATCAAACAAGTAAAATAAGTAAATAAATATTATTGTTCTTGATATTTTCTTGAAATCGCATGATATTTCAAGAATAGATGTTTTTTTTAGCTATGGAAGAAGTTTCATTTGTTTTTTTAACAGTTTCTTCTTATCTAAACGACATAAAAAATAATGTAAAGTTTTTAAAGGTTTTTTATTATGTTTTCAGTAGGGATTGAAATACCGTTAAATAAAAATAACGATACAAAAAATATAACGATACAAAAAACATTTTATCGGCAAATTTACCGGTAAAAATAAAGTCAAATTTATTGTATCGGTGAATATCGTTATATTTAAAAATAACGTTATCAATCCCTGGTTTTCAGTATCTAACGGTTAGTAAATGTTTTTACTGGCTATTATATTATTAGATATTATATTGTATTGTACGGTCACATCTAAAAATATGTATACAGTTAAGAACTTTTGTTGTAAGTAGTTGCATTTGTCATTGACTTCTGCTCAAAAAAGTAATAGCCTTAAAGTGACATAGTTCTAAACTGTATACATATTTGTAGACATGTTTTCTTTGTTCTGTGGACGTGACTATACATACCTAGTCATTCGATCGGGGGGTCGATGCTGTTTGATTATTTGGTTCATTCCAAAATTCTGAAACAAAAGAAAGTTAATATTAGTTACCCGGCACTTTTAAGTAGGTACCTAATATAATGAGTACGAACTTTTTTCTTAATGAGTTGGCTCTTAAATATTACTCGGGTATTTATATAAGTACTAAACATTGTTAGCCAGCGAGATTCATTAACCGTGAATAACCTGAGTTGTCATGATCGACATTTTCGATTTTTTCATAACCTAATTATTTATTTCACTCCTTACAAAATGATTATAATTTTATGATATTTCAATTTTGGCCCGCTTAGATATACCATTTTTTCTAGAACATAGCCATATGCCATTCTAAAAATAATAAGAAAAGTGTAAATGAAAACTGATTAAGAGGATCTATTCCTTCCTAATACCAAAAACTTTGGTATTATCTAGTTTTTGGTATGAGAAAGGAATGACTAGCGCATTTTACTTTAAATCCTAATGGATTCCGAACACCGATATGCATCGAACGTGGTTGGAAAATATGAAGTTTAAAAAATCGACGGCTTTCATCAATTGTTTATTTACGAACCATCCTACATTGTATTGTATACGCACGAAAAGGGCGAAAGCACTTCGATATATTGCCCCATATTTTTATTTTTTACTAAAATTTATAGCGACGCTTACAGAGACGAGTATGCAATTTAGTGTTCGTTGCTCTATTTAGTCGCCTCTACACGATGGGTTATCGCGATGGTCCATCAAATGGCAAGTTGTGGCCGCCATCACCATGGAATCATCCACACGATGGCTGTGTTCATTTGTAGTATTGCCTAACAAGAAGATGGGCGTGGAGGTCATAAAAGCTGCGGCAATTTTTTTCTTTGTAATCTTTACTTTGGGAATTCCAGATACTTTCGGCCCTAAAAAGTTTTCTTAATTTTAAAAATACCTCGTTGCTTTACAATGCCATATTTTGCGTACTCATTCAGACACGTAACTAATGAACTAACTAAATGATGGGCCATCGTGTTGAGGCGCGCTAATTCTACGCGCCACTAAGCTCTCTACATGATGGCCCATTGCGATGGTTCATCATGATGGGCCATCGTGTAGAGGTGGCATTAAGATTTCATATTAGGTTTCAAATTCCTACACAATAATACCTAGTAAGTATGTAGTACCTTATAAATAAATATACATCATAGGAAATAATGTTAATATTCCAGATCCTTGAAACCGGCAAAAAAAACCTGATGGACTACATACACGTTTAGTTGTTTCATAAATTTGAATGTAGACTATTACTTTCTGACCCACTTGTCTATTATTAATTATTACTGACCGGGTTTACTTTATGGGAAGCCGGCTAAATAAACCTAATAATAACTAAGAATAAATACTTAAGTACTGGATATAAGGTATAATGGAATAATAAAATACCCTTCTCCCTAGCAAAGTTGTTTTAAAGTACATACGAATGAAAAAATATAAAATTAAAAACCAGTGTTTCTTAAAGTTAAAAATACAAAAGTAATATTATAAATGCTAGTTAGTAAAATGGAATCGAAAAAATATAGTTTACCAAGGGAAAATTCGATATACTTAACCCGGCGTCATTGTGGCGGAAAAAAGTTACACTAACGTTGAGGTGGGTCATCATGACCCTGGTTACAATTGTTAAAATTTTGCCTAGTATAAAATAATTTTAAATTTTTCAAATTTTATATTAATTATAAATACTGTATTTATAATCAGTAGCAGCAATAAAACACATTGGTAATGAGTGAAATAATCTTTATTTTTCGTTTTTCTTATAGACTATTAATTATACAACAAAACTGTAACTCTTTTCTTAATTTTCTTATATCAACAAAAAACAATATCGTTTCTAACAAATACTTACTTAAATAAAATCTATACTACCTTACCTCTCTATCATTGGAAGATAAGAACGAACGACGAACACTAACATGATCTTCATATAAAATATATATAAAAAGTATATGGCACAAAACAGCAACGTCGCCGTTGAGCTGGGTCATAATTACCCTGTCGCAGGTTCACACACGTGTTGCTCGTTGCGCTGGTGATGGACGAATGAAGTGAGATACGCGAAGGGGAGGGGTGATCTTTAGCTGCAGCTACTGAGACAGACAGTTGTGGGTGGCAATTATTTCTAAGCAGTTTTCCGTATGCAAAACATGCAGGGTCATATTGACCCTGCCTCAATGACGCCGGGTTAAGTAAATATTTTTCTTATAATTATATCACGCCTATAAGTTTGAGAAGACAAAGTTTCATGCGACCCTTTTAAGTCAAACTATCGACTAGCTGAGTAATGCCCTTTTTCATAACGTTCTCAAGTACTAGATCGGTGACGAACAAAGTCAAGAGCAGTTGGGTCCGGCAAGGCAGGGATTCACCACATAAACGGCGTTTACGATCGACCAGAATTGCGCCTCCCCGCACGTCACACCTGTGGCTGCCATAAAACACTTTATGGCCTACAAAATAGCCACCAAAAACGAACCGGCCCTTGGGGTGATAAAGCGTTTATAAGATCTTGGTCAGGATTTATTCGTACCTCATGTATCTGCAATATCAACCTTTTTCAATATTTATATGTAATCCCCGCCAATTGGTAATGCGCCTGGCGGTCATGTTTTTAACCTCGAAAAACTTTTTTTTTATACACCTTAGTTAAACCCTAGCTTTGACGTATTTTCTTGTTTCATGTAATTTTTAGTTGCGGATTACGTTAACGTGTAGGTATGTTAATGTGACAAGGCTCCTGCGCATTAGCAATATAATTCTAATTCTGTATTGTTTTTAAAAATCTAGAATAAATTTCCAATACAAAGATATAATACCTATAATACGCAATAATACTAACAAACCTTATAATACGCAATAACATGTTGAACTGCACGATATTGGGTCACACGAAACTAAACCTTATCTTTATCACAATAAGAGTCACATAGTCAAGTGAAAAAGTCCGACTAGTTTCGGTTGGCAATTGGAACGCATCCATTTACTCAATGCGGTCTGTGTATACGTCATTGGAAAGGCATGTCATAACGATATAAGTCACAGAACATTACAAACAAAACTAAACCATATCTTCTTCACAATAAAACAAAACATCGCCTGCAAGCCGTTCGGCCGTTTGGTCCTATGTGAGCTGCCGGGGCTTGACGGAATGAGACTAGTTTGGTCATATGTGAGCTCCAGAGTGCCAGGCGTTAATATTATAATTCTAATACACAATTTTCCCACAATTTTTTTTGCCCACAGTCTAGTATGTTTAGACGGTATCGTTTCATTCCCTCGTAGTCACTGCAAGAAGTAGATAGCAAAACTGCTAAAAGTGGCCGTTTTTGACACATTTGCTATCTACTTCTACGAATGACTACGTGGGCATGTAGTGATACCTTATAAAAATACTAGAACATGAGCCCTAAAATCTCCACGATAAAAATTATTAAAATCTTTTTCTATTAATAACTTATTAAATAAAAACCTCTGAGGGCGCCACTTTCGTTCATACAACCGCCTTAATCAAAACTATTGTTTGCTGAATTTTTAATGCAGTTGCAAAAGCACTTCGAAATAAATTTGAAATCGATACACTATTTCGTACATAGTTCAGACAAGCAATAGAGTAAACAATTTTTCAATTTCATAAACTCGCTAGCGGAACAATGGAAAATATTTTTTCGTTTCTATTCCGGCTCATGGTCTGATTCGATACAGAGTTATGAAGGAGAACAGGAACGCAAATAATTTACGGCTGCAGGCGGAACAAAAGCATCTCCGGCATGCGACCCATATCATGTAGCCCCACTGATAAATATTACTATTAAATTCAACCCTATCACACTGCAATACGACTTATATTAGGTATGTTTCCTTCAGTTTTCAGGGAACAAAACTCCCCGAAATTGTGTTGATCGTAAGCTTATCTAATTAGTTGCTGCGGTTCAGCATGGTTGAATTTTCATCTTCAAAATAATAATAAAGACAGAATAATTTGTAGTATTATGTACATAATTATATCCATTAGGTACAAATGTTATTATTACTATATACCAACGGTACAGAAGCAATGCTGTAATATTTTGTTTCCACGAATTAATAGAACGGTGTCATCAAAATAATGAAATTTAGAGCTATGTATTGTGTTTATGAAAAAATCGTTTTCCTTAAGGCGAGGCCAGTTCACGATCTGATGAAAAGTCTGATTTTTGAATATCCAATGTGAAGAACTGATGTAAAATTCTACTTCACAAAAATTACTGTAGACTGAAAAAGAAACAAAAAAGCAAATTAACCGAACAGAATATTGAAAAATGCCATGGTAACTCTGTAAAAAAATCCTGAAAAACACCATAAAAACTTATAAAAATAAATTTCAAATCGTCAGATTTCGTAATTTTCAACGACAGTGATATGATTTTTTATGCAAAAAGGATAGCTTTTTTATCGATCTAACACAATAACCGAGTACATTTTTAATAAATGATCCAGTATTTCAGAAATCTATAAAAATGTACTAAAATTCGTCAAATTTCTGGCGAAGCGTCAATTAAAGTTATGCAATATTCAACCTTATTCTAAAGACATAGTGAAAGAGTAAATTTCGTGAACTGGCCTCGCCTTAATGGATTTTTGGAAAAGGTTTACACCAGTCTAGACAGTGACAACTCCGCGGTTTTAACAATACTCCACCAACCGTGAGCACACAGAGTATATTTAGTAAAGCGTTGTGTCACTTTTCGTGTTGCAAAACAATAAGCTTATATGAAAGGTGTTAAGCCCTTTTTTTTTTTTTTTTTTTTTTTTTTTTTTTTTAAGCCGGAGAAACTGCATTTACGCATCCCCCCCCTGTAGGTGAACAGGAGGTTCGTATGTGAGGCTCACCAGGAGGGGGTCACTATTGCTGATGGCGCTAGCGACCGCCCTCCACGACCGCCTCCAGTGATCCCGCCGAGCCACTAGAGGCTGGGCGGGATCACGGGAGGGGGGAATACTCACTAAAAACTCCGGCACTTGCCCGCTCGCCGCCAGTTGGTCACGGGGGTCCATTGTTGTCACTCACCCCTTTGACCCGGCGGTACGCCCGGCTGACCGGGCCTCCTCGCGGTTGGGAGATGGCCGGGCAAGTCTGGCCATCTCCCCAGACGGTTGAGACCGTGCAAGGCAGGCGATGGGTCACCCCCCACCGCCCGCTTGGTCCCATTTATAGAGGAATGAGGTGCGCGAAGCGCCTCCTTCGTCTACCCATCCGCCTGCGTCGGAGCCGGTTCGCGTGAGCTTCCTCCTCTCGAACCCGCTCCGATGTCTCCTTCTGTGACATGACTTCCTCGCAGAAGGAGACAACCGCTTCCCATGATCTCTCGGTGGCCAGCATGGCCCTTGCCACACTGGGCAGCGAGAGATCTCTTCCAATGACAGCAGCCAGAGCGCCGCGCTGCGGAGCCCAGGCAGGACACACCTCGAGGGTGTGCTGTGCACTGTCCTCCGCATCGCCGCACTCATAGCACTGTGGGGTCGCCTCTCTTCTTATCCGATACAGATACTTTCCGAAGCACCCGTGCCCGGAAAGTACCTGCGTCAGCCTGAAAGTCAGTGACCCAAACCCACGCTTACACCACTCTTCCAGTATCGGACGAATCGCTTCTACAGTACGCCTTCCAGCCGGGTCCGATACGAGCTCTCTCTCCCAAGCCTCCATTAGCCTCTCTTCCGCATTGCGACGGATGGCCAGCACTTCCTCCGGAGCCAGTCGATCTCCCCTCTGGATCGCTGCTTTGCGCTCCTGGTACACCTCCTTAAGTACCTGAGATTCTAGCTCCCAAGGAGGTGTACTCGCAAGCACGCATGCCGCCGTGTGCGATACTGTCCGATATCCCCTCACGAATCTTACCGCAATAGCTCTCTGTGGCTGACGGAGATTTCGGCGGTTGACTGCATTAAGCCGGTCCGCCCACACTGGTGCCCCGTAAAGGGCCATGCTTCGAAGCACTCCTGCATACAGCCTTCTGCAGCTGGCCTTGGGCCCACCGATATTTGGCAAGAGACGCCCCAATGCTCCCGCTGTTTTTGTAAGTCTTGGGGCTAACTGCCGAAAATGTTCCTCGAATTTCCAGCGGCCGTCTATTATCAGCCCCAAGTACTTAATATGGCGCTTGAGGAGAACTCTCGCTCCATCCACCACCAATCCAGCAACAGCTGGAGGCCCTCTACGGGGACCATGAAAATACAGTGCCTCTGTCTTCTCAATGGCCACATTTAGCCCCAGAGCCCTTATCCTTTCTATGACAAGTGACGTGCCCACACTAGCCAATCTTCTTGCATCTTCGAATGTCTTGCCCCGGGCGATGACTAGCGTATCGTCCGCGTAGCACAGCACCTTCAACCGGGGCAAGAGGGTACCTCGCAGGACCCAGTCATACCCTATGTTCCACAGAAGCGGCCCGAGCACCGACCCCTGTGGAACTCCACACACCATTTCGCGCGCCACCATCCGACCATCTTGAGATGGATACAGCACTTCTCTGCCTTCCAGGTAGTGCTCGATTATGCGTACCAAGTACGGGGGGAGCTCGTGGAAGCGAAGGCCCTCTTTTATCACTTGAAAGGGAAGGGTGTTGAACGCGTTGCGTATGTCGAGTGACACTGCAATCGCCACTTCTCCTCTATTAGCCGCCGACTCCGTGAGATGGCGTAATGCCATGATGGCATCCACTGTTGACCGTTGTCTCTTAAATCCATATTGATTCTCCGCTAAGTTAGGGCCCACTGCTTCTAGATGCTGGACGACTCTTTCTGCTATGATCTTTTCGAGCATCTTGGCAAGCTCGTCTAGCAGCACCACTGGACGGTAAGCAGACGGAGAATCAGCCGGTCTTCCCTCTTTTTGGAGAAGGCACAAACGCCCCCTCTTCCACTGCTTAGGAAACTCCCCATTCTCCAAGCAATCACTAAAAAGTGCTCGGATAAACTCACCCAGGTGTTTGAGCGCTGGGGGCAGCACTCGCCCAGGGATGCCATCCGGGCCGGGGGCCTTTTTCTTTGACCTCAAGCAGTCAATCACTCCTTCCATTTCCGCTTCCGTGATTGGCGTAAACCCGGATTCGCGTTCTAGTGGAACTTGAGGAGCCATTAAGGGTGCCGTTTCTGGAGCCTCCGCAGGAAACAATCCCGACACTACATTGGTGAGAAGCTCCTGATCCATCGAGTCCATGGGAGGTGTCTGATGTCTAAGTTTGTTCCTTACCATCCGGAATGGGCGCCCCCATGGATCCCTGTCTAAACTCGCCAGAAATTCCTCCCAAGCTCTGGATTTAGCCCTTCTAATTCCTTGCTGAAACGCATCTTTCGCCTCTTTGTAGGCCCGCTGAAGCCTTCGCTCCTCCTCTGTTTCCGGAGCCCTTCTCCGCCGGCGCCTCCTGTATCGCTGCAGTGCACGTCTCGCCCGCAGACTGGCTGATCGGAGGGCCTCCATCTCCTCCGACCACCAATACACTTGAGACTTGGTCGGGGGGCCGTACACCCTTGGCATCGCAGCGTCGCAGACGGCAGTTATTGAAGCAGTGAGCTGTCTAGCCCGCTCTTCAATATCGCCAGCGCTTTGTCTCGCCTCCAGGCACCAGGCCTGAACTATGGCTGCCTCTTCCGCCAGGTCTTTTCTCAACTTGGTAATCGCCCACCTTGGGAAGTGGAACTGTCTTCCAGCTGGCCGAGGACCTATTGATACTTCTCCCGTCCTCGGTGAGACCCTGAATCGGATATATCTATGATCCGACAGGGTCTCTGGATCCGTCAACACAGTCCAATCTTGAACTCTGGCGGCCAGGGCAGGAGTCGCAAAAGTCAGATCCACTCTGGATCCCCCCCGCCCTCTCACGCACGTGAACGTGGTGCCCCTGTTCAGCACAACCAGCCCCGCCGACGTAGCCCAATCGAGGACGGCCACCCCTTTTGAGTTCGTGACGAGGGAGCCCCAAGCCGCATGCTTAGCATTAAAGTCCCCCGCCACTAAAACCTGCATTGGTGCCAGGCGCCTCACCACCCCACTCATCATGTTGCACCACCGCTCCAGCTCGTCAAGATGCCGGTTGGGGGAGAAGTAAGCACCTACAAGTGCGAAGTCTCCCCACGTGACCGCCACGTAACCCGGTCCCCTTTCTCTAACCGAGAGGGGAGGGGAGTGAGCAGCCATGTATGGTGCTAGGATGGCGACTGTTTCATTCTCATCACCAGCCCAATTGGGGCGCTGTGGCACACAGTAGGGCTCCGATATGACGAGGACGTTTGGCCTCCACTCCATTGCATGCTGCATCAGAAGGTCCTGAGAGGCAGCGCAATGGTTAATGTTCGCCTGTAGAAACTGTTGATTGTATCTGTCCATTAAGGCGAAACATCAACTACCTCCATGACATTGTTGTCAGCCTCTCTTGCCGTCGCTTTTACCGGCTTTGCTTTTTTCGCCGGCGGGTTACATCTCTTGCCACCCATTATGTGCCCCGCGGGCAAATTGTGAGCTAGACACACCGCGCATTTGGGCTCTTCTGAGCAGTGAGCTACCCTGTGTCCCTCCTTCCCACACCTATAGCAGGAGTTGGTGCGGTCCACCTCGCTCGGACACATTTGGCGCGTGTGTCCGGTGCCCATACATTTAAAGCAGCGGAGTGGCAGAGGCTCCATTGCCCGAACCTGGGCACAGCTCCACCCTACCATAAGCCGACACGCCTCTGCCAAAACCTTCGCAGCAGCCACTGGGCACTTCGTCATAACGAATCCTAGGCCTCCCGGACCAGATCGGATGTGCCCCACTTTTATGTGCTCCTGCGAACAACCACCTTTTGCAGCCATAGCAGCCCTAATGTCTGCCGCTGTAACAGAATCATCTAGCCCGGAAATACGCAGGTCCACGCATTTCACGGGTCTGGTGACATTCACAACCCCCATGAGGGCCTCTTTTAATTTTGCCGCCATAATGTCAGCCTTTTCCCCTCCTAATGGACCGGGGATTTCGATAATTCTCGCCCCTGTTTGCGTCTGCTTGACAGTCAGCTGTTCGATACCCAGCTCTATAAGGTCCACCGTCTGCCTGGCTTTAGAAATAACTTCGGCATAATTCGCTCCCTTCTGCATGGCCTCCTCCGTAATAGTCAACACTACCGCTGCTGTGCGCGGAGGTGTCAATTTAGGCCCCTTTTTGACCGCTACCCCTGATTTGGCTGCTGGATTAGCCACCGGTTTCGATGCGTGCTTGTTTGCCTGAGGCTTTGCCACAGCTGGCTTTTGTGACTCCCTCGTCGCCGCTGGAGCCTTCACTGTCCGCCCCTTCTTATTAGTTGTTAACCATCCATCCTCCTCCGGAACTCTCCTCGATTCCTCTGCCGCCTGTGGATACAGGTTTTGATTAGAAGAGCCCGCCACTGCAGCATACGAGGGCACTGGCTGCCTCCCTACATTCCCGGCAACATTTGCGGCGTTCTTTTTGCCTGCCCCCAACGGCGGACGCAAATTTGGAGGAGGCAGGAGTCTGCTTTCCAATCCCTCGAACCTAGCTGAGATCATAAAGCCAACTGAATCCATGACAGTTCGTGTGATGTGCTCCATAATCTCATCAAACCCTGGCAGTAGCTCTGTTCCACCCGCAACTGTCGTATTTTTAGCCTCCGCACGACGAAGTTGAGCAGCTGTTGTGTTTTTCTCTTGCAGGCTCAGCTTGATAGCCTGTAAATCTCCTTTGATGGCCGACAGCTCACCCTGCAGTCTTTCATTTTCGGCTCGCAGGCGCCTTATCTCTTCATTAGTATTAAGGTCTGCGAGTCTTTCTACAGTCTTTAACACCTTCTTGCCTGCCTCGTTGACGTTCTTCTTTAACTCTTTATTCATGTGTTTCGTGGCTTTTACCGCTTCGAACACAACTTCTAATTCTTTCTGGGCTTGAGTGGTCAGCTCATTTATCTGCAGTTTGCGCGTACCTTCCGCATAATGCTGCAGACGTTCCTCTTCTTCCTGGTCACGCTCAGGAGCTTGGAGTTTCCTGTAGTCCTGACTTTTGACTGCACCATATTCGTCCAGCTCCGAAGGATCAATGTAGTCCTCATCACTACCGATCCTCATCCTCTTCCTAGCCGACGCAGCACCAGCATAAACACCGGAAGTTCTAGTGACTCCCTTATTTCCCCCTTTTTTCCCTCTTCCACTTTTACGTGTGATTATTCTCTTTTCCACCTCCAAGTCTTCAAAACCTTCAGAGTCAGTCCCACTCTTCTGGTGATTTACTCCGCTCGGTTGACGTTTTACTGTCTCCTTTCCTCCGTGGACTAACGCCGCTGCCGAGCGAGTGACCGACCCAGATCTGCTCAGGCTATGCTCCCTACTTGACACCTCTGTGTTCTCCAAGGCATCCGACCCTAAGCGAACATTTTGATTTGATTTGGCACAGTTTTTGCGTGGACCCAGTGCGTTGTCCTCAAGGCGGTTGTTGCCCCCCCCAGAATACGAGGAGCAGCCCAACGTCGAAACGTCGGGGAGGGATTCTCCAGCCGCGGGGCGGCTGGTACCCTCCTGGGGTAATATCTTTTTACAAGACGCCATTGTCATAAGTTTTTAGAGACCTCTTTTTTAAGGGGTGAGGGTCCGAGTTCCCCTGGTTTTTTATAGTGGTATCCTTCCACGCAGCCCCCATTCAACATGGCGGCCTCCGGGCCTACACCACGTGCAGGGTTACGGTGTTCCCGTCACGACGTCCACAACAGGACCACTGGGCCTCCAAGAGGTCCCCTTACCGCCGACCCGCACCGTCGCTACTTGGAGGACATCCGAGACGCCAGCCGGATCCCGTCTTTGCTGTTTTGGTTCGCGCCGGCAAGGCCGGTAACCCCCATATCTGGGGGCCGTTCCCCAATCCACCACCCGGGGGCGCGCCCGATAGCAGACAGCAAACTGCCACGGGAAGGTGTTAAGCCCTGCGTGGAGTCCCGTGCTCCAGATCCGTACAATGGAGCGCCTATTAGAGTCGACCATGTATGCAACCCTGTTGCTTTTTTTATTGGCTGTGATGCAAAAGTGAAATTGAAACTCCATCGAGCACCTATCAAGTTTCAATGCAGGTCAAACGTTCAGGCGGCGGCACAGCTTTAAAAAAAAAACTTTATTACTTGCTAGCTTTACTTATAAAATAATCAGCAATAACCATAGATATAGTATATGCAATAACACACGATTTTCTGGCTTCGAAGTCTAACTACTTCCGGCTCTACCACTTAAAAGTTTAATAAGTTTGCTCATTAACATTGTTTTGTATGTTTAATTAAAATCATTTTTGGCATGCCATAAAAATATAAATTAATTAAGTCAGATGTGCATTTTTTTTTCAGGTAATGCGCCTTAAAACGCCTTTATTTTGTCAATAGGTCGACTATCATCAAATTAGACGAGGCACTCGTTATCTAAAATAAGTAGCTAAAACATTGATGCTACGATAATCAGACACCAACACAACCACAACCCCGATTAGATAAAGTTTGTTTTTTGTATCGATCGACCTATTCGGAAATTTTATGAAAATTCGTAATTTATTTACGTTATAAGGAAAAAGTAAAGGTAATAGGTACTGAAAAAAATCATTGGTGAGTGGGATTGCACTTCGTTAACCTTTACATCTCGGGGCTGGAGGCTTCGGGGTCATCAGGGATTTGCAATTGTAAGGATTCTTACAATTCGAGGTTCTTTTATCCTGACCATGATTAAATATATATTATCCAAAGGAAAGATGCACGATAGTAATATAAAATTAGGCGTAATATTTTTTTTTGCAATTAACCAATTTCGTACAGTCATCTATAACATGTTTTAATAGAAATGGGAGCTCGGTGGCGCAGTGGTATAGCGCCTGGCCCAGTGATTGTGGAGGTTAAGCAACTTTCGCACGGGTCGGTCATGGTATGGGTGACCAAAAATTTATTATCTCGAGTTCATCTGTGCTTCGGATGGCACGTTAAGCCGTTGGTCCCGGCTGCATTTGCAGTCGTTAACACCCACCAATCCGCATCGGACCCGCGTGGTGGGTCCAACCTCCTTATCCACCCATAAGGAATGCCTGTGTGTGCCGCAGCAGTGGGGGCAATAGAATAGCTTCTTTATACATGACGTCTGCGATGTTTTACGACTTTGTAATTATGTATGAATACTGGTAGGATCTCAGTGGCAAAGAACAGAGAACCTCCTCCTTTTTTAGAAGTTGGTTAAATAGTTTACAATATTTGGTTACATTTTATGTTATGGGACTTTCGCGCAGATGAGTCATCGGATGACTAACAAAACAAGATTGCTACAAAGACCTTCACCGCGTCGTGTCGTTGAGGTTATCTATCCTCCGAATGACAAATTCTTACATAGGTATAGTAGTGGATATTTTGGGACCAAATCTATTCGTTTACTAGAATATCATCAGCCATTTTAATGTGCCCTAATAATTTCTAGATCGATAAATAGGCAGTGAAAGTATTAAAGGCCTGTAATAGAATATCGAACTTAATCAATCTTATAGGGCGTTCCTAAGAAAGTGGGTGAAGGTCGCTTATATATCCAGCCTCGCTGGAACTGAAGGCCAGCACTTTGCGTACGATTATTTTACACTCCAAATTAAGGTTTTCTTTATGGATAGAAAACGTTTATAATTTTTATTATTAAATAATAAAACACCATGTTTATGACGAATGTCTTACTAAATACGAAAGCAACCAGGGACGTGTGTGTGACTATTATCATCATATTGTTTTGTTTTTGTTATTAATTAAATAACAAAATGTTGTGACTTTTGTTGAAAATGGTAAGCCACATACAGTGGAGTACAACTTCCATCCCACAATGCATGGTAGTACACAAATGTACCTATTATGGTACAATTGCGGTTTCATACTCTGTATTGTAACGTGATATTTACCCATATTTGCGTTTCCTCATTGTAGGTATGCGGTCGGTGCACAATTGGTTCATTTAGAAAATGAGAATCGTCTAGCTTGTTATAGGTAAGTACCTAAGTACATTGGATTCTCAAATGTGAGATTGTGAGTGACTTGACTATGACCCCAGGGGGTCGCGATCAGGGACCCAATGAAGTAAATACAAATTGGATTATTCACTATTATTTACCATAATAAAAAGAAAAAAACAGGAAATAGAAAATCTTCTCATTGTTTTTGGTGTCGATAAAAATACTAACAAAAGGAAAATTCCTTTCAAATCGGTGTCCATAATGCGTAGAGGGACAAGTCCCGTTATGACTAGTCATATGCGAGTTAGACCTACTGCGATAGTTAGAAGAGAAGAAGGTGAGGAGATTCATGGACATACTGAATTACAGTTCAACAGATACCAAATACGTGATGCTATGACGTCATGAAAGTCAGACCTACTGCGATATAGGTTAAAATTAGAAGAGAGGAAGGCAAAGAGATTAATTGCCAGTGAAAATTCTGTAAACTTTACACACACTGTCACATTTAGCTTTCCACTTATTCATTTGTAGTACTTACTTACCATTTTATGATTGCATTGTCACGTTATTGCTTCAAATTATAAATTAGTGGCACTGAAGCTCAGAAATACCAGCAAAACAACTAATAAAAAGCTTAAATATAACGGATACTAGCGCGGTTTTATGGAAAGTTCTGTGGTGATTAGTTTGGATTCGATTTTGATTTTCCCGACGTCAGAATGCTGAGTTCAATATTTTCAATGACATTGTCGCCGTGTTAACCCGTGGAGTAAAAGTTTAATTATTGTTAATAATTATGTTTGTTACAGGTTACATTTTCTTACCTAACTTAATATTTATTTCTTACTTTTGTGGGTTATGACCCTGAAATGGTTGAGAAACGATGACTTAGACACATCTAGGTGGGCGTTAATATCATGAACAGTTTACAGTTCCGATCTTAATTGGATTATGTTCATATGTGGTTTCGTGAAGGGAGGGCGGCTCCCTTGCCGGCAGTGCTTCTTGATCAAAGCACGAAACTCTAAGGCTCTACGTTACCGCAGTTATACCTACATGTGCTTTGATACAAGCAATACACATTATTTTGTTCAAGAAATCCTAGGTTATATTAAATGAGAAAGAACTACAATTTAGTATGTTGAATTTAAACTGTTTAGAATACAATTTGATTCTAACATCTTTATTCTTTATGACTCAACAGAGTGAAGTGTTACAACAACAACGTAACACGTAGTAGATGGTAAAAGTTTTTATGATCTCACTTCGCGAGGCAGGAAGAACAAATAAATGGTAAACCATTGGATCCTTAGAATAGGGATGATGACAACCTTTTTTTATTTTATGTTACATAAATTACCTCTCAAAAAAAGAAACATTGGTAAAAGAATTAATTCGCTAGCATGAAAACTGCCCGAGATATCACAGTGTGAAATGCACACAAATGGACTCGCCCAAAAACGCTCCATACTAATGGCTTCCTAGTTATGACGTCACGAATAAGTAGTTTGTATGCAACGCGTAGCAAATTTGTTTGGCAGCTATATTAAACTAGCTTCTGCCCGCGACTTCGTCCGCGTGGATATTAGAGAAAATCCTTAGGGAACCTTCAAAATCCTTAGGGAACCTTCAACCAGGATCTGACCAGCCATTTTTACGCATTACGGCTACCCGTTCCCGTTCCCGTTTAAGTTCCCGTTCCCGTTCCCGTTCCCGTTCCCGTCCCCGTCCCCGTTCCCGTTCCCGTCCCCGTCCCCGTCCCCGTCCCCGTCCCCGTCCCCGTCCCCGTCCCCGTCCCCGTCCCCGTCCCCGTCCCCGTCCCCGTCCCCGTCCCCGTCCCCGTCCCCGTCCCCGTCCCCGTCCCCGTCCCCGTCCCCGTCCCCGTCCCCGTCCCCGTCCCCGTCCCCGTCCCCGTCCCCGTCCCCGTCCCCGTCCCCGTCCCCGTCCCCGTCCCCGTCCCCGTCCCCGTCCCCGTCCCCGTCCCCGTCCCCGTCCCCGTCCCCGTCCCCGTCCCCGTCCCCGTCCCCGTCCCCGTCCCCGTCCCCGTCCCCGTCCCCGTCCCCGTCCCCGTCCCCGTCCCCGTCCCCGTCCCCGTCCCCGTCCCCGTCCCCGTCCCCGTCCCCGTCCCCGTCCCCGTCCCCGTCCCCGTCCCCGTCCCCGTCCCCGTCCCCGTCCCCGTCCCCGTCCCCGTCCCCGTCCCCGTCCCCGTCCCCGTCCCCGTCCCCGTCCCCGTCCCCGTCCCCGTCCCCGTCCCCGTCCCCGTCCCCGTCCCCGTTCCCGTTCCCGTTCCCGTTCCCGTTCTGGATGTGCATGTCCAAGTCCAATCATGGCCACCTTGTTAGACTTCAAAATAAATGTCATTTTCGCAACCACCATCACATTAAACCTCAAGAACGACATCCACATCGATTTTCATGTTTACTTACCCCATTTACACCTTAAGGGAGGATTTTCAAAGTAACAAAATATGTGTTTGCCTATTTATTTTTAGACATGCTCCTACGAATTTTAAAGTTGTAATGTCTATTTTATATTATTTTTCCATACGAAATTTAAACCCCATTTTCACCCCTTTAGGGGTTAAATCATGTCCACCGTGTTGGACTTCAAAATAAATCTCATTTTCTCCACCGTGTTGGACTTCAAAATAAATCTCATTTTCGCAATCACCATCCCCAAAAAACCTCAAGAACGACATCCATATTGATTTTTATGTTTACTCACCCCCCATTTACCCCTATGTGGTTGATTTTCAAAATTACAAAATATATGTTTGCCTATTTATTTTAGATGTGCTCCAACGAAGTTTAAAATTGTAATGTCTATTTTATATTATTTTTTCATACAAAATTTGAACCCCATTTTCACCCCTTTAGGGGTCAAATCATGTCCACCGTGTTGGACTTCAAAATAAATGTCATTTTTGCAATTGTCATCCCCGAAAACCCCAATAACGACATCCATATCTATTTTTGGGTTTTTTACCCCTTTTCACCCCCATTTCATCCCAATAGGGGTGCAAATACTAACAATAACAATATACGTTGCATTAAATGTCTATCCGTAAGCCTAAATTATAAATTTAGCGATTTTTACTTCGAAAATAAAGGATTTTCTTCAATACACAACTTCATCCCCCTTTTGACCCCTTCGGGGGTAGAATTTTGAAAAACGCTGAGACCCGTATTTATTTATTTTCAATGGTCAGTCTAAACACAAAATTTGAAGATCCTAGCTTCAAAACTGAGGGACTTTCATACAAACTTTGATCCCCTTTTTTACCCCCTTAGGGGGTGAATTTTGAAAAACCCTTTCTTAGTGCACCCCTAGACCTCATAAGGAACCTACGTGCCAAATTTGGAATCTCTAGACCCAGCGGTTTGGGCTGTGCGTTGATAGATCAGTCAGTCAGTCAGTCATTCAGTTTACGATTTTATAAATATAGATATTGTGTTTATCAAAATAGTTTCTTAGACAAATTTGCTATACATTTTACGGACTAATTAAAGGTATCATTTATTTTAATAAATTTTATACTTTTTAAATGGACTTGTCCACCCAACTTTGAAGGGTCATAAAATAAACAATATGCAATATATAAAACCAAGAGGTATACAAGCTACTCTAAAAGTTTAATGTGTTTACGATTTTTATTAGTATTTCGTTATTTTATTCATTAGTCATCATCCCTATTACTAGCCCCCCTACTCAAATGGCCAACATACTTAACGTTTGTTAAATAATCACATGTCACAAACTTATGTAAATCACAGACTTTGATGTTTTGTATGGAATTGACAAGCTTACACGTAATTTAATAGTTTACTGCTTATTTTAGAGCTTTAATAGTTAGCGTAGCGATCAAACGCATATAACGTTGGGCAGGAGTAACAATTAGCGTTATCCCGATTTTTAAACCCAATTCTAAGAACTTAATTTTTGACACAAATTGTTTTTAGTGTAAAAGTTTTTCTTGTGTAAAGTGTCATAAAAATAATTTTCTACTCAATTCTCCGTAGAAATAAACCCACACTAGATAGATACTACATAGTAAGATTTATAGGATTGACCAGTTAAGTACCATTTGGTACAACTTTGTCTTGTAGTTATAAACTGAACTATACAAATATGAGACATATTTGAAAAGCAGCATATTCAAAGGGAACAATTAAGTCGCTAAATAATGACAACGAACAAAATTTAATGGTGTAGAGCTGAATAAAAGTCCCCGTATTCATAAAAGCAAAATTGTTTGGCGTACAGAGATAAACAGCGGTAGCACTGTACTAGCAGACATCAAAGGTGCATCAAAGACGAGACTAGAGGGCCGCGCTGGCGCCTCGGCGAGAGAGCGATGCTCTTCAAAATTTACAAGCGCCAGGCCAAATATGGGGAAATTCTGCTGCTATGATTAGGCAAACGCGCACCGAAATAACAAACTTCCCCCACACGGCCACATAGTTACGCGTATTCGGAACAAAAACATGTTTGTTGTTGTCAAACAAACTTCTTTGAGCTCATCAGGGCCTAGTGTGAAACATTTTGCACTGAAACAACCAACTGAAACTTTATTTATGTCAACACGTAAAAAACTTTTTGCCTATAATGAAATGTTATGGAAATTTTAAAACTGTCTAGCTCAACTATCTCAAGTTCAGCGGTAAACGAGTCAAGACGAGAAATGGCTCAAGTTTCGTGCCGTTCTTCCGATCGAGACCTTTTAAGAGAATTAGCGCTGAAAGGAATCGTGTTGGAATTAATGAAAGTGAGATACGGGAAGCTCACCACATAAATCCGCAAGAGTGAATTTCTAAGTGATAGATAACAGACGAAGGACATTAGGGTGCTGTAGAACATGGAAATGTACAGGCGTGATTAATTGTGAAACACGATGCAGAAAAGCAATAAGATTGCTTTTCCATTATGCATAGTCCTGTCTGTGAGTTTACACAAAGTGGCTAAGAGAAATTTTATGTTATGTAAGAATTATCCATTTATGACAATAGGGTCTAGTTTAAAGCAAAAGGAAAAGTTGTATGTGGTTGTTACACGACCGCCCAAAAAGGAGTGTATTTTATTAAACGTTAAAAAACGTTACTGCATTTCCCTTGCGTCATTATCAAGAATGAATGTGTACGAATTATTGGATGGCTTAAATAAGGAGTCGTGTTGAATAAATAAAATGGCATGAGAGTCCCGCTGGGGCAAAAAACGTGGTTCTCGAGTAATTCACAGTGAATAATTAATGAAGAATTTTCACGAGCTCCGAGTTTCGGAAGTGGCTCTGACGCGTCCCTTAGCTACACCCACGAAGCGTTTCAGTTACTGATGTCACATGGGGTAATGGTGATGTACATAGGTTTGGGATACATTCACATCATATCTGTTAGGTACGCATCCAACGATATTCCGATCCTTCCCTGCATAAAATATACCTAGTTGTAGACGAAACAACTTCTGGGAGGTATGACATAGCTAAGCAACTATTCACGCACTAAACTAGCACTCAACTAAAGATAACAATTATACTCGTAAATGGTCGCCTTTCTCATGTGACTGTGTCCTCTTTACCAATCAACTAAGCTGAATTCAGTTATTTTTTATTGGGGATTTTGTACCTGAATCCAGGAGGTGGAAATTTGAACCGCAAGATAGATAGGTAAACTTTTATAAAGTTACAATGGAAAGTTTGAGGACGCGCGCTTCATTAAAAATTACAAAAATAACATGTGTTATCTCTTATGTTTTGATGAATGTTTTGAGACTTTCTTTAGGCTTAAAATTTAGTTTCTCCAACAGCTCACTTACGGCATTAACAAGAGCCAGCATGTAACATCCGCCACGGGCAACCGTACGGGCAACTTATTCTTTACGCACAAAACAAAAGTCCGATACAGATCGTGCAGTCTAAACGACCAAGAAACTTTCGTTGCGCGGTGAAAGCGGTTGCAAATAAATCCTACGCGAAACAATGAAAGCATTGTTCACACTAAATTGGACGATGTAATTCACCTATACTGAACTGAACTTTACCACTGTCCGTTTGTGTTGGTAAAAGTAAAAACAAACGAGAGAAATCGAGCTTAACTGTGACTAAAATATAACCTCATTAAATCTAGTACCTGTAACTAAACTGGGTTACGACGGTAACATTGTTTAGTAAGTGACTAAGACAACTTATAACTTGTTTTAATACACTATATTCAATGATATTACAATATTTAAATTATAATATCATTGACAATATTGATATTTGGCGGTAAAAGTAGATTTTGTTTTTCACATATTATTGCCACCGTTCATCTGTTATGGACTATTATCTATGCTACAAAATAATAGACTATTAAAATCCTTCCAAAGAAATTCATTAAATTAACCTTCAGTTCATCTACAAAGAACCCTGCTGAACGCTCGATTTTTTTAAGAGTGCTCGAGTAATTTGCG
Organism: Agriphila straminella; assembly: GCA_950108535.1. Classification (NCBI taxonomy): domain Eukaryota; kingdom Metazoa; phylum Arthropoda; class Insecta; order Lepidoptera; family Crambidae; genus Agriphila; species Agriphila straminella. Next base: position 13,712,770 of record OX467308.1, read on the forward strand.
TAGATTTTTAACATGTACTTGTAGGTACCCAAGTTTTAAGATATTGGCATAATGAGAAGACTAATCTTCGAATTTCGGAAAAGGTGCCATATCGGGTCGTAATTAATCGGTGCCATTTTTCCTAACAACCTCCTAACTGGCGGAAGCAATCGAGGACTTTTCATATTAAAACTGGTACGTAGACCTTATACCGATGGTGTAAAGCCGAATTTCTTATAAATATATTCAACAATATAGAATCTCGTGATTTTGCTTGGATTTGCTATGCAAACGCGATCGTTTCAACGGCGGCGGGTGTTCGTGTAAATCCAGATGTGAAATTTCTAAATCAAGGTAACTGCTATATTTAGAGTCGCACATAAGTACAAAATGCATATTGAATGAAAACAAGGAATAGTCACGTTTTGACACCCTTGCCGACTTTAGTGATCAAATAAATTTCAGTTATGCAAAGAATATTTACTCTACTGAAGTAACAACTGAATATTATGTAGTTGCTTAAAGACATGCATTTTGAAAATAAAATATTTAGGTAGTACTTATCCTACATCTAAAAATGATAATATTATGTTGCAAAGCTATTGAAACGACAAGCAAGCTTTTCTTCATTTCCCATCGTTAATTTATATATAATCATAAATGTAATACGGAGGATTTAGGTCGCCATCATTGGTTTTGTTTCCTATTGGGAGGTTTGGCATTTTGCTCACGTTCGTCCTTTCTTCTTCTCGAGCTATAATTCGATTATGTTGTTGTGTTGTCTTCCAATGTAATCTTAAAACGAAGACAACGCGAACATACGCTGCTGTCGTAAAATGTCTAATCGAAAGATTGAAGTAGAGAAAAATAAAAATAAACTATGTATTTGTTACATTTATCTCGTCTATCTTGAGCGTCTTTAGTCCGCACAACAAATGAACTTAAACACTCATTGTCTACTTTCTAATGTTTCCTTATAAAGAGATACTAAGAAAACATTCCGAACTAAACGTAAGTATGTTGTAAAACGAGAAATGAAATCAACAAACGTTTAATTTCATTCTTCGCGATTGCTGAGAAATTCTTTGGTTTTTAATTCTCTTATAATATTATTATCTCAACTCTTCTTTATTCTAAAAGGTGGACTCAAGTTAATTAAAGTGACAGTGTTTTGTTTTTAACCCGGTATAACTTTAGTCAAAATTTTAGAACAAGGGAGCGTGTTCAAGAAAAACTTGTGTGGTAACACGATGTGGTTACTTTACTGCACAGTTAGTACATGGATATGTTTCATCATAGTATCTAAACTATCGATTCAACAATGGAGGCTGCAGCATGACCCAGATACAACACCAGTGACCTGTCATGAATGCCTGTTAATGCTGTTAGACAAATCCAGCCGGCTTAGCTGCTATCTATTGTAAGGAAACCTAATGCCTCAGAATTAAGGTTATCGCTTGTGAGAACTCACAATGGAAACTAGCTTTTGTTTTTATGTATATGGATTACAACATTGAGATATGACAGATGACAGACAAAATGCGTAGTAAAGTTTGAGCGATTGACACCTACGTTTGCAAAGAAGCGATTAGAGGTATTTACGTTAAACCTTTTTACTGAAGGAGAAATACTCGTACATTAATTTCTCTACACGAAGAGAAAGGCAAATAATGCCTATAAAATAAAAGTAGCTGCTAAAAATTTCTTCGTAGGTTCCTCAAAATCAAGATTTGATCATAGAGCGAAGTAACGACACAGATGTCATCTTAGATACATTTAGTGCCATTATAAGAACAAGCTTACTGCCGTTATCTGAGCGTTAGAAACCAAGAGGTATTAGTTTCACTGGCCATTTCTTTTTATTGTAACACACTAGCATTGCTGAGCTATTATTGCTGAGAAAGTTGTCAATGGATTCGCTTTATCTTTACTACCAACAAATATCTTCACTAGCATCTTGATTTAGATGCCCTATTATTTCTGTTAAATTAACAACTAATGTTTGTTAAACTTTTAATATTTTTTCCAGGTGTTTTAGGATTTTTTTTCAGTATTTGAAAATAGTGTTTTTATATAGCTTTTTATATGTTTTTACCCGACTGCAGGTTTGTTTTTTATATATATTTTTGCGTAGTATTTTCATCTGTAAAATTTTCTCTTTTCCATACTCGAGTATATCGAGTGAAGTTGCAGTGGATCACTGTCTATTGTTAATGTAATTGCATAGTATTATAATGTGAGGACATTAGTTTCTAAATGGCCAGTGAATTTCAGAACAGAGATGTATTCAAACTATAACCACTTTGTAAATAGCCACTAGTAACCATTATGAAAGTAATTATTAATATTAGTAGGTATTATTATCATTCGTTTTTATTACATTACTTGTTTCACTTTCATTTCTGTTTCACTGAGGAAACATTTTCGGATAACTCTATTATCATAACAGATAGGTATTATTTAGTACTTTTTTTGGACGCTCTCACTAGCGACTCGGTAGCATAATTAGATACTTATGTATTATTTATTTAATTAGGGAATAGTAAAATAAAATATAATTACAAACAATCAATTGGGGAGCTCGGTGGCGCAGTGGTTTAGCGTCTGGCCCAGCGATTGCGGAAGTTAAGCAACGTTCGCAAGGGTCGGTCATGGGATGGGTGACCAAAAATGTATTATATCGAGCTCCTCCGTGCTTCGGAAGGCACGTTAAGCCGTTGGTCCCGGCTGCATTTGCAGTCGTTAACACCCACCAATCCGCATTGGGCCTGCGTGGTGGGTTATGGCCCGTTCTCCTTATCCACCCAATAAGGAAGGCCAGTGCCCCAGCAATGGGGACATCAAAAAAAAATGGCTGATGGACTGGACAAACAATCAAGGTAACATTAAAAATCATCTTGAAGTTTTTAAACATCTCATCAATAAGTAAATAAGTATACAGTTATTTTAAAGAGACATATATTTTTTTGTAACCTCTGACACTGACCATCCAATTTCAAAAGTTCTTAAAAGTCACTTCGCAATAATATTCTTAACTGACATAGATCATAATATATGTTTCTATATTTTTACTACCAAAATTCCCACGGGAGTTTCCTGGAAATTTTCCGAAAGGTCAAGTCAAGTTTTTGATTCTTACCTGAAAACCGTCTTGTTTTTTTTCTAAAGAAGGTATTTGTATTATTTCCAGTTAAAGCCAGCCATAACCTGCAACAAAACAAAAAACATTCAGTAAGTACATATTTAGATCGACAAAACAAAATGTTATTTTAAAAATGTAGAGGCTTTTCGCGCAAAATTAAATAACCTTGATCCCCCAATTTATTATCCACATAAAAGCAAACTAGAAGTAATAAACTCAAACGTAGTGGCAAGAGGAGCCCTAATCTCTCCGTATAATTTGACGAGGGTTCCGCTCAGTTTCAATTTTATACGAATTCGTTAAGTTTGTGAAGGGGTATTTACGGTAATAGTCCTCAAACACCTTAAATTAAACTTATTTTAGTAAGGTTTTTAAATTATTATTATTTAATTAATTTCAGCCAAATCAATATTAAGACAACTATACATAAAAAGAGCACAATACCATATTGTTGTGCATTTTTGACAAAAATGAAACAAAGCAATAGAAAATTGAGAGATGATAATGTTTAATAGATTTCAACGCGCCTTTTACAAAAACTCTACAAAATGAATTCAACGGATCGTTTCTACAATGAACTATCAGCTTCAACTTGCGAACTGCGCCTGAAAAAGGCCAAAGCAATACTGACAAGCCGATATTGAGTGTAGAGTAACAAATTAGCATTTCACAGCCGTGTCAGAAAATGGCTTGGCGCGCTTAATGAATCCGGAACACGTCGTTACTCCTTTGCCTCGATGTGAGTAGGAGTACCTTAGACGGGAGGATTGGGAGGTCCTTGCTTTAATTTAGCAATTAAGGGGTGCACTTCAGTTGCCGATATTGATTAAGCTGCCGTCCCGTGCACCGAGCTAGAAGTCTAAGCGAAATACGTTCAGCGGGAAAGATAAACAGAAACGGGTAATTTGGGGATTAGCTAATCTGCACGTAAGCTTGTTTACGTGGAGTGCGCGTTGAGCATAACATGAGGTTACAAAGGAACTGACGAAAACATACTTTTGCGTTATAAATAAGTATAAAATATTCCAAGTTATTTTGTGGAAAAATATTGTGGAAAAACATGAATGCAAAAAATAAACTTAATGTTTTTAGAAAACACTATTCCAAAGTTTAATAATATCCTAGTGGCTCATATTTGTGTAAAACATACAATGAAAACAGATGCTAATATTTAAATAAATAGGAGATAGAGCTTTAATACGTCATTTTAACGGCAACACGTTTCGATACTAACTGTACTGTAATCGGCATTAATGTTTTAGTAGGTCATTTCGTTGAACAACACTAAATTTCTGTGTAACAAGGACTATAAAATTCTATTTTCTTGTCGGTAATTCGTATTCTAACAAGTGAGCACTCGTCCTGTTTATTTTTTTATGGTGGTCCGTAATCTTGGTCTACGTGAGATGCAATATCAGTTCATCTGATTAGAAAACTTTAAGTGGCTCGTGCATAAAAAGCAATGGCTGCCACAGAGGTGTCGCTAACTGCACTTTCTCTCTGATTAGATTTTTACAACGATATTATAAAAATTTTAGCTGGATTTCTAGCATAACAGCGAAAGTCACACTAATATTTTTTTCAATAAGAGTAGGCAGGAGGATCACTATACTTTCACTAACAAAATTAACAATAAAAATATGTAAATAAATATTTTCATCTGTTTCGTATCTCATAGTTAGTCCAAGATATTTTTTTAAACTTTAAAAGATTTACCACGGTTTTTTTTTATTTATTTATTTTGGCACATACAGTCATTACAAAAAAAATAATTAAAATAAAAGAGTTAATGGTGTAGACAACGAGTGCCCAAAATTAAGCATAATGAAATGTTGATTGCAGACTTACAGCTAGTTAAAATATTTGCCAACAGTAACATGCTAGGTATTAATTTACATAATTTGATAAGATATAATAAAAATATAGTGTGGTACAGTCAACGGCACGCTGGTCTAACATGACAGGGTAATTAAATTTAATAATTTTTAACTAAAATGCGAAGACAATTAATGTTAAAAAAAATGTGTTTAATGTTTATAAGTCACTGGTTAAATTAGTGTTTGTATTAAGATAATGTCAGGTGATTTCATATTATCAAAGCTATATTATTCAATATTTGACTTGCCTTGACATTTTATATTGGTTCATCTTATTTGTTTATCTTTAAACACATTCACTTGTAAATGTTATCCTCCGATAATATTTTGATACAAATTCTGAAACATGGAAAAAATCGGCTGAAAAAGAACGATATTGAAATAAATCATGTGTAAGCGAGCGAGGTGAAGTTGAAATATCCTCGCAAAAAATATAAATAGCTATCGGAAAGTGTGTCGTGATGTTGGTCCGTACTCGATTCGATAAACCAGGTGCAATGGGACCTGCGCGATTGTTTACTGACAAGCAGAGCAAGAGCACAACAGGTAAATATAAACATTTTATTTACTATTGTATTATTATGTAAGTACCTACATTGATTAAAGAACAAGAGTTTTGGTCCGTATTTAATAAAAATAAGGTACAGCTTGTCAGAGTAATACGATTGTATGTAATACAAAACGTGGCGTAGTGAGTGGTGCAACCGATTATGGATGAGCTTATAAAAGAACCTATTTAATATATCCAAAACCTGTAAAATTGGCTGTTAAAATTCTTAATTTACAAAAGTAAGTAGTTATATTTTCCATGACCTGACCTGAAAAAAATAATTGTATATCTCTGTCTCTAGACCGTAGGCACAGGGCAGGGTAAAAAATGGGTTAACTATTTAAATTGTTATGTGATTATGGTAACAATGTGTTTGAAAAATATAGGTAGGTACTATGTACTATATGTCTAATAGTGATTTCATTATTCATAAAAAAGTGTCTTTTTATTATAATATCTTTCCTGTCCCGGGCCAGCTGGAAGAAATTTCAATATGAAATAAGCTGTGCCCTTGTACTACTCTTCTGTCCATTATTTTTTTCATGTAAAAATTGTGTGTGTACTAAATAAATAAATAAAAAATAAATAAATAAAATAAATATAATGAAATGACTAACTTGTTAAAATAAGCTAGTTTTGCACCTGAAAAGAAACAGTAAATAAGGAGTTTACAGTTAAGGGATAAAATACAACGTACAACTCCAAGTCACCAAAAATTAGGGTACTTTGAAAACTGCTCTTGTTGCGTAATTTGAAGATATAAAACTTAGGATGGTCGTAAAAAAATCTCATCTAAATTGTATTCGGGTATCAACAATGAGATAGTCATCGGAATTTATGTGTTTTGTCGAGTTTTTTCCCAACATAAACAAAATGAGTCTATAAGTTTATATAATAAGAGCATTTATAAAACAGAAATCTATCAGGTCGGTCTAATGGAAGTAGTGTACACAATAGTATGATAAAGCTGGGTATCAAAATGTCCTGAATCGGAGCCAGGATAGGCTTCCGGTTGGCAGTGCGCCAATCTACTCTGCGACCGCTCTGGTCTACGACGACCAAGTAAAAATTTCCATATGAAAATTTATTAGCTCAATCGGAACGGCCCGCCGACCGACGATATAAGTAATATTCCGCCAACTTTATTAGCTTTATGAGTGTCAGATTTTGAGCTATAAACCGCGAAATTAGTCTTAGGCCCGTATTTATAAACCGCTCTCAACGTTGACAGCTACCTTGAGTACCTGAGATGCTGTTTCTGTAAGAAGAACATCTCAAGTATGATCTCAACGTTGAGTGCGGTTATAAATACGGGCCCTAAAGGCAGAGTCGAAAACTTTTGTTTTTAGTAATAACCAAATGTAAATAAGTATAATCTGGAATAAATTAACTATATAATAATATGTTGTATCTAACCTATTACGGAAAAGTAGATCTATTACTCTACTAACGATTTTTGTTATTTCGCGGAATAATTTTGATTGTTTTGCTTACATTCAACACGAATGTTTATTTTATTAGTCAGTAATTGGTTTGGATTGCTTTGGTCGTTGGTCGCCAACCTAGGCAGAATGTTTTTTCCTGTTGCTTATCATATTTTCACAAAACCATGCATATAATTTTAACTTTTTTTTTATGTAATTTATATCATTGTGACAACGCACCTTTCTTGTATAATAGGCTATTGTTTCAGATTTTCTGTAACCTAAATTATAATAAAAAATCTAGTAAAATGTAAACTTTTGAAATGCCCTGCTGTGTATGTAGGTACCCGTTTCAGTAATGAAACACCTAACAAAGATCCACATAACAAATTGTTATTATTATAAGGTATAAAATTCAATAACCTACAATTAATTTATTTCCAAAATTTTATTTTCAAGTTACATTTTGTATGATTTTGTTATACGAAAGTTAAAAGTTTGAAGTCTCCGTATCGCGGGTCTACCTCGAGTACCCTCGGCGAGTATCTAAGCAATTTACGAAGGGGAGGAAAGTAGGGCTGGATATATTGATATTTCCAGCGTTCTCGAGAGGGTGCTGCGATCTCCAGTCACTCGGCGTCGAGCCTCCTTGAGCCACTAGTACTATACTGATTGTAATCCACCATTGTCAGAACACACTGTCACGACAGAAAGTGGTTTTAACCTTCAACTTTAACACCCATTTGCTCAGGTACAGTGCGCATTGTGAGATATATTAGTGATCAATCAACCCATAAAAAGTATGTTTTGTTTTATATTACTGCCCTATAAGAGCATTTATAGTCATACAAGAATATAATATATGAATTATCGACATAGATAATGATTATTTTTATAAAATAAAATCATAAGAAATCTTCTCTTGACAGTTATTAGTTGACTAATTTCCCAATTATTAGTTAGGTTACCTAATCTAATCTATATAAAGTGCTATAAGTAGTTTATACACAATTGGGTCACACACAAGCCCCATATCAAAAAACTAAAACTATGCACGGATGTGACTTAATTATTTTGTGATTTTTAGTGCTGTATTAAATTTAAATGAATTCTTTGCTTTTAATTTTTAATGTAGCATCAAAGAAATTATATTTCCGTAGACTTAATTTGTCGAAATTAAACGATGTCCGTTTGTTTGAAACGCGTCCACGTTTACAAAAGCTACAGGAAGGAGCTTATTAGTTCTATTTTCAGTTATGATCACCTAGTTCGTTCGAAATTGAGGCCGATGGCGTCGTAACCAGAAGCCATGTCGAGTCGACGACGAATTTTGTTATGTACTGTCTATCACAGTCACTGATTTATCACTGTCTGACTCTGACTAAACCGTATATCTTTATGACTCAATACGCACACAGTTCTCGCAATTCGCAGTAGTTATCTACTTTATAAACTTTCGCATTGAAATAAAACGCGTTTACGTACGCTCGCAGTCCGTTTATTACACTACTTTTGAGTTTATGGTGTTGCGATTTTTGGTGGTCTGTATATTTCGCTTTCGCCACATGCAGGTATATTTTTGTTAAATAATGAAATCAACCTTATGACAAACAGAGTTATTAAGTAATTTTCATATAAAATGTGTTCGTTTGTTGCTAAGAATTAGTATTTCTTATTGCAACTTTATTAGTACCCTCTGTTATTTATTTACTTTATGTAAAGTGCTCTTTATACAACTGGTTATTCACCAACTGGACACAAGAGACTGGATACACGTATGTCCAGTTGGTGAAATTTTAAATTAGTATCATTACTACCCTAAACCGTAGAATTGCTAATATAGCGAAAATGAAGAAAGCTCTTTTTTGTATTTGACTAAAAAAATATATCTCTTCATAAGCATAAAGTTTACAATGTAAATGTGAGATGAAATATTTCACTCCATAAATCAGACGCTTGTCTATGTCGATCTGTATTTAGCAGCAACGATGGTTCTCTACCTATTGCATCGCTCCAATCTACAAATAGACAATACAAACAACTAAAACTGTCTACGTAGTTAATATTTGTTGCAAGCTGAAAGTTTATATTGCTACTACGCTCGGAATATGGCACTTCATTTTTGGAATTTTTGATGCTACTGATAAATAACTTTTAAAATAGGTACACTAGACTGTTTTGATAAGGTAGGTACATTATTAATATTTATAATTATAAGCTTAGAAGAAATAAGTAATCTCCCTTGATTTCGAACGTTTTTCATAAAAAAGAAGAAAAGAAGACGTTTATTATAAAAATAAAATTTAGTCACAAAGATAAATGTGTTGGTAACTATAGGTCTTTAAGTACATCATTTTTTTTTTGCAATATGTATAAATGTGTGACTGTTTGTTCCTCAATAAAGAGAAAAAAAAACACACATTAAAAAAAAATACTTATCATAAATATCATTGCCCTTTTATAACTTTCTAAATTATATTTATCATCTTAGTATGTTATTATCGCATTATAAGCTTTTTCTAGTAAAAACGAGTCGCTAAAGGAATGACCAGTTTTATGTTTTTTTTTAATAAATTGCATAGTGACCATCCGAAAGTCATTCCGATTTTCAGTTCGGCAATAGATCGTTTCTAACTAGCGAAAGTAGTTCAATTTCGCACTTTGTGCGTGATCGTGCCGAGTTTTATCGAACGGCTAACTCTTAGAACTACACTATGATGTGTCTTTGTATATTTAGTGTTTTTTTTGTGTGCGTGCTAATGAATTGATAACAAACTACCTACGTGAATATCTACACTTAAATGTCTTAAAAGGCTTTTTGCATGGTTCTTTGGAGTTGTGTTTTTCAGATTTTTGTGGTTATTAGCACAGTACATATATAAGTTATATTGAAAAACTTATATATGTACTGTGTTATTAGTATCTACTTTAAAAACTTTAGTTTTAATAACAATACAATACAACACTACTTTGTGGCCGTATTAACCTTAGTTGGGTGACATCCGAACTGCTTCAATAGTGTGTGTTATCTTACTTTTTGATAAAAGCAATCGATTGCCAATGGAAATAGCTATAAAGAGCAGACTTATTGGCGTATCCTATCCTAAACGTTATGTTATTTTATTTTAGGAAAACAGCTGATCTTTCGTCAGAAATTCTCTAGTCGAATACAATTTTTTTCAAAGAGAGATCAAATAGTAAATAGGTTAGTCGAATACAGTTTTTTTTTGCTTCTGAAATGCAATAAAGGAAATCCTGAGCTGTATGTGGCATCGGTGACGTCACGGCCCGTTCCCGGACGCAGCTGTCGGCTCGCCTGGGAACAGCGGCCCTCTCCCACTTTGACATTGGACGTCAATTTATTATAAACTTGACTTACTTTTTATTGTTTTTGCACCATAATGGAGGTGTAGGGAACAGACGGCGAGGCGCTTTCGCACGTTGCGAGTGTCGTGACGTCACAGGTGGCAAGAATGTTGTTTCAATGTCAGTTACATAAGGACACGAAGGGTACGGTCAACTTGTTTTGCAACTGCGTGATTCAATAAGGATAGGCATTTGTTTTTGCTGACCGATTTATTTTTATTGGCGGGCCGATGATAATTTGCTGGACTACTATGTTTGAGTTTCATCGAAGTACTAAGTAGTCATAATATTGAATATTTTGATATTTATTGAATTTTATATTAAGATAATTAATATTTTAGAAAAAATACTTGATAAGATCGACTCCTTCACAGTACTAAATACAGTTATAATATTCAGAAAACGTAATTAATAATTCTAACATTTACAGATTCCCGGATAAGTCCTTAAAAATAAACGAAACAATAATTCCTTATGCTTTCCACGTACGAGATGAAGTTATCGATTGTGCGATTTTTCCTTTCATCTTTTCTTCTTTGCGAACATTGCAAGTTTTTTAATTCCGCCGGTATTGGAAGTACTTTTATCTAGTCGATAGAGACTTAAATTATGGTTGGATAACTATTCAAGTAAGGGCAAAGCCAGGCTTATGTATGTGGTGCAATATACTTTAACAGATTCCATTCCATATGTTCTAATGCGCGTAGGGTTTGCATGAGAAGGCTATGGTTTGCGAATCGATGGCGTAGCTTCTATGACATTCACAAGTGCTTGTAACAGCCTAGACTGAATAAATTATTTTGAATTTTGAATGGTAAGTACCTAATATTATTGTACCTCCTAGTGTGAAATTCCAATAACTATTATAAAATCCGATCTGGATAATGTTGTAATCAAATAAAATACGGCAAGACAAGCGATACGGCAATCCGATGCTCCGTGAATATATCACATACGATATCAATATACAACGCGACAATCTCTATGCAATCAATCAAACCAAATATTTCGAAAGGTAGGGAAGGATCACGTGTCGTCTGCGAAGCCGAAATTTCAAATTGGCTTGAATAAAATGATGTTATTGCATAAGTATCCTATGCAGTGAGTAGCTATTTGCGCTCGGAGTCCCAAGCTAAGCTCCTGTGAGCCGCTGAGAAGACAACGAGTGCCTTGTGGATTTCAATTCGCTTTGTCAAAAGCGGGCCGAGACGATGGGAATGCGTTTAGAGACAAGAGCACTTGCGGCGACCGATATCTCCAACTGCGCTCCAAGAAACCGCCTTAAGCCTTTTTTAACGCAACTTGCCGCATTACGATGCGGGGCCAACTTTGGAACAAACTTATTTAAAACAAACTGAGCCTGAAATAGCTAATAGACATTTAATTTATCTAAACTAAGCCGAGTGCTCCGATAGCAGAACCATTTTAGACAACGCAAATAGAACATCATAATTCTTTTTTGTGAAGTAACAGTTTGTTGTTTCGATGGGATTTGGGACTAAATTGGAAGCCAATATTGACCACTGCGCGTTTCCAATAGAGTGTTTTTTTTCTCTCGACGCTACAAAGTGGGCGCATGTGTAATGCTTCATTGTTTTTGCGGTAAGTGGTCTGAGATTGCACAAATTGATGCTGTGTATTTGAAGTGAAAGGAATTGTTCAGTTCCAATTTAATGGCTTTGTTTTGTTCTATAACAATGGTGCTGTCGGTGAATCTATTTACCAATGCTATGTTACTTACTTTGATTCAATATGTTTAGTGCAACCTGTATTGTACATATTTGAGATACTATTTAATACCTTGCTGTTGGTCTTCCAAAGAATAAAAAAAATAAGTATGTAGAATTTAACATGTTTGTGCTTAAATACACACTTAGGTGTTAATCTAGAATCCTTGAAACTAATTTGCGGCAAAGCTATAATGACGACACTAGATGGATACATTTATTACGACATACTTAAATGAGGTGTCATTTAATATGAAGGCATTAAATGCTCCGAGGCGGGTTTATTTGATTACCGTGTCTATTGCACGATGCGATGGAAATGCTGGTAAATTTAAATCTTCCTCTGTCACGAATAAATCTCGGGGGATATTTCATGCGCCGCCTGCTCGCGATCGTATTTCTGCAGCCTGATAGGATGTCAATCTACTTTAGACCTAAGGTGCTTTTAGGATTGCGGCTCCGCGTCAACCCATTGCTTTAGGCGTCAGTGCCGAGCCTTCTAAAATCACACCTTAGTTGCATTATCATTTGCGTTTTTCCATCGAACTAGTTGATGGACTGGTCGGGCAGGAGCTCGTAGCATCGAATGTTTAGCAGAGAGGTTGTTAAACTAGTGTAGGTCTGGTGTCGTGTCTAGACGGCGCGTCGGATCCCTATCGGCTGCTGTACAATTATGTGACGTGGGCGGGCCATAGAGCTCCCTAGGATATCCGCTAGAACTCGGGCTTTATTTAATTTTCCCTAAATTATGGTAAAACTTTGTGTCAGCGCTTAACACCTTGTTCTTAACAAATTCTTGTACATACAGGCGATATAGTTTTATTGATGTATTTTTTTATATTTTTGGTATTATTTGGAAAAAACTGGTCTAACTTTATATTTTTATAGATTGAATATAAAATGGTTCGTTAGAGTGAACGATAGTTATAGTATTAAACAAACATTGAAACGATCCTTGACGTTTAAATAATTGCTTACAATATTCAAAGAAATTAAACATTAGGTGGGGTGGTAGTAGTACCTAGTAGTACTTATATCTATTCTGTGGTAGTAGTCATCTAGAATAGGGATGTTGACTATTTTTTTTATTTTATATTACATAAATTACCTCTCAAAAAAAGAAACATTGGTAAAAAAATTAATTCGCTAGCATGAAAACTGCCCGAGATATCACAGCGTGAAATGCACACAAATGGACTCGATCAAAAACGCTCCATACTAATGGCTTGCACGTTATGACGTCACGCCTTGCAAGTTTGTATGCAACGCATAGGAAATTTGTTCAGCAGCTATATTAAATATTGTGTTTATCAAAATGGTTTCTTCGACAAATTTGCTATACATTTTACGGACTAATTAAAGGTGTCATTTATTTTAATAAATTTTATACTTTTTAAATGGACTTGTCCACCCAACTTTGAAGGGTCATAAAACAAATAATATGCAATATATAAAACCAAGAGGTATACAAGCTACTTTTATTAGTATTTCGTTATTTTATTCATTAGTCAACATCCCTATTATTCCAATTAATAAAATGCCTATAGTAGGTACGTAACCTTGTAATTTCAAAGCCAGAAAATGCAATTAAAAGTTTGAAGTACCCATATCATTCCCAGAACTGCTATTTTAACGTTTCAATGAGAACTTTTGTAATGAAAGATATAAAAAAAATTTAATTCCACTCGTAAGTTTCGACAAGGTTTGGACTTTGGACAACGGTTTTTTCAAAAATTATAATTGTTTTTTCATAAATATAAACCACATATTTTGTTTTTCATTGTTTTTTCCCCATATCAATATACTACACAGGCTTTTTAAAGTTTTTGACCGAGCCGAGCAAAGCGTCTCAGTTTCGAGATTGGCCTAAAAATGCTTTTGTCCGTCTGTCTGTTCTCGCCTATAGATCAAATTTTTCATGTGATTTTGACGAAAATTGACACATTCAGTTCCTTGATTCGCGATTTTTTATTGGGGGGAAAAGGGCGAAGTTTGCTGTAGCGTTATTTATTGACGGATTTCAAACAAATTTAAGAGGCGCACTAGGGACTTCATTCTACAGAAGATGTTGCAAATAAAATTCCAAAAGGAGGCAGTTTTCTGAAGCGTTGTCTTTGGTGGGCGATATGTATATTCAACCTAAATGATCATCTCATTTAGGTTGAATACTGCGCCTCGAAAGAGATTAAAACCTCTTTTATACGTTCGAAAGAGAAATGTAAAACAATCGACAATCGTAATATGGTTGTCACTGATTTTCATGTTGATTTAATAACGTTTTCGATTTTTTTTCGAAAAAAAAATACATATTTCAGCCTTTTCGAAAAATGATCAAAAATGTCACAAACGCGAGATCTATCACAGAGCCACTAGTTTACCTTACGACACACTTAGGCTAAAAAACTTTACCAGTTAAATAAACTGAGCCAATCTAAGTCCCACTTTTATATCACTGAAGAATCTCATAATTGATATGTGCCTCCAATGTTCAAAGATCTTTTTCTTTTTCACTTCCACTTTAATTAAGAGATACCCGCTCGCACGTGGATTCTTTATCGCGCGCCATCGTCAATCTGCACCCGACGATCCAGATAGCCAGCGTTGAAAAATTAACGTTGGTGCAACAAAGGAATCTAGATCAAACGGACAATGCGCTCTTTATGAAACTCGTTAGTAATTTGAAGTGTTAGCGTATTCTCTCTGAGGTGAGAGTCGCGTTAAATGGCGAAACTGTATTACAATGGGTGGCAGTGGCAGCTACCGGCGCGGGCGCAGACAGCCGCGGGTCATCGCGCGCAACCTTTCACCGCTCCCGTGCTCTTAAGGCTGGTTTACATTAGATTATTTTTAGTAGAGTGCTTTAGTAGCATGCGAGTAGATTCGAATGCGAGTGCTTTAATAGTTATGGTTAGCCTTTCCAGTGAGCGTTCCAGTACAGTGTCATTTGACTAAAGCACTCTACTAAATACGCTACTAAAATGTCGATTTACATGCTTCCAGTGCGAGGAAAATGTCGCGCGGGGGGAGCGGGCTTGAAAGGCTACTAGAACGTTACACTCTTTAGTCATATAACAACCGTTTACATGTTTCAACTAAAGCACTCTCCTAAAGCACTCTACTAAAGACTAAGATAATGTAAACCAGTCTTTAGAGGTGCTGGTATTCAGGATTTTTTTCACTGAGTTACCATGCCATTTGTCAATATTCTGTTCGGAGTAATTTTAGTAGAGTTCTGCATCCGTTCTTCACATTGATCGTGAACTGGCCTCGCTTTAATATCATTTTTTTTATTTATTAATTAATAGAGGATTAAAAGACATATTAGATTAGAATCTACTATTAATCTACGTTACGAGCTTTTTTAATTTATCTATGACATTGAAAACATAATTTATCAAGTGAAAGTAGTGATCCATCACAGTTTATGGCAAACGAGAAACTTCCTATTTATAATAAATCACGTTTGGCAAAAAAAAAACAGTAGGTATAAACTTCTTATAAATGGAAGTTCAATTTTAACTATATTTTCAAATAATGAAGTTGTTTCATAAACCGATAATATACACTTTCATACATTGAGTATTAATATAATAAATGTTCAATTTTGATAGAACTCAAATCAGGAATAAAATTTCAAATTCATGAAACAGTGAAACAGATCAGAATATAAAACGGCAACAGTGTGTCTCGCTTGGCGAAACATTAAAAATGAATGAGAGCCCGCGATAACGGAGGACAATAGTGTTGTACCGAGACGTTTCCTTAAATACCAAAATGAATCGCCTCCGTTAATTAATCTTAACCAACATTGGGGTAAACGGCTCTCCTCAGCATCGGTAGCATCGGTAACAAAGGCGGCCCGTGTTCCGCTGCGTGTATCGCTTAATTATCGGGGTGAGTACACCGCAAATGAACGGTGTTTTAGTCATGGGGATGCTTACACTGCAGATATAGTTAGTACTTAATTAAAAGAGTAGGAAAAAAAGAAAAAAAAGTATGTACATCACATTCTCCTGAATGGAATACGCTCATGTGTGAAAAGTTACGTCATCGTGTTTCTCCTTTTCCATAAAATATTATATAGTATAATATTGTATGTATTATTATATGTATGTATGTATGTAATCTAATGCTACTAGCATTAAGTCCGCCTCTTGTACCATTCTGTATTGTACAATAATGATAGTTAAAAAGACGCTCCAAGTCCACATGCACAAACTCAGCCTGCAGGATCTTACGGAGAGACCAGGCTTCCGGAGGCCGCGCCTCTCCCTACATAAGTAAGTAGAGATTTGGCCGGAAGGCCGCTCCACTCCGTACGATCCTGCAGGCCGTGTTTGTGCATGTGGAGTGGAGGGCCCATAATAAGTGGTAGGTCTTATTTGATTTATATAAGTACGTGTACTACGAGTAAGTTAAGACAACTTATACCTACTTATATCATAAAGGACAAAAAATTATAAAACGTTAATTATTATTCAATATAATTAAGCGTATTTTGGTTATCAAAATGTACTTATTTTATTTAAAACTGTCACAAATGTCTTTTTGATAATGAATGACGTCTGCTGAATTTTTTTAGCTAAGGGTTGAGGAAAACAAAGGGAATTCGTAAAAAGAAAACATAAATTGTATCTTTTGGCGTCTAACTGTTTTTAAATTTCTCTGGTTTTTGAGATTTAACTTAACCGATTATACCAATCGGCGCGTCATTCGTCAAAATCGGGTAGGTATGAAAGGTTTTAAGCTAAAAAGGGTAGATATTGCCTCAAATACTACATTTAGATACTTAAGAGGACCATCATCGAATTTTGTGAAAAATATTTCTTCCTATTCCAATTTAGGTACCTTACCTTTAGCTTTTTTAATCAACGTAGAAGTTAAAGTCTTAGCTAATTAGTCAGGAATAACATATTTTGTTGACATTTTATACTTTTGGTACATTATAAATACATAATTGACCTTTGTAACGCCTACACAAATGCTATATTCAATTTTGTAACCAACTCGCTAGTTAATCTTTTTGAAAAACTGTAGAGACAAAGTTAATAAAATTTATATTATTATTTTAAGCAAATGTAGCAATAAAATGTTTAAGTTATTTTACACATATTTACAGAATTACATTACAGTGTAGTACTTGCAGATATTTTAATGATTATGACAACTTCTACCTACATAATCGATATTTCGTATTTTCGATAGGTCAATTTTATTGTGCTCTACAAATAATTACTGAAGTAAACTGATCACATCGACGTCCTTCTTTTTTTATTATCTGGTAAATATAGAAAAAATAGCAAGAAATTACCAAAACACGTTTTGTGTGTCCGTTACAATACAAGATTTCATGGAATGTGGATCCATATCATACAAATTCTTGACAAATAACGATCGCTCAAGAGGTGCGTAATGAAAACCATTCAGCTGTACAATACGCAATCTTTCAGCCATATTGGGCCCAAAGTTGATAAATTACACGGTCACTGCCTTTTGATTAACGATTGTAATTATTTTTCCCCGTTGATTGCGGTTTCGGGATCGCATTGAGACTATACTAGTTAGGAGAAAACATGTGATATAAAACACAAATGGGAGGAAAAAAGGCAATTTTGTTGTTGTTTGTCGCCACTCTGAGTATTGTGAGTAATTGGTTACTTTACCGTTATTATTAGCTACCGCGCTTCGCTACCAGTCTTTTAGCATTTTCACTTCGATAATCTATACCTGCATTTTGCGACAGAAACGAATTTTAAAATTGCGCATTTTGAAATGCGACAGAAACGAATCACCAGATGAGTGAATCAACTTTTTGTTGTTTTGTGGCATTTCTTAAAATATCTACGTGAACCATTTTTATTTGAAGTTAATTTGTAGTTGCAAATACTCTCAGCTAATTATCTTATAAGAAAACTTAAAAGACATGAAAATTTTAACGTGATTTTAAAGAAAAACATAGGTAACCCAGGAGACAACTCCTATTTTTCATATAAAAGCTGGGGACAAAATTGTCCCTAGATAGAAAAACAGATGTTTTTCTATAAACTATTGGTTATTTTTGTACAAAACTAAGTATGTTTTATTGGCTATAAAACTAAATATCGTAAAATAAAGATTTTTTTTAAAGAGTTATATAGTTTTGTTTTAATTTGTAAAAATTTACACATGGGTTTATTTTTTTCTTACATTAAAAGATTGATTCACCCAGATAACATTACCGTGACCTTTATGGATGCATTTTTCCTTTTTTTGTATGCTTTTTTGTAAATAGAAGATCTCTATTGGGAACAAATATATTTCTTTGAATGCATTCCTGTGTAAATACGAACTTTACCGGCAACTTTAGTCTCCGTCCGTGTAAATTTCTGACTAAATCCCGAGATAGCGTCAATCTCTCTTTGTACGTAGCATTCATGGGTTTACATTAAAAATTTCACAAGGATCATATTTGTTTAAACATATTTTAGCTACGACTAATAGAAAAAATATGTAATGTACTCAGGTTTGGGCAGCACAATCGCCGAATTTAGAAAAAACTACTTTAAAAGTTAGTAAACGTGGTAAGTTTAATATTAAACCGTTCAATAAAAATATCCGAAAATTTACTCTTTCTTTGACCTACAAAGTGGGATTCAATTATATTTTTTCGAAAATGTTTGTGCTCTTGAATTCATAAGCCCACAAAATATACTTCAAAGTTATATCTCGCTATCTTGTTTTAATTTTTTGTTTATACTTAATTTATCCAGTTCAAAAAGTGAAAAAAGGAAGTCTTCGTGATGGTACTGATGATTCAGCATCGGAAATCTATTACGAAAGTGTGGCTGCTTCAGATGAACATGATAATAAAGCACCTTCAGCTGATGAGCCGTATCAAGACCCCGAAGACCCCGAAGGCCAAGGCGGCAACGAAGGTGTCCATGACAAAAACATGTTTGATATAGTTTTTAGCTTCATCATCATCGTAAGCCATTTAATTAACCCCACGCTTGGTCACAGCATAGGCCTTTCATATAGATGGATAAAGAAGATGTCAATCCAATTTATTAAATAAGTTAAATTGAATTGATTATAGGTACACGTATTATATGATGTTTATTCAGATTTCGTAATACCTAACTGAAACAGAAAATGTTTTTGCTTACATACTTTCTTTATTCAAGAAATTAATTTTGTATAATTTTTGCAATACTTTTGCGTTTAACATGATAAACATTTAAATAAAAAATACTAGCATTATTTATACTTTAGCAACATTAATGTAATTTCAGTTAATAATGGGAGACCCCTCACGGCCGGTAAGAAACAAGTTTTGATTAAAACAGTTTTATCTGACTTTTGAATGTCGTTTACTGTAGATAATAGCTATATTTAGGAATTTTGGTAAGTAACTGATTTAACTCGTAAACAAGCTTCTTGATTCATAACACAGGAAAAAACTTGTATATGTGGGTACTGTGTTCATAATGCCAAAATCAGCAATAATTTCGCTAGCCTAAAATAATAGGGATGAGTTTTTGTTGGTATACATTTTGATAAAAATCAACTACACTTTCCGCTAAAACAAAGAAAAAAAATCATTGCACAATAGTCTTAATACATTTTTTTTATTATTTCTCCAGTTCCAACTTTATGTGTAATTTTTTTCTCACCTGTATTGTGTAGATATATGTCGTTATCATTGCACAGAAAATCTGTAGTACTATACTATGCATATGTCGCAGTTAGATAGATAAAGGCGTGAAATTATTATATCCCTAGTGATATAGTAATGTACCGGTTTATAACTTTTAGATATGAATAATAAATGAAAAAAAAACTTTTTTTTTTCATTTATATATATTCATAGATCTAGACTAATAATTTTATTTCAGTTTCTTTGTTTAACAGGAGATTATTTTACTGCTGCAGAAATGTTGCCTATCGCCGAAAAACTAATTGCAAAAGGTAACTAAAATTAACAAAGGATGATGCCGATGTCTCCATACATGCTAGGCCTTGTTTGCGCTTTGATAAAATTACCGATATACTATAGTAATTTTCTGGAGATTATGTGGGAAGAATATCATTAAATTATAATGCGGGAGAAAAGAGAAATCTCAATCTCAAAGTGCCGTTTTGAGGTTACATTTTTACATTTTCGTATTAAATGACATTTTGATCCAGCAGACTAATTGATGACTCAGAGATTAATCTGTTTGAATGCATCCAATTTAAAGATAAAGATAAAGAAACATTATGTATACAATTTTATATACAACGTGTTACAAAATAACCATTTATGCCGAATAGTGACTATCGAACTGAACTTGCTACTAAGTATTGGACCAACTCTGAAATCGCGAATATTCCAACGACAATTAACTGGCGAAATATGCAACACAGAACAATAATTTTAATGTCGTTTTATAGATAATATTACTGTGTACTATAATAATGCAAAAAAACACATTAATGTGCTGGTTTTTGAGATATGTGCGGAAAACTAAATAAAAGCACACCAATTTCGGATTAAAATTTAGTTGAGTAATTTTTTATGACATAACTATTAAATCTGAAAGATTACACAATTTTTTTTATGCTTGATAGTATTTTTTTGTACGCGACCGAGTACGATGTCGGGCCGCGCGAGGCCTGCCGCAAGCGGCAAACGCCCTGCCTCGCAAGCGAGTACGTCCACACCAAGCCTACTGCCTATATAGCGAGGCAGGACGTTTAAACATAGAATACTTCTTAATTTCCACGCGATCGAAGTCGCGTGCGGTAGTTAGTATTTTATATGTACAGTGTTTATCTTTTTACAATAGGTAATGTGATTTATCAGCATTCTTTCTTTCGTCTAACAATGAAAATAAAACAAGTTTTCTGATATATCCGATAATGGAGAAAAAAATCAATATAGTTTAAATGCAGTCTGAAACTATCTTCCTTAGAACTTTTTAACTGTTTTAACGCCACATTTGTTTTAGTTATATATTGTTTATTATGATACAATTTTTATTACCTTTTTTGAGGTATGTATGGTTACACAGAATCCGGCATGATCCTTTACATTTAAGTGATTGGGATTATCATATTATTATGTCTTATTTTATTGCAGTTGAACAGCCGGGAAGTAAGTAAAATTAATCTGATCTTAATCTCACAACTAATTGTTACTTCCATAATTTCGTTTGAGTATTTTTTTATTTAAAAAGCGGTATGTACGTTGGTTAAATACCAAAGCAAAAACTATGGTACTGTACATTTGAATATTATTAATCCAATACAGGGTGTCCTAAAACTTTGCGACGCGGAGGGAAAGTACTTACCTTAAATATTGAAGATAGGAAATTTTACTGAAAGAAGACTTCGTTTTCTTCTTTTCGACATTGAAAATGTTTATTTAATTTATGTGATCACCAGTATATTATGTGCCTGGTTTTCAGCCAAAAGTGCGACATGGCCGTAGATCTCTATGGGATAAACTCTCTCTAATAATAGGTAGTGTGTTTGAGAATAAATAAGTCTGTGGCCAGCACCGCGAGTGAACCTCTTTCCTTTTAACGCCTCCCGAAAAAAACGTGCGTCAAGAGGCTGTCATTGGAAAAATCGATATTTCTGGCAGTTATATTTTTTTGTAAAATTGTTTTCTATGCAATACAAAGTTTAAGTCTGAATAGGTAGGTACTAGTGTTTCATATCTGGCCGGAAGTCCTTCAAAAGTGATTTTTAACCGGAAGAGAAGGATTTTCTCAAGCTTCCGGACACTTTAATTTGCGATAATCTTCTGATCCTCAGTCAGCACAACTTTTCCGACCGTGTGGCCTGCATTTCATCGTGATGTCATATGACGTAGGCAAATTTGTCGCGGGCTTACGGACTATTTTTATTGAATGATTGCCAGATGAAAAAAACCCCTAGAGATAATTTTAGGTTATAGTACTACCCTTCAATAAAGTTCATGAGTTTGCTGTGATTTCAAAGTATTGTAATAATTCAATAAAAACAAAAAAAAACAAGGCTTAGAAATTTTTCAAAAATAAATTCGATTAGTTTTTAATGGACAAGCAGATGGCTGAACTAGATACTTACCATATTAATAGTAGGTACTTTTTATTTTTGATATTCATTTTCAATGTACGGAGCGCGAAATCTGTAATTGTTTTTTCACATTTGGTGTATTCGATTCCTGGTTAAGGCAGGCGATTTTTCAAAAATCTTTAAATGCTGTTCCAAATATTTTTCAAATCAAAATGAAGTCTTCTTTTCTACCTTCAATATTAAGGGAAGGTACTTTCCCTTCGTGTGGCAAAGTTTTGGGACACCCTGTATACATTTATCTATTTTATTTAGTGGGGAAAGGTATTGTCAGTTCAGCAAATACCTCTCATCAACTGGCGGATAAGCTGTTTAATCGCTTCTGTAAGTAATCTATACCAATATTGTATTTCTGTTTGTTACGCTTTCACGCCGAAAACGCTGAACGTTGAATGTAATGTAGACAAAATTCCCTCAAAAAATTCAACTGGACGAAGTGGCGGCAATGTATTCTGTGGTAGTAGTATTACATAAAGCTTATATGCTACGTGTGCACCAGCCCCCCTCAAATGGCAAAAATTCTATTCGCTAACTTTTAAAGCTTAAAAATAACAAAAATTTAAAAACCCCCCGACACACGGTACCAAATTTCGAATCGATCGGACATACGGAAGTTAGTCAGATCCCCTCATCAACTATTAAAGAGCTGATGATCTTCAAACGGCTTAACAGATTTTCATGAAACATGGCTAAGAACACTTGGGATAAAATTATTTATGACACAAAAAAAACTAAACGAAAATCGGTTCATCCGTTTAGGAGCTACGATACCACAGACAGATACACGACACGTTAAACTTATAACACCCCTCTCTTTTTGCGTCGGGGGTTAATAATCATTTAGACGATCAAGTCACATGTCACAAGCTTATGTAAATCACACTATTAATT
The DNA here is from genome assembly GCA_950108535.1 of Agriphila straminella. Taxonomy (NCBI): domain Eukaryota; kingdom Metazoa; phylum Arthropoda; class Insecta; order Lepidoptera; family Crambidae; genus Agriphila; species Agriphila straminella. The sequence continues at coordinate 13,735,806 of OX467308.1, forward strand.
TTTGAGTTTATGGTTCAGTTTTTAACCGACTTCATCAAAAGGAGGAGGTTCTCAATTCGATTGTATGTTTTTTTTTTTTTTTTTTTTTTTTTTTTTATCGTTGTTCGCGCGTATCTTCGACATTTATGGACCGATTTCGATAATTTTTTTTTTGTTCGATTGAGTTTTCTTGCGAGATGGTCCCATTTAATTTTTTTTCAAATCGGTTCAGTAGTTTACAAGTAATCCTGAAAATACTATGATATTAAATCAACTAACTTGACAACTTTGTTATTTATGAACCGAATTAGATGATTTTTTTTGTTGGGGAAGGGATACCGTTGTGTAGTCTTTTTAACCGACTTCAAAAAAAGGAGGTAAGTTTCAGGTTGTATGTATGTATGTTTCTCCGCGATTATCTCACGTTTGGCTGAGCCGATTTTTCTACCTAAATAATATACCTACACTACCTAATGCAGAAGGTACTTACACTAAAAATAAAAAAATAAAAAAATTGTTTAAAAAACAAAAAACCGACTTCAAAAAACCTGCCTCTAAAAAAATGAAGAAATAATATACAAATCATTAGATACGCATTATCATTGTTATAATAAAACACGTCAATTGAAGTCGGGTGGGGCTATTAGAATAAAAAAGGAAGATGTTCTCCAGCCCCACCCGACTTTAATAGACGTGTTTTATTATAACAATGATAATGCGTATCTAATGATTTGTATATTATTTCTTCATTTTTTTAGAGGCAGGTTTTTTGAAGTCGGTTTTTTGTTTTTTAAACAATTTTTTAATTTTTAAACTAGCCATTTGAGTAGACGCCTTCAACTAGGCGCAAACACTTGACGCAAGAAAGACGCAAAATGAACCACAGGGACTTAGCATTATAGTTTAAGTTTTGTTACTCTTTTGTTACAATTTATAAGAAACACAGCTCTACAAGGTTTTTGTTACCTGGAATATTATAGGTGATTTTAAGAATGCTCATTTCAAATATGCTATATCATTTTGCACACACCTTAAAAAATATTTAACTACAAAAATATCAGTTAATTTTTTCTATACGATTTTTTAATATTGTTGAGTACATGTTGAGTATGTTTGAGTTTATTTAATACTTGAAGGAGTTCAAAAAAAAGTTCGGGGCACTTTGATATCACAAGAGTTCTTATTTTAGTATAATACCACAGAATATAAATAGTACGTAATACGTTACTTTCTTCTAAATTAAATAGACAATGTGTTCAACGCCTATGCTGGGTAAGGCCCCGACTCCACCAAAGCGTAGGCGAGATGAGAGATGTGTTGTAAATAACTAATATTTTTTTATGTGCAAAATGTATTTCAGTACCAATTGTGAAACGTAGTGATTACATCCTGTTTGACAAACTGTTTGGCGGACCCCTTTACTTACCTGGCTTTTATTAAAAAAAACGTCGTCACAGATTGAAGAATTCAATAAAGGTTTCGCCACACAGCCGGCGTATCTAAGAAGGCTTAACATGCACGTAGTAGGTAACCCAAAAACTAGAGCTGCTAGAGAAAACTAAGGGTAGATTCGAAATCAGTGGCCCTCGATTTAGTAAAAAGGTCAATAATTTTGTTGAGCTGTGTATAGTTACTTTAATATAACTGAAATTATTAATATTTTGGAGTGCTTTGAGAATTATATATACTAATATATATTTGCTTATTTTGAATAATTTGCTCTTTCATTAATTATTCTATTGGTTTATTTTACAGTTATGACGTACAAGAGGCTTGTGAAGTTAACCGGTAAATGTTAACATCATAGTTAATAGGTACTAAATAACATTTACTTGAAAAAAAACGACTCGTCACTAAATAATTTTCTTAGGCGAGAATCGAACCCCTCGACCTTTGAAAGTCGGGTCCAATGCTCTTCCAGCTGAGCTACCGATAGTCACTAGCATCATCGAAATTGTTCTAGTAATAATCCTACTCTTTCGCTGCAAGCCGGCGTTTTTTCATCAATGTGAGAAATTACCCTCGACATCGAATTGAAATATCTTTTCAGATATGTTAATGATTATGAATTACGTACTTCTTAAAACTGCTGGCTGGCTGTCAGTATTTAGATTCTGAGAGAACCTACATAGAATAACTAAGCAAAAGCAATTGCACAATCATTAAGTTTATGTTACAATGTTTAACAAAGGTTTTAACAAGTTTTTTCTGGTCACTGGCTGTAATAGGTCATAACTGGAAGGCAAATAAATATTATGGTGTCATTAAGCTGATTTGATAATGTAGCCGAAAGAAGGCTACAAGAACTCTATGATGAAACCATACAACCCCATCGTGTTTGGGCTCATTAGAATTGTCTTGACAAGTACTCTGACGGAAGACGAGGTCCAGGGTCTGATGATGAAGCCGGAAGGTCATGCCATAGGAACTCAATATTGAAACCATGCAACCTCATTGAGTTTGGACTTCTTTGAATCGTCTTGACGAGTTCTCTGTTAGGAAATAGTGATCAGGGTCTAATGCATGGAGCCGGAAGAAGGCCACTAGAACTCTGTAATAAAAACATGCGGCCCCATCGAGTTTGGACTGCTTTGAATCGTCATGAAAAATTCTCTTTTGGGAAACAGTGACCAGGCCAGGGTCTGATAATGGAGCCAGAAGAAGGCCACAGGAACTATGTAATAAAACTAGTTCAGGCTCGTTTAATCGTCTTGACAAGTACTCCAAGGAGATGGTGTATTTATAGTTTTAGATCGTTGACTAAAAAGCAGTAAATAATAATTTACTAAAAAAACCTTTTTTTTTAAAAAAAACACGTTTTTAAAACGAACTAAAAAGTATGAAATAATTTCACCCCTATACAGAAGTTTTAAACATAAAAACGTGTGGCGAATGCAATGACATAGTATTTTATGATCAATCTTACCCCACGTTTTTAGGTTTAAAACTTCTGCAATGGGGTATAATGTAAGTACAAATGTTTAAAATTTGTTTTTGGTTATAAAAAAAAAACAGTAACGTTTATTATAATTCGCATCTTTGTTACTCAACAGAAATTGTATTTTTTATTAACTACTAGTGGAAACTGTTAGGCTAATGTGCTAACATTTATTGTATCATTAAGTTTGTATATTATATGCTGTTGTTTCCTAAATAAATAAAATAAAAATTATAAATTTTAGCGGGAGAAATTATTTCATATTTTTTAGTTCGTTTTAAAAACGTATTTTTTATGAAAAAGTTTTTTTAATACATTTTTAAGTTACCCTCCATTTGATTCCTTAATATTTGGTTTTAGACTTCGACATAGTTAGTTTGGATGCTCTGCAAGCTTTAGCACTTAGCGGCGAACGTAAGTTACTAGTATTTTTTACTGAGTAACCTTATTAGATTACTAGATTACTTAACATGGCTATTTTGTTTCAGCGGCGAACCTCAGATCGTATTACGTAGAAACATCGACCTTACCCGATATCATGACATATTATAAAGGTTAGTTTCAGCTTACCTACCAAACTAGACTTACTTAAACTTACTCAAAAAGTTTGACTGCGTCACGAAATTATGCTTCAAATCTTTACATAAACTACTATCAAATAGAATTATTTCACATTTTTCTCTTTGCAAACTTTGGAGATAAGGGGAGGGGAATGGTATTTTTTTTACATTTTTCATCATAAGTCAAAAACTATGCGGCTTAAAAAAAAGAAAAAAATGATTTAAAATGTGCAAACAGTGACCTTTTATATGATACCCCACATGCTCTAGTCGCCCCACTTAAAATTTTAAGACCCCTTTTCAGTCCCTGTTGTAAAAGATTTTTTTTTATTTCTTTCTTATTTGCAAAATAGTTGGGCAAAAGTCATCTTTATCTATTCCAAATTTCAAGTTGATACCATTAGTAGTTCTCGAGATATCCAGCTGTGACAGACAGACAGACTGAGTCACACCATAAGGGTTCCTTTTTACCATTTTGGTACGGAACCCTAAAAACCAAAATAGTAGATACAGCTCTGCAATAATACATTAAAATTTGGGATTTCTACTGATAAAGCATTCATTCTTAAAAGAGCAAGATCTTCTATCAAATAAAATTAAACAAAATATAATTGTTGACAGGACAGTATGGTGGTATTACTCTAGCAACTGAACTTAAAAAAAGCAAATATTGGCGTAAGTATTTACATAGCAAAAATCGCAAATATGAAAAAAAAAACTGGACAATTGCGAGTCAGACTCGCCCACCAAGGGTTCCGAACCATTTTGTTTAAATTAAGACTTTATTTTTTATGATTTAATTACAATTACAAATGTATAGTTTCAGATTTTTCCCTGTACTTGTGTAGTATAAGACTTTTTTTTTTAACCATTTATTTCAGGATATAACCTACTTGCCAAATTTCATACTTCTAGGTCAACGGAAAGTACCTAGCCTATGAGTTTTGATTTTGATTCCCTTGAGAGTGTAGTAATATGCGTTTTTGAGGCATAAAGGGCCGCATCTTTTTTTACATAAACTTAGAAGTTTGATTTTTTTCACAGCTTCAAGGGATTGTAGACTTGGAGTGTATGGTTTTAATTTGAACTCGATACCTTCACGGGTTCCTGAGATAAAGGGTCTTGACAGACAGACAGACGGACAACAAAGTGATCTTATAAGGGTTCCGTTTTTTACCTTTTGAGGTACGGAACCCTAAAAACATGGCATATAAATCACTTGAGCATGGAATAACCAGTTTTAAAAACATAATTTGTCTTTCAGTTTTGACCAAAAATGCAAAATCAAATATAACGAAAGTTCTCCATGAAAAAGCTAAAGCTGAAAAGAAAGGTAGGTACATAATTAATTTACAATAAAGCTCTTTGTTTACATACAACGTTTAAGCAATCGCATACATTACTTCAATCGACATTTTTTTTAGAATGTATTCAATTCAGTTGTAATTTTAATGTTTAATCTTGAATTGATTGATTGATTGATCTTTTCAGCTGAAGAAAAAGCAAAACTATTGCATGCAAAAAAATTCCTGAGGAATGCACTTAAGGCAATCCAAGGTGGTAGAAACATTACACATTTAAAACAAAGAATGAATGCGAGTATCATCCCCCAAACTAAAAAGAAAGAATCCAAATTATTTGACTTAAAAGGGAACACGAAAGGTAAGACATACGCATAGTCGAGTTTATCTTCAGCGGCTTCTATCCTAAAAGATACAAAACAGTAGCAGTCTTTTGCGATGTCGCCAAAGCCTTTGACAAGGTTTGGCACACCGGACTAATCGTCAAGTTACACAGATTAAATCTGTCCTTGCGTTTGGTCCGGCCAGTGGCATCTTTCCTCCATCACCGAACCTCCAAACACGAAGGTACTCTCTCAACTCCCCGACCTATTACAGCAGGTGTGCCTCAGAGCTCATTTCTCGCTCCCCTGCTGTACATAGTCTACACAAATGACATACCTATTTCGAACGACGGCGTTCAACTATCCCTATTCGCTGACGATACAGCTCTTTACCGCAAAGGCCAAAACGTCAACACAATCCTTCCGAGGCTACACTACACTCCTCTATCAATAAGTCAATAAGTTAGGCCAATGGTTCCGTAAATGGCGCATCGAGGTAAACCCGGAGAAATCCTCCGCAGTTTACTTCGATACAAAGCGTCATAGACTGCCCCCGGATCACCCGCCCCCCACAATGCTAGGCAAATCCACCCCCTGGCAAAAGTCCTCCAAATACCTCCGTGTCACTCTGGACCAGAGACTCACATTTGAGCCTCACCTCAAAAGGGTGACCCGAAATGCCCGTCTCTATCTTCACCGACTCAACTCCATGATGACAAATATAATAGACAAATGTCCTCTCCGAAACAAGCGAACACTCTATAAGGTTTGCTTGCATACGACCGGTGATGACTTACACCTCTGTCGTATTTTCCCACGCCGCCCCAAAAACACTAAATAAACTACAAGTAGTTCAAAATGTATTTTACCGCAGAGCGACTAATGCCCCTTATTATTACGTTCACAACGCGGACTTACATAGGGATCTAGACCTCCCCACCCTCCAGCAATGGACCATTAAGTCCTCTGAGCGCTTTTTCAAAGCGGCAGGAGACCGTCCTAACTCCCTCATCCGTTCCGCAGCGGTCTATGACCCGCCTACATCCTCCGCCCCGTTTTCCCGCCGACCTAAATCGGTCCTAACGGCCCCACCGACAAGCTTTCGTCTGACCTGAACCTCCTCCTGGAGGCGACGGAGGACGATTCCGCCCCCACCAACCCCGACCCTTCTGGTCAACCCCCTGCCCTCTCTGGCTGATCGATCTCCCTCAGGGAGTCAGCTTAATTGTTAACTCGTCTCTCGACACACAATCACTTAGGTGAAATGTGACGTCTGCGCTGTCCTCTCCCCTGAGGGAGGGCAGTCGCTTTCGGTCGAAGGTTCGTTACCAGTCCGGGCACGAAACCAGATGTCCAAGACGGTTTTTAGTCAGTACGAGTCTGACATAACCATCATAGCTGGCTATGTGGTATCCAATGGAGAATTTTCCGCCTCCTTCCCCCCGCTGGGGAGGGTAGCTCCGAACCCCTAAGGTTGAGAGCTAAAAAAAAAGTAAGACAAACACCCTCGCCAAAATAAATAAATATTTTTTTTTCGCATTTGAAAGTGGCGTTGTACAGTTACCATATTGATTTAAATCATAGCCCAAAGTCATTCGGGATTATGTAATAATGATATCCCACACATCCAAATCCGTTAAGGCATTTAGAAGTTATGGTGGAATAAAAAATTCACATACCTACATACAATGATACATGAACTCTCTGTTTTTTGGGCAGTCGCAGTAAAAAAAGAGAGTGCAATGTGTTGAGGGGGTCAAGTCTGCTAATGTTAACGTCAAAATCGTGGTTCAATGGTGTTTAAATGGTAATAGGGATTAGGGATGTTGACTATTTTTTTTATTTTATGTTACATAAATTACCTCTCAAAAAAAGAAACATTGGTAAAAGAATTAATTCGCTAGCATGAAAACTGCCCGAGATATCACAGTGTGAAATGCACACAAATGGACTCGATCAAAAACGCTCCATACTAATGGCTTCCACGTTATGACGTCACGCCTTGCAAGTTTGTATGCAACGCATAGGAAATTTGTTCAGCAGCTATATTAAATATTGTGTTTATCAAAATGGTTTCTTTGACAAATTTGCTATACATTTTACGGACTAATTAAAGGTATCATATATTTTAATAAATTTTATACTTTTTAAATGGACTTGTCCACCCAACTTTGAAGGGTCATAAAACAAATAATATGCAATATATAAAACCAAGAGGTATACAAGCTACTCTAAAAGTTTAATATGTTTACGATTTTTATTAGTATTTCGTTATTTTATTCATTAGTCAACATCCCTATTCTTTTTGAAACAGTTCTCGTATATTAAACCCAAAACCGAAACACAGTTCTCGTTTCTTAAACCCAAAACGGGAACACATTGTGTCTTGATTTTGGGTTTAAGAAACAAGAACTGTATCAAAAAGCCATACCATTCAAACACCATTGAACCACGATTTTGACGATAACATTAGCAGACTTGAACCCAGGGTTTATGTACTTTATGTTCGTGGATATGTGAGTTTTTTATTCCACCATAACTTCTAAATGCCTTAACGGATTTGGATTTTATAAATCAATTAGATAAAGGAAAACCTATGGGGCAGTTGAAGAAAAATCTGAGAAATAAAGAAGTTGAACCAGAAGGTAAAGTAATAAATATGTATGTATTTTTGTGTTTTAAATGTTAATGATGAATAAGTTTTTTTAACTGATCATATTGATGTTCAAGCAAAACCAATGGGGCCACTGAAAACTATACCGACGAATAAAATCGTCAAAACTGTGGCACAAGAAGATGGTAAGGCAAATTTCGTTGATTAAAAGTAAAGAAAACTAAGTAGAAATACATTTACCAAAAGTATCAAGTTGAATTTCAACCGATTTATAAATAATTTCAGAGAAAACAAAGACGCCTTTGTGCACCTGGAAATACGTGTGCACAAATCCGAATAATATAGACACATGCCATCTTAAAACGGCATGTGACAAACAATCTAGGAAACACGCCAAGCTAGACAATATTGACGGTAATTAATAGTATTGTCATTATCATTTTATGGCTGATATCTGTTATCTAATGATTGAAAAATCAGCCCTTAGACAACTTAATTGAATTTGTCATAGGTACTTTTAATGGATTCTGAAACTGATTTTAGCTCTAGGAATCTCACACAAACCAGATGAGCATACTAAGCACATTAAAGAGTTCCGGAAAATGAGTAAGTTATATGACTGGAGTACGTTCGAGTAAAAGCGAGTGTTAGAATCTTTGTGTTATTATGCATCTATTCAGCTGAGCTACATTTATGTAACTTACTTGATCTTACAGGGAATGCCAGTATTTTCTTGTTATTATTGGGCCCTTATCCTTATCTATGAAAAAGAGAACGTCCTCAAAACTTCTGTCATTTTAAATATTTATCAGTTGCTATTTATTATATCAAATTATAACCATAGCCTTCAATCCATCAGCATAATTATTAAAGTCTATTTATTTATTTACTTAGCCTAAACTTATTTTTCACTTTAATTATGTTGCTTAAGTTAGCTTAATGTTCGAATCAAACATTTGCATATAAAATTTTTGTTACAATAGCGTTTACGGTTTATAAATTAATTATCAAAATGCTAGTATAGAAAATACGATTTGTTGAAAATTCTCCATAATATGCCAATTTTATGGTTAAGGACCTAATATTATAGTTGTTTAGAGAAATAATTGGCAGCACTAAAAATAACTCTGCTCTATTCATTGAACTATTATTACTAGCGTTATTTACTATTATTTTAAATACCGCTATTATTAATATTATAAGCTATTATAACTATACCTCAATGGCTCTCTTGCATGTAATCTGGCTGTCTAATATCACAAGCTTTTTATTTTGCGCCAGCTATCTGCTTTTCTAATTGAGCTACCACTGTCATTCGTTTTACTTAAGTTGCTTTAAATTCTAAATTGTATTCTTATATTTTCAGTTGGAGTAACTCTCGTCGATGAAGAGGTAGAAAAAATATGTAAGTCGAAAAAATTTGTTTTAATGAACATCAAAAGTGTTTTTAAACTCTTTTGCCACAATATACGGAAAGAATTTAACTAACTAAGAAGTATTTTGTTTTACAGTGGAAAGCCGACAAATTCGCCATCTATACCCGTCCCAGGGACAAGGTACGTTACGCAAGTAATACGTAATAATTAATAGTTTTTCTTATAAAGTATTTTGAAATATTAACTTTCATTCTATTTTCTAGAGCAATTAAAGAGGGCAGAATCTTTGGCTGAATACTTTAATAATATCATTATGTCCCAAATTCAGAGTAAGTATTGCCACATTAACCAAATATTTCTAATATTCAGTCTCATTTTATTATACTTATTGTCTAAACACTACTATGACTCACTGCGACTCAACTAAAAAAAACAACCAGTATTTGTTTTTAAAAGAAGTTTTTTTAAATCCTTCTCTCAAAACCATGGTTTATTTGTGACCGAAATACTTAACGTGTTTTATTAACAGGAACCACAATTTCACATCAAAGTGGTTCTCCAAAACAAGTGGACAAACAACCGAGAGGACCCGACCCGGAATATAAGGACTGGCCGTCTGAACCGGAATTGGGGTCTTCTGAAAGGGTTGATAGTGAGACTGAAGTAAGTAAGCCTAACTCACAGAATAGATCCTAACTGAAAAGTATCAGCTCTGTTTATTGACTGCGATAAGTTCGAGCTCAAGTCCTAATCAAAGTTCTTCAGACTTCATCCACGTGGACAGTCGAAAAATCCCTAGGGAACCTTCGACCAACTATTATGCTGATCTGTTAAGCGGTTTTTGCGTGATTGAGTAACAAACAATCAAACATAAACTAGTTATCATATTTATAATATTAATAGGATTGATTGAAATCTCTATTAGGTGTTTTAAAATATAATTCGGAATTTTTTGAACTTTTAGAGCTTCTTGGTGAATAACCAAAATCTTTTGATTCCAGGTAGCACGGCGAGTCATACTCAGAAGAGATTTGGCAAAGCCGACATTGACAGTCTCCGCCGCTACAGCTACTACACCATATAAAGTTGCTTAGAGAATTTGTTAAAATTCGTATTATAAAGATTATATTTTTCATAAGATCCTCTAAATAAAAATTATCAAACTTTCTAATAAGTAGTATAAAAAAAAAGTTTTTCATTATGAATTCTATGAAAACAACAAGTCCTATCTCAGTTGTCAAATCTTGGGTTTTCACCACAACTACAACTTAAAATAAAATGGATCACTCACAATAAAATATCACTGTAAAATTGGTATTTCATCTGATTATCATCTTTATTATGAATCATCAATCAATTTATTATCATCTTTATATTAGAATGTGCCCGCAACTGCTTCTACAGACTAAAGCTACTTTATAAAATAAGACCTTACATTAGGGTAGAACTTAGAATAAAGTTGTGTGAATCCCTCATTCTGTCCAAACTTAATTATTGTGATGTTGTCTTCGGTCCATGCCTCCTGGCTAGGTCTGAAAAACTAATTCAACGTGTACAAAACGCTTGTGCCCGTTTTTTTATCATGTCCCGCCTCGATCACACATCACACCATATCTTAACACAGCTGATTCACTCAAAATGGCAGCACGCAGAAAGCTCCACCTCTCAACTCTGTTATTCGGCATCATCAGCTTTGGTAAGCCACGTTATCTTTATGAGAAACTAGTTTGGGCTCAAGATCGTCGCAGATACCAGAAAAGGGCATGCACTCACATCTTTGTCACTCCTGCCCACTCCGGCCCACTGTGGCCTTCAGAGGTTCCTTTAAATTTGCTGCCTCAAAATGTTGGAATGACCTTCCACCACCGATACGCGACCTTAAATCAAAATACACTTTTAAAAAACATCTTAAAAAGCATCTCCTAACAATGCAAAAATCACAATGCTAATAGGCAGTGTACATAGCACTCTCTGGCACTTACTCTCGTTTTTTTATCACGGTACGGTTGATGGGTTTGGGGTGCTTGTTTTCGCGCAGTTTGAAAGAATTTGCGCGTGAGCTGGCTGGGACAACTTCCATAAGTTTCACACAATAGCCCGGAACACGCTATGCTATTTCATCACGAAACGGCACCATGCCACGGCATGGGAGGGTTGCTGTTTCCTTTTCCATGTGCAACTGAGTGTATCAATTACTTTCCGTCTGTCTATAGCGACTTTATTACCACGTGGCAATCTCCATTGCCACGTCACTAATGGCAGCGAGCGAGCGTGGTAAGAAAACCACGTTTTCACGATACGTGGCAGACATTTTGCAGTTTAGTTAACTTGACAATGACATACACGATGACATGACAATCGACATTACTGCACAGAACACTACTCATTACTGAGACTGACAGCTATTTGACATTTACCACAGACATAACAGTACACCATCGACTTGAGCAAATGCCACATACTTGTTTCTTTTTCCCTCTTCACCTTCTATAGGCTATGATTCTAATTTTTATTTTATGTTGTAATATTTATATATTCATTTGTTTTATTTGTTTATTCTATTCATTTACTGTATGTACGTCACCACCTTTGCCTAGGGAGCTGTCTGAAAACCAGCGCTTCTGTGGCATTCTACATAATGCCGTAGTAGCACAGCTGAGACAGCTACCCGTTGGCCTTGCACTTCTTCCACTTTCTTATTTCCTTGTTTAAATTGTGTTTTAGTTTAAGTTGTATCTGTTTTGTTGTATGCGTTGAGGCCAATAAATGTTTTTCTTTCTTTCTTTCTTTCTATTATTAAGTTAGTGCCCTTATGTTATGAATGCAACAGTTGCGAGTTGATTAGTCCATCCAAGACTAAAGGTGAAAGGTTACACGCGCCGTGTGCACATTGTGGAGGCATTCCGAGTAGTGCGAAGTGGGACGGGACGAGGCCGACTCACAACAAACCATAAAAGGCGTCCCGGAATCAAATGACACCATTCAGCCACTCGCACCCCGTCCGATGGCTATTGGCTTTGCTCAACTGTCTTACTTTTATTGTGTGGTGTTCCATAAACGTTTGTTTTGAAGAAATGAAGTTTATTTAAGTTGGGGAAACCTATTATACTTACTTTTTTTTTAATTTGGCCGTTTCAGTCATTTTGTCTGTTATGGCATATGGCATTCTGTGGCATTAGGTTTATTGCTTGGGTGTAATTTTTTCAATTTTATTAATTTCATAATGCGCCATAGAATTAGGTAGATAAATGAATCTTTAATCTGTCAATATGACTAAAAAATAACGAAAACAATATCAAACTCAAAATGAAATAAGATTTAAATTTCAAACTGCGACAGATAGTATGAAACTAATATTAAGAAGTTCATCATAACGAATGAGAAAGCGATGGGGCCTCTTCTGAATTTCAAATGAATGGACGTAATCCATATTTCAGTGGTGGTGGCACACGCAAGCCGCGCGAACCGAGGATTACGGTGGCTTCCAATCCATCGCCCGATGAAAAACTGAGGAGAGCAGATTGTCTTATGCAATGGGTTCTAAGTTGCCCTCAAGTTGTATTTAATTACACTAGAGCAGCACTTCCGTCTCGTCGTTTTAACTAGATTTCCGTCACAAAATTTGTTAGGAGTGTCGAGCATGCCGGCTCAGATTTTGGCCAAATTATGAGCCTTCGCCGCGAGCGAAGTATTTGCATAAGCAAATATTTCGATTACGGTAGTGAATGAGTGTCCTATGAATTTGTGGGCATTTTCGAAGTCTTATAAAGGAGTATAAACGGCTTACATGTAAATGGATAATTGAGGACTAAACATTTAATCACAAACACATCTGAAATATAATTTCAATTTTTACCGGTGGGTCCTTAAGTAAATTCGCGTTTATTATATTATGCGCCTATATTATAGTTCTTTAAAGAAATATATGGCAGCACTAAAAATAACTCTGCTCTATTCATTGAACTATTATTACTAGCGTTATTCTTTTGATTACTATTATTATAAATAACGCTATTATTAATATTATTAGTTATCATCACTATACCTCAATGGCTCTCTTGCATCTTGTAATCTGACTGTCTAACACACTACACAAGCTTTTTATTACCAGCTATCTGCTTTTCCAATTGAGCTACCACTGTCATTCCTTTTACCATTATGGTTTTACTAATGTTGCTTTAAATTCTAAACTAAGTATTTTTATATTTTCAGTTGGATAACGCCATTCGGAGTCGCCAATCTATTTTCATAATCATAGATATCATAATTACTATTACCTAGCAATCTACACAAAAACATTTGATATACTAAATGCTTTTGGAAATACTTACGAGATTATTAGTCACATGTTTGTAAACAGAAGTCGTATTGTCACGTCGTTTCGAACACATAACAGTTTAATTTACACCGGTAGGTATTAGGATGAATAGGAAACAAACTGTTTTGTATTTGTTTGAGTGACATTTCAATTTGACTTTGTAACGCTCGAGTCGCGTTCGTACCACAACGTACGCTGAAAGAGTTTTGATCCCTGTGGGTATTGTGCATGACACATGATGACTTGGTGATCTCGCGGTACCTAACTTAGGGTCCAGGGTATTTAGATCCCATTACTCTCGACCACAAATTATGTAGATATGTTACCGGCAATGTGTATAATCCGGTATTGTTACAATATCTGAAACGTTCGGGTAATGTATGAATATACAATATGTACCTGCATTTTACACATTGCCTGTAACAGATATAAGGACGACTAAACTCTAAAGTACTCTCGACGAGATCAAGTTCACATTAGGATCGAATTAACGTCAAAATCTGTTTTTTTGATAATTTAGAAACGGTTGCCATGGCATCTCTTGTACTGTCTTGCCGTTTATGATAGTCTTTTTTATTTAATACAAATAATAATTACCAAAATTTTTATTTGATACTTTAAGGCGAGGCCAGTTCACGATCTGATGAAAAGTCTGATTTTTGAACTTCCAATGTGAAGAACTGATGTAAAATTTTACTTCACAAAAATTACTGTAGACTGAAAAAGAAACAAAGAAGCATAGTGACCGAACAGAATATTGAAAAATGGCATGGTAACTCTGTAAAAAAATCCTGAATAACACCATCAAAACTTATAAAAATAAAATTCAAATCGTCAGATTTCGTAATTTTCAACGACAGTGATATGATTTTTTATGCAAAAACCTACCTCTAAAAAGCAAGAAATAATATTCGTAATAATAAAAATACGTCTATTGAAGTCGGGTGGGGCTGGAGTACAAATTCCTTTTTTTTTATTCTAAATGCCCCACCCGACTTCAATAGACGTATTATTATTATTACGAATATTATTTCTTGCTTTTTAGAGGTTTGCTTTGCTTTTCGTAGGCAGTGCACCTGTCAAATAGTAATTAGTTTTCGGAGCAGACGCACACCACACCTATTCGTACAGCATACCTCAGAATATTGTTGTTGCTATTTCGATCGCAATAATATACAGATAATTACAGACCGTCTCGTCTGCCGTCTCTTGACACCATTGTATTAGTAGAATTAATACTTACCATGATTGCGCCACACAAGCAACAAAGTTCCCGCGCTCGCTCATTGATTTATTCCGTATTTGCTTGATCGGAAGTTACGCGGAATGAATTGTGTGGGAAATAAGGCATTGTAACAAGTATATTATGAACTGTTATTAGATACGATATTAGCAAAAAAGTAGGTAAATAATTTGGAACCATTTATTTAAACTCAACTCAATGTTTTCTTTACTAGACAGACATTGTTAATTTTTATTTTAACTTAGATTATACTACGGCAGGAACGTCATACCTTTTTCAATCTTACATACGAGTAGGTAAGAAGCGTCTCTGGAATTCTATGAGAAGAATCGATCAGAAGTTCTCCCAGTAAAGACTCCTTCAAAAAGAAACTTCATGCCTTACTCTTAGAAAGCTCATAGGTTATGTGAAATCATCGATATTTGTATCTCCTTCTTATATTATATTTGTTAAAAATGTAGATTATTATTTAAATATAATATTATATATATCCATGTTTTTATATATATTATATGTATTAAATTAGAATAGAATAGAAAAGCATTTATTAACATCACACAGAAGGATAAAGAAAAGAAAACAATGTTGTACAATAATTAACACATTAACACAGAACAGAAGAGAAATAAAAAGGGTGAGAAAGTCTGCTGCTAAAAGGCCCTGTCTCAGCAAAAAACTATATGTTATGTTGTATTTATTAATATTTTACCCTATGTACCGCCTTCATTGATATCTGTTTTCTAAAGGTTGACTGGGAGAGAATGCTTTTAGCATTAAGTTCGCCTTTTGTAGCATTTTGTTTGAAATGTACAATAAAGTTTGTTAAATAAATAAATAAAAGTACTGAAACTGATTATGCACTTTTATTTTTATTATTAAATCAATGCAATCTATGTAACGAAATATATGATTATGTAACTACCTATGAGTATTACAAAATTCAGCTTTATTTATAACAATCTAGCACAATACTTACAGCATAAAATGATTAAAGTGTATTATAAACGTATTGACATAATAATCATGGTAATAATGATTGAAGTAGAGCTCTAATTAATGAGTAATTGCATGAAATTACTGTAATTATATCGGCATTCTACTCGTAGAAATGATTTAAACGACAAACCTGTTGAATGCTGTTTAACATGCTTAGTAAGTATACTGTAAAAAGTATCGTAACAGACTGTAATTAACCGAGTATACCTGCAAATATGTAATCATAATCACTGAAGTTGGTTAGAAATAAGAAAATAGCGCAATTTACCGCACTCGAAGTCATCACGCTATGCTATAATTATTAAAATATTTTTTACAACCTTTTATTTTTCACCAATTCAGCCAAAAATCAAAATTGTTTCAATTCGTCGTTTATAAAAGTCGCTAAAAATAAAATAAAGGTTTGCAATTCAGTACCCTTAGCACGAACAGCTATCCATAAAAATAACGCGCGTAAAATCATTCGATAGTGCAATTTTGTATTGGAAATTTGTACAACGCCATCTACCGCCGAATAGAGAAATTAAAATTTCCATAGATAATTCTCTATCGAGTAATTTTACGCGAGTTTTTTTTCTCGATAGTTGTTCGTGCTAAGGGTGCTGCACCCCTAACTCTCGACGGGAATTGACAGGATCGAGCTTACACCATAGATAACACACTTATGGAGTACACATCAGGATCGAATAGACGTAAAAATCTGTTATTTTGGTACATTGAAAACGGTTTCCAAGGTGTTCAACTTTCTTAGCATCATTTTGACGTTTACTTGATTCCAACTCGAACTCGATATTCTAGATCGTGTCGGGAATAATGGCTGGTTGACAAGATGCGAGGTTTCACGCGCGAAAAGCATGCCGCCTTCACGAACAGGAAAATTCGCTTTCGTGAAACGTTCGTCAAAGAGTTTACACTATTCCACATCTCATTCGAGCTCGTCTGTGTATCTATGACTCGTCAGTTGCAAAAATGGAGTGGATGGATGTGTTGGCGTAATTTTAGAGTTTATTATAGCGTAACGTTTGATCAGAATGTTTCACCGAGTCTGACTTCCACAAACAAACTTAATCATTTTGTGCATCATTCTACTTAGTAATGGTTCCATAGACGACGTACCAAAAACTACCAAAAATACTAAAATATTTTTTTATCGCACCCGTACCCGTGCGAAACGCCTCTCGAACGCCAACTAACTCGTTCGCCCGCGAACAAAGCTCGTGGACGCATGCGAGCTTTCAAGAACCGTCTACACGATATGTGGATTATTGTGGATGCGTCGTTCGAGAAGCGCACTTCTCGTGCGTGACTCGCATCATGTTAACTAGGCATACCTGCAGACCTCCAAAATACTCGGTTCTTGTTGTAAAAATATTTAACATTTATTTATTCTAATTACAACGGCAGATAAGTAGTGCCACTTACAGTAACTAGTAATTTACACACAACAAAAGAAAAGATGATGGAAAAATAACAATAAAAGAAAATAATCATAGGAAATAAGATCACACACAGGTGGATTTCGGATCTGACTTCTCACAAAATAACAAACAAATTCTTGAGATTAATTTCAACTCATCCGTAAACACATCGCACTCAGACTGGTTTTCCAGAAACTTATTGATATCAGTCAATATGCGGCAAAGAGGTGGCACGTCCATAATATGTATCAATCACTCCCTTTTGAGACACTCAACGAGCTTGAACAACATTCACTACAAAAATATGGAGGAGGCATAATTTTCTAACGACTTTATTAATGCTAACTTTTAACTTTTTTCGTCCACCAAAGAGGAAATTATTGTTTTCATAGCAGCACTGCTGGACGGAAGCGAAGCGCTATAATGTTTTTATGTGTTTCTATTTATTTTATAGTCGTCCCAAGTATTGACCAAATTAAACTAAACCATAGAGTACTAAATAATATACTAGAAAAATACGACTCGCACCAGATCAATACTCAGACGGGAATCGAACCCGCGACCTTTGGATATCCGGTCCAATGCTCTGACCGCTGAGCTACCGAGTCACTAGTGACATCGTCGAATTTCTTCTAGTATATCCTACTCTTACGCTGCAAGCCAGCGGTCAGAGCATTGGACCGGATATCCAAAGGTCGCCGGTTCGATTCCCGTCTGAGTATTGATCTGGTGCGAGTCGTATTTTTTCTAGTATATTATTTAGTATTGTATAAAAATAGCATCGTGAATGCAAAAATCTCAAATTTATAAACCATAGAGTATAAGTAATATAAATATACTTGGTCTGTGACCACGTGGTTCGACCGCATAGTTTGATTAATCGGACAATGCGTATTTTTACTGCATTTATGTATAGTTTTCAGCATATTTCAGCTTATGATCTTATGTTGCTGCACCGATGACACTATAAGCTTATAAAAAAACTGACGCTCATTAAATCAATATTTATTTGACGTTAAAGCACCTTAACGGTGCGTAAATAATAAAATTTGTTTTAATAGGATTGTGGTGCGACAGGTGATCTCACCCAATTAAGTTTCGATCAGGCTAGCGCCCGCCGCCGCCGCCGGCCGCCGCCGCGCCGCGCGTGCGGCCCGTAACCAGATTATAGGTTGAGGCGGGTCTGCATGGACGTTGGTTTATTGACACTGCTGACGATGGTCAATTGGTCACCGTTTGCGGCAATATAATAGTTTCTAAAGACTAACATAAGAGTTTCTAAAGACGGAAAAGCTTGAAAAACATTCAACTGAGCTTCAACTTACAAAATTCATCTTCAACACTATAAAAACATTTTAGTTTTGGGATGCATTTTGGATGTAGCATATATATCTGTTGCCCGGTGCACGTAAACTTAAATCAATACAATCTGTGATGTGAGTATGTGATACTTGTTTAGAAAACTGTTTGCAATACAGTTCTGAGAGCATTTATGATCAAAAGATGATCGTAATTACAGAAAAAGAAATTATGCTTGCGCTGAGGTTGCATACCTGCTTTGATTTTAGACTAAGATTTATCTATAGGTACCTAGCTCTAAAGTTACTAAAGTTACCAGTGGATACCAACCATAAAGTGGAGAGATACGAACGTGTGCGGTCACAGCGCAGGCGGTGGACCCGGGGCGTGATGAAACCAGGTTATAATTCGATTCCGGCCCGTTACCATCTCGACCAACGACAGTCGTGTGATTAAGTACCTTGTACCTTTTAGCTTCCTAACTATTTTCACATTAAAGGAAAGCACCTGGTTTAAGCTTGATTTTCCGACAACAATCTTGATCGTATTTTTACCCGACTGCAAGAGGGTTATTAATGTCTAATAGAATGGTACTTACCGAAATATTTAAATATGATAATAAAGGTTTTGTTGTATGTTATTTTACTAAACTGAGAAGCTCGATGGCGCAGTGGTTTAGCGCCTGGTCCAGCGATTGCGGAGGTTAAGCCACTTTCGCAAGGGTCGGTCATGTGATGGGTGACCAAAAATGTATTATCTCGAGCTCCTCTGTGCTTCGGAAGGCACGTTAAACCGTTGGTCCCGGGTGCATTTGCAGTCGTTAACACCCACCGATCCGCATTGGGCCCGCGTGGCGGGTTATGGCCCACCCTACTTATCCATCCATAAGGAAGGCCTGTGCCCCAGCAGTGGGGACATAAAACAAAATGGCTGATGGTCATTTTACAAAAAGTTTTTTTTATAAAGTCTAAATAATTTCTAACACAAAACGCTGTTTGTATTGTTTAACAAGGCTATAAATAGATGCGACACAATCTGCATTTTAGCGTATTCATCTACATACAATCGCTATTCCCACGGTTTATTGATTTTCAAGCTATCAATGTATTTCCAAAATCCAATCCGGAGTGGTAACCACGGTCCATTCAGTGTACTTAATGGTGTGCATCCATTAAGAGCTTTGCCGCTGCCAGTGTCGCCGCATTGTGCTGACCTTTTGATTGAAATTAGATTTATCAGGCCAGTTTCAACTAACCCCACACGACAATAACTCACAGTTGCAGGCTTTAGTCTTATTCGGTCGTGTTTTAGACAGTCAGTAACGGCCTTTCCTTATTTTCAATTCAAGTTTGTGAGGCTTATCAGGTGTAAAGAAACATTCACGAACTTATGAAGAATGGTTAAATTCTTTTTTCAAATTGATTTCAGTCTCTATATCACTTTATTTTCAGTGACATTTATTTAAGAAAACAAAATCCTACATAGTTTATTCAAGGTAACATTTTGTGACTATATTGCACTCGGAAAATAAATGCTAAGCAACTTAACTCCGTATAGCAACTTTCCATACATATGGTTTGAATAACAAATGCAAGCAAGGTGATATAATACAAATGAAATCCTGCAAAAAGAGAAACAGGCGTGCTTTCCGGCGGTTTTCTCTTAGGAAGAGTGCATTTTTCGCTTTTCCGGTGCCAGCTTTGCTTAAGAAGCAAGAATATTTGGTTTTCTTCTCATAGTTTATTTTCTATTACTTTGCTCATATTTACTTTACTTACTGAAAATAGCGACGACCTGAGTGGTGCAGTGGTCAACATGCCGCCTACCACGCAAGAGGTCCCAGGTTCGATTCCCGGCCGTGTAGAAATTGAAATGATGAATTTTAATTTCTGTGACGGGTCTGGGTGTTACTATGTAGGTATAATAAGTATATATTTAAAAAGTATATAAGTAGTTTATCAGTTGTGTAGCACCCATATTGCAAGCTTTGCTTAGTTTGGGGCTAGATGGCGCTGTTTAAAATAGTCCAAGCAAAAAAAATGCGAAACCGCGCATGAAACTGTAAAAAATGTGCAACGTCAAAAGTGTAGTTTCAGAGATGGTATACCTATTTGCGGGAGAAAAATACGTCGCCAGTGGCGTGGAAACTGATAGGAGGAATGTGATCGTCAATACACCTTTGCTGTTTTGGTTTGTCCCGAACTCTTGAATGCAAATACTGTGATGGAAACATTTTTAATAGAGAGGTTTCGATTGTAAACCAGTTTTGTAGCACAAAAATGGTCAAATGCAATTATGAATATAAAATAAAAACAAAAGTACGTCAGCCATATTTATACCACAACGACCACCACCTGTTTTTTTAATTTTAAAAACATTCCGTGACAACCTCCGTGGTCATATGGTTTTCAAGGTGTCGCCATCTCTGAGGTGCAATCTCAATGCAATGAGATGATGCAATCTCTGCGTCGTATATTTATATATATATTTTTTTTCTCTGTTTGATGTTATCAATATGTATGGCACTTCTTACTCAAAACATAAAACTTATAGGCAAGTAAACCTTGTTTTGATTTCTCTTTTTTTTATTGCAATCATTTTGCATTCTATAGTCCGTAGTTTTTGTAAGTAAAGGCCTATGAAAAGCTTTTGGATATTAGTTTTCAATTCAGTGCCTTAGGATGGGTAGCCTAAGTATGTCATGCTCTCTTTAATCATTTCTGCGGTGGTGTCGTGTGGGGCGGGTCGTTACGTTCCCTCAAATATGGTTGAGCGAAGCGATGGCTGGTCCACGCGTCATGCTCGTGAACGGGTGCTGCCAGTGGGAACGGGTCTGCTTCTGAGTACCTATCTTAACGCATATTGAATTGTAAGAATTGCGTTTTTTATTGTTATTTTTTATGTCTTGTATCAAGTGTTTTTTGGTAAATTTTGCCTACTTAGGTGCAGTTTCGAGTAGCAGACATAGTGATTACTGATTTCTCAACTAGTTGAAAGTTATTTACTCTCACAATTACCTATCCGATATGTAGTAGGTATTTAATTTCAACCTACCTACCCATTGTGTGCAAACTTTTGTTAATTATTGTGATGGAAAATGACCTCACTTTAAATGTGGAGCTCATTTTTCAATGTTGACGACTCTGTATGAAATATACAGGGAGAAAAAAGCAGCCCTTGACGAGTTTCTTGCCGGTTCTTCTCGTTACAAGGTCTCCCGCTCAGGGTTTGCGAAACGATGGCGTAGCTTCTTTGACATTCACAAGTGCTTGTAACAGCCTAGACTGAATAAATGATTTTTTGATTTTTTATTTTGATTTTGAGGTCGAGTTCGATCCTCGACTGGGTCAATTTAGAAAAATATATTTTCTATATCGGCCCAGGTCTAGGTGTTTGTAGTTCCACCGTTGTCTCTGAGACCATAACACAAGTGCTTTAGCTACTTACTTCGGAATCGGAGCAATGTTTGTGATGTTATATATTCCCGATGTAATTATTATTATTATTGTCTTTATCAGTATTAACTCCAAAGCACTGACTCCATTAATCATCTTATTGTTTTTTTTAAACATTCATTATAATTATTTTCTTTTTTAGTTTTCTTTCTCAACTTACGCTGGTACCTAAGTAGATACTTGCCTATTTTTTGTCATTTATGGGACAAGGCCAAGTAAATGAAACAATTGTTTTGTATGATCATCTAACTGGAGAAACTTATGCGGACTATTTCTATTGTTATTATTGTTTTTTTTTTATAAAATATACGTCAACATAAAGATTTTCTGGGTCTTTTATGTATAATAATAATCTTTAAAACGATCGCTTTGGTCATTGATATCGATATTGCCATGACAATCTGCTACATATGTTGCTAGTTTGAAGTTTGATCATCTGCGGTATTCACCAGCGATGTCCAGGTTTAGGTATTACCTATGGTAAGTTAAAGTTCAAAACTAAGGTAGGTCTGACTAAATTAGTCTAGAGGACATACATATAGAGGTCCATCGAGATATTATACGGACATATTGTTACGTGTTACGATTCGTAAGCTCATCAAAACTTTAAAAATCAACAGAATATTTAAATAAGTAAGTACTTAACCTCGTAAGCCCGAATGTACCATTCCGGGAACAAACTCAATACCTCCAGTAAAGCCGAGACCCTAAAATCAGCCATTTGAAAGTAACGCCGGATGTGTCCTCACAGGAACAAAAAAATCATCGACAAATTAGGGTTAGAAAATTGGCGCGTAATGACATAGTACGGTGCTAGTCTGTGGCGGCGGTCGTTCCGTTCATGTTTTCGGATGTTGTACCTATTAAAAAAAAGTCCGACGTCAAATTGAAATTTTCGCCGGCAAGATGATGCGTACAAGAGGACGAGGTGAGTAAAATTATTCGTTTTTGTTTGATAATAAGGTACAGTTGCGAAACCAGTCTCAAAAGTGTAAGTTGAAATACTGGTGAATATGCTGAAATAAAATAACACCTAGTTTTGTAAGAGTATTTCTTGCTCGAAAAATATTTGTGCATTGCAAGGAACAATCGGTCATAGTTATTAAAATAATTCGCACAATATCTCATAAATGGTTTGTGCCATAAAAATGCTTTGAAGTCATTAATTGAGAATAAAATTGCGATTTAAATATTTTATGATCATTTTAAACGCAAAATCCAAAATATTTTTTTTCCTTGAAAGGAACAACCGGTTTCAAATAATGACGTCTTTTTAACCGACATCCAAAAAGGAGGAGGTTCTCAATTCGGTTGATAACAACAAAGTAACAACTTTTTTTTCTTTTCAGCTCTCACGGAAAAGGAGTTAGAAAATAATTTGTCATTCAGTCATTAAAGCCAATTGTACCTCAAAAAGAACTAAAGTTTAATGCCAAATAAAAATTCATTTCGTGGACTAATTGATTCAAATTTATGACTATTAATATAATATTTTGAATTCTAACAGAATCATTGCAAAATTTACATTAAACTTTTCATATAGTAATTAAAGCCAATTGTACCTCAAAAAGAACTAAATTTTAATGCCAAATAAAAAATCATTTCGTGGACTAATTGATTTAAATTTATGACTAATAATAAAATATATTTTAATTCTAACAAAATAATTGCAAAATTTACATTAAACTTTTCTTTTTACTACTTTATCAATATAAATATTTTTTCTACATTATAGTCAGTAAAGCCGATTGCCTTTTAAAAGAACAAAAACAAATGTATTTTTTTTCATAAATAGCTTCAATACATATAAGAATAGGGCTCTTGTTAGTATGAACGCAATACTACATCTCTAACATACAAAAGAACTTGCTTGAAGTTCTCGGCTTTAACGACTATAAAAAATTGGTCCTTCAGGAGGTACATGCGGTCTTACTTAGAACTCGGTTAAATGTAGCTCTCGGTCTTACGAGGTTAAAGAGTACACAGTTTTACAATACAACATACATAGAATTACCACCAAATACTATAGATGTCGGCACTACAACCAATGAAGCAAAGAACACACCGTGTTAATTAAAATCTGAATCAGTTATAAGCGCAAGAGCTATTCAACTGAACGTGGAAATTCCATTCGTTTATTATGAATAGCGATCGAGCTATTTACTTAACCTGTTTCCGAGAGACAAACCCTCATTCGATATAGCCACTGCAGCGGCCACGGACAAAGCGAACAAATGACTGTCGGGAAATAGAACTGACCCAACTATTGCACTTTTTTCACAAAACGTACTCGATTCAACGTAGGCAGCTTCTGGGGAATATTGTTTGCACTTCAATTTAAAAGCTTGTTTCAATTTACGTCCCCGGAAAGTATGTGAGGCAATCGCTTGGAAGGCACATAAAGGGACGCACCTTAGCGAAGTTGTGCTACTTCTGAAATATTCAAATCTCGGGGGCGTCTTTCCCCGCGCTCCCGTAAAATGCAAAACAAGGAAAGTTTCCCCCTAAATCAGTGGAGTCAGCAGTGCTGGGCGAGCCGCGCGACTCGCAAACATGCCCGGACAACAAACAAACTTAAATTTGGCCCGCCATAGTCGCCTCTTTCGCATTTCTTTACCGGGGAGAGATTCAACAGCGGTTACTCGGGGATGCTTACATAATTTATTTACCCCGAACGAGGAACCAAAATTGACCATTAATTAAATTTGTCATTGAAACCGAAGCAATTTTAACACTTTTAATATTAATTTGTTCTTTAGATTTATTATTTGAATAGAAAGAGCTTTTATCAAAGCTGTGCCCTAACGTTTGTTAAGTTGTATAATTTGAAAATTATTTTAAGTATTTCTTTTCATTAGCACATAAAATATGATATAATTACTCGTCAGACACAAATTAGAATATTTAGCAGCAAAAGAATATTTATTTATATCTATTCTGTGACATAAGGCAAACTTTTTCAAGTAATCACCTATAAAAGATGTATTTATTTCCACATGATTTTTTTTGACCGAGCGAGCGCGAAGCGCGAACGAACGAAGCACACTACTTATGGCAAAAATAAGTTATGATCGCAAAAATGCTTTCGTATATCCAGCTGTCCGTCGTTTCTCCTTTACAGGTCGCATTTCTCAACCGATGAACCGTGAAATTTTGTGAGTAGGTTCTAATATTATGTTATTTTTTCTCGATTCAGTTTTTCAAAATTTTACAAAATGGCGGAGATATGGGGAAATATCATATTTCAGCCATTTCGAAAAATGTTAAAAAATATCACAAACGCGAGTTCTACAGCTCTACAGACAGAGCCACTATAATAGTTTTTTCACTCCTCTTGCTCAAAAAGTGCGTCATTGTAACGTACAAGAGTCGAGATAAAATAGCATAATAAGCCCTAGGGGATAAAGTTTTTTCTTTTTTAATGTTTGTCTATTACCAATGAGCCTACTAAAACGAAGAAGTCTTTATTCATAATCACGAATAAAAACTCGCTCGACTTAATACTACGGGTCTATTACGAAAAGTTTAATGCGATACACGCAGCTGCGTCCGTGCTTCGTTCTGATTGATTCCTATTACAAAGCACTTGCGTATGCGATATTGCAAAGTGATTGCGTAAATTTGACAGTTTCTCTCTAGTGGATCCGTCATTATTCGTTCAATTGACTATGGACTACGATAGCTACATTGAGAATATTTGTAATAACTACAACCGACGAACTGCGGACGACTATCGTGACCAAGTTTCGTAATAGGCCCCCAGTGTCTCATTCTTATTTTTGAAAATGGAACTAAAAGCATCTCTTCGGTGAAATCATAGACTTATTTATACTCTGTGTACAGAGTGAATCGTACAATGCGTGTTTGTGTTGCTTAGCTGCTACAGCAGGTACCATGGCGCGAAATCTTTAGAATTTTTCTATAATTACAAACTGATTGAATTTTGTGACTGTAATAGGAAAGAAATAATTTTAATCTTTTGCCGTCAAGCACAAATCATTTATTTAAATATTGTACAAAAAGATTATGAAGTGGAGGATAGAGAAACGAGTGGATTCGTTTACGGAAGTAGGTGTATAAACTATTTAATATTGTATTTTATTTTCTCGCAATCGTAGTGAAAAGTATAGTGTAACACACGACGCTAAAACCCATTGTAACTCTGTTTCTATTTATTCCCTCGCTAAAGCTCGGGAATAAAACTACCTCGTATGCAATGGGTCATTTTAGCGTCTTGTATAACAATCTACTATATTTTTATGTTATGCCTTTCCACAATATTTACGAGTTTTGTATTTGTATTGTATAGAGACGATTCAAAAGTACATAATAATTAAGATTATTTGAAAAAAGCTTATTTGTATACAGTTGCATGCGCCATGATCACGGAAGAACTGTCAATATCGGAGTCTCAAAAATATACAGGTACCTACATGGTGTAAATCCATAACGTTAATATACCTACGGAATAGAGGAACAAAGGGCTGAGCAAGCAAGATGTCACTAATTGACAACACGGTGTGATAAAAAGAGATGCGTGATGCGACGTAATAGAACCCTTTTTCGCAACTGATTGGCAGTTGGTCTGCATTTATCGGCACGCTGAAAATTTGAGTTCTGCGAATATTTCAGATTTTTCGTGAAATCGTGGACATTTTTGCGAAATAGTGTTTCAGAAACATGGTGACCTGTTCAGTGATTGATTGTTGTACAACACAGCGAAATAACCCTGAAAAATGTTCATTTCACAGGTAAATTATTCCAAATCGACGCCACCTAACTTTGGGTTTATTTTTGCCAATGCGCTTCGAATTTTTAGCACTGAGCGTGATTATTCTCTTCTGTTAACATTTATTTTTGTGAAAAGCAAAGATCGACTAGACATAATGCAAAATTTACGAATATTTTGTGTAAAGAAATATTTTTCATTTTACACTAGGGCTGCATTAAGTTATCGATATTTTTTGTCGATTGTTCATATCACGAGGTAAACGAATATGTTTCACTGTTGTAAAAGTACCTACCTATACTTTGTCTCTAGGTTCAGCAGTTTGGGCTGTACAGTGATATAAGTCAGTAAGTCAGGACTTTGAATTTTATGTACAGGGTCATTTTGTATTCACCATCCAAATTTTGAAGATGCGTTCAGTCCATAAAACTGAACAACTTTCTCTATGGAACACATGGCCAAATATATAAAAAAAATCGACTATCCATACAAATTAAAGAGATCACGTGATCAATTTAGTATGGGATGACCAAAATTTTGTGGCGAAATTCGACACATGATTCTTAGAGAAAGTTGTTTAGTTTCATGGACTGAACACATCCTTAAAATTTGGATGGTAAGTTCAAAATGACCCGATATAAATAGCGACCCGCCCTCGTGTCGCTTCGGTGTAGTGTGGAATTTGACACAATATGTTATACACTAACGGCCGCCCGCGGTTTCACCCGCGTGGTTCCTGTTCCCGTGGGAATATCGGGATAAAAATTTTAGGCTATCTTCTTTCTGTGTGCTAAATTTCAACCATATCCGTTCAGTAGTTTTTGCGTGATTGAGGAACAAACATTCAAACCCACAAACTTTCACATTTTATAATATTAGTAGGATAGGATATACCTTTCTCTTGCATCACTATCTATTAAAAAAACACATCAAAATCCGTTGCGTAGTTATAAAGATCTAAGCCTACATAGGGACAGACAGCGGGAAGCTACTTTGTTTTATAATATGTAGTGGATATTGATTTTAAATATTTTTGACCTTTTTTGTTAAATAAATTATTTTAAATATCTTCTGATCTTTTTTTAATAGTCATACTTCATTCCAGTATCGTAATTTTAGTACCAACACCTATGCAAAATTCCATCCCATCTATTTTTCAAATCTATTGCTGTTCAATAATACTATCGATATCGATATTAATGTCTATTGTGACAAGATTACATCACTGAGACGTCAACATATAAAAAATACACACACAAATGTAAATCGATTTCGGTTTTGTTTGACAGCTTATGTGTGTGCCTCTATTCCGCTAGGTATATTAACTTTATGTGTAAATCCCGATATAGTTTATTCTAATAACGTTAATAATCATGGAAATTTAAAACAATATAGGTACAAAAAGTTTGTATTCTACAGGCTTCAAAGCATTTTACGCTGAAATAAGCTAACACCAGGATAAACACCAGGAAGAGCAGCCATTATCCAGTTATAGCCCAGTTCTGCACTGAACGAGGACAAAAGAACGGGGTTGAACTGTTGGCGAGTTGAGAATTTATATATTATTCAAACTCAGCGGAAAAAACCGCACAAATAGAACGCGGGAAGCAAAAACTGCATCGACAAACTAGGTACCACAGGCTGAAACTAGGTTGTTTTTAGAGCAAATCTTATCAACTGAAACGGATCTCACGTTGCCAAGCCTTAGACTCCGTCATACAGATTTTTTTTTAAAATCACACGTGTATTGTAGCTGCGCTCTTGGTGTGTTGCAGTGTAAAATCTACACCATGTCAGATTTCTATACAAACAGTCACGCATGACGCAGCGTGTTGCGTTGCGGCAGTATGTGATCCACCTAAAGTTTAGAATTTATTTGTCACATACCTAATATTCGTACTTCTGTATATCAGGCAATCTGCAACAAAAACATTAAGTTTTATTAATATACGGTTAAATCATGAAAATTCGAAAATGTGTACATTTTTACTTCAGATGGATTTTAGAGAATAGCTACATAAGTATGTTTAATCCAGAAAAGTATGGTTTCTAAATTAAAATGATTCATTATGTTGTTTTGACATCAAGAATATAAATTCTAAGTAGAAGGCCAATTAGAGAAAACAATCAACATTCCAATTTGCATACAATGCATTATGTTAATAACAAACAGTTAATTTTTGCTGTCGGTCCTCCTGGGTTGTCTAATTAGTAAACAAACTCATTCGTAAAGAGACTCGCTTCGCTATTGCAAGTTCCGCGTTGGATTTCCTGTGGGACATCAATACCGACCTCCATTAATAATGGCCACTCTAACCGAATTCGCTTTCTTTATCACCAAGTACCTCACATATTGAATTTCATATAGATACAATCTCTTCAGAAACGTCGAGAGCACTCTTCGACTCTTCTACGAAGGTATCCGTTTCCAAGAGGAGCTTCTTTTATATTCATTAAAATAACTTATTCCATATTATCCCCGACTTAAATTTCGGCTGACAATAAATCCCTTTTTAAATAAAACATATTAAAGTCGTTCGCAGTAATTACATTCCAAGTTTTCCCCTCTCGCAACAAACAAGAAAGTTTATTTAGGCGGTCAGTCTACCGATTAACACGATCACGTGGAAGATGGGAGATAGGCAGACTGTTGCGAACTTAGATTTCGTTAGGAACTTAGTTATGAAACACGCCCATTAATTTCGATCATGTTATCGTCGATTCTTCCATAAGAAGCTGTCATATAAATAAAACTCCCTGCCCATTAGCCACGGCTGTGGTTAGAGCTCGGACAAATATCATAAGGGAGCCCTCGGTGACCGCAATGTTGGTGTCCATCAATATCTGTCATCACATCAGTCACCGAGTAGCCAAATAAAATTGTTATGAATGACCGGCCGATACGAGAATGACGCAGAAGATTCAGTTACGCATCGTGGCCTAAATATAGCATTAGAAGAATAAGTATGAGCAGGACGGGTCAAAGAATTTGTTCAAAAGACATCATTAGTCGGTATTTAATATTTACATACAATATACATCATAGGTATGTACACCTCCAGTTCATGTTTCCGACACGCAATACATAAAGTCAGGTCACTTACTCGCACCACATGAACGTAATAAAATGGTTTTAACATAAGTAGGCAATTAGAATTTCACTCTTGAACAGTCAAGCTTTTGCGTGAAATGATTATGGCTTGGACTTATTAATTTCAAATAAGTTTAAAGTATTCATTCATTCATTCATTTCATTTAAACGCTTTTCGTGAAGTGATTGATATAAATACAGAAACAAACAAATAACAAATGACATTCGTTGGCATTTTAATTTGCTTATAAGTTGTTTTGAGTTCCTTAGTTTTTTTTTACATTTTCATTTTCATAAAGGAGTTTCTGCAAAACTCTCATAATATTATCCACTAATTTCCCGCCTCGTAATATCCCACATATAACCGCAATAATCCTCATCAGGGTTCCGCTCTTTACAGGATCATACTTTTTTGTTTGCTCGTTGTCGCCCAGAATACAGGTATAATCCAGGGAGGCGCAAACTCGCCGCAACTGTGTCAAGGATGATAAGCGGAAAATTTTCTGTGAGTGCGTAGGATATGCCGCTCTTCTCCTCAGGGGATAAATACTTAGCAAGATATAAACACAAAACATAAAAAAGTAGATGGTCCTCAAATATTCAAGTGAGAAAACAGAATTTCTTCTTCAGTTGCTTGGTTGGTTACTTTTAATTAATGGATCGCCTTTACACTGTGTACTTAAATGCACATAATGTTAATACAAACTGGTTGGATTGTGGCATTAAGCCAAATACGAGGCCACAAATCATTCGCATGCACATGGCGCCGGGCTTTATCAGTTGCTTTCCGTTTATGTTGCAGCCTCGATACAATCGTACATGATCTAAAATAGCTTAGGGCGCGCGCCATGTGAAGACAGACATATGTCTAGCCGACCAAATGTTATGATTAGTATAGTAGAAAAAACGGCCTTATTTTCAAACAAGGATAAACTATATTGACCTGGTAACCTATTTTCTTGAATAAAACAGTTTCCAGTATCGTATTTGTAGTTAAAAAGCAAATTTCCTTTCACTTCACAATTCTTAATTAAATTCGTGTCAAAGTTAACAAGCTGAAGTTCAAGGAAAGAGAAAAGAAACGTCAGGGGGCTGGTTCTAGATACATAAATACTTATTACTTAGACAGTTTAGTATAAACGCCCCATTCGTTAAAACTTTTTGCATTATTTAACGAGTGGGTGGGAATTGTTTCCCATCATGGAGCTTTCCTGGTAAGGAGAGAATACGCCATGATGGTAATATCAAAATAACTTTTTCGACAAACAGTTTTGCAAAATGTTTACACGTAGTAAAATGTCACATGTCGCAAAAACTTTGGCAAAATTAATCGTCGTATCAATATTAATTTGTTTACGTATTCGTAATTCAAGGAACTAATTTAATTAAAGACGGAAAAAGTTGAAGTCTACACAGCCGTTTTCTAAGTGACAAAACATCACGAAATAGAGATAAATAAAATATGAAATAAAAGTAATTTCGTGAGGAGCTTGGTGGCGCAGTGGTTTAGCGCCTGGCCCAGCGACGTTCGCATGGGTCGGTCATGGGATGGGTTACCAAAAATTTATTGTCTCGAGCTCCTCCGTGCTTCAGAAGGCACGTTAAACCGTTGGTCACGGCTGCATTTGCAGTCGTAACCACCCACCAATCCGCATTGGGCCCGCGTGGTGGCTTATGGCCCATCCTCCTTACCACCCATAAGGAAGGCCTGTGCCCCAGCAGTGGGGACATCATAAATGGCTGATGGACAATTTCGTAAAGTTAATGTAATACTTAGTTGTATTATCTGCTAATACGAATATAGGTAAGGGTAAGCATTTTAAAAATAATTATAGTTTACGACGACATAAGTTCTTAATTTTTTTGTTGGGTTGTGTAGACCTGAAATGAACTGGCTTGATAAAAATGTATTCGATGAGGGCATGGTGTTTTATGATGTTTACTAATATCGCGGGTGAAGCAAAGCCACGTGCGGCAAGGGCCGGTCGTTGACCCCGCATAGGTACCGTTAATTACTTTCGCACGGCAACGGGACCGACCGACGAAATGCACGCGATGACGACGACGTCGACGGGTTGATTATCACCAAAGTCGACTTGTCAAGTGTGTTGTCATGATTGTGTTGTCAAAATTATGTTAATTAAAATTAACTAGGTAGGTACCTATACCTATCATGATTTAAAATTTGTGCGTGTTTCCCATTTCCTTTTGACGACTTGAGATTGCCTTATAGCATTATTTTTTGATTACGCTCTGGATCTTATGTGAAAACCCACGTTTTTATCAAAAACACAATATTTTTGGCGTCGACAGTTACGATAACAAACAAAAACAACGTAAAATAAACTCCAAGTTAAATTAAAATCTCATAGGTACCTACTTTATAAATTTTTCATTCAGGCAATATTTGCAGTGTCAATAAACAGAAACAGATCGGAATGACTTTTCAGCTTCATATTACTCTGTTTTCAGCAATTTTTATACCTGGAAATACGCACTATAATTCTCACGGTTGTGTGCACATTGTGCTTTGTGAAATACTACCCCTATAATTATATAGTAAAATATGTTAAATATTACACTATCGACAGCATTTTTATCGCTCAGCGCCTGAAACGTGTGAAGAATATCGCATTCGAATAATAGAAAACAATACAAAAAGTTGTAGTAGGAGATAGTTGTGTAGGTATCTAGGTAGGTACTGAGATGTACTTATTATAGTTAATTAATCGTAGTATCTGAAGCATTTTAATAGCATAAGGTGGCATAAGCATCTTAATGCTAGAGTTCAGGTTATCTGTCAGCTTTTACAACGTTTTGTTGATATCTTATCTAGACTCGCTAATGTTTGCTATACTGACTGGTTCTTTGGCTTACTACAAAATACCAAACCAAGTGATACGAAGAATCACAACCGACTTAAGCCAAAGAGACGAAAAAGCCTAAAAGCTGCTGGGTTGCGTGAAAACAAACGTGTCCATTGACCAACGGCCCCAAGTAATCGCGTTACCTTAGATAGAATATTAACCTTGTTATGGGCAGACAACAAACATGTCCGAGAACGAGCCAAAACAGGCACGTGAGCGCACACGGGGCGGCGGCGCGGCCTGATTGTGTTCATCATAAAAACGCATCACGTCTCTTTCGCGGAGGCTGAACCTCCCTAAGCTCCTTCTCACCTGGGGGGTACGTCTGGGCGGACCTATTTATAGGACGTATTGGCGAAAGGAGGGCGATTGATTTAAAAAACAATGGAAATTATATTGATTGACTGCATCACTCAATATAAGAATTTTGATGTATAGTTTGTTTTTGATTAGAATCATAAAATCCTAAAAATAAAAACAAAAGCAAAAAATAATTTAAAAAACGTCTATCGTAGTTGGGTGGGACTAGAGGACGGCTTCCTTGCTTTTTAGAGCTGTTTAATTTTGAAGCCGTTTTTGTTTTTAGGATTTTTAAAGGAGGTTTTTCCTTTTTTAAAGCTCTTTTATTTTATTTTTTTGTGGTATGTAAGCGTGTAAATACTTTTTAACTTTATACATTTTTAATGGTACAAAAATTCAGGCTGTTTGTTTTAAGGAGTTCAGTTGTGCCTTCGTAACTCAAGTATAAGTAGTCCAAAACGACCAACCTACCAATATCTCAATCACTTATCCTATCTGACTTTGAGGAGTTCCATTGGGTATCTTCGAAGTCGAAGGTTCAATGTCAATGAAATTAAAAGGACTAAAGGTATCCCTTTTCCAACAAAAAAATAATCATCTAATTCGGTTCATAAACAAAGAAGTCATCAAAATCATAGTATTTTCAGGATTACTTGAAAATTACTGTAGGTACCGATTAAAAAATGAACCATTTCGCAAAGAAAACTCAAACAAATCAAACAAAAAAATAATCATCAAACTCGGTCCATAAATTTAATTAATTTAGTTAATTACCTTGATATAAAAATAGCATTGTTAATGCCTAAAATCTAAAAGTTCATAAATTTAATGTCGAAGGTACGCGCGTTCAACGATAAAAAATTCACAGATTTTACAGTCTCTGCAAAAATCGGAGCATTGAAAATGAACCAAAAAATTTACGAAAAATCAAAATCAAATCAAATGCAAAATCCTATTATGTTTTTAAAGTTACCTAGGTAGTACCTATTTATTTTTATTTTTAAGATTGTGACGGAAACACCCGTTTTTCTACAATTCCAAATCTAAAGGGACCACCTACAAGGTCACAAATTATGAACCGATTTTCAAAATTATATATCCATTTTCTAGCCAAACTAATACCCTAGGACCCATTTTGTCATTTTTCCGAAATACTTACAATCTCCCCCCAGAAACCCCCAAAAAAACCTGAATTTACCCGAATTTAGCAAAATTCCAAAAAAGTTACCAGTAGATTTTCAAAATTCAAACGTTCACACGTGTCTCGATAAATTCCTCAACGTTTTGTACTATTCCGATCTCGATCCTCCCAAAATCCTCGTAGATATGGCCAAAAATACGTTTTCGGCGATTTGCATCTGATAACCATTTTCAATGGTAAAATAACATACAATCGAATTGAGAAACTCCACCTTTTTTTGAAGTAGTTTAAAAACCGAATTATAAGTTTTATTTCTTAGTTTAACTCCAACTTACATTATAAGAAAATAATTGGTAGCAAAGTAAATTCCTCATTAGTTGGTAGGAGACTCGGTGTTTAGTTATAATTTAAATCAACTTTGTTGATACTCTGTCTAGAAACTTTTAGGCACAAAAGTTTTGAAAAACTTTTATTGACATTATTCACTCCAAATTGCTCTTTATAGAGAGCGCTGCAAATAAATTAATATTCTCAAGGTTGAGTTACGTTATTTTCAACTGTCTGTATTATTTACGCCCTCAAAAAGATTGTTCTTCGTAATAATGCTTAACAGAGGAACAATAACATTTGAGTATACAATACAATTAAAAAAGAAACATTAAATGCATGTAACTAAGTATACCTATCTGCACAGCTAAATTATTAGTGAAGAAACAGTTTCGGGAACGTTTACTTACTGTACAACAAAAGATCTAATTTTAAAACCTCATTATTTCTAGCTTCAGTCAGTTAGATAGAAACTGTATCCGGAATTCAGATCCAACTAAACGTTACTATGAAAGAGCTACCGATTTTATGAAAAGTAGCAATTTACTCAACTGTACACTTAAAAGTACATTAGCTCTATCAGGTTACTTTGCAGAATTTAGCACGAATAATTTTATATCACCTTATATTGCTTTAATAAATTCCAAAGATGTCGAACCCTCAGAAACGTTTGCAACCCTATTACCAGCCTTACTAAATGCGAAAATGGCGAAGATCGCAGAAAGGCAGCAGAGTATCAAAGCTAGAACGTGCACTTAGCAATTAAATTTCTTAAATGATGGTGAAGCTCTTGATATTTAAGTACGTAATTTATTTATTTTTAAACTTTTAAAAGAATGAATGTCACTATGGCTTTAGGGCAAGAACAGATAAATCTTTGAATTGTCAGTGATATATTTTAGCCACGGAATCAACTGCTTGAAGATGTACAGAAAAAACAAAACAGATGTGAATCAAGTGTTTCAAGGAGATAAAATAGATAGGACAGGTGGAGGCGACAACGTGCTGGTTCCGCCCTCAGCGGGCGCCGGGACGTATGACGCCCTCGCGACAATATATGACCGGCAAGTTGGCCCAGCCGGGACAGATCTCAGACAATTTATCGTTTTGCCTTCTCTCGAAATTACTTTTTCCGCCTTATTGTTCCAATATAACATGACATTCCTCTATTAGCGCTTAGAAATATGACTAGATTTGTCGACTAAAGTTGGTATAGTCAAATGTTTTATCAACATTAAATTACCTTCAATAGTAAGTCACATAAAGTAATGGCCGCTGATTTAGTACCTAGCGTAACAACATCGGCGTAATTTTATTCCAGCAGAAAAGCCAAATGCTGTAATTTCAGTAAAAAAAATAATAGTAAAAGCGGGACAAGCGAAGCGAGCGCGCCACGAAGCAACCCGCGTGCAATAAATCGACGCTCAGAGGGCCGCACAGCGCACTGCTACAATCGCATTTAGCGTTGCATGTTGCAGACTCCTTTATAGTAACGACGATAGCAATATTGAAAATCAATACACAACATGCAGCATTCATGTTACACAGGCCAATTGAGACTAAATTGCTATCGCGCAAAGTTAATTTAGAGTCACGCCCACGAGACGGCATTAGGAAAATTCACGAAGTCGAATCTCCAGAGAGGTCGAATAACGAAGAATTCACGTCCCATCATAAAAATATTTGTAAGAAACCTTTTCCTTCCTCTCCCGGATCCGCTAATAAAAAAAACTTGTCACGAACATCTCATCTTTATCTCGACGCACATAACTATTACCCCCTAATAACTAAGTTGAAAGTGGACTTTTAAATTTGGGCTTCTGAGCCAACATTTAATGACTTACGCCGCCATTTTGAAGGGATGTTTTAAGGAAAACTCCCCATTCGTTCCTTGGGGAAGTAATGCATTTTCCTTTATCACCCTGCGGACAGTTTGCACACTCCATGACAAGGAGACCGGCTTTTACGATTATTGTGCCTGGAACATTACATGCCGTCTGCGGGGACAAACACCAGAACCAATCTAACGCACTATGAAACTCACATGCTTTGATATTCTTTTAGAAAAGGGTTTTTAAGTAACTTTCAAATTATTTGCATATTAAATAAAACTGATAAGTAAATAAATCCCTTTTACACTGAATTACCATAAACTTGCATAGACATGAATATTCATGGCTGGACTTTGATGTTTCACCACGTCCCAATTGCTATCCTATAAAAAGGCCAGTTTAAGTTACAATATAAACAACATTGCGACACGCGTCATAGCGCGGCATTTCAGCCCATGATGCAAGCGTCGTCGGAGCTAAAAATGTCAAAA
Organism: Agriphila straminella; assembly: GCA_950108535.1. Taxonomy (NCBI): domain Eukaryota; kingdom Metazoa; phylum Arthropoda; class Insecta; order Lepidoptera; family Crambidae; genus Agriphila; species Agriphila straminella. Next base: position 13,772,404 of record OX467308.1, read on the forward strand.
TCGTGTTTTGTTTCGCCTTGAGCCAAAGCCGCGGCCGCTGCGGATGCATTCTGACTGAACCGGAAAACTTCCCGCCACACGAAGCGTGAAATAATGCACCACATGTTGAATAACGTCGGCAATTAATCGCATCGGGCGAAAGCGCAAGTGTTCCCATGCGAGTTTGAAAAACGTCGCTTATTAGATTGTGCGTCGTTCGTATATTTATTACTGTAATTAGTACTTGAGCATGGATATAATTACACGATGGTGGCAGGGGGAGATAGATGCATTGCCCCCGCCCTTGGCTGCATGACTGCACGTCCGCTGCATATGGTGCACGTAAACTTAGCAATGAGACGCTACTTATAAGATAATAAGTTTCTCACACTCACATGTTGGTGGAACGGATAAAAAGTTACTTATACATACATTGCAAATAATGTTATGTAATTTACAAAGTCACAGTGTTTTCATTTGCTCGAAAAACATAGTTACTCCTATGTTGAATCTAAGCAATAATTTTCTTATTTTTTAAACAACCAAAAGTTCATTGACATTGACATACAAATAAATCCTTATCTAAAAGATAAAATGTCAAGTAAATCCCACGACAAACAGTGAGTTAGTTCTCATTTATTCATGTTTGTTTAGAATGCTCGGCGCTGGCTGACACGATCAATCTGGATGTCAACACTTCCTGGGAATATTTTATAAATGCACTTACAACACTTAAGAGTTTCCTTTTTACTATTTTTCTTCAGTAAGAAAATGTTTTGGCTAAAAACGCAGCAATAGTGCTATTTGTTTGTCTTTTAGAGCCAGTTGGCTATTATTGATAATCTTATATTTTCTATAGCCAAAACTTTGCAATAAACGATTAGCTTAGAATGTTAAGTTAAATGATTGGTTACGTAAAGGCTGAAAATAAAAAAAGTAAAAAATAAAATATTTTGATGAAAGTTAGATTTGTCGCAGTTTCGAAGAATATAGGGCAATCGTGCGGGAGAAAGTGCGCTCGTGACATGGCAGGGACGTGAGCTAAGTCGGCCACTCGACACCCCAGCGGGACCAATTTATCACCAACAAAGCACCATTAATAGAACCATAGATCATCTCGGTTATCGATAGATCGGAAATAGCTAAATTTGAAACTGTTCCGAAACAGTCTTTGCGGTTTTAAAAGGTTTAATGCTAAGTAGAAGACATAACTCCCTTTCATTTTTATTTTTATTTGACCTTTTTACGTAATGAGTCTGACTTTTATTTATACCCTGAAATACTTTTCTGAATTCATTTACCTACTTAAATCTATGTCAAAAAGATTGATGGTCGGTCATTATTCGGTACACATTTGTAACGAAATGTTAAATAATATATATAATGTTAAAATTAATATAAACTAATACCATTCAACGCTGTGTTTCAGCCCGCCACTAATTTTTATCGAGTTTTTTGTTAATGAGTAAATAAATAGCAGAATAGCAGCAACAAACTTAATAGCAATATTGATAGATCAAGTAATTAATACAATTGCGTATCGTAAAGAAGAAGTATTTTACCGCAGGATTTGCTAGACTCACTCATTTCCTTACTGAAAGTGCAAAACTGTAGAACATGATTCACGGCAGCAGCTCACGTTACACGGACGGAGCTGATATCGATGCGAGGTCACGGTTGAGCGCGGAGCCCCTAGGATTTCACTAGAAAGCCCCGATGACACTAGATACCAGCCAACCATGTTTAAAGCTGCAAATCTCTTCTGAGAGGAAAGCTAATTTATTTCACTAGTTTCATATTTATAGTCCAAAAATAAAATCCATTTATTAAGCATTTTACAACCGTGACGAAACAGCCAGCAATGTGTGACAATTGCATTAGTTACCCATAAAACTTTGAATTGATTGAATTGCCAGATAGCTACAACCGATGTGGGTTAAGCACTTAATGTCAATTAAATTTAACAACACTCAAGATGGTGCAATCGGTAATGCGAGGTTTGTAGCAATCACTGCGAAGAACAACAAAGTATTTTAGAAGTGGCAGTTGTATTTAGATTAATTAGTATTGAATAAAGCTCAAGTACTGTTAGACCGCACCTGTTTCTTCGTCTCAAACGAGAACAAAAAGAAACAAACAAGCAGAATAGAAACATCCGACGGCGAAGACAACAAACATCGGCCGCAAACCTTCCGTTGCAACGAGATAATTACAGAGACGGGTAGTTTTTTTTTGCTTCAAACGTACTCGGACGAAGATGGAGTGCCGACAGGCTAGCAAAAAAGCTCATGGGAATGAAAGAGTTGCCCGTACCTGACTCAGCTATTACATTATGCACCCAATAGTCCAGCATGAGGGAGGTTGGGAAAAGTGGCAATTAGGTTGATAGGTGAAAGCAAAATGTGATTAGATGCTTATATTAGGCGCAAAATAATATTTAAAGAATAAATAGTTTATAAAATTAATAAACAAATCAGTATGAACCTCCTAATTAGCAGTACTAACAAACGTTTGGCGATAGATAATACTAATCCGGATTTCCTAGTTAGAATTTTACACTTTGATTTATGCTATCCGCTGACGGGCGCTTTTTTTGTAGCTGCGATAATCGCGGCGTTAATCGCGGCGATATCGCGGCTATAAACGCGGTGATAATCGCGGCGACAATCGCGGCGCTTTTTTGTCGCTGGCGTAGGTTAACCCTAAAAGGCACCCGGTAATAATAATATAGAATAATCACTTTTATTATTGCTAAGCTCTATAAAATAAAGTTTATGAATTATTTATGTCAGTAATATATATAGACCCGGAAAAAAAACCGACTTCAAAAAAGATGTACTCCGGCCCCACCCGACTTTAATAGACGTGTTTTATTATAACAATGATAATGTGTATCTAATGATTTGTATATTATTTCTTGCTTTTTAGAGGCAGGTTTTTTTAAGTTTTTTAAACAATTTTCTTATTTTTTTATTTTTTGTGTAAGTACCTACCTTCTGTATTAGGTAGTGTAGGTATATTATTTAGGTAGAAAAATCGGCTCAGCCAAACGTGAGATAATCGCGGAGAAACATAGACATACATACATACAAACTGAATACCTCCTTTTTTTGAAGTCGGTTAAAAAGACTACACAAAGGTTAGGTAGAAAAATCGGCTCAGCCAAACGTGAGATAATCGCGGAGAAACATAGACATACATACATACAAACTGAATACCTCCTTTTTTTGAAGTCGGTTAAAAAGACTACACAAAGGTATCCATTCCCCAACAAAAAAAACATCTAATTCGGTTCATAAATAACAAAATTGTCAAGTTAGTTGATTTAATAACATAGTATTTTCAGGATTACTTGTAAACTACTGAACCGATTTAAAAAAATAATAATGGGACCATCTCGCAAGAAAACTCAATCGAACAAAAAAGATTCATCTAAATCGGTCCATAAACGTCGAAGATACGCGCGAACAACGATAAAAAAAACATACAATCGAATTGAGAACCTCCTCCTTTTGATGAAGTCGGTTAATAAAAAATATTGCGAGTCGCTAGAAGTGTTTGTTTTGCAGAGTTACGCTAGTTTTTGTATTACATCATTTTATGACATATTAAAAAATAATATTTTTATCCGTGTTCCACAAACGGTATTTTTTATGTGTTTTACTGTTACTGTGTATGTTACTATGATCAGGTTTTGATGACATGTTATAGTGTGTTTTATATTCTCAATATACTCACAAAGCCCTTTCATTTGATATACCACATGGTATGAAAAAAATCTTTGTAAGTACCTACTGAAAACTTTATGACATCACAGTTTCTACCCCCGCCATTTTCACGTTTTTCATCTATTTATTTGTGATCAGGGCATCGTATTGAATGCATCGATACCACATTTTCGTGTTTTCGTGATGACTTGTGCGAAAACTAACCTCAAACCCTACAATTACCGATCGGCTAACAGTACAATAGAATATTTTATTCATGTTTTTCGAACGTTATAGTTATTGAATAATTATTTTTTTTTTTTTATTTGCACAAGCTTAACACTATTATTACAGGTCTAGACCTAATGCAATAGTGAAGCTATATTAATTAAATCAGTACATTATTAATTAATTTTACATACTTACATAAAATACCTATATATAATTAAATACCTCGAAAAACACGTAGTTATTATAACAACAAAATCATAACACGAAACAAAGAAAATTCTATCACAGAAATATTTAACAGAATGATACATGTGTCAAGCCACAGCATAAAAAAGTTTATTAAAAGTCCCTATATTTCGTTTAAAAAAAATTATAATGTAGCGTCTGTTTAAAAGTACGTTAGCCTCAAATGGGTTAAATAGTATGGGTGGTGTGGACCTCACGGAAAATATTGCTAATAATAATAGTAATAATTGCCTATAACCGACCTTAAAGTAACCGACATCGCTCGAAGGATTGCTCAGCTGAAGTGGCAATGGGCGGGACACATAGCGAGAAGAACCGATGGCCGTTGGGGCGGAAAAGTTCTGAAATGGCGACCACGCACCGGACGGCGCTCCATGGGTAGGCCCCCGACAAGGTGGACCGACGATCTGGTGAAGGTCGCGGGAAGCCGCTGGATGCGGGCAGCGCAGGACCGATCGTCGTGGAGATCCTTAGGGGAGGCCTATACCCAGCAGTGGGTGTCGTGCGGCTGATATGATGATGATGATGATGAACCGACCTTAGGTTCGTAGTGTGATCCTACCTTTTTTGGAACAGGATTAAAAACTATATAAATTGGTAAGCATATATCATGTAATAATAATTCTCTTACTTTTTATTGCAAGCTCTACCATTACAAAAATAATTATGTCAGCCAGCGAAAAAAATTGTGGTGTCTTTTAGGGTTAAAGCCGCTTGTCACTCTTGTCAGTGTCATTTCGTGGGCGATTAGTCGCCGAGCTATGTGTTAGCTACTTTTTGTAGCTCGTGGGCGTTTACGTATTGAACTCCATATGTTCTATTCTGGGCTTCAAAAAATCGCTCAGCGATTAATCGCCCGTCAGCGGTGGCGCTTATTTGTCATGCCGTTGACATCGTCTGGTAGCGCGCTTTCCCCTTCAATATTCATGACGTTGCATTGTTTGTGCCGGTAATTGACGATTCTATTGCCATTTGATGTGTGTGCTTTCATTTCAAGTATATTTGTTTTTGTTTGTTACTTGATTTATACTGTTCTTGTGCTAGTTGCAGTTACGAGCGGGCATCGAACTGGTAAGGCGACGGACGTGACCTCCGTTCCACTCGCGCGATACAATCTTTTGTTATTTCACTCCTTTTATGTGTAATTTTACTCAATTCTTGATTTACAAGAAATTGCGTTGGATATAAAGTGCTGATTATAATAATAGCGGTACGTAATATGAGATGTTATTTGATGTTTTGGCTCGTTACGACCGTGTAATAGACAAAATAGACTTATATCATCACATCGTCAACGATGACTGGCGGCTGATTCGTTTCGGCTTGCGGCGACAGACTCACAACATAACAGTCTTGCATCCTCTCATAACAGACCGTAAAATAATAGTTCACGAACCGTTCGAGCTAAAACCGGTTAAAATAGACACACATAGAGGAGAGGTCGGTTATTACCGATACCATACGATTACCAGATATTTCTGGTAAAACGCCATTTTTATTATATTCAAATTTAAATTCTGATGAACAAAACTAGTTATCTTGTTTTGTTTTTGGGATGTCTTAATTATTGAAAAAATGTGTTTGGAAAATTAAGGCACATTACCTACCTTTATTTTAACTAAGTTTACACGCATAGTCTATTGTGTATTTCTGATTTCACTTCAATTTATTAATTCGTATGCCCGTTTAAATAAATAATGATCATTCCCACGTTCCGATTTGTAAATATGCAACAGAGCGGAAATTACATATACATTTTTGTTTGCATCCAAAGAATATCATTTAATTAACCTTCTATTCTTTTACGAAATAAAGTTTGTATAGTTTCAGTCTATTAAGTGATTTAAATTTTTCACGTTTCATTCCATTGTTAAAATATAAAAAACAAAAACGCATCACTCAGATCTCAGAGTATGTTCCTTTTTCCATTTTAGAGCTTCAAAGTGTCAAAAGGTATGAGTTGGGGCAGGGTCGCCGGGTTAATCATTGTTGGCTGCGTGATGCTCGCTGCCGTCCGGGGATCAGCGGCAATTTGTCAATCACGGACGCTCAGGTTCACTAGCGAGGCGAACGGAACTCGCCCCGAAAGCCTGACGAGTTTAAATTCGATGCGAAGGACTTAATTTTTTTAGTAACCGACCGACGTGGAATTAGAACATTAATAAACCCTTATAGTTAATTCATTCATTCGGCTAGTAACGTAATATTTCACACTTTTCAATCTCTAAAAAGTATATTGACGGTCCCTACTATTCTAGTGGCATACAATTTACTAGGTATTGAATTTTGAATTTTCAACAACCTTCCAAATTCCTTTGTCCATTCCAATGTTGCATGTTTGTAGAATACAATGACCAAATCGTGAGTAACAAAGAGAATAAGTAATATATTTACGAGGTCATCATTGCAGTTGCTACATTTTATGAAGGTGGCTAGGCTATCGAAAGTTTAAAGCTTTCAATCACTGAGCTTTTAATACATTAATTTACAACCGATGTTCATTCTATGCAATGAAACCTGAGAGTTATTTTGTATAGTTTATCCTTTTTTACAACATTACGTAACAACCCTTGAAACTGCGAAGAAAACATACATTATTTGTACATCAAGAATAAAAAAAAAACTTTTATAAACCGCAATTCCTTTTTCGAATTTCAGGTATATTCGATACAAAGTTATGAACGTCAAATCAAATGATTTTCAGGTTTTGTGAAAAGTAAAAACATTAAATATAGGTATTATTGATACTTGGTAAATACTGACTATTAGCTTATAAATACTTATATTTAGCTTATATAAAATTAATACTACATACCTAAATATAGATACGCATGCAAACACACAAGTTAATGTTTAGTTTATAACCATGTTATTTGATTGATAAAAAAACTTTCGCTTAGAACGACACAAAAAACGTGAATTTTATTTTAAGCAATGATAACTAAACTAGAATGAAAACTGAAAACCTACTGCAAAAAATTATGGTCGACTAATGTGTTTGAAGAGACTAAGTAAAACGGGTTAATGCATTGTTAGCGGGGTGACGTGACGTGACGTCAGCCAGGAATCACTGCCCATTTGTCAATCACCCTGAGAATCACCAGCGCACTCAATGAACGCGGAAGTGCCAACCCTAATCGATAACCGACAAAATGTGCTACATAAGCTGACTGAGCATTATCTGTTTTAGCAACAGCGTTTTGTGATTTTGAAAGTTTTTTCTCTGAGCTTTGAGTTGAGTTAAGTCTTGTTTCAAAATAATTGGTTTTGCTTTACCAACAGTGAATAAAATTTTATTTTTTTTGTATAAGACTGTTTATTATAGATCCTCATAAAGAAACAATATGTGCCTGTTTTTGATTGATCATTTCAAACTAGGAAAAAATATTGTGTCTGTAATGCTCTAGCTTTAACTATAGTCAATATACGCAGTATCATTTGTATGTCAAATTATACTTATTATAATAATATTATAATTACAATATATATACCCACCTAGCCCTGTGAGCAGCAGAACAAAGAAATAACTAAATTATACAGGCCCTGAAACTACTTGTAAGATAAGAAAAATAAAAAATCTAGTCATTTAAGCTTTGATGAATTAGCGTTTTCTTATTTACTTGAGATAATTTGTTTTATAAACAGTTTATTAGAATGGTTATAAAGTGTTTTGCCATTATTTAAACACAAAATAACATTGAGATAATAATTATGGACCATGAGCAATACATTCCATAAGCAAAAGGTGGCTTTAGAAAATTAAATTACCAATATTTATTTATCTGTTTAATTAAAACTACCTGAATTTGTGTGGCGTTACTAGTAACGCCGGGGACGTTATTTAAACCTATATTTGTGTAACCACTCTACTTTATTTATTATGATATTTATAGGATACCTCGTGGACACCTCGCATGTGGTTTTATTTTATTGTTCGGTTTTGCCGCTCGCTCGTAAAATAAATTAAACATAATGCTAGGAATTAATGGACGTGTTGGCATCTACATAATGTTGAGTTTTCATATTATGGTTTTGATAATATTGTGATACTTTTTTTTAAATGTAAAGTACCTAGGCATTGATTGATCAACCCACATGCACACTCGAATTATTGACTGAGCGATCGCGAAGCCTCTCCGCTTTAGCTTGGGCTTGGGAAAAAATGCTTTTGTATGTCCGGCTGTCCCGCTGTCCGGCTGTCCGTTCTCCTCTACAGGTCGCATTTCTCAACCGATTCTCGTGAAATTTTGTGTTTTTGACAATTAAGTTTTTCGAAAATTTTAAAAAATGGCGGAAATACCTATATTTTAGCAATTTCTAAAAATGTCACGAGCGCGAGGTCTACATCTACAGAGCCACTAAGGTAATTAACCAAATCGAACACTACGTTTTAGTCAAAAATAGCATATACGTTGAATATCGGACGACAGCGCACGTCGTCATCACGCATCATACACGGTTGATTAGGTTACGACGACGGAGTGATATCATTGGAGGACCTTGCCTTGCCACACCTTATACATTTTGTTCCTGGCCACAAAATCTATCTCGCTATACGAGCAAATATTGTTGTTTGCGTACGGACGATATTGCAAAAAGTGACGCTGAGAAAAACCTTACTGCGCGATCGTGACTTCAATGTTTACTCTCACTTATCTAATATTAGATAGAATATTGCAATTTGGCAAAGAAAAAAATGGAAAATATTTATTCGGTAAGTATCTAGAAAAATAATAAAATGTAGGTAAGAATTCAAAAGGCGTGGATTAAAAACAGTGTGTGGCAATAAATGTTTCCCAATGAAATATAAACTTTATATTTAAAAAGAGAAAGTTCATCTATTAGATTAAGACATGTTTTTTGTTGCAAAGTGGCGTTATGTACTTAGTATTGTAAAACTTATTCAATAAAGCGACTTTAAGGGTAACTGGGTTTAATCTCCTGCAGCGAATTAAACGGCTCAACTGGGTCGAATCTAATCCACACGAAGAAGATATCGGATGTCGTCGAACGATCGATTTTAATTAAAAGCTCCCAAACAATGATGGCATTATTCGCAGCGAGGCCGCACAACGCGCGATTGTTCGCTGCCACCGCCACCGCCACCGCCGCGCCGATATGGTGGCATGGCGTATTTAGGCCATCCAACATTAATCTTCCTTTTTTGTTAAATAGATTCGCGTCAAAACAGCAGATTCAATTATTAATATTAAATGTTGGAAACGCTCATGGCGGAACTTGACAGACTGATCGTACTCGATCACGTTTGTTAAGCAACGCTCGGTCAGGCCAGGTGACGGATGGGTGACCGTTAAAGTGGCATTACAACTGAGCGCTTCCGTGCTTCGGAGAGCACGTTAACCCGTCGGTCCCGGCCGTTGTCATCTAATAACACCAAAGGTGGCTACTATTCCTCATTCGATGAAAGATGAAAGAATTAAATGTTGGATTTTTCATTTAGTGCTATTATTATGTTAAATAGTATACTTACTTTAATAAAAAAGACTCGACAACTAGCTCTTCAGGCGAGATGAGACTCGAACTCCCCCTGCTGTTTGACTAGTCTTTTTCTGTAGTATTATTTAGCAGCTGATTTAAGTTTTCACTTAGCGTTTCATTTCAAACTGTTAAACATCAGTTGATTTGCAGTTGCTCTTTTTTTATTAAATCAATATTCGAAATCATATCGATGTGTAAAAAAAAAGTAACTAGGTATGTAGAAAATTTCAGAGAATTTGCGTTCGAAGACGGTCTGTCCGACATTTACAAATATTCTTGGAATATTATTGATACTTCTTATTAGTTTCTCAGTATTCTTTATCAAACTAATAAATTGTGTCTTTTACACTTAAACATCTCGTAATTAGATATCAAATCCAATTTATCTAATGTTGGTGCCCGAGTGTATTAAGAATTATTACATTTATCAATGTTTGTGTGAAAAAAGTTCGAGAAACTGAAAATTCTTTGTCTTCTTGTTAAGGGACGGAAAAAGAAAGACTCCTCGATTCTATTCCACATTCCACACAAATAACGATTATTTTTATTTCAATACACTTGATCTAAGTATCTTTGTGGCGAGCATCCGCTCCCACAACTACACTTGGGCAACCGCCTTACAATTTCAAGAAATCCGCTTCGCTTATGCAGCTTGGGCCATACTACCGCTGCAACGATTACCACGCCCCGTGCGCGTGATCGTATGCACCTCCCTATCGCACGCGCCGCTCGCCTTATGACCGCGCATCCTTCTCGCTTGCTTGGAAAATGCAACAGCCGACGACAGAATGATTTGCATAATTCACTCTTGCTCATATGACGCTTGCGCTTGGATGTTTTTAATTTTCTATGATCAATTGCTGTTTATTTCTAATTGTATGTGCCGTGGTAATTGTTATTATTAATTATAAAGTAGTTTTCATCGTTCTCAGTGTGTTGTGATTGTTTGGTTCCCGTCTACTGTGCCGTGCTGTGCCGTTACTATAATTATTCGTTCGGGTTCGATCCCCGAAATATCCTATGTGGTAGGAATTAGTAGTGCCCCACATCTGGTGACGCCGACGGAGCACTGAAGATCCTGTTTTGTGGAGTTGGAGAGTTCTTCGTACAAAAAAAAAACTGGTCGGTTGGTGAGCGAATTTGAATTTTTTTTTCAAGATGTCTCAGGACAACAACGCCCCTCCGGTAGAAACTAAAGATGAGGTTTTACGTGTAGGTATACGAGTACCACCGTTTTGGCCAGAAGAGCCCGCCTTATGGTTCGCTCAGGTTGAATCTCAGTTCGCACTGTCGAAGATAACGAGTGACGAAACTAAATTTTATTATCTTGTGGCACAGTTAGATCACCAATACGCGGTCGAGGTGAAGGATATTATTACAAATCCTCCCGCAGCTGGGAAATACGAAAAACTAAAGCTAGAATTAATTAAACGCTTATCAGCTTCGCAGGAAAAGCGCGTCAAGCAGCTGCTGATGCATGAGGAGCTCGGAGATAGGAAGCCCTCACAGTTTCTGCGCCACCTAGCTGGTCTGGCCGGTCCATCAGTTCCGTCTGATTTCATAGTGACGTTGTGGTCGAGCAGGCTCCCTCAGAACATCCAGACCGTCATCGCATCGCAGATGGACCTCCAGTTAGATAAACTGGGTGATCTGGCGGACAAGGTACATGAGATAGCACCTTCGACACCTCAGATAGCTAGTGCTTCTACAGCCTTTCCAGCTTCCATGCCACCAGCCTCCACGAACGAGATGATGAAGCAGATATCCGAGCTGACCAGGCAAGTGGCAATGCTGACCACAAGATTGGAAAGAGCAGAACGGTCACGCTCGAGATCTCGATCAAGGAGGTATGACCGCTCACGCAGCCGTTCCAGACCTGAGCAACCACCAGCCGACCACCCTCACTGCTTCTACCATTACACATACGGAGCAAAAGCGAGCAAGTGCAGGAAGCCGTGTACTTTCCACTCGGAAAACTCCCAGGGCAGTCGGAAGTAGCGGCCAATGACTGCCCCTCAGCTACAGGCCGTTTATTCGTCACGGATCGCGCGTCAAAAATGCAGTTCCTAGTGGACACTGGCTCAGACTTGTGTGTTTTTCCGCGATCTGTCGTCAAGACGCCCTGCATCAAGTCCAAGTATGATCTCGTCGCTGCTAATAACTCCGTCATACATACTTATGGACCTGTACTTCTTCACCTTGACTTGGGACTCAGGCGAGATTTTACTTGGAACTTCACTATAGCGGACGTTTCGAAACCTATAATTGGCGTCGATTTTTTGAGCCATTTTAATCTGCTCGTAGATTGCAGGAACCAGCGCTTGGTAGATGGCACCACGACCCTGTCCGTAGCAGCAGTTACTTCCGGCACTTCTGATGACATCGCATCCGTCAAGGTTGTTTCTGGCGAGACCGAGTTCCATGCCATACTGCGTGAGTATCCAGAGATCACGAGACCCGCAGGTGTTCATTCTCCACCCAAGCACAATACTGTCCACTTCATTAGGACCACTCCAGGTCCACCCGTTTCCTGTAGACCTCGACGGCTGGATCCAGTTCGCGCCCAAGCTGCGCAGAAGGAGTTCGAAGACATGCTTGCTTGTGGTACTGCCAGACGCTCAGAGAGTCCTTGGTCTTCAGCTCTACACCTGGTAAGGAAAAAGGATGATGGATGGAGGCCATGCGGTGACTACCGCGCGCTCAACGCCAGAACTATTCCGGATCGCTACCCCATTCGTCATATTCAAGACTTCTCCTACCAGCTCTCAGGATGTTCCATCTTCTCCACTATTGACCTGGTGAAGGCGTACAATCAGCTACCAGTCAACCCTGCCGATATACCCAAAACCGCCATCACGACTCCCTTCGGGTTGTACGAATTCCCGTACATGACTTTTGGGCTGAGGAATGCTGCACAGACCTTCCAGAGATTCGTCGATGAAGTTCTTCTGGGGCTCGATTTCTGCTACGGGTACATCGATGATATTCTGGTCTTTTCTTCCTCCCCCAGTCAGCACAAGGAACATCTACGGCAGCTATTTGAACGACTGAAGCAATACGGGATATTGGTCAACACTTCCAAGTGCATATTGGGACAGCAGGAGCTTACTTTCCTTGGCTATCAGGTTTCGGCAGCTGGTACAAAGCCTTTGGAGACAAAGGTTGAGGCTATCCAGAGTTTCACGCCACCGCGAACGGTCAAGGAACTACAGCGATATCTAGGTATGCTTAACTTCTATCGTCGCTTCATACCTAACGCAGCTCAGATCCAGGCGCCACTAACTAGCATCCTCGCCGGCCCACGGACTAAAGGCTCGCAACCGGTTGAAATGACACCGGAGTTGATGAAGTCTTTCGAGGAGTGTAAGACATCACTTTCTCAGGCGACGCTGCTGTCACATCCAGACCCCACTGCCGAACTTGCCATAGTCACGGACGCCTCAGATATGGCTATAGGAGCCGTGCTGCAGCAACGTAAGTACAAAGACTGGCAACCATTGGCGTTCTACTCTCACAAACTTAGCTCTTCACAGAAAAAGTACAGCCCGTACGACCGAGAGCTGCTAGCAGTGTACGAGGCCATTAAGTACTTCCGCCACATGGTTGAGGCCAGAACGTTTTCAGTGTTTACTGACCACAAACCACTAACGTTTGCGTTCACTCTTAACAGGGAAAAGTGTTCGCCACGACAGTTCCGGCATCTCGACTTCATCGCACAATTTACTACCGACATACGGTACATACCGGGACGAGACAACGTAGTGGCTGATGCACTATCACGGGTGGAACAGGTAACTACACCGACCCTAGATTACCAGTCCCTTGCACGATCTCAGGAGAACGATCCAGAGCTGCAGGAGCTGCTTAAAAACAAATCCGCGCTGAGACTGACGAAAGTACCTACTGAGTACAGCGACGTTCCAGTATACTGCGACACAACCAGTTCCACACTTCGCCCGTTCGTCACGCCAGAGTTCCGCAAACAAGTCTTTGATATGTTACACAACTTACACCATCCAGGAAGTTCAGCTACTGTACGACTGGTAACACAAAGATTTGTTTGGCCAGGGATTCGTAAGGATTGTAGAGAGTGGTCTAGACAATGCTTGCAATGTCAGCAATGCAAAGTTTCCCGACACACCTTCGCTCCACTTTCCCCCTTCCTTCCTCCATCCTCGAGGTTCTCTCACATACACCTCGACATCATAGGTCCATTATCCCAGTCTTATGATTACAGATACTGCCTTACAGTCATCGACAGGTTTACTCGGTGGCCCGAGGCCTACCCTCTCAAGGACATCACCGCCGAGACCTGCGCCGCTGCCCTCGTGTCTGGTTGGATTGCCAGATTCGGCTGTCCAGAGCGAGTGACGACTGACCGTGGTCGCCAGTTCGAGAGCCATCTTTTCAAGGCCCTCACTGCCTTGGTCGGTGCGCGCCACTTCCGCACCACCGCCTACCATCCTGCGGCCAACGGCATCGTCGAGCGACTTCACCGCCAGCTTAAGGCGGCCATAATGTGCCATTCCTCATCACAGTGGACCGAAGCTCTTCCACTTGTGCTTCTGGGCATGCGTAGTGCCTGGAAGGACGACCTGCAATCGTCTCCTGCCGAGCTGGTATACGGCGAGCCTCTTCGCCTGCCTGGCCAGTTCCTGTCTCCGAAAGATGACTACCTGACCGCTGACGTCACCCAGTACGCGACACGACTGCGCGCGTGCATGGCAAAGCTGTCACCTCGTCCAACTTCTTGGCACTCAACATCTTCCTTCTACGTGCCACGAGACCTTCACACCGCTTCTCACGTCTTTCTGCGCCAAGATCGTGTCAGAGGATCCCTGGAGCCACCCTACGCCGGTCCCTTCAAGGTTGTTGCAAAGCGACCGAAGTACTTTACCATCGAGGTCAACGCCAAGAACGTCAATGTCACAGTTGACAGGCTGAAACCGGCGTACATCACCCGCGAGGCCCAAGTTCCGGAGAAAACCCAGGATCCAGTGAAGAAGACGTCCAGCGGCAGAACAGTACGATTCCCAGATTTTTATCGACCGTAGTCACGGTCTGCCGGGGGAGTACTGTGGCGAGCATCCGCTCCCACAACTACACTTGGGCAACCGCCTTACAATTTCAAGAAATCCGCTTCGCTTATGCAGCTTGGGCCATACTACCGCTGCAACGATTACCACGCCCCGTGCGCGTGATCGTATGCACCTCCCTATCGCACGCGCCGCTCGCCTTATGACCGCGCATCCTTCTCGCTTGCTTGGAAAATGCAACAGCCGACGACAGAATGATTTGCATAATTCACTCTTGCTCATATGACGCTTGCGCTTGGATGTTTTTAATTTTCTATGATCAATTGCTGTTTATTTCTAATTGTATGTGCCGTGGTAATTGTTATTATTAATTATAAAGTAGTTTTCATCGTTCTCAGTGTGTTGTGATTGTTTGGTTCCCGTCTACTGTGCCGTGCTGTGCCGTTACTATAATTATTCGTTCGGGTTCGATCCCCGAAATATCCTATGTGGTAGGAATTAGTAGTGCCCCACATCTTCTATCTAGCATTTGCCTAGAAATCTGTTTTCAGCTTTCTACTACCTAACCGATGACTAGCGAATAATTTTGAAAGCTGTACTTACTTACATGATTTCTAATTACTTGCAAAACATCAAAAATCGTGGTAAGTAAATCAAACATCATAGATAAACAAGTTGACGCTAAGCTAAACGTACCCTTTTACCGTATATATATCCGCTTATCCAAAATGATAAAACTCCTTGTAATAAAATAAAGAACAAAACAAACATTTAGCTACTTACCGCTTTTTCTAAAGTCTTTATATAGACACCATATAGATATTTAAGTGTGGGTGCTGCACAAAGGCTGTTTAAATACTTTTTAACTGTTACCAATATCTCTTCTGTATACTTCGTTTAGGCGTGCTGATAATGAGTGTGTCGTAATTTTAGTCACGACAAACGAAACGAAACGAAGTCCGAGTGCAAATCGTTAATCCCGTTAGTTCAATGACCTACATAAAATCATTATGAAGGAAAAATTAAAACAAAAACGTGAAAGTTTTGATTCAGTGGCGATTAAAAGAAATCAATCATTTACAACACGTAACTGACGTAAGAACTAGATTTTGCTTACTTTTTCTTGCGTGACAGTAATGGCGGAAAGTTAATTTGCTTGTAATGTTTTCTCACGGTCGTCACGAGTCCATATGAATTACATTAGACCATATATTACGGCGATAGTTACTGTAGTAATACTGCACCGTTCGACACGAAATGAATGCGCGAAAGCTTTATAACGAAGGCTTTTGTTTTGAATCATAATGTGTTTTATTGTGTACAATACTTTGAACGTCACGATGTTAAAAGCATTAAAGAACCTTGGTGCGGAGACTTAGGCAATACCTACAATCGATTAAAATTGAAATAAATTATAAGTATAAACAATATCTTGTGCTTGATACTAGGAAAACGGTAACACACTTAAGACAGTGTATAATTAATAAATAACAAAAAGCGCGCTGATACTGGTTGTATTCTATTTGGGTCATTGAAAATACAGATCCAGATTTCTAGTTTCATTAACGCCCCACAATCGACCACCACGTTGATGTGATACTACCAGCAGTGGCCTGCATAATCACCGGCCTTAATCCCCTTCAAACACGCCTAATGTTGCTGCACCGCATACACTCAACATTTCTTACAAATGCAATCCGTGTTCTTGATAGTTTTATAATACTCGACCTAAATGTATAGGTAACGTAAGTATACGTAGTAAATTGTTTCTATGAAGCGGCTGTAAAAACACAAGCAGACTGTACCTAACGTTGCATAAAATACTACAAAAAGACTGATCATACAATAATTTTATTATAATACTTCTAACTCAAAATTAATTAGCTCAAAATTAATCGGCGTAGGCGCAAAGTTAATCAATTATTATTAAAGTATAATATGTGATGTGAGTGAGTCCGATCATTACGTGGCAAAGGTAACACCTACGGAGTGAGTCACCGTCTCGTACAGTATACACATCTGGCGTTGAGCAATACTATTAGTAACAGCTGCCTGTAAGTATGTAGCAACAATCTAGCCGTTTGGAATCAGGACCTTATCAGAGAAAAAACTGTTTTTATACTTATACCTACTGTATAAGATGATAACATAAAATTGCCGCTTCTAACTTTAATAGATATTTTTTAACTCTATAGTTGAAAGTTTTATTACCACCATAATTTTTTCTTCACTCGTTATTTTCCATTGTTTTTTATTTTGTATTTTTTTTTGGAAAAGTTACACATACAGCCAGCATACAGCCCCTAGCATGACTACCGAAACATGATACTCGTATATATTGCGTAATATAGCAATTTACCGATATTAAACTGTCAAAATCTATTGTCTTTTGACAGTTAAACGTGATAAATTGCTATATAATATCCCGTTTCGGTGGTCATGCTAGGGGGTAGTATTGCAGATACCCACTTTTACTCTGCAAAGGCTTTGTGATCTTACAGACTGTTAGTTCCGTAACAAATACATCTATTCATTTAGTTATTCAGGCAACAAACTAGCAGTTTGGAACGTAAAACACTAAAATCAATGTATTGAACTAAATGTAATAAACCAATGAAACGTCTGAATTTTTATTAATGAGTATGCTTCAAAAGGAACACGTCACTTGTTTTCGTTTTTCGTAACTGAGTAAACATAGTCTTCGTGTAGCTTCTTTATTTAGATAAGAGTAATATTTGGTAAAACCCAACCCGGTAGAAGTTTACCACTAACAATGGTTATAAAATAAACACCTGACATTCATATTTTAGGTGCCAGAGAAAGGTCAAGCGCATGGTAATTTGGGATTTGAATGCCATTGTCTGGTAAAAAATAATGTAGCGCTTTAACTTACTATGTCAGTACGTTTGTTACGATACAGAAAAAGTATGCCAAAATAGAAGTTAAATAAATAAAGTAATAAAAAGTCAACTTGTATAACCTTCAAAACGTTTTCATTTAGAAGTCGGATGAATAATGAAACCCACGGGATATCATTTTTTCTGTTTTATTTCGACACGGCAAATACGGTCTCCTTTTTAACTACGTAGTACGATTGTTGGCCAGTAGTGCTCGAAGTGGCTAAAGCAAGCGTGCCACATGCAGCAACCGTGAAATGTGGGCCAGGCCAGCTCTGCCGTAAGATCGATATTTGATACGCACACCGCGCTCTGAATGTCGCGCGGCCGGATTTAATTATTTGCCCATAAGATGAATTACACTTTTTAAATTTAAATTAAACCACCCCTTCCTTCTCAAACCACGCAAGATACCCGCTGCTCAAATGGCTTAAACAGATTTATGAAAGCAGATAAATTCGATTCTATCGGTTTTCTTGATGAGTCAGCCTGTTTGTTAACGTTAAATTTTAACACGACCGAAAATAAATTAAAATATTTTAGAAGTTAGTCTATTGAATTATTTGTAAATTGTATATTTTTTTATAATGATGATTGAATAATTTATTATACTTAATGCTTTTAAAATAATTAATCTGTTTTAAATATGTCAATTTTAAACGAGTCATAATTTCTTTCTGAAAGTTAATTACTAATAATATTATTTTGTAAACATTTGCACGTTGACATTAACAACAAAATATGCTGGTGACTTATATGTAACAACTAATGTAACCATATTTTTGCAAATAAATTTATTGATTGATTGAATGTGAAATGCCTGAATCTTCGACATCGACTGCCTACCAAAATTACACATATCCAAATACATACATTAAATACAGATACGAACCATATTTAAGCATGCATACTGTTTGGTTTAGATTTCAAAGTTGGGAGAGTGTAAGTATTGACTTTCCATCAGCAGGTACCATACGTGTGCCTGCAGCACCGAGTACTATTGACATTCTTACCTTTGCAACTGCTTAAAAGAATTAGCTACTATGTTTGACTACAATACATTCTGTCTCAGGTTTCAGGAATTTTAAGAAGTCGTGTGACGTATTTCGAGCTGTCAAATCCACTTAAATTATTGTCTGTTCTCACCAAACTCATCAAACTTTCACTGTTAATTATTAACTTCAATATTCAGTTACTAACATTGACAATAAACTTGTAGATAGAATCCAGGAAATAGATGTGACAAAATCGCGTGTTAATCTAAAATTTTCTGTGTAAAAAACGAATAAGTAACTAACAAAAGAGAAAGAATATCTTCGTCTCTCATCACGTAACACCCGTGATTTGAAACAATTTCGTTTTTGCTTAAACTGTAAGGAGAAATCTGGTTGCAATTATTGACACAGTCACGCGACTTCTTAACAGTTTGGATAAAATATTGTTGATGAACGGGGTGGTCGAGCGGTTAGTGACACTGGCTGGAAAACCCACAGTTATAGGTTCAGACTTTGCAAGTTACATAATACGGGTCTAATACTACGGGGTATAATGGGTCAAGAACTTTTAATAATTTAACAGCCAAAATTTGCAATTAATCTTTATATGTTTAAGTGTTTTTTTATATTACTATTAAATGGAATGTCTAAAGCAAAACTTTTTAAAGTTCAGCTGTATTGTATCCCATCCTCGACATTGGACGAATAATGTGCCAAACTCTGTAAGTTCTAGAGTAAGAATCTAAAGACCAGTACCTATTCCAAGGTAGCGTGTACATTCCAAAAGCAACACTCGAGTCGAGCTATTATGCGGAGTACTATTATTAGCATACGTCCAACAATATCTTTTAAGCTAATAACATCTCACAGTGATCTGAAACCGAGTGTTCGATGTGGGTTGATGAGCCGTGGCAGGCTGTTATTTACATAATAATGGCTGCATCGGCTCTTGCCCGTTAGTGTTACCCGTTACGCTTCGCTATGAGATCTCGACCGGTCCGCGTAATAAATCAGCTTTCATTTTTTTATGAATACTAGTATTATTTGCATGGCATTTCTTTTATAACCGTAGCTTGTTTATGGTATTTAATTGTATACTAGTTTACACCCCTTTTTACTAATTATAAGACCGCCAAATTCTACAATAGTTCCTTCGATTTTTCCTTAAAATTACTCTGTTAAGCATTTGAATAGGTAATACATCCTTTTCAATATTGTTCCGTGTGTTAATTTCCTTATTTTTTTGTTCTTGTTATCATATTACGCATATGTATATTAAACTGGCTAATGGCTAATTTAATTGAATAATTTAGGCGTGATCGACCTTGAGCAACGCTCGCTCGGCTGCACTCGCCGGTTCCGGTCTGTCTCGGTCCAAATACATTACTGCAGATGTGTTAATTCTTATTACACAAACAATTACTTTTAATGCAATTGCACCATTGTGTATGCAAATTTTATGGTACAGAATAATAGACTATTAATTGGGTCGCAGTAGTATTTTGGTAAAATTGATTTTACTGATCAGCTGATCAGTCAGCGCAAAAAAGCGGCATAGAATTGCAAAATGCAAAAGTAACGCAGCCAACCTGCGAGCTGCGTAGCATACATACGACACCGCACATTTTAACTTTACGTTACGACTATTAAAATCAGTTTATGCGAATTGAAGCTTTAATATTTCTGTATATGAGTGTCATAAGAAAACACATTTTGAGAGAGATATTTAAAAGTTACGTATAACTGATTGAGTATTTCCATACCATGAAAAATAAATAAAATTTCAGGGATAAAAGTTTGATTTGAAATAAATGAATATGCATCATTATATTGTCGTAGTTAGAAGAAGCAATGAAATGGTTTTAAACCCCATATGGACATGGTTCCCATTCCTAACCGGTTTATCCACTTGACTTTGAGTATACCTACTTGAGTAGGTATTCGTCCTGTAGCCACCTCTCCCTCTTGGGCTTACGGTTCCACACTTACGTACAACTCAAGGGTCTAACAAAATCCCATTAGGTAAGTACAAAGTCAACGTAAGTATCAGCAATTTTTAAAGACTATGTTATTGAAACTAATAATATAACGTAACGTAAATGGTTTGGTTTTGACTTTACTTTTGCTTTTTGTCTGTGAGATTCAAAGGTTTTCGATCACTGCTGTATTGTTTTTCATATTTTTTAGTTTTTTATAAATTCATCAAGTTACTAAATACTTCAGCTAATATTTTCTTTCACATTTTCTTTGTAGGTGAGGAAAATTTATTGTGATAGCCACGTAAACACGAGGGTTGTTTATGACTTTCCCCGATCGTTGAAATATAACATTATTTCGGATTCAGGGCGCGTGTACTGACTTAGCATTTTATCGTTAAGTTTTTGGATTTACTCGGTTTCACAGTAAATAAGTGCTTCCTTATTTATCTGCTTGATATAAAAAAAAACTGAGAGGTGTCTTGGCAAAAGTTTTCACTTTGCTTTAGTTGTTCTAATTTAAAAGAATTTGGAACAAAACATTAATAAAATTAAATAAGCTCTGTACGAGTAGTAAAAAATCAATTTTTAGTTCTGATGGACCTTAAATTTCCAAACGTCAAAACTATTTTTAACCTTGCCCTCTTTCAATCAGACGATATTGCGTTAAAATTTATTGACCTCTTCGACCTGCTAAATTATCATCGTGATATCTACTTGACCCAGAGTTTTGTCGTTAAGATAATTACTTTACTTACCATAATGAAATGTTTACTTGTCAGACAGCTTAAATAATGCGACTTTTAGTTTGAGTTCGACATGAAACGCAAGCGGGCCGAGGTGAAAGGGAGGACTGCAGACAATAAAGGAGAAGAGCTTTGAACCATAAATAATGAGATTTGGCCGATGGAGGGGTCATCCTTTTTATCTACCGACTTATGGTGATGAATATGCTGCAGGAATCTATTTGTTCGCACTTTGTTATTAGAGATGAGAATCGTGTAAGTGTAATTACTGCAAGAGATAACGACTTTATCACGATGCTAGTTATTATCAAAGTTTCATTTCATTAAAATTGTTTGCATAAAATTATATGCACCACTATTAGTCACAGACTTAGAGCATATAAAAACGTGGAGTTCAGTCTAAGCTCGTTGTGATGATTAACGGAATCATTCAATCGAATCAAATTATATCATTCAATCGAATCAAATTACAAACACTGAGTTAAGCCACATCAAGCTTTTCATATTCAAATTAAAACTTCAAAGAGAGAAAGAGTTACATTCTTTATTGTTATGCGAACAATGACCAACGCATAAATATTTTAGGGCGCCGACAAGACAATAAATCATGTCATCAAAGTTTGACCTGACATCAATGCTGCCGGGGGCTATTCATGCTTCGAATACACAGCACATAGAGGAAGGGTGTCCTACCCTGAGGGAGCCGCAATGTGGGACATTAGTAGTCTCTGCATTCGACGTACATTAGCGGGACGCCCGGCAAACGTGACATCGCTGCTGTATCGAATTAATTTACGTTAAACGCCTGAATTAGATGCTGCGTGATCCTTTGATTGAGGGAAGGTCAAATTAGCCGTGACCAGTACACCAACTGCGCAGTTGAAATCATAAAACATAAAAGTAGCTTACGAACTGATGGCATCATAGTGACTCATGGTTCTGGTTGAATGAGTATACACATCTTATGTCACACGTGCGATCTTTAATGTTTGTTTTGGATCGATGCGGTCAAATACGGTTTGCTTATAATATTTATTGTTTCCTTTTTTATTTATTTCTTACTAATTGCTTACAGTTATTAAGTAAGTCTTTTGTCACAGTATTAATAATATTATTAAGAATTTTGCATAGTCATAGTCTATGCGTAGCAACAGTTTCATTTTAAACCAAGTTACTTTAGTCTGTTAATGTTAAGCGCACCTTCCTACACGCCTCCTGTATTCTGAGAGTGACTATTTAGGGGCTGAACTGATGATTCCGTTTAATTTCCCCATGGACCAGTTCTAACCTTGCCCGCTACACGCTAAGTTCGATAAGCGAAATTTGTGCTTCACTTTGTAGTGCTTGGGAGTAGGTACTTTACAGTAAATAAGAGTGAGTTAAAACAATTTGAAATATTGTTCATTTTATCTACAAAAATTGTTTAATTTTGAAGGAAAAGTTCTAAAAAAAATTTACTACTGTTTTCAATCCAGTTTGGTAATGGAATTATATTGTATCACAGGATAGCAATATTAAGATAGTGATAACTACTTCCGTTAATCAATCACACTTTTAAAAATGTGGCAAGATTAAAAAAATGAATCAAATCATCATACATCCTAATAGTAAAGAGATTGATAAAAACGATCCGAAACAATCAAACGCAGGTACCACAATAATTAAATGCTAGGTAATAAGTACCTACTCAGAATAACAAAACCATGTAAAGGACATGTAGCTAAATAAAGGCTAGCCAACTAGCCAAAGCGGGGCCCGCCAGACGACCTCATCCCGACTCCATTGTAGGCTCGCATCGCGCTCATGAAATATGAACGAGCCGCCTGAAAGAACCACACAAGATCCTTCCTGGTTCATTCACTGCGCATATTTTGTAAACTGCGTTCATCATAACAAAGACACAATGCTAAGCTTTATTTTTATGAAACTTGGCAATATTCAAAATTATGGAAATTCCGTTTGGAGTTCATTTCAGTTCTCACGTGTCTGGAACTTGTTTACAGTGAAGAAGGGTGCTTTGGCAAACCGGTCAGAGAGTAACGTTGCTCAACAATTCCCACGCCACTTGAAACATTTTTGCTTAATTTACTCGCTGTATCAATCATTATGACGGATCCATTCACCTCATTATTTTCATTATCTTCATCTTTATCAGCCATCACCCACTGCTAGGAATAGATAGCCATCTCCCCACATTCCCCAACTAAATAAATCTACAATAGGTACGCAGTAGGTAACGCTTATTCAAATTTCAAATGTAATGCTCTCCGGTCCGCATCTAGTGCTATAGATAGATGTACAATGAACAAAGACTGTTCAAGGTCTTTTAGTAGGTACAAAAGCTTTTCTCACAATCTTTTTATACCTACAGACGAACATTAGCTGAATTCAAGTCCGATAAACATGGCGCCTAAATAAATCCATCCTATTCTATTCGGATATAGTTTTTCTTACATTTACCCCTACGGTATGTCTATATATTTACTCCCCTCCACGTAAGTATTTCAGAGAGGCTTTCTTCAAAATCCTTATCCTTATCCTACACTTTTCACAATTTCCAAATTTGACCATCTAGTGACGTGAATCGGGGAAATACCAACAATAGACATGTGAAATGTCTTACTTTATTTCAAATAGCATTTCGTATACAGAATTGTTGTATGTGTAATTTCTAAGGCTTTCGATCTCTGGATAGTCTCTTCTTTACAATGATTTTGTGCATCCCACGCACTGAATGTAACTATTCAACGTGGGTTGCCGTGGAAGCTGTTTCGGGCGTAATTTTGGTGATTGAATTACTTTCACTGCCGAAGTCTCTGGTGAATAAGAAAAAGAGACAATTCTGGGAAATAAAACACTTGTTTGGCTTAGTGTTGTTTATTATTCAAAGAAAAAGAAGAAGAAAGGGGGTATCGTTGGTTTAAAGCGGTTAAAAGATAAATTACGGAACATAGCGAGCGTTTTAAATAAAATCATAAATGAAGAAATATTATGCACCACGCAAAAGGCATTTAAAATAAAAAACGAAGTGGTTAATATTTTAGAAACACAAATAAGTAATAACATTAAAATTAAAGCAGAGAGAAAAAACATAATCATAGTAGCTTACCTTGATTCACGTTTGGTCCTAGATAAATGGTAGGAACGAGACGTCTCAGGAATCACAGCAAGCAGGCAACGCACAGTGCATATTCCCAAGGTAAACAAAGATTACGTAAACGCAATCCCACGCACGCACGTCGTTCGATCGATTTTCAAACTTTCGAATACGCCCACTTAATTTTACAATATCAACTAGACTAGATCCGTTAGTATTGCTCCGCAACACCACATCCAAAACACAAAATATCGTAGTAGTCTCCTGTGCCCTTGAAGTGGTACAGGTTATGTTATCGATAAAGCACAACACGCGCACTGACAGATCGGACAAACAATCACAGGTCAAGTTCGGAGCCGGTCTCGCTAAAGTACAATGAACGAGGGTTTGGTCTGTTAAAAGTTTGTAAATATAACCGATTTCCGACCGCGTCTCTTGAGTTGCCGTGGAAGATGCGATGCATGTGCTAGGTTAACGGATCGTCCGTGATAAGCCTGGCGTGGCGCGACGCTCGCCCCCCGTGGTCAGGCGCGGACTGACTGAGTGAGCCGCGAGGGCTGCTGCTGCCTGCGAGGACGAAGCCCCGCGCCTCCGCACCGCGCGGCCTGCGCGCGCCTCTTTCGCTAAACCATATCCAATTTTTTTTAAATCACAAAATTTCTAGACGCGACGGCTGATCATTTGTGAACCACAACACAAAATATGAAGGTCACCGTAAGTTGACAAACACACTTCTCGTATGAATATCGTCGTGAGGAGCAAAAGTGAAATAAGAAGTCCTGGAGAAACGGACGACGAAACACGTAAAGAAGATACTATGAAAACTGGTACGATCTCGAAAAGCATACTTCAAATTCGTAACAAAATAGTAGATTGTTATACAAGACGCTAAAAGTATCCATTGCCAACGAGGTATTTTATTCCCGAGCTTTAGCGAGGGAATAAATAGAAACCGAGTTACAATGGGTTTTAGCGTCGTGTGTTACACTATACTTTTCACTACGATTGCGAGAAAATAAAATACAATATTAAATAGTTTATACCTATTTACTTCCGTAAACGAATCCACTCGTTTTTCTTTCCTCCACTTTATAAACTTTTTGTACAATATTTAAATAAATGATTTGTGCTTGACGGCAGAAGATTAAAATTATTAATTTCCTATTACAGTCACAATTCAATAACAATTCAATCAGTTTGTAATTATAAAAAAATTCTAAAGATTTCGCGCCATGGTACCTTTTTTAATTTCTGCTGTAGCAGCTAAGCAATACAAACACGCATTCTACGATTCACTCTGTACACAGAGTTTAAATAAGTCTATGATTTTACCGAAGAGATGCTTTTAGTTCCATTTTCAAAAATAAGAATGAGAAACTGGGGGCCTATTACGAAACTTGGTCACGATAGTCGTCCGCAGTTCGTCGGTTATAGTTATTACAAATATTTTCAATGTAGCTATCGTAGTCCATAGTCTATTGAACGAATAATGACGGATCCACTAGAGAGAAACTGACAAATTTACGCAATCACTTTGCAATATCGCATACGCAAGTGCTTTGTAATAGGAATCAATCAGAACGAAGCACGGACGCAGCCGCGTGTATCGCATTAAACTTTTCGTAATAGACCCCCAGTATTAAGTCGAGCGAGTTTTTATTCGTGATTATGAATAAAGACTTTTTCGTTTTAGTACGCTCATTGGTAATAGACAAACATTAAAAAAGAAAAAACTTTATCCCCTAGGGCTTATTATGCTATTTTATCTCGACTCTTGTACGTTACAATGACGCACTTTTTGAGCAAGAGGAGTGAAAAAGAATTTAGATAAGTAGAAAGTAGTACAAGTAGCAGCTTTAATATTATGGGATGTTTTCATAAGCTTCATTTTTAGGGGCTGTAAACTGATTGGGTCTTATCAGTCAACAGCAGACTTTGCATATAATAAACGATAAATATTTATTTGTTGGGCACTTCTTTGGCACGTCGTCAGAGGGCTGAAGGCGCTTAACTGTCAAAGGCAGGTGATTGAGTCTTTATCGTTGCTTCTTCGCCACAACCCGAGGGTGCAACCTGTGCCTCTGTCAAAGTCACTTCCCTGTCAATTTATCATGAGACATCTGAAGGCGAATCAAAAGTTTTGAATCGTTTGCTCGCCATTTATTTTCTGGGCTTCTTTATATTTATTTAATACTGAACAATTAGCTTGATAGTTACCCAAAATCTTCCAACGTTCGTTTTAACTTTAACAAAATGAGATGCCCTCAAGCTAAAGCAGCAGGTATTTTATTCCGGTACCTACTTGAGATCGATTCCCAGAAAACGGACCCTGTATGCTCCCGCTCTCTGAACAAAAAAGTTTACCAGTTTAGCATTGTGTTGTGTTGGTTAGTCGACTAAATTGGATAACTTCAAGTAAATTTTGAAGTGCCTAGGTACTTACTTTAATAAAAATACGTTACTTTAAAAATATGTAAGTATAAAAGGTACTTGAATGTGTTCAACAAAACTCGGCGAATACTAGATATTGACTAGATTTTGAAAAAAAAAACAGAAACATTTAAATAGGAAACATGTTAGCTTCATTATTAAAAAAAATCCATCAGCCATTTTTGATGTCCCCACTGCTGGGGCACAGGCCTTCCTTATGGGTGGTAAGGAGCCACGCGGGCCCAATGCGGATTGGTGGGTGTTAACGACTGCAAATGCAGCCGGGACCAACGGCTTAACGTGCATTCCGAAGCACGGAGGAGCTCGAGATAATAAATTTTTGGTCACCCATTCCATGACCGACCCATGCGAACGTTGCTTAACTTCCGCAATCGCTTGGCCAGGCGCTATTATTATTGTAACGAGTAACAAGTACTTACAAGTAATAAAAGTCACATCAATGCCATAAATGTCTTCTTATTGTAAAAGTAAAAAGAACACAGGTGCTGTATTTTACGAGAGAACACCCATAATATTGATTGTAAAAAATAAAGGGGATGTGATCTGAGCGCACCTCAATCACCCAGAACTTTTTGGCAAAGCTTTTCAAATAAATTAACTTCGGGCACAATGTAGTCCGATCGCTCGGGAAACTTCCATATTGTAAGGAACTTTTCTCTTTCCAATCGAAAACTATATCTTTTTGAATCAAATTGTCCTTCACAAACAATAACGCAAACTGCACATTTCTATTTTGGTCTTATTCCACTTTTTATACTTAAAGGTACCTAGCACCTACTGCTTTTGTAAAAAAACATTTAATTTTATTTTTAAATTTTGTTTTCATATTTAAGTGCGGAAATCTTAAATTTGGATGCACGTATAATTATTATACTTAATTCTTCTTCTAATCGAATGAGGAATAGTGGCCACCTCTAGTGTTAGAGTTTATCAAGCCGCATAAGGCCTCTAACTTGGCTTAACGACTGTTATCAGATGACAACAGCCGGGACCGACGGTTTAACGTGCCCTCCGAAGCACGGAAGCGCTCAGTTGTAATGCCACTTAACGGTCACCCATCCGACACCTGGCCGGACCGAGCGTTGCTTAACAAACGTGATCGAGTACGATCAGTCTGTCAAGTTCCGCCATGAGCGATTCCCTTACTTAATTGAATTGCGCCTGAAAAAAACCACTGATTAAATCATGAGTGTTTAGAATCAGTTACCTAGCTGATTATTTAAACTAAATAGTGTCATAATCATAGGTTTATGAATGACTACGAAATTTGTGATTCAGCAAAAAAATTAAGAAGAATATTAATACGATGACAACCTGATAGCTGGAGAAAAGTCCAGGTTTTACCATTAAAATGGTTATGAGATGCAAATCGCCTGAGACGTGATTTTGGCCATATCTCCGAGGATTTAGGAAGGATCGAGAATCGAGTTGGGAATAGTACCAAAAGTCGAGGAATTTATCGAGACACGTGTGAACGTTTGAATTTTGAAAATCTACTGGTAAGTTTTTTTGGAATTTTGCAAAATTTTCCAAAATTCTGGTCTCTTAATGTGACCTGTAGGTGGTCCCTTTAGATTTGGAATTGTAGCAAAACGGGTGTTTCCGTACATAAAAAGTTATGTAGCTTCTATGATTATTGACTGCTCGTCATGGTAATAGTGTTAAAAGATGCAGAAGCAGACGAGAAGTGCTATCGTTGGAATTTTGAAAATCGGTTCGCGTCGAGGCATTCAGCGGGCGGGGTGTCACAATCGTAAAAATAAATAGGTACACCTTACCTAGGTGTACCTATTTATTTTTACTTTAGAAATTTAATAGAATTTTGCATTTGATTTTATTTTGGTTTTACTACAGCTGTACTTAAACAGGGAAAACCGTTTTTCGTAAATTTTTGGATTCATTCAATGCTCCGATTCTTGCGGGGATTGCAAAATCTGTGAATTTTTCTTTACATAAGTGTTAAAAAAAATTGCATGCTAATAATTTTGGCTAAACATGTTTAGTGCTTATTATCTGTTATTTACATCTTTTAATACCATGTTTAATTGCAAATAATGATTATGATTACAATAAAGTATTATAGAAATAACATTATTCTATGATTTTTCTTATACCTACACTTACTGATATTTATACAGTTATATACTTATAACTTACCTACCTAAATTAACGTTCGGAGATTTTTTTTACCTGAAACACCGAACAGACAATGAAATCAAAACTCTGCTAATGATTCCATGTTGTGTTTAGGGTACGTACAAAAACCATTTCGCTTAGCTAGCAAATAGTGAAAGCATAAAATCTAGATGATTTACTAGCTCGAGACGAGACAACACACTGAGAAAAATGCCCATCATAAATGACGTGAATTCAGATTAAAATAAGATGGATTCACTTAAAGCACGGAGTATACTGATATCATCAAAAAGTACGATGATACTACTGTTGCTGATGATAACGGTATTTAAGATGACATGTCACCATACCTTTGGTAGGACGAGCATACAATATTTTTTATATTGTATGCTCGTCCTACAATATAAAATATTGTATGCTCGTTCCTACTACTTATGGTTACTGTCATTGTACATCGAGTTATATCCTATTATTTTTCCTACTATTTCTCGATGACATCCTCTTATGTCAAAAAATATAATATTCTTTCATTATATCTCAAGTTATGTCCTATTATTTTTCGTACTATTTATTGATGACTTCCTCATATCTCCAGTTAGGTCCTAATATTTTTCCTACTATTTAGAAATTATTTCCTCATATATTCGGTTGTTTCCTACTATTTATCGGTGACTTCCTAATATCCTTAGTGAAGTCCTACTAATTAAAATATACTTTTCTCGCATTTCGGGTTAAATCCTACTATTTAGCAACGATTTCCTCATATATCCGGTTATATCCTATTACTTTACGTGCTATTTATTATTACATCCTCTTACCTTGGGTTATCCTAGTACAGTCGCCATCAGATATACTGTAGCAGAAAAGGTGATCAAATACTTCTGAACAGTTTAAAATATCAATAAATTCCATACACTTCGTTTACACTTTGTATGGAATTTATTGATATTTAAACTGTTCAGAAGTATTTGATCACCTTTACTGCTACAGTATATCTGATGGCGCCTGTACTAGGATAACCCAAGGTAAGAGGATGTACCTAATAATAAATAGTAGGTACGTAAAGTAATAGGATATAACCGGAGATATGAGGAAATCGTTGCTAAATTGTAGGATCTTACCCAAAACACAAGAAAAGTCTATTTTAATTGGTTGGACTTAACTAAGGATATGAGTCACCTTATTTGCTACAATATATCTAAAGACGACTGTACCTACTACTTCTTTCTTACCTAATTCACATTCCTAAAATATAAAAAAGAGGATCGCGCATAAGTAAAAAATAACAATTTAAAGCATGTGAAATATAGAAAAAGTAATAGGTACCTTCATAACTTGGCAATATGCAATTGCATTAAAAACTTAAAGAGAACAGGAAGACACGTGTATAAAAAAACAGAAATAGTAATCAAGAGTAATTTTATTTATTTTTGAAAGTAACTTTAATTATTGCAATATCAATATTTCTTTTTGAAAGTAAGTAACGTTAATTTTTACAATATTATTTTTTTACTTTTATATAAGTAATTATTTATTAATAAATGTAATGTACAACAGAAAAAAAAGACACCAAAAATAATGTACCTACCTATTCGCAAATTGAGCACATAATAGTACTTAATTATAATAACACAGGCTTATCATTATGGTGAACAACTTTTACTTTGGGCACAACATAATTCGACGAAATTTACTTAAGGTGGTACCCTGAGCGAAAGTGGTGCAGCGGTGAATTATATTTAATATTATAATTCTAATACACAATTTTAAAAATATTTATCGTGGAGATTTTAGGGCCCACAGTCTAGTATTTTTAGACGGTATCGTTACATTCCCTCGTAGTCACTGCTAGAAGTAGATAGTAAAACTGCTAAAAGTGGCCGTTTTTGACACATTTGCTATCTACTTCTACGAATGACTACGAGGGCATGTAGTGATACCTTCTAAAAATACTAGACCAAGGGCCCTAAAATCTCCACGATAAACATTATTAAAATAATTTTCTATTAATAACTTATTAAATAAAAACCTCTGAGGGCGCCACTTTCGGTCATACAACCGCCTTAAGTAGCAGCAGTTTTTTTCGATTTCAGAGTTTACCCGATAGTAAAAGTTATTTAATGGATGAGTACAATGCCCCCCTTTCGGCTTAATACACTATGCTTATAATCCCGTACCTTTATGCTTATAACAATCACAGTATTTGTCAAAAATAATTTACATAGTTAAAAATAAATACCTATTTAGCATGTCACAACTTACTTACGTACCTAATTATACTCATGACACTAAGAACAATCTTTAGGAAAATCCATAAAATATGCAAAATAATTTAATAAGTAAAATCATGATTCGCTTTCAATGACTTAAGATAAGAACCACCCAGCATTCTGCAAGATACTGTGGGTTATACCCACCGTCTCCGTCAAATCCTTCCAATATTTCTGCTCGTGATGTTTGCCAATCTTTCCTGGAGCGACGGGCAGGAGCCGCAGGAGGTATGTTAAATAAGCAACCGAGGAGTAATATGACAGCAATGAAATTTAGTCTCTGGTTTTGTATCTGAAAAAAAATGCTTATTGTATATAATACTACACATTACTATTAATTTATTTTTTTGTCAAACGAGGACAGACCAGAATAATTACATAAATCCTTACCGTCACAAACTGCTAGTGTGTCTGTTATTTTTTTGCGAAGAAACTTGTGCTTTGTGGTGTTCAGCTTCTGCCGGGCAGCTTTTAAATGGTGTCAGATGAAGCTTCGAAGCTGTCGAGACCGCCGGATTTTAAGCTAAAATCAAACATGTAATTTGTGATAAGAATTCAATGTTTCAGGTCCATTTCAATGGCAATAATATGATCATTTGATTTTTTCCTTCAAATGATAAGTACACTTTATATGAAGAGAAACTTAAAATTTACCCCAAATAGGTACGTTTTTTTGTCCTCCAAAATGATACGTTTTATATAAAAAGTTAATTTTCTTCCCCCCCAATAAAGTGTGCACGCGCACGCGCACAACATAGGATTGGCAACTTACCTTCAAAACGTTGTATATAAGTATTGAGCTAGATTCCATTATTTTAGGAAGTCATGAGTTGCTTTATCCATAAGTATTGCACTTTGCACTCACTCACATTTAAAAAAATAGTCAAATATAAATTAATTCTGTACACGCTAAAAACTGTCCTTGCGACTCTGCGACTTCGACTGACTGAATGGAGAGAATATACAAAACGAACGACAAGTCGATGAGTAATGAACGGCGAATTTACGTGCTGTCATCGTATTTTTTAGGAATCATACAAAAATTGATGCAAACTCTTAAATAAGTTTCTGTAATCGTATTTTTGTAGGATTCATTTTAATTTTGATACTATAAAAGGGGACGTCATCGTATTCTAGATGCTTCTTCTCAAAAACTATGACAACTTTTTATGGAAGGTGGCACTTTCATTGTGATTTAGAATTATAATCTTATTTATAGATTATCATACATATTTATAGGACAGTGGGCTATTTTCTATTACATAATGTTATAATATTAAGAAGATAATATTATTTTTGATAACCAATTTTTACGATATAATATTTTGGCCAAAACTCTTATATAAGTTTCTGTAATCGTATTTTTGTAGGATTCATTTTAAATTTTGATGCCAATTCCTTATATTTTAAGTGAAGGTAATCTCAAAATAAAAGGAACTAGCACATAATTTTATCATACTACTATAAGGGGACGTCATCGTATTCTAGAGATGCTTCTTCTCAAATACTATGACATCTTTTTATGGAAGGTGGCACTTTCATTGTGATTTAGAATTATAATCTTATTTATAGATTATCATACATATTTATAGGACAGTGGGCTATTTTCTATTACATAGTGTTATAATATTAAGAAGATAATATTATTTTTGATGACCAATTTTTACGATGATAAGTGTCATAATATTGCCTTATTTAACCATATAATTTGACTACATCATAACATGTTTCAAGATAGCGTTATATAAACCTATTATTTCCTTATTTTAGGACAACGCACTTAATTTAAACGTACGCCACGATATTTTAAGATTACCCCAAAATGACATTTTTCTCAGTGCATGCGTAGCGAAAGCCGACACATAAACGCATCCGTGGGCTATTTCCTGCTCAGACATGGCTAAACGATCCTCTGTACCAACTACACGATACCAATCTAGAATTGTATCAACATCGACAGATATAAATCTACTAACGTTCGATCGTCTATAGTTTAAGCAGTCGGATATATAAAAATACCGTTAACTTTAATCAAACAAGTGTTTACCGATAAATACGAATGATTAATTATACTCTAACTAATTTGAAAAATTATTTGCAATTAGATGCGGCAAAAGTTGTTTCTACATTGTTGTAAAGAAAAATTAAGGATGTGCAACTTTTTTTTTAAATAATAAGAATAATCAAATAACTTGATTTTCCTCCTTTTTATTACATTTATTTGTAGCACAATCTTATTTATCCTACTTATTCTAGATACAGTAAATACTACAGCTGTACTTAAACAGGGAAAACCCGTGCTACAAGTAGGTACCAGCAACCTTTGATTTGCTCAAATTGGTTAGAAATGTATAAGATAAATTACACTTAAAAACTATTTTTTATACTATTATTGATTTAAAAATTGTTTTATGTTAGTTTTAGTTTAGTCTAAGTTACTTCACAATAAGAGTGTTTGTATAACCGTTTATATTATTTTTATGTTCTTCATTTCACAGAAGTTATTATCGTTTTAGGGTAGAGCAAACAGACATACATAACATTTATTAGTATCGTTGTAGCTTACTGAAAATCCCTTACGTATTGTGTAAGTATTAAATTCAAACATACATGATACGAATGCTCTATAAAAAATCGCACCAAGCTCCTTTCCTCACATTAAAGCCTGCAATATTCTATTATTTTAAAGTGAAGTGAGCACATTAAAATGAAAAATCATAGTAATAAGTCCAACGCCTCGCTTGCCCTTTCACAAAGCAGCAGATAAAACGCAGACTGTTTACATGCGCTGTGCAGGAATAAGTTGTTAACTGTTGTTGCATTGTGAGCGTGCGCGGCTTTCATTCATCTTAAAACCTTTTCAGGAGCAGGGTTTAAGGCGAGGCCAGTTCACGAAATTTACTCTTTCACTATGTCTTTAGAATAAGGTTGAATATTGCATAACTTTAATTGACGCTTCGCCAGAAATTTGACGAATTTTAGTACATTTTCATTGATTTCTGAAATACTGGATCATTTATTAAAATGTACTCGGTTATTGTGTTAGATCGATAAAAAAGCTATCCTTTTTGCATAAAAAATCATATCACTGTCGTTGAAAATTACGAAATCTGACGATTTGAAAATTATTTTTATAAGTTTTTATGGTGTTATTCAGGATTTTTTTATAGAGTTACCATGCCATTTTTCAATATTCTGTTCGGTTACTTTGCTTCTTTGTTTCTTTTTCAGTCTACAGTAATTTTTGTGAAGTAGAATTTTACATCAGTTCTTCACATTGGATGTTCAAAAATCAGACTTTTCAGCAGATCGTGAACTGGCCTCGCCTTAATTCGCGTGCAGGCGAATGCCTCTCTGCCTCTCTGGGAGACATAAAAACGTTCATTTGCATTGCAGACTCAGTATTTATCCAGTGTTACCGTGCGGCTTAATAAAGGAGCTGCACTCTTTACCCATAATCCTTTAAAAAAACACGAGCGCTCGAGTTAATTAGCCATCCATACTGCCATGATATGCGTAAATGTTGGCAACTCCATGGGAGGATAGGTACTCACATGTACATACAGTACAGGAACTGCCAATTAAATGACCGATGAATTACATACTTCGGGTTCAAACTAGGGCATGTTCATTTGTGCGTGACAGTTACATTAATTTGTTCAGTTAATCCCATGGCAAACTTCAATCATGTGTATTGAAACCACTTAATATTAAACTAATTTACATGATTATCTGAACTGGGCTAGATGAGTACCTACGTAGCGTAAATTCTGGACGTGTAGGTAAACTGAGGTTCTTTGTAAGAGTTTGAAAAATGTTGTAGTGGAAGCTTAAAAATATATCGTATCATTAAAGGCTATCTTTTTAAGATGGAGCTTTTAGTCTATGACGCTTCGATCAAGAATATCCCAGATGTCCGGTCAGAGTCTCAAAAATGGCACCCCAAATAGCGTCCCACTTACAAACTGGGCGCTTATTTTGCACACAAAGTAAGTGATAAAAGGTGTGTTTTTGTACAAAATAAGCTTATTTTGTACAAAATGAGTGATATAAAATGTGAGTTCGTACAAAATAAGAGGAGATTATGTACAAAATAATCGCCAAGTTTGTATTTGAGGAGCACCGCAAAAATAGCAATTTTTGCGTACTGTTTTAGTTCGTGAAGCGTTATCTAGGATATTCTTGATCGAAGCTATGACGCTCATAATAAAAGTATAGTATACTTATAGTGGGCAGTAGTGTCCCCTCGACCGCCGCCCCTCTTGATGTCGTAAGCAAGGTAACACAACAAACCGTAATAACAACTTATCTTCATCGCCTGTTTCATTTCCGTGTCCAAGTTATCGTTGCTTTTCAGACCGAACAACCCCTCTTTTGATGTACTCATATTACCGCCGAGGTAACATAGACATCACATTATCCTTTTTGATCTTTTATTCTATTGTAAGCCGTGTACGCACGGCATAGAGCCGTGAATCGCGTAATAAATTAAGAAATAAAAGCTATAACTACCGAGCAATAAATATGTGTGCAATGCGTACATGTGCCGCAATACGAACATAAATTTAACGCACCTAAATGAAGACGATCAAATTAAGTATTAACGTAATTGGGAAACGCACCGACTTCATTACAACCGCAATATATATCCACTAATTGAGTTTTCACCTGCGCGTGTTCGCATTTGCTCTACTACAAATTGTATTGAAATGTACATATTCCTGATCTAAATATTTTCATTGACAATTATACATAATAATAATGTAGATTAAGAATTCCATTGAAAAGAGGGGAAAAAATCACAAGTAAGTAATTTGTAGCATAATACTTTTAAATTTCATGATCGCCATTAATTTGCACAAGTACGACAAACAAGATAAAGGGGGAAAAAATACAGAACATAATTGAGTGGAAACTGTCTGTACGTGACGTAGTTGCAGGGGCAAAGAATACTAACTATTACTACGGCAGGGGCCCGTATCTATAGCCTGTATCTGTATGGCTGTGGTCGGTCCGAAATCACCTCCTCCAGTCTTAAGCCGTGATTTACGGAGCGTTTTTCATGTTCCGGACATGGATAAGATACTTGCTGGATGGACCTTATTTGCTACACCTGGAAAACTTTTTCGCATTTACCGCGATTTTTTGTGTCCTATTTATTCTCGGCTTAAATTAATATCTAATAGTTTTTGTTTCAATTCTCTCACAAAAATGTTTTGTAATGTGGTATTTACATGGGTGATTAAAGCCGGACAACTTCCGCCGCACGGCAAAAATCGACCGCGTAAATGACAATTCGGCCGCAGTTGACTGAACAAAATTATCTAATCCTTTGGCCAAAACTGGAACTACGTTATTACATGCTGTTACCTAGGTTACGCCATCAACTACATAGACGACAGCGACGCCATCACCTGCGATTTAATTTTGGAAGCGACTTCCTAGGTGACTAAAGTCGACCGCCACAGGTGACTAAAATCGACTTATGTAAATAGCCCATTAGACTTGAAAAAAAATTCTGAAAGGCTGCTCTTACTAGTGAAAACTGTATATGCTTAATTTTTGCTAAGACAGATACTATTAGTACTTATGACATTTCCAGCGGATATAGCTTTATATCTTTGGTCTGCGTGCCCTGTCCGAATCGTCCCTT
Source organism: Agriphila straminella (assembly GCA_950108535.1). Lineage (NCBI taxonomy): Eukaryota > Metazoa > Arthropoda > Insecta > Lepidoptera > Crambidae > Agriphila > Agriphila straminella. The sequence goes on from OX467308.1 coordinate 13,809,323, forward strand.
GGTCATCGTGCCCGGTATACCGCAATCAATTGAATTCTTTTATGGCGTTCTTGTAGAAATGCGCTTGTTACTTATCCTGGTTTTTTTATTGTTAGTCCCCATAAAACTGTATTAGAGGACTAATACGTCCTCATGAAGGATATTCATCTATACACAAATAAACTACGTATATTATTGAAAATAAGTAACAATTATTTATAAATATTTCTGCAATAAAATAATATTTAATTCAAGGACATCAAAATTCTATTTATAATACAAATATACATACCTACGCAATTGCATACGTATCAACTCTATACAATGCGCAATGGTTTAGGTACAACGTTTTCTGTGAAGATATTTTATAGAAAGTTGTTTTCAAAATAATGTAAGAAGATACATCAAAGGATTGACGTAGCCGCAGTATAGCACAAAAGATCCGATTGGGTCGACTTGCACTGTGTGGGAGATCTTCACATAATACTCTATACAACCACTGATATTAAAAATACTCGCCGCTCACATAAAAGGATAGGACAGGCAGTGTATTTACAGAATAATGTGTATATACTTGTATCATTCAATGCCCAAAATCCTGAAAAGGGATACGGGTTGAATAATGAAACAGTGAAAGTGAAAAGGAAATAAAAAACGCACAAGCGAATTTTCATTCGGAATAAAAAAAACGGCGTTTGTTTCAGGAATGGCCGGGGTTGGGCGGGGTTGGGCGGGCGGGTCGGAAGGATCCGCTAATAGCGGCCCCAAACGCCAATTATATCAATTAAATACTTTACGACTACGCGCCTCCCCGCCACTTTTTTTATTTTAGGCTCCTTCATTTAGGTACTTATCTTACCCACTCTGAATAATTACGGAGAGTATTTTCACTAAAATTAATTGTCATTTGTTATGAAATGGGGCGGTTTTATACAGTTCCTTCACTAGCGCCTCTGTAAAAGTTGATGTTTTTGGTCCTTTTTGAATGGGATAATTTATTTTACTAATTCAATAAACATCATAGGTATTCAATTGTTTGAAATTCTTCCAAATATATGTCATTGTATTAACGTCGAAGTGATAAAGATTTCGATTTTCGATGCTGTAAATAAAACGTTATCAAATAAAAAAACACCGAAAGAAAAAAGGATTTTTCAAAATCAACCATCGACATTAAAAATATTCGATCAGTACTGATCAAAAATTAAACATTGCTGCGTAATAATTGCATGTTAATCATTAAATTTAACTAACTACCTTATTTGTAATGTTGGCACTGAAAATCTGAAAAAAGTTAGAAGTAAAATGGCCTCCGGACTCTGTAGTGAGGGTCTCAAAAGTATTTAATTACGAAGAGATTGCCGACTAAGCCTCGTTCGGAAGTATTTGTCCTTTTTTATTTTGTCTATAAAAAGATTTTCACCTTTAGCCGTCTGCGTATTCGAATATTTATACGACAAATAGCATTAACGATTTTATTTCTTAGGGACGATTTTTTTGTTTATTAATTACCTATCATCCTGTTAACAATAAGCTACCATAATTCAGTAAGTATTGCAGTGATTTTTTGTTCAAAGTGAAACTTGATCTCGTAAGTTTCATCATTTTCCTATTTTTATTATGTAGGTATAGGTAGACAGGATTAGGAAAACAAAGATTACCTACAGACAAAACAGAATAAATAAGTAAACAAGTATATATACTCTTTATGTTTAACTTGTCCCTGACGTTAGTTTTTTCTTTATGATAAAGGTACCATTTGTGAAATTAGTTTTAGGAGTAGGTAGGAGCTCAGAGTTACGATATGAGTGTATACATGTACTTCATACAAACGAAAATTAGAGTTAATAACTTGAAAAATAATCTCAGAATAAAACAGATAATAACAAAAAATGCAATCACAATAACTTTTTGTTATTACCTCTGGCTGGAATAAAAACTATTTTCGTGCGGGGGCGTTGGCCCCGCTAATTCCAGAACCTCCTTGAAGCCAGAGCCAGACCAAGGAGAAATACGGCCTATTTTGGCTTCACTAACGACCTCATTATCTCGGCCAAGGTACCCCCAATTACCTCACATGCCTTAAGTTTAACAATCCTCACAAGGACCCTTTTAAAAATATGTTAACCCTGCTATTTGCATCGTAAATGGGATGGGTGACTTGACTGTAAATGGATCGTCTAGAATATTCAACTAGTTATGATTTAATAAAGTCGGTTAAGAGTCTAAATAGGATGCTTTTAATCATTAATGTTATTTTGAAGGTTTTTATACTTATGATGATAGTGATGTCTTATTATTTACAAATAAAAGCAAAGCTGAGAGCCTACTACGAAATAGGTTTAGGTGAGAATCCAAGATAAGGTTTTTAAATAAACAGTTACAACTTGGTCAAACGGCTACGCTATACAAACTTTTTTTTATGAGGCGTCCTAAAGTTTCCAATTTAATTATGTAAAATAAAAATTACCTCTCAAGCTGGTTGCCATAATGACCATGCACGCATATCAAAGCTAACCTATTCAAATACCTATGACTAATATATTTTTTTAGAATTGTTCAATAATAAATATGCATTATGCATGGATTCAAAACGATTCTCACGAGCTCAGGGTTACCATCCTAAAAACACAGACGGACTATAATAACTTCTCGATAAGGTTTGCTTATTCCCAGCGAAGTAGTTAGTATAAGAAATTAGATTTTGTTTTAAAAATATATTGTTAATACTAAATCATTACTAAAAAATTGTAAAAAATGCAGTTGTTATAATGAATGACAACATATTATTTTATCTGCAAAGGGTTATATATTTTCAGCTTTATTTGACAATGTTAATGTTATCATGAGACTCAAATAAAAGGAGTTGCGCAAAGAAAACCTAGTCAAAATAGTGTATTAAATATTACAACGTAACATTTGAACTGTTTCTCCATACTATTAAAAACACCTTTGTTTGTATTGTTTTTAACATATTTATAAACATATGTTTGAAGACATATGCATCGTATTTCTATATTGTCTGTTTCTAAATTCATAAAATGAAACGAAAAATCATAACTATTGTTATCGATAATTTTAATAATTGCTATTGCTGTTATTAAATAGAAAGTTGCTTGCCTGATTGCGCTCTTGTTACGCGTTGAAGAGAATAAATAACATCTACTAATTCATCGTAATAATGTTGCAGTAGGTATACATAATAGGATGAATCACATAGATAACAGGGAAGCTGTCGTTAGCTTTGAAATGAATGGTGGGAGATTAGGGTTGCCCATGCACAATTATCTTACGACTTATTTAGTCATATCGTAGTAATTTAGTCATTATGTAAGACTGACACTTTTTTATGGGCACGATTTACTTCCAAATAGGTGACGAAATTTAGTTTTTTTTGTAATCAATCGTAGCTTTTACACAAAAGTAATCCTTACTTCCTTCACAAAGTAAGTAGTTTGTGCTTCCTTACTATTTTCCTACTAAATTATAAATGTGAAAGTTTGTGGGTTTGTATGTTTGTATGTTTGGATGTTTGTTCTTCAATCACGCAAAAACGGCTGAACAGGTATGGATAAAATTTGACACACAGATAGTTTATAGCCTGGATTAAAAAAATATAATATTTTATCCCGGTCATAGGTTGCCTATGGATTTTCCGAATGTCCACGCGGACGAAGTCGCGGGCGGAAGCTAGTAATATTATAAATGCAAAAGCACAGAATATATACTCTAACGCAAAAGTCCGTTTGTTTGTTACGTCTTAACTACTGAACTGATCATCATGAAAACTAATCATTTTCTGAAAACTTGCCCTGACAACTCAGTTAAAATTAGCAACAAAGTTGCACCACTTGCATTGCAGTCAGCCCTGTGGTTAAATCTCACACGCTCGTTACGCGCTGAATGCCGCGTAATTGAGACTCCTCTACGCTTCTTCGAAACGTTTCGTACTTTCGTTGACCACTAACGTAACGACGAGGCTACGTTATGGCCTTTTTTAACCCCCGACGCAAAAAGAGAGGGGTGTTATATGTTTAACGTGTCTGTGTATCGTCTTTGGTATCGTAGCTCCTAAACGGATGGACCGATTTTCGTTTAGTTTTTTTTGTGTCATAGATAATTTTTTCCCGAGTGTTCTTAGCTATGTTTCATGAAAATCTGTTCAGCCGTTTGAAGATCATCAGCTCTTTTCTTGTTGATGAGGGGATCTGACTAACTTCTTTATGTCCGATCGATTCAAAATTTGGTACCGTGTTACTTCAATGATATTGGAAGTATATGGTAAGGTAACCATGACCTGATCAGCCGTTTGAAGATCATCAGCTTTTTAATAGTTAATGAGGGATCTGACAACCTTCCGTAATGTCCTATCGATTCGAAATTTGGTGCCGTGTGTCGGGGGGTTCTTAATATTTTTATTTTTTGTTATTTACACCCTCAAAGACGCTCGTATTTCAATAACTTCTATTTAGAAACAGTATTTGTTTATGTGAGCAATTAAATCGATACTATAGAATAAAAATTGTTAAGGTCTTATAATTTTTTGAATTGTCTTGTTTGAGAAAGAACAGATGCACACACGATAGCCCAGTTTCCTTTATATTTAGTACCTATTGAAAATGTTGAATTATGCGATGTCAACAACCTTAGTATCTATAGGTTTCTATTACACGTGTGTCATTAGACTTAAGCCGTGACATTAATTGGTGTCTTCCTAAGCTATTGAATCTAATTTACATACAAACCCGTATAGATTTCCATCAATGTATCATTCGTTTACAATAGAATTTGTGTCAAGATAATTTGATGGTACAGAAAAATTGCTTACGTTTAATGAAGTAGGTACCTATTCAAAAACAAACATTAAAACAACATTAAAAAAATATGATCAAAACATTTCAAACAATAAAATAATTGAAATTTAAAGAGCTATTTGTAACCACCTATATTATGGGTCCTATAATATCGCTTCAGTATAAATTTAATTTATTTTTATGAACTCATCCACCTTAATTTCGCTTTAGGGAATTCGAATGTAATGCATTATTCAGGTGAAATTCATTGTGCTCCAGAAAGGAACGGTAAATAGCACATTTGAGGTAATAGAGCAATGAAAAATCACATTTCACAGTGGACTTTAATGTATGTAGTAGAATACTACACAATAATGTAACATAATGGTTTGGTGAAAATTCAAAAAAACGTTTTATGAATGATAATTACAAGGTGACTTTAGATGGACTTTAGTATGTTGATTCCTGCTTGCAAATCAGTTATTCTATATAAACAGTATATAATAGTGTATTAATTATCAAGTATTGCTTCTCCAATTTCTGTATAAAAAGTGCTTTTAATTTATTCATTAAGTCACAGAATAGATATTAGTAATTAAGTTTAGAATTTTATGGTAACAGTCGTAAAATGAAGCTGAATACAATTTCATTGCTTTGAAAAACAATCTGGAATTTTATCGAGACGCTGAACACCTGTCGAGGCAATGTACAAAAACTTGGGTCTTGTTCTTATTTTTAACCGACTTCATCAAAAGGAGGAGGTTCTCAATTCGATTGTATGTTTTTTTTTTTTTTTTTTTTTATCGTTGTTCGCGCGTATCTTCGACATTTATGGACTGATTTCGATAATTTTTTTTTTGTTCGATTGAGTTTTCTTGCGAGATGGTCCCATTTAATTTTTTTTACCATCGCCACTCAAAAAAGTGCGTCTTATTCATTGATAACAGTGAATAAAACGCGTTTTTATTCACCGAGTGAATAAAAATATTTTGAATTTGGAACAAGCGCGCATCGTATGAATTAGGTACAAAAAAAATAAAAGGTGCTGAAAGTATGGAGCTATTCTATAGATAAAGATAATAGTTCTACAATTAAATGACAAAAATAATCCCGCCAATTTTATTTAGGTTCTTTTTAGTGTCTTATCTTTGGGTTCTTTTCTAAAAAATATCCCGCTAAATCAATTAGGTCCTTTTTAGTGTCTTATATTTGGGTTCTTTTTTATATATTTGAGGGAGATTAGTTGTTCAGTCTTGCATCAGTCCATTCCATCAGTCTGGTACGATCTTCAGTCTGTAAAAATTCAAAGTCTATACAAACTGATGAAGTGGACTGATGCCAGACTGATCATGTAGTTTCCCTCTTAGTTAGCTCGGTGGCGCAGTGGTTTAGCGCATGGCCCAGCGATTGCGGAAGTTAAGCAACGTTCGCAGGGGTCGGTCATGGGATGGGTGACCAAAAATGTATTATCTCGAGCTCCTCCGTGCTTCAGAAGGCACGTTAAGCCGTTGGTCCCGGCTGCATTTGCAGTCGTTAACACCCACCAATCCGCATTGGGCCCGCGTGGTGGGTTATGGCCCGTCCTCCTTACCACCCATAAGGAAGGCCTGTGCCCCACAGTGGGGACATCAAAAATGGCTGATGGACAACTAAAATAAATACTATAGGTATCTACTGCTATTTTTTTTTCTCGCAGTCAATGGTAAAAAGTAGAGTACACAACTCGTGAAAAAAAATTTCATCTCGGTCCTTTGTATCCCTCGCTTCGCTCAGGATTCTACTTTTGAATCCCTCGCTACGCTCGGGATTCAACTCTAGAATCCTTCGCTGCTCTCGGGATCCAACTTAGTCCCTCGAACTAAATTCTCTCTTTTTTCACTTGTTGTATAATCTACTATTTTCCAATCGGTTCAGTAGTTTACAAGTAATCCTGAAAATACTATGATATTAAATCAACTAACTTGACAACTTTGTTATTTTTGAACCGAATTAGATGATTTTTTTTGTTGGGGAAGGGATACCGTTGTGTAGTCTTTTTAACCGACTTCAAAAAAAGGAGGTAAGTTTCAGTTTGTATGTATGTATGTTTCTCCGCGATTATCTCACGTTTGGCTGAGCCGATTTTTCTACCTAAATAATATACCTACACTACCTAATGCAGAAGGTACTTACACTAAAAATAAAAAAATTGTTTAAAAAACAAAAAACCGACTTCAAAAAACCTGCCTCTAAAAAAAGGAAGAAATAATATACAAATCATTAGATACGCATTATCATTGTTATAATAAAACACGTCAATTGAAGTCGGGTGGGGCTTTTAGAATAAAAAAGGAAGATGTTCTCCAGCCCCACCCGACCTTAATAGACGTGTTTTATTATAACAATGATAATGCGTATCTAATGATTTGTATATTATTTCTTCCTTTTTTTAGAGGCAGGTTTTTTGAAGTCGGTTTTTTGTTTTTATTTCTCACAGACATTGAATTTAATTTAAATAAAAGAAAATGGCATTTATTAATTGAACTTCACTGAACGACAGATTTTAAAAATATATCAGTCAGTTACTAGACAAAGTAAAACAAAAAACTTGTGCAGACAAATTTATATTCCTTTCATCCTGTATATTTTAAGTTTCCACGAATACTCGTTCTTATGCTAAGAATAGTTTACACAAGGACACGGACGAGATTACACATGAGATTGCAAAACGGAACAATAGTCCCATGCTCGCGATGCAGCGAATTCCCGCCCGCCCTATGGGCCGAAAGGAAAATATAGGCCTGAAGGGCGGGAGACTGCAGGTCATCGACCCCGCTACACCCGCACGTACGCTAGCTACCTTGGGTGTTAAACGTATAATCGACGATATTATGGGACTTACCACTCTTTGAATTGAATTTTGGTAAAGCTCGACGAATGAAAAAAAAAAATGTGAATTTACTATTGGGATTTTGGGAAAATTTTATAAACTTTCCATTAAAAAAGATTTTTCGTGAGTAAAATGCAAAAAATCTAATTGCAAATCTAATTGTCTAAAAAAGAATGTTACTTACCCAAAAAATACCCAGTTTTTTATTGTTTTAAAATGTATGTACCTACCTACTTAGAATGAGCAAACTAATCACGAATTAGGTACAACAGTTGATTCTAATACTCGTCGTTTTGAATGAAATTAAATAATTTAGAGACTACTGACTACCTTCCAAGAGGTAACTTTTTAGTTTTACACGACTGCCCAAAACAAAAAGAGTGTATTTTACACACAATTAGCTAGAAGCTCTTAATTACAACTTTTATTTCTCAAACTGTGGAAAGTTCAACGTATAATTTAGTGGCTATTACTGAATATAAAATTATTTTAGGAAGAAATTAAAACGACAGCTCGTGGGTTGACAAGACAAGTGAAGTATGTAATTATTCTTTTTTATAAGGACATTAAAAAGAGTACAAAACTTAAGATAAATTTGGATGCAGTTCTCCTTTGTCGGTAACAGTGGCAATAGTCGGAAACATTTTTTTTCTATACAGGTTATGTTGTTAACATTTTGATTTAAAGCCATGGAGTTCATTGTAACCACTTTTAACTTCCAAAATAGCTCTTTCATGTCATCGATATTTCTTATTTGGCATTGTCGCAGAATGAATTTTTACAATTTCTCTGTCACAAACAGGGTAACGCTTGTGCACAAATTTTGTTAAAGTGAAGAGGGTAAAAAGTAAGTAAATATTTCTTATTTTTAAAGGTTCCAATGTGGGTTGGATGAAAGCGAGCGAACCATAAATCTGTCCCCTGGGACTTCTTGCAGCGCCATCTATTATTCAGATGGACAGGCAGCTGAGGTGTATGACAAACGATGTAAAGGAAACTAAGATAAAACTTATTTGTTGCTATAGTCAACCTTGTTAGATAAGAACAAGACAATATATTCATGTTGAATATAACATTAAATATAGTCGTTTTATTTTTGTACAAAAATAAATAAATTATACTTAGTTAAACAAAATATCTTCATTGAATTAATTAATTTTAGTGGCCACTTTAGGTACTTTTGGCTACTACTACAACGAATTATATTTAACTGAGGTAATTGTTTGTAAAAATAAACTATATAACCTTAGCTTCAATCTATACAATACATGTGAATTTTCGATACATTATGTAGGTACTTAGCGCAACATGAGGGCAATGCAACTCTGTGTAAACATTAAATACGTATTCAGACAATTAGTAAGTCCTTTTTAAGCCGCAATCGACATAGTTTTAAATTATAACGTTTACACTATAGAAATCTATCCCTCAACTTGTAAAACACTATATATTATTATCATAACATCTGCCTAATCAACAAAAGCACAGTAAGCGTGGTGTAGCTTATGCAAATATCAAATTCTTCATTAATATTGAACTTTATGGATCAGACTAAAGGTTGAAAATAGGTTTAGGTGCACGTATTGGGGCAGTTTGACCTGCGGTCGACTGTACATAGTGTACATTCCTTCAGCCAGCCCGCCCGCCCTGCCGCCAGACCCCGGGGGAAAATTCAGTTAGCGATAACGACTTCTGAAAAACAAAACGTAAATTGCAGCTACCTGACCGGTTTTCTGACTTTGATAAAATATAATTAGCACCAAGTTTTATTACTTCCAAAACTTAACGTGTTTATTTGATAATTTCATCTCGAGAATATTTAATGAAGTAGAGAAAACAATTATATTTTAGGTATCCATGAATTGAATTGAATATGAAACAAAGTCGAATTCTGCTTGTTTTCTTGTTGAAAATGTAATCTTTGAATCCGGCATAAGTACCTACTTACTACATTATTAGCAGTGGAATAAGAGAGTTTAGAAAGTTATTTTTAACGAGTTTCAAGTAATAAGTACCCAGTCAATTACAATTTCCATGCCTTTGGTACAGTTGTTACTTATTTCCTTCACAAATTGATATAAAGTTCCTAGTTTCATACAACTCTCCCATCTGTATATTCATTTTATCCATTGTAAATATATGTCGTTAATTTAATATATATATAATAAAAAAACCGGTCAAGCAAGAGCGAGTCGGACTCGCGCACCGAGGGTTTCCGTACCATCGTAATAAATACACTGCAGAGCTGTAGAATAATAAAATTATTATTGCAGTATTAGGTCAGCACCATCTCTTGGCCGATAGTGGAACTATTTTTTTTTTCTTAGTCCAGCGCCATCTCACCTTTAGTGGAACTAAATTAATTTTTCTTGGGTCAGGGCCATCTTTTGACTGGTAGAGGAACTAATAAATTTTTGTTTGTTTTTTGAATTTCTAAAAAAGTGTGTTATATTGAGACATCGTTTTATTTTTCCTGTTATCTTTACATAAACTACTATCACATAGAATTATTTCAGATTTTTCTCTTTGCAAACTTCGGAGATAAGGGGGGGAACGTTTTTTTTTTATATAACATCAAATGAGCAAACAGCGCTCTTTTATATGATACCCCACATGCCCTAGTCGCCCCACTTAAAACTTTTAAGACCCCTTTTCAGTCTCTGTTGTTAATTTTTTTTTTTTTATTTCTTTCTTATTTGCATAATAGTTGGACAAACGTTATCTTTAACTATTCCAAATTTCCAGTTGATACCATTAGTAGTTCTCGAGATATCCAGCTATGACAGACAGACAGACAGACTGAGTCACACCATAAGGGTTCCTTTTTAACATTTTGGTACGGAACCCTAAAAGGGTAGTGTTTAATCGGGTAACAATAAATTCCCATTTTGCCCACTCAGTATTTTTGTCACTCATTTAGAATTTTCACTGTTCACTTAATTTATTTATCTCCCACAATGTAGTCGCCCGTTTTACGAATTTTTGTAATTCACAGTTTGTCGCTCGTTTAGTTAGTCGCCCAAAAAATAAAACGCTGCCAGGTTTAGTTTCTTACAGTCCCCTTCAATTATTTCCAGCGACCCAATTAAATAATTCCCTAAAAAAAGCCCAAAATGGTTAAACCTAAACTACAAACACGCATAAACAAATCATACAATGTGGTGCTACCTATTTATTCTGTTTTTCCATGTAAAAGTCGCGTCGCGCCATGCCGACTGTGCGCCGCGCCGCGGGCATGTCTTTGGTCCACAGATCTCTATAACTCTAGATGGGCGACAAGTTAAAATTGTGCAATTCAGCATAAAAAGTCAGGCAGTATTCTGTGATAGAGGAAGAAAAAAGTTAAAACTTAAATGATTGTGTGTCGTCTACATGGAATATTTTTTTGGAGATTTTTTTAATTAAGTAGTGTAGAAAAAAAAATATTATACAGTCATTTTCGCGCGCGCGTGGCCAGCGGCCCCCGCGGTCAACCGCCAGTGCGTACGAGTCTTTTCCTGACTACAACAACTAGACTAAATATAAACGACAACTATAACAGCTACCATGCGCCGACTATTATCTTAACAATAACAATAACAATAAGTTTATTTGGAACAAGTTACATTGTTACACTTAGTATTGTACGTTAATGACCGCAAAAGTTATAAAAACTGTGTCGCAGCACTAACGCCCGTCTCCGGTAATAACAGGGACAGCGTTCCAATAAATAAGTAACACAAACTCACTAATTTTGACAGATAAATAAAAGAATACACTGACTATCTGAAACACACTAAAATAAAAACCTAACAGCATTATTTTCAATGTGCTACACCCTTATTTTTAATGTACTACACAAATGCCTCACTCAATACGTGTTGAATTGTAATTAATGTGTAGTAAAATCAAAATAAAATGAAATCTTGGTCGTTAAGTGTAGTTAGTAAAAGCTTAGGCGATTCTTATTTCTTAAGTTTAGTGCAAACGGTTGTAAACGAACCAGCTTATCCAGCATAAGAAATAATCAATGAGCTATACGCATTCGAATCTCACAAGCCCTTATAAATAACATCAACATTTTTCATCAAAAGGCCGCCATTCGACGCCTTGTCTCGCTCCCCTATTGCATTACGCTTCACAAGAAAATATTTAAATTAACTACGACCTAACTCATTCTCGGAAAATTAAAGAGACTGTTGTGTCACATTGGCATTATAAAGGGTTGTGTGTTCTGAATTTTATGAAAAAGTGTGTTATAGGACTTTCGTAATTTAATAGAATTTGTTTACTTTGTCGAATAAAGAATTTGCTTCGCCTGTGAATCCAATCGTCGATCAATTATATGTTATAAAAAATGTGTTTTCATACATTTAGGTACATACAAAATAACAAACTCTTTACCTAATTTAATGACTGGTCAAACCCCGATTTAATCGAATTGAGTTTCGGCGATTGACTGTCCAAGTTGATCTCTCCTAGGTTTGGACATAAATTCGTTAGTCAAAGGCCGACACGCACGCTATTAGTTTTGGACTTTAACTAAGCCTTCTTGTTAAACCTGAGGTTTGACTAGTCCAACCTAGGAGCGCCGGAGCTTCGGCGCGTTTGACTATATAACATCTATACTACTCAAAAGAAAATAGGAACCAATATGTGGTTTTCCAATGTAACTTCGGAAAGGTTTTTTCATTATAAATACAATCTGATTTTACATATTTGAATTTGATATTGTTGTAATAGTCAACTTGAGGACTTTACTGTCAAATTTACTGTTTAATTTCTCCTATTCGCCGTGGGTCAGTTAGAATAGAAAGAAATTAAAGTTTCATACAAAAATACGCGAAATGTTACATTTTTTAATTCTAACGGAAAGTACCCTAAGTATTAATAATGATAAATTTTACTGAAAGGAAACATTCCTCCATTTATAAAATTGGTAAAACTGCATTCAGAGATTTTTGATAAATCGCTTGGCTAAAGTAAAAAAAAACAACATCCTGAACTTTTATGATACCTATTATTAGGGTCAATGATAAGGGTCAATTTCTTCTAAATAACATAGTACTTAAGGCAGACTAAATAAAGATAAAAAATGGTAGTTTAGTTCAAAACAAATAACTCATCTTCAATTTTTTTCAAAAATCATAAAATGCAGTTAAGAATGTTTCCTTATAGTAAAATTTGCCATCATACTCCTTTATCGTACTTTCCATCCAACTATACCGTCTTTTTTTTCACCCTGTATGTGTATAACCTACATCATTTTCCAATAAACCCTGGGAAGAAATTGATCTTGCATTGCTTAAATTGCAGCACATTCAAAAATCTATTTTTGTTCGCAAAGGAATAGGAAATCTTGGAAACTACTTACTACGAAAATGACGGGATGCCGTCAGAAGGCGTCCTATTATTGTACGAGTATGATTCCATAAATTATTACCGTAACAAGAAAACGTACACGGAAGAAATAAGCGTGTCGTTAATATTAACAACCCATAAAAGATTAACAATTTGTTTATGCTTGAACTAAATCCGAAAACGAACCAAATTTTACCTTGACTAGATTTACAACAGGATAAGAGAACCCCTATACGATAAAAAGATTAGAATCTCTGTTCCTATCGCCTATAATTAAATGGGACTTTATTCCTTTAGGATTTGGGTACTGTGTAGTCTGTTTGTTTTAGTTGACTGTGGCGTATAAACTTTATTACGTATATAAAATCAACAAAGCTTTGCATGAACTTACATCAAAGCGTATTGAAGTTGACGTCGTCGGCGAACAACATTTCCAACGAATGTTGCCCCACTTACCGATCGAGCTGCGAGCTCCGAAACTTTATGGAAAAATTTTACGCCTGATGTTCGTTTTCATGAAAATTAAGGAGAATTTTCTATAAAAAACAAATGGGATGGTTTTGTTTCTCAAGTTCCCTTGTTTTTTCTGAAAAGGAGTAATTATAAAATCTAACGCTCGCATACTTTTTCTAAGTACTTAGTTGGTAATTAAAAATTAAAAACTGAATCAGTGTATCGCTGCACCTTCTGCTTACCACCTCTAAGCTTCGTATCCTACTCTAAGCTGGTAGTAAGGTGGATTTTACTGCAAATAATATATTAACGCTACGAAGAGCCAAACAACAAGTAAAATAGTCAAGTTGCTTATGCAGGGAACCAAGTATAGTTAAATCACATTTTATTTCGACATCTACTTTGAAAATAAAATTTTACAACATTTTGATACAGTTATTTAAATAAAGAACCTTTCTTTGACCAGTATAATGAAGTTAAGTGATCAAACTCTTCATATAATTAGAATGTTCGAAGTCAATCGACGTCTGACCCAAATCTGCATTTGAATAAGACCCAGCTCAAGTCTCGACAAGTTTATCACAATCGGGCTTCTATCTTAATAATTCCAATCTCGCAGTGGAAGTGTAAACACAGTGAGCTGCACTACCAGGATTAGAGTGGTGATTTGTCAAAGTTTCCCTAGTTGGCTCTTCGGAGCTGTTCGCGACAGATAGCATCGCCACTTGAACTACTTGCATACACTACCCCCGCCTGACATACTAACGTTCAAGCTCCAATTTATTGTATTGCCAACTAACAATGCCTTTGAAGAGATATACAGTCACTCAAAGTAAGTACACATCCACGTAAGCATGGTTCAAATACAACTACCATGAATTGAAGGAAAATATTTTTCAGTTTAATATTCTTATCTGACTTTCAACCCAAAAGACTTGGAAATCGTTTACTCAAGCACTGATTGCATATTTTTAAACAGAAAATCAATTTAAGTATTTTCTATACCAAGGTACGACATAAACAAAATAATAGGTACTTACCTACTCCTTGTTTTACTCAAAACGCTGCTGGTCAATTCTGTAGCAATTTTCATTATGTATTATCTTTATCTGTAATAAATAAAAAAAACAGAAGACATCATCTTAGATATAAATAATTACGATACCTACTACTACTACTGTTATCATCGACGAAAACTTGGCATCGGAAACTGACTCAATTGCGAATAGCCAATAATGCATTCCGATACCCAATCTATCCCATCCGAGTCATAAAACTTTCCGGGAGAGAAGATAGCAAGGATCGAGTTCTCACAACTTTTACCCGGAATAGAATCTCGTCCTCGGGCCTGTTCCAATTTTGGCATTTATTGATTCATTCGTGCCACTCAGATTTATTTTGTTAAATAAATAACCCCGCACTGGGATTTGTGTCAATAAATTAGACTGTCCTTCGAGTGTCTCTGAGGGTAAAATTAGTACGTTTACTATCGGTGTACAGTTGTACACGGAAAGGCATCACTTCTACAGTTCCGATTCTGACTGAGAATTAAGTATAATTTATCCTTGTTTTACGTTGTTTAACTTTCGTATACATCTCAGTCTTTCTGTTAGATTAAATTAAAATGATCAAGTTAATTACTTCCTCACAAGCATTTGTACCAGCTATCCAAATCTAATTCAATATATAAAACTTAATTACTCATTGATCCGACTGCATGGACCAACATGATCCGACTGCATGGTATGGCGTGTATGGAAAGACCCATAGCGTCTATCCATACACGCCATATCATATCATATGACGACCATGGAGGTCGTCATGTGAAAAAAAAACTGAGCGTGATTGCTTTATAACAGTTACAGGACTTAATTTTGATTTCGGTAAAATTAATGGAATAAAACCTCATCTATAGATCATCTTGGTCAAGTCATTACCGCCTTAATAATCACAAAATAGCAGAAATTCTTTCATCGCAGCGGCTAAGATGCTACAATTTCTCTCCCCGTTGGCTTTTTAAATTAAATAAAAACGTGAAATCCTTTACTCGTTAAAGCCTTCAGCCACCTCGTTAACCTTATTACCGAGTGAACGAATGCTCACCTACCTATATACGAGTCCTGCCGCCTTTAGATGCCTACACACACTTCGCTGACCCACATTACGTAAAAGCCTGGGAATCCACACGCAGTAACCTAATGGACGTAATAAAATAGAACGCTGAATAACTTTTAAATTTCCGGATTTGGACTTTTTTCACATAAGTATTTGCTTAGGAAATAATATGTTGCATATCAAAGTCAACGCACTGGTCGACGCAACAACCATAGACTAATATAACAACTCTGAACAACTAATATGACTAACTTTTAGCATCATGTTTACGCAACATCCTTTAATTAAAATAGAATTTATTCAAATATTCTTTTTAGCACTTTTTAAAAGTGCTATACAAATTCAAATAAGTCTAAATGAAAGCCTTTGGTAATTTCCTTTTGCTTCTCCTCTCTTTGTCTCAATAAAAACGATGGCTTTGTTAAAGCAAAGGAAAAAAAATCTTACGAAGTCAGCAGCAGTCATAGGTACTAAATTTGTTATATGGTCTGGTGGATGTGGTGTGGGTACCAATTCATAATAAAACTTTTTAATTAATTACTTCCTCAAGTTAATTACTTCCTCACAAGCATTTGTACCAGCTATCCAAATCTAATTCAATATATAAAACTTAATTACTCATTGATCCGACTGCATGGACCAACATGATCCGACTGCATGGTATGGCGTGTATGGAAAGACCCATAGCGTCTATCCATACACGCCATATCATATCATATGACGACCATGGAGGTCGTCATGTGAAAAAAAAACTGAGCGTGATTGCTTTATAACAGTTACAGGACTTAATTTTGATTTCGGTAAAATTAATGGAATAAAACCTCATCTATAGATCATCTTGGTCAAGTCATTACCGCCTTAATAATCACAAAATAGCAGAAATTCTTTCATCGCAGCGGCTAAGATGCTACAATTTCTCTCCCCGTTGGCTTTTTAAATTAAATAAAAACGTGAAATCCTTTACTCGTTAAAGCCTTCAGCCACCTCGTTAACCTTATTACCGAGTGAACGAATGCTCACCTACCTATATACGAGTCCTGCCGCCTTTAGATGCCTACACACACTTCGCTGACCCACATTACGTAAAAGCCTGGGAATCCACACGCAGTAACCTAATGGACGTAATAAAATAGAACGCTGAATAACTTTTAAATTTCCGGATTTGGACTTTTTTCACATAAGTATTTGCTTAGGAAATAATATGTTGCATATCAAAGTCAACGCACTGGTCGACGCAACAACCATAGACTAATATAACAACTCTGAACAACTAATATGACTAACTTTTAGCATCATGTTTACGCAACATCCTTTAATTAAAATAGAATTTATTCAAATATTCTTTTTAGCACTTTTTAAAAGTGCTATACAAATTCAAATAAGTCTAAATGAAAGCCTTTGGTAATTTCCTTTTGCTTCTCCTCTCTTTGTCTCAATAAAAACGATGGCTTTGTTAAAGCAAAGGAAAAAAAATCTTACGAAGTCAGCAGCAGTCATAGGTACTAAATTTGTTATATGGTCTGGTGGATGTGGTGTGGGTACCAATTCATAATAAAACTTTTTATTTAATAATAGTAATATTAAAATTTAACAATGTGTGGGTCTCTAATTTTAACTTTGAAAAAACCTGTATTATAAGAGGCCCCTCTCTTTAGTTTACAGTAATTTATTTGTAGCTTCGATCAGATAACCTGATTTGTAGTAAGTACATAACTAGGAGTTAGGATCATTCAATATTTTTTATACGTGATATCTGTTATATTTAATAAATAAATATGTTACTGTAAAACCCCGAACTTATGTAAATCCAGAGATTTTTCAGTTAAACATGCACTGAGAAAAATGCCCATCATAAATGACGTGAATTCAGATTAAAATAAGATGGATTCACTTAAAGCACGGAGTATACTGATATCACCAAAAAGTACGATGATACTACTGTTGCTGATGATAACGGTATTTAAGATGACATGTCACCATACCTTTGGTAGGACGAGCATACAATATTTTTTATATTGTATGCTCGTCCTACCATAAGTAGTAGGAACGAGCATACAATATTTTATATTGTATGCTCGTTCCTACTACTTATGGTTACTTTCATTGTACATCGAGTTATATCCTATTATTTTTCCTACTATTTCTCGATGACATCCTCTTATGTCAAAAAATATAATATTCTTTCATTATATCTCAAGTTATGTCCTATTATTTATCGTACTATTTTTCGATGACTTCCTCTTAACCCCAGTTACGTCCCAAAAACTATATTATACCTTCATTATATCTCAAGTTATGTCCTATTATTTATCGTACTATTTTTCGATGACTTCCTCTTAACCCCAGTTACGTCCCAAAAACTATATTATACCTTCATTATATCTCAAGTTATGTCCTATTATTTATCGTACTATTTTTCGATGACTTCCTCTTAACCCCAGTTACGTCCCAAAAACTATATTATACCTTCATTATATCTCAAGTTCTGTCCTATTATTTTTCGTACTATTTTTCGATGACTTCCTCATATCTCCAGTTAGGTCCTAATATTTTTCATACTATTTAGAAATTATTTCCTCATATATTCGGTTGTTTTCTACTATTTATCGGTGACTTCCTAAAATCCTTAGTGAAGTCCTACTAATTAAAATTACGTTTCTCGTATTTCGGGTTAAATCCTACTATTTAGCAACGATTTCCTCATATCTCCGGTTATATCCTATTACTTTACGTGCCATTTATTATTACATCCTCTTACTTTGGGTTATCCTAGTACAATCGCCATCAGATATAAAGGTGAACAAATACTTCTGAACAGTTCGAAATATCAATTAGTTCCATACATTTTACCAATATTATCTAAAAATGCATTACTTCATTAATAGAGCAGATGTTTGTCAATAATTCCTAAATACACAACTATTTGGTTTTTGTGTGTTGTGTATAGAAATTATTGACATGCATCTGCTCAGATATTAAAGAAGTAATGAATGTTCGTATATTATTGGTAACTTGTAGTGTATGGAACTTTTTGACATTTTAATCTGTTCAGAAGTATTTGGTCACCTTTTTTGCTATAATATATCTGAAGGCGACTGTACCTACTTCTTTCTTACCTCATACATTAATAAAATACTTTTAAAAATAAGAGTAATATAAAAAGTACTTAATACTAGGATAACCCGTATAAATGTTTTAAATTTAATAATGATAATGACAACCTAAAAAAATTTGAAGCACATAAAAATATAGAAAAAGTAATAGGTACCTTGGCAATATGAATAAAAACCGTAAACAGGGAAGACACGTGTTTAAAAAAAACAGAAATAGAAATCAAGGGTAATTAATTATATTTATTTTTGAAAGTAACCTTAATTATTAGTACCTAACCATAATTATTACAATATTTAATTTGCTACTTTTATACAGTGGCGGAAGTTTATTTTCATACAAACGAGGTATCTTTGAAGCCTTGGTTCTCCGCCAAGAATTGACCTAGCTGTGATCTGATGATGGCCATCTGGAGAGTGAATGGAGGAGATTCAGATCGCTATACACACCCAACTGATCTGATCAACGTCCTAGATAGATATCAGATCAGAGTTTTCATTTTCTGGATTTCCATACAATTTTATGTTAATTTGGCGGATTTTATAAACATATCCTTATATCTTTTAGAATGCTGATCAAATCAGTTGGGTGTGTATAGCGATCTGAATCTCCTCCATTCACTCCCTTGATGGCCATCATCAGATCACAGCTAGGTCAATCCTGGCGGAGAACGAAGGCTTCAAAGTTACCTCGTTTATATGAAAATCGATTGGTGCCTTTAATTATGTGACCGTCACTGTATAAGTAATTATTATTAACAAATGTATTGTACAATAGAAAAAGACATCAAAAATAATGCATTCGCAAATAGAGCACTTATTAGTACTTAATTATAGCACAGGCTTACGGTGTACTAAGTCAAAAAGGACTCGATGAACACATTATGGTGAACAACTTTTACTTTGGTCACAAAATAACTGTGAAATTGAAAAAAAAACAGTTATAAAATGTCATTCACATCTCGACGAAATGTATTTAAGAGCAGCAGTTTTTTAGATTTCAGAGTTTACCTGATAGTAAAAGTTATTCAAATGGATAAATACAATGCCCCCTTTCGGCTTAATACACCATGCTTATAATCCCGTACAAATATCGGCATATAACTTGGCAAAACAAAGATGAGACAAAAGATGCGCAGCAGCTACAAACACTAAACTCGGCGCATTTTTTGTCTTATCTTTGTCTTGCCAAGTTATGTGCCGGTATCTGTACCTTATGCTTATTTACAGTAGTTGTTAGTCAAAAATAATTTACATATTTAAAAATAAACACATATTTGGCATTTCACAACTGATAGTACATTACTTACCTAGGGCGGCAAAACATGGCGATAAGTATGCGATCTGAGGCTTTCTTAGTTACCGCCCGTGGTAAGTACAAAATTTTATGTCACCCCCTGACCAGGAAGTGGGATTTTCCGTACCTACGCGTAGCGTGCGGAAATTGCTACTTTATGGTCAGGTGTTGCATAAAATATATTTTGGTAACATGTACGACGTCGAGCACAAGGCGCGTCTTTAAAATTTTATCTTATTCTCATCGAGTCACACTGAATTGTGTCACACTGCTGTGACTGGTTGAGAAAAAAGATCGCTTAAATACCTATTTGACAATGTCACAACTAATAGTACATTACCTACCTAGGGCGGTAAAACATGGCGATAAGTATGCGATCTGAGGCTTTCCTTATTACCGCCCGCGGTAAGTACACAATTTTATAACATATGAAATAATTAAAATTACTAAAAAAAAACGATTCGTCACTAGATCATATTCTCGGACGGGAATCGAACCCGTTACCTTTGGATAACCGGTCCAATGCTGATTATGACCGAGAATATGGTATACCTGGTGGCGTGTCGATTTTTTTCTAGTACATTTTAATTAATGAATTATTTAATATTATTCAACGTGTTAATAAATGAACCCAAAATGGGAAAACCGTTTCTTCGGACCATCAAACTGAACCAGTTAAATTTGTTCAGTTTGATGGTCCGAAGAAACAGTGTTCCCATTTTGGGTTCTTTCATTATCATGTTGTATATAAAAAAATAGCATTGTAAATGCAAAAATAAAAAAACCAAAATTTTATGTCACCACGGCATAAAATATATTTTGGTAACATGTACGACGTCGAGCACAAGGCGCGTCTTTAAAATTATCTCTATAAGAGAGATAAGTACAAAAATATCAATCTTAAGGGTAGTTAACACGCAAACCTACTCTGCTATACTTATACTGTGTGGACTTTAGTCGTTGAAAAGCCTAAAATAGATTAATACTCTTCGACACTTAGAACAATCTTTCCATAAAATATATCATGATTCGCTGTCAATGACTTAAGAACCACTCAGCATTCAATTAACCACCCACAGTATTTTACGTGTCAACGCCAGAATACTTGTATTGCAACCGTCAACATATTGCAGAAATATCAATTAGTCAAGGTACGTCAGAAGCCGCCACCCGTCACTTGACTTTAGGATAGGATACTTATTAAAGTACTCCTGTAATGTTCCTTCCTCGTAGTATAAGTAACGGAGGCGGGCTCGCACTGTCTGGAGCCAGAGGTCACTGACCTCCTGCCACGGACCTGCTGAAGAACTCGACAGCTGATCTAACGCTGATCCTACGACCTCCACGTCACCTACACAGAAAAATTAAAGAGATTAATAAATTTATAACATATATGATATTTTTATAAATTTTAACTAGAACTTGAGCTAATATTGCGCTGGCACTTATTACAGTAGTTTTGGAATAACTAGTAATTTTGCCTTGAAATGTGGGTCAGAATCCTCGGCTTACATGCACTGCACATGGCCAGTTTATTTTTACTAATTTTGTCCTGGATAATTTAGTTCAATCTGAAAGAAAATAGTCTAAAAAGGGAATTACCTTCTGTAAGTTTGGTTAGGTCGATACCAGGGTGTGACGGGCTGTCCACGCGGTCTAAACTAGACTTGGATCTGGAACGGGACTTGGGCTTTTCTATAAGGCCTAACGTAACTAAGTGTTGCCGTCGAGCCCTTCTGGCAGTGACCAACCAGCCGGAGGTGTTGCGCTTAGCCTGGTAAGCGTCAGCAGGGAGATATGGTGCGTAGTATAGGGGTGGTGACTCCTCATCAAATAATCTGCCGATGTCATAGGACAGAGCAAGCAACTGGGAATCTGTCAAAAGTATAGGATTTTCGGCTGTTATCAGCTTCTCCATAAGCAACCTGCATAGACGCCCACGTACGTCTGGAGGTAATGCACCAGTTTTATTTCCAATTTCTATTATTTGTCTTCCCTCGACTGATGAGTTCAGTATGGTCCTTGCCTGAAACAAGAATATTATAGCATTACATAATACTAAATATCTCATAAAGTAAAAAAATATTTCAAGCTCTTAAAAAATAAATTTTAGCATTCTTTCATCAACTAGAAAAGAACTACTAATCTTCAAACGGCCGAAAGAACACTCAAATAAAAAAACTGTATCAAAATTGTTGGAATATATGTCTGGGACACGATGCGCAAATAATACTTATAACATCCCTCTCTTTGTTATGGCGTTAGAAATATTCAATCCCACTTCCTCATCAATAAATAAGTACCTACCTACCTAGTATTTATATAGATTGGCAATAACTTACTAAGTTCTTCCCAGTGGATTCTTTGGTTACAATTTCACCCACTGATGAGTCCAGTGGTATGACCAGTACATCACCATCATCCTAAAACACACCAAATATATGAGATGTTATATTTATAAACACAGTGTCATAATGATCATAACAAAATAATGATGATTGTTTTTCTATTATTAAAGATAGTATAATTATTAGAAGCTCTGACAATTAATATGTAATAATAATTAATATGTAGTTTTGACTATAAGAAAATAATTGTATAATTATTGTCACCACCACGGTTGCATCTGAAAACCAGCGCCACTGTTTCAGGCAGCGGCACAAGCTGAGATGTTACCGTTTCAGCAAAAAATGTGTAAATTTGATGTTATTTTATATTTTTTGTAACTGTTTTGCTGAATAAACATTTTTCTATTTCTATTTAAAAACCGGCTAGGTGCGAGCTGAACCTCTATTGTTCTAAAACCTACACTTTTCTAAATATGCATAAATTTCCAACTTACTTGTTCGGTACAAGCTGCTGTTTGCGGTGTCGTCAGGGGCTCCAAGTTATAATCTGAGAATTCACACCCCAGGACTTCATCCAAAATTGATGTACTACATGTGTCCTATAAATTTTACAAGAACATAATGAGATTTTAGTATTTTGACTGCAACTTATCAGGTACCTAGGTACTTTTGAGTTTGAAAAACAAACAAGACTGATGTAAAGTTAGGATTTTAAATTATAATGTAATTTACAGCATTTACATAAAGTAGGTTGATTGACAACCATTGATTTCTATAGAATGCATTGGATGAGGCACACATGTCCTGCAGCAGATTTTTATGGGCTGTAATGATAATGATGAGGTAGGTAGGTAGGTATTTGTACTAAATGTATAGCTTACACTTGATATTTGAGCACAACTGCAATTTTGTAAAACTATCTTCGAATGAATTTAATTAGGTTACATACTTACCTACTACCTAGCTAATTTAATAAGATACTATCATAAAATTATACCTATCTTTATAAAATCATAGTGCTATCATAGTATGTATTTATTTAATTAAAAATTTCTTGAATAAAAATTGAGATTTTTTTCAGATAAATTTATGTAGGTAAGTAGGCTTAGTTGAATTAAATTTAGAGAAAACGAACCATTTGTTTGGATTGATCACTTTTCAACATCGCCAGACATGATTCAAATCTAAGTCTATCCCCTATTTGAGGGAATATGTTAGTGATGTCTTCTTTCGTTAGCAATTGCATGGTTGCAATGTCTATTTTCTCATCTAGAATAGAAAAATGTATTTATTCAAAGATAGTACTTGTGTGGTGTGAATCTGCCCGTTGATTACCTACGTAAGCCTGTTGCTAACCGAACCTGACTCACCGACCCAATTCTCGATTGAAATCGATAGAAAGCGCAGTTGCATTGCTGTTTCAACTTTTAGTTAAGATAGTTGTTACATTGGTTCTTACTAAAGCAGCAATGAATCTGCGATTTCTGTCAGAGTTGATTGCAACAAAGTTACATAATCACCCCCCGGGGGCGCCGGCGCCGGCCGGCTGATGAAGGAACTGATTTTTCCTATGAAGTTGGTCAAAATCACAATACCTAACCTACCTCATTTGAAATACAACTGATTTCAAACAGCATTCCATTTTGTATTATTCCACTTGTGTAGGTATTCTAAAGACAGGTTGAAAGGTATTGTGACTTAGCAAGCACAGCACACAAATAGGTACCTACCTTATTCGACGATTATTTTGATATATAAAACATTACCAATCAACAATAAAAGAATAAAAGATTTATCTGATAAATGAGTCTATTAATTTCAAAAACAGCAATGTCCATGAAAAAGAAAAAATGAGTTTGCCATGCTAAAAAAATCTCCAGAATAAATAAATCATTTTTATTTTAGTCGAATGAAGCTAATTTCGCTTTGTCCAATAGAAATCAGCTGTGAAACTTTTTAGTTTGCTACAGAAACAGCATTGTCCGTTTCTGTTTGTATCAAATTAAGCAAAGTCCATCGCGACCAATCACGTTGCGATATAAAGTATGGCGATTGCTGTGTACTGGCGTGAGTTTGCTCTCGGTTTATTTAAGTTTTCTAATACTTAAAATTGTTATTTCGTCTTAATATTAATAAAATATATAATATGGAGTGTTACCCTGAAGTAGTAGACAATAATCATGCACGGAAACGACGAGTGAATGCTGCAAATTGGAAAAAAAAACGTGCTCAAGAACAACGGTGATTATACTGTGATGATTATGTCTTGATACTGTTTGTTTACCTATTCACTTTTTAGGAGAAATTTACTTACGCGTATTACTGTAGCCTTTTCGATCTACTCAAATTGTTATATTTTCGGATCATTGGAACATGTAATGAAACTAGATTTTATACACAAAAATGTACATTGTCTTATTAATTATTAGTAAAGTTAGAATAGTTAGTTTTATTTGACTCTAGATTTTGTTTATACCCCTTCAGCTGATTGTGCGTGTTTGAGTAACAAACATACAAACTTTTGCAATAACATTAGTAGGATAACATTATTTCAAGATGAAAGTATCAATATCGTTCAATCATACTAGGCTAGGATATGTATGTTTCAAAGCCAACAAAGTCCTAGTTGTTTTTGCATCAAAAAGCGCAAAGTCCAGTCGATTGTTACAAAGTCAGCAATGTCCATAGTGTTTTTATGATTATTATTCTAGTTTGTAAACATTTATCATGATTATGTTTAATTATTGATTAACTCTATTAGTTTAAAACACGCTGCTATTAGTTCCAACATTACTACACGCGCCCATAATGCGTTCTACGAAAAATTATAATTACTCGTCATTTCTTATAACGGACATTGCGGATTTTGAAACTGATAGACTCAAATATGGATTTTTCAACATACCATGATGTTAGCCGACCGAATCGCAGCACTCAAAAGAAAGGAAATGGTTGATAAAGAACGAATCCTTTGAACCCTTTGATTGAATGCTGCAGTTTTTTTTATTTAAAGCTTTGGCTACTTGGCTATCTGCTTAAAGGCGGCTACTCACGGTTCAATTTCTTTTCCAACTTGCTGACCCAATCTGCGAAGTGTTGACAGATTGAATCAATCCCCGTCAATTGGTAATGCGCTGGAACCAGGGGGCTTACCATCAGCAAATAAGAAACCGTTCAGTTCAAAAGCAGGCCTTAAACAGGGGCCTTACTATGAGCTCTTATAGCAGGCCTTATAATAAACTGCTTACTTTTTCGTACTATGACCTCAATGGTTAGTATGAAAGCAGGCATTAAGCTGTCCTGTTTAAGGCCTGCTTTTGAACTGAACGGTTTCTTATTTGCTGAGGGTAAGCCTCCAGGACTGCTTAAGGCCTACTTTCATACTAACCGTTGAGGTCATAGTACGAAAAAGTAAGGCTGTTCAATATAAGCCCTGCTATAAGAGCTCATAGTAAGGCCCCAGGGGGCTTATTAATCAGCAAAATAAGAAACCGTTCAGTTCAAAAGCAGGCCTTAAACAGTACTGCTTAAGGCCTGCTTTCATACTAACCTTTGAGGTCAAAGTACGAAAAAGTAAGGCAGTTCAATATAAGCCCTGCTATAAGAGCTCATAGTAAGGCCCCTTGTCACATTAACATCCACGTTGACGTGATCCGCAACTAAAAATGTCAAGCAACAAGAAAATTCTAATAGGTAATCAAATGAATATATTAATTATTGAAATATTATTTTCAATAAGATAATCTAGATATATAAAAAATTTACAATTGTTTTTCGTTTTTGAGGTTAAAATCATGGCCGCCAGGCGCATTATCAATTGACGGGGAATATAGTCGAGTTGAGGGCGCAACGCAACGTGAGTAGAGCACAGCCAACCGGGACTTCAACAAATTGTGTCTGCCTGCCTAGCATGGCCGATTTATATCGCATGATATAGCGTTTTATCACGTTTAACTGTCAAAAAGACAAAGGAGTTTGACAGTTGAGTGTCGATAAAATGCTATATCACGCGATATAAATCGGTCATGCTAGGCAGGCAGGTACCATCAGCAAATAAGAAACCGTTCAGTTCAAAAGCAGGTCTTAAACAGGACTGCTTAAGGCCTGCTTTCATACTAACCTTTGAGGTCATAGTACGAAAAAGTAAGGCAGTTCAATATAAGTCCTGCTATAAGAGCTCATAGTAAGGCCCCTGCCTGCCTAGCATGTCCGATTTATATCGCGTGAAATAGCATTTTATCGACACTCAACTGTCAAACTTAAGTATGAACAAACACAAGTGCCTAGGTACCTAGGAATAAAATAATTGGCGCAACGTGTGCGCAGCGCACGCACAACATAGGCGGCCATTACTATTTCCCGCAAATTGGTAATACGATGGAACCTTGTCACATTAATATCCACGTTGACGTCATAGGTAATTAAATAAATTAATTATTGAAATATTATTTTCAATAAAATAGGGTTTAGGTATATAAAAAAAATACCATTGTTTTTCGTTTTTGAGGTTAAAAATGTGGCCGCCAGGTCCTTTACCAATTCGCGGTACACGCTCATGCGAGGGTCATGCAATTCCATCAGTCGTGAATTACGTTTGACTATTGGTGACTGATGGAAAAAAGAAATCAACCTCATGCAACTATCGTCATTGCAATTAGAGTGGCCACACACAGACGGAATTTCGTTTTGGAATTCCGTACACACATGATTCCGAACGCACACACATGCGGGATTTTTCCGTACGGAATTTTCATACATTATCGATGTTCCGTTCGGAATTCCGAATCGGGATTCCGTCGTGTGTGTGGCCGGGCTTACACGGTAGGTTATTTCTTATTTGACTGTCACGTGACTGATGGAATTTCTTAATGCTTGCATGAGCGTGTATATAATGGCCGCCATAGGCTTCGAAACTTACCTTCAAAACGTTGTATATATTGAACTAGATTCCATTTCTTCATCAGGTCATGAGTTGCTTTATCCATAAGTATAACTTTTCTTGCACTCACTTTAAAAAAATAGTCAAAATATAAATAAATTTTCTGTATCTGAAACTCTCCTTGTGACTCCTACGACTGCGACTGACTCAATGGACAGAATAAACGAAACGAACGACAAGTCGATGAGTAATGAACGGCGAATTTACGTGCTGTCATCGTATTTTTGTAGGAATCATACAAAAATTGATGCAAGCTCTTAAATAAGTTTCTGTAATCGTATTTTTGTAGGATTCCTACAAAAATACGATGACAGCACAGCACAGATGATAAATTTTGATGCCAATTCCTTATATTTTAAGTGAAGGTAATCTCAAAATAAAAGGAACTGGCACATAATTTTATCATACTACTATAAGGGGACGTCATCGTATTCTAGAGATGCTTCTTCTCAAATACCATGACATCTTTTTATGGAAGGTGGCACTTTCATTGTGATTTAGAATTATAATCTTATTTATAGATTATCATACATATTTATAGTACAGTGGGCTATTTTCTATTACATAGTGTTATAATATTAAGAAGATAATATTATTTTTGATGAGCAATTTTTACGATATAATATTTTGGCCAAAACTCTTAAATAAGTTTCTGTAATCGTATTTTTGTAGGGTTCATTTTAAATTTTGATGCCAATTCCTTATATTTTAAGTGAAGGTAATCTCAAAATAAAAGGAACTGGCACATAATTTTATCATACTACTATAAGGGGACGTCATCGTATTCTAGAGATGCTTCTTCTCAAATACTATGACATCTTTTTATGGAAGGTGGCACTTTCATTGTGATTTAGAATTATAATCTTATTTATAGATTATCATACATATTTATAGGACAGTGGGCTATTTTCTATTACATAGTGTTATAATATTAAGAAGATAATATTATTTTTGATGACCAATTTTTACGATGATAAGTGTCATAATATTGCCTTATTTAACCATATAATTCGACTACATCATAACACGTTTCAAGATAGCGTAATATAAACCTATTATTTCCTTATTTTAGGACAACGCACTTAATTTAAACGTACGCCACGATATTTTAAGATTACCCCAAAATGACATTTTTCTCAGTGTGGTAAAACCTAAGATTTACCAACTCTTAACTGTTCTGTGATCATCGTTCGCTTCGATTTTGTACCACCATTTACTCGGTAAATCTTAGGGTTTACCTTAGAGACGCGGTAAATACTGAAAAATTATTACCTATTTTGAAGGTGTTTTAAAATTATAATATTTCATCAGTAAAAAAATAATCGAATCAAAATAATTTAACCAGAGGATTTGACTGACGGGTAATTTTATTTTATTGTAGATAATGTATAACTTAGAAATACTCCTAAGATAAATGAAAATAATAATGATAGTACAGAATAAATCAAAATGATAATGAAAAATATTCAAGGATTTTGCTGATCGGTAATTTGAAATAATTGACTAAGATATGATATAATTCACTGTTTTATTTAAAAATCCAACATTTACCAACCGCTATTGGTAAAACCTAGTTTGTGCCACTCTAATGGTAAAGGCCGAAAAATGTTGTTCCTTTTATATATTTTTTTACATTTACCAACTCGAGTTGGTAAATCCCAAGATTTTCCAATAAAACCTAAGATTTACCAAATATCCGGGTTTTTTACAGTAACATTATATAATTACAATCTTTAATAACTAATAAACAGAACGGATGAAACAGAAACTGCAGATAGGTAGGTAAGTACATTTTGATAAAAAAACCCGTTCAAATATTTTCTTTAGTTCTTCCTTTCTCACTGGAAAAAAGCTCGTAGGAATTTTTGAGCTCTGTAGGTACATTGTTTTTGTTCCCTTGTTTATAAATTCATTCTTTTTCCGCCCGCGTCATGGGCCATTTCGTCCATCTATCACAATTCCGCGCTGCCAATAAGCTCTACCTCACGTCACTCCGTATAAAAATTAAATTGGAAATGCTCCGCATACTTTACTTTGCCTTCATGAAATACAGCCCGTATCAAGTTTTAACGGCAGAAATGGAATTGTTTTTCCTTTTATTTTGGGTAGGTACTTAGTTTTAAAACGGTCTCGTATATTGACTTTGTTTGGCTGACGTTATTCCTTGTCAAAGGTAAAACCACAGAATGAAGAAAAAATTGTTGGTAAACTATATTTTTCAAAGATGAAGAGAAAACTGTACACTTCATTTGTTGCCTTTGTTTTGCAAGAAGATAAGAGATGCGGTAAGGATTCTATTTCCTCGCAACATTCGAATATCTTTATCGTTCTTCGAATCCAAGACATCTTGCCGTCAGGACTACTATAGCCGCTCCAAAACACGCCATTGTTTTCTTATAAGTAAAATACAATACAACAACACTTAGTTATTGAGGTAACGTTTAATAAAAATAACTTTATTATTATGAACGAAGTACATTTTAGTTGTTAGCATGTAAGATGGCGATCTATCACAGTGACGGAATGGAGTGTTCTTTTATAAAAGAACATTATTTGTTAGTGAGTTGAGGAGCCATCGATCAAGAGTCCGAAGTAACCTAGCATTCACAACATTCAAGGGCAGGATATGGATTGTAAAACTTCGATGGAAACTGATCGAACGCAAATTAATGCAATTAGATAATATCGAGAACTGTTTATTTTCAATAATTTTCAATACCTAATTAAATCTGTGTTGTTTATTTTACAAGTTTAAATTCTATTCTATTTATTAGGTAAGTAATAATCTAATGGGGTTGGTAAACTTTTTCGAGGAGAATTGTTTTATATTTTTTTTTGATGTGCTATGTTTGAAGAATAAAGAAAATAATATTATGATTTTTTTATTTTACCTTGTTAACTAAATATATTTTTTTATATTATTATCGCGATAAAATATCAAACATACGGCTGAACACGAAGTTCCTTTGCATTTACTGATTTAAATAACTGATTGACAGATTTGACAGACAGTGACAAAGAGTAATCATACCTTTGTTTTTTTTTGAGCAACAACATAGGTAGAAAATCTTTGGAGCAAAAGCATAACCTACGCATACAGCCGTAATAGTGATTTATTGTACTATGCTTCAAATTAAAAATTTAAATTTTTATTTAAATTAAAATGAAGCATTATAAAAATTCCGCAATTGGTTATTCCTGACTCCAAAGCCAAAAGCTACCAGAAAATATATAATTCACAACAGTTTTGGAAAAGTTTACCAACCCCATTATAAGTAAAATTGAAGACTGTAACTGAAAAGTTGTTTAATTATAAATAAAATATTTCTCAAAACTGCGCACCATTTGGTGGCTTTACCCTGTGGATACACTTACAATTTTGTTAGTAACTACGTAGGTATTTTAACACGTTTTTTTTAGGTTGCTTTGTCGTATTTGTTTGTTTGTCCGCAAAGTTTGCAAACGATTTTATACTAGCTTCCCGATGAGCTAGAGACTTGAAACTTTAAATATAGGTCAGATCTTGAAAGCAATGCAATATTATGGTGTCATTGAGCTGATCTGATGATGGATCCGGAAGAAGGCCTCAGAAAATCTATAATGAAACCATACAACCCCATCGTGTTTGGGCTCGTTAGAATCGCCTTGATGAGTACTCTAACGGAAGAAGAGGTCCAGGGTCTGATGATGAAGCTGGAAGGCCATGCCATAGGAACTCAATATTGAAACAGTGCAACCCCATCGAGTTTGGGCTCGTTTGAATCGTCTTGATGAGTACTTTGTTGGGAAATAGTTTCTAGGGTCTGATGATGGAGCTGGAAGAAGGACACCGGAACTCTTTAATAAAACCACGCCACCCCATCGAGTTTGGGCTCGTTGAGTCGTCTTGTCAAATACTTTGTTGAGAAAAAGTTTCCAGGGTCTGATGATGGAGCCGGAAGAAAGCCACTGGATCTCTGTAATAAAACCATGCAACCCCATCGAGTTTGGGTTCGTTTAAATCGTCTTGAAGAGTACTTTGTTTGGAACTAGTTTCCAGGGCCTGATGATGGAGCCGCAAGAAGGATAAAGGAACTCTTTAATAAAACCACGCTGCCCCATCGAATTTGGGCTCGTTTAAATCGTCTTGACGAGTACTTTGTTGGGAAATAGTTTCCAGGGTCTGATGATGGAGCCGGACGAAGGGCACAGTAACTCATTCATAAAACCACGCTATCCCATCGAGTTTGGGCTCGTTTGAATCGTTTTGACGAGTACTTTGTTGGGAAATAGTTTCCAGGGTCTGATGATGGAGCTGGAAGAAGGCCACTGGACTTTGTAATAAAACCATGCAAACCCATAGAGTTTGAGCTTGTTAATAAGCTTGAAAATAATAATTTACTGATAAATTAAAACTTTTATTAAAAACACGTTTTTAAAACGGATTAAATTATTACAAAAAAATGGGACTAAAAACATTAATACCGACTAGTAAACAAAACAGACTAAAAATTAAAAAAATAATTCTTCAGTAAATATTTATAACCATTTTAAACCTAAAAACGTGGGGCGCATGCTAAAGACAATATGGATGATACATTTTACAAAATGCGCCCCACGTTTTTAGGTTTAAAATTTCTGTAGGTATAGGGTATATGTAAATATACTTTTCTGTTGGGTTGACACTTGATCCTATTGTAGTTCAACATACTTTTTAACATCCAGAAGCGTAATATTTCTCATAATAATCAATTTATAATTCGAAATTGTGTTTTATAACAGAACCACTAGACTGATAGCCAAGGCGATTTTATAATAACTAGGTAGGTAGGTACTGATTGTAAACATTTCATGACTACAAATTCAAATAGTTCGCTACCTCAAAGTAATATAACACGATTAGAAAATGAGTGGCCTCCTCGGACAAACAGAACAATATAACCTTGTTGATAATTTACCGGCCCTCCCCACGGGATCATCCGGATGAACGCTATAGATAAATCTTCGCCCAGCAATTCATTGTATACTCTATGGCCAAATAATATTTTTATACGCCGCTAAATACGTCCACGCCGTTTAGTACGAGGCCATTTTGAACATACGGATGGGAAATATAAATGGTGTTTTATACGTTGTCAATGCATCCAGCCGTATGCTCGCATAAAAGTATAGACTACTCCGTTCGCATCTCAAATGCATAAAAAAGTAATTCATAAACATACATACAGACGTTTCCTCTAATCCCATTTTATTACAATTTCACAATTAAAGTTGACTGTTAACTACAGCACGGTCAGGATGAAGACTGATTAGAGAAACGCAGTGAGTTCTGAGGCCTTTCACGATTCTCCATGAATAAATCACAACACAACTCGCAATAATCAATAATCTCCATTTTCCAATATTATTTAACCTCCATCTTTTTACACTGAGCTCACCGAATCGCTTGAGACGGACCCATCCACAGACCACACTCCAACGTTATGTTAAAACTGACGTAACGCTTGACATTTCTCCAACCAGCCAGTCAACCATTACCATAATCAAAGGAGTTTAGCAACATAAAGTTTAGTCGTATCCAGCCTGCACCGATTCTGTTCCGAATTGTCACCAGCATTACGCTCTCGCTCCGACACATACATATACATTGGAATGACATATTTTGTTGCGTACACCAGCCTTTTTTATTAAAACCTCTATTTGGTCTGTTCATAAACATACAATAAAAAAAAAGTATTAAATGTGGAAGTGCATACACGCTGAAATTTTAATCATTTGGTTCCCGCAGTGGGGTGGTTCTACTAATGATAACAAGCAACTTTTACTATGGGGCCCAAAAAAAACAGGACTTTTGTATGGTTATCTGATTTTTTTCGCGATATATTGTAAAAGTTGCTTGTGCTGTATGCTTGAACAACCATGTTAGGGAACCCTAAGGAATCAGTTTTTACTTTTAAGTTGATGAACCCAAAAAAATATGCAACATTTCCTGTTCGTGGAGGCGTGAATTTTTCAATTCACCGCAAAAATAAAAACTGCGATAGTTCTATCTGACTGAATATCACGTTCATGTTTTAGTTTGAATTAATGCGTCTTTTTTCAGCCGCTCTCTAAACGAGAACGGCTGTGTAATCCACGAAAAACAACTATTACAAAAATATAGTAAGTAGGTAAGTAAATAAAAAACTACTAAGTATACCCTACTTCATTTAGGAAGCAGTAATAGGTATATTTCATCAAAACATTATTTCCAAACCTATCAAAACTTTAATTATTTTCAGGATTACCTACCTATGGCTATGAAACAGTACAAACAATCTATGATCTATTATTTTGTTAAATACATAGTTAAGTCTATTTGGGTAAGTTGGATAATGGTTGAAAATCCGAAAATAATTATACTTCCGAGATTATAATAGATGTATTATCAAAATAAAGTAGATCATCATTTTAACGCTTAATAAAAGTATTAATAACGGAATACTGACAATTAAATATATCAACTACTTAGAAGAAGAATAATGTATCTACGTTTTTTAAGTAAAAACTTTCTTCGTATAAAAATGGCTATTAACAAGCGTACCCGTCAATTATGAAACCTTTGCCAAGTCCGATTAATTGTGGCAACAAACAACAATCAGTCACCGCTACATTAACCAGAGTGTCACGACGGACTCTGGAAGTTGGACAAGTTCGCTTAAACCAACTTCGGAGGCTCGTCGGCTCTTGATTGAATGATGAGCGAAATGGAATGCCCTTGCAGCTACTACGAATTAGAGATACCATTAGTACCTACCACAGACCATACAACAAGTACTTGTCTGTGGTACCTACTGACAATATTTTTTACCTCAAGACGCCATATACCTACTTACTGACAATAGTTGATCTACGACAAAGTCGACGTAAAAATTGTAATTTATTATGACTTTGCCCATGCCATTGTGGGGAAAGTGGAATTAATCAATAACATAATTCTTATACAGGCGCTGAAAATCACAAAATGTAAACTCTGGTATTATACCTCTCTGCCTGCACTCGTTCGAAAGATAACAAGTCTACGTCACCGGGCGCAAATACCCATCTGCCGTGTAATTGGAAAGAGCGACGCAATAAAAGGCGGGTGACGGCCGCCCGGCATACTGATGCTTGGGGGAACCTTCCTTTATATAATTTAGGCCAATACAAATCACTAACCTAATGCTAATTACGAAAGCGCATGTGGGAATTTCTGATAAAATTACTTTGTAACCCTGGAAGGAAAACGTCACTTAATTTATTTAATTTCCTTGGGCTGCAATCAGCGGCTTTACTTGCTCTTCCAGATTTTACAAACAGGGTAAAATGGGGGCGCAAAATAACAGGTTCATTTCAGTAAAGGGTTTTATCAAAAAACTGTGAGATATTGTAATGGAGAGAGTGTAATTTTTTTAATTATTTCTTTGGATTTGCAAAACATTTTTATAATCACAAAATCATTTGAAACACCATTTTTTCTACATCACGTGTCGTTATTATTTTTATGAATATGAAAAAAAAAAAATACAATTATCATCATACATAACGCTTCGTTTTATGCTATCACGAGACATTTTATCCACTACCAGTCCTTACAAAAAAATATATCATAAAAAAATACAATATTTCAGTAAGTAAAAAATACTGAGTTTGTGCCCAATTCATTTTAATTTCATGAAATTCAAACAAATTATAATGTTATTATTTATTATAGACATTGGTCTCTTATTTCATGAACAAATCAGTTGATATCGGTCGTAAAAGTCATCTCGAATTTGATGGATAGTCTTCGTGACCCGAATTGGCGTTTGCTTTGTAAGTATACACATGGACCGGCGGTCAACCAGGGTCATTTTCGATCTATCGCATATTGAGTCCAGACCAAATTGGCAAGATAGCCATTAGCTTGGTGTTATCAAATATCATCGTCGTGGTTGCGAAGTAGGGAGCTTCTAGGAGATATGCCACCCTGATCATGATCACCCATCGCTAAAAAAAAATCTATCGCATATTTATATAAATGGTGAACAGGGTCGTGAGTGGCATCATTACCTGAACTATTTTTTGTGTTTTCATATCGATTGAATAAGGAACAAGGATCACAAGAGCATATATGTGAAATGTACTTACCTGCCCTGACCTTCTAGACGCTTCCTGAAAGCGACGCAAGACTATGGTTTTATATACGCCTGGGACCTGCCTCACCCCCTAAATGTAATTACATGTCAATATGTAGTCGATTATTTTTTTGGAAAAGAAGTATCTATGTTTCTACCCTGGCCGCGCGCATGCTTCCTGAAAACTAACCAAGCCGATGTCTTACATAATTGTTATGATGCCACCTACGACCCTGTTCACCATTTATATCAATATTCGATCGATTAGTTTTTGCTATTGGAGATCATTGTATGGGAGGCCATATGTTCAGGGTGGCATATCTCCCAGAAGCTTCCTACTTCGCAACCCAGACGACGATATTTGATAACACCAAACTAATGGCTATCTTGTCAATGTGGTCTGATTCCAATATGCGATAAATTGAAAATGAGCTTCTTGGCCGACGGTCCAACACACTTCCATAGATATTCCCTAGCCAATATGTTTATTTTATTTTGATAACAATATTGGCTGTCTTAAATTAAAGTACCTACCTATACTCGAATTTATTGTTGCAGCTATTTGAACAAAATTATTACTCAAAATACTGGACTGGAAAAACAGAACTGTTGATCAAAATACTGCGGACCACTATTCAACTTTAGTATTTTCTGAAGCATTTCTAAAAACCAATAAAATCGAAAAATGAAATGGTCATAGAAGTTTATGTCCTCTTCAGCTCATTAACATTAAATGCGAAAGATACTTAAAATGTCTCTCTCTTCATCTCATCACTTTTCGATCGCGCAATAAGCGTTCTTTACGTCGTCATAAAGTTCGATAGCTAAATTTAATTAAAGAGGCAATTTGGTAGCTAAACTGGTTTGGAGTTCAAATTGAAAATCAAATTTTTAATGTTGTTTTTCCTCCGAGTGGCTTTCAGCTCGGCACTCGATTAGGGAAGTGTTCATTAAATTACGCGATTGCCGGCGTCCGGTTTGCCTAGCAGATTGCACTGATGATGACGGAATTTCTCCGATTCAGCGAAAACAAGGTTACAGCTAGCCTTTTCGCTTCTATTAAGTAATTGGGAAATGTCAACATGCACATTTTTCATAAAAATTACAGTGTAAAATAAAATTATGTAAGAAACGTTTACCGGCACGGTTTTCGTATTTTTAGATAAAACGTAGTGATTATTTCCTCTGTGGTTTTAGATTGAATATTTCCACGGGAACAGAATATTTTCCAAAGCACAAAAGTGTTTTATACCTATCGACAGATAGGTAGCTTTTCTTGTAAAATGTAAGAAATATTTTCGTTATGCACTTATAACATGAAAATAAATCGTAAAACTGTGTGATGCCGGATTCCGAAATACATTAGTCATGAAAATCCATCGATGAAAAATAATTATTTTTTTATTCTAAAAGCCCCACCCGACTTCAATAGACGTTTTTTATTATTACGAATATTATTTCTTGCTTTTTAGAGGTAGGTTTTTGAAGTCGGTTTTTTGTTTTGTTAAACAATTTTTTATTTTTTTATTTTTAGTGTAGGTACCTTGTAATACGACCAATCATCGAGGTAATTCACACAAAATCATACTATTTTCGTGCTTTTTTTCAAAACTACTTGAAAAGTACTGAACTGATTTCCAAATTTTAAAAAATGGGACCAACTTGGAAGTTTACCTAATGTATAATAACGTTTAAATCATTTCAATCGGTCCAGCCGTCTTTGAGTAATCGGTGGACATACACAAAAAAAAATACAGACGAACATAGAACCTCCTCCTTTTTTGGAAGTCGGTTAAAAAAGACACTCATAACTTAAATCTAAAAACTTGCAAATTAAAGAAACTAAACTTGCTTATATATTTCGCCAGTCGTTGATTTGATAATCCAATATTCTTTTATAGTTTACGCTACAGCCATCTCATTCGTATTGCACCGAAGGCTCCGATCATCGAGTCCGATACATTAATGTTATTTATTGTTGTCGTCGGCGTATCTCCTTCGTTTTCGCCCATGTATTTATTGGTAATGGGCCCTTACATGAAAATTTATAGAATCTGCGTTAGCACAATGCTGACTCATGTATAAATATGAGTACGATAAAGATAGCGCGAAATGAAATTATGATAATATGTACTTACATGTCTTTCATTAAACATTTGTCCGAAATAAAATTATGTTAGGTACGGTCAGCAACGAAAGTTACTTAACACTTTAGTACTTTGTCATCACAACTTGTTTGACAGAGATGTTCGTAGTTTGAACCATTTATCAAAAAATTGCTACGACAAAGTATAAAGTGTTAAGCGACTTTCGTTGCTGACTGTACTTGTTTTTCATTAACATTTTTCATGTTTTAAACAACTTGTTAATGATTGAACCAAAACCGTTTCTTCGGACCATAAAACTGAACAAAATTTACTTTGGGACCAACTCTGAAATCGCTTAAAAAACTACTGTTTCATACAAAAAATAATGACGAAAATCACAAAATGTACTTATTAAACAGCTGTTTTTTTTCGCAATTTCAGATTTGGTCCCAGTCCCATACCTAGTAAAAGTTGTTCAGTTTGATGGTCAGAAAAAATGATTTTCCCATTTTGGTTCATTAATTAATACCCTGTATCCAGGGATGGCGAACCAATGGCACGCGTGCCATTAGTGGCACGTGACGTGACACAAAATTTTGGGCACGTCACCGATCACAAAATTCATTAGGCACTAAGAAAAATATACGAATTAATTAATTTAATTACGCGTATAATAGGGATGTTGACTATTTTTTTTATTTTATGTTACATAAATTACCTCTCAAAAAAAGAAACATTGGTAAAAGAATTAATTCGCTAGCATGAAAACTGCCCGAGATATCACAGTGTGAAATGCACACAAATGGACTCGATCAAAAACGCTCCATACTAATGGCTTGCACGTTATGACGTCACGCCGTGCTAGTTTGTATGCAACGCATAGGAAATTTGTTCAGCAGCTATATTAAATATTGTGTTTATCAAAATGGTTTCTTCGACAAATTTGCTATACATTTTACGGACTAATTAAAGGTATCATTTATTTTAATAAATTGTATACTTTTTAAATGGACTTGTCCACCCAACTTTGAAGGGTCATAAAACAAATAATATGCAATATATAAAACCAAGAGGTATACAAGCTACTCTAAAAGTTTAATATGTTTACGATTTTTATTAGTATTTCGTTATTTTATTCATTAGTCAACATCCCTATTGAAGCATTGCAAAATGTACCAATTTTTTGTAGTAAATTAAAAGTTTTGAGTTGATAGTACTTACTTTATTATTATTATTTTCAGAAAGTCAAAATTATTTGATGGCGGCACGTCTATGACCTTATTAAACATTATTTAGAAAAATGGCACGTTGATACTAAAGGTTTTGCCCAACTTTAATCTGAATGCCTCTCAAACTTATTAGGTAGGTAGGCACTACAAAAATTTCACTACAAAACTAATGTCTTAATAATTAAGATTTCGATTGATTTGCACTAGTAAATGCATCAAGTTATTAATAACCATATAACCAGTTAAATATACGAGTAATATAAGTACATCTTTCTTCTTGTATTTTTCTGTAAGTAACTTTACTAGTAAGCATTGGTTGAAACTAAATATTTCAATAATTTGAACGTTATGTTATTAGGACCTCAAATTCATAGTCAGGGTAAAATGTCTTTCAATTATTTGTTTTTGGGTTTTTTTTTTCAGAAATTGATCATATATATATATGTATACCTCATTTCCAAAAAATGCTCTCAAGGACGCAAATATAAAATGGGCTGTCGTAAAATGCATCAAATATGTAAAACGCGGCTATTTTCCTTCAGGCTTGATGGCTGTCGGAGGCCTGATGACGTGTGAGGGTCGTCGGGCCCGGAGCGTGCTATTTTCTGTCCGACGACGTTTACACATTATCCCTCCTATAAGCCCCTTTACCT
The DNA here is from genome assembly GCA_950108535.1 of Agriphila straminella. Taxonomy (NCBI): domain Eukaryota; kingdom Metazoa; phylum Arthropoda; class Insecta; order Lepidoptera; family Crambidae; genus Agriphila; species Agriphila straminella. The sequence goes on from OX467308.1 coordinate 13,848,649, forward strand.
AAATGTATGACATTTTATACGGGACCATTTCACTAACTGATTTATAAAATGAACGCCAATTTACGTTCTGCTACAAAAAACAGTGGCAGTCTTTGTTTGACGTTAAACAAGCCATTCCGTTTTGTTACTTATGTAAATTAAGGGGAGAGTTTCTTACGAATCTACATTTTATTATATTCAAATATTTCGGTTGAAACTCATTCTTAATGAGAACAATTTTGGCAACTTGATAAAATAAAGTTAGCAGCTGGGCTGTTTAAAATAAGTGCGTAATGTAAACCCCATCCAACAATTAAAACTTATTTTATGACACTTAACATTATTTTTTTCAACACACTTGCTCGTAAAGTGAGCCTTATTACATCGCTTTTAGGGCCATAAACCGAGCTATGACAAACGCGTGCAATAATATATAAAACACTAGTTCGTAATAGAATTAACACTACAAAGTTAAATTAGTACCTTACTGCAAGTTCTATGCGAGTAAACAGAGCATTCCTAATTTAGCCGGGTAATACAGTTATTTTTTTTGACAACAAAGCGGTTTTATGCTGCTGAAAATTCATATACATTTTTGGAATAAATAAATGTGTAAGTCCTTAATTAAGTCAAATAAATATATAATTATTATCAAATTACCTATTCATAATTCACAATATTTTGTTATAAAATATTAAAATATTTGCATTTTGTCACTTAAAATTATAATTTTGAAGTATTAGTAGTAGGCTGTATGCTCCTCACCCCTTTGATCGCAAAATATTCTTGCGTTGGGCGTGTGAAAAAAAAACAAAAAAAAACATGCGCGCCTTTTCCCATAATTATCATATTTTGTTTTTGCCATATTTGTTGCTGTGTGATAAATTACTTTATTTTTTCCTCGCAAATGTGTTGAAAAACATCGTATGAAACTCGTGAGCTCTTGCTTATTGCACACTCGGCTGAGTTACGCCGTCGCCTGCGGCTCGGGCTGCAACCCACAGCCTTGTGTGCAATGAGCAACCTAAGCTAACTTGTCTCATAATGTACTATTATGGAATAGGTACATAATATTTTATTAGGTTCATAATACATCATAGAACTTAGATACGAAACAGCCCTTATGCCATAAATATGCTATACTTATTACCTACTGTGTTATTACCAAACAATATACTGTACGTAGAGTAGAGATACAACCGCTAAGACAAAACAAGTTGTATCAGTAACTTGAGTGTGAGACTTTCGCTAGTTAAATACGTCCTAAGAGACCAGCATCTCCATTATAACTTTTGCTAACTGCCTAAGAGTTTCAAATACATGACCAGAACGGACGATTATGTTTGAAGTTGGTAAATGTAGAGTATCTACCTACGTTATAATTTAAGTTTCCAACATTGGGTCTGCCGGAGTTCGTTTAGTTGTTTTCCACTACTGCTACTATTAGGTATGTGAGCTTACAGGCAAAAGATTCAGAGAAACAATACGGAATGCGAGATAGGACATAGAGGCTGACAATTAATGCGCGCACGCCCTCAGACGGCCCTCCGACCCCGCCGAGAGCCGCGGCTAAACGTCACGGAATCACTCTCATCTCTCATTGGACACTCACAAAATGTCCGCACTATTAAAAAAACTGTCGTCTCGTTTTAAAACTACAATCTTTCCGCAAACGAACCCAGCGATTTATTAATTGTTTTAAAGGGAAGCGCTCGCCTCGGTTCCTCATTAATTAATACACAGGGAACAAAGAATGTCGCAAATTGAAAGTCCTTTCGTATTATCATTGTCCCTTAATATAAACACAAAGAACAAAAATGTTTGATCTGTAACAAAGTCTATTGTTAGCTGTGCATTTTAATCAGTATTCTGGGTCGAATGGAAATGAGAGAAATTATAAGAGTCAAACATCGATATAGGTAGGTACCTACCTACTCAAAGTTGTTCTTTACAGCTTGCTGTCATCGATGAGGAACAGAATTATTGTTCAAAATAACAACAACATTTCGTCACGGAAGTATGTATCTGAATCTGTTAGAGCTATTTCGGAACTGGATAAATATTTGAGTGGAGTAAAACGGAAGTGGCTCCAGTCGCTGAAGACATACTCCCAAGTCGGAACTGCAGAGCCACGTCTAAATACAGACATAGGAACGGGATTTATAATTCAGTCTAATTGGACAGCAACAAAGCCTACCTACTTCCCTTGTGAACTGCATTGTACTGCTGTGTAAAAATGTTATGTTATTTTAGGCATTCTAAACTAAGAAACAATACGTATTAGGTGCTCAAAGCTCTCTTGAAGCTTTTAACTAAGTATTTGGTTTTAGGTATAAATAAAAGTCCGACGTCCGAGTTCATATTAAAAACTAATCAAGAGTATACTTACCTAGTGATGAAATAGTAGATTATTATTCGAGGGTCAAAAGGTATTGATGACTTTTACCCGTGTTAAACACTCTACTTTTCATTTCGAATTTAAGGAAAGTAAAAAAAATACTTATGGAATACAAATGGGTAGAAAAATTGTTATGTTAGGCTTTCGAAGAGGATCAGAGACGCCATTTCACGCACGGTTGCTTTCAATAATGTATCGATAGAAATAAATTATTATAGAACAAACATTCAGGGGAAAACGGCAATCGCCTTATTACCTTTTACAAAACCTCTAAGACATATTATCATTAAAGACAATAGCGAAAAGCCCATTTATCACAATTCACAAGCACGCCAGACAATCTTCCAGAATTCATATTGCAATGTTTGTCTCTCACATTCTCGTATTTTTAAATAACAGACTCTAAATTCAATTTCAAACATTTTAATCTCGAAAAGTGATATTAAATCGTGCTAACGCATCACATCTTTTCCGGAAAAAATAATCCATTTCAGCCGTAAAATTGCCGCGAATCAAATCCCAAGAAAAATGTGGTTATACGAGGCTCGCTTTGGTGTGTATGTCGCTCGCTAATGTATGTAAAGGTATACTCGCTCTCGAAGGAAATGAACAGGTATGTAATATGCTATTCCATCACTATCGTGAAATCACAGCTTCGAAGAAACTATATTATCAGCTAATAATTTCAGCCTTTATCTATAACGATCAACATTTACCTAACTGAAAGAATAAGTAAGATAGTAGACGAATAGAATTCTCATAATATATTTTTTCATTTGCAGCTGATAATTACAGATAGATAGATTATATTCGTCTGAGACAAGGTTTGATGCCCTCCAGCAGGCCGGAGGCGGGTGCATAGGGCCATGTCACTCGCCACCTTGCCACGAGGGATATCTGCATAATTATCTGTAAAAAATTAAATTAAAAATTAAATTAAATCACGACAGCTTTCTGAAATTGTAATATGTTTAGGCAGGTGTAAGTTGTTCTTTTTTAGGGTTCCGTAGTAGTAAAGTCAACAAGGAAACATTCAGTTTCGCCATGTCCGCCTGTCCGGCCGGCCGCGGCTTAGCTCAGAGGCCCTTTGTATTAGAAATCTGTTACTTATTTGACATGGATGTGTATGTACCTATGTATATTAAAGTAATAACGCCGAAAAATTGTCGAATAAAATTTTGAAAATATTTTTTTAATGTAGGTGCCTCACTCAACTAATGTATTTAGAGTGGGGATCTAAGTAAGTATACTACATATTTTTCACTCCTCTTGCTCAAAAAGTCCGTCATTGTAACGTACAAGAGCCGAGATAAAATAGCATAATTACCCCTAGGGGTTAAAGTTTTTTCTTTTTTAATGTTTGTCTATTACCAATGAGCCTACTAAAACGAAAAAGTATTTTTCATTTCTCATATTCGGAAAGTGATGTATATTTGAACTGAGCAGCGGGTCCAAAACTCTTCGTTCCACCCTAGGGTGTAAAAGTAATTTAAAAATAGAACTGGCAATGAAAAAGTTTATAATAGTTAAAAACAAATGGTTTAAAAAAAGTTGCAGCCTTGTAGGGCGCATTCACGAACAACAACAAAACATGGTATAAACAGCCAGTGCAAAATTAAAAACATTGGGCGGAGCGGCCGGCGACACGCGCGCGACGTGTTCCAAATTTAAAATAAGAAAAACTATAAAATATTGGAGGGAGACTTACCTAACTCTGTGACTTTGAGCTGTGTGTGCCGTATTAAATTGTGTTGATTTTGTATTTACAAAAGTGAGTTTAAAACTTAAACAAAAAGTTCAAATAAAATAAAAGAAACAATAAAACTACGCTGTTATTCGCCTACAGGAAACAACTACTTCAGGAGAGTCTCTGCCATGGACTTAACGTCTTATGAAAGACCAAAGAATATCTCCAACTTTTACAGGCATCCAACAAAGCCAAATCTGTCATCATAATAATTTATATTAAACTGTAAATATTCCAAGCAAGAATTTAACTTTAAATTTCACAAATTGTTCTAATTTTCCTAGGTTTTTAAAGGTAAGTTGGTATATAGGTAATAATTATAAGGTCTCAATGTAGTTACTAAGTAGGTACATGTTTTTATTAATAAACATTTTGGAATAACTAAGACTTTTTTTACTTTCCTGAAATTCGAAATGAAAAGTAGAGTGTTTAACACGGGTAAAAGTCATCAATTCCATTCTCGAACTTTAGCCGCCCTCGCTATGCTCGGGCGTCTAAATATCTCGAATGGGAATTGCTTCCTTTTGACCCTCGTATAACAATCTACTATTCACTCCTCTTGCTCAAAAAGTGCGTCATTGTAACGTACAAGAGTCGAGATAAAATAGCATAATAACCCCTAGGGGTTAAAGTTTTTTCTTTTTTAATGTTTGTCTATTACCAATGAGCGTACTAAAACGAAAAAGTCTTTATTCATAATCACGAATAAAAACTCGCTCGACTTAATACTGGGGGTCTATTACGAAAAGTTTAATGCGATACACGCGGCTGCGTCCGTGCTTCGTTCCGATTGATTCCTATTAAAAAGCACTTGCGTATGTGATATTGCAAAGTGATTGCGTAAATTTGACAGTTTCTCTCTAGTGGATCCGTCATTATTCGTTCAATAGACTATGGACTACGATAGCTACATTGAAAATATTTGTAATAACTATAACCGACGAACTGCGGACGACTATCGTGACCAAGTTTCGTAATAGGCCCCCAGTTTCTCATTCTTATTTTTGAAAATGGAACTAAAAGCATCTCTTCGGTGAAATCATAGACTTATTTATACTCTGTGTACAGAGTGAATCGTAGAATGCGTGTTTGTGTTGTTTAGCTGCTACAGCAGAAATTAAAAAAAGGTACCATGGCGCGAAATCTTTAGAATTTTTTTATAATTACAAACCGATTGAATTGTGTGACTGTAATAGGAAAGAAATAATTTTAATCTTCTGCCGTCAAGCACAAATCATTTATTTAAATATTGTACAAAAAGTTTGTGATAGAAAAACGAGTGGATTCGTTTACGAGGGTAAGTAGGTATAAACTATTTAATATTGTATTTTATTTTCTCGCACTCGTAGTGAAAAGTATAGTGTAACACACGACGCTAAAACCCATTGTAACTCGGTTTCTATTTATTCCCTCGCTAAAGCTCGGGAATAAAAATACCTCGTATGCAATGGGTAATTTTAGCGTCTTGTATAACAATCTACTATTATTCATAATCACGAATAAAAACTCGCTCGACTTTAATACTGGGGGTCTATTACGAAAAGTTTCATGCGATACACGCAATTGCGTCCGTGCTTAGTTATGATTGTTTCCTAAATACAAAGCACTTGCGTATGCGATATCGCAAAGTGATTGCGTAAGTTTGACAGTTTTTCTCTAGCGTATCTGACATCATTCATTCAATAGTCTTTGGGCTACGATAGCCAAATTGAAAATGGACGAACTGCAGACGATTATCGTGACCAAGTGATTGCTTACGTTATTTTCGTAATAGGCCCCCTGTTTCTCATTCTTATTTTTGAAAATGGAACTAAAAGCATCTCTTCGGTGAAATCATAGACTTATTTATACTCTGTGCACAGAGTGAATCGTAGAATGCGTGTTTGGGTTGCTTAGCTGCTACAGCAGAAATTAAAAAAGGTACCATGGCGCAAAACCTTTAGAATTTTTCTATAATTACATACTGATTGAAGTGACTGTAATAGGAAAGAAATGATTTTAATCTTTTGCCGTCAACAAATCATTAAGGTAAGTATTTAAATATTGTACAAAAAGTTTATGAAGTGGAGGATAGAAAAACGAGTGGATTCGTTTACGGAAGGAGGTAGGTATACTATTTAATATTGTATTTTATTTTCTCGCAATCTTAGTGAAAAGTATAGTGTAACACACGACGCTAAAACCCATTGTAACTCGGTTTCTATTTATTCCCTCGCTAAAGCTCGGGAATAAAACTACCTCGTATGCAATGGGTGTCTTGTATAACAATCTACTATTTCTCGTCAATTTCATAGTGTGAGGTGTCGTTGGATAGGTCATTTATAAAGATTGTAGGTTTGTAACATCATTGTTCGATTCAGGGATTCGTTTGCGAATTATTAAGCTCTAAAGAGCAAAATTTTGTTAGAGTCAAGTACAACATCGATACATCGATAAACAGACAGACAGGTAGGTACATCGATAATTACTGAAAGAATGTATTTATACTATATATTAATAAGAACACATTTTAACAAAACAGCAATAAATATGTATTTGCCTACCCAGGCACCTATTCATATTAAATTAACTGCGTAGCTACATTGGTTTGTTATAACTATATTATTCAATTTGTGTCAACTTCATACGCAAATATTTAAATCAACCCGTGGGCAACTTGCAATCATCTACTACGTTAAACTTAAAATTAATTTGCTAACGGTATCATGAAATTTCAATTTCAATCAATAATGTCCATAGAGTCAGGATAAAAGAAAACTCGTTTATTTTATTACTTACTGTAGTGTAGAATTTAGATTTAAGGGGCTTATAATATGATTACCATAGTAACCTAACCTAACCCAGAATTACTAAACTCTCACCAAAACTTCTTGGGCGGTTTAGGATTTTGGAGAATTGACTTGTAATTTTTTTTGTATGCTAAAGTATTAACTCCCGATTTTAAGTGGAATCTGTAGCGAATGTAACAATTAATTGCTCTTCAAGTATCCATAAATCATAAATTAGTTTTGTATTTAGTCACAGCTATTGGTATTTAGAACGCCTGCCTGTAACATGCACGCAATAATTTAGTAATCTAGTTGTCTTCACAATTCGTAGTTTGTCTGGAAATGAAATTTTCATTTGTTAGTTATTTACATTTCAGTGGGTTGGAAGCGAGATCGGGTAATTACTTAAGTAATGTGGCATTCTAACATTCCATTAGCAACAGAAGCAGGTGTCTAGGGACTTTCGTATGTGAGATAATGTACGCAAGCAAGCAAGCATAAAGTTTGTAGGCCTGGGTCCCTAGCGGTTACAGACGTGAGCCAGTGAGCCCCTGTGCCTTATACCGTGAATCTACCTAACGAAAACAGCCAACAACTGAATATTGCATAAGCACATAATACACACTCAGCGAATACCTACTGCGCCCGTGAAGAAAATAAAGCGGAAACTTTTTATAGCATAAAATGTTCTGTCACTTTTGCAAATGTGCTGTGTATTCTCAAGAATAGGGCGAGAAAGGGAGCCAGCCTACCTAATATTTGAGATTTATTTTACGACACTCTCGTAAATCTGAATGGCAGAAATCTTTGCGTTGAATCTTTACGTTGTATTTCCTTCGCGTGCGTGATTTTGAGCGAACCATGAACCTAAGCCCTTCAACTTCTTAAACTGATTATTATTTTATATTGGCTTATAAGGAAATATTTACGGTTTCGTCTGCCTGACTGGGATCGGTCTGTTTGCAAAAAAGTACCACGTACTTACCTACTTACAAAGTCATATTTTTTTTAGATACTTAACTTGAATGTTCTATAAAGACAATCAAACGATTTTCCAAATTACCAGTTTTAAAACTAACTAGGTAGGTACCTAAGTATATCTACCGAAACAGTTAGTTAAAGTTTATTTAGCAGAATAAACGGAAACATTGAAGCGCTCAGCAATATTGACGGGGAAAGAACTTTTAATGAAGCTTAAAGCTCAAAGGAGGCTTTGATCGCAATCCTTGTCGCGACTCGAACTTGGGCCAACACTAATCAATCACCACCGACTCCCTGAAAATTAACTCATTGAAACACCCTCCATAATCACTAACAAATGAAAACATGAATAGCCGGGTCCACACCGGACGATCCAACGCGCTCCGATCGCGCGCGGCAGGAGCGCGATCCAAAGGCGCGGCCGGTGTGGACGTGCCGCGCGCGATCCAAGCGCACGAATTGGAGCGCGCGCTCCTTGCCGCTGTCGATCCGTTTTTGGTCGGTATTTTCAGGGGCTTTTCACTTAGTACTTGACTCACTACAAGGGAGCGCGGCCTAAGATTTTAGTTGCGGATTGATTTGATAGATGGCGCTCATTTTTCGTTTGTCAAACAGTCGAGAGATGTCGCTATCCCGTGCTGAATCGCGGTATCGTGTGTCTTTCACAGTTTTATATAGTCAAAGCTGATTAGCTATAAAGTAAATTATTTTAAATTTATTTCATGACATAGTGGTTACCTCCCAAAAAAATTACAAGTCAAGATTTATAGAAACCTACTAGTACCTATATTATAAAATCGTACACTTTTTGTCACATTTCGTTAGATGGCGTTGATCATTAGGTCTGACTGATAACTCTATCTCTAGTATAATAATGTACTCTATGGGTATTTTGGTCTGCCTCAAAGGCGCCTCAGGTGCGTGAAGCGCGCAGTGTGGACGTTGTGTTGTGATTCGCGCGATCCAGCCAGCATATATCTCCCAAAAGCCGCAAAAAGGCCGAACAGCGCGATTTTTTGTCAGTTTCTTCCACTAATCGGGTAATCGGAGACAGCGCGCGCACCAGCGCACGCTTGCCTCGGGCGCCGGTGCGGGTAGTTCAAATGTACAGTCAATTGCGCGTTAGACTGTACAGTCAACAGCACGTTAGACTAAACTTGTTGAACTTGAGACCGTCTTTATACCGTACCTATAAGCGGGACGCTAAGATAATATCCACCATGCTTAGAGTTTGGTCAACGCAAGATGAGACTTGGTTGGAAATGGAACTAATTTTGAGCCTTATTTTAAGGTTCAGTTTCCAATAACTTAAACTCTAAACGTTAATTTAACAAGGAAAGTGGCGCCGCCATTTCAGTCTCATCTTTCGTTGACCAGATTTCTAACGAAAAATATCAAGATAGTATAATATTCAGGGGCCTTACTATGAGCTCTTATAGCAGGACTTATATTGAACGGCCTTACTTTTTCGTACCATGATCTCAACGGTTAGTATGAAAGCAGGCCTTAAGCAGTCTTTTTTACGGCCTGCTTTTGAACTGAATGGTTTCTTATTTGCTGATGGTAAGCCCCCAGGTAGGTAACCTACCTACCTAATACTTAATCAGCTAAACATGACAATAAAAAAGTATCCGGGGACAAAATGATAATCTTTTGCCATAATCATGTCACAGGTATGCAACATGCAAGCAACACGGCTTCCTATGGAAGAAGCCTTCAGCACGCGTAGCATGAGCAAACGGGACTCTTGTCTACGAAGACTTGCTTGTCGGGTCGTCTAAAAATGCGAGCACAGTTTGACAGACAGGTGGGACTCGCTCTCAGATTTTTACAATCTTTTAATGTCTTTTTATAACAAATATGAATTTTAAAAGGTATCATTTTTATTTCAACATCAATAAACGTCGAAATTATCTAAAATGCTCCGAAATAATTTAGTTTAAACATGATTCTTATTTTAAAATAAGTTCTAAGATAAAGAGACACTCAAGAGAGCGTTCACTTCCGTAGACAAAGCTCTCTCGAGCTCGAGAAGAAATAATGTTGCCAATAGTAAATAATTACCATAATTGCCATCGTTTCTCATAAAGTGCTGTTCCTTTCTATACATTTCACGACGCAAAACTTAAAACTGAGTGAAATTTTGCTGTATGGATATAGATTCGCTTGCCTTTCTTTTATTAAGATAATTTTGAACACACTTGTTAATTTAGTAGTCTGTGGAAACTGACGATAAAATTACAAAATATTGAAATCAACGTATGAAAATAAAATGTTAATTTACGTTTTTAAATATTAAAAAATTAAAGTTAAAAAATCTATATTTGGGTAAAAAGGGTGGTAATATTAGGAAACAATATTATTGTATTAAGCAATAAATTATTTAGAATTATTTATTGTTTTAATTTTTTTTTTAATATAAGTTACAAAAAAATAAAATTTTAATACTTAGTTACTACACTTAATAATTTTTATTTTTATTTTTTATAAATTTTATAAATAAAAAAAATTTAAATCAACACATTATTTATTATTTTTCTATCCGGACAGCTGCTTCTGTCTTTTGTGCTGTAACTTCTCTTATTACCTTAATAAAAACAATTTTTATTTGTTTTAATTGCGAAATTTAGATTTACATAAAATAAACTCTTTCTCGACCTTCTCGACTACCCAAAGGGTAGTAGACAAGTTTCTCCGACTCAACTGTCAAATTAATGTCAGTTGAAGACAAAAGTGGTCGTTTGTCGACTTTTGACATAAGGCCACGACAAAGAACAATACGATTTAATATACTATATCTATGGTCTACTAGTGTAAAAGTGCGAGCATGAGTATCTCGATCTCAACCCGACAAAAGTGACATTTGGGTGTAGACAAGCCATTGTTCTGTGAGTCGAGTCTTATCTCGAGAGTGGTCATGCTACGCGTGCAGGACGAAGCCGGCGTTGCTCCAAGCGTATTACTTTAATTTCCCATAAAGGTGTGGGTACATTTGTCTGACGCCACGCGTTAACACGTGTTAACAGGCCGTCAGATGACATCGGTTTTCATAGTAAATGTATGCACTAGGATCACACTTATCTGATAACACGTCCATACAAATACGGCGTGTTAACACGTGGCGTCAGACAAATGTCAGTGGAGACTCTTGGGCCACTTTTGCCGGAAACACCACACATGAACTTGACCCTAAAAAGAATCCCGGGGTGGATTTTGATAATCTTTTGCCATAATCATGCGACAAGTATCTTTCAAGAAGCCGCGTTTCTATAAGTAATAAAATAAGGTAGAGAGAACTTTTATTATGATCACACCCTAATACCCTAAACAAGTTTATAAACACCGTAAATTTTTAAGTATATCTAAAAATAAAAAGGGGATTTCAGATTTCAGTACCCTTAGCACAAACAGCTATCGAGAAAACAAACGCGAGTAAAATTACTCGATAGACAATTCTCTATGGAAAATTTCATTTCGCTTATCGGCGATAGATGGCGCTGTCCAAATTTCCAATACAAAATTTGTCTATCGAATGATTTTACGCGCGTTATTTTTTTCGACAGCTGTTCGTGCTAAGGGTACAGGGGGCTTACCATCAGCAAATAAGAAACCATTCAGTTCAAAAGCAGGCCGTAAAAAAGACTTCTTAAGGCCTGCTTTCATACTAACCGTTGAGATCATGGTACGAAAAAGTAATGCCGTTCAATATAAGTCCTGCTATAAGAGCTCATAGTAAGGCCCCTGACCACGTGAATGAACAACTTTTGCTATGGGGCCAACCACGGATTCCACGGAATCGCGAAAAAATAATCTGCTGTTCCATACATTTAGTTGAGTGCAGTAACAGCTGTTTTTTTCGAGATTCCGTGGTTGGTTGGCCCATAGTAAAAGTTGTTTATTCACGTGGTCTGAAATCCACTTTTAATTTTTAGATATACTTAAAAATTAACTGTGTATAAAATGCGTATGTATGCCCGCTCGCGCACTCGATGACACCCCCTTCTGAGCCATTCGTGAGACTAGATTAATAGTTAAATTCTATGGTGATCGATGACTTAGTGATTAGTCTGCTGGAATGCACCCAATATAAAGTCACTACGTTTTTTAGTCTGTGTTTGTGTTGATTGATATTGACAGCACTGACAGCAGTTGTCATATGTCATGTCAGTTTGCAGCTGTGTATTGTTGGATTGTTTCTGTTGTTAATTTTCACAATAAAAAGTGTATTTATTATTGAAAGTATCATTTTGGTGAAGCAGGCAAAAATATATTCTATAATTTTTGTTCTTGTGGCAAAATAGTAACTTATTTTGCAATATGACTAAGGTATTTGCTGTCCATAAATGAATCGCATATTATCGTGATAGTAAATTATGCTTGTTTTCTGTTGATAGTATAAATAAATAAATCATGAATTTTAGGCGGCTTAGCGGTCCTTAAATAAACAACGAGGTCATTCTATTTTCTTCCAAGATTGGTTGGATAACCTGTTGACATTTTCCAATATGGCTTACTAATCTTGGCATAGATATAACTTAATAGTAGATACCTACCTACTATATACACCTAAACTGTATTAACGACAAAGTAATAATATTATGCCTTAATTATGATGACAAAAGTGCATTTGTACACAACTATTTCAGTTAGCTTAATTATTCCATGTGATGATACTTAATGTTGTTTCCATTCCAGATTTATTTTTGTTTTTTTAATGCAATTGTCACATAATATTTTTAAGGTAAGTACCTAAATAACCTAAACTCACTGTCATTACTTCACGAGTCCATTATCATTTATGTTTGTAAAATATTTTAATTGATGTGTATGACTTTACCATTTAAATATTTTCTAGGTATTTTGTTATTATCATTCATGTTTACTCTGCAAACTGTTATCTCTCATTTAAACATTAAACACTGATGAGGGCACTAAAATATAAGCATGAACTTTTATACCAAAAAATACTTTTTCAGTAGAATGGATCCGATGATGGACAATGAGTGGCTCGGTTACAAAAATGAACAAATTGACGAAGCACAAAATGTCGGCAATGTTGCCAGGAGCTGGCAGTGGAGGGAATATGGCATTAACCCACCGCACGCCCCGTCCAATAAAACAGTTCTCGAAAACATGGCTGAAGATACTCTTGTTCGGAAACCTCTTAAAATAAGAGTAAGTTTGTTTTGTCCACTTTACTAGTAACAGTAACTGATAATGCCATTGTTATAAATAATAAATAAATGAGTTGAATAATAATTTCTAACATTTTCTTTTTGTTGAAGTGTTGTGACTTACCTGGCTATCCGAGGTCAACATTTCTAATGGTATTCAGTCCTGATGGGTAAGTTCATCATATTCATTTGAAATTAAAGTACCTATATGCTATGCGTTTGCACTTAAAAACAATTTAACATAACAAAACATTAATTACACATAAAATAAAACTCATTTTATCAAACTGTGTTTCAGAGTAGATAATATGAAGGCAAAGATTTTTGTTTAAAAGTTATTTTGTTAACAAAATATGCAATGTTTCATTAAAAATTCATTGAATGTTCACTTTTTCAATTATTTCACACATCTTAAGTTCTAGACTTGTAGCTGTACCTACTATTATTTATTTCGTGGTTTTAGTTATGTAGTTATTTTTTTACTCCTATTATAAACAGAAATAAAAATAAAATACGAAATACAGCATAATTTCTTATAAGTTCTGTTCCATTTTTAAACTAAAGTTAGTGCCTAATCAAAATCATAGATTGTTTTCCTTGTTTTATGGCTAATTGAATTAACCTCTTTTCCTTTCAACGCATAGTGCCAGAAACGCAAATTACCGTAGGTACACTCTTACAACCATATTTTCAACAGTAAAGTACCAGATATGCCAACGACCAGATATTTTTTCCGCAAATGACCAGTATTTAATTTATACGCATAGTGCCAGAAACGCAAAAGCCCACCTGACTTAGAATTACTTAGTGGAGTGCCCAATGAAACTATTTCACTAAGATTCCTCAGTCTGCGCTCCGTTTACTTTATCATCAGTATGATAAAAAATGAATCTATTAACTATGTAAGGAGCCTATGCGGCATGATAACAGCGAACCTTAAACTATGATTAAAACGAAAAAGTACCAGGCTAGCATGAATGTAAAGGAGCTAATCAAATTACCTGTTCATCAGATTTAGCCAGCATCTTCCCCACAGCTCTCTACACAGGAGTCCTAACTGCTGGAGACTTGGTATAACAGGGCAATCAGTTTATTGAAAAGTACCACGCTATCATGAAAGCAAAGAAGGTCTTATCATACCTGTTTATCAGATCCGGTCAGCATATTCCCCACAGCCCTCAATGGGAGTCCTAACTGCTGGAGAATTGGTTTTTGATCACCAAAAAAAATATTACTAAACACCAAAAAAATAAGTCTAAAATTACAATAGTTCTAGCTGTTTTAGTCACGAGTCACGACTGCACTTCAAACTGTATTTTAAGACCAATTTCAGGTCGTTTGCGTACCTGGTCAATTGTGAATTCATTTCAGGTCATTTGCGTACATGGTCGATTGCGAATTCATTTCAGGTCGTTTGAGTATCGGGCCATTTGCACGTCTGGTAAGTTGCGAATTTAAAATAATTATGGTAATTTGCGTTTCTGACACTGGCGCTATGCGTCGAAAGGCCTTTTTAGGGTTCCGTAGCCAAAATGGCAAAAAACGGAACCCTTATAGATTCGTCATGTCTGTCTGTCTGTCCGTCCGTATGTCACAGCCATTTTATTCCGAAAGTATGACGATTACACAGTTGAAACTTAGTAGGTAGATGTATTCTGTTAACCGCTTAACGATTTTAACACAAAAAGAAAAAAAAAGAAAAATTAAGGGGGGGCTCTCCATCCCCCCATACATGAAACTGAAACTGAAAAAAACTTTTTTCTTCATACCAATACGTGCGAAGTGTCTATAGATAGGTCTTTAAAAATGAGATTGAGGTTCCTAATACAATTTTTTCTCAAAGTCAACCGTTTGAAAGATAAACACTACCAAAGTGGTAAAATGTGTCCCCCCCCCCTCTAACTTTTGAAATAAGAGAGTGAAAAATATAAAAAAAATATATGCTATAGATCTTAATAAAAACTTTTACTGAAAATTGGGTTGAACGAGATATAGTAATTAGTTTTTGAGATATATCATATATTCCAAAACCGCAAATATAACTTTGTCATTCATACCAACACTGTGAAAAACAAAGTTATTCTTACAGACGAAAAATGATAGTGGTATTAAATATGGTATGGTATATAAGGTAACTACGGAACCCTACGGCGCGTGGCCCGACACGCACTTGGCCGGTTTTTTTGTAAAGTCACTTGATCTAGTTATCTTATCACGAATCCTTTTCAATTTGATTTGTCACATACCAACATATATTTTTTAAAGTAATTATAGACACTCAAATAATTGCTAATCATATTAGAACTTGAGTGACTTACTGCCGTACTCAGAGACGTCAATTAAGTTTAATGCTTCATTAAATATCGTGTCGTCTTATACTATCACTATGGAAAAGAAAGAGATAGCAACAATTTTAATGAAGCATTAAACTTAATTGACGTCTCTGAGTACGGCCGTAAGGTCTTATATGTTTATAAATTATTAGTTAAAGCATACATTTTTTTTATTTATGTCGATTTACACGACCACTTAATAATCTCTTAGAATGCGGATCAGATCAATTGGGTGTGTACAGCGATCTAAATCTCCTCCATTCAGTCCCTAGATGACCATCATCAGATCACAGCTAGGTCAACCCTTTGCGGAGAACCAAGGCTTCAAAGTTACCTCCTTAGTATGAAAATCGACTGGTGTCTTTAATTAAGTGACCACCACTATATTTCAATTTCGTAATTTTATAGAACCAAAGTGGCTTCTACTCATGGAAATCATAATGTATATGTATCGGAACTTGCAAGTGGCAAACATGTACGGATTCTAAAGGGCCATCCACGGACGCCCTGGTGCATTGCTTTCCATCCATCTCACCCACAACTCATAGGATCAGGCTGTCTCGGAGGCCAAGTCAGAGTATGGGATATTTCTAGTGTAAGTATTTATTTGCGAACTTCATTATCAATTCAATTATAAGTGCCTTTTCAATAAACTACTCAAAAAAATCCCTACCTTTAATTATAGGGCGGTAGTGAAGTATGGAGTGTACGAAACGAGACTGTGATAGCTTCGATAGCGTTTCACCCTCGCGAGCAGCTATTGGTGATTGCAACATATAATGAACTCTATTTCTGGGATTGGAGCCAGCCAGCTCCATTTACCAAAGTGTCAACTAATAATATCAATGAGAAAGTTCGGTATGTCACTGCTCAAGACAAAACTAAGTGTTAGGTATTTTTTATAACTTACCATTATATTTTTCTTTTACAGTTATGTTGCATTTGATGCTCTTGGTTATAAACTGATAACTGGCATATCTCTCTGGTCCAGCCCTAGTGGTGGACCTCCTACAGTCTTACAACCAAATGGAACTTGGGGCCCTCCTAACACCACAAATAATAATCGAAGAGATGACCTTGATGATGGTCCCAATAATCCTAACAGGCCGCAAGAAAACTCTGGATCTGCTCAAGATATGATAGTTAATTCTTATCAAAACTTAGTTCAAAGATATGATAGTTTGGTTAGAAACTATCAAAGACTGTTCATGGTGCGCCATCGACTTATCAGCAATCCACCTCCACCAAATATGGTATGTTCGGTTCGTGTGGTACTTTTTTGTCATCAATAATGTGTACAAAAATGTTATACATTTTGATTTTCCTTATTCCTTTAGATCGACAGAGGAACAGATCCAATGGAAACAGATTTTTCTCCTAGTACTTCTGGTTGGACACGTTTGGGTCGATCATCCACATCAACAGCGTCATTTGACCAAGGTTTATTTTTTCCAAAATAACCTATATATATTTATTAAAAACAAAATTAACTAGTTCAAATATCATTACTTATTTACTGTCCGTTCATTAGCAGGTGAACCAACTCCTGGGCCATCTCATCGTCCAGATGCAGGTGATAGTGCAGACGGCGAAGGAAGCAGTAGCCGCTTGCTTAACCTCGATGTGTTATCGTTTGATAGCAACCCAAATAGGTAATTACTATTGCTATTATTATGATTTATCTTTCAAATTATGTACAAACAACAGATTCTAATAATCATATATTTTCGTTTCAGGAATGAAGAAGCCTCGCCTCAGGAACATTCGATGTTTGGTTCTAGGTCATCAGCGTTTCAACCACTGAACGAGTCTAGTAGATCTTTCAGGACTGTTGATCAAAGTGAACGCACTACTAGACTTTTACCCAATCCATTCTCGTCTTCTAGTGGAATCCCACAAGCAAGCAGAAATTCGTTTACTGAAAATCCCCGAACCTCACCACGAAGTTCGAATATGAACACTTCACGCACTAGCATTTATACTTCCTCTCGTCCAGAGTCCTTAAGTAGAGATTTCGCGAGGCGAAGAAGAAACTCTTCGCCATCACAACATAATTTAAACAGAGGAAGTTCCTCCAATTCTAATAACGAAGGCGCGTCGACTTCTACTGCACGACCTTTATCGATTCTTTCAAGCTCAATACTTGAAAATTTGCCATCGACTTCGCGAGCGTCTACTCAACGGCCTACTATGACTAATTCATCGACGCAAATGAGCCCCGATTCTGCTCCAATGAACCAAACCATAAATGAAAGTCTTAACTTAATTCGTGATATATTAAGAGACTCCGGTACCCGACTATTAAATTTAATAACAAATATGTCGCTATCAACCCTAGCTAGTGTCGAGCGCAACATTCCTCGTCGCGGTGCCGGCTCTCGGGCTCATTCTGATGATGGCGAAGGCAACAACCGACCACGAGGAATCCGGCCTCGCGTGAGGCTTTTTAGCTCCAGTCTACGCAGAGATTTGCTGTCTTCTAGTTCAGATTCGGATAGCGATCAGTCACTTGAGGTTAATATTTTTAGAACCCGAAACTCAACATTTCGGGAGGATGAAGCTAGGGATGGGGAACAATCCAACAACACATCAAACAACGCCAGAGCGTCGGACCAACCAACGGATCGAATGGTTTTTGAACTTGGTGATGAAAGCCGCAATGTAGACGCTCCTCACGATACAAATGGAATCAACGTATCAATGTCAAATAGTAGATTCCGGGTCCGGACACAAAATAATTCAGCAGGAGACGATCCACAACCATCCACTAGTGCGTCTGCTAGAGAACGAAATTCGACAGCAAGTCGGTCTCAAAACAATACTGACTTCAATCCTGACAGACCGTCAACCAGTCGTGATAATTCATGGACGAGGGGTGGAACGATCCCGCCAGATGAAGCTTACAGGAAAGTAAGAGGCGGCGTAGGTGCATTACAAAAACATACTTTACAACTTACAAATATGTGGTTACGCGGTAATCCTGTCAGCATGAGAGAACTAAGAACTATGTGGGAAAATTTACGACGACGTATATTAACGCTGCATAGAGAGACAGGGCGACAGGACTTACCGAGTTACACTAGATCATTTTTGGAAAGATGCATGATGCTGATTGAAATGTCAGATAACATAACACGTACTAATAGACCTACAAGACAAAATCCAAGAGGTGAGGAAGGGGATAGAATAGCAAGAGAAAATCACAATGAATCCAATAATGCGAGTAATTCCAATACACAAGAAGGTGAACAGAATACTTCAGCAGAAAATGCTAATGAACCAAGAACCTTACCAAGAGGCAGATCTCCACTTACCAGAACCACTGGTGTCCGATCTTCACCATCTCTACGTAGAAGACTACAATCCAGTTATAGATGGCGCCCTGAAGATGAAATTCGAAGAAGATCAAGAAATCCGACTACAAATCGATGGGCACCTCGATATTCAAATAGGTCTCGAAGAGACTTCGCACGTACTATTGAATTTAGTGCTACTCGCCTTGAAATCCGAATGCGAGCTATGCAAGTCCTATCTGTAATGTTCAAAACTATGATGATGTGCTTAAAAGAACGGGGACTTAGCCAACTAATCATTAACATGTTACGAACTCTTAAAAAGGCTTTAGCTTTGACTGGTCTTATGTTGATGTCAAACAGAAACAGCAATAGGGCAAACAATAACCCGACAACATCGCAACGTGTCGAATCAATGAATGTAGTACGGATTGAAAATGTTGAACATCCCGGCCCCGTCAATGTTGATGGGCCAGACGATCCTTCTTCACCGCATATTCCAAATGGTATAGAAGATGAACATTTGCCAGATGTTCCAAATGATTCAAATTCAACTGACAATGAAAATAGTCCTCAATCTTCAAAAGAAGCTGATAATGAAATGCAGTGCGAAGCGTCTACTTCGTCTGCTACAAATATACAGAGATGGAGCAATCGCCTCGCGGTACAGATATCTGCTGCTAACAGAAATAACTCTATTACTGCTAGGACCCGACGAGATTTATATATAGAAAGCAGACGTCAGAAAGCTTTGCATAGAACTAATCCAACAGCTCACCCATTAACTAGAAAAAGAGGTTTACCTCCTGTATCCACATATAGGATACCGGCTCTGCGTTCATGGGCTACGAAGGGCAAAGCTTTTAAAGGCACTGCTAACACTAGAAGCGAGCCCAGCAATGAGCCTGTCCCAGGTTCATCAACAGCGTCTCCTCCAGTTGAGAATTCTAGTCCAGGGTCCCCCAGGTCTGAAGTCATAAATGAATTTGAACATAGAGTTAATTTAATCAGAATAGCTCACATGCAAGCGATCAGGTTGAGAAATGCCGCACGAAACAGATTTCGTCGACTACAAACAATACGACTGTATACACCGTCGTCTGTGAGAGAGATGTTCGCTTTACAGGCGAATAATACTGACAGTAGTTCACCGGGGAATAGAACACCATTGCAAAGCGGCTCGGAGTTGGGAAATCGTCGACCCTTCGCGACTTACCGGCCTCACATCCTGACCCCTCGCAGTGAGTCTACCAACAGAGCCTCGGAGGAACCTGGCCAATTCCACACCGTTTTAAACAACGTTGCCATGCCACTAATGCAAATAAACGACCTACCTGTAAACTCTGAAAGTCCAGGAACCCCACAACAAAGACTGCCACGAATCCACGAGTATTTGCAACCCATTATACTTGCACAGGTAAAGTTATAAATCGTACCTAAGGAAAATAAAAATTCTCATTTTATCCTTAAAAATATGATATATTCCATGTTTTCGTAAATATAATTTAAGTGGGTTTTTTTTACGTTTTTGCAGCACGTATAATCGTATATGTGCTGTTTTTAGAATGCGATGCTAGTCGATGAAGACGGCGGGGGCGAAGGCGGCAGCGGCGGGGGTGGGGGCAGCCCCGGGGGCCCGGGGGCCCCGCCGCGGCGCATGGCCGGCATGGCGGGCCTCCTCGACGTCGGCATCATTCCCGAGGCCCTCCCGGCGCCCTCCCACCGCGTACAAGCCTGGGACTTCACCACGGGGGACACGCCAGACATCGCTGATAGTTAGATATTTCTTTATACTTCAAGTAAGATTTGTTGTAGTAAAATTTTATCCTGCAGATGGGTCGCTATTACATTTTGGGCCTTCGATACTGGTAAGCTTTATTTATAAGTTACTAGTATTGTATTTAATTATTTAATAACGCAGATCAAATTTAGACATTTTGCTTCGACGTAATGCTGCTAAGGCAATTTTCATTTTAGACAGTTTTCTTCTTCGACTTTTTACAACTTAGACATTGATTTATTAGACATTTTGCTTTACGTTCTGCAAGATAGGATTTCTAATCAAAAAGGAACAGGCTGTATTTAAATGTTGAGTGAATATCAAAGTCATCTAACTGGTCCTATATCAAGTTAGCAAGCGAGCAGGCGCAACGTGAGCGCGCTTTTAATCTGTAATGAGGATCAACGAGGTTTTTGGTTAAATATGTAGTTACAGTCACATCAAAACCATCATTTCAGTGAAAGAATTATTGAAATTGGACCAAAAATGACGAAGTTAGAGCGATTTTAGTGCCGCATTCTTAAAAACGCTCACCATTATACACGATTCGCTGATGACGTCATCTGCCTACTCTTATGCCGCCCGTCGCCCGCCGCCCCGCACCGCGTCTTCTACTCTACGTTGCTTGCAGCGCGTTGACTCGTAGTACACGTACACGGATAATGTCGTTTTACAAATAATTGTATTGTACAACGATGCGAAAATCCCAGTGTAACGCCAGATAAATTGTTTTTTTTTTGTTCCAAAAGGCCAAAAAATAGAAAAAGTGGTGTAGTTTTATGAGGAGAGACGACCCACGCATGCCCCCTTCCGACTACTTTTAGTTGAAAGGGGGCGTGGGTGCGATTTGTTTTTCCGAAAGTGTCACACTACGCGTACCAGTGTTATTGGATGAGAATAAAAATTCGCACCGAGTCACACTGTTACTCGTAGCGAATTTTATTTTTCTCAACCACTAGTGTGACTCGTTGAGAATATTGGCTAAAATCTTAGCTACAAAATAAAACTAAAATCTCGGCCATATTCGGCCGGATGTTGAACTACCTTTTTTTTGAAGTATGAGTAGGTCCAGCGACATCGTTAACTTTAGGGAAATGTTTCCAAAGCTGGTCGAGATCTTCGGTAGTAACGGTATTAATAATAGCTACTCTAGCTAGACCTCTAGACTAGAGTATAACAACCAGAACACAACATTAAATAAAATATTAAATAATCATACTTAGATAAATAACAAATCTTGTTTTAATCACAGATAATACATACATACATACAGGTAAAACTGAGAACCTCTTTTTTAAGTCGGTTAAAAAGCACATATAACTTTTTTGGCCAAAGTGATTTGTTGTTTAATTTTTGGATTTAATTACTTACAATTAAATGTATAATTAAAAAAAAAAACATGATTCCTAAACTCGGCGGACGGGCACGTGACGTCATCGCATATTCCGCTAGGACCGGCCGTGTTTTTTAAACTCGCATTTTAAAACTTTAATAATTTTGTCATTTCTTGATGGATTTGAGAAATTTAAACAGAGATTTACTCAGATATTGATATTGTATTTGATGTGATATACAAAATTGATATATTCAATTGTCGTGTTGATCCTCATTAACGTGAAACCACTGTAGTAAAATGTATCTTATTGCCTTCTCATTAGGTACTAAGAACGTTGTGGTACAAAAGTGCCGCATCCACAACGATGCCAGCATCGACATATCAAAGGACGGGAGACTGCTGGTCGCGCTGTTGCCAGTGCCCCGACTGAGAAATACAAACCACTGGCTCGGTGAGTTGAGTATGTCAGAGTTTAATTAAAAGTCTTAAGTTTAAGAGGTCTACATTTTGTACTTCATACCAGTAAAGCGGCACTGACTTACAGTGCAGTTTCAGTTTAGAAAGGGAAAAAGTAAAAGTTAAGAAACAAACGGACTTTCGCATTTATAATATTAGTAAGGATTACCAAACAGCCTGTATACATAATATAAGTAATATGACAATAACACTCCAGGTGTGTACTCGCTGGAATGGTCTCGGCTGGGGCAATGCCTGCACACGGCGGTGCTGGAGCAGAGTGCGGTGTCGGTGGCGCTGTCGCCCACCGCGCGCCACCTCGCCGTGGGGCTCGGCTCGCGCCGGTTCACCACCACGCCGCACGGCCGGAGCAACGTGTTCGCGCTCCTCTACCGGCTCGAACCACTAGGTATACTCGACACTCATCATATCACAACACACATATACTTACAATTACACATACTGGCGCTAGCCCACCGCGCGCCACCTCACCGTGGGGCTCGGCTCGCGCCGGTTCACCACCACGCCGCACGGCCGGAACAACGTGTTCGCGCTCCTTTACCGGCTCGAACCACTAGGTATACTCGACACTCATCATATCACAACACACATATACTTACAATTACACATACTGGCGCTAGCCCACCGCGCGCCACCTCGCCGTGGGGCTCGGCTCGCGCCGGTTCACCACCACGCCGCACGGCCGGAACAACGTGTTCGCGCTCCTTTACCGGCTCGAACCACTAGGTATACTCGACACTCATCATATCACAACACACATATACTTACAATTACACATACTGGCGCTAGCCCACCGCGCGCCACCTCGCCGTGTGGCTCGGCTCGCGCCGGTTCACCACCACGCCGCACGGCCGGAACAACGTGTTCGCGCTCCTCTACCGGCTCGAACCACTAGGTATACTCGACACTCATCATATCACAACACACATATACTTACAATTACACATACTGGCGCTAGCCCACCGCGCGCCACCTCGCCGTGGGGCTCGGCTCGCGCCGGTTCACCACCACGCCGCACGGCCGGAACAACGTGTTCGCGCTCCTCTACCGGCTCGAACCACTAGGTATACTCGACACTCATCATATCACAACACACATATACTTACAATTACACATACTGGCGCTAGCCCACCGCGCGCCACCTCACCGTGGGGCTCGGCTCGCGCCGGTTCACCACCACGCCGCACGGCCGGAACAACGTGTTCGCGCTCCTCTACCGGCTCGAACCACTAGGTATACTCGACACTCATCATCATATCACAACACACATATACTTACAATTACACATACTGGCGCTAGCCCACCGCGCGCCACCTCGCCGTGGGGCTCGGCTCGCGCCGGTTCACCACCACGCCGCACGGCCGGAACAACGTGTTCGCGCTCCTCTACCGGCTCGAACCACTAGGTATACTCGACACTCATCATATCACAACACACATATACTTACAATTACACATACTGGCGCTAGCCCACCGCGCGCCACCTCGCCGTGGGGCTCGGCTCGCGCCGGTTCACCACCACGCCGCACGGCCGGAACAACGTGTTCGCGCTCCTCTACCGGCTCGAACCACTAGGTATACTCGACACTCATCATATCACAACACACATATACTTACAATTACACATACTGGCGCTAGCCCACCGCGCGCCACCTCACCGTGGGGCTCGGCTCGCGCCGGTTCACCACCACGCCGCACGGCCGGAACAACGTGTTCGCGCTCCTCTACCGGCTCGAACCACTAGGTATACTCGACACTCATCATATCACAACACACATATACTTACAATTACACATACTGGCGCTAGCCCACCGCGCGCCACCTCACCGTGGGGCTCGGCTCGCGCCGGTTCACCACCACGCCGCACGGCCGGAACAACGTGTTCGCGCTCCTCTACCTGCTCGAACCACTAGGTATACTCGACACTCATCATATCACAACACACATATACTTACAATTACACATACTGGCGCTAGCCCACCGCGCGCCACCTCACCGTGGGGCTCGGGTCGCGCCGGTTTACCACCACGCCGCACGGCCGAAACAACGTATTCGCGCTCCTCTACCGGCTCGAACCACTAGGTATACTCGACACTCATCATATCACAACACACATTATACTTCCAATTACACATACTGGCGCTAGCCCACCGCGCGCCACCTCACCGTGGGGCTGGGCTCGCGCCGGTTCACCGCCACGCCGCACGGCCGAAACAACGTGTTCGAGCTCCTCTACCGGCTCGAACCACTAGGTATACTCGACACTCATCATATCACAACACACATATACTTACAATTACACATACTGGCGCTAGCCCACTGCGCGCCACCTCACCGTGGAGCTCGGCTCGCGCCGGTTCACCGCCACGCCGCACGGCCGAAACAACGTGTTCGAGCTCCTCTACCGGCTCGAACCACTAGGTATACTCGACACTCATCATATCACAACACACATATACTTACAATTACACATACTGGCGCTAGCCCACCGCGCGCCACCTCACCGTGGGGCTCGGCTCGCGCCGGTTCACCGCCACGCCGCACGGCTGAAACAACGTGTTCGCGCTCCTCTACCGGCTCGAACCACTAGGTATACTCGACACTCATCATATCACAACACACATATACTTACAATTACACATACTGGCGCTAGCCCACCGCGCGCCACCTCGCCGTGGGGCTCGGCTCGCGCCGGTTCACCACCACGCCGCACGGCCGGAACAACGTGTTCGCGCTCCTCTACCGGCTCGAACCACTGGGTATTCTCGACACTCACCATATCACAACACACATATACTTACAATTACACATACTGGCGCTAGCCCACCGCGCGCCACCTCACCGTGGGGCTCGGCTCGCGCCGGTTCACCGCCACGCCGCACGGCTGAAACAACGTGTTCGCGCTCCTCTACCGGCTCGAACCACTAGGTATTCTCGACACTCATAATATCACAACACACATATACCTACTTACAATTACACATACTGGCGCTAGCCCACCGCGTGCCACCTCGCCGTGGGGCTCGGCTCGCGCCGGTTCACCACCACGCCGCACGGCCGGAACAACGTGTTCGCGCTCCTCTACCGGCTCGAACCACTGGGTATTCTCGACACTCACCATATCACAACACACATATACCTACTTACAATTACACATACTGGCGCTAGCCCACCGCGCGCCACCTCGCCGTGGGGCTCGGCTCGCGCCGGTTCACCACCACGCCGTACGGCCGGAACAACGTGTTCGCGCACCTCTACCGGCTCGAACCACTAGGTATACTCGACGATCACCATATCACAACACACATATACCTACTTACAATTACACATACTGGCGCTAGCCCACCGGGCGCCACCTCGCCGTGGGGCTCGGCTCGCGCCGGTTCACCACCACGCCGCACGGCCGGAACAACGTGTTCGCGCTCCTCTACCGGCTCGAACCACTAGGTATACTCGACACTCATCATATCACAACACACATATACTTACAATTACACATACTGGCGCTAGCCCACCGCGCGCCACCTCGCCGTGGGGCTCGGCTCGCGCCGATTCACCACCACGCCGCACGGCTGAAACAACGTGTTCGCGCTCCTCTACCGGCTCGAACCACTAGGTATTCTCGACACTCATAATATCACAACACACATATACCTACTTACAATTACACATACTGGCGCTAGCCCACCGGGCGCCACCTCGCCGTGGGGCTCGGCTCGCGCCGATTCACCACCACGCCGCACGGCTGAAACAACGTGTTCGCGCTCCTCTACCGGCTCGAACCACTAGGTATTCTCGACACTCATAATATCACAACACACATATACCTACTTACAATTACACATACTGGCGCTTGCCCACCGCGCGCCACCTCGCCGTGGAGCTCGGCTCGCGCCGGTTCACCACCACGCCGCACGGCCGGAACAACGTGTTCGCGCTCCTCTACCGGCTCGAACCACTAGGTATACTCGACGATCACCATATCACAACACACATATACCTACTTACAATTACACATACTGGCGCTAGCCCACCGCGCGCCACCTCGCCGTGGGGCTTGGCTCGCGCCGGTTCACCGCCACGCCGCACGGCCGGAACAACGTGTTCGCGCTCCTCTACCGGCTCGAACCACTGGGTATTCTCGACACTCACCATATCACAACACACATATACTTACAATTACACATACTGGCGCTAGCCCACCGCGCGCCACCTCGCCGTGGGGCTCGGCTCGCGCCGGTTCACGTCGCAAGGCCGGAACAACGTGTTCTCACAACGCGGGAATTAATGAATAATTTTAAGTCACTTCTATCTATGACCTAAATAGTTCGTTTTACTTTTCAGAAAGTTCAAGTCGTACCGGCCTGTCGCCAATCAAAGAGTTGGAACAAAACTGGGAGCATGGGTTTACGAGCTTGAACTGCCTCCGCTGGGCGCCGCAGCCGGGGCAAGGCCTCGTCTATGCCAATAACACTGGACAACTCATCATAATGAGCTAAATGTACATAACGAGACTTATCAACCTACTGCACTTTGGAAGAACTTCCAAGTGCCCACTTTTATAAATGCCAAACAAATGCACGTTGACACACGCCAGGTAAGTATCCAAAAAAAAATACTGAAGTTACTACACTGGAAAAAGGTATTTTACAGCTATTTGAAAGTCCTCAGAATAAGTACATTTTCACTGCCATACAATACAAGACAAATCAAGAAAATAAGTAATGATGTCCCCTGCAGTGAACTAATAAATGCCACTGTAAGCCAAGATACTAGAGTGGTTTGGGACGAATATTAGAATTGACTAAATACGACGTAGTATTTCAGTAAATATTTAATTACTTGTGTATATCGATAAGTATCCTCTGTCATTTGATATAGTTCTAAAGCAAATGAAATAATTGATTTTAAATTGACTGTGCGTTTTCTCGCTTTGTACAGGCGACAGTGTGGCTACACGTTTTTGTAGCAGTATAAGTCGGAGTTTAATTAGTTACAAGTGATGCTTATAATAGCGTGTTAAAAAGTATTTGGTCACTTCCTCGCCTATACTTGCTCTACTACTGATCTCTTTAAGGTTCGAGTTTAAAGGGTTGGATCCTGGTAAAAAATATGTATATAGAAGGATTTGTCAGTCCTTATCTAACCATTAGTTGTGATGTAATTATGCACTTCTTTCATGCAAATATTAGTGTTGAAAGTAAGGGTTTTAATTATCTGTAGATACGTTTGAAAATTGACGTAATGGACGAATATATACGAAAGAATAGGCGTAAAGTTGAAATACCTATCGAACACAACCTTGCAATAACAGTTAACAATCTATAATATTTCTACTCTAACGGCCGTACTCAGAGACGTCATTTAAGTTTAATGCTTCATTAAAATTGTTGCTATCTCTTTCTTTTCCATAGTGATAGTATAAGACGACACGATACTTAATGAAGTATTAAACTTAATTGCCGTCTCTGAGTACGGCAGTCAGATTTTGAGCTAAATAAAAGTTTTTAAATGACATTATATCAAGTAGACAACCCCAAATAATAATTTGACATTATAAAGTGCAATAATATTGATGTGTGAAACCTGCATCAGTGCTCAACGCTAATATTTGAATGAAAAAATATTCATCAATACTTCAATCACAATCTCAAAACCATCATCTATTGTATTGTGATCATCCATACAGCTACAACATTTTTGCGTAAAATTGTGTGCAAATCAATTTGATCCTTATGAAATCGCAATAAGCGAGATGTTAGTATAACAATTTATTAATGTGATTGAAATATTGATAGTGAAACATACGTTAAATTAACCTAGATGTATTTATGTATAATGTTAGATATATTTATTAGAAACAGGAATGAACATCAACTTCAAGCGATTATTCTGGATTTAGAGATTAAAACTGTTGTTCTCTCTTTCTTCACTTTTGTTTTATTAAATCTATACGTAAACGTTTCAAACTTGATAATATCTTTTTCTGCTAAATAACAGGTACTTATTCTTAAAATTGTGTGAATATAGTGAATGTACCAATCAAATTAATCATGTGTATGTTTACGCACACAAACTTGATGTTACTATTAACTAAATTATAATTAATTAGTGGATGAAACCTGTAATTTTTAACTATTTGATTTATGAACTTATGGAGTAAATTAAATCATCTAGTGCCACAAGGTGGTTGTCATTACCAAGTTAATGAACAAAAAGCAAAACTTTTTTTTATAAAAAAATCCATAGTATTTCTTCTAATTCTATTAATTCAAATTATTAGTACTTTCGTTGGTATAATGTTGACTATCCAAAACAGACATAGAAATAATTTGATAATAAGGTAGGTACTTATTATTGGCCTAGATGTTGAATCTCTTCAGAAAAGCGAAGGTAGGTTATCATAATGGGTAACGTTAAAATTATTTTGCTTCTTTCAGCTTATTATAGATGTTATATCCCAAGTAAGCGACTAATATTTTATATACTTGTTGAAGCATGATAGGTGGGCTTGTGTGCGTGTTTACATGAAAGCGAATGTGCTTTCGTGCTCGCGTACACAAAAAACATAATGGGCCATTTACACGAGGCCAATAGCCGAGCCAAGACAGCAAGCCAGTCGAATTTGCTTGATCAATGGCTCCAAAGACTGCATTGCTGCAGGCAATCCAGTAGGATTGTCTTTATTTAGTTTAGGCGATGCTATACTTGATTGGCTAGCCAATTGGCCTCGTGTAAATGACCCATCATGCACCGCCACTTCTAACGACTATTCGCTTCCGTGAGATAAAATATCTGAACATTATTCACATAAGTA
The DNA here is from genome assembly GCA_950108535.1 of Agriphila straminella. Classification (NCBI taxonomy): domain Eukaryota; kingdom Metazoa; phylum Arthropoda; class Insecta; order Lepidoptera; family Crambidae; genus Agriphila; species Agriphila straminella. The sequence goes on from OX467308.1 coordinate 13,877,731, forward strand.
CGTAACATACTTACTTACTGACTTTTCCGATAATTTAAAATGCCTACCTACATTTATATAACTATTTATAGATAACATGATTGTAGCAAAGCTATAAAAAGCCATAACGTTTCTCCGCTATAATTAAATGGTATTTATTTTTATGTAATGAAATTAGGTTTTAGTTAGATTCCTAATGTAGTTGTTTAAGATATGTAGCAATGTTTAATTCAGGGTCTATCATCAAAATTATTTAAACTTTCACTTCCATATGGATTGCTAAATTGATTTTTTTATTTTGGTGACAATAAGTATTTATTGTTTAAAAAGATTTGGTTTTATGTTAAGACTTGCGCTTTTTTCTGTAGAAATAAATAATGAGCTTCAAATGGTTAATACCTAATTGAATTTTATTCTTACCTACCACTTTAAGAAAAAATATTTTATTAAGGATTTTAGCTTTTACACAATAATATTTTGCACGTTCCTAGGGTGGACACCGGACTGGTCTGGGGTGGGCCTGGCCCACCCAGCCCCCCAGCCCCCCAAACTTTATTATTAGGAAGTGGTCGGAAATAAATAATAAATGATGTGATATAAATATCTTATTTTATTCAGTTTTGACAGAATGTAATTGCAATAATAATGGTGACAAAATAAAAATATACATTACAATAATATAGTACAAAAATTTGACAACAAAGTACTTATTTATTAAATTACGAAAAAACAGGGGCTATGTGATTTTGCGAACTCTTGTAAACGACTTGACGTCTAGGCATAAGTATTTTTTAACAAAGTTATCCATATTCTCTAACCAATTATTTTAAATATAGGTAGATAACAAATGTGAATTCAGAAACCAGTAATGACCAGAAGGTTACTTGGAAATAATTTCACGTCATTTAAATTTTATCGCGAGGGGTGATCTTTTTGTCTTACAAAATATAGTATATCGCTGTAGCTGTACGTGTATAACTTTTTCATAAATCATCTACTGTCTTAGGCTAAGTTCACGTGACCGCGCTCGGTCCCACCAGTCCCACCCCACGCCCCTGCACGTGGGGTGGGACTGGTGGGAGCATTCACATGAAGATAGGTTTTTAGAACTTAACCCGCGTGGTAATGTAGGTAGGTCGACGGTAAACACTGTCCCAGTTTGAGTAACGCGGCCATGTGAACCTAGCCTTAATAATGTGATTTATCCAAATGAACAATAGAATATACTTACCAGAGAAAAGTTAATTTAAAAGATACGATCCCAGTATTATATATTAGTCTATGGATACGATTACCAACAAAATCAATTCATTAAAACGACATCGCAAAAATAACTCTTAGAAAATTATAGGAATATAGCCACCATAGAGAATGCTGTGTAGTATGGTATGGGCTCTACTGTATCATTCATTAGTAGCTACTCGACGTCCTGTCAAACATTTCCCGTTAGTTTAATTTAAACTTCTAAGTATAAATTACAAAATACTTTACTTTTAAAGTTCTAACAATCAATAATTCTGATAATTATTAAGATTACAATGACGGAAAAATAATTAAAAATATACATAATTAAACGTAAATCCTTTTATATTATAGATCTCAAATGACTGCTTTGTCTTTCAAAGGCTAAAAACTTAAGGAACATAGGCTAATGTGACAAAATTTTATTTCGATTGTGACTTCAGAACTGTCACTAAACACGTCATAAAACTAAAATGGTTTTAACAACTTACATAATATAAGTCAAACCATATGTAACACTAATTACTACAATTCTTCATTAAAAATGTTAATTTGCTCGTAGCACAAATATACTTTCTTCCCTGACTCATCACAGACCAAAATGTAAATCCATTTAGAATTCCTGTTTATGCTGAACCTTTGTCTGGCGCCGCGACACCCTCTGGTGATTAGAAGCGATTAAATATAATAGCATCTATAACTAACTTCATTCCGAGGAGGAAGTGGCGATTACGAAATGCAATAAATGTTAGTGTTCCACTGGCTTGAGCTCTTTGATTTGTTTTATAAGGTAAGCCTTTTCGTCGTTGAACTGCTCATCTTCCGAGCGATCCGTGTGGAACTTGGTGAGGAAGTCTACCAGCTTGTCTTGATTCCGTAATAGAATGTCCAGGATTGGTTTTGGTTTATTTGGATTCGCTACAAATACCTGTAACAAGACAACACACACTTGTTATTTCTTGGTGGCATACGAAAACACAATGGAGAAGTTTCCTACATTTTTTTAATTCGCTGTGCATATTTTCGCACAACTGTGAAAGAATTATCAAATTATCTCTAAAAATTAAAAAGTTACAGGACGTGAAATTTACGATTTTAAAATAATTTCGCTCATCGGGAACCGGTCGCCTGACGTCATCTACGGAACATCTCCAGCCGCGCCGGCCGCGCCACCGCCATACAAGCAACAGGTCGGATGACGTCACGCCCTTACAATCGCATCGCGCAAAAATTCGTCAACGTAAATTATTTATTACTCTACTCATCATTCACAAACGGATTTCATTTTTTTTTACTAGTAAGTATATTAATTTAAGGCTATATTTTAATTTTATGGAGTTTAATAAAGCAGTTTTAACATCATGAAACTTCTCCATTGGGTATTTGACTTGAGAATGGATTCGACTTTTACGCCTGCATATCCGCCGCGAAACTATACCAGCGGCATCGGCACCGGGGTAGTTCCGCCATAGTTCCGCTATGAGTTGTCTTCTATCGACAACGATATATAAGAATCACGTCTACGTAGCGGTTTCGCGTCATTGCTTTCGCGTGTCAACGATCGGAGCCGACCGGTTGGAATCGCGTGTGAAAAATCTATGCAGGCTGTTCGCATTTATTTCTCTTGTCTGGCGGAACCTACTGCGGTGTTCCGCGGGCAGAGGTGTGCTACAGGTGTTAAAGGTATAATAGAGCAGAAAGAGAAGCAAAATAAACTCCTACGTGAAATTTTGCCTCGATTTGACGAATTTTACTATGATTCTTTGACTTCAAAGTTGGTAAAAAATTAAAATGCTCCAGTGACAAAATAGAGTTGATTATTATAATCCATGCGTAATGATAAAAATAAATTGTTATGGAAACATTATTGTAAAAACATTATTTGCTTAGATAATCACAAATTGCTTTTGCGCGCCATCCATACATATCGGCCGCGCGGTGTGAAATGTCACATGACGTCACAGAATACTGCTGTTATATTTCAAAAGTCGAATCCATTCTCAAGTCCATTAACCAATAGCTTGTGAGTAGCTATTACTTTCAAAGATATTAAACTGATATTGAAGTGTACTGTTTCCATAAATCATGGAATAGGTACAGTCCTTTTTTTTGAAATTTCCTACTTTAAATTCAAGAGCTGTAGAGTCGCTATTATAAAGTTAAATATAGCATTAGCTACCTTAAAGACATGGAAAGCTTCGAACTGTATGTTGCGAGATTTCTCTTTTAACATGTTCATCATTAGCTTGAGGTTGTCAGGGTTGGTGATGTAGCGGGTCATGATGGAGAAGTTGTGCCGGTCCAGCAGCAGCTCGCCCAACAACTTGAGGCTCTGTCGCCGCGTCACGTAGTTCTCAGAGTTCAGCAGACGCTGGTAGTGGCTGAATACTTTGTCATAATTCGCTTCTAGAAACTCGGCGCACAACATTTTATGTCGGGTAAGCAATTCCTAAAACACATTATTGTATGTCAAAAAATGCTGAATAATGTCAAAAAAGATGATAAACATCAATTATTCTTGCTTTAGTTCTATAGGTACCTACTAACCTTAAAAGTAGAAAAGGCATCTGAGGCAATATCGAAAGTGGAAACTTCTACATAACGGAAAAAATTGTAAAAATCATCTGAATATAACATTATCTTAGCCAAAGCTTCATATCTAGCACATTCTCTAAGCATAGTACCACAATTGGATGCTATTTCTTGATGTTCATATCTGGAAAAAGGCAACAAAATAATTATTATGTTTCATTAGTCACCTAGTAGCTGTTTCTCAATAAGGCCGCCCCCTCATCATCATCATGAGCCATTTTAAGGCCCCCTGTTGGAACACAAGCCTTCCTTAATTGATGAATGAAGAGGCCACCTTTGCCATGCCCATAATTACTAGCCACGCGGGCTTTATGATTACCATGTAACGACTGATAATGCAGCCGGGAAATGCATTTGATGCACACACGGTGCTCGACAGTAAATTTTTGGTCACAGATCTGGGGGTCAAGTCTGCTAATGTTTTCGTCAAAATCGTAGTTCAATGGTGTTCTAATGGTAATGCTTTTTGACACAGTTCTCGTTTCTTAAACCCGAAATCAAGACACAGTATCTTTCCATTTAGGGTTTAAGAAACTCAATGTGTTTCGGTTTTGGGTTTAAGAAACAAGAACTGTGTCAAAAAGCATTTTCATTCAAACACCATGGAACTACGATTTTGACGAAAACATTAGCAGACTTGACCCCCTGATATCCAAGCCTAACAATAGTTGCTTCACCGACGCAACCGCGGACTGATTGCTCTAAGCTACTGCACCATCGAACTTTCCAAATGCCTACATTATATTCTAATATCTCAGTAGCTCAGTGGTCAGAGCAATCTCAAGGATACCGAAAGGTCACGGGTTGGATTACCATAGCACTACCACCTGAATTATTAGATACGAGTTTTTAAATTCATTTTTATTTCAATTTAATACAACATCTTATTTTATAAATACACTAGCGGCCGCCCGCGACTTCGTCTGCGTTGAAAGTTTTTTTGCTATCCCTCGGGAACAATACTTTTTTTCGGGATGAAAGATACCTTATGTCCTTTTCTGGACCCCTGACAACGTGTATATAAAATTTCATGATGGTCGGTTCAGTAGTTAAGACGTGAAGGCGTAACAAACAAACAAACAAACAAAAAGACTTTCTTATTTGTCAGGATAAGGATTATAATATTAGTAACTAGCTACCATCCGCGACTTCATCTGTATTTTATCTATCACAGAACAAGAAAAATTGTCTATCCCTCGGGAACAGTTCCTTTTTTTCAGGATAAACCTACCCTATGTTTTTTTCTGTACCCCTGATTTTACGATGATCGGTTGAGTAGAGACGTGAAAGGGTAACAAACAAACAAACGGACTTTTGAATTTATAATATTAGTAAGGATAGTAACATTCGAACCTAGTTTTGTGCAAATCGTAATGCATTATTTATGCTTACCCAGACATCAAGGTAAAAAGAATCTCTGGCTTAGTGCAAATATACTCCACTGTTGGAGACCGTGTACCAATCTGGCGCCTTAGCACATTGTTGAAAACTTGAGCAACATCCTTTTTACCTTCAAAATCAATTCTATTTAGGTTCTGAAAATAAACAGTTAAAGTTTATTAGTTACAAAGTAAAAGCCAATACTTATCGAAAATGAATTTGTCCCCCAACATCAATTCGGATTCGGATTCGAATTTAGGCAACAACATTCGACTATTGAGCAAGTACATCGCGTGTGTGACCGAATTCGTAAGTCTCTCGAAACAAAGGAGTACTGCTCAGCTGTGTTCCTGGACATCCAACAAGCCTTCGATAAAGTTTGGCACAAGGGCCTGCTGTGTAAGATAAAACAGTTGCTGCCCCATAGCTTTTACCTACTGATGGAGTCATATCTGTCTGACCGCATTTTCCAAGTTCGAGAGAATGGAGACACGTCTGCAATCTACAACATCATGGCTGGTGTACCACAGGGTTCAGTTCTTGGACCTGTACTATATACCATATACACTGCCGACCTTCCTGAAACACACGGAGTAGTAACAGCTACAGTTGCTGACGATACTGCACTATTGGCTAGCAACAAAGATCCCGAAATAGCTTCCAACCATTTGCAAGTTAGCCTTTGTAAAGTAGATGACTGGCTCCAGAGATGGAGAATAAAGGCAAGCGCTTCTAAATCTGTACATATTACCTTTATACTCAGAAAAGGAAATTGCCTATCAGTGACCTTAGGAAACAACACCCTTCCTCATCATGAAACAGTCAGATGTCTCGGAATACATCTGGATAGACAATCAACTTGGAAAAAATACATCAAGTTTCACACACACATCAAAAAACACATCATTCTCTGTCGACAACAAGCTTCTCATCTATAAAGCTATACTTAAGCCGGTATGGATGTACAGACAGTCCCCTATGCAGAGGATGCATGGAAGGAAGAAGAAACAGCCGCCCAAGTACTGCTGGATTGCAGAATGGTGGCCCCTTACCGGGCGAGGTACCTCGGCTCGCCGGGCAGCGTCCAGGAAGCAATCACGAATGTGAAAGCCCTTGGAGCGTTCCTGGCCGAGCTGGGCTGGCTGGAGTGATCCAGCCGCACATCCTCCAACGCAAAATAGGCGCAATTGACGTCGAGTTGCAGAAACCGCCTGCATCAACAAGAAGAAGAAGAAGAAAAATGGATGTACGGCATTCAACTGTGGGGAAGTGCATGTAACACAAGCCTGTCAATCATCCAAAGACTAGAAAACGGCATACTGCGTACAATATCCGATGTTCCTTGGTTCGTTACCAATACTGAAGTACACGAGAACCTGAATATCACTACAGTAAAGGAGGAGATAAAACGATACGCTTCAAGATACAAAACTTATCTCGAGTACCACCCAAATAAACTGGCTACCGCCCTTTAAAATATGACATACAGCAAACGCCTCAAGCGCTATGACATCCAGGGTCTAGAGAAGCGTTTTTGACTGAACGGGGGAATCTTCCACTGGGGAGCACCCTCAAATTCCAATAGCACATTTAACACGCCTACTAAAAGTTCTAGGACTGATTGTAGACGAAAACAAAACAAAAAAAAATATACCAATAAAACTATAGGATTCAAACCTGTTACTGATCCTCATTGGTAAAGAATGTGAGTTGCCGATCGTACCTATAGGACTATTGTATTCTATGTATTTTTTTTTTATGAATAAATGATAATTATATACCTGAATCAAAAGAAGCAGTAGATTTGTGTTGTAAAGCTCTTGTGCTAACTGTGCAACTATGATGTCGGTCTGAGGCTCGGCATCAGAAGTTCCATACAGCATGTTTTTTATTAACACCTGAGATAATACACATCAAGAGACAGTCATTAAGATACACACATCAACTTTGTCTAGGGATACAGGTGTTATTTTCATACAAACGAGGTAACTTTGAAGCCTTGGTTTTCTGCCAGGGATGTACTGTGCTGTGATCTGATTATGGCTATGCAGGAAGTGAATGGAGGAGATTCAGATCGCTATACACATCTAACTGATGACCAGCATTCTAAAAGATTAATGGACATGTTTAAAAAAACCGCACATATAGCATGAAAATGTATGGAAATCCTGAAACTGAGAACTCTGACCCATCAATCTTTTAGAATGCTAATCAGATCAGTTGGATGTGTATAGCAATCTGAATCTCCTCCATTCACTCCCTGGATGGCCATCATCAGATCACAGCACGGTACATCCCTACACCACCCCCACGGTACAGCAGAAAACCAAGGCTACAAAGTTACCTCGTTTGTATGAAAATCACACCAGTATCCCTAGACAAAGTTGATGAGTATATTTACATGTCAATTATTTATTACGTGCCTATTTAGATTATTATTTGAATCTATTATTTTACATCAACAGTGTAATTACTATCTTATAGCTAAATAGCAAGAAGGTAGGTCGGAGAGTCAGGTTTGGGGCGGTAGGTACAATGATTTATATTGATATAGAATGGCTAAGTAGCCTCAAACTCCATGTCACCATCATTATGTACTTACCAAGTTCTTGCTTACATCTTCTTGAGCTTTCTCAGCTTTTTTATCGCCTCTCTCCAAGGCAGTAACAGCATCCTTTAGGGATCTCACAAGCTCCGCTGGGCTCTTCTGAGACTTACCAAAAAGAGGCATAGTAGGTATTTCGTCGAAGTTCACAGCTCTTATAAACAATATTGTCTACATAAGACTGACCCTGTAATCACCCAACAACAACTAAAATCATCCGTAATAAAACAGCACGCTTCACTTTAGGAAGATTTGAATTCGGTATTCACAAGAATGCGAGAGAAATAAAATGAGATCTGACGAAATCTTAGCACGTTCGCCGACCTAACGGTTTATCACTAAGACTTGCTAATTGTGAACACGTTGCTGGATATTAATATTAATTAATAACAGAGGCACAAATAATTATGGACAACTCACTCTTCTAATAATTATTACAATTTTCTCTACCAAGACAGACCACAGGCAAAACGAACAGCTGTGATGTCAATACAAAAATTGCTAGATTTAAAAATAAAAAATAAAATGCTCTGTATCTGTAAAGGGGTTTCCACATTATCACTCCGCGCTTAAGAGGATTGTCAAGCAAACGGTCTCCATACAAACGGCGATAACATTACCCACCCTCTAAACCTACAGTAATTAATTTTTGGTATTATTTTGAAATGCCTAAATACGTTTTGATTTTTTAAATATGTATAATAGATTTCGAAATATTTGCATTTTAGTGATTTCATACAAAACACAGAAGTGCCAATATTTTCAAATCTACAATGAATATTTAAAAAATCAAAACGTACAGCCCTAGTTTTTAGGCATTTCAAAAACATACCAAAAATTCATTGCTGTAGGTTAAGGTTTAGAGGGTAGGAAACGTTATCGCCGTTTGTATGGAGACCGTTTGCTTGACAATCCCCTTAAACTTTTATTATTAGCCTACTGGGGCCTTACTATGAGCTCTTATAGCAGGGCTTATATTGAACTGCCTTACTTTTTCGTACTATGACCTCAATGGTTAGTATGAAAGCAGGCATTAAGCAGTCCTGTTTAAGGCCGGATTTTGAACTGAACGGTTTCTTATTTGCTGATGGTAAGCCCCCTGGGAGCCTCACTATGAGCTCTTATAGCAGGGCTTATATTGAACTGCCTTACTTTTTCATACTATGACCTCAACGGTTAGTATGAAAGCATGCCTTAAGCAGTCCTGCTTAAGGCCTTATTTTGAACTGAACGGTTTCTTATTTGTTGATGGTAAGCCCCCGTCCCCGGCCCGTGCCCGTCCCGTGTCAGGGACATTTCCCGTTACGTATACAGCGTTACGTATATCTTTAGCGATTGGTCTGCTGGAATGCACTATTTGATTGTAGGGTGGAGCCGAAAAAAAAAACTCTTTGATTGTGTAATGTCAACAATGTCATTGTCAAACAAATGTCAATGTCAAATCGTCATCGTTTGTTGGCTGGGGCACGTCGGTCTGTCGGTTCGGTCGTGAAATAATTTATTTGATTTTTAGGTTAATTCTGAAAGAATAAGAATTAAGAAAATTAGCTTGTATCAATAATGGCAGAAGTAGCTAGCGAAAAATTGTCTAAGAAGTGAGTATATTTGCTGAAAAACAATGTTTGCCATTAAAAGAATTGCCACTTTACCTGGATCATTTAATCGGACAAAGTTATGTCTTCAACGGTGCAATAACTTAATGTCCACAATGAGTGAACGGTTAGTTGGTTTTGTATTTATTTGTATCTTCTTTAATTAGTACTTAAATTGCAATTTGCTCTTTCCTTAAAGCGAACTCAAACGGCGATTAAAAGCTGAACAGAAATTAAAGGAAAAAGCCGAAAAGGCTGCTCAACAACCGACCCCTGTTACTGAAAAGAAATCAGCTAAACCCGAGGAAGAAATAAGCCCCAATGAGTATTACAAGCTGAGAACTTCGGCTGTCGCAGCTCTAAAGGCTGGCTCTAAAGGAGATCACCCGTATCCTCATAAGTTTACTGTTACAATATCACTTGAAGAGTTCATCGAAAAATATAGTAATATTAACAGTGGTGATGTATTGGAAAACGTTACTCTCTCGGTGGCTGGTAGAATCCACTCTATAAGAGAGTCTGGTTCTAAACTTATATTTTATGACTTGAGAGGAGAAGGTGTTAAAATTCAGGTCATGGCTAATGCCAAAATGTATGAGTCCGAGGAAATGTTTGCAACTGATACTGATAAATTAAGAAGAGGGGACATTATTGGATGTATTGGGCATCCTGGAAAAACTAAAAAAGGGGAGCTCTCAATTGTCCCTAAAAGTATTAAGCTGCTGGCACCATGTCTACACATGTTGCCTCACTTGCATTTTGGTCTTAAAGACAAGGAAACTAGATTCAGAAAAAGATATTTAGATCTTATTTTAAATGACAAAGTAAGTATTAACTATCACCACAGTTTGCTGTTTAAATCTCCATAGTATAGTTTAAAATGTTTATAAATGTTTTATAGGTGAGGCAAACATTTTATACTAGAGCAAAAATTATAGCATATGTCAGGAGGTTTTTGGACAACATGGGTTTTCTAGAAATAGAAACACCAATGATGAATATGATCGCAGGAGGTGCTACAGCAAAGCCATTTGTTACACATCACAATGAGCTAAGCATGGATCTCTACATGAGGATAGCTCCAGAATTGTATCATAAAATGTTAGTGGTTGGTGGTTTAGACAGAGTGTATGAAATTGGAAGACAATTCAGGAATGAGGGCATTGATCTGACACACAATCCTGAATTCACCACTTGTGAATTTTATATGGCTTATGCAGACTATAATGACATAATGACCATCACTGAAACAATGCTAGCTGGAATGGTGAAAAGTATTCATGGAACTTACAAGGTACAACCTTTGAGCACATTGATTTTTACAATTCATACTAAAATAATATCGATTAAGATATCAATGTTAATTTCAGGTTAAATATCATCCCGATGGGCCTGAAGGTGAAGAATTAGAAATTGATTTTACACCTCCATTTGCCCGAATGCCAATGATATCTACTTTAGAGAAAATTCTGAATGTAAAATTACCTTCACCTGCCGAATTCCATACTCCAGAAACAAATGCTCTATTGAGTCAGCTTTGTGAAAAACATGAGGTAATAAAGCTAGTAGTTTAAAAATAGTTCATTTAAAACAAAAATCTGCAATAAATTGTGAAAAACTAATAAATCATAATAATTTTAGGTAGAATGTCCTCCTCCTCGAACAACAGCTAGACTTCTGGATAAGTTAGTTGGAGAATTTTTAGAAGAGAAATGTGTGAACCCAACTTTTATTTTGGATCATCCACAAATCATGAGTCCCTTGTCCAAATACCACAGGGATATCCCAGGCCTTACAGAAAGGTATAAAAATGTGGTATCACATGCTTCAAACTTAAAACAGAGAACAAAGTGCTTGACTTTGGCAATTGTAATTTTTTAACTTTACACAATGCATGCACCTTGTAGATAACTTTATTCTCATCAATATTATTTCATCACTTTATTAGGTTTGAGCTGTTTGTTATGAAGAAAGAAATATGTAATGCGTATACAGAATTGAATGACCCAGCAATACAAAGGGAAAGATTTGAACAGCAAGCCAAAGATCGTGCTGCTGGTGATGACGAGGCTCCGCCTGCTGATGAAGCATTCTGTACTGCTCTAGAGTACGGGCTACCTCCTACAGGTGGATGGGGACTTGGAGTTGACCGCCTTACAATGTTCCTCACAGACTCCAATAATATTAAGGTAAAAATAATGTTGTTAGACCGGTCACTCACATTCCCGCAAATACGCGAACCCACAAGTGTAGGACGGACATTCGCAGACATTCGCAAATGATTTTCCATACATAATTGGAAACATTCGTACAATGTACCTTTGCGCGCGTGTGAGTGACCGGGGTTATAAATCGTAAACTGAATGACTGACTGACTGATCTATCAACGCACAGCCCAAACCGCTGGACCTAGTGACTTGAAATTTTGCACACAGATACACCAAGCGAGCAGCCCGCCACACGCGGCAAACGTCTTGCCTCGCGAGGCTGGTGGTTGGTGGGGACCCGCCTAATCAATCGCATAAAAACGGCTGGTCGGATCCTAGTTGAAGGTTCCCTAAGGATTTTCTCTAATATCCACGCGGACGAAGTCGCGGGCAGAAGCTAGTTCTATATATATAAAATTCAAAGTCTTGACTGACTGACTGAGATATCAACGCACACACAGCCCAAACCGCTGAACCTAGAGACTTGAAATTTTGCACATAGATTCCTTATAGTATAAGGCTTATTTATACAGTGTAGGCATCCACTAAGAAAGGCTTTTTGTAAATTTCACCCCTAAGGGGGTAAAATAGGGGATGAAAGTTTGTATGAAAGTCCGTCAGTTTTGAACTTTAAATTTTGCAGTTTTGAACTTTAAACAATTGAAAATTAATTAAAAGGTTTATTAGTGTTTCTGATAATTCCACCCCCGAAGGAGTGAAAAGAGGGATGAAATATTGTACCTGGAAAGTCCTTCATTTTCAAAGTAAAATTCCCTAAATTTATTCTTTAGGCTTTAGGGTTGGAAAGTAAACCAAATAGGCAAACACATATTTCATATTTTTTTCGAAAATCAACCCATTAGAGGTTAAGTGGGATAAATAAACCTAAAAATCGATATGGATGTCGTTATTGAGGTTTTATGGGATGTCGATTCCAAAAATGCCATTTATTTTTAAGTTCAACATGGTGGACATGACTTAACCCCTAAAGGGTTGAAATAGGGTTTGAAATTTAGTATGGTATAATAATGTTAAATAGACATTTCTACTTGAAGAGTACTCCTAAAAAGCAAATAAGCAAACATATTATATTTCGCAATTTTTTGAAAATCTATTATATGGGGTATATAACCAAAAAAATTATATGGATGTCGTTTACGAGGTTTTACTGGATGTTGATTGCGAAAATTTTGAAGTCCAACGCGGTGAACAAAAGTTAGAACCCTGCCTAATTATAGGCAGGGTTCTAATTTTTGTGTTTTTTCTAAGGCCCGAGCGGCAAACGACCTGCCTCGCAAGGCAGCGCGCTTAGTGGCTGCCGCCTAATCACGTAAAAACGGCTGATCAGAATTTAATGAATAATTAAACCATAGAATACTTTTTATCCTGGTTTAAGCTTCTCTGAGGATTTTATCGAATGTCCACGCGGACGAAGTCGCGGGCGGAAGCTAGTTATATATGAAATTGCCAAAGGCAGAATTATTATTCTACCATTGGTACAGTACCTACGAGGCGGCATATATCTTGAAATTGGGTGGGGATTGCGCGGAACGCGTGTTTTGGGCATGCGTAACGGAGCGGTGAGGGGCGCTATTGGTCGCTCACAAGAGTACATGCACGAACTTATCCCCACTCCGTCGATAAAATTTCAAGATATATGCCTCGTACTGTAATAATCTCTTAGTTATTGTAGTTTATCTTTAACAGCCTCACAAATAAACATGTTTCTTTTCATTGAATCGAAAAATGTACTCAAGGTAGTTAGTCATTCTAATTTAATTATATGTATTATTTATAACTAAAATTGGAAACGTTAAATTATCTCTTTATCTTACAGGAAGTACTACTTTTCCCAGCTATGAAACCCGATGACCCTAACAAGAATAATGCTGATGAGAATGCAGATGGAACCCCAACACAAAATGGGGAATAAATGAACTGATTTCTCTAGATTATCAGTACTTTGTTGGCTAACGTCTATTTTGTTGTGAATTTACTAACCAGCTTCATATTTATTACATGTTCAAGTAAGAACTAACCATTGCGATAGTTTTTTTTATGATATTAAAAACAGTAATTTACTTTATATTATTGTTTTATTTACATTCAAACATCTATTTAAATATACAATTGGGCTAAGATTTGTAGGTGTAGTAGAGGGGCAAAAACTTAATTTTTAGAAAGACAAGCAAATTATTCAGCATCTTCATCTTCATTGAGACAGGTTGAATTGTAATGTTCACCTAAACGGTACATGTGGCGGTGATAAGTAATAACAAGAGTTGGTCCCGGAAATTCACTGCCCTGTTCAATAGATTCGGGTCCTTCAGCTTGAATAACAGTTATAGGACACTTAATTGAATTTGACAAAGCTCTTATTTCAAGCTGTCCACCCCACATCTTAGTGTTACAGATTCTATCACAATAACTTTCAAATTCATTATCTGTAAGCATCTGAAATGTTTCTGGATTGGTCATAAATGGCAAAAAATCCTCTTTGTGAAGTTTCATGTACGACGCAACTTCTGTCCTGAGTTCTTCAGCAGTATATGTTAGATTTTTTATTGTTAATAACTGGTGTGCTACGGCTTTATATAGACAATCGCCATCAGAAGGAATAGGGTACATTTTGAGCTTTCTTACTTTAAGCTTGGCTGTTAAATCTTGTATTTCTTTATTCCTAGGTCCATTAACATTCTCTTTTTCTTGTACCTTTATCAGTTTTTCCCTCTCTTTTTCTATCTGGTCCTTTTTGTCTCTCCTTTTCTGTGCTTTTGATATTTTCATTTTAGGTACATCGTGTTCTAAACAATGGTGATCTTCTTCTACATCATCCCGAACCTGACTCTCCGACCCATTATTCACAATATTATCATCTAACTCCAGACTCTGAAGCTCCTGTTTGTGGCGGTTATCCATTTCAATCTCTAACCTGGATATCTCAGACAAAGTATCTTTTTTCTTAGATTTATCGTTTTTAGCAATTTTTTTAAGAGCTTGAATATGAGCTTGAAGTTCTTTCTTCTCTTTTCTGTGTCTAATTTCCATGATTAAATTAGTGTCAGCTGCATTCATTATTTAGGTAGGTTTTATGATAATTCTTTGACGACGAGCGGTGAAATAAACCGATGACTGTGATTTTACTACCGGAGGAATGGATAGGTTAACCGTAAAGTTATTATAGATTTTTATTTTATTTTATTTAGATAGGTAGGTACTAGTTCTTTATTTTCTAATAATTTAGACGATTTTTAATTTTTGTTTCACAATGTTTTCTGCTGTCACTGTCACTGTCTTCTTCTTCTTATTTTTGTTTTGGCAATCTACTTTCCTCTTGGAAGTAAATTTTGCCAGTGTCAAGTGTTGAATGAATACGTAGATATTGGCCGCGTTCTGAATCACGCCAACAGCACTGTTAGCGTATAATCCATTAAACGAAGTAGGTACACAAATACCCCATTTGTGCAAGGGTCTGACATGCTTTGATAGAGCGAGATCGTCTTATTGAGATTCCTATAGGAGGAAATAGAGAAGAGTGTCATGTTTTCTCTCTATCACCGACCGGACTTTTTTTCATGGTTGGGTTATAGGCAGAGTTCAACTAAGCAAAACAAACAAGTGGGGTTATTATCAAGAGTGCCAAGGATATTAAAGGTTTTGTGGATTACTACCTAATTGATACCCAAGATTTATTATAAATCGTATGTGTTGTGTTTGTGTCTAGAATACAAAATGGTGGGGTGTTCGATATTTGGCTGCAAAAGCAACAATCAAAGAAAATAAGCGGGTGTTACATTTCATGCGTAACTACACTGTTTTCAATATTTTGATCACGTATTTCATTCTCAAATCTCACAGGAACCAAGTTTCTGAGCTAAATCATTAGTTATATCATGAAATACCTGATAAATAGGAAAAATCTAAAAATTATTTCTAAAAATAACCTCGTAAACATTTGACATGCAAACCGGTAAAATTGCGTACATCTACGTAATAGTAGAAGTCAGCTTAGCTTTGACGTCCACTAAAATCAGTAGGTTTATAATTCGATTTCCGGATGCCTACTATATAGAAAATTTTCCCCAAAAATTACCCCATATTTCAGGGAATTTCTAGCGATTTCATTTTTCCAGATTTCCGACGGAAGATAAAACTCGTGAAAAATGGATAGAAGCAAATGGAAAAAAGAATTGGGTGCCACACACGAATTTGTTCAAAACATTTTGAAAAAAATTGTTTCCGAAAAACAGAAAAACTAACGTTAATAAAAAAAGTTCTGTATTCCAACGTTTAATAAAGACTTTACCTGTTTTAATTTAAAGTTTATCTTTTTATTCCATTAACCACACAATCTCAATATCAACTACCTGGGGGCTTACCATCAGCAAACAAGAAACCATTCTGGGGGCTTACCATCAGCAAATAAGAAACCGTTCAGTTCAAAAGAAGGCCTTAAACAGGGGGCTTACCATCAGCAAATAACATAACCGTTCAGTTCAAAAGCAGGGCTTAAACAGGGCTGTTTAAGCCCTACTTTCATACTAACCGTTGAGGTCATAGTACGAAAAAGTTAGGCAGTTCAATATAAGCCCTGCTATAAGAGCTCATAGTAAGGCCCCAGTTCAAAAGCAGGCCGTAAAAAAGACTGCTTAAGGCCTGCTTTCATACTAACCGTTGAGATCATGGTACGAAAAAGTAAGGCCGTTCAATATAAGTCCTGCTATAAGAGCTCATAGTAAGGCCCCTGAGCGAACCCCAGCTAGTTTACTATATCTCTCTTTTTTTAGCAGGGCAGTTGTGTGTACTCCCGTCCCGACTGCAATGACGATTGTTATTTAACTTTAGTTCGATTTTAGCAGGGTAGACGTGTTTTTATTTTTCTTAATACCATTTATAATTATACTGAGTTTTTGCATGCTGGAAATGGCGAATTGTCTAAACATTTTATTAATATCTCTGCTGTACCACAATTACTGCGAATAAAGTTTATTTCCATTTCTATTCTATGTATACGTATGTTACCGTTAAAGTACGGAATCCGTTATTAACTGGTCGAGTCAGTTAAGAGGATTGTCAACCACGTGGTCTCCATACAAACGGCGATAACGTTTCCCACCCTCTAAACCTTAACCTACAGTCATTAATTTTTGGTTTTTTTTTTGAAATGCCTAAATACTAGGCTAGGCTGTACGTTTTGATTTTTTAAATATTTATAATAGATTTCGAAATATTTGCATTTTAGTGATTTCATAGAAAACACAGAAGTGCCAATATTTTTAAATCTACAATGAATATTTTAAAAATCAAAACGTACAGCCCTAGTTTTTAGGCATTTCAAAAACATACCAAAAATTCATTGTTGTAGGTTAAGGTTTAGAGGGTGGGAAACGTTACCGCCGTTTGTATGGAGACCACGTGGTTGACAATCCTCTTAAAGCACAGAATACATAATAGTACCGAAATTTTTCTTAAAGTTGACGATTTCCGTGCTTTAACTAGTAATCTGCACATTAACGGATGCTACCCCGTTAAGGGTACTTTTTCTGATCATGGCAACCCCATATTTTGACGTCATAATATATCTATCCCTTACACCCGGGGCCCTACCGCCTAACTCAAAGCTTTAGCCAGAGCGATAGCTATGCTCTGTCCGTCCTTGTCATATCATAACACGATGACAAGGACGGACAGTGCACTGACGTCATAAACCAAAGCCAGAGTCAAAGCGATAGAGTTAGGCGGTAGACCCGCCGGTCGCTCGGTAGCGCATCTACCCCTTTTAATATACTATATCTATGCATTTATGTAATATTTTGTGACTATTTAATTTAGTCGGATTCGCGCCAACAGCGCTATCAGCGTGATTCGGAACGCGGCCATTATTGTTTCAATTTTCATTAGAATGCGGGTGCATCGCATTCCTTCCAATGCTGCTTGGAGCATTTGGCGCGAAGTTTATCAAGACAGACAGTTTCTTTTCTCGGTTAGTTCTGCCGAGGTAGCCACCACTACAATAAAAGACTCAGCTTCACACAATTGACAACATTTCAAAATTTTAAGGTACCTGTTTTTATGAATATATAATAAAAATTAATCGTTTTTTAGGCAACACATATTTTTTCTTTTCCATTTATTTTCATACATTACTGAGATATTAATTAATAGAAAACGGTTTATTCTAAAAGGCGTAATTACATGTATAGGTAAAATAATTCCTTTGCCATGCCTCTTAAAACGACAAATAAAAAAAAAATATCTATGATGTGACGTCCATAGGGATGTAGGCACGCCAGTATTTTGTATCGATAATAATGGTATTTTTGTTTATTAGGAGAACCCTACACGCATGTTACTGTGATCCATCAGTATTTAATCATAAAAGAATAAGGGGCCTATTTCATTAAAGAATGTAGGACTACAGAATATTTACCATAGCAGTAGTTCATTGGGGTAGAATATGCTCCAATATTTTCATCTAATCCGGATTATCTCCTTACAAAATAATTTGTCTTATCCATGATTCGTGTCACAAAGTCTCTATTAGGCCGGCCACACACGCGACGGAATCCCGATTCAGAATTCCGAATGGAATTTCGACAAATGTATGAAGATTCCGTACGGAAAAATCCCGCATGTGTGTGGCAGGCCCATAGATTTTGATTATTGTATTTTTGATTTAAGGTGGCAACTTGAACGAATGTGGTACATCGGTGAATATTATTCAATATTATAATTCTAAAATACAATTTTAATAATGTTTTACGTGGTTTTTTTTCTACTAGGTGTAAGTGGTGTAACCAAGGACCCTAAAAGCTCCACGTAAAACATTATTAAAATCTTTTTTTATTAATAATTTATTGAGTAAATAAAAACCTCTGAGGGCGCCACTTTCGGTCATACAACTGCCTTAAATGAAGGAAGACTGCCTGATTATATGTTGTAAAAATGTTCATTGTTATTCATAAAATGTTACTCTATTAAATAAAATGTAGTTGATTTAAATACAAATTAAATTTTAATAGAACTATTAGGTAATCAATGATTACGTTGTAGTTGGTGAACTTGAACCTTACTCATTTTCCATTGAAAATAGTCGATAATAATTCGATACTTGAGCTGAGTCAATCAACAACACTATTAAGTTGAGGATGTGACATTTTGACATTGACATGACAGACTAGACTACAAACCATACAACAGACTAGCTAGCCAGCTGAAGTGTCAAGTTACAATGACTTTTTTTTCTTTTTTGTGATTGATTCAATGCAAATGCATACACACTATGAAGACCTATATCGACCATTTTACACATTTTTTTAAATATCTCAATTAATAAGCAACCAGAAAATCTAAAAATATTATATTTATGTTTATTGACTTCGAATCTCGAAATGGTTTTCGAGTTTTACTGCCTTGCAAAAAATTAAAAGTTGTCAATTATCCCACATACTGTTCAATTGCGTAGACACTTGTACCACAAAACTGATTTTAAGACACAATATCCACTATGAAACAATTTGCAAATAATTAAAATAGCCACTAAACTGACTGGAGAAAATAGCGCCAAAAACTCAACTGTCACGGTTTCTTCTTCTTTCTTCTTATTTTTGTTTTGGCAATCTACTTTCCTCTTGAAAGTAATTTTTGCCAGTATCAAGTCTTAGTGTTGAATAGTACAGTGGTAGATATATTGTTTCAATTTTCAATTTTCATTAGGATGCGGGTGCATCGCATCGCAAAATGGCGCCAAAAACTCCCACTGTCTTCTTCTTATTATGGCAATCTACTCCTCTTCAGGGAGTAATTTTTGCCAGAGTCAAGTGTTAAATAATTCAGTGGTATTGTTTCAGTTTACATTAGAATGCGGGTGCATCGCCTTCCAATGCTGCTTGGAGTATTTGGCACGAAGTAATATCAAGACAGTTTACTCGGTTAGTTCTGCCGAGATAGCCACCACTACAATAAAAGTCTCAGCTTCACACAACCAAGATCGCGCCTATTTCAATTATCCTAGATATTGTTGAATTACGTAGACACTTGTACCACAAAACTGCACCGATTTTAAGACACAATATCCACTGTGAAACAATTTGGAAATAATAATATAATATAAAACCATCATAAGCTGTGAAAAGTTACGCCCTTTTCAATAATAATAATAAAACGCTTTAGTGCACACTAGACAAAGACATTACATAGGAGCAAACAATAAACATGGACAAGCAGGTACACAAAAGGCGGCCTTACTGCTATGCTAGCAGTCCTTAGAGCATTTAAAAGTCTCTTCCAGGCAACCTTGAGTAGAAAAATATTAAGGGGAAGAGGACAGAGGGGAGTGGGTGCATAAATACTAGAAGGACAATAGATATACATAAATAAAGAGAAGAGAAAGTGTATGTATATGTCGTAGGACAATTGTACAAACAGGATTTTTACAAAAAACCTAGTATGATTGTAATGTAAAATACCGGAAAATTAGCATCTAAGACAGATTTTTGCAATCGTCCGAGTAATGTTCAGGATTTTTACAAAAATCTAGCGTATCTTAGGTAAATCGCGAATTACCATCTTTTTGCGCGCGCTGATTGGCTGACGTCAACCTTATAAACTGACGGATGTTCTGATTGGCTAACGGTAATATATCTGCGTCCATTGTTGTTGTTGTGAGTATTGTCAAATATTTCTGTAGTGTTTTGTTTTTTATTAAAAAAAAAAATAATGCTAACATCAATTAAGTGCATTAATGTACGATTACACGATGAGTGAAGTGAAATTGAATCGCATATTGCAGAAAGGGCCTTAGTCCATTCAAGTTTACTTTAGGGAATTAAGTTTTTTATTTTTATTTTATCATAAACAAACTTTGGTGGACTTGTATTAACACATAACAACATTAATTATAAAAGTAAATAATATATTATGTGTTAATACAAGTCCACCAAAGTTTGTTTATGATAAAATTAAAAAAAAACTTAATTCCCTAAAGTAAGTAAGTTTTGAGTGGCATTGGTTTACGAGCTCCGGTAGCTTCCTTCCGTAACCCTGACGCACTTCACGTTCCGTGGTGCAAAACGAAGTACAGGCGAAATTCTTTCTTTATCAGAACAAGCAGGTGTTTCAATAGTGTTGCAAAACAATTTGAAATAGACCTTTTTAACACTTCCTCAAGTAAGCTTAAGCGAATATTAAGTGACAGTTATTTTTCTAACAAATAATTAAAAAAACTTTAGTGAGTAGCTACTTGTTTATGCTTAAACTACTGTACTGGATGTAATAACCTAAAATTCTTAACATACCGTAGGCTAACATTTTTGTAACTAATAATATTTAGCTATATGTGGAAGCTTGTAATTGGCCTTCGATATTTATTTTAAGTTAACCACTTTCTTCTCAACCTAGCTATAAAAATAAACTTGAATGGACTAAGGCCCTTTTTGCAATATGCGATTCAATTGGACGTTATACAAGTGCCGGGCTCGATCAGTTCAGACAAGTTATAGGTTATATCCGAAATATAACGTTTCTTTACAGAGAAGAAAGTTCTACAGAGCGCTTGTCAATATAATAAATAAAAATACTTCAACAAAATTACGAAATAACCGCAAAACCCATCAGCAATATGTTCTGACCAATCAGACTGAAGATGTTATAAATCGTCTCTCAGATTATCCAATCAGCATTCAAGTTTACGATTGTCCGAAACATACTAGGTTTTTTACAAAGATCCTAAAAATTGCTCGGACGATTGCTTTCTTAGATTTCAATTATCCGGTTTTTTACAATCGACCTAGGATTTTTGTAAAGATCCGGTTTATACGATTATCCTACGACATATATAAAATGAAAGTTGAACGGGAGATATCAGAAAAAAAGTAGTATTAGGTGGGAGAAAGGAAATGCCTTCTAACTTGATTTTTGAAAGATCTCAGGGTACGAGCTTTACGGATGCCCTCTGGAAGTGCGTTCCACAAACGGACAGCATGCACAGCGAATGAATAGGAAAGGAAATCAGTGGAATGACGGGGAATATCGAGAGTGAGATTAGAAGAAGAACGCAGAGTACGCAGTGAAGAAGAGGATCGAAAGTCGAAAGATTCTTTAAGATAAAGTGGTGAAATTGGAAGGAAAAGGATTGAGTACAGGAGCGTAAGAGTGTGTAAGTCCCTGCGCCGACGAATAGGAAGCCAATTAAGCTTTTGGCGAAAGTGAGATACGTGGTCGAATTTTCGTAAATTGAAAATGCACTTGATGCACATATTCTGCAGACGTTCCAATTTGTCAAGCAATTCCTCAGAGAGGTCCGTGTAACAAACGTCAGCGTAGTCCAAGATGGATAGCAGAAGTGACTGGGCCAGACTGATTTTAGTACTGGGGGCCTACCATCAGCAAATAAGAAACCGTTCAGTTCAAAAGCAGGCCTTAAACAGGATTGCTTAAGGCCTGCTTTCATAGTAACCGTTGCGGTCATAGTACGAAAAAGTAAGGCAGTTCAATATAAGTCCTGCTTTAACTATAAGTGCTCGTAAGGTAATATTCTCTTCTCTTTGGTTGGACATGACAGTCAAGTATTTATTAGTAATCTGTGAGTCAAGTCAAGACTCAAGTCAGTCCCGTCTCGTCCCATCCAAAGAAATTATAAGTAGGTACTTATAATTTCCTTGTCCCATCCCAACTGTTACTAGTCCCAACCAAGTGATTACCTTACTCTTTGGTTCTTCCTTGTTTACCTAATCTGTGTTCAGTGGTCTCGAACCTACCGATTTTTCGGTATTTCTACCGACATGGAGCCTCTCCTACCGAAATGTAGATATTTTCACGATTTCTGAGAATATAAGGAAATTCTCCAGATTTTTTTACAGAATCGAACTAGCAGCCAGTTTCGATTCGTTTGTTTACAGGGGAATCCTCTACGACTCTGCAAAGTGATAATTCAGACTTTATTTTTTGATTTGTACTTTTACAAGTACTCTTTTCTTAATTTAGGCGCATTAAAGTGCTTTTGAAAAAAATCGGTTTTGGCCGCCTCTGATAAAAATGGTGTCAATCGATAGAGCAAGATATTACAAACAAAAAGTAATGAGCAAAAAATCTCGTAAGTGATATACTAACTGAGATATTTGAGTTTGAGTTGACATTCAAAATCAGTATTTAGTGGATGAAATATGTCAATGCATGTTGTTGTTAAAATTCAAAATAATTTATTCAGTCTAGGCTGTTACAAGCACTTGTGAATGTCAAAGAAGCTACGCCATCGGTACGCATACCCTGAGCGGGAGACCTTGTAACGAGAAGAACCGGCAAGAAACTCGTCAAGAGCTGCTTTAATACCTACTACATATCGGATAGGTAATTGTGAGAGTAAATAACTTTCAACTAGTCGATAAATCAGTAATCACTCTGTCTGCTACTCGAAAGTGCGCCTAAGTAGGCAAAATTTACCAAAAAACACTTGATACAAGACATAAAAAATAATAAAAAAACACAATTCTTTCAATTCAATATGCGTTAAGATAGGTACTCAGAAGCAGACCCATTCCCACTGGCAGCACCCGTTCACGAGCATGACGCGTGGACCAGCCATCGCTTCGCTCAACCATATTTGAGGGAACGTAACGACCCGCCCACACGACACCACCGCAGAAATGATTAAAGAGAGCATGACATACTAAAGCTAAGCCATTTATGTATGTAGGAAGCGTCCATGGCTCAGCTGACAAAATGTGCTCCAGTTATGAGTATGGAAAGCACTTGTTTGGACCGACGACATCAGTTGTATGGAATGTCGATTTTTAGTAATTTTTCGAAAAGTCGTTGAACAAAAATTGTTGTTTATGATGTTAGTAATCACCCCTCTGAGGTAGTTGGTGTTTTATTATAAGTAAACATGACTGTATAAATCAACGCAAAAATACATAATTTTAAATTGCCTTTATTTATTTTATTTAATCTTTATTGCTTAAAATAAAAACAGCAAATGGCGGACTTAATGCCCAAGGGCATTCTCTACCAGTCAACCGGTAAGTTGTTAATATTCAACTTCAAACTCAAATATCTAGTATAAGTATATCTAATATAAGTACCTAAATATATCACTTACGATTTTTTTTCTTATTACCTACTTTTGGTTTGTAAAGACTTACTCTATCGATTGACATCACTTTTATCAGAGGCGGCCGACCTACCATACATGCCAGTGTTTATACATAAATGTCCGAACCCTTTTATCATTTCCCAATTCGGAACTTAGCTCGTTTGTATGGAAAACCATATTGTAAGCCCTTATTTTTTTCACAATATACCGATTTTGGGTATGAATCTACCGATTTCGAATTTTGACGTTCGAGACCACTGTCTTGTCTGTCCTTATTTTCTTGTAAGTCAGTCACAGAGGAAATAATCACTTTGGTAGTGACCGCGACCGCCAACATAATTAAAATTATAATTTAATAAAAGATATTTGGTTAATTACGTCAATAATCAATTAGCACGTTTTTAGATAATGAATCCTTGTTCTGTTGCTGCAGCTCAACTTGATGCAGAAGGCGACGGAAGATGGAATAGTATTGTGAGTTTCTGTTGAATTTCTAATTGATTGAATTTCGTGTTTGCGATTGAGTTTCTACGTAGTCTTGAATGCATAAAGTTGGAAGATTTTCTGTTAAACGATAAATAATAACATATTTAAATTTTAGCACAACCGATTTTTGTCTGATGCGAAAGGAAAAGATGCTGATGTCATATTTATAGGGGATTCAATTTTACAAGCCTTAGAACACACTGAAGTATGGAATCAATGGTTTGCTCCTCTTCACTGCCTTAATTTTAGTATACACAAAGATCAAACTCAAAATGTGTTGTGGCGTATCAAAAATGGTGAGCTTGACCATGTTGAACCCAAGGTGATTAATTATAATTATTTAAGTACAAGTAAAAAATTAAACTTGTCCACTGGTTCCCAATTAGTTTTCTACCTACCACTCCAAAAAGACCTCAAGTTCACATAGGTACTCTTTATTGCATTGCCCCTTCTAAATCAGATGTATCTATATCTAGTTAAAGAGATTGCTGCGCGCATCCCTTGATGCAACTTCTCATACCACTAATTGGGAAACACTGTACCTACCTATCTGATAATAATATTTTCTTTCAACATCAGTTGCTCCTTCTCACTTAAATTTTTCAACTTCAGGTGATAGTAGTGCATGTTGGGACAAATAATGTTGAGCATACTGCTGAGCAAGTGTGCGAAGGCATTTTAGAAATTGTAAGGACAGTTAGAGAAAAACATCCAAGTGCTTCAATTGTTCTTCCTGTGAGTGACTAATTATTATTAATGATTACTTATTTGCATAGTTACATATTTTTGTACTTGATAAAATGTAAATATTTTATTTCAGAGTTTACTACCTCGTGGGCAACATCCTAATGCATTGCGAGAGAAAAATGTTAAAATCAATCAGCTGTTACGGGAAAAGGTTGCAAATATGTCTAAGGTGGAGATGGTAACTATTGATAAGGGTTTGGTTCAAAATGATGGTACTATTAGTCATCACGATATGCACGACTACCTCATCCCGACCAATGCTGCTTGTCGTAAAGCATTTGAACCAGTATATGATCTCCTTCAGCAGATTTTGTCAGAGGGTGAGCCTGAAAAAGATTTGACACCATCTGAATGAAGAAACTTGTGGGATGAGATATTTTTAGCTTTTTATTGTCCAGTGATCAGGAACAGTACTTACTTACAATTAGCTTTTTTATATAGGCTTAAGTATGTATTAAGTAATTATTACTTTGTTAATCTTTACATTCCAAATTAGGCTTAATGTTTCTTATTGGCTGTGTTGACATGTCCTATTTTTTTATATCTTTTTGTTGAATGCAGGAAAATGAAATTTTCATGTTTTATATTCTTGTTGTTAAATCACATTTCTTGGCAGCTATAAAGTTAATTTTACCTAGTGTACCAATTACTTTGAAGACTTGGTTTATACATATTGGCTGTTCTACTTAAGTTTTACATATAAGACCATTTTATAGTATAGTTTTCTATTTGGAACTTAGTCCATGATAAAGTACATTTAAGTTTAATTATGAAATTCTTTAAAATATCATGGTTCTAATTATGGAATTGACTTACCAAAGATTTTCAATCACTCAACCAAAGTTGAATTAATTTTTAATTCACAAACTTAACTATTAATAATGATATCATTCAATATTTTTGATACCACTATTTGTACTTTCTGATGTATGAAAAAAGAATTACTACTACTTCAGTAATGGAGTGTCTGAAAACATTTAGATTTCATGTGCCGTTAGTGAGGGTTTTCAACAGGTGAGGTGAGGATGGGAGCTTTTTATTTCTAAAAGTTTTGAACACTATTCACACAGCAACATAGTTCAATATAACATCAAGAAAATTTCAATTTTCACCACAATGCATCTACATGTAAGTTACAAATTATATAAGTATTTGATTATACAACACAAACCTGTACCGCTGTGTAAATAGCGTTTATGACTTACACACGTCGGATTCACGCCTTCAGCGAGATTTGCAGCAGAGGACATCCTTCCCTATATCTTTTTATTAAGTATTAATTTAGTACGGTGAAACTGAAATGTAGGGATGGATTCTAGTACCTATCTTAACTATTATTTGTCCATAAATAATAAAAAATATCAGTTCTTACCTTGAGCTGGTAGAAACTTAATAAGTACCTAATTAACTTGTTTTGAGCACTTTTATTTGTACACTGAAAATATTGAGTCCGTCTTGTTTATAAGAGATTCATGGTCATGGCACCTAGCAAAGTTTATGTATTTATTTAATGAGTATAAAATTCATGCACAGACCTAATTGGTATTCAATTTCTTTGCCAGAATATTTTTTTAATATTAATTCTTTATTTGCAAATGGATAATATAATGCGCTTTATAGTAAAACTTATGCAACACATTTAAATCTGAAAAATGGATTGTATTTGTAGTTTAAAGTTATCACAGGTAGTTATGGATTAGTTGATAAATGCCAGATTCTACAAATATTAGATTCTAGTAGATATGGAGAAATTATATTTTCAATAACTTTTTTTTTCTTCGTAAAAAAATCAAAAAGTGATTGAAAATTATAGAAGTTAACCTTTTCCATATTTATAAGATCCTGGTAGTTTGATGTCATAATATCAAGAAATGAAAAAATAAAATATAAAAAGTGAATAAATATATTATTTTTCCATCTGCTAACATCATTTGTAGAATCTGGCATTTGTCCGACTAATACAGTAGCATTAATAATAACTAGATATTATATTACTTATAGGTACTCCAGTTGCCAAACACATGTTGCTTGAATCTCAAATTGTTATAAGTATTTATTTGCATGGAGGAGCTTGAGAGTAAACAGTGCAATTTTTTAATGAAATGTAATATGTTGGTTTTATTTCACATTCCACTATCTTAACTCCAAATAATGTGTAGTGTAGTGTACACAACCCATTTGGAACTTTGAAATCATGTTAGGTTCATAGGTTGTGAATAAATTATTGTTTATGTAGGTAAGTATAGGTATTTAAGTTTTATAAAGTTGCATTCACTCATAAAGAAATAAAGCAATAACTTAATTTCAGAATATTATATTAGAATAAATACTTAAATATTACTTTATAACAAATGCTTCAATATTTATTTAAAATCCTATTGCAGTAAAGATTAAGGGGTAACAAAACATTTTGCCTCTGCAGTGTTTTGTCAAAAACATTAAAATTTTGTTTTTGTAAATTTACCAAGTATTTATCCACGGAAATTGCTGGTAAAAATATTTGATTCACTATTTTAGGAACTTCAATTTTCCTTGCCTGAAAAAAAAAGTAGGTAAGTACTTATGTTATGATGTTGATGACTTATCAGCAGAGATCGGATTTTCCGCGGTCGGAAC
This sequence comes from Agriphila straminella, assembly GCA_950108535.1. Taxonomy (NCBI): domain Eukaryota; kingdom Metazoa; phylum Arthropoda; class Insecta; order Lepidoptera; family Crambidae; genus Agriphila; species Agriphila straminella. Next base: position 13,905,268 of record OX467308.1, read on the forward strand.
GGACTCGGGTAACCAAAATTAATTAAAACAAGTTTAATTACTTATAGTATAATTAATTTTTAATAATTTCATTAAAATAACAGTTTGGGGGTTTGTAATGTTAAATTGACAGAGAAAAATTAATTAAAATAGATCGTCATAAAAAACAAGCAGATGTCAAAGTAAATCAAAAATATAACCTACCTATGAAATTTTTGTATGAAAACATTGTTTAAAAAAACAAAAATCCTACTTTTAAAAAGCAAGAAATAATATTCGTAATAATAAAAACATGTCTATTGAAGTCGAGTGGGGCTGGAGTACAAATTCCTTTTTTAAATTCTAAAAGCCCCACCCGACTTCTAAAAACGTGTTTTATGATTACGAATATTATTTCTTGCTTTTTAGAGGTACCTAGGTTTTTTGAAGTCGGTTTTTTGTTTTTTTAAACAATTTTTTTATTTTCAGTGTAGGTACCTTTTGTATTAGGTAGTGTAGGTTTGGTGTAGGTATGTTATTTAGGTTGAAAAATCGGCTCAGCCAAACGTGAGATAATCGCGAAGAAACATACCTACATACATACGGGTCAAACTGAGTAGGTACCTCCTTTTTTAAGTCTGTTAAAGAACTACACTTAAGACATCCTGTAGGGGGTGGCCCTACACACTTTAGATGATAGGAGTGATAGACTGATAACTGATTGATATATGATAAAGGGATGCTGTTCTGATATTTATATGATATAAGGGAGCTGATAGGAAATGATATAGAGGAGTTCAAAATGATACAACCGTGTCGAGTGCCAACCGTAATAGAACTGATTTATTTTACTTATAAATTAAGTGCAATAAACGCGTGTAAATAAAATGCAAGTACGCAAATTACAAATGTCGCAATTAGGTATTTCTAACATCAATGTGCGGTTCATTCACCGTACATATTGCCGCACCGAGAAGATGCAAGATGAGAAAAACTATGAAGATTATTTAAACAATGTTAATGAGATTAATATTAAATGATATAAAAGGTGATTATGATACAGATGATTTTTGCAACATTTAAATCTAATAATAAACAAAATGAAAGTTAAAAGTAAAACTGTCTGTTTGATCGCTAAACACGCGCAAAAAGTTAGTTGTTTCTTATTGACTGTCACTGTCTAGTCTGAATCTCGTAAGTTTGGGGAAGACTTTTGAGTTCGAATCACTCAGTTTGGGAATAACTTTCGAATCACTCGCGCTAGATACATTTCGTCGCGCACTCACTCGCGGTACATTCGACACTCTCACTTCACTAACACTGTCGCGGCGGCTGCTGTCGATCGCGCCCTCCAAGGGCGCCTCCGCCCCGGGCACGGTGCGAGGCTGCGGCTGGGGCTGCTGCTGCTGACTGCTGCTCGCTCTGCTCGCACTGAGCAGAGACCGGAGCCTGGTCTTGCGTACCAGTATGATACAACCAAGACCAAGAACTATGATGATGATTGCGCCGTAGCTGCCGTAGATTGCGTAATGGTGATTCTCGTGGATGGTTAACTTATTTTCAGCTTGTTCCTTTAACTCATTTATCTGCTTATGTAGTTGATGATAATATGCTTCGTGATCTTCAAATTTCGTAAAGTTCATGCTGGTATCCTTCATGATATTATTAAGCATAGACACTTCTGGTACGGAGACGGGTTGATCCACATTAATTAGATTGAAAAAGTGATTATGTGCGAATATAGTAAGTTCGTCGCTTTTAAGTGTGCAACCTTGACCTATCTTAATAATGCCTCGGTCAATCAACCTTTTCATGGTCACACCTGACGGACATAAAATGCGGACATTGCATTCTTCGCAGCAAGTGAATATCCATGTGTTATCGGCTTGCAATTTGACCCACATTTGTTTACATGTACTCACTTGCGACTTACATAATGAAGGACTTGTGTTTGCCGCAGAATTGATATATTTTATATTACATAATGATTGCTCCAGCTTCATGTCATAAAATGGTTGTGTTAAATGACATAAAAGTGATGTTGGTAGTTCAAAGCATGTATGAAGGTCGTTATCTGTTAAAAATAGTGCAGTGTCCTTTCTCAGGTTATATGCAATATACGGTACTGCTGGGATAATCTGATATATTTCGTGATTTCGTATCTGTGGAATGCTGATAAGTCTATTTAACTCGAAAACTTCATTGCTTACGATTGGTATTTTGATCTCTATTATCAGGTAGTTATTCGTAACCCTCGAATACACTCGTAGTAATTTGTAAATGTCCATGATGTTTTCTTTTATCGGTAAGGCGAGATCGCTGCTTAATTGTCCTGCTATGACATCGAGCTGATACTGTAACTGTCCCGGGGATAACAAATGTGTATCTAACCTGCCGTGGTAGATGTCAGTCACGGTGTTCAGTAGCGTGCTCTGGATGCGCTGGAGGTTCCCTAGGATGACGTTTGCTGCCAAGGACGATGACACTATATAAAGGTTGTTATTATTGCTTACTTGTACTTTGCCAACTTCTAGTGTAATGTTACCGATATGCTGTCTGATAATTTCAAATTGCTCTTTCATCGTGTGTTCGTTTCGCTGAATGATGTTGTACTCCGCTTCTATGATACTTGTCTGATTTTTTATTAAGGTTTGTAAATGATTTTCATTCTGAGTAATTTTTTCTATATCTCGTTCATATTGCTGCGCGAACCTGTCATCTAAAACACCGAATAGGTAATTTGATGCATAACCGATCCCGTTGATAAGCCCTCTTCGCTGTCTTCTGTTGTTATAATTTTTGAGTAGTATGCTATTATAATGATCTATGTCGTTTAGTTGTTGCCCCAATTGTAGTGATAACGTTCTGTATTGCGTATTCTGATACCTCGTGTCCTCGCAAACTTCTTTAATATGTGCAATATAACTTCGTACATCTGATACTCCCTTCCAGTAGGACGTCATGTTATAATAAATGATTAATTTCCAGTCGTCTCTTATGTACTTTAAATCTGATGTTTTATCGAAAAATAATGTTTGATTTTTTGGTAGCGATGTTATATTATACGAGCTCGATGTAAATGATTGATAACTTGGTACGATGCATGTAAATAACATTAATGTATAAAATATTTTTTGTAAAAAGTTTGTCTTAAAGTTTCTTGTGTTTTGATTGCGGCGAGCTCGAGGGGATGGCTTTTCGTCCTTATTTTGTGATGTAGTATCATTTTGCACTGGTAACAGCACTAATTTGTTTATTGGTCTTTTTATGATATTATTTTTAGTTTTTAGGGACACTACTCTTACGTAGCCATCTTTACCGGGGTGCAGCTCGGACACCCTGGCCAGCGCCCATTTACCAGGTGGTAAGTTCTCATCCTTGATTAATACGATGTCATTTTCTTTCAGGTTTGGAGTCGGCGTCGTCCACTTTGATCGTGTTTGTAGCTGCTGGAGATACTCGCGAGACCATGCTTTCCAAAACTGCTTATTTATATTTTGAACAAGGCTCCAGCGCTGTGATATGCTTATATTTTCAGTTTCTGTTTGCGGGCGTGATAGTAAAGGTGCACCAATCAAGAAGTGACCTGGTGTCAGGATTTCATCTTCTACGTTTTCAGTGATGGCGCAGAGAGGTCTCGAGTTCAGACACGCCTCAACTTGGTGAAGAAGAGTGCTGAATTCCTCAAAGGTAAGTTTTTGGTGTCCAATTACGCGTACTATATGATATTTTGTGCTCTTTACTGCTGCTTCCCACAGTCCACCAGCGTTGGGCCATGCGGGAGCGTTGAAATGCCAATCGATGTCCATGTCCTGAATTTTATCAAAGAACTGTGTGTCGATGCTGTTGATGATTTGCTTGTATTCTGCTTTCAGTATCTTATTAGCTCCAACGAAATTAGTTCCGTTATCACTATAGACATGCCGCGGTGTTCCTCTTCGGCTGATAAATCTTCTAAACGCTGCAAGGAATCCCTGTGAGCTCAGATCGGATACAAGCTCTAGATGTATAGCTTTAGTCGTTAAGCAAATAAAAACTGCTATGTATCCTTTCAAGGTCTTAATACCTCGTCCTTTGTTCGCCTTTAGTTCGACAAATCCACTAAAATCCACCCCTGTGTGTGTATAGGGGCGGGACGGGATCACCCTTGCTTCCGGGAGGTCTGCCATAATTTGATGTTTGCTCTCTTTACTAAACCTTCGGCATGTAACGCAGTTCCGTAACTGATTCTTTACTGATCTCAATCCGCTGATAATCCAAAACTGTTCTCTGATTACTGATAACGTGAGTTTAGGACCTCCGTGTAAAGTTGCTAGATGTGCTTTATTGATGATTAATCGGGTCAGCTGATTTTTACATGATAAAATCGCAGGGTGTTTTGCACTGCTACTGATACTTGAATTACTTAGTCGGCCACCAACCCTCAATATTCCATTGGTGTCAATGTAAGGATTCAGATTTAAGATGCTACTATTTTTTCCAACATGACCTAATTTTCTGGGGTCAAAAACTTGTGATATTTCGGCTAGGACGTGACGTTTAGTTTGCTTTGTTGTTATTTCCGTAGCTAGTTTATTATGATAAGAAAATACGTCATCCACGGGGTTCCATTGTAGGCCAAGAGTTTTTCTCGATTCCTTGCATTTAAACTCAAATGTAGAATTTAATTGATCTTCTGATAAGCCTGATAAAATTGATAATTGATTACTGGACCATTTTCTTAGATTCATCCCTGCTCCTTTAAGAATGTCAATAAGCTGTGTTATTAATAGCTTTGCTGATGTTTCACTATTATGTCCTGATAATAAGTCGTCCATATAAAATGATGATTGCAATTCGACAGCGGCTAACGGGTATTTTTCACCATCATCTATAGCCAACTGTTTTAGGGTTCTCATGGTTAGGTACGGGGCGGCCTTGGTCCCGTATGTAACGGTGGTGAGACAGTATTTTTGTATTTGTGAGTTGGGCGATTCTCGCCACAGAATCCGTTGTAAATTTTGATGTGATTCATTGATAAATAAATTACGAAATGCTTTTTCAATATCTGCTGTAAATACGAAATTATACTGTCGCCACTTCAGTATCAAATTCTGCAGGTCTTGTTGCAGATTGGGGCCGCAATGCATGAGATCATTAAGGCTTTTTCCAGAGCTTGTGTTAGACGATGCATTAAACACAACGCGAAGCTTCGTTGTGGTGGAGTCAGGTTTTTCAACGCCGTGATGTGGAAGATAATACGTTATCTCCTTTGTGATAGATGCTGGACGCATGTGACCTAATTCTTCGTATTCCTGCATGAATGCTTTGTAGCTCGCTGCAAAAGCTGGTTTGCTTGACATCTTACGTTCCAGTTGCTTAAATTGGGCAAACGCTTTCGGTTTCGAGCTCCCCAACTGATTTTCATAATCTTTTTTCATTGGCAAACTGACTTGGTATCTACCATTTTCTAAGCGAACCGTAGTCGATTTATAAAAATCTTCGCAATACTGATCATCATTTGATAACTCTGATACTCCGTTACTGATATCTTCGACTTCCCAATATCTTGATAAATCTGATAATTCGTTTATGACCACATTGCAGTGAAAAGTACGAATATTTCCTGATAGTATCCAGCCTAACCTGGTCTGCTGAGCAATGGGTGCATGGAAATGGGACTCGCCTTTGATGAGGCCGTTCATAATAATCTCAGAATACACACTTGCATCTAACAAAAGATCAATAGGTTTCGAAAGGTTGTATTCTGGGTCTGCCAAATTAATATTTTGAAGATGCTGCCATGATTGTTTATTAAATGATATATTAGGTAAGTTGTTGATAAGAGATGATATAACTAACGCCTGCGTAGAAAAGTCATAGTCATTATAAATTGATTTGCATTCTAATAAAACTACTCCTTTACTTTGCTTAGAATCGTGTCCGATCCCCGAAATCGATGCATGATATTTGTTTCTAGGTAATTGTAACATCTGTGCTGCTCTTTCTGTAATTAATGATATCTGTGACCCCTGATCTAGTAATGCACGCAGTGTAATATAACAACCATCGCTGGATTTTATCTGAACTAAGATCGTTGTTAATAAAACTTCTTCGTCATTTTGAGCTACGTGATTCGCATTAAATTGTTTCTGTGGCGTATTTGCTGATTTGACATTTACAGCTGTCGGTTTTGTAGCGGTCTTCGAACTCGATGCCGTTTCCGTCGGTGATTGCGAAAAGGCGTCATGAAGTTTCGTATTATGCTCACCGTTGCAATGTTTGCATCGTTTGAGTGACATGCACACATTGTTAAAATGATGATATAGACAGTTTTTGCATACTTTTAGTTTCGTAATTGTAGTTATTTTAGCGTCTGGGGTCATTGAATTGAAATTATCGCATTGAAATAAATCATGCCCCTGGTTACAATGTGGGCAACGGCGCGTGTATGCTGCATTGGACTGATAATTTTGAGCGCCAAATTTCTTATGATATGATGATAGTTGTGGTTTCTGATGATTAGGATAGAAAGGGCTTCTCTTGAATGTATTTTCTTGATTTTGATGAAACCTTCTGATATGCTGCTGTTGAACGGGTTTCGGTGTCTCTCTTTCCCTTCTAGTGACAGGTTCGAGAGCAATGAACTTTCCTTCAATAAAATTCATAAACTCTGTCAAAGTTGGAAGCTCCCTTGGTGACTCACGAGCTTCCTTATACTCGCTAAAGGTTTCAGGGTCTAGCTTTTTTGATACTAAATGTACGATAAGCGCATCCCACGAATTGGTGTCTACTCCCAGGTTGTGGATAGCGTGAATGCATTCTGCAGTGACATCATGCAACCGCTTGATTTCTGATGCTGTCTGTCGTTGTAAATTTGGCTGATTTAGCAGGATCTCTATATGTTTAGTGAAAATAAGCTGAGGATTATTGTAGCGATGCACAAGTATTTCCCAAGCAGTATCATAATTTTCCTCTGAGATATGTAAATGCTGAATGAGTCTTTCCGCTTCTCCCTTTAGCTTTCCCTTTAAGTGTTGCATTTTCTGTGATTTTGTCAACATATTGTTATTGTGAATAGCAGCCGAATATAAATCAAAAAATGTGGGCCATTGCACGTAGCTTCCGGCGAAAATTGGAATTTCTAAGCGTGGAGTTGATTGCTGGAGGTGACTCGTAGATGATAATTTCTGATTTAGTTTTCGCTTGATGTCCTTGAAAAGTCTCTCATGTTCGTTCAACTCGATGTCATAATCACCGTTGCATCCTTGGGTGATGTTGTCAATATCTAAATGCAGGACGTCAATAGCATTCCATTTTGATTGAAGATTACGCAACTCATCCTCGATCTCCCATTTTTCTGTTAACAGGTCAAGGTTTATTCCGCTCAGTAGTCGCTTAAATGCTCTGAAGTTAGTGTTCTGCTTAGATAACAAATCTTGTAGCGGGTTGCTTCTTGGTGTTATTTTAGGCTCGGCGGGTGCTTGTTGTCTGTACAAAGATAGTGTATGATAGATATCCTGGTATATTTTCAATGTCTTCTCATAAACGTTTCCTGCGAAGTATTCCTCATCTTTCGAATAATCACTGTTCAAAAGTTGATTATGATTCTGATCAAACTCTCCCCAGAGGTTCTCTAGCGTGTCTATGCGTCTCTTGATGTAGTCAGGTGTCTTCCTGCTCTCGGAGTCCTTACTAAAGTTTGATTTAACTTGCTTGATGATATCCAAAATTTCCGCTTGGCGGTTGATTACGGCTTCCATCTTAATGAGTTAGTAATAAAAAAGGAACAAGCTTACTGATAACTGCTGATGGTAGCTGGATATCGTAATTCAGTTACGATTTATCTGCTCACGATGATAGCCGATACTGGTGCGTGGTGCTATTGCCTCTGCCGTGCAGCCTTGGGGCGCACAGACAAAAGACAAATCCAGGAAAAAATCCAGTTTTCACTTAGTCACTGATTAAAACAATCACAGTTTAAACAGAATGATTATTTTTATATGAAAAAAACAATGATAATTTATAACTGATTTCACTGATATTAAACTTGTATTTTTCACTAATGAAAACTTTCACTGATACTGATAACTTTATAATTGCGAAATGCACTCGACAAACGCGATTCCCTATTCGACACGAATCCGCGCGCGTGCTCAAATGTTGAAAAGGATTGATGATAGGTAAAAATTAAATAATAGAATGATATTTAAAATGATGACAAAATATAACAATGCTTGAACAAAAATATATATTATAATCGGATATATATTTTTTATATCGGATAGTCAAGGATCAAAGGACTATAGATATGTTAGGATGCTGATAAAAGGATCGAAGGATCATAAATATCCTTTTATAATGGCTCGAAGGACCAAAAATATGTAGGGGGTGGCCCTACACACTTTAGATGATAGGAGTGATAGACTGATAACTGATTGATATATGATAAAGGGATGCTGTTCTGATATTTATATGATATAAGGGAGCTGATAGGAAATGATATAGAGGAGTTCAAAATGATACAACCGTGTCGAGTGCCAACCGTAATAGAACTGATTTATTTTACTTATAAATTAAGTGCAATAAACGCGTGTAAATAAAATGCAAGTACGCAAATTACAAATGTCGCAATTAGGTATTTCTAACATCAATGTGCGGTTCATTCACCGTACACATCCCTCTTTCAACAAAAAAATAATTATCTTATTCAGTTCATAAAATAAACAAAGAAGTAATACTTACGACCATATCATCGAGGTAATTAACACAATATTGTACTATTTTTGTGCTTTTTTCAAGATTACTTGAAAAGTACTGAACCGATTTCCAAATTTTAAAAAAATGAGACCAACTTGGGAGTTTACCTAATGTAATAACGTTTGAATTATTTCAATCGGTCCAGCCGTCTTCGAGTAATCGGTGTACATACAAAAAAGCGGGTCGAATTGAGTAGGTACCTCCCTCCTTTTGAAGTTGGTAAAAATAAGAAAAATTAATGAGAGAAGGAAAAACTAAATACATGATAAGAATAGCCATGAATTTTTTATTTCTATCATATACATTTCTATTTTAAAAAACATTTCAATGATAAAATATGCCTATAATTTACTATGCACTTGTAAGCTTTACATATTTCTAATATGATAAAGCAAAGATAAATAAATATAAATTAGAAGGGGAAATTTTTGTAATTGGAAATTAATTACCTATGGAAATTAATTTAGTTTTCTGAGTCTGACTCTGAGATCGACCCTGGATGACCGCGGAAAATCCGATTCCTGCTTATCAGACAAGAGAAATTAGTATGACAGACAGGTACTAAAGTTTTCATTCATTCATACTATGATAATGAACTTTTAGAACACAGAATAGACAATAGTACTAGCGTACAGAAGTTGCACTCTGCAAAATCGTTTAAATAAATTGCGACTCTTGCTCAGACTCAACAAAGTGCAATTCAGGTTGCACAGCACTCCCATCGCTCCAAAACATTCACTTAGTAGTTGCCTCTCTTTCTATCGTGTAGGTCTTATCTTTTCTGACATATGAAATTTGTCCTCTAGGAGGACGTGTCTGTTACGCTGGCAAGAAAGTAGCTTCTAGAGGGAACCGAGTTTGATGAATAATTTGTGCGCAATTCGGTGTAAATGTGCGCCAAATAAAAAAAAGTGGGCCTCGTACTTTTTCGAATAAAACGGGAAAAACGAATTCTGCTGGGGTAACGGTTCTTCAGCAGGAAGATTCTAAGGCCCTCCGCTGCGTCAAGCGGGATCCCGCCGCGGGTACACGGCGCGGGAATATAGATTGCTGGTTTTTGACAGACAGATGCTTGCGCAGGGCATGAGTAAGCTCTTATCTATGTCGCCCCGCGCGAGTGTCCCGCTTGTCATAGCGGAGGGAAAATAAAGCGGGATCCCGCCGCGGGTACACGGCGCGGGAATATAGATTGCTGGTTTTTGACAGACAGATTCTTGCGCAGGGCATGAGTAAGCTCTTATCTATGTCGCCCCGCGCGAGTGTCCCGCTTGTCATAGCGGAGGGCCTAAACTAATGATCGGAGAGAAAGAAAAGATATATGGGCGGGTGGCTTAATACTAGCAAGAAATGTGCGCGATTCAAAAATAGGGCCCCTGCTTAGAACATTGTATGTGTTACCTTTTGCAAATGACTATTTGCTCGACTGGCCATTTCAAAAGCAACATTTCTCATATTTTCACTATCAATTCCTCTTAAAACTTCTTCTTGACTTATTTCATTTTTCATGAGTAAATCCATTGGCAAGGAAACCATTTTATGTTGATTTGAGACAAATATGGACCTGTAGAAAAAATATGCTTACAAAATTTGACCCCCTCATTTAATCAGAAAGAATATTTATGATCATAATGTTTTAATGTTACCTCAGTATATTAGCTATTCCTTGTGCTTTCCCTAAGTGTGAAGCTGCATGATCAGCATGCAAATCTTTGACTTCTACTACATTAAAAAGTAGATAGTATATAGGAGACACTGCATCTTCTGCATATCTTTCAACATCTTCTAAAGTCCGAAAATGTCTGTTTTTAAGTAAATTGCTCCGTGATGATACGAGTCTTTCCAAATATCTTCTTGGCAAGGTGTAACAATTGCATATCTGTGGGTGGAGTATGAATAGTATATAAAAATGCGAAAGTACTCTGTCTGTCACAGTTTCACTCCTAACCTAAACTACTGAACCATTTTATTGAAATTTGCTATGGAGGTAGATGGGACCTTGAGGAAAGACATAGGCTACTTTTTATTCCACTGCTGGGCACGGGTCTGCGCCCAATATAACCTGTAGTCCATGCGGGCGGAAAGCTAGTATAGTGCCTATCTAATAAGTTAATAGAATCTGCATCAAAATTTGGATAAACCTCATAAATTATAATTAAAGATTTACCTTGAATAACTCTTGGGCAATGGGATTTGCTGGGATATTCTGTAGACTAATGTCTTTTTTATAAATATCAGTAAGGACATCTTGCCAAAATTGTAGTCGGAAAGCAGCTGTTTGGGAGTCAGTAGTTTGATCTTGTATTCGAGCCACCTCCACGTTAAAGGCTCTTACTACCAGAGCTGGAGATCTGATAGCTTTGGTCATTAGTAGTGTTGCTAAAAAATTCTCGTAGTCGTGCTGCCTATCTGTAAAAAGTATGAAGTACCAGAAGATTGTTTCGATTTGAATTAAACAACAGATTGCGACCAAATCATGCAAGCTTTCCATTCCATACGGTTTTAACAATTAGGTACCTACCTAACAAGTTTAGCACAATAATTTAGTGCATTGAGATCTGAGAAAATATTTGTAGTTAATGACCGGGTAACAGGCAATTTGTAAAAAAATGCCGTTGGGCTACATAATTTAATAAGCCTCATATTATAAAATTTCAGTGCTAATTAAATAAATACAGTAGACAGGTACACTTTTTACACTATCGATCGATCACTTTCCAATGAATGGATGAATCAATGAAAACAAAATTTCAGTCAGTTTTTGAGGTTAGCCTTTTGACATTGACAGTAGACATGAGGCGTATTTATCGTAACAGATAAAAACAACAGATAATTAAATGTAACTGTTTCGTCCTGTTACGAGCGCTATGAAATAACAGTTACTCAAAGGAACAGGCGAAACAGTCTGTTCTTACCGTCTTCACTGTTCCAAATACTCCACTGTACCCTGTACCGAACTGTTATGCCTGTTATCAGAGTAACAACCTGTTTGCATTGTTCCGCCTGTTACTTGAAACAAGCGCTACCTCACTCTAACATATGGAAAGAAAAGAGACAAAGTTTGTTATTTTTACCTGTTATATAAACCGACCATATCAAAAATACATTTTAGTCCATTGAAAACCTTAGTAAATTCGACTTTGTAAATTGGTCGTGCTATACTGTTCCTGTGTGAGTGTTTGTTTATGACCTTTTTTTTTGTGGCAACAGAGTTTGACTGTTTTGCCATTTGCCAATGTCAAGTTAAACGGTGGGAAACAGGGATATCGGGTGTTATGAAAATTATAATTTCATTTTTTGAGATTATTAAAGGATATAAAATCGCGTATTATTTGTGTAGGCATGCAGGGCCGATATTGTAGATTAAAATATTTTTTTCTAATTTATAGTATCGGCCCACACAAAGCCCTGCTTTGTGGCAAGGGCTTACTACTAGTTCAGCTCTTAGATTACGTAAGTCTGTTCCTAACAATTCTCGATTAAAAGTGCAGTTACATTGCCGCTTTAAGTAACGTCACATGTCACATTGGTTCTTACTAAAGCAGCAATGTAACTGCGATTTCTGTCAGAGTTGCAACAAAATTACGTAATCAGCCTCCGGGCTTGCTAGATCGCTTAAAGCTCGTTCACACAAGCGACCTTTTCGCATTGAACATCAAGGAGCGGTAAAAAAACGCGCGTCGAAAAAAACGGTCGCGTGTATACGATCACATAGGCAAAGCAAGACATGCGGGCGGGTGTAGGAAAATGGAATGTCTAGTGCTGCCAGTTGTTAGGGAAAAGAAAAGAAGTATTGCAATGTAAATGATTGACATAAAAATTCTTGGAAAAATGCCTGATCGTCTAGCAGTGAAAGGGATGGCGCTGTATGCGATTAATAGCACCATCCCTTTCTAATAAGGTTGAAAATCGGTTGCACCAGTTTTTTTTTTACTATAATGTATATTTTCTAACTTTATTTTTAAAAATTGGTAATTATTTTTGTTTTAATTACTGCCATCTATCGCAATTTATGTAAACTGCTTAATGAAGGCAAGCAAGCAACTTCATTAGGTGACATGATGGTTCACCGAATAAAAACGCTAGATGACGCGGGTGCGCCGTAACTGCTGTATTGGAAAAATGATTTTGTAATATTAGATTTTACTTCTTTGTAACAAAGCTTAGTCTTGTTTAACGTAAAAAGTTCAGTTTATGATCATAAAAGCTAAAAATAGCAAGCTTTTTCTCTTTTCTTCATATAAAGTAGCCAATAAGTTAGACAAAACAAGCGCTTGTTCCACGGAACAGGCGGAACAATGTAGGCAAATTGTTACGACATGGCTGTTATTTTCTGTAACAGGTTGTTGGCACTGTTATTTTAGTGTAACAGGAACAGTTGTAACAGGTAGGCAATTTACCCTGTTACAACCCATGTCTAATTGACAGTGAAGTGCACAGATATTTTTTTTTTGGCTCGTACGATTTGTACATTTGCCTTTGTCAAGTAAAAAGTGCACAGATTACTAATTTGTAGCAAGCGTGAAGTGTCACCACAGAGAATTTAGGCCGCGTTCCGAATCACGCCAACAGGGTTGCGTTCAGGGGGCTTATTCTATTGGCTGTTAAAAAAAAATCTTTGCTTTTTAGTATAAAAGAATATCGCTCGCCGTACCGTATGGCACCCATTACACACTCAATCAGATTGACAGAGATTGATTGTGTAACATCGTTTCAATCTGGCGTGGTTTTGTTTCAATCTGGCGTGGTTTTTTGTAAATCTGGCATAGGGTTGGCACCTTTTTTTCGAGGTAATAGTATTATTTTCAAAACATTTAAACATTATAGTAGGTACTTACTTTTGGGATATTTATAAAAATGTAGTCCACATTTATTTTTAACTAGCTTCCGCCCGCGACTACATCCGCGTGGGTGGACATTCGAAAAATCGCTAAAAAATTAACATACAAACGAACAGAGAACTTGCAGTCTGCTTATCGCAATCTACTGCTATCCGATACATGTTTTTTTTAAGGCTGAACTGATTTAGATGAAATTTAGCGCACAGTTTATTAGCCTAGATTAAAACATAGGATACTTTTGATCTCCGTCAAAGATACCCTAGGGGTTTTTATTTTTTTAAACATTGAAATTAATTTGTGTTAATTTTGGGAATTTTATAAGAATATAGCCCATATTTATTTTTAACTAGCTTTCTAGCTAGTACATCCGGGTGGACATTTGAAAAATACCCTAAAAAACATACAGACGAAAAGAACAACAATCTCCTGCTTTTTTGAAGTCGGTTAAAAATATTGGATCGTAGTATATTGTGGTTGATTGTCAATCTACCACAAGTCCACTTGTATCGGATTGTCAATCTACCACAAGTAACTGCGATCCAATACTTTTAACCGACTTCAAAAAAGCAGGAGATTGTTTTTCCTTTCGTCTGTATGTTTTTTAGAGTGTTATTCAAATGTCCACCCGGATGTACTAGCTAGGAAGCTGGTTAAAAATAAATAATATTATTTTAGCTAATTTAAATAGTGAGCATTTAACTGAGTTTTTAGATATAATATGTTCTTGTGGGCTCAGTCAATTTAATGGTGAATTGAATAAAAATAATCGGATTCTAGATTTAGTTCTTGCTAACGTAGGTGCACGTGTCTGTGCTTCTGATATGCCACTAGTACCTGAAGACGCCCACCATAAATCATTAGATATATCAATTGACTGCACAAACATTAAGACCTTAGACAGTATGTGTGTCTCAAAGTTCTTGTTTAATCGAGGCGATTATTCGAGGATTTGTTCGGATCTGGATGCCATCGATTGGCACACAACTTTGAAGTCGCCCCTATTAGATGATGCTGTTCAACTGTTTTACAATAAGCTATATGAACTCAGAGACAAACACATACCTCGCAAACCTGTAAAATCAAATCACTATCCTCCATGGTATAACTCGTGTCTTATTAAAATGTTGAGGGAAAAATACAAATTTCACATTAAATATTTGACCTATGGCAACCTCGCCGATTATCAATCATTTAGTGTTATACGTCAAAGAGCAGTTAATTTAGAAGAAAAAAGCTATGATAGCTACATCGCAAAAATTAAGTCATCAATAGTTGTTAATCCAAAAATATTTTGGTCTTACGCTAAAAGCAAAAATAAATCTAGTGGCATACCTAACGTAATGAAGTATAGAGATACCCAAGCTGTAGCGAGATATGTGATTTGTTCTCCAAATACTTTCATTCGACTTTTTTATCGGGGGATGTAAATAATACTTCTCTGGAATCTAATGCTGATGTGGGTCCCTGTAGCATAGCCTCGGTTGAGGTCTCGACTACTGCAGTACTTGAGATGATTAAAGCTCTCGATTTATCTAAATCTGGTGGTCCTGATCTTATACCCCCTATATTTATTGTTCGTTGTGCTGATAGTCTTGTTATTCCATTATGTATACTTTTTCAACGGTCTGTTACATCCCTTAGATGTATAGTTAGTTGCTGACAACCCTGGATAGGGTTGCTGATTCAGCGTCTGGTAGACCAGTTGGACGCGCTCGCTTCCCGAGCGCATCAGTCTCATTCCATCCTCCGTGACGGCTGCCATATCGTGAAAAATACAATTTCTTCGTTTCAATTAAAAATCCTTTTTTAAAACCCAAACCGCGAGACTCGCCCTAACATCTGGTGGCAGCTTTAAAGGGATCTTAAAAAGGTCCTCGGTCCGTCTCCGTTCCAAAGTTCTAAATTGTGAAAAGTGCGTGAATTACGCGTATATGCAAACTCTATTTATCTCTGAGTCTGTGTCCAGTGAAAACTCTGTATCCAGTGTAAATCTATTTCTATATCCTGCATAAACTTACCTCTGTGTCAAGTGAAAGAAAACCTATAAACCAGCGTAAATCACACGAGTCTCGTCTCTATCCTTATAATCTCCGTATCCAGTGTGAACTTACCTTTATATCCAGCACAAACTTACCTCTGTATCCAGTGAAAGAAAAACATTTACTTACCTGTGTTACCTGTGTCCAGCGTAAACTGCACAAATCTCGTTCTTGCATCCAGTAATCTCCGTATCCAGCCAGTGTGAACTTACCTCTATAAACAGTGCAATCTCTTGGTGAAAATCGCCTTACCCCTGTAACCAGTGTATAAACTACGAGCGACAAACCCTTGCGAAAATCCAGAACCCAGATCCATAATCAGTAACATCGTCGCAGCCGTCCGTCGATTGCATCATCTCGGTGGCCTACAACATTGTTGCAGTGTTTCTACGAAACTTTAGTGCATCCGGCCGATCGTAATGAATCTTATCGCAGCTATAGCCGTTGTCGTGTTCTACGAACTGTGAGTCGTATTTTTGCTTATTGACTATTGCAAACAGTGACTTTGTTAATCTTGTTGTAAGTGAAGAACTTAAATTGAAATTGTGATAAACTTACTATTCCGTTTCCGTTGTTAATTTGAAGAATACTATATCTGTGTTAAAATGTCCGAAACTAAGTCAAACCCAACTCTGCAAATACCCGTCAATGTCGATCTGCCCGCCGATACTGATGAGGAAAGGGCTCCTAGCCCAGTCGAAAAACAAAAGAGAGGGAAAAAAGCCTCCACCCCTCAACTTGAAACATTAGATTTGAATATCATTTTAAAATTTATAAAACCATACGATGGTAGTAGAGAAACATTGAATTCTTTTATTATTAATTGCAACAATGCGTATGAATTAGCATCAAATCAACAGAAACCCATTCTATTCAAATATATCTTGTGTCAACTCCAAGGAAAGGCGGAAGTTGCCTGCTCAATAAAAGAATTTCAAACTTGGGAACAACTCAAGGAATTTTTAAAAACCCAATTCAGTGATCGTAAGCATTCTTCACACCTTCTTATGGAACTACAAGAGTGCAAACAACTTCCGACCGAAAACGTAAGCCAATTCGCTCTTAGAATCGAAACACTATTATCACAATTACTCACCGAAATCTCACTTGGTAACTGTAAAATTAAAGAACTTCCAGGCCGTACCGCGGCCATGGAGGAACTTGCTCTCCATCACTTCCTCATGGGCTTACACCCAAGAATCTCCAACATAGTCCGGTGTAAATCACCGAGATCCTTAAATGAAGCTACTAACTTTGCAATTTCAGAGGAAAGAATCCAACAAACCTTATATAAAAGGAGCATCCCCGAAGCTAGACGCGATAATCGCCCAACAAGAATGAACAACCCTACTAGACCCTTCCAGCCACAAAGGCCATTCTCAACCGTTCCACATAATCACAACCCTAACTCTGCTCCTAATTTCCCTACCGGTTCCAATACAATCACGTGCCGGTACTGCAAGGCTCCAGGTCACTCTATTGAGCAATGCCGGAAACGAGAATATAATAATAGGTTCCGGTCCTCGCAACAACCCTCTGGCTCTGTTCCATTCCGCCGTGTCAACTTCAACGAAACTGAACCTCAAGGTTACGACGAGGTCGATGACCACAATGACCAGTCACAAGGTTTAAACTAGAACCCGTCTCGTTCAGGTGTCGCCCGAGACGCCATCTTGATAAAGACACCATTATTCCAAATAAATCCACTGTATCCGCTGAATCCGCTGTATCCGCTGAATCCACTCAACCTACTAAATCCATTCCTAAATTCACTAAAACAAATAGCAATCTTACCAAACCCACCGAATCCATAACTACGAAATCTGAAGAGATCTACGAAATCGCGCTCGACCCTTCAAAAAAATCATTGCCTTACGTAATTGTGAACTGTGAAGCAACAGTACTTCCACTGACCCTCCTTATAGACACCGGTTCTTCTATCAGTCTAGTCAAAGATTCCACTCTGAAACCTAATCTTCCTCTCCAGAAGGAGATTCTCAAACTCAAGGGTCTTACTACAACGACGTCGCAGGATGATGTCATTCCAACCCTAGGCTCACTCAATTTACAATTATCACTTAGTGACAAAAATCCCAAATACCGTCTCACGCACAAATTTCATGTAGTAAGCAACCTAGATTTCCCTTATGATGGCATTATCGGTAACGACCTTCTGACCAAATCCCAAGGAAACATCGACTTCACATTCGGCATCTTAACTTTAAAGAATTCCTACATCCACATTTATTTCTCAGAGCCCCATTATTCAATCCCTGCCAGAACCGAAACCGTTATCGAATGCTCAGTCGCGAACCCTGAGATAAAAGAAGGATTAATCCTTGACCAAAATTTATCAGAAAACTTGTTAATTGCAAATTGCCTAGTCCACGTCAAGGAAAACAATAGAGTAAACATATCCGTTGTAAATACCTCTGAAGAACCTGTTACCATAAAATCCGATCTCAAACTTAAACTCGACCCTCTCGACTCTCTCGACTCTTCAGAATGCGTAGAACCACCTATAGGAATCAATCATGTCAATACTTCATATAACAGTTTCCAACGCACAGAAGAAGTTCTAAAACAACTACGCACCTCACACCTCAATAATGAGGAAAAAGACGCTCTCTTACGACTATGCTCTGACTATTCCGATATTTTCCACCTCCCAGGGGAAAATCTTACCCATACAAATGCTCTCAAACATGAAATTAAGACGACAACAGACATCCCAATACACACTAAGACCTACAGGTTCCCTGAAGTCCATAAAGCTGAAGTACGGAAACAAATTGACAAAATGCTAGAACAAAATATCATAGAACCCTCTGATTCCCCTTGGTCATCACCTATCTGGGTGGTACCCAAGAAACTCGACGCTTCCAATATACAAAAATGGCGCGTAGTAATTGACTACCGCAAACTCAACGATGTCACCATTGGTGACACATATCCCCTTCCACAAATAACTGAGATATTGGATCAACTCGGTAATAGCAAATACTTCTCTACCCTAGACCTTGCTTCTGGATTCCATCAGATTAAATTAAATGAAGCCGATAAAACTAAAACAGCCTTCACAGTCCCTGAAGGACACTACCAATTCTCCAGGATGCCATTCGGCCTTAAAAACGCCCCTTCAACCTTTCAAAGGTTAATGAACACAGTCCTGTCTGGTCTCCAAGGCATTAGATGCTTCGTATACCTCGATGACGTAGTCTGTTACGGACACGACCTAAAATCCAGCATCGGCCATTTAACAGAAATCTTCCAACGAATCCGTAATTTCAATCTCAAATTACAGCCAGACAAATGCGAATTCTTAAGACGTGAAGTCTGCTACCTGGGGCATATAATCACTGAACAAGGCGTCAAACCGAATCCCGAAAAAATCAAGGCCGTAATCGCATTTCCTACTCCAGAGTCCCCTAAAGATATAAAGTCATTTTTAGGCCTTGTTTCCTATTATCGTCGTTTTATTCCGGACTTTTCTAAAATTGCCAAACCCCTTACTCAACTTTTGAGGAAAGATACTAAATTCAACTGGGAAAACCAACAACAAGTCGCTTTTGACTCTTTGAAACAAAAATTGACCACTGCACCTGTCCTTTGCTATCCCGACTTTACAAAACCATTTGTACTTACCTGTGATGCCTCTAACCACGCCATCGGCGCTGTCTTATCCCAGGGTCCCATCGGCAAAGATCATCCT
The DNA here is from genome assembly GCA_950108535.1 of Agriphila straminella. Classification (NCBI taxonomy): domain Eukaryota; kingdom Metazoa; phylum Arthropoda; class Insecta; order Lepidoptera; family Crambidae; genus Agriphila; species Agriphila straminella. The sequence continues at coordinate 13,924,554 of OX467308.1, forward strand.
ATCGCGTATGCATCCCGAACTCTAAATAAAAACGAAGTAAACTATTTCACTATGGAGAAAGAACTCCTCGCAATCGTCTTCGGATGCAATACATTCCGACCATATCTATATGGTCAAAATTTCCAAATTATTACAGACCACAGACCGCTTAAGTGGCTTTTCAATCACAAAAACCCTAACAGCAAAATGCAGCGCTGGCGTCTGATGCTCGAAGAATACGAATACGAGATCATTTATAGGAAAGGTAGACTTAACTCAGCCGCAGATGCTCTCTCCCGTTATCCCGTAAATCCCGTCATTCCAAATCAACCTGAAAAAGAAAATATTAACCCTGACTCTACCGACGCCGATAACGACAACATACAAGCTCCATTCAGTCCACTGACTCTCGATGATCTTGGCGTCAATCTCCCTGCCACTCCTGACTATGACAGCAGCAGCTTACCTCAAATAGACTTGTTAGACGACGATGACGACTTCCCATTCAACTATAGCCCCACTGATCCTACTAATTCCAGTAAAATAAAATCCCCAAAATCTGATAATGCTCAAGCATCAACTAGTCGAGAAAACTTACCTGATCCAACTCCTTCGACTTCAGCCCAGGATCCTACTATATCTGCTACTCCAAACCCTGAAATCCAAGAACCTGAACAAGCTCCACTGAATCCTGAAAAATCACCTACGCAAGCTCGCGACTCTCCTCCAGCTCCCGATGATACTTACACTAACGACGAATATTCCAAATTCCTGAAAGAAATTAACAATAAAAACAATCAATTTAACACTAAAATCACTGAACATAACCAGTCCCTCACAAAAACCCACTGTAAAATCATCCTAATCCCTTCATCTATAGACTTAGATGAATCCAATCCGTACTTACCAGAAATCCTAGAAAAAGTGACAGACGAAACACGTTACAAAGAAAAACAATTGTACTCTTTCGAGAAAGTTCAAACCAATGATAACAAAGTTACTTACCTTATTTTCCCTAAAGTGCACCATTTCGACGAATGCACTTATCCGGAGATCTACCGAACACTTAAAAATATTAAAACTCAATTAACCTCAGAAGAAGATAACATTTCTGAAATAGCTATTTCAGACTTCAGAAATCCATTTCAAAGTCTATCTTTTGCGAAATTATATAACATGATAGTTTACATCTTCCACAATACTGATATTCAAATAAATATTTATCACGATAATATAATTTATCCAACTCTTAGTGAAATTAAAAAGATTCTAAAAGAAAACCACGATCTTCCCGTTGCAGGACATTTAGGTTGCAACAGGATGCTTAACCGCATCAAAGAGAAATTCTACTGGAAAGGTATGAAAGGCGACGTAGAAAACTATGTCAAAGCCTGCACTTCATGCCAAGAAAATAAAGCCCTTCGACAACTCAATCGTGCTCCAATGCAGATCACTACTACCTCTACCAGCCCATTTCAAAGAATAGCTCTGGACATTGTCGGTCCTTTGCCCGAGTCCGGCCCTGCCAAATTGAAATATATAATGACTCTTCAAGATGACCTCACGAAATTCTCCGTAGCTTACCCTCTCCGCAGTGTCTCCTCAGAAGAGACCACTGATTGCCTCGTGCACTTTATATCTCTGTTCGGAATTCCTCAGACTATCCTCACAGACCAAGGTACCAACTTTACAGCTGATCTCTTTAAAAAGACTTGCAGCTTCCTGAAAATCAAACAGCTGTGGTCTACTCCATATCATCCCCAGACTCAAGGAGCTCTCGAGAGGAGCCATTCTACTCTTAAAGAGTATCTTAAATCCTATGTAAATGAAAATCAAGATGACTGGCCACGATACGTCTATACAGCAATCTTAGCTTACAACACCGCTACCCACAGCACCACTAACTTTTCGCCATACGAACTGCTGTTCGGGCATAAAGCTTTTATTCCTGATTCCCTGTATAGCCAAGACCTCACCACATATCCTGACTACGTCAGAATGCTTCAACATCGCCTTAAATTATCTTGGGAAAAAGCGTATCAAAATATACAACATTCAAAAGAAAAATCCAAATCCTACTATGATGCAAGAACTCGATCTATCCGATACAAAGTAGGTGATTTCGTCTACTTGAAAAACCATTTAAGACTTCGTAAGGCGCTCTCTCCGATTTGGAAGGGTCCTTACAAAATCCTCGCCGTTCACGGAAACAACACCGTAACCTTACTAATAAATAGGCGCCATGTGAAACATCACTTTGACGAAATTAAATTAGCAGGCGTCTTTCCCAGTAGTCCCTAAGATTAGGAATAGCATATTTTACTCTATAGTACTATTTTACTAGTTACTATAACATTTTTAATTTTATTATTATTATACTATAATTAAACTCCTATAACCGTAGTTTTATTAATATAGCATTAGGTTTTAATAACAGTCGTTATATCATAACTTAATTTTATTTTCAGTGTGCCAACCTCAGTAGCGACAAGTTTTGTAGAACAAATCTCATCGCTTATATTTCGATTACATGGGAAAGGTTAAAATTAAAAACGGTAATTTGAATTTAGTCATCCCGATAGATATTTCCCACATACAATTACACATTGAAAATAAAAATTCTGTATTAAAAACAGTTACGTACTTTTGCAATAAAACAAAAGAATTCGACGAATCAGAATGTGAAAATATAATAGAACCGCTAATCACCCATTATAAAAATATGGTTAAAGAATATTCATCTATAACCCATTTAATTGATGACAGATTGAAACGCAGAGCTTGGTTTGGCGGAGTAGGTACCGCTTTTAAACACATATTTGGCACTTTAGATGAGGATGATGCGGAAAAATACGATAGCGCTATAAATTATGTACAAGATGATCAGAAAAGGATAGCTTCATTAGTAAAGGAACACATTTTAGTCACAAGAACTACATTAACTAGATTTAATGAAACTATCAAAAGTTTAAGATCTAATGAAAATAACCTGAACTTGGCTATCGATAAACTTTCTGTAAAACTTAAATACTTATCCAATAGAACAGATCATTTGTCAGTAATGTCCGGATTAAACACAATTTATAATAACTTAGAAGCATCCATTCTTACCTTGTCCTTTCAAATTGAAGACATTACAAATGCCATTTTACTTAGCAGAGTGAATATCATTCACCCATCTGTAATAACTCCACAAGAACTGTACAAAGAATTGGCAGATAACTATAAATACTTACCAAACGAATTAGAATTTGTTGTACCTTTGGAATTGAAACTTATCCATAAAATTATGAATATGTCAAAATTAATTAGTTATTACTTAAATAAGAAAATAATGTTTGTACTAACAATTCCTCTCACAAATCCTCTTGAATTTCATTTATATAATAGTATTCCTTTGCCAATGCCTCATAATGTAACAAATCCAAATTCATTCAGTGTTATAATTCCCAGTAACAAATATATAGCTATTACTAAAGATAAAACCCACTATTGTAATTTAAATGATATCGATACTTGTCAAATCATTGACCATCAAAATTATTTATGTAAAATAATGAATATATTTCCAACATCTGCCAATCCCAACTGTGAAAGTGAATTGTTATCAAAAGTAGTTTCATCCCTTCCGGAATATTGTAAAACAGAATTTGTTAATGGCGAATTAGATATTTGGAAACCAATTCGCAATAATAGATGGATATTTGTACAATCGAAATTTAGTAAATTAACAATAGATTGTCTTCATTCAGAACCAATTGATATAAAACTATTAGGCACCGGAATTGTATACATACCTATCCATTGTAAAGCCTATTGCAAGAGTACTAGACTTTTACCCGATTATAATGTATTAAATGTAACTATACCTTCGATAAATTTAGATTTTAACTTAATTAACGATTCTTGTTGTAGTTTAAGTAAATTTAAAGAAGTTGCGAATAGTGTTCCTTTGTTAAAATTAAATAACATAGACTTGGAAAATTTACCCCTAACGCAAAATTTAGATAAAGATATGATACAAGATTTAAATAAAATTATAAATAAACCTCATTTCATCCAATACGGGGCACACTATTCTACACTTATTATATTTGTCACTATAATTGTAATTTCATTTTGTGTGTTTAAATTATTTAAGAAAATAAATAGAACTGGCAGCCTTCACAGACAAATGGAAATTCCTAAAGTAACGTTTGAAAAGAAAAATACGAAAAAGGATGATAAACAAACAGAACCTGAATTTATAGAATTAGCAGATATAGAAATAGAATCTAAACATACAAAAGCTCCCCCTTCTCCAAAAACACGCAGACAAATATAAACATAAATATAAAATAAATAAATATTATAAATAATTTGAAATACCAATAATAAATAAATAAATAAATACAATTACTTCAACTTTGAATTACTTGTCCATAAACTTCAGAATACTGATCCTGAAGTTTATTTTTTCATGGGGGGAGGTGTTACATCCCTTAGATGTATAGTTAGTTGCTGACAACCCTGGATAGGGTTGCTGATTCAGCGTCTGGTAGACCAGTTGGACGCGCTCGCTTCCCGAGCGCATCAGTCTCATTCCATCCTCCGTGACGGCTGCCATATCGTGAAAAATACAATTTCTTCGTTTCAATTAAAAATCCTTTTTTAAAACCCAAACCGCGAGACTCGCCCTAACAGGTCGTTAAAGGAGGGAGTCGTACCTCCGATATGGAAATCAGCATTTATAACTCCTATCCATAAAAAAGGCGATAAATCGGACACTGAAAATTATCGTCCTATCTCGAAATTATGTCTTTTTGCTAAGATCTTGGAAAGAATAGTATACGAGCAGGTTTATGCCTCACTCAAATGCTCCTTCAACGAGAAGCAGCACGGATTTCTAGCCGGGCGCTCTACTACATCTAATCTAATATTGGCCAATGATTTTATATCGGAGGGTATGAATGACTCGGCTCAAGTCGATGTCATTTATACCGATTATCGTAAATGCTTCGATCGTATCGATCACAGTGTGCTTATGGCTAAGCTTGCTGCTGCAGGTATTCATGGGGACTTGTATCGCTGGTTCTGTTCATATATCGATAACAGAAGTCAAGCTGTAGTTATACAGGGTTACACTTCCAAATGGAGCCACGTTCCATCTGGCGTGCCCCAGGGTTCGCTTTTGGGGCCGCTTTTATTCACAATATTTATAAACGATGTCGGTGACTGTTTTTTAAATTCTAAAATTCTTACGTTTGCAGACGATATGAAAATTTTGAAAACTATTAAATGTGATTCTGATGTGATAGACCTTCAAAATGACCTGAACAGATTCGAACAATATTGTTATATAAATAAATTAGATTGGAATGTTTCAAAATGTTTCCAAATGACGTTTACACGGAAGATAAATATCATCTCTAATTACACTCTTAAAAATACCCAAATTTCTGTTGCTACCGAAATCAAAGATCTGGGAGTTACTCATGATAATAAGTTGATATTCGACAAACACATCGACAATATTGTTAAAAAAGCCAACAAGATGCTAGGGTTCATAATGAGTGAGAATGTCTGCGGACTTTCGTAATCTAAAATCAATCAAAATATTATACTGCACCTACGTAAGAAGTCACCTTGAGTATGCTAGCCAAGTCTGGAATCCCCAATATGAAATATATAAGTCACGCATTGAATCTATTCAAGGAAGGTTTTATAGATTACTAGATTATAAGGCCCGTAATTTTTCTATTGATTATGAACAACGCTGCAAGCGTTATCACTTTCTGCCATTAACATTAAGACGAAAGATAAGTGACATTTTGTTTCATTTATTCAAAATTGCCCATGGATCGGTAGACTGTGCCGATCTTCTTTTTAAACTACCGCTACGCACTAATTTATCACTAAGGCCATGGCCCATTTTACATGTACCTGCTACCCGAACTAAATTCCGTCATAACTCATTCATTATCAGAGCGATTCGAAGTTTTAACAGTGTTGCATCTGATGACCTTGACTTGTTTTGTACCAGCTGTCGAAAGGTTAAGCGACTTCTAAGTGAACAATACTTTAATCAGCATTAACTTTTAATGACAAAATTTGAGTTTTATTTATTTTTAAACGTTTGCAATGTTTTTTGTTAACTTTAAGTAAGTAACACTATAAAAATGTATTTTTCTTTTCTAGTAAGTACCTAAGTATATCATCTTTGTACTTAAAATATATAACTGACTTTCTGCATATTACTGTAGTATTCAAGTGTGTAAAAACTACCTTAATTTGTAATATTTTAGTTTATTCCTACTCATTTATGATGTGAGCTCAAGATTTTTTAAATATTTTTTCTAAAATTATCTGTGGAAATTTTTAATTAGCATAGGATTATCCATAGTCTTATACATTAAGTTATTTGTCTGTTAATTTCCCAAATACATTAAAATAAAATAAAAATAAAATAATTATGCTATATTTTTATAAAATTCCCGATGTCCTGTCCATGGACATGTCCATGTCCATGATGTCCTGTCCATGTCCATGTCCTGTCATCCTGTCCATGTCCATGGACTTGGACATGGACATGGACAAACAATCTCCTGCTTTTTTGAAGTCGGTTAAAAATATTGGATATTAACTGCGATCCAATATTTTTAACCGACCTCAAAAAGCAGGAGATTGTTTCTCTGTTCGTCTGTATATTTGTTTTTAAGGCTGAACTGATTTAGATGAAATTTGGCAAACAGTTCATAGTCTGGATTAAAACTTATATTTATTTTTAACCCCACATTTATTTTTAACTAGCTTCCACTGATTACTGATTTGGATAACTGATTTGGATGAAATTTGGCATTCAGATAGATCATAGCTTGGTAATGTAGTATTGTTATTATCAATATTTGATTTTACACACACACAGCGCCATCTAACCCTAAACTAATCAAGGCATAAGATGGGTGCTAGACAACTGATTTTACTAGGTACCTACTTACTACTTTCTCTTCGAAATAGATAGGTACTTATTATACGCAGACCGTCACAGAAATTAAAATTCATCATTTCAATTTCATCCGGGAATCGAACCCGGGATCTCTTGCGTGGTAGACTGGCATGTTGAATACTGCACCACTCAGGTCATCGATCGATATCACGCGAAAATTGATGCAAAAAAGTTGGCAACCCTACCAAAAGCCACCGTGGATTGCTTGCTGGATTGACCGTGTAACGTCGCATCAAAAACCAGATTGATGTGAAACCAGATTGATGTGTGTAATGAATGGCCGCCTATCGCAAGACTGCACAAACGAGTGGGTCCGTGAGGGCACTCGTTGCGGTCGAGTGATTCAAAAATATGGAAAGTCAAATGTCGAAGGAAAATCCTTTATGCATGTGGTACGGAGCGGAAAGTCGCATGTTCACTCATTTTGGGGAAAAATAAAATGAGAGTGGAAAGTTTGGAATTCATATCTGACTAAATAAGAAAAGGAGAAATAATGTAGTAGCTTTTAGACCCACAAAAACAGTTTTTGCTAGAAGACAGTATGGTAAACAATCAGCTCGGCTATACAATATTACTAATTCAAAACTACGTATCTACCCACTTAAGATCTACGATTGTAAGATTATAGTTCAAGACTGGTTAAAACAATTAGGTAACTTATACAGAAACTGAATCCCTATTGGAAGTTCAATCGTAAATAGTTGTATTAATATAATAATAATATAGAATTTATTCATAATTAATGAACATAAATTTTTATAAGTAATATATAAACATAAATACCTATTATAATTCAGACATATCGTACCTCGAGAAGAACAAAAGCATAAGTGAAAAAAGTACATTTTACAGGAGAGCGAAAAAACTACTAAAATCATAATAGGTTTTTAATGAAAAGTCTGACGACATCGCCTTATGGATGAAAAATTAGGTAAAAAAAATACCTTTTCATCAATAGTATAAGCTAAAGTTAAAAGTTAATGCTTTTTTACTTATTTGCTTTTATTTAAATAATGTCACTTTTCATTATCCTTTTTTGTTAAAAGAGAAATGTATAAAGACAAACATCACTGTTCTTTTGAAAATTTATATATTTAGAAAAAATATTCGTGAATACGTCACAATGCAATGGAACCTGGCGGAAATGTAATCGATATTATGCTTTTTTTCTCTGACTTTTTTTGTTAAACTTCAAAATTAAGTACTTTTTACACCTTTATTATCAACGAAAAATAAGAGAAATGTATATGGTTAAAACATTAACACCTTTTTTTCTCCAGATTATTATTTATTATGACGAGAGTATGAATTGTTATGGAATAATTTTTTAATCATTTAATGAAATAATAAAAGGCATTTTATTTTTGATTTCAAATAACTTTTATTCCAATAAAAAACAGACAATGCCGCAATTTTTTAATGGTTACAGAGACATATAATATTTTTGTAATAGTAACAAAAAAAATATTCTGTCTTTAAAAATCAAATAAAAAAATTATAACTTTCACAGTTTATTTATACCTGAAATAAGATCAGAGTTTATTACTTGGCTATTATAATGATATGAAATTAACTTATATTTTTTATTAGGACATACAAAAATTAAGAATCATCTGATATGAGTAACAAAATTCAAAACAATGAATTTAATAAATAAACACACTACCTATTATTACCTGCGGACATGAAAAGGACTTAAACAAAAATAAAAACATCAAACGTTACCACTTTTTCGCGCATTTTGATGCCGCCTGGCACCCTGGCACTACTTTTCCATCAGTTAAAATTCCTGGCAATGTTATATTCGATTTAGATACATGATTGGCTTGCTATTATATCACACCAAATCCAGAGCTCTGTAAATTGTATACCTTCAATCGCTTTTCAGCCCCTTTGTTGCTCAACCACTCCCACCCCCACCACTGAAAATCTGCGAGGTGCCCGGATCTGTTGATAATTATAGTATGGCAAACTTATAAGAGGGAGTTCGTTGCTCTGTAAATTGTCCACCTATTTCCGGGGCTAGCTCTTAGTCCACGGCGAGACTGCAGTCATCGCCATCTTAGATCTACCCAACAAGTAGTTACGTTATGTGCAGCACGAGTTCGTTGTCTTACCCATGAGCGCTGTTGGTTGAACGGGATTGGCAGAATGGGTATGGGTCCCGCTACTATTGTGGCCATTGTTCCCATTTTAGCCAGCTCATCGGCGGCGTCGTTCCCGTGTGATCCACTATGCCCTTTAATCCATTGTAGGATTACTTCGTTCTTGGATGCTAAACGATCCATAACTCGGTGGCATTCGTAGATGATATTGGAGTTCAGTGCTGTTAGGACGGCCATACTGTCGGTCAGTATGCGGATGTTTAGTTCCTTCATACCTCTAGATAGGGCCGTGGAAGCGGCGTTTATTATTGCAACACATTCGCATTGAAATATCAAATTGTGTTGGCCTAGTATTACTGATATTTAGGTCTTGTGAGAATACTCCAGCACCAGTTCCAGTCCCTATCTTGGAGTCGTCCGTATAAATTCAGACTTCATGTATGCCAGAGTAATCTCGGTCGCTTTCAAATAACTGTATTTGGTATTTCTTTTCGAAAATGTATTGCTTGGGGATCCTGTTGCATGGGACAGTGATTAGTGACTCATGTTTCACTAGATTTTTCCACAATGTGGAGTGAGGACCCTCTCGGTTGTACCACAGACCCAGGTGTTTAAGCCTTATAGCAGCCATGGAGGCTTCTTGTTGGATAAGCAGGTTCAAGGGTGTTAGATCCAGAGCTACTTCTAGGGCGGCTGTGGGGATAGTTCGCATGCTGCTGGTTATCGCAGAGCATGCCAATCATTGGAATTTCTGCAGTTTGTTGATGACGGTGCCTTGCTCTGTTTTGGACCACCAGGCAACGGCTCTGTATGTGATTATGAGACGTATAACAGTTTTATACAGCCACATAGTTATTTTCGGTGATAGCCCCTAGCTTTTGCCGAGTAGTCTTTTACATTGGAAAAAGATGATGGTAGGCGTTGTTTAGTTTTCCTTCGAGATGTCTATTCCAGAGGAGTTTGTTGTCTAGTATTACTCCTAGATACTTGACTTCCTTGCTTAAGGGACAGACTGGTATTGAAAAGTGATCGAAGTTGTTTTATCTTATTTAGAAAAACCACATCATAGCTGTACATATCTTGAGACTGACGGCTCGTTGATGAAACAAAATATCCGTAAACATGTTCTAAAGTAACCTTTACCTATCGTATCAAAATATCTAAATTTGATTGGCCTAAGGTTAACACCTAAGGACGAAAGACCTAATTTAAAAAATACCTAATGGAGAAAATATCTAAGTTCATAATATATAATTGTTAAAACATATAGTGGATGGTTGACCTAAAGTCGATTCACCTAAGGATTTTACATCTTTTAAACAAAATATCTAATTTCAAAACACCTAACGGTCGTTTGTTTTAAGTTCATGATTACTAAGAACGGACACATAGTAATAGAGTAAGAATAAAAAATATGTCTTTCTGTTTGTCTATATGTATCTTTACGCTAATCGCCGGAAATACTGAACGGACAACTGTATAATATATACTGTTAAGCCTGGACATCGTGTAATTATGGATATAATTGATTTTGGAAAATGGAACACCTGATGCAGAGCCATAATGGTCCTGCTAAATTATAAGAAATAAAAATGACGCCCTAATTAACAAAAGTTGTTCAACCTGATGAGCATTTTCAGCTGAGGTATAAAAATCGAAGATCTGATACACCTGATGCAAAACCGAGTTTTATTACATGTGTTTACAAAAAATCGAAAATCATCGGTTGTGGAAATTTAAAAGATCAGGTTAAAGTTCTTTATTATAATAACATAAGCTGGGAGTACCTCCCTGTGGTGAAGGCAGTAACAGTTTGGGCCTAATTTTTGATATCGGCTTGCCTAAACTAGTTAAATCTACTATTTTAAATATGAAAAATAAAATTAAAATTAGGTATTTTAAAATTAGGTGTTTCGTCCATAGGTGTTATGACCTTAGGCCTTTCAAATTTAGAGATTTTAATACATAACCGTTCTAAAGCCTCACAAACGTGGAAATTTATTATCATTGCCCATTCAATAGCAATCAAATTCAATGCAACAATACAGGCTATGCTTGATGCCCTTATTAGTAACCAATATGAAAACATGTGAAATGAAAACAAGTAGGTATACAAGTAGGCACTAATAGTAAACAGTAAGTAATTCGTGAACTTCTAAATAGCAGAAGTTAAGACAATAATTATTTTTGCTAGTTATTTAGAAGTCAACTAAGGCTTATAAATATCGACACAAAAGTATCTAACAACTACAAACTACTTGCATGGGCACCTTCTTACAGTTCAGCGACAACACTACTTGAGGTGGCGGCTAGATAGAAACATTTAATAAATTTATAAACTACGTATTTACGGATCAAAATAACTACCAACTTAAATGAATGAATTGACAACTACCTACTACTTATTTGTACTTGCCTAGCATTCATTGCCATTATCATTTTAGATCTGGTGTTCATTTCATTGTAGCACAAGATAATGACTGTGTATTTGTCACAATAATCTGACATCGATCTATTTTTGATGCACAAATAACTCCACTCAGCATGATCTTGGATACTCGCAGTTATCGAAACAGCACAACCACCCCGCTCCCCGCATACCCGCACTTATTCGCGCTTACTCAGAATCATTTACGAAGAATTCATGAGTATGAAGAGCTTACGTGAAATGGACATTTATATTTTTAGGGGAACAAAGTCGTAACCGGTATTACGCTTAAAAAATATGTTAATCCCTTTGCTTAATCATTCAAACAGCTTTTATTTGTAAATAAGTTTATTAAATAGCTAATGGTAATCGCGATAATATGTGGCGAACAAAAATTAAGTGCAAGGAACAATAAAGTTATAATGTTTACTCAAATTGGAAGTTTAAAATTTTGGGACAAAAAAGACTTTTAAAAGTTTACTGAATTTAATAAACACATTTCTTCAGATGTAAAAAGTTGTTAAGCTTTTTACGTGTAAATTTTTATTTATTTTCTGCGTAATCCATAAAATTCCTTTTTTCCTCAATATATTTTTGTCTAAGGCAAAAATCCAAAAACAATAAATTTTAACACTGCTTTCTTATTATGTATTAGAAAAATCTGAAAAAAATTGAGCTTACGTAAGCTGAGTTATTCTTTTCGATGGAGTGAAAATCAAGAAATCGACATAAGCACACTTATGCTTTTGTTCTTCTCGAGGTACGATATGATATAATTAAACACACACCCATTCACAAATACACACACACATATACACATACACGCACAATACACTCCACACTCACACACACATTGTAGTCGTAGTTACTTAATAATAGCTTTGTAGAAATAGTAACCTCTTTTATACTCAATCATTTGTTTGAAATAAGTTTTAGGAAGAGCGGACACTTCTGACACAAGTGTTTTTACAATACTTAAAAGTCGTGTTCCAATAAATATTGTGTTATATTGATTGAGAAACCGTAATAAACATATTTTTATATTTATATTTAACTATGGGCGCGGTCCGCATAGCGATAATATCGATATTATCGCGAATCCAAATAAATGCAGTAGGTACAAAAACCCTAATATTATGTGTAATTTGAGGCTATCTTAAGCCCTATATATTATAAGTTACTCTATGGAGGCTATACTTAATTTGGTCGGATTCGCGCTAAGATTTTTATCGCCATGCGGACCGTAGCCTATGTGTCAAATGGCTGTATGGCGCAAATGAGCCTTTGCCTTTTCTGCTCGAAGCGGAAAAAACTAACCAAAAAAAAAAAACGTCAAAGTCATGCATGTAAAATCTAAAAATTGATAAAAATATTTCAATTCAAGGTCGCTTCGAAAATCTTATTTATTTATTTAGTTATGAATTAGTGGTTTTAGATTAAGTAATTTTATTTAAGAGATATAGACAATCTAGTAACTACCTTTAAAATTTGATTACCTAACCTAGTGAAAATGATAAAAGAATTGGTATGTATTTGTATTACCTACTTTTATTTACCTAGGTACTCATTTCTGTTTGAGGTTTAATAATGCAAGGACGTTTTAAATCTTTGTTGCAAGGTGATTATGTTTTTAAAGTATAGAAAGATAAAATATATGTAACCCAAACAATTTTATTTTGGTGGTAAACAGGTGTCCCAAAACTTTGCCTCACGGAGGGAAAGTAGGTACACCTTCAATATTGAAGATAGGTAAGGTAAAACTGTACATTAGGGGCCGCGAGGTAGGGGGCTGGGAGGGGGGTGGGAAATAGGGGATGAATGGGGGCTCCCCCTGGTACCCTTCACCCTTGAAGCAAGCCCTTGGTTTCTGAGATACTCAAGACTTTTTCAATAAAATTTTTTCATCGTTTCCAATAAGCAGATTTTCTCTAGATGACTTGGTTCAAAAGTCCTCGCCAAGATGTAGGTTGATTTTGGCATGGACCAAATCATTCCTTTATATTTTTTGAACGGCGCTTCATTTCGTTTTGATTCTAGGCATTGCGGGATCCATAAAAAAGAGACTTTTTTATATTAAGATTCTGGCTAGGTGTTATGGTTCACTAGATATAGCCTGTACCTGCCAAAATGAAGGTTTGCTTTGGCATGGACCATTTAAATTGCTTATATCTCTCAGTCCTTTTTGGGACTAATTCCGAAAAAGTGGGACTAGTTAGGACTAATTGGGGAGAAATTTTCCATGTAGTCAGAATTGCGGTTTTCAAAGTGGTCCATGACAAGATGTAGGACACTTGGGAGATCTTCGTAAGGTGTATGAAATTCACCATATTACTCCCGTGCCAACAGAACGGTAAAATCATGTATCGGCAGCGCGGCGCGGTGGCGGCTTTTTCGCGTCACGTATCCACAGTGTAGTGGTGCGGCGGGCGGCGCGGTGGCGGCATCGTGTAGGTACTTTCCCGGTTCATGATGTGTCCGTGTCACAGATTTCTCATTTCGCATTCTCTTTGGTTCATGAGTTAATAATCTCAAGAATATGAATATAATGCCCATTTGCACTAAACTTGGGTTAGGCTTGTCCTAGTTAAGATACACCTAAGCTTAAGAGCAGCCTAACTAAAAAATCGGTTTGCACCATAGATATAGTATATTAAAAGGGGTAGATGCGCTACCGAGCGACCGGGTGTAAGGGATAGATATATTATGACGTCAAAATATGGGGTTGCCATGATCAGAAAAAGTACCCTTAACGGGGTAGCATCCGTTAATGTGCAGATTACTAGTTAAAGCACGGAAATCGTCTACTTTAAGAAAAATTTCGGTACTATTATGTATTCTGTGCTTTAAGAGGATTGTCAACCACGTGGTCTCCATACAAACGGCGATAACGTTTCCCACCCTCTAAACCTTAACCTACAGCAATGAATTTTTGGTATGTTTTTGAAATGCCTAAAAACTAGGGCTACGTTTTGATTTTTAAAATATTCATTGTAGATTTGAAAATATTGGCACTTCTGTGTTTTATATGAAATCACTAAAATGCAAATATTTCGAAATCTATTATAAATATTTAAAAAATCAAATCGTACAGCCCTAGTATTTAGGCATTTCAAAAAAATACCAAAAATTAATTACTGTAGGTTAAGGTTTAGAGGGTGGGAAACGTTATCGCCGTTTGTATGGAGACCACGTGGTTGACAATCCTCTTAACTGACTCGACCAGTTAATCTGCAGATTAACGGATTCCGTACTTTAACGGTAACATACGTATACATAGAATAGAAATGGAAATAAACTTTATTCGCAGTAATTGTGGTACAGCAGAGATATTAATAAAATGTTTAGACAATTCGCCATTTCCAGCATGCAAAAACTCAGTATAATTATAAATGGTATTAAGAAAAATAAAAACACGTCTTCCCTGCTAAAATCGAACTAAAGTTAAATAACAATCGTCATTGCAGTCGGGACGGGAGTACACACAACTGCCCTGCTAAAAAAAGAGAGATATAGTAAACTAGCTGGGGTTCGCTCAGGTAGTTAATATGAGATTGTGTGGTTAATGGAATAAAAAGATAAACTTTAAATTAAAACAGGTAAAGTCTTTATTAAACGTTGGAATACAGAACTTTTTTTATTAACGTTAGTTTTTCTGTTTTTCGGAAACAATTTTTTTCAAAATGTTTTGAACAAATTCGTGTGTGGCACCCAATTCTTTTTTCCATTTGCTTCTATACATTTTTCACGAGTTTAATCTTCCGTCGGAAATCTGGAAAAATCAAATCGCTTGAAATTTCCTGAAATATGGGGTAAGTTTTGGGGAAAATTTTCTATATAGTAGGCATCCGGAAATCGAATTATAAACCTACTGATTTTAGTGGACGTCAAAGCTAAGCTGACTTCTACTATTACGTAGATGTACGCAATTTTACCGGTTTGCATGTCAAATGTTTACGAGGTTATTTTTAGAAAGAATTTTTAGATTTTTCCTATTTATCAGGTTTTTCATGATATAACTAATGATTTAGCTCAGAAACTTGGTTCCTGTGAGATTTGAGAAAGAAATACGTGATCAAAATATAGAAAACAGTGTACTCACGCATGAAATGTAACGCCCGCTTCTTTCCTTTGATTGTTGCTTTTGCAGCCAAATATCGAACATCCCACCATTTTGAATGCTAGACACAAACACTACACATTCGATTTATAATAAATCTTCAATATTAATTAGGGAGTTATCCACAAAAACTTTAATTTCTCTGGCACTTTTGGTATAACCCCACTTGTTTGTTTTGCTTAGTTGATCTCTGCCTATAACCCGACCATGAAAAAAAGTCCGGTCGGTGATAGAGAAAAAACATGACACTCTTCTCTATTTCCTCCTATAGGAATCTTAATAAGACGATCTCGCTCTATCAAAGCATGTCAGACCCTTGGTTTGCACCAACAGTTCTGTCTCAGTTGTGACAAAACATGGGAATTGCCTAGTAAAGCGAATGATAAACGAATGACGAACGATTGAAATGATAGATTGCTTATGATTTATTATTTAAAAAAACAAAATCTGTTTGAATTTGTCAAACCACTGAACTATTCAACACTTGATACTGGCAAAAACTACTCCCTAAAGAGGAGAGTAGATTGACATACCAAAAATAAGAAGAATAATGTCTTTGGCAAATGACAGCAAATGACATAAAAATTCTTTTTTATTTTGCTGTTTGTCAAGTAAAGTTTGACAGGCTAAGGAAACCTCCATGCTGTAACACAAAAATACTACTTAGGTATCGCCTAACGCGTTGGGCGCGTCCTATTCGAGGTCATAAAGTTAGGAATGTCCTAAGTGGATTTAGGAATGGCTTAAGGTTAGTGCAAGCAAATTTTTTGCTAGGAGTAGCCTAAACAAGTTAGGCAAGAACTTAGGCGATTCTTAAGTTTAGTGCAAATGGGCATAAGATTCTTGGATAATCTTTATCACATTCTGCCTAGGCACCGTGACTATTTCCTCTGTGTAGGCAACTATAAAAATTAATAATGAATTTAAAATTAGAATGTCAAACTGTCAGTTAGATATGTCATTTGTGATTGAGTCATAGAAATTGATAACAGAAAATATTCAATAAAAAATGCCAGATTAACTAAATTACTTTGCAAACAGCCTCAGAAATTATGGGGGTTTTCTTTTCTCTGACGAAGAATTCCGTAAGTTAATACAAGTATTACCTTAGCACTATGACTGGCAACTGGCTTCACCAGTAACACCTACCTACCTATACCTACTTATTTTAAAAGTTATTTTGCTGTACCTATGTATAACTGATTTAATTGACTATGTTGTAAGAAAATCAATTTATTATGTAGCTCAGTATACTCATATATAAATTCCAATAAATTCACTGTTCACCAACATAGTTTAAGTTTTGAATATTAGTACCTAGGTACCTATCTTTTTTGTTTCTTTTTTAATTAATCAAACTACTAGCATATACTCCAGCTAACTTATGGAAAGAATCTTTACAAACAAACCACCCATACCATACTCACCATAACCTGTAATACAGATCTACACTTTTTTAAAAGTATATGAATAACATGGATAGCTTAACTATGATATCAAGTTGTAATTATGGTGGTAATTCACTGAAACTTAACATATTTGTGGAATAATTAGGTACCAAAAATGTGCTAAGTTTTGTTTACATTCTTTCCGTAAGATGGCTGAAGTAGTCTATAAGAAAGAGGTATGTAACATCAACATTATTGTTTTTTTTTCAGATAATATTTGGCACTGGAATATACACTGGTGTATACATAGCACAAAATTACCAGGTTGGAATATACATTATTCACTATTCCACAAAGGAGGCCATGCCTACGTCAGTTCTATGGTCACCATTTGTATCTGAACGTTAATTTGTCTTTCTTTTCCTGGATTACATTCATCTTTAAGTTTTCCTGGTTCATAGTTCTTTTCTTTATTATGGCCTCTTTTGTGTCTGTCACATTTCTGCCATTAGCAATAGGTAGATATTTTTCATGTTGATATTCTCTCATCCAGGATGCTGTACAACTACTTTGTAAGAAATCAGGAAAAGCTCAGGAATGTGACAACACTTTGGATAGAGAAAAATGGTTAGTTTCTTTTTCTTTTTTTATTATATTTCATGAACCAGGAATTCTTACCATTTATTTAAGAATTTTATTTTCTATAAACATAAATGCCATTGTGAGAATCAAGGATAATAAAACATTGTGTAAGATTGAAGAAAGTGATATAGAGATGAAGTGTATTAGATCAAATTTGGTCCAGAGGGAATAAAAACAGGGTCAAGTTGACAACTCTTAAATAAATGGACTATAATGCTTCAATGCTTAATTATTTTGTATCATGTTTTCATTCACTGCTTTATGTAGAATATACACTGAACTTCACCAGACAGACACCACCCCTTTTGATAGTAATATAAAACTTTTTTTCTTTATATATTTACAGATTGAAAAAGTAGAAGATCCAAAGGTCCTATTTGAAAAAGCACAAGCTTTTTTTAAATCAAAGTTTGGAGAACTCAGTGATAAAGATGGAAAAAAAGGGGGCAGAGATTGCTGAAGCAACTTAAGGTGGATGAATTAAAGCTTTGTTTTGTTACTGTAAATACCATATAATAGAACCTCACAATGATAATCGTAATAAATTAACAATTTAGTAACTTCTGTGTTTCTTTTCCTTCATATTTTGCTTAAAGTAGTGACATACCACCTCCAATATGTTCAACTTGTGTTTGGGGCTCTTCAAACGCTAACCAGTCGCTTGAGTGGGTTGGTAATAATCCCATACTTTGGCATTTATACAGAGCTAGGAGGATGTTTACTATATTTCCTATAAAGTACACGAACTTTTGACCAATGGCCTGCGTTCCTTCAACCATTTTAAATGTACTTTGAGTAGAGAATAAAGCTTTCACAGGGCGAACAATCAACATTCCAACCATCATTATTGGGAAAATAGAGATAGAATTTCCAGCCATGTACATTATAAACAGGTTCATCGGCACTTGTTTGAGAGGACCTAGTGCAACATCCCACAACTTCTTAATCAAGAGTAGATTCGAATCACTGTCCTTCGACGTCTCTGTATAATTGGCGTTCGCCGATTGACTGTAACCTGGAGGCGATGGCAAATCAGTAGATGACTTCCTGAAAGTGCAACAGAACGTCTTATAAACGTGTACTATACTAAAAACAGAAAAGGTAGGTAATCCAACTTACTTCTGATTATAGTCTAAAGCCCATTTGAATTTCTTATTTGACTTTATTTGAGACATTTTGCACTGATATCACCTATAATAAATTCTCGAAATTTTAGGTAGGCAGGTACCTAGATATTTAGGTAATTCAGGGTGAATTTTATTCAATCTAATCAATCGACAACTTCGACAAGAACAACTGAATGATCCACAGACTAGATACAAGTACAATGTGACATTTGTGGTGTAACATTGGGTGCATTCCAGCAGACTAATTGCTGAGTCATCGGTTACCAGAGTACTATGCGTGCCAAATAAAGGATGAAACGTCATCTCGTGTGTGCCTTACTCCTTCTAGCTTGCGAGCTATAAAAACCTTCAGTGACGGATAAACGATGTCTTATTTTGGTATTCAGAACAAACGTGACGCAAGCGTTTATGAATGATTGACGTCTGAACGTGGCACACACGAGGTGACGCTGAAGGTTATGTGTGCTGGAAATAACAAAAACTAGCAAACGAAAGTCCACTTTTACTCCCTAGATGCTCAGTGACGCAAAAATAAATAAGATTTAACACTCGAACATCATACAAAACAGAACAGATCTCATAAAATCGTTGTTTAAACATGGCACATACAGAACCCTTTGTGCCAGTTTTCATTTGTCAAAATATCGACAACTAAACCGTTTGGAGCCAAATGAAGCAGTCTAGCACCGTCACGTTTGATAAGTGACACTATATAATACTTTAAATTCGTTCGCGTAACGGCACATCAATAGAAAAAGCAAAAAAAAACTTTCGACCCGTCACACTGTATGGCCCATACTTAAAACTGTCACGTTACGTGAATTTTGCCTCACGTATGTTGTAAAGCAATTAATATTAAAACTAATTTCCGTCACTGAGGATCTAGCTTTATCTGAAACCAATCACTGCAGTAGTTACAATACAATCCATGATAAAATTTGTATGAGATTTTTAAGATAGGGTGACAACAATGTACGTACGTTGATGGACAGAAAGGCTATAATCGTCTGTTAGCTTAGCACTATTATCTATTCTGTGCTGTTAGTTAGTTTTACCAAGGACTTTGCATTCTAGCGACTTTAGTTACCTAGATATTGATGAGATCGATTAAAAAAATACATAGTTTTTGACACGATTTTCTATATTGGATATCATTTTGTGTAGATATATCGGATGAAAATATTTTGTTGGCTAAAATATAGATAGATCGAATAAAAATATTGATAAAGGTACCTATCGATACTTTTTCAACAAGCTTAAACATTGTTGCCAGTTGCCAGATAGAACATACAAAAATAACGGTTTTCCGTACTGTTTATTAAGGTCCGACCGAGATCTCGGTCTCGGCCGAGTCTGCTTTTTAAGCGGAAACTAGACTAGGCCATAAGAAAAAAAAACTGGGTAGAGCGGACACTCCCGCTATGGACGGGCTCAACGTCACGATATTAGCCTACACGTTTAACGGGATACTCAGAAAGGCGTCACCACACTCGGGTTTGCCTGTTTGAGCGTTCCGTACGATCTTGAAAAAAATTACAGTGGCGTCAAATCATTACGATTGTATACGATTATTAACGATGCCATACTTAAGTTTTTTTAGTTTGCCCAAAGATGATGAGAGGCAAGTAATATTTTCTAAATATTATTTCGTTTTAGTACCTAATTAACTAGTTGCTCCGTGAGCTCCGTGACCTCGCGGTAAAAAGTAGCTCAAATTGTATGTAAACATAATCTAAAATACCTCATATATCTAAACCCCTTAAGCCATTTAGAAGTTATGGTGGAATAAAGAAACTCACATACCTACAAACGTACATGAACCCTGAACACATATACACTCCTTTTTTGGGCAGTCGTGTAAAAAAATATAGCCAGTGTCACTCAGAATGATGTAAGGATTCTAACGATACGCCATCCATACATCTAAATCCGTTAAGCCATTTAGAAGTTATGGTGGAATAAAGAAACTCACATACAGCTTGGCCATAAAGAGTTGAAATTAAATAAATAAAAATGAAACTAAAATTTTTCAGTACAAAATATAGTCAGTGTTGCCAAATTATTCGTGATTTTGACGTATTTACATAGAAAGTGGCGCCCTAAATTTTTGTCAACTCTTTATGGTCAAGCTTTACCTACAAACACACATGAACCCTGAACACATATACACTCCTTTTTTGGGCAGTCGTGTAAAAACCTAAAAATAATGTGCTACGCTGCATACAGTCTCAGTAAACTTGAATACGATGTCCGCAAAAATAATACTTCATGGTCACCCTTAGCTTATTTACATACTAATTTTAACCTCGAATTGCATCGTAAGTACTGCAGTAATTGGTTTCAGATAAAGCTAGATCCTCAGTGACGGAAATTAGTTTTAATATTAATTGCTTTACAACATAAGTGATACGTACATACGTACTTAAAACTGTCACGTTACGTGAAAATTCACGTAACGTGACAGTTTTAAGTATGGGCCATACAGTGTGACGGGTCGAAATATTGTTTTCGCAGTTCAATATAAGCCCTGCTATAAGAGCTCATAATAAGGCCCCAGTTTAAAGCCTCCTTTTGAACTGAACGGTTTCTTATTTGCTGATGGTAAGCCCCCAGGACTGTTTATGGCCTGCTTTCATACTAACCGTTAAGGGGGCTTACCATCAGCAAATAAGAAACCATTCAGTTCAAAAGCAGGCCGTAAAAAAGACTGCTTAAGGCCTGCTTTCATACTAACCGTTGAGATCATGGTACGAAAAAGTAAGGCCGTTCAATATAAGTCCTGCTATAAGAGCTCATAGTAAGGCCCCTGGTCATAGTACGAAAAAGTAAGGCAGTTCAATATAAGCCCTGCTATAAGAGCTCATAGTATGGCCCCAGGGGTTCTAATAATTGTATCGTAATATTCGTAATTACAATATTCCACTATAAAAAAATCTTTGATGATCTGTTTATTTGACAATAAAATTAGACAATTAGATATAATATGTACTTAAATCGAATAAAAAATATTTCTTTATTTAGATTCAATAAACAACTGTCGCGATTAGCACGTTGCGTATGCATTAAGGTGTGGGCACATCCTGTCTTATGTGATGACTGATGACACGCCACGCCACGTGATGTCGCGGTTTCACACTATTAACACGCCTTCTTATGGATATACGTGATTGAGTAACACAAATATCCAAACATTAAACTTTCACATTTATAATACCTAGGTCTGTTCCGGTTCCCTCGTTTCAGTCCTTTAGGTGTTGAATAATGTCCACCGTGTCGTATTAAAGAGACGCTTTTAAATTTCCTCAACGGCAGCGGTTTCGACGGCTTCGTAGTGATTTTTTTTTTTTTAGAATACTGCAATATGGGTGTCAAATTAAAGGGCTTATTATAAGGATTTCAAGACGGTATATCATGTCTGTACTATATAATAACTAAAAAGAGATAAGATACTTAACCCGGCGAGCATGTGGTGGGGTGTGACATGCCCATGCTTTGCGCGAAGCCGTGTATTTTTCAAATTTGCCCCTCAATTGTTTTGTTGCTTCGAGTAGCTGGAGCCAATGTACTCCGCGGGGGGAGAGTGGCGTGACCGCAGGGTCGCGTCAACCGGCGCAGGAGCTACACCCGTGTAAACGTTCGTGGGGTGCGTCATACCCCGCCACATGCTCCGTGTTAGTTTTAACATATAACTACCTATAAATGCCAATTTATTAAACCAAGACTTAAGAATTAATTCGTATTTTGAAATATGGTTTATATTTAGTGTATAAAATAAAAAACAGTGTATATTTATATACTTTTATTGTATTATTTATCAAAAATACTAAAACTAAAATCAACTAATTCTTTAAAAAAAATATGTTATTGAGGCTCTGATATTCTTTAAGTTTTTTAAGTTGATTTTATATATTTTTTTGAAAATTAGTTGATTTTAGTTCCTTTTTCAGAAGTTCCTTTTTTTGTTTGTTTGTAAATGTTATGTTTTAGTATTTTTGATAAATAATACAATAAAAGTATATAAATATGCAATGTTTTTTATTTTATACACTAAATATAAACCATATTTCAAAATACGAATAAATTCTTAAGTCTTGGTTTAATAAATTGGCATTTATAGGTAGTTATATGTTGGGGTTTGGCAAACCCCACCACATGCTCGGTGTAACTTTTTTCACCACATGCTCGCCGGGTTAAAAATTATAAAAACCCGCCTGCATAAAAAGACAAGTCAATCCACCCCGCGAGTTCGTGTGCCGAATCGTGTGCCTTGACTTCACGCACACAGTTGCAGCGTGTGCAAAAACGTCATTGTGTAGTGTAGCGTCTAGTTGAAACGCGGCGCTAATATGGATGGAGTGCCCAGGGTGTGACCTATTTTTAGGGTTCCGTAGCCAAAATGGCAAAAAACGGAACCCTTATAGATTCGTCATGTCTGTCTGTCTGTGCGTCCGTATGTCACAGCCATTTTATTCCGAAAGTATTAGGATTGCACAGTTGAAACTTAGTAGGTCGATGTATTCTGTTAACCGCTTAACGATTTTAACACAAAAATAAAAAATAAAAAATGAATAAGGTTCCATATATGGAACTGAAACTGTAAAAAAATTTTTTTCTTCATTCCAATACGTGCGGGGTGTCAATAGATAGGTCCTCAAAAATGACATTGAGGTTCCAAAGACATTTTTTTCTCAAAGTCAACCGTTTGAAAGATAAACACTGCCAAAGTGGTAAAATGTGTGTCCAAAAATCTAAAAAAATATATGCTATAGATCTCAATAAAAACTTTCACTGAAAATTGGTTTGAACGAGATATAGTAATTAGTTTTTGAGATATATCATATTTTCCAAAACCGCAAATATAACTTTGTCATTCATACTATATAATTGAATTTAGAAAATAGTAGATAAAATTGTATCAATTGTGTGATTGCTGGGGGCAAATCACATTCGGCTATGAGCGAGGTGGGATGAGCAGAGGAAGGACTTACTCGGTGATGGAACTTGAGCTGGCAGCGTGACGAAGCCACGATACAGATCGTGGATGGAGTTGAACTGATGGAAATCCCAGGTTTCTTCTGACCAAGGTCTCGTTAGGTTTATATGAGCCGACACAATTTCACTTGTCACCCACTGAACTTAATGTCTGAGCTGAATACACTTAAGAACTGTTTAAGTACCGGCCGGTTAACTATCAAATGAGAAGAATCTAGCAGGTTCGAGCGCGACGCATTTCAACTCGCTATTCCAACTTGCTACTGCAACTGCGCGCGGGCCGGCGTTTCCTTCGCCTGTCCGAGCGAGCGAGCGAGGTGTGAGAAAGAGACAATCGTCGCGGCGTTGGCGCGAACAAATTGAGATTGAAAATATAAAATTAGTCGCATAAATAGTGTTTTAATAAAGTTGTTTTCACAACACTAGCACGTTACCACCACGCCAACTGTCGCGACTAGCACGTTACGTTACGTATGCATTAAACTCCCCGTCAGGATCACGTTCCGTCCCCGCGCCCCGTGCCCGTTCCGTCCCCGTCCCGTCCGGTATTTTTCCTGTTACGTATACACAGCGACCTTTAGTTTAACGAATAGAGTCTGGTCAACGAAAGATGAGATTGAAATGGCGGTGCCATTTTCCCTGTTAAATTAACGTTTAGAGGTTAAGTTATTGGAAACTGTACCTTAAAATAAGGCGCAAAATTTGTTACATTTCCAACCGAATCTCATCTTTCGTTGACCAAACTCTAATAACAAATTGTTTAAAAAATGAACATGTCTATTTGTTTTCAAACTTATGGTTACCCTAATAGAGCGAGACAAACTGACCTTGTACTTGCTATCTCAAGTGGACTGTTTTTAGCCGCAGAGCACCTTCCTGTTGTACGAAGTACTTATAATTTCCATGGCTACGACTTTAAAAATAAAAAAAAAACCCGCCTGCATAAAAAGACGAGTCAACTGAAAAGATCGTAAAGATTAAAGATGGAAACAAGATTAAATATTAAAGGCAACATGTCATAATAACAAGCAGTCGGAGGCATGCATATGTAAAGAAAGATTGGCGTATAGTTGGCAGACTCACCATGGAATTAGATGGTTTTGATTATGTCAAAAAATTGTTAGTAAATAGTGATAAATAGTGAACCATAGCATATAAATAGTGATACTATGGTTTAGAAGATATTTGAGTATCTTGGTGAGGCTCACCAAGATACTCAAATATCTTCTAAACCATATTCACTATTTATCACTATTTACTAACAATTTTTTGACATAATCTAACGCCAATAATGGAGCCCCTAGACGATCAAGCATTTCTTGTCAATCATTTACATTGCATTTACCATTTGGGGGCGTGGTCTACTTTTGATTTGCCACGGTAATCTATCTATTCTGTGGTGCTTGTCAAGCATCGCTCCTAGACGATCAAAATGTGATTGACAAGCAATGCAATGTAAATGATTGACAAGCAATTTTGATCGTTTAGGGGGTCCATAAGAAAGTGACATTATGAATGATTTGAATTATATTTTCCAAGCCATGAACTTAGGTTTGGCAACGTCTGTTACTGTCAGTTCGTGGTCATGTCGTCGGCCAGTCTCCTTACTAAATGTATGGGAATATTTTATTTTAATAATAATAATAATAATTTCATTTATTTCAGACATAGTCCATATCATTTGTTAGTAACAATCATGACTTAAGTACCTATAACTAGTGTTAGTAACATGATTTCATAAATGGTGCACGGTACAATAGGCTGCTTAACGGGCATGCAACTGCGTGCAGCGGCGCAATATTAAGCTGTCCCATCTAGCAGCTATCGTTGACAAGATGCTGTTCGAGCTGGCCCGCAGTCTTGCAAGCATTGAGGCGCAGCGTGTTCGCATTATTGCGTAAAAATCGTTGATTCGCGCCGACGCGAACATACCGGAGGCACTACATGAACGTGACAGCCCGAACAACACCCTGAATCCATTATTATACTGGACACGAAGTGCGCCATATGTCCCCTGCGTATATCTGCCCCACAGACTGCACATGTAGAAAGTTTGGCAGTATGCTCTGAAAAAAGAGTCACCTTTACTTCATTTGTACATCGTGCGAATCTGTGGGCCAGCACATTTCAGCGGATAGATAGCGCCCTTCGTTCCCTTTCAATGTCAGCGTTATCTTTGAGATCTGATGTGACCCAGTGACCCAGATATTTGAATTTTTCCCCTGTTTTTAGAGGAGACCCAGACAAAGTCACTGGTGGCACGTGAGAGTAACGATTGGTGCCTGCTTTAAATATCATTAACTCACTCTTACTAGCGTTATATCTGAGTCCGTGGGCCACAGCATATCTCTCACATTATATCGAGTAACTTTCTGAATCCTTTGGCTGTTGGACACAGCATTTTAAAAGGTCGATATTTTTTTCGTAGTGATTGTGTGGGGTTGAAAATATGAAAATAATGTACTTAGTTCTTTTATTGAAGTTCTTTATATATTAAACAATAAGAAAAATATCAATTTTAACCAGGAAAAAATGGCTGTCTTCCCATGATGTAAGATTCATTGCTAGAGAAGACCTAGATCAAAATACTTATCGTACTAAAGGACCCCGAGAAGGTCAAACAATTTGACTCAAACCGCATGTCCTAATAAATAAATAATAATAATAAATATAAAATCTTTATTGAAATAATCTTACATCACAATTTACAACTAGTTTAAAGATAGATAATATAGGAAAAACAAATAATAATTAAAATAATGTTATACCCCGTACTTGACCGCATGCGATGTTGCCGTTCTGCTCACTTCATGGCTTGGAAAATATAGAAAGCTATGATTATAATTATGCATGTTATTTTGACATGTTGCCTTTAATATTTAATCTTGTTTCCATCTTTTCAGTTGACTTGTCTTTTTATGTCAGTTGACTTGTCAACTTAAACTATCTATAGTTAAACCTCTATTCAAAAAAGGTGATGCTAAAGATGTTAACAACCTGTAACACTTATATCCATCTTAGCAAAAGTTTTTGAAAAGGCCATGTTAAAAAGAATTAGCGACTTTTTCGACAAGCACAGTATTCTACACCAACAGTAATTTGGGTTTCGGAAAGGAAGGTCAACACAAATGGCTTGTTTTGACATAGTGAAAGCTGTAACAGAAAGCCTTAATGACAAAACTCCGGTTGCAGCAATATTTTTAGATATGAGTAAGGCTTTTGATTTTGTAGATCATTCAATTTTAGTAAATAAGCTGTGCAAATATGGTATAAGGGGGGTAGCACACGATTGGGCGGTTTTCCACTTACCGGCGCGGCGACGGCGACGGCCCGGCGACGGCTGCCGTGGCAGCATAAATGTATGAGTTTATATGGCACGCTTTTCCACTTGCCGGCGACGGCGACCGACGGCGACGGCACGGCCCGTTGACCCCCACCGATGCCGCCGCCGGCCGGCAAATCTGTGTGTGTTTTGTATACGTACGTAGCCGTGTGCGAGCGTGTGTGCGCGCGCGGGGCAGGGTACAGCCTGTACAGTCGCGAACGCAACCTTATTGTTGACAAGCTTACATTTGAGGTCGTATGCACTTATTTTGTATGAAATGAACTACAAACATAAGTTTGATATTGTTTTTTTATGTGATATAAATTACAAATTACCATATTATTATTTTTTATACTTACAGCATATTACAAGATATTCTTATTATTTATACCACAACATAAAAGTCATTTGTACGTAGGTACATTATTGTAATAGTTAGGTTGATTGATAAATTCCAAATATAATAAAAATTGGTAATAATTATTAGTAGGTATATAGTTTCAACTGTAGATTTACAGTTTTTTCGATATCTTTTTTTCTTTATTGTGCTAGCGCCATCTATTCTATTCGCTGCATAAGCCATACCAACACAGTACACGGCATACGTAATATTCAACTGATTGCACAGATGGCGTTAGTGGATAAACTGTTTTTCGATCGGTGCGTTCAGTCGAAAACTGTTTTTGAAAAAAATTAGTATCCTTCTTTTGGATTGTTTCACATAAATTCTCCAACAGATAATTAAATGTTTCTTGAGTCATTCGAAAATAGTTAAAGAATTGCTTATTGTTCATTTTTAGTTTATATCAAATAAAGTATAGTAAGAACCCTTTAAATACCTAACTTTAATAAGTGGATCGACCCAAAAATTTACTTTTCTACGTTGTAGATATTTTCTCCTTAAATGTAAAAGGTAGAGCAAATAAATAGTACGACGACTAGACGAGGACATTTTTAAGTCTTGTAAAATTGGCGTGCGTGTCTGTACTGAGCGCAGCCCGCGCCGTCGCCGTCGCCGTGCCGTCGCCGTCTAGTGGAAAAACGGAGCGCCGGCCCGTCGCCGGGCCGTCGCCGTCGCCGGGCCGTCGCCGTGCCGGTAAGTGGAAAACCGCCCATTGGATCAGCAATTACCTCAAAGATAGGAAACAATGCGTCGAAATAACAAGGATAATACAAGAGGATAAGAGTCCCGTAAAGACTGTATTTAGGTCAGACTATAAAACAAATAGATCTGGTGTGCCACAAGGCAGTATCCTGGGACCTCTCTTATTTTTAAGTTACATAAATGAGATTCCCGCTGTAACAAGCGAAAAAACGTTTAAATTTTATTCGCGGATGATACAACACTAATTATTAAAGATAAAGATAGTGATAAATTACGAGACAGAATAATTAAATTCGTACATGACATTAACAATTGGCTAAATGATAATAATTTAATAGTAAATATACAAAAAACTAAAATGATACAATTTAAGACATATAAACAAACTGAAATAAAATTAGACATAACTTTCAACAATGAACATATTTGTTCAGAAAAAGAAACTAACTTTTTAGGCATTACGATTGACCAACACTGTAACTGGAAGCCACATATTGACAAAGTATGCTCAAAATTAAATAGATTTGTATATGCATTAAGGCGCCTCAGGCAAACGGTATCCGTAGAAGCAGCTATTAGTGCATACCATGGATACGTCTCATCGGTACTGAGCTACGGACTGCTATTATGGGGTAACTCGGTCGACATTTTGCTAGCTTTTCGATTGCAGAAAAAATGTGTAAGGGCTATATGTAATGCATGGAGTACTGACAGCTGTAAACCACTGTTTAAAGATTTAAAAATACTACCACTCGCGTGTATATGTATATTAGAGAAATCTGCATATTTGTGAGGCAGAACGCAAACTTCTTTCCCAAACATTCTGATGTGCTAGCACGACACACAAGGCATAAGGACAGATTGTTTCTGCCTATTTGTAGACTTGATATGTTCAAACGAAATGTTTATGTTCAAGCCATAAAAATATTTAATAGACTGCCTAATGACATAAAGAATTTGCCATTTAATATATTTAAACGAAAACTATCGGTATGGCTGCTAGAACATTGCTTCTATACTGTAAAAGAATATTTAGATTATAAAATTGGGTAATGTTTGTATTTTAATCATGACATGTGGTATAACGAGTATTTTGATTTATATTGACATAATACAGAATATTTTGGACGTGACTGAATAATAGTATTAGGGTAAATATGTTATTATTACTTTGAATTGACATGATTTATATTTTGACGATTTTATATTTTGACGTAATTAATATTTTTACATGATTTATTATTATTATGTACTGTTTTGACAACTATAATTAAATAATCACGTATAAACATTTTATTATAAATTAGCAGAAGTTTAGTGCGCACTTATTATTATTTATTTTTTGTGTAGCTTCATATTATCACAAGTTGTACCCAATATTTGCATGCCTTTGTTATGGGTCAAATATGAGAAATAGACATGAGGCGTATTTATCGTAACAGATAAAAACAACAGATAATTTAATGTAACTGTTTCGCCCTGTTACGAGCGCTTTGAAATAACAGTTGCTCAAAGGAACAGGCCAAAGAACAGGCGAAACAGTCTGTTCTCGCCGTCTTCACTGTTACAAACAAATACTCCACTGTACCCTGTACCGAACTGTTATGCCTGTTATCAGAGTAACAACCTGTTTCCATTGTTCCGCTTGTTACGTGGAACAAGCGCTACCTCACTCTAACATATTGAAAGAAAAGAGACAAAGCTTGTTACTTTTACCTGTTATATAAACCGACCATATCAAAAATACATTTTAGACCCCCTTTTAATATACTATATCTATGTTTTAGACCATTGAAAAACCTTAGTAAATTCGACTTTGTAAATTGGTCGTGCTATATGTTCCTGTGTGAGTGTTTGTTTATGACCTTCTTTTTTTTTGTGGCAGCAGAGTTTGACTGTTTTGCCATTTGCCAATGTCAAGTTAAACGGTGGGGAAACAGGGTGTTGCCGACCAGCACTAGCTACAGCCTTTTTGGATTCCTTTTTGGTTTTTCTTCTAAATTCTAAATTTCAGTGACATCTTTTTGTACTGGCTGTTATTTCTGTAACAGGTTGTTGGAATTTTAGTGTAACAGGAACAGTTGTAACAGGTAGGCAATTTACCCTGTTACAACCCATGTCTATGAGAAACTGTATTTACTGTTGGAACATCAAATGTACCATGTTTGTGGCGAATAAATATTTTCTTTTCTTTTCTTTTCTTTCTATGCAGGCGGGTTTTTATTTTTTTTATTTTTTTTTATTTAAGTATCTTATATCTTTTTAGATATTATATAGTACGGTCATGATATACCTTCTTGAAATCCTTATAATAAGCCCTTTAATTTGACACCCATAGGTATTGCAGTAGGTAGGTATATTATTATCACTACATATAATTGTACTGTGGTATAATAGCACCGTACAGTACAGCCGCCATGTTGGTTTTTTTATAACGCCACCTTCTTAAGAACACTTGGGCTGACAAGACAAATCTAACGATATCTAAAATAGAAATCCGCTCAGCCGTTTGAAAGATATGAGGTAAGTACCTAATAAAAATTTTACATACAAACAAACTTACTTACTAGATACGCGCAAAAAACATAACCCTCTTGCAGTCGGGTAAAAATAAAACAAGTGTTTTGTAACATCATTTAATAATTATTATTATTATAAAGGTAAAAGTACACCTACTGAATAGGGAAACACAATATGGAAAAACCTAATACTTAGATTTTACTAAATTAAAATATATTTCAGTAAGCTAGTTTAAATGCTAGGCTATGCTAGGGTAAGCTAGGTCCCAGTGCCGACGATAAGCGACGACTGCTCCGCGCGCGTCTGTAGGTAACTCAGTATCACACCACACGCACGCATGGTAGGTAGGTACCTAGACAAAATAAAGCGGGCAACGTGCACGTGTGTATTGTCATGTCAACCATACTATAGGTACCACTGAACCACACCACTTGAGTTGGGTGTCGTTTACATTTGCTTAGGCATAGTAGAAAGTTAGAAACAAATCTACTATGGTGTAAGTAACCCCCCGTATTTTTATCATTCGTAAGATCACGACCAACATGACTGTCATATCACTATAGTCGGCAGTGGTGTGACATTTTTATATTTTTTGTTCTTTTATATAAATGTTTCTTCATAAACAATCATGTATACCTAGTTACTGCAAGTAATACGATTAGGTACCTTACATATTAATAACCTGGCAGCTTTCATTTGGTAGTGCAATTTCATTACTGTCGATTTCCTTTATTTTGTCCCTAGATACAATGTGGTCTTGACAAAATACTGCTATCCTCTGACAGGCTTCTCTGAGTATGTCTTCTGGTACTGTCAATACGATGCGCATATAATTTGGAAAGCAGAAACACTGAAATTGAACGTGTAAATCTAATGTTAGTTAGGCAAGGCATGAATCAAAGAGCAAAAAGGAACTTAAAGTCTATTAATAAAAACTTTTATATTTGTTTATGAAATAAATCAGTGCGATAGACTACAAAGAAGGTAGGTCATAGGTAAAAGACCTTATCAGATAACAGAGTAGCCTATGATTAATTGATAAATGCATTGGATCGGTCCACCGCAAGCCGTTGGTCCCAGCTGGTCCACTTGTGGTCGTTAACAACCACCGCCTTTATCCCGCCGCCGCGTGGTGGCTGGGTTATGTTTTGACCCATCCTCCCTTACAATAAGCTATGTGGCTCAGCAGTTGAGACAATTAAAACTAGCTGCTTATGATGAATCACAAATAACTTTACACTAGCACTCCATAAACATAAAATAAATAATTACTTACCTCTCCAGGTAAACAAAACACAGACTGCTCGGAAACCATTCGTTCGACAAACTGGAGTTCATTTTCAAACTCCGGGAACTGTTGCATCTTTATCTCGATCATCATGTACATGGCTCCTTGTGGCATGATCGGTTTCAACCCAGGTATTCGGTGTAGTTCTTCATAAGCCAATTTGGCTTGATTCTTGAAAAAAAAACGATGTTTGTTAGCAAAACAACAAAAAAGCAAAAAAAGTTTTATTAAGTACTCGATGAAGAAGTCACAGCAGTTGCCCAGATAGCGAAAGTTCGTGGGTTCGATTAGAGACGAGTTATTTCTTGAAATCTTAAAAAAATCAATACGTAGGTAAAAAAAAATATTAGGTATAAATAAACAATAAGATAGGTAGGTACTCGATTATTTAAATGATCCAGGAGTGCATCCATAGATAATAAACTTATTTAGATAAGTCTGCTGTAGACACAAAATGTAAATTTCATCAATACCGGTTAGGATAAGTGCATGAATGGGTTCGAGCGCCGTCTGGAAACTTCCACTCACCTCGATAAACAGAACGACCTCATCGAAGAAACTTTGCGGTGTCGTTTTTAATATCGTTGGGAGAGCCCTTTGTATCAAAGTACTCGGTCCGAGAATTTTACTTGCTAAATTAAATAAACCTTTGCGCACTTGTTTTCCCAAAATATTTTGACGGTCGTGTATAATCAACCATCCCATTCTCCAACCAGGCACTAAAAATCGCTTCGTCAGCCCACCACATGTGAGCACAGGAACGTCTTTAGATAAAGCCGATATTGCCGTGAATTCATGACCGGTAAAAACGAAATGCTCGTATATCTCGTCGGCAATTATCGGAACACAATTTCTTGAAGCTACTTCAAGAATTTCTGCTAAATGTTCTTTAGGGAAAACGGAACCACACGGATTAGACGGGTTGATGACAACTATTGCAGCTGTGTCGTCATCTATCTGATTCTCTAGGTCTGCCAAATCTACTTTCCATTGTTTATTCGGCTGAAATCAAAAATATTACATATTGAAAGCTTTTGTTCATATATCATAATTCATAATACAATAATATTAATAATCATGTTTAACCTTTATCAAGGATTTCCTACGCAGTTATCAAGAAACAAATGCGTCTATGTATAAGCAGTATGCAAATTTATGTTGAAACTTGTTTTAATCTAGAAACCTGTACAATATCGCCTTATGTATGACCCATTTATTTATATTGGTAAGTATCGAATTCGCGAAATTACGTTTATCAATCTTGGAGCACCCGATACATAATAATCGTCGTTTTCTAACTTACTCACCAGTAAATCGTAATGTTTAATTTCGATTCCTAAACCTTCTGCAACGGTTTTGTATATCATGAATCCAGGTCGTGGTACGAGAATATTCTGTCCAGAGTCGGCAAGCACGGTGACAGCCAGCTCTATGGCGTGGGAGCAACCACTGCACAGTATCACATCGTCGCCGGTGACGGGGCCCTGGTGGGCACTGTACTCCGCGACCGCCTGCCTCGCCTCCTGGTGGCCCACCATGGAACCATAACCTCGACTTGAAGACAATTCTATACTTTCCCTTACTGCTTGGAGCACTTGCTCTGGCGGATTCAAATTCCCAAATACTGTAGGATCACCTAAAATTTTCAAATGTAAATATTTTTAGTGTGGCAGCCTATATTTCACTGTGAATAAAATTATTGGACTACATTGAAGCAGAACTATAACTCTCTGTCTCTGTCTGAAGTATCTCTGGCTAAAGATTCCAAAGATTGAAATTGTTTAACAAAACATTGATAAAGAATTACTTAAAAAATATACGTTTTCATTTTCGGTTTGTTCCGTAATCCGTTTGGTAGTTATTTTTCTTTAGGTATCAGCTATACCTACATTACATACTTGTCTGCTTCGGTTTTGCTCTTTTCAGTTTTGATGTGCAATACTTTTAATTTTTTACAGGAATTGAAATTAGTGCTCTATAGGAACTAAGTACCTACAAGTGTCGTGTCATAATGTTATGTTATGTGTGTTTACTTTGAAATACTTACACGTACATAATAATTTAAAATTCAATAATACTCTGTGCGTTCTAAATTCTAATTCGTATGTAGGTACTAATATCAGCTAATATGTGCTTAAGATTTAGTGTATAACTTAGTATTATTTTATTACTTATTATTATTTTTGAACTTTGACAAGATCCATAAAAACAAATGTCTAGCAAATAGATGAAACACTTCAACTCACCTACGGAAAGTGCAATCAACGGTTTATGAGGATTCGGTTCCACCTGGAGGTTCTCAACAATACTCCTTACTAAGTTATGGGTATTGCGAGCTAACACTGATGCGCGCACATCCCATGATCGTTTGCCCTGTGATCGACGCGACATCGGCACCAAACGATAATTAAATTAATACAACCTACTACGACGGCTAAATGTTTATTCAGAATATTGCCCACCTTCCAATACGCGTTACTTTTGTATCAGAACTGTGGCGTTTGACAAATACAAGCTGCCGTGTAGCGGAACTGGTTTAAAAATGTAGATGAGATGACGGTGGTGTGAGGTGGTAGTAGTGAGACTTGTTTTTAATATTCTATAAAATCGTCGAGCTCCTGGATTAATCCGTGAGTGCATACGACCCTAGTGAAAGGGAAAACAAAATACTTACTAACAAAGTAAACAGGCGACATCGACGCTATCGAAGCGTTTATTCTACTATGGCCCGCCTTGTAGCATGCAGTTATAAAAAAGTATTAAAATGAGTATAGAGAAATATAAAATAGTAGATTGTTATACAAGACGCTAAAATTACCCATTGCATACGAGGTAGTTTTATTCCCGAGCTTTAGCGAGGGAATAAATAGAAACCGAGATACAATGGGTTTTAGCGTCGTGTGTTACACTCTACTTTTCACTACGATTGCGAGAAAATAAAATACAATATTAAATAGTTTATACCTACTTCCGTAAACGAATAGGTAGATACACTCGTTTTTCTATCCTCCACTTCATAAACTTTTTGTACAATATTTAAATAAATGATTTGTGCTTGGCGGCAAAAGATTAAAATTATTTCTTTCCTATTACAGTCACACAATTCAATCAGTTTGTAATTATAGAAAAATTCTAAAGATTTCGCGCCATGGTACCTTTTTTAATTTCTGCTGTAGCAGCTAAGCAACACAAACACGCATTCTACGATTCACTCTGTGCACAGAGTATAAATAAGTCTATGATTTCACCGAAGAGATGCTTTTAGTTCCATTTTCAAAAATAAGAATGAGAAACTGGGGGCCTATTACGAAACCAGGTCACGATAGTCGTCCGCAGTTCGTCGGTTGTAGTTATTACAAATATTTTCAATGTAGCTATCGTAGTCCATAGTCTATTGAACGAATAATGACGGATCCACTAGAGAGAAACTGACAAATTTACGCAATCACTTTGCAATATTGCATACGCAAGTGCTTTGTAATAGGAATCAATCAGAACGAAGCACGGACGCAGCTGCGTATATCGTATTAAACTTTTCGTAATAGACCCCCAGTATTAAGTCAAGTGAGTTTTTATTCGTGATTATGAATAAGGACTTTTTCGTTTTAGTAGGCTCATTGGTAATAGACAAACATTAAAAAAGAAAAAACTTTATCCCCTAGGGGTTATTATGCTATTTTATCTCGATTCTTGTACGTTACAATGGCGCACTTTTTGAGCAAGAGGAGTGAAAAAAATATCCTTGAGCGATCGAGTCAGTTAACATTTTTTTTATTTTACGCTATGAAAATACAAAATCTATGTCGATTAATTTGTATAAAGTACCTATACCTACTTAGGTATATTAAACTTTACTAGACACATTTTTCGGGGACTGAATTACAAATTTTCTTTAGCATGGTAATTTAATCAATATTCTTCTGAAAACCTGAAAAAATATTCGAATACATTATAAACGGAAAAAATATGCTGTGTCATAAATTGATGAAAATATGTATTGCAATGAAAAATTTGACTGCGTTTACCGTCAGGAGTTTGGACCTTTCAGCACGGCTACTGGTCCGATAGCTTTCAATGCGCTCCGCCAACATCAGGCTCTCTTTGTCAGAAAACGTATAATAAGAGCATAAAGATTCCCTGTTCACCTCCGCCTCGTGGTTACCGCTTTAAAGTAAAAAAAGCTTATTCCAATTACAAATATTGATAATAATTATTATCTCTATAA
The DNA here is from genome assembly GCA_950108535.1 of Agriphila straminella. Lineage (NCBI taxonomy): Eukaryota > Metazoa > Arthropoda > Insecta > Lepidoptera > Crambidae > Agriphila > Agriphila straminella. The sequence continues at coordinate 13,960,780 of OX467308.1, forward strand.
CCAGTGACGAGTTTCCACCTTGGTTTACACATATTTTTTGTCGATTTTCTGATGACGAATCAACTTCAGTGACGAGTTATATTATCCAGGGGGAGGGGGGGATGCTAGGGCCACGTTGGAGATTTGAAGGCGGGCAAAAGATAAATATCACATTTTTTTCTGGGGTGGGGTGGGCGCGCCCACATTTAGTAGTCAATTTAGTGGTCACACTATATCTATGCTACAGGATCTTCACTTGGAGACAGGAGACTGGCTAACAGTCTGTATTTTATTTTTGTCTCTTCATTTTTGCCAAATACCAATTCGCAAAACGAGTTTTAAAAAACTGGTTAACAGAGTGCTTAATAAAAACTATTAGTATACCTATAGAAGAACGGTCACCACAATCTACATAATTTACAAAAAAAAGTATAAACTTAAGTCGAACCATAATATCTATTCGAATAATGTTTATTTGTTTAGAAAAGTTATCAATCATTTATTATATTATATACCTAATCAAATATTAATGGTCAAATTAATATGTAATGTCGTAAATGGTACAAAAAAAAATAATGCATAACGGCACCCCCTAAACGATCAAAACTGCTTGTCAATAATTTACATTTCATCGGCTTGTCAATCACATTTCCTTTCGGAACGTCGTTCTGTCCTTTTCCCAAAACACCCGTTTCCAAAATCCTTCCGTCGCTGAACATTATCGTCTAGGCTAGGAGCGACGCTTGACTAGCAACTCGGAATAAGACAGGTTACCGCGGCCTATCAAAAGTAGGCCACGCCCCCAAATGGTAAATGCAATGTCAATTCAATTTCAATGTAAATGATTAACAAGAAATGCTAGATTGTCTAGCTAAGGGCTACTTATACTTAACGTACACGACAGTCAACATTATTTTTAAATAGTATATAACAGGCGAGCGCGGTCAAATTCCAGAAAATTGCTAAATAGCAATGTAAATGTCCCGAAAACTTGCTTTTCCCAAGAAATGCGAGAAAATATACTTTTTTCTTAGAAAAAATGAAATTTTAAAATTGGTTCATGTTTATGTGGCACTGTGAAACGACCAGTCTTGCAGCTATAAAGTTTTATCAAAATTTATTAAAACATTAAGTAACAAACATCCAAACATCCGCACTCTTTCACATTTATAATATTAGTAGGATAAGTAGGATTCAGACAGAAAGCATCCATTCCATATTACATCTTCTTAGGTTAGGTACCTATAACAAAATTGATGTCAATCTATCATGATGTATTCATGCAACGTAATAATAAATCACTTAGGTAACAAAAGACATCAACGCGATACAAATGTTCTTTGGAAAATAACATATTTTCAAATAATTTTCATTTATCTCCACTCTTTAAGGAGATTTTCAAATAATCTATAATTTATTTAAGTAAATAATTTATAATTATTTAACTTCATTATTGTACATTCTTAAAACAAATGGTACAAAAGGCGGATTAAAAAAACACAGCAAGTTTGGACTCCTCCAGATACGATACGGTTATAGTACATTACTGCAGCAGCACGCAACACAGGCGATCGTGAAAATACGTGATTACTTGATACGTGAGTCCATCAATGCCTAGTTGCGGCCAAGGCTTGTATAGTACTTTTCTCAAATAATGCGCGGAAATTCAAACCAAGTAGGTAGTATTTCTAACTATTAATTTTTATTTCAAATTACAGTAATTGAAAAAAGAAGAAAAGAGATAGTTTATTTTTTATTTTTTTTGGAATGTGCACATTAAGGCCTTTCATTTGATAGTTGATACCCATATAGAAAAAAAAACAGTTTTTTCCCCCCAGTTTTTTGGAATGTGCTCAGCAAGGCCTTTTATTTGATACCCATATTGAAAAAAAAAGTTTTTTTTTTCATTTTTTATTTATTTTGAAATGTGCTCATCAAGGCCTTTCACGTGATACCCATACCTAAGATAAAAAAAAATGATTTTTGGAAATTGCTCGCTCATCAAATGAATCAAAGATAAACCCATATTCGTGTTTCGTTAAAAAGTTCGCTCCATTTCTGAATTACATGTGTGTAATGAGTTTTAATCGTTAGCTAAACATTTACAGTCAGACGCCGGTAATTTTTGTATGAAAATCCATTATTACACGTTAGTAATGGATTCTCATACAAAAATTGCCGGAGCGGTTTAGGTCTGTCCAGTAACTCCGATTTAGCACGATGAAGGTTGTCAAAATAATATTCGAATTTCCAAGCATGTTTGAGAAAAAATATTTTTAACCGACTTCAAAAAAGGAGGAGGTTATCAAGTCGACTGTATATATTTTTTCAACACACTTGCTCGTAAAGTGAGCCCTAATACATCGCTTTTAGGGCCATAAACCGAGCTATAACAAATGCGTGCAATAATATATAAAACACTAGTACGTTATAGAATTAACCCTACAAAGTTAAATTAGTAGATTCCTTACTGCAAGTTCTATGCGAGTAAACAGAGCATTCCCAATTTAGCCGGGTAATACAGTTATTTTTTTTTAGTAACAACAAAGAGGTTTTATGCTGCTGAAAATTCATATACATTTTTGTAATAAATAAATGTGTAACTCCTTAATTAAGTCAAACAAATATTTATTATTATCAAATTATTCATAATTCACAATATTTTCTTATAAAATATTAAAATATTTGCATTTTATCACTTAACATTATAATTTTGAGGTAGGCTGTATGCTCACTTACCCCTTTGTTCGCAAAATATTCTTGCATTGGGCGTGTAAAAAAAACAAAAAAAAACCTGCGCGCCTTTTCCCATAAATATCATATTATTTTGTTTATGTCGTATTTGTTGCTGTGTGGTAAATTTTTGTTTTTTTTCTCGCAAATGTGTTGAAAAACGTCGTATGAAACTCGTGAGCTCTTGCTTATTGCCCACTCGGCTGAGTTACGCCCTCGCCTGCGGCTCGGGCTGCAACCCACAGCCTTGTGTGCAATGAGCAACCTAAGCTAACTTGTCTCATAATGTACTATTCTTTTTTTATGTATGTTTACCAAGAATCTTATATTATTTTAACATAACTTCGTCAGTTGTTAACCGATTTATACAATTCTTTTTTTATCTCAAAGAACAATAGTTCGTGTGTGGTTCCATAATTTTTTTATAGATATCTGGCTAGTAGTTTTTTCACAATCCTGAAAAATATCAATTAGGTATTTAGCTTGCCATCGCAGGAAAGACAAAAAGTTACGGAATTTCGGACATAAAATCTTTGTTTATGAATCGATTTAGATGATTCTTTTTTTTGTTTGAAAGGGTATACTTCAAAAGTGGTCACATTCGGTATTGGACTTTGAACTTCGAACATACACAAGGGAACCCCTCAAAGTCAAATAGTGTAAGTAAAGTGATTTAGATTTTGGTAGGTTTATGACAATCCAAAACAAACCAAACCATTGTCTGCGATGCAACGTTCTGGACTAGACTTGGACTACGAAGACTTAACGGAACTCCTCAAAAACAAACAGTGTAAATTTGGAAATTGAGTTGTGTGCATTAATTTTACCATTGAAAATACTATAATATAAAGTAAAAAAATATTTACACGTTTACATCCTACCTACCACTAAAAGTTGAAAATAAAAAAGCTTTTTGAAAAAAGGAAAACCTTTCTTAAATTTGAGATTTTTGCATTCACAATGCTATTTTTACACAATACTAAATAATATACTAGAAAAAATGCGATCAATACTGTATTGATCTGGTGCGAGTCGCATTTTTTCTAGTATATTATTTAGTATTGTGTAAAGGAAAACCTCCTTCAAAAAACCTGTAACCCTTTCGTAAAATATACCTCAAAATACACGCAGTATTCCCATATCTCAAATCAATGAACCCGGTGGCGAGTTTGAATTATATAAGTGTACTAGCCTTTGCCCGCGACTTCGTTCACGTGATTAAGATAGTTGTGCATTTATTTTGAAAGTCACGGATTACCAATATACCTAGGTATTTATCAGTATAGACCTCATTTCACACATTTAAATTTTCCCATAAAAAAAATGTACAAACTGGAACACTGTAGCACCCTGTACAACGGGAATTTTCCAAAACCCTTTCTTAGCGCTCACCTACACCACGAAAGGTATCTACCCTCCAAAAATAGTATCTTTACCAGCAAAATGGTTCAGCCCTTAACAATTCCCCATACAAACTGGAACACCCTGTAGCATCCTGTATAAAGGGAATTTTACAAAATGCTTTCACCAAAAAAACAAAAAAACCTACCTCTAAAAAGCAAGAAATAATATTCGTAATAATAAAAATACGTCTATTGAAGTCGGGTGGGGCTGGAGTACAGATTCGTTTTTTTTAATTCTAAAAGCCCCACCGACTTCAATAGACGTATTTTTATTATTACGAATATTATTTCTTGCTTTATAGAGGTAGGTTTTTTGAAGTCGGTTTTTTGTTTTTTTTTTAAACTATTTTTTATTTTTTTATTTTTAGTGTAGGGTGTACCTTGTAGGTAAGACATATTATAATATGTACAAAAATCGGCTCAGCCAAACGTAAGATAATCGCGGAGAAACATACATAGGGGTCAAACTGAGAACCTCCTTTTTTAAGCCGGTTAAAGAACCTACACTTAAGATATCCCTCTTCCAACAAAAAAATCAATATCTTATTCAGTTCATAAACAAAGAAGTAATACGATCATTATCATCGAGGTAATTCACACTAAACCATACTCATATTTTCATGCTTTTTTCAAGATTACTTGAAAAGTACTGAACCGATTTCCGAATTTTAAACAATGGGACCAACTTGGGAGTTTACCTAATGTAATAACGTTTGAATCATTTCAATCGGTCCGGCCGTCTTTGAGTAATCGGTGGACATACACAAAAAAAAACAAATATACAGACGAACATAGAACCTCCTCCTTTTTTGGAAGTCGGTTAAATAGTGTCTCTAAGTACTTCAATCCTATACAAATTCTCATGCAAATTTAAACAACCTGTAGCACCCTGTATAACGGAAATTTACTAAAATCCTTTCTTAGTGCTGATCTACATCATGAAAGGAATCTACCCTCCAAAAATGGCGTATCTATCTATCTTCAGCCCTATACAAATTCCCATACAAACTGGAACACCTGTAGCACCTTGTATAACGGGAATTTTCCAAAACCCTTTCTCAGTGCTCACCTACACCATGAAAGGTATCTACCCTCCAAACACACAAAAAAAAAAATATACAGACGAACATAGAACCTCCTCCTTTTTTGGAAGTCGGTTAAAAATGGTGTCTCTACTTCAACTCTATACAAATTCTCATACAAACTTGAACAACCTGTAGCACCCTGTATAACAGGAATATTCCAAAATCCTTTCTTAGTGCTCATCTACATCATGAAAGGTATCTACCCTCCAAAAATGGTGTCTCTACCTTCAGCCGTTAGGGCTCCACGCCTATCCCAACAATGAATCAGTCAATCAGTCAATCAATTTAGAATTTTATATGTATAGATTATCTATGGTGGCCAGAGGAGCCCGGTGGCGCAGTGGTTAAGCGCCTGGCCCAGCGAAGCGATTTAAGGGTCGGTCATGGGATGGGTGGTTTTTATATTTTTAGAAGATTCAAAATTTTATCAACCAAAACATTTTTGGCCAATATTCAAAATTTGAAAACAAATAAGGTTGTGACTTTGTGACAGAACCTAGGACTGCGTATATTATTTGCAGAGATACTATTAGCTCATTAGTCGAAAAAAACTAATAAAGTGCACTGTAAGACATCGACGCGAATGCGAAACCCGTAAAGAGTGCGAATTTTCTGAAACTAGGTACCACGAAGACTTGTGTGTTGTCCTATGCCTGTACTGTACAGACTAGGGATTGAAATACCGTTAAAAAAATAACGATACCCAAAAAATAACGTTCAAATTTTATTGGTAAATTTACCGGTAAACGTAAAATTACCGTTAAATGTAGCGTTAAACTTTACCGGTACAATAGTACCGGTAAAATTATCGGTAAAAAATAACGTTATTAAATGGAATAACGTTAATTTTAAAGAAACGGTAACAAAAATTAAGAATTAACGTTAAAATTAACGTTATTTACTGAAATTACGTTAATTTCAATGTAACGTTATCTAAAGTAACGTTATTTATTGACATAACGTTAATGTTAAAAGTAACGGTAAAAAAAGTAAGAAATAACGTTACATTTAAAAATAACGTTATCAATCCCTGGTACAGACAGACACTGTACAGTCTGGTACTCTTAATTAGTCTTAATTACTTATTGGTACAGTGAAGTCGAAATAGTTGTGGCATTAATTCCCCTGTATTTAGGAAGGTAGATACTAGGATATGAATATTTTATAGTTTTCTAAAAACTTACTTACTCACTTCAGCGTTGTATGCTGTATGTTTTGTTTAGAGGTTTGAATTAAGTATTCAAATCTAAATGAATACATAACCATGTATTTAATAGAATTCTTTAACAACATACACAGACTGTAAACAAAAACAGATCGTAATAATTGCGTAGGATAGGGAGATAAACAATAATAAAGTTCTATCTACTTGGTAAACAAATAGGTTTAACCTAGGTATATACCTCTGTTTTGTTTTTATATCTTCTTTCGATTTTATATGAATATCCGCATTGGGACCTCGTGATGGGTTATGTATGGCCCATCCTCCTTACCACCCATAAGGAAGGCCTGTGCCCCAGCAGTGGGGACATCAAAAATGGTTGATGGACAAGTATAAGTGGAAGGACCTCTTTGACCCATCTGCACCAAAACATATCCGCGAGGCGCTGTGCAATACGCCACTGCTTCCTTAAGGCGGTTGTATGACCGAAAGTGGCGCCTTCAGAGGTTTTTATTTAATAAGTTATTAATAGAAAAAGATTTTAATAATGTTTATCGTGGAGATTTTAGGGGCCATGGTCTAGTATTTTTAGAAGGTATCACTACATGCCCTCGTCGTCATTCGTAAAAGTAGATAGCAAATGTGTCAAAAACGGCCACTTTTAGCAGTTTTGCTATCTACTTCTAGCAGTGACTACGAGGGAATGTAAGGATACCGTCTAAAAATACTAAACTGTGGGCCCTAAAATCTCCACGATAAACATTTTTAAAATTGTGTATTAGTATTATAATATTAAATATAATTCACCGCGGCGCCACTTTCGCTCAGGGTACCACCGAACAGATCGGAGTCATCATATTATCACTTGGATATTGCCAAAACTGCGTACAATGCGATTAAATTGATAATAGACAGTGATCCGCTTCAACTTCACTTGAGAATTTAAAGCAAAGATTTTTTTTTACAGATTATACGTCGATTGTACCGCAAGCGCTCTGAAGTTGCCGCAGATCATTATCTATTGTCAATTTATTCGCATAGTAATTATAAAAAAATAAATTAAAAAAATTAAAAAACCCGCCTGCATAAAAAGACAAGTCAACTGAAAAGATGGTAACAAGATTAAATCAATATTAAAGGCAACATGTCATAATACCATGCAGTCGGAGGCATATAATTTAAATCATTCGTAATGTCACTTTCTTTGTCTCTTCGTCTGTCTCTAACGATATCTTAATCATAGAAATCCGTTCAGCCGTTTGAAAGATATGAGGTAATAAAGAATATTACATACAAACATACATACATACAAACATACTTACAAGATTCGCGCGAAACACATAACCCTTTCTTTGCAGTCGGGTAAAAAAACCCGGCCAAGTGCGTTTCGGGCCACGCGCAGTATAGAGTTCCGTAGTTACCCTTCACAATAATGCTGACTTATTTGATACTAGCTTGCGCCCGTGATTTCATCCGTGTGGACATTCCGAAAATCCATAAAAAAGTATCATTCTGTTTTAATCCAGGCTATTAGCTATCTGTGTGCCAATGGCAGCTTTGCCCGCCTTTTCTCCCGATAGGGTCGCTAGTGTAGTTGGGGGTCATCTCATTTTGACAGCTCCATAGAGTGTGTATGGTTTTTTTAGTTTTGTTATTTTATTTTGTGAAAAATAGCAGAAGAATACAGATCTTGGACTATTTATGATTTAAAAAGGATTTGGCGAGAGGAAATGCAAGAATAGCTGGCAAAAAGGAAGACCTCATTGAAAGATAAACATGAATAATCATCCCTGAATGTTACAGTTTGTCTTCTTGAAGCAACACTACTTTTAATATATTTTATAATTTTTTATTGGGTGACTGGAAATAATAAAGGCGACTGTTAATGGGATACTTAAATACTGAACCCTGCAGCGCGGTTTATTTTGTTGGTGGCAAAATAACTTAACGACTAATTGTGGATTGCAAAAAATACTTAAAACGAGCAACTACATATGAAATGGAGATACATAATTTAAATGAGTAACAAAAATACTGAGGATAGGCGACTATTATACCAAGTAGGTAACTGATTTAAGCTGTCCAAAATAGTATTTTAGTCATCTCGATTAGGTTAATAGTCGCCTTTTTTATTTACCTATGCCAAATTTTAAATGTTTTGTGTGCCCTATAAGGTTGTAGCCCAAATAGAAATTTGGTCACGCGTTCTGAATAACTTATAGAACAACTCAATTTGTATTTTAAAGTCACCCATTTTCAATATTCGTAGTCGCCCTCAGTCTGTCGCCCACTTAGTATTTCAGTACGCGATATTCAGTATGTTTGATACCCAAAATGGGAATTTATTGTTACCCGATTAAGTACTACCCTTTATATAACAAATACACACTAATTACGATTTTCTACAACAGAATCTAGTGGCATAGTGTAATTTGTTTGAACTAAATGTTTTTTACAAATTCGTGCATTTATTGTTGGCTCTAATTTAGGCCTTCTTATATAGCTACGATCCACTTTTTTCTCAACTGTTTATCTTTGGGAAACCTGTTACCTCGATTAGCACAAGGGCACAACACAACACTGAGGCACATTAATTTCACAATTAAAAGTACTACACATATGGATGTAATTTATCTGAAATAAAAAATATTTAATTTTAATTTAATTTTACTACAACCAAAATTACCCAATATTTACATACATAATAAAGAGTTTGACAGATAGCATGACCGCCAAACTCACTAGCGCCATCTGCTTTTGAGATTAGCTGCCATTATCAAGCACTGCTTTAAAAACCCCGTGGCGACATCTATTAGATTTATTTTTAAACAACATACAATTTGAGCTAGGTACTTACACACTTCTTTGAAAGTGGACCCTATTTTAATAGAATTTGATACATTGTGGACATTAAAGGTTATACATGACACTTTTGTCTTGTTTTTACTTAAATAGACACAATATTTCAAGTTATTTTTGCCACTGATTCACTTCCCCCCTTTTCAGGTGTAAATGCTAGGTGGCTATACCATCGAAAGTGGCGCCCTCAGAGATTTTTATTCAATAAGTTGTTAATAGAAAATTATTTTTCAACACACTTGCTCGTAAAGTGAGCCCTAATACATCGCTTTTAGGGCCATAAACCGAGCTATAACAAACGCGTGCAATAATATATAAAACACTAGTTCGTAATAGAAATAACCCTACAAAGTTAAATTAGTACCTTACTGCAAGTTATATGCGAGTAAACAGAGCATTCCCAATTTAGCCGGGTAATACAGTTATTTTTTTAGTAACAACAAAGAGGTTTTATGCTGCTGAAAATTCATATACATTTTTGAAATAAATAAATGTGTAAGACCTTGATTAAGTCAAACAAATATTTATTATTATCAAATTATTCATATTTCACAATATTTTGATATAAAATATTAAAATATTTGCATTTTATCATTTAAAATTATAATTTTGAAGTAGGCTGTATGCTCACTCACCCCTTTGTTCGCAAAATATTCTTGCGTTGGGCGTGTGAAAAAAAACAAAAAAAACCTGCGCGCCTTTTCCCATAATTATCAAATATTTTGTTTTTGTCGTATTTGTTGCTGTGTGGTAAATTACTTTGTTTTTCCTCGCAAATGTGTTTAAAAACGTCGTATGAAACTCGTGAGCTCTTGCTTATTGCACACTCGGCTGAGTTACGCCCTCGCCTGCGGCTCGGGCTGCAACCCACAGCCTTGTGTGCAATGAGCAACCTAAGCTAACTTGTCTCATAATGTACTATTAATAAAACTTTACGTAGAGTTTTTAGAGCCTATATCCTAATTATGGTCTAGTATTTTTAGAAGATATCACTACATGGCCTTGTAGTCATTCGTAGAAGTAGATAGCAAATGGTCAAAAACGGCCACTTCTAGCAGTTTTGCTCTAATTTCTAGCAGTGACTACGAGGGAATGTAATGATAACGTCTTAAAATAATAGATATGAACCATAAGAATACCACGTAAAATTTTATTAAAATTGTGTATTAGAATAATAAATTAAATTCATAATATAAAAGTCCCGTCTGAGCTGCTATGGTCGAGTCGATTTTTTCTATTATATTTATTACCTACCATTCACCTTAAACAGCTATTTTTTTATAGGTAGAAATAAGCTCCCTTAGTAATTGAAAAAAGTTTCAAAATTTTGGGTTGCGTGAAAACAAATTAAATAGTTAAAGTAACTTCATCTTCACAAATGTACGGACGGAAGTAACAGCAGAACGGAGATTATACCTTAGCCACAACCACAAAAGAAAAGTTTTGACATTTTGTATCGAAGCATTTTTTAAATACCATGTTGTGCCATGTTGTGGTTGATTGCTTTCACTGTATTTGATTGAATCAGGCGTCACTTGGCGGAAGTCCCAAACCATTTTGAAAGAAGAAATATATATAGCTTACTTCCGCAAACAAAATATGCAAGATGCACCGCCCGCCCGCCCGCAAAAATATGCACATGCATACCACAAAATATAAGTGCACAATACCTGCATTTAGCAAGACAGCATCACACCTTGCACCTTCACCAATCACCGGAGTGGGGAGGAAGTGACAGTGTTGTTCAGTGTTTACGCACGATCTAACTCCTGAGGATGCTCCGGGTTCGGGCGAAACACGTGTAGAGTAGCCTAATTGGTGAAAATGCAAGGTGTGTTGCTGTCTTGCTAAATGCAGGTATTGTGCACATAAATTTTGTGGTGTGCATGTGCATATTTTTGCAGGTTGGCGGGCGGTGCATCTTGCATATTTTGTTTGCGGAAGTAAGCTATATGTATATATATTTCTTTTTTCAAAATGCTTTCTCTGTGGTTGTGGCAGGTGGTGGCTAAGGTATAAAGAATAAATAAAATATTTGTTCTTATGGTATAATCTCCATTCTACTGTTACTTTCGTACATTTGTGCAGTCAAAGTGACTTCAATTTTTATTTTTCACTCGACCGATAATTCTGAACCTTTATTCTATTTTATTACTAAGGCCACACTTCGAGGGCACATGATTAAAGCCTATGTTCCTTGGAGAATGTTGTTTAGTTTCAGCAACCTTTTTCTGACAAGGTTTTTGAATACACAATGTATAATATTTAGTGATTAATTGAAATTTGAGTTTGTAAATTTGTACTATTTCTTTTTTAAAGAGGTAATATTAAAATAAATACTTAGGCTAATATCGCTTAATGTCAAGCAGTGAACTCCAACTTTTATTTGCCTCACTTTTGACAGTGCGCTTTGTAGGGAAGTATCGTTCTAGGTTGTTATCATAACGATAAGATAGTTGTATAACTCCAAAAGAGTTAAGAGAACAAGTTATGCTGAACTTTGCTGAAAGTCACATGAAAATAATTTATTCTTACCTTTCTCGCTGGTAGAGGTGAAAAGTTGTACGTTTAATTTAATAAGAGACCGAATTTTTGTTGCATTTTTTGGAAAAGTTTATTTAAAAATTTCTATAACTAACATTAAGTTACCTAATAATGATTTAACATTGGAGATATTTACATAACATTATTATTATAATACTTATTAATAATTTTCATGGAACGTATTTAATAATCACGAATTAAATGTAAATTATAATAATTATAAACTAGTAATATTTACAGGAAATTAAAATATTATTGGTTAATACCTTCTGAGTTTCAGTTAAGTTAATAAAGTCCGATGCAATGTTTATTTTCTAAGACGTGGCATTCGACAATATACCAGTGTCCAGTACCCTTAGCACGAACAGCTATCGAGAAAGAAAACGCACGTAAAATTACTCGATAGACAATTCTCTATGAAAAATTTCATTTCGCTTATCGGCGATAGATGGCGTTGTACAAATTTCCAATACAAAATTTATCTATCGAATGATTTTACGCGAGTTATCTTTTTCGATAGCTGTTCGTGCCAAGGGTACAGAAAGGTATTAGGTACCTACATAGGTACAGTCGAGTTCATTAATATGTTGGCGCTTTTGACAGCTCATCAACCTTTATGGCTTTATAATAAAGGTCAACAGCCTGTCAAAAATGCCAACATATTAATGAACTCGACTGAACCTACCTACCATTTCCATGCGAATATTTTTTATTTTCTACGAATGTTTGACTGAATAAAAAAAATAGTTGTTCCACATAATATTCTAACGCTTTGAGAGTGATGTGATCCAACGAAACAGAATTGTTCATAATAAATATAATAATGATTGCTAACTTTGGGTTTCTAAGAATTAAACTTTTCTTTCAGAAGCAGATAGATATTGTATTTGTGTGAAAAAGTGAAACCTGGACACTGTAAGTAAGTAAGTTTATGAATGTAACTTTAGGATTTCATGAAATATGTATATTAGGACAACCGGATTTTTTCATCAAGGCAATAAGTTTTATTTACAATAACAGATTTCAGATCAATAGCACAGTTTCTTTGTGCTTTTATTGTTAAATTAAAACAATGCCCGGTATGTCGCGTAGTTAAGGACTTTTTCTTTTCACTTTCACCTTTTCATACATTTACTATTACTACCACACTTATCTATTCAGCTTTATTCTAAGTGGCACAAAATGAAACATGATGAACATGACATTCAAAATTTTCTAAGTATGGCCACGAACACGAAGTTACCCATGGGAATGCTAAGTGTACAAAACGAGACGATGATGCGATAAGTATCCAAAAAGAAAATACTACTTATATTCAATAATTTAAATTGAATGCATCTGAAATAAACATTGAAAAGGAACAAACGGAAACTTTTAAGGCCTACGCGTACATAAAGGTAAGGTAACTAAGGTTTTTAATGTTAGGTAATCTAAGCTGTCGACGTTAGTACTATTATATATTCTGTGGCTATCGTAGACTTATTTTAGGGGCGGTTTGAACACAAATATTGTAGAGAGAGTAAAAAAAAATAATGAGTGTAAACGCAAATATCATACAATGAGGATCAACGAGGTTTTTAGTTAAATATGTAGAGTTACAGTCACATCAAAATCAATTATTTCAGTGAAAGAATTATTGAAATTGGACCAAAAATTACGAAGACAGAGTGATTTTCGTGTCGCATTCTCAAAAACACTCCCTCGCTGTCGACGTCATCAGCCACGTTCGCCGCTCAGCGGTGCGGCGGGTGTTTGTTCGGGCGATCGTGGCACGTGACGTCATCGCATGCCGGCCGCGTTTTTTAAACTCACTTTTAGAAAATTCAATAATTTTGTCATTACTTAATGGATTTGAGAAATTTAAACAGAAATTTACTCAGTTGTTGATATTGTATTTGATGTGATATACAAAATTGATATAGGTATTCAATTGTCGTGTTGATCCTCATTATGGTTGTTTGTTATATTAATATCACTTATAGTAACAAGTTTAGTTGAGGAAAGGAAAACGAAAACTTGTTGATAAGAAAAACATTCAACTACAATTTTTGGGACATATTTTCAAAATACAATAAGTAAATCACAAGACACATTTTTATATACCTATGCAGGAAACAGTATTTTAAGAATACTCTTTATAAAAAAAATATTTAAACATAGTAAAGCAGGCTAAAGTGCAGAAGTTATTTTTGGAATTGTATGCTGCAGTTCAATTTGGAAAAAGGCGTGATGAAAAATAACTATGATGCGTTACCTGCCACGCGTTATTTGGATTGTGTATAAATCCGATCGTATCAGATGTCCACAACAAGTTTGTACAATTGTGGTATGTGGTTTAAAAATAATTATTATGAGCAATTATAAATAGCACACAGAAAAATAAATAATACCTATAAATAATTTAAATTAAATTAATGTCATTATGTTATTTTCTTACCCTGTGTGATCGATAAATTTTATATGAAAAAGGGTAAGTTAACAAATAGTTGCCAACAATAAAATAAACTTAACAATAATATAAATATTACCATTATTACAAACTAAGGCCGCATTCACACCAAAAATATTAATATCTGTCTGAAATAACCGAACCATTAACATAACAAAGTAAGAGATAACTATGTTTTTTTTAACATTTCAACTTTTATTTGCGTAGTCGCTAATTCAATAAAACATAGTGACTACACGCACCTTAGGAAACCACTCTCACGATCATGCTGCTTGATCCAGGGCATGATCAAATCGTAGGTATTGATTGGAAGGACATTTCCACGTGACGGTAGGTTCGATTTTCCGTTTGATCGCGTTACTGACGCTGTATGATGACGATTGACCGTGTTTGCTGTCTGTCATCAGGGTTGGCAAAAACAGTTTTTTTAAAAAGAACAAAACATTGTTTTGTAATTGGAGTAAGGGGAAGGAACAATGGCAAAAACAGCGCAGTATAAGCGGAGCGAACTATTTTCATCCCTTCCTTTCCCATTTACCCACAATATAACGTTATTTGTTCGTTCACTTATTGTAGTCTGCCAGCAAGAACAATCCGAGTCTAGGAGATTCCACGAATTCAAAATTCAGAGTTGCCATCACAATTTACATCATCATCATCATATCAGCCGCACGACACCCACTGCTGGGTATAGGCCTCCCCTAAGGATCTCCACGACGATCGGTCCTGCGCTGCCCCATCCAGCGGCTTCCCGCGACCTTCACCAGATCGTCGGTCCACCTTGTCGGGGGCCTACCCACGGAGCGCCGTCCGGTGCGCGGTCGCCATTCCAGAACCTTTCCGCCCCAACGGCCATCGGTTCTTCTCGCTATGTGTCCCGCCCATTGCCACTTCAGCTGAGCAATCCTTCGAGCGATGTCGGTTACTGTAGTTCTCTTGCGGATCTCTTCGTTTCTGATTCGATCACGCAGGGAAACGCCGAGCATGGCTCTCTCCATTGCACGCTGGGTGACCTTGAGCCTCCTTATGAGACCCATAGTTAGCGACCACGTTTCACTGCCGTAAGTCATCACTGGCAACACACACTGTTCATAGACTTTCGTCTTGAGACACTGAGGTAAGTCGGACGCGAAGATATTTCGAAGCTTCCTGAATGCTGCCCACCCGAGTTGGATTCGACGAGAGATCTCTTTCTCGAAGTTGGACTTACCTAACTGGATTGCCTGTCCTAGGTATACGTAATGGTCAACAACTTCAAGTGTAGTGTTCCCAACATGAACTGGAGAGGGTACAACATGGGCATTTGACATAATTTTCGTCTTATCCATGTTCATCCTGAGACCCACTCTTTGGGAAGCACTACCACACAACAATTACAATTTGTGTCACAATTTACAATTTACCTCAAAATTATAATGTTGCTTATAAAAAGTTTTAAAAAAGTACAAGAAATATTAATTATGAGTAATTTTAGTGAAGTAACCCTTAATGTTTTTTAAATATGTTTTAAAACGTGTTTTAAACAGATGTGTTTTTTCCAGTGTTTTAAACACTTGTTTTAAACAAATGTTTTAAACATTGCCAACCCTGTCTGTCATGCCACTGGATATCATGCCACTGAATCAAGCGGTCTCCAGAGGCCTACTGCGAGTTGATGTTTTCACTTTTCATTATCAAAAACTATCGGATATACTGCTCATAGTCAATGCGAGTGATAGAGAGAAAACGATAGTTTTCGATAGCGACAAGTGAAAACATGACTTGCTACGGAAAGTTAGCGTGTGAACTTTCTATTACGTTTAGTGTAGGATGCAGCTTTATAACTTTTAGCCGAAAATCGAGGCGGTTTTGTTTAACTAGGCAATTATTTATTCCGATTTTTTTTTCGTTTTTAATATTTATAAAACTAAAAATATTAACACAGAGAACATGAACATAAAGATTTTATCTAAATAAACGTACGTACTACTGATAAGGTAGGTATTTACCTATTTATATTATTAATTCATCATTAAAAGTAACAAACTTACAGTGAATGGAATGTTGTGAAATTAATAATATCTTATTGGTATTACTAAATTTTATACCTACTTTTAATAACACACTTATAAAAGCAAGAAAGGGGTGATAAGTAATCAACTTTATTTAAACACGTCATGGAAAATCTAAGTAGGAATAAGTTTTTCCATGTCCATTGTTTACGAGTTTGCCAAAATATAACATTTATATAAAAAAAAACTGAATAATGATTCAAAAAACTTGCTTAACTAAGAGGAGAATACCTTAAAAATACTTAAAATCACCTAATTTATTTAAGAAGCGTCGGTTTCTTGGGCTTAAATGTTAGGGCGCTATTCACGTACATTATTTTACAAAGTTAGCTTTGTGCACTATCAACAACCATGAGTTTTATCTTTTTATCACATTGAATGTGCACTAGAAAAACATAACTAGGACCTAATTTCATTGTTCCGCACTTCGAAAGAGGTATTGTATGGAATCTTCGTGTAAAGCAATGAGTAGCATTATGATACCACCTGTTAGAATTCCTACGATCGCTAAAAGTAGGTTTATCGCTTTGCCGTGATTGTTTTGGTTTATTTCAGGAACTAAATCAGCTAATGCAATGTAGAAGAAAGTGCCTGCCGTGGCAGCGTATATCCACTGCGAGGCTGACTCGTGATCCTCGGCCAGCCATATACCTCCGGCCATACCCATGAAACTGAGCACTGACGATAAAAGGTTGTAGTACAAAGCTCTCTTTATTGTCATGCCGGACCGAAGCAATACAGCGAAGTCCCCAAGTTCATGGGGGAGTTCATGGCAAAATACGGCAAGTGCTGTTGCGAACCCGGTCACAGGGTCGCCACTAAACGCTGCTCCGATAGCCAGCCCGTCTGTCAGATTGTGCAGCCCATCTCCTACTATCACCATGAGCGCCGTTGACGTCATCGGACGCTCCACTGGCGGTGGGGGTGCTCCGGGCATCATCGCTCCTAATTCAATTGGCTCTATTTGTTTGCTAGATTCTGTCTTCATTTCTACGACAGTCATTCCTTGAGAATGATCATGGGAATGTGCGTGCCCACCGTTCACTACCTGCATAATAGCTTCTACAGTGTAAAATAGTAAAATAGTGAGAAATGTGACGCTGCATTTGAGTACAACTTCGGTTTCTTCTTGGGGTTCGGAAGAGGATCCATGGGACTTGAGAGCGTGAGGCAGTAGATGTAGCAAGGCGTCTCCACATAACGTACCCACTGCCACAGCAATGAGGAAGTGGAGTACATATCCGAATATAACGGATTTGAGGAGAGGGACGATCGCAACACCGACCAATCCTGTTGCACTAATGACCAAGATGCTTAAACTTGCGTAGATCCATGCTGAAATAAATAAAAAGGAGTCTTAGCACAATGTCAAAAAACAAAGATAATTCTATCAAAATAGGTGCTACTAGTATACTTACTCCAGTGTCTTTCAAGTTTTGGAGTAGATGTCTCCGTTTTGTAGCATGACCGCTGATCCAGTTGGTAAACAAGTGCCGGACACATTTCCAAAAATGTCTTTGGCTCGATAGTGATGACTCCTGGCTCATTTTCTATTCCGTAAAACTCTAATATATCTCTCGGTGATAAACATGATTTCTTCAGAATTTGATCCCCTGAAAAAGATAGAAAATTAATAAGTAACAAATATCAAACAAAATAGGCTGTGCTTAAACTAATGAGCACGAATTTCATTTATACTATGATACATTTTTGTTCGAGTCTCGAGCGAGATTTGCATTAGCTCTACACAAAAAATTTACTTGTTTGTTATCTGAAGAAAGTTACATAGGCAGTGTTTTGGAGTAGGTATGTTGCTTATTACAGTATTTGCATATACTGTTGTTGTTCCTAACGATGGGTTATAAATTGAAGAATAAATAGGACCTTGCTCCCAAGGGTTTTGCTCCCGGCCTAATAGGATAATCGCACATGACAAATGATGACTAGATTGTCCGCCCGTCTTTTTGTATCTTATACCTACAATATCACCCACTCCTCGCAATAGCTATAGTTAAAACCATGAAGTGATTCGATCTCATTGACTTTTTAGAGTTTATTTGAATATTACGTTAGAACTACACAATTTTATTTACAACTAGATGTTGCCCGCGACTACGTCTACGTGGTCAACTGAACGTGGCAAATAATTATCTCAAAACTACAGTGATAATACCTACTAAATAGTTAAACTGGGGGCTAATTGTCTAATTTCAAAATCCATCGCAATCGCTTTCAGGATGTGATACATTGATGCTTCTTTTTGGCACAAATAAAAACTTGCTTATGAAATGCAGCAATGTGTCACATCCATCTGTCAAATGAAAGCGATTGCGAAAGATTTTAAAATTAGACAATAAGTCGTATCATTGTTATTGAAAAAAAGTCTGGAACGGGTGGTAGGAAAATATAGACGATTCAAAAGTACTTAACAATTAAGTTTTCACTCCTCTTGCTCAAAAAGTGCGTCATTGTAACGTACAAGAGTCGAGATAAAATAGCATAATAAGCCCTAGGGGATAAAGTTTTTTCTTTTTTAATGTTTGTCTATTACCAATGAGCGTACTAAAACGAAATAGTAGATTGTTATACAAGACGCTAAAAGTACCCATTGCATACGAGGTATTTTTATTCCCGAGCTTTAGCGAGGGAATAAATAGAAACCGAGTTACAATGGGTTTTAGCGTCGTGTGTTACACTATACTTTTCACTACGATTGCGAGAAAATAAAATACAATATTAAATAGTTTATACCTACTTACTTACTTCCGTAAACGAATCCACTCGTTTTTTTTCCTCCACTTCATAAACTTTTTGTACAATATTTAAATAAATGATTTGTGCTTGACGGCAGAAGATTAAAATTATTTCTTTCCAATTACAGTCACACAATTCAATCAGTTTGTAATTATAAAAAAATTCTAAAGATTTCGCGCCATGGTACCTTTTTTAATTTCTGCTGTAGCAGCTAAGCAACACAAACACGCATTCTACGATTCACTCTGTACACAGAGTATAAATAAGTCTATGATTTTACCGAAGAGATGCTTTTAGTTCCATTTTCAAAAATAAGAATGAGAAACTGGGGGCCTATTACGAAACTTGGTCACGATAGTCGTCCGCAGTTCGTCGGTTATAGTTATTACAAATATTTTCAATGTAGCTATCGTAGTCCATAGTCTATTAAACGAATAATGACGGATCCACTAGAGAGAAACTGTCAAATTTACGCAATCACTTTGCAATATCGCATACGCAAGTGCTTTGTAATAGGAATCAATCAGAACGAAGCACGGACGCAGCCGCGTGTATCGCATTAAACTTTTCGTAATAGACCCCCAGTATTAAGTCGAGCGAGTTTTTATTCGTGATTATGAATAAAAACTTTTTCGATTTAGTACGCTCATTGGTAATAGACAAACATTAAAAAAGAAAAAACTTTATCCCCTAGGGCTTATTATGCTATTTTATCTCGACTCTTGTACGTTACAATGACGCACTTTTTGAGCAAGAGGAGTGAAAAAGTTTTTATTCATAATCACGAATAAAAACTCGCTCGACTTAATACTGGGGGTCTATTACGAAAAGTTTAATGCGATACACGCGGCTGCGTCCGTGCTTCGTTCTGATTGATTCCTATTACAAAGCACTTGCGTATGCGATATTGCAAAATGATTGCGTAAATTTGACAGTTTCTCTCTAGTGGATCCGTCATTATTCGTTCAATAGACTATGGACTACGATAGCTACATTGAAAATATTTGTAATAACTATAACCGACGAACTGCGGACGACTATCGTGACCAAGTTTCGTAATAGGCCCCCAGTTTCTTATTCTTATTTTTGAAAATGGAACTAAAAGCATCTCTTCGGTAAAATCATAGACTTATTTATACTCTGTGTACAGAGTGAATCGTAGAATGCGTGTTTGTGTTGCTTAGCTGCTACAGCAGAAATTAAAAAGGTACCATGGCGCGAAATCTTTAGAATTTTTTTATAATTACAAACTGATTGAATTGTGTGACTGTAATTGGAAAGAAATAATTTTAATCTTCTGCCGTCAAGCACAAATCATTTATTTAAATATTGTACAAAAAGTTTATGAAGTGGAGGAAAAAAAACGAGTGGATTCGTTTACGGAAGTAAGTAAGTAGGTATAAACTATTTAATATTGTATTTTATTTTCTCGCAATCGTAGTGAAAAGTATAGTGTAACACACGACGCTAAAACCCATTGTAACTCGGTTTCTATTTATTCCCTCGCTAAAGCTCGGGAATAAAAATACCTCGTATGCAATGGGTACTTTTAGCGTCTTGTATAACAATCTACTATTATTTGAATAAAGCTTATTTCACATTTCACATTTTAAGCAGGCTGGTTATTCTCTGAAAAGATTTCTACATGCTCTTTGTTGAATTAGGTAAAATTATAGTCATCACCATTGTGATACTTATTCAAAATTTCAAACTAAAGCAATTATGTATTCTGTGACTAAAGACCGGACAAGTGCGAGTCGGACTCGCTCACCGAGGGTTCCGTACTTTGTTGGTACTTAAAGAAAGATTATATTTTTTATGATTTAATTACAAATATAGTGATCAGATTTTTCCCTGTACTTTGAGAGTGTCGAAATATGAGTTTTTTGCGACATAAACGGCCGTATCTTTTTTTTACTTAATCTTAGGAGTTTGATTTTTTTCATAGCTTCAAGGGACCGTAGACTTGAGTATATGGTTTTAATTTCAACTCGATACCTCCACGCGTTCCCGAGATAAAGGGTCTTGACAGACATACAGACGGACAACTAAGTGGTCCTATAAAGGTTCCGTTTTTTCCTTTTGAGGTACGGAACCCTAAAAATTACAGCCTTTCAAAAAGTTATTTCTTTTTGAATAACTTTATCTCCTTTTTCAACTGATACTTTTTAATTTCCTTGATTTCGACCTGTTTTCACGTAAGTACTAACTCTTTTCTGTTTTCGATACAAATTATGACAATAGACAACCCAAATTGTCAAAAATACGTTGAGCTCTCTATACTTCGACAAAGATTTTAGTCGATCTCTGAAGCATGCTAATTTTGAACTGTACCAAAGGCTTTTGTTGCTGGTTTCCTATTTTTTGGCCAGTTTTCAAGCTGTTTTTAAAAATCACGGAACTTCGGGATATTTATACACCGTCTCTATACAAAGTTTCGTCTAAATTCGTTCAGTGGTTTTTACGTGATACCGTTCAAAACATGGTACAATATCGAAATGACGTATATAAGAACCATTTTATGATTTACCATTAAAGATAAGATAGATTTTATAAAAGCACCTTATTTCACTATTTTATTCATAGTTTACTAGCCGTAACCTTCTTCATGTTTCGAGCTCAATAGATAAACAGCAACTTTCGCTTATTTTAGAATAGGATTTGCTACAGTCATTCATAATCCATAACAGGGGAAAAGTTGTCGTGTCTACTTTATTAGTGTAGAAAAGGACACTTTATTAGTGTCCTTTATTTAGTCCTGATTTATGTCAGTCACTCGGTCTCTCATTTTAATATAAGTACTTAGATTTTGATATTTATACGGAAGTTTGAAAGTAAACATTGTGTATCGTGTTAAATTTAATCGGTCAATGTAATTATGCAGAAACGCAGAGGTTGAGTTCAGAGAGAGTGTCTCGCTGCATCGCTTTCTACTGGACGGCAGGTTCCTGCTATACCGTAATATAATAAAATATACTTATACTAAACAAACTTTTGTAATTTTTGCGAGCAGCTGTTTGCGAGAACATTTACGATTTGAGTACTCTTTAGTACTTTTCATAATTACCTACTTTTTACGTTATCTTATGTGATGGTCGTAGCATTGATTCATCTCTCCCATATTGGGAACAACCAAAATAAGGAGGAAATATTTGTGGTCTTACATCTTATCTTTGTGGTGAGTGCGAATACAAGAGCATAGTTTAAACCAAAACTGAAATATTGTGGATGTAAGCAATACAAACGACTATTTATGTCCATGTGTAAAAATCCTTGTAGTTAATTATATTTTTTACGGTCCTAATCATCGTAGGTATTCATCATTAATTGTTAAGTATGTAATTAGATTAATTAACATAATATGTAAATTAACAATCACTTAGGTATCACTTATTGTTTACGTGTACGAATCTCTCAGGTACTATACTCAAACTCTAGAGGTTTAAATAGTACTTTTTTGTAAAACAAAAAATGTATTACACTGTTTCTGATAATAAATAAATAAATAAATAATAAATTATTAATAACAATCATTCTCAAACTTGAACAAAAGCCTAAATATTATAAGTAAGAATATACATATACAATAATATAGAATATGGTATAGTTATAAATATTATTGGGTCTATCAAACTTTAACAAAGTCAGGAAATCATTTTTTTACTCGTGATTATAAAATAAATTGAAATGTGGTTGCCCGGCGCGCGAAGCGATCCATTGTGTGAAGCTTGGCAAGCTTACAAGTTATTTGTCAATTTTATTGCGACGCGATCGCGCGACAAGCCGAGCTATGTACAAAAACATAACAAAGCAGTGACTAGACTAACGCAATTATTCGTTGGAATCGTTACAAAAATAACGTTAAAGTTGAACACACTCGCTTTAAAAAAGTATGGGACAGATCTAAACTAATCTCAATTTTATTCTAAATAGCGCAACTGTCTACCTACGCTATTCTGGATATTTTGTCGGCTAACTCTTAATCCAGCTATTTTGATCAGCCAGTATCGCATAGTGTTATATTGCTAGGAATATTTTTCACCTTTACTTATTTTCCTTGACAGGGCATTGACTTAAACCTAACCTTAGTTTCTGGTGGCAATTTTTGCCAAATTCATAAGGAGAATTTAAATTATGCATAATACTAATACACCGCAAAATTAAATTAGTCACGATGGTGTTAAGTTAGGTGTCTGGTCTTTTTATATTTCACGCCTGATAATATTCCAACATTTAAAGTAAATACAAACTTTATAATTCAGTCTTATTAGGCCTGTCGTCATAATATTATGACAAGTGACTGCCTGGAAAAAATAACGATTTCTTTCTTTGTAACGGATCGAAGTATGTAACGATTAAAAGCGCGAACAGGGGCAGATTTAAATTCTTGCACTGAAAAGTTACTGTAACTACGGATTGTAGTTGTAGCCCTTCAGCCCTTTTTTATTGTTGTGTAAAATATAAGGATGAACATACTAGTGATAAGTGATCTCTTGTGCCGATGTTGAGTATCGTGTAATTTTTGGAAGGTGCCATTGATGCGATGTAGCGCCAGATCGTGTGGGGAATTGAACACGCGACCGCCTAGGCCGAGGCTGTCCAGCAGGTGCTCGAAACCCTGAAAAATGCAAAAGGTACTTATTCAAAGGTTGGTTCATTGGCCAACAAAACAGATGATGATGAACATCATCATATATTTTTATGTCTGCACTACTGGAAGATAGGTTTGTCTTATGGATCTATAAAGGCAGTCTTAAGTCTAATGAAAAGGCACAAATAACTTTACACAATTACTTTGGAGTCGATTTAATCCCAAAGGTGAGTATTCTACCAATGGAACTAAACATTTTTGCCAAAGAAACATCATACAAATGATTGGGTCCAAGATCAAAATTAAAACGCTAAGCGGTTTATAAATGGTCAGTGCACCTCTATTACGGTAATCACAACAAATCGATGTTAATAGCATGACAAAGCTGTCTTAGCTGTGTAATGATATGGGAATTTTGTGTCAAAGATTTTCTTATACCCAGTGTACAAAGGAACCGGTTTTCCTTGAAAATGTTAGTCATACCATTATTGACCAATTTTCGTACTTTTTATGAGGTATTGGTATTTTTTACACAGAAGAGTTTTTTTACGGTTAGTAATTTGTGTTTAAATATTTAAATAAAATATTGTGCAAATTTTATGCGAGATCACTATCTAATGCAAGATTTAGACTAGCAATAAAAATTTGCAGAAGTTGACTTCCGCAAGCTGTTACTACTGTATAAGCAGCCAAGCAGGTGTGGCAGTAGCAAACTAAATTCTAAATGCCGTACAAATAAATGAATAAGTTTATACCTAGTTTAACAATTATATTACTTCTTACGTTTGACGTCTCAAAGAGCGTCATATTCCTAAACAAACTTTTTGGTTATTCTAAGTATAAACTTATTCTTCGTTTATTTGTAGCTTGCAGAGGACAGGAAGAACTTGCTAGTCTAACCTCACTTCTCAAGCTGACGTGCTCATTAGACGTGAAATAAATCACTTTTTAACATATTCTAACGCGGTTTTATTGAAAGTAGGTACTTTGGTAATTAGTTGGTATTTGGTTTGATTTTTTATTTTTCCGATATTTCGGCACCTTTGCAACTGCCGTGGTAACGGGGAACTGAAGCTGCCCGTGAGCCTACCCTCAAGCAATGAATTTATAGACGTCCAGATTTTTTTATATAGGTAAATGGTTTAAGTTAATGTTATAATTTAATTTTGTGAAGTGCCTAATTATTTAATGCAAAAAAGGCAAAAAAAGAAAATCTACTGATAGCTTTACTGAAATCTACACAGCTGCAAAGGTGCCAAAAAGTCGGTCGTGGGGAAAATAAAATATCTAACCAAATACCAACTAATTACCGAATTATTAAAACAGCGCTAGTGTTCGTTAAAAAATGTTTTATTTCTTGAAATAAATCAAACCTCGTTTAACATTAAGTACTTATATGTCATCTCTCCGGTCGCATTGTGACAAAGACAATAACGCCTAGAAAATTTTATTATTGCTTTGATATTAAACATTCCTAATAAAACAAAAAATAAAAAGGATTTTGTTGACCAAAAACGATAATGAACTGGGCATGCGTCGAGCAATGCCAAGTTGAAGGACATAACCGATGCATGTTATCACGTGTGGCTAAAAGAGGTGTACACGTTACGAGGGAGTTACTAAGATTAGTAAATATATCGTTAAGATATCGTATCACTTATTATCTTCTTAATACAACCGCCACGTACTTGCATAATATAAAGACTTTGCCTGTGAATCTATTAAATTGGCGATCAATGAAATCCCTTGTTGTTACACACTTGACTAGTGTGGACGATTAAATTAAAAGAAAGTAAGTATTAAATTTCTTTTTACCTTCGTTGGTAAACACATCACTTGAAAAAGGCTGGACCGGTTTTTGGTAATTTTTACCCGACTACGGCGAAGCAAAACGGAGGGTAAATGATTTTGACCGGTATATTTATGTTCTCTGTTACCTCATAACTTCTGAACTACTTTATCATGATTTGAAAAAGTATGAGGTATCCGTATTGTTATAAGCGTCTTAATTGTCTTCTGGTTATAAGATAGGTATATATGTGACGTCACATTCATTTGAATATGGCTCTAGAGGACTTCAAGTTATGATCTACAAAAAAATTTGATGATGTCGTTTTGGGTAGATACCTATTAAATAAAGCTTTTCAACTACGGAACGGATCTCCTCATTTAGCTGATTCAACTATTTTTCCAAAATTAAAATCAATATAAAATGTTTAACTTAACATAAAAATATGTGTAAGTATGATAAATAACCTAAAGTGTTGGAGTTGGATTAGTAGGTATTTTAATGTGCAGATTCCTTTTTTTTATTGTAAAAGCCCCACCCGACTTCAATTGACGTGTTTTTATTATTACGAATAATATTTCTTGCTTTTTAGAGGTAGGTTTTTTGAAGTCGATTTTTCGTTTTTCTAAACAATTTTTATTTTTTTAAATTTTAAGTGACCACATAAAAAAGTTGACCACTTAGGAAAGTGACGACTTTGGAAAGAAGACAACATTAGAATGATGACCACGTGACCCTGAGGGGTTTTTTTTTAATTTAAAAATGTTTGTAATAATTTGAAAGGCTTTCGTGGAAAATTTTTCGCGTAAATATTGAAGTCAGGAAAAACGGAGGTTTTTTTCATTGAGATTTTTGTGTGAACTCAAGACCAAAACTATTACTATTCATACTTATTATTGGATATGCGTCATTATTTCTATTTTATATTATTTTAATGGAATAATGTTTTAAGGAAAAAAATGTCTGAAGAACAGAATAACTACAAAATCTATTGCAAAATTATCACAAACTGGACATGAAAACTTCTCTGTTCAGGGTCAGTCTTAACTACTGAGCCGATTATCATGAAATTTTACATACACGTTGTCAGTGGTACAGAGAAGGTTATAAGGTTCCTTTCATCTCGAAAAAAAGGATTGTTCCCGAGGGATAGCAAAATATTTTCTAGGAAGACGAAGCCGCGGGCGGCCGCTAGTTGTTTTATAAAGTCACAGATGCAGATAGCGTTTGTTAAAATTTATGAAGCAACTAGTTATGCTGTGAATAGATACTATTATTTTGTTTATCTTATACTTATTTGTTGTTAGATAATTTCTATCAGTTATTTAATTATCGTTAAATAACAGTTTGTTTCCTTATCTAATTCCCTTCGATCGGTATTAGAATTTCGATCTTGAAAGTTAAGTTTCTGATAAACCAGTTCTTCTATACGTGGTTACGTAGCATTGGTTTCGTAGGCGGCTGAAGGGTATTTTTCATAAGTAGGTACAGTCAGCAATGAAAGTCACTTAACAATTTAGTACTTTTTCATGACAACTTTTTGACAGATGTTTCACAGTTTGACACATTATTAGTCAATAAAGTTTTACATGAGAAAGTACTAAATCAGCAATTTTTTTTTCGCGATTTCAGAGTTGGTCCCATAGTAAAAGTTGTTCAGTTTGATGGTCCCTATCTACCATATTCGGCATAAGGATTTACTTCGTAACATGTTGTATAGGTACCAAATACCAATGATACCAATAAAGGAAGGAACCTAATTTGACGAAAATAAAATAAACTGAAAAAATTGTGAGTAACTTTCATGTAGTCTATAACCACACAAACTAAACCAAACTTTATTATGAACATAAAAATTGGTACTAATCACTATTGATTCACTCAAATCAAGGCACAAATTCTTGTGCGTATAGGTACCTACCTATTACAAAAACTTTTTCTTGTGTTTAAAAGAAACGTGCTTGTGCATGCGCATGATAGCTACTTATATGAGGCTATGAAAATAATATTATTATGACAACACTCGAGATTCTGTGATTGTATTATCAACAAACCTTATTGTTCACGTCTACACTGTCTTATTCCATTTAAGTCTCACTGAATAGATATTATATTTAACAGTCGTCAAACCTTGTAAGTATATTCATCAGATATATATGTAATATAATAAATAATAGCTTTTCAGAGAAATTTTTAATTTTCTGTTGCATTAGTTGTATTACGTAGTACCGAGAATTTAACTCAGATATTCAAAAAAGCCTGGAGCATCTATCACGATTTAAAACAACAATTTAAAAATTGTTGTGTTAGGGGTAAGATAGCCGATGCATAACAAAGTCGATTATAATTTTCAAATACTGGAATTAAGGTTATAATAGTTACTTGTTTAACAAGTGACCAAAATCAATTTGTGCTGCGAGTTCCGACTTTAAATCACGAGGCAGAACAAAATTTTGGTCTCGTGTAAAACATACAACTTTTCATTTTCACCTCTACCAGCGAGAAAATTTTCACATGACTTTCTTAGTAAAAACCTAAATTCAGCATTAGAAACATGTTCACTAAACTATTTTAGAGTTAGACAACAATCTTCATCGTTGGTCGCACTTATTTTTTGTAATTTATCACAAAACTAGTTCGATCAAATAATTTTCAAGGTTTAGCTCTCTTTTTCCTCGTTCAAGTAATCTGTCATAATGATAACGAAGCCGCGATGCTCGAAGGATCAATCCTATGCTGAAAAATTTAATTCATAAAGTACTTTCTTATTTTATATTTATTTCATACATATGCGACCTCATTTCGTCCATACTCTTTATTTCGAATTATCAACCTTCTTTTTTAACAATCCTTATTTAAAACTCCTTGGTATATCCGTGCATTTTATTTTTTTACTTTTTAATCCATGTATGACACCATAAAGCACTGTATCTATCCTTTTCTTACATATCAATTACAAGCCTCATCCTTGTCACTTTATTTTTTATTCTTTATTATTTTAAAAGTTGGTGTTAGAAATTAAAAAAGCACTTTGCCTCACGCTCGCAGCAAAAATCAAGCTGCAAAATTTTGCTGCGAGTTTTTAGGCGCCAAAAGAGCCCTTTTCGTGCTGGAGAGGTAAAAAAAATATTTGTTTTTAATGCATAGGTAATACAGAAGGCTATGGTAATACCTACCTAGAGTACGTGTCTATTTGTTTACCATAGTCTAGAAAAGAGGAAAAGTTAATGAAAAGATAAGAACGTGAAAACACTTTTCACAGTTAATTCCAATTATTGAAAGTGAGACACATGTTTAACCTAACCGTCGATTGAATTGATGAATATTTTCATTCGTGGCCCACTTGTGTTCGTATTGTCGAAACATCTGTGGAGTAGTTAGGTTTATTTTTTCTGTCGGAGAACAATACTCAAGGTGTAATTTTTTATGACTATAATGATCGAGCTCGCTAATCTACTGCATTGAACATTACAGAAACACGGTAAGCATTCGCGAATAAATATTTTCTGGAATTTTAGATTTTGCTGCAAGTTTAAATAATAATTATGTTAGTTAAAATGTTTGGAATGTAATGCAGATTGGCGAAATATTTTTAGTAACTATTACCCGCTATTACCTATACAGGGTTATTTGTACAACACCATCATAACCTCGCAGGAGTAGATTACTATCATCACAAACAACGTTTGTTCTACGACTTCCGAAAACAGCCAAATTAAATTCGACTTTTCATACATAACCCGAACAGCTGTTCGGACATTTGTATGGAAAGTCGATTTTTTTGTCTGTTTTCGGAAAAGTCGTAGAAAAGTTGTTGTTTATGATGTTAGTATTTAGTTAACTAATCTACTTCTGCGAGGTTCTTTTTGTTTTACAAATAACCCCGTATGTAGGTACAGCATTGCACATTCATAAAAAATATTTAATAAAAAAAATCATTGAAAACATAACCCTTTCTTTGCAGTCGGGTAAAAATAATAACTAATACTTATTCTTATTCATGTCGACGATTGATTGAAGATACCATATTTGTTGATAGTTAAACCCTCTTCTCGCCGTATATGATATTCTCAAACAAAACATCTTAATAGAAAGACCATATATATAAAAATTATGTGGTCAAATGATTAAACGTTTTTTGTTTACTTAAACCTAGCTACATAATATTATATATCATAAACCATACCACCGAAAAAAACCATTTGATTTAATGCACAGACTCATTTCTCGTCTTTCTCGTTGCTTTCAAAACATTAATTAGTTTGCAGATTCATTTCACATTCCGATATTTAGAGGATCAAATCATTACTCAATGATCCATGAAATTTGATATTATAATCAGTTGGCGCTTATTTGATTTATACTTATTAATGTTATTTTCTTGAATAATTATGTTTCACAACTGCTACTATATTGATTGATCTATCCAGTATGAATAACCAAGGTGCATACCTACCTTGGTAATTTGTTTTGTACCTGTACTTTTTCCAGAAATATCTAGCCACTGTGTAGAAAAATATCATGTAATCGAGACAAACCTGTATCGATTGACATGAATGACCGTAATGAATGATGAACTGACGTAAAATACGGGGATGCGATATATAATAAATGGGTGATAAAATGTCCACATCTTCTTCTTTTATATTTTTTTATACATAAAAATTAACTACATAGGTAATATAACTTTTTGCAACATTGCAATGTATACAATAAAGAAACACACAAGTAAAAATTATTATAAAAATAAAAAATGACTTGAATAGGTACTTAGGCCATGGCGAATTTACGCCGGTGGAAATAGCAAAAAAAAAATAAACTACAGACCGAAAATTATTATAATCAGACTTCGAATACAAACAAAGCCGTCACGCCGGCGAAATGTTTGCATAGCACACATTATTAAAATGGTCAATGAAATTGGAATATTCGTCGCAGGTCGCAAGTGCCCGAGCCTCGTTCACCACTGTTGTGTTGATATGCTTTATTTGATCACTTGAAGTGATATCGCTGTAACCATACTGAGTAACTGGGACGGGACATAATATGTCGCAGGCCAGACTCGAATCTGCGACTTCCGCAATTAAATGTCCACGGAACGAGATGTCCGCTAGATGTTCACTTAGTTAAAGACACTTGTCTATGTTATAAATATATTTCACTGAAAGGTTCTTGAGCCAGTCGTATGATGTGCTTTTGAAAAATGCTAGTTCTGATAGCAAAAAAATGACGAAAAGTGACACACCCTATATAAGTACCTGTTGAATTTAACTGATAAGAAAGTATTTCGATTGAGATAAGGAAACTATCTTATAATAGTAAATAAACTATATTGGAAGTTCGATGAACTTCCGTTTCAGGAACGAGGAAAAAGTTTGAGAATTAACGGTTTGATGCGCATTACAGAGTATCAATTTGGAAATAAATAGAATGTTATCATGATTACTAATCAAGAGCTTATGATAATTTTTAGACTAGTGACCTTCAAACTAAACTAATGTTTCATGAAACTCAAAGTTTAATATAAAATAACAAGTTAATTTGTGTTGTGATAGATAGTTTACTGTTAGAATAATATATTTTTTTACTGAAGTTGGACGGCGTCATATCGAGTATTGTTAATATTGAAGACATAGTATTGACAGTTATATAAATTACTAGAAATTAATAATGTTGTCCCTTACCTCGAAAGTGATGATTCCTCTGTCGCCGTATTTGTCGAATATTTTATTGATGAAATATTGTTCGGCAAATGTTTCGTTTGTGCCCGAGGTGGCATTAGTATCCAAGGTGTCATCGGTGAGCAGGGTGGCGGCGCTGGCTTGCCGTTTGCCGTCCAGGGTGTTGTTGAGGGGGTCCGGCGTGAGGGTGAGGTCGAGAGCGCGTGCGGCGGGGGCGGCGGTGGCGAGCGCCGCGGCTACGACGACGCAGCACATGAACATGGTCGCGACTGAGCGCCGCCGACGGTGCGCGCGCGCAGCACGCGGCGGCGGGCCCGCGCCTCCGCAACACACTATCAGCGCCGCTGCACCCGCACCAGCTCGTCCGCCGATGCGATGACGCGCCTGTCGTTCGCGCATCATCAGACTCCTCACGATTTTTGTTTGTTTATTTTCAGATAATTATCGGCGAAACCGCGTTTCGACTCGTTTGATAGCGAGCGTGCTTGTTACTTGAAGTGAAGTGTGCGTCTGAGACTTTCACCTGACGCTCGCTGGTCTCCTCGAGGCCGGTTCTGGCAGACCGTTACTGATAATAATACAGTATATTTACGAGGTGATCGGTGTCGCCAATTCAATACGCAGAAACTTTTTTTAAAAGTGGGTTCAAGGTGTGCAATTCTATCCAATTAACTTTTTATGTGAAAAATCTAATCTCAGATATCAACAGGTAGAAGTAGATTTCATAGCACAAACATAAATCAAGTGAAATTAATGTACGTTACTTCAGCGTATCTATATCAGTGTAAGCTTACGCCTTAGTTACCTCCCTTTTTATGGGTTCATGAAGAGTGTTTACTAATCCTATCAATAAGATCATTTCGGTCACTCATATCAAGGATATCAGTAAGTAGTAATACTGTTTGTTTACCAATACAAACAAGTTGTTACACGGCGCCGGCACTAAATTAACTTTTTAATAAGCAATTGGTCACTGATCGGGCAAGCTAATACTTATAAGTATAAACAATTTACTGATAATGCAATGAACACAGAACTCATTCTCAAGAAGTCAAATGTCGATGTTGGGGCTTCTTCTCACACAAAGGTACTTAACTATTTTCCGTGTTGGTTTGCCAACTTTTTGTCCTTTAATTTCGTATCTTTTCCTACATAATTTAACTTAAATGTTTGTCTTTATTAATCCTTCAAGCCCCGGAAAATGAGACACAATAAATTGTCCATTGTTGGTGTTGATGAATTAAATTGACTCAATACGTGGGTACTTTATTTACCGTCCTTTTAAAATACTTATTTATAATTATTTTTCTACCGCCAGTTCACAAAGTAATTATTAATTGTTTGTTTACTATTTTTTGTCCGAATGTTTGAAACGTTTTATCTCGCGTCATATCGTATAATTTTGGCGATAGCATTACATTACCAACCGTGTCACACTTCAAGCTATTAAACATTCGCGAGAGCGCACACGCACGTGCGTTTCCTACTCTGCCGATGCGGCGACGTAGGTACTTCATCTTATATTTTAAGGCTCCTATATACCTCAAAGTGTTGTTTGCTCGCTAAGTACATAATGTATCGAAAGTTCACATGTGCAGATTGAAGCTAAGCCAAAAGTGGCCACTTTTTTGCACTTTTGCTACTGCTACTATATTTTACTGAGGTTTATTGTTTGTAAATAAACTATAGAAGCTTAGCTTCAATCTGTACATGTGAATTTTACATTATGTACTTAGCGAGCAAAAAATTTAATTAAGATGAGGGCGCCACTTGAGGCATATAATCGCCTTAAATAGATCTCTAAACAAAAAAAAATATAATTTTCCAATTTACAAAACGAAAAGCCAATGTTTACATAAAGTTTGTAAGTTATGTAAGTCGCTGCTGCACTATGTAGGCCGTCGTCGACGCCGTACCGGATTGATGGCGGAACCAAAGTTAGATAAGAGTTTTTGTAACTTCGATAAAATAAAAAAGCCTAAATATCGGATTATAATTGGAGCAAACTTCTTGTTTATTTTGTTTGTTTGTGATTCTAGAAAAATGAGTCATACTACGAATGATAAACGCGTAATTAAGATAATCATTACAATCAACTAGTAAATATTATGTTTATACGGTAGCAAATGAAAATTAAGTAGTAAACAGTGAAATTTCTAACTATTGCTAGTAAGCTAATTTTCTTATTACGTTTGCAGATTAATAATGATGTAGAAAGTAAACGTAATTAGGGGTAAAAACAAAAAAATTTAATAGTACAGTGCGCGTGTGTTTTTATTGTTTTTTTTCAACACACTTGCTCGTAAAGTGAGCCCTAATACATCGCTTTTAGGACCATAAACCGAGCTATAACAAACGCGTGCAATAATATATAAAACACTAGTACGTTATAGAATTAACCCTACAAAGTTAAATTAGTACCTTACTGCAAGTTCTATGCGAGTAAATAGAGCATTCCCAATTTAACCGGGTTATACAGTTATATTTTTAGTAACAACTGTTAACGCCTGGCAATACTGCCATCGAAACGTCACCTGTCAACTTCATAAACGTCAACGTCATTGTCAAGAAACCAGAAAGGGCGCGCGCGTCTCTTCCCCTCTCGTCTACCATACCGTTCGAAATACTATAACGACAGTATCAAACCCAATGTACTAAGTTTTTGTAATATATAATTTCAACTGAAGAAGTCGTACTTTCAATTGCACGAACCAGCACTCCACCCCAGCTCAAACAACAACAAAGAGATTTTTCAACACACTTGCTCGTAAAGTGAGCCTTAATACATCGCTTTTAGGGCCATAAACCGAGCTATAACAAACACCGTGCAATAATATTTAAATCACTGGTACGTTATAGAATTATCCCTACCAAGTTAAATTAGTACCTTACTGCAAGTTCTATGCGAGTAAACAGAGCATTCCCACGGGTAATACAGTTGTTTTTTTTAGTAACAAGGAAGAGGTTTTATGCCGCTGAAAACTCCTATACATTTTTAGAATAAATAAATGTGTAAGTCCTTAATTAAATCAAACAAACAATTTTATTATTATCAAATTATTCATAATTCACAATATTTTATTAAGAAACATTACAATATTTGCATTTTATCACTTTAAATTATAATTTTGAAGTAGGCTGTATGCTCACTAATCCCTTTGTTCGCAAAATATTCTTGCATTGGGCGTGTGAAAAAAAACCTGCGCGCCTTTTCCCAAATTTTAATATTTTGTTTTTGTCGTATTTGTTGCTGTGTGGTAATTTACTTTGTTTTTTCCACGCAAACGTGTTGAAAAACGTCTCGTATGAAACTCGTGAGCTCTTGCTTATTGCACACTTGGCTGAGTTAAGGCATCGCCTACGGCTCGGGCTGCAACCCGCAGCCTCGTGCGCAATAAGCAACCTAAGCTACTTGTCTCATAATGTACTATTATGCTGCAGAAAATTCATATACATTTTTGGAATAAATAAATGTGTAAGACCTTAATTAAGTCAAATAAATATTTATTATTATCAAATTATTTAGAATTCACTATAAGTATTTTGTAATAAATATTAAAATATTTGCATTTTATCACTTAAAATTATACTGCTGACTGTACTATTTTAGGATCATTATTATCGGAAACGTAATAACTTCCTGAATTATCTATTGTTACCCTTGAAATAAGTAATTGTTAATCACAATTTTGGAGATACTTGAGTGTCTATTAAATTATTATCCACCAATGAAATATCATATATACCTACTATTAACAGTATAACAGTAATTAACTATTTTATGAAACTGGTTCCAGGAAGTATACGTGTATGTTTATATAAACTCTAATACTTACATCCATCACAGTACATATATAAGTTTGAAAAAACTTATATATTATGTACTGTGCATCCATCTTACATCTATTTTCATTATGATTCGTTTTCTTTATTTGACAGTGCTCAACAAGTTATTTGCCGCAGACTCCCCAACCAAACAATTTAGGTCATTTCTATTGTTGGGGGGACACTTTGCATGGCGCTTAATACCTGTGTTTTTTTAAGAATGGCATGATTAATTTAATATTTCTTGCGTAAGTCGGAAAGTTTTTCTTTCATTAGGTAATCGATATGCGATAAGAACGTTTCAACTAAGTACTTATTTTTGATAAAGTGTATGGTAATGGAAACGTCATAAATATGTACTCATTGTTAATTTTCAGGAATGTTGGTAAGTACGCAATCTAAATCTGACAAATATTATCTGAATGATAGATATACTTAATGCAGATGTCTTCAGAAGTTTTCTATTGGTACGGTGAATTGCATAGTTTCCTAAGCGCTCTCAAGTAAGAGGAGCGCTGATTCTTACACTGAAAAACTGATTACATTTTCACAAAAGATTGTTCGAGCGTAGGTGCCCGCCACCTTCATCATGATTAGTGATTGCACTTAGCTTCTCCTCTAGACACTGAATTAATACTTGCGTATCAGTTGAGGTGTTTTATTAATTGAAAACCGCAAGTCTCTTATTTGCATAAGGTAAAGCAAGGCGGCCTTAAAAAACTAGCCAAGCTTAAATTTTTCTCCACAGTTGAAACCGACCTCGGGGCCAAACGAGTTGTGTGGGGTGAGTGTGACATAAGAATACTCGTAATTTGTGATACTAGTCTAACTAAAAACAATTACCTACTTATTTAGCTATCTCAATAATCTTTCTTATCGACGTCTCTGTATATTGTTTATTTCAGAACCTGATAAAAGAAAAACTACGTAAATAGTTTTCAGAATAACCCATTAGCGTCTGAAATCTGAATGTACCTGATGCTGCAATGTTTATTACGGATGGTTGAAATTATGTTTGTTATTTGTAAAACTTTGAAACGTGAAAAACTGAAGGTCTGAATACCTATAGATTGTCTTTAGCTATTTTGATACAGAACGAAACTTTTAATACTTGTTTGAGTTTTTACTATCACTATTTAGGTAGTTAAATTGTGAAATAAATAGCCAATCGCCGCAATCACATTGTCTATTTGCCCACTGCGCCCAAAGTAAACGTTCCCAGCCACCGACACGATAGCGTGTGTCAATAAATAACTTCAATAGGTATATTCGGAAAATATCGAGTACATTTTAAAGTTAAGCTCACGACGTTCTACTTGCTAACTTTGTATTTAAAGTAAACAGCTTCTTATGAAAATCATCTCGTGTTTAAAATATTAGGCACACACGAAAAAAGCGATTAATTAACATTTATAATAGGTAATGATTAATACAATAGAAAATTAGGTAGGTATATTTAGAAAATTTTCCCTTTTCTATATTTTTTTGGAATCAACGCCAGGGATCGTCTGGTCAGTTCAGGGGCTTTACCACCTAACTTGCATTGTTACATTGCTATCTTAATCGCTTTGATTAATAGATGGATGTAATACATTGCAACTTTTCTTTAGTAAGTCGGCTGGCGTCGAGCGCTCTTTTCTACTGATTTTCGTTCGACATTCGACTCGATCTCCTTACATTTGAGTTAAATGTCGAACGAAAATCAGTAGAAAAGAGCGCTTGACTTGCGTCGAGCGATTCAAAACTTCAATCATTTTTAAACTTTAAATCGAGCAGCTTAAAGTTCAAAATTCATTGTACATTTTTGACAGTTTTGTATAGCTTAATATGCTGCTAACTGTACTTAGTTAAAACAATTTTTTTAAGGAAAAATAGATGGTTCATGATAAGTATAAGTCACGGCAGCAGCGGCACCCGGAATTAAATATTTGGTTCTAATGTACAAAGCTCACTCCCAGATTAAGGAAAATCACGTACGGATCAGTGTAATATCTTCCGTGACCGTTCCAGAAGTCGAATTTTGCAATTTCCTCGGCACGAACACAATGGGAGTGTTGTATAGTATATAATACCTTATCTAAATACCTATAATGTACGTGCGGACACCAGCGAACGCGACGGCTTCACGCATCACTTGGCCACCGTTGTCACTTCAAAACCAATCTCGCTGGACATTCGTGTTGGTGTCATGCTTGGATTTTGTGAATAATAGTACCTACTCATTTCTTTTTTTGCAAATAAATGCACCGCCTGTTCTAAAAAAATAGGTACCTATATTTCTTATTGCGGAATTTAGGATAGCTATCGTTATATCCTTTGCAGTGTTTTTTTTTCAATGATGGCCAATGGTGAGTGGTTACCGAAGCTAATGGATGTGCGCGACACCAAGGGTACTTTTAACGTGGTGTGAATCCTGACCCCATTTATCTATTCGTCACCTACAGGCGACAAGGGGCCCTATTTTTTACACGACTACCCAAAAAAGCAGAGAGTGTAATGTGTTCAGGGTTCTTGTATGTTTGTGGGTACCTATGTGATATGGGTTTCTATAATCCACCAACCTTTAAATGCTTTAACGGATTTATATGTATGGGGTATCGTTAGAATCCTCAATTTCCAAGTGATACTGGCTAACTTATTTAAAAAAAAAACAAATGGCGACTGTACGACGGCGACGCCACTTCCAAATGTAAAAAAATATCTTTAATTACCTTTTACAATATTGGCATAAATAATAAAAATAAATAAATAACAAAATCTTAAAAACACGACAGCCCTGCCTGCCAAAACGAACTAAAAAGTTAAATAACAAGACGTGTCATTGCAGTCAGGGGACCTATTTGGTTAAAAATTGTTCTACAAAACGGTCCCCCGACTGCGATGACACTTGTTACTTATTTAAATTTTTAGTTCGTTTTTGGCAGAGCTGTCGTGTTTTTAATATTTTTTTGTTTTTTTTTAATCAATCTGCTGGCGTCGAGCACTCTTCACTACTTATTTTCAAAATGAGTAGTAGAGACGACGCCAGCCGAACGATCGTAGAATGATTTAAAAAAAAACGCACTCTAAATTATAAAAATTGGACTAAAAACATTAAATTAAAACAGACTAGTAAAAAAAGATCCTAAAAAGTATAAAAAAAATCTTCTGTAAATATTTATATCATAACCCTATAACTACAGAAGTTTTAAACCTAGAAACGTGGGGCGCATTTGTAAAATTGTCTTAAGCATGCGCCCTTGGACGAACATGCGCCCCACGTTTTTAGGTTTAAAACTTCTGTAGTTATAAAGTTATAATATAAATATTTACAGAAGAATTTCTTTTATACTTTTTAGAATCTGTTTTTACTAGTCTGTTTTAATTTAATGTTTTTAGTTCAATTTTTATAACTTTTAAAATTTTTTTTTTAGTAAATTATTATTTTCTGTTTTTTAGTTAACGAGCTAAAGCTAAAAATATTCCATCTCCTATCAGAACACTCCTCAAGACGATTCAAACTCGATGGGGTTGCATGGTTTTATTACAGAATTCCAGTGGCCTTCTTCCGGCTCCTCATCAGAACCTCGAAACTATTTCCCAACAAATTACTCGTCAAAATGATTCAAACGAGCCTAATCTCGATGGTATAGCGTGGTTTTATGAATGAGTTCCTGTGTTCTTCGTGCGGCTCCATCATCAGACCCTGGAAACTTTTTCCCAACAAAGTACTCATTAAAACGATTCAAGTGAGCCCATAGTCGATGGGATAGCGTGGTTTTATGAATAAGTGCCTGTGCCCTTTGTCCGGTTCCATCATCAGACCCTGGAAACTATTTCTCAACAAAGTATTCGTCAAGACGATTCAAACGAGCCCAAACTCGATGGGGTAGCGTGGTTTTATTAAAGAATTCCTGTATCCTTCTTCCGGCTCCATCATCAGGCCCTGAAAACTAGTTCCGAACAAAGTACTCGTCAAGACGATTCAAACGAGCCCAAACTCGATGGGGTTACACTACACGGTTCCAATATTGAGTTCCTATGGCATGACCTTCCAGCTTCATTATCAGACCCTGGACCTTATCTCCCATTAGAGTACTCGTCAAGAAGATTCTAACGAGCCCAA
Organism: Agriphila straminella; assembly: GCA_950108535.1. Classification (NCBI taxonomy): domain Eukaryota; kingdom Metazoa; phylum Arthropoda; class Insecta; order Lepidoptera; family Crambidae; genus Agriphila; species Agriphila straminella. Next base: position 13,999,790 of record OX467308.1, read on the forward strand.
ACACAAAGGGGTTGTGTATGGTTTCATCATAGAGTTCCTGTGGCCTTCTTCCGGATCCATCATCAGATCAGCTCAATGACACCATAATATTGTATTGCTTTCAAGTTTTGACCTATGTTTAAAGTTTCAAGTCACTAACTCATCGGGAAGCTAGTATAAAATCGTTCGCAAACTTTGCGGACAAACAAACAAACAAACAAACGCGAAAGCAACCTAATAAAAACGTGCCCCACCACCGGTCTAGCACCCTTTTTCATAACGTGGTTGACCGCCCTTCGCGGGCCGGTAATATTTAGAAACTCCCCTTGATGCATAATCTATACTAACGATCTAAATTCAAATAACATTAAATCCCTTGGGATTTTCATACAACTTTATATCTCTTGGGATATAATGCTTTGCTTTTGAGATTGCGTGATGATTATGTAGGTAAATAGGACATTGTCGAGCAGGTGGTGGTGTAAAAACTGAATTTACATCTCGGATTTTGAGTTAAATGCAACAACCTTTCAGAGCATGAATAATGAAAACATAAATGTGGACTGTGGTAGGGTATGTATAAGTAGTTAAAGTAAATATAAGTACAAAATCTTTGTCAGCTGGATGAAACCAGATGTGCGTAATTATTTAGCAAGACAAAAGAATTTGTTCAATACAACATTTCCATTAGCATTTTATCGTCGCTAAATATAATAATTATAACAGACACTTGTACAAATTATGAATATTAGTAATGAATGAACGAACGCTTTTGATTTGTAAGACATTTATTTTATTTATGTCAACAAGACGTATTACAAACTTAATCTAAGATGAATAGGAATCATAACGTCAATTTTTTAAATTAAACAGATCATCAATATTTCGAGATAAATTATACACAGCGCAAAATAATAAATATTGTACTTATCACTAATTAACTTAAAGTAATAAATGAATAGAATCACACTGATCCTCAGATGAAATCGCTATGGGATTTCTGAGATCATAATTCCTTGGAATTTTCTGGTAGGCAAAGGAAGAGTTTGGAGCAGGCTACATTGAAAGAGTTGCAAGCGGATTGCAGCCACATGGGTTTGTTTTGCCACTGAATGAAGACGTAGTAGATGGGGACTCCTAGCGCTGTGAAGGCGACGCCTATGCCGACTTCTTGGGGATGAGTGAAACAAGAGAAGACCACTAGGAACGTGCAAATGATGAGGAATGCAATGGGAAGGAGGAGGCTGACTCGAATCGGTCGCATGAGAAGTGGTCGCTTGTATCGCATCCATAGCAGGCCGGCCACTGAGCAGAGCGTGAACAGAGCCTCCACAGCAGTCACGTACACGATCAGAGACTCCACGTTGTTGGTTAATAGTACGATGAGGGTGACGAGACACTGAAACAATACAAAAATAGTATTATATCCAATACATGTAAAATTATCGAGAACTAATGTAGTTTTGCACATACAAACGATTTGATACTTATTTTGACAGATTTTTTGTGCTAAGTAGGCTTGAAGGGAGATACTAAATACTTTATATATGGTACCTACTTTATATTTTTTATATCAGTTTTTAAATGGTTTTAATTAAAAAGTGACCATATTCGTTCTATAACTAATACCACTACGTAAAAGTTTCTCCATTTTTCATGCAGAGTTGACGCATGTAGGTCACCTATGAAAATAATAACCTTATGTGCTTTATGTCAATTCCTTACATGTTTTGAAAGCGAAGCGATAACGAAGAGTTGCAAATGTTACTTTGGTTAGGGGGTCAGGCCACCATTTCAACCTTCTCCAGGGGAACGTCGCCGGGTCGCAGGACATGGTCATCCAGCACGCGGTGGAGTGGAAGAGCGACTTGGTAGTTTTTGCGGAGCCGTATTTTGTTCCAGAAAGGCCCAACTGGGCGGGTGATGGTAACGACACAGTTGCAGTAATGGTGCCCACTCATGCTGCGCACTCCCCTCCCCTCTCGGTCAGAGAGAGAGGACCGGGCTACGTGGCGGCTGTGTGGGGGGAAATAGCTCTGGTGGGGGTATACTTCTCCCCCAACAGGGCACTCGCAGAGTACCAGAACTGGAGCGACGTTCTGTCCGGTGTGGTCCAGCGCCTTGCCTCACGGCATGTCCCCTAAGACCATGGTCTTAGGGGATTTTAATGCCCACCATACGGCTTGGGGCTCTCCAGCTGATGAGCCTAAGGGTGCGTCACTCTTGGACTGGTCTACGTCCCTGGGGCTCACTATCGTGAAACGGGGGAACACCTTTACGTGTGTGCGGGGCGACGGGGGATCCATTGTCGACCTAACGTTTGCCTCTCCAGCCCTTGCTGGTCGAATAAGGGGATGGACAGTGTTGGTGGGTCCGGAAACGTTGTCCGACCACCGATACATCCAGTTTCAAATCTCTCCCGCCGCGTCGCAGGGTCTGCTCCAACGCCCAGAAGGATCGCGTTACAGATTCCCCCGATGGGCTGTGGGAAAACTAGATAGGGAGTCTGCTGTGGAGTCGGCCATCGTACAAGCTTGGGGCGCGGACGGTCGGAACCCGGAAGACAGCATATCAGACAGACAGGTAACACAGTGTCGTACGTGTCGCCCACGTTACCCGTCTCTCGTACGTAATGCTATACCTGGCACATATATTGTGCCATGCCCTGAATGAAGCCTGAATTGCCATTCCCTGAATGAAGCCTGAATGATAAACTGAAAAATTTTAATGCACTGCATAGGTCTAATATTTGAATAAAGTATAAGTATATTTCCATTAATTTCCTTTCGCACACAACCCATCCAGATAATTTGTCTTTTGCGATATATTTATTTTTCTTTATTTGGGGAAAGCAGTGTTTTTGATATCATTAACTGATCAATTTTTTTTTGGAGATCATGATATGAGTGATTCTTTGACGTACAAAAGATTTATCAATAAAAACACGATAAAAATTGATACGTCAAGTAGGCTAAACAATAATGATGGTTTTGGAGTTTTTCGTGTTATATTCTGGTTTCATAGGATATTTAATTTGTACAAACATATTTATTAAGTACTTACCTATACTTATGTATAAGGTTACTGAAACAGGTGATAGTGTTGCTTAACCCATATATGCCCAAAAGGCTGTTAACGACCCAAAGTCAGTAGCTACCTTTAAATATTTTTATATATTTATGTACTGTTATAATTTATTCTGATTCTGCCGGCTAGTCGAAGGTGTGAAGTACAACTAAAAGTGATTGTCAAGTTATTTTAGTGTTAAATCATACTTCTAGAGCTCTTAAACTTTTTCATTTTTTCTTGGAGCGACTTTTTTGTGTTTTAAATTGTAAGACCCTTATTGGATAAATACCGGATATAAATGTAGTTTTTGTAAAAAGTATTTATGGTTTTTCTCCTATATAAAAACGCCGTAAAATTATTTGGGTCGCCAACGACCCACTGGGATAATCCCTGCCCTTTTCGTTTTTATTACAAGTCTATGCATATAGCTTGACAGCATTTGAAATTTTGGAACTTGTAGAGCATATTATAGCAGAAGGAGACGTTGTATGCCAAGTAGACGTATACTTGGATGATCCAAGTTGGATTCTCCTGGTGATGGTTAGCAGATCTAAGGTGACTCAGGAGCAGTGTTGGGCGTAATTAATTACTTTTGTAATTAAATTACTAATTAAATGAAAAGTAATTGAATTACTTTAATTGAAATTACATGTAATTTAAATTAATATAATTCAACTACATAAATCACTAGTAATTCTAATTACATTAGTTTGTAATTAAAATTACTCAATTACTTTTTATGGGTAACATCTATTTCTTATCCTCGATTCAAGGATAAGGCTTACTGTTATTGAGCAGCAGTACCATCGCAGAATAAAAAATATGTTTAAACAACAAATAGCCCTAGAAACTCAAATTCTAGAGGAAACTGCCAGAGAATCTACGAGCACAAGCTCAAAGAAAGATGATGATTCATATTTTGTTTTCGATACAGATTCTTCTGAAGGTGAATTGACTGAATCACTCCGTTTGACAAGACCTGAAATTCTTATGTCCAAGTACCTAGCTGATCCGGATAAAGACACTTCAATGTTACACATCCTGACACAACAGACATCCTGAGATTAAGCAGGTGTTTATTAAGTATAATACGTTAATGCCGTCATCAGGCCCTGTTGAGAGATTGTTCTCATACGCTACAATGATTAATTAACCAAAATCCCACAAACTTTCTGATCAAATGTTTGAACAAAAAGTGGTGTTAAAATCTAATTTTAAGTAAATCACGTTTTGTTTTTGTTAAAAAATCATATAATTTCTGATCTTTTTCCTATATAAACATAATTTGATGAGTAATTCATTGTAATATTTAAAATACTACCTTAACTTTAAAAGAAATTATATATGTAGTTGGGTAATTACAATTAACAATTACAATTACTAATTGTAATTGTTAACTGAATTACTTTTTAATAATTTCAAGTTATTTGTAACTGAAGTCGCCAATTACAATTTGTAATTGTAATTGTTAATTTGTAGTTAATTACATTTTGCCCAACACTGCTCAGGAGACGAACATGAGTAAAGATGCAAATAGACTATAGCTGCAAGCTAACGCACAACTGGTCAAAAATCGATGTGAATGACCTGAAGTTTCAGATGCAATTGAGCCTGTTTTACTAAGTAGACTAACAGTATAACTAAAGTTTGGAGACAGCAACGCGCTATTCAGCTGCATTGCAATCAAGAGTTACTGTACCACAACCCGATATGATAGCTCAATACAACTGCTACCTATATTATGGATAGTTTAGTGTTGGTGTAGATCGCCTGGGCGCCAATATTGGAGTGTATTTTATAAGTTTACGGAACGGGAAAAGGGGTGCATGGCATGCCTATACTGCTGTGACTTTCATATGTTGCAATAAACAATGTAACGCTTTAGCTAAGACAAAGGGGTCGCCCTTGTCAACATTGGATTTTCGCAAAACCAAATGCAAATCTTTGCTCCTCCTGAAGTATGAATCTCCTCAAGATGCTCCAGGACCATCGATCATGAGCAAGTGATTAATATTTCCTTGGCTGTTCAAATACACAATGTCCAAGTGTTTCCAACAGAGTCATTGGTGTTCTTTTTATTACCCGACTGCGGGTTATGTTTTTCGCGCGTATCTTGTAAGTATGTTTGTATGTTTGTATGTATGTATGTTTGTATGTAATATTCTTTATTACCTCATATCTTTCAAACGGCTGAACGGATTTCTATGATTAAGATATCGTTAGATTTGTCTTTTCAGCCCAAGTGTTCTTATATTAAATATATAAATAAAAAATCCAACATGGCGGCTGTACGGTGCTATTATACGTAGTGAAAAAAAAATTTTTTTTTTAGAATACTGCAATATGGGTGTCAAATTAAAGGGCTTATTATAAGGATTTCAAAAAGGTATATCATGACCGTAAAATATAATAACTAAAAAGAGATAAGTTAATAAAAAAAATTAAAAAAACCCGCCTGCTTAAAAAGACAAATCGACTGAAAAGATGGAAACAAGATTAAATAAATATTAAAGGCAATATGTCATAATAACATGCAGTCATATAATTCAATCATTCATAATGTCACTTTCTTTAAGCATGCCTCCGACTGCATGTTATTATGACATATTGCCTTTAATATTTATTTAATCTTGTTTCCATCTTTTCAGTCGACTTGTCTTTTTATGCAGGCGGGTTTTTAATTTTTTAATTTTTTTTTTACTTATCTCTTTTTAGTTATTATATTTTACGGTCATGATATACCTTTTTGAAATCCTTATAATAAGCCCTTTAATTTGACACCCATATTGCAGTATTCTAAAAAAAAATTTTTTTTTTCACTACGTATAATAGCACCGTACAGCCGCCATGTTGGTTTTTTTATAACGCCACCTTCTTAAGAACACTTGGGCTGAAAAGAAAAATCTAACGATATCTTAATCATAGAAATCCGTTCAGCCGTTTGAAAGATATGAGGTAATAAAGAATATTACATACAAACATACAAACATACTTACAAGATACGTGCGAAAAACATAACCCGCAGTCGGGTAAAAAGAACACCAATGACTCTGTTGGAAACACTTGGACATTGTGTATTTGAACAGCCAAGGAAATATTAATCACTTGCTCATGATCGATAGTCCTGGAGCATCTTGAGGAGATTCATACTTCAGGAGGAGCAAAGATTTGCATTTGGTTTTGCGAAAATCCAATGTTGACAAGGGCGACCCCTTTGTCTTAGCTAAAGCGTTACATTGTTTATTGCAACATATGAAAGTCACAGCAGTATAGGCATGCAATGCACCCCTTTTCCCGTTCCGTAAACTTATAACATACACTCCAATATTGGCGCCCAGGCGATCTACACCAACACTAAACTATCCATAATATAGGTAGCAGTTGTATTGAGCTATCATATCGGGTTGTGGTACAGTAACTCTTGATTGCAATGCAGCTGAATAGCGCGTTGCTGTCTCCAAACTTTAGTTATACTGTTAGTCTACTTAGTAAAACAGGCTCAATTGCATCTGAAACTTCAGGTCATTACATATTGCCTTTAATATTTATTTAATCTTGTTTCCATCTTTTCAGTCGACTTGTCTTTTTATGCAGGCGGGTTTTTTATTTTTTTAATTTATTTTTTTATTTACTTATCTCTTTTTAGTTATTATATTTTTATAACTATTTTCTGGTCTAAAATAATATTTGGCAAGTTTCATTTCATATATTTTAGGGCACTCATTATCCCAATGGGTCGTTAGCTCAAAAAAACCCAAATATTTTTTCAAAACCAATATTTTTTTCTTTAATTGTGGCCTATTTTGAATAACATTTGTGAAAATCACAAGTTTTTACGATCTAACTAGTTACGGGCATATATGGGTACTGAACAACTTTTTCCAAGGAAAATAGGTATAATACAAATTGTATTATTGGTCAGCTGACCGACTTACTATGGAATGGCGAATTCTTCACCACATGCAATACGTGAAAAGATAAATTTATATCAGGCGTATTCCCATTCATAACAACTGAAACTTTCGTGAAAAATGCCTATGATTTGAACATTGTTTCAAACACTTATCTTGCCTTCGTTTCAAAGCAATTTAATTGATAATTATTATGTTTTTCTCCCAACATGGCACTAATTTAAGATTTGTGCTTCCTTAAACTAAAGTTTGCATCAATAGTAATTTTATTCTTTCATCCTTTCGATTTCGGCCTATGTTCCTTGGAGATATCACTGTTTTAGATCAGTATTGTTAAATAATTTGGTTCCACCTTATGTTTAATGGTAATTAATGTTAACTTCATAAACACCTGGAATTTCTCACTTCGGTGTACAAAAATGGTACCTTAGCTACTTAAATTTTTTCCATAAAAAAGTAAGATTCATAACTGATTATTTCTTTACGTTCATAGACTTTCACTTAGTGACGTCCAGTCATTTATTCGTCACGGTATTGTAGGAAAATACAATGACACATTATGGTGCACATATCACCAAGTTAAATGAAAGAAAATTTAATTTTCATCGATAAATGGTGTAATTTATATGTTTCATGACGTTCCGGCCTTTTTTCATTGGCTGTGGTCTCGGGATTACCTTCAATCTTATATTTTTGTTCGGAAACAATAATTATTTTTAATAAGTATTCATTATTTATTCTTTTATTTTATATCAAATTATTGGCGAAAATTATTGAAGCTTTTATTTTCGTACTGAGTAGGTGTTATGTTATGTGTTTTGTTTTTTTCTTACTTATTTATTATTGCATAAGGTTTTTAAACATTATTTTATTATTTTGTTACTAATTTCAAGATTTCAAACTACTGAATAAGAATCGCGACCAAAACGGTTTCCGTATAGGTAGTAGTGAAATCAAACTGGTAAATTTAGTCATTGCCAGGTTTTCACGGAGAGATTAGAGGAGCTCGGTGGCGCAGTGGTTTAGCGCATGGTCCTGCGATTGTGGAGGTTAAGCAACTTTCGCAAGGGTCGGTCATGTGATGGGTGTCCAAATACTATTATCTCGAGTTCCTCCCTGCTTTGGAAGGGACGTAAAGCTGTTGGTCCCGGCTGCATTTGCAGTCGTTATCCGCTTTGGGCCTGCGTGGTGGATTATGGCCCATCCTCCTTATTCACCCATAAGGAAGGCCCGTGCCGCAGCAGTAAGGGCATTAAAAATGGCTGATGTGGCATAAGAATCGGTTCCGTATGGTCAACTGGTCATAATCAAACTGGTCAATCTGGTCATTGCCAGATTTTCGCATTCGACAATAACGATAACTATACCACTGTACTCATAACTTACCATAAAAATTAGTGAAGGTACCGGAGTCAACCGCCTAACATCGATCAGCGATATCGCAAGTGGCAAGTGTCCATTCCTGGCACCCACGAAGAAGAGCCGAGACGACGCGTAGATGGCGCCGTTGAGCGACCCAAAGGTGCACATGGCGACGAACAGGGGCATGATCCACGCCACCACTCCGAGGATCTTCTCGCTGAAGGTCACCGCCACCGCTTGGGAAGCGTTGATCTCGTCGTTGGTTAGCACTGCGAAGTACGCTACGTTTGTAAGCGCATACACTAGGGTCACCACCGGCATCGATATACAGATGGCTCGTGGTAGATTCCTGAAAAATATGAGAAAATACATGTTAGCTCTTGCCTTATCCTATCGTTATGCTTAATTCGTCTTCTTTTCTTCTTTGAAAATAAAAACGGGGTTTCACTAGTTTACTTTTAAGAGAAAAAATATTTTATAGTCTTTCATACTTACTTACTTAAAAAAATACTCGCTAAGAAATAGGTACCTATTTGGCAATTTTTTTCATTTGTTTACTGAATAACTTTTCATGTTGATATTGACTTAATTTTTTTATTAAAAGAGAAAGTAGTATTAGAACTTACTTATAAGGCTCCTTCAGTTCCTCCGTGACGAAGTTGAGGTAGTTCCATCCAGAATATGAGAAGAGGCCGGTGTAGAACGCGATGGCCAAGTCCCCCGGGGCAGTGTTGGTGCCCTGCATGATCCCCTGCAGGTTCTCCGTGTGCCCAGAGAATAAGTACCACAAGCTTGCAATGAATGTTATCACAAACGCCAAGATCTTCGCCGCCGTAAACGAATCTTGTACCCTCGTTACCCATTTCACGTTGTAGCAGTTAATGACGGTCAAAAAGCCTGAAATAAAAAAGAAAACTTCACTTAACACATTGGAATCAAGTTTGTTTATCAGCGGATATCCTTGAAGTCCCCATGTCTAAAAATACAACTAGAATGTGGGCTCTGAAAGTGGCAGTCAGGTCCAATCATTAAGTGCCCTTACACAGTGTGATAGCTAAGATAATTCTACACAAGAGTATGTGTCAGTGCGATGCGGGAGGAAGCCCTCATTATCCTGTCAGAAGCAATCAGCACACTGGGCCGCGGCACAATACTGGTGTCGTGACCAGACATTTGCACGTAGAAAACAGGACGGAACTTGGTAAACGACTATTCATCAAATAATAAAAAAAACTCAATTCTGACTCTTCAATTCTGTAGCTTCTCATTTAAAGTATGTCCAATTTAATACGCAGCAAGAATAAAATCTGGAATGACAGACAAATATTTTTTGTCTTATTATGTCTGAAGTTAATTAACGATTACTAATATAAATTAAAGTCAGTCATACAGTACCTATTATAAAAAAAATAAGTCAAGATGTCTCAGTATATATGGTATTGGGCTATTGTAAATCTACTTCAAGGTTCGATGTCAGTGGGCTAATATTTGTTATGGCCATTGAATCTTTGTATGTGGGACGTGGCTTGAGGGTCAGTTACAATAATATCTAGACAAGGTCCAAAATATTTACAGTCAATACTTGAAAAGGATTGTAATAAATTCTTGTAACTCCCCGCTGCCGTATCTGGTGTCACACATTTGATGTTCCGTTTGACCTACATATAACTTTAAGTTGCCTATAAACTTTTTTTATGCAGGAACTTGAATCTTTCCGTGTTTTCAGTCAGTCGTCACTGAAATATTTATTTTTTGTAATAATTGTAAAATTAAAAAAAATACTCGCGTAGAGAATGACAATTATTGTCATGCACTACGCGAGTTAGTTTTTTTTTAGTAAAAAGTTAAGTTAAAAAGTTACTATCGCCTTTTGCGTTGATTTAAAAATACTTAATTCGATACAAATAACATGGCTTACATTACAAGATAGCATACTCTATAAAATAAAAAATATTATCTATATCAATACAAGTGCAATGAATATTTGCAATTAATCAATCAATAATATAATGCGAATATCGAAGGTTACACAACATAAACTATCTGTTTGCAAGATCGAAAGTTGGGTTTGGTAATGTGATAGTAAGTATGTTTTATTTGATTGAATCTAATTTGTTTTTTAATTTATTGCTTCTTTTATTCGATATCGTTAAAAATACATTGCGTTGTGTTATTTCAATATCTTTTAAAACGTTTCAGAAACTTCTTGTAAAAAAATATAAATTTTTTGGACACGTGTGTTTTTCATCGAATTCTTAGGTAGCCAAGTCGCACTAAGTTATCTTGAGATACTCGTCTTATAAGAATAGCATCTCAAGTGTGATCTCAAGATAGCCCTGAAAGTTGAGAGCGGTTATAAATACGGGGCTAAGTTCCATTACGTATTTTTTTAAAGCATTAATTTTAGTAGGTAAGTATATTGATGCCTATATAGGTAGGTATATGTCTAGTAGTGGACGTCGCAGGCTGACGAGTAAGGTAATAAGTGAAAAAAGTAATTTTCGCCAATTTTGATTTTTCAAACAGTCCGAAAATGGTAACAACCAGAAAGATGGTCGTAATTATACAAAAAGAGAAATTTAAAAGCCGGTTTGAATCCCTTCCAGAGAACGTAACTGTTAAAAAAATATTCGCAGAAATGTATACCGGTTTTCGTGTCTGTACTCCACAACATGGGGCGCCCTTCCAGTAGTTGTTTGACGAGTGACGAGTAGTATTAGCAATAGATTCAAGTTTGCGTAACATTTTATCGATTTTTGGATACCACGGGTTGTTATTGACCGGCAAAATGTACTTTTTATTATGCACGCAAGACGAGAACTAACACCGTGTAGACAAAAACGGTTTCATAGAAAACTATAATATTAATTATACAAATATTATTACAAGGAATTTATTAACTTTTATTGAGAATGAAATTAAATAATTCCAATACTAAATAATATACTTACTAGAAAAAATACGACTCACACCAGATCAATATTCAGACGGGAATCGAACCCGCGACCTTTGGATATCCGGTCCAATGCTCTGACCGCTGAGCTACTGAGTCACTAGTGACATCGTCGAATTTCTTCTAGTATATCCTACTCTTACGCTGCAAGCCAGCCTCATTTCACCAATGTAAGGAATTACCTCGACATTCAATTGAAATATCTTTCCAGATATTTGGCAATCGATTAAGATGAAATAGCTATATAATTTTTAAATTTGAGATTTTTGCATTCACTATGCTATTTTTATACAATACTAAATACTAGAAAATCTGAGTATTGATCTGGTGCGAGTCGTATTTTTTCTAGTATATTATTTAGTATTGTATAAAAATAGCATTGTGAATGCAAAATCTCAAAATTAAAAGAAATAATTCCAAATAAAAGAAATTTTAATAATTGTGTAAATATTTTTCCAAATCTTTCGAGAATCTGCCTGCAGCAGCGGCGTTTAAACCAATGAGAATAAAACTAAAAGGCGGGGCGGATCAAGATTAAATAAGGAAATCTGATTGATAAAAATATAACATTATAAGGCAATTGTTGCCACATCCACGCAATACTAATATAAATCTCTATCTCTTTATCTTCCAACAGAGTGCATCTGTAACGAAACCTATACCAATTGGATATTCTCTGTACTTTCTATTACCGCAGTTTATAATTGGCATTTGAGTATCTTAATGACGTGATGACTATGCTAAGTAATCTCGTGAAATTGAATCTCGTTGTTCTACCTACGCTACACGTGGAGCACCACTTTCGATTGATACGCAATCAGATATTGCGCCATTCTCTTCCATTGGAAAGCATAAATAAAACATCTAAGTAAATTAGTTAAATCGGTTGAATTATATTTATGAACTAGCTGATGTCCGCGACTTCGTACGCGTGGACTTTATGACTCCGGCGTATTCTTCTTATAAATACGAACTAATGTAGTTACATAAGAAAATACTCGTAGCAGCTTGTTATACTATAAGTATAATGTTAAAAGTCAATAAATTATTTTTATTTTATATTTAATATTGTAAATATGTAGGTAAACTTACTTTTTTTTTATAAACTATGTTCAGAGTCTTTCCTTCAGGAGCCAATATGAAAAGAGCTGAAGCTATACTAACCCTGGAAAAAGCCACATAAAGTTGGCCATGCGAAAAACAACCAGTCCTTATACTTTAATTGCACAATTAATTTTAAAGAAAGAAAGAACAATATCATCCTGCAGTGCGATATAAGTACGTTAGTTCTATTTTAAGATTCTGTGGCAATTTAAGTCGGGTTCCATTGCACAATTTCGCCGGAGTCAAATTTCACATCAGCATTAGCAGCACATTAGATTTCCACATCAGATGATCTTCGATTTTTCGTAAACACGTGTTTATGCAAATAAATTAAACTTGGTTCTGCATCAGGTATTCCAGATTTCGATTTTTATACCTCAACAAAAATGCTCATCAGGCTGAACAACTTTTACTAAGGTGTCATTTTATCTTTTGTATAGTTTAGCTGGACCATTATGGTTCTGCATCAGGTGTTCCAGATCTTCGATTTTTATACCACAACAAAAAATGCTCATCAGGCTGAACAAATTTTGTTAAGGCGTTATTTTTATAATCCTTATAGTTTAGTTGGACCATTATGGTTCTGCATCAGGTGTTCCACTTTCCAAAATCAATTATACCCTAAACTATGCTCAGGCTTAACAGCTATATAACAAAAAAAGTTTTGTTCAAATCGGTGCAGTAGTTTAAAAGTTATGCGCGTACATACAAACAAACAAACAAACAGACGAAAATTCCAAAAACTATTGTTTTGGGGTTCAGTATCATGTACTTAACATGTAGCAATAACTTTTTTGGAAAATATTGAATGTACAGAATTGGCCTTGTTACGATTTTATTATATACTAGCGGCCCGCCCCGGCTTCGCTCGGGTGAAATGTTGCACAACGGTAATCGTAGTAAGTCTTCCCTTGGTAACCAATGATCGGGATAAAAAGAAGCCTGTGTTAAGTATTCCTGACTTCCTATAATCTATCTCTGTGCCAAATTTCGTCTAAATACGTTCACCCGTTCAGACGTGATTGAGTACATCATGAACAACATCGAAACATCAAACCTTTCACATTTATACAATTTTGTGTATAGGTTATAGCAGTAACAGTCTGTCGATTCTGTAACCAAACTCGCATCTCACTTCGAACCTCACTTCACTTCGCGTGAATTTGTTATTAGAAATTAGCTAACTAAATGAGCTATCTTAGGTAGCTATCTAAAATCTTTTGTGATACAAAATGTTCTTTTCATTATCTTATTTATGATTTAAAATTCCCGTGTAGTGAAGTGAGATTCGAAGTGGGGTTCGAGTTTGGTTACAGAACGGACGACGACGCCCTGATCACGATTCTGTATTAGGTAGGTGTAGGTAGGTACCTAATAAAATTTCTTAGCGGTTTTTGACAAAATAAGTATAATAATATTATGTAAAATTTAATATTTAATAGTTATCTTCTTTATAAATAAAAATCTATGTAGGTATGTTTATTTGTTTCCTTCTTCTCAACTTAAGAGCCGCGCTCTTGTCTGTGTAGCTTCCTCCACTCGTTTATGTCTAAAGCCAGTTCCTTGGTTTCTTGATAAGACACGACGTTCACCTTCTCTTTGAGCTGTTCCATATAGGCTCTTCTTGGTCTTCCTCTTCCTCTTTTTCCCTCTATTTTTCCTTCTATAATGTTTGTAATAAATTTGTCGTGTCTTATCAAGTGGCCGATCATTCTACCTCTTCTATCTTCTATGATTTTCAATATCTGACGTTTTTCATTTACTCTTTTCAGTACTTCCTCATTTGTCACCATCTCAGTCCAACTTATCTTCTCCATCCTTCTCCAACACCACATCTCGAATGCTTCCAATCTTTCTCTATCTCTCTGCGTCATTGTCCAAGTTTCACATCCATAGAGGGCTATACCCCATACGAAAGTTTTGATGCACCGTCTTCTTATGTTTTTAGCGATTTTTGCCTTTCCTGGGGAAGGCTTGTTTTGCAATTGCTATTCTTGTTTTGATGTCTAAAGCGCATTTAGCATCACTTATCATGTCATCAGTACCCGTAGCACGAACAGCTATCGAAAAAAATAACGCGCGTAAAACTACTCGATATAGTATTATCTATGGAAAACTTAATTTCGCTTTTCAGCGATAGATGGCGCTGTACAAATTTCCCATACAAAATTACTCTATCGAATGTTTTTCGCGTTATTTTTTTCAATAGCTGTTCGTGCTACGGGTACTGATATTTACCAGATTTTGTCACGTTTCATTTGACAAATTATTCGTAAAATAGTGAAAATCGGGATAAAAACTTATACAACATGAAAGTCTTTTGGAAAATTACTGAAAATTAGAAACAATTAATTTCAGTTTACATTAAACGCATGTGCATCGCATTCCAATGCAGCTTGAAGCATTTGGCTTAAAATATATACCTATACAGTTTACTCGGTAAGTTCTGCCGAGGTAGCCACCACTACAATAAAAGTCTCAACTTCACACAACCAAGATCGCACCTATTTCAATTACTTATCCCACATATTGTTCAGATGCGTAGACACTTGTACCACAAAACTGCACCAATTTTAAGACACAACACAAAGACCGAACTGAACTCGACGAAATGGCGCCAAAAACTCCCTGTGACAACTTATTGCTTTCTCTGTGGTGAACCAAGGAACATAATTATACTCTCAGGGGAGGTGACAACATGACGACTGACATTTATTTTTCTTAATCATTCAAATGCACTAAGAAGTTTTGATTCCGATATTGAAATCAATCACCCTAAAAATTGCTTTCTACCCCTTTTCAACCCTGTTAGGGGATTCATTTCAAAAAAATACGAAACCCGTATTCAATTAATTTTGTGAAAGAATGTCTATGCCAAATTTCAAGTCAATCGGGCCAAGGAATCGCGTTCTCCCATACAAACTTTGTCCCCCTGTTTCACCCCTTTAGGGATTGAATTTCGCAAAATCCCGTTATAGTGAGCACCTACACCCTAAAAGGAACCCCCGTGCAAAATTTGAGACTCCTTGCACTTGTAGTTTCTGAGATTTCGTGATGAGTGAGTCAGTGATTTTCTCTTTTATATATATAGATAATAATAGATTATGGGAAAAAAATCAGAACAATAAATATTTTTTACCTTGTCGTAGCATGTCGTAGCAAAGTCGTAGCACTTGCAATTTTCGTAAAATTTCTACATTTTCTGCGCTAAAACTTTCTTTTACTACCAATTTTTCGGAGAAGAATGCCCGTTTAAACGTTTTTAAAAAGAATTGATAATAAATCAAATAAAATATATGATGATAGCCGCTATCAGTGTGTTAGCAGCTTGGGGAGGCGTACCGTAAAGTCTGGCTATAACGGCTGCAGAATGTTCTGCGCGAAGGTGAGCGCTGTGATGGCGTTCCCAGTAGACACCAGCACGCGACACCACCGCAGAAATGTTAACAGTGAACATCTATTAATCTAGCTAGACTCTAGTATTTAGTTAACTGTGGTAATACCAATAACTTACAGGTGATGATAGCCGCTATCAGTGTGTTAGCAGCTTGAGGAGGCGTGCAGTCTGGCCACAGTGGCTTCAGAATGTTCTGCGCGAAGGTGAGCGCTGTGATGGCGTTCCCAGTAGGCACTAGCACGAACAGCGCCACCCAAAGGTACAGGAACGAGAGGAGGGGGCCAAAGGCTTCGCCGATGTACGCGTAGTCCCCGCCCGACTTTGGGATCATTGTACCTGACAAAAAAAATGTAAATTGTTATGCAAGACTTTTAAGTGGTCTATCTGTTATAGGCAAACACCGAAGCTTAGGAGCTCCTAGGTTTGACAAGAAGCTTAGACTAAGGCTTCTTGTCAAACCTAGGAGCTCCTAAGCTTCGGTGTTTGCGACAGAATGTGTTATTTTGTATGTAAATTTATAAAAAAAATAGTAGTTTATGATACAAGGTTGGTAAGGAGGTTTTTAAAACGAGTTGACGTTTAATCGTCACGAGTTTTAAAAAACCTTAACAACCGTGTGCCATACTACGTTTTTCAATACATTTGCGAGAAAACATTATAGGTACTGCTGAAATTGTAATCTATACATATAATAAAACTGTAAATTCTAAATATTTGTGCGCGAATTACGCAAAAACCGCTAAACGAATTTTGATGGATTTTTCACAATTTAGTAGATTGAGGTCCAACTTAAAATCTAAGCTATGTTTCATCAAATTCAGGTGGGTGGAACCAGGGAAACAGCTTGAACTCTCCGCAGTACTAGCTTTCATACACTAAAGGGGTCATTTTAAACTGGTTGCAATATTTTTCTACTGTCCACGCGGATAAAGTCGCGGGCGGAAGCTAGTAGAAAATAAAAAAAACGTTCGTAAACAATAAACGCACGGCGCCGGCGTGCGGTAAAATCAACTTTCCGCACGCTGTACTACTCTGTAAACAAAAACGCACGGCGTGCGGTAAAATCAATTTTCCGCACGCTCGACTGCCATCGTAAACTTACATTTTCGAGCAACTGTATTAAAAACACATTCTTGAGTGAAAATTTAATTCAATCAACAATCTTCTTGTGAAACAAAGATTTCTGTTGTCTGTTAAAAAAAATCACAGATCTGGTGCTTTCGACCTTCTTGTACCTACATTGAAAATGAATTTATGAAGAAAAAAATTGTTAATAGGTAATATTTTTTATTCCATTGCTACAAACATTAGCATTAATCTCAGGCAATAATAGATGCTAAATGAGATCGCAAAAACTATTGTCTACTGACCGCTTAACTTCAGTATGAAGATGGCACGAGATAGGAAGGTACCTACTATGACTAAAACGTTGAAGAGTGTCTACATGAAGGAATTTAATAAAAAAATATCAAATCCAGCCCGCGAGATACTCTCACCGACTTTATCATCACTCGAATGTGCGATAGAATTTTATTTTTAACCCACATCTTATTGCATTGCAAACTATGATTACCTAAGCGTCATCTGCACACTCTCGTTCGGAGACAGTAAAGCTGTTGTAATTTTAATTCCCGAAATTGAAATTACTGCAAACCCATGAATATAATTTAGTTTGGATCTACTTTTCTGTATCGACTTCAAGTATTTGAGGCCGCCTCGGGCCTCAAACTACGCCCTGTCTCCTATTCAACTTTCTCTCAATATAACGTTTATCCGTTTACCTATACTTACACAAAATGAGTGCTGGGTATCACGAAATCCCACCATGCAGTGCGTTTGTTTCGCTCAATGGTCAATAAAAATATTCAAAACAATACAAACAGATGCGCCGAAATAGTTTTTTCACTTCTCATGCTCGTAAAGTTCGTCGTTATGTTGGGTATAGGCTGCATAAAATCGCTTTTCATGCTCTAGAGCATAAAGTAAAATCTTCGTCTAAAGTTCGGCTCTAAGACAAAGGTTGTCAGGTAAACAGCCACACATGCAATTAAACTTCGTTAAATAAACTTGTTATTTTCCTCATTTTTAATCATAATCCATATTATATGGATTATGATTAAAATATCTATTTTTTTTTAATTTTTGAAAATGAGTATCAATTGAAAAGCCTTAATAAAAAAAAACATTTTTTGAATATGGGTATCAAATGAAAGGCCTTGGTGAGAACATTCCAAAATGATATAATTTGTCACTAAAATTTAAAAAAAAAAATTTTTTTGTCAATTTTTGTATATGGGTAACAAATGAAAGGCATTGATGAGCACATTCCAAAATAATTATATAATTTGTCACTAAAATTTAAGAATTTTTTTTTTTTTTAATTTTTGAATATGGGTATCAAATGAAAGGCCTTGATGAGCACATTCCAAAATTATAGAATTTGTCACTAAAATTTAAAAAAAAAAAATTTTTTTTTGAATATGGGTATCGAATGAAAGGCCTTGATGAGCACATTCCAAAATTATATAATTTGTCACTAAAATTTAAAAAAAAAAACATTTTTTTATATCATTTTTTGTTTAATTTCCTCACAATCGAAGTGAAAAGCAGAGTGTATAACTCGTACATAAAACCCATTTTATGCACTTGTTGTACAATCTACTATTTCGATGCCCACACGTGCAAGACGAGCTCCCGGCCTTTTGCATAAAGAAATGTAATGTTTATCAGAATATTGATAACGTGTTCTCTGAATGGTTAAATGGTATTTGTTTTTTTTTTAAATTTAGTTGTTTTAATAAATTTTCTTCTCAAATATTTAATAATTTATTTTAGTATAAAAATACATACTTACACCTAAACATTTACACTTATATAAACAACGTGGTACAAAATAACCCCTATTGCCAAATATGGTAGCTAGGGTCCATCAAACTGAACAACTTTTACAAGGGGACCAACTATGAATTCGCGAAAAAAAAAAACAGCTATTTCATACATTTTGATATTTTCGTAACAGCTGATTTTTATCGCGATTTCAGAGTTGGTCCCGTAGTAAAAGTTGCGGAAATTAACTAGGGGTTTATTATTAGCATCGGCATTAGGATGCCGAATATCTACCATGTTCGGCATTAGGGGTTAGACACACGTTGTAAGTATTTAGACAATTAATATATGAAACCAATTAAAATATAAAATCTGACGTATAGGTATATTTCTCTATACGGTCGACACGCTTTTTGGCGACCGACCGGGGTCCGGGGCGTGTTGAGCAGATGGCATTGTACATTAGCGCCACGCTTCTCTCCAGCGCATTCACAAATTTTGCTAAATAAGCCACAGCCTAGACCGTAAGAGATAAATAAGTCCGGTTTTTTTTCAAAATGTAGCCCAACTAATACCTACCCCATGTGCTTTTTTTCATTTTTTCGATATCGCTTTTACTTCTCCAGATATAGATGATTTAGTGAGAAAATACCCCGAAAACATGCGTAATTTTTTGTCATTTTTGCAATTTATGAAAAAAGTTTTGGACTTTTTGGAAAAGAATTTTCGCCAATTTGTAGCCCTCGCCGAGATTCAATTCACGTAGCCCTAAAACTCACGACACCAGGGCGATGTCGCACTCAGAGCGAAGCCCCTGAGGGCTATACAGAAGCGACAAAAAAATCATTTTCAATGATAATAACCACGAAATTTAAGACGATCGCTCCGCTCGCTGCGCTTCGCGATCGTCTTAAATTTCTAACCTATCTAGTGACCTACAGGAGTACGGCAGCTTTAACTAAAATTAACCTAAATATGTATGAAAAAACCATTAATTTCCGATGTTAGATTTATGTGGTTAACGTTGTTATTTTTTTATCAGACAACAGAAATCTTTGTTTCAGAACAGAAAGATTGTTAATTTAATAAAATTTTCACGTTTTTCATACATTTAAATAAAAAAAAACAAATTTAGTACCTAATTTAAGTCTGACTGGTAAAAAACTCAGATTTGATCGAATTGCGTTTCGGCGTTTGACTATCCAAGTTAGTCTCTCCTAGGTTTGGCCATAAATGCGTTAGTCAAAGGCCGAAACACGCTATTCGTTTTGGACTTTGACCAAGCCTTCTTGTCAAACCTGAGGTTTGACTAGGAAAACTTAGGAGCGCCGGGAATTCGGGGTTTGACTATAACATATCGATACACCCGAGATATACTCGTATTTAGGCGCACGCGCGCGCGAGATTCCTTATAGCTCGAGTAGGTAGCTGAGCATGTCTTAATGACTTTGTTTTCGATGAAAACTATTGTTATCCCTTTTTTTCCTGTAAATGATGAGGAGACAAGACATGCATGTTTATTTTATTTTATATTATTTAATTTATTAATTTTAGGAAGACTATCGACTAATACATTCTAAATCAAAGATATTAGAATTTTAAAAAGAGGTAGATGGGTTACCTGCGCCTTAACACTGGCAGTCTAAAACTTGGCTAATTAGCTCACCTGAGCGTAGTCTCGCAAAAGCATCGGCAACGTTGACACTTTGAAGTGCTCCCGCGAAACACAGTAAAAATGCCGTCCTGCGTAATGCGAACTTGTACTAATTACACAAGCAAGACTTCCAAAAGTCTAGGTATCATATATCATGCGTAAGTATTATATTTTAACTAATTTTCGTTCATATTTGTACATTAGAAATGCAAAATGTCAGTAAATATTATCCAAAAAGATTAAGTGCGACAGCAAATACTCCGATTACCGAGTGTGATAGAGATGTCTGTCATAGATTATAAATGTACAGAACGGTCAATGCCACGACATTGCTCAAGCATTATCCACGAGATGAATAACTAATGAGGGCTTTTCACAATGACAAAAAACTGTAGGCTATCGAGCCAGATGATCTATCGAGATGGCGTTGATAAAAATAGGTGACAATGTGAGTTTTTTACTAAGCTTCGAAGAGTGTCAACACCATCTAGTGATTCAAATAGTTACTATTTTAGGGTTCGACGAGTATCAACACAATCTAGTGAGGCAAATAGTTACTGTTTTTATTTTTTAAATGTCACTTTGAAAAGCCCTCATTAACTTATTATATATTTACTATTATTTTTATAGGTTTCCAGCAAATGAATTGCGATGTATTAAATGGATAGACATTGTGCGGAGACAGAGGAGAGAAGAAGATTGAAAATTTCATGATGATCGGTTTAGTAGTTAAGACGTGAAAGCGTAACAAACAAACAAACGGACTTTCGCATTTAAATATTAGTAAGGATTACCTAAACCTTGTGACATAGAATTTCTTATCGCCCATATTTAATTAAAGCTAAATTCCTTACTAATTTGAACTCTTTTACTATTTAAATTTACAAGTTTTACGAAGTTACATATATTTTAAAAAATCGTTTTGGTCACAAAAAATATTTTTTTCGGAGTGGAAATCCATTACGCAACGGACTATTTATTATTTTAGCAATTAGCAATAGAAACTAATAGGTAAATTTTATTGTGCCCAAAAACAACCCAAGATATTAGTGGTAATAGGTTCGACCCGCTTTTTGGGTCGAAATCGGATTTAAACTCGTAAAGACCCGGTTTAAACCTTTGGGTTTAAGCCCTTGCACATCCTTAATTATGACTATTAGTAGCTTTTTTATTTTATCGCTTGAAGTAAAATGATTCATTATTTTATTCAGATATCATTGTAGTTCATAGGCATCAAACCATCGAATGTCTCTTCTGTGACACATTTAACGATATTCTATGATTAGTATCGCGACATTCACGACGACATTGCGCAACATGTATCTGTCTCGTTTACGCTCTTGTAAATAATCATACTATCTTGTTCACACTTTACAACACGGTCAAGTTAAGTCGGCCTATGCGACCATACGAAATCATCGACTCAAAGTGCCGAGTTACCTTGACCGTGTAACATCGTATTATTTAGTGTGTTTTAACGAGGCAGGTATATACGCCTTGCGGACAAATTCATGGCGTCGCATATACCGACATAACACATTTAATTCTAATATCATTGTTCTAAATACATAAAAAAATAGCAACAAAGAGTCATTTATAAGTCTCCACTGATAGAAATAAGGTGTACGTATGTTGAGTTGAGTTAAAATTAAACTAAGTTACAATTTATAGGCACAACACTGAAATGATTTAACTATTACAGATACGTGCAGATTTAGATTTATATACCTAAGTATACTTACAATAAATAATTATCTCTGGTTTTTTTTATGAGCATTGACTATCCTACCTAATTTTCTTATCAAGAACTATTACTGGGTTTTAATTAAACACTGATAATTAAATATATTAACAAAATAATTAGTGGTAGTTGCATTCTCTGGGTTACAAATGTCAAAAGCTTATCAATCGTTTAACCCATTTTGTTATCAATGTAAGTTTCCCAAATTAGTCATGTATTAACTTAAATATCTTATTTACAAAGATATAATTATGATAGAAGTGCTTGGTGCCACGTAACATCTGCTCTGCAAGCTTTCAGTCTTTAAAACCTGCAGGTATCCAAAAATATTATAATGGTAATGAAGAAAAAAAAATACTAAAAGCTCGTTTATATCAGGATAAGAAGTTTTTTACAAGATTCCAATAAGCTAAGTGTAAGAGAAAAATAATTTGCTTACCTACTTATTTTTACATGAACTTACTACCTTATATGGGTAAAAAAGGGCAAGCATCAATAGACATCATTTAATTGTAAAAATTCACATATTTTACAGTCCTCGCAAGAATCGGAGCATTGAAACCCAAAAATTTACGAAAGACCAAAATTAAATCAACTGCAAAATCCTATTATATTATTAAAGTTACCTAGGTAGTGCCTATTTAGTTTTACGATTAAAGCGCCCGCGAACTGCCTCGACGCCGCCGAAATATTATTAACCGATTTTCAAAATTCCAACAAATGCACTTCTCGTCTGCTTCTGCATCTTTTAACACTATTACCATGACGATCGGTCAATAATCATAGAAGCTACATCACTTTTTATGTATGGAAACACACGTTTTTCTACAATTCCAAATTTAAAGGGACCACTTACAGGTCACAATTATTAACCCATTTTCTAAAAATTTTAGCCATTTTGTAGCCAAACTAATACCCGAAATATTTACAATTTAGTAAACAAACACCCCCCAAAAAACCCGAATTTACCCGAATTTTGCATTATTCTAAAAAATGTTACCAGTATATTTTCTAAATTCAAACGTTCACACGTGTCTCGATAAATTCCTTAAGTTTTGGTAGTATTCCCATCTCGATCTCGATCATAGATATAGTATATTAAAAGGCGATATACTATGGCCATAGCACAGAATAAGTAATAGTACAAGTGTCATAGTCTATAATATGGTACCTACTATAGTAGTTTCGTAAAATTGATAATGGTGTCGATTCGGCTAGCACCAATTAGACTAAACTAGACTAAATTTAGGTTTATTACTGTCAAACTGCGTTTTGCAATTCAGTAAAGAACTAAACTGACAGGAATAAACTAAATTTTAGTCTGACAGGATCAAAGTTGGTTTAGTCGTTCAACTTAGCTTTTCGCTATTCTGCTGTACACAATTTACGTCAAAATTAAGCTAAAATTAGAAGTGTCAAACTAAATTTAGACGGCATCGAAACTATCGGCGACTAATTTGACTTGTTCTTAAAAGTTAACAAATATTGAATTTTTCCAAAATAATTATAACCAGGTTCACTCAAGACGATAGAAGGATTCTAACGATACCCCACATAATATATGTAGGTATTCAAATCTGTTCAGGTATTTGGAAATTACGGTGGAATAAAGAAACCTATGTGAACCCTGACCAAATTCACCTCTTTTTGGGGCAGTTGTGTAAAAATTTAAATGAATTGCCTATTTTGTGATAGCAGCTCTTGTGGATTCAGGGGAAAGGTATGAAAACAATAACACATCAGTAAATAACTTTGTATTGCATTCATAGAGGTCAATACAGATATAAATTTTGATTTTTCAGGCACTTTGAGAAGGCTCAGATTAGAACGGCTTTAATTAGAGACTGCTTTTTCCTTTCCTTTTAACATCGTGCCACTGCTCCATACAATATCTTTGCTGCTCCGTCATTCTGCTGCACTGCATTCCATTGCCCGAAAATCGAGAGTCCTCGAATCTGCTTGGTTGGTTACTTGTATTGTTTATGCCAAATACTTATTTCAATAAAGGATTT
Source organism: Agriphila straminella (assembly GCA_950108535.1). Lineage (NCBI taxonomy): Eukaryota > Metazoa > Arthropoda > Insecta > Lepidoptera > Crambidae > Agriphila > Agriphila straminella. The sequence continues at coordinate 14,023,798 of OX467308.1, forward strand.
CTTTAAAACATAAGTAAAGAAAACGTGTCTGCTTTTCCCCACCTCTCATATAGACTTGAGGACTTAGGGATTTCAACATCTCACTGTCTCTCACTTATTATGACGCCTCTTAACAAGATTGTTTTGTTGTTTTTACTTTGTGCGCTTTCTGGTTTCCATATTTTAGTTTTTTTTACGATTTTCAATATTTATCAGTTCAAATTAAAGCTTCAAAAGTTTGACTAACAGACAGAAGCATGACGTGACTGACGTGACGTTTTAGTAAAAGTATAAGTTTTTTTATTATTTTATTTTCGGCCTGTGTTAAGTGGCCCCTTGACTGGGTTGTAAATAATAAAATTCATTGAAAACACAAGAAAATGCAAGGCAGTAATATCCTATTTATGAATATTTTTACTTCTTAAATGCATTTTATTCGATATAAATCATAATTTTAATATATTTTTTCCATTCACTCACGGTTTCATTCATTCTATGTTTTCAAAATACAATTTTACTTGCAACACCATCAATTCAAATTAGTCGAACATTAATCCCGTCAAAATAAGTTTTTAGTTTAGATTGACGTGTCCAACGGAATAGCGTTTAACTAAAACTTGATTAAAATAAGAGAATTTTTAAGTTAGTTTAGTTTAGTCGTATGCACAACCGAATAGGGATGTTGACTATTTTTTTTATTTTATGTTACATAAATTACCTCTCAAAAAAAAAACATTGGTAAAAGAATTAATTTGCTAGCATGAAAACTGCCCGAGATATCACAGTGTGAAATGCACACAAATGGACTCTATCAAAAACGCTCCATACTAATGGCTTGCACGTTATGACGTCACGCCGTGTTAGTTTGTATGCAACGCATAGGAAATTTGTTCAGCAGCTATATTAAATATTGTGTTTATCAAAATGGTTTCTTAGACAAATTTGCTATACATTTTACGGACTAATTAAAGGTATCATTTATTTTAATAAATTTTATACTTTTTAAATGGACTTGTCCACCCAACTTTGAAGGGTCATAAAACAAATAATATGCAATATATAAAACCAAGAGGTATACAAGCTACTCTAAAAGTTTAATATGTTTACGATTTTTATTAGTATTTCGTTATTTTATTCATTAGTCAACATCCCTATTGCCACCAATGTTTCACGTGCAAACAAAAATCAAAAGCTTACGGGCGGTTGTATGACCGAAAGTGGCGCCCTCAGAGGTTTTTATTTAATAAGTTATTAATAGAAAAAGATTTTAATAATGTTTATCGTGGAGATTTTAGGGCCCATGGTCTAGTATTTTTAGAAGGTTTATTCGTAGAAGTAGATAGCAAATGTGTCAAAAACGGCCACTTTTAGCAGTTTTGCTATCTATACTTCTAGCAGTGACTAGGACGAGGGAATGTAACGATACTGTCTAAAAATACTAGACTGTGGGCCCTAAAATCTCCACGATAAACAATTTTAAAATTGTGTATTAGAATTATAATATTAAATATAATTCACCTTAAATCAAGCTAATTGTGCTGTGTGATTGTATACTGATCATCACCTCGCCGATCTCAAATTCTAAGGATCGTCCTCTATGCCATTCTATTAACCCGGCGTCATTGAGGCAGGGTCAATATGACCCTGCATGTTTTGCATACGGAAAACTGCTTAGAAATAATTGCCACCCACAACTGTCTGTCTCAGTAGCTGCAGCTAAAGATCACCCCTCCCCTTCGCGTATCTCACTTCATTCGTCCATCACCAGCGCAACGAGCAACACGTGTGTGAACCTGCGACAGGGTAATTATGACCCAGCTCAACGGCGACGTTGCTGTTTTGTGCCATATACTTTTTATATATATTTTATATGAAGATCATGTTAGTGTTCGTCGTTCGTTCTTATCTTCCAATGATAGAGAGGTAAGGTAGTATAGATTTTATTTAAGTAAGTATTTGTTAGAAACGATATTGTTTTTTGTTGATATAAGAAAATTAAGAAAAGAGTTACAGTTTTGTTGTATAATTAATAGTCTATAAGAAAAACGAAAAATAAAGATTATTTCACTCATTACCAATGTGTTTTATTGCTGCTACTGATTATAAATACAGTATTTATAATTAATATAAAATTTGAAAAATTTAAAATTATTTTATACTAGGCAAAATTTTAACAATTGTAACCAGGGTCATGATGACCCACCTCAACGTTAGTGTAACTTTTTTCCGCCACAATGACGCCGGGTTAATAATTACGAGTTATGTTCAACTTGCCTAAATTTAATTCGTAATAAAAGGTCATTTATTATGTATGACGTACTTAACTACATTAATTTATTTATATACAGACAGGGTAGGTACCTAACTTATAACTATTAGTTTCCCACATTTTGAAGCTCTCCCTCTGATGCACTTTTCAAACTTTTCGTAATACTTAAGTATATGACTGACAGAATGCAACAATATTGTTTCAGATTTTTTTACATAATTATTGTCCACACGCACACGTAGCAAAACTTAAATTGTATAATACCTATAAGTAATTAAGTTTTAGGTAGGTATGTATGTATGATAACAGCTGTGATGCTAAAGGAAAATGGTCAAACCAGCCACGCAACGTTGATTTAGTAACAAAAATGTATACTTATAATTAATAAAGATTGTCCGTTTATTTCTTTCTAACTTTTTCAAGCTACTACATTTTGATGAAATTTGGTAAAGAGATTTAAACCTTGAAAAAGAACAAATGCTACTTTTATTACCAAATTTTTTAGGGGAAACTAAACCTACTAAGTTATAATTATAAATAAGCTTAAAACTTACCGAGTTCTGCATAGCAGAGCGCTCCAATCATAGACAGGAATCCAGAGAGCACCCACACGATGAGGGCCATGCCCTTCGAGCCCGCATACTTGAGCGCCAGGCTGGGAGACACGAAGATCCCCGATCCGACTATCACACCCACGATAATGGCCACGCCGTTCAACAAACTCAACTCCTTCTTCAATCGGACCCCATTCCCCGAGTCCCCGTCGCTGCTACTACCTGCCGCCCCAACGTCCATCGCCCTCGGCTCTAAACCCTCCGTAGCTGATACCTTCGCCATCTCGATATTTAACAGTAACCGAACGTAAACATAAACTATCCTAAGCACATGTTCAAATTATCATATTTATGCAGCCCAGTCTGAGTGTCTTCACGCAAACATTGCATCATTCTTGGGCCATGGCGCGAAACACCACGTGTACTGCGGAATACCATGAAACAGTAACGGGTTTGATAAAGACTTTCTACTACCTATTAATAACACACCGTGAACTGATAACGCATGTAGTAAATATAACCGCATGTATTTTTTACAAACTTGTAGGTTAAAATATTCACCACAAACTAAAATCACATTAAATAAATAATTTAAACGCGAGGAATGTTTACTTCGTAAAATGAAGCTTCTGTCTAATTTGAATAGAGAGAAAATCCTAGTCTTTATTCTTTTTGCCGGCCGCGATCTAATAAATTGTCAGACGCTAGCAGGATGAGGTGCGCACGTACAGCTCGCGGCCGCTTTACTACATTGAGTTGACTGGAAGCAAAGTTAACCACGATCGGCGGCCGTCTACCGTCACAGCACAGCCCAGTCGATCCCAAAACGACATGGGTGTAACCACGATCTAGTCGGTAGTCGACCTTACCGACAAAAAATTAAGATCGAATTTTAACAATCGGCGGGCGGCATGTCAATTCAGTGCCAAGTTTGAACAACTGTTTTTTCTCTTTTAACTATCTCGCCCGAACACCACGTGTGCACGCTTGGCACACTTTTTTGACTTCAACACAGGTGATTTCTATAAATTGGCCGTTTAGTTCGATCTATAATACGCGGTATACATAACGGATGATAAGAGATCACAATGACAAGTGAGTATAAGACGAATAGTGGCCTCTTCACTCCACACGGACAGGATATGAACGATTCATTTTATATCTCACTAGCTACTTAAAGGTCAATGACAGAATAGGTCTTGTAGTAGTACAAAGACAGCATAATACAGGGTCAAATTGAAAGGGTACCCACACCAAAACAGGATAAAAGACTTGTTACCTACTATAAGTTATTATGTGATAAAAGTCACTGTGGTGATGAGAAAAGGTGAGTTTTATGTGAGTTACCTATAACGTTGTAGTCACTCACAGATTTACTTCTTTAGAATTTGGACATCGATTGCTGCATTGTTCTTAGGAATCTCATGGCCTACTTCAACATCTGTTGTCTAGAATTCTTGAACTGACACTTGTAATTTTATTATCATAAGTGAGGATGATGAGATAATTGATTTATACGGTTTCTTAAGAAATTCCTATTAAACCATTTTGTGTAAGTGGCGAAATCGAAATGATAATAAGGGGGGCGTACATTGCTTGAAGAAATACCTAGATACTAAAAATTATCGAAATTATTGAAAACATTTTCGTTTTAGGGTTCCGTACCAAAATGGTAAAAAGGAACCCTTATGGTGTGACTCAGTCTGTCTGTCTGTCACAGTTGGATATCTCGAGAACTACTAATGGTATCAACTTGAAATTTGGAATAGTTTAAGATGACGTTTGCCCAACTATTTTGCAAATAAGAAAGAAATAAAAAAAAAAAATTTTTTTTACACCAGGGACTGAAACGGGGTCTTAAAAATGTTATGTGGGGTGATTAGGGCATCATATGAAAGAGCGCTGTTTGCACATTTTAAAACATTTTTTCCTTTTTTTTAGGCCTCATAGTTTTCGACTTATGATGAAAAATGTAAAAAAATACCGTTTATTACAATTTTTTTCTTAGGCCATCTCTTGACCGATAGTGGAACTAATTAAATTTTTCTTAGGTCAGGGCCATCTGTTGACTGGTAGAGGAACAAATGAATTTTTTGTTTGTTTTTATAATTTCTAAAAAAGTGTGTTATATTGAGACGTCGTTTTATTTTTCCTGTAATCTTTACATAAACTACTATCACATAGGATTATTTCAAACTTTTTTTTTGCAAACTTCGGATATACGGGGGGGGGGGGGCGTTTATGTAAAGATTACAGGAAAAAAAAACGGTCAAGAGCGAGTCGGACTCGCGCACAGAGGGTTTCCGTACCATCATACATAACAGACCATACAACGAGTAACTGTGCATCTACACTGTAGAGCTGTAGAATAATAAAATTATTATTGCAGTATGAGGTCAGCACCATCTCTTGGCCGATAGTGGAACTATTTTTTTCTTAGGCCAGCGCCATCTCTTGACCGATAGTAGAACTAAAAAAAAATTCTTAGGTCAGGGCCATCTGTTGACTGGTAGAGGAACTAAATATTTTTTTGTTTGGTTTTTAATTTCTAAAAAAGTGTGTTATATTGAGACATCGATTTATTTTTCCTGTAATCTTTACATAAACTACTATCACATAGAATTATTTCAGATTTTTCTCTTTGCAAACTTCGGAGATAAAGGGGGGGAACGGTATTTTTTTTTACATTTTTCATCATAAGTCGAAAACTATGCGGCCTAAAAAAAAGAAAAAAATGTTTTAAAATGTGTAAACAGCGCTCTTTTGTATGATACCTCACATGCCCTAGTCGCCCTACTTAAAATTTTTAAGACCACTTTTCAGTCCCTTTTGTATAAAAAATATTTATTTTTTATTTCTTTCTTATTTGCAAAATAGTTGGGAAAACGTAATCTTAAACTATTCCAAATTTCAAGTTGATACCATTAGTAGTTCTCGAGATATCCAGCTGTGACAGACAGACAGACAGACTGAGTCACACCATAAGGGTTCCTTTTTACCATTTTGGTACGGAACCCTAATAAAACGATGTCTCAATATAACACACTTTTTTAGAAATTAAAAAAACAATGACCTAAGAAAAATTTGATTAGTTCCACTATCGGTCAAGAGATGGCGCTAGCATGAAAAAAAAATAGTTCCACTATCGGCCAAGAGATGGTGCTGACCTAATACTGCAATTTCAATTTTATTATTCTACAGCACTGCAGTGTGTTTATTAAGATGGTACAGAAACCCTCGGTGCGCGAGTCCGACTACCTCTTGACCGGTTTTTTTTAATGAATAACTAGCTTCCGGACATTCGGAAAATCCATAGGGAACCTATATGACCGGGATGAAAGTATTCTATTCTTTAATGCAGGCTTTAAACTATCCGTGTGTCAAATTTCATCCAAATCTGTTCAGCCGATTTTGCGTGATTGAGGGAGAAACATCGAAACCCACAAACTTTCACATTTATAATATTAGTAGGATAGGATTCCGCCCGCGACTTCGTTCAGGTACATATCCGGAAAATCCCTGGGAACCTTTGACCGGGATAAAAAGTATCCTATGTTTTATTCCAGGCTATAAACTATTTGTGTGTCAAATTTCATCCAAATCTGTTCAGCCGTTTTGCGTGATTGATCCAAACATCTAAACCTCCAACCAAACCCACAAACTTTTACATGTATAATATACCTTTTCAACACACTTGCTCGTAAAGTGAGCTTTAATACATCGCTTTTAGGGCCATAAACCGAGCTATAACAAACGCGTGCAATAATATATAAAACACTAGTTCGTAATAGAATTAACCCTACAAAGTTAAATTAGTACCTTACTGCAAGTTCTATGCGAGTAAACAGAGCATTCCCAATTTAGCCGGGTAATACAGTTATTTTTTTTGACAATAAAGAGGTTTTATGCTGCTGAAAATTCATATACATTTTTGGAATAAATAAATGTGTAAGTCCTTAATTAAGTCAAATAAATATATAATTATTATCAAATTATTCATAATTCACAATATTTTGTCATAAAATATTAAAATATTTGCATTTTGTCACTTAAAATTATAATTTTGAAGTATTACTAGTAGGCTGTATGCTCCTCACCCCTTTGTTCGCAAAATATTCTTGCGTTGGGCGTGATAAAAAACAAAAAAAAAACATGCGCGCCTTTTCCCATAATTATCATATTTTGTTTTTGCCATATTTGTTGTTGTGATATAAATTACTTTGTTTTTTCCTCGCAAATGTGTTGAAAAACGTCGTATGAAACTCGTGAGCTCTTGCTTATTGCACACTCGGCTGAGTTACGCCCTCGCCTGCGGCTCGGGCTGCACAGCCTTGTGTGCAATGAGCAACCTAAGGTAACTTGTCTCATAATGTACTATTATTTATGTTACCGGCAATGTGTGAAATGCAGGCATTGTATACAACGCCTAGGCCTTTTAGACAATGTATGAAATAGAATGAATACTTTTGTCTATTTCATACATTACTTGGGGAATGTATACAATGACTAGGTATTGTATGCTCACTCAGAATACGAGTTATAATACCTTTCTTATAGGCTATGTGTAAAATAAGTAGATGTTGGTCAGTCTTAGTTGGTTAGAGGGCATACACAAAAGCTCGGTGGTGGGCTCGGGGCCTGGAAGGGGGCTCGAGTGGGTTCGGGGTGGGCTCGAGGGGGGCTCGACGTGGGTTCGATAGGAGGTGGGTTAGGGATCGGGGGCTCGAAGGGGGCTTGGGGTGGCCTCGAGGGGGCTTGGGGTGGCCTCGAGGGGGCTTGGGCTGTGTTCAAAGGGGGTTGGGGGTGGGCTTGAGGAGGGCTCGAGGTGGATTTGAGGGAAGCTCGGGGTTGGCTAAAGGGGGGCTTGGGGTGGGCCCGAGGGAGGCTTGGGGTGGGCTTGAAGGGGGTTTTGGTGGGCCCGAGGGGGCTCGGGGTGTGTTCAAGGGGGGACTGGGGGTGGGCTTGAGGGAGACTCAAGGTGGGTTCGAGGGAAGCTCGGGGTTGGCTAATGGGGGGCTTGTGGTGGGCTTGAAGGGGTTTCGGGTGGGCCCGAGGGGGCTTGGGGTGGGCTCGAGGGAAGGCTCGGAGTGGGTTCGAGGGGGGTTCGGGGTGGGGTCTAGGGGGCTCGGGGTGAGCTCGAAAAAGTGTTATCACATAAAAGGGGAAAACCCAAAAGCAGGGGGACAGGGGGCACAAGGGTGACACAGCCCCCCCGTAAGGAGGGCTCGGGGGTCAAGACCCGCTACGACTAAAGTCTTGAAGAGTTAATTAGGTTTGGTTAGGTAGGTTAGTATGGCGACCAAAAACGCGCGAGCCGAGCGAGCGCAGTGAGCGTGCCGCGGCTGCGGCCGGCGAAGCGCCAGAAACTACGTATTTGTACGTAAAACTTCCCTGCTCTTGTCTTTTACACACATTGCCGGCTGCGCATCAGGTATTGTATACAATGTCTAGGAAAAGTATAAAATGAATAATATCTCATATATCGCCTGATCGTTTCAGGCATTGTATAATTATGTTACCGGCAATGTGTATAATCCGGCATTGTATACAATGCCTGCTGGTCCACCGGCAATGTGTAAAATAAGTATATTTCTGTTGTCTGTTATAAAAAAATAACATCGAAATTTAAGGCTCGCGCTTCGCGCTCGCCTTAATTGTCTAACCTATACCCGGTACCTACAGGAGTAAAGCAGGTTCGATTGCAAACTCAATGAGCCCCCCTCGAGTTCCCCTCAAGCCTCCCTCGAGCCCCGCCAAGCACGCCTCCAGCCCCCTCTCGAGCTTTCCCCGAGCCCTCCTCGAACCCCCGAGTCCACCCTAGAGCTTTATCACTACCACTACTTATATCTATTGCGACTTTTACTTCCTCAGCTAAAATTATAAATTAATGGAAGTGTTTTGTCTGCTTTATTAAATTTCCCTGAAATTAGTTAGCAGGTTTACCTTCTAAGGCAGTGGGCCCGAATTAGTTTTACCATTGAAAATGGTTATAGATGCAAATCGCCTGAGACGTATTTTTGGCCATATCTCCGAGGATTTTGGGAGGATCGAGATGGGAATAGCACCAAAAATTGACGAATTTATCGAGACACGTGCGAACGTTTGAATTTTGAAAATCTATACTGGTAACTTTTTTGGAATTTTGTAAAATTCGGGTAAATTCGGTTTTTGGGGGGTGTTTGTTTACTAAATTGTAAATATTTCGAAAAAAAAAACCGATTTAAGAAAAAGTGGAAAAATGGGTCCTAGGGGTAGTTTGGCTACAAAATGGCGAAAATGTTTTGAAAATCGGTTAATAATTGTGACCTGTAGTTCGAGTAGCTAGATCACTGGTTTCCCATGTGACAATAACCAGAGAAGAAAAGACTGACCATCTCCATAATGGTTGCGGTGTACCACAATTATTATTTTTAGTCTACATTAATGATTTGCCAAGCATCATTGATCAAAGATATATCTTCGCTGTTGATGTAACTTTGATTATTAGAACTAAAAATCATAATGAGCTAACTATTGCAGAAAATAACCCCAAAGAAATAATTAACTGACTCAAAGCTAACAATCTCACAACCAATTTAAATAAAAATAAATGCCATAAATTATGCAATAAAAATATGAGCAGAAAAAAATTGGAGGTGTATCAGAAATATATTATTTAGGTATTACAAGTGACGAAATTGGCCCCTTGGTATGTAGTACATAGCTGCGAGTATGCCGAAATTGATATTATTGCTTAAGCTTGTCACTTATATAATAATATGAGCTTTATATAGTATAATTTACCTACCTGAACATGCTATTAAATTAATATTTTCTTGTTGTACCTACTGCCGACACCCACTGCTGGGCTGGGTACCTATAGCCCTCAAACTCGTGTAACCCATATCATAATTTATTCTTATGTTATTGCCCTTCGGAATGTAAGTTCCACCACATGGTTCCACCGTGGTTTAAAAATTCACCTTATCATTTAGCCTTTGTTTTTTTTCAGACAATTAATATCAGAACACAGGGAACAGTACATCACGCCTGTTCAGGAACTTGGGTAAGGCGAAGTGACGAATTCCCTGTCTTCCACTTTGAGCCCTTTTTATTTACCTATTTACATTTACTACAACCTACATTGAACATTATTGAAACTACCATAACCTTGGCTTTGATTAGAAAATGTTATTATGTACATGCTTATAGTTAATCATATAGGGGAACCATTAAGCAAATACGAGGCACAAACAACATAGAAACAGTACAAAATATTTTACTAATAGCAATTTTATTATAATAAAAATATACCTGTAACATAAACATTACAAAAATATCATAACTGATTATCTATATAAGATAGAAATTCCTAAACGCAGTACGTGTTTAATCATTGTCCTTCTTCAATTTATATTTGAATATCCTGGCAGTGCCATCATCAGATGTGGTCAATAGTATATTGGTTTTGGCATTGTAAGATATATCTAGCAGCTCTGATCTGTGCCCAGTGAGAACATTGCATTTTTCTCCAGATCTTCCTTCGTAAATTGTCACTGAACCGTCCAAGCCAGCAGTCACCAAGTGTTCTTTAATCCAAAGCATTTTCGTAACTCCCGTTACATTCTCATCACCAGACTTTGAACAGTGGTGACGGAGCATTTGTCTGCTACAATCCCAAATACTCACAGAACCATTTAGAGTACCTGCAAGTACAGAAGATAGTTTAATTAAGAATAGTACTCTTGTTTTTCGTAATGACATAATATCTTTGTTACAAAACGTAACTACTTTACAGTATAGTACCTACTGTCACGCATGGGTGGCGTAGCTACTTCAAAAGAAACATAGTTTTGCGTGAACTTTTTCTATATTTTATCACTCTTTTAACGAATACACTTTCAGCTAAACCGACATGTTTTTTCGGTACCAAAAGTAGAATGAGCTTTCAAAGATTATAATGAAACAAATGGATTTGATTTACTACTAGATGCAATCGGGCATCACAGTACTATTAGTTACGGTACGACGCAAACATCTTGATACTTTTTTGACGGATTTGGGGATAAGTTCGCGCATATGCACTTGTGAGTGAGCGACCAATAGCGCGCGCCCCTCTCCCTCCGCGCGCCGCCCTCGTGCCTCACCGCTACTCATACCCAAAATACGTGTACTAAAGAGGGTACGTATCAGAATGTCTAAAGTTAGAATGTCTAAACTTAAAATGGCAAAGTTCAAAATGTCAAAAATGTAAATTCAAATCATTATGTATAACTTCAAAATAGCAAAATACTTAGAAATTTTTAGTTTGGACTATCTCACCGTTTGACATTTTCGTTTTTGACATTTTGAACTTTCAACATTTTAATCGTTAGACATTAAAATTTTTGACATTTTGAACTTTGCCATTTTAAGTTTAGACATTCTGATACGTACCCACTACAGAATCCCCACCCTATTTCAAGATGTTTTGCTTTGTACTATACATATTCAAAGGTGGAAAAACTGGGAAATTAACATTACCTATTGCAAAAAAGTCCAATTGAGGATCCTGTGAGAACGCTACTACTTCTAAGTCATTGTCTGTTACAAGCTGGTTAACAACTTTTCCACTGGCAGATGCAGTTAGAATTACCTTCCCTGTGAAACAAAATTATAATAACAAAATGTAAGTACATGGATCAAACAAAGGGTATACTTCACATTTGAAGACCACACAAGAAAAACAAGGAATGTCAGTAATTAAATTTTGTGGTAAAAATAATTTTTACGCTCAGACATTCGTTGTTATTAGCCAGTCTCATGGTCAAAGAAAACAAGGTCTGGCATTCCGGGAGATGCACAGGCATACATCACTGTGTCTCGGAGTGCTATACCTGGCGCAGTACATTATTGCACCATGGTCAGTCTTTTCAAACTTAAAATGCGGCCTGTCATTGACTCATTGTGTTACGAATCAACGTCACGAATTAAAACGGCTTTGGAAAAGATTACAAAATATTATTAGATGGCATTATTAGTTCAATTTCACAAAAAATATGACATTCCTTGTTCTTCCTGTGTGGTCTTATATTTTTCTTGAAGGTTTTACCCCAAAAAAATATTTAGGTTTACCATCAGTTGATATAGAAGCTATCAAGTTATTTTCTGGATGAGTATCTAGGTCTGTAATTCTCATTTGATGAATGCTTGAAGGAATATGATGAACTGATTGACCAGTTTTCAGGTCCCATACTTTTAATGCACCATCTTCATATCCAGCAGCCAACCTTTTACCATCGGGAAACACCTGAAAATATATTATGAAACATTAAGTTATTGGACGACACTAAGGACAATTTTAGGAAATATTAAGCAAGAAAAAATATACCTTAGCACATTCAATTTTGATATTGTGACCTTGCAAAACTTTTGTTTCACCTGTGGGTATTTTAAAAATAAAAATGTCACCATTGACAGTGCCCACTATCAGAACTCTGGCGCCAAAATGCCATAATCCAAGTGTTATATCATCTGCTTCATATTCAAAGACTACTGGCCAAGGGTTTCCGTCAGTATGGCATTTCCACACTTTTATAACACCAGACATGTCTCCAGTAGCTAAATACACACCATCAGTACTGAACTCTGCAAATATGACAGAGTCTTTGTGCTCACCACATTCCATGATAACTTCACCAGTCTCCGTTGACCAAACAAGTGCCTTGTCATCTTCTCCCCCTGTTACAGCCAACTTGCCTTCAGGGTGCAAGTTGCAACAGAAAACTGAACCTGTATGTTTATCTAACACTATTGCTGCATGATCCTCAGGTGGTTCCATTTCAGTATAATCTTCCTCTCCTTCCATTTCTTCATCAAACTGAACTTCTTCCATTTCCTCATAGTAGATGATTCCATCATCATCCATGCCAGATATTTCGTCTCCATTTAAGGAGGATGGCGGTGTATCTTCTTTATTATCTTTCATTCTCCTAAACCTGTAATTGAGGTTATAGTAAGGTTCTCTTTTATAATGTAGTGTCGCACGATTCAAATAAAAGTATAAAACTTATATAGATTAAATTATGGAAGTTGCTGTGGCACGTTTTTGTGTATGAAATGTCAGAGGTGTCCGACTGTCCGACTGACATGACACTGACAGTGACAGCAACCAAGCAACAAACAGAGGCCGCGTTCCGAATCACGCTAACAGGGTTGCACTCCGAACCTACGCTCCGAGTGCAACCAAACGCTCTTATGGGGCCGGCGGGCGCCACGGTCTCCGATTTGCGTGAAAAAAAATTTCTATGTAGGCCGATTTTTTGCCAGTCGGGAAAAATAGGTTTGATTTTTTTCCCTCCCCGATATCTCATTAATTACAAAAGCTAGAACAAATCTGATTACACACAGATTTTTGACCTCTTTTTCCATTTCACACAAGCTTACCGTGAATGTCAACAAACAGATTCAGAAGTAATCGTAAGTCATTAGTGGCGCTGCCAGAACGACGTCGTTCTGGCAGCTTCCCGGATGAGTGGGTCTCCAGCTTCCTCATAGGCTATAGAGAAATTCTAAGCATGCCATATTTTAAAGCATAATAGCAGCAATCAAACTTCCAGACATAATAATAGCAGCCACCATAAGCTCGTTACCATGAGTTGTTTTATGTGTGCGAGCTGGCGACACGTGTCTACAGCTTACACATGCCGTTAAGGCAAACCAGTGAGGTTAGGGATTTAGACTATAGTCAGAAATTTAGAGCCTAATTGCAGCAATAAGATCCAAAAAAACCAACCATCACACTCAAATACTCTTGAAACTACGAGCATAAAACTGTGTGCGAGCTGGGGACCCGTGTCACTGGCTTGCACAGCTGTATTTTCGTAATTATTTAAGCTACGATTATGTAATATACCTCAAAATTTTCAGCCGAATTGCAGCATTAGGCTTCAAATTTTTCAAAACTTTAACTCGAAAGGTTTTTGAGCTACGAGCCGATATCTATGTGTAAGCTGGGGACCCGTGTCGCCGGCTGACACATGGTGAATTGCTGTAACTGTATATGTTAGAGTTTCGTTTTAAAGATCAAATGATATGTTATAATTGCAGCACACACGAGGCAAAATTTCAAATCTCTGGGCCTCTTAGTTTCGAAATTATAAGCCAAAAACCGTTTTCCCCGCCAAAAAATTCAAAAAAATGGCTCGGAAGCGGCTAATCGCGCCGTTGCCGTTCCGTGCGCTACACTATTGCAATCGAATTTGAACCTAAGAGCTAGTATTATTTTGAGTCATTTTAATTTGCGCTCTCGATCGTTTTAATTTATGTACTGAGAATTTTAGTCTAAGAGGTAGGAGCTGATATAACTGGTTACCTAATTTAATATAAAAGCAAAGTCTATTTATATAGGAATGTTTATATCGCTAAGGTATAGGTACTTTATTTTAAGGAGCTAAAATAATTAATGCAACCATGTAAAAGTAATCATTTCGCACCAATGAAACTTAGTATTGAATAATTCCGATTATCATGTATGGTCTTCATCATCAGTTCCATTTCACCAAAATGGTACTTTCCGAAAGCAAATGCATAGGTTACTTAAGAAAATACCAAAATCGCTATAGGTGTGCCTATAATATTTGAAGAGTTTCCTTGATTTGTCCAGGAACCCATCATTAGATCCTGACTTCATGATAATGGGACCAACTTGGAAGTATATACTTTCAAACAAAAAATCAATTTTTCAAATCGGTCCAGCAGTCTTCGAGTAATCGAATAACATGCATAACTCCTCCTCTTTTTGAAGTCGGTTAAAAAGTTTTAGTTATGTTGATTATTTGCTCCAAATGTGCCTAGGTATACCTATTATAGTCGACTAGTGACCGCCCGCGACTTCATCTGCGTGAAAAGTTTATTTGTTCTTTTTTAATCTCTTTTTATCCAGTTAATTAATAGAAAATCCTTTGGTTTTATGGTTTTTTTTTAATGGTAACGATGTTTTGTATAATCGCTACATCCCTATTTGAACTGATCTAGTGATTAAAATTTATAACCTAATAAAAACGTGTTAATAAAATAAAATAAAGTACCTATACCTTAGCGATATAAACATTCCTATATAAATAGACTTTGCTTTTATATTAAATTAGGTAACCAGTTATATCAGCTCCTACCTCTTAGACTAAAATTCTCAGTACATAAATTAAAACGATCGAGAGCGCAAATTAAAATGACTCAAAATAATACTAGCTCTTAGGTTCAAATTCGATTGCAATAGTGTAGCGCACGGAACGGCAACGGCGCGATTAGCCGCTTCCGAGCCATTTTTTTGAATTTTTTGGCGGGGAAAACGGTTTTTGGCTTATAATTTCGAAACTAAGAGGCCCAGAGATTTGAAATTTTGCCTCGTGTGTGCTGCAATTATAACATATCATTTGATCTTTAAAACGAAACTCTAACATATACAGTTACAGCAATTCACCATGTGTCAGCCGGCGACACGGGTCCCCAGCTTACACATAGATATCGGCTCGTAGCTCAAAAACCTTTCAAGTTAAAGTTTTGAAAAATTTGGAGCCTAATGCTGCAATTCGGCTGAAAATTTTGAGGTATAGTACATAATCGTAGCTTAAATAATTACGAAAATACAGCTGTGCAAGCCAGTGACACGGGTCCCCAGCTCGCACACAGTTTTATGATCGTAGTTTCAAGAGTATTTGAGTGTGATGGTTGGTTTTTTGGATCTTATTGCTGCAATTAGGCTCTAAATTTCTGACTTTAGTCTAAAACCCTAACCTCACTGGTTTGCCTTAACGGCATGTGTAAGCTGTAGACACGTGTCGCCAGCTCGCACACATAAAACAACTCATGGTAACGAGCTTATGGTGGCTGCTATTATTATGTCTGGAAGTTTGATTGCTGCTATTATGCTTTAAAATATGGCATGCTTAGAATTTCTCTATAGCCTATGAGGAAGCTGGAGACCCACTCATGCTTCCCGGCTGTTTACCATGCGTGTAGCCGTCCCCTAAAGAGGAGAGTATATTGCCATACCAAAAAATAAGGAGAAGAGTATATTCCTACGTCATCGTCACTCAACTCAACTGTCAACGCATCTGTCAGTGTCTTGACTCTTGTCTTGTTTCTGTTTGTCAGTGTCTGTCTTCTATTTTTACGAGATCGAGAGATTCAAGAGGTTATCAGAAAAAATACGATTATATCAAAGAAATAAATTAAAGAAAAGAGTGTTAAGTAAACAAATAATTAAATTTGAGACAAGAAACACTATACCACAATAAAATGGCATCATTGAATAGTGGTGGGTAACTAATGTACCTACGCATAAAAACACTAATCACTGATTTATCTTAAATTTATTTATTATTCTGTTAATTTTTCACAGCTTTACTGCAGATTCGATCACCCTTTTTGGTTGCCAAAAGATTTCGAGGGAAAATAAACATTCAAAGACCAAGGAAACCTCATTTTGAAAGACAGTTATTGATTGATTTCGCAAAACCAATATATGGGCCATCAAAACTTAAACTGCCTGAAATAACTCTATGTGATGCAGGAGTAAACAAAAAGAAAAAGGAAATAGATAACCCGTTTGAAAGGATTTTAGCTACAGAATGTTTAAATTGGTTTAATACATCAAAAATGGTTGTATTTCTACACATGAATTCTATAAGTATGGAGGATAAAACACCCATCTTTTCAACATTAAAAAAACATAACATGCACCTAAGGACATATGGCAAAAAAATTGTAAGCATGGCCACTAAAGGCACTCGATATGAAGCTGTCAATAATCTTTTTACGTCACATCAAAATATTATATTTGGTCAGTCCGACCAAGCGGACAAGATGTTCAAAATTCTCAAAAAAGCACCTCAAATGGTGGTCATGGGTAGGTGATACAAAAGCTAATTAAAAGAAGTTATATTGCTTGTTTATTCAACTGTGGCTTTCTCATTCATTATAATATTTAATACTTTCTATTTCAGTTTCCTAGTGGATGTCTTTTTGTTAATTAAAGGTCTTTGCTCACTATACTGCACCATACCATGACCATGCTAAAAACGTATCAGGCATAAAATATTCTTTGTATTGAAAAGTATGACACTATTCCCACTAGACCCGTCCGTCACCGGCCATGCACTTGTCATGTCATACTTTTCAATAGATACCTTCAATGGATAATTTTTTGCCTGACACGTTCCTAGCATGGCCAATGGCCATAGTATGGTACGGTTTAGTGGGCAGAGACTTTAACACTCAAATAATTGCAGGGGGAATAGTTCATGACCAGTTATTGTCACGCAATGAGCTAATAGAATTCAGCAAACATCCTAACATAGATGTGGCTAGAAGTCAACTGTGTGCAGTTCTGGAGAGTGCAGGGTGCTGCATTGTTGGTCAGCTGAATCAGAGCCAGCAAACTTTAGTGTCTCATCTCCAGAAACATCTAGAGCTACAGTCTTCCGAACAAAAAAGTGAAACTAAACAATGAGTTTTAATATGATTGAATATTTATATGAATAATCTTATAGTTAATATAGATTAATATGAATGTTTGTTGTATAATATTCCTGACCTTGGTAAGATGAGACAAAGTATAGTAAAGGTTTAAAAAAAACTCAGTGTGGTTGGTAAAGCATTAATTGGCATTTTTATTGAACTAACATTTTGGCAGTTCATTAATTAATGTATTATGTAGAATCTTTGGTTAATTAGTTATCATAGTGCTAAACTAATGGAGATCAAATAATTACATAAACAAATTAAACCTAACATATCTTAAATTTTAATAATACTTGAGCAAATTCATGTTATTCTGTAAATTTTATTTACTGACTATATTAATATATTATAGTTATGAGTAGCAATGCTCATATTCTCTACTTCTTAATCAGACTGAGTACATAGTTCACAGTTGAGGGCTATATAACAAAGAAAAACGGGATGTGAACATTTCTTGAGATAAGGAAAATGAGGAATAATCATATAAGTAATTCTGCATTTTATTTTTGGTCCTTATGCATTATAAAATTGAACCAAAAAATGAGCAACAGAGATACAGTTATAAAATATCTATTTTGATTTGGAATGACCAATCATTTTAGAAGGCTTAGTTTTGGTTATAACTTGTAGTGGTATAGTTTCAATGACTAAGGAGCAGTACGGCGGCTAGTGGCGCCCGCTAGCGTGGTCAACGCAACCGCTGCCTCCACTTCATCTTTGTCATGTTGCACTGCCCTCGTCGTTGCCAGTCGTTGAACTTTTCCATCAGTTTTGTCCACCTTCCGCCGTCTACCGTCTGCCCAACACGAGTAGTTCGTCTCGCTCGGTTGAAACCTTGCTGCACTTTCCAACCACTTACTAAGTAACAGTGGACTCGATATGGATTTTGTTTCTTTGCGAGTTTCTTCCACGTTGTTGTTAAATCCTTCGCACTTGTCTCTACACGATGAGGCATCTGAATCTTCTCTTTGATTATCCGTTGTGTCGCGACTGTCGTTGTACCTTGCTTCCATCATTTCCAGCGAATCATTGAGGCTGGCGTTTTCCGGTTCGCTCCATATGCTGTCGTCTGAGCAAATACTAAATTGTTCTACATTGCCTTGTGCGAGATCGTTGTAAGTACGAATAAGGTGTCCCCACGTTTGCTGATTGCGATCCATGTTAACGTTTTTTAATTTTCGACGCCAGTTAGCGAACCAGTTGCATATCTGCAAAGGGAGACTAATGTAAGTAACATGAAAATTACATGGTTTTTCATAAATTAAGTACCTGCCTATAATGTTTTCATAGCCTTACATGGTAATAGATAAAATAATAAAGTTTTTAATAAAATAATAATGCATGGTCTATTCTTATTTTTTGAAAATCTCTTGAATTAACTTATTTTTGCATAGGCATTGATTTTTTATGGATTATCTGCGCTCAGAAAAAAAAGTCTTCTCATCTGTTTTGTAGTGTTGCGTTTAATTGGTTTTCTAATTATCGACTTTTAGGACCCGATTATGAACTGTATTCGATATAAGTAGTAAGGGGGTGAGTTATCCGCGAGTACGAAACAATTAAAATAATTGCTAGCACAAAATAACTAATGTGGCTAACAAAGCAGCGACGAAAATAGTGCCTATTTATGTAGGCACAATATAAGTAGCGATTCTTGGCAATTGTCCAATTAGGTTGTTGTTTAAACACCAATCACTTCAACTACTTTAAAAAAGTATTAACTCGATTCAATCCGTTATTGTTAACTGTTAACTATGTATTTTATGGATACATACTTGAATGTACGTAAGTCCTGTCTCTTGAGCCAAGTGCTTTTTTTCTTCTCTATTTGGATACGGATTCTCTCTTCGTCGCACGAGCCAGTCTTTCAAATACCTCTTTATTTCTGGTGTGAAAAGCCGTTTCTGAGGCCTCTGTCCTGCCACCAAACTTCGCCTGAAACATGAAAAGAAAACATGACGCCTCGCTATAAATCCTAACATGGCAGTCATGGCACGGATTGTGACGTGCTGACATACTTAGAAGTTTTCATAAAGGACACTTGTTGCAAGATTCGTGAGTGACGCACAAAGAAAACAACACAAACACTGAAACTGAAAGTCAATGAGTCATTTGTGTACCAACCGAGTGTATCGTCTGTTTCTGACAGGCCTCGATGATCTCCCACCGTCTTCCTTGGTATGTGATTTACCCAGAACGTCCATTAGTGATTCTTTCGCACTACCAATTAGAATCATCGGAGAAGTGGTAGTGTTGTGATATGCAGACTTGACTTCAACTCGTTTGTGGATGCGAGTGGATAGGTAGAGCACGTGCGAAGGGCTTCGCAGCTTGCGACACGACTCGTATCTCGCAACGCTGCCGCTGCGGGGGATGTTTGGTGATCTATTAAAAAATAAGGACATGATGACATAAATAGATTGTCTTCGAACAGCACTCTGTCCAATTAGTCTACCGAGTTAGTGCACTGTTGTCCGCCTGTACGTTGATGTAACCGAAACATGACGGTCACATTCCTTAGTTCACTTTTAGATGTTATTAGCCCTCGATATTCTATGAGGGGTTAAATGAGTGTTTTTATAAATTGCAAACAAACAACACGATGCTCACTTTGTTTTAAAAGCTTAACTTGTGATTTTATATTCAGTAATTATGAATACGAACAGAAAACATGCTAACTGTTACGTGTGCGCTTGAGGGTCAATGTTCTTGTTTTTGAGAGAAGTGATTGTGAAATTAGAGTGTCTTATGTTTGTGGAGCCAAAATAAAATGTTACGATTTTTTGTGAAGTAATATTTGCGGCATATAAGTTGGGTGACGAAAAGAAATGACAATGTGTGGACAACCATACGTACCTGGTGAGGGAAAGCTCGCGGACTGTGTGAAAATGGCGTCGATTAAGCGCGCGACCGACGGCAGCGCCACGGCGCGGGCGCATCGCACTGTAACTGCAAAATCGTGTTATTTCAGGATATCTCCCGCGATGTCTTCAAAAACACGATCACAATAGGTAACTATTAGTAAAACATTTACCTAATGGTAAAGGGGCAGGTATTTTAATTAATTTAGAGTTATATTATCTACATAAACTTACTTAACTTTTTACATTTCTTATGACTTATATTTTCAACAAATAACTTAAAACTTTAACTCGTACGTATTCATTTATCTTACAAAGAACGAGCCAAAATGATCCGGTAAGTAAATGAACTTCTAATAAGTCTTTTGCTGAAATTGAACTGTCAGTATTTATCTCTACCATAGCTACCATACGCTGTATGATAGATAAGATGGTATCGTTGGAACCATAATCATCAACGTCATAAAAGTAGGTCAGTTTGTTTTAAAGTTAACCCAGTTCTGGCTTGACTTTGTAATTTTTTCTTGCTTTATTAAAATTTTAATCAGCTCTATGCTTCATAAGTATTTTCAAGATTTCAGTTTGATAGTTTTTCTTCTTAGATAAACTATTTTCAACTTCATGATTCGGAAAATTTGTTCATAGGTTCCCAATAATTATAAATATTATTTATACAAGGTTTTTTAGATTATTTTTATTATGAAAATAAATAAAGACTTCTATGGATATTTTTGGAACATTGGATAGATAGATTCTGTGCGGACATTTTTGGTTTTGGCTTTTAAGTAGGTAGGTTTATACAGTCAGCAATGAAAGTCACTTTACGCTTTGGTACTTTGTCATTGCAACTTTTTTAATAGGTGGCTCAATGTTTAAAACATTAGTCAAAAAAGTTACAAAGACTAAAGTGTTAATCAACTTTCGTTGCTGACCGTACCTACCTACCTAGGTTACTTTTAAAATGTGAATCTTACTGAAATACCGTTGGCCAAGTTCACAATTTTCGTCAAACTTTTGAGAAATCGCCTGGAAGAAATCGCTTTTTAGTGATAAGGCCGCCATTTGTATGTCTCCTTTATGTTTTTATTGTTACTTGTTTGTTCTGTGTGTATACAATAAAGAGTATATAAATAAATAAATAAATAAAAAATACAATACATAATTATTGAAATAAGGGACCTATACAATCGACGTCAGTAAAATCGCACCTCTTCGAAAATAAGTTTAGACTTGGCCACCTGCTATTGCTAGCTAACGTTTTTTTGTGTAAATGTTTATAGTTATCTATTGAAAGTACATTTAATGAGCTTTTAATTAATAATTGTTTGTTTAATTAACTATTATTAATCGCGGAGAAACATACATACGGGTCAAACTGAGACCTCCTTTTTTAAGTCGGTTAAAGAACCTACACTTAAGATATCCCTCTTCCTACAAAAAAATAATTATCTTATTCAGTTCATAAACAAAGAAGTAATACGACCATCGAGGTAATTCACACAAAATCATTCTATTTTCGTTCCTTTTTCAAGATTACTTGAAAAGAACTGAACCGATTTCCAAATTTTAAAAAGTGGGACCAACTTGGGAGTTTACCTCCTCCTTTTTTGGAAGTCGGTTAAAAAAAGGAATACCCAAGATGCATACTATTATCTCTATGAAGTTGCTCAAATAAGTATTGCAAAAAAATGAGGCAAGGTAATGTTGCTCGGAAACTGAATCTCAGTAATTGATTCCGTTCGACGACGTTCCGTTTTCTAGAGCCTGTTGGCTATGTCTGACACTTACCATTAAATTTTGAAAAGGTGTGATTTTTGTCTGTCCGTCCAAGTTGACGGACAATTTGGTTGCCCGTCTGTCAAGCAAGACCCTTTATCTCGGGAACGCGTGGAGGTATCGAGTTAAAATTTAAACCATATAGGTACTTAGGGATAGGGTCTACGGTTCCTTGAAGCTGTAAAAAAAACATACTACTTGGACGGACATAATATTATCAATCTACGAGTATATTTACTTAATACACCTCTACCGAATCATATTTTTTATAAATACTTTTAACTTTCAGTCATTCACTAATAAATGCAAATCGACGTGCTGAAGTTGACATTCCCGCCATTTTATCTTTATCTGTACCCTTAGCACGAACAGCTATCGAAAAAAATAACGCGCGTAAAATCATTCGATAGTGCAATTTTGTATTGGAAATTTGTACAGCGCCATCTACCGCCGAATAAAGAAATTAAAATTTCCATAGATAATTCTCTACCGAGTAATTTTACGTGCGTTTTTTTTCTCGATAACTGTTCGTGCTAAGGGTATTGAATGGCCAGCTTACACAGATTACAACAAGTACTTACGTACCTACCAGCTTATCACAATATAGGTTGAATTGAATCTAATGTCAATTGTTTTAAATAAGTACCTAGTTGGGAATTGAAACTTATAAGTACCTACCTACCTAGTTATATATGGTACAAAATCTGAAAAATCTCTGAAAGGGACTCGGAAATAGTGGAAGCACCCATAGAGACTTTTACTCAGGGCACCGAAATCTACAACATATCAAAATCACAGGACATTTAACTGAAACCACATTTAACTATAGGTTCGGGGTCCTTTGGCAAGTGATATCGTCGTATACTACAAGTAGGTACAGAGAAAAATCTGAAAACTATACATTTGTAGTAAAATCATAAAAAATACAGTGAAATCTCGGAAAAAAACTGCGAGACTTGTTTCATGAAATAATTATAAATGAACCTTTTTTGTACGGAACCCACGGTGGGCGAGTCCGAGTCGCACTTGTCCGGTTTTTTTTCATAAGCAAATAATTTAATATTCTTCTAAACGAGTTGAGGAAGTACTTACCTCTTATTACTTACTACGTCCCGCACCATACACGTCGTAAAGGAATACGTGAGTATGCGTTTTATCGTCAAAGGCGAATTCTTACGTTACATCCATAAGTAGTATGTAAGTATAACAAACTCATCGAGAAAATATTAATACTAAACAATTATGTTCAGCACTATTATTTCCTTTTGGCTCTACATTTTTGGTTTGACAGTTCGTCGATCTCTAAATTAATTCTGTCTAGTGGGGATTCTTAGTAGATACACTAGTACATTCCTCGATTTATTTAAATCTATCGGAAAATTGACCTATTGTATACGATACGAGGTAGTTTTATTCCCAAGCTTTAGCGAGGAGGGACTAAATAGAAATCAAGTTCTAAAGGGTTTTTAGCGCCGTGTGTTACACTCTACTTTTGACTACGATTGCGAGAAAATAAAATACAATATACTTGAAGGACTAAATAGGTAGGTAGGTAGGTGGTTTATTGTATTTTATTTTACTTATTTATTAATTTGTAAAAATAAATGTATAATTTGTGCAATCTAGATATTGTAATGTAAGCCAGTTCTATCCTTCTGGGTGGTGCCTGCACCACTGATTTAAAAAATTAAAGCAACCTGTAAAACAAAATTTAAGTAGGTACCTACTGAAAAAATAGTACATTGTTCACCGAGAAGAGAAAGAGACCGATTACCGTCGAGGGTGTCGTTTGGGTTGCGAGGGAATCGCACTTTCTCTCGAGTGATACATACTTACATAGTGCTTTATACTACACCTACTAGGAAAATAAAAAACTACCTAAATCTTTACTAATTGAAATTTATATTGAAATTGTTGCAGTTAGTGAAGCTTAATGTAATTGATTTCTGTGGTAAAAGGTTATCAATCAGTATTTTTGCTGTTTCCTTCAACTGCGGCGGAGTTAAAAAATCTTCATCATCACTATCACTACTTACTTATGTTTTTGATAGTTTTATTTTACTTTCTATGAAAACTGAATCCTCAAACAACACACAAATTGAAAATGGCGCCAATGGCGTCTGCAATTTTCACATGTTCTTTTTTCAAATTGTTTATCCTGCCGCCGCAGGGTCGCACTGCTAGCCCGACACCATCCGACACACAGCTAGTGGCCAGTGTCATTTTGCGAACTTGGAGATAAAAACTCACTGTAAAAACTTTTGACTTTTGATATTTAGGTTACCGGCGCATAGTCTTACCCAAAATTAAAAAAGAAAAACCACGTAAGAAATGAATTTTCATACACTTTTCTCTCCCGCTCAGATGCGTTTTCTCCCCGCATATTTGTTCGATATGCAATGACGTACTTTCTACCGTAAATTTGATAAAGTATCAAGGTACTTTCCGAGCAGGTGTAGTATAAAATCTTTTTCTTAAACTACAATGACGGACTTTTTGAGCAAGAGGAGGAAATTATAATTTTCATATTTTTTAATGTAAGTGTTGTTCTTTTGTTTTCTCTACAGATTTGTTGAATAATAAATTATGTAAGTACTAGGTACAGGATATGAAATAAGAATAAGTATACATACAAACAAACATCTCTTTCCGAGAAGATGATGCAATTTGCTTGCTTCTATCGTCAGGACAGAAGCAAGCAGGTAGTTTAATCATTTTGATAGATAGGTACTAAGAAAAACTTTGATTTGTGAGTGTATTAATATTTTAGTAATTTTTGTATAGTTAATTCAGTTTCAGAAAAATTAGTGGCGTATTTCCTAGTAAACTTTATCGGCAATAACTTGGCTAGTAAAATTTGTCACATTGTCGCTTTCGTGGGGATTGTCGGCTACACTACGTCAGGGCGTCAGGGGGACAGGCATGAATGCTGTATTACGTGGTAATAAGGTTGAAAAATCCGTTAGCTAGTTGTCAGAAGGGGCTTAAACAATGCTGTCGATTCACGCGAGACGACGCGAGTTCACTTCACATGCGCTGTAGCGACAGATCGTGCGGCCGTGTGCTCCGTTTCTACTGACGTCAACAAGCTAACCTATTGCATGCTGGCTCGTGTATCGTAAAAATGGTAACAGAAAGTGATACAGTCGAATAAGAGATTTCGCGAGAAACGGTTCAGTGGTCAGTTATTCATATTACCAGTGTCACGATCGTACATCTGCGTAACCCACGTGCGTTGCTTCACCGGCCCGCGATTGATTTTTTGCGTAATGGGCGAAGAATCACAGGCCGGCGACGGAAAAGTGGTATTAAAACGTAAAATAACATTGTTCAATGGAGTGGGCATTATAATCGGAACTATAATTGGTTCTGGAATTTTTATTTCACCGACTGGAGTATTTCTGAACACCGGGTAAGTTTTCATCAAGTTTTCCCGCCTTTTTAATGGTCTCTACATAGTCAGGTTGTTTCTCTATCTCACTCTTTCATGATAAAACATTATGTGCGTTATCTTTCTATTAATCTGATATTGTTTCATTTTATCTTTTCGAAGTGATTTAAGGCTGTATATCCGCATTGCAAAGAAATAAGCGTTTTTCCAAAGAAGTTATCTAAAAAATGAAAGCATTACTATTGATGTAAACTTTAGTTTTAGGAAGCAACATTCTTAAATTAGTGATGTATAGAGAGAAAAACATAATAAATCATCAGGTATTTTTTTCACAAACGTTTCAGCTGTAACAAATACTCGCAAGAATACGACTTAAGGAATAATGAGGTATTTGTCTAATGTATTGCATGTTTTGTATAAACTTATATCACTTATATATATCTATTTAATAATTTAATAGGAATTTTTAAAGTTCGCCCTCATTACCGCTCGCGCAGAGTTGTTTTGATCATTTGTATTGAAAATTTAAAAATGGAACGTGATGTGCATCTACAGTCTACACTCTTAATATGGTGATATTTTTAACACGTTTTTATTAGGTTGCTTTCTTGTTTGTTTTTTTATAAAATAAAAGACTTTAGTATTGTAATTAATCATTATCATATGATACATTGTTTATAACGCTTCAAGTTTTTTTTTATATAAGTAAGTAAGTAGGTACTTAAAATAGTTCTTCAACTAGCTGATTATTTTTATAATTCTTAACAATTTTTTTTATTATTTCTATGCAGGTCTAAGAAAAGTGGTGTTTTAAATATATTGCTTTACTTTGATTAAATATAAAGTTTTTTTTTACAAGAACAAGCTGAAAATTATACATACTTACACTTACTTAGTGGTTTTCAGTGATTTTGATATTTCGTAAGTTGGTTAGCTAAAAATTAAATAAAAAAATACGTTCAGAAAGTATTCCAGATTAAAACAAAAAGATTTAAAAAAAACTCTATTCTGGTTCAATATTTTTTTTTGCGCATAAAACTTTGTCAAGATGTATCAATTATAATGTGATGATTTGACATATTTTTTTCGGTTCGTAGGTACCTATTTTCAAATTAGAAAATCTACGTAAGTAACTAAATTACTTCGTTTTCGTTACAATTAATAAGAAAAAAAAAATTAGGATAATAATCTGATAGTTTGATTTTCCAAATACCTAAAACAATACTGTTTTACTATTTTTTTTTACTATTATTATGAAGTGCGTTTATTTATCAATCATGGAGCAATTTATTGCAAGAATGCTTTTGAATTAAAGCTCGAGATACCTTCTCGAGATCTCGAGCTTTAGCGTATTTCGTAGATCTTATAACTTATTATGATTATGACGGATTAGAATTAGGGCTTGAAGTCCGGAACTCCGGTTTTGGTCTAGCTCCGGAGTTTCGAAGAATTTCAGCATCGGTTTATAAAACCGGAGTTTCACAACCAAAATCGGAGTTTCGATTTTCAAAAAAAAATAAAAGTAAGCATTTTAATTGCCGTGGCCATTATACCCCTGGGCGGTGTTACAGTCTCTCCAGATTTGCCAAGTGGACTACAGGTATATCGAGGTGCTGACTGAGGTCCATAAGTATACGAAAAATGCCACCATGTCGATCCGATTACAGAACCAGAGCACAAATCCCAATCCAACTGCAGCGATGTGAGAAACAGGAAGACGTCATTTCTTAGAAGCTGTTAACAGCTGAATGATACTATAAGCTCTTGAACTGTTAAGGACTTGGCAGCAACATTAATGTCGAGTACCTAACACACCTTCGTTTTGCAGATCAGTTCTCACGGCTGAGGCCTTGTATAACCTGAACATTCTCGTAATGATCGAATATTTCCGTAGTGTTTTCGAAAAGAGTGTCTCTTAGGGTGAACATGGATGGATAGATGGAACATGAACATAAGACAAAAATCATGTCGAATGGCCATGTTGTATTTACCCGCTCCTTCATGTTGGGAACACACACAATACTCGAAGTTCTAGACCATTACCTAGGATAAGACAGACAGAAAATATATCTCTCGTTGAATTATTTAGCTCGAATGGGCAGCATTCGGGAAGCTTTAAAAAAATCTTCGCGTCTAACTTACTTCAGTGTTTCTAGACGAAAAGGCCTTGATCAGCGTGTGTTGCCAGTGATGGATGACTTAAGGCAGTGAAACGTGCTCGCTAACTAAGGGTCTCATATAAAGGCTCAAGATCACCCAGCGACCCAGCGTGCCAATGGAGAGAGCCATGCTCGGCGTTTTCCTGCGTGATCGAATCAGAAATCAGTAGAACTAAAGTAACCGACATCTCTCAAAGGATTGATCAGCTGAAGTGGCAGTGGCCGAGGCACTTAACAAGTAGGGATATTAGATTAGAGAATAGAGAACCGATCGCCATTGGGGAAGAAAGGTTCTCGAATTGCGACCGTACACAAAACGCTTCGTGGGTCCTGACAAGGTGGACCAATGATCTGGTGACTAGTGAAGGTCGCGGGCTCGTGGGGCGCCGCTGGATGCGAGCAGAGCAAGATCGATCGTTGTGGAGATCCTTGAGCGAGGCCATAACCAGCAGTGGATGTCGTGTGACTGATATGATGATGAACCAACACTCGGCAAATTTAAGTAGCGTGAAATGTAAGAAAAATGTATTTTAGTCGAATTATTTGCGCAATAAGCAAGTAAGTTCCTAAGTGATTCAACTTATGAATTTATCGATGACAAAAGTACGAGTATATCTTGATTTTCGGTTAGTTAATAACCTCTATAAACACGCTAAAACACCACTGCAATTTTATTTAAATAAAGACTGAAAACTCCGGAACTCCGGAACTCCGGAGTTGGAACTCTGAAAATCGAAACACAACTCCGGAGCTGAAAAAGACTCCGATTTTCAAGCCCTAATTAGAATACAGCCACTTGTTTGGGCTCCAACAACTTGTTGCTCACCAAGCGGCTGACGGGTTATTTTATTTACAACTTCGATGTACATGAAAAGTGACTATATTTATCTCAGTGCATAACACACTTTTATATTAAAGATAATTGATGATTCAAAAATACGTCCCCTGTATGTCAAAAGAGCAAAAGGTCCAAAGCGCATTGTAAATAATCTACATTAAATATTAAAATTATCAATATTCCTTCGATAGCTTTTTTATTTCTTTTCTTAATGTCATGTTGTCAATATTTTTACATAGTGTAAAAAACCTATTTTGAAAAGGAGTTCTTAACATTCTCCCGCCACAGCTTAAAAAATAACTATCATAAACACAAAAATTTAACAATAACTAATGACCATTACAACGGGTAACAAAAACATTTAAACAAAACTAAGTCAACAATAATGGTACAAGTTTGGTTAATGGTCTTTTAAAGATGATGCCACCAGCCGATCGAACATCCGCCACTCGCGCGACTCCATCGCGACCAGGATAAAGTTTTTCTACTATCCCCTTTGGCCATACATTACGCGGTAACGCTGGGTCTACGACTATAACTAATGACCCTTCCTTAAGGCTAGCGTTTCTACCGCGACAACCTCTCGGTAATAAGGTAGGCAAAAATTCGCGTACCCATCTTTGCCAAAACAAATCGGCAAGTCTTTGCGCATTTCGCCAACTTTTCCTGGATACTGTGTCACACGGACCGAGCCATGGCACCTCTGAACCACCTCCGAGCAAAAAATGATTGGGCGTTAATGCTTCAGGGTCATCAAACGACACAGAAACATGTGTAAGAGGGCGAGAATTAATGGTATGTTCGACTTCAGCTAATATAGTAATTATGGTCTCTTCACTGGGTGCTTGCTCCCTCAGAACAACTTTAAGCGCAGTTTTCACTGACCGCACCAGCCTCTCCCAACATCCTCCCATGTGTGGGGCGAGGGGTGGGTTAAATCGCCAATTTATCTGCCGGTTTGTCAAAAAGGTAGAGATTTCTTCGCTGTCAATTTCGCGAATTACCTTCCGAAGCTCCGTGTTCGCACCGTGAAAATTTGTGCCGTTGTCAGAATACATAACTGCGGGGCATCCTCTGCGGCTCATCATTCTCCTCATCGCCATAATTGTAGAGTCAGTTGTCAAGCTGCCGGCCAACTCAATGTGAATTGCCCGAGTAGTCATACATGTAAATAAAGCACCGTAGCGTTTTTCATGGCGCCGACCAATTGTGACTGTCATCGGACCAAAATAATCTAAGCCGCAATGTGTGAATGGGCGCGCATGATGTGCGAGTCTAGCAAACGGTAAATCTCCAATAGGCGGTACTAAAGGTTGAGCTTTACGAATTTTACAAAATTGACAGTTGTGCTCTACCGACCTCACTGTTGGACGTAAATAAATTATCCAGTACTTTTGCCTTAAACTATTTACGACCGTCTCCGTACTACCGTGATACATTTTCTCGTGATAGTATTGAATTAACAGTTTGGTATAATGATGTTTACCATCTAAAATAACAGGCTGTAACATATTTTGATCAATATCGTGTACAGCACTAGCTCTTCCTTTCAGGCGTAGTATATCGTTGTCCATAAATGGATTTAATTTTGCCAAACGGCTATCTTTTGCAAGAGGCGAATTCAATAATAATTTTGAGATATCTTTTGAGAAACTGTCATGTTGACATTGTACTATCCACAGTTGCTCAGCTCTCTTTATAAAACTGCTATCCAGTTTAACATGCCTTTTAGATTTCAATCGCTCAATAAATACCAAAACATAAGCCGTTGTTCTTATCAATCTCAACCACTTCGAAAATCGATTGATATCTGGTAATGAGAAATCTGTCCGATCATTTGTGATTAACACCACATTTTCCTCTTCAACCGGCACAGGTGGTAATATTCGTGGCCATTCTTGCTTATCATAATGAAGAAATTTAGGACCCACTATCCAATTAGATTCATAATGCCCTTTGGCTCTGGTAGCTTCATCTGCTACATTTAAATTTCCGGGCAACCAACGCCACTCCTTAGGACTAGTCAAGTCGCGAATTTCTGACAGTCGATTGTCTATAAATGAACTCTTCTTGTGTTCGTTACTCTGAATCCAATGCCACACCGCGCGTGAGTCAGTCCAAAAAAACCGTCGATTTATCTGTAGATCCTGTTCTTTCTCGACCATAGTACCAAGACGAGCACCCATCAGCGCCGCCTGTAATTCGAGACGAGGCACAGAGGTAGACTTTAAAGGCGCTACTCGACACTTTCCTATTACGAACGAAGTTTCACCATTGTCACGACGTAAATATACAACAGCGGCATAAGCCTGCTCTGAAGCATCTACAAATACATGTAACTGAAAAGTATCTAACCGACTGAAATTGTAGCACCGCGAAACACTAAACTGTTGGCACGCCTTTAAATTTCGCAGCCAATCGAACCAAGTTTCAGCAAATCCGTCACCGACCTCTTCGTCCCACTGTACTCCACTACGCCATACTTCCTGTAATAAAATTTTACCACGAATCAAAAATGGACATAAGAACCCTAAAGGATCAAATATAGACATCGTTACTCTGAGCATATCTCTCTTAGTAGGTTTCTTAGTCCCATTGGCAACTTCAGGGTTAACTTTTTTCAAACTTAAATCGAACCCTAGTATCAGCTTTTGGCCGCCATATCATACCCAAAGTGCGTTGCACAGTATCGTTTTGAAGCAGATTTACCGTTTCATTTTGCGACTCATCGGGTAAACAACTAGGTTTGTTCGACACAAATCCTCGAATCTCGAACCCTCCTCTACGATGAATCATACAAACATCCTCAACTAGCTGCTTCATTTCGTCTACAGCGTCTACGGAGTCCACGTAGTCGTCAACGTAATGTCTTTCTTTAATCGCTTTCACAGCTCTTGGGTGTGTCTGTGCAAATGTATCTGCATTTCTCCGCAAAATATATGTAGCAGTACATGGCGAGCATTTTGCTCCAAAGGTCATAGATGTCATTTTATACGTACGTGGGGGTTTATCTCTATCTAAATCACGCCATAAAAACATTTGAGAGTATTGATCTTCTTTGATTATCTTGACTCTTAGAAACATTTCTCTAATATCACCAGTTACTGCTACTGCACGTTCTCGAAATCGCATCAGAACACCTACTAGTGAGTTCAATAAATCAGGCCCTGGTAACAATTCAGTGTTCAATGAGATACCTTTGGTTTCTGATTTAGCATCAAAAACTAGTCGGAGCTTACCTGGTTTATTGGGATTACGGACACCAAAATGTGGCAAATACCAGACTCTTTCACCCGAAATAGTCTCTTTAACTTCTTCTGCATAGCAACGTTCGAGCATGGTATTTACCTGTTTGCTATAGTCAGCAGCAAAACTAGCATTTTTATCCATCATTCTTTCAATAATCTTCAATCGTTGCATAGCACTCATCTTATTATCAGGCATCTTCAAGTCGTCCGATCGCCATATTAATCCGGTTTCCCAACAGTTATCAAGCTTATTCGACTTTGTGTCCAGAATATGTAAGGCGCGTTCTTCATCCGCCGTAAGTCTGTTTTTATCCTTATTTTCTTGTTTCAAACCTATGCTATCAATCCGAAAGTAATTCTTCACAAGTTCGTGTAAATCTTCATCCAAATTATTTTGATGCAGATGATAATTGAATTCAGGTATATTCCTTGTAATCGAGGAGACAAACCCATGCAATACCCAACCCAACATTGTTCTTGACGCAACCGGCTCATTCTTACGACCTTGTCTTATCTCTCTGGTCACAATCAAATGCCAGTTGTCTTGGCCAATGAGCACGGTCGGCTGTCCTTCATATGTCTGTAAAGGAATATCTTGTAAATGCGAATACTGCTTTAAAGTGAGTACATCAAGTTTTTGAATAGGCAAAGACAAATCATTAATAGTACGAACTTTATCGAGTGTATGAACGCCAGATAATGTACTTAATGTAAGTGAGACAATACGGCTGCTCATTTTATTTTTACCGCCAACTGCCCCTTGTAGATTAAGTTCAACCGGCGGACCGTCGACACCAACTTTATCGACAATAGATTTGTCAACTAAACTAACTGTTGAGCCTTCATCCAATAACGCGTAAGTATCGACAGATCCTAGAGGCCCTTCTATTGTGACAGGCAAAACTTTTAAAAATACTCGCGTGCACTTTGCAGCGTTGGCCCATACATTAGCAGTAGTTTCACGTTCACTTTCATCACTCTTTTTCTCGTCATTCTTTTTATCATCATCTTTCACCCAATCGTACCTATGAAGCAATATATGATGTCCTCTATTACATACCTTGCACTGGTTTCTTGATCTGCACCGTTCACGTCTATGTGTCGGACTCAAACATTTGAAGCATAATTTCTTATCGCACACCCAGGTCCATCGCTTACTTACGTTTTCTTCACTGAAAATTGCACACCTTGCTAGTGTATGCCCATCCTTATCGCAATATAAGCAATGTATTTCCTGTTTTTGGCATTGAGCTGAAACAATGTTAGTAGTAATGTCCTCTTCAGAATCGTTAATAGTTGTTAACACACTTCTTTTAGCTGAAAATTGAAATTGTTTACTAATACTTTTCTGTGGTAGCTCCACTACCCCAGCCTTACAGACAAGTTCGGCCTCCCGCATTAAATAATCAGAGAGAGCGGATAATCGAGGGTGGTGGGCATCCTTGTCATCAATGTAATCTATCCATCGGTAAACAAGATTTTCAGTAAATTTATTCACAATTTCAGAGACTAAATCGCTATTATATAAAAAATTATCATTGGTTGCTCTAATAGCCGCTACACAGTTTGCAACTTTAGTTGCAAGTAAGACTAATTCTGACCTAGAACCTGTCAACTTAGGAAACTTTTTTATGTCATTAACTAATCTATTTAACACTAATTCTGGCCTACCGAATCTTAACTCTAAAGTCTTAATTATTTCATTGGATGACGTAACTGTAATTAATCGCGCAGCCACGGCCTCCCAAGCTTCTCCTTGCAAACACCTTTGCAGACGAGCAACATTTTCTTCGTCGGAGTAATGTCCTACTCTCGTCGTCATCTCAAACGCGTGCTTGAATCTCAGCCAATCCAGCGGATCTCCCGAAAACGGTGGTAAGTCTCTTGCCGACAGTCGACCCAGCATCTTATCTCCCGAAGCCACATTCGCCGGGTGCACTCGTCAACTTTATAGCATCGGTGATAGCGCGTGTCAGGTTTGTTATGTCATTGCCGGTGTCATTCGTCGTTGAAACTTGATTATCGATAGCGTTGACATTACCAGGGATGTTGTTGTCGACCCAGTGTTGCACTACGGACTGCGTATTAGTCGACGCATCGTAGTCGTCGTCGTCGTTCACTGCGGCGTCCAACCTCGCCGTCTCCTCCGCCAACCTGGCCTCGATCAGATTGCGTTCAGCCGCCTGTCGCTCCTCCTCAATTTGTCGCATACGTTCAGCGCGTTGTTTATCTAACTCGGCTAACTCCCTTGCAGCGCGTGCTTCTGCTAATCGTTTCAGAGACGCTACACTTGATCGAGAATTATGAGTACGAGCTGACCTTAGGGAAGACGGCGTTTTCACAGGTTTTTGTTGCGAATTATTTTCGGTGGACATTTCAATACCTTGCTTTTTCTGTAGTCTTTCGCTTCTCCGCAAGGTATCCTGATCCATTTTCGGCGATAAAAGGACCACACATGTAAATAATCTACATTAAATATTAAAATTATCAATATTCCTTCGATAGCTTTTTTATTTCTTTTCTTAATGTCATGTTGTCAATATTTTTACATAGTGTAAAAAACCTATTTTGAAAAGGAGTTCTTAACACGCATAATGTCAAAGGAGCAAAACGTCAAAGATGCAAAATCGTTCTGCCTTTGCTTTTGTTAAAATTGAAAGGTAGGTACTTAGGTATACCTATATGACTCCTTACAGACGGTGCTATAAATCGCGCGCATTAAGGTCATGTGGTAAGGTCTCGTGTGTCAAGTATTCTGAGCGGACATAAGACTCCACGTGCCATTTATGGTAGTAAGGTGTCGTGAATGTAGGGCTGCCATCTCTAAAACCTGCCACCCAGGACCGGAAGCCCCTAAAAACCCCGGACTTTGGAGCCTTGACCCCGGTCATTTTTTTTTATATTCACTTTTAGCTTGATAAAAAAATACCCAATACTTGACTGCAAAAAAATTGAATTTTAAGCCTTTTTTCGCATAAAATAGTTTGTGTTACTAGTTATGATGTAGAGCCGGCCGCCGGGGTGTTCAACACAATGTGTGGGTGTTTTACAATTTTGTGGAGGGCCAGGATCCAGGTTTAGTAGTTTTGCAACCGTAGCGGAGTACTATTACATATTCTGTGGTAGCGGGCCAAAATTAATGCCGAAATAGCCAGGGGCGGCCCGTAAAAAAAGTAGACGCGCAGCCAGCGCGATTTTTAGTCAGTTTCATTCACCAACCTTGTAATCTTGCTTGTTCATAGTAAAAAAAACCGGTCAAGAGCGAGTCAGACTCGCGCACCGAGGGTTTCCGTACCATCATAATAAATACACTGCAGAGCTGTAGAATAATAAAATTATTATTGCTGTATTAGGTCAGCACCATCTCTTGGCCGAGAGAATTTTAATTTTACTTAGGTCGGGGCCATTTGTTGACTGGTAGAGGAACTAATTAATTTTTGTTTGTTTTTTTGAATTTCTAAAAAAGTGTGTTATATTGAGACATCGTTTTATTTTTCCTGTAATCTTTACATAAACACTATCACATAGAATTATTTAAGATTTTTCTCTTTGCAAACTTCGGAGATAAGGGGGGGGGGGGACGGTATTTTTTTACATTTTTCATCATAACAGGGGGGTATAACTCCGCGCTTAAACTTTTATATTAGCCTACTGCTCGCGGCCCACTCCAAGAGGGCCATTGTCGAGGGATATCACCGCGCCGACCGAAACGCGTGGCGTGTGCAAGCGACGAGAGCGCAGCGCGTGAACGTCACCAAAGAAACGAGTCAGTCAAGCGCCGAATGCGAAACTGCATGCACTTTGTTTTTGATACTTAATTACTAACGTACCTACCTACCTACCAAAGTTTATTGTATTTTTGTATACATATTTACATACTTAGTTGTATCGAAGTTCGAAATATGGCACCAGTAAAGAAAAAAGCTAAAAAATACTATTTTTTTTCACCCATCCCATAACTGACCCTTGCAAAAGTTGCTTAACCTCCGCAATCGTTGGGCCAGGCGCCATCGAGCTTCTCTAACTACTTAGAAATACTTATTATTTATGCTCTTTAAATATGCTCAGCTCACCTATTAGGTAGATTTATTTTATTTTATAAGTAGGTACCTACCTATTATAGTAATTTCATTGTTTATTCATGGGCATAACGAATGTTTTCTATGATATCAGTAACTAGCGAGTAGCAACCCCGAAATGTGTCGGTTGAGACAGAGCTATGCGACAGAAAGAGACGCCTCTCTTTCTTCTTCGTAGGTGCATATAATTTTATCCACGCAGCGTTGTGCAGTTTGAAATTGTACTTTACTGCCGTGCAGCGAGAGTAGCTTATTATTTGATGGTCCTCGCGGGGTCGGACTTCTGTACGTTAGTACTATTATATATTCTGTGATCATAAGTCGAAAACTATGCGGCCTAAAAAAATTATACGTGAATGTCGTGATGAAATAGCTCCCGATGTTATATGATATAAAGGTACCTACTGTGAATACTGTGATGAACAGACTCAGAATCAGATATGATATAAGCTACTGTGATCAAGCAGATAAAGCCGTTGCCACTGCCATACAATATTTTGTTAAATTAACCCGGTTTTTAAGTTCCGTCATTCCAGTATTCAAATGATGAGGTTTATGACAGATCCGCTATTTTATAAGTATTTTATTCTTTTATATTGAAGCCCAGTAGGTGCCGGTAAAAACATGCTTTAAACCTAATATTTCCTGTTATTCCAAGTCATTTAAAAAAACGAGATGGTCCCTAAAACAAAGTTTGCTAATTTAAAAGACAATTTGTTAATTTCATAAAACCTTTTAAATCTTCAAATTTCTGAATTCAACATTCAAACTTATTGGAAAAAATGCTAAAATAAAGAAAATAATTGTTGTCTATAAGTAAAAAAACCGGCCAAGTGCGAGTCGGACTCGCGCACGAAGGGTTCCGTACCAAAAAACGGCAAAAAAAAAAAAAAAACACGTTTGTTGTATGAGAGCCCCCCTCAAATATTTATTTTATTCTGTTTTTAGTATTTCTTTTTATAGCGGCAACAGAAATACATCATCTGTGAAATTTTCTACTGTCTAGCTATCACGGTTCATGAGATACAGCCTGGTGACAGACAGACGGACAGCGGAGTCTTAGTAATAGGGCCCCGTTTTTACCCTTTGGGTACGGAACCCTAAAAAGGATAATAGATTGATATCAATGTATCATTGTTTTGAAGACCCTACAACCTAAGCTTGTTTGAGTGAATGCCTAGGGCATTTTCTAGACTATGACCTAGACCTATAGGCACTGCATGTGACCTAGGTAACCATAAGATAAATTATTACCAGATCGTATAAGGTGGGAGTGGTTAAAAGGTATGATGTGGTCCGCGTGGAATTTAGTTTCCCCTAAAAATCTTAGGGATTTTGGTAATAACTAATATAGCATACATTTTTCTTAATTCTCTAAGGTCAAATCTATCTTTAAAGATCAGCAAAATTGTCCCCTGGTTTATGTGTAAAAAAAACAGACTGAAGTTAGGAACTTTAGCATTTATTTCCATGATGACAACAAGGCACCAAAAATTGTTAAAAAAAAAAAACGAAAAACCGACTTCAAAAAACCTACCTCTAAAAAGCAAGAAGTAATATTCGTAATAATAAAAATACGTCTATTGAAGTCGGGTGGGGCTTTTAGAATAAAAAAAAAGGAATTTGTACTCCAGCCCCACCCGACTTCAATAGACGTTTTTTTATTATTACGAATATTATTTCTTGCTTTTTAGAGGTAGGTTTTTTGAAGTCGGTTTTTTGTTTTTTTTAAACAATTTTTTATTTTTTTATTTTTAGTGTAGGTGCCTTGTAGGTAAGGTATATTATATATGTAGAAAAATCGGCTCAGCCAAACGTAAGATAATCGCGGAGAAACATACTTAAATACGGGTCAAACTGAGAACCTCCATATCTTATTCAGTTCATAAACAAAGAAGTAATACGACCAAACATCGAGGTAATTCACACAAAATCATACT
This sequence comes from Agriphila straminella, assembly GCA_950108535.1. Lineage (NCBI taxonomy): Eukaryota > Metazoa > Arthropoda > Insecta > Lepidoptera > Crambidae > Agriphila > Agriphila straminella. The sequence goes on from OX467308.1 coordinate 14,061,373, forward strand.
ATTTTCGTGCTTTTTTCAAAATTACTTGAAAAGTACTGAACCGATTTCCAAATTTTAAAAAATGGGACCAACTTGGGAGTGTACCTAATGTTATAATGTTTGAATCATTTCAATCGGTCCAGCCGTCTTCGAGTAATCGGTGGACATACACAAAAATATATATATATATATATAACGGGTGTAACAAGACCTTCGACGAAGCCGAAGTCCATGTATTCCGCCCATCATCAGGATCATTTTTGTCTTTTAGACTATACCAGGGAAACCAATAGTTACGAAGTTATTGAAGGTCAAAGTCAAATTTTTTTTTTCAAAAATTTTATGAAATCTTTTTTTATTCGTTATTTCCTACTTTTTAACAAAAGAAACATTATCAAAATTTTAAGTATTTCGTAACAAACAATGGCTTCAAAACGTCGTCACTCGATGTATCTCATGAGCACGCACATAAACGCTGCCTTTCAACTCGGGCGCACGCAGCTGTGTAGCATACACTCGCAGGCGCGGCCTGTTGTACGCGTCACATTGCGTGGTAATGCATGCAATGCTTTTTTAACACCAAAAATCAAAATGGTTTCCCAGTAATAATTTTGAACAGAAATGGTCCTGATGATGGGCAGAATACGTAGACCTCGGCTTCGTTGAAGGTCTTGTTACACCCTGTATACAGACGAACATAGAACCTCCTCCTTTTTTGGAAGTCGGTTAAAATTGGAACAATACCTACGCAAAATACACCGTCTAACAGAATTTATAGCTAAACCACAATATGGTAGATAAGGATTAGGGACCATCAAACTGAACAACTTTTACTATGGGACCAACTCTGAAATCGCGAAAAAAAATCAGCCGTTTTACAAAAATTGATAACGAATAAGTATATGAAAATGTATGAAACAGGAGATTTTTTTCGCGATTTCAGAGTTGGTCCCATAGTAAACGTTGTTCAGTTTGATGGTCTCTATATCTACCATTACCTATCTACCTACCTTGAAATCGGAAACCCAACAGGGAAAACCACAAATTCATTGTAACAAAGATAGAAGATCGGAGTGAAGAGGATCGAAATATAGCCCAAAGCAAGAGATGTAGAGGAAAAGGCTTTCAAGATAAATTAATGAATGTTCATATTAAATTTTAAAGATTTTTTCTGCGGTATACCGTTTATGCAAGCATCTTTCGTTTATGAATAGGAACAGATGATCAACATAGGAACCGGGCTTCGAGTGCGGCTTGCCTTGTTCGTAAACCGGTGTAACGGCGGGTTACGAAGTTGCCTTTCGCACGTAGAGCCGGTCAGTGAACGCTCTCATTTGAGTTAGCAACAGGGCCATGGCTGCAGGCAAAACTAGAGGTCAGTCAGTACCCTTAGCACGAACAGCTAACGAAAAAAATAACGCACGTAAAAGACATTCGATAGAGTAATTTTGTATGGAAAATTTGTGCAGCGCCATCTACCGCCGAAAAGCGAAATGAAATTTTCCATAGATAAAATCTCTATAGAGTACTTAATACTTTTAAGCGCGTTTTTTTTCTCGATTCTCATTACGCGCTAAGCTGTCGACACCGTCCTCCATGATCGAAACACTGAATCATCGATATCATCAAATAGGGAATATGTATATTTTTTTAAAATAATAATCAAAAGTATAATGCGTGCGAAAATAACTTTTCTCTTGCGTTTTTTTCTCGTGATTTACTTGAAGCAGCACCCGCCGAAAAACGCTCTATACAAAACGGTCATGATTTGTGACGTCACTTGTCACGTTTCAGGTGTGTTTCAGGTGCGTTTAATATGGAGTTAACCAAGAATTTTCAAATATCTCCCTATATATTGCGTTTAAGTACGTATATGTGTGATACAAAATATTATTTCTTATTCGATATTCTATCTGACTGTGAAGTGCATTATATCCGAAAATGTAATAAAAAATATCGTTATTTTCCCCTAAAATTTTTTTTTTCTGTTCCATCAAATTTATCAAAATCGGTGACTTATGCATATTCCCATTATTCCCTATTCTGGGCCTTGGCCTTGGAATTTTATTACTTAAATTATTGTCTATTTTCGTGCCTTAAACTTAACTTAAATAAATTAAGAGTTTTACCAAATATCTCACTTTTCACATCTCACTTTTCACCCCATCTTTATGCGGAAAATACATACTTATTCACATACAAAAAGGGTTTTTTTTAATCTGAAAAAGTGGAAAAAGTATTTCAGAATTGCAATTCTGAAAGCTGCTTATGGCGAAGTTAAGAATATAGTTGTAATAACTTTTTAATTTCAATGTACTGTATTGTCTGTATATCCTTATCCTTACATAAAGATTTATAAATTCGAAAGCAAGTTTGTTTGTTTTTACACCTTCACGTTTTAACTACTCAACCGATCATAATGAAATTTTGCATACACATTGTCAGAGGTAAAGAAAAGGTAATAGGGTACCTTTTTCAACCAGAGCAAATGTACTGTTCCCGAGGGATAGAAAAACAACTGTCCACGCAGACGAAGTCGCGGGAAGCTGCTAGTCCTATGTACGGGCGTCCCACATACCTATAGCCACCGAAACATTAAAAAAAATAGGCTAAGTGCTCGCTAAGTATTTTATCGCTTAAAGACACTGATAGACATTGTAGGCTCTCAATCACATAAATACTAAAAAAAAATCCAATTCTGATGTATTCAAACTATTGCATAACGAGGTGAAAACAATCCTTAACCCTAGTAACTTATAAATGCGAAAGTTAGTTTGTTTCACGTGAAATAATTTGCAAAATCATTGTCAGGGGTCCTTTTTAGGGTTCCGTAGCCACTCGATCGTCCCATCTGGTCAGCCCACTTGAGTCCCCCCCCTGGGGAGAGGTTAGAACCCCCCGGATCCCCCGCCGAGCCTACAATTCAGGCTCGACGGGAGACCCGGGGGCGGTGAGAGACAGAACAGGAGTGGCTTCCTGTGCCTGACCGAGCCTAGTATACATGCATAAAAGCATGTATACGTAAAAAGCGTATTTACCTCACTCTAATAAAAAAAAAAGGGTTCCGTAGCCAAAATGGCAAAAAACGGAACCCTTATAGATTCGTCATGTCTGTCTGTCCGTCCGTATGTCACAGCCATTTTATTCCGAAAGTATTAGGCTTACACAGTTGAAACTTAGTAGGTAGATGTATTCTGTTAACCGCTTAACGATTTTAACACAAAAATAAAAAAAAAAAGATTAAGGGAGGGGCGCTCCCCCCCATACATGGAACTGAAACTGAAAAAAATTTCTTCATACCAATACGTGCGGGGTGTCTGTAGATAGGTCTTTAAAAATGACATTGAGGACAACTTCTCAAAGTCAACCGTTCTGCCAAAGTGGTAAAATGTGTGTCCCCCCCTCTAACTTTTGAAATACGAGAGCGAAAAATCTAAAAAAAAATATGCTATAGATCTTAATAAAAACTTTCAACGAAAATTGGTTTGAACGAGGTATAGTAATTAGTTTTCGAGATATATCATATTTTCCAAAACCGCAACTATAATTTTTACAGACGAAAAATGATAGTGGTATATGGTATGGTATAAGGTAACTACGGAACCCTACGGCGCGTGGCCCGACACGCACTTGGCCGGTTTTTTTAAAGGACAAACCTTTCATCTAGAAAAAAGTACTGTTCCCGAGGGAGAGCAAAATGATTTTCTACGCAGACGAAGTTGCGGGTAGCCGCTAGTTTTTCCATAACTTAAAATTATTGCGCTGTTTAGTTTTCGTAATATTTTCCTTAAACTCTGTCTTCAGGATTGTTTCGACGTAAGTATTATTTCTTTTGTAAAATAACACAAACAAATAATTTACTAAGTAAGTTCCTTGCATTTTTCAATTAATTGCATTTAAACAAGAAACCAGCAATTTATCGTAAAAATTGACTGAACTGAATAAACATCAAACTTGTATATTTTATATTCTGAACCGGTTTGTAACTAACCACTAAGTTCAGAATTATCTTCGTAGTTGTTTGATTGGTCCTCGATAATTGTTTAGAATAATTAAGGAAATACTCGTAAGTTAAAAATTCCTACCTTTAAATACTTGAAGGCTCAGAAAAACATCGTGAGCATAGATACTAGCACAATAAATTACGTAATACTTTTTTATCCAAAACTTGTTTGAATAGTAAACAACACTGCCCTTTATTTGTAGCTGTAGGTAGGTACTTTAAAGGGAAAGCACTTATATAATATTGGAAATTAGTGAAAGTTTTTCACATAGAATGCATTCTCAGCATATTTATAACTAGCGGCCGCCCGCGGTTTCACCCGCGTGGTTCCCGTTCCCGTGGAAATATCTGGATAAAAACTATCCTATGTTTTAATCTAGGCTATCTACTATCTGTGTGCCAAATTTCAACCAAATCCGTTCAGTTGTTTTTGCGTGATTGAGGAACAAACATCTAAACATCCAAACCCACAAACTTTCACTTTTATAGGTATAATAATATTAGTGGGATATTTAAGCAATTATGACACTTATCTACTGCAATCAAATATACAAGCAAATTAAAACAAATCATTCAATAGGAAGTACGTAACTAACATCGTAACACTTTTTTTCGTAACCCTGCACTTTTGCAGGGAATGTATGATTATTGTATGATGTGGAATGGGAAAGCTATAGATTGCAAATGTTACATTATTATTAGATTTACGACTGGAAACCGATTCACTTTCTATCACGTCCGAGATAGATGTAATAACATCTTCCATGTTTGTCAGATTACGTTCAGTTTTAAAATGTGTAATAATTCTCATTACAAAAGTTGTTGAAAAACATAAACTTTTTACTGCAAATCATTTCACGTTTATAAAAAATATTGCAAAAAGTATTACAACAAGTTTCAAAGGGAATTTATTTTAGAATAACTAAAGTAAAAAACTCTGTTAATAAATAACTGTATTTGTTAAGTTCAAATTCCACAGTGAACAATAGGTATAATATACCATTCGTCGCAAACCAAATGGAAATACTTAAATGTTTTCTTTGTAAATACTTAAGTATTTTAACTAGTAATCTTTTAAATCAAGTAATGGTACATACAACATTTTTACAACATTTTCTATAAAGTTTCATATGAAATGAATTTAAATTTTATTTTACGGATTTGATATTTGTTTATGGGTTTCTCTAATTTGTAAAAATAAACAAAAGAAAGGTGAATGCGCAGGTTACATGGAAAATTACCCGAGTCCCGGCGCAAATGAAACTTATCTCAGGTTATTTGTATAATAACAACTTATCTCCCTGACCGGAAATTAACACAAAAAAACCGCTCTTATTATGCTTCAGGTGCTAGTATTTTTGTTAATACCAAATATCGATTTAAATTTGAAATAATGTTGTAAATGTGTACAACCATGTGTATTTCAATTATATGCATAAGAAAAAGTTTTTTTTGTCATTATTAGCGATAAAATAACTTTTTCTACAATTCATGTTGTTGCGAAAATAATAGAGTTTTCTGTTTCTTAACTGCATAATACGTACACGCGTCATTATTATGTAAAGAAAGAAAATACATTTATTTCGCACATACAACTACAAAAATATCATTTTGAATAAACAAATAAACAATTACAGCTTCTGTATGTGCACATGCACATTTTACTTTTATTTTAATTTTAAATTGCCATAGAAAAACATGTTAAAATTGTTTTCTGGTTTTTATTCTATGTTAACTAGTCACCGATCACGGAGGTCCCACATAATATATTTTTGTTATACACATAAAACAGGTATATACTAAACCCTGAGATAGATTTCATTTGCGCCGGAGCTCGGGCATTTTTTTGCATTCGCCTTTTAGAACATGGTTATTCGTTATCTTTAATCGAGTTTTAACAAAAACCGTTTAGAGTTAAGACTTGTATAAAGAAAGGAAAGAAGAGAGCGAAACTCATTTAATTATACTTACATTTGTTTGTATTTCTGTGGGACTTGACGAATTTATTAGGCCTATGTCGAGTTCTAACCCATAATTTTCTCTTGTTGCAGATCAGTAGCAGCATCACTAATAATATGGCTCGTCTGTGGTCTCCTGTCAACTCTTGGAGCCCTATGCTACGCAGAACTGGGCACCTCCATCACCAGGTCGGGAGGGGACTATGCGTACATCTATACAGCCTTTGGACCCCTCCCGGCGTTCCTTAGGCTGTGGATAGCATTGCTCATCATCAGGCCGACTACGCAAGCGATAGTGGCTCTGACTTTCGGACACTACGTGGTCAAACCATTCTATCCTGAATGCGATCCGCCGCAGAACGCCGTCCGACTACTGGCAGCTGTATGTCTTTGTGAGTATAAAATAATAACATACTGCACTCCAATTTGAGTTTCGTAATTGCAATCAACACCTGATTGCAGCATTTATACTTCGAAATTTTTGAAACAGTGCATTAGTTTTTCATTGAAGTGGTGGTTTAAGGGGTTTTATAATTATTTTCCGGGGTTGTATGCACAAATCTACCTCTTCTTCATGCATCTACCATATTCGGGATTTTAGGGGTATTACCAAACCCCTGAACCTGAATAGAGGTAGTTCACTTCATTTCAGCATTTTTTTAAGCTTACACTATGATTGTATTTTTTAAAGCACTTGAAACAAAACCAACAACAGATATAAATACTTATTCGTCTATAAAGCAGTAAGTACCTACATATTATAATCATTTATGTGATGCAATAACTTGGAAACAGTACACCTACTTGCAAATTGACTTCGTTAGCATCGGAATGTATCCCTTGTGCGGCTCCAATCACATTAATTTATTGTCTGATCACATTGACATTTGACTTGAGAGCGTTGAAAGCAGGCGTTCAATTTATAATGTATTTGATCATCGTACTTATTGGCGACAATTGGCAATCTTTAAACAGAAGAATTTGTCTTATGGGAATGTTCGCCTAACAAGTTTGTTTTGTCTAGAATGTTGTTGAGTCGGACAATCGTCCACTTCCTATTCCTGCAATTGTGAAAGATATCTATACTAATGCTGTTGATAGGTAATTGGAAAGGTATAAATTCAAAGAAACCTTCTCATACTTGTGTAGTTTTGATCTAAAATAATGCTAGACGTGCTATGAATGAAACTTATGTTTGTTTTATTTGCAGAAATAAGTCAATACAAATAATATTAGGTATTTAAGCGATAAGAAAATCTATAAAAATACTTAATCGTTTTTTACAAAGTCACAGCACTAAAAACTAAGTATCTATTAGAATGTTTTAAAAGGTCAAATTGAAAACAAATTACATGTAAACATTTCTGATAAGAGACAGTTCATTGACGATATACTGTCGCCTACTTTCATGTCATCAACAAACATAACTGTCTAACGATAGAGATAATAAATGGGATCTGGATTACTTGCGTCATTAACCGCCTTCCTGGAGCTACATGCATAATGATGATAGAGGATCTTAATTAACCATGGAAAGGTTGCCGTTTCCTTCTTTTCCCTGATAATAAATTCTCTATAAGATTTTCTATAACTAAGTACTTAGAGTTTCTAAGATTCTCACGTTTCAATGTTTTTTTTCCATTTTTCTTGAGAAAAAAAGGATAAATTTTAAATAAACTTTTAATTAAAAGTTAATTTAAAATTTATCCTTTATTATATCCTTTATATCCTTATAGCTCATTCATTATTGTTCTTATCGTAAAGCAGTTTTAACGTTCATTGATTGATACTATGTTTTCAATAAAATATACTTAATCACTTCATTTTGATTATTAAATTGCACATTTATATAATACCTTTGTTTATGCTCTTAATTTGTTTGTAAATTGTTTAAATATCATTATATAATTTTTACAATATTAGATGTAAATTAATTATGTAAATGCAAATAACGGCTCCAGTGTTAAATAATTAACGTAAAATGTGCAGTTAAGTTAAGACTAAGTACCTACTTAATAGAGGTTGCAATCAAGATTATATTTGCATTTTGCATGCAAAAGTTTATGTCAAAGGTTTTACTTACACGGTCACTAAGCTTTGCTTGGTTAAATATGGTTAACATATAACCATACCTAATTACCTATACATAAAAAGATGTTCCTTTAATTATGTTAAGGAAAAGATAGCTCGAAGTACCTAGTTATATTATGCTCGAGATCGAAGTATTTCTCTGGCAAAAGAACAATAGTTAATTTATGGATATGAATTGTAAAGTTAAGGAGTAAAAAAATCTGAGCCCTTTGCTAACTTTATTTGCTCTCCTTCGATCGCCATTTTTTGTGTGAGTTCTATTCTACAACCGTCTTCGCATCGGCCGGTGTTGTATCAATTTGTGCTGTAAGTATCTGAAATGAAATAGATCTGGGAGTCTAAAAATGAGATTGTAAATGAAACATCTGATTGGTTGATCCTTGCACAACATTAATAAATAAAGTGACATATAATATTTGAGATCGATAGCGTTTTGTGTTAATTTTATGATTCATAAAAAATTATAAGATTTATGAAATGTATAAATAATATTACAAATAAAATAAAGAAATATTGGACAGCATCACTACATTTGTCCGATTCCAAAGTACCTAAGTAAACACTTGTTTCGAAAATCAGAAACAACGATGGTACCACAAACACCCAGACCTGAGACAATGAACCATACAATCCAGCGTTTTTAGCTCCCCAGTATTGTCTTCAAACGGAGCGGGTTCCGCTGTCGTACTAATTAGGTTAAGTGGGCGCGTCCGTACTCCGGAGGAGGAGACGCAATGCAATCAAGGAGTTATCCGATACTGGCAACTTATCTTCCTGGGACTCTCTAGAAAATGTAGTATAGAAACTTCTGAATTTCTCAGTAGATATTGCTAATAGCAGTTCTTCCACCCTTGGCTTTAACTTTAAAACTATCACCCACGTAGATTTTTCACTCTGCTTTAAATGGAATCTAGACTTAGGAGAATAGTGATCGGTAATATTATGGGAATGGGATGAGGAAACATCAGTTTTTGTGGTTGTCCGTAATATGCATGGATATTTTTATCGCCGATTTTCCTGTTTTGGCGATGGCTTAGAGTACTTACCTACAATTTATTTATAGATTTTGACACGGCTCTAATGATCTACCTATTGCATCAATGTTCTAATGATTTTTGAACCAATTGCGGCCTGTTTCCTACAAAAAATCAGAATGTCCAAAAATAATACTAACCTATAGTTTTTAAGTAGTGGCACCAATTTATCGATATAGATTAGGTATTTACTTACTTAATTAATGATTTCTTCCCTTATCTGTTTAACAATCTATGAGTAAACAAGATCAGATAAATGTGTTTAATTAATCTCATTTAATATCAAGTAGCTAAGAAGTTAAAAACCATATTTTTTTTATAAACTAGATTAGTAGATAGAGTAAACAAATTATAAATGAATTAATTAAATCCTGTTATACTATCGTGTGTCGTAAATGAAATGATACCTTTTATCAAGATCTAAACAATGTTGATTTAAAAAAGTTAATTCAATTTAGGTACCGAAACTACAACCTCTATAGCATAATGAGACCTTGGTTAAAAGAAATGTTGTAATTGTATGGGTTTTCATATTTTACTGGCATAACAAGACATTCTCGGTTGCAAAATCACTGCGAATGTTTCTGTCTTCACTATCATTTCGGTGTCAATGTAATTACTTAGATAATGAGAAAACGATTTCTGCGAAGTTTTATCGTTGACTGGTCACGAATATTACCATCGTGCTTAAGAAATTTTTTACTGTTTTTTTTTCTAGAATTTCTATTATAACAAGTAGTAATCTATCATAATGAACTTGGATAAAATCTGAATGTTAGATTATTGTGTTGCTAACATTTCAAAATCCTTTATTTTGCACAGGATGTGGCAGATTGTCGTAGTCGATATTATTCTGTCGAGTGTGCGTAGGAGGAGTAGATTAAGCTAATTTACATGACAATTTAATTTGATTGTTTAGTAAATTCATTGGTTTGTACAAAGTAATCGTGGTCTGTGGAAATAAACGATTAGCAACTAAAGCTAGATTTTCTAAAGTCACATATCTAGAAATGTAATAAAATGTAATTGTTAAATAATCTTTTAAATACTCACAACGCCAGTATGTATTGCAAAACTAGAGTGGGATAAAAACGCATTATGTGATTTCTACAAATTCCCATAGCTGTCTGTCTCTTACCAGCCATTTATCTGCCTTAAATAATATGGTATATAGAGTTATTTTATCTTGTCAGGTGTGCTCACTGCAATCAACTGCATAAGCGTGCGGTGGACGATGCGCATCCAGGATGTGTTCACCTCCTCTAAGCTGCTCGCATTGGTGGTCATCATCATCTCTGGGACATACTACCTTTGTGCAGGTAAAATATTTAAAAGACAATCGGTTTATTAAAAAAAAAACGTGACCTATTGATAATTAGCTTTTGCCCGCGACTTCATCCGCGTGGACATTTGAAAAATTCCTAGGGAATTATCTCGGTCAAAGGACCGAGATAAAAAGTATCCTATCTTTTAACCCCGGCTATAACTATCTATGTGCCATTCCAAATCCGTTCAGCCGTTTTTACGTGATTGAGTAACAAACATCCATACATCTAAACATCTAATCATCCAACCAAACATTAAAATTTCACATTTATAATATTAGTATTTCCGTTCTCGTTTTCATTCCTGATCCCGTTCCCATATTATCTTTCCATTAAAAATCTGAACATCTGAACTGAACTCCCCTTTAGGGGTTAAATAATGTCCACGTGTCGTGTTGAACCTCAAAACAAAGCTCAATAACGACATCCACCAATATATCGATTTGTTTGCTATTCTTTTTTTCAGAAGTAGCTACCCATAGATACGATGTTTCAAGTCGAAATGTCTATTAAATATTGTCTATTCCATACAAAATATGAAGCCCATTTCACCCATTTAATCGTGGCACCGCGTTGGACTTCAAAATAAATGCCATTTTCGCATGAATCCCATGAAACCTCAATAACGACATCCATACATCGATTTTTAGGTTTATTTACCTATATACCCCTAAGGGGTTAACTTTCGGAAAATCACGAATTGTACGTGTTTGCTTAGGTTTAGAAGTTCTCCTACGAAGTGTCAAGTCGAAATGTCTACTTAATATTATTTTTCTTTACAAAATATGAACCCCATTTCACTGTTTTAGGGGTTGGCCACTATGTTGGACTTCAAAATAAATGCCAATTTAGCAATCAACATCCCCATATTTATCCCCTAAGGGGTTGAGTTTTGGAAATCCACGAAACACTTGTTTGCTTATTTGTTTTTGAAAGTACATTTCCAAAAATCCTTTCTTAGTGACTGCTTACACTGTATAAAGTATCTAGGTGAAAAATTTCAAATCTCTAGGTCCAGTGGATTGGGTTGATTTTTCAATCGATTTTGGGCTTTTTTTTTACCCCATTTACCCCCTAAAGAGTTGATTTGTTTCTAATTACAATGATATACTAAAATCTGTAGTAGCTGTAAGTTTTCCTCAAAAATAAAATAAATAAAATAACATTTTCGGAAAACCACGAAACAAGTGTTTGCTTATTTGTTTTAAAAAGTAGGTACTCCTACTCAAGTTGAAAAGTCTATTTAATTAATATTTTTTTCCATACAAACTTTGTATCCCCAATCGTACCTATTAGGACTACATTTAATTTTCTGTTTTTTTTGGTGTTTTAAGGAATATTTCACATTGAAATGTTTCCTGATGCCTCAGATAAATATATCCTAATACTTCACACTAATTCGAGCGTGACTCCATTAGTGATAGAAGGTAGCTAGAAAGGAGTGTCTTGTATAAATATTTTTATTTATTTAATGCAATTATGCAAACAAGTAACAATTAGTAAGTAATGCCTTATTTAATAGTTAAATAGTTAAAGGTTTCTTTCTATTTCTAAAATCATCTTCAGCATTACAAATAAAAAGAGCCATAATTTGTTGAAAGTGTTTACACAATTTATTTTCTGAATGTCATTGTTACGTATCTACTTTACATGTTAAGTTAAATACTTAATTTGCTAAATATTCTAAATCATAATTGTGGGACAGAATCTTAAATTAAGTAATGTATGTATTGCATAGTAAATTTTGCTGAGATATTTTTTCTATAAGTACTTTGTTACTTTGCTTGGTTGTTTTTCTGTCTTTTTTCATTTTCAGTCTGTCTATTTGTGTTTTAATTTTAGCTGCGAAAATATTTTATTTTTAGTTTTGCTTTCGGAATTTTGTTCTTTAATAATAATGTAATAATTGTCAATATTACCAAGCATGAAAATGCACACTCAAATAAAAAAAAAAAAATGCACTAAACTTACATTACTTATATACATACAAATTTTAAGTTCTACGTCACTTAACATTAAAGACACATTATTTCACCATAGTAGCCGATGAAACAGATAATACCTACTCCAAAAATTCCAAGGACATTTTGCAGTAAGAGTAAGTAACTTATAATTTATGCATTCACTTGTCGTGATAACAATGTAGGTAATGTAGATACAAAACAATGTTTAAATATCTATTAATATTACTCTACTGACATGAGAACTTCGAACTTCGTGTATCTATTATTAATTAGATAACGTTTGATTAATACCCTACCCGATCAGTAGTTGTCTATTGGTTCGACACCCGGACAGAAATATTTATTAAATAATTCTGTATTCTTAATATAATAATTAAATTTAAATAAAATATGTACGTCAGATATATTTTAATATTTATTCTAAATATACACTTTACAATAATATATAAGATAATATTAAATACATATTATAATAACAACTTTATTAGGTCTCGCCTGAGAATCTGGTGGCGTGTCGATTTTTATTAGGTATAAATTACTTAATATTATAATAAAAAAAAAAATTGTGAATGCTAAACTCTCAAAGTTTAAACATTTATTTAGAATACCTACATTTAAGATTAAGACATTATTAGATATTATAAAATAAAACATTCGATTCCCGTCTGAGTATTGATCTGGTGCGAGTCGTATTTTTTCTAGTATATTATTTAGTATTGTATAAAAATAACATTGTGAATGCAAAAATCTCAAATTAAAAAAAAAACATGTTTGCTAAGGTTGCATAATGTAGACATCAGAAAAAATATGTTTTATTTATTTATTTATAACACACATCTTTACAGGTACACCCAATGCGATAGAGTAGACAAAATTATGTAATTGTCGCCACCTGGGGACCCTTCCTGATCACCCTGCCTAAAATGCAAAAAGACTATGAGGGCAAAATGCCCAAAACACAGAATGACTAAAATGAGGATTGTTTACCCTACCGTGGCACAGTTTTATACTAATACGGAGGGTACATGAATCCACTCATTGGTTCAGTTTGTAGACTAATTGCCTAATCTTGTTACTTACTCATACTAAGATGCTAATTATTATTAGTTATTTTTCTAAGAACCGTGTACCTACTCTTTGATACAAATAAATGTTTTTTTTTAATAATAATAATAATATAATTATTTATTAAATAAAAATAATAATAAAGGGGTATATTCCAATCATATTCCATTTTTGAAATTTCAATACAAATAATTGGAACAACTCTGTACGGGATTTGAGTATTTCCTTTTATCTTATTTTCTCTTAAAATTATATTAAAAACATTTTTGTATGAACTCCTTGACAATACACACAATAAGCGAAAAAATAAATGTAAGGCTTATTCTCATTCGTTACAGCTAAAATACTTTCGTGAAAAAAAGAGCTTTTTAGAAAATGTGTTTCTTTTTTTTAAAGATTTTTTATTTTCAACTTTTTTGTGCTATGTAAGCGTGTAAATAATTTTTAACTCTAAATATTTTCAATAGTACAATTACCCACACCCATAACTCTATTTTAAGGAGTTCCGTACCTTCGTAGTCCAAGTCAAACAATTAACTTATTTTATAAAAATATTGTTGCAAGTTCATGTAATAAAGTATTTATGCTTTGGCGTCTATAAATCTTGTGAGGCAGATTTCTTGCCTAAGATTTATCACTTACCGTGGAAAGATACTGAAATGGGCATAAACATGAGATCTCTTTACAAAGATGGTCAGTGTTCACGGCTATTAAAATTGTAATATAGATAAATTATGTCTGACTCTATCATGAAAAGATTATTATTTTGCATAGAAAACAATCTGTTGATCAATCATCATTCGAAATGTGACTTTATATAAGTAGATAGAAAAATATCTGAGTATTTAATAGCCTTTTGTGCAATTTCAAAAATATTGCAAAGTAAAATATTATATTAGCTAAAGCGCTTATTACACCATCCTGAATGTCGGATCCGGAATTCAGTGTCCGATTTAGGACGAGAAATTCAGTCGCCAATTAGACCGTCCTGAATGTCGGATCCGATATCACAGCTTTACGATCATACAGTTGTTAAACGAATGTTCTTGTAGCCGTAAAAATACATAGCTAGGTAAATAGGAGGTATATGTAGGTAGCTAGGTAGGTAGTAGGTACGTGTCATTTTCAACGCTAATCTGAACTAGTTTTTAACCGACTTCATCAAAAGGAGGAGGTTCTCAATTCGATTGTATACTTTTTTTTTATCGTTATTCGCGCGTATCTTCGACATTTATGGACTGATTTTGATGATTCTTTTTTTGTTCGATTGAGTTTTCTTGCGAGATGGTCCCATTTTTTTTTTCAAATCGGTTCAGTAGTTTTCAAGTAATCCCGAAAATACTATGACTTTACATCAATTACCTTGACGACTTTGTTATTTATGAACCGAATTAGATGATTGTTTTTGTTGGGAAAGGGATACCTTTGTGTAGTAGTTTTAACAGACTTTAAAAAAAGGCGGTACCTATTCAGTTTGTATATGTATGTATGTTTCTCCGCGATTATCTCACGTTTGGCTGAGCCGATTTTACTACCTAAATAATATACCTACACTACCTAATACAGAAGGTACTTACACTAAAAATAAAAAAAATAAAAAATTGTTTAAAAAACAAAAAAACCGACTTCAAAAAACCTGCCTCTAAATAGCAATTGTTAAGGTTGATTATAAATCATACACCACGTTAACAGAAGTAATACTTTATTTCACGACCAGTTCAGACGATAGCTCGAGCAAAAGTGAGCACAATTTACAAAATCCAACGCTTTTATACGCTTTACCATAACTATCATAGAATTGTCCATAGACTTGCAACTGACAAGTATAAACACACGTGGAGCATAGACTTGAGCCGGAAACACACCATTGCGCCGTGCCGTGTCGCGCCACGGCACGTCAATCAATCTGTCAGTCTTTGCTCCACGATTCACAGACTAGCATTAAACGTCAGAAGGATGTTTTGTCTGTGAGTGATTGCCGACAACTGCATGAACTATGGCAACACTAATGTCAATCTCAAGTATTGTCAAGTTGACATATGACACTCAACAAGGAAATGGCCAACAGATATTAGGATTGATAAACAATTGATTTACAAAATTAATTACTAACACAAGAAATAATATATAAATCATTAGATACGCATTATCATATCATTGTTATAATAAAACACGTCTATTGAAGTCGGGTGGGGCTTTTAGAATAAAAAAAGGAAGTTGTAGGTACTCCAGCCCCACCCGACGTTTTTTATTATAACAATGATAATGCGTAGCTAATGATTTATATATTATTTCTTGCTTTTTAGAGGCAGGTTTTTTGAAGTCGGATTTTTGTTTTTTACATTGATGTAGGTCAAAAAAAAGCAAATCACAGAGTGACAACCCTTATATACTTTTAGTCGTTGCGCCAACTGTCTATCTAGCTAGACGAACGGCGCGGCGGATTTTTTTTCGCCAACATAAAAGGCGTTGACTGACTGTACTTTTTATGCTGTGGTACTACTGTGTCGGAGCCGAGCGTCCTGAATGCGATTACACTGTCCTAAGTGCTTCCGATTTAGCATCCGTCATGTCGGAGACAATTTCTATCCTAATTAGGATCCTAAATCGGATCCTAGCTTCCTGAATGCAATTACACTGCTCTGAATTTAGGAGCGACTTCATATCGGGTCCGATATTTAGGATGATCTAATTAGCTCTTAAACTCTGCACACCATTGCGATAGATAAAATATCTACATCGCATTTCATTATTCCTGTGGCAGTGGTATACAAAACGAAAACAAAAGACTGCAGGTAAGTACTTGCAGTCTTTTGTTTCAGTTTTTCAAGTTCTTCACATTACACCCGCGATTCTGAGGCAACGCACACAATTTGTTTTTTGTTTTTCCTACCTTTTTTAACCGACCTCAAAAAAAGGTGGAGGTTCTCAAGTCGACGGTATGTATGAAATGAAGTCGGGTGGGGCTTTTAGAAAAAAATGAAGTAGTCCTCCAGCCCCACCCGACTTCAATAGACGTGTTTTATTAATTTTGATATAGCTGTAAGCTGTAACGAATGATTCGAATATTATTTCTTGCTTTTTAGAGGTAGGTACTTTATTTTGTTTTCAAGTTTTTTGAAGGAGGTTTTCCTTTTTTTTAAAAACCTTTTTTTTGTAAAAAAAAAACTCTGTGAGATTAAAAAAATATTCAGGCAAAAATGCAGGAAATATCAAAGACTCATGACATGAAGCGTATTTTTGTAATTATCTGTTTTTTATGTGAGCTTCAGTTTCCTAAACAATCTTTAATTATTTAAACCCAGAATTCGTTAGGTTTGCATTAAGGGTTTGCATGTTTATCGAAGGTGATGTCCTTATAACAGTTCAGTAAAGTGACAAAATTTGTTCAGGTCACACAGAAAATTTCGAAAATCCATTTGAAGGCGAGTACAGCGCTGGCAAGGTGGCGCTAGCGTTCTACTCTGGCCTGTTCGCCTTCGGGGGCTGGAACTACCTTAACTTCGTCACGGAGGAGCTACAAGACCCATACAAGTAAGTAGGTAACTAGACGATTCTACCAGGCTCATTGCAATGATCTTATTTGTATGTTTTTTTACTTCGCAATCAGCCATTTGGGGATATGATGAAGAAAATGGCTGACGTGCTCATCAGCCATTTTTGATGCCTCTTGGTGAGGCACAGTGTCTTCCTTAAGAGTGGATAAGCAGGACGGGCCACAACACACCACGCGGGCTCAATGCGGATTGATGAGGTAACAACTGCAAATGTAGCCTGGCTGTGACCAACGGCTTAACGGTCCTTCCTAAGCATGGAGGAGCGAGATAATGAACTTCAGGTCACCCATCCCATAACCGAACTCTGCAAAAGTTGCTTAACTTCAGCAATAGCAGGGCGTATGCGCTAATCCACTGCGCTATCGAGTCCTTTCAATTTTCTTATTATGTTTTTCCTATTATTTACTTACCATTTATGTTATTAATTGCATTTTACCTTAAATAAATTAATGCATTGTAATAGTAGGTATTGCAATTGAAATACCAGTACAGCAGTATATATTTTTTTGTCAACTCATTAAATCTGCTAAAATGTGTCATTAAAATACCCAGACAGAGACGTTTTGTATAACTGCTATCAATATCAATAATATATCGTTCTTGATTTTACGAAATAATCTCCCAAATTACAACTTGTAATTTATTTGAATGACTGTAAGTATATCTTATCTGTTTTGCATTGCGATAAGACTTTTTCGTGATTATTTTCAGAGTCTTCTATTATTAGGTTATGAAAGGTTTCATTCAGTAATTGATGGGCTACGGACAGTACAAAACAAATTACATACATACACTTACGAATAAAATACTTACATAATATTATTTTCCAATTACATTAATTTCAGCTTTGATTAAACCTATTAAAAGTTTTTGTTTATACTATTATTATCAGTAATAAGTTTTTGTATTAAACTACAAAAATGTTTGACATTAAATCAGATTTTTTAACAACAATTTTTATTTTTGCCATTATTAGTAAAGTTTAAGATAATAAAGTAAAAGCACAGAATAGATATAAGTAAGTACTACGTAAAAGTAATAGGTAGTAATGTAGAATTAACATTAGGTATAATATACTTTAGAAAAAATGTGCTAAATGTGTGAATAACCTCGGTTTTACGATCTATTCCGATCTAATCCCAAAAACGAATACCAAATGGTACATATTTTTTTATTGCCGTTATAAAATTATATTCCCAATCATAAACGAATCCTAAAACAAGTTAAATGCTACGAGGTACAAATAAAAATGGTTTTAAGATATAATTTTAATACTTAAGTAGTGTTTATTTAATAAAAAATCTGTCTTTTCAAACATATTAAAATGTAGTATGAAAACGATTATAACACTCCATAATACATTTTTACCAGAATTACATAAATATGGAGAAGGTTCTTCTATTTATTTTTTATTTTTTTCTCCGTACCTACTTTGGTGAAGTATTACGAGGAAAAGAATAAAAGTGATTGAAAATATGGAAGTTAACTTTCTCCATATTGATGTGATCTTGGTACTTTAGTGACGTACTAAGATTATAGGAGGTTTAGGATTATATTATGTTATTATGATCATCAAAATATTAAATTATTAAAAAGCAAAATAAATTGTTTCTGTGACTATACCAAATGTTATGTTTTAGTATTCGTTGGGAATAGATTTTGAGTTTTTTTTAAATATTTAAAAATTAGGATTCGTTGGGAATATAATTTTATAACGGCAATAAACAAACACCATTTGGTATTAGTTTTTGGGATTAGATCGGAATAGAGCGGTTTTACTGTAAAAGTCGTCATAAAGTTTTAGAATCACGAAATACGAGTAACTTCGCCAGATATTATTTTTTATCCTGACGTTCAAGCCCTTTTTATTGGCTTCGTTACATAAAAGCACGTCGACTTCTCTACATTCGCGATAACGATTGCATCTTATCAACTTATGCCTGCTTAGCGTAGTCATAGTAATTTTATTTTATATGTATTTACGAGTATGTTAGATACACAAAGCTGTAAAGTAATTATTCATTAGGTTTTTTTACTTTTTGATCTCAATGCGAGTTAAAATACTTCTATTAGCTTTAAGTCTAATTTAAGTGCTGATATTAAAGCAGATTAAAAGATTTTATTAATTTGTTTCCTCTGAACTATAAAACGAGAAATAAGGAAATACGTCAATCTGTAAGAAAAAATATATTGCTACCTTTAGTATTTCTTTTTATACGAGAACTGTCATGTTCAAAACAAGTAAAAAGACTAAAAGAGCCAAAAGAAAAAGAAAAGGACAAAAATATTTGAATACGATGCGTCCATGATGTCCTGTAAATTATATAATGAGATAAGAATGAGAGGATTTTTTTAAATAGAAAAAACAATGGAATTAGGTCATCTACTGTTTGCAATGGACTCGATTTTGTCTCAAAGAGCTTTCCACTCGACTCCTCACTGAATCAGGATCACTTAGCAAATAGACAGACGGTTCCATTTAAAAGCTATTGCAATTCTTTTAACATTTCCCCACTGAACGTTCGAAGAATCACATTATTCGCTAATATTTCGCTACTAATAAAATACACGTCTGTAGACAAAAAAATATTTTTGATATGGTAATACTTACAAACTTTTCGATCTTGTTTTCATTAACGAACCCACTTGAGATAAAAATATTATTTAATCTTTCTAAGAAGGCAAAATTTTCTTTTACCTTTATCAAATGTTTGAAACTTTTCGATCAATTGTATTTTGCAGTAAAAGTCTTACAGGCTATTCATTACTTTTTCGTCAAGGAGGATATCACATTCCCTCACTCACCCTATTGCATCTTTTATTCATGACCGAGTCCTACATAAAGATGGCTGAAGGAAATAAGGAGCGATATCCTTAGAATATGCAGTAGGTACGTTCGGGATGGTAAAGTAAGAATTTAATTATCTATTAATAGTTTTTATCACAATTGGCCAACTGCCAGAGTCAAACGATTCTTGCGCATTGGATTTATATTTTTTGGTGAAATGTTATAGTGAATTCGGGTTGATCATGTCTTTGTATCACGATGACACGTGTAAAATAATGACACAGAATTTAAATATTGGCGAAGTGTTACATACGACGAAGTTTAAGAATGTAAATATTGCTCGGGGTTATTGTACTGAAAATAGTCAGTTGTCTATTTGTCAAATGTAAGATTTTGTTAAGAGTTAACAAGCCTTCTGATGGCGCAACGCGATTGAAAAATGTAATTACCGGAATATTAAACGGCCAACTTACGGAATTCACAGGAAATTAAAACTACAAATACTGCTTTCCTCGTATTGTATTGTTTTGGAGTTACTTCCCGGTGTGCAAGTAACTAACCCAGGAAAGTTGTTCCATCTAAGTTATGAACTATCTCTCACCTTGGTTTCAATCTAAGTATTAAAACGTTTCAATACTTATAACAAAATTTTCCTTTCGTTTTATAAGAAGACAAAAAGATTACAATTAAGCTACATCGTAATCTATCTGTCTTCTTATAAATAATAAGTCTTATATAATTTATCGTGAACTTACTATTAATTTACTTTGTTTTTAAATGGCATCATTTTATTAATTTCAGTAATAAGCAGGTACTTGTTTTATTTTTAATTTATTTTGTCGTATAAATACAAATAATGTCATAAAGACGAAGTACCTAATAAAAGATCAATGAATATCAGTTCTTTATATTTTTTTCAAATATTGTTAGTAGTCTGTGGTAAAAATATTATTTCAACACACTTGCTCGTAAAGTGAGGCCTAAAACATCGCTTTTAGGGCCAAAACCCGAGCTATAACAAACGCATGCAATCTATATAAAATTCAAAGTCCTGACTGACTGACTGACTGACTGAGTGAGATATCAACGCACAGCCCAAACCGCTGAACCTAGAGACTTGAAATTTTGCACCTAGGTTCCTTATGAGGTCCAGGGGTGCACTAAGAAAGGATTTTTCAAAACTCACCCCCCAAGGGGGTGAAACGGGGGTCCAAAGTTTGTATGAAAGTCCCTCAGTTTTGAAGTTAGGATCTTCAAATTTTGTGATTAGGCTGACCACTGAAAATTAATAAATACGGGTCTCAGCGTTTTTCAAAATTCTACCCCTGAAGGGGTCAAAAGGGGGATGAAGTTGTGTATTAAATTATTATTTTATTTTCAAAGTAAACATCGCTAAACTTATAATTTAGGCTTATGGATGGAAATCTAACGCAACGTATATTGTTATTGTTAGTATTTCAACCCCTATGAGGATGAAATATGGGTTAATAGGGGTAAAAAAAACAAAAATAGATATGGATGTTGTTATTGGGGTTTTCTGGGATGACGATTGCAAAAATGACATTTATTTTGAAGTCCAACACGGTGGACATAATTTGAGCCCTAAAGGGTTGAAAATGGGGTTCAAATTTTGTATGGAAAAATAATATAAAATAGACATTACAACTTTAAACTTCGTAGGAGCACATCTAAAAATAAATAAGCAAACATATATTTTGTAATTTTGAAAATCAACCACTTAGGGGTAAATAAATGGGTTGAGTAAACATAAAAATCGATATGGATGTCGTTCTTGAGGTTTTATGGGACGGTGATTGCGAAAATGAGATTTATTTTGAAGTCCAACACGGTGGACATGATTTAACCCCTAAAGGGGTGAAAATAGGGTTCAAATTTTTGTATGGAAAAAGAATATAAAATAGAAATTACAACTTAAAAATTCGTAGGAGCATGTCTAAAAATAAATAGGCAAACACATATTTTGTTATTTTGAAAAACTTCTTCCGCGTGGACATTCGCTAAAATCCTCATGTTTTAATTTCATTAAATTCTGATCAGCCGTTTTTACGTGATTAGGCGGGTCCCCACCAAGCGAGCAGCCTCGTGCGAGGCCCGTGCGGCAAACGTCCTGCCTCGCGAGGCAGCGCGCTTGGTGGGAACCCGCCTAATCACGTAAAAACGGCTGATCAGAATTTAATGAAATTAAAACATAAGGATTTTATCAAATGTCCACGCGGACGAAGTCGCGGGCGGAAGCTAGTAATATATAAAACACTAGTACGTAATAGAATTAACCCTACAAAGTTAAATTAGTACCTCACTGCAAGTTCTATGGGAGTAAACAGAGCCTTCCCAATTTAGCCGGGTAATACACTTATTTTTTTAGTAACAACAAAGAGGTTTTGTGCTACTGAAAATTCATATACATTTTTGGAATAAATAAATGTGTAAGCCCTTAATTAAGTCAAACAAATATTTATTATTATCAAATTATTCATAATTCACAATATTTTGTTATAAAATATTAAAATATTTGCATTTTATCACTTAAAATTATAATTTTGAAGTAGGCTGTATGCTCACTCACCCCTTTGTTCGCAAAATATTCTTGCGTTGGGCGTGTGAAAAAAAAAAAACCTGCGCGCCTCTTCCCATAATTATCATATTTTGTTTTTGTCGTATTTGTTGCTGTGTGGTAAATTACTTTGTTTTTTCCTCGCAAATGTGTTGAAAAACGTCGTATGAAACTCGTGAGCTCTTGCTTATTGCACACTCGGCTGAGTTACGCCCTCGCCTGCGGCTCGGGCTGCAACCCACAGCCTTGTGTGCAATGAGCAACCTAAGCTAACTTGTCTCATAATGTACTATTGTTTATTGTTTCCACATACAAATGTGAGAAAAGTTCTGATTTATAAACTAGAAAACTAAAACTGAAAGATAAAGGACTCAGCCCTCCGTTTTAAAATCAATCGAAAAAACGGTCGCAAATTGTCTTAGGTACTTCCGGTTTCAACAAGATGTTAAATTCAATCAGCAGCTCCTTGCAGGTTGTCCAAAACAGTCTAACTTCTAAACTGAAATTTAAAATTTTCTCCTACCTAATCCTACTGATATTATAACTGTAATGCAACAATGGTATAATTTATTGGCTTATTTCGTGCTATTTTGCAAAATTAGGTATTTTTCATACGCCTTAGATCCATGGACATGTTTTAGATTTACATACTGTCCCTAATAGCAAGCTAAATGGTCCCCCGGAAGCTTACGACATTTTTTGTGAGTAATTTTGTGGTAGATATCTCGCTCGATGTACAGGTACAGCTGACTGTAATAGGGATCTTGACTAATGAATAAAATAACGAAATACTAATAAAAATCGTAAACATATTAAACTTTTAGAGTAGCTTGTATACCTCTTTGTTTTATATATTGCATTATATTTGTTTTATGACCCTTCAAAGTTTGGTGGACAAGTCCATTTAAAAAGTATAAAATTTATTAAAATAAATGATACCTTTAATTAGTCCGTAAAATGTATAGGAAATTTGTCGAAGAAACCATTTTGATAAACACAATATTTAATATAGCTGCTGAACAAATTTCCTATGCGTTGCATACAAACTTGCAAGGCGTGACGTCATAACGTGGAAGCCATTAGTATGGAGCGTTTTTGATCGAGTCCATTTGTGTGCATTTCACACTGTGATATCTCGGGTAGTTTTCATGCTAGCGAATTAATTCTTTTACCAATGTTTCTTTTTTTGAGAGGTAATTTATGTAACATAAAATAAAAAAAATAGTCAACATCCCTATTGTACCTACTTATTTAAGTTCTAGAGATAGTTGATTTCGTTGTGTGTATTAAATTTCGTCATAATCATTTAAGCATTGTTTACACGAGGCCATCGCTGGCTGCCAGTCTCACTGGCTTGAAAAATAGACGGGCGCTCTATTCTCGTTAGCGTTGCTGGCTTGGCTTGAAAAACTGTTTAGACAAGGCCATACCAAGCCATCGCTGTGACTGGCAGCCAGCGATGGCCTCGTGTAAACCTTGCTTTACCTCTTTTTGACATCCAGGAACTTGCCGCGTGCGATATGGATCGCTATGCCGTTGGTGACCGTCATCTACGTATTGGCTAACATGGCGTACTTCGCAGTGGTCTCCAAAATTGAGATGATGACCAACCCAGCGGTGGCTGTGGTAAGTTAAATTTACGGTTATGTTTCGCATAGTCCATCTGTTTGTCGCAGGACCGCGTGGAAGTGTCAAGTTCATCAGTCTAATTTCAGAATATCACAGATACGTAGATAATTATAAGTATTTATTTACGATTTTTTAGTTTTGATAACATTTGTTTAAACTGTGATCTTCGACATATTGATAGTACTTACCTACCTAAAATTTTGACGGTAGCAACTAGCAACACAATTATATAGTGTCTGTTTGTATAACCTTTTAAAGATTATTGCAGACCTTATTTTAACGAATTATCAGTGTAAATTAGTACTTATTTATAATTAGTGGGTATTAAATATAACAACATTGACAAATTTGTAGAAACTTCCCGGGACAGGAGTTCGAGAAGATAATTGTTGTAGAATAATTATTTTAGTACTTAATGTGTCGAGACAATGTAGAACAGAGTCTGTCGATAGTTTTCATCATCGTGATATTATGATGGGTGTTAAAGTTCAGTTACTAGGCGATCGATAGAGAGAGATAGATTCTTGATCGAATATGTCCAACTACTAACAATACTAGTAGGCTTAGAGTAAGACGGGCTTTTCGTTGCTCGAAGCTAGTAGGTGTATCTACCCTATTACCTTTCTTCCATAAATTATCACACTTACCTATGATATTTGTACGTGTATGAAACGTGTACTTATGATATACATAGAAATATGTAGGTACTTATGATATGAAATAAAAAATATCAAACTCTATGTAAAAATTTGCACTGGAAACTTAGTTGCCAATGATTCGGTGAATTAGCAAAATAACTTATAGTTACTATTTTATTAAATAAATTATTGTCACTAAAAATTGTCCAGAATCAAATATAAGGTAGGTAAATGTACCAATTTAACTCAAAGTCACAGAATACATAATAGTATCAGTACACGTACAGAAGGAAACTCGACTCGAAAAGAAAATAGCGACTCTTGCTCCGATACAATAATAGCGCAATTCAGTGGGTCAAGTCTGTTAATGTGAACGCCAAAATCGTGGTTTAATGGTAATCACATTAACAGACTTGACCCACTGAATTGCGCTATTATTGTATCGGAGCAAGAGTCGCTATTTTCTTTTCGAGTCGAGTTTCCTTCTGTACGTGTACTGATACTATTATATATTCTATTATATAAACAGTGTTTAAATATCTTTTGTAATAACACGGGATGTGTTTCGGTTTTGGGTTAAAGAAACAATAACTGTGTGAAAAAGCATTCAAACACCGTTGAACCACGATTTAGACATTAGCAGAATTGACTCCCAGGTCACACAGCGTTCCCTTCCCCACAGTTATATTTACCTAGAAGTTGCGTTCATCATCATAAACCGTCGCGTCGACTTTACGCAGGTGTTTGGTGACCGCTTGTTCGGTGGTTGGAGGTGGGTGATTCCAGTGTTCGTTGCGCTCTCCACCTTCGGGGGAGTGAATGGAGTGCTGTTCACGTCAGCTCGGCTGTTCGCTACTGGCGCTCAAGAAGGACACATGCCTGCTTTCTTCTCGCTCTTCCACATCAAAAGGCAGACTCCTATACCTTCACTAATTTTCACTGTAAGTAGAAAGAAAAAAAATATTACTTAAGGCGCTGTAGGTAGTGAAAATAGCGCCGCCACTACATTTATTTTTATTATTCGTAAACCAAGTCAATATTTTTAAAAAAGCTCATATAATAATCTCTTAAATTGTCTCTAATATTTTTTGAATAACTCTCTAATAATTTTCATTCTTTCTGTAAGTTTTAAAATCCATTTTAGCTCAAAGTGGCCACTTTTGGCAATTATGGATTTTAAAACTTACAAAATGAATGATAACTGTTGAAGAGTTATTCAAGAAATAGAAGAGACAATTTAAGAGATTATTATAATGAGCTTTTTTTAAATATTGACTTGGTTTACGAGTAATAAAAATAAATGTAGTGGCGGCGCTAGTTTCACTACCACTGCGCCTTATAATTGTCCATCAGCCATTTTTGATGTCCCCACTGCTGGGGCACAGGCCTTCCTTATGGGTGGTAAGGAGGATGGGCCATAACCCACCACGCGGGCCCAATGCGGATTGGTGGGTGTTAACGACTGCAAATGCAGCCGGGACCAACGGCTTAACGTGCCTTCCGAAGCACGGAGGAGCTCGAGATAATAAATTTTTGGTCACCCATCCCATGACCGACCCTTGCGAACGTTGCTTAACTTCCGCAATCGCTGGGCCAGGCGCTAAACCACTGCGCCACCGAGCTCCTCATAATTAATGAACTGCCTTATAATTAATGAACTGTTTTTATGTTTTGGTAGCTTTAGGTAAAGTTGTAACATCATTATTATTTTTTCCAGTGCTTATTCTCCCTCCTGATGTTGACGACTAGCAACGTGTTCGACCTAATCAACTATTTCTCGCAAACCCTATGGCTTTCCGTCGGCGCGTCCGTTGTTGGCATGCTCTGGCTGCGGCGGAAGAAGCCCGACATCCCGCGACCCATCAAGGTGAACCTCGCCATTCCTTGCCTCTTCCTCATCGCCATCGCCTGTCTCGTCATCATCCCGGCCATCACACAACCCATCGACACAGTCATTGGCCTCGGCATCCTTCTATCAGGCATCCCAGTATACTACCTCTGCGTTAAATGGCAAACGAAACCAGACACCTACAATGTCATTTCAGCTTACACCCTACGGTTCCTCCAAAAAATCTGCTCATGCATATACGTAGAATCTTCAGAGAAAATGTCGAATTGAACTAACTTAATGATGATATTTATAGGACCAATTTATACGCTTAATGTAAGATAGTTGTAAGGCATGTATTGAAAGAGCTTAAATTTTAATGAAACTTAAAGTTTTGTGTATTTATAAATAGGTATAATAAAACAACAAAAATACTTACAAATGGTCAGCAAAATAATTGTTTTCTTACATGTAAAAGTAAGAATATCGCATACATGTTTATATCATTATTTTTTTAATATTCATTTATAAAGTGTATTTATTGTTATATTATTATGTAGGTAGGTACACTGCCATTTTTATCTAAGGTTTTTTTCTCTTATTCCCTAGTGATGTTTAGAAGTAAGATCTAACAAATTAGCTTGACAATACTTAAATATTATGTTTATCGACTTATTTTCGTGTTTTTTTATAAGTAAGTAATTCATAGTTTTGTGAGAGTAAGAGCAGATTGGAATGAATTTCATACTGGACATATTTCTTTTGAATGTTTAGATAGTGGGAGTAAGAGAAAAAATAATTAAAATTAGATACTTATATATAAGTTACGTTCACAAATGGTATTGTAAAAAGATAAGTTAACGTTTTATTTTACTTAAGTTATAATTAAGATAAGTGATAAATCTGTTCAACTTTTATATCATAACTTTTTACCTAGGTACTTAAATGGTATAAATTATTATCTTCGTGACAGACTTGAATTCGTACAAAAATTGATCAAAAACTTATTTGATGTGTATGTGCCTACGTAGACGTACCTAAGTAAAAAATACTTCTCTTGTGGAAATAGTACTCTAAAACGGTATGTAAACATAAAAACCCAAAAAACTGTTCAGTTTTCAATAAGCTAAAGAAATTCTTTTGAACGATTATATTCACAAATTAAAGACATTGCCTATTTTTATATGGAAGTTGGACGAAGTGCTGCTTAGAATGCTGACATAAAGTGATCCAAAGCGCATAAAAATCTAACCCAGGAATCCAAAGAAAAACAGACTTCTGGTTTGAATTTTTTATTGGAAAAAAATAACTTAATAATAACAAATGTAATAATAAATAAATAAATGTAATAACAAATTATATATTTATATTATAACATATATTTAATATATGTTATGTTATAGTACTTATGAGTAATAGGGATGTTGACTATTTTTTTTATTTTATGTTACATAAATTACCTCTCAAAAAAAGAAACATTGGTAAAAGAATTAATTCGCTAGCATGAAAACTGCCCGAGATATCACAGTGTGAAATGCACACAAATGGCCTCGATCAAAAACGCTCCATACTAATGGCTTGCACGTTATGACGTCACGCCGTGCTAGTTTGTATGCAACGCATAGGAAATTTGTTCAGCAGCTATATTAAATGTTGTGTTTATCAAAATGGTTTCATCGACAAATTTGCTATACATTTTACGGACTAATTAAAGGTATCATTTATTTTAATAAATTGTATACTTTTTAAATGGACTTGTCCACCCAACTTTGAAGGGTCATAAAACAAATAATATGCAATATATAAAACCAAGAGGTATACAAGCTACTCTAAAAGTTTAATATGTTTACGATTTTTATTAGTATTTCGTTATTTTATTCATTAGTCAACATCCCTATTTGAATATTATTATTTTTCATATCCGCTTTATTGCCTGCACATTTTTTATTGTCACATCCTCTCTGGTTGACTGGGAGAGAATGCCTTTTTAGCATTAAGTCCTCCATTTGCTGTATTTTTATATATAAGTAATAAATAAATGTATCTTGAAAACAAATGACAACAGCCGGGACCGACGGTTTAAAGTGCGCTCCGAAGCACGGAAGCGCTCAGTTGTAATTGTGATGCCACTTAACGGTCACCCATCCGACGCCTGGTCGGACCGAGCGTTGTCAGACTTTTGTTTTGAATATTTTTGTTTGAAGAAGCCCGCAAGCGCAGGTACAATAGCTGGCAAACATCTTGAAATCGGGTGGGGATTGCGCAGAACGCGTATTTTGGGTAGATATGCGTAGCGGTGAAGTAGGCGGGCGGCGGGAGAATAATAATAATAGTATTGAGCACTTTGTCATAGCAACTTATAGAAGCATCCATAACAAAAAAGGTACTACGACAAAGTTCTAAAGTGTTAAGTTATTTTTGTTGCTGACCATACAACAACGTCAAAAATACAATTATAATTGTATTTTTGATTGTATTTTTGATGTTGTTGTTGTGTTGCTATTAAGTTCATTTTTTCCAAAAAAAATATCAAAACAAAAGTCAGATTTTCTTTGGAATCCTGGGTAAGATTTTTATACGCTTTGGATTACAGATTAGTGATGGTCTGAGGAACAAAATGCACTATGTGAGCATTCTAGGCAGCACTTGGTCCAAACCTAGGCAATGTCCTTTGTTTATAAAGAATGTCTGAAAAAAGGTTTTTTTAGACATTCCCTATCGAGAAGGTACATAAGACAACACTGAAATCTATCGCGTTTTAAAGTACCTAAGTAGAATGTCTGAATTATTTAAGTAATCTGCAAAATGTCGTCTTACATTTGATCTGTACTTGCTGCTGGATATTATTACTTTAAGGACTTTGCTCTCTAATAAATACCTACTAGAACACAGAAATTGCTAAGCGCTAAAAATGTATAACGATGCGGGCCTGCGTTTACCGCATACAACAAAATAAAATTAAACTGACCAAATAATATGAAAATAAGGCTTTCAACTAGGTATCAATATTGTAAGAATGACGAGCGCTTAAACTGGATCATTCAGGGCTCTTTTCCCGTCATGCTAGAAGCCCGCATGCGTGCGACGACTGCCCCACGTGTGCGCTGAA
This sequence comes from Agriphila straminella, assembly GCA_950108535.1. Taxonomy (NCBI): domain Eukaryota; kingdom Metazoa; phylum Arthropoda; class Insecta; order Lepidoptera; family Crambidae; genus Agriphila; species Agriphila straminella. Next base: position 14,090,916 of record OX467308.1, read on the forward strand.
CGCCGCCCGCCCTCCCGCCGCCCACCGCCATTTTCCGGTCTTCCACTTGTTTCATGCAAACTTTTCCAGCTATGCAATATGCATGCTTTTCGGACGCGGAGATCGCATCGTCACGATCGCATGACAGAAAAAAAACATAAAAGTTGGCGGATATGCTTCTTATTATGTGTGTGTGGTATGTGTGAGTGACTTTGAAATTAGTAATCAACAGTGAAAAAAATTGTGTTTTGTATCTGTTTTGTAAATGGTTGGAATAGATAGGTAGTAATTTTACTACATGTGTAATGTACTCAATTGCAGAAACCTACAAATATCGCTTTACATACGTTATACAATGCCTTTATATAAGAATATTTGTAATATCATTCATGACTGTCTATTTATTCATACTTATTATACAAATGATGTACAGTCAACAGTATATTAGAGATACCACAAACTGTCGGATTTCCCACATCTAACGTGCTGTTGACGTAAGTTAAGTATATTAAATGAATATAAGTTAATAATCATACAAAGTATAACATTCCGAAAGAAAATCATGTGGTATTTTTATTAATTAGCTGTTTTTGGTAGTATAATTATATGTAGGTAAGTACTATAATGACAAGAAATAAGTTTTTTATTATTTTGTTTACTTATGCTTATTTGCCATAGAACTGCGGACTTTTACGAAGCGTGCTTTTAAACTATACTGTATTACTTACTTTACTTACTTATTCTGTCCTTAGTTATGCTTTTCCAAATATTATAATCTTATGCTATATGTAGATTTAAGTTATTTATTTTTGTAATAAAGATGCAACACTCATAGTGGGTTTATTAAATTCTATTAATTTACAATATAATACTGCAAGAACATATAGTTCGTGAGAAATGTATTTATTTCTCATGAAATGTATACTTCTAGGTAGTAATACCTAAGAGAACATAATAAACTGTGCCTACTATACTATAGGATTTATTTAAAATGTGTACCTAAGTTGTCGTCAAAGACACTTCAGTTTTTAGCAGGGTTTCTAGTGAAGAAGAACGGCACACATTTTGGACAATTTTTTTTAACCGTATCGTATAGTAAGTTCGTAAAAGTTTGTGTCAGTTTTTAACTGACTTTAAAAAAGGAGGAGGCTATCAAGTCGACGGTATATTTTATGTATGTTTTACCATAACTTCACCAGTTGTTAACCTATTTAAATAATTAAATTTATTATCTGAAAGAAAATAGTTTAGGTGTGATCCCATAAATAATTACAGAGATCGGCTTGGTATTTTTGGTTGGTATTGGTCTATTTTTCAGGATTATGAAAAAAGTACCTACTTTTTTCATTATCTTGAAAAATGCCAATTATTTTTGTTTACCATAGCACAAGGTTTTACGAATTTTTAGGCATAATTTCATTGTTTATGAACAGATTTATTAGTACTAAGTTTTCAGTCTTTAATTGGTATTATTAAAACACTGTACATAGCGAGCCAATCGTGTATTGTTGTACTGTATCATACAAGGTGATAATTATTACCAAGTGAAAATGTTATTTACAATAAATTTTATAAAACCATTGCTATTTACTTATTTAATAGCCTACCACACCGTACTACTTACTACCTACTTACTTAATTAGGTACAGTCAGCAGCACATCAAGTTATACTATGAGTTGTACAAAACTGCCAAAAATCAGTTCATCTTGATAGGTTGTGTTGTGGCATAGTAGGTACCTATAGCTCAAGAAAAGCGAGCCGTCACGCAAGAGTGGTACCTATAGTACCTACACAGATTACTAATTTGTAGCAAGCTAGTACCTATAGTATAAATGAAACCAAGAAAATATAAAAAAAACCGGTCAAGAGCGAGTCGGACTTTTTCAATATAACACTTTTCATTCTTTGTAAGTACTAGTTTTAAAATGCAATCGAAACGACGGTGGCCACTTTTGGTTTAGATAAATTTAAAATTTACAAATTACAGATAAAAATTACAGAAAGAATAAAAAATCGGCCAAGTGCGTGTCGGGCCACGCGCCGTAGGGTTCCGTAGTTACCTTATACCATATCATATTTAATACCACTATCATTTTTCGTCTTGCAAAAATAACTTTGTTTTTCACAGTGTTGGTATGATTGACAAAGTTATATTTAAAAACTGTTAAAGAGTTATTAAAAAAAATTAGAGGGCATGGTTGTTTTCCTTTTTAGGGTTCTGTAGCCAAAATGGCAAAAACGGAACCCTTATAGATTCGTCATTTCTGTCTGTATGTCTATCCGTCCGTAATCCGTATATCACAGCCATTTTATTCCGAAAGTATTAGGATTTCACAGTTGAAACTTAGTAGGTAGATTTTAACACAAAAAAAAAATAAGATTAAGGGGGGCTCCCCATACATGGAACTGACACTGAAAATAATTTTTTTCTTCATACCAATACGTACGGTGTCTATAGATAGATGTTTAAAAATCACATTGAGGTTCCTAAGACAATTTTTTCTCAAAGTCAACCGTTTGAAAGATAAACACTGCCAAAGTGGTGGTGGCGGCGTTGGTATATACTTGCGCAGCCACATTCCTTCCCGGGTGGTCTCATGCTCTCCTGCACTATACTCAGGCTCTCTCGAATATATATTCCTAGAAATAGTTCTTCACCACAAGAAGATTCTTATTGGTGCTTTATATAGCCCAAATGAGACTATCAATTACTTCAATGACCTGGAGAACAATCTCGAAAACCTCGTCCCTAATTACGACCATATCATTATCATGGGTGACTTAAACACCTGTCTCTTGAAAGACAACTCCAGGTCCAAAAAACTGTTATCTCTTCTCTCTTCTCTTAATCTTCACGTTCTTTCTAAATCTCCTACTCATTATTTCCCAAACTCTGAGCCGTCTCTTCTAGACCTCAGCATTGTTTCCAATCCTGATTTAGTTGGTTCTCATGGGCAAATGAATGCTCCTTTCTCTTACCACGACTTGATTTTCCTTACCCACAAAGTGCGTCCTCCCAAAGTTAAACCCAAAGTCCGTCTTCTGCGCAACTTCCGGCATATGGTTCTTGAACGTCTGAGAGCAGATGTGAGAAAAATAGATTGGTCTCCAGTACTTACGTCTGACAGCATCGATGCCATGGTTGACTACTTTACTGCCATGCTCATTAAGGTTTATGATCTTCACGCGCCAGTACGCCCCGTAAGAGTCAAACATCTACCGGCTCCTTGGCTAACTCCAGCAATTAGAAAAGTTATGGCAAAACGTGACAAAGCTAAAAGTCGGCAGAAAATGTCACCTTCCCAGGAAAACCTTGCGATATATAAAAAACTACGTAACCTCAGCAACAGGATGTGTCGGGACGCCAAACGTAAATATATACACTCGCAAATTGAGAGTTTAGATCAGAAACAAATTTGGAGTTTCCTGAGATCTCTCGGCGTGGGCAAGCTTGTGGAATCCAGTCCGAGTACCGTGGACCTGAATTCACTAAACAAGCACTATTCATCACCCCCTCTCATTTTAGATTCAGCCTCTAAATCAGCCGCTCTCAGTTCTCTACCTAGTCCTGACCTTTCTAACCATTCCTCTTTCTCTTTTAGTGTAGTTTCTGAGTCAGACGTTACGAAGAGCATCAAATCTATTTCCACTAAGGCTATTGGTAGCGATGGACTCAGTCTGGAGATGCTTCTTCCCGTGCTGGAGGACATTGTGCCAGTCATCACTCACATTATTAATTTCTCACTGCAATGCAATGTCTTTCCAGCATCGTGGAAGAAAGCCCACGTCATACCGCTCCCTAAAACCCTAAATCCATCTTCTTTGTCCCAATATCGTCCCATTTCTATTCTCCCTATCCTCTCCAAAGTACTTGAATCTGTCGTTCACAAACAACTATACTCCTTCTTCTCCTCCAACACCCTATTGTGCCCTTACCAATCCGGTTTCCGCCCTTCCCACAGCACAGTTGGTGCACTGCTGAACATTACGGAGGATATTCGTGGGGCGATGGACAACACCAAACTCACGGCAATGGTTTTGCTGGATTTTAGCAGTGCATTCAACTGTGTTGACTTTGATCTTCTCCTCGGTGCTCTTCGTTCCTTTAACGTCTCGGCCTCTGTCATCGATTGGTTCAAATCCTATCTTCTCGACCGTTCTCAATGTGTAGTCTATAATGACGCCTCTTCCGATTGGTCACATTTATCAGCGGGTGTGCCACAAGGTGGTGTTCTCTCTCCATTACTGTTTTCTATTTTCATCAACAATGTCTCCTGTGCTATATCTTCCCCTTTCCACCTATATGCTGATGACCTTCAAATTTACAGACACTTTCCCATTGCTGAGGTTGCGGAAGCGATAGATTCGTTAAATCGGGATTTGGCTTCGATCCGGGACTGGGCCTCTTCTTTTGGTCTTGTTGTGAACCCAAGCAAATGCCAAGCTATGATTGTGGGTAGCAACCGGCTAAGGTGTAAGCTTGACTTTAAATCTGTTCCACCACTTATCTATAACAATTTGCCTATCCCGTTCACCGACAAAATCAAAAATCTCGGACTCATTATGAACAGCACCTTATCTTGGTCCCCGCAAATCAATGAAGTCAGCAAACGCATCCATTACGCTTCTCACTCCCTCAAGCGACTTCAATACTTTCTTCCTTTTAAAACCAAAATTATGCTGGCGCAATCACTTCTCCTCCCCCTTTGTTTTACGTTTGCTTTTTGGATATTACTGAGGAACAGCTAAACAAGCTGGAACGACTGCAAAATCTAGCCATTCGTTTCATCTTCGGACTTCGCAAATACGACCATGTGTCATTATTTCGCTGTCAACTAAAATGGCTTCCCATTCGCCTTCGCCGTGATATGCACATCCTTTCTGCCCTATTCAAAATCCTCAAGGTTCCTAACTCACCCAACTACCTTGTTTCCCGTTTCCAAATCCTTCCTCCTCCCACCCGCCCTAGGCAGGCTTGTATCACTAAGATGCTTGAGCTGCCTAGAAGCAACACCAACTTCCTGCGTAACTCCTTCTCCGTTAAAGCCGCTCAGCTTTGGAACAAACTCCCGTCAAACATCTCGAATTGCCAGAACATCATAACTTTCAAATCAAAAGTCAAAGCTCACTTTCTATCACAATTGTCTCATTCATGATTCACGAGATAGTTAATACAACCAGTTTTATATATTTATATTACATAGGTATATATTATTTTATGTATATGTATTATGTTATGTATGAATGTATGTATTTATTCATATTTATATTTATTTAATTATGTTAAGTTTATACCTACTATAAAGTTTATTTATAAGTATATGTATGTGTATAAAATGATCTAGATTAAGTTTTATTTAGGATTTTACTTATCTCCATCTTACTATGCACTTTCTATTACCTGCTTACTTAAAAATCTCAAACAATGCTGGGTTGGCTGGAAGAGATCTCTTTTAGAGATAAGCCCACCTTTGTAAACAACTTTTATATTTACCTGTGTAATTATGTTACAAGTGCAATAAAGAATATATATAAAATGTGTGTCCCCCCTCCTCTAACTTTTAAAATAAGAGAGTAAAAAATCTAAAAAAATATATGCTATAGATCTTAATAAAAACTTTCAACGAAAATTGGTTTGAACGATATATAGTAATCAGTCTTAGAGATATATCATATTTTCCAAAACCGCAAATATTATAACTTTGTCATTCATACCAACACTATGAAAAACAAAGTTATTTTTACAGACGAAAAATGATAGTGGTATTAAATATGGTATGGTATAAGGTAACTACGGAACCCTACGGCGCGTGGCCCGACACGCACTTGGCCGGTTATAGTAAAAATAAATGGATAGGTAACTTTGTAGAAGAAAAGTTACTTTTCTACCATTCGATTGTGATGAAACTTTGGTGAGTCGCGAGTAAGGTCGCGAGTCGCGACCTCGCGACCACTGACATTTCTTTACAAACATTTACATTACGGTAGAGCGGTATCTAAAACGTAGTGATTTTACATTCTCTTTGACGGTATCAAAAGCAAAAAGAATATAATCACTTTGATTTGATTTTGTTATTTGGCATTGACATACAAAACGTAAGACTGGTAAAATGATGGTAAAATGACATTCTCTTGACAGAAACTTCACGAAACTATTAAAATATTTTAAAGTTTCAAAACTACTCAAGAGAATATCAAATTGTTATCAAAATGCAATTCATGAAGTTACGAACAATAAAAAATATTATGATTCCGGCACGTGGGCTTACTATTTCAACACCAAACAGAGGGCACCGTTGGTATCCGGATCCCGAATATATGAAACAGTTTAACGCGCCCGTTATATTTCCGGACCCCAGGACGGAGCTAAACTACACGATGATCTATAGTGCGACATTGAAACCAGTCGAACGAAAGCTCAAGAATATGTGGATCAACTTTGGACCTCAACACCCTGCCGCACACGGCGTACTTCGTTTGATCCTAGAACTAGATGGTGAAACCGTTGTAAGAGCTGATCCCCACATAGGCTTTTTACATCGAGCCACTGAAAAACTAATGGAGCATAAGCATTACAATCAAAATCTACCATTTATGGATCGCTTGGATTACGTTTCGACGCTAGCAAATGAGCAGTGCTTCGCTCTTGCTGTAGAAACCCTGCTGAACATAGAAGCTCCTCCTCGAGCGAAGGCCATACGTGTTTTGTGTAGTGAGCTGAGCAGAATCGCAAACCACTTATTAAACATATCGGGAACAGTACTCGATGCCGGTGGAATCACGCCATTTTTCTGGATGTGTGAAGAGCGAGAGAAATTATACGAACTCTTCGAAAGACTATGTGGAGCCCGAATTCACTGTGCTTATGTTAGGCCTGGGGGGGTATCACAGGACATCCCTATTGGCTATCTAGATGATGTGTACGAATTATGTATGAAAATGGGAGAGCGGTTAGACGAGACCGAGGATCTTGTTACTGAAAATAGATTATATTATGCCAGGACTGCTGGCGTAGGGGTAATATCCGCCCACGACGCAATAAGCATGGGCTTCACAGGGCCTATGCTAAGGTGCGCTGGAGTGAAATGGGATTTAAGAATTTCTCAGCCTTACGATGGTTATGATTTATACGACTTTGATGTGCCTGTTGGTACTTTTGGTGATAGTTATGATCGTCATTTGCTGCGCTGTGAAGAATTGCGTCAATCTTTGAGGATTATTAACCAGGTAATCGATACTATGCCAGAAGGTGAAGTAAAGACTGATGACTCAAAAATATCTATGCCTTCAAGGAAGGAGATGAAAACGTCTATGGAGTCCCTTATACATCATTTTAAGTTATGTACAGAGGGGTACGTAGTACCCCCTGGGGCTACATATACATCAGTGGAAGCTCCTAAGGGTGAACTTGGATTATACATGGTCGCAGACGGTAGCTCTAAACCGTATAGAGTTTATATCAGACCTTGTTCATATACTCATTTACTAGGACTCTCACATCTATGTGAAAAAATGATGATTGCTGACGTTGCTATACTTATTGCTACTATCGATGTTGTTTTTGGCGACGTGGATCGCTAACTATTCATCGAATACCTACAATAATGCGTAAATAGATGTGATATTATGCATTATAAAAGATTGAATTAATGTGAAATGTTGATTAATGTCCGAAGGAATTTATTAAATTATTTTACCTATGTACCTTGATTGATTGTATTTAAAAAAAAAACCGGTCAAGAGCCGAGTCAGACTCGCGCACCGAGGGTTTCCGTACGATGATGGTACGATGATATTATGGTATGATGACACATAACAGACCATACAACAAGTAACTGTGCATCATAATAAATACACTGCAGAGCTGTAGACTAATAAAATTATTATTGCAGTATGAGGTCAGCACCATCTCTTGGCCGATAGTGGAACTATTTTATTTCTTAGACAAGCGCCATCTCTTGACCGATAGTAGAACCAAATAAATTTTTCATAGGTCAGGGCCATCTGTTGTCTGGTAGAGGAACTAAATAATTTTTTGTTTGTTTTTTGAATCTCTAAAAAAGTGTGTTATATTGAGACATCGTTTGTTTTTCCTGTAATTTTTACATAAACTACTATTACTATCACATAGAATTATTTCAGATTTTTCTCTTTGCAAACTTCGGAGATAAAGGGGGGGGGGAACGGTTTTTTTTTACATTTTTCATCATAAGTCAAAAACTATGCGGCCTAAAAAATAAAGAAAAAATTTTTTAAAATGTGCAAACAGCGCTCTTTCATATGATACCCCACATGTCCTAGTCGCCCCACTTAAAACTTTTAAGACCCCTTTTCAGTCCCTGTTGTAAAAAAAAATGTTTTTTTTTATTTCTTTCTTATTTGCAAACGTCATCTTAAATTATTCCAAATTTCAAGTTGATACCATTAGTAGTTCTCGAGATATCTAGCTGTGACAGACAGACAGACAGACCGACAGATCTATACCAATTTTGCTGCGAATACACCCTAACTGTATAGAGAATACCTTCTAGGTATCTAATTTTCTACAAAAAAAATGATCAAAAACCTCTCTTCTTATTCAAAAAAAATACAGAAACATTGCCAAAAATGTGAGTAAGTATTAACTATTAAGACAATGGCATGTTTTTAACAAGGGTAACAACAACCCGAAATTGAATATTCATTAAAAAAATAAGTATACATTTGCTAACTCCCAAATTTTAGGGGCGGGGGCCCCACTCCCTCCCACCCCCAAATTCAAGGTCAACTAAGCGGGGCTAAAAACAATGACGTTAATGTTAACTGTAGTTTGACAGATGTATGTGATGTCATTGCTGCTTCGTTTTGGCACAAATAAAATTTTACCAAAACGTGTTAAAAAAAGCAGCAAAGTACCTATCACATCCATCTGTTAAATTACAGTTAATGCCGGGTCGAATGCGAAGTTTTCAACAACAACACATACACAAAACTTTGTTATTGAAATATGTTTCTCTACACACGCCGTCCACAGTGATTGCGTGGCTTGTGTATAGCACAATTAGCACAGAATACATAATATAGGCGCATAAAATTAGCTAAAACGGGAAATAATTCGAAAACTGAAATTTTCTTTTTCTATGGCATAAAGTGTTGTTAGTTATAGATAAAATAAGAAGAATTAAACATTTTGAAACTCCGCATCAAAGTAAAAAAAAATAAAAACTAAATTTTCGACATATTTTGATTTCAACATTAGAGCATAATAATTAACTTTGTAAAAGTATCTGTGTTATGATATGACGCCTGCATGTCAGGTAAATGATTCAAAATTAAACTAATTGATCAATCGGGACTATCATTATTAAAGAAGGTTCAATAAGTTGTAGATATTTTGGCTTATCTTACCAGAAATTATAGATAACTGCAATTCAACAATTTAATCTGAATAGATTATAATGTGTGTTAATTAATTGTTAAAAATTAAACAGATTCTCTTTGCAGATTTCTAAAGTCACAAATATTTGTGATTTTTGGAAAACCAAAATACATAACTACTTCAAAAGTGTTTAATTTATGCCTTCAAAATATTATTAGTACTATAAGAAACAAATTAAACAACAAATGTCCATGATTATTCATTTACTGATATTTTTTCTTAGTTACGTTTCAATATAAACGTTATTTCTTGCAATTTAGGGTCGTAATTTGTGTACCAACTCCCGACCGTGCTGTCGCGAGTCCCGATAGTCGCGACTCGACGCGAGTACGCAAAGCAGTCAGTGATTGTCAAACTTTTATGAACACGTGGGACCCCGGCATAGAATAACTAATAGTGGAGATTAAATTGAAATATGTGTTCATTAGATCGACAATAACTAAATTGATCAGGATGAGATAGGTATATGATTTTCGGAACGTTTACATATTTATAAGCTTTATGTATAAAATAAATAAAAATATCTTAGGTGGAAACAAGCAAATTATGAAAATAATAAATGATTCTATATGCGGCTGTGTGCGTGTATGCGTATGCGTGGGGGGAGTGGAGCGAGCCGCCCGCGCCCCCCGCGCCGCGCCGGCCCCCCGCGCCGCGCCGGCCGGCCGGCCGGCCGCCCCGTCTCGTCGTCGCTTGTCGGTCGGCTCGTCGAGGAGCGCTAGCTCTGCGGTAAGCTAGCTAGCTGTGTGTTTGTGTCGCTCGTGCAAAATATTATTAATATGAACGCATGATCATGCATTCGGGATTATAAAAACCTAACATGCAGATGGTTTGTTATGTTATGTGTTGTGTACTTACCCATAGTTATGAAAATAACTGCAAATAAGTAGGTACCTAAAAATACTTCAATCCAAATAACTGGTTTCTTGCTGCCACACAACCATTTTACTGAAGTTGAATGAAATCGTTGAAATGATAAGTCCGAACTGTTTACTTTGCGTCTATTGAATTACTGAGTCACACAACATATACCTACCTATCGATACACAATGCGAACTAAAAATTAATAAAATATCTGTTATTTATTGAAATTGCTGACATCGCGCTAGGTACATATATGTGCGGTTGTTCACCGTACAAACTTAATTATTTATTATGAAGGTTCTTGATAATATCGATCGATCGAAGTAAACTTATAAATAAAGAAGTTACCTACTGAATTAATTAGGTATGTGTCTACGACCTAAGTACACGTACCTAAAGATACCCAGCCTCCATAGCATGACCACCGAAACACGACATAATTAGGTATATCGCGTGATATAGCGTTTTATCGACACTCAGCTGTCAAAATCCATTGTCTTTTGACAGTAAATCGTGATAAATCGCTATATCTTATAGCGTTTCGGTGATCATGCTAGGCTGCTGTTTTTTTTTACTTATTGTTTTGATTTGGGAGTGGAAGTAGAAGCACGTAATTAAAATGAAATAAATAAGTCGCCGTGTCGTGTGCGCACCGCGCAGCGAGCGGCGCGCGGCGGCGCTGGCGGGGCGCGGGGCGGGTGGTAGGTACTCTCCCCACCCCGTACTCACCGCATTCTCCACTACTACTTGCGCGTAATTTACAATTTCATAAACGTGATATTAAAATGTTTAATTTTGATGTAAACATGATTGTAGTACACAATAGCCTATTATTAAACAAAAATTTCCCAGTTTCAATTTTTAACTACTGAGAAATATAATATTATTAAAACGTAAAAAATAAATGTTTAATTTTTGTCTAAAATGTCTAAAAAGAGGCATTATAGCTTAATAAGATACAAATATCATAGTTACCATTTTGGCTTATCTAGATATTGAGATTAGATGAATACTGTGAAAAAAAACAAGCATACGAATTTGGTTTCAGTTTAATTTTGCTATTAGGTGATGGCATTTGAATGCACCTTAAAATTATACTAACAAGGTATTTGGTTACCTATTTTGCTTTTAGGAAAAAGTTAGGCAGTGTACGAAATCTCATGATTTTTATATAAAACGGTTACCACCGCGGATTTTTTACATCATATATCTAATTAATATTTGACACTTAATATCAATCCCCGATAAAATAATAAAAACAACGAGTTTACGAATTATGTCCAGATAAAGCTTGTTTTATGCTCCTAATAGTACAAGTTCTATAGGCTCGCCACATGCAGACGGAATCCCGATTCGGAATCACGTACGTACCACCACACACAGACGTTTTTTTTCGTTCGGAATCACGGCTCAGTCAGACGCTAAACTTTGATGAGGAAACATTGAGCGAAGATGAATTACTTATTTTTCCAAAAATAAACAAAAACTACATAATTATAGACTATTTATTATTTATATTACGCACAGGTCAATAGGCTAGTTGACAAAATTTCAATAACTGCTTAATATTTTAGCTTATTAGGCATTTTATTGAAATAAAAGGTTTATTTATTTTTAATCGAGCGTTTACATTATAAATTTCGCGTTTTAAAAAACCAATTTTAATTTGGTTCCAAAACGCACAAGACTGTCATGGCGTCTTGAATGACGTCACACCGTGCGAAACAAACCAAAGAGCGATCGTGTCTTCGTACGTTATAGCTAGTTTTTATCGTTTAAAAATGAATTTCTCATATTATAAGTACTGTATAGTGCCCCAGTGTGATAGCACGACTATAAAAACGCCAAACCAGTTATTTATATATGTTCCAAACAATGGAGAAATACGGAAAAAGTGGCTAAAACTTGCGTTCGGTTGTGGTTAGGTTGCACTCGGAGTGTAGGTTTGGAACGCGCCTCCGGGGGCCCTACCGCCTAACTCAAAGCTTTAGCCAGAGCGATAGCAATGCTCTGTCCGTCCTTGTCATATCATAACACGATGACAAGGATGGACTGTGCACTGACATCATAAACCAAAGCCAGAGTCAAAGCGATTGAGTTAGGCGGTACGGGGGCGGTAGTGATACTCGAAACGTCAAAGACAAGATTGCAGTTTCGCACGGCGTGACGTAACGCTTTCTGATAGGTGTTCACTGTCACGTGACTAAAGGTTTCATTTTACGAAATTTATTTTTTAAAATATTATTAATCTTTAACGCTTTTAATAATTAAAATTGTTTGTTATTTTCTCCATAATATAATTAATCATTATAAACCCCTATCCATTATATTTATTCTTAATGGAAACAAGCCTATTCTATTGCTTTTTTGGAAACTAGAACTACATAATAACCAAGCAAAATAATAAAGGGTTTGCCAAAAGTCTGGTATCGGCGCTTACCATCAGCAAATAAGAAAGCGTTCAGTTCAAAAGCAGGCCTTAAACAGGACTGCTTAAGGCCTGCTTTCATACCTACTAACCGTTGAGATCATAGTACGAAAAAGTAAGGCAGTTCAATATAAGGCCCCATACCCTAATAGCATTTATTGTTGGCATTTAGTCGGGCCACGTGCACGTCGTTAGTTGGACAACGGTTGGAATTGGCCATCTTATTGTGGCAGGCCCTTCTTCGAAGGGCCATTGTAGAATTTCCTTCTGAAGGGCCATCGGTTGTTTTGCATTGTGGGGCCTTCCTAAAAATATTTACCTTCACCCTACAGTTGGCCATCGGTTGTTTTTCATTGTGGGGCCTTCCTAAACAATATTTACGGTTACCCTACAGTTGGCCATCGGTTGTTTTGCATTGTGGGGCCTTCCTAAAAATATTTACCTTCACCCTACAGTTGGCCATCGGTTGTTTTTTATTGTGGGGCCTTCCTAAACAATATTTACGGTTACCCTACAGTTGGCCATCGGTTGTTTTGCATTGTGGGGCCTTCCTAAAAATATTTACCTTCACCCTACAGTTGGCCATCGGTTGTTTTTCATTGTGGGGCCTTCCTAAACAATATTTACGATTACCCTACAGTTGTTTTGCATTGTGGGGCCCTCTGACACAATATTGACAGTTACCCTACAGTTGGCAAACGGTTGGAGTTTGCTTAAAAGTGGCTGGTCAAACCGAATGCAGCACAGCGCGTAACAACAAGCGACGTTGTAATGTATGAAATGCTATGGTATATGACAGTACATGTCATAACGAACGCAGCACGACTGGCTGCGCATCAGTCATACCATAGCATTCATGCATAAAGTCGTTTACCGTCACACGCTGCGTTGCTACAAGCTGTGCTGCATCCGTTTGACCCACGCTAAGGATGAATAATCCCTTCAGTCGTAGAACTTCAAAAGCGCATGACGTTTTGCGATGGCTTGTGATTTTGCGCTTTTAGCGTTCTGCGTCCGAAGGGTATTCCAGCTGTGGAGCAAATAAAAAATGGTATTATAATAATATATATCTTTTATTTAAAACTTTTTTATAATCATATTGACTCACGAGGGTATCTATAAGCTGCAGAACTAGCGCCTACTTCTTTTTATCAAACTAAACGGCAACGGCCACGCCAGCCATTGCCGCTTGATGAGAAAGGAAAGTGGAAAATTGACCCATGATTGCATCCAGACAATTTATTATTTTGTTTGACACTAAAATTTGACATTTGTACCAATATTTTTTTCTCGCAAATGTATTGAAAAACTTTCCTTTCTCATCAAACGGCAATGGCTGGCGTGGCGTCCAACTTGAAAATTAAGAAAAGTAATTGCTGAGAAAGTTTTTGATTTGTTATGTATAAAAATCTGCATTTCCTTAGTGAAAAGTGCAAGTTACATGTTATTATTGTGATAAACAATTTACGTACATTCTTTTCACATCATAATTTTGAAAAGTGGTAAAAACAAAATGGGTCTTGCTGTAGGTAGAGTAGTTTTCCTGGCAGGACCCAATAAAATGATTAATTATAATCAAACTACAATATAAACAAATTTTATTACTATGTTACAAATTTAAACACATTATACCTACTTAAACATTTTATTCCATGAATAAAATTTATCAAATCTGTGTCCTGCCAGGAAGTATCGCACATTTAATGACTTCGCGTCATATTAACAAATGGCAAACATACAAATGATTCATTGTCATTAAAATTAGGTATAAGTAAACATTTTTTATCCAAAATAGATGAACAGATATAAACATTTTCGGAATGACAAACCTTAAATATACCTAGGCGACTACTTTCAATAGGTAATTTGTAATAGTCAGTCTTATCCACAAAACAATCACAACCCAATTTAAATAAGGAACTATCACAAATCTTTTCAATGGTTTTTATCCTAACAATATCACCCTCTTTGGTATTGAAGCACGAATTTATATTTACACTGCAATTATTTTCTAAAATTATCTTATGTATTACATTTTTTTTTTACAATGGTTGATATTTGAGACTTTTCACTGACACATTTCAATTCACCCGTTCTTTTGGCTACTTGTTCTAATGGGTGGTTGTGCGATCGAACCATTTGTTTAATTTTAGTCATAAAATTTTCAAAAGGAAATGCAGAGAAGTTATCTAGCATTCCAAAGTTTTCAACATCTGCTGTAAGATGTAAAAGATTGTGAAAATTGTACACAAGAAGTTCTTTCGTGTATAGAATTGGTACGTTACGAACAAAACAATGCAACAAGTTATTTGCGTACTCTCGCCATTCAAATTCGGCACACAAATCACCACATAATATATAAATAGAACAATGCAGTGTTAAAAAATGTTCAAACAATTTTTTTGATAAAATGTTAGATAAAACTACAGGGCCGAGGTATAAAAGGAAAGACCTAAGTTCTGTAGCCTTCCAATATTATGACTTTAATCAATTCTAAATTTTTCAAACTGAACTTATTATTCTTTCCAGTCCAGTTACATTGTATTGCCAAAGAGTCAGTGAAAACTCGTTCCAGAATTCTTCTTGTAATTGAGCCTGTTCCTTTCCCACCAATATAGCTCAAATTATTTATCTGTAGCAAAAAGTCAATATTTCAATAATAAGCAATGGTAAATAAAAGCAAAACAATAATGTACACTCAACAGCACGTCAGGTTATACAGTTAAACTGCGAAAACAGCTTTTATTACGTAGGACATAAAGGCAGTCTCAAACAGTCTAAAGCGCTATTGTGTGTACACTATTTAATTAAATTTTATATAATACTAGTATTATAACTACATTACATAGCATATTATTTAATATACATCATCAGTGCCTCCAATGGTCTTGCTTCCTTGTAAATTTCTATTAGAATTTTAATAGGCTTACCAATTGTTCTTTGTGTTCTTGTTCTGAATCAAGCCAATTTTGAATGTTTGTTAAATCTTCAACTGATTTAAATGGTATCTCTATTTCTAAAGTGGGTAGTGCTGCAGTAGTATGTGATAATTTCAAAAGAATATCATTTTGAGTTTGTTTAAGATCTTCAACTTCAGTTTTCATGTGTCCGAGACAGTCGGCAATGACATCTAAAATAAAAAAGTTATATTCTTATTATAGCAGATTCTAAAACAATATACGTACTTAAATAAAATCTATCAAATTAATTATCAAAGTCATCATGTCTCCATTCTCTAGAACTCCGATGTGAAGATATAAAAATAACTATTTAGGTATTATTGTAATTTTTATTTACCTAAAGAAGAATTTATTTTTTCCAATACTGTTTTTTGTGCATATTTTGACCGCAATGTTGTTGGTGTGGTTTCCGCAGTATTAGTTGGAGTTGGATTATGTGACACTGACGATATCGGAGAATCTGTAAAGTGGGCACTATTATTATTATAATAATTAATTATAAACAATCTTACTTGACACTTCATGTATATATAGTATGTAGAAATTTACCAGACAATAAAAAAAATGTTACCATTTTGAATTAAGGGACAAGAAACTCTAAAGAGCTAATTAGATCATCCTGAATATCGGACCCGATATGAAGTCGCTCCTAAATTCAGAGCAGTGTAATTGCATTCAGGAAGCTAGGATCCGATTTAGGATCCTAATTAGGATAGAAATTGTCTCCGACATGACGGATGCTAAATCGGAAGCACTTAGGACAGTGTAATCGCATTCAGGACGCTCGGCTCCGACACAGTATATACCACAGCATAAAGAGTACAGTCAGTCAACGCCTTTTATGTTGGCGAAAAAAAATCCGCCGCGCCGTTCGTCTAGATAGACAGTTGGCGCAACGACTAAAAGTATATAAGGGTTGTCACTCTGTGATTTGCTTTTATTTTTACCTACATCAATATAAAAAACAAAAAACCGACTTCAAAAAACCTGCCTCTAAAAGCAAGAAATAATATATGAATCATTAGCTACGCATTATCATTGTTAAATTAAAACACGTCGGGTGAGGCTGGAGTATCTACAACTTCCTTTTTTTATTCTAAAAGCCCCACCCGACTTCAATAGACGTGTTTTATTATAACAATGATATGATAATGCGTATCTAATGATTTATATATTATTTCTTGCTATTTAGAGGCAGGTTTTTTGAAGTCGGTTTTTTTTGTTTTTTAAACAATTTTTTTTTTTTTTTAATTTTTAGTGTAAGTACCTTCTGTATTAGGTAGTGTAGGTATATTATTTAGGTAGTAAAATCGGCTCAGCCAAACGTGAGATAATCGCGGAGAAACATACATACATACAAACTGAATAGGTACCGCCTTTTTTAAAGTCTGTTAAAACTACTACACAAAGGTATCCCTTTCCCAACAAAAACAATCATCTAATTCGGTTCATAAATAACAAAGTCGTCAAGGTAGTTGATGTAAAATTATAGTATTTTCGGGATTACTTGAAAACTAATGAACCGATTTGAAAAAAAAAACAAAAAAACCGACTTCAAAAAACCTGCCTCTAAAAAGCAAGAAATAATATTCAAATCATTAGATACGCATTATCATTGTTATAATAAAACACGTCTATTAAAGTCGGGTGGGGCTGGAGTACATATTCCTTTTTTTATTCTAAAAGCCCCACCCGACTTCAATAGACGTGTTTTATTATAACAATGATAATGCGTATCTAATGATTTGAATATTATTTCTTGCTTTTTAGAGGCAGGTTTGTTGAAGTCGGTTTTTTTTGTTTTTTAAACAATTTTTTTATTTTTAGTGTAAGTACCTTCTGTATTAGGTAGTGTAGGTAAGCATATTATTTAGGTAGAAAAATCGGCCTAGCCAAACGTGAGATAATCGCGGAGAAACATACATACAATACCTCCTTTTTTTGAAGTCGGTTAAAAAGACTACACAAAGGTATCCCTTCCCCAACAAAAAAAATCATCTAATTCGGTTCATAAATAACAAAATTGTCAAGTTAGTTGATTTAATTTCATAGTATTTTCAGGATTACTTGTAAACTACTGAACCGATTTGAAAAAAAAATTAAATGGGACCATCTCGCAAGAAAACTCAATCGAACAAAAAAAGAATAATCTAAATCGGTCCATAAATGTCGAAGATACGCGCGAACAACGATAAAAAAAAAAAAAAAAAAAAAAAACATACAATCGAATTGAGAACCTCCTCCTTTTGATGAAGTCGGTTAAAAAAAATAAATGGGACCATCTCGCAAGAAAACTCAATCGAACAAAAAAAGAATCATCAAAATCAGTCCATAAATGTCGAAGATACGCGCGAATAACGATAAAAAAAAAGTATACAATCGAATTGAGAACCTCCTCCTTTTGATGAAGTCGGTTAAAAACTAGTTCAGATTAGCGTTGAAAATGACACGTACCTACTACCTACCTAGCTACCTACATATACCTCCTATTTACCAAGCTATGTATTTTTACGGCTACAAGAACATTCGTTTAACAACTGTATGATCGTAAAGCTGTGATATCGGATCCGACATTCAGGACGGTCTAATTGGCGACTGAATTTCTCGTCCTAAATCGGACACTGAATTCCGGATCCGACATTCAGGATGGTGTAATAAGCGCTTATAACTCAGATGCTCAGACTAACTCAGACTCTATTCTTGTAATATTTACCTAAAGAAGCATTTATTCTTTCCAGGAACGTTTTCTGGTTATGTTTCGACCGCAATGTTGTTGGTGTGGTTTCCTCGTTAGTGGGGTTATAAGATATCGGAGAATCTGTAAAGTGGGTACTATTATTATTATTATGATAATGAATTATAAACAATCTCACTGGACACTTCATATAAATGTAAGAAAACTAGTTAGCCAGTTCTGATACTTCTGATTAAATAAATAAATAGGTACGTATAACCTAATAAATAAATATACCTAATTCACAATCTTACAAGTAAGAAACTTTGTTTTGTTACTTACCAACATTAAAATCTTCTAACAATCTTGGTGACGAACATGTCCGTTTACATACAGGTGGTGGTGGTAAAATTGATTTTGGTGGAATTGGATATTTGATTTGACATTCATCATCACTTTCTTCATGGTCATCAGCATCACTATAAATTTTACGAGGACGAACTTTCCTCTTCCTTTGCCATTTTTCGGCGGTATCTGGTTCAATATCAGTTAAAGCTAATTCCGATTCACTTTCAGCCTTTTTACACTTTTGTCTGGCTTTAGATATGTCATCTGTAAAATAATATTTTATGAATTATAATGTGGATTATAATAATATAGGAATACGCTAAATTACCTACCTCTGAAACATTTTGACAATAAATCGAGTAGGTATGAATCAGTTGTTGAAACTTTGGCTAAATAGGTACCTACTTAACTGCAACTGCAAACAAATATTAAATCTGACGATGTCTCTCCGACCGCCGCCGACCGCTTCGCTTTCAGTAGTTTTCTTCTCACACCACACCACTGGGGCGTAAAGATATCAAAGGCGCCGATAGAGCTTCGACGCGAGTGCCGATTGCCGACCGGCTGGCCAGCGGACCGACTCTATCTATGGCTGGCTGGCTAGCCAGCGGACCATCCGCGTCAGTTCCAAAAAAGCTCACATCACATCCCATTCTTCGTTACAAACCATTACCAATTCACATAAAGTAGTGCATCAAACGCATCAAAGAGAAAAATACGTAGGTAATATAATTTCACCACAATTTTTCGTGACTCGACACAACACGCACCAGCAAGCAATGAGATAGTTGTGTAACCATTCTACAAAAATAAAGGTACCCTACATACATACCTACGCTTTTAGGTTGTTAGGCACTCACCGGTTTCATAAAAAGTACGTCTGATGGCGTGCACTGCCCAATCATCATCCGGAACCGCTTGTGTTAATAGGGATTTATTATACTTGGATAATAACTTGTGAGGTGGCCACAGACACTGCCTCTTTCTAGGCGTGAGCCATTCTTGGCGAATAATGCCAAGACTGGCATCATCAAATTCTACAACTTTAAACATTTTTGAAAACAGAAAATGTCGCTTGCGACGCGGCGCTAGCGAACGCGCGCGAGTCCACAACAAAAATGGCCGACCGCCGGGCCGCCGGCCGCCGCCCGCCGGCCGAGGGCCGAGGCGCGCGTTCGGCGTTCCAAACCTAAGGCGCGTTCCAAACCTACACTCCGAGTGCAACCTATCTACACAACCGAACGCTCTACGGCGTTCCAAACATTTGAGCGTGACGTTCGGTTGACATCAGAAATGATGGTTGTAAAACGGTCTGACGTTTGTCTATAGAAAAAATGTCAATGTCTTTTGACATTATTTTGTATTTTTGATGTTTTTATGTCTAATTTTTAAAATAATCATGGTAGATCGTCAAAAAACGGATTTTATTTGATTTAGTATAAAGAAAAGTTTAAATTATTCGTATTCCAAATGGAAAATGAAGAATTTGTATTGACATTGATAGTTCGTGGTCGTTCCAAACCTTAGAGCGAGTTAAAAAACAACCAAACAACCGACGCTCAAACGTTCTGAACGCAACCCTACGCTCCGAGTGCAACCCAACGCTCTAACGGCATTCCAAACATTAGAGCGTGACGTTCGGTTGACACAACCTTCCTGTTCCAAACGTCAGAGCGTTGCAACTTTTTAACCATCAAAATATACTATCTATGATCAAAATGGATGGTTGTAAAACGCTCTGACGTTTGTCTATAGAAAAAATGTCAATGTCAATTGACCTTATTTTGTATTTTGATGTTTTTGAGTCTAATTCTTAAAATAATCATGGTACCTAGATCCTCAAAAAACGGATTTTATTTGATTTAGAATAAAGAAAAGTTTTAATTATTCGTTTTCCAAATGGAAAATGAAGACTTTGTATTGACATTGACATTTAAAGTTCTTAGTCGTTCCGAACCTTGAGTGAGATAAAAAACAACCAAACAACCGCGCTCTAAGGCTCTGAACGCAACCTTGCCGTCGTTCCATCGCTCACCTCGTCTCGCCGGGCCTCCCTCGGTCGGCCGCCACGGATCCAGAGGGCCTAGTATGAGTTGGTTTTTTGTACTCACTTCACTTTGCGAATAGTTAACTATCGTCTTCTCTCTATCACTCTTTCACTCACTCGTATGATTATCTCTCTTTTACCCGATACTATTCGCAAAGTGAGGTGAGAAACACAACTCGTACTAAATAGGCCCTCTGAGCGGGTGCACAGAATACATAATAGTACAAAGGGGAGGGGATTGTACAGTCGCGAACACAACTTCTTTTAATAGACTGAGCGGTCACGGGATTTTTGGTAACGATCAAGGAAAAGGTTAGATTCATTTTCATGGGTTGTAAAGTGGTCCCCTAATGTGAATGATGTCGGTCTGCCTGCTCTCAGTGGTTGCAACATCGAGTTATAGCGCTTACAAGAGGCATCATTGTTACGAAAAAAAAACGATCAAAGAAATAGTCAGTTTTAGTAACAATTCAAAGTATGGCGTCTCCGTAGCTGAAATGATATGGTCTGCCAGCTCTCAGTGGTTGCATTTCAGAGCTATGACGCGCGCAAGTTGCAACTAAATATTTTTTTCGTCAAATTGTATTTTAAAAAAATACTAATCGATAGAGCTCTTTATTCTAATAAAAAAATGTCTTTAGTCATTTTTGTCTAAAATGAATAGTTTGGTCGGAAAAAAATATTTTGTTTTTTTTGTATGGAGTTATATTGAGTTGATATTCAATGTGCTCTTACGGCCAATTCCTAATTTTTTCTGCCTCAAAACTACTTCTGCGTCAATATTTCAAACGTTTAAAATAATCATACACTATCAACGCGCGCCCAAAATTGTACATTTACACAGCTTGGATTTCGAAACAGTATAAAATCGTTTTTTTTAGTAAAAACTGGTTGTTTTGTCATTATTTATTACTTTCTCATCAATTTTAACACAATAAAAGCCAACAAAGCTTTCAGTCACTAATGTTACTATTATAACTATGGGTAACTTTATTACCATAATAAATAAAATAAAACCGAAACAAAAAATGCAGCGGGATGTTAAGTAAGGCCCAGGCGGGTTATTACAAACTAAAATAGTATTATTATTTTACAATAAAGAAAAAAGTTTTCATCAGATTAATGATTAATATTATATTCAAATAAATGAAGCTTTTAAAATTATAACGATAGAAACTAAATATTATTATTATTTTTAAAAACCTTTATTTTGGGCTTTACTAAAAAAAAAATAAGGCTCGTTTATTTTTCACAAAAGTAAAGATTTTGAAGATATATTAATATTATAATTGTATTTATGAACATCGATAGAAACAAGCAGAAACTAAAATCATCAATATTTTATTATGCGACGGATAATAAGAAGCTCCAGTTAATTAATTTTCATACAAACGAGGTAATTTTGAAGCATTGGTTCTCCGCAAGGGATTGATCAAGCTGTGATTTGAAGACGGCTATCAATAGAGTAAATGGAGGAGATCCAGATCGCAATATACACACAACTGATCTATCAGGATTGTAAGAGCTGTTTCGATAAGTTTAAAAAGTCGCGTAAATAGCATGCAAAAGTATGGAAATACTAAAACTGAGAACTTTGGTACATACAGCTCTTAAAATGCCGGTCAGATCACTCGGATGTATCATTATATCAGGCGCACGACACCCGCTGCTGGGTATAAGCCACCCCCAAGGATCTCTACGACGAACGGTCCTGCACTGCTCGCATCCAGCGACTTCCCGCGACCTTCAGCAGATCGTCGGTCCACCTTGTCGGGGGCCTACCCACGGAGCGTCGTCCGGTCCGCGGTCGGTCGCCATTCCAGAAACTTTCTGCCCCAACGGCCATCGGTTCTTCTCGCTGTATGTCCAGCCTACTGCCACTTCAACTGAGCAATCCTTCGAGCGATGTCGATCACTTTAGTTCTCCTACGGATCTCATCATTTCTGATTTGATCACGCAGACAAACGCCGAGTATGACTCTCCATTGCACGCTGGGTGACCTTGAGCCTCCTTATGAGGCCACGTTTCACTGCCGTAGGTGATCACTGGCACTGGCAACACACACTGGTCATAGACTTTCGTCTTGAGACACTGAGGTAAATCGAACGGGAAGATGTATTCGAAGCTGCCCGAATGCCAAATACTGGTGGCACCCGTACTGGATTCGAAGAGAGATCTCTTTCTCGAAGTTGGACTTGCCTAACTGGACTGCCTGTCCTAGGTACCTATACGTAATGGACTGACGAACTCTTAGTGTTCCCAACATGAACTGGAGCGGGCACAACATGGGCATTCGATATGTTTTTCGTCTAATCCATGTTCATCCTGAGACCCACTCTTTGGGAAGCACTAACGGAGATCTTAGGGCATTGTGTTCAGGTCTTCCAAGGTTTCAGCCATAAGAACTATACCGATTTATATCATCACGAAGGAGTGTTAGGTACTGGCCATTAATCTTGATTCTGAGTCCTTTCCAGTCTAAGAGTTTAAAGATGTCCTCCAACGCAGCTGTGAACAGTTTCGGGGAAATAGCATCTCCCTGTCTCACACCTCGCTGCAGTTGGATACGATTTGTGCTCTGGTTCTGTACTCGGATCGGTATCTGATCGAAGTCGGATCGACATGTTGGCATTTTCGTATAAGTACCACATCACCTCGATATACCTGTAGTCCACTTGGCAACTTTGGTGAGACTGCACCGCCCAGGTTTCAATCACCTGTAGTCCACTTGGCAAATTTGGTGAGACTGCACCGCCCAGCCTGCCTAGCATGACCGATTTATATCGCGTGATATAGCGTTTTATCACGTTTAACTGTCAAAAGGACAAAGGAGTTTGACAGTTGAGTGTCGATAAAATGCTATATCACGCGATATAAATCGGTCATGCTAGGCAGGCTGGTTTCAATCAAATCAAAGGCTTTCTCATAGTTCACGAACGCCAAACATAGTGGCAGATTATAGATGTGGTCTATGGTGCTAAAGCCTTTTCGGAACTCAGCTTGTTGGAAGTCGCCGAACTTGCGAGCAAAACGATCAACGCATCAAAGGTGCCTTGTTTGTATGAAAATTGAATTGTATTTCTAATTATCCATTAATTAACATTATACATTGGGTCTTATTGCATGTCTCTAGTTTAGAAGCTATGTGTAAAATAAGCCCTGTAAATTTTAGTAATCTTTATTTAATATTAATTGTGTTAGATAGTCTATTCTTTAATATTAGTTAAGTCATGTTACGTGTGGTAATAAAAAGTTAATTTTCTTTAAATAAAAATAAATTGACTTATTATATTCGTTGTGTTTTTGGATGAGTTTTTTGATGGTGATGAGATCTATTGTATTGTAGTTTTTCCTGAGCCAGCCTGTTCGATTGGTTGATTTTCATCAGGATTATCAGATATTCTTTCTAGTATGACCTTTGCAAAGACTTTGTATATGTTTGAAATCAGTGAAATGGGCTTATAGTTTCCTATGTCTTCTCTTGATCCTTTCTTATGTAAGAGTATTATGTGTGACTCTGCCCATTATCTAGGTATAATAACCATGCGTAGTGTTTCGTTAAAGACTTTAGCTAGTATTGGTTGGCCCCATCTCTTCCGCAATACCTCTTAAGAGTTCTTACACAATACTAAATAATATACTAGAAAAAATACGACTCGCACCAGATCAATGCTCAGACGGGATTCGAACCCGCGACCTTTGGATATCCGGTCCAATGCTCTGACCGCTGAGGTACCGAGTCACTAGTGACATCGCCGAATTTCTTCTAGTATATCCTACTCGTATCCTACTTAAGAGTTCGTTAGGAATTTGGTCAGGTCAAAACAATTTAATGAAACAATTACAACTCAGATATTTATGGTTTTTGTTGGGAACATTTTAGCTTTATATTTTAGTTGCGTTGTAATTATGGTAAAAACAATTGTATAATAAACCTTAACTGAACGTTTTGTTGGTTTTTCTAGTGTTAAAATTGATGAGAATGTAATAAAGAATGACAAAAAATCAGTTCTTACTAAAAAATTACGATTTTATACTGTTTCGAAATCCAAGCTGTGTGAATGTACAATTTTGGGCGCGCGATGATAGTGTATGATTATATTAAACGTTTGAAATATTGACGCGGAAGTAGTTTTGAGGCAGAAAAAAATAGGAATAGGCATGTTGACATAAATTACCTCTCAAAAAAGAAACATTGGTAAAAGAATTAAGTCGCTAGCATAAAAACTGCCCGAGATATCACAGTGTGAAATCACACAAATGGACAAATGCCCAAATACGCTCCATACTAACGGCTACTAAGTGATGACGTCACGCCTTGCTTGTTTGTATGCAACGCGTAGGAAATTCGTTCGGCAGCTATACATTTTACGGACTAATTAAAGGTATCATTTATTTTAATAAATTTTATACTTTTTAAATGGACTTGTCCACCCAACTTTGAAGGGTCATAAAATAAATAATATGCAATATATAAAACCAAGAGGTATACAAGCTACTCCAAAAGTTTAATATGTTTACGATTTTTATTAGTATTTCGTTATTTTATTCATTAGTCAACATCCCTATTGGCCGTAAGACTCGTAAGAGCACATTGAATATCTCACTCCATACAAAAAAACATAAAATATTTTTTTCCGACCAAACTATTCATTTTAGGCAAAAATGGCTAAAGACATTTTTTCATTAGAATAAAGAGCTCTATTGATTAGTATTTAAAAAAAATACAATTTGACGAAAAAAACATTTAGTTGCAACTTGCGCGCGTCATAGCTCTGAAATGCAACCGCTGAGAGCTGGCAGACCACATCATTTCAGCTACGGAGACGCCATACTTTGAATAGGTACAAGAACTGACCATTTCTCTGATCGTTTTTTTTTCGTAACAATGATGCCTCTTGTAAGCGCTATAACTCGATGTTGCAACCACTGAGAGCAGGCAGATCGACATCATTCACATTAGGGGACCACTCTATAACCCATGAAAATGAATCTAACCTTTTCCTTGATCGTTACCAAAAATCCCGTGACCGCTTAGACTAAGACGACTTACTTATTTGATTCTACTATGGGACAAGTGAGCAGAGGGGCGCCACACGCCCGCCGCCGTACCTACAAGCGCGGCATCTTACTGCACAAGTAGATATTGCCTTTTTGTAATAGGTAGTAACAATGTCGAATCGACATTACTGTGCCGTGTACGAATTTAAAAATCAAAAAACCAATAAACAATTTGTCGTTTATCACAATATGATATTATATGCTACGCAGTTCATTTCAAAGAAGATAACCCTAACAATAGACATAAGATACATTTTCCCGTGGAACGTTGTCGGCTACGTACGGCTCGTACCGTACCCCGCTAACGAGACCTAAAAATGCTTTTTGTCTGCGCATAAAATTTCAACGCTCAATATCCGTGCCGAGGCCTTGTATCTGCGATTTGTATTGCATTGGTGACAATGTGGTATTGTCTAATTATAAAGAAGCTGTCAGTTTTCATAATAAGTAAATCATGATCTTAATCGTCTAAACGGTTGCAGTGGCCCAACGTTGGTAATAGCTTGGGTGTAATGATAATATGTTACTGCATTGGGTGAATATTAGTTGATATCCAATAAGGCCAACGATAAATACACTGCAGAAAAATGCCAACAGTTTTTTACTAACGGTAGTAGTAGTAGCATTGGCCCAACGTTGGTAAATGGTTGGACGTAATGATAATATTTTACTGCATTGGGCCAAAGTTAGTTGATAACTAATAGGGCCTATACTATAAATACACTGCAGAAATGCCAACAGTTTTTTACTAACGGTAGTAGTAGTAGCATTGGCCCAACGTTGGTAAATGGTTGGACGAAATGATAATATTTTACTGCATTGGGCCAAAGTTAGTTGATAACTAATAGGGCCTACTATAAATACACTGCAGAAATGCCAACAGTTTTTTACTAACGGTAGTAGTAGTAGTATTGGCCCAACGTTGGTAAATGGTTGGACGAAATGATAATATTTTACTGCATTGGGCCAAAGTTAGTTGATAACTAATAGGGCCTACTATAAATACACTGCAGAAATGCCAACAGTTTTTTACTAACGGTAGTAGTAGTAGCATTGGCCCAACGTTGGTAAATGGTTGGACGAAATGATAATATTTTACTGCATTGGGCCAAAGTTAGTTGATAACTAATAGGGCCTACTATAAATACACTGCAGAAATGCCAACCGTTTTTTACTAACGGTAGTAGTAGTAGTATTGGCCCAACGTTGGTAAATGGTTGGACGAAATGATAATATTTTACTGCATTGGGCCAAAGTAAGTTGATAACTAATAGGGCCTACTATAAATACACTGCAGAAATGCCAACCGTTTTTTACTAACGGTAGTAGTAGTAGTATTGGCCCAACGTTGGTAAATGGTTGGACGAAATGATAATATTTTACTGCATTGGGCCAAAGTTAGTTGATAACTAATAGGGCCTACTATAAATACACTGCAGAAATGCCAACAGTTTTTTACTAACGGTAGTAGTAGTAGCATTGGCCCAACGTTGGTAAATGGTTGGACGAAATGATAATATTTTACTGCATTGGGCCAAAGTTAGTTGATAACTAATAGGGCCTACTATAAATACACTGCAGAAATGCCAACAGTTTTTTACTAACGGTAGTAGTAGTAGCATTGGCCCAACGTTGGTAAATGGTTGGACGAAAAGATAATATTTTACTGCATTGGGCCAACGTTAGTTTCATGTAGGCAATCCAACTAACTATATCCCAACGGATTCCCAACTGTTGGCCAATGGATGCCATCACAAAATGCTACTAGGGTAGCGCGTGTTTTGCTTTACACAATCAACAAGAAACAGCTTAACATTCAACAAAAATCCCTCATACGTTTTTTTTGTTGAATGTTGAGATGTTTTTATTAATTGTGTAGAGCAAAACACGCGCTATGGACCCGGCGCATAACATGAACTTCATTGTTTTAGCCGGTAGCGCTGCAGTTCTATTTTATTACTAACGATGACTCAGCGGTCAGCTGCTGGAATGCACCCATTGTCAAATTCTGACACTCGTTTTGTTTTTTTTTGTTGGTGTGGTGACTGACTGACTTTCTTTGTTGTGAATGTTGTGATGTGATGTGACTTGTATTTTGGTCAATTTTAATTTTTGCTTTGTTGTGTTGTGTGTGGGTGGTCGAATAGACTAAACACATTCCCATAATTAGGTACCCTATTTCTTTCTTTCAAATATGTTAAAGTTTGAAATAGTGTCGTCCCGAATCGTGGAGGGTGCGGAGAGTGAAAAAAAGTTTGTTGCATATATGTTGCAAGTTCGAAAAGACGATAAAGAAGCCAATATTTACGATCAAGATCCGTCCAATCTGGAAAGAAGATATACGCATTTCCTAGACCTGTACAATGGAATAAAACAAGATCATGGCCATGTAATAAATAACTTGTCATTTCCTAGGAAGGTGAGTAACTAAAAAAAACTTTTTCGTTGTTTTGACTGTGCGGGTTTTCCCTTTATCATAACGATGAATCAGAATGTATTTAAATATCTAATTTCATCTGAAGTATTTGTGAAACTAATTGTCACAACACAATATAATTAAAACTTAATTGTACATTTTGGGCTTCTTGTTTTCCATTGTTTGTTTACATTTTCAAACAATTACTTACATAAATAAATGTATATATTTTTATGGTGTAGAGTCTGATCAACGAAAGATGAGACTTGGTTGGAAAAGGAACTGATTTTGTGCCTTAATTTAGGGGTTATTTTCCAATAACCTCTAAATGCTAATTTAACAGAAAAATTAATTATTTCTTTATCAATTCCAGATGATGGTGGGAAATTTTGAACCAAGCTTAATATCATCAAGGTGTTTTGCCTTTGAAGCATTGGTCAGAACTGTTACGAACCATTATCAGACTAGAGATTCTCTAGCAACTATGACATTTTTTCAGGACGTTGAATTGAATGAAGCAAAAAGGCTAATTGAAGAAAAAAAGTTTGACCAAGCATTATCTGTACTAGAAAACTGTTATAAGTTATTAAATAAGGTAAACTAGCATAGGAGCTTGTTCTTTAATTAATTAAACAAGGGATTTCCAAACTATTTTGGGCAAGAAACCCCTTTTCAAAAATGACCTAATACCTCAGCTCGGACCCCTATAACCAAACTACTTAAAAATACTATTAAATATCAAGTGTAATTATTAATAATTGTTATAATTGCTCTTTTATGTTGACCCCTGGGAAACCAATTTCGACCTCAAGGGGGAGATATAAACCACTTTGGGAATCCCAGAATTAAACAATAATTAAAGTTAAACCGTGTTATTACAAAAGATTTTGTAATAACACGGCATAAGTTCAAAACTTTCAATAATAGATATTCAGTATAATCTGGTGAATTTATTCTTAACACCTTAAACAAGCTAAAGTTCACATTATATTTAAATATTGTAGAGTAGTTACTTATAAATTGAATACATAATTATCTCGAAAATTTAATTACATTGAAATATTTTATACGTCATATTTCTATTTCCAGTTATATACAGAGAGATCTCGGGTAGTGCTTGCTGCCCTTTGCCGGGTCGTAGCAATCGCTGAGGCCAGCGGAGGAGCACTCGCCGGCCCGGTGGAGCGGTGGGCGCAGCTCGCTCTGAGGCGATATGAGGGTGTCAGTGATTCAGACCTGCTACTTCTCTATGTTCCTCTATTACATGTGTGCATATCTATATGGTTGGTATTGCTATTTTTTATTTATTTTTTTCTCTGGTTGAGTATTTAGCAAGAGGGTCTCACTCCGCATTTAATCTTTTATTAGCCTACTACGAGGGATGTTTTTTGCACACATTTTTAAACCTTAACTAAATGTAGGTGTAAGACTGTACAGGCGGGGGGGGGGGGGGGGGGGGTCGGAAGTTAGATATTTATGTAAATTCCGATTATCCACCCCATCCAGGGTGGATAGATGGACATGTGTTTCCGAGTATCCACCTTAGGGTGGCTGTTTCAGGGTGGATAAACGGAATAAGCTGTGCCATTGTCCTTTAAGGTTCGGGCACATTATGTCGGGTCGCAGCGGGGCGGAGCGGGCCGCAGCGCAGCGCAAAATGCTTACTTAGCAAATTAGTGACGGGCCGGGCCGCAGCGCATTGACGGATTTCGAGTAATTTACCCTAGATTTAGGGTAAAAATTATCCGGCAGAGTAATTATTAGGGTATAGATTTTCCTAGGGTAAATCTTGTGTTAACTTTACTCTTACAAAAGCAATGTTAGACAAAGGAGACCTGCCCCTGTATTAACTCACATCACAACTTACATATTATTATTCTACGAAAATATTTAGCCATCTTGCATGCAGACTGAACATGGTGATGTGTTTAATTAAATAAATGGTGGCAAGTGTTACTACTTCTCATAAAAATGCCTCAGTTTACTTCAGTTTCTACAACAAACTTATTATTACTAAAATTATTTATGTTATTTTTATGCAATGTTTGTGTCACATAAAGTAAGCACATCAGTAGGTATCAACCAGTAACCTTTGTTAAGGCGCCGTAGTACCTACTACTAGCGCCGCCAATACATTTGTTTTTATTACTCGTAAACCAGGTAAATATTTAAAAAAAAGCTAAGGTCATGCCCTCCTAAATAGTCTACAATATTTTATGAATAACTCGTCAACAGTTTTCATTCTTTCTGTAAGTTTTAAAATCCATTCTAGCCAAAAGTGGCCACTCTGGGCGCCTTAACCATGGATCTGAGATATTTGTTTATACTTTTGCGTTTTTCTATTTCAGGGAAACATTAGGCAGAGACAAGACAAAATTGATTGAAGAATTGAATGATCTCCGTAGACGAGGTATGAAAGTCGACAATGCTCCTAAACTCATGGATGCAGTTGACCAATTAAATATTACTGTATGATTTGCACTAAGTTTTATATTGATAATCATCACGAAAAGCATAAATAATATCATAAGTTCTAAACTAAAGTATATTCTGGCTTAGGTCAGTACTTGTGCTGTGCAATATACATACATACAAAAAAACTAAGAAAGAATCTATGAAGTGAAAACAGTTTTGAAATGCATCCAATTTTTTCGGCGAGCAGGAACAAAGTTTTTTCATAACTTTTATATATAATTTTTTTCATTACTAACTTGTATATTTTTTTATTCAAGTTATTGATGTAACAATGAAATGTTTTTTTTAACACAACTATACAACATCATAATCAATAACTTATTATTTACTGCTTACATTAAAATCAATTTTTATTTACTACTTAGGTTTACGTAAACGATTCTATGCCGCTATATTTTAGTAGGTACTTACAGCCAACAGAAAACTAAAATCTAGCTCTAGCATGAGTACCTAACTACCTACTCAGTTTTATTGCAGTTTGTGAAATACCTTATTATTGAATCTCGTATATTTTGAAATCTAAGAAAAATTCAACTGCTTTTGCTGTTGACTGTACGGTCAGCAACAAAATTAGCTTAACACTTTAGTACTTTGTCATACCAATTTTTTTGACAGAATGTCTCACAGTTTGAAATACCTAGAATTCAAAACAAGTTGCTATGACAAAGTACTAAAGTGTTAAGTGACTTTTATTGCTGACTATGACTATACATACTAAAAACAAATTGTAAGCTGCTATTTTTATATTCTTCACCTAATTATGGCACTCTTTAAATGATGACTTTATATGCAACACTAACGCCACTCCCGCAAAAATATATTTACCGTGTAAATACACAATTTATAAAAAATCCAAGCTTATGGCCCCGTTGCAAAACATCAATAGTTATTTATAAACACACAAACGTTATGATGACAGATAATTTATTGTAGTTTTTCTCGACGAAAAACAAAACAACGGCTGCGCCGTTATTGATATGTTGCGAGGGGACCATCAGCTTGGATTTTCAATAAATAGGGATGTTGACTATTTTTTTTATTTTATGTTACATAAATTACCTCTCAAAAAAAGAAACATTGGTAAAAGAATTAATTCGCTAGCATGAAAACTGCCCGAGATATCACAGTGTGAAATGCACACAAATGGACTCGATCAAAAACGCTCCATACTAATGGCTTGCACGTTATGACGTCACGCCGTGCTAGTTTGTATGCAACGCATAGGAAATTTGTTCAGCAGCTATATTAAATATTGTGTTTATCAAAATGGTTTCTTCGACAAATTTGCTATACATTTTACGGACTAATCAAAGGTATCATTTATTTTAATAAATTTTATACTTTTTAAATGGACTTGTCCACCCAACTTTGAAGGGTCATAAAACAAATAATATGCAATATATAAAACCAAGAGGTATACAAGCTACTCTAAAAGTTTAATATGTTTACGATTTTTATTAGTATTTCGTTATTTTATTCATTAGTCAACATCCCTATTGTGTATTTACACGGTGGCGCTAGTGTTGCATGTAAAGGCGCCTTAAATTATTTACTACTAAGTTTGACCAGGAGGATGGAAGCAATTAAATGCAGTTTATATATCTTCCGACATTGGTTCGGTTGGCGGCTAGCTAGAGTATCTGCTATAAATAAATAATTATTGTACAGAAGATGTATATTTTGTCTGAAGTTGATATTTTATTCTATATAATTTGTAGAGCTACTTACTTACCCGTCTTTTGGCAAGTAGTTGTTTTATTCTATTTATTTTAAGATTATTTAATCTCATTAGTAAGTAAGTAAAAATGAAATATTAAAACCTACGATCATATAAAATTGAAGATAAATACTTAAATATTTTTGCAGTCTTTCTTTCTTTTCAAGGAAAATTCATTCGCTCTTGCAATGATCATGTATTGTATGAATTGTATAGAAGGATTCAAGTTGCTACTCATTTTTTTCCCGTGATATTATTACGTGTGATTATTTGCTGCTACTGTACATTATTTTACAACAAATTTTATTTATTGCCAAATATATATATTTACAACTTGGAGCAAGAAAAGGAAAGGAAAGCGAAATGTAATTATTTTATATTAATAAATAAGTAATAAATCTCTTTTATAAGAATCAATAAATTCCATTGTAGATGCCTTCGAATCGATAATCATTGTGCTATAACAAGGTACTTGGTTATCGTGAATAGTGCCTAATTTTTAATATTCTCTCTTATCTGGTGAGGTTATAAAACTATGTGCAAAATAATAAATAAATGCTATGTGCTAGGACTTCGGGTGGTCAGGTCAGGTCACGTGTTTAGAGAACACAATGGTAAATGGTATCATTTCAGTTTTTAGGGTTCCGTAGTTATGCCAACGAAAGTTCCCTGATAAAAGGTATATGGTATAAAACGATACAATTATCACTTCCTCGTTATCCTTGGTTCAAGGAATGCACTTCATTTAATAGAAATGATATTTACCAATTAGCTGTTAAAATAGATAACAATTATTATGTAACTAACATTGTGCTTTGACATAAATTATGGGGGTGGCATATCTTCGGACAAACCCCCTTAATAAATAAATAAAAAAAGGAACCCTTATAGTTTCTCCAGGTCCGCCTATCCGTCCGTCCGTGGCTTAGCTCAGAGACCCTAAGTACTAGAATGCTGTAAATTTAGCACGAAAAATGTTTTTAGTGTAAGTAGCTATTACCTCCCATATGATTGTTTTTATTTATTTTTATTTATCTTTTATTGGGAAACAAACAGCCTTATACATTACATAGTAATAACTTAATATATAGTTTTCTCATGAATCTCACTGTGTGGATAATTCTTTCAATAGTATTGTAGGTTTTCGAAAACCACTTTGATTCAGGGATCCGTTTGCAATATATAAAGCTTCAAAGTAGTTCAAAGAGCAAAATTTTGTTAAGAGTCAAGTGTGTCCCGGTATTGTCATTTATTTTAGTAATATTATCTTCGTCGGTCCTTTAGATATTTATTCCAACTTAAACATCTGAAACCTAAATTGTCCATCAGCCATTTTTGATGTCCCCACTGCTGGGGCATAGGCCTTCCTTATGGGTGGTAAGGAGGATGGGCCATAACCCACCACGCGGGCCCAATGCGGATTGGTGGGTGTTAACGACTGCAAATGCAGCCGGGACCAACGGCTTAACGTGCCTTAAAGAACGGAGGAGTTCGAGATAATACATTTTTGGTCACCCATCCCATGACCCATGACCGACCCTTGCGAACGTTGCTTAACTTCCGCAATCGCTGGGCCAGGCGCTAAACCACTGCGCCACCGAGCTCCACCTCCTCCGAACCTAAATTGAACGGGAAATAATTACCATTGTTTTCTAAACACTTGACCTAAACCTAAATAACCGCTGAAGTCCTGGCACATATAATTATTATATGTCACCTTATTATGTAGGTATGCAACTAGATATTTTATTCCATATTAAATTAATTCATTAGTTTTGGTCAGCCTTTGTAAATAATAAAACATTGTCAATTTATGAAAATAGTGAGAATATTTTAACAAAAACCGTATCATTATGAATTTTATCTCAGTACCTACCTACCTACATTGTTTTAATTTGTGATCTAGTCTCGACGTTTATGCTTGAAGTAGGTAATAAATGAGGTAACGGAAAAAGTATTGAAATTGATAAAACATATCCGTGATATACCTAAGTAATAAATTATTTGATAAATTACATCAATCTAGTGATTAAGAAAAAATCCTCACATTGGTGAAATAACGCTGGCTTACAGCGTAAGAGCAAGATATACTAGAAGAAATTCGACGTTGCCACTAGTGACTCGGTAGCTCAGCGGTGAGAGCATTGGACCGGATATCCAAAGGTCGCGGGTTCGATTCCCGTCCGAGAATTGATCTGGTGCGAGTCGTATTTTTTCTAGTACCTAGGTATATTATTTAGTATTGTATAAAATAATTAACTAATCCATAAATTGGCGGTTGTTGTCTATTTCTTCTTAAGGCGCTTTCCTGACCGAAAGTGGCGCCGCGGTGAATTTTATTTAATATTGTTATTCTAATACACAATTTTAATAAAACTTCTAGTGAAATTTTAAGGGCCCATAGTCTAGTATTTTTAGATGGTATCATTACATTCCCTCGTAGTCACTGTAAAACTGCTAAAAGTGGCCGTTTTGACACATTTGCTATCTATTTCTACGAATGACTGCGAGCGATACCTTCTAAAAATAATAGACTATGAGCCCTAAAAATTCCACGTAAGGATTTATTAAAATCCCTTTCTATTAACAACTTATTAAATAAAAACCTCTGAGGGCGCCACTTTCGGTCAGGGATTCGCCTTAAGAATGCTAGCGCCGCCATTGGAAAACAAAATCATAGCGCTGAAATACTATTGTGATACTTTTAATCGCTTTAACAATATTTTCTAGCCTTCTAATTATTAGTTATTACGTAGGGCATAAAGATGGTCTCAAGGTCAACATGTATAGTCGGAGGTGCCGTCGTATGTACCATAAAAGCTTCTTCTGCCCTTAGAGAGATAATTCACAACTTCGTCTTTATTTAAGCACTATGATTTTTTTCAATGGCGGCGCGGCGCTAGTGTGTAAACTGCGCGCTCTTAAATTAATGTTTGGATTGGTTTTTGTCAAAAAATTGTTGTCAGTCAAAAATGGGCCCAATGACGTGTGATTGATAAGAGCAATACATAAATAAATTAGTGGCAATATGCATGAAATAGTTTGGTAAACCATTATTTGGTGTGATACGCATCATAATACGCACTTACCAAAGTAGTACCACCAACAAAATAACGATAAATCGTTTATCGCTCCACTTTTCTTTTTTATCTAGAATCTAGAATAAGTAGATAGATTGTGTATTTCACGAGACATTATTATATTACCTACCTTAGTACATTGTTTTATCTCGAATCAAAAATTTGAACTCTGCTAAGCTAATAAAATACAAATATTATGCTGAAACAATAGCGAAATTATTATTATTATAGGTTTACTATTATTATCATATGTACCTACTGTTTGTACGTCTGCCTGCCTAGCATGACCGATTTATATCGCGTGATATAGCATTTTGTCACTCAACTGTTTAACTCCTTTGTCTTTTTGACAGTCAAGCGTGATAAAACGCTATATCACGCGATATAAATCGGTCATGCTAGGGGGGCTTGTATTTAACAAAATACTGTTAAGCTTTAAATAATAGAGTATATTAAAATGATATTATAACTTTCGAAAGTACCTAATTAAAATGAAATATTTGGATTATTGTTTTATACTTTGTCTTGAAATGGTTTTAGGTACACACGACAGCACACACGTTTAATAGTTGAACTGTGAAAGCTTTTATTAGGTCACCCTCAAAAAAGGACTTAGATGATTTTTTTTATCGAAGTTTCAAACAGACTACCCAATGTTTTTTTATCTCTGAGTGTGTGTGTCCATCAGCCATTTTTTAATGGCCCTACTGCTGGGGCACAGGCCTTCCTTATGGGTGGATATAAGGAGGACGGATCTCCGAGTAGGAAAAGTTAAATATTCTCTAACGATTTCTTTTGTTTCAAGAAGGGCACTTCTTACAAAGAAGTTTGAATATGAATTTGAACTTCTTGCCAATGAAGCAATGTTTTTGGTAAGAACCAAAAATTTTAAATCTCAATAAGACAGCTAGTTTGTGTTTTAAGGTTGCTGTATACGTTATGTGTATTTTCCTGTCTGCTCTACTAGCCCATGCCCCCCTAGCATGACCGATTTATATCGCGTGATATAGCGTTTTATCACGTTTAACTGTCAAAAAGACAAAGGAGTTTGACAGTTGAGTGTCGATAAAATGCTATATCACGCGATATAAATCGGTCATGCTAGGCAGGCATGATGGGAAAGGTGGGATGATTATTTCTGGACGGAATGGGAATGGGACGGGGGCGGAATGAGGCGATTTCTTGACATCGTTGCATATAAACACAAGTAATATAATCCAGGCGACGAGAACACGGACGGGACGGGGTGCACGGTGCACAGCACGTCCCCGTCCCGTCCGGGGGTTTTTCCTGTTACGTATACCTACAGCGACCTTTATACGTACCAAAATGTTTGTTATATTCAATATCATCTATAAAGATGTGATATAATTAGTAATCATTGCAATGTAAAATGCTGCTACTAATATTTTATTATGCTGTAATATAAGTAATATTAGGTAGGTAAAAAAACAACATGTCTTAAACCTCGTATACCTACTCAAGTTATTAAATAAGTAGTGTATGTAATTGCTATATTACTAAGGTGACTGATATTTTATACATTCGTAGCCTTTAGAGAATAAATAAATACTATATTATTTTATCATCATAAGAATTTTATTTTATCCTTTTTTAAATTAGACTCTCAAATAACTAGGAAGCAAATGTATCATCGAAAAAATGTTTGGGCCCATCATCCTGAATTCCTGACGATGACGTGACGCTTACAAGTCTAAATAGGTTGGTAATACCTCACGTAGGTATACATACAATTATATTGACGGAATATAGAAAAAAATTGCAGATGAAGAAGCTACTTCCTTTTCTTCCCAGGCCATTACACATCATCGTGCCGAGTAGTTTCATTATTAAATGTAATCAATTTACGAAATTGATCAGGCAATTTGCCCTTCATAAAAGTAATCGATTTCGGCTTCATTCGCCATGCAATGGCCGCATGCATGCATCGACATCGAGAGTCATGTGGCTAATGTTCTTGTCGGATCATTTCGCTGTTAGGTTATAGGGACAATAAATTAAGCATTTTGTTAATGGGTACTATCTAATTTAAAACCACGTTTTAAAAAACTGATTTATATGTAGGTAAGTAAATTAGCCCGAACTATAAAAAAAATATAAGATTAATTAAGTAGTCGTTATTATTCTTAGCACTAAGTAAGTAAATCAACAAAATGTTTTTATCTTCCATAGGTACCTAAGTACCTACTAACAAATAACAATATGAAACTGTAAATTTTGGAGTCACAGTTTCTTTGGGGAAAATGTTTCACATTACCTAATAATAAAACAGATTTCGAATTTAATTTTAGTTAAACAAACAAAAATGACTCACTGAGAATTTCCTTAAATTTTAGGAATAAGAAAAACACGTTTTCCATCTCCTACTAAAATTATAAATAAGTATGAAAGTTTGGATATTTGTTACTCAATCTAGATTCTTGATGATCGAAGAGATCCCGCAAAACGGCTGAACGGATTTGGATGAAATGTTTGCACACAGAATATAGTTTATAGTCTGGATTAAAACAATCGAAACTTTTTATCTCGGTTGAAAAGGTCCCTAGAGATTTTCCGAATGTCTACGCGGACGAATTTTCAAATGTCTACGCGGAAGCTAGTTTTTTTATCCGTCTATCACTTTCACTGTCGTTCAGTAGGTACCTACAACGTAAGCGCATCATAAAACTGTGGTATCATCATGCCCTGTAGCTAATGCCACATTTGATATCATCATGCCCTGTAGCCAATGTCACATTTGATATCATCATGCCCTGTATGTAGCCAATGTCACATTTGATATCATCATGCCCTGTAGCCAATGTCACATTTATTAACATCATGCCCTGTAGCCAATGTCACATATGATATTATCATGCCCTGTAGCTAATGTCACATTTGATATTATCATGCCCGCTGAAGCTGTAGCCAATGTCACATGTGATATTATCATGCCCTGTATGTAGCCAATGTCAGATTTGATATTATCATGCCCGCTGAAGCTGTAGCCACTGTCACATATGATATCATCATGCCCCGTAGCCAATGTCACATTTGATATTATCATGCCCGCTGTAGCTGTAGCCAATGTCACATTTCCAAATCTTCGCTAGTATCAAATAGTTTTCGTTAACCAAAGATTTGTAAATGTTAGATACTTACTACCTATGTGGGGGGGACAGTATATTGGCATAGTGGTCGAAGTAGCACGCGAAGCCACAACCCTCAAATTAGCTAATTGAATCGCGTGGCATGTCTTCTAAGTAGACTATGGCCGTCTAGAGGGATTGTTGCGATCCAGCTTTAACCTGCCTTGTTAATTCCGCGAGGAAATGCTTAGTGGCACGCGATACACTGTTTACTGATTTATCGATATTAATTTTGAGCGACATTGGTATATTATGTCACTTATTTGGGATTTTTTTTTGTCGTAAACTCTTCTTTACTAAAGGAAATATGGTAATTGCGGTAACCAAGAAACATGCAGCTTCAGTTCATTATAATTATGACGATGTTTGTCTGTAGGATCAATACTTAATTGATTCATACTTAAAATAATTTCAGTTACCTCTTACAATACTTACAAATAGGTCATATAATAATAAGCAATAAAAAAAATTATAACTTGTATCCAGCTAAAAATTCCTTCATTTTCGTTATAATATACCTATGTTGTAACTACTTACATGTAAAAATTTATGCTGTACGTTTTCCCAAAAAATAAATATAAAATAAAAAAAAAATATTCTATAAATCTGTGTTTATACTTACCTACCTACTTAGGTAGAGAAAGATTGAGTTGAGGATATATTTTACCATTTATTTCCTGAAATTCTTAAGACAAACGAAATTCTACGCCGAAGGCAACGCAAAGGCAAACGCCTATTATTAGACTTATAAAAACATAGCACTAAAGTTTTTTTTTAAATCTAGATGAAAATCATGGCACTTAAGATACACATCACACTTACGAGCACAGCATGTGCTAAGCAAATCGGAAACGACGGCACCATAAACACCCAGACCCAAACCCGAGACAAACTATAGAAAAGTTAGTTTTTCTACTTTTACATGGCTGGGGATCGAAACTGAGATGACGACCCATGAAAACCAGCGTGCATGCTATTCGTACATGAGGGTCGTCTCTATGCATCTATCTATTCATAATACAAGAAATTTATTATTACAGTGATTTGAAAACAAAGACAATGTGTCGACAAAATAATCTCATTTTAATTTGTGCGCCAGCGTAGTAAGAGAAAAGTGCAAGAAAGTTTAAGACGCCGCCGCTCTGTTTAAGCGCGGCCTGTAGCCGCTATAAATCAGCCGTTCAGAATTTACGAGGGCCCTCCGCAAATCGGTTTATATTTTCGATAAATAAAATTGGCGCGGGTTTTGCGAGGTAAGCAGAGGCCGTTAGGAGAGCATCGTGCCACCAGCTGCTGCGAGCACATAAACCCGACTACCCTCGCGTTTTCTTGCTGACAATTTTTTCCTGCTCCGGTCATTACGCAGCTGGGCCCGAGACAAAACGGCGAATCGTTTAAGCCCTCTCCGGAGACCGTCCAATTTTATTGTGTGTACCTAGTCGAAATTGATATGCCGCGCGAGTGCCGACCGAATGCCGCCTCTGACGGACTCTGCGGCCTGCCATTTGCTGCCTCGCGGGTTTCGGCACTAAAGTTTTGTGCTGGTTTATTTTATACGACATCACACAATACAGCGCTCATAAATGTGTATTATTTATGGAAGCCTTAAATCATATTCTAGATAATGTCAATATTGTAAGTACTTAATTCTCTTTGAGTGACGCAGATTTTACGTGTGGTCTACAACCAATGGTTGCCAATTAGGAAGCTTTTCAAGCGCATCACCGTGGCATTAATAACTTTTAAACTAATGAATTGAGTTTTATGAGAAAGATTTAAAATACCTATTAGACCGAGCTCCCACTGCATGAAACCTTACCTCACAATTAAGGGGCTGGCAACCCATGCGGGTTTTGACCTCCAAATGTTTCTCTTTCGATGGGTAAACATTTCGATCTTCCACCTCATGATGTAATTTTCGATCAAAATAGCGGTACGAAAACGAAAAAAAAAGTTCTTCCAGGATATGCGATGGCAACCCACTAAAATCCAGTGTTCCTAATAATATCTATTACTGTAACACATGCAGGTCTGCTGTTCCACCTGAGAAGGTTTCATGCAGTGGGAGCTCGGTCTATATTGGCGAGACATTTTTTTCATGAGAACTAATAAGGTAAGTACTTAACTAAGTAAGTATATTAGAATAGACGTTTTTTTTTCAAAGAACAATATTGTCTTAAATGGAATAGTAGATAATCTTCGAAACTAGAGGTGGGGTAGATCAACTCCCATAGACAATAAACCAGTTTTATACTTTAATAACCTTTAACTCCAAAAGTATTAACAATTGATATTAAAGTATATTAACAGCAAATATTTATCTTTAAAAGACCTTTCTATATATATGATATATCATTTATAGCTAGAGGGCGTGTTAATCAACGCCCTGCTGAAAAAAATCAACAAAAAAGATGACATCTTTGACAGCCATTTTTTCCTGGTTAAAATTGATATTTTTCTTATTGTTTAATATATAAAGAACTTCAATAAAAGAACTACATTATTTTTATATTTTCAACACCACACAATCACTACTAAAGAAAATATCGACCTTTTAAAATTGAAATATTCCCATACATTTAGTATGGAGACTGGCCGACGACATGACCACGAACTGACAGTAACAGACGTTGCCAAACCTAAGTTCATGGCTTGTTACCAATAGAGAAGGCTATGCTATAGGTGATGAGCCCTGTTTATCAAAACTTACAAGTTTTGTACACCTACTTTTTAAAAACAAGCATTTTCCATATGAAAATAGTTATTCCACAAATCCGTTTATCAAAACACGTTAAATTAAACGCTACAAATGTTTTTGTTTATTAAACTAATATGTTTTCACCCTTATATTAGTGATATCGTTAATCCAAAATCAAAACTATAAAAAATATCAAAAACTGTAATGACGTTGATGTCTTTACCAAGAAGAATATTTAGTGATTACTTATATAAAAATTCTACTCTTTGGATTTATATGCTCTTTGTTAGAATATTAGTGACATACAGTGTCATTTACAGTGTTTAGTGGCATTCATGTTATTTTAATTAAAATGTTCCAATGTCGAACGGCGAATCCGACTGTGATGCAACGGTGGTGATCGGCACGGTCGTAGTTTTTGCGATCCCACTCACTCTCCTGATCCCAGGGTTCAGCCTGTGGGATGTGATCCCGAAGGTCCAAGTCATCAGGTTCCACATACTGAGCCAGATCCTCACTTG
The DNA here is from genome assembly GCA_950108535.1 of Agriphila straminella. Taxonomy (NCBI): domain Eukaryota; kingdom Metazoa; phylum Arthropoda; class Insecta; order Lepidoptera; family Crambidae; genus Agriphila; species Agriphila straminella. The sequence continues at coordinate 14,132,753 of OX467308.1, forward strand.
GCCCCAGGTTAATGCGGCAATCATCGGCTTACTGTCTCTATTATTCTGTCTTTATCTTGAAATTCGGAAGCGAAAGTAAGAATTTCCTTTGTGATTTTTTATATTAGATCATACCATGCATCACGACAGATTCCTGACAAAATTTTATGCCGGTTGCAGACCTACAACTGCATGCAGTTGAGGTGGTGCGGTCCGTCTGATGGCAGCCTTAGTGATCCGTCTTTTAGTGTTGAAAGAGTAGTTAACGTGTGGTAGTAGTTGAAAATGTATTTGCCAGACACTTATTCCTATCAAAGTAGTTAACAAGAAACGCAAATGGTTTGGCAGTTTGCTTGCACTCATCAATATTATCAGGCTTATACCTACCTATATTATATTAGATCTTACTTTTGTTACTTACCCGTACCTACTAAGCAAATCTTTACTATTGTAAGTATACCTAACCCCCCCCATCTGAAGATATTATTGGGCCTGCGGGTCTTCCGCCTTACTCTATCGCTTTGACTCTGGCTTTGGTTTATGACGTCAGTGCACAGTCCGTCCTTGTCATCGTGTTATGATATGACAAGGACGGACAGAGCATTGCTATCGCTCTGGCTAAAGCTTTGAGATAGGCGGTAGGGCCCCTGGCCGTATGTCAAGAGCCATATTTTTCAGGTTAGATGACATGGTGGAAAAAGTCCTGACAGTGAGTCAAGTGACAGACGGCACGATGGAGGTGGAGCGTGAGAGGCAGACGGCGGCCATGCGCGTGTGCGTGGAGTTGCTCGACACGTCGGCCGAGCACTACGAGCACTTGATGCTGCTCCGCGACGAGCTGCGCAAGCGCGAACTGCCCGCCAAGCAGCAACCACCCGCCATTGAGCCTAGCGGGAGTGATATTATATGAGCACATCGACAGATTTCCAATGGTTTTTTTATATTCAACTTGTTTTTGCTAATGTTATACCAAAAAGAAATAAAGAGAAGGTGCCTGAGGTATCCGTATTATGTGTTTTATTTTATAGCTAGTGTCTTAATATTTTTTAAGCTGGGGGACTGCCTGCGGTCCATCGTCCAATCAATGTTGGTTGAATGTTGTTTAAATATTTGAGATCGCTAAGAAAACTCCGTCAGCGAGATGTGGGTTTCCTTACTATTACTATTCCACACCGTTTTGTGTACCGGCTTAATCTAGTAGGTAACCCGGTGGTGTATCTTGTTGTACTTATGTACCGTGTGTTGACTGTGTTAGTATGTGCGGCGTAGAATATATATGTCGTCGCCACAATATAACAATAACAATGTGTGTACTAACTAAAAGGACAATGATGGTTCTGAAGCTCTTACGGGAAGAAATGGCGCAATTAAACGAGCGCGGGTAATTATTGCAAATTTTCGCCGTCTCGTCTGCAGTTTGAATCCCTTCTTCCATTCACTGTTTGAAGAACTCACATTTTTTTAAATAAAAAAAACATGGTTCAATCCGTTCAAATCTTCATGAGTCTTTTTTTGGCGTGTAAATAAGTTTAATTTCGTGATAAATAAATGATATTATATGCTAATGAAGGGATTTTCATAAACGCATTTAATGAAGAAAACAAACTTTTCCTTGTTTTAAAACTATTGAATTCACAAAGTAGATTATTTATTGGATTCGCGGTGTAAAATTATCGTATAATTAAAACCCTATTCACATCCATAAAGGCATGCTACGATGAAAAACTTAATTGTCTTTACTTACTTAACGTTTACTTAACGATTATTAATATAATTGAATTGATTATTAATATAATTACATTGACCATGGTAAACGTTTACTTAACGTTTACCATGGTTAATGACTGAGTTTGATTGAATTTTACCAAACGAATGTAGATAAGATAAGTTTTAGTTTTTAGTTCCAAATGTTTTCTCTATAAAAGTTTTCAGTGAAAAGCTCTTACCAAAGAATCTGTTTATACAGCAACTTATTAGATTTTTACAAGTCCTCTGAAACAGTTGTCTTTCTTTACATGAGGAAACGCTAAGCATAAAACCATTATGCATTTTATAAATCGTATCAGCTGGGATTGTCTGGCAAACGGATAAGCCGAGGCGTTTGGAGCTCCGCGCACTCGCGTCTCGCGAGTCTGCACGCCTCTATTTCATTAGACGGATCCAGCCGGATCAGCTCCGCAAAAATAAATAAAACTGTTATTGAGATAAGCATCTGCGCGGCGAGGCTTTCCGCTAAGTCCCGCTGTGTCGCGCTGAGCAATGTACCGAGATATGTCGGGATTACGCCCGCCGCAGCTCTCCGCCCGCTTTTCTTCTGTTTTGCAGCTGAAACCTCTTAACGTAAACGGGAAGAGTTTTTTTTTCGCTTGTCGGATTGTGTCACAACTGTTTCTCTTGGATGATGCTCACTTTTAAGTTTAACTTATATACTTACGTGATTTCTTGTTTCGAAAGTTAGGCAATATTCCTCTATATACATGTAGGTACTTAATTAATATTAATTTTGCTAATACACATTTTTTCGTATCAATAACTGCGCCACCTACGTTTTATCCTATATATTGTCATTGTGATCTCAAATTAAATTTTGTATGTTCTTCATTTCATCATCATGAAAATAGGAAAACTTGCCTTACTATATTTTAGAAAATTACCATAGCTATAACAACATTAATAGAAGCATTTTGTGTTACATAACATAACAGCACTTTTCTTTTCATAACACACTGAAAAAAAAAAATGTTAACACCAACTCAGATCTTGTTTACTGCTATCACATATCATGATTCCATTTGAGCCTGACAAGATCAATATAACTGCGACTAAGAGAACTTTGTTAAATTTTCGCGCTGACGTATATCAAGTACTCTATTGGCCTTAATATGGTAGTTGTTTAGTTTCATTAATATCTTGTTTGAAACAAACATGAAACCATATTATATTAATAAAGATTGTTTGTAGATTCAAGTATTTCAAATTTCTATCAACCAAGATAATAGTCAGCATTAAGATGTTACTTGCTTATTTCAACTTAATTCTTGTTTAATTAATTCAAACAAGACACTTGATTGTGTCTAACTAATATTTAGTAACAGTAAATCTAATGCTTTACTGGCCTTATAAAGTATCTTGTTCAGTGCAAGCATTGGAACCTACTGTAGCTACCAAGATTGTTCGTTGATGTAGTCATGTCAGTAAATAGATTAAGAAATAAGATCCTCTTTAATGTATTAAAGAATAATAATTATATCTACTAAGAATGGTTGTTGATGTAGTCATGACAGGTAATAGATTGAAATAAGATTATTTTAAATGTATTTAAGGGGTAGAAGCAGGGGGGCGGTGAATCTACGTGGCCAGTATTAGTTGTACAGCAAATACAAGTCCCAGCTATGGTGGAAGCTCGTATTTTGCAGATATGCAACTCCTACTCCTACCCTTTCGGAAGGAATGGATGGATTGGATACAAAACAAATTCTATGGGGAGGTCTTATACAAATGCACAAAAATCTTAACACCGCGATTCAGACTTAGCAGTTTTATGGTTTGGTGTTACAGTCTCCCCTCTGTCTAAGAAGTCAACCAAGTTGATTTGCGGCACTTGTAATATAACATCAAACAACTTAACTATCAAAAATAAAATATAATTAGCTTAGCACCGGCCTACGTCAGCGTCGAGTAAGCAAAATGCATTTTTTGGGGAGCGGGCGGGTCGCGGGGTGTCGCGCTCGTCTATTGGTCCGTGACATGCACAGCACGTGGAGTACATACTGTTCTTATTCAAATTTACAAAGAAGGATAGTCAATTCGACGTCATTGTTGATTGCATTAACAACTTTGTATTGATTAAATTAAGCTTCTAAAAATTGTTAACGCTATCATTAGGATTATTAGAAACAATAACTCCGTTATGTTTGATTTGGTTTAGAACATTATCAATACAACGCAATAATTGATTGCAGTAATAAAACAAAATTCGTTGTTTCAACTACTTTAAAATCGTTGATGCTAGTAAAGAAAATGGTAGAGTTTATTTTTTATCTTGTTCCATTCTACTTCACTATCTTATTTATTGTAACGTATCGAGTGATTCTTCCAACTTTGTACATCGTTATTATTATTAAACATACTTTGATAATGCATACACAGGGTCTTTGTAAAAACAAATAAAAGAAAAGTAATGAATTTAACAAGAATCCCTATAAATTCAAGGAAGTATTAGTCGTTTTGATAAAGATTATTTATTAGAATAAACAGTTTACTTCTTTGTTGTTTCAGACAAATTTAACCTAACTGGTATAACTACCATTTCTTGTTTTTAATAAACAAGACAACGTATATTTAATAAACAAGACAACTAAGAGAAAATGCCACTTTGTTGGAGTCTATTTTTTTCAGTGCACTTACAAATATTATTCAATTTATTTTAGAAAATTCGTTGACTCTCCAAGGAGGAGCTACATGCCCTAAGCCAGTTTTTAAGAAAAAAATATGTCATTTTCTCCGTGTAATGGCAGTAGACGTGGTGGGCCTGAAGACGTCGGTTTATCGGCAAATTGGTCGGAGCACACCTGCCTCACCTGCGCCGGATTAATTTCTCATCACGCCGCCGCGCCGCCGCCGCCGCTCGCCGCCACCCGTAATGAACACGACATCCACGGAAAAAACTAAGCAAGGACGTACAAAATGTTGAAGAGAATGTCTGGTTTATTACGTCGATCTTGTTTCTATTCTTTAAGTGGTTTACTTAAACCTAGGTATAGGTACCGGTGTGATACTTGTGATAGTAAGAAAGTTTATTTAAATCAGTTATTGAAATAATATGTTACAAATATTACCCCCTTACTAATAAAGATTGTATAGCAGATGTATAGTTACACAGTGTTTTGTCACTTTCTTTTCAATGTCAAACTCAAATAAGTAGTTCGACAGAGAGTAACCATTGTGTAGTGTAACTAAACATCTGCTATACAATCTTTATTAGTAAGGGGGATAATATGTTATACATTTTTAACAGTACTATTTAAAATACGCTTTATGACCAAAATAGGAAAGGAAAAAAAGTCCAAAGAGTTTAAAATCACATGCATCAAAGCAAAATATATTTTTCAGTTTTTTTAAACAAATCATATGATGTTATTTCCATAAAGGGGAGGTTATACAAGGTATCACAATAAAATAATAAGTAGTAAGTATTATTCACGTGGTTCTATGTTTCAAGTTTGCATTAAATTTTTTTAACAATTGGTTTTCTGGATTTATGATAAGACTAAGCTGTTACTTTTATTAATGATAATTATTTTATCATATTATTGTTATCTCTAGAAATATCAATAACGCCCAAATACGACGATATTCGATAACGATAACGGCATTCGTGAAGCAACCTTCTGTTTTTCTCATTTTCACGCAGTGCCTCTCCGCTTGATTAATAAACTCTGCGGCACTTTTATGACACCCTCAAATTGAAACGAACTTGTTATTCCCTGAAAAGTAGGTTTCCTTGATTAACAATACAGCCAGCCAGCTCTACATTTTCCTTGGTTTTTTGGTATTATGGAAGGCAAAGTATTAGCCTATTCGACAAAGTATTAGTTAATCTAAATAATACACACCTAAAATTTCTTTAGAGACTATATTTAAAAAAAATTGGTAAGTTCTAACTTCGAGTGGGAGACAATTTTATTGAGATAAAGTGAATCTTCTCGAAAGCAGTAAAAACACATTATTCTTGGTATACAATACGAGTATGTAGATTCAGGAATTAATCAACAAGACAAATATTCTTGAAAGCTAATAATTGTCATCATTATTACAACACCTAAATAACTTAGTTGGATTGGATAGAGCTCCCCAGACAAGGCGAAGAATAGTACGTTATGAGACAAGTTAGCTTAGGTTGCTCATTGCATACAAGGCTGTGGGTTGCAGCCCGAGCCGCAGGCGAGGGCGTAACTCAGCCGAGTGTGCAATAAGCAAGAGCTCACGAGTTTCATACAACGTTTTTCAACACATTTGCGAGGAAAAACAAAGTAATTTATCACACAGCAACAAATATGGCAAAAACAAAATATGATAATTATGGGAAAAGGCGCGTATCTTTTTTTTTACACGCCCAACGCAAGAATATTTTGCGAACAAAGGGGTAAAGGACAAGGAGCATACAGCCTACTACTAATACTTCAAAATTATAATTTTAAGTGACAAAATGCAAATATTTTATTATTTTATAACAAAATATTGTGAACTATGAATAATTTGATAATAATTATATATTTATTTGACTTAATTAAGGACTTACACATTTATTTATCCCAAAAATGTATATGAATTTTCGGCAGCATAAAACCTCTTTGTTGTCAAAAAAAAATAACTGTATTATTCGGCTAAATTGGAAGTGCTCTGTTTACTCGCATAGAACTTGCAGTAAGGTACTAATTTAACTTTGTAGGGTTAATTCTATTACAAACTAGTGTTTTATATATTATTGCATTTGTTATAGCTTGGTTTATGGCCCTAAAAGCGATGTATTAGGGCTCACTTTACGAGCAAGTGTGTTGAAAAAAAATTAATACGACTATAGATCTAACATGTTTGTAAGCAAGCAGTTAACAGCGATCGCAGAACAGATGCCAATTTCACGCCTCGTGGCTCTTTGCCTTTGGTCTTTTATTGTTTTTTATTATTAGGTACTTATCTACCCTAAAACATACTTGTTTCCTTCATATGCGTTTATCTAGCCATTGATCCTGTTACTTTGTTACCGCATACGTAATTGTGGTATGTACCCTTGGTACCCTTGGCCATAAATAGATCATTTGCATAACTGGTTATGCTGTTTAACTTAATAAACAGAAACCCAAAATCAATATTTTCTCGATATATTTGATAGTTCTTTTCGATAACGAGGGAAATTCGATAAAGTCACAGAGAAAACAAACTTTTTACAATGGCTGTTCATATAGATATAAGTTCTCCTTATCGATAACAGATGTCGGTAGGTGTACCTACTAGTAATGTTGAATTGAATAACCACTGAAAATGTTTATAAAGAATTTATAATAATATGTTTAATCTTAACTTTATTTATAGGTAAAGATCTTGATAAAGATAAGAAAAAAAAAGAGTTATCAATTACCTACTGCAACAAAAACCGTAACTAAAATTAAATTAAACCAAGTTGCGAGTGCAGAATTAGTATTTGTACACTTACATAAGTATTTATTAGGTACCATTTTTAGGGTTCCGTAGCAAAACTGGCAAAAAACGGAACCCTTATAGATTCGTCATGTCTGTCTGTCTGTCGGTCCGTCCGTATGTCACAGCCATTTTATTCCGAAAGTATTAGGATTACACAGTTGAAACTTAGTACTTGGCCGGTTTTCATTTCTTATCTTGATCATGATCTTGCTGTTGTTATGACGTCACGCAATTGACAACTTAATTAAAGACGGCCACTAAAAAAGATAATGACAGCCATTCGTTTCAGGCACTTGACACCACAGCCGCCGACGTTGCGGGCAAATTCAGGGGTATTGTTGTACCGAAATTTGATTTTAAAAGGGGACAATGTGACCACAAAGTCACGAAACCAGGCAATGCCACAAATGGCCGGGAGCATCTGTCGCTTTGACGCTGTTCGCTTAAATAACGCCACTTTGTGATACAATTATTTGGTTTTGTCATTATTGCTGTGGTCGTCGCATACGTGAACACTTTCGTTGTAACCGACATCGCCTTGAGGTATGTAAATAGGTCGTAACTGTGGCATGTGTGGTGGTCATTACCTGCATCTGGTCTTGCGTTAATTTTGGGGAATTTTGTTCGATTCTGGACCTGTGGAGAGAAATTTCTGAAATACTTAATACTTATTAACAAAAAAATGTGTTTAACTTTGAGTGAATATAAAAAAAACAAAGAAGAATTTTTAATATTTATTATTTTCTAATACACACTTCATCAACTCAAAGACTAATTTTAAATTACGAGTAGGTAGGTACTTACTTTATATAGTTAGTATTATTTTTTAGTTTGATCTAAGAAGTATGACATCGAAGAAGATTCCATCCAGTGTGTTTTACACAATGTATACTTAATAAAGGTAAAAATATATAAATTTCATTGACTGTGTGACAAATTAAAGAAAATGATTTTTTTTCAAAATGACAACCCTACTTCTAATCGGCAGTTTGAAAGAATATAATAATTTTGGTAGACTTTAACAAGGTAATAAGTTAGCCGCAAAACTGCGCGCTTTCGAATGTCTGCGTCTGCCTGAAATTGTCTTCAAATTTGTCTGAATACTTTTCATTCGTAAGTTTGTAAGATGGATTACTTACTACAGGCGAGTGTTTATTTCCTCAACTTAAAACCAGGTTTAATATAATTGGCGTAATTTTCACCTCCATCTGTTACAGTTAAAGTAAGTTGCAATAAGGTACTTTCCACTTTTTAAGTGTGAAAGGTTTGATAATTAACCTAATAAGCACTAACATTGGTAGTAAGTATAAAAAACTTCAAAAATTAGAAAATCATCAGTGAATGTAGATTTTCATTATAATAACTGCAATAACTGGGTTCCTTTATGTAATAAAGTGGTTAGTAATAAATAACTGTAGTTTTTGAAAATATTTGATGGCTATACCGTTGATAAAAGTACATACTTATTCGAAGTACCTACCTAGGTAAGTACTTATAAATTAACTCAACATTTCCTAGGATCATTTAATTACATATTTCGCCTTGTACGAAAATGTAGTAAGTATTGTCTCACATATATTATCTTAGTTATTTTGACATAATTACGTATGGGAAAAAACTCTCCATAGTCTCTACCTACCCCCATGGGAAACATGCGTGAGTATATGTATGTATGTATGGAAAGAACTCTGTATAATTATATTTCCTGTGTGGTGCAGTGGTCAACATGCCGCCTACCACGCAGGAGATCCCGGGTTCGATTCCCGGCCGGGCAGAAATTGAAATGATAAATTTTAATTTCTGTGACGGGTCTGGGTGTTACTATGTATAATAAGTATATATTTAAAAAAGTATATAAGTAGTATATATCAGTTGTCTACCACCCATATTACAAGCTTTGCTTAGTTTGGGGCTAGATGGCGCTGTGTGAAATTGTCCAAGCATTTATTTATTATTTATTTATATATAATAGGTAGTACCTATAGGTATACTGACGACGTCCTAAAAACTATAAATTATTTATGTAACCTAATAACGCATACGCACATTTATCACTATTTGTTAATTGGCCACCACCGAAGTGCTTAGGACACAAATCTTTCAATTCAAGACGATTCCAAAGACAGGGGCTGTTATGTGTATAAATTCAAATTGTCTTGCCTCAACCCACCATTATTTATGTCGGTATTTATTGTATTAACATAAATTGGACATGAGTTATTTTATTGCCCCGAATGCAGTGGACAAAGGTCATGATTGTAATTCAGATTTGTCATAGCTCGTAAAGGTTGCATTTGGGTATTTTTGGTACTTAATGATTTTTGGGTGACGGCAAGTTTTTAAAGGTTTAATGGGATAAATATGTCAACATGAAATCAAATTGATCCTATGGTTATAAAGTTCATTGAATTGATATGAAGGTCCTTTATTGAAACGATAATAAATATTGCATCATCATCATAGGGTGAAAATATTACCTAAGGAAAGTTAATATCTATAGATACTAGATAGGTTCATACCTATTGGATATTTATTATCTACTAGCTGCCCGCCCTGGCTTCGCACGGGTGGCGCCATCTATTAACAGTTATAAATTGCAATTTAAAATGACGGAAAAGAGAAAAAAATATTTTACGTCTTTCCGTAAGACCTACATTTTTTTAAAATTATTTTTTATACAAACCTTGTCCTGATAACAACAAAACAAATATATTATACAAGAAAAAAATAATTACCGATCTAATTTGGTAAATAATATCATTGATTTTGCAATCCACACGTCGTAGTACACAAGCGGTCGTGTCACAGAATACATAATAGACCTACCTACAAGTGTCGTGTTGTGATTTTTGAACATTCTTTTTATTATTCTTTTTATTTTACGCTAACTTTACATTAATGTCCTTTTGTTAATATTGTTTGTTATTATATGACGATGATTAATTTATCTATCTCTTTCAGCATTGTTCCATTCTGTTAAAACAGATGCAAAAAAAATCAAAGAGCGATGTCGAAAGAGGACGAACTATCAAAGAGTATGTAGTAGAAAGCTCATTTAGACGTAGTGAGGTCAATTAATCAGCGACCCACTACGCTTCAACAGACCATCTGTCCCGCATGGACCCCTGTCCACTGATCTCCTCAGAACTCATGCCCATCCATACGTCACGATACGGTGACTTGTGTTTGTTGATACATTTGAAAATAAATAAACGTTATTGTTATTGCTTCATAGATTATTATTATGATACACATATCAGGCTGGATTGCAAAGATTGAGCTTTCACAAATGAAGCTTACTGTACCTATAGTAGGTGCTTCTGTAGTTTAGCTCTGAAATTTAAATGGACTGGAAAATAGAGCGTTGGTTTTTCCCGCAGTGTTTTGTTCAGAATCGGAATTTTATTGCTTTGATTGTATTAGGTGATGGCTCTTCGATGTTCAATTGTTAATTCTACTTACAAATACCAAGATTCAATAGGTAGTACAGAATGAGCGCAGTTCGGCCTGTGGGCGCGGGGTGCGTACCGGAGCGGCGCGCGGCGGGGGGTCGATAGAGCCTGATTTAATTTAATAATCGCATACAAAACGATGCAGTAAAACGTGTGTCTCTATTGGACAGCAGTTGTCCGTAAAGAATGTGTTCGTGGAAGCTATTTAGCTACGCGGCACACGGAGTTGTGATGGCAAATGTATACGGTTGCGTAGTCTCTTTTTTAAATGTCAATGATACCGATTGTTATTGTTTTTTTGTTATTTGCGAAAAGTCAGGCAACAACTTATATAATTTTTAACTTTTAATTTCACCTTTAGTTTGCATTTGAAATACATAAAAGCCTAACCCCACACAGTGTTTTGTCACTTTCTTTTCAATGTCAAACTCAAATAGTTTGACAGAGAGTAACCATTGTGTAATAAATCTGCTATACAATCTTTATTAGTAAGGGGTTATTGTATAATAAGTAGTAAGTTAAATTATATATAATAATTAATGTTCTTATTTTTATTTTTTTTTAATTTGAGATTTTTGCATTCACAATGCTATTTTTACACAATACTAAATAATATACTAGAAAAAATACGACTCGCACCAGATCAATACTCAGACGGGAATCGAACCCGCGACCTTTGGATATCCGGTCCAATGCTCTGACCGCTGAGCTACCGAGTCACTAGTGACATCGCCGAATTTCTTCTAGTATATCCTACTCTTACGCTGCAAGCCAGCGTTATTTCACCAATGTGAGGAATTACCTCGACATTCAATTGAAATATCTTTCCAGATATTTGGCAATCGATTAAGATGAAATAGCTATATAATTTTTAATTTGAGATTTTTGCATTCACAATGCTATTTTTACACAATACTAAATAATATACTAGAAAAAATGCGACTCGCACCAGATCAATACTCAGACGGGAATCGAACCCACGAAAAAAAAAAAAAATTATATAGCTATTTCATCTTAATCGATTGCCATATCTGGAAAGATATTTCAATTGAATGTCGAGGTAATTCCTCACATTGGTGAAATAACGCTGGCTTGCAGCGTAAGAGTAGGATATACTAGAAGAAATTCGGCGATGTCACTAGTGACTCGGTAGCTCAGCGGTCAGAGCATTGGACCGGATATCCAAAGGTCGCGGGTTCGATTCCCGTCTGAGTATTGATCTGGTGCGAGTCGTATTTTTTCTAGTATATTATTTAGTATAATGTTCTTATTATTAATAAATTCCTCAGTAATAGTGTATTGTTCCTGTGTAGAGTGGCGCCAGTCGGCGTGCGCGCTCAGCTTGTACGATTCTATCATGTTATGACAATGTCACATTCTGTCTCCACCATTAGTCTTGCTTGATTGATGATGGTTTTGAACATGCCCCTTGCCTTGGTTGACTTTGATGAATTTGTGGACATCAAACACTTTTACGAGGTAGGTAGGTAAGACTTTTTCAGGAATATGAGCCAAATGCCTGTAATAATAATTGTGAAATTAATTGCCATTGATTGAACTTGTCTAGTCAAGTGATCATAAATGAGGCATTAAAAGCTTTTAAGTATTTTGCCAAAACATTATTATCAAAATGTTTCCAGTAAGGACAACGGATTAACACATTTATTTATTATTATTATTCATTTATTACAATGCGAACTTACAGCTAAACCAAAACATTCACATTGGGCAATTTCCTTAGGTAAAAAAAAAATTTACAATAAATATATCTTATTGGGTCAGTATAGATGTCGGCATCTTGGACATCATTCAAAAAACGATTAAAAAGAGTAATAGCCCTAGGTGTGATATTGCACATGGGCTAGGTAGGCTTATTGTGTTGAAATAATGGATAGCTAGGCCCGAGGGTGACCACGTCACGAAACCATAGTTGGAAGCCATTAAGGGGAACTGAATAGTTCACGTCAATGGTCGAAACAATGAACACCCAAATAAAACCGTTTCACTCGCCCAAAATCAAAATATCCTACCAACATTTTACAAAAGCTGAACTGACCACATCTCATAAACAAGCAAACACGTTAATCATCTCCAAATGTTACCATTAAGTACCCTCATTGTAAAGTTAACGATATCGCTCGGTCAGCTCAAACCTTTTCATCTGTCAAGTCTTAACAGCCGTGCAATTGGGTTATAATTTACGATATTATCTAAGAGATGGGGGCAGCGGTCAGCGTGGTGAAAAAACGCACGGTGGTGCTAGAGGGACAGAGTGACCGGCGGCACGCCCCCCTGGTTGTGACTTGCCAAAATAAAGCCGTAATAATGAAAGATGACCCGCGTAAGTTGGACGTTATTTAGAGCGATCTTTTATGACCGGGGGATGTGGTGCGTTCGATTCGCGTGCATTTTTTTTTGTATCTGCTCTTAAAATGTCTGAATAATGAAGCTTAGAAATCTTAAGTGAAGTTAAAGGTTTTCTAATACTAAGTTATTGAAAAAAAGGCAATTGTAATTTGAAAAACAAAATAGATTGAAAAAATTATTTACGCTTCGTCTTGAAATCTGTGCCGATTTGCCAAATTATATTATACCTTATTTAATTTTAATTAGTTTAGGTATTATTGATACAGCGAGGGTATAGCATTGTAAAGTAAAGAAAGTTTTTTTTGTATAAGTATAATAATGAAAAAAAAACTTATTTTTATTTTTAGCATTTTATTGACGTTGACAGGCAAGGCAATTTGTTCAACTAGTACCAGCAAGCTGCTTGTGTGTGTGTGTGTGATGTGTTTTGAGTTTTCCCTAGCGAAAAATGAAAAATGCGTGTCCCTAGAACTAAATCTGGGACTGTTTGTTTAACAGGCGCATAGCCAGGGGCGATTCGGTTTCACTTTTGTTGGTCACTTTATGTCTGAGCATTGTTAACGGCACCAACACGACTAAATAACGGCAGATAACTCTGTCACTGGTACTTATAAAGGGAAGTCGGTCGTTTCGACGCGGTTACGACTAAGTGGCGAATTGGCAAACGAGTGTATACTTCCTAAGGCGCAATCGTTGACTGTAAGATTTTACAAATCACAATAGATATTATTATTATTATTATAGCCTTTATTATTCCTAAATGAATTGAATCAATAAAATAAATTATTACATGTCATGCAAATAAAATAAAATAAAATCTATATAAATTTATCAATTAAGGACCCCTCTACGGGTAAAGGCCTCGTAATAGATATTATAGTTCATTAATAAAACAATGTAAGTAAAGTATGTTACTATGTCAAATTAAAATTTGTTACTGTCTGTCATTCCATGGGTGCGTTTTTTAAAGGAAGGTAATTAATCTATTGTTTAAAAGAGTTTAATTTTGTTGTACTCATTTCGGATAGATGTGAACTAAGTGTTGTCAAAAAAGCATCCTTTATTGCCTGTATGTCCTCAAAAAGGCTCGTAAAAGGAGGTCTGAATCAATCTACATTGGTGCCAGCACGGGCTGAGAATTAGTCAGTCAGCTAGGAGATACCATTTATTAATATTTAAAAAGCAGACAGACATAGTCATAGCCATGGACAAAGTTCCTAAACGCATCCTTAAGAAGGCTGGTAGGGGTTTAAATCAATTCTCAAGATTGATACTCGTATGGGCTGACAAATAGTCGGTCGGCGAGGCGTCGCTGGGCGTCTTGCCATAAATTAGGATTATGCGAGTGACCACGCGGACTCGGCCGCCGTCTCAGGCGCCGCGGCGGACGTCGCCGACTCCGCATCGTTTGTTAGCATTACAAGCTTGCTCTAGGAACTACCGATACGAAAACTAAGTCAGCTAAATGTAATGGAGTGGTGATATGGATCGTTTTGTGAAATGGTAAAGGGTTGGGTCCGACAAAGAATTTTAGATTTTTAGCTCTACATTGCAAAGAAGCAAATCAGCCTTGGTTATAAGTAATTTGGCTTGGTTACCTTGGCTACAAATGCTAGGTACTTACCTACTCCAAATATAGTTTCAATTTTGAGTGACGTCACCCCCGTATCTATAGACGAGTAAGTAAAGTAATGACATGAGTAAAACTTGCAATTTTCAAATGCTTCTCATATCATATTCTGCAATTTATAGTAAGTACCTATAATTTTTAGTGCATTTAAGACTAATTTATACTATAAATTGCAAGTGAATATAATATTAAAAGCATTTGAATGTTGCAGGTATTACTCAAGTCGTTACTTACTCGTCTATAGATACGAGGGTTAGTTTGTTTTATAATAATAATTACTACTACTAGGTATCTGTGCTCCACAGAATTTTATAAAAAAAAGGAAACTAAAAATTTGTGAAAGTTTGGAACGGGTGGTAGGAAAATATAGACGATTCAAAAGTTGTTTACTTATTTCAATAAAGATATTTTGACTTTGACTTTGAATACTTTGTTTTGACCACGGGCCCTCCACTTTAGGACGTATTCTTCTTGTGTCAAGTCGATACCATGAATAATTTTTATCGTCTCCAATTTGCAGTCTTATCTTCCCCACGAACGCGTATTTGAGTCGTGAATTTGCGTTATTTCGGCGCCTAAGATCCGAATCACAAGTTAGAGAGGGGGTATTAAGTTCGGCGCGAGCGGCGCTAAGCCCGCCTGTTTTAGGCTCCGCGGCGGTGTTTCAATAGCGATCGCGAGCGGATTACGACCTAACCCCCTCGACGTAACGCGTCGAAATGACATCAAATACCCATTTCACTTATCCTTTGCCCCTATAACTTCTGCGCCACATCCTAATTGAACATCAAACTGTGACTTTGTTTACGACTGAAGTATGCGGTATGATGGCAATGTTGTTTGTGTTATGTATGCCGGGAGTTGGGCGTTTGTATGTCAGAACTTTGCATACATGATCACTATAAAACATGTTATAAGTAATTATCAAAAATTTGCTTCTGCCTGCCTAGCATGACCGATTTATATCGCGTGATATAGCATTTTATCGACACTCAACTGTCAAACTCCTTTGTCTTTTTGACAGTTAAACGTGATAAAACGCTATATCACGCGATATAAATCGGTCATGATAGGCAGGCAGAGGCAAGCAGTTTAGATTTCAAGGTAACATAAGAAATGTTGGTCAAAGATACGGAGGGTATAGTATAGGTAGAGGTACTTGTGTTTTAGATAAGAATGGAGTAAGGGTAGAGTCTAACTTGGCGACTCTGTCGTCGCCTGTTTTCATGCGAGGATAGATTCTTAGTTTAGCGAGAATTCCACTGTGGTTTTAACAACATAGATTTGAGTTCTGTAAGAACTAATGGGTATCCGTTGATATAGCTGTTGTACACTCGCTAAGCAGGCTGTAAATTAACTTCAGTTAAACTGCGTAAGTTTAGAGACTTGGCTTAGGCGACGGACGATAATGATGTCTAATTGATAGCTTAGTTTACTGTTATCCTAGCTGCTTTTCTTTTAAGTATACATATATTTATTACTGGTTCTCAAATAGTTCTCTACAATTTACCTATTCCTTGTGTTGTCAAATTATTAATCACGGCCGAATACTCAAAAGCTTCTTAGTTTAAATCTTAAGTTAAGGTCTCCTTAACTTTAAAGGAAGCTGTCAGTTTCATAGAGTTTCTGTCATATCTGACAACTTTTTTAAATTAAAATGGCCTTAACTTTAAGATTATTTTGAGTATTTGGAAGTATCTGAAATCACCTGAAAATGGTCAACAGACGTTTCGTGGAATGGTACAACAAACAGACGAAGATCATGAATTCCCAATTAATTGTTGCAATACCGTTAGATGGAGCTACTTACTTACGGATTCAGTGGATGCTCTATATTCCATAATTAGGGTAGCATAGTGTTATCTCGCGAAATCTCCAATTAGCCAGATACGCAGGGCCGGTCGACTTGGTCAGTCGCGTCACGTTGCCCACAGCCGGTTCAATTAGAACAAGCCGCCTCTCGGAATGACAATATTGGTTTATTACGCCTTGAATATGGAGCATCATTTATATTGAGAGATTTTATGACATATTGTTATAACGTTGTTGATTCTGACTATTACTAAGTACTACCTACGGAACAGAAGATGAAAAAAATATTAAGTATTATGAAAGTTGTTGCACGTTGCCTTTTATGACAAAACACCTAAATGTTCAGGAGTTATCGATTCAATCCATATTAGCTATCGAAATTGCTTCCTATAATGTTCTAAATCGGGCAACTGTTCTTCCGCTGTCGACTAAACAAACTTTTTTTATGCACAACGGGATAGTGCTTGGCCTTCATCTCACCGGATGTTAAGTGACGATAAGGCCAAAGGTGGAAGCGCACTGGCTATCTTACCTTTAACTGTCGGACCACAACAATTTTTAAATTGTTGTTATGGCGTCAGACTTAGGTAAGATGTTGGTAGCTAGCCAGGCGGCTTGGAATAAGCCCTACCACCAACCAAACCGAGTACAAATTGTACCCCCCCTGGGAATCGAACCCAGGACCGGATTACACGGATGGGCGAACCACTAGACCACAGAGGCGGTTAGTCGAATTAAACGAGATCCAAATAATAAACAAATGTAAACCCTTCTTTGTAGATACAGGAAATGTAATGGGAAGATAAAATACTCAAGTTGACACGCCCCCACGCCTGACACTCGGAAAAAATACGTCAAATTAAAGGGTTATGTTAATGTTACACCTACATATTGTGAATTCGTTATTTTTTAAAAAGCTTTAATCACGGATCTACATAATAATGCGGGACGGGCATTTCCCGTCCATCCAACAACTTGATTGATGTCCCTTGCTAGATTTGTTTGTCAGAAAAAGTAGCCCGATACACGTCCGCAGGGCTTTTGTCACACAAAAATGGCACTCATAATACCTTTTGTTTCGTTTTTAAATACGAGCCTTTCATAATTAGCGTAATAAATTTTAAAATGATAATGCGAGTGCCATCTTTTAAACCGCTTACGCGCGTCAGGGGGCGCCGCCAGCGACCGCACGTCAATCGTTCTCCCGAATGTAGAACAATTCTTATTTCGAAAATAAATAAAAAGAGTATCACTTTTATTTTCTGTCTCTTTTCCTCGGTGATGCGGTGTTGGGGTGTGAAGAGGACGGAGTTAGAAATCGGTCTTGTGGTAACATCTGTGCTTTATAATAGATGCTTACGTAGTAGCCTTCTTTGCGGGCCCGCGAGCCCGGTGGGATCGGTTTAACATGATTGATCTGTTTATTTTACATTTTAGAGGAGCATTTTTACGGTTGCTTGTCAACTTAATAACAAAGTGTTTTATATCGAGACACGTTAAGTTCAGTTTTATTGATAGGTTTCTTTTAACATTTATGTAAGTGACGGGAGGGGTCGGGATGCTTTAAATCTTTTTGTAATGATTTTATACATTGTTAAGCCAGCGCAGCGTTTGAAGGCAAATATGTAAATTCTATTTTTTTTATCTCAAAAATAAGATTTGTGTTTCAAACTTTCAAATAACTAAGTTAGCGAATATTTTTTTTAGTTTTGTCACAGAATACAATAATAGTAAAAGGGTTTCGTGTGAGGTGAATCTGTGGCGTGAGGCACAAAACTTATTGCGGAATGTGCATTTTAAAATGCATAGGTAGGTATATTATATACCTATGCATTACCTTACATATTATAAAACAAAGTCCCTCGCCGCGTCTGTCTGTCTGTCTGTCTGTTCGCGATAAACTCGGAAACTACTGAACGGATTTTCATGCGGTTTTCACCAATTGATAGAGTAATTCCTGAGGAAGGATATAGTGTATAATAAATTAAGGTTTTATGTAAATTGATAGAAATATGACGATAATTGTTGAAGGAGTCGGCAAAAATTAAGCCGTCTGGGATCTTGCATCAAAAACGCTGCCTAAACCTTTCGAGCTATAATAAAATAATGTATGAAGGAATTATTTCTCTGTTATAGGTCTACAAAAAAATCCACGACGGTATATATCTATCTTTTAAGGATAGCTAACTATAGCCATTTGAACTTTTTTTTAAATGGTCACAAATAATGTGGTAATTGGAAAGGTATTTAGACGGAAACAGTAGTAATCCTTATCAAATCAAATGCGTTCGTTACTATAAGCGTTTTATGCACATAATTTTAGCCCTTTTCACTATATAGTTTTAATAAATATCTTAGAAGTTATCGCAAAAAGTTTACGCGCGCAAAAATAAATTCAAGCGCGTTTCTCATACCGATGATGACGGGACTCGAACGGGACGGGTACAAACTTTTGGAACGAAAAGAAAGGAACCGAAGCGAAGCGAGGGCGCTATCGCTAGTAAAATATATAAATATAATACATAAATATATATAATAATTTTTTTTCTGATTGAATACTCTATGCTCTAAAACGGAGATTAAACCAAAGCAATCAATAGCTCGCAGTACAAAATGTTCACGGGCCTATTATATTCACTACAATAATAATTTGCCCACTTCCGCATTCGAACATGGCTTTCCAATTATTGTAGCTAACCGTAATAGTACATTATGAGACAAGTTAGCTTAGGTTGCTCATTGCGCACAAGGCTGTGGGTTGCAGCCCGAGCCGTAGGCGAGGGCGTAACTCAGCCGAGTGTGCAATAAGCAAGAGCTCACGAGTTTCATACGACGTTTTTCAACACATTTGCGAGGAAAAAACAAAGTAATTTACCACACAGCAACAAATACGACTAAAACAAAATATGATAATTATGGGAAAAGGCGGTTTTTTTTTGTTTTTTTCACACGTTCAATGCAAGAATATTTTGCGAACAAAGGGGTGAGGAGCATACAGCCTACTTCAAAATTATAATTTTAAGTAAAAATGCAAATATTTTAATATTTTATAACAAAATATTGTGAATTATGAATAATTTGATAATAATAAATATTTGTTTGACTTAATTAAGGACTTACACATTTATTTATTCCAAAAACGTATATGAATTTTCAGCGGCATAAAACCTCTTTGTTGAAGTTTGTTGTTACTAAATAGTACATTATGAGACAAGTTAGCTTAGGTTGCTCATTGCACACAAGGCTGTGGGTGTGGGTTGCAGCCCGAGCCGCAGGCGAGGGCGTAACTCAGCCGAGTGTGCAATAAGCAAGAGCTCACGAGTTTCATACGACGTTTTTTAACACATTTGCGAGGAAAAAACAAAGTAATTTATCACACAGCAACAAATACGACAAAAACAAAATATGATAATTATGGGTAAAGGCGCGCATGATATTTTTTGTTTTTTTTCACACGCCCAACGCAAGAATATTTTGCGAACAAAGGGGTGAGGAGCATACAGCCTACTACTAATACTTCAAAATTATAATTTTAGGTGACAAAATGCAAATATTTTAATATTTTATAACAAAATATTGTGAATTATGAATAATTTGATACTTACTTATATATATTTATTTGACTTATTAAAGTCTTACACATTTATTTATTCCAAAAATGTATATGAATTTTCAGCAGCATAGAACCTCTTTGTTGTCAAAAAAAATAACTGTATTACCCGGCTAAATTGGGAATGCTCTGTTTACTTGCATAGAACTTGCAGTAAGGTACTAATTTAACGTTGTAGGGTTAATTCTATTACGAACTAGTGTTTTATACTTATATTATTGCACGCGTTTGTTATAGTTCGGTTTATGGCCCTAAAAGCGATGTATTAGGGCTCACTTTACGAGCAAGTGTGTTGAAAACATGTATTATCATATCATACATTATAATAAATAATAATAATAAATCATTTATTCTCAAATTCATTTCGTTCACATCAACAATGGACAATATTTGCTTTAAAACTAGGTTAGTATGCATAAACAAATAAATAAGCAATTAGTTTCTAATAATAGGTACTAAATAATATGACATTCTGTTTAGCTACACATAAAATTACAAATATAGTTTTATTTAGGTAATAAATCATTGTTTGTGCCTAAACTAGGTTATCCTGTGTTTCAGGCGATATGCGCCTATGGAAAACATAAATTATGGTATTACATAATATGGAAAATAATTAAAGTTACATACATTTTTAATAGAATTAATTATTGACTAAACTAATCGCTAAGTATACCTACTTATACTAATACTAATCATCTTAATACTACAAGTAACTCCTCTGTCTCATCATACGTCATCTTTTGGAGAGTGGCTTTAAGGATATTTTTGCAGTTTATGCGATTGAGTGGATAAATAGATATTTTAGCACTTAATTTATTGTAGAGAAACGGTCCTAGAAACTTGTAAAATTTTCTTGTAAAAGCAAGATTATTTCCACCGATAGTACAAACTTTATCTTTCCGTCTTTTGTTATTATGCATTATTTTCTACTAATAAACCATAGCCATAAACAACCTTTAAAAATACCTACTAGTAAAAATACTGTATAGGTAAAGATTGATGCGAGGGTTGTATAGTTTATTCACAAACAATAACCTCTGTAAAATATAGTTCGTTGTAATAGTAGTATATAATCTAAGCTTCAATCTGTACATATGAATTTTCGATACATTCTGTCCGAACAATAAGTACCAGTGCTTAACTGAGCCTTAGTTATCACCAGACGGAAAACTTTGTCTGTTTTGTGATGAAGCTTTTGAAGAATATGAAATTTTCTTTAATTTTATGTTTCATTATTATTTTTTTTTTTTTTCTTAACAATAAATAAAAAATAAAAAAAAAATATTCAAACAAAACAAATTTATTTTATAACTCTTGCAATATTTTAATTATAGTTTAAAAATTGTTTTAAGCAAAAAGTGGCCACTCTCGTATATAAATCGTTTTAAAACTAAAGCATGACATTCAAAAAAATTAAGAAAACATGGTTGTATCTTTTGTTATAAATAAATTTATTGGTAGCGCCGCGCTAGGGATCGGTTACATGCCCCTTATTTTGTGAAAAGAGTGACCAATACTCGGTCCCATTTAATTGCTATAAAACTTAAAAAATATACGTAGGTACCTACAATAATAAAAACGTGAAAACTTAGCTTAGGTACTCATGCGATGGGTAGAAAGAACACAATAAACAACATAATCTCTTACAAGATTGTTTTTTCTACGTAATAGAAAAAAATACGAAATAATCTTGACAGAAAGCACTCTATCAAATTATAGACGATTTGAATTTCATAAGGAAGAAATTTTACAATAATAGGTCGTTAGAAAAAGATTAAAAATTAAATCTATTTTTTTAACTTTTTTAGTGAAATTTCTTAAAATTATAATTTTTTGTTTAAGGTGGTACCCTAAGTGAAAGTGGCGCCGCGGTGAATTATATTTAATATTATAATTCTATTACAATTAAAAATGTTTGTCGTGGAGATTTTAGGGCCCGTCTAGTATTTTTAGACGGTATCGTTACATTACCTCGTAGTCACTGCTAGAAGTAGATAGCAAAACTGCTAATAGTGGCCGTTTTTGACACATTTGCTATCTACTTCTACAATCTCCGATCTCTGTAGGTATTTAATTACTTGGAACCGTTAAAGACGTGTTTGTATTAGTTGTTAAATGGCGGAAAAAAGATGATCCCGCGCAGCGTCGCTTATCGGAAGCAATTACTTGTTGTTCGCTTTATTAATTTTTATAACTACCCTCGCGACATCAAAGGATGCGCGTGCGCGTGCGCCGCTGGCGCTATGGTGCAAGTCATAGACTTTAACCTGATTTTAGAACCATTAAAAAACACTCAAGTTGGTATTTATTAAAATCATTACCGGTTGAATGTGAAATGGTTTTTACTGACCGGTTGATATTGGAAATAATTATTCACCAGTAGAAAAATTGCCCGTTCAATGTGGAATTTATCTTATTTATAATTTTACAACAAGTCATCTGTGTTTCGGAAAAAGGATCACTTTAGATTTGTTAAAATTATTGAGACCTATGCTTAGGGAGCTTAGGATCCTAATTTAGGACAATTTCAATAAGAATACTAAGAAAAACTAAAACATTCATGGTAAATATTATAAACTAAATAATTTAAACGGTTTGTAAGCGGTTTTAGTTTTATCGTTCAGCACTAGCATGAATACCGAAACGTGATTAGCGATTTATTACGTTTAACTTTTAAAAGACAATAGATTTAAAGCAGTTAAAACTGGCATTAAAATGTTAGTATTATACGCCAAAGTGTCAGTTACTTCGTTTAGGCAGGCAAGCGAGTAGCGACGATATTTCGTGTTTCAGTAGTCATGCTAGGCAGCTGAAATACCACGATCAGGGGCATATTGCATAACAAAATACAAGCTTACATTATAAGTTATTTTGCATAGAAAATCACTAAAAATATTAGCTTGCAATTTGTTATGTAATAGGCCCCTGGCCCCAGTATTTTGCCGCTTACAACTTGTTCCACCAACAGCTACTGTTTACCGGCAAACCCTTGAAGACGTTTTAACAACTCGTGGGCTGGCTTCCTCGCTTTGATCTTCGTGACACTTCAACTTTCAGAGTACACTTCACCAGAACTTGTCTTTACCCGAAAGGATAAAAACAGACTTACTTACCAACGAACTGCTTGTGGGTCGTACGAAAAAAATACCAGTTTCACAGGTTCAGTTATCAAGATCCTGAGTAGCTAATGTCACATTTACTTTTCACTAACGCTTCGCTTTTGATATATATGTATGGGATTGACACAAATTTTCGTTAACTAAGTACGTCAAATCCATACATTATGTTTCTGAAATATGTTTTTGAAAGCGAAACGATAACGAAGAATTGCAAATGTTACTTTGGCTAGGGTGGCAGACTTGATAGACAATTTCATACCATGTTTGTATTGATTAATTTGTGTTTTTATTTTCAAGTGATCTATGAGTATTTCGAATCATCATTTATGGTCACAATTTATAAAGTCAGCATTAACGGAGGAAATATATTTCAAAGTCACCGAAGGATTTAAACATGTGCTTATCTTCAAAAGCTCGCAAGACATCAGGTAAGATAAGTTAGCCGGCGGATAAAATAAATCAGTATTCCAAAACAAGCAAAATTTACATGCATCGCGAGAGGTGAACACTGAGGCAGAGAAAGACTTATCTCGCTAAAGCGATTCCCACATAAATAAAGCTCATCGGATATGAAACCGTATTTACATAGGAAAAATATAAAGAGGCCTAAACGATAGGTCCGTAGGGCGGCGTATCGGTCGCCGCGCCGAGTCGTATGCGGCGCACGTCCGGCCGGGCTCCCCGTCTTTAATAACAATACGAAATATCAGTTCGTTCCTCCGATCGCAAATCTACGTCAATAACATATCCAATAGTAGCGCTCAATTCATTTCGACATAATCTAATACGGAGGAGCACGTTTGCCGCCTAAATCTCCCGCCACATGTCGCCAAGATGGCCGCCGGGCGAAACGCGAAACTAAAGAAAAAGGAGATCACGAATCGGTAATATCTTTCGAGTCCATAAAGTTAAACGTTTATTTGCAGCGATATATTGTCCTTTTGTAGATATTGTTTGGGCTATGTAAGTATTGGAAGGTTCGGTAGTCCATAAGTACATAAACCTTGTTTCCTGTTCCTTGAATTGGAATAGTTAAAATAAATTAAATCATTATGGTAAATCAAAGTCAATTTTCTTTAAAGAGTTGTTTAAGGTAAGTACTTAATCAAATCGTTCCTGGCGATTAGCTCAACGTATCTACGTTAGTAGAAGCTTAACATTTTTAACTTTATTAGCATCCGATAAGCCTTTCTTATTGTACCTACTACGTGAGTATGTGCCTACTAGGTATATTATTATTATATTTACCATATGAATAATTAATTATATTTATTATAATATTTTTAATAGCGAGATCAAAGGAGCTTTCACTGATTCAGGGAAATTAGTTTAGACTAATATGGCTTATTTGGTGCAAGATGATCAAAACACTGTTCCCCAATACTGGGAACGTATAGGTTAGACCTACTATCTATCTACGAACTGAACAAATCATACAAATCGGTCCTCAAATCTTCAAGTTTTTCAAACCCCTTGCTTTTTTTAAAATAGGTAAGTACCTAATACTTATACATTCACAAACTTAGGGATGTTCGATAACAGAGTAAACAATACAAAACAAAAGCGTACATAAAAGTAAATGAGGAAGGACCACGTAAATAATGTAGTCCCTATCAGATTTCCCCCTAAGACAAAGCATGAGTAATTCGGCAACCCCACAGTACAAATAGACGGTGGATCGCAATTAAGGAGCGATTGCACTGATTGATCAATCATCGGGCATCGACAATCGTAGGTATAGTGCTGCTTTGTTGCCGCCGCTGCGACGTGTGCACGTACTGGCTATAGACTACGGGCACAAGATTTAAAGTAGACAGACCGAAAGAATCGGAACACTTGCGGTCTTCCGTGCACGCACACGTAGACATTAGGTACAAACAATTTCAGGCCAAACCGGGATAGCGTCGGTACCTTTTTTACATTTAAATGGGCTTACTCTTGGCCACATTCAAAAACCATAAGGCTAAGAAGAGGTCGAAGATGGAGCGAGCTTTCCCAGAAGAAGTCTAGTCACTCGGGCTTAAAATATCACTGGGTTGTATGCTTGCGGGAATACAGTCGCAGCCAGGAATTCCACTTCTTGGATGTGCGAAATGAAAAGCGCTTCTGGAATGTCAACCAAATAGGGGTGTACCATCACAATATTTAGAGAGCAATTACAACAAATGAGGGAAGTATTTTCAAATACAGTCAGAGAAGAACACACAGATTTATATTGTGTGCTACGGTTCAGTCGTTGTTTTCCCTACTACCTTGGGGCCCCATTTTTTAAATAAATCGGCTGGCGATCGTCGAAAGGTTTCAAAAATAGGTCCCCTGTATACTTATTTGAAAGTTTCCCTTCCCGCAATGCTAAAATTACATTTACAATAATAATAACTAGATTTCCATTAGCGGTTAACAATATTATCATGTTATTGGTCTTGTTGGCAAAATTTTTCTTATCAAAAAGCTATAAATTACAGAAAAGCAATAAAAGTTTTTGCACCCATATTTTTTATTGGTTTTGTCATCGAATATATTATTATAGTATGTTAAACTTTGTTTTTATACATTGTTTCGTTAGTCTATGTAGATAGAGTAACTGTTGGTTTCCTAATGATCATAACAAATCTTGAAGGGTACCTAGTGATGTCTACGACAATGTTGGTACTCAATAAAAAAAAAATTGGCATCGTGTCTAGTAAATATTTACATTCAATACTTAAATGATTGAAAAAGTGAAACATTGAATCTCGAGAGAACTACTATTTTACTGTACATACAGCACTATTTTATGTCTGACGATAAGAAAAATTATAGGTAAGTAAGTAATTAAAAAAAAAATTGTCTTTTCCAAAAAAAAATTTTTAGTCCTACTTGTAGTAGAGACAATTTTGATATACAATATTACCTACCCACATCTTGATTGTTCGTAGCACAAAGCCTACCGGACGGCACCGGAGCTGCGACGGTCACGTCGGTGTTTCATATTGATTTCCATTTAATTCGACGCGTGCGGTGCTGCCGCTGCCGTGATCATTGATCCTACTATGCCGTGATGACGGCCACCGGCCAAGATGGCTGCTACATTACCTCTGATTGGAGGGCGAGTAATGCCTATTGGTAGTCTATTTTGAAATCTTTTCTATAAATCAGGGATTGAAAACGTTATTTTGAAATTAACGTTATTTGCCGTAATTACCGTTTTTATTTTATTTTATGTGAAATAACGTAAAATAAAATTATTTTACAGATATTAACTTATACCGTTAAATATACGGCGGCGGCGGCGGCGGCGCTCATCTCACTCTTTTTTATTCTATTGTTAGCAGTCTTGCACGTCGAATTGTCTGCGGTCAATATTATAGAGAATTTATAATGTCAAACAGAAGTACAAAAATATTATAGTTTCTACCCGTAGCACAAAGTTCAAATTTTGTACGACCCCTGGATACCTCTGTTAGAGGAACTAAAATTTCTAACCAATAGATTTTAATTTAATCTTAATTCTCGATAAAAATTCATTTCGCACTCGATAGTTTTTCATGTTAAGGATATTCCTGACTAGTAGGTAGTAATTCAGGTATAAAACGAACTTTTCTATGCTTCCGGCTTCCGACTTCCGACTTCCGACACCATGTTGTTTTCTCACTTCTTATTTTAATATCCAGCTTTAAACTGCTATAAGCAGTTTAATAACAAGTTACAAGTTATGGACTTAAAGTAAATAAAGTTATGATATTTTAATATTATATTTTTAATGCATTAAAACTAGCGATGATATTAATGTACAGACACAAACAAACGAGCACATACACAGCTGTCCCCTTGTACATTACATAAACAACTACGCCTTTGATATTATTAAGGCTTTAACAGTTTGTGATTTCAGTTACTCACGTTTTTGCGTTGTTTTTGTCACAAGACTGACATCAGCATCTAATTACATTACAAAGATTAATAAATATTTTAAGTTTCTAAATCTGAAGAATATTTTATCCATAATTTCAAAATTCCCATGATTGAACGATTTCAGTCAAGACACAACACTGTACGACTGATTTTTTATGTTCGTTAGTGACTCGTGTTTGTGGTTATGCTTCGAGATTACCCTTAGCACAAAAAGCTATCGAGAAAAAAAACGCGCGTAAAAGTACTCGATAGAGAATTATCTATGGAACTTTAAATTTCGCTTTACGGCGATAGATGGCACTGTACAAATTTCCAATACAAAATGACTCTATCGAATGTTTTTACGCGCGTTATTTTTTTCGATAGCTGTTCGTGCTAATGGTACTGAGTGCAAAATAAATCAATTACCTACAAGGAAATAAAAGGTGAGTAGGTAATATATAGGTATATAACTTTCATAACTTGCTAACGGTGTCCGTCTTCATACCGTTTGGTTTGACTGGGAATTAAAGTTTTATGATATGATAATATACCTAATACCTACATAAATACTATTCATATTTTCATGCCTCTTCGTAGTTTTGCGTTTGAAACATAAAACATTTATTAATAAAATTATGAATAGTTTCAAAAATGTCAGCCATGTTAATTTTGTCGCTCACTTATCTCTATATGACGTTTTAAAGACATTTAAAATTGTAAAGTAATTTTAAGGTTATTTGAAAACAAAGTAAAGCCGTCATTTTATTAAACGTCGTTTAAATGTGAAAAATTGACTCAAATGCGACTACAAGTCGAACAGACATTTTAGTTAAAACTTTAATGTAACGTCGTATAGTTTATTCTTGCCGACGTTGCTTGTGACCAGTTTATTATGACATATTCGTCGCACGACTAAAAATTTAAATTTAAGCCATCTATAGGATCTAGCAGTCATCTCATTACTATTATAAGACTGCTATCCAACTTAAAGTCGTACAAGTCAGAACTTATTATGACGTTTTTGCTTGTTGGGGTACTAATTGTCATGATCTGTACAATTCATGATACGATTACCTGAATGACACTGATTTTAGCGTTCAGATATTCATCCACTGTAGCCCCTTTTTGCTCAGTCTAATTAATTTAATTCAGTTTCCTCGCGAGAACTATGATGTTAACCATTATAAGGATTTATTAAATCATATTTCAAAGGGTATGGAACCAAACTTCAATTTAAAATAATAGAATAGAATATGATCAAAACGGTAATAACATTGAATCAAACGTAATAGCGTCGGCTGTGTCAAGCAAGTAGCTATTTCGGTAGTAAATAGTAATTGCAGGTAGGATACGTATCGAGGTAGTGTACTTCGTATTAGATGAAAGCGGCTGTCCCCAAGACAATGGCGCGCGTGACTCCATCACAGCACTTCTGTGCCGCCGCCTCGCTGATTGCCCACAATTTACTACAACACAATACTATTTTATTAGGACAATATGCTATATGATTGCCCCACGCGAATTACCCCCAGCTACAACCGACTTATAACAAAATAAAACTTTAACGGGAAACTTCCACGTAATTTTCTATAAACCTTTATTTTGATCAATTACTTTTCGATCACCTTTTTTCGGGACAAATTGTTTTTATTAAGCCCGGTAAACTCTGAAATGGCTTACGCCGCCCAAAAATTAATTGATCGGATCTCGTTTCTCGCAGGAAACAGCGCGGAAGAGTTTTAATTAGCGAGAAAAAAAGCACCGCAAACTTCCGACGTAAAAAACCGGGAGACAAGGGTGGGCGGACTGCGGAATAAAAATCTCCCGGTCGTAATGCGGGCAACATTTGTGTGAGGAAGACGCTCAGTAATGGAAGACAAATTTCAATATAATTTGCAATACATAAGCGTGTTACTTTAATAGCCCAGAACCACCCTTCAAATTAAACGGGGCTTAAGTTTTATTTTATTTTTTCCTCGTCGGTTCGATCGCGTTGCGTCGGGCGGGGAGTCACCACTCGCAGGGCGCCGGGAAAAAATATAATCCTGCCAAATTAATTGCTCCTAGAGGCAATAGTGTCGGCCGCGATGCCGCCAAATCAAATTAAGGACGCGCTATAAAAACCAAATTAGTGCCCGCTTTAACCGTGAGAGGGTATTTAGTTACAAGACGTTAGTTCAAATCCCGCCATTTTCATTAACAATAAATATCCCCTCGCAGCCGCGCGGAATCCTTATTGTTTTACTTTTTACACCCTTGTGTCCCGGGCGGGAGATAGCGCGGACGACGTCTTGCCGAGGCTAGCTAATTTGTTCTTTTTGTTTACTTACCGGGTCGAGGTAATAAAAATTTGTGTTGCGCGAATTGTATGGACTTTAAATTTTATATAGCCACTGTTGGCCCGAGTTTTGCATTTAATTGGGAAAAATTTAGGGTCGGCGTAACGCTTCTGTGCGGATTCTTAAACTAATTGGACGGCCGTTACAAGTTTTTTTTAGGTTAAACGTTTGCGCGATCAAAATGGGGGCAAGCAGTCTTATCAGGCTCGGGATGATATTTGGGCATAAATCTAATTTAAACCGAAACAAATCCCTTAATAAGTTCCTTGGTGACCGTTATTCGTAAGCTGCACATATTTCAAACACAGATGCAGTTATCATGAAGGGGTGAGTTTGATGCGTTTTTTTCGTGGGTGGCATAATAACAGGCGATGCACTGAATTAGAGGGCGGCGGTGATCTAAAACAATAAGCTTGCACCGTCATTAGAGCGGCTCGCTGCAGATTGCTGCCTTCGTAATGTGACGACGTTTGTACTCATTTTTAATTTTGTTCTGTGTTCGCAGGTATATAGTAAAAATCAAAGAAATCCGAGAGAAATCAAATTGTCACGTACCGCACCTGATGACAAATGACAATAGCTCATTGTTTAATTGCCCAATCTTACGAAATTTGAGCGGGAAATTCAGTATGGATTTACTATTAAACCTCATGTAGCAACGCTTTATGTGCAAAAAAAAGCTTTTGGTAGCAATTATATCTACTAATATTTATTTGGCTTGACAAAACGTATAAAAGTAAGGTTCATACCTTTAAACAATAATGTAATAAAAATATAGTAGGTATGAATTCGCAACTTTTATTTAAAGGAATAAAAAATGTGTTAAAATTATAAGTTATAATAAATGGCTGTGAAATAAATGCGTGTAGGAAATGAGGTTTTAAATTAATTAATTCTATTAAGCGTTCCCTAACGAGCACATTTACGGCAAATTAAAATCAGTTCTAAACCATTTAACCTCGCTTGGCAATTAAAAAAAAGAAAACGATCTACCATTAATAAGAAACTTAGGTGAAATTTCGTTGGTTATGTAAAAAAATATTATCATCTATTTATAGCGAGCAAAAATATTAAAAAAACAACATCAACAGGATGGTATTAATTCAGTACAGGATATAATGTTTTTATCCTGTACTGAATTAATTTCGCATGTAGATTTATCTGTAATAAATATCTGTATATATGTTTAAGTGCCTATATATAGAATAGCGTACATGATGCCAAGGTTATTTTAAAGGCCTCAAATCGATCGTATATAAACACAACAGTGCCTAATAGCTGGGTGTTTGTGTAGCTGTCATTACAGGACTGAAACGCCGAATATTGTAATTATTATATTAAAATGAGCACGATGATTGCGGGAAACGTGTTATTTAACAGTAACGATAACATCTTATCGGCCGATCCTAATACTCGACGTGTGGATATTATCGCCGAAATCAGCCGGATATTCGGGGATATGCGACACATGTCCGTTTTAACCTATACGATATACAGGGTAGTGTAAATTGTGTTTTATATTAAAGATTGATAAAAAAAGTACAACAGTAAAACGGATATACGGAATAATAGGGCACATACTAGTATTTTAAAACGGTATTATTACATTCCCTCGTAGTCACTACTAGAAGTAGATAGCAAAACTGCTAAAAGTGGCCGTTTTTGAAACATCATTTGCTATACGAGGGCGGATTGATAAGTCCACGACTTTGAAAAGAAGAAATACTTTTTTTTTCATAATTTGTTTTGTATCTTAAAAAGGAACTCCTTAACTCTTCAACGCCCGGAAAATGAGACACAATAGAAAATCTATTGTGTCTCGGTCGCCAGCGACCGCTCCGGTGTTAATGGATTAAGGAATCTTTACACAAATTTTTTTGCAAATTCGGCAAAAGATTATATTACCTTTGGAAACAAAAAGCTCAAGCGACTTCTAACTTTTCTTAATGACCCTGTCGACCCTCTCGGCGGCACTCATGACATCTTTACTCATCGAATGAAGATGCGCTCCTTCCAATTCTCTAGATTCAACCCTCTGAGATTTTTTCTCCTACCAAACATGAATTAAAATGTCTGAAATGGGCCCTCATTTCAGTTACCAGTTTTCAGGTGATGAAAGAAAAAAATAATGGGTTAAAGAGGTAGGAACTTCGTTGGACTGAATACGCAGAGCTACAATAAGATTATGTAGGGAAATAAAACAAAATATTCCGGAAAAAAGTGTTTCTTCATTACAAAGTCATGGACTTCAATCCAACCTCGTATACTTCTACGAACGACTACGATGGAAGATATTTAATAAAAACCTCCGAGGGCGCCACTTTCGGTGGTATAACAACCTTAAATGGAGAGGGATGGGACACGCTAAAATGAGATATTTTATGCTGTGTGTCAAAACCAAACCCTACAATGAGAAAACTGCACCCGTAGTATGATAATCAATGGAGATGCAATGTAGTTTATGTTGTTTTGTGTGGTAATTAACTTATTCTCGAAGAAAACTCGACAACAGTTAAGTTAGCTAGATGTTTTAACACAAACTTATTAATCTTGTAAAGTTTACAAACAATACCTGTAATATTGATGGCATAGCTACAATTCGTCATCGTAACAGTAAACAACACCCTCTGTAAGGCGTTATTATCGAGACAAAGCGGTTTGTTTGTCTATCACGATAATCTGTGGCTGCTCATTTCAATTCCGTGTTGTGTAAACGCCCTAATGGACGTTGGTAATGTGACACGCTTGACGATTTTACTCACAAATTGTTGTATGAAACTCTATTACTATCTAATGACAGCCACCGACTAATTGTGAGGTTATTATATATGATTATTATTATGTTACGTAGCCTTAATGATAGTGCCGGGTAATTATTGGGCGAGGTGAAACCCTGAAGATGTGTCGAATTGAATCGTCCGCGGTGTAATGTGGCGGATGCTCGCTCACATTACATATCAATGAACGCATAAGATTATTTTTTAATTATCTCCTCCCTTCAGGCTAATTTCAAAATTGCTAGTTACGTTTAAGCTGGCATTTTTATATGATATGGAGACGCGATAGAAGAATTTATGGGTTAAAAATGATAATTTCCGTAGTACGTAGTTCGTAGCAGAATTCGTAGCAGAATACTTCTAATACTGGCATAGTTATTGATATTATCAGATAAATTAACTGAGTTGTGTAGAAATACTTAATAGAATTTTACGTTCAATAAATCAATAAATTTTAATTACTTAGTCTTTCTGGCATATTAATGCACTGAAAAGGTGTGCACTAAGAAATGGGACGAATTTTTGATTTGTTGCTTTTTAAAATTACAGACATAATAGTAATAAAGTATTCATTGATTAATTTTTATTTTATGGCTAGGTATATACTTTGAATCCATCAGCTGTACTAACTTGGTAAGTCTGGATACTAGCGTTCGATTGTTTCTACGTAAAGTGGTATCATTTACCAGCGGCCAAAAATGGGTCTGTCACGACTGTCATCAGCCACCACCGCCGCCATGAAATATTGTTACGCTTGTAATTCCCCATATCGTGTAATCTCGTCGAAGATCTCCAGCGACGAATAGATTTCGTGAATAATTTAACACACAATGGACTGACAACTGTTTTTATTCTATTATTTCGGTATAACCGGCGCGTTTCTGTCACGAGAAAGTGGCATTTGGCCGACAATAACTTTGAAAACGTGTTTACGTTGGCTCCGTTACTGTTTACGCTTCAGGTAATTTAGAGGCTTTGAAAGTACACGGAAATGACTGAACACCATTATGAAACGACCGTGGCGTGATGATACTTATTTAGTTACAACAGTGATGAAAGATTATGGTGAAAATATGAGTTCAGCTTTATTTATGCTGGGGAAAAATTTAGAAACCACGAAATTTTCTCAATTAATGATAATACTATAGAGGTATTAATTAAACTTATTTGTTTATTTTTAATTTATTTTTATTTATTTATAGAAAATACAATTGGTGGACTTAATGCCTTAAGGCATTCTCGACCGGAAAGGGTGTTAAAGAAAGAAATCGTGGCGGCAAAAAATGGACAACTAAGTTAAAAAAAATCGTTGATCATAAATGAAGATCTAGCTACAATAACAATATATACACATACTTAGCAATACTTTAGTTATCATACTGTGATTAATATGTAAAATAAGATTAAAATGGAGGTCCTGATTCGGTTATTAACAAACAAACCTAATGTAGTCACGAAGTAGTAATGTAGTTCCAGACGATGATCGATTCTAAGCAATTATTGTTGCTAATGTGGTCGATTATGTCAACTAGAGCATTTTATCGATATTCGCTTGTAAAATCTAATCGCCACTTCATTGAAATTAGGTTTGCGATTAGATTTTACAAGCGATTGTTGATAAAAAGCGCTAGTTCACTTAAATCGACCACCCAGTCGCCTGGAAAGTCGAATCGTGTGAATCCCATATAAACCACCGCAATCGCACCATCGAGATTCTCGAGTTAATAATTTATGTAGATATACTTTAAATCTAATACTTCGTATTCATAGTACAGAATTGATGATTTGTATAGAGAAATAGTAAATATAAGCAAAGCACACCCAGCGGTCCGTTGCGAAGTGTTGCGGTGACAGAGGTTCACTAGAGATGGGCACAATATTTTGTCCCTTTAGTGATTAAGCTATTTTAACAAGTTTTTCTATGACATATTGTCAAACTCTTATTGTATTTTTTTAGGGGACAAGGGGGACGAAATGTAATATTCCAACTTTTAATTCAGTTTTGTTTCAGGGGACAAAGCAAAGACTCGTTCAATGTCAAAAGTTTTCTCCGCAACTATTAAGTTACAAAAACTGTAGAGGCAACTGATTTTGCATATTTTAGTACTTATTTGATGCAATACGACTTCTCATATAAATGTATAATTGTATATTTTACAGATTTCAACTGAAACGCACTATGAGGCTTTTAGGTCCCGGTTGCGACGACCGCTTTAGTGTCTTTTACCGAAAAACACCAAATGATAGTCGATGTTGGTGTCGTTGAAGTGGTCGTCTGAAACTCTGCTGAATTGGGGTCTTAGTGGTGGAAAATGATAATGCCTCTATAGAGGCAACTGATGTTGCATATTTTAGTACTTATTTGATGCAATACGACTTCTCATATAAATGTATAATTGTATATTTTACAGATTTCAACTGAAACGCACTATGAGGCTTTTAGGTCCCGGTTGCGACGACCGCTTTAGTGTCTTTTACCGAAAAACACCAAATGATAGTCGATGTTGGTGTCGTTGAAGTGGTCGTCTGAAACTCTGCTGAATTGGGGTCTTAGTGGTGGAAAATGATAATGCCTCTATAGAGGCAACTGATGTTGCATATTTTAGTACTTATTTGATGCAATACGACTTCTCATATAAATGTATAATTGTATATTTTACAGATTTCAACTGAAACGCACTATAAGGCTTTTAGGTCCCGGTTGCGACGACCGCTTTAGTTTCTTTCACCGATAAACACCAAATGATAGTCGATGTTGGTGTCGTTGAAGTGGTCGTCTGAAACTCTGCTGAATTGGGGTCTTAGTGGTGGAAAATGATAAAATCAGGGTTGACAACACGTGCCTAATTGTAGTGATGGCGTCTGAAACTCTGCTGAATTGGGGTCTTAGTGGTGGAAAATGATAGAATCAGGGTTGACAACACGTGACTAATTGTAGCAATACACTGAAAAAAACTGCTGTAATACTTCGGGACGTCCCGAGACATATCAAGAGTAAGCACTACCCTACGACCTCTTATTTTTGCCGCGTCGTGAGACCCGGATTGATTTACGGGACGAAGTGCGAGACGACCCGACCGGCCGGCCGACCCGGCTTACACCTAACTAAGCCTTATTCCGGATTACGCAAAACACACGCCGCCCGACTGACGTGTGGCGAATAGAGAACAGACCCTGTGGAGGATTTGCTACATATTTGTTCTTAAATTGAGTTAGTTGGAGCTTGTAGCTATGTCTTTAATGACGATGACGAAATGCAATATATTTTACGAAGTAAGTATATGAAATAGGAACCTACTTACCTTCTTGTTTCAGTAGATGATTTTGGGAAAATAGTTGCAGTAGATGAGAAATTATGAAAGGCTGGTTAGTTTCCATTTCAAATTTAAATTATTTTGACAGATGATAGAGTTAGGTCTTAGGCTTCCGGCGTTGCTCTAACAGTTAGGTACACAATTCTTCCTGTAAATATCATCCTTGTAGGTATATCTTTGTGGTTAAATAGTGGATAGGTTTCAGTGGGTGTTTACGAAACATTTGAAGTGCTGTTGCTGCTGCGTCTCATTCGGGGAAATCGATAAGACGGCAACGTTAATTCGGAGGCTTGCATTTTTGTTAAAGTTATTACACCTATTAAGTGGAAGTAAGAAGACACGTCCGCCATTAAGGCCGCGGCGAGCCTGAAGCGAGGTGTATTATCGCGCCGCTTGTGGTCCGCGTAAAATAATAATGGCCGAACTTCCGGCGCCGGCGGCGCGGAAAACTTAAGCGAAAAACGTAACTTTGTTAACCGCCCGGATGTGACGTCACTTAATTTATTAACACGTCCCTGCCCCGGCGAGAGGTGATTTCCACGTTTTACGACACTTTTTCAGTTCTCACCCGACGTGCCACAATTCCCGCCGCCCGCCGCGCCGGCGATAAATAGTTCTCTCGAGAAAATTATCGTCTTTTTTACGGTTTTTACCGAATAAGGAATATATATGATTACTATGTACCTACGTTATACATCGGTAAACACTAATAACTTTCTAGAAACAAATACCTATACTTAATTAAGTATAACACATTGTTTTCATTAATGCTAGGAAATGTTTACTCGTGTATGAAGTTGAATTACTGATTATTATCTAAATCATTAAACACCAACATTCGAGTAAGTAAGTATAACTTAAACAACGTCCACTAGCGCCAACATCCGAAAATCAATAATGAAAACCGCACGTTCCCAATCGAATAAATACAAGCGGACTATCCAATAAAACACCGTGGATCGTTTACAATTAAAGCTTTAAATCGGCAATAGGTGTTGCCATAAATTCGAGAGAAAACAATCAACGTGCTGCACAGTTCGCAATTAGCGAGCCGCGGCCCGATAAATTTGCATTAATGCCTTCGAAAAATCCGTATGCAAATAATTTACACGTACCATGTGTGTGTAGTTTGTATGTCGTGTAGTTTTGTGTCGTTCTCGTTTCCGTATCGATGTCGAGAGGGTTAAGGTTAGGTGGATTAATTGACCTGGCGATGATGACGGTAGAAAATTGTGGATGTTCTGTTCACAATATTGCACAATATTAACTACTAATATACTAAATAATAAACTACTAAAACAAATATTACTGTTATTTCAATATATTTTGAAAATTAAGAACACTTACGTTGGTCAAATTTTGACTATTAAATATGATAACTTAGTGATTAAAGCATTATTGGCGATAGATCTCTGATCAAAGATAGAAAATAAACTAATTTAACTTTTAATTTAATTTATATTATTGATATTTGTAACTACTCATAATTTTAATTTATACTTCTTGACTAAGTAGTTAAGAAGTAAATAGGTATGAATTTAAATGATGAGTACATCGTTATCTAAGTCAGAGCTTCAAAAAATCAGCTACTAAAACTATTTACTGTTCTGACGGAATTTTAAACGTTATTTATTATCATATCATGAAAATATGCGTCGCACTCGAGTATGTACTACTAGACACTAGAGTATAATTGGCACTTTTGATAATAATGTGGCTGGTCTACAATCCACATAATCGCAAATAAGTACCTAATACGGAGAAACAGTGTTAGATCATTTTTTAAATATGAGATTTTTGCATTCACAATGCTATTTTTATTTGACCGGTCCAATGCTCTGACAACTGAGCTACCGAGTGACTCGGTTCCGAGAATTCGCGGGTTTGATTCCCTTCCGAGAATTGATCGTCGTATTGTTTCTAGTATCTCATTTAATAATGTTAGA
The DNA here is from genome assembly GCA_950108535.1 of Agriphila straminella. Lineage (NCBI taxonomy): Eukaryota > Metazoa > Arthropoda > Insecta > Lepidoptera > Crambidae > Agriphila > Agriphila straminella. Next base: position 14,170,177 of record OX467308.1, read on the forward strand.
TCACTTTACAGGCTATCCCTAAAAACTCAAATTGCAAATCCAACCCAACCGCAACTTTCAAATGTTTTGATTAGCTTTCGTTATCCACTTGACGTGCTATACGTATTTGCGCCGCGTATATTTCAGCGCTGTCGATATCGCCGCTCCCGCCCGTGATTCACGTATCGCGCGGATCGTTGCACTTTACACTTTTGCAGCTCCGCGCGCACCAACGACCATTAATTGATATTGGCTGCGACAACCGACGTTTTTTGTGACGCTATCGCACGTCTCGTTGCTGCTTTAATACTGTTAAAATGTCAAATCGTAACGGGTTAACTGATAATTTATTAAAATGTTCTATCATTATTGTTTTCCATGTCAGTAGATTTCGGATAGATGGATTTAATTTTCGCTGTACGCTGTGTTGATACATAAAATAAAATATTTATTTTGCAAAGTTTGTAATCTCTGTTACGAAATGAAGACTGTTAATGGGGGCTGATGTGGTGCCTGTTAGCAATGCGTAGGCTTTACAAATGTATACTAACATTTTTAACCGTGGCCGAAAAACATGAGTAAAACCAGTTTTTTATTACTAACAGCATCATCTTAAGACTATAAATGGTTCATTAATTTAACGCAAAACAGAGAGCTCACCGTAAATGATGCAGCTTAAGGCTCCTATTGACTCTTTATACCTTTTTAATAGTGTATTTATTTAAATGGAGTATTTTATAGATTAGACCCGAAATAACATATAAAACAAATTGGTTGGTTGTACGACTTAATCTTTTTTAAATCAGTAGGTGGGTTTCACAATTTGATAATGTTTATGGGTAATACCATGTCTCACTTTTATATTAATAATATTGAACATAAATCGGGAGCGATATGATTAAACGCGTTTGACTGTATATAATTTTCATTTAATATTTATTAAATAAATTGACTCATTGAAAGTTAAATCGTTAAGCATTGGACCGGATATCCTAAGTTCGCGGGTTCGATTCCCGTCTGAGTATTGATCTGGTGCGAGTCGTATTTTTTCTAGTATATTATTTTAGTACTGTATAAAAATAGCATTGTAATTGCAAAAATCTCAAATTTAAAAATTATATAGCTATTTCATCTTAATCGATTGCCAAATATCTGGAAAGATATTTCAATTGAATGTCGAGGTAATTCCTCACATTGGTGAAATAACGCTGGTTTGCAGCGTAAGAGTAGGATATACTAGAGGAAATTCGACGATGTCACTAGTGACTCGGTAGCTCAGCGGTCAGAGCATTGGACCGGATATCCAAAGGTCGCGGGTTCGATTCCCGTCTGAGTATTGATCTAGTGCGAGTCGTATTTTTTCTAGTATAATATTTAGTACTGTATAAAAATTGCATTGTGAATGCAAAAATCTCAAATTTAAAAATTAAATCGTTAACATTTTAATTTAAAAGTCAATATAACCGCATCTGTTAGCAACACAGAACAGGGTTTTTTTTATTGTTGGAATAATGATCCAAAGTATACGAAGACCATGTAAGTACTAGATTTGGTGGTATTTTACTTGACAAAACAATAAAAGTACATTAAAACGCACTTTTACTTCTTAGAAATGTTTATCATGCGTACTTATTTAGCAAGTGGTTACAGAAATAAATACACATTATATACTAGTTTTCTTTTCAACGTAAGAGCTTTACTCAATAAACCCAAAAGTGCCTACTCCATAAAGTTCATTATTAAGTAAATTAAATCAAAATTCAATCACTTAAACCAACATCAGTGTACCAACGTATGTTTACGATGCGTAATAAACTTGGGTAACATCTGAGTATTTCTAGAATAAAAAAAACTCCAAAATATCACGGGTACGTTGTTAACAGCGATATTAAATAACGTCTCTATTGTCAATAAAGGTTGTCGTAAAACGGTACGGCAGTGGTGCTGGTGGTGCTGGTCAGCGCCGGAAGATCGCCGCAGGGGCATAGTAAAGCTTATTTGTGCTGCTACAGTTACTGTGACCATGGTGCGGAGAAATGCTGGACCAGGGATTGAAATACCGTTAAAAAAACGATACAAAAAAAATAACGTTAAAAATTAACGGTACAATAGTACCGGTAAAATTATCGGTAAAAAAGTAACGTTATTAATTGGGATAACGTTAATTTTAAAGTAACGGTAACAAAAAGTAAAAAATAATGTTAAAATTAACGTTATTTACTGAAATAACGTTAATTTCAATGTAACGTTATCTAAAGTAACAATATTTATTGACATGACGATAATGTTAAAAGTAACGGTAAAAAAGTAAGAAATAACGTTAACATTTAAAAATAATATTAGTATATATAGTTATACTGTGCTTGACAAACAGACAAGACTGCGAAAAAGAAACGTCATAAAGGCGTCCGCTGCGTTAAGCGGGCCATACGCGCGGGTCGAAATAGAGCTTACTCATGCACTGCAAGCATCTGCCTGTCAGAAAACCAGCAATGCCGCCGGTGTACCTACCCTCGCCGGGATCCCGCTTAACACAGCGGACGCCCTAAGAATCTTTGTCTCTAACCACGTATTAAAAAAAACTGCGTAGCTATAGAAACACTAAGCTCCCTAAAATGCTCAAAAGACTGTCAGAGATATTACAATACAATGACAAACAGAAAATGTTACGGGGAAAGTGTGTAGCTAATGAATACAGTAAAATGATCACGTTCACTGCCTTGGACATCCATGTTAACATACCAATAGTATTTCTGGTCAACATAAAGACAGTATTTCTAATGTATAGTATTTAATTATTATACTTATTAATAAGGAGTACTTAATTATTAATACAGCTAAAATCACAAAAACGTTATTTCAAAGTAAAGAACGTAAGAAAAACTTCTGCTCGATACCAATTTCTAGACACAACGATGAGAATGATAATTGTAAAATAAAATTTTAAAAAGTACGAACATTTTTTTTATTAATTTAGAATAATTTACGGGAGGCTTAAATTTTTCAGATGCGCAGATGCAGTGCAGATGCAGATAAACTTTTTGGCTGCGGATTACACCAAAACGTGGACACCTTATTATTATTATAATATATGAAAATATTCAATTTTATAACATTCCGTAGCGATAACATCTTCCTGTCGATTTGATATTTTCGGCGGTAAGGTAATATTATCCGTGGCCCGTGAATGGCCGTGGCTGCACGCTGCGCGCGCGCCGCCAAACTCGTAACTTAACACTTAATCATTTAAACGGACACTTTATAGTGTCCTGGCTTAGCCATTAGGTGTTGGTTACAGTGATATTTTCTTCTTATTTTTCAGGAGACACCTCAACATACATCGTAAAATTGTAATAAAAATAAAATTAATGCTAGAACTGCAGTAAATGTACAAGTCAAAATAATAAAAGGAAACATTAGAATATTGGATTTATTTGTTACTAACTTTTTCTTGTTTCTGCAGCTGTACGGGTCTTAAAAAATATAATAGATGTATAATAATATAAATTAGTTAATATTTTTATAAATAAATATGAACGTAGGTATAGGTTATGAAACATCCTCGTTTTCCGTACATAAGACAGGCCGCAGCAGGCGGGACGTAAAAACTTAAAAAGTGTTTCACGCTGACGATGATTTACAAATATTATAGACACACTTATAATGTGCACGCATTTGTTTTATTGTTGTCCTTTCTAGTAAAAAAAAATATCACAATTTATTTGTATTCTTTCACCAGAAGTTATGCAGCACAATATTACTTACACAGAGTCCAGCAGATGTACCTAAGTCAGCTGACTGCGCATAATTTAGCGCCACTGCCAGCTCCGGCGGCCGTGTGTCAACCAGACAACCCGTTTTAACTACTGGTTAAACATTATGAAACTTTACTCGTACATGTTGTTTTTAGAACATTATTTTTCTAAAGGTATGGGTGAGTCGTTTTTTTCTAGTTTTTTCTATTATATTTATTACCTTAGTATAAAAATAGCATTGTGAATGCCAAAAATAAAAAAAACAATAATTATTTTTCTTGTTTCCACTAGATGCCCATTTTTGCATATATAATTATGCAACTTTATATAAAGTAAATAAGTGATTCATCTTGTACGAATTATTATACGATGTCTCCTACTTACAAACTTTAGTGTCCGTAAGTTAAATATGTACAAGGTCATAGACAAAAGGTATTCGTAAGTACTACATTTTGACATCATTTTAAAAGTATACTTTTGACATTTATGTGAAACTTCATATGAACTGCTTTTTTGGAGGAGCTCGGTGGCGCAGTACTGCGATTGCGGAAGTTAAGCACCCTTTGCAAGGGTCAGTCATGGGATGGGTGACCAAAAATTTTTTACCTCGAGTCCTTCCGTACTTCGGAAGGCACGTTTAGCCCTTGGTCCCTACAGCATTTGCAGTCGTTAACACCCACCAACCCGCATTGGGCCTGCGCGGTGGGTTATGGCCCATCCTCCATATACACCCATGAGGAAGGCCTGTGCCCTAGAAGTGCGGGACATTAAAATTGGCTAATGTCGAACTGCTATTATCAAATCACCTCGTTTAAGAAAGTTAGAATATTCCACACAAAAGACGGGCGTACAACAAGCTTGTTTTGCAAGTTGCAGTTGCAGTTTTCTGTTTATAAGACAATTTATGTTTAAAATAAGCCCAATATGATACTGCTTCATTGATTTGAATAGGGATGAGTCAGGAGCGACGCCAAAATAAGGATAATTTGCACTCGAGTGGCAGCGCGGCTGCGAGCGCGACTTGCGAGAGGCGAACAAAGCGGCTGTTACTCAGCGGCTGCCCACCGCCCGCCATAACGCAGTTCATTATTTATATTAACAGTTTAGCAGCAGCGGCCAGCCCAGCCCCGACTTATAGCCGCGTCAATGTGCGTGGGCATTATTTGTACCCTTGTTAAGCGCCGAGCATATTATAAAAATGATTCCTTTATCCGTGCTGTGACACTCGCTGGAAATCGGTCGACTAATTTATGATCATCATAAAAAAGGATTCGAACCCGTGCAGGTTGGAATTTCATTCATAACGCGCAGGCGTTCGGGTCTTTATGGATGGATGTTTTCATTAATTTAACGCAGATCGGGGAATGCCACCGAGGTGTCGGGTGTCGTATGACGGTGGACAGATCTCAGATAGCGGCTCGTGCTGTCCGACTACTGTTCTGCCGGGCGTTTGTCATGAAGGATTTAGTGACGTCACTACGTCACACCGACAACACGCGCACCTTAATCGCTGAATTAATAACGACCCGATCGTATCTCTGCTCCTACAAATATGCCGGATTATAAATAAGTGCAACTCGTGATCGATTCTCGTTATGGTTATTAACATATTAAATCAAAAATTCTTCGAGAGTCGACTGCGTGACTTAATTTATTGCTGCGATCAGTGAAGTATAATTCTTAGACATTTTTGAAGAACGCTCATTAGTCAAAGGAGAAGCCGGTGGCGAAGTGGTGGGAGGCGCCGCGAGCGGCCGATGTCCGTCATCAGATAAGCGACAATAACTCGGTGCGCTCCAAATAAGCCGCAGCAGGCATTAGTCAGTGGCGACCGCCGCCCGACAGTTCACCTAATCCACTCAAAACATTCGGAGACATTGTCAGGCGCGCGGGCTCCGTGATCGATACCGCGACTCGCCAGAAAACGATAGATAAAAGCCGATAAGTCAGAAGAAATATGACGCGAACAAAATCGGGAGATGTACGTAATAAGATAAAAGTCAAACAATGATTCGACCGCGGATTCGCCGCGGCATAATTTATGTGACAACGCGTGATGGACGAGCGGCGACTTTCGGTAAACTATTTACATACGGCGGCGGCGGGCGGCTGTCGGATTGGGTTCTGTTGTGACAGAGGGTGGGGCTTAGAACCGAAAACAAATGTCACTGTTATTTATTAGGTTACGCTACTTACTATTAAGCCTAAGACGGGAATATGGTTTCGGGAAACAATGTTCCTCATTAGGATCAGGTCATGAGACATCGAAACAAACGACAAGCAGATTCTTCTCAACATATTACTTTTACATTGGAATGTCGTTCTACCCTTGCCAATCTCGTTAGTTTATTGTTAGTCTACATCTAACACCAAAAACAAACTGAACTAATAATATTGCTTCTAAAAGCTACACGTGTTAGTCCCACGACGTTAGCCAATTCTCGAGCAAATCCCGCAAGAGTTGAATCTAATTGAATCAAGCCATGGCATTAGCAGACACCTCCCTCGCCGCGTCGACTTAGATTGCTTCAAGTTCTTCTCTATCCTGTTACCAGCGTTGTTACTAACCGATATACTATACAAAGTTTGCGTGTGAAAACAATGACATTTAATATCATTGTGTGACAAAATCTGTGCTGATTGCATTTACGAGTATTTTTTAATAGGTACACACAAAATTACTGTTACGTTTATATCTGAATCGATTTATTCAGACTATTCACGCTGATTTAGACGTGCAAGAGACGTATCACTTCAACACTGAGACATGTCATAATGTTTCAGAATTTCAAGGTTTTTCAACTTTTAAGTTATTGAAAATATATCTAGGTAGTGCTCGTGTAAGTTATAATGTAATGGACCCATATGAAACAATTTGACTCTCGGCAAAGACTTCATTATTTTTTTATCGTTCGAGTGTAACATTGTTTCGTGAGATGGCACAAATTGTGTTTACAAAGGACGGGTCGTAGGTGAAAACGTTAGCCGAGCGACAATCCCGGCGGAGACAGTGCTCGCTCCGCTTTTTATCTGCGCTCGCCCGCCGTGGCCGCTCGACCGTGTAATTGGATGAGAACGGCGCGATCCCAATAGCGCGTCCTTATCTGTTCGCGGCAAATCCGCCCCCGCTACACCCCGCGCACACCCGCGCTTCCCTCCGACACCCGGCAATAAGTTTTTAGTGAGTAATTCAAGATAACCCCTTGATGTTGTTCATTTTCACACTTCCTTTCGCGAGAACAGCTCTTTATTGCGTAATATGTAACTGTCTCGTCGGCGACGGGTGTCCCGGGGGCGAGACTTGGCCCCCCTTTATGATGTTAATGCGATCGCCTCCGACCCTCTCCTATCTGGATAATGATAATTGCTTTTTCCAAAATTATTGTTTGATGTTGTCGCTTTGCGTAATTTCGTGAAGTTTGTAAATGGAGTTGTAACAACTCTGGTTGATAATTGATTTAATGTCAATGTGATTATGATGTTTATCTAGCATTTTTGTTATATTTTCGTTACAAATTTTTTGATTGCGCAGCATAAAATGTATCATCGGAACCGTTTTATGTAATATTTTTATCTACTATCAAGTAGGATCACCAATTTCAATTACTTAACTTTTCAAATCTTCGCTGCAGTAAAAGGGAATGAGCGTGGATTCTTTCCGTTTCAGGTCGCGAATTGCCGTCGTATTAACCACTATCCGATGGCCAGCCGCTCCCACCCCCACCTATGGATAAGGTTCGCCTTACATTTGCAACGTCAGCTGGAAAAATCTCGAGAGATAGGTGTTTGCTTTGACCTTTTTAGACAAATAAAAATCCCGTTCACATTAAGGTAGCCTAAGCGGATGGAAGTTATTGTATTCTGGGCTACCAATAAAATATTTTTGCACGAGCTATCTATAACAATCACAAACTAAGAATCCGTTTAAAATGCATTTGACATTCAGAATAGATTTGAATTGATTGCATAATTATCTTTTGCTATTTCCTAGCGTGAACTTCAAGGCTTACACGTTTATCCGAACTTCATACTTTTCTGAATAATTTCAAACAAACAACGTTATCTACATTGCTCAGCTAACAATAAGGTACCCTTATCTATGTCATCCCGGTACGTAATATCTGCCCAGAGCCGGGAGCCTGCGAACTGTCGTCATATTCCAGGACTATCAGATTGGCTCCCTCGGGACTTCCTATCTTGCCTAACCGTTCTACGTGCACATTGCCATGTTTACCTTTTTAAATATTTTATTTTGAGTTGTGATAATCGTTTCTGCAAAACAAAGTTAAAAATTATATAATTTAGTGTTCAGAAGCATAATCTAAAACATTCCGCTTTGTAAAAACCATACAGTTTGGCCTAAATATGTAACATCGGGGTGACTCGGCAATTTTCTTTATTTTTGATATTTTTTTAGAGACTCCTCTCGATGACTCGAAATTTTCAGAAAGACAATTTTCCAACAACTTATTCCCCAACCCCCAACGTAACAAATATTTATTTTCTGGAAACAGGGGGTCTATTACGAAAAGTTTAACGCGATACACGCAGCTGCGTCCGTGCTTCGTTCTGATTGTTTCCTATTACAAAGCACTTGCGTATGCGATATCGCAAAGTGATTGCGTAAGTTTGACAGTTTCTATCTAGCAGATTCAACACCATTCGTTCAATAGTCTATATATGACCTACGATAGACAAAATGAAAATCTTTGTAATAGCTACAACCGACTAACTGCGGACGACTAACGTGATCAAGTGACTGCGTTACGCAATTGCCTACGTTATTTTCGTAATAGGCCCCCAGATAATTCAAATAGCTTCTAAGAATGAAACTAAACCTCTATTGTATTTGGATTACTGTAAAGCCACGTAACAAATTCGTTTAGGTGATCGTGTGTATCAATAAAGGTGAACACGGAGGCAATTTAGTTGTTCGTAGAACAATTTCGTCAGATCGAAGGTTGTGCAGGGATCGACAGCAAGGAGCACTCGAGCGCACGTCGCTTCTCATTTTAAAATCAGGGCTGTCGGAAGACGTAGTTTTTAGAATGTAGAGCTAAAATACCTTTTTCAGGATTAGATTTTTCACGTGCCAGTATTGGTAAGTTCCGTGAACTCTATCTATGGAATACCTATCTATGCCATTTGGTGACATGATTTTCCATTTGCGTCCAGTCACGTACAGTACAGTAAAGAAATACTTATTGGTTGACCTTTTGTAGTTGCTGTTCAATGCATATTTTATTGTACCTAACAATTAAGTAGGTACTTAAAAGTTTTCGTTGCTAGCAATCAAACTACGTCTGATTAGTATAAGAACAAATCTGATAAGAACAAATTGACCTACCACACATGCGGTATTTTTCCTTTGGTAATTTTCATACATTATCGATATGCATGCATAATATAGAGTAAGCTCTAGATCTTAGAATAAGTATGTACATACGCTTATAGATCTTTCTTGATGGTGCAAAAAGGGTGGGAAAAGTTGTGATTACTCTAATATTTTTGTTAATGTTTTACTTCTATAAGTTTTTGCTTTTATCTATTACTACTTATTATTTATTCTGTGCTTTTGTATATTTAACTTTAATAAGTTTGTGTTAAAATATTGACCGGACCTAACACAACTGTTGTGTTATGGATTTTATTATATAAGTTTTAAATTATTAAGCTTTAAAACTTCGTGTCAGAAATCATCGGAAAAAAAATTAAAGTCATAGGTTTAGTAACTATGGTTAATTGTCAAGAGCTTATTCATAGCCAGCCCTAGTGAACCGAAAACGTCTTTTTTATTGTGTTCATTATTTTGAGTGAAATTGCGAGAGCATTAAGTTGAGTATAGGGTGGGACTCAGCGGGAATATTACGGGGACTTGTAATCATGAGCGCCGCGGCCGCGTAAACACCTAAACATATATTAATTTGTTGCGAGACCCTCAATGACGTCGCCGACGAAACATCTTTGAAGGCAATCATTTTATCGTTAATATGGGATCTGAAAATATAATGTTGTCTTAATTAGCTATTAATAAGCTGGGGTAGGACTTTGAGGACAAAATCAAATCAACAGACTATTTATATAGATTGGTAGTAGTACCTATTATTACCTCCGGGTTTCCAGAATCTTTCAGATGTTTTCTCCGTATTTTCTTAAACAGAAAAGTGAAAATTCTCAATGCATTTTTTTAACTCGTATTTTTCGATCTTCCTTAAAGATATTAAATTAAAATTAATAATTGAAAACAATATTTTAGATGAGATTTAATATTAAAAATCTCGTAATGCTCTCATTTCCAATCAACTAGAAGAGATCATATTAGAAGACCGAATATTATTCATACAATAATATAAAAAAACAACAATATGGTGATTGATTCACTAATGCGAGAAAGTAACTGACACAAAACCAAACTCCACTCACTCGCTTTTTTATGGGTCTTCAGTATAATCAATATTTACTCAGATTTATTTTGAAGCTAAGCTTCAAACTCTGAGATCCCTAATATACTCGTAGATACCATTTAGCTTCCATGATATTAAAAATTGATTCAGTGCATACCGAAATACGTTCTTACCCGAAACCTATGGTTACTCGATCTGTTTTTACTATCATCAAGCTCAGCAATCAAAAACTGTACTTACACCAAATTACACAGTGTCTATATTAGAAAGCTACCGTCCAAATATAATGTCAGAGAGTCAATCCACTGTTTTCCGTTTGAGCGACCTCAAAGTATGATTCCGAAGTAAACAATATTTATGATTCAATAAGAACGATAATCGTATAAAATCTGCCAAAATAGAATAAGTAGTCGGTAGTGATTTGAATGAACTTTTTCTAAATACAAATTAATCTCAAGTAATTCGAATATACAATAATACACCTTAACATTGTAACATAAGGAATATGTTAAGTGTGCAAGCGAAGTGGCGTAAAGCACACGCGTGTCTCAGGTCGGCATCCGGCAAATTATAGACAAATCTCAAGAGGTATTATTTTTTCAACGCGCTTGGGTGAGAAATGCGTGATTGGAGACCGGCTCGAGATTACAGAGTAGGGGACACGCCACCAGCTCGGCCATCTCTCCCACTTATGATCATTATTTGGTCTATAATAAAGTGTTAGTAATTATTGCCACCCAAGGTTTAGCTTTGGGTGTTCAATTCCAATGGAATATCAATGAAAAATATGGATAAAGAACTAGCGGCTGCTCGCGACTTCGTCTGCGTGGAAAGTTCTTTCTCTATCCCTCAGGAACAGTAAGTACATTTTTTCGGGAAAGGTTCCCTATGTCCTTCTCTGTACCCCTGACAACGTGTATGCAAATTTTCATGATGATCGCTTCAGTAGTTAAGACGTGAAGGCGTAACAAACAGAATTTCGCTTATAATATCAGTAAGGATATAGATATAGATAATTTTTGAAACCAAGCTTTATATTATTATGCGCATTCTATAAAAGAAAAACAAGATATTGAAATTGATCGAAATTCGTTTCTAACTTGATTGCATCTCAGATCAATTTGTAAGGATCTGAGCGTTAACAGACCATAATAAGCCGAAATAGGCAGAAGGCAAAGCAATTTTGACACGTCGGATGCCAAGTTAACTGTCATTAACAATTTTATGCAAATTCTAATTTGGATCACAGGTTCAAAGTGGGGAAATTAGAGGGGAAATTACAGGGCTGGCGTGCCGATCGGCGTTTATGGCGGTGCGCCTGCGCCGCCGCCGCGCCGCGCAGGCTGCCTGAGAGTTCGCACTTTATATTTGAGGCTCAAGATTCTAAAAATAGGAACTCTAGCTATATTTTGCCTAAAATGTTTTAAATGTCTTGATTGTAATGACAGCTTTCAAAAAAGAATCGTTTATGAAAGCAAAAGTAAGTATTATTTTCTTAAAAAAAACACAAAAGGTACTTTTTGCATGTTTTTAAAAAGCTAAAAATACTGACGATGGAGCTTATCGAAAAATCAGTAACCGAAACTGAGGCTCGGTATTGCAAGCATGCAATACGTTTCCACGCAAGTTTCACTGCATTTTTTTTCAGTCACCTTCGTAGGTAACGGAAATCATCTTCAGTCTAGGTTCTTAGCCACGTAATTTGTGTAATCATGTTAAAAAGTTTAAGTTATGTGTATGTTTTCAAATCTATTTTAACTAAGTAGGTATCAACATAAATAAAAAAAAATATTAGCGCAATATTCTTACAATTTTGGGTCACAAAGGATATCATTCAAACTGGCCGTTTCTACATCAATCCATCAAACACAACACCGGTTATTGTATTATAACCATAATAATATCAAAAAATTCTAATGCTATGGGAAATTAACCGCGAAATTCATACAGCCTGTTGGTATTTTGACATTTGAGTGACAGACGCTTTCAATAAAGAATTATACGGAACCGACAACCGGCGGAGAGTGCCGCTCAATGTCATTGTTCCTTTTAACAATGAAATAAAAACTGTTTTGGTGTAAAATACCACAAGTACGTTTTTGTATTGGTATATTATTTCATTATATAGAACGCTAGAAGCTTTTTTAGAGATTTCTTGTTACTAAACCTAACTAAACTAACACTTTCTTGTTACTGTTTGCCTGTGAATTTCTAACTAAGTATGTAGTAATTTGTTTGAGTATTTCAAAATGATGTTACACAAACAAATGTAATAAATTTTTCAATGCTTAAGTAATTCAGTCCTTTTTGCAGGCATCTAAACTTCAAGGCGGTAAAACACATTTTACGGATTACAGCACGTATATTGGTTAATATCTGAATTAACCAATATACGCGCTGTAATCCTCAAAAGTGTTTTATTTCTAATGAACTGTACGCGCGGAAGCCTTAGAAGTGTCCAAGGGGATATTCAAAGATAACTAGAAAACTTGTAACGATTTACACCTAGGTCATTACAATTTATTCAAACATTAACACTTTTTTACAATGTTTTTCTGAAAAAAAAACCATACATACGAGAAACAGAATAGAGAAAAACAAAGTTTGATTAGTCTATTTTTGATTTTCCATAAACTGTTAATTTCAAATAGTTTAATGATTTTTCAATAAATTGTTGTTTTAAAAATAATAGTTTTTTGAGCATCGTCAAAGTGTTAAACAACAACAGTACCACCGGCCACACACAAGCTGCCTGTCAGAATGTGACTGATCGGCTACCTACCGACTCTCGGCCCGGCCGGCTGGTACCTCCGACGCCACGGTACCGATGCTAATCTCGTTAACAAGGCGAAACTTCGCTTTTTACATGCCATTTTTATTGATCAGTGACCGAGCTAAGAAAGTTCTCAAAAAACAATGGGTTGTATTGAATTTGTGTTTCTTTCATAAAGTTAGTATTTATTAACTCTATGGTCTTCTTTTGACCACTCTTTTGTTTTGATAGGTCTCACAACTCATTAAAAACATTGCAATAAAACTCTGATGAAGATAATTTTAGATTAAAATACGCGTTGTTATCCGTAAATGTGTTTTATTACAATAAATACTTAGTAAGCGCGGAAATGAAGTGCTTATGAAAAATCAGTCTTGAAGATCGGGCGGACCCCATCGAGGGAGGTACCCCGGGATCGATTCCCTACATGACATCATCCTATTATTCCCACAAAGTCGTGTCAAAGACGCGGCGCGACTTTTGTGACGGATTACTGACTCCTCATCCGCTTATTTAGAGCAGCATCATTGTGTCAGAGCATTATCACTAGCCAACATGAACACATCGTGATCTTTAGGAAGTATAAGTAGGGATGAACGATACTTTTGACATTATTTTGTTCGAAAAATAAAGTAAAAGTTTGAAAACGAAAAGTAAAGAAAGTTCTTTAAAGCGAAACAATAGTTATTTGTTGTACAAGTGACCAAAATCAATTTGTGCTGCGAGTTCCGACTTTAAATCACGAACTAGCGAAGTAGCCTAGAATTGAATCATGAGCGTAGCGAGTGATTCTAATATAGACTACTGAGCACAGTGAGTTATTTAAAGGCACGAGGCAGAACAAAATTTTGGTCTCGTGTAAAACATACAACTTTTCACCTCTACCAGCGAGAAAATTTTCACGTGACTTTCTTAGTAAACAGCTAAATTCAGCATTAAAAACATGTTCACTCAACTATTTTGGAGTTAGACAACTATCTTCATCGTTGGACGCACTCATTTTTTGTAATTTATTACAAAAATAGTTCGATCAAACCTATGCTGAAAATTTATATTCATAAAGTACGAGTACCTATCTAGATTCCCGTCGTTTTGTTTTAAATTACTTTGTGTTTTTCTCATATTTATTAATATCCTATCTTATTTATTTATATATGTCGGAGGAAGAGGAAGTTAAGAGTTGATTGTTGGTTGCATAACGCAATGTTATTTTAATAGTCAAAATACTTTGTTAAATCTTAATTTAATCTAATTTGATTTGTTACTTGTTTCTTTTAAGTGTAAATTCTTTCTAATTAATTAAAAGTTATTAACGAGCAGAGGATTTCCTCGAGCGGAGTCGAGGCGCCATCTTGACATTTGGCCTGTTGGGCGTTGCGATATAGTTGCGGTGATTTAATTAAAAAGAAGATGAAAAAAGGAATTAAGTTTTGATCGAGTTGGATCATAAGTAGTAGTAATTATTGTTAAGTGATTCTGGAGTGAGATCGGTGCCTTGAAACCGCTGCTCGGGCTAATTAGCCGGCCGGCCTGTTATGTTGTTTTGAAAAATTGATTATTTCAAGTAGAGGTTAATGAAGCGATTTTAATGCGAAGATTGTGACGTGATAACTTGTTGAAACTTTGAATAAAGCCTGTTGTATGGAGCAGTGATCGTTTTTATTGTGCTTGCATTGCGCCCACGACCCAGGATGACGCCCGATCGACCTAGAAACTCTGAGAATGTCGAGGAAAATGATGATTCTTTTACATCAGAAGTGGTATCGGTGCAGGCACAAAACGTTGACGAATCGACCAGGACAATGGATGCGGACAGATGGCGTGCTTTTTTCGAGGCGCAACAAAACAGTATGCGATTACTCGTGGAGGCGCTAAGCAACCCGCTGGCTAACGAGGACAAAAACATTACGCTCCCTGAATTTCAACCGGAAAATACAAACACTGACGCCAGAGCCTGGCTGGCAACTGCAGACATCTGCTTATCAGATCGTGATATACAGGGAAGTAAACTTATTCTCTTACTTAGTAAAGCAATGAGAGGTTCAGCCGGGACATGGTTTTCTCAGATAGCTTTTCCCAGTATGAAATGGGCTGAATTTAAAGAAATTTTTCTTTCTCGTTTTGATACGTTAGAAACATGTTCGGCGACTATTTTAAAGATGTTTACTGGCAAACCGCGAGAAGGTGAATGTCTTGCTGCGTATGGAAGCCGCTTGTTTACTTCGCTCATGTCACGGTGGGGTAGCTTGAACAAAGAAGGAATGGTGGTATCTGTTATACTGGCACACATGGGGCAAATCGAGCCCCGGCTGCAACGAAATATTTTTTTTGAAGAAATAACTACCCGTTGTAAAATGCAACGTGAATTAATGGCATTTTCGTACCACAAGCGGAGTTATCAAGATATGACAAAAACAATAGCAAGCACTTCGCAAGATAACAAACGTCCTAGACTTTCTACAAAATGTTATAATTGTGGAAAATTTGGTCATAGATCTTTTGAATGTTTCAGCCGTTCGTATGACAAGCAGCAATCAACTCTGACTTATGATCGCCCCAACACGGCCGTGGCTACGGTGAAGCCCCCTGTGACCTGCTTCAAATGTGGTGTTGAAGGGCACGTCGCATCACGATGCTCAAAAACATGGCCAGTTACTAGCGGTGGTGCTCAACCTAGCACTTCATCCAGCACTGTGAAACGGGTGGATGTATGCGATGTGAAACCTGTCACTGGGGTGATTAAACAATTTGGTGAGCAGTTTTCATTTTGTTTTGATTCCGGTGCTGATTGTTCTTTGATTAAAGAGAGCGTTTCTCATAAACTTGTTGGTACACTACAACATGCAATTGTAACTCTGACCGGTGTAGGGAAATCTAGTGTGTTGTGTGAGTCACAGCTCTTATCTAGGGTGACCCTATGTGGTCATGACGTACAAATACTATTCCACATTATATCTGATGATTTTCTGAGTAATGATATTCTGATTGGACGCGATTTGTTAGCGTTAGGGTTATCCGTGCACATATCGAGTGATAAACTTACTATAGTTGAGAAGTCTTCTCTTGTTAATATTTGCGATGTAGGTAACCCGGTAGATGTCTTCGATAACATCGATACGGATATTTCAGATGATTTTAAACCGCAATTAGTAATACTTCTTAGTGGCTTTAAGGATTCATTTGTTGAAGGCACACCTATTAGTAGGGTCAAGTCGGGAGAATTAGAAATTAAGCTCATAGATCCTTGCAAAATTGTGCAACGTCGGCCTTATCACTTGAGCCCTGAAGAGCGAGTAATAGTACGTAATAAATGTAACGAACTATTAGCTGCTGGAGTCATAAGACATAGTAAATCACCCTTCTCTAGTCCAATATTACTGGTAAAGAAACGCGACGGCACAGATCGTATGTGCGTAGACTACAGAGAATTAAATTCTAATACCGTTCCGGACCGCTATCCCTTACCTCTAATATGTGACCAAGTTCAAAGGTTGGCAGGCGCGCGTTTTTATTCATGCCTTGACATGGCTAGTGGCTTTTACCAAATTCCTATAAATGTAGATTCGAATTCGATAGAAAAAACCGCATTTATCACTCCAGACGCTCACTATGAATTTACAGCCATGCCCTTCGGCTTACGAAACGCTCCTTCTGTATATCAGAGAGCTATTAATACAGCTCTAGGAGAGTTAGCACATTCTTTTGCAATTGTTTATATGGACGACCTTATCATACCAGCGATTAACGTAGAGCAAGGATTAGAAAGATTAAACATAGTGTTAAAAACTCTTAGTGAGGCTGGCTTTTCGTTTAATATGAATAAATGTGTTTTCCTAAAGAAGAAGGTTCAGTTTTTAGGGTACGAAATAACCGAGGGCGAAATCAGACCCAATCCCCGTAAAATAATTGCGTTGACTAGTTCTGTACCTCCACAGACCATCACTCAGCTGCGACAGTTTTTAGGATTAGCATCTTACTTTAGGCAATTCGTCAACAATTTTTCACTTAAAATGGCTCCACTTTATCGTCTGTTAGCTAATAATAATTCTAAAATAATATGGACCGCGGAATACGAACAAATCAGGCAAGATATAATCTCGATTTTGACCTCATCCCCGGTTTTAAAGCTTTTTGACCCAGAACTACCCATAGAATTACATACGGACGCTAGTAGTGACGGTTATGGCGCGATCCTATTTCAAAGAATTGACACTAAACTACATCCGATAGAGTATTACAGTAAACGTACTACCCATGCGGAGTCTCGATACCACTCGTATGAGTTGGAGACATTAGCAGTTGTAAATTCTGTCAAGCATTTCAGACATTATTTATATGGCAGGACATTCACAGTCGTTACAGACTGTAATTCTCTTAAAGCATCCAGAGCCAAAATAGACTTGACTCCTAGAGTACATCGGTGGTGGGCTTTTCTCCAAGCGTTTGATTTTG
This sequence comes from Agriphila straminella, assembly GCA_950108535.1. Classification (NCBI taxonomy): domain Eukaryota; kingdom Metazoa; phylum Arthropoda; class Insecta; order Lepidoptera; family Crambidae; genus Agriphila; species Agriphila straminella. The sequence goes on from OX467308.1 coordinate 14,187,540, forward strand.
ACATACAGTACAGGGAAGGTAAGAGAATGGCCCATGTCGACTTTTTCTCTAGAAATCACTTACCTGAAGTGAACGATACTATGAGTGATATTTGTAGTTCAGGTAAAGTAAATTATTTAGAGGAAAAACGCGTCAACATAGCTGAGTTATCTTCGAACTGGTTACAAGCAGAACAACGACGAGACCCTGAGTACAATCAGATTATAAGTAAAATTGAAAATGATGACCTAGATCTTGAGAGTTGTAGAATTTATGAATTGCGATCCAATGTCCTTAATAGAAAAATTCAAAGGAATAATCGTAATATTTGGTTACCGATTGTACCTAGGGCTTTTCGTTGGTCAGTGATAAATCATATTCATGAGTCAATTGTCCACTTAGGATGGGATAAAACTCTAGAAAAGACATACCAACATTATTGGTTTCCCAATATGTCAAAATATGTCAGAAAATTTGTTGAAAATTGCATTACTTGCAAATTAGCCAAGTCGAGTAGTGGCAAACAACAAATAGAATTGCATCCCATTCCAAAAGTAAGCATTCCTTGGCATACAATTCACATAGACGCCACAGGAAAGCTCAGTGGAAAAAGCGATCAAAAAGAATATGTTTTTGTACTTGTTGACGCTTTCACTAAATATGTGTTATTAAGGCATACCCTTAGAATTAATACGGAGAATGCAATAAACGCTCTGAAAGCATCCATATCGCTTTTCGGAACTCCTGTGCGTATAATAGCAGATCAAGGCAGATGTTTTGCGAGCAAAGAGTTTAAGGATTTTTGTACTAATCACAATATCCAATTACATTTAATAGCAACCGGTTCTTGTCGCGCTAATGGACAGGTTGAGCGTATAATGAGTACACTCAAAAACATGTTGACTGTTGTAGAAACAAGTCCAAATAGGTCTTGGCAAGATGCGTTAGATGATGTCCAACTGTCTATAAACAGCACGATTCATAGAGTTACTAAGGCAAGTCCACTAGAGTTACTAATAGGTAGAGTAGCTAGACCCTTAAATCTATTATCTGTCGACAATCATGAAGTTGAGATAGATTTAGAAGAAATTAGAAAACAAGCTGGCAATTTAATTAAAAATAACGCATGTCTTGAAAAAGCAAGGTTTGATAAAAATAAGGCAAAAGTCACTTCATTTGCTGTAGGGGATTACGTTTTGATTGAAAATCATGATCGGAATCAAACAAAATTGGAGCCTAAATACAAAGGACCTTATGAGGTCATTCAAATACTAGACGGTGACAGGTATCATCTCAAAAATTTAAATTGCAATCGTACTTACAAGTACTCGAGAGACCGCTTACGTCCACTCCCCCAGTCCTACATCCCTACTGAGCTAGATCCCTGTCAGTCAGATGATAATGAAGGTAAGATAGGTACCTACCTATTCTTAGTTAAGAGATCAGTTTTGTATATCTGTAGCTTTGAAGTATCTATGTACCTAGGTAGTAATAAACAGCGTGATGTCTCAATGAGCAGTATCGTATGTCAGTATTATATCAGTATCGTAAGATAATATTAACGACATGGCGGCGGCCGTTTATGGTCCTTACCTATTCTAGTTGAATGTTGAAGACGAGACTTCATAAATAAGTGTAATTTAGAAATTGTGGTGGCTGTTTTTAGATTATAATCATGCGGGTTGGCTGTTTATAAGCGGCGAGTTGGCTGCTTCTAATTTATAAACATGCGAGTTGGCTGTTTAAAGGCGGCGAGTTGGCTGCTTCTAGACTATAAAAGTGGCTGTTCTTTTTTTTTATTAATTTATTTTATTTATATATTGGTTCTGTACACACACAATAGGGATGATGACTAATGAATAAAATAACGAAATACTAACAAAAATCGTAAACATATTAAACTTTTAGAGTAGCTTGTATACCTCTTGGTTTTATATATTGCATATTATTTATTTTATGACCCTTCAAAGTTGGGTGGACAAGTCCATTTAAAAAAGTATAAAATTTATTAAAATAAATGATAGGTACCTTTAATTAGTCCGTAAAATGTATAGCAAATTTGTCTAAGAAACTATTTTGATAAACACAATATTTAACATAGCTGCCAAACTAATTTCCTACGCGTTACATACAAACTACTTATTCGTGACGTCATAACTAGGAAGCCATTAGTATGAAGCGTTTTTGGGCGAGTCCATTTGTGTGCATTTCACACTGTGATATATCGGGCAGTTTTCATGCTAGCGAATTAATTCTTTTACCAAAAAAAAAAAAATCGTCATGCCTATTGTACAAGGGCATAACTTATTTCACATTGAAATTTCTTCCAGCATTTTTATTCTTTTTATTTTTTTTTATTAAGTATAACGGAGAGATGGCTGTTTCTGTTATTTATTCTGTGATATTTTCTATTTTGACTTGGTAATCAGCGAGTATAATTAAAATTGCACTTGACTAGCACCTATTTCAAGTGATGTTTCTACATAAGTAAATACTTAATAGTAAATAATAGTAGATGCAGAGAATAATACACTCTTTTATTAGGCAGTGGTGTAATAATGACGTCTTCGTTTTGCTTTGTTAAGAGCGGCAGAAGTGTCTAATTTAAAAAAAAAAAAAAAACTTTTTTTTTCTCTCCACAGATAACGATGATCTTCGCCCTTCAGCATCATCACACGAGGACGTGTGATATGTCAGGATGGCCGTGTCGGAGGAAGAGGAAGTTAAGAGTTGATTGTTGGTTGCATAACGCAATGTTATTTTAATAGTCAAAATACTTTGTTAAATCTTAATTTAATCTAATTTGATTTGTTACTTGTTTCTTTTAAGTGTAAATTCTTTCTAATTAATTAAAAGTTATTAACGAGCAGAGGATTTCCTCGAGCGGAGTCGAGGCGCCATCTTGACATTTGGCCTGTTGGGCGTTGCGATATAGTTGCGGTGATTTAATTAAAAAGAAGATGAAAAAAGGAATTAAGTTTTGATCGAGTTGGATCATAAGTAGTAGTAATTATTGTTAAGTGATTCTGGAGTGAGATCGGTGCCTTGAAACCGCTGCTCGGGCTAATTAGCCGGCCGGCCTGTTATGTTGTTTTGAAAAATTGATTATTTCAAGTAGAGGTTAATGAAGCGATTTTAATGCGAAGATTGTGACGTGATAACTTGTTGAAACTTTGAATAAAGCCTGTTGTATGGAGCAGTGATCGTTTTTATTGTGCTTGCATTGCGCCCACGACCCAGGATGACGCCCGATCGACCTAGAAACTCTGAGAATGTCGAGGAAAATGATGATTCTTTTACATATATAATCATAAAACACTAATTTGTTAATAAATTTCATTAATTTTTCTTATTTTATATTTATTTCATACATGCGACCTCTTTTTAACCGACTTCCAAAAAAGGAGGAGGTTCTATGTTCGTCTGTAGCAAGACAGCAACACACCTTGCACCTTCACCAATTAGGCTACTCTACACGTGTTTCGCCCCAACCCGGAGCATCCTCAGGAGTTAGATCGTGCGGAAACCAACACCGAATCATTCATCATTCATCATTCATCATCAATTCATCATTACATTAGGTACACTCTCAAGTTGATCCCATTTTTTAGGAAATCTGTTCAGTACTTTTCAAGTAATTTTGAAAAAAGCACGAAAATAGTTTGTTTTTTTGTGAATTACTCGATGATTGGTCGTATTACTTCTTTGTTTATGAACTGAATAAGATAATTATTTTTTTGTTGGAAGAGGGATAATTATCTTAAGTGTAGTTTTTTAACCGACTTAAAAAAGGAGGTTCTCAGTTTGACCCGTATTTATGTATGTTTCTCCGCGATTATCTTACGTTTGGCTGAACCGATTTTTCTACATATATAATATACCTTACCTACAAGGTACCTACACTAAAAATAAAATAAAAAAAAAAAAAACAAAAAAACGACTTCAAAATAGGTAGGTTTTTTGAAGTCGGTTTTTTGTTTTTTTAAACAATTTTCGTCCATACTCTTTATTTTGAATTATCTACCTTCTTTTTTAACAATTCTTATTAAAAACTCCTTGGTACCTATATCCGTGCATTTTATTTTTTACTTTTTAATCCATTTATGACACCATAAAGCACTCTATCTATCCTTTTCTGACATATCAATTTTACAAGTCTCATCCTTGTCACTTTATTTTTCTTCTTTATTATTTTAAAAGTTGGTGTTAGAAATCAAAAAAGCATTTTGCCTCACGCTCGCAGCAAAAATCGATTTTGCTGCGAGTTTTTACGCGTCAAAAGCGCCCTTTTCGTGCTGGAGTGGTGAAAAAAATGTTTCTTGACTATCAAAATGAACTTTGTGGTATTAAATAATTGTGATAAAAATATATCATATTACCACCTTCGTATTCGAACCTTCAATAAATGAATATTGTACTTTTTACCCGACTGCGGGTTATGTTTTTCGCGCGTATCTTGTAAGTTTGTATGTTTGTATGTATGTTTGTATGTAATATTCTTTATTACCTCATATCTTTCAAACGGCTGAACGGATTTCTATGATTAAGATATCGTTAGATTTGTCTTTTCAGCCCAAGTGTTCTTAAGAAGGTGGCGTTATAAAAAAACCAACATGGCGGCTGTACGGTGCTATTATACGTAGTGAAAAAAAATATTTTTTTAGTATACTGCAATATGGGTGTCAAATTAAAGGGCTTATTATAAGGATTTCAAAAAGGTATATCATGACCGTAAAATATAATAACTAAAAAGAGATAAATAAAAAAATAAATTAAAAAAAAAAAACCCGCCTGCATAAAAAGACAAGTCGACTGAAAAGATGGAAACAAGATTAAATAAATATTAAAGGCAACATGTCATAATAACATGCCGTCGGAGGCATATAACTCAATCATTCATAATGACACTTTCTTTATGCATGCCTCCGACTGCATGTTATTATGACATGTTGCCTTTAATATTTATTTAATCTTGTTTCCATCTTTTTACCCGACTGCGGGTTATGTTTTTCGCGCGTATCTTGTAAGTATGTTTGTATGTAATATTCTTTATTACCTCATATCTTTCAAACGGCTGAACGGATTTCTATGATTAAGATATCGTTAGATTTGTCTTTTCAGCCCAAGTGTTCTTAAGAAGGTGGCGTTATAAAAAACCAACATGGCGGCTGTACGGTGCTATTATACGTAGTGAAAAAAAAAAATTTTTTTAGAATACTGCAATATGGGTGTCAAATTAAAGGGCTTATTATAAGGATTTTAAAAAGGTATATCATCACCGTAAAATATAATAACTAAAAAGAGTTAAAAAAAAATAATAATTAAAAAATTAAAAAACCCGCCTGCATAAAAAGACAAGGCGACTGAAAAGATGGAAACAAGATTAAATAAATATTAAAGGCAATATGTCATAATAACATGCAGTCGGAGGCATATAATTCAATCATTCATAATGTCACTTTCTTTATGCATGCCTCCGACTGCATGTTATTATGACATATTGCCTTTAATATTTATTTAATCTTGTTTCCATCTTTTCAGTCGACTTGTCTTTTTATGCATGCGGGTTTTTATATACTTTTATTTTTTTTATTTTTAACCGACTTAGATGATTCTTTTTTTGTTCGATTGAGTTTTCTTGCGAGATGGTCCCATTTAATTTTTTTTCAAATCGGTTCAGTAGTTTACAAGTAATCCTGAAAATACTATGATATTAAATCAACTAACTTGACAATTTTGTTATTTATGAACCGAATTAGATGTTTTTTTTGTTGAGGAAGGGATACCTTTGTGTAGTCTTTTTAACCGACTTCAAAAAAAGGAGGTATTCAGTTTGTATGTATGTATGTTTCTCCGCGATTATGTCACGTTTGGCTGAGCCGATTTTTCTACCTAAATAATATACCTACACTACCTAATACAGAAGAGAACTTACACTAAGAATAAAAAAATAAAAAAATTGTTTAAAAAAACAAAAAACCGACTTCAAAAAAGAAATAATATACAAATCATTAGATACGCATTATCATTGTTATAATAAAACACGTCTATTAAAGTCGGGTGGGGCTGGAGTACATCTTCCTTTTTTTATTCTAAAAGCCCCACCCGACTTCAATTGACGTGTTTTATTATAAGAATGATAATGCGTATCTAATGATTTGTATATTATTTCTTGCTTTTTAGAGGCAGGTTTTTTTGAAGTCGGTTTTTTGTTTTTCAGTCGACTTGTCTTTTTATGCAGGCGGGTTTTTTATTTTTTATAATAAAGTTATTGCCATTTCATATAATTTTCATAAAAGACTTCTTACAAAAGTTCACGAGGAAAACTAAACATATAGTCACGTATGTGTGGGGCAGATTAGGGCCAGCAATGGGCGCGATTAGAGGTGTAGCCGGGACGCAAAGCCGCCAGTAATTGCGGCTTCCCTGCTATCCGTGCCGATCCCTAACTCATCTAGCCCACTCTCTTTAAGACTGCTGAAATACAATGGTGGATCCACATAAAAAAATAACACTGATAATTTATTTATAGAGTTATAAATTGCAGGATGTATTTTGTACAAGCTGTTTTTTTGCAGTGTCTATATCAAAATCTAGTCTAATGATTATTTCAGTCAAATCAGCTAAAGTTTATGTAACTGACATAAAATTCGTTTACCTGTACAATAATTTTGCTGTTGTTTTGAAGTATTTCTTTGAGTTCCAGGAGTAAGCAAGATTTTAGGTCAAAAGTAACAATACCAACATCCTTAAATTTTGGATGTTGGTATTATTACTAACACATAGATTCTTGAATTGTTTTTTATTATTCCTAGATTAATCTAGGAATTATTAATAATTCCTGGATCAATCTATACAATAACAGATTTTATTGTGCGAATTCTTAGTCACTATAACGAGTAAACTATTTTAATACTTACGTAGAGATTTTATATGGAAAAAAGCCCAGTCGTTCGTTTATAAATCAGTAGACATCATACCGATATCTCCAAAGCAAACAAAAGTCTCGACCATCGATCCATTAGTAACAATCGAGTTACCGTCAATTCGATTAGCGTTGCCGAGCACTCATCAATAGCGCATTTTCCACGGTTAAAGGAACAACGATACAAAAACAATCTGATGAATTATCCACCAACTAACTAACTGCGCTGACTCCTGCGCAAGTCATCTTGCTATTCGGCGGCAACCACAAATTACAAACAGAAAGGTAGGAGCGACCTAATCTGACGTCGCATCACGTCTGATCGTCGGTGATCATGATTTACGAACACGATGAACGGTGATAGGTGATCTCCTAACAATTGATTCTCGTTTGGGACGGGCGCGAGCATGCCGATTCCTGGGTATTCTTTTCGACAATTGATTTCGTAAGCTGTGCAGCAGCTATGACGCCGAAAACACTGTAAGTAAACTCAAGACTCTTATACTCCCTTAATTAGGCGAATCACAGCATGACAGCTTAGTTCATGATGCAGTCGCCGTTTTAATGTGGTCGAGTTGTAGTTGGAAAAGACTTAGTTTAGTGCAAACGGGAGTTTGTTTTTGATTTTAACCGACTCCAAAAAAGGAGGAGGTTATAACCCATAATTTGATTGTGACGAATTATGTATCCTAATCTCAGAATGTGAGGAACGATTCAAAAATATTATATTTAATTATCTCCCTGTGAAGAAATTCACTATTTATAAAATCATTTTCTATTCTTTTTATTTCAATTATTATTATCAGTTGAGCTTTCAATATTTTGTTTGACAGGTAGACAATTAAATCTCTAAATTGTAAAAAAAAACCAACCACGCGAAGAAGTTGTTGATAATTACAAAACATTTAACAAGCAGCAAAAAGTCTGTGATTGTAACATAACGTCTTGCTTCACATGTAGAAATCTCTTAATACCATCTAATCAGATAATGTTAAATATAGTGCACAACAGCATTGCTATCTCGTCACACTATTTGCGCCGTGCGTATTTTGAGAAACAAACTGATTTCGTAAAAGGTCAGTCGTTTTACTAATGAACTATGATTTATGGACGCATTGTTCACTTTTTCATACTCGTTATGTAGGTCGGTATATTGAAATTGATAGATAGCTTTTACATAACAACTTTCAATGCCTACATCCAAATAAAAAGTAGTTGTGAAATCATTTTCATGTAACAACTGAGGTAATAAAAACCCCCTTAATATAGCATGATTCATCAGATGAAGGACGGGAAGCCGAATCAATCATTCTTTTGATTTTATCACTTTCATGCACATTGTATTCTGAAAAGGCAGAAGTGAAGAAGTTAAAATACCAATCGATCACAACACGACCTTTCTGGTTGGTGCGAAGTCTCCGAAAATGCGGGAGATCTACAACGGCAGATCGGTGCTGTACGCGATTTTAGATTCTATTGCATATCACGTAGAATCGTAAGTAAGCGCACATTCTGTTAACGTCGGTCCACCTGTCCGATTAGCATCACTTCCCGCGGGTCACTCTGACGGCACAAACGAAATCTGTTTCGTTATGCCGTGTCAAAGAAACTAGCTGACACCGAGGTATGCCGGATTAGGAGCTGACTAATAGTAACAAACATTCCAAACTTGAGGGCAAGACATTGCGTGATCAGAAAATCAATCTACGTGATGGCACTCGATAAAGTGGCCTTTATTGGTAGAACAATCGACGTCTAATTGATTACAAAAACGATATACTGTCATGAGGGCTCACTTCCTGAGTTGCATATATTAATCGAAATTAAAAGCAAACGTTGAGCATTAAACAGCGGCCCTAGAGACTACATTAGGGGCAATAAAATGCCTATTATTATCGAGGGCCGAAAAGCCGATGCACGCGATGCAATTACTTGATTGGCGGTGTTCTGGCGGCTCTGGATGCCCGTGATTGATGGGGCACGTAATTAGAAAACACTTCAGCGTGTGTCTTCATCGGGCGATCTTAATTGCGGGCCGCACTTACTCGCTGAGTCAAACAGCACGCGCCGGCGCAAGCGCGGCTGCTGGTATCGCGGCATGTGGGTATGCCCTTGCTGATAACACGATGTTGATGGATCATTATATCTTCGGGAATATCAATGTATTAAAGGATGATTAAAACATTATTCGAAGCTCCTCATAAGTCATTGTGAGGCATAAAGGTAATTTGATAATATTTATGCAATCTGCTTTACTTACGCACTCATTCCTAATTTCAAACAATTTTTTATCGATATTGGCGTTACACCAAATCCTTCTGCCTGCTTTGTATAAGTAGATCTGAGGGCCTACTTACATGGCCATCCTACAAATTAGTGGAAGTAAAAAATAGAATGACAATGTATATGGGATTGACAAGAGCTAAGCGTTAGCTTATGTCATTCTCATACATTGTAATTCTATTCTACTAGCGTTAATTTTAGTAGAAGCTATTTGAGTAAGGGGGCTGGTTTGTTCTATTCCTTCATATGTATGAAAAACGTTGTAAATACATTTTTTTGCTAGGCGAGCTCTCAATTTTGTTTCATCACATATAATATAATACTATACTGTTCTATGAATATAATGGCATGGCAAAAATGTAAGGCATTCTTAGCTCCTGAAAACGATTCGGACCTAGCCGACATTTTGTAACGAGTTTACTCCCATCAGGTACTTTCATATTGGCAGAGCTCCTCGAAATACTTCCTAAGCTGATTTGCAAATGATACAAACCATCAGGCGGAGAGTATCGGCCGATAGCAGTCGACAATCGCGGATTTATGGCCGGGCAGATACTGCGGGTATTTCCGGACGAAGCCGATAATTTCGGCTTGCTACGTGGTTATGAACTTCAAATACTGAATGTTCAGGAAACTGAATTGTAAAATGCGATGCGTCAGCAAACATATGGCTGCTAACATTTTATTCGCTTTAGTTTTTAAAACTACAGTCAGCGTCAGATTAAAGTTAAATTGTCCATTCATATACTTGGAAATATATTAAATATGTTAAAATTAAATTGAATCATAAAAACCAAAATGTGTTGATTCTTGCTAGCGCCGTATAACGCCTTATGAATTTGTTATGCATTAGACGATGTAGGCAGTTTAGCTGACCCCAAATATTTGACGGTATTCTAGGCAGCGTCCTGTGGAACATAAAATACGAGTACCTATATAAAGAATCATAATTATTTGTATTTGTCTTCATATTATGTAGTTTCTTTAGCGGCTATAAGATGCAGAGCTGAGAGTACCGTCCGCTGCACCGCAGGCCGCGTAATCAGCCTATTAATAAGGGGATCACTTCTAATGCGACCAATTAAGGCATCGTCTTGAGACGCTCAGTTTTTGGGCTCGTTCCAGCGGATTACACCGACACGACCCACGCTGCATTTTATGCGTACTTAAATCGCGCGATTTTACTCTATCCCGTTTCATTGGAATTTTATGTAAATTCGGAGTATTATTAATATTCAATTGTCGATAACACTCATCGCCCGTAATTTTAGCTGGAGGCAAACATTTAGTATGGACCGTGACCGCGTTGACAGGGCGGGTGGGGCTGGCGGCGGCTTTGTCGGCGCGCGCTTTGATGGTGGTGCGCGGGCGCCGGTAGCGTCGTCCAGTGCCGGTTTACGACCAGCCAGTTTTAATGCTCGTCTGCTTTATTCAAAGAATGAATAGTGATCTAAGGAGGTTCCCGTCGATGTCTTTGATGGCTTACAATGTCGAGCGTAATTTCAAATTTCAACAAAACTATTTTCTTTAAATTACCAACGCTCAAGAACCGTTTGCGGTATCTTCGCGCTAAGCACGTTGCTGGGAGGAGTCTACCTACACGCGTATTCTGAGAATAGTTGGTTAGCAAGTGTTTTCAGGAAAAGTACCAATTTAGACCTAAAGTGTTCTATAGATAGAGTTTTATCGTGCTGAATAACATTCGGAACTTAACGGCATATGAATTCTACGAACTATTTTAGTTGCACCGTGTAGCTTTCCTAGCTTTACTTACTTAGCTTTCATCATATTATCAGTTTCAATATTATCTTCAGTTTATTAATAAAACTGAAAATATTCGATATAAAATGTTGTTGCCAACAGATAAATGAAGTTACCCATCGACAGGAGTTCAGTAATTGAATGTGTATCTGAAAGTGATGGTAGTAGCTGGCGCGATATATTTAGCGTCATTAGAGGCGCAGGCGCAGCGTTTATGCGCCATAACGCGACTACCGCGAATCAGCGCAAAAACGGCGTTTCATCAACACCAGCCCCGACACGACGGTAATTAGTTTCGGCTGCGAATAAAATGCGTGCCATGCGAGAGGGAAACATGCATCAGAAAAATAATGCTGGGATTCACAACTTACTTTTAGAAGTGTATAAAGTGGCATTGATGATTCAATTGTCTTTTCATGTTTGTTGTTTTATGTTAACTGTTTTTTTATGATACATTTTCTTAGGTGCAAGTTGATCTGATCATCATAGCGCAAGCAGCTTGATAGTACTTACCTGTTTCTACTTTTGACACTTCCTCGATACACATGCTAAAAAAATTGCCATCCATGTAATTTTTCATTAGATATACCTAATACCAATAACTAAATAATTGTAATCTGTGGTATAAACTTAAAACAAGGGCCCTACCGCGCAAGTGTCGTTGACTTCGCCGTCTCGGCTTTGTTTAACAGATGGATGAGTGAGATACATTGCTACTTCTTTTTGGCACAAATAAAAACTTACAAAAGAAAAGTGTAATGTACATCTATCTGTCTAATGAAGCCGACAGCGAAGACGACGACACTTGCGCGGTAGACCCACAGTTCAATTATTGATTTCATAAGTTAATTTTATTATATTTTATTGGATAAGGGAAACATACAGCTCAATATTACAAAGGCACATACATAGGCTAACACAGTTTCCACTGAGAGAAATTAATGCAAAACAAAAGTTGAGTTGTTTTACATGGCATTATTTGGTGCACTCGCGCGTGAACACATCCGAGCAATAAAATGATATCGTTACAGCTTAAGGTTCGCAGTAATAGGCGAGACCGATCGGATGTCGGCCAAATTTGCAAAAAAAACTTTCCTACATCGAGTGGTGTTGCGGTACCGACAGCAAAATATCGACCAACTTTACAAAAACCAAAATTCCTGAAGATTTCCAGTATTTTGTACAGTAAAAAGAAATGGAAAGTTAATAAAGGAATGTCGTTTATTTCCTTGAGAGTAACTTTATATTGAAAATCTTTTAGAATGCAGCTGTTTCACTATTATTAGTCTGCACTCCAATAAAAAAGCTTGAGATCTGTATATGTTTTTTTTATTAATGATTTGATCTCACAGAGAAGAAGGAAAAGCAGTAGGCCTCTTTTTGAACTGTAAATCTAATGTCATTGCTCTACTCACCTATAGTAGTTTAATTAAATTTTCTTCAAGCAGTAATAAAACATCATATTAAGTGTTTTTTTGCCACCAGTCCGTGTGAGCGGCTTCACAAAGCGTCGGGTTACAGGTGCTTAAATCGCGATCAAACTCGATCGAGACGAGCTCATCGATGTTGCTGCGCATAATCAACTACCCGCGCATATGCCAACCTGGCTGCCAGATATTAGTTTATGAAAGAAAGGGGATCATTAATTTAAAGGAAAATGGTAGTTTTATGTCAGTTGCATCGTGTTACACTGTGGCCAGAAAACAGTCTATATCTAAGTACTTTGTAGGTTGTTGCGCATGCTTGCGTATTATGCTCACCTGTATTACCTGAAATAGGTTTTAGTGACCTCTAAACCAGGTGTCCTAAGAAATGTGTACCAAGGGGTGTCCCTTGGCACACGTTTTTTGGGAGTTGGGACACCCTGTATACTTTTTTGCTCTATTATGGCGATATTATATTTCTACGTACGGTACCCATAAGTATGCTAAATGCAATGTCTTTCCAAGGTAAAAGATAACATGAAACCATATTTAGCTGATAATGAATTGAAAATAATTATTTTGTAGAATGCACAGAACTGATGAACACATATAATTTTTATGATAGGACCGACCGACATAGTCCTTAAATTAAATAAAGAAAAAAGTTTTTTTTATTTCATATTATGGGCAAACATTGATCCAACGGTTATTCAATAATTACAAGAATAGCGTGCAAAACAAGCTCATAGTCATAAAATGTTTTCAAACTTTTTTTTCAGCGCTTTAAATAGCATCAAACAGCCTCTTGTGTCGAACTTTCGTTTAGTTAAGTGGTCTATATAAGTTTGGCGCCAGATATTATACGAAGACGGTAGCCGAGAAGTCCTCAGTAATCTTCAGTGATGCCTAGAGCACTTTTACAGGACCTTTTGATGCTGCCGAAACATAAGTTGTCTGTTGATGTACCGAAAATAGACCCGAAAATGCATATGGCCCAGTTATCGGCCACGCGCTATACTTTTTTGATGCTCTGTAATGGAACTCTTGGCGCTGTGCTTTCAGACAAAAGGGCGATAAGATTGATTAAAAACTAAACTACGTAAAATGAAAACATGTTTATTATAAATCAATCACACACAGAAAAAACTCCAGCTTAATATTATTCTTTCTTTTAATACAAAATCTATACTTGTTGTAGAGTTTAGAATTATGTAGGTAACATTTAAATTGAGTAGATATTAGGAGTATAATAGTTTTTTTTATTTAAACTGCGTTTACAATTTGGTTACAAATCATTTTTAACGGTCAACACGACTAGGGCAATGGTCATAAGACATAATATTTGTCCATCAGCCATTTTAGATGTCCCCACTGCTGGGGCACAAGCCTTCCTTATGGGTGGTAAGGAGGATGGGCCATAACCCACCACGCGGGCCCAATGCGGATTGGTGGGTGTTAACGACTGCAAATGCAGCCGGGACCAACGGCTTAACGTGCCTTCCGAAGCACGGAGGAGCTCGAGATAATAAATTTTTGGTCACCCATCTCATGACCGACCCTTGCAAACGTTGCTTAACTTCCGCAATCGCTGGGCCAGGCGCTAAACCACTTTTGCTTTATTTTGCTTTATGCTTAATTTTGCTTTATTCTACACTTCACGAACACTCTAGAAACTTTATAGTAGAATAGAATTGTATGATAAAAAAAAATGAACAGCTTCTCCAATTTTATAAACACATCTGTTGCAGGAAACATCTCTCTTCACCCAAACGGTTGGTGATCACTATTGTCACCAATTAACAGTGTGCGCGCCCACAAAAACTAGACCACCATAGAAGGAACACCTTGGTTAATGTGTCAGTTGACAAACTAAGATAGTGGCGCAAAAAGTGGCGAAAAAACTGTGTCGTTTTGCGAAACCACAGGACATCAATGCGTTGTGGATGAGTGTCCAAACATAGACCTCCCTGGAGTGTACACGTAGTGATGGGCCCTATAGAAGCGTGGTCTTATGGTTAAATGTCTGTGGTGTTATTACAGGCACATTCTATTTCTAAAGGAGTAAATAAGTATGTGCAGGCAAAACTATTAAGACACTTTAATTAAATAATTAATTGAAATGAATGATTGAAACTAAGAAGAGGAAGAGCAAATTTTTTATTTTTCTTGCTATTATTGATTTCTATGTTTTAAAATAAAAATAATGTTCGACAGATATCGCAGTTCTTGGTTGTGATAAAACTGTTCTGCAAAAATTCGAGATAAAGAAGGCATTTAATTTTACTGTTCAACTGAGTCTGAATCTTTCGTTTCTTTTGAGTATATTTGCGACTCTCACAATCGTCAACTTCGATCTACTAACTCTCTTTCTCTCTTTACTCCTCTCTTTCATTCCGGTTATATGTCTGATTCTTTCACAATGCAAGCTCTGCGTCTCTGGAATAGTCTCCCTGAATCTATCAGAAGCTCTCCCAGTAAAGTCTCCTTCAAAAAGAAAGTTCATGCCTTACTGTTAGAAAGCTCATAGGTTATGTGAAATCATCGATATTTGTATCTCCTTCTTATATTATTTTTGTTAAAAATGTAGATTATTATTGATATATATTATATTATATCCATGTTTTTATATATATTTTATGTATTAAATTATATGTTATGTTGTATTTATTAATATTTTACCCTATGTACCGCCTTCATTGATATCTGTTTCCTAAAGGTTGACTGGGAGAGAATGCTTTTAGCATTAAGTTCGCCTTTTGTAAAATTTTGTTTGAAATATACAATAAAGTTTGTTAAATAAAAATAAATAAAAATCTTTGCTCATATTTTATAAAAAGAAAAATATGTAAACATTTGACCGGTGTACAACCTAATTATAATATTCTGAAACAAGACCACACAAGTGAGTCTAGTAAAGTTGCTCCATAATTTTTAGCGCACAATTGACACAGTGGGTCGGTGATCGGTGACATTTCAATAGCGTTACGAGTGAGCGATATAAGCGAGCGAGTGATGAATGAGCGAGTAACGAGCGAAGGATGACTCTGGCAGATGTCGCGGTTGCGGTTGCTGCTTCCAACATTTTCGGTTTTGTTACACAGGGTGTGGTTTTATGTGCGAGGTATTTTTTAACAAAAGTTTTCATCAGACTAGGTAGGAAAATTTTCCTTTATGCCACACACAGCTGTAACTTATTCTTTAAATATAAAAAATATGTGCAATAAATTAGTTTTCTTGTAAGAACATAAAAGTCATTACCAGCATGGAACTGAAAAAAGGCATCACCTGTCACCGTCATTTTAAATACACCGTCCAAATTTTAAGTATGGATTAGTCAATGAAACTAAACAACTTTCTTCAAGAAACATATTGTGTCGAATTTCGTCATAAATTTTGATCATCCCATACTAAACTAATCACGTGATCTCTTAATTGGATTTGTATGGATAGTCGTTTTTTTTATATATTTTGCAGTATGTTTCTTAGAGAAAGTTGTACAGTTTCAAGGACTGAACATATCCTTAAAATTTGGATGGTGAATACAAAATGACCCTGTATAAAAGTAGATAATTAAAAAAAATACTGACATCTGTTGCATCAAGGCACTACACTACACACCTACTCAGTCAGACAATATAAATAAACAAAATCACAGTTATGTTTTAGAAACTTTTATTCCCATCCTGTATATTTGATACTTCCACCTAAATAAGTTTTGACAGACGAACAACTTTCCACATTGCTTTAATTTTATGTCGTTCAAGACGTTTAAGAATAGCACAAATCAATCTTGTTTTATTGAGTCACATCCAGTTGTCACAACACCACAAGGGCCCCACACAAAATCCTTTAACCACAATGGAACTAAGGAATCACAATGAATATGAAGTGGTGCACGTTATATTGCAATTTAGGCGACTAAAGAATTATAGCTCCTTGAAAAGAAGTACACCTTACTGGTGGTAAATTATTGAACAATCATTAGTTTAACGTTTGACAAAAGATACCTTTCTACTGCAAAGGTTTAAATGAAAACCGCAGTGAAATTAATTTTTAATATACCTTTAATATAGGAATGAAATTTTTTTTTCAAAAAAGCAACATACCTAGTTGAATTTAAGCAAATTAAAGCGAAAGTTGGGCAAGAGGAAATGAACACAGAACCCTTGATCGAAGCACAGAACAAATAAAATAAGTAAAAAAAGAAAATTATCCTTTAAAGCCTCAAAATAAAATCAAAAGCTTGAAAATGAAATACTTAGCTTTAAAAAGCAAGGAACAATATTCAAATATCTAGACATGACATGCATATCAATTTTAATAAAAAAAAATGTCTGATGCAGTCGGGTGGGGTTTTAAAATAATAAAAAAATAGTTATTCTCCAGCCCCACCGACTTCAATAAATATTTTTTATTAAAACTGAATATGATAATCCAACGATTTGAATATTATTTCTTTGTTTTTAAAGCTACCTATTTAATTTAGAAACTGTTTTTGTTTTATTTTCAGGTTTTTGAAGGTTTTTTAAAGCTTTTTTTATTTTCAGCTTGTGATATGTAGGTCAGAGTTTAAATATTTTAACTTTATATATTTTCTATGGTGTACAATGCTCATAACTCAATTTCCAAATTTACGCTGTTTGTTTTTAAGGAGTTCCGTTGTACTTTCTTAGTCCAAGTATTGTCCAGAACATCGCAGATTAATAAAGAACTTATATCATCAATGACTTAGTTACTACCGAAATGATGGTATTTTTAGGATTTCATGAAAACTACTGAAATAATTTCAAAATTTCGAAAAATGGGACCAACTTGGGAAAAGCCTGATGTAACAACGTTTGAATCATTTCAATCAGTGAAGCCGACTTTGAGTAATCGGTGTACATACATACATAAAAAATACGCGATGAATGGATAAACTTCTCCTTGTTTTGAAGTCGGTTAAAGATGGCTATGGTTGATATAGCTGTACAATACAAGCCTTTCCATTTATTGGTAGATAGAAGTGGTACGAATAGTTACGAGAATATCTTATCCCATTTAGCCTTTAACTTAGGTACTCTTAATGTACTCGTAAGTAGCCTAAGTTACAAAACTGTAAAATAGAATGTTACATTCACTTACCAACATGTGGTCCTATTTATTCCATCTATCGTGACAACTGGACTAGTGATTTAATGAGCGGTGACTATTCATTTGTGGATTTATTTCACTACAAAAGTATAATAACTGAGACGGAATGGCCGTCGCACGGAGCCGAGCCGAGCTAGATATGTCTTCGTCACAATTTACATAAATGATATATGCGATCCGCCTAATACTGCGCGTTGGTCATTTATTAAGCAGTTAGGAGCATGAGGTACTCTCGCGCAGCCGCATAGCGCGCGTGCCAGCCGCATGCGCCGACAGCGCCACCACGCCGGACCACACAAAAGTCCGGCCGGAGAATGGCATCTCCGCTCGGGGTCAAACCTGTTGACGCATTTAAATCATCCAACAGATCGATATCTCGAGTACTCGTCTCGTACACATGTAGACCATTAAACATTCCGAACGGTCGTTCATCGCCAGTTTTTTCTGACTTGAGTCAGTTTAGTTGTGGCTATGCAAAAACTGGATCTCATCAGAATTGTGTCCCTTCCATGTGTGTTGTGCACACGCCCTCCAGTCGGCGGGCGAGCGCGGGTGGTCTGCACGCGCGCCGTGCGCAGGAGGCGTCAGTTTCACACGTCTACCGCATACATTTTCTAGAGTAGGCACCCCGTACCAAACATAAATAAATCCTATCGCTACACCACAAAGCTTAAATTTCCTTTACCAAAACGATTATAGATGATACCTTTCAATTTCCACAGCCGGATTGAACTCATTACACATGATGGTATGTCTACCAAAAGTAAAGATTTGGATGTAATAACAGATGGGTGTTAATTGCTATCATGAGGAGTCAATAATTGTTTTTTTATGCATTAATGGCAATGGAAGTTCCGGACTATGAAAGTTTTTGTAGGGTGTAATCAAGTCGTAATCAGTGGGTTGGCTAGAGCGTGTGAGCTACTCCGCGCGGACTCACCTCAGCGT
Organism: Agriphila straminella; assembly: GCA_950108535.1. Classification (NCBI taxonomy): domain Eukaryota; kingdom Metazoa; phylum Arthropoda; class Insecta; order Lepidoptera; family Crambidae; genus Agriphila; species Agriphila straminella. The sequence goes on from OX467308.1 coordinate 14,205,993, forward strand.
GAGGAAATTATTACTTTGGTGGCGCTAGTTTCGTGTCGAAGCGTTTGGAGCGTCGTATGAAGACATTAGAAAGATCTTTATGGCCCGTTGCGTGTGGCTCACCGTAGGTAATTCATGGCGCAATCACAGTTCTGATGTCTGTGCAATTTATGACTAAGCACCGAGTTGGTAACGCTTTAGGAAGGAATCATGTTTTTGCCTTTGTTATGCGGAGAGCCGTCCAACTCTGTCGGATGATTTCTCACCCACGTCATTAAATAATCCGTGAGCAATAAATTTAGACAACACCACGGATACGAAACAATTTGTAATGGCTCAAAATGGTAAATAAATCAAATTTTGGGCATCTTGTTTCACAGAAACGGTGCATTGCCGAAATACTTTGTATCGCATCTGTCAACTCGTGCATGGGCAAGTTTTTGTTGCCTGATATTTTTTGCGCCTATAGCTACTGGAAGTGCTAATGAGGTAGAAGAACACACACAAAAGTAGTAAATTAGATGCATTACCATTAAACTAAGTAAAAGTCAAAATAGGTTATGTAGGGTTTTACGAAGTTGACTTAGTTAAATGTGGCGCCATTTGGTCTCCACATAACACTCAAATAACTACTGAAAAATAGCTATTCCTTTATATGTGTAGTAAAATCAATGTTCCGCTTGATGCCCTATTGAATTTGTGAATAATCTAGTCACATGAGAATAGGTCGTGACCCCCATCGCCACCCACACTCTTGCCGAGGAGATGAACCGTGACGCGCTAAGGCACCCTCCTCGTGGTATCACTTCCTTACGACATTTTATTATGAGACCTGCTTAATAATATTTATGCAAAATACCATAAATCAAAAAACCAGTAAACATTGCGTAAGCAACGAAAAAAGTGGTAAACAAGAAAATTATCTCGCAAGTGAAATTTCAGAGGGCCCCCGATCCGGCAGATGCTATCGTAAAACCCACTATTTTCCATCGGACTTGGCCATATTTTTGTCAATTTTTCGTCTGACATATCCCATTTCCTATTCAGAAAAACACGGAGCAGACGTGGAAAACAAGGGAATGGAAAAAAGAGCGTCTCGCCCGAAACGACAGATAATCGTGTTAGCCGGCCGCTCGGCGAATAACTGATGCCAGCCACTCGCTGCACCGAACTCAATGAGATTGCGGTGTTTTTTCCGCCGCGGCTCCGCGGAGACAAACAACGGATGCAAATTCGTGTTGACACCGCGATCCATCTTGTTCGCCTCTCCCGAGACCGGCTCCGAGCAAATAGAGCCGTGATTGAGACGTCCCAGCGGTTTATTCGTACGTAACAAGGATACACTTGTTTTTCCCGTCCTGAAAAATAAGAGCGGACCGGCTGTATCGTTGGAGCAATAAATAAGTGTGAGGTCAGTGAGTAGTGTATGCCAGCAGTTTAGTTTCGCTTAATCTTGGAAACAAAACTGGCGGTCGTCGTAAAACAGGAGCGCGACAGTGGCGCGGGCGGACAGTGCAAACTGTGACCTCCTCGAATGAGGGACGGCCAGCGCCCGCCGGCCGCTCGCCGCAGACTAATAAACATCTGCAATATTCACCACATCACCCACATTTTATTTTTCCTTTCTTAACATTCTGTGAGGGTTATAAATAATGTTAACGCGTCATAATTATTTTAAGTTGCTTAACTATTTCGTATGAAATGAATTAATATAAATAAAGACATGGTTTCTTTAGAGTTTTTTAAAATCTACAACGACATAGTGCTTGCCTTTCACCTCACCTGATGTGAAGTGACGATAAAGCCGAAAATGTAAGCGTACACCCGGAATCATCACCACTGGCTATCTGCGGAACACAATTTGAATTTTGCCTAAGTATATTAATAGCCAGGCGGACTTGAAATAAGCTACCAACACACAAACTGAGTACAAATGTACCTTCCTCTTTGGGAATCGAAACCGAGACCACTGCGTCTTACACGTGTGGGCGAACTACTAGACCACAGAGGCGGTTTTATAAATATTTTTCTTGTTAGACTTAAAAATATTCAGAATGTAACTAAGAAACTACATAATTAACAATTTATAATGAACAGAATACCCCAAAAATTCCAAATATCACCAAAATAGGTCAAAATAGATTGTCTCTACATTTTACAGCAGTTCTAAGCCTCTGTATTATTCTTCCTCTGTGGCGGCAACGTAAGAGTACAGTGAATAGATCATCCGCCGGATCGGCCGCGCCGCTACTGTCCAATAAATATATTGTTTCGCGCAGAGCCAGCGCAGATAAAGCAAGCTCGCGCCTCGCTTTGCCTCGCTGCCTCCACGCTGGGGACGTACTACGAGCGAGAATTTTACAAACTTTTGAGGCAAGAGACAATTTTTACAAACTTTTGATTTTATTAAGTCATTATAAAGATACAGATAGACATTAGACATGCTCTATAATAGCATGCTTATGAGCATGCTCGAATTGCTTCGAAATAAACATGTTAAACTTATTACTAGCAATGTTTGGACAATCATAGTACTAAGTAGCATTTACTCATCAATAGCATACATTCGTGCTACTAATGAGCTTTAGGTTTCCATATTCAAAATCAAAAATAATTTGTAATGACGTAAGCACTTAGAAATGTCAAAATGTTACGCCATAGCATGCGCATCAGAAGTTTTTGCCACAGTATGGCCACAGTATTCTGTTTTTGCACCGAAAATCATCTCACAAAGAAAATATAGTTTTCATACAATTGTACATGTTCAAATTCTGAAACATAATGTCGTCATTTTGGAAACGAAAGTACACAAATATTTATCTGTTTTTCTTTATTTTCCGCTGTTAGTGGGGCCGTATCTAGGCGCTTTTCTCCGGAACACTGTCAGCCGAATGCGGAGAGCTTGGCGTTTGCACATTATGAGCATGTGGACGGTGCTCGGAGACCGCTTATTTATTTACTAGAAATTCCTTTTAAAATTTCTTTTAAAATTTTCTCTTTTTGAAAAGTTTCGAAATAAGTGAGGAAACTTTCTGCAGGCGATATGAATTATTACTTTGAGTTTCCTTTGAATTTTCTTTCATCTATTTCTTTACGATCAATAGTTTTTGACTACCTATTTTGTAATCTATAATTTTAAAACGTATATGTTTTAGTTCAGTCAAATGTACTGAAGTAAGGTGTAATCTTTAAATATTTGGTAAAGTATAGTGTTATAGTTTAAAAAATCGACAAAAAGACAAAGTAATTTTTCACACCAGTTGATTGTCTATGTTTTTTTGAGGAAAGTTAGAATTTTATTTCAAGTCAAATATTTTATTCGTTTGTGATACGAAAATAAAAGTTCGAATAGAATTTACTTGGAATAAAAATAAAAGCAAATAAGTTCGAACACTTATATTTTGAAGAGAAAAAGAAAAAAAAAGCCTACAAATTTAAAATTCACTGAGCTTTCAATTATAATTTTGTAGCTATAATAATATTTAAAAACGTTTTTGTTTTTCCTTTAAAAAGATCATCAAAAATTTATTGTTTTTTGGTCTTTCGCTGTTATATCACTAGATAGATAATTAATATTGAAAATAAAACGATACAAGTAATTAGGTACTCTCATTAAAATATTTTAGAATTCATTCATGTTTTAAATCAGAAACCAAATACCAAAGAACAACCCTTCAGTATCGTAGCCAGAGAAAATGGCAAAATAAAACAAGACAGAAACCAATACGATTTAGCGAGTCCCGGAGGACCGGCGCGCGGCGTCTGCTCGTTCAACGCAAGTGTATTGTCACCCTAAGCTGGGACGTGATACATGGACACAAAAAGATAGATAACTGTTTATTTCCATCATATAACGGCAGACACATCCATGCTAGCAATTATAAATACAAAAATTATAAAAAAAAATGTTTAAAACTTTATGCCACATGCCATCGATAGAAAAAGGCAAAAACTCAGTGATACCTTTGCTCGGTCATTTAATCATGGTCGGATCATTTCCCACTTATCATTACGTGTAATTAAAAACTACCAACTCCTAAGATCACACCCAAAATATTTAATGCTAACAATGATATGGGGTACAAGAAGTGAGAAACAAATATCTATTTATGCTAGAGAGTGTCATAATCGGTTAAAAATTATTGATTTTCCTCCTGAGTGCGTAAAGTGAGCTGATAGCTGTTGTAGTAACCTTGGCCATAGGCATGTTCTGGATAGGCTTTACTTCGAAATTGTGACGTGAAGCGGTAGTGGCGAGTCGGGGAAGTTCGAGGAAGGGCAATGGTGGCTCGTACACTGCGTGTAAGTAATGGGTGTAATTTGCCTCAATAAATAAAATAAATGAAAATGAGAAATTCTTTGCTTTGCAGCAAAGCACAATTAATCTAATGTAAGTTTGCGGAGGTTTTGTTGACAAAAATACTTTATTGTTAAAAGGCATTTTACGAAATGACACTTTAATTTTATTATTTTTGCACTGACGATTCTGAAATTTTTTGTGTAGGTACAGCATAGTATAAATAAGTTTATGAGGTACAGTCAGACTAACTATAAAAACTGTCCGAATCGTCAATGAAAAAAAAAGTGTCATTTCGGACAGTGTCCGAAATTATTTTTAGTCCAAGGTGTGTGAGAAGATGAAATATAGTTAAAATAAAATATTTTTTTTAATTCGTTTTAAATGTATTGTTTCGTAAAATATTAGCTTGGCTTATAAGGTGGTAGTGCAATATACAATTCAATTTATTTTTAAAAAGGTACATCTCTTAATCAAGGTAAAAGTAGTAGCGTTTGTCGGTCATTAATTAGGCAGGGATAGCTGATTTATTCAGGTGCGACGGTGGCAGCGGCGACTCGTCCGTGTTGCGACGCAGGTTGCCACGTCGGTCGCGACGCTCATTTGGGACTTACTATTACAATATGTACTATGGGCAACAGCGTCGCTTAACACTATTATTACATTTGTGGCTTAACCAGTTAGCAACAAAATTCGTGTGCGCTCGTATTGCCACGAACTAAACGTATGTAGTGACTCCGCGGCGTACAAACGATTTGAACCTTAGGAGTAATTGTTAAGCGACGCTGTTGCCCATGGTAAATGTGGGATATTGAGTGTGTGTTAAGAAGTGGAAGATAATAAACGTGTATTTTTATACCCCTCAATAGGGTAAACAATTTGGATAGAATCTGTCATAAAGGAACTAGTTATTGCAAGGGAAAAGCTTTCAATTGATCATAAATATTTTGTGATACGTAGTGTCACAGAAAAGTACCTACTAGTAGTGTTTTGAATCAAATGTGCTTGATTAATGGAAGTTAGGTTTTTTTTTTTAATAATGTCAGGTGGTCTAAGAATTTTAATTTTTTTAACTAATACATAATTATTCTGAAATTAAATTTAAAAATATACTTAATGAACTTGAATGTAATATTTTACCATTTAAGCCTATTTGCTTTTCTTCGATCGTACTAAGACGGTTATCTTGTTTAACGGTTTTCTGCTTACTGCTTTCCCTAAATTGCTAATCTGTTCTAGCGAGAAGCAGTTAACAATCAAAAATTCTTTACAGGATAAGTCATGGTGAAATTAATGTGTGTCATTTCATCACGCTATGTTTGTGGATTCAAATACGAAACGGAAAAGGAGAATGGAAAATTCTTTAATGATAGTCGGTAACTGCATTGTATTGTATTTTTCATTGTGTACAGATTTTCCAAAACAATTTTTTCGCAATTTTAAACCACTTTTCTTTGTAGTGAAATCGATTTTTTTGTTCCTAAAAAAATATTTGTAAAGCAATATTAAATTCCAATTGATTTTTTTTGTGTAAAACTTTTCGGTTTTACTTATAAAAAGCGGTTTTAGATTACGAGTTATTTCTGAAAATCTGTTACTTACGCTACTAGGTATTTGATTGAATAACTATTAAAAGGTTTGAAATTATTTTAGTTCTAAGTTTTTGTTAGAAGTTAGAAAACGTATTATTGTATCCTATATTAGTTTTTATGCTTGTAGCAAAAAGATAAAGCCAATTACTAAGCGAATCCCCACAAGTGGATTCGATATTGTGTTCGGATTCGAAATGACTCGAAGCTAGATACTATTTGATTTACTAGTTTCAATAACACAGCAATGGTACAGTTTATGTTAACAAGGTGCGCTACGGTACGGGATATCAGGGGGCCTATTACAAACAAGAATCACGATAGTCGGACGGAATTCGTCGTTCAATATACTTGATATTGAACCTTATTCGTGAGTCAATAGTGACATGGAGACGGAGTGGGACGAATCGTACGTTTATCGTGATGCTTTTTTGTAATAGGTCCTCAAATAACTTGAAGGAAACCAATGTGCAATGGGAATTTGTTTTACGACAGTTCCTTCTGTTTAGATAAAATGACGAGGTTTTAGTTAATAGGACCAGTGTAAACTAAATTAAGTAGAAAAAGTATTAAGTAGGTACCTACGAGTAAATCAACATTTTTTTAAGATCTCGAGCGAGCACAACCATACTTTTATACTTACTCCACTCAAACGTCCAAGGCGCGCGGTCAAAGTAGCCCCAAACGTCCAGCCGCCGTCGATCGCGCACGAACCGTAACGTGCAGTTTTCGCTCTTGACAAAAACAGTTTAAGCTCGAAAACTACACTAGCTATATCTAAACAAAAAACACCTACGGATAGAGAAGAGTCTATCGCTTATAAATATATATTTTTAACTGTCTCTATTATTGTATTCTGTAGAAAACAAATGTGAAACTTGAAAAAAGCGGTATAATGTTCGAAAGTTTCAATTTAATTAAAAAAAATACATATTACTTGGATTACACTGTTTAGATCATACTATTTCGGATAGCAAAACCCTTACGGTTAATTTGATGTGCATATAATTAGGAAATACGATGTAATCCACGATATTTCTGCAAAAGCTTCAGCACCAAAAACCATAGAACCAAACAGAACGGTGAACTATCAATTTTTCTATTTTTTTTTTAATATTTGTGTTGCCATGGTGTAGAAAAGTGTTATTCACAGAGCTCGAGTATCTAAAGCAGAGTCATCTACTTTTTAGTCCATGTAACTACGCACTACCTTCGTTGCGATAAAAGCATAAAACTGAATGTTGCTAGTACGATGTCGCTTGGGGACTACAGTCCCCGTGGCCGGTTAAGCGTGTTTTTTTTGGGAACTGTAGTCCCAATGAACGGTTGAGTGGGCACACAAAGGTATACCCTTCCTTCATAGTGTTCCACTTTTTTCCATTTCATCTGTATATTTATTTCACTACATCTCTTGCATCACTATCCTCATTATTCAATCTATCGAGTACAGGTATTTAAACTAGATCTTCTTTTAAATATTTCCGATGTGCTCGACAAACGATAGGTAGGTCTTCCCCATCCCTTATAAAATCGTCACATTTCATCAAGATCCTTTCATTATCGATAAATTTATCAATGACTTAAAACGGCTTCTTTTTCCTATTATAAGTTTTATGTCTTTGGTCCTCCAGAGTATCCGGAATACGACGAACTCAGTATAAATATTTAAGGGATATTTATTTATCCGACATCTCATTACATATTATGGAGCTCAATAATAACGGATCCGATGTACAGTTAGCCGCACGCCGGGTGCAGCGTTTGATTTAGTCGTTTCAATAACAGGCTGGTGGTAAAATTTTATTGTTCAAGCGAAACGCTGTACCTAGGCGCAGCTGCGAGCCGTCTTGACGTGTATGAGCTTAGGTTATTAATATAGAAAGGGAGACATATACCGCCACTGTGGTCTAGTGATTTGCCCACCTGTGTAAGACGCAGGGGGGTTCGATTCCCTGGGGTACAAATTTGTACTCGGTTTGATTGGTGGTAGAGCTTATTCAAGTCCGCCGAGCTAGCTACCACCATCATACCGAAGTCTGACGCCATAACATTAAAATTAAAAAAATGTTGTGTTCCGGCAGTTAGAGGTAAGATAGCCAGTTCCTCAGTGACGACCAAGCACTACCCCGTTGAGCATAAAAAGACATAGTATTTTTAAAGCTCACTTTACATAGGAACATACCAAGCAAAATGGACCGTCGGCCAAGAAGCTCATTTTCAATCTATCGCATATTGGTGCAAGACCACATTGACAAGATAGCCATTACTTTGGTGTTATCAAATATCGTCGTCTGGGTTGCGTAGTAGGAAGCTTCTGGGAGATATGCCACCTACACATATGGCCTCCCATACAATGATTTCCAATCGCAAAAAATTATCGATCGCATATTGATATAAATGGTAAACAGGGTCGTAGGTGGCATCAGTACAAACATGTTAGACATTATGCTGGGTTAGTTTTCAGGAAGCATGCGCGCGGCCAGGGTAGAAACATGGAGACTTTTTTCCAAAAAATAATCGACTACATATTGGCATGTCCACATTCAGAGGGTGGGGCAGGTCCCAGGCGTATATAAAACCATAGTCTTGCGTCGCTTTCAGGAAGGGTCTAGGAGGTCAGGGCAGGTAGGTACATTTCACATATATGCTCTTGTTTGCCTTGTTCCTTATTCGATCGATATGAAAACACAAAAAAATAGTTCATGTAATGATGCCACCCATGACCCTATTCACCATTTATATAAATATGCGATCGATATTTTTTTTAGCGATGGGTGACCATGTTCAGGGTGGCTTATCTCCCAGAAGCTTCCTACTTCGCAGCCCAGACAATGATATTTGATAACACCAAGCTAATGGCTATCTTACCAATTTCGTCTGGGTCCAATATGCGATAGATTGAAAATGACCCTGGTTGGCCGACGGTCCAAATGGTAACAGCTACACTTTGAAAAACAAACGATATTATAAAGATTATAGAACAGAAGACGTTGTATACCTACGTTCTGTGTGGATTGTATTTGGTAACGATAAAATGTGTATTTTTAATTCTTCGTTACAGGCACTACTTATAGGTTCTTAGTTATGACATTACTATATGCTACTATTTCTTTACATGACTGTTTGTTGCCTAAATGCATTCCTATTCTTGTTATGAGCTAAACAAGTCTTAAATTGATATTAAATTTTAAATTCTTATAAGTAAATCAAATAATTTGAATGAAGATGAATTTGACTATTAATTATGACTATCGAATTATCCGCCAAAAAAAATATGTTCAAGTCATATAAGTACTTACTTGGAACTTGGTGAGCATTTAGCTAGGCACAATTAATGTTTAATCTTTATTTTATGTGTTTTATTTTCAGTAAAATGTCTAAGCAGACTAAGATATTTCAACTTAAAGGCATTTATTTTATGCAAAACCTAGGCGAATGTATATAATAATTTGAGATGAGATGAGATTGAGATATTATTAAAAAGGTAGGAAGCCATCGTTTTAACTTCATGACTGCCTTCAACTAAATTTCACTTGCAATATTTGCTAAATCATGTCTTGGAAAATTTAAACTTTTTTGGTCAAAGTTGTGACTTGCGTCTCGAGCTTGCGATTTACAAAAGACTTCGACCACGAATACCCTAGATGTCCGGTCAGAGTCTCAAAAATGGCAACACAAATAGCGTTCCACTTACAAACTGAGCGTTTGATTTGCACAAAGTAAGTGATAAAACATGTGTTCATATCACTTATTTTGTACAAAATAAATGATATAAAATGTTAGTTTGTACAAAATAAGAGGTCATGATGTTCAAAATAAGCGCCAAGTTGGTAAGTGGGACGCTATTTTGAGGTGCCATTCTTGCGTACTGTTTTGATTCGTGAAGCGTTATCTAGGATATTCTTGATCGAAGACAAAAGAAAAAATTTTGATCTAGTTATTGAATTTAATTAACATAATAAGGAATAAAATCCAAAATGAAGTTGTATTAATTAATTGTATTACGAGTAAAATTAAACACAGTCAATAATTTTCGTTATTGAAAACCGTTTAATTTAACTCTGTCAACTTAAAGTTCAAAAAGATTTTAGTTTGAGTAAGTAATTCTAATACAAAATTAATAAAAAAAGAAATAGATAGGTACTTGTTTGATAACTACAGTTGCTGGAATAGGGTGATGAAAAAATTAAATGCCGTCCTTGTTAGTTTGCCAGTCACTATCATCTGAAAATGTTATGAACGCAAAATGTAGAAAATAACAACGAGACTAATTGATTTTTCTTGTTTATTTTATAATTTTAAGGATTAAAAACCCAACATACAAAATATTAAAATTGTTTCACGTAGAATTGAACATCGCAAAAGCTCTGTTATTAATCATAAAGTATTCTGACGAAAAAACTTGAAACAGCCGAGTACTTGAAAGAAGCTCGAAAGCTTCTTAGCGAAGAATTACTTCACTCCCACACTTGCATTAAATGCATTCAGGCACTCGCTAGGAATATAACCCCTGTTGGTTTGTGAGCAGAGTTTGTTTTTCCTTGGCAGTATAGTGTCCCGCCTACTTTGGGCGGTCTCCCCCCTATCTTTGTTCGCATTGAGTGCGTTCACACGACTTGCTTACTTTTAAATTTTAATCACAACTTTGCCGTTGATTTGGAGAAAGAGAAATGGTTTCGAGGCATAACAATAATTACTGTCGCATCGATTTTTTAACTATCTCGTTTTTTAATTGAAACAACGGACGGGTTTTTAACAATAGAAGATCATTTAATTATTTAAACCCTACCACCTACCACATGAACGTCTTTTACAATTTGATAACTGAAAAAAAATATATTTAGTCTAAACAATACTAAATAATATACTAGAAAAAATACGACTCGCACCAGCCTGCCTAGCATGACCGATTTATATCGCGTGATATAGCGTTTTATCACGTTTAACTGTCAAAAAGACAAAGGAGTTTGACAGTTGAGTGTCGATAAAATGCTATATCACGTGATATAGATCGGTCATGCTAGGCAGGCTGATCAATACTCAGACGGTATTGATCTGGTGCGAGTCGTATTTTTTCTAGTATATTATTTAGTATTGTGTAAAAATACCATTGTGAATGCAAAAATCTCAAATTTAAAAAAATATTTAGTCTAAACTTATGTTATCTAAGTGTTTTTTTGTTGTTGGTAGGTATTTTGAGTAACATATTATGATAAAAATATTACAAACTGTTGGCGACTGGCTGAGATGCCACCTTTTTGATACTTTTTGTTTTATATTTTTATAATGACGTTTTCCTTAAAAATGGGCTTTATGGTTTTCTTGATTTCGGTTGTTGTCATATTTCTGGTGTGTGCCAATTTGCTTATTGATTACGAATTAAATTGTTACATTAACTAAGTGTTTCCATCATTCCCAACTACAGTCCATTTAGCTCACCAACACAAACAATATAAATACTTATAGCTGACTTTAAATTTTTTCAATTATATTTTTTAAAGATAAAGTACTTATTCACTTCTCAAGCTTACGCGCTCACTAGACATGAAATAAAAACATTCTGAAGCGAGCGTCAATCAAAACTTACTTCAAGCTGCCGAAGAAGATCAACCAATTCTTACGACCTGTCAAGTGTAATATCCCCCTTCAAGCCGCAGGCGTCTACAAACTAGATTGTGACTGTGGGCTCTCCTACATCGGGCAAACAAAGAGAAGCATAGGGACCCGGGTTAAAGAACATGTAGCTGACATGAAACATAGGCGCGATAACAAGTCTGCAGTGAGTGAACACGCCTTTGAGGGGCCCAACCATTATATTAGATTTGACAAACCCCAAATCCTTGCTAGGGAACGTAGATTCATTCCTAGAATGCTCCGCGAGGCTATCGAAATAAATAAATATCCTAATTTCAATAGAGATGATGGTTGGAAAATTCCACCAGCTTGGGACCCCATCATTCACAAGCTAAAGCCCCAAACACACACTGTAAGATCTAATGATACGGTTAGTTCCTTTTGCAAATAAGTTAATTAATATAAAAGACGGAGGTCGGCCTTCCTCTCCAAGTTTTCTTACGCCATTTCTTTCTTGGAGGGGCCTCCCAATTTTTTGAAATGGTAGTAGTTTCAGTAGATTCTCTCTCTTTAACATATAAAATTAAATTAAAACCAAACCAAAATTAAACTAATTAAATTTGATAAATTTTAATTTCTGAACGTTCTAAAAAAAAAATTCATCGCTTGAGGGTAGGCTCACAAGTAGCTTCAGTCCCCCGTGACCACGGCAGCTGCAAAGGTGCCGAAACGTCGGGAAAATCAAAAATCAAACCAAATACCAACCAATTACCAAAGTACTTTCAATAAAACCGCGCTAGTATCCGTTAAAAGTGTTTTATTTCATAAAGTACTTATATTTAAAATACTCATTAATTAATTCTAAGCTTATTAGATGACGCGTTACCTTAAAATTTAAATTAATTGTTAATCAATGTTCATTATTAAATCTCCCTCAACTAAGTATAGGAATATTGTGATTATTAAAAACTTGTATAAAAAACGAATTATTTAATAAAAAGCATAGACTTATCGTATGTCACTTAACACATTTTCTAATTTTAATGTATTCCAACCAATTTCTATTGCGACACCACAATTTTTACACAGTTTTAGACAAATAAAAAACAAATATTATATTTTCCTTCTCTGAAATGATAAAAGTTTTATTTGAAGAACATTCATTAGGTAAGTTTTTTTTTTCAAACATTAACATTCGCTGTTTTACACCGTTATTTGTTGTTGATCTAAAGTAGTCTGATAATTTTTGACAAAAATATCTAGACATGGATAGATCATGGAAAAACGACGTTAGTATGGGAGGATCAAACGTTGTTGTCGATTTTCGATCCATGTGTTTTTGGAAAAAATGTTTAGTTTCATTGGCAGAACACGGACTTAACTTATTTTGTTAATTTTTAACTAATTTTGGTATGAAAGCAACATTGAGATCGCGACAAAACAACAATTGATCCATTAACAGTTTAGTTTTTATAAAACAGTAGATGACGTTTTCCTGATTTCAGAGTTGATTTCATACAAAAGTAAGTCAGAATAATGCACTCTAAAAAAACTCAACTCGTTCATATTATTATTATTATGAAGTTAGGAAGTCTTGATCTAAATTGTTTATTTGAAAAAGCAACACTAACATTGCGTTTATACAACATTTTCTGAGATAATTATTAAGGAAAGTTATATATCTATAAACACAACAATAATAAGTGTCGACAGCATTCGTTCGAGTTGTAAATAACAATTATATGTTTCAAATTAAAATTAATAGGTAACTCAAATTTAACAATTTACAATTAAATATTACTTATCAACTAATATTGAGAAACAATGCATGGATTATGAATATATCACTGTTTTATCTGCAACTTATCTATGATTCTAATGACTATTTTTTTGTTTTAGATAAGTGAATCATGGACTTCACAAATGTATTGCAGGTTTTGTGTAAGCAAAAAATTACATTGTCTTTGTAATGTTTACTTTAGTATCAAAAGTCACGATAAAAGTAAATGTATAAATGTCTGATAATAGTATCAAAACTACCGCCACTAAAACGCGCTTAGTCGTAGTTTTAAAAATATCAAGAAGTACCCAAGTCCGTTTCCCCATTCCCCATAGTTTTAGTTCAACATTAAATATTTTGTAAAGAACAATGTTGTGTAGTGCATTATTAATTAAAAAGTATTATGATTTAATAAATAAGTTTTAAAGTATCAAAACTACTTGTTGCAAAGTCAAGATTAGTGCCCTGTTTATCAAAACTTACAAGTCTACGAGTACTTTACTGGAAAAAATTTACACGTTCATTTAAATTATGTCTTTTTCCAAATAATTTATGCAAAACACTTGTTGTGAAAATTGTCAGACGAAATGGAGAGTCGCCGGACACCCTCAGAAATAATCAGGATTTTCTGTTGAGTTTTTTTACAAGTTGTTAATTTTTTTTTCAAGTTTTAATTTTTTAGATTAATGAAATCACTAATACAAGGGGGAAAACATATTAGGTAAATAAACAACAACATTTAATTTAATATGTTTTGATAAACGGATTTGTGGAATAATTATTTTCAGAAGGGAAATGTTTGTTTTTAAAAAGTACAAGACTCGTAAATTTTGATAAACAGGGCACAGGTCAAAGTCAAAATTTATCTATTCAAATAAACTTAATACCTAATTAAGCCTTTTGAATCGTCTATGTTTTCCTACCACTACCCGTTCCAGAATTTTTGGACTGACAAGAAGAAAGATGTATGAAAATCACCAAGTCCATCTTAATGTCCAGTCTAAAAGTACCTAAGTCTAAGGTTTTTGTGACTTATTTCAATTTTTTTTCCGTTTTTTTTAAACAAAAATAAAGAAATCAAATTTATTTTTTGCCTAAGTAACGAAATAAGACCTTATTACGGAGAACATTATTTTTGTCACAAATATTTTTGATACTTATCTTTGTTGTTGTTGTTTCAAATGCAAAATTAAAGTTCACACTTTCTCAAATAGTGAAAAACTCGGACTCGCGGATCTCGAAATGTTCCATTCCTTGTAATTTTGTCGAGCGAGACTGCATTTTTTTTGTATTTAAAAGTTTCTTCTACAAATGATGTTTACAGTGACTTAATGTCGGATTAATTACTGGTTTCAAATAAGCCTGTAGGTGGAAGTCATATAAAAATATTCAAGCAAGCTAAAAAGTACAATAAAATTATAAAAGGACTGAAAATTGCTTAAATTGCTTAACATGCTGATTTAAAGTGAAAATGTACTTTTACCGTTGAATGCAAACAAACGAAAACTGCCGTACTAATACTGAAAATATCAACCAAGATTTTAATAGCTTATTTCAATCGGCTTTCGCTGAAATCGGCAAAATAGTTACATCGATTCGTCACAAGTGGCGTATCGGCGTATCGACGGGCATTTGTTGGCCATTACCGGCTCTCCGTCGATAAGCTTTACTGCCTCGCGACATGCTTAGTTTCAGCTCTCGCACTTAATAAATTATAATAAATAGGAAAGTCTGCTCGTTCAATTTTCCGCAAATTTGATCTAGCGCTATAAACTCGCGATTGTTGGATTGAGGCATTGGTTAGTCGACGATTGTTAGGCGGTTTCGATAGGTGACTAAGAATTGGCGAATAATTTATAGGTTGATTTTATTTTAACCGGTGTTTTCTTGTAGTGTTTCACGAAATAGTTGTTTATTGTTTGATATATAATCAAAAAGGTAAAGTTGGCTTAAAACATTATTTTAATTTAATGTTATTGATAATTGACAACTCTACATAATTTGTGTCATACATATAATCTGCTGTATCGATCGAAGTATTATTTTTAGTTCATCTCGGTAATGAAATTCACTTTTTAATTCGCATGGGAACGGGTTTATACCATGTAAAAACTTTCTGAAGTATTGCGCCTGAGACAGTCTATTAATGTTCTCATCTCGTAATAGCCCATTCACTTGATACGTTTTGCATCGTGTAATAAAGTAGAGGCTTATTTATTTATTCATAACATTATAACCGCGAATATTCTCATGCAAGTACGTAATTGGTCGGCCCATCCCATCGGCGACGAGCTTTCAGTGCATTAATAGTGATGCGAAGCGTCGGCGCACCGAGTAATGCGAATAAATACTTCGATACGATCAACTTACCGTTTAACGAGAGAGCCTTTTCCGCGCCGCGGTGAGCCATTTAGCGAATTTCAATAGTTATCGCGCGGAGAAAAACTCGCCTAGCGAGCGAGAAGGCGCGAGGAGTGCGGTCGGCGCGAGCGGGACGGTTGCAATAAGAAAGAAGTAATAAAAAAGTGGTTGTGTGTGCGTGGTCGGAGTGTGGTGGCACGGGGCGGCGATGCAAGCCCCTCCCTGCGACGCCCGCCTCGCGCTGCCGCGCCTCAGTCGAGTCGACATCGCGCCAACTCGCACCGGTCCGCTCGACGCGTCACGGGCTCGCGTAAAAAGTTTCACAGCCTCTACGAAACTTGCGATCTTCGCGTCGACAACAAACTTATGCTAAACATTGTTCTGTTCTATCTGTCTAGGTGTTTTATTTGAGACTATTTAATATTTGTGTTAATTTTTGTGATATAATACTTTTAAATGTAAATAAACTAAAGTCTTGAAAACTTTTTAGAACAATACGTTAAGTAATAAAGTCGCAATAAAGTATAATAATTAAGTAGGAGTGAATGGTGGAGGAGGTCAGCGTCGCGTGGCGGGATCAGCTGAGTTTGCGGGTGCGCAGGTTATACGAGTCGCATATGGGATGTTCGGACGGTGACGCGCGCAGGCTGGGCTCAGAGGCCAAGTTGATGCTGGTGCAGGCCGAGGGCCGAGGGCCCGCCATGGACGAGGACTGCTCCGCGCGGCCTTGCGCCACCGACTTCTCCATCGCAGCCATCATGGCGAGGGACCGCCAGGAGAGGAGAGAGCGGCGGAGACATAGAGACCCGAGGGAGGACACGCTTATGCCATTAGGTGAGTCACAGATTAGTTTCACAACTTTTTCCTGATGAAGCGGAAAAGCAAAAAGCTTCCAAAATCTGTTCGCTAATCAATGTATGGCAGAAAAAAAATCGAAGCATTAAAATTCACATTCAAGTTTCTCAATGAAACTTAATGTATTCATTAAGTTTCTAGGTAGGTACAGCTGTATCAAACACGTTGATCTAAATAACTTGTTTTTTTTGCATTAACAAAATAAAACGTAGAACATTCAATGAATGATCTAAGAAATAAAATAAGAAACTTGAGACGTCACAACTTAATTATCATATAAATTGAAGAACAGAAGTAAAAATCATATAAATCATTATACTTATTAGCAACTAAATAATAACTTATTGTTGTTAGCTCTGCTATAGGTACAGATATTAATTTACTGCGAATATGCAAATAAGAAGTACTTAAACGTTGTCAAGAGACAACAATAAGTAATTTACTATCAACTAACTTATTCAATACTAAATAATATACTAGAAAAAATACGACTCGCACCAGATCAATACTCAGACGGGAATCGAACCCGCGACCTTTGGATATCCGGTCCAATGCTCTGATCCGTCTGAGTATTGATCTGATGCGAGTCGTATTTTTTCTAGTATATTATTTAGTATTGTATAAAAATAGCATTGTGAATGCAAAAATCTCAAATTTAAAAACTAACTTATTGTTACTAAGGCTATATTCTTAATTGCTTATCAAGACTAAATTCTTTAAAATGTCGTTAAGTAGGTCATAAATTAGTATCATGGACTAAAGAATTATAAATTTATCTACTATTTATATTGAATTTTTTAGATTTTAGCATTCACAATGCTATTTTTATATATTAAGTTACTTAATATAATTGAGTTAAGTTACTAAGGGTGCGGGTTCGAGTCCCGTCTGAGATGCTACGGGTGAGTTAAGTTTTTCTAGTATTTTTAAATTATATTAAGTAACTTAATAATACTTATATGTGCACAATGCGATTAAATTGACAATAGACAGTAATCCGCGCGATAATGTATGACAAAGAGTACATTTTACAGGTGAAAATACATCGTTTCGAAAGTACCGCAAGTTCTGAAGTTGGTCACTTCCGTTGTACATAATTATATTAATCGCATTGTAAGATAATATACCATCAACTTAACTTTCTGTAACCAAAGTATTTAAAATATTTTTTTCTTTTTAAATGCCTATAAAAGATTATAGATTGCCTAAAAACATTATCTCCAGTGTAAGGTATATTTTTTTAAGAAAATTTTTCATACATAAGTATGTTTGCTATGAAACAACTTTATTATTAGAAAACATAGTTTAATAAAAATCTTATTGTTTTTAAGTTCAGATCTCACCAAAATACATTTCTTATTAAACTAGAAACAAAACAGTAATATTATTACTACTTTTAAAGGTTTTTATACATTACAGTATAAATTGTCCTTTAACGCTCACAAAATGTTTGCAAATGAATAATTATTTACACACCAACAAAATAGCAAAGAAATAACTTTTCAACACACTTGCTCGTAAAGTGAGCCCTAATACATCGCTTTTAGGGCCATAAACCGAGCTATAACAAACGCGTGCAATAATATATAAAACACTAGTACGTAATAGAATTAACCCCACAAAGTTAAATGAGTACCTTACTGCAAGTTGTATGCGAGTAAACAGAGCATTCCCAATTTAGCCGGGTTATACAGTTATTTTTTTTTAGTAACAACAAAGAGGTTTTATGCTGCTGAAAATTCATGTACATTTTTGTAAGAAATAAATGTGTAAGTCCTTAATTAAGTCAAACAAATATTTATTATTATTAAATTATTCATAATTCACAATATTTTGTTATAAAATATTAAAATATTTGCATTTTATCACTTAACATTATAATTTTGAGGTAGGCTGTATGCTCATTTACCCCTTTGTTCGCAAAATATTCTTGCGTTGGGCGTGTGAAAAAAACAAAAAAAAACATGCGCGCCTTTTCCCATAATTATCATATTATTTTATTTTTGTCGTATTTGTTGCTGTGTGGTAAATTACTTTGTTTTTTCCTCGCAAATGTGTTGAAAAACGTCGTATGAAACTCGTGAGCTCTTGCTTATTGCACACTCGGCTGAGTTACGCCCTCACCTGCGGCTCGGGCTGCAACCCACAGCCTTGTGTGCAATGAGCAACCTAAGCTAACTTGTCTCATAATGTACTAATACAGAACTTTCAACTAAACAAATCATTTATTACGATACATGGGTCATGTTGGCGAAAGAAATGTGCTACGGGTGAGTCGATCTTTTCTAGTACTTTTTCTATTAAAATAAAAATAGCATTGTGAACGAAGCCGTCGCTGCCCGAAGCCTAAAATCTAGAATTTCAATAAATATAAATTAACATCAACTTTGCTAGCTCTATAATAAAGTATTGAAATAACAAAACTTTTCTTTTTAAATGGCTCTAAAATATTACCGATAAAATAAATACAATTTCTTCAATGTATTAAAAAAAACTGCATTTTATTAAAATTAAGTTTGTCAATTTGATTGACTATTGTCACAGGCCACACAACAATACAGTCTGTGACTATTGTCAATCAAATTGTATTACAAAGAATTCAATGGAAAATATTATTTTTCTCTAATAATATGTTTCCTTTTTTCACAATTTTGATTTGTAAAGAATATGAATAAGATATTGGATTTAATGTTTGTAATGTATAAGTAATAATGTTTACTATGAAACAATTATATTATTATACAACATAGTTTAAAATCTTATTGCTCATAACTCATCAAAATACTTGAGAAGGAACAGAAACAGCAATATTATTATTACTTTTAAAGGTTTCTTTTACGTTACAATATAATTTGCGCTCAAAAAAAATGCTTGCAAATGAATGATTGATTATTTACACACCGACGAAATAGCAAAGAAATAACTGTACAGAACTTTCAACGTTACACTCGCATAATTTATCAAGTTCCATGGGTCATGCTGTCGAAATAATATTTGTATCCTATAATTAACTGGGGTAATATCACTGTCGAAATTGTATGCATAAATACAAGCTTTATGTACTACTAGCAGTCGTCCGCGACTTCGCCTGCGTGGACATAAAAAAATCCCTAAGGAACCTTTAACTTGAATAAAAAATATTATTAAAGTATCCTAAGTTTTTTTACAACATCACATACCTACATTGCTTTATAATAAAGATATACCATCAACTTTGCTGGCTCTATAACCAAAGTATTTGAAATAACAAAAAAATTCCCTTTAAGTATATGGCTCTAAAAGATTACAGATTGTGTAATTTGACATTTTCTTCAATGTATTAAAAATCTATAATTGCTATGATTCTAAAGTAAGTAGGTAGCTATAGAACTTGTGTTATGGCAATATATTTTTTTCATTTATTTATGGCAACAAACATGAGATAATAGCAGTATACCTATTATATGAAATATGTTATTCTAAGTAAACGACCTATAGTGCCAGCAATATTATTAATTTTAAACCGACTTTATCAAAAGGAGGAGGTTTTCAATTCGATTGTATACTTTTTTTTTATCGTTGTTCGCGCGTATCTTCGACATTTATGGACCGATTTTGATGATTCTTTTTTTGTTCGATTGAGTTTTCTTGCGAGATGGTTTTTTTTTTCAAATCGGTTCAGTAGTTTTCAAGTACCTAATCCTGAAAATACTATGATTTTACATCAACTGCCTTGACGACTTTGTTATTTATGAACCGAATTAGATAATTGTTTTTGTTGGGAAAGGGATACCTTTGTGTAGTCTTTTTAACCGACTTCAAAAAAGGAGGTATTCAGTTTGTATATATATGTATGTTTCTCTGAGATTATCTCACGTTTGGCTGAGCCGATTTTTCTACATAAATAATATACTTACACTACCTAATACAGAAGGTACTTACACTAAAAATAAAAAAAATTGTTTAAAAAACAAAAAAACCGACTTCAAAAAACCTGCCTCTAAAAAGCTGGAGTACCTACAACTTCCTTTATTTATTCTAAAAGCCCCACCCGACTTCAATAGACGTGTTTTATTATAACAATGATAATGCGTATCTAATGATTTGTATATTATTTCTTGCTTTTTAGAGGCAGGTTTTTTGAATTCGGTTTTATATTACTAGGTCAGACAAAAATATGACATAACTTAATTACTAAACGGTTATTCCATTAAAGGTACTTACAGCTTAAATATCCAGACACTGAGCTAATAAAGAAAAGTTCGTTTTCTAAATTGACCTGACGGCAGACCAACCATCGAACCCCAGACTTTAGATATGGCGGCAGACACCATGAAAACCAGTGTGCAAACCACTCAACCATGGAGCCAAAGGTTAATCCAGGTTATAAACTATCTGTGTACCAAATTTCATCCAAATTCGTTCAGCAAACAAACATACAAACACTTGTTAGCCTTCCTCTAGAGCCAAAGTTCCCGGGTTCGAATCCTGATAGTCATGAGTAATTATGTTTATGTAAAAGCATAAACACTAACCAATGAAATTGGCGTTTTGTACCGAGAATTTTAAAGAACTTGCATTTTCCATACTAACATTTTCTTAATATATTTAACAACCATTTATGAATAAGATAACGTATGCCACTTAGGTTAAGCAAAAAAAAAAGTTTTGGTAAAAAACAAATAAAGTTGTAATTTCTGCTAACAAAAAGAGGGGTACCTATACTACCTATAATCTGTGTAAAATATAGTTCGTTGTAGTAGTAGTAGGCAATAGAGCAAAAAGTGGCCACTTTTGGCACTTTTGCCTACTACTACTACAACGAACTATATCTTACAGAGGTTATTATTTGTGAATATACTATAGAACCATAGCTTCAATCTCAACGTTTGAATTTTCGATACATTATGTACTTAGCGAGCAATGAATTTATTCAAGGTGAGGACGCCACTTGAGGGTACTAAGGGCATTATAAAAAAAAATATGATGACGGGAATCAATTTTTTTTCAGCTTAGGTTTGATCGAACTATTATTGTGATATATTACAAAAAATTAGTGCGTCCAGCGTTGTTTAACTCCAAAATAGTTGAGAGAACAAGTTTCTAATGCTGTATTTATCTTTTTACCAGGAAAGTCACGTGAAAATAACTGTTCTTAGCTATAACACTTTTCTCACTGTTAGGGGTGAAAAGTTGTATGACACACAACGAGCCCAAATTTTTGTTCTGCCTCGTCTCTTTAAATCACTCACTGTGCTCAGAGTCTATATTAGAATCACATGTAACGCTCGTGATTCAATTCTAGACTACCTACTTAGTAAGTGACCTACCTACCTAGTTTGTGATTTAAAGTCGACACTCGTAGCACAAATTTACTTTGGTCACTTGTATAACAAATAACTATTGTCAAGGAAACTTGAGAAAACAATGCAAGATGAGCAATGACATTGTGACGTCACTGTTGATATGCCTTAATTTTTCAACTTTTGTTTGAATTAAATTCTTCCTATCTACACTGACTTGAATAATTGACCTCATCTGGATCAGTTCTAGAGGTTCAAGAAAAATTAAACTAAAAACATAAAAGCGGACTTGTAAAAACAACTAAAAAGTATAAAATATTTTTTCTGTAAATACCTTTTTAATTTTTATATAACCCTATACCTACAGAAGTTTTAAACTTAAAAACGTGGGGCGCATTTTGTAAATGATCAATATTAATTTTTAGCACACGCCCCACGTTTTTAGGTTTAAAACTACTGTAGGTATAGGGTAATATAAATAGGTATTTACAGATAAAATATTTTATACTTTTTAGTTTGTTTTTACTAGACCGCTTTTATGTTTTAGTCCAATTTTTTAATTTTTATTTTAGTCCGTTTTAAAAAGGTGTTTTAAAAAGTTTCCATCACCAGACCCTGGAAACTTTTCCCAACAAAGTACTCGTCAAGACGATTCTAACGAGCCCAAACACGATTGGGGTTGTATGGTTTCATCATAGAGTTCCTTTGACCTTCTTCTGGCTTCATCATCAGATCACCATGGCACCAAAATATTTAATTCCCTTCCAGTTCTGACCTATGTTCAAAGTTTCAAGTCTCTAGCTTATCGGGAAGCTAGTATAAAATCGTTCGCAAACTTTGTGGACAAACAAACAAACGAGAAAGCAACCTAACCTAAAAACGTGTTAATAAAATATTAAAACAAAATGTTCATTTTTTACAAGAAAAGAATTGAATTAAATCATTTATAAACAAATTAATTAATATATCCTGTGTTACTATAAGGTTTAACAACAAAACCACACCACTAACCATTCATGTTTTTTTGGAATCTGCTGAAAATTCAAATAGGTACTTACAGTCAGTTTGATTGTTTTATTTTTATTTTTTATTTAAGTACGCTCATAATATTACAAGAAAAAAATCCAATACAAATAATTTATCGACGTTTTTGACAATCACTTCTCTTGTATTGTATTACATGTTATCATTATCAACATTAACAATGTGCAATTCCTTTCCTTGCGTCACAATAGGGAATATATGCATAAGTCACCGATTTTGATAAATTTGAGCTTGATCGCATATTCCCTATTTAGTCCTTAGAACAATCAAAAAAATTGTGGCTGCAACATAAATGGGTAGCATTTTTCCATGTTTCTCCAATTTTGTAAGTGGTTCAGAGTTGATTTTTTTTAATGAAGTGTTATTTTGTTATTGTGAACGTATATAATGTCGTTAGGCTCTTTATTTTTGTTTTATTTTCAATAAAAAATATAGTTATTTTAAACAAAAAATATTTAAATGATCCCATTAAAATTAAACAGAATACATTTATACTATTTCATTTCAACGGAAACCTAGATGGATAGATATTTCCCATATCTTTGGCCTAATAGAATTTCAATAAAGTTTCAACAAATTTTATTTATTTATCTATAGAAAACCAACAACATTTAATATTCGTCACCGATCAAATAACTTAGAATACAAACTAATGGAATTCAACATTTGAATGGAATAATTACTAATTACTTGAACTAAAGGTTTTTTACAATTTTTTGTTTTTAAACGAGGTTAGGGACAGGCCATTAAAAAAAAGAATTTGACACTTGTCCAGTAACTGTAAAACATCCCTTAGTGTTTTCCTAACTAAAATGCAGTGTAATTTTAACACTGCTTTCACATTAAATAAATCTTTAATTCTTTACGAAAATTACAGATGCGGAAGTAAGTTTGTTTGTTTGTTTGTCGCTTTTATCTCTTATCTACTCAACCGATCTTCAAGAAATTTTGCATACAGATTGTAAGAAGTAGGTACAGAAAAGGACCTAGGGTAGGTATCTTATTTCCCCAAAAAAGTACTGTTCCCGACGGATGGAAAAATAACTGTCCACGCAGACGAAGGGAGCTCGGTGGCGCAGTGGTTTAGCGCCTGGCCCAGCGATTGCGGAAGTTAAGCAACGTTCGCAAGGGTCGGTCATGGGATGGGTGACCAAAATTGTATTATCTCGAGCTCCTCCGTGCTTCGGAAGGCACGTTAAGCCATTGGTCCAGGCTGCATTTGCAGTCGTTAACACCCACCAATCCGCATTGGGCCCGCGTGGTGAGTTATGGCCCGTCCTCCTTACCACCCATAAGGAAGGCCTGTGCCCCAGCAGTGGGGACATCAAAAATGGCTGATGGACACACGCAGACGAAGTCGCTAGTTTATTTATAAGAAACTAGCGGTTGCCCGCGACTTCGTCTGCGTGGTCAGTTATTTCTCTATCCCTCGGGAACAGTAGCTTTTTTCGGGATGAAAGGTACCCTATGTCCTTTTCTGTACCGCTGACGTGTATTTAAAATTTCATGATGATCGGTTCAGTAGCCAAGACGTGGAGGCGTAACTAACAAACAAACAAACAGACTTTCGCATTTATAATATTGGATTAGCGACCGCCCGCGATTTCGTCTGCGTGGAAAGTTTTTTTGCTATCCCTCGGGAACAGTACTTTCTGGATAAAAGGTACGCCCTATGTCTTTCTTTGTACCCCTGAGAACTTGTAAGTATGATGATCGGTTCAGCAGTTAAGACGTGAAGGGGTAACAAACAAACAAATAAACAAACGGACTTTCGCATTTAAGGATATTAGTAAGGACAGACAGACAAGAATTACCAAGTTAACGTGGACATTTTTGTGCGAGACTGTTCAAAGATTTTTTTTTAATTTGTTAACTTTTTCTTTTCAGAAAAGTTCGTAGACGCCGCTGCTTCCGCATCAGTGTCGCCATCACCACCCCTAGCGGAGTACGAGAGAGACTCGCCAGTAGATGTGTCATCCACATCGGAAGCGGGGTCCGCGAGCGGGGCTCCCGGTGGCTCCCGGGCGCTCTCCCCCGCCCCCCGCAACCCGCAGCTCACTGAGCGGTGGTCTAGTGAAGAGATGCGCCATATCCAATGCCACCTGGAGACCAAAGAGCTATGGGACAAGTTCAATGAACTCGGCACGGAAATGATCATCACCAAGACTGGGAGGTGAGTCGCAGTTTTTAAGACGAAACATACCCTGAGTACGAATGTGATTTGTCGTAGGCAAGTGTTGTTTTTATAATGCAAAATCTTTTGTAATTATTTTGCTTTATTGGAGCAAACAAAATTGGATTTTTTTTCTTCCGCTTGAGAATCGGAACCCTTTAAAATAAAAAGGAATCTGATATTTCTACCTTAATATTTCAATACTTGTTTTCAAAACTCGTCTGATCTATAAAAACGACCTCCACTGGCGGTAACAAGGTAAGGTAGTACGATTGCGAACGCGTAATGGATGTATCGAATTGGTTAATAGGCTTTGTCGAAAGTTGCTGAGAAATTAAAACTCGGTGGTCGGTAATCGAATCACGATCGGTTAACGAGATCAAGGTAATGTCAGGAGTCGATAAGGTAGGTGGCACAGTGTCGCGGAGCGAGGCGTGTCGGTCGCGCCGCGGCCAACAATGGGCAATCGCCCGCCACCGCGCCGTTGCCTGCCAGCGGTGGCCGGGTTTAGGGCTGCCAATATTGATGTCATACACAAATTTCTCTTTGATCGACAAATTGTATACCTAAGGGTTTTTAGATAATTTGAAAAAAAAAGTTTTTCAATTATTGAAATGCGGGCAGTGCAATTGACTGGTTGTCGTAGAGATCCTTAGGGAAAATATGACTGCAAAGTTTGCGAAAGCACTACGGCCAACTGCAAAAAAAAATATAGAATATTATTTCATGAAATTAAAAGAAACCGGATAAGGCATTTTGGATGTGAGACGTCGGCCTTCACTCGCATCTATAGACAATAAGATTCAGAACAATAAGATTTTCACATTGTTTGAAATGCTAACCCTATCAACGTGTTCAATTCTTATAAGAATTTTAATGTGAATGTTATCCCTTTCTGGCCCTTCGGCCAATTGTGCCTTATGCAGGGCAGCATTAATGACGCGTGCGACTCTCGCCCTGCATTTTTATTGTTCTCATAATTCGTGTCTTGGCTGTTTCTCTAGTTAAACAGCTTTGGCCCACCATAAATCTCTTTAATATGCCCGAGCTCTCATTCGTTTCCATAATTCTATCGCGAAAATATTGACGAGTGTTAATCTTTCGTCAGTATAAATTTTACTGACAGACACATTATCGGTTGATCCTTTTTTACTGTTTTACCTATAAAAATATTTATTAAGTTAATAATAGTCAACAGTTTGAATATACAATCTCAGGGCTCAGGAACTGAATAAAGTAAAAAAACAAAAAACCGACTTCAAAAAACCTACCTCTAAAAGCAAGAAATAATTCGTAATAATAAAAATACGTCTATTGAAGTCGGGTGGGGCTTTTAGAATAAAAAAAAGGAATCTGTACTCCAGCCTTGTTTTAAATATTTTTTTATTTTTAGTGTAAGGTACCTTGTAGGTAAGGTATATTACAATAATGTAGAAAAATCGGCTCAGCCAAACGTAAGATAATCGCGGAGAAACATACATACGGGTCAAACTGAGATCCTCCTTTTTTAAGTCTGTTAAAGAACCTACACTTAAGATAATCCCTCTTCCTACAAAAAAATAATTATCTTATTCAGTTCATAAACAAAGAAGTAATACGACCATTATCATCGAGGTAATTCACACAAAATCATACTATTTTCGTGCTTTTTCCAAGATTACTTGAAAAGTACTGAACCGATTTCCAAATTTTATAAAATAGGACCAACTTGGGAGTTCACCTAATTGGGAAAACGTTTGAATCATTTCAATCGGTCCAGCCGTCTTTGAGTAATCGGTAGACTTACAAAAAAAAAACAAATATACAGACGAACATTAGAACCTCCTCTTTTTTTGGAAATCGGTTAAACACAATATCCCTAACGAATTATCAACTGAGATAACTTACTATAGGTACCTACATGGAAATAAATTTGAATTCAGACTAATAATTTAATTAATTGAAAAGTCGTACTTAAAATAAAACTTTGTTCTTTTATAAACCTGTAACTGAGTACCTTAATTATATTTCTATTTTAGCAGGTGATATCAGTATAATAAGGTGTTATCGAGTAGCAACGCTAGGCGCGACGCGGGCGCGTTATCGCGACCAATGTAAATCAAACCGCGACAGCTCACCGATCGTGACAAATTCCCAGACGTAATCTTTTGATAACGACTTTTGCTTACCCACACAAATACCCTCCACTGGCCAAACTCCACTCTCCCCTCGGTAAATTACAAAGAATAAACACCTATAAAATAAACCGAGTCCAGCCGCTAATTCATTAATTAGAGAGCCCTAGCGCATTTCACAGTATGCTCTCAAATTATGAAATGCTATATGAATACGTCACTTCGAAATAAATTTTAACAAAAGCCGGGTACAGTGCGCAAAACAATGAAGGTTCTTTCACGGACTATAAAGCCATATTAATACCTCACTTATTTATTCCTTATAATGTTCTCGAGTTAACGACGCCTCGGGCATTCAGTTTTTTCCACCACGCACCATAAAATACGACATCTGGAAATATATGCCAGTCGTATTTATTTCCAAACTTAGCGGCCCAGAACCGTCCGCGTGCATGTTTAATACTGTGTTGATTCGTATTAATTCTTTAACCATAAAACGGACGTGTCAGCACAACTTTTAACAAGTTTCATTAGAAAATTAAAATGAGTTTCACATAAAATTATGGACTGACACATTAGCTCCGGTCACGTGAAGTCATAGAAACTCGGTCGCGATAGTAGAAGCAACAAAGGACTTTGGGAAGTCGCAATGGGAGACAATTTGCCACACACCGTCACGCGAGCTTATCCGAGTCGGCCCCGTCGATTAGCATAAATCTCGCCAACTAACCGTCACAAATGCAGCGGGCGCGGGCAGGGGGGAGAGCACAGCTAAACAAACTGACGCAAACGCCGATGCTGATGCGATCGCGCGACGCTTGCATGTCGCCGCGACGACGCGCGTCGAATCGCGAACGTCGCCCGCTCGTATAAATCAGAATTATCTCGCGAGATAGCCGAGCGCCGGACCCACCCCGCCATATCACGCAGAGCCCCGTGTCGTTCGAAAAAATTAATGACTCGGAAAAACGATTCGCTTATGAGGGATCTTTCACTGTAATTGAATTGCCCCACAGAGATCTGCCAAATTGTCAAATAATGTTGCGAGAACGAACGTCTCGACTGTTGAGTCAGATGCATCTACGAAGTTATTAATTCTTCTGTGCTTTACTAAGGTGAACGAATTAAGTATTTTTTCGGTTTTAGCTAAGCACCGTAACAAATGTTAGTGGTGTATACGTAAATGGGTAATCATTCTAATTAAAATTCATCATTGAGAGGCTGTTGGCACTATGATTATGGTAAACTTGTGAAGATTCTTCGCATAATGTTCCTATTTTTTGTTATTTTAACTTCGCGTAAAATTTTAGAGTTGTTATTCTGACAATCTTTATAAAATATTTTGTTGAATGCATAATAAAAGCAAAAAAATGAGGACACTGTAAATCGGAGTAGATTCGTTGCAGTAACCCCCGGAGATTACCATAACAGGCGTAATAGAATAATGCAAATATTTCATCTGTCTGTCCACCACTAGTTGCCATGCTAATCGCGGAGCAGTGTGCTGTTATAAGCTGCGTTTTAGAACCTGTCCCTTTGTGTACACTTCTTTTAGTTATTCATCGGGGACCCATTTTTCATTCGCTCTGCAAATATTTTGATGTTTGTCGGGTAAGCGATTTCTTTTTACTTTACGATCGAACACACTGATGCGATGGATTGTTAATTTAATAATAAATACTATTTTAAATACATCAGTAATCTGCGAAATACCTATCTATTGCTCATAATTCAAACCACAACTAGCTTCTCCAATCGATTGAAATTTACGAATGGCTTTTCTATGACTTAAGAAGTTGAACAGAATCTTTTATCTATTAACGCTTTATGATGACGCAGTCGGAGCCGCGCGTGCGAATAGTTTTAAATTAACATGTATTCTTAATAGAACGCTTACATCGTTTATCTGGGACGGGCCCGCTGTAGATGTTTCTGCGGATCACGTTGCCAACACTTTGATCGTAGCGGCCCCGACTTGGCAGACAACAGCCACTTTGATTTACTTCTCACCACCATTCTATCCATCATAAATCTCACCCATAAAATATTACAGTAAACATATCCCTGTGTTCTCTGAACTCCGCAAATTCGGACAAATCCCAATAAATTATCAAGGTTTAAAATATTAACGTGTCGTTGTGGTGAGTGCTATAATAACTGTCTCTTAAATTGTGTTATCTCGAGAGATGCTTTGATCTACAAATTAGATTAATTATGATTGGGTTAAATGATTCGAATAAAGATGTTTTTTAGGGAAATAAATAACTCCAATGAATTTAGTTGATTGTGGTGTGTTTCAATCTTGAGGAGGTAAAATATTTTGATAACGTTTTTGGGCGAGGTATTTGCGTCGATTGGTTTAATTAAGTAGTTTGAGCAATGCTGATACTAACATATGTACCTATCTTTTTTTAAGTATTTTATGATGTCTATAGTTGACGACGGTAGCATCTCTTTACTAAAATTTCAATGTGCCATTTTTTCTTCTTTTCTGTCTCTTTGCTGCTATTTATATTCTATAGTAACCGTCGAGATGCAACTTTATAAAGTATACTTAGGTATGTATTAGTTGAGGCAGGCAGGTAACACGGGCGCACACCGCGCTTACACGTGCTCGGCCAGCGCGGCCGCCATTTGTCGCACTCGCGCGATAATTGTTGATATACGATCGCGATCCGACGCCGTAATTGTCAACGCTTAATCTTCTAATTGGCTCGCATTTACCAATGCCAGCGTGTCGCCTCTGCCATAGTGCGCGTGTGAAAAATCAACGGCGCACAATCGTACAATCATCGTAAAAATGGAGGCGAACACGGCCAACTCGAAAAACAATTCGCAACGCCAATTTCAAGAACAGTAAAAAGTGCGATTCACAAGTGCAACTTGAAACGGCGTTTAAGAGCGAACCGAGGGCGGCGCCCACCGGGGGCGAGAAAACAATTTGGAGTTTTATCGGCGGGCGGGGGCTGAGGGGTGCGGGGGCGCGTTACCTCTGATTTATAACCGACATTAGACGCGTAGTGGGCGAAACGCGAGAAATGCACACACGGCGCGTGGACCGTTGCCACTCACTCGCCTTTTCACCTTACCACCCACATACGTCACTCTGCCTAGTCGCGTAGCCTCCGTAGGGTGCCTATTCCAGTTTACTGACACTGGAAAAAGGTACGGAGATTTACGGTCTCGTAATCTCTGCAAGAACTCTTAACTTAAATTAATTGCAAAGTTATTAGAGAATTTAGTTTGTTACAAAAAGTAGAATTACTTTACGAAAAGGACAGGCATTGCAAATTTTCAAAACTTTAAGACATTTATTCTTCAAAACGCTTTATTTGTTAGACAGTAATAACTTCTTTCAAAATCTGAGAGATTTTCTTAACAGTTAAACTCGAAAGACAACAGTCAGATTATAATATTTAAAGCTCAACGGCTGATGCCGCGGATGTTTCAGTATCATTCGAATTCAAAAGCTAATTTCACTAAAACCTTAAATGAATCGAGTTGGCCGGAGCTCGCACATTATTTAACTTGCGCAAAGTTTAAATTGAAAACGCCACCGAACTCTTTGCAGAGTCGGAGTCAAATTTTGAACTTTGCCGCTGAATCGGAAATTTCTTTATAAATATCTTATTAAGCTTAAATTCAGTTGGTGTCACGCTGCCGACACTAATTTTATTCCTGAAAGACGGCGCCGGGTGCGGCGTGGGGTGCGCGGGGCGCGGGAGAGAGTGCTAGTGAAAATGTATGCAAACGGGAAACGCGATATTTGACGGAGCCGAAAACGACAAAAGAATTAAGGAGGAAGCAGTGCCTCCTCGCCGCTGACGCGCCGACACCGCGCCCGCCCGCGCCCGTCACATTGCAAATTCACTTTGCCCTGTGCCATGTTAAGAGATTAGACTGTCACTCGAGTGGCAGTACCAACTTGAAGCCCTTTCATTAAATTATGTACGTACTTTCGATAATACACTTCATTATTTATTCTACACGATACTACGTTGAAATTCAAGAATATACTCGTAAGTACAATTAAGTTTTGCATTATTAACGATCATGGTATTGATATGCAAAGAATCATTCCTCATAAAGCATTTTATTCTTAATTAGACGTATTTGTAACGAGCAGTTAGTATAATTTGTAATTATAGGGTTGAAAGGAAAGAGTTTTTCCAATGGAACATTATGTCTACGTTCTTTCTTACAGATCTGTAAATAAATAATCAAAACACGCAACCCTATCGGCTATCTGGGTTATGTGAAGAGAACACATGCAGTCTATTTGAATACAGGGTGTAATGGATGTGTGATTCATGTAAATGTACCCTTAGCGCGTGTATCGGTGATCTCCCCCCGCGCCGCAATATGCCGTGGGGAGGGGGCGGCTGGAGAAAACGTGTAAACTAATTATGTACATTTTCGTAGCCACTTATTTACATAACCACGGCTGAACCCCGCTTTCACCGTGAATATTTCATTTGTAATCTTTACTTCGACTGTTTAATATGACAGCTGTTGTTTTGTTTGTAGGAAACTTTTAATTTTCGTCGTTTTCTTCCGGTGCCAGACACCCTTTGTATAGCGCTAGCAGACGCCTCCCGCGAGTAATGATAGGTGATTATCGAACAACTTTTTTCGGATAAACGTCTGGGAAACTTCGTGAGGTGTAATTTGAAATTTTCGCTGAGACGTGTTGTCTGACAGAAGGAAGGTGCTTATTATTCTGATGACTGTTTTGTGTAGCCGCGACACCGTTTACGTGTGATGTATTATGAATCGTTCGCTACCGTAATTCGAAGGGTGGAACGTGGAGCTGCCGAGTAAGGCGCGAAGCTCCTCAGGCGTCGGCGGTCTTGTTGTTTTGAAATGTGCAGGAAGCCAATAAATAAAACTATTAGTAGGTAATGAGCAAGTGGGCCGTCGCTTCGCGGGTATTTATACCGCGCCTTCGCGGGAACTAATTTATGGAAGTAAGTACGCGGAAAATGTTTATGTTAGGTAGGTACTTGAGCCCTACGTCGACGTCCGGTGGACTTCTAGTATATTCAATAGGAACCGCAAGAAAATGTAGCGTTAAATTTTGAATATTGGCTTCAAGATTGAAACGAGTGATCATTAATGTAAAGTCGTGATGGGTATGTGAGTTAGTGGGGTGAAAAATGCCTTTGATGTCGCAGCAACATAGCGTTGACGATTGACAACTCGCGCATTGGCCAGTGTCGTTATAGATGTAGAGAGGCGCCACTAGTTCAAAAAAGAAAAATTAAGTAGCGACCACCAAGTTGAAAATTCGCCTCGCTTTGATGCCGCCGCGCCGCGGATGACTTGACGACAGATTGATGATTTCGTTTAACTACTTTGTCCTTGTTGAAAGACAATACCTTTATTGTGGCAATTAAGAATTAAGTAGAGACTTATCTTTTAAATGCTAGTCATTGTTTTAATAGTTGAGCAGGCAGAGGTCACGGCATTGTCAGCGGACGGCGATTAGCTCTGAGTCTCCACCCGCTGACATGTAGCGTTTTAACAGTCAGTACGTGCGCCTCCACCACCCTCCCCCACCGATGACATTAGCAGCCGCAGACACAGGGCCCGGCCAGACGGTGCCGTACCTCCGGTTGTTATGTACGTCAATTCGGTTGATGCAGTTTTTTTTCACTTATCAAGTTGAAACTAAAGCTTCTGAAAAATATTATGAATAAGAAGTAAATTTTGCTTCATTTCTCTATTTTAGAAAAGATAAGGCCAGCTTAAAATATTCGTAAACAAATATCTATATTAGTTTATTTAAGTGTATATTTTTTAACTATTATGATACTTATTAAGTCACTATCACTACATTTTTAATTATTTGATTGCGTAACTTGGCGGAAGTTCTAAACCATTTTGAAAAAAGAAAAATATGTAGCTTACTTGTTTGCGGAAGTAAGTTACATATTTTTATTTAAAAAAAAATCATTTTTAATTATTATTTGCAACAAACAATAAAAAAATCTTGTGTTACCGTAATAATTTTAGTTATAAATAAGTTCTTCATTATTGGTGCTTACTTTAAAACAGCGAAGTTCATATTAACACTAATAGTTATTTTCAATTATTCGCAAAAGATCGGATTCTCATTTTGCCGGAAGATAGTCATAAAGAAAAGTTTACTTGATGAGCACTTGGTCGAATTCGCAAAAGGTCGAAAACTATTTTCCATAAATTATTTTTTTATTATGTTTAATAAAAACAACATTAAAAAATTATTTCTCCCTTATTTCTCCATAAATCACAAATTAGTGACAGACCATGACAACACAAGACATCGGATTTCGAAAATAATTTGACTTCCTCACATATTATATAGTTATAAAAATATGCATTTTGCAGTTACCTACTGGTAGATACATAAAAAAAACATTAATTATTTCAATAAAGATATTCTATTCTAAAAAAAACTGCGAGTTTCCTCTTTATTTACACAATCTGACCACTTAACTAAATAGTTGTCACATCACAATGTCATTTAAATTGTATGTATATTTTTTATATTTTCCTTGTATTGTGACTATTAGGTCAAAACATACATGTTCGTATACTAAGTAGTGCATTAAAAATGTACCCCAAAGAAAGCGTACATATCACTAGCAATGGTTGCGGTAAAACACGAGTTTACGGCCTCTCGTAGCAATGGCTCCCTCTTTATGGAAATGAAAACAACCTAACTATAGCTGTGCAATGCATTCTACCCTTTATGTATTCCGTACCACTTATTGTGTGCAGGTAATTTCATTCACAAATGCTCTCATTGTAGGCAGCTTTGTATATACTCAGTACCTAAATACGAGTAACTAGGTATGTTGTTTAAAAGTGTATGTAGCTTAATTTACTTAGGTAACTTTAATTTTTACTGTTTAAACCGGGATGGGCAATTTTTTTCCTTCCCGGGACAATTTTACTAACGAAATCTATTATGGCGGACCATTTGTTTGAATTATTGGCTTTATGTTTTTATTAAAATAAAAAATATAAGTAAGTACTTACTTAATTGTTTTTGGAATCACTAATTTATTGTGCAAGTAATATTATGAAATAATTATTGTAATGGGAAATAAATTTTAAGTAACGTAAGGGAATCATCTTTTAAGTTCGCTGTGAGTAATATCTAATAATAAAACGAAGACTGCTCTTGATTTTTGTCTGGTTTAAGTTGTAAGCAATTTGGACAAAAAAAGAAAAGCATTAGCAAGCAAAAATTAACTTTTAAAATTATTAACACTACATTGATATCATGTGACTGTGACCAATACAATCACTACCAACTAAGTAAAGCTAGGTACAAAGAGTTCGTTGATATCTTTTTGTTGTACAATTATTTTATCGGTTAATCTCAAGTTAATCTACTAAAGATTTAATAATTATTTGTAGACGTAGATATGTGATGTATATCTAAAAGGTATATCACATCTAAAAAAGCTTCAAACATTCGTAGTGGAATGTGTTTAGCTATGCTTAACGCAAAGTGGGCGGCGAGGGGGGCGAAACGGCGACAGTTTTCGCAATATTGTCGGGAAACTTCCCAAATTCGTTGTCGACTTGCGAAACTCATCGTGTTCGCGAGCACAAGTCGAAAACACAGGTGGGACGTAGTATCTACGTAGTATGGTTCGAGTGCGGCGTGCACAAACGTGATACCAAATTGAGGGCTTTGCTGGAATTAACGCCGGATTTGCAAGGAATAATTCCTGCGAGTTCCGCGCTGGTTGGCCTAATTTCCATGCTTGCGAATGCATTATTCAGCCAGGTATTTCCACGACGAAACTTTCTGTAGTGTTCACTGTTTCGTGTTACGTTTGAGGAGTGCCTTTTCAAGTGGGCTCATTTCAACTCCATTTTTTTTGTAAATATCAGTAAAACTACCAACGAAGTTTTTAAAACCTAAAACAGCAAAAGTCACCCAATAATCCATCCATACTTGATTATAATTTACTTATTTGTGCTGTGTAGCTGTTCTTAGTTTAATAAAGAGTATTATTAATTAATTTCCATTTTTAAACAAAATTGCTTTGACACCTAGCTTATAGAATCATCGCTTAAAAATTTCTCGTCGACTAAAATAAGCCGCCAACAAGAGGAGCGTATTCGTCCTGACGTGGTATGCGGTGCAATGTGACACCATTAGTGCTGTTCAACGCGCAAACAACACGAGCAAAAAGCGACGGAATTTCGCGCGAGACGGCTCCGGCTCGGATGCCCGCGACCCGCCTCCGACGACTATGGTGCTGTAGATGTGTATATTTTCACAAAACTAATTTAGGTACTTGAATTTTATATGGTATTTTGGATGTTTGCTTTTATGATACTTAGCCAACAGCGTAGTAGTTTTCAATATTTTTTGCATAAAAGTTCAAATTAATACGTCTAGAAAAATTCCCAGATTTCGCAGTACTAGTATTTACGAAAAATCAAAATTAAATCAAATGCAAAGGTACCTATATTATTATTTTTACGCACCCGCTGACTGCCTCGACGGGGCCTGTATTTCAAAATTCCAACGAATGCACTTTTCGTCTGCTTCCGCATCTTTTAACAGCATTACCATGACGATCGGTCAATAATCATAGAAGCTACAACACTTTTATATACGAAAATTCCCGTTTTTTCTAGAATTCCAAATCTAAAGGGACCACTCACAATTATTATTATTTTTTGCCATTTTGTAGCTTAACTAATGTATAAAAAATACCGTTACCTAGGATAGTTTTTTTTTTCATTTTTTCTTAAGTCGGTTTTTTTCCGAAATATTTACAATTTAGTAAACAAACACACCCCCCAAAAAAATCCAACATTTTTCAAAATTCCAAAAAAGTTACCAGCCGATTTTCAAAATTCAAACGCTTACACGTGTCTCGGTAAACTCCTCAACTCTTGGTACTACATATTCCCATCTCGATCCTCCCAAAACCCTCGGAGCTATGACCAAAAATATGTCTCAGGCGATTTGCATGATAACCATTTTCAATGGTAAAAGTATTATAATATTTTTACAAAACTTTACTTTCAACTTTCTCATCACTTCCCAAAAAAACATCCCAAAATGTTGAGCTTTCAAGACTAAAGTAACTCTGGCACATTTTGACAGAGACATAAGTTTAGTCGACAAAAGCAGCAGAAGGCGACCAATCATCACCCGCTGCCACATTCCTGCCACGTGTTTGGCAAGATGTTTCACCTACACGAAATCGTAGCATTTTCAGTACAAATCTGAAAATACTGAGATTGAGATGCGAATTTACGGCGTAAAAAATAATTAGATAATGCAGCATTTTATTTTAAGTTTTTTCTTTCCTAAAAAGAATTAACACACATACTTATACTATCTTCAAAGAGAGACATATTTTTTTCTAGGACGTATACGCTTTCAAGACGTAACGACTTTGAGCACCAGTGCCTGTATTATGAGTTTGCACAGTATAGGTACACTATAGGTACTCGATAACGACCACCAAAAAATTTTCTTTGTTCTTTGATAGCGACTGTAGTAAGCAATTTTGTATGCAATTTGGCACAACGCTTCTGGCGGTAACTAAACTAAAAGTTGTCAATACAAATGACAACTGTTACTACAGTGTGGCTATTAAGTATAGTTAGCGTAAACTAACAGAACCATCCAAAGCCACCAGAAATAAATAAAAGCGATCATTCATCGCGCGTTGGCTGCCACGCATTCCTTCTCGCGTCTGGCAAAATATCTCACCAAGCTTTGCTCTACCATTTACAGTTCAAGGTGAAAATATCAAAGTAACATAATTTGTGATGGAAAAATATGTATAAACAAGCATCATAAAGATTCGAATGTTTTAATGAAATACACGCAAAATTTTAATCATTTGGTTCCCGCGGTGGGGTGGTTTCACTCATGATTACAAGCAACTTTTACTACGGGGCCAACTCTGATATCGCGAAAAAAAATAAGCTGTTCCATACAAAAATGAAATACCTACTCGACTTTAATGTATGGAACAACTGTTTTTTTTTGCGATATCAGAGTTGGCCCCATAGTAAAAGTCTTGAGTGGAACCACCCCATTGCGGGAATCAAATGATTAAAATTTCAGGATGTAGGTATAATCATTATCAACACCATAGCACAAAGCTATAAGATTTTTTTTTATTCTGTAGTATAAACTTTTTCTCCAAACTTTATTTTTAACTAGCCTCCGCCCGCGGCTTCGTCCGCGTGGACAGAAGAAAAATATGCGACCAGTTTAAATGACCTCCTTAGTATACAAGAGCTAGTACTTCGAAGAGTTCAAGCTGTTTCCCTGGTCCCACCTACCCAAATAAGATGAAACATGACTTAAATTCTAAGTTGGACATCAAGCTACCAAACTGTGTGTTTTGAGTGATACGCGTACAAACATTTATAATGTACACT
The DNA here is from genome assembly GCA_950108535.1 of Agriphila straminella. NCBI lineage: Eukaryota > Metazoa > Arthropoda > Insecta > Lepidoptera > Crambidae > Agriphila > Agriphila straminella. The sequence continues at coordinate 14,243,457 of OX467308.1, forward strand.
TTTATTATACTTATGTATAGAATTAGATACTGCAATTGAACCGTTGAATTCGCACATTTGTCTACTCTACAACCCTTCAAAGGTAGCGTTTCCGGTACAATGCTTTACCGGTACTATGTCATTACGTCGCTGCACAATTAAAACTGTACACTTATATTTGTTTAAATTCACTAATTATGTTGCCGCTAATAAATGCCTTTATGCAACATCTGCTGTTGGTTCTTTGGAAATGTTTTATTTGCTACGCGCGCCATCGAGCTAACCTTATAATTTTCTCTTCGTGCGAACATGAAGTTTACGTGGTTTGAATGCAGAACGCAAGCGCTAGACTTTACTCTCACTGAATCACGCTATCAATAAATATCGCATACAATAATATTTTTAACAGTATTCGTGTCTTGATCTTAGAATATGTTTTGATTGTGTTGAAAAATTTAACTTTGACAAGACGCTGACACAGAAAAGAAATGCTTACTTAAGAGGACCCAGCTTCAAACTTGTAAAAAAACACTTTTTGAGCAACAGAGTGGTCAAAGCGTGAAACAATATGCCAGAACAATTAATAGTCTTAGCCAACAACTTAAACCAATTTAAAAATAGATAAGACAAGCAGGATACAGGTACTATCAGTTGCAACAACTGCTCGCCTGTTTAATAATAATAATAATAATTATTATTATTAAACATTGACTCTAATTAGGTACTTAGGTTTAAACACTCCGTGTATGCTACGGTAATAATGGTCAGCAATCATACAAAATTAAGCCATTAATACGCGAAGAAAATGGCTGCTAACTCAATTACAGCAGCTAAGTTAAATAATTTGATATGTTAATTCAATGATGGAGCCATAAAAACTACCGCTAGAGAGAGAGGCATTCAAAAAATTTCTATGGTTGGTAGAAAGTGTAGAGATTGATGTGAATTAGAAGAACATAATGAGGAGATGGGCGTGGTAGGGCGGTCGCGGCTCGGCAGTGAAATATCGCTCGTCCTGGGAGGTCCGGGTTCGAAGCCACGTCAAATTTTCGACACTCGTAAGATTTTGTCAATCGCGCTGATTAATATCTTTGTCGGACTAGCGAGATCACCGATAGCGGTAAGCCCGCCGCGGATCGGTGACTCGTCAGAAGGAAAAAAGAACAATTAATTGTTTATGTAACTGGCAGTTAGTTTGTAAGTACCTATCCGCATCTTTTTTGTCACGTTTATTTTGCAATACTGTTACTTAACTTACACGATAGTTAGTTATCAACTTATGACACTAATAAAAGATTAAAGTAAGTCTAGACACCAATTTTGTTAAAAGTAAATGCAATTTATGCTGCACATTTTTGCAAGATATTTTTGTACTTGATCATCCTGAAAATCCTGGTGATTACGAAGTCCTCTAAATAACACAAAAACTCTAAAAAATCGAATCTATTAGCATGCTAATTGAAGAAAACATTTACTACGCTCGTCACAAAATCATTGTTTCGAGAAGCATTTAAAATATACTTTTACCAAGTTGTTGATAACAGTGTTCGTCTAATGACGATAATTAATTATGTTTGTGCAAAACCGTTGAACTAAGTCGGGTGGCAACAATCACATGGCTGACACGCGGTCGTTTGTCATCGAGTCATCCTCACGTCACTCAACTGCACAGATACACCCTTTCCCGTCACAATCGTAAATCTTTAAATAGAATGTAATAGTTATTTTACTATAAATAAAAGTAGTAGCTAAATACGTGCACACCGTTGAATATTTGTATAATTTTTTGTAACGTTTTTTACTTCAATGCAAAAGTAGCGGAAAGTTACAAAAAATACTTAAAGTAAGTGAATCTATTAATGAAGCTTATGTGTTAATAATTGGAGTTTATTATGAATTCTGCTACAGTTTCGTTATAATTAATTTAAACGATGCATCGGATCCCGTCTAACGTTTCAAACGCTCGTCTGTCGGGAGGCGACGAGTCGTGACCGTGTCAGGTGCCACCGAACGTCACGAGCTCATATCCACCGAATGTGACACAAGCTCGTATCCACCAAATGTGACAAGACCACATCCATCAAATGTGACGCCCGTGACGAGAGCCGCTGAAGCTGAAACGTGACCTGGATACTCTGATGTAGTCTTTTGCGATTTCCGCCCTACATTGATTTTGTATGAGTAGTTAATACATAAATATCCATAAAACTTACAAATAATTTTGTTATTTGGAGCTCGGTGGCGCAGTGGTTTAGCGCCTGGCCCAGCGATTGCGGAAGTTAAGCGACGTCCGCAAGGGTCGGTCATGGGATGGGTGACCAAAAATTTATTATCTCGAGCTCCTCCGTGCTTCGGAAGGCACGTTAAGCCGTTGGTCCCGGCTGCATTTGCAGTCGTTAACACCCACCAATCCGCATTGAGCCCGCGTGGTGGGTTATGGCCCATCCTCCTTACCACCCATAAGGAAGGCCAGTGCCCCAGCAGTAGGGACATCAAAAATGGCTGTAAGACTAAATGATATTAGGGTTTTCTATAGACATTTCTTATGACACGTGATATAAACTTCCATCTTGGGGTAATTAAATAAAGAATCGTCTGAAAAACCAGGAAATTATGAAAGATGTTACTTTTAAAAAAATGGAATCTTAGCTATGGCCAAACGCTCTAAGTACAACCGGTTGGCAACTGGCAAGATTATAATGAATACTTAATACTATTCAATTTACCAGAAAACGGAGCATTTTACATAAATTCAAACCATATTTGTAACTACTTATCTCACTCATGAATATGGAATGGATATAAAATTAGCTGTAGCTAAGATAGTAACTCGATCCATTATCGGATATGAAATATTCATTTAAGTTTGTTGTCACTAGTATTACGTGGCAGAATCAGGGTTAACTATTAGCACTAATTTGTTATAATAACCGCTAGAAACACGACGCAACATTCACATGTAAGACCCGTGCAGTGCAGTAACGTGTAATAACTTTACACGTATTAAGGTGGTACCCTGAGCGAAAGTGGCGTCGCGGTGAATTATATTTAATATTATAATTCTAATACACAATTTTAAAAATGTTTATCGTGCAGATTTTAAGGCCCACAGTCTTGTATTTTTAGCCGGTATCGTTACATTCCCTCGTAGTCACTGCTAGAAGTAGATAGCAAAACTGCTAAAAGTGGCCGTTTTTGACACATTTGCTATCTTACTACTTCTACGAATGACTACGAGGGCATGTAGTGATACCTTCTTTTTCTATTAATAACTTATTAAATAAAAACCTCTGAGGGCGCCACTTTCGGTCAAACAACCGCCTTAATAAACTATTATAAGTATTTAATGATCGTACCCGCGCGGCCGCGATTAGAAAGCGCTTTAAGTTTGTGTATAATCAATTATAAACGATGGCAATGTACAAAAATCTGCCTTAGTTAATTTACTATACGAAATATTGCAATTTAAATTAATAACAACTTTTATTATGTTCCTAGTTATACTTTACAAACATTTTTAATACTTATTTGGTTCGTTTCATTAATTATAACTTACCTCTTCTATTTACTATGATACATGGTTAGTAAGGAGGTTTCACACATACCATTCAACAATTTTTCATAAGCACCATTATAACCGAGGAATAATGAAAGCGATGTTAATTATATTTGGATATTATGAAATTTTTTAGCAAAACCTAAAAGATAATTTACATGCGTTTGCAAATATCTTCTCAAATTATAAAATGAAGTAAAATATTTCAGTGAAACGTGTGCTAATGATCGGTCGGCTCGGAATCTGCAATCTCGCACCATCTGTCGCTAATCAACGAATAGAGTTAATTAAATCGAGTTGCCAATATGGCGGCGGGTGTAATTGCTATTAATAAAGCGCTTTCCTGTATAATTAGACGGGCGAGAGCCGATTGGCCGACGGCCTCTAATCACGACGTGATAACATTCGCTAATGGCTGCACAGTTTCCTATTGCATAACATAATCATGCACAGCCTAATTTGCGACGTATGTTGTATAAGCTGGTAATTCTCATTGAAACCTTTAATAAAAGCCTACTTTTTTTTCGTAAGAAGTATACTTGTTTGAACGGGCAATGACAGGGTTGAAATGAGGCTCTAAAACTCGAAAAATAAGAAATCGTTTTGATTAGGGTAAAGTGTTCAATAATTTTATGAATCACCCAAAGCTGAAGTTAATGTAAATAAAACATCAAAACAAAACTTGGGCCAATTACAAAATATTCTTAAAATAATAATATAAATAAAAGGAGATGGTGGATGCACGGTCGATAGATCTCCAATAGCGCGTTGCGTATTCATCACAAGGCGACTGGGGAAACAATGATTGACGAGTTCGCACCTCGCCTCCTGCCTCTCTAATTAAGACGACATGCGTCTGCGCACCGCTGCATCTCGCAACCACTAATTTTACCACTATCCTCGTAACACAATTCATTATTATATTAAGATAAAGCGATTTAGAACGCATCGTTCAAGAGTATCAATTTTATGTCAGTTGTAAAGATATCTAAAATCATAAGAATTACTAAAATAATAAATATAAATCTATTGAAAACATATCGCGTGAGATTTAATCCCATAGAATGCTACGTTTATGAGCCTCGTCTAGATTTCAACCACAGAGCAGCATTTAAATGATGTCATAACAATAACGAGGCGTTGTAAACGCGCGCCCCTTATTTCTGTCTTCGGTATCTGCTCATTAAAACGCTTCTTACGCATGTCTCAATGTCCTTTTACTCTCGCTCGATTTTCCACTAACTTTTGGGTGGTAGGATGATGGACGATGTCGGTGTCCATATATCATTGCGGTAATATATCGCGCAGTGCGCCGAGTGTCGCCATTAACGCATGCGCGCAATTGCCTGTGCCCAAGCGCATGCACCATCGCGAAGCTATAAGAAGCATCTCACAAATCGACGCGTGCGACCACAGCTAAACGCATATAAATCTTATTAATGGTATTCTTATTTTGGTTTTACCACGGTCTTGTAAAATCGTACCGTGGTTTATTCCTTACCACCTTTGTTGTATCTTATTCATCTCTCGGAAGCTTCAAATACAGACGTGAGGCATAAAAAATTTAAGATATCTCAAACCAATCAGAATTATATTGTGAGAATATAACGCGTGTGCAGTCATAGTAAACCACTTGGGTGGCCGGCTGTCATCTGTTATGAATGTAGATTTGATGGTTCGCGAGCCGAACGCCGCATTCCTGTCGGAGTTGCGTAAGCTTCGACTGCGAATTGTCAAGGCGATCTCACGAGCCGCTTAGCTCCGGGTATTGTCGACAAAAAGTGAAAGACCGCTAGATGAAGTTCGTCTCAGCTTACAGTTAAAGATTTGTTGTTTCCGTTCTCGCCGCCTCAATGACTACCATTTTATATCGATTTCGAGATAGTGTTTCACGCGCCTGCTACCGACACCAGTTTTTGTGACACTCCTTAACTGCTCACAACTAGTTTATTATCGTCTATCAGTTTTTGTGTTTCTTTTTTAATTTTTATTTTAAGGCTACAATGATCTGTTACATTTCAACTTTTCTTTGGATTTAAACATTCCGTTGATGGATTCCTATGTATCGTTCCCCTCTAGTTAAAATGAATAACAACAGGAAACCGCAGCAGAATAGTGTAATAAGAGCCATTACGACAACCAACCACAAGTAATTTCACTTGGTAAACAAGAGCATACACCTTTACAAAAATGTCTACCCATTCATCTTTCTCGAACAGGACATTAAAGAATGTCTCAGTTAAAGAGGGGAAGGGGAGAATTGCTTAAGAGTCAAATTCGAATGCAACGGTTCATGCTGAACATCGAAATTGTTTGCTAGAACAAATAATGGTCAAAGTGTTTTGAGCTTTACGGCTGGTGGTGGCTCTAACTTTTTTATTTCTTTTTATTCTAAATATTTATTATTGCTGACAATGTCATTGCAGAGGGGAGAGATATAAGGTAACCCTCTTAAGTAGGGACTACTTAAGTATTGAGGGACTGGGGGCCGTGAAATATGAACTAAAATATGGTGTGTCGTTGGATCCACCATTCCTTGTAAGAAGAACATTTTAAGATATTTACACAGCCATTTTGACTTTTGTTGAAGTTACGAAAACCGTAGTCGTAATTATTTTATACGATTAGGTATATTTACTACTCTTATAGCAAAAAAAAATATATATGTAGAATTAATCACATCTAACTTTAATATGTTTTTGCACACATACACTGTAGATTTATTTTGTGTAAGCCTAATTAGTTGTGATAATTTGCGATAAACTAGAGTCTTAATGAGCAGGTGACAATTCGCGCCGGTCGCAGGGAACAATTATTATAACCCAACCAACTAATCGAGTTAATTGTCGAGTCGAGTAATTGCGCTAATGTGAAAATATACGCTTTAACATAACAATAGAACGAGGAAGTCGATATTATGGTCATGAACATTGAAAACATTTCTTTCAAGATTAGGTTATCAGCTTAAAATAATAATTTTGAAACGTACTTACCTAGTTTAAAACGTTTATTATCATGTAAACGTGTTGTTGTATGAATTTATTTTTTATATAGATTTGTAATTAATATTTTGTGATGCGTTTCGTCAAAACCTCCCAATATATTCCTCGTTTCATTGCCAAGCGTGGAGATAGGTACCTAACTGTAGAGATCATACCATTTTCGATCGTACTTAGGATGATATAAAAAATATGCCCGCAATCTCATACCTAATAGTATTTTATGTTGTGTTGGTTAGGCGGATGTTCCCGACGGTGCGCGTGTCGTTCGCGGGATGCCGCGCGGAGGCGCGGTACGCGGTGCTGCTGGACGTGGTGCCGGTGGACGGCAAGCGGTACCGGTACGCGTACCACCGCTCCTCCTGGCTGGTGGCCGGCAAGGCGGACCCTCCCGCGCCCGCGCGCCTCTACCCCCACCCCGACTCGCCCTTCAGCGGCGACCAGCTGCGCAAGCAGGTCGTCTCCTTCGAGAAGGTCAAGCTCACCAACAACGAGATGGACAAAAATGGACAGGTATGTTCCAAACACAATTCATAAGTATAGTTGAAAAGTTATTATTGACAAGTCAAGACCGTTGCTGGTTGCGTTAAATTTTACAGGAGTTAATTTTCATCTCATTTTCAGTTGGTGCTCAACTCAATGCATAAATACCAGCCGCGTATTCATCTAGTTCTACGAAGAGAAGGTGCTATTAACGCACCAATAACTGATCTCGAACAAGAAGAATTCAAGACTTTCATTTTTCCGGAATGCGTGTTCACAGCGGTGACAGCATACCAGAACCAACTCGTAAGTACTTAAACCTATTGATCTCAACACAAATACGCTAGTTCATTTGGCGACACGGCTCTTTTGTTCCTATCATTTGATATCTAAAATAGATCAGAGGACTGAACGTTTGAAATTGCACTGAGCTGTCGAGTGACTATCGACGCGTTCTATTTCAGACTCACTAATTGCATATCGTTGAAAGGTATGTCCAGTCTGAACAAAGGGAGGTGGCACATAATTTTTTGTCTATCAGGTGGCCACACGCGGGCGTCGCCCACGACGGACGGACAGAGCGTTTGACGCGTGCGCGACGGTGACGATTAAAGTTTTCACCCGAGCTAAATTTAAGCCAGACTCGGTGGACGCAATCATGACCAACCTATACATTCATCTCTATTGTTGTCAATGCTTTCCTTGTTCCGCTAATTGGCTCCGCGATGATTTTCTTCGAACTTGTATTCGTTAAACGTTCCCTGAAACGCACGTGCAAATGTCAACAAAACTGCTGTCAGTTGCGAAAATAATGCTCGACAAGGCGTCACATGTCGCCTGCGAGTGTATTTCTTTCCCGCTACATTCATAGCTGACGGCTAATGGTGCGAAGCGTGATTAGCGTCCGCTTTTGTGTGTTATGTGACTTACTACCTCCGAGTCTGTGATCTACGAGCGAAGCTAGGCTACCACAGTCTTGCTAGATTTATGATGGATAAACAGACAGGCTTTGGAGTGCTTAGTACTATAAAGGGTTTCAACTCGAAAGGTGTAAAACTGAAACTAACGAACTATAAACGGTACCAGAAAAGCTGTAACTCTTACTTATATTGCAGCAGAGATAAACAATATTTTGAGTATGAAAAGAAAAACAGATATTTTAATAAAAATGTGGAAGTTGTACGAATGTGTCCGAAGGCAATCAAGGAATAAGATTTTAGGCATTTTTTTGTTGTGTGTAGTTAAATAAATACCGTTACAGTTAAATAAAATCCCTTAATAAAGGTATTTTCATCTCCCTGTAAATATCACCGCTCCCCGCTCCCCGCTCTGCCGATGCGCGGGCGTCGCTGCGTGCGTCGCCACGCGCAATTAATTCACTGTCACAGGAGCGTTTGGGCGTCCCCAAGTTTCTCGTTTTGCTTCTTCACGTGTAGACCGTGTAGTAAAATAATTAGGACGTTTTGAGGTTCATAAAGGAAACGTTACTTTATATCGACAACGCGGTATATAAATCTTCATTCGTTGCTTAATTAGTCGTTTTAGTTTGTGGTTCTATACTTAAGTTGTTGGATATGTATTTTAGTCGTCATTATTATTTATCGCTATCTATTACCTATTTGTCCCTATTAAAGTGAATAGAATAAAAATAATGAAGTATGAACAACAAACAAATGGTTAAAATTGGATAGCCTAACAAAAGATCAGCTCATTAAACGTAACTAAAACGGCCGCGGCCTAACAATAGTTCTGAAAATACTATTAGATCAAAATTTGATGATTTTCTGTAACTAATCAGCAATAATGGCTTAACATCTACATAGGAACCTAATGAGAAATATCTTCATTGAAACAAAATCATCTAAGTACCTATAACCACGTAAGTAGTTATTAAAAGTCTAATGAATTAATTGGCATTTTTATCGCTACTTGGTTATCTGCCAAGGGTGTTCACTGTCAAATAACAGAGATGTCTGTTGTTTAACATAGGTACCGCACGTTGTATCACATTGATCGTAAATAATTACACTAGGTAGGTATAGTAATAACCATCAACTATCGATGCACGGAGGCCTACGCCGGCAGGTCGAACGGCTCCCCAGGGCCATCGATTATTGATTTCCATTGATTCTAATGTGATTCTAGATTTACTGCCTACACTTGGTGATTCTGTCATCCTTTAAATGCTATTACGCCCTCTAAATCTCATTGAATCGAGTAAGCTTTTCATAGTTTTTTTCTCAGCTTATTAGAGTCAAAATTTTATCTCAAGAACACCTACATGGAATCCAAGAATATCTACAGTGAGTAGTACAAAGCGTGATATCTACCGGTCGATCGAAATGTCAGTGCGGCGCGGGCGCAGCGCTCCGGCCCGATTTGGCTGACGTCACATCTCTGACAGCTAAAACATTTGTCGAACGCCGTAGATAGTGTCACAGATAACTCAATCCTTTACAACAATAAGAACACACTTAGCATGTTTGCACCTGCGAGCCGCCAGAGATTGATACCACACCCGCATAACATTAAGCTAACAAAAAATAAATTCAATTTAAAAACTTCTTGGTTAGGACAGTCGAATTTTACATCCGAGAAAAGTGTCACCAAATAGGAATTTTACGAGCGCGACGTTTGTTAAATCGATTCGGAATAAAACATCATTATTGGTGCTTTATCATACGAGGACGTTGATATAAGATAGATAAAAACTTGGACAAAAAAACTATATGGTTTTTGTGGGTCGCGGTGAGACGCAGCGACGCCGCGAGCGCCGCGGGGTGGTTCCCTGGAAAACGCCGTGGGCCGCGCGACCTGTTACAATATTTAAACATTTTACAGCATTTAGGGTTGTCGTTATGTACCTTTATTTTATTAACTTGACTTCATGGCAAAAAAATTGTAGATTGTTATACAATGGTCGAAAGGAGCGAGGGTGGCTATAGTTCGAGTATGGAATTGATGACTTTCACCCGTGCTCCAATTTTCATTTTGAATATAAGGAAAGTAAGAATATAATGTAGGTACCTATATTTAAACTGAACAGCGGGTGGAAAGCAGAGTTTTCCACCAGCTGCTCAGTTAAAAATGTTTTCTTACGATTAGTATTACAATCATTAATAAAAAATCAACAATATCTTAGTAATAATATTAAACTTAAGACTTTGAATGTTTAGATGTTTGTTACTCAATCACGCAAAAAAGGCTGAAAGGATTTGGATGAAATTTAGCACACATAATACTTTTATCCGTATTTTTATGCTTCGTTAAAATTCTTATCTTTCCTAGGCTATTTGGATGTTTGTTACTCAATCACGCACATATACAGAATACTTTTTTTTATCCCGATCAAAGGTTCCCTAGGGTTTTTTTCCGAATTCCCACGCAGACGAAGACGCGGGCGGAAGCTAGTATTGAAAATAATATTACATGAGTTTTGTTGCCAAAAAGGATGCAATATTCTACAAGGGAAACAGTTAATGGCAGCCCTAATACGCTTACAATACTTTTATGTTCGTTTTCTGTAAAATCCTTTGTTGAGAATTCGATTCGTTTCGAGGTGACAATGTTTGTTGGAGTTTACGCATCCTCAATGCACACAATGTGTTTTTTAATAGCCGATGACTTGTGAATTTGTTATGATTGATAATACCGCTGAGATTTCCAGACTAGGCAAAAACACGACGTAGAAAAACAACCTGTCGCGATGTGACAATACAAGGCATGTTTGTTTATATTACTCACTCATGGAATTTAAATGCACACTTACAAGAAAACTTTTGGATCGAATAATACGATATCAGATATAAAATATTAATGATTTGAAACTGTTAGTACTTCCGCCTTACCTACCACCTCGCTATGCAATAATACACCTTGAGGTGATAATCCCAGAAGTAAGATAACTATAAGCACTGCACGCAGTTCCCCGCACCAGCTCAATAGCCACTTAATTGAAATTTATTTGTCATTTCTCAGTATCAACAATCAATATTCTAAAATCTCTGAGGCCATTCTCACATTGAGCATCCACAAACGAGTTTTACAAGAGTAAAATCGAACAATATAGTAAAGGAGTGAAGGCAAACACAATTTCAATAACAAAGGGCGCCATGACAAATAAACATATTTCACGGGCCAAAATGGCTGCGGTCAGGTGTCGCGCCCCCTCCTCCCCCCTTAAAAGCTCTTCTTTTTCTTTCCCCAATAATCGATTCATTCTTTTCAATATCTTTTATCTTTGTTAGCTTTTGAATCGTGATTCTTTTGTTGCAGTTGATTATTTGTTTTGTAGGAATTAATTTAATATTGAGGCTTAACGTTTTGTCTAAAATACATGTTTAGATGTCCAGTAGCCCCAGTAACTTAGTTTTTCGTTGGACTTTTTCCACTGTCATTAATCAAACAAAGCGTTGAAAATTAAGAGGTCCGTTCACAAAACAAAGTCTGGCTGTGAGTTTGAATATAAAATTCTATATTAAAAAAATATAAACTTGTCAGTGTTCTAATCACAAGGTAGAGAAAATCTACTATTATTCTAACTATTCACTGGATAGCGACCATATTGCGTTGCGACTTGCGACGTAGATTTTCATCACATCATCATCGTTTCTTATAGAAAATTTATCATTTTCAAAGCTGTCATATAAAAACCGGTCATAATTATGGAGAGTCAAGTAAAAAAAGGTTTTCTGCTGTGACACTACACTACATCCGTTCATACATCACTGCACTTAATAACACATCCAACATTATTCTCAAATACAAGAAGTCAACGTACTTGATTATTGAGTAGATTTAAAATAATTTAAAGCAAAATTATTTATTGATGTTGCATCTCTTTCTTGTATGCTGAGTTTTATGGAGGACATCTCGGTCCCTCCCGCCATCGATCACCCAAGGTGTAACGTCACGCAGAGCCGTCGTGTGCGGCCCGACTGAATTTATTGCGTCTGCGCACTCAGCTACCAAAGAAAAACCATGCATTTTGTTGTTTCTTCAACTTTAATTATTTTTTTAACAACTTGACTGTTATTTGAACATTAAAGTCACAGTATTATCAAGAACAACAGTCATGTATGCTAATCCTACTATAATATACCATCGGGAAATAATGTCGCCCAAAATAAGTATTAACACTTCATGGAGTTTGCAAAATAACCTTGGTTGTATACCTATTCAAACTAAATAAGTATTTTAATACGGAATATTCATATTTTTTAAATCAAAATCAAAAGTATAATGCGTGAGAAAATCAACTGTAATATTGAAACTATAGTTACTTGAAGTTAGCACGCATCAGCTCCCGCTGAAAACGCTCTATACAAATATGTGACGTCACTTGTCACGTTTCAGTTTTGTTTCAGGCGCGTTTAATATGGAGTTAGCCAAGAATCTTCAATTATCTCCTTAAATTTTGCGTTAAAGTACATACGAGTATTATGATTGTGTCATACAAAATATTATTTCTTATTCGATGTTCTATATGACTGTTAAGTGCATTATACTTACCCGAAAATGAAAAAAAAAATATCGTTATTTTCCCCTGATTTCATCGTGTGATAAAACTAAAATATTTTTTTTTGTTCCATCATGTTTTTACAAGTGTCCGCAGCAATCATGCTCCAAAATCGGTGGGCATATTCCCTATTATCTATCAGAAAAAGATCAGAAACAACAGAGCTTAATGTAGAACCTTTTTTGTACGTAGATTAAATTTTTTATCCAGAAATAAAAATATACAAACTTCAAATTGGCGTAACGTGTCGCGCGTTGCGTCAATGTGACAATATTACTGATTTTATATTTTTATAATCACAATATCTTGTTGATGTATTTACAAAAAGGGTTTTAGCCTGAAATGTGGCAGATTGCTTACTCCTTAATATTCCGAGTGTACAGCCATAACTACGGACACGAGTGTAAAGTTGACCTCATACTTACTGTAGGGCCTGTGAGAGACCTCTTGACCCGGCTCAGCAGAGAGAGCAACCAGCGGCTGCACAATTAACAGACAATAGTTCGAAATGCACAGACACACTAACAACAAATTCAAATCAAGATCGAACAAAGAATGTGGATGTGTAGAATGATTGTTAAAGTATTGACGGAGGTCGCTCACGACTTGTACAATCTGCACACCGTGTCTCTCGTATTGTCGGTGGGTAGTATCAGAGAAAGCTTGCAGTTAATAGAAATGTTGGATGAGGAAGAAGGGCTGTAAAGTGACCCTTACAAATTGTTTGTTTTAAGAATATAAATATTTAATGGTAACTGTTGCTGTTTAATTGTAGGTTAATACTTTGCAATCAATGATTAGATGCTTAATCATTATTTTCTCAGGTTTGCTTACTGACGTCTATAGTAATATCTATCGTGTATCACATTTGTATATTGCTAAAGCATTCGAGAAGAGATGCCATAGCTCATCGCAGCAGCATCAGTCAGTGTGCGCGGGCTTGCAACATGACATTTATTTATATTTATTCCCGCTCTGTTCCTGTCGTGTTCCCTTATACCCATATGTTTACATGACAACCGATGGGCTGGTCTTTTTATTACTAAGCACCTAGATTTAGACGTGATCATAAGTAGCGTTATTATGTTTACTTTATTTAAATTCTATGAAATACAAGAAAAACAACAGTGCTGTTTTGTATCCATAAATTAAAGGTAACTTTAAATATTATAATACTTAGAATAGCTAGTTCGCAAGCATTAGTGACTGTCAATGAAGGTATTTTCTATAAGTTTTCTATAACATTTGTATAATTACAAACCAAGTTCTAATAGGCATTATTTGAACCCAAAAGCTAGGAATAAAACAATAATACTCCAGTCTCACCATAGAACGCCTCTAATAACTTTATGACAATTTTGAATTAAGTAGCATAATTATTATCGCAAAACCCTTGTCAAATAAATCGAACGGGTTGGTATTGTATTACAATTACTACCTCATAAAAATGTCGTCCTTATTAATATTCATAGAAATAAATTATTATAAAAATACACGTGCAGAACATCTGCTTAGTGGTGGCATCTGAAATCGTAAGGAGAGTTCAGAGACTTCCATAAACAATACATCACCATCGTAATAATTAGAGCGTCGTTTGCCGGCGCGGGCGCGCGGAGATCATCTCTCTCCTTGACGCCTTTTTGTGAGATTTTTTGTTTCCCGCCCGGGAATAATGTCATTATGGCGCCTTTAATGTTGTCAGTAAGCGGGCGCGCCGCCGCCCAAGGCGAACGTTTGTTGATACTTAAATTAGGTTGTTTTGACACGCCTCGTTCTTGTGTTTGTACTAAATCTAATAAACGTCGGTAGCGGGAAAGCGGCCCATTCATTACTCCTCTTTGCTCCCTCGACAATATTTTATAACGGCACCGTTCAAATAGTTCTAATGTCGTCTATTGTAGATCTGGCCAATGGATCTTCTGAGAATGAAGGCCGCTCGCACACCGGTGCGCAAGTCAGTTTATGTGAACTCAGTGAACGAACACGAGACATTGAAAACAATTACGGGCGGTACAGGGATCATACATAATGTATAGTACGTCAATATTGTCAGCTACTACTCGCATTGTAGGCGCACTCGTTATGAGGCGCAGGCGCGACGAGAGAGTGCGGCCATTGTAGTCAATGGCGCTCGCCAGGTGGGTGTGCAAGCGTAAGTAGCTGCCGCGACACCCGTGACCCTCGACACGGCCCTCCCCGCGCCACCAGCCCTCCTGCCACTCACACACAGGACTCTCACGATCCTTCAAAACTGTTATTCATGCACAGAATCTGACAAAGAATTCATTCATTTTCCATTTCTCGTTTACATTTTTTACTTACCATATTTCTCAGAATGAACCCCAGAAAAAAGTTCGTTAGTTACATTCTTGTTCAGCTCTGTTGTACCTATTTTCGAAATCATTTGTCCGGGGTGACACGTATCTTGTTAAATTACTCACCGCAACTGAAGATTTGTCACCGAAGCGTCAATATATTGTGTACTTTATTGTTCTCTTTTGATGCGTGACCAAAATGTTCGAGAAGTTTACATTTATCGAGACATTCTGTGAAATAACGCATCACAATCAGAATAGATCAAACAGATGCATAAATATATTTCAGAAATTAAGAAATTAATTGTCACAACAGAGGGTAATAATTTTTCTAGGGGAGACCATTCCAACGACAATCGTTAGTAGAGTAGATAGTTTCACTATTTCCTAAACTTTGAATAATTTCAATTATTTCCTGCTTGACAACGAAGCCGGGTTTTGTTTAAAAAAAACTGTATAGCTTCATTAGGAGCAAGGTGACTTAATAGTTCTACGCATATGTTCTAGTTTGAGAAGAGTTCATTGTCCTAGAATACCTGTTGTTGTCAAATGAGCATGCAATTTGCGTCGTAGACTTCTCAGGTAGAAACCGACCGGCGGAATGCGCTAAGTCGCGGGATAATTACTGCCGCCGCGGTGCTCGCTGAAAGATTGACGCAGACACAAGTTTGCGACGAGTTGTTTATTGCACAACGTCGCAAAAAACGCTAATTCCATTCTCACCTCCGTCCCATAAAACTGCCACACGCGTTAAAACTGATACCAAATATTGGTTTAATCCGCTCTGATATTAGGCGCGCTATTTAATGGTGACCGTTGCTTGGAAGGTTTTGTCGTAAATATTGTTTACAAATTGTGTGGAGCCACAGCAGGAGCGCGGCACTCAGCGAGGGGGCGATTTTTCATCGACACTGCCTCTGCCTTGCCAAACACATTTTTTAACACCTCGGCCGTTACTTAAATCAAACTGTTTGTTTTTATGAGGACATCGTCGTAAAACACTTTCTTGGGCATTTGCATGAATAAAAAATATAACGTATTTCATGAAATATTTTGATTTTTTACGAATAAGTAGGATACATTTTCTTTTGTTAGTTGAATAATTAAACTTAGAAGATTACTGTATACTCGTAACTGTATTGGCATTAATAATTATTAATGTCAATATGCTCTTTTGTAATTTTAATAAATTACATTGATAGAAAGACATAACAACATACTTTCTTTTCTTTCAGATAACAAAGCTGAAAATTGACAGCAATCCATTTGCTAAAGGATTCCGTGACTCTTCTCGTCTTACAGAATTCGAAAGGTAATTATTGCCATTGACATTATCTTTCATTTAAAAAGTGTCTTTTTTATCATAAAATCATTTAAACAATACCTTCCCAGTTAATTGATGCACATGCAAACGCAATTATTAATTACTTACTTACATCAAGTTTTTCTTTAAATCTTTTATCTTTTTTAGTCTTATAAAATCTATGGAAGTAGCGAATGTATTGTTATTTTTCACCAGCTTTTATTATTTTTTCTAAGTCATGAATTTTGCGGTTGTAAAATCATTGAATAACTTTTTAATAATTTATCAATAATGCTTAAAGCCTTTGAAAGGCTTCAAACATCACTTGCCGATAGTATATAATACTTATCCATCAACAAATAATAAAAAATGTTCATGCTCCTCCTAATTTGCTTTTATTTTTGAGTTATTTAGATGTTTTATTTTGGAATTGTTTGTTTGTTGAGATTCTATGTCACGGGCGAGCACGACAGATCCTCAGTCTACCCCGATGTCTCTCGCTTCGGCGCCGCCCAGCATAGGTAGATACGAACGAACATACAATTCTGACTCATTGCTGTTTGTTGGCTAAAAGCAGTCTAATGTAATGTTTTTTGTGTTACAGAGAGACGATGGAGTCGATGCTCGCTGAGCAGCACTATCTTCGGTCACCACTACGGCCTTTTGACTTGGATCAGCATAATAATAATCTGACGTTGGAAGAAAAAGCTATTCTGGCAGCTCGTTCGCAACTGTTCCTTCGGGCAGCTTATCCCTTGTATGGGGTACCAGCAGCGGCGCTGTGGGGGCAGTGGGCGTGCTTAGCGCCGCAGTTGCTCGCTCAGCAGCATTTAGCTGCTTCAGGTTCGGGGCTGCAGCTGCCCCGGCCGGTGTACCCCGGCGGGCTGCCCGCCGGCGCGGCTGGCCTGTCTCAGCACAGATTCTCTCCGTACCCACCACGACGGTCTTCGCCCGGCTCGTCACCAGACTCTCTCCGAGACGCGAGTCCCCACCCAGTTCCTTTGCCACCCCATCCGTCACATACGCCGCACCCACCCCACAGCCCAACTTAGTGATATAAATAACTAGAAAATATAAATATTCCTTAAGAATATAATAATATGTTGGAAGAAGTATGATGGTGTACGGGACTGAAATATTGTGCAAGTGAAATGAATTATTTGATACTCTGGGTGTTAAAGACTATGAGAAAATACGCTGTATGCGTACAAACTATGACGTTCGTGAAACGATATTTTATCAAATTGTAAAATAATGTAAAATACGAGTAATATTTAATTATAATTTATATGTAATTATATTTGTTATATGTTCCTAATAGTATTTCTGGTAGTGATGGTTTCCGCAATTCATGTTATAGCTTTAGTGGTTTAGAATAAAGGATTGAATGGAATATTGAGCTCCGCCGATCCTTTGGGAATCGCTAGTGTAAATTGATTCGATATGTTGATTCCGAGATCGCACCTGATGTTCTGCTTACTCAGGTACAATGTGCAATACAAACTGATTACAAAATTGTTTTAGAAAAATAACTTGATTAGAGATAGCAGAATAGTGATAGGTATTAATGTAGAAACTATATTTGCTGTCTGTGTTACTATTAATTCCAACATCATTGGTAATTTAACGGGCGGACACAGAAGTGACTTGCAATCACTTCGTAGTTAAATACAGTTATGATAGATAATATATTGCTAAAGATTAAAAAATTAAATGTTTGTTAACATAATGTTTTGTTTTATTCCTTCCACACAATAGGCATCTCAAATTCATAACATGTTGCAGCAGTTTTTCAGCCTCTAACCAACAAGAATTTAAATTCGTATTGTTTTATATTGTACCTGTAACTGGTACAGTCAGCGTCAAATTGATATTAGCGTCTAGAGTAGTCAAAATGATCTGAAGCACATAAAAGCAATTTGATACGCAGTTCGAATCATCATATTGTTGTAAGCACACAAGGTGTTCGAAATATTAGTGTAGGAAAGCTAGGAAGGTAGTGGACCCCTACAGTAAATCCCCAGTAGACGAAACTTTACAGTATGATAAAGTATCATAAATGAAATAGTAGATTGTTATACAAGACGCTAAAATTACCCATTGCATACGAGGTAGTTTTATTCCCGAGCTTTAGCGAGGGAATAAATAGAAACCGAGTTACAATGGGTTTTAGCGTCGTGTGTTACACTATACTTTTCACTACGATTGCGAGAAAATAAAATACAATAAATAGTTTATACCTACTTCCGTAAACGAATCCACTCGTTTCTCTATCCTCCACTTCATAAACTTTTTGTACAATATTTAAATAAATGATTTGTGCTTGACGGCAAAAGATTAAAATTATTTCTTTCCTATTACAGTCACACAATTCAATCAGTTTGTAATTATAGAAAAATTCTAAAGATTTCGCGCCATGGTACCTTTTTTAATTTCTGCTGTAGCAGCTAAGCAACACAAACACGCATTCTACGATTCACTCTGTACACAGAGTATAAATAAGTCTATGATTTCACCGAAGAGATGCTTTTAGTTCCATTTTCAAAAATAAGAATGAGACACTGGGGGCCTATTACGAAACTTGGTCACGATAGTCGTCCGCAGTTCGTCGGTTGTAGTTATTACAAATATTTTCAATGTAGCTATCGTAGTCCATAGTCTATTGAACGAATAATGACGGATCCACTAGAGAGAAACTGTCAAATTTACGCAATCATTTTGCAATATCGCATACGCAAGTGCTTTTTAATAGGAATCAATCAGAACGAAGCACGGCCGCAGCTGCGTGTATCGTATTAAACTTTTCGTAATAGACCCCCAGTATTAAGTCGAGCGAGTTTTTATTCGTGATTATGAATAAAGACTTTTTCGTTTTAGTAGGCTCATTGGTAATAGACAAACATTAAAAAAGAAAAAACTTTATCCCCTAGGGCTTATTATGCTATTTTATCTCGACTCTTGTACGTTACAATGACGCCCTTTTTGAGCAAGAGGAGTGAAAAATATTTTTTTATTATTCAAATCGTTTTTTTTTGTTTTTGGATATTTGTACATAGATTTTGGTTCATTACTATATTAAACATCTCTCCATACAAAAGATCGCTTCATTTCCTACACTATATCCTACCTTTCAAGGTAATTGGTTTACCTACAGTATTAAAAAAATCAGCTAAAAAGGTGTTTCGAAAAAAGTTTTAGCACATTAATAATTGAATTCAAAAATTTAAAACTACTAATCCTTCATAAAAGCACAGATAATATAATAGGTACTAAAGGTAGACCTCTCAATAACATATTATTTTTTCAGCGAATTTTGTCAGTCTGGCCTATGTAATTTCATTAATAAATTAATAGAAGGTAGGTACTTACATAAAGGCTCTAAGATTTAGGGCAAAAATTACATTTACTAGGCACGCTGAATCAAATAGGCAAAGATAACGATTTTATATATTGGTAAGTCACTTCTCTATAAATTCAATATAAATCACTGTGCAACATTGTCGTAATCAATGTCGTAAGCCATTTTGAAAATTACTATAAATTAGATATCCTTACTTTCCTTACTAATGTTAGAAATGGGTGAATCAACTTTGTGTTGTTTTGTGGCATTTCTTAAAATATCTACGTGAACCATTTTATTATGAAGTTATTCTGTAGTTGCAAATACTCTCAGCTAATTATCTTATAAAAAAACTTAAAAGACATGAAAATTTTAATGTAATTTTAAAGAAAAACTTATGTGACCCAGGAGACAAATCCCATTTTTTATATAAAAGCTGGGGACAAAATTGTCCCCCGGGTCACTGATGTTTTTCTATAAACTATTGATTATTTTTGTACAAAACTAAGTATTTTTTATTGACTATGAATCTAAATATCGTTAAATATAGATTTTTTAAAAGAGATATCTAGTTTTGTTTTAATTTATGAAAATTTACACAATATAGGTCGATTCATTCCTTAAATTAAAAAGTTGATTCACCCAAATGCGAAAGTCCGTTTGTTTATTTACACCTTTACGTCTTTACTACTGAACCGATCAGTATGTATGTATGCAAAATCATAAAATTTTGCATACACGTTGCCTAGGGTAGAGAGAAGGACATAGAGTACCTTTCATCCAGGAAAAAAGCACTGTGCCTGAGGGAAAGCAAAAAAACTTTCCACGCAGACGAAGTTGCGGGCAGCCTCTAGTAAGTATACATACATTTCATAATCCAAGAATTCATAATTATTCATCTTTTAAACATTACTTACTACCATTTTAAAAGTTCCCACTCTGCTGGGGCACAGACAGCATAGGCTTTCTATAGGTATCACAACTTTTGATATGCTCCACGTACTAAAATAATAATGAAATCAGAGAACAAGAAATGTTTTGTTATAATTATGTGAATGAAATGACCAGAAATGACCAAGCAACTGCCCCGCCCGCCGCGCCGCCGGCAATGAAAACCTGTCCTTGTCGTTTGTACTGAAGTCGATAGATGGCGTTACTAGTCGCGCTATGACTCGAAAGCTGCGGTGAATAAGAGTTCATCGAGTAGCCTGGATATTTATAAGAGCGGTAGTTATTCAGAATGAAAGTTTATGATAATTTGTTAGTCGTTTTTCATTGTTTTGGTTGTGCTTAGTGTATTTCATCCTTTCGTCGAAGTGCGTTAATTATGGTTTTTGTAAATATATTATTTAGTCAAAATATAACATGGTATTTTATTTTTTATTTTATTTTATTTTTCTTTGGCACAGTTACAAGATACAAACCAAGCAGTACAAATAAAAATAATTCAAAAACAAAACAAAAGTGTAAATTTGTACCTCGATTACAACCATACACAACATGCAAATATAGTTTTCATAAAAAGTGCGGTAAACTAGATCTTAGTTCTCTAATTAATTATAATACAAAAACGAAATAAAATTTTCACAAAAGTTCCTATTACTCAAAAAAATCAAATTAAAGAAATTAATCTTCAATTGGTGCAAGTGCTCCAATGTAAGTATAAAAAATATTGCAATCGATTCTATTACTGATTCTGAACAAATAATTTTCAGGTTTCGTATGATACTAAAAATAACCTTGTACTTATAAAAGTTTTACGTATTTTAGCCAAGTAACAACCTTTTTTTTTTTTTTTTTTTTTTTTATATGCCGTAGAAAAACGCATTTACGCGCTTCCCCTCCAGCTGGTGATCGGGAAGGGGGTATGTGGGACTCGCCAGGAGGGGGCTGCAACATTCAACGTTGCGGCCCCCTCCACGACTGCCTCCCGTGATCCCACCCAACCAGAAGGTTCGGTGGGATCTCGGGAGGAGGGAATACCCACTAAAAAACTACGGCACTTGCCCTCACGCCGCCGGTTGGCCCTGAGGGTCCCCTTTGGGAGTCACCTCATTGGACCCGGCGGCGGCCCGGTTTCCCGGGCCCCCTCGCAGTTGGGAGATGGCCGAGCAAGTTTAGCCATCTCCCCAGACAGTTGTGGCCGTGCAAGGCAGGCGATGGGTCACCCCCCATCGCCCGCTTGGCCTCGATTAGGGGGCAATGAGGTTCGCGTAGCGACGCCTCCTTACCCCCATCCGTCTGCGGCGGAGAAGAGCCGCCTGAGCGTCCTCTTCGCGTTCTCTCTCCGCTGTCTCCTTCTGGAGGACAATATCCTCGCAGAAGGAGACTACCGCTTGCCATGATCTCTCGCTGCCCAGCATCGCATTGATGACGCTGGGCAGGGAGAGATCCCCTCCTACTATCGCCCCGAGGTCCCGACGCTGTTCCGACCACGCAGGGCAGGCCTCGAGCGTGTGCTGCGCGGTGTCCAGCTCAGCGTCGCACTGGTGGCACTTTGGTGTCTCCTCACGTTGTATGCGGTGCAGAAATTTGCCGAAGCATCCGTGATTTGTAAGGATCTGCGTGAGGCGGTATGTCATCGCCCCATGTCTCCTATCTCTCCATTCTTGGAGCAGTGGGCGTACCGCCTCCACTGTCCTTTCGCCCGCCTCCGGAGACTCCAGCTGTCGTCGCCACTCGACCAACAGCTCCTCCTCCGCCCTCCTCCTTACCGCAGTCACCTCTTCAGGGGCCAGACGATCCCCTCGTCTACGGGACTCCTTTCTCTCAAGGTATACCCTCCTGAGCACTAGGGCCTCCAACTCCCATGGGGGTGTGCCCGCTAACGCACAGGCCGCCGTGAAGGAGACCGTCTTATACCCGCGGATCATTCGGGTGGCGATCACGCGCTGCGGCCTCCTTAGCAGCCTGCGGTTCTCCCCATTGAGGGAGTCCGCCCACACCGGAGCCCCGTAGAGGGCCATGCTTCTGACTACTCCCGCAAACAGCCTTCGGCAACTGGCATTTGGGCCTCCAAGATTTGGGAGGAGTCGTCCCAAGGCCGCTGCGGCCTTTTCTACTCTGGGGGCCAGCTGCCGGAAATGTTCGGTGAACCGCCAGCGCCCATCAATTACAAGCCCCAAATATTTTATATGGGGCTTAATGGGGATCAGAACCCCGTCCACATTTATGTTTGCCCCCGCAGGCGGCCCTCTTCTTGGACCATGAAAGATTATGGCCTCGGTCTTCCCTACCGCCACTTCCAGTCCCATTAGCTGGATTCGTTCCATCACCAGCTGGGTTCCCACTCCAGCCAGACACCTTGCGTCCCAGTAGTCCTCCCCCCTGGCAGTGATAAGAGTATCATCCGCATAGCAGATGATGCTCATTTTTGGGAGGAGGACTCCGCGGAGAACCCAGTCGAACCCGAGGTTCCACAAGAGTGGCCCCAGCACCGACCCCTGTGGAACCCCCCGTGTCATCCCCCGGGTGACTAGCCGTCCTTCCGCATTAACGAATGTTACCTCTCTATTTTCGAGGTAGTTCTCTAGAATTCGCCTCAGGTAAAATGGTATGCGATGATACCTTAGGGCGTCCTTGATCACGGAGTAGGGAAGGGAATTGAAGGCGTTTTTTATGTCAAGTGACACCGCCACCACCTGTTCCCCCCTCCCTATCGCCCTCTCCGTTAAGTCTCTCAAGGTCTTCACCGCATCCACTGTGGACCTCTGCCTACGAAACCCGTACTGATTCCCCGAGAGATTGGGGCCCGCTGTTTCGAGGTGCTGGACGACTCTATCCGCAATAAGCCTCTCCAACATTTTAGCGAGTTCGTCTAGCAGCACCACCGGTCTAAAGGCCTCTGGGGAATCTGCGGGTCTCCCCTCTTTTCTTAGTAGGCAGAGGCGCCCCATCTTCCATGCTCTGGGAATCTCCCCCGACGCCAGGCACCTGTCGAAAACTTCCCGGAGATGCTCCCCTAAGTACTTTAGGGCTATTGGCAGGATTCTACCCGGAATACCGTCAGGTCCTGGAGCCTTCTTTTTGCCCCTCAGGCGATCTATCACAGCCTCTAGCTCACTATCAGTGACTGGAGCGAAATTGTCATTTACCTCTGGCAGGTTTCTCGCCTCCGGTGACGTCAGAGGAGGTACAACTGGAACCTCTTCCGGGAACAGTCCCGCTATAACCCTTTCTAGAAGCTCTGGATCCATGGTTTCCGTGGAGAGAGCCTGACCTTTCATTTTGCTTCGGATCATTTTGTACGGCCTCCCCCATGGATCCCGGTCGAGGTCTTGAAGGAATTCGTTCCAAGCACTGTCTTTGGAGCTGCCAATGGCAATCTGAAGAGCCGTCTTAGCCTGTAAGTAGGCTTCTCTAAGGGAGGATTCGTCTTCAGGTCGCTGAACTCGTCGCCGCCGCCGGCGTCTGTGTCTTTGAAGGGCTCTTCTGTGCTCTTGACAGACGTCTCGGAGCGACGAGATTTCCTCCGTCCACCAATAGACTTGGTCTTTGGTGGGGATGCCATTGACCCGGGGCATTGAGGCCCCACAGACAGTCTTCAGACTGGCCACCAGCCTACTAACCCTTTCGTCCAGGCTGCCATTGCCCAGACCGGTCCCATCGAGCCTCCAGGCCTGCAGCAACGATGCCTCCTCTGCTAGTTCCCTGTTGAGCTTGGTCAATGCCCACTTTGGGAATACTGACAAGATGCCAGATGGGCTTCGCTGATCTGCCACAACCGCATTGCCGGAGGGGGAGACCGTAAATCTGATATACCTGTGGTCCGACAAAGTTTCTGGGCCTACAAGCACTCTCCAATCGGACACACGTGACGCCAGGGCTGGGGTAGCAAATGTGAGATCCACAATGGAACCGCCGTCGCCCCGCACACAAGTAAATGTGTTGCCTCTATTTAGGAGGACGACTCCGGCAGCTGTCGCCCACTCCAGAACGACGACCCCTTTGGGTTTCGTCCTGATAGAGCCCCACGCTTGATGCCAGGCGTTGAAATCGCCCAGTACGAGAACCTGTCTTGGTGCTAAGCGTTGGACCACACCGCACAGAACGTCGGTCCAACTCTCTAGTGCAGTGATGTCCCTATTGGGAGAAAAGTACACCCCTACGAGTGCTATTTCCCCCCATAGCGCCGCTACATAGCCCGGTCCCCTCTCTTTTACCGAGAGGGGGGGGGAGTGGGCGGCATGAGTAGGGACCATTATGGCGACAGTCTCGTCGACATCACTGGCCCAGTTAGGCCTTTGGGGAGCACAGTATGGCTCCGCGACCACGACCAGGTCCACTTTCCACTCCGCCGCGTGCTGGAACATTATGTCCTGAGAACGGGCGGCGTGGTTTAAATTGCCTTGAAGGATGTTGAATTGGCGTCTGGACATTAATGTTCCATATCAACACCCTCCCGAGCATTACTGCTCCCCTCTTTCACCGCCGAGACTCTGATTGAAGCCGGGTTAACTTTCCTCGCCGGAGGAGAACATCGTTTGCTCCCCATAACATGGTCCGCTGGGAGCTTAGCTTCCGCACAGACCGCGCATTTTCGCTGAGCCGAACATCCTGCAGCCCTCTTCGCCACAACGGAAACAGCTATTGCTCCTGTCTGCCGCGCAGGGGCAGAGCGTCCTCATATGACCTGGTACCATGCATTTGAAACAGCGCATGGGCAGGGGGTCCAGAACTTTTATTTGTGGGGAGCTCCACCCAATCAAAAACCTGCCGGAGTCCACCACTTTTTTAGCCGCAGTGAGAGGGCATTTAACAATTACAGTGCCCATTCCATTAGGTCCGATTCTGATTACGCCAACCTTTACCTGGTCGGCTGGACAATCTCCCTTCTCTGCCACAACTGCTTTAAGGTCTCCCTCTGAGACTGAATCATCGATTCCCGTGAAGCGGAGATCTGCTGACTTCATCGGCCTGTGAATGCTGGCCATGCCCTCGAGTGCCGTTCGAAGTTTGGACGCCATAAGGTCAGCCTTTTCTCCGCTATCGGCGCCTGGAATTTCGATGATCCTGGCACCCGTTTGCGTCTGACGCATCTTGATGTTCACGATGCCTATGTCCTGCACCTTAATATTTTCACGGGCTTTAGCTATAGCCTGAGAATATGTCATGCCGTTCTCCTCTGCCTCCTTGGAAATTGTCACCACAATCGCTGAGGAGCGGGGGACATTAAGTTTTTGTTTTTTCGACTTTGTCGCTTTTTTGGGAGCACTTGTCAGTGGAGCCGCTGGAGTTGTTGTCCCCGACAGACCCTTCGCTGAAGCTGACGCAGCTGCAGCCGCTTGAGCAGCCGCTTGAGCAGCCGCTTGAGCAGCCGCTTTGCGCCTCCTTTTTTGCTCCCCTTTGCTAACTACCTCATTCCACGGTAGTGGATTTTCCGGAGGTGGTATCGCAGAACCTAATGTCGGCTGTCTGCTTGTAGCGGGTGCCGGAACAGTCGCTTGCCCCGGTGTTTGGGGAGGACCAGCACTCGCTGCCTCTCTCTTTTTGTCCGCTGCCAGTTGCGGGCGCATCACCGGTGCAGGCGGGAGCCGCATTTCTAATCCCTCAATGCGGGCGTCCACCATTGGCCTTACGGTTTCCAATAGGAATACTTTTAACTCCTCTAGTAGATCAGGTGTCAATGCACTTGTCAGAGATTGCTGTGCCGGAGCCACTACCGGTTCTTGGATCTTCTTTGGTTTTTCAAACCTTTCCGCTATCTCCCGTTTGAGAGCTGTAACTTCCCCACGTACTAAGTTGAGTTCCCTATTGAGCCTCTCATTATCCGCTGTAAGGCGACGCGTCTCTTCGTTTCCTGACATGTTATACATGCACGTAATAACTTCCGCTAAATCAGACCGCGAAGACATGAGAATTTGCTTATATTCTCTTCTCATATTACCCGAGTCCTTGACAACGTCATACAAGTCAGCCAAACGTTTTTCCACCACCTCAAGCATCTTAGGCCCCGTCAGAGACGCGGCGTCTATCGTACTTGAAGGTTCTTCAGGAGACTTAGTATTTCTCTTAACCCTCTTCGGTCTCTTTGGTCTACTGTCAGTAGGACTCCTACTCTTGTCCCTGCTCTTCTCCTTCTCCTTTTCCTTCTCTAATTCTCTATTAACCTCGTATTCCGCCTTTTCTAACTCTACATTCTTCTTCCTGTAGCCCAGTAAGTCTTTTGCCGTTGTTAGGCCGGCATGAAGGCCCACAGGTTTAGTCAGATTCGATGTGTCAATCAATTTCCTACCTTTCGGACAACCTCTCAAAGTTACTTCCACTACATCCATGACATTATCTTCCTCCGAGTCACTGGAATTAAATAGAGGATTCACATTATTCGAGCGCTTTCGGGTCGCACCGTCAGTTAAGGAGTCAAAGTATGTTGGAGTTACACTCCCACTAACATCTCCCCCGCATGAGGACACTCCCACATCTTCAGTGTTGCTTTGGAGCAACTGCTCCTTTTCCCCGCCTGAGCTAGGCCCCACTATTTGCTCTCTTCCGCCCGAGCTAGGCCTACCATCGCCATAAGTTTTAATTTTAGAACGAGACAGGTCTCGTGACTCACTTCCGGCGCAGTTTTTACTTGGACCCAGCGCATTGTCCGACAGACAGATGTTGCCCCCCCCAGAATACGAGGGGCTGCCGAGCACCGAAGTGCTCGGGAAGGATTCTCCAGCTGCAGAGCAGCTGGTACCTTCCTGGGGTATTTTCTCTTTGCATTTGTCCATTTCATTGGATTTATTGCCTACCTTTGAAGGGGGATAGGCTCCCCTTCGGTTTTTTAAAGTGGTGTCCTTCCACGCAGCCCCCACTTACAGTGGCGGCCTCCGGCCCCGCACCATGTGCGGGATTCCGGCGCTCCTGGAACCACGTCCCCAGAGACCACTGGACCTCCGAAGGCCCCAAGCCCGCCGACTCGAGCCGCCGCTACTCGGAATATGTCCGAGACGCCGGTCGGGTCCCACCTCACCAGACTATTCGCCATCGCCACAAAAGAGTGGCGACGCCCAGGGTGCACCGCAAGGAGGTTGTCTGGCACGCACCCCCCAAGTAACAACCTGTGAGTGTGTCTATGACCTATAATAAAAAAATTGGTCAAGAGCGAGTTGGACTCACGCACCGAGGGTTCCGTATCGTACCACCATATTATTATAATAAATACACTGCGGTGTAGAATATTGCAGTTTTAGGTCAGCGCCATTTCTTGACCAATAATGGAACTAATCAAGTTGATAGCATTAGTAGTTCTTCAGATCCAGCTGTGACAACAGACAGACAGACTAAGTCGCACTATATAGGTTCCTTTTTACCATTTTGGTACGGGACCCAACTAATATTCTAAACTTAAATAAAAAAACAACCAAATTGATAACCTCTTCGTTCTTATATTTAAAGTCGGTTAACAAAATTACAGGTGCTATGAACCTTTCAAGCTCATTGACATATAAATTACAAAGTGAAACAATTGTGACACAACAATTAAAACTCCAAGCGAGTATAATAACAGGTACTTTCATCCAAAAACCGAATGTAAAAACAGCAAGTCGCTCTAACTATTAATTTTCAGGACAGAAAGCGTGACAGATTGCGAAATTGCAACAAATTAGAGCGACACGACCGGCAATTATGCAAAGCGGTCATAAAGTTATCTTTAGGAAAACAACGTCACCCTCGCAAACTATTCAATTAAAATGAAACAGTGGGCGACATTCGAGTCACATCGGAAGGGTCTCACTGAATTAGTGTGGCGCGTGGCCACATTACTAGGACAAATTTCACGTCCCCTGGGCGAGGGATGCAACGCTAATCTAATCTGGGCTGTAGCTAATAAATGTTGTAGCCAGTGACGCGGGTTGGCCGAATTTATCGCTTGTAAAACTGTTTCCAATTGTAGAAAATGTACGGGTGACGAGACACTTCCCGACGCACTGATTGAATTTAACGCTTGTGTCTCGGTGGGTATGTTGCGAAGTAATCAAATTTAGATTTTATATGGGTTTATTGTGCAGTGTAATGAGGAAGGAATGTTCGGCTTTAATGTTAATTAAGTTGGTTGATCTTGTCGCAGATGTTTGAAGACTCAAAATGAACTTAGTGTATCTGTATTTGTGAATTTATCGTAGGTGGCCATGTGCCTGATTTCTGTGCGAAATATGTTTCGTAGTAAGAATAGTATAAAGATATAAGAATAGCTCGGTGGCGCAGTGGTTTAGCGCCTTGCCCAGCGATTGCGGAAGTTAAGCAACGTTCGCATGGGTCGGTCATGGGATGGGTGACCAAAAATTATTATCTCGAGCTCCTCCGTGCTTCGGAAGGCACGTTAAGCCGTTGGTCCCGGCTGCATTTGCAGTCGTTAACACCCACCAATCCGCAGTGGGCCCGCGTGGTGGGTTATGGCCCATCCTCCTTACCTGTGCCTGTGCCCCAGCAGTGGGGACATCAAAAATAGCTGATGGACAAGAAAAGTAATTTTTCCCACGTAACTACGAAACTAATTTCGTATGAAGAAAAAGTCTTCGTTAAACGTAACTAGTTTCGTAGCAAAAAAAATAATTCTTCACACGTATAACTGGATACGTAGCATTAGTTTCGTAGACATTGAATGGAAAACCTTTCATGGGAACTAAAACTAATATCTAAAAACAGAGCTTTGAAGATGGTTTTTAAAACTTTTTTGCATTATTCAAAACTAAGAGAAAATACTACTTAGTTGGAGTGCATTTTTTTCAGTGTACCTACCATCTTAGTATTGCAAAAGTTAACTACATTTCTACTTTGTATTACAACTTAACTTATGTGACAGCGTTTAAAACAATAACTCATTTGGGCTCATAGAATACCAAGTCCACGACAAGGCGTAGGACAAAGCTCATTTGGCGTGGATTATCGGGGCGCTTCTTGCCGTGCACGTAACGGCCGGTTCCTGGCCACCGCGGCCATAATGCCCGTTTAACTGCGGCCGGCCCGACGTGCGCCGAATACTTGCCCCCATCGCGAACGTTCGCACTCCTTACACCTTGAGCCCAATCGCGGTAATTCTGAACGATAAAACAAAAAACGTTACGTTGTCATTTAGGTTATATTTACCTAAAAATCTTTGGTTTAGCTTCATAATTTTCATTTCAATTGTCCCAGATTGTAATCCTAGACTCTTTAGGCAGAGTATTCAACAATTTTAACAAAACTAAAGCGAGTATTTTTCTGTAAACGAAACTGAAACGGTAACGATTTAGCTTTGGTTTTATCGTTGAAAATTAGCGCGATTAGGCCCCTTGTGTCGACACTTTAGGCTTTACGTATTTCAGGCGTGAAACTAGGTGACGTAAATGAAATCTTCTATGATGATAAACATGCTACTGTTAGGTACTTGTTATTATTTCGAAATATGATCATGACGGCCCACTATCAGCATTAAAAATATTTCTGATTTTCTTTCCTGAACGTTAAAAAAAAGTATCTTAATAAAAGTTACTCCTTTATTTCGTCAGCAGAAATGACCACTTAATTCGTTGTAACATAGCCGCATACTTAATTTTTCACTTAACACAGTCATGTGGCATTAGTTAACATTAGTGCATAAGTTCTTAAACATTAGCGTTCATGGTTGTTAAATAAATTAAGAGTACCTATGGAAAATGCAAATTCTTTATTTTTATTTTATTTTTTATTTATTAAGGAAACAAACGGTCATACATAATACTCCATACAAAATTCTCCATACAAAATGGCAATTTCATACTTAAACCCCTAATAATTATAATGTAAATAAGGAATACGGAATGAGGAGCTCGGTGGCGCAGTGGTTTAGCGCCTGGCCCAGCGATTGCGGAAGTTACGCAACGTTCGCTAAGGGTCGGTCATGGGATGGGTGACCAAAAATGTATTATCTCGAGCTCCTCCGTGCTTCGGAAGGCACGTTAAGCTGTTGGTCCCGGCTGCATTTGCAGTCGTTAACACCCACCAATCCGCATTGGGCCCGAGCTGCATTTGCAGTCGTTAACACCCACCAATTCGCATTGGGCCCGCGTGGTGGGTTATGGCCCATCCTCCTTACCACCCATAAGGAAGGCCTGTGCCCCAGCAGTGGGGACATCAAAATGGCTGATGGACTAGTAAATTTTAAATTTGAGATTTTTGCATTCACAATGCTATTTTTATACAATACTAATAATATAGGTACTAGAAAAAATTCGACTCGCACCAGATCAATTCTAGGACGGGAATCGAACCCGCGACCTTTGGACATCCGGTCTAATGCTCTGACCGCTGAGCTACCGAGTCACTTAGTATTGTACCAAAATAAGTTAGTTTTCACTTGTGATTTTTTTGCCTTATTAGTTTTAAGGCCAAAGCCCACACGAAGACTTATGAGACCAAGTAAGTTAAGACGAAAAAGTTAAAATATTGTATAAAAGCTTTGTTGTGCCTCTGTGGTCTAGTGGTTAGCCCACACGTGTAAGACACAGTGGTACCGGATTCGATTCCCAGGAGGGAGGTATATAAATGTAGTCGGTTTGGTTGGTGGTAGGACTTATTCCAAGTCCGCCCGGCTAACTATCACCATCTTACCGAAGTCTGACGCCATAACAACGATTTGAAAATTGTTGTGTTTCGGCAGTTAGAGGTAAAATCACAGAACATAGAGGGACTTTTTTCTTTGTTCCGTGGGTAAAATAGCCAGTGGTGAGGATTTCCGATGTATAGTGCGCTTACTACCTTATCGTCACTTAACATCAGGTGAGGTGAAGGCCAAGCACTATCCCGCTGTGGATAAAAAAAAATGTAAAAAGGTTAAGGTTTTAGATGTTATGATGATGTTTTTTTATCGTCCGCGAACCCACAACATAAATACAAAAGGTTCGCGGTGGTGGGCCGAAGCACCGCGCTAACACACCCATCTCCACATTTCAGTGTAACTGCAAACGCACCGAGCAATAAATTCACGTTTATTACCGCGAATTCATGTACCTGTTACCTTGGCAGACGGTGCCGGAACAAATCGGCGATGTGGCGTTCCAGCCAAATTTGCCAAACGTGCGCAATGAAATATTAACGTTTACGCGCGCGTTACGCGTAACAACGCATATAGAACAGGCTCGTACCGCTAAGGTGGGCACATTATCAGAATGGAGCGCTAATGGAATGGAACGTTTTTATTTATTGGCAGGTATTCATTGCCATTTAGACCCATCGAAAATGTGTAATAGCCGCGTAATATTTCATGTTCGCTATTATTCATTGTTTTATTGCCCTCTACGACGTTGTTTAGGTACAAACAATAATTTGATTATTATTTTAAATTATTGGTTGTATTGTTAAAAGTTTTCAAGATTTATTCACAAAAAGGCGAAACTCGTAATTGACGATTGAAATTGTCATTAACAATTTAAGTATACAACGAGTTAATGAATGAACCAAAAATAGGAAAACCACTTCTTCGAACCATCAAACTGAGCAACTTTTACTATTGAACCAACTGTGAAATCGCGACGAAGAAATCAGCTCTTTCATACAAAAATTAATAACGAATTATGCCTATCAATGTATAAAACAGCAAAATTTTTTTCCGCAATTTTGAGTTGATCAGTAAAAGGTGTTAAGTTTGATGGGCCAAATCTTTATTTAGATTTTTGATTCATTCATTAACAAGCTGATGTATAATGAACGATCAAAATTAAAAATCTCAATTAAAGTAGGTAATAAACTTGTTTGAAGTCCGAAATTTTATCTCCACCATGAGATAAGAATTCTTAAGTATTTAAAATAAGTACCTAAGTATACGTTTATAATATGAAGCATGACATTCTTAGCTAAGAAGTTTTGATGACCTTTGCTGACTAAAAAGTAAGCACTTACGTAGGTATGTTTGGTAAAGATACCACAATCATGTAGGCACTTAGATATGAGTAATAGAAATATCCATAATTTGCTAGAGAATATAGATGGTTACCTATGCTTAAATAGGTCAAACGGTTAGCTATATATAAAACGAAACAATTAAATAAACAACAAAATGACCCCGTTTATCGCAAAGCACCTATCACTTATCATCATAAAAAGCTTCGCAACGATCCACTTAGCTACCGAACCGAACGCATAAATGCAACCCGATAAAGTTATTTGCGTTCAATAACGCGAATGATCTGACTTTTCCCGGTTTTCCACCCAGAGTGGCCCTCCCCACCCACCGCCCCCCTCCGCGGTGCAAAGTTGAGGGCATTAACGTGTTATCGGCGGTGGCGGCGTGAAGACGACACCCACCTGAAACGTAACACGGCATCCCGAAATTACGACTACATCCCTGACAAACGGGTACATCACCCGTCCCGTAAGCTAAAACACCTGTCTTTGAAGAACGACAAGAGCAATGTATAGCAAATCAAGAAACACTAACTAACAAATCTACCTGTAATAGGTGTAATGATACTATCTATAAGCGTTGAGATGTAGGGATAGGTGGAAACCGTGAACGTGTTTTGTAAACCAGACCAGCAGAGGAAATAAGGTGTCCCCAATTTTACTTTGTCGACCACTGATAGCAGATAATGTAGTGTTACGAGGAAACTTTGTAAACGGCTATACGCTTCCCTTTGTTTTATTTGGAGCGTTATATGATAATTTCGACGAACGACCCTTAAAGAGTTGGTATGTTTTATTAGACTGATAAAATAACTGTGGAATATCGATAAATTTTTCCTGCATCACCATTTTAATCACAATATTTTTTACGTCGAAGCTTACGATTCCTATGGATATCATACTTATTGGCGTTTATTTTGGAATGGGGTGGAGGAATTTTTATGTCTTTGTCCATCTAAAGTCCATTGTAGAATCGCATATAAATCTGATTTTAATCTCTTTTTTCTTTGTGTTTTTTATTGTACTAATTAAACGTGATATAAATGAACCTGCATTACTACTCCCACTATTCCATTGATTAGTAATTATTACTGTAATAGGTAACAACTACATCTATAGATCATTGATGATAATTTCACACGCACCGCTAATCAAATCCGCGCGGTTACACTCAGGCGCAAGCGTCGTTTCCAGTCCCAAAGGCGACCGACCATTGACAGATTATTGATACAAATAGTCCCCCCCTCGCATCGACTCACCCCCCACCCCGATAACACCAATAAAACCTGATTGATATTGTGTAAGTGCGCTCGGAAAATGTGGGAACTCAATTGATGTTACAGACAAATTCGATTGGTGGAAAATTGAAAAGAGTTTGGGCGCAAATTATTTCTTACTCTATTGGTAAGGGGTTAGAGTTGAATTTTGACGGGTTCACTTCAGCTTGGGAGTTCGGGATCGTATATTGATAGTAGTTGGGAGGCGTGAATGGTGCTGTCTAATGGTTGTACACGTGCCACTCTTGAGAGGTGTCGTGAGCGGCCTGCCTGTTACAGAGACACACGTTGCTATTATTCCATTCGCTACGTCTTCACTACCCTTAACTAATTAATGGATTTCAAATGGCACTGGAATAGGAGAAATTAAATTAATAGTACCTCGGTTCTAGGCGTATGGGGCGCGAAAGGTCATAAAAGAGCAGAGGGCTATGTGCTATAATTTCAGATTAGTCTGGCTTTCCTCAAGCAGGTAATTTATACATAGAATTTGGACATTGAAATTTCAAACTATAGCAGAAACGTATTACCTATAACAATGTCGCAAAAAGTAAAAAGTACCTACAGCTCAAGTATCTAAATTAAGTCTGTAAGTATTTTTTGCGAAACAAAACTATTCAACATTGAAGCATCGAGATTTTTGAAATATTTTCCTTTCACCAAAAACCCGTTAAAAGTGGTCCAAGTACATTCCGCATAACTTACGACACTCATGAACAGTTAGCAACATAAATATTTAACCAAAGCACATTCTGT
Source organism: Agriphila straminella (assembly GCA_950108535.1). NCBI lineage: Eukaryota > Metazoa > Arthropoda > Insecta > Lepidoptera > Crambidae > Agriphila > Agriphila straminella. The sequence continues at coordinate 14,277,832 of OX467308.1, forward strand.
GAAGGCAACACAAAGGTGCATGTTTTAGGTAGCCACATAATAGGAACACCGTCGAGTGGGCGTTCCAGGCATCGATAATTACCGATTGTAGCTATCGAGATGAGCGTCATACATGCAAATAGTGTTGACCCCGAATTATTCATTAGACAAGTCATGGCGTCAATCAACAAAAAGTAGGCGGGCTTGCATGTTAAAAATGACGGCTTTTGACGGCTAGAAGCTGTTTCGTATCTCTACTTATGACATGCGAAAACATTTTTGGTATTTCTATGAATTGTTAGTTTGGGTGAAGGTTGCGCGTTTACAGCTTTTGTAATAATGACTGAGCATAATGCAAATTCTTCTTGAGGTTACAACGTTTCTCTTTGCTTGGCGAGTAAAGGGTAATATTATATATCAATACGACAGGTAAAGAGCGTCATAATGTACCTAGTTTGTGAGGAAAACATAAAGCTTTTGCTTTATCATTCATTATTATAAAAGAAATAGATAAGTAATTACTCATAATTCAAAATAATATTCTGTCACTTACAACAACACTACTTTCACCTCCCTATAATTTTAAATCATTATATTTGTAAGTTTCATGCTACGTAGGTACTCGAATTACATTACAATAATGGACTGAACAATAAAAAACAAGTGAAATGTCTTTTGAAACACTCCATAAGTCATCGCATAAATGTGATTGAAAAGCGAACAATAAGCGAATAATTTCGCTTACTAAGCTCTCTGAGGGTTCGGCACTAAATGAAATTTATGTCATTCCGATGATTCCCGTTTTTACTGGGCTCCAGAGGGTTGCAGGGTGCGAATGGCCACCCCATTGTGGGAAAATATCTATTAAATATTTATGATCTTTATATCGGTATAATATCGCTTGTATTGGTTGTGTTACGGGCCTACTAACAACAATGTATCTATAGATGAAGACGCATTGACGCTCAAGTACTACGACCTCTATAAAAGAATATTTGTGAGGTAGGTAGGTACTGCAGAATTATTTATGGAGATAAAGATCAAAATTTATGTCCTTCCGTTTATTGTTTAACTAGTTTTCAGTCGCGGTTTCGTCTACGTCGTAGATATCGTAGACTCTACGACGTAGACGGAGACACGTAGACTCTACATTAATTTAAGGAGTAAAAAGTTTCACACAAATACGGTTTTATTTTGAACATCATATCAAGTTTACTTTTTAAATTAATACTTACTTTGTAAAGTTTTGGTGGATTAACAGGTAAGTTCTCATTTCGCCATTATTTGTTACCTTCATGAATCTCAAGTACTATCTATCTCCTATAACAAATAGTCTGAGTCTTTATTATTTTGTGCTCCTATATTCATTTGACAGACATAACATAATAGTTTAGTTTGTGTCAAGAACTTTATGAATATAAAATTCTTGGTTTGCGTAATAATACTTGACATACCAACCACAACCATGCTGTTAAATTATTTTTGACAGTCTGTCACTTCTTGTGTCGAAATTCATAACATCACACTTTGTTTTCTTTAAAATCGCGACCTACGACTTTTAAATACAAAAACATTTTAAATTAAGAGAAATAAATAAGTAATTATATTATTACACCTATTAAGGTGGCTCAAAGTAGTCTATTGTAACCATGCTATGGAAGAGCGGTGCTTTTACTTTTGCTTAGAAGGTTAGCTCCAACCACTTATTATTGTACTAGACTAAGTTAATGAAATAAATATTTTGTATTTTTTGTATTTGTATTTTTGTAATTATTCATTAGACAGCGGAGCAATGAAAAATCTATTTTCATGATCAGATTTTCCTTGACGTACCTACATCAATAAAACTTTAGTGCTTACACCGTGTAATGGGTAACTTTTCAGGCCATGATCCACGGAAACATGGTCTCGCATTCCGGGAGTGAACTTGCTTACGTCAATATCCAGTTGCGCGTCTTTATAGACAAGCAAATCATGAAGGATTTTTTCTGTCAAACAAGCAAAGTGCAACACACGTGACTACCTCTGTGTCGAAATGCTATAGGTACCTGGCGCAGTATATTATTGTACCATGATTCGGACCACGTTAGTGAAACGCACTCGCGCAGGTCAAGAGGCAATCTTTTACTACCAGTCTCATGCAACATGATCCACCTTTAATAAGCAACATACTCGTTAATCCCTATCTCAAACAATCAATGATGATACCAAGAGGCAGTGGGATAAATCAATTACCAACACCAGGAGCTGTTACAACAATTACACTTGTAAACTTGTATCGGGGTGATTCCTCTAGCCACGCACACCAACTATTGTCCCAACGATCTAATTCAAACTTTATAGACCACGCAATAGGTCCATTCAATCAACAGGGAGCGATAGATCTGACCCCTGATTCGGTAATAAGTATATCACTGTCTCAAAATACACTCACAAGATTATGATCCCCTTATTACGAACCCCTCCTAATCAACTGGGCATTTCCGTTGCACAGTAAATTAGACTTTATTGTTGAATTAATATGGATGATTTTCTAAAGAATTGTTTATAGGATGAGTTTGTACGAATAAAGTGAGGGTTTTGTGTGCAATTTTATTAATATGAATTGAACGAGCAGCGTAGGAAAGTAATGTTCACTATTTATGAATTTTAAGAAAGTTTCTATTTTGTATTTCAAGATTTTTCTATAAATTTGCTTAATATTATATTTGCAATACCGGTCAGTTTAAAAATACGCACTTTCAGGATTTTTCCATCAATGAAATATATGAAGTATTTCATACATTTTATCAAGACCAAACAAAAGGCTCAAAGAAATTAACAATCGTTAAACGCCACAAAATAACATGTAAATAATCTAAAGTAAAAAAATATAACAACGTTAAATTTATTGCAAATTTATGGACCGTGTAAAATACTAGTCCGATTTAATACTTGGGTAAACACAGACAACGCCAGGGGCGGGCAGTAGTATAGCGTGCCATCTGCGCAAACAGTCGTAAAGTCAACTCGGTTCACCCCTCGTAACGAGTTGAATAAGATCCCTGCTTCAATCGCGTCATTATTTTGATAGAGGTCTAGAGACAGTCAAGGTTACTAAAACTTATCGTTTCTAGAAGTACCTACCTAGTAGTATTTTTCTAGTATATTATTTATCAAAATAATTATCTTATCATCTTTACCTAGTCGATCGTCAATTTGCTTACATCTTTTTAATCAAAGACACTATGATTTTTTTGAGAAGAATCGGCAATTTCATAGACAAGGACTCATTCCTAGACAACAAAGCAAAAAGCCTAAAATATAGATACAGAAATAATGTTTATCATTAAAATATTCTTTGCCTTCTAGTTTAGGAAAACCTTAACATAAGCTGTAAGCCACAACAACAACTAACATAAGCCTCAAAATTTAAGTTTCAGGAACTACTTCTTTTTTAAGACCTGTATAATAGCTCTTAAGTTCTGCAAATTGTTTCCTGTGTTCAAAAACTAAGCTTAATTTATTTTCACAGTCAAAAAAAGGAAACATTTGATATTTCATTGATTGGATTTTATGCAATAGGTAGGTACTTAACTTCTGTATTTGTCATTTCTCTGTTATGTTATGGGATACTGATCATCGACTTACGATTTCTAGAGGCGGCATCGTCTGGGGGATTAGGAGTTGTGATAGATGGATACGATCGAAGACTGCATAATGGTCCTCTTGGGGTATGAGCGGCGATCGTCTCCGATACCGCGCTTTCGGCGAAGGTGCGACGTCACCGCGCCGATCTTATCACATGCGCGTACGCACCCACACGATCTGACAAGTCACCGAGGATTGCACTAATGATGATTTCGAGAATCTGTTGTACTTTGTTAAAATTCTATCAATCATCTTGTAGGACAACACAAAGTCGGTGATTCCAATCTCGGTATAATCTAGTTTTTGATTTTTTGACACTTTGACTTTTTGCAGTCGTTGATATTTTTTTATACCAGCAGCGTATTGTTGTCTCATTTCTTGAAGTTCATCCAATATACAAATAAAACAACAGACACTTTGGTAACTCCTAAAGTAATGATTATTAGGTACTTATTTTTAATTCACGGAGATTTTCAATTAACCATCTACGATTAGGACTGAGATGAGATATGCCAAATCTTTCCAATTTCCATGTATTTTTCATGTTCCATCAATCGACTATATTGTTCGGATTTAAGTGGTGGCGTGTTATCGTCCAGCTTAGCTGGAGGCCAGCAGAGGCAGGTGCACCGGATCTATATATCATAAATATTTACCAAATTGGTCTCTTCACGCATTGTTCCTTACCGCTATAACATTAAGACCTATAATGTTATGATGAACCTGCATTACTTTAATGCTCGTATCTTCGAACATGAAGGTTGTAAGCCGTATCAAAGATCGCAAACACCTTATCGGTGTATTATCGGAACATAAATGCTTGCGTACTTTCTAGGGTCAGTTAATGTATCCGGAAATAGAAATGCAGCGATAATGTATGTTTAACTTTTAGTACCTACTTCTGAGAAAATCTTATTAGACAAGATAGGCCAAAAACCTATCTTTCTAGAGCTAGTAAGTAACTGGAATGGGTGGGCTTTACTGAAATAGCTACTTTCCAGTGTAGTGTACCTAGGTATAGATACAGTTAAAGGGTCTATGAAAACTACATAGCTGAACCACTCAATAAAGCTGTAAGTAATTGATGCTAACTACTGTCATTTTATTTTACTTTTGAAAATACATATTTAAAAGTTCCATGAGAATATGTACTTACTTGAAAAAAAACTTTGAAAAAAGAAATGAAAGCTTGTTAGGCTGTTAATTACAATGGATCGGCTTTCCTTACAGCGGCATGTTGAAACGCCATCTTTACACCTACCAATTAAAACATCGCCGTTAGTCCCGGTGGCTGATCACACAGCTCTCGTTAAAACTATATATTAAAAGCTTTAAAACAAAAACTATTGAGTCGTATCGAAACACTGTGTCCTGTCATTACGGTACATCGGGCCAGTTCAAACAGAAATTATAATAAATGGTAAGTTCTTTTTGATAGCCGCTTTCAGGAAATGCCAATAATGATATCGCGTTATTAAATTATTTATTGCCTGCGGGGATCTTTTGGAATTGTGTGTTTTCATTTGTTTTGGATAGCGAGTAGCTTTATCGCTGTTCTCTATAATCTATTCGCGGCGAAAAATATGTCTCTCTCTGTAGCAAGGCAACTTTTGTTTAATTGTAACTTGAGCTTATGTAGTGAAATAGAGGTGTTATCTACATTGTCCGATACTATACACTGTCCGATAGTATAATAATGTATCAAATGCCTGGACAATTCTGTTTTAAATGTCAATAAAAATCATTAGAATAATCTTAAACATCATAATAAGAACAGAATCTTGCTCAGTATAATTTATGTTATATTACAATGTATTTACATTGTACCGAATTTAATTGTACTCAATAGAATATTTCGTCGATTTAATCTACCGACCAATTAAGTTTTTCTTTAGAGTATTTTACGTCAGATAATTACTAAAATATTTTTTTAAGGTTTTGGATACAGAACTTTATCTTAAGCGCCAACGCTCACGGGCGCTTTATCGCCGAGCGATTTTTTGTAGCCCAGAATAGAACATATGGAGTTCAATACGTAAACGCCCACGAGCTACAAAAAGTAGCTCACACATAGCTCGGCGACTAATCGCCCATGAAATGACACTGACAAGAGTGACAAGCGGCTTTAACCCTAAAAGACACCACAATTTTTTTCGCTGGCTGACATAATTATTTTTGTAATGGTAGAGTTTGCAATAAAAAGTAAGAGAATTATTATTACATGATATGCTTACCAATTTATATAGTTTTTAATCCTGTTCCAAAAAAGGTAGGAACACACTACGAACCTAAGGTCGGTTATAGGCAATTATTGTTCTGGGATTATCATAAGTTTATAATTTACCTATATTATTATGGAAAATTTAACGTAAACGTAACAAAAGAAATATCAAGTTAGCTAAAGAATTTGACTAGTCGCTAATAAAATCGTATTGAAAGCACTGTCGGATTGTCTAAGAACAAACATCTAGTAAATTTTATTTATTTATAAATAATGAAAATCAAAGCAGTCGCCGTTTAAATATGTTTTCCATAACAATGCCTACCTACCTACTTCTGTTTTGCGTAAAAGAATCGCAAGATTCAGTTTTTTAAGTAAGATGATTTTGGGCATGGAATAGGGGATAATACTGAGGAAGTAATGGCGCCACATGCGACTGTCCTAAATTCGTTAAATTTGATGTTTCAGATGTAAAATGTAATTTCTGACGTATTTTAGCCAATCAAAACCATTTTTGTTTACCACAGAGTACAATGGCGCCATCTGCGAAAAGTTTTACGTATTATTTCCTATTGCGAGTTTTTACACAAAAAAAGAAAAACCATAAGCATTCTATGGGTTCTTTATAAGGGTTCCGTAGCAAAATGGTAAAAAGGAACCCTTATGGTGTGACTCAGTCTGTCTGTCTGTCTGTCACAGCTGGATATCTCGATAACTATCTATTAATGGTATCAACTTGAAATTTGGAATAGTTTAAGATGACGTTTGCCCAAATATTTTGCAAATAAGGATGTTTTTTTTACAGCAGGAATTGAAAAGGGGTCTTAAAAATTTGAAGTGAGGCTACTAGTAGGGCATGTGGGTATCATAACATAATGAAAGAGTGTTGTTAGCACATTTTCAAACATTTCTCTTTTTTTAGGCCGCATAGTGTTCGACTTATAATGAAAAATGTAAAAACATACCGTTCCTTCCTTATAGTATAGAACTTATAGTAAAAAAGATAACTATAACGTTCGAAAAACATGAATAAAATATTCTATTGTACTGTTAGCCGATCGGTAATTATAGGGTTTGAGGTTATTTTTCGCACAAGTCATCACGAAAATACAAAAATGTGGTATCGATGCATTCAATACGATGCCCCGATCACAAATATGTAAGATGAAAAGCGTGAAAATGGCGGGGGTAGAAACTGTGATGTCATAAAGTTTTCAGTACTTACAAAGATTTTTTTCATACCATGTGGTATATCAAAGCCCTTTGGCTTTGTGAGTATATTGCGAATATAAAACACACTATAACATGTCATCAAAATCTCATCATAGTAACATACACAGTACAGTGGATAAAAATATTATTTTTTAATATGTCATAAAATGATGTAATACAAAAACTAGCTTATGTCTGCAAAACAAACACTTCGAGCGACTCGCAATATTTTTTCGGGGTCAAAACCTTCCAGTAGGTATCGAACAAATTTTTATTAATTCTTGAATTTGCGCATATAAAGTAAATGCAGAATTTTTGTTCTTCACACTATTTTGACGATAAAAGGATCTGTACCCTTAGCACGAACAGCTATCAAAAAAATAATCATTCGATAGATGAATTTTGTATTGGAAATTTGTACAACGCCATCTATCGCCGATAAGCGAAATGAAATTTTCCATAGAGAATTGTCTATCGAGTAATTTTACGTGCGTTTTTTTTCTCGATAGCTGTTCGTGCTAAGGGTACTGAAGACATTTGAATCGTATACATTGTTTGCTTCATTTGTGAAAAGTATATAATTACTGACATAAATAAATCATAAACTTTATTTTATAGAGCTTAGCAATAATAAAAGTGATTGTTCTATAATATTATTACCGGGTGCCTTTTAGGGTTAACCTACGTCAGCGACTAAAAAGCGCCGTGATTGTCGCCGCGATTATCGCCGCGTTTATCGCAGCGATATCGCCGCGATTAACGCCGCGCTTAACGCAGCTACAAAATAGCGCCCGTCAGCGGTAAGCATTAGGCTTACCGCTGACGGGCGCGGGCACGGCGCTTTTTAGTCGCTGACGTAGGTTAACCCTAAAAGGCACCCGGTAATAATATTATAGAACAATCACTTTTATTATTGCTAAGCTCTATAAAATAAAGTTTATGATTTATTTATGTCAGTAATTATATACTTTTCACAAATGAAGCAAACAATGTATACGATTCAAATGTCTTCAGTACCCTTAGCACGAACAGCTATCGAGAAAAAAAACGCACGTAAAATTACTCGATAGACAATTCTCTATGGAAAATTTCATTTCGCTTATCGGCGATAGATGGCGTTGTACAAATTTCCAATACAAAATTTATCTATCGAATGATTATTTTTTTGATAGCTGTTCGTGCTAAGGGTACAGATCCTTTTATCGTCAAAATAGTGTGAAGAACAAAAATTCTGCATTTACTTTATATGCGCAAATTCAAGAATTATATAAATTGGTAAGCATATCATGTAATAATAATTCTCTTACTTTTTATTGCAAACTCTACCATTACAAAAATAATTATGTCAGCCAGCGAAAAAAATTGTGGTGTCTTTTAGGGTTAAAGCCGCTTGTCACTCTTGTCAGTGTCATTTCGTGGGCGATTAGTCGCCGAGCTATGTGTGAGCTACTTTTTGTAGCTCGTGGGCGTTTACGTATTGAACTCCATATGTTCTATTCTGGGCTACAAAAAATCGCTCGGCGATTAAGCGCCCGTGAGCGGTGGCGCTTATCATTTGTCAAGAGAGTGAAATTAACAAAACCTTGTTTTTATGAATAAGGTTTATAATCAATTTAAACTTTAACTAACATTTAATAAGTACCTACCTACCTACAATTTTTTTTTTGTTTGCTTTGAATAACTTTTAGATTTCAAAAAGTTTTGTTACTAACTACTTTTTCTGTATACTTTAATGGAACTATAGGTCTTTTTTGGATCTATTTAAAATTGCAAAATAATTGTATTATGTATGACCGTTTGTTTCCTTAATAAATAAATAAAAAAACAATAATTTTAATAATATTACTGTAATAAAAACCTCAGTAAAAAAAACCAGCCAAGTGCGAGTCGGGTTTCGCACATTTAAAGGGGCCGGCCTGATCTGTGTGCGTTGGCCACAATATTAAGTTGGTTTGTGGAAAATTTAAGGAAAATGAGTGAATTTAAAAATTCAGATTTCTTAATATATTGGTGTTTGTTGGTAAAATATACATAATAAAAGTTCATAGGTTACTTAATGGGAAATGTTAATAATTTTTGACAATGGCGGCTTCTCATGCCTTTGTTTTTTAAATTTTTTTCCTAAGTGGTAGTAAATATCAGTACAGATCGCACATTGGGTGTTCTTCGTTATCTCAATTTCGTATTTTATCTGTAAGACCTTGCTTCTTTGAAGAAAGTACTTTCTCCCCAAAAAAATACTTTTAATTCCTTTCTTTCCTCCCCCTCGATTATAAACTCAGCTCGAGATATCTCACACATTAATGATTTTCGATCAGCCTGTCTCATTAAGGATAGCTTTAAGCCAGCTCTTCATCATGTCTCGCCAAGATGTTGCGAGCAATCGGTACCCGAGGCGTGGTCGCGCGATTTTATCGCACCCATTAGCAATAGCCTCGCCCAGCCACTATCAGCTACATCACCGGCCCTAGCACCGCATCAAACAACGTAATACCACCACCCGAAACCCTAAACTCAGCCTTAACACCCCCGCACAAGTTCCATTTTTCATTGACATTTTGAATCGATTTACAAAACGCTAAATGGGAAGCGAGAAATGAGCCTCATCTCATCTTTCTTCACACAATGTTCCAGTAATAATATGGTGTTTTTTCCGCTTTAATAAACTTTCATAAGTTCTATCGTGACGTGTGTCGCCTTAGATGATCGAAGTTGGCCGCCCACATTATGCGAGATACAGCTGTTTTTGATGATGATAGCTGCTTTTGTTTGAATAACCATAATTTACAATAATACATTTTGATTTTACTTTGCTAATATTCTTATTTTATTTTATTTATTTGGACCATCAACAGAGTTAACAAGATTACGATACAATACAGTTAAATATTAGTTGCTGCGTATACTTTCAAAGATTGGCACACTTATTGAATTATAAGCCAAACATTAAATAAGTTATAAAAAAAATAATTACTAGTATATTTCATATTTTTTTCAATAAACAAGCCAAGTATCAAATAATAGATATGATAGTATATTTTTTATACGCTCAGTTTTTTCTCTACCATAATCAGGGTGTCTTTTTAGTTGAATCCAAAGTTCACCCTCACTCCAGTTGCGTAAAGGACTAATGCGTTTGCTATTGAGCATCGAGATTACCATCAGTTCGTCGAACTGTCTGCCACGTTGTCATAAGAAATGTTATTGTTATTAATAAGGATTTTTAACTTTCAACGTTGAAGAGTGGTCGTCATTCTGAGTGTCGATATTTTTTTCTTATTTTACTAATGGTCGAATCTCTTCACACATTGACACCTGACAAAGTGCTGCGTTTTTATCAACTTATCATTTTTATCAACTTATCAGCATAAATTTCTTTCCGTTTTTTCTTTGTTTTTTTTTATCTAACTATCTATATTTATCTATCTATCTATATTTTATCTTTACATATATCTTCTCTTTAAGTTGTTAATACTTCACTTTATTGCAATCTGGCGTCCTAGCTCTAATAATGAGTGCTTGTATAACATGCGCGCGAGCAAGCGTGCTAATTGAGCACCATCGCATCTGCTATTTACTGCGATAATGGAAACGAACAAGAAACAAAAGAAAGTACAGTGTACATTGAACGTCACGCTTAGTATCCATCATAATGAGATGGAATAAAAGCATCAATGTAATGTTTCATTTTGAGATTCGTTTCTTTAAAAGTTTTGCAGTAGGCTTCGCACTCAACACTCGCCGAAGCGGGTAATAATGATATGAGGATAACCGCAAATTATGCACAATCCATGCGGGCTAACTTTTGATGGTATCACCCACCATTCGAAAGTAACCACATTTTGATAATTTTAATACCTTAAAGATAGCATGGCAATTTTGCTTTACTTTAGATCCTTCAGACTGGCCGTAAACTAAAATTGAAAAAACATACTAATAAACTTCATAGGAACAAAAACAAAATTCAAATAAACTTATATATGTTACTAAGTTAAATGTCTAAAATTTGTTACTAAAATTACATCTATAACATACAATGGGGTTGGTAAACTTTTCCAAAACTGTACCCTTAGCACGAACAGCTATCGAAAAAAATAACTCGCGTAAAATCATTCGATAGATAAATTTTGTATTAGAAATTTGTACAACGCCATCTATCGCCGATAAGCGAAATGAAATTTTCCATAGAGAATTGTCTATCGAGTAATTTTACGTGCGTTTTTTTTCTCGATAGCTGTTCGTGCTAAGGGTACTGTTGTGAATTATTATATTTTCTGGTAGCTTCTGGCCTTGGAGTCAGGAATAACAAATTGCGGAATTTTTATAATGCTTTATTTTAATTTAAATAAAAATTTAAATTTTTAATTTACAGCATAGTACAAAAATCACTATTACGGCTGTATGCATAGGTAATGCCTTTGCTCCAAAGACTTTCTATGTTGTTGCTCAAAACAAAAAAACAAAGGTATGATTACTCTACAGTGACATGTCTGTCAAATCTGTCAATCAGTTTTTTTAATCAGTTAATGCAAAGGAACTTCGTGTTCAGCCGTATGTTTGATATTTTATGGCGATAATAATATAAAAAAATATATTTGGTTAACAAGGTAAAATAAAAAAAACATAATATTATTTTCTTTATTCTTCTAACATGTGCTATCAAAAAAAAATATAAAACAATTCTCTTCGAAAAAGTTTACCAACCCCATTCAACATGTAAAGAAAATTTGAAAATCTATGTAAAACTAAGAATGGTTTAATTTTTAATTTTCTGCTCTTCTTGTTTTATTTTCTTTATGGAGCGTTTCTATAGAATAAAGGTGTATTTTCCTTACATAATCTTTAGATACAATTCTCCTTTAAGCAACCACGATCAGAGCACACTAGATGCCCCAATATGAAATGCATTCGTAATTTACGAAGCTATTGCACTTCCTTCCTATAATATCATTGAACTAAGATCGATATCATACACAGAGTAACGTCAAATAGCAAGAATTTATGATTCGCGTAGCATACTCGCGCGCTTCGTTCGTGAGACTTCGTGACCAGCTGAGGGAAGGAGGGGGGTCGGCGAGAACAAAGAGCGGCAGTTCAAACGTGCCGCCGTGAGCCCGCTAATAAGCAATAAACAAGGGGGCGGGCACACGAGGATCACCAGAGATACCAACATCTTCGGTGCGAGCGCAGACGCGCGGTCGATCGATTGGCCAGTTTGATTTAGTTTCGAAGCCTTGGTATGCACTATGCGTTGCATGCGAAATATGCATGCGTTTCAGCAGCCTTAAGACGCAAAATAACCAACTCGAGATTTTGTAGTGTTTTGCAGATTTGTAGAAACGTAAAATATTAACTTAACTACGTATTCTGACTGAATCTATAGTTTTGTGTAAGTACTTTTCAAAAATAATAATGGCTACATTGTGATATTTCTGTAAAAATACCTCAACTACACCATTGTGCAAAGGGGCATCAAAATCTGACTCGGTAGTTTCGGAAAAACAGTGTTTTAGATAATACATTTTTGTTTTGGATCGTTTTTCGAATGAGATACTTTTTGAAGTAGTATTGCTGACTGGTTTATAATTTGCTTAGAAAGGGGACACCCGAAGATCAACTGAGATACCAACACCTTTGATGCGCGCGCGCAAATAACGCGCGTTCGATCGATTGGCCAATTTTAATTAAATTTCAAAGCTTTGAGGTATGCAGTATGAGTGACAGGCGAAGTATGGTTTCAAAAAAAAAATGTTGGTCTGATTCTGATTTAATTTCGAATTCGCCATTGCTTTTTAGCGGAACTTATTCTTTACGAAGAATAGTTTTCAAACGAAATGAGCTCAATTTCGTTTGACAGCTGCTGTTAAATAATGTAGGTAAGCTAAGGTACCTAGGTAATTATTACATCAGTAAAAGACAAATTAGAGAAAATCTGAGAAGTTTATTATTCCTGTGGTTATGCGATTTAATTGATCGAAAAATCTTTGCTTCCCAAAATAAGAAGTATTGTTAAGATTTTTTTATATTATGGTCCTAGAGAATCCATTGCAATATAGGTACTTTTATAAAGACGACGTCTTGTAATATTGTTGGAAAGCGACTTTTTCATGCAGTAAAAGATGCGTGAAATTTTCATTAGTTTGAAGTTACTCTTGTTTTCTCAAGAATCACACAATCATTCGTTCCACGCTTCTGAGTTAGTTCGTTTTTTCATTCGAGTGGCAACGGAATCAATAAACTTACATAGTCACATCGATTCAGCAATCATCGGAGCATCACGCAACAATTACGGCGCAATTAAAAAGCACTAAAACGAACTGTTATGATTAGAAACGGTGGAAGTGGTCTGTTATTGAGGAATGCGCAAAACAGTCACGGTATGCGCATGCGCATGCACATTACAAAGTAAGACATGTTTCACTATTGCATTAATTTGCATTTTCTTTAAATTATTCGCATATATTGTTTATGTAATATATTAGATTATATTTTGATCTAGTATACCTACTGGAATATTTTTTATTTGAAACTAAAGTTGGAACAGTTCGACATCAATCCATGCAGTTGTCAAAGGTTAGTTGATTTTTGCCTGTATGTAGGCGATGAGTCGTAGCTATTACCTAAATCAGTCGAGTATTATAGAATCAAATTCTCGAGCCTTATATAGTCATAGATGAGTTGAGACATTTTTTTATTTTAAATATTCATTCATACTTACCTTACTTATTTAACGATCCTAAACTAAACTTTCCTTACTCTTGTTAACGATGTGCAATAAAAAGGAACCGTAGCAATTCCGTCTTACTTGTTAAATAAAAAACAATGCTAACAAACTAGGTACTTGTGAGCAGATGCCACATTTGAAACACTAGCTACGTTGCTTTAATAGCAGTGTTTACTGTGTATTTAACTAGGTAATTCTAGACATTAAAGCCTCAAGCACGAGATTTCTAGCGATAGCTAAATTGCATAATGCACTTGACCTTACTCGTGTATTTACATCTCTGCGTGACGCGGCTTTGTTGACAGCCGGTATTCAATGTGAATCTCATTAGACTGCGTGATTATAGCTCTTATGGCATATAGTTAAAGTCCATGGATCCACACGCGTGCATCCCCGGCGTGCTGTTAGCCTGTCCGTCTGTCACGAGGTAGTGACGGCGGCTCTCTGCACTACCCTGTTCACGACAGCTACCACTTAAAGTCGGTGTTTTGCATCGAATGGTCTGTCAGTCAAAGGTCTAAATTGAGATAAAATTGCTGATCAACAACACGACGGAAAATAAACTACTTTGATTACCTTATTTTAAAAAAAATATAACTTTATTTTTTATTCAGAAAATCTGTAGTTTTTCTAAGGAGTATCAGCTGCACTTGATTTCCTTTGTCTTTCAAACGGGCAGGTTCCCTTGCAGGCGTCTATCGCCGACAACAATGCGATTGTTAGGCATGTCCGCGTGACGTCGTAATTCGTCGTTTCCCTCTCTGGACGCGACGATTAGCCCAGCTCTATTTAGTTGTCCATCGCACTCCTAGAGCTGGCAGCTGACGCGGCGCGACCGACAGACGGACACCGTTACAGCACGGACTTAGAAAAACGTTTGCCACAAACCCGCGTGCGCTAACTTGAACGACATTTAAACTGTTCTTCGATTGATCGGAACGGTATTCAAATTGGTGTTTCCCTGCTTTCGCTCTGTAATGGGAATCAGGGTTGCCGATTCATCAGAAATGTAAAATAACTTAAAAAAGAAGAAAAACCTCCTTCAAAAACCTTAAAACTTAAACAGCTCTAAAAAGCATAAAATGATGTTTTAAAGATTTTGCCTTTTTTAAAGCTATTTGTTTTCAACTTTTTTATAAAGTAAAAAGTTTTAATAGTTCACACTTATCAATGGTATAATACCCCTAGTAAATCAGTTTCCACATTTCGTGACTTCCGTTGGGCCATCGCAACAGTTTAATTCTAGGCCAGAACGTCATTGCCCAAGGTACCTAATTTGTTTTTGATTGTCATATACCTACCAATATTTTAATTTCCTATTTTATTTTGAGAAGATCCCTTGTGTATCTTCGAAGTTCAAGGTCCAATGACAATAAAATTTATACTTATTGAAGCACTAGCGTCCACCCGCGGGTTCACCCGCGTGGTTCCCGTTCCCGTGGGAATATCGGGATAAAAAGTATCGTATATTTTAATCTAGGCTATCTACTATCTGTGTGCCAAATTTCAACCAAATCCGTCCAGTACTTTTTGCGTGATTGAGGAACAAACATCCAAACTTACAAAGTACAAACATACAAACCCACAAACTTTCACATTATAGTAGGATTTTCTTTCAAACAAAGTAATAATTAAGTAATAATCATCTAAATTGGTTCAGAAACAAAGAAGTTATGGTCAATTTATCCTTAGAATGTTCATATAATGGTAAGGAACACGACAGTATTTTCAGGATTTCCTGAGGAGCTTGATGGCGCAGTGATTGATTGAGCGCCAGCCTGCCTAGCATGACCACCGAAACATGATATGACAGTGAATTGTCACGTTTAACTGTCAAAAGATGGATGAATTGGATCATGATGGATGGGCATGGATTTTGACAGTTGGGTGTCGATAAAACGCTACATCACGCGATATAATATAGTGTTTCGTCGGTCATGCTAGGGGGGCTGGCCCAGCAATTGCGGAGGTTTAGCAACTTTCGGTCATGGGATGGGTGACCAAAAATGTATTAGAAGATGTATTGGAAGTCGGTTAAAATCGGTTAAAATATGCGCCGAATTAGATACATACTCCCTTCTCCTTTTCCATTTTTCAAGTTGATCAAAAAACGACTATTGGGTTAAGTAGAGAAACTTAGGTAATGAAATGCAAAATTCTTGGATTTGCCAGGCAGAAACTATCCTTACAGATGCCGCAGAACCAATAAAACTTTTAAGCCATTACTATAGACCAATTGTAAGATTTCCCACAGGCGCGATATGGGAAGATCGCGATCGAGCGCGGGGCACGACCGGGCACGTGGGGCCGGCACCTCCGCTGATAATCTACCGGGAACAATGCCTCCTCCGCCCGACAAACGATCGCAATTAATGCCAATAATTCCCAATCGCACCATCGTAAACATTGTCCCGGTAAAGATCTCCATCGCGGAGATAAACGCCTCTGGACACCAGCTAATCCTACTCTTTCATCTCACGCGCAATATGAACGAACAATGCTTATTTAATATTGAACCGGACCTTTCTTCGAAACAGTGTTTCCCTTGAAACTAATCAGCGCCTGCCATTAGTGCGTCAGACTCCGTCTTTACGTACGCCAATATATCTCGGGCGTTCCTCGGGCGAGGATAGCACCGCGTCCTCCGTTGAGCTCGCCGCTGCACCACCACAATAGTCCATAATTATGAAATGTGTTGTGATTCTGGAGGGATGCGCAATTTTTCTCTCACGGCGAACAAAGCGCCGCAGTAATGAAAGGAGTCAATCAGTCGATGTCTGCGGAATAGGCCGCGCTAATTTATGCGTCGTTCAGTTCGCGGGCGCGAAATCGCGTTCACCATCTTTAATGTATTTTGCGGGGACAAAGAGTGATGAAAAAGCTATGTTGTCCAGAAATAAGCTTTTTAATTTCAATCATTTATTGATTTTGTACCGATTAATTAAGTTAGTATAAAAAGTACCAAATTGATAATTTACATAGGTAATCAGAGTAAAATGATCCTTATTTATAATAATAAGAATGTGGAGAGGAGAGGGAAGCAATTTATTAATAACTAAATCATGGATATCATGACTTTTGAATACGATATAATATTTATGGCCTTGTACTTCTTATCCATCGACCAAGAAAATATATGCCCCAGCAATGGGTTCGTTTAATCTGATTATGACTAGCTAATTAAGGTACCTAGCTTAGTAAGGTACCGAATATAGATATCAGAACTCTGGAAGTTCCAAAAAGAGAAACACACGGCCAATACGTGAGAGACACGCTAGATTATGAGTTATAGCAAGCCCACATTATTTACTAGCATTATACGCACAATTTGCGAAGCTGTCGCAGGCCGGCTATAATTTCCCGATGGCAGCAGATCCATCAATGCGCCTCGGGCCGCGGCCACTTTCAATTTGTAGGCCGCTTACATCGACGCCAATTACCGCTCGGAAGGCGCTCATCATCGATACTGGCTTAATAATGCCTAATGACACTTAATAAAGACGGAAAATAAAAGTGTGACGATTATTTATTGGTAGGATCGATTGCGATGTGCTGGGCATCAAAGGTTTGTTGCACATTTGTAACGGTTACTATCAATCAATCATAAAATAAATATATACTGCCAAGGATTAAAGGCGTTTCAAAATGCTTTAAAGACAATAGGACCCTTGTTTTGTTAGCTTTTTTTTCTCTACATATAAAAAAGATCCCGACAAACTGAGAACCTCCTTCTTTTTTGAAGTCGGTCAGTAAAAATTGATGTTTACTTGTATGCTTATCCTCCTTAGAGCATCCGACTACTTGGTTGAATGCTCTAAGTTGTCTTCCATGCGCACAAATCCCATTGCATGCTACGCAAGATACAGCAGAGCTACAATTTTAAAAGCACAAAACTATAGTATTGAGCTTTTTATTACTCATTTAATTTAAGTGTTGAAAACCATATTTTTCATAGTGAAACAAATAATATAAAAAGCTTCCTAAGGCTCAGGAATGTCTACGACTGCCATCTCGCGGCTGGGCCAGATACACCTACCTGCAAAAGTACCTACATAGCCACAAAAGTAACTCAGAAATTTAATTCATTGGGTAACAATCAAGTATTATGTTATACCAGTCCATCAGCCATTTTTGATGTCTCCACTGCTGGGGCACAGGCCTTCCTTATGGGTGGTAAGGAAGACGGGCCATAACCCACCACGCGGGCCCAATGCGGATTGGTGGGTGTTAACGACTGCAAATGCAGAGCAAGTGCCTTCCGAAGCAAGGAGGAGCTCGAGATTATAAATTTTTGGTCACCCATCCCATGACCGACCCTTGCGAACCTTTGCTTTAAAAAGAGAACTCTTATGATATCTTAATAAGCTAAAATTAGCTAATAAATGATTCGGCTTTTAAGGGTGGGTACCCAAAATTAGCAGGCACCCGCGTTTCATCTGGGTGATGGCTGAGTGTTTTGGCGAAAGGCAAAATTCACACACCGAGCATGGACTCTTTGCTGCTGCACACACATGCATGCCTTCTGATTATCTCTTTTACCTAAATTAAAACTTGTTTGTCTTTTTCTTTTTATTAGTCATTAACTTAATGTATTTAATGTTATTTGTATTCATACAAATGTGTGTGTGTGTGTTTTAGCAAATTAACTTTTTAACTATCTATCTAATTAAATAGGTTCGCGAACCTCTTGCCGGCGAACTTTTCTTGCTTGCAGGTTCGCGGTGCTATTGCGAACTTCTTCTTGCTCCCCTTTATATTCGTTCGCGTCGGATCGGAAAATGCGGAGCGCGCACGAGGTTCGCACAATGTACACACTGTGGCGCACAGGTGAAGGTCCGCAGTGCGCGGAGGTTCACGAACCTAAGTGGGCACCCACCCTAATCTGGCTGACTCACCGTTTTGATGTACCAACCTCATGAATGATCCAGAAAACAAAATTTTAACAACTGTAATTTTGTATGTTAACCTTGTAAATAAGTATTCAAAATACATAATTATTAAAAAAATTGTACAATCATTTTACTGATACATTTTTGCTCGCTGTAATTAAAGTAATTTCATATTGATAAATTCAATATCTGAAATGTAAATGATTGGGCACGTAAACGTATGTAGAGTCGACTTCGTCTCTTATAATATAATGCTTATTGTAGTTAGGTTGTGACTGATGGAAATAAAAAAATATCTTTCTTTGATTGGACAATCTTAAAAAGGTATTAATGTACTTAATTCTCTGCGTTTATTTTCTTATAACTGGAATTAATGTAATTTGATGAGTTCAGCATTCGATTTATTTATTATTTATTTATAGTTTCTAAATAATTCTTAATAATTTCAGCACATATTGAGTAGGTACTGATTAGAAGTTAATAAATATTTTGATTAAAATGTAATGATGGTAACAATAGTGCCGTTGTGCAAAATCTAATATCTTAATTTGCAAATCTATATTTTATAGATACACATAGGTAGTATTGCTTTTATAGATAACTATTTTATCAATCTATAAAAGTTATTTTCATTTACCAAAGAAACATTCAACATCTACAAAGCTATATAACCAACCTAATAATGGATTAAATAACTTTTTTCACCTATTCTTTGAATTAAGTACAAATACTTTACAAAAGTTACGAGTTTTTTTTTATGATAAAGCCAATTTCAATTCTTTTGTATGATTGTTACGAATGATTTTATCAACTTAGTATAATAATCTATAACTTCTTTGTCTCGCCTAAGAAATAAAACAACAATAAGTTTGGTTTTCGTTTATTAACACTTAGGGCGAACCCTGATATGTGTCGCTTTGCTACTAGTGCGCTCTGCTCACACTGCTAATACAATTTAGTAAATGTTATTTTAAACAAAATGGTGTGTTATTTAAAAATATCGATAATATCATGTTAACCTATATTTTTATAAATACAAAATGGGAAAAACTTACTATGAGACCAACTCTGGAATCGCGAAAAAAACCAGCTGTTTCATATAAAAATTAATAACGAGGATATGAAGCAGCTGTTTTTTTGCGATATAATTGAAATAGTTTGTCGAATTTCAAGAATTTACAAAACCTGTATGACTAAAATTCAAATAGATAATTACTCAACATCTCTTTTACGCGGTAAATCATTTTCATAATAATGTTCTAAATATTACTTCAGTGTCTACTATGTATTATTTATTACAATAGCAGAAAAGATTGAAAGAAATACTAAATTTTCCAAGACTTAGCCAATAAGAAATAGTTTCACGTTAGTTCGAAAAAGTGTAAATAGTATTGTACCCCCGGTATTGTACCCCCGGTTTTAAAAAAGATAATGTGAACCCCTCCGATAAATCAACGATAAGTACCTCAGAAACTGGGGGTGAGTCAATCAACAAATTTAAGTGTCTCATACAAAATTTTACATTACCAAAGATTTTAACAATATCAAATGTATAGTTTAGTTTTCATCATACAAAATAAAACTTACAAGTAAATAACCTCAATTAGTAACATAGGATGCTCTAGGTTGAGAATTGGTTAATTAAGAAAGAGAAAATGTTATGCCATGCCAATTTTTCAGGAGACACGAAAAATAAAATTCTTAAAACTACTTATCTATTCCCTTCCTTACTTACCTTCATGTAAAAAAATGGTGCCCTACAGTGTTTAAACTATTGTACTGACATATACCATTTCTTGACTGTTAAGTCTGTTTTGCCATAAAGAAAGAAATCCATGTGACATGATCCCTTTCATAATTAACCAATTCGAATATTTTTTTTATTTTCATCATATTCATTTAATTTTTTTTTTTTTGAAAAACTATTACATTTCAATATTTGTTTTGGAAAACTTTTTTTAAGTATAATTAGTTTCTACATTTTATAAAATTGCACGAGTACACATGTTACCGCCGCTGGGCTACTTATTATGCGTTTTTTATGTAAAAAAAAAGAAGTGTGAGCATTAACGCAGTATGA
The DNA here is from genome assembly GCA_950108535.1 of Agriphila straminella. Classification (NCBI taxonomy): domain Eukaryota; kingdom Metazoa; phylum Arthropoda; class Insecta; order Lepidoptera; family Crambidae; genus Agriphila; species Agriphila straminella. Next base: position 14,298,567 of record OX467308.1, read on the forward strand.
TTCTTCACTAATATTATTATAATACGCTATCGAAACCTCTTAAATACAAACATCTAAAGTTAAAACCGCATTGAACGGAACTGCACTACGAAAAGTGACGTAACTAAGGTTTTTAGAAATAAAAAATAGGTACAATAGCAATCACGACAGGACACAGCTGTACAATTATTTGTGTACTGACATCTTTTATGTACCTACCAATGTTTCACAATAAATTATTATGAATTATGCAATCAGCTCATCGAAATACAGCTTCAGCTTAGGTACTTCAATAGTTTTTAACATACAGTTCTCTACATAAAAAAATACACATGTTTGTTGCACTACCGAGTGCCGACTGAAATTCAGTTGATGAATGTTTCATACAAAATTCTAAATAAGTCTTTTTAAAATATTTTTTACAACACAGTGAGTGTTCTTCAGCAGGGCTTGCCGTAATGCCCAAAGCTCTACAACACACGGAATTATTATATTATATTGTGGCTCTACTAATTGGAATTCTTCTTTCAATTTCTTGTCAATACTCTACGTCACTTCTCTGCAGTCAATTCTCGCCCAGTGCGATCTCATCTTATGTGACCAACTATATACAGTGCTTATCCTACAAAAATAATTTAGTCAACCACTATACAATACATACAATTTATTATGTACCTTAAACAAATGGAATATAAATATACTTAACTTTAATATACACACAATACTTTATTTATAGAAATTAGTAGGTACAACATATTATGGTATTTATCACTGATTTGGGTTTACAACAAAACAATTACATTATAATGTTATCTGGGGATAAAAAAAAACGGAAGGTATTGTTTACTAACCACACTCAACATTTTCAGCTGATCAATAATTATGTTATTAATCGATAAAAAGATATTATGATTTAATGTTTAACAAAAACAATCCATCTACCTATAGGTATAGGTTCAATATCGTCGTTAACTTTGATTGTCATACATTTCTAGCTTGATAAATCAACCTGGGTTGCCAACCCTACTATATAATATAGTATAGTATCCTATTATATTGAGGGCTAGACTACTTGGTATATTTTTTGGAAAAAATATATGGTAGACAAAACTACTAGGTATCACTACTACATATTATAAAACAAAGTCCCTCGCCGCGTCTAGTTATCTGTCTGTCTCTCAAAACTAAAAAACTCAAAAACTACAGAACGGATTTTCATGCGGTTTTCACTAAATGATAGAGTGATTCCTGAGGAAGGTTAAGGTGTATAATAAGTTGAGGTTTTTTCTAAATTGGTAGAAATATGACGATAATTGTTGAAGAGGTCGGCAAAAATTAAGTCGACTGGGAGTTTGCATTGAAAGCGCTTTATTATTTCTCTGTTATAGATCTACAAAAAAGTCCGCGATGGCATATATGTATCTATCTTTTAAGAATAGCTTACTATAACCCATTGGAAAGCTATTTAGATGGATACAGTATTAATCCTTATCAAATTAAATACGTTAGTTATCTAATACGAACGGGATGGAAAAGTATTTTGGAGCAAATGGAGGTGAGGACTGTAAGGTATTCGTTTTCTTTTTGGGTGGAAAAAGAAAAAGAAGGAACCGAAGCGAAGCGAGGGCGTGTCGCTAATATTTTATAAACGAAAAAATTAAGCTATGCATATCAATTTTTTTTAATTCAAAAATAAATACTTACAAAAATTTAAAACCTATATGAGTTATTGAACCTTTTCTCCGTGTAAGTAGGTACCTACTATTTTTTTACATGTAAAAAATCTTGGAAATCCTATATTTTGATGCAAAAAAGTTGGCAACCCTAGAATCAAAACAGGACCTACCACAGAGAAAGCAATACTATAAGGGCCTACCTGTACCTATGCACACGCAAGAGGCGTCATGTGCATTTCGAAAATGCGCGTTGTTTGCTACTTTATAAAAGAAACATCTGTCATGTGCATAAGACCAGGCTAATTTTGATATTATGACCAGTTTATTATATGATAGATAAATAAATTATCGAATAATATAATCTAAGCAGAGTCAGTCAAAAAGACAACTGAATAAAAGATTTATTAACATTGTTTGACAGCTGACAGAATTAATTTTACTTTATATGTTTAAATTAAGTACTTATTCAAAACAAAACAAAGGTCTTTATTGTTTTTGGAATGTTGAAAAGCTGCTAAAAGTGAAATCGTACACTGGTAGTTATACTTATATATAACCTATTCGAAATTATAAGCATCTTTGGTTATACACATTTTTGTAATTTTGACTATTCAGTGATTCGAAAGCATTATTTTGGATAATAAAAATAAGTTATTTAAGATGAGAAAGAAAAGTTAGGCAACAGGGTGCATATAGGTAACTAATGTTATGAGTACATAACTATTATGGATCTAATTTTTAAAAATACATTCAAAATATTGTTTCTAGTTTTCGGGTAGGAACCATGAAATTATATAATAGGATACATCTATTCTATCTTACAACTTAATACCATTTTAATAATTTCTATCATGTTTCTAATTATAAAAATCACTAATCGTGAGTTTCCGTTTATCGATATTATTCACAGCACTTTTTTTAGTTATTAGGAATGGTTCACAGTGGGTGTCTGGGCGATGGTGAGTGGTCTGGTCGCGCGGGCGAGGCGGAAGGGTGCGCGGGGGGCGGGTATGGGCAGTAGCGTAGTGGAGTTGGAGGCTTCTGCATCCATAGGTCTGGTGGTAAGGCCAGAGGTTGTGGCCAGGCTGCGGGCCACGCGCGGCCCCCGAGGGCCAGCAGTTGCAACGCTGGCGGTGTCCGAGCCCAGGCCGCTCGTTTCTCCGCTTCTTCGTCGCCTCCACAGGGCCCGCCTGCATACAGCCGCAGTGGAGACCGTAAAAGCTGCTGTTCCATCAACATCAGCTCCATTGGATCTCTGGAAAAGAAAATGGAAAACTCATTCATAACAAGGTCAGAAACTTCAGATATTTGAAATATGCAAATACAAAGTCCGGTCACAACGTGTGGGAAGATAATAAATACTTGTAACAGGAAATAATATCGCTAGCTAAAAGTCCTATTTCAGTAGACTAAACGTTCCTCATGGATTCTGCGAAGGCGTGTTGGCTGTTCGTTGGTTTTCAGCGGTCCGTAGTCTATAAAATCTGTTTCGAGGAAGAGGATCTATGAGCCACGTGCGTTTTCAAATATCATAAAGTTTTAATTACACTCGTTAGTAACGGCTGTGAATTTGTTCGCTGCGCGTTCCGTTCGACAATAATATTGTGGTATCTTTTGAATAGTGCGGTGTTTATAGTTCCGTCAAACAATAATTTCGATATAAGAGTATGAGGGGATGCAATCTATTCACACAATATCTCTAGCGATTGTTTCGGCGAAGCGGTTTACGAGTGCAGCAGAGTTAACGAGGCGACTCGGCCCTTTATTGCGCGGTGCGATGCCCTTTATCGGTTCCCGGAGGTCGAGCGACCGCCACCGCGCTCTTCCCGCGAACTCGCTATTTTCGCCTCTCTTCGAAAGTATCGAACTTACAGGTTCAAATAAAACGCAATTTATAAATGGCTTGTAAGTGTTTAAGTAGTGATTTGTAGCTTTAAGTGCACATTTCTAGCACCTTACTTGGGCCTCACGTCAGCTGCGTTTGTATCAGTAATAAAGTTGATACCCGGAATGGATGGGGCTGTATCTCAAGGCACCGAGTTGAGAAATGGCTCTCGAGCGCTAAACGACCGTGACGATGGCTGGCTCGGTCCGCGCCAGAATTGGCGTGACATCACGAGATGCCGTGTCGAATTTAATCTATCACCGCAGCCCGCGGGCGCCGGCGTTCCTACACCAAAACAGGTAGTGCCCGAAACATAGTTAATTCTATACCACACACGATAGCCGAAATAAAGATTACTTTTTTATAAAACTATTAGTTGGAAAAAAATAATAATGGGATATTAGTGTTATCGAAACCGTATACATACTTATTATCTCACCTATCCGTGCTCATTTTGATAATTTCACAGGATAGCAACATGTGTTTTTAAAAGACAGACGTTCAGGAAATCTCTAATAGAAAAAAAGAAATTACTTGTCATCCTAGCAATAAGGATTTATGTAAGTTCTTAATTGAAAGAATAATAGTAGAAATTCCGTTTCATTATTTAGTCTCATGATTACTCTTAAGTAGTTTCAACCAAAATCCGTGTGAATAATGTTTTAAAATTTACACTTATTTTTTAACAGATGCACAAGATCGTAAGTGCAAACGCGCTTATATGAATTGGAGCCTGTTGAGTCGCGTGGTTGTGTCGTTTCAGAGTCTGTTGGCTGGGTGGTTATGTCGTTTCGGGGGCTGTGGGGGCGTTAATGGCGTATTTATTATGATCCCGGTAATAGCCAACACTCGCCGGCAAATTACAGGGCGGCGGCCTCTTACGACGCCGCCGCTAGGGCTGCGCAACTTATCGATATCTCTGCGCCGCGGTTCGCGCTTATCGACATTGTGCTTGGATGCATAATGTTGCCATCTGATTATGAGTAAAATATTGCTTCCTTTCGGTGTCGTATTTTATTTATTTCTTGTATTGTGGTATCTAATACGATTGTTACAACGAACTTGCTCCCTGATATCGAAACCGATTACCTAAGTATTATGATATACATTCAGTAACTTTAATATATTAAGATACAAGATTAACCATTAGTTACTTACGTATTGAAACAATAGTTATGCGGTAAGACGATATTTAGTAATTAAAGTATTTATATCGATACAAATATTCACCTTGATGGTCGGCTCGCTCGCCACGGGTACATCCACAACATTTACTCTAAATCATTTGATCCCACACATCCCATAAATTGAAAATGATTTCTCCAGTTTGCTGCAGAATTAGAAAATCTCACTGACATCGTTTTACTAACGGACATAACCGCAATGAGGTCTCACAACATTTAAGGGACGTAACTGTGCACCGTGCTCCGCCCGCGGCGTGCACGCACTTGTCGTTAAAGTTATTTCTAGCTCGTAAGTGAATCGCACGCAATTAACGAAGAGGTGCGTCCGAACATAAATATAACTCCTCGCCCGCTAAATATCCGATCTGATTGAGCGAGGGGCGTATCTTATTAATTAATGGATGAAAAGCCGCCTCGGCAACCACGCCAAATAATTCCTCCGCTCTCACACAATGGCAATTCATCATACTTATTGTCTGACGATTTCGGACGTCAGCGAAGGAAGTCATTAAGGCTCCGCGCCATTAGGCCGTTGTTTTAAGCATTCGTATTCATGGTGTGAATTCGGCAATCAGAATAGAAAGCTTAGCCATATTAGGAGCCGGCGAACAATGGGCGAGCGAAAGTTAGGCACTTAATCAACTTTTGTAATCGGCCTACGGTCGTCAAATGAAATGACAGATGGCGGAGTGGCAATTTGCATTGAGATGTTATCAGCACTCCTACGCGTTGGAGTGAATTAGTGCGCGGGCGCACGGTAGCGGCCGGTGACTGACACCTATCAATGTAACCGGCGATATAGCAAGCGAAGGCACTAATTATTCTGCCTTTCATTCCGTTACACGCACGGTGAGATCACGGTCGGGTGAGATTGACGGAAAAAGGTTATGACATTAAGAGTAATATTATTAACACTTATTGTAATCGTATACGAGTGTGTTGCGCTGATACCAATCAAGCCTGAAGCCAATTACATTTATGTGTTTTGTTAATGGTGGTTGAGTATTAAAATTGCAATTTTTGATCGATAGTATTAAGTTCTATTAGATGTTGCTTCATGTGCCATCATAGATGTAATAAACTTGATAATTTCCTCTGATTAAATTAAGTGTTACCAATCCCAGTAGCCGGTTGCATAACTCGACATTTTCTCATGGCCCGTAAGGAGGTGGCGGCGGATGCGCGGTAATTGCATCGATAACATCTCGAATTAGCCGTCAATCACTAGCTCGTGAACTATCATCGCCGCCTATGCTCTATCAATTAATCCAAATCGGTAGCCCCGCTCAGATTATATCATTAATATTCCCATAATTCTGCCGATCATGCTTAGATTAGGAGATCTTGCGAGATCGCCATTGAGTGCTCTTCAATTGTTTAATTTTAGGGCAGTGAGCGGCTATCAATCGGATATTTATTTATAATGGACATTGATCGGACTTATATTCGAGCCAATAAGTTCAACAAAAAGGGTATGAGTACTAAAACTAAATAAATTTTTGTTAACATATTTCATGTTTTTTTAATTTACTAATATGATCTTGTTATGATAAACAATACTTACTACCTCTCTGTATTTTTAAGAATATGATAGGATTATTTAATATTTCTTAAAGTTGAACGATGTTACATAATGATACAACCAATAATACCTTATTAAATAATAAAAAAGTGTCAATAATTATATACTGATCAATACAATTTCTACGTATTTTATAACAGTCTATATCTACATGACCTTCAACGTACAGGCGATCGATCATCGACACGGGTCGCTTAAAGACTGCACCTGAGCGAATCGTCGACTCGAACCGGTCCGGCGATGGGCAGATAATAGAAATGCGCTTTAATTTGTCGTTTAGGGCATAATGAGGGCGGGCCCTGTGATTACCGACGCCGCCGCGCCGCCGGCCGCCGTCAAGAGACGGCAACGCCTTGGTACTCGCCTACTAAGGAATCTCGAACGTGATAAAGTTATTGCTTGGTATGAAGACCTTTTTCGATTTATTCACCTTTCAAACTTACGCGCTCACTAGACATGAAATAAAACCCTTTTTTATCGGATTTATTGAAATTACTAAATTACCAAAGTCCTTTCAATAAAACAGTAAGTGTTTATTTCACCTCTTTCGATTACTTTGCATACCTAAGTAATTAGTATTATGTGCCATTTTTACAATTTCGATTATGACATGTTGACCTTTTCGATAATTTCCTTTAATTTTCTTTAATTGCGTTTGACTTATTGGCTCCGATCATTGTTGTCTTTGGATGTGACGTTCCGTACTAATTTTATTGGTGCGATGACTTTATTTACCAGTGTACGATACAATAATGAACTAAATACGTAAAATTCAATATGTTATTATATTAAGTACGCCCGTTCTTCTTGTCAGTTAAAAAAGTCTAAAATATAGACGATTCATAAGTGCTTAATTATTAAGTTTAGTTGAATAAAGATGATTTTGAATTAATTTTAAATATTTGAAAGTCGTGGTTGTTTTTCAGAAATTGTTTCTATAGAAAAGTTTAGATCTCACAGAAAACTCACTGTAACAGTAAGAGTCAAAGGTACGGTCAGCCATGGGAACGCCTGCGCCCGCATGCCCGTCGGCTAATTCTCGCCTTCCACACCGCACATCATTCCAATACCTTCAAATTAATGACTGAGAGAAGATGGAATTTCGCAAAACTCATTATTTTTTACAACTGATCCACTGTTAGTGACAGAAACATTTGAATTAAGTCATTACGAATTTAGCTGTCTGTTAATAGTCATTAACATTTTTTTTACATTTTAAGAATGTTTTATTCTGTAAAAAATATACTTTGGTGCTATACTAAAATGTCAATGGCTATGACTATGTTGAGAATCGGCTAGTTTCATATAATAACTTTTATACTTAAGTACATTTCCAAACGTACGGGTAATCCTTGATATATACTTAAACCAAGAGTATCATGGGCCCTAAATGATGCGAAAACCTCGGAAAATTCCAAAGAAAACTAAACCATAACACAAAAACTTTAAAATATTTTGTTTTCAAATCAATAATAGTAAAGTAATAAAATAAACTATACAGATTTTCTTTAGAACAACACTAGTCTGTCTGTCTGAAGAGACGTTATTAACAAAATAACCATACTTATTTTATTTTATAAATCAATTTGCTTTTCCCACAACCAAGTACCCGCAACAAACCGCAGACTGAAAAGTTCAAACATCTGTCAATTTTTTAAAACAATAATTAACACTGACGAGGTCGAGATGTGGGAAATTAAATAGCCAGACTTAATTAATTAAAATCTACCTGTGATTGCTATTCAAATTTCATCTATGTGACTCAAGCATAAGGTGGTTTTTCACGCGTTTCCTTATCCGCAACATCATCAACCGTAATGAGTGGTTATGTAGTAACGAGCCTAACCATTTCAGATTTTTTTAAGTAAACGGTATTTTTTGTACTAGATAATTTTTATTTATTTAGATAAACACGATAATTATAATAATTTAAATCTTTGACAAGGTTAATTCATCAATGCCTGCGCGGGCTCATGAGACCGGATAACAATAGAAAATCTATTGTGTCTCTTTTCCGGGCCTTGAAGGAACCAAACATTGGAAAAAGTACGTTAAAGAAGGCCGACTGATATCGCATTGAAGCTTTTGAGGTGTGGTGCTGGAGGAACATGTTACAAATACATTCCGAACAAACGAGTCTATGCTGCGAGAGCTCAACGTTAAAACCAGGCTATCCTCTTCCTGTCTCCGAAAGATCCTGGAATTAATCGGTCATGTCTACCGAAAAGATTGACATTACCTTGAACAACTGATGGTCACTAGCAAGGTCGATGGCAACCGGCCGAGAGGTCGAAAGCCAATAGGACCAATGACCAAATCCGCTCAACGCTGAACACCAAGCTAGACGATGCACTCCATTACGCCAAGGACAGACATAGAAAAATTAACTTCCCATCAATGGAATCTCGAGGAGCTCGGTGGCGCAGTGGTTTAGCGCCTGGCCCAGTGATTGCGGAAGTTAAGCAACGTTCGCAAGGGTCGGTCATGGGATGGGTGACCAAAAATTTATTATCTCGAGCTCCTCTGTGCTTCGGAAGGCACGTTAAGCCGTTGGTCCCGGCTGCATTTGCAGTCGTTAACACCCACCAATCCGCATTGGGCCCGCGTGGTGGGTTATGGTCCATCCTCCTTACCACCCATAAGGAAGGCCTGTGCCCCAGCAGTGGGGACATCAAAAATGGCTGATGGACAATGGAATCAGTAATGAGAAAGATGACGCGAGGAGGAGGAAAAACAAGTAAAGTAGTTAAATAACTTATTGAGAAAACAGTAAAACTTTATGATCGGTTAATCATCGCGCCATAAAATGAAATCATCGTCACCTTAACGGCTCTTATGCAAATTACTATTAATTACAAAATAACAATTCTCAGTACCGTTAGCAAATTCAACATCAAACTAATTGCATCGATTTCCATAACAGTTGCATGTAGTGAAACTTTATCGAATCACCTAGGGCAGAGGTGCCCCTACGGTCGATCGCAAGATGTTTTTAGGTCGATCGCCAATGATAACAGATTTTGACAATTTGCACCCAACGTAGTTTTACTTATGCATTTTTTGTTTCTTGATAAATATTTGGTGGGTTAAATGGTCAAAATGTCGATCTCTTAGTAATAAATTTTTGCAAAATTGATCTTCTTAAGAAAAAGTATGGGCACCCCAGTGGCCTGACCTATGATCTCAGGTTTTAACCTGGAAGAGGCATGTGTTTGAATGATGATGAAGGATTATTTAATAAGCATTAGTTCCCTATTTAAAGATTTTAATGTGATAATATGTATTTATATATATACTTATATTGTATAGATTTGATTGAGCCTTCATTTACCCTCCAGAGTATTGAATTGTTTTTACGGTTAACTCTAATCGATAGGTATTTTGTAAGATTCTAATTGATTTTAGGTCTGACATATTTACAAAAGTTAAAGGCATTACATAATTTGTTGGCTATGCAACATAGTCTAACATAAACCTTGAAATCTGATCAATATGAGAATACCTGTCTATATGACATATGTTTGTTATGATTACGATTCATGCTTCCATATTATACGTATTTGCAATGGCCTCTCTCTATTTTTGTTTTCTGAGATTCTTTTCCACGTGTTTAATTATATTCGTATTTTTTAATACACTTAAGAGTTAAGTCACCGCAATGAACAGCTTGAAGCATGAATAACCAAAATACCTTGCTGTAATTAACAAGACTGATAATTTCATTGAAATTATGTTCCAATTTCAAATTAATTCCATCCGGATAGTAAAAGAAATATTTGTCTCTTTCAATACAACCCTACATTCATAATTTCCAAGAAACTTTGCCATAGAACCAAATTAGTTAAGCATGTTCACAAGCAGTATATTGACTGTCACCTACATTATATTTTCTTTATCAAAGCAGATAAGTAACAGTATCCTCAATTAAACACCACGCGATCAGCATCCAGGATGATATCGCCGCAATCAGGCGAGCGAGATTTTAATCTTTTATTCATGTTAAAATCGCTGGGCGCAAATTACAGGGTGTCCGACCTAATGCCTTTCAACTGTTGCTAATAACCTGCCAATTTATCAAGCTTGCCTTAGGCGCCTAAACATCACTTTAGGTCATTATTCTTTATTTTGAACGGTTAGAATAGACGTATAATATTTTGGCACTAAACCTTTTCCGAACATGTCATACCTAATTTAAAATAATAATAGTTACCTACCATTACTATTTTCTCCCACGTGGTGGGTTATGGCCCACCCTCCTTACCACCCATAAGGAAGGCCTGTGCCCCAGCATCAAAAAACGGCTGATGGACACTATTTTCTAATATATTTTTTTTAATATTTGATGCATTTGAACTTTTTGGCATCTTTCCCATTCTCTCATTTCATCTAGGACCCGTATATATAAACCACTCTCAACGTTGAGAGCTATCTTGAGATCATACTTGAGATGCTGTTTATAAGAATCAGCATCTTAAGTATGATCAGCTCTTAACTTTTAGGCCCGTATTAATTAACCGCTCTGAACGTTGATAGCTATCTTGAGATCATACCAGAGATGCTGTTCCTGTAAGAGCATTTCAAGTAAGCTCTCAACGTTAAGAGCTATTTATAAATACGGGCCTTAGAGCGGTTTATAAATACGGGCCTTTGATCACGAAATAATAGAATAAACAAATGAAACTAACCTGTCAAAATCTGTTAATCTTGAGGAATCTCTGAAACCCTTTGCGAAAGGATTGGAGTCGATCTTGAGCTTGGTTATCAGCTGGTTCTGGTAGGCAGTGACTGCAGTGAATACCGTCTCTGGGAACACGAAGGTGCGGTGCTGCTCTCTTGTCAGGTCCGTGATGGGTCCACCACCGTCCCGCACCTTCACCAGGTGGATCCGGGGCTGATACCGGTGCATCGAGTTCAAGACAATCTACGGAAAATAATGTATACATTAGCTGTCTGATTAGTATTGGAGGACCAACATTTTTGTACTTTTTCGACCTATGTTTCTTTGGCAAGATAAAAATGTTTAGTGTCATTGGCAGAACATTCATCTTAAGGGATTATAACGACTATTAACGGTGTATTTTAATGATTTTAATGGGAAATGATTTTGTCCAGTTAAGAAAGTTAAAGATGTAGACAAGAATTATATTTTGCTAAGCACAAGAGCACGGCGTAAGTCATACAGTTAAACCACAAACAAAGTACCTATGTCTCAATGTCAACATGTATAGTTTTACGTGCCGTTGACTGTACAACTGAGAGCAACGCTTCAAAATTTTCAAATACGTAAATTGTACAGTCAGCAACGAAAGTCGCTAGTACTTTGTCATCATAGCAGCTTTTTGACAGATGTCTCACAGTTTCAACAACAATCAAAAATGTAGCTTTGACAAAATGTTAAGCTACTTTCATCGTTGACCGTACCAATCGACTCTATTTCATGTAAAGTTCATACAGTATGTAACTTATAATTGTAAGCATGTTTTTTGTATACGTCTCCATTTATTCAAATTGCTCTTTAAATATTAATCACAAAAAAACTATTGCAAATGTAATGAAGACAGATGTATCCATTAATGCATCTGCTTAAATTATGCATATTATGCAAATTATTTTCTGCCATAGTAGTCATAATTTCTATTCTGATGGTATTAGCTAATGGGATCAAATTAATGATAAGTACCATTATAGAAGCAAATATATACGCTGATACAGAAACCGGATGTGCAAAGGTAGCCATTTACAAAACCTGTAAAAGCCCTACTAGTTACCATATTCACAAAGCGTATAAGTGACGCATGATGTCTCTATTTGTGAAAATGCTAACAGCATGAAGGCTTTCAAAGGGTATAATTATGTAGTCATAGTGTTGAAGACAGTACTTAACCGGAAATCAGTTTAATGTAAGTAATAATGTGTGGACAACCAAATACATAGTATATTTTATTATATAAAATTCAAAATCCTAACCGACTAATAGATCAATACACAGCCCAAACCACTGGACCTAAAGATTTGTTTTTTATAAGATTAAATAGTTTAAGTAATATTTTTCAATGATAAAGAAATTGCAGCATTTATTTATACCTACAGGAACTTTCTTGAATTTCTGGTTGTAGAACTTCATACTGTCTATCATTCTTCTTCTTATCAAATGAGGAATAGTGGCCACCTCTGGTGTTAGAGTTTATCAAGCCGCCTGTAAGGTCTCTAACTTGGCTTAACGACTATTATCAGATGACAACAGCCCAGAACCGACGGTTTAACGTGCCCTTCGAAGCACGGAAGCGCTCAGTTGTATTGCCACTTAACGGTCACCCATCCAACACCTGGCCGGACTGAGCGTGCTTAGCAAACGTGATCGAGTACGATATGTCTGTCAAGTTCCGCCATGAGCGATCATTGATTTAACATGATGTACACTCAACATCCACATACCGTGAAATATGGCCACGATAGTGTTTTTACAGCGTTCACGATAAATGTAGCAAACAAGTTGAAAGTGTGGAAAAACAGCCGATAACAATTCACATTAAATCTGATCAAGTAGTCTACATCTACAGTGATGATAATGTAGCGTTTGTAGATTTTATTTCTGTTAAAAACCTAGAAAAAAACCGGCCAAGTGCGTGTCGGGCCACGCGCCGTATTTAATACCACTTTCATTTTTCGTCTGAAAAATAACTTTGTTCTTCACAGTGTTGGTATGAATGACAAAGTTGTATTTGCGGTTTTGGAAAATATTATATATCTCAAAAACTAATTACTATATCTCATTCAAACCAATTTTCGTTAAAAGTTTTTATTAAGATCTATAGCATATATTTTTTTTAGATTTTCCACTCTCTTATTTCAAAAGTTAGAGGGGGGACGACACACATTTTACCACTTTGGCAGTGTTTATCTTTCAAACGGTTGACTTTGAGAAAAAATTGTCCAAGAAACCTCAATGTCATTTTTAAAGACATATTGACACCCCGCATGTATTGATATGAAGAGTTTTTTTTTTCAGTTTTAGTTCCATGTATGGGGGAGCCTTAATCTTTATTTTTTTTTATTTTAGTGTTAAGATCGTTAAGCGGTTAACAGAATACATCTACCTACTAAGTTTCAACTGTGTAATCCTAATACTTTCGGAATAAAATGGCTGTGACAGACAGACGGACAGACAGACAGACAGACATGACGAATCTATAAGGGTTCCGTTTTTTGCCATTTTGGCTACGGAACCCTAAAAAACTGCTTCGTTCTTTACAAATTATAAAGTACAACCACAGCTTAAAGTAATTTGATCGCGATTATCTCGTTGCACTTTTGTGCTTTCTTTTGTGTGTGTGTTTTGTGCGTGTGTGTGTTTTCTTTTGAAAATTATGTAAAATGAATGAAAAACGAAGGCTTGGTAATATTTATTTATAAAGAATATGATTTTTATTAATGCTTAATTTTATTCATATTGATGAGCAAATAATCGGTTGATAATCCAAAAATAATTAAATTATTTCAGACCTACAGGAATGCATAATGTAAAATTGCCGGTTCCGCGGGCTAGTGATTTTTTTTTTACTTTTTTTTTACCATCAGTGTTTGATTTAAAAAATCATTACCCTACCTTTGCTTTACAGAAGTCGTTTAAAAATATTTAGGTATATTATTTAGGTAGAAAAATCGGCTCAGCCAAACGTGAGATAATCGCGGAGAAACATACATACAAACTGAATACCTCCTTCATTTGAAGTCGGTTAAAAAGACTACACAAAGGTATCCCTTCCCCAACAAAAAAATCATCTAATTCGGTTCATAAATAACAAAATTGTCAAGTTAGTTGATTTAATATCATAGTATTTTCAGGATTACTTGTAAACTACTGAACCGACTTGAAAAAATAAATAAATGGGACCATCTCGCAAGAAAACTCAATCGAACAAAAAAAGAATCATCTAAATCGGTCCATAAATGTCGAAGATACGCGCGAACAACGATAAAAAAACATACAATCGAATTGAGAACCTCCTCCTTTTGATGAAGTCGGTTAAAATTATAGACTTTATTTTCTTCAAAACGCTAATCACAAATGATTTCTCGTCACATTACAGTGTAGTAATTAATTGTGAGCTGTCGACCGATGTGACGGGCTGATAAGAGCTCGCAGCCAAATTGGTCATGACTTTGTGCCCTGATGAGATAATTAAAGTCAGTAAATTAATTATGCTGGCGTAGTTATTTTTAACGAACCACGGAAATGTGCTGATTCATTTTTGTGCTCCAATGAATATTAGTGTTGTGTACAACAATGTTGAATGGATGTTTAGCATATAGGTACCTAGGTACAGTCGAGTTCATTAATATGTTGGCACTTTTGACAGCTCATCAACCTTTAGGGCTTTATAATAAAGGTCAACAGCCTGTCAAAAATGCCATCATATTAATGAACTCGACTGTTACCTAACGCTTTTTAAGACGGTTTTTTTAGTTGTAGAGACTTTTGTTTTGATACGAAAAGGTTAAGTATTTTGCAATGGAAGTTTAAAGACCATTATTTTTATAAACTTTTTTAAGTATTGAAATTTTTTAAATCTTTTCATTTTTTTTATTTCGTACATCTCTGAATTTCTTGCAATTTTATAGTTATGTAGCTTCTTGGTGAAACATTGGAGTAAATTATTTTGATACCCTACCCCATTTTGGGAGTTTTCATTCATTACCAAGCACCATTACCAGCTAAAACATTACAAAAATGAAATTAAGAATCGACCACGATTTCGGGGCGTGGCTGCTGTCATTAGGCGACCGCTTCCACACCCGCCGCTAATAAACTACCACCCACAATCTCGGCCCCTAATCTGGTAATTACTGGATCTATCATCGATGACATTCGATTATTAAATAGATACAGATCTATCGATATATCAAGTGCTCGATAATGATAGTTCGGTTACCATTTTTATCTCACACTTTTAAGATTTTATTAAAATCATAACGGTTCCACTTTCCACTCGAGGGCGGTTAGTAGGTACTTACGTAATAAAATTTGAAACCTAACTTACTACACTCCTAATAGATTAATTTGTTTTATATCCATCACCGTACTTGCATATTTATATGACATCACTGATTGAATAACATTAAACTTAAGTTAGTTTGACATTTAAGTTTACAACACTCAAGTAATATAAATTAAGTACCTACAACAAAACTACCGAGACCAATTAGGCATTCAATAAATCCGAGATAGCTGATACGAAACCGTTGCATTATTTGTAGCTCTACGGCACGTCACGTAGCACGTAGGCGACGACATAACCGCTCCGAAGGGATGCGGTTACAACCCACCCGTGCTCGCTCCACGCGATATTAAACTTTATTATCTGTGCTGTAAGATAACTTATGGGGTGTAGACGAAAGGGCCGTATAGGTGTAATTGCGGTGGGGGGCGTTGGGTGGGACGCGGGGAGGAACGGAACATGGCGGCTGGTGGGGGCCAGATGGCGGCGCGCCGTCGGCCAGTCAGCATGGATTAGACGGAGCTCCGTCTAAATTAAATTAAACGAATATGGAAGACGACTTGCGAATCTCGAACCTACTATTATTGTATTTGGTAAAGAAGATATTGGATGAATAAATAGTAAGTAATGTTGGAATGAAATAATTACCAATACTTTTTAACACTCAACGATTAAGTACACATACCTATAACAATATTTTGTAAGAGTATTAATTAGCTTTTCCACCTTTCTCTGACTTTTTTATGAAATGTAATTTAAACATCAATCAGTAACCGTATAAAGCAAAGTAGGTAAGTACTTACACATAAATTTGTATAAAATGGCATTTCGTAAAGGTGTGATATCAACATTTTCAACAAGGTTCCTCAGGTGACCGGGCGAAGGGTCGTCAATAACGGTTGTCGATATTTCGATTAGCGCGCGGGCCGCGGATTACGGCGGATTGTCGCCTCGCGCCGACAAATTGGCCCATTTGTCGCTACCGTCGGCGTCGGTCGTCCGGCCGCAACTTACAATGAATTTGTTTGGACTTTGGATACCCAACTTTATTGCAAAGAAAGGTTGACTTAGTAAAAGGTTTTGAGTGACGTCTATTTTAGTATGCCTTTTTGTTTTAACCATAGAAATAGAATGTCAAAGAACAACAATGTCAAGAAACAGGTGATCCGAAAAACGAATGTATATACATTATATATGAGATACGTAAAATATGTCTTACATACATAAAATATGACTACATTATGGCAAAGGAAGTTAATAAACTATGTTCCATACTGTTTTCTTCGTTGATAAACGAAAACGTCGTAGCGAAATTTGATTTTAGAGAAATGTGTGGCAATATCTTATACCTACCTGTGAAAAGTGTGATTAATTGGATTGTTTCTTTTTGTCACATCACAATCACTAACAGAACAAGACACCATGGCTCCACGATACCCTTATTTAGAATTCTAATCAAGATTACCAAATATTTTAAAGAAATTGTGATGCTCTTTTGCTAGGCGGGACGCTAGGGGCTCTTACTGTAAAAAAAGTTGGCACATTGTCACTTGATCCTTAGTCTCTTATTTTCATAGACCGTGTCCGTATAATGTTAACTTCTCTTTTCCACGCTTTGTTGGTCTTTTTGAGCGCAGCGAAAATTTTTCTATGTCTATGGTTTTAACTAACATTTTTTTTAAGGACATGACGTCTAGAACTATTGTCGTTGGTTGCAACTTACAATGTAGGTATTTGTCATAGGTATTTGTTGTCCATCTCTTGTCAAATATAATCATAATATTATGGCGGTAATAGGTTAAAAGAAACTTAAACAGAACTTTTTGTTTATTAGAATCAAACTAAATTCTTAAAGAAATTATTGACATTATCAAAAAAACGACTTTAAAACACATTAACGCTGTTGCTAAATTTATACATGAGTAACAGCATCATTAATAGGTGTCATTTGAAATGGAATATAAATCAATATTATTTCGAACATATTAATAAATAAAGTCAAATTAAATTTTATTTCATGGTGACTTTAGCTATGTAAATAATGTCCTAAATTGCTTCTGTCCGACAAGGAGCATCACGTTTATTTATGCAAACAGCACGTGTCACGCTATTAGATGTCAACAGCCTAAAGAGATGTGGCAATGTATATGGAAAGCGTGGGCGAGTATAGTCGTGTAGAAAAACGCTAACACCAATCGTATATTTTAGCAAACAACCGGTCTTACCCGCAGCGATAATCAATCAATTTACATTCATTCAAGCCCGAAAGCTTCGCTTGAAAGAATTTAATAAATCTGCTTCATTGATAAAAGTCGTAGTCATAAATTGTTATATCTTTAGGTAGGTAACACTTTTATTTCATTAATAGTAATCTTTATTGATTATTGCTATAAATCATTATTATTATCGGGACCATTTTATTTCTTTGCTTTCAGCTTAGTTAATTGCCATTTGATTCGAAATAGTTTTATTCTTGCTCAGATTTGAGAACAATTTGTCTTAAACTGTCAAGCAAACTTCATAAGTGCGGAAGTTTAAACCAAACTTACTAATAACCAATAAACCCATTTTAACTTGTTGTTTCTATTATTAGTAGAGAATTAAATGAATGAATGTTCTAAAAATAGTTTTAGGTACAATTATTTTTATGTTTGGAAAAAAGAGATGTATAAAAGGGATTGTTAAGCAGATTTTTTATGTAGGTAATGGAAGTATGCCGTAATTTAATTTTTGTAAGGATCTTTTGAAAATCATAAAAATACAGATTTTTTTTCTATTAATTCAAATTCCTAATATTCACTAAACGTCCGGCAAACAAACGTGCGAAGTATAACTTCCCTCGAAATTAAACGTTTAACCGTAAAGTACTGTTTCGCAAAAGTCCCAATGTCCAAAGCTAAGTCAACGGGTGGCGGTAAGCGATGAGAAACGATCCTCTAAAGTAGCGGATTTCTCCGCATTTACATTAGTTAGCCTCCTCGACAACGGGCCAGTTTTTATGTTTATATTCCCCTCATAAATACGCAAATAATATTTGCACACCCAACGTCGTGGATTATTTTAATACGAAACACCATTTTAATATGAAACGCCACAACAGTTTGTTTAAACCTGCGTCGTTAGAGCGCTAAGAGATTTTATTTACGATTGTACCGTTGATTGGTAATGGCACTCATGATACACGCTACATTTATTTAAATTAGTTTTGAATCAGATGTGTGTTTAACTTTATAATGTGTTTTTAGCCACATCTGTTGACCAAGGCGTTAAATAAAATATACAAAGTAGACAATGACCAGGAAACTTATTTTTTTTTTACTATATATGCTATCATCGTAAAACACCATTTTATAATACTAGCCTCTTACCACACCGATAGCCCATTGACATATAAATTTACGGAATACATTTCACTATACCTCTTATATCTGTCTATAAAAAATTAAGTACTTATATGCAATTTTTTTAAAGAATAGATCGCCAACATTTACAAGCACATAAAATAAGTATAGAGGTCAACAACGTAAACATTCATCTTTTTACAAGCCACCCACCGCATAACAGCCTACCCAAATAAAGTTGAAAAATACCTCCATCAATCCACTCTTTTATGAAAGCAAACGTCTCAAGTTCACAAATTCGAACGGGACATTAAAATAACTCGGAGGTACGTTAAACGTTCATCATAACATCAGCGGTAGTTAAATACTTTCGAATAAAATACTCGCTCGTAAAGAGAGTGACATCGGGAGTCAAAAACTGGTAAATCGTCATTAAAGTGGAGGCGCGCGTCGCGTCGCCGTCACCCGGGGAGCGACGATAAACGTCGCCTCGGAATGAAAAAAGAGGAGAGGATTATTAAAAAACGACCTCCGATTGAAATGAAGTGAGACGACCGAGAAAAACAAATACGAGTGCAGCATCGAAGTGAGAAATGTTATGTCGGTCCGGACGCCCCGCCAGGCGGCCGGCCGGCCATCATTACAACCTTTGAGTACAACGAGTCAGTGCTTGCCCTATCACTGCATCGCCGTGACAACACGTCGGGATCATAACTTTACTAAATGAGCTCAATACTTCACGGTGGCGCCCTTAACGATTTGCATACAATGCATGGGACTCTCTTAAACCGCATTCCGGTCGATGCATTAAATCAAACACGTTATAGAAGCTGTTTAACATTACAATGCACTAAATAAATATAAAGATAAACGGACAGGCATTTCAAATGTCATCCAGCGTATCATGTAATGTGAAATAATAATATCCAAACTATTGTTACCATTTTCTGAATAAGTACCAATAGTTGAATGAAAACTGTACTCAAGTGTATTCATTTTGTTTCTGAAATGTATTCAATAATCATTTAGAAAACACAAAGTACATACCTAAGTACTAAAAATTATTAAAGTTTCTCACAAGAATAAATATTCACACAACTTCAAGCCAACGACAGCACATATTTCGTTTTCATCATTGGACTTTAATTTTCGGAAAAATTAACGAAAGTCTGCTTTCGTGATGTTTACTCAGACCATAGAAGTTTTTAAATAACACATAATTTTTGCACACGCCTTTGTTTTAACTTGACTTTAAAAGGTAATAATTATTGCTCCGGAGTTATTTATGCTGCGGGCCTTAGTTTCCTATTAGAAAACGGATGGTTTGTAGGTACCATAAAGTTAAATATTTAGTGTCGTTCTGGCGACAACACAGGAGTGACAACAGTGTGGCTCGTAAGTCTGAACTTGTTTCTCATTGTAATGAATCAAGACTTTGCAAGATGACCGCCACTCAAAATCCAAACCATATTTGTTGGCTTAGTAACAAACATTTGTTTTATTTTTTACTTATTTTTCTTACTCACATTTCGATGAAAATAGTTGAATATAAAAAGAAGGAAAAAATACATTAAATGCTATGCAGTATAAAAACAAAAGACTAAATTGTAACTCGTCTTCACTTGAGTTACAATTTGAACTTCACTTGTGTTCATAACAAAGGAAAATTGTTATTTTCGCTTGCGCAAGACGCTCCGCTCGCTTATTACAAGTAATACGAATGCGCTTACACGCAAGTGCGGACTTCTTGTAGCTCATAATGAGAGGTTACAATACAAATTAACTATTCGTTGAGTACTTTCCTTTTTACAGTGAGCGAGAATTAAAAGTGCACTTTATACTTAAAGCTATTCAAAGCAAACGCACTATAAATAGTCTGAAATTATTTAAGCATCCGATACGAAACCATAAAAATATTGTTAACATTCATCCTGTTCTTTAAAATACAAGAGCCCTGTTACTTCATTCAATAAGCTGCAAGCAAAGTAACCGATTTAAGTACGATATTAGCATTAAAACAATATATTTGGGGTGTAGTAAACGATCGAATTATAAGCAATAAAGGCAATCAAGGCGCGCGGGAGCCGGCCGCTTCCGCTCGCACCCGCTCTTTAGGCCGATCGGACCTTATTATGACAACAAAATAATTCATGATATGACCGCCAACCTGCCACGATGTATATTAAAAGCCTATTTGAGATAGCCAACGGCTATTTCATCAATAATTAATTAATGAATTGGAACGTATTATGATAATGATTAAAGTAAAAGCTGTTTTTTGTAAATCTGAACTTTTTATGGAAAAATCATCTTTACGAACATTGCAGTGCTTTGGTTCTTGTTATAATTGATCAAATATATGAAAAGGTGATGTGAAAAAACTGCATAACAAAAGTTTACAAACTAAATTAGTACTTAATTACTATTTGTAACAAAGTTTCTGTCAGTATGATTACAATGTCTCTTTCAAACGTTGTGTTTCTCATAACTAATAACCTTTAAAATGCTTTTTATAGCTTGTTGATGACATACCTACAACATAATAATATGAAACATGCCAACTGAATAATTTATGAAAAATGGGTACTTATCCGTAATGGTTAGCCACTATGTTGACGAAGGCTATCAAAAGATCATTATTTTGTTTATTTTTACAAATAAAATTGTAGTCTATACTATATATGTTTACTATTTTGTGGAAAAATTGATTTGACTCTATAGTTTTTAGTTATCTGGAAAACGACTTGGATTAGGTATATGTACCTACCAACTTACAAAGTTTAAACAATATTTTAATCCCGCGAACAGAATCGTAGTCATATTTTTTTCAGGATTTTTTAAAGAGCAAACCATTTCAGTGTCACGAAATAAATCTGTGATTAATTTACTAAATAATGTAATTTAAGTAATATTAACATCTCGTCACCCAAAATTAATTTAGTTAGTAATAAACATTATACTTACGTATTTTAATGACTGAAATGATGATCAGTAACGATTTTTGTTTAGTGGCTTATCAGAAAGCTTATGCCACCACATGATTAACTGGAAGAAATTTTAACGATATCTCTAAAACCTGAGAATCTATACGAGCTAACACGAGCTAAAATGTTATTTTGAGGGGTCATTATGTACGCGAACCTTATGTCGTATGTGATAAAGCACATATTGCATTGAGCTTGGCATTTCCTTCAAAACCCTTATAACTCAACCATTTCTAAACGGATTTCAAAAAATCTTTCACTAAGTTTCATAGCTATGAATATGTTTTTATATTATACATAAAATTATAGGATTCAAACCTGTTACTGATCCTCAATGCTTCACCACCATCTTACCTAAGTCTGCCTGTCTAGCTAACATGAACACTGAAACGCGATATGATATAGCGATTTATCACGTTTATAATTCTGTCAATAGACAACGGATTTTGACAGTTGAGTGTCGATAAAATGCTATATCACGCGACATATATATTTTTTCGGTGGTCACGCTATAGGGCTGATACTATAACAACAATTTCTACACTCTTAAGTTCCGCCTTTTAAAGAGTAAGGTACACATAGGTAACTAGTTTCTCAATAATTGAGGATTCCGAGTAAGCGTGCTTTAGCGTCACTTGAAATTGTGACATAAAGGATATAAGCAAAGTATTCATCCGTTATAGTTAAAAAACACTCATTTCCTCGTATTAGTTGTTATAGGTATCTCATGAAGTCCGTTTTCGGCTATTGATGTTTTTAAGCATGCACATGCATGCACATTGTTTTAGTGTTCATCTGCAAGCTCTCGTATTACGCAAACTAAAAGAATGTGCATGTACACGCCTTTCAACATTCATAGCCGAACGGACTTCGTGAGATAAAATAACTATTAAGTAAACACCACACTTCCAACTAAATCCACTATTTCAATTACCTAGTAGCCCGAGGTGACCTTATAAGAATTCCCGGATACGATTACCGATATATTTGTCATATACGATTACCAATAGATTTGTCATAGATTCGAGCGGCGATAAAGTTGATACCCTACGTAGATCGGAGAGACGCCCCCTACGTAGTTATAAAAAAGGAGTTCGAGTGATTTATTTATCAGTTTTGACAGCAGATTTTGATGTTCACTATTTTTTTACGATTGTGTATGCATATTGTACTAAATGAAATGAACTTATAAACATGTTTAGCTGATTAATAGAACCATAGGTTTAAGCTGACATGTACGATAGTGTCTAGCAATTGCAATCTTTAACCTAGGTGTTTTTCAGATTTTACTAAAATATTAGTTTCTTCTAATACTGGTAGTATAATTTAATTAACTCATCCCGAACATATTTATATTTATCAAACTACTCCTTATTATTAGTATTTTTTTTGTTTTGTCATAATTTTAGAGTTTTTTGTGACAAGGAATACCAGTCACGAATCTAATGAAATGAGTTTGATGTCAAGGCAGGTGATGAAAACTACTTTGTCTATTTAAAAAAAATGCTTACTTATCTTAATATGTTCAAATCAATGTCAGCCAATATATTTCGTTTAGTTTAACTTCATAATCGTTAACTCGTAGTTGTTTCAATTCGAGTATTTTATGAATAAAAATAAAAATAATTTTGTTTTAATTGATATTACGAACTCTTTACTCGAAAAACATAAGAGTGGTCGCCTCAAGCGCTAACCAAGGTAAAAGTCCGTCAGCGCCACGGGAGTCCACAAACGCCAAATAACTTATTAATTTATATTACACTTACATCCACTACCTACTCGAATCACCTGTCTAGCATGTTTGTTTTTATAATTGCCTGGCCCCTGGAGTATCCGTTAACGACGTGAAAATATCAACAATAATTAAAAACGCAAATGATCGAGCTGAATTGATGACTGTCGTTGCTCAACAGGACATGTTGGATGTGTTGGTGGAGTAAGGTGATTAATCCTTTTTTTATACCAACTTACCAACTTTGTCTATCCCTCGGGAACAGTACTTTTTTTCTGGATGAAAGGTTATATCATATCCACTACTCCTGAAACGCGGTTGGCAAAATTTCATGATGAATTGGTAAACAAAAAACAAACTTTTGCGCTTATTATATTAGTTATCAGTGGCGAGGGGTGAAATTATGGCGAAAGTAAGCCGTTCTACACAAATGTTATGATCTGCTTAAGGAATCGATGGGGCAGGATTTCTAAAAGTACATTAGTATGGACCCTTCGCCTTTGTTAGTTATTAGGATATGGTGGCAGTCGATACTGGAGACCTTAATTTGGTAAACGGTTAATTTTGCCTATGAATAAATGCCTAGGTTATATGCATAGATGATAAGTTAATTCCAAAAAGGCAATGGCATTTCAGAAAAAAACTTTTACTTTTATTTAATTTTATCTTTTGCACAACATAAACTTATTTGTAAAAAAAAATCTAATCATTAACTAGTTCAATGTATTTAGGTACAGGTGTGAAAATGTTACATTTTAATTAATTAAATTTATTTTTTAAATTTTCAGAGTAATATCAAGTCAGAACACTGAGAAAACTAAAATATAAACAAGTAAAACAAATCACATTTTATATTGCCTTCATCAAAAAACCAATAATTAAATAAAGCGTTAACTGCCGAGTGGCGTTACGCATAATCGCCTTATTTCACTTTTTATAAAAAGTTGCAAACGAGAGTGGAGCGCTTATGCACACATCTTAAGTGCAATATAATTGGTACCTAGTCCTAGTTGGACATTGCATAAAATAAATACGCCGATAGCAGTCGTAACGACATAATACCTGTGTTATAAATGGAATAAATTGCAGTGATTACTTTGCGTGGGGGCCCACGGCGAAAATGTAAGGGACTTTAACCTTCACATACAAGCAACCTCAATCCAATAACTAACAACCAATATTAGTAGGCTGAGCATAATATTTTGATTATTTGAGTAAAATACTTAACCCGTAATACTACCTCTGTGGTCGAGTGGATTGTACGCTGGTTTTCAAGCTGTTGCCATCTCTGAGGTCTGGGAGTTTGATCCCTGGATGGGTTGATTTAGAAAACGAACTTTTCTATATTGGGTCAGGGGCCTAATTTTCAACGATAAAACCAAAGCTAAATCGTTACCGTTTCAGTTTCGTTTACAGAAAAATACTCGCTTTAGTTTTGTTAAAATTGTTGAATACTCTGCCTAAGGAGTCTAGGATTACAATCTGGGACAATTTATGTGAAAATTATGAAGCTAAACCAAAGATTTTTAGGTAAATATAACCTATATGACAACGTAACGTTATTGGTTTGATCGTTCAGAATTACCGCGATTGGGCTCCTGGTCTGTATTAGATTAGGAGGCCATAACAAATTTGGTAACGTTCGCGTAAGTAGCTGACTCTGGGTTCACAGGATGGAGAGGAGTATACGTTTGTAGTGCCACTGTTGTCTCTGATTTTCATAACACAAGTGCTTTAGCTACTTTCTTTGGAATCAGAGCAATGTTTGTGATGTTGTCTAATATTTGTATATTTATTTACCTAAGAAATCTTTTACTCGAACTCATTCTCAGAGTAATAAAAAATACTTTACATTTCCTAGTATGTACTTACTCTGTCTAGTATTTGACTTGAATCTGTAATGTATTCTCATAATTTCGGTTATTGGGTGTTAAGACGAAAAACCTAAATTGATAGCAAATACTTAGATACATTTTGCATGAAAAACTTTATAGTTAAAACTAAAGACAATTTATAAGCGTGTATAGTTATAGCAAATATATTTCAAATTATTTTACTGGCTGTGTATTTTCGAGTAAGACCGCACTTATTAATTTTTAAACTATATACCAACTGTTTTAATCATTCTAATTATTTTAGTAACCGGTGGCAAGATATTTCATTAATCATCGCAGCCATTCGTCATTAGCGGCGTGTATATTTAAAACCAGCAATTTCCATATTTTCATTAATTAAACGTTCCTTACAATTAGCCTTGAATTCAATGTTTGTGTGTTTTATCTATTGCTAAAAATCTACGAATATTTATAATAATTACCTATAACTTTGTAACGCAGACATTTCTTAGGATTTAACCCTCAAACTCTCATGATCATATTTTTTTGCCATGCATGTCCATCAGCCATTTTTGATGTCCCCACTGCTGGGGCACAGGCCTTCCTTATGGGTAAGGAGGATGGACCATAACCCACCACGCGGGTCCAATGCGGATTGGTGAGTGTTAACGACTGCAAATGCAGCCGGGACCAACGGCTTAACGTGCCTTTCCAAAGCACGAAGGAGCTCGAGATAATAAATTTTAGGTCACCCATCCCATGACCGACCCTTGCGAACGTTGCTTAACTTCCGCAATCGCTGGGCCAGGCGCTAAACCACTGCTTCCTTCCTCAATGCCATGCATAAAGAAGAATATCATTGTTTCTTCTAAAAAAAATATTAAATTTTGCTTATCCAAAGAAGCTCTTATTAAAATACAATAAGGTTTACTTTATTCATGAATGTGAATCAGGAGGTAACATTCGCACAATCGGCAGCCGTCATCACTACGCTTTCATGCGACCGTTTGCATGAATTGTAACGTTTGACCCCGATTTTTCCACACGGAATCGTTAACCCGTTCACAGTCGATACAAATTTGTATGAATCAAGCAACAATATATTTATTGAATATCTTATCTATGATTTTGACTGTAGTAAAAAAAATGCGCTGAACTATCAATATCTACTACTTTTATCACTTATAAAACTCTATTTATAACTATATTTAAAACTATATTTAAGTTATTACCGATTTCAAGTTTTCTTAGTTGTGTGCGTGCGTTTAGTATTGTACCTGCGTTCGTTGACATTCCTTAACAATATTTCGTTAAAAATATTTCGATGTGAATACGCGTTCGCCATCAAAGGGTTAAGAAATTACAAGGTTAACGAATGCAGCAGCTATTTCAGTATAACTCGAGTATAGGCAGTTAAGTCGGGACTCGATGATTAATTCGTCGGTTTCATGGAGTTTTTGTTCCACAATTAGGCGCGAGCAACACGCGTGCCGCCATTGCGTGGCCAATATATTGTTACTTATATTAACGAGTGGCCCGCACAAGTTCCGTTTTCGGTAATTTATTACTAATTAGCCTTTTTATATATAAATTTTCGAAGTATTTACGCTCGGATATAACTACGCGGATTGATATAGTGCCGCTGTTCAAATTATTGGCAGAGAAGGTGCACCTTTCGCGATTGTGTTAAGAATCATTTTCGTAATACAATTCTTTGTGTGTTGAGTGTAATGTAATAAGCCGTATTGTGACGCGGTCGATGGCTATCGGCCCTTAGCTATGGGAAAGCCAATTAGGTGTGTTTTTCCTAGAGAGCCGAGACCGTCCGTCAAGTTGCCACGCCCGTTCCGTTCCGTTTCGCTGCTTAGGGACTTCCACAAACTAATATTAAACTAATATTAATTTTATTCTAATTGCTTTGCCCTGATATACTAACATAGGATTTAAGTTAATTGTTACTAACAAAATGGATTGTAATATCTGAATATGAAATAAATTATTATTATTATTAATATTGAATTAATGCTATACTTCACTCACAGCTCGACGAATTGTTAGTTATCAAGAGTATTCTAATAAAATATAAAGGTGAAGACAAAATTAATAATGTTATGTATAAAAATTAACATGCATTTTAAAGAACCTCACATGATCTAGATGACATTAATAGTTTTTTCAACGACCTCACACGAAGAAGAAAACAATTTGCTATTATAGAATAATATTTGTCCACATCTCTCCAAATCAATTACGGTACCGATGGTATCAGTTCGTAGGAGTAAGTAACCTGTCTTACTAGAGCCGTTTTCTGTAGAGCTCTGATTCTTAGGGTGAGTAGTTTTGAAAATGGGTCTTGTTGGGATGGTCTGTTGTTTGACATTTGCGTAGCACCTGCATGGAGGTGAGTAGCCACAACATATTGCTAATTTGTTGGCGGTGCGCTCATTACACGACCGACGACGCCTGAGGTGTCGCGTACGGCAGCAATTTTAACCCGTTCTATAAATTGCCACACGCATAAGGAAGTAGCATACGGGCTCCCCAAACATCAATTCGAGGATAGAATATACTTTTTTGAAGACATTTTACGTATAAGCACCTTCTCCCAAAATTTTGTAGGACAAATACAAGAAATCCAAATTAGTACTCAAAAGGATGTGCGTTTAAGTCTTTTGTACTGAAGAAATTAAAATAACTTATAGATTATTTTAAAACTTCCTATTTATCATTAACGTTTTGCCGTATCGAAGTTAAACATTAGGGCCTAATGTGGCTAATGATTAAGCATTATATAAATATTATGCATAACTAAATAGGCGTGCGTGCAAGGAATATGCTTGCTTAGGCATCCATTGCTTTTTAACTCGTTGCATCAACATAATCGACTACACGTCGATAAGTAATTTAAAGTGCTTATGTAAGTAAGTTAATGTGCATTATAAATTATAAGGAAACCCTTATAAAACCCTTATTGAGTAGGTGGGACTTTTTAATATTATTAGTTCAGGATTAAGATCCAAAATTAAGTAAACCGAATGACGTTCCGTAAATCGTCTGAGCATCATGTTTCGTAATTATTTTTTGTAGTAGGCCTGAGGGCCATTTCCATTATTTAAACTAGGATCTTATTGACATTTAATCAATAATGTTGTCAAAATAACTATTTATGCAAGTTGTAGGTGTAACAATGTTAAGGCAACAGAAATAATTCTCATTCATAAAAATTAAATAAACTCTCAAGATAAATTAACGCGGAGTTTTATCTTCATTCTAATTATAATCAACGTTATTTTTTCATTTTCTCCAAAATGTAAGCGAATACATTAATCATTTCGTTATTACATTAATTAATTCCGACCAGATTGTATATTTAATGTGAATGGATAAGTGTATGTATCATAAGAGCCATCATTTCATTGCATTGCCAAGGTGGCCAGAGTAATTAAATGTTGACTGATAATAGTTTATAAGGCTCTATTTGCAAAGAAACACGTTTATTGCTTCTACAGTTCATAAAGTTAGTACTAGGCGTAGGTATATGCAATCGACTTAAATATTATGGTCATGTTCCTACATTATCATTTGTTATTTCATTGTGATCTTTAATTCTTTGTAATTTTCAAAAAAATGCATAAGTATTAAATGTTCAATGTAAAGGTGTGACGAGAATAAACCTAATTTACGGAACATGTGGAGCTGTGGTCTGGTCACGGAGCTCGTTAGTGCCAATGATCCCCGGGGCGACCCGTAAATCAACTGTTTTACGTCAACACTTTATAGCTCATTCAGGTTCCTCGGTCGCTTTATCACCATGTTCCTGGCGATACAACATCGGTATTCAATGCCAATACATCACCGGCCGACTTTATGAGGATACCATGATATGACTACACCAATCCGGCATCTGATATAAAATCATTAATCATTCGAACGGGCGTAAATGACGCAATCTGATGGTGGTTGGTGGTAGGGTTTATTTCAAGTCCGCCTGGCTAGCTACCACCATCTTACCTAAGTCTGACGCCATAACAACAATTTAAAAATTGTTGTGTTCAGCAAGTAAGAGGTAAGATAGCCAGTTCCTCTGTGTTGAGGATTCCGGGTGTAGTGCGCTTTCGCCTTTGGCCTTATCGTCACTTAACATCAGGTGAGGTAAAGGCCAAGCACTATCCCGTTGTGAATTATAAAAAAAATAAGCTTACCTGTCCATTTTTGTCCATCTCGTTGTTGGTGAGCTTGACCTTCTCGAAGGAGACGACCTGCTTGCGCAGCTGGTCGCCGCTGTAGGGCGAGTCGGGGTGGGGGTAGAGGCGCGCGGGCGCGGGAGGGTCCGCCTTGCCGGCCACCAGCCAGGAGGAGCGGTGGTACGCGTACCGGTACCGCTTGCCGTCCACCGGCACCACGTCAAGCAGCACCGCGTACCGCACCTCCGCGCGGCATCCCGCAAACGACACGCGCACCGTCGGGAACATCCGCCTAACCAACACCACATAAAACACTGTTAGCAATGCAATAAATAGTGAAATTCATAAAAATTATGGAGTGGTTTGTTCGCAGGATGGCATAGCTTTGTTTATCATTAGATCTCTTGGCATACGATGAGTCTGGGTTTACATGGCGGATTGTTTATTTATTTTTTGGCACTTTTCTGAAAAAAATATTGGAAGAAACCTATAATTAAAGGTATAGCATACATTTTCTTTAAATCCTACTTAATATTATAGATGTAAAAGTTTGTGTGTGTGTGTGTGTTTGTTTGTTATCTCATCACGCCTAAACGGCTTGACAGATATGGATGGAATTTTTTTAATAGACAGATTAGGACGTGGATTAACATATAGGCTACTTTTTATACTGGTCAAAGATTCCCTAGGTTCCACGCGGACGAAATTGCGAGCGACCGATAAGTAGTAGTAAATAAAAATGTTACAACGAATTTCAAAATAGTTTCTGACACAATTTAAAATAAGTAATTTTTCTGCGCATCGAAAGTACCTATATCTTAAGTAGGTAGACACATCTTCATAAAACTACAGCCTTTAACAAACTTTATGATAAGTTGACAAGCTTACAAAAATTTATGTCGGCAATAAAGATTAAAATACTTTATACCAGGTGAATTTCAATTTCAAGTTTTATTGCGACAAATTATAACGACATAAAATGTAAAACTTTCAACTATAAATTCTCAACTGTAGTAAAGAAAGGGACTCACGCTAATGACGAAACTCATAAGAACGGTCCGAAAACTAAATTAGACATGAGCCAAAAGGTCATAATCCCCAAAAATGTTTTACGAGACCAAAACACATGCTCGCAATAAAAAAAGATGATTAATGCATCTTCACAAAAAACCGCCAGAGATCCGGCCACGGCCGGTGACTTGTATAATTACAGGGTAAAACGCGAACTAGGAAATCAAACAAATATGATGTATTCGATTTTAATGCACCCTTAAATGGGCTGAAGCGCTTCCTGCCGGCCGGCAGCGATAACATCGCACCTCAGCTTATTTACGATGTGGTCTTTCTTAATATAATATTTTTGGGAACCTCTAAACGGCACTTTTATAATTTCGGGGTCCCGAACAAGTAGTCGTTGGCCTGTCAGTTTAGATAACTGTCTAGTTAACAATTTGTCCGCTAGCCTTAACACGATTATGGATCGCTGCGCTACGCTACAGTTGTTTCTATTAGCTTTCATATTTTTTAATCGAAAAAGAGAAAAACAAACTCACTCGCGCCCTTCTCGCGCCATTAATATTTTTGAATCCTAAGCAATAAAACCCAGAAGTGAAAGAAAGAGTTATAGAAGTCATAAAAACGGACGTAGTGTCAACCGTTCTATAAGAAAAGTATAATATTAATAAATAGACGAAACCTATAAAATTGTCGGAGGGCGATCGCGGGCGCAGCACGAGCGGCGATAAAGCACGGGTATCGAGCCCCGCGCGAGTTAAGCACTAGTCATAAATAAATCGTATTAAAGTATGTTTTGAGGTGTTCCGTATCGGTCGCGAGGGATCGCTCGTCGCGTCGACAATAAGTCGCTGTCAGATGCGTTTATGAGCGAGTGTCGTTAAGGATGCGCCCGGCCGCCACCCAGCGCGGCTGCGTAATGAACCGCATCCATCACGGATAACAATCGATCGCGGATTCCACGGGCTGCTTGCACGCACTAATTGAACTTCACCTCGTACGTCGCAACAAGTTATGCTCTATATCAATCGATACGGTACGTATACATTACTAATATTAATGACTCAATCTGTGCTTCGTTTCATTTGATTTACAATAGGGATGTTGACTATTTTTTTTATTTTATGTTACATAAGTTACCTCTCAAAAAAAGAAACATTGGTAAAAGAATTAATTCGCTAGCATGAAAACTGCCCGAGATATCACAGTGTGAAATGCACACAAATGGACTCGATCAAAAACGCTCCATACTAATGGCTTGCACGTTATGACGTCACGCCGTGCTAGTTTGTATGCAACGCATAAGAAATTTGTTCAGCAGCTATATTAAATATTGTGTTTATCAAATTGGTTTCTTCGACAATTTTGCTATACATTTTACGGACTAATTAATGGTATCATTTATTTTAATAAATTTTATACTTTTTAAATGGACTTGTCCACCCAACTTTGAAGGGTCATAAAACAAATAATATGCAATATATAAAACCAAGAGGTATACAAGCTACTCTAAAAGTTTAATATGTTTACGATTTTTATTAGTATTTCGTTATTTTATTCATTAGTCAACATCCCTATTACAATTAGGTTATCAAAGCCAATGGTGCAGGTAATCGAAATTACGTTAGTACTCGTACTTTATGAGAATTAACAAAATTAAAAAAAACAACGATTTTTAGCCCAAAAGCAATGGTTAAAATACGAAATATAAATGTATTATTTATTGATGATTAAATGTGCTGCTACAAAAACGACATTTGATAACTTCCAAGCAGCCGTTGAAAGGCGTTCCACTGGATATGTATCTCATAAGAATTATTGATGGCATTAATTTCGCAAGCAATTAACCGGGACTTAGCGGTAACAAAGCTAACAGTGCGATGTTAACGCGCTGTTTCACGAGTAATAAAGTTGGTGGAGCGACGGCGGTCTACATTTGCATAATTCATTAATAAATGTCCGCTTGCGATGCCCTCAGATAAGCTTAACAAACACCAATTGGAAAACTATACGAATGGAATCGTGGCTTTTAAGTCGATAGTGGTAGGGTAGAGAATCTTGTGACCGAGATAAGACAAAGACTGCTTTCGTAAGCTAGTAAAAATCGTGGATTTCGACGCGTGACCTACATTTTACTGCAAGTAATGATTCAAGTGACAACACTACACGGAACCAACCTCTTATTGTAAACCTAAAGTCCTAGGACTAAAGTAAAATCAAAGTAAGATTATCTTAAAATAAGTGCGCGAAGAAGCGCTGCACTGGCGCAACTGTGGCATCACTGACGCGACACGACTGCGCTTCTACATAATGTATGATAAAATAATTAGTGGCACAACTGCTACGCCTTTGCAGCACTTCTTACGCCACTAATTTGAAGGCACCCTAAAAATTATGTATAGGTAAGTACGCACGACAGCACGGTAAGTTAAACAGTTGAACTACGAAAACAGCTCTTATTACACTATAGCATAGAGTCGGTCTAAAGGTCAACATACATAGTCAGACGTGCCGTTGACTGTACCTATATCAACTCTATATTTTTACATTTGACTAGCGGCCGCCTGCGACTTAAGCTGCGGGGAAGGTTTTTTTTTGCTATACCTCGGGAACAGTATTTTTACGCTTTGTCCTTTTTTGTACCCCTGACAACGTATGTACATACATGCAAAATTTCCTGATGATCGGTTGCGTAGTTAAGTCGTGAAGGCGTAACAAACAAACTTACTTTTGCATTTGTAATATTATTTAGTAAAGATACCAGTGTCCTAAAATAACATGTGATTAAGTACGCCATACTTTCGTATTTTAAAACGGCAGCATTTAATTTTTTCAAGCATTTTTTTGCGGTAAGAAACCACGATGCGACAGAAAGCAGGAAAGAGGACTAATTTTGTCGGGCAACTGCACCAATTATGGATAACCACTTCCGTAGAGAGGCGCGAAATTGCTCGACATTGGGCCAACTTACGGGCTATTGTTTGCTTTGCCTTTTGTGGGATATCTTCATTTGTATTATTACAGTCTGTACAAAGAAATAGCTTGTTAGCTTTTATTATACGTATAGGTAGGTATACTAAGCAATGTTATTAAAACTCTACGTAAGAAACTTTGGCGTAAGATTTCAGCGGTCTCATTATTATTAATATCATTAGAATTGAAGTTGTTAGGTATTTTTTATACTAAGTATTTTTTTCAACGACTTTACTTTTTAATTAATTAATTAATTGGAGCTCGGTGGCGCAGTGGTTTAGCGCCTGGCCCAGCGATTGCGGAAGTTAAGCAACGTTCGCAATGGTCGGTCATGGGATGGGTGACCAAAAATGTATTATCTCGAGCTCCTCCGTGCTTCGGAAGGCACGTTAAGCCGTTGGTCCCGGCTGCATTCGCAGTCGTTAACACCCACCAAACCGCATTAGGCCCGCGTGGTGGGTTTTGGCCCATCCTCCTTACCACCTATAAGGAAGGCCTGTGCCCCAGCAGTGGGGACATCAAAAATGGCCGATACACTTTTTAATTAAAAGCAGTAATAACTAATGACAGATACGAACGTAATAAGTAAGGACGATAAAAAGTAACTTATTAGAATATGACCTTTAGTTAATAACTAAATAAACATACATTAAGTGCATCAATTCACTATCAAATGGAAGTATATTAATCGCCTGTGGTTTTTCTCGTTTGCCAGTTTCTTTCTTCGGTTTGCGTGCACATTGAAATGCGAGTTTATCGTCGAGTTCTTAATTAGCTTTTATTAATGGTTTACCTGTGTATTACTTACTCTAGTTATTCTTAAATTATTACTATTATTGGTTTAAGTTTAAATTAGCTCTACATAACTGTATAAGATATAAAAAATTATATATTGTTTCAGTTAATACGAGTTGAGACTTATAAGGAAAATATAATGTGTAATGTTTCAAGAAATACGGAAATTCGGAACAAATGTACAAAATATCATAATTATAATAGTTATAGATATCATTAAAAGATCTCTTTTCCGTAATAATGTCGAACAATTATTGCTTTTGTCATAAAATTCAACATCCAAACCAATAATACGAGTCAAAGCTATTTTTTCCACAATCACTTATTTATTACTCATTAGTTACCTGCATTTAATGATTGTTATAAATAACTGATTGATCGGTGATGACGTGAACGGAAAGCTATTAAGGTGTTAACCTCTTAATTTGTTATCGAGAACAGTTTGTATAGTTTTTGTTTTTTATTACAAAAAAAATATAACAAGTGTATTTAGTTTCTCAAACTTTGTCTATGATTTATACTTAACATAACATATTTACATTTTAACTTTTTAATAAGTAATTTATAATTTTTCAACTTCTTTCTAAACGCAGAGACAATAAATCTTCAAAATATCAAAGGTTTGTCTGAACAAATAAAGATATAGCATACTAGCAAAATTGCCAATTCAATTGTACGTAACGTAACTCAAGACTTAGAAATCTCACGCTATTTGTAATTCGGAACCATACAAGTCGTCGGTCGTTTATAAATGTCACTGGCAATCAGCGATACTATTAATATTATGTCAGCCAAGGAATGAACACTTGTGTGAAATCAGATAGGCAGCCTTTATCTCTAATAGTTGCCTTCTGATAGTTCCTTTCATAACGTCCAAGTTATTTACAAACGTCATGTTTCTTATAGCTATAATCTTAATAGCTAAGGGTTTACTCAGACAGAAAGCGGTCCAGCTTTCGGGCGTTCCGCGTTCATGTTTCAATTGCTAAATTGTGTTATAAAGTGATACAATGCAATGTATTAGGAAGCGAATGATGTATAATTGGACGGTATACGAAAACTAAATATGTTTAGCGCAAACTTATGTCAATCTTATACATTTTTAGATAGAGAGGATTTGCAAATTTGGCTTTGGCTACAGAGGCAGAACGTCCGAACCGCTTTCTATCTGAGCAAACCCTAATGCACTTGAAATTTGTTTCAATAGTTTTCTTGTAGTTACTTTCATCATTCTGCAATCAATATGATTTAGATTTTATTAACCATTCTAAGATTTTCAAAAGACAATCACTCGTGTATTATTTGTCATAAGTAATAAAAATGTCGGGAGGTGCAAAAATCAATTGTGGAACCCAATCATCGAAAAAACATTTCATGAAATCGCAGTACCTATATTGTTTTCTCATAGGTACGTGCGTGAAAATCTTGAAAACTTCACGAAATTTTTACAATTCTTATATATTTTTGGTCAAGACAGAATGAAACCGAAAAAATAAAAATAAAAAACTCCCTTGCTTTTAATTTTTTTGGTATGAATACCGTTTTTCACCTGCCATCTATACGTTTGAACGCTACGCTTACTCTTAAAGCTTAAATATGAACAAAGATGATTAAATAACTTGTCTCAAACTTATATTAAGCACAGACTTTGTTGTATTTTATGGAATTAACAAGCTAAAGGCACGTAATTTTATAGTTTACTGCTTATTTTAAAGCTTTAGTGGTCAATGGCCATATTCTATATTGTTGGCCATTTGAGTAGGAGGGCTGGTATAACGGTACATTGTAAAAAAAGTTATAAAATATTTATACTTAGGATACTAACCATACCATGTCACTGCTAACACAAACAGTTTCTTTTGGCGGCGTACATTTCATATAAGCACATATACACAAGTCAGCAGTCACGCGCCACGTTAGACAACCGGTCACATAAAATGTCACGCAGCCAGACGCTAGCACGCAACCGAGACCAGACACTTTATTACTTCTCAATTTGCACCCAGCCTTGTTATGATTAGGTCTGACCTTTTGCCGTTTGCGGTAATTAGGGCTAGATGTTAATTCCCTCTGTTCTTGGTAAATGTATGCAAGAATGCCGGTAATGGGTGCTTTGAATAGGTGATGTATTTAGCTCTTGTTAATATAGCCATTAAGTTACTTACTATGCTTTCTTGATATATAGATTTATTTATTTTATTTTATTTCATTAGGAAAACTAACAGCTTCAGACATGATATGATTAGTTGCAAAATAGGTTACTACGAGCCATTTACAAGTTTTCACTTATGGGTAATTAAAAACTATGCATTAAATAACAAGTGTAGGGAAATACATGTAAAACTTATAATCTAAGTACTTATAGAGAAATTACTTAATGTTAATAGATAATACTTTACTCTTTGTCGAAAAATGAGGCTGCGATCAAGCGACGTATCGATAGAAAAACATACCTTTTACGTTCTTGCAATTTTATTGATCTACATTGTTTTTCGAGACAATTAATTATGTTAAGGTGGTTATACCACTGATAGTGGTGCCCTCCCGAGGTTGTCAATAGAAAATTATTAAAACTTTACGTGGAATTTTTAGGACCCATGGTCTAGTATTTTTAGAAGGCATCAGTATATTCCCTCGTAGTCATTCGTAGAAGTCGATAGCAAATGTATCAAAAACGGCCACTTTTAGCAGTTTTGCTAACTACTACTAGCGTCGTCACGGGTGATCACGCTGTAGAAAAAATACCCAATAAAATAAAAAATACCTAACCAAAACCAAATACCAACTAATTACGAAAGTACTTCCAATAAACCCGCGCTAGTATTCGTTAAAAAGTGATTCATTCCATGTCTTCTTCTTATTTTTGTTATGGCAATCTACTCCTCTTCAGGGAGTTATTTTTGCCAGTGTCAAGTGTTAAATAATTCAGTGGTATTGTTTCAGTTTACATTAGAAAGCGTGTGCATCGCATTCCAATGCTGCTTGGAGCATTTGGCATCAAAAATATCGATACAGTTTACTCGGTAAGTTCTGCCGAGGTAGCCACCACTACAATAAAAGTCTCAGCTTCACACAACCAAGATCGCATCTATATTTCAATTATCCCACATATTGTTCAGATGCGTAGACAATGTACCACAAAACTGCACCAATTTTAAGACACAATATCCACTATAAAACTATTTGCAAATAATTAAAATAGCCACCGGACTGAACCCGACAAAATGGCGCCAAAACCTCCATTTCAGAGCGTAAGATTGAGAAGTGAATAAAAAACTATTATCCTAAAACACACATTAAAATTCGAACTTTGGTTTTCATTTCCTACGAGTTGATCCGTTGAAGTGGGATATCAGTCGCGTGCGGTGTCACTCGGCTGTCGCTCACGCGTCTCGTTACGTCGGCACGCGGCTCGTTCGCGCCTAATCTCGCGATCCGAAACAAAGTATCCTGCTACTCGATACCTCGTTTGTGTCACCCGAACGTTCGGATACATTAAAATAAGATAAAAAGTCACCAAGCCATGCAGAAATCATGAGAATATTGCAAAATGACGCCACGCAGCGCGGGAGTCGGTCGTGCGAACTGTCATCTGTCAGACCGCCATTTAAATTTGTCTGTAATTGTATAAATTGACACTTGGCATGTTTTGTCATCTCTCGGGTATTGGAGCGGAATGAAAGTATCATTTTGTCAACAAAAACTTTTGTTTTTTAAAAAGATATTACCCCTTTCAGTACTATATCCATAGATATAGTATATTAAAACTATATCCCACCTATCCTAAATCAAGCATTTCATTACACGCTTAAACACATTTTTGTTTCCCACTATTTGTCCATTGTTGTGAAAGCTATATGAACATTGCCAGACACAAAAGAAAAAGAGTAGAAAAACTTTATATATTGAAAAAGCTTGTTAATCAGAGAATTTCCAATTTTACGATGTCGTTACACATGAAATATAATGGAGACATAAATATAGTGAAAAGTGACGTTTTGTTAACGACTCCGACGCAATGCGAATAAAGTAGCCGCGCGGCGGGGCGCCCCGCTACAGGGAAACGTTAATAATTAAAAAATCTTCTTTGCTTTTGCCTCGAGATTGTAGTTATGTGAGAAATGTTTTATAGTTTCAACACGCGATAATTCAAATGTAATGTTTCGCGTGAAATTCCGATGTTCGGAATTGCCTTATTATAATAATGGTACTGGGCCACGTGGTAAGAAATTGTGTTTAAGTTGGAACTTAAAACCCTTTACCGTGCCTTAAAACAAGTGAATTTTTATTCAGTCAATTATTTTATGTTACCAAGCTATTTAAGTATGTATTTTATTAATATGTACAGTGATTGGGAAAATATTGCATTACTTACTTATAAAAAAAATATTTTGATGTAAAAATGTTAAAGGATTTAACAATTTTTATCGTTTATATATGGCAAAGATATCAGAAGTTAAAGGATATGCATTGGATCACATAAATAAAAAATGCCTTAGAAAACACCTTCATCAATTCAACCATTATTTAAGTAACTTTTATAAAATTGTATTACCTACCATGTATAAGTATAAACTCCAAGTTATTCCAGTGTAACATATTTTATTACATCCCACATTGCTATTTTAAAAGTAAACAATAATTACCATGAGCTGAATTTACAGTTAATACCTGTTAATAAATTATTTGTACAGAACGCAAGCTGTTTAAATTATTTATTCCAAGTGGGGGTCGGACTTTAAGGTGTTTGCAGAGGGGAACCAAGGTGCAGCCATGATTTAAGAGATCGAATTATCTGTATAGGGTAGGGACCAGATGTAGCTTCTGGTCGGATTTTATTTCATCCTTTATTACAAACTAGGTACATACATAATGGAGCGATTTTATTTGACAG
The DNA here is from genome assembly GCA_950108535.1 of Agriphila straminella. NCBI lineage: Eukaryota > Metazoa > Arthropoda > Insecta > Lepidoptera > Crambidae > Agriphila > Agriphila straminella. The sequence goes on from OX467308.1 coordinate 14,337,624, forward strand.
CCTAAAAAACCGATACTTATTTCATTTAAAAATATTCATCATGTATTAAATACGACAGAAATATAATTTTATTTAAAAAATACTCTTTACAAAATGTTACCATTGGCGAGAAATATTTTACTCTATTGTATTAGCATAATTTTTCCACATAAATATTAACTTTCTAGCAAACGCTTTTTAAATTATAACACAAAAATTAGCATGAATAATGTTGCCCACTAAAATATTAGCCCACAGACATAGCATTACAAAATACCCCCTCAATTAATCTAACACATGCCGGCATTCCTGGCAAAACTCCCACTCGTTCACCGTAACCGAGCTTATTACCGTTTTTGTCCATTAATCGATAATTAAAGATCGAGTAATCGATTAAATTCCGACTTAGCAAGTCGTCTTAACGAATAATTATTAAGAAACAGTTAACCTAACAAGGTGCTCCTTAATCACTATCAGCGAAATCCGATGACGTTAGTTTTATGACGTTTCCGGTGGTACCCTTGATGGTCGTAAACTTAACTACATCCAATCGTGGTTCCGTACATTGTTGTAAATTAAGGTCACCTCCGAATACGATGGTGGCAGCGAACAAAATGTAAAAATGCCGAACTGCCCAATTATAGTTTTATAATGCCATAAAAGTTGTTATTTTGTGGCGCTTAGCACGCGGCTTGTGGGCACCCTTATCAGATATACTAGCCCATTATTTTAAATTAGCAGTAATGCCATTTGCTTTATATAAAAACTTAAGGAAATACCGATCAAATTATGATTAATGTAACAGGTAATGTAAAAGTGTGCCTGAGAAATCTGGTACACTGTTTCAGGTTATGATTTGGTAGAAGTATGTATAATCAATTATAAATAATTTAACTTTCTTGACATAATAAAATGAATGAAATCATTGTTTTACTTTATAACTTAGTAGACCAATAATTCAATAAACGAACACTATTATTCAATAAAACCGTAACTTTATACTAAACCAAATTTGTCCCTATTTATACTGTGCTAGTACAGTGACTGGGTATTATTTCTTTACAAAAAAGCAAAAAGAAACCCTATACCAGTTAAAAGTAGTGTAAAAAATAAATGTGGCGCGGTAGACAAGGCGTCGCCGCCAGTCATGGCGATTATTCGCAGCAAAACATCCGCTCGTCTGTATCGTACGTGATAGGTCGCCTATCATTATCACAGATACAACCAATGTCACATTTCAAAACACGAATCCAATCGAATAACAACCTTAAAATCAACGCTATAAAATCGTTTTACATCAAATTCTCCACACACAAGTAACCTGTAATCATACTACTAGGCGCCGTAATTTTTAATCCAAAAGATCTTCGTTTTATTTCGATGAAATTGCTACGCGTAGCAAAATAACTCGCAAATGTTAATCGAAATTTAATTTGATAATGAGTTTAATATATTAATAAAGGTGAAAGTTAATACATACTTACTTGATTAAAAAGTTACTTTAAAAACGTTTAAGTATACTTTATATCGCAAAAAATATGATTAATTCAGATTACTGCATAGCGATAAAACTCTCAAAGAAAAGAAATTGGATGTTACTTTCTATGCTTAGGAAAATTTCAGAATAAACAACGTTTCCGACAAGCATGCAGTTATAATAAATGATTTAAATGCTATTATTTCAGACTCAGAGCCATCTAGCGACGGCTGTAATTAACTGTTTTACACGCTCCTAACGAGTTCATTCCGCTAATGAAGTCAGACTCAGACTTCGTCCTCTCCGTAGTCACCCTTAACCCTCCGAACCCTCTTGAACTTTTGAAAGTCGCAAATGAAAGTCTCTTTTGATAACGGCTGTGGTAAATTCATTTTGATAAACCGCAAAAGTTCGTAGGTTAATAATATTTCATCATGTTTTAGAATGTATTTTTTATTGTCAACGAAAACAATTTTGATAATTTAATCACAGTACAAACACTTCTGTCTGTTTAGTTCGTATCTCGCTTAGGTATCACGCACATATTACGCACTGTCGATAAGGTTGCAATTATGTCGTTCATTTAGCGCTAAATCGTGTATGGCTACTTTCCATAGTCTTACTATTATCTGTGGCAATCGATCAAAGCTGTAGAACACGACAATAGCTAAACCATGTGGTAACCTCTAAAAATAAAAATAAAACACTTTTGGAGATCATATAAAATAGGTTTCGGCGGGTTGCGATATATAAAACTTGGGTTTTCGTATCTAAAATGGCGTTATAAATAACTATTTCACAAAGGCAAACGGTAACTTTTTCGTGATTTAAATGTACAACGGGCAACTGTACTATAACGATTTATCTCTGAGTTTAAAAAACGCCAATGACATTAACCCTTCGCTGTGAGAGCTATCGACAAATTGCTACTTGCGTGCGGCGATCGCTGGCCGTTAATCAACCCATGACACGCTGCCGGACCATACGGCCTACTCTGAAAACTGTACCGGATAATCGTACGACGTTCGTTCCACTTCGTAACATTATTGGCTCATGAATAAGGTTCAAAATTAAGTAAATCGAACGATGAACTTCGTCCGATCGCGACTTGTTCCTTGTAGTCGGGCTCTCATGTCATTTTCCACACCAATGGCCCACATTTTTTACTTATATTTCACTATTTGGGTTTTATTTAGGGATATTTGAGAATAACCTTCATTTTTTTTTAAAGTAACAAACTTATCGGAAAATATTGTAAAGAGCTATGGGAGCTCCAAATATTTTTTGTTAAAAAATAGCATAGCTTTAAGCCTTAAGAGGATTGTCAACCACGTGGTCTCCATACAAACGGCGATAACGTTTCCCACTCTCTAAACCTTAACCTACAGCAATGAATTTTTGATATGTTATTGAAATGCCTAAAAACTAGGGCTGTACGTTTTGATTTTTAAAATATTCATTGTAGATTTGAAAATATTGGCACTTCTGTGTTTTGTATGAAATCACTAAAATGCAAATATTTCGAAATCTATTATAGATATTTAAAAAATCAACACGTACAGCCCTAGTATTTAGGCATTTCAAAAAAATAGCAAAAATTAATTACTGTAGGTTGAGGTTTAGAGGGTGGGAAACGTTATCGCTGTTTGTATGGAGACCACGTGGTTGACAATCCTCTTAACTCATATTAGGAGTTTTCGTTACTAGAGATGAAAACCTAATAGAATTAATTATGACCACAAAATCACTTTTACTCAAATCATTAATCATATTCGTAGTTTAGTTTCTACATTATATTTTTCCCTACAGTTACTAATAAAAATGATGACATAATAAACCTACCTATTTGCTAGGTAGATTACACAGCTCGTGTTTAATTTACAAGTTAGTAAAATAAATTGCATTCTGAGACTAAAGATTGTAGTAAAACTTAGATTACCCAGAAACACTTAGAAGTAACTAGTATAATTTACAACTTCACAAGTAGTTAATACTTCACAGGTATTTAATGATATAAATATTGAAAGCCCATCAGCAAGTCACAATTTCACGTTTCTAAATGAGATTATTTTTACGATTTTCGTTATGAGTTCGAGAATCGAGTTTTTATCGCGTAGCGTAACTACATTATTTCTCCCCAATAAGACGTTGATGTGTAGACAATTAATAGTAAATGTTGAATGCAACAATGATAGATTGGTTTGCTGTTGTGTTGCAACAGTAGTTAGTTCGCGAGTGAGGCAAAAACATTGCATTGTTCCAATAAGTCTTACGTTTGATAAACTAGATTTTACCATGCGACTCAACAGCATAGTTTCCTTATGTTAGCGAAAGAAATATATTTATGAGGTCACGATCTAATAATATATGCCAGTTTTAATCCAAATCAGTAGAGAAGAGACATTTATAAATTAAGCAATAAACATACCAAATTTCTGTAACATGTTTTACGAACTAGATGGTAATAACACGAGCTGTGAATATTTTCTTCAACAAGCTATAGGAAAACTTGTTTAGTGGATTAATAATGAAGAATTAATTAATGACATTTAATTGGAGTGGATAATGGGATACGAGTAGTGGCCCTACCATGAGTTGATGCAAACTGTTTACGTTACCGTAAACTGTCGGATATACTGCTCACAGTCAGTGCGAGTGAAAGAGACAAAACGATAGTTTACGTTACGGTAACGTAAACAGTTTGCATCAACTCATGGTAGGGCCACTGATCGGATAGGAGACGTTGCTAACTTAAGTTTAATGAACCGAGGATCCATAAATGCCAATAAAGCGTGTCGCAGGTGCTGTCCGATCGTAGATACTCCGGTTTCTAACGATATATCAATGCTAATAAAATTATCCACACCACAGTGGATAAATGGAACGCATCAAAACAGGGATAGACAAGCATTTAGCTATTGTTTTCAATCACCGCTTGAGGTGGCTTGAGGGTTCAATTTTTACAATTTTTGCACATTCTTGCAAACAATGAACTTTAGGAGATGCCGTTGTACTATAAGTACTAAGAAAAAATATTAAGAGTTTGGAAAAACAATTGCATACGTATATTTAGTAACATTAAATAAGATACTTACTAATAATATTTTACTGAAATGTTCAGCATATAAATGTACTGAAATGTACGCATATAATTTAAGATATAAAGAACTTAACATTATTTTAGTGCATTCCACATTTTCACACGCAATGTTTACGTTTTTCTTTTATTTATCAATGTTTTGTCGTGTCATTGCTTATTTGTAATTACATAGTTTTTCCTACATACAGCTACTTGTTTTATTTTCTAAAACTACGAAGCCCCATCTTTTTGTTATTCATATTCACAGCTATTCACTCTATTTTTCCATTTCGACAATGAGTCTTTATTTTGTGCGGTTTGAGTAATTTATGTATGTTTGAGTAACGTATAAGTTAATTTAGGCTTAATATTTTTCCTAATTAAAAAATAAGTGCTATAAAGCTGTGTTCCCACACAACGCATGCGCCGAGGCCAATACAAACAGAAAATGACTTACTATAGTAAATAGTCGAGTGAGCTGTGAGCCGCTGACGTAATTAGCGATCTAACTAGATTACATTAATGCTTGTAAGCACGTAACTTGACTGACTTTACATTCAATAAAAATGGCTTTTGTTCGATTTAGGATAAGAAATAAGTATTAGGTTCTTTATATTTTAAATATTACCGACCGATGTAAACGTGCCATTAGTTTGAATAAACTGTTATCATACGGACGATGTCGTCGATGTCGTTATACCAAGTTAGTACTTATGTAGGTACTTATTCAAACTTAAGATATGAGTATAGATACTAAAGTTGAATTGGATAACTTGTGAAGAGTATTTCATTATGCACATACATCAAAATAAAAGTATTAAACTTACTAAGTTGCATTGCAAGCATTTACTATGAATCTGTGACATTTAAAGACCATAATAAAGTTAATAAGGCATAAGTAAAACAAATTGTAGTTAATAATCACTTGCGAATTTTATCGTTTGCATGACTACACGAAGATCTTTTAATTAAATAACTGTTCTTAAGCAGTTGAAACAAACTACAAACATAGGTTCCTAATGGTGATCTTTAATATACCCTCAGCGAGTGTGTAAAATGTTTAAGAGCATTGTGAGCAAACGGTCTTTATACAATTAATGCCGATAAATTTCCCAGCCTCTCACTAAACCTTCACCTAGAGTACTCGTGTTACTTTGTCTAAGCAAAGAAGTCAGTTCAATAGATCTGATTGGAGTCTAAATACAAACTAAGAGGTAGTTAGGAGCTCTAAAGCGAGAAGTTATTCCTGCTTTTTCTTCTTTCTCAAGCTGCAATACTCTAGGATTAGCTTGCTACACCTGTTTACACACTTAAGGCGATTATATTCGAAATTATCGAAAATGGCCTATTTTTTATTCAACGGTAAACAATCAAATATTTTTTATTTTGAGCAGATAAAAATATCATGTTGAAGTTTCATAAACGATCTTGATTATTTTACGGTTAAAAGTACGATATTCTTTTACTTTACTATAAAAATAAAAAATATGCAAAGACAAAGAAAATTTTCATTTATTTTATATTTTTTGGATAATACTTAAAGATTATTAATCCCTTATTCACGAATAATATATAGAAAAATAGGCAATGACATATATAGAAGAATATATATATATATATTTATATAGCTATATTTAACGGTTACTTTTTCAAAAAGTGACTTTATGCTAAAAATAACAACAAAAACATTGAAAAAATGTTAAAGTGAGGTTATTTTCATTACTCTTCACACGTAAAGAAAAAGACAGAGACAGAGTTTTTGGAATATATTGGCCTTAGGTGCTGATAGCTTGTGGAAGTAAACTTCTGCGATTTTATTGCTAGTCTAAAAATCGCTTAAGAATCAAAGTTTGTGCTTTTAAGCCCACGCTATAAAAGCCTCGAATCACACATCAAACTTTTTTCTGTACAAAACTTTGGTACGGTGATGATCCCGTGACAGACGGACGGTCGTTAGTGCGCCACTATTACGATGATCGATGATGGCCGCCCGGCGCCGCTGGCATCACAAATTTAATTTAGACCGCTAATGTTGTACCCTTCAAATAAAGCGATAGCGTGCTCCAGAACCTTATTACCTGCAAATACTAAACGTCATCGGTCACCTTATAAGGCGTGTGGATGATTTACATTTTAACTTTCTGATTGATTTTTTTTATTTGTATTCACTGTCGAAATACTGATCAGTAAATTATTGATTAATTATCACTCTACAGCTATCGCCTTCCTTTAGTTCGCACGCTTTCTTTTTTTCGTAATCTAATAATGAAATAAAGAGCAGATATCATTGCACATAAGTATTTAGCTTCTTTATGAAGGAGCAGGAGCTAATTGCCAAGAATAAACTCAATACAATGTATCGATAATTTCTTGAGCACATTAACATGGCTGCAGCGTATGCGCATAAAATTTATAACGTAATTCAGTTTTAATGAGCACGAATAACATTTACAGGTCGCTCGGGAAAAGATGTAAACTGTTTTAATTGCGCCTTCCGAGCGAGCTTCCGTCGAATCAACACCTCTACTGAGCATTTGAGCGCAGTAAAACTGGAAGTTAAGGTTTTGAAATATTAACGGGCATGCAGTTGCCGAAACGTAGCGAAGCGAACGAATGTTGTTTGAGGCTAGACAGGTAGGTGTACGTGTGTGGGGGTGGCGGGTGGTAAATGCAGTCGGTTGGGGTGCTAACGCGCGCGGGGGGCGGCGGCGGGGGGGCAGACGTCGTCGAGGAGCGTCGGAGGCTGCGATCGATGGAGCGCGGACACGCCTTGCGCACGCCACCGCAACACTCATTGCTGATTCAGCCGACGCACCCACCTACCCACGCTGACGGGTTAGAACAACGTTCATCATACACAAACGAGTCACTTCAACCCGAAAAGGCTTTGCTCCACATTAGACCTGTCAAGAGATCTTCCGAAAGCGATGAGCGTGTTAAACGACTGCATTGTGCTGCGCTGTCACTGCGGCCGCCGGTGCCTTTGGAGCCTTCGCCCTGTCGATATTATCTCGCCCTACGGGCTAGGAAGCCACTCACTTCTAAATCCGGATGGTTTCGTAAAAAAAACGACATGTAATCTGACATCGATCGATCGACGATCTTTCAATAATCCCCTTCACTAATAGTCGCATTTAGACAATTGTTTATTTTGAATGAAGGTATACTAATACCACCGAGTTGCTCTAGAACAAAAAGACAACTAAACTTAACTTCAATAACTGAAGTTTATTTAAATACTTTAAATTTGTAATCAATTTAATTTTAATATTTTTATGTCATTACTATTCTTTACTGTTCTTTGTTAATATACGCCTATAGCAAAATTTACGCCTCACTAATTTTCGTTTAAACAAGTTCCGAAACATGTATTGATACGTTTTACAATATTTAAATTTTAAACTCCCTGCATTTCAAAAAGGAGCGACCTTATCTCCACATCTGAAATCTTGTCAAAACGGTTAGTTAAGCGCGGGATTAGGCGACGAGCACAAAACGAGCGTCATGTCGACCCGGCCGTAAGACGGACGACGACACCTAAATATCAAGCGAACACCTTTAAAGCCAACTTCAATCCTAAAACGAACACTGTAGAGCACAATTTTAAATGAACAATCTCTCAGTTTTATAGTTTTCCGAGCAACAAACAATTTGAATTCCAGATGATTTCAGAGGACACTGATCCGTCACCGATAAAACACTTTACCATCGTTTGGTGACAAGTGAGTTGTCCACTTGTAATCCGTTCGATTAAGATATAACAATTAGTTGCCCGAGTGCTCCACACCACGCCTCGAAAGTTAAACTATATCTTCAACACTAATTAAGCACTCCACGCCTAACGCACGCAGTTAATTTCGCCATAATAGTGCTGACGGAAGCGAATTATGAATATTATACCAATAAATTCTTTTGTATTCGGACAGCTCCTCCATATTTTACAATCATAAAATAATAACCACAAAAGTTAAGCAGGTTTAATGAGGCATCCGTTCTTAAATTGCCGCGGTTTGTAGAACGCAACGAGTGAGCATGAAAAGACGAAAGGGCCGAATATTACTGTTAAGCGTGTCTATACATACAGAGGGCTATGTACTGTTCTGGGTGGGTAAGTGAGGGAGTGAACGTAGCAGGGAGCGGTGGCCACCAACGGCGGACTTCTAGACAACGTCTAACAAACACTTTATTTACAAAATAGGGATGGTGACATAAATCGCAAATATAATGTGGAAAAAATAAGTTAACAATAACGGGTGATAGGAACCCGTTTCAGTATTGTTGCAACTATGTGTTGCTTAAAATGGACAACTTTCTCCAAGGAACATAGGTCGAAATATAATTTTTTTTCGCCTTTCCATAGTACCTAAGTCGGTACCAATACATTTTGTATGGGAGTGTGAAGTTTTTTGTTTCTCGACCAAATCAAATTTTGTAACTGTTAATATGCGTTATAAATTACATAAAAATTATTAAAAGTGATTAAAATAATGCTCAAACGCCAATCGGAGCGTATTAGGTAAAGGTGTGAGATAGCAAACGAGAGAAGACAAGCTGTCAAACTGTCTGTCATACAGAGTGTCATCACATCATAGTGTTATTGGTAATAATTTTGAAATTGGTTTGTTTATAACATTTTACGTAATCAAGATCACTCTGCTTGGAGCGTTTAGGCGGGAAAATTAAGCATTAAATAATTTAGATAAATATTATAATAGAAAAAATACTAGAAAAAATCAAATCACCCGTAGCAGGCCGTCTGAGCTGCTACGGGTAAATATTTATCTCAATATAAAAATAGCATTGTGAATGCCTAAAATCTAAAAATTCATAAATTAAATAATTTACTTTGATTATTTTATTTAAATTAAGTGTTTTTTTTTTCGTATCATTTACATGTCTACCTATAAAATTAAAGCGGTTTCAAAAATTAGTCACCATCCCTTTTGGAACCGCGTGCTTCAACCAACGACCGGGTTTTCACCTAACTATTGTTTAACACGCAACATTGAGACATTAAAACTTATCAAAGCAGTTAAATGGCTAATTACGGATATTCTAATTGCAATACTTATATATTGGATTAATATTCTCGGAACGGCAGTGTCACCTCTTGTAACTTATCATCTTTGTTATGTTTTGATGTTTTCATATTTGACCTCCATGCTCAGCTAGGTTTATGTTAAAGACAACTGATGACAACTCTAGATGTCCAATTTCTAAGTACAGAAGTACATACAAACTGTTTCATAAATATTTATGTTTTCCACAAGTCGTCAATTTATACGGAAATGAATAACAGTAGGTATTGTTTACTATTTAATTTTACTCGCCAGAAAATAAGCTAGTTTTATTTCACGCTTATTTCAAAAGTGCGTAGAACCACAGCACAACATTGTATTTTTTGCCATTAAACAAAGAAGATTTTAACCTCCATGCTCAGCTAGGTTTATGTTAAAGACAACTGATGACAACTCAAGACGTGCAATTTCTAAGTACCTACATAAGTACATAACTGTTTGATGAATATTTATGTTTTCCACAAGTCGTCAAATTATACGAAAAAGAATAACAATATTGCTTACCATTTTATTTTACTCGCCAGAAAATAAGCTAGTTTTATTTTACGCTTATTTCAAAAGTGCGTAGAACCACAGCACAACACTGTATTTTTTTGCCATTTAACATGCATGCCATCGAACACGTCAGGGGTTAGTCACCGTAAATATCAAATAGATAACACCAATCATCCCTTGACATCTCAACAAAAACTCGATCGGGAGTAGCGTATGATCGATAACATTGCGATGCTTTTAGTTTGACGAGAATCACCTTTAGTCGGTCTAATTCGTTCGAATGCTAATGAGTGGTCGGTGGCGTAACCTGACGCTCCACCTGTCCCGAGGCATAATTTTTATTTATGCAGCCCCCCGGACAACAAACAGTCGGCTATATCGTATCGCCCGACCATCGAACCGCATATTATGTTACTCTATGAGCGAGACGCGTTATTTACAACGGATCGGGAAATATTATTTTCAGTTGACACCTTCTTTAGTAGTCGCTTGTGAGTTATGGTCGTGTTTTGTTTCTTTAATGGAAGTTAGCAAAGCATTATTAACTTGTTTTGGGTAGTGGGAAAATATTAAAAGCTTTTTTTTATACTTACATATTATTGTTACATAAATAATACTTTTTTTTAAATGTTAGACCAACCTAGAGTGTACAATACAAAATACATATCATTTGTGTTTATGAAATGTCTATATTTTTGAAAAGTTCTCTGAAAAGCCACGAACTTAATTATATGACTCTACTGACTTTATAATCATAAAGAATCAGCTGTAGCTTTCGAGTCATTGTGATTACAAGAAAACAAAAGATAATCGCAAGAAAATAAAAGAAAATAACATGCTGTTTCTAATGAAACAAAAGAAGACCTATAACTCTATATAGACTGAGTTATTTTGAAAGCTCAACGGGGTTATGGCGAGATCTCGCCAAAGCTATCAATCAACCGACCCCACCCCTCCCCCGCAGGCGCCCTGTGACGAATTTCAACACAAACACCATTGTGTGAGATGCCACACACAACGCTGTAAACTTGTACTAATGTTCCGTACATTTAGAAACTTGGAAAAGTAATAAACATCAAAAAGTCAATATTGAAACATAATAGATTAATGTTCAGATTCTGTTTTATTGATTTAACTCTATGTTTGCATTGAAAAGAAAATTACTTTTTCATGAAATCGTATACATGTGGCAAATATCATTAGTAGTAAAAAGTTACAGACGATTTATTAGGAAGTATATCATGACAGTGGAAACTTCACATTTTAATGTCAGTCTTTTTTAATAACAATAATGCCCATTTGCACTAAACCTGGGTTAGGCTTGTCCTAGTTAAGATACACCTAAGCTTAAGAGCAGCCTATCTAAAAATTTGGTTTGCACTAACAGTTCTGTCTCAGCTGTGACCAAAACATGGGATGGTTGCGCCGGTATAGATTTAAATGTGCCGCGTTTTTATTTGCATGTTGCATCGCCGATTTAAATTTATTTAATTAAATAGTTGTCGACTCTCCCGTCCAAACTTCCATTTCCTTTCTCCATCGCACATATCTTGGCTCGCGTATGAAAGAGCGAGACAACTGTCACCGCCATCTAGCGGTACAAAGTTGCACCGCAATGCAATGCTGCCAACACATTGATATAGAAGACGCAATGGACCCGCTTGGCCGCTCGCGCGCTCGCACCGATTTTTCGCATTAATTTTGGATTTAGTGGCCTAAACACGCTAAAACCGTGTGTGTGAACTGTTCAGTGAAAGTGGAACTCAAGGAACCTGCTGCAGCCAGGACCAGGGACGTCCCCGGCAACCTCAAGCATCTCGCACCCAACGAGGCGGTCAAGGTATTGTGCCCTTTCCAAATTTCCACTGTTATTGTCGACTTTCGCGTATATTTTCAGTAGCTTTCTCCGCTCCAAAATCAATACAGTCCATTTTTATCGCCCGCACAACCATTTTCTGGTCCATACGATCCGGATTTGATCCATTTTATAGTAGTACATAGTAGGTACCTACCTACCTATAGTTCGCCATAGTTCGCAAATTTCGCAATAGTTCATCATAAAATCGCATTAGTTTTTATTCCATAAAGAATAAACGCATAGTAGTTTTTCATTCCATAGGGAATGAACGCATTTAAATACTTTATTTCGCATAATAGTTCGTAGTTTCGACTGTACCGCATAGTAATATATTTTGTGCGCGGGTAGGTAGTCACGCTCGCACTAAGTACTTACGCTCGCTCGCGTCGCTGATCTTCACCGCTTTCAATTTGATCGTTCGTTAGTTTAGCAGTTTTAGTTAGTTTGTTGTTGTAGCAATGCCTCCGAAAATGACTCCGGAGACACAGTTAAAAATATTACATGCTAAAAAGGATAGCCTTTTTAGGCGTATGCAATTGATTTGTGATTATTCATCGCAGACCGCCGATGAATCAATAAAAGATTTGTTTTTATCTTCGCTAGAAACCGTAGATACTTTGCGCTTAGATTTCGAAAATATTCTCGATAAAATAAACTCCGTTGAATTAGAATTGAATGCCAATTTCTTAGTAAATTACGACGCCATGTCGTCATTCGAAGATTTATTTTGTCGAATAAAACGTGTCGCCAAGTCATTGCAAGCGCCCGTAGTAGTTACCGAGTCGAAACCCGGGTTAGCCGGTTTCGATTTGTTAAAACGGGACCGACCTAAATTACCGCCCATCCAAATACCAGAATTTGATGGCGATATAAAAAATTGGCCTTTGTTTTTCGCTAGTTTTGAAAACACGATCCATAATAATAATTCGTTATCGGATCACGAAAAATTACATTATTTAGTCAGTAAGCTTACCGGGAAAGCAAAAACCATTTGCGCCGGGATAACGCTTTGCGCCGAAAATTATAGTTTAATTTTGAATACATTGAAGGTCAAATACGAAGATAAACGTTTAGTAACAACCGCTTATTTAGATCAAATATTTAATTTGAAAAATAGTTCTTCGTGCAATGAACACGACTTAGAAAAATTCTTAGATACTTTTGCATCAGCTGTTCGCGCCCTTAAGAATCTCAAGGTCGATGACCTCTGTGACTTTTTATTTTTGTATATTGGGTTAAAGAAATTAGATTCCGAAACCGTTCGCTTATTTGAAATGGATAGACGTGGCTATCAAATACCTAAGTTCGACGATTTAGAAACTTTCGTTCGTCAACATATTAGAATTTTGCAACGAACTTCGTTAAACCACGGAGTTACGAAAATTAGTCCGAATAATCGTAACAATAGGCCACCGACGCACTCTCCGCACGCCACGAAATCCACGCATTCTTTTGTTAATTTCGAACCCGCAACTTCGCAAGCGGCGCATTCGAAAAAGTGTTCTTTGTGTCAGGGTCATCACGAACAACTTTATAAATGTTCGGAGTTCAATAAGCTCACCCCTAGCGATCGCTATAGATTTGTTCGTGCTAATAATTTATGTATCAATTGTCTCAGTGAGAAACATCGTGTTTCAATTTGTAATTCGAATCATTTTTGTCGCAAGTGTAATGGTAAACACCATTCATTATTACACTTTGAAAATAATAATGCCGCGTCCAATTTAAACACAGTTGGTACTTCGCGCGTTAATGGAAATAATTCGCTTGTAGTTAGTAATGAATCTGCCGTGTCCGACCACGCCATGCCTAGCCGTAGTCCGCTCGCTGTGACGTCACAGCCGCCCGCGCCTTGGAGCGGCGACTCGGAGCGCTCTCGCGTGTTTTCGTCCCCGCCCGCTCCTGGCGACCGCGGCGCCACTGCCGCGCGCCCGCAGCCGAACGATGTTGCTTTGTGCTCGCTGTCGAGTTTGCACACAAGCCCTACTACGGTACTTCTCGCAACCGCTCGGGTGATTGTATACGATTCACATGGTAGGGGACATAGTGTACGCGCACTTTTAGATAGTGCTTCTCAAAGTAATTTTATTAGTAATAATTGTTGTAGTCGTCTTGGTTTGCATATAAATAACCGCCCTGCCTGTAATGTTGTGAAAGGTATTGGGGGTTCCACTAAAGCCGTTCAAGGTTCTGTAGGAATTAAATTTCACTCGCGTTTTGATTATAACCTTAGTTTTTCGATGGATTCGCTAGTTGTCGATAAAGTAACCGAACTTTTACCGACTGTCGCAGTCAATACCGCATTATTGACTAATTTTAGAGATTTGCCTTTGGCCGATGATACTTACGCCGTTCCAGGAGATATTGATTTGTTAGTTGGCGCTTCGATTTTCCCGCACCTCCTGTTGCAGCGTAAGGTTCAAGGTCACTCGTCGCACCCCGCGCCTCTCGCCTTAGAGACGGTTCTTGGTTTTGTTATTGTTGGTTCCGCACCCGCTTGTTTAGATTGTAACTCGACAGTGTCATATTGTTGCGCCGTCGAGCCGCTGGACTCCACCGTCCGTAAATTCTGGGAGATGGAAGAGGTGAACGTACCTCCTGTTGTCAGCCCTGATGATAAACTTTGTGAAGAGTTTTATAGTCGCACGACTACTCGCGATAGCGATGGTCGTTATATTGTCGCACTCCCCTTTAAGGGTGATGTTAATTCGCTTGGAGATTCTTATCAGTCAGCCGAAAAACGCTTCTTCTGTTTAGAACGAAAAATGCAAGCATCTCCAAAGTTGAAGGAGGCTTACGATAACGTAATAATCGAATATTTGGATAAAGGCTTTATCAGACCCGCGCCTCCCGAAGCTGAAGAGACGAAGCATGCTCCTTCGTATATCATACCGCACCATGGAGTTATCCGTGAGGATAAACTAACCACCAAACTGCGCGTTGTTTTAGACGGCAGCGCCAAAACTAGTTCGAATGTTTCGGTAAACGATATTTTACATAGTGGTCAAAATCTCCAAGGTAATTTGTTTGAAATTATAGTTAACTTTCGCTTATTCGCTGTCGCGCTTTCAGCCGACATTAGACAAATGTTTCTTTGTATTGGTGTTCGCGAATCGGATCGCCGATTCCAACGCATTTTGTATAGATTTTCGCCGCAGGAACCTTTACAGGTTTACGAATTTAATCGCGTTTGTTTTGGACTTAAATCCAGTCCCTTCCACGCTCTTCGCACTGTCAAGCAGCTCGCCGCCGATGAGGGGGACAAATACCCAAAGGCTAAGGAGACTGTAGAAACCGGTCTGTATATGGACGACTATATTTATTCTGTGCAGAGTGAAGATCAAGCTGTCGCAACTGCGGCTGAAGTTATTGATCTCATGAAGGCTGGTAATTTTGATCTCGTAAAATGGAATAGTAATTCGCAATCGGTCTTGGATTCGATTCCACCGACGCATCGCTTGTCAACCGTCAAGGAGTTTGATGGTAATGATACGCATAAGGTTCTCGGTTTGTGTTGGTCACCTTCGTCCGACATGTTTAGTTTGAAAGTTTGCCCTACACCGTCAACCTGTACTAAGCGCACCATATTGTCGTGTATCGCACGCATATGGGATGTTATGGGATTTGTAGCACCTGTCGTCTTGTATGCAAAGCTTCTTATAAAGGAACTTTGGCTGTCCAACTGTGACTGGGACGACACTCCTCCTGACCACATTGTTAAATTGTGGGACCGCTTTAGAGCCGAGCTTCCGGTGCTCGATCAAATTAGAATACCGCGCCATGTTGGCATCTCAAATGATAGTATTGTAACAATTTTAGGTTTCGCAGACGCTAGCGAGAAAGCGTACGGGGGTGTTGTGTACTTCCACGTTCGTAATGGTGATGACATTTCGCTCCACCTCATCAGCGCTAAATCTAAAGTAGCCCCTAGTAAAGTAGTTTCTCTCGCTCGTCTCGAGCTGTGCGCTATATTACTTCTAGCCCAGCTCGTTAGTTCAATTATTAATAGTTGTCGCAACCGCATAAATATAGATAGAATTTTCGCATTCTCGGACTCGACCGTAGCTTTGTGTTGGACACATTCTTCGCCCCATCGTTGGGATACATTTGTCGCAAATAGGGTGGCAAAAATTCAGTCGGAATTGGCGCCGCTAAACTTTTATCACGTCTCAGGTACGGACAACCCTGCCGATTGTTTGTCTCGTGGGTTAACACCTGCACAAATTTTGAATCATCCGTTGTGGTTTCATGGCTCCTCCTGGTGCCGAACCCCACCTGATGAATGGCCTGTAAGTCATTTCAACCCCAATACTGTGTCCACACCACCAGAGGAAAAGAAAACCTCTTTAGTTGCTACCGCACCGCCTGCCGAAAGATCGACTATCTTAGCGTTGGCTAGTCGTGTATCCTCGTGGTCGATTCTTTTGCGTAGTGTTGTTTTTATTTGTCGATTTTTGAAAATCCTTCCGCGTCGCGAGTACGTTACCGCCTCTGACTTGAACAAGGCCGAGTTAATTGTACTTCGTGAACTTCAGCGATTTTATTTTTCGTCTGAAACTAGAAATTTAGAAATTAATAAACCTTGTAGTCGCGCTTTTCAACATTTGAAACCTTTTTTGAAGGATGGCCTCATTCGAGTTGGTGGTCGCTTGAGCCAGTCCGAATTAAACTATGATCAAATGCATCCTATAGTTCTCCCGCGCAAAGATCATATCGTTGATCTTTTAGTCGAATATCACCATAAGGTGAATTGTCACGCTGGTCCAGATTTATTAATGTCGATTTTGCGCCAGAAATACTGGATTCTTTCCGCACGCAATTTGATTCGTTCGATAGTTCATAGATGTATTCCGTGTTTCAAACTTCGCCCGAAGTCAATCGCGCCCGAAATGGCCGACCATCGTTCTTGTCGCGTTGTTCAGGCTGCTAAAGCATTCGTACACACAGGCTCTGATTACGGGGGCCCCCTCAGGGTAACAGCTTATCGCGGTCGTGGTATACGCTCCACGAAAGCTTATGTCTGTCTTTTCATTTGTATGACGACTCGCGCCGTTCATATTGAATTAGCTAGTGATTTGAGCACGCCATGCTTCATGGCTGCATTTAAAAGATTTTTGTCGCGTCGGGGTTCCGTATCTCGAATGTATTCGGACAACGGTACGAATTACGTCGGAGCTCGTCGTAGCCTCTCTGAACTACATAATTTTCTACGGTCGAAACATTTTAACACGGAATTCGCCCACGTATTAGCTGAAAACCGCATTGAGTGGTCGTTCAATACGCCCGCCGCTAGCCACTTTGGTGGCAATTGGGAAGCTAACATTAAAAGTTTAAAGTCGCATCTGTTTCGCGTTATAGGCGAACAGATTCTTACGTTCGAAGAGCTGAGCACCGTGCTCACTCAAGTCGAGGCCGTTATGAACACGCGTCCTCTTTGTAGAACCTTGTCTAGTGATCCCTCGGAGCCGCTTGCACTGACTCCAGCGCACTTTTTAAATGTGACACCGTTAAAATATTTGCCCGCTTTAGAAATAGAGGAAGATCGACTTCATCTTCTCTCGCGTCACGCCTTATTGGATAAGCTCGTTCAATCGTTTTGGAAGCGTTGGAGAACAGACTATTTGCATACGCTACAGTCACGTCAGAAATGGAATACTCCATCGAACCCTATTACTGTCGGTACTGTCGTAGTTATTTTAACCGAAAACATGCCTCCATTACATTGGCCGCTTGGGCTAGTAGAAGAAGTTTTTCCTGGGTCAAATGGGATCACCCGTATAGTTCGTATTAAAACCGCAACTGGCTCGTACTTACGTCCAGTTATTCGTCTTTGTCCTTTGCCTAATCAACAGTAACTTCAACCACAATCATAATTTAGCTTGTTCGATTAGGTTTAACTTAGTTTAGTTCAATAGCATTATAGTTTAGTTAATAGTTTAGCTTAGAAGCAACTATATAGGTAGTTTGTTCTTTCCTTTTTTTGAAGGTAACCCTTCAAGCCGGGGGGAAATGGTTGCGCCGGTATAGATTTAAATGTGCCGCGTTTTTATTTGCATGTTGCATCGCCGATTTAAATTTATTTAATTAAATAGTTGTCGACTCTCCCGTCCAAACTTCCATTTCCTTTCTCCATCGCACATATCTTGGCTCGCGTATGAAAGAGCGAGACAACTGTCACCGCCATCTAGCGGTACAAAGTTGCACCGCAATGCAATGCTGCCAACACATTGATATAGAAGACGCAATGGACCCGCTTGGCCGCTCGCGCGCTCGCACCGATTTTTCGCATTAATTTTGGATTTAGTGGCCTAAACACGCTAAAACCGTGTGTGTGAACTGTTCAGTGAAAGTGGAACTCAAGGAACCTGCTGCAGCCAGGACCAGGGACGTCCCCGGCAACCTCAAGCATCTCGCACCCAACGAGGCGGTCAAGGTATTGTGCCCTTTCCAAATTTCCACTGTTATTGTCGACTTTCGCGTATATTTTCAGTAGCTTTCTCCGCTCCAAAATCAATACAGTCCATTTTTATCGCCCGCACAACCATGGGAATTGCCTAGTAAAGCGAATGATAAACGAATGACGAACGATTGAAATGATAGATGGTTTTGATCTATTATTTAAAAAAACAAAATCTGTTTGAATTTGTCAAACCACTGAACTATTTCAACACTTCATACTGGCAAAAGTTACTCCCTAAAGAGGAGAGTAGATTGACATACCGAAAATAAGAAAAAGAATGTCTTTGACAAATGACAGAAAATGACATAAAAATACTTTTTTATTTTGCTGTTTGTCAAGTAAAGTTGGACAGGCTAAGGAAACCTCCATGCTGTAACATAAAAATACTACTTAGGTATCGCCTAACGCGTTGGGCGCTTCTTTTTCGAGGTCATAAAGTTAGGAATGTCCTAAGTGGATTTAGGAATGGCTTATGGTTAGTGCAAGTAAATTTTTTGCTAGGAGTAGCCTAAACAAGTTAGGCAAGAACTTAGGCGATTCTTAAGTTTAGTGCAAATGGGCATAAAAAGCTTTTCGTAGCAGCTTCAAAATTCACCATGTTTTCTCATTTAAATAAGGAACTCCAAAACCGAATGGTACATCCGCAAAAACGTCATTGTTGATGCGCAATGACACGGTCTTTTCATCGGCGGACATTGTGTCATAATTAATGGTCACTGGAGCCTTCCCAGAAGACAGCCTGCTGCGCGCACGACCTGCTACAACTAGGCTGGCAATGCCCGTGTTGCCACATTTGGCACTACCTTGGTTGAGACTTGCCACACACGAAGGTCTTTAGATGAAAGTTTCTGTTTGGTTACAATACAACAATTTAATACTTATTTATTTTAAGATAATTAATTATAGAAAAAGAAGAAAAAATTTAGTCACCCGTAGCATCTCAGACGGGACTACGATGCTACTACAAATAAGTAGATTTTTGGAGTATTTTTTCTAATACGTTAATTTAATTTTAATATAAAAAAATAGCATTGTGAATCCCTAAATTACATTAGTTCCACTATCGGTAAAAAATACGCTGCTGACTGACCTAAAACTGCATTATTATTCTTCACCGAAGTGTATTCTTTTTCAGAATTTCTTTTTCAGTTCCACTATCGGTCAATAAATGGTGCTGACCTAAACTGCAATACTCTACAGCGCAGTGTGTTTAAATTATAATGATGGTACAGGTACGGAACCATCGGTGCGCGACGCGAGTCCGAGTCGCTGTTGACTGGTTTTATAAAGTGTGATTGGTAATTGATTCAATGAAAGTTGTTAGCTAACCTACGTAAACAGTATTAATTTTCATACATTGTTTTTCACCTAAAATACTATAAAAAATTCCTGACAATAAATCGGTATTTCACAAACTCTCAATTTATGGTATAACTAACTAGTTTGCGATAACAATGGCATCGCCCATTTGCTAGGTAGGTGTAGGTGTACATAGTCGCAACCACAGTCTTGCAATGCCCGGAGGACGCATGTGCAATTAATTGGCTTATCGCCAGTTTATTGATTCGGTAAGGCGATCCGTTTTAATTACCGCCATCGCTCATTTGCCACTGATTGGCTCCCAGTACACTCGCCGATAGTGGTGCAAAATCGACAGGCGAATCAATAACGAGCTATTATTGAAATGGTATTCTGTTTTAGCACTGTTTTCATAAAAAATCATATCACTGTCGTTGAAAATTACTAAATCTGACGATTTGAAATTCATTTTTATAAGTTTTTATGGTGTTATTCAGGATTTTTTTACAGAGTTACCATGCCATTTTTCAATATTCTGTTCGGTTATTTAATCAATAATTTAACAAATACATTAGTATGATTTGAAAACATGTATGAGCGTGTATTGTCAGTAAATAATTTTCTTTTTATCATTTATTTATTTATTCCATCAATCCATCAGCCATTTTTAATGTCTCCACCCCACTGCTGGGGCACGGTCCTTCCTTATAGGTGGATATTAGGAGGGTGGGCCATAACTCACCACGCGGGCCCAATGCGGATTGCTGTGTTAACGACTGCAAATTCAGCCGGGACCAAGGGCTTAACGTGCCTTCCGAAGCATGGAGGAGCTCGAGATAATAAATTTTTGGTCACCCATCCCATGACAGATCCTTACGAAAGTACAGAACCTCCGCAATCGCTGGGCCAGGCAGGCGCTGTACTACTGCGCCACCGAGCTCCTGTATTTATTACGTCTTACGCTTTATATTACGTCAGACCTTAATGTCTCTACCACCAAGGTTGTGATATTTTGTATCTATAAATCTTAGTTCCGATTTTTTACTTAAATTTTTGATTATTTACACAAATTTTACCAAACACCGTAAATTCACCGTAGTTTTACGGGGTTCAGAGTCCAAAGCATGAAAATTTTATCATAAATCGTTACAACAATCACAATATTCAGACGCCTATATACTGAAATCACTTTTGCGACGAACTATACCTCATAATAGAAAGCAAAAATGAAAATAAAAATCATAAAATTAGCTCGAAGTTAAGACCTCAGTTGATTGCTAGGGGAATAAAATTGCAAGGTCAACTCTACATAAAGTCGTTCTGTTAAAATAAAACGTACTTACCTAGTAAAAAAATATGAAATTTAATTTTTTACTGACTACTTTACAACAAATTCTATCAAAAAAACAATTCCATTTTGTCTCTTAGTCTTTAGGATTATCTATTTAGTCCGTCAGTCTGTTCGTTTTTGTTTTGACCCTTTTTGATTTGAACAGACAATAAGTAATTATGTTGATCAAATTAATGCAAAAACTGTATTTTGCCTAAAATAATACAAGTGATAAAAACAGCAACAAATGTAATTAAACCTAAAGGTTTCAATTATATTTGCTTCTATATATTTTCTTAACAAAGCAAACCAGAAAGCAAATATTTATAAAAGGAAACGAAGTACTTATAATTTCCTTGAAGGAAACAAAGCTAATAGGTATTTTTCCTTTTTAATTCCTGCACTATAGGCAGGCACATCAATTAACAAAGTAACGTCAAGTTGTTTGTCTATAATTTCAAGCTTATGCAGCGAGGCTTCCCAGCGTTACAAATTAAGTCTCCAAACATGTTATTTAGTTTCATTCCCTTTACTACCAACTCTTTGTTAGACGGCAAGGAACATCGAGATCGGCTCGCCCTAATAGGACTCGAAGGTTTCTCGTGTAATTTTGTGTCGTAAAAAAGGTAACAAATATAAAAGTTGCTCGCTGAGCATATGTCGTGGGACTATTACTGCTAATTGGCGGTGTGCGACGCATTTGTCACTTCCCCGCTATAATCATACACCCGCCGGTATACTTGTCTCACTTGCATTACAGTGACATTTGGAAAAAACTCAATGGGGCGATTCAGTACAAGTCATTCGATGTTCATCACAAACATGTTTTACATGCTTATTACCTATAATACGTCTTTAATAATATGGCGAAATATTATCAGAAAAATCACTTAATACGGGCAATGTAACTGCGATGATCCCTAACAACAGTTAATAATAGATGACACCAGCAGCAGCGGCACTTTGCCGCCACTCTATTCGCCGGGTATCAAACAAAGTTATCAATAATCACGATTTCGTTAATCGCCCGGGGCGCGTCGGGTTCCGCTGCAGACTCGTGATAAAGATATAATATCGCCAGCGGCGCTCTCCCGAGGGTGACGAATCGCTCGTCCGATTAACTCTTAAACGACAAATAGAGGAACTCCCCTCCGCAGCCCTCCCGCTGGAGGGTAAACTAAGCCACGACTTCCGCTAATTATTCGGGGGAACGCGCGCCACAACATCGCCGTCCCGTTCGCACTCCGCGAGCCGATGCACATCTCCGCAAAAACTCAGTGAAAACCAAAATTTTCCCTTCTCCCGACGGGTGGTCATATTTCTTCCCTCTCGCTCCCATTAAACACGCCGTAAACGCTTTCCTTTTTTCACGCCCTCGCTGTAATAGAAAGGCAAATTACGAGCTTACGGGCGCGGACGGGCGGCGGTGTAGCAAACCGCGCATCTCTCCCGCTCGTGCCCGCCGCGCGCCCCATCTCCGGTCCCACTCGGCAACAGGGGTCGACGTGAACTTTCACGTCATATGTTTGTACCTATCATGCACTAGCTAACACGAGCTCATTTTGCGGTCCCGGCTTTTGGTAAATGGATCTCCTCAGTATGCTTTGCTTTCAAATTAGCTTAAATGTATCACAAAAGTTCAGCAGAATTTTTGATTATTGCCACAAACAGTTTTTGTTCAACATCAAATATGTTATCATCAACGACGTAACAAAAAATACTGGATCCTGTCAGTCCCTCACGTCCGAAAAGGCGGTTATATGTTGCAAATTTTATGAGATGAATGGGGATGAACTAGTTTCTTTACATTTCCCTTTGTACCCCAAACCGGTTGTGAATAAATATTAAAACTCCTGACCTGCCACTCCACGTCTGTGGCGTGAAGTTTCCGTTAGTAATAAATAACGATGTACGGTCTACATGTTTTCCTCGAGGAGGAATTCATTCGCAAATAGAAAAAAATATCGAAACTTGTTATCAATTCTATTTCCATCAACAATAATTATGCATTAACAAATAGAATTCGTATATGTTACAAATACCTTGTCGATGACCACCTGCCTGAGTGATTAGAAACTCATGCTTTTTCAAAATATTAAATACATATTATCAAAAATATGTCAATATTTTTGTTTTTTTTTTCTACACTATTTTGAAATAAAAAAAGTGTAGAATCAAGTTAAAACTTTGACCAAGAATAATGGCTTACGCCTCAAACGCTCACAGCCCTATTTTTCACGGGCATCAACATAGAATAAAAATAACAAAATTTCGTGTCACCAGGATAACATGTTAATTCGGCATTAACGGGCGCAATTTGTCGTCACGCGTGGATTTGGCGTTGTCGCGCCGAGTGAGTCGTACGCGATAAAAATGACGTGTAGTATAATAATATTACTAGTCGTAATATGACGACAATAAACGTTGGGTGGCTGACGACCGCCTCGCGTGACGTCACCGATGGAACATTACCGATGCATAGGACACCCATAGTCAACACGCTCACAATGCTTGGAAGTTATAAACGCCTAAAAGAAAATTATGGCACTGATTAGCCAACAACCGAAAGGGAAATATGTAGGGTGCTGCTCTTTTTTCTCGGTGCCAGTGCTTAAAAGTTTTAGGATAAGCAGTTAAAAATGTGAAAAAGCTATTCTTAAAATAATGATGGGATATGAGATTAAAAACCTAATCATTAGGTACCTACCAAAATTATTTATTCTTTACACAAACTTTAGAAAAAATCATTAGCATTTTCATTACAGATGAAAAAAATGCTACATCAGAAATTTTACAAAATTAACGGGCATTCACTACAAAGTAGTCGTTTCAGTCATTTTGAATAGTAATTAATTATTATAAACTTTTCAGACATGTAAATAATTGCTGAAATAACTTATGGCTAAACAATTTATTCTATTCTATTTTACCTAATATTTGTTTTCTTAACACGTAAATTTCTATGATTCTGTAACGAGCCGGGCAGATCGCTGGTTGTTATACGATACGAATGGCCGTCATTTTCGAGTTATCGACTTAACGCCCCACCGAGGAAATGGAAAATAATGACTTCATCGCAACGCGCCCGGTGACCGACGTCATTTGGACGCATTATACGTCATTTCGGCTGAAACTTAGAACTAGCACGTATTAGTTTTATAGCCTCAAATGCTTGATGTCAATAACAATATCATATATTCATACATTGTTACAGTTGTTGTATCCTACAAAAATAATCGCAATTTGTAGAAAGTTTATTTCACATTTCCCAAAGAAGGACACATAATTACAAAACCCTATCATTGAAACATTGGTAATAGTAAAAAAAAATAACGTCCGTTTTCAAGGTTTTCCAAGCACCATGCAGTTAGCACGGTCTGTCAAATCTCTAAACTTGGTTTATCTTTGCATTAGCGATTGAAAAATCAGTTTGTTTTTGTTATTTACGTATATTTTGATTTGAGTCTACTAAGCTAGTGTAAATTTTTTGAATGATAGCACCATCGCAAAACAACTGCTAAAATAACTGTACCATTAGAATGTAGTGACTAGACTCACAGTTTCGTTTCACTTAATGATTGTTTTTGCTTGGATTAGTGATGTTTGGCTGTTAAGTAAAGTAAAACCAAGTGAATGTTTTTTTTTAATCAATATATAAAATTTTACATGTAAATTAAAAAATGTATTCCTTGTAGTAATTGAAGGAGTGTGTAAATAAAGTAAGTTGAATATTTTTGAATAGATTTTCACCATCTGCTAACCGTTACAACTGTTTTTGAGAGCTTAGCACCTTTTTAACCATTTCTTGCTTCCGCAACAAGAGAGTTACGACATTTTTTTTGTTACTGTACACTGGGTCGGCCACCCGGAATCGACATAAAAATAATTTATTCCTACCGAGGGGTAGCTGTGAAAATTTAACGCTCCACTTGATAAAAATGACACCACATGACGAAGCCAGCGCACCGTCCCTCACAGCCGCGCACAGCACGAGGGTGATAGCAACAACGTTTTTTACATGTCGCCTGAAGCGATGTGATTAAAAAAGTTCACGGTGCAACTGCCGCGTGCACTATTGCTTCCGTGCGGTATCAGCTTCGTGACATTAACTACCACTCTAATTAACGTCCCGACAGATACCCACTCATCCTCTTTAATCTGCGTTCGCTGTCGTAATTTAACGACACGTCGTTTTCTTTAAAGTACTGTGATGTTGCATGTGTAGAGTTCAAGGTGTCATCTGTGTCACGTGATCAACGGTGACTCTAACAAGAGTAGATTTCCTGAGCAAGGTGAACGGCGCGGGTCGGGGGTCGCGCGGCCACAATGGCTCGTTTGAGGTACAATGCCGCCCCCTCGCGGCCCACTTCATTACGCGCGTATTGTGCGGTGGGCACGCGCGCCGCCCGCGCAGCCGCTGCCAGCCCTGACTCCGCGACCCGACGCCGGTGGCCGCCAAAGCATTCCACATTAGAACCTTTTGTTTTCCCGCCAAAGCAAACATTCACTACGATCTATTCATAATAATATTTCAACAAAAACTTAATTCAATCAAACAAGTGTACCAATTATAAAGTCCCCACGGTTCACAAGCTCCGAAGTGACACGTACTCGTATACCACCTCACCTACTTATAATAAAATCATCGATCATACTCGATACGGCTCCGGGCGCTATTAAAGCGCATTAAAGCAATCAATCACAATGAGTCGAATTCAAATACAAGAAATAGATGGTAATATTAAATCATTATCTATTTAAACATCGGATGTTCGGCTAATAATGGCCGAGATAATATCTCATTGAGTCGGAGTGGAATGGCGAAGCGCGCGATTGAAGCTATCACAATGGGCGTAGGAGTAAAACCAACACGGCGGGCGCCCGCGCCTCCGCAGCGCGCACAATGCCGGCTAATTGTGCGTCGACAGCCGCCAGACACTCGCATTGTTGCACTGCCCGCTAAAACCAATGTCATTATTAAACCACACTTCGCGAGCTATTCCTAAAACATGACGCCCACACTTTAAAATCATGATAGAAAACGACCGCTGTCTAACGAAGTGGAAAATTAGTCGATTCCATAACGGTCCCATTCGATTAGTATTATTATTGTGGATAGGTGCGGTTGATCTCACGCGAACGTCTCCCGATGCGACGGCAACGAGCCGTGAGATGAATGATGATTACTCTCTATGAGATTCCCGAAACCACCCGATGTCCATGATTACGTAATCAATCTCCGTCGGGCATCGCCGTCAGCCTTTCATCGAGCGCCGTGCGCGCATCACTCTACCGCATTTTCAATAGCCTTTTACACCTTTTTTCGTAATTATTTACGTCTCTTATTATGTTTTAGGCGTTAATGGCTGTTAAATGACCACCCTCATGATGATGCATCTCCGTCATTCGACCTCATTTTGGTAACGCGCATCGATCTTTGATCTTAATTGACTTTTAAAGCATCTTGAGGTGAAAAATTATGCAGTATTCGTTTAAGTTCTTTTAGGATGTGATGTGAGCTGCAATCAGTGGCGATATAATAAAACATGAAAGGAATATACAAAAGTGTTGTAATGACATGGTGTGGTGTGAAGATCCATGATAATTCTGTGTATTCGTGGTTGCGCAAGCTCAGCGATACGGTAGCTGACAGTTGCCCGATGCGAATGCGCCTTACGTGGGTGCGCCTTCATTGTGCGCGCAGATCATTTTCTCTCATTGGAAGGGCAATAACAAGAAGCTGATACTTATAGCATTAATCATTGTCGATTGTTATCTGCGACTTTATCCCTTTTCGAGTACTTGACAACGTTTTCACTTTACAAATGTTGAGATCATGAAATGTTGGCCGTTAAGAGAAATATCATAATTATCATTAAATAGCCTGTCTTTATTCTGACCAATAGAATAGCAGTGTTAATTGAAATTGAAATTGTTAATTGAAATTTACAGACATTGAAAATAAATTATTATTGGAATCAAATAAAATGGAAAATCTTTGTGCATGTCAGCAATAAGTGTGTAGTTACAGAAACATAGTTGCGTTTAATGCTATTGATTATTACCCGCACGGCATATAAACTTATCGACAAACCAAGCAAAATAAAATACCATTTTGTGATTAATACCTACCCTATAGGTATTTTCTTTTAAACCTACATTGCCTTAAGGTGGGTCAATCCGAGCGGGTCGATCCGTGATGGAGTGAAATCGAACGTAACTCTACTCACTTTGGGTTCAAATCAGTGCGCGTTCCAACGCGGCGGTTGCGTTGAGAACTTGCACCGAATTTTCAATTTTTACATGTTTTTATTACTTTTCTTTGCTTTTAAGTTAGTTAAAAAAATCTGTTCAATTAAGATTGAAGGTATTAACATCGCCGATTTTTATGGTTGGTTTTAACTTAAACGAATGTTCTGTTTCCGAGAAATATTGCAAATAAGACCAGAAACAGGGTCCATGGAATATTTTTTTACATTAAAGGTGGTAACATTTTTATAAATGCTTTCAATTAAATCTATTGTGTATTATTTCAAGTACATTATATATTGTTTCCATGATAGCTTCACGCACGTAATCTTTCAATAATTTGAATCGAATATTGGGATTTGACCCACCATAAGGCCTTAATATAAGTTCCCTAACAAACATATGCGAGTAAACAATAATAGTGCTTTTATACCGTCCGCAATTTCATTATTTGTGGTTCTACTTTTTAGTTACTACCAGCGACATCCGCTTTACAGTCGCCTTAAGGGCACTCCACGTCTCCACACCGATTCCGATTTAGGATGTCCGACTGTCTGACAGGTCGTCTTTATCAATACTCCTTTAATCTGTTTGTGATTGGTCAACAATTCCTAAGATTTAACAATACTGTAGACTTAAATAATTTATCAAATTAAAAGCTACCAGTGCTTGGAAAAACTAGTTAGGATTTGGTAGAGAGCAGTCAAATTCATAAAACTGAAATATCCTGTTTTAGGACAGTCATCGCCACAAAAAGAAATCAAAAATTATTAACCATTAATCGAATCGACGTGCGTTGAACTCTTATCGAAGCCGCGCACATCATCTTGAAAGGTGCATTAGCGAAAAATAATTCGTGCCCGCGAAAATTTCAATTAAACTAAATGCACATGTCGAACACAACCCCATAGTTGGATTTATGAACCCGATTAAAAGCTAATCCGGCTGAGTCCGCACAGTTTTATCGCCCTTGCGTTTGTTCACCAAAATATGATCCCGATAAACTTGCAATTTAAAACAGCAATTCGAATTTGAACTACCGATAGAGGGTTGATAGTGTTTTATTTATTATACGACTCTATTTCTCTCTTTTTGATATCCTGTATCGTAAACGATGGTCGATAAAATGTACTAATTCCATTTTTTGTACAAAAATTATATTGCGTTGTTTAATTTTCATAAATCTCCTAATAGGTACTTAAAATACGTACATATAATGGATTACTGCCACCCATCATCGTTATTTTATTACCATTTTTCGAGGAATATATAAACATGATTTTTTTCACAAAAAACTCTTTAACCTTACAATAATTAACGCATTAAACAAAAAGGTTGATTCAAAAGTGGATATTTTCAGTAACTCTTTACCTAAATTTAAACGATTAATATGTGCAAACCTTAATACACAAAACGACTAATGTGTACCTACTACTGAAGCGTAAATTAGTTACTACTGTTTTGTTTTTCGTTAAGTATTATATATATAACTTGTCCGAATAATCATCCTTATCGGCACTATAGGTCTGTTATAGCTAGTAATATAGATATAAGTGCTTTTATTTTAATGACTGTTTGTTGCCAAAAAAAGAATAAAGAATTGAAAAATATACAGAACATACAATATTAACAAAAAATATATTATAATTCATAATAAC
This sequence comes from Agriphila straminella, assembly GCA_950108535.1. Classification (NCBI taxonomy): domain Eukaryota; kingdom Metazoa; phylum Arthropoda; class Insecta; order Lepidoptera; family Crambidae; genus Agriphila; species Agriphila straminella. Next base: position 14,366,586 of record OX467308.1, read on the forward strand.
AGTTATTACAGAAATCATGATAAAGGCAATTTCTTAAAGGTTACCTAAATGCAGTATTCAACAGAATTTGAAGCGTTACAATTTCATAAACAGAAACATTAATCCTGTAAAATACAACACAGTTTGAAATAAAACACTTTTAACGGATACTAGCGCGGTTTTATTGAAAGTACTTTGGTAATTAGTTGGTATTTGGTTTGATTTTTGATTTTCCCGACGTTTCGGCACCTTTGCAGCTCCAAACGTCGGGAAAATCAAAAATCAAACCAAATACCAACTAATTACCAAAGTACTTTCAATAAAACCGCGCTAGTATCCGTTAAAAGTGTTTTATTTCATGTCTAGTGAGCGCGTAAGCTTGAGAAGTGAATATGACAACACAGTTTTATTGCAGGGTTATTATAAAGGCACCTGTTGGTCCGCCCAGCAGCGGCAAAAACTGCATTATAACCTCCATAATCGACGGTAATCATTGACTACAATAACTGTCAAAACGGCACTAAATATTGTTTGTTAAATGCCATAACTTTTGTATTTTTTTTTAACGGTCAACACCTTTCGTGCGCGCACAAAAGGAAAGAACGTAGGAGGCAATCGAAGGGTTGTCAGGTGCTGGAGGTTAATATACCTTTAGGGTCCCCCCAGACCTACCGGTTTCTTTTCTTTGCTTTGCTGTTCGGCAATGGACCGCCGGCCAAGAGGCTCATTTTCAATCTATCGCATATTTTCAATCTAAGTACATTTCACATTATGTATGTTCTTGTGAGCTTTGTTCCTTAAACGATCGTTATGAAAACACAAAAAAATAGTTCAGGTAGGTAATGATGCCACGCACGACCCTGTTCACAATTTATATAATATGCAATCGATTTATTTTTAGCAATCGGAGACCATGTTCACGGTGGCATATCTCCCATAAGCTTCCTACTTCGCAACCCAGACAGCTAATGGCTATCTTGTCAATTTGGTCTGGTCCCAATATGCGATAGATTGAAATGACCCTGGTTGGCCGGCGGTCTAAACAGCAAAGTAGAACAGCAAAGCAAAGAAAAGAAACCGGTAGGTCTGGGGTCACCCTTATTGGGAAGGTATTATCAAATGTGTAATATTAACAAATAGTCGGGTCTTGAGTTTCCGTATACACCAAGAGCAGTTTCAGGAAAAATATGAACATACTAACAATGCGACGAATTTAAACAATGACAGACAATTAACATAAACCGTCATGAGTGACATGCTCAATATGCCTCATTGTATGTGACGCATGCGTATTACACATATCTGTTTATTGTTTGTACAGGCATAATATTTGTAACAAGGTTATTTTAACAAATCAAGACTAAAGCACCTATTCAGTATTCAAAACGTTAGCAATTTCAAAATCAAAAATATGGGTAGCCACTTTTAGAAGCCTTTTAAATTAACCTCTTCATGGAATCTGTTAAAATAAATTGGATTAGCACCCCAAATGCCAGTCCGTAATAAAACTGACCGCAGCTTGTGCCACTCGAATGATGTTGTTCGTCATAATTCGAACCAGTGTTATGACTTAACAAATATTTTGAACAAACCGACTGTCCTGAGACTGTACATAAATCTACCTCCAGTTAGTTCCCAAACAAAGTCCACTCGGCAGTAAAGTGGCCGCTTGTAAATCAAAACGACGAATCGAAAAAATGAAGAAAAATAAACAAAGCGAGACAAGCCGACATTTCTCGCGAGCCACGCAACGCTAGTGATGCGACAGCCACGATGAAAGATATCGACAAAATGCCATCAATCATTTCGTAAATTGCGACACCTGAAATATGATGCCTATTCATCGTTAACAATGGAGATTTACCAATGAAATATTTCATTAAAAATACAGCATATATGCATAAAAATATTATAAAATCAAAATTAAAGCTCATTGAATAAAACATTATTAGATTTGATAGAAAATAATATTTTAAGAAATTACTGCGACAGTTGTATTGTTATTTATTGTGCAATCACCATAAAAATTTCATATGATAGAACGTGATATTTTAAGGCGATTGATGTTATATTATCGATAAAACTCATTAGGCATTGCCATTGCCAACTAAACTAAAGGGGACGGATTGTGCACCGCAATAAAAAAAAGATAAGGCGTATTACGGGATGTCCGGAGATAAAGGGTCATTTTATGTTTTCGTATTAAATTTGTCATAAAAATGAGCACAATAACACTGATATTGGCTTGCATTTTGTGCACATACTGCTATGTATTTGTACTGTGTATTTCACTGCCTGTATAATATAACAAACTACAACAGGCAAATAGTGATCTAGCTGTGAGCTCCAAATAGTGTTTGTAAGCCTGTGTCGCCTAATAGCCACCATAGACACCATAAAATTTATATCAGGCAATCGACATTTTACAACTAGCGCGCGATGATTGGCAGCTGATGTGCTTTTGTTTTATTATTTATTTAAGTACCTACTCAAATTAAAGAGTGAAGTCCCGAATTAATAGACAAGGCATTGTAAAGCAATTTAAAAACATGCTCCGCCACCCTCCCTAACAAAATTTGTCCCCGATATCCCGTTTTGATTGGACGGGTTGATTTATCTCTTGTTTAGATGTGAATGAGAAGATTACATGCCTTGATACTTTTTTATTAAAACTGAACACCTTTTATCGTTGTTTTGAGACATAAAAACGTTAAATTATGCAAATGTGACTGCCCTATCGAAAACAATTTATATTTCGAGCGAGTTCAAAATGGAATAATGTGTTATCTAATAATAATCTTATTTGGAGTTGTTTGATCGAATAGGTATAAGTATTTAACTAGAATGCTTACTTATTAATGCAGTCGAGGTCTTGTTAATAGTAATTTTGATTTAAACACTAATATTGCATAAATAGGTATGATTATTATCAAATTCTTAACTCTACATTAGGAAGGATATTTATTGCAATTTTCGTACAAAATCTTAGCAAGTAGCTCACTCGTACTTTCTTTAATAGTGACCTATATCATGATTGACTTGCACGAAACAGTTTTTTTTCAAGTATTAAGATCATCGGTCACAGTCACAGTATTATCCGGAACAATAGCAAGCTCTCCCTCGGGGTATGAATTCTCTCAGGGAGAGTACAGTGATTTAGGCTAACTACACTAGAGACCCTCCCCTCAGCATATGACACGGGACCAATACACAGATTACACTCGTTCTATGCACTTGTTCCGGTTAGCTTGTTTCATAACAATATGATTGAAGGGTTTCTGTTTTGTGCATAGAAAAGTATGAAAGTAATAACACCTTCGTAGACACTACGTCAAAATAGGCGGGGTATGGAAAGGTATGAAAAGTGACACTTCGTTGTGTTGTTTGGAAAATGTAGGTATGGAACTTTCTATTGTCATTTTGCGAACTCGCCACGCGGTTCTTTCGCCCACGAAAGGTTAAGTTGGTGATAATACATTTTTGTAGACTTTGCAGAAGTATATAATTAATCCACCGGATCACGCGCACCGTTTTATACCATCAATTTTTGCAAATCTTACTTAAACCGAAAAGCTTTAAAATTAAAATTAATGAGAAACAATGTTTACCGTCAAAACAATCCACACATTAAAAACGAACTCGAAACTTTACAAAAAACAAATGATTTCTCTGGAGGGCAATAGCTGTGTCGTGTCAGAGGCCAAAGAGTGCCGGAGCATGGGACTCGCTAGCTCGCTCCCAATTTTCCGCTCTCCGCCACCGTCTACACAATTATTTAGATAAACCAGACACAAAAACATCTTTCCCACCCCACCGCACTGTTTGTTGTCTTTAGGGCCCGAGAATTTATAGCTCAGCGTAAGCTGACGGTTAGGAAAAAATGTACTTTTAATTTATCTCGTTAAAGGGTTGAGGGACGACTCGGTTCGCGAAGTAATTATTCCGGAATTGGCCACTTCGGCTGATGAATCCATTCCACCCTTTGTTGGGGCGATTGTAGAGTGAATTAATTTGTTTTTGACTCCAACTTCGGCGGAGTGAAAGATTGCATTATGTTGATGAGTCAAGTAATTACTGTTATTAATTAAGGGATCATTTCATTCAGTCTTTCAGTAGCAGTAGCAGTTTTCTTGTAACAGTTTTGGGAATGTCGAAAGTTTTATTTTGCAGAGGAAAGTTTGTTTTTATTGCTCTATCACTTGATATTATTTTTAGGACTGTAAGAATTGAGATTTTCAGAATATTTTACTAACTTAAATATTTTACGGGTTTTCATTTAATTTGTCCCAAAGTTACTTGTTCTCATGCAGGCAGTTCACATAAAGCAGCTCCTCATAGTTGCAAGAGAGAAGCGGAGATATGGAAAAAATATAACAACTAACCAACCAGTTTTAGTGATGATCACAGACAGTGCCGAGGCCGTGGAATTTGTCTCAAAGCTAAGAAGTTTTTAGCTGACAGTCCACGGATAGCCCCTCGCAGTTAAAAGAAAATTCTTCTAAGTGCCAACACAGGAAGGAGTACCTAATACACAATACACAACTCCGAAATCTCCAAATAACAAAAATAAAATTTATTCATAACGACTGACCTGCCAGTTTTAGTGATAATCATCTCAGTTCCCAGGTCGTGGAATTTGTCCCATAACTCCTTGGTTTCGAGCTGACAGTCCACAGAGAGGAGCTCCTCGCAGTTGCAGGAGGTGGCGGGGGGCGCGGGCCGCGCCGGCGACGGCGTGTCTCGCTCGCCCAGCTCTGTGGGTGTACACATTCTTTACATTTCTTTGTCTATGCTCAGGTCAAGAGTTCAACAAAATGACGAGTTCAAATTCTTTGTTGTTGTAAACTCTGAAAATGTGTTCGGTTTTAGCTTTATGTTCTGTATGTTAAAACAATACTTATTAATGTAATTACATTAAATATAATTCATAATTTTTTAATTTGAGATTTTTGCATTCACAATGCTATTTTTATTACCGACTTCAAAAGGAGGGAGGTACTCAATTCGACCCTTTTTTTTTACAATACTAAATAATATACTAGAAAAAATACGACTCGCACCAGATCAATACTCAGACGGGAATCGAACCCGCGACCTTTGGATATCCGGTCCAATGCTCTGACCGCTGAGCTACCGAGGCACTAGTGACATCGTCGAATTTCTTCTAGTATATCCTACTCTTACGCTGCAAGCCAGCGTTATTTCACCAATGTGAGGAATTACCTCGACATTCAATTGAAATATCTCCACATCGAATCATTATGTGTGTTAGAAAATTTGCGTTTTTTTATTCTCTTCTTGTTTTGTTTTGTTAGTAATCCATTACGGTCAAAAATCCTTTTTTTATCACACTTTCCTGCAATGCGAAAGACAGCGGATGAGAACTTTCATTTTGCAACTTGAAATAAAATCACTATTTTTTATTACAAACTCCGTCACTGGAATTCGCGACATCAAAAACATAATTATGTTTACTTTACTTATCATAAGAGTTAAGGAATACTCGTTATGAATCTCTAAAAAAATAACAATATTAAACTAGTTAGACAAGAGCGGCTCCACCACAGCTAAGTGTTTCTGGCCACTGCCTGCCCCATCAACTTTTTTTCGGCAGCCACTTTCCTGTCAGCGTTGAGCTCGGATCAATCGGTTGAGAACCTATTTCCGTTAAACAATTTCATTGACCTATTTACATCTTCAATTGTGTCATGACCATGACATGACAATTGTTAATATTTTTAATTCAAAAAAAAAATAAACAAATTAAATTTCATCAATTGTTACTTTGCCATTCAAATATGCTGCTCCTATTATTATAACATCACTTCGTTCATTTCGTGATAATTGATATGTATTTGTTTGGCTCAAGGAAACTATTTAAGGAATCGCAATGAGACGAGTGAAAACTGTTAGATATTAAATTGTTAAAATTAGTTAGTTAAAAGAATAAATTAAGTTGCGAGTCACATTAGATATTTTATTTAGGTGGCAGTGACAACAGCTTCATCGCCCCTAACAGTCAAATAATAATAATAATAGTTAAAAGAATCGGTCGTTATTATAACCAATAAGATTACATCAATCTAGAGCATGCTTAACATATCAGCATGTCACTTAACCGTTTGTTAATTATCGCAAAAGAAAAATAAACACAATGAGAATAGATCTCATTTGCGCTTTTCGACTTCTTCGCCATATCTATGACGATATCTTCATTCTTTACAACTCGATCACACTCAACTGTGAGAACGGAATTGTATGTATGAGAAAGCTAGTTTATTACATCGATAATTGAGGCTGTTAAACAAGAGTTCATTTACTTTTTATAGGAAGAAATATACACGATAGTGTGTGCATCGAAAGAAATAATTATTACCGCATTTTAATTGTGTTTAGCCAATTTCTATTATAATAACAATGAGATAAAATTTACTTTTTATTCCTTGTTGTTACAAACAGGTGGAATTGTTAATATCATTTCGTGGAATGACTCCGATAAAATTATAGCTTTAGTCCAGTTGGACTAAAGCTATAATTATATTAAGATTTTTTTTTTTAAGAAAATTACACGTTTATTTGTTTTCTTCTTTCATTAAGTTTGTATTGGAACACATTAAAATGATAACTGGAATCGATGAATCTGTGAAAGATTATCATGAAGCCTCCACACGGAGCGTCGTTCGGTGCGCGGTCGCTAGTCGAGCATCTTTCCATCCCAAGAGGGCCATCGGTTTTTCTCCTATGTCTGTCTCCCTCTGCCACTTTAGCTGACCAATACTTACTCACAGTAATAGATATAGTACTCACAGTAGTGGAATATATTTGCACTCCGTCCATATGTGTTGGGTGACCAACAGCGGCGTGGTCGGATCCGTTGGTGGTGCCATGTTTTCAGGAATTATATTGCTGATAAAGACCTGATGAGGGAGCCGGCGAAGGTGCGGCGTGGTCGGACGCATTCTCTCCGGCGAAAGTGCGGCGTGGTCAGTCAGACGCGTGCTCTCCATCCTTGGTGTGGTAACTGGTGGTGGCCAACAGTGGCGTGGTCTGACCCGTTGGTCCCATGTTTTGAGCAATTATATTATTGCGGACTATGACCTGGTGAGGGAGCGGGCAAAGACTCGGCGTGGTCGGATACAAACTCTCTGAACGTTGCCGTTGTGTGGTGACTGCATGGTGGCTAACAGCGGCGTGGTCTGACCCGTTGGTGCCATATTTTGAGCAATTATATTATTGCGGATTATAACCTGATGAGGGAGCCGGCAAAGACGCGTCGAGGTTGGACGCGTGCTCTCTGTCCGTGGTATGGTGACTGGTGGCCAACAGTGGCGTGGTCGGACCAGTTGGTGACATGTTTTTGGCAATTATATTATTACAGATAATGACCTGATGAGGGAGCCAGCGAAGGCGCGGCGTGGTCGGACGCGCGTGCTTTCCGTCCGTGGTGTGGTGACTGGTGACCAACAGCGACGTGGTCTGACCCGTTGGTGCCATATACTTTCCGACCATTGTATGGTGACTGGTGGTCAACAGCGGCGTGTTTGGACCCGTTGGTGCCATGTTTTGAGCGATTTTATTATTACGGATAATTACCTGATGAGGGAGCCGGCGAAGGCGCGGCGTGGTCGGACGCGTGCTCTCCATCTGAGCACTGCTCTACGTCTACCTCGACGTCTTCTTCAGGAAGAGGTGACCGGCAGCTGGAGGCTGGGGAACTGAGCGACGCGGGCGACGATTGTCGGGATACTGATCCTGCACAAAGAAAAATTCATTATACTGTGATGCTCGAGCGTCACATGTGCATTATTTGGTACGCCAATGTAGAGATTAATAAAACCAGTAGCTATGTTCTTCAGTTTATGGATTGTTTTAAAAAGCCTAGTGTTATGTGGCATGGTCACTATAAGCAATTTATTATGTTTAAATAATTGTATTGCAGTAGATAATAGCTGTTACAATACGTATCGTATACTGCTAAATTGTTCATTGATGATCTTGTTCGCCCAACCCTTGTCTCAGGAGATCATTCACTCGCTTTCTTGTTAAAATGACCTCCGTGGTCGTAGCTAACACACCATTTTTCATGGTCTCGCCTGAAAACTCTGAGGTCCCATTTAGAAAACGAACTTTTAATGGGTCTTTGTTACTTGAAATAAATTCATTCTATATTATTATTATTATTTTCTATACTGTCTCAGGTGTGTTACTACCACCATTATCTCTGATTTCCATAACCTAAATATTTTAGCTACTTTTTTGGAATCAGAGCCATAATGTATGTGATGGTGCCAAATATTTATTTAATATTCTATTACTCTTAAATAGACCCCTATTTTATTTTTTCTTAAATATATTTTGAGTATACAGACATCGGCCAGCTACAATTTTATTATTTTGACATAGATTTTCATTACCATAATTTCTTTTATTTTTTCTATCTTTGCTGCCTTTTTAGGGTTCCGTAGCCAAAATGGCAAAAAACGGAACCCTTATAGATTCGTCATGTCTGTCTGTCCGTCCGTATGTCACAGCCATTTTATTCCAAAAGTATTAGGATTACACAGTTGAAACTTAGTAGGTAGATGTATTCTGTTAACCGCTTTACGATTTTAACACAAAAATAAAATAAAATAAGATTAAGGGGGGCTCCCCATACATGGAACTAAAACTGAAAAAAAAAACTTTATACCAATACGTGCGGGACGTCTATAGATAGGTCTTTATAAATGACATTGAAGTGCCTAAGATAATTTTTTCTCAAAGTCAACCGTTTGAAAGATAAACTGCCAAAGTGGTAAAATGTGTGCCGCCCCCCTCTAACTTTTGAAATAAGAGAGTGAAAAATCTAAAAAAATATATGCTTAATAAAAACTTTCAACGAAAATTGGTTTGAACGATATATAGTAATTAGTTTTTGAGATATATAATATTTTCCAAAACCGCAAATATAACTTTGTCATTCATACCAACACTGTGATAAACAAAGTTATTTTTACAAACGAAAAATTATAGTGGTATAATAATATCCGTCAAGGCCCAATGTCACAGAACATTAAATTTAAATCCAAGATTTATTTAATTTACAATAAGGCAAAATATTGCCTGGAAAAATATTTGATCTCTGGGTGCCTGGAGGCACCCGCGATGCTTGACGGTATAAATTTCTCGCGGGTGCCTGGGGGAACCCGTGGGGCTCAATAGGTTAAATATGGTATATAAGGTAACTACGGAACCCTACGGCGCGTGGCCCGACTCGTACTTGGCCAGTTTTTTACATCTTCAAGAACACCATTTTATAATGTAGTGAGTAAAGTAGGTACATGAACAACGTGCTAATGAATGAACCCAAAATGGGAATACTGTTTCTTCGGACCATCAAACTGAACAACATTTTCTATGAGACCAACTGACCGAAGCGTAGTAAAAAATATTTTTTTCAACACCATCTATCGAGCCTACAGCTTTTTGTCATTTTGAAAAGCCCTCATTGGTTCAGAAATGTGACTTGTAGAGGAGAACAGACGGACAGTCGGACAGGCATAGATATAGAAAGCATTTTTGCCCAAAGGGAGATGTTTCGCGCTCGCACGGTCAATTAATAAAAGGAGTTTAGTACCTTATACAGGGTCTCTGTCTAAAATGTAATGTATTTGTTTTTGGTTGAATAAATTATTTATTTATTATTTATATTCATAACAACTTTCTTCAAGGACCAGCCTGAAATAGCAAAATAAAAGTACTTTTCTGTTCCATAAATTTTGAATTGATCTTTGACGGAGAAAAAGAGATTTGGTAAATCTAATATATAAAATCCAAAAACCAGAATGAGACAAAAAAGCGAGATGTCGCTCTACGAAACTTTCTTGACACGTTTCTCTTAATCGGCACAATATTTCTCGGGAAATGGTCTATCACGATAAAAATCAGCTTTATCGTACATTTTCATATTTTTGTATGACACAGGCCGATTCGTAAATTCAGAGTTGGTACCATAGTAAACAATGGTCAGTTTGATGGTCCGAAGAAACGGTTCTCCCATTTTGAGTTCATTCATTAACACGCTATTATATATCCGTGGCCCTACCATGAGTTGATGCAAACTGTTTACGTTACCGTAAACTGTCGGATATACTGCTCACAGTCAGTGCGAGTGAAAGAGACAAAACGATAGTTTACGGTAACGTAAACAGTTTGCATCAACTCATGGTAGGGCCACCGATTTTCAAAGGCGTAAACAGTTTGCATCAACTCGTCGTAGAGCTACTGTTTAGCTTGGCGCAGAACAGAGAGAAGTTTTATAAGCTAACGGCCAACCTCGAGTTATGGAGAGGCACTTGAGAAAGAAGAAGCAATAACAACAATGCATAGAGTTAGCAACAAGCGTTATAAATCTATTGGAACAAGCGTTTACTGCACAATTATTTCCGATCATAAACTTATTTAGAACCATAAGTAAACAAAAGAAGAAATAAATTAAAATTGCATGATGGTCTCGTCATTATTTACCATTATTTATTATTCTGGTTTACAATAAAGCATGGAACATGGAACGTTAATTGGAAATAAATTCAATAAGTACATAATATACCTATTTAAAAACAAACAAGCCTTTATATATCTTCAATAAAATCAAGGAAAGGGGCGTATTAAAGAAATTTATTTTCGTTGATTTTATTGAAGATATTATTTCGGGTACAATTAATAAAAAAATCAACTTAAAGGGGCCAACAAAAAAAATAAAAAAAAAAATAACTTAAGAAATGTCAAACCTCGTTCTAAGTGCTTGTTGTTTAGTTTAAATTAATTGCTTGATTACCTAGTATACTAAAAACAATAAAATGTTGAGTCTGGTAAGTTCGTACTTATTTTCTAGTTACTTTTCTAGTCACTTTTAATACAAATCAAATATTTTGAAATTTGAGATTTTTGCATTCACAATGCTATTTTTACACAATACTAAATAATATACTAGAAAAAATACGACTCGCACCAGATTCCCGTCTGAGTATTGATCTGGTGCGAGTCGTATTTTTTCTAGTATATTATTTAGTATTGTGTACAAATCAAATATACAAATATTTTTTGTTTTTGTAAAACATTTGTACACTTAAAGCTAATTTTAAGTTCCTATAAGTATATAGGAACTATCAATCAAGTTATTAATTAAGTCGTTATTAATTAGCCATCGAGTTGTAACTTGATTGCTTATTAAATACACTTTGCGTTCAATCTTGAAACTTGATTTACAAGCACAATTTCATTGAATCTCAAACGCCATTCAAATCTTAGGTTAAAATGCAAAATCATAAAAGTTTAAGTGTTAATGAACAATATCCAAATTGTTTTCACCTGCATTCCTGTCGAAAATATTTAAGATGCTGATTAAATAAAATCATATTATTATGTGCAATATACTAACTTCTAAATTATGTGGGTACCTACCTACTTATATATTTACAGTACCGTACTCCAGAAAAAAATCTCTGTAGCCCTACCATGAGTTGATGCAAACTATTTACGTTACTGTAAACTATCGGATACACTGCTCACAGTCAGTACGAGTGAAAGAGACAAAACGATAGTTTACGGTAACTTAAACAGTTTGCATCAACTCATGGTAGGGCCACTGTTCTCGCACTGCGATATTTCTCGAATTCGAGATATCACATCGCTAATCACAAATCTCTATTAAAAATGTCGCTAAAATCTCTATTGCAGCTTTTTCGATATACGAGTATCTCGAATTTGACACTATCACGCGCCCGAGAATCACCTCCCTGTGGTCTCCCCGCAATTTTTTTTTTTATATCTGGTGGTCTCTCTTGAAGTATTTTTTTCGACTTTATGTCTCTACAATTAAAACACATAAAAAATGTTTTGATTTATTAAATACTGAACGAAATTTTAAGTTAGCTTCGACTTAGCATATGACTTTAATTATTTCATACACAAGAATTGTATACTTTGAAAAAAGTGAAGGCTTCTTCAAAAACCTTAAAAAAATAGCTCTGAAAACAGATAAAAAAAACAGCTGTAAAAAGCAAGAAATCATTATTCAAATTTGCACCACGCATAGGTGGAGCCAAAGGATATTTTCATTTTTACCATTCAAAATGGTTACCAGATGCAAATCGCCTGAAACGTATTTTTGGCCATATCTTCGAGGATTTTGGGAGGATTGAGATGGGAATAGTACCAAAAGATAAAAAATTTACTGGTAACTTTTTTGGGGTGTTTGTTTACTATTTTGTAAATATTTCAGAAAAAAAATTAAAAAAGGTTTTTCAAAATCTGTTAATAGTTTTGACCTGAAAGTTTTCCCGAGACACCCGTTTTTCTACAATTCCAAATCTAAAGGATCACCCCTTTAGATTTGAAATTGTAGAAAACGGGTGTTTCCGTAAATAACAAGTGATGTAGCTTCTATGATTATTGACCGATCGTCATGGTAATAGTGTTCAAAGATGCAGAACGACGAGACGTGCATTCGTTGGAATTTTGAAAATAAGTTAATAAATATTTCGGCCGCGTCGAGGCAGTCACAATAGGACACAATCGTCAAAATTTGATTTTGGACAGTATTTTAAGGATTTCCTGAAAACTTCTGAACCAATTTCAAAATTTCAAAAAATGAAACCAGCTTGGGAACAAACGTGATGTAATAACGTTTGAATAATTTCAGTCGGTTCAGCCATCTTCCAGTCGGTGGACATACATAAAAAAAACATACATACAGACGAACAGAAAATCTCCTCCTTTTTTGAAGTCGGTTAAAAATGGGAAAACTTATAAATAAGCTTTATTCAAATAAACTTAATTATTAAGTACTTAAAGGTTTATAGCGTTATTTTGTACGCACTGATGGTTAGCAGTTGCATTAAGAAAGTATCTTTATAAGATGGCGCGATAGATTTTATTCACACAATACCTACTAGATTTTTTTATTTCAAGACAAAACTTATTTTAACACGTTTTTATGAGGTTGCTTATTTTTTACCTTTTAGTCTGTTTTTACTAGAATGTTTTAATTTTTCGATCCACTCTGATGTATGTGGCTCGTTTTCCGGGCGTTGACGAGTACTTAATAACCATGAAAAAACATTTAATAAAACAGAAGTTTTCCAAGTTCTTTTTTATCCGATAATTCAATGTCTGTCTATCAAATCAGCACACCGTGAAAAATCATAAACGAAATAAAGATTTTATTTGCTGTTGCCTTGCGCACGCGATATCAAAAAATCCTCTCCAATTCCACACGAAACACGATCGTTATTTTATTTTGAACTTGGAAATTGACATTTGAAAACTGTGGTAGGCTAATAATGTTATTTGTTAAAAAAAGACGCGTTTGACCGGCACACCGTCGACACCGTAGTGTCCGTTCCGCGCAATTAATCGGGAATAACGAACGGTGCCGCCACACGACGCCTGCGCCCGCGCACGACACACCAATTACTATACAATTCAACCCTACCCGTCAAAGTCAAAGGAATAACATCTGAAAATGTGTGACAAAGTTGTCGTGTTTAATTAGCTACAGGCGTTATGGGACGAGCTATTAAAAATATCAAACAAATAACAAAATTGCAAGACAATGAAAAATTACAAAGGTACAAAAATAATCATAGTTCTAACGCAAATTCTCGTTCTATATTATCCGAAAAAGTATTAATGTCAATGATAATTATTATAAACTCAAAACACTTAACTGAAAATTAATCTTAGGTACTTACAAAAGTCAGTCAAAGTGTCAAAAGCCATCAGCGAAACGAAAATTCAATTCCGGTTACTTTTAATATTATTTTATTTACTAATGAACTTTTTCACGCAACCGAATTTATACAAAAACATTGTGTTTTACAAAAACTGAAATCGTTTTTTTTTCTTCGAACGAAACGAAGAGCAATTAAAGCGAACGAATATTTATATTCACAAAATTAAAAAGAGATTAGGTAAGTAACTAGTTAACGTTAAAGTAGAAATATTTTTACCTAATGACTTTGTCAGAGGCATAGTAGAGTTTTTTTATGCATCGTAAACTTTATGCATCTCACAAAATGTAGAATTTGTTTAAATAACCAATGTCAATAAGATGATAGTTGTGAAAAGTTAGCATCAAAATCTTTACAATTTCTTTATGTTTTCCACTCTTGTGTTGATTCATCACACTTATTTAAATCTTTAAGAACCACTTACTTTTATAAATATTTACAAACGTTTTCATACCATCACTTATGTTAAGATATGATTGTCTAAAACTTAGGTATGATACCGGATAAGAAACATGAAATAAGGTATGAATTAACATTCCTACAGAATTGAGTAAAATAATACAAAACAAAATGGGGAAATTACAGAGGTCAAATATTTATTATTTGTTTTTTTACTCATTATTCACGTTCTGTAACGTGTTACTTTATTTATTTAAAGCACAAAATACCAATTATTTAGTACAATAAAATGAGAATATTATTATCGAATAAGTACTCGAAATGTAGTGTAGAGTCATTAGATCTGCCTAAAATCTTTTTAATGAAAACTAAAGGTAGATTTAGATACTTGTAGTGATAATTATAAGTACGTAGGTACCTACTTACAAAGATATTTTTTAGGCCTAAAAAATTAATCCCATGAAAAAATAATGATATATTATAAATCGAACTCTACCAATTTGCAAAAATATTGCGTATTCCAAATCTTTGCTTTTTATTTAAAATAGTAGTTGTTTATTTAAAATAGGGTATTTAGAAAAAGCACAGAGGGTCTATAAGAGGCAAACAGCTTTAGATCTCACTAAAATAAATTAACGCCGTAAACAAAGACAACTACTTATATATATATATAGTGAAGTTTTGCAAGTTCATTACAATTAATGCACCTTATTTGAAATAGAAAAGCTGCCATTTATTTCTATAAAATAGGGTTCTAGTTAATAGTGGCATTTAATTTTTTAGGCCTAACTAAAACAAACACAGCTAAAAAAAGAATAATGAATAACTTTAACAAGTCGCAAGGTATGTAATGTGTTGCAAATCCAACGTCTTTAAAATTAAAAGTTGACGTTAATTTCAATTTTATAATGATATTGTGCAGGGAAATTGGTTTCTTAAAGTGAAAGTTTTTCTTGTAGAAAATAATTATAGGCCTACCTATGTGAGGCGGCGAGCGCGCGACGGGGCTGCGCGGCTCGACGGCACTCCGGGCCATGATGGCCGCTATAGAGAAGTCCGTGGCCCTGGTCTTGCCTTCCTCCGCCACCATCCTGTCCCCTGACCTCCAGCACTCCGCGCTCTCCACATCCATAAAAACGACCCTTATTTCAAAAGTACGGTCCGCTGAACACCACCACCCATCTCACCGGCATCGTCCGATACATCGTTCTCTATTCATTTCAAACACTAATAAGTTTTGAATAGAGAACTACAAGAAAAAACCGAAAAATCAAAATATCATTTTGAAAAAAAAATGTTTACACTTTTTTGTAGAGTCAAAACAATCGTCACTTTTTATCGGTATCGAATTATCGATGAGCGCGTATCGGTATAGTCGAGCACACAAGCGTGAGCGATACGTGCGGGCGCGGACTGAGCGCGAGAAGCGGGGCGCGCGGGCGGGGCGGGCCGGCGGCGCCGCCCCGGCCCCGGCGCAGCCACTCGCCGCGCGCCCCGCTGTCGCCCGCCCCCCCTCACACTTCCCCTACCTAAGAGCTTTTCATAACAATAAAAATAATATCAATGGAATCCATTATTTAATTTGTATTCGAAACGGTTAATCCGCAGTTACCATTTCTTTTACACGTTTACAAGTTTTATTTTAAAATAAATGCGAGGTAATATTTAAAAAAAAGAATGGACTGAATAGTCTTAATTATCCATGCATAATTAACGGCCACGAATGAGTAGAATAATCATAAATTTTCACAAAGACGAAGTGAAGGTAAAATCGCGCGCGCAATGTCAGCGAATGCGCCGCCCATAAAAAGTGATCAAGTAGATTAGAACGGGAGAGAGCATGACGTTACCAACGAATTATTAGTAAGAGGGAAAGAGATGAAACGAAGATAGCTTGCAGTAAAGGCGTTTGATGGTGAAACGCAAGAAACTTTATTGTAACAAAAATGTTTAAAGAACTTGACCGTTAATCATATTATCTTGTCAGCTTGTTTATTCTATTTATTATAGAGTGACCAATAGAGTCCAATAATTCAAATATAAGTAGCTTAAACTTAGATTAAAAATAATATTTATTTTTCATTCAAGCCGTTAATGAGTGTTAGAATCTACAACAGAATAAATACTTATTTGTAAAGATTTAATAAAATATTTAATTAACTTTGCATGGTAGAGCAGAATTTTTGTTTTGGTATTTTCCTGTAATGAATAATACAATTTTATAATTTTTATATTATTTCCTTGAATAATGTTACACTTAATGGTTGGTAACTTTCCAAAATTTTTTTTCAAATATATTGTAATATTAAAAATTAATAAAAACGGTGAGTCCTTTCGTTAACTTAGCTTAGAATATTACATTTTTTTTCATAAAAACTATAAATGTAGGTATAAACTCAAAATAAGCTTTAATTAAGCAAAATACATTAAAATTTGTAATTTTCCGTTTTTTTTTTCATTTTTAGCACTCATCGAAATATAAGTTGTTTAATAGTTCTATGTTTTAACTTTCAGTGAATGCAAACTCAAACTTTTGAAATTGTACATAGGAATAAATCGTATGATCTGAGTTTGTTCCGGTCCATATTTTCCGCGCCGTTTTCCACATAAAAAGTTTTTTTATAATATCCCTTTTCACAGAATAAGGGGAACATTTGGGCATCGTAAGTCATCAATGTCATCATGTATATTGTAGATATAAACTGTGAATGATTGCGTTGTCAGAACAAGTAGGTATCGTTGCCAACTGAATGTGAGCGATCCTTTACATTGCTCGCTCACTTACGAGCGAATGGCAGGGGTCCGCAAACACCTATATTCGTATACTCGCGTCGAATACTCTCATTATTCGCGAAAATATGAAAAATACTGCGCAGTTAAAAGGCTATAACTCTCCCGGTGAAACATTAAGAGGCATTATGAGCTACTCCGATGTTTTTCAATTTGCCCAAATGGCGTTTGTAGAGTTCTCTTTCATACGAAGATGCTGCCACCTTATGTTATTTTCATATCTTTTCTCTTTATTGTTTATTATTGCCTCTTTTGTTTTAAGACTTTTCTTGTTCTATGTGGAACATAGCTTACTTTAATACACCTAGATAAAGCCATGCGTAGTTACTTATTCTTATATATTTTTTTAGATATTTCAAGCTTCATATTATTTTTCAGTGAGTTTCGTATAGCAGTCGCATACAAAATCTAATAATAGATCCACTAATCCCATAAAACCGGTCACAACATTGTAAAACGTGTCGGAACTCATAATTCATTCTCAAAATCAACACTACTGACAAGATATAAAAAAATATAGGAAATACGACTACAGTAAGCAACACAAAGCAACGAGAAGTTACAGCTATTGTGCAAAATGTTGTGGTTCGAGCGGCAAATGCGGCGCCCGTTTTTTCAATATGAAAATCGAATGTCAAAACGTCAATGATCCTTTGAAATGCCAACCAAATATTTGAACGAACACACACATGGCCGGGCCACACAGGACGCCTTGGCAATAAGTATGGTGCAACATCAGAGCTGCATATTATGTGTTTTTGCCTAAAAAGTTAATACAATCGAATCAGCAACACGTCAGGCACACCGACCGTGAAATAAGCTCGCGAACGGTGCTTGAAAATCAATTTCTCATGAGTAATTATGTTCGTATGTGCCACACTGAAGAAATAATTGACTCTTGTTACACTTAATCGGTTCTGTCCGCACATTCGTGTTGCTACCTAGCTTTAACGCAGAATTTGCCACTAAAGTCAAGAAATAAAATATTCTTATACTTTTACTATCATGTCCAAATACAATATTTCATTCACAAATTTATGCTAACATCACGATGACATAGCGTTGTGTAGACCTTCGTAACACACGGCATTCAGCAAAAATATCACCGTTTAAACGAGAAAAAGCTAAAGTCGTAAAGTGTCATAAAAAATATGGCGCACATCGCACGGCTTGAATATTTGAATAAAGAATAAGCGAGCATAAAAAGGTTGTAGTGGCTTGAGGTGAGGAGCAACAAATCGCTCGCATTATAAATGACAAATGTAAGGGTAAGCCGCGCGAGCGGTGTCGGGTTGCGGCCACCCGCACGCCGGATTAGTTTCAGCTTACTGCGCGGGCGCCGAAATAGCGCGCCCTCCGCCCTCGTGGCTGCCATCTATACTGTAACTGAATTCCAATTAAGGGAACGCTAAGCATGCCCCAGATGAGTGACTGTAACCGTTAAACTTTCTTTAATTCATGCTTGGAGTTGTGTTCGTTGCAGTAATTTGAGTTCAGTTTAACGATAATTACTATTTTGAATCAAGTTTTAACGAAATAATTACTGGGCTGGGAAGTCAATAATATTAAGAAAATCAAATGGTTTACTTTAAATGATCTATGGGTGTAATGTACATGTTATTATACTTAATACTTTAATAGATATGTACGCCAAAATTTACAATTTACTAGAAAAATAATACCAATATTAAGTTAACCTACTTATAAATTCTGTTACTTAAATTCAAATAGATAGAGAAATATAAAACTCAAATATATACATAATAATATCGAGATAAATAATAACATTTAACTCAGTGCATAATAATTAGCTTATCTTTGACGTTACATCAAAAGGCATTTAATTAAAAAGAAAATTGCATCGTAATTGGTAATTCGCAAAGAAAGATAAAAGTGTAAACAATATGATTGTACAGTCGAGTTCAATAATTATGTACAGTTACACAGTTTTAACAGTTCATCAACCTTTTTTTATACCTTTATAATAAAAGTCATCATCCTGTCAAAAGTGTTAACAATACAATGAACTCGATTGTACATCATATAAATTACCAATAGGTAAGCTCGTACGTAAGTACCTACATTAAATTTTCATTCATTCTGTACATCCACATGTTAAATATTTTCATACTACTCCTCTCTATAAACAGACTCTCTTTCTTAAATAGACATAACGGCTTTATACTGACTGGGTGCCTACTGCCATGTCTTAGCGCAGTATTATAACATTCTTACCATGCTATTTCGTATTACGACCTTCATAAAGTATGATTATTGTAATAATGTTTCCGTTGGAAGTTTTGTGACGTCATCGTTCAATCGTTCACTTAAACCGTACCACGACGTGTCTTTTGACAGCTAGCATTATTGTTTTTGTGTCAAATATTGAGAAATTTTGCAGTCTTAAAAAAGTTGCTTTTTCTCGACGGAAACAAAACTATTTTGAGTTATTTTATTTAGAAATTGGAAATTGCGTCATAAACAGTAAGTGAAACGTTTTTATACATTGTTCTTCATTGTGAATGTAATATTATAGTTGTTATGTTTCATTTCTATTTGATAACAAATACTTGTTTTCGGAGGAGCTCGGTGGCGCAGTGGTTTAGCGCCTGGCCCAGCGATTGCGGAAGTTAAGCAACGTTCGCAAGGGTCAGTCATGGGATGGGTGACCAAAAATTTATTATCACGAGCTCCTCCGTGCTTCGGAAGGCACGTTAAGCCGTTGGTCCCGGCTGCATTTGCAGTCGTTAACACCCACCAATCCGCATTGGGCCCGCGTAATGGGTTATGGCCCATCCTCCTTACCACCCATAAGGAAGGCCTGTGCCCCAGCAGTGGGGACATCAAAAATGGCTAATGGACACACTTGTTTTCGGACGGACAGTGAAGTGAATACGAAGTATTTGAGTTTTTGGAAGCCGATAACTCAGAAACCAATAGAAATCGAAGGCAGCGTCGACTAATGTTGCGTTGAAGAAAGTGATCCCTTCGAATTAGAGGATGCTGAGTTTGTGAAACGTTATCGACTTACCAAGAAATTGGTTTATAACCTCACCGAGGAGTTGAAACCTCTGCTGAAGTCCCCTGTAAAATTAGCTGCTGCTGTTGCTGTAATTTCGTTGCATTTTCTGTGCGAGTGTATTCTTTAGCCTGCAACGACCTATTATAATAGGCCGAAGCAATATCCTTATTGGGATTTAGAAACTCCCATAGAAGTTCTAATTTTATTGTCGTATAATAAGAAATAATACTTAATAGTTAAACTAAAGCACTGCGCGTTTAAAGGTGATGAAAGGAAATCTGTATTTACTTACTTTAAGTCCGACATTTAAGTTTAAAATATAAAATTTTATTAATTTACTAAGTTCAAACACAAGCGCGCTTACACATTTTTTTTAATTGTCGCATTCAGCGCATTCTTGGCCATTTTTCTCTTCTTATTATTTTGTTTTGGCAATCTACTTTGTGCAGGTTGTGGTACGAATTTGAATAATCTTATTGTAAGCTTATAACAAAACGTTTATAAAACATGATGGTTTTCTAAAAGGTGATGGTAAGCCTCCTGATATTTTTGGTGAACACTTCCGAAATATAATAAAAAAATATCGTGCTCTTGAACCACGCGACGACATCTATTTTTGGATTCTGAAATTATTTTCATGTCAAAGAACAATATAACCGAAATAGTTTTTTTTTTCAAAATCTTGACAATTTAAAATTTGCAAGAATCTTTCGTAGAGATGGGCTGATTGAGCAAAAAAAGAATAGTGCAAGACTTACTCGCGTGAGATCCGGACTAATATTTTCAATGATGTGATTAATAAATTCTACTTTGAAATTCTCGGATTGTACCTATGCACTATTGTGACATGACCT
The DNA here is from genome assembly GCA_950108535.1 of Agriphila straminella. NCBI lineage: Eukaryota > Metazoa > Arthropoda > Insecta > Lepidoptera > Crambidae > Agriphila > Agriphila straminella. The sequence continues at coordinate 14,387,402 of OX467308.1, forward strand.
TTCTGCCAATTTTCTTGATTCTGAAGAGTTGAAATATGCGACATAAATGGCCCTAAATTTTGTTTGTGTTGACTAGAAGCTTAATGATTTAGCAGCTCAAGTCTCGGTAGTAGACCATACGTACAGACATTGGAAGCGTTAAGTAGGAGAGGTGCGCAGGCGACCGCGGCGGGCCATTAAGCAGGCTCGCCCGCGCAGCGCGACAACACAATGCCTGCGCCACAATCGCAGCTCATACCTACCATTGAATTATTCCCAGTTGAGAGTATTTAAGCTTTTATCGAGGTGCAGCCATAAATCGGTGCACAGCCGCACGTAATCCCGCCCCCGCCCGCGCGCCCCGCCGCTAGCTATAAACAGAAGTCAACGTGTTGTACTTATAAATCGTGCTCTTAACTATTGTATCTCACGCCACAATAATGAAGTTAGCTCATTCTGGAAGAAATACGGGCACCACGTGGGTGGCCGATGCGGTCGGAATAAATCCTCACAGATTATTGCATACGAATGCGTTTAACTGATTTTTTGTGTGTAAGGCGGTAGTCAGCCGTCGTCGAGCTGCGCAAATGGTGAAAGGCCCCCTGAAAAAACAAATGCATCTTTGGTGAGGCGTCCCGTATTGCGATGCGTTTCCGAGTGATATAGCGTCTCTGCACGATACGATAGTCACTTCGCGATAGTCATTAAATAATGCAATTTATTATACCGCCTTCCATCACAATGCCTATATAGTTAATATACTAATAAACTTCGTGATCTCTCGTCCAGCAAACAGCTTCCGCCATCGTAGATTTAAAATATCAAAGGGTCAGAAATCAATCTATCAATTCGTCAAGCTACTCTTAGCTGTTATATGATAGGTAAGTATAGGTACCTACTGTAATAAATATTATTTACTACCTTCTGCCCGCGACTAAGAAATGCATGGATATTCGAAAAATCCTAAGGGGTTTGAAAATAAAAAAAAACACGTTTCCTTACGCTCGTAGCAAAAATCAATTTTGCTGTCCCTAGACGCGTCTGTCTGTCTGTCTGTCGTCTATTCGCGATAAAATCCGGGGTAAGGGTTCCGTTTTTTGCCATTTTGGCTATGGAACCCTAAAAAAAGTCCGCGATAGCATATGTCTCTCTTTTAAGGATAGCTTACTATACAGCCATTTTTTTTTGTTAAATGGTCACAAAGAATGCGGTAAGTAATTGGAAAGGTAAGACGGATATAGTATTGACCATCAGCCGTTTAATGGGAATATTATTGTTCATTGTATCATTTGGGGACTGCTGGGGCACAGGCCAGAACCCACCGCGCGGGCCCAATGCGGATTGGTGGGTGTTAACGGCTGCAAATACAGCCGGGACCAACGGCTTAACATGCCTTCCGAAGCACGGAGGAGCTCGAGATAATATTTTTCTATTTATTTCAAAAAGTTGTTTTAGAAAAAATCTTTTCCTTACGCTTTTGCAGCAAAAATCGATTTTGCTGCGAGTTTTTACGCGCCAAAAGCGCCCATTTCGTGCTGGAGAGGTGAAAAGGTATTTTTCAACACAGCGTGAAAATTGTCGTGACTAATCCAACATTGCCATTGAGTGTGGAACAGAAAGGCGTGCGCAATCGCCCTATAAACAAACACTCCTGCGCACCACTAAAACTGATATATTTCACCCAACTTTTATATCCAACTTGAAATATATTACTTTTTCTTTAGCACCTTTTGTGTCCTTTTAGTGTGGGGACAACGCTTTACGGCGCAGGAGGTCCGTAAATCATTATAGAAGTGGTGCATAGGACGATGAGGTGCCGCCGTGAGATCGAAAAACGAAACTTGTGCAAGTGAAACTTGGTTGATCAACATTCACTAAAATTTAAAATCCATTTAGGTAGTACCTACAACGAAAACAAATAAACTTTTCACTGCAAAAAACAAACTTTATTGTATCAGGCGAGTTAAAATTATTTTTTGGTAAATCATAAAATAATAAAAATTATTAAATAAGAATTTGAAGTTTAAAATTAACAAAATACGGCTGACATAACTCTTTTTACAAGTACTTTCTGAAGCGACAGATAATATTAAGCTATAAAACTTTAAGTTTATTTCGACAAAGAAAACAATTTTCACTTCGACCGTGATGTGGACATAACATTGTCGATATCCGTTAATCCGTAGACACGGCACAGTCGTAAATTAAACTTTATATCATTTTTAATGACCGCCAGGAATGGTGTTTTGATTGCGGCGGGCTGGAGGCGTCGACAACTCGGCACGGTGATAACGCGACACAAAAAACGCAAGTTTTATAGCCAACGCCACACAAAAACGTCCTTATAACAACAACACACGTCCAAAACACAGATTTAATAGCAAAACAACGCTCTAACATCTAACGTCGTTAGTCGTTAGCATCCCTCAAACCTACATTTTATGTGAATTCCTTCTTATTGATCACTTCACTTTTACGATTCTATACGTTATGGGCCGTCGTTAATATTACTTAAGTAGGTTTCTGAATGTTTTATGATTTAAAAAAATATACTTCACACATCAACACTCTTTTTCAGCAACTAATTGCTATTTTTGTTTTTCTTTAAAAACAATAATTTTACGGTTATTGATAGTTAAAAAGCTAAATGAACCGTGAAACGACGCCACAAAATAAGTTAAAGAGCATTGAGCGATAACAAAAACGAGCCATTAATCTGTTATTGTGTGACGTAGAGTCCCGCTTGTTTGCGCACACGCACCGTTGCCATTGTGCCCAACCGACTGGGTGTGATCTGATCACAAAGCAGTTACAAATGGGCTCCGAATAACTGTTCATCCGTCATAACTGTGTACACAAATCGTAAATTATACGATGAAACAAATCTGTTTGAAAACAATAATTCAGTGATGTGATGAATTATATGGTTGGACTAGGTACCAAAATTATAGCAAACCGCACACAATATTATGTTATAATTCAATGCGTTTTGAGTTCACGAGGTAGGAAATTAATAAATTGTACTTGAGTAGTAAGTAAAATTCGTTGTTTATAGAAGACTAGCGACCGCCCGCGACTTCGTCTGCGTGGAGAGTTTTTTTGCTATCCCTGTGGACCAGTACTTTTTTTCTGGATGAAAGGTACCCTATGTCCTTCTCTGTATCCTTGAGATTTCTGTATGCAAAATTTCATGAAAATCGTTCAGTAAGTAGTTAAGACGAGAAGGCTTAACAAACGGACTTTGGCATTTATAAAATTAGTAAGTAAGGATAGTAAGATGTAAGGATACCAACAACTTAAGTATTATTATCATGCATACAAATTCAAAAGTCGTTATAACTTTATCTCTATATTTAAATAAGTTATTTTCGATCTCATCCATCAGTATTTTGATATTTTTATAACATAAATAAAATAGACTTGATAAATGAACCTTTAGAATTTTTAGTCTAAAACTCTACTAAACGTATGCTTTATTTATAGTTATAGTCATAATCGCGTGAATAAAACCACCAACCATTGTTTTACCCTGTGATAAAAATATGTAAGGAATTTACTCCCATTAAATGTTTTTTTTCAAGTTTCCGCTAGGCAAGCGTCAACATTAGGAGTGTGAAAGTAACAATCAAAAATATTTCAAACAGGCAGCAGCTGTGCGAACTGACAAAATCCAGTTACTCTATTATTTAATTTGTCACTGTATTGTTCCCGCGCGTATGTTTCCGTATTTACATGCGGAATCCGGACAGAAGTCAAGTCAAGTTAGAAATGTCAACATGTCACATGACAATAGGCATCAGACGTCAGGCCTGTCAACTGAGAGTATGAGAAGGCCTGGCCCAGGGGATATCAGTTCGTGGGACCGAAAGCGGTGACGCGCTAACATAAAGGAACAAAAATGCTATTCCTTTAGCAGTTGCTGAGCGATCGGTCCCCTAGCATATTGAATTTCGCGGGAAACCCATTTAAATTCGATTTTAAGAGTAAGTAAAGTGGCTTTTTCTTAAATTATTACATGTTTGACGACAAATTTAAACCGCAAAGTGGAATTTTGTTTAGGTGCAAATCCTTTTAGTATATTGTTATTTCGTCACACTTGCTACCTATTTCTAACGGTAGAAATAGATAAAAAATAAAAACTCGAGCTGGAAACTCAACTTGAGAATTGCGAACAATCTATGTTTATCTTTAATTTGGAGTAAAGCTTTTTGCAAAACTTTTCACTGTTATGAACGACATAACATGTTTTTGTTTATAAAACGTACAAAACAAATCGTGTAACGTAACTACACCGTTATTTTTAAGTATATATATCTAAAATATAATGGTGATTTCAGACCACGTAAATAAACAACTTTTACTATGGGGTCAACCACGGAATCGCGAAAAAAAATCAGCTGTTCCATACATTATAGTCGAGTCGATGTTGTACTTCTCTATGGAACAGCTGATTTTTTTTCGAGATTCCGTGGTTTTCAGATAGGTATACTTATAAAAGAACGGTGTATAAAAGAAAACTATTCAAATTATTGAACTATAAAGGTTAACTTATTCAAATCATCCTTAGTTATCCATACTCTCCTTACAAATATTCTTACTAATATTATAAATGCGAAAGTCCGTTTGTTTGTTACGCCTTCACGTCTTAACTACTGAACCGATCATCATGAAGTTTTACATACACGGTGTCAGGGGTACAGAGAAGAACATAGGGTACCTTTCATCCCGAAAAAAGTATTGTTCCCGAGGGATAACAAAAAACTTTCCACACGCAGATGAAGTCGCGGGCGGCCGCTGGTTGGAAAATAAAATGAACTAGTTTTCTTTTGATTATTTTTTATTAGAACCTCTTACGGCTTACCACTGTCACAAGAAAACAATAATAACATTAAAATTTGTTGGATTTTGCAGCGGTGGCCAAAAAATACCTAGTACCTACCTAATGACTATGAATACTATAAAATAACACACTGTTAGTCTGTTATTAGAAGTTTCAGATAATAATTTTGAGTTTTGCTAAAAAGAAGAATATCACGTCCACAGGCCGTCAAATTACGTCTACTATTATGTTAAGTTAAAGCCAAAGAATGTGTCATCGAGCCAAAAACACTCAACGGATAATATTTCAATAAAAACAAAACCCACAAATAGCTTCGAAAACAAGGTTAGAAAAAATAATAGAAATCTTTAAGTTGAACTGCAAATGAGGAGTGGACGCACCCCCCGGGTCGCAGACACCCCGGCCGCTAGTCGCCTCCAGCCGCGCGCTTGACTCTCCAACAAAGTGACAACTCTGCCATTCACCTCTAATGTTGTTTAGGATCCGTTCAATGGGACAACAATCCACTTTATTTATGGTCGTGTTGTGCGCCCACAATAGACAACACGTCTTAAATTCTTTTTAAGCTGTTTCATTTCCGGACGAAGAAAAAGCTTCATGTCGTGACGCTCTTACATTTGGTACGCAAAAAATATTTTCTTTGGCTCTGTTGATATATTGCTTTGAAATTTGGTGGTAACTAGTGCGTATTTTGATTTAAACAATTGAATATCTAGCTAAAACTATTTAAATGCTTCAATTGTCTTTAATTGGATATGAGCCTTCTACTATAATCCAAAAACCTAAGATCTGAGATCTTGGTAAAACCATAAACACCACTTCAAACTTTTTAAAATGTATATCGTTATTTTATACGTCTACCTACACTCTTAATTTTATCGACTATCAAATCCACTATCTCTTAAACTAGAAATCTCCTTCACAACCATAAACATAATACATACTAAAGGAGAAAACTTTTTAGCCATAATCTAGTATCAATTAGCTAGCGTCGGTCGGCGCCCACCGAACTCCGCATCCCGTGTAATCCGCTATAAAGTCACACAATGATTGTTTGGGGAGACGCCCCTCCTATTAGCCTCACTTTATCTGTTCAGAATGTCGAATGCCCCATCTTTGTCCGCCTCTAATCCGGCGGGGAAGTGGCTAAATATCTTGTGCAAATAAACAACGGCTTGTGCCATTGTTGGGGACGAATCCGTCACAAAGCGCATTGTGGGGTTAGGTAGCTATCGTGTCTGTGATTAGTTTGCGTAAGGGATTGTTTTAATCCGGAACGAAAATTCTTATTTAGCATAGTATTGTGGTACACATTCGTACGTTATTTATTGATCAACGCTCATTAGCCTGAGTGTCATGGGGGCTTAACTGAAAAATGGAAGCGATTGCTAAATGTAGTTTCACTTTTTCGTTGTTACTGTTATATTGCGTTAGTACTTTTTATTATCCCGGTTATCTTTAATTGGATTTTATCGTTTAGGTAGCGAAATATTTATTTCAAGCAGTCAATTTGAAAAAAACACAAAACCAACTGATGAATCTAGATAAAGTTAAAATTCCTACTTTGCCAGATGGAGTAAACAATTTTATTTATAGCTTGATAATAATAATTATTTTATTTAGCTTAGGGGAAGCCATGACAGCAGGAATTTCATTTAATTTATCGCAACGAGACACGTAACAATGTGCTTTAAGTGATAAATAAAGGTGTGTTCATTTTACGATTTCCGAAATATTTTTAAATACCCGACAGTATCACATGTAATAGTTTAATTTTATACATTCTTGTATTTTTTCATCACCAAAGAAATTAACACCTTTCAATATTATGTACTTGCATTGGAAACTAACAAAATTTCTACTAATACTATATTATTACCTTATGATGTTATTAACTTTAGCTAAGTAAATTATTTTCTTAAGCTTTCAGAAAGATAATAAGTCTCACTATTCCCATTACCCATTGCAATGAATGACAATGTATTTCCGTATTAAGTACCATTGCAATAAGTAATGGGAATAGGTGACTTTCAGAAGTGTTTCTGCTTACCAAAACACGAATCAAATCAAACAAGACAGCAAATCCGTCATTTAATCCATCGGTGTAAAGCTAGGAAGCTGTTACTTATAACCAACTACCGAAAACAAACATTGTCCAAACGCACATTAACTATCGAACAATGGTGCGCGCGATCATTGTATGCGCGCGAGTCGGATCGAGCGCCCCGCCCCTTCGTGCCTTCACACGCTCCTCGGCCACACTATGGTAATGACTACCGACCGACGTATGGAAATCGTGTCACTTGTCAATCCTGTAACATTTTTTTGAAAACAGAATACCGTGGACAGAATGTTAGACAATACAAAGTTGACGTTTAAAATGCGTCTACTTATCGAATGTTAACCAGAAAATATGACTAATGTTACAAGTACTCTCCTGCCTGTTTCACCAGTAAGATTTCAACAGTTTTATGGTAAACTATCGTTAAGAATAGTGTTTGCCATTTAGCAAACCGTGCCGGTGCCCCGGTGCCGGGACCGATGGGAAAAAAAGTTCCATCCGCCCCGGTGAATCGTATCTCGATGCTTAAAGGGGTGGATGGCACTCGCAAAGTGTCAGCCACCCCGGGTATGTTATTTAACGGCACAGATCTTATATCTTATATTAACGGCACACGACACTTTGCGAGTGCCATCCACCTCTTTAAGCATCGAGATACGATTCACCGGGGCGGGTGGAACTTTTTTTTCCATCGGTCCCGGCACCGGGGCAGAGCCATCGGGGTGGATGGGAATCACTCAAAAAGTCGGAAGTTAAAGAGAGTTTTCTGAATAGAATTCAAAAATAACTAGTTCTTACCTAGGCACCAAATTGGAATAGGAATAAACACACGTCCCTGAAAAGGAGAAAAACAAAAACAATAAATAGACATAGGACACCACACAAAATATTTTGAAATATCCAAATAGGTTTACTAATGTTTTCCCTAATTTTAAATGCAATAATTTCATTTGCCATAATTGCGTATGCCATAAATTCATTAAACATAATGTTTTATTTGCCATAACTAACAAATGACATAAATTTATTTTCACTTATTTCATACAATACATACATACATACATACATTATACCCACGCCTGTTTCCCATGGGGGTAGGCAGAGACTATGGATCGCCACCTGCTACGATCCTTGCACACTTCTTTTGCTTCATTAACATCCATCAATCTTTTCATACATGCCCTACGGTTTTTGTCACTACGTACACCAGCCTTTTTTATTAAAACCTCTATTTGGTCCGCGTAGGTTTTTCTGGGACGCCCTTGCGCAATCGTTCCTGCCACATTCGCACAATATATCTCTTTCGTGATTCGCCTTTCATTCATCCTCTCTAAGTGACCAAACCACCGGAGCATTCCTTTCTCAATTCTTGTCACTATATCATTTTTCAGACCACACCTTTCACGAATCACATCATTGCTCACTCTATCACTCAATTTGACTCCACATGTTTTCCTCACCTAACGCATCTCTACTGCATTTATTCTGCTTTCATTCTTCTTCTGCCATACCCAAGATTCACTTCCATACATCAGTGTCGGCACCAGCACTCCGTTATGAATAGCCATTCGCGCCTTTGCAGATACGATTTGGCTACTCATAATCGAGTGTATGGCACCATTCACTGCATTTCCTTTCTTTACTCGTCTTTCTATGTCTTCCTCACTCTTTCCATCCCTTGTGAACAAACTCCCCAAATATACAAACTCCCGGACTTGTTCCACTTTTTCGCCGCCTATCATTACCGTACAGTCAGTCAATTCTTCCTCTCTCTCAAACACCATCACTTTTGTCTTAGATACATTCACTTTCATCCCTTTTCTCACAAAATCATCATTCATAACAGACATCATTTCCTGCAACTCTTGCGCAGACGACGCAAGTATAGCTTGGTCGTCAGCGTAGAGGAGGCACTTGATTTGAGTCCCATTCATCATCACTCCACAGTCACGTTCTTTCAGGCCTTTCATACAACTGGCCAAAAACAGATTAAAGAGCCATGGTGACGCAACACATCCCTGTCTGACACCCCTAGATATGCCAAACCAATCAGTGTATGCGCCGTCTATCCTGTCGCATGCACGGGAACCCTCATAGAGAGATTTCAGTGCATGAATCAGTCTGCTCTCCAATCCGTATTCGGACAGCACCTTCCATAACTCATTCCTGTCGACTCGATCGTAGGCCTTCTCCAGGTCCACAAAGGCACAGTAAACCTTTTTGTGCTTAGCCAGGTGTTTTTCGGTTAAGCACCTCAAGGAGAAGACCTGATCCATGCATCCCATTCCCTTCCTGAATCCCGCTTGCACATCCCAAATACTCTGATCAGTTTTTTGCATCACTCTTTCAATCAATACCTTTGCATACAATTTGCTGACAATGCTGAGAAGACTGATCCCGCGGTAGTTTTTAGCATCCTGTCGTGACCCTTTCCCTTTGTACAGCGGCACGACCACGGCTTTACGGTCTTCCGGTACTTTGCCACTGTTCCAACATTTATTAAAGATCAGGCACAGCCAGGACGCAACCAGCTCTTTCCAACCTCTCAACATTTCAACAGTAATTCTGTCATATCCTGCTTTCCCTTTTTTCATACTTTTCATTGCACTCATTATCTCATCCATATATATCTCACTTTCATCCTCTTCTGTCCCTTGGACTAATTTCATTGGTCATAAACAATCAAATGACATATTGTTCTTACTACATAATTTTATTTGCCATACCCTTCATTTAAAATAATGTTATTATCCATAACAATGATTTTCCATAATACTTACTTAATACATTATATGGCAAAACAAACCTTGTTTTCTTTTATTTCAACAAAGAAATAATGAAAGAAGCCAGCATAATTCATATTTATCAAAGAATTAATAAGATTTTGTCCGATAATTTATTTATTATACTAATAGAGAATTTTTGAGAGCTTTGGCATTGAATCTCAATTTAAAACGACAAAATTGTGGAACTAAAATAAAATTGTTTACTCATATTTGATTTGTCCATCAGCCATATTTCATGTCCCCACTGCTGGGGCACAGGCCTTCCTTATGGGTGGATAATTGGATATATTTATTTATAAAATATATTTATTTATATATGTCCATCAGCCATTTTTTATGTCCCCACTGCTGGGGCACAGGCCTTCCTTATGGGTGGTAAGGAGGACGGGCCATAACCCACCACGCGGGCCCAATGCGGATTGGTGGGTGTTAACGACTGCAAATACAGCCGGGACCAACGGCTTAACGTGCCTTCCGAAGCACGGAGGAGCTCGAGATAATACATTTTTGGTCACCCATCCCATGACCGACCCTTGCGAACATTGCTTAACTTCCGCAATCGCTGGGCCAGGCGCTAAACCACTGCGCCACTGAGCTCCTCATATATGATTTATAAAAATATCGTTATAAGTAATATGTATATTATGTCAATTATTGATTATGTCAAATAATATTTATAGGAACTAATCATTATGACACTTGTTATTATGGCACCTAACTTTATGGCAAATGAAAAGTATGGCTAATGGATTGTTATGTCATACGTTGTTAGTATAAAAGCCATTATTACAAATAAATATTATGACCAAGGATCATTATGGCAAATTAAATTATTACAAGTAAAATTATGATAAACGAAAGAATACCATCCAAATAATCTACTGAAAGTACATAGGCTTTAGTAAAAAACTACTACTTACTAGTGTACTATCTCAGTTAACCACTAACATCTTATTGTAACTTACTTTTGCTAATTTGTATTACTATACTATAGGTACCTACCTACGCGAAAATTCCTTATTATGAAAATATTACACAATATGATGCATAAAAACTATATCTGAATCTAGGTACCTATTTGTTGCGGGTGCACAAGTGTCGAAGTCGCGATTTGCATAGCATCCAAGAGTCTGATCCGCATGCTTATTCATGAGCGACAGCGGCTTCAGCCCTCAGCCCGCCGCCATTTGAATAAATACAATTAACTTGTTTGTTTTACTTGCCCCTAGCTACGCCCCGACCCGGCCTTCCGGTAAATGACACATTCCACAGCTCCGGTGTTACATGTCTCTTGGATGCGTGAATGACGTGGCCAATCTGTGTACCGGTTTCAAAAAATTGTCTGGTGCGATGCGAGTGGCGTTTCGGGCAGTGTGGTTAGCATAATAATTCTTTTTGAGGAACTCTATTTTTTAAATGACTTTTTTTTGCTTTTTTGACGATGACGATAGCTTGGTGCTTCGGTAGCAAGCGATCCTGCCTACTGACACAAAGCCAGTAAGGGAAAATATTTACCTATGTGATGATCATTATTATAGCATTAATAAGCATTTGTTCCCGAGTCATAATGATTATGGATGTTTATAATCAACATTAAAATATTGTACCATTTCTTTGCTTAGTTTGAAATTAATAATGATTGCAGTGTGTTGTTCGGACTGTTTATTTTAATCTGTAATTTATTTGACATTCCTTATCATAATGAGCTATTAGCCAACTCTACATTTTACATATTATGTTTTATGTTGCGTTGATCTACAATTCTTACATTTTCCGAAAAATTGTGTCTTATTGGATCTCTGTGTCCGCCAGCATTAAGAGATCACCGTCGTTGGTTTCCCATCTCTCTTTCTAATTTTTATAATGGCCATAATCACAGTTTACGCAATTATTTAACAAATGGCTTTGAATAAGTTTCACTTCACTTAAAAAACAAAAAAACTTAGCAATATTGTGATATCCGTATAAATTATAATGTGTCGATCAAAATACAATTCGCGTTGGTGGTAAAATTGAAAAAATATTTTGTGTGAAGGTATTCAAATGGCAGATAATGGTGATATTCGGCAGCCGGCGACGGCGGCGGCTCAAAGGCGCCCTCTGCACGCCGCACTGTTATTATCTCAACACCAGCGCGCTCACACCTCACCGTTCCTTTTTTCCCAGACGCCTCCATCCTCTTCCTTCCCAACCCGCAGAAACAGGACTTCCACTCATTTATACTAAACTCGACTCATGGGCGTTCCTCCGACGATTTATCATTTAGCGTTGCCTACAGACATTATTTGAAACGCATTAAAATCGCGGTTGTGGAAAATTTGTCGGCATCGAAATTAGTACTTCTCGCAGAGTGCATAATTTATCGCTTAAGACGCATCCGCCGAAGTGCTATATTTCTAATTAGAATTTCATTGACGTTGATAATCCACCTACCCGTGTTTATGGTTATTGGACTCGGCTCGAAATGTGAGATTGTAATAGATAATTATCATTTAATTAAAGGACATCGACGAGTCAATATCCAGCTAATGAAACATTCAAACTCCACTTTACTACATGATATGAAGAAGATAATATAATTCTGCAAGCAAATCATACATTTTAAATATCTTAAATATTTATACTTGTTGTTCATTACCATCATCATAAAGCAATCAAGAAATGACAGATTGGTTTTAATTAAGCGAAATGAGGCAGACGTGTTTTTGCTTGACGAGCAAGTCAGCCGGATCGGGGCGCGACGGAGCGAGGGCCATCTCGGCCGCCCTGAGGAAGCTGTCACGCGCGGCGCGAACATCTGATGAATATGTATCGGCAGGCTGCAGCGGCGCCTTGTAATTTGAGACTCGCCGGTAATTATTTACGTGAGAATGGGCTGCGGCCGCCACGGCCCCGCGCCCCGCGCTCGGAACGAATCGCTGATTGCGCGCGAGCGGAGATGCCGCCGCCAGATTGCCGCTCACGCTCCACCGGCCAGCGTGCGCCCGCGCAGACGCGCCGACGACGAGCCAACACGCCCGTAATGCACCATTTGATACATGAACATTCAAACGTACAGAACAGATAATGATATCTGATATGCCTTTTGCCAGTAGTTCAACCTAGGAAAGCATGATTGACCCATTAAATCATCATATTGTGATCAGATCCTACTCTGCGAATGCTCGTAGCAATCTAGGAGAGATCACTGGCTACGAAAGAAATTTTAATTTTATTTTAATTAAGACATGAACAGAATAGAATTAACGAGCATAAAATATCGTGTGCTTGTTAATAACAACGAAAAATCATCCAACTTTATGAAATACTTAAAGCATTATATTTATTATTAATTTTCATATAGATAGATAGTGATAGATAGAGCAATCCCTTTGCCCAGTTTTTTTTTTATTTTCTTTCCGTTTGTTTGTAAGAATGCTGCGAGTATTACATACTTTCATTTGTGTACACCCCAGCTACGGTGCGATGTTCAACAAAATAATTATTTGTGTATTCATTTTGTAATTTGATCGTCATCTTTTAAGTTGACTAATAAAGTTAAAACAAAATTGATCTTTGGTAAACCATCAACTCAAAACCAAAAATAAAACAAGAACTAAGTATACAGGTTTTTGCGAAAGGATATTCTACAGATAAAACTCCTGTAGTGTTGTCCAAGTGATGACGGGTGTTGTGACTTGGTATGACACTTGGGTTCAATTTTGAACCATGGAGCCAAAACTAAACCGTCTTCTAAATATGTTTACAGAAATAACATTACTTTTGGCTTACGAAATATTTTCATAATTCATTATTAAATATAACAGTAATGACAACGTTACAGTTTTGGTTTCATCTTGCGAAAATAACCACAAGGAGTAATAGAATTCTATTAAGAAAACTAGTTCAAGTTAACAGTTAGAAAAAACTAGTTCAATTAGAATCAAAAAAGATCTGAAAGGTTACGATACAATACAACAAGTTTGTTGTTGTATTGTAACTACGCTGCTGAAGGAGAGTCAAAATCTAGATCTTTAAGTAAGGTCACATCACAGGATACATAGTTACGTGTAAATTTATTTGAAACTTAAGTAAGTAAACCATTTTTCTTTGTGTGTCACAAATAATGATTGAAATAAGTAAATAGATTTTTAGGGTTCCGTACCAAAATGGTAAAAAGGAACCCACCCTTATGGTTTCACGCCTTTAAATTATCGCTAGTTTAAGACAAAAGTTGAAACTAATTTGTTTCTTCCTTTAATATGTAGGTATTTCGATTTTTTTTTGTTTTTTTGTTTTCATCATTATTTTTGTTAACCTAGATATTTGATTGATTAGAAAATTATTTCGCGGTGAAGGTAGACCCTATGATATGAATTCTAAAATATTGTTTTTAACCACTCGGGAATTGAACCCTTTGGGACTTTGGTGGGTAAAATGGAAAGGTGTTTTTGTGGAAATGGGTAGGGTCAAAAGTGGGGTTGATTTAGTTCCAAGAAACAAAATGTGCCAAAAGTATAGTTTTTGATGAATTTTGAATTTTGGGGGTTTTTTCCGAAAATATGGAAAAACTTATATCTTGGAAAAAATTTGTGGACGCGATCCTTGCAGCGGCATCTACAGCTCCGGTTTACAAAATTCCGGAAAACTTCCGGTTCCGGATTTTTTTCCGCATAACGTGCCCCCTGGTCTGAAAACTCCCGGGCAGTAATTACTTTCCGGGTACGCGCCATAGAACTCAAGTTATTAGCTTTATAGTGGTTGGCAAAAACAACTTTGTTTTTGCGGTCTGATTTTTTTGGAAAATGATTTTGCCGAGCTCGCGCTCGGAAAGTATTAACTTTTTACAAACAAATTAAAAACTATATAAATAACAAGAAAAAGGGCTTTCTGTTTATATAAAATTTATATTTTTAAGTGTTATGCTTAAATAGTAATGATATTTTATTAGATGATGCACTGCGGTTCCAGGTGCACATGTGCTCCATTAAATAGATTTTTTGATCCCTAGTTCAAAATTCTTATGTTTACCTAGAGGAGCAAAGCGATTTTTATCTAATTCCATAATTTTATGCCTGGGGGTGCAGTGGTTTCAAAATTATAACGTTACTAGAAAATTTTCTACGGTCAAATTTTCACCCTTCAATATTTTGGAAACTATAAACGCAAAAAATATTTTTATCGCTGTCAAAACCACTAAATCTGATTGTCTTAATTGCTGAACGATAAAATTCCAAAATTTTCCAAAATTGTAGAAGTCTGTTTTCAAGTTGCGATGTTTTACCAACTTACATTTGCGCTCACCTTACAACTTTATAAAAGTTTGAGTGGATGGCGCTCGGAATCCCGAGGGTAAATACAGAATGTCTTAAATTTATATTATAGAGGGCAATCCGGACTTTCCCGTGATGTGTAAATTAAAACGTTACTAACTTAAGATAAAATTTTGAAAGCTACAAAATTGTATTTGTTTACGCCTTATACTAATAACCTAATTATAAAACTAATTTCACGGGATAGCCCGAGTCGTTTCCTTTCTATAGTAAACGAGAATTCAAAAGTAATATATTTACAGAGATACAACGTTTTTTAAAAAATACTGTAAAATTGAATTAAGTCTATGACAGGATTATTTAAGTTTTTTGTTTTCATCATCACTTTTGTTAACAAAGGTATTTGATTGCTTAGAAATTGATTTCGCGGTGAAGGTAGACCCTATAATATGGATTTTAAAATATTACGTACAATCACAAAACTAGAAAGATACGAAAGTATCTACTTAAATGAAATTAAAATATGTACTGTAGCCGGGCGGCTCTAAGTGTAATTAGGTATCTTAAGGACAGAGCTTAATTACAATACTGATAGTTATCATTACTGTGACGCGCGGCAGATCCCGACAGGCGACAGTCGCCGGCGCGCCGCGCCGGTCCGGTCCTTTGAAGTTACCGACTCCCGTTGGATCGGACAGACGATGACGCGCCACGGCAGACATCAACGGTTGCGTTGGTTCCTACGGCGCGTCGGCGCGGCCTGGCGCGACCGGATCTGTGACAGCACAGGCCGTAGGACCTCACCTTTAGAGCGCTACAGATACTTTATTTACTTTAAAATACACATTATTTTTTTTTTTTCAGCGACTTGACTCAGCTCAGCAGTGAAAAGGTAATTTCTTCGATGTAACGGTTTGTGAATCTCGCAGTCTCGGATTGGAACTCCGATGAATCTAGGCCCATTTCTGTTCGTCTTTGCATCACTTATAAGTAAAGGTGCTGAAAAATACTAGCATTAATATTTTAAACGTTGAGTAATTAAAGTAAATAAGAAAAATAATTAACTACACAAACCAAACCAGCAAACATCTAAAATATTTTTTTCAACACACACAGGGCCATAAACCGAGCTATAACAAACGCGTGCAATAATATATTAAACACTAGTTCGTAATAGAATTAACCCTACAAAGTTAAATTAGTACCTTTCTGCAAGTTCTATGCGAGTAAACAGAGCATTCCCAATTTAGCCGGGTAATACAGTTATTTTTTTTTTGACAACAAAGAGGTTTTATGCTGCTGAAAATTCATATACATTTTTGGAATAAATAAATGTGTAAGTCCTTAATTAAGTCAAATAAATATATAATTATTATCAAATTATTCATAATTCACAATATTTTGTTATAAAATATTAAAATATTTGCATTTTGTCACTTAAAATTATAATTTTGAAGTATTAGTAGTAGGCTCCTCAGACCTCACCCCTTTGTTCGCAAAAAATTCTTGCGTTAGCCTGTGAAAAAAAAACCAAAAAAAAACATGCGCGCCTTTTCCCATAAATATCATATTTTGTTTTTGCCATATTTGTTGCTTTGTGATATATTACTTTGTTTTTTCCTCGCAAATGTGTTGAAAAACGTCGTATGAAACTCGTGAGCTCTTACTTATTGCACACTCGGCTGCAAGCTGCAACCCACAGCCTTGTGTGCAATGAGCAACCTAAGCTAACTTGTCTCATAATGTACTATTTTCCAACTTTGATACATTTTTGTTTCATAGCATGTTGATATGCTATAGATAACCTAACAATGCAAGCCAGTGAAAGTGATTAAAAGGCAAAAAAAATAAAAAGGTGGTTTGGTAATTTATATTTTAATCCATATACAAGCGATTAATAATCCACTGTCACAAGCATATTGTAATTTCAATAATCTACTAGACCACTTTATGTGTTTGTTTAAACTACAGAATGTTAAATTAGCTGCTTTCAATAAGTGGGCACAGCATTTGCAACGTTAAACAAGGCGTAAATATCATCTTCATTTTTTAATAATCTTTAAGTGATTGTGATAAGGCTCATTCTGGCGACGTCATGTTATCGTTTAGTTCGGTTTGGGCGCCCCGCTGCGCGCGCGGCCCTAAGCACACACAGACCGCGGGGCGCCGCGCCGCGCCCTGCGCCACTAATAACACCGTCTTTCCCTCTGTCATGCCTTATTTCATTCGAACATCTCCCGTTTTTTCGAATTCGTTTTTTCTACCTCCCAACCGACCGATATTAACAATAAAACGAATCTTTGATGATAGTAATCCTTCATCTTCATTGTCTTTTGGCAGTTTCGTGGAACAGAATATGTTTTGCCCTCGCGACTTGATTTCTGAACATCATATTATAAATGGCATCGTTTAAAATGTTTTAATACCGTCTACATGACGGCGATATTAATTTAGTACGGTTGAGCAGAGCGGCCCCGTATCGATGGAATGTTAAGTGACGGATTACCAACCGACGAGATGGAAGATAACCACATGATATCTGTTGATTCTAGCCTACCCACCACTGAGCTTTCAGTTAACAAATGTAAACCCTACCATAATTAGTTCTGCTCAACATGTAAAAGTAATTTAATCGCTACCCTCGTCACTAAAAATATTCGTGTAATTAATAATTTAACATTATCTACGGGTAGGTGTCTAGTTTGGATTTACGACAGTGAGCTTACCTATTTATTATTATTTAAAAAAATTCTAGAGATTATCTCGTTGCAAATAAACTATATCGCAGCTTTTAGTGCATAAATACCTCTGTTCTACACGACATTACACCTTACTTAGGACCTACATATTAATTATTCAAGTGAATTGTTAAGAAAGTTGATGTTTATTATGTTATTATAATGAACACTGTTTGTGGGCTTCATATTTTTAACTTAATATAATTTTAAAAATAACCCTAAGTATTTACTTTTTAAGCTTACGCGCTCACTAGACATGAAATAAAACACTAATAACGGATACTAGCGCGGTTTTATTGAAAGTATTTTGGTAATTAGTTGGTATTTGGCTTGATTTTTTATTTTCCCGACGTTTCGGCACCTCTGCAGCTGCCGTGGTCACGAGGGACTGAAGCTACTCGTGAGCCTACCCTCAAGCGATGAATTTTTAAAGACGTTCAGATTTTTTTTTTAATTGGTTAGTTTTTTGGTTTGGTTTTAATTTAATTTTATATGCTAAAAAGAGAGAATCTACTGAAACTACCACCATTTCATTAAATTGGGAGGCCCCTCCAAGAAAGAAATGGCGAAAGAAAACTTGGAGAGGAAAGCCGACCTCCGTCTTTTATATTAATTAATTTATTTGCAAAAGGAACTAACCGTATCATTAGAAAAGTCGGGAAAATAAAAAATCAAACCAAATACCAACTAAGTAATTACCTAACTTTCAATAAAACCGCGCTAGTATCCGTTATAAGTGTTGCTTTGTATAGTTACCTATATGAATGAAATACTCTTTTTGTATAGAATGTAGTGTCAATGTCTCTACTGTCAATATTCTGCCTTGCGTTTTTCAATACAGTTTTTTTCCAAGTTTAATTCTATTATTAAAAGGAGTTATTTTCTTTTAAGGAGAGGGAAATGAGAAGGCTCAAAGTAAGGGAAATAATTAATTATAATAAATAAAGATAAACACAAACCAAATACCAGCGAAGACCAATCGTAGACATGACAGAATCAAAAGCAATAATGACAGAGGAAAAGAGAAAAACAGAAACAACTAAAAAGTATTTATACGCCCGGCCCGATGCATGGCCAGTTCGTAACAAATACTTTTCAATACAGTTGCTCGAAAATGTAAGTTTACGATGACAGTCGAGCGTGCGGAAAGTTGATTTTACCGCACGCCGTGCGTTTTTGTTTACGGAGTAGTACAGCGTGCGAAAAGTTGATTTTACCGCACGCCGGCGCCGTGCGTTTTTGTTTACGAACGTTTTTTTTTAATTTCTACTAGCTTCCGCCCGCGACTTCATCCGCGTGGACAGTAGAAAAATATTGCAACCAGTTTAAAATGACCCCTTTAGTGTATGAAAGCTAGTACTACGGAGAGTTCAAGCTGTTTCCCTGGTTCCACCCACCTGAATTTGATGAAACATAGCTTAGATTTTAAGTTGGACCTGAATCTACTAAATTGTGAAAAATCCATCAAAATTCGTTTAGCTGTTTTTGCGTAATTCGCGCACAAATATTTAGAATTTACAGTTATAATAATATATTAATAAATTACAATTTCAGCAGTACCTATAATGTTTTCTCGCAAATGTATTGAAAAACGTAGTATGGCACACGGTTGTTAAGGTTTTTTAAAACTCGTGACGATTATAAACCCTCGCCTGCGGCTCGGGCTTATAAAACGTCAACTCGTTTTAAAAACCTCCTTACCAACCTTGTATCATAAACTACTATTAACAATAAGTGTTTTATTAAATAATTGTTTGATGTTTATAAAATAAACCATGCACATAGCATTTTCTTTTTTGTAATAAGCCAAATGAAACTTTTTGTGGTTACAATTTCATTTTGTCAATAGTTGTAAAATGAAACGTTGACTTTGACTTTGCATTCGGTTGCTACGCAACAATAGTTTTGGTTGACGCAGGAATTCAAGTATCGATAAAATAAAATAATACTCAAAATACCTTAGCCTTACCTTAGCGTAGTTATTATGGTGAAAATAACTGTAGATTTAGTTCGAAAAAAAGCAGAACATCATGACCGTCTCTTGGCTCCATTGGAAGAGATCGCCCTACACCAAGAAAACATTGAAAAGATCGAGTATTTACAAGACTGGTGCCCGAAGCTGAAAATACTTCTGATGCAAAGTAACCTCATTGCTAAAATCGAAAATCTTAATAAGCTTAAAAATTTGACTTATCTCAATTTAGCACTTAATAACATAGAAATTATCGAGAACCTAGAAAGATGTGAATCTTTGGAAAAACTGGACTTGACACTTAATTTTATCGGTGAAATCGTGAGTGTGGAAAATCTAGTAGACAATTACAACCTTGAAAATTTATTTTTAACTGGAAATCCATGCACTGATTATGATAACTATCGTGATTTTGTAATTGGAACATTACCGCAACTTACTACTTTGGATGGAATAGATATTGAGCGTTCCGACAGGATCAAAGCTTTGCAAAACCTCAAGATAATCAGATCGGATATCGTCTTTGAACAAGAAAATTATAAGTGTCAAAGAAAAAAGCAGAAAACTCGCCTCGATCGTGATATCAAAGATAAATGGGAAAATGAGTACAAACACTTGGATCCAGACGAAAGAAACAAAAAGTTTTGGGCGGAAAAATGTGAAAATGCACCAGAAGTGCGACATGAGATTGAACGTATGCGGCAACTTAAATTAAAAAGTTACGAAACCGTCGAGAAGACAGAAGAAAAACGCACGTACAAATTCTTTGCTCCCGATGGACGGCCTTTTAATATAAATCAGACAAAAATAGACTTTAAATTTGACGACTCGCAGCCAGATAAGTATTTTCTAGACTTATCTATTTACAAACACCTAGATACCAGTTTAATAGAAGTTGATGTCCAACCTAACTATGTGAGAGCCATGGTAAAAGGTAAAATATTTCAACTCCATCTGCCGGAGGAAGTAGACATTACCAACTCTAAGGCAGAGCGCTCCAAAATAACCGGCCACTTGCTGGTTACGATGCCGAAAGCTAATGCTGTGCTTTCAAAGCCTGCTTTAACCAAATTGAATACAAAAAAGCATGTTCAATTGTGCACCGAACATCAAGAAAAAGATTGCCAGCAAGCTACCGGCCAAAGTAAGCGCGAGTTTTTAGAAATAGGTCCTGCTGAAAATGTTTTGGATTTTACTCAGATGACTCAGCCGAAACCTTCCCCAGACTTTATCGATCCCAGAATTAAGTTTGAGGTAAAACAACCTTCGCCAGATTTTGTGGACAACCCAGAAGTTCCGGACCTTATTTAAATCGAAGAAACAATTAAAAAGTGCAAGCTAGACTTTGTTTCATAGAAATAAAACTAGGTTGGCGAGTGAGATAGTTAGCGATTAGAATAAAAAAACCGGTTAAGAGCGAGTCGGACTCGCGCACCGAGGGTTCCGTTCCGTACCATCTTAATTATTACCTATATTATATAAATACACTGCGGTGTAGAATATTGCAGTTTTAGGTCGGCGC
The DNA here is from genome assembly GCA_950108535.1 of Agriphila straminella. Classification (NCBI taxonomy): domain Eukaryota; kingdom Metazoa; phylum Arthropoda; class Insecta; order Lepidoptera; family Crambidae; genus Agriphila; species Agriphila straminella. Next base: position 14,408,553 of record OX467308.1, read on the forward strand.
CAGTATTGACCGACAGTGGAACTAATATAATTTTTGTTGATGATTTCTAAAAAGTGTACTATTTAGAGACATGCATCGTAGCTCCACTTCAAATTTTAAGACCCCTTTCAGTCCCTGTTGCAAAAATACATATTTTTATTTCTTTCTTATTTGTAAAATAGTTGGACAAGCGCCATCAAAAAATAAAATAAATAAATTGAGTTGTATTTTTTTGATTTGATTTTGAATAAGTACGGATTGTCTAAAATTTAAAAGAGAAATGTTTGCACATCGATTGCGTATCGATAGAATATGTTGGAAATAACCTAATTTAAAAACTTTTGTAACCGTATTCTTGCAAATAAATTACTTAAGTACTTGCTTACTAAAATTATACAAAATTTCATTACTATTTCTTGAGATAGCATAGCATAGCATTAGTTTTTCTGTTGTTTTTTGTTATAGTATAATTGTGTATCGTTGTGTGGTCCCCAATGTATATTGAGTATTTTCTTTCTTTCTAAATATTCAGCTATGTATTCAGCTATGACAGACAGACAGACGGACTGAATCGCACCAAAAGGGTTACCTACTTTTTTACAATTTGGTACGGAACCCTAAAAATTAAGATTGAAGATTAAGGGCGACTTGCACCATAAATTCAAATACGACCAACCATAACCATTTCGTACCAATACGAAATTGTGCTTTAGTGAATACTTAAATAATACAATACAATACAATACAATACAATACTTAAACAATATTTAATTTATGGTGAAACTCTAACGAAATTGTGTATAAGTAGTATAATTTATTGTGCGAGTCGCCTTAATTATAGTTTATTAATTTATTGATTAAGAAGCTTTATTAATTACTATTAAACTCGTGAAAATAAATTCTAAACTTCGTAAACTATTTTACTTGTTTAATTTATTTGTCTTACACCAAGATAAAAAAAATACTGCGCTGACGACGCAAACGTGACAATCTGTTTAATATTTTCTTATAGATATTTTTTAACATTGAAAATGGTTATCAGATTCAAATCGCCTGAGACGTTTTTTTGGCCATATCTCCGAGGATTTTGGGAGGATCGAGATCGGAATAGTACCAAAAGTTGAGGAATTTATCGAGACACGTGTGACCGTTTGAATTTTGAAAATCTACTGGTAACTTTTTGGAATTTAGCAAAATTCGGGTAAATTCGGGTTTTTGGGGGGGTGCTTGTTTACTCAATTGTAAATATTTCGGCACAAAAACCTACTTAAGGCGGTTGTATGACCGAAAGTGGCGCCCTCAGAGGTTTTTATTTAATAAGTTATTAATAGGAAAAGATTTTAATAATGTTTATCGTGGAGATTTTAGGACCCATGGTTTAGTATTTTTAGAAGGTATTACAACATGCCCTCGTAGTCATTCGAAGAAGTAGATAGCAAATAAGTCAAAAATGGCCACTTTTAGCAGTTTTGCTATCTAGGTACTTATAGCAGTGACTACGAGGGAATGTAACGATACCGTCTAAAAATACTAGACTGTGTGCCCTAAAATCTCCACGATAAATATTTTTAAAATTGTGTATTAGAATTATAATATTAAATATAATTCACCGCGGCGACACTTTCGCTCAGGGTACCTTAAGAAAAAATGAATGAATGTATTAGTTTGGCTACAAAATTGTGAATCGGTGAATAATTATGACCTTGTAGGTGGTCCCTTTAGATTTGGAATTGTAGAAAAACGGGTGTTTCCGTACAAGGAGTGCTTCGCAGGTTGTCTGGTTCGCAATTTGTGTATATTGTACAATTCGTCTGGATTCTTTTTTTAAATAAGAAGTTCGTCTGCCAGACAAACTGCAATTTTTTTTTATCAGTTCGTCCGGCAGAAAATGTAATGTATATTATGCTTCTGTTCTATATACCTAAAAAAAATAAAAAAAATGGCATCGACTGTATTCTGATGAATCTGGAATACGACGAATCTGGAATACGACTAGTCAGGAACATGACGGATCCGGAACAAATCATAGACGAACTGCGAATTTTTATTATTAATTCGTCTCCCAGACAAATTGCGAATAAGCAAAAATACAAAGATCATAAACCAGACTAATTGAGAATAAAAATTTGCAGTTTGTCTGCCAGACGAATTGCGAACCAGACAACCTGCGAAAGACTAAAGTGATGTATCTAGCTTCTATGATTATTGACCGATCGTCATGGTAATAGTAAAAAAGATGCAGAAGCAGACGAGAAGTGCATTCGTTGGAATTTTGAAAATCGGTTAATAATATTTCGGCCGCGTCGAGGCAGTCTTCGCCTTGTGTCACAATCGCAAAAATAAATAGGTACTACCTAACCTAGGTAACTTTAAAAATATAACAGGATTTTGCATTTGATTTTGGTTTTCGTAAATTTTTGGGATCATTTTCAATGCTTTGATTCTTGCGGGGACTGTAAAATCTGTGAATTTTAAATACCTTTAGTAAGACGGGAACAAACAAAAATTAAAGAAACACGTCTTTTTGCTAAACACAAAGTGTAATTTCATTAAAATTCTTATCTCTTTCGTTTGTTTATTTATGAAAATATGCAATTCACCTTCTGTGGTAGTTACTAAAATACATTTAAACTTAAAAAAATAATTTTTCTTCAATAAGTTACATGAAATTGTTATTTACATAAAATACAATTAAAAAGCATTTGGCTGGATTAAATTTTATTGTAGAGATATTTGGATTTAGTGTTACTTTTGTAGGTATCTTTTTTAAGTTTTTGAATTGATACAGACAAACATTATTTCGCCCAACTGTATAATTTTGATTTTGTTAAATATTAACTTCTAGAATAACAGACTCATATCACTCGTTTTATCTCCCACATCACACACATTTTGCGAATACTGATCTTAAAAACTGACTCCTAACTGTACATTCATTTTAACTTATTCCTAGTCCTATACATCGGTACGCACTACTTAAATTATTATGATTTCTTACAAAAAAAGCACAGATAAGTAGCTTAACTTTAAACTTCATAATGTAACTGTACTGTACATATTTTCAGCACGCAACTATTTATAGTAAGACATTTTGATATAGGGTGTTATTAGCAGAACTTATACTTTACTTACAACATAAAATATTTGTGTTATTTTATGAGTAGCACCACAATAAAAATTACTTAGTACAAGTGTACTTTTATCAGTCACTTTTCCAATAACAAATTTCCAAGCTAATGTACCTACATACTGTCTATATTGCGAAAGTCTTCTCATGTTCCTATCGGCCTGTCGCCTATTTTTACCGACTTCAAAAGAAGGGAGGTACTAAATGCGACCCGTTTTTTTTGTTTTTTTTTGTTTTTACGGTACACGGTCTACATTTTCGATTTCACGTTTTATTGAATTGGTGCAATTTCTGATCAAACTTCTCAAACCTTTTGTACCTTTTCTGGTAGCTATTCTCAAACCTTTTGTACAACCATCATCGATGCAATGACAATAAAAAAACAAAAAACCGACTTCAAAAAATCTACCTCTAAAAAGCAAGAAATAACATTCGTAATAATAATAAAAACACGTCTGTAAAATAAAGGCAGAATCGATAATGTCATCGCTCCACATAAAACGTAAATCGAGTATCTTGAATCTTAATTAAGTGAATTACCTATGTGTTCACTAACTCGTAAATACATGGAGTGAAGCGCACAACTATTAATTTATAAATATCAAATTATATTACTAAATTTAAAATGCAGTCTAGCTGCCAATTAGTATCAATTACACTAAGGTACACTAGGTTTACGACAAATTGGTGTGATACACTCAGTTAGACACTCGAGTGTCAGTGTGTGACCGCCACTATCTGCGCTTAGATGTACGGAACAGATATTAATGTCATTGCACTCGTAGTCTCGAGCCATTAAACTTGGTGGGTCTCGAGAGCTTCATTGTGGTAGCCGTTGGTCTCAGGTTGGACGGCAACCTTGAAGGACAGGAATCCGTCGACATCGTGCAGCTCTTTGGAGTTGAACTTGGCTGAGATCTGGTGGCGGCCGGCCCACGGCGGTGTCAGCTGGAATTGGGCTGTTGCTGTCGCTCCGGGTGCTACGGTCTGCAAAGATATGATTGTAAATAAATATACAATAAGGGTGGGATCGATCAAGGATGATGTTGAAAGTTCCCCTTAGCCTGATTTGCACTATGCCACAGTATAATTTGGTATGACCCTATCCACAATGTATCATAAAACATAAAATGTCATTCAATGGTATAAGTAGTAGAGATGCAAAAGACTATTAAAAAATCTAGTGTGCATCTTATTTTTTATTCATAAGAAGAAGCAAGTACGACGTACGAATATATTAGAATGTATGAATTTGCGCATCGGGTTAAGTAATTGCAAGGTTAATCGCCGTATTTGATATCCTACTACCTAACAAGCCAGACTGACAGACTATTTGAGACAGACTTTTTATAATTTAAAAAATACTAATGCCTCTTTTTGAAAATATACTTAGATAAAAAAACTTCGCAAAAAAAACAACTAATCTTAACCTGAACAAATTAAGGCAACAACTTACTTCTTTGAGTTCGATCTTAAGCTGTGTGTCTAACCCAGGTCCTTGAATGTAGAACTTGCCATTCTTCAGCGGTATGGGTAGCGGGTTTTCAATCTTGACGGTGGCAGTGAACTCCTTACGGGAAACTGGCTTATCGTCTATACTGATCTTGATGTCGGGATTCCGTACTCGGAAGTCGTCTTGGGCGAAATAGTCAAATTGCTTCTCCACTATTGTTACAAGACTAGCTATGTTGAAAGATGCCTGCAAAAGCAGATGTTCTATAATTAAGTAACACAACATTTTACACATTACTAAGTAAAACGACTTAACGTGAATTGAAATATTCTGAAAGCTAAATCTCCTAATGATATAGGTAGTTGTGGACGATTGCCGCAGGTAAAGTGTTTACTAGACAGTGTATATAGTGACTAATTTTATAATAAGTATTTTGCTGATACCGTAGATGTAGAATAATGTAAGTAATATATTTTTTAACACCCTTGCTCGTAAAGCTGATGTTATTCCACCGGTTTTAAATATGTAAAGCGGGTCATAAAAAACGCGTGTGTAACCAAAGCAAATAGTTAAGTTATAGTCCATACAAATTCCATAACAGTATTATTTGCCATTTCAAATATAGAACTGATCGCCGCCGCATGACTCCAGCTAGTGAGCAGCGCGCTGTTGCTATTCAAATTTCGAACTAATCGCCGCGCGGCGCCAGTCAGTAGACACTGTAGACAGTGTGCATTCATAAATTGAGTTTATTTAAAATAAAAAAAAAACAGTTTATTCGGTAATTTAAAAACTTGGCTGCATGCTCTGCGTCTTTGCCAACATTTTCACGCAGCCACGGCAGAAAATAATCCTCGCGCCATTTTTCTCAAATTTTCTTTTCTTTGTACTTGTATTGTGAATATCTAAAAATGACAACTTTCAATAATGAAAATGAGCAATATATTACTTCAACTCCACCGGATATACTAACAGAAGCGCGAACCGCATGCGACGTATGAAACGTATGAAAATTTCTTGAAGTGGAAAAACATGAAAAATGCCAAGTCATTTTCCGAAAATGTAGTTTTGGCGTATTTTTTTTTCTGTTTCCTCGCAAATGTGTTAAAAAACGTCGTACGATATACGTGCGTATTGGTTATAACGCACTAATATCGTAATGTACTATTAGTTAAGTATAAGTTAAAATCTAGCATTCCGGACAAACCCTCGTGGTTTTTGGTTTGTTAAGATGAAAAGTTATTTTTGTGTAAAGTTAAATAAATAAATTTAAAAAAAAGTTACCATAATAATGTGTTTATATGATGTCTATTTATTTTAGAGAGCGCTATAGGTTACACATTAAAAGTGAGCTAAAATTCTAAAAGTCAAACCTCTTGGTAATAAGCAATATTGAGAGTATTAGACCTATTACTTGTGCTTCAACTGATTTAGAGCTTGAATCATTTTATTTACCTGATCGACGAGTCTATCATAATACTCCTTGAAGGAAACCAGCATCTCGATCTTCTGTTTCGCCTCTGGAGCCAACACGAGGTTGATGTCAGACCGCTTGACGCTGTCCCCCGTCTTCCCACGGTACGTCACAGTGTCCACCCTCAATACTCCTGATACGGTGTACTGTTCTATTGAGGAACGATTCTTCATGTGCAATACCTGGCGAATAACAATTAAAACATGTGCTATACTCTACATACGGCGATAATTTTAAAAATAAACCAAAACAGTTTTTACTTTCTTAGTTGTCATCTCTTACTCAACACACTATGCGAAAATTTTCGAAATTCTTGAATCGCATTGCACAACCAAACTTAATTGTTTCAATTGAAGCTCCAAGAAAAGATAAGTATAGTTTATTAGTACATGCATTCAAGAATTCGCAAAATTATCGCAGATAAGAAGAGCGAGGATGATTTAAGAATGTTATTGTGCTTTTCTATGAGATTTCAGTTGGAATCTCAAAGAAGAGCACGATATAGCTTTCGTTGGGGGGTATCTACTAAAGTAGGTATTATGGCTTTATTTTTATTTTATTTTATAATATAGATGTAAGTATTTATAAAAAACTTACTACTGTAAAGTCTTGTCCTATTTTGATGTCGTCGCGGAGTTCGAAATCGAAGGTAACGTCATTGAAGGCATCGTTGAGGTAGTACCGCGCGAAAATATTGCCGGAGCGACGGAGAGCCTTCTCCATCGTCGTCCTTTCTTCTAGCGTACGCTCCGGATATTTGTATAAATCTGTTATGTCCTGGAAAAGTAACGAATAAGTATATTAAATTTCATCAGATACTTAACTAAACTTGAAAATTGTTTAAGACAAGACTTTGCTGTGTAGATTTTTACAGGCGTTCAATCAATTTTACCTCTCTCTCCATCCTGCCGATCGCTTTCGTCGAAATTTTCTGTCCAATCGATACTGTGTCACGTTTCATTAACTTCAGGGGCTGAATTTCTCCAGAATATTTCCAAAGTAACTGAAAAACAAATTTATTACTTTATTTGCTAACATTTATTACATCTGCTTTAAAAATATCAGACCTATCTAGGAAAATAATATAATAATCACAGAAAACATTGGGATTCCTTTTGCGGATTAATATTATTCTTATTTATTGTAATCGGTTACTTTACTCCATGACAGGAACGCGTAGACATCACATACGCATCGCTGTCCAAAAATGTTAACCAAATACTAGTTCGTTATAAGTTAAATGAAAAGGCAATCCACATACCTTATCAGCATTAACCTGCGCGAAGACATACCCCGCGTCGTACGGCCTCTGTATCTCTGCATCACGCACAGCACGCAATGAGGCCGGCCCACACCGGAACATGTCATCGGACATCTCCTGAGGAGTCGCGTCCACCGCCTGCCAACCGCCGTACTCGGGGCCTAGGTCTGGTCTCTCCATCCACACCTAGGGCGGCCATCAGATTAAAATTACTATCGTGGCTAGTTTAACTTATAAAATAATATGGACTAAGCGGCCACTAAAGATCCTATGCTAGCTAATGACTTTCTAAAATAACGAGACAAAACGAAGACGACTATTATATTTTGTCCTTTAATCAATTTCTCTAGCCGTTATAAGATCTCCATACTTGTTATATACTGGGTGTATTTGTAACCACTCTCCAAATTTTAAGGATGTGTTCAGTCCATGAAACTGAACAACTTTCCCCGTGAAATATGTGTCGAAATACCCAAAAAAATTTTGGTCACCCATACTAAACTGATCACGTGATCTCTTTGATTTGTATGAAAAGTCATTTTTTTTACATATTTGACCCTATGTTTCATGGAGAAAGTTGTTCAGTTTCATGGACTGAACATATTCTTAAAATTTGGAGAGTTGTTACAAACACAGCTTGTATATAGAAATAGACTACGTATGCATTTTTTTTACTCGCTTATTGCTTTTACTTTTTTCCATATATCATTCTACATTAGTAAATAACTAACGGACATGACTGAATAACTGACATATTTATATTCCGGGGACTTTGTCTAATTTCAAAATCTATCGCAATCGCTTTCATTTGACAGATGGATGTGACACATTGCTGCATTTCTTTGATAAGTTTTTATTTGTGCCAATAAGATGTATCAATGTTCTGTCAAATGAAAACTATCTATCGTAGTATCAATAGATTTTGAAATTAGACAATTTAGGGCTGATCCACCATTCTCAACAAAAGAAACTTAATTTATAGCTGAATAAATCAATAAATATTTTATGGCTGAAAGAAATATTTCAAATTTATTGTCGATTGGCAGATGGTGAGTCAGGCAACCGAGGTTATTATTGGTCTGATATAACGTCTTGCGAAGTATTTACATGAAACAGATGCCTCAGATATATTTATACTACCGTTGTGATCTCTTATCGAACACTTAATGCAAATCGATCGAGATAAAGTTAAAACAGATGAAACAGCGCCAGGTTAAATTAACATAAAAAAACATAATTTATTATTATTTGCAAATGAGTTTTTACGCGGTTAGTAAAAGCCATCGTTGCACATTCTGACCCTCAAGCCATGCCTTAGCTTTGTTTGTTTTACGTCAGGGCCTTGTTCCAAAAATACCACAAGCAACTCCTTGCCAAGTTTCTTCTCAATAATTAATAAATCCCGGAAAACGATCATAACTAAGTATACTTTAAACAATGTTCTTTCATATAGATTTACCTCATTCCAGACGTGGTAGTTCCAAACTGAGTCGCTGGTGAAGGTGTCGAGGATGTTGCCTTCATCATCCTGGATGATGTCGATGGTCAAACTGCCACCACTGTCGTGAGCTGCGTCAAACCCGGTCACTGGCCTGCACGGGATGCCGAGCGCTCTACAAACTAGAAGATAATGTTTCATTAAGAATAATTCACCTTATTATTGGTTTTGTCATCTTCTATACCAAAAAAAACTTACTTATTTTAAAATCAACTTGTATAAACAGTCCAAAATCGATTAGGGTGACATAAATAGTTAACTCAGTGTGTTGCTGTAAACTAAAACTGTTGTCAATTGACAATCGGACTAATCGAAGCTTACTTGTAGTCATTACTCCGGCGTAGACCCAGCACTGCGCATATTTCACGGGTTTCTTCTTCTCATAGTACTTCTGTAGTATGGTTGATGATCCAACCCACTTGAGTGGGTGCGTGCCACCGCTGTAGTCGCTGAGGTCCTTGCCCCAGTTCCCGAATAGTACCCCGTTGTCATCCTGCACGTTCACTACGGCCGACAGTGCCCGCGTCACTCTGATCGGGTCACCTCGAGCACGACCTTTCACCTAAAATATTGGATGCCATATAAGGATTCCTCTTTAGAATAGAAACAGAATGACGAACTCAGATGGAAAGACATTTGCAATCCCTTTCAAAAAAAATAACGTGTTTCACAAGGAGAAAACTTATTTAGTGTTATTAGGATTTTAGGGCATGATGAGGTTTTGGTGAAGGTACGCCTAATATTTATAGTATGTTACATAATGTTGATAATGTATGAGTCAAACTACAAAATGTGTTAGTTACATCATTTGTTTGGGGCATACATCATAATATTTTATTCATCCTTTAAAGCTCATGGTCAGAAAAATCATTAATAACAGACTTTGTCATACAAATAATAGTAAAAGTGATTACGCTTGATAAATAGGAACTTTACCCTATAAGTAAAATAGAAAAAAATAAAATAAGATCACTTGAACACCCACTATACCTACTAATATAAGAAAAGTCCTGCACAAACCTTTCCAACTTCTCGAACCAGATACAACGCACAATCCAGCACGTCTTTTTCATACTGGGCGTAGTTCCATGGCGTGGGCTTGATCACTTTAAGCACACCCCTGAACATGAGCCCACCATCTTCCTGCACATATTCTTCGCGATGGCTATGGCCTGAAAAATGACAGATGTTTATTTTATACACAATTTTTTTCCACTATTAAATCGAAATACACCTAAGACCAGAAATAAAATTAAAGGTAAAATTATATTAAAATACCAGGAATCGGACCTCAGATCTCAAGATCTCAAAGCAGCTATGTATGATCATCTTAAACCACAAAAGCTGGTCAAACGAATTATATCGTTCGGTCATCGGTGATTCCTTTATGATTCATTTTTTTTTGTTTCATTGACAATGTCAAAGCTAAGTCACTAAAGTAAGCAAAGACATAACGATGACAAATCTACGCAAACTGTTAAATGTATACTTCATTAAAAAAATTTTAAAAAACAAAAAACCGACTTCAAAAAACCTGCCTCTAAAAAAAGGAAGAAATAATATACAAATCATTAGATACGCATTATCATTGTTATAATAAAACACGTCTATTAAAGTCGGGTGGGGCTGGAGAACATCTTCCTTTTTTATTCTAAAAGCCCCACCCGACTTCAATTGACGTGTTTTATTATAACAATGATAATGCGTATCTAATGATTTGTATATTATTTCTTCCTTTTTTTAGAGGCAGGTTTTTTGAAGTCGGTTTTTTGTTTTTTAAAAAAAAAATTTATTTTTTTATTTTTAGTGTAAGTACCTTCTGCATTAGGTAGTGTAGGTATATTATTTAGGTAGAAAAATCGGCTCAGCCAAACGTGAGATAATCGCGGAGAAACATACATACATACAAACTGAAACTTACCTCCTTTTTTTGAAGTCGGTTAAAAAGACTACACAACGGTATCCCTTCCCCAACAAAAAAAATCATCTAATTCGGTTCATAAATAACAAAGTTGTCAAGTTAGTTGATTTAATATCATGGTATTTTCAGGATTACTTGTAAACTACTGAACCGATTTGAAAAAAAATTAAATGGGACCATCTCGCAAGAAAACTCAATCGAACAAAAAAAAATTTTTGAAATCGGTCCATAAATGTCGAAGATACGCGCGAACAACGATAAAAAAAAAAAAAAAAAAAAAAAAAAAAAAAAAAAAACATACAATCGAATTGAGAACCTCCTCCTTTTGATGAAGTCGGTTAAAAATGGTTCCTGTATTCGAGGTTGTGGTTATTGTTCTGCTAATAAAAAAAGTCTCAACATGCCTATCTATAGCAAATAATACGTCCAAGAAACGTGTTAAAACTGCAAATGTTTGTTATGTAGTCATAACTTCATCTTCCTAATGCAAGTTTATTTTGATCAAATAATAAATAGAAGTTAATGCATTCATAAAATAGAAATACATAATATTACCTGGCATATACACGCTGTCGTTTAGACACCAAGGATTAAAGAGGACGTATATCGGCTGAGGATGCGTGTAGCTAAGCGAACTGCCTCCGCTTAGCTTCGTATCGATGTCAATTCGCCAAGCCGCCACGATGCAGTCAGGAGCAGGTGTGACTGCCACCATGAGGTGGGAATCCATCTGGCCTTCGTAGACCGCAGTCCAGCCCCCTATCATCTCGGAGCCTTTCTCCAAAAGTGGCACGGCAGCAGACATCTCATTAGAGGGCCCGCGCATCGTCGCATCTGATTCAGACAATAGATCTATTGTCGCGTTCGACAAAAAATGTAATATTAGTTAAAGCTGTGAAAATTAGCCTGAAAAGGTGCTGTATTAGGCAAGAAAAGAGTCCAATAAGTCCAAAGCATCAGGTCCCAAATGTAACCAAAATGTGATGGTGCGCAAAATTTGCGTGCAAATTAAATAAAGTTTTTAAAGTGTAATAATTTAGTTAAAAGTCGTGCCGAGTGCCAATATCATACTTTGCTTGCAACGAATACATAAATAATTCATTGTAATGATTAAGTAACATTTGCATTTAAGTACATAGTTTACACCCACGTTAAGTAGCAGTTATCATTGATCTCCTTCAATAATGATATCGATGCACTACGGTTATGATGACGATGATGGTGGGCGAAAATGTAATTTTGAATTGAATGCTCTTTACACCACATTTCAAAAAGCAAGCTACAGACAAATCTTCTACCAACCGTATTTAATGTGAAACAAAGCCTATACTTAGTAGTTATTCCAATATTACATATTATTTAATGTTTATTATTATATTATTATATTTTTATTATAATTTATGTTATTGATCCGTCTAAACAAAAGATACTTCGTTTTACGAGCCCTTATATTTTTCATTAAAAAATGGGAGTGCTCTATCAAAGTGTATTTATACAAAATTGGAAATAGTTACGTAGGTTATGGATTTAATGGTTACTAGCTTTACATTTACCGTTGGCAGAATAGAAGAAGACAGAGTAGATATACCTATAGAGTTCGCGCAATATAACATGAACCCAACCATAGACAATGAGGCTTGCACACAAAACATTTTTCTACCAAAAGTTGCTTCTGCGCAAGTCACGTGGTACTAAAATTTGGGCCAAGTTATTTTGCATATACTGTAACTAACCTGATACATTGAAGATAAATGAGATTGCATCTCTGTTTGCATCATAAGGTCTATTCAAAAGGAGGTCCAGTTTGAAAGCCTGCCCTCTTCTGATGACGAGGCAGCGGTCTACTGGACGGGTCATCAGGTGGAACTTGCTGGTGTGGTGGTTCTCCCCGTTGGCCTCGATGCAGAAGTCGATGCCTTGCACGGCGAGGACGCCTTGCCTCGTCCCATCGATGACATCTACGGACAAAAAAATATAAAAGGAAAGTATCCAAACGGTTCCTAGCGTTAGATCTCTTTGAAAACCTTTGCAATTGGATTAGCGGACTCAAATTAGAGCGCTTTATATCCGAAATGTTTTTGAATGAATTTCAATGTAGAATTTTCACTTTTTTTACTCTATTTAATAAAATGTGATTCATGATCGCTTTAATCCCAACTTTCGTACTAGGATATTTTTTTTCAAGTTACCTACAAAGCGCTAACAACAATGTTTTGTTTAGGTGGGTACGTGATACTTTGAAAACTATTTTAACACTTGATTTCTATGGCTATCACTTGCTTATTTTAGTTATTTGAGATCTAATTTACAAATTCAGCAGCCAGTTATTGAAAGGAAATACTTCTGACATTGGGAATCCATCAGTGCGTGGTATTTGCTCACCAGCTATAAATAAATAGTTACCAAGAAGCTAATGCCTATTGTTGTGTTCCTATGAGTTTCTTACTTTTGGAAGTAAATTGTTTATAAAACAATCGAGATTAATTTAAAGATAAGACCTATTTTGAATTAAACTGAGTAGGTACCTACGCACTGCCTACGCTAAAAACAGTATTGTTATAATATAATACTGAATTTTAAGTAAGTCCTTGATGTGGAATTCTGGAATCTAGATTCCGAAGTCATTGGTTATTTTTTCTAGATTTCTGGCAATCAATATCGAAAGTTGTTAAGCTAGGTCCCGTCGTAGATACTAGTCTAAACTAGTCAAAAAAATTGAATACTCGTATTAAAAAAAAATACCACTAATTAGATAATGTGTGAACCCTGTTGATGACTACTTACATCGAATCTTTATCAGTCAGTGTGGACTGAAAGACAGGACAATAGATATAAAATAAAAATCTGAATACTCCAGTACACATACACATTGCTGCGGTAGTAGTACCCACATTTTTTGTGATCTTACTAGGGTAATATGCCCAGTTAACCGGCCGCCCCCAGTTATCCGGCCCCCCAACAGTTTTTCGAATAAAATAAGAAATTCGTGGCAATTTCTTAACAATTTGGATATTTTCCTGGCAGCACTGTTATCGATCTATCGAATGGTATGGACGCCACTAGCGAAACGTTACGTAATATTTTATAATTTGTGTTTCACGTTGAAGCCTACCGCATCTGGGTCGATTTCGCAAGTGGAGATAAAAAAAAAATAGTGGAGAGCTCTTGCCAAATAGTCAATATTGTCCTTCAGGGCATCGTTAAAAGGTAAATATTTAGTTTTTTCTCAAGGTATGTTGCTATTTATTACTATTTTAACGTTAAATATGGCTTAATAAGCAGATATTTAGTAATATCAAGGGGGCCGCCTTACTAGACAACGAAACCACATGTTTCCAGTATACCGGCCGGGGGCCGGTTAACTGGGACTGAGCTCGATATATTGTTTTGTCTCTTTTTGTTAAAAGAGGGATTCCATAGAAGAATGTATAATGCTATCCCTTTTTATTTATTTTAAAGTACTTTGTGTCCAGTACTCGGCCGCCTAAATGTGCTTGTATAAGAAGTTGATTTTTTCTTTTCGTATGGAAACGGGTGGCCGGTTCTACTGGGTGCTTGCCCAGTTTACCGGCCTCCTAGTATACACTAGGAGGCCGGTATACTGGCTATCCTGCAAAATACTCCCAGTACACCGGCCAGCTTTGAAATTTATCTACTAATAAAATTAATTGTGCGTCTCGTGAACAAGCGACGGCGACGTACCCGCCATCCAGGTCGTTGACCCTCGCTGAATACCTATTTGTCTCTTGTTATTTCCGAAGTGTATGTCAGCGAATTACTCAAACGAACGCTACTGCATTGAACGATGTGTTTTTTTAAGCAGACTTGACTAAATTAGCTAGACTTCTTTATTTCTACACTACACTTTAATACTAATCTATATATTATAATTAGAAAAAAATACACAAAAATATTATTATACCTATATTATTATTGAATACCAATCAATGTTATTGATTGTTAATATTATATTTTTTACAGGTTATACGTACTTCCGGTCATTATCATAATACCCATAATATTTATTGTTATTGTTTATAAGAGACCTATTGACATTCGGCTTTAGAAACTATTTTTTTGTTAATTATTAAATTATTATTTGTTACCTATGTCTTCTTGAGCTCGGTGGCGCAATTGTTCAGCGCCTGGCCCAGCGATTGCGGAAGTTAAGCAACGTTCGCAAGGGTCGGTCATGGGATGGGTGACAAAAAATTTATTATCTCGTGCTCCTCCGTGCTTCGGAAGGCACGTTAAGCCGTAGGTCCCGGCTGCATTTGCAGTCGTTAACACCCACCAATCCGCATTGGGCCCGCGAGGTGGGTTATGGCCCATCCTCCTTACCACCCATAAAGAAGGCCTGTGCCCCAGCAGTGGGGACGTCAAAAATGGCTGTTGGACATGTCTTCTTGATTACTGTAATAAAACTATTAATCGATGATTTAGATTTTCTATAAATTTTCCTATTCCTATGAAAAACTGCAAGGCTGATTCCAGAATTAATATAAAGGTTCCAATTAATAGTAAATGTTAAATAAAAGTACAATCAACGATTTATTTAACTCAAAAATAATAGTTCACATCACAAGCCAAGCCATAGGACAATACTTGTTAAGTATATTATCTGAAATTCAATTTCATACAAAAATCAAAGAAAAATGGACCTTATTTTAACTGTATTAAGAGTCACAGGCCGCTTACTGGGCTAGCTTATCTTTTGCCCAGTATCCGGCCGTCATGTTCTTTGAAAGGCGGCCGGTATACTGGGCAAAGGGGGGCCGGAAATAGGAACAGGGGGGCCGGAAACTGGGCAAATCGTACTTTTTTGGAAAATAATTTCTAATGACAAAACCGACTGATGGAAATTTTCAAAAAAAATACAAGTAATTCTCAAGGACATATCCAACAACATAAAAAATAGTTGGGATCATTACTATTTGTTAAATTTAAGTTACAACTGTTCAAAGTCAACAACTGCCTTAAACGGCCGGAAACTGGCACTTTACCCTACATAATACTAAATAATATACTAGAAAAAATACGACTCGCACCAGATCAATACTCAGACGGGAATCGAACCCGCGACCTTTGGATATCCGGTCCAATGCTCTGACCGCTGAGCTACCGAGTCACTAGTGACATCGCCGAATTTCTTCTAGTATATCCTACTCTTACGCTGCAAGCCAGCGTCACAGAATATATAATCCAGCGTTATTTCACCAATGTGAGGAATTACCTCGACATTCAATTGAAAATAGCAAAAATAATAAAATAAAATAAAATAGTAAAAATAGCACTGTGAATGCAAAAATCTCAAATTTAAAAATTATATAGCTATTTCATCTTAATCGATTGCCAAATATCTGGAAAGATATTTCAATTGAATGTCGAGCTAATTCCTCACATTGGTGAAATAACGCTGGCTTGCAGCGTAAGAGTAGGATATACTAGAAGAAATTCGGCGATGTCACTAGTGACTCGGTAGCTCAGCGGTCAGAGCATTGGACCGGATATCCAAAGGTCGCGGGTTCGATTCCCGTCTGAGTATTGATCTGGTGCGAGTCGTATTTTTTCTAGTATATTATTTAGTATTGTGTAAAAATAGCATTGTGAATGCAAAAATCTCAAATTTAAAAATTATATAGCTATTTCATCTTAATCGATTGCCAAATATCTGGAAAGATATTTCAATTGAATGTCGAGGTAATTCCTCACATTGGTGAAATAACGCTGGCTTGCAGCGTAAAAGTAGGATATACTAAAAGAAATTCGGCGATGTCACTAGTGACTCGGTAGCTCAGCGGTCAGAGCATTGGACCGGATATCCAAAGGTCGCGGGTTCGATTCCCGTCTGAGTATTGATCTGGTGCGAGTCGTATTTTTTCTAGTATATTATTTAGTATTGTGTAAAAATAGCATTGTGAATGCAAAAATCTCAAATTTAAAAATCTTACTACATGTTATACTCGTTAGGTCAATCAGCAAAAAACTGAATCGTATCTGTTATGGTACATAACAAATAGGTATTATGAATCAGAAAAGTTTCAAGTAAAAAAAAATTATTGACTCCAGCTGTATTGTACTCACCAAACACCAAAAACACTCAATCCATAAACAAATGTACGTACCTACATACTGTACAATATTATTAAGATGTCGTTTACAGGTGTCAACATAATGAATTTGTTAATATCACATGCGACACGCGATTACAATGTAATATGAATGAAACAAGGTAATATACAATTATGGAAAATCATTCTTACAGATTTACTTTGATCATCAAAAGAAAATTTAAAAATCTCTATAGGTAATACTTTTAAAATATCTTCAACTTACCCGGTTGGAATGGAACGATGACAAATTTTTGTTTTCTCACAAAATAACGTCTCCAAAAACTTTTTAAATACTCCATTATTCCTTAATATTATTGACTCTAATATCACAGCGGTTTACTTATCACCTATTCAATTCAATGTTACATTGAACATTTCATACGAAGTTCGATCGCAGTTGCGCGCTACCGACTTGCTAATGAATACTACAAACGTGCAGTTGTTCGCGCATTTCGTCACATACTGTAGATAGAGTTGTAGATTTTGTCATGGGCATCAGACCAGCCACCAACACAAAGATGATGTCAGAGTAAGCTTCATCCCGCTACCGGGGGCCCTACCGCCTAACTCAAAGCTTTAGCCAGAGCGATAGCAATGCTCTGTCCGTCCTTGTCATATCATAACACGATGACAAGGACGGACTGTGCACTGACGTCATAAACCAAAGCCAGAGTCAAAGCGATTGAGTTAGGCGGTACGGGTGCGGGAAATAGCTCTAAATTCATTGATCGACGTTCTTACTCATACTGTCAGTCCTGTCTGTGTGGCATGACCGAAGCTGTAAATTAATTGATAACAAGAACTGCTTAATTATTATAATAGATAAGATCAGTCAGCAAAGATAACCTAAGTTCTTGATTAAACGCAAAGCCTACTGGAGAATAAGTTTTCGAAAATTCTTCAACCTAATGAAATATTGATGATTTCAATTAAAAAAAAGTATACCTATATATATCTTTTTTTTTATTTGAGATTTTTGCATTCACATTCAATGCTATTTTTATACAATACTAAATAATATACTAGAAAAAGTCGAATTTTTCTAGTAAGTATTTTAGTATTGTATAAAAATTATCTTTCAATTTTTTTTTTATTCTTGTAGAGTTTATTTATTTGCAACTTTTATTCAAAGTGGACTCGCAATCTTCGCAATTAAGTATCTCAATAACACCAACAAATGGGACAAGTCCTTGTGGATCAATCAACCACCTTGATTCTTGACCTTAGACCGAATAGCTGGGTCTTAATGGGTTAATTAATCTTATTTGTTAGCTAGACTAACTATTAAGGACTGGACGGACAGGTAGTTAATAGTAAGGACTGATTATATAAGTAATGCATTTGTACATTAATTACCAACTTTTCTATGCTATCGACGTGTTAGAAAAAAAAAGTATTTAACGACTTCATCCTGCGGTACCAGAACAAAATACAATTAATAATCAAAGCAAATTTTAGATTTCGCAGTACAAAGAAATAATAAAGTTGCAAATTTTTTTGGGGCTTTTAATTTATTATTACGCGATTATTTACAACTTCATTAATAAGTATAAAGTTACTACCTATGTTATTAACAAATTTCAGAGACAAGTTTGACTCAGTCTCTTCTTATTCAAATTCAATAATAAGTATATAATTGAATCTGATTAATTTCGAAACACAGAAAACGGTTCTAAAAATAGCAATTACACATTGTTAAATGTTTGTTTGTCGAAATCGTAACTTCGTTGTAAATTCCATAATTTTGGGCATATTCATTATTCTGTAATTTTTTAATAAATCTTGGCCGGCAACATTTCTCCGTTTTTCCCAAAAGCGAATGTCTTCAACGTTCCTATTTAGTTTTAATTGCCTGTGTGGGAGAAGACGTCTATACCTGGATTTGCCTTGAAATAATAAGCATTTAATAGATATTTCCCACACATAAGCATCCGCGTGGGTTTCGCCGTTTGCCTTACTTGGTTGAAACTATCTGACTGTATGTAAGATATATCTTCATTAATACAATTGCAGTTATGATTCACTTTATGTAACATACGGGAAAATGTATTTACCTACCTACTCACAAATAAGGTACCTATATAGGTAAACGTGGTTGAATGAAAGTGCAGGAATGAAGAGAAACAAAAGAAGCATGTAGCTAGTAATCTTTGATACCTTTGGTTTTTAAAGGTTTCTGGTACCAACATAAAAGTAAAAACGATAAGAATAATATGGACTAGGCAAAGAACTGATTTCGCGATTTTTGCTTGAAGAAAACAAAAGAAAATCGAGCAACATTTTAGCAAAATACTTACTGAAGATAGAAATCTTCTAAATATCACTTTCGTTTTATTTGTATCAAATAATACGTAGTATTTTTGTAGGTAAGTACTATAAAACTAGTTTAATGTAGGTACCTAGGTACCTCATTTAGCAGAAATGGCACGCATAAAACGTTAAATCTTTGTTTATGACTTATTGTGGCATTATTGGAATGCGGGCTCGATATTTTAGGAACTACCCATGCTATTTTCAGGTAGGTACCTACACACAACAGCACAAATTACTTACTTTTGTGAAGAAATTCATAAATTATCATATCGTACCTCGAGAAGAACAAAAGCATAAGTGAAAAAAGTACATTTTACAGGAGAGCGAAAAAACTACTAAAATCATAATAGGTTTTTAATGAAAAGTCTGACGACATCGCCTTATGGATGAAAAATTAGGTAAAAAAAATACCTTTTCATCAATAGTATAAGCTAAAGTTAAAACTTAATGCTTTTTTACTTATTTGCTTTTATTTAAATAATGTCACTTTTCATTATCCTTTTTTGTTAAAAGAGAAATGTATAAAGACAAACATCACTGTTCTTTTGAAAATTTATATATTTAGAAAAAATATTCGTGAATACGTCACAATGCAATGGAACCTGGCGGAAATGTAATCGATATTATGCTTTTTTTCTCTGACTTTTTTTGTTAAACTTCAAAATTAAGTACTCTTTACACCTTTATTATCAACGAAAAATAAGAGAAATGTATATGGTTAAAACATTAACACCTTTTTTCTCCAGATTATTATTTATTATGACGAGAGTATGAATTGTTATGGAATAATTTTTTAATCATTTAATGAAATAATAAAAGGCATTTTATTTTTAATTTCAAATAACTTTTATTCCAATAAAAAACAGACAATGCCGCAATTTTTTAATGGTTACAGAGACATATAATATTTTTGTAATAGTAACAAAAAAATATTCTGTCTTTAAAAATCAAATAAAAAAATTATAACTTTCACAGTTTATCTATACCTGAAATAAGATCAGAGTTTATTACTTGGCTATTATAATGATATGAAATTAACTTATATTTTTTATTAGGACATACAAAAATTAAAAATCATCTGATATGAGTAACAAAATTCAAAACAATGAATTTAATAAATAAACACACTACCTATTATTACCTGCGGACATTAAAAGGACTTAAACAAAAATAAAAACATCAAACGTTACCACTTTTTCGCGCATTTTGATGCCGCCTGGCACCCTGGCACTACTTTTCCATCAGTTAAAATTCCTGGCAATGTTATATTCGATTTAGATACATGATTGGCTTGCTATTATATCACACCAAATCCAGAGCTCTGTAAATTGTATACCTTCAATCGCTTTTCAGCCCCTTTGTTGCTCAACCACTCCCACCCCCACCACTGAAAATCTGCGAGGTGCCCGGATCTGTTGATAATTATAGTATGGCAAACTTATAAGAGGGAGTTCGTCGCTCTGTAAATTGTCCACCTATTTCCGGGGCTAGCTCTTAGTCCACGGCGAGACTGCAGTCATCGCCATCTTAGACTATCTACAGTTTGTTAGATCTACCCAACAAGTAGTTACGTTATGTGCAGCACGAGTTCGTTGTCTTACCCATGAGCGCAGTTGGTTGAACGGGATTGGCAGAATGGGTATGGGTCCTGCTACTATTGTGGCCATTGTTCCCATTTTAGCCAGCTCATCGGCGGCGTCGTTCCCGTGTGATCCACTATGCCCTTTAATCCATTGTAGGATTACTTCGTTCTTGGATGCTAAACGATCCAAAACTCGGTGGCATTCGTAGATGATATTGGAGTTCAGTGCTGTTAGGACGGCCATACTGTCGGTCAGTATGCGGATGTTTAGTTCCTTCATACCTCTAGATAGGGCCGTGGTAGCGGCGTTTATTATTGCAACACATTCGCATTGAAATATCAAATTGTGTTGGCCTAGTATTACTGATATTTAGGTCTTGTGAGAATACTCCAGCACTAGTTCCAGTCCCTATCTTGGAGTCGTCCGTATAAATTCAGACTTCATGTATGCCAGAGTAATCTCGGTCGCTTTCAAATAACTGTATTTGGTATTTCTTTTCGAAAATGTATTGCTTGGGGATCCTGTTGCATGGGACAGTGATTAGTGACTCATGTTTCACTAGATTTTTCCACAATGTGGAGTGAGGACCCTCTCGGTTGTACCACAGACCCAGGTGTTTAAGCCTTATAGCAGCCATGGAGGCTTCTTGTTGGATAAGCAGGTTCAAGGGTGTTAGATCCAGAGCTACTTCTAGGGCGGCTGTGGGGATAGTTCGCATGCTGCTGGTTATCGCAGAGCATGCCAATCATTGGAATTTCTGCAGTTTGTTGATGACGGTGCCTTGCTCTGTTTTGGACCACCAGGCAACGGCTCTGTATGTGATTATGAGACGTATAACAGTTTTATACAGCCACATAGTTATTTTCGGTGATAGCCCCTAGCTTTTGCCGAGTAGTCTTTTACATTGGAAAAAGATGATGGTAGGCGTTGTTTAGTTTTCCTTCGAGATGTCTATTCCAGAGAAGTTTGTTGTCTAGTATTACTCCTAGATACTTGACTTTCTTGCTTAAGGGACAGACTGGTATTGAAAAGTGATCGAAGTTGTTTTATCTTATTTAGAAAAACCACATCATAGCTGTACATATCTTGAGACTGACGGCTCGTTGATGAAACAAAATATCCGTAAACATGTTCTAAAGTAACCTTTACCTATCGTATCAAAATATCTAAATTTGATTGGCCTAAGGTCATAACACCTAAGGACGAAAGACCTAATTTAAAAAATACCTAATGGAGAAAATATCTAAGTTCATAATATATAATTGTTAAAACACATAGTGGATGGTTGACCTAAAGTCGATTCACCTAAGGATTTTACATCTTTTAAACAAAATATCTAATTTCAAAACACCTAACGGTCGTTTGTTTTAAGTTCATGATTACTAAGAACGGACACAGGCGATGGACACATAGTAATAGAGTAAGAATAAAAAATATGTCTTTCTGTTTGTCTATATGTATCTTTACGCTAATCGCCGGAAATACTGAACGGACAACTGTATAATATATACTGTTAAGCCTGGACATCGTGTAATTATGGATATAATTGATTTTGGAAAATGGAACACCTGATGCAGAGCCATAATGGTCCTGCTAAATTATAAGAAATAAAAATGACGCCCTAATTAACAAAAGTTGTTCAACCTGATGAGCATTTTCAGCTGAGGTATAAAAATCGAAGATCTGATACACCTGATGCAAAACCGAGTTTTATTACATGTGTTTACAAAAAATCGAAAATCATCGGTTGTGGAAATCTAAGAGATCAGGTTAAAGTTATTTATTTAATAACATAAGCTGGGAGTACCTCCCTGTGGTGAAGGCAGTAACAGATTGGGCCTAATTTTTGATATCGGCTTGCCTAAACTAGTTAAATCTACTATTTTAAATATGAAAAATAAAATTAAAATTAGGTTTTTCAAAATTAGGTGTTTCGTCCATAGGTGTTATGACCTTAGGCCTTTCAAATTTAGAGATTTTAATACATAACCGTTCTAAAGCCTCACAAACGTGTAAATTTATTATCATTGCCCATTCAATAGCAATCAAATTCAATGCAACAATACAGGCTATGCTTGATGTCCTTATTAGTAACAATATGAAAACATGTGAAATGAAAACAAGTAGGTATACAAGTGGGCACTAATAGTAAACAGTAAGTAATTCGTGAACTTCTAAATAGCAGAAGTTAAGACAATAATTATTTTTTGCTAGTTATTTAGAAGTCAACTAAGGCTTATAAATATCGACACAAAAGTATCTAACAACTACAAACTACTTGCATGGGTACCTTCTTACAGTTCAGCGACAACACTACTTGAGGTGGCGGCTAGATAGAAACATTTAAAAAATTTATAAACTACGTAATTACGGATCAAAATAACTACCAACTTAAATTAATGAATTGACAACTACCTACTACTTATTTGTACTTGCCTAGCATTCATTGCCATTATCATTTTAGATCTGCCTGCCTAGCATGACCGATTTATATCGCGTGATATAGCATTTTATCGGCACTCAACTGTCAAACTCCTTTGTCTTTTTGACAGTTAAATGTGATAAAACGCTATATCACGCGATATAAATCGGTCATGCTAGGGGGGCTGGTGTTCATTTCATTGTAGCACAAGATAATGACTGTGTATTTGTCACAATAATCTGACATCGATCTATTTTTGATGCACAAATAACCGCACTTCCGCGCTCCACTCAGCATGATCTTGGATACTCGCAGTTATCGAAACAGCACAACCACCCCGCTCCCCGCATACCCGCACTTATTCGCGCTTACTCAGAATCATTTACGAAGAATTCATGAGTATGAAGAGCTTACGTGAAATGGACATTTATATTTTTAGGGGAACAAAGTCGTAACCGGTATTACGCTTAAAAAATATGTTAATCCCTTTGCTTAATCATTCAAACAGCTTTTATTTGTAAATAAGTTTATTAAATAGCTAATGGTAATCGCGATAATATGTGGCGAGCAAAAATTAAGTGCAAGGAACAATAAAGTTATAATGTTTACTCAAATTGGAAGTTTAAAATTTTGGGACAAAAAAGACTTTTAAAAGTTTACTGAATTTAATAAACACATTTCTTCAGATGTAAAAAGTTGTTAAGCTTTTTACGTGTAAATTTTTATTTATTTTCTGCGTAATCCATAAAATTCCTTTTTTCCTCAATATATTTTTGTCTAAGGCAAAAATCCAAAAACAATAAATTTTAACACTGCTTTCTTATTATGTATTAGAAAAATCTGAAAAAAATTGAGCTTACGTAAGCTGAGTTATTCTTTTCGATGGAGTGAAAATCAAGAAATCGACATAAGCACACTTATGCTTTTGTTCTTCTCGAGGTACGATATATCATTCTATCACAGCACATGGACGGTAACGACACTAACGATCCAAACCCACTAATATTAAAAATATTATTATAAGTAAATTAAATTAACTTTCAGAAACTTTTCACAAATTAAATCGTTTTCAGTTCCTATAAAGATATTTTATTAAGTACCTAATTGTATTTTGACAAAAAAATTAGCATGACTTTAGCTCACTTCTCTGCAAATTAAAAAAAAGCATTAAAAATAATTCTTTAAACAAAAAATTTGAAGATTCCTATAGGAAACCATAGGGTTTAAACTATTGAAATAATTAGTTTACGACCATAATTTATTAATTTATTAAACTAACTATTTTCATATTTTTTCTTTTATAAAACAACAAACTGATTGATTTAAAATCCTTTAGATTATTTTTAAACTTCTGTCATTCGTCAGGTAATTACGTAGACTACAGAAATTGCTCCGAACCAGTTCAGAAATATGCTTGATACGACAAGTTATTGCATTCATTACCTCTATTATAATTTATACTGCATCTCAAACTATACTTATACCTATCCTATAAAGGAAATATACGTGGGTTGCTATTTTATTTACCCGCCAACTAGGTACGTCTTGATTATATATTTTTTACTTTCAACTTTGTTTTTTTTTCTTATCAAAAACTAATAACGTTCAGTTTTTGTAGTTTTCATTACGTATACACTTCTAAGGCTTCCGCGCGTACAGTTCATTAGAAATAAACCAACCAACCAAAAACCCAACAAATCAAAACTAAATAATTCTAAAGTAACATCTGAATTAACCAATATACTCGCTGTAATCCATAAAAAGTGTTTTATTTCTAATTTTGTGGTTTTTCTTCCCAAAATCCGTTTTCAGTCGTGTAAAAAGCCATGAACAGAACTTTATTTACCTTACTGTTATTTTAATTAATTCTAATGTAAATTATCATCTTTTTTACCGGCTCAAAGGAGGGAGGTGTACCCATATTTTTAACCGACTTCATCAAAAGGAGGAGGTTCTCAATTCGATTGTATGTTTTTTTTTTTTTTTTTTTTTTATCGTTGTTCGCGCGTATCTTCGACATTTATGGACCGATTTCGATAATTTTTTTTTTGTTCGATTGAGTTTTTTTGCGAGATGGTCCCATTTAATTTTTTTTCAAATCGGTTCAGTAGTTTACAAGTAATCCTGAAAATACTATGATATTAAATCAACTAACTTGACAACTTTGTTATTTATGAACCGAATTAGATGATTTTTTTTGTTGGGGAAGGGATACCGTTGTGTAGTCTTTTTAACCGACTTCAAAAAAAGGAGGTAAGTTTTCAGTTTGTATGTTTCTCCGCGATTATCTCACGTTTGGCTGAGCCGATTTTTCTACCTAAATAATATACCTACACTACCTAATGCAGAAGGTACTTACACTAAAAATAAACAAATAAAAAAATTGATTAAAAAACAAAAAACCGACTTCAAAAAACCTGCCTCTAAAAAAAGGAAGAAATAATATACAAATCATTAGATACGCATTATCATTGTTATAATAAAACATACAATCGAATTGAGAACCTCCTCCTTTTGATGAAGTCGGTTAAAAACACGTCAATTGAAGTCGGGTGAGGCTTTTAGAATAAAAAAGGAAGATGTTCTCCAGCCCCACCCGACTTTAATAGACGTGTTTTATTATAACAATGATAATGCGTATCTAATGATTTGTATATTATTTCTTTCTTTTTTTAGAGGCAGGTTTTTTGAAGTCGGTTTTTTGTTTTTTTACATTTGATCTTTTAATGTATGGTACCCCTATAAATCCGAAATGGTTGATAATACCATGCATCCGAAAAATTTGAACCCCGCCGAAAACCACTCAAAACTACAGTAAACGTTACGTTCTTTAAAAAAAAAGTCTTGCACATGCGGTAAAAAAGGGTTACCTCGTATCCCTAACTGCGTTTTCAATTAACTAGTAACTGATGCCAGATTAAAAATATATTTCCGTGAGATCTCAGTTTCAAAGACGAAGGCAACAGGATGTTGCAAAAACAACAATCGTTCAAAGTATTATTATTTCAGGCTTTGACGTAATAAATAATTTATGATAATAGAATAAGAATGCTTAAAATTTTGTTACACTGCTTTATGAAATATTATTATTTTAAATATATATAAAAAAAACTTTTAGAACTCTACCTAAACCTACTTAAGCATTTTTTATATTTATTAAAATATGTTATGTTACGAATACTGTAGCAACTACATACAATATGTTGTTTAAATAAACAAAGAAAATAATAATACTGCCATTAATCCCTAATAATAATAAATATTGAAGGACCTTCAATATCCTTCAATAAGGCTGCATGAACGTCGCTATACTGACATTATTGGCTGTCATCTTGAAATCTTTGCTCGTTAGCAAATATAAAATGTTGTAAAAAATCCACATTTTGATTTTTTCTTAAATTATCACCATCAATTATTCATCATTAATTTGTCTATACCAAAACCTTATTTCTACTTCTACTCAACTGCAAATTTTGTTTATTATTAACTTTGGTGCGTTTAACAAAGTCGCGGGACATTAAATTAAGTATCTTTATGTCCACAACATAAAATTAATATTGCAACCTCGCATAAGCACGCGAATATTGAATTCATAAATTATTAAAAAAAAAAAAAAATTTTGTCTTTTATCATTAAAATACTGTTAGCTTTTCTTGACTCTATTTGCGCACATCCTTTGAATGTGAAATAGGGGACCTATTACGTAGGTACCTACCTTTTTTAGGATAAATCTTACATTCTTCTGAGAACGACAAATCATCTAGGTACCATAAACCATCAATGGTGTTGTCCGTCTGTATGCCAGCGTCGCTAGAATTCCTCGCTGGTTCACCTTGAAACGGGTTGAGCGACATACTTTTGCTTACATCGTCGTCGGCACACAAAAAAACAATCTATGGTATTTATAATATAATCCATCCATAAAAATCTATGCAACAAATGAGTAGGCATGTAATTGATTCGAGCATTCAATCGTAGCGTTTCATCAAATCTGGTTTTGTATGTTTTCCTAACTTTTATCTTTTACTCTTTCATTTATATTTTCAACCACTTGTAATGCGTTTAAGAATACAGTTCTTTTTCTTTACAGTTCTCCTTAGCACGAAAAGCTATCGAAAAAAATAACGCGCGTAAAAACATTCGATAGAGTAATTTTGTAGGAAAATTGTACAGCGCCATCGATCGCCGAAAAGCGAAATGAAATTAATCTAATAGATAATTACTCTATCAAGCACTTTTACACATGTTTTTTTTTCTTGTTAGATGTTCGTGGTACTGAAATAGTAACATAATTGTGAATTGCGAAAGTTTGTCCTTTAATATAGGGTAGGATATACCCGTATTTAATGAGTTATCTACGTATTTTTGATGACAATATGAGGATGTTTAAAAAATTCCACCATCGTTTGTCTTTCATTTAGTTTAATAATAAAGAATTGATTTCAAAGAAAACTCGGGTTTTATTTTATAGTTTAGATTAGAGGAAAAACAATAAATCTCGTTCTTTGTTTGTTTTTGGCCCACTTCCTAAAAACAGCGTTTGATCATTCATTTTTGCGTTACGTTGTCGGACTGATAAATCCATTAAAAATCTACTACTATTAAAAAAGAGTATAATTAAAATAAGAGTCACTTTTATTATATTATCTGTGGTCTGAAAACCAGCGCCACTGTTTCAGGCAGCGGCACAAGCTGAGATGTACCGTTTCAGCAAAAAAATTGTAAATTTGATGTTAATTTTATATTTTTTTTAACTTTTTTGCTGAATAAACATTTTCTATTTCTATGATATAAGAACTACCTTATACAGAAGAATGTAGAATAACTTTTTAATATTTTGTTCTTACAACACGGTAATGATAGATATCATTACAAAGAATCTTTATTCTGTGTCATTACCGTGCACACAAGTCAAACAGGTAGGTATGTGTATAATATGCATTCAATATGTTACTGTCGCCTGTTATTATGCTCATATCTATAAAAAAACAATGTTTTCAAGTATGAGAATCGAGTTCTTGTATAAATATTTAAGTTCGTGACATCATCTCCTTTAGGCTAAAGTTTTGTTATTAGAATAAAACCTTGACCTACCGTTTGAGGTATCCAGCCGTGGAGGTCGCGGCAAGTCCTTGACGTCATAGGAGTCAGACCTGCAGCCCTTGCAGCACACAGGTCTCACATATTTTCCCAATTTACTACTAACACCTCCCATTTCCGAACTTTTATCACTCAAAAAGTCACTATCGTTCCACTAAATCACTGCCTCAAAACTGTTATAGCGATCATTAAAGTTTACCACCAATTAACGCACTCTAGGCAGAAAATAAAACACGATTAGATCATAGCCGATTCTGAGCCACTATATCCAAAGTTTGAACAGTTTGCCACAAAGTAAACACAAAGATCAGCTGTTTTGCATAACAGTATAAAATAATAAAAAAACACCTATCGAGTCGGGTTACGTCTCTATTTCAAATTGGTAACTAATCACTTCAATTTTAAAATGTAGATGAGTCCAATTTAAATAATTATGTTTTATTTTGGATATGATTTTGCACACGTATGATCACTGCGTGCGCACCAGAGCGAGCAGTCGATTCGTCTGCGCCCAGCGAGTTCACTCTAGCAAACACCTCTCTGTACGCATCGACGTGACCTCTTATCAGAAATTAACCTCAAAGGACCCAAATGACACAATTATTCTGGCTTCATTGATTCAATAAATTACTAATAATTAGTCATTGCAAAAATGACACATTGGGTTCTTTCTGCGTGACCTAAATACCATTGTTCGTTCTAGAGATCGAAGCTTAGGTCACTTTAAGGCTAAAAAATTCCTGTCCGTACTGTAATGGGAATCCCCAAAAATATTTTTGGGTACTAGGTTTTTAGGAAGATCTGTCAATTCTGTCATAATTATTCGACTCTAGATAGGTACCTACGCCAATGAACTAAACTTTTGTCCAGGTTATGGCGAAATAATTTAAAAATAGTAGATTATTGCATCGAGCACAAATTACTTAAGGCGAGGTGCATAATCTGCTTTTCTTTCAACTATTACCTATAGGAATAGGAATTTCTATCTTTCCAATCAATAAATTTCTCATAAGATTTTACGTATTGTACTCGAGATTTTAAGGGTAAAAGATTTTCTATAACACTGTCGGCTTCATTTAGAATGTTTTCCGGGGTTAATGTGTCGCTAAATGATTCCATTTTAATTCGAAGCCAAAGCACTCAAAATCAGATAGTATCACACTTTATCATTTCCAAAAATATTGTCAAGCAAAATAAACAAAGTTCCCGCCAAATCACTCATCATTTTTAAATCAGTGTTAGCAGCAATCATTTTTTTAATTTGGACCAAGTAGGATAGAAACGAATAATACGTACGTAAAAAAAAGTATTGATATCGGCTGGCTGAATAGAGCTAATCCATTGAGATTGGCACCTTTTGTTGCGTTTAAAAAAAAACTGTGCAATAATATTTCATAGGTACATTTTTATTGCTCGAGACTCTCGTTCGTTGATGATGAATCGTTCGACGACGACGATGATGAAATTAAAGCATAGTTGGAAGAAAATATTTTTTTATAATAATAAATCTTTATTTTCAGACCAATAATCCATTAGAGACATAAAAATTATTTTTTATGTTACGTACTCGAGGGTCACGTAGGTATTTTAATAATGGTGGCTCTTTTCTTCTGAACATACACTCTAAAAATCCTTATCTCAAATCAAAATATTTATTTGATGAAAATGAAAATTCATAAAAACTAAACTAAATAAACTAAACTAAACTAAATAATCACATAACATGTAATGAAAAAAAAAGCTAATAGTTACACTCTCTCCCAGAATTTAGATTTGTTGAGTTTGTTCTGGGTACCTATTACGGTGAAGCGAGAGTTAACACAATATCTCGTAATACACGACACACAATATAAAATGTTAATTTACTGCGGGTGACATCACACTCAGCATACCACGACCACGAGGTGTCACCGACGGACGAGGCTTTTTCCTCCTCAATTTAATAAGAAGAGTACCTACGTACGAATAGTACGTACCTACGTAGAGTAAGAAGTGTAATGTACGTTAAATTATAGTTAATCGAAATGCTTTTTCGTAGGTAAGTCCTACTTCGAATCAAACGATTTGTCACCTTTCGTAACCTAGGCTGAAGAATAATACCTATGGGAAAAAATACAAGGTTTTGAGATGAAGACTAAAAATAAAAGCTTTTAATTTTACCCTTTTCAAATTTTTTAGCCCGGTTGATGTTTGATAAAGATTTTATTTTAATTTTTTACTTGATTCTGCTCTCAACATCGTCCGCGCGGACGTGACGAAGACCGGGATAAAAAGTATCCTATGTTCTAATCATTATCATCATCATTATATTTTTACCTCTTAAACGTTTCCAAAGGTAAGCACACACTTTAATAATGCACTCGAAACAATAGTACATAACTAGCAACAACAAAGCATAGCAAACATTGTAGAAAAATACTACAAAAGCAGGCGGTAGCTTACTGATTCATCAACTCTATACTCGTTGCTTCTAAGTAAGTTTTCCCAGCTCATAATAGTCAGTTTCCAAAGCTAGCCAAGGCACGTTCTGACGATAATTTCAGATTCTGTTTACCTTTCATGAGTTTCGCTGTACCACGCCACGCTGTACACTCACGTCCTTCGTCATAATGCATTCGCAAAATTGTTAGCTATCTGAAACCATAAAATATCTGAAACCACTAAACGTCTGAAACTACCAAAAGTGCCTTTTCTGCACTGTTTCTGCTCATAATTATTATTCTTGAAGCAACAGAAAGTAAGTATTATTAAGTGTACAGAAATATAATGTATCTTTGAGTACATTTCACCTGTCATGAGCAAAATATCGAATTACTTAACTATTTTTATTATTTACATATCCTAAAATTGGATATCTTCTCTTGTTTTTTTATATGAAACGTAACTACAAAATCTACGCTAAACTGGATAATAGTCGATTATATCATAAGGGATCAAAATAATATTTTTACGGCGACGACGCTTTTTTTAATCCAGAACGAAGTGAGGGATTCTTTAGTAGAATCCTGAACGTAGCGAGGGATTCAAAGTAGGTACCTACGTCGCCCGAGCCAAAAATATACTTTGCACCCGAATGATACACTCTACTTTTCATCACCTTCTATGAGAAAATAAAAGGCGCCTCTCATTTTATTGTAATATTATTATCTAATAAAACATAGAGTAACTACTTTATTGGATTTAAATATTATTTAATAATAAAACAACTAAAAACTTATATTTACATTAGAGACATTTTCGCAATTATGAAAATTTCTCTGTCTTGCATTTCTCCATTCAATAAAATTACCATTGGCTTTCATATATTTCTCCCGAGATTTTGCAGGTAATAGATAGATTATCCATATCCATCACATTTCTTGCGTTAGTTCTAATACTTTCAGGAGTTAATTCTTTACTTTCACTGTCACTTGAAGACCTCATTTTTCAAAACAAAGCCATGAATTTCTAACAATCCGTGTCGTGAAAATTGACGAAAACGCGGGCTGCAGTGCGCGACAATGGGCCGTCGTACCGGCCAGTCTTTATTCAAAAATTTCTTTGTCGCTGAAGATGTTTCAAATTCAAAAATTGCGCGGCAACACTTATAATTAATGATTAAACGAACTTACCTGTACGTGAAGTTCTATCATAATTATACGAAGGCTTCGTCCGAAGGGATTATCAAATAATACTTGTAGTAGCGCCTAGTAGTTCGCCAGTCACGCACTATATTTGAGGGTAGATATGAAACAAAAAACTTTCGATTTCAACCTCGGCCGGTGTCGGCTCGCACGCGTCATTTAGTTAAGAGCACAGGAAAATATTTCCGGAACAGGGGTTAAAATTATCAAACGGGTGGGCGGGTGCTAATCCCTTCGGACGAAGCCTTCGTATAATTATGATAGAACTTCACGTACAGGTAAGTTCGTTTAATCATTAATTATACTCCGGCTTCGTCCGAAGGGATTATCAAATAATACTTGTAGACTTTTAGAGAATGAAATATTTTACTAAACTGGTAACTGGTAGGTTTACAAAATCTAATTGCTACAATAACTTCCATTGATTATTGCTCGCGCAAGAAGGGAATCATCTTCATTAGCGACATTACTTATGGTTCTATTATAGAACCGATAGAATGTACTAGAAGTACCGCTCCATCCAGCGGTTCTTCTTATTTGATCTAGACTGACACCACCGTTATGGGCCGCAGATGTGGCCGCATGTCTAGTACTATGCGCTGAAAATATACCAACGTCGATTCCACTGTCATTTAAGGTCTCCTTGACCCATCTACTTAAGGTCTGTGAACCCACAGCCTTATATGGTTTTCTAAAACTTATAAAAAGCAACTCAATTTCTTTGCGATGAAGGCTAGTTTTATTTAAATAACATAATAAAGTTTTACCAGGGCATATTTCTGGTCTTTCTTCGAAAAAAGGTAATATAAGAATGGGTTGGAGGCATCCCTTGCGTGTTGTTTTCAAAAAATCAGGTATCTTAATACTTACCCTTGAAGATAACGTTTCAATGTTTTTTACATTTATTTTGGAAAAAGTCTGCACTCTGTGCGCTGTTAATAATGCAAACAAGGTTATAAGCTTTTTTGATAACATTTCAAGGGTAAGTGTTTCATTGGGATAAAATTGACTTATATAATTTGTTACTATGGATGGTCCCAAGTTATGGAATATTTCGGTAAAGGAGGTCGTAAGCGAAATATTCCTTTAAAAAACCTTTTTATCCGGTCATCTGCTCCGAGACTATTACCCATTAATAGTGCTAACGCTGATCGACAGGAATTAAGGGAGCCGTAATGAAGTCCTTCTTCGTAAAGTTGATTAAGAAAGAAAATTATTTGTGGGATAGACGCTGTGTACAAATCATGGTTGTGATGATTTCAAAAAATAAACCAGCGCTTTAAATATACATCATATTGTCTTAGAGAATTGTCTGACAGTGAAGCCGTCATAACATCAATTGCAGATGGCGGTATACTTCTCCTTAACCACGCCGTCCGCATAATATCCCTGCCACCAGGGTAAGCTTGGTGTGTATGTTCCGGTTGCTAGAATAAAAATTTATTGGTTGTTTATTTGCTTCTAGAATAACCAAATCAGATAACAAAAGGCTTTTAAAAACTGGATACCAAGGTTGTGTAGGCCACAAAGGCACAACCATAATACCTGTAGCCTTATCAGATATAATTTTTCTTAAGGTTTTTAAAATTATTGAGAAAGGTGGGAATGCGTAAAAAAAGTAATTTGTCCAAGTTATTGTAAAAGCATTCGTTGCCATTGCATCTGGGTCTTTATGCCAGGACACATAAGTAGAGCATTTTTTATTAATTCGACTAGCGAATAAATCTATATTAGGAACACCAAACGATGACAATATTAACTTGTACGCCCAGTCTGCTAATTCCCACTCAATGTCTGGATGTACACGTCTGGATTCTGCATCGGCCGTTTTGTTATCTGATGAACTTATATAAGAGGCTAAAATATATATTTTCCGACATTCACACCATTGCCATATTTGTTTTGTAACCTCGGTGAGGTGGGGGAACTGAATGCCACCCATTCGGTTGATGTACGAGATGGCCGTCGTGTTATCAATTCTAAGTAGAATTTGGCAATCAAATAATTTATCGGCAAATACTTTTAAGCCAAAAAAGGCTGCTTTAAGCTCTCTAAATAATTAATATGCATTTTTTGTTCATGAACGGTCCATAACCCGCTGGCCTTCTCATCCCCACAAGCAGCCCCCCACCCCGTAGTTGAGGCATCTGAGAAAATTTCCAGATCATATGTATCCTCTCTTATCTTACAGAATGGTTTTTGAATAGCGGTCTGCCACCATTGTAAGTCAGGTTGTAATTCTGATGGTAAATACATGTATTTATCATAATTTTCGTCATTTAATAAATTAAGGTATTTAATACGTTCAAAAAGTTTGGTATATAGCCAACTGTATTCTACAGCTGGACAGATTGAGACTAACAGTCCAATGAAGCGAGCAAATTCTCTAACCTTACACCGCTGAAGGGTTAAGAATTTTTCTATTTCATTTTTAATACGGTTAATTTTTTCTAAAGGCAATGTGATCTGGAAATTTTCTGAGTTGAGTACAAATCCTAAGAATGTACATACAGTATTTGGTATCATCGAACTCTTCTCTTCGTTTATTACAAAGCCAAGCGAAGTAATCAACTTTTTTGTCAAGGACGTGTTATGTAGGCAATCCTCATAAGATTGTCCCATTAGCCAATAATCATCTAAATAATTAGTGGATATTAATCCAGCCATACGGAGTAAACGAATTATAGGTTTCATAATTTTAGTGAAAATGTATGGGGCTGTACTGAGGCCAAATGGTAATACGTTAAATTCGTAGAGTTCCTGTTCAAATTGAAATCTTAGGAACTTTCTCGAATTAGGATGAATTTTTATAAAATAATAAGCATCTTTAAGATCTATTTTAGACATATAACAATTCTTTGTAATTAATTTTAAAACAGTACGCAAATCTTCAATTTTGAAATGATCAGCTTTGATAAATTTATTTAAATTTTTTAAATTTAAAATAAAACGGAATTTACCATTTGGCTTCGGTACCAGGAACACACTTGACAAAAATTGACCTTTTGTATGTTCACATTTAGAAATAGCGCCAATAGACAACAAATTTTGTATTGCTTCATGAAAATGAAATTTTTCTTCGGTTGAACATTCTTTTACCGTAGGAATGTTTGATTGGCTAACAGGACTTGTAAATGGAATTTCATAGCCTTCTATGCAAGATAATACCAATGGGTTATTAGTGATTAATGACCACTGGTCATAGAATAAAGATAATCTGCCTGCATATTTTACTCCATCTAGCGGCGGCTCCGCGGCGGCTGATGCTGCGACGCTCTCGATGAGTTCGATGGCTGCTTCCTGTTCGGTAGTCGATCTGTCGTCTTCGGAGGGTTCGGCGGCTTCCGAGCAGGATAGGGACCTTTCCAGTTTAAATTCTTTGTCGTGTTTGTTGCTACTGGAGGTTTTTTATTGGTCATCGGTACTTGAGGCTTACGAGCTGGAGTCTTTAAATCGGCACCTGATTTATTTATCGCCTTGGCAGTTTTTATTGTCTCCGATAAATTCTGCCCAAACAATAGATTGTCCGGCCTTGTGTTTCGAAGTTGTTCATTCATGTCCTTCTTCAAGGATGAAATTTCTACGCACCACCGAGTCACTATACTGTGAGTCACACAATATACGCTCTGTATCCATTAACGTTTTAACCAAACTTGGATCAACATTATTGTTCGACAAGAGTTTATTTATTGCTTGGCTTAAGCATGCAATAGCAATGGCTGTTTGCTTCTGTCGCAACTCGATATTCTTATCGCGTTTTACAATCATTTCCCCAACGGCTGCTTTTATTTCTGCGTTAAGGGTTGGTGCGTTAATTAATTTGCAGTTTGCAGGTAACAAATACTTATCGTGGATTTCTTTACGTTGCTCTTTGGTCAGTCCATTTGTGACAATAATGTTCTAGACGGATGGCCAAGTCTTTGTGAACTTCCGGTCCGTAAGTGTTACATATTGTTGGATCGTCTCCTAATATTTCGAGCAGCACACTGTTCAATGCAGAGTCTGTGGCTTCAGGCTCTGTAGAAACGTCCTTGCTGAGTAACGGTTCGACGCTCGTGCTCGGACCAGCAATAGCGGAGGTATCGGTGACGGTAGCGGTAGCGGTCACGGCGGCATCAGTGACGTCAGTAACAGCTGCGTCGATGTTTATTGTACCCATGGAAGACGGTCCAGTTACGTCTTCGATTGCGACAGGATCGACAGATCCATCTAGCAGCTCAGAAACATCGCCACCAGCTCTAGCTGGTTCTTGTTCTGAAAATGGCCGATGTATAATATTAGTTAAGAAACAAACCAAAGTCTTGTTCGCAAAACTAATTTTTGGGAAGTACAGCTCCAAAGAGAAGTACGCAATCCCGAGACGGTGACGAAAGAAAATAATATTATAAAGTATTTACAAATAGAAGGCAGTACAGTTCCAAAGAAAAGTACGCAACCTTTTTTATTTTATATTTGTAAATATATCCGTTAAGAGGGCAGTACAGTTCCAAAGAAAAGTACGCAACCCATTGTCACCGTAACTGTATAGTACAATAAATTCCAATGAATAGTACGTAAACGAATGCGAGGGCAGTACAATTCCATAGAAAAGTACGCAACCCTAATCAATAAGAAGTATGCATGATTGTTATGTTTATAAGTTTTGGACCAAAGTCTAATATAAATTTAATTAAAAATAATAATTTCATAATATGTGCAATGTGCACACTTATTATCATGAAAAAAAAAATATATCGTTCACTTTGTTTAAGATAAAACAAATGTAAGGAATCGTTTTCGAACGCTATGCACTATGTGCTTTGAATAAACAATGTTCGAAAAAAAAACACTAAAATTTCCAAATGTAAAAATAAATATTACCTTCGTTTTCCGAACAATAACGGTAATTTGAAGATTCCGAGCGGCTTGTTGATCGGCTCCGACTTCGACACCGACGCTTCACTTTCTTCTCTAATTTTTTAATTTTCTTTAGTAACTTATCAACACTGTTCTCGTTTTTACGTTTCGGCATTTTTACGTAACACAAAATCTACTGCTAACTTTCACTTTAACAATGACACGTACGTGTGTGCGTTCGTGGCGAGCACTAAAAAGCGAATGACGCGTGCGAGCCGACACCGGCCGAGGTTGAAATCGAAAGTTTTTTGTTTCATATCTACCCTCAAATATAGTGCGTGACTGGCGAACTACTAGGCGCTACTACAAGTATTATTTGATAATCCCTTCGGACGAAGCCGGAGTATAATGAAGATTAAAAACTCATTACTGTCCGCTATAACCACTTTTGGGTGCACTTAAAGGCGAACCAAATCGTCTTTTTCGAATAGATGGGATGAAAATATATTTTTCAGTTCAAAATCTGTTAATATAATGAGAAAAATATTAGTATGAATAAGAATGTTAAGTAACATTGTCCTTGTAATAGAGCTTAATGTTAGGAATTGATAAAAAGAAACTAAACAGCAACTAAACTCATCATAACTCAGAATAAATTGGTGTAAAAAAATCACTGAAAATGACTGAAATGAGAATGAAAATAAAAATCAAGGCTTGCAGTGAATGCTTTATTATTTTTGAGATCCCAAAAACACACAAACAAACAGTGCAAACAATTGATTAAATTACTAAATACATATTTTTGTTTAACATGATTATAAATAAAAAAATATATGCGTAAACTTAATATTACAATCTTAGTAAAAAATTTGATAATTTCTTAAACCTAGGGCTTAACTTACTTAAACATTTCGTAAATGGCACTTGAAGCATCGGTTTCGTCCTTAATAATCATCACACAAAAATCACTCTGTGGTATAAAACGTGGAATTTTTTTTTGGATTTTTTAAATCTATTGATTCGTGCTTGTGACACTCACTCGAAAAACTTTAAATAAAAATATTTTCATGCCGAGTCGTCGTCGTTATGGTTAGATCAAGATAAGAGTTATTGAACCTAAACAATTAATATTTGCACATTCAACAAAATGAACCCAAGGATGTCACAGTTTGTAAGGAAGCGTATGTTGTCACACTGGTCTATTAAATAGACTTTAAGGTGACAACTTCCTCTTCTTGAACGTACACATGTTGTTCCGGCGCTACATACGAGACGTAGGAGCGGTCCATTTGCAGTGCTGGGGGTGAGGTAGGCCCCGGTGAAGCGCGCGGGGAGGGCGCTCGGGGCCCGGGGGCTAGCTAGCCGCGCACATTCACCGTTGTGCAGCCGAAGATCTCGTCGAGCTGGCGTGACGAGAACGTCACCACGATGCGCCGCTCTCCATGCCGTCGTGGCACGAACTTATCCTGGTAGTTGACGAATTCACCCGGCTTCACGTCCCTGAACCTTATCTGTGAAACAGTGAAAAGTTCAAACTCTGCTCACTTCAGCGATCATGAACATTTTGAAACCGGATAAATATTTACCTGTCGTGGTCTCTGAACGCCGGGCCCTTCGAAGGTAAAGTAGCAATCGGTGAGATGGACGCTCAATGGATTCTGGAAGCTGAACGTCACTGCACACTCTTGGCCGATGCATGGTTGCCCTCTGACCTGTGAAGATTCAATCGAAACCAATTAGAGCTCCGTTCAAATAAATGATCAATTACTATAAAACCTATTCAAATAGTATCAAGTACCTGTACTTGCATCCTTGGCTTGTGAAGTGGGAAGTCGTCCTCGTCAGACCAAGCCTGTCTGG
Organism: Agriphila straminella; assembly: GCA_950108535.1. NCBI lineage: Eukaryota > Metazoa > Arthropoda > Insecta > Lepidoptera > Crambidae > Agriphila > Agriphila straminella. Next base: position 14,447,116 of record OX467308.1, read on the forward strand.
TTTGTTTGACATAAGCCATGGCGTGCACCTTGATCATGGCATGATCGACAAGTTTGTCCATGTATTCTTGAGGCGTAACGTGCAGCTTCAGAACTTCACGCTGTCCGGCTCGCACTACGAATTCACCCTGTGCCCTACGCAGACGAGATGCTATTGCGCCGGTGTAGTAACACGAATTGGCTGTCAATACACACCAGATGGTACGATCTTCGTGTGATTTATTCTGTTAACAAGAGATAAGATCATTATCATCATCAGCTGTAGCTATTTCACATTTAATTACTAAATAAAGAAGATCCACTAAGGATTTTTTACCTGGATATTCATAGTACAATCGAAAGGCTGGCCATACGGAACAAGATCAATATCCATAAGGTCAAAGTACACATCTTCGAAGTTACGGTCTGGATATTCGTAATATTGCTGCAAGCGCTGATACCCACGGCATGAGGCAATGACAGCTAAGCGTTCGGGAGATGCGTTGTCCACGGTCTTGTATTCGTGAGTAATCTCCAGCATATCACTCTCACCTTCATCGTCATCGCGGTTAGGATTTTTGGTAAGTATTTTGCGGCCCACTCTACAAAATTTTCAAATATTTTTGATAGTGACAATCTTAACTATAAAATAGGTAAGTTAAGTAGGTACCCCTATATCAGATAGGTATAAATAATGAATAGTACTAACTGATATTGATTAGAAGCCATTCTGATGAAGCCCCATTCAGAGTTTTCTTCCTCTTGGAAGTGGCATAGCTCTGCGTTCAGTTGACAATACATGAAGGGTGTGTCGTATTGGAAGCCGACTTCTCCTCGCCGCACGGCCTCTACACTAGCTGGACCGCAATGGTACACTGCTTCAGCTTCCTCCTGTGGTGTGGAATCTATTATCTGCCAGCCACTGTAACCTATTCAAATTAAATACAATCTTATTAGTAAAAGTTTTGACAATCAATAAAAAGCAGGTAATACCTACTCTTAAAAGGAATATAAACTACCTTGAGGTAGATCCGGTCTCTGCATCCAGACGTCATTCCACACGTGGAAGTTCCAGCACGAGTCGTAACAATCCTCATCAGGACCATTGGGCACTTCGTTACCATCTCGATCAAAATATTTATCCACGGTGAAGGTCCTATTTGTATCATGCGCTGACACGTAATTGGTGACCGATCTGCATGGAATACCTACGGAGAAATAAATAAACAGCAAACATAAATATCGATGCTTATTAATTTGGTATTAGAGGTACAGATGGCGGCACATCAGACTAATACCTGTTGACTATGATGAGACCGTCTTTATGTCCTGTCCTATTAAAAGCTGTTCAAAAGTTTAACTTGATGTGCTGTGTCGTGTGTACAGTTTACATCAAAAAATATTTACCCAAAGCTCTGCAGATCGTGACAACAAGTCCAGAGAACACCCAACACTGGCCATATTCAATTGGTCGGCCACCTTCAGTCAGGTACCGTTCCAAAATGGCAACTGAACCTGTCCAAGCATGGGGAGCTACTCCGTCCTTATACTCCCCATCATAGCGCCCAACCATCAGGCCGTCATCGTCGTGGTTGGCATTAATCTAAGATACAATACAAATAATAATCATTTCATTTTTTTTTTAACAAATCAATTTTTTGTTACTGATTATAAATGTCGTTATTAGAAAATATTTCTTACCATGGATGAAATCGCTCTACAGACTCGAATTGGGTTACCGCGCTCTGAATGCTCCAAGCCACTGCGCTCCAAGAGATACATGCAAGCAGGCAGTACCACGTCATCGAACTGGCCGTAAATCCATTTACGCCCTTTGGGTTGACGCCAGGTTCCACACCAAATCTTGCCTTGCTCATTGAGCACATATTCCTTACGAGATGACTCGTTATCCATGTAAACGGGATCGTCCCTACACCAAGGGTTGAACAAGATGTAAACATCTTCATCACATTTGTAGTCGTGGCGATTATCACGCTGTCCGAAGCGGTTAGTCTGAACCCAACAGTTCCAAACACCGACTGGCGCAGTAGCTGGTACGTGTACTTGGAATGTTATTGTGTTTCCGTCCTGTCGCTGAATGCTTATGTCCCATCGGTCCATATCATGCGCAAGAGATGCCAAGTTCTGCATAGAACCATGTCGCGAGCCGTGTCGTGAACCGTAGCCACGACCAAACGATGAGTGCTGCGTTGTACCTCCATAGCGGTCCATCATTGTCTGTCTCTCCATGGGGCCATGAGGACTAAGCGGGCTGTGTTGCAAAGGCAATGCTTCATTGCTAAAGGAACTGCGACGGGCACCATAAGTAGTAGTCTCCCGCATTCCACTCATTGGGCCTATAGGTCCCATCGTGCCCATAGTTCCCATAGTACCCATGGTACCCATAGTTCCCATAGATCCCATAGTACCCATGGTACCCATAGTTCCCATAGATCCCATAGTACCCATATTGGTGCTGGTATCCTGCATACGTGACATACCCATACCCATCCCCATCATATCACGGGAATGTTGGAAAACACCTTGCTGTGTGCTCCAGTTCACAGGTAACACTACCCGGGTGCCTTTTGTGACACTTGGCTTGGGTCCTGAAATATAAAAATAGATTATCACAAAACGCTCTATTAATAATCTTATTTCAATCAAATAATACTATTTCAATCTTCTACAATATTAGTTATCGTAATTGCTCACCAAAACAGAAAACCAAGCGAATCATATCTTGCTGTTTATCATAAGTGCGATCGAAGCGTACGGCGAAGAAAAAGTTTTGGCCCCTTCTTAAAACAGGGTTGGGCAATATGTTATCGTTCACCAAATCATATTGTTCTGTGTGATGATCCTTAGAGTTATCACGGGAGTAAAATTCGGTGAGTTCTACTTTCAAAGGTTGTTGAGAGTAATAACTCTGAGGAATCATTTCCATGGTGTCCTGGCGACGACGGCGCTCATTTTGATCTGCCATTTTGCAAATCAAATTATGGGTGTACTGAGTGTTAGGACTATTCCTGGCCGAGTGCTTCATGCGATGAAGAGAACCCGTGCTATGGGAGCGGCCAGGGCGATGTTGAGCCGTTGGCCCTGCCCTCTGCATCGGCCAGCGACGAGTCTGTCCAGGGCGCTGACAAAAGCTAGAGATGTTGTAATACGCAGACAGCCCCGGAACATAATTGGAAGGCATCCCACCAATGGTCATTTGCTGTTCCCTCATGCAGCTGAGCGTGCTCATGCCTGATGTTAATCCTGTTATTCCCCCAAGGCCCATCCCAGTCATGCTTGAGGTCATGCTCGAGGACATTCTGTCCATACTAGACCTTCGAACCATGGACATTTTGGCGTAAACACTATACGTGAAGACGGCTTAACGTGCCCGACAGTGGAGCGCACTGTGCTCCGGGGAGAGACCAGAGCGAATGGTGTCGTTGGCTCGGTGCGAGGACTTTATATATTGTGATAATTGCGTGAGGATCATTCACCGCTCAGGTGTCAGTTGTCAGGAGAGGCGCCTGTGTCGCGAGGTTTCTGGCAGTGCTTTTGTTCGTGGGCACTGAATTGTGCGTAAACGGGAACATCTCGTACGCACCAACGCTGGTGTGTCTAACATCTCTAAACAATAGAGATGCATGAACCTGTAATGAGACTAGATTTTGTTTCAATTACCGCTTAGGTATTCAAACAATTATTTTATTATTACACACATCCACACACAAAAAATAAACACTGATTATAACATTAATGTTAACTAGTTTGAAATTTTGTAATTTAGATTTCGTACTAAATTCGGATATAGGACTGCTATAATTTATTTAAAGTAGTACATCCGGGCTTTACATCTGGGGCTCTGGTGATCCTGGAACACAGGCTTTTGCTTATCCTAGGCATCAGACTCCACAAGTACTATGTTACATACAAATGTACCTACTAATCATAAGTACCTATCTTAAGTCCTACTTGTGGAAAACGCAAATAAAATGATTTTTATTTTATTTTTTATTTATTTTACATCGACTACATGCACTAGCTGTTATTTTCTGATGTAAGTACTTTTATTTTATTTTATTTTTATTTTTAACTTTTTTTTTTTTTAAATAAGGTACTTGATACAAATAAGGCCTACGTTTTAATAAGGCATGTGCTAGAAAACCTAGATAAATAAATGCAACAGGGAAAATTTAGTAGGTACTAACTATTATAATTCTGTGAACGTGGTCTTAGATAAGTATCGGTGTATTTATGACTGTGTGACCAGCTTAATTACCAAAGTTTTTGTTCTCTATTTCTATTAGAGAACAAAAAATTTTTTCATTAACTAAACATAATATATAACATAATATATAATAAGGCATATAATTTAAATCATTCATAATGTCACTTTCTTTATGCATGCCTCCGACTGCATGTTATTATGACATGTTGCCTTTAATATTTATTCAATCTTGTTTCCGTCTTTTCAGTCGACTTGTCTTTTTATGCAGGCGGGTTTTTTTAATTTTTTTTTTGTTATACCTATCTCAAAGCGATAGCAATACTCTATCCGTCCTTGTCATATCATAACACGGTGACAAGGACGGACAGTGCGTGCACTGACGTCATAAACCAAAGCAATAGTCAAAGCAATCGAGTTAGGCGGTAGACCCGCGGGTCCTGTGTTCGTCGGACCCATGTGTCCCATGTCCCATGGCTCGGCTATCAACCCGTCGACCGTGATCCGGAATCCGCGTAGTCTCTAGTACCTATACGGGGGGTATAACTCCGCGCTTAAACTTTTATATTAGCCTACTGCTCGCGGCCCACTCCAAGAGGGCCATTGTCGAGGGATATCACCGCGCCGACCGAAACGCGTGGCGTGTGCAAGCGACGAGAGCGCAGCGCGTGAACGTCACGAACGAAACGAGTCAGTCAAGCGCCGAATGCGAAACTGCATGCACTTCGTTTTTGATACTTAATTACTAACGTACCTACCTACCTACCAAAGTTTATTGTATTTTTTGTATACATATTTACATACTTAGTTGTATCGAAGTTCGAAATATGGCACCAGTAAAGAAAAAAGCTAAAAAATACTATTTTTTTTCACCCATCCCATAACTGACCATTGCAAAAGTTGCTTAACCTCCGCAATCGTTAGGCCAAGCGCTATACCACTGCGCCATCGAGCTTCTCTAACTACTTAGAAATACTTATTATTTATGCTCTATTAAATATGCTCAGCTCACCTATTAGGAAGATTTATTTTATTTTATAAGTAGGTACCTATTATAGTAATTTCATTGTTTATTCATTGGGCATAACGAATGTTTTCTATGATATCAGTAACTAGCGAGTAGCAACCCCGAAATGTGTCGGTTGAGACAGAGCTATGCGACAGAAAGAGACGCCTCTCTTTCTTCTTCGTAGGTGCATATAATTTTATCCACGCAGCGTTGTGCAGTTTGAAATTGTACTTTATTGCCGTGCAGCGAGAGTAGCTTATTATTTGATGGTCCTCGCGGGGTCGGACTTCTGTACGTTAGTACTATTATATATTCTGTGCCTATACCTACCTAGTAAGATTTTTAACAAAGATTCAAACCTTTCCAAAACTAATAATACCTATAAAAATAGGAGGGTTTAAGTAGATACTATGAAATTGACGATTTTTTCTAACACAAAGAGTGACAGAGGTCCTCATAATATACTAGGTACTTCCACATGAATTGTTAAACTGTGCTAGGTAGGTAGGTACTTTGAGTTTAAAGATGATGAGGATGTTTCAGTTGCTTGTTATTATTTCGAATTATGATCAAGTATTAGTTGCATTAATTAGCCGAGTAGTTTAACATTTTGTGCACAAAGTATAAAAAAATCGTGCATGGTTGTTAAATAAATTAAGAAAATGTTAGTAAGTAGGTTTACCTAACCTACTTATCTACCTAGCTAGAGGTAGTAAGTAGGAAATGGAAATGCACACCTAAGTATGGAAAATGCATAATTCTTTAAAATTGTCCATAGGTAGGTAGGTACGCAATTTTCTACAAAAAAGGTAATACAGCTACCATCGTTATACCTACCTACCCTGCTACGTAGCTTATTTGGTTTCTCTTACTGAACTGGGCAGAGGGCACTGAACCAAAGTTGTATCCTTGTAAATAGGTGTAACGACGGGAGCCGGGACAAACAATAGACCTGTTATGCACTGTAACTTTGTTTTGTGATTGGTACCTAGGTAGGTACCTATCACACCAACATAAGGACCGTTGGCCAAGAGTCACCAAGACCACATTGACAAGATAGCCATTAGTTTGGTGTTATCAAATATCGTCGTCTGGGTTGAGAAGTAGAAAGCTTCTGGGAACCATGCCACCCTGAACTGATAACATATGGCCTCCCATACAATGATCACCAATCGCAAAAAATAATCGATCGAATATTGATATAAATGGTGAACAGGGTCGTGTAGCATTATTACAATCACGTTAGACATCGGCTTGGTTAGTTTTCAGGAAGCATGCGCGCGGCCAGGGTAGAAACATTGCGACTTTTTTTTTCAAAATATAATCGACTAGATATTGACATAATGACATTTAGGGAGTGAGGCAGTTCCCAGGCGTCAAACCACAGTCTTACGACGCTTTCAGGAAGCATCTAGGAGGTCAGGGCAGGTAAGTACATTTCACATAATATATGCTCTTGTGAGCCTTGTTCATTATTCGATCGATAAGACAACACAAAAAATGTTCAGGTAATATTGCCACCCTGTTCACCATTTATATAAACATGTTCCTGTGTCCTTCGTCCGGCTCCATTATCAGACCCTGGAAACTATTTCCCAACAAAGTACTCGTCAAGACGATTCAAACAGTTTTCTTCAATATAATTATTAGATCTGAGGATAATTTTAATAAATTTGGTACTCTACTTAAAAAACATCTACTAGATAGTATGTAATGCTTAAGTGCCTGTTTCATAATCTATGATTAGACCTTAACTCCAGTTTTAATTTGAAAATGGAACAGAACTTATGAATTTACTCGTCAAATATATTAACTGGAACTAAATCGGATATTGTGAAGCAGGCCCTTGGTCTATTTAAGCAGCGATAATTTTATTATTAACCTGTGAGACTGTACCCGCAGACAAACTACTTAAGTAATGTAGTTTTGTGGGACCATACTTTAAACTTTATATTAAATAAACGATTCATTCATTCATTCATTCAAACGAGCTCAAACTCGATGGGATAGCGTGGTTTTATTATAGAGTTCCTATGGCCTTCCACCGGCTCCATCATCAGATCCTTGGACACTAGTACTCGTCAAGATGATTCAAACGAGCCCAAACTCGATGGGGTTGCATGGTTTTATTACCGAGTTGCTGAATAAGTGTACTTTAAAGTATTTTTTTTTCGCAAAATTAGTATTTTTAAAGATACTAACTGTTGAATAAAAAATTGTTTAAAAAAACAAAAAGCAGACTTCAAAAACCTACCTTTAAAAAGCAAAAAATAATATTCGTAATAATAAAAATACGTCTATTAAAGTCGGGTGGGGCTTTTAGAATAAAAAAAAGGAATCTGTACTCCAGCCCCACCCTTTGAAGTCGGTTTTATGTTTTTTTTTTATTTTTAGTGTAGGTACCTTGTAGGTAAGGTATATTATATATTATGTAGAAAAATCGGCTCAGCCACTACATCAACACCACTAGATCAACTGTTCATTAGATCAACAGTTTACTAGGTATGTTACGTATCGCTCTACCACACAAACCGCTGACTACAGTTTACCTAGTTATTGGGCCGCATGGAAACTACCGATCACGAGGCGCCGACGCAGCACAACGTGATGCCCCGACACCGGACGGAGTTTCGTCACATATTCATGCACTTTTGTATCTAGCATCGAACAATTGTCACGCAACTTAAACTGTAATTTTATTTGTAATAAATTAATTTTAAATTCAACTTTGATTTTTTTTGGAACCTCCGGCTGTCGCTTTTATAATTGGCGCAGTCGGTAGGATCGCTGTAAAGTAGAGTCAGTGAATCAAGCACGGCCTAACGGCGGTCCAGAATCTACGGAAGCTGCAGTTCGGAGGAGATACAAGAAATCGATCGCCAGAGAAATCAAAGATGCGTATGTGAGTACCTAGATCTACTAGAGTTGCTCTCCTTTTTTATTCCTAGTGTTCTTATAATAATTATCCAAGATTTTCCATCCACGGCAATCTCGGTCACTTAGTTTTAGTAAAACGAATAGGTTGTTAGAATTAGATTCGCGTAGAAATCTAGAGACAATTATTGAAACACCTGAAACTACCGATTGTGACAAAATGGCGGACGCTCGCGTCGAACAAATTTACAAGATCCTTAGGCTAGTCCCGGACTTTGACGGAAATTCCGCTGTGCTCACGCGATTTATTCATCTTTGCGATGAGATAGTAAAGCAATATATGACTACTGATCCGGTTCACGAACTCGGTAATTTAGCTGTAATTAACGGTATATTAAATAAGATAACAGGCCCCGCGGCCCGTACAATAAATTCCAACGGAGTTCCCGGAAATTGGTCAGGAATACGTAGCGCCCTTATTAATAACTTTGCAGACCAGCGCGATGAGGCCTCGCTTTACAACGATTTGTCACTTCTTACACAAGGTTCAGTATCACCCCAAGAATTTTACGAACAGTGCCAAAATCTATTCAGTATAATAATGACTTACGTTAATTTACACGAAACAGTACCAACTACAATTGAGGCGAAGCGAACCTTGTATAAAAAATTAACCCTTAGGTCTTACCTGCGTGGTCTCCGCGACCCCTTAGGAGCTCGTATACGATGTATGCGACCTGAAACCATTGAGGACGCTCTGGAATATGTTAACGACGAGGTAAATACGTTATACTTACAGCAGCGCAACGATCATCTTCCTGAGAGAAAGTTGCAGTCCACGTCTTCATATAATAACCAACCAAAGTTTTCTTACAGCTTGCCACCGACAGTACCGTTAGCACTACCCCCTCGAACATTCGGTTTTAACCCTCCAAAGCCATTTAATATGCCCGGTCCGTCAAGGCCATTTAATATGCCCCCTGGACCCTCTAGACCGTTTAATGCACAACCACCACAGAGGCCAATGCCGAGTTGGAAGCCCCAACCGCCTCATTTTAGTGGTCCGACGCGCACTCAACAAATGTTCGCTGCACCCCCACCTAATTACAGACCCCAAAGTAACGTTTTTAGATTGCCACCCAAAAATCCAGGTTTTAGCTATAACAATACGAACGCCGCGCCTTCACCTATGAGTGGCGTTAGTCATTACGTTGCTAAGCCTTTCTAACCACGTGCACCCCACGATTGGACGAAATTCGGGAATCCACCCCCATCCAACTATTTTAAAACGCGAGAGATAAATTTTAACGAGTTTTACGATCCGACAGAGCAGTACCAACCCTATTATGACTATTACGATTATAACCAGTACGAACAAGACTATTACGAACAAACCGACCTTACTGAGAACTATTACTATCCTTGCTATCCCGAAAACCAGCCCCCGTTGGACGAGACTTGTGACGCAAACGCTACAGACAATAATCCGGATTTTCAGATCGAAGCGAAATCAGAAAAGCCAAAATAGAAATTAATTTACATACGCAACGTCAACTGCCCTATATTCAAATAGCTAATCCGCCACTTAAGTTTTTAATAGATACAGGTGCCAATCAATCTTTTATAAGTCCGATGGCTGTAGAAAAGTATTTTTCTCATATACCATGTAACTACGACCCTTTCGAAGTAACTAATATCCATGCAACTACGCGGAACGATTATTCTATAACTTTACCTTGTTTTACAGAGTTTAACGAAAGCAACGATTTAACTTTATTCATTTACAAATTTCATGATTACTTTGACGGTTTGATTGGCTATGACTTACTTGAAAAATTAGAATCCAGTATTGATTTAAAAAATAAAGTGTTAACTACAAGACAGTCTGAAATTCCGTTACTTATGTATGATTCTCGTAACTGCAATCTTTACGAGGAGATGATTCCCGCGAATTCATCTAAACTACTCCGAATACCAGTGGATTTTCAAGATGGCGATGCGTATATTTCAGAACAAACTATTTCTAATTGTCAAATAAACTATTGTGTAACTAACGTTGAAAATAATCGGTGCTTTGTAGAAGTTAGTAATCCCACTAGACACGATATTATATTTTCAATGGATAGGCCCGTTAGTGCAGAAGTATTTAATATCGAGTGCATGCGTACCGAACCACCACCCGATCGCGTAGCCCAAGTTTTATCCCGTCTTCGCACAGACCATTTGAATCCTGAAGAACGTGCTAATTTAGAGATACTTTGTGCTCGTTATGCAGATGTCTTTTACATCGAAGGTGAACCTCTGACCTTTACAAATAAAATAAAACATAGTATACGTACCACCGACGAGATCCCGGTCTACACTAAATCTTACCGTTATCCTTTTATCCATAGACAAGAGGTACAGGACCAAATTACTAAGATGTTAGATCAGGGCATAATACGACCTTCCCAATCAGCCTGGAGCTCACCTATCTGGGTAGTTCCAAAGAAGGCGGATGCGTCAGGAAAAACCAAATGGCGTATCGTCGTAGACTTTAGAAAAGTTAATGAAAAAACAATAGATGACAAATACCCTATTCCGAATATTTCTGATGTCCTGGATAAACTTGGTAACTGCCACTACTTCACCACTTTAGATCTTGCAAGTGGCTTCTATCAGGTGGAAATGAACCCTGATGATGTCCAGAAAACAGCTTTCAACGTAGAACATGGGCATTTCGAATTTTTAAGAATGCCCATGGGACTTAAAAATTCCCCGTCCACTTTTCAACGCGTTATGGACAATGTCCTTAGAGATCTGCAAAACGTAATATGCTTAGTATATCTAGACGACATTATAGTTTTCAGTGTTTCTCTACAAGAGCACATGGTAAATTTAGAAAAGGTTTTTGACAGGCTAAGAGAATCGAACTTCAAGATCCAAATGGATAAGTCCGAATTCTTAAAACTAGAAACGGCTTACCTTGGTCACGTAATTAGTAAAGACGGCGTAAAACCTAATCCTGACAAAATCGCGGCTATACAGAAGTTTCCTATTCCAAAATCAGCTACTGAAATAAAACGTTTTCTGGGATTACTAGGCTACTATAGAAAGTTTATACCTGATTTTGCTAAGATTACTAAACCTATGACTCACTGTTTAAAAAAGGGCTCTAAGATAACTTATAATGACGTAGACTACGTTAACTGTTTCGAGATCTGTAAAAAACTTTTAACGAATGACCCAATCTTGCAATATCCTGACTTTGACAAGGACTTTATACTAACGACAGACGCTTCGAATTATGCGATTGGTGCTGTACTTTCCCAGGGCACGATAGGCAGTGATAAACCGATTGCCTACGCGTCACGAACTTTGAACTCTAGTGAAATTAAGTACTGTACTATTGAAAAAGAACTTCTGGCTATAGTATGGGCTACGAAATACTTTCGGCCATATTTATTTGGAAGAAAATTTAAGATAGTCACTGATCATAAACCATTGCAATGGGTTATGAATTTTAAAGATCCTAATTCCAGACTAACACGTTGGAAATTAAAATTAAGCGAGTATAATTTCACTACAGTTTATAAGCAGGGCAAGCATAACACCAACGCTGACGCCTTATCCCGTATCGAGATCAATAATGAAGATGTCAGTTCCATCTTGGTCAATCCTTCTGAGAGACCACCATCATTAAACGGATCCAGTACAGCAACAGCTCACACCAGCGCTGAAAATCCCATCCTCGAGATCCCTATTTCAGACGACCCACTTAATAAATTCAATAGACAGATATGTTTTGTTGTAGTAGGAGACATAAAAAAACGACCGACAGTGACAAAGCCCTTTGAGACGCACACCAGAACGACTATTCAAATATCAGAGTCCAACCTTGAAGAAGATGTTATCCATGCTGTTAAGGAATATGTGAACCCAAAAGTTCAGACTGGTTTGATCATTCATCCTACTCTAGCTATGTACAAAATAATTCCGATAATACAAAGTAAATTTAAAAGCTCCGCTATGAAATTGATCTTAACTAAAGTTGAATTAGTAAATATAAAAGAATATTTACGCCAACAAGAAATCATACAAAAATATCACGAAGGTAAAACCAACCATCGTGGTATTAGTGAATGCTTCCTAGCTTTATCATCAAAATTTTATTGGCCTAAAATGAAGGAACATATAACAAAATATATTAACGAATGCACCGTCTGTGGTCGCGCAAAGTATGATCGACACCCCATTAAACAAAGATTTTCTATAGTACCCCCTCCTAGTAAACCATTTGAGATACTTCATCTTGACCTTTTCACGGTACAAAATGAAAAGTATCTTTCTTTAGTTGATGCCTTCTCAAAGTACGCTCAAGCGTATTATCTCAGAGATGGCACAGCTTTAAGTGTTGTTCAGTCATTACTAAAATTTTGTACTCACCATGGTGTTCCTATGACTATAATTACAGACCAAGGTCCTGAATTCTCAAACCAGTTATTCTCTGAATTTACACGGCTTCACAGAATCCAGCATCATAAGATCCTAGCTCATACTCCCAATGATAATGGAATAGTAGAAAGGTTCCACTCAACTATCCTGGAACATCTTAGAATTTTAAAATTAGAAAAAAATAACGAACCAGTTATTAATTTAATGCCATACGCTTTACTTGCATACAATAGCTCCATTCACAGCTTCACTAAATGCAGACCTATAGACTTAATAACAGGACACTTCGACCCACGTGACCCTTTAAACATTGACTTATCTGAGCACTTACTACAACAATACTTACTAGAACATAAAAAACGAATGACTAACGTATACGACATAATTAATGAGACAGCTTTACATAACAGAACCGTACTAACCGAAAATAGAAATAAAGACCGTGAACCTGAAAAAGATTATGTCCCAGATCAACAAGTTTTTATTCGAAATCCTTTAGCCAATAGACAGAAACTAGCCCCACGATTTACTCAGGATACTGTCCTTGCTGACCTCCCTATTCATATATACACTAAAAAGAAACGTGGCCCTGTTGCCAAATCCCGGTTGAAAAGAAGCCCTAAAGACCCGACATTGTTACAGGACACTTCTATTACCGATCCTGCTTCAACTGACCAGAGGACAAGATGTAACGATTGACTCCTTGGACGACGGACCAGGAATCCTCCCGTTCAGACTAGGACCCACGAAGATCGTATCCCACTATCACTCCTTCTTAAACTACATTGACCTGGAAAATATATCTAATCAAATAAATCTAGCTATAGCACAATTAAATGAAATAAGACCCCAGTTAAATAATAAAACACTATTTCTTTATGATCCACATGTCGAGCATTTGCGTACTAAATTAGATAAAATATCAGAGCAATTATTAAGTTTTAAACCGAACCGTAGTAAGAGAGGTCTCATCGACGGGCTCGGATCTGTAATAAAATCAATTTCTGGTAACCTCGATTATACTGACGCTATCAAATATAATAACGCAATTAAAACACTACAAAATAACGAACAAAAGTTAGAAACCGAAATCAATAATCATATAACTCTTAACAAAGATTGGATCCTTCACAGCACTAAAGCAATAGATAATTTAGCGAAAAATCAGGATAAAATAAATCAGGTTCTTAAAGTTATCATGGATAGTGATAGTAGCAAAGATAGCGATCTAATTAAATATGCCCATCTGGCGCAGCATCTTGTTATCTTAGGAGATAATGTTGAGGATTTATCTCAGGAATTATATAAGTTAGAAATTACTTTAGGTTTTATTCGTACATCGAGTACACCCCATTTCATTATAAGTATTGCAGAAGTTAAAAATATATTAAATAAACTAAGGACATTATATTCTAAAGATGAGGTCCTTGACGTAGAATATAGAGATTTCTACGACGTAGTTAAGTTAGGTTATTTTTACGTAGATAATCAGATAACTATAGTTATTAAAGTGCCGATTGCCTTCCCATTCAACTTTGACCTGTACAAATTAGCTATCATCCCTAATAAAAATAATAAAATCCTAATACCTCCCTTACCTTACATAGCAACCTCTAGGACAGATTATATGTACATGGAGGCTGAATGCCCGAAGGTAAATTCCTGGTTTCTCTGCGAGGCACAATCCCAGTTCAAAATCCAGAGTGATCCCGACTGTATCCAGCATCTCATAAGCAATCAGCAACTTCATGAATCATGTAAGCCAACTTCAGTATTACTTAAGAAAGAAGCACTCGAACAACTCGATGACCGACACTACACGCTATGTCTTCCTAAGCCCACCAAAATCAAGATAACCTGTGGTCAAGAATTATACAAAACGCTACAAGGAAGTTATCTCGCTGTCATCCCATTCAACTGTTATCTGAAGACGCCGGAGTTCACCATAGCTAACACTAACGAGCGGATCGAAGGACATGCAGTGAAGATTATGGAAATGCCTCCGTATGACGAGTCGAGGCCCCAAGATCATCCAGGATTCATCTTAAACACGGTTGACCTGAAAAATCTCCATTCCATCAATACGAAGATCTCCACGCAGACTCCGATTCATCTGGAACAAGTCGACGATCTATCCTTATATCATACTACGATCCCGATCTACGTCATACTATTAATAAGCGTCGTAGCACTCGTAACCGTCGTAGCAATTAGACGGCTACGAAACCGAAGCACTAATACGAGAAATAACTCCAAAGGAAGCAGTGATGACGTCCCCGATGCCATTTATGCAGTTCCGGACCTGAAAGCCATGAACCAACAAGATAAAAAGATGGATCCCAGAAGCATCTCAGCGACCATCTCAAACAAGGGTTTTTAATAGTCGCTGATCTACGGGGGGAGGTGTTACGTATCGCTCTACCACACAAACCGCTGACTACAGTTTACCTAGTTATTGGGCCGCATGGAAACTACCGATCACGAGGCGCCGACGCAGCACAACGTGATGCCCCGACACCGGACGGAGTTTCGTCACATATTCATGCACTTTTGTATCTAGCATCGAACAATTGTCACGCAACTTAAACTGTAATTTTATTTGTAATAAATTAATTTTAAATTCAACTTTGATTTTTTTTGGAACCTCCGGCTGTCGCTTTTATAATTGGTACATCAACAAATGGATCATAACATCAACAGATCATTATATCAACAATTCACTACATCAACAGTTTAGTAGTCCAAAATTTAACATATTGTTTGGTCACTCAACCCAACTCTATGTTTTTGTAATTATTAGGTACAGTCAAAAGGAAAGAAACAATTACTTTACTTAAATCACTTTCGTTTTAGTCACCTACTACATGGCGCAGTTGTTCGAGTATATTTTAATTTAAAAAAAACAATTAGGTATCGTCAATTTCAGAATTGCGGGTAGGTTGAAAAAGACACGTGAAACATTAGCACAGAATATATAATAGTACATTAGTACTATTTCGCATTTCTCGTCCTTTAGTTACTTTTCGGTCGCGTCGGACGTGTTCTAATCTTAAAACAAAATCAATCACACGTTGTTTTATTTTAATACCGAATTAATAATAATATTGAAAAATATATTATTCCGTAATAAGTATTGGAGATACTTGGAAATAATAAAAGTAAATATAAAATAAAATAATAATTAAGTTATATTTTGACACACCGGTAAATTGGGGTAATTAGCATATAACAACGGCGACATTTTTGATAGGAAAAAATAGGTAACTAAAATCAAAATGACCTTATAAGTTTTATAGAAAAGTGTTCTAAGAACAGGCCCAATAAGTTCATGTTTTCAATTTTTTATATTTTTTCTATCGAAAATGTAGCTGTTGTTACTCACCACGCAAGTTGCAAATTACCCCAGTTTACCAGTTTGTCAAGTGTACAATAATGAATAAATATTTTTAAGTACAGTACTTACTTACGTAAGTACATTAATAAAATACTTAATATTACCTACTACCTACTTAATACTAATTGTATCTATTGTTGTCAAAATTAAATTAGAAGTTCTTGACTTGACCACGACTATGTGAGACCCCTTCCTGCGGGGCTACCGGCTAAAAACAATGAAGTTAATGTTAACTGTAATTTGACAGATGTATGTGCTGCTTCGTTTTGGCATAAATAAAAACTTACCAAAGAAAAGCAGCAATGTATCACATCCATCTGTCAAATTACAGTTAACATGAACTTCATTGTTTTTAGCCGGTAGCACCGCTGGCCTGGCGCCAAAGCTGGATCCGCCCTTGGTCTAGCTGCTGGATGCAAATCACTATAGCTGGATGCACATCAGGATTCAACTCCTATTAACAGTGGACCTATCTATCCTTACTAATATTTTAAAAATCAGCCTGCGGATCGTCATGAAATTTCGCATACACGTTCTCAGAGGTACAGACACAGAGAAGGAAATAGGGTACCATTCATCCAGATAAAGTTGGTACTATTCCCGGGGATAACAAAAAACCTGGAGTCCAGAATAAATATCGGAGTCATTGTGATGATACCTATATCTTTTTTTGTATTGTATTGCAAAACTGGCTTAAGGCGAGGCCAGTTCACGAAATTTACTCTTTCACTATGTCTTTAGAATAAGGTTGAATATTGCATAACTTTGCGTCAGTTAAAGTTCGCCAGAAATTTGACGAATTTTACTACATTTTTATTGATTTCTGAAATACTGGATCATTTATTAAAAATGTACTCGGTTATTGTGTTAGATCGATAAAAAAGCTATCCTTTTTGCATAAAAAATCATATCACTGTCGTTGAAAATTACGAAATCTGACGATTTGAAATTTATTTTTATAAGTTTTTATGGTGTTATTCTGGATTTTTTTACAGAATTACCATGCCATTTTTCAATATTCTGTTCAGTTACTTTGCTTCTTTGCTTCTTTTTCAGTCTACAGTAATTTTTGTGAAGTAGAATTTTACATCAGTTCTTCACATTGGAAGTTCAAAAATCAGGCTTTTCATCAGATCGTGAACTGGCCTCGCCTAAAGTTCTCCCGTTTGACGGTATCCGATCATGTAAATGAACATGTTGAACTACGAAAATTGCTCTTATTACGTACGGCATAAAGGCGGTCTCAAGGTCAACATGTATAGTCTGATGTGCTGCTGACTGTACGATGCGATCTGTCGTTTCGTTCTGTTCTGTGCTGTCAGACAAAAATGTCAGAATTGACAGATATGATACGACCGACCATAAAGTTAATATACCTATATGATACCTATGGTACTATATCTATGTATGGTATATTAACTTTATGCGACCGACCGATCGCACCGTCATAGGGCGTGGTCCGCATAGCGATAAAATCGATATTATCGCGAATCCAAATAAATGTAGTAACCCTAAAAACCCTATTATGTGGAATATATTGTGACTATTACTTAATTTGGTCGGATTCGCGCTAAAATCGATTTTTATCGCCATGCGGACCGTAGCCATAGTAACTGTGGCACCGTGTATGGAGCACTTTTTTTTTCGTGTCTAGCAGCACTGGTTGCCTAGGCGACGCTAATCAATAAAAACTGTCAAATTAACAAACAAAACAAGGCAACAGCAAGTTGTAATAATTTTATTTTCATAATTATTATTACCTACCTACCTACGAATATTCATCCGTTACGTTAATATTATTTAATCAGTTTGATGTGGAATCCTAGAAATGGGTTTATATAAACTATTCAGCTGTAATGTTGAAATTCAATACAAAAGTTGTTTGCTTTCAAAAGCTATGCTGTTTACATTAATAACTACATTATTAACAATTATTTTGCCATTTCTTATTGCGTACAGGAGTAGAGGTGAGATTCAACGAATTTTAGTGTAGTTTGACTTTGAATAAAAGATTTAAGCTGTAGGTAAATTGGTTGGATATAAGTAGGAACTTACTTAATACTTTTCTTGAACACAGGGTTTTGGTTAAGAACACATAGTTTTTACGAGCAACCAGTTATAGGCTTTACTTATGATTACATATTAGTAGCAGAAACCAATGATCCCAGTCAACCTATAGTGTGTGGTGAAGCAGCAGCTCTAAGCCAAGAAATTATTGGTTCTGAAGAAAATTGTGCACAAATTCAGGTTGTATTCAATCGTTAATCAATGACCACATCTCTACTTTAGTTTTTATCTTAATATGTTTGTTAACAATTTTATTCCAGGCACAGGAATTTGATTACAATGGTGATGGCAAAGATGATGCTTTAGAGTTCAAATTCAACCTCAATATACCTCGAGACAGGACTATTTCTTCAGTTATTGTTATAGTTGCTTTAGATTTTCAGTTAAAGGTATGTAGCATTTTCATCAAGTACTTCTGCTGTAATTTCTAATATTAATTTTGTACTTACTTGCCTACGTTTTTTCAGACAGTATGTCCACTTCATGCACAAACATTAGGCGTTATACAAAGGTCATTTACATCACCTCCAACTGGATTAAAATATTATGGAGATATTGAGTTCCACCAAGTCACTCACCTACCTTGTCTTCGTAATATCATAGACACCAAATACAATGACTCACTAACAAAGCATTTGAGAAATAATAATGAAAATATATTGGATTTTCTCTTGACCAACTATTTTCAAAGAGAGAGTAAGATTGATTTCTCCCTGTTTAAGTTTTATTCTGATTTCTAGAATAGGTACCGAAGATTTTAAATGAAATATCAATTTTGGTTTTGTAGTTACAACACCAGTGAAGACTTTGTACTCCAGAAGTCAAGATGGGCATACAGGAACCATGAATATCAATTTGCATTTAAGGGTGCCTGAAATGAAAATAAGATACACTCCGAACTTGTTACAAGAATTGAAATGGGCATGGCCCCAGTACTTGTCGCTGGCTTTAATATTCTACTGGATTTTTAATAGAATCAAGAGGTTTGTATTCAATCATCGTTTGCTGATGGCTTGGGAAGTAGTCCCCTGGAAGAAACATTGAATATCAACTTCCGAAAGGCACTTTAATTAAATACCTTCTTTGATTTGCCAAACATTGATAATTAAACCATGTTCTACTAAACGATCTTTTATTATGTAGTTATATACATCCAATTATGTACAATTATTTAAAAGTCAACATTCTGATGTTTCTACTTATCTATATTTTATTTTAATATACACTTTATACTTCTATCAGTCTACTAATTGAGCGTTAGAGCAGGCAAAGCTCCTCCAAACTGGTTTTGTTTGTCCAACTCTGCTCTATTATCTTCAATGATGAAAGTCTTTCCACTGTAGTCGTCGAGTTGTACAAGTAAGTACCGGCACATATAATTCCCGTATTCATTCTGTAAAAACACAATTGAAATTTAAATAAAAGACTTCAGGATAAAGTATGATACCTTATAGAATTAACATGTAGTAATCAAATGAAGCAAACAATTTTAATTTCAAAACTATGGTAAGTTGGATCAAAATTTGTATGAATTTACCTGTCAGCTCCCTGATTTTTTAACTTTGTTGCAATCAACTCGGTCAGAAATTGCAGTTACATAACTATCTTACTTAAAGCAGCAGCAATGTAACTGCGGTTTCAATCGAGAATTGTTGGCAACAGGGTTACGTAATCAGGAGGCAGGTCTGTTAACTGGAACATTTAATAAGCACCTGTTTCATATCCAATTCAACCACCGCCTTGTTTCGAATGCCTTTGATGTAAAATCTCATCCTCATATGTTTGACACCATCTTTTTCATAAATAGCATGACTAACATGTGTTCTCCTTCTCCTTGTAGTCTCTTCTCCATAACCTTTGATTGGAGCACCAAGGGCATCTTCCACTCTGGTATCCTAGAAATATCAAGTTTATAATAAAAATTAACGATCGATCAGACCTGTTCAAATAGATTTGGAATAGAATTTAAAATTAACTAACGTTTTTACATTTCTCTAGAGCTGTTGAGTAAATACTGTTGGCACTATTGCTTGAAAATAATTCTCTAAATACATAAAAGAAAATTATCCCTGTCACGCCAACTCCAAGTAGAATTATTCCAGTGTAAGAGACAGTTTTGGTTGTTTCCTTGATTTTCTCTCCCAGCGGACGAACATCAGTGGAAACTTCTGCTCTTTCTTTACTTTTCGTCAATCGAGTGTCCTTGGTATCGGAAGATAAACACCGGTGGCAGTATCCAAAAGTGGCATGATGAGACAACACTGGTACCAGTTCTATTGCTTTGCTAATCCGAAGAGGCAGTAACAATTTTGAAATAGTTGTCATATTACTAAAACTTTTAAACATTAGATTAAGTAACAAAACAATATAAATTATTTAATTTCGATTTTTGTTTGCCTTTTTGTAAAATTTTGACATCTGCTGCCAAAGTGCCAAATTCTGCCATAGAGTAGTAAGGTTGCGTTCCAAACCTAGGTTGCGGTGCCGTGAGGTTTTTTTTATTTATTTGCGGAATACGGTGCGTCAAAATGAGCGTCACTTGGATGAACGAGCAGGGGGCTTACCATCAGCAAATAAGAAACCATTCAGTTCAAAAGCAGGCCGTAAAAAAGACTGCTTAAGGCCTGCTTATGAACTGAACGGTTTCTTATTTGCTGATGGTAAGCCCCCAGGAACTTGTGTTGATTGAGTGTTATCATGCCAAACCCATTTTATGGGATGCTTTATTCAAAGATAAAAGCAGTGCATAATTCGGCGACCATTCTCGATGAGCGCGCGAACTAAACTGTAAACGATAGCGAGTATGGAGGGTCATGCTTTTCACGCCGACTTCATTCACGGCAAAATTACGGCGTGAATTCACGCCGTGAATCACGCAGGAGTCTGGAGCCCGCATAACGGCGATCCAAACATTAGAGCGTGACGGTCGGTTGTATATATACGAATATAAATATATATATTTAAATTTAAATATATATATACGAAAAAACACATTTTCAGCAATTATAATTTCACGCAATATTTTCTTTTCATTAGTTCCGCTCAACCCTCCAGAGGCGCTGATGGCCTTTCAAATCAGTGTTTCAAAAATTGCCACGAGTGGGCGCTCTTTTCCCAATATATTATTTTACTCTTTGGGAGTGAGTGACGTTGACGTTCGTTCGTTCCGTGTATCTATCTATCGATTTGCGTTGCGATGAAAAAGAAAAATATTAATTTTAAATATTTATTAAATTAAATAGGTATAGCTTGTAATAAAAATGAGGATAGTAACAATTAGTATAATCAATCCTCTTTTACCATTACAATTGGCACGTCTGGTTTGATATTTTGTGTAAAATTTTGTACATAATACTGCAAAATGGA
Source organism: Agriphila straminella (assembly GCA_950108535.1). NCBI lineage: Eukaryota > Metazoa > Arthropoda > Insecta > Lepidoptera > Crambidae > Agriphila > Agriphila straminella. The sequence continues at coordinate 14,468,463 of OX467308.1, forward strand.
TTGGATTATTTCGGATGAATTGGGTCTAACTGTTGGCCATCTCGTCGGCTGGGGTGCAGCTGGCGCTATGATAGTGGGTGGTGTAGCCCCATACATCCCACAATATCGACAAATAAAAAGGACACAAGATGCTGAAGGCTTTTCCTTGTATGTTTGTTTAGCACTTCTTATAGCAAACACTTTGAGAATATTGTTCTGGTAAGTATGTATTTTTTAAATGTAAATCGCATAGATAGATTAACACTGTTTAAAAATCTAAAAACTGCTATATTTATAACAATAATGTGCATTCCAAATTGAAAGATGTTATTTTAACAGTAAGAATATATTCCATATGGCTGGTTTACATTATCTCAGCTTTAGTAGAGTAGAGGTACATTGCTTGGCATGTTCGTTGACTTCACAAGAACATCAAACATAGCAGGCAATGTACGTCTGCTCTCTACTAAGATAATATAAACCAGCCTTTACCCCAGTCACTCACATTCGCACACATATGAATAGGTAAACCCATAAGTGTAGGTTGACATTTGCAAATGTTTTTGTGAAGTTTTCGATGCATTTGTGGTTTTCTAAGCTGTGGTTGTCTGTGGACAGTCCTTCACAAGCATGCAACAATTATACAATGCACAAATGTTTGGGCGCATGTGAGTGACCCGGCCCCCAAGCATGACCACTGAAATGCGATATGATAGAGTACGTTCGGAAAAAGAACCGACTTGGGATTTGTGCCTGATTACCGTTTTTGAAATGTTGACGGCACTGTTACGTTTTAGTGCGACTGTAATAACTTGATAAATATTAAGTCAAGATAGTCGCAATATAATTACGTATATCAGTGCAGTCTACATGACTAAAACGGTGATCAAGCACAAATCCCAAGTTGGATCTCTTTCTGAACAGACTCTATAGTGGCTTATCACATTTAACTGTAAAAAGACAATTAATTTTGACAGTTGAGTGTCTGTAAAATGTTATATCACACATGATAAATAATCATGTTTCGGTGGTCATGCTAGGGGGGCAGGGATAGAAGATATGTAAAAATTTCTTTTACAATTTTTGTTATTATTATCATGAGCTACTTTTATGAAAATGTGATGAATTTTGGTTTAAAGATAATAATATATATTAATATAGTTTAACAATGTGTATATTTCACACCCCTTTAGGTTAACTTAGCAAAGTTTATCAGAAAACCATACTATTTATTTATTAAACATGTTTGGCCTTTCTTGCAGGTTTGGAAAACGTTATGAACTTCCCTTATTAATTCAAAGTATTGTTATGAACATAACAATGTTTGTAATGATCCATTTGTGTGTAACAGTAAGGAAAAAGAACCAGATAATAAGAGCGAGGGAGAGAATATTTACAGGTAATTCTTTCTTTGTCTTCTTCAGTATTAATATTGCTATAAATAAAATAACCCATATTATTAATACTTTTTATATTTACTACTTTGATTATTTTATCAATGCAATATATGAATTAACTACCTATATTAACAAATAACTCTTTAGCTTATGTTTCAACTCGATTTTATATTTATAAACCACACAGGCATTCAACAATTGCTTAACTTATTTGCTTACTTTTGATATGAATGAAAATATTACTAGATTGATATCCTTTATTTTCGTTTCGTTAAGTTTTTGTTTTGTAATATTTTTTTAATTTTATGTATATGTATAGCTCTCTCCTTTCGTTTATTAATATTATTTTATGTTCCGTTTGGTGGTTGGTGTAAAAATGATGGTGACATTAGGTGCAATATTCATGTTATATATACTGTTGTGTTGTGTGAATGGATCAGACCAGCCGGATGAAACTGCTCGCTGGTTGGACCAACGTAGCGGCATTGCTACTAGAGAAAAACCTCACCGCTTCTATGGTAAGTGTCTTCATTATATGAAAGTGTATCGTTTTTTTATAAAATGCTTCTTTGTATACATTAAATAGTCATCTTTTTTGTTTTTGTTACAGTTTCCAATTTTCTTCATGCTTTGACATTATTACCTAAGGATTTTTGTGAATTTGTGTGCATTATGATGTTTTACGATGGATTATCGATATTAAATGTTTCTCCCATAACTGTCATGTCAGTATCATTTTCATCCTGCTTCTTTTATGTTTGCAAGGGCATGTTCCATGTTGTTGAAATTATATGGTAACATTCGCAATTTCTTTACTCTTTAGGTTTACAATGGTTATGGAATGATAACTTTACAATAATCACATTATCATTATTCATTACTCATGCATAATATGTGAATTTGTTGATAGCCATTATGTGAAGAAACTTAATTCCATACAAAAATTGTTTTCGTGAATTTGTTTAAGTACTTAACTTAAATTAGATGAATATTCATAATTTACTTTAAACATTGCCACAGGGCACAGGTCGATTACTCGTAATTATTACGTCAAGTATAATTTTGCGTATGTTTTGGATATTGATAAGTAGTTAGTTCAATGTTCTTTGTTATCATCTATAGTAATCTATAGAATACTCATTTGAACAAATTATTTTGATTAAATAGAGTAATGCCCGGGTCAAATTATCAAAGTCTTATCTTTGGTTGTAACTAAAGATTTCATTCTCGAATTGTTAAACCTCATTACATATACATTTTAATATTAACATACAATGTAATCAGCATGCACATGGCACTTTATCCTATTCTTAAGATCCTATTTTAGACAAAAACATATTATAGGTAGATATAATATCCACTACGTAGGCAGTATAAACGCTTCAAATAAATATAATTACAATATCAAAAGTTCTTAATCACCAGAGAAGCATAAACGCGTTTATAAAAAAAATTTGAATTCTATCTAAAACATGAACGACCATTTCAATAGGCTCGCGTACCATAGAACCTGTGTTAGAACTTTGTCTTTTCAAAATAGTGTGTTGGTACAAGCACAGATTATATAAAATAATACAAGGAAGTAGCACGTATCTCATAGCATAGATGCTAATAATAATAATTAAAATGCTTATAGGGTTATTAGGTTAACATAGGTATTCCAGAATCCCACAAGTACAAGCGCACGACAACGTCATTTTCTTTCATATAATGGTTTGCATTGTTGCATTGAAATTGATGGTCATGTCATGATGGTTACGTATAATTTATGTTATTGAAAAAATAAATGGGAGGTACTTAGGCAAGTTAGGTACCTCTCATTTATTTCACAAATGGATAACCAATCCAATTACGAATCATAAAATTCACAATGTTTTGAATTAGGTAAACGGCAGTAACTATTATTTAAGATCTAATTTTGATCTAAATTAAATGTTATTGAAAATCGAAGTTATTGTTATTTATATCTTCATTTTTTTTAGTTTAATATTTGTAATTGCTGTATTGTTTTGTAACCACAAGAAAATTAGGTACGGGTACGCATTTTTTTGTATCATTTCCGTGCCGTTGTTTTTTTATCAATTTATCGGTGCAATATTCGTATTATCATTATCAATCGCAGGCACATACTATTCGCGCTTTTTTTAAAGGTGGCCGTATACGTAACGGGGAAAAGCCCCGGACGGGACGGGGATGTGTTATGCGCCATACATTTTCCCTCGTCCCGTCCACGCCCCGTGCCCGTTCCCGTCTCGTCGCGTATATTTTTCTTACTTATTTTTATATGCAACGAATGTCAAGAAATCGCCACCGACGCCCGTCCGGGATTTTTCCCGTTACATATATACAGCGAACTTTACGTGGTCAATTTTCCATTCCAGATTTGGACAGGAAGTATTTCTGGGCGTGGACCGACTTCCAGAGCTACCTGGACTGTATGCTGGTGTTCTCAGTCTTCGGGGCCGCAGTCACGTACCTCCTCATAGAGTTCTCTCCTTTTGTGGAGCTGATCGGCTTCCTCGCGGTATTCACGGAGGCTATGCTCGGCGCCCCGCAGATCGCGAAGAATCATCAGAACAAAAGCACGGAGGGAATGAGGTGATTTTCTTTAGTATTCAATCATCATTATAATCTCTCTGTCCTTATCACACTTGATTTGGGTTTTGGTGCAGTGCGTCCTACTCTTCCATTCTTTCCTGTCACTAAAAATTGGCTGGTTTACATTATCTTTGCTATTAGTAGAGAGTACATTTGGTACATTACATTGCCCGGCATGTTCGTTAATTTTAAAAGAACGTCAAACACAGCAGGCAATGTGCGCCTACTTTCAAATGTTTTTATTTGTAATGCATTATCAAATAAGATTTACCATATCAAATGTGTAAAGACTTGGAACTAACGTCACCAGTCAGTTGTGGACAGTGGCCAATGATTTATGGGTAGGTAGAGGTTATCAGTCTCTGTCGAACTAATTTTGTATAACTTCCAGATATTTTTGATACAAAAACCTACTAGTCATTCCCAGATTACAATAAGATAATAATAATCAAATAAACATGACTAACGCTACAAGTCTTAGTGTTATCATGTGCGATATCGCAGGATAAAAGTTAAAGTTTTTTATGGTAGAGTTAACAATATTGTGTAATGATCAAATTCATTGTTTAAAGTTTGAACACATCCACGCACCGTAATCGTGCGCAAATACATAATAAATGACCTCGAATGTAATAAATTTACATAGAGATTAATCATCGCATTGTTTCCAGTTGTGTTTATACTTAATAACTTGTGTAGTGCTAAACAGTGTTACACCCGTACACTATAAAGTACCAGTATAAATGTGCCGATAAGCTAGCATTGCTGCTTTCATACAATATTTCAGATCAAAACCAATGTTTTTTTGCTAGGTAATGTGCCGATAAAAGACGTGCTGTGTCTGCGATTTCTTCACCCAGATCTAAAAGACTTTCCCCCCCTTAGTCAACACCGTTAAAGAACTTTGCTCTTGAATGATGTAGTTTAAGACAACTCTGTCAAACTATGCAATGTAAACATTGTATTTTTTCGTATTATTACAATAAAAATTAACTATATATTTCCTAAAAAAATCCGTGTACCAACTTTTTGCCTCTCCCATTTGACCAGTAGTGACAGATAAGCTGCTGATATGAAAAACCTATAAATGTTTGACCTCGTTTCAGAGATATGGGGCCCTATTTTCGAAAGGCGGCGAGCGCTCTTTTCTACTCATTTTCTTTGGACAGCCATGCTGTCGAATGAAAATGAGTAGTATAAAAAATAGTTTAAAAAAAACAAAAAACCGACTTCAAAAAACCTACCTCTAAAAAGTAAGAAATAATATTCGTAATAATAAAAATACGTCTATTGAAGTCGGGTGGTGCTGGAAGTACAGATTCCTTTTTTTTTATTCTAAAAGCCCCACCCGACTTCAATAGACGTATTTTTATTATTACGAATATTATTTCTTGCTTTTTAGAGGTAGGTTTTTTGAAGTCGGTTTTTGGTTTTTTTAAACTATTTTTTATTTTTAGTGTAGTAGGTACCATGTAGGTAAGATATATTATAATATGTAGAAAAATCGGCTCAGCCAAACGTAAGGTAATCGCGGAGAAACATACATAGGTACGGGGCAAACTGAGAACCTCCTTTTTTAAGTCGGTTAAAGAACCTACACTTAAGATATCCCTTTTCCTACAAAAAAAATATTATCTTATTCAGTTCATAAACAAAGAAGTAATACGACCATTATCATCGAGGTAATTCACACAAAATCATACTATTTTCGTGCTTTTTTCAAGATTACTTGAAAAGTACTGAACCGATTTCCAAATTTTAAAAAATGGGACCAACTTGGGAGTTTACCTAAAGTAATAACGTTTGAATCATTTCAATCGGTCCAGCCGTCTTCGAGTAATCGGTGGACATACACAATAAAAAAAAAATACGGACGAACATAGAACCTCCTCCTTTTTTGGAAGTCGGTTAAAAAGAACGCTCGCCGTTTTAAAAAATAGGGCCCATGGTGTATTTAAACGTGTATGACAGTATTATGTTAAATTAAGTGCAACATAACATAAGTGCATGGCATGACACTGTTTCAGCGTCAGCATGGTGGTCATGTGGACCTGCGGCGACATATTCAAGACTGCATACTTCGTTATAAGAGAGGCGCCTACGCAGTTTTGGGTGTGCGGAAGTCTTCAAGTCACTCTAGATATAGTAATACTCTTCCAAGTAAGTTCTTTTGAATATTGTAAAGTAGCGATTAGATGACTTTATAATATCAAGTAGGTATGTGAGGTACTTAATCGAATCTTAATTAACCTAATGTACACACATTGCAACTGACCGCATTTGTATTTCACTCAGCATTGCTTCTTTTTACCCGACTGCGGGTTATGTTTTTGTTATTGGGTATAGCCAACTTTTTTCCTGTACAATAGGACTGATCTAATGTAATAGATCAAACGAAATGTCACAAGACTTTTAACAAATTCACCGCGCCGTTTGAGCAAGAAACAAGCAAACTTATTGTTTGCCGGTCACTTGACAGATAACGGGTGAATATAGAAGCATCTATTACATAGGCGTGTGTCAAATGACTACCCTCGCTCATTAAAAGTTGCTGAAACTCTATAGCCTAGCCAGCTAAGGACGTTACGAACATGGGTCTCTTGTTAAAAGCTAAAATCGGCTAAGCGCGCTGAGCCGATTCGAATCGCGGTTACCAATGCGCCAAAGAAGACGGATGAATTGCTATTCGATTCGACGCGTTTTTGCTCAGGGGGCCAGGGTACGAGTTTTTTCTCATGGTCGATTTTGAGGTGAGCGCGTTAACTTACATTAACATTAACGAATATTATTTGGAAATGATGTAATTCACCGCGTATTCCGCTATGTGGCGGTCCTCAAATCCCAAAAATTCAAACGCGCTTACGATCGAAAGTAAGGCGGAAGAGCTCGTAGTAGGCCCCCTGGTCCATGTCAGCCTTAGGATGCGCATCCACCAGAGCTGTGCCAAGCATGGGATGTGTTTTAAGCACCAATAGAATCAACTTATTTACCTGCGCGGTAAACGCTGCGAGGCTACCTAAATGAAGTGATTCTATTGATGCTTAAAAACATTGCTCGCGACGCAGCTTAGGTCAGCTCTGGTGGATGCTCGCCCTTAAGCCTGCCGTTTGTGCAGGTATGGCTGTACCGCCACAACACGGCGGCGGCGCGCCGCGTGCGCCGCGGCGACTAGCAGTGGACTGAGACAGACTTATAGCCCGCGCCCCGCCGCCGCACGCGCGCCCCACCACGCACGCTCGTTATCACTCGGGTTCCAAGAAGGTTGTGTATACTCGCTGACTCGCCGATGACGCGTATAAGCGTTAGCTCATAAGTGGACGTTTAAAAGTGTATGGGGGTGTATTCAGGTCCCACAAGAGGCAAACGATATACGGTTCTTCGTTATGTGGCTACGTCACCCTGTACCTAATACCTAAAATGTTTATTTTTTAATAGTTGACAAAGATGTTGAACTGTCTCTGAGGCTTGAACGTTGGGAAGGGGTCGTGCGTGACTCGATTATGTTTGTTTCGTATAATGCTTGTCTTCCCAGCACAATGACGACAGTTATATAATAATAATAATATAATACGGGAGCCGTTCAGCAATTTTTTATTCCTGTGGAACTCGTCACTCTTACTCGTACTTCGGGGTTCCGAAGTTGCGGTGCTAAAGGTTTGTGCCTAAAAAAATTAAATGAATTCAAGACCAACGATGTTTGTAAATTACTTCTCGAAATTTAGGAAAATTTAACCTTCGAGATATGGAAAATTTTGAAATTTTACTTTCTAGTCGGTGTCTAGAAAAGTCGTACTGTTAGAATTAATTACATTTTAATGTAGCTACAGAGTCATTTTTTATCAACGAATAAGTAATAGAAGTAAAAAATGCACACATAGACCCTTCCAAAGTTTATCAAAATTGTATCTAGATTGAAATCATTATTTGGTGGTATTTTTATAAGTTGTATAATGTCAGTCAAGTCATTTAGCATTTATTTAAGTCTCATATATATTTTTAAAATAAGTCTATTACACACTGATATTTAGTGCGTCTATTATGTTTATATCTTAACTCAATTACAGTACTCAGTACTGAATACTGCATAATATATTAGCACCCCTCTGCTTATAACTTTCGAGCTACCAATAAGTATGTATACAATGTTATTTTTAGTTAATACAAATCCTCTCGTGGAGTTGATCAGACCATCAAACTCGAAATCTCGAAAAAAAACAGCTGTTCCATACAAAAATACAATCCTCCTCCATCGAAATGTATGAAACAGTTGTTTTTTTTTTCGCGATTTCAAGGTTGTTCCCATAATGAAAGTTGTTCAGTTTGATGGTCTGATCAACCCCACAAGAGGTTATGTATTAACGAAAAATAACCTTGTATATGTTACGGCTAATACACACACTACCGGCTGCGCAATCGGTATCGTATAGACTACCTACTAGGCAAAGTAAAATGAATAATATTTCATACATTACCTAAACGTTTTAGAAATCGGTCACACCTAGGTTTAACCTACAGCTATTTGCTACACCTAGTTTTAGCCGGCTCGAACTAGTTGTAGCCGCACTTCGGGTATTCGCCGTAACATATACACAAATTAGACGCATTGAATGAGCAATTGTTGTAATAAAATGTCTTAATAAAACCATTCATGTTGTGATTTCGTTGTAATTTACTGCGCGTTGATTCCAACAGCTGTGATAAACTTGAAAACTCTACAATGTGCACTACTACAGCATTTCCAAATCCGCTCGAGCAAGAGACCGCCGGCGGTCGTACTTTGTATACAATTCTATACAAATTTTTTTTCTACCTTCACTGCCTAGCGAGTAAAGGGAATTTTCCTGTCAATTTATTCCGAAAGAGGTGCTACTGTGTTAAAATTGGGAATCGCCGGTACATTACTAGTTGCCAAATTCAACAATAAACGTAGGCATTTAAAAAGTTCACACCATTGCATTAGAAATAGTCATTGTCTTAGTACCAAAATCTTTCATTGTCTAGTGGCGCCATCTTCAATGTAAATGTTTCGTGATTGTTCCTCTAGTCTAGTGCCCGCCCACGCTGAAGTAGGTATACGTGACGGGTTCTTTTACGACCGGCAGGTTGATTATCTAAATAGAAACTATTTAGCGACCGGTTTCATTTGACATACATTGCTGCTTTTCTTTGGTATGTTTTTTTTACCCCAAAAAGAAGAAGCAATGTATCACATTCATCTGTCAAATGAGACCGGTCGCTAGGTGGTTTCTAATTAGATAATCAGCTCGCCGGTCGGAATGGGGCGATATCACGATAGATTTCTTTACCGTGGCGATATCTTGACGGTAAATAAAAATACGGTAACAAATATACGTGTCGAAAACACGGAGGGGACGGGGGAAAATGTATAGTGTACAGCACATCTCCGTCCCGTCCGAGGTATTTTCCCGTCGTCACTTATAACACAGCTACTTTAAAAGTAAAATTATACTTACGTATTACTTGTATTCATATGTGTAACATGTGTAGTGTACTAGAGTAAAATATGGTCGTGCTCGTGGCAACTAAATATGAAAGGAGAAGGTCCAATCAGGGCCAGGTATATGTACGGCACACCAAAAAACCGGAAAAAATATAAGGATTCTCAGAAAAATAGAAATATTTAAAATTTGCTAGTATTTTTTTGGCTTATTGATTATTTATGTTGAGATTTTCCACGCACTACTTATAGGTACTTATAGGTTTCATCATCATCATATCAGCCGCACGACACCCACTGCTGGGTATAGGCCTCCCCTAAGGATCTCCACGACGATCGGTCCTGCGCTGCCCGCATCCAGCGGCTTCCCGCGACCTTCACCAGATCGTCGGTCCACCTTGTCGGGGGCCTACCCACGGAGCGCCGTCCGGTGCGCGGTCGCCATTCCAGAACCTTTCCGCCCCAACGGCCATCGGTTCTTCTCGCTATGTGTCCCGCCCATTGCCACTTCAGCTGAGCAATCCTTCGAGCGATGTCGGTTACTTTAGTTCTCTTGCGGATCTCTTCGTTTCTGATTCGATCACGCAGGGAAACGCCGAGCATGGCTCTCTCCATTGCACGCTGGGTGACCTTGAGCCTCCTTATGAGACCCATAGTTAGCGACCACGTTTCACTGCCGTAAGTCATCACTGGCAACACACTGTTCATAGACTTTCGTCTTGAGACACTGAGGTAAGTCGGACGCGAAGATAGCTTTAGTATGTGGCATTTGGGTAGATACCAGTAGGTTTATCACTGTAAAAACTATTTCGTCAGTCCAACCAGATAAAATAAATAGTTTCAAATCCATTTCAAAAATCATTGCATATCATGAGATATATATACTTAGATTGAGTTGTCAAAATGACATTGACATGCCGCCATCATGCCGTCATCTCGGTATAAATGTCACAAAGTATTTTAAAATGCTTTGAGCCAGAAAATAAAGCTAAATCATGAAAATTGAATAGTCTGAATCGACATAAAATTTCATTTCCTTCATTTTTCTATGCCGTACATAGACCTGGGCCCAGGCTCCATACATTTTTGGACCATCTCTTTTCTTCCGTAATCGAAATGCGTTGTTTGAATAAATAATAATGTAAGATTTTCATGTGAAAATCAACTCTATTTATTACGCGTAGGGTTGATTGTGTTAGGTAAGATTATTGAAATCGCATACGTGCAAATTTTGAAATGTGTCTAACCGACTCTAACTTGTCATAAATACCAACGGAAAATTTTCCTAGCAATACTTATATGTATGATAATTTCCGTTACTCTTAAGGTAATAAATAAGTATTATCAATGTTTGTGACAACTACTTAAATAATTTGTTAACAGTTTGAATGATTTTACTGAAATGTAAAGTGAAATAAATCTTTAGTGCAAAATGCTTGTATGTATAGGTATAGTGAATAGCATATATTTTTAATAATTCGTGTTAAGAAAATATTGAGTCAGTAGGAATAGTATAATTATACCAGCTCTATACAATTTCAACAAGTTGTCTTCAAGACTGTATTAAGATAATTTGCTGCTTATATAGAAAATAAAAAAATAATAACGATGTATAAACATGTCAATTTCTAGAGACATACATAATTTGGAAATGGCATTTTTTTGTACAGAAAAACGGTAAAGTTTTTTCAGGGTATCCTTAATTTGTGATGTCACATTTGTACAATTTTGTTTAAGAGCATAATGGAGAGCATAACAATGTTGAAAGTGTCGGCAGCATGACAAAGAGACCCATGTCCGTTTTTTTCTCTTGATAAAATGGAACGAGATGGGTAATCAGGGTAAAAATAACTTGTGGAATTTCTTGAATAAGATTTCTTATTTAAAATTAAAGAAGAATACTTTTGTAGCATCACCCTGAAAGATGTGTTCACTCGTTAAATCGATTTAAAGATGACACCCACCACTAATACCCTGTCCAAAGCTCCGCGCGACGAATTTCGTTATCAATGCTCGCTTTGACGCTGACGTCATCGATCCATGTAAATAACCAATGACGCAGTGACGTCATGTCTCGTATGGCGTCTACGTCACATCTAAATCACAGTCGTTGTATTGTAACCAATCTGCGTATTCTTCCTAACATTATTTGTGCCTGTATCACAGTCTACGGTTAGGCATTAACTTTGGTGCAATTTCCCTATGGTGAAATACGCAATATTCAATAGAATTTCAATGAAATTATCAGTCAAGTAAGGGCTGCTTGTTCAATGCCTAGATAACATTTATTCTCTTGTTATTAAACAGCCAATTTGAAAATGTTTGTATGTCTAATGTTTTGAATGCCATTTATTTTATTTGGCTAATAATTTAACTGGCTGATTTCTGTTATCTGAGGATTGAAAATCAGCCCTAAGTTAAATAAAACTTAACCGGAGCTTGTGAGACAGGCCCTAAGGATCATTGTGATATATTTTAGTATTTAAGTTAATAATTATGCAATATCACCTGCATGTACAAATTTTAAGTCCAAAATCAGTCAATATGTACCTACCTATGTAAATAATAATAACCATTGAACATTGAAAGTACATGTTTCCTTTTTTTATTTATGTATAATTATTGGAGGAACATGGCATTAGAATATTTATTTTGTTTAAGTATATTATAAATTGACTGTTGTAGGTACCTAATGTGAAATGTAATAGGTACGTTGTTTTTTTATAGGATACCTGAAAACCATTAAATGGTTTTCAGGTTTCCTACTTGTAGAGTTGATAATTAAAAAGAACTTTTTATTATATAGGTACAACCCTGAAATTGCGTAAAAAGTTTCTGCTGTTTGTTTCAGGCATTTTAACAGTGTTGAGTTTAACAGTTTCAGGTTTTGTATTAACAAAAATTTTTTTTAAATACAATGATAATAAAATAACTTAATTATGAGGACAACATAGAGTAAGGGATTCCATTTATCTTGCTATTTATATAGTTACGCAGTAGTAGTGATTTGAAATCTCGATAGTGTATGAAAATAATGTATTTTTTATTTTTATATTGCCGTGACTTCTGTCACTGTGCCCATAAATTCCGATATGAATTTAGCAAATTATTATACCTACTTTTTATTCATAAGAAACTTCCTAAAAATGCCAACACCATGTAATAACTATTTTGATGTAGCAACACCTGTAACTTTCGATTGTCCTCCAATCCAAGGTATTGTGTCATTTTTGTATTTAGCGAAAAAAATTGTAGAAAGTTTTGCTTACAATGGAATTGAGATATATTAACTTTAGATAAGATAAATAACGCTACATTTTAGTGATTTTATTTTAAGGGTCTTCCTTATAATTTCTTGTTTTGTAATATAAAATTATTTGATTGATTTTTACATTAAATTATTATAATATAAGATAGTAAAAAATTGTAGGTATTGTAACTTATTAGTCCGATCGGGGGTTCTTAAAATCAATTACATCCAGGGGCGAGGGCTGAAATATGAAATTATGACGAAGGTAAGCCGCTCTACAAAAATGTGGGTGGGATTTTTAAAAGATAAGCCGATGGGAATCTGCCTTTCTATTGTCTAATTTCAAAATCTATCGCAATCGCTTTCAGGATATAACACATTGAAGCTTCTTTTTGGCACAAATAAAAACTTACCAAAGAAAATGCAGCAATGTGTCACATCCATTTGTCAAACGAAAGCGATTGCGATAGATTTTTAAATTAGACAATCAGCCCCCTGCTCTCGCCATTGGTAGCAACCTATTATTAATAATGACTAGGCTCGGTATGTCAGTATTAATATATGATATAGTTGTACGTAAATATCTCTTCCACATACGATTTAAATATTTAGATCTATATTCAGGCAAGCCTAGTTAGTTACGTAAAGTTGAAACATTTCCGTGGACAAACTAAAGAACTTCCGATCATACCCAAACGACCTCATCACGAGAGAAGATACTTAGTAGTGCGTGACGAAACATATCATATTTATATTACATTGAATTTGTATAGTATATGTATTATGTAATATGAAATCCAACTTAATAATCACGTGCTAACAATATTGATAGATAAACGTATGCATGTTGTGATTTTATAGTAATGAATTCTTATACGAAATACAGTTATAATATTGTTTTTAAATCATCCTTTTATTTCACCTTAAAAAAGCTTAAATTAAACACATTTTTGATAGCATTGATGATAACCTCAATTTTTTTTATAATACCGGGTGTAACAAGAGCCTCAACGAAGCCGAAGTCTACGTATTTTGACCATCATCAGGACCATTTCTGTTAAAAATTATTGCTGGGAAACGATTTTAATTTTTGGTGTTAAAAAGCATTGCATTCGTTACCACGCAATGTAACGCGTACAAAAGACCGCGCCTGCGAGTGAACGCAGCGTGCGGCCGAGTTGACAGGCAACGTTTATGTGAGTGCTCATGAAATACATTGAGTGATGACGTTTTAAAATTTTTTTTTTACTTTGACCGTCAATAACTTCGTAGCTATTGGTTTCCCAGGTATAGTTCAAAAGACAAAAATGATCCTGATGATGGGCGTAATGCGTGGACTTCGGCTTCGTTGAGTGTCTTGTTACACCCGTTATAAGTAATAAAATATCTATAAAGATATTCCAAAAGTGATCCCTTCTCCCTTTCATCCAATACATTGGTTCATGAATATATTTCGCAAGTACCTTGATGAGAAATATCAAACTTGATCACTGTAGGTAGCTCATTTTTTTATCAATCGAGTACTTGTTGCAGTTGCAGCTGAAAGATAGAAACTTTGACGGGGACTGTTGCCAGAGCTACGCTGCTAATCATAATCATACTTGCCTTAACACAAAATAGACTATAATATATAGATACCGCCAGTGACGGACTAACCCTTAAACAAATTAAACAATTGCCTAGGGCATCACGCGTCTTGGGGGCACCATAATTGGCACCGAACAAAATATTTTTTTTTTGTAAGAAATAAAAAAAAACATTCATCTATGTGGCCATGTAAAACGACTACAAGATTAGTGGATGAAATAGAAAAACAAACACGCTGTGCGGCCGTTTTTTTACTCTGGATAACAGGCAAGAAGACTTGACAAGAGTAAAAGAATGGTGGATGAAACTGACAAAAAATCGCGCTTCGCGGCAGTTTTTACCTCAAGACAACAAGTAAGACAAGATTATAAGATGACTGGATGAAACTGACAAAAAACCGCGCTGCGCGGCCGATTTTTTGCTATAGACAACAGACAAGACAAGAGTATAAGAATAGTGGATGGAATTAGCTAGAAAGCGGCTGTTTTTTCTATAGATGTGCATTTTTCTGAAAAATCAGGAATTTTGTAGATGTAGCCCTATATAGATATAGGGGGGCCCACAGACGTGGATTGCTTAGGGCACTAAGTAGTCTTAATCCGTCACTGGATACCGCTAATGAGCACATTTGGCTCGCAATGATACTTACGAATCTTCTGATAAAAACAGCTGTAGCTGCAATACAGTTACAACATTGGTACTCTCTGTGATGATCATAACGATGCTTTACGTCAGCGGGAGATACGAGAGGCAATCCTTAGGGAATTCGAGTTGACATTACTTTGCGCCTTATTTCGTTAAAGTTAAAGTTGAGTTGGGGTTGTTTAGTGGTGAGGCAGGGTGGATCGATGGGCGCGGGAGGTTGTGTGAGCCCGGCTGCGGCGCGCGGCGGCAGTGTGCGTGGCTCGCGGCCGGCGCCGGCTGTGTCGAGTCGAACCCTCGGCAGTCTCGACCGAGGTAAGTGGACCCACTTGGCTGCGAATCTGATGCCCAATTAACAGCATCCACTCGATCCTGTCGCGACGATTTTAATGGAGAGTTTACTCGGTTTACGTGTTACAGTCCCACAAATTGCGACGCTCGACTTAATAACCACTTTAGAATTTGGCAGCAATGTTTTGTGATTATCTAATTTATACAACTTCCGAAAGATATGAAATTTATTGCGTGTCAGATAGTTGGCCACATCACATATCAATGTGTTGTTACGTTGTAGTTGCATAGTGCCTTCCCACACATTACAATCCTACTAATATTATAATTGCGAAAGTTTGAGTGTGTGTGTGTTTGTTACCTCTTCACGCCTGAACAGCTGAACGGATTTGGAAGAAATTTGGCACACATAGTTTGCAACCTAGATTAAAACAAGATACTTTTTTCCTGGTCATAGGTTCCCTAGGTTCTACGCGGACGAAGCCGTGGGCGGAAGCTAGTGTTACAATAATTCTGTGGTCTTTTTGCAAGTAGTTTTACCAAATACTAGTTTTACTAAACAACAACATCAACATAACATTAATACAAAATATACTGCAAGCAAAAAAAAAATGCCTGCCCAATGCGAGCTTTCTAAGGTGATATAAGCTTTAAAATTAAGCCTTGATAGCGAGCAATAGCAATATCCATAATAGGTGTCATATGTATTATGATATCTTTCATAAAGATTAAATTAAGCATTTATAGGTACCTACCTGCAACACGCTTTCTTTTCAAGATATTAAGACAAATTTTCTGTCGCGTTGATGTCTTTTATATGGTAGGTACGACAAACAGTATAATTTTTAATATAGATATTGTAGTACTAGTTAATTACCCTGTTTTTCGTTTGTTTCATTTATTTTTATGTATGTTTACTTTTTTATATTTTCGAAGTTGACGTCACAGACGGCGCCACGCTCGCTTGACAATGCGTCGCGGTCTCGAACATCATCTTCGTCAATTTTCTTCATTTGTCTATGCTTTTTCTTACTTTTTACCTTTCTCATTATGATGTTTAAATAATTTCAAATCACTCTTTACATCGAACTCAAAATAGTGGTTGTGGTGAAAACTTAAATAATATTGTAACACGTTTTTATTAGGGTGCTCTTGCGTTTGTTTGTCCACAAATTTTGCAAACGACCTTCCCGACCTTTCCGATGAGCTAGAGACTTTAAACTTTGAACATAGGTCAGAACTGGATGACAATGCAATATTTACAAATAGTGTAAAATGCTGGTTTCCTGGGGGTGCAAAAGGGTGCAAAAATAACTGGGTGTTTATGATGCTTTAAAAGGCTTATTATGAGTTTGCACCAACAGGCTGAATTTCCATGTGCGTGTGGTGTGAGTGTTCCTATCCTAGAAATTGATTTGACCATACGAAGATTTTAAGAAATAATTGTGAAAACTTGATGGTGAAATCGAAAAATTTGTGAAACCTATGTAGACTAAGTTATGGTCGATTATATAGAACACTCACACCGCCAGTCTCGCGAAAACGCCATACTTGATATCATAAAATATACTAGCCGTATGTTAATAAAAGATATATGGAAATTTTGTGCTGAATTTGTGACAACTATTCTCAAAATAATCAATTCATTATCATGATTAATTTGGATTTTATAAGGGTTTTTTAGGAACACTCACACCACACGGTGTGTGGTGTGAGTGTTCCTGAAATTACTAACTTTAACTGAATAATATTGAAATTTTATTATTGTATATGATAATTTGTATTCAGAGTAAATTTGTGACACATAAATCTTGTCACAAAACGTGATAGATCAAGAGCAATTAAACATTTTGTTTCTTTTTCAATGCTCGTGTGAGTGTTCCATATTTTGGCATTTATTTGATTAACCAGACCTCGTATACGAGTGGAGGCTGCAGCCAAAATTGTGAAAAGTTTGTTCTTAAAATTTAAAACATCTTCTATTTCCGTAAGTGTTATACTTTAATAGTTATATTTTTTTTTACATTTTCAAAGGAATATTTTATGTAGGGTGGGTATGCTTTTTTATTTTGTCGGACACAATTTTCGTCTACCCTCGTGTTGGCTAACCTTTACTCGTAGTTTGGCGTTGTAATAATTCTATTTTTATTGCAGTCTGTTGTTAAATTCTCCAGTGTTTCTGTTTACTAATAACAAGTAATCATGTAAGTTATTATATTTTTCTATAGGTACTTTTTATTTATTTTATCTAATACTAGCTTTTGCCCGCGACTTCGTCCGCGTGGATATTCGGAAAATTCCTAGGGAACTTTTGACCGGGGGGTAATTATGTAACTCTGTTGCAATCAAATCTGGCAGAATCTGTGTGCCATTCCAAATCCGTTCAGCCATTTTTTGCCCCCCCGACGCAAAAAGAGAGGGGTGTTATAAGTTTAACGTGTCTGTGTATATGTCTGTGGTATCGTAGCTCCTAAACGGATGAACCGATTGGTAGGGTAACCATGACCTGATCAGCCGTTTGAAGATCATCAGCTCTTTAATAGTTGATGAGGGGATCTTACTAACTTCCATATATCCTATCGATTTGAAATTTGGTACAGTATTACTTCAATGAGCTTTTGATGAGAGGATCTGACTACCTTTCATGTGTCCTATCGATTCGAAATTAAGTATCATGTTATTTTGATGAGATTGGAAGTATATGTAAGGTAACCATGACCTGATCAGCCGTGTGTCTGGGGTTGATTGAGTAACAAACATCTAAACATCCAAAACATTTAACTTTCACATTTTTAATATAAGTAATTCCCGTTCTCGTTCCTATTCCCGTTCCCGTATTTTACTTAGGGGAAAATTTTTACAATACTAAAGATGATCCTGTTATTTTACATTCTCTGTCATACGGACTTTTAGACTTAAATAAAAAAGTGACTGTGACATACAGACGGACAGACAGACAGACGTGACGAATCTATAAGGATTCCGTTTTTTGTCTTTAGGCTACGGAACCCTAAAAAGATGTTATCGAGCCCAATAAAATGTAATACCTAGGTACTATAGCGTAAGTAACAAAATAACCGTTACATAAAGATGCTGGTAACAATAAATGCAACCCTTAATTGCATGTTATCAACCATACATATTTTTTTTTACATTTCGTGTTGTATCTATTTTTTGTAATAAAATGCTTAAACAAAGGTTTTTCCCGCTTTTTGTTCATATGCATGGTCACCCTACATAAGACTTTCCTTTGAAGATGTAAAAAAAATGATAACTATTAAAGTATAACACTTACGGAAATAGACGATGTTTTAAATTTTAAGAACAAACTTTTCACAATTTTGGATGCAGCCTCCACTTGTATACGAGGTCTGGTTAATCAAATAAATGCCAAAATATGGAACACTCACACGAGCATTGAAAAAGAAACAAAATGTTTAATTGCTCTTGATCTATCACGTTTTGTGTCAAGATTTATGTGTCACAAATTTACTCTGAATACTAATTATCATATACAATAATAAAATTTAAATATTATTCAGTTAAAGTTAGTGATTTCAGGAACACTCACACCACACACCGTGTGGTGTGAGTGTTCCTAAAAAACCCTTATAAAATCCAAATTAATCATGATAATGAATTGATTATTTTGTGAATAGTTGTCACAAATTCAGCACAAATTTTCCATATATCTTTTATTAACATACGTTTAGTATATTTTATGATATCAAGTATGGCGTTTTCGCGAGACTGGCGGTGTGAGTGTTCTATATAATCGACCATAACTTAGTCTACATAGGTTTCACAAATTTTTCGATTTCACCATCAAGTTTTCACAATTATTTCTTAAAATCTTCGTATGGTCAAATCAATTTCTAGGATAGGAACACTCACACCACACGCACATGAATTTCCCTTGAGCCGCAAATTAAAAATAATCATTTATCAGTGTGTTATACACCTCACACTTTTTTGGTGAAAAGTATTTATACATCTACATATATCTAAACTAACCACAATTAGTTATCAATGAAATTTCAAAATAATGGGACTTTAATGTTAATACCTAACATTAGACGATGTTCCGTACTTAGCTGGAATGGTGCAAACTTGGAGGAAACATATATTCATGTCTTCTAATGATTCCATAAAAAATTACAACTACACGAATTACTTCCGATCTTTTTGCCAATTCGACTAGACTATAGGTTTATAGTAGAGGTAATACGAGCTCTATTTATTATTATTTATTTATTATTTGAAAAAATACTTTGCGGAAAATATTAAACCCGCATAACCCTAAACCCTAAAGCACAGCAGATTAAATTATGAGTAATGAGTGAGGTATTTAAAATGACAGTAAATTAGTAATTACAAAACCTGTTAATGTTTACAATCGAAACAACATCATGCAATAGTCAATATACTTTACTCATTCGGTAAGATACGAAATAGGAAGTAACGTAGAGCGTCGCCGACGCATATTTTCTGCGTTATCTGTCGGTTGGAATAACATTACGCCAAGGAAGGCCTCGTGGCCGATTATGGACTTAGGTAGGTACCTACATAATAAACAATTTACTACTTAATAATACAATGTGCGCTGATCTGGACGTTCGCGATTCTATATCTACTCCCTAGATGCAAACTAACTTTACGTTAAGTACACTTTATCTGAATCGACAAAAAATATTTTATTTAAAATTTCACGAGTATATCGGTTGAGAAATGCGACCTGTAGAGGAGAACAAACAGCGGGACATCAGGACATACGAAATCATTTTTTCCCAAGCTAAAACGGAGACTCTACGCTTGCGCTTCGAGTTCGCTCGGTCAATAAAACATGCCCCGTTGAGTAAATAGCACCATAATTGTTATAGCTGTAAACTCAAGAATTTCCCAAATGGAGATGCCTTTTGCGAGGGGGATGGGTTAGTACGGTCAAACCCCCGCGCTCGTGCCCTAAGCTGAGTGACCATCCCTCGCGTCATTTGTTTCTGCCCACGTTTTGACACTTTGCCCGGCGGGACCTCCACATTTCCACAATTTAACGGTTACGACACACGAGATGTGCAGGCCAAACATTTTCTCCCTCATTCAATATGAGATTTACGCGAGACTCGTGTAGGAATAAATGAATACAAATAGGGTGCGACGTGTCCACATTAAACGTTTTGGTTAAAGGTCATTCCAAGTTGAGTGTCTGTGCGGAAATTAACTCAAAATTTAATGGTGACTGAATTTTAGGTGCCTATTAATTGCCTTGACACAAGCTCAATTATACCTATAACTAATCAAAAAATACAAACGCGTCAAGCAACACAAAAGATAATTACTAAACCTTATTCTAACAATTACTATGGTCGCAGACGACTGTGTTGTTTAATCCCTAAAATAGCAAATAATATGCCCCAAAATTTCGTACACAATTTAAACGAAAAAAATTGCAAACAAAGATTAAAAAAATATTTTATAGATAATTTAATTTCAGATACGTAGTTTATTTTAATGAACATAATTCGTTTAAATAAAATTACACAAAGTAATAACTACTTACCAGAAAATTTAATCAAACATAATTATAAGTACCTATATAATTATAAATTACCTATATAATTAAAAACAACTAATTAACAACAATTTTATTAAACTAATGTTCAATCAGTTTTCTCCGAACATCCTGTAGCGCGTAAACCAGAAACCTGTTGGATAACTGGTGGACGCACACGAAACTATTTCACTCATGCGCATCAATGCAACTTATTTGTATCTTAATATTGTGTGCGTGCGACTGACGCATGTCGCAGTATTGTTATTGTTTTTACTTAATTGTTATCGTCCGAGTCAAATGTGCAACGCTTGGACAAACTTCGTAGGTTTGTTTATAAAGCGTAAAGGCATCTTTAGAATAATTATTGTAATGTTATTTGGATAAAAAAATAAAATAAAAATAAAAAAAATAAGTAGGCATTAAAATGTCATAAGGCTAACGTATGTTAGCGAAAACACCTTTTTAGGGTTCCGTACCAAAATGGTAAAAAGGAACCCTTATGGTGTGACTAAGTCCGTCTGTCTGTCACAGCTGGATATCTCGAGAACTACTAATGGTATCAACTTGAAATTTGGAATAGTTAAAGATGACCTTTGTCCAACTATTTTGCAAATAAGAAAAAAATAAAAAAATAAACAGTTTTTTTACAACAGGGACTGAAAAGAGGTCGTAAAAATTTTAAGTGGGGCGACTAGGGCATGTGGGGTATCATAAAAGGAAAAATAATACGATGTCTCAATATAACACACTTTTTTAGAAATTCAAAAAACAAACAAAAAAATATTTAGTTCCTCTACCAGTCAACAGATGGCCCTAACCTAGGAAAAATTTAATTAGTTCTACTATCGGTCAAGAGATGGCGCTGGCCTAAGAAAAAAAATAGTTCCACTATCGGCCAAGAGATGGTGCTGACCTCATACTGGAATAATAATTTTATTATGCTACAGCTCTGCAGTGTATTTATTATGTCCATCAGCTATTTTTGATTTCCCCACTGCTGGGGCACAGGCCTTCCTTATGGGTGGTAAGGAGGATGGGCCAAAACCCACCAAGCGGGCACAATGCGGATTTATTTATTATGATGGTACGGAAACCCTCGGTGCGCGAGTTCGACTCGCTCTTGCTTGACCAGTTTTTTCAAGTATAAAATTACATTTGAGATGACATGAGTAGGTATACTTAGATAACTTTTTGTTGACTTCAAATTCCACCTTTCCATCATAATCAATGTCAATCTCTAGCGTACCTTTGACTCTCCGACTTCGAAATCAATAATAACAAAACTAACCTACGCAAATATTTTATAATCTCGCTAAGCACCATTGATCAGCACCGTATCTCCGCACTAGTCCGCACCGCCCGCCCAATGACGTCATACGCACTGCCCGCCCAACTGCCCCCACCCGCCCAGTGGATTATTTCAGGACATTTTCTTCTATTCTATGTTGTGGGCGCAATAACTGTCAAAGAATTTCATCCAACATTATGAACATACAAGGTTTATTAGATTGCTTTCTAATTTTATTGCTCTTAGACTAGGTATCCTTAAAATAAGTAGGTACTTCGTAAACGATGACGATACGTATAATATAACGATAAAGCGTAGTATTTGTCTAATTTTAGGTACCTACCTAGTTCTGATCTCGTATGATTAACACAAACACAATACTTATATTTCTTACCTAAAGCTACATTACTTATATATATACAAACTGTAACAAACAGTATACAAACGGTAGATATCGAGACCTTTTTGAAAAATTTTCAGTGAAAAAACTGCGCCCGTTTTCCGATTGCTTAGCAGGTATAACGAGTGAGAAAAGTAGAATAGCACATGAATTGAAAGGGCAAAAAAAAATTCATTTTCAACTTCAAACGCTTTATATTATTTAAATGTCCATGTCCATCAGCCATTTTTTGATGTCCCCACTGCTGGGCACAGGCCTTCCTTATGGGTGGTCAGGCGAATGGGCCATAACCCACCACGCGGGCCCAATGCGGATTGGTGGGTGTTAACGACTGCAAATGCAGCCGGGACCAACGGCTTAACATGCCTTCCGAAGCACGGAGGAGCTCGAGATAATACATTTTTGGTCACCCATCCCAGGACCGACCCTTGCGAACGTTGTTTAACTTCGCAATCGCTGGGCCAGGCGCTAAACCACTGCGCCACCGAGCTCCACATTAAATACTATTAAATAATAGTGGGAGAATAGTAATAAATATTTTCTGGTCGTATATAAAGCAAAAAAATAAGAACAGTATTGCCTTTCCTTCTTCAATTAAATTTGACAGCGAAACTGCTTCTACAGGTCCTGAAATTTGCAACATGTTGGCTGCTTACTTTTCGTCTACATATAATACTGTGGACGATGTTCACAGCTATGACGTTTCTACAAATGAAACACTTGACGTCTCCAACTTCTTGTGCACCGTTTCATTCTCTGAGGAGCAGGTCCTGAAGCGTTTAAAATCACTTGATCGTAATAAGGGCGCGGGAGTCGATGGCATACCTTCTGTTTTTGCTGTGAACTGTGCTAATCAGCTGTCACTACCGCTTACACTTATATATAATGAGTCGCTTTCCTCAGGCATATTTCCCTCACTTTGGAAGATGGGTTTGATTGTGCCAGTTCATAAATCGGGTGATACTACTAACGTCAAAAATTACAGACCCATCACTATATTATCCGTATTCGCTAAATTGCTCGAATCCTTGTTATGTCCGCTAATAACATGGCAAATTAAAAGCCTATTATCCGACTCCCAACACGGCTTTGTTAGTGACCGATCTACTGTTACCAATTTAGTTGATTTTATAGATGATGTCATATCCAATACTACAGATGATCGCAAGCCCGTTGATGTTGTTTACACTGATCTATCGAAAGCTTTCGATAGGGTTCCTCATTACATCTTACTTAAGAAATTATCCCAGTATGGTTTTGCTGGTAGTTTGCTTCATTGGTGTTCCTCATATTTAAATGATCGTACTTCTAGGGTGGCAGTTAGTGGGTATGAATCGGTACCTTTTCTTAATCCAACAGGTGTGCCTCAGGGATCCCATTTAGGGCCCATATTTTTTAATCTTTTTATAAACGATGTCGCATCATGTTTTAAAAATTGCAAGGTATATTTATACGCAGACGATCTCAAACTAATGAGGCCAATTAAAGAAAGTCATGATGTGAGATTATTACAGGAAGACTTGTACAGATTGGACACTTGGTGTGCAGAAAACAAGATGGTGTTGAATGTCGATAAATGTTGCTATATCCGGTTTACTCGAAATCACCGCGTAATGTCCGATGTTTACACTTAATCCCATCAGGTTATTCGGGAAGTTGAGAGTGTTCGGGATCTTGGCGTCATACTTGACAAGAAATTAAGCTTTAAAGATCATTATGATCATATAGTCTCTAAAGCACTTAAATGTCTGGGGTTCATTATTAGAAACACAAAATATTTTAAAAACGTAAATTCTATAATAACACTGTACTATAGCCTAGTCAGATCTACCCTAGAGTATTGTAGTGTGGTGTGGCACCCATTCTATGAAGTTCATTCCAACAAAATAGAACGCGTACAAAAGAAGTTCCTGTATCACCTGTCGTACAAAGTTAAAATGGCGAAAAAACTTCACAGCTATTCAGGCCGCTTAAAACACTTTAAATTCTCTAAAATCTCTAAAAAATCGTCGTAAAATCTTAGACCTAACTTTTCTCCACAAGCTAGTTAATGGTAATATAAATTGTCCCCAACTGCTAAAAAAAACTAACTTTCAATATCACTCGCAAGCTACCTCGTTTATCTAGATACTCATTGTTCTCGCCTAAGCGTTGCAAAACTAACCTCGGCCTTAACTCTCCTCTTTATAGGTTACAGTCTCAGTATAATACTGTTAGTAGAAATAAGGTGGTGGATATATTTAAGTTACGATTGTCTGCATTTAAAAAGCAATTAATGTTATTATATTAATGTTACTCGGCACTTAAATTTTAATGTCGCACATATCTCAATTGTTTGTTTTTTTTTCTTTCTTCTGTTTTCGTTACAATAATTATATAATAATACTAGTAATTTAGGTAAGTTAGTAAAATTAATTTAACTTAGGGGATGCTTCCTGCTCCCATCCACCTAATTCAGTTAATGCTTTCCGTGGCAGCCTATAATTAAGGCAACACCATGTATCATTAAAAATAATATAATGTACTTCTTAGCATGTAAGGGTGTATGTACTTGTTGGTTGTCCAAATAAATAAAATAAATAAATAAATGTATTATTGTTAACAGCTCTAGAGATTTAAACCCGACTACTGGGTTTAAACCCAGTAAATATCAACCCACTATTTAACAACCCACATAACCTTAAAAAAGCTGCGAAATTCTAGTAATGCTTTGAATTTATATTTATTTTTGTACTTATCAATCAACATTGCCTCCATTCATGTCAAAAAAATGATTGATAGACCATATCCCTCTCGGAATTTAATAAGGATATATTTTCCCTAAGAGCCTTCTAATATTAATTTAGAAAAGCTGGTAAAAGTCTATTTCACTACAACTTTTACGAGGCGTTATATAGGCATAAGAGTAACCATTCGTCCGGAATTTTCGCCATTTTATTAACCGACTTCCAAAAAAGGAGGAGGTTCTATGTTCGTCTGTATATTTGTTTTTTTTTTGTGTATGTCCACCGATTACTCGAAGACGGCTGGACCGATTGAAATGATTTAAACGTTATTGCATTAGGCACACTCCCAAGTTGGTCCCATTTTTTAAAATTTGGAAATCGGTTCAGTACTTTTCAAGTAATTTTGAAAAAAAAGCACGAAAATAGTATGATTTTGTGTAAATTACCTCGATGATTGGTCGTATTACTTCTTTGTTTATGAACTGAATGAGATAATTATTTTTTTGTTGGAAGAGGGATATCTTAAGTATAGTTTTTTAACCGACTTAAAAAAGGAGGTTCTCAGTTTGACCCGTATTTAAGTATGTTTCTCCGCGATTATCTTACGTTTGGCTGAGCCGATTTTTCTACATATATAATATGACAAGATTTTCACTTTCAAGATAGACTGATTTATTTTGTGTAAAAATATTTAAAAACTTTTAGATTATTTGTCAAGTTTGTTGTCAGGAATGAAAAATTTCAAAGAGTATCGGTGAGCTAAAATAAAATAGACAGCCCTTCCAGTGAAATAACATCCACCCACCTTACAAAAGACTTACAAAATAACACAATCCTTATCAATCCTCTTATACAAAGAAATTCATAATATTTTTAAGGAAAATATAGGTACCTAGGTAGATAGAGCACTAAAAAATTAGTGATGCTCTGAAAAAGTATAAGTAGTATTATTAGGCACCTACAATGAGACTTAACCTTCTGTATGTTGTGTAAAAAGAACATGAAAAAGCTTTCATTTCTAAATGACTCGTGTTTTGCCCACGCATTATCTTATCCACCTACGGGGCCACGTGTTAACGTGAAGTGTCACCTCCCCAGTTGTTTTCAAGAAAACTTATATATACGTCAATATATTCTTCTCTTCGTACACCCACTTGGCCTTAAGGTGCGACATAAGATTACCTATGTATTTCTGTGACTGTGATGAATAAGTCAGTAAGTTGCTGCACTCTTCGTACATCAAATTGTCAATCAATCAAGGCTTTAACGATAATCAATTAAGTATTTAAGTTTAAAACAATAGTAGCAATTTGAGACACTATACGATTAAACTTTATAAAATAGGTGCATTAAATAAAATGGATCAATAATGACACATTTAAAATTATTGGGTTTTGCAGCGATTCGGTAGCCCAACCCAAGCCTCGGAACCGGTGGTTTCAACTCATGCTATGCTCATACGTTCATATAAAGTGGAAGACTCGGAAGTAAAATATAATGAGAAATAAAAATGAGAGGAATCTGAAAACCAGTGGGTAAGTAGGTATTTGTATCCGTGTGCGACTCGTTTCTTTGTGCGACAATCTGAACTAAATGTCGTTTACGTACCTATATGTCAAGGCAAAACTGACGAAGTAGGTAGGTAATAATTGTGGAAAACCTTCCTTTGTAAGTGAATTAATTAAATCTTCACTTACATTACATTGGCAACAAGTTTCCTAGGATGACGGTGCCGTCATATTACGGCCGTAATTTAGCGGCGTAGAACGTTGTCTATGTAAACAATATGGCGCGCCGTATTTAGCTTTAGTTGGACTTTATTTACATATTATTGGTTTCATCATTTCGACGAAAATGCAATGTTTTTCGACTTTTGAAAAGTGATTAGATCGATTATCTCAGAAAGTCCTACAGGGCGAGAAGAATACGTACTTATGTAGGTACCTAATAAATATATCTACTAATGTAATAGTAGATTGTTATACAAGACGCTAAAATGACCCATTGCATACGAGGTAGTTTTATTCCCGAGCTTTAGCGAGGGAATAAATAGAAACCGAGTTACAATGGGTTTTAGCGTCGTGTGTTACACTATACTTTTCACTACGATTGCGAGAAAATAAAATATAATATTAAATAGTTTATACCTACCTACTTCCGTAAACGAATCCACTCGTTTTTCTATCCGCCTACATCATAAACTTTTTGTACAATATTTAAATAAATGATTTGGGCTTGACGGCAAAAGATTAAAAGTATTGCTTTCCTAATACAGTCACACAATTTAATCAGATTGTAATTATAGAAAAATTCTAAAGATTTCGCGCCATGGTACCTTTTATAATTTCTGCTGTAGCAGCAAAGCAACACAAACACGCATTCTACGATTCACTCTGTGCACAGAGTAGGTATAATAAGTCTATGATTTCACCGAAGTTTAGTTCCATTTTCAAAAATAGAATGAGAAACAGTATTAAGTCGAGCGAGTTTTTATTCGTGATTATGAATAAAGACTTTTTCGTTTTAGTAGGCTCATTGGTAATAGACAAACATTAAAAAAGATAAAACTTTATCCCCTAGGGGTTATTTTGCTATTTTATCTCGCCTCTTGTACGTTACAATGACGGACTTTTTGAGCAAGAGGAGTGAAAAGTGTTTTTATATTTTTGTTGTTTGTTATGTTACTACTTATGCTATGTTAACTAATTCAGAATTAAAAGGTTCTCAGCAAAGATATCTCATTTATAAAAACTTTCATTTTGCTGTTTAAATTTAACTTAAATTAAAACAAGGATGTAAAATAAGTTAAGAGTTAGTTAATTCTAGATAACAAGTTGTATAGAGTTTTGTCGGCATCGGCGGCGTAAAGATGCTAAAATTGCATTTAAACCCGAGCTTTATAGTAAATGGCCAAGGTTCTAAACTAGTTTCCTTTCGAGCTTTCGAGTACTTTCGACTCGATGTAGAATTTTGCTTTCAACACCCAATTAATGTGACTACTACCTACTCCCTCCGAAGCAAAAGTCAAAGCGTACAGGAGTTTCAGGCTTTCATATATTTAGACAGTTACTGAATCTCATACATGATTTTTAAATTTGAGATTTTAGCATTCACAATGCATTTTTTATACAATACTTACTAATTAATACATACTACAAATAAATCGACTACGATCTAGTGCGAGTCGAATATTTTCTAGTAAGTAGGTATTTTTAGGAATCAGAAGCCGAGATTATTAAAAAAAAAGACAATTTACAAACCGACACGTAGTTTAATTAGTTTTTAATTTAACACAGACATCAACTTAAATCAACCTTTATTCCGCAAACAATCGAAATAAAACACTTCACTTCACCAAAAATAGCAAATAACTAAAATAGGACACGACTTACTGCAAATTGCGCCGATCACCAGACAACCGCTACGCACGACAGCCAACCGTCAAATGAGTGAACGCTCCGACGGCAGCCGTATTTATAGGGGTTGCCGTGTGACGTCACAAGCAGTGAAAGTTAACACCTAATACGGCCTATCCTGAAGGTGCACCGTCCTCGGGCACGTTTTCAGCGGGGTCTTAAGCCTGAGCAGCCCCACTCGAACAGCCGGCCAGGGTCACGGAAGAGCCAGCATCTTCATCATCACCCTCGCTCGCTTCTGGTTGGTGTCTGAAGCCGTCAGGAGCAGAAGATGGTCCGGCTTCAGCGTCATCCTCCTCGTCATCGCTATCTGTTATAGAAAAATAAAGTGCCACAGGCGTCTTGCCTAGTCTTTCATTCATCACGCATCCGAGGCCCTCTTTCAACCAAACACACAGATCGAAAAAAAATGTCCAAGTTCAAACATTCATCACGATAGCATACTTCACCAAACAGGTATGCCATCCATTCTCATACTTGGTACGATCGTACGAAACCACCCCACACGTTAACAACGTGTCTGCAGGACCGGAGTCCAATACACATACAGCGATGTGTCTGCAGGACCGAAGTCCAATACACGTATAACAACGTGTCTGCAGGACCGAAGTCCAATACACATACAGCGATGTGTCTGCAGGACCGAAGTCCAATACACATACAGCGATGTGTCTGCAGGACTGAAGTCCAATACACGTACAACAACGTGTCTGCAGGACCGAAGTCCAATACACATACAGCGATGTGTCTGCAGGACCGAAGTCCAATACACATACAGCGATGTGTCTGCAGGACTGAAGTCCAATACACGTATAACAACGTGTCTGCAGGACCGAAGTCCAATACACATACAGCGATGTGTCTGCAGGACCGAAGTCCAATACACATACAGCGATGTGTCTGCAAGACCGAAGTCCAACATGCGCGGTGTCGCGCATCTGCAAGGCCGGGTCTCCCTCGATCCGGGCCCACAGGTGAGCGTCCTCCCTTGAGGCAGCAGCCCACGGCAGCCTCCACCAGGACCAGGCTCCACCAGCCACGAACAGGCACACCTCAGACTTTAGGAACTCACACATACGCGTGAATAGATTCTGTAACATAGAAACACAGGTTTACATATGAAACTTACTTTCGAAGAATGCTGTACAACTTTCAGGACACCATTCCCCTTTTCAGGGCACCATATATCTGCTTTCAGCGCCTTGCGTCACCTTACTAAAGTAAGCAACCACTCGCTTGTTGCCATCACTGTGCGTCTGCATCAGTACGGCGCCATACCCAAGAATTGACGAACCTGTTTCACATTAGAGGGGACAGGTGCCCACCAATGCGTCTATCTTCCTGGCTCGGCCTAACCTGACCATGAGAGATAACGCGGCCTAGATATTTGACCTCTGTAGTTAGGAACGAACATTTTCCGAACAAAATCCGGCTTCGGTGAGGGTCTTTAATACGTCACGCAATAGATTAATTCCGTCCTCGATAGACATACTCAGAAGTAGTACATCATCTATATACACGAGTACGTTGCCAATCCGTCAGACGTGGTATTCATGATCTCGAAAAGAATATTCGCATAATCGAGCTTCTTTTTACGAAATTAGACCAGGAACGGTCGTTAGTGGTCCACTCGTTAAACCAGGTTTTAGCATCTCCTTTTAAACAGTGGGCCACTCGCGACAAACATTCCAATTCACTCCAACGGTTGGCTAACTTGGCGCGTTCGACCTCGCTACACCACACCTCAAAGTTATGAACCGATGGGTCAAAGTTAGACACATAATAATTTTGTAATTTAGTCTGATTAATTAGCAAAACCGCATCAGCAATTGCCTGCGCTGCTGATGGAACATTTTCGCGTTAAGGTGTGGCGCCACGATGCGGCGGTAACGGAGTTTGGGACACACTCGTGGCACTTCCCTCGATCGCACTCAGTCTTGACAAAATCGCGCCTAAAGTTCTCTTAACGGAATCGTCACGCTCATGCGCCCTAGTCAGCGTCCTATGGCGACGTGAACGGGAGCGAGAACGTGAACGTGGCCTACGATGGTGACGACGCGATTTGCTGCGTGTCCGTCTAGCTCTATGAGGTGGTGATACGCCTGAATCATCACGTGAACGCGATGGTCGCGGCATGTTTTCGAAATAAAGGTTGATTGTTCAGAAAGAAATTCAAATTTTAACGGTAATTCAACGAAAAACACAATTTAGCACTATTTGAAATTAACCGTCACTTGTTTTGAAATTATCAGAATGGAACGTGAATAAAGTGGACGAAAGCCAATCCCACTTCTGATTTTAGGAATCAGAAGCCGAGATTATTAAAAAAAAAGACAATTTACAAACCGACACGTAGTTTAATTAGTTTTTAATTTAACACAGACATCAACTTAAATCAACCTTTATTCCGCAAACAATCGAAATAAAACACTTCACTTCACCAAAAATAGCAAATAACTAAAATAGGACACGACTTACTGCAAATTGCGCCGATCACCAGACAACCGCTACGCACGACAGCCAACCGTCAAATGAGTGAACGCTCCGACGGCAGCCGTATTTATAGGGGTTGCCGTGTGACGTCACAAGCAGTGAAAGTTAACACCTAATAGTATACATTACTTAGTTAGTACTCTTAAATGAGTTTTGATGGATGGATGGTTATTTCAGCATAATAACAGGCAATTACTTTAACTTTAGAGAGTCGCACACTTCTCAGAGTACCTTTAAACGTATCTATTAAAGTATTTCCCGAGAATTCAAAAAGTAAATAAACAATATCGCAAATTAAAATAGAAAGAATTTAAATGTGCTACCGAATTATTAATTTGTCTTTAATCTTATTATGCAAATGCGATTAGCACATATTCGTCTAAAACAAACAAATGACAGAAATAACTAAGCTATGCTACATATTATTTTTAAATACCTACCCTAATTTCAAATTTAAGAACATTTTAATTTACCCTGTGGTCTAATGTTGGAAAATTCCGAATCGTTACAGTTTTGGCGAGGGACGAAAATAATCTTTGCTTTATCTTCGTTTTGTGGAAAAACATCCTACTCGTCAGTCGTCATCATACTTAGGTACCTACTTACATTATAATAAATACCTTGATTGATACTTATCAGGTTTCTCAGACCAACGAAAATATGTTTTCTATTGTCCGTCACTTTACTATTAAATTAATTAAGTAACGCAAAAGGCATTTGCGTTACTTAGTTACCTAATTATAAAAAAGTAAGAAAGTTTTTAATTTCCATGCTGATCCGTCTCAGAAACAAAAAGCTGTATCAAACCGCGTTAGTTGTATAACTTATTCGTATTTTATAGCTTGGACACAGATATAATATGGCTTGGATATGTTATCTAGCAACCTGACACTATTTGGTCCACAGTTACTCAAAGATAGGTTTCATATTGAATTAATATAGGTATTCAGGTGTGGCAGATTATGACGCTCAATCTGGCTAGATGCACATCTTGTTAAAATACTTACAAATAACAACGGAAATATAAGGTTTGATATTACGTCCCCATGTTAAATAGGTCCTAGGTACTCCAGTTTTCATAGGATTTCTCCTCGCCCTTATGCCGCCGGTTGCAGAGCTAAAGCTACATTTTTCGAAGTCAGAATGGTCAGAAGTATGAAAAACTACCTCAGCTATGCGAGCTAATCTAACTTAGCTTAGCTCTTGGCCTACAATTTGCATTAGAGCTCCCTTCTAAATCTAATGCCCTTAAAGTCCCCTCGGAACTACAATATGGCTCAGCTTGGCTGGGAAAAACTCTGATAGCCCCCTGGCTACACACACACCATGGTAGAGTTTGCTCGACGCATTTTCTAGGCAACATTATACCTCAGCGAGGTAAAAAAGCTTTGCTCTGAAATGTACATTTATTCATAAATTATTTATGCTTCATTAAGTACGCTTTATCAATTTTGTAATGAAAGCGCAGAATAAATAATATGTAGTACTTTAGAGGTCCATCTACAAACCTAGGGCAGTGGGCAAAGTGCCAGCAATGTGTGAAACATTGATGGTCACATTGGTCACAGAACGCTACGGCTGCGTGTCCTTGCCAAGGGCGCGCCAAGGACGCACTTTAGACGTAAATATTTTTAGATCTTGAACTTACGCCTGTCTGTCTACTTACTTAGGTATGTCTAGTCTATGTAACCCTTTTAACCAAGATATACAGATAATATGTCTACTTTCTGAAACGACTCTCATAAGCTACTGCGAATTAAGACTACGAATGCCTTTGTTCGCCTGAATGCCATTTTGAATTCAAACAAATAGATATTTTTGAGATATTGGAAATCTATTTTCATACGCTTGTGCTTAAAATATTTATGATTTTTTTTCTCAAAATTCGACTTATGGAAACTTCCTGTCGAAACTCTAAATTATCTGAACCTAAAGAATGTCTTTTGTAACAGATAAGTATACTTACTTAGATATACCTACCTGCACCTTGCATTTTTCTTTTTGTTAATTTATAAGGATATTAACTAGTTGATGAAAACGTTGTTTATATAAACAAGTTATGCAAACACAAATAAAGAAAGCTTCCCACAAACTTTTAAAGCACGTATAATAATATGTTAATTAAAGTAATGACATCTGAGTATGTATTTTAATTTTTTCTAAAATTTTTAAAGTTTGAAACTTAAAACTTGCAAGCATTTTCAATTTTGTAATGTTCACGTCAGTTTATAACGAAATAAGTACGACTCTACCTCTCTCTACCTACATAGTTTATCAAACAAACAATCGATAGCCTATCTATATTTTTCAGTGCATGTTTTTCAGGTAGGTAGGTAGGTCTTTAAAATGATAACTTTGAAAGTTTTATTCCATTGTTGTTTCAGGTAACATCATCGTGGGATATTTTAAGAAATACCGGGAAAACTGGATTGGAGGATTAATCAGCTGTGAGTTCGTTCACACGGGTACGGGTCGCAGTCGCAGGCACTGGTATTACCGTGTCGCAGGCGGCAACAGCCGGTCGTGCGTGATATGCGCCGACGCACCGCGGCTGCGTCACACACTGCTCGCGCCGCCGCGCCGCCGCCGCCGCCGCTCGCAAGCCCGCCAAGCGATAACCGACCTCTGCCGTGCCAAGTTTCGATTTCATCGGCCGCTCTCATTCCGTAGTCGCACGGCCGTAAAAACGGACGCTATCGTGCGAGACACCACAAACACAGAACTGGCAACTCACTCGATCGAATTTCAAACTTGAAGTTCGCTTGACATGACGTACAAACGCCAAATTCTGATCGATCGCCTCAAATATATGAATAAATCGTGCAAAATAATCCCTGTGTAAACTGTGAAAGTTGCAGAAATAGTGTAAGGATAGAAAGTGATTAATTAGTGCAACATGACGTCGCGGTCTAAGGAGAAGGTGGCAGCTGCTTTCCGGAAGTTGTTCCGATCTCCAGAGAAACTGGACAACGATGGTGCAGGGCCCAGCGGTTCTCCGGCGCGGCGAGGCCTACTTCGACGCCACAGGTACCGTCAGATTTTTTTTATAATCAAAAAATCATAGCTATACCTAAAACGTAGTGATTATTTCCTCTGTGGCTATACCTACATTACAACGCCGTTTATCAATTTATGTCAGACCAATGTTTATAAACTCCTAAACCATCTCTACTCCAGTGATCAGATTCAATGATTTACCACATTCTTCTTTTATAAATTCAAAGTGACAGTAACACGATTGCTATATATGATCTCGTTTTATGTGATTCATCAATTGAAATGCGTAACATAATATAGGTAATGGACACAACGAGAGGCGAGAGTGTTGTAACAGTCGGTGGATGTTTGGATAACAAGCGAGACAACCGGTCACGTAGCCAACAATTCACACGCGTTTGGCAATGTTGTGCTGCTGGTAAGCTGGTATATAGAAAATTGTCACTATAATCTTGAGAAATTTACAAAAACTCAATTGTACGTTAGGTATTTCAAACAATAACTAGAACCACATACATTGTTAGATAGAACCTCACTAGAACGTAAAATTATAAAATATTTTTGGACTCTCAATTATTTCCAGAACTTCTATTCGATTCATTCGGCAAAGTTGACTAGGTATTCTCTTTTATTATTTAATTAAATAACGCATTTCCAAACACATACCTAATATTATATAATATAATAAAAACTTCAGTGAACTTAGTCTCTATCTATGGCATTTTAACTTTCACGTTTGTTTTTAAAAAAATACAAAAAAAAATTGGCGGTAGAGTCCATACAAGCCGGTTCCCATCGTCTACCTTTTAGAAATCCCACCCCATCAACGGCTTACCTTCGCCATAATTTCATCCCCCTCACTGCAGGTTTACTTACTTAATAATAATGCAGAAACCAAGACCTCTGTTCTGTCTATCTCAAATATCCCATAGATGTATTTCCAAGTAATTTCTGAAAGATAATATTCACCTCTCAAGCTTATAAAATAAAACGCGTTTCATTGAAAGTTCTTTGGTAATTATTGGTATTTGGTTTGATTTATATTTTCCCGACATTTCGGCACCTTTGCAGCTGTCGTGATGCCGAAACGTCGGGAAAAACAAAAACCAACTTTATACCAAAATACCTACCTAATTGCAATAAAACCGCGCTGGTATCCATCCGCTAAAGAAGTGTTTTATTTAATTTCGGTCAGCTGAAGCAGCTGAATAAATTAGGTAATCTACTCTCAAAAAATCTGTCTGTTGATACACGTTGATAAACATCGAGATGAACAATACAGCAAGTTCATTAATTTGTTGCGAACGTAGAATCGTTATCTACGGGCTACGGGCTACGGGGCTACGGGGCGGTTCTACGTCGCGCCACAGTTTTTATATCTTGTTTCTATTTTTTACTACAGCAGTTTTCATAACTTTCTTTTTTTCTTTTCTTCTATGGTACATGTATCATGTATACGCCACAGTTTTCAATACCTATGCTTCTTCTATGACATTATCAGCGTATTTAAAAGTTTAAACAAAGATCCCTTTTACAATAATTGATGCCAGCAATAAGAAAGGATTTTTGGAAAAATGAGGGACCCTTATGGACTTAAGGTTCACAGTCGAAGTCGCGGGCGAATGCTAATTATTCGTATAAGTATACTTAGTTCAAATGTGCGAGCTTATTGTTGTTTGATGCGGATATCCGTGGAAAATCCAACGCATTGTTAAAATAAGGACCTAACTTAAGTTATTACGCGTTGCTTACTATGAACCTTCTTCATTGTACCTTCATATCTCACTAACAATGTGAAGGTTCTAAAGAATTATTAAGCTCAAGGTGCCGAAATTAGCATGTGTAGGTACCTACTTACCTATTTATTATACCTTGTACGCTTTACGGCTTTACGCACGCCATTTGTGATCGACTTAACTCCTTACGTTATTTTCAACACGCCTGACCGGCCGAACGTAAATAAACATAACAGTTAAACATTACATCGACGTAAGTATCTAAAACTTGAATGCATATTGAGTTGGTAAATATTTGATGACCATAATCCTCTTATTTAATCACTAAACTTGAACAAGTAGCGTATGTTCCACCCTACGAAGACTTCTTCATTTGCGAACATTTCTCAGCACCCAAATTTTGCATTCATAGTTTGAGTTTTGTAGGATATGGACTTAGTATTATTAACTTATTAGATAATTTATATTACGTGCTTAGGGAACGTAGGTACCCATACTTCGTGACCCGTTAAGGGGGGGGGGGGGACGGGGGTCTTTAAAATACCACACTTGGTCAAAGGGGCGGGGGAGGACGGGTCTAGGTTTTGTCACGTTGTCAATACCCTCTATGGAAATCTGGTTCTTTTTCTAGCTGTGTATTATACTTATTTGGCGCGCAGCGAAAAATTTTTTCTTCTTGATACATTTTTTTCCACTTGTAGGTAATTGTACGTTACGTTACGTTGCAAGCGCCGTACTAATAGAAAGGCAAATACTTATGAGCAATTTTTTTTTTATTTCTGTTAAAAATGATATAAAACCATTATCTTTGAATTACGTACTACGTGAAAACTAAGGGGGAGGGTCTTGGCATATACTACGGGCGGTCACCAAACTCCCTGAGTAATAGAAAAACGGTATTAAAAAAAAAGTTCCAACACAAAATATCAAAACTTTTTTTTATTAACATGTAGTGGTTGGGGCAGCTGGGTGGCAAAGGTAGGAAAAATCTCCATTCTGCTGTTACTTTCGTACATTTGTGAAATCGAAGAGATTTTAATTTTTTTTTTCACCATCCGAAAATTCTGAAACATTTTTCTAAATATTACTAAGAAGCTTATTCCTACCTAAAAAAAATATTCAACCAATTTGATTTTTTTTTCAGAAATTCCCCATTAGGTATTTGTTTTGCTCATTCTGTAGAAGTGTTCCATTCCATTAAGAGGTATATATATAAATATAAATATATAAATTATATAAATTTACTTAGAGAACCTTTAACACCTACCTATTAAAACTATTATATTTTTAAATAAATGGAATAGATGCTTCAGTTTCTGTTCGCCCAGTTACTATTTGATCAGTTTATGTGAGTGAAATACTTCATTCTGTAAACTTATTAAAAGTGCCTAATAGAAAAAGCAATAACGCATGAATTTGCAAATTATTTTATTACCATTGTAATAAAGCATTTGTTTATAGTAGCTCTGCGTAATACGAAGCCTACATACCGTGAATTTCATAGAAACAAAAGGAATCTGTTCCATTAAAAAGACGCGGTGTCACAATCCAGTGTCCGTTAGAATTCCGATGAAATGTGACAATAGAGACGTTACGCGGCCGAAGCAAGGAAGCGAAAACTGAGCCACGTCATTTAAACAAAGACTTTGTTTACTCGCAGACTCATGGGCTCGCCGCGCGCCGGCACAATACACTGACGATATCGCGCGCGACGCTTTGCAACACAACTATAGAGGAATACCGTACTATGTATGGATACAAGTACCTACGTCGTTACTTGATATTCAAGCTTTATCTATGCTCAACAGCGCAAAATGACCTATTTTATGAACCTTACCCCTTATAATGGTGTTGTAAGGCTTGTAGAATTACAATTTAAGGCATAAATGATAATAAAATATTATTTATATATATTATTATATTATATGTAAGTATATGTATTATTGAACTTTTTGGATTTAAAGCATTCACAATGCTATTTTTTATATTTTTAATTAAATCAACCCCTGAACGCCGGGACGGCCGCATGCGGCCAGGCAATAAACGCTAAAGTTAAGTATCTTAAGATAATGTATAAATTAATGGACATGCCCCAAGTAATTTCCTACGTTTCTCCTTTTCAATTGTCAATACTAAATTAAAATGCTTTTATTAGTTTTATTTAGAAAGAAACGACATTGAGGGATTTGCCACACTGGATGCGTTCTGCGGTCTGGTTGACCAGACCATACTTATGTATGGTCTGGTCAACCAGACGTTCACCCTATGTATGTTCTACCCTACCCTATAGAACGCATCCAGTGTGGTAAATCCTTAATAGGTTAAAAAAAACTACGTTGGTAAAAATCACAAAACAATATTTTGGTGTTGCTCAGCATGTGTCTGCCTGCAGGTAGGTGTAGGCCACTGTAGGGCGGGCGGTACATATCATAATTTGCACTCGCACTTTTTACCAACTTTTGCAAAGAAGTTTACATATTTTTTTGGATCCATTCCAAAATTATTGATTTTCTCGCTTCTATGGAGCTGAACCACTTTGGCCGCCCAAGTTTTCAGCCACTCTGGTTCGAAAAGAAGCTCATAAATTAGAGATTACAGCGATATAGCTACCGTTTATCCAAACCAGTGTAGGCGCGGCGCTGACAGGATCATTTATAACCCAGACCGGTTTCTCAGGATGTCTCCACTCCATACTTTCACCTGTCACAGCACGTTGCTATTTTGGTCCGGCGGCACTCCGTCGTATCTCGGCGAGCCTCCATTCATATGGAAATATCAGTGCACGGTGCCCGTACTTTACATACGGGTCTGCGGCTTTAATAAGTTTCTTTTCCTTTTTTTTCGTCTTGGAAGCTGTATTTAGCTGTTACAGTATTCAATTAGTATAGTTTTTCAATATATTTTTAGACTTAATTACACACTTCATGGATCTATCAAATACAACTTTGCCCGCTTGGTGTCAATTCGTGACAATTTTTTTTTATAGCATTTATCAGGGGTTGATTCTTAAATGTTATTTACGTTACTACTATCTCTACTCTATTCTCTAATACTCTATAAGTACCTAAATATACTAGACATATTTGTATGTTTTTATTTAATTATGACTACATTCCTATAGGTTTATTAAGCAAGTATAATAAAATATAGCTATACACACTTAAATGATTATGTCTCATCTGACCAAACAAGTTACAGGTTTAGTGTGCTAGATTGAAACTATGTTATAATGAAATACGAAAAGTAGGTAATTCAGAATGTATAGGAAATTTATAAACATTAGGTAAGTATTAGATTCACGAAGCAGCGTTGCTTAGAACAAGGAAAATATACAGTTAATCATCTACTAAGACCCAAATTAAAACCTGAACAACACGGTTGTTCGCATCCTTTGTTCGCAATTTCGCATGATTGTACTCGATACTGCAGAGAGAGACTGCATTTTTACAACTGACCGGAATCAGAATCGTGATAATAAATTGCTTACAACGTGCTTTATTGTAATTATTACTACACAGAAATAACGTTTTATGTTACAGCAATTCTTTCACGTATTACTTAAGTTAAATATCAGTTAAC
This sequence comes from Agriphila straminella, assembly GCA_950108535.1. NCBI lineage: Eukaryota > Metazoa > Arthropoda > Insecta > Lepidoptera > Crambidae > Agriphila > Agriphila straminella. Next base: position 14,507,851 of record OX467308.1, read on the forward strand.
AACGTTAAATAAAAGATAATAATTTTATTAAGGTTAAATCACTAATCAGCAGTTGGTCACGCGTGAATCGTGATCCACTAAATAACAAGGTTATAAAAATCAAAACTATCTTTTGATCCTACCAATTATATATGAAGCGCTCATGGCGGAACTTGACAGACTGATCGCGTTTGTTAAGCAACGCTCGGTCCGGTCAGGTTTCGGATGGGTGACCGTTAAGTGGCATTACAACTGAGCGCTTCCGTGCTTCAGAGGGCACGTTAAACTGTCGGTCCCGGCTGTTGTCATCTGATAACAGTCGTTAAGCCAAGTTAGAGGCCTTACAGGCGGCTTGATAAACTCTAACACCAGAGGTGGCCACTAATCCTCATTCGATAAGAAGAAGAAGACCAATTAAATATAATTGGTAGGTACCTATTAACTATAAATGTTTTTTTTTCAATTTGTTAAACAATAAGGGATTTATTTCATAAAAATCGCAAGAGCGGAATTGGCTCAAAAAAAACAATAAATGGAAATTAACATTGTTATTTTTTTGTTAACCTGTGGTTATATTTTAAATTTTTACTGTTTGATTGTATTCCTATAATTCAGTTCACTAAAATAATTCATTATTCTTACTCGCATTGAACGTGCTTCAAATACTTTAGTTTAAATTTAAAGAACTATGATTGTACCCACATACAACAAACAATTACTTTTCCCATATTTCGCAGATTTTCTCAATTCGTGGCGATCCGCAGACAGGTTGAAGAAACTATCAACTTTTCAAAAGTTTTCGTTAGTTTTCACGAAACCGCCTGGATGGATCATTTAAACTCGCAAAGAACTAGAGTCGCTAATGTCTGCGCAATTTTGCCTGGTTGCCGCAATCAATATGGAGATCAAAATTGCTCTGTTTCCTTATTGTTGCCTAAACGGAAATCATTTAGATGCAGGGTCTATTTTAGTCATTGTATGAACTTGAATGTTTACCTAAAATTAGCATAACCGCCTGGAAATTAACTTTGTCAGGCGCTGACTATTTAGATCTTATGAAGGTAAAGTTGTGTTGTGATGTGATTATTAGGCCATTAGCACAAAATAATTATTCTGTGCCATTAGTACCTAACTACACAGGTTATTGCCACTGGGTGATGGGTAGCTACATTAATTATATAACCGCTACCTCTAAACACGTCAATTAAACAGAACGCTGACCCAGTTCTGAAATAGCCTTTAGATGACTGAAAGCAAATTGTAAAGAGACGGCCAAATGAAAGAGGTCGTTTGTGATTTAAATAAGACTTATCAAAATAGTAGATTACTTAAAATTATGAATATTTTTTGATCTTTTTTTAATATCATGTTGTCGTTGTGGCAGAGGTATAATTTCCATTCTGCTGTTACTTTCATGCATTTGTGAAGTCGAAATGTTTTTTTTTTAATTTTTCACGCAACCGAAAATTCTGAAACTTTTTTCTATTACTAAGGGAGCTTATTCCTACCTATAAAAACAATATTCAGTCGCTTTGTTTTTTTTCGGCCATTCCCCATTGTTGTTCCTAATAAAATGTTCAAAAATTTTGCCGCTAGTTTAATTTGAGTCTAAATGAAGGCCGCTATGTATGTAAAGGATAGTTTTACAAACAGGTACGTATTTAACCATAAATTGTCGTCGAGGCACAAGCTAGATTGTTGTTGGGACAACATTCCACGCAATATAAGGATCCGGCGGCGGCGCGGCGCGCGGCGGTTCAAAATTGTATGACCGTAAAGAGTTGGCCGGGCTGCTAGCTAACATAATAAGCCATTGGAATGGAATTAAATGTACTGGCTACGCCTAGTATAGGGGGTAATTACAAATAACATGTTACGGTTATGTAAATAATTAAATTATTCTTTTTATTAAAATTAAATTAGGTACCTTAAATGTAAATAAACTTCACGGTAAAGATAGGACTTATTGCAAGTTTTGTTATTATGAAATGACTGCACTATTGAATAACGATTAACAAATTTATCACGGATAGAAGGAAGCTAAAATTTAGATGTATTCTTCAAACCAGATAATAGTCTTTAGCTCATCCGGAAGCTAGTATAAAATCGTTTGCTAAGTGTAAAAACAAAGAAACAAGAAAACAACCTAATAAAAACGTGTTAAAAAAATTAAAAAACCCGCCTGCATAAAAAGACAAGTCGACTGAAAAGATGGAAACAAGATTAAATAAATATTAAAGGCAACATGTCATAATAACATGCAGTCGGAGGCATGCATAAAGAAAGTGACATTATGAATGATTGAATTATATGCCTCCGACTGCATGTTATTATGACATGTTAATCATAGAAATCCGTTCAGCCGTTTGAAAGATATGAGGTAATAAAGAATATTACATACAAACATACAAACATACTTACAAGATACGCGCGAAAAACATAACCCGCAGTCGGGTAAAAATAAGTCTTAGCATTTAAATCAATAGCTCTTTTGGCTACCTAATTAAAAACCACTAGTATTCTTAGCCCAGACATTCATTTAGGAATATTCTTCTCCAGGGATGGCGTTAGTCCTGCAGAAGCGGCAGCGAGCTTGCCCGCGAGTCCGGGAGCTGCGGCGGGCGGCAAGAAAAAGGCAGCAGGCGCGAGTGAGGTGCGCGAGCGAGCAGCCGCGGTGCGCACGCGGCGGCTCATGAAGGAGCTCAAGGAAATACAGAGGCTGCAGGAGAGCCGACCAGACCCCCTCTTCACGGTACGTTTTGAGACTTTTGAGTCTCTAAGTGGTAATCCTTAGCCAAAAGGAATAGACATGCAGCCTCTAGGGCAGTGTTTCCCAATTCAAGGTCGGTAGTGGCGTACCCCTTGATGCTCAAGGGGTCTGCCGCGAGTTTGGGGCCTTTCTTTTCTTATATAGAGGGGACGTACGTAGAAAAAACTTATTGGGAACCACTGCTCTCGGAGCAAGTTAACATTCAATGAAAGCCTAAGGAGCATAATCAGTGGTTTTCCAATAATCATTATTAATTTGCCTTCCACTAAAACGGGAGAAGGCAAAGAGAAAGTATAGAGATGAAAAGTTTACATACCTCGCTCATCAAATAAATGTTATATTTGTAAGAATAACATTTACTTGATGAGCGAAGTAAATTCCAACCTGAATGGAATTTCTATTTAGTCGAATGAAATGAAGGAAAATTGCTTATAATAATTGCAATAATTAAGAAAACCGCAGTCAACCGTATCCAAGAGGCACATAATCGTTCACTACAGTTTGTGAATGAACTCACTCATTCCATTGAAGCGGTGATTTCATTGCGTTTAAAACAATGATATTATCATATTTTTAAAAAGGTTTAAAATAGAAAAAATTCTTATCGCTGCTGCTGCTGGTATTGAGTTGCCTATTATTGCTCTCTAACTAAAGGAATGCAAATAATAATAACGGACAATTTATATCAATCTTCGTTATTCAATACGCTCTGTGGTTTCAGTGCAGATATTTTTAACGAGATCTGATTGAAAGTATTTGTCATTTGATCATTGCGCAGTTGGTTCCCTGCGTGTAGCTCAAAGATCAGATTTCACTACACTACAACATTAATCATGAGCAAAATAAGTTTTTTGAGTTGGTTTATGATCGTCAAGGACTCTGACTCTACGCACCAGCACATCCAGAAGACAGCATTTGAGTAAAACTGTGCAACTTTTGGTTTGAAATAAAACACTTTTAACGGATACTAGCGCGGTTTTATTGAAAGTACTTTGGTAATTAGTTGGTATTTGGTTTGATTTTTGGTTTTCCCGACGTTTCGGCACCTTTGCAGCTGCCGTGGTCACGGGGGACTGAAGCTACTTGTGAGCCTACCCTCAAGCGATGAATTTTTTAAGACGTTCAGAAATTAAGATTTAACAAATTTTAATTGGTTTAAGTTTTGGTTTGGTTTTAATTTAATTTTATATGCTAAAAAGAGAGAATCTACTGAAACTACTACCATTTCATAAAATTGGGAGGCCCCACCAAGGAAGAAATGGCGAAAGAAAACTTGGAGAGGAAGGCCGACCTCCGTCTTTTATATTAATTAATTTATTTGCAAAAGGAACTAACCGTATCATTAGATCTTACAGTGTGTGTTTGGGGCTTTAGCTTGTGAATGATGGGGTCCCAAGCTGGTGGAATTTTCCAACCATCATCTCTATTGAAATTAGGATATTTGGGTAGTTCTTGGGAGAGCAATTTTTGAGTGTGTGTGACTCATATCTCTTATAAAAACTATATGATTAAAACGATCATTACATCGTTTCTACATTTCATTAAGCATCGTGTCATATAGATTTTACTGGTTAAAAACTACGTAGATCGGAGTAACTCACCCTCAACACCTCAAAAACGGGGTTATTTTGCACGTTTTTACGTGTCACACGGGCGCCGGCTTATGAGAAATCGCGGATATTTTTGAAATCACCCACGTTTTTAATCAGTTTTGTACACACATTTAAAATAGACATATCACGTTATATACAGATCAAATTTTAAATCCTATCGGAGGGAAACTTTTGATTTTATGGACCTAAGTTAGTATGTCACACGCCTAGCTACTTTTTCACTGCGCCCTCTTGCGAAGGCCATTGCTCTGGACTGGCTAGGCACAGACAAATAGTGATTGATGTTTTCGAATCGACAGTTACACCGCTACTGACAGGTAAGATGACTGTGTTGCTGTTTCCCACGCTTTTGGTGCAAGACTAAGTTCTACGATTTTAAAAATTTTGGTTCTCATTTCTAATGTATTTCCATGTCACATTTTTGCAATATAATTGTGCTATTTTTTGTAAACGGGTTCTGAGGTGCAATACCTTACTCCCAAATGTACTTAACCAGTAACAAAGAAGCAGGTTATATCTTTTCAATGCCGATAAATTTCAAAATTAATGCTTTTTGGTAATTTCCATGGCGTAATTTCCATGTATAAAACACCATGGAAATTACATAAAGCCCATGGAAATTACTTTGTTTTATTTTTGGTTTATTATATCAGCCGCTCGACACTTACTGTTGGGTGTAGGCCTTCCCCAAGGTTCTCCACAACGATTGGCCCTGTCCTGCCCACATCCAGCAGCTTCCTCCGACCTTCACCAGATCGTCGGACTACTTTGTCAGGGGGTGGGGGCATCCGGTGCGCGATCACTATTCCAGAGCCACCGGTTTGTCTCGCTATGTCTGCCCACTGCCACTTCAGCTGTGCAATCCTTGAAGTGATGTCGGTTACTCTTCAGCTGTGCAATTCTTCAAGTGATGTCGGTTACTTAAGTTCTTCTACGGATCTCTTCATTTCTGTCGCCAAACAAGGCAAGTTGGCAACAACACACACACTGTCGTTTTGAGACACTGAAGTAAGTTGGACGCAAACAATTTTCGAAGCTTTGAGTTGGATCTGACGAGAGATCTCTTCCTCGAAATTGGACTCACTTTACTAGGACTGTCTGTCCTAGGTATAATTAATAGTCTGGATAATTTGAGTACACTGTTCCTATAGCTTCTAGAAACCTCTGAGTATCGGCTTTCCGTCAGCTCTCAGAAGTTCTCTAGTGATTCCATCGTCACCCGCCACCTTGTTCTTTTTTAGCTGTTTGAGGGCCATACTATTCTCAGGCTGGCGTCCTGGATATCTTTGGTAAAGTGTCGGGTGAGCTTGGCTTTCGTCGATCCTGTATTAATTTCTTCGTTACTCAAAAAAGAAAATCAAAAGCAAAGCAATGGCTTTGCTTTTGATTGAAATACTCGTACATAGGTCAGTTACACTCCAGTCTCCCGATATGACGATATGTGCTCTACTCTACGGGCGGTATGGCTTCGTATGCAGAACTGCCACACCGGTGTAGGTCGCATTATCACCTGGCTGTGGGCTGCCGTGTTACCGTCGTCCGCCAGTTGCCGAGTTGCTGCTGCAGGGCTTAGTTGCATTTGATTGCAGACCTAGAAAGCTAACTCCAATCTTCACTCATGAGGGGTGGTATACCTTGCTGCTGTCCAGTGTCGGTGGTCAGGTCACCATTGTTGAGGACGGCAGGTCACGTCGTATATTCAGCGAAAAGGGAAGTATGTACTTCTGCCAGGCTAGGAGTCTGTGCCCGGGGCTTGCAGTCCAACTGATCTGCATTAGAACTTGTATCGTTATACAGAGCAGGTTGGTAAACTTAGTCAGCGTTATTGTTTGAAGACCATACACAATTAGTGAAAACTAGTCTTTAGTAAACGAGTATTGACCTAGGTCGTACAGATTGTTGATACTTTTTACCAAATATTTGTTATTTTTATTATTATGATGCGCATCCATAATATGCAATCAATAATATACTCTAAAAGAAATTTATTAATTAATAACATTATTATTTATTACCTTCATGTTTCTACATTGAGTTCCTTTGTAAGTTTTTTTTTATTAATCTACTATTTTTGTTAAATATAATTATAATACAATGTAGTTCTTAATACTACCCCAACTAACTTTTATTTGAGCTTTAATTTCATATCTGACATGATGGTGAGCAAAATTTTATCTGCTGGGTAATTTCCGTGGTCTTTACTGTAATTTCCATGGATCGCAAATTTTCTATATTTTTTTTTAGCAAAAGTATGCATTCGCTACGTGGCGAATTTTGATATAATGTTTGAATTTGCATAAGCTTACAATTTTTTTGTGTAATTCACTTTAATTTAGTGATTTCAAAAATGCTGTGGAAATTACACGGAGAACACTTTTCCGAAGAACTACCCATTTATTTATTTCGATAGCCTCGCGGAGCATTCTAGGAATGAATCTACGTTCCCTGGCAAGGATTTGGGGTTTGTCAAATCTAATGTAATGGTTGGGCCCCTCAAAGGCGTGTTCACTCACTGCAGACTTGTTATCGCGCCTATGTTTCATGTCAGCTACATGTTCTTTAACGCGGGTCCCTATGCTTCTCTTTGTTTGCCCGATGTAGGAGAGCTAGATTGTGACTGTGGGCAAAGGTGCCGAAACGTCGGGAAAACCAAAAATCAAACCAAATACCAACTTATTACCAAAGCACTTTCAATAAAACCGCGCTAGTATCCGTTAAAAGTGTTTTATTTCATGTCTAGTGAGCGCGTAAGCTTGAGAAGTGAACTTTTGGTTTGTAGGTTGAGCTAGTAAACGACAACCTGTTCGAATGGCACGTGCGCCTGCACCAGATCGACCCAGAGAGCGATCTGGCGGGCGACCTGCGCGAGCTGCACATCTCCAACATTCTGCTACACCTCATCTTCCCGGAGAACTTCCCCTTCGCTCCTCCCTTCATGCGCGTCATAGAGCCACGGATAGAAAAGGGCTTTGTCATGGAAGGTAAAAAGAGATAAAACTTATAACACTAGGTAATCAAGGAACAGAAACCAGCCTACAGTGAAACCTGTTTTGATGTCTAGTGAAAAGAAAATATTTTTTTCTCTTGTTTCTTATCGCGTCAGGGCATTTAGCAGTATTATCACGTATACGTGACTGCGAAGTTTACGAATAAAAGCGAAATTACTATCAAGTCGCATGTGCCTGGTGTTGTGACAAGATAATTTATTTTCTATTGTTAATGAAATTCACATTCAGTCAGGCACAGAATACTAATAAGTGTACAAGTATTCAGGTCGCTGATTTTGTAGCAACTTTCAGGGGGAGCGATTTGCATGGAGCTGCTGACCCCGCGCGGCTGGGCATCCGCTTACACCGTTGAAGCAGTGGTGATGCAGTTCGCGGCGTCCGTGGTGAAGGGCCAAGGGCGGGTAGCGCGCGCGCCTCCTCGGCCCTCGCGCGAGTTCTCACGAAGACGCGCGGAGGAGGCGTTCCGATCGCTCGTCAAGACGCATGATAAATACGGCTGGGTCACGCCGGCGCTCTCGGATGGTTGAACTAATGAAGGTTAGTATCCACAAATGAAATAGTGCGTCCGGCCCGTGGATTACGTAACTCTGTTGCTAACAATTCTCGATGAAGTCGATTTAAAGCGCAGTTATCTACATTGCTGCTTTAAGTAAGACAGCAGTTCTCATATATTGGTTCTTACTAAAGCAGCAATGTAACTGCGATTTCTGTCGGAGTTGATTGCAACAAAGTTACATAATTACTTACCCCCCAGATCTGGCGAATGCGCCGCCCGTCTCGTTTGCGAATGGCTCGCGAGCTGTGCATTTTGTATTGCTCACGCACCGCGCGCGTGCGCCTGCTGCGCGCGCGGCTGCGGCTTTATGCCTACTTATAAGCAAATTGTAAATATATAATATATAATATAAAATGTAAATCCGTTATTGGCATTAAGCAAAATTTGTAAGATAATCACTACTGTTTAATTTTTAAGTGCTGTGGATTTTGGGATAATAAATAAAAAAAAAAAAAAAAAAAAAAAAAAAATTGGTTTGCATGCACAGTTGCAATAAGAAGGCGCCACAGCAAATTCACATTCGTCAGACCGGCTTCTTACGGCCCGCGGGCCCGGCTACAGCCAGCCGCGGCGGAAACGAAAACTAAATAAATTAGGTTAATTATTGCAATCCATCACTGTCACACGAAAACTATTATATTGAAAACAAATGTACCTATGCACTTTACAAAAGTTGTATGTTTAGGAGCGCCCGAAAACAGACACGTACAGTTTGACCATAAAGAGTTGAAATTAAATAAAATGGAACTAAAAATTTTCAGTATAAAACTTAGTCAGTGTTGCCAAATTATTCGTGATTTTGACGTGTTTACATAGAAAGTGGCGCCCGCAATTTTTGTCAACTCACATTATGGTTGCAAATAAAGAATTGAGTATTGAGTATGGTCAAGCTGTACCTAGGTACACGTAAAGCGACTATAGCATTCAAATTACTCAAGACAAGAGACTAACTTGCGCATCGTTGAACGTCGAAGAGGGTAGATATCATTGTATTCCTGAACGGTGTAGGTAGGTACTACCTGAGTAAATAGTTTATACAATACTAAATGATATACTAGAAAAAATACGACTCGCACCAGATCAATACTCAGACGGGAATCGAACCCGCGACCTTTGGATATCCGGTCCAATGCTCTGACCGCTGAGCTACCGAGTCACTAGTGACATCGCCGAATTTCTTCTAGTATATCCTACTCTTACGCTGCTAGATATATATATGATATACTAGAAGAAATTCGGCGATGTCACTAGTGACTCGGTAGCTCAGCGGTCAGAGCATTGGACCGGATATCCAAAGGTCGCGGGTTCGATTCCCGTCTGAGTATTGATCTGGTGCGAGTCGTATTTTTTCTAGTATATCATTTAGTATTGTGTAAAAATAGCATTGTGAATGCAAAAATCTCAAATTTAAAAATTAAATAGTTTATATTAAATCTATAATGATAAATTTTATCATTATAGATTGTTTTTCGGAAATCAGGTTTTGGCCGCCTAAATGACTGAAATCTACGTATGTGGGCTGGCTGTGGCCGGGCCGTTAAAACTTGCCTGGTTTATAAATTGCTATAGTTACATCTCTTTCTCGCTGTATAGCAAATAAAAAAGACGCATTGATAGCCATTCAGAAAACTAACATACGGGGGCTGGACGGACCCAAAAGCGAATCGAGATACACAGAACAGCAAGTTACAAAATTATAATATGTACTTATTTGAATTCAAAATACAACATTTTACTTTAAGTGTACCAAAAAACCTAAATAACCCCGTGAAAATTATAAAAACAGTCTGTCTGGCATAACTAGTCAGATTTTAAGAATTTGAGACGCCGCCGCCCGCGCCGCGCCCGTCTCTGCACACTATTGAGACGAAAAGTGCATTACTATGATAATAACTCAGTGAATATTCTTGATCTGGCATCTATTTCATTCCATTCACTGCGTGCTCGGCGTGCGGTGCAGTGCAATAGTGCTGACTTTGACCCAAATCAAAGCGAAATAGCACACCTGTACCTACCCGATGATTTCGCAACGTAGATGTACCTAGGTAGTATATATTTATTATGGTTAATATAAATTTGTAAAGGCTACAATTTGATCGTGGTCGAAGTAATGTTGGTTTAGACTTGAGAGGCTATAATTGATCATGGTCAAGTTATTTTGTTGCTATCTTGAAATGCAGTGCGTGTCCAAAGTAATGTTGTTGAGCTCTCAGTATTAAATTCGAGACTTGAGCCATTTTGCATGACTCGAGACTAATTAGTCTCGCAAGTTACGAGTCCTTCGAGTCTTTTCAGTCCTTTGAGTCTTTTGAGTCCTTTCAGTCACAAACTTCTACTCACTATTTTTTGAGTCATAAGTACTTTTCCAAACATGGGAATTTGTCGTATCATGCGTACCATAATTCGACTCTAATAATTATTAAAAACGTTTTCTTTTTTTACAGTTTTCGCCGTTCAACTGTGTAATGCAGAATGGATCTCCTTTAGTTTTACTTTAGTCGTAATTATCTAGTGCAAATTTTTATATGTATAAATGCTCTGCTCTGTGTAATTAATTACTTAGTCGTAAAAATTTATGCACAAAGGAGTGGTGAAATGACTGAGTGAGTGTTACCTATTTTACATTTTAACAAATAACATTGTACTGTACCTAGTTAGGGCTAAAGTATTGGAACACCGCACCACATTTTACCATACCTAGCTCAGTCGGTCTTTTTCTACCGCTTAGAGACATCCATCCAAAAGCAATCGAGCTACGATTGCTTTTTTTGTGACGAAAACATGTTTCTGTGTTTCACTACAGAGCTATTGAAAAATGCGATGCCAGGCGGCCAATGCAGCTTAACCCTTAGCCGTTGATGGGGTGTTGCAATTTAGTAAATGTTAAGGAAATAGATGCGGCATTATCACAAAATGACGTTGTCTCTGTGCTTCCTTTAATCAAACTAGTGACTATTTTTTTATTAAACATTTATTTTTTAAGCTAACTATTTTACTATAGTTGTCACGCGATTAAAATACCTGACCACCATATTTGCATGACCAGGTAATTTATGTTTACCTACACTAATTTTGAACTCTTTTGAGTTCCTTTTTTGGTAAAAAAAATAGAGCTCGGAGCTGTTTAAAACGGCGTAGACTCTTCAACTCAATCACGCAATACGTACCTGTGCCAAACAATCAAGTTAATGCTCAACAAGTGTTTTATTCAACTTTTCAATATTTACAATTTTGGAAATCTCAGTTGGAAAGCTAATAAATAACTAGAATGTAGGTATATAATATAACAAACCCGACGCGACGCGTTTTCAGAGTTGGTCCCATAGTAAAAGTTGTTTAGTTTGATGGTCCCTATCTACCTACCATGTTTGGCTTCATGGCTATTTCCAAATTTCCAGACGCCTTGTTTAATTCTAAATTGACCATTTCATAACAAGTCTCTTGGGATTGGGAATTAAAATGGCTTTTTTCATACTTGCCTAATACGGTAGGTACATACTTTAAAATATTATACAGAATTTTGGCGATCAATATGCTTGCCTTGTACCTACGTCCAGATTGTCCGGATTGGACATCCTTGTCTGAACTTTCATCCGGACTCATAATTACGTCCGGATTTGTAATGTTTGCTCGCACATCGATTAAGGACATTACACTAAAACTTGATAATTTTTTTATTTTTTAATTACTAACATACCTACTTACTCATACATTCTACAAGTGATTTATTCAACAGTCTCTACAGTAGTTTACTGCCAGTTTTCCCAATTTTACAACTACAACGAGTTCGACACGCAACGTTTTACATTGAAATTACCAAAAAAAATTGTTCGCCTTTTTTTTTATTCTTGCTTCGCTGACCCGTCCGGAATATTATGGCAAGCATAGCGATAAGGCCCTTTTTCCTGTCATGTAGGCCAGACGCGACGCGTTAGGACGCGGAGCAGTGTTGTTCCTGGCAAATTGAGGGCTGTGCAGTATTCAAAATAAAAAATGCCAATTATTGCCGTATTAATATGGACAGCGTTGTTGCATGATGCAAGTTGTTGCTCGAGTCGCATTCGATCGAGATTGCCGTAGGTATCAAGATTCTATTCAACTATAATGCGTGTCGCTCGAGTGCGGATGATGCTCGCCCACTCTTTCCCACTTTTCTTGACATACATTTCATGTGCACAGAATAGAGATCGTTTTCGTTTTAACGAGAGAATCAAATCTCAAAATTGTAACAATCTGTACTGCCGCCACTCAAATGGCTAACATTCTATGCGTTTGAACGCTACGTTTACTATTAAGCTTTAAAAAATGATCAGTAAAATATAAAATAACTTACTGTAAACTGGTCGATTCCATGGTATACATTAAAATCTGTATTTTACATAAGTTTTCGACAAGTGATTTAATCGTCTATTGCTTATGTTTAAGCTTTAATAGATACGAGGGTAGGTAAGTGTAGCGTTCAAACGTCATCAAACGTATAGAATGTCGGCCATTTGAGTAAGGGGGCAGATCTACCAACTTATCTCTGAACGAGAGGCGCGGGCGTCTCTCTATGCGAACATAATCAATTTATTAAATTTTTTAATTTGAATTTTTTTGCATTCACAATGCTATTTTTTGATCTGGTGCGAGTCAAATTTTTTCTAGTAAGTACCTACCTATATTGTTTCATTCCATTTTTCACGACTTCACAGATAAGTTGGTCGGTCGATAATGTCATGTCTGCCTGTAGGTATACCTGTCTGCCTGTCATGTTTTTTATACAAACTTTGAATTTAAAAATGTGTAATTTTATTTAAATGTCAATAAACATCAAAGTTAAATTAAAATTATCTAGGAAAGTACTACAAATTGTTGAGTTAAATATGATTCTTATTTTATAAATTACTTCTAACTGAGATAAGAGACACATCAAGATTGTACCTACCTACATAAAATCTCTCGATAAAACGAATGGAGCAGTATGATAATAATATGTTGTGTTGTGTGTGTGTGTCTGTTACCTCACCTTACCACCACTCATGCGTAGGCGAAGCTCGGGTAAAATCCGCATTATTGTAAACCTTTCGGGGCGTTAGGATAGGACCAAGGTGCTAAAATGACCAAGGTGCTGAAATGACCAAGCTGCTAAAATGCCCAAGGTGCTAAAATGCCCAAGGTGCTGAAATGTCCATATTGCTGAATTGACCATAGTGCTGAAATGACCAAGGTGCTGGAATGACCAAAATGGCTTATCTGCTTAAGGCGTGAAATGAACAGAACATTGCTCGCTCACTCACTCACACTTATTGTGAGAAGTGCTGTGAGCCGCCATTTTCAATTCTTTTTGGACTGCTGCAGTTGATATATAAAATTTAAATTACGTTACCAAAGTACCAGGGTAGCATAGATTTAGATGAGGTTTACGCGAAGCAGAAGGAATTTTGTACAATGACCCGTCTATAGGTACTTTATCTATGTCGCTCTCGCGCTAACATTATTTTTGTGCCTGTGCGAGCGCAATGGCAATATGTTGGCGCACGAGCGAGTATATACGGGTCATTGTACAATTTTTTCTCAGCTACGTCACCTATTACGGAGAAAATAAATAATAAAGAAAATAATAAGATTAAAAATATAGAAGTTAACCTTCTCCGTATTTATGAGATCCTGGTACTTTGGTGATGTATTGTATTACGAAAAATAAGAAAAAAAGTTATTCAAAATTATAGAAGTTACCTTCTTTTCTCTTTTTCTGCTTACCTGCACTGCTGTCCTTTTAAGAATCTGTCCTTATGAGAATAAAGGATATTTTGCAACCTTGGTCATTTTGCAACCTTGGTCATTTTGCAACCTTAGTCATTTTAGCACCTTGGTCATTAGACTTCAAAATGATATTAGTCATTTTGCAACTTTGGACATTTTAGCACCTTGGTCATTAGGATCCGAAAATATTAGTAATTTTGCAACTTTGGACATTCAGAACCTTGGTAATTTTAGCACCTTGGTCCTAACGCCCCATATTATAAATGTGCATACATTATTATGTAAGTATCTTAGAAGTAGAAGCTATTGATATTTTTAATGAAAGTATTCTAGATAACATAGGTACTTATCCGACAATGCTCCTTATTTTACTTAGATGGAATGTTGTAATTACACGATTGAAATGTTTCCGTCCCAAAGTCATTTAATATTTTTTGATAATAAGTAATTTTAGTAGAATTTAAAAACTCCACCAAACAATTAATAATATTTACTCAAAAAATCCAAATTCACGATTTAAACAGCCCTTTTGTGTTCCTGTAGAGATGACACCGGGTGGGTTAGATAGGAAATCAACCGAAACTCGACCGTAACGGATCAACCGGAGCAGGGTCTCACCTCTTTCACATTTATTTATTACTGTCGTCGTAACAAATAAATGTGTTAAGGGATAAAGTCGTTGTTAATAGAGCAACCCTGCAATAGTCACCACACCACCCGGTTTTCGGCTCCGGTCGTGCACAAGTCAAGTTCAGTAACAGTTGAACTCCGATCGAGTGTTATGCGTTAAAATAAAAATAAATTAATTCTTGCAATGTGTGTTTCCATTATGAATAGTTGCATTTCCTCACGACATAAAAGTGCAATATACGGAGTTTCGTGATCGAGGGGTATCCTTTGGCATAGTGAACCTTCTGAACCCGTAGATCATTTTAAGAAGGGGAGCCATCTTGGATTTTTGTATGGGAGGGAGTTATAACACAATCTTTTTTTGTATGGTTTTTTTTCAAATTACATCGTGTGGGTGGGGTATCGAATAAAAGGGCTTTTTGAGCTGATTCCAAATATATACATTATTATGACTATGCAGCTACTAATTTAAAAAAAACGGAAAAACATTTTCCAATCATACTAAGTTTGGGCTCTTGCAGAAAAAAAACCACTAAATGATTTTTTAAAGATTATATACATATAATACCAGACAATCTAAAAAAATTAAGTACAAAGAGCCAAATACAGGTAATTATTATAAACAACGGACAAGATCTTATGTTACCCCTAGAATATTTAATAAACTCGGTTTAATCAACAATAATTTAAAGTCCAAGTAGGTATTCTATAAAAAAAATTTGAAGAATGCTTTCTCAGATTTATATTAAGAAGTAGCTAATCTGTATGCACTCTGTTTAATGTTTCTTGTTAGGTTACTTTAAATTAACTCCAAACACCTATTTTGTATGTCTTTTGTTAAGAACTAGAGCATAGTTTTAAATTTCGCCGACAAACTGTTATGCGAACGTTGAACTTAATGATCTAAGGGTTCAGAAGGTTCACCCTGCCAAAGGATATTCCTCGATCACCAAACGCCGTATTTTTTATTGAACTAGAATAACGAAATGCTCATTTAGTATTTTTTTTTCATAAAACGTGAAATGAAAGGCTTGTGGTATTTTAAAATTGTAAATAAAAAATATATATTACTTATAAAGGTATACCTAAACGTATTAATGCGAACTCTAGGACATTGATGTTGATTAGTTTGGTGAACCAAAGATGTTTATTTTTTTTGTAAATTCATTCAGTGCCAGATATGTATTTGTAAGAGAATTACCTATATGTACAACGTTACTATGGATGTAATAAATTACCTGCTCAAAAATTACTTTTTTATTTATTACCACAAATCACAATCCAGAACTTTTCCGTCTTCTGTAATATCTGTTGATTTTAAGCGACTCTTAAAGCCTATATGTAACCTACTTATAGGTAGAAGCACATATTTGAAACCAACTGTGTGGACTAAGCGACCGCAACTTAAATCTATTAGCAAGAAATTGTCGCCTGATGTTTAATGGGAGTTCACAGCTTTCAATTCTAGTGATTAAGTATTTTAAGTGCCTTGTTCTGTACAGCATCAAATTTTTTAAGAGAAGCAGAATTAGCAGGTTTCAAAAGATAAGTTCTGTAGGGTTTTTCACGATTGTCGGAAATCCACTCGAAAGCATTCGATTCGAATCCATAATGAAATTACAAAAATGTATATTCACAAATACATTCGACTGGCATTCGATTCACTTTCCGACGGGAAAGCGCAATGCATTTACAATGTTTGGTAGCATAAGGTAGAAAATAAAATCGATGTAGTCATCAGACTTATCGATTCGATTCGAAAAGTTTGTTTCCGACAATTGTGGATAAGTAACCCCCCTGATAAATTCGGAAGTGGTTGTTATGGGAAGTGGTCGTTTTGGGAATAGTCATTATGGGAAGTGGACGATCTGGGAATGGTCATTCTGGGATGTGGTCCTTTTATTGGGAAGTGGTCATTTTAAGAAGTGGACATTATGGTCCTAAAGGAAATCATTGCCTGTAGTCTAATACACTACGGATTAATGCATTGATCTAAGGGATTGGATCTGCCCTCCACAAACCGGCGAGGCATCGCAGTAGATTCAGGACTCAGAACGGTAGTGGTTCGTGCTTGGGGTACAGGTCAGGAGTCGCTCAGTCTTACCAAAACTATATAATCACAATGATCACGTCACGACCCGTGAGTAATAAACTGGCTTGCTTGCTTTAAGTGTGTTATCGTAATAAACTTGCACGGTAGGGGGTTTTCTCGTTCTTGAAATAGTACATTATGAGACAAGTTAGCTTAGGTTGCTCAAGGCTATGGGTTGGAGCCCGAGCCGTAGGCGAGGGCGTAACTCAGCCGAGTGTGCAATAAGCAAAAGCTCACGTGTTTCATACGATGTTTTTCAACACATTTGCGAGGAAAAAACAAAGTAATTTACCACACAGCAACAAATACGACAAAAACAAAATATGATAATTATGGGAAAAGACGCGCAGGCTTTTTTTTGTTTTTTTTCACACGCCCAACGCATGAATATTTTGCGAACAGTTAAGACAGAACAAACCATTAACTGATCACTATTTTTGAAAGAAAATTGATAATAAGTAATTAAAAGAGCTCTAAAAACACGTCCACGAAGTTAAACGTTGCCCGCGCTACCACCTTAAGGGTAAAAATATCGCTACAGCCTCCTTGATTTGCTCTTTGGTTTCAAAAATAGAATAAAATATATGAATAAAACATTTTCTCATTATTGTTTTCAATTATTGTCAAAATTTTATTTTCAAGTGTAGGTATTATTTTGTGAATTTAAGTAAGTATGGTTAAAAAGAAATTGATAGTGAAAAAAAAATGCGGAATAATAAAAAAAGAAATTGCGAAAGGGAATCAAAGGTAAGGTATAGTAGGTACCTACCTAAGTATAGTATCACCTAGAGATCGCAGCCAATATTTTGACTTATTGTGAATGAACTATGGCTTGGATTTGAATGTAATTAATTAATTTCGCGATGCTCAGTAGATGTCGCGCTTTTGTAAGGCGAAGCATAAGAGGCCCGTTACAAAATATATCGGGTCATTCTGAACTTACCATTCAAACAAGAATATTTATGTCCAGTCCATGAAACTAAACAACTTTCTCTAAGAAAAATGTTTCGAGTTTCGCCACAAAATTTTGGTCACCCATACTAAATTGATCACGTGATCTCTTTGATTTGTATGGATAGTCGATTTCTTCAGAGAAAGTTGTTCAGTTTCATGGACTGAACACATCACATCCTCAAAATTTGGATGGTGAATACAAAATGACCCTGTATGTTCACCTACCATGGATCACAATCACAACCGCAACGCATTGGGCGCATTGATCATCATGTTAGGTGCCTAGGTATGGAAACAATTGTTTTGTAAAATATATGAACTAAATTGTTTCATGCTAGTGTCACAGTATTTAAACAGTTGACTGACTTATTAATCATTGTGTTTATTTTAGCAAAAAGGACAAGAACAAACTTGCCAAAATGGAAAATAAGTACGTATATAATATTATACCTACCTACCTAATACCGATTTAAGGATCATTCCCACAGGTCCGTCACGACAAACGGTCAGGCAGGCACCCCGGTCCGTCACGTCAACGTCATACTTCTGTGAACAAGCAGTAGTTCAGGCAAAGAAAGCTCAAAAAAATGTATAGAGGGAAATGCTTGGAACACAATTTTTGACTTCGTAACTTTGTTTGGACTAGTTAGACTAGTGACTCTAAACAAAGTTACGAAGTCAAAAATTGTGCTCCAATCATTTCCCTCTATTACCTTTTCGTTTACTGGGCTACGGTCAGTCAGATCCGTCACGTCAACGTCAAGTCGCCAATCAGTCACGTCAACGGTCAAGCACCGGTCAGTCACGTCAAGTTCACGTCAAGCATAAAGTCCCTGGAAGCACAACGCAGTTTCGAACAGACTAACACTGTTTACACTACGAGTAGGTACACTACACTTTATAGATATCGCACGCTTGAAATTGTGTACTCTATTTTATTGATGATGCTTTAGACAGAACCACTAATATTCTTAGCCTAGACAAGACATTAATTAACGAATATTCTTCCCAGGAATGGAGTTATTCCTGCAGAAGCGGTAGCGAGTTTGCCCGTGTGTCCGGGAGCTGCGGCGGGCGGCATGAAAAAAGCAGCAGGCGCAAGGGAGGTGCGCGAGCGAGCCGCCGCGGTGCGCACGCGGCGGCTCATGAAGGAGCTCAAGGAAATACAACGGCTGCAGGAGAGCCGACCAGACCCCCTCTTCACGGTACGTTTTGAGTCTCTCAAGTGGTAATCACTTTGATCTTAGCCAAAAGGCCGAGGGATAGCCTCTATAGTGGCAAGTTAAACTTCAAGGAAAGCCTAGGAAGCATAAAGACTGGTTTTTCAATAGACATTATTGATTTACCTTCCTTAATAATTGTATGGTGCATTTAGCCCAAAAAACGGCCTAACCCCGACATCCAAAGTAAATGTATCGTTCTAGCTCCAAATTGTTCTATATATATATATATAGTCCACATATTAATAATATAATTATCCAATCCTGACGATACTGACTAGTATTATAATACTTCAACTGATTGCATGGAAATACAAACAAGTAATAATCTCGCATGTCTCACTACCGATTTTATGAACGTCATTATTACAATACAACGATCAGTTTAATATAAATAATAGATTGTTAGATTTAATTTTCAGTGATCAGACATATAGTGTTGCGCGACCGGAATGCCCGTTGGTACCCGAGGATGCGCACCACAAATCCTTAGAAATTGGTTTGAACTTGAAATCCCCCGCCTCACTACCTTCCGAAATTAAAAAAAAATATTTCATAAATCTGATTTTGAGTCAATAAAAGTTGGACTTAACTCTATAAACTGGGAGGAAGTTTTTAATACCATGACGGATATCGAATCTATGACAAGTTACTTTTACAAAATTTTAAACAATTTGATAGATAAATACGTTCCTGCTCATAATCTTTTCAGCAAAAATTAACGCCCGCCATGGTTTACCCTTGTCTCATAAAATTAGAAAACAAAAAGCTTAAATATCATAAGAAATGGAAACTTAATAGTATTACGAGACTACCAGGCTTTTTCTCGTCTTCGAAAGAGATTTAAGAAAATGGAGGAAGAATGTTATAATAAATTTGTTGACCTTTCTGAAGATAAGATTACAAAGTTATTTTGGTCTTTTGTTAAGTCCAAAAAATCTTCTATGTCTAGTTCCATTCCTGAAAATATGATATACCTACCTATAAAGGTAAAATTCTTTCTAGTGGTGGTGAGATTTGCAAGGCTTTTAATTACTATTTTCATTCAGTTTTCATTCCTTCCAGCACAGTGGACATACGTTCTATTGACATCTATCACGATAATGTTTTTAAAGAATTGAAACACGTAAATGACAAAGGGGCGAGGTCCGATGGGATCCATCCTCTTCTCATATCTAACTGTGCTAAAGAACTTGCAGCACCTATAACAATTATTTTTCGTTTCTCTGTCCAGACTGGGACATTTCCGAGTATATGGAAAGAGTCTTTAGTAACCCCCATTCCGAAAAATAAGAGAAGAGAATGTATAGATGAGTACCTACAGACCCATTTCAAAACTATGTATCTTCGGAAAGATCCTAGAAAAAATTGTAACCGCCCAATTGTCGCACTCGTTTCGTAGTCATAAGTATTTCCGAGGAACAACACGGTTTCTTTAAGCATCGGAGCGTTGACACTAATATGGTTACTTTTAATGACTTTTTGCTGTGTGCTATGGACGATAACCTACAGGTGGATGCCGTGAACACCGACTTCTCTAAAGCGTTCGATAAAATAAATCATGATCTGCTTATAAAAAAGCTTGCGAGGGCCGGTGTGCATGGTAGCCTCCTTAGATGGATCCAATCCTACATAAGTAACAGAAGTCAGGCAGTCTTTGTTAAGGGTTATTCTTCACGATTTCTCCCAGTGCCTTCGGGCGTGCCTCAAGGATCCCATATTGGACCCTTGCTGTTTTCAGTTTACATAAATGACATAGGTAATACCCTAACTAAAGCATAGTAACCATCATCATTAAACATAGTAAGCATCGTAGTATGCTGATGACACTAAGTTGTTTCGAATCATTAGATCAGTTAGTGATTTCTATAAACTCCAAGAAAATCTAAATGGATTACATGCCTACTGTGAGTCTAACCAATTATTTCTTAACAGTGACAAATGCTACACGATATCTTACCTATACTCGCAAAAAAAAACCAAGTTACTTACGACTACCACATAAATCAAAAGGCATTAAAGAGAGTAACCACAATCAGGGACCTAGGTATTTATGGATTCGACCTTATCATTAATTCCACATATTGATCACATACTGGCTTCGGCTTTCCGAAATTTAGGTTTTATACTACGCATAAGCAAACCCTTCAAACGACCAGAAACACTAAAAATCTTGTACTACTCCTTTGTCAGATCCTTTCTAGATTTTTGAAGCACTGTATGTAGTATGGAATCTTTGCTATGAGGATTACATTAAAAGAATAGAAAGAATTCAATTTTTTTTTATTAAATCCTATTACCGTCAACATATTTTACACAGCTTGTGGAGTACTTATGTGAACGACTAGACATCTTATATAGAACCCCGAATGTTACTTGGGTGGGTAAAGCTCTGCTTACACAAAGCATCTGTCCGTCAGAAAGCCCAGCATTCTATATTCCCGCGCCGGTAGTATGCCCGCCCACGCCACATAATACATAATAGTACACCCGCTCCGAGATCCCACTTAACGCAGCGGACGCCCTAAAAAGGCGAACATTTTGTTTTTTTAGGTTGAGCTAGTAAACGATAACCTGTACGAATGGCACGTGCGCCTGCACCAGGTCGACCCGGACAGCAATTTGGCGCGCGACCTGCACAAGCTGCACATCCCCTACATTCTACTACACCTCATCTTCCCGAAGAACTTCCCCTTCAAGCCTCCCTTCATGCGCGTCATGGAGCCATGTATAAATGGCGGCTTTGTCATGGAAGGTAAGTAGAGATAAAGCTTAGAACACATAGGTAGATAACCTAATCAAAAAACAGTAACCAGCCTACTAAGCTGGAAAGAAACATGTTTTGATTGATTGACATTTTTGATTGAATTAACATGTCACCGCCAGGAGGCATTCCTTCCAAGCGGTGACTACTTATCTATTAATATATGTTCCAGTCGAGTTTTTGCCCTTTAAAAGATCCAGAAAATACGCTTTGACGCCTGAACTATTGAACCGATTTTGATGAAATTTGATACAGAGATAGAGTAAAGCTTGAGAAAGGACATAGACTAAAAAATTTAATTCAGGTTATAAACTATATATATGTGTGCTAAATTTCATTAAATCCGTCCAGCCGTATAGGCGTGAAGAGGTAATAAACACACACAACAAACTTTCGCATTTATAATATAATATTAAGTAGTAAGTACCTATTCTGGAGTAGACTAAGACATAGAGTAAATCGGAAAATTGTATTTACAGGCGATTTTAATATCGACATGTTGAAACAAACAAATGAATCTAATGAATTTAAGAGAATCATAGCAAACAATAATTTTAGACTACATATTTCTTCTCCAACACGTAAAAAATCATGTATAGACCTCATTTTAAGTAATATCCCAGATGCTCAGGGTACAGTTCATAGCCTATTCTTATCAGATCATGATACTGCACAGTCTATTACATTTTCGTCACCGAGTCCCCCTAGGTACCCAAAGTTTTACTATTGTAAAAAAAGGGACTATCATCCCGCAAATGTGTCCAAGTTTCGTAAACTGTTGGGTACCCTGCAGTGGACTGATGTTTACACGGAACCTAATATGACTATAGCCTTTGAAAACTTTTACAGCATGTTCAAGGCCAAGCTGCTATATAACCTTTGTTTTCCGAAGATAAAAACTAAAATCAAAGTATCCTCAAATGGTATAGATAAAAAATGGCTTACTAATGGTATAAAACGATCAACTAAAACAAAAAGATACCTACGTTTCAAACATTATAAAAACCCAACATCTAATTCTAGAATAAAATACCTCAGTTATTCCAAACTCTTGAAACAATGCATAAATAAATCACAAAAACTTGCAAACACAAAATATCTCATGAAATCCAAAAATAAATGAAAAGCTTCATGGGATGTCATTAAGGGTAAATCCTCATTAAATTTTACGAATGCAAATATAAATAAAATTATAGTTAATAATGAAGTTATATGCAATCCCAATGACATAGCAGATGCTCTTAATAAACATTATTCTGACATAATTAATAATTCAAATAATATGAAACAAATGAAGATAAAATTTGTAAAATAATTAGCTCACTTAAGTCTACGAATTCGACGGGTTATGACGAAATTCAAACTGGTATCCTCAAATCGTGTAAAGCAGAAATTGCACCTATATTGAGTCACTTAATCAACCTATCTTTTACAACTGGTATCTTTCCCGAACCTCTTAAAATCGCCGTAATTAAACCTCTATTCAAAAAGGGTACACGAGACAACATCGACAATTACAGGCCTATATCGCTACTAACCATCATATCCAAGATTTTTGAAAAGGCAATGCATAATCGTATTTATCAATTTGCCAATAAATTTGCGTTGATTACCAGTTCGGGTTTCAAAAAGGCAAGTCGACATCTCTGGCAGCGTTCTCGTTAATGAACAAGGTGTTAATCAATATGGATAAACGTAAATCTGTCACTTCTGTATTTTTTGACATGAGCAAGGCCTTCGACCTCGTGCCGCATGATATTCTACTTCGTAAATGTGAATTATATGGATTAAGAGGAATAGTAAATAAATGGCTTTACTCCTATTTGACTGGAAGAACACAATACGTAAAAATAACAAATATAGACGATAACATGGAAATAAAGAAAATAAAATCAATGTCAAAATCAAAAAATCTAGGTCTACCACAGGGAAGCATACTGGGTCCATTATTATTCTTACTGTACATAAATGATCTCTCAGATGCCACAAATTACCACTGTACACTTTTTGCTGATGACGTATCTGTTGTTATACCATGTAATGACAACAAAAAATATAATGACGAAGTTAATGATACAATTTCTAAAATAATAAAGTGGCTAGAAAATAATGAATTGAAAGTAAATTTAAGCAAAACGACATTCATCCAATTTATTAATAAAATCGGTAGGAAATATAATTTAAATTTGACATTTAAAAATGAAATCATTAAAGAATCCTCACAAACACAATTTTTAGGTTTAACAGTTGATGACAAATGTTCTTGGAAAGAACATATAAATAAACTGTGCAACAAAATAAATTCGTTCGCCTATGCCTTATGGAGATTGACTAGGATCAGTAGCAGACTCATAGCCATTCAGGCATATCACGGATACGTAGGTAGTTTGTTAAGATATCATATTCTCCTTTGGGGCAACTCATGTCACTCAAACCAAGCATTCATTGCACAAAAACAATGCATTCGAGCTATTTGCAACATTGATACCCGGACATCCTGTAGGCCATTCTTCAAACAGCATAAGTTATTAACTGTACCATGCATGTACATTTACGAACTAAGTGTATTTGCTAAAACTAATCCCCACTTATTTACAAGGAAAAAGGAACACTGTAATTTCAATACTAGATACCTTAATAAATTAGTTCTTCCTATAAAAACAACAGCTCTTTACAGCAAAAACGCGTATTGTATGTCTATAAGCATATACAATAGGTTGCCTGATGATCTCAAGATTTTACCTTTAAATGCTTTCAAAAACAAACTGAAGAGTTGGTTGGTTGAGAACTGTTTTTATTCAATCGATGAATTTAATGACTTTTTTAACAGACGACGGTAATGACACACACTGATTTGTAATGTTTATATTGCTTCTAAAGTAAATAATAATAATATGTGATTAATTATATTTGCATGTCAGTATCTGGAGAAAAGTGTGCGGCTTCATATACATTGTAACATCTTCTATACTTACCACTTTTTAAGCAAATAAAGTAATATTCTATTCTATTCTATTCTGATGTTTTATACAACCAATCTATAAAGTAAAAAAAATAATTTTTACCCCAAAATTTTCCCTACACAAATTGATTTTTTTTGTGTCTGTCTACCCGCACGAGCCCCCTCCCGCCCGCTACCCGCCTTCTCCCGCTCGCGTCCCGTGCGAGTGTGTGATTTTTTAACACGTTTTATTAGGTTTTTTATTACTTTCTTGAACTTATGTTTGATTTTATAAAGAGGTCGCAAAATTACCTTGTATTGGTGAAAAAAAAACTGCATGAAAATCCGTACAATAGATTTTACCTGATAGACAACGGTGAAGCAAAACGGAGGGTTATGAATTTGATTGAGTTTATCGCATACAAACAGACAGACAGACGCGGCCGGAGGACTTTGTTTTATAATATTGTAGTGATAGTGATTAGTTAATGAGCGGTTTTCAAAAGGCAGTTTAAGAAAAAAAGTAGTAGGTAAGTACATAAAAAAGACCTAGATGTCGTTGAACTAAGTACCTGGGTAGCTTTTTATGAAAAATATGAAATGCAATTACTTTTTTATTATACGTTTGTTGAGTATGTGGTTTGTTGCGTTGTGCGTTGGTTGTCCGTTGGCGTGTTACGAAGAACTTTTCTATGACTAATATGACCATTAGTGGGAAATAATATTTAAAAAATCTACC
Organism: Agriphila straminella; assembly: GCA_950108535.1. Taxonomy (NCBI): domain Eukaryota; kingdom Metazoa; phylum Arthropoda; class Insecta; order Lepidoptera; family Crambidae; genus Agriphila; species Agriphila straminella. The sequence continues at coordinate 14,532,862 of OX467308.1, forward strand.
TAGTTGAAGTAGCGCCATCTATCGACATAAAATTATACTAAAATTCTCTGCTGTCAGAAAACCGCTCATTAAATTTAAATTGAAATTCAGGTCTCTTATTTCGAAGCAACTTTCAGATGGAGCGATTTGCATGGAGCTTCTGACGCCGAATGGCTGGGCGTCCACTTACACCATTGAAGCAGTGGTGATGCAGTTCGCGGCGACCGTGGTGGAGGGCCAAGGGCGGGTTAAAGCTTCTCAGAACCCGCGCTTGTACTCACAAAAAAGCGCAGAGAATACGTTCCGATTGATCGTCAAGCACCACGACCGAAACGGCTGGTTCTCGCCGATGCTCTTGGATGGTTGAACTATGTGTTATGAAGGTAAGTTTGTACAACCCGCGGCAGTATATATTCTGTGCCGCGGCGCAGATAAAAATGGGATAAGAAATGGCGTCGTTCATATTCACTTCTCGCTCGCACACTAAACGCCACACCTATCGCTCTCTCAGTCACACAAGTTGTGGTATGCGCGGTGAGCCGCCACTTTCAATGGCTTATGTTTAACTTATATCACCATTCACAATCATTAAAGGCTTTTTTGTGCCAAAAATAGTCCATCCATTTTAATGTGAAATTCTTACCAAAGTTTTAACATCTTGCTACCAAACTAATCATTGTTAACCCAAAAATAGTAAAAGATAAGCAAAATTTGCAACATATTTTAATTTAAAATGTCATACAAATATTTAACATCACGTTATCCTATTAAAGTAGGGTAAACCAGCCTGCCTAGCATGACAGATTTATATCGCGTGATATAGCGTTTTATCACGTTTAACTGTCAAAAAGTTTGACAGTTGAGTGTCGATAAAATGCTATATCACGCGATATAAATCGGTCATGCTAGGCAGGCAGAGTGTTATTGCCCACTGGCAGTGATTGCCCGCTTTAAGAAAAATATTGCCAGGTGTTAGCTTTGTATAATTCTAGTTCATTCGAATTTACTAGATGGCTATGTGATTAATAAATAGTAGAATTTAAATTGACAATTGGCTACACTAAAGAAAAAAAATCAGTAATGGCGGATTTTGTCAAGACGGGTGAACGTGTCATTCAAACATGTAAACAATTTAGCAATTTTCTTAAGGAAGTACTTACTTAGAGGTTCATTTTATTCGTAGTTTATTTAATATTCAACTATTGGTGCACAGTTATGATGAAATCATAAGTATTTTCTTCGTTTTTGATGAAAATATATGTTGATTATTTGATTATTTGAGGTTATTTTAACCGTGGGCAATCATTGAATCTAAATATGCATATTTTTAGTTATTGCCCACCATCATTTTAGTAATTGCCAGTGCTAATGACTATAGTTCAATGCCCGGGCAATAACTGTTTTAAGTAATATCACATGGTAATATTGTAATAGAACCTGGTTATAATGTAAAGCCAATGTTGGTGTTTGTCATTTTAATGTGATAAAAAATTAATTGACTTGCAGTTCTTGTTCAAAAATGTTTTATATGCGTTGCATTCCACGAAAACATAAGGAACATGTACCTCTCTCTACCTACCCGACAGCTCCCATTTACATTTATTATTATTATAACTCTTGTGCCATCATTGTTTTGAAGTAGATGATTCTGTATCTGGCGATTCTGAGATTCATCAATATCAGCTAAAAATGTTTGTGTCTGGCGATTCTGACTCATGAACAACAGTCAGAAAATTTGATGTACTTAGTTAGTAAAGTTAAACACAAATTTTGAAATATTGAGGACTATATCCTCTAAGATATAAGTTTAATGTTTTATTTTGAATATTTATTTACATTTAACGTTTAATTTATCGTTTTAAAGATGCTGGGCATTCTGGGCAATGACTGTACTGTGATGTTGGCAATTACTAATGGCTGTGGGCAATGACTGTACATTTTAGATTATTTTTATTTTATTTAAATATTTTCTAAGTTAAGCAAGTTTTAACTAAAAACTGTTGATACTCTCTTGGAGAATTTATTAGGTTATAAGAAAAAAGTAATAAATGGTTGATAGCTATAATACTTTTTTTATTTTCGATGTCAATATGTTTGAAATCCTTAAGTGGGCAATAGCTATACGGTTTACCCTAAATGTTATTCAAAAATAGTACCTAAATGATCACCAAATCCCCTCTCCCCTGACCCTTTGATTTGGTAATAATTTTTTACCCGACTACGGGCGGAGCAAAAAACGGAGGGTAGGTGTAATATGATATTTTTACTAATAATTCTGGTTGTTACGTTAGGTTAGTATGGTGATCATTTAACACGTTTTTATTAGGTTGCTTTTTCTCGTTTCTTTGTAATTTTGTCCACAATGCAAACGATTTTATACTAGCTTCCCTATGAGCTAAGTATAGGGACTTGAATCTTTGAACATCGGTCAGAACATGCAATATTATGGTGTCATTGAGCTGATCTGATGATGGAGCCGGAAGAAGACCACAGGAACTCTATGATGAAACCATACAACCCCATCGTGTTTGGGCTCGTTAGAATTCTTTTGACAAGTACTCTGAGGGGAGACGTGGTCCAGGGTCCGATGATATAGCCAAAAGGCCATGCCATAGGAACTCAATATTGAAACTATGCAAGCAACCCCATACTAAGCCCTCTTACATACAGGTCAAAAACATAATATCCTCCATTTTGCTTTGCCGTAGTAAACTTTTTATATGCAAACTAGCTTTTGCCCGCGACTTCGTTTGCATGTACATTTTAGAAAATCATTTGTACCTGTCCTTAAAATGCTGTGGTAGAAGGCGTAGGCCCTATGTTCCTGTCCCTTTCTTAGTACACCATGAAATATCTACCCTCCAATTGTGTTTTTACCTTCATTACAGTTCTCGCCGTTCCTTCAACCGTGTAATGCAGAATGGATCTCCTTTAGTTTTACTTTATAGTCGTAATAAAATTATCTAGTGCAAATTTTATATAAATTATTAGTGCTCTGTGTAATTAATTAGTCGTAAAAAATATGTACAAAGGAGTGATGGATTTCACATTTTAACATTAACATTATGAAAAATATATAATATTACTTAAATGTATGTACACGTAACTATCTTAACTCTAGCTTGGTGTTGTAGTTTGGTGAACCAAAGATGTTTATTTGTATGTAAATTCATTCAGTGCCAGATAATGTATTTGTAAGAAGATTACCTACCTACCTATCTATATGTATGTCGAGGGATATTGTGGATACGCAATAAATTACCTGCTCAAAAATACCTATATTTTTTAATTTATTAAAACATGCATGAGGTTACAACTAAAATCCAGAACTCGAGTGTGTTCTTTCTTTCTATATTATCTGTAACCTAATTTTTTTCAACTGTACCCTCAAGGGAACAGCCAAGTGTACACAGGAAAAAAAGGGAAACTACCTATACATACCATAGATACAAACTTATTATGCCTACCTACCACGGTGACAAAAAAGGCTGGGGCGTACTTTATGGTACCTACCTACAGTACCTACCCAAAAGGAATTTTAACACTGAATGTTTATATGTAGGTATACAGAAAGGAAAAAACCCGGGCTATCCCGTGGAATTAGCTTTATAGTTAGGTTATTAGTATAAAGCGTAAACAAATACAATTTTGTAGCTTTCAAAATTTTACTTTAAGCTAGTAAAGTTATAATTTATAATAAAATATAAATTAAAAATTATTATTGGGGGAATATATTTTATATCACGGGAAAGCCCGGATTGCCCTCTATAATATAAAAAGACATACTGTATTTACCTTCGGGATTCCGAGCGCCACCCCCCCAAACTTTTATAAAGTTGTAAGGTGACCGCAAATGTAAGTTGATAAAACATCGCAACTTGAAAACCGACTTCCACAATTTTGGAAAGAGGCAATCAGGTTTAGTGGTTTTAATTTTTGACTCTAGGTGAACAATTTTGAACTAGGGGTCAAAAAACCTATTTATTGAATTGGAGCACAATAATTTTGCACCTTTTTTTTGTTGTATCAAGAGGAGAATCCTGAAAAACCGCAGTGCAACATCTAATAAAAAAACAATTACTATTTAAATTAAAATTTTAAAATTTAAAATCTATGTAAATAAGGCCGCCGCCTCGCCGCCGCCACTAGGTGAGCCGTGGCCGTGGCACCCGTCGCACACCGCAGCACCAGTCAGGTCAGCCCATGACCACGGCCGATGCAACTCGGTCGCGAAACGTCGGGAAAAGGTAGGTGTTCAACACCTGGGATGGCCAAATGCCCCGGTCATCCCCTAGCTGCCGGACTCTGTGAGCAGAACACCAGGGCTGCACGGTGCTTGACACCCCGGTCCCGAAAGCCTTGCGTGTTACAGCGGGGCATTAGGAGGTTTTTAACTGATATGCCATTGGGTGTCACTCCGACTCGAGCGATGCCCGTCGGAGTGACACGCAATGGAGAGCTCAGAACTCGCCGGCCCCCTCCTGTCAGATCGGAGAACGATCTTGATGGGGTGGGTCGGAAGGCGATAAAACCGCGGTTCCTCCTACAAAAAAAAAAAAAAAATAAAATAGAAAAACTAAAAAACCCACATGCATCAAAAAACAAGTCAACTGAAAAGATGGAAACAAGATAATATATAAAGGCAAACTTAAAAAATATTGATGGTAGTGTTTAGATTAAAGGCAAACTTAAAAAATATTGATGGTAGTGTTTAGTTAGATTAAAGGCAAACTTAAAACATATTGATGGTAGTGTTTAGAACTTTTGTTCAACATAATAACATGCAGTCGGAGGCATGCATAATGAAAGTGACATTATGAATGATTTTACTTATCATTCAATTCTATGCCTCCGACTGCATGTTATTATGTTGAACAAAAGTTCTAAACACTACCATCAATATGTTTTAAGTTTGCCTTTAATCTAAACACTACCATCAATATTTTTTAAGTTTGCCTTTAATCTAAACACTACCATCAATATTTTTTAAGTTTGCCTTTAATCTAAACACTACTAATATTAATGCAAGTAAAGTAATGCAACACGCGTTCCAATTAGATAGATGGAATCTAGTATAATAAATAATGAATGTACTGTACTCTAGCTAGCTAGATGGAATCGTATTAAAATAATTATCAATTAAAAAAGTTGTTAATTGTTATAAAGACCATAAACGAGAATCGTTTCTTCTTATTTCTCGTTATCGTTTCTTCGATTCTTTTATTATTATCTTTTTATTTTCAGTATAAACACAAAAGACCTTATATAATCTACAGAGAGCTAAACCATACCGAGATGTATTTGGCTACAACGCCATCTATTGATATGGTCTATGCAACTAGAAATCTATTAAAGATGAATACAAAACCATACCGCGATGTACTCGGCTACAGCGCCATCTATTGATTAACTTAGCCGTGCCCTGCGGCATAGCCTGAGGCTTCGATCCCGAGGGATTTTGGGATGATATTATAGCCTATTTTTTCATCATGAATGTGGCTAACATACACAAACAAAATATAAATTTCTCATTGACATGTTTATAGCGGCCGCTCGCATTTGCGTAATATAATTTACTTTTTTTATTTTATTGTTTTTTTTATAATTATATTATGGTCATGATATACCTTTTTGAAATCCTTATAATAAGCCCTTTAATTTGACACCCATATTGCAGTATTCTAAAAAAAAAATATTTTTTTCACTACGTATAATAGCACCGTACAGCCGCCATGTTGGTTTTTTTATAACGCCACCTTCTTAAGAACACTTGGGCTGAAAAGACCAATCTAACGATATCTTAATCATAGAAATCCGTTCAGCCGTTTCAAAGATATGAGGTAATAAAGAATATTACATACAAACATACATAGGTACATACATACAAACATACAAACATACTTACAAGATACGCGCGAAACACAAGGGTTAGGGGTGTGTGTTCTTTGCAGTCGGGTAAAAAAAAGGTGTTCAACACCTATGTTTAGTTTAAAAACGCGTTTAAAACCTGTGTTTCTAATCTAATAAAGTTGTTTAGCATAATATAATAACATCTGGGTGTGCGAGTACTTCCACGTAGTAAAGACGGTAACAGTTTGGGTCTAATTTTTGGTTTTAGCTTTAGCCAGTTTAGGCATATAAAAAATAAAATAAAAATAATGTATTGACTGTAACACTACTACAAGTATTTTCTTATGTGACTACATTAGTTTGTATTTATATTAAGTTCCCTGAGCGAAAGTGGCGCCGCGGTGAATTATATTTAATATTATAATTCTAATACACAATTTTAAAAATGTTTATCGTGGAGATTTTAGGGCCCCCACAGTCTAGTATTTTTAGACGGTATCGTTACATTCCCTCGTAGTCACTGCTAGAAGTAGATAGCAAAACCGTTTATAGCAAAAAAGTGGCCGTTTTTGACACATTTGCTATCTACTTCTACGAATGACTACGAGGGCATGTACCTTCTAAAAATACTAGACCATGGGCCCTAAAATCTCCACGATAAACATTATTAAAATCTTTTTCTATTAATAACTTATTAAATAAAAACCTCTGAGGGCGCCACTTTCGGTCATACAACCACAGAGGAAATAATCACTACGTTTTACATACAACCGCCTTAATACGCCGCGCCGGAGTCACGAAGTCGCGGGCATCAGCTAGTAACTACCTTCAACCTATGTTGCCTATGCCTTAATTGAAGTGCTATTCCATCGTTAGGTTATTTAAACTTAGGCATTTTAAACATAGGTCTAACAATGGCTAGGTTTTACGCATGTTTTACAACGATTAGGTTTCGTCCATAGGTATTATAAAACGTATGCATCAAATACTTAGGTCTAACCATGTTTTGCTAAGCTTTTTCTATCAGGCACTGTGAATAATATACCTGATCAACAGTAACAATTGATCAGGGGCCGTACCGGCTAACGCATCGAACTTCGAGAAGTCTGCCGGGTTTCAAATTAAAACAGATAAATCGAGCCCCAATTGGGCCAAAATGGTGAACCCCAATTCATGATGTCACACGAACATCGGTATCTTCCAAATAACTTCAACAAATAGATATATATGGTAATAAATTAATTATAAATTAAACGAAATTAATAATATATATAGTACATTACGAAATTCCTTTACTTTGGTTTTTCAGTTTTAAGTTGAAGCTCGGCAGACGCGCCGAAGTTCTAAAAGTTAGCTGGTACGGCCCTTGCCTGCCTAGCATGACCGATTTATATCGCGTGATATAGCGTTTTATCACGTTTAAATGTCAAAAAGACAAAGGAATTTGACAGTTGAGTGTCGATAAAATGCTATATCACGCGATATAAATCGGTCATGCTAGGCAGGCAGGGCAGGGCAAGGATGTTTGTGATTAAGGAATCACAAACATCCGAAACTTTTCGTATCCAATCGACTATGCTTTCCATAATTTTGCTTCTCAATGGATGCTAACAGGGTGTGTTAGCTATTCACAAGCAACGCTCTTAACGACCTTGACTACACGAAAGCACTACTAGGAAATAAAGCTTGGTGATTAGTTTGTTTTAAGTATTACGAGCAATAGGGATGTTGACTAATGAATAAAATAACGAAATACTAATAAAAATCGTAAACATATTAAACTTTTAGAGTAGCTTGTATACCTCTTGGTTTTATATATTGCATATTATTTGTTTTATGACCCTTCAAAGTTGGGCGGACAAGTCCATTTTAAAAGTATAAAATTTATTAAAATAAATGATACCTTTAATTAGTCCGTAAAATGTATAGCAAATTTGTCGAAGAAACCATTTTGATAAACACAATATTTAATATAGCTGCTGAACAAATTTCCTATGCGTTGCATACAAACTTGCAAGGCGTGACGTCATAACGTACAAGCCATTAGTATGGAGCGTTTTTGATAGAGTCCATTTGTGTGCATTTCACACTGTGATATCTCGGGCAGTTTTCATGCTAGCGAATTAATTCTTTTACCAATGTTTCTTTTTTTGAGAGGTAGTTTATGTAACATAAAATAAAAAAAATAGTCAACATCCCTATTGTTTCGTGGAATGCTGTGCGTTACGAACAAACGGGCACTGTGAGACCTCATAGTAGTGTTTGTGAATACAGGTGTAACTCTTCTGACACCAATAATATAATTGTAAGAAACAAATCCATCAATTATAGTCTTTGTTCGAAATCAAACTGTCAAAATCTACAGAAATGTTAAATATATGGAAAGCATAGCATCGGATATGAAAAGTTTTGGACGTTTGTGAATAAGGGTATTGGAAAACTCAGTTTTTTTTTTCAAAATTTCAAAGCACATAAAATATAACTTACATTTTCACCATCATTAGCATAGATGCAAATGCACAAATAAAAGTAAATGAAAAGACAAAGTAGATTATCATAATCTTGCCAACTTTATACATTAAGAAAAAGTTAATAATATAAGTTAATAATAATAAAAGCAAATTATCACATGACAGATCATTCTCCTCCTCGCAACGCTAACACCAGATGTAGGACTGAACCTCCTTGAACCTTGTAGTCTTGTGCAGTTTTTTCATCGTTCCTGGAAGAGAACAAGGAATCAATGACCAAAACTAGATTACAATCGGAGTAGTTATTGTCTAATTTCAAAATCTATTGCAATCGCTTTCAGGATGTGATACATTGACACTTCTCTTTGGCATAAATAAAAACTTCCCAAAGAAATGTAGCAATGTATCACATCCTTCTGTCAAATAAAAGCAATTACGATTGATTTTGAAAATTAGACAATAAGTAGCCTGGTCAAGTTAACTCGGCACCTGAAGCGAAAGCGACCCCTCTGCTTTTCTCCTTGCCTCACGCCACCAGAGGCCTTACCAGCTAACTTTTCGAACTTTGGCGGGCCTGCTGAGCTTCATCAAAGTAAGGAATTTATTATTATATTATTAGCTGAAGTTATTTGGAAGATATCAATTCACAGACACTATGATGGGGCGGAACCCGGTTGTCGCCAAAATACAGGAATATCACGTATTGTTCAAACTTGTGGATCACCAAAATGTTCTGGGCGGAACCCGGTTGTCGCCAAAATACAGGAATATCACGTATTGTTCAAACTTTTGGATCACCAAAATGTTCTGGGCGGAACCCGGTTGTCGCCAAAATACAGGAATATCACGTATTGTTCAAACTTTTGGATCACCAAAATGTTCTGGGCGGAACCCGGTTGTCGCCAAAATACAGGAATATCACGTATTGTTCAAACTTTTGGATCACCAAAATGTTCTGGGCGGAACCCGGTTGTCGCCAAAATACAGGAATATCACGTATTGTTCAAACTTGTGGATCACCAAAATGTTCTATGTGATTGTGTGACATAGTGAATTTATTGGGGTTTGCCATTTAGACCCGACTCTGGGGCTCGATTTATCTGTTTTAATTTGAAACACGGCAGACATTGCAAAGTTGGAAGCTTAAGCGGGTAAGGTCACAGCTAGGGTTGCCAACATGTCTGTGGCAAAATATAGTATTTTTCAAATTAAGCTATAAAAAATATAGTACACTTAAAAAAATATAGTACGTCTACTTATTTAATAGGCAAATATTTATTTTACTCTATATTTATTTTTATAAAAACTATATTTTTTCAGTTTTTGCATTTTTCAACAAGTTTTGGATATTTTTGGAGTCTTTTTTGTATCTTTCGCTTTTTAATCACACTTGAATTGTATTTGACGCACTTTCGTTTTCGCTACCACTTTCCATAACAAATTTATCTAAGACTAGAGTTATATTTCTCAAAGAAAGAATAATGTTATATTTTGCAGATGATTACCAACAAAATCTCAAAACAAAAATAGAGCAGACCAACCAATAACCAAACTATTGTTTGAAGCTTTTTAATTTGACGTTCATGCAATAAGACAGATACTTTCATCAGGGTTGGAAAAAATCATGATTTTTTGCAAAAAATCAAAAATCACTGGTTTTTTTCAAAAAATCAAAAAAATCTGATTTTTTCGGTTTTTTGCTTGAGCCTTTAAAATCCACTTAATATAGTGCGTGAAACCACAACGCGCTTTTGTTTGACTTATTTAACACTTTGATTCGGAAGAAACACAAGTAAAGATCAATATAAAACAGTTGAAAATAAAAATGCCCGGTGAAAGTTAAATATTAGGACAGATGATTTGGCGGTTTTTTTAGAAGTAAAAACAGTATAAAGAAGTAATTCTAACACAAAGTTACATTTTATGTGTCTATCAATTATTTAAAATTAAGAATTTTATATTTTTATACAAAAAGGAAAGAAAAAAAGCAATTTGATTTAATTAATGATTTTTATTCAAAAAAATCACTTGATTTAAATCGTGATTTAAATCAATGTGATTTAATCATGCCAACCCTGACTTTCATAATTCAGACACGATATAATATTCACTACACGCTATCGAATCAGTCAAAATGCACGATCACAAATTTAAAAAAATAGAGATTTGTTTCTTAGCGTTCGATGTTAAAAATATAGTATTTTTGCGTACTATATATTTCTTCAACAGTATATAGTATGCAGACCTGAAATATAGTACAATACTATATATTATAGTACGGTTGGCAACCCTAGTCACAGCACTGTCATTAATGTTTTGAAAATTTTCGATAGATAATATCGATAACTTATCGCCAACAAGTGTAATGATGTTACCAGTGGCGGTGTGACGCAAGGAGAAAACGAGAGGAGTCGCTTTCGCTTCAGGTGCCGAGTTAACAAGACCGGGATAATATAAGTAGTATACTTATTACTGAAGAGGTAGATATTTCACGGACTCATTGTTACAACAAGACAGTACAAGAACAACAAAGACAATAAAATTTATATCTTACATTTGTTTTCCAGAAAATATAAGACGTTGTTGCTGTGGAGGTATACCTTCTTTTTCTTCTACTCTCTCTTTAATTCTTTCTACTTTATCTGTTGGTTCTATGTCGATTTCGATTTCCTTTCCAGTAAGAGTCTGTAAAGGAGTAAGGTTATAATAACACAAAGATACGTTAATTTATTCAATCTCAGAGTTGTTTTTCTTACCTTTACTTTAATCAACATGGTTATAAGGAATAATATAGAGAAATGCTGTTGTGGGTGGATTTTATCCTATTAAAGTATTTTTCAGTGATTAAAAAAATAACGCTCGTTCACGGTCCTGTCACTCACTTTACCTAATTCACAGACTAGCTAGACTAGACTAGAAAGAGAGCGTGCGTGTTGATTGACATTTGACAAATGACAGGCGCGTTCCAAACCTACGCTCCGAGTGCAACCTAAAGCGCGTTCCTACTCTCCGAGTGCAACCTAACCACAACCGAACGCTCTAACGGCCGGCGTTCCAAACATTTGAGCGTGACGTTAGTTGGTTGACACAACCGTGTCGTTCCAAACGTCAGGAGGCTTACCATCAGCAAATAAGAAACCATCCTTAAGACGTTCAGTTCAAAAGCAGGCCTTAAACAAAATTGCTTAAATCGGTACCATGACCGTCTTTTAGGTGAACGGCTTAAAGATTGTTTTGACTCGATGTGAACGGTTAGTTTGTCTCTGGCATGGTTTGTCACAGATCACTAATGCTTTGTAGACGTAATGCGAAAACTAGTAGTATCTCTTATTAGTCTGTGGATAGCGCTTTACAAGTTGATGGGTCCATTCTGCCAGACAAAACTTAAAAACGTAAAACAATTGTAAATTTCTGATCTTGTAATGTATTGGAAATCTTACTGAAAATAACAATTCAATAAATAATAATTATATTAGATTACCTATTAAGAATTTTCTTGTTTCATGGCATTTTTAGTTGCGGATCACGTCGATGTGGATGTTAATGTGACAAGGTTCCTGCGCATTACCAATTTGGCGGGGATAGTATAGTATATCTCTGTCTGCTACGCGACGACGTTCTAAATTGATGAAAAATAAAATAACGGATACTTACTAGTTTTTTTAATGAGAACATTGCAAATAAAGTATTACAACTTCATATTTATTTTTAAGTGCGATTTACTAGGTGCGTGCTCTAATAAAATGTCGCAAGTCCATAAAACAAATTAAACTTACCTATATTATTTCAGTTTTTATTTTCAATATCATTGCACACCATTAATTTGATAATTACATTACATCTGTTTAAATGTACATAAATGAGACCAGGAGACTTTTTTCACACATTTATTGACACTGACTCTATTTTATCTTACTTTACAAACATTTTAAACACATAGCTTCTAAGATTAAAGTCTCTTTTGGGTTCAGCATCAAATTGGATGTCACAGGCCTTGAATGCAAACTTTGCGGTGAAGACTTCTATTTGCTTGAAGATATGATGGCACACTTAGCTATCTATCATGGCATAATGATACATACAAATGTGCCCAACCAAATGGTCCCATACAAGTTGTGACAACTTTTATATATTAAACAATAAGAAAAATTTCAATTTTAACCAGGAAAAAATGGCTGTCAAAGATGTCATCTTTTTTATCTTTTTGTTGATTTTTTTCAGCAGGGCGTTGATTAACACGTCCTCTAGCTATAAATGACATATCATTAGAAAGGTCTTTTAAAGACAAATATTTGCTGTTAATATACTTTATATCAATTGTTAATACTTATGGAGTTAAATGTTATTAAAGTATAAAACTGGTTTATTGTCTATGGGAGTTGATCTACCCCACCTCTAGCATTGAATGGTATATAATTAGAAAGGTTTTTTTTATAAATATAGGAAAAAGAAATAATCAATAATAAAAAAAAATATTATTAAACTATGTGCTTGACCACATGCAATGTTGCCGTTTTGCTCACTTCATGGCTTGGAAATAAAGAACCCCAAGAACCAATACGTAGTTCTTATTAGTCTGTGAACCAAATGGCTTTTTTTTTGCCTTAAAAATACCAAGAACTCCAAGAAGACTCAAAATTTGGCTTTGCCTCTATTTTAAACATTATTAAGAAAGAAACCAACACTCAAGAACTGGCTGTATGGCTTTGACCTTCGCCTGTCCAAAAGGACGATTTACACTTACCTACTACTACTACTACCACCAACCACAGAGAAAGCAATAACCAACCTCTTTTTCTTTTGGTTCAGCAGCTTGGAAATAAATAAACTTATTTCACTCACCACAGCCTTACTGAAAAATGAACCAAATCTTTTCAAATATTGAAAAACTAACACTGGATGGTATGTATGTGACTTAATTATTACCGAAACTTAACCTAAATTCATGACTTCTTTACTTTTGTCTTCCTGTAAATCTTAGATTATTTGTATCTTCGAAATGGTTAAAACTACTATCAACCTATGATAATCTGACCTACCTACCTTAGACAATAATAATATTTTTCCTGTTACAGAAGGCCAGCAAGAATTTTTGGTATCATTATTTCCCAGTAACGAAGATACGACTTTATCTGATCAACAACACTCGTTTAACAGCTTCAATTTGCAAATTACTTTTCTGAAAAGAATCATTAAAGAAATTGATAAATTATCAACTATATTAAAAAATGATGATACTATTTTAGTAAGTGTAAAAAATCAGAAGCTTTTGCGCACCTGCTATCAAATAATAATATCTCTTGGCATATCACAGTGTCTAGTGCCAGGATTAGGTGTGAAACTGACAAAAAGGTGCATATCAGTTGCCCTTTTGCCTTCACTAAATTTTAATGATTTTCAAAAGTATGAAATGCTTATTGAATGTACTGATTTTTTATCTAGAAGTTATAACATCCCTGTGCTGAAAAAGATTATTATTACTTTACACTTGTCAGACTATATTGCTGCATTAATTCAACTATCATTTGCCCCACTCAAAAAACCGGGCACTTATGAAAACTTCACCATGACTCAAGATTTGCATGAAAAACTCACCAAGGATAAGGAAAAATATTTACAGATATATGAATATTTAGTTGTTAACTGTTTCCAACCAACTGTTATGAGAGAGTTGTTAGTATTACAAAGTGTTACAGATCCATCACCTCCAATGTTTGTCAAAAGAGTTATTTCTAAGGAATTGAGTAGAAGGCTTGTTGCTCCTGGTGGGCTGCTAAGCTTAACAAGATGTTTTACGGAGAGTTATAATATTGACACTGGATTTGACTGGAAAACAATTGAAATGATCAGCAAAATTGTTGCAACTAAACATGGCAGCTGTTCCGAGGCATCATACTTGAATATAATTTGTTCTCAACTCTCACATATATTGTCTTTGAATAATACTCATTATCTGACTACAGCTGTAGCATGTATTCTATGCTTGAATGAGAAATATCCCCACAGTGACCCAGTAAAGGCACTTACCTGTGAAATATTTCAAGCTTTTGATTATGACTACCTGATTTCAACTTCAGGTTTCCCTGGGACAATAGTTGTTACACCTCAAGAAATTGATCACAAGGTTAACATTCTGAATGCCTGCATTAATATTACCAACCTGCCGTATCCCTCTTCATTGTTATTACCTAATATTTATCTTCTATTCCTCCTCGGCATCAAATGTACTAAAAATGAAGATTTAAAATTGAAGCTTAGAGATATTCTGCTGAAGTGTTTGCACCAATCAACCAAGAATGAAGTTGCAAATATTTATAAAGATTTCCTATTTGGGAAAAACAGTTCACATTTGCACAGACTTCAAGTTGAAGAATATGATTCAGGACTGACCATAAAGTGTATTACAAGCTCCACAACTTATAGTAAAGAAGATGCTCTATCATATTTTATGTTTATATTAAAATCATCAACGGAAATTCATTTCGTACAGTATGTTTTTGAAGCTTGTTTGGATATGATAATTGAAATGAAGGAAAGAAGAAAAGTATATTTACATAAAGAATCCTTAGTACCAGAAGCTGATAATATTATTCCATTACATGAAATCAATGAGCAGTATATTATTATACTTCAGCTACTGTCTGAGTTATCTACAACACCAAAAATAGTGTCAGTTCTAAAGTGTGACCCGTCATCAGTCCTAAATTTTATTGAACATTTAATTTTGAAGTGTAATATTAATGATGAAGACGAGTGTTTGACAGTGGCCTTAGTATTGCTGAATACAATCCTGCTGAATTCTAATAACTCTAGGGATATAGAAAAGAGATTTACAAAATTAATCCCAGTTCTGCAGTCAATGTCAAAAGATGGTTCCTTAACTGGTGTATTATGCACAGAAGCTTTGTCCTTAATTACTTCAGAAAAATATGTACAAATTGAAACAGAATACACAAAAGCTATATCTGATGCGTTTGATGAATTGTTGCCAGTGAGGGCACACGGACTTATAGCCTTAACTAAACTAATTGAAGCTAAAGATACAGAAACAATAACAAAGAAACATTATGTATTTTGTCTTTTCCAGGTAATAACCATTTAATCCAGTTTCAAACTCAATTTATATCATAAAGAACTTATGCTCTTTATTTCTCATACTGCTAGCAGTTACACTATAGTTTGTAAAATGAATTTATTGTATTATTTCAGGAACAACTGAAAGATCCTGATTCATATATTTATTTATCAGCCATAAATGGAATTGCTGCCCTTGGAACCCATTGTACAGAAGATGTGTTACATATTTTGTGTAAAGAATTTTTACAAATTACCGGTGACATAGGAAATATTACCACAAAAGAATCTGAAAACAAAGTTTCTGAGTTAAGGATGAAAATAGGAGATGTCATTGTAAAAGTGACAAAGAGACTTGGTAAGAATACTGAAATCATCAGCCAAAATGATTAACTTAATAATAAATATAATAAAAATGACATGATTTTAATCACTACATAGTACCTATATAACAAAGTCGCTTCCCGCTGTCTGTCCTTATGTATGCTTAGATCATTAAGGCACTCCGCTGCGTTAAGCGGGATCCCGCCGCGGGTAAACGGCGCGGGAATATAGATTGCTGGTTTTTTGACGGACGGATGCTTGCAGTACATGAGTAAGCTCTAATCTATGTCGCCCCGCGCGCGTGTCCCGCTTAACGCAGCGACTACGCAACGGATTTGGATGCGTTTTTTTAAAATACATAGAGTGATTCAAGAGGAAGGTTTATATGTATAATAAGTACATGCACATTGCACCCGTGCCAACGGCGGGACGGGTCGCTAGTAAATAATAAGTTAATTTTTTTTTATTATTCTAGGTGATATGGCAATTGTCCACAAAACTGTCTTGTTAAATACAATGCTGTGTGGGTGCAGAGACGAAGATCCGCTTATAAGAGCTTCAGCCTTATCTAATTTAGCTGAAATCGCCCTTGTATTACATTACAAAATGGGAACAATAATCTATGAGGTAACTAAATTCATAATAGGGATGTTGACTAATGAATAAAATAACGAAATACTAATAAAAATCGTAAACATATTAAACTTTTAGAGTAGCTTGTATACCTCTTGGTTTTATATATTGCATATTATTTGTTTTATGACCCTTCAAAGTTGGGTGGACAAGCCCATTTAAAAAGGATAAAATTTATTAAATTAAATGATACCTACCCTTAGTTAGTCCGTAAAATGTATAGCAAATTTGTCGAAGAAACCATTTTGATAAACACAATATTTAATATAGCTGCTGAACAAATTTCCTATGCGTTGCATACAAACTTGCAAGGCGTGACGTCATAACTTGCAAGCCATTAGTATGGAGCGTTTTTGATAGAGTCCATTTGTGTGCATTTCACACTGTGATATCTCGGGCAGTTTTCATGCTAGCGAATTAATTCTTTTACCAATGTTTCTTTTTTTGAGAGGTAATTTATGTAACATAAAATAAAAAAAATAGTCAACATCCCTATTCTAAGATCAGTATATCTACACTGAATCGTCATCGGCTTTCTTATTTCTTCAACCTAACCATTTTCTTTTGTCATTTTAGGTCCTGCATTGTGTATGGTGTATTTTGGAGAGCGACAAAGCGATCGAATGTAAAAGAGCAGCTGTTCTGATTATATCAAGTCTAATCAAAGGCCTTGGCAAAGAAATCTTGATCCAATTAAAAGAAAATTTATTACCCATATATAGGTCTTTGAAGAAACTATACAACGATGAGGATGCAGTGTTGCGACTCCATGCTCAAATAGCACTAGAAGAACTAAATGATATTGTTAGTCAATTCATATTTCCTGAAATGAAAATGGAGAAACAGATATTTGTTTTGGATAAGCCAAATGAGGTATTCAAATAAAACAATATAAGTTAACTTATCTTTTAATCACACTTATAATTTATATACCTACATTATTTTATTAAAAATAAATAATCCATAATCTACTTATAAAATATGTACTTAATGCTGGGTTAGTGAGGAATTCGCTGGTAAATATCTATACATCTATACAAAAGGACGCCTACCTAACATTTCATAACGGATTTTCATGTAGCATTATTGAGTAGATACAATGAGGATCAGTAACGATTTTTGTTTAGTGGCTTATCAGAAAGCTTATGCCACCACATGATTAACTGTGAAGAAATTTTTGCGATATCTCTTAACCCTTCAGCGCCATCCGCCATTTTGTTAAAAAACAAGAAAACCCTCCCCACCAACTGACAAGAAAGAAATAAAATGGCGTCTTACACAAAAAAACCGATAATTTCGTAATCAGGCTATAATTTATAATTTCGTAAAGATAGTTTTACTTATGAATACTTTTCTCATTTCTAGATACCAAAATCATAGTCATTTACATAGAGAAAAAACCGATTACCGGTACCGGTCTCCGGCGACCGCTTGGGCTTTGACAGAACGGCAATATGGCTATTATGTCAGGTCGCCGGCGACCGCTCTGGCACTTAGAAATTAAACCTGAGAAGTTATACAAGCTAAAACATGCTAAAACACTGTTATTTTGGGGGGTCCTTATAACTTTATCGCGACGGACGCGAACCTTATGCCGTACGTGATAAAGCACATATTGCATTGAGTTTGGCATTTCCTTCAAACCCTTAATAACTCGACCATTTCTAAACGAATTAAAAAAAATATTCCACTAAGTTTCATAGCTATTAATATGATTTTATATTATATCAATAAAACTATAGGATTCAAACCTGTTACTGATCCTCATTGCAGAAGTTGATGGTCTGGTCTGGTGGACCTATAAGGTCAAAGTTGTTGCGCAAATTGTTCAGTACCTTCATTTGGCGGTACAATTACAAGTAAACAGGCTCTCCAAAGTTTTTCTGTGGCAAACCACTGAAAAGAGGTGAATGCCCTTCCCTTTCGCTTAGCTGTTAAAAATGAGTTTCGATGTCAACAACAGTTTTCATAAGTATACCCTAAGCATAATGTACTGCATCTCTTTTATTATTAAGTATTTGAGACAATGAGTTTTCGCCATTGTATGAATTTGTTCATATATACCTACAATAGTGATACGATACGAATCTCACAAAATTCTTCAAGCTCCAGTTATCTGGACTAGACATTTTACATAACATTGGTCAAGTACATTTTTTATTAGTATGATAAAAGTATTCATATTACAGTACGAGGCATATATCTTGAATTTTTTTTCGATGAAGTGGGGATAAGTTTGCGCATGTGTTCTTGTGAGCGACCTCCGCTACGCATGCCCAAAATACGCGTTCCGCGCAATCCCCGCCCGATTTCAAGATATATGCCTCGTACTGTACCAGCTACATGTATGGCAATCTTAGCATATTTGTGTTATGTGCAAAAAAGTACTGGCCACATGTATCAGTTCACTTGACTCCCTCTAAGTCTAAATCCTTATCAGTAAATGAGATTTGTTAGTGTCGGTAATCATCATCACCGATCGTCGAATGATGATTTTAAATCACGTGACCGAATGTGCATTATTGTGCACTGAGGTTTAAAACCATAAAATTAGACAAATACTTCCTAATTTGAACAAGTAAAACATTCACGCTTCTGATGTATTGTCTCCTTCATTTGGCTTCTTAATCGGGTCATCTCTCTCTGAAAGGGTTATCGAGTAGACAGAGCTTTGGTCCGAGAATCTATCTCTGTTTCTCCTACTGAAAATGCTGCTGCGTGACAGAGATGACATGGTCGCAATTGAGATATTGTCCTTCTCAGCTTGAGGTACCATCTTCCAAATCAAGAGAGCGATTCCTCCAAAAGCAGCTACCACCAAAAACATCACCAGCGTTATTTCGCCAAACACGCCTGAAAGTAAAGTTCTAAAGTAAGTTATCTAAATTAGCCTAGATATTCCACATAGGTGGAATGACAGGAAGTTTCTATCACATTACGTTTTAATAATACGACTTGATATTTCCAAATAAAACGATTGCGGAGGTTAAGCAACTTTCGCAAGGGTCGGTCATGGGATGGGTGACCAAACATTAACTATCTCGAGCTCCTCCGTGCTTCGGAAGACACGTTAAGCCGTCGGTCCCGGCTGCATTTGCAGACGTTAACACCCACCAATCCGCAATGAGCCCGCGTGGTGGGTTATGGCCGATCCTCCTTATCTACCCAAGGAAGGACTGTGCCCCAGCAGTGGGGACAATAAATATGGCTGATGGTCAAAGCTATATAAAGCTGTGTAAAAAGATAATTTGAGTGGGTACAAACTTTGCTGTGTTTCCTCCTTGCGGGCCTCGAGTCTCGCGGGCTGCAGCTCGTTGTAGTCTCCGTCGTCGTAGGGCTCCACGGAGCCCGCGGGCCGCACCTGGTGCAGCACGTCGCCGGGGCTGGCCTTGGGCAGGTTGATGCCCGCGCGCACCGTCAGCGTCTCCGGCTTGTACGAGCACAGCACTAGGAACCTGCGTTGAAGGTAATGTTGCTCAAATAATTGGTCAAATATCCTCCCTCCCCCCGGAAATAAATACATACTTAGTAAAATCTTTTTTCTGTCAAGCGTCTTTTTACCCGACTGCAAAGAAAGGGTTATGTTTTTTAACATACCGATCGTCTCCTCCAAAAACTGGCATCGATCTCCCCCCGAAAAACTGGCGTGGCTCTGGCTACGCCTATGCGAATGTCCGCTGCCTAGGTACTCAAGTTGAACGTGATACGTCAATGTAATCATGTCTAGTACCTAGGAGTACGCTTCGCTGGCGCACTAGCATAGCGAATCCCGCAAGCGATAGCGGAAGTTAAGCAACTTTCGTTAAGGACGGTCAGTGGATGGGTGTCCAAAAATTATGATCACGATGTCGACTTCGGACGGCAAGTTAAGCTAAGCCGATGGTCCCGGCTACATTTGTGTCGTAAACAAGTCAACATTAGCGTCTGCCTGCGTGATTGGATTATTATGGCTCATCCTTCTTATCCATCCAATTGTAAGACTGATGACTAAGTATAATGGTCACCGACCGACTGAAGTCGGTACTTAGTGGGTAATAGAGTCCCTTTGAAACTTGGAATTTTACAGATCGAGCCCACAGAACAAAGAAAAAAATTACTCTTATAAAGCTAATGTTAGAGAAGATAACATACCGCCGAGTGCTATGCGTGAGTATGGGCAAGTTCTCCTGTACGATGACGTAAGTGGCGACGGTGGTGTCGTTGACCTCGGAGCCGCACTTGTCGTGGTGGATGCGCAGGATGTAGGCGTCCTGCGCGCTGTTGGGGTTGCCCTGGATGGCGCACCGCTCGGGGCCGCCGTCCGCCGCCTCCACGGCGATGCGCCCGCCGAAGTTGGGGCCCGTTGACACCTCCACCTCGCTGGCGTGCGGCAGGCACTGGGTGGCTCGGGCTGAGACTGAAACGTTAAACATTATATCAGCCGCATGACACTACTAGGGTTAGGCTTCTCCCAAAAAACCCATATCACTTTGTCATAAAAATTTAAGTTTCATTGTTTGTCTCTTCTCTGTCAATCAGCAAATATATATTTTTTATGCACAACGGGATAGTGCTAAGCCTTCATCTCACCTGATATTAAGTGACGTAAGGCCAAAGGTGGAAGCGCACTACACCCGGAATCCTCATATCGCTGAGGAACGGCTATCTTACTTTTAACTGCCGGAACACAACAATTTTTAAGTTGTTCTTATGGCGTGGTAGCTGTCCATCAGGCGGACTTGAAATATGCCCTACCAGGCTTACCACCAAACAAACCGATTACCTACAAATTGTACCCCCCGGGAATCGAACCCGGGACCCCTGTGTCTTACACAAGTGGGCGAACCACTAGAGTCTAGTGGTTCTAGGACTAAACCATAGAGAATAAGTGACAACGTTCGGTTTGAAACCTTGCATCTATAGTCATCCATCCGTCTATATACCCAGTCCACGTTTTGAATAAGGGAGTGGCGTAAAATTCAAGTAAGTAATTGTACTAGGTAAATAAACTGAAGTCTAGCCTATACTTACATCCCTTAGTAGGCACTATAATAATCTTGGACCCTATTGACTGGGGATCGGCGAGGTCACGGGCGTCCCTTCTGACCGGGCGCACCTCGAAGGAGTAGGTGGTGGCCATGCGCAGGCCCGTGATGCGCGCGCTGTACGTGCGCGCGCGCCGCCCCGCCGCCGCACCTGCCCCCGGGGCAGCGGTGCTCGTCGATTCGAACGACCTTGTCGTATCTTCTTCCAAATCGTCGATCACCTGGTAAATTAGTGTAGAAATGTTAAACTTAACAAGGATGTCAAATTCTACAGAGGAGAGGGGGTAGTTATTTTAAATAAGATAACGAAGAAGTAAACAAGCGTAACGTAACGTAATTCATAAAAATTCAATCTGAAAAAAGGCATGAAAAAATTTGTGGTGTGCTTTGCACTGCACGCACACCGGTTGTCTATGGTGACGCCATTTCTAAGGTTTAGGGTTCGATCCCCAGTTATGGGTTGGGTCAGTAAAACGAACAGTAGAAAACGAACTTCTCAATACCCGTTCCATTATACTTGGGAATCGGTGCAACGTGTACATAGTGCAGCTTGGCCAGAAAGAGTAGAAATTTCATAAAACGGAACTTACATTTTCCAGTATAATTAGTCAGTGTAGCCAAGTTCGTGATTCTTGATTTTGACGTGTTTGCATATTTACCGACTTCCAAAAAAGGAGGAGGTTCTCTGTTCGTCTGTATATTTGTTTTTTTGCGTTTAAACTCTTTTTATGCACATCCTTCACTTCACCTGATGTTAAGTGACGATAAGGCCGAAGATGTAAGTGCACTACACCCGGAATTCTCATCACTGAGGAGCTGGCTATCTTACCTCTAGCTGCCGGAACACAACAATTTTTAAATTGTTGTTATGGCGTTAGACTTAGGTAAGATGGTGGTAGATAGCTAGCCAGACGGTCTGAAATAAGCCCTAACACCAACCATGTAGGTACCTACTAAATAGTTTTTCAAAAGTTAATTACATATTCCAATTCCAAATTCATCCAAGCCATTGCAACTCTGCTCTTCTCGTGTATCATCTCGGAAACAAAGTAAGCTTATCTTATCAGCTAATTACATGCAGCCCTAATAACACTGCTCAGCCACCGGGACGGGGTACTTGTTCGGAAGGAAACGCTTATCTCGATCTGAGAACGAGCTGTCGCATGCAGTGCGATGCACTTAAATGCATGATGAGTACCTACTAGAAATGTTCCTCGTCACCCCCAGTGAACGACATTATTATCTCCCGTTTTAGTACCTTCTACTACATACCTACTTACTAAACTTTTTATATGACTGAACGTTTCATACCATACTTACCGCATTTAGGTTACGGGTTATAGTAGGTACATTAATCTATCTTATGATTACGGTACTTAAACTTGCTGTTGGGTGTAATGATCGTCATTATTCAATAAAATAATCCCCCTGTTTATGGTAGAGACGGATTTCAACTGGAGAATTTTATTATCTTGTAGGACTGTGAACGGTGTTCCCGGTATCGTATCGGGCACCAATTCACCACTCAGGAACTAGCTTAAAGTCAATTTAGTATCTGTTAAACTCATGTAAAAATGTGCTTGTTATTCGTCTAAACGGACTAAAACAGTTCCTATATACTGTGCCCTAACTAATAGCATTCTCATTACCAACTAGAAAAACAAAATGTGTCACCTTGGTTCTGCACCGATATTGCCCCCATGCTTGAAGCTCGCAATAATGCAATTGGAATGCCAACAGCTTAGGGCTTTTGTCATCTTCGATCTTCCCGTATTCCCAGCGGAGTCTGACGTCACGGAAATCTGGTTCACCAATCAAATGCAGCACTTCTGTAAAAAAAAGGACCAAGAGTAAGTACTTTTACTGTAGGTAGACCTTAAAGATAACTACTACCTTCTTACTACATGAATTTTTAATCTTTCAAAGAAAAGTTCTGACTCTATGTAATGAATGAATGATGAAATATCAATGATATTAAATGTGAAATATTGGTTAATTTTACATGGAAAGCGGTCATCCTATCAGTAACTACCTACCTACCTAGATTAGATACTCATATTTAATTATTATTGCAGTTGAACCTATTGCAGCCCCTAGACGTTCCTTAGACGCGACGCGAGTCGATGCGCAGGCGCAGGCGCCCGGCGAGACGCAGCGATCCGGGCGTGCCATTAACCCAATGACTTGTTCACTGAGCCGTACTTGCTGCTAATAAATAACTGTAGTAAGTATAGCTTCTGTAATGTTATCTTCAAGCCTGAGCGTATCGAATGGCCGCTTTAATGCATGCTAAATGAGTTGTTAAGATCTAAACCTGCCTTGCATTTTATCTCTAGCTCTAGGTAGGTAGGTAGTCCAGTTTTAGAATTCTCTCACCCTCTGATTAAATAGCGGTAAAATAGTTATCTACATGAAAAGTAGGCAGGTACGACTTCCACTGCTTATTTACACTATTAGTAAGTAGGTACTTACTTTGGTAGTCTATATAGAATTTATTTTTAAGTTGCATTCAGATAGGTAAGTACGGTGGAATGAGAATACAGTATAGGGCGCCAATAAACCCAATAGCTAGCTTGGTAATACTAGGTAGGGTGGATATGCCTAACTCCAGCCCCCCCCCCCCCCTAATTCCAGCCCCCAATACGTTTTTGCTTTGCTTTAATTAAAAAACTATAAAAATCGGAAACTGTTTAATGAATCCACATCCCTAGTTAATCCTCGACGTTGGAAATCAGTATTACCCCGTCACGTCACCTACAATTCACACAACGAGCAATAAATGATCACCGAGACCGAGTAGAGGTGACTATGTTTGAAAAACAGCATAAAACATCGATCGATGCGAACTTTGGGAAGTGTGTTTACAAAGGCAAGATGCTATTTTTTATGGTTTTAAGGTTTGATACTAGTAATAGATTAGTTAGATAACGTTTTAAGATTACTAGTTTGTAATTAAATTTACTAATTTCGAAAAAAATAGGGGGGCGGGAGTTTGACTATGTGATTTTCCATAACTTTCTATTATCAGCCGGGGGCTGATGTTGGGTATTTAACTTTCGTTTAAGAAATCAATCTCATCTTAATTTGCTCGTCTTTAGGTTGGAATTTGTAGTGCTATTCACTAGAATTACTAACCCTGCACCCAATGGCCTAAATACAGCCGGGTGAATAATGTTTAATTCCTAAGTTATTTGTTCCGCAAATTAGGGGCTGATATTAGGAAATACATATGAACCTAACATCAGCCGGTCATCAAAACTTTACGGCAATATACAGGGTGTTCTCAAATATGGTTTTAATTATTTTGTTTTTTTTTTTAATATTAGTTGTAAAAAAAAACATAAAAATCAAAATCATACCTATTATCATCATAATAATCAATCTTAGAAACAGAAAAGAAATTCAATATAAAAAATGTATATCGAATTTCACTTCTTGGAAAATGCTTTTAAAGGTTTCAAATAATTAAAACGATCTCGTACTTGTAGATTATATGTTATTAAACCAAAGTTATTTTTTATTACGCAATCTTTAATATATTTATATATTTTAAAATGATTAATATCTACAGGAGAGGTATAAGTTTCAATGACTTGATATGGGAACCATAATTTTAAAGCCTCTAGTATTTTATTATCATTATTAGAGTTACCAAATGAATATTCTTTAATCTCATACAAACATGGTTGTTTTATTTTGGAACATCCTGTACCCGGCTGGAATTAGGGAACAAAGCGGCTGATATTAGGGCAAAGGCGGCTGGAATTAGGGGTTTTCGCCCGTCGTGCATTTAAACGCTTCTCTATTTTTTCCCCACAAAACTACGTAAAACTAAGTACTATTTTCGTAATAAAGATCAATCAAGCTACCTTAAACTAATTCAACAATAATTTTAAGACTGTAATTGTGGCAGCAACAAAGATTCAAAGTCGAAAAATCTTAGGGGGGGCTGGTAATAGGCATATTCACCCTAGGTACCAATATCTATTATGGACAGCTTTTCATCGTACAACGATCTTACAGAAGGTAATGAGAAATTTATCTTAGTAGCACAATAACTGCGATATTCACTTTATACGGCGATATTTTCTTCGGTTTCCGTATGCTATAGGTACTTATTCGATATAGTCTGTCCTCATTGTTGCTGGCAATTTTCACTTTTTTTCGGGTAAATTATCATATTGGCCTCCGCGGCATCGTGATCGCACAAAAAGTAGAACAGCGATGCAGTTATCGCAAATTAGAGAAATGACAGTGCATGTTTGCACCAATTACAATGTGTTCGAAAGTTGTTGGGGCCTTTATGAGTCGAAGTTCGATAAAATAGCTAATATTATTCTTATCTATGATTGGTCTATTTCTGTGATCTTCGAATTGGACTAAATAGGTAGGTACCCAAACATTATAATATTGGATCTGGGGTCCTACCGACCGCCTAACTCAAAGCGATAGCAATGCTCTGGTGTTTGTAGGAGAATTTATTTAGCCCTCTTCTTCCGTTTTTCTTTTGGTTTTGATTATAGTTTATTAAGAAACATTAGAAATAGTTATCTATTTGTCATTTCCATAATTATGCAGAAATATTTAGATTATCTAGCTAGGTTAAAGCTAGGCTAGGCTAGCTAGGTAAATTTTAGGTTACTCTTCGTGACGGACAAAACAATTAATTAGGGATGAGCTTTTATTTGCTAATTAATAAGATTTTAATCATCATTAATATCACTGCGTATATGTTTAATAACATTTGGCCATTCGCTTAGGTAGCTACAAGCGGATACCATAAACATTGGCCTCGCGCGTAACTACTTATTGTAGGTGGATTTATGTGGATTTATTTGCTGTTAAAAATCATCAATGTGCGTGATTTCTTTTTAATTGAATGGTTTTTTATCTTGTAGGTAAATCTTGTTAAATTTTTATTAATTTGTTTTTTTTTATAGATATCAAATGAATAAGAATTACTTACATGCGTGAAAAAAGTTTTTGAATAGGTTTACCTATATATATTCAAAAACTCTTTTCACGCATGTAAGTACTTAATTCTTATACATTTGATATCTATAAAAAAATCAAATTAATAAAAAAATAAAAAGATTTACCTACAAGATAAAAAAAACCATCCAATTAAAAAAAATCACGCACATTGCTAACGATATCGTTTAATTTTAGTTCCGTTTAATTTTAATTTCGATTCAATCGGAAATCCTCGGGGAGACGTCTTGCTTGGCTGGTAAGGGTCTTTTATTTTTCTTCGATTGATTTGACCCAGTTTTATTATAGATAACCTTACTTGAAATTGTAACGAAAAATGTTGTAGTCAAATCTGGTGTCCAGCTGAGCTGAATATTTAGATTACCAAACGAGCGGAGTTTAACCAGCGTATGGTATCCACTTCAATACTCAAAGTATGTGCGCATTATGGTAGTTATTAAACAGCGACACAGCATGAGCATGACGGATGCGCAGACATGACCTGCCGACTGGACCATGACGACCATTGTGGAAACTCCGACATCAACATCATCATGTGCCTATAACGCCTCTATGTAGGTACAACTATCCGAAACTTATCTGACACATGAAAGCACAGAATAAACAGGAACCTACCATGCTCTAAAGTGAAGAACTGAAATCTATGCAACACGTGAGGCGACAGAGACGCTTTGTTGCATGCACATGCACATCCTTGCAGATTATACCATTACCGTGTTACGGAATATTACTTACTCCGTAAACATTATTGAGATAGAGATATAAAGGTACTCTGATTGTAGTGTTTTTATGAAGTTTAATAATGCTGTATATGAGTAAAATACTTGGTTGATCCTAAATCTGGGAACATTGTGAGAAGAAGACATTGAAAAATAAAACTAAACTTAAAAAGACACAAATTACTTACGATATAAAAAAATAAAAGTAACGGGCCTCAATTTGTTTAGCTTCAAATTGCTACGTATACTAAGATGTGATAAAGCCCAATTGATTAAAAGTACCTACCTACTTCATATACTTTTTAAAGCATTGTTAAGGCCACCAGAAAATTCAATGACTACAGTCATCGGAGGTCAGCGTCGATTGTAATCCTTTCTTTCCATACTAAAATACAACAACGATAGTCACGAATACAGCTACAAAAGGCATAAAACCCGAAGATAAAATGTTAAAACATTGATTATGCTTATTATTTTGGTATCCAAACTAAAAAATCATAATCACATTACTTACTTAAATAAATAAATCACATATCGAGCTCCGGGTTAAGCTAAAACTTAAGGTGGGTCAAATCCCAATATTCAATTCAAATTATTGAAAGATTATGCGCGTGAAGCTATCATGGAAAAAATATATAATGTACTTGAAATAATACACAATAGATTTAATTGAAAGCATTTATAAAAATGTTACCACCTTTGATGTAAAAAAATATTCCGTGGACCCTGTTTCTGGTCTTATTTGCAAAATTTATCGGAAACAGAACATTCGTTTATTGTTAAAACCAACTCATAAAAATCGGCAATGTTAATACCTTCAATCTTAATTGAACAGATTTTTTTAACTAACTTGAAAGCGAAGAAAAGTAATAAAAACATGTAAAAATTGAGAATTCGGTGCAGTTCTCAACGCAACCGCCGCGTTGGAACGAACGAACGAATTTCACTCCATCACGGATCGACCCGCTCGGATTGACCCACCTTAGCGCCTTAAGAAGATTTGGGTGATTTGGCTTTGTCACTTTGTAATTTGGTACACATCTTATTACTCTTTTGTTGGTCTTAACGACCTCATCTACAATTCAAATAAAGCTATAGAGCATACATTGACTAAAGTAATTCATTGCTTTCTGTGGTCATCTAATACGGGACAGCGGTGAAATTTGGGAAATGCGCACTACATGCGATGTACGCTTGATATGATAATTATTGGCGAGAATTCCGGATTCATTGTGGTGGGCGAGCCGAGCGGGGCGAAACGGCCCAACTGAACAAAGTGTTCACGCGTCGCGCTCTCATCCTGTCAGTGCCACCGTGCTTTTTATGGTGGTCAACTGTTCTTGTTTATAAGCACATACCTTCGCAGTCAACGGCTACTGGTATAAGATAATCTCAGCGGGGCGTTTATGTAACCTTTAGACCTCATCTGTCTTTACGGTGCTTTACCTTACCGATACACTTTTGACCAATAAATAACTCCGTACATAAAGCGAGTATCACACGTGAGATGAAGATATACACTATTCGGAAGATTTTACTTAGATAAACATAATAACGCAATCATAACGTTCAAACAATCTTAACAAATTAGAAACAAATGAGAAATGCTCTTTAAATAATTTTCCTCAGTATTTTTCAATTCAACAGATTTTAACTAAAATAACAACTTAAAAGTCAACGGAAGTACGCAAATGCATTATGGGTTGTTGATGCGTGGTTTTTAAAAAACCTGCCCCCCTAGCCAAAGTAACATTTGCAAATTTTCGTTATCGCTTCGCTTCGAAACATGTATGGATTTGACGTTTTAAAATTCGATTAATAACGAAACCTTATGTCAATCCTATACATGTTTCGAAAGCGAAGCGATAACGAAGATTTGCTAATGTTACTTTGGCTAGGCCCTAAGGACTTAAAATTAAGGTAGGTCCATAAGGTTCCGCTCCGTGATCTATCGATGCTATGCTTCAGTACGCTCACGTTTAATTCTAAGCGATTGTTTTATTCATCCATCGGTGAAAAATTGGAGAGTCAGGAGTGCTACTATCATAACGGACGACCAATCACTGTCTCCGAATCGGGCATCCGTAGCGAGAAATACATCAAACGGTTTAATGAAATCACGTCACCGAGAGAGCTGCATTGTATATCAATAAATATTTGTGAAAACCGTACCAAATAGTTGCACGTACTTTTTGATGAAAAATACCGATTAAAGTAATTAGAGATGTGAAAGAAAATGCAAAATAATTAATATTGGCACGTAATACGCTGTAGATACTTGAATTGAAAGTAAAATTACGATCAACGCGAAAAATTTTATGTTTTGTGAGGACAATAAAGATGGTATTGTGTAACCACTGCGTTCATATATGATCGAATAACCAATCATAAAACTGTAAAGTGCAAACTGTAAACCTAACCTAACCTATGAATCTCACAGTGCCACATATAAAAGTGCTCTTGAATCCAAATACAACATAGAAGTCTTTGCTTGAATCTTGATATCATGTGTGGTTTAATAACACACCAAAAAAGCAACTAAAGCGTGTGATTTTTTTACTGCACATGCAGTAGAAAAATCAATGAAGATAGCAGTGTGATGATCCCTCTTACAACCACTTAGATAAATGTTTGTACATTATTTATACCTCAGGGCTCAGTGCTTACACTACACCCATAATGTATCGAGCACAAAATTGCGTACCTATACCTATAACCTATACTAATTTTTCTAATGATGAATTTCGTTAATAATAATTGTCAAGTTTTGTAGAGTTTTTTTGACACATTTAATGTTTCTTTTAATTAAATCATAAATAACCTAAAAGTTGTATGAAAACTCTTTTTTCCCACCCTTTAGAATAAATAATAGTTATTTGTTATACAAGTGACCAAAATCAATTTGTGCTGCGAGTTCCGACTTTAAATCACGAACTAGCAAAGTAGTCTACACTGGCCTTCAAAACTCAGTACCACACTTTTAAAATTGCAATAAAGCTACGAGTATATTTTAGAAATAAAAATGTTAGACTTACGTGCATTCATTAAAAAAAAGGAAAAAAAGTATAGTTGACATTTTCTATAAATTTTCTTTTTTTCTTTTTATTTCAAGACTTATCTATTTTTATAGTTTTAATGAGAAATTGCATTTTTAAAAGTGTGATACTAAGTTTTGAAGGCCAGTGTAGAATTGAATCACGAGGATAGCGAGTGATTCTAATATAGACTACTGAGCACAGTGAGTGATTTAAAGGCACAAGGCAGAACAAAATTTTGGTCTCGTGTTAAACATTACAACTGTTCACCTCTACCAGCGAGAAAATTTTCTAACTAAGAGTAAAAAGCTAAATTCAGCATTAGTAACATGTTCACTCAACTATTTTGGAGTTAGAGAACTATCTTCATTGTTGGACGCACTCATTTTTTGTAATTTATCACAAAAATAGTTCGATCAAACCTATGCTGAAAATAGATTCCCATCGTTTTGTTTTAAATTACTTTGTGTTTTTCTCTTAGTCATTAATATCCTATCTTATTTATTTATTTATAATCATAAAACACTAATTTGTTAATAAATTTCATAATTTTTTCTTATTTTATATTTATTTTATAGAAATGCGACCTCATTTCGTCCATACTCATTATTTCGAATTATCAACCTTCTTTTTTAACAATCCTTATTTAAAACTCCTTGGTATATCCGTGCATTTTATTTTTTTTACTTTTTAATCCATGTATGACACCATAAAGCACTCTGTCTTTTCTTTTCTAACATATAAATTTTACAAGTCTCATCCTTGTCACTTTATTTTTTTTTCTTTATTTTTTTTAAAGTTGGTGTTAGAAATTAAAAAAAGCACTTTGCCTCACGCTCGCAGCAATAATCGATTTTGCTGCGAGTTTTTACACGCCAAAAGCGCCCTTTTCGTGCTGGAGAGGTGAAAAATAGTTTTCCAACAATACCTATTATAAAACAGGAAATGCACGGAGTAGTTAACTTTTTTTACTAACAAGTGACCAAAACTGACGAGAAAAGAGGACAAGGAAACTTATTTCGTGTTTCTGTTGTTCATGCGTGTTTAAAGTCTTTTTTGCCGCAGTCAATTAAAACCTGACCCACTGTCGACTGCGGGCAGAACAAAACAGAAAAGCACCGCGGACTGGCTAACATTGTCACAAGCGCCATCGAATGGTAAAACGGGCTAAAGAACGAGAACAGTTAAAAAATAATGTTGGGTTTCAATTACCTAACTGTAACGAGATTAAATGGTTTCTTAGAAATTGCACTTTGCTTATAAAACGCTTTGGGCACGCGTCGACATAATGTGGCCTTTAGACACGCATTCGTTGTGGGCCATAACTTGTTGACCAAGTTCTTTTAACCAAGTACCTACATACTAAATGTCACTTAAGTACTAGTAGCTGGCCCTGCTAGATGCTGGCAAACAAATTGGATTTTTTTCTCGCTTGTTATGATGATACGATAACGATGATAGAGGCTCGGATGTTTATTTGTCTGTTTTGGTGTGAGCCGGATAGCACGCGCAGCGGGGGGTATCGACTTTTGTGTAAGTACCTACAAGGCTTTATAAATACTTACTGCTAGCCTGCTAGTTATCATGTTCGTCTAAAAATATTTTTTTACAATTTTGGTTGTACGTACACTGTATACCTCTATATGAGTTAATTCCGTCACCGCGAA
This sequence comes from Agriphila straminella, assembly GCA_950108535.1. Taxonomy (NCBI): domain Eukaryota; kingdom Metazoa; phylum Arthropoda; class Insecta; order Lepidoptera; family Crambidae; genus Agriphila; species Agriphila straminella. The sequence continues at coordinate 14,564,630 of OX467308.1, forward strand.
TAACTTTGATATAACGGCTAGCTTAGCAGCAATCGCAATTGGTAATAACCATTTACGGTTGTGCAACAGGAATATGAGCACGCGGACATCGGCATCATTCCCAAGCCGGTATCAGTTATAAACTAAGTATAGTAGACAGTCCCACTAACAACCACATTGTAGTGTTATTTAACCCTCTTACATATAAACGCAGAATAAGTTTGGTAGTTTTTTATGAACAATAAAAAACTACCAACATGGATTTAAAAGATTGTATTGTTTTTTGCACAGTCAGTAAATTAAGTCCAATCCTTCTATCAAGAATATCCTAGATAACGCTTCACGAACTAAAACAGTACAAAAAATGGCACCTCAAATAGCGTCCCACTTACAAACTTGGCGCCTATTTTGTACTTAATCACCTCACATAATATCTTTTATCACTTTGTGCAAAATAAGCGCCCAGTTTGTAAGTGGGGCGCTTGAGGTGCCATTTTTGTGTTTGAGACTCTAGATCTAGGGTATTCTTGATCGATGGTCCAATCCTATTTTTTTACCATTTTGTTTTCGAACATCAAACGATCGACACGAAACATCATAGTGTGAAACGAAATTAAATTAAAACGTGACCTCTTTTGAGGTCTTCTAACAAAAAAAGAATCATCTAAATCGGTTCATAAACAAAGAAATTATGCCTGAGAAACTCCGTAGAAACTCGTGCGATGGTAATTATGAAAAAACTTTAGTCAGATCTCTGTAACATTTTAGGGGCTATACTTTATAACTACCTTCTTTCAGATAAAAACATATTTATTATTTAGATATAGGTGTAATATAATATTAGGGAAATTTAAGGAGTGCAATCAATAAAATAGTAACGGAGTTCGCATAAATGGAGAGGTGAAATGGTGTAGGTGTCTACCGACAAGGAGTCTTCCATAAAAGAAAATGGCATCCTCAAATAAGGCAAAGACCCGCTATCCGGTTGAAAATATGGAGGAGACGAATAATTTGCAGGCTTTTATTGTAATTTAGCTTTATGTCACCACTATTTGCTCTCGAAGAGGATATTTTTTTAGTACCTACCTACCTACAAACAAGTTTAAAATGAGGTAAGCTTATTCGAAAACGAATTCCAAACAAGGATTCATGAATAGCAGTTATTGGGGAGTTATAAATACATAAGGAGTTGAGTATTTGTAATTCCGATACATTATTGGATTCATCATACAATAAAACAGAAACAGTGATTGTAATAAAATATGGTGAAAGGACTAGGACTAAAATAAGTAGGTATAGTAGACAGAAATAGTTAGCAGAGGAGCTTCTTACAATCTGTCTATACTTAATTAACAAAAGACTGACAGTACAGTAACACCTATCATTCATCCTATTACGCTAATGACCATTATTATCGCTCTAAATAGCACTTCACAATCACATAGGCAGATACTTCGTCTATCTTAATTCTATTGACAGCACATAGTAACTATTTAGTAATCTGTGAGGAGTTGATTGGTGCAGTGGTTTACCAGGCCCAACGATTGCGGATGTTAAGCAACTTTCGCAAGGGTCGGTTATGGGATGGGTGACCAAAAATGTTCCGCCGAGCTTCGGAAGGCACATTAAGCCGTTGGTCCCGCCTGCTGCATTTGCAGTCGTTAACACCCACCAATCCGCATTAAGATAGATATGATAATAAATATGAATTACCGTTAATTAGGCCTTATGATAAAGATACTTAATGTTGTTTAAAATTCACTTTCATTCTTAATATCATATTTTGCTCTCTGAGAAAGAACACGTCACTTTTTACAAACTATACTTTCACTTGAAGCATCTTTAGGCATGGTAATGATCATATTAGACAACGATCAAACCAAAATAAAAAGTTTGAATAGAGACTAATGGTTACTTAAATTACTATTTAGCTGACTTTTTTAACTAGTTGAGTTTTTGATGAATTTAAAATTACTTTTACAGCATACCTCTATACGTTTTCATATGCACCAAGTTACTACTGGAAAGTACTTTTTATGATTTTAGAAAATATTTGTTAACAAACAGTCTTACGTCTACACTTTTTAGTACATAATTAATTAAACTCAAGTTGTCATTATTACCGATGAGCAACAATTTTATACTTATTCATATTTCTTGCTGATGAGTCATAGGCACCAATGATTGTTTTTATCCAACATTGTAATTGCAATGTAACGTTGGTGTACGCCCAAACTTGTTGTAAACTGAAGCTCAATTACGATCAACTAATTAACGTCATGTCTAGCCAAACCCGTCCAGTGAAAGCAAATTTCACGTATGACCCATTTGGCACGCGACAAGAGCAGTGTGACCACGTTTGGTTAGCTGCGACTGCGACAGCCGCGCAGTCACCACACCAGCAGCAGTCCACCAGTCAATAATAACCACAATAGTCCTACCTACCCCCCTACTCAAATGGCCAACATTCTATACGTTTGAACGCTACGTTTACTAGGTATACAACAATTAACGTTAAATCACATGTCGCAAACTTATGTAATTCACATATTTTGATGTATTGTATGTATGGAATTGACAAGCTTACTGCACGCTATTTTATAGTTTACTGCAATGCCTATTTTAAAGCTAAGCGTTGCGTTTTATGCGTAGGTTTTCTATGTCTATGTTCTATCTACTTTGCTAATAGGACCACGCAATGATGTCGACGGCAGGGAGGTATCGGGTATAGGAACTCGTTATGATTTTTTTTTTTTTATTAGTCAACAGGTGAGTAAATATTTTGATCTATGCTAAAAAGACTTATCGGTATTACATTTAAAACCTTTGGGTCGGTCCTAAAGGGTCAGTCGTGGGTGGTAAGGTAAGATTTAACTCAGATTACATTCATCAAGGATCAAGCTTAGATATCTGCGATAGCTAAAGCTTCGTGAACAAAAACCAGTGCAGCAATAACAAGTGCAACAAGCAGTTTTTGTCGTAATTTGCACTGGACACGAGCAATCCATCAAAGGAGGTAAGTACTCCCACCGACGTGAGCGAGCCGAGATGACCGCGTCTATGATTTAGCCTTATTTTCACCTCGGGGCAATCTGAGCCCTTGTTATCGCACTCCTCGACATCAACCGTGTTATCTGCTCCAATTCCACAATGTATGAATACCCTCGAGCCAACCTGCCCCCTTATTCGCATTTCACAAAACAACATCCATCTACCTACTCTCATAGATAAGTATCATCATCATAACCCACTATATATAGGTATCTAGCATTGTCAATCGAAAAAGAAACCGATTCGTTATGAATCTTTAGCCACTGTCGATGACCCAGATACGGCTGCTTGACGATTCGGTAACGAACAAACTGAATTCATGTCATGTAAACAATGTGAATAATAAAGATCGGCGATACGGTCGTAGCGTGAATAGTCCCCGTAACATTGTGTCGGTACCGATTGTTCCGTGGTGTGCAGTTAATTTGACCGAAGCTATCTCTGAGATGGCGATAAGCGAGGTAGATAGGCCGGCGATCCCGCTGCTGCTGCGATCTGTGACACTGATAACTTTGGTTTAACATTTCCTGGCAGTCTTAAATATGTCACAGGTGATCCTACTCGTGATTCAGTTGTCGTACGATTACGGTACACGAAAACCACCGAGAACAACTTTGATATAGAGGCTAGGGACGTTCGTGTGTGGCTGGGATGACGTGGTAAGATTACGCGGGCCGTTAGCGTTATGACTGCAATGTGGGAAAAGTGTGAAATATTGATAGTTAGTTTGCGGTGAACGTGCATTGTCGAAGCGTTGCCGGACCGCGAGCGTGCGACATATTCCACGGCTCCCGTTACGAAAGCCTCAAGAGCCTTTGAATACACGCCGCACAACTTGCATTGTGTCGAGTAGCGCATGTAATTGCCATGCATTTTACGTCACTTACGTCATTAAAATTATAATCACCGAGTGCGCTTTTCATGTTAGAAGAAATTGTGAAAACTTATTTCGTCTAATAATTTCTTATTACTTCCATCACATTTACGATACCTACCTACCTAAATTTTTAATAATATAATAATCATAATAATAAAAGCATTTATTTTCTCTTTTACATTGTAGCTTAGAGTAAAGTTTTATAACTTAAAGGAAGAGACTAGTCCCCAAAATAGGTTCCAGAGGAACCTGAGCTACACGTAACTAGGCCCCACCCGCAGTTAACCTTAGGTTTATGAGGTGACAGTATTTATTGTTAAAATAAGAAAAACACTTTAATTGATGCTTAGTTACAAAAGCAAAAACAAGGTAAAAATATAGGTAAGTAAGAGGTAAGTAAGAACATAGGCTCTAAAAGTGTAATACTTAAATATTTTAAAAAGGTGGGGGGTAATATTATTATTATTATTTTTATTACCTTTTTGGAGTTGTTTGGTTTGGAGCTAAAGGCAGAATAGGTAATATTATTATAGGTGAACATTATAAGATAACGGAAATAAAAACAGGTAAACTTTTTTATCTCGTTTACAGATTCTAAATAGCTACTTCGTAAATGCAGTTTCAATAAGCTATCATTTTCGGCAAGACATCAAAATCATACTGCGCCCGTTGATGTCTTTTTCTGCACACTATTGAACAACTGTAAAAAGACAATAAAATCTTTGATGGCGCCTTTCTTTTCTGTTTGTACATATTTTTTATTATTCATTTTATTGTTAATTAAAAAAGTTACATAAGTAAGTAGTACTTGTTTACCTTTTTTCTTTTTAGAGTTTTTTTTCTGAAGTCGCATTTTAGTGACTTTTATCTACTAAATAAGTAGTGTAAATGTTTATCAAATTTTTCAAAAGTTTTTGAAAGTGAGTTTAGCTTAGTGTTTGAACCAAGTTGTTGATAAATAAACTATTTATGGCAATTTTTTTGGCCAAAAAATAAAAGATCATACTGCGCGCGTTGTTGTCAAAATACTCTCTTACATGTATTTGATGGCTCCTATTCATTTTAAAGCTAAAACTTTGTTAAAATTGTTAATAATTTCTGTTTCTTTCTCTAACTTAACATAGGTACTTTTATATTTTCAAAAGAATATTAGCTTACAAACATTGCATTATGATCCCCATAGAGGCTTATTAACAAGTCAGTTGTTTATTAAGTTTTTATAAAGTGCTTTGAAAGTGAGATTAGTCTAGTTTAAAATACCTACCAGTTGTAAAAAAATTGTTACTAGCTAGCTAGCTAGGTTGTTTTTCGGAAATAAATCCATCGTTACGCACGTACTCCTCACTGGCATCTTCATCAGTACGCAATCAAAAAGGCGTTAAACTAAAGCACAATAGCCAAGGCTTTAATGGGTTAAATGTACCGAGAAAGTGATAAAACCAAAATACAATTAAAACAAAATACCTAGCCTATAAAACACACGCGATTTGGCAACATTTCTAGGAAAAATAATTTCAGATACGGCAATTTCACGGTTAATCTAACGTTTTACTTACAATATTACACTTATGTAGGTACTTAGGTTCTTTCATGTATTTCGCGATTTTCGAAACTGTAGTTGACACACTTTTGTTTGTTACAGATACGTGCTTTGACACCAATGACGGGATTGTTGTTTGGAATCCACACTAATATAGGTAGGTAAGTAGGTATTCTTGTTAACTCTATCCGTCGGGCAATAATCGTCGATATCGGAAGCTATTTTTCAATTCATATTATAAATGCTAATGTAACTCTGTTACGTTTTCACGCCTAAACCGCTGAACTGATTTTGACGAAATTTGGTACGGACATAGATGAGACCTTGGGGAAGGACATAGGTCACATAGGCTACTTTTTATCCCACTGCTGGGCAAGGGTCCACGCGGGCGAAGCTGCGAGCGGAATGCTAGTAATTTTATAAGTAATTTAGTAAGAGTTACCATCTACCGACACACCTATACCTTAATTAAGTAGATGCCTACTTAAATTTTATTAGATCTAGGTAACTCTATCAGAAAAAGAAATAAACCGAACAACAAAAAAAACGACGGAAGAGGAAATCATTAGGTAACTGCAATTTTATTTCCTCATTGGAAAATTAGTCAAAATTAGAACGAGGTAAATAAATTATGTAATGGTACGTATATAATAGTTATACTAGTACTTATATCTATTCTGTGGTTATAGTGTTTTCAAAATGTGATAGGTCCTGCAGAAAGTTTTAGTCCGTGAAAAACATCATACATGTTTTGGTACCTACACAATCAAATATTATTGTAGCTACACAATAAGGGGTTTTCACATCAAAATAATTATGAGCTTACCTTCGTCCGAGTCTATTTCAGCAATCGGGGATACGGTGGTTATTCGGAAAATAACTCCAATTATTACTAAATTGGCTCGGCAAATCATTATGCCTCAATTTCGTCAACCAAACATTTATATTATGAAAACCTTTTTTTAATATATCACTTTGTATCGTTCGTGCAAAAGTTTTCAAACTTTTAACTCGTATTGGCGGCAAACTGTCTGTTTCCCCGCGAACCATAGACGTGCGCCTGCGTCGCAATGGCTGTTCAACTACTAACATGCTACCACGCTTCTAACCAATACGTTACCGGTGCAGCCAGTAGGCAGCAGGGTTGCCAGATGTACGATTTAAGGCAAGGCAGTTCACGAAATCTACTTGCACTATCTCTTTAGAATATGGTTGATTATTGCAAAGCTTCGCCAGAAAATTTAGTATATTTTTATCGATTTCTGAAATACTGGATCATTAAAAGTATTCGGTTAGTATGTTAGATCAATAAAAAAGCCTTTATGCATAAAAAATCATATCACTGTCGTTGAAAATTACGAAGAATTATTTTTATATGTTTTTTGGTGTTATTCAATATTTTTTTACAGAGTTAGCAAGGCAGTTTTTGATATTCTGTTCGTTAATTTGTGTTTCTTTGTTTCTTTTTCAGTCTACAGTAAATTTTGTCAAGTAGACTTCTCTTCTTCAGTTCTTCACATAATCACATTGGAAGCTCAAAACTCTTTTCTTCAGATCGTGAACTGGCTTCGCCTTAAATCGTATTTGTACGATTAACAGTGTACGATCACAAATTTTCAGTGATTTTCAGTTTTTGTATGGAAGTACCAATTCTTTATTTTGCCGTTACGATAGTTTTTTCCATATAGGTATTTCCCGAATTTTTATGGTTTTTGTACAGGTACGTTTTTTTTGTTAATATAATGTACGAATCTCGATTTTTAGCACAATGGCAGCCCTGATCAACAGTGTGTTCTGCAGTACGCTTTTTGATATATACTATATCTATATTTTAGATAGGCACAGTTATTATGCGACCTCTGTCCGTGGTTGGAAGGATTTGGAGTTCAGTATAAAAATGCCGTTTTGTTTTATCGCTTTAATTCACTCATGTGAAAGGTTTTGAAAATGGTACGCTACCTGTGGGTGGATCGTTAGCGGCTACACAATTAATTAATGTGCTTTGTTTAATTAATCCAAAACACAACGAGTGAAAGCATTTAACATGTCAAATTGAGTTGACTATCAATCATTAGAAAGGTGTATGCATTTCTAAACGTAGCTATCTCATTGAATATTATACTCACATTATGTATTATAAATTGCCTTTTTCTAAGATTAATGTATAACGTTAAGTATCTGTAATGTAATTTTTATGATAATTAATTTTAACCAACTACCTACGTTGCCTCTTAAACGCATCTACAAAACTAGTAACTACCTACTGTAATTTAAGTTTTATTCTGGTTATTGCTTCTAGTTCATGATATTAAACATAGTTAACACGATGTTTAAGTATACCTTTGTAGGTAGGTACCTACTTATGAAGTTCCTGTGCAGCGGCCTTTGAAAAGGAACGCAATCCTCAAGTGATAAAAAACACCTAAAAGATCGACACCTACTTAGCAAAACGTCTTCTGGGATTGTCATAAGTTTATATTAAAACGTAAAGTACATAGTCACCACGGAAAAAAAATCTGACTAGAGAAGAGTTGGACTAGGCCCTAAGAAAATCGAATTAAGCATAAGGCTAAAAACCTTAAGGTTTACCACCGAAAGTGGCGCTCTCAGAGGTTTTTATTTAATAAGTTGTTAATTGAAAAATATTTTATTTAATAAAACTTTACGTGGAATTTTTAGGGCCCGTGCGTGGTTTAGTATTTTTAGAAGGTATCACAAATTCCCTCGTAGTCATTCGTACAAATAGATAGCAAATGTGCGCTTTTATAATTGCGTGCGGACGGCCCGGCCTGGCACGGCACGGCCCGGCACGGCAGCGGCGGCGCCAAAAGATGCTTTTATAAATGCTGCCGGGCCGCATATAAGCAAAATCTAACTCTCGAGTTTTGATGGTGATCTCTGATTGGTCAAGAAACTCAGTAGTTAGGTTTTGCGCGCAAACTCTAACTCCCCAGTTTCACGCTAGTTCGATAGTGATCTCTGATTGGTCAAAAAACTCGGTAGTTAGGTTTTGCCCCCAAACTCTAACTACTGAGTTCGCATCCACCAATGAGCGTGCTTCAAAATTCAGTTGTCAACTGTCCTTGATCACGACTGTGGTTAGTTAAAACATAATTTTTTAAATAAATTAAAATGCAATATGTCTACCACACAACCAAAATAATTATAAAAATAACTTATTTCAAAGACCTGCATAATCAAAATGAAATGAATAACGATTTTTATCAATTATTTTTTCGTCTCTATTTTTTGCTTGATACGAAATAAAAAAGAAAATAAAACTTGTAGTCCCTTGGACGAAGTTTGCGAAGACTTTTTTTGGCATACCAAAGTTACCTAATATTCGTCAGTTATAATGTTTGATGTCATAACAATAGTTAGGTACCTAGTTACCTATTGGCTTAATTTTGAGTTACACAATATTGCACAGATAAAATTAAATAATAGCTTACCTATAGTAGATCTAACAACTGATTAGAACCCCTTTACCAGGTATTTCGTAATTTTGTAAATTACTACATAATTGGTTTAAGCACTGAATAAGACGCAAATCGAAAACTTAAAGTAACTTACTTACATTTATTTTTTTGTCATTAGTAATGTAAAGCGCGTAATGGTATAACTGATTTCAGGGACTTTGCTAGTTTAGTAAAGTTATAACAAGATGTATTGCAATATATTTTCATCAGTAATTTAGGGCACTTAATTATGATTAGGGAAAAAATAAATCAAATTATGTTCAATAATTTCCGTTGCTGGCTGTACCTACTGAAATAAAAAGATGTTTACAGATAAACGATAAACCAAAAAAATACGTTAATGTGTAAAGAAAGGCGAATACCTTCAACCATTCAGCCTTATACTAGGGTGCTGTATTGAGATTAAGAATAAGAATGTTGAATTGAAAAAAAAAATATTAAGAATGTTTCTGTGCAATAATTTTTTTTGTTTATTAAGTACCTATTGTTTTATTCTCAAAAGTTTTAACACAAACACAGGAGAAGTCTTCTTCATCATCGTGTCAATGTTTCTGGCGTCCACCAAAGCGTGTTTTCAGGCAAAATTCACAACGGCATAGCGCAACCAAATAGGACAAGTAAGAATAAATGCACTTTAAGTAGATAATAATAATAATAATAATAAAGCTTCTTTATTTCCATACAGTTTTTTTTTTTTACATTTTTCTTTAAGTAAATTGATTTTGTTAGTTGATAATTAAAGTTGTAGAACTATGTTAGTATTTTCTTAATCTTGGTGTAGTATGGACCCCTTCTGGGTAAAAGCCTCCTCCCTTTTATTCCACTCGTTCCTGTCTTGTGCCATCTTCATCCACTCTTTTCCTGTCATGGTAATTATGTCATCAGTCCATCGTTTCTTTGGTCTACCTACACTTCTTGTTCCCTGTGGACCTAACCATTTTGTTGTTTGTATCGTCCATCTTTCATCTCTCATTCTTGAAACATGACCGGCCCATTTCCATTTCAGTTTTAGTGCATGTTTTAAGGCATCTGTTATTTTTGTCTTTTTGCGAATATCTTCACTTTTTATCTTTTGAATTTTTTTGAGTTTCAAGATGCTCCTTTCCATGGCACGTTGACATGTAATTATTTTATTTTTCACCTTTCTTGTAAAAGTAGTAGATACTAACTTGCAATTATGATTCGTTGCGACGCAGGTTTGGTTTTCTGGACAATCCATTTGGTCAATTTTATTCAGCATTCTTGTATCCATATGGATACACTGGAGAACTTGGCATATGCCACAGTTCTCCAAACTATAATATTGGGTCCTTCCTTACCTATGAAATTGACGTTTGTTTCTCACACACAGAGAACCATTTAACTTCAGTGATTTAAATTATTTATGATGATGATAACGGCTATGATCATAATTTGATGTAATTTGATTGTTCTGATGAATAATTAAAGTCATCTAAAAATACATTGAAAGTGACTCCTTTGTTAGAAAAAAATGACCACTTAATCCGTTGTAACATAGCCTAAATTTATTTTTTTCGAGTAAGTTATGTTGCTTAGGTTATCTTAATGTTCAAACATTTTGTACTTACAGAAAAGTTTTGTAGCAATAGCGTTCACAGTTGTGAAATAAATTGTGAAAAATGTTAAAATAGAAAATGCAACTTGTTAAAAATTCTCCATACAAAACGTCAATTTCATAGGTTTTAGTTTGGAAAAAAAACTTTTGCGTCAGATCTGGGTATACTGGATTATATTCGCAAAAACTTGGAAGATTAGAAGTCATTTTTAAAAAATAAAATATTCTACCACAGTCGTGATCTAAGACAATTGACAACTGAATTTTGAAGCGCGCTCATTGGTGGATGCGCACTCGGCAGCTAGAGTTTGCGGGCAAAACCTAACTACTGAATTTTTTTGACCAATCAGAGATCACCATCAAAACTCGAGAGTTAGATTTTGCTTATATGCTGCCGGGCCGTGCCGTTGAATGTTTATCAAAGAACACTCATTGCGAAGAAGTTACCAAGTGTTCGTAGTGCAGTGCAGTCATGGTCAACAATCGACTGCGTATTCTATTTTTATTATTAATATTAAAATACCTATATAAAAAATAACTAAACTTCTCTACATTTTTGTGATCCTGATATTTTTATAAAATAATACCTTCTATGATAATAGTTTACTTTTAGGTTCAAAAAATTTTATTTCTCATAAAAACATGAAGTTTACATAAAATGAGAAACAGATTTAACATTAAGTATAAGTATTTCTTTTGTGGCTATTTCTAAGGCATCGGATAACCGGCACACACACTAAGAACATGGCAGAAAAGATGCTTTTATTATGCTAGTCCATCAGCCATTTTTTTTTTTATGTCCCCACTGCTGGGGCACAGGCCTTCCTTATGGGTGGTAAGGAGGATGGGCCATAACCCACCACGCGGGCCCAATGCGGATTGGTGGGTGTTAACGACTGCAAATGCAGCCGGGACCAACGGCTTAACGTGCCTTCCGAAGCACGGAGGAGCTCGAGATAATAAATTTTTGGTCACCCATCCCATGACCGACCCATGCGAACGTTACTTAACTTCCGCAATCGCTGGGCCAGGCGCTAAACCACTGCGCCACCGAGCTCCTCCCTCCCTCCCTTATGCTAGTATGTTAGCAGTATTACGTTAATTGTTTATTTAAAAACAAAACAAAATAGTAGATTATACAACAAGTGAAAAAAGAGGGAATTTAGTTCGAGGGACTAAGTTGGATCCCGAGAGCAGCGAAGGATTCTAGAGTTGAATCCCGAGCGTAGCGAGGGATTCAAAAGTAGAATCCTGAGCGAAGCGAGGGATACAAAGGACCGAGATGAAATTTTTTTTTCACGAGTTGTGTACTCTACTTTTTACCATTGACTGCGAGAAAAAAAATAGCAGTACCTATAGTATTTATAGTTGCCAATCAGCCATTTTTGATGTCCCCACTGTGGGGCACAGGCCTTCCTTATGGGTGGTAAGGAGGACGGGCCATAACCCACCACGCGGGCCCAATGCGGATTGGTGGGTGTTAACGACTGCAAATGCAGCTGGGACCAACGGCTTAACGTGCCTTCTGAAGCACGGAGGAGCTCGAGATAATACATTTTTGGTCACCCATCCCATGACCGACCCTTGCGAACGTTGCTTAACTTCCGCAATCGCTGGGCCAGGCGCTAAACCACTGCGCCACCGAGCTAACTAAGAGGGAAACTACATGATCAGTCTGGCATCAGTCCACTTCATCAGTTTGTATAGACTTTGAATTTTTACAGACTGAAGATCGTACCAGACTGATATAATGGACTGATGCAAGACTGAACAACTAATCTCCCTCAAATATATAAAAAAGAACGCAAATATAAGACACTAAAAGGGACCTTATTGATTTAGCGGGATATTTTTTAGAAAAGAACCCAAAGATAAGACACTAAAAAGAACCTAAATAAAATTGGCGGGATTATTTTTGTCATTTAATTGTAGAACTATATCTTTATCTATGGAATAGCTCCATACTTTCAGCACCTTTTATTTTTTTGTACCTAATTCATACGATGCGCGCTTGTTCCAAATTCAAAATATTTTTATTCACTCGGTGAATAAAAACGCGATTTATTCACTGTTATCAATGAATAAGACGCACTTTTTTGAGTGGCGATGGTAAAAATACTTTTATGTTGTTGCCAGCTATACTATAAAAACGAATTCCATGCTGAGTGATACATAAAATTGATTCATAATTTTGTTGAACAAAATTAGTACTATTATATATTCTGTAACGAAACAACATTCACTTCTGTTAAGGTAAACAATAATAAAGTGGTACATTATTAAAAATATTGGACTATATTACATTTAACTGCATTGTTGTAATTTTAAATTGCCAAGTAAAGTTACTGATTACATAAAAATTTCTTTAGTTTATTTTTGAACATAGTTTTACTATTACATTCCTTTATGTCGTTCGGCAGTTTGTTATACAGCTGTACTCCCTCAAAAAGTACCGTTTTTCTCCCGTAGTTCGTGCGCACGCTCTTAAGTTGAAGTGTGTTCGCGTTTCTTAAGTTGTGTTTATTTACCTTTTTATGTAGTAATATATTAGATTGGATGGAATTAGTAGATATATTATTGACGAGAATGCAAGTGTAGTATGTATATAGTTGTTTAAGATTAAATAATTTAGTTCGTTCATATAATTGTTTCGTTGGAGTTAGAGAATTGTAACGAAACAAGATTTTAATTATTTTATTTTGTAGCCTTTGTAACGGCATTTAAATGTTTATATGTACGATATGATACTAAATTACTAGGTACTTACTTGAATGATAATAAATCTTTCAAAAACAAAAAATATAGACGAGTACATAAGTACCTACATAGCTGGTTTTCATTATGTAGGTACCTTCTTACCAAGATAGGTAGGTAGGTAGGTACTCAACACATTATTTAATTAAATAGGTAACTACCTACTTAAGTGATTTCTCGGTAATTATTTGTTTAGATAGGCTTAAATCGATACGAACGACAACGATATTTAACTTTGGTAAGTACCTAGGTACCTACCTCTCCGAAATAACTGTTTGTTGGAATTTTACCTATTTGTTGAATTTTGATGTTGTTTATTTCCACTATCTTTTATAATAGGTACTTATCGTACCAACAACACATTAACAATATTACGCCAATATTCTGGTTGTGCCCTCTATACTATACACGCTGTATATTCTTTGCTCTAGACTCACACTCACACATATGAATCCTTGTAGCTACGCACTACATCGTAAAAGTTCGACGGCAGCGTAGGATGTGGCCGGCACGGCCCGGCCCGGCACGGTTTCCCGGTGCCGTTGAGAAAATATAAAAGCGTCTCCATAGGTATAATTCCATACATTTCACTTCCCTGTTGTGCCGTTGGACGGCTACCGGGCCGTGCCGTGCCGGGCGGTTGGGAATTATAAAAGCGCACAATGTGTCAAAAACGGCAACTTTTAGCAGTTTTGCTACCTACTTCCAGCATGACTACGAGGAAATGTAATGATGCCGTTTAAAAATACTAGAATATGGGCCCTAAAAATTCCACGTAAAGTTTTATTAAAATTGTGTATTAAAATTAGAATCTTAAAAAAATTCACGACGGCGCCACTTTCGGTCATACAACCGCCTTAAATGTAAATACTGAAATATTTAAAAATATATACATTATATCATTAAAACCATTAAAACAAGCAAAAAGTACTGCCATTCTTCCATGAGTTTAAAATTTAAAAATTTTGAACGTGGGGCGCATGCTAAAGACAATATAAGATGATTGACGATAAATTTTAGAAAATGCGCCCCACGTTTTAAGTTTTAAAATTTCTGTATACGTATAGGGTTATAAATATTTACAGAAGAATTTATTTTATACTTTTTAGTCTCTTTTACTAGTCTGTTTTATTTATTTAGTACACACACAATTTTTGCATGAAAAATAATGCACAGAACAAGGGTCTGTTTTAATGTTTTTAGTCCGGTTTTGGCCATAAAATCAATTATAAATTCATTAATGTTCAAAAATTTTAAACTTATGGTTTTTTTTTCCATAAGTTTCCGTTTTAAAAACGTGATTTAAGGCGAGGCTAGTTCACGATCTGATGAAAAGTCTGATTTTTGAACTTCCAATGTGAAGAACTGATGTAAAATTCTACTTCACAAAAATTACTGTAGACTGAAAAAGAAACAAAGAAGGATAGTAACCGAACAGAATATTGAAAAATGGCATGGTAACTCTGTAAAAAAATCCTGATTAACACCATAAAAACTTATAAAAATAAATTTCAAATCGTCAGATTTCGTAATTTTCAACGACAGTGATATGATTTTTTATGCAAAAAGGATAGCTTTTTTATCGATCTAACACAATAACCGAGTACATTTTTAATAAATGTTCCAGTATTTCAGAAAATAAAAATGTACTAAAATTCGTCAAATTTCTGGCGAAGCGTCAATTAAAGTTATGCGATATTCAACCTTATTCTAAAGACATAGTGGAAGAGTAAATTTCGTGAACTGGCCTCGCCTTAAAAAGTTTTTTTTTTCAGTATAAATTATTATTTTATTTTCTGCTTTTTAGTTAACGAGCTAAGACTAAAAATATACCATCTCCTCTATCGGAGGACTCGTCAAGACGATTCAAACGAGCTCAAACTCGAAGGGGTTGCGTGGTTTTATTACATAGTTTCAGTGGCCTTCTTCCAGCTCACTCATCAGACCCTGGAAACTATTTCCCAACAAAGTACTCGTCAAGAAGATTCAAACGAGCCCAAACTCGATGGGATTGCAAGATTTTATTACAGAGTTTCTGTGGCCTTCGTCCAGCAGTCCAGCTCCATCATCAGACCCTGGACACTAATTCCCAACAGAGTACTCGTCAAAACGATTCAAACGAGCCCAAACTCTATGGAGTAGCGTGGTTTTATTAAAGAGTTCCTGTGTCCTTCTTCTGGCTCCATCATCAGACCCTGGAATTATTTCCTAACAAAGTACTCGTCAAGACGATTCTAACGATCCCAAACACGATGGGGTTGTATGGTCTCATCATATAGTTCCTGTGGCCTACTTCCGGCTCCATCATCAGATCAGTTCAATGACACCATAATATTGCATTACCTTCCAGTTCTGACCTATGTTCAAAGTTTTGAAGTCTCTAGCTCATCGGGAAGCTAGTATAAAACCGCAAAAAAAAAGAACCCACTCAATGTTTATGTTTTTCTTCTATTTGGGTAAAAATTCGCATTTTCCGCCCAAAAACTTCTTAGGTAGGTAGGTAGGTACTTAGTTAAAAAAAACATGTTTGCGAATTTTTTACGCAGAACAGAAGTATTGTTATGGAAAACAGAATTTATAGGTGACTTCTTTGGTCATGTTGTCTATAAATAAATAACATTCATTAGGGGTTTGTTCTACATTATAGTCGAGTCGATGTTGTACTTTTCTATGGAACAGCAGATTTTTTTTCGCGATTTCGTGGTTGGCCCCATAGTAAAAGTTGTTCATTCACGTGGTCTGAACTTCCCATTTCATTTTTAGATAATTAAAAAAATAACGGTGTATAAACTTATGACAATCCCAGAACACTTTTCCTGTAACTGACCCTTAACCCTAAAATCTGACCTTCAGTCAAACCGTTGCTTATTATTATAGTTCCTTCAAAAAATTAAGAGGTCCATCCACTAGAGCTGTTGTGTGTAAACAAAGACTCGCAGCGCCCGCCGCGCCGGCCGCCCGCCCCGCGCCGATGTCATCACGCATGCGCTGTGTGGCATCCGCCCTGCCAGCGACCGACGACGAGACGGTCGCTGTGTATAATTTGCAGAAAATAAAAATAAACAATGTTTATTAACTGTACGATAATTTAGGTAACGTAAATACTTAGATAGTTTCGTGATGGGTAATCAGTTTAAAAATGTTGCAGTAATCGCCTGCCTGAAAACCTTTCTGTTCGTTTTCAATATAGTGTTTTGGGTGAGTATTTTTTAAACGTAAACAATGCTTAATTTCCTATGAAAAAATTGGGTAGGAATACCTAGCCAATGAATTATTATAAGTACAATAAAAGGAGTTAATTCCTATAATATCAATGCGTACCGTGTGCACAGAATATATAATCCGTGTGTTTACGAATCAGTGTGATTTTACGCTGGTTAGGTATTCCTAATTCCTTACCATTTTTGGGTAGGTATAGCAACGACGATCCAAGGATTTTAAATCTTTTATGCGATCGTCTTTTATTTTTTTTACAACTGTTCTACGTAATATAATAACTTAAGGCCTTAAGGTGGGTCGAATCATCGAATCCCAATATTCAATTGAAATTATTGAAAGATTACGCGCGTGAAGCTATCATGGAAAAAATATATAATGCACTTGAAATAATACACAATAGATTTAATTGAAAGCATTTATAGAAATGTTACCACCTTTGATGTAAAAAATACCCTGTTTCTGGTCTTATTTGCAAAATATCTCGGAAACAGAACATTCGTTTATGTTAAAACCAACCATAAAAATCGGCGATGTTAAATACCTTCAATCTTATGAACAGATTTTTTTAACTAACTTGAAAGCGAAGAAAAGTAATAAAAACATGTAAAAATTGAGAATTCGGTGCTACTCTCACACTACTCACTTTGGATTGAGAACCCAAAGTGAGTAGAGTTGTTCGATTTCACTCCATCACGGATCGACCCGTTTAGATTGACACACCTTAGGCCTTAACAAATTTAAAAGAAAGGTTCACAAGGCAGCTTTTAAGGCTAATAAACAGCTAGTTATAAAAACCTCTGTAATATTTTGTTTAAGGTTTCTGGACTGCTCCTCTTGGTGGTCGGGCTATGGGCGGAGTTCGACCTGTATACGTACATGGAGCTGTCCCCCGAGTTCTCTGGGACGGCGCCGCACGTGTTCATCGGCATAGCCGGCCTCATCGTGCTCATCAGCTCCGTCGCCTTCTCCTGCATCATCAAGGGGCAACCGGTCCTGCTCTACATTGTGAGTACCTAATACCAGAGTCGTAGCTAGGAGCTGGCAAGGGCGGCTTCCAGGTGCGCAACCCTCAGGGGGGCGCACTTTGCTGACCCAGACAATAAAGTCTAAGTCTTGGGCGCAAAATTCAAATCGTTCCAGGCCGCTCAAGATCCTAGAAATAAGTCTTGGGGCGCAAAATTCAAATCAGCCAGGGGTCCGCTCATGACCCTAGCTCCGACGCTGATACATTATACTCTTTGATAAACGTATTGAAGGCAAAAATCATATTATACCAATACTGCAACCATCAAAAGATCAGATAGATCACACACACACCTCTATAGGTACATAACACATAACGCTCCGACATCATCATCCAGATTCCGTTATTAGAAAAATCACGCGCGTA
Organism: Agriphila straminella; assembly: GCA_950108535.1. Classification (NCBI taxonomy): domain Eukaryota; kingdom Metazoa; phylum Arthropoda; class Insecta; order Lepidoptera; family Crambidae; genus Agriphila; species Agriphila straminella. The sequence goes on from OX467308.1 coordinate 14,582,495, forward strand.
CTAATGCATCGTTGACGTGTTCCACCATGTGTAATACGTAAAATGCTAAAGTTTGTATAAAAACTTTAGCACTTGACGTTCTTTAGTCTGCGTGTGAGATCCGTCATATACTTAATTACCCCTTGAAATAGATCGACCAGGCATAATAGGGATGTTGACTAATGAATTTAAATAACGAAATACTAATAAAAATCGTAAACATATTATACTTTTAGAGTAGCTTGTATACCTCTTGGTTTTATATATTGCATATTATTTGTTTTATGACCCTTCAAAGTTGGGTGGACATGTCCATTTAAAAAGTATACAATTTATTAAAATAAATGATACCTTTAATTAGTCCGTAAAATGTATAGCAAATTTGTCGAAGAAACCATTTTGATAAACACAATATTTAATATAGCTGCTGAACAAATTTCCTATGCGTTGCATACAAACTAGCACGGCGTGACGTCATAACGTGCAAGCCATTAGTATGGAGCGTTTTTGATCGAGTCCATTTGTGTGCATTTCACACTGTGATATCTCGGGCAGTTTTCATGCTAGCGAATTAATTCTTTTACCAATGTTTCTTTTTTTGAGAGGTAATTTATGTAACATAAAATAAAAAAAATAGTCAACATCCCTATTATCTATAGTAGGTTACCTACCCTAGGACTGCTGTAAAAACATAACCCTCTTGCAGTCGGGTAAAAAGAGAAACACTCAAATGAGACAATGAATTCACTCAAATGGAAAGTGATTATCGTGAAATCCATGTAGATTATGTTGTTCGCTCAAGCAAGGTGCAGGAACGCCTTGCTACGCAGATTCCTAGCTAATTACGCGAAACTACCGCTTTTTCTACCCTCATTTGATATTAAGTGCTGCACAATTTAAACAATGGTGATCAGCAAGGGCCTACTTAGGTACCTACCTAATACCATAAACTTATTTATTAAGATTAAGAATGCCTAATACAATTATGTACCTACTAGACTAATGTCAGACTTCTTCTTATTTTTGTTTTTGATGGATTCTACTCCTCACATTACTGCTTTGACAACCAAAATGGTAGAGATGCATAAAATGCTTCCGAAAGTAGGTAATCTAAGTACCTTTATGAATCTACCTGACTTAAAAACAAAATATGAAAAATAGGTACCCCTACTTAAACTATTACAGAAAAATCCTCTCTTGTTATTGTTCAGTATGGCGGCTTCTTGGCATGCATCTTCATGATGGATGCCGGGGTGGGGGCGTCTGTCGCGTGCTACCGGGACACGTTCGCCAAGGGACTGCAAGACGGACTGACTCAAACGCTCGCCTCCTACAACCCCAACAAAGATAACTTCAACTACGCCCAGTCAACGGTGAGCCAGTGTTTAACTCATCATTATTCTATCTATCACGATTTCGCGATACTTTTCAGGTTCTCCACGCGCGCGGGGCGACATAGATTAGAGCTTACTCATGCACTGCGCAAGCATCTGTCCGTAAAAAACCAGCAATCTATATTCCCGCGCCGTGTACCCGCGGCGGGATCTCGATTGACGCAGCGGAGGGCCTCAATATGACAATCTGTGTACGTACATCCATAAGCTCATAAAGGCAGTCGTCACAATCACAAGCCGGTTCCAACGAACGGCTTCATTTCATAGACACGTCCTTAACGAAGCGGAACACGCAACTTGATCGAACACATCTTCGTTGTTGCAACCATTGGAAACGAGGCTTTATTGAAATCGCAAGATTGATGTCACCAAATTGGTCCTTCGAACAGAATTTAACTGGCTGAAAGTGTGCAACCGAATAGAGCCGGCCACACACAGACGTAATCCCGGTACGGAATTCCGATCGGAATTTCGATAATGTATGAAGATTCCGTACGGAAAAATCCCGTATGCGTGTGGTAGTCCATAGATTTGTATAGATTAGCTGCGTTCGGAATCACGTATGTACGGAATTCCGTAACGTGATTCCGTCTGTGTGTGGCCGGCCTCAGAAGTACCTAGCTATAATCGAGAGGAGAGGTTAGAGGGAGACTCGTTGGCCCGGTGAGGCAAAAAATATCTCGAGTAGGTACCTATAGTAACTTAGAAAGGCGTGTAAACTCCCGGCTGTACTTATTTGTAGTAAAACCCACCAATCCATATTGAGACCGCGCGATGGGTTATGGCCCTTCGTCCTTATCCATCCAAGGTTTAAAGTCCTGTGCGGAGTGGACATAAAAGTAGCTGATATAATGACAAATCAAAATACTTTATTGACAGTTACATTGCTGCGGCGTATCGAACTACACGGACTGGATCAGGCTGTCCCCACAGAGAGTGATCCCGACCTCCTGCTGCCTCGACCCTAACAACTGCATCACGGCCAACCACAATGATGTCTACCAGAGGGTAAGGATATCGAGATCCCTTTTTTACGGGACCCTATACATAACTAAGTCTCCACTGTTCGTCTGTCTGTCACCAGGCTGTATCTCATGATCCGAGATAGCTACACAGTGGAAATTTTCACAGATGATGCATTTCTGTTGCCGCTATAACAACAAAATATACCAATAAAAACAGAATAAATAAATATTTGAGAGGTGCTTCCATGCATACAACAAAAAACGTGATTTTTTGACGGAACCCTTCGTGCGCGAGTCCGACTCGCACTGGGCCGGTTTTTTTGTTGTTCCGGACATGGCGGGGACCAGTCCGACAAAGTTCAGGACTCTCCCTCTATTCCAGTACAATGCGAAAAAATCTTACGTCCAATAGATTTTAGGCCCAATAACGATTTGATAAAAACTGCTTTTCTTTGCTCGCAGTACCTAAGGGTAAACAATAGTACATTACTGCAGCGGCACGCAAGACAGGCATTGAAGGACGAACGTGAAAATGTGGGCCGAGGCGAAGCCGAGGCACACATACGTGAGTCCATCAATGCCTAGTTGCGGCCAAGGCTTGTATAGTACTTTTCTCAAATAATGCGCGGAAATTCAAACCAAGAAGGTATTTTTAACTTTTAATTTTTATTTCAAATTAAAGCAAAAAATTGAAAAAAGAAGAAAGGAGCCAGTTTCTTTATTTTTTTGGAATGAGCACATCAAGGCCTTTCATTTGATACCCATGTTGAAAAAAAATTTTTTTTTCCAGTTTTTTCGTTTTTTATTTTTTTTTCCAGTTTTTTTGGAATGTACTCATGAAGGCCTTTCATTTGATACCCATATACCTAGGTATTAAAAAAAAAGTTTTTTTTCTTTTTTTTTTCGTTTTTTTTTCATATTTTTGGAATGTGCTCATCAAGACCTTTCATTTGATACCCATATATACCTAGGTATTAAAAAAAAGTGTTTTTTTTTTTTTTCGTTTTTTTTCATATTTTTGGAATGTGCTCATCAAGACCTTTCATTTGATACCCATATTACCTAGGTATTAAAAAAAAAGTTTTTTTTCTTTTTTTTTCGTTTTTTTTCATATTTTTGGAATGTGCTCATCAATACCTTTCATTTTATACCTAGGTATTAAAAAAAATGTTTCATTTGATTGATACCCATTATTCGTGATTCATTAAAAAGTTCGCTCCATTTCTGAATTACACGTGCGTAATGAGTTTTAATAGAAACATTGCCGGTCAGACGCCGGCAATTTATGTATGAAAATCCATTATTACACGTTAGTAATGGTTTCTCATACTAAGATTGCAGGCGCGGTTTAGGTCAGTCCGTAAACTCCGATTTAGCACGAAGAAGGTTGTCAAAATAATGATCGAATTTCCAAGCATGTTTGAGAAAACTTAATAAATAGGCACTTCATTTACTTATTCATAGCATCTGGGTGCATTTCAAAACAGCATAAACTCTCTAATTTCAGGGTTGTTATGGAGTGATTGTCGAATATTTGGAAGGAAATATGGACCTGCTGGTTGGAATTGCGGTAGGTGCAGCACTACTGCCTCTGATTGGGACAATCCTTTCCTGCAGTCTGGCAACCTACATCAAGAAATCTAAATATGACGTCATCAATTAACTTCCGAGGATCAACAGACTCTAATCTGCACTATAACGATGACCTTAGTTAGTGCATGTATTTTACTGATCTTAGTTTACTTCCGTGTCTAACTTTTGGAATGTCTACACTCATTTTCCTTTTTAATAATTGTTGTGTAACAAACAGTCTGACTTGGGCTCTCTCCCTGTTAAAATTATTTTCAACAGGTGAAGGCCAAAAAATATGAATAGTTTCATTAAGACTGATATGATTTACAATTTCTTAAAATTTTATCAATATTATAGCTATTGTTCTTTAACAACAATATTCGCAAATACGATTTATTAAAATATATGAAGTAAAACATTATGGAGTGTTTCACTAATAATGAATACAATTACTTATTTTTACAAAATATTTTATTTCCATTATAATACCACAGTTTCACAATCCATAACACAGTCTTAAATGTGTATTCACACATAAATCTTATTTAAATAACAAGTACTGCATACATCAGTTTATTATTTAATCACTGTCAGAACTTTGTTTATCCTCTTTACTTTCAGCGGGTGTGTCCTGTTTATAATGTCTATATTCAGGTTTCAATTCCCACATATTCTTATGTGGATTTTTCAGGTTATAGTTACAAACTTCTTTGAGAATTTCTTTCAAATATACAATAGGCTGTCTCGTAATCTGTAAAAAAATATCCACATAAGATATTGTTATGAAACATACTGATCCAGTTATTGACTTTTGATACAATATTTGATATTTTGTGTTAATAACAAGCATAGACAAACAAATAAACATATATTAAAACTTCGAAGTTAACTGGCATCATATATTTTATAGTTGTTCTATCTCACGAAGTCCCTTTTGCTATGAATGTTGTTAATATGCATGTGCATGCCTGACACATTAATAACAAAACGGACTTTGTGATAAAAGAACTATAACAAAGCTTACCTTTTGTAAATCCTTGATATTGTAATACTGGTGTTTTTCAAATGCTGCAAATAGCATGTTAAGCACAGCATCTTTGTCATCACGAGCTTTCTTACCCTCAGCCTTCTTCCTTTCTTGATATTCAATCTGAAAAAAAAGTAATATTTGTTGTAGTTAAACTCCTTACACATTTGTTAAGTCAACTGGTAAATATAGCTGATTTACCACCTTCTTGTTTTAGTATTTAAATAATTTTCAATGTATCCTTCCTTACTTGTCTTATTTAGTAAACAGCTTAAGACAGTAGTACATACATCTTTGAAACTTTAATCATTACTTAAAAATATGCTGTCCTATTAAATTAAATAATTGTCATCATTATTTATTATTTTCTTACATAATCTGTGCATGGGAAACCATTTGCTCTATTTTAAAAATTAATATTTCAATGAAGAGTTGGGTGAAGATTGTTTACTAATTAATGAGGGTAAACAGAGCATATAACAGCTACCTACACTACTCGAGGGGACTGCAATGCAAGGTTATGATAAGTTTCATAAATGCATAATTACTCACATTGTGTTTGTGATCCGAGACAGGTTTGAAGGTCTGCACAATTCTATCTAACTGTTGCACCTGCCGCTGCGGCATAGATGCTTTCCTTATGGACTCAGATTTCAGTTTGTAGTATGTGTTGTCAGCATACGGTCTACATTCTAGTTTTTGGACTATCCTCCCTTCCATATATAGTTTCTCAGATTCAGGAACAACTGTATCAGTATTAGATGCTGGAAAACAGTAAAACTTTAATAAGAAAAGCTGTTTTGTAACCTCAATATACTCTAATTTGGTGATTGCAATACTGTTTATGCATTATACAACTCGGTCATGTTAACTCAGCACCTGAAGCGAAAGCAACCCAACTCCTTTTCTCCTTGCCTCACACCACCGTAATTATTTTTTAATTTGATAGATTAACGATAAATTATCGCTATCAAGTGAACTAATGGCATGATGACGTTGACGTGAGGCAAGGAAAAAAGAAGAGGGGTCGCTTTCGTTTCAGGTGCCGAGTTAACTTGACCGGGTTGTACAATGTATGTTAATATAATGACTAGTGTGGATATCCTGCAATTGTACTTACGCACAGCATGGGAAAAGACTCCCAAAGATTGTCTCGTTTCATTTGTCACAGCAAGACGGTGCTCTTTTGGAATGTTTTGTTCACCAGGATCCTTCAGACACAAAACGGCTTCGGACAGCGACAACTGAACTTGAGCTCTCTGTCCAGGTACCCGCGATATTTTTAGCTTGCCAACTTCAATATTACCAGGTGCTTTATCCCATTTATTTGCTATGTATTTTGGAACCTTAACGAGCCAAACACCTCTACCAGTATTAGATAAGTCTAACTCACGATCAATTTGAGGAAGTGGATTAGGAGTACTCATTATAAATTAATTAATGAATTAACAGTTTATGAAAGCCGAAATAGCATGCACCAAGTAAAAATAATGATATTTGAAAAATTATTTTTGATTATCGACTAATATCGACTCGACTTCTTCGACTGACGTTGACTTGACTTCTACAATAATTGTTATTAATCTGTGCTTGACTTGACGTTTTTTTGACGTTTGTTTGTCAGTGAGACAGTATGACATCACAGACATCATTCCAGCAGACTAATCGCTTAATTATCTATATAACCACAGAGTAAATTTTAACATTATACCCCATTCAAGCCCTATTCACCCGATGGACCGGCAGGGCTACCGGCTGAAAACAATGAAGTTCATTTTGACTGTAATTTGACAGATGGATGTGATACATTGCTGCTTTTCTTCGGTTAGTTTTTATTTGTGCAAAACGAAGCAGCAATGTATTACTTACATCTGTCAAATTACAGTTAACATTAACTTCATTGTTTTTAGCCGATGGCATAATGACAAAACTTTATCCACTCGACTAAAAAATCGCGAGGCATCTTTCATGCAATGTGATACATTGCTACTAGTTCTTGGGGTAAAAAAACATACCAAAGAAAAGTAGCAATGTATCACATTCATAAAATAAACTAAAATAAAAACGTATATTTATAGTCTGGGGCCTTATGCAGGCCATACACCATCCTGCCGATCGTCCAATTGGCATGATACTGCCGATTGGATCCAATCGAATTGACATTGTGTGGCCATCCCCCCTAGCATGACCAACGAAACACGATATATATCGCGTGATATAGCGTTTTATCGACACCCAAGTGTCAAAATCCATTGTCTTTTGACAGTTAAACGTGATAAATCACTATATCATATCTTGTTGCGTTGGTCATGTTAGGCAGGCTGGGATCGATCGTCAATTCGATCCTGTCCTGCCGATCCACGGCCACACACGGTCAGTTTAATTGGATCCAATCGGCAGTATCATGCCAATTGGACGATCGGCAGGATGGTGTATGCAGGCCATTACTATGAGCTCATAAAGCAGGACTTATATTGAACTGAGGCGCGTTCCAAACCTACACTCCGAGTGCAACCTAACCACAACCGAACGCTCTAACGGCGGGCGTTCCAAACATTAGAGCGTGACGTTCGGTTGACACAACCGTGTCGTTCCAAACGTCAGAGCGTTGCAACCAAACAACCATCAAAAATTATGGTTGTAAAACGCTCTGACGTTTGTCTATAGAAAAAATGTCAATGTCATTTGACATTATTTTGTATTTTTGATGTTTTTATGTCTAATTTTTAAAATAATCCTGGTAGATCCTCAAAAAACGGATTTTATTTGATTTAGTATAAAGAAAAGTTTAAATTATTCGTATTCCAAATGGAAAATGAAGAATTTGTATTGACATTGACATTTAAAGTTCATGGTCGTTCCAAACCTTAGAGCGAGTTAAATAACAACCAAACAACCGGCGCTCAAACGTTCTGGGGCCTTACTATGAGCTCTTATAGCAGGGCTTATATTGAACTGCTTTACTTTTTCGTACTATGACCTAAACGGTTAGTATGAAAGCAGGCCTTAAGCAGTCCTGTTTAAGGCATGCTTTTGAACTGAACGGTTTCTTATTTGCTGATGGTAAGCCCCCAGAACGCAACCCTGCCTCACTTTTTCGTACCATAACCTCGATTTTGAACTGAACGGTTTATTATTTGCTGATGGTAAGCCCCCTGCTTTTGAACTGAACGGTTTCTTATTTGCTGATGGTAAGCCCCCTGTCTGTATGAACTTAATCTTTTGCATTTCTACTAGCAAAATGGAAAAATTCTTATAAAAAACAAATGTCAGAGTTAAGCCGCGATTACATATTCCAATCTAGCATACCAATTTAGAGTTGCCACCCGTACAATAGGTTAAATTTTAACAATTAATTTAAACAAATAACGCAAAGGTCAACATTGTTTATGTTTTTTTTATTTTCAATTCTTATCTCCAATCTTATACAATGTTAATCTTTCCGTTATAGGGTAAATTCACTTTTAAAATCGAACTTATTATACAATATTTTATTGTCAAGTACGAGTGGCAGCCCGAAATTGGTATGCTAAATCGGCGTATGTAATCGCGGCTTTACTCTTGTGGATTGTCACTAGTCTTTTAGTCTGTGTAAATTCTCTTTGGTCTGTGTTTGTCTGTCACTGTCATCATCTGTCATGCATGACATGTCAGTCAAGTTTTGGTAGCTAGGAGAGTGCTACGAAAAATATTTTCGATACCTAATATTATTAATTGTTCTTAATCTTTATTCAGTGGCTTCATGAAATAAATAGTATTTTAAATGTAAGCCAATACTTCATTTGTAGGTAATTGCATCTTGAAAAAAGAAACCATGTTTGGTTACAGTAAAGAAGCAGTTCGAGTGAAAGTCAAGGTTTGTATTTATTCAACATGATATCTCTTTAATTCAAAAGTTTCAAGATATTAAATAACAGTTAATAAAAACAAACTCCATCTCCCATATATCGAGAAATAGAAAATCTTGGATTTGCTCTTCAATTTTATTTTTCAAACAATTATATTTTCTTTGTGCTGTGGTGTGCCAATGTTCATTGTTTCTATCATTCGTTCTTTACCGTATTGCAGAAATGTGAAGGGAAACTCCAACCAGAATTAAGAAAATTTTCTGTTGACCCTCAAATAACTTCATTGGAGGTTCTTCAAAGCATTTTAGTGAAAGCATTTGATATCAAATCTGATTTCACATTATCCTACAGAAGTATTGATGACTATGGTCAAGAAATTTATTTACCACTTCTGTCTGATTGGGATTTAGATGCAGCATTTCTAAAGTAAGTTGACTGAAGCTACAGCCATGTTCCAAGTGCTTGCAATCATGATGCTTTTAAATACACTAAGGCTCGTATTATAGAATCAAACTCAAACCTCTGCTTGAGTACTATATGCGATGAATAGCCATCACTGTACTCAAGCAGAGATCCGAGTTTGAGTTTGATTCTATAATACAAGCCTTAAATCTCTGCTTGAGTTGAGTTAGAAAGAGATGGCGCTATATGCGATAAATAGCACTATCACTTTCTAACTGTACTCAAGTAGAGATTTGAATTTGAGTTTGATTCTATAATACGAGCCTAAGTTTGAGTATGATTCTATAATACTAGCCTTAGTGTATTTAAAAGATTCTCTACAGAGCAGAGATAATGAAGTAAGAATAACTGTCTACACTCACATTAAACTTTAAAATTATATCTATAAATACATCAATCTAATATTGAATGTAATTGATATTAGCAAAATACATGCTTTTAACAACAGCACAGCAAGACAGCTTTTATTTTGCATGATATCAATCAGATTTACTTAGTACACAAAAAATACTATAACAGAACCAAATCATAAGTACCTATTTTAAACTTTAAGGGCACATAACATAGCAGTAAACCAAAGGTCAGAACCATGTGTACAGCTGAAAGTAGATATGAAGCCGTTTGCGGAAGCATCAGAGGACTGGGAGCCACCGAGTGTCAACTCTGCCATTCCCACAGCCAACCCAAGCCTCAAAGAACAACCCTCAGTCGCCTTGACTCACCACCAGACTGAAAAACAGGAAGCCCAGACTGGACTCCAAGGCATCATCATGAATCAAGTATGTGATGGTGACAAAATTACCATATGTCCTGGATCATTTTAGCCTTTAAATCATTGGTCCCGTACCTGGGGGTAATTACCCCTGCAGGGGTAAAACAGCTATTCTATGGGGGTAACATAGTTGGTACCTAAAAAGATATTTGTATTGTTTGCTTAAAATAATTTTGGATTGGGGGCAAAATCAGTTTCTCAGGATGGCCTGAGTTCCTGGTGGTTCCAGTGGTTCCTAACCTTTTCAGAACTGCAACCTCTATGGAGAGGTAGCAGTTCTGAAAAGGTGCTTTAAATGGAAGCTTGTAACATCAAAGATGTTACTAGACTAGAGTGTTAATTGCTACCCTACTCTTATACCAATAGAACATTAATGTAGGTAACTATGAAATTGGTAATAAGTATTAAAGATTATGTCATTATATTTTGAAAATGTTGAAAGATAAGAAAGTTTTAATATTAATGGAAATAAGTACTTGAATATGAACTGTATTGTGTGATGTTCATGACTTTCACTCGGACAAAATTCAGCAGACCATGCCAGTCATTAACTTTGTGTTTATGAGTGCTTGCCAAAGAATTCATTATTTTTAAATTGACACACATAAGTTAATTTTATGCAAATTTATTAATATTCCATTTATCTCTAACCCACAGAGTACATCCGCTTTTGTATCTGTTTTAAAGGATGCTATCGTTATAGTTTTGATAATGGGGAAGATGTAAATAAAAATTTATTCAATTTTTTTAGCCCTAATTAAAAGTATAAGCAATTATAAGACTAACTGTGAAAAAAATATGTTGATATCACGAAAATTGAATTTTTTATAAGCAAATCAATTTGGGGACGCGCGGAATCTGATTGCGTCGTTCGAGTAATGGCTATGACGTCACGTCGCCGGTTGTACGATGGACAGCGGCGGCGGGCATATGGGAGCTTAGCGACACTATGTGATTGACAGGCTCTGTAAACTTACTTTTGTTAATTTCGATACTTTTGTTTTGTTATTTTTCATACAACCACTGTATTTTTCAATAAAATTAGGTAGGTACAGAAAGTTTCATAGAGTTCCTCGGATACGTATCTTTCGCAAGTTGACGTTTTAACAGGTATTTTTTGAGGCATTTTTTATTTTCTTAGGTCGTTATCTCGTTTATTTGTTTCTTTGTTTAATTACTGGGAATGATTTTATAATGAGCTAGACTTGAAACTTTGAATATAGGTCAGAACTGTAAGACAACGCTGATCATCATTCAGCTGATCTGATGACGGAGCTGGAAGAAGGCCACAGGAACTCTATAATAAAACCATACAATCACATCGACTTTTGTGCTCGTTTAATTCGTCTTGACAAGTACTCTGATAGGAATGGGAGATGAGGTCCAAGGTCTGATGATGGAGCCGGAAGAAGGCTACAGGAACTCTGTGTTCAAACCATGCAACCCCATCGAGTTTAGGCTCATTTAATTCGTCTTGACGAGTTCTCTGTTGAGAAATACTCGTAGTTTCAAGGGTCTGATATCATTTGGAATCGTTGGATTTGCCTTGACAAGTACTATTATGGGAGATAGTTTCCACAGCCTGATGATGGAGTCGGAAGAAGGCCACAGGAACTCTGTATTCAAACCATGCAACCCCATCGAGCTTGGGCTCATTTGATTCGTCTTGACGAGTACTCTGTTGGGAAATAGAATCCGGGGTCTGATGATGGAGCTGAGAGAAGGTCACAGGAACTCTGTAATAAAACAGCAACTCCATCCAGTTTGGGCTCGTTTGATTCATTTTGACGAGTATTATGTTGGGAAACAGTGTCCAGGGTCTGATGATGGACCTGAAAAAGGCTACAGGAACTCTGTATTAAAACCATGCAATCCCATCGAGTTTTAGCTCATTTGATTTATCTTGACGAGTTCTCTGCTGAGAATTAGTTTCTAGGGTCTGATATAATTTGGAATCGTTTGATTTGCCTTGACAAGTACTATGATGGGAGATGATTTCCAGAGTCTGATGATGAAATCAGAATAAGGCCACAGAAACTCTATATTCAAACCATGCAACCCCATCGAGTTTGGGCTCATTTGATTCGTCTTGAGCTTGACGAGTACTCTGTTGGAAAATAGAATCCAGGGTCTGATGATGGAGCTGAAATAAGGTCACAGGAACTCTGTAATAAAAAAGCAACTCCATCCAGTTTGGGCTCGTTTGATTCGTCTTTACGAGTACTCTATTGAGAAATAGTTTCTAGGGTCTGATAATGAAGCCGGAAGAAAGCCACAGGAACTTTGTATCAAAACCATGAAACCCTATCGACTTTGGGCTCGTTTGATTCATTTTGACGAGTAATCTGTTGGGAAACAGTGTCCAGGGTCTGACGATGGACCTGCAAAAGACTACAGGAACTCTGTAATAAAACTATGCAACCCCATATTCTAGTTTGAAATCGTTTGATTCGCCTTGACAAGTACTATGGTGGGAGATGGTTTCCAGGTTCTGATGATGGAGCCGGAAGAAGGTCAATGGAACTCTGTAATAAAACCATGCAACACCATGATCTAGTTTAGAATGGTTTGATTTGCCTTGACAAGTACTATGTATGATGGGAGATGGTCTCCAGGGTCTTAAAATGGAGCCAGAAGAAGTTCACAGCAATAAAACCATACAACTTCATCGAGTTTGGTTTTGTTTGATTTGTCTTGACTAAGACCTTAGACCCTATTTCTAGATGGTTCCCAGGGTCTCATGATGGAGCTAGAAAGTGGTAATGAGAGATCTGTAATAAAACGACACAACACCATTGAATTTGGGATCGTTTCAAACAAACCAGCCTAAATTCTAGGGTATTGCGTCATTTTATAACAGAGTTCCCATGGGCTCTTTCTGGCTCCATCATCCTTGGATTTTGTCTAAAGTTTTTGTCAAGACCAATCATACGAATCCAAACTCAATGGTGTTTCGTCGTTTTGTCAGGGTTTTATTACAAAGTTCCCACGGCCACCTTCTGGCTCCATCATAAACCTTGGATATCATCTAGAACCAGAGTCCTTGTCAAGACAAATTATACGAGCCCAAACTCACTGGTTTGGGTCGTTTTATTATAGAGATACCATGGCTACTTTCTGGCTCCATCATCACCCTAGATATCTTTTAGGACCAGAGTTCTTGTCAAGCCAAACCAAACGAGCCTAAATTAATTCGACGGTGTTTCGTCATTTTATTACAGATTTGCCATAGCCACCTTCTGGCTCCATCATCAGAACTTGGATATCATCTAGTACCAGAGTCCATGTCAAGACGAATCAAACGAGCATAAACTCGATAGGGTTTCTTCATTTTATTACAGAGTTCCCATGGCCACCTTCTGGCTCCATCATAGTCTCATATTGTCTTGAAAAATACACTGTTTTAAACAAGTATTTTAAGTGTACTAGCGACCCGCCCTCGCTTCGCTTCTTTCTTTTTTTGCACACCCTAAAATAAAACAAATATCGTACAGTCGTTACCTTTGCTCCAGAAGACGCGCATGAATTTATTTTCGCTCGCGTTATTTTTTGCGACAACTCCTAAGATATTCATTTAAATAGTATGGTGTTAAAGATTAAAATAATGTGCATGAAATGCTTCAGTTAACAGACGTATTTAAGTTGATAAGGATTAATACTGTATCCTTCTAAATAGCTTTCCAAATTACCGCATTGTATGTGACCGATTTTTTAGAAGATTATAATGGATATAGTGAGCTATTCTTAAAAGATAGATAGGTATATGCCATCGCGGACTTTTTTGTAGATCTATAAAAGAGAAACAATAGGCTAGTTGACAAAATTTCAATAACTGCTTAATATTTTAGCTTATTAGGCATTTTATCGAAAAAAAAGGTTTATTTATTTTTAATCGAGCGTTTACATTATAAATTTCGCGTTTTAAAAAACCAATTTTAATTTGGTTCCAAAACGCACAAGACTGTCATGGCGTCTTGAATGACGTCACGCCGTGCAAAACAAACAAAAGAGCGATCGTGTCTTCGTACGTTATAGTTTGTTTTTATCGTTTAAAAATGAATTTCTCATATTATAAGTACTGTATAGAGCCCCAGTGTGATAGCACGACTATAAAAACGCCAAACCAGTTATTTATATATTATGTTCCAAACAATGGAGAAATACGGAAAAAGTGGCTAAAACTTGCGTTCGGTTGTGGTTAGGTTGCACTCGGAGTGTAGGTTTGGAACGCGCCTCCGGTAGTGATACTCGAAACGTCAAAGACAAGATTGGAGTTTCGCACGGCGTGACGTAACGCTTTCTGATTGGTGTTCACTGTCACGTGACTAAAGGTTTCATTTTACGAAATTTATTTTTTAAAAATATTATTATTCTTTAACGTTTTTAATAATTAAAATTGTTTGTTATTTTCTCCATAATATAATTAATCATTATAAACCCCTATCCATTATATTTATTCTTAATGGAAACAAGCCTATTCCATCATACATTATTTTGTTATAGCTCAAAATTTTTATGCAGCGTTTTCGATGCAAGCTCCCAGTCGGCTTAATTTTTGGCAAAATCTTTAACTATTATCGTCATATTTCTACCAATTTAGATAAAACCTTAACTTATTATACACTTAAACCTTCCTCAAGGATCATTCTATCATTTGGTAAAAACCGCATGAAAATCCGTTTAGTAGTTTTTGAGTTTATCGCGAACAGATAGACAGATGCGGCGGAAAGACTTTGTTTTATAACATCTCGGCGGACGTAACCGGCGATGTGACGTCACGCCTTAAACGGTCAAGACCGCGCTGATTTTAAAAACATTCAACTTTGAAAATTAATAAAAAATTCAGTTTTTGAGATATCTAAAAAATTCTTTCACCATTATTTTTTAGATTTTACGTTTGATTTTTCTATATTATAAAATAATTACACTCATCTTCCCCATTGGGCACTTTAGTCCTATTTAGTACCTACCAAAGGATATCCGTGGAGCTCGGTGGCGCAGTGGTTTAGCGCCTGGCCCAGCGATTGCGGAAGTTAAGCAACGTTCGCAAGGGTCGGTCATGGGATGGGTGACCAAAAATTTATTATCTCGAGCTCCTCCGTGCTTCGGAAGGCACGTTAAGCCGTTGGTCCCGGCTGCATTTGCAGTCGTTAACACCCACCAATCCGCATTGGGCCCGCGTGGTGGGTTATGGCCCGTCCTCCTTACCACCCATAATTAAGGCCTCTGCCCCAGCAGTGGGGACATCAAAAATGGCTGATGGACAAAGGATATTATTATATTTTTTTTGTATGACTGTCTCCTTTTTTATGGATGGTATTGGTGTATGTTTGGTCCCAGAAGAAATGAACTTTTTAGTACCATTTTACACCAATATTGGAGTCCTGTGGTAAGGGTCTCAAGTCGCAATTTGCATAATACTCAATAATCATCATTATTTTGTGGTACAACTACTTTTGAAGCCGATATTGTAAAAATAGATAGATAGAACCACTATAAAATCTTAACAAATTTTGAATCAACTATTCTTTGTTCATACTCATAATAATGAAGAACTTTATTTAATTTCCCACACGGAATTTTAAGGAAATCTCTAACACCAGTTATGACTAGCTATATTATTGTACTCGTACTTAAACTTTCTTGATTTACAAAATGATAGGCTTTGTCTGCTGTAAGACTCCTATGAAGAGCGTCCGCTCTTCTAGCGTCGAGTAATCTCCACGAGGCGACTCCGCCAGCATATCGTCATTACTCGCAACGGATTGCCGTTTTCTATTCGAATTTAAATTTATTCGAAAATAGTTTGAAGTCTGTGGTTCGCTTGTCTCGCGGTGAGCGCGCTGCGAATACGTTGCGCTTCGATCAAGAATACCCTAGATGTTCGGTCAGAGTCTCAAAAATGGCACCTCAAATAGCGTCCCACTTACAAGCTGGGCGCTTATTTTGCACAAAGTAAGTGATAAAAGGTGTGCTTTTGTACAAAATACGTGATAAATATGAGTTTGTAAAAAATAAGAGGTGATTATGTACAAAATAAGCGCCAAGTTTGTAAGTGGGACGCTATTTGAGGTGCCATTTTTGCGTTCTGTTTTAGTTCGTGAAGCGTTATCTAGGATATTCTTGATCGAAGACGTTGCGTCCCGCTACTTCGTTGACGTTTAATTCATAGCCTCTCATTACTCTATTGCTACGGCTCCACCTGCGTCTTAACGCATAGCTTAAAGCGTTAATCTAGGCGTTACGCAGAAGTGGCCAAGTCTTAACGGTTTTACAAACGACAGTACTAAATTTATTTAACGCCTTAGCTAAAGCGTAGTTGGACATTACCACTAAAGTTAACGTTAACGCAGGTGGAGCCGTAGCATAAAATTCAAAATTAAAAAAAAAACAAAATAAGGTAAGGTAATTCAATGGATGCTCTAAAATTATACAATGTTTTTCTTTTTGTATGCAGGTGGAAAAAACATTCAACATGGTATCTAGAGCCCTCAATCTTTACGACGATCCAAACACTCCGCCACGACAACCACTTTGTGATGTTGAATTCAGGACATTTCTGGACGCAGTTGGACAAATCAACAATCCCACAAAACTCAGAGAAGTTATTTATTGTGGTGGAATAGAACCTAGTCTCAGGTGAATTTAGTTTTTTTTAGATAATTTGGGTTGGGAAACAAACAATTTCACATTACATTTATTTTTACCCTGAGGCTGATTGTAGATAGAGAAAGGAGAAAAATAAATAAAAAAAACCATACAATATAAAACAGTGATCAGCATTCAACTATAATTATATAAAATAGACGAAATAGACTATTCATGTAAAACTTGTTATACACAAAATGTAGTATATCTTCTGAAGAGAGATACATCCTGCAGAGGACAGTAATGGGCTGTTATCACGATATGAAACTTTAGGACTGTTGTGGTCATATTTCCAATGAGATTATATTTAAAATCCGTTTAAAAATGTTCCAGGAAAGTTGTTTGGAAGCATATTCTTAATGTGTATCCAGAAGGTATGACTGGAAAAGAACGCATGGACTACATTAAGAGGAAAGCAAATGAATACTACGCTCTGAGAGCACGATGGAAAGATTGTATACAGAGAGGAAAAGTAAGTTCCCATCATGTTCGACCGTAATTATGGCGGTGTAAGGAAGGAAAGTTATACACATGTTGACATGTCTATTAATTTTAGGTCAATGCTGACTTGGCTTATGTCACAGGAATGGTTCGTAAAGACGTGTTACGAACTGATAGACATCATAACTTTTACGCAGGCAGTGATGATAACCAGAATATAGCTTCCCTCTTCAATATATTGACAACGTAAGTCGTGTTATGTAACGTAATATTTCTGGTGATAGAGCAGTTCTTGTTCATATAAACATTAATTTCACTTATTTTTTAAATCCACAGGTATGCATTGAACCATCCGTCTGTAAGCTATTGTCAGGGCATGTCGGACCTGGCGTCACCTCTCCTAGTGACGATGGGCGACGAAGCCCACGCATACATCTGCCTATGCGCGTTGATGACTCGCCTTTACCCCAACTTCCTCTTAGACGGGGAAGCCATGACTTTGAAGTTCTCTCACCTATCTGAATCACTACAGGTGTACGACTTCGAATTCTACAATTACTTAAAATCACAACAAGCAGACGATTTATTATTCTGCTATAGGTGGCTCCTATTGGAAATGAAACGTGAGTTCGCATTCGATGATGCACTCAGAATGCTCGAAGTTTTATGGGCATCCCTTCCACAAAAAGTATCTATAGTTGACTTGTCATTGAAACAAAAAGAGTTTAATCCTACGTTAGACATAGAAGACGATCCACCGCCTTTGAGTCCGTTAATAAAAGCACCGCGAGAAAATGCTTACACCAAGGTGTGTGCGATGCGACGACAAAGTTCCAGTTTTAGTTTAGCTAATGTGAAAGCTCCTAAACTAGCAACATGTAAACCGATGAATCATAGTCTTGATGAAAATGCAACTCGTAAAGTTTTAGCAAATTCCTCTTTGAAACATTCCAAAGAATTCCAGAGCTTAGATGATGCCGCTTTACAGGCGCAACGTGAAACAAACGATAGACACGATAATGGGCTCGGGAAGAACAAAGACAACACGTCCACTAAAGATTCTAAACTCCATTTACGACGAAGTATGAAGAGTGTTCCGGAGCATACCAAATCGCCCGACAGCCAAGAAACTTGCGCTACATGGTCTAGCAGTGACAATTTAGTTAATGGTAATTCTTTTTCTGATACAAAAGATACACCATTAGGAAATCAAGTACGATTATTGACTGATAAAATTTCTGTTCATAATAACAAATTCATTTCATTAGATTTTGATGGCTCAAGTAATGTTGCCGATAGTAATAACAGACCCCAAGTAAAGATGATAAAAAATTTAAATGAATTCCTCAATTTTGCAGCAAGTAGCAAAACGGCACAAATTAAGCAAGATAGACTTCATAGAACCAACTCGGCCAAAGAAAACAGCAATAAAGAATATCCAAAAATTACTTTGACGAAAACGTCGTACGAAGAAAATGATATAAGAGATACTCAAAAATTTAGAAAACAAAAACCTGACAGTGTGAGCAAGAATTTATGCTCGGACACAAACGATGGCAGCAGTCCCGATGACTCACAAGAATATTACCCTATGACTACGTCAATGACTAGAGAATTAAGACTTGAACTAGAACATTTAGACCGACAAGTGTTCGGCCAATCTTATGTTAATCGCTGCAGTCTAGTATGCGACTCTCCTTCTGATTCCACTAGTACGGACGAAAAGCCAACCACCAATTGTGCTGCAGACAAGCAAACAGTTCTCACTACACAAAATTTGGGTAATATAACAGAAACTACGGAGCTTGCCGAGTTACCGAAAAAATCCCCACTACTTGAAACAATTAAGTCTAATGCAAGAAGTGCGGAAGACATTTACTTATGGGAAAATCCTTTGCATAAAAATACACCTACTACCCGCACTACTGCAAGCTGTCCACAGACTCCTGATGAACAAGCGGAGCTTGACTTTGACGGCGACACAGGAGAAATATTTGAAGAACATTCGGGAAAGAAATCGATCACGCCGATTAGACTGTTGAGAAAAATTCAATCTTTAGAGCCTCAAGATTTGTCACGTAACACTCTGCATTCGAACACGCAAACCAGTGAATCAGACTCTTCTGATAAAGAAAGTGAACCAAAAACTCACTTAAGAAATAATCAAAAGGAAACCACAGCTACATCTAAATTTTTCTCAAATATGTCACAAGAATTGGAAAATGCAAAACGGAACTGTGAATCTCTTTTAAATGCTAAGCAACCCAATTTGCATAGTGTTGCGTCAACAATTAATAACTTCCAAAGAAAATACGAGGTTTTCAAACCCCCAGCACCGAGGAATATAACCCCAATTGTGAACGACTCTTCAACAAAGTTTAGTGTCAGCGCCCTGCCGCCGCCGATACTATTTGGGGGAGGAAACCCCTTCTTGATGTTCCTGTGCTTGACTGTACTATTACAACATAGGGATTATATTATGCGAAATCGTATGGACTATAATGAACTAGCGATGCATTTCGATAAAATGGTTCGCAAACATAATGTGAACAGGGTACTTAATCAGGCGCGTCAAATGTACGCCATTTATTTAAAACACCAAGCACATAAGACTGGCGATGTAACTACGTGAGCTAATTAGGAATGTATGACATTGATTTAAGATTTAAATAGTTATAGAAAAATTAAAGGACCACATACTCCTATGAAAATCGAAACAAATATTGTATTCTACATAAATCGACATTTGAACCGGCTACTCCTGGAAAACCATCATCATCGTCATCCACTTGACTTAACCAAAACTTTAGTCAACTGGGGTGGTAGAATGTAGATTCAAGCAAAAAATGCTACACTGGGTCTCTTTGTCGATGTATTTTTAGTAGATAAACATACTTTGCAACAAGCAAGCTCTGTCTAATATCTATGCCTATACACGATCTCTTAAATACAATAATCTTGCTCATAATATGTATTTATATAGTTGGTAACCTAACTATGTAACACCAACACATTAGGTTAAGTTTAAAATACTGTTTAAAACTATTCTTGACAGCCAACACGAAAAATATGATGTATTTTTCGTGTTGGCTGTCAAGAATTGTTTTAAAGGGCCATGGAATGACATCGATAAATTAGTACAAACTGCAGCATATTAACTTAAACGGAAATGGGCAGGCTATCCAGCCAGCCGGCCTAGCATGCGCATCACGACATTTTGTCGAAACATCTCGCGCTAAAACTATGTCTGTCCTACTCACATTGCATTGATAAGCGGGACAGCCAATGCGAGACGAGTGACAAATACAATATGGTGAGTTACGCAAGGCTGGCAGGCAGCTACAAAAAAAAATGTATAATTGAGTTCCATGTGCCTACTGTGGTTCAAGTTGCTAACATCCAAACCAACAACCAAAACCTAACCCATTCTTTAAACAACAAATACGTGACTTGCCTTTTATTCAAAAACTGTTGACATGTTGACCTTGTAGAGACCATTGTCATTGCTACTACTATTATTACTGGCATAAGAATTTCTGAATATTATTATATGTTTTGGTTTCCAAAGAAGTTCATGTATATTTTACACTATGTGATATTTTTTGTTTATTTAAGTTTTATATTAAGTTTATAATTTTTTATTGTAAGTATTTGTTCTGATCTCAAAAACTGTAATAAATAAGGTACCTAATAATTCGAAGGAAAACTATCGTCCTTACGGTAATTATTTGTAACTTTGAAAAGAGTGATAAAGTGGCCATCTGAAAGTTAGGTGGTCTACTGTTCCTGCATTTAATTTTTAGTTTTGATGTTTTTGTATTCTTAAACCTTATCTGGATCAGGCTCAGGGGCCCTATTTTTAAATCCTTCGGCTAGCGTCGAGCGCTCTTTACAAACCTATCTGACTCGGTGGCCAAAACTGGAAATGTGTTATTATTAGGTTACGCCGTCGTCTATAGACGACAGCGATGCTGTCACCGAGTCAGATCAGTTAGTAAAGAGCGCTCTACGCCGCCACGACTTCGCTCAACGAAGGATTCCAAAATAGGGCCCCATGTATATCTGTGGATTAATGTATTAATTCTGGCAGTGCGTTCGATTTTGACCTATGCATGTTTAGTTCCAATGTTTGTCTACTAAGCGCCCCGGCGTAATTTTTTTCCATTTAGGGTCATCAACTCTGTGTGCTCATTTTACAGGTACATGACATGATCTAAAATAGGCTTGTTTCCATTAAGAATAAATATAATGGATAGGGGTTTATAATGATTAATTATACTATGGAGAAAATAACAAACAATTTTAATTATTAAAAGCGTTAAAGATTAATAATATTTTTAAAAAATAAATTTCGTAAAATGCAACCTTTAGTCACGTGACAGTGAACACCAATCAGAAAGCGTTACGTCACGCCGTGTGAAACTCCAATCTTGTCTTTGACGTTTCGAGTATCACTACCGGAGGCGCGTTCCAAACCTACACTCCGAGTGCAACCTAACCACAACCGAACGCAAGTTTTAGCCACTTTTTCCGTATTTCTCCATTGTTTGGAACATATATAAATAACTGGTTTGGCGTTTTTATAGTCGTGCTATCACACTGGGGCACTATACAGTACTTATAATATGAGAAATTCATTTTTAAACGATAAAAACTAGCTATAACGTACGAAGACACGATCGCTCTTTTGTTTGTTTTGCACGGCGTAACGTCATTCAAGACGCCATGACAGTCTTGTGCGTTTTGGAACCAAATTAAAATTGGTTTTTTAAAACGCGAAATTTATAATGTAAACGCTCGATTAAAAATAAATAAACCTTTTTTTTCGATAAAATGCCTAATAAGCTAAAATATTAAGCAGTTATTGAAATTTTGTCAACTAGCCTATTACAAGATTTAAGAAACCAGTTGGCAACCCTAATTATATTATGCTAATCGAAATTCTCATTATTGATTCCAGTCATTAAATGCAATCTATTAGCTTGTAAATAAAATAAAAATGATATTATCATACAGTGTATTTATTTTCAGACTATGTAATACTAAATACTTTTGTAATGTTATGAAGGGCAAAATCCTTTTATCTACTACAAAACTATGCTGCTGTTCTTGTAAAGGCCACAGGATCTTAAGCAAAGGTTGTGATTAAAAAATACACCTTTTATCGCACTAGTTAATTTATTTACGCCAACTTCGTTTAGGTCAAACTCCTTACTTACAACTTATGGCCTACATAATATCACAACAGTTTGAATCCGATAGTCAAAAGCAAACTAAGAAATC
Organism: Agriphila straminella; assembly: GCA_950108535.1. Classification (NCBI taxonomy): domain Eukaryota; kingdom Metazoa; phylum Arthropoda; class Insecta; order Lepidoptera; family Crambidae; genus Agriphila; species Agriphila straminella. Next base: position 14,604,886 of record OX467308.1, read on the forward strand.
ACTGCCTTCAACTTTAACTTTTCACTATATTTGTTAATTTTAGCTCATTATAATACAAGGGATATAAAAGTGGGTTTACTTCCTCTTGTTGCCGCCGCCGCCGGACAGAATCATAGCGATGCGCATGAAGATGTTGAGAACATCCAAGTATACTGAGATGGCCCTGGGACAAAAATAGTTTTTTTTTTAAATCAACGTAGTTGTCAATATCAAATAATATGTAACTTATACAACAATTACATTACTCGGACAATCAAACACCCCACACAACTGGCTTTTTGATAATATAAAAGTGTATGAAACTGACATTTTAAAAAACTCTTAATTGTTTATGGTTAGCGACATATTAAATCAGTTTTCTAATCTATTCAAATTGTAGAATGCCTATGGTTTTGGAGCTACGGTTGTCAATATAATCGTTAATATTTTGAATTTAACTCCACAGAATATATAATAGTACTAAACGTACAGAACAGTGGCGTGCCTAGGGTCTGAGATCGGGGCAAGCCCAAAGGCCAAAAGCTCAAAAAAAAATACACAAGCTTCAAATCTTGTACATTCTTTGTTCTACCAGTTAAATTATTTAAATCGTCATAACCCGAGGTATTCCAAACGTTCTTGTCGTTCGAAAAAAAGATGCAATACCAACAATATAATTTATTAAGAGCAACCAACAATTCAACGAGTTTTGTACACATTTCTATTGAATTGTCTTTTGTTAGTCTTATTAGTTTGCAAAATACACAAATCTGGAGTAGGTCTGTCTGAAAATACGAGCTGCTTTTTTTCGCCAAAATTCAATGAGCTTACCTTTCCCTCGCCGATCAAAACTTTGACACATTTTAATCCTTCTCAATCACAACAACATCTTTTCTCATCAATCTCACACATAACATCAGCCTGAACATCTTTTTGTACAACGAAAAACACTAATTTATGCAAAACAGAGAACTTTATCAAACAAACATTCGCTCAAACTGATAAAACACCTGGGGGGGTATTACAACCTCTTAAAACTTGCCAGGTTTATGAATTGCTATAGTTACATCTCTTTCTCGCTGTATAGCAAATAAAAGAGATAGATTGATAACCAGTCAGAAAACTGCCAGGAAATAAGAGGTCATAATACGGCCTCTGTTGCTACTACCTACACGCAGGTGAATACGTGCTGTGCTGCGCGCCAAACTAGATATCGCTCCTGATTAGTATGCGCTACGTAGCCATTGGCTCGATTGTGTATTGCTGCGCAGGGATTGGCCCGATCGCGAGCTGTTGGCTACTGTTTCCGCGGCGGCATTGGCCGTCGTGTGCTGCAGCCCGGCCCGAGGCGACATGACGATATGCGCTGTCATGGCAACTCGGGCGGCCGCGCCGGGGGCATCGAACCCACTTGTGGCTAACTTCCTTAGAAAGCCTGCTTTTGCCCGCATCGCGCATTTCTCATAGAATCTATAGATACGTACAGTAGTATGTATGTAGTGGGGTACCAGTTTCGTTAATGTCAGAAGAGTGCGGTAATATGAATTCGCGAAGCCCGGTTGCAAGCCAACGAGTGCGAGAGAGATGTAGTGTATTGTTCGATTAATACACTATATTACGCAGTTTAACGACTTGACTATCGATCAGTTGTTTTAAAAATTGAATCTTTGGTGATATTTGATTGAAAATTTACGATCGTGAATAATATTTTGTTGTTGTCATTAATTGAGATTCATTAGTAGTGTAAATAAGATTTTGTTAGGGCAAGCCGGGCTTTTGGGCTTGTATGGAGGTACCGCCACTGGTACAGAAGCCCATCCGCGCGAGGACAATCACTTAATAAGCTCTCGCAGCACGGCAATAAAGTACAATTTCATATTGCACAGCGCTGCGTGCCTATTATATTATTAAAAAAGCGCCTCCACGCCTCTCTTTCAGTCGCGTAGCTCTATCTCAACTCAACCAACACATGACATGTCTTGTGCGCTGGCTCGACTGAGTCAGCCGCGAGCTGTAGGCTAAATAAAATATATAAAAGAATAATAATAATATAAAAGATAAGGCGCGGGGTGAGACCCCCCTGCTTTAGCTTTGCACAAAAAGTTACAGACAATCATAATGAAAAGTACTTACGAATTAATAGGGTCATAGGGTTGGAAGCCGTACATAGGATGCATCTCAGCTCTCTTGACAATGGCTTGTGTGTCATACAGCAGGAAACCGCCAAACACAATCAGACCACCATAAAGGCTGAGTGAGTATAGACCTGCAATATAAGACAGTGCAGTTTCATTAAAGCAATTTTCAGTTGATCTTAGTTCAAAACTGACAATATTATTGCAGTATACTTAGATTTTATACCTGTAATAGTGTTGCGATTTGATAGTGTCAGATTTTCGTCCATGACGTAGTAAACTAAACGGGCCAGCTTTTTAGGTGGGTGTGCGTTTTTAGCATCATCGCGTCTAAAGACGTAATAAAAACTATGGCCGCGTCACATCACACTACTTACATTACAATGTATGCGCAGCAGACCTTTTTTATTTGATCTGAGTGTATGCGTGTTTTTATCAGCCAACAGTTGGCTGATATATTTTTTGGCGCATGAACTCTCTACCTAGACATGTATATAATCAAAAGCAGTATACTCTTTACGTGTTTTCAGTACTAGCACAAAATAGAGAGACACAGAAGTTAAGCTTAGTACTACGCGCGCTCGAGCAATTCACACACACACATAGACAGCTCGCACAGACCGACGACACTGCGTCGTCCTCACGTACTCGAATCGAACTCGTTTGAGATTCCGGATAAATAGTGTCGGTGAAAGGTGTCTATGTATGCATTGCTTGAGCGCGCGAATGCTAAGCTTAACTACAATATGGTACAGTCAGCACCAAAATGATCTGAGCGTTCAAACATACCAAATCATCTGAGCATTTGACATAGATCAACCTTATCTCAAGACATAAAGGTGCACTTTCTTTTGTTCCTAGACAACAAATGAAAATGTCTTGAGTTAAGGTGGATCTAGGTATGTCAGATGTTTTGGTAGGTTTGATCGCTCAGATAATTTTGGTGCCGACTGTACTAGCTATTTGTCTGTATTCTTACCTGCCCCAAGGGCCGAGGTTGGTGGAAGGAACATGCCAGCAAGAGAAGCTGCAAAAACTGCTCCGAGGCCCATCGCAAGTGGTGCTCTCATGTTTAGGAATTCACCAGATGGGGCGCAGATGGCAATTGTGCTTAGGCCACCAACTACACCTGCGGTATACCTGTACACAAATATTATATTTCTGTATTATTATCTACACTGGATAGTCTAGCAAGTTACTTATGATACTTTCAACTTTTTTTATGCACAACTGGATAGTGCTCACCTTCACCTCACCTGATGTTAAATGAGGACAAGGGCGAAGGTGGAATCTTACTACACCCAGAATCCTCATCACTAAGGAACTGGCTATCTTACCTAACTGCCTAAACAGAACAATTTTCAAATTGCTGTTATAGCGTCAGACTTAGGTAAGGTGGTGGTGGTACCAACCAAATTGAGTACAAATTGGAGTTTCCACTGGGAATCGAACCTGGGACCCCTGTATCTTACACAGGTGAGTGAACTACTAGACCACAGAGGGGGTTAATTCTTCTTCTTCAACTTATTTTCTTTATTTTCAGTTCCAAAATAATAACTTACCAAGCTGCTCTAATAAGCACAGGTCCACCAAGGAAACATAAGGGTGCAATCACAGCTCCCATAATGCCTGTGTGCACAATCCAAGCTATTTGTTTAGCACCGAACCCTGGCTTGTAATCCATTCCACGAACAACCATTCCAGAACCAATCATCAAGGCCATTGTTGCAATAATTGACTAAAACAAAATCAAAATTAGTAAAACTTGTTTTTAACTGAACTGACTCATGATTTTTAAACTGAGTCATATTGAGACTGCAACTTATATAAGTAATTATTAGCCGATTAGTAGCTATTGAAAATTGCAATTACCATCCATCCATTGCGTGCCACCAAGTTCAGCAACGCAGGTGTGCGGAATACTGTGATTGCACTACCAGCTGTAATCACCAGCGAACCTGCTATGTATCCATATGTAGCTTTGATTCTGTCCTTTACATATTGGGGCCAGAGACTGCAAAAATATAATTATACACAAGATAAAAAATGTAACTGTGCAAACTCATAATACGGAAACAGGTGATTAACCTAATCTATCCCTTCATATCATGTTAACTATTTGCAATAACACTATCAGTCACTCAGTTGACACAGATAGGAAAAATTATGTTTTTTTATGCCATTTTTAAGCCTCAGCACGTATCTTTAGCAGTGAGAGAAATTGAAGGGGATCCCACCCCACCATTGAGATCCAAAAAATCACTTCTGCACGCCGCATTAACTGTCACCGCTAAAGATACGTGCTGAGGCTTGTACTATATTGTTTAGAGCTTTATCAATTTAACTGTACAGTAGGTACTTACTGAGCTTCCTGAATGGTGCCTGGTTTGACTCCAGAACCATAATAGCATAGAGCCACAATGCCTACAGCTGAAGCTCCTGCTAAGGCACCTTTTCCCAAGCTGAAAGCTGATAAAAATATGTTTATGAGACAAGAACAAATGATACAAACCAATTCATTCAAAAGGTTCATGCAGCACAATTAATTCTAGTAGAACCTTACCGTTGGGTCCTGCTGGAGCCATTAATCTTTCCCAAATAGTTGGCTGAGTTCTAGTGGCCACTCGAGATCGTGCATCGCGTGCATAGTTTCGAACGACGTAGTTTTTGGGAACAAATCTCTGGGGCACTGGAGTCTTCAGGGTGTGGGTAAACGCCGATCTGGCAACGCACATCCGAGATAGCATTGTGATGAAAAATTATATCTGAAATATTGTACAAAATAGTTGCAGAAAATAACAAATGTACAAATGCAGTCAGCCGGTAAAAAAAAACAGTTATGACGAAATCTGGAACCAACTCACATAACTTCAGTCTTAGCACACAATTGAAAAATAAGGGTGATTGCAGTAATAATTAGGAAGTTGTGAAATCAATCTCCTTGTTATTAGAAATATTATGTCTGATTGCGTGAAAATCCCGGAGTTTTCTAGAAATTTTACGTTTTGATTTTGCGCACTGTACCTACTGTTCTGTTGACAATTTTGAAACCATAGAGCAGACGGGTTAAACTAAACCAAAGTGACGGAACGCAGCCTAAGGGGTGCATTTACTTTACATGGTTAAAATGTACTCTATGGCAATCGATGACTCAGCTGTTAGTCTACTGGAATACACCACTGAACTGTCAAGTAGGTATCTCTTGTTAGTCTGTGGCCTTTGTTGTCAATGTCATCCTTTGACGGTACACGCGTCGACAGTAACACGTGTTTTTTCTGTTGTTTGTCGGTTTATTTATTCAATTATTCATTTTAATACACCAAAATGAAGAGAAAGGCTGCTACAGAACAATCAGGTAATCAAATGTTGTTAATTTATAATTATATTCTATTATCGCCTATTTTCTGTAATCATTATTTTGTCTTAGATTCTGAGGAAGAGCTGGATCCAGAGACTCATAAAAAATCCTTAGAGAAACTAAAAAAGATTGATCCTGACTTTTACAATTTTTTGGAGGAAAATGATGAAAACTTATTGAACTTCGATGTGGAGTCTGATGATGAGAATTCTGATAAAGGAGATGAAGATAAAGAGGGTCTTCACACGGCCGGGCCCCTTAGAGGTGACAGTGACGAGAGTGATTTTGAGGTGTGTGTATTTCGACATTCAAACAGCAAAGGTACAGCATTGCTGGTCACGGTTGGAGTGACCCAAAGGGTGCGCAAGGAAAAAAAGACAATAATTTTGAGATGTTTTCGTTTTATGATATTGTTAACGTTTTATGATTGTTTCGGGTAAATTGGACAAAACTAAAGAACTTTTACTCTTGTCACTTTTTTCGTGCACATTATAGTTTCTTAGAAATATTGCATTTAAAAAAGTTTTCGAGAGATGTCTTTTTTTCCTTGCGCACCCTTTGCGACACTCTGACCCTGGTCACTTCATGTTCATACTCTATGAAAACTAACGGAATGCATGTATTTTTTCTAGGATGAAGATGTCAAACCGATCAAAGGTAAAATCAACCTTAAAATGGTATCACAGTGGCAAACAGAACTACAGACTGAAGGTAAAATGAAACTAACAACTCTCACATCAGTAATAAAAGCATTTAATGCAGCGATGCTTAGAGTGACCAGTGATGATGGGACCTCTGCAGGGGAATTTAAAGTTGAAGGTACATATTTACTTCCGTTACATTGTTAATTACTAACACACTACAAACAAAAACACACTCACACACACATACTCGCACACATTTGCTCACACTCATACACAAATGCACTGAACTTTTCAAAAGTGTAAGATAACAAAAAAAATGTTAACTGCCTTATTTTTAGTTTGTTAACCTCTTAGTATAAAAAGACACTTGTTATTACCATTTACTGGTAAAATTCGGGGCCTGTAGCACAGTTTTAATCTACTGCAGGCTTTGGCGTCTCTTAACATTTATCATTATTATAGTGTTTTTAAATAAATTTAACATTAACTTGGTATATTTCAGGTTCCTCTGTTTTTAATGCAGTGATACAAATGTGTGTCCTGTATTTACCTTCAGCCATAAAGAAGTATCTTGGAATGGAAACATCGGGGAAAGACCCACAAAAGTGCAAGCATTTTGTTAAGATAAAAGGACCACTTTTAGCATACCTCAATGACTTACTGAAACTACTTGGTGGTGTCACTTCTGAAAACATACTCACTGTGCTTCTCAAGCATTTGCACCAAATGTCTATCTATGTGTCATGTTTTGGGAGAGTTTCAAAGCAAGCACTAAAAAAATTAATCATCCTTTGGAGTACTGGAGAGGAAACAGTGAGAGTATTGGCATTTTTATGCATACTGAGGATAACAAGGAATCAACAAGACACTCTCCTTGATATTGTTTTAAAGACTATGTACATGACTTATGTTAAGAACTGTAAATTTGTCAGTCCCTCTACTTGGCCTGGAATAAATTTCATGAGAAGGTCACTTGTGGAAATGTTCACGTTGGACATGAATGTTTCATATCAACATGTTTTCCTGTACATCAGACAGCTCGCTATACACTTGAGAAATGCTATAGTTGTACAGAAAATAGAAAACAGACAAGCTGTATATAACTGGCAATTTATTAACTCTCTCCACTTGTGGGCCGACTTGTTATCGGCATCCTCGAACAAACCCCAATTACAACCACTGATATATCCTCTTGTGATGGTCATTACAAATACCATTAAACTGGTACCGACACATCAATATTATCCGTTAAGATTTCACTGTGTTGAAATTTTAATAAATTTATCCAAGGAGTCTGATACATTCATACCAATCTTACCATTTCTTGTCGAGGTAAACAAAATACTAACATTTGCTAAAGTACTATTAATTGCTGTTCTCATTATATTAAGTAAAATTAAAAGTAACAATTTTATTTCCTTTCAGGTTTTGACTTCTTACGATTTCAATAAGAAGCACAAAAAGGTGTCAATGAAACCATTAGATTTTTCATGTATACTTCGTCTTGCAAAATCTCAGCTTATGGAAAATGGATTCAAAGATGCTGTGATTGAACGTATCTATGCTCTTTTGTTGGAGTACACCGCAAACGAGTCGCATTCCATAGCTTTTCCTGATATCACACTACTTGCTGTTGTACAGGTATATTTTTATGTAGTTAGACAACTTCTTTTAACATCAATACGTATTTTATATTTTTATATACAGTTTGCAGTTTAGTTACAAAACGAAATTAATTAATGGCTCTTACTTACCCATATTATCATTTCAGATAAAACAATTTTTGAAATCCTGCTCAGTAACAAACTACACGAAGAAAATGCGACAACTGCTGGAGAAGATTGAAGAAAATTCGAAATTCATTGAAAAGGAAAGAGCCAAAATCAGCTTTGCTTTAACTGATGACAAAATGGTAACTGCGTGGGAAACAAGCATTAGAACCAAAGGGACACCATTGTTGACTTTCTTTGAAAATTGGAATAAGATAAATAAAATCCAGAAACGCAAAAAGATAACAAAGAATGATGACATCGCTGGGGAATTACCAATGATCAAGCGGACTAAAATTTCGGAAGACATCAGTAAGGCTAAGCCTGAAAACAAAGGGCCTTTGGTCCTATTTCCCTCTGATAGTGAAGATGAAGATACTGATTTCAAAGTAGATGATAAAGTATCTGTACCAAAAGTGAAGAAACAGAAAAAGAAGAAAGAAGCTAAGAAAAAGAAAGTTACTCAACAGATCGATAATGCAAATGACGATGATAACGTAGACAACAAAGATGATATCGTTCAAGACTTAAGTATAAATGATTGGTAAGAAATATTATGCTAAATGGAAAACAGTTTGTTTTATTTTAGAATCCAAATAAAAGTTTTTGTATTCAACATTTTTATTTATTAATTAAAACAGTTAAGAAAGAAGTAAAGTTATAATATAAAAAGAAGGTAGCAATAAGTTCAAGGAATGCCTTGCAGGAAGTAAGTCCAGTGGATCCTGGACTCTGGCGGCTCGTAGCACTCGATCGTGAGGCAGCCGGTCGGCGGCGCTGACCATGCTACTGCATTTTTGTCGCTCAGGTACACATTCAATTTCACTTCCTAGCAGACCAAAATAAATTCATCATCAAGCTAGACTATAACAAAAGTTAATATACCTAGCGGAATAGAAGAACAGACATGAGCTGTCAAACTAAACCGAAATTTAATTACATTTGTGTGTGTAAAAATGTTAAATTAAAATTACCGCACAGTTCTAACTAAAACCGAACGACTGAACAAATCCACACTGTTTCTTTTAACTCGGACGTTGGCAGAATCGTCACGTAAAGCGACGCAGCCATAGAACTCAAAAATTGAATTGAATTGTAAAAATGTTTATGATAGTGTCGGTGATTTACATCTTGTCACTATTGACATTAATATCGATATCGATAGTATTAATTAGTACATAACAGTAATAGTCTACAGACTTATAATTAGTCCAATAAAATTGTCGCCTGAAAGTACGCCAAAATGAAGGCGACGGAGCAAAAATTAAAATTAAAACTTGAATTAGATATTTTTTCAGCTGTGCGTATATTTGACATTCACAATAAAACACATAACTGGTCTCTGACAAATCATTTACCTTGCGTCAAATCCGGTAGTTCTGATTTTTTGCAGACTTGTTTTTGGCCGAATGAATAATCCAAGTTTGTGACCTCGAGAGCCGAACGCAACTATGCCAAAAATCGAAAAAACCACGTAAATTTCGGATTTTGGCGATTATAACCCTGAAGGACTAGTTTTTGATAGTACCCTTTCAGGACGTTTTTAAAGTAAACTCAATTTGCTACAATATGAGACTAGAATTGTCTCTGTAGACCCAATAGTTTCAGAGATAAAGCTTTTCAAAATTTATAATGTTGTCGAACATCGCAATTTTTAACAATATTATAGACGACTTAGAAATCCTCATTGAAACCAGAGCTTTTGCTCTTCATCCATGCCTTTAGTGGTTGAGACTCGACATCCTGCTTCTTTGGCTTAGAGAAGAAGCAAATGATGTCCATGGTCGAAAACAATCCAGACATCGAAAAGGAAGCAGCGATTTTTTTCGACACCAACTCTACACCTGACGAGATAGCAGCAGCAGGAGAGCGAGTCATACGGCCGGCGATCCAGACACGGACGAACCTCAACCGGGACCTTCCAAAAAGGCTAAATTAACTTAATTTACTAACTAATAATATTGCAAATAATTGCAAAAAATTTCGAGGTTCGAAAAAATGATAAATTTTGAAAGGCTCATCTCGGAAACTACTAGGTTTACAGAGACAAGTCATATTGTAGCAAATTTAGTTTACGTTAATAACGTCTTGAGAAGGTACTATCAAAAACTAGTCCTTTGTGGTTATAATCGCCAAAAAGCCGAAATTTACGCAGTCTTTTCGATTTTTGACTTAGTTGCGTTCGGCGCTCGAGGTCATAAACTTGGATTATTCATTGGGTTAACATCTTCGGTGTTAACATAATAAACAAGTCTGCAAAAAATCAGAACTACCGGATTTAACGCAAGGTCCGATGTATAACTTTACTGTACCAAATAGGATGGGATGGAATTTTGAATGGGATATTCATAACTTGATGCAGCCCCAGTTATTTCTTTACACAAAATATTCGTAAATTTTGCATTATGTCTAGTCGATCGTTGCTTCTTACCAAAATAAACGTTTATAGAAGAGAATAAACACGCTCAGTGCTAAAAATTCGAAGCGCATTGGCAAAAATACCCAAGGATTAGGCGGTGACGATTTGGAATAATTTACCTGAAAATTTGTCGGGGTTATTTCCCTTTGTTGTTTAACAATCAATCATTGAACAAGTCACCTTGTTTCTGAAGCACTATTTCTCAAAAATATCCACGACTAGCTTCTGCCCGCGACTTCGTTCGCGTGGATATTAGAGAAAATCCTTAAGCAACCTTCAACCAGGATCCGACCAGCCATTTTTACGCAATTAGGCGCGCTACTTGAGACATCTGCCGCGTGTGGCGGACCTCGCACAAGGCTCCCCGTTCCCGTTCCCGTCCCTGTCCCTGTCTCCGGCCCCTGGATGTGCATATCCAGGTCCAATCATGTCCACCGTGTTGGACTATGTGTTTGCCTATTTATTTTTAGACCTGCTCCTACCAATTTTAAAGTTTGTAATGTCTATTTTATATTCTTTTACCATACAAAATTTGAACCCCATTTTCACCCCTTTAGGGGTTAAATCATGTCCACCGTGTTGGACTTCAAAATAAATCTCATTTTCGCAACCGCCATCCCATAAAACCTCAAGAACGACATCCATATTGATTTTTATGTTTACTCACCCATTTACCCCTAAGTGGTTGATTTTCAAAATTACAAAATATATGTTTGCCTATTTATTTTTAGATGTGCTCCAACGAAGTTTAAAGTTGTAATGTCTATTTTATATTATTTTTCCATACAAAATTTGAACCCCATTTTCACCCCTTTAGGGGTCAAATCATGTCCACCGTGTTGGACTTCAAAATAAATGTCATTTTTGCAATAGTCATCCCAGAAAACCCCAATAACGACATCCATATCTATTTTTGGGTTTTTTACCCCTTTTCACCCCCATTTCATCCCCATAGAGATTGAAATACTAACAATAACAATATACGTTGCGTTAGATTTCCATCCATAAGCTTAAATTATAAATTTAGCGATTTTTACTTGATTTTCTTCAATACGCAACTTCATACCCCTTTTGACCCCTTCGGGGGTAGAATTTTGAAATACGCTGAGACCCGTATTTATTAATTTTCAATGGTCAGCCTAAACACAAAATTTGAAGATCCTAGCTTCAAAACTGAGGGACTTTCATACAAACTTTGGACCCCCATTTCACCCCCTTGGGGAGTGAGTTTTGAAAAATCCTTTCTTAGTGCACCCCTAGACCTCATAAGGAACTTATGTGCAAAATTTCAAGTCTCTAGGTTCAGCGGTTTGGGCTGTGCGTTGATAGATCAGTCAGTCAGTCATTCAGTTTACGATTTTATATAGATTGCACGTAAAATAAGAAATATTCACAGAACTCAAATTCTCAGCGTGCCGACAAGTGCGGACGAACTGTCAATCAGTTGCTAAAAAGAGTTCTATCACGTCGCATCACGCATCTCTTTTTATCACACAGTGTTGCTAATTAGTGACATCTCGCTTGATCAGCCCTTTGTTCCTCTATTCCGTTAGGTATATTAACTTTATGGACTAGAATCGGCGTCAAATGAAAAGATTGGCAAGTTAAGGGGCTTATAGGTCAACTAGCGCCACCAATACATTTATTTTTATTACTCTTAAACCAAGTAAATATTAAAAAAGGAAACAATAATGCCCTCTTAAATTGTCTCTAATATTTTTTTACTAACTCTTTAATAGTTTCATATATTGTACTAGTTTTAAAATGCATTTGGAACGGCAGTGGCCACTTTTGGTGTTAAATATTAATTAATACTTATTATACATAGTATTAACACCCTTATTATTTCCCTTTTTTTACATAAATAAAATCTAATGAATTGGCGGCGCGGCTGACGGCTATAAGGGCCTTAATGTGCCCGAGTCACAAATTGTCCACCAGTCGGCGCACTACCGCTAACTTTGCGCTAGTGTAGTGTAGACCTGTCATTTTGTTGTTTGCTATGTGGTCGGAAGCAAATTTTCGTAAATATCCACATTTTCCGCTAATGATTGACGTGCCGAGGCTTGTACTATTTTGATTGTCATGTGCGATGTTATAATTTTAATGGAAGGCATGTCAGACAGCCAATATTGTTACTGTGACTATATCACTTTATTTTTTTTTAATTAATTTCTGTCTAATTACCTTTTTCGACTTGATTGGCTCGTAAACGAATTTCACGTAGAAATCTTCTCGATCTACAGACGCTTGGAAGGTTCTTGCGCTGTCAAACACATTTTTGAACGCTATCGTCGCGAAGCCACCGGCTTTTATTTCAAACGGTCCTTGTGGCTTTGGATCTGTGGCTCTTCCTTTTATGTTGAATCTAAAAGATATTAAATGGGAGAAATTTGGTAAAGGCACCACGCTAACAGTGACAATGTATTTTGTATTTTTTACTAAACTTTTAATTGTAAATGCATGTTGACGAATCGTTAAGTGAAAAAATTACTGTTACCATAAATTAGTATAAACTAATTTGGGCGATGCCAATGAATATGAATAGGCTTTTAGAACTGTTAAAAGTAGCCATAAGCATGTTCGCTTAAACATGGGGTCTCCAAACTACGGCCCGCGGGCCAGCTCCGGCCCGCGAGCACCAACAAACCGGCCCGCGAATGCGTCCGATCGCACCAACAATACTGTAATTTATAGATGTTGGTACGATGAGCTAGCTAGATCCTGGCCCTTGAGACTTCATGCAGGAGTTAATCTGGCCCTTATGCAAAAAAGTTTGGAGACCCATGGCTTCATGCAGGAGTTAATCTGGCCCTTATGCAAAAAAGTTTGGACACCCATGGTTTAAGCGATCATCAGGTCCCGCCGTCAACTACTCATAATAATATAAAGTCCACGCCACGAACAACATGACGTTAAGAAAAATAATCTCACATACACGAATTCACCAGCCACTGGCGAGTCAAACGAGAGCCTACAGTGTTGAACACCAGCTTGAGTCGGCTCGAACATCACTAAAAGTTTTCCTTTTTCCAATGGACCCAATGTGTACGCTCTTTCACATTGTATGCACGGATGCGACACCTATAATAAATTGATATTTAAGAGCTAATTAGATCATCCTAAATATCGGACCCGATATGAAGTCTCTCCTAAATTCAGAGCAGTGTAATTGCATTCAGGAAGCTAGGATCCGATTTAGGATCCTAGTTAGGATAGAAATTGTCTCCGACATAACGGATGCTAAATCGGAAGCACTTAGGACAGTGTAATCGCATTCAGGACGCTCGGCTCTGACACAGTAGTACCACAGCATAAATAGTACAGTCAGTCAACGCCTTTTATGTTGGCGAAAAAAAATCCGCCGCGCCGTTCGTCTAGATAGACAGTTGGCGCAACGACTAAAAGTAAATAAGGGTTGTCACTCTGTGATTTGCTTTTTTTTTGACCTACATCAATATAAAAAAACAAAAAAACCTGCCTCTGAAAAGCAAGAAATAATATATAAATCATTAGCTACGCATTATCATTTTTATAATAAAACACGTCTATTAAAGTCGGGTGGGGCTGGAGTACCTACAACTTTCTTTTTTTATTCTAAAAGCCCCACCCGACTTCAATAGACGTGTTTTATTATAACAATGATATGATAATGCTAATGCTAATCTAATGATTTATATATTATTTCTTGCTTTTTAGAGGCAGGTTTTTTGAAGTCGGTTTTTTTGTTTTTTAAACAATTTTTTATTTTTTTATTAGTGTAGGTATATTATTTAGGTAGTAAAATCGGTTCAGCCAAACGTGAGATAATCGCGGAGAAACGTACATACATATACAAACTGAATACCTCCTTTTTTTGAAGTCTGTTAAAAAGACTACACAAAGGTATCCCTCTCCCAACAAAAACAATCATCTAATTCGGTTCATAAATAACAAAGTCGTCAAGGTAGTTGATGTAAAGTCATAGTATTTTCGGGATTACTTGAAAACTACTGACCCGATTTAAAAAAATAAATAAATGGAACCATCTCGCAAGAAAACTCAATCGAACAACAAAATAATCATCAAAATCGGTCCATAAATATCGAAGATACGCGCGAATAACGATAAAAAAAAAGTATACAATCGAATTAAGAACCACCTCCTTTTGATGAAGTCGGTTAAAAACTAGTTCAGATTAGCGTTGAAAATGACACGTACCTACCTAGCTACCTACATATACCTCCTATTTACCTAGCTATGTATTTTTACAGCTACAAGAACATTCGTTTAACAACTGTATGATCGTAAAGCTGTGATATCGGATCCGACATTCAGGACGGTCTAATTGGCGACTGAATTTCTCGTCCTAAATCGGACACTAAATTCCGGGTCCGACATTCAGGATGGTGTAATAAGCGCTTTACGATAAGCGCTCATGTTAGTATCTATATTTTTATTTAAAACAAATGCGCCGACTACTGCCCGATTAGGAGCCTTTTCTAACATTGACATTCGTCCGTGTATGGCCAGCGCCTTTTCCTTTAATTTATAAAGATAAAGATAAAGATATTTTATTTGCTTGAATAGGTCGATAGCCGTGGCACTGTGCTCTCCCGCATGATAGGAAAAGAGCCTTAACAGTTTAAGTCATAATTATATTTGTATTGTATGCAAAAAAGATGAGCACCGTCATTAGGCTTTATTTTTTGTACATTCAGAGAAACCTGTCATTGGCCTTACCTTTAATAAGCATGTAAACCTACAAAATCATTACTGTAACGCTGTTGGTTTCTTTAATAAATAAAATAAAAAAAAAGATGAAAGAAGATGTAGGTGTAGCTAGAGACTACAAATTATCTATCCAAACATATTCGACGAGAATCTAATCGAGAATAGCATTCGCCAACAAGTTTATGCTGCCGATTCATATAATGCTTATGCTGCTCATTCAGCAGCAACTTATTAGTTAACGTGATTTTTACATACCGTAGTTAAAAACTCGGTTTTCACGTCGGTTTTGTTGTGTACTCTGAGCCTTAGCGGAATACATGTGCCAAGAGAAGTAGTGTATTCCAGATCCTTAATTTTAGCTGGCAGACACTTGAGCACAACTTTGTACACATACGTGCCGACGAGAGGATTTGTAACTTCCATGTAATCTTCGATCTCACCCACCACCAGCGGGGAGTATAACAACGTAACAACGGCCTGTAAAAAGGCATTACACTGTAGTGCTAGCTCTAAACTAAAGTATTACTAGTATTTCGATTCATGAAGTAATCCCGTTTCGGCCAAAGGTTTTCGAACAAAAGAAAAAAACAGAGCACATGCTCCAATACAAGACAAATAAATTAAGGTAAAGGGCCATAACTTCGTGATAGTACATTATTTCGTGAGTTTTGTTTCTGGCGCGAAAAACAAGGAATCTTTATATTATTTATTTATATTATACACCAGTAAAAAAACCCCATCATTTAAACTGTCGAAAAAATCAAACACCAACATTTTGGCTACTAAACTGAGAGCAATATGACGTTTGAAACTTTGCTTTCGGCCACGGACAGGTGTGCGGCGTGTATTCCTTGTCACTACCGTAAGGTAAGCACTCGAACTTCTTAAGCTCATTGAAAGGCAAAGGTATGTCCATTTGAATAAAACTTTTTATAGTGCTTTCTTACGTTCCTTAACAATTGATTTGACTAAGAAAAAAGTTGTATGCAAGCATATAATTCCTTTAAAATTGCAATAAATCGACTCACGAAATAGCGGTCATGTTATTTTTCGTGTGTCCCCTAGTTCGTGTCACTACCGAATCAGGGATATTATAGAGAATTTTTCTTGCTTGATTATTTATATAATAATTAAGATCATTTAAATATTAATTAAAAGACAAATAATGTATTTAATTAAGTTTCTTAGGAGCTAATTTCGGTATATATTTTGTTCACTAGAATTCTTATAAATTCGAGTTTGAAGGTGACCTAAATTTACAATTTTAAGTTAAATTCGGATAAGTTGGTACTACCAGAATAACTTTGGTTGTTATTTAATTGATTTTAATTATTTTCGAAAATATATTTTTATTATATTATAATATTAATGTTTTTATTAAAAAACAAAAATTTCAAACAAAAAAGATACTTATTGCATTTTTATTTTGTAAGTAATAAAATCTTTATTTGTTGCCCTCACATCTCTTTTATTTTAAAAATATCTTCATATTGTTTCTTATTATGAAACCCTTCAAATATTTATGTTTTTATTAATAAATTATCATAATTCAATGTAAAAATCTTTATCCCGAAACAGGGGACATGAGCTCACGAACTTAGAAGCAGAGCCCAATTTTTACCACGAAACAGGGTTCAATCAAGAGGTCTATAAATAAATTAATATAAAAATAAATTCAAGCTAAAACTACATAATGTATGCATTGAATTACTGTCAAAAAAACAATATTCATGACAAAAAAAAATTCAAACTGATATCATGTTTAGTTAAATTTATAAAAAATCTCAAAGTCATAAGAGCCTTAACATGCCGAAGTATGGGACATTTACCTTACTAGCCGAGAATAATTTTTGCAAGAATATTAGGTTTTCTTTCAAATTAGTATTTCAAGATAGAATTTTCTATTAACAAAAGACATCAACGAGCGTTTAGTTAGGACGTCCTATATTACGTATCCTTATGAAACATCCAAGATACAGCAGCGCGTCGAGCATGTTCGCGGACGCCCGTACACCGGACTTTTATGCTGTTGTGAGAAGGCGCATAGCTTCGTTTTTGACGAGGATATATCGTTCTGGCAATAGCATAATTAGGGCCGTAAGTCGGGGCTTGGACAATCCGCTATATAAGTACTGGATTTCGGTGCATCGGAGCGACAACAGAAAATAATGTTTGAAAACTTTTAATGTAAAAAATTACTATTATTATTAGGGCAGGCCCCCGACGTCGGCCCCCGGCCGTGGGTAGGCCCCCGACAAGGTGGACCGACGATCTGGTGAAGGTCGCGGGAAGCCGCTGGATGCGGGCAGCGCAGGACCGATCGTCGTGGAGATCCTTAGGGGAGGCCTATAGCAGTGGGTGTCGTGCGGCTGATATGATGACTATTATTATTATTACCACCAGTGTGGGAAGTATAAAAACACCTATAAAATACACTTTATTATTACTAGTGTTTCGATTTCGATTCATGAAGTATCTAATCCCTCTTCGCTCAAACGTTTTGGAACAAAAGAAAAACGCTCTTCATCTCCCCGAGAATAATTTGCAAGAATATAAGGTTTTCTTTAAAACGGTAGGTATTTCTAGAATTTTCTATTAAAAAAGACATCAACGAGCGATTAGTTCGGAGGGGTCACTATATTGAATAAAAATGTGTAGCTATTTATTGCAATTATACCCTACAGTCTGTTTATTACTAATGAACTATCGTTGTATGAAAATAAACGTTACCTCCGAATTCCTGCAAATTTTTAGTATGTCAGGACAGTCCAGTTTATCACATCGAATGAAAAAGTTTGCGTCTTCCGCCAATGGGTTGGCGACCACGATTTCCTTCTGCACTGACTCCCGCGCCCGCGAGACGAACGTCAGCGTGTCAACTATAGGGCTTTTAGTTACCGTCACTGTTACATTGTAGAACTGGTACTCATGACTCACCTCGTTTACAAACATTACCTGCATCAACAGATAAAAGTAAGTTTACTTATGCCATAGATTAGTTTTAAATTAATTTAAAAACGTGACTTTTAGGAATCTAATTAGTCTTTCTGTAGGGTGGTTTATTCGTTCCAAGTCTTTAGGTAAAGTGAGGAGCTCGGTGGGGCAGTGCTATAGCGCCTGGCGCAGCGATTGCGGAGGTTAAGCAAGTTTTGCAAGGGTCGTTCATGGGATGGGTGACCAAAAATGTACTATCTAGAGCTCCTCCGTGCTTCGGAAGGCACGTTAAGCCGTTGGTCCCGGCTGCATTTGCAGTCGTAGACACCCACTAATCCGCATAAGGAACGCTTGTTCCCCAGCAGTAGGGACATTCAAAATGGTTGATGGTCTTTAGGTAAAGTAGGTAGATAGTATTATTGTGCCGTACTAACTTTAATTTGCATTTCGCATTCTTCGTAACAGACATATGTCCAGCGACAAGTGGCAGCGGCTTCGCCCCATACTTTTATCGTGTCAGGATGTTTTATTTCGAAATACCCTTCGAACTTATCAGGGAACACCTTTACCACTTCCGTTGCAACTGCGTAAGATTCTGGGAACTGTTAAAAGAACTTGTTAACTAAAAATGTTATTAGAAAAAAATATAGATTTTTTTAAACATTTCGTAAAGGAAAGGCCTTGTTGTGGGTCGGGGTATTTAGATTTAGAGTGTACCTATTTAACAGGGTAGCTATTTTTAGGATTATGAGAGATCATTATAAGCACCAGTCCCCCTAGCATGACCACCGTCGCGATATGTTACGAGGGCAGATGTGACTTTTCCATATCTCGTGCAAGAATAGAACAGAATAGAATAATAGTGTCAATTCTATAAAATTATCTCTATACGATGCGGCACCGCTGTCACATAGACGCCAGCGCTTGGACGACGCGCTCGCCGATGGTTGGAACTATTTTTCTATACAAAAATGACGTTTCCGCAGCGTCGAGATGCGCTCGACACTGCGGATGTTTTTAGAGAATTGAGGGGCAGTACTTCAAGATAAAGAATGGACATCGGCCACAGACCTACCTAGTACCTACATAGGTCTGTGGCATCGGCTAACTTTGTGTTTTCGCTTTTCTTAGGAATGACATTTATATCATTGCAATAAAGTTGAAATCGTAAATGACTTTTAGGGCCAAACTACCGATGTTTTCCGATGCCCATTCTTTATCTTGAAGTAAGTACTGTATAATTAAGTAGTAGGGTTTTGACGCAGGTCGTCACTTTCGCAAATGGCCATCGCGAAAAATTTGTTTACTTTCGCAAATGGTCACTTTCGCAAAACGTTACTTTCGCAGAATGTCATTCACAATTTTGAGAAAAAAGAAAAAAAATTGAATGACATTCTGACCATTTGCGCAATTGACGATCTGCGTCAAAACCAGTGTACCTATAAGTAGTTCAAATTTAGCCCTTTAACTTGCTTACTCACCTCCGTGATGTTATAAACAAGCATCTCTTGGACATAGCTGTCTTTCGCAGCGACTGTGATGGCGATATCGCCATTAGGGTTAGGATGCAGCGCCGCCCCGATCACAGTCATGAAAAGTGCACTCTCCCCCAGTGGTGAATACAAAATTTGACACTGTAATGATCAGTAAAGCCTTTTGTAGCCACTTGAGCATGCTCAGCGAATGAGCGGCTCATTTCGCCGAGCCGCTCAAGTGGAGGCACACTCAGCTTTATGTTGGAAAAAAAACTTCACAGATAGGTAACCAGTTATCTGGCCATGGTTATCTCCAAGGAACAAGGGAATAATTTATCATTAGTAATCTAAAACTCGATGTATCTTTTGGGTGTTCTAAAACATTTTACCCTTTATAAGGTTCATTGCATTATTTGACAATCACATCTTAAGGTACTTACTTCATGTTTCCCTATCGTTTTGGGTTTGAAATATATTGGAACATTGAATGTGGAGTTGGGCTCGACGTGGAATTCCTTTAAAGTTTCGAAGGGTCCCCCAGAAACCTCACTCAACAAGAGCCACATATCATCAGATCTGCACAAATTATTTTTATTAAAATTCTTGATAAAAACTCATACACGCTAGCGCTCTTCTAAATAAGAATTCCATTTGGGTTAGTCAATTTCTAAATTACACAATAAAAATACATAAAAATAGATAAGGACACAATGGAGAACAATTTGGAAATAAACAATACAAAAATTTAAACTAACTTTTGTTATTTCCTTGTAAAGAGAAGTTTTTTATCGACTTTAATTAAATTTATCCTATGGATCCATTCCGAAATTCATGTCTATCGCTCTCTATGATAGGAATTTTTAACTTACGGATTGGTAATAACTACGTAGCCGGTCATCACCTCCCGGACGGGGCATTCTAAGAACATGGTCTTATTCTGGACATCGCCCACGTCCACGCAGGTGGCATACATGGCTATTTCGAGGGGCATGTAATTCTCGATGTTACAACTCGCCTGGAAGTAAAATAAACGCTGAATGGCGTATGGCAA
This sequence comes from Agriphila straminella, assembly GCA_950108535.1. Classification (NCBI taxonomy): domain Eukaryota; kingdom Metazoa; phylum Arthropoda; class Insecta; order Lepidoptera; family Crambidae; genus Agriphila; species Agriphila straminella. The sequence goes on from OX467308.1 coordinate 14,625,363, forward strand.
GACGTTACATTGATACGCGTTTATAGCAGAGATTGAAATACCGTTAAAAAAATAACGTTACAAAAAAAATTGGTTAAAAATACCGTTAAAACATTTAATGGTAAATTTACCGGTAAAAATAACGTTAAAAATATTGTACTGGTAAAGTTACCGTTAAATATAGCGTTAAACTTTACCGGTACAATAGTACCGGTTAAATTATCGGTTAAAAAGTAACGTTATTAATTGAAATAACGTTAATTTTAAAGTAAAGGTAACAAAAAGTAAGAAATAACGTTAATTTCGTTAAAATAACGTTAAAATTAACGTTATTTACTTTCAATGTAACGTTATCTAAAGTAACGTAAAGTTTCATTAATTATACCAATTCGAATTCAATATTCATAACTAAAACATGACAACGTCTGTCGGGTCAGCTAGTACCTAAAAGTATTATAAAGTTGATATCACTCACCCAAACTTTTATGAAAGGATTATGATTAATAGGCCTGAATGTTATCGTGAATGTAACATTGGTGTGTGCCGCGATGCTTCCTTGTAGAGGAGATATTGTAAACTCATTGGAAATTAGGGGTTGCCACCAAAATCTATCAAAAGTAAAAGATTTATAATTTTTTAATAAAAATAAGTAATCCAAATCTTCAATAATTGTCGTGTTTGAGCGTATAAACACAAACCTTGCGCCAAAATCTCCCTTATTGTGTAACATTACTTTAAGTATTTTGCACCCTCTCTTGCGCACGCGCCCGAACTGCAAGGAGTTCTGGCTGAAGCACAGGCTCATGCCTGTGGCGCTGCCACTCAAGCGCACCAGGGGTCTCTCAAATTCAAACACATTCATGTTCAACTGAAAAAAGACAAACAATTCATGTTCAACTGAAAAAAGACAAACAATCGTATACGCCGGGATTATTCTAAAACCATAGTTTACAAGTACGAGTATTTTATTAGTAGTAAGATTTTAGGGTACCTGGACGTTCAGTGTGCTGATCAAACCAACTGGTTTAAACTGTATTTTTAAAGGTACTTTCCTATACGGTTTTATTTTGCATTTATTAGGTATGACTTTCAGCGATGATAAAGCGTTCTGTATGTCCATTGCGATTTGCTCTTTAACTTTGTCGTCCTTATAACGCTGAAGCATTTTCACTCTTAAATTAACAAATTAGTTATAAGTGGATCATCTACACTCATTTTACAAAATGTATCAATTAATGTGACGCGATTATCTCTTATAAACACCACATTTATTCAAGGGCGGATCCAGGAGGGGCCCGGGGGGCGCATCCAGGAGGGGCCCGGGGGGCGCATTTCCTTAATCGTATTGAATTTCCCCTCCTCCGACGAATTCAATACGTTTTTGGAAATCAAAATATGCCGAGTAAGCGTATCGATTTCAGCCCCATCAGTAGACAAAATCAACACGGTTGTTAATTTTGCCGTATATATTATTCCCCAAAACCGTATCGGCTTACTTCTCAAGCTTACGCGCTCACTAGACATGAAATAAAACACTTTAACGGATACTAGCGCGGTTTTATTGAAAGTACTTTGATAATTAGTTGTATTTGGTTTGTTTTTTTTTCCGACGTTTCGGCACCTTTGCAGCTGCCGTGATCACGGGGCACTGAAGCTGCTCGTGAGCCACCCTCAAGCGATGAATTTTTAAAGACGTTCAGAAATACGAGAGAGTTCGGAAATACGCGCCCGGGGGACCGCGCCCCAAGGCCGATTACCTTTGCTGATTAGTTACATTAAACTTGCATTAAAAATGACAGTTTTTTTATTGTTTTATAAGTTAATTTTTTTTTCTTTAAACGTGGTCCGAAGCTCCGACCCCGAAAATTGTAATCCTGGATCCACCCCTGCATTGATTCGTATTATTTTTAACCGACTTAAAAAAAGGGAAGATGTTCTCAGTTCGAGCTATAGTAGTATCTACAATAATAGTAATAACTAGTAGATATACCTAGAAGGACCAGTATCGGTAGCATTCAAAACATTAGCAGCGCTGGGGCTAAGGCACACGCTGGTGGCTTCAGTATTGGTCGTGTCTTCAATCACGGGATACATATCCCTAAATATGAAAGTTGCGTCAATGGGAACTTTACTATGGTTCATCACTTCTATCTGGCGGACTATCTTCTCTCCTACTTTCACTGCTCCTAAATCGAAACTCTTCTGACATCCTTCATATAAATCAAAAAGAAGGGGTACGCCTGAAATTACAAGTAACGAATTTCAGCAAAATATATTCTCGTAAATATATTTTAGTCATTACTATAACGGGTGTAACAAGACACACAACGAAGCCGAAGTCCACGCATTACGCCCATCATCAGGATCATTTTTGTCTTTTGGACTATACCTGGGAAACCAATAGCTACGAAGTTATTGACGGTCAACGTAAAAAAAAAATTCAAAATTTTTATGAAATCTTATTTTATTCGTTATATTTCCTAACTTTTGTCTACAGAAACATTATCAAAATTTTATGTATTTCGTAACAAACAATGTCTTCAAAACGTCATCACTCAATGTTTTCATGAGCACTCACATAAACGTTGCCTTTCAACTCGGCCGCACGCAGCTGTGTAGCATTCACTCGCAGGCGCGGTCTTTTGTACGCGTTACATAGCGTGGTAACGTATGCAATGCTTTTTTAACACCAAAAATTAAAATCGTTTCCCAGCAATAATTTTTAACAGAAATGGTCCTGATGATGGGCAGAATACGTAGACTTCGGCGTTGAGGGTCTTGTTACACCCGGTATAGGTAGATTCAACTAGCCTTCTCCTTTGATGGTTACAATTTCTTCACATAGTGAATTAACCCAAAATTGCAGTTTGAATTCGTATTCTTTGACTTGTTTTGGTCGGAAGTAGATGGGAATCTTCAAGCGCCTTCCAGGTTCAATATTTATCATTTCCCCGTAATCGACAAATAATTCCGGAAGATTCGTAAAATTTAAATTGAGGCTGTGGATAATAAAGCGGTAGTTAGGTTATAAAGGCCGTTAAACGTAAATCGCAAATCGTTTTAGGTACTGAACGACACAAATCATCTTTGCTTGTAAAAAATAAAAGATGGGAACATTCACATACATAATAGGCACTTTGTCATCGTTGGTAAATGCCAAATTCTTCTTGTATGTAGTATCGGGTGCATTAATTATGCACATCCTAAAATCATACTCCATGCAAGAGAAATGATATGCCGGTTTTTCTATTTCTGCATGAAGATAAATACTATACTCTGGACCGTCTGAAATCTGTGGATAAAATCATTATTAATACAATGATATTTTTTGTCAACACGAAATCGTGACGAATCTAAAAACACTAATTTCAGTTGTTTCTTTTATTTACTTACAGCAAAAAATTTCGCGATTTCAGGGTGGTTTTCAGACAAAAAGTTGTTCATAATGATCAACTCTACTAAATTTTTCAAATAATTTCATTTCATTTCATTCATTTAACATTTCACAAATAAGTCATTTCAACTAAATCGCCTGTTTGAGCCAAACTAGTAACTACCCAAAAGACTACAGCATTGCCTCTTTAAATGGCCAAACTTATGCGTTTGAGTGGCAAAACTAGATTTACGTTGATAATTCATATTATTGTCTAAACCTTGTACTAGCGATAATTTAAATGCGTAAAATAGGGTGCGTATCAGAAAGTCTAATGTTAAAATGGCGAAGTTCAAAATGTCTAAAATTCAAATGGTTTAAAATGTCGAAAGTCATTATGCATAATTTAAAAATAGAAACATTCAAAGTATCAAACGCATCAAATACTTGACGAGTTAAAATATCAATGATAATTAAATCTAAGTTCACAATGATTTATTTGAATTGGGTTGGATCTTAAAACAAGTCGCCTTCTTTGAGGTTAATTGAGGCTGTGGAGGTGTCTTTGGGCTTCGCCTGAAATGCTTTATAGCAAATTTAGCTGCCGGAAGGGAGTCTAACCTAGTCTACTAGGACTTTGAAACCGTAGACCGTAGGTCACGAGATAGGTGCGAGGAGCGTAGCGACAAACATGTTAGGTTGACATGAAGTCATGAACCCACCGCGTGAGCCGAGCGAGCGAAGCAAGCGTGCCGCGGTAGCGGCCGGCGAAGTGCCAGAAAAAATCTATTTCAGACTCAATTGGTGGATTTTGTTCGCCGGCTACCGAATCAGTGACCGGCACCGCCACCGGCTACCGCATCAGGGAGCGGCGCGGCTACGGTAATGTGCGGCGGAGGCACAGAGGCTACCACGTAATTATTTAACCTAATTAATTAGGTACCTAAATTAAAGAAAGACGTAAGTAAATTCTATACATTATATGTATTTGGAATATTAGACATTTTAAATTCTACTCATTTGAACTTAGACTTTTTAATTATGACCATCTGACCGTTAGAGATTTTCGTTTTCGACATTTTGAACTTTCGACATTTTAATCGTTAGACTTTCAAATTTTCGACATTTTGAACTTCGCCATTTTAACTTTAGACATTCTAACTTTAGACTTTCTGATACGTACCCGAAAAATACACTAATTTTATCGGCAAAATCACCCACATGTTGGGGTCTATCCCCTCTCTTGTTGGAATGGCCGCCATTTTAAATTTGACCAATTTACTCTATGGTTTCCGTATTCGAAACGTTAATTTTCTTCCGACGGATACTACTCTCTTCCGACACCAATAGCTGTCGGAAATGAATCAGCAAACCATTACAGTAAATATATATGGAAAACATAGCATTGGATACGGAAAGTTTTCAGAAAGGGCCCAGGTCCTTTCTTTCTACATGCCTTTAAAAGTAGTAGTTGCCAACCTTATATTTCATTCTTCCCCTGTTCAATATTAGATAGGTAATTAAAATAAACTCACAGCTAAAGTAACAGGGAATGCTTGCACGGGTACTTTCTTGAGAGTGAAGTAGAGCACGCATTCGACTTCATTGCCGGGCGCGACGTGCCCGCTCTTGGGGTCGACGCTCACTTGTAGGAACTTCTTCACCGAACTAGTATTGTAGTGCCAGTCAAAGAAGAACGTAGCTGAACCGTCATTCTTCACCGTAAACGGTATTGTGCGTTGGTATGTTGAAGCAGTCTTTATGAAAAACAAAACATTTATCATACCTGCTAATCTCTGCCAATACAATAAAAATTGGCCATCTCATCTGGAAAGAAATTACAGTAGTACCTACCTGATCCAAATGTATATTCGTTGCAGCATCACTGTTGAGCAAATGCTCGTTCCCAATAAGGTAATACGTTACTTTAGGTTTGATGGAGTGGCTCAGGGCGTTCACGCATAGAGTTAAATATTTTGTCATATACGTGATGCTGCAGAATATCTTGAATGACAATGGCCCATCTTGTATTGGGGTATAAATTATTCTGAAAGTAACAAATAAATAATTTTAAAGTATTTTTTGTCATGATGTGTGCTACTAAAAGAACTAAAGGAATGACTATGTTTTACCTAAATATAAATGGTATAGCAAAATGTATTGTGCAAGGAACTTTACCCAAATGTTTTAATTTTCACGTTGATTAAACGTGAGAGTGCATTACATTATGAGCACGTAGAAAACTTTAGTTTATCACATAACACGTTCGTTGGTGTTACTTTTAATAGGTACTTATATTTTTGTCCAAAAACAATAAAATTATAAAATAAAAATAATAATTCTATAATTTATAATAATATACTTATTATCAAATTCTATGTGGAATAAAGCAAACAAAAATGCGCAAGAGCTCTTGCATCGGCTTGCATTCGTCTCGGCCGGCCGTATCGTCTTGATAAAAGCATATAAAAGCCTATAATTTGTCATCATGATCATGCGTGTTAAAAATATTGGTTCAATATTATGTAGGTAAGTAGATAAGATACTAATTACATAATCCACCCATATTTCTACTTTTTATCATGTACTTACTTGATTGGTGTTTCTGAGAGAGGCCTCAAAGTTCCATACTCGGGCTCAACAATAACTGGAGTCTTACCGGACTCATTGCACATAGAATTTCCTTTAAACTCAAATTTCAAACCTTCCCTTTCATTGTTCTTCAGTTTCACAATATGCGTGGTGGTAAACCCAACAAGAGAATTCCTCACTAAGAAGATAGTCGGAACAAATACTACATCCGGCTCACGAACCAACCCCGCCACCAGCAAATTCATAACCAGATTATAGACGGGTATAATGAACTTCCATTGAGATTCGTAGACCTTTGTAACAAAAATGTGTCGTCAAAAAAACTATAAAGACAAAAAAAAAACAAAATAGTGAGCAACATTTTTCTCCTTACCCCAGGAGCCGTAGGAGAAAATGTAAATGTCACGTCTGTGGAGGTGCCACCTTCTACATAACCCTTCAACATGTTGCAATGAACTGGAATCAGTTCAGGCTTATCAGACATCACCATCTCGAATATGAATTCATAAGCTTCGCTCGTTGGATTTATAACGCTAAAAGTTCTGAAATACCCAAGAAAAAATTGTAGCGATTGTCAAAAAACAATGGAATAACAGAAATCAGATATAGACCGACTTTTTATAACAACCGGATCCCAATACGTCGAATTCCAACACAGTGATGTGTGGCGGTAGAGCCACCCCTGTGACCTTTCGGCGCCCGGATGTGATGTAGTCACTCTCTTCAATATCCAAATGAACATAAGGTATCAAAGACTTCGCAGATATTTTACAATTTACGTTCATGTCATAAGGGTCCAAATTATCTACAATTGAATCATTCATTTTGAATGTGGTTAGACGCAAGTAAAAGTAGTAAAATTTTCTCAATTTAGAGCATCATACACATACTCATTAATTTTGTAGATATAAAATATGAAAATTATATCATTATTTTTACCTATAACACTTTTCAGCCTCACTTTAAAATCAAATGCTTCCAACGGCGAAAAAGTGACCTTAAATACTCGACTTTCATTTGGTTTTAAACATTCTTTTTCAGGTTCTATCTTGAACGGCAAATCTACCTCGAAGAAGGTATCCACGCTGTTTCTTTCCAAACTTCCACTGAACAAAGTCACTTTGCTCGGGACTTACCGAAAAAATAACATTTTATCATATATTATGTATTTGTACAAAAATTAAATTGATATTAAAGTATTGTTAGGCCTGTACCTTCTTCTGTTTTTCCTGTAGGCATATCCATCCAGCCGTCCTCTCTAATGCTATTATTTGTACTTTGGCCCACAAATGCATCTTCAGCAGACTCGCCCGAAAACCGCTTCTGTTTATTTGTACGTTAATGATATGGGACATCGTATAACATTAAGTAATTTATTACTGGAATATTTTATACTACATGATATTTGGCAATAACCTTATAAAGCCGAATAAATATGTAGGTACCTATTGTAGATAGGGTACCATGCATACAACTCCGTAAAATTATTACACACAAAACCATCTCTTTTATTGTTTTTTTTTCTAAATAGTGGCAAACCTAGAACGAAATTGTTTTGTTTTTGCCTATTAATGGGATCGATTACACTTGATTATCGAAAACAATAGTCTATTTGCGTCTAGGGTTGTCCCTTTACAGTTTTCCATACCTATTAAAAAAAAACTCAATCGGGCTATATAAATATTGGGCCACAACTACATAGTTTAAGTTCTTGAGTCACTCACTCCACTCGCTCTCTGTCTGAGTACCTATTCATATACTGTCTCTAAAAATGATCAGTTAACATTTAAAAAAAACCTTTTATAATGTGAAAAATATCTAACCTTATATTTATCGATTCTTGCCGGGTATTCATCGTCAATGGCGAAACTCCAAACAATCTTCATGGGAACGCTGCCAACGTTTTTAACGGAGAATTCAAACTTTCGAGTCTGTTATAGTAAAAAAAATACATTTTACATTAAACGTATCTTTATAATAATGTAGTGTAACAGGAGATAAGAAAGTGCACAATTGATTTACTTGGTAAATGAAAGTATCTTCTAATACTTTTTCTTCTTTTAAAGAGCACGTATATTTTGTGTATTCTGTGGTTGCCGAATAAACTATGACCATTTGTATGGTTCCCAATAAAGCTTCCGATTGTTGGATGACTTGTTCATCAATTACTGACTCGTAACGCTCGTTTACTAACACTTCCCTGTAAATCAAAGGGGGAAAATAAATAAAATAAAAGGGGGAATCAACCATACCCTGTATTACCCACTTGTTTTTATGAAATAAATATTTTTTCATTTTCATAAATACAAAATAAATTTTGGCCACGTATAAGTGAAAACAATATTTTAATTAATTATTGAATTTAAATGAATAGGCATTTTCTGGATAAGCATGCACAGCACAGCGGCACCAAAGAGTCCATACAAGTCGATTCCTATCGGCTTGCCTTTAAGAAATCCCCGATCCACTATGCAGATCAACTTACATTTTTGTAGAACGGCTTACCTTCGCTATAATTTCACCCCTCACCACACTGATTCACAGCATATTGTGCATACTTTAAGGCGCCGTACTACCTAGTACCTACTACTAGCGCCGCCAATACGTTTATTTTTATTACTCGTAAACCAAGTCAATATACAACGTGTTACAAAAATAACCCTAATGACGAATATAGTAGATAGGGACCATCAAACTGAACAACTTTTACTATGGGACCAACTCAAAAATCGCGAATAAAATCAGCTGTTTCATACAAAAATGAATAACGAAAATATCAAAATTTATGAAACAGCTGATTTTTTTTCACGATTTCAGAGTTGGTCCCTTAGTAAAAGTTGTTCATTTTGATGGTCCTTATCTGCCATATTCGTCATTAGGGGTATTTTTTTAACACGTTTGACGTTGTATAAAAAACATTAAAATCCAGTGGCCACTTTTTTCTAGAATGGATTTTATAACTTACAGAAAGAATGAAAACTGTTGAACGAATGAAAAAATATTAGAGACAATTTAAGAAGATTACTGCGCTACACTAGCGCCGCCAATGGAAAAAAATCGTAGAGGGCATGATCTTAGCTGTTTTAAATATTGACTTAATTTACGAATAATAAAATTAAATGTATTGGCGGCGCTAGTAGTGGACAGTAAGTGGGGTCAGGTCTGCTAATGTTATCGTCAAAATCGTGGTTCAATGGTGTTTCAATGGTATTGCTTTTTGACACAGTTCTTGTTTTTTAAACTCAAAATTGAGAAACAATATGTTTCCGTTTTGGGTTAAAGAAACACAATGTGTTTCGGTTTTGGGTTTAAGAAAGAACCCAGGTTGGTGACCAATCAAAAAAAAAAAAAAATCAAAAAATCATTTATTCAGTCTAGGCTGTTACAAGCACTTGTGAATGTCAAAGAAGCTACGCCATCGGTTCGCAAACCCTGAGCGGGAGACCTTGTAACGAGAAGAACCGGCAAGAAACTCGTCAAGGGCTGCTCTTTTCTCCCTGTATATTTCATACAGAGTCGTCAATAATTTAGTTCGTTTTCATTTAAAATTATTATCTACATTTTGTAAATGATATCAAATATATTTCAATTATTTATTCTACCTGTTGTGCCCAAATGTTGTAATAATTTGTCTGTTATCCCACGTACTGCCTTTTAAATCAATAGTCAACGAATCATCGCTTATTGCTGTCAGCGTACAGTTAAAGAATTGCTGGAAAGTACATAAAGAAATGGTTAATGGAAACCTCATATCATTTCAAAAGACCTTTTGGATGACACCCTACTGAATGAGAAGGGGCCACGGGGCTAAGAATTCTTAAATCTTATCTTTACATAAAGGAGAGGTACTCGTATGTACGTGAAAAAATTAAAATATACCTACAAGGTGTTTCATAATAACCCGTAATTTTGTTTTAGTTATACAAAAATCTGCAAAGTGACAACCCTAGACGCAAATAAGACCATTGCTTTTATAAATTTATCGCTTGAGGATAGGCTCACGAGCAGCTTCAGTCCCCCGTGACCAGGGGGTCAAGTCTGCTATTGTTAACGGCATAATCGTGTTTCAATGTTGTTTGGATTGAATGGTAATGCTTTTGACACAGTTCTTGCTTTTTTAAACACAAAATCGAAACTGTGTTTCTTAAACCCAAACCACTGACTCTGACAGACACTGTGTTTCAGTTTTGGGTTTAAGAATCAAAAACTGTGTCAAAAAGCACCATTCAAACACCATTGAAACAGATGTTAACAATAGCAGACTTGACCCCCAGGCCCCAGGGCAGCTGCAAAGGTGCCGAACGTCGGGAAAATAAAAAATCAAACCAAATACCAACTAATTACCAAAGTACTTTCAATAAAACCGCGTTATATTGTGCTAAATTTTATTAAATTCTGTCAAACTGTAGACGCTACGATGCTGTGACAGGCTGGGACGGACGGACTGAACGACCTTATAAGGGTTCCTTGCACAGAGCTCTGTGGTTCCTTGTTTTATTACGAAACTCTAAAAATATACTTATACAAATCATCGGAATCAGAGGTTTAAAAACAATGAGCAGTAACACTTACTTTTTTCAAAGAAACAGGCTCTATAGAACAGAAAATGATTTCCAAGTCTTTTTCTTCTCCGGGTGAAATATAGCCCATGGATGGCTTTATGATCACATGGTCCACTTGTACCCATTCAAATTTATACACCTTTTCCGAATTGTTCACCATGATGACAGCCCTTCTTTGGATAGATGCTAATTCACAGCCTCCTGTAAAATATTAGACATTAAAAAGGTTAAAGCAAAAACATTACTGCAGTGAATTAAAATAAAAGAAAAACACATACGGTGTTATATTACAAAAAAATTATCACTTGTTTTACTTAGACACTGTTTTAATGTGATGCTGTCTTTTTCAAACAATATTGTCAAAAAAGTGACAGCATCACATTTAAACAGTGTGTAGTAGGTGTTTAAAAATCTTTTGTTAATCCAAACAAATTAATGAAAAGGGCATGAATGTTGCATCAAATCAGGTATTTTTGGTTTTGGGATATATTGTTTTTAAAGTGAAGGCAATGTGAAATCCAAGTTTTCGACCTCGGCAGACGACCAGGTCATAAAAAAAAACTTAAAATGTTTGACCTTTTATACAGTTTTTGTTGATTTTGATCCGGAAGGACTGGTTTTTCATTAAGATTGTGTAAAAAGCAAGCATTGTGAATGCAAAAATCTCAAATTTAAAAATAAAAAATTGTGTAAAAAGATTTTAAAGTTGGTTAAATTTGCAACAATTTGAGGGTAGAACGGTTTTGGCGATTTTGGAAAATGTACTATATCTCTTAAACTACTAACTACACTAGATTTACAGCATATATATTTTTAGATTTTTCACTCTCTTATTTTAAAAGTTAAACGTGGGGGGACACACACGGACACACAGGGCAAATTTGGGTAAAAATAATGTACTTAACTTAAAAAATTGGCCACCAAAAGATATGTCTCTGAAACTATCAGTTTCGTATTAAAACCGTTCTATCCTCAAATTGTTGCAAATGTAACCAAATTTAAAACCTTCTTACACAATCTTGATGAAAAATCAGTCCCTCCGGGTCAAAATCGAGAAAAACTCATTTTTGAGTTTTTTATGACCTGGTCATCTGCCGAGGTCGAAAACTTGGATTTAACATTGCCTTCACAACTTCACATTGCAAACAATATATCCAAAAACTAAAAATACCTGATTTGATGCAACATTTTGATTGGACTTGGACTATGTAATAAAATAACACTGATGTTTGCTTTCCATTAAAATTTTGACGTCACCTATTGAAACTTATTATATTCTTGTGATTTTTGATGTTTTTTCCGCCCATACCAGGGTGACGCCCCTGTGGTGAGGTGAAGCCTGAAGCACACCTCCCCGCCGCGAAACACCGCAGTAGGTTTCGCCATGACTTCGACTAGCGAAACGAATGCAAACAGCCTGTACTAATGCATAGATAGATTATTCACGCGCGATTCCACCCGATCGGCTCTGACCGTTGGCACTCGCGAAAGTTATGTCGCGAAACCGCTACGTAGATGTGATCGTCACATATCGTCGTCGATAGAAGACAATTCATGGCGGAACTACCGCGGTTACACTTGTCCTGTTTCGCGGCGGAGGTGTGCTACAGGCGTAAAAGGTGAAAATCGGTGTTTCGCCCATCCCACGGACGAAAATACTACACCGAACCTAGACCCTGTTTGCTGCTGCACAACACATACCTAGGTACTTCCGCACTACGTTTCAACAAATAAACAATTTATCTATCTTATTATATCTATTAGGTTTTTTCTTTGTGTTACCGAAATCCAGGATATATTTCAAAAGAGACGGTTCTCCGCTGCAGGAGTCACTGCGCTTTACTGAACCCATTTTACTTTTTTTGGATTCCATAGGTCTAATGGATTTTTTCCTTTCCATTTTATCGAATGTTGCACTTTTACTTTTCTTTCTAGTATCGACAGTCGAAACAGTCGAAAGAGTTCTGTAAAAGAAAAAGTGTGTAAAGAAACAAACGCATATTAGCAGTCAACGATTGTTTTAAATTATTATTCCTTACTCTTCAGCAGAAGTTCGATATGATTCTAAATCGATGTCCATAGAAAGCATTTCAAGTCCTAATAAAATTACATCTTCCATGAAAGCCTCAGCTTCACAAAAAATCTGAAGCAAAAATAATAAATAAGGTGAAGAAGGTACCTAAATTAGAAAACATTAGTAACAGGGGCCGTACCAGCTAACTTTTCGAACTTCGGCGGATCTGCCGAGTTTCAACTTAAAACAGAAATCAAAGTAAGGAATTTCTTATTGTACTATTTTTCGAAGTTATTTGGAAAGATATCGATGTTATTGTGACACCATAAACTGGAGTTCGCCATTTTGGCCCAATTGGGGCTCGATATATGTGTTTTAATTTGAAACCCGGCAGACTTTTCGAAGTTCGATGCGTTAGCCGGTAAGACACCTGAATGAAATAATTTATATCATTTTGTATTTAATTAAATGTTGACATAATTTACCAATAAGCAATGTTTATTGTAAAATTTTCCTTCAATTCTTATCAGTAACTTTATCTTTAATTACACAACTTAGTGTGAGCTGCACCAAAACGCTGTCAAAGTTAAAGTTATCGCCAATGATAATGCTACCTAGTTGTCACGTCAAACTTGTCAAAGGACATCATGCTGGCTGGCAACCTCTTTTTTGGCTAACTTGTGCTTAACCGGTACTTTAACAAGCTTGTTATTGTTAAAGTTAGATGGTGCAACTCAGCCTTAGGAATTCAGTATACGAAATAATAAACAATTGGTTTACCGTATAATACTCGTAAGGGTTATCTTCTATGGTAATCTTTACATCACACATAGATTTGCCTTTTTGAGAAGGATTGTAGTTTACTACTATTGTTATGATTTCATTTGGCATTATAATTACTTTCATCGTTAAATTGAGTTTATCTGTAATTTAAAAAAATGCAGTCCCTCTGATTTAAAGTTAATTAAATGTTCGGTATGTAAAAAGCACTACCTACCATTATTTCCCTGTAAAATATTATCCTCGTTATTTGTAGTCAACCAAAAGATGGGCCTGTCTTCATACAATATTTGCGATATTTTAGCCATGACTCTACTTTTGACAGATGATATATTTTTAATTTGAATCGTCTTGGTACTGATGGTACCCAAACAAGTGACTGGGAATCGTAGTACAGCTATTCTGTTATGTTTTATCGTTGGTGAAATTAGATGTATTCTTGGTATGACGCCCTCCCCTATCAGACATATTTTAAACGACTGTTCTTGGTTATCAAGCAACTTCAGTTTTATTTCCAAAACCGCTCTATATTCCTGAAATAGTCAAATTCGGTATTAAATGCCTTGACTCTTATTAAAGGATAAAAATAAGTCGAAACAATAATACCTTCAGGGCTTTTGGTGTAAATATGATGCCTAGAGATTTGTGTAACAAAGGCTCAATATGGGTTTCGTACTTGTCTAACGTAAATATGTTTTGATTGCAATTGGACTGGTAATGCAATTTCATTTTGAGGGCGCAAGCCACTAAACCATTGTTGTATAGATCAATTACGCCTGTGAGACCAGTGTTAACTGTCACACAGAAGAAATGTAGCGTAACGGAGTCTTCCACAAAAACACAGTGTGGAGATGACTGAAAAATAAATGTTTGCTATAGCAAAGTGCTTCTATAAAAGCACTGAAGTTAAATAACAGTAGAACTTTATGTGTTGATTAGTTACCTCAGGCACTTTATATTCGGATAAATTCTTTACAATAAGATGCTCCCTAAATGTGGTTTCTAAATTCCAAAAATCTAATGTAGGCATGGCACCAGTTCCGACGAGCTTGAGCGGTACTCCCTGAGCTTCAGCGGGGCACGTGTCACTTATTATGAATTTAATCGTCTCCTCGAATTTTCTAGCGGCAGTGGCCATAAATTGAATATTAATAGTTCGACTTGTACCAGGAGCAAGAAGATTGTCATCATTGTTTATTAGGAAGTTGCCACATTTAAGTGGCGGATTCTTTATTCTGTAAGTCCATTATTTAATTTAGCAATGCAATTTACTGAATTACAACCTTATGTAGACTTTATAGTCGTAAAACTTACTTGTTATCCTTAACTTTGGCTTGTACTGGAGCGTTTGGGTCGGGCCGATATTGCAGCGGCAAAATTATTTCGTACGTAACAGGACACTTGCTAGTATTGTTTAAAATAACTTCTCTCATGACTCCGCTGCCTACTGCTATGATGTGGAAATTTAGCTCACCCAGAGGGAAAAGTGTGAAACTGTTAAACAAAATAATATTTTATACAATTTAAGTTAAAATTTACAGCTACTACTTACTTACTTACTAGTAGATTTAAACATGAATGTGACGTACGTGTTATAGAATGAAGCGATGGTGATATGAACGGGAAACTTGGCCACAACTACTTGATTTTTGCTGCCATCTAGTAACGAGCAGATGAAGGCGGGCACGTTGACGAGGTTCATCGACGAAGTGGGCGTACACTCGAACTCGATGGTCACCAGTTTCAGGGCGCACGGCAGTATGCCGCATTCCGGTGTCACCTCAAAAGATTTTAAAAGCGACGGCTCGGGAAAATTCTTTACCTTTTTCAATCTGGCAGAGAATAATTTCAACAGATTAATAAGTACCTTATCAATTGAAGAACTATGCCACTCTTAACGCTTCAAGTTACAACTACCACAGAATACATAATAGTACCTACAAGTGAACTACACTTGACTCTTGACTTATACTTACTTGTAGTAAATATTGTATTTGCCTCTATTCAACAAATACATTTCACGTAACACTGTAGAGTTTACTTTGACATTGCCATAGTTCAGCAAACTCTCGTTTGGATTCTCGTATGCACATTCAACCATGACATCGTAACATTCTGCTGATAAGTATAACGTGTCTATCACCATTGGGTCTCCTCGACCCTCAGCATCGTAAATCTGAAAAAAAAAATGTAACCTCAATAGGTTATACCGGGTGTATGACCCTCAACTCAACGAAGCCGAGGTCTACGTATTCTGCCCATCATCAGGACCATTTCTGTTCAAAATTATTGCTGGGAAACGATTTTAATTTTTGGTGTTAAAAAAGCTTTGCATACTTTTAAACTTTTTTAAACTTTTTTAAGCTTTGCATACATTACCACGCAATGTAATGCGTATAGACCGCGCCTGCGAGTGTATGCTACACAGCTACGTGCGGCCAAGTTAAAAGGCAACGTTTATTAATATTGAGTGATGACGTTTTGAAGCCAAGTTTGTTACGAAATACAAAAAATTAGGACATAACGAATAAAATAATATTTCACAAAAAAAATATAAAAAAAAATACTTTGACCTTCAATAACTTTATAGCTATTGGTTTCCCAGGAATAGTCTAAGAAACAAAAATGATCCTGATGATGGGCGAAATACGTGGACTTCGGCTTCGTTGAGGGAGGGTCTTGTTACAGCCGTTAGGTGTACTTAAAGAATATGAATGTCATCTTACGTCTATTATAAGTGGTTTATTGGAAATCACTCCAACTCTACAAGCAATGTAAGTAACAGGAACCACTTGGTTGTCATGTCTCGGTACGATGCCTGACGTCTGAGCAATAATGAAATCCTCGATGAAATCTACAGCATTTCGTATTTTCCACAAAACTGATAATATTGAATCATTCTTCACAATAAATCTGTCATCTTCACGTCTATATAGCAATAGTTTTCCATACTCTGGAAATAAATGGAGTGCAAATGAACTGAAAATTTCTTGTTTCAATAAAATTATTACTACTAAAATAAATAAACTTAAAAATACTAATATTTTATTTTAAATAAAAAAGGCTTTTGTTTAAATGATCACTAACTTAACTAACCACCAGAAATAGTAAATGATCACCAAATCACTGGGCGGCTAAGGATTTGCATTTACTAATTTTGGAGAACAAAATGTTTTTTTTATATGTTAAAGTATTAATTCCCAAAAAAATCTTTTACCTATAGTTTTAGTCAGTGGCAGGATCTCCAGCGTTGGTACGACTCCACTACAGGTGATGTTAACCGATACTATCTCCGGGTTGTCTTTGACGCAGAACAACAATACCACATTGTGGACACCCACCACCGCTGGAGCCGCTGATATCGTTAACTTTCCTCTGCATCCAGGCTAGAAAACAAAGTGCGAAATATAATCACACTTCTCGTTTATAGGACTGACGCGTGAAATAAAATGTTGAGCATTTTTAATGTGCTCAAGAAAAAGAATTAGCGTTAAAGAAACCTACTTCCAGTGTTATAAAGTTCTTGTCAATTTCAAATACGGAAGTTTCTTCTAGAAACTCTATGTCAACATCAGCAGTTATAAGTGATGAATTTCTCAAGTCAATTACATATTGCTCTTCATATATCCTAAAACAAAATAAGAAATATTTGATGTATCTATATACAGGGAAATTTGACCCATCCCTTGACAGGGGCTATACAAGAGGTCGTTAGCAACAAATTAAGTAGGTACAGTGAGCCATTGGGGTGTTGCTGAGTTGTGACGATTCTTCGATTTTATAGAAATTTTCTGACTCTATCAAAAATCATTAAGTAATTAATTAAACTACTTAAGCAGAATTGATATTTTACTACACTAACTTACATAATCTCGAAAAAGGAAATAAAAGGTCTTTACTAGCAATAATTTTTCTTTTTTGTGTTTTATCCGAATTTAATCGTAAATTATTGGAAAAAAACTGTATGATAGTTGGCGTACAAATTAGTTTTTCCCCTGTCACTCCGTCTGTATGAAATTATCAGGTAACATTTTCTGGAACTCATACCTGTTGCTTCCCACAAATATTGGCCCAAATTCAAATACTTTCTGATCATCTAAATACGTCACTTTGTAAACATTGTCTTCTAATGTTCTTCTCGCGAAGTTTTCGAACATCTTTTTAGGCCGGCTGTCGAGTCTGATGGAAAATATTTATTTTGTAAGATTTTTATTACAAACATATCAATGCTTTTTTGTTAATATGGTACCGACCTGGGTAAATCGCATATCCCGTTGACGTTAATACTGACTCGTGACTCCGGCCAGCCACTGACTTCGACGTACCGCTTCAGACTAAAGTTTCCCTCGGCTTGGGGGTTGAACGAGTACTTACATCTTACCAAGTCACCGGGCTGCAGAACGAGACGCTTAGAGTGACCTGAAATTTATTAAATAAAAGTAAACATATGCTGAGAATTGAGAACTTTACAGCAATGAGGCACAGTTTGACTTTTTTTAATTATAATGTACTTATAACAAAAAAACCGGCCAAGTGCGAGTCGGACTCGCGCACGTAGGGTTCCGTACCATTATCTATTCAATATTTTGGAAGCCCCCATTAATTTATTTTATTTTTATTTAGTTATTTATTTTTGAAGTGAATACACAACTAAATAAAAATAATAAAAATTGATTTTATTGATTAGATATTATTTTGATTTTATTGATTGGATTTTATTTTTGATTTTATTTTTATCTTATGTTTTTTTTTTTTTAATTATAAATGTGTATGTATAAATTTCATTATGGACACTGTCTGAAATAAAGTGATTTTATTTTATTTTTTATTTATTTTAAATACTCTGTGAATATTTCAAGTGACTATATACCTATTGCCGTTATTAATATCAAGCAAAAAAACGGCAAAAAAAAAACACGTTTGTTGTATGGGAGTCCCTTTTAAATATTTGTTTTATTATGTTTTTAGTATTTATTGTTATAGCGGCAATAGAAATACATCTGTAAAAAATTTAACTGCCTACCTGTTGCCGTTATTAATATCATGCTAAAAACGGCAAAAAAAACACGTCATAGTATTCAAACTAATCATACTATTTACACAGTTTTCCCATTAGACAAAATAAGTGGTATCTACCTGACAGCACGTTCACACTCCTCAGAGGCAGCGGCTGTGGGTAAAACTCGGGCTCCGACTCTTCAACAACGTCAACTTTTTCTATTGAAACTGACGGTATCTCACTTGTTGAGGTTTGTGACGACGTCACCTAAAGCATTAAGTGTAATGTTAAATCTGAATTTGTTGATATAATTTAGGTATTATCGGTAACATAAAATTATCACTACCTTTTTTCCGCAAATGCAGTGCCATTTGGAAAGAATATTGAGCACGTTATCTTGCGTCGTGTCATCCAATAAGTTGATGTCAGTAAGTTGGTTACATTCACATTTTTTTATCTAAAACAGAAACTTGCTGTAAGTGTATTTCTTAGTTTTTAAAAAAATAGTATATCTCAACTTTCATAGAAAAGACATCAACGCATATTTTTTAAAACGACTTTTTGTGTCACTGTCAGTAGGTAACTGTCAGTGGCGAAGGGTCCATACAAGCCGATCCCCATGGTAACTGTAGCGAGTTAAGTAAAGAATAATTTCAGTAGGCGACACCTGTGGGTCAATTCTGCTAATTTTAACGTCGAAATCGTGGTTCAATGGTGTTTGAATGGTAATGCTTTTTGACACATTTCTTGTTTTTTTAAACCCAAAACCGAAACACATTGTGTGTCTTAAACCCAAAACGGAAACATAATTGTGTCTCGATTTTGGGTTTAAGAAACAAGAACTGTGTCAAAAAGCATTACCATTCAAACACCATTGAACTACAATTTCGACGTTAACATTAGCAGACTTGACCCCCTGTGTGGCAGTAGATAGTGGACCAATTAAAAACGCGTCAACTTATGGCCTTACCACAAAAGATTTTAAAACACTGTTTAGTAAAAACACTGTTTAAATGTGATGCCGTCTCTTTCAAACAATATTGTCAAAAAAGTGAAAGCATCACATTTAAATAGTGTTTTAGTTAAACCCTTGTTAAACAGTGTTTTGTGGTAAGGCCGGTGTTTAAAAAATGCAACATTTGGCATCGATATAATTTTTCTTTCGTTCATTCAATTTATTATCTATTTTGCATGTATATAATCATTCTTTTGTCTGGGAATTGAAGCCTGAGATTCCTCAGATACCCATATAGCTAGGCTCTGACCTTTGTTTCTAAACTTAACTTTCTGTATCTATTAAAAAATAAATAAGACACTAACTGGTGATTCGTCTAAGTAATTCCACTTCAACGGTTCCTCGTAATGTATAGTAGGGTAAACTTTTGGCAGCAACACAGTATACTCTCTTCTGTCTACTGGGTATTTTAGAATATCATATTTCGATTCTTGCTTTAGTGCTTCATATACTAAGGGTGTAGTGGCAAGCATGTTCACAAGAGCGGATTTGTAATGTAAACACGGACACATTATCAATGTTAAAGGAAAACCCCTTTCCTCAAAGGAGACCTCCGATGGCTAAAAAATAGGTATTAACTATTTTACTATAAAGCTAGCATATCAATTTGTTGATTTTGAGAAACTCTTATTAATTTTTTCTTATTGTATGATTGATGATGCAATGAGGTGGACTGACCTGATGGAGTGTCATTTCTGATTTCTTTTTAGTTTTCTTTTGAGCTGCACCTAACATTTGACCATTGAAGCCTATAAGTGGACTTCCCACATCACCTTCCTCGAAGACCCAATTATTGGCAATGTTAATAAGATTTTCGTATGTATTTTTCATATATTCATTGTATCTTGTATTCATAATCACATACTCATTGGTAGTCTTGGCTGTAAACAATTTAATTCTTAACGCGTCCCCTTGACAGGTGTGGTCGCGGGGCCTTGCCGCAGGCAGTCTACAAATTAGGTAATTACATTAACTGAATTGTCAATTAATTAGACTGCCTGCAGTAAGGCGGCCGCGGCCGCGCCAGTGGCACGCATAAGCTGCGAGGATACGTATATATATAGCGACTGTAGCGAGGCATGAATTTGTAAAGAACCAATAAAATCGCTTCATTTACCTTGCCTCGGTCAGCACAGCTCTGGTGGAAACGGCTTAGCGGGGAGCTAGGTCTTTGTACATACAAAACAAGCGAGGGACGTGTGCGAGGAATGTGTCCGAGGGATGTATACTAGGAATGTGTGCGAGAGATGTGTATGTATGTGTGTGTGTCGGCCTTTTTAGAACAGTTGGTTATTTCAAATCATTGAAACGAAAAGTAAATTAAAAAGAAGGTTTACAACGTAATGTCTTGACACAGTCTGATTCCAACCGGCATAGGGCCGAGATCAATAAAATTAGTTTTGTAATAAAATATAAATTCACTTTAATAAAAACATATCTAAAGTTATTAAATCTTAAATTTAAAAGTAAAGACCTACTAGAAGTTTTTACACTACACATCTTCGCACCGCTCATCTTCCTAGCACATCTCTGGTGGAAACACACCGTTTCACGGGTTCGCTACACATCCTCGCTCCGCTCTCTACATTCCCCTGCTAGAAGTAGATAGCAAAACTGCTAAAAGTGGCAGTTTTTGATACATTTGCTACCTACTTCTACGAATGACTGCGAGGGAATATAGTGATAAGTACCTTCTAAAAATACTAGACCATGGCCCCTAAAAATTCCACGTAAAGTTATATTAATATCATTTTCTATTAACAACTTATTCAATAAAAACCTCTGAGGGCGCCACTCTCGGTGGTATAACCACCTTAAAGGAGGTTAGTTAACTATTTCTTTAGAATGTCAAACAAACCTTTCCCTTCGTCTTTCTTTATCTTTTTCTTCGATTCGGAACCGCCAACATTTAAAACTGACCTACTATGATCTGCAAAGTAAAGTATGCATGTAGCTTTATTTTTTTATATTTTTCCAATGTTTTTCCTGAGTAAATTATGTAATAAATTGGAAAATAGCTAAAATTACTATACGTAATGAATACTGTTTTAAAAATATTCTACCTTTGTTGGCTTTATCTTTCTTAGTTATATCAGGATATCTGAAAATAAAATACCTAGTTATCAAAATGTTTATCAGACCAAAAACACAGAACAAACAGTCAATAGACTTTGAATTATTTTAAACATGTTTTTTGTATACTTAATTTTATTATGTGAAACGTGATTGCATGCCTACCCTTTCTTTTCCCATAATTTTTTCCTCCTCGATTCTAAGCCATAAGCTATGTATATGGATTTTAATTCAGCTGACGCATAATCATATTCCTCTTCATCCATTTCTTGGAATGACTTGATAATATCTTCTATTTCTGCCTCATTATGTACTTTAGAAACATTCCTATAAAATAAATTTCTTTATTTTTAATATGAGCACTACCAATATACAAGGTTTTGTTAAATACCAACAACCTCGCAGGAGTAGATTACTAACATTATAAACAACTAGCTTTTGCCCGCGACTTCGTCCGCGTGGATATTAGAGAAAATCCTTAGGGAACCTTCAAAATCCTTAGGGAACTTCAACCAGGATCTGACCAGCCATTTTTACGCATTTAGGCGGGTTCCTACCAAGGGCGCTAACTGGCGAGGCAAGACATTTGCCGCGTGTGGCGGGCCTCGCACTTGGCTTCCCGTTCCCGTTCCCGTTCCCGTTCTTTTTCCCGTCCCCGTCCCCGTCCCCGTCCCCGTTCCCGTTCCCGTTCTTTTTCCCGTCCCCGTCCCCGTCCCCGTAAATGTAAATATGTGTTTGCCTATTTATTTTTAGACATGCTCCTACGAATTTTAAAGTTGTAATGTCTATTTTATATTCTTTTTCCATACAAAATTCAAACCCCATTTTCACCCCTTTAGGGGTTAAATCATGTCCACCGTGTTTGACTTCAAAATAAATCTCATTTTCGCAATCACCATCCCATAAAACCTCAAGAACGACATCCATATTAATTTTTATGTTTACTCACCCCATTTACCCCTAAGTGGTTGATTTTCAAAATTACAAAATATATGTTTGCCTATTTATTTTTAGATGTGCTCCAACGAAGTTTAAAGTTGTAATGACTATTTTATATTATTTTTTCATACAAAATTTGAACCCCATTTTTACCCCTTTAGGGGTCAAATCATGTCCACCGTGTTGGACTTCAAAATAAATGTCATTTTTGCAATCGTCATCCCTGAAAACCCCAATAACGACATCCATATCTATTTTTGGGTTTTTTACCCCTTTTCACCCCCATTTCATCCCAATAGGGGTACAAATACTAACAATAACAATATACGTTGCGTTAGATGTCTATCCATAAGCCTAAATTATAAATTTAGCGATTTTTACTTCGAAAATAAAGGATTTTCTTCAATACACAACTTCATCCCCCTTTTGACCCCTTCGTGGGTAGAATTTTGAAAAACGCTGAAACCCGTATTTATTTATTTTCAATGGTCAGTCTAATCACAAAATTTGAAGATCCTAGCTTCAAAACTGAGGGACTTTCATACAAACTTTGATCCCCTTTTTTACCCCCTTAGGGGGTGAATTTTGAAAAACCCTTTCTTAGTGCACCCCTAGACCTCATAAGGAACCTACGTGCCAAATTTGGAGTCTCTAGACCCAGCGGTTTGGGCTGTGCGTTGATAGATCAGTCAGTCAGTCAGTGAGTCAGTCATTCAGTTTACGATTTTATAAATATAGATAACATTTATTCTAAGACTGTACCGAAAACAGACAAAAAAAAACTTTTATACAAAACTCGATCAGCTGTTCGGAACAATACTAAAGTCGATTTTGTTTGCTTGTTTACGGAAAAGTCGTAGAACATAATGTTGTTGTTTATGATGTTGTTAGTAATCTACTCCTGCGAGGTTGTTGGTGTTTTACAAATAACCCTGTATAAGATAAACACTAATTGAAAATAACATACCACACCTCTACCACACTCAGAAATGACGAAATCTAATTTTAGAATATTCATAAACTAGTTTTTCGTCATTGTTGAAAAATTTTGTAACAATTTTTAACTTACCTGAGTTTTTATCTAGGGGTGCGATATTTACTTACTCGTCAATTAAATCATTTTCACGCTGCTGCTCCTCATAGGCATGCGCCCATTTAATAAAATCGGAATGACACAAAATCAGATGTATGTTCCTTATATTATGTTTACATTTGAGAATCGTAGTTAATGCCAGGGGGGCATTCTTTAACATTGTGCTTGTCAATGAATCGACTACAAATCCATGGTGGAACTTAGGATGACTCAAGAAATCTGTTAGGAGTTCGGTAATTAAGTCCTGAAATTATTAGAAAAACATTAATAAACCTGAATTATATTTCCATAGTAATAATTGATATTCCTATAATTACCATTTGGAACATGGTTGTCGAACCAAGTACCGCCAAGGCCGTGTGTGAAGCGAGCGAGGAGTTAGATGACTTTTTTTTCTTTTTATCACTCGCCTTAGATTTAGGTGTTGCCATATTCCTGTTGTTGGCCAAAAACACTATTTTTTTCCAAATTATTTCAAATTCATCTTCAGTATCACCAATCGCTTCTATGATCATAATCAAAATAAAATATTAAATTTTAATATTAATTTCATTAAAATATTGAGATATCTCTCTAAAATTATGGTTATTTGTAATGTTTTTGGCCTGAATCACACAAACTGATGATCGAATTTTAACCGCCTCTGTGTTCAGTGTCTAGTGGTTCATCCACCCGTGTAAGACGCAGGGGTCCCGGGTTCGATTCTCAGAGGGAGTACAATGTGTACTCGGTTTTGTTGGTGGTAGGGCTTATTTCTAGTCCGCCTGGCTCTCTGCCACCATCTTACCTAAGTCTGACGCCAAACCAACAATTTAGAAATTGTTGTGTTCCGGCAGTTAAATGTAAGATAGCCAGTTCCTCAATCATGAGAATTCTGTGAGTAGGTAGTGCGCTTTCACCTTCGGCCTTATCGTCACTTAACATCAGGTAAAGGCCAAGCACTATCTCATTGTGCATAAAAAAAACCATTGCATAAGTCTAGAAACATAATAGATTACCTTCCTGCTCCTCCATGTCTCCTTCAGAATCCCCCTTGGCGCCAGTCCTCCGTGACATGAGGTACATTTCATTAATAGCGGTCATCAAGATGACTTGTGCGGGGCAAGAGCACACGATCAGAGCTTCCACGATACTATTATCAATGTTAATCGTCGGAATATCTAGTTTCATCCCAATGGAGTAAGCCATTTCTTGACAGCATATTTCTGTAGAAAAAACCTGAGATGCCTGTTATATTGTATAGGTATATTAGTATTATTTTTTTAACACACTTGCTCGTAAAGTGAGCCCTAATACACCGCTTTTAGGGCCATAAACCGAGCTATAACAAACGCGTGCAATAATATATAAAACACTAGTTCGTAATAGAATTAACCCTACAAAGATAAATTAGTACCTTACTGCAAGTTCTATGCGAGTAAACAGAGCATTCCCAATTTAGCCGGGTAATACAGTTATTTTTTATTTTTACAACAAAGAGTTTTTATACTGCTGAAAATTCATATACATTTTTGGAATTAATAAATGTGTAAGTCCTTAATTAAGTCAAATAAATATATAATTACATGTAATTATTATCAATTTATTCATAATTCACAATATTTTGTTATAAAATATTAAAATATTTGCATTTTGTCACTTAAAATTATGATTTTGAAGTATTAGTAGAAGGCTGTATGCTCCTCACCCCTTTGTTCGCAAAAAATTCTTGCGTTAGCCTGTGAAAAAAAAACAAAAAAAAACATGCGCGCCTTTTCCCATAATTATCATAATTTTTTTTGCCGTATTTGTTGCTTTGTGATATATTACTTTGTTTTTTCCTCGCAAATGTGTTGAAAAACGTCGTATGAAACTCGTGAGCTCTTGCTTATTGCACACTCGGCTGAGTTACGGCCTCGCCTTTGGCTCGGGCTGCAACCCACAGCCTTGTGTGCAATGAGCAACCTATGCTAACTTGTCTCATAATGTACCATAATATAAACTATCAATGAAGTCGTTACCTTCACATGGTGAGCCGTGCAAGAAAATAATTATTCCTTTTGTTTTTTTATCGGTATCACTAACTACTGACATTTGATCAGAGGTGCCTAAACACTCCTTCAAAGGATCAACTCCATTTTCTTTCAACGTTTTCATTTCATCTAAAAACGATACATAATAAAAATATTAATTTAATATTACTTAGGCATATCAATAATTTTCATAACTTTATCTTAAGTTATTAAAAATTAGAGCATTTGGGCTTGGCCAAAGAGTAATTTGAGCATTACATATCAGGATTACAAGAAGTACTATACCCTGAGAATACGAAGAATCTTTGGTTATACCACCGAAAGTGGTAAGGTGGTTAGTACCAAAAGTGGCGCCTTCGGAGGTTTTTATTTAATAAGTTGTTAATAGAAAATTATTTTAATAAAACTTAACGTGGCTTTTAGGGCCCATGGTCTAGTATTTTTAGAAGTTATCACTTTATTCCCTCGTCGTCATTCGTAGAAGTAGATTGCAAATGTGTCAAAAAACCGCCTTTTTTAGCAGTTTTGCTATCTACTAGCAGTGACTACGAGGGAATGTAATGATACCGTTTAAACATACTAGGCTATGCCCTAAAAAATACACATTAAGTTTATTTAAAATGATGTATTAGAAATCAATCATTATTAAATTCAATTCACCGCGCCACCACTTTCGGTCATACAACCGCCTTAATTGAATGGTATTAAATTGAAAAACCTGCTATAATTTCTGCTTCCGTTCTAAACTTCCTGGGCGAAGACTCTTTCGTGGCGGCCGCCGATTTTGTTGGTACTTTTGCTGAAGATTTCGCTGCTGCTTTTCTGGAGGGACAAATTGTTGTTCTCCTTTGAATCACAGTTATTGATTCACATTGTCTGCCTTGCTTGCCGGTGTCGCAAGCAATTCAAGGATTTCTTATCCCGATTCCTTATTTATATTCATTCATTACATAAATATCTTAATAAGTTGATAGCATTTCAGATAATGTATCTATCATCTTAACTATTAAATATAACAGCAGATCTTTAGAAATTGTTTCAATTTGCTTTTGTCAGTAAAATTATCAGGACAGCTGCTTTTCTTGATTATGCGTATTTAGCATTTTTCTATAGTTCTACTGTTAGTCTATTTATGTACTTACTTTGCAGCGCTAGCCGCGCCTTTTAAAGAAGTTGCTGCCTTCAATGCAGCTGCCTGCTCTTCGATGCTCCTAAAACCAATAATTAAAGTAATAACTTGTATGATAGAACTTCTGATGTGCAGAATAGATTTATCTAAAGTTTTAAGCAGTGCTTGATCGTGATAACCGATTCGTTAATTAACAAATAATTACTCACTTTTTTACGTTTTGGTTGAAATTATTATAAAAATTCACAATCCCCTTTGGCAAGTCATCACCCGGTTTAATGGCGGGTATTAGCATTTCATCTGGTTTGTTGTAATATTTGTACAATAGTTGGTGTATTTCCTCCTCTTCTTTCCACTTGCTGGAAAACACAAATGACTAATCAAGTCAATAATCTCTGTTCGAATAAGGTGACCATCAGCCATTTTTAATGACCCTACTGCTGGAGCAGCGACCTTCCTTATGGGTGGAGAAGGACACACCACGCGGGCCCAATGCGAATTGGTGGGTGTTTACGACTGCAAATGCAGCCGGAACCAGCGGCTTAACGTGCCTTCCAAAGCACAGAGGAGCTCGAGATAATCAATTTTTGGTCACCCATCCCATGACCGACCCTTGCTTAAGGTGCTTAACCTCCACAATCGCTGGCTTAAGCGCTAAACCACTGCGCCACCCAGCTCCTCGTACTATGCAATTTATAGAGAAACGAAATCCCTTCAGTTAGTGTGTCATACTATCATTATTAATTGGGTAGTATTTAATCGGGTAACAATAAATTCCCATTTTGGGTATTAAAAATACTGAACATAGCGTACTGAAATACGACGTGGGCGACGGACAGAGGGCGACTACAAATTGAAAATCGGCGACTTTAAAATACAAATTGAGTAACTAATTATACAGAACGGGCGATCAAATTACTATTTGGGCGACAACCCGACACAAAACATTTAAAATTTGGCATATATTGGACATATATTGGCATATATAAAATGTGACTTATCCTAATTTCGTGTTGTGATTATTATCCTAATCTTAAATCAGTTAAAAAGACGAGGGATATATTTTTTATTTTTTATTTAAAGCCCTTTATTTTTAAGCTATTTTTGTTAGGTTATTTTTAATGTTTTTAAGGAGATTATGTTTTTTTTTAAAACATTTTTTGTGGTAGGTATATTTAATGACGATAATATTATCTATGTTACAACAGCCTTATGTCAACGGCTCATCACCTTTTACAAAATACTGCTTTTCCCGACGCAGAGGCGTAAATTGTTGAAGAGTTCGCCTGGTACTTCACTAGTGCATTATGATGAGCATAAATAGCCTAGCAACCATATTAAAGTAATCATACCGTCATACGCGCCAGTGAAATACTTAGTATTGAACAATTCCGATGATCATCTATGGTCTTCATCATTAGTTCCACTTCACCAAAATGGTATTTCTCGAAAGTAAATGCATAAGTTATTTAAGGAAATACCAAAATCGCTATAGGTGTGCCTATAATATTTGAAGAGTTCCCTTGATTTCTCCAGGATCCCATCATCAAATCCTGTCCTTATGACAATGGGACCAACTCGGAAGTATATACTTTCAAACAAAAAGTGAATTTTTCAAATCGGTCTAGTCGTAATCGAGTAACATACATTAAAAAAATAAAACAAACGCTTCGACGAACTTAGAAACTCCTCCTTTTTTAAGTCAGTTAATGAAGGACTCTTCTTACACAACTTCATACCTCTTTTCACCCCTTAGGGAGTGGAGTTATCAAAAACGCTGAGACACTTACAAATAAATTTTCAATCGTCAGCCTTAACACACAAGATCCTAAATTCAGAACCACAATATAGAGAGAGTCAGAACAGTCTTTTGGCAAACTCATTGATTTGTTATTAAAAATAAAATGACAACTTACATGTCATGATGAGCTATTATAAGCTCTATAGGGAAGGGACAAGGGTTGGTAAATCCAAAATACATGTCTGTGGTATCCGCCCACGGCAGCGTCGGCGGGAAGTTAACATGTGGCCCGATGATGTGCACTTGTGGCAGTACCCCCTGGCCCGTCACCGGTATGGCCATTCGGTTGGGGTTCATGTGGAATCTGAATATAAGCAACGCGTCGTAGGTCATCTGTGCAAAACACAAATGGATATTATTAATACAATATCTACTACAAACTACAACATTATACCTACAAGATTTTTTATAAGAGAATAATTTTAAATGATTCAGTAACATGATTTAACTACGAATTTCATTTAATTTTTTGCATTTCATGTTTTTACTCAAAAATGCTTGTGATATGGTCATTATTTGGACAACCTTCTTTGAACAAAGTCGAGGTTGCAGGTGTCCTCCAATGGTGACGCAACAAAGTTGTATGGGATTTCATTATTGTAGAGTTTTAGCCACCAGCAATGTCCTTTGAGAATCCATTCTTGTTGAGTTTTGTTTCAAACATAGTTAGGTGAAAAAAGTACATTTACGATCGGGATACGTTTTTAGGTTCAAAAATATTAAAGTTAGTTTTTTTTTTCGTATATAGTTTCTGCACCATTCACATAGCCTAATACATGAATTTGTTTCATTTTGGATGGATGCATAAGTATTAATTTAGGTTTTTGTCTTTTTTAACACTACCGGACGAAAAGAAAATTAAAGTTGAAAATTTTACTTTAATGATGATTACGAAGTTGTATCCGATGTACATGAACTTTTTGTGTCATCTTCGTCCACGGGAATACTGTTAATTGACTATTACCTAAAAAGTTGCCGTAGTACCTTTTTTGACAATGTTATTAATGTACTGGCCTCACGTCAGTTTCCATGGATGAAGATGACACAAACTTGGTTTGTACACTACGCAGGCTAAATTAAATACAATACAATTGAATGTATTTGGATCGGTGTAATGACAACGACTCACCTCCATGGTTGGTTTGAAAGCCAAACTTAGCCACCCACCCTCCCCTGGCTCGTACTTCCCCGAGCTATCTAAAACCGTCATCGGGTTGGATCCAGAAGTTTTCAAACGCAACGTCACATACCATATACACGTTGGTTTCCCTCTGTATGAAAAGAAAAATATGATTTAAAAAAAAACTGTTAAATTTTTCATTCGTTACAAAGAAAAAATGTCTTAAAGTTAAAATCTTTAATATTTAAGATTGTGACACTTTAGGAGGGTCACTCAGGCAGTATTCCCTCCTCCCGAGACCCCACCGAGCCAGTCGGCTGGGTGGGGTGGGGGGAGGCAGTCGTGGAGGGAGCCGCAATGCTGAATGTTGCGGTCCCCTCCTGGCGAGTCCCACATACCCCCTCCCCGCTCACCTGCGGGGGGGCGGAAGCGCGTAAAGGCGTTTTCCTCCGGCAGACAAAAAAAAAGGGTCACTCAGGCAACGGATAACTACAGGTACAAGTTTACTACAATCTTTGAAGTAAACAATTTGACTTTTTATGTTTTGTTATTTTCACAGGTTCCAAAATATACTTACACATTTTTGAGAGGTATTGAGCATATAATTTTGTCACCACACCTCACAGAACCAAAATTTATTGATTTTACATTGGACGCCAAATAAGGAACTGCGCAAAGTGCTTTTATTTGAATTGGAATCGTTACGCCATACGGAACCTGAAAAACATTTTCATGAATTAAATAAAGAATGTCGATTTTTCAAACTTTATAGTACCTTGTACTATTTTACTAACATAGGGCCTATGTATACATAACACATGGAATTAGAATTCCGATACCTACACTCCGAATTAAATGTGATGAAAACAAGTATATTGTTTTAACATAGTTAGCATCTCAACTTACCCATGTTTCCATTGAAAATAATAAAGATAAAGAAACATTTAGTTTGTAGTTTGTGTATTAGTATGTATAAGTATGTAGTTTTATTATAAGAACTAAATAAAAACAGTATGTAGTTCGAAGAAAAATACCTCCAAATTGAAGCCAAATTCAACATTTTGTTCTAGCTCCGTAAAGTCAACCGATGTCGGTGCAAACGTCACATCTATTTTTCCAGTTTCACCAGGCATTATTCTGCCACACAATTTTAAACCTAACCATGTGGGAATATGAAACCCTTTTGCTAAATGTAGCTTCGTGGGTATTGGACCATAGTTGATGATGTCAGCTATACATTGCACCTAAATGAAAAACAGTAATAATGAAATAGTCATTATTGAAATTTATTATTATTTAATTTTGTCACTTAAATTTTCGTGTTTCAATTATTTGATTTTGCTGTAGGTACATCTTTTGGCTTTATTAGGCCATATTTTAAAGCAAGTTAGATAAATTAAAAATTATAAATATTTACCGTGCTACCTGTGATCACCACTCCATAATCAATAACATATGGAGTTGTATGGAACCCCGTAATCGGTCCCATTTTGGAAGAGTTGGAATAGGCTGCTAATATTTCCGGACGAAGTTTAAGATGATTGATCACAAACATTCTTTCTATGGCTAATTCGATGTCCATTATCGAAGGATAACAGTCCTATAGAAGAATCATAAGCCTCGTCTGTATTAAAACTCAATTTCACGTAAAACAATGCGTACATTTAAAGTATTCGTGGAGAATTCAATGAAATCACATTAAAACGGTGTTTTGTACATATATTTTAATATTTGAGGAGAAAAGGTATGTAACAATTATAAAATGTTATAGAATCTTCTATTCTAAGAATACCCTAATTATAAATATGTAAACGCTTACCCAAGTTGAACATATATGCCAATCTTGTTGAAAATCTGGATCTTCGAAACATTTCTCAATAAGTGGAGAAGTCAAATGTTCTGACTCTGCTTTTGTGAAGAACTCATTTATTGCTTCTAGATATTCTGTAGTTAACGAAGCAATAGCAAGATAACCATATTCGGGATTTAACTATTTGAAAAGAAGAAAATATAGATTATATTTTATAGAATATAATTTTTTAACCAGTAGTTATTCAGAAATCAATGTAGACTCACTTTGATTATATCCGGTCTTTGTAGAGATAAGTACACTTGAGAAATTTGACCCCATCCAAATATTTCTACCGGCATGTGAGGTAAATGTCCGATTTCTAACAAAAACATTCGTTTGAAATAGCCCACTACGCCTGGTCGTACAACAATCTGTATAAGTGCTTCTTCCTCGGGTTCTAATATTTTTTCAGGAGGCTCAATGTTAAGAATTGTTCCTTCGAGTTCATTTTCAAATTTAGGTTCATTTAAGTATGTCTTGTATTCGAATGGCAATTGAGCGATATTTAATAGGCATAATTCTTCAGACGCATTCTCGTGGAAGGATCTAATTTTAAAATTCAACCTTTGCGTATTTAGTTGAAACATAAGATCCGAACTTTGTCCGGTTACTATAATGTTTTCTGGTGGCCCACCTAAGACCTCACACTCAAGTATAGCGCGAACGTTAATATTTTCCTTTGGTCTAAATATAACGTGAACATATTGTATCTCATTTGGCTTAAGTAGACCTCGAAAGGGTACAATGTGAAAAACTTCGTTCAGGTTAATCTTATAAAGCTTTGTAAGTTTTGGAATTTTATAAATCCAGGAAAAGAGGATTTCGATTTCGGAATCTATCATTGGCGCAATTTTTTTGATCATTTTAATTTTATTGAATTCTGCATCATCCTCGATATCATTTATACTAATATCGACGCCAATTATCGTGTCGTGCAGAGACGGTGACACGGATTTAACGGTGCTTACTGCACCTATGCCTTCTGCAGATTGACCAAGCAAAATCTCCTTTAGACTTCCATCTAAAATAAAAAATATCAAAATATTTATTATTTTCATATTTGCATTCACAATGCTATTTTCATATTTTAAATTTTATACTAGAAGAAAACTAACACGTCTGTGATTCCCGCCTGATCGAACGCAGACGAGTTGTATTAAAGTTTTACAAACTACAAATTACAAAAGTTAGTTTTCGATAATTATGTTAATTGTATCCTCAAATAAACATAAGAGCATTTTATGTGATGTTATGCATATTTACCAGTTGTCACTGTAGGATTCGTAAGAGATTTGTTCTCTGTAGCGGTGGTTTCATACGACTTATGTACTTCTATCTGTGGCTGAAACCCGTAAAGTAAATGTATAAAAACATCTTTAACAAACTTAATTAAAAACAACTATTACAACTTACCACTGGAGTGGATGTAATAATGCATTTCTTCCACTGGAACCTATAGCAAACTAATAGCGGTGTAACATTTTGTATTTTTATTGTTTTACTTTCAATACTTCCATTTAATATACTCTGGAAATCTACTCGCGGTGAGAACACGAACATATTTGGAAAGTTTATTTTTCCAATAAGTTTAATAGCATCCTGAAAAGATAATTGCTCTGAAAATAATATCTATTCTAATTTACACATTAGTTTTAAATTTCTTATTGTTTTATTGAACATTTTAGAGAAAGAAAAAGTTTCTTAAGTTGCCGACATAAACTACACGAAACAATACCTAAGGTAATTAATTATATTATCTTGCCTCCCTTCCTGCTAGTTAGTATTAGTAAAGTAAGCAATAATAATAGTGATGCAAGGTATTAACAAAATAATTATTAGGTGAGAAAGCAAAAGATATAAAAATACCTTGTTTTTGTGACCCTTGAATTTGATCCTCATTAGATCACAGTACACCTTTGATTTTAAGTTTAAATGTTTTGTTGTATCAAAGAGTATTTGGATTTTCATTACTTCCTGATCTTCCAACAGTTCTTCAACTGCATGTGTAAGATTAAAAGCTGCTTTTATTTTATTTATATCTTCAAAAAAGTGTAAAGGTCCCTTTCTAAGTGGCTCTACAGGCTTTAACGTCAAATAATCTATAAATAATCTCGACTGTTGTAAACCCATTTCACTTATGAGATTCGATACATTCAAGTCAGATTCGTTGTAACATATACAACCGCACAAATTTTCTTCTTCTGGTAATATTTTATACGTAGTTTGTCTATGAATAATAGCAAAGGGTGGCTTTATATTTATATCGATGTCAAGTGGTAGCTTGGAAACATTCTTTATTGTAATAATATCTGTAAACACAATATTGTCAGTAAGCATCTATAAAGCTATGGTAAATTTATGTGTTACGATGAAAAAATATCTGTACCTGTCAGTTTATAATATTCGCTATATGGCCCATAGTCATAACGAAATTCAATTATTGAAGATGATAATTCTATTTTGGGATCGACAAATTCGGCCGTAATCTGACACTCCATCAGCAACTCTTTTTTGTTAACTCCCTCAACACTACCAACTAAGTACCACATTTCCTTGATGGTTGTCACTTTGGAAGATAAACCCGATATCGACAGTTCCATTTTTTCTCCAGCTTGTAATTTAAAATTTCTCGGATCTAAATTGAAAAAGCTACTGCAAGACAATTAAATAATATCTTTATCTTCCGATACCTCACGTGGATTAACTATGCGGTGACTTCTATGTTGCATACAAGTTAAAAAAAAATGTTTTCTAATGTGTCAGCCAGGGTGTTGTAATTAATATGCATATGATTAATATTTTGGTTACAAAAAAACATTCATGAAACTTACGTTGGAGCTGTTTTAGTTTTAGGAGGTTTATAGAATTCACTCCATTCTAAAGAGTGCAAGCGCGTTCCACAGTTCTCCATTATTACTTTACAATCCAATGGAATTTTGGTAAAGTGTCGACCGAGAAATATTCTGTCCCTCAGTTCTCCAACTAATATGCTAGTTCCAACTCCAGTAGCTGATAGTGGCACTAACTAAACAATAGAATGGTTAACTATTTGTTATAATGCTTGCCTGGTGAAACAAGAATAAGTATGCATAATACGTTTTCATACTATATCTTTCACTTTTTCCAATTGCAATACAGCTTTATTGCTATAAGTATCTGCGTCAAGTAAATACAGTATCAAAAGTACATCAGTTTCCGATTCAGGCTCTATAAAGCCCTCCGTTGGTTGGATATGCCATCTTCCATCTTTATTCAACTAAAGCAAAAGACCATCAATTTTTTAATTCAATTAAGTATGATTTATATAAAATTTAATCGTGAAATGTAAACTACTTACAAGAGATGCTTTGAAGTTAATTTGCACGGGAGAATCATTGCAAAGTGTTAAAGTTTTTTGCGATTTGGTCAACAATTTGACTTGGCCCCAATGTAGGGCTATAGGAGAACATGTTACTATTGGACGTACGCCACAACCTGCGATATGGCATATTTCTGTGGGTTTTGACATACCAAAAAGATTTATCCTGAAATCATGACCAAATTGCATTCATATGAAGTTAATATTTTGTGTTCGCAAAATAATTTAATTACTTCGATTGTTGTAATTACCGTACACTGTATTCTTGCGATCCAAGGATACTAGTTTTAATTGTGACGGGAAAACATATTGTGCTATTTGGTTCTATAAGACCTTCCTTTACACTGACATCCACTTCTAAGGTGGATTCTTCCTAAAATAAAGGAACGGCTATGAACTCTCACCAATAATAATATTTTTATCAAAGACACAATACTTACCTCTGGCTCAGCTAAAGTGAAGTAACCCCAAAATTCATTAGATGATACGTATATGTCACTTTTGTATGCGTAATCAATAAAACATGCTCTCATTTTAATTTCCGGTGCCATCGTAATAGCGGGGACCATCGCGTTGAACAGCACGGGTAGTATTATGGGTGGGCTGTCAGATTTCTCTAGTTCCAGTTCAAGAGAAGTTTGATTTGCTCGTATCAGATTAGCGGTCAATGTAATCTAAACAAAAAGGGAGAATGAGATCCAAGCAACCATATTCAACGCTAGATAATGTTAGGTAAAAAAATATGCATTGACTTTAAACACTGGAAGCGCAATAATACCTGTAAAGAAATTCTAGATTCCGGGCCGATTTCAATTTTACATGGTTCGATATTGAACTCACGAGGCCATTGAGGAATGCCTGGCTTTGGTTTATCCGTAACAGCGTAGTCCGTTAGTGTGATGCTACTTATTTCAGGACCGTCCGATGATATTTTCACATTTGCTCGGACATCGACCACTGATTCATTGATTACATCTAGCTCTAAAGTCTTCGGTACACCTGTTTTAAATGTAGTAAGTGTTATTAAAATTATTTTTGTTGTTATATATTATATTATAATATCTTTACGTACGCTAAGCCAGTCAGAGATGATTGTTCTTACCTAAACTCACTAATCCAAAATCCAAACATGGCACACTGAACATCAATGAAGGGTATATTACTTCACCCCTTAAAAAAATAAATAGCTAATTATAAATTATATCGTTGCGTATATGATATGCAATTTAATGGCGCAGTATAAAAAATATTATTCCAAATTTTATCGACAAAAAACACCCACATGTTGTGGTCTATAACCTCTACTGTTGGAATGACCGCCAATTTAAATTTTCCTCTTTATTTTGGACGGCCCTACGAAAGAATAATAATTTCTTCGGATCTAGAAGTCCTACAGATATAAAAAAAATACTATTTGAAAGTTAATAATACCACAAATCAAGTAAAAAGCAACATTGTGTTCAATTTTAATACGTCATAATAGTAGTTTGTTACACAAGGGACGTAAGAGAGCTATTACAGAACAAGATCCAAATTGGCGCCCATGCGAGCGTAGCTCGCAAAGGGCGCTACGGATCGAGTGCACCCGAGATATTTAGACGCACGAACGAGCGAAGCGAGCGAGGGCGAATATAGTTCGAGGGTGTAATAGCTACTTACAACCGAGGTAAGCATACTACTTTACATCATTCATGCGAGGTAAATATAATAAAAATAAAAATAAAGATAAAAATTAAAATACTTAAATTTAAAAAAAAATAGATAAAAACTGAACAACTTTCATTATAGGACCAACCCCGAAATCACGAAAAAAAATCAGCTGTTCCATTCAAAATGAATCTTATCATTTTATGAAAAAAAAAATATATTGTTTGACCAAGGAGTTTTGCATAGCTTGAACTGAAATGAAATACCGCTAATTTCATTGTTGTTTTTTTTTTTCAGTAAAAAGTTTCGTCAGTTTATAAATAAGAAAAAAGATTCGTTTACTAAGGAGTTTTAAATGCTTGAATTGTAAAGTGTACTTTACAATTAAAGCATTCACCATGCTTGACTTGTAAAGTGATTTGAAAATGGAACGTTCTATCTAAACAATGCACTGTGTTGCATGTGTCAACTTACACAGCCTCATACTATATTAGTAAATGCTAGTTACCGAGCAGTATGATGTAAAAAATACTAAAGTCAATTTTAATCGGAAATATGTCATCGGCCAAGAGATGGTGCTGACCTAATACTGCAATAATAATTTTATTATTCTACAGCAGCTTCGATCAGAAGTACAGCAGGCTCTGCAGTGTATTTATTATGATAGTGCGGAAACCCTCGGTGCGCGAGTCTGACTCGCTCTTGACCGTTTTTTTAGAATACGAGGTACTTAAATGTTTTTAATCGGAAATATGTCTGCTTTTTTTAGAATAATGCAAAATAAACAGCAATTTGTCCTAGTTTTTGAGGTATGTAAGAAAAACTAAAAAAGCAGACATTTTCCGATTAAAATTGACTTTAATAGTATTTTTATGACGTTTTAAAGTTGAAAGTTTACACAATGTTTCTTATAACTTGATTTGTGATATATTACTAGCTTCCAAATAGTTTTTTTTATTATCTGTACAGGACTACTAGATCCGGAGAAATTGATATTGTTTCGCAGGGCCGGCCAAAATAAAAAGTAAAATTTAAAATCATTCTAACTGAAGAGGGGATAAACCCCAACATGTACTTAGGCGTTTTTGTCGATAAAGTCCAAGACCAAAACCGTATAAAGTACGTTCTACCTATCACTCAATTAGGCTGGGTCTACTTACTTCAGATAAAGTTTTATGATGACGCTTGTATCACGTATTATAAAATTTATTTCTTCAAAATATGGGCCTTGATTAGAATTGCAAAATGAAATCACAAAAATTTCCTTTTCTCCTGGTCGCAAACAATGTAATTCCGGTTTGCAAGTAATAAGGCTTCCAAACAACGTTGGTACTTCCTTATAAACAATTACTCCATTAATATGCCCTGAGGAAAGAAACTTATTTTGAGTAAATAGTATCATAACTTTCATTGCGACGTAATACCTATACTTATAGACGTGTAGGTACGTACCTTTATTAACAGCTACAATTTCATAATTATAATTTTTGTTGATGTAGACGCAGTCCATATCAAGAGTTTCCAAATTGAGCTGAATTGATGGCGGGAGTGAGATACCGACCATAGTTAGTGGTACCCTGTCCATCACACCATCGATATCTAAATATGCCGTCGCCTGAAACTCTCCCACCTCTTTTGGACTAAATGTTATTGTCAGTTCCGAAACTTTGTTGGGCCACAGATTACCTTTCTGGAAATAAATACTCATTATATACATATTATTGGTGGGATATTCAAATAGGGACATAACTTGTTGGAATTTAAGATCTACAACAAATCCGCGCAGACCGGTTAGCGAATTACGTAACTCTGTTGCTAACAATTCTCGATTGAAAGCGCAGTTACATTGCTGCTTTAAGTAAGATAGCTCTCGTATTGGTCCTTACTAAAGCAGCAATGTATCTGCAATTTCTGTCAGAGTTGATTGCAACAAAGTTACATAATTACCCCCCGATACTGATATGGACGGTAAAGTAAGCTGTAATGATTCATTTATGCATGGGGCTCTTGATCGCTAGGATACATCTACCTCGACTTATACGTTGCTAGGTATGATTAGTCTTACTAATAAAGAAAATACTAACTACCAGATACTAATATACTAACGATAGGTGTAGTGGAAAAATGGGTGTTTTGGAATGACAAAGTTTCATCAGCGACAAGGGAGTGAATTTCGTCAAGGAATATCCTGGAGTAGACTCTTTCATGTTCTTCGCTACAAAGGACATCATAATGTTCTAATTTTCGGGACTTCATGGATTCACTTTCCTTTACATCGAAGCAAATAGTTGCTAATTTTACTTTATCTTCAAAATCTGCGGTACAAATTAGTATAACCTCTCTTGAATTATAAATGTAAAATGTTTGCTGTTTAATATTCATACGATTGTTACGATTTGTTATGTAATAAATGGAGCTTTACCATAATAAACGCATTCATTTTTCATGCACATATACGACAGTGGAAAGTTGGATTTGTTAGTAATCTTGAAGGTTTGCTGACGAACCATCGTGTTGTAAGTGTCTTCAAATCGCACCACTTGCTTTTCCAACTCTACTCTCACAGTGTGTGTAGCCCCATACAAGTTTATTTTAAACTTTTCTCCTATAAACAAATTATTATAAGTCGATATCACAACTGGCGTTTTCCTTGTCCAGAAAGAGTGAGTTGACCGCGAGTACATACTCGCACGTAATGAGGATCAGTAACAGGATTGAATCCTATAGGTTTATTATTGATATAATATCTATGAAACTTAGTGAAAGATTTTTTGAAATCCGTTTAGAAATGTTTGAGTTATTAAGGGTTTGAAGGAAATGATATGTGCTTTATCACGTACGGCATAAGTTTCGCGTTCGTCGCGATGACGTCATAAGGACCCCCCAAAATAAGTGTATTAAAAAAATAAAAAAAATAAAATTTGTTTATTTCGGACAAGGTCCATATTGCAAACAAGTAAACAATTATTAAAAATTAAAATCATTATTATTTATAAATTAAATTAACATTATTTAAAATTATAGAAATATAAGAATTACAGATCACAAAAATATTAGATTTTATTTGATTAGAACGTTAATAATTAATAGTAATTTGAATAAAAATAAAATAACAATCAAGGACAAACAATACATTAATTTAATTTAAATACCTGTGCCCCACCGGAACACATGGCACATGCGTGTGTACATACGCATCCAGTGCCCCATAATGGGGCAATCAGGCTTGTCACTAATGACCTTCAGGATGGTGTTGGCACTGCCCCGCACCCTATACATCAGCTTTTAGCATGTTTTAGCTCGTTTAACTTCTCAAGAGATTTTGCAAAAATGTCTTCACAGTTAATCATGTGGTGGCTGGCTTCTGATCAATCATAAGCTTTCTGATAAGCCACTTAACAAAAATCGTTACTGATCCTCATTTTAG
The DNA here is from genome assembly GCA_950108535.1 of Agriphila straminella. NCBI lineage: Eukaryota > Metazoa > Arthropoda > Insecta > Lepidoptera > Crambidae > Agriphila > Agriphila straminella. The sequence continues at coordinate 14,665,128 of OX467308.1, forward strand.
CAAAAGAGCAAAAAGTTGCCACTTTAGGCACTTTTGCTAACTACTACTACAACGAACTATATTTTACTGAGGTTATTGTATGTAAATAAACTTATTGATATTAGCGAGCAATAATTAATTAAGATGAGGGCGCCACTGGAGGGTGATAGTCGCCTTAAATAACAAGTGTCATTGCAGTCGGTCAAAGAGGTCCCCCCGCTGCAATGACACTTGTTATTTAACTTTTTAGTTCGTTTTTTTACAACTACTCTATTCACAGAACAAAGAGACTCTATTCATACCAGTTTCAAATTCCGCATATAATATTCCTTGTGTTTCACCAAGTTTCATTGTTTTAAAAATCACTTTTATATCGATTCTCTCTTTGGGATTTAAATATGCCGATTTCGGCTGAACTGAAAATGGACTGCAAGTGCCTTTAGTTATGAAACATTTAAATTAGTATTATACATATTAATAAATATATTTGTTAAGTACCTTTTTGTCCACAGTGTAAAACCAGCAGCTACCGTACCACAATTGTGAACAGTTATAAAAGTATGGGTCTGGATTTTAAGTGGTATCTTAGATATCGTTATTGAATCCGGAAAATCAAAAACGGGACGTGGACCCATTGCTAAAACGTGCAATGGAAATTGCTAAAAACTACGTGCCGTTCCAATAATATAATGTGAAAGTGAATATAATGCCACTAGCTTAGCATCTCAACAATGCTATCGGCTATTAAAAGAAACATTAAGTAGATAAAGTTGGACAGTTTTAGGGCCTCACAGGTACCTTCTGGATAGTACCTATTATATTAACATCAGCCTTTCTATTGTCTAATTTCAAAATCTATCGCAATCGCTTTCAGGATGTAACACATTGAAGCTTCTTTATGGCACAAATAAAAACTTACCAAGAAATGCAGCAATGTGTCACATCCATCTGTCAAACGAAAGCGATTGCGATAGATTTTAATTAGGCAATAAGCCCCCTGTTTTAACTAGAAAAATGGAACAGAATTTCCATAACATTTTCAGTCTTGTTATTTTATTATCCGGAACTTGTGAAACTGGGGCGCTTAGTATACAGAGTATTTAATTGTGAAGGAAAGAGGAAAACAAACTTGAATTGAAATAATTATGTAAAATTCATTATTTACCAATTAACGGCAAAACATACTGATCAATATCAGTATAAAAAGTGACTCTATGGGTGTAATCTTCGTACTGAACGGGTGTGAAAGTTATGGCGAAATTAATACTTATTCCGGGGGCAAGCCTGGACAGGAGAGTGCCCCCACACGGCTTGATGTGGAAGTACGAAGACTCTTTGTGGACCATGTTTAGATAAGTCGGCGCCTGTACATCAACATTGTTATACTAGCTACACTAAACAAAGGAAGGAGAAAATTTTTCACAGATACGAGGGTGGTTTGATAAGTCCATGACTTTGAAAAGAAGAAATACTTTTTTTTCATAATTTATTTTTGTGTCTTAAAAAGAAACTCCTTAAGGCATCTTTACACTACATTTTTTCAAATTCAGCAAAAGATTGTAAGTTTTGGAAACAAAAAGCTCAAGCGACTTCTAACTTTTCTTAATGACCCTGTCGACCCTCTCGGCGGCACTCAAGACATCAAAACTCATCGAATGAAGATGCGAATCCTTCCTATTCACTAGATTCAACCCCAGTGAGATTTTCTCCTACCAAACATGAATGTCTTGGCGGGCAAAGATTTTCATCAAGCCAAAAGGTGGCGTCTGAAATGGGCCCTCATTTCAGTTACCAAATTTCATGCGATGAAAGAAAAAAACAATGGGTTAAAGAGGTAGGAACTTCATTGGACTGAATACGCAGAGCTACAATAAGATTATGTAGAGAAATAAAACATAATATTCCGAAAAAATCATTGATATCTGTTTCCTAAAGGTTGACTGGGAGAGAATGCTTTTAGCATTAAGTTCGCCTTTTGTAACATTTTGTTTGAAATGTACAATAAAGTTTGTTAAATAAAAAAGTCTTTCTTCATAAAAAGTCAGGGACTTATCAATCCACCCTCGTACTACTAACAGCATTCCGATACCTTACCTTGCTTATATTTTTAACAGAAAACTTTGCGACCACTTTCTCATTCGGCTTAAAGTTTTGGAAAATTATCAACGTCGGGGAAAATGATAAAACCACTTTTTGGGGTTTCTTCCCACTACTGACAATATTGTCAACAATAATGCTATTTAATGTATGCAATCTCTCGGTCGTGTTCATGTTCATCTCTCTCTCGTATTGTGATGGAATAATCTTCGGACAATTTAGAAAAACGAAATATTTGACTAAAATAACAAGGAATGATTACAAATGCAAACAAAAAGTATACAAAAAGTTTATACCGTTTCAAAATTATCCGCCATTTTCTTGTTAGCCAATAAATGGTATAATTCTGCTGTAAAGTAACCATTTTGTTTAAATTTATGCAATATTTCCATCACCCGCTTAATAGCACCTTTCTAACGATGATTTGTTTACAAACTCAATCATAAACTTTGCGTTGCTAAGCAGTTGCTAGGTGGGAAAATCCAAATGACTGAAAATGACACTTTCAGACAATACATAAATGTAATTGCCAGTAAGAAATTCTAAGTCGAAAGGAGTTTTGTTGGAAACATGACTGGAAAGAAAGAGTTTCGTTTTGTTGAGTAAACCATCCACAGACCATACAACAAGTACATACGTACCATCCAATCAAAGAAGATTCACGAGAATCCAACACAGCAGACAGAGCCAGCAATCAAAGATTTAGGAGCCAATCATAATCTAGTTACACAGTCAAGCAACATGTACCTAAGTATTTATAGAAGGTATATATTCTCACATGTGTGTTGTTTTTGCAAAAACCATAAAACAAATTGGGTAATTCACATTTTTTTTCTAATTGAGTTACTTTTTAACTAGTAATAACTTAATCCACAATAAAATTACTTTGAGTCCGTAGAAAATGCAAATCATCCAGCCTTTTTTATTAGCATTGTTTGTCTTTACACTATTCTTTGATTGGCATTCTGATAATAATCGTACAATATTGGAATATATCCTATTGCTTTTATCTAAGTTCTTTTGTTAAGAATATCAATAAAAACAATTCACTAACTTTGTGGGTAAATACAAAACCAATAGGTGATCAAGTAGGCACTGAATGCATCTCTAGGCAACCGTCCGTCGCCGTATACTTGGTATACTTATCTGGGCTTTGAGATGTAAATTATCATTTATTAATGAGAGAGACACATTTAGCAAGGTAGAGGTGGACGTGAGGGCGCGGAGTTGAGTGCGGAAATAGCGAACGCGTCGTAATTTTAGTAAAAGCGGGGCAACACGGCCGCGGACAGAAATAGAGGCGCCGAGACGGCGCGTGCGTTCTTCCCGCTGTCAATTTCGTCCGGATAGGGCGCAAGATTAGCGGCCAACGACGGCGACTACCGACGGCCACAGCTGGACCCGGTCCCCTGGCCTGGCCCGTCCATACCTCGCGAGTGCAATGCTACAGAACAAGTGCGCGGTTGCATAATTCGGAACATCTTACGAATATGTGTGTGATTCAAAAGTTTAATCCAGTGCTCCTCTTCCTGTTAATATAGACAACTGTACGAGATTTAGCAAGTACGTAATTTCCTAGTAATAACATCACACCACACGATATTCAAATTGCAGATTCGCTAGTAGATAGAAAGTTACATTTAATTTTGTTTATACTGAGTAACTTTTGCGGGATTATTATTAGACTTACGACTTACTATCTAATAGGAATGGATTCAGTTACATTGACGTACCTAACCTACTATTCTTTGTAAGTAGGTACGTAATCAATGTTTCAGGGATTAGAAACAAATGTGAAAATTTTATCAGGTATTTTAGGATATGAGTAAAGTACCGGGATAAGTAGGCCGACAAAGGCGTCTGCAATGTGGCAACGCCCGCTCTATCCCGGTCATAGCTATCGTTTGCACTTGATAAACCACTTAACATGCAAGTGCTCAATCAGAAGAACTAACACCGCATTCATTACATAGGAACATTAGGAGATATGTTATGTGCCTAACTAAACTAATAGATAGGTAAGTAATCGATTTTTTGTCTACTGAAAGTAGGGTTGCCAACCCTACTATATAATATAGAAGGCAAAACTACTATATTTTTCCGGTGAAAAAATTAAACAAAAGCAGCACAAAATATTATATAAATGCACATACATCTAAGTAATTTCATAATACTTCTTGTGTTTTAACTCTTGTCTTGTGTTTATGGTTGTTGAATAAATTATGAAAATGTTAGTAAATATGTATACAAAATGCAACTTCTTTGAAATTCTCCATACAAAACGCAACCTTCTATATTTTATTGGAATTTTTCGCCATCTACTATATTTTACACGTAAATGTGATGATTAGAGAATAATCTCCATCATAGAGTAAGTAAGGTAATATACTTACTCGTGATCTAAATTCTACATGCAGTTACTTTCGTACTTTTGCGAAGACGAAGTGATTTTTTTGTTATTCCAAGAATTGTAAAGTCATCATATGCTAAAATATAAAATTCTTGGCTTATTCCCACCTATAAAAAAAGGAAAATAACTGTGAATTGCACAATCCTCGGAAAACCTCAGCATTTTCCGGTTCATTAGCGTAAGTAATATCTTTTGAAAAATAGGTCTTATGGAAAAATACTTCAAACCGCAGCAGCTCTATACAGCCCATTGACATCTATATTATAAAAAAAACAGGTCAGTGATACAGCCACTGAACAAGTAATCACTACACACGGCACTGACGGCACACCTCATAAGAAAAACCTCTAAAACGTAGTGATTACTTGCCCAGTGAGAAAAACCGGCCAAGTGCGTGTTAGGCCACGCGCAGAAGGGTTCCGTAGTTACCTTATACCATACCATATGGCTAAAATATATTTACTCCCTGTTTTACACAACTACCTAACGACTAATAACTTAGTAAGTATTAGTCTATAGGTTGTGTAAACTATACATAACTATTCAATATTTGTATTTACGAAAACTTTCCCAGTTTTATATGTTAATCAACTATTGCTTAGAGTCCGACCGAAACTGGAATTCCAGCCGAAACCGAAACCCTTTCAGCCCTGCTTCCAGTTTCGGCCGAAACCGAAACCGAAACTTTTTTTACACATTAAGTTGTTTTTTTATTGTTGTATGGTCTGTGGTTTTTTTACACATAAATATATGGTTGGTGTATAGACTTGTTTCAAGTCAAAAGGTGGAAGGATAATTAGAAACCACATACGATTTTTCTTTCCATACATAAAACGAGGTTACTTATTTGAAGCCTTGGTTCTCCGTCAGGGAGTGAATAAAGGAGGTCTAGATAGTGAACAAACAAACAAATAACCGTAAATATTTTCAATAAATGTATTTGATGGTACTTAGTATAACAAATAACTTCCGCGATCGTCTAAGTTTTTAATTTTTACACTATAACCGTAGTTGCTCGCTCTTGCCAATGTGCGTTTGCTTTTTCTGGCTCCGCGTATGTGTGCATCACGCACACATCCACGGAGCGCTTTGAATACCTGAAATCGACGAGCACCGAAAGCTCGGTACAGTCTTAATTACCTTTATTAAATAAGTGTATTTTACAGAAATGCTGAAGGGCCGAGCCCGCGACTCGCGGACAGTGACCAGCCCCGCGCCGCACCTGTCCCGGCCGCTGCCGCAGCAGCCGACCTCGAGGCCACTGGCCGGAGTGCCTTCCTCCTCCAAGCTCACCCTCCGAACACCCACCGCGCAGCGCGCGCCGCTAGCGAAGCCTGAGCCTGATTACGAAGTAGTGGAGTTTCCTTCCGAGCAATATGTCAACGCTAAACTGCAACCGCCACCGCCGCCACCGCCGAGGCCACCGACTGGTATGTTTGGATTTGGACTGTTACATGCCTATTCCGATAAGTTTATAACATTGTGAATTACAAAAATTAAAAGTTTTAAAACCCCCCGACACGACACACGGTATCAAATTTCGAATCGATAGGACATATGGAAGGTAGTCAGATCCCTTCATTAACTATTAAAGAGCTGATGATCTTCGAACGGCTGATCAAGTCATGGTCACTTTACCATATACTTCCAATATCATTGAAGTAACACGGTACCAAATTTCGAATCGATCGGACATAAGGAAGTTAGTTTCCCCTCATCAACTAAAAAAGAGCTGATGATCTTCAAACGGCTGAAGAGATTTACACGGTACTAAAATTCGAATCAATCGTACATAAGGAATTTAGTCAGAGCCCCTCATCAACTATAGAAAAGAGCTGATGATTTTCTAACGTCTGAACAGATTTTCATGAAACATGCATGGGTAAGAACACTCGGGATAAAATTATCTATGACACAAAAAACACTAAATGAAAATCGGTTCATCCGTTTAGGAGCTACAATACAATACCACAAACATACACAGACACGTTAAACTTATACCACCCCTCTCTTTTTGCGACGGGGGTTAAAAATTGGCTGAGAAATCAGCTATTCATACATCATTATATTATAATACAGGGTGTCCCAAAACTTTGCCACACAGAGGAAAGTACCTTAAATAATAAAGATGGAAATTTTACTGAAAATGAAAGAAAACTTCATTTTGTTTTCATTCAAAGATGAAATTGATGATACAATACGTCTGACAAAGTTATCTTTGGATACACATTGTGATCTTGAAACAGTAACACGTAGTGTAAGGGCATGTTAAAAATACATACATAAATATAAATAGGTAGGTTTGTTCAAAAATCCTGGATCGGATAAGTACATAATTTCAGCGATTTTCAGAGTAATTTTTATGGGATGTGCTGACCTACATACATGTCGATCAGAAATAGATTGTATGTATGCCGGTCATCGACTTGACTAGAGACACGATTTGTTTACGTGCAATCACGTTACTGTGCGTAAAAAATATTGTTCGTTGCAAAATATTATTTCAGATCTTTAATTTTTTTAAATGGGGGTGACACTTGGTGCCTTAAATTCGCCGAAGTTTTAAAAACGTGAAATTCAGGAAATTCTGCAAGATGCTGGATATGACAAAAAAATCGGTCGTAGGTACTTTACATAGACAAGGTAAATCTGAAATGGTTTCCAAATGTTGATTTGCGGTATTCCTTGCACCATGTGTACGTAATACGTTCATGAATATTATGTAGGTACTCAACTCATCTCAGACCAAATCGGTACATAGTACTGTAGCAGCTCCTTATAACAACAAAACAAAATTAAATGACGCTAATTTCGAATACTTACGTTCAGAGTGGTCCCTTTACCAATGAATCTGACTTTTTCTCAGAGTCCAGCCCCCTGATTATGTAACTAACTCGGTTGCTAACTATTCTCGATTGAAACCGCAGTTACATTGCTGCTTTATGTAACATAGTTATCACATTTCTTACTAAAGCAGCAATGTAACTGCGATTTCCGTCAAAGTTACAAAATCAGCCTCCTGGACAAAAAAGGTCCTTGTGTTCTATATCAGGGCATCCTGCAGAGGCAGGGGCGTCGTGCGGTCTGTGCGGGGGCGGGGGCGCGCGCGTGCGCTGCGCGGAGTGCGGCCGGCGCGCGCTGTGCGCCTCCTGCGACGACATGTACCACAGGCATCCGAAGCGACGCCACCATCAGAGACAGGTCATTCAGACACACTTTTATAACCTTCGCTATCAAAACGCAAAACGTTGGCTATCTTATTTTTATACTTACATACGCAGGGGACACGCGTACGGGGCGACATAGATTAGAGCTTACTTATGCACTGCAAGCATCTGTCCGTCAAAAAACCAGTAATCTGTATTCCCGCGCGCGTGTCCCGCTTAAAACAGCAGACGCCCTTAAAATTGGTTGCAATGTTTCGGCGCAGAATTAAATATTAGGTTTGGGTGCATACATTTTCCTTGTGGGTGCACTAATTTCATTAAGGGTGAATAAAGTATACTATTTGCCGGAGTAAATGCTCCCAGGGTGAAATACTTACCTCAGGTGAAATACTTAAGTCTATTTGAAGGACCAATACTTATGGATAATACCATAAACTTAATATTCCACTCGAGTATAAATAAGTTTATGGGTAATACCAAATATGCGTTCACTTTACCAATGCGATAAAATTATCGTTGCATTACCTGCATTACATACCTACGCAGTTGGCATTTTGGCAACCATTTGGCGTGTGACAATCTTAGTATTAGTTTACAGTTGGTATTTGTCATAACTTATTATAAACTTTTGATTTGATTTGAGAAATGTAGTAGGTACCTACTTATATCTTATTTTCAACAGGCCCTGACTATGACACAAATGCGTGACGAGCGACCTCCCTTGCCGCCGAAGGCCCCGGCACCCGTGCCTCCACCCAGAAGGCACAAGGTATTGCCTGTCCCATATACCATGTTAGCAATTAATTTTTAAACAAGGAGCATGTTTATTTAGAGAAGTACATTGATTATACTCGTAAGCCCAATATAGATAACATTGAAAGAGGTTTTTGTTAGAGGAATTCTAATATATTGCTAATATTCTTCATATTTTTATTTAGTATCAGCTTATTTTCAGTTATATCAATTTGAGCGATAGCAAAACTCTAAACTCCAGATGACTACAGACTACATGAAACGGCTGATCAGGTCATGGTTCCTTACCATACGCTTCCAATCTCATTGAAGTAATATTATACCAAATTTCGAATCGATAGGACATATGGAAGGTAGTCAGATCCCCTCATCAACTATCAAAGAGCTGATGATCTTCAAACGACTGATCAGGTCGTGGTTACCTTACCATATACTTCCAAACTCATTAAAGTAACACTGTACCAAATTTCGAATCGATAGGACATATGGAAGGTAGTCAGATCCCCTCATCAACTATTAAAGAGCTGATGATCTTCAAACGGCTGGTCAGGTCATGGTTACTCTACTTTATACTTCCAATATCATTGAGTCAGATCCCCTCATCAACTAAAAAAGAGCTGATGACCTTCAAACGGCTGAACAGATTTTCATGAAACATGGCTAAGAACACTCGGGATAAAATTATCTATGACACAAAAAAAAACTGTACGAAAATCGGTTCATCCGTTTAGGAGCTACGATACCACAGAGCGGGATCCGTACCCTTAGCACGAACAGCTATCGAAAAAAATAACGCGCGTAAAATCATTCGATAGTGCTATTTTGTATTAGAAATTTGGACAACGCCATCTACCGCCGACTAGCGAAATTAAAATTTCCATTGATAATTCTCTATCGAGTAATTTTACGCGCGTTTTTTTTTTCTCGATAGCTGTTCGTGGGGGTTCGTGCTGAGGGTACCGAAGAGTAAGACAGGAGAAGAGGTTGTTATTTAATAATTCAAATCATTTTAGCTAAGTGGAGCGAGCCCTAGCCCACGACCACCAGCGGACCCTCGCAGCTCTACCCTGGGGCCGCACTCTCTAGCACACGCACAAAACGCTCCAATCAACAACCACATGGCGACGCTGCCCACGCAGCACGCCATGCCACCGCACCTGCAGGTTAGTGTTACCAATCGTCACCGTCCGGATCAGTCCGGACTTTTAGACTGTGTAGTGTAGAAGATTGGGCGATGTAATACTAAGTAAGTACCTACACAACAAAAATACATCATGGGGCGTGGCGGTAGATGTCATTTTGATGCTATATGCAGTCAGTCAGATCTTTTTGAATGAAAATAAAAGTGTCCGGACTTTTATTGAAATCTCCGGCTTTTTGTCAGGACTTTCCATATTGTGTAATGGTAACCCTACCTGCAGGCCATGCCACCGCACCTGCAGGGCAAGATGCTGGGCAGCATGCCGTACCTGCCCAACTTGCACCATGCGCCGCCGCCTGCACAGCCGCAGACTAACGCCACGGGCCCCTTGGCCTCGGGTTGGGGACGCCCGCGCGGTTCTTTGCCTGGGTTCAACGTACCACCTAACATGGTAAGATGTTAAAAAAAAATTGCCGGCGTCCCATTCGCTTCGATTTGCTTCAATTTAGGTGATCGCCATATTTTTTACATACATCGGTAGTGAGTGAATGTCAATAAATTAAGATTCATCTATCAGCCGTTTCTAATGTCTCCACTGCTGGGGCACAGGCCTTCCTTAATGGGTGGATAAGGACGATGGGCCATAACCCACCACGCGGGCCCAATGCGGATTAACGACTGCAAATGCAGCCAGGACCGACGGCTTAACGTGTCTGTCGAAGCACGAAGGAGCTCAAGATAATAAATTTTTGGTCACCCATTCCACGACCGACCCTCGCGAAAGTTGCTTAACCTCCGCAACCGCTGGGCCAGGCGCTAACCGAGCTCCTGATCAAGTTTATTTAGGTATAAATCTTCGATCAAGAATACCCTAGATGTCCGGTCAGAGTCTCAAAAATGGCACCTCAAATAGCGTCCCACTTACAAACTGGGCGCTTATTTTGCACAAAGTAAGTGATATAATATTATGTGAGTTTGTACAAAATAAGACGTGATTATTCGACGACCTGAGTGGTGCAGTGGTCAACATGCCGCCTACCACGCAAGAGGTCCCGGGTTCGATTCCCGGCCGGGCAGAAATTGAAATGATGAATTTTAATTTCTGTGACGGGTCAGTATATCAGTTGTCTAGCACCCATATTACAAGCTTTGCTTAGTTTGGGGCTAGATGGCGCTGTGTGAAATTGTCCAAGCATTTATTATGTATTATTATTTATTATTATGTACAAAATAAGCGCCAAGTTTGTAAGTAGGACGCTATTTGAGGTGCCATTTTTGCGTACTGTTTTAGTTCGTGAAGCGTTATCTAGGATATTCTTGATCGAAGGTATAAATGAATAAAAATTTCAGCAACAAATGCCGACTGAAGCGTGGGAGAGTCCCGATAATATGGCGTCGCAGAGCTGGGGCCGACCGCTTCGACGGGGGGCATCCGTGCTGGAGCTAGGGGGTGGGATGATGGTGGGGGCCGGCGCGGCGGGCGGGTGCGCGGGGTGCGCGCCGGGGTGGCGGTACGGGAGCTGCGCGAGCCTCGACCACGCGTGGGGCGCGTGGCCGCCGCCCGCGCCCGCCTGCTGCGCGCCCGCGCCCGCCTGCTGCGCGCCCGCGCCCGCCTGCTGCGCGCACGCGCCGCCGCCGCCGCTACACGCCCACCACCCGCACGCACACTCGCCTTACACGCCGCAGCCATACCGTAGGGGTGAGTCTAATTTCTTTTATAACCATTTTTAGGGATCCGTACCAAAATGGTAAAAAGGAACCCTTATGGTGTGACTGTCTGTCTGTCACAGCTGGATATCTCGAGATCTACTAATGGTATCAACTTGAAATTTGGAATAGTTTAAGATGACGTTTGCCCAACTATTTTGCAAATAAGAAAAAAAATTTTTTTTTACCACAGGGACTGAAAGGGGGTCTTAAAAATTTTAAGTGGGCGACTAGGGCATGTGGGGTATCATATGAAAGAGCGCTGTTTGCACATTTCAAAACATTTTTTTTTTTATTTTAGACCGCATAATTTTCGACTTATGATGAAAAATGTAATAAAAAATACCGTTCCCCCCTCCTTATCTCCGAAGCTTGCAGAGAGAAAAATCTGAAATAATTCTATGTGATAGTAGTTCATGTAAAGATTGTTCCTCTACCAGTCAACAAATGGCCCTGACCTAAGAAAAATTTAATTAGTTCCACTATCAGTCAAGAGATGGCGCTGGCCTAATACTGCAATAATAATTTTATTATTCTACAGCTCTTCAGTGTATTTATTATGATGGTACGGAAACCCTCGGTGCGCGAGTCCGATTTGCTCTTGACCGGTTTTTTTTGTTTAAACTTTTACTCTACTTGGTAAAGTTATCTATTGGTAAGTTATTAGTTATTTATTACATACATATATCCCACTGCCGGGGCATGCTACCCAGGATTTTACCCACTTTAATTTACCCCCGTCTGTGGATCAAACCATAGAATTTGAATTTATCGGATTCTAAGTCTGTTCTAAACATAGATGATTGTCCATCGACATGGGCGTATCCAGAGATTTTTTCTAGGGGGGGCCTTTTGAAGGGCAATAAAAATATATCAGGTTTTTTTTGAGGCGGCTAACGCATCGAATTTCGAAAATTCTGCTAGGCTTCAAATTAAAACAGTTATCGAGCCCCAGTCGGGCCAAAATAGCGAACCCCAATTTATGATGTAACAAGAACATCGATATCTTCCAAATAACTTCGACAAATAGTACAATACGAAATTCCTTACTTTGATTTCTCTGTTTAAAGTTGAAGCTCGGCAGACCCGTCGAAATTCGAAAAGTTAGCCGGTAGCGCCCCTGACTGTTCTGGCGTGGTCCGCCCTCCCCCCTTCCTATGCCAATGTCCATAAATGAATCCCCAGCTGACAGCCGCGCCGTGTCCCGCGCCGCGTCGCGCGCGTGCTCGCGGGCCGCGTCGCCCGCCACGAGCGTTCGCTCGCGCACTTCGCGCCGCACCAAGCACCGCACGCCCTCCCCGCCGCCGCTGCCTTCCAGCGACGCCGACTCCGAGAGCGACAGCGACGGAGACCGCCGTCCACTGCCCCGAGGTGAACAAAAACACTCTCAGCTCCCGTATAACAACCTCTTAAAACTTACCAGTTTTCTGAAATGAGCCTCTTTTATTTGCTATACAGCGAGAAAGAGATGTACAGCTTGACCATAAAGAGTTGACAAAAAATGAGGGCGCCACTTTCTATGTAAACTCGTCAAAATCACGAATAAGCCAAATTATTCGTGATTTAACACTGACTATATTTTGTACTGAAAAATTTTAGTTCCATTTTATTTAATTTCAACTCTTTATAGCCAAGCTGTAACTATAGCAATTCATAAACCTGGCAAGTTTTAAGAGGTTGTATTATAATACTCCCCAGGCATATATGCCTAATAGCATAAAGCCCAGCCAGTAACTTGCATGAATCTTTGTAACAACAAATCTTCAACAAATATTTGTGAAGTCCCTACAAGAAACTACTGATCAGGAATAAAAACACTTTTTTAAATTGATGAATATGTCGTCTGAACTAAATTACAGACTCCATTTCAAATAATGTACTAAAAAATCTAAAATGACTAGTCTACTACAGCATTTATTTAAGCCTATCTCGTGATCATCTACACTTATAAAGCTGATTGCGACGTCAGTGTTGAACCGTTCTCATCAGAAGAGATGCCCATTTCCTGGTCCACGGTGGTGTTCGTCCCAAAACATCAACCCAAAGAATTTCTGTTAGTGGTGGTTGGTGTGATGAGTTGATGCTATCCTACTCTGCTGGACGACACACGGCGAGCCATAATAACTGATGAACTCTTTATTTTATAAACAGATCGCTACCCAGAGAAGCCGCGAGCCATCGAGCTTCCCCAAGAGTCAGCTGAAGATTCCCTGGGGCCCGCTCCCGAGCCTCCGACCGCCGCATGGCAATGCGAGCACTGCACCTTCGTCAACGAACCCGGAGTGCGAGTCTGCGTCGTCTGTTGCCGAACTCCAACAGCCGCGCCTAAAGTTGTCGCTATCCCACCCTCTAATAAGAACAACGCTAGGAAAGACCCAGAAAAGTTCAGAAAAGATGACGCGCAAAGTATCACAGACAGCGCGAAAGCAATCGCTGATACTGCGCGGAGCATCGCACGTTTAGATGTAAATGAACGATCGACCGCTTCGCCGTCGCCTACGCCTTTAAATGGAGATAGGCGTGTTCAAAGTGAGTATACCATGAACATGAGGCAAATTCTGAGTTTTTACCATTTGTAGTTTTAATCTAAGCATCAATTGTTACAGATGGCATCACGACAAGAACAAAAACTGTATCGAAAAAAGAACGCGTTTCCACCGGTTGCGGTCCTTCTCCACCCCGAGAGGAACAGCCCAAGAAAACATTCAATCGTTTAGTAACTCCGACACGTGAAGCTAGTGTAGAACCTTCCAGGCACGACATGGCAGTAGGCTCATCGCCCCCGAAAGAGATTCAGAGTAGAATAAGTTTGCCTAACAAACAGGATGCGTCGGTGAGAGTATCACCGTACAGAGAGAGTGTGAAGCCCGAAGCACCGACGCGTCATAGCGTGTCAGTGGGTCCATCCCCACCCCGCGAGGAAGTTCGAAGTTCGCCGTCTATTCAAAAAAAGTCCGCTGGCACTTCCCCTCCTGCGGAAAGCCGCACTGAGAAACGGCCGTCCTCGTCGGCCCGGGCCAACGTATCCAATACCGGTACGTCTCCACCGCCGCAAAGTATCTCTACCCAGGTAAACAAATACACCAGTTTCCAAATATCGCTTACGCTTACGCTTTTATGTTTCTAAACTACCTACAAATAAATTTAATATTTTGCGATTCATGTGTTTTGAGACCACTAGTATTTGTTAGGTACCCATAATTCTGTGGTCGAGACAAATACCTATTCAGGGTAGGATTTTAAATTTATAAACGAAAGAAAATTTTTTTTTTTTCTTACCTACCTATTAAATATTTCGTCAACTAAGCGTGTTTTTGTAAAGATGACATAATTATTATTACTTACCGTAATTACCGTTACAGACGTACGAAGTGCCATCGACTTATGAACGCGCGCCGTCGCGGTCGCGGCGCCGGTTCCGAGACGACGCGCGTCGCGAGCGCTCGCACAGCCGGCACTCACTCTCCAGTGACACTCGCGTGAGTAGCCTTTCAACATTCTCTCTGATAAGGGCTTATTAAATGGAATAGAACGAAAAGGACGTTATATTTTCCTTGCATTGCTAGAGAAAATATCTCCTTCAATTCGCATCGGGCGGACTGACATTATGCTGATACTTACTACTACTTGTTTCATTCTGACACTTAAAGCGCTTTTTATCGGCAATGCAAAACTGTATGGACTGCTCGGTAGGGCTCCAGAGCGCTAGATATTCACGATACAGCAGTTTTTCAGTATTTATGAAGTACCTCTACCTCTACATGTGATCACGTACAGGAGAGCGAGCGTAGCGCGCGCACGAGCGGAGGCGGTGGTGGCGCGTCCGGGCGTTGGGAGTGGCGCGAGTGGCGGGAAGGGCGCGAGCGGGAGCGGGACAGCAGCCCGGGCGGCGAGTGGTCCGGCGGCGAGCGCCGGCGCGCGCGCCCCGCCCGCCTCGCACGCCGCGCCTCGCACCTCGACCTGCACCGCGCGCCCGCCCGCGCGCCCCTCCACCGCCGCGCCAGCTTCTACGGCTCCGAGGTACCTACCGTACTGTGTGCGTGCGCAACGTAGCCCGGGTGGCGAATGCTCCTAATCTCCGTGATTTTATTTATTTATTTTATTTTATTTATTCAGGAAACATACAGTCATATACAAGTTTTACATGGTTATAGTAGTTTACAAATAGACCAAGCAGTTCCATAAAATAATTACAAATACTGAGTCTGTACAAAGGTAGCGATTAGTATACAGTATAGCATAGCAGTAAATTTAACATTTGGATTTTATTATTTAAGGGGTTCTTTATTAAATACTATTTCTCCCACTTTTCGTTTAAATGTTGATAGCTCTAAGGAAAAAATGTCAACATTTTTCAATTTTTCATTATAATATCGACACGAGCGTCTTATAAATGTGTTTTTGGCGTAGTTTGTAGTAGATGGGGGATAATAAAATGTATTAATAGAACGTGAGGAGATTCTTGGAATTCTAAAAGTAATTAACTCTAATAGTGATGCTGAATCTATAATACCGTTCACTATTTTATACAGAAATATTTCATCCAAGTAGACACGTCTACTCGCGAGTGAATCGATTTTATACCTTTTAGAAGCTGTTTCATAGTCGACAAAGAAATTTCCCATTCGGTAGTCTAGGGCTTTCAAAAATTTGTTTTGGACCTTTTCAAGACGAGCAATATGAACGGCATATTGAGGGCTCCATACGACGCTTGCGAATTCTAAAATGGATCTAACAAATGAATAATATAAAACTTTGTAAGTGAAAGATTGTTTAAATGGTTTTGTTAAACGTAGAATCATTCCAAGCTGTTTGTAGGCTCTGGAAATGACATTGTCTATATGAAGATTAAAATGCAACTTGGTGTCAAGTGTAATTCCGAGGTCACGTATTTCATACACTCGCTTGACTTTGTTACCTGACAAGGAATAATCGTACGTTATAGGGTTATATTTACGGGTAAACGATATCACAGCGCATTTATCAAAATTTAAAAACAGATGATCCTGCTCACAGTATGCTTCAAATCTTTGTAAATCCGATTGCAACTTCTGGCAGTCCTCAGGAGTCGACACAATTTTGAAAATTTTTGTATCATCTGCGTACAGTAGATGATGCGAATCATTAAAGCAAGTACTAATGTCATTAATATAAATTGTGAACAGGAATGGACCCAAATGTGATCCCTGCGGAATGCCCGAGGTGATTTCGAGGAAATTAGAAGTGTATCCCTTCAAAGCTACAGCTTGACTTCTATTGGAAATGTAGGAACATAACCAGCGCAGTAAGTCGCCGTGTATACCGAACTTAGATAATTTTTGAACAAGTGTGATATGACAAATTTTGTCAAAGGCTTTGGAAAAGTCGGTATACACGGCATCCACCTGATAGCCCGCATCAAGGCTATTAAGAAGGAAGTCTGTATACAGTATTAAATTAGTGTCAACACTGCGGCCCTGGAGGAAACCATGTTGCTGCTGTGAAATATGCCGGGATACTGTCTGACTAAGCTCGTCGGTTACAATTTTTTCAAAGATTTTACCGAATATACATAGCTTAGAGATGGGTCTATATTGCCGAACGTCGTGCTTATCACCTCCTTTAGGAATAGGGGTGATAAGGGCCTTTTTCCATATATTAGGAAAATGTCCTTCATTTAAGGATTTAACAAATATAATAGACATTGGAACTGACAGTTCCTTGGATTATTTGGATATAAACAAAGGATGGACTCCATCCGCACCAGAACCTTTATTAACATCGACACGTCCGAGATACTTTTGAACAATATTAGGTGTAATATTTATTCCCGATATGTTAACGCAAGATTCAGGATGACTTGTTTCACTGTCAAGAACAGATGAGTCCAAAATATTTCCGGCGGGAACAAACACAGAGTGGAAGTAATCATTAAAAAGATTACATATAGTCTCACCATCCGTAGAGGAGGAGGCCCCATAGGTTATATGAGATGGTGTGTTATTGGATTTCAATATAGAATTAACAAAGCTTCAAAAATGTTTAGGGACGGCTTTGATTTTTTCTTCAGAGAATTTTATATAATTATTGTGACATTCACGCTCCAATTTCTTTTCTCGAGAACGTAATGTTTTAAATTGCTGGTAATCGCGAGGGTCTTTGTAAGTTTTCCACCGAGCGTGAATTTTTAGTTTATCACGTATTAACTTTATAAGTGCCCGCGAGTACCAAATTTGGTAATTATTCTTACAGGAGACCCTACGTTTTGGGACATTAAGTTCTATTATGTTGTGTAAAATAGAATAAAAATAATTAACAGCCTCTTCTGTGTTTATATCATTCAGGACCCCCCAATCGACATTAATCAGAGCTTCACGCAGCTTATCATAGTCCGCGCGGTGAAAAATATATTTAAATCGTTCGTTGGCTTCTAAACATACAGCGTGAGGGAGGGAGAATGAAACCTCTATCGCCTTATGGTGAGAGTCCTCGGCGGTGAGTGGCGAACTACAGGATGAAACGCGGCAATCACAATTGCTCAAAACAAGGTCCAAAATACGACCATTAGCGTTTAAATATCTATTGTATTGTTTTAAATTAGATAAGTTCATAAAATCGGATAATGCGGTAGCCATAGGGTCATTATCTGCGTTCAATGAGAGATGAAAACATTCTGTAGTCGACCACAAAGCGTACGATACGTTAAAGTCGCCCAATAATAAGAAGTAATCGTCGGGATTGTGAAACATGCGTTCGTAAACATTATCGAAATAGTGATATATTTATTTATTTATTAATTTGATTTAGGCGACTAGGCCCATACAATATATACCATACAGACTAACATACATATATTTAAATTAAATTTCATATACTATTTTATTTATTTATTTATTTATTCATTCATTGAAAACAAACAGCATTTATGTACTAATTATAGATAGGGTAAAACTAGAACAAACATGCCTTTATCAGTTTTCACAGATAGAAATTAATACAATCCAGATGAAAAAAGAAAAAAGATGAAAAACATGCATTATCAAGCTAAGAGCAAAATTGCTTTTTAAATTATACCTACTTATAGATAAAATAAAAAAATAAAAAAACATAAGAAAAAAAGAGAGCAATACCTATATGAAATCATACATAGAGAGAGCCATACCAATATCCATAAAAAAACTACATTATTTAATTGTCAAAAAAATCTAATTTTAAAATTATTCGATCCCGCTGTAAATAAGTCAGTATTTTCCGAATGCTTTTGATTGAAATCAGTTAATACCCTGTTAAAGTAAGAATTAGATCTATAGTTTGGAGTATATGTATCTACTTGAAAATTAAGGTAATTTCGCCTTGTGTTGATGCGTACAGGCAGTTTTATATTTATCAAAGAAAGTAGATCACTACAATCTATTTTACCATTGATTATGTTAAGAAGGAAAGTTAGATCAGTCGCCTCTCTTCGCAAGGTCAAAGGAAGTAAATGATGGTGTTTGCACTTGATATCATAGTCTGAGCCCAAGTTCAACCTATGTTTGTAATTTAGAAATTTAAGAAACTTTTTCTGGACTCTTTCGATTTTTTTAATGTAAAATTGCTATTGGTATGTTCCACGTATTGATGGCGGCGACGTGTTGCGCAACGCAGTGTCCAGTCGTCGTGAAACCGTCGGAACAAAACACCCTTCGGCCAAAAATCTTCTTTCATGAAGGTCGACAAATGTTAGGTCGGTACCCTCACCACAAATGAATTGAAATTCACATTGTGGCGAGACTCCAACCGCTCGACCCTCAGACAGAATTTGGTCTTCACGCCGATGAACTCTACAATATCATCAGGTTTCGTACTGTAGTGCAGGCGGGACACGTACAGGCCTTACGAATCACCTCTTATGCGAGCGGTTACCTTTCGAAACCTCCTCATTCCACGAATTAGAGTAAATATCCTGAGGGCCTAGCCAAAGTAACATTGGCAAATCTTCGTTATCGCTTCGCTTTCGAAACATGTATGGGATTGACATAAGGTTTCGTTAACAATCGAATTTTAAAACGTCAAATCCATGTTTCGAAGCGAAGCGATAACGAAAATTTGCAAATGTTACTTTGGCTAGGGGGCTAGTTAGAGCTCAAACGTCCCTCTAAAGTCTGTTGTCTGACAGGCGGCATCTCCGGAGCCTACGCGGGCGATGTCTCTAGAAGTGCTCGCGGGGTCCGGAGCGGCGGGCGGCGCGGCGGCGGAGCGCGGGCTAGAGCTGGCGCGGCTGATGGAGGCTGCGGAGCGGCTCGGGTTCAGCGCGGCGGAGGTGCAGGCGGCGCTGGCGCAGAGCCCCGGCGCGCCGCTGGGCTGGCTTCGCGAGCGCTGGCCCAGCCTGTGCGCGGGCGTGCAGGCCGCCGCGCTGCGCCTGGAGCCGCGCGCGCGCGTCCCCGACCTGGAGGCGCGCGCCGCGCTCGCGCGACACCGCGGCGCCATGTGGCCCGCCGTCACCGAGTGCGTCGAGAGGCACCGCCGACAGGTCGGGCACTCCGTTTATACCTACGTCCCGACGATAAACTTCACCGTTACTTTTTATTGCGCTCGGACAGCAGCGACGATGCGACATGGACCAGTTCTTGTTTATTTGATGTCGTTTATCAACTACCTAAGCATGTCCATTTCGAAAAGAGCTGAGCTCATTTGACCGACTTGTCTTGCCAAACTGAATACGATTGTGACCCGTCTCAATATTTGCAGGCCGTGGCACCGGCGGTGGCGGCGGTGACGGGGCGCGTGTGGGGCTCGCCGGCGGGCGCCGAGGACGACGCCGCGCCGCCCCGCCGCGGTAATCACTCCCACCCTCGCCGCTAGGCCGAATCATCGCATCACGCCATAACTGTCCCGTTTACCTTTCAGCGGAGGGTAGCTCGGATGAGTATGAAGGGTTCGCGCCGACCGGGTACCGAGACGACGACTGGATGTACCTCCCGCTGGACGCCGCCCCGAAGGCTCGCGAGCCCCGGGAGCTGCCGCTGGCCGGCCGCGTGTACGGCGGCGCGAGGGACGCCGCGCGAGCGGTAGACCTTCTCCTGCGAGCGACGGAACCTCCGCCGCTGGACGACCCTCTCTTTCTAACTTTCCTGCCGCACGACGCGCCTCTGGCTAGTGACAACAGTTTTGGTGGCCTCGAGCCGCACGTCCCAGATTTTATTCAATCGGAGAACGATTTCATAGAAGCTTATAACGCTCTCACCAGATCTACGCCTTTGCCCGTGCATGAACAGGAACGTGCCACCGAAACGGGACCTAAACGAGATACGTATGACGTGTTTGGCAATGATTCACATTTATATATTAACAACATCACCGATGTAAGCGCCAAACCCGATATAACCACAGATCGACTATCGAATAGAAATAAGGAAATTAATAATGATCATCGCCAAAGTAACACAGAAATTCAGCAACAGGAAAATTTCGAAGCAATTTCGACAAAAGTACAACAGTCCCTAACGGCACCTTCTCCAGAAAATAATGTCAATAATTTACTAACAGATATTTCTAGGAACCGAAGTAACAAAGAATCACCTCAAGAAAAAGTTGCCGATACGATATTAATTAATGGACAACCTTATCAATTAGTATCCATACCCAATACTCAAGAGAATACGAATAAAAAAGAGACTTTAAATAATTTTACCGATCGATCGGAAACACAAGTCAATATACCAGTTACACAAAGCAGTACTGAGAAAAACCCAAATGACACATCTGATGTAACTGTATCTCAGACGCAAATAGTAACAACAGAGTCAGAATCACGTGCAACTGTAACTAATAACTCCGAAAATGATTTAGTGATAAGACAAAATGAAGATAAATCGAATAATTTAAATGATATAGTAGGCAATACGCAAAGACTGATACAGCAGATGAAAGAAGAAATAAATTCAGACATTAATTCTATTGACACCAGAACGACGTCGCAAAGTGAAGCTGATAGTAGTTCTAACGAGTCTGACATATCCACGGAACACGAATCAAGCTATAGTGAGTCAGAAGAAGATACAAATAACGAGCCATCTGAAGATGAGTCTTCAGAAACAGATAACGAAGAAAAACAGCTATCTGAAAGGCGTCCGACTATAATACAAAGAACAAGTTCCGAAGAAAACGACCACTTTGAAGAAGCAATGGACCATATTGAAGATCAAATTGAAGATTTTAAACATACTAATATTGAAATATTAGATTCGATAGCACGCAGTTTACAAGAAGTAAATACAATATCAGTAGAAATGCGAAACTCAGAGATTATGAATGTTAAAAGAGAAGATCAAAATAACAATTTATTTACTGAAGTTAACAGTTTTGAAGAAATTTACGCAGGAATAAACAGTACCAATAAAGAAGAGAATAGTCCAGTTACTATACAACATAAAGATAACCTCTCTGACACTTCAAACATTAGCAACAGTAAATATGAAGCAGAAGTTGAAAATATAGACACGCCGCCAGTACAAGAGAAAGACAGGAATCTTCCTAAATATGAAATTTTACTATCAACTTTTCGATCATCCTCTCCAACGTATCCAATGATTTCTGGGATTGCTCCAAACGTGTATAATGGTGTCCTTGAAACTATTGAAGATGAAGTAATTGAAAACGGAACTATACAAAGTGATATGTCGGATGAAGAAAGTGCCGAATCAGATACGTCATCAGGCAAGGTAATAAATATTGCCAAAGACTTCATTAATTTGACATCAGATTATTCTGATCAGACATTAGAAGAAAAAGCTCAGATTAATATAGATAACATAAATCAGTTACAAACAAATGAGTCTGATAAGGCGCACCGTCTAGAAGTCAACGAGCCTGACAACGCTGC
The DNA here is from genome assembly GCA_950108535.1 of Agriphila straminella. NCBI lineage: Eukaryota > Metazoa > Arthropoda > Insecta > Lepidoptera > Crambidae > Agriphila > Agriphila straminella. The sequence continues at coordinate 14,687,225 of OX467308.1, forward strand.
TTTAAGTTCGACACGTGAAGTTGTAAGTGACCATGAGCTGACTCCTACAAATGAGGATACAACTGGAGACCCAAATGATCAACAAATGCTCGAAGAAATTGTAAATGAGGAAGAAAATGAAAATGTAAATGAAAAAGATATTAATGAAAATCTGGATGTAATTGAAGAAATAACTAACAGTGAAACGACTAAATCAGAATTAAGTGTAACTAACAGTCAAGACGTGGAGCAATCTTCTGAAAAGATAATTCCAAAATCATCAAATAGTATGGCAAATAGAACTTTAAATTCAATTAAATCCAATATACCAAAATTCATTAAATTAGTACAGAGCAATAAGCAAAAATCTGACAAGACCTCGCCGAAAATAATTTCTTCTAAAGTACCTGTGCGTCGAGCTTCTCAAAAACAGTACCCTGCGCCAGCTCCACCTAAATCTCATTTCGGAAATATTCAAAGCGGTCACGTAAAACAGTTACAGACGAGACTTTTCAATAATAAACTGCCGAAGACCGAGGTTAATATCCCCACAACCGTGGAAGTAAAACCATCTACGTCTACTTTACAAAAGAAGAAACCGGCTCCGCCTCCTCCGACGACACAAACGAAGCAAATGTCTCCAGTCAAAACGTCGCCACTTATAGAAAAGAAGAACAACTTTTTCCGCGAGTCTTGTCGCACTGAGGACGAGTGGACGGAGAGTGACTCGGAGGAATCTCAAATACAAATACAGAGGAACAACGAGGAACAAGAGCGTGTGCCCTCGCCTCCACCACCGTTGACGCTGCGGCGGGTGTCGGGTCAAATCATCGATTTGGCCAAAGTACAACTTCCAGAAGGCTCTCCAGAGGTAAGAATTTTTAGGATGTTTTCGATTTCCTTTTATACTTATATCCTTAGTCGTAAGGTGTTTTTTTTTAATTTGAGATTTCAACATTCACGATTCTATTTTCATATAAATATAACTAAATCTATAACTAAATTCAAAATGTAAAATGCTAACAATGAATAAATACCTTTTCTATAAACAAATTATACTTACCTAATATAGTTAAAGTTCCTTCAAAAAACCAGCTAAGTGTCGGGCCACGCGCAGTAGGGTTCCGTAGTTACCTTTACTATAACATAATTTAATACCACTATAATTTTTCGTCTGCATTTTTTTTTTCTTCATAATGTTTGTATAGACAAAGTTATAATGCCGTTTTAGAAAATGTGCTTTATCTAAACTACTAAATATATCTCGTTTAAACCAATTTTCGTTGAAAATGTTTACTAAGATATATTTTTATTTTATTTTTCAATTTTTTATTTTTTTTTTTATTTCTTTTTTTATGTATTTTTTAAAAACCTATCTATAGACACTCCGTACGTATAGGGTTGTTGGCTTTTTTGTTTTAGTTCCATGTATGCAGTGCAGAGTCTCCCCTTAATCTTTTATTTTTGAGTAAAAATTAACCAAGTTTAACTGTGTAATCCTAAGAGCGTCCTATGTGTTAAGCGGGATCTCGCCGCGTGTATAAACATACTAATATTGCTCGGGAATATTTGCTTTGCTGGTTTTCTGACGGACAGATGCTTGCAGTGCATGAGTAAGCTCTAATCTATGTCGCCCCGCGCGCAGCGGAAGCACTAATAGTTTCGGAATAAAGTGGCTGGTGTTACATACGGACAGATAGGCAGACATGACGAATTTATAAGTTCCATTTTTTGCCATTAGGCTACGGAACCCTTAAAACTAGTTTTTAAAGCAGTTAGTAATAATGTATTTAATGGCAGCGGCAAGCCCGCATGCTGCTGGCTCAGGGCGCGACAGAGACGTGGGAGCAGGCGCGCCTCGCCGTGGAGCTGGCGGCGCGCGGCGCGGGCGCGCCCGCCGCGCTGCTGGCGGCGCTCGCGTGCGCCGACCTGCCCGCCGCGCTCGCGTACCTGCACCAGGACTGCGAGCTGTGCGCCTCGCGCCTGCCCGAGCACGAGGTACTAGCACTAACATAAACTAGTGACCATGGGCGTAGCGGGGCGCGCCCGCACTTATCAGTAAGGAGGATAGGCCATAACCCACCACGCGGGCCCAATGCGGATTGGTGAGTGTTAACGACTGCAAATGCAGCCGGGACCAACGGCTCAACGTGCCTTCCGAAGCACGGAGGAGCTCGAGATAATAAATTTTTGGTCACTCATCCCATGACCGACCCTTGCGAACGTTGCTTAACTTCCGCAATCGCTGGGCCAGGCGCTAAACCACTGCGCCACCGAGCTCCTCAACTCCCTAGTGGGGTACCGCAAGGATGTGGGGTACCGCAAGGATCCCTGTTGGGACCCCTCTTATTCGTCATTTACATTAATGATACCAGCTGCTGCTTGCGATCTTCTAAATTATTATGCTTTGCTGATGATATGAAGATTTTCTCGGCAGTGAAATCCGTTCACGATGCGTATGCGCTGCAAGATGACTTGAACCGCCTTGAATCTTACTATCAAGTTAATTTTCTTGATTTGAATCCCCTTAAGTGCTCCGTTGTTACATACTCTAGGAAGACCAATACCATACATCATGTTTATCGGATAGGCTGCTCTGCTCTTTCTAGGGATGTTTCGGTAAGGGATCTAGGGATTGTACACGATTACAAACTGACGTTCGAGGATCATATTGATAGCATTGTGCGAAAAGCATCCAAGGCTTTGGGTTTTGTTTTACGTAGTTCCAAGGACTTTAAGCAAATTAAAACGCTAAAAATATTGTACTGTATGTTTGTCCGAAACCCTCGATATAAAATTTACAAAATGCGAATTGAACGTATACAGGAAAAGTTCGTAAAACACCTATGCTATCGTGCAGGGCTGTCATATGATATCTAAATACGATGACTTATGTAAAAAATTGCACCTGCTTCCGTTACACATGCGGCGTGATATTGCTGATATGGTCTACCTTATCTCATATTTGACCATTTTTGACACATTGCTATCTACTTCTACGAATGACTGCGAGGGAATTTGGTCTACACATGCGAGCTCGCCATTCGTCTCGCCACTCACGCGATTGCGGAATCGGAATATTTTTTTAAGAATACCTATGTTTCTCGTATCAGATGGTATCAATGCTACGGTGTACGCATCGGTGTTGCCGAGAATGCGCTCGCCACTACTTCACCGTGCAGATAACAGAGAGGAGTATCGCCGACTGCGTGTGCCCATACTGCAAGGTGCCCGACCTCGAGAACTTGCCGGAAGACTCGTGGCTCGAGTACTTTGCACATCTCGACATACTTCTAAAAACATTGCTGGAAGCAGAAATCCACGAATTATTTCAAAGAAAAGTAAGCATGTCATTCTTTATTTCATTTTCCATGATGTTTTTTGTTTTTACATGTTTCATAAATTGAGTTGCTTTTTACATTAGCTACGAGACCGCACCCTTGCTCGAGATCCAAACTTCAGATGGTGTATGGAATGTTCTTCCGGATTCTTCGTGCATCCAAAACAAAAGAAAATTCGATGCCCTGAATGCCGATCTGTCAGCTGTGCCAAATGCAGAAAAACAGTAAGGAAGATAATATTCATAATTTGTATATTTTTTGTGAGTTGGATCTCTATAAAACAGCTGTTTGTATTTTTCGAGTTCTCTGTAGCCAAAGTAACACAGCGTGTCGAGTTAAACACGGCCTACCTAGTGGATTTGATAATAATGTTATTTATGACGTTTCACGGGTATTTTTAACATACTTTGTATAATTGTGCAGTGGTCGGCGAACCACGAAGGTGTATCGTGCGAGCAGTACGCTAAATGGCTAGAAGACAACGACCCCGAGCGGTCGGCGGCGGCGGTGCAGCAGCACCTGCGGGAGAACGGGCTCGAGTGCCCGCGGTGCCACTTCAAGTACTCTCTATCTAGGTAGGCAGGCCCATAGATCTACCATGACCAGGGATGCATACAGTCCGTCGCGTCGCGTCGGTCGGGGCGTAGTTGAGGACAACGACCCTAAGCGGTCGGTGGCGGCCGTGCGGCAGCACCTGCGGGAGAACGGGCTCGAGTGCCCGCGGTGCCACTTCAAGTACTCTCTATCTAGGTAGGCAGGCCCATAGATCTACCATGACCAGGGATGCATACAGTCCGTCGCGTCGCGTCGGTCGGGGCGTAGTTGAGGACAACGACCCTAAGCGGTCGGTGGCGGCCGTGCGGCAGAACCTGCGGGAGAACGGGCCGGAGTGCCCAGTTTGGAAAAAAAACTACTCAGTAACCAGTATACCATAATAATTATGAATGCACGATCTGATCCAATGTCTTATATCTTTTTGCCTGTACGCTATATCTTTGAAAATTATCACTGTTTTACATTCATCTACTTTCCAGGGGCGGGTGCATGCACTTCACGTGCACCCAATGCAAGTACGAGTTCTGCTACGGCTGCGGCAAGCCGTTCATGATGGGCGCGCGCTGCGGCCTGAGCGAGTACTGCGCTAAGCTGGGCCTGCACGCGCACCACCCGCGCAACTGCCTGTTCTACCTGCGCGACAAGGAGCCACACCAGTTGCAGACGCTGCTACAGGTACTCACCGGTACAGAAGCCCATCCGCGCGAAGACTACCAAAAAATAAACTACTCTCGCTGCACTGCAATAAAGTACAATTTCAAATTACACAGGGCTGCGTGCCTAATATTATAAGCACCTACGAAGCGCCTCTCTTTCTGTCGCGTAGCAACCGACACAACTCGGGTTACTACTCGCTACTTACCGATATCATAGAAAACTCGTTAGTAATACATAAAACAAAATAAATCTATAGGTACTAGTAAGCTGAGCAACTGAGCATATTTAAAAAGCATGAATAATAAGTATTTCTAAGTAGTGATGGGACTCGAATCACAATTGATTCGAATGATTCGCATCAAGTCAATCCAAGCTCGATTCGAATGAGTATTTATGCTGATTCGAATCATCACCTGATTCGAATCGGTTGGCTGATTCGAATTGGTACCTGATCCGAATCGGTTGGCGGATTCGAGTTGGTTGGCTGTTTTAAATCATCACCTTATTTGAATTGGTTGGCTGATTCGAATCACCGTATCAGTTTTTGTGTTCGAATCTTTGAGGGCGTAACAAGATACCTTAATGGCTGCGAAGATAGTTTAATATTCGTTTTTATGTGGTCCTTTAACCATTATTTAGTATTTTCGCTCACGTGAATTAAATTATTTTCCTTAGGTTAATATATAATTTTACGATATTGTTATTGATTCGAATCATCACCTGATTCGAATCATTCGACTCATCACCCAATTCGAATTGGTTAGCGGATTCGAGTCATCACATTGATTCGTATCATCATATCGATTCGAATCATCGTCAAATTCGAATTGACGATTCGAACCATTTACGGCTGATTCGAATACATTTTTTTGATTCGAGTCCCATCACTATTTCTAAGTACCTAATTAGACCTAGTTACTAGTGTGAAAATAATAGAGTAATGTTAGGTGATGTATAAAATTCAGGAAGATTTACGTAAAAAGTAGTAAAGAACTAAGAACTGACTTGTTGGTGTCGTTCGCGCGCTCGTCGCTCGCAGACAGGGTTGCGTTCCAAACCTACGCTCCCGAGTGCAACCTAACCACAACCGAACGCTCCAACGGCGTTCCAAATATTAGAGCGTGACGTTCGGTTGACACAACCGTCCCGTTCCAAACGTCAGAGCGTTGCAACTTTTTAACCATCAAAATGGATGGTTGTAAAACGCTCTGACGTTTGTCTATAGAAAAAATGTCATTATTTTGTATTTTGATGTTTTTGAGTCTAATTCTAAAAAATAATCATGGTAGATCCTCAAAAAACGGATTTTATTTGATTTAGAATAAAGAAAAGATTAAATTATTCGTATTCCAAATGGAAAACGAAGACTTTGTATTGACATTGACATTTAAAGTTCTTGGTCGTTCCAAACCTTAGAGCGAGTTAAAAAACAACCAAACAACCGGCGCTCTAACGTTCTGAACGCAACTAACGCGTGTCGGCGCGGTGATATCCCTCGACAATGGCTCGACTGAGTGAGCCGAAACCGCGAGCAGGGGGCGTATTATGATTATGACCTCTTCTGAAAATGAACTGCTTTGCATTACCGTATTGTGATCTCTTATATCCAGCCAGACAGTCAGCTCAGCAGGGTTGCGTTCAGAACGTTAGAGCGCCGGTTGTTTGGTTGTTTTTTAACTCGCTCTAAGGTTTGGAACGACCAAGAACTTTAAATGTCAATGTCAATACAAAGTCTTCGTTTTCCATTTGGAATACGAATAATTTAAACTTTTCTTTATTCTAAATCAAATAAAATCCGTTTTTTGAGGATCTACCATGATTACATTATTTATGTGCGTGTGGTGTGAGTGTTCCTATCCTAGAAATTGATTTGACCATACGAAGATTTTAAGAAATAATTGTGAAAACTTGATGGTGAAATCGAAAAATTTGTGAAACCTATGTAGACTAAGTTATGGTCGATTATATAGAACACTCACACCGCCAGTCTCGCGAAAACGCCATACTTGATATCATAAAATATACTAGACGTATGTTAATAAAAGATATATGGAAAATTTGTGCTGAATTTGTGACAACTATTCACAAAATAATCAATTCATTGTCATGATTAATTTGGATTTTATAAGGGTTTTTTAGGAACACTCACACCACACGGTGTGTGGTGTGAGTGTTCCTGAAATTACTAACTTTAACTGAATAATATTGGAATTTTATTATTGTATATGATAATTTGTATTCAGAGTAAATTTGTGACACATAAATCTTGTTTCAAAACGTGATAGATCAAGAGCAATTAAACATTTTGTTTCTTTTTCAATGCTCGTGTGAGTGTTCCATATTTTGGCATTTATTTGATTATCCAGACCTCGTATACGAGTGGAGGCTGCAGCCAAAATTGTGAAAAGTTTGTTCTTAAAATTTAAAACATCTTCTATTTCCGTAAGTGTTATACTTTAATAGTTATATATTTTTTTACATTTTCAAAGGAATATTTTATGTAGGGTGGGTATGCTTTTTTATTTTGTCGTTACACAATTTTCGTCTAGCCTCGTATTGGCTAACCTTTACTCGTAGTTTGGCGTTGTAATAATTCTATTTTTATTGCAGTCTGTTGTTAAATTCTCCAGTGTTTCTGTTTACTAATAACAAGTAATCATGTAAGTTATTATATTTTTCTATAGGTACTTTTTATTTATTTTATCTAATACTAGCTTTTGCCCGCGACTTCGTCCGCGTGGATATTCGGAAAATTCCTAGGGAACTTTTGACCGGGGGGTAATTATGTAACTCTGTTGCAATCAAATCTGGCAGAATCTGTGTGCCATTCCAAATCCGTTCAGCCATTTTTTGCCGCCCCCCCCCCCCCCCGACGCAAAAAGAGAGGGGTGTTATAAGTTTAACGTGTCTGTGTATATGTCTGTGGTATCGTAGCTCCTAAACGGATGAACCGATTGGTAGGGTAACCATGACCTGATCAGCCGTTTGAAGATCATCAGCTCTTTAATAGTTGATGAGGGGATCTTACTAACTTCCATATATCCTATCGATTTAAAATTTGGTACAGTATTACTTTTATGAGCTTTTGATGAGAGGATCTGACTACCTTTCATGTGTCCTATCGATTCGAAATTTAGTATCATGTTATTTCAATGAGATTGGAAGTATTTAAGGTAAGGTAACCATGGCCTGATCAGCCGTGTGTCGGGGGTTGATTGAGTAACAAACATCTAAACATCCAAAACATTAAACTTTCACATTTTTAATATAAGTAATTCCCGTTCTCGTTCCTATTCCCGTTGCCGTATTTTACTTAGGGGAAAATTTTTACAATAGTAAAGATGATCCTGTTATTTTACATTCTCTGTCATACGGACTTTTAGACTTAAATAAAAAAGTGACTGTGACATACAGACGGACAGACAGACAGACATGACGAATCTATAAGGATTCCGTTTTTTGTCTTTAGGCTAAGGAACCCTAAAAAGATGTTATCGAGCCCAATAAAATGTAATACCTAGGTACTATAGCGTAAGTAACAAAATAACCGTTACATAAAGATGCTGGTAACAATAAACGCAACCCTTAATTGCATGTTATCAACCATAAATATATTTTTTTACATTTCGTGTTGTATCTATTTTTTGTAATAAAATGCTTAAACAAAGGTTTTTTTCCGCTTTTTGTTCATAGGCATGGTCACCCTACATAAGACTTTCCTTTGAAGATGTAAAAAAAATGATAACTATTAAAGTATAACACTTAAGGAAATAGACGATGTTTTAAATTTTAAGAACAAACTTTTCACAATTTTGGATGCAGCCTCCACTTGTATACGAGGTCTGGTTAATCAAATAAATGCCAAAATATGGAACACTCACACGAGCATTGAAGAAGACACAAAATGTTTAATTGCTCTTGATCTATCACGTTTTATGTCAAGATTTATGTGTCACAAATTTACTCTGAATTCTAATTATCATATACAATAATAAAATTTCAATATTATTCAGTTAAAGTTAGTAATTTCAGGAACACTCACACCACACACCGTGTGGTGTGAGTGTTCCTAAAAAACCCTTATAAAATCCAAATTAATCATGATAATGAATTGATTATTTTGTGAATAGTTGTCACAAATTCAGCACAAATTTTCCATATATCTTTTATTAACATACGTCTAGTATATTTTATGATATCAAGTATGGCGTTTTCGCGAGACTGGCGGTGTGAGTGTTCTATATAATCGACCATAACTTAGTCTACATAGGTTTCACAAATTTTTCGATTTCACCATCAAGTTTTCACAATTATTTCTTAAAATCTTCGTATGGTCAAATCAATTTCTAGGATAGGAACACTCACACCACACGCACATGATTATTTTAAGAATTAGACTCAAAATAGAAAATAATATCAAAAAAGTTGCAACGCTCTGACGTTTGGAACGGGACGGTTGTGTCAACCGAACGTCACGCTCTAATGTTTGGAACGCCGTTAGAGCGTTCGGTTCTGGGGCCCTACCGCCCAAGTGCCGTCGACTTCGCCGTCGACTTCATTTGACAGATGGATGAAATACCTACCTATTTCCTTTTGGTACAAATAAAAACTTACCAAAGAAAAGTAGCAATGTATTACAACCATCTGTCAAATGAAGCCGACGGCGAAGTCGACGACACTTGGGCGGTAGACCCACAGGTTAGGTTGCACTCGGAGCGTAGGTTTGGAACGCAACCCAGGCACGTGACACCTTACTGACTTCTGCCCATAGATATAGTATTAAAAGCATAGATATAGTATATTGATTAAAAGGCCCATCTTCTGCCTGGGTCTTGGCAGGGATTTTCGTATTATGACGTATCAACTGACAAGCAACTGACGTTTCTTGCCATGTTTTTCTGTCAAAATAAGCCATATGGCCTAGAACCAGGCTGGATTACAAAAAGATCATAATACGGCCCCAGTAGGCTAATATAAAAGTTTAAGCGCAGTGTATGGTATGACCCCCTGCTATTGATTCGTTTCGATTCGTATGATAGTTATTATTGTGAAAATCATTTTAATGGGCTGACATTTCTTATGGATTGATAAGAAGAATAAAAAATAATCACTATTTTTGCTACTTTAGATGAATAACGTGGAATTCGAGACGGAGCCGGCGGAGGGCAGCCCCTCGCGCTGCCCGGTGCAGCTGCAGCGGGAGACGCCCGCGGGGCTCGTGGACGGCACCTGCGGCGGCGACGTGCCGCCCAAGCACGCCGGCTTGTGCAAGTATGAATTATGACATGGTCCATGACTATGAGTATGCCCCCGAGGCAAAGGCACACAATGGAGAAGTTTCATGACGTTAAAACTGCTTTAGTTAAGGGTGCATCGCGCGTCCACTAGCGCCGCGGCCACTTTAGGCAATAATCCAGGTTTTACTTACCCAAACACATTTAAACCAGGAAAAAACGCATACAAAAATAGTTTATAACTAATACAAGTTTTTATATTTTTCAGAATTTCATTAAACATAGTTATTTCGTTGTAATGATTTTTTCTTGATTGGCGGCGCTAGTGGACGCGCGATGCACCCTTAAACTTCATAAAATTAAAATATAGCCTTAAATTAATATACTAGTGAAAAAAAATTAAATCCGTCAGTAAATTGCAGAGTAATTTTTGCGCGATGCGATTGTAAGGGCGTGACATCATCCGACCTTTGCTTGTATGGCGGTGGCGCGGCCGGCGCGGCTGGAGATGTTCCGTAGATGACGTCAGGCGACCGGTTCCCGATGAGCGAAATTATCTTAAAATCGTAACTTTCACGTCCTGTAACTTTTTCATTTTTAGAGATAATTTGATAATTCTTTCATAGTTGTGTATAAATTTGGCCTTAAATTTAATAAAAGCAAATAAAAAAAACTAGGAAACTTCTCCATTTTGTAAAAACGTGAACTATGCGCAGCTGAACCGAGCAGCGCTTAACCGTCGACATCCAAGCCAACTGACGTCTATCGTCGGTCGACCGACGCAGTTGGCTCTGTCGACACTCGACAGCAAGATATTTCTCGTGTGTTTAAACGCAAATTATTAGTTGTACAACGCGTGGATCTAGGCGCTGGTCATAGGTAAAACACTTCTTTCAACTTAATAAGTCAAACGATATAAAGCTTTCAATGCTTTAACTCGCGTCCGGTCTGGCATTAGGAACGTGAGCGTCGGCAATTCGCGGGCATAAGCTAGTTTAGTGTAAATTGTTATATTGTGAATGTCGATGCTGAAAGAGGAGGCGACACCTACGCTACGACCGCGGCATCGGTCTCTGCAGCCGTATTATTTATTTTGAGTGGTGAGGAAAGGTGAATGGCGTCGTTTCACTCGACCGAAACTCAAAAACGAGCAGTGCATCCACGGAGTTCAGACTCCTAATGGCAAATTCCAAACTAAATTGTACGATATAATAAAATAACGTCTCATAACTATCTGCCACCAGTTCGAATTCTTTCAGCCGCAAGGTAGCACCTGCGATACCACTCAAGTTAAATAATACGGGTGCAGGAACCATTACCTGGAGTACCTGTCGCGGGTGGTGCGCGCGCGCGCGGTGGACCCGCTGCCGCTGCTGGACGCCGAGGACCTGGAGACGCTGGTGCGGCGCGCGGCGCTACGCCCCCCGCCGCGCCCCTACGGCTCGCTCGACGGCCTCTACCGGCGCGCGCTCACGCAGGTACTGTTGCAGGCCGCACTACGTGGAGGCGCTGGCGGCGCGCGCGCGCGCGCTCGACCCCATCCCCGTCATGGACCTGAGCGAGCTGGTGGCCGAGCTGCGCCGCCGCGCGCTGCCGCTGCCCGAGCGCGGCCCGTGGGACTCCGATCCCATATACGCCGGCATGTGCGCAGAGGTACCGACCACACCCGCCCCGCCCGATCACCCGACACATCCCGGTCACAAACTATCGATGCTATACGATAGATACCCGATACCTGACTACACTCGCGACCAAAAGTATGGAATCGTGGGCCTATTTTCATACAAACGAAGTAACTTTGAAGCTTCAGTTCTCCGCCCAGGATTAAACGGGGTGTGATCTGATGATGGCCATTCAAAGAGTTGAATGGAGGAGGCTCAGATCGCTGAAGAAACCCAACGGATCAGAAGAGTCGTTTACACTAGAGACCGTATGGAGTTTTAAGTGTTACATTTTCCATACTTTTGATTGTAATTTTAGCTTGTTTTTGTTATTTTTTTATTCAACCCTGATCGACCCATTTAATCCGTTAGGTTTCTTCAGCGATCTGAGCCTCCTCCATACACTCTTTTATTGTTCATCATCAGATCACACCCCGTTTAATCCTGGGCGGAGAACCAAAACTTCAAAGTTACCTCATCATCATCATCATATCAGCCGCACGACACCCACTGCTGGGTATAGGCCTCCCCTAAGGATCTCCACGACGATCGGTCCTGCGCTGCCCGCATCCAGCGGCTTCCCGCGACCTTCACCAGATCGTCGGTCCACCTTGTCGAGGGCCTACCCACGGAGCGCCGTCCGGTGCGCGGTCGCCATTCCAGAACCTTTCCGCCCCAACGGCCATCGGTTCTTCTCGCTATGTGTCCCGCCCATTGTTACTTCAGCTGAGCAATCCTTCGAGCGATGAAAGTTACCTCGTTTATATGAAAATAAAATAGGCCTACGATTCCATACTTTTGCTCGCGAGTGTATAAGCTAAAGTAAGAACATGTTTATGCACAGAATAGAATACATAATCGTCGATCAGATAATTGAAGACATAATAGTACAAGTACAGAAGGGACACTCCGCAAAATCATTTAAATAAATAGCAGCCGTTATTGTGTCGGAGCAAGAGCTCCGACACAAACACATAAGTTATGTTACTGTGAAAGCCCGTATTTTGATAATTACATTCTTAGGTTTTACTGAAAATCTTAGGATTTTCCAACATGCCTTGGTAAATGTAAGGATTTTATAAATAAGAGAAAAAAAATCGAGCTTTTACCGAGTTAGGCACATGCTAGATTTAACCAATGACGGTTGGTAAATGAAAGTTAACTCTGTTTAAATAAAACAGTGAATAAGGCTAACATAAGTTATTTATTTATTTCAATTATTTTGATAAATTTTTTACTAGTCTTCTAATCTAAGTCATTAATTCAACAAATTATTAATCAGTAAAACCCTTTAATAGTTTCAATAATTTGGTTTATTTATATTAAAAATAACTAAAAGATAATAAAACACATTCAAAATAAACCTTTTACAAAAGCATTTACCGTGTCTCCAAGATAAACCTAAGATTAACCGTTAGTGAATGGTGGTAAAAGTTCGAAATCAACGATTTACCATTAAGAGTTTATTTATCTTTTGAGAGTTTGTTTGAGCGCTCCTGTACACGATGCCGCCGCCGCGCCGGCAGCGCCGCCCCGCCACACCTCTACACTGTGGATACATGACGCGTAAAAGCCGTTCCGTTAGCCCGGGAGTAATCTGGTGAATTTCATATACTTTACGAAGATCTCCCAAATATGAGGACAAGTTTTATGATTACTTTCGGATGAATTACAAGATATTTGTCAAATTATTACGCGGCGGCGCGGCGCGGTGCCGGCGTCGTGTAGGTACAGGAGCGCTGAGAGTTTCTTTTAGAGTTTGTTTAGGTATCTTAGCTTTTACTGAAAAAATCAAATTTTTACCTAAGTTACGGCCGAATACTCAAACGCTGCTTAACTAAAATCTTAGCTGAGGCCACCTTAAGTTTAAGAAGCCATTAGATTTAAGTGAAATACTCAAACGCTTTTTATCTGTTGGTAATGTCTGCTTAGCTAAGGACGCATTAACCATTTGCAATCTGGTAACATTACTGAGATTTGCAAACAGTTTCTTTGCATGCAGTCCATCGATATCACACCTGGCACTACGTAATCAAAGTTACCTCAAAAATAATAGCGTGCAACGGAACAATCTCTCTCTATGCCACAGAAGCTCAATGTCGACACGACAATTATGTCAACTGTCAATCAATACTGACTGTCATAATAAATAACACATAAACCGCCCAATTTATTTATTTTACTTTAAAATAATCAAACAGGAAAACGTGACTATGGAGAATAAAAAGAAATGATAACGAAGAAAAGGACATTTTTAAAATATTTTTTCAAAATAATAACCTCACAACGCAAAACAAGAGCGCCCTGCACACGTAAAGTTTGGACCGCGCATCTGGGACTGCGTTCCAAACCTGGGATGGATCTGTGCGGTTTGGACTGCGGATCAAACTGTAGTGCTATTTGTCGTGCGATTTACGATGAACGGTTTGGACTGCCGGCGAATCTTACATGTTAAGGCAAACGATCCGAACTGTGCGTGTAAATTGATTTTCAAGAGTTTGGACTGCAGTTCGGACTGGCGCGTGGAACGTTATAAAAGAGATGGTCCAAAAATGTATGGAGCCTGGGCCAGGTCTATGTACGGCATAGAAAAATGAAGGAAATGAAATTTTATGTCGATTCAGACTATTCAATTTTCATGATTTAGCTTTATTTTCTGGCTCAAAGCATTTTAAAATACTTTGTGACATTTATACCGAGATGGCGGCATGTCAATGTCATTTTGACAACTCAATCTATATATATCTCATGATTTGCAATAATTTTTGAAATGGATTTGAAACTATTTATTTTATCTGGTTGGACTGACGAAATAGTTTTAACAGTGATAAACCTAGTGGTATCTACCCAAATGCGACATACCTAACCTATAAGTACCCATAGGTAGTGCGTGGAAAATCTCAACATAAATCATCGATGAGCCAAAAAATTACTAGCAAGTTTTAAATATTTCTATTTTTCTGAGAATCCTTATATTTTTTCCTGTTTTTTGGTGTGCCGTACATATACCTGGCCCAGATTGGACCTTCTCCTTTTAAAAGTTTTTCATCAGTAGTATGAAAAATGGATACTCGTTTGGTCATCGCGTTAGCTGGCTTTGTCACTGGAAGTATTTTATGAGCGCGCAGCAGATACTTGTACTGCATTACCTATGTGTCTATAGTGTGTTTACCTGTAATTTATACTTAGCATAATAGATATAATTACTTATAAAAAGAAATATTTGATGATTAAGTATTAGATGTTTCTCATTTTTTACCAACTTAGATAAATCTTTGGCAAAGTTATCTGGTGTTTATTGTACAGTAAATTACAAGCTCCTAACAGTTTGTAATTTTTTGTACAATAAACATCAGATAACTTTGGCAACTAATTTTCATTAAAATATTGACTAGGTAGGTAGGTAGGTACATACCTACCTACGTATACCTATAGCAGGGGTGCCCATACTTTCTCTTAATGAGATCGACCTAGCAAAAATTTATGTCAGATTGACATTTTGACCGTTTAACCCACCAAATATTTAAAAAAAAATTGCGTAAGTAAAACTACATTGGGCGCAAAATGTCAAATCTGTTATCCTTGGCGATCGACCGGTCGATCGCGATCGACCGTATGGGCCCTTTGACCTATAGCGACGTAATTTACTTCATGCAAAAGAGACACAGTGTACAGGGCGCTACGTGATGCGCGCACAAAACTGTGAAAATGCACCTCGCATCGACATGCCAGATCGGACTGTCAGCCCCGCGCATATACATGTACGTTTCGGAGCGAGGGATGGAACGGCGCGTGCTGTTTCCCGCGTTCCGAACTTTACGTGTGCAGGGCGCTAATCACCTTGACGTGTGATACTTGAGGTACGTCCGAGCTTCCTTAAATTAAGAGCGACCTTAATCAACTTAAGGCGGCCTCAAATACCTGTCAGATCTTAATGAACGTTTGAGTATTCCATTTTCGATAGTTTTTGCAGATAAGCGGTCCTTAACTTAAGGCCGTCTTAGAAATTGAGCGGCTCTCAAATTTTGAATTGAGTATGAGTTAAGGCGGTCTCAACTGTGTGAGGAGCTCTCAACTATTTAAGCAGCGTTTGAGTATTCGGCCGTGAGTATTCCATTTTCGATAGTTTTTGCAGATAAGCGGTCCTTAACTTAAGGCCGTCTTAGAAATTGAGCGGCTCTCAAATTTTGAATTGAGTATGAGTTAAGGCGGTCTCAACTGTGTGAGGAGCTCTCAACTATTTAAGCAGCGTTTGAGTATTCGGCCGTTAGAGGTTTACATCCACATGTACACAAACTTGACTTCTGTCCTATCTTTATTTTGTGCCGATACTACAGAATAGATTGAACCAACTACTTACTCTATGCGTAGCTTTTTAGAGGGCTTTTCAAAGTGACATTAAAAAAATTAAAATGTAACTATTTGTGCCAAATTTGTCTTTTAAAAATAAACGGCCTGTACCAGAGGCAAATATTGTAAGCACTTACTGGCCGACATCTGCCCAAAGAGAAACATTTTAAGGTTTAATCTGCCTGCCTACCTGGGTACTCTTGCTTGACACATACATTTTTATCAACGCCATCGATCGAATGTGCGTGTGGTGGGAGTGTTCCTTTCCTAGAAAATGATTTAACCATTCGAAGAATTTAAGAAATAATTGTGCAAACTTGATAATGGTAATATCGTTAAATTTGTGAAACCTATGTAGACTAAGTTATGGTTGATTATAACTCATACCGCCCGCCTCGCGATAAGATATACTTGATATCATACAATATACTAGACGTATGTTAAAAATATATATGGAAAATTTGTGCTGAATTTGTGTCAACTATTCACAAAATAATCAATTCATTATCATTGTTAATTTGGATTTTATAAGGGTTTAGGAACACACACACACACACCACACACCGTGTGGTGTGTGGTGTGTGTGAAATCACTTTAACTGAATAATATTGAAATTTTATTTCTGTATATTATAATTCGGATTCAGAGGAAATTTGCGACACATAAATCTTGTCACAAAACGTGATAGATCAAGAGCAATTAAACATTTTGTTTCTTTTTCAATGCTCGTGTGAGTGTTGCATATTTTGGCATTTATTTAATTAACCAGACCTCGTATGCAAGTGGAGGCTGCATACACACCACACGCAGAGTCTATCGAGCCTACAGTTTTTTGTCATTTTGAAAAGCCCTCTATGTGCGTTGTGCGTGCAAGGTACCTGTACCTGCCCCCAACATCCCTCTGGATTTTCTTCTGTCAACTTTGTTTTGTGGAGGTGGTCCTATTGCGCCGACATATCGGTACATTATTAATGTGTGATTTTAAAAACTAAATTAACTAATTTTCGTAAGAGCTATTATTTTTCCAAAGATAATTATATTATATTTAATTAAAATCTCATTGATCGGGAAGTCGGTACATACTTAATGTATTTATTTATTTTCAGATCGTCAAAGAAAAGATACCTTTGGATTGAAAGAAAGCTATCTATCAAGAACTGACTGTAATAAACACAACATCGTCGAAATTCTTCGAATATTTTTATAATTTAATTCATAATCATCATTATTTATTTTACTCTAATCTAAGGACACTGACATTTAGAATCTTAATAAAACATTACAACTGTATAAGTCGTTTTTATTTCGGACTACCTTCTAGCGAAATGTTCATTCATGTGGTGACGATCTCTTTGAATGTAGTGTCGGTTGGAGCGAATGCGAGTCTCGAGCGAGTCGGGGAGCGCCGTGGCCTCGTGCGCGGAGGCGCGCGGCGGGCGCGAGGCGGAGGGTGCGGGCGAGGCGGCGGCGCGCCGCTGCTCCGCCACGCGCCGCCCGCGCTGCTCCTCGCGCTCCGCCCCCGCCGCCGCCATCGCTGCCAGCTTTGCTGCTCTCTCTTCTTCACTCAACCCCGTTTTTCGCTTCTCTGGCTCCGACCGGTTATGTCTGTGGTCCGGTGATCGATGACGCCTTCTGTCACTCTCGCGGTCTCTTTCGGAATAACGGGATTGTGAAACCTGTCTTTTATCTTCGCGCGATTTTTCTCGCTTCCTGTTATCCGACATTTTTCTGCCCTTGGTCTCGTCGCTAGAATATCGACGATTTCTTTTCTGATCAGTGTGCATCTCATGACTCGACTTTTTCTCAGAATGTTTGGATCTTTTGTCATATTCTAAATCGCTTTCGCTTTTACGCTTTCGTGATTCCGTCTTGGAAGTGGAATGAACATTGTACAGAATCTTTTTATTTAATTTACTTTTATTGCTTATATGTTCACTGTCATCTGATGTGTCCGATTCTGAAGAATTGTATGACTTTTTCTGTGATCTTGACTTCTTTATTTGTTTTTCTTCCTTTGTTTTTTTCTTTTTCTTCTTCTTAGTTCTCTCTTGTGATACATCAGATGAATCTGAAGATGATCCATCTGAATCGAGCAGTTTAGCTATATTTATTCCTTTTCCGCCACTTAGTGCATTTAATTTAGCTGCTAGCATATTATCAAGGTCTTTTCCTTTGCTTTTGGATTTCTTTTTAGTATTTTCTTTTCTTTGTTCCTGTTAACAAAAATATAACAATAGCTGTAAAGTAAATACAAGGTCCTAGCACAGTACCTTGAGGAACGCCAACTACAAAGAAACTTCCTTATTATTAGTCACAATTTGATTTAATAATTAAAAAACGTATGCCAAGTGTCAAAAGCTGTTTACTAAATAGGACAAGTAAGGATAAACAGACACAGGGGTATTTGGGCCCAAAAGTTGGGACAAAAGTCGAATGTAACAAAGTGTAGAAATTCTAGTAGCGGTTAATTAGGCTCGTTAGCTAAAGACTTCGTGGATAATAGTATGGATGGTATTTATTTTTCGATGTGCATTAAAAAATTTGTCAATCAGTTGTCATTTGAACGCTTCGTTGATTTTACATACATCCAATTAAATTATAAATACTTACGAAGACTTATAATTTCCATGCATACAACAGAGTTAAAATTAAAAAAACTTGTGAAGTATTTTTAAACAAGGACTCAAGTGGTTTTGTAGTGATGTCTACAAGGGAAAAGGATTGGCCAGGTATGTAGAATTAAGTCGGTACAATAGTGTTCATTTATTGTGTATGTACATACATTATTGGATGTTTGAATTACTGACTTTGATTTCAACAATAAATTGCAAGAGTTATACTTCCGGACTTTCCCCGGACTATCATTGTTTTAAGGGTTCCGTACCAAAAAGGTGAAAAGGAACCCTTATGGTGTGACTCAGTCTGTCTGTCTGTCACAGCTGGATATTAGCTCGAGAACTACGAATGGTATCAACTTGAAATTTGGAATAGTTTAAGATGACGTTTGTCCAACTATTTTGCAAATAAGAAAGAAATAAAAATAAATATTTTTTTACAACAGGGACTGAAAAGGGGTCTTAAACATTTTAAGTGGGGGCGACTAGGCATGTGGGGTATCATATGAAAGAGCGCTGTTTGCACATTTTAAAACATTTTTTTCTTTTCTTTTAGGCTGCATAGTTTTCGACTTATGATGAATAATGTAAAAAAATACCGTTCCCCCCCTTATCTCTGAAGTTTGCAAAGAGAAAAATCTGAAATAATTCTATGTGATAGTAGTTTATGTAAAGATTACAGGAATAATAAAACGATGTCTCAATATAACACACTTTTTTAGAAATTCAAAAAACAAACAAAAATTAATTAGTTCCTCTACCAGTCACAGATGGCCCTGACCCAAGAAAAAATTATTTAGTTCTATTAACGGTCAAGAGATGGCGCTGGACTAAGAAAAAAATAGTTCCACTATCGGCCAAGAGATGGTGCTGACTTAATACTGCAATTATAATTTTATTATTCTACAGCTCTGCAGTGTATTTATTTTATTATAATGGTACGGAAACCCTCGGTGCGCGAGTCCGACTCGCTCTTGACTGGTTTTATTTTATTTGATAGTCTACTTAGTCTTCTTTGGTATAATGGGAAAAACAGGTGCCAGAAAGTGCCATTCTGCTATTTGCATTTTTTTTGTAATTAAAGATTTTACAAAACAAACTTAACTTTGCGGTCGTAGTATTAAATTTAAGCATTTTGAAAATGTTCATGCTTGAAATCTAAAACACTGCAAAGCTCTTTGTTAATTGAAATCTAAAACACTGCAAAGCTCTTTGTTAATTGTATCCCTGGCAGCCGATGACTCCTCCTGTTCATAAAATTTTAGTACACGGTCTTACTGTCATAAAACATGCCCTTCTGCCGATACGAAATTTATCAGAAGGGGTTGCACAAGTATTTGCTTTCTCTGTGAGGTTGCAGAGGCAAGTAATAGCACTGAAACGTTATTATTATATATTTATTATATATATTTTTTTTTTATCTTACTCTATGCGTTTAGGCGCAGAACGTCAAAAGCGCAAAATGTCAAAAGAGCAGAATGTCGAAAGTGAAAGTGAAATAAGCTTTATTCAAATAAACTTAATTATTAAGTACTTTTGAATCGTCTATATTTTCCTACCACCCGTTCCAGACTTTTTTAGCTGACAAGAAGAACAAACTTGAATATATCGAAAGAGCAAAAGGACCAAAACGCCTATGGCCTTACAACAAAAGATTTTAAAACACTGTTTAGTAAAAACACGGTTTAAATGTCATGACGTCTCTTTCAAACAATATTGTCAAAAAAGTGACAGCATCACATTTAAACAGTGTTTTAGTTAAACACGTGTTAAATAGTGTTTTGTGGTAAGGCCGTTAATGTCCAAGGAGCAAAACGTCAAAGGCGCAAAATGTCATAACCTTCTAATTGAGTCGTATAGTATCAAAGGCGGCAATCTACGATTTTACTAATTTATGGTAAATCGAAAAAGAAAAAATCAAGATGGCGGAATTCCGTGGATTTTGTATGAAAGAAAGCCGTCTTTGATTCTAATAAGAGATTTGCAGTCCAATTTGCTAGAGGAAATGGCCGCGTTTGATTATTAATCGGTTGAACAGTCGATGACGTTTAAAAATTGCAATGCTGCTGTATCAATAAGTAATTTTTGACAATCTACCTACTTTGCCGCCTTTGATTCTATACGACTCAATTATGAGATTTACCAAACCACCATGACTCAAAACTTATTTTGGTGAATAGGAATTTATTAATAAATAAATAAAAAATTAAAATAAAATGATTTTTTTTATAATTCTAGTTTTTAACCGTATCGGTTTATTGATAGCGCGGTTTTATTGAAAGTACTTTGGTAATTAGTTGGTTTTTGGTTAGATTTTTTATTTTCCCGACGTGAATAAAAAATGGTCACGGGGACAGGGAGTCTCGTGACCAAACCAAATACCAACTAATTACTAAAGTACTTTCAATAATATCGCGCTAGTATCGGTTAAAAAGTGGAATTATAAAAAAAACATTTAATTAAAATTATTTATTTATTTATTAATGAATTCCTTTTTACCAAAATAAGTTTTAAATCATGGTGGTTTGGTAAATCACATAATTAGGTTTTGACATTATGCGCTTTGGACGTTTTGCTCTTTTGACATTCTGATCTTTTGACGTTTTGCTCCTTGGACATTATGCGCTTTGGACCTTTTGCTCTTTCGACATTCTGCTCTTTTGACGTTTTGCGATGGCTTGACATTTTGCGCTTTTGACGTTCTGCGCCTAAACGGCACTGAAAGAGTACAGAAAGATTATTTCAAGAAATTTTTCGAGAGAACAATGCAATATGGACCTTTTATATCGGCTACTGCTTACGTCAGATCCGTTCCTAAGAGCACGAAAACAGGAGAAGCTCAATGGCGCAGTGGTTTAGCACCTGGTTCAGCGATTGCGGAGGTTAAGCAACTTTCGCAAGGGTCGGTCATGGGATGGGTGACCAAAATGTATTACTTATTTCGAGCTCCTCTGTGCTTTGGAAAGCACGTTAAGCTTTGGTCCCGGGTGTTTTTGCAGTCGTTTACATCCACCAATCCGCATTGGGCCCGCGTGATGGGTTATGGCCCATCTTCCTTATCCACCCATAAGGAAGGCCTATGTCCCAGCAGTGGGGACATTAAAAAATGCCTGATGGTCACCGAAAACAGACAAATCTTTTAGCACAGTAGTTAAAGACATAATACTTGCTCCAGAAGTAGAAAATGTCGCCGAAAATAATTCAGAATTTAAAGTGGAAACGGTAGAGTTTGAAGATGATGAGGACTCATCAGATAAAGAAGAGTGGGACGCATCATCAGAACGATAATTTGTAATTAATTTGTATGATTAAATATTTTTTGAAGTATTTATTGCACGTATTTACGTTAATCCTACAACCGTAAACGAGCAACAAAAGTGTAAAAACTGTCTAAATTAAAATAATGTATTATTCTAGATATATTTTGATCAAAATAAAGTAATGCAATAAAATAATTTTGTCCAACTTTTTGGCCCAAATTTCTCTAGACTATACTATTACCTGTTCTTTCCTTAACAAATCTGCAAGGCGGCGTCTTTGTAAGGGATTATTTAAAAGGGCTGCTCTAGCAGCTCTTTCTCGCTCTTTGACGAGAAGAAGTGGATCCTCTCGCATTTTCCGAGCTAAATCCACTTGTGTGTCCCCTCCACTAGACAGCATGCTGGAACCAACCACACGGCGGGCCACCGCTGGTATGGAATTTTTTTCTTCTTTTTCAGTGCGACCATAACTCTGTTCTATAGATTTACCTAGAAGATAATCTTCATCTTGAATTTTTTTATCAGGCTTCTGTAAAAAATAAAAAAAATAAAAATATTGATCTTATTGAAAATTATAGTGTCATAATTAGCAATATGTATATATATAGTGTATTAATGAGAAATACATACTCTAAGAGCGTCAGTCAAGTTAAACTAGAAAAGAGAGGTGGGGAGATCAAAATAGAAAGAGGGGTCAGACAAGGCGACCCCTTGTCACCAAAATTATTCATCGCCGTGCTGGAAAATGTATTTAAAGAACTAAAATGGATGATGAAAGGCATACAAATTTCTGAGCATTGTTTAAGCCACCTAATGTTTGCTGACGATGTAGTACTTTTTTCTGAAATGCCCACCCAGCTAGAAGGAATGATATGCTCTCTGGTAGACCAGAGCTCTAAAATAGGCTTGGAAATTAACGCTAGTAAAACAAAAATAATGTCTAATAGTCAAAAGAAAACAATACAAGTTAAGGGAAAAGAAATAGAATATGTGGATAGTTATGTATACTTGGGGAAACAGGTGTCATTTAGCAAATCTAGCAACAATGAAGAAATAGACAGAAGAATAAACATAACATGGAAAAAATTCTGGTCCCAAAAAGAAATCTTAAAAGGCGATTACAACATACAAATGAATAAAACAGTGATAGAAACGTGTCTCTTGCCATGCCTGCTATATGGGTGTCAAACATGGATATTTACAAACCGCACTAAAGCAAAAATTAGAACATGTCAACGTTCCATGGAAAGAAGCGTTCTAAAACTAAGAAAAATCCAAAAAGTACGAAGTGAACTAATAAGACAGAAAACAAAACTAACAGATGCTTTACAATTTGCCTTAACCCTTAAATGGAAATGGGCGGGACTTATTTCGAGGTACACAGACAACAGATGGACATATAAGACAACAGTATGGAAGGGACCAGCGGGAAAAAGAAATGTTGGTCGACCCAAACAACGTTGGTCTGATGACATTATCCAGATCGCAGGAAAAGACTGGATACAGTCTGCAAAAAAAAAGGGAAGAATGGATGCTAATGGAGGAGGCTTACACCCAAGAAGGGATCCTTAGCGCAGAGAATGAATAAATATTATTGTAACCATTGTAACCACAAACACATTTGCTATGGAATATATATAAGCTTAATAATAATAATAATAATTAGCAATATAGAAAATATTAGAAAACATGACCACTATATGATCCACTGCAAGTCTACTTTTTGGATTCTTAGGCCAGCGCCATCTCTTGACCGATAGTGGAACTAATTTAATTTTTCTTAGGTCAGGGCCATCTGTTGACTGGTAGAGGAACTAATTAATTTTTGTTTGTTTTTTGAACTTTAAAAAAAGTGTGTTATACCTATTTGAGACATTGTTTTATTTTTCCTGTAATCTTTACATAAACTACTATCACATAGAATTATTTCAGATTTTTCTCTTTGCAATATTCGGAGATAAGGGGGGGGGGGAACGGTTTTTTTTTTATTTTTCCTCATAAGTCGAAAACTATGCGGCTTAAAAAAATGAAAATATGATAACCCACATGCCCTAGTCGCTTCACTTAAAATTTTTAAGACCCCTTTTCGGTCCCTATTTATTTTTATTTCTTTCTTATTTGCAAAATAGTTGGACAAACGTCATCTTAAACTATTCCAAATTTCAAGTTGATAACATAAGTAGTTCTCGAGATATCCAGCTGTGACAGACAGACAGACTGAGTCACACCATAAGGGTTCCTTTTTTACCATTTTGGTACGGAACCCTAAAAACAACAATTATTTATGGGATGTATTTAATAGCACTTTAAATTTGATGAAACCAGCTATAAAATTGTATATCATCACTTTTAAAGTAAAGATAGATCTATAATTTAATACTATCACTACAAAAATATTGGTTTTTATTGGTCTTTGATTTCAGAGTGACCACTATTTACTACTTCCAAAATTCCCTGACTTTTCCAGGCGTTTTCTCAAGTTTTTCCCTGACCATAATCTTTTAATGTAATCAATATAAAATAATTGGAATACGTTTTTAAGTTTTTGTAGAATTATCTGCCAGCAAATTACAATTTATAATAATAATAATAATAATGAGGTATTTGTCTAATGTATTGCGTGTTTTGTATATCCAAATATTCATTTAATAATTTAATAGGCATTTTCAAAGTTTGCTCTCATTATGGCTTGTGCAGAGTTGTTTTGGTCATTTGTATTGAAAATTTAAAAATGGAATGTGATCCGAATTATTTTATTCAACTACGGTACACTTTTGCTCGTTAATAATTTGTTTTTTTATTATGTACATACAGTCAGTGCCGTAAATAGCCTTCTCTATGCCCTGTGCGAGGTTGTACCTATAACTGCGCCCTTGTTATTATCGGCTGGGTACCCGATAATAAGCGCAGTGCGATTTTTAGTCAGTTTCATCTAATAACCTTGTAATCTTGCTTGTTTATAGCAAACAAAACAGCCGTGCAGCGCTATTTTTAGCCAGTTCCATTCACTAATCTTGTAACATGCTTGTTTATAGTAAACATAACTGCCGCGCAGCACGATTTTTAGTCAGTTTCAACCAGATAACCTTGTAATCTTGCCTGTTTATAGCAAATGAAACGGCCACGCAGCGCTATTTTTAGTCAGTTTTATTCCCTGACCTCCATTAAATTGCCCTGACAATTTCCTGACTTTTCTATGACAAGCGAAATACCCCGACTTTTCCGTGTTCCAGTAAGTGGCCCCCCTGTGATTTTGACATCCGTACACGGCACAGTAATGTTGATTCGACATTGTTACTATTATAAAGAGGCAATATCACGCAGGCAGTATGATGCCGCGCGACTACACAGGCGGGCGTGTGGCGGCTCTCTGCTCACTTGTTCGTTTGAACAAACGGCTAGGCTAGCTTATCGTGCGACCTTGAGCGAGTGAAGGAGGCCTGACCATACCTACATCATACATCCAATTCAGGCGGTCATCGCTGTAGGAGCCAGCGTTACGGTGAACCATCTGGTTCAACTCCGATCTATCTCTTTCCTCTGCTCTCTCGCGTTGCAGTTCCGATATCCGTTTTTTCTCTTCCGCAGCTGCTTGCTCTGCTTTCCAAACGCGTTCTTGATTTTTCATTGTATTTGGATGCCATGATTTTTTCGAATTCTGTTAAAAACAAGTCAGTCGATCAAAATAGTCAGTTACATGCATATGATTTAATTGCCAATAAAACAAATTAAATAAACTAACCAGATCGCCACCTCCCATATTATTGAATTAAAAGTATCATAAAATAAATTCGGAGGGCATGGGCAACAATATCATTGGAGGGCAAAGGGCAACAAAAAACTCAAACCATCGGCTTCAACTCGATTACGAATAATACGAATTTTCGATAATATTCACAGAGGAAATATTCACTGTGATATTCACTACGTCGCTAGTAATCAAGAATCTTAGCTAAAATAATAGTCAATGTTGCCAGATGAGCAAAATAAAAATGCGGTAGCTGTGCTTAAAAAACGCGGATTTTCAACAAAAAAGTGGAATTTCTTGTTTTAACATTTACTTACCTACATCGATTTTTCTTTCTCGATTCGCGTGCTTATCAATATCAATTGTTTTTTCACACAAAGGCTTTGAATTTGATTGAAGAGAAACAAAAGAATTTGTTTGCAAATTAAAGTTTATTTTATTTTATTTTTATTTTTATTTATTTGGCACAGAAACAATATACAAATTATAATTTTAACAAAAAAGAAATGAGCTTATAACCATGTTAAATTTGTATATCTATTACATCTATGCACAACATTTGACTACACACGTGGTTACATTGCAATATTATTACAATACATTTAAGAGTTAGTTAGCAATGACATTATTTCCTTCTTAAATTTAAACAAACTGTAATGAAAAATATCCAGATCCTTATGAAGATCATTGTACAGGGTGCACATTCGGGGTATCGGACTGAACCGTGTAACATGATTTGAGGAGAAAGTCGAGAACAAATGCTGTCTTCGGATAGATTTTTTAGGTGTCCTAAGTGCAAGCTGGCCCAGGATTGTTGTATCTAATTGAGAATGTACAATTTTATATAATGTGAGTAAGTCTGCAATTTTACGTCTTTTTTCTAATGTGTCCAATTTAAATTTATTTATTCTATTTTCGTATGTCACCAGTGTATGCTTCAATCCAAATTTACCACATAATCTGCTAATAAATCTCTTCTGAATAGATTCTAGTCTTTTAATATGTATAGCATAATGGGGGCACCATATTATTATGCTACAGTACTCAACTATACTTCTTACCAGAGAAGTATAGAGAGTTAGTAAGCTGGATGGTTTTTTAAATGGCCGCGTGATTCTTAATATAAATCCTAATGCTTTCTTAGCTAAGTTAAACAAAAATGACAGTCCTTTCTTTATCAAATGAACTAAGTAGGTACATAGAGCAGCTTATTATCTTCGATGTGTGCCATCTAACCACCAAAAAGGGGTTGTTCTAGCTAGTACAAGTACGAGGCAAATATCTTGAAATTGGGTGGCGCGGAACGCGTATTTTGGGCCCTTTAGGCGCATATTATCAGAAACGCAAAATAGCCGAGTCGTTATCCCCACTCTGTCTAAAAAAATTAAGATATTATATTCCTCGTACTTTGTAGATTCGAAATAAGCGGAACCGCGTAGGTTAAAAGTGGAAAGCGGATTCATTGTCAAAAAGGCGGGGTAAAAAGTGGAAAAGCGGTACATCTGGCAACGCTGATAATAGTAAACCTACTTTTTTTTTTTTTTTTTTGGCACCGCACGGTTTGTGCATTTGCCACAAACAAGTCAAAGGTAGGGAAACCATTTTATTATACGTAAAAACTCCGGATCGGAATTTTGGGGAAGGATAAGGATAATAAAGTAATAAAAGATATGGATAAACTACATGAATAGATTACATAATATAGAAATAATTGGATTTGTGGGAATATTTATATTTTCACATTATTGTCAGTTATGAATGTAGATATTATGTTGTATATATCATAATGTAAGGAACATAATAAGGTAGGAACAGATGTAGGAAGGGGAACGTGGAGGTCTATCAAAGAAGCAATGAATGAAGAACAATTACGGAGAGGGCAGTCAAAGAAAATGTGATTCAAATCCTCTTCAGCAGTACCACAAGCACACAAATTACTATTAATAATACCCAGTCTAGCGAGATGAGAAGCAGAGCAATTATGTCCTAGGCGCATCCCTATGATACTGGATGTTACAAGCTTATTAAATTTTATTTTAGAAAACCACATTTTCTGAGGAATTAATTGCTGTATTGATTTATAATGTTTGCCTTTTTTTACTACTGCTGTTCCAAAGATTACTCCAAGAGTTATGTAAATGATCTTTAGGAATGGAAAGAAGATCAGGCACAATATTTTTATAGGGGAACATATCACCGCTGTTTACAGCATCTTTCGCAAATCTATCGGCTATTTCGTTTCCAGCGATATTGTGATGGCCAGGTATCCACGCAAAAAGAACATCGTAGCCTTTAATTTTACAATTTAGTAGCAATTGCTTACATTCTATAATATAAAGACAGGCTGAAGAAGATTTAAAAGGAAATTTCTGCAAAGCTTGCAAGGCGCTCTTTGAGTCTGTGAATATAATGGACTTGTTAAGTTTTGCAAGAAGGATGTACTCTAGAGATTTTAGAATTCCAAAGCATTCGCCTGAAAAAACTGATGTTTCAGGTGGCAATTTTATTTTCTGGTGTATATTATATTGTTGATGATAAACAGCTATTCCAACCGTTCCGGAGTTTTGGTGTTTAGAAGCATCACAGTAAATAAAGTGCCAGTCAGGCCATTCCTTATCGATTATATAGTTAAGATGGATGTGAGCATTTTCATCATTCTTCAGGATTTCTAAATTATAATTAATTTCAGGGGGGTTGACAAGTGCTTCATAGTTTACAGAAAATATGGGAAGATACTGAGAACGATGTGTGGGAGCTTGTAATGAAATAAATTTACGGAAACTAATAACTAAACATGGAGTGGACTTATGAGTCCAATACCGCGCGACGCCATAACAAAAAAAAAAAAAAAAAAAAAAAGATGAGTTTTCTACATGGTCTGACAGATCTTGTAGTTTGTGACATAGAGTACATTATTATACTAGAGATAGAGTTATCAGTCAGACCTAATGATCAACGCCATCTAACGAAATGTGACAAAAAGTGTACGATATTTAATATAGGTACTAGTAGGTTTCTATAAATCTTGACTTGTAATTTTTTTGGGAGGTAACCGCTATGTCATGAAATAAATTTAAAATAATTTACTTTATAGCTAATCAGCTTTGACTATATAAAACTGTGAAAGACACACGATACCGCGATTCAGCACGGGATAGCGACATCTCTCGACTGTTTGACAAACGAAAAATGAGCGCCATCTATCAAATAAATCCGCAACTAAAATCTTAGGCCGCGCTCCCTTGTAGTGAGTCAAGTACTAAGTGAAAAGCCCCTGGTTTGTGATAGAGAGGGTGATTAGAAAATTGAAGGGCACGAAATAAAAATTTATCGCTTAAGAATTGTCTTCGGAGATTTAAAGGGGGGTCCACACATTCAACCTGGAGGGCATTCACTGGGCTGGATCTCATGGCTCCGGTTACAATACGTAATGCTTTGGATTGGATCTTGTCTAACTTACATAGACCCACTACGCTACATGGCTCTAAAAGGAAAGTACCGTAATCTAGGATGCTTCTTATGATTGCATTATACATGAGTTTTAACGTGAAAGGATGGGCACCCCACCAAACACCGGAGAGGCAACGTAAAATATTTAATAAACGTTCACACCTAGCGGAGGCATTATAACAATGAGACAAACCTGTGAGTTTAGAGTCTAGAAGGATACCTAAAAATTTTACTTCATTTTTTTCAGGGATTGGTTGATTATTATACAAAACTGTAAATGGAGGGGGTAAACGTATTCTAGAGAACAATACTGCATTACTTTTGCTAACACTAAGACTTAGGGAATTGGACAGATGTGTATATACTATAGAGTAGTGGACTTAGTACTGACCCTTGGGGTAGACCTTTCCATGTAATTCTTGTTTTAACGTTAGACTCGCCTATATTCATTTGTATCTGTCTTTCTGAGAGAAGATTATAAATAAAATTGCAGAATATAGGAGGCACCTTTAGATCAGATAATTTATTATTTAATATTTGAAGATCAACATTATCATACGCAGCGGATATATCTAGGAAGACAGCAAGCAAGGATTCATTAATTGAGAAAGCCAATCTCACATCTGTGATAAAAATTCCTAAGCTGTCCATGGTGCTTCTTCCTTTTCGAAAACCATATTGACTTGGAGCCAGTAGGCCTTGACTTTCAACATACCATTCTAATCTATTTTTTACTAGATGTTCTGCTAGTTTAGAGAGA
The DNA here is from genome assembly GCA_950108535.1 of Agriphila straminella. Lineage (NCBI taxonomy): Eukaryota > Metazoa > Arthropoda > Insecta > Lepidoptera > Crambidae > Agriphila > Agriphila straminella. The sequence continues at coordinate 14,716,835 of OX467308.1, forward strand.
ACCGAGGCAAGAGCAATTGGCCTATATGAATTTGGATCTAATGGGGGTTTATTTGATTTGAGTATGGGAATGATTTCATGGATTTTCCATGAAGTAGGTATTTCGCCAGAAGTCATAACTGAGTTAATGATGTGTAAAAGAAAATTTAGACTCGGATCACTCAAATTTGCTAGAAAAGAATAAGGTATACCATCCATACCGGGAGCTGAATCTTTTACATATGATAACACACCTTTCAGCTCTATGAGACTGAAAGGAGAGGTAAGGCCAGTTGAATTTCCTGTTGGGGTTTCAAAGCATATATGGGGATGAGGTATTGGCATTTGTGGGGCAAATGGAGGAGCTAACTTGTCTAAAAATTTATCTGCTACGGTGTCATCAAGGTATTGTGGTAAAGGTTCCTTAAACGCTGATCTAAATCTACGGATATTTTGCCAAACAGCCGATGGCGAAACATCAGGTGCTAAAGATGCGCAAAAAGATTTCCAACCATCCCACTTTTTCTTTTTGAATAATTTACGGGTTTCACTCATTATAACTGTTAAACTAGCAAAATTTTCTGATGTAGAGTATTCGTTGTAGATTATTTCAGCTTCTTGCCTCTTTTTTACTGCCGCTGTACATTCACTGTCCCACCATGGAGGGGAAGGAATACACCCGTTTGTTTGTTTTCGCGGAAAAACTTCATCAGCTGCTTCTAATAAAACTGAAGCAAAAGCTTCAGCACTCTGTGATCCGTTGTTTTCTTGGGAAGGAGGAAAGAGGGACACCCTTTGTTCAACCTGCTCCCTAAACATTACCCATCTGTCACTGTCACTGTCATTTTGATTAATTTTGTATTTCATACGAGGGGGGCGTCTGCTTTGATTTCTGATTAAAGTTTTAGGTAATTCAACTAAAATAGGGAAGTGGTCACTACCATAAGTGGAAGATAGACGATTCCAAGTCAAGGATGAAGCAAGATTAGGAGTACAAATTGTAAGGTCAGGCGCACTATCGCCTTCGTGAGGCAATGTTCGTCGTGTCGGAAGTCCTGTATTAAGAATACAAAAATTATTCAATTCTGTGAAGTCTAAAATTCTGGAGCCATAATAATTAGATTTTGCGCTGCCCCAGGCTTGGTGTTGAGCATTAAAGTCACCCATTATAAGGATTGGCTTTGGGAGATGGGAGATGATGGTATCTAATTCATTGTAAACGGAGGATGTTGGATGAGGAATGTATAGAGAAACAAAGCAGATATTATTAATAGAAGCGGCTATAATTGACAGGTAACTACTATGGTTAATAGGAATGTGCTGAAAGGATAAAGAATCATTAATCAATAGGACTACACCGGCATAAGAGTCTGATCGATCTTCTCTTAAGCGAAAGTAGTGAGGTATATTAAAAATACTATTTGGCTTAAGCCATGTTTCCTGTAGAGCTATTACTACAGGTTTATGAACATTTATTAAATGAAGTAAATCACTTTTCTTATTGTTAATGCTTTGACAATTCCACTGTAGGATTGATGACATATGATCCATTATTTGATTTTTTATTAACATTATTTACATTTTCAGGTGCAGCGTTGGACGGTTCAGACATATTTTCTGAATGAGACAGAAAGTTTATTAGGGCAATAATGAGATCTCTGGTTGACATGTTGCAGAAAGGGTTTTTCTCATTAATTGTGCCAACAGAGGGTAAAAGAATATCATAATCTTTTATCAAGGCAGCATGAGCTTCCTTATCATAACCCTTACTATACTGTTTTGGAGGACTGTTAGATTTAGTAAAAACAGTTTTTTTATATGAATGTGTGTTTGGTTTATTATTATTGCCATTATGAATTTCATAAGTTTGTTTTAAAGGGGAAGAATGAGCAGCAGTCGAGGTTAAGACTTCGGAATAAGATTTAGTAACGGGAGGGTGTAGTTTTAGTGCTTCAGCATAGGAAATGCAATTATTGGCCATTGATTCCTTTATAGATTTTTGCCTATTAAATTCTGGACATTTTCGATTGGTTGCATAATGAGACCCTGAGCATAAGCAGCAGACTACATCCTCCTCGTCAATATTACAACTCTCACCTGTGTGATTGTTGCCACATTTGAAGCACCTAGGAACAGATCGGCACTGACTCTTAATATGGCCATATCGGCAACAGTTAAAACATTGTACTGTAGGATAAATATATAGATCAACCGGGAGAGAGTTATAGCATAAAAAAATTCTTTTTGGTAATACCTGTCCATCAAATGTAAGAATTACTGTCTCAACTGGAATATATGTTGCTTTACCTTCTATCACATTCTTTCTATTTATACGCCTAACCTTTAATATATGTCCACATCCAATAGGAACAGTTATATTTTTAAGGATTTCATCTTCAGACCAATCAGTTGGTACTCCTCGAACTACTCCCATACGAGTGACCGAGAATGTAGGAATGAATGCTTTGTAGTTATTATTTATCAGGGCTTGATTATTAATAAATGCATTTGCATCAGAGAAATTGACGAATGACAATAAAACTTTGTTTCTACCTATTCTTTTAAGACTACCATTGACTATGTTTTTAATACAGTTGTTTTTTAGAAAACGACCAAAAGAAATAGGGTGAATGATTACATTATCATTTGGGCTAGACTGTGTCTTTTGGACGTGGACTATATATGGGGCAGAGTCACAAGACTGGTACAGAAATCTGCCAACGGGCTCACGAGAGTCGGCATCTTTAGTTTGGGTTAAGATAGGTTGTGGTTGTGGCACTGAAGAAGATGGAATTGACTCACTGGGAGTTTTAAAAGCCGCTGTGGATTCTTTTAGTACGGTAAGTTCGCATTGACAATCACTTTCGCAGTTAATATCTGAAGAAGACCTATGGCGTCTCCTTTTTTTATTACAATGCTTACAAATTTTTCGTGATGTTACTCTTTTGCGTTTATGGTGATTGACATTACTCTTGCTTTCCGAAGCATCTGTATCTAGAAAAGAGCCTTCCGTATCCATTCCTGAACCATCATGTGAAATCGTAACAATATGGGACACCTGGAGGGATGTCCCCCCAGGGTCCTCGGGCTCAGTCATGCAAAAATATACTTAAGAACTTACCAATACGTTGAAACTATAAACAATAACACTTAAACTAAATAAATACACAATATTTACAATATTAACACTTATCTGATCCTATTATTTACAGGGAAATAAGTAATAATTAATAAGAAAACCAAAAAAGACACCCGCCACGATCAAGGTTTCCCGCGCTTTTTTAACGTCTATCGTAAACTTAAACCTATTAATAATAAATCTATACTACGTTTTTTTTTTTGGTTAATTTTTCCGCTTCGAGCAGAAAAGGCAAAGGCTCATTGGCGCCATACAGCCATGACTTCGGGGTTGCGTTCAGCGGGTCTACCGGCTAAAAATAAAGAAGTTAATATTAACTGTAATTTGACAGATGGATATGATACATTGCTTCTTTTTTTTGGTAAGTTTTTATTTGTGCCAAAACGAAGTAGCAATGTATCACATAAATCTGTCAAATTACAGTTAACATTAACTTCATTGTTTTTAGCCGGTAGACCCGCAGAACGTTCGAGCATAGGCGCGTTCCAAACCTACACTCCGAGTGCAACCTATCCACAACCGAACGCTCTAAGGGCGTTCCAAACATTTGAGCGTGACGTTCGGTTGACACAACCGTGTCGTTCCAAACGTCAGGGGCTTACCATCAGCAAATAAGAAACCATTCAGTTCAAAAGCAGGCCGTAAAAAGACTGCTTAAGGACTGCTTTCATACTAACCGTTGAGATCATGGTACGAAAAAGTAAAGCCGTTCAATATAAGTCCTGCTATAAGAGCTCATAGTAAGGCCCCAGAGCGTTGCAACCAAACAACCATCAAAAATGATGGTTGTAAAACGCTCTGACGTTTGTCTATAGAAAAAATGTCAATGTCATTTGACATTATTTTGTATTTTTGATGTTTTTATGTCTAATTTTTAAAATAATCATGGTAGATCCTCAAAAAACGGATTTTATTTGATTTAGTATAAAGAAAAGTTTAAATTATTCGTATTCCAAATGGAAAATGAAGAATTTGTATTGACATTGACATTTAAAGTTCTTGGTCGTTCCAAACCTTAGAGCGAGTTATAAAACAACCAAACAACCGACGCTCAAACGTTCTGGGGGCTTACCATCAGCAAATAAGAAACCGTTCAGTACATAAGCAGGCCTTAAACAGGGCTGCTTAAGGCCTGCTTTCATACTAACCGTTGAGGTCATAGTACGAAAAAGTATTGGCAGTTCAATATAAGCCCTGCTATAAGAGCTCATAGTAAGGCCCCTGGGTTGCGTTCAGAATCTGAAATTGGATCCCCAGTAAAGATGCTAAATCGGCGTATGTAATCGCGGCTTAAGTCAAAATGTGATTGACAAGCAATGCAATGTAAATGATTCACAAGCAATTTTTGATCGTATGGGGTCCTAAAATATACTATATCTATGGTCCTAATCCCCTTTTAATATACTATATCTATGGTCCTAATAGAACACACCTGTCGCCATCTCTATCTCTAAGCCAGTTATCATTTTTGACAGTTGTCTCTGGGTACGTAAATTTTAAACGACTGATTATATTATAGGTAAGTATTTTGAAATTTTAAATAGATTTTTTGTGTAAAATATTTGTGTTTTAACTTACATTATTACAGCTTTAGTGAGTAAGTTTATTTTGTATTGTACCGCAATATTATGACACGTTTTAATACTAGATAATTTGGCTGTTTTGACCTATAAATTTTGAGCACGTTTGTTTTTAAACTTCGATACTATTGGGTACAGTGTAACGGAGTACAGTGTAACATGTTATAGTGGTGCCCCTTTTGTAATATATTTTCTTTTTAATAGGTTTTTTTTTGTCGCAATACGAACAGTGTTACTAATTTGCCAATGTCAAGTTATATAAAAGGTAGGGAAACAGGGAAAGCAAATACCGGGAAGAAAAGGATCAGAGGAGTTGGTTTGGGTTTGGAATGATAAAATATTAATGGTAATAGTTAAATAAATAGTAAATGTATGAGCATATAAAAAATCATATTTTAATATTATGAATAATAAATGATGATAAAAAATTATAATATTTACATGGATCCATTAATAAGCAGGACATGCGGGTAGGAAATGGAACATCTAGTGCTGCCAGGGAGTACTAGCTTCCGCCCGCGACTTCGTCCGCGTGGACATTCGATAAAATCCTTATGTTTTAATGTGCGGGTTCCCACCAAACGCGCTGCCTCGCGAGGCAGGACGTTTGCCGCACGGGCCTCGCACGAGGCTGCTCGCTTGGTGGAGACCCGCCTAACCACGTAAAAACGGCTGATCAGAATTTTATGAAATTAAAACATGAGGATTTTATCGAATGTCCACGCGGACGAAGTCGCGGGCGGAAGCTAGTTTATAATATTCAGAATTGTATCCAGAGATATTAGTATCCCGTTCCCATTCCCGTCCCTGTCCCCGTCCCGATGTGAATGACCAGGTCCAATCATGTCCACCGTGTTGGACTTCAAAATAAATGTCATTTTCGCAATCACCATCCCATGAAACCTTAAGAATCATCCACATCGATTTTCATGTTTACTTACCCCATTTACACCTTAAGGGATGATTTTCAAAATAACAAAATATGTGTTTGCCTATTTATTTTTAGACTTGCTCCTACGAATTTTAAAGTTGTAATGTCTATTTTATATTCTTTTTCCATACAAAATTTAAACCCCAGTAAGGGTCAAATCATGTCCACCGTGTTGGACTTCAAAATAAATGTCATTTTTGCAAACGTCATCCCAGAAAACCCCAAAAACGACATCCATATATATTTTTGGGTTTTTTACCTCTTTTCACCTTCATAGGGGTTGAAATACTAACAATAACAATATACGTTGCGTTAGATTTCCATCCATAAGCCTAAATTATAAATTTAGCGATTTTTACTTTAAAAATAAAGGATTTTCTTCAATACACAACTTCATCTCCCTTTTGACCCCTTCGGGGGTAGAATTTTGAAAAATACTGAGACCCGTATTTATTAATTTTCAATGGTCAGCCTAATCACAAAATTTTAAGATCCTAGCTTCAAAACTGAGGGACTTTCATACAAACTTTGGACCCCCGTTTCACCCCCTTGGGGGGTGAGTTTTAAAAAATACTTTCTTAGTGTACCCCTAGACCTCATAAGGAACCTATGCGCAAAATTTCAAGTCTAGGTTCAGCGGTTTGGGCTGTGCGTTGATATCTCACTCAGTAATAAATAAAATAAAATAAATAAAATAAAATATTTTTTATCCTTTTTACATTAGATTATTTTGCCAACTCCTACTTTGACAAATAAAACAAAACGTCAAAATTTCCTCATAAAACTTTGAGTAAGTAATTTATTAATAAATAATTTTGAGAGAAATACCTACAATAATATTTTTTGTTCCTTTTTTATTCCTTGATTTTTAGAATTTCTATGTTAATTTTGAAATAATTATTGTTTATTTTGATAATCTTTATTGATTTTTTTGAAATTCAATGAGCCCCTACCCTGGGACTCAATGTAACAAAAGACTGCTTTTTTAAATACGATTATTCAGATAGTTTTAAGGTAATTAACGTGATATTTAGATTCCAAATGAGAGACTAAGGACTGAAGTTATATTGAGAAGCTTTTAAAGTGCCATATAATTGATAATTTTAACACCACGAGGGTTTATATCTTTTTAGTTACACTGTGCCCCCACCTTCCCCTACTCTTTTTATTGATAATCTGTCTTTAACATTAATTTCTATTAATTATGGCACGTCAAAATGGATGGACTATAATGGACAGATCTTTGGAATTAGGAACATATAACTTAATTATACTTACCACAAAATAGTTTAAAATAAAAAAGGTTTTTTAAAAACAAAACCTAACAAAAATAAATGGCTCTAAAAATCTAGAAATAAAATATTCAAATATGCATAAATGCATATTTACTAACTTGTACGCATATCTAATATTCAACAACGTCTTATGAAGTCGGGTAAGGTTTCAAACCCACGATTGAAGTTAAATAAAAAATATCCTTCGTCCGGGGGGCGCGGGGGGACGAAGGGTATTGGAAGGACCCGACACGCCGACTTCAAATGGCGTTGTTTAATATTAGATAAGCCTACAAACTTTCTAGTTAGTAAGTAATTATGCAGATTTGAATATTTTATTTCTAGCTTCTTAGATTTTTGAAGCTATTTTTGTTAGGTTTTTTTTGAAGGAGCTTTTGTTTTTTATAAAGCTTTTGTTTGAACCATTAGAGAAAAGCAAAAAAAATAGGGGATCTGACTGAACTGATAAATAATATACCTATTGTAAATTTAAAGTGACTTTACATTGGAGTAGGTTTCAATTTTGTATTTTAAGCTTCTGTAGGTAGGTACCTACCTACCCTATAGTTTCTTAGCAGAGGATAGCAAGAGTAGGTAAATATATGAGATAACTGTGGGGTAAATGTAAATAATATAGCGTGTATACTGGAATTAATATTATAATTGGCATTTATAACTTAATGCTTAAGAATATTTTCAATTTTCATTAAATAGAAAAACTTATAGATACAGTAACAATGACGGCACAAATGCATTTTAGACAGCTTAATAATTTATTAGTCTTTTACTCAATCCTTACTAACTACTTACATAATTTTTCCACTACTACTTACTACGTTATATGTATTATAGCAATGTAAGCTGAATGAAAACATAATTTCACCTAATCAATAATACAATCTCATCAATAAAAAACTAAAATACAGCCTTTCACAAAGAACAAAGCCATTAGGAATAATTTAATTCTACTATGATTAATATTATAAAACAGTTTATAATATGAGATACAATTAATCAGCTGCGGCGGGCGCAAATTGTATTACTGAAGTCTGCCGGACAACAGGAACAGGGCTCGCTTCGGGTTGAGGTATAAGCTTCCTTTTCCGAGGGGGTAAAGAGGAGTTGGCAAAAGTGTATTGAAAGGTTGGGGCAGGTGGTGACGGCGATGACGTCAGACAGGGAGGAGATGGGGCAGCGGCAACGGTGACTGGCGCCGGCGCCGGCGCAGGGCACTGCGGGGAGGGGGGGTGAGCTAGGAGGAGTCGGTGGTAACTGTTGAAGAGCCGCCTCAACTAGTTCACACATCACGTTACCGTTCACTACCATTGGCACGGCAGACTGTAGAGGCGTCGGTCGAGGTGTTTCTGCACCGTGTTCCTTATAAATGTGGGCTTCCATTTGCTTTTTAGTATTAAAAGTTCCATCGCATACAGTACAACGGTAGCAACGTTCACCATAATGTTGAAAACGGTGGAGCTTCAATACGTGATTGTAACCAAAATCACGTAAACATATATCGCAAGTATAAGGCCGTTCCCCAGTGTGGGTACGAGAATGCACTTTCAATTGCTTGGAACAAGTAAATCCTTTGCCACATCCAGGAGCCGGACAACGGTAGGGTTTTTCACCGGTATGAGTACGGAGGTGAATCACTAATTGTCCAGACTGAATAAATGTTTTGTGACAATGAGAGCAGGCGTGCGGTCTTTCACCAGTGTGGATCCTGGCATGACGATGAAGTTTTCCAGAGTGTTCAAAAGCTGCATCGCAAACGTTGCATCGATACGGTCGCTCCTTGGTATGGATGCGGCGATGCACCTGTAAGTTTTCTTTCACACTAAACATCTTGTGGCAGTATTCACATTCGAAGGGGCGCTCTCCAGTATGGGTTCGGTAGTGGCGAACGAGTCGAGCAGGAACCGCGAAAGTCTTATGGCAGACGTCGCATCGATGTGCATCAGCCGCCACTCGGTGCGATCGTGCGTGAGCAGTTAGAGCACTGCGTGTAGTAAGTGTCAAGCCGCATTCTCCACATTGATGATTGCGTTCGTCTTCACCTGTAGAACGATGAAAATGTTCCGTTTTAGAAATGAAGTCCATATCCATGATAATAACTACAATACGTCTTAGCACCAGAACCGATCACACCGTAATGTATGTTATGTTGCGATCAGGAATATCAGGATGCACACGCAGGGCCTCACAGGGGTTTGGCTGGGCCGGGGGGGAGTGGAACGCGAGAGTGAACGTCCTCTGCAAGCACGTGGAGGCCTACACTGCGGTTTCGAACCAATCGAAACCGCGGTGCGCGCCTCCACGTGTTTGGGCCGCCGACCCCGAGCCGCAATGGAACGCCCCGCCCGCCCGCCTCCCCATTCAGCGAGTAACCCACCCGATCCAATTTTAGTCTTCTGATATTATATTGTCCCCTTAGTAGGTATTAATTTGTATTATGAAATACTAAATAATTTCAAAACATTACATACCTAAATTATTTATTATTATTATAAGTACCTATTATTATAATAAGCTGTTTATATTTTATACTTAATTTGAAAAATGTTTTAAAGAAAGTTGTTTACCTAAATGTTTATGTGAGAATACACATTAAACAAATAAATCTTTTAAGTAAGTACTAAGTACAAATATTAACTTTAAAAGAAAAAATACAACTTATGTTACTGGAGTTGAAGTTCTGGAACCCTTTTAATTATATTATAAGGTCAGGCTAATTTGAAATTGTATTATTTCAAAGTAAGTATGAAAACAAATAATAACACAAATAAAAAATAAAATCTTTTTATTAGACTAATAAACTCGGTACTTACCTACCTACATTAGAAAATCTAAAATTATGATTTAAAAAATTAAAGCTCACCTATCATTTTCCTCAGCAATATCAAAACACTATCGCTAGTCTGGTATAATGGCGTTGTTGTTGGTGTAGGTTGTGCACAGAAACTCGGATAACTAAACCAACGTTCTTCCAGTCAGCCGTCTCGCGGGCAAATGCGCCGCACCACAACGCACGACGCACAACTTTTCGAGTTCGACTCGACTTGAGCTCGGAAGACCGACAGAAACCGACGACAACCAGCAAGCCAGCCCTACGTTATGCGATGCATGCTCTTTGCTTACTGATTTTAGGAGTTAAGTGTAATTACCTAATAATTAGAATAGGAAAGTAGGTAAAATCACGAATATATAGCTTTGTAAAGTGATGCCTTTTGCAATTGTTTTATCAACTGGCCTTTAGCAAACCCAGACCGAGAGTTGTAATTTGTACCTAGGTACTTAGGTACTTAATTAACAATCTATGTTATGTCGTCTAACAAAACAAAAAATGTGTATCAGCTACGTTTGTTGAATCAAATTTTAAACATGACAAAATTATTGCTTATTTTATCTCAAATAAGTAGAGTCTTTGTATTCAAACATAAGTCATCATTATTTATTTCTATTTGTACTCTACACGAGTATCAATAAAATTGTGCGATAAAGCAACTCGCGGTCTTGATGAAGGTTGGCGGCCGTAGCGCGGGACAAGTGAGCGCGAGTAGCGGGGCCAGCGGGGGGAGCAGAGGACGAAGGGGACGAGTGCTTACACGTGTTGAGGCCTACCTTGGTTTCGACGCGCGTGTGAACTCCCGGCATCACAGCGCGTGCGTAGTCTCACTTGATTCCCCCCGCTCACCGCCCGTTCCGCATGCCCACAAAGAGTTCTATCTATTCGTCTGTCTAGTTAGGGCAACATAATACAAACTGTGATACAAGCTATGACAGGAAGGAATAGTGCAGAGAATTTCTTATTGTTATGTTAGGCTAAAATTGCTCATACTACCATCATCTGGAATTCTGGACTCAGACTGTGCTAAAATTGTTAGCACAATCCATCATTTATTGACCGCCAAATAGCATCAACCTCGTCGTAAGCCGAATATGGTAGATAGGGTACAACAATGCATACTACAATACAACCTCGGAAAATTATTATACTTAAACTCTAAAAAACACCACTTTCTTGAAATAAAAAAATATTTTCATGATAAACTGCATAGTGGCAACTTTTGATTTTGCCCATTAATGATATTGATTACTTATCGAAAACAAAAGTCTATTTGCGTCTAGGGTTGTCACTTTGCGGTTTTCCATAAAACTTATTTTGCTACAGGATTTTTTAAATCAATTATGAATTAATTAAAGCATGTATAAATCCTTAAAAATACAAATCCCTTTCCAAAACCAATAAAAAAAACCAATATTAGCATAAAAAAATATTATGATTGCATTTTTTTAATAAACTAATAGGTTCCTTCCTTTTTTTTGCCCAATGCGACCTTACAACAACACCCAAAAAGAAAACAAATACCTTACAGTCGTCGGTTCCGATTCTTGTGGACAAATTGGAAAGGATTGGGATCAGGGGTAACGCACTTTCCATTTACTCTAGTTTCCTTAATGATCGTCTCCAGCAAGTCAAAATTGATAGTTACAATTAGCAAAGAGGAATCTGTAACCATTGGAGTTCCTCAAGGCAGCATCCTTGGTCCGAGTCTATCCTGATTTATATTAAGGCCAGTATATTCCAAAAACTCTGTCGCTGTCTTTTTCTTTACGTGTGATTTTTTGGAATATACTGGCCTTAACGATTAATGTCAACTATCACTTGCTCTTGTATTTCATGGAGGGACTTGGGTTGAGTACACTGCAAGACTGAAGAAGGCTTGCACAAGTAACCAAGTGGCTACAGCCAAATCTTTTGACCTTAAACCTTACTAAAACGACTTTCCTACAGTTTACTGCCAGCAATAGACAATTGCTTGACATAGAAATAAGAGCACACCTGTGTAATCAGATGAAAATTTGACCTTGCTCTTGTGTTTCTATTTCTAAGTCTTCTTCTGTCAAGTATTTGTGTGTTTTGGTGGATGATCATTTAAAATGGCAACCACACATACAGTACAGCTGCTAACATATCGAACTCGAAAACTAATATGGAATTTCAAGAAGCTTAGGGGCTACTGCGTGGTTGTGTGGGGGGGAGCTTGAAAGAGCACACAGATACCTGCTTAAAACCATGACATTAAGTCCGTACCGGTTTCCTACTACTGCGTTGTACCAAAAATGCTCTGTTTTATAATCTGTTAAGCAGTTGTTTATTTTACGTAGTATTATTCGGCAACATCGACATACTCCATCCATAATAAATGATCATTCCAAATACAGTGGGAAACGTGTTAGACTACCAGAAAACTGAAGAACTGCTCCAAGTCAGTGTATAAACGTATGCACGCACACACACACACACTCAAACGAGGTTTTATTATTTATGTTGTTTTTCTTTTATTCTAAATTCTTTAAAAACTTAGTTGACTAGAATAAAGTATCCGGAAGAGGGCGCTGATTACTGAGATACAGGTATTTTACCTAGTTCAGGAATCAGAGACTTCATTATGTCTGTGTAATATGTTTTATGCAAGAATCTTATATTTATATCCGTTAAACTTAATATTTGTTAAAATCATTTTTTTTGTAACCATTCATATATTATGTTTACAAAGTGTTGTTTCCGTAATTGGCTTATGTATTGTATAATTATACTTGCGTTAATGCTCTGTAAATGCTGTGGTAACAATGTTCAATAAATAAAATATTCTATTCCTTATATTCATATTGGTTTAATGTCAATAAAGTTATTATTATTATTATAGTCGTCACCTCTAATCTCCAAAAGTCTCTTCCATCCCGTTCAAGTCCCGTCCCGTCATCGGTGTAAGAATAGCGCCTGAATTTATTTTCGCACTCGTTATTTTTTTGCGATAACTCTTAAGATATTTATTTAAATGCATTGGTGTTAAAATAATGTGCGTAAAATGCTTAAGGTAACTAACGTATCCAAGTTGATAAGGATTAATACTGCATCCTTCTAAATAGCTTTCCAAATTACCGCATTATACGTGACCAATTTTTTAGAAGATTTAATGGTTATATTAAGGTATTCTTAAAAGATAGATAATATGCTATCGCAGACTTTTTTGTAGAACCCTAACTTTGATCCACTGATTAGTAAATACTTAATAACTAGCCACTTTCAGCCTTATAGTGTACACTATTGTTAATGTCCAAGAAAATTACGTAAAACATTCCTATATCAACATCAAAGTCACTATTACCTAATTTAATTTTGTTATGTAATTTAATCCTATTCAATTCAATTTAATTATTCAACTTATTATTGTTGGAGTTGCAGCTTACTTTTTATTTTTTATTTAATGTATTATCATTTATTTGCTGTAAATCTGTTTTGTTTATAGTATGGTGCAACTAGTCCCAGATATAAAGATAGGAAAATGTTTCTGCTCGGGCGGGAAAATTGGGAAATAACCCAGGCGCTTTGGGAATTAACCCATAAGTGTCCAATAAATGCCCAATCCGATGGCAGAAAAAAGTGTTGTTCAACGTCGCTTAAATGATAATGAATTACAGAAATAAAACGAAATGTTAGTGATTTAACAAATAAAAGAGAAACAATTCTATCATACATCATTTTGTTATAGCTCAAAAGGTTTACGCAGCGTTTTCGATGCAAGCTCCCAGACGGCTTAATTTTTTTCCGACTTCTTAAACAATTATCGACATATTTCTGCCAATTTACATAAAACCTCAACTTAATATACATACACCCAAACCTTCCTCGGGAATCACTCTATCTGCTGGTGAAAACCGCATGAAAATCCGTTCAGTAGTTTTGAGTTTATCGCGAACAGACAGACACGGCGAGGGACTTTGTTTTATAATATGTAGTGATTGATATTGTAGCCACTTTTTCGAGTGGCGATAGTAAAAAGAAAATTTACTATTAGCTGATGAGAAGAATTTTAAAGGTGGGTCCTTCGATCGCGCCAATTGGATGGAGGTACGTCCAAAATTTGATCGTCAGAAGAAAACAGAAAAGCTATGTTGCCGTAGGTAATATTAATATTTAGGTATATTTTTACACAACTGCCCATAAAAGAGTGTAGTGTTCAGGGTTCATGTATTATTCATGTCATGATTGTATGTAAGTATGTGAGTTTTTTATTTTTGTCTATGATTCTTTTGATACCATATTTGTTTACCAAAACACATTATTATTTTTAATTCAAGTCTGGGGCGGGGCGACGTTTTATAGTGATAGTAACACGAATTTTAATTTTAATAGCATTTACACAATGACATAAGTAGGTAATATAAATTGAAGTTTTTTTAATGTTAGAAAGACGCGATTGGAAATATTTTTATAAAGGGTTACACGTTAACTAACGGAGATCAACTATTGCTCTCACTTAAAGGTTTTAGCATAATAGGTACCTATCTAGTTGTTTATCATTGAGGAAGGTTAGTTAGAAGTCAATTAGATGATTTGCGTAGCTACAAGATTTAAATGGAACAGTGATAACAAGTGTGTACATTTTGTGATTTCGTGAAGTAACATAATCTTGCAAGCATCGAATGAAATAAATGCCTAGGTACAGATAAAGCCAGAGAGGGTGCAGGCCAAAAACGGGTGCGGAATGGGGCGTGCGGGGCGGAGCATCGACACGAGCTACACGGTCAGCGAACGTTCGAAACCGCGGTGTTTGAGGCCGACGGGCATGAGCTCGCGCGCCCTGTACAACCTTCCTCAATGCGACCGCAACTGACCCGCGCCGGGCATGCCCGCCCGCGCCCCGCGCGCTTCCCCTGCCTCCTCTACATCACCTCTGTAACATCGTGTGTGTGTAGGTAACCTCTGTTTTTCGGTCTTCCGTCGCAGGCGTGGCGCGCTTTTATAAGATAATCCATTTAATTCCATGATCACATTTCAATAAGTACCTACCTACTTATTCAGTAAATTTTTAGATTTTTTGGCTTTTAAAAGTTATAATATAGGTAGGTATCAAATTGTTGACTTAAATCTGTTGAGACACCTACCTACCCTATTTCGGATAAGTTATTAATATTATGAATAATCTTAGAATATATATCAAATATTACATCGTCAGACAGACAGAACATATACATGTGAGGCGTGACATCTACTAGTATGCAAAGAAAATATAATCACTACGTTTACTAGTACCTATGGGTGTGAGGACAACGAACACGTTTTTAAAACGGACTAAATTACCTATTAAAAAAAAATCGGACTAAAACATTTTGTAAAATTTATCATCCATATTGTCTTTAGCATGCGCCCCACGTTTTTAGGTTTAAAATTTCTGTAGGTATAGGGTTAGGTATAAATATTTACAGAAGGAACTCTTCTGTACTTTTTTTTACTTTTTAGTCTGTTTTTACCAAAGATATTAGAATTTTAAAAAGAGGTAGATGGGTTACCTGCGCCTTAACACTGGCAGTCTAAAACTTGGCTAATTAGCTCACCTGAGCGTAGTCTCGCAAAAGCATCGGCAACGTTGACACTTTGAAGTGCTCCCGCGAAACACAGTAAAAATGCCGTCCTGCGTAATGCGAACTTGTACTAATTACACAAGCAAGACTTCCAAAAGTCTAGGGATCATATATCATGCGTAAGTATTATATTTTAACTAATTTTCGTTCATATTTGTACATTAGAAATGCAAAATGTCAGTAAATATTATCCAAAAAGATTAAGTGCGACAGCAAATACTCCGATTACCGAGTGTGATAGAGATGTCTGTCATAGATTATAAATGTACAGAACGGTCAATGCCACGACATTGCTCCAGCATTATCCACGAGATGAATAACTAATGAGGGCTTTTCACAATGACAAAAAACTGTAGGCTATCGAGCCAGATGATCTATCGAGATGGCGTTGATAAAAATAGGTGACAATGTGAGTTTTTTACTAAGCTTCGAAGAGTGTCAACACCATCTAGTGATTCAAATAGTTACTATTTTCAGGGTTCGACGAGTATCAACACGATCTAGTGAGGCAAATAGTTACTGTTTTTATTTTTTAAATGTGAACTTTGAAAAGCCCTCATTAACTTATTATATATTTACTATTATTTTTATAGGTTTCCAGCAAATGAATTGCGATGTATTAAATGGATAGACATTGTGCGGAGACAGAGGAGAGAAGAAGATTGAAAATTTCATGATGATCGGTTTAGTAGTTAAGACGTGAAAGCGTAATAAACAAACAAACGGACTTTCGCATTTTAATATTAGTAAGGATTACCTAAACCTTGTGACATATAATTTTTTATCGCCCATATTTAATTAAAGCTAAATTCCTTACTAATTTGAACACTTTTACTATTTTAATTTACAAGTTTTACGAAGTTACATATATTTTAAAAAATCGTTTTGGTCACAAAAAATATTTTTTTCGGAGTGGAAATCCATTACGCAACGGACTATTTATTATTTTAGCAATTAGCAATAGAAACTAATAGGTAAATTTTATTGTGCCCAAAAACAACCCAAGATATTAGTAGGTAATAGGTTCGACCCGCTTTTTGGGTCGAAATCGGATTTAAACTCGTAAAGACCCGGTTTAAACCTTTGGGGTTAAGCCCTTGCACATCCTTAATTATGACTATTAGTAGCTTTTTTATTTTATCGCTTGAAGTAAAATGATTCATTATTTTATTCAGATATCATTGTAGTTCATAGGCATCAAACCATCGAATGTCTCTTCTGTGACACATTTAACGATATTCTATGATTAGTATCGCGACATTCACGACGACATTGCGCAACATGTATCTGTCTCGTTTACGCTCTTGTAAATAATCATACTATCTTGTTCACACTTTACAACACGGTCAAGTTAAGTCGGCCTATGCGACCATACGAAATCATCGACTCAAAGTGCCGAGTTACCTTGACCGTGTAACATCGTATTATTTAGTGTGTTATAACGAGGCAGGTATATACGCCTTGCGGACAAATTCATGGCGTCGCATATACCGACATAACACATCTTTTTAATTCTAATATCATTGGTTTTTACTATTCCGTTTTAATGTTTTTAGTCCGATCTATACCATTGAAAATGGTTATCAGAATTTTTGGCCATATCTCCGAGGATTTTGGGAGGATCGAGATGGGAATAGTACCAAAAGTTGAGGAATTTATCGAGTCGAGAGACACGTGTGAACGTTTGAATCAATGATATTAAACGTAAAGATAGGTTATGCGCCAACATCATTGCTATATAAAACAGCGTAAAGGTACTATAGATACACACATTGGCCGCTGCATGCGCATTGGCTGCCAATTGACAGCGCGTCAGCTGTCTCCTTCACTCCCACACGCAAAGCAGACAGCTCGCTCTTTGTACAATATGGCCGAATAAAGTAATATAAAATACATATTTTTATTAAATACAGTACTTACGTGTGAAATAAAGCATTTTTCCGATCTCTGACCGTTGCTGTATAATTTGTACATCGTCTAAAGACGCAAGTAGACATTTTTTTATGGTATTTCACAATTTTATTGCGTCTGATTGACGAGAGCCGCGTGTGTTACGTTACCGTGTCGCGAGACTGCCTGACTAATTGAAAGTCTGGCAATTACCTGACTTTCGTCTTGCCATTGTTGCCAGACGTAATCACGTAACGGAATCTCGAAACGGAATTCCGATTCGGAATTCCGAACGCAGCAATTGCATACAAAATCTATGGGCCTGCCACACACAAGCGTTAACATTCCGTACGTAATTTTATTCCGTACGTTATTCCACATGAGAGCCCGTGCGTTCGGAATCTCGCACGGAAAAAATGCATTCCGAACGCAAGACCATATATTTTGTATTGGTCGCCACACACAACCGTTTTTATTCCGTACGGAATGCGCACACACGCACGGCCTATGTGTGAGTGACGTATACAAACACGTACAACTTTTTTATTACAGCTCTGGATACCAGGCTTTTGGCAAACCCTTTATTATTTTGCTTAGTTATTATGTAGTTATAGTTTCCAAAAAAGCAATAGAATACCCCTGTGCGTAATATAAATAATAAATAGTCTATAATTATGTAGTTTTTGTTTATATTTAGAAAAATAATTCATCTTCGCTCAATGTTTCCTCATCAAAGGTTAGCGTCTGACTGAGCCGTGATTCCGAACGAAAAAAAACGTCTGTGTGTGGTGGTACGTACGGAATCACGTACGTACGTGATTCCGTTTGTGTGTGGCCAGCCTAAATGTCAATGTCAATACAAATTCTTCATTTTCCATTTGGAATACGAATAATTTAAACTTTTCTTTATACCAAATCAAATAAAATCCGTTTTTAGAGGATCTACCATGATTATTTTAAAAATTAGACATAAAAACATCAAAAATACAAAATAATGTCAAATGACATTTTTTCTATAGACAAACGTCTGAGTGTTTTACAAGCATCATTTTTGATGGTTGTTTGGTTGCAACGCCCAGTGGGCTTACCATCAGCAATAAGAAACCGTTCAGTTGAAAAGCAGGCCTTAAACAGGATAGCTTAAGGCCTGCTTTCATACTAACCGTTGAGGTCATAGTACGAAAAAGAAAGGCAGTTCAATATAAGCCCTGCTATAAGAGCTCATAGTAAGGCCCCTGGGGGCTTACCATCAGCAAATAAGAAACCGTTCAGTTCAAAAGCAGGCCTTAAACAGGACTGCTTAAGCCGGCTTAATGCTTGCTTTCATACTAACCGTTGAGGTCATAGTACGAAAAAGTAAGGCACTTCAATATAAGCCCTGCTATAAGAGCTCATAGTAAGGCCCCTGACGTTTGGAACGACACGGTTGTGTCAACCGAACGTCACGCTCAAATGTTTGGAACGCCGTTAGAGCGTTCGGTTGTGGTTAGGTTGCACTTGGAGTGTAGGTTTGGAACGCGCCTCTACCTAACCACAACCGAACGCTCTCGCATTTTATTTGATTTAGTATAAAGAAAAGTTTGAATTATTCGTATTCCAAATGGAAAATGAAGAATTTGTATTGACATTTGTTTGTTTGTTTGGAACGCGCCTTTAGTTTGGAACGCGCCTCTTTTTGACAGCTGGTATCCTACGTAAAAAAAAAGAAAACAAAAGCCGCCGGCAACAAAGCGAAGCGAGCGAAATATTTTTTTAGATTTCTTTTTTTAATATCTAAAATTTGTGCATTGATCCCTTTACAAAAATGGTTAGTATGAAGAAAAGCCTTTAATTTTGTTATGAAGCATGTTATTTTTGCTTATATTTTATGAATTAAGTTGACCCTTTAGGATGCCGTTTGTTTGTTGTATTGTACTATAACGCAAAAATGTATTGTTATTTAGCTAAATGTTATGTTATGTTTGTTTTAGACGATCGGAAAGAACAATAAGATGCAACAGCATATTAATTACCGTGTAAGGGTAATTCTTCAAGATTCCCGAACTTTTATTGGGACCTTCAAAGCATTCGATAAACATATGAATCTAATACTTGGAGATTGCGAAGAATTCAGAAAAATTAAATCCAAAAATAGTAAAAATGCAGACAGAGAAGAGAAACGAACCCTGGGTTTCGTATTGTTAAGAGGCGAAAACATAGTTTCTTTAACTATTGAAGGTCCACCACCGCCCGAAGAGGGTTTGCCTCGCGTTCCTCTCCCTGGTGCTATGGGAGGGCCTGGAGGTGGTCGTGCCGCCGGTCGTGGATCCGGCCCCGGTGGGGCTCCTCCTGGCCTTCAAGGTCCAGCCAGAGGTGTAGGTGGTCCCTCACAACAGCATATGGCGCCAGGGTCTCGAGGACAACTATCTGCACCTCCACAGATGCGCGGTGGACCTATGATGGGAGGCCCTCCTCCAGGGATGATGGGGGCACCCCCTGGTATGGGAAGAGGGGGACCTGGTGGAAGGGGTCCACCTGGGATGCGACGTTATTAACTAAGTGCATTGAGCATTATAAGGATTAAGTATAGTGTAACCATTAAGTGGTATTAATTAATTACATTTACAGTTAGGTTCTTGTACGAATCTGATACTTACCTAGGAGTTAATTGTGATTATTCTTTATTTCAGCTGTAAGATAAATGTGTGCTTTTGAAATTCTCTTGTTGAATGCAATAAATTCATAAAGCCATTTAATACTAAAAAGTTGAATTTCATTATTATATGGCTATCCTTGTTGACATTTCATTATACACTCAACTTTGCAAAAATCACACCTCTTCGCAAATAGGTTTAGACATACGTACCAGTGATGCAACGAATACTACTTTTACGAATACGAATACGAATATCAAACCTACTATTCGGCGAATACGAATACGAATATCTCGCCATGTTAATAAAAGACTTATTTATTTAAATAATGTTTGTTTACTCTTCTAAATTCTAATAATTAAAATTTACAACGGACAAATTTTTATTTAGAAAACATAAAATTTGTAGATTTTCTGGTTTTAGGCGATTTCTTTTTTCAGTCTGGATGTTCCCAGCTGTTGAAAAAAGTCTTTCCGAGGCGACTGTACATGGCTTCAGTGAAAAATATTTTTGGGCGAGTTTTTTCAGACTTGGAAAATGCACATCTTCTCGCCAAAAGGCTAGTGGATCAGCAGTGGGCGATAAATTTGGGAGCTTTAGATAGGCAACTATCTCGTTTTTAGTTTGCGAATCCCCTGTAAAAAAACATTTTGAAATTAAATTAAACTATGGCCGGGGAATCCCCCGTCGCGTCGTCGTTGCGGTTAAGGGCCTCTGCACACGTCATATTTTTACGCGCGTTTTTGAAATCTGCAGTAAATAAAGTTGCGTACAAAAATATTTTTTTTAAATATTCGTATTAGTATTCGCCGAATACGAATATTCGGTAAATGTCTACTATTCGGCGAATACGAATATTCGTATTCGTATTCGTTGCATCACTAATACGTACCCACCTGTTATCTATGGCAAGTACACATTTATGAATTTAATACTGAATACATTTAATGAACTTTTAACTCCTTGATTAAATGCGCATGTGCAACATAAAATTTTTTGAACAATCAACTTTGTCCTAACTTGCCACCAGAGGGCACAGCAGCCTTTTTGTGCATTAATATCATTATAGTATCCTCAAAGATTTAAATCGTTTTGATTCTAGGCATTGCGGGATCCATAAAAAAGGGACTTTTTTTTAATATTCAGATCCTGGCTAGGTGTTATGGTTCACTAGATATAGCCTGTCCCTGCCAAAATGAAGGTTTGCTTTGGCATGGACCATTTAAATCGCTTATATCTTTCAGTCCTTTTTGGGACTAATTCCGAAAAAGTGGGACTAATTGGGGAGAAATTTTCCATGTAGTCAGAATTGCGGTTTTCAAAGTGGTCCATGCCAAGATGTAGGACAATAAAACTAGGCTAGGTATGTACAGTCAACGCCACATCAGACTATACATATATTGACTTTGAGGCAACCTTTATGCCGCCGTGCTGTTGTCGTACAAGAATTATGCTTTCTTACGAAATTAAATTATCATTAATAATTAACTTTGCTTATTATTTTGTTAGGTACCTACTAAATTATTATTTCAATAAATAAGACCAGTACCTATCTAAGAATAAACGGACTATACCATATTATGTATTCTGTGACTATACCTACTAAATACTGACTAGGTTTGTTTTGTATCACATCACAGATAATAATAATAATAATATACTAGTGAATGAATAATGAAACCTATAAGTAGACGAGCATTCTTCTTACCTTTCGATGTCGATTGGAAGTGTGAAAAACGTGAGGTTCGGATCCTTTTTAACCGACTTCAAAAAAAAAAGAGGGTTCTCTTCTCAGTTCGGCTAATTTTCAATTTTTTTTTGTTACCTCAACTTTGTCAATCACAAACCGAATTTTAAAAATTATTTTTTTGTTTGAAAGCATATAGTTACAGATTGGTCCCATTGTCATAAGATCACGATCTCATGATAAGATCCTGGAGAAATCAAGGGAACTCTTCAAATATTATAGGCACACCTATAGCGATTTTGGTATTTTCTTAAGTAACTCGTGTATTTGCTTTCGAAAAGTACTATTTTGGTGAAGTGGAACTGATGATGAAGACCATAGATGATCACCGGAACTATTTACTAAACTAAGTATCTCACTGGTGCGATACGATTACTTTAATATGGTTGCTAGGCTTTTTAAGTTGTTTGTCATAATGCATATGGTGAAGTGGAGCTGATAGTGAAGTACCAAGCAGGAGAACTCCTCAAGAATTAACGGCCCTGCGTCGGGAAAACCAGTATTTTGTACAAGGTGATTGACATAAGACTATTGTAACTTAGATAATATCGTCGCTAAATATACCATACTTACCTCAAAAAAGTTAAATTTAAAAAAAAACCTAACTTTAAAGGCGGTGTGTAATGTGTAAATGTGTAAATACCTTCTGACATTAAAAATTTACATGAAAAATTATTTAAAAAACAATTATTTAAATGGTTGAATGATAAAAACTTTTATAGTATTAAGGCATTTTTTGACATGATCTAATTTTGTAATAATAATGATAATAATAATTTTAGGATTCAATTAAATAATGTAATTAAATAATGTAATTCAATAATGGTAATTTAATTAATATTTTACTGGAAATCTTATATGATTTTAATAATTTTGCATGCTACTCTAAGTTAGCTTAACATGTTGTCCTAATTTAATGTATGTAACATCATTTATACCATGTTAAACAGCAAATAAATCATTATCTTATCTTATCTTATCTTATCTTTAAATATAAATAAACTAAAGTAATTATCTACCAAATACAGAAGGTACTTACTTACACTAAAAATAAAAAAAATAAAAATGTTTTAAAAACAAAAAACCTGAAAATGAAAACAAAAAAGCTTAAAAATAAAACATCTCTAAAAAAGCAAGAAATAATATTCAAATCACTAGATACGCGCATATCATTGTAATAAAACACTTCTTATGAAGTCGGGTGGGGCTTTTAGTGGGTCGGGTGGGGCCCATTACGCGGGCCCAATGCGGATTGGTGGATGTTAACGACTGCAAATGCAGCCGGGACCAACGGCTTAACGTGCCTTCCGAAGCAAGGAGGAGCTCGAGATAAAACATTTTTGGTCACCCATCCTATGACCGACCCATGCGAACGTTGCTTAACTTCCGCAATCGCTGGGCCAGGCGCTAAACCACTGCGCCACCGAGCTCATACCGTCCATCAATAAAAGGTCGCCTATGTCTTTTCTCAAGCTCTACTCTATCTTTGTACCAAATTTCATCAAAATAGGTTCAGTAGTTTAGGCGTGAAAGCGTAACAGATAGACAAAATTACTGAGTCCGTTACGCTGACAGGAAAATAGCTTCTAGTGGGAAGCGAGTTTGATAAATAATTTGTGCGTAATTCGGTGTAAACGTGCGCCAAATTAAAAATTTGTGGGCCTTATACTTTTGGAATACAACGGGAAAAACGAATTCTGCTGGGGAGAACCGTTAGGTTCTCCAGCAGGTAGATTCTAAACTAACGATCGGAGAGAAAATAAAAGATATTATAATGTACTACAGTAAAATTAGACATGAAAGTGGGTAATGGTTGCAAACTCTTTAATGTGATACATTTCAAATTGGGGACTTGATCCCGTCATTTTTGACGGTCAGAATATATCGAGGGTCGACCACTACATTTTTCAAGTAAAAAAAATACTATAGCGAGAGTACAACTTACTCCATACTTACTGAAACAAATCACCCTATAACTCTCATAGGAAACAAGAAAACAGAATAAATATGATTTGTAAACTTTAATGGGTACATAAAGAGACAGGAAAAATTACATAAGATGTGATTGAGACCACTGTCACAAGACTCACAAGCTATTCTACTACTGCCACTTTTAGCAGTTTCAGCAAACGAATCACATTATGATTCTCATAAGATGCAGCATGACATGAGCGATTCGTTCTAAAACACATAAGACTTTATTTTTTTCTTCCAATTTGGTATCCACATAAGGGATTAACTCATGCTACACCGTGCCCAGCTTCTCAGTTGTAGCTGTAGCATGATCAACTCATATTCCATATAGGTATTTTGTATGGACATGTTTGAGTGACATTCTCTATACCAAACGGCAACCATGCAACAAATGAAGCTAAGAGGGCAAATGTTTAGGGTCGCACTACGGCCAAGACTCGGCTTGAAACCCGGCAGTCCAGGCACGGTTTAGTGTGAGTGTGTACCAAACGTCGGCTGGTGTTTGACCAGAGTTCAACCAAAACCGGACCGGAGTCAGGCCACCCACCACAGTGTAACCGAAGCAAGCCTCACATTTTTCACTCGTATTTGTAATTCTGCAGCCACATTATCGCGCTGTCGCGAAGCTTTTCGTTGTCGTGTTCTACAATTAGGAAGGTTGAGGTTTCAAAGTTTCTAATTGTAGGCAAAGATATTATCATTGATTGTAGGTACCTACAACAGCGAGAACGAAAATCTTTGCGATAACGTGGTCGCCGCATAAGTATATGGCAACAGGGCCATCCCTGTGCGGTGGCCACTGAGAGCTCCGGCCCAGCTTTGGTCCGGTTTCGGTTGAACTCTGGTTGAACACCGGCGTCATGTACACGCACGCTCCCTACATGGTTATCGTGAACGTCAATATGGCGGGCCCACCTTTGTTTTTGAAATATCCTTATATGCTTGCTTATATCCTTATATGAAATTGAGTGATACTGACATCTGCAGATATTGTAATGAGGTGCAGGAAACGCCCAAGCACCTCTTATGTGATTGTGGACCTCTAATCCACAAGCGTAGTATCCATCTGGGACGACACGTTATCGACCCGGAGGAAATAAAAACTCTTTAAACCAGGAAGATACTAGACTTCCTGGAAGCCGCTGGGCTCAAAGAGTTGCTATAATTAGGTGGCGAGTTACAATAGATCTTTTAGGTCGCAGTGACTACAGCCTCATCTTGAGCTGCATAGCCCCTAACACTCAAATAATAATAAAATATATGCTTGCTAAGACTTAGTGACGAATTGGCGTCATTTAGTGCCTTTACAATGAAAGTATGAACAATAATGAAGCCACCAAATGACACCAATATATCACTATTACATTCTGTAACTTCTAGTTTTATGATATCTCAAAACCAGGAGATGGTCCCGCCATCTTGGCGTTCACCATCCACCGCTACTGGTTCGTGAGTGTTCGAACCCTTTAGGCGCATTTGGTCCAATTCGCGGTTGGTCCAATTCACATTATTCGCGGTTGATCCAATTCGCGATTGGTCCAATATAAAGTGTATTTCCAAAATTAAACAAAAAAAACACATTTTTAAGTATAGTCAGCAACAAAAGTCACTTAACACTTTAGTGCATAGTCAAAGTAACTTTCTCGACAGATGCCTTATAGTTTGAAATACTTATCAAAAAAGTTGCTTCGACAAAGTACTAGGGCGTTAAATAACTTTCGTTGCTGACCGTACATATAGTTTGTACTGATTTATACATAATCATAATATAATTACACATACCTATGCACATTTTGTACTGTTTATTCATACTTATTTACAATCATAACTTGTGTTTCAAGCTCCTACATAATAATAATTGGTTTTGAACTTTCACAAAAAAATTGACTAACTGCGAATTGAACTTACTGCGAATTGGGCATGCTGCGAAATTTTTTTGAACATTGGACCAAATGCGTCTAAAGGTGTACGAACGTCATGCGAACTTAGTAGGTACCTCTTGTGTGGACTTCTCAATAGATTTTTACAATAACATAGATCTCATTTTCCTCATAGGTACTATGGGCTTGGGCAACAGCGTCGCTTAACCAGTTAGCAACAAAATTCGTGCGCGCGTATCGCCCCTGCACGAACTAAACGTATGTTGTGACGGCGCGGCGTGCAAGCGATTTTAACCTTTAGTGGTTAAGCGACGCTGTTGCCCCATGGTACGGTAGACGGCACGTTGGGCTTTCAAAATCTGTCAAATTTCTTCAATCATTTTTAAACTTTAAGTCGAGTAGTTTAAGGTTCAAAATTCATTGTAGATTTTTGACAGCTTTGTATAGCTTGATATGCTGCCCACTGTACATACCTAATTTATCTAACACTCTTCTACATCTCATATTTATAGCCTACCTTTATTTATAAATGGTTGGTTTATATGGGTCAGTAAAGCAACTTGGCCGTACAGTACAGCGCTGACTTGCTACTGGGCTCGTGTAGACACTAGTTTCAAACCAGTCCAGTCCCCGTATCGTACCTATCAGTACGTCTCTTAGTTGCTCTACAGCGAGAAAGAGATGGAATGGAACTATAGCAATTCATAAACCTGGCAAGTTTTAAGATGTATTACCCCCCAATGCTGACTTGCTCGCAAGCGAGTCCAGCTGGCTAGCCACCAGTACGACTTACTGCCGATCCTATCTACATGTACCCAGTTACTGGGGCCAAAATTCGGAGTCACTGACCCCATATAAACCAGCCCTTAAAAGCGATATTCTTGAAGTATAGACACAGAATAAATAATTATAGGTACAGTCGAGTTCATTAATATGTTGACACTTTTGACAGGTTCATGAACTTTTAAAGCAAAGGTACGAACATATTATTAAATTCGACTGATCTACCTACTGTAGATTTTTCTGCATTAAAAATGATATAAATGGATAAAGGTAACTTAAGATAATAACATAATGAGGATCTCCACGCAAAGCTTAAGCTAGATGGCGCTAGCGGCGAAGTGACCGCTATCAATGGATTGGATTGGTTAAAATACGTCAGAAATGACACTTGATATTTGAAACAGCCAATCAAACTATTTTAGGACAAACGCTTGTGGCCCCATTAGTTCCTCATCCCCATTCAACCAAAACGTATTTCAATCAGGTATTGAAAAACCGTTAAAAAAAAAACGATACAAAAAAAATGGTAGGTAACAAAAAATAAGAAATAACGTTAAAATTAACTTTTTTTACTGAAATAACGTTAATTTCAACGTCATCTTCATTTCAGTTTCATTTTATTTATTAACGTTATTTGTTAAAAGTAACGGTAAAAAAGTAAGAAATATCGTTACATTTAAAAATAACGTTATAAATCCCCGATTTCAATGGCAGTAGCCACAGGATGGATGGCACCTCTCCCCGCCGACGCCGCACCGGCAGCCGCCGCTGGTGTCGCCGCGGCCGGCCGCGCCCCACCGGCGCCCGCGCGTCACCCAACATATCTCCGTCTTGCAGGCGCAGCACTTCACCCAGTCACACCCCCACTTCTTAGTTATAACGGCGCTGCATTCTGGGCACTGCAAAGCTTCCCCGCGACTTATCAGCGACTGGATCAATGCTTGTGTCCCTTCATCTGTCGTTTGAGAGGTTTTAGCTGCCGCCTGCTCCAATTTCGTTCGATACTGGTCACAAGTCTCACCTTCGTGTATTGCCTGAAAAAACATTAAATAAAAGGTAACAATGAAATTTCAATCATTTGGTTCCCGCCGTGGGCCACCCCACATGGCCATGATCCGTTCCACTCATGATTACGAGCAACTTTTACTATGGGGCCAACTCTCCTCGCAAAAAAAAAACAGCTGTTCCATACAAAAGTGTACACTCATTTTTTTTTGCGAGGAGGAGAGTTGGCCCTATAGTAAAAGTTTGCATGCAATCATGAGTGGAACCACCCCACGGCGGGAACCAAATGATTAAAATTTCAGCGTGTATAATGAGTGAGGACCAAATAAAGTGTCAAATTGTCCACCCAAAAAAATAAAACTACAATGGAATGCGTGTGCGTTGCAGTGCAGCACAGCGCTTTGCGTTTCATAGCGTGACGGCAAACGATTTAGAATTTGATGATTCTACTATAAACGGCCTAACAATCGCATCACGACAAACATTTTGCGATTTTATCAATATTATATCTTTCGATCGGCAGATCGCACGATGTCTTTCTTGCTACATCAGTAAGAGCGGTACCTATACGATATCGTGAGATAAATGTTGACAAATGCAAATAGTCATGGTGATGCTGGGCCGGCGGCGGCGGATAATATTAATTACTAGTCGCCGCCCGCGACCTCGTCTGCGTGGACAGTTATTTCTCTAACTTCACAGTGGACAGTTAGTTCTGGTGACAATGGCCTACCTATCTACAGCCTACAGGGTGTTTCGCATTTAACTGCCATAAGAAATAAAGGATGTTACTATTTTTGCGTTTTGCCCTATATCATACTTGACAAGATTATCAATTTTCCACAATAATAATTGTTAAAAATCAACATAGATAAATTAAATATACTTACTTGACATTGCACACAATTTATGTGCTTGCATACAGGACAAGGAAACCGACTAGCACCAGCCTCGCAAAGCGCCCAACCGGTGCAATCTCGTGTGCGACAATGAAATGCATTACGAGTGCCACTCTCAGCGGCTGCCAATCCTCTATTTAACCAACGCTCATAATCTTCGGGTCTAACAAGTGCTCGTATTTCGCGTTCGTGCAATAGTCCAGGACAACCCATTGCAGGGCACGAAACTGCAGGCTCTTCACAGTGGCGAATAACATCGGAAAGGCATTGTCTACAGAAAGAATGTACGCATTCACGTAACACAACTCCTTCACCAGCTGCACAATGCTCCATGCAAATGTCGCATTCGAAAGCTTCAGCATTAGGAACTGTGGCTTGACGTTCCAAATTAACTAATTCTCTATAGACCCCACTGGCGTTTTCTTCACTACCGTTGTTAGACTTGTCTTTTGTCGTTTCAGCGTTCACTTCACACAAACTGCGTATATGAACTTGAACACTTTTATCTGAAATAATCAAAAAAGCAGCATTGAAACCGGTTTGTAATTTTCAGGATCTAAGTGTAGGTTCAGAAATCGGGAAAATACAAAATCTCGAGAGGTGCATGCAAACTCAATACAAATATTAAGAAAATAAAGTAAAATAAATTGCGATTTTGACGGTAGGTATAAACCCGGCAAAATCGTATTTTCGTGCGCTCTGACATAGTAATGTTCCCCAAAGTAATAAAATTGGTCTATAGTTTGCACAGAATTTCAGTTCTGATCGAGATTTTAGATTAGAGGAGTGCCTCCAAAATCTCGTAAAATAAGAGAACAAAATAAAAGTAAGTAGTTTTAATTCATTAACGCCGGAGCGGTCGCTGGCGACCGAGACACAATAGAAAATCTATTGTGTCTCATTTTCCGGGCGTTGAAGGGTCAATAAGGTATAATACAACGTGTTACAAAATAACCCCTAATACCGAATATGGTAGATATCCATCAAATAGAACAACTTTTACAACTCTGAAATCACGAAAAAAAATCAGCTGTTTCATAGGAAAATTAATAAAGAAAATATCAAAATGTATAAAAACAGCTGATTTTATTTTCGCAATTTCAGAGTTGGTCCCATAGTAAACTTTTATTGCCAATCGGCTTCGTTTGGATCCGGGGACCGGGGTCCGAACGAAGATTAGTCGAAGAAATGTTAAAAATATAAAATATTATAAAATTATAAATAATTAGCACGACGAACTTAGCGCTTCGAGCATAGCACAGCATAGCAAGCTACAATTAACATCATGCCTAAACAAACATTAAAGCTAGGTACCATACCATGGGCAACAGAGTCGTTTAGGGTGCTTTTACACGGTGCAAGTAGCCCGCGCAAGTTGAGCACTTGCGCAGGTTACATGCTCCGTGGAAACACGTTAAGCGGGTCCGCTCCCACGAAAGTAACCCGTGCCTCAACGTGCGCAAGGTACATGCACCGTGTAGAAGCCAGGGATTGAAATACCGTTAAAAAAAATAACGATACAAAAAAAATAATGTTAAAATTACCGCTAAAACCTTTTATCGGTAAATTTACCGGTAAAAATAACGTTAAAATTATTGAACCGGTAAAATTACCGTTAAATATAGCGTTAAACTTTACCGGTAAAATTATCGGTAAAAAAAGGAACGTTATTTATTGGAATAACGTTAATTTTAAAGTAACGGTAACAAAAAGTAAGAAATAACGTTAAAATGAACGTTATTTACTGAAATAACGTTAATTTCAATGTAGTGTTATCTAAAGTAACGTTATTTATTGACATAACGTTAATTTTAAAAGTAACGGGTTAAAAGTAAGACAACAATGTTAAGTAACGTTGAGTAACGTTACATTTAAAAATAACGTAATCAATCCCTGGTAGAAGCACCCTTAACCGCTCCTAAACCCAAGCCTAAACTGACTGTACGCTGTTGCCAAAGTACATGATTTCAACTCACCACACTCCACTACGCACAAATAGAATGGGATATTAAGGTCTGGTCCAGCGAGAGACACTAGTGTAGTGTCATCGTCGTTGCAAAGCTCCTTGCCCACGATCCAGCGCTGCAGGCGTCGCGGCAGGCCCAGCGCTCGCTCCGCGCGCCGCCGCAGCCCGCCCACCACGGCGTTGCGCGGGATCTGCAGCCGTATAGGTCCATACGCTTTTTCCTTATCTTCTATCCACACAGCGATTCTGAAAATCGTGAAACACTAACAGTACCTACAAAGAAATTATCTTATCACTATTCAAAATTAATTTATTTTTATTTTTTCCATATATACTATTATTATTATATTGTAAATAAATATAAAACTGGCCATCTACTAGCGCCGCCAATACATTTGATTTTATTACTATTAAACCGACGCAGTCTTGTCTCGACATATTATTATAGCGATACCACAGTTTTACAATCCAAATTGTAAAATGTGGCGATACCGACCAATATTTAATTAAGTATGACAAATCGCCGATTACTAGAGATAGTCCAAAAACTCATGAAACGGAAGTAAATTTTTTTTATTACGCTTTCACGTCTTAACCACTCAAGCTCAACCGATCATCCTGAAATTTTGCTTAAATATTGTCAGGGGGTACAGAAAAGGACAGAGTACCTTTCATCCAGAAAAAAGTAGGCCTACTGTTTCCGAGGGACAGAAAAATAACTGTCCACGCGGACGAAGCCAGTGGCGGCCGCTAGTGTTGAATAAATCGTTGGTCGGCGATTTGTCAAAGGTAGGTAAGGATGCCATCAAGAATCTTATAAGAATATTCTTGGATGACATTAACCGAATTCATTAATGATCGCTATCTAATATCGAGACTGCAGGCTTGTCAAAATAAAAAATAGTTTATATTTTTAGTGTGATACCTTGTAGGAAAGGTATATTATATGTAGAAAAATCGGCTCAGCCAAACGTAAGATAATCGCGGAGAAACATACATACGGGTCAAACTGAGAACCTCCTTTTTTAAGTCGGTTAAAGAACCTACACTTAAGATATCCCTCTTCCTACAAAAAAATAATTATCTTATTCAGTTCATAAACAAAGAAGTAATACGACCATTATCATCGAGGTAATTCACACAAAATTATTTTCGTGCTTTTTTCAAGATTACTTGAAAAGTACTGAACCGATTTCCAAATTTAAAAAAATGGGACCAACTTGGGAGTTTACCTAACGTTTGAATCATTTCAATAGGTCCAGCCGTCTTCGAGTAATCGGTGCACATACACAAAAAAAAGAAAACAAATATACAGACGAACATAGAACCTCCTCCTTTTTTGGAAGTCGGTTAAAAAAGAAATAACCACATATTTTTATTAATGAATAACCTTTCATACCTTTTATTAGTGGCACTATTAACCTTTTATTAGTTTAAAATGGTTTAAACTAAAAGTGGTCTCCTTTTAATGCCGTTTTAAAACCGTAAAAGTATAGAAGATTTATTCAATAAATATTAGATACATTAAGTTAAATGCATTGGCGGCGCTAGTTAATTTACTTTATTTATGTATTCATTTTATGATTATTAATTCATATCAAATACCTACTTACGATTTAATAGTGCCGTCATCGGTATTTTTTTCCATAGATGTTGAAGGTTTCGCAAATGATTCCAATCTAGTGGTTTCTTGGTCACATTTCTTATTTTGTTTATTTTCAGTATTTAATCCTTTTGAAGAAATACTTTTATCATGGGACGAAGTTATAGTAATCGAAGTACTCGAGGTGACGCGGTTTGTTGCTTTACTTGGAAATTCTTCAATCTTCAAAGGCTGATTATCAACTTCATTACCTTTTACTGTAGGTTCAGAAAGTGCATGAGTATATTTTTTTATAAGGACGTTGTTTGTCGATGTTGAAGCGTCATGAGTATCCTGACCTTTCGAAGCCTTTTTATTGTTTTCTAAGAATTTACTATTTAACTCTAACCCAGAGTTGGAATTTTTATCATCATTGACTGCAATTGTTTCGTTGTTCTTTTTTATTAGCGGTTGTTGTAATATTTGAGATGTAAATGACAGCACTGAACAAGACAAGCGTAACTGAGCTAGCTTCATAGCTGCATCAGCAGCAGCCCGTTCGTCGCCACTTGATATTGATTTTTCTAACTGATTAACTAAGTCTCTTCTTCTGGAGTGATTATTTAATCTTTGTATATTATTATCTTTTTCATTCGCATTTTTTGATGTTTGACTGGATGCAATACCAGAAGTACTTTGTTTATTAATCAACTGAGTTGGATTAGTTTTCTCTTTGATTAATTTAGATTTAGTCACTTGTGATGAAGCTTTTGGCGATGAGCTCACGGCAGTATTTAAGAGTATTTCTCGTACAGCGTCCGCAGTTTTTACATATATTTGCTCAGTAGTGATAGGGTTTACCTTTTCCAGATCATTCTTAGACATTTTCGTGGGTGAAGATATATTCACTTCTTGATCTTGCACTGAACTATTTGGTTTCGGAATATATATCGGATTCAATAATGAAGAAATCCTTAATGGGGTATTAAGTAATTTTCTTTCGTCTTGAGATTCTTTAACATTAGTGGATTTGTGGGGTTTTTGCATTTGAGCGAAGTTATCCTGTTTTTCGTCAATCCTACTAATTATAATATTATTATTATTAAATTTAACAGCATTTTTTTCACTTTGAGAAGTTTCCCTATTAAATCTCTGTTCATTTACAGGAAGTTTGTTTTTTTCAATGTTGGATCCTATTGGTAAAGTAGGAGTCTCCAATTCTAATATCTTTTTCTTAGTTTGTACATTGTTCAATTTTTTGATTTTATGATTTTCTACTACGCTATCAAGCTTGGTTCGTTTAGGAAGAGAATCTTTCATTTCTTTCAACATTTCTTTTAATTTTTGTTTTTCTTCTATTTCTTGGTTCTTGCTTGTTGATGGACTTGGTGAAGCGTCTTCTGTCTGCGTATAAATTGTGGTATTCCTTCTGTTCTCTTTAAATGCAGATGTACTTGTGTCTTTCAATATTTTACACAACAAACAATAATTGACACCATTGTCGTACCTTTTCGAACACTTAAAACAATACCACACATTTTCTGTGGAATTAATAATCATATTTTGCTCTTTAAATTGACTTTGCTTTTTTGACCTAGAGGTTTCGATAATTTCAGCCGCCTGTTTGTCTAGCTCACTTATGCTTGGCAATATTTTAATCGCAGATGTGTCTGCACTTGCATTTTTCTTTTTGTTTTCGAAAATTTGTTTTAAAAAGCTTTTTTCTGATCGCACTTTAGTGCCCTTAGAATCAGAATCCTTTTTATTACACTTTTCAGGCTTAGAATTCAAAGCCAATGACGGTTGTGTGTCTGGGTTAGATGACGAATTCATGTCAATTTTGTAGTTACCGCCAAAACGAATGTTCTCGTTGGGTCTTCCTATCGTTTGGAGAGGCGGTTTTGGTGCTGGGCGTTTTCTTGTATGCCTTCGCTTGGTAGAACTAGATGGTACTGCAATGTTGGACGGGGACGAGGCACGCGGGGGAGGAGGCGCGCGGCGCTTGCCCGGTACGTGGGCTGTCCTCCGCTGAAGACACTCACTTGCAGCTCTTCGCTCTCGATCTTTCCGGTCGACGACAGTTCCTGCTCTGCGAGCTGGCGGTAGGCTATTAGCATCGAAGTTTACACCGCCTCTGAACAAACCGTACTTTCGATGAAGTGTAATATCTCGGTCGTACTGTCTTCGTAGATTTCGTTCGTGCACCCTTTTCTTGTACGAATCAGTAGGAGGCCCTGGTGGGGGCAGGACTAGTGGCGCAGCGCCTGCGTGATAATGTGCAGGAGCTAAAAATGCAAAACTGACAGCTGTGCGGTCTGAGCCAACGCTCGAAATGCTGTCACTGGAGGCCGACTGCTCGTCTCCACGCAGCCATGAGAGGAGAGTCCAGAATCCACCAGATAGAGGACGGGGGCGAGTAGACCCAGTTTCTACGACGCCGCTCATCTGAAAATGTTGGATGTTAACAAATTAACATCTTTTTTAATTGGGTATAACCAACATTTATAGAATGATTTAAATAAACTAATCAACTAAAATG
Source organism: Agriphila straminella (assembly GCA_950108535.1). Taxonomy (NCBI): domain Eukaryota; kingdom Metazoa; phylum Arthropoda; class Insecta; order Lepidoptera; family Crambidae; genus Agriphila; species Agriphila straminella. The sequence continues at coordinate 14,751,065 of OX467308.1, forward strand.
AAGATTGCAGCAATACTTAATAATACTGAACTCCGGAAATAGGGTAACAATGACATATTTTTTGCATTTAATAATGCTTCCTTGGCAAGTACAAATTATAAAATTCCTTCGGACAACGAACGATTGACAAAAACAAAGGGAAGTTAAATCATTTATGGTTATACCCAAAGAATGAACTTGCAATGCAAGACAGACATAAGTTAATACAATTCTAAGCAAACATTAGCAAAGACAAAATACTCAAACTCACGTGTGAAAATTGTAGACAGCCGTAAACCTCAAACTAGTGCATATTCTTCTCAATTTACCACACCTAATAAAATAATAGTATTTGGAACACTCATACAGGAACTCTTCATTGTATTTGTTTCAGGGTAGACTAACACTTTACAATTATACCATTATTTACGGAAGCAATGGTATTGTTTACGTGATTCATAATTTAACTCTCGATTTTTAAAACTCAGAACGTAGCGAGCGAGCGCTGCGCCGGCGCGTGTTGGGTGCAACAAAGCGAGGTCGCGGCGAGCGGCCGCCGCGCGCGCCTCCGCCCGCCCAGCTATATTTAGCCTAACTTCGCGACTCCAATTTTGCTATTTTCATTTCATTCTTTCGCCCCGACCCTACTTAAATTTGGCTATATGCCTGATTTATAATGCTTCCTTACCTACAATTTTTAGTGGTGTAAAAAAATGGGTAGTTTGGTATTAATATAATTACATAAGCATAAGTAAGTTTATTTATTTATTATTTACTTAGCTATTGTAAGTAATAAAACGCAATAAAAACAATTGGTATATTTAAGATGTAATACGTATGCCTAATATGTTTACACGTTTTTCAAAAATACATACCTACTATATACATATACATACATTACATCTACAATAACAGTACTGTACATACCTCAATAGTTACTTAAACAATTTGACTTTCAAAAACGAACTAGCGTCTGGCTATTGACTTATTGAATAGTGTGTGGGGTGCGATGCAAATTCTTATTTGATGTTCATTGTTTATCTGGGGACGCCTTAGCAGTTGTGGAATGTGACTCGGTCGCGCATTGTATGACTAGCAGGGAGGCTGACACACGAGCAGTTAATTCTGCTTGATTTAACTCGTGCGCCCACGGTACGCGACCCCATCTTGTTAACTGTTAAGAGAAAAATGAAATGGTTCAATAAAATCATCTATTTACTTATACGTAACATGGTGTGCACATTATAGTAGCAAAAGGACCTATTCACAAAATGCTGCTGTACAAGGTCAGGAAAAAGTTTCTTCGTATTTTATTCTACTAACATTATAAATGTGAAAGTTTGTGGCTTTGGATGTTTGGATGTTTGTTCCTAAATCACGCAAAAACTACAGTACGGATTTGGTTGAAATTCGGCACAAAGATAGTAGATAGGAAGGATTTGAATTTTGCGTCCCAAGACTTATAGACTTATTTTCTAGCTATGGGTCAGCAAAGTGCGCCACCCTGAGGGTTGCGCCCGTGGCAGCCTCTAGCTTCGACGCTGGAGCCATTACGTAATATTCATAGTCATTGTCATAATACCTACCTCAACCACTTAATTTTAACTCTTCCCCGTTTAGTTTTTGTAAAATTCTACACAAATTTCTTGAAAGATGCCGATAAGAATAAATGAAGATGAAGATAAATGAAGATGCCGATAAAGATGGAAGATATATAATATTCTTGTACCCACTTGTGAATAAGCCGCAAACCGCGGCCCCTCTGCTCTGTGCGGCTCTGACCCATGTAGGTACTAAACAATTTATTTTTCTTGCCTATTCGCTGGGTGCGAAGGTATAATAATCGATCGCAGCGCTCATGGTGGCAAAAAGTAGAAATTATGTAGGCTCTGTAACCTGTTTGAAAACGATATTTAATTTATTACTAGCGATACTGGAACGATAATATATGTTTATTATCACTTAATAAAATTATTAAAGTAGCCTTATCCTCTTGTTTTACAAAATCTACAACTAAAAAAGAAGTAAACAAACCCTGATATAACCAAAATAAAACACTCTTTTTGAATAGATTTTACTTGCCATATTTAATTTAAATGACCAAAAATGATTTCACAACACTTTGTCCACCCAAATCACAGTAATTTTGAAATTTACATTAATAACACAATATGTAGGTATAGTATTTTTTAACATTTTGTCACAATGCCGCCATTTCATATCAAAACGTCGAAACGGTCAGGTCAGCGCCAACAAAGTTGCGAACGCTAGGTGGCGCTAAAAGCGTGCACGGAGCCAATACCTACCGCTTCGCATCGTGTTCTTGCAGCAGCCCAGCAGGGATAGTGATTTAGACTAGATTTTAATAGTTTAAACCGAACTCCGCCCAGATTTCATTCGAGACCTGATTTTTCATCGCGCTTGAACAAAATCATTGCACCATCATTGATTGTAATGATTTTGTCCAAACATAATTGCCACATGGTCTGGAGCTCGCGGCCACCAGACTTCTGCATAGGAAGTAAGTACAAATATAAAGGCATCTTTCAAGAAACCACCCACTTGTGTAGAATTTTGCAAAATGTAAGCAAGGTTCGCGAACATAAGTGGGTACCCATCATGATACGTTACAAGCAATGTATACCAAGCATTGCAGTCAAACGCGTAGCATAGATAAGCCCCGCCCCTTAGCCCTATTCGGTACGATGCGATGTGCGAAGTGGCCGGTTTTCATAGTTTATTTTCATTTTATTTTAATATTTTTCACCATTATGTTTGACAACTTGTTGTTATCTTGTAGATAAGTAGTAAAATTATAGCATGGATGGCTGTAGTTTTTTTACTTCTGATAAAAAATAGATCCTTAATGTCACATTTTATTGTGCTTAAATAATAAAGCACAAACCACAAAAATGATGAATTTTTCTTTTGTAATAAAAATATAAAGAATTTCTTCATTACATTCACTCATCTTGGGCTTGGTATACAATGGCGGGAAACCGTTCTTTACCTTCTCTAAAGTCACTTTTTATGTACTCAAACCAAACCACAGAGAGTACACTCTAAGATATTTTATTATCTACAACTTCTTACACACATAAACCTTCTCCATTTTTTAAGTCAGTTAAAATACGAAAATACATTTCCCCAGCATGTCATAACATAATAAGTTTGTTTTCATTCAAAGGTAATGTTAGAAAGATAATAATGTTTTACCTGATATTCTTCTTCAAGCCGTGCTAGTAATACAGCTTCATTAGGTTCTAGGAATCGGTCGACACATGCCAGCATTAGGATCGGTGATTTTAGAGCTTCGACGCCGAACAATAATGCTAAAAGACAATTTATTGAGTAAAAATAAAGAATAAAAACTGAGAATCAGTTTGTTCAGCTTTTAGCATTGTGCCCATATTTTATTACCTGATAAATTAATGAACTGAACTTAGATTTTATTTATTTATTTCTACTTACTGCATAAATGAAATACACATATCACACCAACATAATACAGTTAAATAAAGTTAAATATAAGAACGATTGTAGGAGTACTGACAGGACACTGTCCACTAAACAGACACCTGTCAGTGATCAAACGGACAGAGGACCCCATCTGTCCACAATGCAAAGAAAGAGAAGAAACAAGCTACCACTTCATGGCAGAATGCCCGATGTACGCATCACTGCGCTGGGAGCTCTTCGGAGTGGACAAGCTTAAGGAAGAAGATCTGAAGCAGTTAACGATAAGTCAACTCAGCAGGTATTGCAAGCGCACAGGTAGGTTCGAGGGTCCGACGCCGGTGGGGTAAATGATAACCTGCCTCCCCTGCTCTTTCAGGGGATTTGGGGAAATGGGTGAAATGGTCCCGACCAAGGTGACTGATCACCTGTCCGGCTTCGCTGGCGTCCCTCCTTATAAATAATAATAATAATAATAACATAATACAGTTAATGATCAAAATGTGACATGGTAGTTCAATGTTGTTTAGAAAACATTACTGGTGCTTGTGCATGACTGTACATACCGTTAAGTGCTGGAAAGTCATATGACAAAAAATGTCTTGCTAACACTGCCCTTGTCTCAGTGGTAACTGGAGGTAGTATTAAATCTTTTGATACATCTTGTGTTACATTAAATCGATTCTGGAACCATTCCAAAACAGGGCCCCATTTCAATTGTTGTAAATTTTTGAGTTCCTCTTCTTCCTATAACAAAACCTCAAATATCAAAAAAAGTTATGAAGTATACTACTTATATGAAAGTTAAGAAAATAAATCTGGTAAATCATAATCTGATAGATTTTTGCCGATTGGCTGTACAGTCAAAGAAGTTATGGGCCGTCCATCAGGGTTGGAAAAAAACACGATTTTTTGCAAAAAATCAAAAATCACTGTTTTTTTTCAAAAAATCGAAAAAATCATGAATGCTTGAGCCTTTAAAATCCACTTAATATAGTGCGTAAAACCACAACGCGCTTTTGTTTGACTTATTTAACACTTTAATTCGGAAGAAACACAAGTAAAGATCAATAAAACAGTTCAAAATAAAAATGCCTGGTGAAAGTTAAATATTAAAACAAATGATTTGGCGATTTATTTTAGAAGAAAAAACAGTATAAAGCAGTAATTCTAACACAAAGTTACATTTAATATACATTTTTATGTGTCTATCAATTATTTAAAATAAAGAATTTTATATTTTTATACAAATATTAAAGAAAAAAGGCAATTTGATTTAATCAAAGGTCTGTTATAGTTTGCTCACATAATTGTGATAAAAAAGCATTCTTTGTAATTAAATTTAACGTTATTTATCATTTCCTCAGTCAGGAGGCAAGAAAAATGAAGCAGGTAATAGACAAACTTTAAATGCCATCTTTGCAAGCGAATTTGTTTTCAAAATGTGAATTTCATAACTTTTTTGACTCTTTCAACTCATTCCATCGTTTCCTGAAAATTTTATTACTATCAAGTTTCATTCTGGCTATTATTATATTGTGTAAAATACACTTACATCAGAATGAAACAACAAAGTGTCTGTGGGCAAATAGTCCAGTAAGTAGCTTGCGATATCATGAGAAGTCAACTTTCCAGGATTGTCCAATGCCGTGTTACATAGAGCAGTCTGAAAGCAAAGCAATCTTTAATGCCTGTGGGAGATGCATCATAAGATGTGATCTTATGTGACACTTGTAATGTCTACAAACATGTACATCAGGTATGTATGTATATGTTTCACACATAAATTAGTATTTGCTGCGACAAATACCAAGATTGCAAACAGTGGCGATCATACAGACACTCAAGCTCAAGTGTGAAGTGTCATGGTCTAAACCTAACTTACCTCAACGTGAATTAAGTCTACAACGGGAACAAAACGTGTCGAGCATCATTTGTCCCTACAATACTGATCATAGAAAGATTAATAATAATATTATACATACCAAATGCATAGTAGGTTGAGTAATAGTTTCACGTTGTGCGTCCCATTCAGCGGCAATAGCTCTGGCAAGTGGTTCACTGTGCACCATTAAAACCTGGCCATTGGGTGTTTTCAAACGACGATGATCAAGAGTGACTTCCCATTTGCGTTCGTTTTGAACGATTGCAGTGTTGCGGTAAAAGCGCTTTCGCGTAGCTGTAATGTAATTTAATTAGTGTAGTTGTATTCGTCCTTTTCAGGATAGGCGAAGGTCTATGCTTTCATTAGTTTAATATCTAGTGTAAATACAATATAATTGCAATTGTTATAAATAATGTGATGATATGATTGAACGAAAGGTTAGTTTCCTTACCGTAGTATTGATATCTTATACAGCTAGGACATCGTGATTGAAGCAAGTTGGACAACAATTTAGATATCTGCAACATTGTGTACCTATTACTTTATTTTTGCTATAGCTCCCTCGTAGTCGAGAAAACCCGCACAAAATATTGTTTGATTTTTTTTTCGAGTTTTGACGTTGACGTACATAAGTAGCAACCAAAGGTGTTCATAACGGCTGTTTTCCAATATTATATTAAAAGCTTTAAGCTTTAATAATTTATTAGGCTTTTTTAAGAGCTATAATAAAGCTCTAACCTCAAACAAAATAAAAGCTAGCCTTTACGTTTATTGAGGTTATATTAGATAGAGCTTTATTATTTAAAGCTTTATATCATTTTTACGTTAGGTTTTTTTTTTTGCGCTTTTCGGAGTCGAGCCATTTTACAATTGTTTTCTCGTTCATTCCAGTTCTATTATTTCATGCCTCTCGTACTTTTAAGTGGGCTAATCAAAGCACTGCCGCAGGGCCACTGCACGCAGGTCTTTGTTTGTGTAGGCCGTTTATTTAACCTATGTATTACCATAATAATTACGTAAATGTTGTGAGTTTGGATGATTTAATGTGGATGTTTGTTGCTCAATCACGCAAAAACGACTGAACGGATTTGGATAATTTTGATTGGATGAAATATGGCAGACAAATAGTGATTTAACCATAGGATTTCTACTTTTTATCTCGCTCAAAGGTTCACGCAGACGAAGTCGTGGCGGAAGCTAGTGGAAAATAAAGCAAAGAACTGGGATTGAGTTGAGGGTACAGAAAATAGTCTAGGAGAATGACAGTGGAGCGGAAGAGAATAACCCCTAAGGTTTAAGTATTATTTTACTTTTTCACAAGTAATTCACCATCACCAACCTACCAGTGTCCACCACCAGAACATAATTTTTAAACATAAGCTTGTACTTACTCCCTCTTGTCAAGTCTTATCAAATACTATTAAACTTAACAAAATTACAAATAGCACAACACAATACGACAAAATCGGAGACTTCGCGGATAACACAGAGCTGACAGAGCCAAGGAACGTTATTAAACTCACCGAATAACCTAGCGCAGGTTTGCCTCACATGATAAATGACGTAGTCTGTTCTGTGGTTAAAGCTTTAATATAACTAATATATTAAAGCCCTTTCAAATCACTCACTCAGTCACTCACTCGCGCAACGCATAACGCTCTCATAACATTTCATAACGATAAGTCCAAAGATTATAGAGGAATATAATATATTAAAGCTCTTTGGGAGCTTGAATATAACGGACGTTATACGTTATATTTATAAAGCCTTTATTTATAACGGCTATATGATATATTAACCACCACACTAGCAACGTTGACAGTGACGGTTGACGTTTTTTTTTTTGGTTAATTTTTTCCGCTTCAAGCAGAAAAGGCAAAGGCTCATTTGCGCCATACAGCAATGACTTCAAAGTTTAGTTTCAAAATATTTGTACAGCTTGTTTTCAATTTTTCAGTCTTCATTCTTATATTTGTCTTCTATAGTGCTTGTATTTTTTCACAGAGAAAAGAAAATAATAATCACAAAATAGGTTTAAATTTCGCTGCCGAGGGCCGTGACGTGATGCACATGCCAGCATTTTTTTTAAGTATTTGAGAAAATACCAAGAAAATACATATATACCGGCATTGTATGTAAAGCTCTTATAGCAGGGCTGCTTTACTTTTTTGTTTAAGAAACCGTTCAGTTCAAAAGCAGGCCTTAAGCAGTCCTGGAGCCTTACTATGAGCTCTTATAGCAGGGCTTATATTGAACTGCTTTACTTTTTCGTACTATGACCTCAACGGTTAGTATGAAAGCAGGCCTTGAGCAGTCTTTTTTAAGGCCTGCTTTTGTACTGAACGGTTTCTTATTTGCTGATGGTAAGCCCCCTGTTTTGCTTTTCCGCCATTTTAATTTTTTTTCCTCGCATTAGGATCTGCTTAGAGTACTCTACAACTTTAGTTTGAGCACCATCTACCTATGTAGAACCATTATGGCGGGCACTACCCCGTCATGAGGATCTTGTCCTGGGGCCTTACTATGAGCTCTTATAGCAGGGCTTATATTGAACTGCCTTACTTTTTCGTACTATGACTATCGCGACCTCCGGCGTTGGTTGAGGGTCAACCACATCCGTGATGTAAACATATCCATCGCGGATCGCGAGAATTTAAAAACGATGAATACGTGATCAAAGGAGAAGTGAAGGACAAAGCGTGGTACTTACCATGAGTTATATTGTACCTTCAACTATCAGCGAATGTCTGTCCTTGCCTTTCAGAGGTTCTCTCGTTCCATCTGTAAGTACAAATAAAGATATGACACCACTGCGTGGTGTCACTAAGCCCTGCGGTCACGCCGCCATGACGGCGTGGTCGCAGGAATTATAGAACATACAAATATGGATATAAATAAGTGACTTGGTCATCTGTAGGCCGTATGTCGATATGACCTTACTCTCTGTATTAGCTGTCTAAAATAGTGTCCACGTTACTTATCCACTGGGTGGTGCGTGGCTCGCATACATAACATCCCCATAAGCTTAGGGGAATTCAGATGTCTTACCCACGTTACTTGTCCACTAATGTGGGACGTGGTTGCGACATATCATGTCTTAACTATCCACGGTGACTTACCCACAATTGTGGTGCGTGGCCGCAATATGGTCCTACCTATCCACGTTACTAGTCCACCTATGTGGGACGTGGTTCTCTCTCTCAATATAACGTCTAATAGGACCAGAGGTCCTCATGAGTCTCATCTATCCACGTTACTTGTCCACTAAGGTGGGACGTGGTTCTTATGTGCAGAGTCCTTCCCACGTTGCTTACCCACTTACGTGGAGCGCGGGACTTATTTCAGAATACTTTATTGGCGATTATATATTGGCTCAAACATACAAACATTATATTACATGAGATGCGCACAGGTTATTATTGCATGCACTATGCTAATACTTAGCTCTCGTTTATATTCCATTGGTTTCCTGAGCTCGTTACTTGTTGGCAGGCACGTTTAATATAGAAGCTTACAACAGGGCACATTACATTTGTATGATGATATGAGAAATAATATAGCACAACTAGACATGAAGAAAATAAAAGGCGGCTTACTTGACATTGACAATAGAATTATGGCGGCACTGGATAAGTGTTGCCACCTCAAACATCGCGACTGGTGTTGTCGTCGCGACAATGACCTCTACTATGCGGTAATCGAGCTTACCATCAGCAAATAAGAAACCGTTTAGTTCAAAAGCAGGCCATTAACAGGGGGCTTACCATCAGCAAATAAGAAACCGTTCCGTTCAAAAGCAGGCCTTAAACAGGACTGCTTATGGCCTGCTTTCATACTAACCGTTGAGGCCCAGGCCGGCTGCTTTCATACTAACCGTACGGAAAAGTAAGGGCTCATAGTGACTAGTGAGGCGCCTGCTATAAGAGCTCATAATAAGGCCCAAGGTACCTTTTCTCGTTGAACGTCGTCATCGGCAGTGTTATAAAAATATCGCGCGTTGAAAAAGTCGCTCGTGTGTACTATCTCCAATAGACAAAATAGACCCAGAATAGACTATAGAATTTTATGAAAAGTAAAAAAGTTGGTTGTCTGTGGTCTGGCGGTCTGGGTTAAAAAAAAAACACCATAAAAAAATCTCTTTGTTATTTTCGCATCTCATTGACTCGTTTTGATTATTGTTTAATTGCCATAAAAATCGATTAACCGTGTGATTTCTGTTGTATTTCTAAAACTATTACAGTAAACTGTGCTGTTTTGTGATTTGTGACGATGTCTTCTATGGATTTTGATCTCTAACGCCAAAATACAAAAAAAGTGACTTGTGTTGGTGTTGTGAAGGTGACGCGCTCCTTGCTAGGGCCAACAAACAAGCTATATTTAAATACTTTTACAGTGCTTACAGCAATTTGTAAAACCTTATTTCTTCTCTTATTTGTGATGTTCCCGCATTCCATCAGCGCGGACGAAGATCAGAAGACGAATTTAATACCGAAGCTGCTTCATTCAAAAAGAAAAGGAATATTTATACCCATGTTCAGAAATAGTGCACTTCACTGCACAAATTCAACGTTTCTGTTGATAAAAAATAGTTTGAGCGGGTAAAGTATTAACAAACCGTCTAGAAAAGATGAAACTTCTAGAGAGTGGACGACTGGAGGCTCTGAGCAGAGCCCTGTCTATAATAAATGGCGACAGTGCCGTGCAGGGCCGCATAGAGAGCTACAGCTGTAAAATGGCTGGTGCTGAAAAAGCATTCTATAAACGATTTACTGCAGATGGGGAGACTACACATGACCTTCAGGCATTGTCCCCACCTGAAGGTGTTTCGTTCAGGTAGAACACTGAGGATCTCATACTTAACATTTTCAAGCTAAATGTTTGGAGAACTTTCTCTTATGCTATAGTTGGATCCAGTTAGTTAATATTTTGACTGTTTTTTGAAAATAATCTTACTTGTTGTTCTTGCAGCCGAAGTTTGTCTGGTGACGAAGGTGTACTGTGTGATACTATATCTCGGAAGACATTATTTTATCTCATTGCTACTTTGAATGCTGCCTTTCCTGATTATGATTTTTCCATGGCAAAGGTAATGTTTATATCAAAACAATTTTTTTTACAGAACAGGCTGCTTTTGTATTCTTTTTTCTATAGCCAATCATTTATTGTACAGAGCAGTGAATTCAGTGCTGAGCCATCATTGAGCTGGGTCCAGGGTGCAGTGGATGCATCGCTGTCAGCCGTTGGTGGCATGAGATGGCGACAGCTTCGCCCAGCTCTTTGGGCTGCAATAGATGAAGAAGTCTTGCTCCCTGAGTGCCGCATTTACAGTTACAACCCTGACCTAGCCAGTGATCCCTTTGGAGAACCAGGATGCCTTTGGGCATTCAATTATTTCTTTTACAATCGGAAGTTAAAACGTATAGTCTTCTTTACCTGTCGAGCTATGAGGTATGTGATCTTTTGTCTACTATTAAACCTTAGTAGTACATAGCCCTAAAGTGCCTGCTACATGGCCGCCAACCACGGCCTAGCCAAGTTGACCTTGGTTGGCAACTGACAAGCTAGTATCGAAAGGCTGTAAACCTCCATCTACAGGGCAGTAAACCACCAGAGTCACCTTGGATGATCCAAGGTTATGTTATGTACTGCCACTTAGGTTGTCATTTTATTTAAAAAATAATATGATGATGACTGTATTCCAAGATTCTTCTTGTTTTTAAAGATCACTACACACCCAACTGAGCAGGGGGCTTACCATCAGCAAATAAGAAACCGTTCAGTTCAAAAGCAGGCCTTAAACAGGACTGCTTAAGGCCTGCTTTCATACTAACCATTGAGGTCATAGTACGAAAATGTAAGGCAGTTCAATATAAGCCCTGCTATAAGGGCTCGTAGTAAGGTCCCTGATCAGCATTCTAAGGGTTGTAAGGAATAGACGAGTAAGTAATGACTTGAGTTAAACCTGCTAAAACTAATATTATATTCACATGCAATTTATAGTGTAAATTAATTTTATGTGCATCAAAACTGCACTAAGGCTCGTATTATAGAATCAAACTCAAACTCAAATCTCTGCTTGAGTACAGTTAAAGGGATGGTGCTATGAATTGCATAAAGCGCCATCCCTTTCTTACTGTATTGAAATTGAAATTTGCCTAAACTGCATTTAAGATTAATTATACTATAAATTGCATAATATTAGAAGCATTTGAAAATTGCAAGTTTTACTCAATTCATTACTTACTCGTCTACATATAGATACGAGGGTAACAATCCATACCCAAGAGTAGTGCAGAATTGTTTCATGATTTATTATTTTATTTCAGTCCTGTGTGTGCAGACTCTGGTGTGGACTTTGCTATGGATGAAGATGAAGAATACAACTGACAATCCATCATTTACTGTAACAATCTATGGTCTGTGGGTTAATGATACAAGGTAGAAAATAGTCAATATGATTACATAACCTGTTTGTCTACTACGGTTGAAATATATTATTATGTAAGAACAACATGTCTAGTAATAGGATACATGCACCAAGTATGATTTTATATTTTGGTCTCTAGGACACGCATACATAAATTTGCACAGTATTACAATCCTTACAGTAGCACAACGCCATTAGCAATACCGGCAAACTGACTGTACAATCGTGGTGGTTGGGGTTCTGCCACTTTGCAAACAAAATGTTTTGCACCGTTTTCGTCAGTTGGTCTTGCGCGCGGAGGTTAATACATTGCACCGTTAGCGTAAACAATTCTGGTCTTAAAGGCCCACTAAACCATACCATACCATGACAGTGCTAGGAACGTATCAGGCAAAAAAAAACGTTGTATTGAATACGGTCTATTCCCACTAGACCGTACCGTCACTGGCCATGCACTTGTCATACTTTTCAATACAAAGAATATTTTTTTGCCTGACACATTCCTAGCACGGCTATGGACGGTGTAGTGGGCAGAAACCTTGCCAGAAACATACAAAAACGCATTGCAATTGGACTAAGAGCTAGCCCCAGAAATAGGTTTTGCAATTTACAGTGCAACGAAATCCCTCTAGTTAGTGTGCCATACTTACTATATATTTCGTACATGCTACTATTATTAATAGATCCGTGGCCCTACATGAGTTGATGCAAACTGTTTACGTTATCGTAAACCATCTGATACATTGCTCGCAGTTAATACGAGAGAAAACGATAGTTTACGGTAACGTAAACAGTTTGCATCAACTCAGGGTAGGACCACAGGGCGCCTGGCAGCTGTTCAGCAGTTGGGCAACAAAGGGGCTGTAAAAGCGATTTAAGGCATGCAATTTACAGAGCTCTGGACTTGGTGTGGTATTTTAGCCAATCATGTATCTAATTAGAATTAACATTGCCAGGCGTTTTGGTTGGGGGAAAAGTAGTGCCAGGCGGGATCCAAGGTGCACTAAAAAGTGTTTCTCAATTACAGAGTTAGTATTATAGCCATTCATGTATCTCTACTCTAAAGGATTTTAATATTGTGTAATGGTGTGCAAATTTAAATAAAAGTATTTTATTTATTTAAGACTAAATGATAAAACGTATTTTTTTACTAAGTAGTTTTAAGTTTTGTAATGGATCTTGCTTGATATGATTACCATTGAAAGTTCTTGAGCAAGCTGTTTTGTAATTACTGACAGAAATTTTGAAGTCTATAGTTTAAAATATTATCATAAGATTTTTTTTTTTATATTGGCATCTCACCAAACTGATTCAACAGGATTGATTGCTTCGATTAACTGTGGTTGAGTTTGACCTCTTTGCTAAGTTTATTTGGTGATGGAACTTTTACTAAAATATAACAAAAGATTATTTTTCGACATAAAATGCTTGTACATTGGGACTTAACCCGAAGATGCTTGTAGGTAGGTATGTTTTGTTTAAACAGCACCCATACTTGTTTGTGTTATGCCGCCGGCTGTACACTCTCGCCGAGAAATCCCGAGACAGGGCGAGTGCGATAGTGTACACAGGGTACCACTCGCTGTCTCTCGGGGTGTCTCGCTGTCGCTGGCTCGCTCTCAGCCCCGTGTCGGTTTTTTGCGCACGATTCAAAGGGTTCTATCGGCGACTATCCCTCGCGAGGCCGAGCGGGAGCTTCCCTGTACACGGGTTTTATTACAATGCCGAAGTTGAAAAGACCGAATTTTACAAGACCTATGGACGAAAGACCGAAAATTAAAAGGTCGAATGGTTGTTTGACCGTACGTTTAAAATCACGAAAGGACATTTTACCTAAATATAATACTAAATCCCGAACCTTAAAATACCGAAGCTCAAATAACCGAAAGTTACTTGAGGGTTACAGGCCAGCAGGTCGGTGCTGGCACTTCTCCGGCCGCTGCCGCACGCGGCACGCTCGCTCGTCGTCGCATCTAATAGGCCTAAACAGACTTTCGGTATTTTGAACTATCGACATTTGAAATTTCGGAATTTCGACCTATCAGTCATTTAATAATCGAATTTTCAAGTTTCGGTCTTTCGGATATCGGTATTTAGGATTTTCTATACATATTATATGTTATATTTTATTTAGATTTGGCGATAAACGAAAAAATACTAATTCTGTAGTAATACAACGCGATTAAATGATCCGCTGCAACTTCACTCGATAATTCAAAGAGAAAATTTTACAGATTAAAATACGTCATGTACCTACCGCAAGCGCTCAGGGGGTCAAGGCTGCTAATATTTTCGTCAAAATCGTGGTTCAATGGTGTTTCAATGGTATTGCTTTTTGACACAGTTCTTGTTTCTTAAACTCAAAATCGAGACACAATGTGTTTCGGTTTTAGGTTTCAGAAACAAGAACTGTGTCAACAAAAAACCTGAAAATGAAAACAAAACAGCTTCAAAATTAAATACCTCTAAAAAGCAAGAAATAATATTCAAATCACTAGATACGCATATCATTGTAATAAAGCACATCTATTGAAGTCGGGTGAAGCTGAAGTTCAACTTCTTTATTTATTCTAAAAGCCCCACCCGACTTCATTAGATGTGTTTTATTACAATGATATGCGTATCTAGTGATTTGAATATTATTTCTTGCTTTTAGAGGTATTTAATTTTGAAGCTGTTTTGTTTTCATTTTCAGGTTTTTTGTTTTTAAAACATTTTTTATTTTTTTTATTTTTAGTGTAAGTAAGTACTGTCTGTATTTGGTAGATAATTACTTTAGTTTTTTATATTTAGTTTATTTATATTATCTTATCCAGTAGGTATATTATCTAGGTAGATAAAATATGGGTAGACCCCGAAAGGTGCGGCATGCACGCCTTTAAAAATATCGGTCTTAAGATTTTTTTAAATTTAACCTTTTTGTGGTAAGTATGGTATATTTTGCGACGATATTATCTAAGTTACAATAGTCTTATGTCAATGGCTCATCACCTTTTACAAAATACTGGTTTTCCCGACGCAGGGGCGTTAATTCTTCAGGAGTTCCCCTGGTACTTCACTATCAGCTCCACTTCACCATATTATGCATTATGACGAACCACATAAATAGCCTAGCAACCATATTGAAGTAATCTTATCGCACCAGTGAGATAGTTTAGTACCTATTGAATAGTTCCGGTGATCATCTATGGTCTTCATCATCAGTTCCACTTCACCAAAATTGTACTTTTCGAAAGCAAATGCACGAGTTACTTAAGAAAATACCAAAATCGCTATAGGTGTGCCTATGTGGGGATTCACCTACACTATCTTACATATTATATACCCCCACACCTATAATATTTGAAGAGTTCCCTTGATTTCTCCAGGATCCCATCATCCAATTTCAAAATTTTAAAAAATGGGACCAGCTTGTAAACATACCTGATGTTATAACGTTTAAATCATTTTAATCGGTTCAGCCGTCTTCTAGTAATCGGTGTACATACAAAAAAAAGGGTCGAATTGAGTACCTCCCTCCTTTTGAAGTCGGTAAAAAGCATTATCATTGAAACATCATTGAACCACGATTTTGACGTTAACATTAGCAGACTTGACCCTCTGAAGGTAGTCACTTCAGGTGTACTATGGGCAGCAGCGTCGCTTAACCACTCCTTGGGCCTTACTATGAGCTCTTATAGCAGGACTTATATTGAACGGCCTTACTTTTTCGTACCATGATCTCAACGGTTAGTATGAAAGCAGGCCTTAAGCAGTCTTTTTTACGGCCTGCTTTTGAACTGAATGGTTTCTTATTTGCTGATGGTAAGCCCCCTTAAGGCGATTAGCTATCTCACAGTCTCACAGTGGCGCCCTCACCTTAAATAAATTTATTGCTCGCTAAGTACTTAATGTAGGTACTTATCGAAAATTCAAACGTTGAGATCGAAGCTAAGGTTCTATAGTTTATTTACAAACTATAACCTCTGTCAAATATAGTTCGTTGTAGTAGTAGTAGGCAAAAGTGCCAAAAGAACCCACTTTTGCTCTTTTAATTAAGATGAGGGCGCCACTTGCAAGCCGCGCCCGCCGTCACAATATGCGTTTAGTTTGTGCAGGAGCGATATACGCGCGAACGACTTTTGTTGCTAACTGGTTCCCATAGTACATTATTGTTAAATTAATCGCATTGTACATACTTATAAAAACATACCTTAAAAATATGATTTAATATATTTTTCTTGTAAGTTTGTGTCTGGGAATGAAACTTCTCTTCTTTACGTCAGTCAGCTTCAAATCGGATAATACAATGCCCGGCCAAAATACACGGACGGTGGTATGTCCATAGATATTTATGGATTAGCTGCGTTCTTAATTATCTATGTACGGATGACGTTGTCAACTCACTGGCACTGACAAAATATATTGTTATTTGGGAAATTAAACATGTGGCCCATTAATTCCGTACATACGTAATTCCGAACGCAGCTAATCCATACAAATCTATGGACCTACCACACATGCGGGATTTTTCCGTACGTAATTTTCATACGTTATCGATATTCCGTTCGGAATTCCGAATCGTGATTCCGTCTGTGGCCGAACTTATACCTATGACAATACAGGGTTATTTGTAAAACACCAACAACCTCGCAGGAGTAGATTACCAACATCATAAACAACGTTATTTGTTCTACGACTTTTGATAATTCGTTAGATTTTACTTTCATACAAAAAAATATCATTTTAATTTACCGTTCGTATGTTCTTAGCGACCCGCCCGCCGCGCGCCGCCGCCATCCATAGACGTAAAAAGTGTCGAACAGTACAATAAAAACTTGAAAAGTCATTTTTGATATTCATGTATTGATTTATGATAAAAGTCGTAGAGCAAACGTTGTTGTTTATGATGTTGGTAATCTTCTACTCCTGCGAGGTTGTTGGTGTTTTACAAATAACCCTGTACATAAATAATAAAACCTGCAAGGTTGCAACTAGGGCCGAGTTGTACATGGCCCTATTGATAAACTGACAATTGTAAATCGTATAAGTCCACATAATATACGCTAAGAAAATTCGCCGGGCCTACGCAAAATCAGTGCATATAAGCGATTTTAACCTTCACGAGTGGTAAAACGGAAGTGTTGTCTATAGTACATACCACTAATAATAATAAATCATTGATGAACCAAAAACTCCTTAATTGTAGTTTGAAATTATATTTTTTAACTTACTATATGTATAAATTTCACTAATATACTTAATATTAAATCATTATGGATGTGAATAAATAGGCAAGCACAGTTATTTATAGAAATATCTCAATAATCCGCCTATATTTCATGGCGTCACTTTATAGTGTAATATGGTGTTAAATAAACTTATTTTCTTTGTGTAAGTAGTATTTATTTTTTATTCTGTCCTATGATTATGACTATGGTGGTGCGTGAAAGTTTTTTTTGTGTTAGATATTTGTGCATGTTTGGTCAAAGCAATAAACATATGAGTATGAGTATTTCTGTTCATGAGTTCATGACGATGGATATGTGGACGGAGTGTGCGTGTTTATTCGAATTTCAAATCTTTTCGATGTGAGAGAAGTGAATCATAAGAAAATTACAACACACACACGAACACGAAACGAACGTGGCGCTGCCCAAGCGGATACTTTTGGAACTGTTCACCTTATTTTATACTAGCTGCCCCGCCCCGGCTGGCTTCTCACGAGTGGTGCCATCTATTGTCATATTGCGATTTAAAATGCCGGAAAAGAGGATTGTTTACGTCTTTCTATACAATTTTTATTTTCTTTTATACTAACCTTGTCCTGATAAAAACAAAAAATAATTATCTAATTTGGTGCAGTCGTTCTAAAGTCTTATCTTTATTTACTTATAATAGATTTATAAATTTATTTCAAGCACCTAAAAATTAAAATAGGTTAAAATATCAGGGAACTAATGGCCCAGTTTCAGTTCAACAGTATGACTACAAGGACATTAATCCATCCATCAGGAAACGGAAAACCTACATGGTAACCCCGAGCCAAAACGCACTGTCGACCGGTCGCCGAGCGACGAGACGCCGCCGGCGCCGGCGCCGCTCTGACTAATTCCTAGTTTATAAAAATGGACACACGCGTACGCACTCGGTCGCCGGGCGACTAGCCGCGCAGCGGCGACTCCACAGACGGTTCTTATTCATTCATTGTTTTGCATCTAGGGCGTGCCTTTTCCTCGTTTGTTTCTCTATATTAGTAACTTATAATAATATTGCAACTTCCATGCACGACACAATGTATGTGCAAGAGACACGCTACGCTACTCATATTCAAGTCGCTCGCTTGGTCGCCGGCAGTCGCCCATGTTTTTGGTCGCCGGACCGAGTCGCTCGTCATCGAACGCTCGAAATGACTCGTTATTTTCAAAACTTCCCTTCCTTCATGTTTAATATTGGGTTTTTCGCTCGAGGACAACAAGTAAAAATGCAGTCGTTTTCTCAGAAAATATAATGACGAACATCAAAAACATAATAAATCTTTATCGATCTATACAACAGAAAATGGAGACCCAAAAATAAGTCATAAAAAAAATAAAGTAAATACCTATATACTAAATGGTCATAAATCTATTTATTTACAGTGAGGTCAGCCCAGCTCCGCGCAGCGGAGAGGCCCCTCAAGCCACGCCACACTCGTATTTCCTCGAAATACATTTCTTTCTTGCTACAGAAACATTTACCGCCAGATTCTAGTGCAATCATAAGTACAATAGATATTATAGTAAAAAGTTACGAAGCCGGTGGACAGTGATTTGGACAGTGAATGAGTGAACTTCCCATACAAACGTAATACCAAAGTGATTTGCAATTTGAGCATAAAAAATTAATCTTGTGATGTTTGTTATTCGGATCAAGAGAGTATATTTGTCTATGGTTTTTTTAAATGTGATATTTTTTTTATTTTCCGAGGTTACCATTTTTATTCTTATTTCTTTTTTAATTCTCAAATTCCAAATCATTTTTGTATTAAGCTTGTATAGGAAGGTCACTGTTCGCCGGCCTCTAAACTGTGGTACAGACGAGTAAACACGGGCAGGTTACAGGGTGTCCCAAAACTTTGCCACACGGAGGGAAAGTACCCTAAATATTGAAGATAGGAAATTTTATTGCGACTTTTTTAAAAAGAAATGGAACTGCATTCAAAGATTTTAAAAAATCGCATACTATTCGATACAAATTGATACAATCCGTACCTAATAATTAAAATTTAAATGTTAAGTTCATGATCTTCATTTTGTTTAAGATGCAGTGTTACTTAAGAAAAAATAATCGTTATGAGTAACCCTTTCGATTGGCATCGTAAAAATAAAAAAGTTTTTTTTTTTCATTTTTGGTGGGTTCGATTCCTGGTAAGGCAGGCAATTTTTCAAAAATCTTTTAATTCATTAACGCCGGAGCGGTCGCTGGCGACCGAGACACAATAGATTTTCTATTGTGTCTCATGTTCCGGGCGTTGAAGAGTTAATGCAGTTCCAATAATTTTTAAAAACAAAATTAAGTCTTCTTTCAGTAAAATTTCCTATTTTCAATATTTAAGGTACTTTCCCTACGTGTGGCAAAGTTGTAGGATATAATTACAAATGTACAATAATTATGCCATATTTCATTTCTCTTTGCCCAATATCAGTTGTCCATAGAAATTGCATGAAATTTTATAGATATTTTTTTACAATGACCAGACAATACGGCTAGTTGACTTGAGACTGCAGACTTCAAGAATCAACTTTACTGCAATAATGAGTTGTAGTACGATGGCGCGCCATACCGAGAAGGGACTGGCGCGAGCTCTACGCACGTGATACTTTGTTGGGCATATCAATTATATTGTGGGATTAGTAGGATCCCTCCATCCACTCTCGGATTTAATCACGTTCCGAATCACGGTAACAGTGTCATGAGCGCTTGGTTACAAAACTTAAGTGTAACATACGATTCGGACAGGTGGCATAAATATTATTGTATGGTATCTATGGATCTTGGCGCGGGAAGTTATTATTGTTTGTTGTTTTGTCAAATATTTTATCTTTTATTTAAATTAAGTAATTAATTTATTATAAAAATGAGTTCAACCGACGAAAGTAATATTTTGACGCCACCTGAAATTCAAGGAGCGGCAAGAACTGTAATAGAATACATGTTGTCTTCAAAATCAAAAAACATTAAGTTAACCAGATGTAAACCTAACTGCAATGCTCAAAACACATTTACAAGGGTATGTATGAGTAAATGTAGGAAGTCTGCATCAAACGTGCAAATTTTCTTGTCAGAAGCATCAGACAGTGTGTATTTGGATCCTAAAGTAAGTTTTCGTACTTATTGATAAGTACCTACGTAGGTACTAATTTACCACTTTGTTTTAGTGCTGTTTAACTAACATCACAACTTTACACGTTCTATATTTTTTTGTAGGTTTGATTTTTGGCATTTTCGGGGCATGAAGATGCAACGACATAATTATACAGTATTTATGTAAAAGACGTAGAAACTCAAGACGGTGCGATTTTTTACTTTCAATTATTGTAATTTTAAATAAAAATAAATTGTTAGAAAAGTTACTACTTGGTTTGAATTTCCGCGTATTATTTGAGAAAAGTACTATACAAGCCTTAGCCGCAACTGGGCATTGATGGACTCACGTATGTGTGCCTCGGCTTCGCCTCGGACCACATTTTCACGTTCGTCCATCGATGCCTGTGTTGCGTGCCGCTTCAGTAATTGTTTTATTGTTGCTGATTAGATAGTAAACAAGACAGCTGCTGATTTATTGGTAGCAGTAGCTGCGCCTTACTGGCAAGTCAGTCAGCATACGAGCCAGCGCAGCGTGACAGCTTGCTTGTCAGTTGCAGTTACTCGCTTTGTAAGATCGCACCATACGAGTTTCTGTAATAAGCTCACATATGAGTTACTACTCGCATTCCCCCCGCCCCACGTCACGACTTAGTAGCTCGCGCGCCACTTGCACTTCAACTCGGACATTGTGTGACCGGTTCTGTTGAACTACGATTATGAGACTGTTTAGTCACTAAACGGTAAAAGGGCTGTTTAATGTCAGACACAGCTCAGCCAACTCGGACTGTATTACCTCGTCATTAACCATATAATTAATAAATTATTTATTTATGATTTTAAGAACTATTCTCAATAATGAATCGGTTACACCCATGAGACTGCTACAAAAATAATACACCAAATGCTCTATCTACACAGCTACAAGGCTCTACCGTCGTCGATTTAGTCAGGTTGCTGGTTAATAATAAAAACTTAACTTCTCGCAAGCACGTCAATACAATGAACACACCAATCACATCTCGTTTTTAACAACTTAAAATTATATTCATTCTTTCATATTATTTTCTCCTAGCCTCTAGGTATATAAAACATTTAAACCTCCATCCATCGGGGCTTAATGATCAGGGGGGTTACTCCTGAAACACGAACGAGGTTTTGAGCTCGAATTGGTACCGAGTAAACGTCAAAACAGTACAATGGAAACCATGGCAACCGTTTTCAATGTACTAAAATAACAGATTTTTGACGTTTATTCGATACCAATTCGATCTCGGAACATCGTTCGTGTTTCGGGAGTAACCCCCGAACTTCTAAAACTGAACTGACCATAAGCCAGCCCAACAGCGACAAGCGAGCTCGTCACATCAATAATTTTGTCATAATTTTACAATAAAGTATTGTTGACGACCCGTAGCTCTTTTCACCTCACGTCATGTCATATCACCAGTGACATAATTTAATACATAGTGCACAAATAATCCCATAGCAGAAGTCAATAGAGCCATCAGCAACATAAATATTATTTATTCTGCATTTACTTACATCTACTTATATTTTACACGATAGATTACATTTATATTATTAAAATGCATATCAATTAACTAACTAAATCATACAAAAATGTATACCTATATTATATACAAAAGATAGCTGTACTGTACCTCGTCCCAAACTTCTTCTTTAACAATGAATTCATTCGGGTACGTATCAGAATGTCTAAAGTTAGAATATCTAAACTTAAAATGGCAAAGTTCAAAATGTCAAAAATTCAAATGGTTTAAAATGTCGAAAATCATTATGTATAAATCAAAATAGCAAAATTCAAAGTATCAAACGTATCAAATACTTGACGAGTTGAAATATCAATGGTCATTAAGTCGAAGTTCACAATGATTTATTTGAATTGGGTTGAATCTTAAAACGAATCGCTTTCTTTGAGGTTAATTGAGTTTGTGGAGGTCTTTAGGCTTCGCCTAAAATGCTTTATAGCAAATTTAGCTGCCGGAAATGAGCCTAAAGTAGTCTACTGGGACTTAGAAACCGTAGACCATAGGTCACGAGATAGGTGCGAGGAGCGTAGCGACGAGCATGTTAGGTTGACATGAACCCAGCCAAAAAAAAAACTATTTCAAACTCAATTGGTGGATTTTGTTCGGCGGCCACTGAATCAGTGACTAGCACCGGCTACCGAATCAGGGAGCGGCGTGTCTATGGAGATGTGCGGCGGAGACACAGAGGTTAACACGCAATTATTTTACCTAATTAATTAGGTACCTAAATGAAAGAAAGGCATAAGTAAATTCTATACGTCATTATAATTATGTATTTGGACTATTAGACATTTTAAGTTTTGATCATTTGAACTTAGACATTTTTAGTTTGGACTATCTGACCGTTTGACATTTTCGTTTTTGACATTTTAATCGTTAGACATTAAAATTTTTGACATTTTGAACTTTGCCATTTTAAGTTTAGACATTCTAACTTTAGACATTCTGATACGAACCCATTCATTCAGCAATTGTTTTCTTAGCAAATAAACAGAAGTGCAGTACCTAACGCATTACGCTGCTGCTTGTAGATATCGAAAGAAAAGTACGCCAACTATCAACGATCCGAGAATTATACTAAATTATAATAGTCAAAGTTTACACAGTGGTAAGCTTCGACTGACGACAACGAATGATTTTCATTATTTTTAAGCTTAGCTGAAAAGCAGTGTTACTTATCGGTAATTCGATAAAGAGGTACTTGTATAATTCACGTATTTTTCGCTGCCGTAGAACAAAACGGCCGCCGCGCGCCGCGCAGCCGCTCGCGCAGCCGTATCCTGCCTTTCTATTGTCTAATTTCAAAATCTATCGCAATCGCTTTCAGGGTGTAACACATTGATGCTTCTTTTTGGCACAAATAAAAACTTACCAAAGAAATGCAGCAATGTCTCACATCCATCTGTCAAATGGAAGCGATTGCGATAGATTTTTTAATTAGACAATTAGCCCTCTGGTACCTCGTTTCCTAGTAGTCCAGTTATTTCAAATAATAATTAAATGGCGATATGTAGATTAATCTTTAAGTATATCAAAGACAACAAACAAATTAAAGACACATAATTGTTGGTTCTATTTCTAATTTATTATTTCACTCGCTTTCGTTACGATAACGAATCAAGTGGAATAGTACTATGCACATAATTATAAGGACATACTGGATATTAAGGATTTTTTTTATTTTAAGGGAAAATTTATTGCCGAAATCGGATAGACTCTAGCTAGCTAGACCACAATGGTTTTTATTGAAAATATAATAATTATATATTTAATAATTTTGACTCTGTCTTTCTATAAAATGTTTTTTTGTTCTACGTCTGAGAAAAATGGCTTTCGTTCGAAGATAAGATTAAAATATGAGTGTTTTAAAAAAACTTTCTCAAGTTTCAGTGAGAAAAATCGGACTACTAGAAGTCCCCGTAGGGCGCGGTCGCGGGCGGCCACGGTGCTCGGTGCGGTCAGCGCTTGTCGGGCGTGTGCGCGGGCGCGGGCGGCGCGGGCGCGGGCGCGGCGGCGTCGGGCTCGGCGGGCGCGGGCGCGGGGGCGGGCGCGGCCGCGGGCTCGGGCCGCTTGGCGCGCGGGCGCCAGGCGTCCAGCAGCGCCTCGACGCGCTCCTCGGTGGGCCCCCAGCGCGCGAACCCCGCCGCGTTCTGCAGCCACACCACTACCGTGCCCCCGCCCCAACGGAAGTACACCTCGTTCCTGGTGGACGAACTGACATATTAATAATAATCTTTATTGGACAAAACATTTTTTTTTACACAGCTGAGTAGGGCACTGGTTCCCATTCCCACACTAGTGTGGGAACCAGTGCCCTACTCAGCGACACAGGGAATCCTAGGATTCCCTGTGTCGCGGGAGCCAGATATATATTAGTGCGCGTTTTGACCACAATAGAGAGTACACTAGTTAAGCTTAGCACTCGCGCGCTCGAGCGACGAATTCATAGACACCTCTCACCGACACTGTATAACTACAGCAGAGAGATAGTCTTTATACAGTCGGCCATCGGAGGCGTCTAGACAGGGGGTCAAGTCTGCTAATGTTAACGTCAAAATCGTGGTTCAATGGTGTTTGAATGGTAATGCTTTTTGACACAGTTCTTGTTTCTTAAAACCAAAATCGAGACAAAATGTGTTTTCGTTTTAGGTTTAAGAAACAAGAACTGTGTCAAAAAGCATTACCATTCAAACACCATTGAACCACGATTATGACGTTAACATTAGCAGACTTGACCCCCAGAGCAATCGTGCAGGGTGGCAATTTTTTGATGTTGGTGTCATGAAAAAGTGTTTTCAACACACTTGCTCGTAAAGTGAGCCCTAATACATCGCTTTTAGGGCCATAAACCGAGCTATAACAAACGCGTGCAATAATATATAAAACACTAGTACGTAATAGAATAAACCCTACAAAGTTAAATTAGTACCTTCCTTACTGCAAGTTCTATGCGAGTAAACAGAGCATACCCAATTTAGCCGGGTAATACAGTTATTTTTTTTGACAACAAAGAGGTTTTATGCTGCTGAAAATTCACATACATTTTTGGAATAAATAAATGTGTAAGACCTTAATTAAGTCAAATAAATATAATATTATTATCAAATTATTCATAATTCACAATATTTTGTTATAAAATATTAAAATATTTTCATTTTGTCACTTAAAATTATAATTTTGAAGTAGGCTGTATGCTCCTCACCCCTTTGTTCGCAAAATATTCTTGCGTTGGGCGTGTGAAAAAAAAAAAAACATGCGCGCCTTTTCCCATAGTTATCATATTTTGTTTTTGTCGTATTTGTTGCTGTGTGATAAATTACTTGTTTTTTCCTCGCAAATGTGTTGAAAAACGTCGTATGAAACTCGTGAGCTCTTATTGCACACTCGGCTGAGTTACGCCCTCGCCTGCGGCTCGGGCTGCAACCCACAGCCTTGTGTGCAATGAGCAACCTAAGCTAACTTGTCTCATAATGTACTATTTTGGCACGATTTTGATGTTAGATTTGGAATCCAAAATGGCGGCCGCACATTGGTGAATTTGTTTATATTGGTGTTTGTTTGTGGGCCCAATTTGATGAAACTTGGTTTTTGGTACTATTTTGACAAGAAAATAACAATGCAATGTTAAAAATATAAAAAAAATCCAAGATGGCGGCCAACTATTTTGTTTGCGGGCCGATTTCAATTATCAATGTCATATATTTATTTGTTAGTTGCTAGTTAATAACTTATCTATAAAAGTCATACTGTGTTTGCCTATAACTGTTCTTCACTGTACTTTTAATTTTATTATTTTAAGGAATTGCATTGTATGCTAAAGTGTAAAAATGTTGGCAGACCTATATAATAAATAAATGAAATATATAAATGATCTCGAACTCACTTTGGAAGTACATGTTGAAATCCATGTCGATATTCATGTTCAAACGCTGGTATCACCACCTAAAAATAAATAGTTTTAATTTTTGCATATAAAATTAAAATTTGCTTTCGAGTGAAGTAATCAGTTTTCTCTATTAAATAAGTGGAAATAGAAAGAACGTGAGTTGCTATTCCGACAACAGTAGCAGCGGAAAGGTCGTGTGAAACTTGTACATAAGTAATATGTGCCCAGTCATGAAGTGCACGCACAGCACAAACGAAAGAACGTGAAATTAGGCTCAAATCTATTGTTAAAAAATATAAAAATTATAATTTTCTTAAAAAATGGGGTACAAACAGGGTCGTTTTTGCCAAGAAAAAATCACTAAATTGAAATAACTATAATTTGTTTTTATTATTATTTTTCTAATAAAAAAATGTTTCTCATTTTTATTATTTTCAATTATTTGTGTGTTTATTTCAACTTTATAGTTTATAATTTATTGCCAGCGAGCTAAAATCTATGGAACAGGCATTTCGGTCAAAAAAATAGCTGGCATTTCGTAATGCAGTGCAGCACAAAGCGACTTAACACTGGTTGCATAATAGCATAGTCTACTATGGTAATGGCGATCATAATATGTCTACTCCTACGAGTCTATACTTAAACGAAAAAAATCTAATACTTATGATACTTTATCTCTGCATCTTTTTCACCTCTGTGTCTTTTATAACATTTAACTACATAGGACGTCATTTCTAATAAACTTTCTTTTCTTTAAAATACAAACTGCAATTTTAACAGGGCGTGTGGTTGGCCCGACTAAATGCTGTGCAGATTGCATTTTTTTAGCTCCATGGTGCTATTTTTTAGGGAATATTTGTTTGCAATTACACTTCCATAGATTCGTTCGATGGTTATTGACGAAATAAATTGAGAAACAAAAAAGCTCTAAAAACACAAACTTTTTTTCACTTTTTTAAACGATTTTAGGCGTAGTTTACGTCTATTCGTTTGTGCACTTTCGAAATGGGCACATTGTATAAACTATAGATAGTAGGTAGGTACCTGTTTCCGTTTGAAGTGGCTGGCCTGTAGCTTGTGCAGCGCGTGCGTGGTGCGGTCGGGCCACTCGGGCAGCACGACCAGGAAGCTGAGCGGCTCGGCCGAGTCCTGCAGCAGGCGCTCCATGTGCCGCAGCGCCGCCTCCAGCAGCTCCTCGCAGTACGGCGGGTGCGCCACCATCGACCCCGACACCGGCCGCAGCTCCAGGAACGGCCTGCACACGCGACACCAGACCTCAGCTTCGGTCCTCTACGATAGCGGTGCCGCCGCTGCCGTCACATAGCGCCCGTAATTTTACGTCTTTGCGGTGTGAAGATGTGGAAAATAACAACGACGCTAGGGCCGTCTAAATGAAACATTTTCTCTCAGATAACGTCAAAAGTAGACGGCCATAGTGTTGTTGTTATTTCCCACATCTTCACACACCGTAAAGACGGCCGGTCGGTCTTTACGTTGCGTCCGTAAAATTACGGCCGCTATTATGGCACCGTTTCCTCTATTGATAATTGATCGATCATGCTCGAAGTATATTATAATGTTAAATCGAGGTTGTCAATTTTCTCCTGTATTAGATAACATCAAAGTAGACGGCAATAGCGTCGCTGTAACTTTCCACAACTTCACCTTAAAAACGAACGTCTTTTTACGTCCGTAAAATAAAAGGTACGTTAAATAGGAAAGCGCCAAACTCACCCCCGCGATCCGAAATACGAGTCCGTGTCCGCAAACGCCGAACAGTACTGCCGGAAGTAGCAGTCGAGAGGGCTCGCGAAGCACTCGAAGGTGACCCCGAAGCAGCGGTGCAGGCACTCGAGCACGGGCACGGGCAGCGCCGCCTGCGTGAGGTGCGCCTCGCCGCCCGCGCCCACCCACGCCGCGTACCGCCGCAGCAGGCACCACACGCGCGACAGGAACTGTTCGAACTTCTTGTCGTCGAAACAACTGTACCGGTACAAACATTCCTGGAACAATGGGATTGACAATAATCACAGATAATACACGATAATAGTACATGTACAGAAGGGACACTCCACGAAATCGTTTAAATAAATGCGCGGCGCGCGGCGACCGACGCGACGGCGCAGCGCAACCGCCTATTCGGGCGGTTTTCTCCGCGCGCCTCCACCGGCCGTCGCGGCTGTGCTACGTACAAAAACCGGCACGATACTATTGGAGCTCAAAAGCGACACTACTAACATAACATATCAGTCACTCACCACATAATAAAAATATTAAACAAAAGTAGTAAACGATCATACCAATTTCTGTAGGTAAGTAGCGTTGAGCATCTGGTTTTCACCGAGATACCGCACGAGCGCCTGGTCGCGGTCGAGGAAGTGGTCGATGAGCGGCGGGCGCGGCGCCGGCACCGCGAACTGCACCGGGTAGCACCACACCTTGCGCAGCGCCGCCTGCTGCAGCGGCGCGGGCAGCTCCTGCACACACCCCCCATCACTTCTACTCTTAACTGCTCTATATCAACTGTTCATCTTATTTTTGGTTTGGTAATCTACTTAGAATAAATCGTCCTTAGAGAGTAATTTTTCAAGTGAGCCAGTTTCAAGTGTTGAATAGTTCAGTGGTAACCGTACTTAAATATTTTTAGAAATAAAACACTTTGTACAGATTACAGCGCATATATTATTAATTTCGATGTTACTTTAGATTGGTTTTTTTCCCGATGTTTTGACAACTTTACAGGGGACATGGTCACGGAATCACTAAAGCAAAAAGGCTGCTCTTAATTTTATGAAATTACTTACTTGGAACTTTATAAAAATGCATTCATTCAATAATGTTATATTAACACTAAATTAAATTAGTTAAAGTTATTTACAAACAAGACTAGTAGCTGACACTGCTCTGTCGGCCCACTGCCGATGCCGGCTGACGGCAGCGAGTGAGAGCGTGCTTCTGCAATACGTCGCTTCTCAACGAAAAATCAAAATCTCATCAATGCATTTGCGTAAAGTGGTTCCATAGAGAAAGTTACTTAATTTTAAGGGTGGAATCATCCCTTAAAGTTTTCGCTAGGGTACTACTAGCATCCTATATAGTGCAGAGGAGACTCAACAATAAAAATAATGTAACTATACCTGTATTCCATTTTCCTTTAGAAGGGCACTGTGTTTTTCTCTTATTTTCCGTGCATACTCAGCAGACAAATGGTATATTTTTAGACATATTCCTTCTACTGAAGCTTTAACAGTTTCTGCTAAATGCGGCTGACATTGTCTCTGAAATTTGATAAGGTACCACAACTTTTAAATCTGTTTATTTGTTTAATGGTCTCATCCATTGGTTAAATTTCCATTCATGACTGGCCAGCCATCATCACACAGTAATCTATTTGTAACAAGTAAGTATATTTGCAAATAGTGCATTAAGTAGTATGTAAATGTATGTAAAAAATCTGAAATTAAAGGAGTTTGAATTTAAAGTTTGTGGTGTGGGCCTAATCTGTTATTTAGGTTTTTATCAAAATGTTGCACACTGAAACTTTTCAAATAAAGCTATTTCTTATTAAATCCATAGTGACCCTTTATAACATGGGTCTCCAAACTTTTTATCAAAAGGGCCAGACTTACTCCTCCACAAAGTCCCAAGGGCCAGGATCTAGCTAGCTCCGTACCAACATACTGTAAATTACAGTATTGTTGGTACGATCCGGCCTGCTTTCGCGGGCCAGATTGTTGGTGCTCCGTCATTGTGGGCCGTAGTTTGGAGACCCCTGCTTTATAACATTATGTTACATATCATTTTTTGTTCTTGTATCCTCTGTCGATTCAATTCTAATTTTTCGTACATCTGTGCAGACTGCAAAGTATGTTCACAAGACATAATTATGTGAAAGTTCTTGGTCTGCAGCCAGCTTTATTGTGCTGTCTCATTTTTTTACTTTTAATGGTAGACCAGTAGCTATTTCGTGACTTGATCAAAGATTTTTGAATCTTTGGGAGCTTATGCAAACTGTTTTCACTATCAAAAACGAAACTATATTTGGCCATAAAGGTTCTAAAATAACAACAATCAAGAAGAAAATTAATTTTGCTATGTGGACTTGGAAAGCTTTTTACACGGCTGCCCAAAAAAAGAAGAGTGTATTGTGTTTTGAAGCATTTCCCTTAATGGAATTACTTACTCTTAAATGTGCTAATCTATCTTGGAAATCATCATATGTAGCCCCAACTGTCCGCCGCAGCCACTGAAAGGTATCTTCAGCGTTCCATTTGACTACTTTGCGACTTTCCGGTGAAGCATTTCTTGATTCAATCATTTTCTTTGCCGCCTCTGCGTAGCGAGACAACTGTTTTCTAGCATCACCAGTAAACTTTGGATGTGT
Source organism: Agriphila straminella (assembly GCA_950108535.1). Classification (NCBI taxonomy): domain Eukaryota; kingdom Metazoa; phylum Arthropoda; class Insecta; order Lepidoptera; family Crambidae; genus Agriphila; species Agriphila straminella. The sequence continues at coordinate 14,780,960 of OX467308.1, forward strand.
TAGTTTGATTGGAATATCATTCATAATCTCTTCATACATGGACCGGGATATTTCTGGAAAACAGTGACTAGGCAAAAGGGGATCTGACCCTCCTTGATCATTCACTTTTCTTTCCATTAACCATCTATTAAATGAATCTTTAGGAGCATCAATACCTTCTCTAGTATGACAAAGTTCCTGATAGCACTGCCTCAATTTATTAGCTAAAGTAAATCTAAATCCTTCAATTTCTGGATGAGGATGTGGACAGATAGTAGGAGGACGTTCATATATAACCACATTAGTAGGAACTTCTATATCCCAAGGACCAGCTAACACAAACTTTTTAGGAGGGGGACCGTTGTCTTCAGATGGTCTCCTTTTACTGGCTCCAGGTGTCATACTTCCTGCAGGAGGGCCAGTGTGACATATGCCGAGGGGATCAGTTATCGGATCAAAGTCTCTCTTAACTGCAGGCAATTCCCACATTGATTCCCCAGATAGTTTATTCCAAAAATATGGCCTATTTTCTCGCTTGGACCAGTATTTTCGCCAACCTTGCTGTAGAAGGTCAGGATGTAAGTCTGCAGCAAGGTGAGGTGCGAGAGGAACAGGAGCCCCAGGAGTTTGTGGAGTTTCAGCACTTCCTCCCGGCGATGACTGAATTTCTGGGGATGAATCACTATGCGACGTTGAAGTTTCCCAAGTCGACGACCCGGCAACTCCTTTATCACGAATATCATTCATTTTGGCGCTCTAATTGTTAATCAAAAAAATCCCAACTATACGAATGTACTATAGGTTTAAAAATTCACTTGATTAAGAAAAAAACTCTTATCAATACATAAGAAACATAATCTTACACTAATAAGGTTCTAATAAGCAAAATATTTTCGTATCACAAAACCACAATATTGATATCGTCAGGGGCACAACACACGACACCTATTTTTCACACATACATTTGTCGGCAAACTACAAACAAAATTAAAAAATAAATTTATACAAAATAAATAAATAATATTTGATCAAAACTATGAGAAACTTTTGTTTCGTATAAATTCAGAAAAATTATTAGCGTAGCACCCAAGCACCGCCATCATTTTATGACAAATTCACAGCACAGACTATCTTATCTATATAGCTAATATAGTGCAGAGAAAGACGCGTCTGTCGTCTAGAGATGGTATCTTCTTATACGTCTGTGGTCTAGACGTAATAGACAACGGACCTTACTATGAGCTCTTATAGCAGGGCTTATATTGAACTGCCTTACTTTTTCGTACTATGATCAGGGGGGTATCACTCCGCGCTTAAACTTTTATATTAGCCTACTGCTCGCGGCCCACTCCAAGAGGGCCATTGTCGAGGGATATCACCGCGCCGACCGAAACGCGCGGCCGCGGCGTGTGCAAGCGACGAGAGCGCAGCGCGTGAACGTCACCAACGAAACGAGTCAGTCAAGCGCCGAATGCGAAACTGCATGCACTTCGTTTTTGATACTTAATTACTAACGTACCTACCTACCTACCAAAGTTTATTGTATTTTTTGTATACATATTTACATACTTAGTTGTATCGAAGTTCGAAATATGGCACCAGTAAAGAAAAAAGCTAAAAAATACTATTTTTTTTAACCCATCCCATCGTTGGGCCAGGCGCTGTACCACTGCGCCATCGAGCTTCTCTAACTACTTAGAAATACTTATTATTTATGCTCTTTAAATATGCTCAGCTCACCTATTAGGTAGATTTATTTTATTTTATAAGTAGGTACCTATTAGTAATTTCATTGTTTATTCATGGGCATAACGAATGTTTTCTATGATGTCAGTAACTAGCGAGTAGCAACCCCGAAATGTGTCGGTTGAGACAGAGCTATGCGACAGAAAGAGACGCCTCTCTTTCTTCTTCGTAGGTGCATATAATTTTATCCAAGCAGCGTTGTGCAGTTTGAAATTGTACTTTATTGCCGTGCAGCGAGAGTAGCTTATTATTTGATGGTCCTCGCGGGGACCGACTTCTGTACGTTAGTACTATTATATATTCTGTGCTATGATGACCATGGGGCTTACCATGAGCAAATAAGAAACCGTTCAGTTCAAAAGCAGGCCTTAAACAAGACTGCTTAAGGCCTGCTTTCATACTAACCGTTGAGGTCATAGTACGAAAATGTAAGACAATTCAATATAAGCCCTGCTATAAGAGCTCATAGTAAGGCCCCTTAACGGTTAGTATAAAAGCAGTCCTTTTGAACTGAACGGTTTCTTATTTGCTGATGGTATGCCCCCGCAGCTATATATACTAATATATGAGGAGTATACACGATCAGTCTGTCGTCCGCCCCAGTCCATTTCATTTCAACTGGCAGGAGACTGGGGCCTTACTATGAGCTCATAAAACTGCCTTACTTTTTCGTACCATGACCTCGATTTTGGATCGAGTTTAGTTCATATGCAGTCCTGTTTAAGGCCTGCTCAGCTTTTGAACTGAATGGCTTAAGAATGATTTCTTATTTGCTGATGGTAAGCCCCTAGATCGTGTATTTTACCCACTTTTGAACGCGCGCGCGATTTTTTTATGCTAACGTACGGGTGTTTTTTTGACGCGCGGTTTTGACGGTGTTCACACGAGCGTTTTTTTATCAGGCTTACCATCAGCAAATAAGAAACCATCCTTAAGCCGTTCAGGGGGCTTACCATCAGCAAATAAGAAACCATTCAGTTCAAAAGCAGGCCGTAAAAAAGGCTGCTTAAGGCCTGCTTTCATACATTACTAACCGTTGAGATCATGGTACGAAAAAGTAAAGCCGTTCAATATAAGAGCTCATAGTAAGGCCCCAGGGCCTTACTATGAGAAATAAATATTGGATGGATTGATTGACTTGCAATGTGATAAATGAATGAAACTAACTTCTTCATTCTTTTTGAGCTTTTGCGGGCGGTTCCCTTCTGGATTTCACCACTCACCAGTATCCAATCAAGTTATTTGTTCCTACAGACTCTGCCTGATGCTTGACACATTATGGAAATAAACCACTGTAAACATTCTTCAAGGCGTAAACGGCCCCAGGGGCCTTACTATGAGCTCTTATAGCAGGACTTATATTGAACGGCCTTACTTTTTCGTACCATGATCTCAACGGTTAGTATGAAAGCAGGCCGTAAAAAAGACTGCTTAAGGCCTGCTTTCATACTAACCGTTGAGATCATGGTACGAAAAAGTAAGGCAGTTCAATATAAGCCCTGTTATAAGAGCAGGGGGCTTACCATCAGCCAATAAGAAACCATTCAGTTCAAAAGCAGGCCGTAAAAAAGACTGCTTAAGGCCTGCTTTCATACTAACCGTTGAGATCATGGTACGAAAAAGTAAGGCCGTTCAATATAAGTCCTGCTATAAGAGCTCATAGTAAGGCCCCTGATAGTAAGGCCCAAGGTACGAAAAAGTAAGGCAGTTCGATATAAGTCCGACTTTATGAGCTCATGTAAGGCCCCAGGATTGCTTATGGACTAAACTCGAGCTAAAATCGATGTCATGGTACGAAAAAGTAAGGCAGTTCCTGCTTTAAAATCTGCATAAATACTTATTCGAATCGAGCTTGGATTGACGTGTGATTAGAGCCCCATCACTATACTGTATGATCTAATCTGTGGTGGGCATAGAGGAAAGGATAGAATAAAGGAAGTAAAAAGTCTGTGTCATGATGGTGTCATTCATTCTTACTATAGTATTACTATATCTATGATAGTATTGCTTTCTCTGTGTCATTCATGACGTGTGTGGTGTAAAAATAAATATTGGATGGATTGATTGACTTGCAATGTGATAAATGAATGAAACTAACTTCTTCATTCTTTTTGAGCTTTTGCGGGCGGTTCCCTTCTGGATTTCACCACTCACCAGTATCCAATCAAGTTATTTGTTCCTACAGACTCTGCCTGATGCTTGACACATTATGGAAATAAACCACTGTAAACATTCTTCAAGCAAAAATAATTACAAAGACTGTAGTATAAAAGTAGTGGATAAATATATCCCTTACAGTGAGTTCTTTGAAAAATTTATGAGCAATAATTTGCCATGTATTATCACAGGAATTAGTGACGATTGGGAATGTACAAGTAAATGGATAGTAAATGGCACAATCAATACTGAACATTTTTCACAAATTTATGGAGATCTTGATGCACCTGTAGCTGATTGTAACAATGTAGCTTACAATGCTCATTGTAAATGCATGATGAAAGTTTCTAATTATATGTCCTATTTAAAACAGAAAACCGACAAACTACTTTATTTGAAAGACTGGCATTTAAAAAGATTGGAACCTTTGGATAATTTTTATCATGTTCCTCTGTTTTTTGCATCGGATTGGCTCAATGAGTATTCTGAGGATTGTGAAGAAGATGATTTCATGTTCGTCTACATAGGACCTAAAGACTCTTGGTTAGATATAATTTTAGTGTAGAATAGAATTTTATATTTTAGTTTAGTTTTAACTTTGATAGTTTTCATTGCATATAATTTTCCAGGACTCCACTCCATGCTGATGTATATTGTTCATATAGTTGGTCTGTAAATATAGTTGGGAGAAAGAAATGGACACTTTTCCCCCCTGGAGAAGAAGAAAAGCTGAAGGATAACTTAGGTAATTTGCCTATACTCTTTGACCATGAAACACATACAAATGTGAAATATTTTGAAATTATACAAGAGAAAGGTGATGCCCTATTTGTACCCTCTGGTTGGTTCCACCAAGTTATAAATGATTTAGACACCATATCTATAAATCATAATTGGATCAATGGCTGCAACATAAAAAAAGTGTGGGAAGCTCTAGAAACTAATTTGATTTCAGTGGAAAGAGAAATTGAAGAGTTCAGAAGCTCTGAAGATTATACAGAGCAATGTCAATTAATTTTAAAATCTATTTTTGGTATGGACTTTAAAATGTTTGTTTCTTTCATTTGTCATATTGCTGAGAAAAGGCTTCAGCAATTGGAAACAGACCAACCCAGAGGATTTGGCAAATATCTATTAGAAATTGATCACATTAAATTTGATATAAATAGTATATTTAATATAATGAACTTAATTACAAACCACTCCCTCCTAAAACATAATAAAATTATACCAGTAGAAATGCAAAAACACTTTTTCACCTTGAAAGACCTAATTTCAAATACCTGTATGTAATGCCGTTTCTAACATAGCCATGATACTGCACCCAGTTTGTGCATTCGGTAGATTTTATGAAATAAAAAACGATGTCCTATCTTTTTTCACAAGTTTGACTTTTTACTTGCATAAACAATGCCCTTCTTTATTAAATCATCTATTTGATTTTTATTGTAGCCCAATTGTTTCAATATTTGGATTGTGTGCTGACCATTCAAAGTTTGTGGTTCCCACCCAGTGGACTTTCCTGGAGTTCTACTTAATTTTGGTTGAGGCTCAGGCAAAATTATATTGTCACTGTCTCTAACTGCAGATGTTTTAGCTTTATAATATTGACTTTCTTCCAATTCATCAATTTCTATAACAGGAGTCACACAAGCATCTAAATTATCAAATATTGAGCACCATTCCTCTTGAGTTTTAGTTAAAAATATTTCTGCAAACTTTGTATGATGTTGATGATCAAAGGCAGCATATTGCTGAAAATCTTCTTCAGACTGTTGCAATCCTTTAAGAAAATTTGAATAGAATTTTGGCTCTATGGCACCAACAGCCATGAATTTCCCATCTTTTGTTTTATATGTTTTATAAGCAGCAAATCCACCATCTAAAAGATTCGTCCCTGGCTCTCCGTTCCAAATTGGTAGATTTCGTGATCTAAATATCCATGAAGATAAGTAAGCTAAACCATCTGTCATTCCAGAATCTATAACTTGACCCTTTCCAGATTTAGTTCTCTCATACAAAGCTAAAACGATTCCAAGAGTGCACAGCGCGCTACCTCCAGCAAAATCAGCTAATAAATTTAATGGGGGTGATGGTGGTTCCTTACTCTTGGATAGCAAAGAAAGAACTCCAGATGTAGCGACATAGTTTATATCATGACCAGCTTTATTTTCATAAGGCCCATTTTGTCCGTAGCCTGTCAATCTTGCATAAATTAGACGTGAATTAATTTTTGTTAATTTATCTGGACCCAATCTATGCTTTTCCATGACTCCTGGTCTAAATGTATCTAGGAGCACATCAGCAAAGGTACACATTTTCTTAATAACTTCAATACCTTCATTTGTTTTCAAATCTACTGCTATCGATTTTTTGCCATTTGTGAATACATCATAAGGTTCGGGATTTATCTGTAAAAGAAAATAATCTGTTTTGTTATTCAGCAGGGTTTAAATTTTCAAACCATTTCCTGCTGTACCGGACCGGGCGGTCCGGTTTAGCAGTTCGGTTCGAATGTTGGCACAATCTACTTACAATACAAGGTTTACAAGAGGAATTACATGAACATTCAGACTGATAATGCAGGCTGCCTATGTACTATTTTTTCTAAGAAATTTTAAGAATAATTAGCACAAATGGCAGTCCTGCTAGCGAATTACGTAAGTCTTGCAACAAAGTTACATAATTACCCCCCGTATTAATATGATGTCAGTCTGCATAATCGTGTATTTTAAGTAGTCCCTCTCAGTTCAACTGTGGAATACACACGCTTTGTTATTTTTGTGAACCTTCCAACGGCGAATATATAATGGCGAACGTAATCATGGTTATATGAATTAATGACACTCTATAAACATGAAAAGACTGAAAAACATGATTACTTTTTGTCGACAGTACCTACCTACCGTTAGCTGTGACGTCATAACGGTTGACGACGGCAACGGCAATGACGAAGTGAACGCGTAGTACTTCGGTCGAGTTACGGTTACTCTCCGGCAAACTTCGGTGCCATATCTACCTACCTACACGAAGTCAAGGATCAACTTGTCTAGCTCTGACGAGTTGATCCAAGTTCACATAGAGAGCAATGTGAACTTGGATCAAGTCGTCTGGTCATAGCAATATTGTTAAGAGATTAAGGGTGACCCCAGACCTACCGGTTTCTTTTCTTTGCTTTGCTGTTTATACCGCCGGCCACGGCCAACCAGGGTCATTTCAATCTATCGCATATTGGGACCAGACCAAATTGACAAGATAGCCATTAGCTTGGTGTTATCAAATATCATCGTTTCGGTTGCGAAGTAGGAAGCTTATGGGAGATATGCGACCCTGAACATGGTCTCCGATTGCTAAAAATAAATCGATCGCATATTTATATAAATTGTGAACAGGGTCGTGGGTGGCATCATTACCTACCTGGTGTTTTCATAACGATCGTTTAAGGAACAAAGCTCACAAGAACATACATATTTATGTGAAATGTACTTAGATTGAAAATATGCGATAGATTGAAAATGAGCCTCTTGGCCGGCGGTCCATTGCCGAACAGCAAAGCAAAGAAAAGAAACCGGTAGGTCTGCGGGGACCCTAATACGGTAGGTATACTATACCTTGCTAACTACAGTTACGCTAGCCCCAAAATCAGCTAATATAGCCCCACAAAATGGGCCAGGCGCTAATCCTTGAAATTCGATAACTTTAACTCCTCGAAGCGCCATATCGTGAAAACAGGAAGCCAGGAACAAACTAAAAATAAATAAATATGTGTTCATAGTATGCATATCTAGCTGCTCAGTTTATAACTCCAGTTGTTTAAGGTGGCTATACCATCGAGAATGGCGCCCTCCGGAGATTTTTATTTAAGGCGCTGCAGGGGGGGTATTACAACCTCTTAAAACTTGCCAGGTTTATGAATTGTTATAGTTACATCTCTTTCTCGCTGTATAGTATAGCAAATAAAAGAGACGCATTGATAGCCATTCAGAAAACTGGCAAGTTTTAAGAGGTTGTAATACGGGGGCAGGTAGTGAAACTAACGCCGCCACTACATTTATTTTTATTACTCGTAAACCAAGTCAATATTTAAAAAAAGCTCATGTAATAATCTCTTAAATTGTCTCTTAATATTTTTTGAATAACTCTTCAACAATTATCATTCATTCTGTAAGTTTTAAAATCCATTATTGCCAAAAGTGGCTTTGAGCTTAACTTATATTACATTTAATGTAATGATACAGTCTAAAAATAGGTACTACCTACATTAAGTGCCCCAAAAAGTCCACGTAAAATTTTATTAAAATTGTGTATTAAATAAAAATCACCGCGGCGCCAATTTCGGTCAGGGTGCAGTCACAGAATAACTAATTGGTGCAGTTTAGTCGGCGCGGGGTGAAATAGATTAGAGCTTACTCATGCACTGCAAGCATCTGTCCTTAATCCTTGGCGGAATCATGCTTAATTCTTTGTGAGTGAATGTCAAAGAAGCTACGCCATCGGTTCACAAACCTAAGCGGGAGACCCACAGGTAGGGTCATATTATGTATTCTGTTGGCCCTACCATGAGTTGTTTACGTTACCGTAAGTAAACTATCTGTACGTGGATTACGTAAATCTGTTGCTAACAATTCTCGATTGAAAGCGCAGTTACATTGCTGCTTTAAGTAAGATAGTTGTCACATTGGCTCTTACTAAAGCCGCAATGTAACTGCGATTTCTGTCAAAGTTGATTGCAACCAAGTTACATAATTACGCCCGATATACCTCGCATCACAGTCTGTCAGTGCCGAGTGCGAGTGAGAGAGACAAAACGATAGTTTACGGCATAGATATAGTATATTTACGGTAACGGTAGTTTGCATCAACTCATGGTAGGGCCCCTGTCCTTGAAACGATTTGTCGTCTTTGTCGTGTCGTGGTAGCTATCCCAACAGTTGACTGTATTAAAATAAAATTGGTCGATGTTTTTTCAGGAGAATTAACGGAGTTATAAAGAGAGCAACCTTCCACGACACGGGCGCGATAATTATTGTCACAGAACACTATTACTCCTAGCGGATTATTGTTATCGTAGTTATACGATAGGGTGAAAAACATTTTTGGTGATTATTCCTGTAATAAACTTACCTACTTGGTTTGCCTCGTCACTCTGTTTACGTAGTTTAAACAAAACAGAAAGGCACACAACAGATCTCTAAGGTGGAAAGGCATTGAACCCACGACCCCGGGTTCGAACTCCAAAACACAATTACTTAGTCACAGATTAACTAAACTTTTTAGGTATCGATGTTATTAAATGAAATTGGTACATAGCTACATACCTACTTTCTGATACCACGATACAAAGAAATAATAAGTACTTCGTACTTCTTTATATCCTATTTACCACGATATTGACTTTGAAATCTTGCACATACAATTAGGCCCTGTACGCACGGGCGATTTTTTTAACGCGCGATATTTTTACCGCACGTTTTGTTAGTGCTTCTTCGCACGAGCGATTTATTTAACCGCCTCGTTCCCGTAAATTGCCGGTTTTTAGTCCCGCGACAAAGAGATAGCAAGCTGCGAACTTCGGGTCGCAGCTTAAAAATAATGAAGTTAATGTTAACTGTAATTTGACAGATGGATATGATACATTGCTTCTTTTCTTTGGTAAGTTTTTATTTGTGCCAAAACGAAGTAGCAATGTATCACATACTTACAGTTAACATTAACTTCATTGTTTTTAGCCGGTAGACCCGCTTGGCGCGAAAGTGACTATAGTCCTTGCCAGATAAACTTGCATAAACGGTCATTACCCTCTCTGTACTCTGTACCAATGTAACTAATTACTCAACAACGAGCGATAGAAATCTATGAAGCGTATCGCTAAATCTAGGTAAACAAAAGTACCTTGGTACTAGCAAAAAAAGTGTTCTTTGTTCAGCGTCCTTGACGCTAATGGCTTACTTGAGTTGCAAACGTTTTTTGAAATTGTTCGAATTATAAACTGCGTAAGTGCGTACCTAATGAAATTAAACATATTTAAATAATAATTATAATAAATAATAACATATAATTATTTTTTTTTTTTTTTTTTTTAATGCTTGGACTATTTCACACAGCGCCATCTAGCCCCAGACTAAGCAAAGCTTGTAATATGGGTGCTAGACAACTGATATACTACTTATATAATTTTTAAATAAATACTTATTATACATAGTAACACCCAGACCCGTCACAGAAATTGAAATTCATCATTTCAATTTCTGCCCGGCCGGGAATCGAACCCGGGACCTCTTGCGTGGTAGGCGGCATGTTGACCACTGCACCACTCAGGTCGTCATATTATTATTAATATATTTTATTAGGTATTAATATTTTTTTTTATTATTATTTTATTTTAATTATTAATAATAAATATTAATTTAAAAAATATAATATTAAAAATAATAATAAAAAAAAATAAAAAAAATTATTAATAACAAAATTTTTTTTATTATTATTATGAATAATTATTAATTTAAAAATATAATATTAAATAATATAAAAAATATACAATAATAACATTAGTATAGTGCTTTACTCAAAAATGCTAGTACCTACTATATATATAACTATACTTAGTATGAACTTATAACCTAATTTCGAAAAAAAAATACAAAAATGCAAATATCTCAGAAACGGTGCGTCGGAGGCAGTCGAAGCCAAAAAATAAGGTTTTTTAAGCCCCTATGATGCCCCGGAAGTAGATAACAGGTATTAAATGGAAGGTCAAAAAACGGTCAAGTGCGAGTTTTTTATGATTTTTCATACTAATTTAAAAAATTACAAAAATCCTGTGTTATTGGGTTTTCTCCCGCAGGCAGACACCCGCGCACAGATAAAGAATAGGATTGAAAATGGCGGCTGACCGCGCTTACCACAACGAGTGCATGAGCGTAGCCAGCCATGGGCTCAGGGTGGGGCAGCAGTCTAAAATAATTATGTAACTAGCAAACTATACCCGACTATACCCTGGTAATTTTTTCTTTATGCATTTTTCATGCATATATTTTTGTATTGCTTCGGGCCTATCTCATTAATTCCGCGTCTTTTTTATATTTTCTTACTTAGGTTTGATTAGGTAGGTACCTCATCACAGGTCAGAGCCAGGGTGGGGCAAGCGCCCCACCCTGCCCCACCGTGGCTACGCCCATGAACGAGTGTGACTGAGAGAGCGATAGGTGTGTGTGACTGAGAGAGCGATAGGTGCGAGCGAGAAGTGAATATGAACGAGGCCATTTCTAATCCCATTCTTTATCTGTGTAGGTTGTACAATGTAGGTAGATGTTTGAAACAAAACTCGACAATAATGGGTTCTCAAAGGAAATTGCTGGTGGCTAAAACTCGACAATAATGAAATCCCATACAACTTAGCTGCGCCACCATCGGAGGAGCGCGGCAACCTCCACTTTGTTCAAAGATGGTTGTTAAAATAATGACCATAATACAAGCATTTTTGAGTAAATAGTAATAACAACAGCAACAGGAACAAGTGACGATAACAAACACTGTGATAAATTCCGAAACATCTAAATGCAAGCGCTTTTCGAAACAGCTAGGTGATTGCGTAAAGTCAATCGTATTCATTTAACAGTTCATAATATATGTCATCCCATACAAATTGCAGCCGATGGAATACGATATGAAAGTGAAAGTGAAAGTGAAAGTGAAATAAGCTTTATTCAAATAAACTTAATTGTTAAGTACTTTTGAATCGTCTATATTTTCCTACCACCCGTTCCAGACTTTTTTAGCTGACAAGAAGAACGGGCGCAAGAAACTTATCAGCTGTAACAGCCATAAGTAACGATATTTACAAACTTGAATATATCGTTACCAGGGTAACATAATTACAAAAGGGTGACAGAATTATTGGCAACAACATAGACTTAAGACTAATAAAGTACTTATATTAGCAAGTTATGTGTTACCTACATCATTTCCACGCATTTTGATCTTTAAGATAATCGTCAACTTTATAATAACCTTTACCCATGAGCGTTTTTTTAACATGGTTTTTAAATTCATGCAAAGGAAGATCAATCACTTGTTGTGGAACTTTATTAATAAAGGCTATGCCTTTCCCCATAAATGAACCTCTCGTTTTTGCAAGCCTAAATCTTGGAACGGCAAGTTTATCTTTATTTCTTGTATTAAACTGGTGAATGTTGCTGTTCTTATCAAATGAATCATAGTGTTTCCTTACATAAACTAAATTTTCATAAATATATTGGCCTGCCAAAGTTAAAATATTTATTTCTTTGAACAATTCTCTCAAGGTATCTCTCCGCCGTAGATTGTATATGGCGCGAACAGCTCTTTTTTGGAGTACAAAAATATTTTCAATACTGGCTGCTGAGCCCCACAATAGCAGTCCATAAGACATTACACTATGAAAATAACTAAAGTATACTAACCTTGCCGTTTCAATATCAGTTAAAAGCCTTATTTTCTTAACAGCGAATGCCGCTGAACTAAGTCTACTTGACAAGGCTTCAATATGTGGATCCCATTGCAATCGAGAATCTAGTGTAATACCTAAAAATTTTGTACTCTCAGTAAAGTCTACTTCATCGTCATTCAAATTAATATTTAATTTTGTCTGCTCAACATTAGGTAATGAAAATTTTACACATTTAGTTTTTTTGGGGTTAAGTGCTAAATTATTACTATTAAACCAGTGTGAAACTTTAGAGAGGGCACTATTTACTTCGTCCGAACAGTTATTACCTCGGTTTACTTTGAAAACTAAGGAAGTATCATCCGCAAATAGTACTGTCTCACATAAATTACTCGCGAAGTTGGGAAGGTCATTTATATAAATTAGAAACAGCAATGGGCCCAATATTGATCCCTGTGGCACACCCATATTGATGGGGGCTCCAGTAGATTCAGTTCTATTAATTACAACTTTCTGAGTTCTATTGTACAAATACGATTTCATAAGACTAACCGACTTATCAGAGACACCATAATGTTCTAGCTTCTTCAATAGTGTTTGGTGATCAACGCAATCGAATGCCTTAGAAAGGTCACAGAAAATGCCAATTACATCCTGCTTTTCTTCCCAAGCGTCAAGAATATGTTTGAGAAGTGCAATTCCAGCATCAGAAGTACTTTTACCCTTGGAAAATCCAAACTGATTTTTATGGAGTATATTGTTGTATGTGAAGTAATCTAATAATTGGGAATATATAATTTTTTCAAATATTTTACTAAGTGCTGGTAGTATAGATATTGGCCTAAAGTTAGCTGGGTCACTTTTATCCCCAGATTTAAAAAGAGGAATCAATTTACTATTTTTCATTAAGTCAGGAAAGACCCCTTCGTCAATACATTTGTTAAAAATAAAAGCTAAGTAGGGGGCTAGTATATCAATTATTGATTTAATAATGCTTGTTGACATGCCCCAAAGATCTTCTGTTTTTTTAACATTAATTGTTTTAAAAGCTTTAATGATATCTGCACTGTTTATATATTTTGTTGTACTGTTTGTATAAACTGTCAAATGAATACGATTACCTTACCGATGATACCAACAGCTAGGGCCGCGTTCCGAATCACGCTGACAGCGCTGTTAGCGCGAATCCGACCAAATTAAATACTCATAAAATATTACACAAATTTCTAGGGTATTTGTGTACCTACTTCATTAAATGGATTATACGCTAACAGTGCTGTGCTGTTGGCGTGATTCGGAACGCGGCCTAGGTGATTGCGTAAAGTCAATCGTATTCATTTGACAGTTCATATTGTATCATAATATATGTCATCCCATGGTCATCCCATACAAATTGCAGCCGATGGAATACGATATAAACTGTCAAATGAATACGATTACCTTACCGATGATACCAACAGCTAGGGCCGCGTTCCGAATCGCGCTGTTGAAATTTTATTGAAATTTTGTCAACTAGCCTATTGTTTCTAGCCATACTAAATGTATGAAACCGATACGCTTTTGTCGCGACACAACACAACACGACAGAATATTATGTTTCCGCCTTTATGGATTGTACATTCCGACAGGAATGAACGCTAGTGGATGAGGCCCTATTGTATCATAAAATATGTCATCCCATACAAATTGTAGCCGATGAAATACGATATGAACTGTCAAATGAATACGATTACCTTACGCAATTCCACCCTACGTCTACGTCTACACAAAAAAGTTTAAAATAAAAAAGCTAAAAAAAAAGCTTTAACTCTTCAACGCCCGGAAAATGAGACACAATAGAAAATCTATTGTGTCTCGGTCGCCAGCGACTCCCATTTAAACAGCTTCAATTTCCGGTAAAAACATCTTTCGCATTAACTATTAATGTGGAGCGCGGGTAACCTATTTTTACATTTAATATCATTGTTCTCAAAGGAAATTGCTGGTGGCTAAAACTCGACAATAGTGAAATGCCATAGAACTTTGTTGCGTCACCATCGGAGGAGCGCGGCAACCTCGACGTTGGTCGAAAGGTCGGAAGGTTGTCGAAAAAATGTCCATATTGTGCATATTACAAGCATTTTTGAGTAAAATATTAATATTTATTATTAATGTTACTTATGACCTTTTTGGAACATTACGTTGTGAGTTTAAATAAAGATACCTTATCACAGAATATATAATAGTACTAACGTACAGAAGTCCGACCCCGCGAGGACCATCAAATAATAAGCTACTCTCGCAGCACGGCAATAAAGTACAATTTCAAACTGCACAACGCTGCGTGGATAAAATTATATGCACCTACGAAGAAGAAAGAGAGGCGTCTCTTTCTGTCGCATAGCTCTGTCTCAACCGACACATTTCGGGGTTGCTACTCGCTAGTTACTGATATCATAGAACACATTCGTTATGCCCATGAATAAACAATGAAATTACTATAATAGGTACCTACTTTTAAAATAAAATAAATCTACCTAATAGGTGAGCTGAGCATAAGAGCATAAATAATAAGTATTTCTTAGTAGTTAGAGAAGCTCGATGGCGCAGTGGTATAGCGCCTGGCCCAACGATTGCGGAGGTTAAGCAACTTTTGCAAGGGTCAGTTATGGGATGGGTGAAAAAAAATAGTATTTTTTAGCTTTTTTCTTTACTGGTGCCATATTTCGAACTTCGATACAACTAAGTATGTAAATATGTATACAAAAAATACAATAAACTTTGGTAGGTAGGTCGGTACGTTAGTAATTAAGTATCAAAAACGAAGTGCATGCAGTTTCGCATTCGGCGCTTGACTGACTCGTTTCGTTGGTGGCGTTCACGCGCTGCGCTCTCGTCGCTTGCACGCGCCGCGGCCGCGCGTTTCGGTCGGCGCGGTGATATCCCTCGACAATGGCCCTCTTGGAGTGGGCCGCGAGCAGTAGGCTAATATAAAAGTTTAAGCGCGGAGTTATACCCCCCTGACCTTATGCAAGGAAATTATACGAAGTACTTGTAGTGATTACTTGCTCAGTGGTACGTTAATTTCCTTGGTGATGTAAATTAAAGTTTATCGCGCTCACGTTGATTCGGTAGGTAAGTACCTACGCAAAGTCGCAAATCAGCGCGATGACATCGCTGTCAGCGCCACAGATCACTGCTTGCATGCACTGCTTGTATGCATGTTGCATGATGCAGGTAGAAAAAAGTCTAAAAACTAAAAATAAAGGCATTTTAAAATAAACACAAATAAGTTACTGACGACAAGCCGCTCACTGCAGTGAATGGCACTGTTTACACGCTTCATTTATTGTTCATTTCCGATGCGATGACTGATGAAAGGCCGATGCCCGATGAAAGCGAACGGCCGTCTAGTGACTTTCATCAAAAAGGCGCATCGCGATGAAAGATGAATCTACATAATAAGCGCGCGACTCAGAATGCAGGGTCTTCTTATTTTTGTTTTGGCAATCTACTTTCCTCTTGGAAGTAATTTTTGCCAGTGTCAAAATGGGTCATTCATTGGCCGCGTTCCGAATCATGCTAATAGCGCTGTAAACACAAATAGAAATACGCTAACAGGGTTGCGTTTAGCGGGTCTACCCGAGCCTTAGGGCGCGGTTGTTTTTGGGGAATATATAAATACACTTTAAAAATAATGTAACACACTTTAAAATGTTTAGCTTCAAAATTTATTGAATGAACTATAAAAATAATGGTTGTCACTATAAGCGTGCTCGCAGACTACAGACTTTCTATCGGCCGACAGTTTAGTCGGGCTCTCAATCAGTATGAAGGTGTATGCAAGTGCGCACACTACAACGATTCGGTATCGGCCGATAGATAAGTTGGATGGGCTTCCCGACTAAACTGTCGGCCAACTATCGGCCGACGGGTTAATCAGTATTGGCTCATATCCACGCGCGCACACACGACGATTGTTTAGTCGGCCGACTCGGCCGATAGTTCATTTCGCTCCGAGTTTTGGTGCCGGACGGTCGAGCGATTTTTTAATAATGGCGGAGTAGGAGTGAAAATGTTATAAAGGTAGACCAGAATCTCATGAAACGGAAATGAAATTATCATTACTAAAACACGAGTTTGTTACATTACAAAAGTATTTAAGTCTTGTCATACAATAACACTAATAACAACGAAAGTATTTGACTTTGAAAGTTATTTTTTTTACTTTCTTGACAGACTGTATACTGTATGTAACAACCATGTGTTTATGAGATTCTGGTCTACCTATAGTGTGTTAATATTTGTAATCTACTCACAAAGTAATTTAATTTGATATAGGTTCCACACGGTATGTATAAATGAAAAAAAATAATGTACCGAAAACTTTATAACGTCAGTTTCAACCCCCTCCATTTTCGTGTTGTCATCTTATTTATTTGTGATAGACTTAGAGCAACGAAGTTGCTCGAAGGTGATCGACATCGTATTGAAAGCATCGCTATCATCTCATATGACGAGATCGTCATATTTCCCAGATGACTTGTGCGAAAAACGTTTTCTAAATGTTTTTTTGCGAAATTTACGCCCTACTAGGTACCTATTAAAACCAATTTAATTTATCAAAATCAGGGTTGGAAAAAAATCATGATTTTTTGGAAAAAATAAAAATCACTTTTTTTTTTCAAAAAATCGAAAAAATCAGAGTTTTTTTTTAATTTTTTTGCTTGAGCCTTTAAAATCCACTTATTATAGTGCGTGAAACCACAACGCGCTTTTGTTTGACTTATTTAACACAAATCGAAAGAAACACAAATAAAAGATCAATAAAACAGTTCAAAATAAAAATTACTGGTGAAAGTTAAATATTAGGATAGATGATTTGGCAGTTTATTTTAGATGAAAAACAGTTTAAAGCAGTAACTCTAACACAAAGTTGCATTTATTTATTTATAGTTTATGGATAGCTAACAGCTTATAAACATACAAATAACAACAAATATATATAACTAAAAGCTATTGACAAGCTACCACATGTAGAATTCAAAGGAAATTGATCGTAAAGTAGGTAATCGTAGCCCAGAAAGGACAGGTGCGTAAAATAGTAACATTAAACTAAATTTTAAACAATAACTTAATAACAGTCGTGATGCTGTTGAAAAATAAATCAATATTGGCATCAGCGTTATTAATGGTGGAACAAGCTCTAATAAGGAAACTGTTATGCCTGTAGTTGGTGCGCATAGAAGGAATACTAAATGGTCTATATGAATCGTTGCGGGGTGCTCTTGTAGGTATTTTAAAACGAATTTTATGAAGTAGTTCCGGACAATCCACTGAACCTCTAATCAACTTGAGTAGAAAAGTAACATCTGCAATATTACGTCTAACAGAAAGCGGTAGCAAGTGATATTTAGTACAACGGTCTTCGTAAGATGTTTTCGGAATTTTGAATTTGAAATTTAGGAACCGAGTAAATTTTTTCTGGATCTTCTCTATATCATTTATGTATGTTACGTAACAGGGGTTCCAAATCTGGCTGGCATACTCAAGATGGCTGCGGACATAAGCACAATAAAGGATTTTGATGGTTTTCATGCGTTTAAAAGGCTTAGACAGACGCATAATAAACCCTAGTGAACGAGATGCTTTATTAATAGTACTGACAATATGTTTATCAAATAGCAGTTTAGAATCAAGGATGACTCCCAGGTCTTTAGCTTCCTGACGAATGGATAATTTTTCGTTTTTGATACTGTAACTACTATTAAAGGGATTGATTTTACGAGTAAAACTTATAGAAAAACATTTGGATACGTTCAAATCTAGTTTATTTAAGTAACAGTATGAGTCTAACCTTCGGAGATCATCCTGAAGCTGAACTGCATCGTCGTTATTATTAACAATTTTGAAAATTTTCATGTCGTCTGCAAATAAGAGATAATTAGAGTGAAGAAAACACTGACCTATATCATGAATAAAAATAATAAAGAGCAAAGGACCAAGCAGGGAGCCTTGAGGAACCCCAGAGGGTATGAGTGACCACGAAGATGTATATCCACTGAGCACTACCGCCTGAGACCTTTTGTCAATGTACGATGAAAACCATCTGAATAGATTCCCCCTAATGCCTACCTTCATAAGCTTTAATAATAACATTTTATGATCAAGACGATCAAACGCCTTGGCGTAATCAGTGTAAACCGTGTCAACCTGGTTGCCCAAATCCATTTGATCCGTCAAATAGTCGGTGAACACGGCAAGGTTAGTCACTGTGGAACGATTTTTCAAAAACCCGTGTTGCTGAGGGCTAAAGCTAAGGGCTTTTTTTTTTGTAACTTATACATTTTTATGTGTCTATTAATTATTTAAAATTAAGAACTTTATATTTTTATACAAATAGGAAAGAAAAAGGCAATTTCATTTAATCAATGATTTTTATTCAAAAAATCACTTGATTTAAATCATGATTTCAATCATGATTTAAATCAATGTGATTTAATCATGCCAACCCTGATCAAAATATTGAACTTGTGATTTTAATTCTAATAAAAATTTCTCCGTAGTATGAGAGCAATATTAACCTTTCTAGACGAAAGTAAATTAATATTCAATGTGCGACCGTTCTCTTCAAAACTCGGTTAAAAACTAAACTAGCAAATCATTCGAAAAGTCGGCCGACAGTTGGCTAGTCTGCGCACTCATCACCAACCCGACTGTTTAGTCGGCTCAGTGTGCGCGCTAGCAACCCGACCCGATCAAACTATCGGCCGATAGAAAGTCTGTAGTCTGCGAGGGCTCTAAATATGCTAAGCTTTAAAATTAAGTATTAATTTTAAAGCTTAGCATATTTATTGAACGCGTGATTCGGAACGCGGCCGTTGTCTTGTCTATGGTAGTGAAGTGATTATATTTTATTCTTTTATTTTCTCTTTGGTTGCTCAGTCTCGCTCAATCAAAGTAAAAAATAATTTCGGGAAAGTGGATTGCGTTGCGGAAAAGGAAAATTATCACTTACTTTTTCAAACTTCCACTAGAAATTAAGTATAAAAAGTCATAATTTTTTCCTACATTTCAAAAAATTAAACTAGTTTTTTTGCCAATATGTCGGTTGCTTTTGCACCTCGAGGCAATAGGCCTCCATTGAGTCCGGCTCAGATTCAAAAAATGTTAGACGAAAATGCTCATTTAATTCAAACTATACAAGATTATCAAGCTAAAGGGCAGCTAATGGAATGTCATCAGTATCAGCAGATGCTACACAGAAATTTAGTTTATTTGGCTTCAATCGCAGATGCCAATCAAAACATTCAAGCTTTACTACCGGTAAATAGAGTGCACAAATTATTATATTTATTTGTAGTAGGTACATACTATATACCATAAGACAAGTTTTCAGTTCTTAATGAATCTCATCTCGCTCACTATCCCCATTGACATGGTCCATGGAGATAGGGAATACTTGTTCTAATAGTTTTGATCTCACTTTCTTCACTATAAATATAGTAATCTTACATAATGGTAAATATTTATTTATTTATAAGTTATGTGGGTATCTATGACAAATTATGAATACAATACAACCCAAAATAGTTTGTATGTGTTGGACTGGCTGGCGAGCTAGCAACTGGCTAGCAAGTGTCGCTGATGAGTGATGACATAAACGTATAGTAATCTGTCACATTGTCAATAAAAGAAGGAAGCCAATAAAATATGTATGTCCGATCGTTGTTGTGTTTGCAATTTATATAGTATTTAGGTGAAGCACTCTGCTAATTTACAACAGTATGTATTGTATACAGTAACCTAAATAAAATTGTGTGCTTTTAATTAAAACAATTTTTTAATTTTAAACATGGTTTTTACAATGATTACAGAGAAGTGTGGTAATGATAATATTGATTATACCTACCTACCTTTTTAGCCCATCATTCAACATTACAATGCTCTTTGTGTCATTCATAAAGCATTATCACTAGAGATATGTTAGATAGATATCACTAGAGAGCCGGGTGGGTGTCTAAAAGGGCACTGGGCTCGGTTTGCAATCTCTAATTATCACCTCAAGCATAATAATCAAAGGCCTCTTATAGAGAAAATAATGCTAAGTAAATGTGTTGAATGTGGTAGATCTTGTGACTATTGTTCAGACTGTCCATCAGCCATTTTTGATGTCCCCACTGCTGGGGCACAGGCCTTCCTTATGGGTGGTAAGGAGGATCGGCCATAACCCACCACACGGGCCCAATGCGGATTGGTGGGTGTTAACAACTGCAAATGCAGCCGGGACCAACGGCTTAACGTGCCTTCCGAAGCACGAAGGAGTTTGAGATAGTAAATTTTTGGTCACCCATCCCATGACTGACCCATGCGAACGTTGCTTAACTTCCGCAATCGCTGGGCCAGGCGCTAAACCACTGCGCCACCGAGATTGTTCAGACTAGTTAAGATAAAATAGTAGATTTAGACCAGTGATTCCCAATTAAATTTTTCGTTGTACCTCTCTAAGAAATAATAATAATAATAACGTTTATTTCTCACCACAAACCAAATACATAAAAGCAGGACAAGCTAATAACAACTAATATATAGATAACGATAAGCGTACCCCTTGATGCAACCTCACATACCTACCCCTCTCTGGGGGTATGCATACCACTAATTGGGAAATATTGATTTAGATAAGACAATTGCTATATTGCATTAAGTTATCAACTTGTTTGATTATAGTTGAGCTCTAATAAATATTTGCAAGTTCATTTATTGATTACATTTCCAAGTAGTAATTCTACTACTTATGGAAATGAATACCTATTTACAAAATGACTTATGGGGTGTGGTAATAGTGGGAAAAGAATTCCAATTTTCTCCATTGATGGAGATTCTTAATGGGAATAGTGGGATGTACCAGAATCTGCATGACGTGTTAATTTTAGCTGTAGGTTAATAAAAAAATTAAAGCTACAAGGTAGACATTGTCAATGTCCTAACTGATTGCTATTCTATTGAATTCCCTATAATCTGTTTCAAAGTTAGGTGATTAAAGAAGGCTGTATGTTTAAATTACAGTGTATCCCGTCCCAATATGGGTCTAGCAGGAAACGAGAGGGTTGACATGTTAGCTAAAAAGGATCTACTGATGGTCATGAAATATAATTTAGAATCCATTACACGAGTCTTTATCTAATGCAGGGATGCACAGACTGCGGCCCGCGGGCCACATGTGGCCCGTCGGCAATATGCCAGTGGCCCGCCAGCAATAATATTCCCTCGTACTTA
Organism: Agriphila straminella; assembly: GCA_950108535.1. Taxonomy (NCBI): domain Eukaryota; kingdom Metazoa; phylum Arthropoda; class Insecta; order Lepidoptera; family Crambidae; genus Agriphila; species Agriphila straminella. The sequence goes on from OX467308.1 coordinate 14,802,525, forward strand.
CCTATATTTGAAAAAACCTTTATGGCTATTTTAATTTTTTTTATTTGTGCTGGTGGCCCGCCATTAATTCATCATTTTCCCAAGTGGCCCATGGTCTCAATAAGTATGTGCATCCTTGATCTAATGGAAAGAATATTTTGATTTACGTTCACAAGAAAAGGAAATATGATACAAAACGCTGCAATGTGAACCCCCTTGCATTCCGTGGTTTGCAGGTGTTAATATAACTAGACAACTTGTTAAAATAGCCTTTAGGATTCGATCTGGGCACATTCCACTTAACAAATTTGCATTTTTAATAAGGAAGTCCGAATCGCCAAATTGTAATATCTGCGGTGTAATTGAAGATGTTCACCATTTGCTGGTGGATTGTGCCCAAAACAAAAGTATGAGACGAGAGGTGATGGCATGCAAAAAATGTAAGCATGTTCCAAGGCATTCTGTCGTCTCCCACCAGCTATGAGACTAGAATCTATGTTTTTGCTCTAAATAGTGTAACAATAGGGCAATAGGATAGGTAGTTTTAGATAAGGTTATAATGGCGCTGACATGACCTTATGTGTTAAAAGCCCCCAAATAATAAAAGAATTTAAAAAAGGTGATAATTTTTGGTCACTAGCCTGATGCGAACCGATACAGACAACCAGCCTTTTTGACGCTCACGTGTATCACGTCACATGTAAGAAGCGAGCGGCAAATAGGAGTGCCGCTATTTTCAATCTCTTTCTTTTTGACCAAGATGTACACTTAATTCAATGTCATGATAAATAATATTGCATTCATTTGTTTCAGCCTCCACATGCATTAGCGTCAGGCAATGTACCCCAAGGGCCTCCTAATCCCCCCTCTACTGCAGGTGAATCTTCACAACAGCAATATAGACCACCTCCAGGAGTTTCAACTACTCTTACAAGACCAACTCAGAGCTATGGTCAGAGGCCATATTCTCAGAATCAATATCAAGGACAATACCAAGGTACACCTAATGTCTACCCCCCACAAGCAGGTTATGGCCCACCTACCCAAGGTTATGGCCCACCAAATCCTCCTCAATCACAGGGTTATCCTCCAAATTCAACTTATGGTCCACCAAGTACAACAGCTCCCAATAATTATCCACCCTCCACACATCCTGGATCAGGCTACCCACCATCAACTGTTCAACAGCCATATGCACCGCCCCCTGGAAGTCCTGCTGGTGCGGGGTCCCCATACCCTGTTCGTACTGCTCAACCTGGCTATACAGGAAACTCTGCGTATCCTCCTCAGTCGGGTGCTAACTATCCTAATGTAGGTGTCAGTACATACAATTCCACTGCTTCCCAACAACAGCCTTATCAATCGCAACCTTTCCCTAACACTACACCGACTTACAGTTCGACTCCCACGTCACAGCCAAACAGATCACCGCAACCGCCTTCAAGTGGATATACATCTCAAAACCCTAACAATTCTGGGTATGGGTCACCATCAGCTCAGTCCCCTACTTATAATTCGAGTTCTCATCCTAGTTCAGCGCCTCCTTCTACAGGAGCATCATCAACTCCAGCTCCAGGAGGCCCCCCATCTCAGCAGTACCCTCCACCAGGACAGCCGTCGTCTTATCCGCCAGCTAATCAACCCCCTTATTCTAACCCTTCTTCTCAGCCTGGCAGCCCAGCACCGTCAGTCTCAACATCAGCACCTCAGGGCTCTTATCCTCAGAACCCACAAAGTTACCCCCCAGCTGGTGGAGCATATCCATCACATGCTTATCAACAGGGCTATCCGACTGCTCAGTACCCGCCGTCTCCCTATCCCTACGCCAGGCCCCCTGCACCAGGGGCTCCGCCGCCAGGGGCACCACAGCCTTACCCTGGCTATGGGTTTCAACCACCCTCCCAACAATAACAGATCAAAATGTTAAAATCAAAAATGGAATAATAGACTAAGTAGTATTAGATTATTTCATTAAGTTGTTGGTACGGTCAGCAACGAAAGTTGTTTAACACTTTAGTACTTTTTTGACTAATGTTTCAAATTGTGAGACACCTGTTAAAAAAGTTGCTACGACAAAGTACCAAAGCGTTAAGCGACTTTCATTGTTGTACAGTCAGTAGCAGCACGTCAGCCTGCCTAGCATGACCGATTTATATCGCGTGATATAGCGTTTTATCACGTTTAACTGTCAAAAAGACAAAGGAATTTGACAGTTGAGTGTCGATAAAATGCTATATCACGCGATATAAATCGGTCATGCTAGGCAGATTATACAAAACTGACAAAAATCTGCAATTTATTTTGAACCTTAATATTCACATTAATGTTTGAAATTGATTGAAAATTATGTAGTAGCCCAGCGTGCCGTTGACTGTACATTACATTAATACATTTAAGTTTAATGATAATGAAAAGTTTCTCTTCTTTTATACGAATATACCGTAAATAAGTTCGAATGATATTAGAGAGCATAGGTAGATTATAATTTAATGGATTGGAATATTTTTAATAGCTAAATAAAAATGATGTAGTTACTTTATATAATAATTAAGTTTTATTATGATGAAATAAATGAACTTGTGTATGACATCAGGTATTTTATTTTGTGTAAAATGATCTTTCAATCAATTTGAATTTGAATAAATGAAATAAATGAAGAAAACAACTTTATTAAAAGTTTTCAGACTGTATAACACAGTTGCGACAAACAAAAGAGCGAAAATAACTATAGCGACAGAACGATATTTCGACACGCGACAGTACGTTTGGGTGACGCAATCTTGTTAATTAAAACGATATTCCGATACATGATTTTTTTATTTTATTTTAGATTTTTTTAGTTAAGTATTTTTATTTTAATGATATGATTATAAAGACAGCACTTGATGTAACGTTGTAAAAAATCAAATCGAATACCTACGTAAACGTATGCTCTTTTTTTTCTTACTGTTAAAATTTAAAATACTTTCATTCGTATTTTTTTTATATATTTTTCTATGGTGGGTGGCCATCGAGGATTTTAAAAAAAAACTTACATAACTAAAATAAAATAAAAAATCCTTCAAATTTGGGTCACCAAAACGTGCTGTCGCAGTAACGTTCGTCGCAGCAACGCACTGTCGCTACAACGTGTGTCGAAATATCGTTCTGTCGCTATAGTCATTGTCGCTCTTTTGTTTGTCGCAACGCAACTGCGTTATACAGTCAAGTTTTCAAGGTATTCCTATATTGAGAGGTAACTAGGCTCAATCTCTGGTCTGAGGGCTCAATGAAGACAAATTACATGTGCGTGTGGTTATGAGTGCTCCTTTCCTAGAAATTGATTTTTAACGACTAAATTCTGCGCTATACCATAGTATAAAAATATATACCGCGCGGTAGCGGCAGACGAAGACGAGGCGGGGGGAAAAGAAAAAGCGATAATAGACGTACCGCGTACGTGTGGGGAGGGAGGAGTCTGCTTTGCCCCCGGTGTCCTACATCTTGGCATGGACCACTTTGAAAACCGCAATTACTGCTGCTACATGGAACTGAATTAACGCTGACTACATGGAAAATTTCTCCCCAATTAGTCCCAACTAGTTGCTCAGTTTGATGGTCTGATAAACCCCACGTGATGTTTTTAATGAATTTAAACTAATAGTATAGGTTTCTCTAGTGATGATAAGGTAAGAGAGCACTACAGGGAGGGTGTAACGGAATGGTGCATTCCTCAATCTACGAAAGTTCGTGTAAAAGGCTGCAGCTTTCGCAAAGAGCCGCAAGATCAGATGCTTAATGTTTTACAATCGGAACACTGTGCATTACGGAACGGAATAGTTTTATGTAATATTTTTTTTACTGTACGCTTTTGTACGTGACTGTACTTATCTAAAAAATCTGAATTTCTCCTATTGCGGATTGCAACGTTCGCAAGGGTCGGTCATGGGACGGGTGACCAAAATTTATTATCTCGAGCTCCTCCGTGCTTCGGAAGGCACAGATAATAATAATATTATATTCTAGTGAATCTACCTATTACTAGAAAAGCATTTTTCTTTCCTTTCGATGTCGATTGGAAGTGTGAAAAACGTAAGGTTCGGATCCTTTTTATTATTATTACTTATTATTGTTAAGGCAGCCCATTGCGATGCAATATGCCTTCATTTTGGTTAAACATGCAAACGAACGACGCGACAATACGCGAACGCGGCGCGTGAATGAGTTCGAGAGTGAGTGAGAGAATCGAACTAATGTTGCTAACGTGCGACCCGCGGGTCTACCGGCTAAAAATAATGAAGTTAATGTTGTTGACAGATGTATGTGATACATTGCTACTTCGTTTTGGCACAAATAAAAACTTACCAAAGAAAAGAAGCAATGCATCGTATCCATCTGTCAAATTACAGTTAACATTAATTTCATTATTTTTACCCGACTGCAAAGAAAGGGTTATGTGTTTCGCGCGTATCTTGTAAGTATGTTTGTATGTATGTATGTTTGTATGTAATATTCTTTATTACCTCATATCTTTGAAACGGCTGAACGGATTTCTATGATTAAGATATCGTTAGATTGGTCTTTTCAGCCCAAGTGTTCTTAAGAAGGTGGCGTTATAAAAAAACCAACATGGCGGCTGTACGGTGCTATTATACGTAGTGAAAAAAATTTTTTTTTTTTAGAATACTGCAGTATGGGTGTCAAATTAAAGGGCTTATTATAAGGATTTCAAAAAGGTATATCATGACCATAATATAATTATAAAAAAAAACAATAAAATAAAAAAGTAAATTATATTACGCAAATGCGAGCGGCCGCTATAAACATGTCAATGAGAAATTTATATTTTGTTTGTGTATGTTAGCCACATTCATGATGAAAAAATAGGCTATATCATCCCAAAATCCCTCGGGATCGAAGCCTCAGACTATGCCGCAGGGCACGGCTAAGTTTGTTTTGTGTAGCCGAGTACATCGCGGTATGGTCTTGTATTCATCATCAATAGATTTCTAGTTGCATAGACCATATCAATAGATGGCGTTGTAGCCAAATACATCTCGGTATGGTTTAGCTCTGTGTCCTACATCTTGGCATGGACCACTTTGAAAACCGCAATTCTGACTACATGGAAAATTTCTCCCCAATTAGTCCCAACTAGTCCTACTTTTTCGGAATTAGTCCCAAAAAGGACTGAAAGATATAAGCGATTTAAATGGTCCATGCCAAAGCAAACCTTCATTTTGGCAGGGACAGGCTATATCTAGTGAACCTAAACACCTAGACAGGATCTAATTATTCAAAAAAATCTCCCTTTTTTATGGATCCCGCAATGCCTAGAATCAAAACGAAATGAAGCGCCGTTCAAAAAATATAAAGGAATGATTTGGTCCCTGCCAAAATCAACCTACATCTTGGCGAGGACTTTTGAACCAGGTCACCTAGAGAAAATCTGATTATTGGAAACGATTCGTGTAAATTAGTCCCAATTAGTCCCAAAGCCACAAAATTAGTCCCCCTTTAGTTTAGGAGAAATTCCGTTTTTTAATATAAGTACAGTCATGTACAAAAGCGTACAGTAAAAATTAATTACATAAAACTATTCCGTTCCGTAATGCGCAGTGTTCCGATTGTAAAACATTAAGCACGAACATTCGTAGATTGAGGAATGCACAAACAGTATCTGTGAACATAAGTTTTACAATCGGAACACTGCGCATTGCGGAACGGAATAAAGTTTTAGGCCCATATTACACTATCATGTATATATCATCCGAGATATATGTTTACTATCTTCGTCGGAGATTGCATCCGATAAATAATATATTATTATGATAGTGTAATATGCTCATGCCCCCCTAGCATGACCATCGAAACGCGATAATATGATATAGAGCTTAATCACGTTTAACTGCCATAAAACAATGGAATTTGACAGTCGAGTGTCGACAAAACGATATATATCGTGTATTGTCGGTCATGCTAGGGGGGCAGCCCTTCCTCCCTCCAGTTAAACGTGATAAATCACTAGGTACTATATCACGTTTCGGTGGTCATGCTAGGCTAAGAGGGAGGGATTGTAAGGGCGTTTTCCTACGAACAAACAATAACACGACACGATTGTCAACAGTGTTGCCAGAACGTACCAAAAAGTACAGTTGTCAGCACTATAGTGCTGACAACACTGTCGTGCAGCTTGTGAATCGTGTCGTGTCGTTGTTCGTGGAAAAACGAGCTAAAGCCGCGTTTAAATAGACACAAAAACATGTTTTCAATTCAATGTTTCCGAAATATCTATCTGTGTCATCTTGTCAAAATAGTAGCAAAATCCGAGTTTCATCGAAATCGGCCTACAAACAAAAAAGTTGGCCGCCATCTTGTATTTTTTTATTTTTTTAACATTGAGTTGTTATTTTCTTGTCAAACTAGAAAAAAAACACCTGTTCCATACATAAGTACAATGCGTAGGTAGGTACTCCATCGAATTCGAAATGTATGGAACAGCAGATTATTTTTTTTCGATTTCAAGGTTGGTCCTATAATGAAAGTTGTACAGTTTGATGGTGTGATCAGCCCCAAGAGAGGTTTTAAATTAATTACAAATAACCCTGTATAGGTACAAAGTTTCAAGTGAACCCATTGAAGGAAGAAAATCACTCTCTACTCCAAATATGAATAGTTTCGAAAGAAAAGCAATATAACTTTAAAATTCAATTTTATACATGACCATTTCATACTTCTTTGAAATAAAATGAAATGAAATGAAATTGTTTATTTACTTGGAACACAGTTTGTTAAAGTTGGTAAAACAAGGTATACATAGATCAATATGTCCCTTTTAAATTATTTTGTACGCGACTGTACATGTTTTTGATATAGTCCAGGAGCCCGGGATCAAAATACCTCTAAGAAATCATTTTTATTTTATGACTTAAAAATTAAGGTTTTGAGTTTCGAAAATGCATAAAAGTTACGTATTACTTTACTACGTACTACTTTATACTTTTGTTTTACATTATACGTTAATAACACTTCATTATTTTAACACAAACACGCAAAAATAAAACAAGTTACAAACATCGTCACTAAATAGGAAGTCGGCTCCTGTACTATAAAAACCAAACTTTAATTCCGATTATCTCCTAAACTAAAGGGGTACTAATTTTGTGGCTTTGGGACTAATTGGGACTAATTTACACGAATCGTTTCCAATAATCAGATTTTCTCTAGGTGACCTAGTTCAAAAGTCCTCGCCAAGATGTAGGTTGATTTTGGCAGGGACCAAATCATTCCTTTATATTTTTTGAACGGCGCTTCATTTCGTTTTGATTCTAGGCATTGCGGGATCCATAAAAAAGGGAGATTTTTTTTGAATAATCAGATCCTGGCTAGGTGTTTAGGTTCACTAGATATAGCCTGTCCCTGCCAAAATGAAGGTTTGCTTTGGCATGGACCATTTAAATCGCTTATATCTTTCAGTCCTTTTTGGGACTAATTCCGAAAAAGTAGGACTAGTTGGGACTAATTGGGGAGAAATTTTCCATGTAGTCAGAATTGCGGTTTTCAAAGTGGTCCATGCCAAGATGTAGGACACTTTAGCTCTCTGTAGATTATATAAGGTCTTTTGTGTTTATACTGAAAATAAAAAGATAATAATAAAAGAATCGAAGAAACGATAACGAGAAATAAGAAGAAACTATTCTCGTTTATGGTCTTTATAACAATTAACAACTTTTTTAATTGATAATTATTTTAATACGATTCCATCTAGCTAGCTAGAGTACATTCATTATTTATTATACTAGATTCCATCTATCTAATTGGAACGCGTGTTGCATTACTTTACTTGCATTAATATTGAAAAAAATATTAAAGAAGTAGATTTTGTTAGGTTTTGTAGCAAGCATACCTAGTTTAGTTAGGACTAAGGAATAGGGTGTTTAGGAATATCTTATTACTGAATTAGTGATTAATTACATTCTCTTTGATATCGATAAAATATTATTTAGAAATTGGTAGCTTCTTGTATTGGTGTTCGGATTGAACCTTCTGCGTCTGAGTTTGATGGTTTACGCGGTAAAGGCAAGATCGAGCGACGTATGCTACCTCTAATTTTATGCTGGGCGGTGACTGCATAAATTGCAAGGTACAACTTTAGACCGGGCAGTTGTCGATTTGAGCAGTCACCTATTTGCTAAAGGTCAAGCTTACGTGGCTTTAACCAGAGTTCGATCTCTCGCAGGGCTTGCTGTCAGTTGTCTTGACCCTAAAAAATTCTTATTTAAACCACACGATGAAAATTCTTTTAAAGAATTAGACCGTCTACGTAATTTGTAAGGAGAATATAACTAAAAAGACGTAAATAAAAAACAACTAAATTTAAAAAAAATAAAAACCCGCCTGCCTTAAAAAGACAAGTCAACAGAAAAATAAAATAGAAAAACTAAAAAACCCACATGCATCAAAAAACAAGTCAACTGAAAAGATGGAAACAAGATAATATATAAAGGCAAACTTAAAAAATATTGATGGTAGTGTTTAGATTAAAGGCAAACTTAAAACATATTGATGGTAGTGTTTAGAACTTTTGTTCAACATAATAACATGCAGTCGGAGGCATAGAATTGAATGATAAGTAAAATCATTCATAATGTCACTTTCTTTATGCATGCCTCCGACTGCATGTTATTATGTTGAACAAAAGTTCTAAACACTACCATCAATATTTTTTAAGTTTGCCTTTAATCTAAACACTACCATCAATATTTTTTAAGTTTGCCTTTAATCTAAACACTACCATCAATATTTTTTAAGTTTGCCTTTATATATTATCTTGTTTCCATCTTTTCAGTTGACTTGTTTTTTGATGCATGTGGGTTTTTTAGTTTTTCTATTTTATTTTTCTGTTGACTTGTCTTTTTTAGGCAGGCGGGTTTTTATTTTTTTTAAATTTAGTTGTTAGCCGGTAGACCCGCCGGCCGGCACGCGGCGGCCCTCTGAAATTAGTCCGTCCGAATCCGAACCTGTACGCCGGCTACTTGTAGCTTCGTACCTAAAGAGAGGAGTGCGCCTAGCCTGGCTGAATTAAAAATCAAAGTCATTTACGTTAGGTATATTACTGTAATGTAACATTAAGCTAATCCAATTACATAGGGTTTTCTTCAAACTTAAGATTCTTCATATGTTAAAGTTGGATCTACAAATGGATGAACATACTCGTCATAATACTCAATGGGCAGATCCTCGGAAGGCGGATGTGTAGGGAAGGGCGGACTACTTTTCAGTTTGCGGAGGGGAAGAACTGTGTCAAACAAATAACACATCGCGCCAGTTTCACCAGGAATGGCCACTCCCTGTGTCCATAATACATTGTATTTTGTATTAATGCGCAGTATTTTTACCCCACGAAGTGTTCTCCACCTGAAAAGATAAATGTCTGCTTCAGGGCGTCCGCTGCGTTAAGCGGGATCCCGGCGCGGGGGGACATAGATTAGAACTTACTCATGCACTGCAAGCATCTGGCCGTCAGAAAACCAGCAATCTATATTCCCGCGCCAGGATCCCGCTTAACGCAGCAGACGCCCTAAATGACCTTGTTGCTTCGTAGCGTAGGCGAGTTGCGCGACGTGAAGTCGTGTTAATCGCCGACACACCCGTTTTTATCGATCAAAGCGAATAGTAATGAGTTCGATTCCCATCTGACTCTCTTCTATCACTGAGAATCATCATTTGCTAGAACGAGAAAGACGAGAGTGTTGCCGAGCGCATCGCCGACGCTGCCGTGCGCGATAGCTCTTGCGCTATCTTTCTCGCTCTGAGCGATAGGCTAAGACAGCAAAGTGCTGCCAATTGGGGTTCAATCCTAAGGTCTCGGCAGCTCAGCCATAGTAGAATCAAATAAGTAGGCCAACTCGCGCCTCGAGCGAGCGATAATAGCCTAAACACGTAGCCCACGTAGGGCTGTCGCTAGTTTATTCAATCGTCAAAAATGCATAGTCAATCTCTATACAAAACATTTTTTCCTTGTATGGTAAGCATCAGGGATCATACAAAGCTTTTTAATTATTTTTTGTACATAGACCAGAAACTGTCTACAATGTTTTTATTACATACGTCATGTTATGTGATTTGAAAATCACGGTCGAAATAGGATTAATTAAAACGTAGCTTTACTGAATCATGTAATTTATTCAAATAAAATAAAATGATTATGAAATTGTATTTTTTACACTATTAATTTATTCCTTTTACTTTTTCATTTACTTACCTACACTCATCAAAATAAAATAATAATCTTTAAGTTCGGAAATTGAATATTTTACAATAACCTCAAATAATTGACAATTTTATTGAATAATTTTAAAATACTTTTTCCTGTAGAATTTTGTGATTTTTTAAACAAAATTACACAATTGTTACTTACAGAAAAAACGGCTGTTTCGATAATTACAAAATACCTTATTATTTAAAGTTTAGTTATGTAAAATAAATCCTCATTCTAACAAATCTTTTTTCCAAAAATATCTTTGGAAAGCATGGTATGTACTGTGGGTAGCCGTACTGGTACACGTACAAATTATCACGAGCGGCAGCGCAGCGACGCGGAGCGTGCGCGAGCGCGGGCGGGATCACGTACGGCGCAGCCACGACTGGCGCATCTTTATCATCTATAAATGTTGTCAGTGTGTGCGTGCGACGCTCATACGTACGGGCCGCGCTCACATACAAACCGCGTTCGGGCGTATAATGAGTAAGACGACTTACTTATTTGATTCTACTATGGCTCACCTGTCAGCAGCTGTCACTTGGATTGTGAATGGTCGTGGGTTCAATTTCGATCCGTAGGCGCTTAGATGAGTAGGTTGTTATCATAGACAAGTAGTTTCTAGTATCAACAAGTCAAGAATCAGATTTTGCATCCACAATGGTAGGATAAAGTTAAATTTACCTATTTCCCATATGGCCGGGCATTTTAGTTCCAGGCCACACACGAGCTTTTCCACCACCTGCTCCTATATTGCCAGGGCGTCGATGTGTCTTAGTGACTCCGTGCGATGCTGGCATACCCTTGAAACCCCATCGTTTCATGACTCCTTGGAAACCGCGATCCATGCTGTGAAAAAATTAAATATACTATTTACAAATGATTCTTTCAATGCAATGCATGCATATTGCAATGCTAATTTGGATCAGATGGTAGCACATAATAATATGTAGGTAGACCTTCATGCTGGAGATCTCAATACGTAGATGGTCACGGTCATTTCTTCTGGACATAAATGACCCTTTATTCATTCTAGACTTGAGAATAAGGGATTGCGCCTTTTTACGAACGAGTGTCTGCGTATACATGTAAACAGTTTACAAATGAATGCGCCAAATATGTTAACTGAATGCCCCTGTGGTGTGTGTCTATGTCTACATAGTGAATCTAAAAACTCAAAGAAAGCTTACGTTTTTGCTCGGACATCTATATAATCCCCAACTCTAAAGTGAGTCGCGAATAATGGAGTGCCAGTAGGTAGCACAGCTTCACGCGAAACCATAAATCTGCACAAGAACTTTTTAGGTAACATGCCGACAGTGTTGAAGAGACCACTATATTCCTTTGTGACTGTAGTAGGGTCTACTGTTTCTGATCCAACTAGAAGACAACCTAATCTTCTTTTTTCGCGCCAATTAACTTTCGTTGATTTCATCGGGTTAAACTCTTCTGGTGGTTTATATTTTATAACGTGATTATCTACGACCTGAAAAGATAAGATAAAGTGCTGATCCATCTTGCTTCAGCTATGGCCGTGTAAAAATAAATATTTTAAGGGGCAGGGGTGCGGGGGAAGGTATTTCCTATACTCCGTGGTGACAGCCACGCAAGTTGCTAATCACCCCAGTGGGCACACTGGAGCTGTCAAATTGCTGCACCGAATTAAAAGTCGGAGTATAGTTTGTCAGTCAACTCACATTTGACTGCTCACCTGCAATAATGTGGTTTGGATTTTCTTGCCAGTTTTGGACCAAATGGGATAGTTTCCTATTTTACGTGCTATCAGTCCAACCCTTCGTGTAGTTGGCTTCCATTGTTGTGAAGCTTGCAGCATACTATTGACTAGAGGTGACTCTAGTTCTTGCTGAGAACTTTTTCTATCTTCTAAGACTTCTTCTATAAACTGCTTATTTTCTTGTGTCAAGTAATCATCAGACATCTAATAAAAAACAATAATTTTCTTTATAGTGTCAGGCAGGGAGTCTGATTTGATTGGAGAAATTAAACTTAGTACCGGGTGGTTACCCAGTGTGCTGCTGAGTAATTTGAATTAATTACCACACACTACAGAATACAAAATGGCAGTAACATAAACTATGTCTATTATTAAGTAAGGAAATAATTACAAATAAATAAATTACAAAAAAATAAATAAATTGTGTTGACGCATTTTTATTTCTTCATCATATTTGGTTACAAACAAAAATATATATTTTTTAAAACAGCAAACTATCTAGAAAGCATATTTTGCTGATTTTTATAATAATATAATAAAAAACTGCTTGCCTGTCAATTAATAATAATAATAAATACTTTTATGTAATAAGTGCTAAGGCTAAGTAAGAACTTTTTGAAATGACATTAACCCGTCAGGTACAGAAAAATGAGACAGATATTTTCGCATTCAAATCAAATCAAATCAAAAAATCATTTATTCAGTCTAGGCTGTTACAAGCACTTGTGAATGTCAAAGAAGCTACGCCATCGGTTCGCAAACCCTGAGCGGGAGACCTTGTAACGAGAAGAACCGGCAAGAAACTCGTCAAGGGCTGCTTTTTTCTCCCTGTATATTTCATACAGAGTCGTCAACATTGAAAAATGAGCTCCACATTTAAAGTGAGGTCATTTTCCATCACAATAATTAACAAAAGTTTGCACACAATGGGTAGGTAGGTTGAAATTAAATACCTACTACATATCGGATAGGTAATTGTGAGAGTAAATAACTTTCAACTAGTTGAGAAATCAGTAATCACTATGTCTGCTACTCGAAAGTGCACCTAAGTAGGCAAAATTTACCAAAAAACACTTGATACAAGACATAAAAAATAATAATAAAAAAAACGCAATTCTTACAATTCAATATGCGTTAAGATAGGTACTCAGAAGCAGACCCATTCCCACTGGCAGCACCTGTTCACGAGCATGACGCGTGGACCAGCCATCGCTTCGCTCAACCATATTTGAGGGAACGTAACGACCCGCCCCACACGACACCACCGCAGAAATGATTAAAGAGAGCATGACATACTTAGGCTACCCATCCTAAGGCACTGAATTGAAAACTAATATCCAAAAGCTTTTCATAGGCCATTTGATGAATTAACACCTGTATCACACCTCTGCTGCAAAACAATACCAGCGAAACCCTAGTAGGTTCCAGCATGAATTATCAACAAGCAAGACAGATGCGAAACAGCCTGTTTTAGTGAATAGATTTTACTATGATGGTGCCTCTTTCACACACTATTTCATCTGATTGGCTTGGACGTTGGCACTCCTCCGCCGCGAAAATAATGACACGAAACCGCTATGTAGATGTGATCGTCGTCAATAGAAGATTGGCAGAATTACTGCGGTTTCGCTGGTATTGTTTCGCAGTGAAGGTGTGCTACAGGCGTAATAAGCCCAAAAAGTGCTGTCCAGCAGAAAAATCTATATAATAATACATACCACCCTTTGCTTGGGATTATACCAATAGGGAGGTCGGTATTTCACAGTAAAACTAGCCGACCTTGTCACAACATGGTCTAATCTGCAATACATAAATAATAATAAAATTAATAGTCAATCAAATCATTATACACTACTTAGTAACGTCTATTTATAATTTTCTGTAGAAGAATAATGGAAATATTCATTGCCAGCCTGATGTTTTTTGCTGTCATGATTAGTCTTTGCTGTTAAACTCAATTTTACAAAGCAAAGGGAGGCTTTGGATTGACTGACACTGGATTCACAATAATAGGTGGATATGATGGATAGCTATGTTTAAGATTTTTCCGGTAAGTTATTGAACTTATTGATAAATATATAATCATACTGCTGATTCAGCAATGTAGTTTTATACTTCAGATCCTAAACATTTGTTCAAAATTATCATTGAATATCTTTAGGTACTGACCTTAAACGACTAATTTTTGTACATAATATTTTTATATTACTGGCCATTTCTTAGAACAACATGTAAATTAATTATCTGTGAAGAAATCGTCGTACGGAATTACGGATAAGTTTGTGGTTTGTTAATATTTGAGGTTATGTCCACGTCCACAGATCAAATCACTCGTAAATGACCACAGACTAATAAGAGATACTATAAATGACCCTACTAGAAGCAACACACAGACATTGGTATTGGTACGTAATGGAAAATTGCTTGTCAATCATTAACATTGTATTGCTTGTCAATCACATTTGGAGCGATGCGATGCTTGACAAGCACCACAGAATATATAGATTACCGTGGCCAATCAAAAGTAGGCCACTCCCCCAAATGGTAAATGTAATGTAAATGATTGACAAGAAATGCTTGATCGTCTAGCTAGGGGCTCCGAAGCAAAGAACATGATTACTCAAAGGGATCGTTCACACGGGCGATTTTTTTCAACGCGTGATATTTTAACCGCGCGATTATTTTTTGGAGTCTTTACTCCGCCAACTCGCGGTAAGAATGTTTAAAACAAATTGCCCGGCCCGGGTGAATCTACGCTGTTTCTTACTTCCTGCGTCATTGCTCTCACTCGAAAATGTTTAAAAATCCAATGCATCACAAGGAATAAATCAAAAATAAGCCATCATTTACATTAGAGTACAATAATAAATTGTATTTATTTGCATATTTTTGATTTATATCTTGTGATGCATTGGATTTTTAAACATTTTCGAGTGAGAGCAATGACGCAGGAAGTAAGAAACAGCGTAGATTCACCCGCCCACGCCCATACTTTAACCTCAAAAGTACTTGTTATTACATGTTTTATAAATATAATGGACCCCCTAAACGGTCAAGCATTTCCCGTCAAGCACGTAAATATTTCTGCTTGTTGTCAATCACATTTTTAACCAACTTTCAAAAAAGGAGGAGGTTCTATGTTCGTCTGTATATTTGTTTTTTTTTTGTTTTTTTTGTGTATGTCCACCGATTACTCGAAGACGGCTGAACCGATTGAAATGATTCAAACTTAATTACATTAGATACACTCCCAAGTTGGTCCCATTTTTTTAAATTTGGAAATCGGTTCAGTACTTTTCAAGTAATTTTGAAAAAAGCACGAAAATAGTATGATTTTGAATTACCTCGATGATTGGTCGTATTACTTCTTTGTTTATGAACTGAATAAGATAATATTTTTTTTTGTTGGAAGAGGGATATCTTAAGCGTAGTTTTTTAACCGACTTAAAAAAGGAGGTTCTCAGTTTGACCCGTATTTAAGTATGTTTCTCCGCGATTATCTTACGTTTGGCTGAGCCGATTTTTCTACATATATAATATACCTTACCTACAAGGTACCTACACTAAAAATAAAAAAATAAAAAATTGTTTTAAAAAAAACAAAAAACCTACCTCTAAAAAAAAAGAAATAATATTCGTAATTATAAAAATACGTCTATTGAAGTCGGGTGGGGCTTTTAGAATAAAAAAAAAGGAATTTGTACTCCAGCCCCACCCGACTTCAATAGACGTATTTTTATTATTACGAATATTATTTCTTGCTTTTTAGAGGTAGGTTTTTTGAAGTCGGTTTTTTGTTTTTATTTTAAACAATTTTTTGATCGTCTAGGAGCGATGCTTGACAAGCACCACAGAATAATCACCGTGACCAATCTAAAGTAGGCCACGCCAGTGAATTAACACCATAAATACAACTTGGACAACATAGGTTATGGACCCCAACCTATGTTGTCCAAGTTGTATATTTTATGGTGTTAATTCACTGAAACTTAACGTATTTGTGGAATAATTACGAAAAATGCGCAAAGGATTGTTTACAAACATTCTTTCCGCGAGTTGGCTGGAGTATAGTCAAGTTCGCGGCTTGCGATCCCTTTGTCGCGGGACAAAAAAACCTACAATTTACGAGAACGAAGCGCGAACGCGACGCGAAGAATAATTGAATCGGTTCTACACTCATGCTTCGCGGAAAGTTCGCGGCGGCTTTGCGCGTGAGTCTGGAGAGTCCGTTGTGAGGTGAGGGCATTCTGTCACAGCAGAAGCCTTAGTATGCTATTAAGCTTTGTCCACACTTGTATCATTTTGGCGTATCGTATCACCGTATCTTTAGCATATATCGCTAGTTTGGTTGGTGGTACGTTGGAGTAATACTGTATCAAAGAGACGATGTATGACAAAGATACGGTGATCTGCCCCCCTAGCCAAAGTAACATTTGCAAATTTTCGCTATCGCTTCGCTTCGAAACATTCGGATTTGACGTTTTAAAATTCGATTGTTAACGAAACCTTATGTCAATCCCATACATGTTTCGAAAGCGATGCGATAACGAAGATTAGCGAATGTTACTTTTGCTAGGCCCTCTGATACGTCAAAATGATACAAGTGTGGACAAAGCTTAATAGCATACTAAGGCTGGTAACGTAATCACGTAACGGAATCACGTACGTACGTGATTCCGTACGTACCACCACACACAGACGTTTTTTTTCGTTCGGAATCACGGCTCAGTCAGACGCCAAACCTTGACGAGGAAACATTGAGCGAAGATGAATTATTTTTCTAAAACTGTAAGATATTTGGCGGGAGCGGGAATGACAGGAGCTACAGATGGACGTCAATCAAACACGCGAGCCTGTTGCACACTAATTTAATTAATAAGAATATTGCACGCAGTGCAATGCACGGTAGGGCGGGAGGGGAGCGCGGGGACGCAGCCACCACAGACTACCTACATAACATCCCTTCCCCTTAAGTCAGGAAATAGAAGTTGCAATATCAATAAAAGAAACTTAAATATAGGACTAGGACTTATTCAACTACGTCATCATGACCTGGCGATGGAGTCGAGAATATTGGACTAATTGCCCGTCGTCGCGTTCCATGATCAGCGGCGTGCGGTGGTGTGGTCGCCAGAGCCGTGGCAGGGCTGCCAGACATAACTGATTCCTGCACGGACTCGTTCACCACATCTCCTTCCCCTTCTGGCTGCAGAGCTGTGGCTAAATGAGCCTCAGGCTGCGACACTAAATCTGGCACGACTTCAGGATCCCAATCATGGTCGTTTCCCGGTGACGAGTACCATCTGGGTCTAATCTGGTCTATGTGTCTTTTAACATCACATTGCAACTGTGGTATGTGCACTAAATACATAACCTGTCCGATTTTTCTTTTTACAATTCCTTGAATCCAATTAAATTTACTGACATTTAAATTCTTTGTTATCCATACTTCATCGTTCTCTTTAAATGTCGCTCTTTCAACTCCTTTGTAATATTTAGCCTGTAAGGACTGATTTCGCTCGACCGTTCGAGTGAGTTCTGTGGACGACGGTGACGGTGTAGCCGGGTCTAACAAATCTAACCTGGATCTTAAGGAACGGCCGAATACGAGTTCTGCGGGTGATTTACCGGTGGTGGTATTTTTAGAGTTTCGATAGTCAAATAAAAACTTAGCAATCTTACTATTCATATTTTGTTTGTTTCCCCCCTCTAATAATATACTTTTGATTCCCTTTTTTATTATTTTTACAAAACTCTCAGCTTGCCCGTTGCTAGCCGGGTGGTATGCGGGAGAAAATAAGTGTTTAATACCATTAAGACGACAATAATTTAAGAATTCTTCTGAAGTAAATGAAGTGCCATTATCACTCACCAACGTGTGCGGAATTCCAAAACGTGAAATGAAATCGCATAATTTCGTAATTACCGCTTTCGAACTATAAGTTGAGGACACGTCATAACATTCTACCCATTTGCTAAAAGCATCCACTATTATTAAAAACATAAAATTGTGAATTTTGCCCAAAAAGTCCAAATGTATCCGATAAAACGGCTGCGGCGGCGGCGGCCAAGCGGCGAGTGGGGCGTGCGGTGGGGCAGGGCGCAGCGCGCAGCACGTGCCGCACGCCGCCGCCAGCCGTTCTAGCGCGGCGTCTACGCCCGGAAACCACAATCGCGCGCGGGCCTCCGACTTCATTTTTACAACGCCGAAATGAGAGCTATTTAATTCTTTACAAACTAAACTTTGTAGTTTAGCAGGAATTACGACTTTATGGCCTCGCATAAAAATACCATTTTCGTATGATAATTGTGACCGACAATTAAAAAATGGTTTTACGTTAACATCATTTATTTTCCTCGGCCAACCGTTTAACACATAAAGTTTTATTTTAGCTAGGACTGTATCGTGAGCCGTTTCGCGACGCAAATCGTCCAGCGTTAGCGGCAGGTTCCCGTCTACTACGAAGTTCACATAGGCTGCGCGATCCTCACAGTCCGTGAGCTCATCGTATACCCCCATTTTCCCTTTGTCTTCACACGCCCGAGATAAATAATCCGCGCTATTTTGTTTACTGCTTATGTATTCAATTGTGTAATTATATGCCGCGAGAAAAATAGCGTATCTCTGCAGACGGTTTGCTGACACTTCAGGGATACCCTTATGGGGGCCGAATATAGCTAACAACGGTTTGTGATCCGTCCGGAGCACAAACGGTTCAGACCGGCCATAAAGGTATTGGTGGAAACGCCTTACGCCGTAAATAATGGCAGTTGCCTCCTTTTGAATTTGGGCGTAGTTTCTTTCTGCGGAACTTAACGTCCGCGATGCATACGATAATGGCCTCTCTAACCCGTCACTATCTACTTGAGAAAGAACCGCGCCTAACCCTGTCGGTGACGCATCAACAGTTAATATTAATTTTGCTTTTGGGTCAAAATGGGCAAGTATTTTATCTGATGCTAAAATGTTCTTAATTTTAATAAATGCTTCATCGTGCTGACTTGACCATACCCACTTAGTATTTTTATTTAATAAATTGTATAATGGACTTAATACTGTTGATGCGTTCGGCACAAAGTTGCGATAATAGTTAGTGAGACCAAGAAATGACTGTAATTGAGACACATTTGACGGTTTAGGAGCCTTTAAAATTGCTTTAACTTTGTCAGGTGATTTCCTAACTCCATTTTTGTCTATGACATGACCCAGATACGAAATTTCATCTTTAAAAAAATCACACTTACTCGACTGCACCGTTAATCCTGCATCATCTAAGCGCTGTAATACTGCTATCAACCTTTGTTGGTGAAGCTCTTTAGTCGATCCAGTTATTAGAATATCATCCAATAGGAAAATGATACCATCGATCCCTGAGAGCAAGCATTCCATTGCGCGTTGAAAAATAGCTGGGGCGCTCGATAAACCAAACACTAGGCGCGTATATTTAAATAACCCGCGGTGTGTATTGATGCAGGTTAAGTCCTGTGACTCTTCGTTTAAAATAAATTGATTGTATGCCATAGATAAATCAATTTTGCTAAATTGTTTGCCTCCATGTAATCTACTTAATAAATCGTTTACCGTGGGTAAAGGATATTGATCGACAATCAATTGTTTATTAATCGTAACCGAAAAATCAGCACATATTCGAATACTGCCGTCCTTTTTTAAAACGGGCACTATTGGCGATGCATATTCTGAATGATCGACTGGTTTTAAAATTCCTAACGACAAAAGACGATCAATTTCCTTATCTATTTTCTGTTTTAACGCGTATGGCACTGATCTAGCTTTAAAAAAAACGGGTTTAGCCTCCGGCTTCAGACGCAAACTTATAGTATATTTACTAAACAATCCTAGATTTCCGGAAAATACTTTAGGAAACATGGTAACTAATTGTCTAATAATATTAGGCTCGGACTCGCGAAGGGCCGGCAAGGGGCCTCGCGTGTGTACTGTAAGCACGGGCGCGGGCGCGGGGGCGGGGGTGAGCTCTAAATCAAACTTATAGATGAAGTCACGGCCTAGCAACGGCGGTCCATCCGCGCGAACTACAAATACCTTCAAGGAGTGAGTACGGCCGTTATACGATATTGACGGCATGAATGTACCGATAGTTTCTATATTTCCGCCGGTATAACTAAATAACTTTTTGTTGGTGACTGATAATGGCATATTTTTGAAATTTAAAATATATGTTTTTTCGGAAATTACACTCACTGCTGCACCACTATCAATCTCGAACTCCAAAATTAAACCACCGATAGATACGCGCTCCGTCATCGGCCTTCCCTTTTCACACCGTATATTATAAAAAGACTCACCGTCGTCGTCGTCACCGTCCTCCACCGAACCTTCGTTCACAAACTTCACTTTACTTTCGTTAGGGCACATTTTACGTAAATGACCTTTGCCGTTACACTTTTTACATTTGTAATTTTTAAACCGACACTGATTAGACTTATGGTTAGTAAACCCACAGACATTGCACTTTTCTTTTTTAGAAGCAATGTTGAACACGCCGCCCGGGCCCGCTGCGCCGAAGCCGCTCACGCCCGGCGCCGCCACCGATGAGGCCTGGCGCGCACAACGCACGCTTTCTGCCAAGTCGATGGCCTTCGCTAGGGTCAGCTCACGTTGATCCTGCACGAAGAGTTTGTCCCGCTCGTGTCCTGCCGCCATGCCCATGATAAATTTATCTAGCAAGGCCTCTTCTAAATTCTTGAATGCACAGTGGGCTGCCAACCCTCTAATCCTAGCTGCCCATTGAGTGTGGCTTTCACCTGGCCGTTGTGATGCAGAGTAAAACGTTGATTTCTCTGCAAACCCAACCCTCTTCGGTGTGAAGTGATCATCGAGGAGTTTCACAATAACCTCGTATTCTAAATCTTCAACCTTGTTAGGCAACGCCAAGTCACTGGCTAACTTGAATGTTGACTCGCTTAACGAAGTTAACAAAATAGCTCTTCGTTTAATGGCCGCCTTGTCTTCCGTCGCCGAAATATCATTCGCGATGAACCACTGAAATAATCGCGATTTGTAGCTGCTCCACTCTTGTGTGAGGTGGTCGAAGGTGCATAGAACACCGTATGAAGTTCCCGTGGACATTTTAAATCGCACGATAAACAATGAGTTCGAAACCGAGTCGCCAATGTAAGATATTTGGCGGGAGCGGGAATGACAGGAGCTACAGATGGACGTCAATCAAACACGCGAGCCTGTTGCACACTAATTTAATTAATAAGAATATTGCACGCAGTGCAATGCACGGTAGGGCGGGAGGGGAGCGCGGGGACGCAGCCACCACAGACTACCTACATAACAAAAACTAAACAAAAACTACATAATTATAGACTATTCATTATTTATATTACCCACAGATCAATTCTATTGCTTTTTTGGAGACTAGAACTACATTATAACTAAGCAAAATAATAAAGGGTTTGCCAATAAACTGGTATCCAGAGCTTTAATAAAAAAGGTGTAGGTGTATGTATACGTCACTCACACATAGGCCGTACGTGTGTGCGCATTCCGTACCACTTAATGCAATAGAATGTTTAATTTAATAAATATTTTTAAAATTTAAAAATTTAAATTATATGAAGGAAAATTTATTTTTTTGTAATTTGTCCATAGTTAACAAAAAAATGGTTCTTTCCGTACGGAATAAAAACGGTTGTGTGTGGCGACCAATACAAAATATATGGTAGTCTTGCGTTCGGAATGCATTTTTTCCGTGCGAGATTCCGAACGCATGGGCTCTCATGTGGAATAACGTACGGAATAAAATTACGTACGGAATGTTAACGCTTGTGTGTGGCAGGCCCATAGATTTTGTATGCAATTGCTGCGTTTGGAATTCCGAATTGGGATTCCGTTTCGAGATTCCGTTACGTGATTACGTCTGTGTGTGGCCGGCCTAATAGGCAAAAGCAAAAAAAAGTCAAAAAAAGGAAGTCATGGCTGTATGGCGCAAATGAGCCTTTGCCTTTTCTGCTCGAAGCGGAAAAAATTAACCAAAAAAAAAAAAAGTCAAAAAACTTCAATGTTTTTATTACAAAAATGTTTAGTTTAAAATTCAGGAAAAGTCGCAAATTTGCTTATACAGTAATTGTTACAGCGTTTTTGTTCATCATATGCATAAACTCAAGTTCCCAAAATGAAATTAAAGTTTATGGACCAGGATTACAGCCTCAAAAAATTGTCATGGCGGCACGATATTTTTTTGTAAATTTCACTGCTTTAAACGGAAAGTATGTTATTTTTGCAACTACTCTTACTTTTAGTTGGCTTCTCACCTTCTTCACTTTCTTTGCATCAACAAACTATTATTTTGTAAATCCAAAAAAATATTTATTTGATTAAAATTTTAAAATCTAAACTGACTGTAGATGTGACGAAGGGACTAACTGGTTAGCAAGTAAAAGATAGCTACGTAAAGCTGCGTTGACATGATCAAAGTATACTTGGACCAAGTAGTTTGGATGACTACTTGGACGCTAGTTGGATCAAGTAAACGAGTAAAACGAGTAATCCAAGTGGACTTGGATCAAAATTCTAATCCAAGTAAACTTGGACCCTGCTCTACTTTTATCCAAGTGTGCTTGGACCAAGTCGTTTTGACAACTACTTGGACGCTACTTGGATCATCTAAACGAGCAATCCAAGTGCACTTGGACGTCGCCGTATACAAAAAGCTACTTTGTCCAAGTTACTTGGTCCAAGTGTACTTGAATCGTGTCAACGGGTATCCAAGTATACCTTGATCAAAGTTACTTTGTCCAATTTACTTGGTCCAAGTATACTTTGATCATGTCAACGAGGCTTAATGAAAGGAAATTTATTATAAATATAAAAGCAAACAGAAGCAAACTGTCAGGTAATTTTCACATTTGACAATCAAATAACAAAGGCAAAATGCCGACGTCAATGTCACGTTTTAAATATACAATAAAATTGCTTATAAAAGGTGCGTTAAGCACAATAGATTTGCAAATGCGTTGGTGAAACAAAAGTTACAAAATAGAAAGAGTGCTGGATGAAATGAGAAAAGATTAATGCTAATTAGGATATTTCACGTTGCAGATAGAGTACTTGTGAACACCAGGTGAATCCACGGGCATTTTGAACGCTGTCATTATTTTCATAATTTTAAAGTAAAAAATATCTGACCCCAAGTGCAGTGACAAGAATAGGTCCCAGACGAGTAGCATTTAGCAGCATAAGTTATATAATTTTTGCAACTTTTTTTTTTTGTGTTTTCGTCTACGATCAGTCCTAGAACTTTTAGTAGGCTTGTTGAATTTGCCATTGGAATGTGAGGGTGCTCCCCAGCGGAAGATTCCCCCGTCAGTCAAAAACCCTTCTCTAGACCCTGGATGTCATGGAGCTTGAGGCGTTTGCGGTATGTCACATTTGATAGGGTGGTAGCCAGTTCATCCGGGTGGTACTCGAGACGTGATTTGTAGCTTGAAGCCGATCGTTTTATCTCCTCCTTTACTGTAGTGATATTCAGGTTCTCGTGTAGTTCAGTATTGGTAACGAACCAAGGAGCATCGGATATTGTACGCAGTATGCCGTTTTGTAGTCTTTGGATGATTGACAGGCTTGTGTTACAGGCACTTCCCCACAGTTGTATGCCATACATCCATACCGGTTTAAGTATTGCTTTATAGATGAGAAGCTTGTTGTGGACAGAGAGTTTTGAGTTTCGTGCCATTAGCCAGTACATATTCCTGAACCTCGTATTTAATTCGTCTCGCTTTGAATTGATGTGTTTTTTTTCAAGTTAATCGTCTGTCCAGATGTATTCCGAGATATCTGACCGTTTCATGATGTGGAAGGGTGTTGTTTCCTAAGGTCACTGGTGGGCAATTTCCTTTTCTAAGTGTAAAGGTAATATGCACAGATTTAGAAGCGCTTGCCTTGATTCGCCATCTCTGGAGCCAGTCATCTACTTTACAAAGCCTAACTTGCAATGCTAGTGGTTGGAAGCTATTTCGGGATCTTTGTTGCTAGCCAATAGTGCAGTATCGTCAGCAAATGTAGCTGTTACTACTCCGTGTGTTTCGGGAAGGTCAGCAGTGTATATAGTACAGGTCCAAGAACTGAACCCTGTGGTACACCAGCCATGATGTTGTAGATTGCAGACGTGTCTCCATTCTCTCGAACTTGGAAAATGCGGTCAGACAGATATGACTCCATCAGTAGGTAGAAGCTATGGGGCAGCGACCGTTTTATCTTGCACAGCAGGCCCTTGTGCCAAACTTTATCGAAGGCCTGTTGGATGTCCAGGAACACTGCTGAGCAGTACTCCTTTGTTTCGAGAGACTTTCGAAGTCACACACGCGATGTACTTGCTCAATAGTCGAATGTTGTTGCCTAAATCCGAATTGGTGTTGGGGGACAATTTCATTTTCGATAAGTATTGGCGCTATTCTGGTAAGAAGCAAATTTTCGAACACCTTAGATAACTCTATCTAAGGTGTTCGAAAAGTTGCTTCTTATAGTAGGCTTATCGGTCTATATGATGCAACTTCTTCTTTAGGTTTTCCTGCCTTGTGTATCATGGTTGTAACTGATACTTTCCATATGCTAGGAAAGTGTTGCACCCGAAGTATACCATTGTACAGGGTAGTGAGGAAGACTAAAGCTTTCCTGGGAAGTTGAACAAGAATTTCCTTGGTAATCAAACCCTGGCGCTTTTCTATTCTGAAGACTGTTGATAGTCCTTTTCAGCTCCTGTACTGTCACTGGTTATGGTGGCAACGATAATTGGAAATCTTGCTGCAGAGTTTCGTCTATTTCTCTTTCGGCGTCCGTACGATCGCTTTCGTTTGGTTAAAGACTTCCGCTAGATAGACTGCAAAAGCTTCGGCTTTTTCTTGACTGGTTTTAGCCCATTGACCTTGTCCAGTTCTTAATGCTGCTTTGAATTGCTGGGGCCTATTTAGCGGTTTGGCAGCTTTCCATAAGGAATATTCGGTCGATGCTGTAGCAGTCAAGTTCTCCAGTTTACTTTGGAATGTAACATTATTTACGTTTTCCAGTATTTGTTTCAGTTCTACAATGGCTTTGTTGAGCGCTGTCTTGTCACCTTTATGCCTCGATTGGTGCCAGATCCTTCTTAGCCTTCTCTTTTCCAGTACCTTTTCTTCTTCCCTACTTATCATGATAATTTTATAACTAAGAGAATGACGGCGTGCTAAACGCCCGTGTATTCACCTGCCAAATGACCTGCAATTCAATGTTTGCTATAATGCATGGGCGCCGGTTTCTCCTCTTGTAATAACAATAAAAAGGAGGGGTGCCTGGTGGTGTACTTGCACCCCTTGGGAATCTCAGGATCAACATTACTTAGAGTTATTAAAATTAAAACCCTGTAAACCCCACATAAAAAAACTAAAAGCTGCTCCCCTCAGGGAATTATTTCTGTCGTCTCCCTTGTTATAATGTACTATAAACACCTCTATTGTGGATATGTATGTCTGCATGCATTCCGTAACGGGAACTTATATTATTTAGCAGTTACATTACAACTTTATCTAGATCAGCCATACTCAACCTGCGGCCCGCCGGGCCTTTGTGATTGGCCCACTTGGAATTTTAAAACTTTGACTAAGGTTTAAAATTTCGCGCCCATCAGAAAAACTGGGCGCTCTGAGTAAATAAAATAGGTACTAGCTCGATAGCCTTACCGCGGTGCATTATTTATTATGTTTATAATATCACAATTTTGCATTATGTTTTTTAACACCTAAATATTTTTGCGGCCCGCGCTTCAAGATAGAAACGTGTTTGTGGCCCCATAAAAAAAAGGTTGAGTATGAATGATCTAGATGAAAGAAGTTTCTTCATTTTTATAACATAACTGTTTTCAGGTATTCTTCAACACTAGCTAATGATTTTGCAGTAGAGGTAGATGGAAAAAGCATTAGAAATACAAAATGCAGAATCTGGGTAAATAAACTAGACCGAAAAGATGGCTCCTTCATTGTGAGGTATAAGGTTTATGACACTTGCCTTGATTTGTCAATCAGCATTTATTACAAAAGTAAACACATTAATGGATCACCTCTTAAATTTAAAGGTAAGTAAGTGTACATTATAAATCATAATCATATTGATCTTTCTTTCATTTCATTGAATAGTACTGACACAGTACATATTATTATATAAGTTTTTCAAACAGTAGAAGAGCTAACGTCACTTGACAGCGACAGTTTTTTTTGTGAATGCTCGTTGTCCGGTTTTTTATTTTTCATAGCAGCAAAATGACAATGTGTTCTCTATGTGCTAGTAGTGGAGAAAATTAATTCAGCTATATAATAATAATAATTTTTAGTCTGTGACTTTTTAATATTTTATTTTTATTCTGTTTACTTTTTGTACAACACATTAACAATATTCGAGTGGATATTAAGTTTATGGTACAACACAACTCAAAAACGCCCAAGGAGCATGTCGATGATGACTTGACGTCTCAAAGGTGTTAAAATCTGATAATACGAATAAGTATTACTTCTAGGTATGCCTTATTATAATTTCACAGTTTGAGTACACCGACATGATTTAATTTGTGGGGAATGTCGCTGCTATAGCTTTACGGACATACCGAGAGATATTATGGTAACACTTGTGTTTGTCCTACCAATGGTCGCACTATTATTGTTCAAGCTGTCCAAAGGATACAAGAAATATTTAATTTGTGACTAGGTATTCAGTGTACAGAAAAACTTTAAGTCGGTGATTTAGGATTCAAATTTAGGATTGCCGTATTCAAAATAAAAAAATATCGTAAAAAGCAAAAAAAAAAAATTATTGCCATGACTTTGAAAAATATCATAAATCTCAGCAATGAAAATTGCCGTATGGACAGCGTTGTTGCATGATGCCGTAGCTCGAGTCGCTGCCCTAGATATCAAGAAAAACGCTGTTTTATTATTATTCAGCATTAAATGGCGCCAAAAGTTCATTTCGCGACTTATTGTCACCTGTCAACACTATTCTGTGACCTAACACCGCGCTGTTGCCGCTCTTACCATAGGTAAGTAACCAATATTTACAAAGGGTGTTTAATTTCGTACTTGTTTATGTGGTATTTAGTTTATACGAAAAAAAATTTTTTTTTATTTCGCTCCTAGGAATTATTTGATAGTTTCAAAATACTTCTATGAACTAGTGTCTACAGTGTTATCATTTATTGTCGCATTGTCCTCTCCACTCTGTATAATACATACACATAAGAATAGTGATTTTTTTTTCGGGAATATCCAGTTGGTTATATTCCGAGCTCATAATTTGAACGTTACAGTATATATTTTATTATTTTATTACTTTTAAGTAAATAGTTGAGATTTTAATCGAGCACAAGTCGAGCACACAAACCCAATCGATGATACATTTTACAGGTTCGATTATTTAAAACATTTTACCTTTCAACATCGGCAGGAAGTTTAAATAATGAAAATTCAGATGAGTTTAAACATCCGTAGACAGCACAATATCGTTTACTCTGACGAATCATTTTGGCGAATCAATAAAAGTAAGTAACAATAGTCTCGGTGAACTAATCCACGCGATGTGACAACCCCGACTAAAGTACTGCGAACTTTGCTTAGAGCTCTTAGAGTGACGTCAGCCGTCAAATTCGACCGTTTCTATGGAGCTCCTATACTGTTTGAAAAACTTATATATGTACTGTGGTACTGATTAGTCTTGCTTAATTATTATTATAATAAATCGTACATAAGTTTATTACCCAATTATTATGTTATCTACAGTCATAATTGGTTTAATTCAAATTTTGTAGTCGTCAATTAATTATAAAAAATCACTACCTGTTCACCGTTAACCACTGTTATGTCACATATCTTAAGGACTGCTAGGTGATTGCGTAAAGTCAATAGTATTCATTTGACAGTTCATATTGTATCATATTATACGTCATCCCATAGAAATTGCATGCAAATTGCAGCCGATGGAATACGATATGAACTGTCAAATTAATACGATTACCTTACGCAATTCCACCCCGGAGTGCACATTTCGCCTCTTGTGTATCACGCTACGAGCGCCCGCCCCGCCCGCACCCGTCGTGCTCCCCGTTGTCGCCTGCCCCCGCGCCCCTGCCTGCCTAGCATGACCGATTTATATCGCGTGATATAGCGTTTTATCACGTTTAACTGTCAAAAAGACAAAGGAGTTTGACAGTTTAGTGTCGATAAAATGCTATATCACGCGATATAAATCGGTCATGCTAGGCAGGCTGTGCCCCGCGGGCGAGGACTTATCCTATAATAATATGCTATTTTTAAAAAATAAACTAAAATTAATGACTTAATTTTTAATAGTTTTTATTATTTATGAGTGCAATGTGCGTCCACTAGCGCCGCCACTCAAGAAAAAAACATTACAATGTAATAACAATGTTATGGACGATCAAGCATTTCTTGTCAATCATTTACATTGCATTGCTTGTCAATCACATTTTGACCGTCTAGGAGCGATGCTTATAACTCTTCACCAGTTATCATTCATTCTGTAAGTTTTAAAACCCATAATTGCCAACTTTTAAGCTAAAATGGATTTTAAAATTTACAGAAAGAATGAAAACTGTTGAAGAGTTATTAAAAAAATATTAAGAGACAATTTAAGAGATTATTACATGAGCTTTTTAAATATTGACTTAGTTTACGAGTAATATAAATAAATGTAGTGGCGGCGCTAGTTTCACTACCTACAGCGCCTTAAATAAAATTCTGAAAAATATAAAAACTGGTTTTATTTATCAACAATTTTTTATACGTTAATTCTTAATTTACATGTGTTCGCGTTTAACGCCCAAAGTGGCCACTTTAGGCGTTAATCCAGATTGTAACTACACAAACACATTCAAACCAGGAAAAAAAAACGCAAATAGAAATAGTTTATAAAACTAGCTAGTTTTTATATTTTTTGAATTTTATTAAACATAGTTATTTGTTGAAATGATTTTTTTCTTGAGTGGCGGCGCTAGTGGAGGCTCGGTGCGCCTTAAATATTTTCGAAATTTTATCATTTTAGTAGTAATATGGATGTTTGATAATAATATCTGAAATAATAATCATAATTATTTTTAGTTTAAGGGCCCATCGAGCCTCCACTAGCGCCGCCACTCAAGAAAAAATCATTACCAACAATCTATAATGAAATTCTGAAAAATATAAAAACTACACTGGCCTGCAAAACTAAGTACTACAGAGGCCTATTTTCATACAAACGAGGTAACTTTGAAGCTTTGGTTCTCCGCCCAGAATTAAACGGGGTGAGTTTTGATGATGGCCATTTAAAGAGTAAATGGAGGAGGCCCGGATCGCTAAAGAAACCCAATGGTTTAGAAGAGTCGGTTCCTCCAAAGACCGTACGGATTTTTTAGTGTTACATTTTCCATACTTTTGATGTAATTATTTTTTTAAGTCCAACTCTGACCTAAACGACTCTTCTAAACCATTGGGTTTCTTTAGCGATCTGGGCCTCCTCCATTTACTCTTTAAATGGCCATCATCAAAACACACCCCGTTTAATTCTGGGCGGAGAACCAAAGCTTCAAAGTTACCTCGTTTGTATGAAAATAGGCCTCTGTAGTACTTAGTTTTGCAGGCCAGTGTAGTATTGGTTACAAACTATTTTTGTATGCGTTTTTTCCTGGTTTAAATGTGTTTGTGTAGCGCCTAAAGTGGCCACTTTGGGCGTTAATCCAGATTTTAACTACGCTACATTTAAACTAAGAATTTTTATATTTTTCAGAATTTCATTAAACATAGTTATTTCGTTGTAATGGTTTTTTTTCTTGATTGGCGGCGCTAGTGGACGCGCGATGCACCCTTAAAGTCTGGAACGGGTGGTAGAAAAATATGAACGATTTATTTATTTGAATAAAGCAATTTTTTGCTTTGACTTTATTTATGTAAATTTCAAATAATTTTAGGTCCTGTTCAACCTGAACAATGTTATTGCCCTCATAGTAATTTTGAAACCTGGCTGAATGAATATGGCTGTCAACATACTTATGAACGCATTGAACATGATCTCAGAAGATTTCAAGATTTGGATATGGAATTCCAGATTAAGAAAATAATCAAAAACTACCATAAACCTGAAAGCACAAGCTTTTGCCATTATATTGTAAATAGTAATAAAATATACAGAAACTGCTATGGAAAGCATGTAGGATTCAATATGTTTTCTGATAATATATTACTCTCTTTATCTCGCAAAGTAATTTTACCTGATTTTGAGTTCGTTATGAACCTTGGTGACTGGCCTCTGGTCCAAAAAACAGCAGATCCATTGCCAGTTTTTTCATGGTGTGGTAGTGATGAAACTATTGATATATTGTTGCCTACTTATGATTTAACTGAATCCACATTAGAAAATATGGGTCGGTAAGTAATACAATATTGTAGCTACACCTTATCGGGAGCTTCAAGTTTTTTAAATGAGATGAAACAAAAAATGTATCCTATCTATATTATTATTATATTTATGTTCCAGAGTTACTTTAGACATACTGTCAGTGCAGGGCAGTGTCTCTCGAAACTGGTCTGAGCGGGAGGATAAAGCCATTTGGCGTGGCAGGGATTCAAGGCTGGAACGGTTACAGTTGGTGGACATTGCACGCGCAAATTCTGATCTCATTAACGCTTCTCTTACTAATTTCTTTTTCTTTAGAGATAAAGAAGCCGAATATGGTCCTAAGCAACCACACATATCTTTCTTCAAATTTTTCGATGTAACTTGAATATGAAATATATGAACTTGAAATTGATTTAAAATAATTTCCTTTAGATAAATTAAAAATTTTTTTTTTAGTATAAATACCAGATAAATGTGGATGGTACAGTGGCTGCGTACAGACTTCCATATCTACTTGCTGGTGGTGGAATGGTTCTGAAGCAAGAATCTCCTTATCATGAACATTTTTATAAACAACTCCGTGCTTGGGAACATTACATACCGGTGTCTCGAGATCTAACAGATTTGATAAATCGTATACAATGGGCCCTTGAAAATGACGACGAGGCCCATAATATAGCAGAAAATGCTCGGAAGTTTGCCAATGAAAATTTATTGCCTCAGCACATTGTTTGTTACCATGCTGTTTTATTTCACGTAAGTATAAAAAAATCTGAAAAATGCTGATCCACTTTTAAAATATATGTTTAAAACTTTTAAGTATGTAGCTACTTTTTCTTTTAGGAATGGAGTAAGAAAATTAAACGGAAAAGTACTGTTCATGAAAATATGACTCTAGTTCCCCAAGTGAATTTTTCATGTCACTGTGATACTGATGGAATTCCGAAACACGAAGAATTATGAAAAGTCGTTCGTAACCGTCGCGTCGTTACTTGGCACCAAGTGGTAGGCAGTTTTAGGATAAAAACTTTCAGATGCTTCATTGATTCCAAAGACGAGATATTTCACCGAGGCTTTATTAAATAATAAGGCTGGGTAACACTGGTTTGACGACGGCGTGATTATTGACGTCATGCTCCCTGGCAACCCCATTATCTATTTCTAAATACATGATGAAATTGTTCAGAATAAGTACCGAATTAGTACATATTCAAAAAAAAAATTGTACCCTGACAGTTAACGAGTATAGCCGCGGATCGTGCTCAGTGGCGTGCTCTCGGAGAGGCCTATGTTCAGCAGTGGACGATGATAGGCTGATGATGATGATGATGAGTTAACGAGTAAATTCGTACAAATGATGGGGTTGGACGATTCTAACGAGGCCAGACACCTGGGGATGTATGGTTTCATCATAGAGTTTCAGTGGCCTTCTATCGGTTCCATCATAAGATCAGCTCAATGACAACATAATATTTCATTGCCTTCCAGTTCTGACATATGTTCAAAGTTTCAAGTCTCGTAACTCATCGGGAAGCTAGTACAAAACCGTACAATCGTACAAACAAACAAGATATCAACATAATAAAAACGTGTTAATAATATCTTAATTTATCTTATACTAGCTTCCACCCGCGACTGCGTCCTTCGTGGACATTCGTAAAATCTCTAGGGATCCTTTAACCGGGATAAAAGTATCCTATGTTTTAATCTAGGATATAATCTATCTGTGTGCTAAATTTCATTCAAATCCGTTCAGCCGTTTTTGCGTTATTGAGTAACAAACATCCAAACTCACAAACTTTGACATTTACAATATTATATATAGTAGGATGTTAAGGATTTTGTCAAATATGTAGTACAAATTCAGAACAGGTTTTTTCAACCGAATTGTGTATTTAAAAACATCACAAGTTGTGATGGGGAAAATGCCGGGCATTTTTGGCGGATTGGGAATATTCCCAATAAGCGCCCATAAATTCCCGCCGTACATTTATCTGGGCATTTATTATCTGTAAAAAAATGTATGTACAAAATATATTTTAAAAGTTAATTTATTTAAATTAAAGCCTAAATATATGTTCCAACCGTGCCGGTAAGTACTATACTTCACGATGAAGTTTTGAATTAGTAGTCGGTGGAGTTCCCAGAAAAGTTATTCTGAACAATTTCATCATGTATTCAGAAATAGAAAATTCGATAATGAGGTTGCCAGGGAGCATGACGTGATTATTGCATTAGTTATTCTTCTGTAAGTTAAGCTTTGAGTTTGTTTGTTTGTTTTTCCCCTATATGTGGGATCAGTAAGATCTTGTAATGTGAACTAAGTTAGGGAAAATCTG
Organism: Agriphila straminella; assembly: GCA_950108535.1. Taxonomy (NCBI): domain Eukaryota; kingdom Metazoa; phylum Arthropoda; class Insecta; order Lepidoptera; family Crambidae; genus Agriphila; species Agriphila straminella. Next base: position 14,835,218 of record OX467308.1, read on the forward strand.
TTCTTTTTCTTATATTCAGATAAAAAGAAAACATGAAAACGGTGTTTAAAAAACATGATAACGTACACAGAATCTAGTCAACGCAAACGAAAATTACATTGAAAAATATCAAAATTAATAAGTTAGCTTTTAATCAAAGATTTTGCCGACATTCCTTCACTAATAAAATAGATATACATATTTGGTCAGCCAAAATGGTTAGTTGGTCAGCAAAATAAATCAATGTCATGCAAAATATTTAATACTAGCTTCTGCCCGCGACTTCGTCCGCGTGGATATTAGAGAAAATCCTTAGGGAACCTTAAACCAGGATCCGACCAGCCATTTTTACGCAATTAGGCGCGCTGCTTGAGACATCTGCTTCGCTCTCGATGGCGGACCTCGCACAAGGCTCCCCATTCCCGTTCCGGTTCCGGTTTCCGTCCCCGTTCCCGTCCCCGTCCCCGTCTCTGTCCCTGTCCCCGTCCCCGTCACTGTCCCTGTCCCCGTCCCCTGGATGTGCATTATTATTTTTAGATGTGCTCCTACGAAGTTTAAAGTTGTAATGTCTACTTTAAATTATATATCCATACAAAATTTGAACCCCATTTTCACCCCTTTAGGGGTTAAATCATGTCCACCGTGTTGAACTTCAAAATAAATCTCATTTTCACAATCACCATCCCATAAAACCTCAAGTACGACATCCATATCGATTTTTATGTTTACTCACCCCATTTACCCCTAAGTGGTTAATTTTCAAAATTACAAAATATATGTTTGCCTATTTATTTTTAGATGTGCTCCTACGAAGTTTAAAGTTGTAATGTCTATTTTATATTATTTTTCCATACAAAATTTGAACCCCATTTTCACCCCTTTAGGGGTCAAATCATGTCCACCGTGTTGGACTTCAAAATAAATGCCATTTTTGCAATCGTCATCCCAGAAAACCCCAATAACGACATCCATATCTATTTTTGACTTTTTTTTACCCCTTTTCATCCCCATAGGGGTTGAAATACTAACAATAACAATATACGTTGCGTTAGATTTCCATCCATGAGGCTAAATTATAAATTTGATTTTTACTTCGACAATAAAGCATTTTCTTCAATACACAACTTCATCCCCTTTTTGACCCTTTCGGGGATAGAATTTTGAAAAACGCTGAGACTCGTATTTATAAATTTTCAATGGTCAGCCTAATCACAAAATTTGAAGATCCTAGCTTCAAAACTGGGACTTTCATACAATCTTTGGACCCCCGTTTCACCCCCTTGGGGGTGAGTTTTGAAAAATCCTTTCTTAGTGCACCCCTAGACCTCATAAGGAACCTATGTGCAAAATTTCGTCTCTAGGTTCAGCGGTTTGGGCTGTGCGTTGATAGATCAGTCAGTCATTCAGTTTACGATTTTATAAATATAGATATCAACAGAAATGTAAGATCTCTATTAATAGTAAATTTTATAAATTTTACAAAAAAACGTTTCTTTTTCGTCGTCATTTTTGGTTGGAGTTTTGGTTGAAATTGCTGACGATTGCAGATCAAGCTTTGCGACTAAAATATTTGATTGCTGGCCAAATAATTAAACTGCTGATATATTTTTTTACATGGTACCTACATAAGAATAAATAAAACTGACTATGAAACTGAATAGAACGGACTCTTCTTTGTCAGAGTCCCAAACGCCGCCATTTGCATACTCCCCGCTGTCGTCCAGGCGTATTGCCAGGGTTGCTTACTGTTAAATATTGCTTACGTTTAAAGATAATATCGCTAAAATATAAGTTTTTCTTTAGTTTGAAAACATTATTTTATTCTTGATAAGTAGTAGAGACAAAAATAAAAAATTCACTTTTTCCGAGTAAGTACCTACTTACTCTGACTGAGTTTGTATAAATTAAAAAAATTAACATTTTTGTATAGTAATTAAATTAAATTCGTAAAACATTTTTAGGTTTTAATCCTGTTACTTTTTCGTTATGTTTCATCACGTAACGCAATAGTATAAGTATAAAGCGACGATGGTTTTTTCACAAATGTACATCTTTTTTGATAAATACTCAGGTCAGGTCCTTTTTAGGGTTCCGTACCAAAATTGTAAAAAAGGAACCCTTATGGTGTGACTCAGTCTGTCTGTCACAGCTGGATATCTCGAGAACTACTAATGTTATCAACTTGAAATTTGGAATAGTTTAAGATGACGTTTGTCCAACTATTTTGCAAATAAGAAAGAAATAAAAAAATAAATATTTTTTTTACAACAGGGACCGAAAAGGGGTCTTAAAACTTTTAAGTGAAGCGACTAGGGCATGTGGGGTATCATATGAAAGAGCGCTGTTTGCACATTTTAAATCATGTTTTTCTTTTTTTTAGGCCGCATAGTTTTCGACTTATGAGGAAAAATGTAAAAAAAAATACCGTTCCCCCCCTTATCTCCGAAGTTTGCTTTTTCTATGTGATAGTAGTTTATGTAAAGATTACAGGAAAAATAAAACGATGTCTCAATATAACACACTTTTTTTGAAATTAAAAAAATAATCAAAAATTTTATAGTTCCTCTACTAGTCAACAGATGGCCCTGACCTAAGAAAAAATTATTTAGTTCTACTATCGGTATAGTTCCACTATCGACCAAGAGATGGTGCTGACCTAATACTGCAATAATAATTTTATTCTACAGCTCTGCAGTGTATTTATTATGATGGTACGGAAAACCCTTGGTGCGCGAGTTTGAGTCCGACTCGCTCTAACTTGACCGGTTTTTTTAATTAGATACTACGAAAACGAAATAATATTTTGATAATATTAGGTACTTACCTCATATCATCTTTGGGCAAAATAAAAAACCTTATTTGTGGCATTGTTTTCGAATTGTTTGCACAACCAAACACAGCACAATAACTTGGTGCCATTGTTATACAATGTTTCTAAGATCTTACGCACAGACAAAACATTACGGAACGCAAAAACAGGCAAACGCGCGTGCGACGACGCCGGCGGCCGTGACAGCCCGACTGAGTATTCTGTTTAACGGAGTAGGCTAATATCGTGACTTTGAGCCAGTTCGGAGCGGGAGTGTCCGTTCTAGTTAGGTTCTAATCAGTTTTATTTATTCTTATGCCATGTACACATACCTACAATGATGGCAGATCTAAAAATACTTCCCATTAATTCTAATGTATTCACTATATCTCATACTAACAAATAATGATCAATGTTATTAATTTAAGAAGCATAAACGATATATTTAAAAAAATGTATTATACATATTTTTCTTTAATCATTGTTTACCTATTGCCCATAGAGGATATGTTTACATTCTTATATTTACAGTAGGTACAAATAAATACAATCTGCTAAAAATGTATGAAGTTATGGGTTATCATTATCACCGTGTCGAATTTCCTCAATAGGTTTTGAACTTAAAATACAACAATATTAAATCTGGCCTCAGTTCAGCAGTTTTTCGGATATAAATTACTGGATTTCTATGTAAATTGACTGAATAATGTCGCAGAAAATACTTTAAAGGTATTGAAGGGAATGTCAAATTGCGCGTGAACAAAATCATTGAAGATTGGTCGAAATAATTTTTATTCTAGATTTAATATTAAGAAAGAAATAAGTATATTGATTTTTAAAATTACATGAAACCAAAGTCGCGCACAGGCAAGCCTATCTTCAGACACGGTGTTTTTACAAAAGATTTTTAAACACCTGTTTAACTTAGACACTGTTTAAATGTGATGCTGTCACTTTTTTGACAATATTGTTTGAAAGTTTCTACTGGTTTATATGGACGCTTACGCACTTGGTCGGCCGGTCGCCTGGCGACTAGCCGGCAGCGGCGACTCACACGGTTCTTTCTTATTCATTTATCTGCTTTTGCAACAAAGGACGTGCCTTTATTTTTCCTCGTTTGTTTCTCTATAATTAGTATCCAACGATAATATTGCAACTTTCACGCACGAATGTACAAGAAACCCTACCCATATTCAAGTCGCTCGCTCGGTCGCCGGCCTAGTCGTCCATGATTTCGGTCGCCGCCGGGAGACCCGAGTCGCACGGCGACCGGTCGACTGCGTTTTGGCTCTCAATATCGTTCTCGATCCACAAGGGAGAATAGGCAGCATCTGCGAGCTTCTAATCCGCTCGCCAAGCGTGGAAATGGTCAAGGTGGTGGTGAGGAGTAGAGGCGTATTGATGATGGTGGTGTTTGTCTAGCGATACATGGCCACGTCGGGGCTGCGGTAGAAGCACATGTAGGCGTCGGCGAGCAGGCGCGCGGCGTGCGGCGGGGCGGGCGCGCCGCGCGCCTCCTCGCCCAGCCACGCGCCCAGCTCCTCGATGCTCACTATCTCCGGAATGTTATAGCCGTTGCGCTCACCTGACAACACGGGGAAACTTTTATTATATATGTTATATTATTATAGTATAGGCCGTGTGTTACGTTGTGGCCCGGCCACGGTGCCAAAAAAGGTTGTAGTTATGTCAGTAGACTGTACGGGTTCGTACTTTATGGTACCCGAAAAGAAAAACTAGTACCGCTGTATTCATTTCTTGTGGCCAGGCTACAAGACTGCTCTGATATTAACGCTAGACGTTTAGTCAGGTAAAGCTTAATTTCTATAATAAACTGTATTTTACTAACTTTTTACCCCTCATATAAATAGTTTTATAAAGTTAGCTATTTTTGTTGATAGAACCGTGTTGAGGACGCGTACGTTTTAGCCTGGCCACAAGAAACGTGCTATAACTCGTGAAATACAGCTGTACTAGTTTTTCCTTTTGGGTACCATAAAGTACGCACCCATACAGTCTACTGACATAACTACAGCATTTCTTGGCACCGTGGCCGGGCCACGACGTAACACACATATAGGCCCGGCACGGAACTTAGCGGTGAGCGGGCGGGCGAATGAGTTGGGATCATTTTGCGCATCGTACGATAGGGAACGCGCGTCGATAAAGCAATCGACGAATCACGTCTCACGTACGCACACATTTTTTTATGGAGCGATTTATTTCTTGCGTAGAAACTATTCAGACTAAACTGAGCATATCTTTCTCGGCGCTCAAGATCCCTGCCGTTAAGGTTGATGGACAAAACATTAGTGATTGATATGATCGAAGTGATTGATAAATAATAATATTTCGGCGGTTCAAAACAAAGCCCATGGACTTTCAGCCGAGCGTATATTAACCTAATTTTAATTAAATATTGCGTAAATATTTAGTTTATTATTTACCTTTTCTATCGGCCATCGAGTCGAAGAAACACCATGGTGCATCGTGCCCAACTCCGGCTTTGACGAAGGCCACGTAATGACTGGTTTCAATGCAGAGTACAGCAAACAGTTCCATGTAAACTCTTGGCACTGGACACGATTCCAGAATATTGATAAACTCCTCGCACACAGTTAGCGGTGTAGCCTGTGAAAAGAAAACGTCAAGTTATATGCGCCTCGTTGTTTATTCCAGTGAAAGGCTTTGCAGTGCGTGCGGTGCGGTATCATTATTTTTCTCAAACATGCTTGGAAATTTGAATATTATTTTGAAAACCTTCGAGATAAATCGACGTTGCTGTTCAAGACAAATACACGCCTAGTATGAAATATTAGTTTATGATACAAGGTTGGTAAGGAGGTTTTTAAAAACCTTAACCGTGTGCCATACGACGTTTTTCAATATATTTGTGAGAAAACATTATAGGTCTACTGAAATTGTAATCAATAAGTACATATAATAAAACATATGCCGCTGCAATAATGTACTATATCATAAGGTTGATAGAAATTGCACGCAGATTAAATGTTGACTAAGGAAAGTCGATATGTTCTGTTAGGTGATTGCGTAAAGTCAATCGCATTCATTTGACAGTTCATATTGTATCATAATATTATGTCATCCCATACAAATTGCAGCCGATGGAATACGATATGAACTGTCAAATGAATACGATTCACCACCCCGGGTTTGTTTGTCTCGCGTTTAGGAGATACCATGTGGATCAACTGCAGACGTCTCTTTAGTTGAGCCACGTGGATCTCTAGAACGTTACGGCCCGCATATCAACCGCCGAGATGCCATATGTTCCAGATATCGTACCGGAGTGTTCAGACTAATGCCGTTATTGTATAATTTGATTCGGCTATGAGTATGGAACGTTCCGTTTATCAAAGTTTGTTTTATATGTTATTGGACTTATGCCCTTTCTGCGATATGCGATTCTTGGAGTCCCATAATTTTTTGTAACTTTTTGAACAATGTTTGAAAATGTCGTGTAAGGCTTTTAAACTCATAAGGTTACATTCATGTGTTTTGGTATTAAGACCTTATTTGAAAATGTCGTGTAAGGCTTTTAAACTCATAAGGTTTCATTCATGTGTTTTGGTATTAAGACCTTATGAACCGGAGGGTGATATAGCTGTATGTTATTGGTCTCTAAACTGCTTTTGTACCTTAAAGAATAAAATACCTTGTGGGTCGGCCTGGAGGCGTGCGCCAGACGCAGGCAGGCGCCGCACAGCGCGCCGCCCTCCAGCGCGCCGCCGCCCGCGCACGCGCCGCACTCCCAGCGCGCCAGCGACCCGCACACCGTGCACTGCCGGGGCACTGCGCACACGTACGATGCGGTTAAATCAGAAAATAATCTATATGCGGCTAACTGCACAATTTTTTTTTTCTCCTTTATAAGTTTTGTATAAGTTATTGATTCTAAAGTGTCATTAGTATAAGTGTAACTGTAGTGTACCATGTTAACATGGGAAAGCAAATTATCCATTGTATCACTTTTCATCACATTAATTATCTTTGGGCTCGTAGACGCAATATTTGTAAACCGTTTTCACTAAGTACTAAAATGTAACTTGTGGTTAACTTTTATTGGCTTCATTAAAATGCAATAATATGTATGTAACTTACTTATATAAGTAATTTATTACAAATTTATGAGCTGTTGTTAACCTTAATAAATAAATAAAAAAAAATATTGACAATGTACTAAGTAGGTACATAAGAGCGCATGCTGCGATACGAAGCGGCGTACTTTATGGAACCTAATAGAGTTATCGCAAAATTAATTAGGCAACAAATAATGGTTGAGTTACACGACCGAGGGTACGGCGGTTAAAATTTATTTTCCACTGTACCCTCGACACAGAATAACTAATAGTACAAGTGCAGAAGTAGCACGCGGCAAAGTCCTTTTGCTCCGACACAATAAAGTGCAATTCAGGTCGCGCAGTTCACCTAATAGTTGCCTCTCTTTCTATCGCGTGCTCTTACCTTTTCTGGCGAAGCAACGTTAGGGTTGTCTCCTTTTAAATGAACTGCGTAGCATATATCATAATGTAAAAAACGACAATTGTTTATTGGTTTTTTGATTTTGATATTCGTACACGGCACAGTAATGTCGATTCGACATTGTTACTATTATAAAAAGGCAATATCTACTTGTGCAGTAAGATGCCGCGCTTGTACGGCGGCGCGCGCGTGGCGGCCCTCTGCTCACTTGTCCCGCCGGCGGAACGGCTAGCGGTAGGTGCTTATCGCGCGACCTTGAGCGAGTAAAGGAGGCCTGCCTCGAGGGAACGGCAAGGGTACACAGGAAAAAAAGGGATAGATAGCGTTTCATGAAAGCCGAGCAGTAAAGACTGTTTAGATTGTACGCATAGAGTAACTTATTGTGCGCTTTTGATCGCTTAAAACTTGTTTATCGCTTAAAACTTAAAAAATGTTTGGAGGAAAATATAAACATCTAAACATTTTGGTGACCATGAACTCGCCTTTTACTGAGCGCCATCTATAAACTAATTTCTTTTTTTTATTGGCCTCGGAAAATCGTTCATTAAGTGACACTTAGGTAAGGGTGTGTAATGTAAATTAAGTTTAAAATTAATCACGGCAACACTCACAGCCCTCAATAAGATCAGTGACATCCAAAAGCGGTGACGGCAACACCTGTTGGTATAGCTTATACTGTTTGCCGAACCTTGGCATCTGAATGATGAATGCGGCTGGAACCTGAAATTTAAATTTGTTCTAATTACCAGGGGGTCTCACTCCAACACCGCAGGGGGTTTAGCAGGTAGGCGTTCATACCGGACCCGGCAAGGCCTTGACCGGGAGTTTTATATTCGTATTCAATCTAATAGAAGACGAATGTAAAGCTTTTGGCGTTGGCTTGTCGGACCATGTACGGAGGAGAGTCCTGGACTCGCCAGATTTACTCCCAACATCCGGAAGTCTATAAAAGAGTCCCCCTGCGTAAAAAAAAAGGGGTCTCACTCCGCGCTTATACTTTTATATTAGCCTACTGCTCGCAGTTGACTCAGTCGAGCGTACGAGGGATGTCATGTGTCGGTTGAGACAGAGCTACGCGACAGAAAGAGAAGCGCTTTGGAGGTGCTTATAATATTATAACACAAAATAGAGAGACTAACAGCTAAGTAAAGCTTGTACTGCGGGCACTCGAACATCGCACACACACAAAAACGGGTCTCACCGCTGCGTCACGTACCTATTTGAACTCGTTTGAGATTCTGGTTATACCTACATTGTCGGTGAGAGGTGTTTATTGCTCGAGCGAGCGCGCGAGTGCCAAGCTTAACTACTGTACTCTCTCTTTTTTGTGCTTATAGTGCTGTGCAATTTGAAATTGTACTTTATCGCCGTGCGGTGAGAGTAGCTTATTATTTAATTGTCCTCGCGCGAATAGGCTCTTGTACGATTAGTACTATTGGCGTAGGTACACATCAGATGTGAAGTAAGCTTGTAGTTTTAAAGTGTATGTTTTAAGCTGTTGGTGTGTCATAAATACCTAAATAAATGAATCTCATTTCTTAATAAAAATGAAAACAATCCATACCTCGCTAAGTTTTACACCAGATGTTGCGAAAGATTGCTCCAAAAGTTGTTGAACCGTAGGCAGCGATACGTGTTCGTCTTTTTCGACGAAAAGTTGGTAGCAGAAGGATTCTTGGCCTGAGGATAGCTTCAAAAATGGTTCCGCTCGAAGCAATTGAGCGACTAATCCGTTTAAGAACTCCTCAGGATCCTGTAAGTAAACGTGCGTAAATAAATAACTAGGCATAAACACAAGAAACAACTGTCACTTAACTTTACAACAAAGGAGCTGCGCTTTTATCTTCAATAAATCGACTTTATATTTTTTGAACTACCAATCTAGGTAGGTACTTACTTATCTTAGGTTGAAAATCGTGATTTTTAGTTCCTAAATTTATTTTAGTCCCTTTCAAGTGTGATTAAAATTATTTTAACAACAATGCAACTGTACCGCTGGAATAATCGCTGCAACGCGGTGCCATGTTTGTTAGTTGTTAGCAGATTTGGACACGGCATAATAATACCTTTTCTCCTCCTCCGTGAGTCCCGGCACGTCCGACAGCCGCTCCAGCAAGATGCGCAGCTTCATGACGCGGTCGGCGCGCACGTACCCGTGCCGTCGTAGAAGGTTCACTATTCCGTCTGTATGTGGCCTATTACCTTCTCCTCCTCCGTGAGTCCCGGCACGTCCGACAGCCGCTCCAGCAAGATGCGCAGCTTCATGACGCGGTCGGCGCGCACGTACCCGTGCCGTCGTAGAAGGTTCACTATGCCGTCTGTATGTGGCCTATTACCTTCTCCTCCGAGGTGAGTCCCGGCACGTCCGACAGCCGCTCCAGCAAGATGCGCAGCTTCATGACGCGGTCGGCGCGCACGTACCCGTGCCGTCGTAGAGGGTTCACTATTCCGTCTGTATGTGGCCTATTACCTTCTCCTCCGAGGTGAGTCCCGGCACGTCCGACAGCCGCTCCAGCAAGATGCGCAGCTTCATGACGCGGTCGGCGCGCACGTACCCGTGCCGTCGTAGAGGGTTCACTATTCCGTCTGTATGTGGCCTATTACCTTCTCCTCCGAGGTGAGTCCCGGCACGTCCGACAGCCGCTCCAGCAAGGTGCGCAGCTTCATGACGCGGTCGGCGCGCACGTACCCGTGCCGTCTTAGAGGGTTCACTATTTCTTCTCTAAGCACTCGCTGCACCTCTGAGTAGTGCGGCGAGTCCTGAACAAACAAAATGGTGATAGAGGTACTTGAAAAAAGGTTTTATTACTCAGTTTCCGTAAAATCTCTTAAAAGTGAAGGGGTGACTGACAAACTATTGCCCAGCCCAAACCACTGAACCTAGAGACTTGAAATTTTGTACATAGAAACTTTTTACAGTGTAAACACCCACTAAGAAGAGATTTTTGGAAATTCCACCCCTAAAGAGTTGAAATGAGGGTACAAAGTTTGTTAAAAATTAATAGACATTTCAACTTGAAACTTCGTAGGAGTACTTCTAAAAATAAATAAGCAAACACTTGTTTCATGGTTTTCCGAAACTCAACGTAAATGGGGTAAAAAAAGCCCAACATCGATATGGGTGTCGTTATCGAGGTTTTATGGGATGTTGATTGAGAAAATGGCCTTTATTTTAAGTGGTAGACATTATTCAACCCCTAAAGGTGTCAAATGGGGTTCAACTTTGTATGGAAAAATATAAAATAGACATTACCACTTGAAACTTCGTAGGAGTACTTAATGATCAAACAAGTATTTCGTACATTTTTCTAAAAATCAACCCCTCAAGGGTTAAACTCGATATGGATGTCATTATTGAGGTTTTATGTGATGTTGATTGCAAAAATTGCAATTTTTAAGTCCAACACGGTGGCCATGATTCAACCCTAAAGGGGTGAAATAGGGCTTATTTTGTATGGATTTTTTTATTAAAAGACATTTCGACTTGAAACTTCGTAAGAGCTCTTTTAAAAACTAAGCAAAAACACGTATTTCGTGATTTTCCGAAAATGAAACCCCCAAGGGGTTGGGGGTCAGTGGGTAAATAAACCTAAAAATCGATATGGATGTCGTTAAAAGGTTTTATGTGATGTTGATTGCGAAAATAGCATTTATTTTGAAGTCCAACACGGTGCCATAATTCAACCCCTAAAGGGGTGAAAAGGGGATTCATATTTTGTATGGAAAAATTATATTCAATAGACATTTCGACATGAAACTTCATATGAGTACTTCTAAAACTAAATAAGCAAACAAATCGATATGGATGTCGATATTGCGTGTCAGGTCCAATGAGCGCTTTTCAAAAGGCAGCTTAAGAAAAAAAAGTAGTACATAAAAAAGAACTAGATGTCGTTGAACTAAGTAGGTAGCTTTTTATGAAAAATATGAAATGTAATTTACTTTTTTATTATACGTTTGTTGAGTATGTGGTTTGTTGCGTTGTGCGTTGGTTGTCCGTTGGCATGTTACGAAACTTACAAAGAACTTTTCTATGACCAATATGACCATTAGTGGTAAATAATATTTAAAAAATCTACCTAGTTGAAGTAGCGCCATCTATCGACATAAAATTATACTAAAATTCTCTGCTGTCAGAAAACAGCTTACGTAAGTTGAAGTCATCATCATTATTCGGAGTAAAATAAAATGGGTATTTTGGTCATTTGACGAAATGAGTTCAAGCAAAAAAAATGAGTATATATTTTTTTAATTTCAGCGCATTGTAGGTACACTTCTATATAATGCGCGGAAATTAAAAATTAATAGCCCACCGCAACTAGACATTGATGGACTCACTTATTTGAGCCTCGGCTGCTGCAGCCTCTGCCCACATGTTAACGTTCGTCCATCAATGCCTGTCTTCTGCCTTTCGAGGGAATATTAACCAATAAGATTGCGGAGCGGAGACTTTATGAAATTGGTTAATATTTCCTCGTTTCTCTTCTCCGCGCCGGCCGCCTCCGCCGCCTCGCTCCGCGTTAATGGACAGGCACCCTATGTGTGTGGCGACTTCCTAAGCCGCGTGTCCATTGCATCGGAATCGGAGCGTACGTCGCGGACGGATTTATTGCTTTGTAAGGATTTCTATGGCACTGCGTGCGCCGTACGCTCCGATTCCGATGTAGTGGACGCGCAGCTCTAAATGGAATCGTCCGCGTCGTTACCTCCGGTTCCGGTGGGCGATAAAGTAGTGCGTCGAAGACACTGGTGAAGGTGAACATGGCGAAGAGCGTGGCGTCGAGGTAGCAGGAGTTGTGGTGGCCCTGGATGCCGCGGCTCTTGCCCGCCAGCGCGCCCAGCGCGCTCAGCGGCGCCACCACGCCCGCCACCACGGGGCACTCCGGCTGCAATTATCACACCATTCACAACTCTCCTGTTTACTGGAATTATGCAAAACCTCAGTCACCCACGCACTCACTTATTATTATTTTATCATATGAGGATTAGGGGCCACCCCTCGTGTTAGAGTTTATCAAGCCGCCTGTAACGCCTCTAATTTGCTTAACGACCGTTATCAGATGACAACAGCCGGAACCGACGGTTTAACGTGCCTTCCGAAGCACGGAAGCGCTCAGTTGTAAAGCCACTTAACGATCACCCATCGGACACCTAGCCGGACATAGCGTTGCTTAACAAACGTGATCGAGTACGATCAATCAGTCAAGCTCCGCCATGAGCGGTTCTCATTATTATTATGAAGCGTTGTTGCTGATATGATAGTACTAAATAATATACCTACTAGAAAAAAAATCTCACCAGGATTGTCTCGGGCAGGAATCGAACACGCAACCTTTGGAAGATCGGTCCAATGCTTTTATACAAATAAAAATCTAGTAAATTGTATAAAAATTACATTGTGAATGCTAAAATGTCCAATTTAAAAATGATATTATGATAGTGCTTAAATCCTTCAATATCTACTTTATAAAACATTTTAAGATCGCTTTCTTGAATTATAGAAGTTAACATTTATTCTTTGTGTCCTAATTACTATGTTCACCTATATTAAATGCGGCCTTTAAAGTTAAGATTTACGATCCAATGCTTTAAGCAGTATTAGGTTAGGTAGTAAAAATAATGTTGAATCAATAATTTCATTCATAGCCATAAATTGGTAAAAATATAATCTCATCTCCCACTCGGACACTTGGTAACAACTTAGGGAAAACAATGCAAAAAAAGATACAATTTGTTATTATGTTGTTTTGTTCTGCTCTAGAGATAAAGTTGTCACTACTTAAGTTTTGATCCTTCTGATAAGATCATATGATGTGGGATTTATAGCAGTCAATGTGCTATTATATAACAGCTTCGGTGTATTATGACTTTAACGTTAAGAAATTGTATCTCGTTCCAAATCACCTATTATTATTATTTACTAGCGACTCGCCCTCGCTTCGCTTCGGTTCCTTCCTTTTTTTCCAATTGCGACCTTCAAACAACATCCAAAAAGAAATCAAATCACTTCCAGACTGTCACCTCCATTCACTCCAAAACTATGTGCCCGGCCCGTTCGAGTTCCGACATCGGTATGAGAAACGCGCGCGAAAACCTTTTGCGATAACTACTAAGATATTTAACTATTTAAACTCTAAAATTATGTGCATGAAACGCTTATGGTAACGAACGCATTTAATTCGATAAGGATTAATACTGTATCCGTCTAAATACCTTTCTAATTATCACATTATTTGTGACCATTTTGAATTAAAGTTAAAATGGCTATAGTGAGCTATCCTTAAAAGATAAGACATACCTATGCCGTCGCGGACTTTTTTGTAGATCTAAAACAGAGAAACAATTCCATCATACATTATTTTGTTATAGCTCAAAAGGTTAAGGCAGCGTTTTTTATGCAAGCTCCCAGTCGACTTAATTTTTGCCGACTTCTACAACAATTATCGTCATATTTCTATCAATTTACATAAAACCTCAACTTATTATACCTACACTTTAACCTTCCTCAGGAATTACTCAATCATTGGTGAAAATCGCATGAAAGTTCAGTGGTTTTTGAGTTTATCGCGAACAGACAGACAGACTCCGCGAGGGACTTTGTTTTATAATATGTAGTAATTATAGAAAGGTAAAGATGGCTACTGTTTTAATTCTAAACTTGGTAGCAATTAATCTATACTTCAAAATATTCTGAAATTAATTTGGGGAGAAGTAGGTAATACTTGTTTGAAGATCTCCTTGATTACTTATATTTTTGAAGATAAATCTATGATATCTCTCCAGATGAACTTTTCGATAAGTGACTCTTGAGATAAATGCCGCCACAGCCGTGTGAAAAACGTATGGGTATATAACGACACATAGTGAACCTATCGGATCTGTTGCAGAAGAAATAATCTATCAGGATGTTCTGGGATATTTATTTATTGTAATTATTTTTTTAGTTATGTTAGAAGCAAAATATAAATATGGATTTAAGGTAAAAACAGTGATGTTTTCATATTTTGTTCCAGTGGCATCTTTACAGTATTTTTAGTTTCCGAAAGCGCTGCCATTCCAGAAAAGCAGAATGTAAGGAGGTTTCCTGATGGTTTCAAATTTGGAGTATCAACTGCATCGTATCAAGTAGAAGGGGCTTGGAATGAAGATGGTAAGCATATAGTTTTGATTTTAAATTAAAAGAAGTGAACAAGGAAAATACTAATAATAAAAAACTGGGGGCCAATCATCAAAACAAATCCAAAACCGAAACACACTGTGTTTCTTAAATCCAAAATAGAAACACAATGTGTCTTGATTTTGGGTTTAAGAAACAAGAACTGTGTCAAAAAGCATTACCATTTAAACACCATTTAACCACGATTTTGATATTAACATTAGCAGACTTGACCCCCTGGTATACCTACTGCCATTGAAATACATAAAATATTTTAACATCAAAAGTTTACTCTGTGCTAATATAGTGTGTATTGCATATTTACAGGAAGATCGCCAAGTATATGGGACCATTTGACCCATACTAATTCTTGCGTTATTTTGGACTGTTCCAATGGTGATGTCGCCGCTAATTCATACTACAACTACAAACGAGATGTAGAGATGATGCGAGAACTAGGGGTGGACTTTTACAGATTCTCCATATCTTGGTCACGACTTTTGCCCACTGCCTTCCCTGACAAAATAAACGAGCTAGCTGTTGAATATTACAGCAATTTGATAGACGAATTGCTAAAGTACAATATAGAACCGATTATTACTTTGTTCCATTGGG
The DNA here is from genome assembly GCA_950108535.1 of Agriphila straminella. Taxonomy (NCBI): domain Eukaryota; kingdom Metazoa; phylum Arthropoda; class Insecta; order Lepidoptera; family Crambidae; genus Agriphila; species Agriphila straminella. Next base: position 14,850,280 of record OX467308.1, read on the forward strand.
ATCTGCCGCAAAAATTACAGGACCTAGGAGGTTGGACTAATCCTCACATTGTAGATTGGTATGCCGATTATGCTGAAACTGTTTTTAAACTTTTTGGAGACAAGGTAACAATGTGGAACACAATAAACGAACCTTACCAAATATGTTATCAAGGTTATGGAGAAACTCTTAAGGCGCCTATGTTGAATATTAAGGGAGTAGCTGAATATATGTGCACAAAAAACCTGCTCTTGGCACATGCAAGAGCTTATCATATTTATTATCAACGATTTAGGCGGTCGGAAGAGGATAAAGTATTTATCGCATTCAGTGCTCAATGGTATGAGCCTGCCAGCGAGGACAATGTAGTTGCGGCTGAAGAGGCTAATCAATTTTTAGTAAGTAGACATTTTATATCCCAAATCAAACTTTTGTTTATATCCTATCGTCCATGTCCTAACTATAGACTTACATTCATAACGTTTTAACATTAATAATGTGAAATTATACATTGATTGTCTGGTCCTAAAATGTTTTGTGCGATTTCAGTGGGGTCTTTACGTGCATCCAATTTTCTCAGAAACGGGTGACTATCCTCCCGTGGTGAAAGAAAGGGTAGCAGCTAAAAGCGCTGCACAAGGATTTTCACGAACCAGATTACAAGAACTGACCCCTGAAGAAGTCGAGTATGTCCGCGGAACTTCTGATTTGTTTGGATTGAACCATTATAATACGAATTTCGTTTATAGAAATGAGTCACTTAAAGACTTGTATGATTCACCTTCATTTATGGATGATTTAGAAGTCGCTACATATCAAAACGAGGAACCGCGACTTGGAGCAAATGCATATGTAAGCAATCGTTTTTATTATTTTAATTATGTATCTTCAAAAAGTTTCCTGAGGCAGCTACGGAAAATCAGCTTTAAAGCACCTTAAAGTGCTTACGTGCCTTAACTTAAGCTGTATGTGAGTCTTTTTATTTGTACCATGAAATACTATTTATTAAACACAAAACTTATTGACCAAGCGAGCGCGACGTGTCTCTGCTTCAGCTTCCCGCTGTCTGGATGTCCATCTGTTCTGCTCTTCAGGTCGCATTTCCAACCAATTCTCGTGAACTTTTGTGAGCAGGTTCAATAATTGATTATAGACTTTTTTAGTCAAGCCAGTTTTTCTAAATTAAAAAAAATCACACTTTTCAAAAATGTTCAAAATTAGAAGCGCCATGTAGCTGCGAATATACCAAACAGCACGTACTATGTGCTTTGAAAACCTCGTAGCGACATTTATTTGATAAATTTTTAAACAACATACAATTGAGCTAATTTTTAGCGCGAGATCTACTACTCACGGAGCCACTAGTACCTACTGTAAAAGGTTTTGTTTCTATCATTTGGTGTTTGTGTGTATTATTTGGTCTATTTTAATTCTATACTTACAGTATGCTCCATGGGGATTCTACAACTTATTGACGAAAATAAGGGACGATTACAACAACCCCCCTTTGATAATGATTGAGAACGGCCTCGGTACTGCGGCCGGGGTGGAGGACCACGATCGCGTCACTTACTACAGGGGGTATGTGAGCGCCATGCTCGACGCCATCGAAGACGGTTGCAACGTTGTGGGGTACAGCGCTTGGAGTCTCATGGACAACTTTGAATGGATGTGGGGTTATACGTAAGTGAAAGCTAAAATATGGTTGAACGTGATTTTGTGGAAATCAAACTTTTTGAATAATTTCAGTGGCCCTACCATGAGTTGATGTAAACTGTTTTCGTTACCGTAAACTATCGTTTTCTCTCTTCCACTCGCACTGACTGTGAGCAGTATCCGACAGTTTTCGGTAGCGAAAATAGTTTGCATCAACTCATGTAGAGCTAGGTACTGTTTATTCAGTTATTAAAATCTTTGAAATATCGGTTTTGAAGTGAATTAGTGAATGACAAGGTTACTGGTCATTTTGTTTGGACCATTTTTAGGGTTAACTACTACATGTTTTAATGAGGATCAGAAACAGGTTTGAATCCTATAGTTTTATTGGTATAATATAAAAACATATTCATAGCTATGAAACTTAGTAAAAGATTTTTTGAAATCCGTTAAGAAATGGTTGAGTTATAAGGGTTTTGAAGGAAATCCCAAGCTCAATGCAATATGTGCCTTATGACGTATGACATAAGGTTCGCGTACATCTCGATGACGTCATATTGACCCCCCAAAATAACAATGTTTTAGCTAGTTTTAGCTCGTATAGCTTCTCAGGTTTAAGAATTTCTTCACAGTCAATCATGTGTTGGCATAAGCTTTCTGATAAGCCACTAAACAAAAATCGTTACTGATCCTCATTGTTCTTAACAACTGTCGCAACTGAAAAAAATACCTAAAACTGAACTACGTTTTTTTACAGGGTGCGTTATGGCCTCTACGAAGTGGATTTTGAAAGTCCAGAGCGAACTCGGACACCACGGCGATCTGCTTTCGTATATAAAGAAATTCTGCGTACAAAATCTCTTGATTTGAACTACGAGCCCCAAAGTAATGTTATGCAAATTGAATGATTACCTATGTATAAAACGGACGCAAAAGATATGTTATATATAATATAATATAAGTTATACTATAATATAAGTTATACTATAATACAAGCAACATTCACTTCAAATCTCTATGCTTCATTTTGTTAGACCCACTTTACTTACACACTTTGGTAACTAAGTACCTACGTACCCTAATATGAGCTGAAATAATCTAGTTACCGACCTGCCCACGAAACAAAGCGACAAGCGGGACGAGCGATTTCTACTTAGTACATAGCGTGATGATGCCAATGACTGCAATGAAGAGAGAATCCGCTCGCCTCGCCGCCGCGCTGGCGATGGCGGTTCCTTGGCCAAGTCGTTACGTTATACATTCTCAACTATAGATTTTGGTTGGTTTAATTAGGGGCGAATTGAACCTCCACTAGCATAGTACTGCCAACCAAGAAAAATCATTACAACAAAATAAACATCTTTAATAAAATTCTGACACAATATTATAAGGCTAGTATTAGCTATAGGTAAACTATTTTTGTATGCGTCTTTTTATTTGTTTAAAGTGTTTGTGTTAGTTATAATGAAGAAAACCGCCAAAAGTGGCTACAGTACTATAGGCGGTTTTCTTGATTTAAACAAGAATAACCGCATAGAAAAATAGTTTAGAAATAATACTAGGTCTTACATGTTTCAGAATTTTATTAAACATAAAGTACTTACTTAAAGTCGTATTACTAATTTTCCAGCAAAAATGCAAACAAAGGTGTTGCCAGAACAAAACAACACAAAAGGAAATAGTAGGTATATATATTGCTAAGTCAAGAAACAAACACACTTACATGTTTTTTCATCACAAACCTAATAAAATAGATTAAATAAATATTCTGAATCATGAGTTTTGTGGCAAAAACAGTAATATAATTTAATATTTCATAATAACAGTTTTAAAGTAGAAAACATTTTTATGATGCTGTGCACACATCAACTGCAAATTGTACACCTTTGGTTCATTTTATAAAATTTCATAAAAAATAGTATTACGAGTAGTAGCTGTAGTAGTAACACTTGTCTTTTGGTATGGGGGGGAACACGCAAAAATGCTACGTATTTTTGTAGGTTTACATTCAGTCAATAGGTATCTGAAGTAAGGTTTTCTTATCAGTTCGTTTCAAGAACTTTTAACATCAAAAATTATGACAAGTTATAAAGATAAAATTTCTAATTACCATTCTACTTTAAAATTACCCTGGATGACATTATATTTATTATGACTCAAAATATAATAAACAAATTAAGAAGTCGGTAAAAGTTATAAAAGTGACCAGTAGTGGACGATGATAGGCTGATGATGATGAATGTTCAGCAGTGGATGATGATAGGCTGATGATGATAAAAGTGACCAAAGGTTTTCAATATCTGAAAATGTCACTCAGGGTCAGTTTGTCAATTTGACAGTGACGTTTCTTTGTGTTTTCTTTGTTTACATTTTTGCTGGGAAGTTAGTAATGCGACTTTAGTTATTTTGCTGTGGTTTGGGCATGTTGAAAGGCATGTTACTAGAAGAGTAATGGATATGGATGTCGAGGGCTGGAAAGTAAGAGGAAGACCGCAGAAAAGATGGATGGATTGTGTGCGGAATTATATGAATGTGAAGGGAGTGGATGAGGAGATGACGAGTGACAGGAAGGAATGGAAGAGAAGGACGCACTGCACCGACCCCAAATAAATTGGGATAAGGGTAGGGGGATGATGTTGTAATGATTTTTCTTTGTCGGCGGGGCGGTTAGAAGCTCATACTAAACGCGTTACCTGTTCAAAATCATGAGGGTCGTGTAGGTCGAGCCGGTCGGGCGGCGGCGTGTCGCGAAAGCGCGCGTCGCGGCGGCACAGCGGCAGCGGCACGAACAGCGCGCGCCCCGCCGCGCACGAGAACAGCCGCCCACCGCCGCCGCCGCCGCGCGACCCGTCGCCCAGGCCGCACACGCTCTGCTCCAGCTCGACGCCCGCTGTCGCCGTATCTGTGGAACGGCTTCAGTTTCACCACAGAATAGTACGAGTACAGAAAATTCATTCCACAAAACCATTTAAATAAATACCCAGCCAGCCAGCCTGCCCAGTTACCGATAAAATAAAATAAACCGACTCTTGCTCCGACACAATCAATTGCAATGGAGAAGTTTCCTAGCTTTTTTTTATTCGCAATTATTAAAATTGTACGAAAAAATAGGTAGTAGGATGGGACGTATGAGCACCCATCTTAATACTTTTATCAGAAGTTGTCACACGATTCCTTGACGGCACAAAATGAGACTTCGATGACATATCACGAACTAAAATCTACGAGACGATAAACAGACCGACAAAAAGTCGGTCATAAGTCTCGATGGACATGAAGAAGAAAGTAATATTTATGAAGTTGTAATTTATACCCAAATTAAAAGATAGTTTACGTAACAATGCAATAGTCAATAATAAATAAGGTTCATTATTATTTTATAATTTGATCAAACCCCTATCTAAAGACATAAACGAGCAATCACGTGATAATGAGCTTTGTTTACCATCAATTATCCCGATCCATCTGACGACGCCGTAGTAGTGTTGATCAACATCCGTAGCGACTTCTACCAGCGATCCCACGCCGATGTCATCTTGCAACTCGATTGGCGATCGCCGGTGTGGCGCTATCCGAGGGGAGCCCGGCGGGGGTTGCTCGTATAATTCCTCGGGTGCGTCTCCACTGCACACATCTGAATACCACAAAAATATCCGTCAGTAACAAAGATGCTCTACGTAGGTACATATAATATTTTTGGCACCAAACATACTTTTCTGCAACTGCAGTACACATAAAGGTATATCGTCAAAATTGACGTCTTGTAAGAAGCCACACGACATCATGATCTAAAGATCTGTGAGCATCTCAACCAGCCGGCCGGTCACCCGCCGCGCTATATACTGGCTAAATTTAGAAATTGGGGAAATCTATAATGGGCAGACTATGAACGCTAGTCAAGTCAGTCACCGAATGTAAGGGTAAACAATACAGTTGTGTATCAAAATTAAATAGTGGATAATAGTGAAGAAAGTGACAAGTTCAGTGCACGCGGGAATAAAAACACACTGAAAATGGTAAGAAAAAAAAAGGTTCCATTCATCTTTTTATATTTATCATATTCTATGAATTTTTATTTATTAAGGAAACAAACGGTCATACATAATACAATTATTTTGCAATTTTAAATGGATCCAAAAAAAGACCTATAGTTCCATTAATTAAAGTATACAGGAAAAGTAGTTAGTAACAAAACTTTTTGAAATCTAAAAGTTATTCAAAGCAAACAAAAAAACTGTAGGTACTTATTAATGTTAGTTAAAGTTTAAATTGATTATAAACCTTATTTATAAAAACAAGGTTTTGTTAATTTTACTCTCTTGACAAATGATGAAGATAAAGATAAAAAATTATTTTAACGGTGAAATAGCTAAAACAAAATTATTATTATTAGTAGGATTTCAACAATAAACAATCCACGGAGAAACAAGTTACACGTAAGGTGTGTTATAAATATAAAACAAATGTGTTAATAGTAGGTAGGAAATTAACACATAACAACGTTATAGGCATGTTAAATTGTTTTTTTACACACAAAACTTCAGAAAAAATAGTAATAATGGTACAGACAACGGCACGCTAATCCATCCAACCATAATGCCAGAACATTAGGGTTCAAAAAACAATTTCCAATTTTTGTCAGTTCTGTGCTCGGATTTAGCTGTCATTTAATAAGTTCTAATTTCTTTTTACCTAAATGTTTTTTCAGAGATCTAACCGTACAACAAAATATATCCACGTCCTTAAGTGACCGCCGCAGTCCGCAATATTTAGATTAACCTTTCTTTTGTACTTGTCTTGCACTTTGACATCTACCTACCTATACATTATTCGAATGTGTTCAGTTTTTACTGAACCTGAATAACCTGAGAACATAATAGATATCGAAAAATTATAAGTATCTGAAACTGAAAGCAGTTATGTTATGACTTATGATATAATTCGTCAGCATAATAATTGTTTATGTAAATGTAATTGTTAAACTTCTGGCAACAACTTAAGACGATTAACTAAATAAAATTCAGACTTTCCAACTTCTTGAATTGTATTTTTTTAATGAATGGAAAAATTTTTTTGTTTGCATTAATACAATTTAACCAATATGAGCCGGCAAACATCTTGTAATAGGGTGGGGATTGCGCAGAACGCGTATTTTGAGTATGCGTAGCGATGAGGTAAGGGGCGGCGGGAGAGGGGGGCGCGCTATTGGTTGCTCGCAAGTGCAGTGAGTGCACATGCGCGAACTTATCCCCACTCCGTCGAAAGAGCGTCAACACTCAAGATATTTGCCGGAATCTGTAGTATAGACCTTGCGTGCTCACGTGGATCGCTTTGCAGAAAAAAATCGTGAGCGCGTGCCGTGCGTCTCGCCAGGCGCATCACATTTGTTAACTTACCTATCAGTACTCCTGTCTCGACCTTTTTGGTGTCCTGCACCATTTTGTTTCTCTGCTTTAAATCTTTGGGAACCACTGGCAAGACTCTACCAGCACTTGTTTGTTTGTGTCGTCTTCGTTCAGGCGCCAAATGTGCCAAAAGGTTTACAGATTTGACACGTTCATGTTGCGACGAACGCTGCATAGTGCGACCAAAATTTCGAGGCACTGATCCATACTCAGGGCACTCAGGCTCGCGGGGCGCTGGAGGCCAGCTTCCTCCAATGAGGTTAAAAAGATCAATCTACAATGTGAAAAAACTGATCAGTAAACAAAAATATATATTTATATTTTCAAAAAGTACAGTCATAACATGAACAATTATAAACTATAAAAGCACCCATACTAAAAACTGGTTGGACTGTCCATAGAACCTTGCCACATTGGATCGATCTGTGTGCATTGCATAGGAGTAATCCAATAATGTAATGTCAATTGAGTATGTTTATACTCATCTCACCTGTCACATGAAGTAACAGGGGACATAGTAGATTGTAAAATATCGATTTATAGATTTCTCTTTGACGATTAACATACCTAATCATTGAATAAGTAGTAAACATGCACATATTTTTTTCACCTTCATATAATGGTACTCAGATGTGGCAATGTTTAGCTGTCTAGGATAACATAGGGTTAATAATCATGCCACCATTTCTGGGTTAACTTTGTTAGACTGGTTAGTCACAAACTTACACCATACCATATTATCTCAAAAAAAAACAAAAAACCGACTTCAAAAACCTACCTCTAAAAAGCAAGAAATAATATTCGTAATAATAAAAACACATCTAGTTGAAGTCAGGGTTTACGTTTGATTCATTTCAATCGGTCCAGCCGTCTTTGAGTAATCGGTGGACATACACAAAAAAAAACAAATATACAGAAGAGAACCTCCCTCCTTTTTTGGAAGTCGGTAAAAATTGACTTAATCTGGTTTTTAACCAAAGACCCTGATAGAGTATTTATTATATTACCTACATTGAGAAATTATACACATTCATTAAAAATATACAATTTAAAATAAATTACAATGTAAGTAAGTACATTAACTAAACCAAGGTTATTATATTAAAAATTATAACACAATATTAACAAAAGTTCTGTTTTTGCATAGTAATTAGATTTGTAGTTTTTGCAGCACTTAAACTAGTGTTTTTAAAGAAGGTATTTTTATGCTGCTTTATTATTTAAACTTGATTTCGTCACGATTGCGTAATCTGTCACTTGATAGGAAACTATTAAGTACATACTATGCATTTTTTTTAATCTACAACTACAAGGCATAAAAAGATTATTGTGCATTATACTCAGATTCGTCCTCGATATTAGTATATTAACACATGTAGTACCGCTTTTGCATGTATCACCACTTAGCACGTTATTTTAAAGTAATAACCTAAAAAACCTAAAAAGAGAAGGTTTTTGACTTAAAATTGACAGATATTTTGACATTTCCGGTCAGAGCCCTCCTCGTCACTACTAGCCGCCAACCACTTCATTCGTTTTTCGTGCTTCGCCACGGACGCACGTACACAGTCTCAATGTGAGACTTCTTTAGAATTATAATTTTACAGTGAAAATTAAATTTTATTTAAAATACTTCGTGAAGAAAGGAAAAAGTTTTCAAGACTGAAGAGGACAAGAAGAAGAAGAAGTCAAGACGGAGGAACACTATTCAATGCCGTTTACTTGGTTAAACCTGCTTACCTTTATGAATGCGTAACTGCCACACTGGGCTTTTACCATTATTTTAATTTAATTATTTGTCTGATGCGAACTTACCATACCGGGTATTTTCTGTCAATTTATTTAATTATCTGATGCGAACTTACCATACTGGGTACTTTCTGTCAGTTTATTTATTTGTCTGATGCGAATTTACCATACTGGGTACTTTCTGTCAAAGCATTGTGTCTAATTAGACATCAACTAAATATCTATTGCTCTCGAGATAGTTATACTGGACTATTTCACCGCATAGATAGGTCAGACAACGCAACTGCAACAACTACACCAACTCAAAGTGCCGTTGACGACGCGACATTGTAAAAAGCAGACTACCCTCAAAGTTTGCCACGTTGGAACCGCTGCAGAGCACCAATCGGGTGACTCCGTCGTCCGCTAAACCCACTGCCATCCACCTTCCAGGCAGGCGGCCGCTGCGCTGTAGCTGCAACAGCAGCCCTGACAAGAGCGTTGTTCATCAGGTATGAGTTATGATATCATGATATTCTTGGTGTTGAGTTGAGTTAATCTCAACGGTATAATACGAGTACCATCGGTACTAAGATAAATTTATAGCTTACAAAACTGACAGAGCTCGCTATAAATGCTAAAACTTAAGAACTTAATGGAACCAGATATTGAGTTGTACAGCAACTAGCTCATACCTGATACTTCACACCTTTTATATAAAATAGCTTAGCTGCTGAAATAGCTAGCTGCTGGCATGCTGATAGAAATTTCAATGAAATAAAAATGGATTAACAGAATCCTTACATTTTATTATCTATAAATGCATAAATCATAATTGCAGTTAATGTTTGTTGGTATACAGTAACATTTGCCTAAACTAGAACACCTTGTATTTTAGGCGGGTAGACCTAACATGTTGAAAAACCTGTTAATCACTACCTAACTATTTAGAATGTTTTTTATCCTAAGCTTTGCCCTTGTACAAATTATCTCTATTACTTTTCAAATTTAATTTTTGTGAGTGTGTACAAAATGATGTTTCTGAAGTGAATTTTTTTTAGCTACAAGTATCACTTATGTTTAAGGTATAGTATTATGTAATCTGTGGTTAAGACAGCTTTCCAATACAAAACTAGACACAACTATTTTGTGACAGTAGTTCGCATTTTTTACATTATTACATTATGGCATTACGACGTTCGGTTATACCGTACACGGTCAACTCTAGTGTAGCTGAGGCTTTTCGCTTAAACGGCCACCGACAGTTCAGACGAATATGAATGATACAATGATATAAAAAACTGTAAGTAAATCGGGCGCAGTACTCAATAAAACATTTTTAAAACTGATTTATATATTTAATTAACTTAAAAACGACAAACAAAAGACGTAGGCAGGTATGCCACATGCTTCATCTCCGACGGCAAACGAACAGCGAGACGCGGCGAGGAAGCTCCATCAGCGATTTGTTTCGTCAGTCACATCACAGCAGACTCGCAGACGGGCGTTACGGCCCATCCAAACAGTTGCCGATAATGCATTCAAATTAGGATATTGTATTCGTGAGGGTGCGTGTTGGTGTAGCATTTGTCTGTATTCAGCGAATACAGGCAGTAGTCGCCAACTACAGGTGCAAAGGTCGACTTAATAGCTGGCGCCGGCTAATAATCGTCTATGTGTAAGTACTTACCATTTAGCCGCGCTACGCAGGGCACCTAGATTATTATTATATATTTTTTTTATATATTTTTTATGAGTGTATCTGTTTAATGATTCACTTTTATACCATCTCCAGAGATATATTATAGTCTACCATTAATATGACGAAAATTCTGGCAGTTATAATACATATAAATAATAGTTTTGTTTCATTTTCTGAAGGTTCAACAGAATGTGATCTATGTTCAAATAAAATAAATAAAAAATAAAAAACAGGTTGTCATATCAGCCCCCCCTACTATGACTGTCAAAAGCTCAAAAGTAATATCGAAGCGATGTTGTGATTGAGATGGCGCTATACGCGATGTATAGCTCTGTCCCTTTAACAACATTACTTTAAGGTTGTTATAAGAGCTCAGAGTACGGCCCCAGGTTAAGTTAAGAACTGTTTAAAAGTTAACTTAGCTTTTAGAAAAATGTACGTACTAAAAGTACGTAAAAATAATAATAATATCACAATTAAAAAATGCTTATTGTTCTAAAAAAAAAAAAAAGGCAGTCTAGATATCACATCACCTATAAGGTTTTAATATTGATAAGGAAAGTAATAGAAATACACGAACTAAAAAATCTTAACTTTTGGTCATTGTAGTGCCGATATTTTTATTACAAAACTACCGCCGCCAGCTATGACGTTTTTTTTTTAACAGCATGAATCTGTTATTGAACAATATCTACTATAATGGACTCAGAATTGAAGCTCATCTTTTTATATACAATGTTTTTCTTTTTTAATATACAGCTACCGTCACAACTTTCCATTATATTACAAATGTAATGGCAATTATGGTCTTCACAAGACAAACGTTCATAAAACTACAAAAATCACTTATTTATGACCTTTTTTATGAATTGATTAAACTGGTAGATACCGGTATGTCATCGTATTATTTACTTAGTATAATGTCATCGATACTTACACCGAATTAGAGACTACATAATTGTAGACATATTTTCTTTTGTGCCTTTCAACAACGGGGTGGACTAGGGGACACTAGTGGTCACACCAGGAATAAAATTGAAAAATAATTGCAAGTTTTATGCAAATAAATGATTATGATTATGATTATTGCCAATTATCTATAACATGCAGCTCATGATATTTTCATTGCAATTTTTCTTTAGGTATTCAGTGTGGGGTGTTAAGTATTCTAGATTTATTTTGATGCTAAATAAAAATTATTCAATTCATTAATTTAAAAAACTAATCACTAGTTTTTTTTTTTTTTTCCAGATTGAGATTGAGTAAATTCGAATGAAAGTCGAATTAGGCAGTAGAAATAAAATGTAGTAGATTTCTATTTCTAGCATTTGGATCCCAAAAACATTTATTTTATAATTTGAGATTTTAGCATTCACAATGCTATTTTGGTTTAGTATTGTACAAAGTCTATTCTGACACTAAGCTACCTATTATTTTAATTATTTTCCACCAGTTTCTAAGCTAGAGGTGTAACGATTGTGCCATCATGATCGTCACAATCTGGACTTGAGTCTTGGTTTGGTACCTCTTATTCACATATATGGTACTTCTTTGTATCTCTTATTCTAATACAAAATATTAACATCCTATAACTTTCAATTTCAGAGACGGAAATTAATCGCACAAATAAATTGGTTTTAACAACATTATCAAGGTGGTATTATTTTACAGGTATATTATTTATGTTATTATTGAAGCTGCTGTCTGCTAATGCTATCAGAAAGTACAGAGATCGGTAACAGAAACGGTTCGATTATTTAACAATAATATTGACAGAATAAACTCATTTTTTTACAGAAGTGTATAACACAAATTATCAGTATTGCATAATATTGCGATCATTATTAAATTGAGCTAATCTCAAGGTTTGGTAAAGAATCTAACTACGCCTTTGCGTAGACTTCATTGTTCAAATACAATATTTAACTTAGATTACTTAATTATTTTTATTAAATATTTTCCAATTCTCTTCTTTTTTCAACTTTTTTATTTTAATAGTTTAACTTTGATTACCTTGCCTATTGCACAAAGAATGCAAACAATACAAATATATATATATATATATACAAGAATGTATTATATTAAATATAATAAACAGTTCATAATCACTTCTTATTTAGAAAGAAATTAAATTCTTATATTATTATGACAAGTAATGTAATTAATAGATTGCTGAAATAAAACATTTAATGATAGTGGAGTAGACTCGTGTCCAACCAATTTTAGCACTCGACGTCACCGGCCTATATCTTTATAGCCCTAACAAAAAATGATATTATAGATGTTCCAGGTAATACGGCGGGATGGTCAATGACTCCACTATATTCGAAAAATATTAAAACATAATTATCATCGATAATAATAAAATTGAGTTTTCCAAACCAACCTTGCATATTTTTTTTTTGTACCAACCATCTGTAGGTACTGTTTTTAATAATAATCCTAAACGTTCAGAGTTATGTTAAATGGTATTCTTTTCTTTTTTAAAAAGACTCATATGCAAGAAATGATATTTCCATTTTCTTATTATAATGCTTTCAACATCTACATGTGTTAATATACTAATATCGAGGACGAATCTGAGTATAATTAATGATTAAACGAACTTACCTGTAAAGTGAAGTTCTATCATAATTATACGAAGGATTCGTCCGAAGATATTAGTATAGAATCCCACCCTCCCTACTCATTATTGTTAATTACAATAACTATCTACCCACTGAAGAAAATGAGGAAATATCATAAAATTTGGACTTTAAACTAAATGAAGTGGTTGGCGGCTAGTAGTGACGAGGAGGGCTCTGACCGGAAATGTCAAAATATCTGTCAATTTTAAGTCAAAAACCTTCTCTTTTTAGGTTTTTTAGGTTATTACTTTAAAATAACGTGCTAAGTGGTGATACATGCAAAAGCGGTACTACATGTGTTAATATACTAATATCTTCGGACGAATCCTTCGTATAATTATGATAGAACTTCACTTTACAGGTAAGTTCGTTTAATCATTAATTATCTCAAAGTACTTTTTACCCATCAGATTAGAAGTTATTAATAAAGCCATTACATTATCTCAACAAAGCATTAGTTCTTTTTATCAGTACCTAAATTAAATAGCAAACAAAGTTAAGATGTTATCACTGTTAGGTAGGTATGGTCAGCAACGAAAGTAATTTAATACTTTAGTACTTTGTCGTAGCAATTTTTTTGATTAATGTTTCAGACTGTGAGACATCTGTCCAAAAATTTGCTATAACAAAGTACTATAGTGTTCAGCAACTTTCGTTGCTGACCGTACATATTTTTTTATTTATATTTTGAAAACCTGTGAATCACTGGCGTTTCCCTTATTTTGTGTATAAGATTCTTTACTCATCCTGGTTGTAATTCACTGATGAAATTTTCCAAGCACATGCCACTCTGAAGAAAGTACCAATGTTATTATTCTGAAGTCAGCAAAGGCTTTACATGTTATTTTATTTACAAAGTTGTATTTTATTTCTTTATATTATGGAATCTTTTTCATCATTTCACAAGGTAATTTTAAAATGAAAAAAGAATACAAATAAAATTTGCAAATTTAAAATGCAATTATATGTAGAAAAATTACTCAATTATTTAATTACATCAAGTGCATAGGTTGGTACATACCTACATAATTTTGTCAATATAACAGTGAGATAATTTGGAGATAACTGATTTAATAGAATAATTATGTACTTTGATTTGATACATAATGTAGATATTTCCTTAGACACTGGTCAAGTTACAAGTAAGGGTCTGACTCTGATCTGAGAGTGAGCTAAAGTTGTAAGATTTTGGATGGATTACTGTATTTTTCGGATTTGAATTCGAATAAGTTATTGGCTACATTTTACAAATATCTGATCTGATACTTACATAAAGAAAATGTTAGTCAATTCAATGGCTTTTGTGGATAAATATACATTGAAGAAAGTCTGTCCATAAAAAGTTAGCCCAATCATATAGCCCAATAAATATTTACTTGTTGGTATTTTTTTTACTTTTGTCAAATTTGAGACATGCCACATGACACATGACAGACGTCAGTTCAAACAAGCAACATAGAGTACATTATAATACTAGAGATAGAGTTATCAGTCTGACCTAATGATCAACGCCATCTAACGAAATGTGACAAAAAGTGTACGATATTATAATATAGGTACTAGAAGGTTTCTATGAATCTTGACTTGTAATTTTTTTGGGAGGTAACCGCTCACTATTCATGAAATAAATTTAAAATAATTTACTTTATAGCTAATCAGCTTTGACTATATAAAACTGTGAAAGACACACGATACCGCGATTCAGCACAGGATAGCGACATCTCTCGACTGTTTGACAAACGAAAAATGAGCGCCATCTATCAAATCAATCCGCAACTAAAATCTTAGGCCGCGCTCCCTTGTACTGAGTCAAGTACTAGAAAAGCCCCTGACAAGCAATGGGTGCATTCTAGTAGACTAATCGCTAAGTCATTGATAGCCACAGAGTAAATAATTTTGATCGATGGATGCCATGACTTGATACTATTCAACACTTGACACTGGCAAAAATTACTCCGTAAATGAGGAGAGTAGATTGCCAAACTAAAAATTATAAGTAGATTAAAATATTATATCCATGATGACATTCACAGACTAGGTACCGTGAAGTGATATTTTTGACATTGACAACATATTCAATTCAATTCAATGTCATGTGAATGTCGTGATGTCGTCAATATAAACAAATAATGTAGATTTTTTATATTTATTTCAGAATTTCAGTTTTTCTGTTGTAGGTACCTACTTAATTATAAATAATTTATTAAAAATAATGGAATTTTAAACAATACACAGAATATCTACTATGTTTTTTTGTAACTCCAGGCATCTCCAGACATAATGATTCGCCAAGGAAGTATTGATGATATAAATGCACAGCAGTTTTTAAAGTTATCAAATTATGAGGATACTGTCCGGCAGCTAGATATATATTATGCCATAGGTAAGTTTCTGAAGACTGAATAGTAGTGTTATGTTGTAGTGTTTATTTATTGGGATCTGGTGCAGTGCACACCATTTTTTGTTGTAAGGATTTAGAATATGTGCCTACCTATTGTTTTTTTAAATAAACTTTCCCTAATTTATATTGTAATCAATTGCTTTCATCAGAAATAACAGAATAAACTACAACCCACATGTCCTAAGAGTGAGGTAAGTTGTATCCTCAAGATCCTCTACGTTTTCCGTCTATCCATCTAATCAATCCATCACAATTTCAAAACCATTAAAATAGATAGTTAGGCATAGTATTCAATTAAACCTTTACATAAACTTCTACTCTTTACCAGACTACGTTGTAGTTTTGACGATTTGTTCCTTCTAAATCCTACATGCAGTGGTTGTCTTTTCTTGATAAACAATGATTACTTAGTTTTTTCTGATTTGCCTACCTCAAAAAGTTTTGAAATCCTACCTGAATTAGCAATGTTACAGCATAGGGAAGGAGGGCAGGTGCAGATGTTTCGGACACAACGCGCGTCACACTATTCTTACTGTACATGTGTTCTAGATTGTTCTGTATCCTGAGATTTTTAAAAAGCTTTTGTGATTTAAAAAATGTTTGTGATGATATGAAATTATTTGTGATTTTTTTACTATAGTTTTTTAGATTAACTGGTATTACTGTCTGTATCTGTATCTGTAACTGTATCTGTGTTGACCCCCTTGGAATACAAAATATAAATGTGAATAAATATTATGAATAATTCTCTTTACAGTAAAAAGACAACTTTTGAGGTTTCAAAGTCCCATAACTGGAATGTTCCCAGTTCTGTCATCAGACCTTCATATTGGAAGTGTCAGAGACAGCATATACTGTGCAGCAGCAGTATGGGGGCTGTATCAGGCATATAGGTAAACAATAGATTTTTTAGAGAATTTACATTATAAGCCTCCTCTAGCAATGAATCTGGAACATTTTAACAAAATTTGGAGCATTTTATACAATAAAATGCTCCAAACTGCTTTCCAAACAAACAGCTTTCAACTATTATTATATTAGAAGTTATAAACTTATAATGAGTGTCCGACCGAAACTGAAATTCCAGCCGAAACCAAAACCGAACTTTCGGCCGAAACCGAAACTTTTTTCACATAGATCGTCGTTGTACTGCGAAAACCGAGTAAATCAACAATTTTCATAAAATGAGTTAACACAACATGTTGCATGTTGTGCATGGTTGTAATTGAGGTACAAATTTACACTTTTGTTTTGTTTTTGAATTATTTTTATTTGTACTGCTTGGTTTGTATCTTGTAACTGTGCCAAAGAAAAATAAAATAAAAAATAAAAAACAACCAATAGACTCAGTTTTTCATGCCAAAAATTGTCCTTTATTTATGTTAAATTAACAAGTTAAACCAAAAAGAATCAAAATTAAATACACTTAAACTTTTGTAAGTCAACTTTTTTATTAATTAACATTATATAATGTGGTACCAAATGATGTGATGATACTGAAACAGGGGCCTAATCGCTCTAATTTTCAACGACAAAACCCAAGCTAAATCGTTACCGTTTTAGTTTCGTTTACAGAAAAATACTCGCTTTAGTTTTGTTAAAATTGTTGAATACTCTGCCTAAGGAGCCCAGGATTACAATCTGCGACAATTTAGGTGAAATATATGAAGCTATACCAAAGATTTTTAGGTAATTATAACCTAAATGACAACGAAACGTTTTTGGTTTTATCGTTCAGAATTACCGCGATTAGGCTCCAGGTGTTAGTATTCCTTAATCTTAACAACTTTCTCCATGGAAAATAGGTCGAAAAACGAAAAGGAAAATTCATACTCCCATACAAACTGTACCTATTGGTCAGCTGACCGACTTACTATAAAAAAGTGAAAAAAAAAAACGTTTTTTGACCAATATGTTCCTTGTAGAATGTTGTTCAGTTTTAGCAACACTATCACCTGTTTCAGTATCATCACATCATTTGGTTCCACCTTATTATAATGTTTAACAATAGTAGTATGATTTTTTAGTTGTGTTTTAACCGCACGTACTACCCGTCCGAATTGACCAAGTACCTCGCGCAGTTAGAGAAAAAGTTTCGATATGACTAGTTATAGTTAGGTGGTAAATGCACGACATAAATAGATGATTTTTCACAATTAAAATCAATCAAGTAACGTAACCTCAACTCAACACGATCGCGCCGATTCACATCGTCGGCTGGCGAACTCCGAAGATAGCCGATTGACGCGCGACAACCGAGTTTCGGCCGAGCCGAAACGTTCGGCTAATATTTGGCAGAAACTAGTTTTTTTGGTCGAAACTGGCCGAAACCGAAACCGAAACTTCGGTCGGTCACTACTTATAATGTTCTGAACTCAACAATTTAATAACTTTATGTTCTAAAAATATAAATAACTCCGAACATCTAAAGTATGTTTGCAGTAAATTTTTGTCTTAAAATAAAAGACCTTTCTAATGATATACCACTCATTGCTAGTAGGGGTAGAACAACTGCCTTGTCCCTTGCCTTCATCATCCCTTTGTTTTTATTTTCTATATTTTAGTTCAATTCTTTTGCAAAGTAGTCCCAATAAAATTGTACTTATATTGAAACTAGTTTGGATATTCTAGGCGCATTGATGATGACCGAGGCAAGTCCCATGAGCTAGGTCAGAGCACAGTTAAATGCATGCGAGGTATACTCGAGTGTTGGGTGAAACAGTCGGCGCGCGTGGAAGCGTTTAAGACGCGGCAAAGCGCCGCCCACGCACTCCACGTCAAGTTCCACCTGATCACGGGCGAGCCGGTGCTGTCAGACGACCAGTATCACCACCTGCAGATAGATGTTGTGTCTCTCTATCTCCTGTTTTTAGTTCAAATGATCACATCAGGACTGCAAATTATTTATACACAGGTTAAAAAAAATATTTTATACGCTGTTTATCCTTACTTGTCTTATTAGTAAACAATTTTTGACAGTTGTCATACGTATTATAAACTTAAAATAAGTTAGTAGCTTCATCAAATTGTTATGAATTATTAACAATTTATTTCGTAGGAATAGAAACTCATTAGTTGTATTTTATAAATGATTATTTGAATAAAGAGTTGGGTGAAGATTGTTTGCCAATTAAGACAAGTAAAGATAAACAGGCTTTTATATTTACTTTTTGGGTAGTTTTTATTGTTATGAAAGTAAATGATTTATTATTATTGTAGGATGAAGTAGCTTTTGTCCAAAATCTAGTGTACTATGTGGAACGTGCATACAGAACGCCAGATTATGGAATGTGGGAAAGGGGTTCCAAATATAATGATGGAAAACCAGAGATACATGCCTCATCTATAGGTATGTTTTACATTGTCTACTATTTAATAAGTAAAATCTAATGATTATTATTTGATAGTAGAATATTAAACAAAGCTGAAACACATATCCTTACTGGTTACTGGAAGAGAATGCCTAATAGCATTGAGTCCGCAATTTGCTGTATATTTAAATAGCAATTAATGCAGTGAAATAAATAATGTATAAGCCACACTTAATTTTTGGGACAATGTATCATGCATGTCATTTAAAATAAGATAAGCCTCCTCTGATGGATCAATGGAGACGAGCTTGTATGTACAGTACGAGGCAAACATCTTGAAATCTGGTGGGGATTGCGCAGATCGCGTATTTTAAGCATAATAGTTCATAAATAAATTAAATATAATAATAAATTATAATAAATATATAATAAATTATTATGAAACAATGACGCAGGCATGGCGAAAGCTGCTCTAGAAGCGATCAACGGATGCAACCTGTTTGGGGACAAGGGCGCGTCCTGGAGTGTGGTGTACGTCGACATTGACGCCCACAATCGAAACCGGAGTATATTTGAAACCATGCTCCCTCGTGAATCCAGTTCCAAGGTTAGAATATCAGCCATTTTTTTAATGTCCTCACTGCTGGTCGCTGGAGCATAAGCCTTCCTTATGGGTGGATAAGGAGTTCCAAAATTGAATTAAAAAGTTTTATTAAAAATGCGACATAATAATTTCATCTGTACAATTTTTACTTTGTGTTTCAGGGTGTAGATGCTGCACTATTGCCCACAATATCATTCCCAGCATTTGCAACTCACGAAGATCACCTACTACAGTTAACTAAGTCCAATATTTTACGACGTTTACAAGGCAAATATGGTTTCAAACGTTTTAGTCGCGATGGGTACAAATGTGTTCTTGAAGACCCGTCGAGAAGGTACTACAATGAAGGGGAGCTAAAAGAATTCGATGGTGTCGAATCAGAATGGCCTTTGTTCTATGTGATGATGATCATCGATGGAGTGTTCCGCACGCTGCCAGAGCAAGTCGAAGAATTCCAGAGATTACTAAAAGCAAGAATTTATATGGATGAATATGGAGGTTGCAACATACATGTTCAGTCAGCGCTAAAACGATCTGCGCATACAAACCTACCAAAATAGCTATTCATTTGACAAAATTAACCTTATCTCACTACATTAAGGTGCACTGTCATTTGTTCTCTGACAACAAAGGAAAGTGCGTCTTACTGCCGTACTCACAGACGTCGATTAAGTTTATTGTTTCATTAAATATCGTGTTGTCTTATACTATCACTATGGAAAAGAAAGAGATAGCATCAATTTTAATGAAACATTAAACTTAATTGACGTCTCTGAGTCGTCCGAGTGCGGCCGTTAATGTCTTGAGATAAAGTTGATTTTTTCAAATAATTAGCCATTTTGGTAGATCATTTTGGCGCTGATTAAGTATACATACTTATATCAATTATTATGTATGTAAAGCGATAAGATAGTAATTCTTATTTGTCACTATTGACAGATCCTGTGATTCCATGGTACTACTACGTGCCTCGAGAAGGGATCGACAATGAGCGCAATGAGCCAAATTCCGTTCGCAGATTACCTGCTAGTAAGTATTTATACACCATGTTTCTACTTATAATACTTACATCAATTTATGCAGATATTAAAACATAGCTACACTCCATTCCATGAATTGAACTCCTACCCCCTTACTAATAAAGATTGTATAGCAGATGTATATTTACACAGTGTTTTGTCACTTTCTTTTCAATGTCAAACTCAAATAGTTTGACAGAGAGTAACCATTGTGTAACTATACATCTGCTATATCTTTATTAGTAAGGGGGCTAGCATATTTATATTCTGTGCTCCTAGGGAACAAACTACTCGCAGCTCATTGGTCAATGAGCGTGGCTGGAGCTAGGCTATAAGCTAGGCTATTGGAAGTCACGCGCATTAACCAATGGGCGCACACGGACCGATTTTCTTTGGGAGCTAGTTTCGAGGAATGGTCTTTAACAGCTATGAGATAAAAGCCATGTATTATGATGTCCTATGTCCATTTAACAAAATATAAAAATAATTACAGGCAAACCTGGTGATGTTGACGACAAAGGTAAAAAAAATGCTATACCTACCCTATGGTGAATGGATGTTTGATCTATCTTATTACTTCTTGTGCCTATTAACATTCTTATTTCCAAATTAGTTAGAAGTTTGTGTGTTCTTGCCTTTATGAATAACAATCACTTATGCAAAGCTCGTAATTGAATCATTTAATCATTAAGAACGTTTTATTACTTTATTTCAAAATAATGAATAGGGAAGTTGATTTGTCTATGTCGCTTAGTGGAACTAGACTTTGCGAGCATGGCGCTGCGAACGGCACGTACCTACTCAAGCTGAGTACGCAATCTATATGAAGCAGGGATTAATAACGTTATTTTTAAATGTAACGTTATTTCTTACTTTTTGTTACCGTTACTTTAAAATTAACGTTATTCCAATTAATAACGTTA
The DNA here is from genome assembly GCA_950108535.1 of Agriphila straminella. NCBI lineage: Eukaryota > Metazoa > Arthropoda > Insecta > Lepidoptera > Crambidae > Agriphila > Agriphila straminella. Next base: position 14,871,635 of record OX467308.1, read on the forward strand.
CTTTTTTACCGGTACTATTGTACCGATAAAGTTTAACGCTATATTTAACTTTTAAACTTTTTTTTTTTTTTTTTTTTTTTCCCGTCTGAGCTGCTACGGGTGAGTCGATTTTTTCTAATATTTTTCAATTATATTAATAATCTTGCTATATTTAACGGTAATTTTACTGGTACAATAATTTTAACGCTATTTTCACCGGTAAATTTACCAATAAAATGTTTTAACGGTATTTTTAACGTAATTTTTAACGGTATTTCATTCCCTGAATATGAAAGTAGTAAAGTAAGGTACCTACATACCTACCTTGCGAGGCATGCGGTTCGCATGCGATGCGGCGCACACCTTGTAAAGTCTGGTTTCACCTTAATCAACTGGACGAACGGCAGCACCGCTTAATTCCTTTTGATTACGAAACACCTGTATTCAAGAACAATACTTAAACGATGCCCATGCGAGCGAACGCACTGTGTTGAATGATATAGAGATTGGTTCATTTGTTTTACGTATTACGGTAGTTGGGACGCTGTGCGTCCGCGGGCACTGTGAGACCTCATAGTAATGTTTGTGAATACGGGTGAAAGTATCGATCTAATTATGCCGACCACAATGAAGCGTCGACAAATGGAAATGTATTTATCTACCATGTCAACTGCCCTATTCATTTATCTTATTTGCATAAGAAAAAATAATGTATTTAATTGATTAGCATACAATCACCCTAAACTTTTCTTAAAGAGCGTAACTAATATTTATATTATTGCCTTTATAACACCCCTGTAGTTTTTATTTTCAGTCGGTGCTAAATAATTATAACCAGCTTTGTACTGGGGGCTAATTGTCTAACTTCAAAATCTATCGCAATCGCTTTCATGTGAGAGATGGATGTGACACATTGCTGCATTGCTTTGGTAAGTTTTTATTTGTGCCAAAAAGATGCATCAATGTGTTACATCCTGTAAGCGATTGTGATAGATTTTGAAATTAGACAATGGAAGGGCAGGTTTCAATCACATCCCCTAGCTAGGTAGACCAGGGGGTCTCACTCCGCGGTCAATTTTTTTTTTACTGCTCGCGGCTGACTCAGTCGAGCCAGCGCACGAGGGGTGTCCTGTGTCGGTTGGGACAGAGCTACGCGACATATAAAGAAGCGCTTCGGAGGTGCTTATAATAATTTTATTGCCGTGCAGCGAGGATAGCTTATTTAATTGCCCTCGCGCGGATTTATACGATGCGATTTTACACGTTTGACTGCGGCCCGGTCCAATTTTAAAAACTACCTCCTGCGGCCCCCAAGCGTGTATCGATAATATTTCAATTCAAAAAGTAACACTTTACCTTTGCAGTGAGTTTGAATTTTTTTGTGGTTTTGCTGCCCACTGATTCTACGGTCAATATGCATTTGGCCCACCAATGATTAGAGTTTGACATGGCTGGTTGACACAGACAGCGGCGGGCTGTTCCTGTGGGCGCAGTCGCTGTTCGTGCTGTCGCAGCTGCTGACGGGCGGGCTGCTGCACGTGAACGAGCTCGACCCCATCCGCCGCTACCTGCCCTCCTACAACCGCCCGCGCCGCGCCGGGAGGTACTCCGCTTTCCAGGTACTTGTCTTCTTCTTCTTATTTTTGTCATGGCAATCTGCTCCTTTTCAGGGAGTAATTTTTGCCAGTGTCAAGTGTTAAATAATTCAGTGGTATTGTTTCAGTTTACATTAGAATGCGGGTGCATCGCATTCAATTATCCCACATTGTTCAGATGCGTAGACACTTGTACCACAAAACTGCACCAATTTTAAGACACAATATCCACTATGTATGAAACAATTTGCAAATAATTAAAATTGCCACCGAACTGAACTAGACAAAATGGCGCCAAAAACTCCATGGTATGTACTTGTCACTCGTTGACTTTCGATCGTACGTCCTTCGAGGCCGCGGTTTCGACGCGCGTTACGGCGGGCCCTATTTAATAAACGTGACAATTGTAAATTACAACGACAATAAATATGGATTACGTTGAGGTGTAGCTATTAGTAGTTTGTTCTATTTTTTTATCCTTGAGCTTGACGCAATGGATATGTAATTGATATGATAGGGCCCTGGCCACGCCAAAATGTGAACAGCGGAGGCGGCGGCGTGACGAGCCAATTGTCTCTTCATTGTTCACCACTCACCAAGCACTAGTCAATTTACAATATCACGCCAATCACGCGCCATAAATGAAGAATGCGCTCACCGCACCGCCCACGCCGCCGCCCGCCGCGCCGTTCGCCGCTTCCTGTGGAAAGTTGGTTACAGCTACAGTGAAACACTATGATTAAGGAAATTTGTTGGAACTGTGAACGAAGTATGAACTTATTAATTTTTATGTATTTGATGGTGGTCGGCGAAGTAGGCATTGTTGCCAGACACAGAAATTTATAACAATTTAAACCGGTGAGGCCAGCTTGGGAAAATAAGGGCAGCTACACATGACACAATTATTTCAATGTGAGAAAATAAATCGAACAAACAAATAAAATAGACAGACGGACAACGAACGAATCTTAGGCTGAGCCGGTGTTACTTTTAACCTTTAATTATACACCTAATATTGTTGTAATATAAAATTAATATTATAATCAATACACACATTTTATTTCGCTTTCATGCTCCAATCGCAGGCCAAGCCAACATTCGTGAGTATCAGATATTATTTGCGAGACTGTAAGCATATCTTCGTATAGTTTTTCTTGCCTGTTTTTAATTTTACTGCATACTTGCATAGCAATTTTTAATGACTGCATGAAATTAAAATTAAGGCGACGACTATCTATGTGATTTCACGCAGAACGTGATGTGCTATTTATTCTCTATCAATATAACTCACTTTTTCCTGCAAAAATATTTATAATGCCTGATTATCTTAATCAAGGATGTGCTTTCAATAAAGTACAAACAATAATTTGTTGAACGCTGCTTTGATTTAAAATTGTAGTTGTATGCAACTCTCTTTGCAAATCGCACCTAAAATCGCATTACTAATTTCCCAGCAAAAATGTAAACAAAAAACGTCACTGTCAAATTGACAAACTGACCCTGATAGTGACATTTTCAGATATTGAAAATCTTTAGTCACTTTTATAACTTTTTAATTTGTTTATTATATTTTGAGTCATAATAAATATAATGTCATCCAAGGTAATTTTAAAGTAGGATGGTATTAGAAATTTTATAGTTATAACCCTATCATCATTTTTGATGTTAAAAGTTCTTGAAACGAACTGATAAGAAAACTTTACTTAAATATTGACTGTATGTAAACTATCATCTTCGCCTGTTCTCCCCCAATACCAAAAGACAAATGTTACTAAGTACTACTTATAGTTACTACTCGTTAAAATTTAATGAAAAATTGTATTTTTTATAAAATTTCATAAAATTACCAAAGATTGATGTACGGTTAATAGTACGGTTTGCAGTTGGTGTGTGTACATCATAAAAATGTTTTCTGCTATAAAACTGTTATTATTAAATATTAAATTATATTTTTGCCGCAAAACTCATGATTCAGACAGAGTATTTATCTAATCTATTTTTATTAGGTTTGTGATGAAAAAACATGTAAGTGTGTTTATTTCTAGAGTTAGCAATATACTATTTCCTTTTGTGTTATTTTGTTCTGGCAACACCTTTGTTTACATTTTTACTGGGAAACTAGTAATGCGACTTTAGTCTGCACACTTTGCATCTTAGTTACTTTATTGATACGTGTTGGACAATTGCAGGGTATAGCCACAGATCTGGTAGTGCAAGTAGTGTTGATCGCGGAGTCGATGCGCCTTCAGGCCATGATGGGCACGTACGGCATTCAGACGCAGACGCCGCACGAGGTTGAACCTGTGCAGGTAAAGCTTTACCATCAGCAGGGGGGTCTCACTCCGCGCTTAAACTTAAACGCGGCTGACTTAGTCGAGCCAGGCCACGAGGGATGTCATGTGTCGGTTGAGACAGAGCTACGCAACAGAAAGAGAAGCGCTTCGGAGGTGCTTATAATAATAGGCACGCAACGCTGTGCAATTTGAAATTGTACTTTATTGCCGTCTAGCGGAAGTAGCTTATTACTTGATTCTACTCGCGCTTCTGTACGTTTAGTACTATTATTTATTCTTTGCCGCCGGGTAACGCGAAGCAGCGAACGAAGAACTGTTGAGGGAATATTCTCTCTTCATTGCGAGCACGACTCGCTTACCGTACTTCACAATTCGCGGCATCACTCGCCGCTGTTCCGATTGGCGCACGCTCAGCCAGGCCGCCGTTAGGCCCATTTTTTTATTTTTTTTATTTTATCTAACTCGATCCCGAGATGTTCAATTTCTGTTTGGCTTATTCAGAATCTATTGGTCTAGTTTCCTCTTTTAGAGGCCATAGCGGGCCGGAAAGGATAGAGTAGCCGTGTAATATTCAAATGACAATTTATTTTTGTGGAGATTAATAATAATAATAACGTACGTCGTACAAGCATAAATCTAACGCAATTTAAGATAATACAACGATGTTATATTTCTATTAAGGTGTGCAGTTCCACTCAACTAGTGCACGTATACCGAGAATTAGGCGTGTGCCCGAAGTTAAAGCTGACCGGGCGACCAATCCGACCCGTAGGATCACTGGGGACGAGTAAAGTAAGCAAATATTATTAAACAAACATTTTATGCAACCGATTTCTCTCAATTTCATGTCGTCTGTTTTCTACATTTCAGATATACAGGGTGTGTGGCATGACAGTGTTATGCTACCCTCTGATATTTGAAGTTTCAGAGTTTTACCTTTATCGAGACATGGCACTTCTTATAGACGATATTAAGACAGAATTGCAATTTGTGGGAAAGTAAGTAGTTTTTATTTCTTTAACATTCTTGTTGTGATTTCGATAAAGAAAATAATTAAAATGGAAATTACCTTTTCTTTTTGCAATTTACGCACGCAGTTTACTGAAACACTTTGATCAAATATAGCCTCTATTACAATATTAGTAAGGTTCAATATCGTCGTTCAGATACTGGCGCCTGTCCGAGCGTCTGACAGTGTGCCTTTCTTTTTATAGCGCCAAACACACACACAAACCATTCAGGCAGTTTACTGAAACACATTGATCGAATATAACCTGATTTACTGAAATACTTTGATCATATATTATTATAGCCTCTATCACAATATAAGTAAGGTTCAATATCGTCGTTCAGATACTGGCGCCTGTCCGGACGGCCGACAGTGTGCCTGCTGGTGCGCGAGGAGCACATGCGTGACCCCCACTTCAAGCAGATGCTGGACCTATTCGCGATGCTCAAGAAGGGCCACTGCGACGGCGTCAAGGTGCGCCTTGGCCGGCTGCAGAATCTCATCTCTAGTTCCTGCATGGGTGAGATTGAGCTGTTAGGCTGCGATTTCAAAGGACTTTCGCTCGCGTCGAAGCCGGTCTTACTAGCTTCAGGTTTTGTTGTAAAACTGTATAATTTGTATCTAAATTGTGCTTGGCATTTACCTCACCTGATGTTAAGTGACTATAAGGCCGAAGGTGGAAGCGCACTGCGCCCGGAATCCTCATCACTGAGGAACTGGCTATCTTTCCTCTAACTGCCGGAACAACAATTTTTAAATTGTTGTTATGGCTTCAGACTTAGGTAAGATGGTGGTAGCTAGCCAGGCGGACTTGAAAAAGCCCTACCACCAACCAAACCGAGTACAAATTGTACCCTCCCTGGGAATCAAACCCGGGACCCCCACGTCTTACACGGGTGGGCGAGCCACTAGACCACAGAGGCGGTTAATCTACCGGTTAATCACCTGGACTTCATGAGTCAAGGCGAATTTCCGTCTGAGAAGTTCACTCAGTTCCGTCAACTGGAGCACGAGTATATCAGCTACCAGTCTCTGACGGACGTGCCCCGCACGCTCACGTACCGCGAGGAGGCGATCTCGTACGACAGCTACAAGCACCGGGCGACCCCCGACATTAGTTTTAAAAATGTATTATTTGGATCTTCAGTAAAAATAAGACCTTAATATCGTTGTTCAGAGCACCTGGACTTCATGAGTCAAGGCGAGTTTCCATCGGAGATGTTCACTCAGTTCCGTCAACTGGAGCACGAGTATATCGGCTACCAGTCTCTGACGGACGTGCCCCGCACGCTCACGTACCGCGAGGAGGCGATCTCGTACGACAGCTACAAGCACCGGTCGACCCCCGACGTGGTGGCGGCGCTGAGGGCCTCCGATAATATCTTCGCGCAATGCCAGCTCTGGGGCATTTTAATGGAGCGCGAGGGGCCCATGTATGAGGTGAGTCGGCGATGATTTTCGACTTGCCGGCTGATAAATAAAAGATAACTGTAACTTTTTACGGAAATGCTAGACTGATTTCAAAAATGTACGAATTCAAAAATGTCAAGAGAGTAATCTATCTCTTTTCAACTCGATCAGGATCTCATAACTATTCCACGTTTTTAAAATAAAATAACAATCATCAAGTGAAGTGAAAAAAGCCAATTTGATTAAGAGCTAGCCCCGGAAATACGTATACAATTTACAGAGCGACGAAACCTATCTCAAACTACCACTTTTTCGCGTACCTTTGATGCCGCCTGGCACTACTTTCCCACCAGCCAAAATGCCTGGCAATGTTATATTCGTTTTAGGTACATGATTGGCTTGCTATTATACCACACCAAATCCAGAGATCTGTAAATTGTATACTTTCAATCAGTTATTCAGCCCCCTTGTTGCCCAACCACTCCCACCCCCACCACTGAAAATCTGCGAGGTGCCCGGATCTGTTAATAATGATAGTATGGCTTACTAACAGTTTCGTCGCTCTGTAAATTGTATACGTATTTCCGGGGCTAGCTCTTAATCCAAATTTATTTAGTACCTACGCTTCTTAAAACCTTGTATTCCGAATTAGGTAAACGGCAACACGGCACTGGAGTCTCTGAAGAGTCTGTATCACAGCGCGGGCGTGCTGCGGCACTGGCGCGCCGTGCGCTACTGCTCGTCGCTGCTCAACCACACCGTCGACTCCATCAGCCCCTTCATCACCACCGTGCTCGTCAACGGCAAGCAGGTGCCGCACATCGGTTCATTTATAGCTCGAGTCGCTGCAGTCTGTAGCAGCGAACGGCGAGTCTGGTTCACAACTCACGCTTAACCCTAAGACAGAAAATAAACATCCAAGTAACGTAATTTCATTTATTTATAATTAAATTCCAACATAACCGTCCGAAGATACTTAGAGTTTTGTAATAGAGTTGATATTAGAACTTATAACGTCATGATATTCTCCCTCTTTATACAGCTAACGGTGGGAGTGATCGGTCAGAAGGAGACAGTGTTCGACAAGCCGATGACCCCTGGCGAGATTCAGTCTGTCATGTACTCTACAATACAGCCGTATGACGTCATCGGAGCAGTACTGCAGCAGGTATTCACAAGAAGCTAAAAAGCAAAATAATGTATGATATGAGTTCGACAGTCTGATTGCTAGCTGAAGAATAAAATTTACCTTTTTTTTGACTTGGCAGGAGATTGTTCTATATTGCGGTCGGTTGATCGGCACGAACCCGGATATGTTCCGCGGCATTCTCAAGATCCGCGTGGGCTGGGTGCTAGAAGCGATCCGCATCTATCTACAGCTGTTCCCGGAGAAGCGCGCCGACGCCACGCTGGAGAGTCTGTCGCCGTACAAGGTGCGGACTCTGCTGCAGCGAGTGCTCTCCGTGTCCGACTGGGCCGACGAGAACGGGTGAGCTCACTGCACTTGTTATATTGTGCAGGTGTTAGCATCTATCTGCACTAGTCCCCATATAGAAGCGCGCCGACGCCACGCTGGAGAGTCTGTCGCCGTAAAAGGTGCGGACTCTGCTGCAGCGAGTGCTCTCCGTGTCCGACTGGGCTGACGAGAACGGGTGAGCTCACTGCACTTGTTATATTGTGCAGGTGTTAGCATCTATCTGCACTAGTCCCCATATAGAAGCGCGCCGACGCCACGCTGGAGAGTCTGTCGCCGTACAAGGTGCGGACTCTGCTGCAGCGAGTGCTCTCCGTGTCCGACTGGGCTGACGAGAACGGGTGAGCTCACTGCACTTGTTATATTGTGCAGGTGTTAGCATCTATCTGCACTAGTCCCCATATAGAAGCGCGCCGACGCCACGCTGGAGAGTCTGTCGCCGTACAAGGTGCGGACTCTGCTGCAGCGAGTGCTCTCCGTGTCCGACTGGGCCGACGAGAACGGGTGAGCTCACTGCACTTGTTATATTGTGCAGGTGTTAGCATCTATCTGCACTAGTCCCCATATAGAAGCGCGCCGACGCCACGCTGAAGAGTCTGTCGCCGTACAAGGTGCGGACTCTGCTGCAGCGAGTGCTCTCCGTGTCCGACTGTGCCGACGAGAACGGGTGAGCTCACTGCACTTGTTATATTGTGCAGGTGTTAGCATCTATCTGCACTAGTCCCCATATAGAAGCGCGCCGACGCCACGCTGGAGAGTCTGTCGCCGTACAAGGTGCGGACTCTGCTGCAGCGAGTGCTCTCCGTGTCCGACTGGGCCGACGAGAACGGGTGAGCTCACTGCACTTGTTATATTGTGCAGGTGTTAGCATCAGTCTGCACTAGTCCCCATATAGAAGCGCGCCGACGCCACGCTGGAGAGTCTGTCGCCGTACAAGGTGCGGACTCTGCTGCTGTTGCAAGTGCTCTCCGTGTCTGACTGGGCCGATGAGAACGGGTGAGCTCACTGCACTTGTTATATTGTGCAGGTGTTAGCATCTATCTGCACTAGTCCCCATATAGAAGCGCGCCGACGCCACGCTGGAGAGTCTGTCGCCGTACAAGGTGCGGACTCTGCTGCAGCGAGTGCTCTCCGTGTCCGACTGGGCCGACGAGAACGGGTGAGCTCACTGCACTTGTTATATTGTGCAGGTGTTAGCATCAGTCTGCACTAGTCCCCATATAGAAGCGCGCCGACGCCACGCTGGAGAGTCTGTCGCCGTACAAGGTGCGGACTCTGCTGCTGTTGCAAGTGCTCTCCGTGTCTGACTGGGCCGATGAGAACGGGTGAGCTCACTGCACTTGTTATATTGTGCAGGTGTTAGCATCTATCTGCACTAGTCCCCATATAGAAGCGCGCCGACGCCACGCTGGAGAGTCTGTCGCCGTACAAGGTGCGGACTCTGCTGCTGTTGCAAGTGCTCTCCGTGTCTGACTGGGCCGATGAGAACGGGTGAGCTCACTGCACTTGTTATATTGTGCAGGTGTTAGCATCTATCTGCACTAGTCCCCATATAGAAGCGCGCCGACGCCACGCTGGAGAGTCTGTCGCCGTACAAGGTGCGGACTCTGCTGCTGTTGCAAGTGCTCTCCGTGTCTGACTGGGCCGACGAGAACGGGTGAGCTCACTGCACTTGTTATATTGTGCAGGTGTTAGCATCTATCTGCACTAGTCCCCATATAGAAGCGCGCCGACGCCACGCTGGAGAGTCTGTCGCCGTACAAGGTGCGGACTCTGCTGCTGTTGCAAGTGCTCTCCGTGTCTGACTGGGCCGATGAGAACGGGTGAGCTCACTAGACTGCTTCTATCCAGAAAATGAAATCGAGGCGGAAATGGGGTTGGTAAACTTTTCCAGAACTGTTGTGAATTATATATTTTCTGGTAGCTTTTGGCTTTGGAGTCAGGAATAACAAATTGCGGAATTTTTATAATGCTTCATTTTAATAAAAATTTAAATTTTTAATTTACAGCATAGTACAATAAATCACTATTACGGCTGTATGCGTAGGTTATGCCTTTGCTCCAAAGACTTTCTATGTTGTTGCTCAAAACAAAAAAACAAAGGTATGATTACTCTTTGTCACTGTCTGTCAAATCTGTCAATCAGTTTTTTAAATCAGTAAATGCAAAGGAACTTCGTGTTCAGCCGTATGTTTGGTATTTTATCGCGATAATAATAAAAAAAAAAAAATTTAGTTAACAAGGTAAAATATAAAAAATCATAATATTATTTTCTTTATTCTTCAAACTTGCGCTATCAAAAAAAATTATAAAACAATAATTCTCTTCGAAAAAGTTTACCAACCCCATTGCATTTGGCTTGTTTACTGTTTGGCAATGAACCTTCATATTTATATAACAAGCTTGATTAGATAGGTAGTAGGAGACAATGCGAAAGAAAACTGTGCTCTAAGAAAATTTCTACCAAGCCACATAAGCCATCTTTTAGGGGCGCTTTCTGCTACGCTGCCGCAATAATATGGAATAACATCCCACCGCCGCCCATAAGAATAATAAATTCCGCCGCAGTTTTTAAGAAACATCTGAAAAAATATCTCCTCTCTACACAACTAGATTTAGGAGTCTACTATGCGAACGAATCTTATATATAAGCGGTGTGTGGCGGTGTAATGATAGTTCCGTCTTTACGTGTGCGCCTTTAGGTATCTTACGTAATAAATATCATGGGCGTCTTGGTGTCTTTATGTAGACTGCTTCAGGAGGCTGGGGATGTGTTGTATTTTTTTTATTTTTCTTTGTTATTTATGTTGATGTTTATATATTTATTGCATAATTTAATTTATTGTTTTGCATGGATCTGCTTATTTTTTCTTATAATATTGGCATCCATCATATTATTATGTTGAAAAATTAAGGAGTCAATTGAAAAACAGCGTCAAGCTCGTCAGTCGGGCGGGCCTGACATAATGCTGAATTGGCTACCTATTTGGCTGCTGCCGCGAGACGTAGTGTAGTAGTGCGCTTAATTATTGTATACTTAGTTTTATGTGTAAGTCATTTTGTTATTGTAGTAGTTTATGTCTCGTGTATTGTGGCTGAATAAAAATTTAATTCATTCATTCAAAAGGCAGACCAAAAAAGCCGCAACCGCAAAATAATTATATCAGCTGCACAGATATTATTCTTTCCCTATAGATACCTATTCGCTGGGTGCGATGGTATAATAATCGATCGCAGCGCTCATGGTGGCAAAAAGTAGAAATAATGTAGGCTCTGTAATCTGTTTGAAAACGATATTTAATTTATTACTAGCGATACACGAACAATTATGTATAGGTATGTTTATTATCACTTAACCTTTAATTAACCTATAATTATTAAAGTAGCTTTATCCTGTTGTTTAACAAAATCTACAACTAAAAAAGAAGTAAACAAACCCTGATATAACAAAAATAAAACACTCTTTTTGAATAGATATTACTTGCCATATTTAATTTAAATGACCAAAAATGATTTCACAACACTTTGTCCACCCAAATCACTGTAATTTTGTTTACATTAATAACACAATATGTATAATATTTTTTAACATTTTGTCACAATGCCGCCATTACATATCAAAACGTCAAAACGGTCAGGTCAGAGCCAACAAAGTTGCGAACGCTAGGTGGCGCTAAAAGCGTGCACAGAGCCAATAGATCCCTATATATATAGTTAACTTACATAAATGTTACTGTTACTATCTTTGTATGAATTAATAGTTCGAATACTTTGATTGATATGTATGATAGATATATCACGAGACACCACGTTTTTATATATGATTAAGATTTACCAAATGTGTAATTTACCAGGCTGACTCCGCTGCAAAGGCGACAACTGGAAGGGTGTCTTTGTCGCGTTCCAAAACATTTCTACATACACGTCTGGGACATCCTCCTACGAACGCCCAAGGGGATAACTGTGCAGGTGAGGGCATATTTAGCGATATTATTGTTAAACATGTTCCTTGATAATGTTTTTTTATACTAGCTTCTACCCGCGACTTCGCTTCGTCCGCGTGGATATTAATGAAAAGCCTAAGGGAACCTTCAACCAGGATCCGACCAGCCGTTTTTACGCGATCAGGCGGGTCCCCACCAAGCGAGCAGCCTTGTGCGAGGCCCGCGCCACACGCGGAAAACGTCTTGCCTCGCGAGGCAGCGTGCTTGGTGGGGACCTGCCTAATCGCGTAAAAAAAGGCTGGTCGGATCCTGGTTGAAGGTTACCTAAGGCTTTTCTCTAATATCCACGCGGATGAAGTCGCGGGCATAAGCTAGTTTATTACAATAATCAAAATTGGGTCCAGATATATTAGTATCCCGTTTTCATTATCGTCCTCGTCCCCGTTCCTGTCCCCGTCCCCTGGGGCTGAATCATGTCCACCGTGTTGGACTTCAAAATAAATGTCATTTTCGAAACCATCCCATAAAACCTCAAGAACGAAATCCACATCGATTTTCATGTTTACTTTTCCCATTTACCCTCTAATGGGATGATTTTCAAAATATAATAATATGTGCTTGCTTATTTATTTTAAGACGGGCTCCTACGCATTTTAAAGGTGTAATGTCTATTTTATATTCTTTTTCCATACAAAATTTGAACCCCATTTCATCCCTATAGGGGCTGAATCATGTCCACTGTGTTGGACTACAAAATAAGTGTAATTTTCGCAATCACCATCCCATAAAACCTCAAGAACGACATCCATATCAATTTTTGTGTTTACTTACCCCATTTATTTGATTTTGATTTTCAAAATCACAAAATTTTGAAAATCAACCCCCAATAAATTTATTTAAATGCGCGTTGCAGTCTCATGTCCTATAAATTTTTCATAACGAATACAACGTGTACTTACGCTTCAGGGCCACTGGATCCCAGCGGAGCCGACTCTAGTGAACATGTCGCGGTCGGACTTGTCGTTCGCGCTGCTGGTGGAGGAAGCACTGGTGCGCGTTCCGTCGGCGGCGCGCCGGCAGCTGTGCGTGGAGCTGTTGTGCGTGGCCGCCACCGTGCTGCGCCGCAACCCCGAGCTCACGCTCGCGCACGCGCTCGACATCGACCGCTTGCTCGACGACGCGCACTACACCTACGCCAAGGTACGACCGACCTCACACATTTTATTAGTCCATAAATATGTAAGCACTTTTGACAGAATATGTTGACTTTTAGTTTTATTACAAGGCATAATAAAGTATAAGCGCGGAGATAGTATATAGATAGTATGTCAAAATACAAGGTTTGCTTAATTTGGCAACAGGATAGCGGGCTAAGCGAGTCGTCCCCGGAGGCGCTGAGCGCGGCGCCGGTGGCCGTGTCGGTGGGGTACCTGGCGCGCGCCGTCGTCAACAGCGTGCTGCACGCTGCCGCCGCCGCCGACCTCGTGCCCGCCGCGCAGCCCTCCTGCCTCGTCTCTTAACTGCTCGGTTTAAACCCGACTAATACTGGGTTTAAACCGAGTAAAAACCAGGGACCGGATTAAGCGCTTAAAAACCCCTTTGTGCGTTTGGGTTTTGAGTATTTACAGAATGAAAATAAAATAAATAGAATCCACATCCACATCGATTCCACATTCACAGAGACAGTGGGACAAACCGCTCTGCAAACAGACTTTACAGTCTTTGTTAGGAGGATGCGACAACGCAGTGGATCGCGCCCGACTGTTGGCGGTATCTGAAAGGGAGTCGGGCCTGTGGTTACAAGCTTACCCTTCTGCCAACATCGGCACACTATTAGACAAATGCACCCTCACCCTATCAATAGCCCTCCGTTTGGGGACCAGGGCAAACGAACCTCATAGGTGTCGATGTGGGGAGTGGGTGAATGAGCTGGGCCACCACGGTCTCTCGTGTCAAAGGAGCGCAGGGCGTATGAGTAGGCATGCTTTACTAAACGATATCATTCGCAGAGCGTTGGTGACTGCCGGTGTGCCTGCTGTTCTAGAGCCTGGTGGGGTGTTGCGGTCGGATGGCAGGAGGCCTGACGGGATGTCGCTTGTGCCTTGGAGCATGGGAAGGCCTTTAGTTTGGGACGCCACCTGTGTGGATACTTTGGCCCCGTGCCACATTGACGCTACATCTGACCGATCTTGTGCGGCAGCAATCACAGCAGAGTGTAACAAAACACGTAAATACCGGGACTTGGGGGAGACATACTTTTTCCTTCCTTTTGCAGTGGAGACAATGGGCCCCTGGGGTCCAAATGCAAAATTGTTTTTAAAGGACCTAACTGCTCGCCTGTTGGAGGCAACAGGTGACCGAAGGTCTGGCAACTATTTTGCTCAGCGCATAAGCCTAGCGATACAAAGGGGCAATGCCGCCAGTCTTTTGGGTACCTTGCCTCGAACAGGTGAGTTAGTGGAAGTATTTTATTTGTAATTATTTAACTATAGAATTTGTATTGAGTAGAAATAAAAGTGACAATTGCGTTGTAAAACACAAAAAAAAAAAAAAAAAAAATAGAATAAATTCATTGATAGGGAAACCCTATTCGATATGCAAACATAATAATCATAGCATCATGAGAATATGAGATATCGTAGATCAAAATCGAAAGGGTTCCGGTCGTGTCCGTTACACTGGCAGAAAGTAGCTTCTAGAGGGAAGCGAGTTTGATGAATAATTTTTGTTTCAAACTTTTTATGGTAATGAGAAATAACAAGAAGAATAAAACAGCTAGATATTTTTTTTGTTTTCAGAAAATGCCTGATTACTTCAAAATCTGTGAATATTTTTGAAATCTTTTCTATAGCACAAATTAGGGGCTACTTATATGTGTTTACTGTAAGATCGCACATTTAGTAGTTTCCGAGATCTGGGATTCGGCAAAACGTTACGCCAGCAGGAAATCAAATATCTCCAAAACTGTAAGGCCCACAAATTATATCTTTGGCGCACATTTCTTGCTAGTATCAAGCTACCCGCCCATATATATTTTATTTCTCTCCGATCATTAGTTTAGATTCTTCCTGCTGGAGAACCGTTACCCCAGCAGAATTCGTTTTTCCCGTTTTATTCCAAAAGTATGAGGCCCACAATTTTTTTATTTGGCGCACATTTACATCGAATTGCGCGCAAATTATTCATCAACCTCGCTTCCCTCTAGAAGCTACTTTCTTGCCAGCGTAACGGACACGTTCCGGTCCCTGGTAAAAACTCATTATTGTATGTTATAGAAACGATTTACAGTTTCTCTTATTGATATGTGAAATGTGCTAGTCGCTACAATTTCTTGTTAAATCAATACAAAATATTCAAAGGAAAATACACCAGTTCATCAAAATGGTCTATGAGATTTAACTGGGTTTAAACCCGTAGACAGGTTTAAGACGAAACTTATCTACCTAACTTTTACTTTTTAAACAGAGGTCTAAATATAGAATAGAAATATACATAATATATACATTTTGAAGCAGTGATCAGTGATGTTTCGAAGTGGAAGGAAAGCTTCCATATTTTATTCAAAAGTGTTGAAGCAGATGACAATCAATTTATTAAACTCTTTACAAAATACCTCTTCAAGATTGTTTAGCAATAATAATCTTATCACGAGATGTTTTATAGTGTAATTGAACCCCTTTGTGCGCTTTATAAGACACTTTCTCGATTCGTCACCTAATGGGTATTTGGAGCATCCAATCCTAAAACATATAAACTGAACAATTGTGATAATTTAATTAGATAATAAGGTATATTAGTTTTGTTATTTAGATAAAATTTAATACAAAAAATATGTTAAAAAAAATTGTGCCATGATATGACATGTTTATAAGAATTCTGTCCATTTCAGTAGATAATTTTAATGTAGATCTACGATCTTCATTTTGTTCTTTATAATCTATTTTCCAATAGTATTAAGAATAAAACATAATATACATATACACATACAAGTATGATTTTTATTTTATAAAAACAATCACATCTTTCACATACAACTTGAAAACCTGGCATCACATCAACAACGGTTTGTTCATTCCACTTCATTCAAATTCACTACTTAAATAAATGACTTGGCAGTGTGGTCACTATAGTCCATTGTAAATTTTATTATTTGCGGATTGTTTAAGTATTTTCCGCAAAGCTGAAACAAATAAATTCAGTGTAAGTAAAGCAACATGTAATTAGAAATTCTATTACATTGAACAAATAAGGTTGCCCAAATTTACCTTCTTTGTCATCATCAGAAAAGTCTTGTTTAGGGAAATCAATGTCAAATGTAACATACAAGTTACCATGTAGGTTGTTATTTTCGAAATTAGGCATGCCTTCACCCTTCTTGCGAACACGGGCACCTGCCCAGGTCACTTTATCCCGAGAAACTGTAACTTTGTGTCCATCTAAGTGCACCAAATCAAGTGAAAATCCTGTCAATGCATCCTGAAATAGATAATCATTATTGTAAAATTTTCTGATTACTACTTATCTGATAAAAAGTTGTAATGCTGTTATGTTATAAATTATATACAAACCTGTAAGGAAATGGTGACATTGGTATATAAGTCATCTCCTCTTCGTGTGAACTGTGGATGTCTCTCAGTTCTAAACACAAAGACTAGATCTCCTGGCTCCCCATCCACATGGGGTTCACCCTCACCCCTTAACCTTGATTTATGACCATCTGGTGCACCTACTTCTACCTGTTATTAAAAAAAAGATTATAAGATTACTTAGCAAACAGGGTAAGGGGAATCTCTTACATAATAGTTACAAGATAATACAATGATTGTGCAACTCGATCACAGATTATTAAAGCATGCACCTTATTAGTGTTGAATTTACCTCAATTTCTAAAACTCTTTCTTCATTCACAAACTTTACATTTGGACATTCATCACAAACTGTCTGTTGCATCATTTGGAAGCGGCCTGGCCCTAGATTTCGTGTCACCATTTCCTGTCGGCAATTGCATTTTCTTGTGCCTGAAGTTGGTTTGATGACTGGTTTATTGCGGGTAATCTGTAAAAGTACAAGTGTAGATAAAGGGACTTATTATGTATTAGATAACCAATTGAGAACAATATAGAATTTGTAATTTTTTACTTACTTCAATAAAATTACCATTGTAAAGCTCTTCCAATGAAACTGTTAGTTCCATCACAACATCAGCTCCTCTTGGCGTCTCCTGCTGTTGCGGTTCTCCCCCAAAGTGAAACCCAAAGTCACCAAAGAAACTTGCGAAAGGATCGTTATTGTTCATCATACCGTCTTTCTTGAGACAGTCCTCACCACATCGATCATACAGTTCACGCTTCTCGGCGTCAGAGAGGGCTTCGTATGCTGCACCAAGATCTTGAAACTTTTGGGATGCATCAGGATCATCCTGGTTTTTGTCAGGGTGTAACGCTTTCGCTAATTTTCTGTAAGCTTTTTTAATTTCATTCGTGCTTGCTGAACGTGAAACACCTAGTATTTGATAAAAGTCGCGACCGGCTAGTGCCAAAACGAGGGAGGTGGTTAAATAAATTAGACCCACGAATGCAGTGTTAGAGATCATATTTCCACCAAATATGTAGGAACTAAGAAATCGTAACTTTAATAAAATTATTCACAACGCTCTTCTTCACTTTTACAACATATTTTCGATTTTTGACGTAAAAATTCGACAAAAAGGCGTAAAGCAAATTCGTCACTCTGTCATTGGTGCTTGCTACATATATAGTGACCTGTGATTGGTTCACGTTTACGCGTATTCACAAAGTTCTGTCAGCTGATAACAATTAAAATTAAATCCTATTATGTACTGAATAAAGCCTAATTTTGCAATTGAATTAAATGACCAATAAAAAAAGGCCTCGTACATCATTGCCAGATAAATAAACTTTTTTTTTATACTTCACATTCACAGAGTAAAGTAAAAAGTTATACTCAGAAAGTAGAGTAGTGTGAAGTTTCCTTAAAAAAGTAATCTGTTGTGTGTGTAAAAATAAAACTTCTCTAGCCTGTGAAAAGAAAGAAAAAAAAAAGTCAAAACCGCTTTTAAAAGTCATCGCGTTTCTTTGGATTGGAAGTTTATCAATCAACGCAAATTTTCGGCTTTCTCGTTTGCATTTAGTTAATCGATTTCAGTTTATTCAATTTAGAAGAGAAGACAGAATTGGATTTCAAAAATGGCTTCAGTTTTAGCTCCTGAAATATCTGCACCTGGATTTTCTTTTGAAAATTGTCAGCGGTAAGTGGCCAAAACTTCAATTTCAATTTTCGGGTTGTTTTATTACAGCAATGCAGATTATATGCAGTTTAAAATTGTATTTTTGTTACAGCAATGCATTTCTTGAACAAAAAGGGTTTCCCGCACCTAAAGCAATAAAAACTGGAACTACTATAGTTGGCATAATATATGCTGATGGAGTTATTCTGGGTGCCGATACCAGAGCTACCGAAAACACAGTAGTATCAGATAAAAATTGCCAAAAGATCCATTATTTAGCGGGCAACATGTACTGCTGTGGCGCTGGCACTGCTGCCGACACAGAAATGACCACTCAGACTGTGGCTTCGCAACTGGAGCTGCAACGTCTCCACACTGGACGCACTGTACCAGTAGAGACTGCGTCCACACTTCTCAAACGCATGTTGTTCCGCTACCAAGGTCATATTGGAGCTGCTCTAGTATTGGGAGGTGTTGATAGGACTGGTCCTCACATTTATTGCATCTATCCCCATGGATCTGTTGACAAGCTGCCTTATGCTACAATGGGTATGTGCTGCTAATTGACAAAAAAAGATATCATTTTACTTGATTAACAGTCAGATTAAAATGTGAGGTGTTTTATAGGTTCTGGATCCTTGGCCGCCATGGCTGTATTTGAATCAGGATGGAAGCCTAACCTGAGTGAAGAAGAAGGGAAAAAACTTGTTCGTGATGCTATTGCAGCTGGTATTTTTAACGATCTCGGGTCTGGCTCTAATGTTGATTTATGTGTTATTCGTAATACTGGGCCTGCTCAATATTTAAGAACTTATGAAGAAGCTAATGTGAAGGTAATTAATTTCTAGCAGTCATTTGTCCAAATATGTGACTACCTATCAAAGTTGAGGCGAGGTGACTTTATTCGCAGGACAATTTTGCTAATTCACAAATTGTCCATCAGTCAGCACACCAGCACCAACTTGGCGCTAGTGTAGATGTAGACCTGTGACTTTGTTGTTTACTATAATAACTATAGTACATAATATACATAATTATTATTTTATTTATTTATTAACATCAATTTTTGTATGTTGGAACCGAATTTTTGTCAATATTTTTTTTTTACAAATCCTGGTTTTCTATTTCTTAATTTAATCTTTAATAACTTTACTGTTTTGATTATCAACCATTTTTTAGACAATTGAAAAATAACTAGGTACATAACCCAAGCACACATACGAAAGGTCTCCATCTACAGCAGGCAGCCATGTGCCATCAAGCAGGATAAATTTTCTGTCATCCTGCCATTCTGTGTAACATTCAATAGTAACCTTGTAGTTAGGTGTATATGAAAATTAAATGATGAATTAATGTGATATATGAAGTCCAAGTGCCAAATAAAACATAATTCTATTATTTTAGGGCAAGAAACAAGGTTCATACAGATACAAACCAGGGACAACTGCTGTACTGAAGCAGCGAGTCATTCCCCTTGAGGTGGAGTCGGTTATAGTGCACTCAGTGCAGCCTATGGAAGTCGAACCATCTTCTAGCCGTTAGTAAAATGTATAAGTTTGAATAATAAAACAACATATTTTATAAAATTTGTTTAATTTATAAAAAATATATCAAAATGGACGGAATTATATTGATTCACTCTTATTTTTAATACTGAGTATTGAAAATATAATACAAACTATATTAAACTTAAGAAATATTAATAATAGATCAGTTAAAAATAACTTAAGTAAATAATTGTCAAGTACAATATTTGAGATTTTAAGAAGTGACAAGAAAGGTAAAATGGCAGTTTCAGTTTATATAAAAGAGAAGCTTAACTTTTTTTGTGTAGGATAAAATCCCAAGTATCTTTCCATCTCAGATTCATTAGGTCGTTTTCAGTCAAGTCTGACATTCCATAATTAAGTACACTGAATTTTTTGAAAGTAAGAATCACATAGGCCAGCCATACGCAAATGCTTAAAATAAATAAGTTTGTTAATGGCTTTGATTTCTCATTCAACTGCAACACATAATAAACATGATCTACAACATAAGCAAGCAAAAATATTTTAAACATATATGCTGGTAAATAGTGATGAAGAAAAAGTGTGCGGTCCATAAAAAAGTAAGGAAGATAATGTAACCAGTAACCCAAAAAGAGTACACACGTCGCATCATAGAATTTCTGCAAGGTTCTAGGAGGGAGATCAAAACATGCCCGTCTTCGACGTATCGCGTATACGACAAGTAGACTGCTGTACAGGAGAACTGTGATTGTACCTGTGTACCATGTTACTAGATTTCCAATTAAATGTATCTGTGCCTGTGAACAATAAAAAAGCATAACAATTTCTTAATTTAATATTCAGTGTGGAAATGCATGCAAGTTGGAAGACTAATATAATAGGTATGTACTGTGTTGGATTGAAAGTGCTGCCATTTTAAAGTCAGTGAATGAAATTGCCGTAGATTGACGGAAAATCGCAAAAATGTGTGTTTCGATACAATTATTATTGGACTCATAAAAGAATATGAAATTTCCGTGTTTGTATGAAAACTTCTGCCATAGGCTACCGTAGCAAGGTAAAAATTTGACCCTGATTAACCTAGAACACGGTAATAACCATAGCAATGGCAACACTGACTGTAGGCGTGTCAAAGGCATGTTTAAAACGAATTGTTATAAAATATTTACTCACATTTGAATTAGGAGATAGCCAGTACGCTATAGACCTAACAAGAAGGGGCCATTCAGCTGGTTCGCTGGCAAACATGTGGCCGTGGGGAGCGTCTGGCGCGTGAGTTATCATTTTATATTGCAATTCTGTAAACTTTTCCCAGAAGGTCAACTGAGTTACAGTTGTTGGAATCATTTCCGCGCTAACGATTTCCCGTTCCCTTTCTTTTCTGTCTTCAGCTGAAATGGTAATGAAATGTAAAAATACAGAATAATTATGTTAATTATACTACTACAGTACGAGGCATATAATAATATGTATATTGAATTTTTTTTTTCGACGGAGTGTGGATAAGTTCGCGCATGAGAACTTGTGAGCGACCAATAGCGCGCGCCCCTCTCCCGGCGCCCGCGCCCCTACGCGTTCCGCGCAATCCCCACCCGATTTCAAGATATTTGCCTCGTACTGTACTTCTTTTTATATAAATTACAACAAACCTTTAGTGTAACGATGTTCTTCTACATTCCAAATAGTGTCTTGGTGAGTAAGGACTTTATCAGCAACCACTTCATGTTGATGAAAGCCCCATGAAGGCAGTTGTCGGCCGCTATACCGCAGAGCAGAGCCGGAGTCGACGTGCACAAGCCGCACCATGGACCGAATGCTGTCCCACGTCGCCTCATCACTGTCTCTGTTCACAATGTCGACCCGCCAAAGGTTCTGAGCTGGCATCGATACGTTATAATCGATGTAGCAGGACACTTCCTGTAGATGAAAAATATAAATTTATCGGTTTATAAAAAAAGACGAAGTCGTCAAGGTAGTTCATACAAATAGTATTTATTCTTTCAAGATTACTTGAAAACTACTTAGTATGAAAATTAGATGGGACCAATTCTAGTGCATATTCGAACCTTTCGAAAGAAAAAATAATTTTGAAAATCAGTTATTGGAGGATCTCCTCGATATCTATCGAGGAACATATTATGTACATACATAAACAAAACATTCAGTCGAATTGATAACCTCTTTCTTCCCTTTTTTCTGAACTCTGTTAAAAAAGAAATGTACTACAAACAACATTGATTCGATCGACATTTGTATGTATAGGACACGCCGACACGGAATTAGGTACTATGTGTACTATTATATATTGTGCTATTGTGTGCTAACGGCCCCCAAGTTGACGCGATGCCGATCCATTTCCGAGCTGATAAGTTTGCTTGGCGCCGATTCAAAAGCTTCTAAGACTACTGCTCCACCTGCGTTAACGTTAGTGGTAATATCCAACTATATATACGCTTAAGCTAAGGCGTTAAGTAAATTTAGTACTGTCGTTTGTAAATTAACACCGTTAAGTCTTGGCCACATCTGCGTAACGCCTAGGTAAACGCTTTAGTGGAGCCGTAGCATAACAGCGATGCTAGCCAAGTATTTGAAATAGGTGTACAGTCACGAGCAATAAAATTTACACACCATAGAACTATGTCACATTACGTTTTGAATAACCTAGGTAATAACATCATCACACTGATATAAGTATATTGATTGAATGTGACATAGTTCTAAAGTGTGTACATTTTATTGCTTGTGAATGTAGGTACATCTTTTTAGCCTCTGCTTCAATAAATTAGAATTTCGTTCTTATTGGCCCAAACAGAATTAGTAGTTTTGATAAAATCTAAAGACCTGTGACTGAGGCGATACTGGCGCGGCGACATCGTGCGAGTTGAGCGCCCGACTAGTGATGCCGTGCAGCAGCTGCACGACGTCCCCGTGCCGGACGGCGTCGGGCGGCTGCGCGACGGCCAGCGCCGCCCGCGCGGGCCGCTTCACGATCCACCAGTTGTTGACGTCCTTGAAGCTGTAGCACGTCACCTGCTGCTGGTGCGACGAGCCGCGCCCGTCCGCGTACCGCACCGGGTACACGTGCGCGTGTGAGTGCAGCCAACACGTGCGCCCGTGAGTGTGCCTATGAAGTGTATCACCTTATTCACCTTTCATTATAGCCTGTTTATGCCTACTTGTCTTATTAAGGCTAAAGTTCACCAACACTAAAACGGGTGATTAAGTTTTAACTGTCTGTTTTTGTCATTTTTTTGGATAGAGAAAATGTCAAAACAGATGGTTAAAAATTAATCGGCCGTTTGGGTAGTTGGTGAACTCACTATGAAGGCTCATATATTTTATAACCGCTCTCAACGTTGAGAGCTATCTTGAGATCATACTTAAGATGCAGTTTGTATAAAAACAGCATCTCAAGTATGATCTAAATGACTCTCAACATTGAGATACGGGCCTTAGTATTCTAGTTCTTTCTTCTATCTCACGAAGACCGTTTTGCTATTGCTATGTATGTGTTAGGCGTGCACATGCACATTGTTTTAGTGTGCGTCTGCACGAGCTCTCGTGCCTAATAAGGCACAACAAAATAATATGCATGTGTCCTACATCTTGGCATGGACCACTTTGAAAACCGCAATTCTGACTACATGGAAAATTTCTCCCCAATTAGTCCCAACTAGTCCTACTTTTTCGGAATTAGTCCCAAAAAGGACTGAAAGATATAAGCGATTTAAATCGTCCATGCCAAAGCAAACCTTCATTTTGGCAGGGACAGGCTATATCTAGTGAACCTAAACACTTAGCCAGGATCTGATTATTAAAAAAAAAAACTCCCTTGTTTATGGATCCCGCAATGCAGCTAGAATAAAAAGGAAATGAAGCGCCGTTCAAAAAATATAATGGAATGATTTGGTCCATGCCAAAATCAACCTACATCTTGGCGAGGACTTTTGAACCAGGTCACCTAGAGAAAATCTGATTATTGGAAACGATTCGTGTAAATTAGTCCCAAAGCCACAAAACTAGTCCCCCTTTAGTTTAGGAGATAATCGGAATTAAAGTTTGGTTTTTATAGTACAGGAGCTGACTTCCTATTTAGCTGACGATGTTTGTAACTTGTTTTATTTTTGCGTGTTTGTGTTAAAATAATGAAGTGTTATTAATAGGGGTCGCAAACCGGGATCCCGGATACCGAAAATACCGGGATACCGGGCCGAAAAGAAGCCTTCACAATACCGGTATTGAATTTTTAAATACCGGGATTTACGATATTTTCGGTATTCATCACAGAACGACACAAATCGCAAAGATCGTTTAAATTATCGTTTTATGTAATTTAAAAGGTGATTTTCCTTAACTTTCTAAGGCTCAGACATTAAATGGTGACCTAATCATTGCATCCCCAACGTCCTACTAGTGGTACTAATATTTTATAGTCATTCAGTACCAAGAAATTCAGAGTTGTTTTCTTATATGATAAATTAATCCTATTGAAGTTTTAAATTCAGGGCTTATGGGGGATATGGTTTTGGGTCATTTTTTTCAAAAAGTTAGTGAGGAACCTAATATTATTTGTTTCGTAATAATCTTCAAATGAAATTAAACAACCAATTTATTCGTATTACCTACTGGTAAACCCTTGAGTCGTAAAAACTACACTACATTGCGTCTAGGAGGGACGGGTCTGAATTACTTTGGTAAATACCTATAAGTAAGTACTACTGGTAGGACCGAGAGCCGGGCATTGTTCCGTGGCATCACCAAACCGGTTCCAACGGAAGATCAGCGCTTGGTCAGGGGCCAAGTATTATGCTGAGTTGGGACCGATTTGGGACAAATCGTAACCATCAATGTATTTTAAATTAGTTGTTTTGTCTCAAATAAAGATTTTTCTATTCTATTCCTTACGAGGTTAAATCCTCTTTTATTGTTTAACTTGGTTTAAATAGGTACTTAAACTTATAATACCTTTTAAATTTTGGATTTCACTATACTGTGATGACTTTCATCATCATCATCATCATTGCCGCACGACACCCACTGCTAGGTATTGGTCTCCCTAAGGATCTTCACGATGATCGGTCCAGCGCTGCCTGCATCCAGCGGAGCCCCCCAAACTTCACCAGATCATCGTCGGTCCACTTTGTTGGGGCCTACCCACGGAGTGTCGTCCGGCGCGCGGTCGCCATTCCAGAGGCCGTACTCTTAGCTCTTACAGCAACCATAAAGTAATGTTGTTATAGGGACAGAGCTATCATCCCGTATAGCGCCATCTCATTTACAACATTGCTTCGATATTACTTTTGACAGTCATGGTAGGGGGGCAGAACCTTTCCGCTCCAACGGCCATCGGTTCTCCTCGCTATCTACTGCCACTTCAGCTGAGCGATCATTATTATACTTTAGTTCTCTTAGGATCACTAAGGGAAACGCCGAGCATGACTCTCTTCATTGCACGCTGGGTGACCTTGAGCCTTCTTATGAGACCTATAGTTAGCGACCACGTTTCACTGCCGCAAATCATCACAAGCAACACACACTGGTCATAGACTTTCGTCTCTTGAGACACTGAGGTAATTTGGACACGAAAAACGAAGCTTCCTGAATCTGAGTTGGATTCGACGAAAGATCTCTATCTCGAAGCTGAACTTACTTAAATCCAGTTGGACCCAAGGTAAACGTAATAGTTAACAACTTCGAGTGTAGTGTTCTCAACATGAGTTAGAGTGGGTACAACATGGGCATTTGACATAACTTTCGTCTTATCCATGTTCATCCTAAGACCCACTTTTAGGGAAGCACTACGGAGATCTACGAGTATTGTCAGGTGTTCTAATCCAAGGTCTCAGCCATAAGAACTGGAATATCGTTGGCAAAACGAAGGTGTGTTAGGTACTGGTCATTAATGTTAATATCGAGTCCGTTCTAGTCCAATCCCGTCCAAGAATTTAAAAATGTCCTCCAACGCAGCTGTGATGTGAACAGTTTCAGAGAAATAAAGTCTCCCTTTATCACACCTCGCTGCATTTGGATGGGATTTAAACACTGATTCTGTACTCGGACCAACACATGGTGGCAGTTTAGTAAATACCTGTAGTTTTTTGGGCACATCTAGAGAGACTACAGCACTGGCACCGCCCTGGTCCCTATCGAATCAAAGGCTTTCTCATAGTCCACGTACGCCAAGCAAAGAGGCAGACTCCATAGTCTTCTGTATAACCTGCCGCAGCGTATGGATGTGGTCTAGGTACTAAATCCTTTTAGGAACCCGGCTTGTTCGGGAGGTTGAAAGTCGTCGACGAGAAGTAAATCATAACAATGACTTTAACAGAAAGGAAAACTAAGAAATTTCAATATATTTATCTAAATGTCGAAAATACCGTAAATACCGGGATCCCGGTATTTGCCTAGATTCGATACCGAAAATACCGGTTTTGGAGAGAGGGGCCGGTATTGCGACCCCTAGTTATTAACGTATAATGTAAAACAAAAGTATAACGTAAAGTAATACGTAACTTTTATGCATTTTCGGAACTCAAAACCTTAATTTTTAAGTCATAAAATAAAAATGTTTCTTAGAGATATTTTGATCCTGGGCTCCTGGACTATATCAAAAACGTGTACAGTCGCGTAGAAAATAATTTCAAAAGTATGAAATGTTCATGAAATTGAATTTGATGGGTTGATCACACCATCAAACTGAACAAGTTTAATTATGGGACAAACCTTGAAATCGCGAAAAACAAACAGCTGTTTTATTCATTTCGTTGGAGTACGCATTGTACTTTTGTATGGAACAGCCGATTTTTTTTCGTGATTTCGAGGTTGGTCCCATAATGAAAGTTGCTCAGTTTGATGGTCTGATAAACCCCACGTGATGTTTTAATGAATTTAAAGTAACCCTGTATAGGTTTCTCTAGTGATGATAAGTTAATAAGAGAGCACTACAGGGAGGGTGTAACGGAAATGGTGCATTCCTCAATCTACGAAAGTTCGTGTAAAAGGCTGCAGCTTTCGCAGAGCCGCAAGAGCAGATGCTTAATGTTTACAATCGGAACACTGTGCATTACGGAACGGAATAGTTTTATGTAATAAATTTTTACTGTACGCTTTTGTACGTGACTGTACTTATATAAAAAATCTAAATTTCTCCTTTACTAAAGGGGGACTAGTTTTGTGGCTTTGGGACTAATTTACACGAATCGTTTCCAATAATCAGATTTTCTCTAGGTGACCTGGTTCAAAAGTCCTCGCCAAGATGTAGGTTGATTTTGGCATGGACCAAATCATTCCTTTATATTTTTTGAACGGCGCTTTATTTCCTTTTTATTCTAGGCATTGCGGGATCCATAAAAAGGGAGATTTTTTTGAATAATCAGATCCTGGCTAGGTGTTTAGGTTCACTAGATATAGCCTGTCCCTGCCAAAATGAAGGTTTGCTTTGGCATGGACGATTTAAATCGCTTATATCTTTCAGTCCTTTTTGGGACTAATTCCGAAAAAGTAGGACTAGTTGGGACTAATTGGGGAGAAATTTTCCATGTAGTCAGAATTGCGGTTTTCAAAGTGGTCCATGCCAAGATGTAGGACACAATATGCATGTGCACGCACAGCAAAACTGTCTTCGTGAGAATGCCTTTTAAACTTAAATTGCTACCTATTTAAAAATATGTTGTCATATTAAATCAAATTGTCATTGCTTAATAACTAATGATATCTCTCGTATTCAATGATGTGTGAAAAACCATTTGTTGTTATAAATGATTATTCCAATAAAGAGTTGGATGAAGATTTTTGTAAGGATAAACAGACTTTACTGGCATGCCAGTTATTGAATTTGATTTAGGTACCTTAATGCACTGTTGGTTACTGATATCTCAGGCTTATTAGCCCCAAAGTGAAACTTATGATAATTGAGTTTTTTTTTTTACCTTAATGTAATTTGTGATCCATGTGCTACATGCAGAGGCTGTCCTCGAGTGATACTAGCAAGTCCACCTTGTAATGATGCTTGAAAGGCACTCGTCATAACACTGTCATGTGGCCCGGCTTTTGGTAGCATCTTCAAGTGGAAATAAAATACTCCAACATATACTGATAGTGGTAAAATTATTAAAATTAGCAACCTCCATAAACTTGAAAAGGCTATAAGGAAACCAGACTTTGGTTGACTCATTTGCTGCCAAATTTGACGACCAACTAAGAAAACTGCCAGATAATAAGTGTATAGCCCTGAATATTTCACACTGAAACAAAGTAAACGGAAGGATAAGTATTTGCATTTTAATTAAATTATATTAAAAAAGTATTTATTTAATATCTTAGAAATGTCTAAACACACATATTATTTATGCTTATTATGTCTAAAGTACTTACGAAAAGCAGCATCCAAGACAAAAAGCTCCAATACAAAGATACACCACACTAGCAATACCAGCCTTGCGTATACTTTTCATCACGCACAAAATTCCACACAATCCAAACAATATCTGTATACTTTCTAAGAGCATAAATCTTGACTGTGCCAGAAAACAATTTTCTAAAACAATAGCAGCACACTGGCATTAGTAAGCATTGTATTAGTCAAATTTATACCTATACAAATAACTGCCACCCATACAGTTCAGTTTCAGTTGACATTCTTTATTTGGAAAACAAACAATAGGGAATTACACCATTTTTTTAAACTGCTTTAAATTAATCCTGAGGTCGTAATAAACCAGTAGAATTTTTATTTTTATTTTATAAAACCATTAAATGTCCTAAAACACGATTTTAATTTTTGGTTTTGAATTTTCGCGCAAAAACACTAGCCACCATTTTGTTTGGGCTTGTGACGTCACTCCGTTAGTAAGCAATACGAATACGAAGAGACTTGAAGAGAGCTGTCATGTTTGTTTACTATCGGAGTGACGTCACATCGCAATCCAAAATGGCGAATGGCGTTTTGAACATTTGATGAATAGATTAAAAAAGTCGATTTTTAAAATTGAATTATAAAATTTATTTTCCATTTTTATGAATAAATATCGACGTTTCTAGTTTACTATTAATGAAATCTATCTTAAATATGCATTTTTATACTTTATCTTACATGGTGTATAATAGCCTATTGCTCATAAACATTAAAAAATTACCTAGGTACAAGTTTTGCTGTCACTATTTGCCAAAAAACAAGTAAAAGATTCAAAACAGTATATAGATATATGTATAAATGTAACGCCAAGTCGTTGTTATAGTTAAAAATAATTAATTTAGAATTTAAACAATGTCAGTGTAAATATGAAATGAAATAAAACACTTTTTAGGACACTGATGCGGATTATGTGATTTTCTCTTAGATTAAACCAAAAAGGATTTTCCTATTAAGTATTTTATTTTATTATCTACCTATATTATTTATTTATAAAAGTGTTTTATGTCAACATTTATTTATAACATTCCGAAAATGCAAAAAAAAGACTACAAAACTCAATCAGCTGTTTGGATGTTTGTAAAGAAAAACCTTTTTTGTCTTTTTATGGAAAAAGGTGTAGAACAAAACTGAATGTTGGTTTTGATATTAACAATCTGCTCCTGCAAGGTTGTTAAACAAGTAGCCCTGTATACTAATATGCACTTAATCAGGCGTCATGCATAACATAACACAGGTACCTATATATTATAATAAAACTAAATAAAGAAACAAATTAATATTCTTACCAAACAAAACCAAAATTGCAGCTAAAACAGCAGTCCACTGGTAGCATGTTAATTCCAGCATAAATTGATATGTCACAGAAACAAGCAGACTCCCTGCCACAGCTGGTATCAATCGTAAAGCCTTGACAGGCACATTTTCAGTGTATGGTGTTCCAATTCTATCAAAAGTGAAATTGCCATCATATCCTGCAGCGCGTCCTGCTAAGTACAGCAACTGTTTACCCAGAGGTGGATGGGCATCAAAGAAGAATACTCCTTTTGTATATAAAGAAACGTAACGCCCATAATGTAACTCATCAAACCTGCAAAAAGACAATCATCTTGTTACATCACTAACACTAGTCCTGTAATCAGAAACAAAGTTATTCAAAGAATAATATTATACTATTACATATTGTATCTTAATATAAATTATTAAATTTACTTACACAATGTAATTAGGTTCACTCAAGTTATACAACCTTGTTGCTAAAGCAAGTACTAGCAGACTCATACATACTATATCAATTTTGAGGTGAAGATAAAAACTCATTGGTCCATCTTCTACCTCCTTATGGTATGATATCTCCTCGTTGCTCCCAACTGCCAGTCCATTGACCTTTAAAAATGTATAATTTATAAAATATTTTTATTACATCTGGTTGTTATTTTGACTTTATTACCGGAACAATGCAATGCGTGGGAATCGAATTGATAAATATTTTATTTGATTTTGGTTTATGATAGTTTATTGATATGTCAAACTTTCACAAACATGACAATGGGAAAGTGGACTTGGAAACTGTGGATACTTCACACCAATTTAGTTAGTCTTCCCGGAACTATAAAACGTTGTTTCAGCTACTCACTTTTCTTTCATTATTATCATTTGTGTTGGAATTTTGGTCAGAGTTGGCCTCATTCATAATTTTATTGGCCTTATTTTTCTTTGATTTGTGCACTTCCTTGGTTTCTAACTCCATCACAATATTATTTCTTATAAAAACATCTTATCAATATAATTTAAAAGGTCTGTTATTAAAATAATAAAGAAACTTTTCAAAATGAAAATCGGAGCATTGTTTGTTTAGTGAATAGTGATTACCTACTTGCTCAGTGTTGTTGATTGTTGACGTGACGGTCGTGACGTGACGTGCGTGACGTATTAGGTTCAGTGTTGGGAAATGTTGGATGAGAAATTATGGTGCTGCCAAGCTAAAAATTATTGTATTTTGGGTCGAATTATTGTACGTTTTAGGGAATAATTTTTAATATTTAGGCCGCTAATATGCGATTGATTTTACAAAGTACAACTGAACTAAAGTCGCCCCACTTATTTTGCGCTTGCTCTTTTCTTTCTCATAAATTCTGGACTGAAGTAAGGATGAAGCGAATCATTCAATACAATCGCAAACCTTGTAATACAAGTTCAAATTTAATTTTTTTAATAGGTAGGTAATGATTTAATGTATATTTTTTTATTTAAAACATTTAATTTTGATTAAAAAAAATATTTTATATGATTCCACGGGAGAAGGCAAGATGTTTACTGACAATGCCTTGATAGTTTACTGCCAATGCCAATGTCGGTAAGCAAGAAATGAAAGTGAATTATCAACTTTACGGCATTAATAGAGACAAAAGACAAGACAAGTGTGACGTTACAAAATAATAGTACCTAGGTGATGCGTTTCTTTATTAATTTTAGTGTCACGTGCCATGATATTGTACCTATATTGTGTCAAATGGAAAATATTGTATAAAAGCGTACAATAATGGGAAAGCTATGTTTTATTGTACAATCAAATTTCGTATCATTCGTATAATGCGAATGTAATATCTTGATATCTTTCAAGTCAAGATAGTCGTACCATAATTTCGTATAACAGTGCCGTAAACATGACAAAATCGATGATCAAGCCCAAAGCCCACTACGGTTCTCTTTCCGAACAGACTCTAGCATATATTGTTTTTTAGATTTTTCACTCTCTTATTTCAAAAGTTAGAGGGGGGGGGGGGGGAACACACAATTTACCACTTTGGCAGTGTTTATCTTTCAAACGGTTGACTTTAAGAAAAAAATATCTTAGGTACCTTAATGTCATTTTTTAAAGACCTATCTATATATTATAGACACCCCAGTTTCAGTTCCATGTATGGGGAGCCCCCCCTTAATCTTTATTTTTTTAAATTTTGTGTTAAAATCGTTAAGGCGCTGTAGGTCCCCTTTTAATATACTATATCTATGCTGTAGGTAGTGAAACTAGCGCCGCCACTACATTTATTTTTATTACTCGTAAACCAAGTCAATATTTAAAAAAAGCTCATGTAATAATTTCTTAAATTGTCTCTAATATTTTTTGAATACTCTTCAACAGTTTTCATTCTTTCTGTAAGTTTTAAAATCTATTTTAGCTCAAAGTGGCCACTTTTGGCAAAATGGCTGTGACATACGGTTGGACAGACAGACAGACAGACATGACGAATCTATAAGGGTTCCGTTTTTTGCCATTTTGGCTACGGAACCCTAAAAATGGCTGTTAATGTAATTACTCTACACCTTCCTTATTCTTAAGACTGGTACCTACCTATACCTATTCAATAGGCTTGTTTCCATTAAGAATAAATATAATGGATAGGGGTTTATAATGATTAATTATATTATGGAGAAAATAACAAACAATTTTAATTATTAAAAGCGTTAAAGATTAATAATATTTTTAAAAAATAAATTTCGTAAAATGAAACCTTTAGTCACGTGACATTGAACACCAATCAGAAAGCGTTACGTCACGCCGTGCGAAACTCCAATCTTGTCTTTGACGTTTCGAGTATCACTACCGGAGGCGTGTTCCAAACCTACACTCCGAGTGCAACCTAACCACAACCGAACGCAAGTTTTAGCCACTTTTTCCGTATTTCTCCATTGTTTGGAACAAATATAAATAACTGGTTTGGCGTTTTTATAGTCGTGCTATCACACTGGGGCACTATACAGTACTTATAATATGAGAAATTCATTTTTAAACGATAAAAACTAGCTATAACGTACGAAGACACGATCGCTCTTTGATTTGTTTCGCACGGCGTGACGTCATTCAAGACGCCATGACAGTCTTGTGCGTTTTGGAACCAAATTAAAATTGGTTTTTTAAAACGCGAAATTTATAATGTAAACGCTCGATTAAAAATAAATAAACCTTTTTTTTCGATAAAATGCCTAATAAGCTAAAATATTAAGCAGTTATTGAAATTTTGTCAACTAGCCTATTCAATAGATAAAATTTATAGAAGTTAAGATGGGTAATTTGACTGTTTTGTTAGTGGTGGGCGTGGGCGATAGTTAAAAATAAAATAAATTAAAAATATGCCATCGTTGAGGTCATAGTACGAAAAAGTAAGGCAGTTCAATATAAGCCCTGCTATAAGAGCTCATAGTAAGGCCCCTGCTTTCATACTAACCGATGAGGTCATAGTACGAAAAAATAAGGCAGTTCAATATAAGCCTTGCTATAAGAGCCCATAGTAAGGCTCCTGCTTTTGTACTGGGGCCTTACTATGAGCTCTTATAGCAGGACTTATATTGAACGGCCTTACTTTTTCGAACCATGATCTCAACGGTTAGTAAGAAAGCAGGCCTTAAGCAGTCTTTTTTACGGCCTGCTTTTGAACTGAATGGTTTCTTATTTGCTGATGGTAAGCCCCCAGAACCGCTTAAGAAGGGTTTCTTATTTGCTAATGATAAGCCCCCAGCACCACAACTATTTGGAAGCGTGGCCTACCTTTGATAGGCCACGGTAATCACGTGATACCTACGTGCTTGATGTCACTAGCTAGAGTCTAGCTGCTACTGCTAGACGAACAAAATGTGATTAACAATCCTTTATGTGCTTGACCATAGCCTTCTATAATTACAAGCCATGAAGTGAGCAAAACGGCAACATTGGATGTGGTCAAGTACATAGTTTAATAATATTCTATTTATTATTGATTATTTCTTTTTCCTATTTTATCTGCGTTTAAACTAGGTCTAAATTGTGATGTAAGATTATTTCAATCAAGATTTTATATTTATTATTATTATTTATTTAATAGGACATGAGGTCTGAGTCAAATTGTTTGACTTTCTCAGGGTCCTTTAGTACGATGAGCATTTTGATCTAGGCCTTCTCTAGCAATGAATCTTACATCATTGGAAAGGTATTTAAATTTGAAACATTTTATCGTATGACAGCAAACGTCAACTATTAGTACTTTGAGAGTTAAATCGCTCTGAAATCAACCAAATTTTATAACATTAATGACCTAAAACTCCGAAAATACTAACTATTGATAAAAAGTATGTTTACAGCAAATATTTTTCATATAAAAACCTCTTTAATGATATTTTATTCAATGCTAGAGGTGGGGTAGATTAACTCCATAGACAATAAATCAGTTTTATACTTTAATAACCTTTAACTCCAAAAGTATTAACAATTGATGTAAAGTATATTAACAGCAAATATTTGTCTTTAAAAGACCTTTCTAATGATATATCATTTATAGCTAGAGGGCGTGTTAATCAACGCCTTGCTGAAAAAAATCAACAAAAAAGATGACATCTTTGACAGCCATTTTTTCCTGGTTAAAATTGAAATTTTTCGTATTGTTTAATATATAAAGAACTTCAATAAAAGAACTACATTATTTTCATATTTTCAACCCCGCACGATTAATACGAAAGAAAATATCGACTTTTTAAAATTGAAATATTCCCATACATTTAGTATGGAGACTAACCGACGCCATGACCATGAACTGACACTAACAGACGTTGCCAAACTTAAGTTCACGGCTTGTAAAAGAAGGCTATGGCTCGACCGTTTAGGTAAGCGGGTCTACCGGCTAAAAATAATGAAGTTAATGTTAACTGTAAGTATGTGATACATTGCTTCTTTTCTTTGGTAAGTTTTTATTTGTGCCAAAACAAAGTAGCAATGTATCACATACTTACAGGGGGCTTACCATCAGCAAATAACAAAACCGTTCAGTTCAAAAGCAGGCCTTAAACAGGGCTGTTTAAGCCCTGCTTTCATACTAACCGTTGAGGTCATAGTACGAAAAATGCTATAAGAGCCTGCTATAAGAGCTCATAGTAAGGCCCCAGTTAACATTAACTTCATTGTTTTTAGCCGGTAGACCCGAAAGTCTCCACTCTTCTATTCTTTTTTCCTACTCTGTGAGTGAATTGACTTTGACAATAATTGTCAAAGTCATTTTGACATTGACACTATAAGTCTTCCGGCTCGGCTCGGCGCCTCGGCGGGCGGGATTTTATTATCTATTTTGCTATTTTGAGTACATATTGCATTTATTTATTATTAATTGTAAATATTCTAAACAATTTCAGGCCTCATTTATTTAAAATGGCGGATTCTAATACTTGTTCGATAGTAGTATGCCCTGTATGTAATCGTGAGTTTGCAAAAAATGTGATCGAAGAACATGTCAACAAATGTTTATTTCTCAACACTCCCGAACAAAGTGGGTATAATAAACGATCTCCTAAACGCAGAAAATTAGATTCGTCTCCTGTGGCCCAATCAAAAAAAGTTTTGATGGTATGTTTGAACTTTGAAAATCTAAGTTATGATTAGTTTTTCCATTTGCTAGTTGTTTACAAGAAAAACATTTTAGACTGTCTACTCGAACTACTCACCCTATAACTTAAAACCTACAAATTAAACAAAAAAGGGGTACATACCTATCCCAATAATTTTTAGGAGCTGCCTCAAAAAAATCATAAGAGCCTGTTCCTAATAATGAACCTGACTCTTCAACTAATTAATAATAATTAATAATAAATATTATAAGAACAACCTTTATGATTTTTTAAAGTTTTACATTGAGAGAACGGTTAATGAGTACATTTGCTGCACTTGCATTGGTACCTAGGTACTTAAAGGTTCAATTTATTTCAGGAGAATAATGAGACTATGAAATCATCTAGTAAACATAAAAAAGCAGCAGCTAATATAAGTGTATCTGTTCCTCTGGCTGAACACGTGCGGCCGGCACAGCTGAATGACATGGTTGGGCATATGGAATGTTTTGGACCAGGAACCATGTTACATTCAATGCTGGAACAGAAGAAGATTCCTAATATGATTTTATGGGGACCCCCCGGCTGTGGAAAGGTTATTATTAGTTATCTTTGGTAAATACTAAATGAAATAAAAGTTTACTTCAATGGAACAGAATTCCAATCTGGCAAATAAACTGTGCTGTAAAAACCGTGCTCGACTCTAAAGAGTTGCTAAAAATTGAAAGTGCCACTTTGTATAAAATCATGAATAACTTGGCCACACTGATGATATTCTGTACTGAAAAATGTTAGTTCCATTTTATTTAAATTCTACTCTTTCTGGCCAAGCTGTAACTCTATCTGTTACATTTTCAAGGCTTTATTTGTTTACAGCTAGCTAGACTAATTTTGATATAGACACATATACAAATAGTTAGATTTAGAAACAAACATGACAATGAAATTACACACACATGAAGTCATGGGCAAAAGTTAGTATCTTATAAATTGTTGGTTCTCATGCAGATGAAATTAAATTAGATATAATTATCTTCTATTTCTAGACATCACTAGCTAATGTGATTGCAAACATTTGCAAAGAGAGTGAAAACTTGAGATTTGTGAAGATGTCTGCTACGATGGCTGGTATCAATGATGTAAAGGAGATTGTCAAAATTGCAAAAAATGAGACACAGTTCAAAAGGAAAACTATCCTATTCATGGATGAGATTCACAGGTTTTATTTGTTATATTATTACTGGGGAAATATTTTGAATCAAAAAATAATTTTATTAATTAATTAATAAGCTTCTTTAAAAAAAAAACGTAAAAGTACAAGAAAATTCCAAATTATAGTTATAATTTACAGATTCAACAAATTGCAGCAGGATACTTTTTTACCACATGTAGAAAACGGAGCAATTACACTTATCGGGGCCACTACTGAAAATCCATCATTCAGCTTAAACAACGCCTTACTTAGCCGCTGCCGCATTATTACTATGCAGAAATTATCTGTTAATGATGTGCTAGAAATATTAAAGCGAGCTGTTAAAAATAATAATAATGTTTTTGTTAAGGATTCAAACAAGTGTGTTGAGAGCATGACAGAGGATGATATTCCAAGGTGACTTCTCCCTAATTTTTTATTCTCAGTTATCAAATTTGCATAACTTGTACTATTATGGTATTCTGTGGTAAAAGTACAAAACATTAGTTTCATGACTGCATATCATTTTAGAAAGTGTGATGCAAATTTTTTATGTATTTTTGAGAAATTATAATTTTCATGTTTTAGAATAATAGTGGAAGAACAATCGCTGCAATGGCTCGCAGAAATTTGCGACGGCGACGCCAGAATCGCGCTGGGTGCCCTCGAGCTGGCTCTTTTGTCTCGAGATACTGATGATGACATGTGTAAAAATGGCCCAACTATTCTCTCCCTGGATGATATTAAAAATGGTATTAAGGTATGTGATGTAATTTTTTCAATTCATTGTTGTTGACTCCCAGTGACAGTAGTAAATGTTTGAGTAACTGTCTCTGTGATCTATTATATTCCAAAGCTACCTACATTTTTCTACTTATTTTATTTAATTTATTTTATTTATTAGGAAACTCAACAGCTTCTTTGCTACAATCATGCTTAAAATATAAACTTAAAAATTACACTTAGCCGATGACAGAGATTCACCGCATGTTATAATACTACAGGCAAACTGTTTAAAAAATATATAAAAATTAAGTAGGTAGGTAAAAAAAAAGTAGACTAAAATACAAACTTAATTAGGCAAGAGGTATGGTTGGCAGAATTAATGCATTTTATATTTAAGTTCGAGATATATATAATAATTATAAATATAAACAGAGACAAAACAAAGACAAAACAAAAACAAATTAAAAAAAAACATAAAACAGAATTAAACATATATCATGCTAAAATAATAATTATAAATAACTAAATAAATAAATGCTTCACGAAACTGTCCAAAATGTAGTAAGTATGCTAACTACAATGTAGTAAGTATGCTACACTTTAGACAGTTTCGAGATAAGTGCACGCTTGAAACCTTGCTTGGACAAATGGAATATATCAACATCGTGAAATTTATTATTGTACAGTTTGGATAAGCGAGTCATAACAGCATTCCTTCCTTAGAATATAAAACCACAGTTTAAGCCATGAAAATCACAATTACGGTTTCGTTCCCGGGTATTCCCGTGAAAACTATCGATTCCGATTTCGGGAAATAAAAAAACATGCAAAAGTTATGAATTACGAACCACGTCACTGCGCGCGCGCTTGTTTTTATTTTTAAATCTCGAATGACTTTCGCTCGCTCGTTCGGTAGCTCGTTAGCATTGCGAAGTTTTGGATTTGATTTTTTAACCCCGACATAATGTGCGTTAATCACCGTTCGGTGTCGGTCGGCGTCGCGTCGGTCCGTTGACTATTCCACTATTTAAGCAGCATGTAACTCAAACCCACAGATAAAAATCTATGTTTTTTTAATCCCGATTCCTTTAACACAAAATTTTCTTTTTTTTTGTTGCCGGGTCCCAGGATTGTCAGAAACCCGTATATTGAGAAACCCTGAGGTCGTACTCTGAGCTCCTATAGCAACCTCAAAGTAATGTTGTTATAGAGACAGGGGCCCTATTTTTGAATCGCTCGTCTGGCGTCGAGCGCTCTTTTCTACTTTTTTCCATTGATTTTCGTTCGACATTCAACTCGACCTCATTTTTCGTTCGACATTTGAGTCAAATGTCGAACGAAAATCAATGGAAAAGAGCGCTCGATGCCTGTCGAGCGATTCAAAAATAGGGCCCCAGAGCTATACATCGCGTATAGCGCCATCTCAATCACAACATTCACAACTCCCTACCTGAGGATATCAGGAAAGCTCAGACTCTTAATTCTTTTCGAGATAGAGTTAGAAGTTATTTCCTTTCCTCTTATTCTGACTGACTATTTATATAATTTTCCTTTAGTTATATTTATTCTCAAACTCACTATTCTTTTCGTAATTGCACCCCACTCCCCTTATAGTCCTATCTTTATTTATTTTCACCTAAGGGTTGCCTGGAAGAGATTGCTGCTTAGCAATAAGGCCGCCTCTTGTATGCTTTTTTCTCTGTAACTGTCCTTCTTTCTGTAATTCTTTTTGTGTGTGCAATAAAGTGTAATTTATTATTAACAGTCATTGTAGGGGGGCAGATCAAAATTCAAGCCTTTTTGCAATCTATACAAGGTTTGCACTCAGGCATGATTTATTCGAGCGTTTGTTCTCACGTAGGTTCTATGTGTTTTTCAGAGGACTCATATGTTATATGATAGAAAAGGAGAGGAACATTACAATACTGTATCAGCGATACATAAGTCCATACGAGCAGGCGACGACAATGCAGCTCTATATTGGACGACCAGAGCCCTGCACGGGGGCGAAGACCCGCTATATATTGCGCGGCGGCTCATACGTGCAGCCAGTGAAGATATTGGTAATATTTCCTGAAAATAACGGGTGACCTTTTGTTAACCTATTATAATAAAATATTGACGCTATAGTATAAGGTGGAACAAAATTATCTAACAATACTGAAACAGGTGTTAGTGTTGCTTAAACTGAACAACGTTGAAAAACAAAAAAAAAATTCATAAGTACTCACAACTGGGAAGTCCCATACAAAAACAAAACGTATTGGTCAGCTGATCGACTTACTGTGGACTTATATTCTTTGGAGAAAGTTGTTCAAATAAAGAAATACTATCACCTGTTTCAGTAATTTTGTTTCACTTTAAATATACAAAGTGTTTGGAGATACCCATAAACAACCGAATATGGTAGATAGAGACCATCAAACTGAACAACTTTTACTTTTTTATTTTTTTCGCGATTTTAGTCTTTTTGAGATTTTAGAGACTCTAAAATCGCGAAAAAAAATATTCATCTGTTTAATACAAAAATTAATAACGAAAATATCAAAAAACAAAAACCAGAATTTGTCGGTCTTGCGTTTAGGAGATACGCGTGGCGCAGCTGTAAAGACGTTAAACTCAAGACCGACAACTTCTGGTTTTTGTGCGACAAATTCCGACAAACTAAAGTTTACACACACGAGTAATCGGATTTTCGCTACAACTTTCCGTTCTCGAGATCTATATGAGACACGTCTCTATATCTGCGCCACACGTATCTCCTAAACGCAAGACCGACAAATTCTGGTTTTTGTGCGACAAATTCCGACAAACTAAAGTTTACACACACGAGTAATCGGATTTTCGCTACAACTTTCCGTTCTCGAGATCTGTATGAGACACGTCTCTATAGCTGCGTCACACGTATCTCCTAAACGCAAGACCGACAAATTCTGGATTTTGTGAGACAAATTCCGACAAACTATGTAGGTACTACCGTACTATCAGGGCTCCGTCACTCCGCGCGCGAGTTTGAAGCGCTCGGCGTCCTCTGAGAGGACAAATTTCATACATCAGAAAAGATAAGACCTACGCGATAAAAAGAGAGGCAACTACTAAGTGAATGTTTTGGAGCGAAGGGAGCGCTGTGCGACCTGATTTGTACTTTATTGTGTCGGAGCAAGAGTCGCAATTTATTTAAACAATTTTGCGGAGTGCAACTTCTGTACGCTTAGTACTATTATCTTCTAAACGGCATAGTGGATCGGTGGGGGAGGAATTTCTAAAAAGTAAGCCAATGGGAATCTGCTTGTATGGAGCCTTCGCTACTGCATGTAAGTACTAGACTTCATCAAGTAGTCAAAAAGTCATATTTCCAAAAAATTTTTGTGGCGCAGCTGCTAGTCCGGCACGATTCGCGACTTCAGAGTTGGTCCCATCCCATAGTAAAAGTTGTTCAGTTTGATGCTCCCTATCTACCATATTCGGCTTTTTAAGGCTATTTCCAAACAACCTGTATATAAAAATAAACATATTTCTAGGTATAGCCGATCCTAATGCTCTCGTAGAAGCGGTTGTTTGTTTGCAAGGCTGTCAGCATATAGGGATGCCAGAATGCGATGTTTTATTAGCACAATGTGCTGTGAGACTTGCTAGAGCTCCGAAGAGTCAAGAGGTTTACAGAGCCATGAAGAGTTGCCAACGACATTTAACGGACGCTAAAGGACCATTACCACCAGTTCCTCTTCATTTAAGAAATGCACCTACAAAACTTATGAAACAACTAGGTAGGTACATTATTCTGTCAATAATCATGAGTTAGTTTCTTGTTAGAATACTCTAACTACATTTTTGTTTAGTAGTACATACATACATAGGTACTTTACGGCATAGGCAGTCGCCGAGAGCCGATCGGCTACTACACACTAAAGAAATCGGATGTACGCTACGACTTTCCGTTCTCGAGATCGACATTTTGCGGCCTAAAAAGAGCGCATAATTTATCATTTTCAAGTTATCTCCTTATGGGCTCGTTTCCGGTCAGCCAGCGTGGCTTGCGTGGCGTGGAGACTTACAGCCTAGTCTAGTCGACACTTTTCACCTAACTCATTTCTGAATAAATATTCCTGTTTTTTATAGGTTACGGAAAAGGGTATAATTTGTTAAATAAGGAAGAGTCTGGCCTTACTTATATGCCTGAAGGCATGGAAGATTTAAATTTTTTCAATACCTGTGGAGATTAAATGATGTAAATAAATAAATAATAACAAAATAAAATTGATAATAAAATGTGATATTAAAGGAAAGTTATGCTAATGTCAATGTTTTATTTATTTTGAGACAATCTCATTTCACAATTAAATGACATGGTAAAAACTTGTATTTACAAGACACACAAACAGTAACGTTACCTACAAATTTACTTAAAATTGTAACTTTTTGCATTGACGACATTTGCCAAATCGATCCTAACCTTATAAAAATAAACATT
Source organism: Agriphila straminella (assembly GCA_950108535.1). Taxonomy (NCBI): domain Eukaryota; kingdom Metazoa; phylum Arthropoda; class Insecta; order Lepidoptera; family Crambidae; genus Agriphila; species Agriphila straminella. Next base: position 14,912,749 of record OX467308.1, read on the forward strand.
ATTCTTATTATACAACATTAACTACTGCACGTTGTGCACAAACAACCACGCCATAATTTACATCATTTTCAACTACAGGTTACACACTTGTTTTTCCAGATATTTTCATTTGGTTTTCCATAAACACGACTTAATTAATTTTGTTCTAATTGCTATTGCTACGTGCTATATCGGGTCATTCTGAACTTACCATCTAAATTTCAAGGATGTGTCCAGCCCACGAAACTAAACAACTTTCTCTAAAAACATGTGTCGAATTTCGCCACAAAATTTTGGTCACCCATACTAAGTTGATCACGTGATCTTTGATTTGTATGGAGAGTCGATTTTTTTACATTTGGCCATGTGTTCCTTAGAGAAAGTTGTTCAGTTTCATGGACAGAACACATCCTCAAAATTTGGATGGTGAATACAAAATGACCCTGTATATAACTCTTACATAAAATAAGAAAACAGTTTGTGGAAGCAAGACAAAAGTAATAGTTACCGGTCCATTTATTTTGCCATACTTTACGATGATTTCGAAGTAACTAGGTGGAAACTACCTATTTAATCGTTATAATTTTAATGAAACAGAAAATCTGTACAATAGAATCTTAACTAGGTACCTAATCTTACATAAAACCTAGCCTACAATTTTATAATCGAAAGTCTAACTAAAGAGCATAATTTAGAAAGAGTCAGACTTCTAACTAAAGAGCATAATTTAGAAAGAGTCAGACTTCTAATTTCGATCCTAATCTTACTGGATCAGTGAGTCTGTTGTGTCCATAATTGTTATAAATATAATGCCATATTAAATAACAGTAAAACATGCTTAAATAATTTCATAAAATAGGTTACTTATAATATAAAGACAAAATGATATAAGTGTAACGTTTATAAAACCTACTATATAATTATAGAATATAGCTTAATATGCGAATATTTATTGGATTAAAAGACAAAGTCAGGACCGGCCATGTCGATAGCAAAGCGAAACTTGTCGCGTTGAGATTTGCTGTAAATTTTCTCAATTGGGACGTCATGTTTTTTACACCTAAAATAACAAAAAAGGCAGTTAAGGCAAGTTTCACAATGTCTAGAATAAGGTTGAATATTGCAGCTTTAATTGACGCTTCGCCAGAAATTTGACGAAATTTAAATACTACAGTACATTTTTATTGATTTCTGAAATACTGGATCATTTATTAAAAATATACCTACTCGGTTATTGTGTTAGATCAATAAAAAAGCTATCCTTTTAGCATAAAAAATTATATCACCGTCGTTGAAAACTATGAAATCTGACGATTGGAAGTTTATTTTTATAAGTTTTTATGGTGTTATTCTGGGTTTTTTTACAGAGTAACCAACCATGCCATTTTTCAATATTCTGTTCGGTTATTTGTTTCGTTTTTAGTCTACAGTAATTTTTGTGAAGTAGAATTTCACATCAGTTCTTCACATTGGAAGTTCAAAAATCAATCTTTTCATCAGATCGTGAACTGACCTCGCCTTTGGCAATTTGTAATGGTGTGATTTAATTGGATTTAAAACATACCAAGCCACTGAGATACGAGGATCCAAATAGTTGAGCTTAGAGGTGCCCAAGGCAATAGTTTTGTTTTCATCACGGTCTGTCTCTTGCAATTCTAGTTTCTTAAGTTGCTCTCTCAGACGTTCCAAAGCTTTCTTTTTCTTATCACACAACATCTTCTCCTTAACGGAGCCCCGCTTGGCGGCCTTGGAAGCCTGCCGTAAGTCTTCTTCACCTTCATCTACTTGATCACGTTTTGCTTGAATTTTCTCTTTCAAAGCGTCCATTGACTTGGAATGCCCTGAAATGAATTAAGTTGTAATACAAAATGGCTAAAATGATGTAGAAAAAGAAAATTTTACGAGAAAAAAGTCCAAAATTACCTTTAGGAACAGCTCGTTGATGGTTACACAAAATAGCTACAGCGCGGTTAGCTCTATTGTATGCTAGAATTTTTTCAGGTATAGAGGCATCACCGTCTGTCAGCTCATCTAATTGTCTCTGTAATGTAATTGAGGCATTGTAGGTACGGAAAACTTTTGCAGTTAAGCCTGGCATCAGATCTTTCAAATGTTCATTAAGTGTTTGTGTATTTAGCCTGTCAAATAGATCATCATTGTCTTTTTTGCTCTCCATGAATAGCTCGAGATTCTTAAATACTCTCTTCTCCACTGGCACCTCATTGTAATATCTGATAGAATCTTTACCCAGGAAGTCAAATATAACAACATACTCTTTGCCATCTTTTTCCTTATGCAGTTCTATGTGTTCTACACGCAATGAACAGCAACCCACAGTATCAGCTTGATCGTCATCTTTTTCATTACCGGCTCTCAGGGCAAGCCGATCTATAAAGTACAAAGCGACTGCCCTTTGACGGACTCTCATTTCTTTGGCCTTCCAATCATTGCGGTAGTTTTCTCTAATGGTATCTATACACTTGTGGAGTTTTCGTGCTGTTTCATATTTCTGCCAGTCCTTTTCACCTTTAAGTTTTGAACTTGGGTTTAACATAACATATTTTGATTGACCTTGAACATTTTCAGTCCAAGACGCCAACCATGTGACAGAGTTGTCATGTCGTACTTCCTTCCACTTACGGCCTGGTGGTGGTTTGGGTACTTTACTGTCCTTAGAGCAGTTGATGAGAACATCTTCTGGCATAACACGCTTTTTGAGCATGCCCACTTTAGGGTGTTCACCTCGTCCTCTAAATAAGCCAGGGGGTTCAATTCTGAAATTGCCAATTTTTTCTTTATGACCATCTATTATACAGAATCCATACTCTTTTTGAATCTCATCATTTTTAGCTTTAATTTCAGCTTTCTCTTCTTTTGTACAATTTTTATTTCTTTCAGACTGATTTAGGAAAAATGCTTGCATTTCTTTGAAATCACATTTAGAGAGATCCTTTATTATTTTAGTTTCTTCATGGGTCATCACTTTACGCCAATCATTGAAGAAATTCGTATTAAATACAGGTTTGGTGGTATAATCGTGATCAAGCATACGAGCATAGAATCCAGCAACTTCTTCAGCATCTTGCGAAAGCCTCATCGATTTATCATCATATCGGAATTTAACATTTGCAGCTAACGGCTCATAAGGTGGTGCAAACAGGGGCCCTTTGTGTTCAAGGAATTTCCACTTTGTACCATCATCTTTCATTTCTTCTTCCCACCTGAAAAAACAAGACATTTTTACATACCTACTTCTACAGTTCTTTAAGTATAGTTACATACTATCCGTAATGCTTGTAACAACTTTCACTGAATTAAAATTAAAAACTCTAGTTAAAATTCTGACAATCATAACTACATGCACTTCATTTAATTTATGATTGCCTCTACCATTGGGGTCGCTTGCAAACTTAACACACTAAAAGTTGTAACATTATGCCGCCAGATAGCGTTGTTTGCTTTAAACTGGGGCCACAGTCACAGCACAGGGATGACCAAAATATTTATTTTGTGAGCCAAAAGTGCGATAGTAATGTAAAATTGTACATTCACCACTTCCAAACTTCTTGTTCTTCATCTTGTTTTTTCGAAGGACTCGCACCTTCATTAGTTTCTATTTTCACTTTATTTTCCTTTGTCTTTTCAAGTTTTATCTTAATTTTTTTTGGTTTTACTTCTTCCTCTTCATCATCATAGCCAGATTCTGGGGCAAAGTAAATTCATGTATGTCTATTAAATGGCAATATTAGAGGATATCACTTAGTTAGGATTTTCGGATATAAGATATCAGTAAGTATATAAATATAAAGGATATAGAAATATAAATGTGAAAGTTTGATTGTTTGTCTGTACTAAAACGAATTTGGATGAAATTTGGCACACAGTTTATACCCAAGGATTATACATACTTAGGATACTTTTTTATCCTGGTTAGAGGTTCCCTGGCGATTTTTCGAATGTCCACGCGGACAAAGTCGCGGGCCGAAGGTATTACTACCTAGATTTGAATGAACCTAGAATAACCAAGTATATTTGGGATGAAGCTTGTATTATATTATTTATTATGGTAGGTATATCATTTTTATGCAGCAATCTTGAAAAATTTGGTTTAATATTCTAGTCAAAATGATAGGTAGGTAGGAGTTTGGAAGGATGCTGCTTAATATTTTTGTGTACTCAACAATTTAACAATTATTTTTTATTATTCTTTGTTGTCCATACCTTTCTTCACTCTTTTGTTTGACTTCTTGCGCTGTAAAAGAGGAATATCTTCTTTGCTCTCACTGGGCATTTGTCTTTTGACACTTTTGCGCTCAGACTAGAAGATGTAAAACAATTTATTGAATAGGTAATACTACATTATGGCCAAACACCAGCCAGTAAAGATAATAACAACATAATAAAATAAGATGTAGCTCAGGTTCCTCTGGAACCTATTTCGGAGACTAGTCTCTTTCTTCCACAGTTATAAAAGAATATTCTAAGCAAGCCACTTATTGTAAAAAGAGAAAATAAATGCTTTTTATCATATTATTATTATTATAGATATATGTTATTTGGAATTCATTAATTTATTACCAGTAGTACATCTTCTTCATCACAACTCATTATCATCACATCATCAGGGAGATCAGCAAGTGGTTTATCTATGAATTGTGATAGACAGTTATCATAAGATGACACAGTTGTATTGGCAGGACCATACCCATCAGCTTCTTCTTTAATTATTATACATTTCGGATCCTCATCTACCTATTTAGGATTTTTTTTAACTAAATACTCTCAAAAACATCAATACTTTCATTTAAAATATAGATAGCTTAGATAGCCCACTGAATGAGTTACTTTATGGTACCGCGCGTACCCTATGAATTTTTTTTAATTTCCTTGAGATATACATACTTAGATCCATTAAATAAATATAAAAGAAATGGCACCGAAAAGGCATTTACTCAGCATAATGTCGCAGCATTCAAGAACGCCACGACGCTGGTCTTCCGCACAGTATTGGTTAAGATACCGGATGACATACGCCAAGGGATAGAAAATCGCCAGCTCACATTGTTGACGCTACTGGACTTCAGTAACGCTTTCAATTCCGTTGATTTCGATATCCTCCTTGGTGTTCTACAATCTCTGAACATTTCTCAAGCTGCAATTGATCGAAGTTACCTGCTAGGTCGACGGCAACGCATCCACCTTGGAGATTCCCCCTCTGCGTGGTGTGACATTAACGCCGGAGTTCCTCAAGGTGGCGTCTTATCTCCACTACTCTTCTCTACCTTTATTAACTCAATAACAAATTCACTTTCAAGTTCCCATCACCTCTATGCTGATGATTTGCAGATCTTAAATCGGACCCCAATAACAGAACTTTCAAGTGCGGTGCAAATAGCGGCTACCAATTCTGTTGCGCGTATTAGCAACTGGAGTGTAAAACCCAGACCATCATTATTGGTGGTCTTCCTTCATTTCGAGGTTCGACCTTGTTGCCGGGGTTGCTTACTGTTAAATATTGCATACGACCTAAGATAATATTGCTAAAATATAAGTTTTTAAGAAATCATTATTTTATTCTAGTTTCACCACAGAATACCTACATAATAGTGTTTTATAAAATATGAGATCAACGACCGATGGCGAGGCTATTGAAAAAGATTTGACGACAAGTAAAAAAATACTTTAGGTACCTACATTAAGGACAGTATATTCCAAAAACTCTGTCTCTGTCTTTTTCTTTACGTGTGAAAAGTAATGAAAATAACCTCACTTTTTCATTTTTTTTATATGTTTTTATTTTGAGCATAAAGACACTTTTTGAAAAAGTAACCGTTGAATAATCTAGTTAAGTATATCTGTTCTCCTCCCCATATTTTGCACCCACTTCCCACTGTCCTCTTCTCTCACTCTTTTACTTAAGGTTGCCTGGAAGAAATTGCTATTTAGCAATAAGGCCGCCTTTTGTGTGCTTTCTCTGTGTTGTTTTTCTTTGTAATATGTCATGTATTAGTGTGCAATAAAGTGTTTTTATTATTAATATTCTATAATGGGATACATTTTCTAGAAAAACAAACCTGCATGGGTTCCCCTTTCACAGGATGATCTTGTGAATCAAATTCCGACTTGATCTTTTCACGTTCTTCATCCTTATTTCCATCCTTAGACTTGCTAGAACTGTATCAAAGTAAAATATGAAAATTAAGTATGTAAAAAAACCAAATACATATTTCCATCCGTACTTGTGAATTTCAGCCACATCACAACGAGACATAATTTTTAGCATGATGGCTCGACTTATTTTATTTGTATTTTACTGGCAAATTTAGGTCATTAAAATTAGTTAACTCTTGAATTTAGTATTGAATTGACATAATGTCAGGACAATTTGAACAGAGATAAGGTAAACCCATAGATATAGTATATTAAAAGGTAAACCAAGTAAATTTTGTTCTGTGAGGTAAACGTACCTGACGTACCTAGTGATTATCATAGACACGTAACGTAATAAACGTCGGAAGTGGTTTTTTTAACTCATGGTTAGGAAAAGGGTACCCAAAATGGTTTAAGAGGAGAGGCCCTTTTAATATACTATATCTATAAGGAGAGGAGAGAGTAGAAGATGAGGAGTTTGAATGTGGTTATCGGAGATGCGGCACCTTAGGGCTACCGGGGCTACCTATCGGAAGTGATTACATGCTCTTTGGGTAAAACATGAATTTGAATCCAAAGAGAAAAATTGTTTAAAAAACAAAAAAACCGACTTCAAAAAACCTGCCTCTAAAAAGCAAGAAATAATATACAAATCATTAGATACGCATTATCATTGTTATAATAAAACACGTCTATTAAAGTCGGGTGGGGCTGGAGTACATCTTCCCTTTTTTATTCTAAAAGCCCCACCCGACTTCAATTGACGTGTTTTATTATAACAATGATAATGCGTATCTAATGATTTGTATATTATTTCTTGCTTTTTAGAGGCAGGTTTTTTGAAGTCGGTTTTTTTGTTTTTTAAACATTTTTTTTTATTTTTAGTGTAAGTACCTTGTGTATTAGGTAGTGTAGGTATAGGTATCTAAATTCTGCGTGGAACGGATAAAATTCCACATTTCGTATATGTTGGCAGCAACGGAAACGAACGATTCAAAAATACGGAAAATCGGCGTCATGTGACTTGGAAGACGAGTGTGACTTAAGTCGCATGCGACAAAACTATGTCATACGAGCGATTCAAAAATAGAGCCCCTGACTCGGTATTTATTTAGGCCCTCCGCTGTGTCAAGCGGGACACGCGCGCGGGGCGACATAGATTAGAGCTTACTGATGCACTGCGCAAGCATTTGTCCGTCATAAAACAGCAATCTATATTCCCGCGCCGTGTACCCGCGGCGGGATCCTGCTTGACGCAGCGGAGGGCCTTAGGCAGTTTGGCGCGCTAGTAAAAACCTGTTTTCAATTGGCGTATAGTCACAGAATATATAATAGTACGTATAGTTTTCAGACGCTGGACTCGTTCGTCGGCTTGATCTCAATCGCGCAGAATGTTTAAAGTCCGATTTTTATACTTTATAGTCGCTTTTAAAAACTTGTTTTTTTTATAAAAAAAATATTTTTTCAGAATATTATTATTTTCTGCTTTTTAGTCAACGAGCTAAACCTTAAATAAAAATACACCATCTCCTATCGCAGTTCTCGTCAAGACGAATCAGACGATCCCAAACTCGATGGGGCAATGCGTGGTTTTATTACAGAGTTCCTGTGGCCCTCTTCCAGCTCCATCATCAAACCCTGGACACTATTTCCCAACAGAGTACTTGTCAAGACGATTCAAACGAGCCCAAACTCGATGGGGTTGTATGGTTTTTATTACAGCATGTAGCCTTCTTCCGGCTTCATCTTCAGACCCTTGGAAAAAATTTGAAGATCCTAGCTTCAAAACTGAGGAAAGTGAAAGTGAAATAAGCTTTATTCAAAGTGAAATAAGCTTTATTCAAATAAACTTAATTATTAAGTACTTTTGAGGGACTTCCATACCTTATTTCATCCCCTTAGGGATGGAATTTTCAAAAATCCTTCCTTAGTGGATGCCTACACTGTATAATGTATCTGTGTGCAAAATTTCAAGTCTCTAGGTCCAGCGGTTTGGGCTGTGCGTTGATAGATCAGTCAGTCAGTCATTCAGTTTACGATTTTATAATTAATTCTATTTCATCCCCATAGGGGTTGAAATACTAACAATAACAATATAAGTCTCGTTAAATTTTCATACATAAGCCTAAATTATAAATTTAGCGATTTTGATTTTGAAAATGAGGGATTTTCTTCTATACACAACTTCATCCCCCCTTTCATCCCTGCGGGAGTAGAATTTTGAAAAACGCTGAGACCCGTATTTATTAGTTTTCAATCGTCAACCTAAACACAAAATTTGAAGATCCTAGCTTCAAAACTGATGGACTTTCATACAAACTTTCATCCCCTTAGGGATAGTATTTTCAAAAATCCTTCCTTAGTGGATGCCCACACTGTATAAGGTATCTGTGTGCAAAATTTCAAGTCCCTAGGTTCAGCGGTTTGGGCTGTGCGTTGATAGATCAGTCAGTCAGTCAGTCAGTTTACGATTTTATATTTTTTTTTTTATTTTATTTATTAGGAAACTCAACAGCTTCTTTGCTACAATCATGCTTAAAATATAAACTTAAAAATTACACTTAGCCAATAACAGAGTTTCACCGCATGTTATAATACTACAGGCAAACTGTCTAAAAAATATATAAAAATTAAGTAGGTAGGTAAAAAAAAAAAAAGTAGACTAAAATACAAACTTAATTAGGCAAGAGGTATGGTTGGCAGAATTAATGCATTTTTTATTAAGTTCGAGATATATATAATTATTATAAATATAAACAGAGACAAAACAAAAACAAATAAAAAAAAACATAAAACAGTATTAAACATATATCATGCTAAAATAATAATTATAAATAACTAAATAAATAAATGCTTCACGAAACTGTCCAAAATGTAGTAAGTATGCTAACTATATATATTAAGATTAACCCATTTACCCCCTAAGGGGTTGATTTGATTTTTAAAATCACAAAATAATTGTTTGCATATTTCTTTTAGACGTGCTCCTGCGAAGTTTGAAGTTGTAATTTCGATTTTATATTTTTTTACCATGCAAAATATTAACCCCATTATCACACCCCTGTAGGGGTTAAATCATGTCCACCATGTTGGATTTCAAAATAAATGTTATTTTCGCAATGGTCATCGCAGAAAACCCCAATAACGACATTCATATCGATTTTTAGGTTTATTTACCCCATTTCATACCAATTTCATCCTCATAAGGGTTGGAATACTAACGTAATATAAACGTAAATAACGATATACGTTGCGTTAAATTTCCATCCATAAGCTAAAATTATAAATTTAGCGATTTTTACTTCGAAAATGAAGTATATTTCTATACACAACTTTATCCCCCTTTTCACCCCTTCGGGAGTAGAATTTTCAAAAACGCTGAGACACGTGTATACTAATTTTCAATCGTCAGCCTAAACACAAAATTTGAAGATCCTAGCTTCGAAACTGACGGACTTTCATACAAACTTTGGACCCTCGTTTCACCCCCTTACGGGGTGAGTTTTAAAATATCCTTTCTTAGTGCACCCCTAGATCTCATAAGGAACCTATGTTCCAAATTTGGAGTCTCTAGCTAGACCCAGCGGTTTAGGCTGTGCGTTGATACGTGAGTCACCAATAATTTTTTTGATGCTAAGGATTTTGTCAAATACGTAGTACAAATTCAGAACAGGTTATTTACAACCGAATTGTGTATTTAAAAAACATCACAACACTTAATGTTTATATTTTTGACTGTCGTAAACTACTTAACTATAGTTTGGAGTACTAGCAAATTCATTGTTAAAAATAAGTGTACAATTATTTTCAGATACTCTTTCATGGAAAAAGTAGGTTTTCACAACGATTTCGTGAAAGGAGTCGTTCTTTCCTGGGTTCACTTTTTTAAAATTTTCCTACACCCATAATATTTTTTTCTCTCGTAGATTTCTTTCGTGGGACAAGGTTTCCAAAAAGAAAAAAATATTAATGCCTGCAAACATGAATAAAAAAATATTTAAAAACTCGAATAATAGTGCTCTTCATCGTGTATTTCTTAATGTTTTCGCTTTAAAATGAAAGTGTCTTCCTATTAATTTTACTCTCCCGAGTATATCAATAAATTCTAATGCTTGTTACAAGTTGTTACTGTTGATTTAATCCTGAAAATCCATTTTGTGCGGCTGCCGGCTGTTAAGGGATATTCCTTTGCATTTTTATTTCTATTAAAATGATTACATTGGCTGTTGATATGTCATTTGTCATTTTATTTGACATCTGACAGCATCAATGTGACATATGACAGTAAAAAATCGATGTTGCCATGGTAGAAAAACGTTTTGGGTGGCTGTTTTATGAACTTTAACTATCCAACTTTAAAAATAAATAAAAAATGTTTGCAGGTTTAAAAAAAAATATTTATACATGGACAGATTCCATATTGTGTCCTCTTTCCATAAAATATAATTTTATGAACGTAGGCCACGGGTTACCCAAATGGGCCCAGCCTCCATACAAAAATGGAACAACTCCTTTAATTTGGGGTTGCTGTAGAGAATCTACAGTTGACGTGTCCGTTACGCCAGCAAGAAAGTAGCTTCTAGAGGGAAACGAGTTTGATGAATAATTTGTGCGTAATTCGGTATAAATGTGCGCCAAATAAAAAATTTGTGGGCCCCATACTTTTGGAATAAAACGGGAAAAACGAATCCTGCTGGGGTAACGGTGCTCCAGCAGGAAGAATCTAAACTAATGATCGGAGAGAAATAAAAGATATATGGGCGGGTAGCTTGATACTAGCAAGAAATGTGCGCCAAATATATAATTTGTGGGCCTTACAGTTTTGGAGATATTTGATTTCCTGCTGGCGTAACGTTTTGCCGAATCCCAGATCTCGGAAACTACTAAATGTGCGATCTTACAGTAAACACATATAAGTAGCCCCTAATTTGTGCTATTTGTGCGGTAGAAAACATTTCAAAAATATTCACAGATTTTGAAGTAATCAGGCATTTTCTGAAAACAGAAAAAAAATTCTAGCTCCTAAACTACTACATAAATAAAGAAACCAGAAATAGTGTTCAATTCTTCTTGTTATTTCTCATTACCATTAAAAGTTTGAAAATCCCACATTTATGCGTTTTTGAATAATACCCATATGAAGGTGAGACTGACCAAGTCATGACTTTGACGGTCAGCAGGATAAAAATATCAGAGATTATTTAGAGCCTAGCCCAATGAATAATTTGTGCGGTTACTGAAGTACACGCTCTGAAAATTTCAGCTTCAAATTTTACGTATTTAAGTAAATATCAATAAAAATCTGGAACAACTGTCAGCATTCCGATTAACCGACCAAATTCGATAGACCACTAAAAAGCGACGCGTTCATACATTTTGATGACCTCCTTAAATTTGTTGTCGAGCAGGTTTGTACACGTCACGTCTGCGTACACTTAAGTAAAAAAGTGATTTGAGTGAGTGCTTTTATTTTAATAAAAAATGAAGTTATATCTCTTTTATTTCATTTTTACTTGAATTGAAAGAATTTTAACTATTTTAACATTATTTTATTCAAAAAATAAAGGATGTTTTGTAATTATATTTCATTTTTTTGTCAAACATATACATACAATGCGATTAAATTGACAATAGACAGTGATCCGCTGCATCTTCACTAGATAATGTAGGTAGGTAGGTACCTATGGAAATGAGAAAATTTTACAGATTAAAAAAAACGACGTTTTATTTATATAATGATAATGATAATAATTTTAATTGTAAATCATTACTAATTTAGGGCTAAATAAGTACAAAATAAATATTGAATAAGTTAATAATAATGAAAAAATAAGTTCCAAGATGGCGGCCGCTAACTTTTTTGTTTATGGGCCGATTTCAATGAAACTCGGTTTTTTGTACCATTTTGACACGAAAATAACAACGCAATGTTGAAAATATTAAAAAATCCAAGATGGCGGCCATCTTTTTTGTTTGTGGGCCGATTTCGATGAAACTCGGTTTTTGGTACTATTTTGACAAGAAAATAACAAAGCAATGATAAAAAATCCAAGATGGCGGCTATATTTTTTGTTTGTGGGCCGATTTCGATGAAACTCGGTTTTTGATACTATTTTGACAAGAAAACAGCTACGCAATGTCAAAATATATGAAATCCAAGATGGCGGCCATATTTTTTGTTTGTGGGCCGATTTCGATGAAACTCTGTTTTTGGTACTATTTTGTCAAGAAAATAACAAAGCAATGTTAAAAAAATAAAAATCCAAGATGGCGGCTATCTTTTTTGTTTGTGGGCCGATTTCGATGAAACTCGGTTTTTGATACTATTTTGACAAGAAAACAGCTACGCAATGTCAAAATATAAGAAATCCAAGATGGCGGCCATCTTTTTTGTTTGTGGGCCGATTTCGATGAAACTCGGTTTTTGGTACTATTTTGAAAAGAAAATAAGAAAGCAATGTTAAAAATATCAAAAATCTAAGATGGCGGCCACCTTTTCTTTTTGGGCCGGGCCGATTTCGATGAAACACGGTTTTTGGTACTATTTTGACAAGAAAATAAAAAAGCAATGTAAAAAAATAAAAAAAAATCCAAGATGGTGGCCATTTTTTGTGTGGGCCGATTTCATGAAATTCGTATTTTCGTGACTAGAAAACCGCAACGCAATGTTAAAAATATAATAAATCAAACCTAAAGAGTATTTAGTTCATACAGTCGATCATCGCCTTTTGTGTTGGCGAAAAAGCAGACAGTTGGCACGACGAATAAAAAGTGTAAGGGTTGTATATTGTTTTAAACAAGAGTAGAACAATATACTTGTGTGTAGATGATGTAAATTTTAGTTTTATTTGATAAATGTTAGTAAATTCATTACTTTTATTTTATCTCATTTTTTTATGTCGCTTTCTTGTCTATATTTATTTATTTGTGTATTTATGTCTGTTCCTTTTATTAGCTTCTCGATTAGGGGTCGCAAACCGGGATCCCGAATACCGAAAATACCGGTATACCGGACTGAAAAGAAGCTTTTACAATACCGGTATTGTATTTTTAAATACCGGGATTAACGATATTTTCGGTATTCATCACAGAACGACGCAAATCGCAAATCGCGTTTAAATTTTCGCTTTATCTGATTTAAAAGGAGATTTTCCTTAACTTCCTAATATTAGCTTCTCGAATTTCTCGATGAGCTAGAGACTTGACATTTTGAACATAGCTCAGAACTTGATGACAAGACAATGCAATATTAGAAACCGGCAGGCTGATTATCTAATTAGAAACCACATAGAGACCGGTTTCAGTTCACAGATAAATGTGATACATTGCTACTTTTCTTTGATGTTTTTTTTTACCCCAAAAAGAAATATCAATGTACATACAAAAAATTTAGCCGCCATCTTGAATTTTTTAATTTTTTAACATTGCGTTGCTATTTTCTTATCAAAATAGTACCAAAACCGAGTTTCATCGAAATCGGCCCACATGCAAAAAATTTGGCCGCCATCTTGAATTTTTTGCATTTTTAACATTGCGTTGCTATTTTCTTATCAAAATAGTACCAAAAACCGAGTTTCATCGAAATCGACCCACTAACAAAAAAGTTGGCCGCCATCTTGAATTTATTATTTTTTCAACATTGTGTTGCTATTTTCTTATCAAAGTAGTACCAAAAAAGTGTTTCATCGAAATAGGCCCACATACAAAAAAGTTGGCCGCTATCTTGAATTTTTTGCATTCTTAACATTGCGTAGCTATTTTTATACAATACTAAATAATATACTAGAAAAAATACGACTCTCACCAGATCAACACTCAGACGGGAATCGAACCCGCGACCTTTGGATATTGCGATGCTGTTTTCTTGTCAAAATAGTACTAAAAACAGAGTTTCATCGAAATCGGCCCACATACAAAAAGTTGGCCGCCATCTTGAATTTTTTACATTTTAACATTGCATTGCTGTTTTCTTGTCAAAATAGTACCAAAAACAGAGTTTTATTGAAATCTTGGATTTTTTATAACATTGCATTGTTATTTTCTTGTCAAAATATTACCAAAAACAATAGTTTTATCAAAATCGGCCTACAAACAAAAAAGATGGCCGCCATCTTGAATTTTTCATTTTTTTAACATGGCGTTGCTGTTGTCTTGTCAAAATAGTACCAAAAACCGAGTTTCATCGATACATACATACACATACATTTATACTCACGCCTGTTTCCCATGTGTGTAGGCATCGGCCCATAAACAAAAAAGATAGCCGCCATCTTGGATTTTTATTTTTTTTACATTGCATTGTTATTTTCTTATCAAAATAGTTCCAAAACCAGAGTTTTATCGAAATCGGCCCATAAACAAAAACGATAGCCGCCATCATGGATTTTTTATATTTGTAACAATGCGTTGCTGTTTTCTTTCCAAAATAGTACCAAAACCCGAGTTTCATCGAAATCGGCCAACAAACAAAAAAGTTGGCCGCCATCTTGGATTGTTTATTATTTTAACATTGCATTGTTATTTTCTTGTCAAAATAGTTCCAAAAACAAAGTTTCATCGAAATCGGCCCAAAAAATATACCAATATAAACAAATTCACCAATGTGCGGCCGCCATTTTGGATTCCAAATCTAACATTAAAATCGTGCCAAAAACACTTTTTCATGACACCAACATCAAAAAATTGCAAACACTACTTTCAATAATAATATAATAATTATAACCCAATCGAAAGCGAAAGCCCTGTCGGGATAGGGCCCGAGATACATACATTGCCAAAGTATGGGCTCTCGGACATTATACCTTCGGAATCTGCTCGTCTTTTTTACTTTAATAAGGGACAATTATGTTGTGAAACAGTGGATAATTTTTACAAGTCGACAATTGTCATGCAAACTTGACTCGGCTCCAATCTCATGTCAAGAATCACTGACAAATCTACAAATATGTCCATCAGCCATTTTTTGTCCCCACTGCTGGGGCACAGGCCTTCCTTATGGGTGGTAAGGAGGACGGGCCATAACCCACCACGCGGGCCCAATGCGGATTGGTGGGTGTTAACGACTGCAAATACAGCCGGGACCAACGGCTTAACGTGCCTTCCGAAGCACGGAGGAGCTCGAGATAATACATTTTTGGTCACCCATCCCATGACCGACCCTTGCGAACATTGCTTAACTTCCGCAATCGCTGGGCCAGGCGCTAAACCACTGCGCCACCGAGCTCCTCGGTATGTCGCCTTGTATGCACCTACAAATATGTCGACTTGTAAAAAATATCCCTATTTCACAACATACCTGTCCCTATTTAAAGTAACGACAAATGTAAAATTAACCGACATATTATGTCACTGACAAATGTCGACTTGGTGAAATAGGGCCCTGGACGTAATGTAACATATCAATGCTATATACTATAGGCACAGGTATGAATAAAGGCACAAACTATGTATTTAAATGTTAAAACACTATTTACTCACATTGCCAATGAAAACTTATGAACGCGACTGTACAAACAATTTTTCTGCATAATACGACACATTAAAGGAGGTCATCAAAATGTATGAACGCGTCGCTTTTTAGTGGTCTATCGAATTTGGACGGTTAATCGGAATACTGACAGTTGTTTCGGATTTTTATTGATATTTACTTAAATAAGAAAAATTTGAAGCTGAAATTTTCAGAGCGTGTACTTCAGTAACCGCACAAATTATTCATTGGGCTAGGATCTAAATAATCTCTGATATTTTTATCCTGCTGACCGTCAAAGTCATGACTTGGTCAGTCTCACCTTCATATGGGTATTATTCAAAAACGCGTAAATGTGGGATTTTCAAACTTTTTATGGTAATGAGAAATAACAAGAAGAATAGAACACTGTTTCTGGTTTCTTTATTTATGTAGTAGTTTAGGAGCTAGATTTTTTTTTCTGTTTTCAGAAAATGCCTGATTACTTCAAAATCTGTGAATATTTTTGAAATGTTTTCTACCGCACAAATAGCACAAATTAGGGGCTACTTATATGTGTTTACTGTAAGATCGCACATTTAGTAGTTTCCGAGATCTGGGATTCGGCAAAACGTTACGCCAGCAGGAAATCAAATATCTCCAAAACTGTAAGGCCCACAAATTATATATTTGGCGCACATTTCTTGCTAGTATCAAGCTACCCGCCCATATATCTTTTATTTCTCTCCGATCATTAGTTTAGATTCTTCCTGCTGGAGCACCGTTACCCCAGCAGGATTCGTTTTTCCCGTTTTATTCCAAAAGTATGGGGCCCACAAATTTTTTATTTGGCGCACATTTACACCGAATTAGCACAAATTATTCATCAAACTCGTTTCCCTCTAGAAGCTACTTTCCTGCTGGCGTAACGGACACACAGTTGACGAGTAAATTCGTTACAAATGTTGGGGTTACTGGCCCCAACATTTGTAACGAATTTACTCGTCAACTGTCAGGGTACAATTTTTTTTGAGTAGGTATGTACTTACTAATTCGGTACTTATTCTGAACAATTTCATCATGTATTTAGAAATAGAAAATTCGATAATGGAGTTGCCAGGGAGCCTGACGTATGGAGATTGAATGACGTAAATAAAACGGATTATTAAAAGACAGTTATGCTAATGTCAATGTTTTATTTATTTGAGACAATCTCATTTCACAATTAAATGACATGGTAAAAACTTGTATTTACAAGACACACAAACTGTAACATTACAAATTTACTTATAATTGTACCTTTTGTAACATTGACGGCATTTGCCAAATTTTCGATCCTAACCTTATAAAAATAAAATAACATTATTCTTAATATACAACATTAACTACTGCACGTTGTGCACAAACACGCCATAATAATTTACATCATTTTCAACTACAGGCTACACACTTGATTTTTCCAGATATTTTCATTTTGTTTTCTATAAACACAACTTATTTTTTTTTAATTGCTACGTGCTATAACTCTACATAAAATAAGTAGATAGGTTGTAGAAGCAAGACATTTATTTTGCCTTACTTTACGGTAATTTCGTAGTAACTGTTGATTGTTTGATTTACATCTTTATTATTTACTTTATTTTTTTATTTACACCTGAAACTAACTTTTTTAATCACTCTAATTTTAATGATAGGTCTTTATTGCATTTTAGGCATAGATGTGCAAGAAATGGGAAATCTACAGAATGAAACAGATAGAAAACCTGTACAATAGAATCTTAACTACCTACCTAATCTTACATAAAACCTAGCTTACAGTTTATAAGCGGAAATCTAACTAAAGAGCTCTAAACAGTTATAAATTAGAGTCAGACTTCTAATTTCGATCCTAATCTGACTGGAACAAGGAGTCTGTAGTGTCCAAAATTGTTATAAAAATAATACCATAATAACAGTACAACATGCTTACATTTTCATAGGTCATAAACTCATAAGTTCATAAAATAGGTTATGTAAAGACAAAATTATATAAGTGGAACGTTTGCAAAAACGACTATTGTATATAGAATATAGCTTATGCTAAAATTTATTGGATTAAAAGACATAGTCGGGACCGGCCATGTCGATCGCCCAGCGAAACTTGTCGCGTTGAGTTTTGTTGTAAATTTTCTCGATTGGGACGTCATGTTTTTTACACCTGAAATAACAAAAAAGGCAGTTAATATCTTCTTTTAGCAATTTGTAGTGTGCATTGATTTAATTAGAGTTAAAACATACCAAGCCACTGAGATACGAGGATCCAAATAGTTGAGCTTAGAGGTGCCCAAGGCAATAGTTTTGTTTTCATCACGGTCTGTCTCTTGCAATTCTAGTTTCTTAAGTTGCTCTCTCAGACGTTCCAAAGCTTTCTTTTTCTTATCACACAACATCTTCTCCTTAACGGAGCCCCGCTTGGCGGCCTTGGAAGCCTGCCGTAAGTCTTCTTCACCTTCATCTACTTGATCACGTTTTGCTTGAATTTTCTCTTTCAAAGCGTCCATTGACTTGGAATGCCCTGAAATGAATTAAGTTGTAATACAAAATGGCTAAAATGATGTAGAAAAAGAAAATTTTACGAGAAAAAAGTCCAAAATTACCTTTAGGAACAGCTCGTTGATGGTTACACAAAATAGCTACAGCGCGGTTAGCTCTATTGTATGCTAGAATTTTTTCAGGTATAGAGGCATCACCGTCTGTCAGCTCATCTAATTGTCTCTGTAATGTAATTGAGGCATTGTAGGTACGGAAAACTTTTGCAGTTAAGCCTGGCATCAGATCTTTCAAATGTTCATTAAGTGTTTGTGTATTTAGCCTGTCAAATAGATCATCATTGTCTTTTTTGCTCTCCATGAATAGCTCGAGATTCTTAAATACTCTCTTCTCCACTGGCACCTCATTGTAATATCTGATAGAATCTTTACCCAGGAAGTCAAATATAACGACATACTCTTTGCCATCTTTTTCCTTATGCAGTTCTATGTGTTCTACACGCAATGAACAGCAACCCACAGTATCAGCTTGATCGTCATCTTTTTCATTACCGGCTCTCAGTGCAAGCCGATCTATAAAGTACAAAGCGACTGCCCTTTGACGGACTCTCATTTCTTTGGCCTTCCAATCATTGCGGTAGTTTTCTCTAATGGTATCTATACACTTGTGGAGTTTTCGTGCTGTTTCATATTTCTGCCAGTCCTTTTCACCTTTAAGTTTTGAACTTGGGTTTAACATAACATATTTTGATTGACCTTGAACATTTTCAGTCCAAGACGCCAACCATGTGACAGAGTTGTCATGTCGTACTTCCTTCCACTTACGGCCTGGTGGTGGTTTGGGTACTTTACTGTCCTTAGAGCAATTGATGAGAACATCTTCTGGCATAATACGCTTTTTGAGCATGCCCATTTTAGGGTGTTCACCTCGTCCTCTAAATAAGCCAGGGGGTTCTATTCTGAAATTGCCAATTTTTTCCTTATGACCATCTATTATACAGAATCCATACTCTTTTTGAATCGCATCATTTTTAGCTTTAGTTTCAGCTTTCTCTTCTTTTGTACGATTTTTATTTTTTTCAGACTGATTTAGGAAAAATGCTTGCATTTCTTTAAAATCACATTTAGAGAGATCCTTTATTATTTTAGCTTCTTCATGGGTCATCACTTTACGCCAATCATTGAAGAAATTCGTATTAAATACAGGTTTGGTGGTATAATCGTGATCAAGCATACGAGCATAGAATCCAGCAACTTCTTCAGCATCTTGTGAAAGCCTCATCGATTTACCATCATATCGGAATTTAACATTTGCAGGTAACGGCTCATAAGGTGGTGCAAACAGGGGCCCTTTGTGTTCAAGGAATTTCCACTTTGTACCATCATCTTTCTTTTCTTCCTCCCACCTGAAAAAAAATGCGTTTTTATGTTACTAATATCCTAGCTTGTAACAACTTTTAAAGTAAAACTGAAATTCAAAATACAACAAACTTTATTCGTCTACTACGTCTTATATGCCTAATATTAAAAACAATAACAGACTTTTCTTTAATCACTGTACTAAAATTAAAAACTCTAGTTAAAATTCTCACAATCATAACTACTACATAACCTAAAAAATATCTCCATCACATCACCATTCACCACTCAATCTAATCGCGATCGCATTGACATGACACCTGACGGTCGCTTTGCGAACTTTACACATTAAAAGTTGTAACATAATGCCGCTAGATGGCGTTGCTTGCTTAAACAACACGTGGATCACCAAAGTATTTTTGTTCCAGTGCTGCCAACTTAGCGCTTTTCGCGCCAGATCTAGCGCTTTTTTGTCTCGAAGCGCGTTTTAGCGCCTAGCGCTAAAGCCGCGATTACATATTCCAATCTAGCATCCTAGTTAGGAACCAATTTAGAGTTGCCACCCGTATAATAAGTTAAATTTTAACAATTAATTTACACAAATAACGCAAAGGTCAACATTTTATTTTATTTTCGATTCTCATCTCCAATCTTATACAACGTTTATCTTTCCGTTATAGGGTCACTTGGCAATCCGAAATTGGTTCCTAACTAGGATGCTAAATCGGCGTATGTCGCTTCTTAAATCTAGCGCTTTTTTATGTGCCCACTTGACACAAATAAAAACATGCTAGTCTGTTCGGAAAAAAACCGACTTGGGATTTGTGCTTGATCACCGTTTTTGTCATGTTGACTGCACAGGGTTGCGTTCAGTGGCTTAGAATCCGACATTGTCATTTTTTTCTATAGAAAAACATCAGAGCGTTGCAACTTTTTAACCACCCATTTTGATGGTTAAAAAGTTGCAACGCTCTGACGTTTGGAACGGGAAAGTTGTGTCAAACGAATGTCACGCTCTAATGTTTGGAACGCCATTAGAGCAATTGGTTGCACTCGGAGCGTAGGTTCGGAACGCAACCCTGTTATACGTAATTAATAATTATAGTGCAGCGACTATCTTGTCTAAATATTTATCAAGTTATTACAGTCGCGCTAAAACGTAACAGTGCCGTCTACATTTCAAAAACGGTAATCAAGCACAAATCCCAAGTCGGTTCTCTTTCCAAACAGTAGCATAGCAATGTATCATATCCATCTGTCAAAATTATTACAGTTTACATTAGCTTAATTGTTTTTAGCCGACAGCCCTGCGAAACAACTTACTTTGCACCAGAAGTCCCGGAACTACGCCTAAAAAGCCATTTTAGCGCTGACAGCGCGTTTTCGCTCAGACTCGTTGGCAGCACTCTATCTCACCAAGACAGTTTTGCTATGAATGTCAAGGCCTGCACATCGTACACTAAAACAATGTGCATATGCACGCCACACATTCATAACAAAACGGTCTTCGTGAGATACAACTATAAGGCAAAAGTGTTATGAAAATCTAAAATTAAATTATCCACTCACCACTTCCAAACTTCTTGCTCTTCATCTTGTTTTTTCTTACGCTTAGTCGGACTCACGCCATCATTGGTTTCCATTTTCACTTTACTTTCCTTTGCCTTTTCTGTTTTAACCTTCTTTTTTTTAGGTTTTACTTCTTCCTCTTCTTCATCATCATAGTCAGATTCTGGGGCAAAAATTAATGTATGTATATTAAATGGAAATATTAGAGGATATCTGGATATATCAGGACCTACTTATGGATGTGAAAGTTTGTTTGTTTGTCTGTTACCCCTGCCAGCCCCCCTAGCATGACCGATTTATATCGCGTGATATAGCATTTTATCGACACTCAACTGTCAAACTCCTTTGTCTTTTTGACAGTTAAACGTGATAAAACGCTATATCACGCGATATAAATCGGTCATGCTAGGCAAGCAGGGCCAGACTAATTCAAAATTCAAATTAATTTATTCAGTTTAAGGCTGTTTCATTACAAGCACTTGTAAATGTCATCTAAGCTTTTCGTTGTCGTGTTGTAGGTAGAATTAGAAACTATGAGTCAAGGGATTAAAATTTGTTTTAATGAAATCCCTTTATGTGAAATTAAACTCTAATTTCTTGATTCAAAGTTTCTAATTGTAATTGACAACGAAAATCTTCGCGACAATGCGATAGTTTGGCTGCAGCATTATTGAATCACACTAAAATTAATTTGGATAAAATTTGGCACACAGACAGTTTATAACCTGGATTAAAATTAAACATAGGAAAATTTTTATCCTGATTAGGAGTCCACGCAAACTACAGACCAAACTGTCGGCCGATAGTTGGGTCGGGCCTTTAATTAGTATTTAGTATCGGCCGACTCATATAAAAATCAACTATCGGCCGATAGAAAGTCTGTAGTCTGGGAGGACGCTAGAGGTTTCCTAGGGATATTTCGAATGTCCACGCGTACAAAGTTGCGGGCCGAAGGTGGTAATAGTAACAATATAAATGTGAAAGTTTGTATGTTTGTTACTGAATTACACAAGAACAGTTGAACAGATTTAGGATGTAGGAGTTAGGATGGATGCTGCTTAATAATAATTATTATTTTTTGTCCATACCTTTCTTCACTTTTTTCTTTGACTTCTTGCGCTGTAAAAGAGGAATATCTTCTTTGCTCTCACTGGGCATTCGTCTTTTGACAGCTTTGCGCTCAGACTAGAAGATGTAAAACAATTTATTGAATAAAACTAGCAGAAACCAGCCAGTCAAAGCGATAATAACAACATAATAAGATTTATACAATCTGTAATTCATTAATTTATTACCAGTGGTACATCTTCTTCACCACAACTATCTTCATCATCGGGGAGATCAGCAAGTGGTTCATCTTTGAATTGTGATAGAGAGTAATCACAAGATGACGCAGTTGTATTGGGAGCACCATACCCATCTTCAGTTTCTTCTTTAATTGTAGATTTCACATCTTCATCTACCTATTTGAGAAAAAAATATCTCTTAACAAAATACCTAGGTACTCACAAAAATGTTTTCATTCAAAATTATTATTATTCCATAATGGGATACATTTTCTAGAAAAACAAACCTGCATGGGTTCCTCTTTCACAGGATGATCTTGTGAATCAAATTCCGACTTTTTTTCACGTTTTTCATCCTTCCTTTTATCCTTTGACTTGCTGGAACTGCATCACAGTAAAATATGAAAATGATGTATAAAAAAGCATTCACCAAATGTACCTACTTGTGAATTTCAGCCACATCACAACGAGGCAATTCTCAGCATGATGGCTTGGCTTATTTTATTTATATTTTACTAGCAAATCATAATGTAGTGATTACTGATTACATGCTCTTTGGGTACAACTATGAATTTGAATCTTTATACATAGAAAATATGTTTAGAAAAAGGTTGAGTTGAGACACTATGAATGAACATATTGGTTATTACCTGTGTTTGTCTCTTGAGCTAGAGTGTTTATCCTTATCACTATGAGACCGGTCACTTTTAGATCGGTCTTTATTACGTTCCTTATCTCTATCTTTTGATTTGTGCTCCTTAGAGGACGAACTCTTATGATCCTTATCCTTATCCTTGGATGAAGATTTCTTTTCATCACTACTGCTGCTCTTGTGTTTGTCCTTGTCACGGTCAACCCGGTCCTTTTCTTTGTCATTTCGTTCTTTATCCCGATTCTTGTCCTTGTCGCTGCGATGTTTATCCCTATCTTTGCTGCTGTGGTCTCTGTCACTACGATCTTTACTTTTATCACTGCGTTCTCTGTCTTTATCACGTTCTTTGTCCTTGCTGGACGACTTGTGTGAGCTACTATGATTCTTGCTACTGCTTGAATGTTTATCCTTTTCTTTATCTCTGTAGAACATTATTAAAGGTTAGGTATTAAAATATAATCATATTTGATAGCCAGTAGTTCATTGGATTGGAACTTTCTGAAAAACTAACCTGCTAGAACTGCTGCTATGTTTGGAAGAGCTCTTGTGGTCGCGGTCTTTATCGCGGTGCTTGTCCTTGCTTGATGACTTGTGGCTTGACTTGTGCTTTTCAGAGCTGCTGTATCCATTGTGAATACCGTTCACGTGTTCATTTTTATTGCCGTTTACCTTTCCCTGCAAAATGTTAATTGCAATAGCATTTATTTCAACTGCACGAGTGGTAGTTAAATACAAACATAGTTAGGTTATACAGTTTATCAATGCAGATAGTAACATATTTTCAGAAATGGAAGCAAAATGCTAAAATCAGAGGACGCCTAGTTTCAGAGTCCTGTGGTAGACGCCATATTGGGACTTAGAAAATTTTCGCATCGGTTGCGGTGTACACTAGTAAAGCTGAGCGTAGGGCTATTATTTCGACTCAAAAGAGACACCAGAAGAAAAGAAATAATTATAGAAACCAATTTGAATACTTACTGATTCACAATCATTATCATTGACTGGATTTTCGACACTCATTTTGCCTACGTATCACCAAACCTTTACCAAACGATGTACAAGATTTTCACATGAGGTGAGGCTTGGCTGCCGAGGCGAGGTGGAATGAGAATGAGTCGTGAAGGCGAACGAATTTCCGAATCAACGAACGGGGAGAACGAGACGTGCGAGAGACCACAGATCATTATATCGAGAGACGAACGAACGAAAAGCTTTGTCCAGATTTGTATCATCCTGACGATCAAAATCAGGGGCCTTACTATGAGCTCTTATAGCAGGACTTATATTGAACGGCCTTCCTTTTTCGTACCATGATCTCAACGGTTAGTATGAAAGCAGGCCTTAAGCAGTCTTTTTTACGGCCTGCTTTTGAACTGAATGGTTTCTTATTTGCTGATGGTAAGCCCCCAGGCGTATCGTATCGAGTATTCGTATCCTAAGTGTGGACGAAGTACTTATAATTTCCTTGGTGTGGACTAAACGTAGTGATATTATTTCCTCTGTGGTGTGGACGCTCATTTCGACTGCATCGTATCACCACAGGATACATACATGATACGCAATCAATGACATAGTCGTATCATGACAGTATCAAAATGCCGATCATGATACACGAATCCGATACGATACGGATACGATAGTCTAAACAAGGCGCAAAGCGTTTCAATCGATAATCAAATTTTACTAGTCTGGACAAGGCTAAACGCACGCAAAAAATTGCCGGACCGTTGATTACGTAAGTCTGTTGCTAACAATTCGCGATTGAAAGCGCAGTTGCATTGCTACTTTAGTTAAGATAGTAATTGTCACATATATTGGTTCTTACTAAAGCAGCGATGTAATTGCGATTTCTGTCAGAGTTGATTGCAATGCAACAAAGTTACATAATTACCCCCCGGGGGGTAATTATGTAACATACTCTGACAGAAATCGCAGTTACATTGCTGCTTTAGTAAGGACCAATACGAGAACTATCTTACTTAAAACAGCAATGTAACTGTGCTTTCTATTCGTTAACCGGGGGGTGATTATGTAACTTTGTTGCAATCAACTCTGACAGAAATCGCAGTTACATTGCTGCAGATAGTTCTCATATTGGTTCTTGAGTTAAGCCGATGTCGGCTTAACTCTGTTGCTAACAATTCTCGATTGAAATCGCAGTTACATTGCAGCTTTAAGTAAGATAGTTCTCATATTGGTCCTTAGTAAAGCAGCAATGTAACTGCGATTTCTATTATGCCTCATTTAGATTATCGGCGAAGATACTCGCCGAGTAATTCGTGCTCGAATACAGACCAGCAGGGGCCCTAACTCAAAGCCAGAGCGATAGCAATGCTCTGTTCGTCCTTGTCATATCATAACACTATGACAAGGACGGACAGTGCACTGACGTCATAAACCAAAGCCAGAGTCAAAGCGATAGAGTTAGGCGGTAGACCCGCAGCCCGTGGATTACGTAACTCTGTTGCTAACAATTCTCGATTGAAAGCGCAGTTACATTGCTGCTTTAAGTAAGATAGTTCTCATATTGGTCCTCACTAAAGCAGCAATGTAACTGCGATTTCTGTAAGAGTTGATTGCAACAATGTTTCATAATTACCCCCCCCCCCCCCCGTTTATATATTCAGTGAACATAAAACTAAATGGATGACGTGCGACTTGTTGCTTGGGCTTCATGCATACCTATTTTATGTGTATAGACTATAGACCTTCGAGCAACGCCGCGCGCCGGCTTAACAGAACCGCGTCTTACTCTAAGGAGACTTATACAAGTAAAATCTAAACGAGACGCCATTATCGAATCTTTTTTTATTTATTTAATTCTGCAATTGAGTACTTTCATAATAAGTTAAGTACTTAATATAACTGAAAAAATATTAGAAAAAAATCGACTCACCCGTAGCAGCTCAGACGGGACTCGAACCCGCACCCTTAGGATTCCGGCCCAATGCACTAACCAATTATATTATGCTACCGAGACGCTAGTGGGAGTGGCGAAATTTTCTAATACTTTTTACGTTTTCGCTGTAAGCCAGCGTTATTTCATCAATGTGAAGAATTACTTACCTTCAACATTCGAATGCAACATCTTAACAGATGCCAGACAATCGATTGATGAAACAGCTACTTATATATTGAATTTTTAGAACTTGGCATTCACAATGCTATTTTTATATATTAAGTTACTTAATATAACTGTTTTTTTTTCAAAAATATAACATTGGTTCTTTCTAAAGCAGCATTGTAATGTAACTGCGATTTCTGTCAGAGTTGATTGCAACAAAGTTACGTAATTACTCAGTACCGGTACTGAGAATTGTTTCCCGGGAAATTCGGTACTTTTGTTGTAACTTAAAATTAGGTCAATAATTAAGCGTATATTAGCTTAAAATGCGTCTTTAATGCCCTTCAAACGAAAATAAATGAATGACGCGCGAAGTAAAACGAGCTAATACACACCGGACTTTCGTCTTGAGACAATTTGGATGCAAAGATTTACTAAAGCTTTTCGGAATGCTGTCCATACGAGCTGAATTCGACGAGATATCCTCCTCGAAATTTTAATTACCTACCTAACTGGACTGTCCACCTACCTCTACTCTGTCCAGATATTCATTATGGTCAATAACTTCAAGTATAGTGTTCTCAGCATAAACTGTAGCGGTTACATTCAACATGATTTCCGTCTTATCATCCTAAGTCCCACTCTTTGAAAAGCACTACGGAGATCTTTGAGCATTGTGTTCAGGTCTTCCAAGGGTTCAGCCTTAAGAACTACATCGTCGACAAAAAGAGGGTAAGTTAAATACTCGCTCTAGATTTTGATACCGAATCCTTTCCAGTCAATGAGATTAAAGATGCTCTCCAAGCTCCAACGCGGCGGTGAACCGCTTCTGAGAAATTACGTCTTCCTGTCTCACACCTTTGATTGACATTCAACATGATTTTCATCTTATAATCCTTCACCCACTCTTTGGAAAGCACTACGGAGATCTTCGAACATTGTACTCAGATCTTCCAAGGTCTCAGCCTTAAGAACTACATCGTCGACAAAAGAGGGTAAGTTAAATACTCGCCCTAGATTTTGATACCGAATCCTTTCCAGTCAATGAGATTAAAGATGTTCTCCAAGCTCCAACGCAGCGGTGAACAGTTTCTGAGAAATTACGTCTTCCTGTCTCACACCTTGGATTGACATTCAACATGATTTTCGTCTTATAATCCTTCTCCCACTATTTGGAAAGCACTATGGAGATCTTCGAGCATTGTGTTCAGGTCTTCCAAGTTCTCAGCCAACCATAATGAAGTACATCGTCGGCAAAGCGAAGGTACTCGCCACCATAGCTGTTGATACCGAATCCTTTCCAGTCTATGAGATTAAAGATCTCCTCCAAGCACCAACGCAGCGGTGAATCGTTTCGGAGAAATTACGTCTTCTTGTCTCACACCTTGGATGGGATTTGTGCTCTGGTTCGGTAATAGAAACGACATAGTGGCATTTTCGTATAGGTTCCTCAGCACTTAGCTTTGATATACAGGCTGCCAACTATCTCCCAAACAATAGAATTTCTATTAAGTGTCTGGTTCTGGTGTCCGCGGCATTATAGTTTAAAATAAAGGATTGTTCAAGCTTAATAAAATAAAATAAAATAAATAAATAATTTTGTAGTTACTTATTACCTACTACTAATTTGTTCTGTTAAAAGCAAAAGCATAGATAATATTCTTTACTGTGTTCGTAAGCCAAATAATTATAAAAAAATGAAATTTAAGAGTGAAAAGGAGAAGTTCGTATTCGTAACGTAGGTAGGGTACCTACCTACGAGTCACTGATTTTATTTTATTACGATACAGTAAAAAAAATCTCAGTACCGAAAAGTCCCGAAATTTCCCGGTACCAGAGTTAGCGCAGTACCGGGAATTCAGTTTTCTCCTCAGTACCGGGACTGCAACCCCTAGTAATTACTCCCAAGGACAGACAGGGGGGCAATTATGTAACTTTGTTGCAATCAACACTGACAGAAATCGCAACAAAGTTACGTAATTACCCCCCTGCTAGCGAATTACGTAACTCTGCTGCTAACAATTCTCGATTGAAATCGATTTAAAGCGCAGTTACATCGATGCTTTAGTAAGAACCAATGTGACAACTATCTTAACTAAAGCAGCAATGCAACTGCGCTTTCAATCGATTTCAATCGAGAATTGTTAGCAACAGACTTACGTAATTCGCTAGCAGGTGATTTGATTTTGGTTTTTCGTAAATTTTTGGATTAATTTTCAATGCTCCGATTCTTGCGGGGACTGTAAAATCTCCCTATATACAACGACCAATATCTTTGTTCGTAGCCCATACAACAGCCGCGCGGCCGGCCTTGCGTACATTTCGCACCAGTTACATTCGAAATGTACACGAAGAGGAGGACCTGCTTTTAGCTTCAGAAGCAAGTTTGATGAATAATTTGTGCGCAATTCGGTGTAAATGTGCGCCAAATTAAAAATTTGTGGGCCTTATACTTTTGGAATAAAACGGGAAAAACGAATTCTGTACCCTTAGCACGAACAGCTATCGAAAAAAATAACTCGCGTAAAATCATTCGATAGAAAAAAATTGCTTCAGTCAAATACTAAACGATTTGAATGATGAAATTAAGTACCTACCTGACACCTGTCAACTGAAAAAAGCACTCAGGGGACCAACAAATACAAATGGTCCCAGGGTGGTGATCGAACTCACGACCTCCGGCTCACTAGGTAGTGACATTACCAAATCAAATGTTTATTTTAAGTCATTATGTATATTTCGAATTCACGATTTTCTCAAAAACGAATGGACCCTGAAAATGAAAATGTTGGTTTGTCTGCTTGCCATACAACGTGTTACAAAATAACCCATGGTGGATAAGGATAAAAAAAATATAAAAACGTCTTCAAAGTACCAGGATCACCCAAATATGCAAAAGGTTAACTTCTATGATAAAAAAACATTTTTGTTTTTTTTATTTCTACTTTTCGATAAAAATATATAAAAACGTCGCCAAAGTACCAGGATCACATATAAATATTGAAAAGGTTATTATAAGATTTAAAAAAATCTTTTTTGTATTTTATTAACTTTTCGATAAAAAAATATTGTTACTGACGCGGGGTACGGGATTGGAAGGAGAACTGCAGAGACGACAAAAATCTCTTTTTTATCATAGAAGTTAACATTTGACCACTGGCTCAGATAAGTTTGTATCTGTTAAAGTTAGTCAAGATGGTGCAACTCAGCCTTAGAATTTTAATATTATTTAATGTTTGTAAAACTAAAAGTTTTTTTTGTTCTTGACTTTTCTTTTTTTCATTTATACGTGTTACAAAAAAAAACTCTAATACCGAATATGGTAGATAGGGACTCTGAAACTGAACAAATTTTACTAAGGGACCAACTCTGAAACCGTGGAAAAAAAACAGCTGTTTCTGTTTCATACAAAAAAAATAATCTAAAATATCAAAATGTTATATCTCTTGCACGGGTTCCCTACTTGACATCGATGTCGAACCATCACTGTATCGAATGGTTAACACAATGAATGTCTTGACATCTAAAGGTCGTGGTATAGATTAACCATGACGTCGAAAACCTTAAGAAATAAGTAAGTACTTAGTAGGTTCGAAAACATCGAATACACAAAATAAAAACTAAACATTAAATAAAAATATTGATGTAAAAGTCAAGAAAAGTACCTACGTTAAAATATTGTCAATTAAACGCATTTAAATAAATAAAGCAAATTCATTGTTTTATCTTTTCTTTAGTAGTAAATAATATCATCTATGATTTTATTTCAACGCCTACGTGTTTTAGCACGCACGTTAAGTTGTATTTCTAACTACCCTCGTTGAAAGTAGTATTTTTACACCAGTTTTAATCTTTGCGTTCGTTGGTTTTGAACATCCCATACTGTGACTCTGACTATTCGATGTCGTAACAATCGATGTCGCGAAATTCGACGTGATATACCGTCGATTTGATAACCTTTCGATGATTTAACCTGTCGATGCTGTGATCATTCAATGTCGAGACATTCGATGTGGCGTACCATCGCTTTGACGACCGATCGGCGTACCGTTTTCGCCGTCGCGGCGTTCGATATATCAATCAAGTTTCGATATCGAGTAGGGAACCGCCCTCTTGCACTTACGTCGTTCATCAGTCCTCTTTCCCTCTCTCACTCATACCTCTCCCTGTTACTCATCCTTCCGTTCCATTCCACGTCTTTCACCCATCCTACACTTTCTATGATAATAGTAGTTTATGATACAAGGTTGGTAAGGAGGTTTTTAAAACGAGTTGACGTTTTATAAGCCCGAGCCGTAGGCGAGGGTTTATAATCGTCACGAGTTTTAAAAAACCTTAACAACCGTGTGCCATACTACGTTTTTCAATACATTTGCGAGAAAACATTATAGGTACTGCTGAAATTGTAATCTATACATATAATAAAACTGTAAATTCTAAATATTTGTGCGCGAATTACGCAAAAACCGCTAATCTAATTTTGATGGATTTTTCACAATTTAGTAGATTGTGGTCCAACTTAAAATCTAAGCTATGTTTCATCAAATTCGGGTGGGTGGAACCAGAGAAACAGCTTGAACTCTCCGTAGTACTAGCTTTCATACACTAAAGGGGTCATTTTAAACTGGTTGCAATATTTTTCTACTGTCCACCCGGATGAAGTCGCGGGCGGAAGCTAGTAGAAATTAAAAAAAACGTTCGTAAACAAAAACGCACGGCGCCGGCGTGCGGTAAAATCAACTTTCCGCACGCTGTACTACTCCGTAAACAAAAACGCACGGCGTGCGGTAAAATCAACTTTCCGCACGCTCGACTGTCATCGTAAACTTACATTTTCGAGCAACTGTATTGAAAAAAAAATTGTCGTCTTTGCAACACAGTGTTCTCCTTCCAATCCCGTACCCCGCGTCAGTAACATTTTTTTTGTCGAAAAGTTAATAAAAAAAAAATAAAGATTTTTAAATCATAGAATAACATTTTCCATGTTTGTGTGATCCTGGACATCCTGGTACTTTGGAGACGATTTTATTACGAAGGAAAGAAAAAAAAACGAGAAATATCCAAAATCTTAAAAGTGATTGAAAATAAACAAAAACGGGAGAGAATGTGGCCGAATACCACCTATTTGAATATATTTGTTTTTCATAGTATTGTGTCAATTCTGATACGTTTTTGTTTTACATTGTCATAAAAACAGTCATAAAAAAGATAGGTATTAAAAAACGCTACTTGAAAAAAGGTGTTTTCTTTAAAATATACAAAATTCAATGAAATGTGGTCCTAAGGGTATCAAAATGTGATTGAAAATATTATTTCTCTATATCAATTAAAATCTGGCATTTGTAGATGTTGGCATTTTGTAGAAAGAAGTTGGCATTTGTAGAATCTGGCGTTTTAAACTAAGTTGGCATTTGTAGAATCTGGCATTTATAGACTAAACCAATTAATTGTTCAATTACAAAAAGCGTCCTTTCGCAAACAAAAGTACCTATAACACAGCAAAATTAAATGTTTACATGGTATGTATGTAGGTACAATAATTATTGAAGTAAAACTTAAGATAAACTTGTGCAATATTGGTAAAAAAATATTTTTGGCAAAACTAATAATTATTTTAAAATACTAAATGTACAGTTTCAAGAGAAATTAATTACCATTATGGTGTAATAATAACCATAGACATATCACTTGTAGTTTAGAAGTAGTTCGGAAATTAAAGTTGAAAACAGCCTCTTTTCAAAATATGCCCCAAACTTTTCAAATGTACAGATTATGGGCCATATTATCAAGGCGTTATATTATTTACGCGACAAATAGCATTATCGCTATCTTTTTATTTTAAACAACTAGCCAATAATCTGGCTAGGAAAACATCTGCTTCTATTGAGCAGTTAACTTCTGACATGTGTAATTCAACTTTGGAATCCGTTCCAAATAATAACTGTTCATAATGTTAGTAATAATTTATTACATTTAAATTAGCATTTGAGACAACAGAGGCGTCCTCTAGCGCTAAGCCGACAATAGGAAAGCCAAACTGTTTAAGAATTGTTCACCAAAATATGCAAGGCTTTTCCGGCAAAGATTTAGAAATAAGCTTATTCTTAAACTCTGTAGATATTGATGTGTTATGTGTTACTGAGCATTGTTTGAAAAAGCACGAATTAATTTTGAGTTTGGATAATTATAAAGATGTTAGTTCATTTAATAGGAAATCTGCTATAAGAGGGGGTTCACTTATTATTCTACACAATAGTTTGCAATGTAAAGAGCGCAAAGATGTAGTATCCCTTTCAATTGAACGAACCATTGCGTTGTCTTGTGTGGAACTTGATCAAATAATTATAGTATGTGTATATAGACCCCCAGCGCGAATTACTCTGAGTTTGAGTCCACTATGGAGGAAGTCTTAAAAATAACTTGTAGGAAAAATAAAAAAAGTCGCGATTTGTGGAGATTTTAACGTCGACATCTTAGATCCTAAATTAGCCAAGTTGTCGAGTAGGTTTATAAACCTATTTAAATCATTTAATTTGCTACATACTTTTAATGAACCAACGCGAATTACACCCACATCGGCAACTTGCTTGGATAACATTTTCTGTAACTGTAATGTACTTGAAAAATCAATTTTGAATTGTATTAAATCCGACCACAGTGGACAATTAGCCTCTATTGAGCACCATCATGTTCCGTTTAAACGGAAAATAATGTGTAGGCCAATAAAAAAACACTGTATTGAAAAATTCAGAAACAGTGTCTCAAGTAAAATTGAAACTTTACCAGAACCAAACTTTGTAGCCAATAACTTATATAATCATTTATTTAGCATAGTTCAAACTGAATTTAATGAAACTTTTAAACAGAAAGTCATCAAATGTAATGATAGTACGAAATTTAGTGACTGGGCCACACCCGGCATATATAAGAGGAGAAGGAAATTATAAGAACTTTATGCAGAGAAAGCTACTTCTTGTGATCCTAACTTCATTGAATTTGTCAAGAAGTATTCACAAACATTCAGAGAAGTTTGTATCCTAGCAAAGTCCAAGTACTTTGCAAATAAAATAAAATTAGCTGATAATAAAATTAAGGCTACCTGGAATATTATTAACAAAGAAACGGGCAAATCAAAATCCAATATAAATTCCTTCTGTTTAAAAACTGGTGATCAAACTTTTGAATCTGACAATGAGGTCGCTAAAGTTTTTGAAGATTTCTTTGCTAGAATACCTGTAGAAACTACCAGTACTCTTAGTGCTAGTCCCAACATCGCTGTCTCCCTTCTGGAGTCTAGTGTTGATAAGTGCAATGAAAGTTTTTCCTTTAAATATATAAACAGTGCAGATATCATTAAAGCTTTTAAAACAATTAATGTTAAAAAACAGAAGATCTTTGGGGCATGTCAACAAGCATTATTAAATCAATAATTGATATCCTAGCCCCCTACTTGGCTTTTATTTTTAACAAATGTATTGACGAAGGGGTCTTTCCTGACTTAATGAAAAATAGTAAATTGATTCCTCTTTTTAAATCTGGGGATAAAAGTGACCCAGCTAACTTTAGGCCAATATCTATACTACCAGCACTTAGTAAAATATTTGAAAAAAATATATATTCCCAATTATTAGATTACTTCACATACAACAATATACTTCATAAAAATCTGTTTGGATTTTCCAAGGGTAAAAGTACTTCTGATGCTGGAATTGCACTTCTCAAACATATTCTTGACGCTTGGGAAGAAAAGCAGGATGTAATTGGCATTTTCTGTGACCTTTCTAAGGCATTCGATTGCGTTGATCACCAAACACTATTAAAGAAGCTAGAACATTATGGTGTCTCTGATAAGTCGGTTAGTCTTATGAAATCGTATTTGTACAATAGAACTCCGAAAGTTGTAATTAATAGAACTGAATCTACTGGAGCCCCCATCAATATGGGTGTGCCACAGGGATCAATATTGGGCCCATTGCTGTTTCTAATTTATATAAATGACCTTCCCAACTACGCGAGTAATTTATGTGAGACAGTACTATTTAACTCCAAAAAAGAGCTGTTCGCGCCATATGGGTACGTATCAGAATGTCTAAAGTTAGAATGTCTAAACTTAAAATGGCAAAGTTCAAAATGTCAAAAATCAAAATTCAAATGGTTTAAAATGTCGAAAATCAAAAATGATTTTAAACATAAGTTTTTCAAAATAGAAAAATTTAAAGTATCAAACGTATCAAATACTTGACGAGTTGAAATATCAATGGTCATTAAGTCTAAAGTTCACAATGATTTATTTGAATTGGGTTGGATCTTAAAACGAATCGCTTTCTTTGAGGTTAATTGAGTCTGTGGAGGTCTTTGGGCTTCGCCTGGAATGCTTTATAGCAAATTTAGCTGCCGGAAATTAGCCTAAACTAGTCTACTGGGACTTAGAAACCGTAGACCATAGGTCACGAGATAGGTGCGAGGAGCGTAGCGACGAGCATGTTAGGTTGACATGAACCCAGCGCGCGAGCCGAGCGAGCGAAGCGAGCGTGCCGCGGCAGCGGCCGGCGAAGCGCCAGAAAAAAATCTATTTCAAACTCAATGGGTGGATTTTGTTCGGCGGCTACAGAATCAGTGACTGGCACCGGCTACCGAATCAGGGAGCGGCGTGGCTATGGTGATGTGCGGCGGAGACACAGAGGTTAACAAGCAATTATTTTACCTAATTAATTAGGTACCTAAATGAAAGAAAGGCATAAGTAAATTCTTTACGTCATTATATGTATTTTGACTATTAGACATTTTAAGTTTTGATCATTTGAACTTAGACATTTTTAGTTTAGACTATCTGACCGCTTGACATTTTCGTTTTTGACATTTTGAACTTTCGACATTTTAATCGTTAGACATTCAAATTTTTGACATTTTGAACTTTGCCATTTTAAGTTTAGACATTCTGATACGTACCCCGCCATATACAATCTACAGCGGAGAGATACCTTGAGAGAATTGTTCAAAGAAATAAATATTTTAACTTTAGCAGGCCAATATATTTATGAAAATTTAGTTTATGTAAGGAAACACTATGATTCATTTGATAAGAACAGTAACATTCACCAGTTTAATACAAGAAATAAATGAAATAAAACACTTTTAACGGATACTAGCGCGGTTTTATTGAAAGTACTTTGGTAATTAGTTGGTATTTGGTTTGATTTTTGATTTTCCCGACGTTTCGGCACCTTTGCAGCTGCCGTGGTCACGGGGGACTGAAGCTACTTGTGAGCCTACCCTCAAGCGATGAATTTTTTAGAACGTTCAGAAATTAAAATTTATCAAATTTAATTAGTTTAATTTTGGTTTGGTTTTAATTTAATTTTATATGTTAAAAAGAGAGAATCTACTGAAACTACTACCATTTCAAAAAATTGGGAGGCCCCTCCAAGAAAGAAATGGCGAAAGAAAACTTGGAGAGGAAGGCCGACCTCCGTCTTTTATATTAATTAATTTATTTGCAAAAGGAACTAACTGTATCATTAGATCTTACAGTGTGTGTTTGGGGCTTTAGCTTGTGAATGATGGGGTCCCAAGCTGGTGGAATTTTCCAACCATCATCTCTATTGAAATTAGGATATTTATTTATTTCGATAGCCTCGCGGAGCATTCTAGGAATGAATCTACGTTCCCTAGCAAGGATTTGGGGTTTGTCAAATCTAATATAATGGTTGGGCCCCTCAAAGGCGTGTTCACTCACTGCAGACTTGTTATCGCGCCTATGTTTCATGTCAGCTACATGTTCTTTAACCCGGGTCCCTATGCTTCTCTTTGTTTGCCCGATGTAGGAGAGCCCACAGTCACAATCTAGTTTGTAGACGCCTGCGGCTTGAAGGGGGATATTACACTTGACAGGTCGTAAGAATTGGTTGATCTTCTTCGGCGGCTTGAAGTAAGTTTTGATTGACGCTCGCTTCAGAATGTTTCCAATCTTGTCAGTGACACCCTTCAAGTATGGTAGGATGGCAGGTTGACGCTCTACTGTGGCTGTTTTGGTGCGTTTTCTGTGACGAAGGCGTGGTACTTGCAACTTGTTGTTACGTAGTACTTGCTTGACGTGCTGAAGCTCAGCAGTCAGGTGTTGTTTGTCACAGATCTCCTACATCGGGCAAACAAAGAGAAGCATAGGGACCCGGGTTAAAGAACATGTAGCTGACATGAAACATAGGCGCGATAACAAGTCTGCAGTGAGTGAACACGCCTTTGAGGGGCCCAACCATTATATTAGATTTGACAAACCCCAAATCCTTGCTAGGGAACGTAGATTCATTCCTAGAATGCTCCGCGAGGCTATCGAAATAAATAAATATCCTAATTTCAATAGAGATGATGGTTGGAAAATTCCACCAGCTTGGGACCCCATCATTCACAAGCTAAAGCCCCAAACACACACTGTAAGATCTAATGATACAGTTAGTTCCTTTTGCAAATAAATTAATTAATATAAAAGACGGAGGTCGGCCTTCCTCTCCAAGTTTTCTTTCGCCATTTCTTTCTTGGAGGGGCCTCCCAATTTTTTGAAATGGTAGTAGTTTCAGTAGATTCTCTCTTTTTAACATATAAAATTAAATTAAAACCAAACCAAAATTAAACTAATTAAATTTGATAAATTTTAATTTCTGAACGTTCTAAAAAATTCATCGCTTGAGGGTAGGCTCACAAGTAGCTTCAGTCCCCCGTGACCACGGCAGCTGCAAAGGTGCCGAAACGTCGGGAAAATCAAAAATCAAACCAAATACCAACTAATTACCAAAGTACTTTCAATAAAACCGCGCTAGTATCCGTTAAGTGTTTTATTTCATGTCTAGTGAGCGCGTAAGCTTGAGAAGTGAATACAAGAAATAAAGATAAACTTGCCGTTCCAAGATTTAGGCTTGCAAAAACGAGAGGTTCATTTATGGGGAAAGGCATAGCCTTTATTAAAAAGTTCCACAACAAGTGATTGATCTTCCTTTGCATGAATTTAAAAACCATGTTAAAAAAACGCTCATGGGTAAAGGTTATTATAAAGTTGTCGAGATCAAAATGCGTGGAAATGATGTAGGTAACACATAACTTGCTAATATAAGTACTTTGTTGAAGTAATATAATAAGTCTATGTTGTTGCCAATAATTCTGTCACCCTGGGGGCTTACCATCAGCAAATAAGAAACCGTTCAGTTCAAAAGCAGGCCTTAAACAGGACTGCTTAAGGCCTGCTTTCATACTAACCGTTGATGTCATAGTACGAAAAAGTAAGGCATTTCAATATAAGCCCTGCTATAAGAGCTCATAGTAAGGCCCCTGTTGTAATTATGTTATGTTACCCTGGTAACGATATATTCAAGTTTGTAAATATCGTTACTTATGGCTGTTACAGCTGATAAGTTTCTTGCGCCCGTTCTTCTTGTCAGCTAAAAAAGTCTGGAACGGGTGGTAGGAAAATATAGACGATTCAAAAGTACTTAACAATTAAGTTTATTTGAATAAAGCTTATTTCACTTTCACTTTCACTTGCGTAAAATATATTTTTTGTGGAATTTTTTGCGGGCTAATTTAAGAGCAGTTCGCCTCCAAAAACGATCATTTCAGATATCTAGTCGCCTTAATACAATACAGCATACCACATACCATGCAATATAGTTATTGCTTTCTCTGTGTGCAATATCGTATCACTAATAAGTCGACAAGATGACCAATCAGTATAAACAGAATTTATATTCAGTAAATTTTATTATTAAATAAACTAATAAAAGGCAATAACATTAATTTGCTATTTACTTCATTGTTCTGTTGATTTTTTATCAGCTGAAGGTATGTAGGATGGTTTGCCATTGGAGTCCCATATATGTTTTTGTTTTTTAAAAGCAAAAGCCATATAAATTGCTGAAAAAGAAAAAAATAGGTTTCACCACCTTTGCCAGTCGATAATAAAAATAATTATCTTTATTTCTAAAAAAGCGAAATAACCAATAACATTCAATATATCATTCAATATAGAGGTCACAACGATCAGAATTAATAATCAATCTACAGATAGGGATAGGCCCGATCTAGATTGATTGCTAGCCAACACCTAGGCCACTGTCATACATTCTTGTCTTGATAACTTCAATCTTGCTTAGCAACAAATCTGGATCAGGCCTATTCCAATTTATGGATTGATCATTAATTCTGGCCATTAGGATACATCTACCCTTGTGTGGTATTTGCAAGATACAGATATTGGTAACTTTCAGGACTTTGAGTGCTTGCCACCCTTCACTACATATTATAAAAAAGACAAGTCGACTGAAAAGATGGAAACAAGATTAAATAAATATTAAAGGCAACATGTCATAATAACATGCAGTCGGAGGCATGCATAAAGAAAGTGAAATTATGAATAATTGAATTATATGCCTCCGACTGCATGTTATTATGACATGTTGCCTTTAATATTTATTTAATCTTGTTTCCATCTTTTCAGTTGACTTGTCTTTTTATGCAGGCGGGTTTTTTAATTGTTTTAATTTATTTTTTTATTTATCTCTTTTTAGTTATTATATTTTACGGTCATGACATGATATACCTTTTTGAAATCCTTATAATAAGCCCTTTAATTTGACACCCATATTGCAGTATTCTAAAATTTTTTTTTTCACTACGTATAATAGCACCGTACAGCCGCCATGTTGGTTTTTTTATAACGCCACCTTCTTAAGAACACTTGGGCTGAAAAGACCAATCTAACGATATCTTAATCATAGAAATCCGTTCAGCCGTTTGAGAGATATGAGGTAATAAAGAATATTACATACAAACAAACATACTTACAAGATACGCGCGAAATACATAACCCACAGTCGGGTAACAAAGTCCTCCGCCGTGTCTGTCTGTCTGTTCGTGACAAACTTAAAAACTACTACACCGATGACGGGACTCGAACAACAGATCTCTAGAGTGAATGTAGGTGACGATTGAAAGTATTTGTTTTCTTTTAGGATGTTGTTGGAAGGTCGAAATTGGCAAAAAAAGGAAGGAACCGAAGCAAAGCGAGGGCGGGTCGCTAGTATCAAATAAAATATAAAAGACTGATGATATACTTACTTGCCACCTCCCACTCACACACGCTCATTGTGCCAAGACAATCTCTCTCTTTTTTGTTTTCAATCTCTTCCCAAACAATGCGTGCATGTTCATATTCTGGTGCTTCTCCTATCAGCTCTTTACTAGGTGGTGCTGGATAGCTTTCAAAACAAATTATTCTATGTAGAAGCTGCTTATATTTTATCGAGTGATCCTTGTAAAAGTCAGCAAATCTTGCTTTGTACACCAGTTCTAGCCCATACTCAGCTGCTAACTTTACAAACAGCTCAAAATTTACAAGAAACTCTGGACAGTCTACTACTCCCTCTAGATGAAAATCATATTTTCCACCAAATAGTGGGTAGCCCTCTTTTGGATCAAAGAGTAATTTTATGTTAAAAATCCTGTTGCCAAAAGCATAATCTTGTGATTTCTGAGCTCTGGAAACAATCTCATAAGCATCGGGTATAGTCCCAAAGAAATAACCACCTGGTTTTAAGCATTCGGATATATTTGTGAGCATCCTCCTAGCTTGCATTAAGCTTTCAAAACTATAATGCAAACCAAATTGGCAACTAACTACATCAAAATTAATTGAGGGATCTGCATATTTATCACGCAAGGTTTCTTTTGTACAGTCTGCGGCAATGAATTCTGCTGCAAATAAATTATGCCCACATCGTCGGCGAAGATCTTCATACCTTGATTCACATTGCTGCACAGACACTTGGGCTATATCAGCAAACACAACTCGTTCCACTCTAGCCTTTTGCCACTTGCTTAAATCTCCACCTTTGCCACAACATATGTCTAATACTCTTAATGGTTTTCCGTACTCTTTTTCTCGAATCTTGTCAGTATACTCTTGGATCAGAACGCTTTTTACCCAGTTGTTAAAGTTTCTTAGATAAAAAATAGGCGAGTTGAATCTTTCTTTTAAGCCTTTCTCTTCTAGATGGTTATAATGTGCAGCAACTACTGAAGCATGTTCTTCAGTTTTTGCAATTTTTGATGGAGGTGTATATTGATCATCATTTTCTGCTCGAGTCTGATCATTACAGTCGTTGGTTGGTTTAACACCGCCGTCAGAAGACGCTTCAAGCTGTGTTTCTGTTTGTTCACTCATATTAGATAGGTATTTCTTTGATATTTACAGTACTTATTTTACTTGTGTAATAAAGTTCACTCTTAGATCAATATTCGATCGTTGAATTCTTTACCTTATTTTGCATTTATGCTTTTAAAAGAAAATCCACCGAATTCTTTAAAAACGAAGAATAGAATTGAAGCACCAAAAGAAGAAAGAAAAAAACGAACGAAGCGAAACGAAAGCGACTCGCTCGACTCGACTGATATGACAATGACAGTGACAGTTCTTCTTATTATTTTTAGTTTGGCAATCTACTCTCCTCTTTTAGGGAGTAATTTTTGCCAGTGTCAAGTGTTGAATAGTTGGGGCCTCACTCACTATGAGCTCTTATAGCATGGCTTATATTGAACTGCCTTACTTTTTCGTACTATGACCTCAACGGTTAGTATGAAAGCAGGGGGCTTACCATCAGCAAATAAGAAACCATCCTTAATACGTTCAGTTCAAAAGCAGGCCTTAAACAAAATTGCTTAAATCGGTACCATGACCGTCTTTTAGGTGAACGGCTTAAAGATTGTTTTGACTCGAGGTGAACGGTTAGTTTGTCTCTGGCATGGTTTGTCACAGATCACTAATGCTTTGTAGACGTAATGCGAATATACCGAGATAGCGCCGACGTAGTATCTCTTATTAGTCTGTGGATAGTGCTTTTACAAGTCGATGGGTCCATTCTGCCAGACAAATCTCTGAGTCATCGATCGCTAT
The DNA here is from genome assembly GCA_950108535.1 of Agriphila straminella. Classification (NCBI taxonomy): domain Eukaryota; kingdom Metazoa; phylum Arthropoda; class Insecta; order Lepidoptera; family Crambidae; genus Agriphila; species Agriphila straminella. The sequence goes on from OX467308.1 coordinate 14,953,719, forward strand.
ATTTTACTTTTCATGGTTAAAAAATGTACTCAATCTCGATCGATGACTCAGAGATTTGTCTGGCAGAATGCAGTAACCTCAAAAACCTAAAACAATTGTAAATTTCTGATCTTGTAATGTATTGGAAATCGTACTGAAAATAACAATTCAATAAATAATAATTATATTAGATTACCTATTAAGAATTTTCTTGTTTCATGGCATTTTTAGTTGCGGATCACGTCGATGTGGATGTTAATGTGACAAGGTTCCTGCGCATTACCAATTGGCGGGGATAGTATATCTCTGTCTGCTACGCGACGACGTTCTAAATTAATGAAAAATAAAATAACGGATACTTACTAGTTTTTTTTAATGAGAACATTGCAAATAAAGTATTACAACTTCATATTTATTTTTAAGTGCGATTTACTAGGTGCGTGCTCTAATAAAATGTCGCAAGTCCATAAAACAAATTAAACTTAAGTACCTATATTATTTCAGTTTTTTATTTTCAATATCATTGCACACCATTAATTTGATAATTACATCTGTTTAAAGGAGACTTTTGTTCACACATTTATTGACACTGACTCTATTTTATCTTACTTTACAAACATTTTAAACACATAGCTTTACTAAGCTCTACAAGAAATAAAACACTTTTTACGGATACTAGCGCGGTTTTATTAAATGTTTTTTGGTTATTACCTAGTAGGTATTTGGTTTGATTTTTGATTTTCCCGACGTTTCGGCACCTTTGCAGCTGCCGTGGTCACTGGGGGCTAGTATCCGTTAAAAGTGTTTTATTTCATGTCTAGTGAGCGCGTAAGCTTGAGTAGTGAATAAGCTCTACAAGCTTATGTCACCAACCAAACAATACAACGGTTTCACAAGAAGTGCGTCAAAGCAATGACATTCCTGTCGCATGTAAAGCAGATTGTTTAGCTTAAACTTCGAATGTACCATAGAGCAAAGCATGGAGGTCGAAAGCCTCCCTCAACACACCCCCTCAATCTGCTGCATATGCTGACCATACTTATTAAAACAGTTTTCTAACTACCTGTACAGCACTACTAAATTTCAAATTATAATATCTGTCTAATCAGACTTAAACACTTCTTAAAAGCTTCCTACCAACAGTTACAAAACCTATCTCAAGTTATCTAACTCTTATTACCCCTGTCTACCCCTTAACATAACATTTAACCTAATGTATCCCAAACATTGATACACTGCAAACATTCCAAAACTTTCTATCTGCCTCTCCATTCCTATAACCCGTTACAACACTTCTCGAGCTACTTACTACATTTCAAAAACCAAACCTTTCAATTAACTCTAACTCCTACTCAACCTATCTTATTACACACCATAAATAACTTAGTCATCTCACACTGTTAAGTTACTTCCTCACTCGAATATCTAACTAATCTAACTGACATACAAAATACAAACAAACACAAATACAAACAACCAAATATCTAATATCTATAATATCTATCTAATAACAAATCTTCAATTATAAAATTAAATGTGATAGAAACTTAAGGCCAATCTAACAAAATAGTTTTGTACAGTAACTTCCCAAACTTTAAGTTATTCACCGTTTTATGTTGCCGTTGTTTATTTAAAATTCTGAAGTCAATGATTCACTTACTTTTATATTTCCACACCCCCTTAAATGAATCATTACATATGCCAAGATACACCCCCTTAATAAGTATAAGCACCCCCTTAACTCTTTAACTGATAATGTGAATTGACTGGGCTTCTTAAGTTTACATCACGCCTTTACACCTTTCTTATACAAATCTTACACAGCCCTATACAACTTACATACTCATTCCCCACATATTGACCGAAAACGCACTTATTTCACTTTTTCTCGCACTTATCACTACCTAACACTCACTCTGATACAAGTTTTCTTTGACACCTTTCAAACTTCACTGGCGACAAACACTTTGTGAGTTGTCTGTCTGAGTTGCTATCTGCGAACCCGTTAGACAGTATTTGACTGTTATTATATTTGCATCAATCTGATCTTTTAGGTAGTATAGTATCTCACATCTATGTGTTCACTTCTTTTATTCATAATTCCTTTCTTCATAAGTCAAATCGCTGACTGGTTGTCCAATTTCATTTCTATTTCTCATTGGTCATTTCATATATGAAGTCTCTGATGAACAGGAGTTCTTTGCAGCATTCTGCTGCGTCTATAAACTCTGCTTCTGTACTTGACAGCGCTACGATCGGCTGCTTTCTTGAGCTCCATGCCACTGGTCCACCGTTCAGCCAAATCACGTAACCCGACGTGCTACGCCTAGTGTCTGGATCCCCCGCGAAATTACCATCAGCAAATAAGAAACCATCCTTAATACGTTCAGTTCAAAAGCAGACCTTAAACAAAATTGCTTAAATCGGTACCATGACCGTCTTTTAGGTGAACGGCTTAAAGATTGTTTTGACTCGAGGTGAACGGTTAGTTTGTCTCTGGCATGGTTTGTCACAGATCACTAATGCTTTGTAGACGTAATGCGAATACGAGATAGCGCCGACGTCAAGGGTCTGACATGCTTTGATAGAGCGAGATCGTCTTATTGAGATTCCTATAGGAGGAAATAGAGAAGAGTGTCATGTTTTTTCTCTATCACCGACCGGACTTTATTTCATGGTCGGGTTATTGGTACAGTTCAACTAGGTCAAACAAACAAGTGGGGTTATATCAAGAGTGCCAAAGAAATTAAAGGTTTTGTGGATTACTACCTAATTGATACCCAAAATTTATTATAAATCGTATGTGTTGTGTTTGTGTCTAGCATACAAAATGGTGGGGTGTTCGATAGTTGGCTGCAAAAGCAACAATCAAAGAAAATAAGCGGGTGTTACATTTCATGCGTAAGTACACTGTTTTCTATATTTTGATCGCGTATTTCTTTCTCAAATCTCACAGGAACCAAGTTTCTGAGCTAAATCATTAGTTATATCATGAAATACCTGATAAATAGGAAAAATCTAAAAATTATTTCTAAAAATAACCTCGTAAACATTTGACATACAAACCGGTAAAATTGCGTACATCTACGTAATAGTAGAAGTCAGCTTAGCTTTGACGTCTACTAAAATCAGTAGGTTTATAATTCGATTTCCGGATGCCTACTATATACAAATTTTTCCCCAAAAATTACCCCATATTTCAGGGAATTTCAAGCGATTTCATTTTTCCAGATTTCCGACGGAAGATAAAACTCGTGAAAAATGGATAGAAGCAAATGGAAAAAAGAATTGGGTGCCACACATGAATTTGTTCAAAACATTTTGAAAAAAATTGTTTCCGAAAAACAGAAAAACTAACGTTAATAAAAAAAGTTCTGTATTCCAACGTTTAATAAAGACTTTACCTGTTTTAATTTAAAGTTTATCTTTTTATTCCATTAACCACACAATCTCATATCAACTACCTGAGCGAACCCCAGCTAGTTTACTCTATCTCTCTTTTTTTAGCAGGGCAGTTGTGTGTACTCCCGTCCCGACTGCAATGACGATTGTTATTTAACTTTAGTTCGATTTTAGCAGGGAAGACGTGTTTTTATTTTTCTTAATACCATTTATAATTATACTGAGTTTTTGCATGCTGGAAATGGCGAATTGTCTAAACATTTTATTAATATCTCTGCTGTACCGCAATTACTGCGAATAAAGTTTATTTCCATTTCTATTCTATGTATACGTATGTTACCGTTAAAGTACGGAATCCGTTAATCTGCAGATTAACTGGTCGAGTCAGTTAAGAGGATTGTCAACCACGTGGTCTCCATACAAACGGCGATAACGTTTCCCACCCTCAAAACCTTAACCTACAGTAATTAATTTTTGGTATTTTTTTGAAATGCCTAAATACTAGGGCTGTACGTTTTGATTTTTTAAATATTTATAATAGATTTCGAAATATTTGCATTTTAGTGATTTCATACAAAACACAGAAGTGCCAATATTTTCAAATCTACAATGAATGTTTTAAAAATCAAAACGTACAGCCCTAGTTTTCAGGCATTTCAAAAACATACCAAAAATTCATTGCTGCAGGTTAAGGTTTAGAGGGTGGGAAACGTTATCGCCGTTTGTATGGAGACCACGTGGTTGACAATCCTCTTAAAGCACAGAATACATAATAGTACCGAATTTTTTCTTAAAGTAGACGATTTCCGTGCTTTAACTAGTAATCTGCACATTAACGGATGCTACACCGTTAAGGGTACTTTTTCTGATCATGGCAACCCCATATTTTGACGTCATAATATATCTATCCCTTACACCCGGGGCCCTACCGCCTAACTCAAAGCTTTAGCCAGAGCGATAGCAATGCTCAGTCCGTCCTTGTCATATTGTAACACGATGACAAGGACGGACAGTGCACTGACGTCATAAACCAAAGCCAGAGTCAAAGCGATAGAGTTAGGCGGTACGGCGGCCGGTCGCTCGGTAGCGCATCTACCCCTTTTAATATACTATATCTATGGCCGACGTAGTATCTCTTATTAGTCTGTGGATAGCGCTTTACAAGTCGATGGGTCCATTCTGCCAGACAAATCTCTGAGTCATCGATCGCCATATTTTACTTTTCATGGTTAAAAAATGTACTCAATCTCGATCGATGACTCAGAGATTTGTCTGGCAGAATGCAGTAACCTCAAAAACGTAAAACAATTGTAAATTTCTGATCTTGTAATGTATTGGAAATCTTACTGAAAATAACAATTCATTCAATAAATAATAATTATATTAGATTACCTATTAAAAATTTTCTTGTTTCATGGCATTTTTAGTTGCGGATCACGTCGATGTGGATGTTAATGTGACAAGGTTCCTGCGCATTACCAATTGGCGGGGATAGTATATCTCTGTCTGCTACGCGACGACGTTCTAAATTGATGAAAAATAAAATAACGTATACTTACTAGTTTTTTTAATGAGAACATTGCAAATAAAGTATTACAACTTCATATTTATTTTTAAGTGCGATTTACTAGGTGCGTGCTCTTATAAAATGTCGCAAGTCCATAAAACAAATTAAACTTACCTACCTATATTATTTCAGTTTTTTATTTTCAATATCATTGCACACCATTAATTTGATAATCTGTTTAAATGTACATTGTACCAGGAGACTTTTGTTCACACATTTATTGACACTGACTCTATTTTATCTTACTTTACAAACATTTTAAACACATAGCTTTACTAAGCTCTACAAGAAATAAAACACTTTTTACGGATACTAGCGCGGTTTTATTAAATGTTTTTTGGTTATTAGTAGGTATTTGGTTTGATTTTTTATTTTCCCGACGTTTCGGCACCTTTGCAGCTGCCGTGGTCACTGGGGACTAGTATCCGTTAAAAGTGTTTTATTTCATGTCTAGTGAGCACGTAAGCTTGAGAAGTGAATAAGCTCTACAAGCTTATGTCACCAACCAAACAATACAACGGTTTCACAAGAAGTGCGTCAAAGCAATGAAATTCCTGTCGCATGTAAAGCAGATTGTCTAGCTTAAACTTCGAATGTACCATAGAGCAAAGCATGGAGGTCGAAAGCCTCCCTCAACACACCCCCTCAATCTGCTGCATATGCTGACCATACTTCTTAAAACAGTTTTCTAACTACCTGTACAGCACTACCAAATTTCAAAATATAATATCTGTCTAATCAGACTTAAACACTTCTTAAAAGCTTCCTACCAACAGTTACAAAACCTATCTCAAGTTATCTAACTCGTATTACCCCTGTCTACCCCTTAACATAACATTTGACCTAATGTATCCCAAACATTGAACTACATTTCAAAAACCAAACCTTTCAATTAACTTTAACTCCTACTCGACCTATCTTATTACACATCATAAATAACTTAGTCATCTCACACTGTTAAGTTACTTCCTCACTCGAATATCTAACTAATCTAACTGACATACAAAATACAAACAAACACAAATACAAACAACCAAATACAAATCTTCAATTATAAAAAGTAAATGGGATAGAAACTTAAGGCCAATCTAACAAAATAGTTTTGTACAGTACCTAACTTCCCAAAGTTTAAGTTATTCACCGTTTTATGTTGCCGTTGTTTATTTAAAATTCTGAAGTCAATGATTTTGAATGAATGACTTTTATATTTCCACACCCCCTTAAATGAATCATTACATATGCCAAGATACACCCCCTTAATAAGTATATGCACCCCCTTAACTCTTTAACTAATAATGTGAATTGACTGGGCTTCTTAAGTTTACATCACGCCTTTACACCTTTCTTATACAAATATTACACACCCCTATACAACTTACATTACATACTCATTCCCCACATATTCACCGAAAACGCACTATTTCACTTTTTCTCGCACTTATCACTACCTAACACTCACTGATACAAGTTTTCTTTGACACCTTTCAAACTTCACTGGCGACAAACACTTTGTGAGTTGTCTGTCTGAGTTGCTATCTGCAAACCCGTTGGACAGTATTTGACTGTTATTCTATTTGCATCAATCTGATCTTTTAGGTAGTATAGTATCTCACATCTATGTGTTTACTTCTTTTATTCATAATTCCTTTCTTCATAAGTCAAATCGCTGACTGGTTGTCCACTTTCATTTCTATTTCTAATTTCTCATTGGTCATTTCATATATGAAGTCTCTGATGAACAGGAGTTCTTTGCAGCATTCTGCTGCGTCTATAAACTCTGCTTCTGTACTTGACAGCGCTACGATCGGCTGCTTTCTTGAGCTCCATGCCACTGGTCCACCGTTCAGCCAAATCGGTCGGAGAGTCGGGTTCGGATCACGTAACCCGACGTGCTACGCCTAGTGTCTGGATCCCCCGCGAAATCTGAGTCACAGTACGATCGAAGCACTTTATCAGCATCAACAAAATGAATACCTACCTTTATTTTTCAAATCGTTTTTGCATTGTCTAAATCATTCAAATTTGGAGCACTTTGTTGAAGCGAGCAATAATCATTTTCTTCTTTATTTGATTATTATTATTCATAATAACATAAAATGTGATGCAAATTAGGTACTTATTTATGGGGTCTCATCTCATCGTTTCTTTTTATTTAGTGATAATCAACAACAAGGAAGACGTCGCGTTGCCTTTATCCAACTGTTAAATAATAAACATTAAAAGAAATTCACAAATTTTAAAATTCCCACACCAAACTTAACTAAATACACTAAACAATTTTGAAAAAGTTGATCACGTAGGAACTTTTTATGAATTAATCTAGGTTTTTGCTATTTGTAAGAATTTTCAGTTTTTTCAGTATAATTTTAAGGTAGGAAATTAAGGTTTTTCTATGTAAAACAGGGTATACCAATAGGGCAATACCTTAAAGACAGAGCCCCATTTTTTTGGTAGGTTTTGTATACTAACGGGGCAATACCACATAGAAAGCCCCCGAAGGTTTTTGTAAATATCTTTTAAAATAATTGAGAATTTGTTATAAAATAGTTATTATTCAATTAGATTTTCATAGTTCTATCTATTGAAATCAAGTTTATGTTAGTTTTATCAAAGGTTTGTAAAAGACAAGCGCTTATTTCGATTTAGAAAGAGATAGAGCTAGTTATGTTTAGAATTAGACAAAGACAGTCGCGCGTGAACAAGACAGACATACTGTATGACAGAGAGGTCCGAGTTCTAAAAAGACTAGAAAGTTCTAGATTGATTTTCATGAAAATTCCAAGAAATCTGATTGGTTCCGAATTTTCTAGTATTAATTTTCGATCGATATATAAATCGGAGAGGTCGAAGTAAGTGCATGCTATAGTTTTCCGATAATGAAGATAACATTGTAAAAGGAAGTAAAAGGACGAAATAAAAGAAGAAACAGTAAATAGTGGTTTCATTATAAGTGACGTCCCAGTACAAGTTTTCTCAGTTGAAATAGTGGAATTTTCTGACCGAGTGTTCAACCGCCTTCCTTGTCCAGCCGGCGAGAAACCTGTGAAGACTTTTAAGTGCATTTTAGCGTTTACAGTCCACTAACTAAGAGTTATTAAGTGACATTATTTGTGACGTGTGTGGTTTAGTGTGGACGATCCTTTAAGTGCTCTCGTCGTCGTCTGCCCGCCGCGCCCGCCACAGTATCAAATGAAAGGCCTTGATGAGCACATTCCAAAATTACATTAATTTTTCAGTAAAAATGAAGAGTTTTTTTTCAATATGGGCATCAAATGAAAGGCCTTGATGAGCACATTCCAAAATTACACAAATTTTTCAGTAAAAATGAAAAAAATGTTTTTTTTTCAATTTTGCAATATGGGTATAAATGAAAGGCCTTGAACTTAGAGTAAGACGTGTTTCTGTTCCAGACGAAGCCGCGATGCTCGAAGGCCTTGAAGAGCACATTCCAAAATGACATTAATTTTTCAGTAAAAAAAAAAATAAGTCAAAAAATTGTCAGTAAAACTTAAGAAAACAAAATAAAAAAAGCGTCTTTTTTGTTACTGTATGTTTTATCAAATAATAATAATACAATAAAATATGAGGCGCCTTTTATTTTCTCATAGAGGGTGATGAAAAGTAGAGTGTATCACTCGGCCGCAATAGTAGATTGTTATACGAGGGTCAAAAGGAAGCAATTCCCATTCGAGATATTTAGACGCCCGAGCATAGCGAGGGTGGCTATAGTTCGAGAATGGAATTGATGACTTTTACCCGTGTTAAACACTCTACTTTTCATTTCGAATTTCAGGAAAGTAAAAAAAGTCTTAGTTATTCCAAAATGTTTATTAATAAAAACATGTAGGTACCTACTTAGTAACTACATTGGTAGAACTTATAATTATACCCTATACCAACTTACCTTTAAAAACCTAAAAAATTAGAACAATTTGTGAAATTTAAAGTTAAATTCTTGCTTGGAATATTTACAGTTTGATATAAATTATTATAATGACAGATTTGGCTTTGTTGGATGCCTGTAATAGTTGGAGATATTCTTTGGTCTTTGATAAGACGGTAAGTCCATGGCAGAGACTCTCCTGAAGTAGTTGTTTCCTGTAGGCGAATTACAGCGTAGTTTTATTGTTTCTTTTATTTTATTTGAACTTTTGGTTTTAGTTTTAAACTCATTTTTAGTAAATACAAAATCAACACAAAATTTTAATACGGCACACACAGCTCAAAGTCACAGAGTTAGGTAAGTCTCCCTCCAATATTTTATAGTTTTTCTTATTTTAAATTTGGAACACGTCGCGTCGCCGGCCGCTCCGCCCAATGTTTTTAATTTTGCACTGGCTGTTTATACCATGTTTTGTTGTTGTTCGTGAATGCGCCCTACAAGGTTGCAACTTTTTTTAAACCATTTGTTTTTAACTATTATAAACTTTTTCAATGCCAAATTCAGTTCTATTTTGAAATTACTTTTCCACCCTAGGGTGGAACGAAGAGTTTTGGACCCGCTGCTCAGTTCAAATATACATCACTTTCCGAATATGAGAAATGAAAAATATATTTTTGGCTCGGGCGACGTACTTTAAATCCCTCGCTACGTTCTAGATTCAAATAAGCGCCCTCGCCGTAAAAATATTATTTTGCCCCCTTATGGTACAATCTACTATTTGATCACATTAAATCCAATACAGTTCATTTTCATTTTTCTAACTAAGGTTTAGGGTTATTATAACATCGTACTATGGTTGCTTTTCCTCTCCACCATAAGCATTATGAGATACTAGCTTCCGCCCGCGACTTCGTCCGCGTGGAAAATTAAATCATAGAATACTGTTTATCCTGGTTTAAGCTTCTCTGAGGATTTTATCGAATGTCCACGCGGACGAAGTCGCGGGCGGAACCTAGTTTCATCTAAATCCGTTCAGCCGTTTTTGCGTGATTGAGGAACAAACATCCAAACCCACAAACTTTCACATTTATAATATTAGTAGGAAGTAGGATAGTAGGATTATTATTATTATATTTCACCTACAAAGATTTATTGAAAAAAAAAACAATCATCAAATATCCTATACTTTCCCACGGGAACAAAAAACCGGGATTAATGTGTATAGCTCATGTGTTGAGATTCAAAACTTAGAGGTACCTATACCTGGCCAAATTTCAGTTCATTTCGTTCAGCCGTCTCGTAATAAATTATTTTATATTAATTATCCCACGGGAAGAAAAACCGGGATAAAAATTAATGTATCCTGCATGTTAAGTTAAACCTAACTATGTACATAATATGCTCAATATTTTTGCCGTCTCAAATTTACCGAGATCCTGTATTATCCCACGGGAACAAAAAACCGGGATAAAAAGTATCCTATGTGTTAATTCAGGCTATAAACTATCTGTGTGCCAAATTTCATCTAAATCCGTTCAGCCGTTTTTGTGTGATTGAGGAACAAACATTCAAACCCACAAACTTTCACATTTATAATATTAGTAGGAAGTAGGATAGTAGGATTAGGAGGATATTAGTAGGATTATTATATTTCACCTATAAAGATTTATTGAAAAAAATAACAATAATCAAGTATCCTATACTATCCCACGGGAACAAAAAACCGGGATAAAATGTATAGCTCATGTGTTGAGATTCAAAACTTAGAGGTACCTATACCTGGCCAAATTTCAGTTCATTTCGTTCAGCCGTCTCGTAATAAATTATTTTATATTAATTATCCCACGGGAAGAAAAACCGGGATAAAAATTAATGTATCCTGCATGTTAAGTTAAACCTAACTATGTACATAATATGCTCAATTTTTTTGCCGTCTCAAATTTGCCGAGATCCTGTATTATCCCACGGGAACAAAAAACCGGGATAAAAAGTATCCTATGTGTTAATCCAGGCTATAAACTATCTGTGTGCCAAATTTCATCTAAATCCGTTCAGCCGTTTTTGCGTGATTGAGGAACAAACATCCAAACCCACAAACTTTCACATTTATAATATTATATATTATTATATTATAGTAGGAAGTAGGATAGTAGGATTATTATTATTATATTTCACCTACAAAGATTTATTGAAAAAAAAAACAATCATCAAATATCCTATACTTTCCCACGGGAACAAAAAACCGGGATTAATGTGTATAGCTCATGTGTTGAGATTCAAAACTTAGAGGTACCTATACCTGGCCAAATTTCAGTTCATTTCGTTCAGCCGTCTCGTAATAAATTATTTTATATTAATTATCCCACGGGAAGAAAAACCGGGATAAAAATTAATGTATCCTGCATGTTAAGTTAAACCTAACTATGTACATAATATGCTCAATATTTTTGCCGTCTCAAATTTACCGAGATCCTGTATTATCCCACGGGAACAAAAAACCGGGATAAAAAGTATCCTATGTGTTAATTCAGGCTATAAACTATCTGTGTGCCAAATTTCATCTAAATCCGTTCAGCCGTTTTTGTGTGATTGAGGAACAAACATTCAAACCCACAAACTTTCACATTTATAATATTAGTAGGAAGTAGGATAGTAGGATTAGGAGGATATTAGTAGGATTATTATATTTCACCTATAAAGATTTATTGAAAAAAATAACAATAATCAAGTATCCTATACTATCCCACGGGAACAAAAAACCGGGATAAAATGTATAGCTCATGTGTTGAGATTCAAAACTTAGAGGTACCTATACCTGGCCAAATTTCAGTTCATTTCGTTCAGCCGTCTCGTAATAAATTATTTTATATTAATTATCCCACGGGAAGAAAAACCGGGATAAAAATTAATGTATCCTGCATGTTAAGTTAAACTTAACTATGTACATAATATGCTCAATTTTTTTGCCGTCTCAAATTTGCCGAGATCCTGTATTATCCCACGAGAACAAAAAACCGGGATAAAAAGTATCCTATGTGTTAATCCAGGCTATAAACTATCTGTGTGCCAAATTTCATCTAAATCCGTTCAGCCGTTTTTGCGTGATTGAGGAACAAACATCCAAACCCACAAACTTTCACATTTATAATATTAGTAGGATAGGTAAAAAATACCTAATTTCTAGAAAATAATATTCATAAAATTCTACAGTGAAGATTTAAGATGCTTTTGCTTGTTTATATACTTAATATATATGTAATAAATATTCACCGATTTTATATTTAAGGTTTGGGAGATAGGATGTGTTACAGTAATATTTTTTGAGAAAGTATATAGTACCTAATGTATCTTAATAAATCGTACACAAGTACAAGGTGATTTTTTATGTTTAATCCAGAAGCTACAGAAGATACATGTTTTTAAGACAAAAGCTTCTTTGAGTTTTCACCCCTGTGACTTTAATCTAGATTAGATATCTAATGAATTTTATGTTTTCACGTGGTTTTTACCATTTATTTTAGTCAACATTTTTCACAACAACATTCCAACACAAAATATTTTATGTCATCTACATTTCCGTCCTTGTAATAAACCCTCATACAAAAAATCTCCAGATTATATGAGAAGCGATCAAAGATATAAAAATTATTTGATGTGAAATGTCTAAGTAGCGAATCTAAATGGGCGTACCGAGGGGGGAGGGAGGGGGGCAGGGAGAGGCAGTTGCCCCCTCTCGATTTTGTTTACCTCCAACTAACTATCAATTGTTATCAATAAAGATCTTTATTTGCCGCTAATTTTCGCGATTTAAAGTCGGCACTCGCAGCACAAATTGACTTTGATCTCTAGTAACAAATATTCTATTGTTTTATGATAACGGTTGCTTCCATAGACTTTTTTGGAGGCTGAGGAAAATGCACAGCAAAGCACACGGCTTGTCGTGAGACAGGGCCTGCAGGTCTGCGGGAGCGGGAGTAGGGGTCGAAGGCGCAGGCCGCGCGCGGGCGCGGGGGCCTCGGTGCCGTTACGTGGTGCGCGCGCGCCGCCCCGCGCCGGTGCCACGCCACGACGCGGACGTGCTTCAGTCAGTTCGTGCGCGAAAGTCGTTACCTGCGTCACACAATCGCATTTCCTTCACACGCGAACACCGATTGTGGTAGTATTCAATCATTTGTGAGACTGCCAAAATTATGTTTAAAAGTGAATCCTTTAGGATCAGTGGGTAACGTGCCCTTGCAACGCAACCTTGTGTAGTGCGAGAAAGTGTGTGACGTCATTAGGGACCGGCGGGCGATCATATGTTGGACGCGGATGCAGTGATGGAATGTGGTGTGTTTTTTTGGTGACGTGCGATGGTGCAGTGCCTTGGTTTACCTTTCTAGCAGCAGAGCGCCGCCTGGAGCGGGTCTTCTACGGGAAAAATGCGTAAAAAAAGATGAACCAGGATGCTGAGAGCTTGGTAATATCACTTCTATATTCATTCACTTTCAATAATTTATGTTGTGGTCTAAAAACACACGATAATAATCACTTTAAACACTTGAACTAAAATCAGTCCAATATCTAAGTAAGTAAAAAGATTAGCTGACATGACTATTTCGTCTTTCGTGATTTTTGCACTGAACAGAGAAAGAATGTTATAATACTGCGCTAAGACATGGCAGTAGGCACCCAAGTAAAAATGAGGCGAATCTCTATTTATAAAGATGATAATATTATGTCTAGAAAAACTAAATTATGACGTTCATTCAAGACTAGCACTAAACCATCAGTGTGATATTGTTTTCTTATTTGACTGACTAGTTAGACAGTCCTATTTTCTGAATTTAAAATTACCTATTCGCTTTGTAACGTTAATCAAATGCTAATATGCTACGGTAGGTACCTACTTGTCTCGATAAAAATAACAATATTTATTTAGCATTGTTTTCGAAATATAGGTAGGTACTTAAGTCATGATTTATTATTATGTATGTAGTGTTGGAACTATTCACAAGAGGAAAATACTTATATAAAACAAAGTAAGTACCTACCTAATAAATCTAATAATAAATTCACGTATTTCAAATTGTAAATAGGTAGCTGTATTAATGTAACGTAACAAACATGATTTTAATTATGTTTCCTAATTATGATTTATAGAAATTATGTTCTTATGTTATGTTATGTAGAAATTTTTGCTTCAGGTTTTTAGATTTTTTTATAAACTCCCCTATAAGTTTCAATTTGATTCGCAATGATTTAAAATTTGGGCTCTCAGTTCAGATCCACACCTGAAAGAGATGTAATAAAAAAATAGTACATTATGAGACAAGTTAGCTTAGGTTGCTCATTGCGCACAAGCCGCAGGCGAGGGCGTAACTCAGCCGAGTGTGCAATAAGCAAGAGCTCACGAGTTTCATACGACGTTTTTCAACACATTACGTAGGTACTAGTGTTTTATATATTATTGCACGCGTTTGTTATAGGTCGGTTTATGGCCCTAAAAGCGATGTATTAGGGCTCACTTTACGAGCGAATGTGTTGAAAAATCATTATTCTATCTATTCACTACTTTATTTACTTTAATACACCTGTTAAACAAAAGATACGCGTCGCTACGCTATTGAAATCTGCTATTACAATTGAGAAGATTATGAAGATGGGATGGGCATTGAAATTGAAACAGTTTGATGAACAGCATTGGTATTTATCAGTTGATAAACTGGTAGCATGAGAACAGTAGATGAATCATAGGTATGTGGGTGTTAATGTATGTATGTTCTCTATAACAGGACAGGTAGGTAACCAAAAATGTCTGTGTCGACTCACAGACATGTATATTTTTTGAGGTCCTAATCTTGATGAATGATGATGAACCCCTAGATTAGGTATACAGGGTGACCCAAAACTTTGCCACATGGAGGGAAAGTACCTTAAATATTGAAGATAGGAAATTTTACTGAAAGAAGACTTCGTTTTGTTTTAAAAAATAATGCGAACTGCATTCAAAGTTTTTTTAAAAATAGCATTCATTCCCATATACATTGATACAAAACGTAATAATAAAAAATTAAATGTTAAATTTCATGGTCATCCTTTTGTTTAAGATGCTGTGTTACTTAACAAAAAATAATCCTAATGAGTAAACTTTTTGATTGGTATCGTAAAAATAAAAAAATGATTTTTTTTCTAATATGGTGGGTTCGATTCCTGGTTAAGGCATGCGATTTTTCGAAAAATTTCGAATGCAGTTCCAATTATTTTAAAAATCAAAATGAAGTCTTCTTTCAGTAAAATTCCCTATCTTCAATATTTAAGGTAGGTACTTTCCACTGTGTGGCAAAGTTTTGGGACATCCTGTATATATATTCTGTGCCCCTAGTTAAAATCACATTTGTTGCAATGATGAACTTCGCATGGATTGTAAGCGAAAATGTGCCAATCCCATACCAAATTGAAAAACCTTGATATGGTAGTTACATGGTACCTTGTCAAAAATTAAAACATGTAAATTAGCAAAGTTCGTCATCGTTGTTAGGGTTCCGTAGCCGAAGAGGCTAACGGAGCCCTATTGTTTTACAAAATGTGAAATGTACTGTTGTAGGTAGGCAGGTTGTAGGCAAGGGCATTTGATTATTATACTTGTCTATAATCAAAGGCAAGAGCCTTCCATTTGGGCCAGGGGGCTAATTGTCTAATTTTAAAATCTATCGCAATCGCTTTCAGGCTGTGATACATTGATGCTTCTTTTTGGTACAAATAACCAAAGAAATGCAGCAATGTGTCACATCCATCTGTCAAATGAAAGCGATTGCGATAGATATTGAAAATAAGACAATATGCAGGCAGGATCTATATTTAGACTATATTCCGAGATGAAAAATTCTCCAACAAATCGTCTTTATTTCACGAAAAGACGTATTTTCCTTTTTCTTTTTTTTTATAAAGAGAATTGGTATAATACCTATGTGCTATGTTAGGTCACAAAGTTATTTATATAAAATCAATTCCAATAATACTTTTTTAATAATACCGTATCTTTATCTTTATCTTACCGTAACACACGGTCAAATAAATGTAATACTAAATACGTTTGGATAGGTTTGAAACTCGCAAGCAATGACCGCAAGTACTAAAGAATCAGCATTTGAAGGCCTTATACCATTATAGCAATAGCATTTTGTTTTTTTGGAAGTCTCTAATATCATGCTAGGTACCTACTAGAAGGTTGCGAAATTTGTTTTACACGTTACCAGCAACATTACGATTTACGATGTCGAAAGCGCTCGTGGGACAGTAGCTTACTTCACGCAAGCGCTCTAGTTTCTATGCCATTGTTACTACTTGGATTTCTTTCAGAGGGCCTAGTACGAGTTGCTATTTTGTTCGCGAATAGTTAACTATCGTCTTCTCTCTTTCACTCGTTCACTCACTCGCATGATTTTCTCTCTTTCACCCGATACTATTCGCAAAGTGAGGTGAGAAACACAACTCGTACTAGGCCCTCTGACAGTTGTTCAATGTTATACTTACAAATCGTAAACTTTAATGAATTGCTTACAAAAATTTAGCTTTGCTATGTGATGGTTATGTTTAGATATTTTATTTACGCGTGAGATATTTTACGTCACGTTTTACGTTATTTGGCTTTAAACAAGTAGGTGACGAATTGAATAAAAAAAATACGGGTTTCAGTGAAGAAAGGATTAATTTCACATTAATGAAGTAGGTGAGTTGATATCAAAAATCAGCACTTTGAATTTGATTGAATCCAAATTCAAAGTTCAATAGTTTAGGGAATTTAATAAAACGCGGAATGAATAACAGGATGTATTTTTTCTAAATTATAAACCGATAGGACAACCTCTCTACTTACTTGCAGAATCATCATTTTATTGATATACTTAAAATAAAATTTGATTTCCCCACGAATTCTCACTACAACAAGCTTACAAGCTTCTGGCCCGCAATTTAGTAACCGACGCATTTTTCCTTAGAAAGTGAAACCAGTCGGACCTACGAATACTTTCACGTCACGTAACGTTAATGTACCTAAAGTATTCATTATTTTTCGAAGAATCGTCAACGAAAACGTATTTCAATAAAATACCATGAATGTCGCGTGACCAACAACAGTTTCTTCCAACATAATATGTTGGACAACTTCCAACATTTTAATCTTCATAAAAAAATAATACACGCGTTGATGTCTTTTCCTTAACTTTTCGCTATTTTCACCAGTTTAAAAAATATTTTAGGGATATACACGATTGTTTCCCAGTGTTTCTTATGGCATGTTATGTTTTATGATTGCCTATTGTGAAATATGATGAGTACAGTACCTACCTATAATGTAAATTGTTAGTACATTTTGATACTTATTAATTTTGTTTACGGAGTAATTCGAAATTCCTATCTTAGATAAAGTTAGAGTAGTAGTGAAGATTAGCGTAATCTTGACGTTGGGTTTTCTGACCTTTTTATTATAAACATTTATTTAATTAAAAAAAAAATATATTTATTTATTTATTAATTTATAATCAGGCAACAATGGCCCATAGATACATACCTTAAAACTAAAACATAATATATGTATAAACAATATTGTTAGTAAATATAACTTAATATTACGTTAGTATAAAGTCAATTTGGCACTTTCTGTGTCATTTCGGTGGCACAAGACAACGCCCTTCGGAAGCGCCTGTATACCACGCCCTGCGGCCAGAAGTCCTCCTTCATGAAAGTGTCCAGCCTGGCGGTCGGGATGCGCACCACAAACGACTTAAAATTCGTGTTATGGCGCGACTCCAGAGGCTGAACTCTCAAGCAAAAGTTAGCCTTCTTCTTTATGTACTCTATCACATCCTGCACGGTGGTGGTGTGGTGCAGGCGAGACAGGTACACGGCCGTAGTCGGTATGGCAGCTCGCAGCTTTAGTAGTTATCAGTAGTTATTCATTTCCAATGGTTGCGTTCCGTACCCCTAGCACCACAGAGAAAGCGTCAAAGGCAAACCACTATTATTTAAAACTTATTTTGGTGAATTGAAATAAATAACAAATGAAAATAAAATGTTTTTTTTTTATAATTGCACTGCAAAGGTGCTGAAACGTCGGTAAAATAAAAAAAAACAAACCAAATAATAACTAATTTATTAAAGCCCTCATTGCTATGGTTGGAATGATTCCGTTTCGGAATGAGGGCTTTTCAAAGTGACATTTAAAAATAAAAATAGTGACTATTTTTCTCACTAGATGGCGTTGATGGAAAGATAAGTGTCAAAATTGGCTTTTAATAAAAATAAACGACCAAGAAGCAAGTAAAGCTAGGGTTTCCTAGGATGACGGTGCCGTCATATTACTGCCGTAATGAGGATCAACAAGGTTTTTAGTTAAATATGTAGAGTTTCAGTCACATCAAAATAAATTATTTCAGTGAAATAATTATTGAAATTGGACTAAAAATTACGAAGATAGAGCAATTTTTGTGTCGCATTCTCAAAAACGCTCCCCAATTCACGATTGGCTGATGACGCCATCTTGGATTTTTATATTTCTAACATTGCGTTGCTGTTTTCTTGCCAAAATAGTACCAAAAACCGAGTTTCATCGAAATCAGACCACAAACAACAAAGATGGCCGCCAATTTGGATTTATAAATTTTTTAATAATGAGTTGCTATTTTCTCATCAAAATAGTAATTTTGTTTTTTTTTTTTTTTTTTCAGACCACAAAAAAAAAGTTGGCCGCCATCTTGGATTTTTTAATATTTAACATTGCCTTGCTGTTTTCTTGTCAAAATAGTGCCCCAAACCAAGTTTCATCGAAATCGGCTCACAAACAATAAAGTTATAACAACAAATATAGGTACCTAACAAAAACTTAATATTTGACAATGGGCGCATTCTGCCAGACAAATCTTTGAGTCATCGATCGCCATAGAGTAATTTTTAACCATGGAAAGTAAATTGTATAGAATGTTCAATATTTTACTTTCCATGGTTAAAATTTGTGCCCGTCAGCTGTCGACGCGACTTTGCTGCTGTTGCGGCCGCCAATTCAATCTCGCGGTCGCAGCAGCCAGCACTCGCCGATGGGAAAGCTCGTTCGCAGGATGTCGTCCGACCGGGCCAAGATGAAGAAGGCTTCCTCGAAGTCCGGAACAGGAAGCGACAGCGTCAGCGAACGAGACAGAATCATCATGGCACCGCACCGACAGGGCCCAACTTCCTGCTGCGAGCTGCCATACCGACTACGGCCGTGTACCTGTCCCGCCTGCACCACACCACCACCGTGCAGGATGTGATAGAGTACATAAAGAAGAAGGCTAACTTTTGCTTGAGAGTTCAGCCTCTGGAGTCGCGCCATAACACGAATTTTAAGTCGTTTGTGGTGCGCATCCCGACCGCCAGGCTGGACACTTTCATGAAGGAGGACTTCTGGCCGCAGGGCGTGGTATACAGGCGCTTCCGAGGGGCGTTGCCTTGTGCCACCGAAATGACACAGAAAGTGCCAAATTGACTTTATACTAACGTAATATTAAGTTATATTTACTAACAATATTGTTTTCACTCCTCTTGCTCGAAAAGTGCGTCATTGTAACGTACAAGAGTCGAGATAAAATAGCATAATAACCCCTAGGGGATAAAGTTTTTTCTTTTTTAATGTTTGTCTATTACCAATGAGCCTACTAAAACGAAAAAGTCTTTATTCATAATCACGAATAAAAACTCGCTTGACTTAATACTGGGGGTCTATTACGAAAAGTTTAATACGATACACGCAGCTGCGTCTGTGCTTCGTTCTGATTGATTCCTATTACAAAGCACTTGCGTATGTGATATTGCAAAGTGATTGCGTAAATTAGACAGTTTCTCTCTAGTGGATCCGTCATTATTCGTTCAATAGACTATGGACTACGATAGCTACATTGAAAATATTTGTAATAACTACAACCGACGAACTGCGGACGACTATCGTTACCAAGTTTCGTAATAGGCCCCCAGTTTCTCATTCTTATTTTTGAAAATGGAACTAAAAGCATCTCTTCGGTGAAATCATAGACTTATTTATACTCTGTGTACAGAGTGAATCGTAGAATGCGTGTTTGTGTTGCTTAGCTGCTACAGCAGAAATTAAAAAAGGTACCATGGCGCGAAATCTTTAGAATTTTTCTATAATTACAAACTGATTGAACTGTAATAGGAAAGAAATAATTTTAATCTTTTGCCGCCAAGCACAAATCATTTATTTAAATATTGTACTAAAAGTTTATGAAGTGGAGGATAGAAAAACGAGTGTACCTATTCGTTTACGGAAGTAGGTATAAACTATTTAATATTGTATTTTATTTTCTCGCAATCGTAGTGAAAAGTATAGTGTAACACACGACGCTAAAACCCATTGTAACTCGGTTTCTATTTATTCCCTCGCTAAAGCTCGGGAATAAAACTACCTCGTATGCAATGGGTAATTTTAGCGTCTTGTATAACAATCTACTATTATACATTATATTATGTTTTAGTTTTAAGGTATGTATCTATGGGCCATTGTTGCCTGATTATAAATTAATAAATAAATAAAAAATAAAAATAAAAATTTACTTTATGGCGATCGATGACCAAAAGATTTGTCTGACAATGATGAAAAAGGGCCCAATGTCATTACGTTATAAAAGTTCATGGAAAAAAGGTTTGTAACATCTGACATGGGGGAAGTGCGCCATAATGTTTCACTTACCGTCATGACTGTTTCACTTTCCCCTTTTAGCTCTTTTTGATGTTAAGATTTTCAGATTATGCTAACTCTATTTCATGAAGGATTTATCTAAAATAGACGTTGGATCATGTAAGATAATACTTTACGTGCAATACTTTCCATAATAAAATTTTCAATTACTCTTTAATTTTGCTTGTATGATTGCCAAAATGTTCCCGTCTATCACTCGTGTTTTGCGTTTTGACATCTAATGAATTTCTTTTTGGTTTACTAGCTAGTTTAATGATCGCAGCGATATCTGTGTTGTGTTAAGGGAAGTAATTCGTCATTCCTGCTTTATCGACACATCGCCATGAGAATAAACTACGATAGTTTCTTAGATATTATGGTTGGGTGTTTCACTTGCCCCGGTGTTTCACTTACCCCACTAATTTTGAAACATTACCAGAACCAAATTTTGAAGCCAATAACTTATATAATTATTTATTTAGCATAGTTAAAACTGAATTTAGTGAAACTTTCAAACAAAAAGTCATCAAATGTACGAAATTTAGTGACTGGGCCACACCCGGCATATATAAGAGCAGAAGGAAATTATACGAACTTTATGCAGAGAAAGCTACTTCTTGTGATCCTAACTTCATTGAATTTGTCAAGAAGTATTCACAAACATTCAGAGAAGTTTGTATCCTAGCAAAGTCCAAGTACTTTGCAAATAAAATAAAATTAGCTGATAACAAAATTAAAGCTACCTTGAGCTCCACGGGTGCCCCCAGGCACCCGCGAGACGGGTTATACGTCATTGAAAAGAATATCCGTCAAGGCCCAATGTCACACAACATTAAATTTAAATCCAATATTTATTTAATTTACAATAAGGCAAAATATTGCCTGGCAAAATATTTGATCTCTGGGTGCCTGGAGGCACCCGCGATGCTTGACGGTATAAATTTCTCGCGGGTGCCTGGGGGCACCCGTGGAGCTCAACTGGTATTAACAAAGAAACGGGCAAATCAAAATCCAATATAAATTCCTTTTGTTTAAAAACTGGTGATCAAACTGCTAGTGTAGAACCGTAGTTGTAAGAACCGTAGTTTTGACTCATTGGTCGACGGTTATCGAGTCCAAGAAAGTTACAAGGTCTTCACGCATAGTAATAATACATTTCAATATTCACAACAATATCACTGAAAGATTACAATGAAAACAAATTATCAAAATCATAATTATGTTTTTTTTGGGTTGGAACTCTTTATTACTGTAGATAGCACATTCATATACCATAGTATCAAGTAAAGTTGTTGGGAATTGGACAGCGCCATCTAGTAGATTTTTAAGGAACGTTGCCTGGAAAGTCCCTCATTAACGTCCAGCATCGACAATCAGCTGGTAGTGTGGAGTGACAAAAATTTAAGATTTCAATGTTACTTTCCCAAAAACGTTAAGTTTTAAAGAACCATAATTATACGTTCAACGTAATGGATGTGACGTCACGCGTCACCGTTTGGAAAAGCCAAAGAAAATCCTGCGCATGCGTAGTTTCCTTGTCTTGTCAGTCCTCCGAACTCCGAACGCGACCGGCCGACCGCATCAGACGACGCTCGCCGAGCGTCGAGCGCGGAAGGGCTTGTCAATACGTTTAACGACACTCCGGTTTCGGCAATATTATTTTATCTGTACTTTTTAAAAGAACACTATTTTTTAAAATAAACCTTGCAGTCTTTTGTTTGTCAGCCAGTATGACAGTTTAATTTTTTTATTGACGAGTCTGAAAAGTGATTGTGATCTGTGATTCAGTGACACGGTACTTAACTTGTTGTTTTGTGGAGACACTCTTACACCGGGAGTGATTTGTATAATCTACTTGTTTGATAAGTGTTAATTATTAAAAACAGGTATGGTTTGACTACGAGTTTGTTTGTAGGTACTCAAAGCCAAGTTTTTATAGATAAAAAACGAGGAAAATGAACTTTCACCAAGTCTTAATGCTAATTAGTTTTAGTTAAAAATATAACTATAAATACTTAAGTAGGTATACATTCAATTAAAAGATTCATGATTAGTATTTGACTGTAAAAGTGTGCATATTTTGATCAAACTTTAACACGCGTAAGTCCATAAAATATCTATTTATACATATGGAAAAGGAAAATCCTTTTCTAGCATTAATCGCATCTCGTTTCTATTCTATTTATATTTAGAAATAAGTGTGTAAATAAATGTAAATTGTAAGAGAAATTTTAAATAACGCTGAAATAACATTAGAACAGTCACATTGCATTTAGAAGGCAACCGTTGCATTTTTTAACGGTGTGTCTAGATTATCTGATTGTGGGATGGGTGACCAAAATCTCGAGCTCCTCCGTGCTTCGTTAAGCCGTTGGTCCCGGCTGCATTTGCAGTCGTTAACACCCACCAATCCGCATTGGGCCCGCGAGGTGGGTAATGGCCCGTCCTCCCTACCACCCATAAGGAAGGCCTGTGCCCCAGCAGTGGGGCCATCAAAAATGGCTGATGGACACACCACACCACATAACGCGATTTTTAAGCAAAACGAGTAGCCGGAGCTCTATTTTTGAATCGCTCGTATGACATAATGTTGTCGCATGCGACTTAAATCACACTCGCCTTCCAAGTCGCATGACGCCGATTTTCCGTATTTTTGAATCGTTCGTTTTCGGAATACGAAATGTTGGATTTTATCCGTTCCACGCAGAATTTAGAGAAAACCGATTACTACCGCAACGAAAACGGAACGTAATAGGTATCCATGTTTCTATTGGCTGTTAAAAAAAATCTTTGCTTTTTAGTAGAAAAGAATATCGCTCGCCGTACCGTATCGCTCGACTGCCAACGAGTGGGTGAGCGCACTCGTTGTGGTCGAGTGATTAAAAAATATGGAAAGTCAAATGTCGAACGAAAATCAGTAGAAATCAAGCGCTCGACGCCAGTCGAAGGATTCAAAAATAGGGCCCCTGCACTGCAGGCACCTTTACACGCCAGGTAGGAAGGATTTTAAAGAGCTTTGTTTGTGTGCCTGCACCTGACGATGACGGTCTGCGCGGTTGCCACCTGTCGCCATACAAATTTAACACAATTGTGTTCCAGTTTTAAGTCGGGGGCGAGATTGGTTACCTTACCACGAATAATATAAAACACCTGGCTGGCCTGGTTTGATCGGTTAGCTTAGCACTAATAAAGAAATGTATTTCCAATAAGACGAACAAGAATGGACTCGATTAAATTATAATGATGTAGCCCAGTCGTGTGTGCATAACCATTTATGAAGGATTTGCTATACTTACTTAAAAAAAAACAAACAGCGCGTTTCATAACTGATTACCTACCTACCTGATTACAAAAACTCCTGGTAATTGTAAGTAGTACCTATACTTAATGAAAAAGATGTAGGTTAAGAACTTTATTGACTTTGCTATTCATTTATTATCAGTCTTTTAAAACATTGCAAACAAGAAATTATTAAATTAAACCCACTTCATGTGTAAACTTAATATATAACACTTATTAATAAACCTGCATTCAAAAATACGCGAGGAAATATATAAAAAATGATAATTTTACAGAATTGCTCTTTTCCATTTGGAGGATTGTCCACAAAAATAGCCCATTTTCTTAGTCAGGCTAGGATTTATCTCCAGGATCGACCATTACACATCATTACACACATACATCATACATAACAGATTTATCTTATCAATTGATAGCGTTAACAATACTTTGTACAATTTACAAAGAACTTTAATGTAGAGTCAAAAACGATACAATAGTAGATTGTTATACAAGACGCTAAAATGACCCATTGCATACGAGGTAGTTTTATTCCCGAGCTTTAGCGAGGGAATAAATAGAAACCGAGTTACAATGGGTTTTAGCGTCGTGTGTTACACTATACTTTTCACTACGATTGCGAGAAAATAAAATACAAATTAAATAGTTTATACCCACTTCCGTAAACGAATCCACTCGTTTTTCAATCCATCACTTCATAAACTTTTTGTACAATATTTAAATAAATGATTTGTGCTTGACGGCAAAAGATTAAAATTATTTCTTTCCTATTACAGTCACACAATTCAATCAGTTTGTAATTATAGAAAAGTTCTAAAGATTTCGCGCCATGGTACCTTTTTTTAATTTCTGCTGTAGCAGCTAAGCAACACAAACACGCATTCTACGAATTACTCTGTGCACAGAGTATACTCGTAAATAAGTCTATGATTTCACCGAAGAGATGCTTTTAGTTCCATTTTCAAAAATAAGAATGAGAAACAGTATTAAGTCGAGCGAGTTTTTATTCGTGATTATGAATAAAGACTTTTTCGTTTTAGTAGGCTTATTGGTAATAGACAAACATTAAAAAAGAAAAAACTTTAACCCCTAGGGGTTATTATGCTATTTTATCTCGGCTCTTGTACGTTACAATGACGGACTTTTTGAGCAAGAGGAGTGAAAAAAAATAAACGAGACTACTTATATTATAAAGGGAATAATAATCTGGGGTATTTTCATGAATTTTGAGATTATGTGACATTTATTTTCATCTTTAGATGCAGTGAGTTCAATTAGAGTAGATAGATGTAGTAAATAATAAACTGCCTCTGATTTTCCTAGGTAACAAACAGCAGAATTAGAGACTGTGGATGAAGGAAACATGTGGAATTAAAGTTTTGTAACCTACTGCTCGGTTTTTAAGGCGAGTCGAAGTTTCTCAGTATACGAAGTATTAAGCCAGTTGGCCACTCCCTTCCTCAATTATCCAATTTCCTTGTCAGATGGCGAGGTCCGTAGACATCATTACTTTGTAATCAATTGACGTTAAACCAATGAGTGTGTTAGGTACTTTAAATTCTAGAACTATGTTTTATGGAGCTAAATACCTAGAAGTCGTGAGAATTACTCACATTCAATATGACTTTCTTAACATATTATTATGTAAGTAAACTGAAGAAGTTTTTAAATGTTTTAACTATCGCAAACTCTTTTAACATCATTCTTATTGTCAATCGTACCGCGTACGACACACCTACTAGAGTACTCTTCCCTAATGATCTCCAAGATCCCTAAGTTTAGCTATCTTTATTTGTTTAAATTCATCTGTAAGTTTAAGTACACCTTTCGTCAAATCTAACTTTTAATATATTTCAAAAGTTCGAGTAGTGGCGTCAGTACTATTATTAATTCAGTGGTAGTGGTGAACGTACTAGATTTTTACTCACTTGAGGGTCTAGCGTCCTTTTAAACGATTGCTACATATGAAAAATATTAAACTAGGGACTTTTAATAAACTTATCTATGATTTAATTGATACACGCGTTATTTTGTTAGATATTACTGTGAAAGAATTGTCTGTTTCGTTGTACTATTATGTATTCTGTGGTTTCGTGTGATTATTTTGGACGTGTGTATGTGTTTTTCGAGGTAGTAAATTATCATTATTCAATAACTATAACATTCGAAAAACATGAAAAACATAAAATTAGACTGAATATTAATAAAATTTGAGTTTGCGCTTAACCTACCTATTTGGTTGTACAAATGTTTATTTATTGATGAATTAATTTACCGTCCTTTATAACAACCAGTAGCTTTATGACCTACTAGGTAAGTATACATACATACCGAGTATACAAACATGAAAACCGCAACGTTGTTATGGGTAATTATAGGGCCATATAGGAAGCTAACGCTCAATAAAGTAATCGAGGAGATGGAATAGTGTGATAATCAACTTATGTCCGACAGTGTGACAGGACAGTAGTGATGACATACATTGGGTCAATTGAATAAATGAAGTAGGCTTTTAGAGGACGTAGACAATAATAATAATAACAACCTTTATTTCTCACCATAATGTTAGCGAATTTTAGTTTAAATTTACGAAATGTAGCTTGGATTGCAATGCAACAGTTTGTTGTACAGAGTGAAAAACGTATCTAATGTTAATCTATTGCAAAAATGACTATGGCGGGATGCCACCTAAACTAGGACGGGTCCTGTGTCTCAGGTAGTCAACCCTCCACCCCACAAATGGTCTAGAAAATATAAGTTGTGTCAAGAACATAAAAATATAAATTACTTATACATTAACATTTTAAAAAAGGGAACAGTAAGATAGTTTATGTATGTGTGTATAGTATGTCCGTGTGTGTGTGTGTGTGCGATACCCCTCCACTCACGATTCTCCACAAACGGTGTTTATTTAATCGTATGTCCATCAGCCATTTTTGAAGAACTTTGCTAACCCCTGCGAACGTTGCTTAACTTCCGCAATCGCTGGGCCAGGTGCTAAACCACTGCGCCACCGAGCGCCTCAGATTTAATCGTATGGCTTATCATTATATATTGTAGGGTGATTAACATTATTATTTTGCTATATTGAAATATATACTTCCTTAGTGTCTAAACAAGCTGCCAACTAATTTTCAACGGAAATAAAGCTTTAACCAAGAAAAACAAATAAGAAATGTTTTTCTATTATCTTTGGGCAATGTTTACTAATCTTGCCAACGATCATCACTGATATGATAAAACATCTCATGACTGGATGAAAATTGGTAAATATTTAAACTAAGTATTATCGACGCAGTCGACTGTGATGTGACGTAAATAATCGATATTAACAAATTTTTATTATTAATAAACTTTTATAGTTATAGCATGTTTGAATCTGGGGGCTAATTGTCTAATTTCAAAATCTATCGCAATCGCTTTCATTTGACAGGTGGATGTGACACATTGCTGCATTTCTTTGGTAAGTTTTTATTTATGCCAAAAAGAAGCATCAATGTATTACATCTTGAAAGCGATTGCGATAGATTTTTAAATAAGACAATAGAAAGGCTGACTACAAAATGCTTTTCCGAATCGTCAGTGAGAAAATAATAAAATTCATAAGAGTCATTTCGGACAAAGTGTCCGAAATTATTTTGTCCGAGAAGCAGTAACTCCTTCGGTTGCCTGGAAGAAATCGCTTTTACCGATAAGGCCGCCATGTATGTTTCACTTTAGGTGTTAAAATAAAGTATAATCTAATCTAACTCGTCATAATTGAATAAAGTGGTCAAAGGTTCATAAACATACAACATCTTGAGGTCGTGTTCAACTAATTTTGCCGACTCAATCTTCCAGTATAAATAGCGCAGGCCATCTGACCTTTTTTAACCTAGACCTTGGTTGTTCATCTCCTCAGTTTAATCTTGTCAATGTCGCGGTCGCGGACAAATGATATCTCTTTCATGATACGCATGTTTGATATGATATGTGCTTGGAGATATGTGATATGTGCATATGAGGAATGTGGACAAACATTACAGTAAGAGATAAATATAACAATGTAATAATTATAATATGTTACGGTATGCGATTTAATTAGGTATGTTAATTTCGTAGTGTTTTTGCTAGAATAAACTAAATAATAAAAAAAGTAAATATATTTTTATTTCGTTTCCTTAAAAAAAAACATTTTACAGTATATTCGTAAAAACTTGGCATTGAGAACTGAACAATTTATTAGAAAACAAACGAATGGTGCGGATGCAAACAGTCAGTGTATAAAGCAATGAGTGACCGCGGTTCATCCGAGGTAGTGGAGGAGGCGGAGGTGGGTTAGCGATGCTGGTGCGGGGGTGCGCGGGGGGCGAGCTGCGGCACTCGCTGGCGGAGCGCACCAAGGCGCTGGCGGCGCGCTGCCACGCGCTGCGGTCGCCGGCGCGCGCTGACCGCTCCGCGGAGCGCCGCCGCCCTAGGCACCGCAAGTCCCAGACTCGGTGGTACGTCAAGGTAAGCTGTGGGTACCCACACTACCCATATAGGTTCGCGAACCTGGAACAGTGCGCCGCCTTAGCAAAAAAAAATTCGCTTTGGCTACAGTGTGTACCTGTGCGAACCAGAGGGCCTAGCCAAAGTAACATTGGCAAATCTTCGTTATCGCTTCGCTTCGAAACATGTATGGATTTGACGTTTTAAAATTAGATTGTTAACGAAACCTTATGTCAATCCCATACATCTTTCGAAAGCGAAGCGATAACGAAGATTTGCAAATGTTACTTTGGCTAGGCCCTCTGGGATTGACATAGGTTTTTTAAAAATCGAATTTTAAAACGTCAAATCCATGTTTCGAAAGCGAAGCTATAACGAAAATTTGCAAATGTTACTTTGGCTACGGGGGCAGGTTCGTTCGCTTACGTACCACACTATGGCACCAACAAAGAGCATTTTATATTTATTAGCAATGGATAAATTATAGCAATGGATAGGCAAGATTACCGAAATGTTATTCATGAAACTGAAATGCAAAGTGGTTTCATCATAAGTAAAGGAAGAGTTAATTGAGTACCTATATCTGCCTGCATACATGCTAAATTCAAGGTGAGCTGAATCGCAAGCAACTTTTACAAATTACTTTGTCAGAATGTTAAAGTAGAAGGTCATTCATCGTACTTATAAATAATTATTTTTTAAATGATAATATGATTCTTCAAAACAAGCACCACCATTGTTCAATGACTGGTCTTCAGAATAATGAATTTGTTGAAATGATAAAAGCGTCATGCGTATTTTGGGAAGAATTATATTTGTCACCATTTATATGACGTTTATAGGACAAAACGCCATTGTGTGTTTATCTAACATTGTGCTGAACTCATGTGATGACGGCTTTCCTTGTCTGAGCACAAGTGTGTGCGTTATTAGCAGCGGATATAGTTGTTTACCGAGGTCTTCTCATTGTGTGAATCAATGATTGTAACAGTCTATCAGGAATGTCATTGATTCATTCATCAATGCAACTTGTGGGACGAAAAAAAGACTAACCCGTTAAAGAAAGTTAATATTGCCAAATGGTTAACATTGAAAATAATTTGATTATTTATCTACTGTACTGTAATGTAAGTATTATTAGTTAGAGATATAAATACTGTTCTCATTTGAAATTTCTCTAAGTAATGAACCACAAGCACCACAACACAAGTGAACCATATAGTGTTGGTTTTGAAATTGTTTTTTGATAGACATAAACACCACCATGTAAACACAATAATTGCGTTTATTCCCGATTACTTTGCTAGCATAATCGTCTCCGCAACATTAGAAGCAGCATTAAGGTCGCCACTGACGAATGATCCAAGAACCGCTGACTAACCGTCCGTCGACGACTCATACCTATTTGTTTACTACTCCGCGCTCTTTTACCCGATATGAGCCGTTTGCAATTACACGTCAAATTGGCTACGGGCAAGTTTCCGTAGGATTAGTCAGTACTGTATACCGACAAGGCAGCACGCCGCGTAATATTTCTGTTTGTTTTGTGTAAAACTAATTTTATAGTAATCCACAAAAGTAAAAGAAAAAGTACTCGTGTTTTAAGTGCAGTATCATATAACTTACGATATTGTGTTCGAGGTCGCCGGTTTTTTGTGCTGTTACTAGTTAGTTGTGGAACTTTTGGAACGCGTCTAATTGTTCTGTTTTTATTTGGTTAGTGTTAGCGAAGCGCTTATCGCGCATTAGACTGCAGGCTTGGTTGGCAATGCAGGTCAAGGCTTGTGTTATGTGATGTGAGCGGCGGTGTGTGCGCAGGAATGCTACGCGCTGTGATTGTGCCGGTTATGAGATGCGGTTGACGAGCTATACCGAGCTACGCCCCAAGGTATTTCGTTTTGCTAATTAATGCCATACCACATTTAGTGTTCAAATTATAATACGTCAGAAGAATTAAGAAGAAAATTGCTATATTTCAGCCAGAGTTAGACGAGTTCGTCGACCTCCCCCTATTTCACCCCGACCGACTACGGGCGAAAACCATTATTTTATTTTGGCAGATCTCCAGCATTTTCTGATGCTCTTAACAAAACTTCTTTGTTTTGTCGCTTAATTAACTTAACTTTATAGCATTGGTATTATTGTCTTTAGTTAGTTAGTTAGTAGGTATAAAACACTAAAGCAGCATTTCCATTATTTTATAGAAATTATTTTGTGAAAATAACATGCCTGGAGCGTTGTTTCATGAAATCAATGTGAGGAACTACCCTTAATTTAACTATTATTATTATTAATATTAAAAATAGCTTTGTGAATGATAAAAAATAATACAATATAGTTACTACTGTTAATCAGAATCATATTTTATACTTAGATGTGAAAATAGCATGTCTGAAGATCTGAAGCACGACTTTTTTATCGTTTTATTAAATCCTTATTTAGGTTTTAACGCATGCAAAAGTTGTAAAGTGAGTAAACCCTTAATTTAATTAGGTAACTTTGAAGCATAGAGTACCTACTTATATTATAAGCCATAAAATCTGTTTATCGGAGCGTATTCTAATGTTACTAGGTTATTCTATAAAGGGATTACCTCGGGGCGGGCGGCGGGGCGCAGGGCGGAGGCTTGCGGTCAAGCCTATTCAAGTGCGGCGGGCGGGGGACGAAGCCTCCCAGCCTCCCAAGTCTTGCAAATATGTGCCTAAATATATCTCGTTATACTAGTGGCTTCGTGAGCTGTAGACCTCGCGTTAAAAAAGTACCTATATAGCTCAAATGGTATGTTTTTTTCTAAAACAAACAAATAACACAGAATAGATATTAGTTTTTTCAACTCCTAAGTATCTATACTGTGCAAATAATATACGAAGTCCTAAGTCATAAAGTCACAACCTTATTTATTTTCAAATTTCGAATATTAATTGGCCAGAAATAGTTTGATTGATGAACTTTTGAGTCTTCTAAAAATAAAAAACATAATTTGCTTTACACCGCTAACAAAATAGGGTTTGTTACATTTTTTGCTCATTTTTCGAAACGGCTAAAATGTGTTTTTTACATATCTCCGCCATTTCGAAAAAAATCGAAAAACTGATTAGACTGAAAAATTCTAAATAATTATCGAACCTGCTCACAAAATTTCACGAGAATCGGTTGAGAAATGCGACCTGTACGACCTGTACACGAGAACAAACGGAAAGCTGGAAGGACATCCGGAAGCGAAGGAGGAAGGACATACGAATGAATTTTTGCCCAAGCTGAAGCAGAGACGCTTCGCTCGAGCGTCGCGCTCGCTCGGTCAATTATTCTCTTCATTAATAACAATTAGGTATGTGACGTGTATTTTGGTTTGCTCATGTTTAACGTGCTTTTAATATATAGCGTCATTATAATATTGACTGACCATGACCATATGAGTATGACTCATCGTTAATACGTTAATATTTTGATCAATTATTTGTTACTCATTGAGTGTCGTACGTAGGTATGTATTTAAAGCTTGATATTATTTATCAATCAAACATCTAAGAAAAGCAACATTATGAAACAAAAATAATAACTATCAGAATGCTATAAAATTTTGCAGTTAACCATAACGATTTCTCATACATTTCTTTACAATTATAGAGTTCAATAATGGTCTTGCTTTGCAATCTTGGGAATAGCTAATTATCCTTATAGTCAAATCAGAGGTATCATCAGGCCAATGTTCGTATCTAGGCTTGCTAAGGGTATCGTATCGATTGCTAAGGTGTCGGGGCCGACGAACTCAGAAGTGGGTATATTTTTACATGCCGTACTTAATTATCAACACACATTTTTTCATAAGAAATATTTAATATAATAAAGAAATTGCTAAGTTTGGGTTTTATAGACTGTTTAAAAATAAGTAGATAATAATATACGATTAATAGATAGTTGATTTTGCAAATCGGTAGAGGAACCTTGTCGTTGACACATCAACCAGCCTTCATGAACAATTCACGATATCATGTTAGATGAGTGTAATTCTGTTGGTTTTTGGGGCACGCTGGGCAGCTAATACATATTCTATACCTACTTATATGTGGAGCACGGTGGCGCAGTGGTTTAGCGCCTGGCCCAGCGATTCGCAAGGGTCGGTCATGGGATGGGTGACCAAAAATGTATTATCTCGAGCTCCTCCGTGCTTCGGAAGGCACGTTAAGCCGTTGCCGGCTGCATTTGCAGTCGTTAACACCCACCAATCCGCATTGGGCCCGCGTGGCCCGTCCTCCTTACCACCCATAAGGAAGGCTTGTGCCCAAGCAGTGGGGACATCAAAAATGGCTGATGGACACCTACTTATATCTTACAGAATTCCACAAAAATACTACCATCTTTCTAAGTCACAAAATACAAAAACATAAATCATGAAAGAAAGTTTCATTAGTAAATTAACTTAGTTTTAGACGATGATAGAAGTTGAACTCTGAAATTACTTAGTCTTGATTAAAAGAGTGTTAGTCCAGTAGGTACCTGTTAGTGCCGTAAAACGAAGTATTTATTGGTTTAATTAACTGAAAAGACAATAAGTGAATGACTCGGCCAATGACGAGGGTTCACCGGAACACTGAATTGGAGTAGTTTTCCGTATTGTGACTCAGTTTAATGTCCAACACAATAATGATGCTTTTAAAGAAAACCATGTTTTCGGGACATGGCATGGGTTCGACGATCACTAACTAAGTGCTCGACCTCTCTTTATTCTTTGTAATACAA
This sequence comes from Agriphila straminella, assembly GCA_950108535.1. Classification (NCBI taxonomy): domain Eukaryota; kingdom Metazoa; phylum Arthropoda; class Insecta; order Lepidoptera; family Crambidae; genus Agriphila; species Agriphila straminella. The sequence goes on from OX467308.1 coordinate 14,986,767, forward strand.
GTTTACGGTTTTTGATACAGGTTAAGCTTTATGCTGTCTTTAATTGTTTATCATTATTTCACGCAAATTAATAGTGAGATAAGAGTACTTTAGTTGCAAATGCTTTGCAAACAGATCAATCTCCTAAGTATAACTCGCAAATTAATTGCCTAATGTATTCTAGCCGCTATTATCAACAACGTTATTAGTTTTAATAAAAAGTGAAAATCTTTTCGGCCACTTTAATATTTATGCAACTTCTCTGTAACACGGGAAAAGTAACACCAAACTACTGTTTGGTTAGCATATAAAACGCCATGTTTACGTGAACGTGAGGAAAGTTACCAGAAAACGTGTTCTGTGTTGGTTTTCAAACAAGGAAAGGAAACGAGCCGAGTACTTTACTCCTCAGTGAAACCGCAGCAGTGACCGAGATCTTTTACTAAGAGCACTAAAGAATTTTCTATGAGACTGCTGGAGAATATTGCGTTTTGCATAAAGTAGGTTATGATAATGAAACTTGAGTTTGGCCCGTTTGCAGATTGTCATCAAAAAGCAGTATGTACGCAAGAATCGGAGCATTGAAAATTATTGAGGCAGGTAGCAGCCTCCTTCCCTTTCTTAGTACTTAGGCACAGAATATATAATAGTACTAACGTACAGAAGTCCGACCCCGCGAGGACCATCAAATAATAAGCTACTCTCGCTGCACGGCAATAAAGTACAATTTCAAACTGCACAACGCTGCGTGGATAAAATTATATGCACCTACGAAGAAGAAAGAGAGGCGTCTCTTTCTGTTGCATAGCTCTGTCTCAACCGACACAATTCGGGGTTGCTACTCGCTAGTTACTGATATCATAGAAAACATTCGTTATGCCCATGAATAAACAATGAAATTACTATAATAGGTACCTACTTATAAAATAAAATAAATCTACCTAATAGGTGAGCTGAGCATATTTAAAGAGCATAAAATAAGTATTTCTAAGTAGTTAGAGAAGCTCGATGGCGCAGTGGTATAGCGCCTGGCCCAACGATTGCGGAGGTTAAGCAACTTTTGCAAGGGTCAGTTATGGGATGGGTGAAAAAAAATAGTATTTTTTAGCTTTTTTCTTTACTGGTGCCATATTTCGAACTTCGATACAACTATGTATGTAAATATGTATACAAAAAATACAATAAACTTTGGTAGGTAGGTAGGTACGTTAGTAATTAAGTATCAAAAACGAAGTGCATGCAGTTTCGCATTCGGCGCTTGACTGACTCGTTTCGTTCGTGACGTTCACGCGCTGCGCCCTCGTCGCTTGCACACGCCGCGCGTTTCGGTCGGCGCGGTGATATCCCTCGACAATGGCCCTCTTGGAGTGGGCCGCGAGCAGTAGGCTAATATAAAAGTTTAAGCGCGGAGTTATACCCCCCTGACTTAGGGCTTAAATAAAGTAGTAGAAAAAGGTGGGAATTTTCAATGAATGTTATTATTTTGAATCTTTAAGAAATATATTTGCAAATAATGCGTTTCAACAGTAAAATCAGACAAAACAGAAAAATCGTAGAAAGGTTGTGAATGCCGCCCGGCGCGCGCGCGCCGCTCTTATATAGCTTCTTCGCCGCCCGCGCAGCCCCCGCTTCACCTGCGGTTTACTACGTGACGTCTTCATAAACAGAAATAAATCAAATCATATGCAAAATCCTTTTATATTTTTAAAGTTACCTAGGTAGTACCTATTTTTAACATTCCAACGAAGGCACTTCTCGTCTGCTTCTGCATCTTTTATCACTATTACCATGACGATCGGTCAATAATCATAGAAGCTACATCACTTTTCTACAATTCCAAATCTAAAGGGACCACCTACAGGTCACAATTATTAACCGATTTTATTTTTTTCTTAAATCGGTTTTTTTCCCGAAATATTTACAATTTAGTAAACAAGCACCCCCAAAAAACCCGAATTTACCCGAGTTTTGCAAAATTCCAAAAAAAGTACTAGTAGATTTTTAAAATTCAAACGTTCACAGGTGTCTCGATAAATTCCTCAACTTTTGGTACTATTCCTATCTCGATCCTCTCAAAATCCTCGGAGATATGGCCAAAAATAAGGTTTAGGCGATTTGCATCTGATAACCATTTTCAATGGTAAAACTCTGTCTCAGTAAGACTATAGCAAAGCCATTGGTCTGGCCGTACGTAGGTATATTCGGCCATTGGACTCCAACCATTGTTGCGTGCTATTGGTTACCGTAATGTGTCGACGGCTACTGGCGTATGGTCAATGCCTTTGGCGAAGGTTCCGGGTGTCATCGGCGCGGGCGCAGCGCAGGGCACGCCGCGCCGGCGGAGCGCGACCGACCGTCACGGGCCCCGCACGCCCTCCGTCCTTCGGTTTACTAGAGCCAACGCCACTGAAGATGTTACGAAATTTCATTTAGTTTATATGTGCTTATGTACCGTACAAAATGTACGAAACAGTAAAATAGCTCACTTTTCAGACCTCGCACCAAATTATTAAAGCAAAAACTAAAAAAAAAAATTATAGCCACTAAACGAACTTATTTTGTTTTCACGAATAAATAGTCTCTTTTAAGATATTTTGTAAAATTTTCCTGACAAAACCGTGTGGCATTTGTTATCTACAGAAATTGATGTAAAACAAGTTTGTTAACATTGCTATTACATCTTTTTGGAAAGTTCTTTTTTCGTAACTTTAGGGGCTGATATTAGGTACAAGTGATCTGCTGTAACTTAACTGAGTGACAGTATATAGGTAAATTATTTCGAAGTTTAAACGGGTACTTGGCATGTTACTCAACAGTAATGTTATGTCGACTGGGCGCAATCATTTTGCACAACGTTTTTATTTATACGGTGCTATAACCAGCTATGTCCGGTTACGACTGTTTCTTTTTATTTACGCCCGGTTTCGCCATGAGCTTTTGATGAATTCTGTTATTTATAATAATATTACCTATATTAATTTAAACAAAGCAATAGATAAACTAGAAATAATTTCAGAATCATAAAAGACTGTAGAGTCGTGAGTATTTTCTCTAACAGAAATGGAGTTATGACGATTTTCTGTTACGCATATAAAATTAACAAAACGCTTAATATTTGAGAAATCCTTTTCCGGAAATTGTTAAAGTTTAAATACTTTATGTCCTTTAAACATTATAAAAAGCATATTTTACTTCTTTAACCCAAGTTAATAAAAACACTAAAGTTATAGAGGTTTGAGAGATATATTTATATTTAGCCCGAATCCGTGCGTCATTGTGGGGTGGTTCTAGCTGCATGCAAGCTCGGCAAAATTCTATTTATAGAATTCACTCTGATATAATTTGGAGATGCCAAAGTTCATCGTTCGTTCTAGCACACATTTTTTTTATCTGGTATAGGCACTGAATTAGATGGGGTGTGAAATGAGATTTGACTGAATTAGATTGGGTGTAGAGAGGTACCTATCTCCCTAAATACGATAAAATGATAACTTTTTGAAGTAGAAGGTATTATATATTAAGTATGGATAAAAATGAATTCCTATAAAAGTACGTATACTTACATTCTTATTTGTATTTTTAAGGGTTGAAAGAGTAACAATTGTTAAACTATGGCAAAGTCGCCTGTTGAACAAGGCAGCGAAAACCTTGTCTCTAGCAAAACAGATATTTCGTCACCGCCATTATATAAGGATTATATAAAAGATCCTTATTAAAAAATACACTTCAGATATTACTAAGCAATCGCTATCGTGCTTTTGCTTTTGTTTTGAAACCAGATAAAAGACGGTATATTTGAATTTGAACGAATTATCAGAATTTAGTATTTTGTTACTATCAAAGGAACCATTAAACACTTTAGCTTTAGTTCTTTTAATACTTCTAGTAATAATTTTTTAGTAATACTAAATTACGAAATACTCAATTCATTAAAGTGTGTTAAGGCTTAATATTTCTTCAAACCTTTTCCTTACCTCACCTCACCGCTCGTGCGCTCGTACTCTCCAAGCTATGTTAGAAACTCCTATAACCTGAATAATAACTACTATTTTGATTGTTAGCGTATGCCTAAGGTCGGGCTCGCCAGGTCTTCAAGGGCCCTGGTCAGAGACAGCCCTCAATCATATCATCTATTTTTAGCTCCCCGTACCGTCGGTGCACGTACTGATCAATACTGTACCTCGCCGCCTGTAAGCAAATTTTCCAAGGCAGTCTATTGCGTTGCATTGTGCAGCATAAACACAAAACTTTCGTGAATATACTGGTATTGGCAACATAAACGATATATAGCCTATATTTATGCAAAATTATTTACCTGTTCCCATATTTATGTGAAAGTTGACGTATTGGACGTTCTGCGAAAAGGTCCAAATGCGAAATGGACCAAATGCGAAATGGACGTTTTGCGAAAAAGACCAATTGCGAAATGGACCAAGTGAAACTTGAGCCAAGTTTAGCTGAAATGAGCCTGAACGCCAAACAAAATATACCATACCTAGCTATTTGAGTTTTCTAACGAATACAATTAATTTAATCTCACAAGAATATCAAATGTTCTGGTATTTGTAACGATATCTGTAACATCAATTTTGTAATAATGATATAAATTTGTTATAGCTATGGAAACCTATAATTGGCTTATTTAAGACTTGGCTGGTTTTCTGAATAAATCATAAATAAATAAAATAAATTGTAATAACTTATGTCTAAAACTGATCTATCAAATATCATCGAAGAAGATTTTAAAGAGCTGTACCTAATAACAAAAAAATATGGTTACTTATCATTGTGATCGAGGAGGATCCTACTGTATTGTTATTATATTTCGATTTGAGTGGGCGAGGTCGTGTTAGCTGCGTTGAGGTTATCCATCGATTGATGAATGTTCTACAGCAAATCAAAAGCAGTATCTTTTCTTTCTTCCGTAGATTGATTCAATTGTTTTATAAGAAACCGTTTGATATTTTACTGATACGCAACTCTGTATTTATTTAACCTCAATTGAAATTCCGAGGCCAAATGGATAACGTAATGCAAAACTAATGTAATTTTCCCATTTTTCCCATTTTATTTGCATGTGACTTTTATTGCTTGTAATTTTAAACATTTTGTTTCTATATATTAATACAGAATATTATGTATAATGCATGTTATTAGTGGTTTATTTTCGCTAATAACATTTGTTGGGAAACAGTCTTTAGATTCTAAGCTGCTTATTGATGTAATCCAGCTGAAATGCTAAAAAAAAACCAGTAGCATACTTTAATCCACAAGCCCCGAGCATTACAAAATATTTATTTTTGTAACATTTAACTGAAATAACAAACTAAAAATTCAATTTTATGAAGAATGATAAGTACCTATAATCAAAAAAATTATACATTTAGGTATTGATTCCAACAAGCAACCTTCAAAGAAGCTAAGGTTGAAAATAAACAGAATAGTTTCACAACTCACTTGAATAAATCAGTATTTTTTACTGTTATTACTTGAAGTGTGCTGATGCTGACAGAACGTTAATATGGAATTTTGCAACGTTGAATATGAATTTATATTTACATACAATTTGCTGTTGAATGTGATGTTAGCTTATCAGCATAGTAAAGGTGAATCATGCATTATGAATGACTGCAGTAGTCAGTGACATACCGCGAATCCTGTCTTGTCAGTTGAATACCACTCCTGCCAGTCTACGATTTATCATTTTGTAGCTAAAATTAAATGTTGTTTATGTTTTAGATGTAGGTATACTGCTGGTATAATTAACCGAGTGGTAGCTAATTACTGTTTACATACCAAATATAACATAAGTACCTACATACCTAGCTGTAAATATCTTTTTAATAAATTTTGATCAATACGTAGAAAATACCGAAAACTTCATACTTTTTGGATCCTAAAGATTCTTACAACAATCCTTTGATTTTAACTTTTTAGTTATTCTTAAAAACACATCCAACCTAGGCCTACCTTATTATCTTACCGTTGCAGTTGCTCTAGAAAATTATTGCTTTAGTTCAGAACCATTGACAGGCTATAGTTGCTAAGCGGACGGTCATGTTAGTTCAATTGAGTGCGCTCGCGCATGTCGTACGATCACCCAGCTATATACCGACTCGTCAAGTTGATACGACACGGTTCAATGTGTTCTTGAGCTAAATATTAACAGTTCGTACTATGGTCTTCCTTATCATGGGGATTTCCCATATAAATATATACTTAGGACTTAGGAGATAAACGTCTCCAAGTACCTACCTATATACTTTGAGACTGAAGTGTTTTTCATCCTACTAATATTATAATTATGTGAAAGTTTGGATATTTGTTACTCGACATCAGCCTTTTTTAATGTCCCCACTGCTGGGGCACAGCCTTCCTTATGGGTGGATAAGGAGGACGGGCCATAACCCACCACGCGGGCCCAATGCGGATTGGTGGGTGACGGCTGAACGGATTTGGATGATATTGGCACACAGAAGTTTATAGCCTTAATTAAAACAGGATACTTTTTATCCCGGTCAAAGGTTCCGTAGGGATTTTCCGAATGACCACGCGGGGAAGTCGTCGATGGAAACTAGTTGTAAATAAAATTCAAACTTTAACTTTGCGTTAAAGAGTGGTAGCCCTGTAGTATATGTTAAATGGTCTGTGGCCTCCACTAAACACAATACAAACAAACAATCCTGTGATTCTTTTATAAATAGTTCAGTCGCCAGTGGTAAATCATGAAAAAAGTTACCGTTTGCCTTTGTGATATTGTTATTTATTACGCCATTTTAGATATTTAAACTCAAGTTTAACATATCGCAACCCGCCGAAACCTATTTTATATAATCTCCAAAAGTGATTTTATTTTTATTTTTCGAGGTTACCACATGGTTTAGCTATTGTCGTGTTCTACAGCTTTGATCGATCACCCCACTCACATCCCCCCAAATCACTTTTGGAGATCATATAAAATAGGTTTCGGCGGGGTGCGATATGTAAAACTTGGGTTTTAGTATCTAAAATGGCGTAATAAATAACTATATCACAGAGTCAAACGGTAACTTTTTTCGTGATTTAAATGTACTACGGGCTACTGTGCTAAAACGAAATGCACATTGACAAGGATGTAGATTTACGGCTAACACAATTAGTAGACATCAACAGACGTCAGCTTCCGACGCTCGGAAACGGAAACACATTTCATTACGTAAATATTGGGCGGGCGGGAACAAATGGGTGGCTATTAGGAGGCAGGCACGCAGGCCCTTGGTAAATTGAACTATTATTGTGTAATGAGGAACACTCCTAGACATTACTAGACAAACCTACATAATAATATAATATGTAAGTACTTGTCGTATATTAAATTCAGCCCCTTGTTTTTACTTGGTAGTATAAGTCATCAAATAAAATTTAATATTTCGATGTTTATAGTATTATTCGTTCAGGACAAGAATCTCAATTTATTCAGATAGGTACTTATTTGTGTGTGTTTCTGCACATTATTTCTAAAGGTAAGGTGTGTACATACTTCATTAAAATTTGACGCTATTGAAAGACTATAATTAGGTACCTAGTAAAAGAAAACAAAAATTATATTTTAAGATTATTAAACTTTCTCGTTACATTTAGTTTATTAAATTTAATTCTATAACTTTGATCGTAAATACAATAGTCAATTTGGAACGAAAATCATTAATTTCATTCAGTCCGAAAAAAAGAATCTAAGATTAGTCTTGTTTATTTTCATCGTGGGAAGTAATTCCGAGTAAAATTTTACTATACCATGCTGTGTCGTAATGTAATAGCTTTCTCTCTACTGTCGGTTCTGAAGTATTTAAGTTTAAAAACCGATTTTTCTTATACACAGATATTCCGATTGCTTTAGAATAGGTAATGTAAGAAATAAATGCACGCATGATTATTACATAGGCATGCATCGTGCATGTTTGATTACAGAGGTACCATGTCTGGTTAGAATACAGTTTATAAAATCTACTAGGTATGCAATACACTAAATTGTCTCTCTCCATTATACGACCTCATGACCATTTTTGACGTATGTCAGTATATATACATAACGTCAAATTTGGTCATGAGGTCTACAATACAGAGTGTAGTGTAGCACGCGTAGTCCAACGGTTCCCTTCGCCCCTTGCTGGTTTAATAATTATCAACGTGGCAATGAAGTTTAGTGATTAAATAAACTAATTACACAGTCGAATTCACAGGCACGTGGTGTGTTATGAAGTTAGCACCTGTGCCACACACAACTCCTGCTACACTCATTGACGTGCTCTATCGGCGTTTTTCACGCGATCTCTCCGCGAGAGAGCAGTCGTGTTGTGTCCGCTCTGCTGTAGTGCTTTTATCGTGCGTATCAAAATGATATACAATAAAACCAGTAAAATCTACAATTATAAGTGACGATCGTAAGTAATGAATAGGTGCATTAACGATTTCTCGCCGAAAGTAAGTGACAGTGCCGCAGTGTCTGTGACGGCGAGGCGGTCGCAGCGAGGTGATATGCAAATATACAGTTCTATAATTTCGTAGCGAAATTGTGACGGCGTTACAGAAGTTAAATCGAGCGCGCATCTTCAAAGTCGAGAATATAGAAATCGTTACGCGGATGAGAGCGTTTGTGAATAGTGTACCGATTAAAGGTGATAGGTTTTGCCCGGTGGCAAGTCCATCGTTAGTAGCGTCTGAGCCGGATGTCTATCGTAAGTGTGCCAGTGGCCGAGTGTGCGCGATTTCTCCGTTACGCACGTCAGGAGACGGCGGGCGCGTTACACTCTTCTCGTTGATTGATCCAATTAAGAGATCGGTGGATTTGCATGCGAGCGCGGGCACGGCAGTGAAAGTGCGCGCTATGCTCAGCTGAGAGGCGGTGACGTCGCGTGACGTCAGACATGGGCCATGTGGAGGATCTGCGGCATCAGTAAGGCCGAGCCCGTGCTGTTCGGCGTTAACGTAGACGACGATAATGTAAGTGTCCAACCGCTTACGTTATGTAGCTAACACTGACTGAGACTTGTGCGCTATCTATCTACTATTAGTTAAAGCGCAGTTATTATGGCAGTGATACCTAGGTGCGCGTTAGTTGAATAAGGCGATGATAGCTTAGCGTAAATAAATTGATAAATAAATTATCTATGTTTACGGAGATGTTTTTCTCCTTATGAAAAAACCATTTTCATTTCTCATATACAGAGTGGAGAGGACAATGCGACAATAAATGATAACACTGTAGACACTAGTTCATAGAAGTACTTTGAAACTATCAAATAATTCCTAGGAGCAAAATAAAAAAAAAAAATTTCGAACAAACTAAATACCACAAAAACAAGTACGAAATTAAACACCCTTTGTAAATATTGGTTACTTACCTATGGTAAGAGCGGCAACAGCGCGGTGTTAGGTCACAGAATAGTGTTGACAGGTGACAATAAGCCGCGAAATGAACTTTTGGCGCCATTTAATGCTGAATTAATACAGTGTTTTTCTCGATATCTACGGCATCATGCAACAACGCTGTCCATACGGCAATTTTCATTGCTGAGATTTATGATATTTTTCAAAAACAGGGCAATAAATTATTATTTTTTTGCTTTTATGGTATTTTTTTATTTTGAATACGGCAATCCTAAATCACCGATTTAAAGTTATTATGTACACTGAATACCTAGTCACAAATTAAATATTTCTTGTATCCTTTGGACAGCTTGAACAATAGTGCGACCATGGGTAGGACAAACACAAGTGTTACCTTATTATCTCTCTCGGTATTTCCGTAAAGCTAAAACAGCGACATTCCCCATTATTAAAATCATGTCAGTGTACTCGAAAACTGTGAAATTATAATAAGGCATAGAAGTAATACTTATTCGTATTCTAACAGATTTTAACACCTTTGACGCAGTCTTCTGCGTCAATAAGACGTCAAGTCATCATCGACATGCTCCTTGGGCGTTTTTGAGTTGTGTTGTACCATATACTTAATATTAAGTTTATGTGTTGTACAAAAAGTAAACAGAATAAAAATAAAATATCAAAAAGTCACAGACTAAAAATTATTATTGTTATACCATAGCTGAATGAATTTTCTCCACTACTAGCAATTGTCATAGAGAACACATTGTCATTTTGCTGCTATGAAAAATAAAAAACCGGACAACGAGCATTCACAAAAAAAAACTGCGCTGTCAAATGTCAAAATATTTTTCGCTTGTGTTTTGAATGTTTTGAATTGAATTGTAGTATTTTAGTTAATTTTAACTTTATTCGAAAGTAATTATCAAGGTTTCTGAAGAATTTGTAATGGCAGACAGTCGTAATGTAACAGTCCCTAAGTGGACTTCATGATACTGCTTAAAACCGAAGTTTTCAGCGAAACAATTTTTTGAATTGCGAAATTAAAATCGATATTGTTAACGTTTGAATCTGTTTAATAAAATACAGGTTGGTTTGATGAAGTGCATTTATTTCAATTTCCATAAAACTTTAAAGAGTAACCACTGTAGGTAAACGTGTAGACAAGGTGTAGGACTTTGGCACGTAAAAAAGTGCTTGTTTGGACATTTCATCAAAATAAAATTTTGGAAAAGGAAAAATACGTATCTCCTGCTTTCGTAAGTAATTCAATAATAATAAATACACATTTTCACACATGTAAAAGATTTTGAAACGTTGTCAACTTTATTGTTTGTTCGAAGTAGATTTTGTCTCATTCGCACATTTTTAGATGACACGCTTAAGCGTGTCATTTAAAAATGACTCTTACGTCTTAAGCATAAGGTACAATTTGGCAACGTTGTGTTAATTTATACTGATGGAGGGGTTTTCGGCAATAGCTTAATAGATACAGCATGTAGAAAATGTTAAAAACGAAAAAATATTCTTGTGACTAAACTACTGGGTATTTTAATATATATTTTACAGGCAGACTGGGAGCGATACTAGATATACGAGATTTAATTTATTGTCGCATTGTCCTCTCCACTCTGTATAGGTACTCGGAAAAAGATGTATTTTTAAACCGAGCAGCAGCGGGTGGAAACACTGCTCTCCTATGAAAAAATTGAACTGAATTTGCGTTCGTGAAACGTTACGTATAGTCGGCCATAGAGTTACCTCTTCGGCAACGAAAAAGTTTATAAACTTTTTTTAATTCTGTAGAATAAAAAAAAGGTTTTTAGAGTAAAAAGAAGTTGCGGCCTTGTGCATCTTGTTTGTGTATAAGAAGGTTGTAAACATGATATGCATGCAGCCAGTGCGAAATAAAAACTTTGGGCGACGACGGCCGGCTGCGGCGCGCGTGTTCTATAATATTTAAAATAAAAAAAGAACTAAATCATGTGCCGAAATAAAAATTTAAAACAGTTCATTTTGTAAATTTTCATTTAACTATTTTTTTTACTTTCCTTAAACTCGAAATAAAAGGTACTGTTTAACACATAGATATAAGTTTTACATGGGTGAAAGTCACCAATTATATACTCGAACTTTATGGGCATTGCTTCCTTTCGGTCCTTGTATAACAATCTATATATTAATTATTAAACAAAATTGTTTTGCGCATAGCGCTAAATTGGACTATATAGTTATTGAAAGTAGTAAATTTTTTACCATTACTTTGTCATTGCCATTAATTGGCTAGTAACTTCAACATTCCCGTGGTTAACTGTATATTTGATAACACTTTTAACGAAAAATTATGTTATTTTCTGTGTAAATTTATTCTTAATTGTTCAAAATTAATTTGTCACTTAGGTATGAACCATTTATAACATAATGATTGAACTGAGAATTAGGGTTGTATAGTATAGCATTATATTAACTTTCTTATAACTTATAATATAACGTACTCAGTCTGATCCTATTTTGATTTTAAATTTTGTTCTATTGACAAGCTTTTGATTTTAGGCGATTGGGTAGGCTGAGTAGAGCTAAGTTAAAATGGCGAAGTTCAAAATGTCGAAAATTTAAATTCAAATGGTTTAAAATGTCGAAAATCATTATGTATACAACTTCAAAATAGCAAAATTCAAAGTATTTAATGTATCAAATACTTAACGAGTTAAAATATCAATGGCTATTAAGTCTAAGTTCACTATGATTTATTTGAATTGGGTTGGATCATAAAACGAGTCGCCTTCATTGAGGTTAATTGAGGCTATGGAATTGTCTTTGGGCTTCGCCTGAAGTGCTTTATAGCAAATTTAGCTGCCGGAAATAAATCTAAACTAGTCTGCTGGGACTTAGAAACAGTAGACCGTAGGTCACCAGATAGGTGCGAGGAGCGGAGCGACGAGCATGTTAGGTTGACATGAACCCAGTGCGCGAGCCGAGCGAGCGAAGCGAGCGTGCCGCGGCAGCGGCCTGCGAAGCACCAGAAAAAAATCTATTTCAAAATCAATTGGTAGGTTTTGTTCGCCGGCTACCGAATCAGCGACCGGCACCGCTACCGGCTACCGCATCAGCTACGGTAATGTGCGGCGGAGGCACAGAGGCTAACACCCAATTATTTAACCTAAATAATTTGGTACCTAAATGAAAGAAAGGCATTAATTCTATACATTATATGTATTTGAAATATTAGACATTTTAAATTTTATTCATTTGAACTTAGACTTTTTAAATTATGACCATCTGACCGTTAGACATTTTCGTTATCGACATTTTAATCGTTAGACTTTAAAATTTTCGACATTTTGAACTTCGCTATTTTAACTTTAGGCATTCTAACCTTAGACTTTCTGATACGTACCCCTTAAAGTGGCTATTTACTGACTTAGCTAGTCACCTAAGCCCTAAGCCTATATTCTATATTACCCAATCGCTTAAAAATATTTAAAGCTAGTGCAAGTGATCAGTTGTGTTGACCTGTTGTGGTGTGTTCCAGCAGCCGACATGGCGGTTGTGGGGCGAGGAGCGCGTCGACGGCGCCATCTACACCGTGTACCTGAAGAAGGTGCGCTACCACCGGCCCACGCGCAGTGCCTCCAGTGTAAGTCAATCAACCACTATTTATTATGACACGGGGTGGTCGTGGGGCGAGGAGCGCGTCGACGGCGCCATCTACACCGTGTACCTGAAGAAGGTGCGCTACCACCGGCCCACGCGCAGTGCCTCCAGTGTAAGTCAATCAACCACTATTTATTATGACACGGGGTGGTCGTGAGGCGAGGAGCGCGTCGACGGCGCCACCTACACCGTGTACCTGAAGAAGGTGCGCTACCACCGGCCCACGCGCAGTGCCTCC